>CANTUV010000032.1:33297500-38297500 GCA_947685225.1 Garcia nutans
CAGCCCAAGAATGGCCACATAAAATGATTTGAAGGAAAGAAACAATCAACCCCAAGAAAAGGCTTACACAAGATGAATTTGAAGGGAAAAACACAACCAAATTGAACAAGACCCAATAGACACAAAACAAACTAAATTCTGACTACTAGAACACCAACGACTTAACAAACGGAATACTTAAATGGATGGGAAAGTGAAAAAAATGAATTGAATAAACTATTCTGAATACTAAAACGAACTAAAACTGACTCTTGAATGCCAAAAACGAAAATTGAATAGAGAAGGAAAGGAAAAAACGAATTTGAATAAAATAACCCTAATGGAACAATTAAACAAACCCAAGAAAGACAAAGTAGATAAAAATTACCTTGTAGCAAGGCTCTGATACCATATGACGCGGACCCTTAGCAACGATGGCAGCAAACCCAACGTATAACAATGGTAGAGAACTCCTTGAAACTTGATAATCACCTCCTAAGGAACCCAACGCCTATAAAGAGACGCGAACTCACTATGATTGAAGGATTTAGTTGGTAAGAAGAAGGAAAACGCCACAACTCTTGTTGATAAGTAAACCTAATTCTTGATGCAAAGAAAGAATTAAAGAATCCACTCTAATCTCTCTCACACGAAAATTCACAAGAAGAACTTGTAGAAGAATTCGAAAAATTTTTATTAATTGTTGTATGTCAAATTTGGCCTAATAGTGCCCTTAAATAAGGGTTACAAAATTCCTAATTGCATATGGAAAATTAAGACTAAAACATTCCTAATTGCATAAGGAAAACATTCCTAATTGCATAAGGAAAAACATTCCTAATTGCATAAGGAAAACATTCCTAATTGCATAAGGAAAAACATTCCTAATTGCATAAGGAAAACATAAAGTAATCCTAATCCAATAAGGAAAATATAAAGTAATCCTAATCTACTAAGAAAAACATAAAGTAAATCTGAATCTAAATCAGATAAGTAATCTAAATCCTATCCAAATCTAATAAAACAAATCCAAAATAGATTTGGAAAGACTAAATAATATAAAATCCTAAAAGATATGGAAAATAAAATAATATCCTAACTAACTAAGGAATGAGGGGACCACATCCCATGTGACAAAAAGATGCCTTCCACTTGCTGAAATTCGTAACTTCCTTGGGCCCATATTAAACATGCCTTAATTAAGTCCAAAAAAAGGCCTAATGTATTGGAAAAACAAGCCCAACATGTGCAGCCATGTTCAGCCTTAAAAACTTGCTAAACATGCCAAAAAACTTGCTGAACAAGCCCAAGAAAGCATGCCCATGTGTTTGGACGTGATTTCCATACTTTGATCTTCACTTTAGGCTTCCCTTTGTGTAGCTTTGGCCTATAAGCTGTATCAAGCTCCACAAAGCCCATATTGCTTGAATTGCACCAAATCTGCTCCATATGAAGTGTAGCACGCCCCAAGTGTATTTCAGCCTCATAAAAGAGCTTTTGAACTCCTTTTAAATCTATTTGGATGATGTAAGATTGCTTTTCTTCAATGGCACAAAGCTGCCATATCTGGTTTGTATCATTATGTGAGTAAGATCTCCAATAAAGTGAAGTGATATAGTCAGAATTAGTGTTGCCATTGTATCCTGAATAGTATAATCATATTCGTTTAATATAGGTGTTCCATCTTCATAAGTCTTTATAGCATTTAATATTTCTAAAAATTATTCATCAGTGAGATGATTATCCCACCAACCTTTTAATTGGCATGTGAAGCAAGCTATAATTAATTATGTTATAGTTATATCAAATGTATCTATTTGGGTTCTATAAGCATTAGTAGCCATTGTCATTTGTTGTAGAAGACTCAGAATATTATATTCTGACAGGCTATCAATGTTCCATTCATATACTGAGGAAGCATTATATTTATATTGTGATAATGTATTAGGTCTATCTATAATTTCTAAGTCTGGAGCAGACATTCTGGGTACTATAGATTGATTATGTGTTATACAATTTATTTGTGGAGCTATATCTTTACTAAAAGATTCAAGATCTTCAGTTTTAGGTTGAGAATCCTCAACTGATTCTGAATCTTGATCTTGGGTTACTATACTAATAATTTTAGAGGCTTTATATTAAGGTGTTTCTTGACTACCTGCTTAGAAGCATATGTAGAATCAATTTTACTTAATTGATCTCTAATTGCTTTTACAAAATTAGAATCTTTAGATTTAATTTTTTTGTCCTATTTTTGAAACTTCAAAAGGTTTAAAAACATGAGACTTTAATTTTTTATCTGGAACAGTTTTTTCAACTATTGTTATTATTTCTTTATCTTTAATAGAATTTTCTATTCTATTTAACTGTTGTCCTATACTTATTAAATGTGCATTACTAAAGTTATTTTGTTCTAATATCTTTGTATATGGATCATTTTTTGCTATAGTTTTAAATGGTGCAATTTGAATTTCTCTATCACCATATAGAAATATACTTTAGGCTTTAGGTAGATGTTCACTTTGTATAATTTTATCATTTACTTTCCATTCAGCTTCTTTTTTCTTAACTGTTATAGGATTTATTAATTTCTCTTCTTTAATTTTTCCTCTATAAATTCTTTTAAACCAATCAAAGAATTTCATATTAACCTCATATTATTTTACAAAATTAATATACTCATTCTTTACATATTCAAAGTCTTTTACCTTATTCATTACTTCTTTTAATTTATTTGTATTCTTTACTGATGCTAATTCTTTATCTAGTTTATTTATATTAAATATGAATTTTTTATTAATTACATTTAGTTCTCTATCTATGCTTTCTATATTATTAGTCATGAAGGAGATTGTAGGTGATTCGGGTGGAGAAGGAGATTGTTATCTATCCTGATGTTGATTATAATTAGGGTTTGGTTCCAAAGGGTTCATGGTTCCTGTTGGATTATAAAAGAGATGTGGTACAGTTGTACTATAATCTATACCTTTTAATTTACTACTGGTTTCAGGTATATTTAATGTAGAATACCTAGGCTTTACTACTGTTTGTAAAATAGGTTTAGATTCATTTTCTTTTAATGAAGAATATATTACAGAAGGAGGAAGAGTCAGAATACCTACTACTAATACTATGTCTATTAAATTTTAATTTAACTTTACCATCTTCATACTGTTCAATTTTACTAAGTTTTATATTGGGTTTTACTATTTTCTTTGCTTCTAAGGGAGGAATAACATCTTCTAAGATCCACTCATCAGGAAGACTAATATCTTTCCACTGAATAGTTCTAGAAATTACTGTATTGGCTTTACTTAAGTCTGTTTGAAAAAATTTAGTTTCTCCTAATTTAGGCTTCATTATATATTTTGTTGCAAAGGCAGATACCATAGCTTTATACTTTATTTTACATATTAATGTGTGAACCTCAGTTTTCCACCCGAAAAGGATTCGGATGAACGTTCACTTGTTGTTAGGAGTCGCCACTCAGTTTTTTCTGTTCAAAGGGAAAAACTAAGAAAACCCTTGTTTGACTCCAATTAATGCATCCAATGTAAAGGTTTCTAATCTACAAACCCAAGGAGGATCCGGGGACTATGTCATGTATTTGATTAATTTGCCTAAAAGAAACAAACCAAAAAGGGATGAAGAAAAGAAGACAAGCAGATTGTTAGTAAATTGTGGACTTGCTATTTGGGGTGAATCCCAAATATGCCTACATACTCTCATTTTTATGAGAGATCAAAGCCCTATGTAGTTCGGAAAAGCCTATTTAAAGGCAATTATGCATTATGCATGTGTGTGTATGCTTCGTGCATTGTCGGGCTTTTTGCCAAAATTGTGAGATTTTGAGCACTTAGTGCCGATTTTGATGAAATTTGGGTACTTGGTACCAAAAAGAATGCAATTTAGGTTCTATGCCAAAAAAAGATTAATTGATTCGTGGCTTCATGCCGAAATTTTGATTGATTAGTTAATTAGGCCTTAGACCTAAAAGGATTAGGTCTTTGACCGACAAGGTTGATTGATTCATGGCTTAATGCCGAAATGTTCATTGATTAGTTAATTAGGCCTTAGACCTAAAAGGATTAGGTCTTTGACAAAAAAAAAGAAATTAAGAAGAAGGTGCAATGTTTAGGACATGCTTGGATTGACAAATGATAAATTAGGATACTACCTTGTTTAGGATTCTCCCACTTCGAAGTTCCAGATCTTGTTTTCTTAGACCTTGGATTATGATTCTTGATTCCCGAAAAAGCCGAACCCTTTTTCTGAGAATTTAGCAGCCTTTTATAGACAAAATTCGGACTGGACGGCGGTCAGACCGCCGGTCCGGCGGTTGGACCGCGGTAGCTTGCCGAAAAATTGGGAAAAGGACAACGCCGGCGGTCGGACCGCCAAGCTCGGTGGTTCAGCCCTCAAAAAATCGCACGATTTTTTTCAAATTGATTTTTCGGGAGCTACAGACCTCCAAAAATTATTCCGAGACCATATCCGTGATCCTTGCGTCGCTCCGGACATTTCAAGTACCATGAAGACATACTTTCGGTGAACTTTGTCGTGAACCTTCGGTCCGGCTCGGTCGCCTGCAGTCTGAGAAAGCCGGCTTTTCGAGCCTCAAAATTCGAGTATTCACAATTGCCCCCCACTGGGGTCCATAAAAATGATTTATGGAGCTCAGTGGTCGTCAGAAACGAGAATTTTGAGCAAGGTGCAATATGGACCCTCAACAATGAACCCTCCTTTTAACCATGTGATGCATGAATGGACCAAGAGCCTCCATAATGTTGAAAGGATCAATATGGGAAGATATGGATTGAAAACTGTTGCTACTCTTAGAGGCGTAGTTGTAGATTGGGATTTCTTGCATGCTTGTATCAGATTTTGGGATCCCCAAGCTCACGTTTTCAGATTTGGTGCCCGGATGGAGGAGATGTGTTCTCTTTTTGAGGAATTCTGCTCAATTATTGGATGTGACCCAAATGCCTCTCTTGTAAGGCATGAGGTTCAAGTTGGCTATGTGGGGTCTTTTCAGAGGCTTTTCAACTTTACAAGGCCTCAAGCTCAAGCTATGATTGTGGATGGGAATAAGGCGATGTTGCTTCCTTTGATTGATGCATTCCTGACTGCTAATTTTGAAGATGAGATTCAACTGAAGCATAGGATGCGAGCTTTTATTTTCTGCCTGTTAGCTGGGTTTCTTTTCAACCATGACCCTGGCTTTGGAGATTTAAAGCTTTGCCCCATGATTAGGCAGATGGGGATTGATCAGAGGGTTCCTCTTCCTGTTGGGCTTTACTGTTGCTGCCCCTATTACGCCCAGAGTTACTCGAGCTGCTCTTCAAACTTGGGTTAGGAACCATCAGATGATCAGACCTTTTGCAGAACCTTCCCTTGTCGAGCCTACTCCAAAGTATAGGACTTGATCTATAGCCAAAGTTTGGCCAATTGAAAAGCCAAGGAGGCATGCATTACTGCAGGAACTGGAGGGAGAGGTGGTGGTTCCTCTTAACGAGGAGAAGATAGATGCTGCAGAGAGCTCTGGAGCTAAGGAAGATACCGAAGACTCTGCCCCACATAGGAGGCGTAGGATTTAGGCCCTAGGGTTGACTCTATTGTTTGTTTTTTTTTTTGGGTTGCTTGTACCTTTTTGGTTCCTTGGATGTTTAGGACTTATGGAATGAATGACTCTTTTTGTAATGAATGATTCTTTTTTTTTTTTGGAATGAATGACTCTTTTTGGGATGAATGATTCTTTTTTGGAATGAATGACTCTTTTTGGGATGAATGATTCTTTCTTTTTTGGAATGAATGGCTTTTTTATTTGCTTTCCAAGCATTATCTACTTTGTTTACTTGCTCTAATTTTTGCCTAAGCCGTCCTTTCGGATTTTCAACTTAGCGAGCTCTTACTCATTCTTACCTAAGCCGCCCTTTGTGGGTTTTCAACTTAGTGGAATTTTTTTTTTATATTGGCAAAAGAAAAATGAATTAATGGCTTTCATTAAAATTTAGACCGTGCTCAAGGAGAGCTGCCTACATATCTCGAATTAGTTTGCGAGAATCAGGTCTAATGTAGTTCCTTACAATGCATGATTATACATAATATTTCTTTAATTAATCAAGATTGCATGGGTTTGTGAACTCCAAACCATCCAAATCAGACAAGATGAAGGCTCCGCCGGAAAGTATTTTCTTCAAAATGTAGGGTCCCGCCCAATGAGGACGAAACTTCCCACGAGGATCTGTAACGGGTGTTCTGATCTCTTTCAGAACCAAACAACCTTCTTCCAACTTTTGATCTTTGACCTTTGTGTTGAAATGTCTGGCCATTCGCCTCTGATACCCTTGAATCTGATGTAGAGCTTGAAGTCTTTTTTTCATCCAAACCCAACAACTGATGGTGATAATTGCTAATCCATTCAGCTTCATTTATCTGACTTTCTTGAATTATCCTTGCCGATTGAACTTCTAGTTTAATGGGGAGTACGCCTTCCATTCCGTACACCAGTGAATATGGGGTTGCCCCAATAGGAGTTCTAATTGATGTTCTATATCCCCACAAGGCCAGTGGTAACTTCTCATGCCAACCCCTATGTTCCTTGATCATTTTTTGTATGATCACCTTTATAGACTTATTTGCTGCTTCTACAGCTCCATTTGTTTGAGGTCTATAAGGAGAGGACTTATGATGCTGGACCTTCTTATCCTTCAAGAGTTTAGCAAATTCTGCTTGGAAATGAGTTCCATTATCAGTGATAATCTCGAATGGTGTTCCGTACCGACAAAGGATGTTGGTTCGGACAAACTGTGCTGCCTTTTTGGCATCTAATTCTGCATAGGAAGTTGCTTCAACCCACTTCGTGAAGTAATCCACCGCTACCAAGATAAACTGATGTCCATTCGAGGCTTTTGGATGTATTTTGCCAATTATATCTATTCCCCAAGTAGCGAAGGGCCATGGAGAAGTGATTGGATTCAGGGCAACGAGAGGTTGCTTCTGCAGCTTAGCAAATATCTGGCACTGATGGCATCCTTGCACAAATGCCACACAGTCTGTATTTATGGTGGACCAATAATATCCTAGATTGGCTATTTTTCGAGACAAGGCGATCCCGTACATATGTGGTCCTGATTCGCCACCATGTACCATTTCCATTATCCGCTTAGCCTCTGCTTCATTCACACACCTTAGGTGCATTCCATTCCAACTTCTTTTGTAGAGGATATCTCCATTAAGAATGTAACCTGTGGCTAGCTGCCTTATTGCTCTCTGATCAACCCTTGATGATCCCTCCGGATAACTTCCATCCTTGAGATAACTCTTGATATCCTAAAACCATGGCTTACCATCGGCCAAGTGCATTATATGGGCGGGTTGTTTCTGAAGCTGAACTTTCAATGGACGAATGGCTTGCCCCCCCTTGATATTGACCATGGAAGCTAAAGTAGCTAGGGCATCAGCAAACTGATTCTTTGCTCTTGGGAGATATTCGAAGGATAGATCATTGAATTGTTGTGCCAAATGATCAAGGCGTTGTAGGTAAGGAACCAAACGCTCTTCTCTTATCTTCCATTTCCTTAAGGCTTGTGATACTATTAAAATAGAATCACCATAGACCTTTAGGTTCTTAATCCCCAATCCCAGGGCGGCTTCGAGCCCATTGATGCAAGCTTCATATTCTGCTTCATTGTTAGTGCAGCTAAAGTCAAGTTTAACTACAAAGGGAATGTATTCTCCACAAGGAGTTTTGAACACAATCCCAATTCCATTTCCATGATAATTGGATGCCCCATCAAAATACATCTCCCAAACACTTCTTTCCACATTCAAGAGGTCTTCGTCAGGGAAATCCATTTCTCGCATCTCGTCTTTTATGGGTAATTCTGCTAACTGGTCAGCTATTGCCCCACCTTTCACAGCTCTCCTCTGAATGAATTTTAAGTCAAAAGCTGCCAATGTTGACACCCACTTTGCCATTTTTCTGTCCAAAACAGGCCTCTCCATAAGGAATTTCAAGGGACTCTGTTCTGCGATGACACAAGTAGTATAAGAAGACAAGTAGTGTTGTAACTTCGTGCAGGTCCAATACAACGCTAAACAGAACTTCTCAATCTTGTTATACTTTAACTCATAGTCCAGCATCCTTTTGCTGAGGTAGTAAATTGCATTTTCTACCTTTGTACCTTCGGCCTCTTGAGCTAGCATTGCACCCATGGCTTCATCTGTTACAGACAAATACAAGAGCAGAGGTTTTCCCATTCTGGGAGGTTACAGAATTGGCGAACTTAACAAGTATTCTTTGATCTTGTCAAAGGCCTTCTGGCAGTCTTCATTCCATTCTTGTGAAGCACCTTTCCTTAGTAGCTTAAAGATAGGGCCACAATTCTCTGCCAACTGCGATATGAATCGACTGATATACTATAATCTACCTAGCAAGCCTCGAATCTCCTTTTCTGTTCTTGGTGGAGGCATTTTCAAAATAGCCTTTGACTTTGTTGGATCAACTTCTATTCCTTTCTTGCTGACCAAATATCCAAAAAATAAGCTTGATGTTGCTCCAAATAGGCACTTTGCAGGATTAAGCTTCAAATTGTACTTGCGAAGTCTAAGGAAGAACTTCTCAAGTGCTTCAACATGCTCTTCTGGAGATTTTGACTTGACAATCATATCGTCAACATACACTTCTACTTCTTTGTGAATCATGTCATGAAAGACTGTTGTCGCCATCCTTTGGTAGGTAGCCCCTGCATTTATCAATCCAAAAGGCATAACCCTGTAGCAGAAAGTGCCCCATTCTATAATGAAAGTTGTCTTTTCTTTGTCCGGTGGATGCACCATGATCTGATTGTACCCCACCGCAAGGTCGGTCATGGAAACCATCATATGCCCAGCCATCCTGTCTATTAGCAAATCAATGTGTGGTAGCGGGAAATCGTCCTTGGGACAAGCCTTATTCAAATCTCTATAGTCAACACACATCCTGACTTTTCTGTCTTTCTTCGGGACTGGCACAATGTTTGCTAACCAGGAAGGGTAGACAATTGGTTCTATGAACTTATTATCCAATTGCTTGGCAATCTCATCTTTAATTTTCAAAGACCATTCTGGCTTCATTCTTCTCAACTTCTGCTTAACCGGATTTACATCGGGGTATAGCGGAATCTTATGAACTGCTATTGCTGGGTCTATTCCGGTGACATCACTTGTCTTCCACATGAAGCAGTCGACATATCTTTTGATACACTCATCAACCTGTTCCTTATTCACACAATCATATGCAATGTATGTTTATTCATTTTCTTTGCCAATTATTATCTTTTCATTCATTTCTTTTATTTCTTTTTTTTTTCATTTTTGCTAGATAATACTTGGAAAGCAAAAGACACAGGGTAACCAAGAACTTGAACAGTTTCGTTAATAATGGCGGAGTCATCCTCCAGAGTTACATTATATTCGACATCAGGATTTTCTATTCTTGAACCTAAGGAAGACTCAGCACTAAACTCTGACTCAGTGTTTGACTCAGTACAAGACTCAGGTTCGGGGTGTGACACAGGACTTGGTTTGATCGTAGCTGCTTGTCCCTCCTCGGTATACTAGTTCATCAGTGGTCCATCTGTTGTCTTGATCAGCTTCGTGAGGTCCCTTTTGTCTTCGACATTGGTTATCATAGCAACCTCATCAAAGAGACTAGGCTGCATGAAATCCTCCACTTGTGAGCCAGTTATAGGTTCTGGCCCTTCTTCCTTTATGGTCAAAACATCATCGAACATCTCAAAACCCGGTAGCTTCTTTCCAGTCATAGGATAATAGAACGGCTCCTGGAAACCACAGTAAGGCACTGTTTTCCCAGGTTTGCAGAAGTGTCCATTCAGAGTTTTAAAGTAAGGGCGCATTTTGAGGCTTTTTGCCCACCAAGTCTTCTTTTTGTTCTTCCCATGCTCAAACTCTTCTATCTCCTCGTCTGTGGGTTTGTACCCCAAGCCAAAAGTTCCCTTATTCTCAGGCTCTTCCCATGGCCGCACTATAGATTATTTTCTCCCAGATTTTATCATTTCCATCTCGGGTAGCAGACCTACCCTCAACATCATTCCAACCAGGCAATTGATTTGGATCCCCCTAAAGTCATATAGGATAAATGGCCCTTTGGGCCTCTCTCCTTCGATGAATTGAACAGTGTCGTAATGGAACCCAGTCAAGGCCATAGCAATTTCACCAGGAACAACCTCAAAGAGAGACTGATCCGTGGTTTTCTTATTGATTTCACATGTGTCCCCTTTGATAGTGATGATTTTTCCTTCAAAAGGGAACTTAAGTTTTTGATGTAATGAAGATGGTACAACATTATTCTGATGAATCCACGGCCTTCCAAGGAGGAGATTAAAGCTCGCGGGTACATCAATGACCTGGAACAGCACTCCCATTTTCACCGGTCCAATAGCAACTTCCAGAGTAGCAACACCCAAAATTTCTCTTCGAGTGTTATCATATGCTCTAACAATTTGATCAGAAGGTGTAAGATCTGTAGCCTCTAACCCCAGACAGCTTGCTACTTTCAAGGGACATACATTTAAGGCTGACCCATTATCAATGAGAACCATGGGCACAGTCTTTCCCCCAGTTTGTATGGTGATGTATAGAGCATCATTATGTTTCATGCCATCTTCTGGTAAATCTTCATCAGAAAACCTGATACTCAATGCCTTGGTTGATTGGGTCAAAGTGGCCACCAAAGCTTCTGGGCTTGTGTCTAATGATGTATCAAGTTGACTCAAAGCTTTACTGAGAGCCTGACGATGTGGGAATGAGGAAGCAAGGAGCTCCCAAATTGACACCTTAGCTTGAGTTTGTTTAAGTTGAGTGAGGACAGGGTCTTCCTTTGGTTCTGGCGTCTTCTTATATGGGTGATTCGGGGTCTTAGGGGCTTTCCCCAAGTCAAGTGGTTGATATTGCCTTCCACTTCTTGTCAAAGCATCGACCTCTTCAGCGAGGTCATTCAGATCTAGCACACATATTTCATTCATTTCCAAGAGAAGTTTGAAAGGATCAAACAACTCTTCTTCCACAGTGATGGCGTGGATGGAATGATTGGGCAAAGGGTTAGTATTAATGTTTGGTCGACTCCTGAGAGGAATGATGTCACCACTATCCACCAAATCCTGGATGCGGTTTTTCAGAGTCCAGCAAGCATCTGTCCTATGCCCTTTTCCTTGATGGTATTCACAGTACTCATTCGCCTTATAATTGGAGGGTAATGGGTTTGGAGGAGGCCTCGGGTCCAAAGGCTTCAAGTACTTTCCTTCCACAACCTTTTTAAACACTAGATGAAGGGGTATTCCAAGGTCGGTATATTACCTTCTTGGCTGATTTCTCTACCCAAGATTGCCCACACGTAAAGGATTCGTAGGGGGCAATATTGGCCACTTCATTGACCTTGCTTGAGGAAGCAACGTGGCCCTTTTTCTTATACTTTGAAGCAGCTCCCTCATCCACTATCTTACCTAATTGTATCAAGTCTTCTACCTTAGTTGCAGTCGCAATGAGCAATTTGAAAGTAGGTAAGTATTGGGTTTGCAGTTGAGCTTGATATGTAGGCCTTAAATTCCTGATTATAATATCAATCTATTCCTGTTTTGAAGGGTGATTGATCATTTGAGCAGCCTTCGCCCTCCACCTCGTAAGGAACGAGGAGAAGGGTTCATTGTTATTTTGTTTGGTAGTCTCAAGCTCCCTTCTAGTGACATCTACCTCAATATTGTAGTGGTATTGAGTGTTAAATGCATTGCAGATGTCTTCCCAGGTCTTAATCTTCGCACGGTCCAGGCTTACAAACCATTTAAGGGCAGCACCAGTCAAGGATTGTTGGAAGAGTTGAGTAAAGAGCTCGTCATTTAAACCCCAAGGGCTTAAGGCCCCCACATACATTTTCAGGTGAGTTTTAGGGCAAGTAGTCCCATCAAATCTGTCCATCCCAGGCATCTTGAATTTTGGAGGCAACCTAGCTTGGGGAAACAAGGATAAGGAATCCATGTCTACCACCTCTTTATGAGTTTTCATGGCAGTGATTGACCTTTCAAGCAATTCAAGTTTCTTTTTCAGCTCATCAGTTTCAGTAGCATTCTTAGAAAGTGGATCCTCCAAATTGATGACAGGGGTATTATTCTGAGTAGTCATGGGGGTACTAGTTTGTCCCACAATAGGTTCTTTTCCTAAATTTCCAGAAGTAGTGGCCGTCTTTGGTGCCCCTCCCAATTCAGCCAAGATGGCTACCCTCTGGGCAGCCAAGGCTTCATCAATTCTTTCTTGCATCCTAGCTTCAATTTCTTTAACGTGTCCATCTAGCAAGGCCTTAATCTGTTCAATAGTAGCCATTCCAATAATTGGAGTAGTTGGTGTAGTTAGGGTAGTAGGACTTGTGGGTGATTGCACAGTTGGAGTTGGTGTAGCTTGTGTAGGTGAAGGCACATGGATAGTGGGTACTGCAAAGGTTAAGGGTAAAGGATCAGGGTAGTGTGTAGGGTAGGAAAACTCTTGGTCCACTTGCATATATCAAAAGGTTTTCCCCAAAACAATGTTGTTATGTTGCATGAATGCACCTCATCACATCATAATTCATTTTAATGGAATGTGGCACTATTATTGGGTACATACAACCTAGGGGAGGGTTCTATTGTTACATGAAAAATAGGGAATAGGCTTATAATAGGGACCCTTGAGTCTTGAGTAAGATATACCTAACCACATGTGAAACAAAGAGTTTTGCGTGGGTCCAACAGTACGTTTACTCATGGGCCACTCCAAAAGGATTGGAATGGTTTGCGACAACAGGGAGGACGCTTTGGCTGTCCGCCGGCATAATCAAGGAGACTTGCCAGTCAGCACTACTTGCTATCCAGACTCAGAACTTTGAACAAAAAGAGAAGAAATTCATTTGAAAACAATTTTTTATGCAATGGAGGAAAATGATTCCCCCATATAATGCAAGAGAAAAAGATTCTCTAAATGACAAAACAAATGCACAATTAATCAAACAAGGGTCCATCAAAGGAAAAAGATTCCTTTTGTGAATTTTATTCCAATATCCTTAAAGAAAGGATATATATTGCTAAGGTACCCTGCAAAACAAATAAAAGTACCCTAAAGAAGGGTAAATTAATCAAATAAGCAATAGTAGTCCACTGGAATCCCATAAATCATTTTTATGGTCCCCAGTGGAGTCGCCAAGCTGTGAACCTCGGTTTTCCACCCGAAAAGGATTCGGATGAACGTTCACTTGTTGTTAGGAGTCGCCACTCAGTTTTTTCTATTCAAAGGGAAAAACTAAGAAAACCCTTGTTTGACTCCAATTAATGCATCAAATGTAAAGGTTTCTAATCTACGAACCCAAGGAGGATTCGGGGACTATGTCATGTATTTGATTAATTTGCCCAAAAGAAACAAACCCAAAAGGGATGAAGAAAAGAAGACAAGCAGATTGTTAGTAAATTGTGGACTTGCTATTTGGGGTGAATCCCAAATATGCTTACATACTCTCATTTTTATGAGAGATCAAAGCCCTATGTAGTTCGAAAAAGCCTATTTAAAGGCAATTATGCATTATGCATGTGTGTGTATGCTTCGTGCATTGTCGGGCTTTTTGCCAAAATTGTGAGATTTTGAGCACTTAGTGCCGATTTTGATGAAATTTGGGTACTTGGTACCAAAAAGAATGCAATTTAGGCTCCGTGCCAAAAAAAGATTAATTGATTCGTGGCTTCATGCCGAAATTTTGATTGATTAGTTAATTATGCCTTAGACCTAAAAGGATTTGGTCTTTGACCGACAAGGTTGATTGATTCATGGCTTAGTGCCGAAATGTTCATTGATTAGTTAATTAGGCCTTAGATCTAAAAGGATTAGGTCTTTGACCGAAAAAAAAAGAAATTAAGAAGAAGGTGCAATGTTTAGGACATGCTTGGATTGACAAATGATAAATTAGGATACTATCTTGTTTAGGATTCTCCCACTTCGAAGTTCCAGATCTTGTTTTCTTAGACCTTGGATTATGATTCTTGATTCCCAAAAAAGCCGAACCAAAAGCCGAACCAAAAGCCGAACCCTTTTTCTGAGAATTTAGCAGCCTTTTATAGACAAAATTCAGACTGGACGGCGGTTGGACCACCAAGCTCGGTGGTTCAGCCCTCAAAAAATCATACGATTTTCTTTCAAACTGATTTTTCGGGAGCTACGGACCTCCAAAAATTATTCCGAGACCATATCCGTGATCCTTGCGTCGCTCCGGACATTTCAAGTACCATGAAGACATACTTTCGATGAACTTTGTCGTGAACCTTCGGTCCGGCTTGGTCGCCTGCAGTATGAGAAAGCCGGCTTTCCGAGCCTCAAAATTCGAGTATTCACATAATGCTACTAGAACAGATCCTTCAAGCATGTTATAATTATGAGCTTTAATTTCTAATATTACACTCTTTAATATGTTTGGATCATTTAAGGATATAGTTATATCAGGGAAATAGTCAAATGAGATAGGTCCACTACTTAGGCTAATTTCTATAGTTCCTAATAGAGAATCGTTAAAATTTACAAACCTAGCATCCCTAACAACTACTAAGATACTAGTATTTAATCCTTCTCTGGTAAAGGCTTTATCCCTATCTGTACAAGTCATATATGTATATATTTATATTTTTTTACTTCTACTGTGCTTTATTGATTTTGCAGATAATAATATAATTTTCTCAATGGGTTTACTTAATTGTACGTCTCTTTTTTCAATTTTAATTATGTAATCATTTTTAAATATATTTAATTTGGAAATTTTATAAATATTTTATTTATCTATATTAGGTATTACTCAATTATCAATTGCTTTATTAAAATCTTCTACTATTACTTCATTTCTATTTACAATTCTTTTACTTTAGGATGACTCAGAGTTATCAGATCTAGTTATACTAGCAGATTTATATAAAAATGCCTTCATCTTTAAATATTTGAAAAATAGATTTTAAAGTGTGTTCATGTTGTTTTCAGACGCGACCACTGACTTACTACCCTAAATGCCTAACCATCAGCTGAAATAGGTTTTACTGCATATCCAAATCCTAGACAACACTATTTACTTCTATATCTATAAGTCAAAGATTTAATTATAGAAATAGTTTTATATTTATCTACTACCACCCTAAAAAGAGAATGGGTCTAAAACAGTTATATATACCCATATGTATATATATATATATATATTATGTGTACTATATGTACACAACATATATTTGTATTATATATATCAAGTATATGATATATATATAACCAACATACACTATATATAATATGTATATACTATATATAGAGTAGGTATACATTAGGTATATACAACTCCTATACCTATAAATATTTATTTAATTTCTCCATGATCAGGGTATTACAGTCAATTCCTTTCCCCATCTCTTCTTCATTTTCTTCTTCTCACATAAATCCCATGGACTCCCTTTTTATTCCTTCAATCATTTACTTCAAGCATTAAAATTTCAACAAATAATGAGGTAAAATTTTGATTTTTTTTTATTTTAATTTTTTTCTTTGTTAAATCCTTAAAAAAATCTTCATAATAATTTTAATTTTCTTGCTTTTGCTAGGTTTCTAGTATATATCTATATTGTATTATTCATCTTCAAATTCGATTCGATTTTTGTTGTATTTTTGTTGTATTTTTTTGTCTTACATCTTTCTCTTTCTTTTTTCTTTTTCTTACAGATATGAGAGATTTCATTACTACTTATTTTTAGTCATATATACATTCTAATTTGAGCTCAAATTTGCGCTTCCAACACCTTCGTTCGAAATTTCATCATATGGATCATGAACGTTTAAGGTAATGAAAGTTTAAATTTTTATTTTTATTTTTATTGTTACACCTTTCCATATATGTGCTTTATTATATTTCTAGATGCGAGTCCCCCTCCCCCCCCCCCCCCCCCCCCCCCCCCCTTTTTTTTAAATACCCATATTAAGAATAATTTTTTATTAGATTACTAAACCCTTTTTCATTCATCATGTTCTGGGTTTAAAATTTTTTTCATTTTTTGATTTTTTAATTGTTGTTTTCTTATTAGTTACTACTTTCCTTTTTTAATTTTTTGTCTCCTAAGTCTAATTCTATTTTTTCAGTTTTATTAAAATATTTTTTAGGATCCAGAACCATTCATTCATGTGGGTTAAAGATTTTATTATTTTTTATTTTATTTTATTAAATCTCTACTAAAGTTATTTCATTTACCTTTTTTTATTAGTTCTGCAGTGTAAATGTAGCAAAGAAAATCTTAAAAAGAAGCTTAGTATTTCTCCTTCTCCTTTTATGTTATTTCTCAAGACTTTTAATATTGATTCACATATATGTTTTTGTAGACATCTATTTGTGTTCTTGTGTTTGATGTAGACAGCTTAGGATTTTTGTATGATTTACTGTATATATTTTCCTTGACTATTTCTTTTTACTTATTACTATATATATATATATATTAGATAAGGTGGGTGGTGTAAATAATTAAAGTTTTAGTGGTTTGCATTTGTGTTTATTATGTATTTCCATTATACTTAATCCTTTAAATTTTTGTATTTTTATGAACCATATAAACAACATAGTCACTGCCTGGCTTTGTTTTGAGATAAAATAGAAGAAAAGTAAATATAAAAGATACAGATAAATAAATGAATGAATGCTTAGATTGCAGTAGGATATTTTATATATGCGTGAGTGGTTATATATATTGCCAATTGCATAAGGAGCAGAGTCACTTCCTGATTGTGCTTACTCTAAAATCACATATTTAAAATTTACAAACAAAAGAAATAATATTCAAAGTTGCAATATGAAATGAGAGTCGGCAAAATGGTGCTCATCTAATTATGTAGTCAAAATTTGACAGGTTTATTGTTATCAACTAACTGCATTGTTTTTTAGAACTTTATTAAGTGCGCTTCTTGCACTTAATGAAATTCAAATTTCCTTCAAGATTTTCTCTACCAGGAAATAATTTTTTTTAAGACTTTATGCTCTCAATTTTCACACCTCTTTCTCTTTTTTTTTTTAATTATGAGTTTTCCTCTTCTTCTTTTTTTTTTGTATTCTAATAGGTCTCCTTTTTTCTTGTATATCTTTTCTCCCCAATTTTCTCCCTTATTTATAAAATGAAAAAATTTCAAATTTTCAATTTTTTTTATTTTTTTAGGACCTAAACTTTTCATCCCATGGCTCACTTTATACGTACTATAATCCATTGTCGACTCCATGCTTTGTAGGTATGGAGCTGCTGATCATCACATGGGGGAATGTGGAAGATTATTTTCCAGAATATTTTTTTTTGTGTTTTGGTCTTTTGTATTTGGAGTTAATTTTTTCTTTTTCTTTCTATGTCATTTTATTTTATTTTTTTAAAGCATTTTGCCATTACCATTTATGTTTTTTTTCTGTTGTAGGCATGGATGATACGAACCAGCCATGAGGTAAGGATCCATTGGTGCTTCCAAATGGGCCATTGACTAGGAGCAGAGCTAAGAAGTTTGGAGCAGCTATGGGATTGCATATTCAAGATCAAATTTCAAAGGAAGTGACTGAAATGGCAATGGAAAAGTGCACAATAGAGCTTGAAGAAGGCACACCAAAGCTGATTATGATGCTTAGTGTGGAAGCTAAAGGCTAGCTAAAGAGGTCCAACGTGCAAAAAAGGTCCAACGTGCAAGAAAGATCCATGGGGGTTCATATAAAGCCTTGGGAAGTAATTTAAGGCCCATGGACAGCCCAAATATTGTGGGGCGTGTTCTTATGTTGAAGGGATTTAGTTTGGTTGTTTCCATACTTTATATTTTTCTTAGTGGATTAAAATTTTGTTTCCATACTTTATATTTTCCTTAGTGGATTAAGATTTTGTTTCCATACTTTATATTTTCCTTAATGGGTTAGGATTTTGACTTTGTAGCTTTCCTTTTCCCATTAGAATTAGGGTTTCGGATTTATGTGTGCCTTTTAGTATAAATAGGGCCTTATTTTTCTTGTAAGGAGACTTTTGACATATTATTATTAAAAATTTTTGAATTCTTCTACAAGTTCTTCTTGTGAATTTTCGTGTGAGAGAGATTAGAGTGGATTCTTTAATTCTTTCTTTGCATTAAGAATTAGGTTTACTTATCAACGAGAGTTGTGGCATTTTCCTTCTTCTTACCAACTAAATCCTTCAATCATAGTGAGTTCGCGTCTCTTTATAGGCGTTGGGTTCCTTAGGAGGTGATTATCAAGTTTCAAGGAGTTCTCTACCATTGTTATACATTGGGTTTGCTGCCATCGTTGCTAAGGGTCCGCGTCATTTGGTATCAGAGCCATGCTACAAGGTAATTTTTATCTACTTTGTCTTTCTAGGGTTTGTTAATTTAGGTCTTTTAAGTTTCTACGTTTTAGGGTTCTTAGAGAGTCTAGTCTTTAATTTTTGAAAAAAAAAGTCATATATCAAAATTCGAAAAGCCTAAAGATTGTTCAAAGAGTAATTTGAAACCTAGGAAAAGGAGTCTGATTGAATTTTGAAACCTAGGCCTTGCATCTGAATTGGATTCAAAACTAAGATTAGGGTTCTTGAAAGAAAGCAAAAGCTAGAGTTTTTGTTCAAGTTTGATTTCGATTTGATTTTGAGTGAATCTGGGGTTGCGAATTAAGTTCAGATTTTGAAAAGTTCTTAGAAGTAAATTAAGTCCCGAATCAAGGGGATAGTGAGAGGAAGCCAAAAAAAAAAAGAGTACAAAACCACCTCAACAAAAATTGTTTGATATTCTTTCTATTTGGGTGCTAAGGATTAGATCTAGGTGGGTTAGAAGTAATAAAATTTTTTTAGCGAAAAATTTCACCTTTTGAGGGGCTTTTGGAATTCAAAAATCAGACCTTAATATTCATGTTATTTGAGTGTTAAAGGTGGGAATTAGAGTCTAGAAGCTAGCATTTTGGGTAGAATTGATTAGGTCCATAAAGCAGCTTGCCAAGTGTGGGTTGTTTTTGATTCATTATATCCAAATTTGTCTTGTTTATTGGCTTCATTGTTTCTGATTTCTTTATCTAGCTATTAATTCCATTACTTTGTTAAGTATCATTTGCTTGTGTCGATACTTGGTTTTATATCGTGTAGTGCAAATTACCTTGCATTGCCTCCGGATACTTGTCTTGTTTTCTATCTAGTTCTAGGATTTAGGTTCTAGTTTCTTGAACGACTTGACAATTGTTGGTTGGTGAGCTTGGTTCTGAAGTGCAATCAAGGAAGACAAGAAAAGTGAGGTAATTCTAAACACTTGAGTGAATTTCGATTATTAGTAATCTTGTTTCTTTGAGTTTGTTTGTTTGTTAACATGGCTGGAAAAGGAGAAGAGACTAGCAAGGAAGGAGCTATGGCCGAAAGCTTGGCTCGGCTTAATGAGACTTTGGCAACAATGCTTGGTCGAATGGAGATGATGGATGCTAGATTGCAAGAGAATGCAGCATGAAAAGGCAATAAGGGCAGCCAGCCGCACATCCAAATCCCATAATGCAAGCTAGAAGAGTGCTTAGGAGAGGAGGGCAAGGAAATCTTGAAGCCCTAGAAGCAGCCGAAAGGGTAGAAGATGAAGATGAAGGTGGAAATCAACCTACCACTGATGGTGACCTTACTTCCATCAAGATGAAGATTCCTTCCTTTGAAGGGAAGAACAATGAAGAAGAGTTCATAGAATGGGAGAGGAAAGTTGAGCAGATTTTCGAATGCCATAACTACACCGAAGAGAAGAAATCAGTTTTGGCAGCCGTAGAGTTCAAGGGGTATGCTACCTTTTGGTGGTATCAATTGAAAGCTAATAGAAGTGGGAAAGGTATGAGGCCTATTCCTGAATGGTCAACCTTGAAAGAACTAATGAGGAGCTGATTTGTACCATCTCACTACATTCGGGATTTGTACAATCTACTAGAAAGACTAGTTCAAGGTGGAAGAAGTGTGGAAGAGTACCACAAAGAGATGGAGATGATCGTGGCTAGGGCAAATATTGATGAAGATGAAGACAAGAAGATGTCACGATTTCTTGGGGGATTGAATTTGAACATAGCCAATGAATTGGAGATGTATGAATTCAACACAATGGAAGAGTTAGTTCAAAAGGCCATGAAGATAGAGAGAAGATTGAAGAATAAAGCTATTTCGAAAACTGGCTACTCTAAAGCTAGTGGAAAATTTTCAAACTTCAAGGGTTCAAGTTCGAGTGGAGGTTCCTACAAAGGAGATTACAAGGGTTCTTTCCAAAAGAATTCTTCCTACAATCCTAATTTCAAGAAGCTGAATGATGGGGATGCAAAAACAGCCAAGGAAACACCTTCTGGACCTACTCCAAGTAGAAAAATTAAATGCTACAAGTGTTTGGGAAGTGGACACATTGCTTCTCAATGTCCGAATAAGAGGGTGATGATTGCTACCCATGAAGGGGAAATTGAATCAGAATCTAAACATGAAGAAGAAGAGGAGGCCAAATGTGGTGATAGGGCCGAATATGATGAAGAGGCTTGGGAGAATCAAGTATTGAATGCTGAACACGGAGAGATGCTTGTTACTAGAAGAGCCTTGAATATTCAAGTCAAGGAAGAAGGCTTGGATCAAAGGGAGAATCTTTTCCACTCTAGGTGTTTGGTGAATGGTAAGGTTTGTACACTTATCATTGATGGTGGAAGTTGTACCAATGCTGCTAGTACTACAATGGTGGATAAATTAGGGTTAGCTTGTTTTAAACATCCCAATCCTTACAAGTTGCAATGGTTCAATGATGCTGGGGAAGTAAAAGTGTTGAAGCAAGTCAAGGTACCATTCTCCATTGGGTGGTATAAAGATGAGGTTTTGTGTGATGTAGTGCCAATGCAAGCTGGACATTTGCTATTAGGAAGACCATGGCAGCATGATAGAAGGGCACAACATGATGGCTTTTCTAATAAGTATAACTTTACTTATGAAGGAAAGAAGGTTGTTCTAGCACCATTATCACCTCAAGAGGTGTATGAAGATCAAAAGAGGATGCTAGAGAGGGAAAAAGAAGTTTCGGCCAACATGAACCAAGGGGGTTCAAATTCGGCCAATGATGTTTCTTCAACACCCAATGGTAATTCTAAGGGTAGGGAGAGAGAAAATAATAAAGTGAGTGAGTGCAGAAAGGGAAAAGAGGCCAAGAGTCAAAAGAAAGTAAGCAAACAAATAAATGGCCCATTGGTGAGAGAAAATAAGCAAGGAGAAAAAGCAAAACATACTTTTTATGCAAGAGAAAGAGAGATAGATGTAGGGCAGCCTGTACTCATTATTATGTATAAAGAATCGTTACTTGCTGACAGTGAAGAATCTCTTGATTCTTTACCTTCTAGTTTTGTATCTTTGTTGCAGGATTTTAAGGATGTGTTTCCTGAAGACCTTCCTAGTGGTTTGCCGCCATTAAGAGGGATTGAACATCAAATTGACTTCATACCCGGTTCTACAATTCCAAACCGGCCAGTATATAGGAGCAATCCTATGGAGATAAAAGAGATGCAAAGACAAGTTGAAGAGCTTTTGGAGAAAGGCTTGGTTCGCGAGAGCCTTAGTCCTTGTGCCGTTCCAGTCTTATTAGTAACCAAGAAAGATGGTTCTTGGAGGATGTGTGTTGATTGTAGGGCTGTGAACAAGATTACTGTGAAGTATAGACATCCCATTCCTAGACTTGATGACATGTTGGACGAATTGCATGGGGCGAAATATTTCACAAAGATTGATCTTATGAGTGGTTATCATCAAATTCGCATGAAGCCTGGAGATGAATGGAAGACTGCCTTCAAAACGAAATATGGTTTGTATGAATGGTTAGTTATGCCTTTTGGTTTATGACGCGGACCCTTAGCAACGATGGCAGCAAACCCAACGTATAAAAATGGTAGAGAACTCCTTGAAACTTGATAATCACCTCCTAAGGAACCCAACGCCTATAAAGAGATGCGAACTCACTATGATTGAAGGATTTAGTTGGTAAGAAGAAGGAAAACACCACAACTCTTGTTGATAAGTAAACCTAATTCTTGATGCAAAGAAAGAATTAAAGAATCCACTCTAATCTCTCTCACACAAAAATTCACAAGAATAACTTGTAGAAGAATTCAAAAATTTTTATTAATTGTTGTATCTCAAATTCTGCCTAATAGTGCCCTTAAATAAGGGTTACAAAATTCCTAATTGCATAAGGAAAACATTCCTAATTGCATAAGGAAAAATATAAAGTAATCCTAATCCACTAAGGAAAATATAAAGTAATCCTAATCCACTAAGGAAAACATAAAGTAAATCTGAATCTAAATCAGATAAGTAATCTAAATCCTATCCAAATCTAATAAAACAAATCCAAAATAGATTTGGAAAGACTAAATAATATCAAATCCTACAAGATATGGAAAATAAAATAATATCCTAACTAACTAAGGAATGAGGTGACCACATCCCATGTGACAAAAAGATGCCTTCCACTTGCTGAAATTCGTAACTTCCTTGGGCCCATATTAAACATGCCTTAATTAAGTCCAAAAAAAGGCCTAATGTATTGGAAAAACAAGCCCAACATGTGCAGCCATGTTCAGCCTTAAAAACTTGCTAAACATGCCAAAAAACTTGCATAAGGAAAAATATAAAGTAATCCTAATCCACTAAGGAAAATATAAAGTAATCCTAATCCACTAAGGAAAACATAAAGTAAATCTGAATCTAAATCAGATAAGTAATCTAAATCCTATCCAAATCTAATAAAACAAATCCAAAATAGATTTGGAAAGACTAAATAATATCAAATCCTAAAAGATATGGAAAATAAAATAATATCCTAACTAACTAAGGAATGAGGTGACCACATCCCATGTGACAAAAAGATGCCTTCCACTTGCTGAAATTCGTAACTTCCTGGGGCCCATATTAAACATGCCTTAATTAAGTCCAAAAAAAGGCCTAATGTATTGGAAAAACAAGCCCAACATGTGCAGCCATGTTCAGCCTTAAAAACTTGCTAAACATGCCAAAAAACTTGCTGAACAAGCCCAAGAAAGCATGCCCATGTGTTTGGACGTGATTTCCATACTTTGATCTTCACTTTAGGCTTCCCTTTGTGTAGCTTTGGCCTATAAGCTGTATCAAGCTCCACAAAGCCCATATTGCTTGAATTGCACCAAATCTGCTCCATATGAAGTGTAGCACGCCCCAAGTGTATTTCAGCCTCATAAAAGAGCTTTTGAACTCCTTTTAAATCTATTTGGATGATGTAAGATTGCTTTTCTTCAATGGCACAAAGCTGCCATATCTGGTTTGTATCAGTTTATCTAATGAACCTAGTACTTTCATGAGATTAATGAACCATGTTTTGAGAGCTTATTTAGGTAAGTTTGTGGTAGTTTACTTTGATGATATTCTGATTTATAGCAAAACTGAGGAAGAACATGTTGAACATGTTAGGAAAGTGATGCAAGAAAGGATCCCTTGAAGCTAGCATGTGGACCAATCACTAGGAGCAAGGCAAAGAGATATCAAGCTAGTATGGCTTTGCATATTCAAGAAGAGATTTCCAAAGAGCTTCAAGAATTATCATTCAAGAAGATGGAGATAGAGCTTGAAGAAGGCACACCAAAGCTGATTATGATGCTTAGTGTGGAAGCTAAAGGCTAGCTAAAGAAAGGTCCAACGTGCAAGAAAGGTCCATGGGGGTTCATATAAAGCCTTGGGAAGTAATTTAAGTCCCATGGATAGCCCAAATAGTGTGGGGCATTTCTTATGTTGAAGGGATTAGTTTGGTTGTTTCCATACTTTATATTTTCCTTATTGGATTTGGATTTTGTTTCCATACTTTATATTTTCCTTAGTGGATTAGGATTTTGTTTCCATACTTTATATTTTCCTTAGTGGATTAGGATTTTGTTTCCATACTTAATGATTTCCTTATGCAATTAGGAATATTTTCCTTATGCAATTAGGAATGTTTTAGTTTTCCATATGCAATTAGGAATTTTGTAACCCTTATTTAAGGGCACTATTAGGTCGAATTTCAGACTACAACAATTAATAAAAAATTTTGAATTCTTCTACAACTTCTTCTTGTGAATTTTTGTGTGAGAGAGATTAGAGTGGATTATTTAATTCTTTCTTTGCATCAAGAATTAGGTTTACTTATCAACAAGAGTTGTGGCGTTTTCCTTCTTCTTACCAACTAAATCCTTCAATCATAGTGAGGTCGCATCTCTTTATAGGCGTTGGGTTCCTTAGGAGGTGATTATAAAGTTTCAAGGAGTTCTATACCATTGTTATACGTTGGGTTTGCTGCCATCGTTGCTAAGGGTCCGTGTCATTTGGTATCAGAGCCTTGCTACAAGGTAATTTTTATCTACTTTGTCTTTCTAGGGTTTGTTAATTTAGGTCTTTTGAATTTCTGCGTTTTAGGGTTCTTAGAGAGTCTAATCTTTAATTTTCAAAAAAGAGTCATATATCAATTCTGATCAAGGCCGAATTGAAGGAGGGTATTCTTAGGGTGAAAACGAAACTTAGGAAAGGATTCTTGGAGAATTTTGAAACCAAGAATTAGGGTTCTTGAAAGAAAGCAAAAGCTAGAGTTTGTATTCAAGTTTGATTTCAATTTGGTCTTGAGTGAATCTGGGGTTACAAATTAAGTCCAGATTTTGAAAAGTCCTTGGGAGTAAATTAAGTCCCGAATCAAGGGGATAGTGAGAGGAAGCAAAAAAAAAAAGAGTACAAAACCACCTCAACAAAAATTGTTTGATATTCTTGCTATTTGGGTGCTAAGGATCAGATCTACGTGGGTGAGAAGTAATAAAATTTTTGGGCGAAAAATTTCACCTTTTGAGGGGCTTTTGGAATTCGAAAATCAAACCTTAATATTCATGTTATTTGAGTGTTATAGGTGGGAATTAGAGTCTAGAAGCTAGCGTTTTGGGTAGAATTGATTAGGTCCATAAAGCAGCTTGACAAGTGTGGGTTGTTTTTGATTCATTACATCCAAATTTGTCTTGTTTATTGTCTTCATTGTTTATGATTTCTTTATCTAGCTTTTAATTCCATTACATTGCTAAGTATCATTTGCTTGTGTCGATACTTGGTTTTATATCGTGTAGTGCAAATTACCTTGCATTGCCTCCGGATACTTGTCTTGTTTTCTATCTAGTTCTAGGATTTAGGTTCTAGTTTCTTGAACGACTTGACAATTGTTGGTTGGTGAGCTTGGTTCTGAAGTGCAATCAAGGAAGACAAGAAAAGTGAGGTAATTCTAAACACTTGAGTGAATTTCGATTATTACTAATCTTGTTTCTTTTAGTTTGTTTGTTTGTTTGTAAACATGGATGGAAAAGGAGAAGAGACTAGCAAAGAAGAAGCTATGGCCGAAAGCTTGGCTAGGCTTAATGAGACTTTTGTAGCAATGCTTGGTCGAATGGAGATGATGGATACTAGATTGCAAGATATTGCAGCACGACAAGAACAACAAATTCAGCAAGAGCAACAAGGGCAGCCAGCTGCACATCCAAATCCCATAATGCGAGCTAGAAGAGTGCTTAGGAGAGAAGGGTAAGGAAATCTTGAAGCCCTAGAAGCAGCCGAAAGGGTAGAAGATGAAGATGAAGGTGGAAATTAACCTACCACTGATGGTGACCTTACTTCCATCAAGATGAAGATTCCTTCCTTTGAAGGGAAGAACAATGCAGAAGAGTTCATAGAATGGGAGAGGAAAGTTGAGCAGATTTTCTAATGCCATAACTACACCGAAGAGAAGAAATCAGTTTTGGCAGCCGTAGAGTTCAAGGGGTATGCTACCTTTTGGTGGGATCAATTGAAAGCTAATAGAAGAGGGAAAGGTATGAGGCCTATTCCTGAATGGTCAACCTTGAAAGAACTAATGAGGAGCTGATTTGTACCATCTCACTACATTCGAAATTTGTACAATCGACTAGAAAGACTAGTTCAAGGTGGAAGAAGTGTGGAAGAGTACCACAAAGAGATGGAGATGATCATGGCTAGGGCAAATATTGATGAAGATGAAGACAAGAAGATGTCACGATTTCTTGGGGGATTGAATTTGAACATAGCCAATGAATTGGAGATGTATGAATTCATCACAATGGAAGAGTTAGTTCAAAAGGCCATGCAGATAGAGAGAAGATTGAAGAATAAAGCTATTTCGAAAACTGGCTACTCTAAAGCTAGTGGAAAATTTTCAAACTTCAAGGGTTCAAGTTCGAGTGGAGGTTCCTACAAAGGGGATTACAAGGGTTCTTTCCAAAAGAATTCTTCCTACAATCCTAATTTCAAGAAGCCGAATGATGGGGATGCAAAAACAGCCAAGGAAACACCTTCTAGACCTACTCCAAGTAGGGAAATTAAATGCTACAAGTGTTTGGGAAGTGGACACATTGCTTCTCAATGTCCAAATAAGAGGGTGATGATTGCTACCCATGAAGGGGAAATTGAATCAGAATCTGAACATGAAGAAGAAGAGGAGGCCGGATGTGGTGATAGGGCCGAATATGATGAAGAGGCTTGGGAGAATCAAGTCTTAAATGCTGAACATGGAGAGATTCTTGTTACTAGAAGAGCCTTGAATATTCAAGTCAAGGAAGAAGGCTTGGATCAAAGGGAGAATCTTTTCCACTCTAGGTGTTTGGTGAATTGTAAGGTTTGTACACTTATCATTGATGGTGGAAGTTGTACCAATGCTGCTAGTACTACAATGGTGTATAAATTGGGGTTAACTTGTTTTAAACATTCCAATCCTTACAAGTTGCAATGGTTCAATGATGCTGGGGAAGTAAAAGTGTTGAAGCAAGTTAAGGTACCATTCTCCATTGGGTGGTATAAAGATGAGGTTTTGTGTGATGTAGTGCCAATGCAAGCTGGACATTTGCTATTAGGAAGACCATGGCAGCATGATAGAAGGGCACAACATGATGGCTTTTTTAATAAGTATACCTTTACTTATGAAGGAAAGAAGGTTGTTCTAGCACCATTATCACCTCAAGAGGTGTATAAAGATCAGAAGAGGATGCTAGGGAGGGAGAAAGAAGTTTCGGCCAACATGAACCAAGGGGGTTCAAATTCGGCCAATGATGTTTCTTCAACACCCAAGGGTAATTCTAAGGGTAGGTGACGCGGACCCTTAGCAACGATTGCAGCAAACCCAACGTATAACAAAGGTAGAGAACTCCTTGAAACTTGATAATCACCTCCTAAGGAACCCAACGCCTATAAAGAGACGCGAACTCACTATGATTGAAGGATTTAGTTGGTAAGAAGAAGGAAAACGCCACAACTCTTGTTGATAAGTAAACCTAATTCTTGATTGAAAGAAAGAATTAAAGAATCCACTCTAATCTCTCTCACACGAAAATTCACAAGAAGAACTTGTAGAAGAATTCGAAAATTTTTATTAATTGTTGTATATGAAATTCGGCCTAATAGTGCCCTTAAATAAGGGTTACAAAATTCCTAATTGCATATGGAAAATTAAGACTAAAACTGATGAGGATCTGATTGCTAGCATACAACACCAAGGACCTGTTACTCGATCAATGGCAAGAAAACTTCAAGGATTAGTTTCCAAACATCTATATGTTCTCAATACAATTGGAACATTAAGACTTGAAGAAAATAAGAGCAAAGAAGCTGTTTGGTTGCACATGTCCAAATTGCAATCTACCCAAGAGGCCAATTGACCCAAAGGAGTTAGAATACATATTGGCATCCATCATTATACCTTTGGGAGCTAAATACATACCATTCACGTGCCATTGGATGCCCATATATTAAGAGTGGCTGAAACTCACATTGGGAGTCAAAGATGCCTTTTAAAAGCTAGTGGGAGACAAGCTATATGGCTGCCCATGCCTTTTAAAAGCTAGTGGGAGACAAGCTATATGGCTGCCCAATTTGTTTTATGTAACCACATTATTATATTTAATTTTTCCATCATTTCACTTATTTTATGCTTTCTTTAAGTCTTTAAAAACAGATGTAATGGCAGACTTTGAACTTAATGAATATTCTCAGTTTTCTCTCCATTTTTGAGAGCTTTGAGAGGTTTTTAGCCCTCTTTTGAGTTCTGGTTAGAACTTGCACGAATTCCTTACAAAAATAACCAAGTTTGCTAGGTCTTAACTTATATTCAAGGTTTTTCCTTCACAAGTTGGGGTTGGGTCTTGAATCTTTGTTTTCCAGCCATATAGCTTCAGTTTTACATCACAAGTTGGTGTTGGGTTGAAGGTGCTGGTTGGTGTTCTTATGTTTTGGAGATGATCCGTAGCTTGAGCTTCCTTAGGAATTAAATCCCAACAAGGCAGGCTCACATCATTTGGTATCAGAGCTTAGGCTCTCCAAATCAGGTTTTTAGCATCATTCCTTCTTGTTTATGTCAAAAAAAATATTGTCTTCATTTAAGTCATTTTCTGCCATTAGTTTAATTTCTACAAGCTGTATGCTTTCTTGTTTCTTTGAGTCCTTCTTCCTTAATGTTGTTGCTGGATTAATTTTAAAAAAAAAAGAAAAAAAGAACATAAAAAAGAAAAAAAAAAGAAAACAGCAACTAATCTCTCAAATTTGCTAGTGGGTTAGAAACTGAAGTTGGGTTTGCACATAACCAAATCTTCTCAAATTTTATATGCTTGTTTCAGATGCTAAACTTAGCTTGGAAATCAAATTTTAAGTCAAAATTCCTCCATTTGCCTAGTTATCCATATATTGCAGCCAATTTAGCTAGTTTTGTGTCCAAAAGTGAACGTGTATGTAAACATGTCCAAATCCTTTCAATTTTTACAGGCATGTTTTAGATATTCAGCTAAGCCTACATATTAAATTTCATGTCAAAATTCGTTTGTTTGCTTGGTTGTCCATATATTACCACTAGTTAGCCATTTTTGGGTCCAGAACATAAACATTTCATAAGAGACCTAAAAATTCGTTTTTCTTCTTCCATTTTGTCTCAATATATTGTCCTAAATCCAGTTTTGTCAAATTCTTCCCTTTAGTAATGTTTGTCTAAAATTTCAGTGTCTTTCGTCCTTAGGTTTCAAATATCAGATATTCTGTTTTTTCCAGCTTGTATTACTCTTGTTCCATTCTTGAATGTGTTTTAAACCTTGCAATTTAGTTATTTAGTTGAGGAAATATTAAGTTCTTGCTAGAACTTGGAAGGGGCTGAAGTGAGTGGAAAAAGGCATAGAGTGGTGAGACTGTTAGAGGGTAAAAAGCCAAAGTTTGAGTGAAACACAGATTGAGTGTTACCAGATTAGAGTGAAACACGTGAGGGAGTGTGTGAGGAAATATTTCTAACAATTGTTTTGCAGCAATCAGTATGTCAACAAAACGAGATAGTGATCGAGAGAGCAACCAACCCCAAGAGGAGCCAGAAACTTCTTATGTTCTTAAGGCATTGCAATCTCAATTTCAAAGGATGAATGTGTTGTTTGTTGATATTAGAGAACAGATGGAAAAACACTCAAAGCAAATTGAAGAATTGCAGCAAGCAAGCTCTACAAATCAAAGGAATTTAGGAAGAGATGAACGAGATAATTTTCATAGGGAGCAAAACACAAATAGGGGGTAGAATAGAGGTAGGCGTGCTGGACTAAATGATTTGCCAGTTTTCAATGAATTGGAGGATGTAGATGAAGATAATCTTGATGATGACGATGGGCAGCAATCTGTTGCACTTAATGATGTTATTAGACCAAGATATATGAGAGGTAATATGGGTGGTAGAGGTGGTGGCAGAAATATTAGGCAAGAAACTATGGAAAATGCAAGAGGGAGAGGGAGAGTAGACAGCAATGTTAATGGAATTAAAATGAAAATTCCATCATTCCATGGAAAAGCAAATCCAGATGCATACTTGGAATGGGAGAGAAAGACCGAACTCATCTTTGATTGCCACAACTATAGTGAGTAAAAGAAGGTGACACTTGCTGTGGTAGAGTTTACTGATTATGCATTAGTTTGGTGGGATCAATTACTCACTAAACGAAGAAGAAATGGCATGAGAGGAGTGCAGACTTGGGATGAGCTGAAACAAGTCATGAGAGATAGATTTGTACCACAACACTACTATAGGGAGTTACATCAACGATTACAAGGGCTGGTATAAGGCAATAAAAGTGTGGAAGAATATTTTCAAGAGATGGAAATGGCTATGATACGAGCTAATATAGAAGAAGAAAGGGAAGCAACTATGGCACGGTTTCTACATGGGCTGAAAGATGAAATTGCCGACATAGTGGAGCTGCATCATTATGTGGAGCTTGATGACATGTTAAATATGGCAATCAAGATAGAAAAACAACTTAAGAAGAAGAAAACAACCAGATCGGGAATGGGAATGAATTCTGCCAATAATGTTCCTTGGAAGCCAAATTGGAAGAAAGGGGAATCTAGTGAGAATAAATTTGTTTTAAAGGAGAAGAAAGAGGGGAACAAGGCTGGAGAAAAACCCATTGTGATTGATAAGGGTAAGGCACCAATGAACTCCAATGGAAGAACAAGAGACATCCAATGTTTCCGATGTTTAGGGAAAGGGCATTATGCTAGAGAATGTCCAAATAAAAGGGTGATGGTGGTGAGGCCGAGTGGTGATATTGAATCTGAAGATGATGAAGTTGTAGATGAAGATTGAGATGTTAACATTCCACCTTTGAATGAAGATAGTGATGTAGAGCATGTTGTGCATGGAAATGCTCTTGTTGTTATGCGTGCTTTAAATATACAGGTGAAGGAAGATGAAGGTGATGAACTGCAAAGAGAAAATATTTTTCATACTAGATGTTTAGTCAAAGAGAAAGTTTGTATTATGATCATAGATGGTGGGAGTTGTGTTAATGTGGCTAGCACTCTACTAGTAGAGAAACTTGCATTTCCTACTACAAAACATCCTAATCCATACAGATTGCAGTGGTTGAATGATAGTGGAGAAGTTAAGGTGACCAAGCAAGTATTATTGTCATTTACCATTGGAAGGTATAAGGATGAAGTGTTGTGTGATGTAGTTCCCATGCATGCTAGTCATATCCTACTTGGGAGGCCATGGCAATATGATAGAAAAGCAACACATGACGAGTTTAAGAATAGGTATTCATTTGATTTTAAAGGGCGAAAGGTGACTCTTGCACCTTTAACACCTATGGAGGCTTTTGAAGATCAAAAGCGAGTACAAGCTGCCATGCAAGAGAAAATGCAAAGAGAGGTTGAAAAGAGGGAGAGAGAAAAGAAAGATCAAGAGGAAAAACAAAGAATAAAAACTGAGAGAGAAAAAGAAAAAGAGAAAAAGAAGAAATTACATAATAAAAATGAGAGTGGAGAGAAGAAAGTTAGTTTAGTTGCTAGGGGGAAAGATGTGAGGCAAGCATACTCTTCTGATAGTATGATGCTCCTTTTGATATGTAAGGGAGTTTTTCTTAATGTAACTGACCTTGATCCATCTATTCCTAGTGTTGCTTTGACTTTGTTGCAGGAATTTGAAGATGTCTTTCCAAATGAGGTACCGAGTGGATTGCCACCCATTAGAGGAATAGAACATCAAATTGATTTCATTCCTGGAGCTGTAATTCCAAATCGTCCAGTATATAGGACAAATCCTCAAGAGGTCAAGGAGTTGCAAAAACAGGTGGATGAGCTGCTTGCGAAAGGTCATTTTAGGGAGAGCATGAGTCCATGTGCTGTGCCGGTACTTCTAGTACCTAAAAAGGATGGATCAATGCGAATGTGTGTGGATTGTCGTGCTATCAATAAAATCACTGTAAAGTATAGATGATGCGGAACCCATGGATCAAATATTACATCTAGAACCCCACATACACATCTAGCATAGAATCTTAGAACTCAAAAACAAATCCTCCCTACCAAACCCACAACTAACCTGTAATTGAGAACTTGGGTGATTGGGATGAAGAAATGAATTGATTAAAACGCCACAAGTCAGACTTGATAAGTTAGAACCAACTCTTCATGCAACAAGAATAAGAAGAAAACCTCTCAAACTTGAAAACACAGAAATTACATTCAACAATTCTGGAATTTCGTAGTCAACCCTATTAAGTTCTTTTTCCCATCCTTATATAGTTGGAAAAGAAGAACTAATGGCTTAAAGTCTAGGTTTACATGTATCTAGTCACAATAGCATTAATTGTTCATCCACCTCAATAATATACTCTAAATTACTGCCCATAATTATGACAACATTGATGGGCAGATTCCACATGCATTTTGGTGTTGGTTCACATGTGTCTAGTCACACTAGCACTAAACCATGTCAATATTATATTCCAAATTCGTGCTAATGCCCATCACCATACTTATGGGCAGATTCTTCATGCTTGTTGGTGATTTTCTGACTTCCTCTTCATGATCCATCATATTCACTACAAGTTGGTCTCCCTCTTCATTAATCCACCTTTGAATGAAGTGCTGGAACACATGCTGGAATTTCTTTGATTGTGATCTTGTGATTGGTCCACTTGGCATAATGATATCATCAACATATTTGCTGCCATTACATTCATCAAGCTTGCTTATAGTTTCCTCATCACTTTGATTGTGATCTTGTGATTGGTCCACTTGGAATAATGATATCATCAACAAATTGCTGCCTTGTGTAGATTCATTAAGCTTGCTTATAATTTCCTCATCATTCCCTCCTTGCTCAAAAAGATTTGTCCTCAAATCTGAACCTACATCAAAAGAAGAAAGATCACTAACATTGAAAGTTGCAGAAACATTATACTGACCTGGTAGATCGATTTTATAGGCATTGTCATTGATTTGTTCTAAAACTTGGAATGGGCCATCTCCCCTTGCATCCAACTTGGATTTTCTTTGTTTAGGAAATCTTTTCTTTCTCACATGAACCCATACCCAATCACCAGGTTGGAAAATCACATGTTTCCTTCTTCTATTTGGGACTAATAACACCGGAACAACACATGGGCTAAGACTTTCATGCACATGTCCCTTTGCTAGCAACTCCTCCACTTTCCTTTGAAGTTCCTTGGTTTCCTCCGGATTACTTCTATAAGCTGGTCGATTAGGAATTGTTGAGCCCGGAATGAAGTCAATTTGATGCTCAATCCCTCTTAAAGGTGGTAAACCTTTGGGTACATCTTCTGGAAAAACATCTCCAAATTCCTGTAAAAGAGAACTAACACAACTAGGCAAAGGGTTATCAAGGTTAGATGTAGAAATCAAGGTCTCTTTGTACCTAAGTACAATCAGACTTCTTTTCTCACAAAAAGCACTCCTTAACTCCTTTTCTTTTGCATAGAAACACTCTCTTTTATTTTCTCTCCCTTTCTCTTTTTCTCTCACCAATGGGCCATTTTTATCATTCTTTTTCTCACACTTGGCCTCTTGTACTCCATTTTTATTTGTTTTACCCTCACCACCAGAATTCTTTTCAAATGATCTCAAAATATTTACTTGATCTTCATACACTTGTTTAGGTGACAATGGAGCAAGAGTGAAATTTAAACCATTTAGGCTGAAAGAATAATGATTCTTAAAGCCATCATGCAAAGCTTTTCTATCAAACTGCCATGGACGACCAAGAAGGATATGGCTAGCATGCATAGGCACAACATCACAGCAAACTTCATCCTTGTATCTCCCAATTGCAAAAGAAAACAGAACCTGCTTTGTTACCCTCACCTCTCCACTATCATTCAACCATTGCAGCTTGTAAGGACTAGGATGTTTTGTGCATGCTAACCCTAATTTATCCACAAAATCAGTACTAGCAACATTTGCACAACTACCCCCATCAATGATCATGCTGCACACTTTTCCATTCACAATGCAACGAGTATGGAAAATGTTCTCTCTTTGATTACTTTCTTCATCTTTAATTTGCATGTTTAAAGCTCTTCTAATAACCAAAGATTCACCATGGGCAGGATATTCAATAATATGTTCAATTTCTTCTAATGGTGGCATGCTATCATTATCATCATCACTTTCATGTTCACTAGCACTATCAATTTCACCATTATCTTGTATCAACATGATTTTCTTATTTGGACATTGAGAAGCTATATGCCCTACTCCTAAACACCTAAAGCATTTAATGGTACTATGCTTTTGATTAGAGTTAGATGTTTTAGAGTTACCTTTAGGGTCATCTAGAACTTGTTTTTCCTTTCCTTTCCAGGCAGCCTCCTTCCCTTTAGGATTATCATCTTTCTTTGGCCATTTTGAAGTGAAACTAGAGCTGGAATTAGAAAATCCCTTTGCTGCTCCCTTGAGTTTCAGTTGCTTCTCCACTTTCATGGCCATGTGTACCATATCTTCAAGCTCCACATAATGATGTAATTCAATTATGTTAGCTATCTCTCTATTCAGCCCACTCAAAAATCGAGCCATAGTGATTTCTGTATCCTCCTCTATATTAGTTCTACTCATGATCATCTCCATCTCTTTATGATAATCCTCCACTGACATGGATCCTTGAGTTAACCGCTGTAATTTTTGGTGAAGCTCCCTATAGTAGTAAGATGGTACAAATCTCTTTCTCATCACAGTTTTCATTTCAGCCCAAGTAGTGATGGTTCTTTCTCCATTTCTCCTCTTGGAAATCATCAATTGGTCCCACCAAATTAGTGCATAATCTGTGAATTCAACTGCTGCAATTTTAACTTTCTTCATTTCACTATAATTATGACAATCAAACACCAACTCAACTTTTCTTTCCCATTCAAGGTAAGCTTCAGCATCATTTCTCCCCTTGAATGATGGTATCTTCATTTTTATGGAAGATATGTTACTGTCCCTTTGTTGAGGTCTTCTTTGAGCAATTGATTGCTCACTTTCTTCATCATCTTCCCTCCCTATCTCATCATCATTCATCATGTTTCCTCTCCCTCTATTCTGCCCCCTTCGATTAGTATCATTTCGCTGCCTTTGCATTATGCTGTCTACATCACCTCTCATGTTGTTTATGGTCAAATCAAACCTTTCAAATCTCCTTTGCATTGCCTCTAACATGAAGGCTATGTCATTTATGGTCATATCACGTTTTTCACTTCCAGAATTTGACATGGTGTAAGAAGAACCTACAAGAAAATGTTAGTAAAGAAAATTTCCTCACCTCACTCCCTTACGTGTTTCACTCAAGATCAGATTGTCACTCCTCTTGTATTTCACTCAAACCTTGTTCCTTTTTACCTCTCAATTCTTCTTTTATCAAGTTGAATTTCAGAATTGAATCCACTTAAATCAAGTAAAACAAGTTTTGTTTTAAAGACTCTACAAGGAACCTAATGAACAAAATGAATTCTGCAATTCTAGAAGCAATTTAATTTTAGACAATAAGAATTGAAATTTAACACAAGAAGCAAAAGTATTTGTGTTAATCAAACCAAAGTAACTATGATTGAGAATTAGCTACTTAATGCATACAAGAAACAAGAGGTATATGAAAGAATGAAACTAAGAATACAAAGAAAAACAATTCTGGATCCTAAAAAAAAAAATAGAATTCAAATCACTCCAATGAGTAATCTGAATATGCAACCTAAATCTATTCCCAATGCAAGAAAGGCTCTAAATATCAGATTCTAAATGCTAAATGGATGCATAATGAGGAGCTGATGTAATTTGATCAAATATAATAAGGTAGCAAGCTGTTAATGGTATAAATATGCAAAAAAATCTCAAACACTTGTGAAGAAAAATTCTGGGCAGAAACAGATACGTTTTTTTTTTTCTTTTATGTTGAGGAAGTTAAATCTGATTCTCTTTTCTTTTTTTTTTCTTTTGATCTTTTCCTCTTTTTTTTTCTTTTGAACTTTCAGTAGACAAGGATAGAAATTGAAAAATTAAAAAAAAGTTCACAGATTTGAAGAATAAGGACAAGGTGCAACAAGAACAGAAAATGAAGAAATATAGAAACTGAATCTGATTCGTTTTTTTTTTCTTTGGATAATTAAAACATAAAAGATACCTAGAGATTTATCTTCAAGCCAAAGCTCTGATACCAAATGATGCGGAACCCATGGATCAAATATTACATCTAGAACCCCACATACACATCTAGCATAGAATCTTAGAACTCAAAAACAAATCCTCCCTACCAAACCCACAACTAACCTGTAATTGAGAACTTGGGTGATTGGGATGAAGAAATGAATTGATTAAAACGCCACAAGTCAGACTTGATAAGTTAGAACCAACTCTTCATGCAACAAGAATAAGAAGAAAACCTCTCAAACTTGAAAACACAGAAATTACATTCAACAATTCTGGAATTTCGTAGTCAACCCTATTAAGTTCTTTTTCCCATCCTTATATAGTTGGAAAAGAAGAACTAATGGCTTAAAGTCTAGGTTTACATGTATCTAGTCACAATAGCATTAATTGTTCATCCACCTCAATAATATACTCTAAATTACTGCCCATAATTATGACAACATTGATGGGCAGATTCCACATGCATTTTGGTGTTGGTTCACATGTGTCTAGTCACACTAGCACTAAACCATGTCAATATTATATTCCAAATTCGTGCTAATGCCCATCACCATACTTATGGGCAGATTCTTCATGCTTGTTGGTGATTTTCTGACTTCCTCTTCATGATCCATCATATTCACTACAAGTTGGTCTCCCTCTTCATTAATCCACCTTTGAATGAAGTGCTGGAACACATGCTGGAATTTCTTTGATTGTGATCTTGTGATTGGTCCACTTGGCATAATGATATCATCAACATATTTGCTGCCATTACATTCATCAAGCTTGCTTATAGTTTCCTCATCACTTTGATTGTGATCTTGTGATTGGTCCACTTGGAATAATGATATCATCAACAAATTGCTGCCTTGTGTAGATTCATTAAGCTTGCTTATAATTTCCTCATCAATAGACATCCAATTCCTAGACTTGATGATATGCTTGATGAATTGCATGGTGCATGTATTTTTTCAAAAATTGATCTTAAAAGTGGTTATCATCAAATAAGAATGAGATTAGGAGATGAATGGAAAACAGCTTTTAAGACTCAATATGGTTTGTATGAATGGTTAGTCATGCCTTTTGGACTAAGCAATGCACCTAGTACTTTCATGAGATTAATGAATCATGTCTTGCGTGCTTTTCTTGGAAAGTTTGTTGTTGTGTATTTTGATGATATTTTAGTGTATAGTCAAAGTTTAAATGATCATTTAATGCATTTAAGATGTGTGCTTGAAGTTCTTAGGAAAGAGAAATTGTATGCAAATTTAAAGAAATGTACATTCTGCATGGAAAAAGTCATTTTCTTAGGATTTGTAGTGAGTGGGAAAGGAATTGAGGTTGATGAGGATAAGGTAAAAGCCATCAAAGAGTGGCCTACACCAAAATCCGTGACTGATGTTAGGAGTTTTCATGGTCTTGCTAGTTTTTATAGGAGATTTGTTAGAGACTTTAGTACAATTGCAGCCCCATTAAATGAAATTGTGAAGAAAAATGTAGGGTTCAAATGGAATGAGGAACAGGAGCATGCATTTAGATTACTAAAAGAAAAATTATGTTCTGCACCATTACTTGCATTACCTGATTTTTCTAAGACTTTTGAAGTTGAGTGTGATGCTTCCGGAGTGGGTATATGTGCTGTTTTGATGCAGGAAAGAAGACCAATTGCATACTTTAGTGAGAAGCTAAGTGGAGCTCCTTTGAATTACTCTACTTATGACAAGGAGATGTATGCATTAGTGAGGGCGTTGGAGACGTGGCAGCATTATCTTTGGCCAAAGGAGTTTGTTATTCATAGTGATCATGAATCACTAAAATACTTGAAAGGACAAAGCAAGCTGAACAAACACCATGCCAAATGGAGTGAATTTATTGAAGCGTTTCCATATGTGATTCAATATAAGCAAGGAAAAGAAAATGTTGTTGCTGATGCCTTATCTAGGAGGTATGCCCTAATCTCTATGCTTGATGCTAGACTTCTAAGATTTGAGCATATGAAAGAATTGTATAAGCATGACTCTAAATTTGCACAAATATACGCCTCTTGTGAAAATGTTGCCTTTGAAAAATTTTATAGGCATGATGGTTTCTTATTTAGAGAGAAACGACTTTGTGTTCCAAATAGCTCTATAAGAGGATTGCTTGTTAGAGAGTCACATGGGGGAGGTTTAATGGGACATTTTGGGGTGGCTAAAACATTAGAAATTCTGAATGAACATTTTTATTGGCCACATATGAGGAAAGATGTAGAGAAATTTTGTGCTAAATGCGTGACATGTATGAAAGCAAAGTCCAAAGTAAGACCACATGGTTTGTATATGCCTTTAAGTGTACCTAGTGAACCTTGGGTAGACTTATCTATGGACTTTATTTTGGGGCTACCTAGGACAAAAAAGGGTCATGATAGTTTATTTGTTGTGGTTGATAGATTTTCTAAAATGGCACATTTCATTCCATGTCATAAAACTGATGATGCATGCCATATATCTGATTTGTTCTTTAGAGAAGTAGTGAGATTGCATGGTATTCCTAGGACCATAGTAAGTGGTCGAGATGTAAAATTTTTGAGTCATTTTTGGAAAGTCCTATGGGGAAAGTTAGGTACAAAGCTTTGTTTCTCTACTGCATGCCATCCGCAAACAGATGGGCAGACGGAAGTTGTTAATAGGACTGTGGGCACTCTTCTTCGTACCATGATTAAACAAAATTTGAAGACATGGGAGGAATGCATACCATTTATTGAATTTGCATATAATAGATCAATGCATTCATCCACTGGATTTTCACCCTTTGAGCTTGTCTATGGTTTTAATCCACTTACTCCATTAGATTTGTTGCCTCTTCCTACTAATGAGCTTACTAGTTTTGATGGTAAAAAGAAAGCTGAATTGGTGAAGCAAATGCATCAAAGGGCCAAGCAACAAATGGAGAAGATTAATGAGAATAGAGCAACCAAAGTAAACAAAGGAAGGAAAGAGATGGTGTTCCAGCCTGGTGATCTGGTATGGGTTCATTTGCGAAAAGAAAGGTTTCCTACACAAAGGAAATCAAAATTGCAGCCGAGAAGTGATGGACCATTTGAAGTACTCGAAAGGATTAATGATAATGCCTACAAGATTAATCTACCAGGTGAGTATGGTGTAAGTGCAACTTTTAATGTTTCTGATCTTGCTCCTTACTATGCAGATGATGAAGATTCGAGGACGAATTCTTTTGAAGAGGGAGAGGATGATGAGGATCTGATTGCTAGCATACAACACCAAGGACCTGTTACTCGATCAATGGCAAGAAAACTTCAAGGATTAGTTTCCAAACATCTATATGTTCTCAATACAATTGGAACATTAAGACTTGAAGAAAATAAGAGCAAAGAAGCTGTTTGGTTACACATGTCCAAATTGCAATCTACCCAAGAGGCCATTTGACCCAAAGGAGTTAGAATACATATTGGCATCCATCATTATACCTTTGGGAGCTAAATACATACCATTCACGTGCCATTGGATGCCCATATATTAAGAGTGGCTGAAACTCACATTGGAAGTCAAAGATGCCTTTTAAAAGCTAGTGTGAGACAAGCTATATGACTGCCCATGCCTTTTAAAAGCTAGTGGGAGACAAGCTATATGGCTGCCCAATTTGTTTTATGTAACCACATTATTATATTTGTATTTTTCCATCATTTCACTTATTTTATGCTTTCTTTAAGTCTTTAAAAACAGATGTAATGGCAGACTTTGAACTTAATGAATATTCTGAGTTTTCTCTCCATTTTTGAGAGCTTTGAGAGGTTTTTAGCCTTCTTTTGAGTTCTGGTTAGAACTTGCACGAATTCCTTGCAAAAATAACCAAGTTTGCTAGGTCTTAACTTATATTCAAGGTTTTTCCTTCACAAGTTGGGGTTGGGTCTTGAATCTTTGGTTTCCAGCCATATAGCTTCAGTTTTACATCACAAGTTGGTGTTGGGTTGAAGGTGCTGGTTGGTGTTCTTATGTTTTGGAGACGATCCGTAGCTTGAGCTTCCTTAGGAATTAAATCCCAACAAGGCAGGCTCACATCAAAAACATTCCTAATTGCATAAGGAAAACATTCCTAATTGCATAAGGAAAACATTAAGTATGGAAATAAAATCATAATCCACTAAGGAAAATATAAAGTATGGAAACAAAATCCTAATCCACTAAGGAAAATATAAAGTATGGAAATAACCAAACTAATCCCTTCAACATAAGAAACGCCCCACACTATTTGGGCTATCCATGGGCCTTAAATTACTTCCCAAGGCTTTATATGAACCCCCATGGACCTTTCTTGCACGTTGGACTTTTCTTTAGCTAGCCTTTAGCTTCCACACTAAGCATCATAATCAGCTTTGGTGTGCCTTCTTCAAGCTCTATCTCCATCTTCTTGAATGATAATTCTTAAAGCTCTTTGGAAATCTCTTCTTGAATATGCAAAGCCATACTAGCTTGATATCTCTTTGCCTTGCTCCTAGTGATTGGTCCACTTGCTAACTTCAAGGGATCCTTTCTTGCATCATTCTCCCCCCCTTCAAAAAGATTTGTCCTCAAATCTGCATCATCAAAAGCAGAAAGATCACTTACATTGAAAGTAGCACTAACATTATACGTACCTGGTAAGTCAATCTTGTAGGCATTGTCATTAATCTTCTCCAGCACTTGGAATGGGCCATCTCCCCTTGCTTGCAACTTATTCTTCCTTTGGTTAGGAAACCTCTCTTTTCAAAAATGCACCCAAACCCAATCTCCTACTTGAAACTTTATCTCACGTCTCCCTCTATTTGCAAAATCAGCATATCTCTGTTAGTGTATGTGCCCTAGGCCATTTATTTGGATCTTTATGTTATACATTCATTATTAATAAATGAGGTTTTATTATCATTATTGTTTGTTAATCATCAGATGGTTTTGTGTATAGTGATACAAATAAATTTCATAGATACTTGTTAGAGAACAATGTATTGGATAGACCCATCATGAGATTACTACATGGGTTAGTGTCATAAGTAAATCTCATGATAGTTATGTATTAATTCTTTGACTTGAGATTGTCATAGTTTCCAATATAAGGACTATTAATGTTTGACATGATCAAACATTATCCGTAACTGGATAGTAATAAAGGTGAACATTGATTTGATAATCATCAGATGGTTTTGTGTATAGTGATACAAATAAATTTCATAGATGCTTGTTAGAGAACAATGTATTGGATAGACCCATCATGAGATTACTACATGGGTTAGTGTCATAAGTAAATCTCATGATAGTTATGTATTAATTCTTTGACTTGAGATTGTCATAGTTTCCAATATAAGGACTATTATATTTTGACATGATCAAACATTATCCGTAACTGGATAGTAATAAAGGTTATAATCATATATGATAGAAATTATGTAGAGGATAATGAACAATCAAGATAGAATTTGTCCCTCTCTTTGAGAGAGATATCTTTTGGGCCCCTCGATAAGTGAGACTGTGAAATGCATGGCTGTGCTCAAATGAATTGATAGTGTGATCAATTTCATTTGTTTTTTATCAGTCTACTTGGAGATCGAGTAATCATAAGTTTGGACAATATAAGTATGACGTTGACCATGACTTATGTTCAAGCTAGATATCGTGTGACAAAGGGATTAATACATGTACTATTATTAGGCAAATTGGACATACCTTATATTAATTGGGTAGTTGTAACGCCTTGCTAGAGGCTAATTATGACTTGTTGGTTTAACAGAGATTAAATTGACTGCCAATTAATATGGGCCTATCGGGTCACACACAAGAATGCGCTTTGGGTTGGATATAATATTAATAATATTAATATTAGATATTAATATTTATTATTATTATTTTCATTTTTTTATATATATATTATTAGATAATATATTCAGAATCCTAATTAGATTTGGATTCTGAATTTGATTTACCTTATCCAATTATATATATTATTAGATAATATATTCAGAATCCTAATTAGATTTGGATTCTGAATTTGACTTACCTTATCCAATTTCGAATTGGATTCTGGAGTGATTATATTCACTCCAGACGTTAAGTCTTCTAATAGGTAACACTAGAAAATAAAAAGAGAACGAAAACAAAGAAACCCTAATACATTTTAGAGAAAACGTTTTTCAGCCTTCGCCGTTGCAGAGAGCTAGCACTCTAGAGGGTGTTTCGCGATCGAGGCATCTCTTCCAAACTGTGATTTCGAATCATCAACAGGTTAGTTCTTTGAACACTTTCGTCGAATTAAACGAACAGCATGGATCCTGGTGGGAAATCAGAGATCAAAAAATTTTCCGCTGCATATTTTGGTTTGCAGTGATCTCCTTGATTTTCTAACAGTGGTATCAGAGCCACTTGTTGTTTTCGTTTAAGTCGAAAATGCCATGTTGATATGATTACATGAGATATATTGATTTCGTATGGCATGTTAACTATAAAACCCTAATTCATTTTTCATATGATGAGAAAGGATTTGTTTTTGGTTTCGTTTCTGTAAAACCCTAATTCGTTTTTCATATGATGAGAAAGGATTGGTGTTTTTAATTTTGTTTTCATGAGATGATCACATATATATGATTGGTTGATTAAAATGATTTTCATATGATGAAAACGATTAAGTTTATATGTGATATAAACATCTGGTAATGATTCTGTAATGGGTTGTACATATTCGAAATAAAACAGTAAGAAGGTTAATGAGATTAACATTCCGTTTTAGGGTTTCGCCAAAGAAAAATGTTAATGAGATTAACGTTTCTGTTTGGCTTCGAGGGGCGCTTCCCCTCGACCCCGCCCGCTAACCAGCTAGCGGGACCGCCGTATGTTCGTGCCCTATAGTTCGTTACCGCGACATTAAGAATGTCAATATATTTGTTTCTATTTAACATGTTGGTGATGAATATGTTATGTTTGTTTGATGTCTTGGCATGGTGCATAGCATGGCCTTATGACCTATGTGATTGGTTTATTCATATCTTAATTTTGGGTAAATACGGCCTGCGTGTCGTTTATTTTGTTGTAATTTATTTTACTAGTAGTTAGATTTTCTTTTATTGTAATAAATGAAGATTCAAGCTACAATGTTTGTGATGGAGATTCATACCAAGGAGAAGATGGTTCCATGGTGATGGAAGCACAAGCTCAAGTTTTGAAGATATGTAATATTGCAAGTGTTGTAATAGATAGGTTTTTCACCTAGGGTTGCCTTTATGATCTTCATTTGGTCTCTTGAAGATCATATTTAGTTTGGCCATGCTATGTCACGTTTACATATTTTGTCATTTGGTATATGATGCTTATGTGATAAATTATATATATGCATATAGGATGCTAAAATATAATGATATGTAATGCAAGACATGATAATAATTTAGTTGAACCCTCATTAATAATTTAAGTCTAAATGCCATCCACGTTTTGAACACCTATCAAAACTAAGATTGTATTAAAGTAGGTATTGCCAAAGCAATATGCTTTAAACATTCCTAGCTAAGTAGGATGAGTAATAGTGCTACTCATATGTTTTAAAATTGGTTAGACTTAATTAGGCTATCAAAATGGTTTTGGGCCTAAGGCATTAGATGGAATTCAACATGCTATGACATATGATGTCAATATTCCATAATTACTAAGAGTTACATGAGATGTAATTGGTAAAGATGTTACCTACCTAAATAACTTGATTTTAAGTGTCACGCCAAAGCTGAGTTTAGAATTAAGTGAAATACGGATCTTAGCCTACTAAAATATTTCTTTAGAGGGTTATATTTTTAGTAGGAGTTTAAATAATTTAAACCTCATTATTAATTAAAATTTGACTTTGCATATTTATCAACAGATGGCTGCTAATAACAATTCCACCTTATCACTGCGATCTATCCTTGAGAAGGAAAAACTGAAAGAATGTGGGACTAATTTTATTGACTAGTTTAGGAACCTGAGAATTGTTCTCAAACAAGAGAAAAAGTCCTACGTGCTTGATGAAGCTGTCCCTGACCCACCTCCTGCTGATGCTTCTAATGCTGCTAAGAGTAAGCATAAGAAGCATGTGGATGATTCCAATGACATAGGATGTCTTATGTTGGCTACCATGTGTCCAGGACTTCAGAAGGATCTAGAACACTTAAAGGCTTATGAGATGAGTGTGCATCTCAAACAAGCTTTCCAACAACAGGCTAGGCAAGATAGGTTTAACACCGCTGTTGCATTATTTGACTGCAAAATGTCTGAAGGTGAATATGTTAGTGCTCATGTTTTGAAGATGAAAGGCTATCTAGATCACCTTGCTAGACTTGGATATCCCCTGAGTTTAGAACTCTCCACGGATTTGATCCTACATTCATTGCCTAGCAGTTTCTCACAGTTTGTCATGAACTATAACATGAATGACATGGAGAAATCCATTCCTGAGCTACATGGTATGCTCAAAACTGCTGAGGGGAATATCAAAAAGCCTACCCAAATATTGAATGTCAATATTAAACAAATGAAAAAGAAAGCCAAATATACTAAAGGCAAGGGTAAGGCAAAAGGTGCTAAAGGGTCCAAGGGACAAGCTAAACCAAAACCTGAACCTAAGACTAAAGTTCCTAAGGAAGGGACTTGTTTCCATTACAACAAGCCTGGGCATTGGAAGAGAAATTGTCAACTCTATTTGGATGAGTTAAAGAAGTTGAAGGGTAGTGCGACTACATCTTCGGGTATTTATGTTATAGAAATTAATTTATCTATTCCTTCTTCCTGGGTATTAGATACCGGATGTGGATCTCATATTTGTACAAATATGCAGGGACTCAAAAGGAGTAGGATGCTGAAGAAGGGCGAAGTGGACCTACGTGTTGGCAATAGAGCAAGAGTTGTTGCTATAGCTGTAGGAACTTATGAACTTGTTATGCCCAATGGGTTTTTGTTAATTTTGAACAATTGTTTTATGTTCCTACTATAAGTAGGAATCTTATTTCAGTATCTATTTTGGATGATGAAGGTTATTCATTTTTTATTAAGAATAAGAAATGTTCTATTTTTGATAAAAATGATTTGCTTTATGGTATTGCAAATTCTTATAATGGCCTTTATATCCTTAATCTTGATGATTCTAATGGTAATGATATCTATAACATAACTTCTAAGAGAACTAAGCCAAATGAGTTAAACCCTACTTATTTATGGCATTGTCGCCTTAGCCATATAAATGAGAAACACATTTCTAAGCTCCATCAAGATGGATTATTAGTTTCATTTGATTTTGAATCATTTGAAACATATGAGTCTTGTTTGCTTGGTAAGATGACAAAGGATCCTTTTACTGGGCATAGTGAAAGGGCTAATGATTTATTGGGCTTGATACATACAGATGTATGTGGTCCTTTTAGCATTAGTGCCAGAGGAGGATTTTGATACTTCATTACTTTTACTGATGATTTTAGTAGGTATGGCTATGTCTACCTAATGAAACATAAGCATGAGTCTTTTGAAATGTTTAGAACTTTTCAAAATGAAGTACAAAATCAACTTGGTAAAACAATTAAACTACTTCGATCAGATCGAGGTGGTGAATATTTGAGCCAAGAGTTTGATGATCATCTAAGGGATTGTGGAATTGTTTCACAACTGACTCCTCCAGGAACTCTACAGTGGAATGGAGTTTTTGAAAGGAGAAATCAAACTCTATTAGATATGGTTCGATCAATGATGAGTCAAGCGGATCTTCCTTTATCTTTTTGGGGTTATGCCTTGGAGACAGCTGCATTCATTCTGAACCGTGTACCATCTAAGGCGGTTGAAAAGACACCATATGAGATATGGACAGGTAAGACACCTAGTTTGTCTTTTCTTAAGATTTGGGGTTGTGAAGCTTATCTGAAAAGACCAGTTTCACATAAGTTAGCTCCAAAGTCTATCAAATGTAATTTTGTGGGGTATCCTAAGGAAACTAAAGGATACTATTTCTATACTCCTTCAGAGAACAAAGTGTTTGTTGCTCGAAATGGGATCTTTTTGGAAAAGGAATTTCTTTCTAAGAGAACTAGTGGGAGTATAGTAGAACTTGAGGAAACTCAAGTACCACAAGAAATCATTGAGCCGTCTATAGAGCCTATTTCAGAACCACAAATAGTTGTGGAGTCTGAAGATGTAACACAAATCCCTCGCAGGTCTGATAGGACACGTCGTCAGCCAGAGAGATATGGATTTCTTGTGATTGATGATAGTGAAGTAATGCTCATAGATCAAGATGAGCCTACTACCTATCAAGAAGCTGTGTCAGGTCCAGATTCAGACAAATGGCTTGGAGCCATGAAATATGAGATGCAATCTATGTTTGACAACCAAGTTTGGTCTTTAATTGATCCTCCAGAGGGTATTAAGACTATTGGTTGCAAATGGTTTTTCAAGAAGAAAACTGACATGGATGGGAATGTGCAGACCTATAAAGCAAGGCTTGTTGCAAAAGGTTTCAAGCAAACTCATGGTATAGACTATGATGAAACCTTTTCACCAGTTTCTATGCTTAAGTCTGTTAGAATTCTCATTGCCATTGCAGCATACTATGATTATGAGATATGGAAAATGGATGTCAAAACCGCTTTCCTTAATGGAAACTTGCTTAAGGATGTGTATATGACACAACCTGAGGGTTTTTTAAATCCTGAGAATTCTACAAAGGTTTGCAAGCTTCAAAGATCCATTTATGGATTGAAGCAAGCATCTCGAAGCTGGAATCTTCGTTTTGATGAAACAGTTAGGAACTTTAGTTTCATCAAGAATGAAGATGAACCTTGTGTTTACAAGATGGTTAGTGGGAGTGCAGTAGTGTTTTTAGTCTTATATGTGGATAACATATTACTCATTGGGAATGATATCCCTACCTTGCAAAAGGTTAAGACTTGGTTAGGGAATTCTTTCTCAATGAAAGACTTAGGTGAGGCTGCCTATATCCTTGGTATAAAGATCTATAGAGATAGATCTAGAAGGATAATTGGCCTGAGTCAAAGTACATACATAGATAAAGTGTTGAAGAGGTTCAACATGCAAGATTCCAAAAAGGGATTCTTGCCTATGTCTCATGGCATTCATCTCAACAAGAGTCAATGTCCTATGACATCTGATGAGCGAGATCGAATGAATAAGATTCCTTATGCTTCTGCTATAGGATCTATTATGTATGCCATGTTATGTACTAGACCAGATGTCTCATATCCATTAAGCGCAACTAGTAGATTTCAAGTTGATCCTGGTGAAGGTCACTGGACAGCTGTCAAGAATATTCTTAAGTACCTTCGAAGGACTAAAGATGTATTATTGGTTTATGGAGGTTTGGAAGATGAGCTAGTTGTAAATGGTTACACAGATGCTAGTTTCCAATCTGAGGTAGATGATTTTAGATCGCAGTCAGGTTTTGTATTCACATTGAATGGTGGAGCTGTTAGTTGGAAGAGTTCAAAACAAAGCACTGTGGCTGATTCTACAACAGAGGCTGAGTATATAGCAGCATCAGATGCAGCTAGGGAAGCAGTCTGGTTGAAGAAATTCATCACTGAGCTAGGAGTGGTGCCTAGCATTGCAAATCCTGTGGACATTTATTGTGACAACAATGGTGCCATAGCACAGGCAAAAGAGCCTAGATCTCATCAAAGGTCTAAGCATATACTCAGGCGTTTTCACCTCATTTGAGACATTATCGATAGAGGAGATATCAAGATATGCAAAGTTGACACAAATGATAACATAGCAGATCCATTAACAAAGCCTCTCTCACGGGTCAAGCATGATCAGCATACTAGATCTATGGGTCTTAGAAATTTGTAGGCCTAGTGCAAGTGGGAGATTGTTAGTGTATGTGCCCTAGGCCATTTATTTGGATCTTTATGTTATACATTCATTATTAATAAATGAGGTTTTATTATCATTATTGTTTGTTTGCATGTTACACAATTTTGATATTTGTCACTGGTTTATTATTGTTATAGAGATAAATAAAAAAAAATACTTAACCAGTATGAACATTGATTTGATAATCATCAGATGGTTATGTGTATAGTGATACAAATCAATTTCATAGATACTTGTTAGAGAACAATGTATTGGATAGACCCATCATGAGATTACTACATGGGTTAGTGTCATAAGTAAATCTCATGATAGTTATGTATTAATTCTTTAACTTGAGATTGTCATAGTTTCCAATATAAGGACTATTATATTTTGACATGATCAAACATTATCCGTAACTGGATAGTAATAAAGGTTATGATCATATATGATAGAAATTATGTAGAGGATAATGAACAATCAAGATAGAAATTGTCCCTCACTTTGAGAGAGATATCTTTTGGGCCCCTCGATAAGTGAGACTGTGAAATGCATGGCTGTGCTCAAATGAATTGATAGTGTGATCAATTTCATTTGTTTTTTATCAGTCTACTTGGAGATCGAGTAATCATAAGTTTGGACAATATAAGTATGACATTGACCATGACTTATGTTCAAGCTAGATATCGTGTGACAAAGGGATTAATGCATGTACTATTATTAGGCAAATTGGACATACCTTATATTAATTGGGTAGTTGTAACGCCTTGCTAGAGGCCAGTTATGACTTGTTGGTTTAATAGAGATTAAATTGACTGCCAATTAATATGGGCCTATCGGGTCACACACAAGAATGCGCTTTGGGCTGGATATAATATTAATATTAATATTAGATATTAATATTTATTATTATTATTATTTTCATTATATATATATATATATATATTATTAGATAATATATTCAGAATCCTAATTAGATTTGGATTCTGAATTTGATTTACCTTATCCAATTATATATATTATTAGATAATATATTCAGAATCCTAATTAGATTTGGATTCTGAATTTGACTTACCTTATCCAATTTCGAATTGGATTCTGGAGTGATTATATTCACTCCAGAAGTTAAGTCTTCTAATAGGTAACATTAGAAAATAAAAAGAGAACGAAAACAAAGAAACCCTAATACGTTTTAGAGAAAACATTTTTCAGCCTTCGCCGTTGCAGAGAGCTAGCACTCCAGACGGTAGCATTCGTGTGGATACGCGATAGAGGGTGTTTCGCGATCGAGGCATCTCTTCCAAACTGTGATTTCGAATCATCAACGGGTTAGTTCTTTGAACACTTTCATCGAATTAAACAAACAGCATGGATCCTGGTGGGAAATCAGAGATCAAAAATTTTTTCCGCTGCGTGATTTTGGTTTGCAGTGATCTCCTTGATTTTCTAACAATCTCTTGTTCCTTTTCTCAATATTCGCCCTTGCTTTCTCATGCATCTCTTTCACCAATTTAGATTTCTTCTCACCATCAAAACTAACAAGCTCATGAGAAGGTAAAGAAATAAGATCCAAAACTGTTAGTGGGTTAAAACCATAAACAAGCTCAAAAGGTGAATATCCTGTAGAAGAATGAATAGCACGATTATAAGCAAACTCAATAAATGGCAAACAATCTTCCCAAGAACTCAAATTTTTACCCACTAAAGCTCTCAACATGGTACCTAAAGTTCTGTTTACTACTTCTGTTTGTCCATCCATTTGAGGATGACAAGTGGTGGAAAATAACAACTTGGTACCTAACTTTCCCCAAAGCACACGCCAAAAGTGAGACAAAAACTTGGTGTCTCTATCAGAAACTATGGATTTTAGTATCCCATGAATTCGAACCACCTCCCTAAAGAAGAGTTCGGCCACTAAACTAGCATCATCACTCTTATGACATGGGATAAAGTGTGCCATCTTACTAAACCTATCAACAACCACAAATATGCTATCTCTCCCCCTCTTAGTCCTTGGTAATCCTAAAACAAAGTCCATACTAATGTCCATCCAAGGAGAACTAGGAACGGATAATGGCATATACAAACCATGAGGCATAGACTCAGACTTAGCTTGCCTACAAGCCAAACAAGCCTTACAAATCCGAATTACATCCCTTTTCATATTCAGCCAATAAAAGTGTTCATTCAACATGTCTAAAGTCTTATCAACTCCAAAATGCTCCAACAAACCCCCACAATGTGATTCTAATACTAGCAAATCTCTCATAGAACATCTAGGCATGCATAATTTCGAACCCTTAAATAAAAACCCATCATGTCTATAGAAAGAATTAAAAGCACCATGCTCACAAGCATTATAAACATTGCCAAAATCAGAATCACCAACATAGAAGTCCTTTATACATTCAAATCCAAGCAATTTAGTACTCAAAACATTAAGTAAGCGTACCTCCTTGAAAGTGCATCTGCCACTACATTGTCTTTACCTTGCTTGTATTTGATCACATAAGGAAACTTCTCAATCTTCATAACCCATTTTGCATGTCTTTTATTCAACTTGCCTTGCCCTCTCAAATGCTTCAATGATTCATGGTCTGAATGGATCACGAATTCCTTGGGCAGCAAATAATGCTCCCATACTTCCAATGCTCTCACCAAAGCATATAGCTCCTTTTCATAAGTTGAATAATTCAGCTTTGCTCCATTAAGCTTTTCACTAAAGTATGCAATGGGCTTCTTCTCTTGCATCAAAACAGCTCCAATACCTACACCAGAAGCATCACATTCAATTTCAAAAGTAGAATCAAAGTTAGGTAAAGCTAAAATGGGTGTAGTAGAAAGCTTCTCTTTCAAAGCATCAAATGCTTCTTGTTGCTCCTTGCCCCAAATGAACCCCACTTCTTTCTTGATTATGCTAGTAAAGGGGGCTGGCAATGTAGAGAAATTAGGGACAAATCTCCTATAGAAGCTTGCCAATCCGTGAAAACTCCTCACTTCTATCACACTTGAAGGATTCAGCCACTCTTGGATAGCTTTCACCTTCTCTTGATCAACTTCAATTCCCTGCATACTTACAACAAAACCAAGAAAAACAACCCTATCTAGACAACAAGAACACTTCTTAAGCTTAGCATAAAGGTTTTGCTCCCTAAGGATTTCAAGCACTTTCCTAACATGTTGAACATGTTCTTCCTCAGTTTTGCTATAAATCAGAATATCATCAAAGTAAACTACCACAAACTTACCTAAATAAGCTCTCAAAACATGGTTCATTAATCTCATGAAAGTACTAGGTGTATTAGATAAACCAAAAGGCATAACTAACCATTCATACAAACCATATTTTTTTTTGAAGGTAGTCTTCCATTCATCTCTAGGCTTCATGCGAATTTGATGATAACCACTCATAAGATCAATCTTTGTAAAATATTTCGCCCCATGCAATTCGTCCAACATGTCATCAAGTCTAGGAATGGGATGTCTATACTTCACAGTAATCTTGTTCACAGCCCTACAATCAACACACATCCTCCAAGAACCATCTTTCTTGGGTACTAATAAGACTGGAACGGCACAAGGACTAAGGTTCTTGCAAACCAAGCCTTTCTCCAAAAGCTCTTCAACTTGTCTTTGCATCTCTGTTGTCTCCATAGGATTGCTCCTATATGCTGGCCGATTTGGAATTGTAGAACCTTGTATGAAATCAATTTGATGTTCAATCCCTCTGAATGGCGGCAAACCACTAGGAAGGTCTTCAGGAAACACATCCTTAAAATCCTGCAGCAAAGACATAAAACTAGAAGGTAAAGAATCAAGAGATTCTTCACTGTCAGCAAGTAACAATTCTTTATACATAATAATGAGTACAGGCTGCCCTACATCTATCTCTCTTGCTCTAGCATAAAAAGTATGTTTTGCTTTTTCTCCTTGCTTATTTTCTCTCACCAATGGGCCATTTATTTGTTTGCTTACTTTCTTTTGACTCTCGGCCTCTTTTCCTTTTCTGCACTCACTCACTTTATTATTTTCTCTCTCCCTACCCTTAGAATTACCCTTGGGTGTTGAAGAAACATCATTGGCCGAATTTGAATCCCCTTGGTTCATGTTGGCCGAAACTTCTTTCTCCCTCTCCAGCATCCTCTTTTGATCTTCATACACCTCTTGAGGTGATAATGGTGCTAGAACAACCTTCTTTCCTTCATAAGTAAAGGTATACTTATTAGAAAAGCCATCATGTTGTGCCCTTCTATCATGCTGCCGTGGTCTTCCTAATAGTAAATGTCCAGCTTGCATTGGCACTACATCACACAAAACCTCATCTTTATACCACCCAATGGAGAATGGTACCTTGACTTGCTTCAACACTTTTACTTCCCCAGCGTCATTGAACCATTGCAACTTGTAATGATTGGGATGTTTAAAACAAGGTAACCCCAATTTATACACCATTGTAGTACTAGCAGCATTGGTACAACTTCCACCATCAATGATAAGTGTACAAACCTTACCATTCACCAAACACCTAGAGTGGAAAAGATTCTCCCTTTGATCCAAGCCTTCTTCCTTGACTTGAATATTCAAGGCTCTTTTAGTAACAAGCATCTCTCCATGTTCAACATTCAAGACTTGATTCTCCCAAGCCTCTTCATCATATTCGGCCCTATCACCACATTCGGCCTCCTCTTCTTCTTCATGTTCAGATTCTGATTCAATTTCCCCTTCATTGGTAGCAATCATCACCCTCTTATTCGAACATTGAGAAGCAGTGTGTCCACTTCCCAAACACTTGTAGTATTTAATTTCCCTACTTGGAGTAGGTCTAGAAGGTGTTTCCTTGGCTGTTTTTGCATCTCCATCATTCGGCTTCTTGAAATTAGGATTGTAGGAAGAATTCTTTTGGAAAGAACCCTTGTAATCCCCTTTGTAGGAACCTCCACTTGAACTTGAACCCTTGAAGTTTGAAAAATTTTCACTAGCTTTAGAGTAGCCAGTTTTTGAAATAGCTTTATTCTTCAATCTTCTCTCTATCTTCACGGCCTTTTGAACTAACTCTTCCATTGTGTTGAATTCATACATCTCCAATTCATTGGCTATGTTCAAATTCAATCCCCCAAGAAATCGTGACATCTTCTTGTCTTCATCTTCATCAATATTTGCCCTAGCCATGATCATCTCCATCTCTTTGTGGTACTCTTCCACACTTCTTCCACCTTGAACTAGTCTTGCTAGTCGATTGTACAAATCCCGAATGTAGTGAGATGGTACAAATCGGCTCCTCATTAGTTCTTTCAAGGTTGACCATTCAGGAATAGGCCTCATACCTTTCTCTCTTCTATTAGCTTTCAATTGATCCCACCAAAAGGTAGCATACCCCTTGAACTCTACGGCTGCCAAAACTGATTTCTTCTCTTCGGTGTAGTTATGGCATTTGAAAATCTGCTCAACTTTCCTCTCCCATTCTATGAACTCTTCTGCATTGTTCTTCCCTTCAAAGGAAGGAATCTTCATCTTGATGGAAGTAAGGTCACCATCAGTGGTAGGTTGATTTCCTCCTTCATCTTCATATTCTACCCTTTCGGCTGCTTCTAGGGCTTCAAGATTTCCTTACCCTTCTCTCCTAAGCACTCTTCTAACTCGCATTATGGGATTCTGATGTGCGGCTGGCTGCCCTTGTTGCACTTGCTGAATTTGTTGTGCTTATCGTGCTGCATTCACTTGCAATCTAGTATCCATCATCTCCATTCGACTCAGCATTGCTACCAAAGTCTCATTAAGCCTAGCCAAGCTTTCGGCCATAGCTCCTTCTTTGCTAGCCTCTTCTCCTTTTCCAGCCATGTTAACAAACAAACAAACTAAAAGAAACAAGATTAGTAATAATCGAAATTCACTCAAGTGTTTAGAATTACCTCACTTTTCTTGTCTTCCTTGATTGCACTTCAGAACCAAGCTCACCAACCAACAATTGTCAAGTCGTTCAAGAAAATAGAACCTAAATCCTAGAACTAGATAGAAAACAAGACAAGTATCCGGAGGCAATGCAAGGTAATTTGCACTACACGATATAAAACCAAGTATCGACACAAGCAAATGATACTTAGCAATGTAATGAAATTAAAAGCTAGATAAAGAAATTAGAAACAATGAAGCCGATAAACAAGACTAATTTGGATATAATGAATAAAAAACAACCCACACTTGGCAAGCTGCTTTATGGACCTAATCAATTCTACCCAAAATGCTAGCATCTAGACTCTAATTCCCACCTAAAACACTCAAATAATATGAATATTAAGGTTTGATTTTAGAATTCCAAAAGCCCCTCAAAAGGTGAAATTTTTCGGCTAAAAATTTTATTACTTCTCACCCACCTAGATCTGATCCTTAGCACCCAAATAGCAAGAATATCAAATAATTTTTGTTGAGGTGGTTTTGTACTCTTTTTTTTTTGCTTCCTCTCACTATCCCCTTGATTCAGGACTTAATTTACTTCCAAGGACTTTTCAAAATCTGGACTTAATTCGCAACCCCAGATTCACTCAAGACCAAATCGAAATCAAACTTGAACACAAACTCTAGCTTTTGCTTTCTTTCAAGAACCTTAATTCTTGGTTTCGAAATTCTCCAAGAATCCTTTCCTAGGTTTCGTTTTCACCCTAAGAATACCCTCCTTCAATTCGGCATTGATCAGAATTGATATATGACTCTTTTTCAAAAATTAAAGACTAGACTCTCTAAGAACCCTAAAACGCAGAAATTTAAAATACCTAAATTAACAAACCATAGAAAGACAAAGTAGATAAAAATTACCTTGTAACAAGGTTCTGATACCAAATGACGCGGACCCTTAGCAACGATGGCAGCAAACCCAACGTATAACAAAGGTAGAGAACTCCTTGAAACTTGATAATCACCTCCTAAGGAACCCAACGCCTATAAGGAGATGCGAACTCACTATGATTGAAGAATTAAGTTGGTAAGAAGAAGGAAACGCCACAACTCTTGTTGATAAGTAAACCTAATTCTTGATGCAAAGAAAGAATTAAAGAATCTACTCTAATCTCTCTCACACGAAAATTCACAAGAAGAACTTGTAGAAGAATTCGAAAATTTTTATTAATTGTTGTATATGAAATTCGGCCTAATAGTGCCCTTAAATAAGGGTTACAAAATTCCTAATTGCATATGGAAAATTAAGACTAAAACATTCCTAATTGCATAAGGAAAACATTTCTAATTGCATAAGGAAAATATTCCTAATTGTATAAGGAAAAAATTAAGTATGGAAACAAAATCCTAATCCACTAAGGAAAATATAAAGTATGGAAACAAAATCCTAATCCACTAAGGAAAATATAAAGTATGGAAACAACCAAACTAATCCCTTCAACATAAGAAACGCTCCACACTATTTGGGCTGTCCATGGGCCTTAAATTACTTCCCAAGGCTTTATATGAACCCCCATGGACCTTTCTTGCACGTTGGACCTTTCATTAGCTAGCCTTTAGCTTCCACACTAAGCATCATAATCAGCTTTGGTGTGCCTTTTGCAAGCTCTATCTCCATCTTCTTGAATAATAATTCTTGAAGCTCTTTGGAAATCTCTTCTTGAATATGCAAAGCCATACTAGCTTGATATCTCTTTGCTTTGCTCCTAGTGATTGGTCCACTTGCTAGCTTCAAGGGATCCTTTCTTGCACTAGTAGGGAGAGAGAAAATAATAAAGTGAGTGAGTGCAGAAAGGGAAAAGAGGCCAAGAGTCAAAAGAAAGTAAGCAAACAAATAAATGACCCATTGGTGAGAGAAAATAAGCGAGGAGAAAAAGCAAAACATACTTTTTATGCAAGAGCAAGAGAGATAGATGTAGGGCAGCCTGTACTCATTATTATGTATAAAGAATTGTTACTTACTGACAGTGAAGAATCTCTTGATTCTTTACCTTCTAGTTTGTGTCTTTGTTGCAGGATTTTAAGGATATGTTTTCTAAAGACCTTCCTAGTGGTTTGCCACCATTAAGAGGGATTGAACATCAAATTGATTTCATACCCGGTTCTACAATTCCAAACCGGCCAGCATATAGGAGCAATCCTATGGAGACAAAAGAGATGCAAAGACAAGTTGAAGAGCTTTTGGAGAAAGGCTTAGTTCGCGAGAGCCTTAGTCCTTGTGCCGTTCCAGTCTTATTAGTACCCAAGAAAGATGGTTCTTGGAGGATGTGTGTTGATTGTAGGGCTGTGAATAAGATTACTGTGAAGTATAGACATCCCATTCCTAGACTTGATGACATGTTGGACGAATTGCATGGGGCAAAATATTTCACAAAGATTGATCTTATGAGTGGTTATCATCAAATTCACATGAAGCCTGGAGATGAATGGAAGACTGCCTTCAAAACGAAATATGGTTTGTATGAATGGTTAGTTAGGCCTTTGGTTTATCTAATGCACCTAGTACTTTCATGAGATTAATGAACCATATTTTGAGAGCTTATTTAGGTAAGTTTGTCATAGTTTTCTTTGATGATATTCTGATTTATAGCAAAACTGAGGAAGAACATGTTGAACATATATTAGGAAAGTGCTTGAAATCCTTAGGGAGCAAAACCTTTATGCTAAGCTTAAGAAGTGTTCTTTTTGTCTAGATAGGGTTATTTTTCTTTGTTTTGTTGTAAGTACACAGGGAATTAAAGTTGATCAAGAGAAGGTGAAAGCTATCCAAGAGTGGCCGAATCATTCAAGTGTGACAGAAGTGAGGAGTTTTCACGGATTGGCAAGCTTCTATAGGAGATTTGTCCCTAATTTCTCTACATTGGCAGCCCCCTTGACTAGCATAATAAAGAAAGAAGTGGAATTCATTTGGGGCAAGGAGCAACAATAAGCATTTGATGCTTTGAAAGAGAAGCTTTCTACTACACCCATTTTAGCTTTACCTAACTTTGATTCTACTTTTGAAATTGAATGTGATGCTTCTGGTGTAGGTATTAGAGCTGTTTTCATGCAAGAGAAGAAGCCCATTGCATACTTTAGTGAAAAGCTTAATGGAGTAAAGTTGAATTATTCAACTTATGACAAGGAGCTATATGCTTTGGTGAGAGCATTGGAAGTATGGGAGCATTATTTGCCGCCCAAGGAATTCGTGATCCATTCAGACCATGAATCATTGAAGCATTTGAGAGGGCAAGGCAAGTTGAATAAAAGACATGCAAAATGGGTTATGAAGATTGAGAAGTTTCCTTAAATACAAGCAAGGTAAAGACAATGTAGTGGCAGATGCACTTTCAAGGAGGTACGCTTTACTTAATGTTTTGAGTACTAAATTGCTTGGATTTGAATGTATAAAGGACTTATATGTTGGTGATTCTGATTTCGGCAATGTTTATGATGCTTATGAGCATGGTGCTTTTAATTCTTTCTATAGACATGATGGGTTTTTGTTTAAGGGTTCGAAATTATGCATGCCTAGATGTTCTATGAGAGATTTGCTAGTATTAGAATCACATTGTGGGGGTTTGATGGGGGCATTTTGGAGTTGATAAGACTTTAGACATGCTGAATGAACACTTTTATTGGCCAAATATGAAAAGGGATGTAATTCAGATTTGTAAGGCTTGTTTGGCTTGTAGGCAAGCTAAGTCTAAATCTATGCCTCATGGTTTGTATATGCCATTACCCATTCCTAGTTCTCCTTGGATGGACATTAGTATGGACTTTGTTTTAGGATTACCAAGGACTAAGAGGGGGAGAGATAGCATATTTGTGGTTGTTGATAGGTTTAGTAAGATGGCACACTTTATCCCATGTCATAAGAGTGATGATGCTAGTTTAGCGGCCAAACTCTTCTTTAAGGAGGTGGTTCGAATTCATGGGATACCAAAATCCATAGTTTTTGATAGAGACACCAAGTTTTTGTCTCACTTTTGGCGTGTGCTTTGGGGAAAGTTAGGTACCAAGTTGTTATTTTCCACCACTTGTCATCCTCAAATGGATGGACAAACAGAAGTAGTAAACAGAACTTTAGGTACCATGTTGAGAGCTTTAATGGGTAAGAATTTGAGTTCTTGAGAAGATTGTTTGCCATTTATTGAGTTTGCTTATAATCGTGCTATTCATTCTTCTACAGGATATTCACCTTTTGAGCTTGTTTATGGTTTTAACCCACTAACAGTTTTGAATTTTGTTTCTTTACCTTCTCATGAGCTTGTTAGTTTAGATGGTGAGAAGAAAGCTAAATTGGTGAAAGAGATGCATGAGAAAGCAAGGGCGAATATTGAGAAAAGGAACAAGAGCTATGTTGATTCTGCAATTAGAGGGAGACGTGAGATTAAGTTTCAAGTAGGAGATTGGGTTTGGGTGCATTTTTGAAAAGAGAGGTTTCCTAACCAAAGGAAGAACAAGTTGCAAGCAAGGGGAGATGGCCCATTGCAAGTGCTGAAGAAGATTAATGACAATGCCTACAAGATCGACTTACCAGGTACGTATAATGTTAGTGCTACTTTCAATGTAAGTGATCTTTCTCCTTTTAATGATGCAGATTTGAGGACAAATCTTTTTGAAGAGGGGGAGAATGATGCAAGAAAGGATCCCTTGAAGCTAGCAAGTGGACCAATCACTAGGAGCAAGGCAAAGAGATATCAAGCTAGTATGGCTTTGCATATTCAAGAAGAGATTTGCAAAGAGCTTCAAGAATTATCATTCAAGAAGATGGAGATAGAGCTTGAAGAAGGCACACCAAAGCTGATTATGATGCTTAGTGTGGAAGCTAAAGGCTAGCTAAAGAAAGGTCCAACGTGCAAGAAAGGTCCATGGGGGGTTCATATAAAACCTTGGAAAGTAATTTAAGGCCCATGGACAGCCCAAATAGTGTGGGGCGTTTCTTATGTTGAAGGGATTAGTTTGGTTGTTTCCATACTTTATATTTTCCTTATTGGATTAGGATTTTGTTTCCATACTTTATATTTTCCTTAGTGGATTAGGATTTTGTTTCCATACTTTATGTTTTCCTTATGCAATTAGGAATGTTTTAGTTTTCCATATGCAATTAGGAATTTTGTAACCCTTATTTAAGGGCACTATTAGGCCGAATTTCATATACAACAATTAATAAAAAATTTCGAATTCTTCTACAAGTTCTTCTTGTGAATTTTCGTGTGAGAGAGATTAGAGTGGATTCTTTAATTCTTTATTTGCATCAAGAATTAGGTTTACTTATCAACAAGAGTTGTGGCATTTTCCTTCTTCTTACCAACTAAATCCTTCAATCATAGTGAGTTCGCGTCTCTTTATAGTCGTTGGGTTCCTTAGGAGGTGATTATCAAGTTTCAAGGAGTTCTCTACCATTGTTATACGTTAGGTTTGCTGCCATCGTTGCTAAGGGTCCGCGTCAGAAAGTGCTTGAAATCCTTAGGGAGCAAAACCTTTATGCTAAGCTTAAGAAGTGTTCTTTTTGTCTAGATAGGGTTGTTTTTCTTGGTTTTGGTTTAAGTATACAGGGAATTGAAGTTGATCAAGAGAAGGTGAAAGCTATCCAAGAGTGGCCGAATCCTTCAAGTGTGATAGAAGTGAGAAGTTTTCACGGATTGGCAAGCTTCTATAGGAGATTTGTCCCTAATTTCTCTACATTGGCAGCCCCCTTGACTAGCATAATCAAGAAAGAAGTGGGATTCGTTTGGGGCAAGGAGCAACAAGAAGCATTTGATGCTTTCAAAGAGAAGCTTTCTACTACACCCGTTTTAGCTTTACCTAACTTTGATTCTACTTTTGAAATTGAATGTGATGCTTCTGGTGTAGGTATTGGAGCTGTTTTGATGCAAGAGAAGAAGCCCATTGCATACTTTAGTGAAAAGCTTAATGAAGCAAAGTTGAATTATTCAACTTATGACAAGGAGCTATATGCTTTGGTGAGAGCATTGGAAGTATGGGAGCATTATTTGCTGCCCAAGGAATTCGTGATCCATTCAGACCATGAATCATTGAAGCATTTGAGAGGGCAAGGCAAGTTGAATAAAAGACATGCAAAATGGGTTGTGAAGATTTAGAAGTTTCCTTATGTGATCAAATACAAGCAAGGTAAAGACAATGTAGTGGTAGATGCACTTTCAAGGAGGTATGCTTTACTTAATGTTTTGAGTACTAAATTGCTAGGATTTGAATGTATAAAGGACTTATATGTTGGTGATTCTGATTTCGGCAATGTTTATGATGCCTGTGAGCATGGTGCTTTTAATTCCTTCTATAGACATGATGGGTTTTTGTTTAAGGGTTTGAAATTATGCATGCCTAGATGTTCTATGAGAGATTTGCTAGTATTAGAATCAAATTGTGGGGGTTTGATGGGGCATTTTGGAATTGATAAGACTTTAGACATTTTGAATGAACACTTTTATTGGCCAAATATGAAAAGGGATGTAATTCGGATTTGTAAGGCTTGTTTGGCTTGTAGGCAAGCTAAGTCTAAATCTATGCCTCATGGTTTGTATATGCCATTACCCGTTCCTAGTTCTCCTTGGATGGACATTAGTATGGACTTTGTTTTAGGATTACCAAGGACTAAGAGGGGGAGAGATAGCATATTTGTGGTTGTTGATAGGTTTAGTAAGATGGCACACTTTATCCCATGTCATAAGAGTGATGATGCTAGTTTAGTGGCCAAACTCTTCTTTAGGGAGGTGGTTCGAATTCATGGGATACCAAAATCCATAGTTTCTGATAGAGACACCAAGTTTTTGTCTCACTTTTGGCGTGTGCTTTGGGGAAAGTTAGGTACCAAGTTGTTATTTTCCACCACTTGTCATTCTCAAACGGATGGACAAACAGAAGTAGTAAACAGAACTTTAGATACCATGTTGAGAGCTTTAGTGGGTAAGAATTTGAGTTCTTGGGAAGATTGTTTGCCATTTATTGAGTTTGCTTATAATCGTGCTATTCATTCTTCTACAGGATGTTCACCTTTTGAGCTTGTTTATGGTTTTAACCCACTAACAGTTTTGGATCTTGTTTCTTTACCTTCTCATGAGCTTGTTAGTTTAAATGGTGAGAAGAAAGCTAAATTGGTGAAAGAGATGCATGAGAAAGCAAGGGCGAATATTGAGAAAAGGAACAAGAGATATGCTGATTCTGCAAATAGAGGGAGACGTGAGATGAAGTTTCAAGTAGGAGATTGGGTTTGGGTACACTTCCGAAAGGAGAGGTTTCCAAATCAAAGGAAGAATAAGCTTGATGCATGTGGTGATGGTCCATTTCAAGTGGTGGCAAAGATCAATGATAATGCATACAAGATAGACTTGCCTGGTGAGTATAGTGTTAGTACTACTTTTAATGTGTCTGATTTATCTCCTTATGATGATGCAGATTTGAGGACAAATCTTTTTGAAGAGGGGGAGAATGATACGAACTAGCCACGAGGTAAGGATCCATTAGTGCTTCCAAATGGGCCATTGACTAGGAGCAGAGCTAAGAAGTTTGGAGCAGCTATGGGATTGCATATTCAAGATCAAATTTCAAAGGAAGTGACTGAAATGGCAATGGAAAAGTGCACAATAGAGCTTGAAGAAGGCACACCAAAGCTGATTATTATGCTTAGTGTGGAAGCTAAAGGCTAGCTAAAGAGGTCCAATGTGCAAGAAAGGTCCAACGTGCATGAAAGGTCCATGGGGGTTCATATAAAGCCTTGGGAAGTAATTTAAGGTCCATGGACAGCCCAAATAGTGTGGGGTGTGTTCTTATGTTCAAGGGATTTAGTTTGGTTGTTTCCATACTTTATATTTTCCTTAGTGGATTAGGATTTTGTTTCCATACTTTATATTTTCCTTAGTGGATTAGGATTTTGTTTCCATACTTTATATTTTTCTTAATGGATTAGGATTTTGTTTCCATACTTTATATTTTCCTTAATGGGTTAGGATTTTGACTTTGTAGCTTTCCTTTTCCCATTAGAATTAGGGTTTTGGATTTATGTGTGCCTTTTAGTATAAATAGGGCCTTATTTTTCTTGTAAGGGGACTTTTGACATATTATTATTAAAAATTTTCGAATTCTTCTACAAGTTCTTCTTGTGAATTTTCGTGTGAGAGAGATTAGAGTGGATTCTTTAATTCTTTCTTTGCATCAAGAATTAGGTTTACTTATCAACGAGAGTTGTGGCATTTTCCTTCTTCTTAACAACTAAATCCTTCAATCATAGTGAGTTCGCGTCTCTTTTTAGGCGTTGGGTTCCTTAGGAGGTGATTATCAAGTTTCAAGGAGTTTTCTACCATTGTTATACATTGGGTTTGCTGCCATCGTTGCTAAGGGTCCGCGTCAATGGAACTTCTACATGGGTAGTAGAAATTGATTTCTTTTCCTTGTTTTAATTTTTATTTTATCTTTTTGTATTTAAAAGATGTATGTATAGAGAATTTTAATACTGTTTTTATTTATTTATTATTTCTTTATTTAAAAATATGTTACTACAGCTGTTCCCCCCCCCCCCCTTTTGCGTACTTTACTTAATTAAAGTTATGAAAAAAGTTAGTAGCCAATTATTTCTCAGTAGTAACCAAAACTTGGCTTTAGGAATTTTTGAAAAATGAAAAAGGAACCTAAAGTTTGACCCTAGAGATGCCTAATGCTCGACATTAGGACTTTCAAAAAGAAAAAGAGGAACCTAAGGCTTGACCCTAGGAGTGTCTAATGCTCGACATTAAGAATTTTGAAAAGAAAAAGAGGAACCTAAAGCTTAAATTTAGGAGTGCCTAATGCTCGACATTAAGAATTTTGAAACGAAAAAGAGGAACCTAAGGCTTAACCTTAGGAGTACCTAGTGCTTGATACTAGAAATTTTTTCAAAAGAAAAATGGGAACCTAAGGCTCGACCTTAGGAGTACCTGGTGCTTGACACTAAGAACATTTTGAAAAAGAAAAAAGGGGAACCTAAGGCTTGACCTAGGAGAGCCCAAAGCTCAACTTTAGAAACCTTTTAGCAAAGAAAAAGGGAATCTAAGGCATGACCCTAGGAGTGCTCAAAGCTCGACTCTAGAAACCTTTTAGCAAAAGAAAAGAGAACCTACGGTTTGACTTTAAGAGTTCGTAATACTTACTACTATGAATTTTTTTTTAAAAAAAAATGGAACCTAGGGCTTGACTGTAGGAGTGCCTAAAGCTTAACTCTAGGATCTTTTTGAAAAACCTAGAGAAATTTAGAGCTTAACTCTAAAATTACTTGAAAAGTGATTTTTATATGTAGACATTTTTATTGTATTTAGGCAATTCCAAACATTTTTTGATAATACTTAAACTTTTATGCCATGCACACAAACATGCATCTAAATGTTAAGAAAGAATGTTAATTTTCTTTCCTTTTTCTTAAACCATCTTTTTGTGATTAAAGATTTTTTTGAAAGAAAATATAGCATCAGAACTAAATCAATCTCTGATTCTAGAACAAATACAATGCTCAACTTTGGTTGCAAGATCTTTAAGATGTCTTCTTAGGTTCTAGTTAGGCAACAACTCTAGATCTTAAATCGATCGCAACCTCCATATGTATCTTGTTAGCAATTCTTTCCACTTATTATTATGTGTTCATTCCATTCCAAGTTTTTTTATCCCCACATGCATATTAGCTTAGTTTTAACCATTTCTTAGCATTGTGTTTTTTTTTTTCAAATATTTCAAGAATAGTTTTTAATGAAATACATGCCTTAAAGCATGGGTTGGGTAAGAATTGGTTTATCAAGTCTCTCGATAGTTGCTTTATCAACATTTTACATGGTTACTCATTTTTAAAAGGTGTCAATTTGTGCAAGTAAAAGGAGAAAGGAAAGCCAATGGATCATACAAATCTAATGATCATAAGTCTGAATTGATTTTGAACAATCCCTAACTATGCTTATTGCCTCTTCTGACGCGGAACCCTATGGCAATGAAGGGCTCAAACCCCAACGCACGATTGATAGAAGAAAAACCAAGAACGAAGGAAAAATCACCTTCTAAAGCACCCAATTGCTTAGCAAAGCACGAACACTTATAACGAAAGGATTTAGGAAGCTCGAATTAGAAGAACGCCACAATCGAAATTGATAAGTAAATCTAATTCTTGATGCAATCAAAAGAAAAAGAGAATCCACTCCTGTTCTATGATGGCCGAAATTTTCAATAAAAAAGTTGAGAATATAATTTGTCATGAAGTGTCCTTACAAGAAAAATAAGGCCCTATTTATACTAAAAGGCACACATAAATCCAAAACCCTAATTCTAATGGGAAAAGGAAAGCTACAAAGTTAAAATCCTAACCCATTAAGGAAAACATAAAGTATGGAAACAAATTAATATTCTGAAATAACTAAATAGGAAACCACACATCCTAACCCACTAAGGAAAATATAAAGTTAAAAAAAAACGGCCACTAAATTATCCTTTCCTTTCTTGTATTTAACAACTGACGCGGACCCTGAGCAACGATGGCAGCAAACCCAACGTATAACAATGGTAGAGAACTCCTTGAAACTTGATAATCACCTCCTAAGGAACCCAACACCTATAAAGAGACGCGAACTCACTATGATTGAAGGATTTAGTTGGTAAGAAGAAGGAAAACGCCACAACTCTTGTTGATAAGTAAACCTAATTCTTGATGCAAAGAAGGAATTAAAGAATCCACTCTAATCTCTCTCACACGAAAATTCACAAGAAGAACTTGTAGAAGAATTCGAAAATTTTTATTAATTGTTGTATATGAAATTCGGCCTAATAGTGCCCTTAAATAAGGGTTACAAAATTCCTAATTGCATATGGAAAATTAAGACTAAAACATTCCTAATTGCATATGGAAAATTAAGACTAAAACATTCCTAATTGCATAAGGAAAACATTCCTAATTGCATAAGGAAAACATTAAGTATGGAAACAAAATCCTAATCCACTAAGGAAAATATAAAGTATGGAAACAACCAAACTAATCCCTTCAACATAAGAAATGCCCCACACTATTTGGGCTGTCCATGGGCCTTAAATTACTTCCCAAGGCTTTATATGAATCCCCATGGACCTTTCTTGCACGTTGGACCTTTCTTTAGCTAGCCTTTAGCTTCCACACTAAGCATCATAATCAGCTTTGGTGTGCCTTCTTCAAGCTCTATCTCCATCTTCTTGAATGATAATTCTTGAAACTCTTTGGAAATCTCTTCTTGAATATGCAAAGCCATACTAGCTTGATATCTCTTTGCCTTACTCCTAGTGATTGGTCCACTTGCTAGCTTCAAGGGATCCTTTCTTACATCATTCTCCCCCTCTTCAAAAAGTTTTGTCCTCAAATCTGCATGATCAAAAGGAGAAAGATCACTTACATTGAAAGTATCACTAACATTATATGTACCTGGTAAGTCGATCTTGTAGGCATTGTCATTAATCTTCTCCAGCTCTTGGAATGGGCCATCTCCTCTAGCTTGCAACTTGTTCTTCCTTTGGTTAGGAAACCTCTCTTTTCGAAAAATGCACCCAAACCCAATCTCCTACTTGAAACTTCATCTCACATCTCCCTCTATTTGCAGAATCAGCATATCTCTTGTTTCTTTTCTCAATATTCACCCTAGCTTTCTCATGCATCTCTTTCACCAATTTAGCTTTCTTCTCACCATCTAAACTAACAAGCTCATGAGAAGGTAAAGAAACAAGATCCAAAACTGTTAGTGGGTTAAAACCATAAACAAGCTCAAAAGGTGAATATCCTGTAGAAGAATGAATAGCACGATTATAAGCAAACTCAATAAATGGCAAACAATCTTCCCAAGAACTCAAATTCTTACCCACTAAAGCTCTCAACATGATACCTAAAGTTCTTTTTACTACTTCTGTTTGTCCATCCGTTTGAGGATGACAAGTGGTGGAAAATAACAACTTGGTACCTAACTTTCCCTAAAGTACACACCAAAAGTGAGACAAAAACTTGGTGTCTCTATCAGAAACTATGGATTTTGGTATCCCATGAATTCGAACCACCTCCCTAAAGAAGAGTTCAGCCACTAAACTAGCATCATCACTCTTATGACATGGGATAAAGTGTGCCATCTTACTAAACCTATCAACAACCACAAATATGCTATCTATCCCCCTCTTAGTCCTTGGTAATCCTAAAACAAATTCCATACTAATGTCCATCCAAGGAGAATTAGGAACGGGTAATGGCATATACAAACCATGAGGCATAGACTTAGACTTAGTATGTCTACAAGCTAAACAAGCCTTACAAATCCGAATCACATCCCTTTTCATATTTGGCCAATAAAAGTGTTCATTCAGCATGTCTAAAGTCTTATCAACTCCAAAATGCCCCATCAAACCCCCACAATGTGATTCTAATACTAGCAAATCTCTCATAGAACATCTAGGCATGCATAATTTCGAACCCTTAAATAAAAACCCATCATGTCTATAGAAAGAATTAAAAGCACCATGCTCACAATCATCATAAACATTGCCAAAATCAGAATCACCAACATATAAGTCCTTTATACATTCAAATCCAAGCAATAAGTACTCAAAACATTAAGTAAAGTGTACCTCCTTGAAAGTGCATCTGCCACTACATTGTCTTTACCTTGCTTATATTTGATCACATAAGGAAACTTCTCAATCTTCATAACCCATTTTGCATGTCTTTTATTCAACTTGCCTTGCCCTCTCAAATGCTTCAATGATTCATGGTCTGAATGGATCACGAATTCCTTGGGCAGCAAATAATGCTCCCATACTTCCAATGCTCTCACCAAAGCATATAGCTCCTTATCATAAGTTGAATAATTCAACTTTGCTCCATTAAGCTTTTCACTAAAGTATGCAATGGGCTTCTTCTCTTGCATCAAAACAGCTCCAATACCTACAACAGAAGCATCACATTCAATTTCAAAAGTAGAATCAAAGTTAGGTAAAGCTAAAACGGGTGTAGTAGAAAGCTTCTCTTTCAAAGCATCAAATGCTTCTTGTTTCTCCTTGCCCCAAACGATTCCCACTTCTTTCTTGATTATACTAGTCAAGGGGGCTGCCAATGTAGAGAAATTAGGGACAAATCTCCTATAGAAGCTTGCCAATCCGTGAAAACTCTTCACTTCTGTCACACTTGAAGGATTCGGCCACTCTTGGATAGCTTTCACCTTCTCTTGATCAACTTCAATTCCCTGCATGCTTACAACAAAACCAAGAAAAACAACCCTATCTAGACAAAAAGAACACTTCTTAAGCTTAGCATAAAGGTTTTGCTCCCTAAGGATTTCAAGCACTTTCCTAACATGTTCTTCCTCAGTTTTGCTATAAATCAGAATATCATCAAAGTAAACTACCACAAACTTACCTAAATAAGCTCTCAAAACTTGGTTCATTAATCTCATGAAAGTACTAGGTGCATTAGATAAACCAAAAGGCATAACTAACCATTCATACAAACCATATTTCATTTTGAAGGCAGTCTTCCATTCATCTCTATGCTTCATGCGAATTTGATGATAACCACTCATAAGATCAATCTTTGTGAAATATTTCGCCCCATGCAATTCGTCCAACATGTCATCAAGTCTAGGAATGGGATGTCTATACTTCACAGTAATCTTGTTCACAGCCCTACAATCAACACACATCCTCCAAGAACCATCTTTCTTGGGTACTAATAAGACTGGAACGGCACAAGGACTAAGGCTCTCGCGAACCAAGCCTTTCTCCAAAAGCTCTTCAACTTGTCTTTTCATCTCTTTTGTCTCCATAGGATTGCTCCTATATGCTTGCCGGTTTGGAATTGTAGAACCGGGTATGAAATCAATTTGATGTTCAATCCCTCTTAATGGCGGCAAACCACTAGGAAGGTCTTCAGGAAATACATCCTCAAAATTCTGCAACAAATACACAAAACTAGAAGGTAAAGAATCAAGAGATTCTTCACTGTCAGCAAGTAATAATTCTTTATACATAATAATAAGTACAGGCTGCCCTACATCTATCTCTCTTGCTCTTGCATAAAAAGTATGTTTTGCTTTTTCTCCTTGCTTATTTTCTCTCACCAATGGGCCATTTATTTGTTTGCTTACTTTCTTTTGACTCTCGGCCTCTTTTCCCTTTCTGCACTCGCTCACTTTATTATTTTCTCTCTCCCTACCCTTAGAATTACCCTTGGGTGTTGAAGAAACATCATTGGCCGAATTTGAACCCCCTTGGTTCATGTTGGCCGAAACTTCTTTCTCCCTCTCTAGCATCCTCTTCTGATCTTCATACACCTCTTGAGGTGATAATGGTGCTAGAACAACCTTCTTTCCTTCATAAATAAAGGTATACTTATTAGAAAAGCCATCATGTTGTGCCCTTCTATCATGCTGCCATGGTCTTCCTAATAGCAAATGTCCAGCTTGCATTGGCACTACATCACACAAAACCTCATCTTTATACCACCCAATGGAGAATGGTACCTTGACTTGCTTCAACACTTTTACTTCCCCAGCGTCATTGAACCATTGCAACTTGTAAGGATTGGGATGTTTAAAACAAGTTAACCCCAATTTATCCACCATTGTAGTACTAGCAGCATTGGTACAACTTCCACCATCAATGATAAGTGTACAAACCTTACCATTCACCAAACACCTAGAGTGGAAAAGATTCTCCCTTTGATCCAAGCCTTCTTCCTTGACTTGAATATTCAAGGCTCTTCTAGTAACAAGCATCTCTCCATGTTCAGCATTCAAGACTTGATTCTCCCAAGCCTCTTCATCATATTCGACCCTATCACCACATTCGGCCTCCTCTTCTTCTTCATGTTCAGATTCTGATTCAATTTCCCCTTCATGGGTTGCAATCATCACCCTCTTATTCGGATATTGAGAAGCAATGTGTCCACTTCCCAAACACTTGTAGCATTTAATTTCCCTACTTGGAGTAGGTCTAGAAGGTGTTTCCTTGGTTGTTTTTGCATCCCCATCATTCAGCTTCTTGAAATTAGGATTGTAGGAAGAATTCTTTTAGAAAGAACCCTTGTAATCCCCTTTGTAGGAACTCCACTCGAACTTGAACCCTTGAAGTTTGAAAAATTTCCACTAGCTTTAGAGTAGCTAGTTTTTGAAATAGCTTTATTCTTCAATCTTCTCTCTATCTTCATGGCCTTTTGAATTAACTCTTCCATTGTGTTGATTTCATACATCTCCAATTCATTGGCTATGTTCAAATTCAATCCCCCAAGAAATTGTGACATCTTCTTGTCTTCATCTTCATCAATATTTTCCCTAGCCATGATCATCTCCATCTCTTTGTGGTACTCTTCCACACTTCTTCCACCTTGAACTAGTCTTGCTAGTCGATTTTACAAATCCCGAATGTAGTGAGATGGTACAAATCGGCTTCTCATTAGTTCTTTCAAGGTTGACCATTCAGGAATAGGCCTCATACATTTCCCTCTTCTATTAGCTTTCAATTGATCCCACCAAAAGGTAGCATACCCTTTGAACTCTACTGATGTGGAACCTCCAAGAATAAGCCTGAGAACCCCTTGACTTCGAACCCCCACAGCATTAACTTGAAAACCCCTAGTCGAATTCGGCACAACCTCCAAGGATTAGGTTAGATTTCAGATTACCTTGAATTGATCACAGTCCTAAGATTTTAAAACAAACTAGTTCCTAAACCCCAGAATCGAAACACTCCACAAGAAAGTTGATCAAACTACTTGAATGTTTCTAAGCATGCATTCTACTCAAGAACACAAAGAAAAGCAAATTCGGCTTTTAGGTTAATAATTTGTCAAAACTAAAACTGATGTCTTACAACCCTAAATGAGATATAAATAGCTAAACCCTAATTAGGGTTATTAAGTAGCGTTTGGCTTTTTAATCAAATTTTAAGAAATAATAAAGTAAACAAAGTCCTAATTTAATACAAAACAAACAGGGCCCTTACTTTTTAAATAAGCATAACTAGTGGGCCTTAATGCATATTAATTACAAGCCTCATTCGTGAATTACAACTTGTAGCAAGTTGTAATTGACTTCCTTTGGTCTTGTCTCCAAGCTTGTAATTCCTTGCAAACCATAGTTAGCCAAATTCACCAAATCTTGCAAATGGCAAATTAGTGCTTGCTGAATCTTTTTGGCTCGCGATCTAGTTATAGGACCTTGTGGCAGAATAATTGGATTGATGATGTCCTCAACTTGTTCCTCAAGTCCTAACTCTTGCTCATCCTTGCGGTTGTTCCACAACATTTCCCCTCTCCTCAAAAGGATTCGTCCTCGAATCAAAAGCATCACCTACATCAAAAGGACTTAAATCAGCAACATTAAACGAAGCACTTACATTATACTCACCTGGCAAATCCACTTTATATGCATTGTCATTAATCCTTTCAAGTATCTGAAAAGGACCATCTCCTCGTGGGTTTAACTTGGACTTTCTTTGGTGTGGAAACCGTTCTTTGCAAAAATGAACCCAAACCCAATCACCAGGCTAAAAAATCATTGGCTTCCTTCCTTTATTCACTCGAGAAGCTACTTTAGCATTTTGCCTTTCAATCCTTTCCTTAACCTGTTTATGTAACTGCTTCACAAAATCTGCCTTTGAGCTAGCTTCAACACTCACAAAATCATTAGATGGCAATGGCAAAATATCCAAAGGAGTAAGCGGATTAAAACCATAAACAATTTCAAATGGAGAACAATGGGTAGTGCTATGAACAGCCCTATTATAAGCAAACTCCACAAATGGTAAACAATCCTCCCACATCCTGATATTCTTTTCTATCACTGCCCTAAGCAAAGTAATCAATGTTCGATTCACAACCTCAGTTTGACCATCGGTTTGAGGATGGCAAGTAGTAGAAAACAACTTAGTCCCCAATTTTCCCCATAAAACACGCCAGAAATGACTCAAAAACTTAACATCTCTATCACTAACAATGCTTTTGGGTATGCCATGCAAACGAACAACCTCTTTAAAGAACAAATCAGCAATCAATTTAGCATTATCAGTTTTATGACATGGTATAAAATGAGCCATTTTACTAAATCTATCAACCACAACAAATATACTATCACGACCTCTCCTAGTTTTAGGTAATCCAAGCACAAAATCCATAGACAAATCAGTCCAAGGTCCATTGGGAACAAGTAATGGCATGTACAAACCATGCGGTTTCATCCTAGACTTAGCTTCTCTACATGTTATGCAATGCTCACAAACTTTATGCACATCATGTTTCATACCAGGCCAATAAAAATGTTCTATCAACACATCATAGGTCTTACTTACCCCAAAATGACCCATCAATCCTCCTCCATGTGCTTCCTTAACTAACAACTCTCTCATGGAACACTTAGGAATACACAATCTATTTCTCTTAAACAAGAAACCATCAAACAAATGAAAGTCTTTTGAAACAGCCACATCTCCACATGAATTATATATGTCACCAAAATCCACATCACTAACATATAATTCCTTAATATGCTCAAAACCTAATAATTTAGCAGTAAACGAATTAAGTAAAACATACCTTCGCGACAACGCATCAGCCACTACATTCTCTTTACCTCGCTTGTATTTAATCACATATGGAAATGTTTCTATAAATTCCACCCATTTGGCATGTCTACGATTCAACTTATCTTGACCTTTCAAATGCTTTAAACTTTCATGATCAGTATGTATCACAAACTCTTTTGACCACAAATAATGCTGCCATGTATGCAAAGCTCGAAACAATGCATATAACTCCTTATCATATGTCAGATACTTCAAAGCCGCTCCACTTAGTTTTTCGCTAAAGTACATCAATGGCCTTTGATCCTGTATCAAAACAGCTCCAATTCCTATGCCACTTGCATCACATTCAATCTCAAAGATCTTATCAAAATTAGGCAAAGCAAGCAAGGGTGCATTACACAATTTATCCTTAAGTTCATTAAATGCATGTTCTTGTGCATCTCTCCAAACAAAACCGACATTTTTCTTAACTAATTCATTCAAAGGTGCAGCTATAGTACTGAAATTTCTAATGAATCTCCTATAGAAACCAACAAGTCCATGAAAACTGCTCACCTCACTAGCATTTTAGGTTTCGGCCAGTCCCTAATAGCCTTTACCTTTTCCTCATCAACCTCAATGCCTTGACTAGACACCACAAAACCAAGAAAATGAACCTTATCCATGCAAAAAATACACTTCTTAAGGTTAGCATACAACTTCTCACGCCTAAGAATGTCTAACACAAGACGTACATGTATGACATGATCATCCAAACACTTAGAATAAACAAGAATATCATCAAAGTAAACAACAACAAATTTACCCAAGTGCTCACGCAACACATGATTCATCAAACGCATGAATGTGCTAGGTGCATTAGTAAGACCAAACGGCATAACCAACCACTCATACAACCCATATTTAGTCTTAAATGTTGTTTTCCACTCATCACCCACACTCATTCGAATTTGATAATATCCAGATTTCAAATCAATTTTCGTGAACAAACAAGAACCATGTAACTCATCAAGCATATCATCTAGTCTAGGAATAGGATGATGATACTTTACAGTGATTTTATTGATGGCTCTGCAATCCATGCACATCCTCCACGTCCCATCCTTCTTTGGCACAAGAATAACAGGAACCAAACAAGGACTCAAACTTTCCCTCACATATCCTTTAGCTAGCAATTCCTCCACTTGCTTTTGTATCTCCTTTGTCTCGAAAGGATTAGCTCGATACGCTGGCCTATTGGGAATGGAAGCTCCCAAAATGAAATCAATTTGATGCTCTAAGCCTCTGATTGGCGGCAATTCATCAGGCATTTCTTCGGGAAACAAATCCGAATATTCCTGCAAAAGATCAACAAACACACTAGTTAAAGATTGGTTAAAAACAGTAGTATCTAAACGAGCCTCTTTGCACAAAAGCACAAACATAGACTGATTGGTGTAAAAAGCATGTTTAACCTCACTTGTACTAGCTAACAAACTCACATTCTTCTCTCCTTCTCTATTTCTCTCAAACTGAATTTGTTTTGATTTTTCTTTTCTCTCTTTCTTTTCATTTGCAATCTGATTTTTTTCACTCATTTTTTTGTCACTCTCTCTTTCTTTCTTTTCAAATTCAAGTCTCATTCTTTCCATTTTACATTGATCTTCATACACTTCTTTTGAAGAGAATGGGGTCAGAATTGTCTTTCGTCCATCCTTAGTGAATGAATACCGATTGAGGTATCCATCATGCATAGCTCGCCTATCATACTGCCATGGACGTCCAAGTAAAATCTCTCCAGCATGCATTGGCACCACATCACACAACACCTCATCATGATATTTACCAATGGAAAAAGAAATGTTAGATTGTCGATGTACCTTAACCTCTCCACATTCATTCAGCCACTGATGTTTGTAAGGTCGGGGGTGAGGTTTTGTAGGCAGCCCCAATCGATCAACCAAGATTGTACTTACCACATTGGTACAGCTTCCACCATCCACAATCACAATACAAGCCTTGCCTTGAACGTGACAACTTGTATGGAACAAGTTGTCTCGTTGTTCTTCATGGTTTTCCTCCTTCAATTGCATGTTAAGAGCACGCCTAGCAACCAGCAAGTCTCCCTTTATTGGTTCTTCAATGCTCCCATCACTACAACATTCCAAGTCTTGCTTTTCTCCATCTTCACTCTCATCGTCACCTTCTTCTTCATCAGTCACTATCTCACCATTTCTTACGGTCATAACTCTCTGGTTTGGACATTCTTTGCTGATATGTCCCACACCTTGGCACTTCCAACACTTAATATCTCGATTTCGCAGCTTAGGCTCTTCAACTTTGGATTTGTCTTTAGAACTTGTTTCGGCCTTTGCTTTCCCACTATCTTGACCAGCCCTGTTTCTTTCCTTGTAATCACGCCTTCCTTCCCTATTCCAAGGAGAAATAGAATTAGAAACAGGTTTCGAATGATACCTTGATAGTCGTCTTCCTTGGAGTTGTTTTTCCACCTTGACGACAATATGCACCATCTCTTCTAACTCCAAATAAGGCTGCAAATCAACCTGATCAGCAATTTCTGAATTCAAACCAGCCAAGAAACGTGCCATAGTAGTCTCCATGTCTTCATCTATATTAGCTCTAGTCATTAACATTTCCATTTCTTTGTAGTAGTCATCAACACTTTTACTACCTTGTTTAAGAACCTGAAGTCTTTGTATAATTTCCCTATGGAAATGTCTAGGCACAAACCTCTTCCTCATGACCGATTTAAGATCAGCCCAAGTCTTAATTGGATACTCCAAATTCCTTCTTCTACTAGTCACTAACTGATCCCACCAAGCTATAGCATAATCTGTAAATTGAGTAACAATAAGCTTGACCTTCTTTTCCTCAGTACATCGATGGCAATCAAATATGAGATCAACCTGCTTTTCCCATTGCAAATAAGCTTCTAGATCTGATTTACCACAAAAGTTAGGAATTTTCAGCTTGTTGCTTCCCAAGCTCCTATCAACGACTTCATCATCACCATGATTTCTACCATAGAAAGAATTATCCTTCCTCTACCTCGACCGATACCATGGCCTCCTTTACCTCCACCTCTATGTAGAGCTCCTCCAACCAGACTTGCATTATCATCCTCAAGCTCATTTTCATCTTCCAAATGTTCAGGCTGTTGTATTTGATTTCTGCCACCTCTTTGCCTCTCATTGCGCTCCGGTGTGGCTCTTTCAACATTTTGCAACCTCAAATCCATGCGCTCCAATGTTTTTGTTATGTTCTCCATAACACGGTATAAACATGTAAATTCAGCTTGCTGCGCCTCACGCAATCGAGCTGGATCAATTTGAACACCCCTGTCACTATCATCTTGGCCAGACATTTTTTCTTGCAATAAAAGGTTAGACCAAAAAAAATAAAAGACCTCACAACACTCCCTCACGTGTTTACACTCAATAGATGGGGTTGGTCACTCGTGTTCCACTCAATATAATGTATTCACTCACAGCTTAGCTCACACCTCTCAAGCTAATTTCTTTTTATGTTCTTAGGTGAATCACACTTTATGAAACAAATCAAATAGCCTTCTGTGTGTAGTATCCCAAGTCTGAAATTACGAATGAATCACTAATGCAATTCGAATCAAAACAGCCCCTCAAAACAGCCCCTCAATGGTGAAAATTTCGTGTCCAGAAATTATATTGATTCTAACCTATCCAGATTCGACCCTTATCACCTAAATAATAAGGAGAATGAAAAAAATTTTGTTGAAGTGGTTTTATACTCTTTTTTTTTGCTCCCTCTCACTATCTCTCTTGATGGGGGGAACCTTAGTTCACACCACACAAAACTTTTACCCAATTAGGTAACAAGAACAAGATTGAATTTAGAGCACTTTGTTTGAAACTCGAAATTGAATCAGAATGAATAATCCAGAACAAGATTCAAATTTAGCACACTTTGTTGAATTTCGAATGCAAATCAGAATGATGAACAAGACCAAAATTCGAATTTAAAACACCTTTTCTTGAATTTCGAATTTTAGGTTTTATAATATTTTTTTTTGAATTTTCAAATTTGAAAGAAAACAAAAATGATTAAAGGAACAAACAACTTAGACGATCAAGAAACAAGAAAATGACTCAAGAATCAAGAACTAAGAAACAGAACGAAAATAACAAGAAAGAAACAAAAACGAAAATAACCCACAAAGAAAACAATTCAGAGGAACAAGGAAACAAAATAACGAATTCAACAATTCAAGATCAAAGTAACGAAAATGAAAATAACAAGAGAAGAAACGAAATAAACAAAGAATTTGAAATTGATAGGGATAAAACCTGATCTAGAGCGTTGGCTCTGATACCAAATGATACGGAACCTCCAAGAATAAGCCTGAGAACCCCTTGACTTCGAACTCCCACAACATTAACTTGAAAACCCCTAGTCGAATTCGGCACAACCTCCAAGGATTAGGTTAGATTTCATATTACCTTGAACTGATCACAGTCCTAAGATTTCGAAACAAACTAGTTCCTAAACCCCAGAATAACATGAATATTAAGGTCTGATTTTCGAATTCCAAAAGCCCCTCAAAAGGTGAAATTTTTTGCCCAAAAATTTTTATTACTTCTCACCCACCTAGATCTAATCCTTAGCACCCAAATAGCAAGAATATCAAACAATTTTTGTTGAGGTGGTTTTGTACTCTCTTTTTTTTTTGCTTCCTCTCACTATCCCCTTGATTCGGGACTTAATTTACTCCCAAGGACTTTTCGAAATCTAGACTTAATTCGCAACCCCAGATTCACTCAAGACCAAATCGAAATCAAACTTGAACACAAACTCTAGCTTTTGCTTTCTTTCAAGAACCCTAATTCTTGGTTTCGAAATTCTCTAAGAATCCTTTCCTAGGTTTCGTTTTCACCCTAAGAATACCCTCCTTCAATTCGGCCTTGATCAGAATTGATATATGACTCTTTTTTCGAAAATTAAAGACTAGACTCTCTAAGAGCCCTAAAACGCAGAAATTTAAAAGACCTAAATTAACAAACCCTAGAAAGACAAAGTAGATAAAAATTACCTTGTAGCAAGGCTCTGATACCAAATGACGCGGACCCTTAGTAACGATGGCAGCAAACCCAACGTATAACAATGGTAGAGAACTCCTTGAAACTTGATAATCACCTCCTAAGGAACCCAACGCCTATAAAGAGACGCGAACTCACTATGATTGAAGGATTTAGTTGGTAAGAAGAAGGAAAATGCCACAACTCTTGTTGATAAGTAAACCTAATTCTTGATGCAAAGAAAGAATTAAAGAATCCACTCTAATCTCTCTCACACGAAAATTCACAAGAAGAACTTGTAGAAGAATTCAAAATTTTTTATTAATTGTTGTATATGAAATTCTGCCTAATAGTGCCCTTAAATAAGGGTTACAAAATTCCTAATTGCATATGGAAAATTAAGACTAAAACATTCCTAATTGCATAAGGAAAGCATTCCTAATTGCATAAAGAAAACATTCCTAATTGCATAAGGAAAACATTAAGTATGGAAACAAAATCCTAATCCACTAAGGAAAATATAAAGTATGGAAACAAAATCCTAATCCACTAAGGAAAATATAAAGTATGGAAACAACCAAACTAATCCCTTCAACATAAGAAATGCCCCACACTATTTGGGCTGTCCATGGGCCTTAAATTACTTTCCAAGGCTTTATATGAATCCCCATGGACCTTTCTTGCACGTTGGACCTTTCTTTAGCTAGCCTTTAGCTTCCACACTAAGCATCATAATCAGCTTTGGTGTGCCTTCTTCAAGCTCTATCTCCATCGTCTTGAATGATAATTCTTGAAGCTCTTTGGAAATCTCTTCTTGAATATGCAAAGCCATACTAGCTTGATATCTCTTTGCCTTGCTCCTAGTGATTGGTCCACTTGCTAGCTTCAAGGGATCCTTTCTTACATCAACAACATAAGGGAATTGTTCTATAAATTCTATCCACTTACCATGCCTCTTATTCAACTTACCTTGTCCCTTCAAGTGTTTGAGGGACTCATGATCCGTATGTATCACGAACTCCTTTGGAAGGAGGTAGTGCTGCCACACGTCCAATGCTCTCACCAAGGCATACAACTCCTTATCATAAGTGGAATAGTTCAATTGTGCACCATTGAGTTTCTCACTAAAATAGGCTATGGGCTTTTTCTCTTGCATCAATACAGCTCCAATACCTACACCAGAAGCATCACACTCAATCTCAAATGTACTCTCAAAATTAGGTAATGATAAAATAGGAGCGGATGTCAACTTCCCTTTTAGGCAGTCGAAGGCTTTTTGTTGGTCCTCTCCCCATTGGAACCCAACTTCCTTTTTGATTATGCTAGTTAACGGTGCTTCAATAGTAGAAAAGTTCTTCATGAACCTCCTATAGAAACTAGCCAATCCATGAAAGCTCCTCACGTCCGTCACACTCTTTGGAGTAGGCCACTCCTTTATAGCTTTCACTTTCTCTTCATCTACTTCAACGCCCTGTGCACTCACAACAAAACCAAGAAACACAAGCCTATCTATGCAAAATGTGCATTTCTTAAGCTTGGCATATAAGTTTTCATTTCTCAATACTTCCAAAACTAGCCTAGCATGCTCAACATGGTCATCCAAAGTCTTACTATAAATCAGAATATCATCAAAATAGTGTTGTGGAACAACCAGCACACCGCAAGGATGAGCAAGAGTTAGGACGTGAGGAACAAGTTGAGGAGATCATCAATCCAATTATCCTGCCACAAAGTCCTATAACTAGATCGCGAGCCAAAAAGATTCAGCAAGCAGTAATTTGCCATTTGCAAGATTTGGTGAATTTGGCTAACTATGGTTTGCAAGGGATTACAAGCTTGGAGACAAGACCAAAGGAAGTCAATTACAACTTGCTACAAGTTGAAATTCACGAATGAGGCTTGTAATTAATATATATTAAGGCCCACTAGTTATGCTTATTTAAAAAGTAAGGGCCCTGTTTATTTTGTATTAAATTAGAACTTTGTTTACTTTATTATTTCTTAAAATTTGATTAGAAAACCAAATGCTACTTAATAACCCTAATTAGGGTTTAGCTATTTATATCTCATTTAGGGTTGTAAGACATCAGTTTTAGTTTTTGACAAATTATTAACCTAAAAGCCGAATTTGCTTTTATCTTTGTGTTCTTGAGTAGAATGCATGCTTAGAAACATTCAAGTAGTTTGATCAACTTTCTTGTGGAGTGTTTCGATTCTGGGGTTTAGGAACTAGTTTGTTTCGAAATCTTAGGTCTGTGATCAATTCAAGGTAATTTGAAATCTAACCTAATCCTTGGAGGTTGTACCGAATTCGACTAGGGGTTTTCAAGTTAATGCTGTGGGGGTTCGACATCAAGGAGTTCTCAGGCTTATTCTTGGAGGTTCCGTATCATTTGGTATCAGAGCCTACGCTCTAGATCAGGTTTTATCCCTATCAAATTCGTTTTAGTTTCTTCTCTTGTTATTTTCGTTCTGTTTCTTTGTTCTTGATTCTTGAATCATTTTCTTTGTTTCTTGATCATCTAAGTTGTTTGTTCCTTGAATTGTTTTCGTTTTCTTTCAAATTTGAAAATTCAAAAAAAAATTATAAAACCTAAAAATTGAAATTCAAGAAAAGGTGTTTTAAATTCGAATCTTGGTCTTGTTCATCATTTTGATTTGAAATCGAAATTCAACAAAGTGTGCTAAATTTGAATCTTGTTCTTGATTATTCATTCTGATTCAATTTCGAGTTTCAAAGACAGTACTCTATATTCGACCTTGTTCTTATTACTTAATTGGGTAAAAGTTTTGTGTGGTGTGAACTAAGGTCGCCCCCATCAAGAGAGATAGTGAGAGGGAGCAAAAAAAAAGTATAAAACCACTCCAACAAAATTTTTTTATTCTCCTTGTTATTTAGGTGATAAGGGTTGAATCTAGATAGGTTAGAATCAATATAATTCTTTGTCACGAAATTTTCACCATTGAGGGGCTGTTTTAATTCGAATTGCATTAGTGATTCATTCGAAATTTTAGACTTGGGATACTACACACGGAAGACTATTTGATTTGTTTCATAAAGTGTGATTCACCTAAGAACATAAAAGAAATTAGCTTGAGAGGTGTGAGCTAAGCCGTGAGTGAATACATTATATTGAGTGGAACACGAGTGACCAACCCCATCTATTGAGTGTAAACACGTGAGGGAGTGTTGTGAGGCCTTTTATTTATTTTGTTCTAACCTTTTATTGCAGGAAAAATGTCTGGCCGAGATGATAGTGACAGGGGTGTTCAAATTGATCCAGCTCGATTGCGTGAGGCGCAGCAAGCTGAATTTACATGTTTATACCATGTTATGGAGAACATAACAAAAACATTGGAGTGCATGGATTTGAGATTGCAAAATGTTGAAAGAGCCACATCGGAGTGCAATGAGAGGCAAAGAGGTGGCAGAAATCAAATGCAACATCCTGAACATTTGGAAGATGAAAATGAGCTTGAGGATGATAATGCAAGTCTGGTTGGAGGAGCTCTACATAGAGGTGGAGGTAGAGGAGGCCATGGTACCGGTCGAGGTAGAGGAAGGATGAATAATAATGCTTTCTATGGTAGAAATCATGGTGATGATGAAGTCGTTGATAGGAGCTTGGGAAGCATCAAGCTGAAAATTCCTAAAATCAGATCCAGAAGCTTATTTGCAATGGGAAAAGCAGGTTGATCTCTTATTTGATTGCCATCGATGTACTGAGGAAAAGAAGGTCAAGCTTATTGTTACTCAATTTACAGATTATGTTATAGCTTGGTGGGATCAGTTAGTGACTAGTAGAAGAGAAGGAATTTTAGAGTATCCAATTGAGACTTGGGCTGATCTTAAATCGGTCATGAGGAAGAGGTTTGTGCCTAGACATTTCCATAGGGAAATTATACAAAGACTTCAGGTTCTTAAACAAGGTAGTAAAAGTGTTGATGACTACTACAAAGAAATGGAAATGTTAATGACTAGAGCTAATATAGATGAAGACATGGAGACTACTATGGCACATTTCTTGGCTGGTTTGAATTCGGACATTGCTGATTAGGTTGATTTGCAACCTTATGTGGAGTTAGAAGAGATGGTGCATATTGCCGTCAAGGTGGAAAAACAACTCCAAGGAAGACGACCATCAAGGTATCATTCGAAACCTGTTTCTAATTCTATTTCTCCTTGGAATAGGGAAGGAAGGCGTGATTACAAGGAAAGAAACAATGATGGTCAAGATAGTGGGAAAGCAAAGGCCGAAACAAGTTCTAAAGACAAATCCAAAGTTGAAGAGCCTAAGCTGCGAAATCGAGATATTAAGTGTAGGAAGTGCCGAGGTGTGGGACATATCAGCAAAGAATGTCCAAACAAGAGAGTTATGACCGTAAGAAATGGTGAGATAGTGACTGATGAAGAAGAAGGTGACGATGAGAGTGAAGATGGAGAAAAGCAAGACTTGGAATGTTGTAGTGATGGGAGCATTGAAGAACCAATAAAGGGAGACTTGCTGGTTGCTAGGCATGCTCTTAACACGCAATTAAAGGAGGAAAACCATGAAGAACAACGAGACATCTTGTTCCATACAAGGTGTCACGTTCAAGGCAAGGCTTGTATTGTGATTGTGGATGGTGGAAGCTGTACCAATGTGGTAAGTACACTCTTGGTTGATCGATTGGGGCTGCCTACAAAACCTCACCCCGACCTTACAAACTTCAGTGGCTGAATGAATGTGGAGAGGTTAAGGTAAATCGACAATCTAACATTTCTTTTTCCATTGGTAAATATCATGATGAGGTGTTGTGTGATGTGGTGCCAATGCATGCTGGAGAGATTTTACTTGGACGTCCATGTCAGTATGATAGGCGAGCTATGCATGATGGATACCTCAATCGGTATTCATTCACTAAGGATGGACGAAAGACAATTCTGACCCCACTCTCTTCAAAAGAAGTGTATGAAGATCAATGTAAAATGGAAAGAATGAGACTTGAATTTGAAAAGAAAGAAAGAGAGAGTGACGAAAAAATGAGTGAAAAAATCAGATTGCAAATGAAAAGAAAGAGAGAAAAGAAAAATCAAAACAAATTCAGTTTGAGAAAAATAGAGAAGGAGAGAAGAATGTGAGTTTGTTAGCTAGTACAAGTGAGGTTAAACATGCTTTTTACACCAATCAGCCTATGTTTGTGCTTTTGTGCAAAGAGGCTGGTTTAGATACTACTGTTTTTAACCAATTTTTGCCTAGTGTGTTTGTTGATCTTTTGCAGGAATATGCGGATTTGTTTCCCGAAGAAATGCCTGATGAATTGCTGCCAATCAGAGGCATAGAGCTTGAAATTGATTTCATTCCGGGAGCTTCCATTCCCAATAGGCCAGCGTATCGAGCTAATCCTTTCGAGACAAAGAAGATACAAAAGCAAGTGGAGGAATTGCTAGCTAAGGGATACGTGAGGGAAAGCTTGAGTCCTTGTTCGGTTCCTGTTATTCTTGTGTCAAAGAAGGATGGGACGTGGAGGATCTGCGTGGATTGCAGAGCCATCAATAAAATCACTATAAAGTATCATCATCCTATTCTTAGACTAGATGATATGCTTGATGAGTTACATGGTTCTTGTTTGTTCATGAAAATTGATTTGAAATATGATTATTATCAAATTTGAATGAGTGTGGGTGATGAGTGGAAAACAACATTTAAGACTAAATATGGGCTGTATGAGTGGTTGGTTATGCCGTTTGGTCTTACTAATGCACCTAGCACATTCATGCGTTTGATGAATCATGTGTTGCATGAGCACTTGGGTAAATTTTTTGTTGTTTACTTTGATGATATTCTTGTTTACTCTAAGTGTTTGGATGATCATGTCATACATGTGCGTCTTGTGTTAGACATTCTTAGGAGTGAGAAGTTGTATGCTAACCTTAAGAAGTGTAGTTTTTGCATGGATAAGGTTCATTTTCTTGGTTTTGTGGTATCTAGTCAAGGTATTGAGGTTGATGAGGAGAAGGTAAAGGCTATTAAGGACTGGCCGAAACCTAAGAATGCTAGTGAGGTGAGGAGTTTTCATGGACTTGCTGGTTTCTATAGGAAATTCATTAGAAATTTCATTACTATAGCTGCACCTTTGAATGAGTTAGTTAAGAAAAATGTCAGTTTTGTTTGGGGAGATGCACAAGAACATGCATTTAATGAACTTAAGGATAAATTGTGTAATGCACCCTTGCTTGCTTTGTCTAAATTTAATAAGCGGCTTTGAAGTATCCGACAAATGATAAGGAGTTATATGCATTGTTTCGAGCTTTGCACACATGGCAGCATTATTTGTGGTCAAAAGAGTTTGTGATACATGCTAATCATGAAAGTTTAAAGCATTTGAAAGGTCAAGATAAGCTTAATCGTAGACATGCCAAATGGGTGGAATTCATAGAAACATTTCCATATGTGATTAAATACAAGCGAGGTAAAGAGAATGTAGTGGCTGATGCGTTTTCGTGAAGTTATGTTTTACTTAATTCTCTTAGTGCTAGATTATTGGGTTTTGAGCATATTAAGGAATTATATGTTAGTGATGTTGATTTTGGTGACATATATAATTCGTGTTGAGATGTGGCTGTTTCAAAAGACTTTCATTTGTTTGATGGTTTCTTGTTTAAGAGAAATAGATTGTGTATTCCTAAGTGTTCCATGAGAGAGTTGTTAGTTAAGGAAGCACATGGAGGAGGTTTGATGGGTCATTTTGTGGTAAGTAAGACCTATGATGTGTTGATAGAACATTTTTATTGGCCTGGTATGAAACATGATGTGCATAAAGTTTGTGAGCATTGCATAACATGTAGAGAAGCTAAGTCTAGGGTGAAACCTCATGGTTTGTACATGCCATTACCTGTTCCTAATGGACCTTGAACTGATTTGTCTATGGATTTTATGCTTGGATTACCTAAAACTAGGAGAGGTCGTAATAGTATATTTGTTGTGGTTGATAGATTTAGTAAAATGGCTCATTTTATACCATGTCATAAAACTGATGATGCTAAATTGATTGCTGATTTGTTCTTTAAAGAGGTTGTTCGTTTGCATGGCATACCCAAAAGCATTGTTAGTGATAGAGATGTTAAGTTTTTGAGTCATTTCTGGCATGTTTTATGGGGAAAATTGGGGACTAAGTTGTTGTTTTCTACTACTTGCCATCCTCAAACCGATGGTCAAACTGAGGTTGTGAATCGAACATTGATTACTTTGCTTAGGGCAGTGATAGAAAAGAATATTTGGATGTGGGAGGATTGTTGAGTGTTGATGCTAGCTCAAAGGCAGATTTTGTGAAGAAGTTACATAAACAGGTTAAGGAAAGGACTGAAAGGCAAAATGCTAAAGTAGCTTCTCGAGTGAATAAAGGAAGGAAGCCAATGATTTTTCAGCCTGGTGATTGGGTTTGGGTTCATTTTCGCAAAGAACGGTTTCCACACCAAAGAAAGTCCAAGTTAAACCCACGAGGAGATGGTCCTTTTCAGATACTTGAAAGGATTAATGACAATGCATATAAAGTGGATTTGCCAGGTGAGTATAATGTAAGTGCTTCGTTTATTGTTGCTGATTTAAGTCCTTTTGATGTAGGTGATGCTTTTGATTCGAGGACGATTCCTTTTGAGGAGAGGGGAAATGTTGTGGAACAACCAGCACACCGCAAGGATGAGTAAGAGTTAGGAAGTGAGGAACAAGTTGAGGAGATCATCAATCCAATTATTCTGCCACAAGATCCTATAACTAGATCGCGAGCCAAAAAGATTCAGCAAGCACTAATTTGCCATTTGCAAGATTTGGTGAATTTGGCTAACTATGGTTTGCAAGGAATTACAAACTTGGAGACAAGACCAAAGGAAGTGATGTAAACCAGCATGGCAAGGATCCTTTGGTGCTACAACAAGGACCATTGACAAGGAATAAAGCAAGGAAGTATGGCGTCACTCTTGGATTGCATGTTCAAGACTTTGTTACAAGGGAGATGACTGAATTAGCAATAAAAAAGTGCAGTATGGAGCTGGAAGACCAACAAAGGCTGATTGCGATGCTGAATGTTTATATGGAAGATAAGGCTTTAAAAATGGGCTAGAGGAGCAAGAAAGGAGTAAGGAAGGCAGCCCACATGCAAGCACATGGGCCTTGGACGAAATTAGGCTTTTTGGGACCACTTTTGTCACATGGGCAGCCTATTCTTTCATGCACATGGGCTGTGTTCACACCCATGCACATGGGATGTGGTTTCCTTCTTTCCTTAGTTGGTTATGATGATATTTTCCTTATTTGACAAGGATCCTTCTTTCCTTAGTTGGTTAGGATGATATTTTCCTTATTTGACAAGGATTTTGACTTTGTAATTTTCCTTTTTTCACTAGGGTTAGGATAGTTACGAATTTTAATTTGTTTTTCTATAAATAGGGCCTTATTTTCTTGTAAGAGGAACTTTTGACAAAATTATATTCAGATTGCTTTTTATGCAAATTTTGGCCATCTTTGAGAGAGTGGGAGATTTTGCTTCTTTCATTGATTGCATCACGAATCAGACTAACTTATCAATTTCGATTGTGGCTTTCTTCTGATCCGTCCTTCCAAATCCTTTCGTCATTAGTGTTCTTGCTTCGCTAAGCATTGGGTGCTATAGAGGGTGGTTTATCCTTGTTCTTGGATTCCTATATCGAAGCATGCGTTGGGGTTTGAGGCCTTCATGGCCATAGGGTTCCGCATCATTTGGTATCAGAGCCAATTACAGGTAAATCTTTATCTATCTGTCTTTCTAGGGCTTGTTTTTATTTTCGTTAGAGTCTTCATTTGTTCAATTCATTTTTTTTAGGGTTCTTTTATTTTATTCAAAATTTCTTCTTTCCCCATACCCCAATTCATTTGTGTCCCTTTTTCATCATAGTCCAAATCGTTTTTCACCTACTTCACCATAGTCAATTCATTTTCAATTTTTAAAGTATACGGATCTTTCCGTTTGAGTTTACAATAATTCGTGTGCTGTTTAAGCTTCTATTTCTTGATTTTTGTTTAGTGTTTTGGGGGGGGGGGGTGATCTAGAGATAGTGATCTATCCCTAAAAAAAAAGAGTACAAACGTACTCCAACAAAATTTTTTCTGTTTCTTAGTAATTAAAGGTTCCGTGGTTGGTTTGAAGTGGGTTAGAAGCAATCAAATTTTTTAGGCCACAAAATTTCCATTTTTTTTGGGGGCTGTTTTTTTGTTCGAATTGTGGGGGCTGCCATTGCAAAAGGGAATTCAAAATTCTCTTTAGTTTAGGAAGACTTGACACTAGCTTTCTTGGGTAGAATCAATAGGTCCATAAATCAGCTTGCTAAAGGTGGGTTGATTTTGATACATCTTGGCCAGAATTGTCATATTTTTACCTCTTTGTTTCTAATTCTTGATTGAGCTACCGTTTTTTAGATTCCGTTACGTTGCTGGAGTGTTATTTGCTTGTTCCAACACTCTGGTTTATGATAATAGTGTGACACAAATTGCCTTGTGTCGCCTCCAAATCGTCGAGTTTCTTTTCTAGGTGTCTAGGAATTAGGTTTCTAGCTTCCTTGAACGTGCTTGGCAGATTGATTTGTGAGCCTCGATTCTGAAGTGCAATCGAAGAATCAGCAAAGGTGAGGTAAGAGCGAAACACTTTGAGTGAATTTTGTTTATTACTAATCTTTTCTTTGTGAGTTTGTGTTTGTGAGCATGAGTAGTGGGAGAAACCAGAACTTGCAAGATGGGGAGGAAAATGTCCAAGAAGGTTCTAGCAATTTTGAGACATATATGCAGCAAAGTAATGAAAGGATGAATGAGATGGCAAGAATGATGGCTACTCTACAAGAGAGCATGAATCTAATGATGAGAGAAAGAGAGCAGCAACCAGCAGCTCAAGTGAGGTTACCACAAAGGGTTCTACTAAGAATCGGTGAAGGAGATCGTAGAGCACCTAGAGGTAATGAAGAGGTTGGTGAAAATAACCCAGCAAATGACAATGACCTTACTTCCATAAAGATGAAGGTACCTTCCTTTGAAGGGAGAAACAATGCTGAAGAGTACATTGAATGGGAGAGAAAGGTGGAGCAGATTTTTGAATGCCATAATTATTCAGAAGAGAAGAAGTCCCACATTGCAGCTGTGGAATTTAAGGGATATGCTACATTCTGGTGGGATCAACTCAAATCTAATAGGAGAGGAAAGGGATTGAGACCCGTACCTGATTGGGAGACTTTGAAAGACTTAATGAGAACAAGGTTTGTCCCTTCTCATTACTATAGGGATTTGTATAATAGGTTGGCAAGGCTGATCCAAGGTGGTAAGAGTGTTGAAGAATACCACAAGGAGATGGAGATGATCATGGCAAGAGCTGATATTGAAGAGGATGAGCAGAGGTTGATGTCTAGATTCCTTGGGGGTCTAAATTCAAACATAGCAAATGAGCTGGAAATGTATGATTACAATTCCATGGGAGAATTGGTTGAAAAGGCCATGAAGATAGAAAGGAGACTAAAGAGCAAGAATTACACCAAGTCTGGTTCTAGCAAATTTCAGAATATGGGTGGAAGTAGTTTGACCTACAGAGGACCTCAAAACACTAATAGCAATTCGTCCTCAAGAAGTGGAGATTTCAAGAATTCCTTCCAAAGGAACAATCCTCCACCTACAAGTGGAAAAGGGACGAATGGTGGTCCATATAGGTAGCAATCAGGTATTTCTAATACTACTCCTAGTAGAGATATTAAATGTTTCAAATGTTTAGGGAATGGGCATATTGCTTCTGAATGTCCAAATAGGAGAGTTATGATTGCTACTAATGATGGGGGTATAATTTCTGATTCTGATCATAGTGATGTTGATAACGATGTGAATGACATGTATGATGATGATGATGAGTGTAGTGAGCAAGTTGAAAATGTGTTGATGGCTGAACATAGTGAAATGTTAGTTGCTAAGCGTGCTTTGAATATGCAGGTGAAGGGAGAGGGTCTTGAGCAGCGAGATAACATATTTTATTCTAGATGTTTAGTTGATGGTAAGGTTTGTATGCTCATCATTGATAGCGATAGTTGTACTAATGCCGCAAGTGAGACCATGGTGGAGAAGTTGAAATTGAGTTGTTTAAAACATCCCAATCCATATAGACTACAATGGTTTAATGATAGTGGAGAGGTGAAGGTTACTAAACAAGTGAGAATACCATTCTCTATAGGCTGGTATAAAGATGAAGTGTTGTGTGATGTAGTTCCTATGCAAGCAGGCCATATGTTATTGGGAAGACCTTGGCAATTTGATAGGAAAGCACAGCATGATGGGCATTCAAATAGGTACACGTTTACCTATGAGGGAAAGCTAGTTACTCTTGTTCCATTATCACCATTGGAGGTTTATGAAGATCATCGAAAGATGCTTGAGAAAGCAAAGCAAGATTCGGCCAAAGTAGTGGTTGGGGTTGTTTCTTCCAAAAACAAGGGGAGTGCGAGAGAACATGATAAGGTGAGTGAAAGTGAGAAGAAAATGGGAAAAGAGGCCAGAAAAGAAACTAATCAAATTAATGGCCCATTGGTGAGAGAAAACAAGAAAGAAGGGAAGGCAAAACAAACTTTTTATGCAAGAGCGAGAGAATTAAATGTTGGGCAGCCTGTGTTACTCATTAGATACAAGGAAACTTTGTTTGCTAACATTGATGTTTCACTTGAACATTTGCCTTCTAGTTTTGTGTCTTTATTGCAGGATTTCCAAGATGTGTTTCCGGAGGAGTTGCCTTGTGGTTTCCCACCATTAAGAGGGATCGAACATCAAATTGACTTCATACCTGGTTCTACCATTCCAAATAGACCAGCATATAGAAGTAATCCGATGGAGACCAAGGAGATGCAGAGACAAGTGGAAGAGTTGTTGGAGAAAGGGTTGATTCGAGAGAGTTTAAGTCCGTGTGCTGTTCCTGTTTTGTTGGTTCCAAAGAAAGATGGCACGTGGAGAATGTGTGTTGATTGTAGGGCTGTAAATAAGATCACCGTGAAGTATCGGCATCCTATACCGCGTCTTGATGACATGTTGGACGAATTACATGGTGCAAGGTATTTTACTAAAATTGATCTTATGAGTGGATATCATCAAATTCGTATGAAACCTGGGGATGAATGGAAAACAGCTTTTAAAACAAAATATGGGTTGTATGAGTGGTTGGTAATGCCTTTTGGGTTGTCTAATGCACCTAGTACTTTTATGAGGTTGATGAACCATGTTTTGATGGCTTATTTGGGCAGATTTATAGTTGTTTATTTTGATGATATTTTGATCTGTAGTAAGACTGAGGAAGAGCATATAGAACATGTTAGGATGGTTTTAGAAGCTTTGAGAAAAGAAAACTTATATGCAAAGCTTAAGAAGTGCACATTTTGCATGGATAGGCTTGTTTTTCTTGGTTTTGTTGTTAGTGCGCAGGGATTGGAAGTTGATGAAGAGAAAGTGAAAGCTATAAGGGAATGGCCTGTTCCTAAGAGTGTGACGGAAGTGAGGAGCTTCCATGGGTTGGTGAGTTTTTATAGGAGATTCGTGAAGGATTTTTCTACCATCGCCGCACCACTCACAAGTATTGTCAAGAAGGAAGTTGGATTTCAATGGGGTGAACAGCAACAACGATCGTTTGAAAGTTTGAAAGAAAAACTCACTACTGCTCCTGTTTTAGCTTTACCTAACTTTGATTCTATTTTTGAGATTGAATGTGATGCTTCAGGTATAGGTATTGGGGTTGTTTTGATGCAAGAAAAGAAGCCAATAGCATATTTTAGTGAGAAGCTCAATGGTGCGCAACTGAATTATTCTACCTATGACAAGGAGTTGCATGCTTTGGTAAGGGCATTGAATGTGTGGGAGCATTATTTGCTGCCAAAGGAGTTCATTATTCACATTGACCATGAATCCCTCAAGCATTTGAAGGGCCAAGGTAAGTTGAACAAAAGACATGGTAAGTGGATTGAACAAATTGAGAAATTTCCTTATGTCATTAAGTATAAGCAAGGTAAGGATAATGTTGTTGCTGATGCGTTGTCTAGGAGATATACATTGCTGTCTGTTTTGAGTTCTAAATTGCTTGGTTTTGAGTATATTAAGGACTTATATATTGGTGATATTGATTTTGGCAATGTTTATGTCGCATGTGAACAAGGAGCTTTTAATTCATTTTTTAGGCAGGATGGTTATTTGTTTAAGGGAAGTAAACTATGTGTGCCTAGATGTTCCATGCGTAATTTGCTTGTTTTGGAATCTCATTGTGGTGGTTTGATGAGGCATTTTGGTGTGTCTAAGACTTATGATATTCTGTTTGAGCATTTTTATTGGCCGTCTATGCGTAAAGATGTTGGGAGATTATGTTCTGCTTGTATTGCATGTAGACAGGCGAAATCTAAGTCTATGCCTCATGGTCTTTATATGCCATTACCTATACCTAGTTCACCTTGGGTTGATATTAGTATGGATTTTGTGCTTAGTTTGCCTAGGACTAGGAAAGGTAGAGATAGCATTTTTGTGGTTGTTGATAGGTTTAGTAAGATGGCACATTTTATTCCATGTCACAAAGCTGATGATGCCAAAGTTGTGGCTGATTTGTTCTTTAGAGATGTTGTTCGTTTACATGGGGTGCCTCGGACAATTGTTTCTGATAGAGATACTAAGTTTTTGTCCCATTTTTGGCGTGTGTTATGGAGTAGATTAGGAACTAAGCTTTTGTTTTCTACTACTTGTCATCCACAAACAGATGGGCAAACTGAAGTAGTGAATCGTACACTTGGTACGTTGTTGAGAGCTTTAGTGGGAAAGAATTTGGTCACTTGGGAAGATTGTTTACCTTTCATTGAATTTGCTTATAATCGTTCAATTCATTCTTCTACAGGTTATTCGCCATTTGAGATTGTTTATGGTTTTAATCCACTAACTGTACTTGATCTTGTTCCTTTGCCTTTACATGAGCTTGCTAGTTTGGATGGTGAGAAGAAGGCTGATTTGGTAAAGTCTTTGCATGAAAAGGTTCGAGCAAATATAGAGAAAAAGAACAAGTCATATGCTGATAGGGCAAATAAGGGACGAAAGAAAATGGCATTTGCTCCTGGCGATTGGGTTTGGGTACACTTCCGAAAGGAGAGGTTTCCAAATCAAAGGAAGAGTAAGCTTGATGCACGTGGTGATGGTCCATTCCAAGTATTGGAGAAAATCAATGACAATGCATACAAGATCGAGTTGCCTGGTGAGTATGGTGTTAGTGCTACTTTTAATGTGACTGATTTATCTCCTTATGATGATGCAGATTTGAGGACAAATCTTTTTAAAGAAGGGGAGAATGATGTAAACCAGCATGGCAAGGATCCTTTGGTGCTACAACAAGGACCATTGACAAGGAATAAAGCAAGGAAGTATGGCATCACTCTTGGATTGCATGTTTAAGACTTTGTTACAAGGGAGGTGACTGAATTAGCAATAAACAAGTGCAGTATGGAGCTGGAAGACCAACAAAGGCTGATTGTGATGCTGAATGTTTATATGGAAGATAAGGCTTTAAAAATGGGCTAGAGGAGCAAGAAAGGAGTAAGGAAGGCAGCCCACATGCAAGCACATGGGCCTTGGACGAAATTAGGTTTTTTGGGACCACTTTTGTCACATGGGCAGCCTATTCTTTTATGCACATGGGCTGTGTTCACACCCATGCACATGGGATGTGGTTCCCTTCTTTCCTTAGTTGGTTAGGATGATATTTTCCTTATTTGACAAGGATCCTTCTTTTCTTAGTTGGTTAGGATGATATTTTCCTTATTTGACAAGGATTTTGACTTTGTAATTTTCCTTTTTTCACTAGGGTTAGGATAGTTACAAATTTTAATTTGTTTTTCTATAAATAGGGCCTTATTTTCTTGTAAGAGGAACTTTTGACAAAATTATATTCAGATTGCTTTTTATGCAAATTTCGGCCATCTTTGAGAGAGTGAGAGATTTTGCTTCTTTCATTGATTGCATCACGAATCAGACTAACTTATCAATTTCGATTGTGGCATTCTTCTGATCCGTCCTTCCAAATCCTTCCATCATTAGTGTTCTTGCTTCGCTAAGCATTGGGTGCTATAGAGGGTGGTTTATCCCTGTTCTTGGATTCCTATATCGAAGCGTGCGTTGGGGTTTGAGGCCTTCATTGCCATAGGGTTCCGCGTCAGGAAGTCAATTACAACTTGCTACAAGTTGAAATTCACGAATGAGGCTTGTAATTAATATGTATTAAGGCCCACTAGTTACGCTTATTTAAAAAGTAAAGGCCCTGTTTGTTTTGTATTAAATTAGAACTTTGTTTACTTTATTATTTCTTAAATTTTGATTAGAAAACCAAATGCTACTTAATAACCCTAATTAGGGTTTAGCTATTTATATCTCATTTAGGGTTGTAAGACATCAGTTTTAGTTTTTGACAAATTATTAACCTAAAAGCCGAATTTGCTTTTATCTTTGTGTTATTGAGTAGAATGCATGCTTAGAAACATTCAAGTAGTTTGATCAACTTTCTTGTAGAGTGTTTTGATTCTAGGGTTTAGGAACTAGTTTGTTTCAAAATCTTAGGTCTGTGATCAATTCAAGGTAATCTGAAATCTAACCTAATCCTTGGAGGTTGTGCCGAATTCGACTAGGGGTTTTCAAGTTAATGCTGTGGGGGTTCGACATCAAGGAGTTCTCAGGCTTATTCTTGGAGGTTCTGTATCAAATAGACTACAACAAATTTGCCCAAATAAGCTCTCAAAACATGGTTCATTAGTCTCATAAAAGTACTAGGTGCATTAGACAACCCAAAAGGCATTACTAACCACTCATATAGACCATATTTAGTTTTAAATGTTGTTTTCCATTCATCACCAGGTTTCATACGAATTGGATGATATCCACTCATAAGATCAATTTTAGAAAAATACTTGGCACCATGCAGCTCATCTAACATGTCATCAAGTCGTGGTATAGGATGCCGATACTTCACTGTGATCTTATTTACAGCCCTACAATCAACACACATTCTCCACGTGCCATCCTTCTTTGGAACCAAAAACACTGGAACAACACATGGACTCAAACTCTCTCTAATCAGCCCTTTCTCCAGTAACTCATCTACTTGCTTTTGCATCTCTTTCATTTCCACAGGATTACTCCGGTAAGCTGGTCTATTTGGGATGGTAGAACCAGGCACGGAGTCTATTTGATGCTCAATTCCTCTTAGCGGTAGCAATCCACTAGGTAATTCATCTGGAAACACATCCTGAAAAACCTGCAACAAAGACACAAAACTAGAAGGCAAACTATCAAGCGAAATATTAGTGTCAACAAACAAAGTTTCTTTGTATCTAATGAGCAATAATGGCTGCCCAATAGACATTGCAAAATTAACTTCTCTCGCTCTTGCATAAAAAGTTTATTTTGCTCTCCCTTCTTTCTTATTTTCTCTCACCAATGGGCCATTTATTTGTTTTGTTTCTTTTTTTGCCTCTTTTCCCATTTTCTTTTCACTCTCACTCACCTTATCATGTTCTCTCAAACTCCCTTTAATTTTTGAATTGGTAGCCCCAACTTGCCTCTCTGCCTCAATCATCCTTCTTTGATCTTCATACACTTCTAGGGGTGATAATGGAACAAGAGTGTCCTGTTTTCCTTCATAGGTAAATGTGTACCTATTAGAAAACCCATCATGTTGCGCTCTCCGATCATATTGCCACGGTCTGCCCAACAACATATGTCCAGCTTACATAGGAACTACATCACAATCAACTTCATCTTTGTACCAGCCTATTGAAAATGGTACCCTCACTCGCTTAGTTACTTTCACCTCACCACTATCATTAAACCACTGCAACTTATAAGGATTGGGATGCTTCATACATTCTAACTCCAATTTTTCAACCATAGTAGTACTTGCAGCATTAGTACAGCTCCCACTATCAATAATAAGTGTACAAACCTTATTATTCACTAAGCATCTAGTATGAAAAATATTATCAAGCTGTACTAGACTTTCCTCTTTCACCTGCATATTCAATGCACGCCTAGCAACTAATAATTCACCACGCTCAGCTAATAAAGTACAATCAACATGCTCATCACTACCAACATCATCATATATAGGAGAATCAAAGTTCCCAACATCATCATTATCATTATCACTAGGTTCAGAATCAGACACAACATCACCATCAGCTGTAGCAATCATAACTCTTTTATTTGGACATTGGGATGCAATATGCCCATTCCCTAAACACTTAAAACATTTAATCTCCCTACTAGGAGTGGTAGTGTTAAGCGTACCTGTTTGCTTGTTTGGACCACTAGATGGCCCTTTTCCACTGGAGGTTGCAGCATTGCTTTTCTGGAATGAATTCTTGAACTCCCCTTTCTCTCCACCCCTATTGGCTGAATTTGCCCCACCACTATATTGGGGTCCTCTATAGGTCGAATTACTCCCAAACACATTTTGTGGTCTCCCATAGCCAAGTTTGGTGGAACTCTTGCTCTTTTAACCTCCTCTCTATCTTCATAGCTTTATCAACCATCTCCTCCATGGTATTGTAATCATACATGTCCAACTCACTTGCAATATTCTGATTAAGTCCTCCAAGAAATCTAGACATCATTCGTTGTTCATCTTCCTCAATATTGGCTCTAGCCATGATCATCTCCATCTCCTTGTGGTATTCTTCTACACTCTTGCCACCCTGCACCAATCGTGCTAAGCGATTATAAAGATCCCTATAATAATGAGAAGGGATAAAACGCTGCCTCATCTGGTCTCTCAACTCCTCCCATGCGGGTACGGCTCTCAACCCCTTGCCTCTTCTAGTGGATTTTAGTTGATCCCACCAGAATGTTGCATAACCCTTGAACTCCACAGCTGCAATGTGTGACTTCTTTTCTTCAGAATAATTATGGCACTAAAAAATTTGCTCTACTTTACGCTCCCATTCAATGTATTCTTCAGCATTATTGTTCCCTCTAAATTCAGGAACCTTCATTTTGATGGAAATCAAATCATTATCATTGATAGGTGCTTGATAAATTCCAGCTTCTCCTTCTTCAAATCCATAATCAGCCACACGGCCTCTCTCATATGCACCTCTTGGTGCCCTCCTCCTAATTGGCTCTTCTCTCTCTTCAGCTATTGCTGGTTGTAGAATTCTCTGTGGTAGCCTTATTGGAGCAGGTTGTTGTGCTTGCATTAAGCGTTCCATGGATTGCTGCAAGCTAGCCAACGTATTTGCTATTCTTTCCATATTGTCCTTATTTGCTTGCTTGTACGTCTCAAGATCATCTGCAATATCCCGGATACTCATCTCTTCTTTCTCAACAGCTATGCCTTTATCTCTACTAGAATTGCTACTCATTATCTCACAAAAACAAAGAACTCACCTTCGCTAATTCTTCGATTGCACTTCAGAACAAAGGCTCACAAATCAATCACCAAGCACGTTCAAGGGAACTAGAACCTAAATCCTAGAATGACACCTAGAAAGAAACTTGACAAATTTGGAGGCAACACAAGAAAATTTTGTGTCACACGATTATATCAACCAGAGTATAGAATCAAACAAATAATACTCTAGCAATGTCACGGAATCAAAACGGTAGCTCAAACAAGAAATAGAAATAAAGAGGTCAAAAATTATGACGAATCTGGTCAAAATGTATCAAAACCAACTCACCTTAGCAAGTTAGTTTATGGACCTAATAATTCTACCCAAGAAAGCTAGTATCAAGACTCCCCAAGAATTCAATTTCAAAAAAGGAAACTTCCAAATCAGCAAGAAAAACATAATAAAACAACCCCTCAATTGACAGAAATTGGTGGCCAAAATTTTGATTTTTTTTTTAGGATATGGTCACTATCCTTGGATCACCAACGAAACACAAAGCCTCCAGTCCAATTTATACCCAATTCGGAATAAGAAAAATGTATTTCAAATCAAAAGGCAAGAACACAATTTCGAAATTGAACAAAGAATTCTATAACCCTAATTCGAAAATCCAATTAGAACCCTAACGGAACAACTAAAACAACCCTAGAAAGACAGATAGATCAAGATTTACTCGTAATTTGCTCTGATAACAAATGATGCAGAACCCTATGGAAATGAAGGCCTCAAACCCCAACACACAATTGATAGAAGAAAAACCAAGAACGAAGGAAAAACCACCTTCTAAAGCACCCAATTACTTAGCACGAACACTTATAACGGAAGGATTTAGGAAGCTCGAATTAGAAGAATGCCACAATCGAAATTGATAAGTAAATCTAATTCTTGATGCAATCAAAAGAAAAAGAGAATCCACTCCTGTTCTATGATGGCCGAAATTTTCAATAAGAAAGTTGAGAATATAATTTGTCATGAAGTGTCCTTACAAGAAAAATAAGGCCCTATTTATACTAAAAGGCACACATAAATCTGAAACCCTAATTCTAATGGGAAAAGGAAAGCTACAAAGTCAAACTCCTAACCCATTAAGGAAAATATAAAGTATGGAAACAAATTAATATTCTGAAATAACTAAATAGGAAACCACACATCCTAACCCACTAAGAAAAATATAAAGTATAAAAAAAAGGGCCAAACTAAAACCCTTTAAAATAAGAACGCGCCCCACACATAAATCTGACGCGGACCCTTAGCAACGATGGCAGCAAACCCAACGTATAACAATGGTAGAGAACTCCTTGAAACTTGATAATCACCTCCTAAGGAACCCAACGCCTATAAAGAGACGTGAACTCACTATGATTGAAGGATTTAGTTGGTAAGAAGAAGGAAAACGCCACAACTCTTGTTGATAAGTAAACCTAATTCTTGATGCAAAGAAAGAATTAAAGAATCCACTCTAATCTCTCTCACATGAAAATTCACAAGAAGAACTTGTAGAAGAATTCGAAAATTTTTATTAATTGTTGTATATCAAATTCTGCCTAATAGTGCCCTTAAATAAGGGTTACAAAATTCCTAATTGCATAAGGAAAACATTCCTAATTGCATAAGGAAAACATTCCTAATTGCATAAGGAAAATGGAAAACATTCCTAATTGCATAAGGAAAAATATAAAGTAATCCTAATCCACTAAGGAAAATATAAAGTAATCCTAATCCACTAAGGAAAACATAAAGTAAATCTGAATCTAAATCAGATAAGTAATCTAAATCCTATCCAAATCTAATAAAACAAATCCAAAATAGATTTGGAAAGACTAAATAATATCAAATCCTAAAAGATATGGAAAATAAAATAATATCCTAACTAACTAAGGAATGAGGGGACCACATCCCATGTGACAAAAAGATGCCTTCCACTTGCTGAAATTCATAACTTCCTTGGGCCCATATTAAACATGCCTTAATTAAGTCCAAAAAAAGGCCTAATGTATTGGAAAAACAAGCCCAACATGTGCAGCCATGTTCAGCCTTAAAAACTTGCTAAACATGCCAAAAAAAACTTGCTGAACAAGCCCAAGAAAGCATGCCCATGTGTTTGGACGTGATTTCCATACTTTGATCTTCACTTTAGGCTTCCCTTTGTGTAGCTTTGGCCTATAAGCTGTATCAAGCTCCACAAAGCCCATATTGCTTGAATTGCACCAAATCTGCTCCATATGAAGTGTAGCACGCCCCAAGTGTATTTCAGCATCATAAAAGAGCTTTTGAACTCCTTTTAAATCTATTTGGATGATGTAAGATTGCTTTTCTTCAATGGCACAAAGCTGCCATATCTGGTTTGTATCAATGCCCCACACTATTTGGGCTGTCCATGGGCCTTAAATTACTTCCCAAGGCTGTATATGAACCCCCATGGACCTTTCTTGAACGTTGGACCTCTTTAGCTAGCCTTTAGCTTCCATATTCACACTAAGCATCATAATCAGCATTAGTGTGCCTTCTTCAAGCTCTATTGTGCACTTTTCCATTGCCATTTCAGTCACTTCCTTTGAAATTTGATCTTGAATATGCAATCCCATAGCTGTTCCAAACTTCTTAGCTCTGCTCCTAATCAATGGCCCATTTGGAAGCACCAATGGATCCTTACCTCGTGGCTAGTTCATATCATCTTCTCTTCTTCTCCTCCTTGTACTTTTAGGCATAATATCTCTTCACAGTATTTGACTTCTCCAGATTTAGTAAATCTTCATTCACCAGATTTAGTAAATCTTCTCCATCCATATTGGTTAAAATGAGAGGTCCTCCAGAGAATGCTCTCTTTACTACATATAGACCTTTATATTTAGGGGTCCATTTTTCTCGAGGATCTTAATGCCTAAGAATAATTTTCTTGAGCACTGGATCTCCTTCTTGAAACTCCCTGGTCCTCATCTTCTTTGCATGGGCCTTGATAAGTCTTTTCTGATTTAATTGACCATGACACAAAGCTGTCAATCTCTTTTCTTCAATAAAGTTTAACTTCTTATAATGACTTTGTACCCATTTGGCATCATCCAGCTCGGCTTCTATGATAATTCTAAGTGAAGGAATCTCAACTTCAGTGGGCAATACTGCCTCCATAACATATACTAAAGTAAATAGTATTACTCCAGTAGATGTTATGACCGTGGTTCTATACACATAAAGAGTGCAAGGAAGCATTTCATGCAAATTTTTGTATGTTATTGCCATTTTCTAAATGATCTTCTTGATATTCTTATTGGCTGCTTCAACTGCACTATTCATCTTTGGATGGTAAGGAGAATAATTATGGTGTTTAATTTTGAATTTTACACACATTTGTGTCATGTCCTTATTTTTAAAATTCTTCACAGTATCAGTAATGATACATTATAGCAGACCATATCGACATATGATATTCTGTTTGATAAATTTCAGGACTATATTCTTTATCACATTGGTATGAGAGACTGCTATCCATTTGGTGAAATAATCAATTGCTACTACAATAAATCGATGGCCATTAGATCTTTAGGTTCTATTGGATTGATCACATATATTCTTCATATTGAAAAAGGCCATAGCGAAATCATCGCATGTAATGGTGCTGGAGGAGTGTTGATTTCATCAGCATATATTTGACATTTGTGATATTTTTGGACATAGTTAATGTAATCTGATTCCATTTTCAACTAGAAGTAACCCATTCTAAGAATTTTTCATTCAAACACATGTCCACTTGGATGTATCCCACAAAAACCTTCATGTACTTCTTCTATCAATCTCCGAGCTTTTTTTTCATCCACACATCTAATCAATATTGTATCGTAGTTTCTTTTGTATAGAACATCGACACTTAAAAAAAATTCATTGTCAGTAGCCAAATTGTTATTTTATTAATGTTTGAGGCTTTTGAAGGGTATGTTCTATTTTTTAGGTATTGTTTGATATCATGAAACCATGGCTTACCGTTATGTTCCTCTTCAAGGCTTATATAGTGAGCATTGACCCCAACTAGTTTTGATCTTAATGGGAGGCATCTTTCTACAAGTGTCCAACCAAAACACTACATCTAATGTGGCTAATGTGTCTGCAATTTGGTTCTCAATTCGGGAAACATGGCTAAAACTTATGAATTAAAACCTTTGAGTTGAATTAAGAATATATTCTTAATAAGGCACCAATTTTGGATCTCTAGTTTCTAATTCTCCTTTTAACTATGTTGACCTAGATTTGGGTCAATCTTGATTTTGATCTTGGAAAACAAATTGAAGTGGTCTAATGGCTTCATTGTGTGTCTATATGGTAGCAAGCAACTTAGAATTAGCTAAAATGCAAGAAACTTGAAGATTCTCAATGTGCTGAAAATCTATCTTTGTGTGACCTCTAAAATGATTGCGTGACTTCTAGAATTATTGTGCGCCCACATAACTAGTTGTATGACCTCTCCCTGCACCAGCATGCTTAACCGGAAAGAACGCTAACCATTTCTACCAAAAGCTTAAGCTGTCTGCAGAGGCGCACCCATTTTCTTTATTTGGATCAAACATAGGCTCACCGCCACCTTTTGTCAAACCTGATCCACAACCCTCCAGACCCTCGGACATATCAGAATAGTTTTTACTAAGGCTTTTATTTGTGTTTGCTATACCTGAGTGGACATCAGTCCATGGGCCTAAGTTCTTCTTTAACCTATCATGCAATGGTTTTATAGTCCTATTTAGATTGGGATAAAATTCTATAACATAATTTAAACAAATTAAAAATCTTTGTAATTGAGCTTTATGAAGGATTTGATCAAGAAACTTTACACCAAAGGCTGAGTTTTTTTCTATAGGTTCTAAAATTCCCTACTCTATATAATGTCCTAAGAATCTAATCTTAGTTTAAAATAGAGACATTTTAGTTTTACTTAAAACTAATCCATTTTGTTTTATTACCATAAAAAATGTCTTTAAATGTTTAAAATGTTTATCTATAGTTGTAGAGTAAATTAATACATCATCTATATAGACTATACAAAATTTAGTATATGGATTAAATATATCATTCATCACTCTCTGAAAATCAGAGGGTGCATTCTTTAAACCAAAAGACATAGCATTCCATCCATACTGTCCAAATGGAGCAATGAATGCAGTCTTATACCTATCTTTAGGGTTAATCTGGATTTGCCAAAATCCTGATTTCATATCAAATTTACTAAAAATATTAACTTTATATAATCTTCCTAATAAATCCTTTTTATTTGGAATAGGGTACCTAATCTACTTTAAAGCTTTGTTTAAAGGTTTATAATTTATTACTAATCTAGGTGCTCCTCTTTCTATTTTAGAGGCCTTATTGACATAAAATGCAGCACAAGACCATGAGCTTCTAGATTTTGTAATTAATTTTTTATTTTCTAAGTCATTTATCTCTTTTTTACAAAACTCAATCATATCAGACGCCATCTAAATGGTCCAAGCTTTAGTTATAATAGACTTTTCATCAAAGCCTACTTTATATGGCAGATCAACCATATGCTTCTTCCTATTCTAAAATATATTTGGAATATCGGCACATAAATCCTTTTTAATTTGAATCTTTAATTGATTAATTTTATCTTGTGTAAATTTATTATTTAGTTGTTCATATATATTTTGTAAATGATAATTATTCTTAAAATTACAAAGTTGTTCAGACTTTGCCTTTATGACTGCATTTATTCGTAATTCATAAATTGAGTGAGCTTTAGGCAAATTAAAATTTTTCTTTTTAGGTTTCTATATAAATGGGAAAAATAATTTTTTGATCTTTCACTTTAAAGCTTATATGATCATCTTTTATAGAATATGGTGTGATTAGATTCATAAAAGGTGTTCCCAGAATTACCATATGATGAATATTTGTTAAGATAAATATATTCTTTATTTCTAAATTTTTATCAATTATTGAGGATTTGCTTTACCAAGAATATTTAATTTAGATTTATTTCCTGCTGATAAACTTTCATTTGTTTCTTGCCAAAATATTTTAGGAACTTGTTGTGGAACAACCAGCACACCGCAAGGATGAGCAAGGCCTAGGACGTGAGGACCAAGTTGAGGAGATCATCAATCCAATTATTCTGCCACAATGTCCTATAACTAGATCGCGAGCCAAAAAGATTCAGCAAGCACTAATTTGCCATTTGCAAGATTTGGTGAATTTGGCTAACTATGGTTTGCAAGGAATTACAAGCTTGGAGACAAGACCAAAGGAAGTCAATTACAACTTGCTACAAGTTGTAATTCACGAATGAGGCTTGTATTAAGGCCCACTAGTTATGTATTAAGGCCCACTAGTTATGCTCATTTAAAAAGTAAGGGCCCTGTTTGTTTGGTTTTAAATTAGGACTTTGATTACTTTATTATTTCTTATATTTTGATTAGAAAGCCAAACGCTACTTAATAACCCTAATTAGGGTTTAGCTATTTATATCTCATTTAGGGTTATAAGAGATCAGTTTTGAAGTTTTGGACGATTTTATTACCAAAAGCCGAATTAGCTTTTATCTTTGTGTTCTTGCTTGAATACATGCTTTAGAAACATTCAAGTAGTTTGATCAACTTTCTTGTGGAGTGTTTCGAATCTGGGATTTAGGAACTAAACTGTTTCAAAATCTTGGGTCTTTGATCAATTCAAGGTAATCTGAAATCTAACCTAATCCTTGGGGGTTGTACCGAATTCGACTAGGGGTTTTCTAGTTAATGCTTTGGGGGTTCGAAATCAAGGGGTTCTCAGGCTTATTCTTGGAGGTTCCGTATCATTTGGTATCAGAGCTAGCGCTCTAGATCAGGTTTTATCCCTATCAATTTTGAATTCTTTGTTTATTTCGTTTCTTCTTTTGCTATTTGCGTTTTTTGTTTCCTTTGTGGGTTACTTTCGTTTTCGTTTCTTTTCTTGTTAGTTTCATTTTGTTTCTTTGTTATTGATCCTTGAATCGTTTTCGTTTTTTCTTTCAAAGTCGCAAATTCAAAAAAAAAATTCTGTTAGGGTTCTAATTTAGTTTTCGTTTTGTGTTTAGAGTCTTATTTCAATTTCGAATTCGGTTTGCCTTTTTTTTTAGTCCAAATCATTTTTCTTATTCTGAAATTGGGTTGGTTGTTCCGAATTGGTTTGTTCTATCTATTCCGAATTGGATTTGTTCTATTGTGGATTTCCGAATTGGGAATTTAGGTTGCTTTGTTCAAATTCGAAATTGTGTTCTTGATTGTTGATTCGAAATTTGTTGATTCGAAAGTGTTCTAAATCCGAATCTTATTCTTGTTAACCATTCTGATTCTGTTTCGAATTTCCAAGAAAGTGTTTCAAACAAGTTTCAAAAGGAAAGCTGAATTGGTCTAAAGGAAGTCTTGATTATTTATTCTGTTCCAATTTCGAGTTTCAAAAGGAAGTCCTCTAAATTGATCTTGTTCTTGTTACCTGATTGAAAAAAAAAAATTTTCGTGTGGTGTGAACTAGGGCTACCCTTTAAAAGAGATAGTGAGAGGGAGCAAAAAAAAAAAAAGAGTATAGAATCACTTCAAGAAAAATTTTTCGTTTTCCTTGTTATTTAAGTGCTAAGGGTCAAATCTAGGTGGGTTAGATGTAACTGAATTTTTTTTCTCACGAAATTTCAGATTTTGGGATACTACACATGGAAGGCTATTTGAGTTGTTTCATAAAGTGTGATTCACTTAAGAACGTAAAAGATATCAGCTTGAGAGGTGTGAGCTGAACCGTGAGTGATTTCATATATTGAGTGAAACACGAGAGACCAACCTTCATCTATTGAGTGTAAACACGTGAGGGAGTGTTGTGAGGCCTTTTATTTGTTTTGTGCTAACCTTTTATTGCAAGGAAAATGTCTGGCCAAGATGACAGTGACAGGGGTGTTCAGATTGATCCAGCTCGATTGCGTGAGGCGCAGCAAGCTGAATTTACACGATTATACCGCACTATGGAGAACATAACAGAAACATTGGCGCGCATGGATTTGAGGTTGCAGAGTGTTGAAAGAGCCACACCGGAACGCTTTGAGAGGCAAAGAGGTGGCAGAAATCGAATGCAACAGCCTGAACATTTGGAAGATGAAAATGAGCTTGAGGAGGATAATGCAAGTCTGGTTGGAGGAGCTCTACATAGAGGTGGAGGTAGAGGAGGACGTGGTGCTGGTAGAGGTAGAGGAAGGATGAATAATAATCCTTTCTATGGTAGAAATCATGGTGATGATGATAGGAGCTTGGGAAGCATCAAGCTGAAAATTCCTAATTTTCGTGGTAAATCAGATCCAGAAGCTTATTTGCAATGGGAGAAGCAGGTTTACCTCATATTTGATTGCCATCGATGTACTGAGGAAAAGAAGGTCAAGCTTATTGTTACTCAATTTACAGATTATGCTATAGCTTGGTGGGATCAGTTAGTGACTAGTAAAAGAAGGAATTTGGAGTATCCTATTGAGACTTGGGCTGATCTTAAATCGGTCATGAGGAAGAGGTTTGTACCTAGACATTTCCATAGGGAAATCATGCAGAGACTTCAGGTTCTCAAGCAAGGAAGTAAAAGTGTTGATGACTACTACAAAGAGATGGAGATGTTGATGACTAGAGCTAACCTAGATGAGGATGTAGAGGCTACTATGGCACGTTTCTTGGCTGGTTGGAATTCGGATATTGCTGACCAGGTTGATTTGCAGCCATATGTGGAGTTAGAAGAGATGGTGCATATTGCCATCAAGGTGGAAAAACAACTCCAAGGAAGAAGACCATCAAGGTATTATTCCAAACCTGTTTCTAATTCTTTTTCTCCTTGGAATAGGGAAGGAAGGCGTGATTACAAGGGAAGAAACAAAGGCTGGTCAAGATAGTGGGAAAGTGAAGGCCGAATCAAGTTCTAAAGACAAGTCCAAAGTTGAAGAGCCTAAGCTGCGAAATCGAGATATTAAGTGTTGGAAGTGCCAAGGTGTGGGACATATCAGCAAAGAATGTCCAAACAAGAGAGTTATGACCATGAGAAATGGTTAGATAGTGACTGATGAAGAGGAAGATGACAATGAGAGTGATGATGGTGAGATGCCAGCATTGGAAAGTTGTAGTGATGGGAGCATTGAAGAACAAATTAAGGGTGACTTGCTGGTTACTAGGCGTGTTCTTAATATGCAATTGAAGGAGGAAAACCATGAAGAACAACGAGACAACTTGTTCCATACAAGGTGTCACGTTCAAGGCAAGGCTTGTAGTATGATTGTGGATGGTGGAAGCTGTACCAATATGGTAAGTACATTTTTGGTTGATCGATTGGGGCTGCCTATGAAACTTCACCCACATCCTTACAAACTTCAGTGGCTGAATGATTGTGGAGAGGTTAAGGTAAATCGACAATCTATCATTTCTTTTTCCATTGGAAAGTATCATGATGAGGTGTTGTGTGATGTGGTGCCAATGCATGTTGGAGAGATTCTACTTGGACGTCCATGGCAGTATGATAGGCGAGCTAAGCATGATGGATATCTCAATCGGTATTCATTCACTAAGGATGGACGAAAGACAATTCTGACACCACTTTCTCCAAAAGAAGTGTATGAAGACCAATGTAAAATGGAAAGAATGAGACTTGAATTTGAAAAGAAAGAAAGAGAGAGTGACAAAAAAATGAGTGAAAAAAAATCAGATTGCAAATGAAAAGAAAGAGAGAAAAGAAAAATCAAAACAAATTCAGTTTGAGAAAAATAGAGAAGGAGAGAAGAATGTGAGTTTGTTAGCTAGTACAAGTGAGGTTAAACATGCTTTTTACACCAAACAGCCTATGTTTGTGCTTTTGTGCAAAGAGGCTCGTTTAGATACTACTGTTTCTAACAAATCTTTGCCTAGTGTGTTTGTTGATCTTTTGCAGGAATATGCAGATTTGTTTCCCAAAGAAATGCCTGATGAATTGCCGCCAATCAGAGGCATAGAGCATCAAATTGATTTCATTCCTGGAGCTTCCATTCTCAATAGGCCAGCGTATCGAGCTAATCCTTTTGAGACAAAGGAGATACAAAAGCAAGTGGAGGAATTGCTAGCTAAGGGATATGTGAGGGAAAGCTTGAGTCCTTGTTCAGTTCCTGTTATTCTTGTGCCAAAGAAGGATGGGACATGGAGGATGTGCGTGGATTGCAGAGCCATCAATAAAATCACTGTAAAGTATCATCATCCTATTCCTAGACTAGATGATATGCTTGATGAGTTACATGGTTCTTGTTTGTTCACCAAAATTGATTTGAAATCTGGTTATTATCAAATTAGAATGAGTGTGGGTGATGAGTGGAAAACAACATTTAAGACTAAATATGGGCTATATGAGTGGTTGGTTATGCCATTTGGTCTTACTAATGCACCTAGCACATTCATGCGTTTGATGAATCATGTGTTGCGTGAGCACTTGGGTAAATTTGTTGTTGTTTACTTTGATGATATTCTTGTTTACTCTAAGTGTTTGGATGATCATGTCATGCATGTGCGTCTTGTGTTAGACATTCTTAGGCGTGAGAAGTTATATGCTAACCTTAAGAAGTGTAGTTTTTGCATGGATAAGGTTCATTTTCTTGGTTTTGTGGTGTCTAGTCAAGGTATTGAGGTTGATGAGGAAAAGGTAAAGGCTATTAGGGACTGGCCAAAACCTAAGAATGCTAGTGAGGTGAGGAGTTTTCATGGACTTGCTGGTTTTTATAGGAGATTCATTAGAAATTTCAGTACTATAGCTGCACCTTTGAATGAGTTAGTTAAGAAAAATGTCGGATTTGTTTGGGGAGATGCACAAGAACATGCATTTAATGAACTTAAGGATAACTTGTGTAATGCACCCTTGCTTGCTTTGCCTAATTTTGATAAGACTTTTGAGATTGAATGTGATGCAAGTGGCATAGGAATTGGAGCTGTTTTGATACAGGATCAAAGGCCATTGATGTACTTTAGTGAAAAGCTAAGTGGAGCGGCTTTGAAGTATCCGACATATGATAAGGAGTTATATGCATTGTTTCGAGCTTTGGATACATGGCAGCATTATTTGTGGTCAAAAGAGTTTGTGATACATACTGACCATGAGAGTTTAAAGCATTTGAAGGGTCAAGATAAGCTGAATCGTAGGCATGCCAAATGGGTGGAGTTCATAGAAACATTCCCCTATGTGATTAAATACAAGCGAGGTAAGGAGAATGTAGTGGCTGATGCGTTGTCGTGAAGGTATGTTTTACTTAATTCTCTTAGTGCTAGATTGTTGGGTTTTGAGCATATTAAGGGATTATATGTTAGTGATGTGGATTTTGGTGACATATATAATTCGTGTGGGGATGTGGCTGTTTTGAAAGACTTTCATTTGTTTGATGGTTTTTTGTTCAAGAAAAGTAGATTGTGTATTCCTAAGTGTTCCATGAGAGAGTTGTTAGTTAAGGAAGCCCATGGAGGAGGCTTGATGGGTCATTTTGGGGTAAGTAAGACCTATGATGTGTTGATAGAACATTTTTATTGGCCTGGTATGAAACATGATGTGCATAAAGTTTGTGAGCATTGCATAACATGTAGAGAAGCTAAGTCTAGGTTGAAACCGCATGGTTTGTACACGCCATTACCTGTTCCTAATGGACCTTGGACTGATTTGTCTATGGATTTTGTGCTTGGTTTGCCTAAAACTAGGAGAGGTCATGATAGTATATTTGTTGTGGTTGATAGATTTAGTAAAATGGCTCATTTTATACCATGTCATAAAACTGATGATGCAAAATTGATTGCTGATTTGTTCTTTAAAGAGGTTGTGCGTTTGCATGGCATACCCAAAAGCATTGTTAGTGATCGAGATGTTAAGTTTTTGAGTCATTTTTGGCGTGTTTTGTGGGGAAAGTTGGAACTAAGTTGCTGTTTTCTACTACTTGCCATCCTCAAACCGATGGTCAAACTGAGGTTGTGAATCGAACATTGATTACTTTGCTTAGGGCAGTAATAGAAAAGAATATTAGGATGTGGGAGGATTGTTTACCATTTGTGGAGTTTGCTTACAATAGGGCTGTTCATAGCACTACTAACTGTTCTCCATTTGAAATTGTTTATGGTTTTAATCCGCTTACTCCTTTAGATATTTTGCCATTGCCATCTAACGATTTTGTGAGTGTTGATGCTAGTTCAAAGGCAGATTTCGTGAGGAAGTTACATAAGTAGGTTAAGGAAAGGATTGAAAAGCAAAATGCCAAAGTAGCTTCTAGAGTGAATAAAGGAAGAAAGCCAATGCTTTTTTAGCCTGGTGATTGGGGTTGGGTACATTTTCGCAAAGAAAGGTTCCCACAGCAACGCAAGTCTAAGTTAAATCCACGAGGAGATGGTCCTTTTCAAATACTTGAAAGGATTAATGATAATGCGTATAAAGTGGATTTGCCAGGTGAGTATAATGTGAGTGCTTCGTTTAATGTTGCTGATTTAAGTCCTTTTGATGTAGGTGATGCTTTTGATTCGAGGACGAATCCTTTTGAGGAGAGGGGAAATGTTGTGGAACAACCAGCACACCGCAAGGATGAGCAAGGCCTAGGACGTGAGGACCAAGTTGAGGAGATCATCAATCCAATTATTCTGCCACAAGGTCCTATAACTAGATCGCGAGCCAAAAAGATTCAGCAAGCACTAATTTGCCATTTGCAAGATTTGGTGAATTTGGCTAACTATGGTTTGCAAGGAATTACAAGCTTGGAGACAAGACCAAAGGAAGTCAATTACAACTTGCTACAAGTTGTAATTCACGAATGAGGCTTGTATTAAGGCCCACTAGTTATGCTCATTTAAAAAGTAAGGGCCCTGTTTGTTTGGTTTTAAATTAGGACTTTGATTACTTTATTATTTCTTATATTTTGATTAGAAAGCCAAACGCTACTTAATAACCCTAATTAGGGTTTAGCTATTTATATCTCATTTAGGGTTGTAAGAGATCAGTTTTGAAGTTTTGGACGATTTTATAACCAAAAGCCGAATTAGCTTTTATCTTTGTGTTCTTGCTTGAATACATGCTTTAGAAACATTCAAGTAGTTTGATCAACTTTCTTGTGGAGTGTTTCGAATCTGGGATTTAGGAACTAAACTGTTTCAAAATCTTGGGTCTTTGATCAATTTAAGGTAATCTGAAATCTAACCTAATCCTTGGGGGTTGTACCGAATTCGACTAGGGGTTTTCAAGTTAATGCTTTGGGGGTTCGAAATCAAGGGGTTCTCAGGCTTATTCTTGGAGGTTCCGTATCAGAACTAGACTAGGTTTAATACAATTTAAATCAGCTCTTGTGTCAAATAAGACAATAGTTTCTATATTATAACTATTTGAAAATTTTAAGTTTATTTTTATTAAATATTTTCTTAATATAATTTCATATAACATAAAAATTATATTATCAGGGATCTTTTCTTTACTTATTAAACTAATATTATTAGTTTCTTCTTTATCTTCTTCTTCTTCCTCATCAGAAGAAGTTGAATTCAATAAAGACTTTATGATTTGAGAATCATGTTCTTGTTTAATCTTTAATTCTTTTAATTCTATTTATATTTATTTAATTTCTTTTTGTAAATCATTTATTGTTTGTTTATTGTTTATCATTTTATTTTAATTCAAAATTGTAGCCAGATCATATGTTTGTTTACTAGTATTAGATAATATTGAATGTTTAGGTTTTTCACTAGATTCTTTTAAGAACTTTTCTTGAATTTTTGGATCACTTTATTGCTTCTAAAATAGATTCTTGTTCTTTAGTTAAAACATTTATTGATTTCTTACTAGTTTCAGAGCTAGTATCTGAACTTATATCATCTATCTAATTTATTTTCTCAGAGTCTGAATAAGTTTCAGAATCTAAATAATCTAAGTATAATTCATGGATTTATTTAATACAGATTCTTCTAAGTTCAAGTCTTGTAACTTTTTATCAAATTTACAAAATTTAGATGTATGTCATTTTCTACCACAGTTATAACATGTTAAATCTTTATATGATCTAAACTGTTTATCTTTTCTTTTAAAAGGCTTATTACTAGGTTTTCTAGATTTATAAGACTTATAATATTTTTATTTTCTTTAATAATCTTCTTTAATATATTTCCTTTTATAATTCTTTTTATATTTTTTATATTGATTTTTATACTTTGTAGAACACTGACCATTACAGTCTTTATAATTCTGAGTTATACTATAATCAAATTGTTTGCAAAATGAGCCTAACTCTTGTTTAGTCTTTCTCATCTTGTACTTTAATGATTTTTAAAGTTTTATATCTCGATAGAGCTTTAATACTTCTTTCTAAACTATACTAACCAATTGATCATAAGTCAAATTGTCATAAGGAATAAAATTTTCATATTTCTATTTTATATGATTTCTAACTTTTTCTCCTAGGAAAAAAGGCAATCCTGCTAAGAACTTTTTCTTTTAGAAAGCCTAGTTGGAATGTTCTCTAAGCATAATCCTAGTTAGAAAAGTTATTTTATAAAACTGAAAATCACTAAGTCTTTTACACCTAAGGTTTCTTAGTAATTTAGCTTTTTTATCCTTTATGTGAGTAGGATCTCCTATAAAGTGAAGTGATATAGTCAGAATTAGTGTTGCCATTGTATCCTGAATAGTATAATCATATTCGTTTAATATAGGTGTTCCATCTTCATAAGTCTTTATAGCATTTAATATTTCTAAAAATTGGTCATCAGTGAGATGATTATCCCACCAACCTTTTAATTGGCCTATGAAGCAAGCTATAATTAATTCTGTTATAGTTATATCAAATGTATCTATTTGGGTTCTATAAGCATTAGTAGCCATTGTCATTTGTTGTAGAAGACTCAGAATATTATATTCTGACAGGCTATCAATGTTCCATTCATATACTGAGGAAGCATTATATTTATATTGTGATAATGTATTAGGTCTATCTAAAATTTCTAAGTCTGGAGCAGACATTCTGGGTACTTAGATTGATTATGTGTTATACAATTTATTTGTGGAGCTATATCTTTACTAAAAGATTCAAGATCTTCAGTTTCAAGTTGAGAATCCTCAACTGATTCTGAATCTTGATCTTGGGTTACTATACTAATAATTTTAGAGGCTTTATATTAAGGTGTTTCTTGACTACCTGCTTAGAAGTAGATGTAGAATCAATTTTACTTAATTGATCTCTAATTGCTTTTACAAAATTAGAATCTTTAGATTTAATTTTTTGTCCTATTTTTGAAACTTCAAAAGGTTTAAAAACATGAGACTTTAATTTTTTATCTGGAACAATTTTCAACTATTGTTATTATTTCTTTATCTTTAATAGAATTTTCTATTCTATTTAACTGTTGTCCTATACTTATTAAATGTGCATTACTAAAGTTATTTTGTTCTAACATCTTTGTATATGGATCATTTTTTGCTATAGTTTTAAATGGTGCAATTTGAATTTCTCTATCACCATATAGAAATATACTTGAGGCTTTAGGTAGATGTTCACTTTGTATAATTTTATTATTTACTTTCCATTCAGCATCTTTTTTCTTAACTGTTATAGGATTTATTAATTTCTCTTCTTTAATTTTTCCTCTATAAATTCTTTTAAACCAATCAAAGAATTTCATATTAACCTCATATTATTTTACAAAATTAATATCCTCATTCTTTACAGATTCAAAGTCTTTTACCTTATTCATTACTTCTTTTAATTTATTTGTATTCTTTACTGATGCTAATTCTTTATCTAGTTTATCTATATTAAATATGAATTCTTTATTAATTACATTTAGTTCTCTATCTATGCTTTCTATATTATTAGTCATGAAGGAGGTTGTAGGTGATTCGGGTAGAGAAGGAGATTGTTATATATCCTGATGTTGATTATAATTAGGGTTTGGTTCCAAAGGGTTCATGGTTCCTGTTGGATTATAAAAGAGATATGGTACAGTTGTACTATAATCTACACCTTTTAATTTACTACTGGTTTCAGGTATATTTAATGTAGAATACCTAGGCTTTACTACTATTTGTAAAATAGGTTTAGGTTTATTTTCTTTTTATGAAGAATATATTACAGAAGGTAATTGTGAAGCTCTACCTATATCTACTGTCGAAACAGAGGATGAAGAGTCAGAATATATACTACTAATACTATGTCTATTAAATTTTAATTTAACTTTACCATCTTTATACTGTTCAATTTTACTAAGTTTTATATTGGGTTTTACTATTTTCTTTGTTTCTAAGGGAGGAATAACATCTTCTAAGATCCACTCATCAGGAAGACTAATATCTTTCCACTGAATAGTTCTAGAAATTACTGTATTGGCTTTACTTAAGTCTGTTTGAAAAAATTTAGTTTCTCCTAATTTAGGCTTCATTATATATTTTGTTGCAAAGGCAGATACCATAGCTTTATACTTTATTTTACATATTAATGCTACTAGAACGGATCCTTTAAGCATGTTATAATTATGAGTTTTAATTTCTAATATTACACTCTTTAATATGTTTGGATCATTTAAGGATATAGTTATATCAGGGAAATAGTCAAATGAGATAGGTCCACTACTCAAGCTAATTTCTATAGTTCCTAATAGAGAATTGTTAAAATTTACAAACCTAGCATCCCTAACAACTGCTAAGACACTAGTATTTAATCCTTCTCTGGTTAAAGGCTTTATCCCTATCTGTACAAGTCATATATGTATATATTTATATTTTTTTACTTCTATTGTGCTTTATTGATTTTGCAGATAATAATATAATTTTCTCAATGGGTTTACTTAATTATAAGTCTCTTTCTTCAACTTTAATTATGTAATCATTTTTAAATATATTTAATTTAGAAATATTATAAATATTTTATTTATCTTTATTAGGTATTACTCAATTATCAATTGCTTTATTAAAATCTTCTACTGTTACTTCATTTCTATTTACAATTCTTTTTACTTTAGGATGACTCAGAGTTATCAGATCTAGTTACACTAGCAGATTTACATAAAAATGCCTTCATCTTTAAATATTTGAAAAATAGATTTTAAAGTGTGTTCATGTTGTTTTCAGACGTGACCACTGACTTACTACCCTAAATGCCTAACCATCAGCTGAAATAGGTTTTACTGCATATCCAAATCCTAGATAATACTATTTACTTCTATATCTATAAGTCAAAGATTTAATTATAGAAATAGTTTTATATTTATATACTACCACCCTAAAAAGAGAATGGCTCTAAAACAGTTATATATACCCATATGTATATATATATATTATGTGTACTATATGTACACACCATATATTTGTATTATATATATCAAGTATATGATATATATATATAACCAACATACACTATATATAATATGTATATACTATATATAGAGTAGGTATACATTAGGTATATACAACTCCTATACCTATAAATATTTATTTAATTTCTCCATGATCAGGGTATTACAGTCAATTCCTTTCCCCATCTCTTCTTCATTTTCTTCTTTTCACATAAATCCCATGGACTCCCTTTTTATTCCTTCAATCATTTACTTCAAGCATTAAAATTTCAACAAATAATGAGGTAAAATTTTGATTTTTTTATTTTTTATTTTTTTCTTTGTTAAATCCTTAAAAAAATCTTCATAATAATTTTAATTTTCTTGCTTTTGCTAGGTTTCTAGTATATATCTATATTGTATTATTCATCTTCGAATTCGATTCGATTTTTATTGTATTTTTTTTATTTTTCTGTCTTGCATCTTTCTCTTTCTCTTTTCTTTTTCTTACAGATATGAGAGATTTCATTACTACTTATTTTTAGTCATATATACATTCTAATTTGAGCTCAAATCTGCGCTTCCAACACCTTCGTTCGACATTTCATTATGTGGATCATGAACGTTTAAGGTAATGAAAGTTTAATTTTTTTTATTTTTTTATTTTTATTTTTATTGTTACACCTTTCCATATATGTGCTTTATTATATTTCTAGATGCGAGTCCCCCCCCCCCCCCCCCCCCCCCTTTTTTTTTTAAATACCCATATTAAGAATAATTTTTTATTAGATTACTAAACCCTTTTTTATTCATCATGTTCCGGGTTTAAAATTTTTTTCATTTTTTGATTTTTTTATTGTTGTTTTCTTATTAGTTACTACTTTCCTTTTTTAATTTTTTGTCTCCTAAGTCTAATTCTATTTTTTTAGTTTTATTAAAATATTTTTTAGGATCCAGAACCATTCATTCATGTGGGTTAAAGATTTTATTATTTTTTTTTATTTTATTTTATTAAATCTCTACTAAAGTTATTTCATTTACCTTTTTTTATTAGTTCTGCAGTGTAAATGTAGCAAAGAAAATCTTAAAAAGAAGCTTAGTATTTCTCCTTCTCCTTTTATGTTATTTCTCAAGACTTTTAATATTGATTCACATATATGTTTTTGTAGACATCAATTTGTGTTCTTGTGTTTGATGTAGACAGCTTAGGATTTTTGTATGATTTACTGTATATATTTTCCTTGACTATTTCTTTTTCCTTATTACTATATATATATATATATATATTAGATAAGGTGGGTGGTGTAAATAATTAAAGTTTTAGTGGTTTGCATTTGTGTTTATTATGTATTTCCATTATACTTAATCCTTTAAATTTTTGTATTTTTATGAACCATATAAACAACATAGTCACTGCCTGGCTTTGTTTTGAGATAAAATAGAAGAAAAGTAAATATAAAAGATACAGATAAATAAATGAATGATTGCTTAGATTGCAGTAGGATATTTTATATATGTGTGAGTGGTTATATATATTGCCAATTGCATAAGGAGCAGAGTCACTTCCTGACTGTGCTTACTCTAAAATCACATATTTAAAATTTACAAACAAAAGAAATAATATTCAAAGTTGCAATATGAAATGAGAGTCGGCAAAATGGTGCTCATCTAATTATGTAGTCAAAATTTGGCAAGTTTCTTGTTATCAACTAACTGCTTTGTTTTTTTAGAACTTTATTAAGTGCACTTCTTGCACTTAATGAAATTCAAATTTCCTTCAAGATTTTCTCTACCAGGAAATAATTTTTTTAAGACTTTATGCTCTCAATTTTCACACCTCTTTCTCTTTTTTTTTTTTTTAATTATGAGTTTTCCTCTTCTTTTTTTTTCTGTATTCTAATAGGTCTCCTTTTTTCTTTTATATCTTTTCTCCCCAATTTTCTCCCTTATTTATAAAAGAAAAATTTTCAATTTTTCAAATTTTTTTTATTTTTTTAGGACCTAAAATTTTCATACCATGGCTCACTTTATACGTACTATAATCCATTGTCGACTCCATGCTTTGTAGGTATGGAGCTGCTGATCATCACATGGGGGAATGTGGAAGATTATTTTCCAGAATTTTTTTTTGTGTTTTGGTCTTTTGTATTTGGAGTTAATTTTTTCTTTTTCTTTCTATGTCATTTTATTTTATTTTTTTTAAAGCATTTTTCCATTACCATTTATTTTTTTTTTTCTGTTGTAGGCATGGAACTTTTACATGGGTAGTAGAAATTGATTTCCTTTCCTTGTTTTAATTTTTATTTTATCTTTTTGTATTTGAAAGATGTATGTATAGAGAATTTTAATACTAATTTTATTTATTTATTATTTCTTTATTTAAAAATATGTTACTACAGCTGTTTCCCCCCCCCCCCCCCTCCCCCCCTTTTGCATACTTTAATTAATTAAAGTTGTGAAAAAAGTTAGTAGCCAATTATTTCTCAGTAGTAACCAAAACTTGGCTTTAGGAATTTTTGAAAAATGAAAAAGGAACCTAAAGTTTGACCCTAGAAATGCCTAATGCTCGACATTAAGACTTTCAAAAAGAAAAAGAGGAACCTAAGGCTTGACCCTAGGAGTGTCTAATGCTCGACATTAAGAATTTTGAAAAGAAAAAGAGGAACCTAAGGCTTAACCTTAGGAGTACCTAGTGCTTGATACTAGAAATTTTTTCAAAAGAAAAATGGGAACCTAAGGCTCGACCTTAGGAGTACCTGGTGCTCGACACTAAGAACATTTTGAAAAAGAAAAAAGTGGAACCTAAGGCTTGACCTAGGAGAGCCCAAAGCTCAACTTTAGAAACCTTTTAGCAAAGAAAAAGGGAATCTAAGGCATGACCCTAGGAGTGCTCAAAGCTCGACTCTAGAAACTGTTGCGGAACAACTAGCACACCGCAAGGATGAGCAAGAGTTAGGACGTGGGGAACAAGTTGAGGAGATCATCAATCCAATTATTTTTCCACAAGGTCCTATAACTAGATCGCGAGCCAAAAAGATTCAGCAAGCACTAATTTACCATTTGCAAGATTTGGTGAATTTGGCTAACTATGGTTTGTAAGGAATTACAAGCTTGGAGACAAGACCAAAGGAAGTCAATTACAACTTGCTACAAGTTGTAATTCACGAATGAGGCTTGTAATTAATATGTATTAAGGCCCACTAGTTATGCTTATTTAAAAAGTAAGGGCCCTGTTTGTTTTGTATTAAATCAGAACGTTGTTTACTTTATTATTTCTTAAAATTTGATTAGAAAGCCAAATGCTACTTAATAACCCTAATTAGGGTTTAGTTATTTATATCTCATTTAGGGTTGTAAGACACCAGTTTTGAAGTTTTGGACGAATTTATTAACCTAAAGCCGAATTGCTTTTATCTTTGTGTTCTTGCTTGAATACATGCTTCAGAAACATTCAAGTAGTTTGATCAACTTTCTTGTGGAGTGTTTCGAATCTGGGATTTAGGAACTGACTTGTTTCGAACTCTTGGATCTTTGATCAATTCAAGGTAATTTGAAATCTAACCTAATCCTTGGGGGTTGTACCGAATTCGACTAGGGTTTTTCAAGTTAATGCTGTGGGGGTTCGAAATCAAGGGGTTCTCAGGCTTATTCTTGGAGGTTCCATATCATTTGGTATCAGAGCCTACGCTCTAGATCAGGTTTTATCCCTATCAATTCGTTTTTGTTCCTTCTTTTGTTATTTGCTTTTTTGTTACTTTGATCCAATTGTTGAATTCGTTCTCTTGTTTTCCTTGTTCCTCTGAATTGTTTTCTTTGTGGGTTATTTTCATTTTTGTTTTCTTCACCTGTTATTTGCGTTTTCGTTTTTCTTTGTGGGTTATTTTCGTTTTCGTTTTCATAAAACCTAAATTCAAAATTCAGGGAAAGTGTTCTAAGTCCGAATCTTGTTCTTGTTAATCATTCTGATTTGAATTTGAAATTCAACAAAGTGTGCTAAATTCAAATCTTGTCTTGATTATTCATTCTGATTTAGTTTCGAAATTCAAGGAAAGTGCTTCAAATTCGATCTTGTTCTTGTTACCTGATTGAAAAAAAGTTTCGTGGTGTGAACTAGGGCTGCCCTTCAAAAGAGATAGTGAGAGGGAGCAAAAAAAAAAAAAAGAGTATAGAATCACTTCAAGAAAAAATTTTCGTTTTCCTTGTTATTTAGATGCTAAGGGTCGAATCTAGGTGGGTTAGAAGTAACTGAATTTTTTTCTCACGAAATTTCAGATTTTGGGATATTACACTCGGAAGGCTATTTGAGTTGTTTCATAAAGTGTGATTCACCTAAGAACGTAAAAGATATCAGCTTGAGAGGTGTGAGCTGAACCGTGAGTGATTTCATATATTGAGTGAAACACGAGAGACCAACCTTCATCTATTGAGTGTAAACACGTGAGGGAGTGTTGTGAGGCCTTTTATTTGTTTTGTGCTAACCTTTTATTGCAGGAAAAATGTCTGGGAGAGATGAAAGTGATAGCAGGGGTGTTCCGATTGATCCAGCTCGATTGCGTGAGGCGCAGCAAGCTGAATTTACACGTTTATACCGCACTATGGAGAACATAACAGAAACATTGGAGCGCATGGATTTGAGGTTGCAGAGTGTTGAAAGAGCCACACCGGAGCGCATTGAGAGGCAAAGAGGTGGCAGAAATCGAATGCAACAGCCTGAACATTTGGAAGATGAAAATGAGCTTGAGGAGGATAATGCAAGTCTGGTTGGAGGAGCTCTACATAGAGGTGGAGGTAGAGGAGGACGTGGTGCTGGTAGAGGTAGAGGAAGGATGAATAATAATCCTTTCTATGGTAGAAATCATGGTGATGATGATAGGAGCTTGGGAAGCATCAAGCTGAAAATTCCTAATTTTCGTGGTAAATCAGATCCAGAAGCTTATTTGCAATGGGAGAAGCAGGTTGACCTCATATTTGATTGCCATCGATGTACTGAGGAAAAGAAGGTCAAGCTTATTGTTACTCAATTTACAGATTATGCTATAGCTTGGTGGGATCAGTTAGTGACTAGTAGAAGAAGGAATTTGGAGTATCCTATTGAGACTTGGGCTAATCTTAAATCAGTCATGAGAAAGAGGTTTGTGCCTTGACATTTCCATAGGGAAATCATGCAGAGACGTTAGGTTCTCAAGCAAGGAAGTAAAAGTGTTGATGACTACTACAAAGAGATGGAGATGTTGATGACTAGAGCTAACCTAGATGAGGATGTAGAGGCTACTATGGCACGTTTCTTGGCTGGTTTGAATTCGGATATTGCTGACCAGGTTGATTTGCAGCCATATGTGGAGTTAGAAGAGATGGTGCATATTGCCATCAAGGTGGAAAAATAACTCCAAGGAAGACGACCATCAAGGTATTATTCAAAACCTGTTTCTAATTCTTTTTCTCCTTGGAATAGGGAAGGAAGGCGTGATTATAAGGAAAGAAACAAGGCTGGTCAAGATAGTGGGAAAGTGAAGGCCGAATCAAGTTCTAAAGACAAGTCCAAAGTTGAAGAGCCTAAGCTGCGAAATCGAGATATTAAGTGTTGGAAGTGCCAAGGTGTGGGACATATCAGCAAAGAATGTCCAAACAAGAGAGTTATGACCATGAGAAATGGTGAGATAGTGACTGATGAAGAGGAAGACGACAATGAGAGTGATGATGGTGAGATGCCAGCATTGGAAAGTTGTAGTGATGGGAGCATTGAAGAACCAATTAAGGGTGACTTGCTGGTTACTAGGCGTGCTCTTAATATGCAATTGAAGGAGGAAAACCATGAAGAACAACGAGACAACTTGTTCCATACAAGGTGTCACGTTCAAGGCAAGGCTTGTAGTATGATTGTGGATGGTGGAAGCTGTACCAATGTGGTAAGTACATTTTTGGTTGATCGATTGGGGCTGCCTATGAAACTTCACCCACATCCTTACAAACTTCAGTGGCTGAATGATTGTGGAGAGGTTAAGGTAAATCGACAATCTATCATTTCTTTTTCCATTGGTAAGTATCATGATGAGGTGTTGTGTGATGTGGTGCCAATGCATGCTGGAGAGATTCTACTTGGACGTCCATGGCAGTATGATAGGCGAGCTAAGCATGATGGATATCTCAATCGGTATTCATTCACTAAGGATGGACGAAAGACAATTCTGACACCACTCTCTCCAAAAGAAGTGTATGAAGACCAATGTAAAATGGAAAGAATGAGACTTGAATTTGAAAAGAAAGAAAGAGAGAGTGACAAAAAAATGAGTGAAAAAAATCAGATTGCAAAATGAAAAGAAAGAAAGAGAGAGTGACAAAAAAATGAGTGAAAAAAATCAGATTGCAAATGAAAAGAAAGGAGAAAAGAAAAATCAAAACAAATTCAGTTTGAGAAAAATAGAGAAGGAGAGAAGAATGTGAGTTTGTTAGCTAGTACAAGTGAGGTTAAACATGCTTTTTACACCAAACAGCCTATGTTTGTGCTTTTGTGCAAAGAGGCTCATTTAGATACTACTGTTTCTAACCAATCTTTGCCTAGTGTGTTTGTTGATCTTTTGCAGGAATATGCAGATTTGTTTCCCGAAGAAATGTCTGATGAATTGCCGCCAATCAGAGGCATAGAGCATCAAATTGATTTCATTCCTGGAGCTTCCATTCCCAATAGGCCAGCGTATCGAGCTAATCCTTTTGAGACAAAGGAGATACAAAAGCAAGTGGAGGAATTGATAGCTAAGGGATATGTGAGGGAAAGCTTGAGTCCTTGTTCAGTTCCTGTTATTCTTGTGCCAAAGAAGGATGGGATATGTAGGATGTGCGTGGATTGCAGAGCCATCAATAAAATCACTGTAAAGTATCGTCATCCTATTCCTAGACTAGATGATATGCTTGATGAGTTACATGGTTCTTGTTTGTTCACCAAAATTGATTTGAAATCTGGTTATTATCAAATTAGAATGAGTGTGGATGATGAGTGGAAAACAGCATTTAAGACTAAATATGGGCTGTATGAGTGGTTGGTTATGCCATTTGGTCTTACTAATGCACCTAGCACATTCATGCGTTTGATGAATCATGTGTTGCGTGAGCACTTGGGTAAATTTGTTGTTGTTTACTTTGATGATATTCTTGTTTACTCTAAGTGTTTGGATGATCATGTCATGCATGTGGGTCTTGTGTTAGACATTCTTAGGCGTGAGAAGTTATATGCTAACCTTAAGAAGTGTAGCTTTTGCATGGATAAGGTTCATTTTCTTGGTTTTGTGGTGTCTAGTCAAGGTATTGAGGTTGATGAGGAAAAGGTAAAGGCTATTAGGGACAGGCTGAAACCTAAGAATGCTAGTGAGGTGAGGAGTTTTCATGGACTTGCTGGTTTTTATAGGAGATTCATTAGAAATTTCAGTACTATAGCTGCACCTTTGAATGAGTTAGTTAAGAAAAATGTCGGATTTGTTTGGGGAGATGCACAAGAACATGCATTTAATGAACTTAAGGATAAATTGTGTAATGCACCCTGACGCGGACCCTTAGCAACAATGGCAGCAAACCCAACGTATAACAATGGTAGAGAACTCCTTGAAACTTGATAATCACCTCCTAAGGAACCCAACGCCTATAAAGAGACGCGAACTCACTATGATTGAAGGATTTAGTTGGTAAGAAGAAGGAAAATGCCACAACTCTTGTTGATAAGTAATCCTAATTCTTGATGCAAAGAAAGAATTAAAGAATCCACTCTAATCTCTCTCACATAAAAATTCACAAGAAGAACTTGTAGAAGAATTTGAAAATTTTTATTCAATGTTGTATCCTGAAATTCAGCCTAATAGTGCCCTTAAATAAGGGTTAAAAAATTCCTAATTGCATATGGAAATCTAAAACATTCCTAATTGCATAAGGAAAACATTCCTAATTGCATAAGGAAAACTAAAAAATTCCTAATTGCATAAGGAAAACATTCCTAATTGCATAAGGAAAAACATAAAATAATCCTAATCCACTAAGGAAAATATAAAGTATGGAAATAAAATCCTAATCCACTAAGGAAAATATAAAGTATGGAAACAAAATCTTATTTTTAAGCCTTCCATAATGATAAAAACATGGCCCATTAAACAGAATTAATAATCTTTAAGCAGTGGGTCCATCGAGCTATTCTCACAGGGCTTCAGAAAATCTCACAGGTACGTGTAAAACTGGCTGCACTCCAAGGTCCATCCAGCTATTCTCACAGAGCTTCAGAATTCTCACAGGTACGTGTGAAACTGGCTGCACTCCAAGCTTTTCTTCCAATCACTTCCATCATCTTACTAAGGTCTTAAATTACTTCCCAAGGCTTCATATGAATCCCCATGGACCTTTCTTGCACGTTGGACCTCTTTAGCTAGCCTTTAGCTTCCATATTCACACTAAGCATCATAATCAGCTTTGGTGTGCCTTCTTCAAGCTCTATCTCCATCTTCTTGAATGATAATTCTTGAAGCTCTTTGGAAATCTCTTCTTGAATATGCAAAGCCATACTAGCTTGATATCTCTTTGCCTTGCTCCTAGTGATTGGTCCACTTGCTAGCTTCAAGGGATCCTTTCTTGCATCATTCTCCCCCTCTTCAAAAAGATTTGTCCTCAAATCTGCATCATCAAAAGTAGAAAGATCACTTACATTGAAAGTACCACTAACATTATACGTACCTGGTAAGTCGATCTTGTAGGCATTGTCATTAATCTTCTCCAGCACTTGGAATGGGCCATCTCCCCTTGCTTGCAACTTGTTCTTCCTTTGGTTAGGAAACCTCTCTTTTCAAAAATGCACCCAAACCCAATCTCCTACTTGAAACTTCATCTCATGTCTCCCTCTATTTCAGAATCAGCATATCTTTTGTTCCTTTTCTTAATATTTGCCCTTGCTTTCTCATGTATCTATTTTGTCTCCATAGGATTGCTCCTATATGCTGGCCGGTTTGGAATTGTAGAACCGGGTATGAAGTCAATTTGATGTTCAATCCCTCTTAATGGTGGCAAACCACTAGGAAGGTCTTCAGGAAACACATCCTCAAAATCCTGCAACAAAGACACAAAACTAGAAGGTAAAGAATCAAGAGATTCTTCATTGTCAGCAAGTAACAATTCTTTATACATAATAATGAGTACAGGCTGCCCTACATCTATCTCTCTTGCTCTTGCATAAAAAGTATGTTTTGCTTTTTCTCCTTGCTTATTTTCTCTCACCAATGGGCCATTTATTTGTTTGCTTACTTTCTTTTGACTCTCGGCCTCTTTTCCCTTTCTGCACTCACTCACTTTATTATTTTCTCTCTCCCTACCCTTAGAATTACCCTTGGGCGTTGAAGAAACATCATTGACCGAATTTGAACCCCCTTGGTTCATGTTGGCCGAAACTTCTTTCTCCCTTTCTAGCATCCTCTTATGATCTTCATACACCTCTTGAGGTGATAATGGTGCTAGAACAACCTTCTTTCCCTCATAAGTAAAGGTATACTTATTAGAAAAGCCATCATGTTATGCCCTTCTATCATGCTACCATGGTCTTCCTAATAGCAAATTCTAGCTTGCATTGGCACTACATCACACAAAACCTCATCTTTATACCACCCAATGGAGAATGGTACCTTGACTTGCTTCAACACTTTTACTTCCCTAGCATCATTGAACCATTGCAACTTGTAAGGATTGAGATGTTTAAAACAAGTTAACCCCAATTTATCCACCATTGTAGTACTAGCAGCATTGGTACAACTTCCACCATTAATGATAAGTGTACAAACCTTACCATTCACCAAACACCTAGAGTGGAAAAGATTCTCCCTTTGATCCAAGCCTTCTTCCTTGACTTGAATATTCAAGGCTCTTCTAGTAACAAGTATCTCTCCATGTTCAGCATTCAAGACTTGATTCTCCCAAGCCTCTTCATCATATTTTGCCCTATCACCTCATTCGGCCTCCTCTTCTTCTTCATGTTCAGATTCTGATTCAATTTCCCCTTCATGGGTTGCAATCATCACCCTCTTATTCGGACATTGAGAAGCAATGTGTCCACTTCCCAAACACTTGTAGCATTTAATTTCCCTACTTGGAGTAGGTCTAGAAGGTGTTTCCTTGGCTGTTTTTGCATCCCCATCATTCGGCTACTTGAAATTAGGATTGTAGGAAGAATTCTTTTGGAAAGAACCCTTGTAAACCCCCTTTGTAGGAACCTCCACTCGAACTTGAACCCTTGAAGTTTGAAAATTTTCCACTAGCTTTAGAGTAGCCAGTTTTCGAAATAGCTTTATTCTTCAATCTTCTCTCTATCTTCATGGCCTTTTGAACTAACTCTTCCATTTTGTTGAATTCACACATCTCCAATTCATTGGCTATGTTCAAATTCAATCCCCCAAGAAATCGTGACATCTTCTTGTCTTCATCTTCATCAATATTTGCCCTAGCCATGATCATCTCTATCTCTTTGTGGTACTCTTCCACACTTTTTTCACCTTGAACTAGTCTTGCTAGTCGATTGTACAAATCCTGAATGTAGTGAGATGGTACAAATCGGCTCCTCATTAGTTGTTTAAAGGTTGACCATTCAGGAATAGGCCTCATACCTTTCCCTCTTCTATTAGCTTTCAATTGATCCCACCAAAAGGTAGCATACCCTTTGAACTCTACGGCTGCCATAACTGATTTCTTCTCTTTGGTGTAGTTATGGCATTCAAAAATCTGCTCAACTTTCCTCTCCCATTCTATGAACTCTTCTGCATTGTTCTTCCCTTCAAAGGAAGGAATCTTCATCTTGATGGAAGTAAGGTCAGTGGTAGGTTGATTTCCACCTTCATCTTCATCTTCTACCCTTTCGGCTGCTTCTAGGGCTTCAAGATTTCCTTGCCCTTCTATCCTAAGCACTCTTCTAGCTCGCATTATGGGATTTGGATGTGCGGCTGGCTGCCCTTGTTGCATTTGTTGTGCTTGTCGTGCTGCATTCTCTTGCAATCTAGTATCCATCATCTCCATTCGACCAAGCATTGCTGCCAAAGTCTCATTAAGCCTAGCCAAGCTTTCGGCCATAGCTCCTTCTTTGCTAGTCTCTTCTCCTTTTCCAGCCATGTTAACAAACAAACAAACTCAAAGAAACAAGATTAGTAATAATCGAAATTCACTCAAGTGTTTAGAATTACCTCACTTTTCTTGTCTTCCTTGATTGCACTTCAGAACCAAGCTCACCAACCAACAATTGTCAAGTCGTTCAAGAAACTAGAACCTAAATCCTAGAACTAGATAGAAAACAAGACAAGTATCCGGAGGCAATACAAGGTAATTTGCACTACTCGATATAGAACCAAGTATCGACACAAGCAAATGATACTTAGCAATGTAATGGAATTAAAAGCTAGATAAAGAAATCAGAAACAATGAAGACAATAATCAAGACAAATTTGGATATAATGAATCAAAAACAACCCACACTTGGCAAGCTGCTTTATGGACCTAATCAATTCTACCCAAAACGCTAGCTTCTAGACTCTAATTTCCACCTATAACACTCAAATAACATGAATATTAAGGTCTAATTTTCGAATTCCAAAACCCAAATAGCAAGAATATCAAACAATTTTTGTTGAGGTGATTTTGTACTCTTTTTTTTTCTTTTCTTTTTTTTTCCTCTCACTATCTCCTTGATTTGGGACTTAATTTACTTCCAAGAGCTTTTCGAAATCTGGACTTAATTCGCAACCCCAGATTCACTCAAAATCAAATCGAAATCAAACTTGAACAAAAACTCTAGCTTTTGCTTTCTTTCAAGAACCCTAATCTTGGTTTCGAATCCAATTCAGATGCAAGGCTTAGGTTTCGAAATTCAATCAGACTCCTTTTCCTAGGTTTCGAATTACTCTTTGAACAATCTTTAGACTTTTTGAATTTTGATATATGACTCTTTTTCGAAAATTAAAGACTAGACTCTCTAAGAACCCTAAATCGCAGAAATTTAAAAGACCTAAATTAACAAACCCAAGAAAGACAAAGTAGATAAAAATTACCTTGTACCAAGGCTCTGATACCAAATGACACGGACCCTTAGCAACGATGGCAGCAAACCCAACGCATAACAATGGTAGAGAACTCCTTGAAACTTGATAATCACCTCCTAAGGAACCCAACGCCTATAAAGAGACGCGAACTCACTATGATTGAAGGATTTAGTTGGTAAGAAGAAGGAAAACGCCACAACTCCTGTTGATAAGTAATCCTAATTCTTGATGCAAAGAAAGAATTAAAGAATCCACTCTAATCTCTCTCACACGAAAATTTACAAGAAGAACTTGTAGAAGAATTTGAAAATTTTTATTCAATGTTGTATCCTGAAATTCAGCCTAATAGTGCCCTTAAATAAGGGTTAAAAAATTCCTAATTGCATATGGAAAACTAAAACATTCCTAATTGTATAAGGAAAACATTCCTAATTGCATAAGGAAAACTAAAACATTCCTAATTGCATAAGGAAAAACATAAAGTAATCCTAATCCACTAAGGAAAATATAAAGTATGGAAATAAAATCCTAATCCACTAAGGAAAATATAAAGTATGGAAACAAAATCCTATTTTTAAGCCTTCCATAATGATAAAAACGTGGCCCATTAAACAGAATTAATAATTTTTAAGCAGTGGGTCCATCGAGCTATTCTCACAGGGCTTCAGAAAATCTCACAGGTACGTGTGAAACTGACTGCACTCCAAGGTCCATCCAGCTATTCTCACAGGGCTTCAGAATTCTCACAGGTACGTGTGAAACTGGCTGCACTCCATGCTTTTCTTCCAATCACTTCCATCATCTTACTAAGGTCTTAAATTACTTCCCAAGGCTTCATATGAATCCCCATGGACCTTTCTTGCACGTTGGACCTCTTTAGCTAGCCTTTAGCTTCCATATTCACACTAAGCATCATAATCAGCTTTGGTGTGTCTTCTTCAAGCTCTATCTCCATCTTCTTGAATGATAATTCTTGAAGCTCTTTGGAAATCTCTTCTTGAATATGCAAAGCCATACTAGCTTGATATCTCTTTGCCTTGCTCCTAGTGATTGGTCCACTTGCTAGCTTCAAGGGATTCTTTCTTGCATCACACCCTTGCTTGCTTTGCCTAATTTTGATAAGACTTTTGAGATTGAATGTGATGCAAGTGGCATAGGAATTGGAGCTGTTTTGATACAGGATCAAAGGCCATTGATGTACTTTAGTGAAAAGCTAAGTGGAGCGGCTTTGAAGTATCCGACATATGATAAGGAGTTATATGCATTGTTTCGAGCTTTGCATACATGGCAGCATTATTTGTGGTCAAAAGAGTTTGTGATACATACTGACCATGAGAGTTTAAAGCATTTGAAGGGTCAAGATAAGCTGAATCGTAGGCATGCCAAATGGGTGGAGTTCATAGAAACATTCCCATATGTGATTAAATACAAGCGAGGTAAGGAGAATATAGTGGCTGATGCGTTGTCGCGAAGGTATGTTTTACTTAATTCTCTTAGTGCTAGATTGTTGGGTTTTGAGCATATTAAGGGATTATATGTTAGTGATGTGGATTTTGGTGACATATATAATTCGTGTGGTGATGTGGCTGTTTTGAAAGACTTTCATTTGTTTGATGGTTTTTTGTTCAAGAAAAGTAGATTATGTATTCCTAAGTGTTCCATGAGAGAGTTGTTAGTTAAGGAAGCCCATGGAGGAGGCTTGATGGGTCATTTTGGGGTAAGTAAGACCTATGATGTGTTGATAGAACATTTTTATTGGCCTGGTCTGAAACATGATGTGCATAAAGTTTGTGAGCATTGCATAACATGTAGAGAAGCTAAGTCTAGGTTGAAACTGCATGGTTTGTACACGCCATTACCTGTTCCTAATGGAACTTGGACTGATTTGTCTATGGATTTTTTGCTTGGTTTGCCTAAAACTAGGAGAGGTCGTGATAGTATATTTGTTGTGGTTGATAGATTTAGTAAAATGGCTCATTTTATACCATGTCATAAAACTGATGATGCGAAATTGATTGCTGATTTGTTCTTTAAAGAGGTTGTGCGTTTGCATGGCATACCCAAAAGCATTGTTAGTGATCGAGATGTTAAGTTTTTGAGTCATTTTTGGCGTGTTTTTTGGGGAAAGTTGGGAACTAAGTTGCTGTTTTCTACTACTTGCCATCCTCAAACCGATGGTCAAACTGAGGTTGTGAATCGAACATTGATTACTTTGCTTAGGGCAGTAATAGAAAAGAATATTAGGATGTGGGAGGATTGTTTACCATTTGTGGAGTTTGCTTACAATAGGGCTGTTCATAGCACTACTAACTGTTCTCCATTTGAAATTGTTTATGGTTTTAATCCGCTTACTCCTTTAGATATTTTGCCATTGCCATCTAACGATTTTGTGAGTGTTGATGCTAGTTCAAAGGCAGATTTCGTGAGGAAGTTACATAAGCAGGTTAAGGAAAGGATTGAAAAGCAAAATGCCAAAGTAGCTTCTAGAGTGAATAAAGGAAGAAAGCCAATGCTTTTTCAGCCTGGTGATTGGGTTTGGGTACATTTTCGCAAAGAAAGGTTCCCACAGCAACGCAAGTCTAAGTTAAATCCACGAGGAGATGGTCCTTTTCAAATACTTGAAAGGATTAATGATAATGCGTATAAAGTGGATTTGCCAGGTGAGTATAATGTGAGTGCTTCGTTTAATGTTGCTTATTTAAGTCCTTTTGATGTAGGTGATGCTTTTGATTCGAGGACGAATCCTTTTGAGGAGAGGGGAAATGTTGTGGAACAACCAGCACACCGCAAGGATGAGCAAGAGTTAGGATGTGGGGAACAAGTTGAGGAGATCATCAATCCAATTATTTTTCCACAAGGTCCTATAACTAGATCACGAGCCAAAAAGATTCAGCAAGCACTAATTTGCCATTTGCAAGATTTGGTGAATTTGGCTAACTATGGTTTGCAAGGAATTACAAGCTTGGAGACAAGACCAAAGGAAGTCAATTACAACTTGCTACAAGTTGTAATTCACGAATGAGGCTTGTAATTAATATGTATTAAGGCCCACTAGTTATGCTTATTTAAAAAGTAAGGGCCCTGTTTGTTTTGTATTAAATCAGAACGTTGTTTACTTTATTATTTCTTAAAATTTGATTAGAAAGCCAAACGCTACTTAATAACCCTAATTAGGGTTTAGTTATTTATATCTTATTTAGGGTTGTAAGACACCAGTTTTGAAGTTTTGGACGAATTTATTAACCTAAAGGCGAATTGCTTTTATCTTTGTGTTCTTGCTTGAATACATGCTTCAGAAACATTCAAGTAGTTTGATCAACTTTCTTGTGGAGTGTTTCGAATCTGGGATTTAGGAACTAACTTGTTTCGAACTCTTGGATCTTTGATCAATTCAAGGTAATCTGAAATCTAACCTAATCCTTGGGGGTTGTACCGAATTCGACTAGGGGTTTTCAAGTTAATGCTGTGGGGGTTCGAAATCAAGGGGTTCTCAGGCTTATTCTTGGAGGTTCCGTATCAGAAACCTTTTAGCAAAAGAAAAGAGAACCTACAGTTTGACTTTAAGAGTTTGTAATACTTACTACTATGAATTTTTTTTTAAAAAAAATGGAACCTAGGGCTTGACTGTAGGAGTGCCTAAAGCTTAACTCTAGGATCTTTTTGAAAAACCTAGAGAAATTTAGAGCTTAACTCTAAAATTACTTGAAAAGTGATTTTTATATGTAGACATTTTTATTGTATTTAGGCAATTCCAAACATTTTTTGATAATACTTAAACTTTTATGCCATGCACATAAACATGCATCTAAATGTTAAGAAAGAATGTTAATTTTCTTTCCTTTTTCTTAAACCATCTTTTTGAGATTAAAGATTTTTTTGAAAGAAAATATAGCATCAGAACTAAATCAATCTCTGATTCTAGAACAAATACAATGCTCAACTTTGGTTACAAGATCTTTAAGATGTCTTCTTAGGTTCTAATCAGGCAACAACTCTAGATCTTAAATCAATCGTAACCTCCATATGTATCTTGTTAGCAATTCTTTCCACTTATTATTATGTGTTCATTCCATTCCAAGTTTTTTTTATTCCCACATGCATATTAGCTTAGTTTTAACCATTTCTTAGCATTGTGTTCTTTTTTCAAATATTTCAAGAATAGTTTTTAATGAAATACATGCCTTAAAGCATGGGTTGGGTAAGAATTGGTTTATCAAGTCTCTCGATAGTTGCTTTATCAACATTTTACATGGTTACTCATTTTTAAAAGGTGTCAATTTGTGCAAGTAAAAGGAGAAAGGAAAGCCAATGGATCATACAAATCTAATGATCATAAGTCTGAATTGATTTTGAACAATCCCTAACTATGCTTATTGCCTCTTCTGACGTGGAACCCTATGGAAATGAAGGCCTCAAACCCCAACGCACGATTGATAGAAGAAAAACCAAGAACGAAGGAAAAACCACCTTCTAAAGCACCCAATTGCTTAGCTTAGCACGAACACTTATAACAGAAGGATTTAGGAAGCTCGAATTAGAAGAACGCCACAATCGAAATTGATAAGTAAATCTAATTCTTGATGCAAACAAAAGAAAAAGAGAATCCACTCCTGTTCTATGATGGCCAAAATTTTCAATAAGAAAGTTGAGAATATAATTAGTCATGAAGTGTCCTTACAAGAAAAATAGGGCCCTATTTATGCTAAAAGGCACACATAAATCCGAAACCCTAATTCTAATGGGAAAAGGAAAGCTACAAAGTCAAAATCCTAATCCATTAAGGAAAATATAAAGTATGGAAACAAATTAATATTCTGAAATAACTAAATAGGAAACCACACATCCTAACCCACTAAGGAAAATATAAAGTATAAAAAAAAGGCCAAACTAAAACCTTTTAAAATAAGAACACGCCCCACACTATTTGGGCTGTCCATGGGCCTTAAATTACTTCCCAAGACTGTATATGAACCCCCATGGACCTTTCTTGAACGTTGGACCTCTTTAGCTAGCCTTTAGCTTCCATATTCACACTAAGCATCATAATCAGCTTTGGTGTGCCTTCTTCAAGCTATATTGTGCACTTTTCCATTGCCATTTCAGTTACTTCCTTTGAAATTTGATCTTGAATATGCAATCCCATAGCTGCTCCAAACTTCTTAGCTCTGCTCCTAGTCAATGGCCCATTTAGAAGCACTAATGGATCCTTACCTCATGGCTGGTTCGTATCATTCTCCCCCTCTTCAAAAAGATTTGTCCTCAAATCTGCATCATCATAAGGAGATAAATCAGACACATTAAAAGTAGTACTAACACCATACTCACCAGGCAAGTATATCTTGTATGCATTATCATTGATCTTTGCCAACACTTGAAATGGACCATCACCACGTGCATCAAGCTTATTCTTCCTTTGATTTGGAAACCTCTCCTTTCGGAAGTGTACCCAAACCCAATCCCCAGGAGCAAACACTATCTTCTTGCGTCCTCTATTCGCTCGATCAGCATATGACTTGTTCTTTTTCTCCATATTAACTCGAGATTTCTCATGCATAGCCTTCACCAATTCTGCTTTCCTGTCTCCGTCTAAACTAACAAGCTCATGTGAAGGTAAAGGAATAAGATCAAGTACAATTAATGGGTTAAAACCATAAACAGCCAAATTCTTTCCCACTATAGCTCTCAACGATGTACCAAGTGTACGATTAACAAAATTCTGTTTGCCCATCTGTTTGTGGATGACAAGTAGTAGAAAACAAAAGCTTAGTTCCTAATCTACCCCATAAAACTCTCCAAAAATGGGACAAAAACTTGGCATCTCTATCAGACACAATAGTCCTAGGCACCCCATGTAGTCGAACTTCTTCTCTAAAGAACAAATCAGCTACAACGCATCATCAGCTTTATGACAAGGAATAAAATGTGCCATCTTACTAAACCTATCAACAACTACAAAAATGCTATCCCTACCTTTTCTAGTTCTAGGCAATCCAAGCACAAAATCCATGCTAATATCAATCCAAGGTGAACTAGGTACTGGTAAAGGCATATATAGACCATGAGGCATAAACTTAGATTTCGCCTGTCTATAAGCAATACAAGCAGAACACAATCTCTCAAAATCCTTACGCATAGACGGCCAATAAAAATGCTCAAACAAGATATCATAAGTCTTAGCTACCCCAAAATGTCCCATCAATCCCCCACAATGAGATTCTAACACAAGCAAATCACGCATGGAACATTTAGGCACACATAATTTATTTTCCTTAAACAAGTATCCATCATGCCTATAAAATGAATTAAAAGCTCCATGTTCACATGCAACATACACATTGCCAAAATCAACATCACCTACATATAAGTCCTTAACGTACTCAAAACCAAGCAATTTAGAACTCAACACAGATAGTAATGTATATCTTCTAGACAACACATCAACCACTATTTTATCCTTTCCTTGCTTGTATTTAACAACATAAGGGAATTGTTCTATAAATTCTATCCACTTACCATGCCTCTTGTTCAACTTACCTTGTCCCTTCAAGTGTTTGAGGGACTCATGATCCGTATGTATCATGAACTCCTTTGGAAGGAGGTAGTGCTGCCACACGTCCAATGCTCTCACCAAGGCATACAACTCCTTATCATCAGTGGAATAGTTTAATTGTGCACCATTGAGTTTCTCACTAAAATAGGCTATGGGCTTTTTCTCTTGCATCAATACAGTTCCAATACCTACACCAGAAGCATCACACTCAATCTCAAATGTACTCTCAAAATTAGGTAATGATAAAATAGGAGCGGATGTCAACTTCCCTTTCAGGCAGTCGAAGGCTTTTTGCTGGTCCTCTCCCCATTGGAATCCAACTTCCTTTTTGATTATGCTAGTTAACGGTGCTTCAATAGTAGAAAAGTTCTTCACGAACCTCCTATAGAAACTAGCCAATCCATGAAAGCTCCTCACGTCCGTCACACTCTTTGGAGTAGGCCACTCCTTTATAGCTTTCACTTTCTCTTCATCTACTTCAACGCCCTGTGCACTCACAACAAAACCAAGAAACACAAGCCTATCTATGCAAAATGTGCATTTCTTAAGCTTGGCATATAAGTTTTCATTTCTCAATACTTCCAAAACTAGCCTAGCATGCTCAACATGGTCATCCAAAGTCTTACTATAAATCAGAATATCATCAAAATAGACTACAACAGATTTGCCCAAATAAGCTCTCAAAACATGGTTCATTAGTCTCATAAAAGTACTAGGTGCATTAGAAAACCCAAAAGGCATTACTAACCACTCATATAGACCATATTTAGTTTTAAATGTTGTTTTCCATTCATCACCAGGTTTCATACGAATTTGATGATATCCACTCATAAGATCAATTTTAGAAAAATACCTGGCACCATGCAGTTCATCCAACATGTCATCAAGTCGTGGTATAGGATGCCGATACTTCATTGTGATCTTTTTTACAGCCCTACAATAAACACACATTCTCCACTTGCCATCCTTCTTTGGAACCAACAACACAGGAACAACACACGGACTCAAACTCTCTCTAATCAGCCCTTTCTCCAGTAACTCATCTACTTGCTTTTGCATCTCTTTCGTTTCCACAGGATTACTCCGGTAAGCTGGTCTATTTGGGATGGTAGAACCAGGCACGAAGTCTATTTGATGCTCAATTCCTCTTAGCGGTGGCAATCCACTAGGTAATTCATCTGGAAACACATCCTGAAAATTCTGCAACAAAGACACAAAACTAGAAGGCAAACTATCAAGCGAAATATTAGTGTCAGCAAACAAAGTTTCTTTGTATCTAATGAGCAATAATGGCTGCCCAATAGACATTACAAAATTAACCTCTCTCGTTCTTGCATAAAAAGTTTGTTTTGCTCTCCCTTCTTTCTTATTTTCTCTCACCAATGGGCCATTTATTTGTTTTGTTTCTTTTCTGGCCTCTTTTCCCATTTTCTTTTCACTCCCACTCACCTTATCATGTTCTCTCAAACTCCCTTTAATTTTTGAATTGGTAGCCCCAACTTGCCTCTCTGCCTCAATCATCTTTCTTTAATCTTCATACAGTTCTAGGGGTGATAATGGAACAAGAGTGACCTATTTTCCTTCATAGGTAAATGTGTACCTATTAGAAAACCCACCATGTTGTGCTTTCCGATCATATTGCCACGGTCTGCCCAATAACATATGTCCAGCTTGCATAGGAACTACATCACAATCAACTTCATCTTTGTACTAGCCTATTGAAAATGGTACCCTCACTCGCTTAGTTACTTTCACCTCACCACTATCATTAAACCACTGCAACTTATAAGGATTGGGATGCTTCATACATTCTAACCCCAATTTTTCAACCATAGTAGTACTTGCAGCATTAGTACAGCTCCCACTATCAATAATAAGTGTACAAACCTTATTATTCACTAAGCATCTAGTATGAAAAATATTATCAAGCTGTACTAGACTTTCCTCTTTCACCTGCATATTCAATGCACGCCTAGCAACTAACAATTCACCATGCTCATCTAACAAAGTACAATCAACATGCTCATCACTACCAACATAATCATATATAGGAGAATCAAAGTTCCCAACATCATTATTATCATTATCACTAGGTTCAGAATCAGACACAACATCACCATCAGCTGTAGCAATCATAACTCTTCTATTTGGACATTGGGATGCAATATGCCCATTCCCTAAACACTTAGAATATTTAATCTCCCTACTAGGAGTGGTAGTGTTAGGCGTACCTGTTTGCTTGTTTGGACCACTAGATGACCCTTTTCCACTGGAGGTTGCAGCATTGCTTTTCTGGAATGAATTCTTGAACTCCCCTTTCTCTCCCCTTTCTCTCCACCCCTATTGGCTGAATTTGCCCACCACTATATTGGGGTCCTCTATAGGTCGAATTACTCCCAAACACATTTTGTGGTCTCCCATAGCCAAGTTTGGTGGAACTCTTTCTCTTTAACCTCCTCTCTATCTTCATAGCTTTATCAACCATCTCCTCCATGGTATTGTAATCATACATGTCCAACTCACTTGCAATATTTTGATCAAGTCCTCCAAGAAATCTAGACATCATTCGTTGTTCAACTTCCTCAATATTGGCTCTAGCCATGATCATCTCCATCTCCTTGTGGTATTCTTCTACACTCTTGCCACTCTGCACCAGTCATGCTAAGCGATTATAAAGATCCCTATAATAATGAGAAGGGATAAAATGCTGCCTCATCAGGTCTCTCAACTCCTCCCATGCGGGTACGGCTCTCAACCCCTTCCTTGCCTCTTCTAGTGGATTTTAGTTGATCCCACCAGAATGTTGCATAACCCTTGAACTCCACAGCTGCAATGTGTGACTTCTTTTCTTCAGAATAATTATGGCACTCAAAAATTTGCTCTACTTTGTGCTCCCATTCAATGTATTCTTCAGCATTGTTGTTCCCTCTAAATTCAGGAACCTTCATTTTGATGGAAGTCAAATCATTATCATTGATAGGTGCTTGATAAATTCCAGCTTCTCCTTCTTCAAATCCATAATCAGCCACACATCCTCTCTCATATGCACCTCTTGGTGCCCTCCTCCTAATTGGCTCTTCTCTCTCTTCAGCTCTTACTGGTTGTAGAATTCTCTGTGGTAGCCTTATTGGAGCAGGTTGTTGTGCTTGCATTAAGCGTTCCATGGACTGCTGCAAGCTAGCCAACGTATTTGCTATTCTTTCCATATTGTCCTCATTTGCTTGCTTGTACGTCTCAAGATCATCTGTAATATCCCGGATACTCATCTCTTCTTTCTCAACAACTATGCCTTTATCTCTACTAGAATTGCTACTCATTATCTCATAAAACAAAGAACTCACCTTCATTAATTCTTCGATTGCACTTCAGAACAAAGGCTCACAAATCAATCACCAAGCACGTTCAAGGGAACTAGAACCTAAATCCTAGAATGACACCTAGAAAGAAACTTGACAAATTTGGAGGCAACACAAGAAAATTTAGTGTCACACGATTATATCAACCAGAGTATAGAATCAAACAAATAATACTCTAGCAATGTCACAGAATCAAAACGGTAGCTCAAACAAGAAATAGAAACAAAGAGGTCAAAAATTATGACGAATCTGGTCAAAATGTATCAAAACCAACTCACCTTAGCAAGTTAGTTTATGGACCTAATAATTCTTCCCAAGAAAGCTAGTATCAAGACTCCCCAAGAATTCAATTTTGAAAAAGGAAACTTCCAAATCAGCAAGAAAAACATAATAAAACAGCCCCTCAATTGACCGAAATTGGTGGCCAAAATTTTGATTTTTTTTAGGATATGGTCACTATCCTTGGATCACCAACGAAACACAAAGCCTCCAGTCCAATTTATACCCAATTCGGAATAAGAAAAACGTATTTCAAATCAAAAGGCAAGAACACAATTTTGAAATTGAACAAAGAATTCTATAACCCTAATTCGAAAATCCAATTAGAACCCTAACGGAACAACTAAAACAACCCTAGAAAGACAGATAGATCAAGATTTACCTGTAATTGGCTCTGATACCAAATGACATGGAACCCTATGGCAATGAAGGCCTCAAACCTCAATGCACGATTGATAGAAGAAAAACCAAGAACTAAGGAAAAACCACCTTCTCAATTACTTAGCACGAACACTTATAATGGAAGGATTTAGGAAGCTCAAATTAGAAGAACGCCACAATCGAAATTGATAAGTAAATCTAATTTGACGCGGACCCTTAGCAATGATGGCAGCAAACCCAACGTATAATAATGGTAGAGAACTCCTTGAAACTTGATAATCACCTCCTAAGGAACCCAACGCCTATAAAGAGACGCGAACTCACTATGATTGAAGGATTTAGTTGGTAAGAAGAAGGAAAATGCCACAACTCTTATTGATAAGTAAACCTAATTCTTGATGCAAAGAAAGAATTAAAGAATCCACTCTAATCTCTCTCACACGAAAATTCACAAGAAGAACTTGTAGAAGAATTCAAAAATTTTTATTCAATGTTGTATATGAAATTCAGCCTAATAGTGCCCTTAAATAAGGGTTACAAAATTCCTAATTGCATATGGAAAATTAAGACTAAAACATTCCTAATTGAATAAGGAAAACATTCCTAATTGCATATGGAAAATATTCCTAATTGCATTAAGGAAAAACATTCCTAATTGCATAAGGAAAACATTCCTAATTGCATAAGGAAAATATAAAGTAATCCTAATCCACTAAGGAAAATATAAAGTATGGAAACAAAATCCTAATCCACTAAGGAAAATATAAAGTATGGAAACAAAGTCCTATTTTTAAGCCTTCCATAATGATATAAAACGTGGCCCATTAAACAGAATTAATAATCTTTAAGTAGTGGGTCCATCCAGCTATTCTCACTGGGCTTCAAAAATCTCACAGGTACGTGTGAAACTGGCTGCACTCCAAGCTTTTCTTCCAATCACTTCCATCATCTTACTAAGGCCTTAAATTACTTCCCAAGGCTTTATATGAATCCCCATGGACCTTTCTTGCACGTTGGACCTCTTTAGCTAGCCTTTAGCTTCCATATTCACACTAAGAATCATAATCAGCTTTGGTGTGCCTTCTTCAAGCTCTATCTCCATCTTCTTGAATGATAATTCTTGAAGCTCTTTGGAAATCTCTTCTTGAATATGCAACGCCATACTAGCTTGATATCTCTTTGCCTTGCTCCTAGTGATTGGTCCACTTGCTAGCTTCAAGGGATCCTTTATTGCATCATTCTCCCCCTCTTCAAAAAGATTTGTCCTCAAATCTGCATCATCAAAAGGAGAAAGATCACTTACATTGAAAGTAGCACTAATATTATACGTACCTGGTAAGTCAATCTTGTAGGCATTGTCATTAATCTTCTCCAGCACTTGGAATGGGCCATCTCCTCTAGCTTGCAACTTGTTCTTCCTTTGGTTAGGAAACCTCTCTTTTCAAAAATGCACCCAAACCCAATCTCCTACTTGAAACTTAATCTCACGTCTCCCTCTATTTGCAGAATCAGCATATTTCTTGTTCCTTTTCTCAATATTCGCCCTTGCTTTCTCATGCATCTCTTTTGTCTCCATAGGATTGCTCCTATATGCTGGCCGGTTTAGAATTGTAGAACTGGGTATGAAATCAATTTGATGTTCAATCCCTCTTAATGGTGGCAAACCACTAGGAAGGTCTTTAGGAAACACATCCTAAAAATCCTGCAACAAAGACACAAAACTAGAAGGTAAAGAATCAAGAGATTATTCATTGTCAGCAAGTGACGCGGACCCTTAGCAACGATGGCAGCAAACCCAACGTATAACAATGGTAGAGAACTCCTTGAAACTTGATAATCACCTCCTAAGGAACCCAACGCCTATAAAGAGACGCGAACTCACTATGATTGAAGGATTTAGTTGGTAAGAATAAGGAAAACGCCACAACTCTTGTTGATAAGTAAACCTAATTCTTGATGCAAAGAAAGAATTAAAGAATCCACTCTAATCTCTCTCACACGAAAATTCACAAGAATAACTTGTAGAAGAATTCAAAATTTTTTATTAATTGTTGTATCTCAAATTCAGCCTAATAGTGCCCTTAAATAAGGGTTACAAAATTCCTAATTGCATAAGGAAAACATTCCTAATTGCATAAGGAAAACATTCCTAATTGCATAAGGAAAATGGAAAACATTCCTAATTGCATAAGGAAAAATATAAAGTAATCCTAATCCACTAAGGAAAATATAAAGTAATCCTAATCCACTAAGGAAAACATAAAGTAAATCTGAATCTAAATCAGATAAGTAATCTAAATCCTATCCAAATCTAATAAAACAAATCCAAAATAGATTTGGAAAGACTAAATAATATCAAATCCTAAAAGATATGGAAAATAAAATAATATCCTAACTAACTAAGGAATGAGGGGACCACATCCCATGTGACAAAAAGATGCCTTCCACTTGCTGAAATTCGTAACTTCCTTGGGCCCATATTAAACATGCCTTAATTAAGTCCAAAAAAAAAGGCCTAATGTATTGGAAAAACAAGCCCAACATGTGCAGCCATGTTCAGCCTTAAAAACTTGCTAAACATGCCAAAAAACTTGCTGAACAAGCCCAAGAAAGCATGCCCATGTGTTTGGACGTGATTTCCATACTTTGATCTTCACTTTAGGCTTCCCTTTGTGTAGCTTTGGCCTATAAGCTGTATCAAGCTCCACAAAGCCCATATTGCTTGAATTGCACCAAATCTGCTCCATATGAAGTGTAGCACGCCCCAAGTGTATTTCAGCCTCATAAAAGAGCTTTTGAACTCCTTTTAAATCTATTTGGATGATGTAAGATTGCTTTTCTTCAATGGCACAAAGCTGCCATATCTGGTTTGTATCATTCTCCCTTTCTTTTGAAAAGATTCGTCCTCGAATCTTGCTCATGTTCAGATTTGGAATGGAAACTTTAGGCACCAATTGATCTTCAAAAACCTCCTCTTGAGTTGATGAAAATAGTTTGAATGTTTCTTCTAGAACATCAACCTGCACATTGTCAAAAAAACTAGGAAAAGCTCCGTTAGTTAAAGACAGCTCACATGGAACTGAACCATCCTCTTCTTGAACTTTTAAATCAGCTCCATATTCTTTGTCTACCTCTTCAACCATATTTTGAACAATTTCATCGCAATCATCATCATCACAACCATAATCATCATAAATAGGTGAATTCTCATCCACATCTCCAAGAAGATCTCCATTTTTCACAAACTCTTCTTTAAATTCAATTATGGGAATCTCAGTAACTTCACTCCTTACTTCATCAAGTAATGGCACTACATCCTCTACTTCACAAACATCCTCTTCATGCAACTCTTCCAATTCATCCTCTTTTTTTAGTTCAACATTGGAATCCTCCATGGTTGCACTCTCCTCTTTCACCTTAATGGTAGGAATTTTTGAAACCACACTTATTGCTTCACATAGTTTAGAAGTATGCTTACACATATCTTCCAATTGTTATCTCAGTTTCTTATATTCTAGTTTCATCCTCTTAGATTTCCTTTCTTCTTGTCGTCTCTTACAATGAATAAGAAAGTTTTTCTCCTTTGCATAGAAAACTGAAAGTTCTTCCTCTAATGAAGCAATCTCCTTTTCACAATATGAATATTCCCTTGTGTACCTTCGTGCACCTCCTAACTTTTGATACCACCTTTCAATAAGCTCTTCAAGAAATCGAATCTTACCATCGAGATATTGTAGATGGTATTTTTCTTTGGCTTCCTCTTCATCCATCTCAATCTCAATTGTTGTTGACATTTTTTTTTATATGTAGAATTTGAAAATCACTAAACAAACACAAAAGAAACAGCCCAAGAATGGCCACATAAAATGATTTGAAGGAAAGAAACAATCAACCCCAAGAAAAGGCTTACACAAGATGAATTTGAAGGGAAAAACACAACCAAATTGAACAAGACCCAATAGACACAAAACAAACTAAATTCTGACTACTAGAACACCAACGACTTAACAAACGGAATACTTAAATGGATGGGAAAGTGAAAAAAATGAATTGAATAAATTATTCTGAATACTAAAATGAACTAAAACTGACTCTTGAATGCCAAAAATGAAAATTGAATAGAGAAGGAAAGGAAAAAATGAATTTGAATAAAATAACCCTAATGGAACAATTAAACAAGCCCTAGAAAGACAAAGTAGATAAAAATTACCTTGTAGCAAGGCTCTGATACCAAATGACGCAGACCCTTAGCAACGATGGCAGCAAACCCAACGTATAACAATGGTAGAGAACTCCTTGAAGCTTGATAATCACCTCCTAAGGAACCCAACGCCTATAAAGAGACGCGAACTCACTATGATTGAAGGATTTAGTTGGTAAGAAGAAGGAAAACGCCACAACTCTTGTTGATAAGTAAACCTAATTCTTGATGCAAAGAAAGAATTAAAGAATCCACTCTAATCTCTCTCACACGAAAATTCACAAGAATAACTTGTAGAAGAATTCAAAATTTTTTATTAATTGTTGTATCTCAAATTCAGCCTAATAGTGCCCTTAAATAAGGGTTACAAAATTCCTAATTGCATAAGGAAAACATTCCTAATTGCATAAGGAAAACATTCCTAATTGCATAAGGAAAATGGAAAACATTCCTAATTGCATAAGGAAAAATATAAAGTAATCCTAATCCACTAAGGAAAATATAAAGTAATCCTAATCCACTAAGGAAAACATAAAGTAAATCTGAATCTAAATCAGATAAGTAATCTAAATCCTATCCAAATCTAATAAAACAAATCCAAAATAGATTTGGAAAGACTAAATAATATCAAATCCTAAAAGATATGGAAAATAAAATAATATCCTAACTAACTAAGGAATGAGGGGACCACATCCCATGTGACAAAAAGATGCCTTCCACTTGCTGAAATTCGTAACTTCCTTGGGCCCATATTAAACATGCCTTAATTAAGTCCAAAAAAAAGGCCTAATGTATTGGAAAAACAAGCCCAACATGTGCAGCCATGTTCAGCCTTAAAAACTTGCTAAACATGCCAAAAAACTTGCTGAACAAGCCCAAGAAAGCATGCCCATGTGTTTGGACGTGATTTCCATACTTTGATCTTCACTTTAGGCTTCCCTTTGTGTAGCTTTGGCCTATAAGCTGTATCAAGCTCCACAAAGCCCATATTGCTTGAATTGCACCAAATCTGCTCCATATGAAGTGTAGCACGCCCCAAGTGTATTTCAGCCTCATAAAAGAGCTTTTGAACTCCTTTTAAATCTATTTGGATGATGTAAGATTGCTTTTCTTCAATGGCACAAAGCTGCCATATCTGGTTTGTATCAGCAAGTAACAATTCTTTATACATAATAATGAGTACAGGCTACCCTACATCTATCTCTCTTGCTCTTGCATAAAAAGTATGTTTTACTTTTTCTCCTTGCTTATTTTCTCTCACCAATGGGCCATTTATTTGTTTGCTTACTTTCTTTTGACTCTCGGCCTCTTTTCCCTTTCTGCACTCACTCACTTTATTATTTTCTCTCTCCCTACCCTTAGAATTACCCTTGGGTGTTGAAGAAACATCATTGGCTGAATTTGAACCCCCTTGGTTCATGTTGGCCGAAACTTCTTTCTCCCTCTCTAGCATCCTCTTCTGATCTTCATACACCTCTTGAGGTGATAATGGTGCTAGAACAACCTTCTTTCCTTCATAAGTAAAGGTATACTTATTAGAAAAGCCATCATGTTGTGCCCTTCTATCATGCTGCCATGGTCTTCCTAATAGCAAATGTCCAGCTTGCATTGGCACTACATCACACAGAACCTCATCTTTATACCACCCAATGGAGAATGGTACCTTGACTTGCTTCAATACTTTTACTTCCCCAGCGTCATTGAACCATTGCAACTTGTAAGGATTGGGATGTTTAAAACAAGCTAACCCCAATTTACCCACCATTGTGGTACTAGCAGCATTGGTACAACTTCCACCATCAATGATAAGTGTACAAACCTTACCGTTCACCAAACACCTAGAGTGGAAAAGATTCTCCCTTTGATCCAAGCCTTCTTCCTTGACTTGAATATTCAAGGCTCTTCTAGTAACAAGCATCTCTCCATGTTCAGCATTCAAGACTTGATTCTCCCAAGCCTCTTCAACATATTCGACCCTATCACCACATTCGGCCTCCTCTTCTTCATCATGTTCAGATTCTGATTCAATTTCCCCTTCATGGGTAGCAATCATCACCCTCTTATTCGGACATTGAGAAGCAATGTGTCCACTTCCCAAACACTTGTAGCATTTAATTTCCCTACTTGGAGTAGGTCTAGAAGGTGTTTCCTTGGCTGTTTTTGCATCCCCATCATTTGGCTTCTTGAAATTAGGATTGTAGGAAGAATTCTTTTGGAAAGAACCCTTGTAAACCCCTTTGTAGGAACCTCCACTCGAACTTGAACCCTTGAAGTTTGAAAAATTTCCACTAGCTTTAGAGTAGCTAGTTTTCGAAATAGCTTTATTCTTCAATCTTCTCTCTATCTTCATGGCCTTTTGAACTAACTCTTCCATTGTGTTGAATTCATACATCTCCAATTCATTGGCTATGTTCAAATTCAATCCCCCAAGAAATCGTGACATCTTCTTGTCTTCATCTTCATCAATATTTGCCCTAGCCATGATCATCTCCATCCCTTTGTGGTACTCTTCCACACTTCTTCCACCTTGAACTAGTGAGATGGTACAAATCGGCTTCTCATTAGTTCTTTCAAGGTTGACCATTCAGGAATAGGCCTTATACCTTTCCCTCTTCTATTAGCTTTCAATTGATCCCACCAAAAGTTAGCATACCCTTTGAACTCTACGGCTGCCAAAACTGATTTCTTCTCTTCGGTGTAGTTATGGCATTCAAAAATCTGCTCAACTTTCCTCTCCCATTCTATAAACTCTTCTGCATTGTTCTTCCCTTCAAAGGAAGGAATCTTCATCTTGATGGAAGTAAGGTCACCATCAGTGGTAGGTTGATTTCCACCTTCATCTTCATCTTCTACCCTTTCGGCTGCTTCTAGGGCTTCAAGATTTCCTTGCCCTTCTCTCCTAAGCACTCTTCTAGCTTGCATTATGGGATTTGGATGTGCGGCTGGCTGCCCTTGTTGCACTTGCTGAATTTGTTGTGCTTGTCGTGCTGCATTCTCTTGCAATCTAGTATCCATCATCTCCATTCGACCAAGCATTGCTGCCAAAGTCTCATTAAGCCTAGCCAAGCTTTCGGCCATAGCTCCTTCTTTGCTAGTCTCTTCTCCTTTTCCAGCCATGTTAACAAACAAACAAACTCAAAGAAACAAGATTAGTAATAATCGAAATTCACTCAAGTGTTTAGAATTACCTCACTTTTCTTGTCTTCCTTGATTGCACTTCAGAACCAAGCTCACCAACCAACAATTGTCAAGTCGTTCAAGAAACTAGAACCTAAATCCTAGAACTAGATAGAAAACAAGACAAGTATCCGGAGGCAATGCAAGGTAATTTGCACTACTCGATATAGAACCAAGTATCGACACAAGCAAATGATACTTAGCAATGTAATGGAATTAAAAGCTAGATAAAGAAATCAGAAACAATGAAGCCAATAAACAAGACAAATTTGGATATAATGAATCAAAAACAACCCACACTTGGCAAGCTGCTTTATGGACCTAATCAATTCTACCCAAAACGCTAGCTTCTAGATTCAAATTCCCACCTATAACACTCAAATAACATGAATATTAAGGTCTGATTTTCGAATTCCAAAAGCCCCTCAAAAGGTGAAATTTTTCGCCCAAAAAATTTTATTACTTCTCACCCACCTAGATCTTATCCTTAGCACCCAAATAGCAAGAATATCAAACAATTTTTGGTGAGGTGATTTTGTACTCTTTTTTTTTTTGCTTCCTCTCACTATCCCCTTGATTCAAGACTTAATTTACTCCCAAGAACTTTTCAAAATCTGGACTTAATTCGCAACCCCAGATTCACTCAAAATCAAATCGAAATCAAACTTGAACAAAAACTCTAGCTTTTGCTTTCTTTCAAGAACCCTAATCTTGGTTTCGAATCCAATTCAGATGCAAGGCTTAGGTTTCAAAATTCAATCAGACTCCTTTTCCTAGGTTTCGAATTACTCTTTGAACAATGTTTAGACTTTTTGAATTTTAATATATGACTCTTTTTCGAAAATTAAAGACTAGACTCTCTAAGAACCCTAAATCGTAGAAATTTAAAAGACCTAAATTAACAAACCCAAGAAAGACAAAGTAGATAAAAATTACCTTGTAGCAAGGCTCTGATACCAAATGACGCGGACCCTTAGCAACGATGGCAGCAAACCCAACGTATAACAATGGTAGAGAACTCCTTGAAACTTGATAATCACCTCCTAAGGAACCCAACGCCTATAAAGAGATGCGAACTCACTATGATTGAAGGATTTAGTTGGTAAGAAGAAGGAAAATGCCACAACTCTTGTTGATAAGTAAACCTAATTCTTGATGCAAAGAAAGAATTAAAGAATCCACTCTAATCTCTCTCACACGAAAATTCACAAGAAGAACTTGTAGAAGAATTCAAAAATTTTTATTCAATGTTGTATATGAAATTCAGCCTAATAGTGCCCTTAAATAAGGGTTACAAAATTCCTAATTGCATATGGAAAATTAAGACTAAAACATTCCTAATTGAATAAGGAAAACATTCCTAATTGCATAAGGAAAACATTCCTAATTGCATTAAGGAAAACATTCCTAATTGCATAAGGGAAAACATTCCTAATTGCATAAGGAAAATATAAAGTAATCCTAATCCACTAAGGAAAATATAAAGTATGGAAACAAAATCCTAATCCACTAAGGAAAATATAAAGTATGGAAACAAAATCCTATTTTTAAGCCTTCCATAATGATATAAAACGTGGCCCATTAAACAAAATTAATAATCTTTAAGTAGTGGGTCCATCCAGCTATTCTCACAGGGCTTCAGAAATCTCACAGGTACGTGTTAAACTGGCTGCACTCCAAGCTTTTCTTCCAATCACTTCCATCATCTTACTAAGGCCTTAAATTACTTCCCAAGGCTTTATATGAATCCCCATGGACCTTTCTTGCACGTTGGACCTCTTTAGCTAGCCTTTAGCTTCCATATTCACACTAAGCATCATAATCAGCTTTGGTGTGCCTTCTTTAAGCTCTATCTCCATCTTCTTGAATGATAATTCTTGAAGATCTTTGGAAATCTCTTCTTGAATATGCAAAGCTATACTAGCTTGATATCTCTTTGGCTTGCTCCTAGTGATTGGTCCACTTGCTAGCTTCAAGGGATCCTTTCTTGCATCATAATTCTTGATGCAATCAAAAGAAAAAGAGAATCCACTCCTATTCTATGATGGCAGAAATTTTCAATAAGAAAGTTGAGAATATAATTTGTCATGAAGTGTCCTTACAAGAAAAATAAGGCCCTATTTATACTAAAAGGCACACATAAATCTGAAACCCTAATTCTAATGGGAAAAGGAAAGCTACAAAGTCAAAATCCTAACCCATTAAGGAAAATATGAAGTATGGAAACAAATTAATATTCTGAAATAACTAAATAGGAAACCACACATCCTAACCCACTAAGGAAAATATAAAGTATAAAAAAAGGGCCAAACTAAAACCCTTTAAAATAAGAACGCGCCCCACACTATTTGGGTTGTCCATGGGCCTTAAATTACTTCCCAAGGCTGTATATGAACCCCCATGGACCTTTCTTGAACTTTGGACCTCTTTAGCTAGCCTTTAGCTTCCATATTCACACTAAGCATCATAATCAGCTTTGGTGTGCCTTCTTCAAACTCTATTGTGCACTTTTCCATTGCCATTTCAGTCACTTCCTTTGAAATTTGATCTTGAATATGCAATCCCATAGCTGCTCCAAACTTCTTAGCTCTGCTCCTAATCAATGACCCATTTGGAAGCACCAATGGATCCTTACCTCGTGGCTGGTTCATATTATCTTCTCTTCTTCTCCTCCTTGTACTTTTAGGCATAATATCTCTTCACAGTATTTGACTTCTCCAGATTTAGTAAATCTTCATTCACCAAATTTAGTAAATATTCTCCATCCATATTGGTTAAAATGAGAGGTCCTCCAAAGAATGCTCTCTTTACTACATATAGACCTTTATATTTAGGGGTCCATTTTTCCCGAGGATCTTAATGCCTAAGAATAATTTTCTTGAGCACTGGATCTCCTTCTTGAAACTCCCTGGTCCTCATCTTCTTTGCATGGGCCTTGATAAGTCTTTTCTGATTTAATTGACCATGACACAAAGCTGTCAATCTCTTTTCTTCAATAAAGTTTAACTTCTTATAATGACTTTGTACCCATTTGGCATCATCCAGCTCAGCTTCTATAATAATTCTAAGTGAAGGAATCTCAACTTCAATGGGCAATACTGCCTCCATGACATATACCAAAGTAAATAGTATTACTCCAGTAGATGTTATGACTGTGGTTCTATACACATAAAGAGTGTAAGGAAGCATTTCATGCAAATTTGTGTATGTTATTGCCATTTTCTAAGTGATCTTCTTCATATTCTTATTGGCTGCTTCAACTGCACTATTTCATCTTTGGATGGTAAGGAGAATAATTATGGTGTTTAATTTTGAATTTTGCACACATTTGTGTCATGTCCTTATTTCTAAAATTCTTCACAGTATCAGTAATGATACATTATAGCAGACCATATCGACATATGATATTCTGTTTGATAAATTTCAGGACTATATTCTTTATCACATTGGTATGAGAGACTGTTTCTATCCATTTGGTGAAATAATCAATTGCTACTACAATAAATCGATGGCCATTAGAAGCTTTAGGTTCTATTGGATTGATCACATATATTCTTCACATTGAAAAAGGCCATAGGGAAATCATCGCATGCAATGGTGCTGGAGGAGTGTTGATTTCATAGCATATATTTGACATTTGTGACATTTTTGGATATAGTTAATGTAATCTGATTCCATTTTCAACTGGAAGTAACCCATTCTAAGAATTTTTCAGGCAAATACATGTCCACTTGGATGTATCCCACAAAAACCTTCATGTACTTCTTCTATCAATCTCCAAGCTTTTTTTTCATCCACACATCTAATCAATATTGTATCATAGTTTCTTTTGTATAGAACATCGCCACTTAAAAAAAAATTCATTGTCAGTAGCCAAATTGTTATTTTATTAATGTTTGAGGCTTTTGAAGGGTATGTTCTATTTTTTAGGTATTGTTTGATATCATGAAACCATGGCTTACCGTTATGTTCCTCTTCAAGGCTTATACAGTAAGCATTGACCCCTCTAGTTTTGATCTTAATGGGAGGCATCTTTCTACAAGTGTCCAACCAAAACACTACATCTAATGTGGCTAATGTGTCTGCAATTTGGTTCTCAATTCTGGAAACATGGCTAAAACTTATGAATTAAAACCTTTGAGTTGAATTAAGAATATATTCTTAATAAGGCACCAATTTTGGATCTCTAGTTTCTAATTCTCCTTTTAACTATGTTGACCTAGATTTAGGTCAATCTTGATTTTGATCTTGGAAAACAAATTGAAGTGGTCTAATGGCTTCATTGCGTCTATATGGTAGCAAGCAACTTAGAATTAGCTAAAATGCAAGAAACTTGAAGATTCTCAATGTGCTGAAAATCTATCTTTGTGTGACCTCTAAAATGATTGCGTGACTTCTAGAATTATTGTGCGCCCACATAACTAGTTGTATGACCTCTAAACTTGGTCTAGCAAAAATGTTCTCAGCATTTGTAGTGATGGAAGTCTCAATGCGATAAGCTATTTCTCATTGTTGTGAAGCTGTGCGACTGCGAGATTCATATAGCCATTGGAGGGGCTTCAACAATTAGTTAAACAACCAATAAAAAGATGCCACATGTCAAGTAGTGGCTAGAGATTTGAATTCTATGATCGCACAAAATGCTAAGAGACTGTACACACCATTTTGCGACAACACAAAAGGTTGCATGACCATTCAAACAATTTGACATAGAAATCTAATAAGATTTAGTGGCTATTGAAGTTGGACTTTTCTACCACTTCACTAATGGGAAGAATTTGTCTGAGGCGTAAAAATACCACCTCAAACAAGTCTTCAAGCAAGAGATTATATACCAATATTATCCAAACTCATGCAATTTGTTTTCTTAAGTCTTTATCTTTTATCTATTGATGTAAGGTTGAGTGTTAGCCATTAAAACACCATTGTAAGGTTTAGTATAAGCCATAAACACTTGTTGGCTTTAAGAGTTAGCCTAGGAAAACTCTTGTAATGTGTTTAAGTGTTAGCCTTAGGAAAACACTTGTAAAGTTTGGTGTGAACTTGTGAAAATCCCAAGTTGGGAGTGAGCTTAAAACTCCAAGTATAGTGAAATACCCAGTTGAGGTTGGGGAGTGGATGTAGGGAATATTGCACGAACCACTATAAATCTTGATGTTCTTTCTTCTTCCCTTAAACTCTTTAACTTTTAAGCAAATTTTCTAATTTCCCATTGAATATCCAATAACACCAATTCAACCCCCGTTCTTGATGCAATCTTGGGATAACAAAGTGGTTGATTATTAATTTTGAATCACCTTACATTTCCAGTCTTTTGATCTTCATATCTATAGTGGCTTGTATCCCTAAAGCACATGCTTCTTATTTAGCCATGTTATTGGTGTATTTAAAACATAATCAAAATCACTCTTATCACACTTCCTAAAGCATTTGAAGCCCCATTAAATTTCATGATCCAATTTATCCTTATTCTTCTTCTATTAACATCATTTCTAATGATAACTTATTGGTTGATAATATTTAATAGCTCGATCTGCCAAATAATCAGCTATAATACCCCCTTTTATCTCCTTTTAGGTGACATATATTATCTCATACTCAGTCAATAAAAACTTCCATCTGCTAATTTTTCCAGTCAGATCTGGCTTTTAAAAAATGTACTTAATGGGATCCATTTGATATATCAGAAAGGAGTTGTATTATAGCATATAGTGCCTTAATCAGTGAGCGACCCATGCTAATGTAGCACAAGTTCTTTCTAATAGAGAATACTTTGCTTCATAATTGATGAACTTTTTGTTTATATAATATATGACCTACTCCTTTTTTCCTAAGCCATCGTGCTGCCTAGGAGCACCACCTATTGAACTCTCAAAATTTGTTAAGTACAAGAGAAATGGATGGCTGAGTACAGGCAGTTGCAAAATTGGAGGAGTATGCAAATAATGTTTGATTTTACAAAGGCCATTTGACACTCCTCATTTCATTTTCCAGGGTTATTCTTCCTCAAATGCTTGAAGATAGGCTCACATGTAGCTATTAGTTGTAATATGAATCGAGCTATATAATTAAGTCTTCTTAAAAAGCTTCGAACCTCTTTTTCAGTTTTAGGAGCAGACATTTCAACTATAGCCTTAATCTTATCAAGATCAATCTCAGTTCCTGTAACATCCGTAATTTTTAAAAATTAAATTAAATAAATTAAATTAAATTAAATGAATTAAATAAATAATTTAAATGAAAAATGGAAGGATTTTAAGTAAAAAAGTGAAGCGTATAAGTGATATATATATATATATATAATATATAAATTCAACATTTTAAAAAGAAAGTCAAATGGCAAATGGCAAAATGGTAATTATACTTTGTAACATTAAAATTAATTAAATAATTTAAAAATAAATTATTTTGGATGAAATAGGTAAATTATGATTTTTTAAAATAAATAAATAAATAATAAATTAATTAAAATTATAATAAAATAATATATATATGGTCAAATTTTAAGTGGAAAGAAAGAGAAAAATTAAATTAATCTTCATCTTCTTCTTCTTCTTCAAGAGGAGGCCGAACCTCCATGTGAGACCAACCCAAGCTTTTTCTTCTTCCATACATCAAATATTGAAGGAATTTTCAAGTTTCAAGTGGGGTTTTGGTGAATTTCTCCATAAATAGTAAGTTTTCTATCTTATTCTTTGAAAATCCATGAAGTTTTGAGTATGTTGAGTTTGGGGTTTTGTTGTAGCATGATTTAATTGCTTGATTGGGTATGTATGAAGCTATTGTGATTAGTTATTAATGATTATTAAGTTGGATTGAAGAAAGGATTAAGTTTAAGTGGGGTTTGGAGGAAGAACTTGATTTAGGGTTATGTAAAATTTGAACTTGTGAAATCATGTGTTTTAATTGTGCAAATGAATTTCAAATGTGTTGTTTTGATGCATAAACAAGGATTTTAAAGTAAAATGATGGATTTAACCAAGTTTGGTTAGAGATTGAATAAGGTAGTGTTGAATTTAGGGTTTTGGAAGGGAATTTTTAAAGTATGATTGGTTCTTTGATTTTTAATGTTTAAATCATGTTATTTAATGATATAAGTGATGTAAATAAGCTTGGATTAATAATTGGAATGAGTTGGAATGAAGAACCTTAAATGATGAAGGTACAGCATTTTAGGGTTTTGTATAATAGTATGTATTTATTTAATGTGATTAGTTAAAACATGTTATAATATGTTATTAAAGATATAAATAAACTTAAAACACCAATTTAAATGGATTAACTTGGAATTTCAATGTTAAAGTAAGGTTAGGCATAATTTAGGGATATTGGTTGGAGTGAGGTTTAATTATGGTTTTATGCTTGTAATGCCTTAAAATGTGATTTTAAATGATTGTGTTTGTTCACATTTGGAATAGGCATTAGAAAGAAGGGAATTGTCCAACATTAGTGTTGAAAGGCAAGTTGGAAGTAAAGGTTGGAGGGTGACTTTTTATTTGGGTTTTAGTGTTGATTGAGGTAAGTACAAACTTTTGATAAATTAGATGTATTTGCATTAAATTGGCCTAACACATTTTGGATAGAAAATGTGTTAAGCTACTTGGCAACATGAACATTGTGTTATAACATGTGAATTGTTGAGTATGCATTATGTGCATTATGAAAAGCCATTATTAATGGCTAAAATGAATAAAATGTGATTTATATGCATTATGTGAGAATGACCTAAAAATATTTATGTAATGTGATTTTACTGTGAAATGACATGCATTATGATGAAAGGATATGATATGATGAATTAATATGAGTTGACATTGATATGAATGAGAAAAATGAGAAATTGAGGCAATGTGATGAGAAAATTGAGAAATTGAGGTAATGTAATGAGAAAAATTGATTATGGAATTATTTGTGTACCTAGTATGTTATTCAATTTTTAGAGTTCTGTGTTTTGCGGCATGCCTATGAGGTTATCCTCATTATTTGCCTTCGGGGCTAAACACTAGGCGCCACTGATATATGACTTGCCTTCGGACTAGATTTTGGGCATCACTATGATTTGCTTCGGGGCTAGATGCTAGGCATCACTTGCCTTTGGACTAGACACTGGGTGTCAATATGGACTAAAATAATAACTCGGGGATTTGAATAATATATTAGATTGTTTGGGTCCATGCTTGTGTATATGTTAATGTGAAATATTAAAAAGTTAAAGATTATGTTATAAAGTGGTATGGAGTACCACATTGTGACATAACATGTAAAAATATTATGTATTACCATTATATTAAAGTTTTATTACTATCAAAGTTTGTACCTCTAGGTTTTTAGCTTAGTGCAATTATAATTCATTGCACAGGTGACATGGTTGCCTGGTAGATTAGGAGAGTTCTTCTAGACCTGGTCAGGTCTAGACTTGAGGTTGATTGATTTGATTTTGCTGCTTCCAGATTAGTTCCGGTTGCCATCATGTATATATTTTATGTTATAGTGTATTTTGTTATTATCTATATTATGTTTATGTTTAGGGTGTATATTGTAAATTATAAAGACTTTTTGATAAATTTTACAATGTGGGAATGTAAATATATGTGTTTGATATTTATATATTTATGTACATATATGAATGTTTTGAGAAATTGGGAGGAGATTGAGAAGTATTCATGAAATGTTGATTTGTTTTTATTGGGAGTGCATTTTTATGCAGGTTGAGTTTTATTGAATTTTGGGATGTCTAATTTACAAACAAAACTTTGGCAAATTTTTTTCCAGAGATTTTTATATAAAATACTTATTTTGTAAACTATAATTAACAAAGGATATTTTATTTACTATTTAAGTAAACATTTTAAAGTGTTTGGGATTTTAATTTGGAAATATGAAAATTTTTATTAAACCGTGTTGTGACATTGTTATACTTTATACGTGTATTTTATATATACTTGGTGTATATATTATACGTATATAGGGTATAAGGGTGTTACAGTTCCACTCCTACTGACTATGAACCCTAATAACTTTCTTGATGAGACTCTGATACGGAACCTCCAAGAATAAGCCTGAGAACTACTTGATGTCGAACCCCCACAGCATTAACTTGAAAACCCCTAGTCAAATTCGGCACAACCTCCAAGGATTAGGTTAGATTTCAGATTACCTTGAATTGATCACAGACTTAAGATTTCAAAACAAACTAGTTCCTAAACCCTAGAATCGAAACACTCCACAAGAAAGTTGATCAAACTACTTGAATGTTTCTAAGCATGCATTCTACTCAAGAACACAAAGATAAAAGCAAATTCGGGTTTTAGGTTAATAATTTGTCAAAAACTAAAAACTGATGTCTTACAACCCTAAATGAGATATAAATAGCTAAACCCTAATTAGGGTTATTAAGTAGCATTTGGTTTTCTAATCAAATTTTAAGAAATAATAAAGTAAACAAAGTTCTAATTTAATACAAAACAAACAGGGCCCTTACATTTTAAATAAGCATAACTAATGGGCCTTAATACATATTAATTACAAGCCTCATTCGTGAATTTCAACTTGTAGCAAGTTGTAATTGACTTCCTTTGGTCTTGTCTCCAAGCTTGTAATTCCTTGCAAACCATAGTTAGCCAAATTCACCAAATCTTGCAAATGGCAAATTAGTGCTTGCTGAATCTTTTTGGCTCGCGATCTAGTTATAGGACCTTGTGGCAGAATAATTGGATTGATGATCTCCTCAACTTGTTCCTCATGTCCTAACTCTTGCTCATCCTTGCGGTGTGCTGGTTGTTCCACAACAGACTCCAAATATACACTTTGCAGGATTTAATAGGAGCAAATATTTCTTTAGCTGCTCAAACAATCTTCTTAAAACTGTAACATGGTCTTCACTATATTGAGATTTTGCTATCATGCCATTGACATACACCTCTATTTCTTTATGCATCGTATCATGAAACAGGGTAACCATTGCTCTCTAGTAAGTTGTCCTCACATTCTTCAATCCAAACGACATCTCTTTATAACAAAATGTTCCCTAGAGAGTGATAAAAGTTATTTTTTCCTTATCATCAAGATTCATTTTAATTCGGTTGTACCCTAAGAATCCATCCATTATTTAAAACATATGGAATAGAGTTGTATAATCAACCAGTACATCAATGTGTGGTAAAGGGAAATCATTTTTTGGACTAGCTCAATTAAGATCCCAATAATCAACAAGAATTCTGACCTTTCCATCCTTCTTAGGACCCAAAACATTGTTAACCACCCATTCTGTATATTTGGCCACCTCTAAGAAACCTGCCTCAAATTGTTATTTTACCCCTTCTTTTATTTTCAATAAAACATTTGGCTTCATTTTTCTCAAGTTTTGTTTTACGGGTTTACATTCTGGTTTTAATGGTAAATGATGCACAATTATATCCGTACTCAGTCCCGGCATATCTCGGTATGACCATACGAAGATATCTATGAACTCTTCTAGTAATCTAACTATCCTTTCTTTGAGTTCTAGAAGCAAAAGTGCACTAATCCTTGTTTCCCTTTTATTTTTTTTAGGTCCTAAATTTACTGTATAACACCCTTATACCCTATATACATATAGTACATATATCCTGTATACATAAAGTACATATACATAATACAAAAGTTTTATAAAAACCACCATAATAAAAATATTCATTCTTAATTGAGATATATAAATACAAATAATATATATATATATATTTAGGTGGAAAATGTTTAAAACACAAATTTATAAAGAAAATCTCTTAAAAATTTTTGCTAGAGTTTTGTCTGTGTGAGTGGGGATTTTCACCCCCACTTCCAGTGGAATGGTTCTTGCGACTTCAGCACTATTAGGCTTGGGACCTTAGAGACCATGGGCCTAAGCTCGGAAAAAATAGAGTCGCCAACCGGATGGACCGGGAAGACAGAAAGGGGTGGATGTGCAATATACCAAATTTTTAAAAATTCCTAATTTTTGGAAATTTAGTAAAATAATTTATAAATTAATTGGATAAATTAAATAAATGATTTTAAAAGAAAATGAAAAATATTTTAAGTAAAAAAGTAAAATATATATGTGATATATATGTAAATATACATAACATATACAAATCAATTTTTAAAAAGTCAAAGTTTATTTTAATAATTCAAAAGTAAATTATATTGTTAATGGAAGATGATATTTTGATATTATAATTAAATAATAATATAAATATATGGTTAAGATTAAAAGTGGAAAATATAAGGTTAAAATTAAAAGTGGGCGGAGAGAGATATTTACTTAGTCTTCATCTTCTTCTTCTTTCTTCCTTAGCCGATTCTCCATGGTTGTGTAAGAGAGGATTTTTGCTTCTTCTAAGCTTCCTAAGGTGAAGGATTTTCAAGGTTTCAAGGGAAGATTTGGTGATTTCCACTTGAGTTGGTAAGTTTCTAACTTGTTTTCTTAGATTTTCTTAAAGATGTGAAATTTGACTTGTTATGGTTGTATGTTTTAATGGTTAGAATTGGTATGTATGAAGCTGTTTTGAGAAGTTAACCATGATTTTAAGGTTGGATTGAATACATGGTTAAGTTTGAGTTGAGTTTGGTGTTGAGAGAGAGTTAGGGCCATGTAACTTTTGAGTTATGAAATCATGGTTTTAAATTGTGTAATTTGATTTTAATTAAGTTGCTTTGATGCATAAGCAAGTATTTTAAATTTAAATGATGGATTTGGTTGAGTATGAATAGAGTTGGAAATGGAAAGGGATTGTTCAAAGTATGGGAAAAGAGTGATAACTTTGGATATGTGGCAATTATGTGTTGATATCAGGATTTTGGCCTAACACGGCCATGCCATTGGGTGTGTCGATGTTTTTATTTTTAGTATTAGTGACATGTGCAGTGATACACCCATATCACTTAGCATGTCAAAGCTACTATAATGCAAGAGTATTGGCACGGGCAGTGACACGGCCATGTCACTAGGAGTGTCAAAGCTTCTTTGATGTGAGCATAGGACATGGTCATTGACACGCCTATGTCGTTGAGCGTGTCATTTGTAGATTTTGCCCAAGATAGCTCTTTTCCTTATTTTTTTCTTTGTGATTCTTATCTTTGTGTTGAGAGAACATATATATGTATTAAAACATGATACTAAGTGATTATTTATAATCACATTTGGTTTATGTGTTGAGGAGATTTGATTTGCCCAATCTAAGTGTTGAAGGGTATCTTGGAAGAGAAGGTTGAAAGTGGTGTTTGAGCTTGTTTTGGTTTCTTTTAGAGGTAAGTACAAACTTTGAATAAGTTGATTCAGTTTACATTACATTTGGACTTAACACATTTTGGTTGAAAAATGTGTTAAGCTACTTGATGTATTGAATATGCATGAACATTGTACTATGTTATTTTATTTGTTAAGAATACATTATATGCATTGTGAGAAGCCATAGATAATGGCTAAAATGAATTCAAAGTGAAAATGTGCAATATATGAAAATGACCCAAAATGTTTAGGTATTGTGTTTTGATGTGAATGCATTAAAGACATTGAGAAAAGCCATGGGTGATGGTTAGATTGCATAAAATGTGATACAATATGATTATATGATGATATGAAATAAGATGACATTGATATAAATGAGATAATGAGGCAATGTGCCTTGTTTGATTATGGGAAAATGAGAAAGAAATTGATGATGGAAAATATGAAATAATTGTGTGCCTAGTATGTTATTCAATTTTCAGAGTTCTGTGTTTGGCGGCATGCCTATGAGGTTATCCTCATTATTTGCCTTCGGGGCTAGGCTTTGAGTAATTATTTATGATCTGCCTTCGGTGCTAGCTTTTGAGCAATTATTATGATTTGCCTTCGGGCTAGACACATGGTGTTAACTTGGACCAAAACAGTAACTCTGAAATTTGAATAGCTTATGAGATCCTTTCGTCCCACGCTTGTATTTGCTTTTATACAAATTGTGAAACAATTGAAAATTATGTTTTAATGAAATGATATGATATATGATATCCATATGCCTTGTGCATTGGCATTGCATTTGAACTTTAATGTTAGCAAAGTTTGTACTACTAGGCTTTTGTCTTTGTGCGATTGTAATTCATCGTGCAGGTGACAGGGGAGATCCGGTGGAGTCGGAGAGTTCTTCTAGACTGGGCCGAGTCTAGATTTGAGATCTTGAGTGTAGAATTGATTGTTGGACATCAAGATTAGAGACACTGCCAGCATGTACATATTTTATATTATTATACATTTTGGCATTATATATATTATACTATGTTTTGTTGTATATATATACTGTAAATTATAAAGAATGTTTTAAATAAAATTTTGTAAAGGGGGGAATTTGTATGTGTTTTTGATAAGTAATATTTTATTTATTATTTAAATTATTTGAGATTATACATATTCAAAAAGTAAGGATTTTATAAAAAATGGGTTGTGATATTTTTGTACCGTATATACATATAGTACATATGTTGGGTGTATGTATTGTACATATATAGGGTATAAGAGTGTTACATTTATTTTGGCATCAGAGTCTAGGTTTGAAATTCTCAACATAGGTGGGTTGCTAGAAAGAGAAAATGGGGATTTTAAATATGGTTTTTAAATTGTGATACATGCATTTGCATTGCCAGTTTATGATCTCTGATGTGACAATTTCTATTGTGTTTGCAGATATAGGTAGTTGTAGCATCTCAGACGCATCAGTCTGTAGAGGATAGTGTAGAGAGTGTAGCTTCTGGTGAGAGTAGTGATGGAGCTAGAGCTGTGATGGAGCTAGAGCTGTGATTGCTGGTGAGGCATATTAATGCAAGAAAGGATCTCTTGAAGCTAGCAAGTGGACCAATCACTAGGAGCAAGGCAAAGAGATATCAAGCTAGTATGGCTTTGCATATTCAAGAAGAGATTTCCAAAGAGCTTCAAGAATTATCATTCAAGAAGATGGAGATAGAGCTTGAAGAAGGCACACCAAAGCTGATTATGATGCTTAGTGTGGAAGCTAAAGGCTAGCTAAAGAAAGGTCCAACGTGCAAGAAAGGTCCATGGGGGTTCATATAAAGCCTTGGGAAGTAATTTAAGGCCCATGGACAGCCCAAATAGTATGGGGTGTTTCTTATGTTGAAGGGATTAGTTTGGTTGTTTCCATACTTTATATTTTCCTTAATGGATTAGGATTTTGTTCCATACTTAATGTTTTCCTTATGCAATTAGGAATGTTTTCCTTATGCAATTAGAATGTTTTAGTTTTCCTTATGCAATTAGAATGTTTTAGTTTTCCTTATGCAATTAGGAATGTTTTAGTTTTCCATATGCAATTAGAAATTTTGTAACCCTTATTTAAGGGCACTATTAGGCTGAATTTCATATACAACAATTAATAAAAAATTTTGAAATTCTTCTACAAGTTCTTCTTGTGAATTTTCGTGTGAGAGAGATTAGAGTGGATTCTTTAATTCTTTCTTTGCATCAAGAATTAGGTTTACTTATCAACAAGAGTTGTGGCGTTTTCCTTCTTCTTACCAACTAAATCCTTCAATCATAGTGAGTTCGTGTCTCTTTATAGGTGTTGGGTTCCTTAGGAGGTGATTATCAAGTTTCAAGGAGTTCTCTACCATTGTTATACGTTGGGTTTGCTGCCATCATTGCTAAGGGTCCGCGTCATTTGGTATCAGAGCTTTAGTGGCCGAACTCATAAGAGTGATGATGCTAGTTTAGTGGTCGAACTCTTCTTTAGGGATGTGGTTCAAATTCATGGGATACCAAAATCCATAGTTTCTGATAGAGACACCAAGTTTTTATCTCACTTTTGGCGTGTGCTTTGGGGAAAGTTAGGTACCAAGTTGTTATTTTCCACCACTTGTCATCCTCAAACGGATGGAAAAACAGAAGTAGTAAACAGAACTTTAGGTACCATGTTAAGAGCTTTAGTGGGTAAAAATTTGAGTTTTTGGGAAGACTGTTTGCCATTTATTGAGTTTGCTTATAATCGTGCTATTCATTCTTCTACAGGATATTCACCTTTTGAGCTTGTTTATGGTTTTAACCCACTAACAGTTTTGGATCTTGTTTCTTTACCTTCTCATGAGCTTGTTAGTTTAAATGGTGAGAAGAAAGCTAAATTGGTGAAAGAAATGCATGAGAAAGCAAGGGCGAATATTGAGAAAAGGAACAAGAGATATGCTGATTCTGCAAATAGAGGGAGACGTGAGATGAAGTTTCAAGTAGGAGATTGGGTTTGGCTGCATTTTCGAAAAGAGTGGTTTCCTAACCAAAGGAAGAACAAGTTGCAAGCAAGGGGATATGGCCCATTCCAAGTGCTGGAGAAGATTAATGACAATGCCTACAAGATCGACTTACCAGGTACGTATAATGTTAGTGCTACTTTCAATGTAAGTGATCTTTCTCCTTTTGATGATGCAGATTTGAGGAAATATCTTTTTGAAGAGGGGGAGAATGATGCAAGAAAGGATCTCTTGAAGCTAGCAAGTGGACCAATCACTAGGAGCAAGGCAAAGAGATATCAAGCTAGTATGGCTTTGCATATTCAAGAAGAGATTTCCAAAGAGATTCAAGAATTATCATTCAAGAAGATGGAGATAGAGCTTGAAGAAGGCACACCAAAGCTGATTATGATGCTTAGTGTGGAAGCTAAAGGCTAGCTAAAGAAAGGTCCAACGTGCAAGAAAGGTCCATAAGGGTTCATATAAAGCCTTGGGAAGTAATTGAAGGCCCATGGACAGCCCAAATAGTATGGGGCGTTTCTTATGTTGAAGGGATTAGTTTGGTTGTTTCCATACTTTATATTTTCCTTAATGGATTAGGATTTTGTTTCCATACTTAATGTTTTCCTTATGCAATTAGGAATGTTTTCCTTATGCAATTAGGAATGTTTTAGTTTTCCTTATGCAATTAGGAATGTTTTCCTTATGCAATTAGGAATGTTTTAGTTTTCCATATGCAATTAGGAATTTTGTAACCCTTATTTAAGGGCACTATTAGGCTGAATTTCATATACAACAATTAATAAAAAATTTCGAAATTCTTCTACAAGTTCTTCTTGTGAATTTCGTGTGAGAGAGATTAGAGTGGATTCTTTAATTCTTTCTTTGCATCAAGAATTAGGTTTACTTATCAACAAGAGTTGTGGCGTTTTCCTTCTTCTTACCAACTAAATCCTTCAATCATAGTGAGTTCGCGTCTCTTTATAGGCGTTGGGTTCCTTAGGAGGTGATTATCAAGTTTCAAGGAGTTCTCTACCATTGTTATATGTTGGGTTTGCTGCCATCGTTGCTAAGGGTCCGCGTCACATATGCTTCTGTGCCTGTGAGACCAGCAGGTGATGAGATTTAGCCGGGCTGGGTACGACATATGGTGGAGCTATTGAGGTAGGCTCCAGTTTAGTAGCCGCTGCTACAACCACAGCTATAGTTGCCGATGAGGAAGTATGAAAAGGTGAGGAAGTTTGGAGCTGAGGACTTTATTGATACTATAGACCCTGGCATAGCAGTGGCAAGATAGGGATTAGAAAGTGTTCATCCAGCTGCAGGCTACTCCGGAGGTGAAGTTTGATTATGCTAGATCTTTATTGCAAAGGGATGCATTTGAGTTGTGGAAGACGGTTCCACATGCTATGGATGATCCACTAGTCCTGACCTATGATGATTTCCTATGGGAATTCGAGAAGAAGTATACTCCGAGGGAGATAAGGATGCGAAGAAGACGGAGTTCCTGAGTTTGAGGTAGGACACCAGGATAGTGACAGCTCATGACATAGAGTTTATCTAGCTGAGTCAGTATGATGGTGGGATCATTTATGAAGAGATTGACCGATGCTAAAGGTTTGAGGAGGGGCTGAGACCCCCTATTATGTGTATTATATCGGGCTCTCAGTGTCAGGATTTTTCTCAGTTGGTTGCAGCTGCCAGGAGTGTTGAGAGAGCACAGGGTCTTGCAACAGTTGCTAGGGTTTATGAGACTAGAGCTCGGAGACCCCTATCAGTGAAGAGAGGCCAAGGTGGATATTTTCAGAGGTTTAGTAGGAGCCAGGGGCTCAGTGCAATAGCAGAGACCTGTTGCTTCAATGGCTAGTGCTCCGACCTAAGTGGCACAAAGGCCTATTCCACCTACCTGTGTCCATTGTGGTAGGGCACATAGGGGTGTTTACTGGAGGATAGGTGCACTAGCAGTGTGTTAAAGATGTGGGTTGCCAGACCACTTTCTCAGAGATTGTCCAGAGCCACCTGAGCATAGACAGAGAGATAGAGCAGCTTCTCAACCCAGTGTTAGAGGGGGTCATAGTGGCAGAGGTTTTGGTAGAGGTGGTAGACCTGGGTCTGGTCAGAGGGGAGATTCTACAGCCGGAAGTAGACTAGATGAGGTAGGGCAATCACAGCGGGTCTATGTGATGCAGAGGTAGCCAAATGCTTTAGCTTTTATTATTGGCACATTTTCTTTATTTGGTACTTCAGTTCTTGCATTGATAGACCCCGGGTCAACTCATTCATAGATCAGTGCATCCATCTTGCCTGTCAGTGATTTGCATTTTGAGTCCCTAGGATTTGATGTGTTGGTGGAAAATCCTTTAGGGCACAATGTTGTAGTTAGCAGGGTACACCGAGATAGCCTATTTGTTATTCAGGATGAGGAGTTTCTCGATGACCTAATTGAGATGCTGAGGCTCCAGATATTTTCCTTGATGAGTTGCCAGGGGTACCTCCTGAGAGAGAGGTGGAGTTTGGTATTAATATGTTGCCTGGTACCACTCCCATCTCTATTACTCCTTATCAAATGGCACCTGCAGAGTTGAGGTAGTTGAAGGTGTAGTTGCAGGAGTTGTTGGATAAAGGGTTCATCCACCCTAGTGTGTCCCCGTGGGGAGTGCCTATTTTGTTTGTGAAGAAGAATGATGGCACCTTGAGATTGTGCATTGATTACAGACAGTTTAATAAGGTGACCATCAAGAAAAAATATCCATTGCCTCAGATAGATGATCTCTTTGATCAGTTGAAGGGAGCAATAGTATTCTCTAAGATTGATATGAGATTAGGGTACCATCTGTTGAGAGTCAGAGATGTGGATGTACCTAAGACAGCTTTTCATATGAGGTATGGGCATTATGAGTTTCTGGCGATGGCTTTTAAACTGACGAATGCACCGGCAGCATTTATGGATTTGATGAATTGGGAGTTCAGACCCTACTAAGATCAGTTTGTGGTGGTCTTCATTGATGATATTTTGGTGTATTCGCATAATGAGGAGGATCATGATAGGCATTTGCAAATTATTTTTCAGACTTTGAAAGAGAAGCAGTTGTATGCTAAGTTATCTAAGTGTGAATTCTGGCTCGATCAGGTGACTTTTCTCGGTCATGTGGTTTTAGCAGAGGGTATTAGAGTTGATCCGAGTAAAGTCAAGGCTATCTTAAATTGGAGTCCACTGAAGACTGTGACAGAGGTTAGAGGTTTTCTGGGTTTGGTAGGCTATTATCGCTAATTTGTGAAGGGTTTTTCTATGATAGCTACACCACTCACCAGATTACTTCGGAAGGGTGTTAAGCTTGTGTGGATAGATCAATGTCAGGCGAGTTTTGAGCATCTAAGGGAGATGTTGACTCAGGGTCCTGTCCTTACCTTGCCTGTAGAAGGTAAACCTTATGTGATATAAAGTGATGCTTCACATAGTGGTTTAGATTGGGTTCTGATGCAGGAGGGTAGAGTCATTGCTTATGTCTCTCGACAGTTGAAGCCGCATGAGCTGAATTATCTAACTCATGATTTAGAGCTAGAAGCTATGGTTTTTGCCTTGACGATTTGGAAGCATTACTTGTATGGGGAGAAGTGTTTTTTTTACATTGATCATAAGAGTTTGAAATACCCGGCTGTTCAAAAAGAGTTGAATCTTAGCAGAGAAGATGGTTAGAGTTGATTAAAGACTATGACTATTTAATTGATTATCATCCTGGCAAGGCAAATGTTATTGTTGATGCCTTGAGTCAGAAGTCTTTAGCAGGTTTGACTAATTATTTGCTCTTGTTGCTTATTGAGTTGAGAGCGTTGTATGCCAGATTTGATCTTAAGTGATGAACATTAAATTTGTATTGAATGTATGAAAAAGGAAAATAAAATAAGAGCATATAATTAAGTGTGTACATGTATATGACATGTGAATGAAATTATACATATATATACATAAAGGTGTGAATCATGTTTTGTAGATGACTTATGAATATGTATATGGTATAATTATAGAATTAATGATATGGAAATGATGTTGTATGTATAAGTGGACCTAAGAGAGAGTAGGTCTGGAACTGGGTAAAGCTAATTGGATTATGTGATAAAAGTAAATATGAAATGGACTTGAGTAATAGTGGACAGTGGACATTGTTGGTGAGCTTTAAATTTGATGATTATATGATATTTAGAGTCCTAAAGTATTCACATATAAAAAGTTCTATGTAATTATATTATAAGAGATTGTAAATGGATTAGAAATGAAGTGACGAATAGGAATTGTATAAGAACTGTATATGATTGAATATGTATATAATAATATTGTTGAAACGTGACTTAAGTTGATAAAGATCATATAATCGAATGCAAATTTGGTTGAAACGGAGTTGGAATGTGTTAACTTCTGATATAGTAAAAAATGTAAAGAAGGAATATGTAATTTTTGAGATACACCTTAGCCTTGTATTTGTATAGATTGAGAATAAAATTATGAGAAGAACAATATTGATTTGAAAGTCTCAGGCTTGAATATTAATCTCTTAAAGCCATGTGTTTTGTTCAGCATATTTGATCGGTTAATTTTGTTATCCATGAATTTGGATCTTAGATAAAAGGATTGTAATACAGATTTGGTGAGATTGAAATTATGTTGGAGGAGTATAGTTAAAAGTTATGATGGATAAAGTTGTACTTTATCATTTTATGTTAAAAACTTGGTTATAATTGTGAAAATAAGAGAGAAAGAGGAAATTATGGAAATGTGTTGAGTTGTGGATAATATAAAATATATATATATATATATATATATATATAACAATGATATGAAATGTGAAGAGATATTAAAAAGGGAGAAATTATAGAATATATTTAAGGTATGTAACTCGAGGTTTGAGTGAATGAATTGTAGATAGTAAATATGGTATAAAATTTTTATGAGAATTGGTGGGTATTATAGTAAGATAATAGAGAATAAACTATGTGTATATTAAAAGATAATTTGAAGTGATTTGTTATCATGATGATTTGACTGAAAATGGATCGGAAGAGATCAGGAATTGAATATAAGTTTGCCCTAATGGAATGAAGTTATATATATACATATATGAATATTATGAAATTTTATGATAAGTTAAGTAAATTAATCGTTGGTTGGAATTGAACAAGATTGGAATGTGGGTATATAGTGACAAATAGATCAATTGATCTAGATTTGACTAAGATTATGAATCATTATTGAGATTTAATGTGTGTAGTTGTACCAATAGTGTAATTATTTACATGATAATGTATATGATGTAAAATGTTAAAGTGTGAATGAACATGAACGAATGGAATTATAGTAGTTATAAATCATGATAAAAAGGGGTAAAGATGGGTTATTTATAAAATAAATAAAAAAGGTAATGTATTAATATGTAAGTTAAGTGAAATGCATGTTAAAGAAGTAACTTTATTTGTGGAAATAAGGATCTTGTTATCCATTGAGGGTTGATAAATGTCTATTTAGACAGTGATTGTAATGAAGGGATAATTAATGCTCAGATATAAATCAATGGTTTTTAAGGTTAAAGTTAAGAGAGTAATTACAAAGAAGTGAAAGAACAAAATATATTAAATATAAAGATTAGATGGAGTATAAGTGTACTATAAAATGATCTGATTCTTATATAAAGACATTAACAAGAAATGTAATGAGCTCTTTTGAATGTTTGATTAAGGAAGTAACAAGATGTATAAACATATAGAATGATGAGTTATGGAATTTAAAGAAGGTGGTTGATTCTAAAGAGGAGAGTTGAAGCTATATGATTTGATGATATAATGACTTAAACGTATAATTAACTTCATATGGAAGTTAAGATGGTATGGTATTATGAATGGATTACAATTATACTAGATAATTTCGAGGACGAAATTATTTAAGGGGGAGAGAATTGTAATATCCTCATGTTTGCCTTAGAAGTTTTGATTATGTTGTTGTTGTAAGTTAGATTGAATGTATATGTTATGTGAAGAGAAAAGAAATGGGAAGAGAAGGTTTATGTATATGTGTTTTGGGAAAGAAAAGAGGGTTTAGAGAGAGGTGTATATGTTGATTATATGGTAATATATATAACATATAAGTTGGTCAAAAGGGAGAGTCAATGCAAGAAGATATTTTCATTTATGATATGTGAAATTACTATAAAGGACATATGAGTTAAAAGAGAGCTAAAGTAAATGGTTAAGGGCATTGAGGTAATTCTCTTTTGGAAATCTCTTGGTGGAGATTAAAAGAAGGAAAGAAGGGTTGACTTGTTATTTTCTTTTCTTTGCTTGAAGTGGTGGTCGGCTATCCAAAGAGAAGAGAGAGCAATTGAAGTGTTTTGGTTTCTAACATCAAGATTGAAGGGAGAATCAAGGAATTTAGTTGAAGATTTGTGGAATTCAACAACTTTGGTAAGTTCTTTTCCTTGATTTCTTCTATTCTTGTGAAGTGGTGTTTTAAGTGAATTAGGGTTTGTTGATTTGATGATTAAATGTGTTTGTGATGTGTTTATAAGTTTTAAAATGGATTGTAAGTTATAAGATTGAATTGGTATTGGTTTGGTTTTGAATATGGTAAGTTAAGTGGAATTTGGTTTTAGGGTTTTGAGATGGTTTGTGTTTAAAATGTAATGTTAATGTGTTGTTTAAGTGATTAATGTAATGAATATTTAAGATATGTGTTAACAACATTGATTAGAACCAATTGAATGAGATTATTGTTGTGCAAAAAGTGTGAAAATGCAAGTGAAAGAGCTTTGGCCAAATTAGGGGTTGTGTTCTTGAGTGACACGGCCATAAGCAAGATGAGACACGGCCAAGACTTATTATTTTTGAGAAACATGGCCAAGTCTAGAGAATTTTGGCCGTGTTGGGTAGGTTTTGGGGTGACACGGTCACTGGCTTGGCCGTGTCCCTTGAATGTGTTTGCTACTGCCTGAGTTGTGTTGAGAGACACGGCCGTGTCCTTGCCCGTGTCTGCCTCGGGAAGTTTTGGTCTTGAGAGACACGGCCACAAGCTTGGTCGTGTCCCTTGGGTGTGTTTGCTACCGTGATGGTTTTTGGTTCTTCATGCATTGTTTGATGCTTCAAAAGTCTTTTGTTCCTAAACATTTTATATACACTCTAAATACTTTGTAATCAAAGAATGACCTAAACAAATGTATGTGGATGATTCTAAACCTATGAATAATGATCTTTGAATTAGGTTTTGAAGAGATTGTGTTGCATTAACCTAAATGTTGAGAATTCTTGGAAGAGAAAATGTATAGATGGATGGGAATAGTTCTTGAGGTAAGTACAAACTTACATAGATGTAATCTTTTATATGATTTTGAGACTTAACACCCTTGGTATAAATGTGTTAAGTAGATTATTATATTGTTAATTCAATGTTACTAATATTGTCATTTGTATAGTGTGAAAGTTATAATGATCATCCAAAAGAAAAGTATGTGCAATGCAATTTGTTAGGATAAATGTTTTAATAATGAATGGTGTTAATGTGTCTTGAGAAATGATGAAATGTGATGTTATCATGATGGATATTGATGATCAAAATGAAATAAATGGACATATGGATTATAGGACAATGAAATTAAGATACATGTGCAAAGAAATGGATTATGTATGCTTGAATGATATGATTAAAGCATGCCTATATGGTATGATTGATTAATGATATGTTTGTTTAGTAATGTAATTGATGTTGCATATATCAATGATGAAACATGAAATGTGATTTGAGATATAATGTGATATGAAGCCATTGTTCTTGGCAATGATAACTCAAATGTGATATGAAGCCATTGTGATTGGCTATGATAATTCAATTGAGATATGTAAGGCATGTTTACCTAAATGATGATGAGAATTGAAAATGATATTGATGATGAAATAAACAATGAATTGTGTATCTAATGTGTTATTCATTTTCAGAGTTTTGTTGTTGGTGGCATGCCTAATGGTAACAATCTCTTGAAGTTAGGTTGGGCTTGATCCTTGAAGCCAAGTTGGGTTGAAGTTTAACATGTTTTACTCCCCTTGAAGCTTGGTTGGGTATAGTCCTTGAAGCCTAATTGAGATGTTACAACCCTTGAAGCTAGGTTGGATTAGTTCTTGAAGCCAAGTTGGGTTGATACTCAGCATGCTTTGTTCCCCTTGAAGCTTGGTTGAACTTAATCCTTGAAGCCTAGTTGGGATATTTATGAATGTGATAATTAAACCAAAGCATTAACTCTGAAAGTCGAATAGCATATTAGTGTCTTTTGGGCCCGAGTCTGTCATTTGTTGTAAATATGATATATATATATACAAATGTTGGAATACATGAGTAATGAGATATATAAATTGTGGATATTAGTGATGGATGATGGTTGGTGATAATAATTGCCTTTGTGAGAAATGTGATGTATGATTAATGAATTGTGAACAAACTAATGTTATGAAGTATGATATGTGATGTGTGTATTGATTGTGGGTATTAATGATGAATTGTGTTTGGTGATAAGGATTGTTTTCCTTGGAAAATGTGATTTTTGATTAGTATGATATATATAATGTATGTATATGATATATTGATTGTGAGTATTAGTAATGGATTATGGTTGGTGGTAATGTTTTATATAAACATATATAATATATGAGATTAGTCAAGATATATGAAAGTTGCAATTAGGAAGGAAAAACATGATAAGAACTAATTGTACATTGAGTTGATATATCATTATATAATGGAATATCTATAATGTATGTTTATATTTTATATTTGTACTACTAAGCTTTCGGGCTTAGCGCGGATGTGTAATCGCGCAGGTAGCTTGGTGGAAGATACAAAGTCTTTCGTTATGCCACGAGAAGGGTAAAGGTTTGTCGAGACCAACTAGAGGGAAATGCATACATGTATAACTTTTATATTGATGTATTTATGACGAGAAAGTAATTATATGTATAAATGAAGTTTTTGATAAAGATAATGATTTGGTAAATGTTATTTAAATTAATGTATTATGGTTTGGAATTCTTTTACAGGTTTTAAAAAGGTAACGAAAAGTGACATCCTTATACTTTATATACTTACTGTATGTATACCACGTATATGTATAGTACTTATATAAGGTATCGGGGTGTTACAATTGTTTTCTCCACCACAATTGTGTCATTGGAGTTCTGGTCGAGCAATACCAAGACAGTGTGTTCACTGCCTTTGTCAAGTTATGTGTCTTTGATCTTTCTTTTTCTCTATTTTATTTTCTGGCTTATAATTTTTCTATTGATGCTTGGTTGCTAGGGTTTCTCTTAGAATCCAAAAGTCCGCTGTATCAGCCAAAAAATCAATAAAGTCTCCACACTCTCTCAAAAAGATTAAAAGTCCAAAGTTTCTTTCAAATAATTGCCACCCCCAGTCCGTGTGTTTTATACTATTTATAGGAAAACCAAAAAAGACCTAATCCTATTTTAATAAGAAAATACCAACTGTTTAGAAAAAATTACAAAACTAGATAAAATAAGATTTGGTCAAAAATTGACAGCGCGCGTGCTGCTGGGCCTGCAAGGATTGCTGCGGGCTGGCACACGGATTACATTGGGCGAGGCAGCAGGCAATTTGCTGACTGTGTGAATTGGGCAAGTTAGTTCACTGCAGGCACCACCAGCGGCAAACTAGGCAAGCCCAATTGATATCTGTGGCAAATTGGACAATGCCCAATTCGCCGCAGATATTTGTTGCAGGGAACTGGGCAAGCCCAGTTGGCTGCTGCGGCAGCGCTGCCTGGCGTCGCTCACCGATCCGTCCTATTTTTATTTTTTTTATTTTTTTTATTATTAAACATAACTATTAAATATTATAAAGATAAATATTATAAATAGTAAATAAAATAAATGCCATAAAAATTATTTTGGACTGTTTAAAAATATCGGGCTAGATTGGGCTAAAAATTAAGGTCTATAGTTTGCCCCCTACTTGAATGATTGTTTAGATCAATTTTGTATATATATTTTTATTATGTTTATGTCAATTTTAAGTTAATTTTTATGTTAAATTGCACTTAAGTTTGTTTGAAGTTGTTGATTTAGGTTGGAGTACATTCGATGGAGCCATTTGATCAAAATTGGTGGAATTTGTGGAGAAAATCAAGTGACACGGCCAAGCTTGTCATGGCTTGGCCATGTCCATCATCAAAAGAAGCAGAAACAAGGAAAATTATGAGACACGGCCAGGATTAACATGGCTTGGCCATGTCCCTCAAGGAAACAAGTCCAGTAGCGAACACGGCCATGAGACACGGCCAAGCCACTGGCCATGTCTCTCCAAAGGAACAAAAGAGCAAAGAAAGCAAACAAAGAAAAGAAATACACAGAGACAGACACCATCACTGGACACAGCCAGGACATTGGCCGTGTCACATGACACGGCCGTGTCCTTGACCGTGTCTCACAAGGGCAAAGCATACAGAATGGGACACGGCCAGAAGCTTGGCCGTGTCCCCCAAGAAAGAAACCCTAAGTCCTTAGATGGCTTGCACGAGAAATGAGTTGGTGTGTTTTAGTGGGTGACAAAAAGAATAAAAAAAGAGTGAAAAGTGGGAGGATTTTATGGAAGAAAGGTATAAAGAGATTAGTAAGTGGGAGACAAGGCATGATGGGTGTCTTAAACAATTCAAAGTGGAAGAGCATGGGGATTAAAAAATGGATTTTTGAATAAATTTAGTGGACATTCTCTACACACTTGCACTTGTTCTTCATCTTACTCATCTTCTTCCTTGGTTCTTGCTTGAGAGAGTAAGACCATTCACCATCTTCATTCACCATTTCTTTTCACACACCAAGAGCAAAAACAATTGTTGGTTTTGAAGTGAGTTATTAGTTCTTAAGAATTAGGGTTTTAAGAGGCTTGATTGGAGAGTTGAGAATTTGAGAAAGCTATCATCTACTCCTTCAAGAAGAGAACCAATTGTTCAAGAGAGCTGGAAGTTCATCATCACGCACCAAGAAGGAGCCACGAAAGAGACGAGAGTCCGATTTTTAGCATCTTCAAAAAGGGGTTTTTCTAACTCTTTCTCTTATTCCAATTCTTATTTGTTGTTGTGTATTAAGAACATTAATATTGCAATGTATAACTTTGATTTGGTTTATATTGAATTGAGTATTTGTTTAAAACATATGATGAGCTAAATTACTTATGCTTGGGGTTGTAGTATATTTGATTAAATGATTTGATTTGATGATTCCATTGATATACCTTGTTATATGTTGATTGCATTGTAATTAAAGGTAAATTGATAGATTGGCCACCTATTGATTACTTAATATTGAATGACGGACCGAGAGGAGAAGTTTAATATCGGAACTATGCAATTGACTACCCTAAGAATGAATTAGAAATATAAGTTCTAGGGTTTATTAATTTGCTAATGTTAAATAATTGGTTGTTGTTAATTCATATAAGTGAGAACTAGTAAATTGATAATTGGCTAATTAATCTTAAGAAACAAATTAAGATTCAAGGTTATATTAATGGATAATTGGATAATTGAACATTTGATTAAATGGACCTACAACCCTAGGCATCATTTCCACAATTAAAATTCTCTTGCATAAAATCACTCATTTTCATTTCTAAGGATAATTACGGTTCACCAATTCAATCACACAACTGAATTTATTATTTCATGTTAATTGAACTATTACTTGCAAGTCCTTCCTTGGGAAACGACCTTGGGGCGATCACCATCACTACAATAGCCTCGTATACTTGCGAGTGCCGCTTTGTGATAGTGTTGATTTAAGAGCAACAAGTTTTTGGCACCGCTGCCGGGGAAGGCAATTTTTGTGATAGTTTGATTGTTTTAATTTATTTGTTAAATTGTTTAAAGTGGTCTTTTTGAATTGCTTAGGTACTTTATGCACGGATGACAGTCTCAAGGAAATGAACTTGTTCCATTTATAGACAACATCCATAGACTTCCAAGATCCGAGAGACCAAATCCTTTTGAGCAAGAAAGAGAAAATACATAAGAGCAATTTGAGGAGAACACAGAAACAGAGATGGGTGATGCACAAGAGCCACCCATGAAGGAGTTTGCTCGACCGATCATCGGAGTGACCACATCTTGTATCCGGTTGAGCAACGCAGCAAGAAACTACGAACTCAGAAATACTCATTATAGTATGCTGACATCCTTCCACGGACTGCCGAATGAAGACCCTCTCAACTTCATTCGAGACTTTTATTCAACATTGCATACGTTCCCTTTGCAAACATTAACAAAAGATGAACTGAAGCTGAGATGTTTCCCATACAGTTTAAAGGACAGAGCAAAAGCGTGGTTAATGACCCTACCAGAGAATTCTTTAACCACATGGACTGAAGTCTACAACAAATTTATGGGAAAATTTTATTCACATCAAAAAACCAAGGAGCTTAGGGGAAGTATTGCAACTTTCACCCAATTTTACGGAGAACCGTTTCACGAGGCGTGGGATCGCTTCAAATCATTATTATTTCAGTGCCCTCACCACTACTATCCACAATAGTTGCTCAATCAATTTTTCTATGATGGGCTAACTTAACAATCTCAAAATACAGTGGATAATGCAGCAGGGGGTGCAATGGGTGAAAGAACAGCTGCAGAAACAGTTGCATTATTCGAAATGTTGGGGGCAAATTCCCAACAAAAGAGCATTGGAGAAAGAAGAAGAGGAGCACATGAGATAAGTGCAAACTCAAAAATGGCTAGGCAAATTGCAGAACTGACAAGGCAAGTGAAATTGTTGAATGCAAAATGAAACTTGTCGGGACCAAGCCAAGAATCATGCGCATCATGCGGTCTTGTAGGCCATCAAGAAAATGTGTGCCCCTCAAATTTTGATTCATTTCGAGAGGAGCAAGAGCAAGCTTTTGCTTTTGAAGGGTTCCAACAAAGGGGTAGGAATGACCCATATTCAAATTCTTATAACCCCGGTTGGAGGAATCACCCCAATTTTTCATGGAAAAATTAACAACATGCTCCACCTCAACAACCCTTCCAACCATATCAAAGAGGTCCCCAATTTCAAGGGCAACCCTCAAATCAAGAGCAGGTCAAGAAACCTTCATTTGAAGACAATTTGAATGCTTTCATTCAAGTAAGCACTCAAAATCAAGAATTGAACAATAAGCGGTTTGACTCTTTAGAAGCATCGCTTAAGAAGGTTGAAACTCAAGTGGGCCAATTGGCTGATCAACTTCAAGCCAATCAAAAAGGGAAATTTCCAAGCCAACTGGAGCAAGCCAAAGCAATCACCGTTTTGAGAAGTGGTAGGGTACTTGATAATAAAATCGGTGATAATAACATTGATAATTCCTTTTATGCAGGTACAATGCAGGGTAATGGCAAGGAAATGCAAGAAGAAGAAGCTGAACCAAATGAGCTTAAGGAGGACAAAGAGGAGGCATCCGTTGCACCAAAACTGCACAAATCTCCAAATCCGTACAGACCACCAATTCCATTTCCCAGCAGGTTAAAAAATGAAAAGCATGATAAACAATTTTCTGAAATTTATAACATGCTTTCGAAGGTAAGTATCAACCTACCCTTACTAGAGGTAATCTTATGCCAAATTCTTAAAAGAATTAAACACTAAGAAGATAAGGTATGAGTTGGATGAGAAGGTGATAGTTTCGGAAGTAACAAGTGTTGTTTTACAACATAAGTTACCTCCTAAACTAAAAGATCCTGGGAGCTTTATTGTTAAAATCATTATGGGGAATGGGAAAGAGACCATTGGCATGTGTGATCTTGGAGCTAGTATTAATTTGATGCCATACTCAATTTATCTGAATCTAGAGCTAGGGGAACTCAAACCGACCAAAATGGTTTTACAATTAGCAGATAGAACTCTTAGATACCCTAAGGGAATCATAGAAGATGTTCTAGTAAAGGTAGGAGGTTTGATTGTACTCGTCGATTTCATTGTCTTAGACACGGGGGGAGAAATCCCACGGGATGCCGAACATGCAATTTTGTTAGGAAGGCCTTTTATGGCCACAACTAACACTTTAATTGATGTTAAAAATGGAAAATTAACCATGACCATTTTGGGACAAACTGTAGAATTTTCAATTTTTAACACTTCCCCTATTCCCACTAGTGCTTTATATGAAGATTGCTCTTTCATTGATCTTACTGATAGTGTTGTCCAAGAAGTTTTCTTGCAGGAAAATGGCGAGCACAAGCTAGAAAAGGCTCTAAAATTGCAAGAAGAAGCAGAGATTTCCAATGAGGAGGATAAAGAAGATAATACCGTTTTGGACGATGAGAGTGCTGAGGAAGAAATTGAAGTTAAAGAAGAGCAAGTTCAACTACAAGGGGTTGAGCTTAAAGAACTCCCTAAACATTTAAAATATACTTTTCTTGGGGAAAATAACTCTCAACCAGTGATAATTTCTGCTACCCTACCAGAGAGGAAGAAAATAAGCTTGTAACAATGTTGAAAAAATTCAAGAAGGCTATAGGTTGGGGGTTGAGTGACATTAAGGGTATTAGTCCCTCTATGTGCATGCATAAGATTATCTTAGAGGAAGGGGCTAAACCGGTGAGAGAGTCTCAAAGAAGACTAAACCCTAACATGAGCGAGGTTGTTAAGAAGGAGGTCCTTAAGTTACTGGATGAAGGGGTAATTTACCCTATTGCTGATAGTGAATGGGTTAGTCCTGTTCATGTTGTGCCTAAGAAAATGGGGTTGACAGTGGTCCAGAATGAAAAAGGAGAGTTGGTACCAACCCGAACACAAACTGGGTGGCGGATGTGCATAGATTATAGGAAATTAATTAAAGTCACCAAGAAAGATCACTTTCCTTTGCCATTTATTGATCAAATGCTTGATAGATTATCTGGACATTCTTTTTACTGTTTTCTTGATGGTCTTTCAAGTTACTACCAAGTCTCGATAGCACCGGAAGATCAACCAAAGACTACATTTACTTGTCCCTTTGGGACATTTGCATTTCGAAGGATGCCATTCGGACTTTGCAATGCACCAGGCACATTTCAAAGGTGTATGCTTTCCATATTTTTTGATATGTTAGACAAGTGCATTGAGGTATTCATGGATGACTTTTCTGTCTTTGGTAATTCCTTTGATGATTGTTTGGAAAAGTTGACTCTAGTACTTAAAAGGTGTATTGAATGTAATCTTACATTGAGTTGGGAAAAGAGTCACTTTATGGTTGATCATGGAATTGTTTTAGGGCATGTTATTTCCCATGAAGGGATTGAGGTAGACAAAGCTAAAGTTGAATTAATTGTGAACCTACCTCCACCCACATCAGTTAAGGGAATTAGAAGTTTTTTGGGACATGCAGGATTTTATAGGAGGTTCATAAAAGATTTTTCAAAAATTTCACGTCCTTTGTGTCATTTGTTAGGAAAAGATGTCCCATTTGTTTTTGATGAAAAGTGCTTAGAAGCTTTTGAAATTTTGAAAGAAAAACTAACTTCTGCCCCTATAATTGTTGCCCCAAATTGGGATTTGCCATTTGAAATTATGTGCGATGCATCGAATTTTGCCATTGGAGCTGTGTTGGGCCAAAGAGTGAATAAATTGATGTGTGTAATTTATTATGCAAGTTTATCTTTAAATGATGCACAAGTAAATTACACGACCACTGAAAGAGAAATGTTAGCTGTGGTATTTGCACTAGACAAATTTAGATCTTACTTGATAGGTTCTAAGGTCATAGTATTTTCTAATCATACAGCTTTGAAATACCTATTGACCAAACCACAAGCTAAACCTAGGCTCATTAGGTGGGTGTTAATGTTACAAGAATTCGATGTTGAAATCAAAGATAGGAAAGGAAGCGAAAATGTAGTGGCCTACCATCTTTCTAGACTTAACTCTTGTGAAAATAATGCTGAAATTGCTTGTGAAAATGTGTTTGAAAAATTCCCGGATGAACACTTGTTTTCCTTAACTCAAGCACCATGGTATGCTGATATTGCTAATTATCTTTCTTGTGGTGTAGTGAGAAAGGATTTGAGCTTCCAAGCAAAGAAGAGATTCCTGCATACATGTAAGTATTATTTTTGGGATAAGCCTTACTTGTTCAGAATTTGCAGGGATGAAGTGATAAGAAGATGTGTGCCGGAAGAGGAACAAAAACAAGTGCTACAATTTTGCCACAATTTGTATTGCGGGGGACATTTTGGAGGAAAGAAGACCGCCGAGAAAATTCTTCAAAGCGGTTTGTATTGGCCTACTCTTTTTAAAGATGCTTATCATTTTTGTATAAGATGTGATGAATGCCAAAGAGTAGGAAACATTAGCAAACGGAATGAAATGCCCCTTAATATTTTTATTGTGGTTGATATTTTTGATGTGTGGGGAATTGATTTCATGGGGCCATTTCCCAAATCCTTTGGTTTTGAATATATTCTTCTAGCAGTAGATTATGTGTCCAAGTGGGTTGAGGCAATCCCCACTAAGACCAATGATGCTAACATTGTGTTAAAATTTGTGAAGGAGAATATTTTGAGCAGGTTTGGAACCCCCAAGGCGATAGTGAGTGATGGAGGAAGCCATTTTTGCAACAAATGGTTTGAAAAGTTGATGACCAAGATGGGCATCCGACACAAAGTGGCAACTCCATATCATCCCCAAACATCCGGGCAAGCTGAGATTTCGAACAAGCAGATCAAGGGGATTTTAGAAAAGACAGTGAGCACAACTCGGAAGGACTGGTCAATCCGACTCTCGGAAGCATTATGGGCTTATAGGACTGCTTATAAAACCCCATTGGGAATGAGTCCTTATAGGTTGGTCTTTGGCAAGGCATGCCACCTCCCGGTGGAATTGGAGCACAAGGCTTATTGGGCAATAAAGACCACGAATATGGACTTAGGTGAAGCAAGGGAGCAAAGAATGCTTCAAATTTCTGAGCTTGATGAGCTTCGGAATGAATCCTATGAGAGTTCGAGGATCTTCAAGGAAAAGACCAAAGCTATTCATGACAGGATGATTCTTCGAAGGACTTTTGAACCGAGAATGAAAGTCCTCCTCTTCTATTCAAGAATGCGGTTGTTTCCCAAAAAATTGAAGTCACGTTGGAGTGGACCCTTTCAAATCACTCAAACATTTCCCTATGGGGTTGTTGAGTTGCTTAATTTAAAAACCAACGAGACGTTCAAGGTCAATGGACAAAGGGTGAAGCCCTACTTGGAAGACATTGAAGTTGCAAAAATGGTGGAAAGCATGGTGTTCATTGACGGATGATGCAACAATGTCCAGCTATACGACATTAAAGAAGCGCTAAATGGGAGGCAACCCATCAGTTTGCATTTCTTTTCACTGTTATAATTTTATATTTTGCAATTTTAATTTCATGTTGAGTTAAATAAAATGGAATGGGTACTTTGATGGGTTTTTATTTTTTTTTTGAATGTGTTTCAGGGTTAAACCAAGAAGAAGATTGCATTTTTTGTGATTTGGTGACACAAATAAACCAATTAAATTAAAAAAAATATTCAAATCCAATTTGGCAGAGGCAGACACGGCCAGAGGTCCTGGCCGTGTCCTTGCCCGTGTCAAGTAGCACCAAAAGACACAGAGGCAGACACGGCCAGAGGTCCTGGCCGTGTTCTTTCCCGTGTCCAGCAAACGCCAAAGTCACAGAGGCAGACACGGCCAGAGGTCCTGGCCGTGTCACACAGACACAGCCAAGCCTTTCCCCGTGTCACTCAAAGTGTCTTGCAACCTTCTTTTATCCAGTAAGAGACACGTTCAAGTGACACGGCCGTGTCTCAGGCCGTGTCCCTCAAAAACCATCAGACACAGCCAAGCTTCACCAAGCTTGGCCGTGTCACCTAAAATTTTAGTTTTAAAAATGTGACTTTTGCCTAGTTTTTCATTTTAAATCCCTAAATCTTTCTCTCCTCTCTCTCTCTCTCTCTCTCTCTCTCGCTCTCCCTCGATCTCTCTCTCTCAAAACGCCATAGCCACTTCCTTAAACCTTCAAAATCATTTGAAATCTTTCATTTTTCTTCACCCAAACTGATTTAAACTCATCCACTTCCCTTCTTTTCTCATTAAAAAGCAATTAAAACTTTGAAAACTTCATTTTCACCAAATCATCAAAATGCCAAGAACAAAAACGGTGTCTCACCACAAAAGGACGCGACTTCCACCTTCAGCTCCATCTTCATCATCGTCAGCACCAAGGAGAGCAACTCTTGTCGCTCGGGGTTTCTTTCCGACGAGGTATGTTAACGAAGAATCCCTCGATGCTCTTCATATTCAAAATAATTTTTATGGATTTGTTCATAATCTTGGGTGGGATAGATTTGTTTCCCTTAAACCTTTGCAATTTGAGGAGCTTACATTGGAATTTTTAACCACACTTAAGGTTGAAAGAAATGACCAAAGGATTTGCATTAGGTTACACTTTAAACTGCTTGGGAGACCATTTGTCCTTAAAATTGAGCAATTGAGCGATATATTTGGTTTTCACCAACAAGGGGAACGATGTGTGCCTAAGAGTTTTAGACAACAGTTCGCATGGGGAGCTTTGGGCTCGGGTACCTATGTGGCCAAATCGGCCAAAGCTACAAAATTGAAAAATCCCGCCTTAAGGTACTTACACCGGTTTATGTCATGTGGATTCTTTGCAAGAAAAGAGAGCACCGGGGTTGTAGAACTAAGTGAACTATACTTTTTAGACTGTGCTATCAATGTTGTACCCGTTTGTACCGGCTATTGGTTAGCCGATGTGTTTGACAGTGTGGCATATAAAAAGAGGGGTGCCATTTGCATCGGAGGATTAGTTACAATTTTAGCAATGGCACTCCTTGATAATTTTGACTCGAGCCATTGCCAGATGACCAAGATCTTGGGGAGTGATTCATTAGATCTTGCCACCCTCGAGAAGATGCACATGGTTTCAAGAAAAGGAGGAGCTTATGTTATGGGTTCAACTGAGACTGAGGTACTGGAGGGCCGTCAAAAGAGAGCACGAGTCGAGGAGGATTCCAACTCGAATTCTCTCGATTTAGATGAAGATGCTCCAATCTCAAACAATCAGGAGATCCTTAATAGGATTGAAGCATTGGAAAGCAGGGTTGACCGAAACCATGCTACTGCCATGGAACAAATTGACCGTAATCATACTGCAGTCATGGAACAAATGGACCTAATCAACAGCAACCTCGCTAAAATTCTGAGCCTCCACCCATCAGTTGCATCATCGTCCTATCCTCCACCACCGTAGATCCTACCAGCTCCAACCTTTTGACATCACTTGTTATTTTCTTATTTGTAGTTATTTCATGTTTTTGTTGTTTTGGTTTTTAATGTTAACTCTTTATATTGTGTTTATTTTATATATTGTATTTTGCTCTTGAACAATGGTTGTTTGTGGATGAAAAGGTAGCACTTGCGTCTCAAAGGATCGATGGAAAAACAGGTTGTACCTTAACTTTTTTACTTTAAATATCGTTGTTTCCATTGAGGACAATGTAAAACTTAAAGTGTGGGGTGTGTGCTAAGCCTTTTGTTCATGAATATAAATTGTCTATTTTCGTAAGTGTTCTTGTTTTGTTAAGTTTCTTGTTTTGGTTTATAATTGATTTTGATGGATATTAATAAGTTCAATTGTTATAACAATGTTGATAGATGACTTTTAAATTTTTGAAGCATGAATTTGAGGATTGATTAGAGTTAGTACTTATTGTCAATTTTGATGGTTATTCTTTGCATTGCCATTAAACTAGTGAGGAATTGAGCCATCAACTTATCATTCTTTTTATGTGTGAACATCTTTGATTGATGAATTACTAGAACTTGCTTTGACATGCATTTTGAGACTACATAAAAATTTCAATTAAGCATCAACATGATTAAGGCAATTTAGGGCAAACCATTTTGGCTTAAAAAGACCAACCTTACATCCGACCTTAGTTCGCCAACTTTGAGCTTATTTCATTTTTTCCTTCTTTCTTTTTCACAACACCATCGGCTTGAGCCATTATATTTTAACTCTACCCATTCATTAGATCAAGAGCACTTTAAGAGCATTAATGGAGTGTTGTGCAGAATAAGTGTGGGGTTGAATTCAATGGGCTTTAAATTAGTTGGATACCCTATAAAAAAAATTTAAGAATGAAAATTAAAATAATAGTTGTTGTTCTTGTCGGAAGGGTTGTAATGAGTTTGGAAATTATCTTTGCAAATTAAACAAATGGAGTCCCTTAAAAGCACATAAATGCATAGTGCTAAGTGATTGAGATGAATTATGGGATTGTTGATCATGCTAAATTACTTACTTCACTCTTGAAGTACTCTTGACCTAAATGAACTAACTCACTCTCCCAAATGTCATACCTTTTCCTTAGCCCCGTTACAACCAAAGAAAAGACCTTATGATTGATGCTTGATTGTGATTAGGTGGTGGAGATTTGATTGATAAGCAAGCCTATAGTCCTAATCTTTCATTGAATGTTGCGAGCTTAAACACTACCCAATTAAACACTTGAGAGGTTTTGTGAGGGAGTGACAATTTTGGTATGCATTGATTGACCATTAAGTTACTTGAGTACCGATTATTCTTGATTCGATTATGATTGCGGATTTAATAAGATGGGAGTCTTAATGCATCCTTATAACTCTTGAACTTGATAATATTTATCTGGTTTTATTTGTTTTTATTTTAACTTTGCTTGGGGACAAGCAAAGGATTAAGTGTGGGGTAATTGTTTAGATCAATTTTGTATATATTTTTTATTATGTTTATGTCAATTTTAAGTTAATTTTTATGTTAAATTGCACTTAAGTTTGTTTGAAGTTGTTGATTTAGGTTGGAGTACATTCGATGGAGCCATTTGATCAAAATTGGTGGAATTTGTGGAGAAAATCAAGTGACACGGCCAAGCTTGTCATGGCTTGGCCGTGTCCTTCATCAAAAGAAGCAGAAACAAGGAAAATTATGAGACACAGCCAGGATTAACATGGCTTGGCCGTGTCCCTCAAGGAAACAAGTCCAATAGCGAACACGGCCATGAGAAACGGCCAAGCCACTGGCCGTGTCTCTCCAAAGGAACAAAAGAGCAAAGAAAGCAAAGAAAGAAAAGAAATACACAGAGACAGACACCATCACTAGACACGGCCAGGACATTGGCCGTGTCACATGACACGGCCGTGTCCTTGACCGTGTCTCACAAGGGCAAAGCATACAGAATGGGACACGGCCAGAAGCTTGGCCGTGTCCCCCAAGAAAGAAACCCTGAGTCCTTAGCTGGCTTGCACGAGAAATGAGCTGGTGTGTTTTAGTGGGTGACAAAAAGAATAAAAAAAAAAGAGTGAAAAGTGGGAGGATTTTATGGAAGAAAGGTATAAAGAGATTAGTAAGTGGGAGACAAGGCATGATGGGTGTCTTAAACAATTCAAAGTGGAAGAGCATGGGGATTAAAAAATGGATTTTTGAATAAATTTAGTGGACATTCTCTACACACTTGCACTTGTTCTTCATCTTACTCATCTTCTTCCTTGGTTCTTGCTTGAGAGAGTAAGACCATTCACCATCTTCATTCACCATTTCTTTTCACACACCAAGAGCAAAAACAATTGTTGGTTTTGAAGTGAGTTATTAGTTCTTAAGAATTAGGGTTTTAAGAGGCTTGATTGGAGAGTTGAGAATTTGAGAAAGCTATCATCTACTCCTTCAAGAAGAGAACCAATTGTTCAAGAGAGCTGGAAGTTCATCATCATGCACCAAGAAGGAGCCACGAAAGAGACGAGAGTCCGATTTTTAGCATCTTCAAAAAGGGGTTTTTCTAACTCTTTCTTTTATTCCAATTCTTATTTGTTGTTGTGTATTAAGAACATTAATATTGCAATGTATAACTTTGATTTGGTTTATATTGAATTAAGTATTTGTTTAAAACATATGATGAGCTAAATTACTCATGCTTGGGGTTGTAGTATATTTGATTAAATGATTTGATTTGATGATTCCATTGATATACCTTGTTATATGTTGATTACATTGTAATTAAAGGTAAATTGATAGATTGGCCACCTATTGATTACTTAATATTGAATGACGGACCGAGAGGAGAAGTTTAATATCGGAACTATGCAATTGACTACCCTAAGAATGAATTAGAAATATAAGTTCTAGGGTTTATTAATTTGCTAATGTTAAATAATTGGTTGTTGTTAATTCATATAAGTGAGAACTAGTAAATTGATAATTGGCTAATTAATCTTAAGAAACAAATTAAGATTCAAGGTTATATTAATGGATAATTGGATAATTGAACATTTGATTAAATGGACCTACAACCCTAGGCATCATTTCCACAATTGAAATTCTCTTGCATAAAATCACTCATTTTCATTTCTAAGGATAATTACGGTTCACCAATTCAATCACACAACCGAATTTATTATTTCATGTTAATCGAACTATTACTTGCAAGTCCTTCCTTGGGAAACGACCTTGGGGTGATCACCGTCACTATAATAGCCTCGTATACTTGTGAGTGCCACTTTGTGATAGTGTTGATTTAAGAGCAACAACGATATGAGACTTTGAGTAGAAGAGAGTGAAAAGCAATATGACTTTGAGCAGATTTTGGATGAGGATGGGTTTTGTACTCGAGATTTGGGTACTTGGACCCAAGACTGAATTAGATTTGGGTACTTAGACTCAAGATTGGGTACTTGGGCCCGTGACTGAATTAGATTTGGGTATTTGGACCCAAGATTTGGTACTTAGACCCGAGATTGAATCTGATTTGGATACTTGGACCCATGATTTGATTGGGTATTTGGACCCGTGATTGGGTACTTGGATCCGTGACTGAATTGGGTACTTGGACCCGAGATTAGATACTTGAACTCAAGATTGAATCTGATTAGGGTACTTGGACCCGTGACTGAATTTGATTTGGGTACTTGGACCCGAGACTGAATTGAATTTAGGTACTTAGTCCATAGACTGGGTACTTGTGTAACACCCCCATACTCTATATAAGTACTATACATATACCAAGTATACATACAATACGTATATAAAGTATAAGAATGTCACTTTTCGTTTCCAATTAAAAACCTTTATCCAAGTTTAAGCAATATTGCATTAATTTAAAGAGCATTTACATAAATCATTATTCTTATAAAGAAAAATACAACATAATTAAAGTCACACATGTATGCATCACCTTCTAGTTGGTCTCGAGACACTCTTACCCTTCTCGTGGCATAACAGTTGGACTTCCAGATTAACCGCATAACCACCTGCGCGATTACACCACCGCGCTAAGCCCGAGAGCTTAGTAATACAAATAAATATAAAATATATACTTTACATAAAGATCATACCTTATACTTTTAGCATCATGTTTTATTGTTTTCTTACCCTGTTTTCCTTTCTCAAAGCATTCTTCATATATTCCCACTGATCTCATAAATCATACACATATTTACATAGAACATTCACAAAACTATACTTACCATTTCTATCTCATATACATATACATATACATCATTTTAACAAATCACTATTCAATGATCTATCCAAACCTTCATGAGAACAATTCTCATAAATTCCACATTCATAAACATTTTACACATCATACTATATTCTCATAAACTCATATCTCAACAAAACTCCTCAAGCCATATTCATTTTCAATATATCATTACACACATTACCAAATCATACTTCATAACATTATTTTATTCACAAATTTATCAATCATGAAACACACTTCCAACAAAAGCAACCATAGATCTCATTACTCATTTAGTTCAACATTTGGATATCACATGAACAACAAAGACAGACTCGGGCCCAAACAAAACACTAACATGCCATTCCATTATCAGAGTTAATGCTTTGGTTTAATCATCACATTTATCATTATCCCAACTAGGCTTCAAGGATTTAGGTTCAACCAAGCTTCAAGGGGAACAAAGCATGCTAAGTATCAACCCAACTTGGCTTCAAGAACCAATCCAACCTAGCTTCAAGGGTTGTAACATCTCAATTAGGCTTCAAGGATTTGACCCAACCAAGCTTCAAGGGGAGTAAAACATGTTAAACTTCAACCCAACTTGGCTTCAAGGATCAAGTCCAACCTAACTTCAAGAGATTGTTACTCATATTAGGCATGCCACCAATAACAAACTCTGAAAATGGAATAACACACTAGCTATACAATTCATTTATCAATTTCATTCTCAATTAAATTATCATAACCAATAACAATGGCTTCACATGTCATTTGAATCATCATAGCCAATAACAATGGCTTCACATGTCATTTGAATCATCATAGCCAATAACAATGGCTTCACATCTCAATTTATGTTATAACCTTTCATTATTCAAGTATACATAATCAATTACCCCATCATATCACTCACATAATTCATATAACACATCACCATTCACAAGACTTACAATGCATAGTACATAACCTTGTTCATATAATATCATATGCATTATCAAATGTAAGTTCAATTCCAATCATTTAAGAAGAACAAAAACCAAACACAGTAACCAACACACCCAAGGGACACGGCCAAGCTTGTGGCCGTGTCTCTCAATCCAACATTTCAGTAGCAAACACGGGCATAGGACACGGCCAAGCTTGTGGCCATGTCTCTCAAAACAAATTGGCAGTGACCAACACTGGCATAGAACACGGCCGTGTCTCCTCAAAATCCACCCAACACGGCCAAAATTCTATTGACTTGGCCGTGTCTCTCACGAATTGGCCGTGTCTCTCCTTGCTTTTGGCCGTGTCACTCATGGATTGAAACCCTAACATACACAAGTCTCCTCTAAATTGCACTCAAACTCATCATACACAGAATAGCATGGTTCAAATGAATGGAATCAATGTTCTAAACACAAATTCTACATGTTTATCACAATATTCACCTTATTAAAACACATCCACAAAACATTTAAACACATACTATCTCAAAACCCTAAAACCAACATCCTTCTCCATCTTCCAAAATCAACATCCACCTATTTAAACTCTTAACTTAAAACCAAATTTAAAACTTGAAAACACATTACAAACACATCTCATCATCAAATCAACAAACCCTAATTAACTTCAAATACCACTTCAAAAGAATACAAGAAATCAAAGAAAAGAACTTACCTTAGTTATAAACTTCTTGAATCATCACTTGATCACTTAATCTTCCTTCAATTTGAGCTTAACTCTTCAAGATCTTCTCTTTGTCTCTTGCTTTCCTTTGTCTATGGAGGAGCCGGCCAACAATGGAGAAGAAGAAAATCATGAAGAAAACAAAGTCAATTCTTCTTTAAATCTCCACCAAGAGTTTTTAACCAAACAATTACCTATATACCCTTATCCATTTAACTAACCTCTTGTCTCTTATATGCCCATATAAGTAATTTCACCTATCACAAATGAAAATATCTTCTTGCATTGACTCTCCCTTGACCAACTTATATGTTATATATATTATCATATAAACAACATATACATTTCTCTCTAAACCCTCTTTTCTTTCCCAAAACACATATACATAAGCATTCACTTTCCAATTCCTTTTTTTCTTTCAAATCAACATATACATTCAATCCCATTTAAAACAACAACAACAACAACATCAACAACAACAACATTCAAAACTTCTAGGGCATATATGGGGATATTACAACTTGGACCCGAGACTATATTTGATTTGGGTACTTGGATCCGAAACTAAACACTTGGACCCCAAAATTGAATTTTATTTGGGTACTTGAACTCGAGACTAAATTGAATTTGGGTACTTGGACCCGAGACTTGATTTAATTTAGGTACTTGAACCCGAAACTGAATTTTATTTGGGTACTTGGACCCGAGACTGGGTACTTGGACTAGAGACTGAATTGAATTTGGATACTTAGACCCGAGATTGGATACTTGGACCCAAGATTGGGTACTTAGACTCTAGATTGGGTACTTGGACCCGTGATTGAATCTAATTTGGGTACTTGGACCCGAGACTAAATTTGATTTGGGCACTTGGACCCAAAACTGGGTACTTGGACTCGTGACTGAATTGGATTTGGATACTTAGACCTGAGATTGGGTACTTGGACCCAAGACTAAATTTTATTTGGGTACTTGGACCCGAGACTAGATTTTGTTTGGGTACTTGGACCCGAGTGAGTTCTGGACTCAAAAATAATTTGGGTTCTGGACCCGAGCTAGTTTTGGACTAAAAAATGTTTTGGGTTCTAGACTCAAGGTACCTATATACCCTTACCCCTTGTGTAGGCTCAAACCAAAGATGCAAGCTTTGATTGATATTTTTGTTGTCTAGTTCTTCACACAAGCACGCATTTCTTCTTTTCACAAAATTACTAGAGCTTCCTCAAGCAATGGCCCTTCCATGCCCTCTGATTCCATATTCGCTTCATGTTTGCTTCATAGAGCATTTGTTGTTTACTTTGACAAAGAACAGATAACACGAGACAAAAATGATGTGTGATATGCTCATGTATGCATGATATGCATGAGCATAAGTGTCCGAGGTGATCATCATAAGTGTTCTCATTGGTTCCTTTCAGATGCTCGTTCAAGTCTTGCATTGGAATGATAGAAAGCTTTGCATTTATGGCTTTTATCTTCAAGATATTGAGAACATGAGTGGTGGACATCCCAAGCTGCAGAGTCAGGGATACATCCATTTCAAACTATGTTTCAGCATGTCAGTTGGTAGCTTCTTCATGACCTTGCCAATAATCATTCCCTTTGCCAATGTGTTCTTTGAGTTTTGATGGTTCAACAAACTTCTCTTAACTTGAAGGCTTTGTATATTATTTTTTTTGAATTTCTATTTTGAAAACAAATGTTGGCTTTGTCAAATCAATGTCATTGTACCTAGGGACTCGATTTTCAAATTTAACATATCTATAACATGACAACCCTAGTTACTGTACTAAACTCGGGAATCATTTCTATTTAAGCAAGAACTGTTGCACTTCAGATAGGCACATACACATAACTTGGCCAAAGGTCTCATTTGAGTTTGAATATTGTCTATCTCATATGCATGCTTATTCAAACTATCTCTAATAATAGACTCTACCTACCAAGAGAGATCAAAAGGTCTTTAATAGGCTTGAAATGGGGTCTATAAGGGACATGGGTTAAATGAAAGCCATTTTGAGATTGGAGCTGAAGTGACACAATTGACAAACCTTCACACTATAAACTGCTTGTTGGAACTTTAGGCAATTGGGAGCAATCTTGCTAGACTCCAAATTCCTTCTATCTTCTTGGTATTAATTTGGATCTTGATTGGGACGGTCTTTGCCTTTACAAAAAGTTTGGTACCCATATTCATCATCAGTTTTTTCTTTTCCCTTTTCTTTCTCTTTCTTTTCCTTACTCTTCCCTTTCTTTGAGCATTTTATTATTTTGTCCTTCTTCCCTATAGGACTGTCAAGAACTGAATGACCTTTCTTCTATCTCTCTAATTTTGATTGAATCTTTGGTTGAGTTAGACCAATTCAAGTCAAACTGTCCTTATGGAAGTGTTTTGCTGCTTTAGGTAAAAGAGAACTTGGTTGGCTTTCTAAACCGTTTTGGGTTTTATTTTATTTTCCTTTTCTTTATTTTCCTTTTCTTCTTTTTTTCTTTTCTTTCTTTTTTCTTTTCTTTTTTCTTTTTTTTTTGTTTTTGGTTTTGGCTCTAAAAGAGTTATCTTATTTGTACCAACTTGTATTTCTGGTAATGGATGAGCGGAGTGGTATTAATCTGCTTTAGTCCTAACTTTATCTGTGATATTTGGTCTAATTCAGGTGAATTTCAACTACCCTTATGGTTTTAGGAACATCAACTATCTTATGGTCTTGGCTATGCATTCCATTCTTTGATCTTCTTGCCTCTTCACCTTAGTGATCATAAGACTTGTGAAAAGTGTAACAACAACTCAGGGTGGGTCATCAGGCATTTAAGTCAATAAAGAGAAAGTTGAAATCTTATGAAGGCTCAAAGGGACAACTAGGGATTGATATTTAATAGGGTGGATACTAGTTGTTGGCTCATTAAATAATGCCTAGATCATCTCTCCCTAAAATAAGCAGAGTTCAATTTTGCCTTGAAAATTTGTCAAAGTATGTTCTAAGACTGACTAGGACCTAGACAAAAGTCATTATACAGGAGCCCTCTCTAAGTAAGCATACACAACTTAATGCTATAGAACAATTCCCTCATCTAGTAAAGTCATTCAAATCATGATGCCTAGATACATTAATTCATGAATCATCAAGCTATATTCCTCATTGGTTAAGCACCAAAATGAATAAAGACCATGAAAAAATTGATGAAAATAATTTATTTAAACAATTTAAATTTGAAAAACACGATTGTTCCAATAAAGAAAATAAAACAAACAAAAACAAACAAGCCAAGGGAAGTTTGTTGAGTTAAGCTTTTTCTCCTTTAACATCTTTAATATTCCCATCTTGAAAGGAGGATAAGATAAGATCTTCCTCCAATCCTCCTTTTACCATGAAAGTTACTGGTGGTGGCACTCTGTTGAACCTAGGCAGAGGATTGTTTTTGGTATTGGGCTTATCCGGCTCAGGCAACTTTCCATTATCAATTAAATTTTGGATCTCATGCCTCAACTTTATACAGTTGTCCATTTCGTGTCCAGACCTTTGATGGAATTGGCAAAATGCCTTAGTATCAAAGTTAGGTAGAAGAGGGTTAGGCAAAGACGAGGAGTCAATATTTGTAACAATCCCTTCTTTTAAACCTTATTGAGAACCCAAGATAGTAGCTTCTTTAATTCCAAAAACTACCTCATTCCTCCTTGACTAGTGGCATTAACATCAGCTTCCTTTTGTGTACATTGCTAGGTTGATAATTCCCTTTCTCATTCCTTCTTGCCGAAAAGTGGTTCTTTTCACTTTCCCACTATTCAATTTGCAATCCAGCTTGTAAAAGGTCTTTGAAGTCCCTTATAAGGGTGTGAGACAGCCTTTCACGGAGGTTGGGCAGGATGCCTCTAACTATCATCCTGATTTGGTCCGACTCATCAGGCCTCCTTTTGAGAAGTGCAGCCTTATTTCTCCATCTTTTCACATAGTCCACAAAATTCTCATTGCCTAATGGTTTCCGCCTCCATCAAGGTTACTTCCAGCTCGACATTGTACCCATATTACTAAATGAAAGCCTTGTACAACATGTCCCAATCTTTTTGAGTATTTTCCTCTAAGGTGTTGAACTAATTTTGGACAACAGGATCCAATGAGAGCATGAAATACCTCAGAGTTTGAGCTTTAGTAGCTCTGACAGATTGCATGGTAGTGATGTACTACTTCACATGGAGATGAGGGTTTCCAGTACCATAGTACCTAGCAAAGGAAAGCATCTTGAACTTATAAGGGACCTCCTCATCTTGTTCAAATAGTTTGTTGATCTCAGACATCTCTTCAATTTTTAGCTTCTTTTCAAATTTCTTTTCTAAATTAGCAATCATCTTCACAACATCAGACGTCTCGGTCTTTTCAACAGTTATCTTCTCAACAACCTTTGGCTCCTTCTTTTGATCTTGAGGATCTTTGAAGTATTGAGCCCAGTCATCATCATCATCATCAATGACCACCTTGTCATCATCAAAAGCTACTTCACCAACTTTAGCCTTCCCCTTATCTTTCTTGGTGCTTGCGGATGCTTCAGCGGTGTTCCCAAACATTGTAGTCATTTGACTCTTTATGATCTCAACTAGGGCCCCCTTTAGTTCTTCCATTTTAGCATTGAGGGCGTCGTCCACCATTCTTTGGATTTGTTCGGGCTCCATTGCTTTTGGTGAAAAAGTGATTGAATCACTGCTAGATTCTTCATCTCCGGTGTAGGTCAGATTGTTGTAAGCTTTTGAACTATCATAATCCAGGGCTGTGAGCCAAAGAGGATCAATGATATGAGACGCAAATGTATGTATGCATGTACGCACAAACAATAAACAAACAAGGTAAATAAGACATTCCTTCCCACCTTATAACTTCCACACACAGATGGCGAGTCTCTTTTTCTAGGTATATGGTTGACAAAATACCAACATGGGGTATCTTGTAATCGAATATTTCCCTCAGACGTTTCAACCAATAATTATATTTTTAAAAATGGAAATCAGTTCATGATAATTCCCATTAATTAGGTTTTAATCTATTTAATCAACTAAAGTAGCTTTTATGCTATATTGGATTAAAACTAAATTAAGAAGTTTATTATAAATAGATTTCTCACTTGAAAAAGTAACTCATGATTCATACCAAAAATAAGCCCATGATTAATAATTCTTAGTATAAACTAGGCTCACAATTGATTTTTGGTATTCCATAATTGACATAAATAATTTGTAAGCTCTTTGTAAGAAAATGTTGGATGAAATAGTTTTGTTTGAAAAACCCATTGCAAAAAGATTTTTAGAAAAAATGGATTTTTGACTTTGTATTTGAGTCATGAGAAAAGAATTTTTTATTTGTTTTTAGAAAAAGTTTTATGTCCAAAGACCATCTTAAAAAGTCTTGAAAAAAGCTTTGGTCTTTTGGACTTTAAAGAAAAATTTATTTTGAGCTTATAATGGTACTTAGGTCATATTAGAAAAAGAACAAACCAAATAAGCCATGATTTAAGCCAAGATAAATTAACCATAGTCAAATAACAAGCATTTGGGGTAAAAACATAAGGAAAGTAACTAGGCCAATTACATGAGCTTTAGTCTTTGGGTTAAAAGGCTTAGGTTCCCACAGTAAGTATATACCAAAAGGTACAAGGCTATGAGTGGTTATGATACGAACCAGCCAAGAGGTAAGGATCCATTGGTGCTTCCAAATGGGCCATTGACTAGGAGCAGAGCTAAGAAGTTTGGAGCAGCTATGGGATTGCATATTCAAGATCAAATTTCAAAGGAAGTGATTGAAATGGCAATGGAAAAGTGCACAATAGAGCTTGAAGAAGGCACACCAAAGCTGATTATGATGCTTAGTGTGGAAGCTAAAGGCTAGCTAAAGAGGTCCAACGTGCAAGAAAGGTCTAACGTGCAAGAAAGGTCCATGGGGGTTCATATAAAGCCTTAGGAAGTAATTTAAGGCCCATGGACAGCCCAAATAGTGTGGGGCGTGTTCTTATGTTGAAGGGATTTAGTTTGGTTGTTTCCATACTTTATATTTTCCTTATTGGATTAGGATTTTGTTTCCATACTTTATATTTTCCTTAGTGGATTAGGATTTTGTTTCCATACTTTATATTTTCCTTAGTGGATTAGGATTTTGTTTCCATACTTTATATTTTCCTTAGTGGATTAGGATTTTGTTTCCATACTTTATGTTTTCCTTATGCAATTAGGAATGTTTTCCTTATGCAATTAGGAATGTTTTCCTTATGCAATTATGAATGTTTTAGTTTTCCATATGCAATTAGGAATTTTGTAACCCTTATTTAAGGGCACTATTAGGCCGAATTTCAAACTACAACAATTAATAAAAATTTTTGAATTCTTCTACAAGTTCTTCTTGTGAATTTTCGTGTGAGAGAGATTATACGTTGATGGTCCACGTCATTTGGTATCAGAGCCTTGCTACAAGGAAATTTTTATCTACTTTGTCTTTCTAGGGTTTGTTAATTTAGGTCTTTTAAGTTTCTGCGTTTTAGGGTTCTTAGAGAGTCTAGTCTTTAATTTTCAAAAAAAAGAGTCATATATCAAAATTTGAAAAGCGTAAAGATTGTTCAAAGAGTAATTCGAAACCTAAGAAAAGGAGTCTGATTGAATTTCGAAACCTAGGCCTTGCATCTGAATTAGATTCAAAACCAAGATTAGGGTTCTTGAAAGAAAGCGAAAGCTAGAGTTTTTGTTCAAGTTTGATTTCGATTTGATTTTGAGTGAATCTGGGGTTGCGAATTAAGTCTAGATTTTGAAAAGTTCTTGGGAGTAAATTAAGTCCCGAATCAAGGGGATAGCGAGAGGAAGCAAAAAAAAAAGAGAGTACAAAACCACCTCAACAAAAATTGTTTGATATTCTTGCTATTTGGGTGTAAGGATCAGATCTAGGTGGGTCAGAAGTAATAAAAAAATTTTGGGCCAAAAATTTCACCTTTTGAGGGGCTTTTGGAATTCAAAAATCAGACCTTAATATTCACATTATTTGAGTGTTATAGGTGGGAATTAGAGTCTAGAAGCTAGCGTTTTGGGTAGAATTGATTAGGTCCATAAAGCAGCTTGCCAAGTGTGGGTTGTTTTTGATTCATTATATCCAATTTTGTCTTGTTTATTGGCTTCATTATTTTTTATTTCTTTATCTAGCTTTTAATTCCATTACATTGCTAAGTATCATTTGCTTGTGTCGATACTTGGTTTTATATCGTGTAGTGCAAATTACCTTGCATTGCCTCCGGATACTTGTCTTGTTTTCTATCTAGTTCTAGGATTTAGGTTCTAGTTTCTTGAACGACTTGAGAATTGTTGGTTGGTGAGCTTGGTTTTGAAGTGCAATCAAGGAAGACAAGAAAAGTGAGGTAATTCTAAACACTTGAGTGAATTTCGATTATTACTAATCTTGTTTCTTTGAGTTTATTTGTTTGTTAACATGGCTGGAAAAGGAGAAGAGACTAGCAAAGAAGGAGCTATGGCCGAAAGCTTGGCTAGGCTTAATGAGACTTTGGCAGCAATGCTTGGTCGAATGGAGATGATGGATACTAGATTGCGAGAGAATGCAGTACGGCAAGCACAACAAATGCAACAAGTGCAACAAATTCAGCAAGTGCAACAAGGGCAGCAAGCCGCACATCCAAATCATAATGCGAGCTAGAAGAGTGCTTAGGAGAGAAGGGCAAGGAAATCTTGAAGCCCTAGAAGCAGCCGAAAGGGTAGAAGATGAAGATGAAGGTGGAAATCAACCTACCACTGATGGTGACCTTACTTCCATCAAGATGAAGATTCCTTCCTTTGAAGGGAAGAACAATGCAGAAGAGTTCATAGAATGGGAGAGGAAAGTTGAGCAGATTTTCTGATACAAACCAGATATGGCAGCTTTGTGCCATTGAAGAAAAGCAATCTTACATCATCCAAATAGATTTAAAAGGAGTTCAAAAGCTCTTTTATGAGGCTGAAATACACTTGGGGCGTGCTACACTTCATATGGAGCAGATTTGGTGCAATTCAAGCAATATGGGCTTTGTGGAGCTTGATACAGCTTATAGGCCAAAGCTACACAAAGGGAAGCCTAAAGTGAAGATCAAAGTATGGAAATCACGTCCAAACACATGGGCATGCTTTCTTGGGCTTGTTCAGCAAGTTTTTTGGCATGTTTAGCAAGTTTTTAAGGCTGCACATGTTGGGCTTGTTTTTCCAATACATTAGGCATTTTTTTGGACTTAATTAAGGCATGTTTAATATGGGCCCAAGGAAGTTACGAATTTCAGCAAGTGGAAGGCATCTTTTTGTCACATGGGATGTGGTCCCCTCATTCCTTAGTTAGTTAGGATATTATTTTATTTTCCATATCTTTTAGGATTTGATATTATTTAGTCTTTCCAAATCTATTTTGGATTTGTTTTATTAGATTTGGATAGGATTTAGATTACTTATCTGATTTAGATTCAGATTTACTTTATGTTTTCCTTAGTGGATTAGGATTACTTTATATTTTCCTTAGTGGATTAGGATTACTTTATATTTTTCCTTATGCAATTAGGAATGTTTTCCATTTTCCTTATGCAATTAGGAATGTTTTCCTTATGCAATTAGGAATGTTTTCCTTATGCAATTAGGAATTTTGTAACCCTTATTTAAGGGCACTATTAGGCAGAATTTGATATACAACAATTAATAAAAAATTTTTGAATTCTTCTACAAGTTCTTCTTGTGAATTTTCGTGTGAGAGAGATTAGAGTGGATTCTTTAATTCTTTCTTTGCATCAAGAATTAGGTTTACTTATCAACAAGAGTTGTGGCGTTTTCCTTCTTCTTACCAACTAAATCCTTCAATCATAGTGAGTTCGCATCTCTTTATAGGCGTTGGGTTCCTTAGGAGGTGATTATCAAGTTTCAAGGAGTTCTCTACCATTGTTATACGTTGGGTTTGCGCTCTGATACCAAATGACGCGGACCCTTAGCAATGATGGTAGTAAATTGATCTTCAAAAACCTCCTCTTGAGTTGATGAAAATAGTTTGAATGTTTCTTCTAGAACATCAACCTGCACATTGTCAAAAAAACTAGGAAAAGCTCCGTTAGTTAAAGACAGCTCACATGGAACTGAACCATCCTCTTCTTGAACTTCTAAATCAGCTCCATATTCTTTGTCTGCCTCTTCAACCATATTTTGAACAATTTCATCGCAATCATCATCATCACAACCATAATCATCATAAATAGGTGATTTCTCATCCACATCTCCAAGAAGATCTCCATTTTTCACAAACTCTTCTTTAAATTCAATTATGGGAATCTCAGTAACTTCACTCCTTACTTCATCAAGTAATGGCACTACATCCTCTACTTCACAAACATCCTCTTCATGCAACTCTTCCAATTCATCCTCTTTTTTTAGTTCAACATTGGAATCCTCCATGGTTGCACTCTCCTCTTTCACCTTAATGGTAGGAATTTTTGAAACCACACTTATTGCTTCACATAGTTTAGAAGTATGCTTACACATATCTTCCAATTGTTGTCTCAGTTTCTTATATTCTAGTTTCATCCTCTTAGATTTCCTTTCTTCTTGTCGTCTCTTACAATGAATAAGAAAGTTTTTCTCCTTTGCATAGAAAACTGAAAGTTCTTCCTCTAATGAAGCAATCTCCTTTTCACAATATGAATATTCCCTTGTGTACCTTCGTGCACCTCCTAACTTTTGATACCACCTTTCAATAAGCTCTTCAAGAAATCTAATCTTACCATCGAGATATTGTAGATGGTATTTTTCTTTGGCTTCCTCTTCATCCATCTCAATCTCAATTGTTGTTGACATTTTTTTTTATATGTAGAATTTGAAAATCATAAACAAACACAAAAGAAACAGCCCAAGAATGGCCACATAAAACGATTTGAAGGAAAGAAACAATCAACCCCAAGAAAAGGCTTACACAAGATGAATTTGAAGGGAAAAACACAACCAAATTGAACAAGACCCAATAGACACAAAACAAACTAAATTCTGACTACTAGAACACCAACGACTTAACAAACGGAATACTTAAATGGATGGGAAAGTGAAAAAAATGAATTGAATAAACTATTCTGAATACTAAAACGAACTAAAACTGACTCTTGAATGCCAAAAATGAAAATTGAATAGAGAAGGAAAGGAAAAAAAGAATTTGAATAAAATAACCCTAATGGAACAATTAAACAAGCCCTAGAAAGACAAAGCAGATAAAAATTACCTTGTAGCAAGGCTCTGATACCAAATGACGCGGACCCTTAGCAACGATGGCAGCAAACCCAACGTATAACAATGGTAGAGAACTCCTTGAAACTTGATAATCACCTCCTAAGGAACCCAACGCCTATAAAGAGAAGCGAACTCACTATGATTGAAGGATTTAGTTGTTAAGAAGAAGGAAAACGCCACAACTCTTGTTGATAAGTAAACCTAATTCTTGATGCAAAGAAAGAATTAAAGAATCCACTCTAATCTCTCTCACACGAAAATTCACAAGAAGAACTTGTAGAAGAATTCGAAAAATTTTTATTAATTGTTGTATATCAAATTCTGCCTAATAGTGCCCTTAAATAAGGGTTACAAAATTCCTAATTGCATAAGAAAAACATTCCTAATTGCATAAGGAAAATGGAAAACATTCCTAATTGCATAAGGAAAAATATAAAGTAATCCTAATCCACTAAGGAAAATATAAAGTAATCCTAATCCACTAAGGAAAACATAAAGTAAATCTGAATCTAAATCAGATAAGTAATCTAAATCCTATCCAAATCTAATAAAACAAATCCAAAATAGATTTGGAAAGACTAAATAATATCAAATCCTAAAAGATAGGGAAAATAAAATAATATCCTAACTAACTAAGGAATGAGGGGACCACATCCCATGTGACAAAAAGATGCCTTCCACTTGCTGAAATTCGTAACTTCCTTGGGCCCATATTAAACATGCCTTAATTAAGTCCAAAAAAATGCCTAATGTATTGGAAAAACAAGCCCAACATGTGCAGCCATGTTCAGCCTTAAAAACTTGCTAAACATGCCAAAAAACTTGCTGAACAAGCCCAAGAAAGCATGCCCATGTGTTTGGACGTGATTTCCATACTTTGATCTTCACTTTAGGCTTCCCTTTGTGTAGCTTTGGCCTATAAGCTGTATCAAGCTCCACAAAGCCCATATTGCTTGAATTGCACCAAATCTGCTCCATATGAAGTGTAGCACGCCCCAAGTGTATTTCAGCCTCATAAAAGAGCTTTTGAACTCCTTTTAAATCTATTTGGATGATGTAAGATTGCTTTTCTTCAATGGCACAAAGCTGCCATATCTGGTTTGTATCATTTTCGAATGCCATAACTACACCGAAGAGAAGAAATCAGTTTTGGTAGCCGTAGAGTTCAAAGGGTATGCTAGCTTTTGGTGGGATCAATTGAAAGCTAATAGAAGAGGGAAAGGTATGAGGCCTATTCCTGAATGGTCAACCTTGAAAGAACTAATGAGAAGTCGATTTGTACCATCTCACTACATTCGGGATTTGTATAATCGACTAGCAAGACTAGTTCAAGGTGGAAGAAGTGTGGAAGAGTACCACAAAGAGATGGAGATGATCATGGCTAGGGAAAATATTGATGAAGATGAAGACAAGAAGATGTCACAATTTCTTGGGGAATTGAATTGAACATAACCAACAAATTGGAGATGTATGAATTCAACACAATGGAAGAGTTAGTTCAAAAGGCCATGAAGATAGAGAGAAGATTGAAGAATAAAGCTATTTCAAAAATTGGCTACTCTAAAGCTAGTGGAAATTTTTCAAACTTCAAGGGTTCAAGTTCGAGTTGAGGTTCCTACAAAGGGGATTATGTAATATCCCAATGTATGCCTTAGAAGTTTTGAATATTGTTGTTGTTGTTGTTGTTTTAAATTGGATTGAAGGTATATGTTAATTTTGCAAGAGAAAAGAAATTGAAAAGAGAATGTGTATGTATTGTTTAAAAAGGAAAGTAATGTGTAGAGAGAAAGTGTATATGTTGGGTATATGGTAATATATATAACATATAAGTTGGTCAAAATAAGTGGTCAAGGGAAGAAGATATTTTAATTGATGTATGTGAAATTACTAAAAGGGGTTTGTGGATGAAAGGTAGCTAGAACAAGTGAGAAAAGGGTATGTTGGTAATTGTCTTGTTAAAATTGCTTGGTGGAGATTTAAAGAGATGATAATTTGACTTTTTCTTCATCATCTTTTCTTCTTTTTCTTTATGGTGGCCGGCTCATCCAAAGACAAAGAGAGCAAGAGAGCAAGAGAGCAAGAGAGGACCTTGAAGTTTTAAGCTCAAATTGAAGGAAGAATTAAGTGGTTAAGTTGGAAAGTTGTGAAATTCATCAACTTTGGTAAGTTCTTTCTCTTGTTTTCCTTTGTTCTTTTTGAAGATGTGTTTGGAGTTGATGGATGATTATGGATTGTATGATTAGGTGTGTTTGTGATGTGTTTTCTAGTGTTGAAATTGATTTTAAGATGAGAAGTTAAGTTGGTGTGTGAGTTGAAAGATTAAGTTGTGTTGTATTAGGGTTTTGATGTGGTGAGTGAAGTGTAACTTGAGTTTGATCAAGTATTTTCATAGTTTTTCATGTTATTTGTGTTTGTTGGAGTTGTAAGCTCAAAATATGAGATTTTGGCCGAAGGCAGTAGCATTGTGGATGCCACGCCCGTGGCCTTGGTTGCCATGGCCGTGGTCATGTGTAGCCATGGCCGTGGAGGATGGGAGCAAGAGTGGCAGAATCATCCTTTAACCCACGCCCGTGGGGGTTGTGGTGGCCACGGCCGTGGGCCTTTGTGAATGATGTTGAATTATACTTTGTGATCTAAGGGTCTTAAATGAGGTTTATAAGTGATAAATTGTGTTGGAACTCATGGATTGTAGTAATTTTTGGATTAGGTTTTGAAAGAAGGTGATTTGCCCTAATTTGGGAAGTGAAGAATCTTGGATAAAGAAAAGTGTTTAGAGTTGTGTGAATTCTTATTGAAGTAAGTACAAACCACATTATTGCATATACTTACAAGGTGTTGAGGCTTAACACACACTTGCTTGTTAATGTGTTGAGAAACCTAATGCATTGTTGATGCATATTATTATTGTTATGTTGGCATAATGTGAATGTTGTGATGAGTATGAATAATGTAAATTGTTATGTTTATATCAATGATGACAAGGGTGTAATGTGAAGGATATGATATTAATTGTTATGTATATATCATTGATTAAATATGAAATGTGATTTGAGATATAATAAGATGTGAAGCCATTGTGATTGGCTATGATAATTCAAATGTGATATGAAGCCATTGTGATTGGCTATGATAATTCAAATGTGATATGAAGCCATTGTGATTGGCTATGATAACTCAAATGTGATATGAAGCCATTGTGATTGGCTATGATGATTCAATTGAGAATGAAATAATAAATGAATTGTGTGGCTAATGTGTTATTCCATTTTCAGAGTTTGTTGTTGGTGGCATGCCTAATATTAGTAACAATCTCTTGAAGTTAGGTTGGATTTGATCCTTGAAGCCTAATTGAGATGTTACAACCCTTGAAGCTAGGTTGGGTTGGTTCTTGAAGCCAAGTTGGGTTGATACTTAGCATGCTTTGTTCCCCTTGAAGCTTGGTTGAACCTAATCCTTGAAGCCTAGTTGGGATTATGATATTGATGAATGTGATAATTGAACCAAAACATTAACTCTGAAAACGGAATGGCATATTAGTGTCTTTTGGGCCCAATGCTTGTCTTTGTTTAAATGTGATTTATTGATGTTGAAATAATTAAATAATGAGATCCTTGAAAGGACTTTGAAATGCAATCTGTTTATACGAGAATGAGTTATGAAACATAAAGGTGTGGTATTATCTTTACAACTATAATGTTGTTGTATTATTAATGTGTATGACATTGCATTGCATTATAGCATAATGTTGGCATACTTTGTATTACTAAGCCGTTGGCTTAGCGCGATAGTGTTGATCGCGCAGGTAACAGAGTTGAACCCGAAAGTTCCTCGAGAGACATTGAAGTTTTGTTTTGGGATTTTAAAGATCAGAGAAGAGCTGCCAATCATGTATAATTTATTTATGTTTTGTAAAGTATATATGTTAATATAAGTATATGTATAATTGTAAATATGGTTTTGAAAGTATTCATATATGTAAATATTTGATAAATTCCGCTGCGTATTAAGTAAAAGAATTTATATCTACTATGTTTTATATTACAAGTTAATGACTTACTTTCTATAATGTATAATGAGAAAGATCATGGTATCACTTAAAAAGTTCTGAATGTTAAGGAAAACCATAGCATCCCTATGTTCAGTGCACGTATATTACATTGTGGTGTTTGTAGTGTGCATGTACCGGATGTAGGGGTGTTACAGATTACAAGGGTTCTTTCCAAAAGAATTCTTCCTACAATCCTAATTTCAAGAAGTTGAATGATGGGGATGCAAAAACAGCCAAGGAAACACATTCTAGACCTACTCCAAGTAGGGAAATTAAATGCTACAAGTGTTTGGGAAGTGGACACATTGCTTCTCAATGTCCGAATAAGAGGGTGATGATTGCTACCCATGAAGGGAAAATTGAATTAGAATCTGAACATGAAGAAGAAGAGGAGGCCGAATGTGGTGATAGGGCCAAATATGATGAAGAGGCTTGAGAGAATCAAGTATTGAATGCTGAACACAGAGAGATGCTTGTTACTATAAGAGCCTTGAATATTCAAGTCAAGGAAGCAGGCTTGGATCAAAGGGAGAATCTTTTCCACTCTAGGTGTTTGGTGAATGGTAAGGTTTGTACACTTATCATTGATGGTGGAAGTTGTACCAATGCTGCTAGTACCACAATGGTGGATAAATTGGGGTTAGCTTGTTTTAAACATCCCAATCCTTACAAGTTGCAATGGTTCAATGACGCTGGGGAAGTAAAAGTGTTGAAACAAGTCAAGGTACCATTCTCTATTGGGTGGTATAAAGATGAGGTTTTGTGTGATGTAGTGCCAATGCAAGCTGGACATTTGCTATTAGGAAGACCATGGCAGCATGATAGAAGGGCAAAACATGATGTCTTTTCTAATAAGTATACCTTTACTTATGAAGGAAAGAAGGTTGTTCTAGCACCATTATCACCTCAAGAGGTGTATGAAGATCAAAAGATGATGCTAGAGAGGGAGAAAGAAGTTTCAGCCAACATGAACCAAGGGGGTTCAAATTCGGCCAATGATGTTTCTTCAACACCCAAGGGTAATTTTAAGGGTAGGGAGAGAGAAAATAATAAAGTGAGTAAGTGCAGAAAGGGAAAAGAGGTCGAGAGTCAAAAAGAAAGTAAGCAAACAAATAAATGGCCCATTGGTGAGAGAAAATAAGCAAGGAGAAAAAGCAAAACATACTTTTTATGCAAGAGCAAGAGAGATAGATGTAGGGTAGCCTCTACTCATTATTATGTATAAAGAATCGTTACTTGCTGACAGTGAAGAATCTCTTGATTCTTTACCTTCTAGTTTTGTGTCTTTGTTGCAGGATTTTAAGGATGTGTTTCCTGAAGACCTTCCTAGTGGTTTGCCGCCATTAAGAGGGATTGAACATCAAATTTACTTCATACCCGGTTCTACAATTCCAAACCGGCCAGCATATAGGAGCAATCCTATGGAGACAAAAGAGATGCAAAGACAAGTTGAAAAGCTTTTGGAGAAAGGCTTGGTTCACGAGAGCTTTAGTCCTTGTGCCGTTCCAGTCTTATTAGTACCCAATAAAGATGGTTCTTGGAGGATGTGTGTTGATTATAGGGCTGTGAACAAGATTACTGTGAAATATAGACATCCCATTCCTAGACTTGATGACATGTTGGACGAATTGCATGGGGCAAAATATTTCACAAAGATTGATCTTATGAGTGGTTATCATCAAATTCGCATGAAGCCTAGAGATGAATGGAAGACTGCCTTCAAAATGAAATATGGTTTGTATGAATGGTTAGTTATGCCTTTTGGTTTATCTAATGCACCTAGTACTTTCATGAGATTAATGAACCATGTTTTGAGAGCTTATTTAGGTAAGTTTGTGGTAGTTTACTTTGATGATATTCTGATTTATAGTAAAACTGAGGAAGAACATGTTGAACATGTTAGGAAAGTGCTTGAAATCCTTAGGGAGCAAAACCTTTATGCTAAGCTTAAGAAGTGTTCTTTTTGTATAGATAGGGTTGTTTTTCTTGGTTTTTTTGTAAGTATGCAGGGAATTAAAGTTGATCAAGAGAAGGTGAAAGCTATCCAAGAGTGGCCGAATCCTTCAAGTGTGACAGAAGTGAGGAGTTTTCACGGATTGGCAAGCTTCTATAGGAGATTTGTCCCTAACAGCCCCCTTGACTAGCATAATCAAGAAAGAAGTGGGGTTCGTTTGGGGCAAGGAGCAACAAGAAGCATTTGATGCTTTGAAAGAGAAGCTTTCTACTACACCCATTTTAGCTCTACCTAAAATTTGATTCTACTTTTGAAATTGAATGTGATGCTTCTGGAGTAGGTATTGGAGCTATTTTGATGCAAGAGAAGAAGCCCATTGCATACTTTAGTGAAAAGCTTAATGGAGCAAAGCTGAATTATTCAACTTATGACAAGGAGCTATATGCTTTGGTGAGAGCATTGGAAGTATGGGAGCATTATTTGCTGCCCAAGGAATTCGTGATCCATTCGGACCATGAATCATTGAAGCATTTGAGAGGGCAAGGCAAGTTGAATAAAAGACATGCAAAATTGGTTGTGAAGAATGAGAAGTTTCCTTATGTGATCAAATACAAGCAAGGTAAAGACAATGTAGTGGCGGATGCACTTTCAAGGAGGTACGCTTTACTTAATGTTTTGAGTACTAAATTGCTTGGATTTGAATGTATAAAGGACTTATAAGTTGGTGATTCTGATTTCGACAATGTTTATGATGCTTGTGAGCATGGTGCTTTTAATTCTATCTATAGACATGATGGGTTTTTGTTTAAGGGTTCGAAATTATGCATGCCTAGATGTTCTATGATAGATTTGCTAGTATTAGAATCACATTATGGGGCTTTGATGGGGCATTTTGGAGTTGATAAGACTTTAGACATGCTGAATGAACACTTTTATTGGCCGAATATGAAAAGGGATGTAATTCGGATTTGTAAGGCTTGTTTGGCTTGTAGGCAAGCTAAGTCTAAGTCTATGCCTCATGGTTTGTATATGCCATTACCCGTTCCTAGTTCTCCTTGGATGGACATTAGTATGGACTTTGTTTTAGGATTACCAAGGACTAAGAGGGGGAGAGATAGCATATTTGTGGTTGTTGATAGGTTTAGTAAGATGGCACACTTTATCCCATGTCATAAGAGTGATGATGCTAGTTTAGTGGCCGAACTCTTCTTTAGGGAGGTGGTTCGAATTCATGGGATATAAAATCCATAGTTTCTGATAGAGACACCAAGTTTTTGTCTCACTTTTGGCGTGTGCTTTGGGGAAAGTTAGGTACCAAGTTGTTATTTTCCACCACTTGTCATCCTCAAACGGATGGACAAACAAAAGTAGTAAATAGAACTTTAGGTACCATGTTGAAAGCTTTAGTGGGTAAAAATTTGAGTTCTTGGGAAGATTGTTTGCCATTTATTGAGTTTGCTTATAATCGTGCTATTCATTCTTCTACAGGATATTCACCTTTTGAGCTTGTTTATGGTTTTAACCCACTAACAGTTTTGGATCTTGTTTCTTTACCTTCTCATGAGCTTGTTAGTTTAGATGGTGAGAAGAAAGCTAAATTGGTGAAAGAGATGCATGAGAAAGCAAGGGTGAATATTGAGAAAAGGAACAAGAGATATGCTGATTCTGCAAATAGATGGAGAAGTGAGATGAAGTTTCAAGTAGGAGATTGGGTTTGGGTACACTTCCGAAAGGAGAGGTTTCCAAATCAAAGGAAGAATAAGCTTGATGCACGTGGTGATGGTCCATTTCAAGTGTTGGCAAAGATCAATGGTAATGCATATAAGATATACTTGCCTGGTGAGTATGGTGTTAGTACTACTTTTAAAGTGTCTGATTTATCTCCTTATGATGATGCAGGTTTGAGGACAAATCTTTTTGAAGAGGGGGAGAATGATACGAACCAGCCAAGAGGTAAGGATCCATTGGTGCATCCAAATAGGCCATTGACTAGGAGCAGAGCTAAGAAGTTTGGAGCAGCTATGAGATTGCATATTCAAGATCAAATTTCAAAGGAAGTGATTGAAATGGCAATGGAAAAGTGCACAATAGAGCTTGAAGAAGGCACACCAAAGCTGATTATGATGCTTACTGTGGAAGCTAAAGGCTAGCTAAAGAGGTCCAACGTGCAAGAAAGGTCAATGGGGGTTCATATAAAGCCTTGGGAAGTAATTTAAGGCCCATGGACAGCCCAAATAGTGTGGGGCCTGTTCTTATGTTGAAGGGATTTAGTTTGGGTGTTTCCATACTTTATATTTTCCTTAGTGGATTAGGATTTTGTTTCCATACTTTATATTTTCCTTAGTGGATTAGGATTTTGTTTCCATACTTTATATTTTCCTTAATGGGTTAGGATTTTGACTTTGTAGCTTTTCTTTTCCCATTAGAATTAGGGGTTCAGATTTATGTGTGCCTTTTAGTATAAATAGGGCCTTATTTTTCTTGTAAGGGGACTTTTTTTGACATATTATTATTAAATATTTTCGAATTCTTCTACAAGTTCTTCTTGTGAATTTTCGTGTGAGAGAGATTAGAGTGGATTCTTTAATTCTTTCTTTACATCAAGATTAGGTTTACTTATCAATGAGAGTTGTGGCGTTTTCCTTCTTCTTACCAACTAAATCCTTCAATCATAGTGAGTTCGCGTCTCTTTATATGCGTTGGGTTCCTTAGGAGGTGATTATCAAGTTTCAAGGAGTTCTCTACCATTGTTATATGTTGGGTTTGCTGCCATCGTTGCTAAGGGTCCGCGTCAGGTTATGCCATGCTCGATCTTCATATCTTGAGTGAAAGTATAGTATCCCTTACAAAATACAACACGAGTAACACGGGCGTCCTAACTCACGCACACGATGGAATCTAATATGATGCAATGGATAATATCATAATAAGAAAGAATAGAATAATATAAAGACCAACGGAATCAACTTCTCTTATCCCCAATGAAGTCACCACTATGAGAGGGGATTTTCGCCCCTACTCTCTATGGAATGGTTCTTGCGATTTTGACACTGTTTAGGCTCAGGGCCTTAGAGAACACGGGTCTAAGCCCGGAGAAAATGGAGTCACCATCCGAATGGGCCAGGAAAAAAAAGGAGTGAATGACTCGATTTCTAAGGAATCTTCAGCCCCCTAATGGGTTTGAAAGTTGGGTACGTGTGGGGAAGGTGAGAAATGGCCCCCCACAACGCCCGGTTCATTAGAACCGGCCTCCTTTTCAAGTCTTAATATTGTAAAATTCTTAAATATAACAATATTATCCATACTAAATGTGATCATAAGAATAAATAAATACTTTATTAAAATTACAATAATATCCAAATAAAATAAATAAATGGACACCCATCCGAGGATGGAAACATGTCCTTAAATCGTCTATGTCTAAAACTAAAATAGGACAACCACCGAAAGGTTGAAACATGTCCTTTACATTAATTCCAAAATATGAAAATAAATTAAATTGCATAAAGATTAAATTAATGAGGTACCTAATCATGGAAACATATCTCTTACAAATTTTAATACCAAAATAAAAATAATAAAGAAATCATCCATCCATGATAAACAAATCAAATATCGAAATTAAATAAATCACATCAAAACACATAATAAACTACATAATTAAATCTAAAATTTAAATAAAGTAAATAAAGATACATATTTAGGTTTACATCTTGAATTAAGGATTATAGGTTTTTTAGGGTTTTTAGATAGGAAATTAGGGTTTCAAATATGAAATATGATTTTATGGGTATTTGGAATCAAACTAGGGTTTTGACTTGCAAAACAAATATTATTATCATTATTTTAAAAACTATTAAACTACTATGAAGGTATGGAATATAGAATTAATTATGATTTTAGGTTTTAAGAAAACAAAATTTAGGGTTGAAAGTTTTAAGAAGTGATTAGGGTTTGAGAAAATAGATTATGGTTTTGGAAAACAAGGTTAGGGTTTTGGAAAACAAAGTTAGGGTTTTTAGTTTTAGAAATTAGGGTTTAGGTCATGGTTTTGGTTTTGGTTTTGGGATTTAGGTTTTATAAGTTAGGGTTTAAGGTTTAGAAAATAGGGTTTGGCATTTATGAAAATAAGATTAGGGTTTAAATGTTAGAAGAAATAAGCTACCGTGACAAATTTTATTAAATACTTAAATGAAGCTAATGTTTATATGAAAACTTTAAACAAAGTTGTTATGGTATATTGGCTAAATAATCATGCACTTGAAAGAATTTAAGCTAACAGGTTACTGGACTCGTTTCATGTGAATAACAAAACAATATCATTAATTCATGTTCCACACAAAGTGACAGGAATTCAAACTAAAGGGGTGTGACTTACTGAATTAATCTTAGACAAAGATGAGATGTGTTCCATATTAAAAATTATCAAAAGCATATTATATTGAGTCAATCAAGAATGTACCATTGTTTATTGGCTCCACCACAATTGTGTCGTTGGAATTCTGGTCGAGCAATACCAAGACTGTGTGTTCACTACCTTTGTCAAGTTATGTGTCTTTGATATTTTTTTTCTCAGTTTTATTTTCTTGCTTATAATTTTTTTATTGATGCTTGGAAGCTAGGTTTTCTCTTAGAATCCAAAATTCTGCTGTATCAGCCAAAAAATCAAAAAAGTCTCCACACTCTCTCGAAAAGATTAAAAGTCCAAAGTTTCTTCCAAATATTTGCCACCCCCCAGTCCGTGTGTTTTATACTATTATTTATAGGAAAACCAAAAAGACCTAATCCTATTTTAATAAGAAAATACCAACTATTCAGTTAAAATTACAAAACCGGGTAAAACAAGTTATGGTAAAAAATTGACAGCGCGTGGGCTGTTGAGCCTGCGAGGATTGCTGCGGGCTGGCACGTGAATTAAGCTGGGCAAGGCAGCTGGCAATTTGGAGGCTGGGTGAACTAGGCAAGTTAAGGTAATAGAAGAGAAAGCTAAGGTAATTTGGGGTTATTTGAAAGAAGCTTCAGACAGATAAAAATCCTATACAAATATGAAGAGGAAGGACATAGAGTTCAGTATGGGAGATAAAGTGTTTTTGAAGATGACACGGAACCCTATGGCAATGAAGGCCTCAAACCCCAACGCATGATTGATAGAAGAAAACTAAGAACGAAGGAAAAACTACCTTCTAAGGCACCCAATTGCTTAGCAAAGCACGAACACTTATAACGAAAGGATTTAGGAAGTTCGAATTAGAAGAATGCCACAATCGAAATTGATAAGTAATTCTAATTCTTGATGCAATCAGAAGAAAAAGAGAATCCACTCTTGTTCTATGATGGCCAAAATTTTCAATAAGAAAATTGAGAATATAATTTGTCAAAAAAAAAGAGTGCTTACAAGAAAATAAGGCCCTATTTATACTAAAAGGCCAATAAAATCTGAATCCCTAATTCTAATGGGAAAAGGAAAGCTACAAAGTCAAAATCCTAACCCACTAAGGAAAATAGAAAGTATGGAAATAAACTAATATTCTGAAATAACTAAATAGGGGACCACACATCCCATGTGCCAAAAAGATGCCAAAATTCGGCCAAATTAAATCCCTTCAAAATAAGAACATGCCCCACACTATTTGGGCTGTCCATGGGCCGTAAATTACTTCCCAAGGCTGTATATGAACCCCCATGGACCTTTCTTACACGTTGGACATCTTTAGCTAGCCTTTAGCTTCCATATTCATACTAAGCATCATAATCAGCTTTGGTGTGCCTTCTTCAAGCTCTATTGTGCACTTTTCCATTGCCATTTCAGCCACTTCCATTGAAATTTGATCTTGAATATGCAATCCCATAGCTGCTCCAAACTTCTTAGCTCTGCTCCTAGTCAATGGCCCATTTGGAAGCACCAATGGATTCTTGCCTCGTGGCTGGTTCGTATCATTCTCCCCATCTTCAAAAAGATTTGTCCTCAAATCTGCATCATCATAAGGAGATAAATCAGACACATTAAAAGTAGCACTAACACCATACTCACCAGGCAAGTCTATCTTGTATGCATTATCATTGATCTTTGCCAACACTTGAAATGGACCATCACCACGTGCATCAAGCTTATTCTTCCTTTGATTTGGAAACCTCTCCTTTCAGAAGTGTACCCAAACCCAATCCCCAGGAGCAAACACTATCTTCTTGCATCCTCTATTCGCTCGATCAGCATATGACTTGTTCTTTTTCTCCATATTAACTCGAGCTTTCTCATGCATAGCCTTCACCAATTCTGCTTTCCTGTCTCCATCTAAACTAACAAGCTCATGTGAAGGTAAAGGAATAAGATCAAGTACAGTTAATGGGTTAAAACCATAAACAAGTTCAAATGGCGAATAACCTATAGAAGAATGAATAGAACGATTATAAGCAAACTCAATAAAAGGTAAACAATCTTCCCAAGCAGCCAAATTCTTTCCCACTATAGCTCTCAATAATGTACCAAGTGTACGATTAACTACCTCTGTTTGCCCATCTATTTGTGGATGACAAGTAGTAGAAAACAAAAGCTTAGTTCCTAATCTACCCCACAAAACTCTCCAAAAATGGGACAAAAACTTAGCATCTCTATCAGACACAATAGTCCTAGGCACCCTGATACGGAACCTCCAAGAATAAGCCTGAGAACTCTTTGATGTCGAACCCCAACAGCATTAACTTGAAAACCCCTAGTCGAATTCGGCACAACCTCCAAGGATTAGGTTAGATTTCAAATTACCTTGAATTGATCACAGACCTAAGATTTCGAAACAAACTAGTTCCTAAACCCCAGAATCGAAACACTCCACAAGAAAGTTGATCAAACTACTTGAATGTTTCTAAGCATGCATTCTACTCAAGAACACAAAGATAAAAGCGAATTCGGCTTTTAGGTTAATAATTTGTCAAAAACTCCAACTGATGTCTTACAACGCTAAATGAGATATAAATAGCTAAACCCTAATTAGGGTTATTAAGTAGCATTTGGTTTTCTAATCAAATTTTAAGAAATAATAAAGTAAACAAAGATCTAATTTAATACAAAACAAACAGGGCCCTTACTTTTTAAATAAGCATAACTAGTGGGCCTTAATACATATTAATTATAAGCCTCATTCATGAATTTCAACTTGTAGCAAGTTGTAATTGACTTCTTTTGGTCTTGTCTCCAAGCTTGTAATTCCTTGCAAACCATAGTTAGCCAAATTCACCAAATCTTGCAAATGGCAAATTAGTGCTTGCTGAATCTTTTTGGCTCGCGATCTAGTTATAGGACCTTGTGGCAGAATAATTGGATTGATGATCTCCTCAACTTGTTCCTCACGTCCTAACTCTTGCTCATCCTTGCGGTGTGCTGGTTGTTCCACAACATTTCCCCTCTCCTCAAAAGGATTCGTCCTCGAATCAAAAGCATCACCTACATCAAAAGGACTTAAATCAGCAACATTAAACGAAGCACTTACATTATACTCACCTGGCAAATCCACTTTATATGCATTGTCATTAATCCTTTCAAGTATCTGAAAAGGACCATCTCCTCGTGGGTTTAACTTGGACTTTCTTTGGTGTGGAAACCGTTCTTTGCAAAAATGAACCCAAACCCAATCACCAGGCTGAAAAATCATTGGCTTCCTTCCTTTATTCACTCGAGAAGCTACTTTAGCATTTTGCCTTTCAGTCCTTTCCTTAACCTGTTTATGTAACTTCTTCACAAAATTTGCCTTTGAGCTAGCATCAACACTCACAAAATCATTAGATGGCAATGGCAAAATATCCAAAGGAGTAAGCGGATTAAAACCATAAATAATTTCAAATGGAGAACAATTAGTAGTGCTATGAACAGCCCTATTATAAGCAAACTCCACAAATGGTAAACAATCCTCCCACATCCTAAAATTCTTTTCTATCACTGCCCTAAACAAAGTAATCAATGTTCGATTCACAACCTCAGTTTGACCATCGGTTTGAGGATGGCAAGTAGTAGAAAACAACAACTTAGTCCCCAATTTTCCCCATAAAACACGCCAGAAATGACTCAAAAACTTAACATCTCTATCACTAACAATGCTTTTGGGTATGCCATGCAAATGAACAACCTCTTTAAAGAACAAATCAGCAATCAATTTAGCATCATCAGTTTTATGACATGGTATAAAATGAGCCATTTTACTAAATCTATCAACCACAACAAATATACTATCACGACCTCTCCTAGTTTTAGGTAACCCAAGCACAAAATCCATAGACAAATCAGTCCAAGGTCCATTAGGAACGGGTAATGGCGTGTACAAACCATGCGGTTTCACCCTAGACTTAGCTTCTCTACATGTTATGCAATGCTCACAAACTTTATGCACATCATGTTTCATACCAGGCCAATAAAAATGTTCTATCAACACATCATAGGTCTTACTTACCCCAAAATGACCCATCAAACCTCCTCCATGTGCTTCCTTAACTAACAACTCTCTCATGGAACACTTAGGAATACACAATCTATTTCTCTTAAATAAGAAACCATCAAACAAATGAAAGTCTTTTGAAACACCCACATCTCCACACGAATTATATATGTCACCAAAATCCACATCACTAACATATAATTCCTTAATATGCTCAAAACCCAATAATCTAGCACTAAGAGAATTAAGTAAAACATACCTTCACGACAACTCATCAGCCACTACATTCTCTTTACCTCGCTTGTGTTTAATCACATATGGAAATGTTTCTATGAATTCCACCCATTTGGCATGTCTATGATTCAGCTTATCTTGACCTTTCAAATGCTTTAAACTTTCATGATCAGTATGTATCATAAACTCTTTTGACCACAAATAATGCTGCCATGTATGCAAAGCTCGAAATAATGCATATAACTCCTTATCATATGTCGGATACTTCAAAGCCGCTCCACTTAGTTTTTCACTAAAGTACATCAACGGCCTTTGATCCTGCATCAAAACAGCTCCAATTCCTATGCCACTTGCATCACATTTAATCTCAAAAGTCTTATCAAAATTAGGCAAAGCAAGCTAGGGTGCATTACACAATTTATCCTTACGTTCATTAAATGCATGTTCTTGTCCATCTCCCCAAACAAAACCGACATTTTTCTTAACTAACTCATTCAAAGGTGCAGCTATAGTACTGAAATTTCTAATGAATCTCCTATAGAAACCAGCAAGTCCATGAAAACTCCTCACCTCACTAGCATTCTTAGGTTTCGGCCAGTCCCTAATAGCCTTTACCTTTTCCTCATCAACCTCAATACCTTGACTAGACACCACAAAACCAAGAAAATGAACCTTATCCATGCAAAAACTACACTTCTTAAGGTTAGCATACAACTTCTCACGCCTAAGAATGTCTAACACAAGACGCACATATTTGACATGATCATCCAAACACTTAGAGTAAACAAGAATATCATCAATGTAAACAACAACAAATTTACCCAAGTGCTCATGCAACACATGATTCATCAAACGCATGAATGTGCTAGGTGCATTAATAAGACCAAACGGCATAACCAACCACTCATACAACCCATATTTAGTCTTAAATGTTGTTTTCCACTCATCACCCACACTCATTCGAATTTGATAATAACCAGATTTCAAATCAATTTTCGTGAACAAACAAGAACCATGTAACTCATAAAAGCATATCATCTAGTCTAGGAATAGGATGACGATACTTTACAGTGATTTTATTGAAGGCTCTGCAATCCACGCACATCCTCCACGTCCCATCCTTCTTTGGCACAAGAATAACAGGAACCGAACAAGGGCTCAAACTTTCCCTCACGTATCCCTTAGCTAGCAATTCCTCCACTTGCTTTTGTATCTCCTTTGTCTCGAAAGGATTAGCTCGATACGCTGGCCTATTGGGAATGGAAGCTCCCGGAATGAAATCAATTTGATGCTCTATGCCTCTGATTGGCGGCAATTCATCAGACATTTCTTCGGGAAACAAATCCACATATTCCTGCAAAAGATCAACAAACACACTAGGCAAAGATTGGTTAAAAACAGTAGTATCTAAACGAGCCTCTTAGCACAAAAGCACAAACATAGGCTGATTGGTGTAAAAAGCATGTTTAACCTCACTTGTACTAGCTAACAAACTCACATTCTTCTCTCCTTCTCTATTTTTCTCAAACTGAATTTGTTATGATTTTTCTTCTCTCTTTCTTTTCATTTGCAATCTGATTTTTTTCACTCATTTTTTCGTCACTCTCTCTTTCTTTCTTTTCAAATTCAAGTCTCATTCTTTCCATTTTACATTGATCTTCATACACTTCTTTTGAAGAGAGTGGGGTCAGAATTGTCTTTCGTCCTTCCTTAGTGAATGAATACCGATTGAGGTATCCATCATGCATAGCTCGCCTATCATACTGCCGTGGACATCCAAGTAAAATCTCTCCAGCATGCATTGGCACCACATCACACAACACCTCATCATGATATTTACCAATGGAAAAAGAAATGTTAGATTGTCGATTTACCTTAACCTCTCCACATTCATTCAGCCACTGAAGTTTGTAAGGTCGGGAGTGAGGTTTTGTAGGCAGCCCCAATCGATCAATCAAGAGTGTACTTACCACATTGGTACAGCTTCCACCATCCACAATCACAATACAAGCCTTGCCTTGAACATGACACCTTGTATGGAACAAGTTGTCTCGTTGTTCTTCATGGTTTTCCTCCTTCAATTGCGTGTTAAGAGCACACTTAGCAACCAGCAAGTCTCCCTTTATTGGTTCTTCAATGATCCCATCACTACAACATTCCAAGTCTTGCTTTTCTCCATCTTCACTCTCATCGTCACCTTCTTCTTCATCAGTCACTATCTCACCATTTCTTACGGTCATAACTCTCTTGTTTGGACATTCTTTGCTGATATGTCCCACACCTTGGCACTTCCAACACTTAATATCTCGATTTCGCAGCTTAGGCTCTTCAACTTTGGATTTGTCTTTAGAACTTGTTTCGGCCTTTGCTTTCCCACTATCTTGACCAGCCTTGTTTCTTTCCTTGTAATCACGCCTTCCTTCCCTATTCCAAGGAGAAATAGAATTAGAAACAGGTTTCGAATGATACCTTGATTGTCGTCTTCCTTGGAGTTGTTTTTCCACCTTGACGGTAATATGCACCATCTCTTCTAACTCCACATAAGGTTGCAAATCAACCTGATCAGCAATGTTCGAATTCAAACCAGCCAAGAAACGTGCCATAGTAGTCTCCATGTCTTCATCTATATTAGCTCTAGTCATTAACATCTCCATTTCTTTGTAGTAGTCATCAACACTTTTACTACCTTGTTTAAGAACCGAAGTCTTTGTATAATTTCCCTATGGAAATGTCTAGGCACAAACCTCTTCCTCATGACCGATTTAAGATCAGCCCAAGTCTCAATTGGATACTCCAAATTCCTTCTTCTACTAGTCACTAACTGATCCCACCAAGCTATAGCATAATCTGTAAATTGAGTAACAATAAGCTTGACCTTCTTTTCCTCAGTACATCGATGGCAATCAAATATGAGATCAACCTGCTTTTCCCATTGCAAATAAGCTTCTGGATCTGATTTACCACGAAAGTTAGGAATTTTCAGCTTGATGCTTCCCAAGCTCCTATCAACGACTTCATCATCACCATGATTTCTACCATAGAAAGCATTATTATTCATCCTTCCTCTACCTCGACTGGTACCACGGCCTCCTCTACCTCCACCTCTATGTAGAGCTCCTCCAACCAGACTTGCATTATCATCCTCAAGCTCATTTTCATCTTCCAAATGTTCAGGATGTTGCATTTGATTTTTGCCACCTCTTTGCCTCTCATTGCGCTCCGGTGTGGCTCTTTCAACATTTTGCAACCTCAAATCCATGCGCTCCAATGTTTCTGTTATGTTCTCCATAACATGGTATAAACGTGTAAATTCAGCTTGCTGCGCCTCACGCAATCGAGCTGGATCAATTTGAACACCCCTGTCACTGTCATCTCGGCTAGACATTTTTCCTGCAATAAAAGGTTAGAAAAAAACAAATAAAAGGCCTCACAACACTCCCTCACGTGTTTACACTCAATAGATGGGGTTGGTCACTCGTGTTCCACTCAATATAATGTATTCACTCACGGCTTAGCTCACACCTCTCAAGCTAATTTCTTTTATGTTCTTAGGTGAATCACACTTTATGAAACAAATCAAATAGTCTTCCGTGTGTAGTATCCCAAGTCTGAAATTTCGAATGAATCACTAATGCAATTCGAATCAAAACAGCCCCTCAATGCTGAAAATTTCATGACCAAAAAATTATATTGATTCTAACCTATCTAGATTCGACCCTTATCACCTAAATAGCAAGGAGAATAAAAAAAATTTGTTGGAGTGGTTTTATACTCTTTTTTTTTGCTCCCTCTCACTATCTCTCTTGATGGGGGCGACCTTAGTTCACACCATACAAAACTTTTACCCAATTAAGTAACAAGAACAAGGTCGAATATAGAGTACTGTCTTTGAAACTCGAAATTGAATCAGAATGAATAATCAAGAACAAGATTCAAATTTATCACACTTTGTTGAATTTCGAATTCAAATCAGAATGATGAACAAGACCAAGATTCGAATTTAAAACACCTTTTCTTGAATTTCAAATTTTAGGTTTTATAATTTTTTTTAATTTTTGAATTTTGAAAGAAAACGAAAACGATTCAAGGAACAAACAACTTAGATGATCAAGAAACAAAGAAAACGATTCAAGAATCAAGAACAAAGAAACATAACGAAAATAACAAGAGAAGAAACTAAAACGAATTTGATAGGGATAAAACCTTATCTAGAGCGTAGGCTCTGATACCAAATGATACAAAACCTCCAAGAATAAGCCTGAGAACTCCTTGATGTCGAACCCCCACAGCATTAACTTGAAAACCCCTAGTCGAATTCGGCACAACCTCCAAGGATTAGGTTAGATTTCAAATTACCTTGAATTGATCACAAACCTAAGATTTCGAAACAAACTAGTTCCTAAACCCCAGAATCGAAACACTCCACAAGAAAGTTGATCAAACTACTTGAATGTTTCTAAGCATGCATTCTACTCAAGAACACAAAGATAAAAGCAAATTCAGCTTTTAGGTTAATAATTTGTCAAAAACTCCAACTGATGTCTTACAACCCTAAATGAGATATAAATAGCTAAAACCTAATTAGGGTTATTAAGTAGCATTTGGTTTTCTAATCAAATTTTAAGAAATAATAAAGTAAACAAAGATCTAATTTAATACAAAACAAACAGGGCCCTTACTTTTTAAATAAGCATAACTAGTGGGCCTTAATACATATTAATTACAAGCCTCATTTGTGAATTTCAACTTGTAGCAAGTTGTAATTGACTTCCTTTGGTCTTGTCTCCAAGCTTGTAATTCCTTGCAAACCATAGTTAGCCAAATTCACCAAATCTTGCAAATGGCAAATTAGTGCTTGCTGAATCTTTTTGGCTCGCAATCTAGTTATAGGACCTTGTGGTAGAATAATTGGATTGATAATCTCCTCAACTTGTTCCTCACGTCCTAACTCTTGCTCATCCTTGTGGTGTGCTGGTTGTTCCACAACACACCCTATGTAGTCGAACCACTTCTCTGAAGAACAAATCAGCTACAACAATCGCATCATCAGCTTTATGACAAGGAATAAAATGTGATATCTTACTAAACCTGTCAAGAACTACAAAAATGCCATCCCTACCTTTTCTAGTTCTAGGAAATCCAAGCATAAAATCCATGCTAATATCAATCCAAGGTGAACTAGGTATAGGTAAAGCCATATATAGACCATGAGGCATAGACTTAGATTTCGCCTGTCTACAAGCAATACAAGCAGAACACAATCTCTCAACATCCTTACGCATAGACGGCCAATAAAAATGCTCAAACAAGATATCATAAGTCTTAGCTACCCCAAAATGTCCCATCAATCCCCCACAATGAGATTCTAACACAAGCAAATCACGCATGGAATATTTAGGCACACATAATTTATTTCCCTTAAACAAGTATCCATCATGCCTATAAAATGAATTAAAAGCTCCATGTTCACATGCAACATACACATTGCCAAAATCAACATCACCTATATATAAGTCCTTAACATACTCAAAACCAAGCAATTTAGAACTCAACACAGATAGTAATGTATATCTTCTAGACAACGCATCAGCCACTATATTATCCTTTCCTTGCTTGTATTTAACAATATAAGGGAATTGTTCTATAAATTCTATCCACTTACCATGCCTCTTGTTCAACTTACCTTGTCCCTTCAAGTGTTTGAGGGACTCATGATCCGTATGTATCACGAACGCCTTTGGAAGGAGGTAGTGCTGCCACACGTCCAATGCTCTCACCAAGGCATACAACTCCTTATCATAAGTGGAATAGTTCAATTGTCCACCATTGAGTTTCTCACTAAAATAGGCTATGGCCTTCTTCTCTTGCATCAACATAGCTCCAATACCTACACCAGAAGCATCACACTCAATCTCAAATGTACTCTCAAAATTAGGTAATGATAAAATAGGAGCGGATATCAACTTCCCTTTTAGGCAGTCGAAGGCTTTTTGTTGCTCCTCTCCCCATTGGAACCCAACTTCCTTTTTGATTATGCTAGTTAACGGTGCTGCAATAGTAGAAAAGTCCTTCACGAAACTCCTATAGAAACTAGCCAATCCATGAAATCTCCTCACGTCCGTCACACTCTTTGGAGTAGGCCACTCCTTTATAGCTTTCACTTTCTCTTCATCTACTTCAACGCCCTGCTCATTCATAACAAAACCGAGAAATACAAGCCTATCTATGCAAAATGTGCATTTCTTAAGCTTGGCATATAAGTTTTCATTTCTCAATACTTCCAAAACTAGCCTAGCATGCTCAACATGGTCATCTAAAGTCTTACTATAAATCAGAATATCATCAAAATAGACTACAACAAATTTGCCCAAATAAGCTCTCAAAACATGGTACATTAGTCTCATAAAAGTACTAGGTGCATTAGACAACCCAAAAGGCATTACTAACCACTCATATAGACCATATTTAGTTTTAAATGCTGTTTTTCATTCATCACCAGGTTTCATACGAATTTGATGATATCCACTCATAAGATCAATTTTAGAAAAATACCTGGCACCATGCAACTCACCCAACATGTCATCAAGTCATGGTATAGGATGTCGATACTTCACTGTGATCTTATTTATAGCCCTACAATCAACACACATTCTCCATGTGCCATCCTTCTTTGGAACCAACAACACAGGAACAACACACGGACTCAAACTCTCTCTAATCAGCCCTTTCTCCAGTAACTCATCTACTTACTTTTGCATATCTTTCGTTTCCATGGGATTACTCCGGTAAGTTGGTCTATTTGGGATGGTAGAACCAGGCACGAAGTCTATTTGATGCTCAATTCCTCTTAGCGGTGGCAATCCACTAGGTAATTCATCTGGAAACACATCCTGAAAATCCTGCAACAAAGACACAAAACTAGAAGGCAAACTATCAAGCGAAACATTAGTGTCAGTAAACAAAGTTTCTTTGTATCTAATGAGCAATAATGGCTACCCAATAGACATTGCAAAATTAACCTCTCTCGCTCTTGCATAAAAAGTTTGTTTTGCTCTCCCTTCTTTCTTCTTTTCTCTCACCAATGGGCCATTTATTTGTTTTGTTTCTTTTCTGGCCTCTTTTCCCATTTGCTTTTCACTCTCACTCACCTTATCATGTTCTCTCAAACTCCCCTTAATTTTTGAATTGGTATCCCCAACTTGCCTCTCTTTCTCAATCATCTTTCTTTGATCTTCATACACTTCTAGGGGTGATAATGGAACCAGAGTGACCTGTTTTCCTTCATAGGTAAATGTGTACCTATTAGAAAACCCATCTTGTTGTGCTCTCATATCATATTGCCACGGTCTGCCCAACAACATATGTCCAGCTTGCATAGGAACTACATCACAATCAACTTCATCTTTGTACCAGCCAATTGAAAATGGTACCCTCACTCGCTTAGTTACTTTCACCTCACCACTATCATTAAACTACTCCAACTTATAAGGATTGGGATGCTTCATAAATTCTAACCCCAATTTTTCAACCATAGTAGTACTTGCAACATTAGTACAGCTCCCACTATCAATAATAAGTGTACAAACCTTACTATTCACTAAGCATCTAGTATTAAAAATATTATCATCCTGTACTCGACTTTCCTCTTTCACCTGCATATTCAATGCATGCCTAGCAACTAACAATTCACCATGCTCAACTAACAAAGTACAATCAACATGCTCATCACTACCAACATCGTCATATATAGGAGAATCAAAGTTCCCAACATCATCATTATCATTACCACTAGGCTCGGAATTAGACACAACATCACCATCAGCAGTAGCAATCATAACTCTTCTATTTGGACATTGGGATGCAATATGCCCATTCCCTAAACACTTAAAACATTTAATCTCCCTACTAGGAGTGGTAGTGTTAGGCATACTTGTTTGCTTGTTTGGACCACTAGATGGCCCTTTTCCACTGGAGGTTGCAGCATTGCTTTTCTGGAATGAATTCTTGAACTCCCCTTTCTCTTCACCCCTATTGGCTGAATTTGCCCCACCACTATATTGGGGTCCTCTATAGGCCGAATTACTCCCAAACACATTTTGTGGTCTCCCATAGCCAAGTTTGGTGGAACTCTTGCTCTTTAACCTCCTCTCTATCTTCATAGCTTTATCAACCATCTCCTCCATGGTATTGTAATCATACATGTTCAACTCACTTGTAATATTCTGATTAAGTCCTCCAAGAAATCTAGACATCATTCGTTGTTCATCTTCCTCAATATTAGCTCTAGCCATGATCATCTCCATCTCCTTGTGGTATTCTTCTACACTCTTGCCACCTTGCACCAGTCATGCTAAGCAATTATAAAGATCCTTATAATAATGATAAGGGATAAATCACTGCCTCATCAGGTCTCTCAACTCCTCCCATGCGGGTATGGCTCTCAACCCCTTGCCTCTTCTAGTGGATTTTAGTTGATCCCACCAGAATGTTGCATAACCCTTGAACTCCACAGCTGCTATGTGTGACTTCTTTTCTTCAGAATAATTATGGCACTCAAAATTTTACTCTACTTTGCGCTCCCATTCAATGTATTCTTCAGCATTGTTGTTCCCTCTAAATTCAGGAACCTTCATTTTGATGGAAGTCAAATCATTATCATTGATAGGTGCTTGATAAATTCCAGCCTCTCCTTCTTCAAATCCATAATCAGCCATACGGCCTCTCTCATATGCACCTCTTGGTGCCCTCCTGATGTGATCCCACATCGGCCGTGTAAGGAGATCCTGGCTACTATATAAGCATGGGCTAAACCTCCACTCTTGAGCTAGCTTTTGTGGTGGAGTTAGGGTCCTTGTTCGTATCAGTTGGTATCAGAGCCAACCTTGCACGCACCGGTGTGGTCCTTGTCCCTTCGTTCCTTGGCTCGGGTGCGGGTTAACGAGTGAGTTGGCACAAGCGACTCGTGTGTGGACTGTGGGTAAACGATTGAGTTGGCACGAGCACGAGGACGTGCAGTCTAAAGAAGGGGAGGATGATGTGATCCCACATCGGCCGTGTAAGGAGATCCTGGCTACTATATAAGCATGGGCTAAACCTCCACTCTTGAGCTAGCTTTTGTGGTGGAGTTAGGGTCCTTGTTCGTATCACCTCCTCCTAACTGGTTCTTCTCTCTCTTCAGCTCTTGCTGGTTGTAGAATTTTATGTGGTAGCCTTATTGGAGCAGGTTGTTGTGCTTGCATTAAGCGTTCCATGGACTGCTGCAAGCTAGCCAATGTATTTTCTATTCTTTCCATATTGCCCTCATTTGCTTGCTTGTATGTCTCAAGATCATCTGCAATATCCCGGATACTCATCTCTTCTTTCTCAACAGCTATGCTTTTATCTCTACTAGAATTGCTACTCATTACCTCACCTTCGCTAATTCTTCGATTGCACTTTAGAACAAAGGCTCACAAATCAATCACCAAGCACGTTCAAGGGAACTAGAACCTAAATCCTAGAACGACACCTAGAAAGAAACTTGACAATTTTGGAGGCAACACAAGAAAATTTTGTGTCACACGATTATATCAACCAGAGTATAGAATCAAACAAATAATACTCTAGCAATGTCACGGAGTCAAAATGGTAGCTCAAACAAGAAATAGAAACAAAGAGGTTAAAAATTATGAAGAATCTGGTCAAAATGTATCAAAACCAACTTACCTTAGCAAGTTAGTTTATGGACCTAATAATTCTACCCAAGAAAGCTAGTATCAAGACTCCCCAAGAATTCAATTTCGAAAAGAAAACTTCCAAATCAGCAAGAAAAATGTAATAAAATAGCCCCTCAATTGGATGAAATTGGTGGCCAAAATTTTGATTACTTTCAACCTGATTCAAATGATTCTAATACCTTAAATTACTAGAAAAGCAAAGAATTTTTGTTGAAGTGATTTTGTACTCCTTTTTTTTTAGGATCTGGTCACTATCCTTTGATCACCAACTAAACACAAAGCCTTCAGTCCAATTTATACCCAATTCAGAATAAGAAAAACGTATTTCGAATCAAAAGGCAAGAACACAATTTCAAATTTGAACAAAGAATTCTATAACCCAATTTCAAAAATCCAAAATAGAACAACCCAATTCGGAATAAATAAAACAAATCCAATTAGGAATAAATAAAATAAACCCAATTCGAAATCCCAAATTAGAACCCTAACGGAATAATTAAAACAACCCTAGAAAGACAGATAGATAAAGATTTACCTGTAATTGGCTCTGATACCAAATGACGCGGAACCCTATGGCAATGAAGGCCTCAATTGATAGAAGAAAACCAAAAATGAAGGAAAAATCACCTTCTAAAGCACCCAATTGCTTAGCAAAGCATGAACACTTATAACGGAAGGATTTAGGAAGCTCGAATTAGAAGAACGCCACAATCGAAATTGATATGTAATTCTAATTCTTGATGCAATCAGAAGAAAAAGAGAATCCACTCTTGTTCTATGATGGCCGAAATTTTCAATAAGAAAATTGATAATATAATTTGTCAAAAAAAAGTGTGCTTACAAGAAAATAAGGCCCTATTTGTACTAAAAGGCCAATAAAATCTAAATCCCTAATTCTAATGGGAAAAGGAAAGCTACAAAGTCAAAATCCTAACCCACTAAGGAAAATAGAAAGTATGGAAATAAACTAATATTCTGAAATAACTAAATAGGGGACCACACATCCCATGTTCCAAAAAGATGCCAAAATTTGGCCAAACTAAATCCCTTCAAAATAAGAACACGCCCCACACTATTTAGGCTGTCCATGGGCCTTAAATTACTTCCCAAGGCTGTATATGAACCCCCATGGACCTTTCTTGCACGTTGGACCTCTTTAGCTAGCCTTTAGCTTCCATATTCACACTAAGCATCATAATCAGCTTTGGTGTGCCTTCTTCAAGCTCTATTGTGCACTTTTCCATTGCCATTTTAGTCACTTCCTTTGAAATTTGATCTTGAATATGCAATCCCATAGCTGCTCCAAACTTCTTAGCTCTGCTCCTAGTCAATGGCCCATTTGGAAGCACCAATGGATCCTTGCCTCGTGGCTGGTTCGTATCAGAAGATGTCTCCATGGAAAAAGATTTTGAGATTCGGTAGCAAAGGAAAGTTGAGTCCTCGTTTCATAGGACCATATGAGGTGCTGGAGAGAGTTGGTTCAGTGGCCTATAGACTGGCTTTGCCACCTGAGGTTGATTGGATTCATAATGTCTTTCATGTCTCTATGCTTCAGAGATACAGGTCAGATCCATCTCATATCTTATCAGTGGAGTCCATTGAGGTGAGTTTGGATCTGACTTATGAGGAAGAACTAGTGGCGATTTTGGCACGAGAAGTGATAGAGTTGAGGAATAAGAAGGTGCCACTTGTGAAAGTCCTTTGGAGGAATCATGCCACTGAGGAGGTGACATGGGAGAGTAAGCAGACGATGCAGAGTTAGTATCCTCAATTGTTCTAGACTTGATAGTAGGTAATTTTGAGGACGAAATTTATTTTTAGGGAGAGAGAATTATAATATCCCAAATTTTTGAAAATTTCTAATTTTTGGAAATTTAGTAAAATAAATTATAAGTTAACTGGATAACTTAAATAAATGACTTTAAAAGAAAATGAAAAGATTTTAAGTGAAAAAGTAAAATGTATATGTGATATATATGTAAATATACATAACATATACAAATCAATTTTTAAAAGTCAAAGTTATTTTAATAATTCAAAAGTAAATTATATTGTTCTTAGTCTTCATCTTCTTCTTCTTATTTCTTCCTTAGCCAATTCTCCATGGTTGTACAAGAGAGGATTTTTTTCTTCTTCTAAGCTTTTTAAGGTGAAGGATTTTTAAGGTTTCAAGGGAAGATTTGGTGATTTCCACTTGAGTTGGTAAGTTTCTAACTTGTTTCTTTGGATTTTCTTAAAGATGTGAAGTTTGATTTGTTATGGTTGTATGTTTTAATGGTTGAAATTAGTATGTATGAAGTTGTTTTGAGTAGTTAACCATGATTTTAAGGTTGTATTGAAGAAATGGTTAAGTTTGAGATGATTTTGGTGTAGAGAGAGAAAGTTAGGGTCATTTAACTTTTGAGTTGTAAATTCATGGTTTTAAATTGTGTAATTTGATTTTAATTGAGTTGCTTTAATGCGTAAGCAAGTATTTTAAAGTTAAATGATGGATTTGGTTCAATATGAATGGAGTTGGAAATGGAAAGGCATTGTTCAAAGTATGGAAAAAGAGTGATAACTTTGGATATGTGGCAATTATGTGTTGATATCAGGATTTTGGCATGCGACATTTATGGTTTTAGTATTAGTGACACATGTAGTGAAACGCCCATGTCACTAAGTGTGTCAAAGCTATTATAAAGCATGAGTATTGGCATGGGCAGTGACACGCCCATGTCACTAGGTGTGTCAAAGCTTCTGTGTTGTGGGCATAGGGCATGGTCATTGACATGCCCATATCGTTGAGCATGTCATTTGTAAATTTTTCCCAAGAAAGCTCTTTTCCTTGTTTTCCTTTGTGGTTCTTATCTTTGTGTTGAGAAATCATGTATATGTATTAAAACATGATACTAAGTGATTATTTATAATCAAATTTGGTTTAGGTGTTGAGGAGATTTGATTTGCCCAATCTAAGTGTTGAAGGGTATCTTGGAAGAGAAGGTTGAAGGTGGTGTTTAAGCTTGTTTTGGTTGTTTTGGGAGGTAAGTACAAACTTTGAATAAATTGATTGACGCAGACCCTTAGCAACGATGGCAGCAAACCCAACGTATAATAATGGTAGAGAACTTCTTGAAACTTGATAATCACCTCCTAAGGAACCCAACGCCTATAAAGAGACGCGAACTCACTATGACTGAAGGATTTAGTTGGTAAGAAGAAGGAAAACGCCACAACTCTTTTTAATAAGTAAACCTAATTCTTGATGCAAAGAAAGAATTAAAGAATCCACTCTAATCTCTCTCACATGAAAATTCACAAGAAGAACTTGTAGAAGAATTCAAAATTTTTTATTAATTGTTGTAGTCTAAAATTCAGCCTAATAGTGCCCTTAAATAAGGGTTACAAAATTCCTAATTGCATATGGAAAACTAAAACATTCCTAATTGCATAAGGAAAACATTCCTAATTGCATAAGGAAAACATAAAGTATGGAAACAAAATCCTAATCCACTAAGGAAAATATAAAGTATGGAAACAAAATCCTAATCCACTAAGGAAAATATAAAGTATGGAAACAGCATCCTAATCCAATAAGGAAAATATAAAGTATGGAAACAACCAAACTAATCCCTTCAACATAAGAAATGCCCCACACTATTTGGGTTGTCCATGGGCCTTAAATTACTTCCCAAGGCTTTATATGAACCCCCATGGACCTTTCTTGCACGTTGGACCTTTCTTTAGCTAGCCTTTAGCTTCCACACTAAGCATCATAATCAGCTTTGGTGTGCCTTGTCACGACCCAATTTGTACATATGTACAGTATATCCATGTACAGTACGTCCATGTACAGTAAGAGGAACCCTCCCGAGAAGCTACTCAAAAGCGCGAAGTGAAGGGAAGTTCTGTAAAATTGAAAGGACCTATTTGAAAAGGTTGTAAAGTTTTGGGGAGGTGACCGTAATTACCAAAAGTTGTTCCGGAGGTCCTTAATAGTGCACATAACAGACTCCAGAAATGGGAAGTAGAGAAAAATCGGACAGTAACGGTGCGACACGGTTTTTCCCGAAAAAGCACGGTTTGGAAGATATAGGGGATTTTGACCAGGGGCATCATGGTCATTTTTAAAAGTGTCTCGAAAGTAATAAAGGATCTCAAAAATGAAAAGTAGAGGAAAAACTGAGTCAAAAAGTGTACCACAACATTCGGCGAAAGTGCGCGGTTTAAAAGTTATGAACGAGTAACCGCCGGAGGGTATTTTGGTCTTTTCACACCTTAGACCATAAAATTACAGCACAATGAGGTTGAGGGGCCAAAATATAATTAAGATGAAGTCCAAGGGATTGGGTTGTAAATAAATTAAAGAAGGAGACATTTGGACCAATGAGAATTGGCCATTTTCTCACATATGTGTACCAATGGGAAATCAACATCTACACCATGACCTATCAACCTCTCTTGGCTGCCATTTGGAGGAGAGAACACCACAAAAATAAAGCCAAGAACTCTCTTTGTTCTTGCTTGGCCGAAAATAGGAGGAAGGGAAAAGAGAGAGAGATTGTTTTTTTTTCAAGTAGCTAAATTTGGAGAATTGAGAGAGATTGCAAACTTGGGTGGAGAATAAGATTTTGAGGTAAGGAAATTCATCTATGGTTCTATTTCTTTCATTGGTTATAGTATTTGTAAGATAAAAATGAAACAATAAATATGATGATTATAGAAAATTTAAGAAGTTGAAGAAAAGTGAAAGAGGTGATTTGCACATATAAGATTAAGGATGAAAAGGATGACTAGTAGTTTAGTTAGCAAAAGAAGGCATGAAGCACTTAAATTTTATTATGTTCTTGACATGGATTTTATGAAAATTATAGGAAATCAAGAAGTGAGAGAGAAGGAAGCAAAGAAGGCATAAAAGAACTAGAAACAAGTGAAAAGAATTAAGGTTTGGTACTTAAATCATTGCCTTTTCAGTTAATTCACATATTTTGCATTATGGGACTTTTGAAATGGTTTTGAAATGATGTTATTATGTGTGGTAAATATGTGGGAAAGTGCTCTTGAACCATTTGTAATCAATTGATTGTGACAAGAATGAAAACAAAACAAACTAGCTAAATTTATGAAATTATTCATAAACTTTGATGAGTTTTTAATCACTCCTTTGGTTTGATTTTTGGAAGAGGGACCCTTAGTCCTTCAATGGTATCACAAAAGGATTCTAAAAATCAATTTTGCAAGAAAAAAATGAATTTCCCTCAAGTTTGGAAAATTGGGCCGAATGGTCCCTTTTGGGCACCATTCTGCAGCTTTCATTTTGGGCAGTCCGTTGAAGGGGCAAACGAAAGAATTTTTCGACGAAATTTTACATGTATTTAGTTAACTTATGAAAGTGTTTTCCTGCAAAAATTCAGCCAAAAATAAGTTTGTTTACTTGGTTAAAACCGTTGCCAAAGTTGACTGATTTTCAGCAGTAAAAACAGATTTTACCATTTAGTCGTCGCGCGCCATTGCGTTGCCGATTTTACGCGCCGCGCTACTATTCCTTTGGTCATTTTTCTAAATGTGTTAAAACTTGAATATTATGATATGAATTGATGTTAAATCTTATAAAATGACATGAAGGGGAATTGGAAATGATCAGAAAGGCATCATGACAAGCTATTCCGACAATACATGCATTATGGACAAATCATGGCTTATTGAATATCATGATCAAAGTAATTTAATAAATTATTTATGCTCTACTTGGTTATGACAGAACCCTTGAGATAAGGGTATGATGCATCATACTATTATTGCAGTACTGCTTATGACATGATATGATATACCGGCTGAAGGCCGATGATTACAATGATATGATCAATGATGCAATGATAATGGCCATTGGCACATGTGCAAGAATTATGATGAAAGATAATGAAATATGATCATGATGAGATATGTTTATCATTACTCTTCCTTATCCGCTGATGTTCTGTTAAACCAGTAGAGCAACCAAAATGATAAAAGCAAGAGAAATGATTTAAATTCAAATTATTCAGTCAAGCCTTTTTACCATCTGTGTTTTGTATTGATTCCTTTCAAGTATTTAAAGTATATAAATGTATGTTCAAATCATTCTTTCATTTTATTATTTTATTGCAATGATTTAAGTACCCACTAAGCAATTGCTTAGCGAGTTTAGTTTCCCTCTAAACTCGTAGGTTAAACGAGGAGACGAGATTGCAGCATGTCCTGCACAGCTGGCCTTGACTACTACTTTGGGTAGGAGTTGGATATGATTGATTGTAGTAATATGGCATGTACATAAGCTTGTATGATCTAGCAAATAAATGTATTATACTGTAAAGCTAGAACACGTACACTGCTAGTAATCTAATAAATCTTATTTGGGTTTAGCATTTATGTATGCAAGTATAGAAGTGTGAATTCTTCTTGCAGGAATGTAGTTGAGGTTATAAGGGTGGATTATTGGGAGTGTGCTTGAATTGAATTGTGAAACAAAATATTTTTCAAAAATAAGAAAAATCAGTTTTGGCGACACTTGGGACCTCCATTTTTAGGGGAGGTTATGGCAAAATTTTTTTAAACATCTGCACTTAAAATTGGCTAAGTAAACTATTAAGACACAACCACCATGAGATAACAGTCCATCTTGGTATATAAACGTAGGCTAAGATGGGGTGTTACATTTAGTGGTATCAGAGCACCGGTTTAGCCGGTCCTGGAAAATTCAACATAGGAGGATACACATTTTATGTTGGGAGTGGCCATTACCAATGTAAAATGGGATATCCTATAGCAGATAAGAAATGAGAGCATATATCATTTAGGTACAAAATGTCAGTATAGTAGAAAGAATATTATAAATACATAAGTATATAAGGTACATGTGATAAAGGAAAATCTAATAGTGCTTACGTACATGCCATATAGGAAAGTTAATGTGTTGAGTCAAGCCAGCTGCTAATTCTTATCACGATATATGTATACGGTATAAGGTTGCAAGAGGCAGAATCACAAAGAATTATAGATCAAGAAAAGGAATCACACGCTTTCGTATCCATAAATGTAGAAATGGGTCTTGGGCTTATGCAACGGTGGCTGTGGAAGACCCCGAAGTTTATTTAAGATAGATGACAGTACCATTGCAATAAACGACAAGAATGGTACATGTTGCTACCAAAAGAGAAAGGAAGTCCCCAATTGAGAAGTTAAGGAAATATGGGGCTAAAGAATTTAAGATTAGTAGAGAAGAAGGGTTTGAAGAAGTTGAGTACTATTTGGACAGTACTAGTAGGGCATTGGAACAACTGAGATGCACACCAGATAAAAGATTTAATTATGCCATGTCCCTTTGGGTAGAAGAAACATACACTTGGTAAAACATACTTAAACGCAAGGAGAATTGTGTTTATATATCTACGGCAAGGAAGAATGACAGTATCTGAGTATGAAAGAGAGTTCAACCGTCTCAGTAAGTATGCAAAGAAAATGATAGAGACAAAGCAAGAAAGACGTCAAAGGTTTTGGAAGGATTAAATAATGGAATTAAAGTACAATTAGTAGTCATGGACGTGTTTAATTTTTCAAGATTAGCTGTGAAAGTTTAGGTATTGAGAGGGTATACATAGATTAGAGAAGTAGACACCAACGTATGCAACAAAAGAGAGTTCAAACTTAAAGCTTGGGAAGATTTTGACAAGTTGAGAAGAAGTTTAGAAGTGAAGATAGTTTTGCACAGAAAAGCCAGGGATCCGGTCGAGGTTCAAGGTGCCAGACATCCGTAGCCAGTATTCCAGGGTCCTTATAAGGGGGTTCCGGGAGAAGGTTAGATAGGCGTATATGAATGTAAAAATGAAAATGTATATAAGAAAATGAAATTTGAAGAATGGAATAAAAAGAGGAACAGAATAAGAGGATAAAAGAAAAGTACGTAAAATGTTAAGACCAGACGGTAAGAGATAAAACAGATAAATCTTAGATAACAAAGATGAGTGAACAGAAATAAGTATATGAGAAATTCTCATGTCCGACCATTAGAGAATATGTACAGTAACCCCATGTACAATACTCACATAAGTAGATGAAGTAAGCGAACTAAGAAGGTACTGCTGACCCGATACCGTCGTATTGAAATTTAGCAGGAAACCGGAGTTAAACGTGCTCGACCAATGATGATGGGTGACCATTCCGTGAAGTCTTAATAAGGTAGGTGATGGACCATATGAGTAGAAACTAGACGAAATCTAATCAAAACACTGTATTGTGATTCCTCCTGAAAATGCCCCAATGTAATCACCAAAATTAAGAAATTATAAGAAGAAGATATATGAGATTATGAATTCAGGAAATGATGGAAAAAAAAGGGAGAGAGAAGAGAAAGAGAGAAATTAAGAACCAAAGAGGTAGAAAGTGCAGACTTAAAATTAGATCAAAAAGGAAAGAATGAAAGTAATAACAACCCAAGGACGAGGTAAAGGAAAAAAGGAAAAAGTAACAATTCAAAAAAAATTACTGGAGGATTGGAAAGAAATATAGATTTGAAGGATATATTACTCCTCTATGCAAACACTGTGGATGAAGACATAAGAGTGAATGCTGGTATTTAACAGATGGATGCTGGAATGCGGGGCACCAGATCGTGTTAGGGTAAACTGCCAGAAAGACAAGTGAATGCATCCGCACCGACAGAAAAATCACGGCCCGCTTTTGGCAAAGGCCGAAGCAGGGGAAAGGAAAGTGATTCAAATTTTCAAAGAGCACAATCAGAGACCGGTGACTAGCTCAATTCAAGTATACCAGCTAGAGCCTACACAATGAAAACTTAGAAGAATTACCGGTAGGATATGTTAAGTTTGAAACATTAGTTATAAATCCGATAAGAGACGAGGTAGTTACACACAAGTGATTAAAGAATGTTCTATAGAGTTACATGAAAATGCATTTCCAGAAAATTTAATAGAGTTACCATTCCGAGAATTTGACATAATGTTGGTATTGGATTGGCTAACAAGGCATAAAACAGTGGTCGATGATAAGAAGAAAGAGAGTAACACTTCATACTCCCCACAAGGAGGAAGTGACGGCAGTAGGAAAGAGAGCCGATTACCTAAACAACGTAACAGCAGCAGTTACAACAAGGTATTCCATACAAACGGATGTGAGGCACACTTGATAAGCACTATGGAAGTAAAGAAGAAGGTGATAAAGATTCAAGAGGTATCAACAATGCGTGATTTTCTCGATGTTTCTTTAGACAAGCTACCCGGATTATCACCTAAGAGAAAGTAGGATTCACTATAAATGTATATCCGGGAATTGCACCGGTGTCGGTTGCCTCATACTGAATGGTACCAGTGGAACCCAAAGAAATGAAAACACAATTATAGAAGCTACTCGACAAGAGTCTTATACGGCCAAGTATTTCTTCATGGGGCATGCCAGTACTCTTCGTCAAGAAGAAAGATAAATCCTTAAGGTCATATGTGAACTATAGTAGTTGAATGAGCTTATGATTAAGGATAGATATCCATTACCATCCATCGACGATGTATTCAACCAACTTAAGGGAACCGAGGTTTTGTAAAAAAAAAAAATAGATCACCAACTGGGATATCAGCAGCTGCAAATCAAAGGAAAAGACATTCTAAAGACTACATCTAGAACTCGATACGGACGTTATCAGTTCCTTGTAATGCCCTTTGAGCTCACAAATGTGTCAGTAGTATTCATGGATTTAATGAATCATATCTTTCATCCATACTTTGACCAATTTGTAAATGGTGTTCATAGATGACACCTTCATTTATTTAAGGAACAAAGAAGAATACGATCGATACTTTTGCATAGTATTGCAAATGTTGCGAGAGAAGCAGTTGTACGTCAAACATGACAAATGCAAGTTTTGATTGGAAAAAGTGACATTATTAGAACACACCATATTAGCATAAGGCATTAAAGTAGGTCTTAAGAAAACGAAAGCCATTTTGGAATGGAAAACACCAAAGATAGTAATAGAATCTTCTTAGGACTGGCTAGGTACTATTAATGTTTTATAAAAGGGTTTTCCATTATTATCATCCCAATGACAAGGTTGTTTCAAAGGAATGCCAAACTCCAATGGACTGATAAATGTTAGAGGAACTTTAAGAAACTAAAGGAAAAGTTAACGAATGCTTCAATACCCATACGGCCCGTGTCAAACAAAGAATTTGTGATATATAGTGATGCTTCACACATCGGTTAAGGTTATATGCTTATGCAAAAAGGATAAAATAGTCGCATAAGTCTTTTGAAGATTTAAACCATACGAAAAATAATAATAATAATAATAATAATAATAATAATAATAATAATAATAATAATAATAATAATAATAATAACCCGGCACACTATTTGGAATTAACAGTTATCGTATTGGCTTTCAAGATTTGGAGATATGATGTATATGGAGAAAAGTATTATATTTATACAGACACAAAAGTTTAAAATATCCGTCAACCCAAGAGGATCTCAATTTATGGTAAGGAAAGTAAACCCAAGTTTTAGAATTAACAGCTAAGTTATAAATTATCATCTAGGAAAAGCTAACATGGTGGCCGACGCACTTGGTGGAAAATCGATACCAGCCTTAGGCGCTATAAAGATCAGTTTAAGACCAATGAAAGAGGAAGTACTAGTAGTAGAAATGCAAGCATAAACTATGTTTCTTTTCAAGAAATTCATTAAGTGCAAAAGAAAAACGAACAAATACAAAAATGGATCAAGCAAGTGCAAGGAGGAAAGGATATAAAATTCTAAATTTCTAAGAACAGTAGTTTGTATTATGACAATAGAGTAATGATACTAACAATGGGAGACATAAGAAAGAAATTTTTTTTCAAAAAGCATATAGTAGTCTCTACGCAATGCATGCAGGAGTTATAAATGTATCAATATCTAAAGAAGTTTTAATGGTAGCCTGGAATGAAGAGAGATGTTGTTGATTTTATGACCAAATGTTTAATATGTCAACAAGCAAAAGTGAAATATCAAATACTATCGGGATTGTTACAACTAATTCCCACTTTGGTATGGAAATGGGAACATATCACTATGGATTTCGTCATAGAACTACCAATGACACGAGACAGGCATGACGTTGTTCGGATAATCGTTGACTGCCTAACTAAGTTAGCTCATTTTCTACTTTTACAAATGGATTATTCAATAGATAAGTTGGTGGAAATGTACGCCAAGGAAACTGTACGGTTACACAGGATTCCAACGTCTATCATTTTAGGCAGAGGTCCACATTCACCATGAATTTATGGAAGAAGTCGCAAACAGCTTCTGAAACACAAACAAATTATAGCACTGCCTTTCACCCGTAAACAGATGGACTATTTGAAAGAGTAATCCAAATTTTGGGAGGACATATTAAGAGTATGTGTTATAGAATTTAAGGGTGGCTGGATTAGGTATTTGAGTTTAATTGAATACGCATATAACAACGACTATTAATTCAGCATACGGTGATGCCCTATAAAGAATTATACGAAAGAAAACATGGAACACCAGAGTGTTGGACGAAATTAAGTAAAGACAAGATAAAATCATATGCGAACTCGAAACGAAGAACCATCTTTCTTGGGTACTAATAAAACTGGAACGGCACAAGGACTAAGGCTCTCGCGAACCAAGCCTTTCTCCAAAAGCTCTTCAACTTGTCTTTGCATCTCTTTTGTCTCCATAGGATTGCTCCTATATGCTGGCCGGTTTGGAATTGTAGAACCGGGTATGAAATCAATTTGATGTTCAATCCCTCTTAATGGCGGCAAACCACTAGGAAGGTCTTCAGGAAACACATCCTTAAAATCCTACAACAAAGACACAAAACTAGAAGGTAAAGAATCAAGAGATTCTTCACTGTCAGCAAGTAATAATTCTTTATACATAATAATGAGTACAGGCTGCCCTACATCTATCTCTCTTACTCTTGCATAAAAAGTATGTTTTGCTTTTTCTCCTTGCTTATTTTCTCTCACCAATGGGCCATTTATTTGTATGCTTACTTTTTTTTGACTCTCGGCCTCTTTTCCCTTTCTGCACTCACTCACTTTATTATTTTCTCTCTCCCTGGTTCATGTTGGCCGAAACTTCTTTCTCCCTCTCTAGCATCCTCTTTTGATCTTCATACACCTCTTGAGGTGATAATGGTGCTAGAACAACCTTCTTTCCTTCATAAGTAAAGGTATACTTATTAGAAAAGCCATCATGTTGTGCCCTTCTATCATGCTACCATGGTCTTCCTAATAGCAAATGTCCAGCTTGCATTGGCACTACATCACACAAAACCTCATCTTTATACCACCCAATGGAGAATGGTACCTTGACTTGCTTCAACACTTTTACTTCCCCAGCGTCATTGAACCATTGCAACTTGTAAGGATTGGGATGTTTAAAACAAGCTAACCCCAATTTATCCACCATTGTAGTACTAGCAGCATTGGTACAACTTCCACCATCAATGATAAGTGTACAAACCTTACCATTCACCAAACACCTAGAGTGGAAAAGATTCTCCCTTTGATCCAAGCCTTCTTCCTTGACTTGAATATTCAAGGCTCTTCTAGTAACAAGCATATCTCCATGTTCAGCATTCAAGACTTGATTCTCCCAAGCCTCTTCATCATATTCGGCCCTATCACCACATTCGGCCTTCTCTTCTTCTTCATGTTCAGATTCTGATTCAATTTCCCCTTCATGGGTAGCAATCATCACCCTCTGATTCGGACATTGAGAAGCAATGTGTCCACTTCCCAAACACTTGTAGCATTTAATTTCCCTACTTGGAGTAGGTCTAGAAGGTGTTTCCTTGGCTGTTTTTGCATCCCCATCATTCGGCTTCTTGAAATTAGGATTGTAGGAAGAATTCTTTTGGAAAGAACCCTTGTAATCCCCTTTGTAGGAACCTCCACTCGAACTTAAACCCTTGAAGTTTGAAAATTTTCCACTAGCTTTAGAGTAGCCAGTTTTCGAAATAGCTTTATTCTTCAATCTTCTCTCTATCTTCATGGCCTTTTGAACTAACTCTTCCATTGTGTTGAATTCATACATCTCCAATTCATTGGCTATGTTCAAATTCAATCCCCCAAGAAATCGTGACATCTTCTTGTCTTCATCTTCATCAATATTTGCCCTAGCCATGATCATCTCCATCTCTTTGTGGTGCTCTTCCACACTTCTTCCACCTTGAACTAGTCTTGCTAGTCGATTGTACAAATCCCGAATGTAGTGAGATGGTACAAATTGGCTCCTCATTAGTTCTTTTAAGGTTGACCATTCAGGAATAGGCCTCATACTTTTCCCTCTTCTATTAGCTTTCAATTGATCCCACCAAAAGGTAGCATACCCCTTGAACTCTACGGCTGCCAAAACTGATTTCTTCTCTTCGGTGTAGTTATGGCATTCGAAAATCTGCTCAACTTTCATCTCCCATTTTATGAACTATTCTGCATTGTTCTTCCCTTCAAAGGAAGGAATCTTCATCTTGATGGAAGTAAGGTCACCATCAGTGGTAGGTTGATTTCCACCTTCATCTTCATCTTCTACCCTTTCGGCTACTTCTAGGGCTTCAAGATTTCCTTGCCCTTCTCTCCTAAGCACTCTTCTAGCTCGCATTATGGGATTTGGATGTGCGGCTGGCTGCCCTTGTTGCACTTGCTGAATTTGTTGTGCTTATCGTGCTGCATTCTCTTGCAATCTAGTATCCATCATCTCCATTCGACCAAGCATTGCTGCCAAAGTCTCATTAAGCCTAGCTAAGCTTTTGGCCATAGCTCCTTCTTTGCTAGTCTCTTCTCCTTTTCCAGCCATGTTAATAAACAAACAAACTCAAAGAAACAAGATTAGTAATAATCGAAATTCACTCAAGTGTTTAGAATTACCTCACTTTTCTTGTCTTCCTTGATTGCACTTCAGAACCAAGCTCACCAACCAACAATTGTCAAGTCGTTCAAGAAACTAGAACCTAAATCCTAGAACTAGATAGAAAACAAGACAAGTATCCGGAGGCAATGCAAGGTAATTTGCACTACACGATATAAAACCAAGTATCGACACAAGCAAATGATACTTAGCAATGTAATGGAATTAAAAGCTAGATAAAGAAATCAGAAACAATGAAGCCAATAAACAAGACAAATTTGGATATAATGAATCAAAAACAACCCACACTTGGCAAGCTGCTTTATGGACCTAATTAATTCTACCCAAAACGCTAGCTTCTAGACTCTAATTCCCACCTATAACACTCAAATAACATGAATATTAAGGTCTGATTTTCAAATTCCAAAAGCCCCTCAAAAGGTGAAATTTTTCGCCCAAAAATTTTATTACTTCTCACCCACCTAGATCTAATCCTTAGCACCCAAATAGCAAGAATATCAAACAATTTTTGTTGAGGTGGTTTTGTACTCTTTTTTTTTTTGCTTCCTCTCACTATCCCCTTGATTCTGGACTTAATTTACTCCCAAGGACTTTTCAAAATCTGGACTTAATTCGCAACCCCAGATTCACTCAAGACCAAATCAAAATCAAACTTGAACACAAACTCTAGCTTTTGCTTTCTTTCAAGAACCCTAATTCTTGGTTTCAAAATTCTCCAAGAATCCTTTCCTAGGTTTCGTTTTCACCCTAAGAATACCCTCCTTCAATTCGGCCTTGATCAGAATTGATATATGACTCTTTTTTGAAAATTAAAGACTAGACTCTCTAAGAACCCTAAAATGCAGAAATTTAAAAGACCTAAATTAACAAATCTTAGAAAGACAAAGTAGATAAAAATTACCTTGTAGCAAGGCTCTGATACCAAATGACGCGGACCCTTAGCAACAATGGCAGCAAACCCAACGTATAACAATGGTAGAGAACTCCTTGAAACTTGATAATCACCTCCTAAGAAACCCAACGCCTATAAAGAGATGCGAACTCACTATGATTGAAGAATTTAGTTGGTAAGAAGAAGGAAAACGCCACAACTCTTGTTGATAAGTAAACCTAATTCTTGATGCAAAGAAAGAATTAAAGAATCCACTCTAATCTCTCTCACATGAAAATTCACAAGAAGAACTTGTAGAAGAATTCAAAAATTTTTATTAATTGTTGTAGTCTGAAATTCGGCCTAATAGTGTCCTTAAATAAGGGTTACGAAATTCCTAATTGCATATGGAAAACTAAAACATTCCTAATTGCATAAGGAAAACATTCCTAATTGCATAAGGAAAACATTCCTAATTGCATAAGGAAAACATTCCTAATTGCATAAGGAAAACATAAAGTATGGAAACAAAATCCTAATCCACTAAGGAAAATATAAAGTATGGAAACAAAATCCTAATCCACTAAGGAAAATATAAAGTATGGAAACAAAATCCTAATCCAATAAGGAAAATATAAAGTATGGAAACAACCAAACTAATCCCTTCAACATAAGAAACGCCCCACACTATTTGGGCTGTCCATGGGCCTTAAATTACTTCCCAAGGCTTTATATGAACCCCCATGGACCTTTCTTACACGTTGGACCTTTCTTTAGCTAGCCTTTAGCTTCCACACTAAGCATCATAATCAGCTTTGGTGTGCCTTCTTCAAGCTCTATCTCCATCTTCTTGAATGATAATTCTTGAAGCTCTTTGGAAATCTCTTCTTGAATATGCAAAGTCATACTAGCTTGATATCTCTTTGCCTTGCTCCTAGTGATTGGTCCACTTGCTAGCTTCAAGGGATCCTTTCTTGCATCATTGATTGAGTTTGCATTACATTTGGACTTAACATATTTTGGTTGAAAAATGTGTTAAGCTACTTGCTGCATTGAATATGCATGAACATTGTACTATGTTATTTGATTTGTTAAGAATACATTATATGCATTGTGAGAAGCCATATATAATGGCTAAAATTTATTCAAAGTGAGTGTGTGCAATATATGAAAATGACTCAAAGTGTTTGGGTATTGTGTTTTGATGTGAATGCATTAAAGATATTATGAAAGCCATGGGTGATGGCTAAATTGCATAAAATGTGATACATTATGATTATATGATGATATGAAATAAGGTGACATTGATATAAATGAGATAAATGAGGCAATGTGCCTAATTTGATTATGGAAAAAAGAGAAAGAAATTGATGATAGAAAATATAAATAATTGTATGCCTAGTATGTTATTCAATTTTTAGAGTTTTATATTTGGCGGCATGCCTATGAGGTTATCCTCATTATTTGCCTTTGGGGCTAGCTTTTGATCAATTATTATGATCTGCCTTCAGGGCTAGCTTTTGAGCATTTATTATAATATGCTTTCGGGGCTAGCTTTTGAGCAATTATTATGATTTGCCTTCGGGACTAGATATATGTTGTCAACTTGGACCAAAATAGTAACTCTAGGATTTGAATAGAATATTATATCCTTTGGGCCCATGCCTATGTTTGCTTTTATGTGAATTGTAAAAAAATTGAAAAATATGTTTTAATGAAATGATATGAGATATGATATCTATATGCATTGTGCATTGGCATTGCATTTGAACTTTAATGTTAGCAAAGATTGTACCACTAAGCCTTTGGCTTAGCACGATTGTAATTCATCGCGCAGGTGATAAGGGAGATTCGGTGGAGCCGGAGAGTTCTTCTAGACCGGGGTGGGTCTAGATTTGAGATCTTGAGTGTAGAGTTGATTGTTGGACATCAAGATTAGAGACACTGCCAGCATGTACATATTTTATATTATCGTACATTTTGACATTATGTATATTATATTATGTTTTGTTGTATATATATACTGTAAATTATAAAGAATGTTTCAAATAAAATTTTGTAAAGTGGGGATTTGTATGTGTTTTTTATAAGTAATATTTTATTTGTTATTTAAATTATATAAGATTATACAGATTTAAAAAGTAAGGGTTTTATAGAAAATGGGTAGTGATATTTTTGTATTGTATATGTGTATAGTACATATGTTGGGTGTATATATTATACGCATATAGGGTATAAGGGTGTTATATTTATTTTTTTATCAAAGCCTAGGTTTGAGGTTCTCGACCTAGGTGGGTTGTTAGAAAGAGAAAATGGGAATTTTAAATATGGTTTTTAAATTGTGATACATGCATTGGCACTGGCAGTTTTTAATCTCTGATGTGGCAATTTCTGCTGTATTTGGAGATATAGGTAGTTGTAACGCCTCAAACGCATCAGTCTGTAAAGGGTAGTGCAAAGAGTGTAGCTCCTGGTGAGGGTAGAGATGGAGCTAGAACTGAGATTGCTGCTGAGGCATCTGCTTCTTTGCATGTGAGACCAGCAGCTGATGAGATTTCATTGGGCTGGGTACGGCATATGGTGAAGCTATTGAGGTAGGCTCTAGTTCACCAGCCATTGCTCCCACCACAGCCGTAGCCGCAGTTACCGATGAGGAAGTATGATTGATATTCCGAGGGTCTGGAGGGTTGTGCATCAGGTTCGACAAAAGGTGGCGGTGAGCCCATGTTTGATCCAAATAAAGGAAATGGGTGCGCCTCTGCTGACAGCTTAAGCTTTTAGTAGAAATGGTTAGCGTTCTTTCTGGTTAAGCGTGCTGGTGCAGGGTCAGTACCAGGAGGGTGACCTTCTGGGAAGTGCTTGGCCCTGTAATATCCCAATGTATGCCCTATAAGTTTTGAATATTATGGTTGTTTTAATTGGATTGAATGTATATGTTAATTTGAAAGAGAAAAGCATTTTTAGAGAAAGTGTATATGTTGGGTATATGGTAATATATATAACATATATGTTGGTCAAAATGAGGAGTCAAGGGAAGAAGATATTTTATTTGTGATATGTGAAATTACTATAAAGGGCATATAAGAAAAAGAAGTTAAGTTATATGGATGAGGGCATTTAAGTAATTGCTCATGTAGAATTGCTTGGTGGAGATTTAAAGAAGAAGAGAAGTTTGACTTGATTTTATTTCTTCTCTTCTCATTTTTGGTGTGGCCGGCTACCAAAGGAAAGAAGGAGGAAGAGAAGTGTTCTAAGTTCTAAACATCAATTTGAAGGGAAAATCAAAGGATCAAGTTGGAGATTTGTGAAATTTTTTCAATTGAGGTAAGTACTCTCTTGTTTTCCTTTGTTATTTTTGAAGTTGTGTTTGAAGTGAGTTTTGATTTGTTGAGATTATGAATTGGTGTGGTAGAAATGTGTTTATAAGTGTTGAATGGATTGTAAGTTAAATTGGTGTTGGTTTTGGTTTGAGGATGGTAAGTTAAGTGGATGTTGGTATTGAAAGAATAAGAAGGATGTTGGTTTTAGGGTTTTGAAATAGTATGTGTTCAAATGTGTTGTTAATGTTTTGTTAATGAGAATATTGTGATGAATAGGTAAAATAAGTGTTAATGACATTGTTTATATCCATTTGAATGAGGTTATGTTGTGCACAATGTGTTTAAATGCAATTAAAAGAGAGTTGGCCATATTTAGGGTTTGTATACATGAGAGACACGGCCAAACCAAGGAAGAGACATGGCCAAACTAAAGAATTTTTGAGAGACACGGCCAAGTCCATGGAAATTTGGCCGTGTTGGATGATTTTTGGAGAAGACACGGCCGTGTCCCTTGCCCATGTTTGCCACTGCCTGAATTTTTGTTGAGAGACACGGCTGTGTCCCCTTGCCCGTGTCTGCCTCGGCTTGAATTGGTGTTGAGAGACACGGCCACAAGCTTGGCCGTGTCCCTTGAATGTGTTGGCTACTGTGATTATCTCTTGCTCTTCTTACATGGTTGAGATTGAACTTACATTTGATAATGCATATGATATTATATGAACAAGGTTATGTATTATACATTGTGAATCTTATGAATGGTAATGTGTTATATGAATAATGTACTTTGAAGTGTTATACCAATGATGTTATATAAACAATGTTATGCAATTTATTATATTGTTAATATAATGTGACTAGTGTTATGACTTATATAGTGTGAAAGATGCGAGGATCATTCAAAAAGGTACGCGCAATGTAATTTGTTATGATAAATGTTTTAATAATGAATGGTGTTAATGTGTCTTGAAAAATGATTGAAATAAAATAAATGGACATGTTGTTTATATGACAATGAATTTAAAATACATATGCAATGAAATTGATTATGTATGATTGAATAAGGATATGTTTGTTTAGTTAAGGTAATTGATATTGTATAAATCAATGATGATATATGTATTATGTGAAGCCATTGTGATTGGCTATGATAACTCAAATGTGATGTGAAGCCATTGTGATTGGCTATGATGATTCAATTGAAAGACATAAGGCATGTTTGCCTAATTGATGATGAGAATTGAGAATGAAATTGATAAATGAATTGTGTAGCTAATGTGTTATTCCATTTTCAGAGTTTGTTGTTGGTGGCATGCCTAATATTAGTAACAATCTCTTGAAGTTAGGTTGGAATTGATCCTTAAAGCCAAGTTGGGTTGAAGTTTAACATGTTTTACTCCCCTTGAAGCTTGGTTGGGTCTAGTCCTTGAAGCCTAATTGAGATGTTACAACCCTTGAAGCTAGGTTGGATTGGTTCTTGAAGCCAAGTTGGGTTGATACTTAGCATGCTTTGTTCCCCTTGAAGCTTGGTTGAACCTAAATCCTTGAAGCCTAGTTGGGTCTATGATAATGATAAATGTGATAACAAAACCAAAGCATTAACTCTGAAAATTGAATGGCATATTAGTGTCTTTTGGGCCCGAGTCTGTCGTTGTTGTCAATGTGATATACAAATGTTGAAATAGTTGAGTAATGAGATCTATGATTGACTTTGTTGGAAATGTGATTCATGATTGGTGAATGGTGAACAAAACAATTCTATGAAGTATGTTGTGTAATGTGTGTATCGATATATTGATTGTGAGTGTTAGTGATGGGTTATGATTGGTGAATTGTGAATTAAACAATGTTATGAAGTATGATGTGTAATGTGTATATTGATATATTGATTGTGGTTGGTGATAATAATATGTATATAATATATGAAATTAGTTGAGATATATGAAAGGTGCAATTCAAAAGGAGAAACTAATGGTACATGGAAGTGATATTTCATTATATGTTAGAATTTCTATAATGTATGTTTATATGTTATATTTGTACTACTAAGCTCTTGGGCTTAGCGCAGATGTGTAATCGCGTAGGTGACTAGGTGGAAGATATGAAGTCTTTCGTTATGCCACGAGAAGAGTAAGAGTTTGTCGAGACCAACTAGAGGGTGATGCATACATGTATAATTTTTAATTATGATGTATTTCTGACAAGAGTGTATTTATATGTAAAAATTGAAGTTATGATAAAGACAAGATTAATATATATATGTATGATCATTAAAAGTATAATGATTTTGTAAATGTTCTTTAAATAGATGTATTGTGGTTTGAACTCTGTTAAAGGTTTTAAAAATGTAAAGAAAAGTGACATCCTTATACTTTATATACTTACTGTATGTATACCAGGTGTATGTACAGTACTTATATGAAGTATCGGGGTGTTACAGGCCCAGCCGTGCTGGTGCAGGGTCAGTACCAGAATGGGTGCCCTCTTGGGAAGTGCTTGGCCCGGCCGCATCATTTGGTATCAGAGCCTATTTATCGGGTATGGTCCCACTGCTCCAGGTTCGAAGACGAACCTCCTTAAAGAGGGAGGGAATGATATGTCCGAGGGTCTGGAGGGTTGTGGATCAGGTTCGACAAAAGGTGGCGGTGAGCCCATGTTTGATCCAAATAAAGGAAATGGGTGCGCCTCTGCTGACAGCTTAAGCTTTTGGTAGAAATGGTTAGCGTTCTTTCCGGTTAAGCATGCTAGTGCAGGGTCAGTACCAGGATGGGTGACCTTCTGGGAAGTGCTTGGCCTAGCCATGTTGGTGCAGGGTCAGTACCAGGAGGGGTGACCTTCTGGGAAGTGCTTGGCCTAGCCGTGCTGGTGCAGGGTCAGTACCAAAATGGGTGCCCTCTTGGGAAGTACTTGGCCCGGCCGCATCAATGATAAGCTGAGAAAGTTTGGAGTCAAGAACTTTGTTAATACTACAAACCCTGCAGTAGCATAGTAGTGGCTGGACAGGGTTTAGAGAGTGTTCATCCAGCTGCAGGCTACTCCAGAGGAGAAGTTTGATTATGCCAGATCTCTATTGCAGAGGGATGCATATGAGTAGTGGAAGATGGTTCCACATGCTATGGATGATCCACCATTCCTGACCTATGATGATTTTCTATGGGAATTCAAGAAGAAGTATACTCAGAGGGAGTATAAGGATGCAAAGAAGATAGAGTCCTGAGTTTGACCCAGGACACTAGGACAGTGACAGAGTATGAGATAGAGTTTATCCGGCTGAGTCAATATGCTAGTGTGATCATTTTTGAAGAGATTTGATGGCGAATATGTGCTATCATAATGTTACCACAAGTGCATGGGTCGCGCAAGTAATAAAATAGTGAGTAAGATATCATTCCACAGGGACAAAGTCAAGTGCTAGTGCAAATTTCAACTGTTGTTTAGCAAATCAATAGTTTTGTTATGATTAAAATAAAAGACGAATTACTTAATAAATTAAAGTAAAGAAAAATTGAATATTGTGGAAAAGGAGTTGATAAAAATACTAACTAGATATTGAATACCCCTAGCCATAAAAATATTTATGAATATCAATTTAATTAAATCAAATAATAGAGTTGAATTGGCATTCCTCTGACTTAGATCAAAACCTCTCTTGATTGAATTAATCCCAAATCACTAAGTAGAATGCTAGGAATCTCTTCTCAAGCATAATTAAATAGATCTTGCAATAAGAACAAGGAAATTCAAACCAAAGGGTCTTGTAAGTCTATCTCTAGCACTCCAATCAACCCTCAATCCTAATGAAAATTATGTTCATATCAAGCTTTCTCAAGTCTATAATATGAAAATTGCAGCCAATCAATAAGCATGCTATTATCAATTGAAAATAAAAAATTAAGAATCAAAAGGATAAAACAACTCAATCAGATGATTTAATTTAATAAGAACTATTCAATCCAAAAAATAAGGCTAGGGTTCATCAATATCTAGATAGAAACAATTTAGCTAATGTTCATAACCAGAAAACTAGAACAGAAGAAATGAGTAAAAGAATTCAAACAATCCATAATAAATGATTTGTGTTTCTTCACTTCAATCCTTGATTCTTGATTTAGATCTCGTATGAATTAGATCTTCACCTTCACTCTCGGCTACTAAAACTCTCTTTTCCTTAGGAAGTCGGCTCTAATAATAAAAACTAGATACCTAATTCGCACTTAAGCTCAGATTTTATAGCCCAGAAATTTTGCCTGCCACGCCCATTGAGACATGCGTGTCAGTAGGAGTGTCAACGGTGTTATTTCCAACTTTAATGACATGGGCAGTGACACGCCCATGTCCTTGGGTGTATCATTACTACTGCAATGCCAAGTTGAGGACACGTTCAATGACACGCCCATGTCCTGGGGTGTGTCACAACTTCTGTAAGGCAAGATCAATGGCACGTTTAGTGACACACCCATGTTTTTGGGGGTGTCAAAGCTTCTATAAAGTAGTTGAATGACACGGTCATTGACATGTCCATGTCATTGGGTATGTCAATTGAAGAATTTGCCCAAAATAGCTCTTTTCCTTGTCTTTCATCCGTGATTCCATCCTAAATAACCTTAAGGTCCCAACGTGTAAAAGGTTCCTGGAATCAACCCTAATAAATAATTGAACAAACAAATTAAACTGAATTTGACAATAAATATACTAAGGAATAGGGGTAAAAATATCATCAACTACACACTTATCAAATTCTCCCACACTTGAGTTTTTATTTGTCCTCAAGCATACCAAATCACTATAATAAGTAGAAATGAAGGACCCCTCTATATCCAAAGAAAATAAATGTTTTAAAATACTCGAATCAGAAAACCCAACGTTCTTAATCAAAAACTAAATCTCAAACATGACAGCTGAATTAAGAAGTTTCAAAACAAAAATCTCACAAATCTAAAATTTAAAAATTCAAAGTTAAAAGATTGAGCATAAAATTCCAAGAACTCAAAAGTCATGAACAAAGTAAGAAAGTGTAAATTTTCTCTTAAGTTCTTTGACCCTTTCGTAAAATGCATTGCGTGAAATATTTTTTAAAGAAGTCTGACTTGTTTGATCTCATGCTAATTTTTTGATGTGAAGATAAACATTTATGATGCCGACCCCCGGTTACTCAGTTAGAATCACCATTCAAATGGCTAATAGCACTATTCATAATTCCAACTCATTCGTTTCAATTCAAGAGTTAAAATCAGCATAATAGGGATAAATTTTCAAAGCTTCTGAAAAATTATTTTAATTTATTATATTTATTTATTTATTTTATTTTATTTTATTTTCAAGGAAAGTGGTCGGAAACTTAAGATAATAAAGATGTCATACTAAGTTCGACTCAAGTATCTAAGGAATTGGAACATGCTAAAAAAAGTAACTAAGGTTTTAAACTTCAGATGTGCAACTCTCATCAATCAACTACCTAATTCGAACTATCACATTTAGTCTTTAGCAATCAATTAAGAAAATCGAGTCTACCTCAACAAGATATTATTATTCATTAAATCAACCATTAATTTAATAAAAAGAGGAACCATTTCACTTCATGTTATTATGGCAATCTCGTTTACTTGAACCTAAAAATAAAGTTGAAGAAACTAAATGAGACAAATGAATCAAATGGCAAGAATGAATTAACAAAAGCTCAATCTAAAAAATATACCTCTCCCCCACACTTAAGACACACATTGTCCCCAACAATGTAAAATAAGAAAAAGAACAAAAGAGAGAGAGAATTTCCCTGCCATGTCCATAAATCGACATATATGAATATGGTTCTAAAGGCATTGCGAAGTCGAATTAGCATGGCGTAAAGCTGCTCGTCAGGGAAATGATCATCAATGTCCCCTTCTTTGAACTTCTCTAAGGTTGGGTTCTCCAAGCGAGAAAGGTGATCTGCTGCCATATTTATAACTCCCTTTTTTGTCTAGAATCTTCAAATCAAATTCCTGCAATAACAAAACCCAACAAATTAGTCTAAGCTTTTGCATCAGTTTTTGCGAATAAATTCCTCAAAGCCGAGTGGTCCCTATAAATAATCACTTTGGACAATATCATATATGATCTAAATTTATCAAAAGCAAAAACCACAGCTAGAAGTTCTTTCTCTATAGTTGTGTAATTGGCCCGGGCTGCATTCAGAGTCGTGCTTGCATAATAGATGGGCTGAAAATGCTTCTCCTTATGTTGACCCAAAACTGCCCCCACTACAAAATCACTTGAATCACACATTAGTTCAAATGGTAAATTCCAATCGGGAGCCACCAAGATTGGAGCATGGGTCAATTTCTCCTTAAGAGTTGTGAAAGCTCTTAAACATTCCTCATCAAATACAAAATCAACATCCTTCTCAAAGAGTCTTGTTAGAGGGCGAGCTATCTTAGAGAAATCTCATATAAACCTCTAATAGAAGCCTGTATGTCCTAAAAAGCTTCTAATGGCCTTAACTGGTGTGGGAGGTGGTAGTTTCTCAATGGTTTCCACCTTAGCCCGATCCACCTCAATACCATTGCTTGAAATCTTGTGTCACAACACGATTCCTTCTTGAACCATGAAATGACATTTTTCCCAATTAAGTACTAGCTTTGTTTCCTCACATCTTATCAAGACCCTCTCAAGGTTTTCCAAACATCCTTCAAATGAGCTTCCATAAATTGAGAAATCATCCATGAACACCTCCATAATATCCTCAATAAGCCCATCAAAGATTGCCACCATGCACCGTTGAAAAGTTGTAGGTGTGTTGTATAATTCGAATGGCATACTTCGATATGCGAATGTCCTATATGTACAGGTGAATGTAGTTTTCTCTTGGTCTTCCAGGGTAATAGGAATTTGGAAGTAGCTTGAAAGGTCATCCAAAAAGCAGTAGTACTCAAGCCTGAATAGTCTCTCCAACATCTGATCATTAAAGGGAAAAGGAAAATGGTCCTTCCTAGTTGCATCATTCAACTTTCTGTAATCGATGTGATGCAAGAAAGGATCCCTTGAAGCTAGCAAGTGGACCAATCATTAGGAGCAAGGCAAAGAGATATCAAGCTAGTATGGCTTTGCATATTCAAGAAGAGATTTCCAAAGAGCTTCAAGAATTATCATTTAAGAAGATGGAGATAGAGCTTAAAGAAGGCACACCAAAGCTGATTATGATGCTTAGTGTGGAAGCTAAAGGCTAGCTAAAGAAAGGTCCATGGGGGTTCATATAAAGCCTTGGGAAGTAATTTAAGGCCCATGGACAGCCCAAATAGTGTGGGGCGTTTCTTATATTGAAGGGATTAGTTTGGTTGTTTCCTTACTTTATATTTTCCTTATTGGATTAGGATTACTTTATATTTTCCTTATTGGATTAGGATTACTTTATGTTTTCCTTATGCAATTAGGAATGTTTTTCCTTATGCAATTAGGAATGTTTTCCTTATGCAATTAGGAATGTTTTTCCTTATGCAATTAGGAATGTTTTCCTTATGCAATTAGGAATGTTTTAGTCTTAATTTTCCATATGCAATTAGGAATTTTGTAACCCTTATTTAAGGGCACTATTAGGCCAAATTTGACATACAACAATTAATAAAAAATTTTCGAATTCTTCTACAAGTTCTTCTTGTGAATTTTCGTGTGAGAGAGATTAGAGTGGATTCTTTAATTCTTTCTTTGCATCAAGAATTAGGTTTACTTATCAACAAGAGTTGTGGCGTTTTCCTTCTTCTTACCAACTAAATCCTTCAATCATAGTGAGTTCGCGTCTCTTTATAGGCGTTGGGTTCCTTAGGAGGTGATTATTAAGTTTCAAGGAGTTCTCTACCATTGTTATACGTTGGGTTTGCTGCCATCGTTGCTAAGGGTCCGCGTCACGATGCAAACCCTCCAACCAATAACTGTTCTTGTTGAAATTAGCTCATTATTTTCATTGGGAACCACCATCGCCCCTCCTTTCTTTGGTACTACCTGAATCGGGCTCATCCAAGAGCTATGTAAAATTGGATATATAATTCCCACATCAAGTAGTTTGATTACTTCAGCTTTAACTACATCTTTCATCTTAGGGTTTAGTCTCCATTGTGGTTGCACCATTGGCTTGAATTCATCCTCCATTAGTATTTTATGAGTGCAATAGGATGGACTAATACCCTTGATTTTTGCTATCTTCCAAGCTATAACTTGCTTATGCTTTTGTAATAACTCGATGAGTTTTACCTTCTGCTCAGAAGATAGGTGGGAACTCAAAATAACTGACAATTTATTCTCCTCTCCCAGGAATCCATACTAAAGATGATCCGGAAGGGTCTTAAGTTCCAAATTGGGTGGATCAATCACAGATGGTTGTGACTTTTATTCTTTTGGAATTTCAAAGGTTTCATACGCCCGACACTTAAATGATTTGCTTGCTTCAAGATAAGTGAGCTGGTCTAGTGCTTCCTAATCCTCAACATTATCCTGCAATAAACATAACTCAAGGGGATCCTTGGAAACAACATTAGTAACACAATTTAAGGTTTCATGCTCAATGATATCATTGCATGAATCCACCTCATTGAGTGTAAGTGGGTGCTTCATAGCATAATGCATATTAAAAACAACTTTCTTGCTTCCCACTCTTAAGGTCAATATGCCATCATGGACATCGATAAGGGCATGTACTGTATTCAAAAATGGCCTACCAAGGATAAGCGAAACATCCACGTCCTCATCTATATCAATGATAAAAAAAATTATTGGGGAAAATAAAATTACTGACTTTTACCAACTCATCCTCTATAATACCACGAGGGTGGATTACTGACTTATCAACAAGTTGAATGGTTATCAACAAGTTGAATGGTCATGAGTGTTGGTTTAGGTTCTTCAACACCTAACTCTTTAAACATTTTATAAGGCATAACACTTATGTTAGCCTCCAAATCATCCAATGCACTTTTAATTTCAAGTTACCTATCAAACATGGAATAGTAAAACTACCTGGGTCTTTTAATTTCTTAGGCAATCTCTTTTGCAAAATTACTTAACTCTTTTTTGACAATTGCACCAAAGATACTTCCTCAAGTTTTCTTTTGTTAGAAAGGAGATCTTTCAAAAATTTAGCATATTTGGGCATATGTGATAAAGCTTCAGCAAATGGAATATTAATGTGCAGTTGTTTAAAGAGTTCAAGAAACTTACCAAATTAAGCATCCATCTTGTCCTTGTTCAACCTTGCTAGATATGGCACTCGAGGTTAGTATTCCTTCACTATTAGACTGGGTTCTTGTGGCTGATTCCCTTTCTCGTTTTCCACTTCAGCCTTCTCACCCACAGCGACAGTAGGGTTATCTTCTTTTTCTTGTGTCTCAGCCTCTTCCTCAACCATTTCTTCTCTTTTCTCAACCTCACCACCCTTAATTTCCTTTCCACTCCTTAGAGTAATTGCCTTCAGCTGCTCCTTTGGGTTTTGCCGTAATATTGCTAGGCAATCTCCCTTATGGTCTTTCACTGAGTAACTTGGCAATTTGCCCCATTTGGTTTCCAAGTTGTGAATAAAAGCATGTTGATTTCTAAGGGTGGTTTTAGTTGATTGAAATCTATTTTTTGGAGCTGCTATGAACTTCCCCATCATGTCCTCTAAATTACTCTTTCTTAGAGGGGCAGCTTGTTGGTGTCGAGGCTATTGAAATCCAGAGGGAGGTCTTGGATTATTCTGATTATTTCAGGAGAAATTAGGATGATTTATCCACCCCGAATTATATGTGTTACTGTAGGGGTTATTATGATTTTGCCTAGGCATATTCCCAACATAATTCACCTGCTCCTATCTAGCAAACATATTGCAACTTTGGCAATCTTGACTTTGATGTCCACCCCCACACCATTCATAAGACATCACCTGAATTGATTTCTCTGAAGATGAAGCTAAAGAATTAATCTTTTTATTCATTACTTCCAATTGTGCTGTCAAAGCCACCATAGGATCCGATTGATGTGAACCAGTGATCCTTAGTTTTCCTTGTTCCCTTATAGTTTGCTACTGATAATTGGTAAGGGCCATATCTCCAATCAAATCCCTTGCTTGTTTAGGTTTCTTATTATTTATGGTACCCTTGGCTACTGTATTAATGGATTGCTTGCATAATTCAATCCATTATAGAAAGTTTGAATCTGAAACCATAGTGGAAGCCCATGATGAGGACACCTTCTCAATACATCTTTAAAACTCTCCCAACCATTATAAAGGGTCTGACCATCTTGCTGAAGAAAAGATGAAATATCATTCCTCAACTTGGCAGTCTTGGATGGTGGGAAGCCTTTTTCTAAGAATTTTTTTGCTGACTGAGCCCATGTGGTGAAAGTGTTTTTGGAAAAAGATTTCAGCCATTTCTTCGGTCGGTCTCTAAGTGATAATAGGAACAACCTCAGCCTAATTGCATCTTCTGAGATATTTTGTATCTTGAATGTGTCACATATTCCCAGAAACTTCTCAAGATGTGCCTTAGGATCTTCATCTGGGAACCCATCAAACTGGCAAGTCTGTTGTACCATTTGAATTACATTTGCCTTTATCCCAAACTTGTTTGTAGCAACTGTCAGCCTCTGTATGCTTGAATCAGCCCCATTAAGAGTGGGCTTAGCGAATTCCTACATTGTCCTTAGCTCATTTCCTGCCATCACTTTAAGTTCCTCTTTTGAGCTTGAATCTTCCAAGTTTGTTTCCATTTCTGCCAGAACCGCTTCCCTTTCTTCCTTCCGCTTTCTCCTCAATGTTCTCTCTAGCTCTGGATCTAATTCAAGTAATTAAGAGGAGCTAGCTCGGGTCATAAATGGAAAGAAGTACCTAAAATGACAATCAACAAGCAAGAACCAATGTTAAAATAGATAAAAATAAAAATAAAATCAACAATCTTGATTATATTACTAATATTGAAAATCGTTGTCCCTGGCAATGACGCCAAAAACTTGATGGCAAATTTATGCTATCACAGTGTTACCGCAAGTGCAAGGGTTGTGCAAGTAATAAAATAGTAAGTAAGATATTGTTCCACTTGGGACAAGGTCAAGTACTAGTGTAAATTTCAACTGTTACTTAGCAAATCAATAGTTTTGTTATGATTAAAATAAAAGACGAATTACTTAATAAATTAAAGTGAAGAAAAATTGAATATTGTGCAAAAAGAGATGATGATGAAAATACTATCCAGATATTAAATCCCCCTAGCCATAAAAATATTTATGAATATCATTTCAATTAAATCAAATAATAGAGCTGAATTGGCATTCCTCGAAATTCGATCAAAACCTCTCTCGATTGAATTAATCTTTAATCACTAAGTAGAATGCTAGGAATCTCTTGCCAAGAATAATTAAATAGACCTTGCAATAAGAACAAGGAAATTCAAACCAAAGGGTCTTGTAAGTCTATCTCTAGCACTCCAATCAACCCTCAATCCTAATGAAAATTATGTTCATATCAAGCTTTCTCAAGTCAATAATATGAAAATTACAACCAATCAATAAGCATGCTATTATCAATTGGAAAATAAGAAATTAAGAATCAAAAGGATAAACAACTCAATCAAAAGATTTAATTTAATAAGAACTATTTAATCCATACAATAAGGCCAGGGTTCATTAATATCTAGATAGAAACAATTTAGCTCATGTTCATAACCAGGAAACCAGAACAGAAGAAATAAGTAAAAGAATTCAAACAATCCATAATGAATGATTTGTGTTTCTTCACTTCAATCCTTAACTCTTGATTTAGATCTCATATGAATTGGATCTTCACCTTCACTCTCAACTACCAAAACTCTCTTTTCCTTAGGAAGTCAGCTCTAATAATAAAAATGGATACCTAATTCACACTTAAGCTCAAATTTTATGGCCCAAAAATTTTACCTAACACGCCTATTAACACGTGCGTGTCTGTGGGCGTGTCAACGGTGCTATTTCCAACTTTAATGACATGGGCAGTGACACGCCCATGTCCTTAGTCGTGTCATTGCTACTGCAATGCCGAGTTGAGGACATGTTCAATGACACACCCATGTCCTAGGGCATGTCACAGCTTCTGTAAGGCAAGATCAATGGCACGTTCAGTGACACACCCATTTTCTGGGGGTGTCAAAGCTTCTGTAAAGTAGTTGAATGACACGGCCATTGACACGCCCATGTCACTAGCATGTCAATTGAAGAATTTGCCCAAAATAGCTCTTTTTCTTGTCTTTCATCCATGATTCCGGCCTAAATAACTTTAAGGTCCCAACGTGTAAAAGGTTCCTGGAATCAACCTAATAAACACTTGAAAAAACAAATTAAACTCAATTTAACAATAAATATACTAAGAAATAGATGAAAAAATATCATCAACTATATACTTATCACGATTGATTGGTGCCAGAGGTTTGAGGGGGTGTTGAGACCCTCTATTATATGTATTATAGCTAGCTCTTTGTATCATAATTTTTCTCAGTTGGTTGTAGCTGCCAGGAGTGTAGAGAGAGCATAGGGTCTTGCAACAGCTGCTAGGGTTGAGAAGACCAGAGCTAGGAGAGCCGAGAGTGAGGCTGGGTCTTTATCGATGAAGAGAGGACAAGGGGGATATTTTCAGAGGTTTAGTAGGAGCCAATGGCAGTCTGGCAGGTCAATACAGCAGCAGAGACAGAGTAGAGACATGTTGCTTCAGTGGCTAGTGCTCCGACCCCAATGGCTCAAAGGCCTGTTCCACCTACCTATGGCCATTGTGGTAGGGCACATGGGGGTGTTTGCTGGAGGATTGGTGCACTAGCAGTGTGTTACAGATGTGGGTCGCTAGACCACTTTCTTAGAGATTGTCTAGAGCCACCAGAGCATAGACAGACAGATACAACAGCTTCTCGACCCAGTGTTAGAGGGTGTTGTGGTGGCAGAGGTTTTGGTAGAGGTCGTAGATCTGGGTCTAGTCAGAGGGGAGGTTCTACAGCCGGAGGTAGACTAGATGAAGTAGGGCAATCACAATGGGTCTATGTGATACAAAGGCAGCCAAATGCTTCAGCTTTTATTGCTGGCACATTTTCTTTATTTGGTACTTCAGTTCTTGCATTGATAGACCCGGGTTGACTCATTCATACATCAGTGCATCCATCTTGCCTGTCAGTGATTTGCATTCTGATTCCTTAGGATTTGATGTGTTGGTGACAAATCCTTTAGGGCACAGTATTGTAGTTAGCAAGGTACACCGAGATAGCCCAGTTGTTATTCAGGATGAGGAGTTTCGTAGTGACCTGATTGAAATGCCTTTCAGGGAGTATGATCTAATTATGGGCATGGATTGATTATCCAGGCATGGGGTTGTGGTAGACTATCAGCAAAAATGTGTTATCCTGAGAACACGTGATGGTAGAGATGTGATGGTATCTGTGAGCAGAGGCGTCTTTCATCCATATTTATTTTAGTTGTTTCAGGTAGGAGGATGATTCAGAAGGGATATGATGCTTACCATGCTCATGTTGGAGATACAAGAGTAGTGGGGTCCCAGCTTGATGTTTTCCCTAATGAGTTGCCAGGGGTACCTCCTGAGAGAGAGAGAGAGGTGGAATTTGGTATTGATTTGTTGCCTAGTACCACTCCCATCTCTATTAAAGACAATGTGAAAAGCCATGGGTGATGGCTAGATTGCATAAAATGTGATACATTATGATTATATGATGATATGAAATAAGATGACATTGATATAAATGAGATAAATGAGGCAATGTGCCTAGTTGATAATGAGATAAATGAGGCAATGTGCCTAGTTTGATTATGGAAAAATGAGAAAGAAATTGATGATGAAAAATATGAAATAATTGTATGCCTAGTATGTTATTCAATTTTCAAATTTCTGTGTTTGGCGGCATGCCTATGAGGTTATCCTTATTATTTGCCTTCAGGGCTAGCTTTTGAGCAATTATTATGATCTTCCTTCGGGACTAGCTTTTGAACATTTATTATGATCTGCCTTCGGGGCTAGCTTTTGAGCAATTATTATAATTTGCCTTCGGGGCTAGACACATGGTGTCAACTTGGACCAAAATAGTAACTCTGAGATTTGAATAGTATATTAGATCCTTTAGGCCCATGCTTGTGTTTTCTTTTATGTGCATTGTGAAACAATTGAAAAATATGTTTTAATGAAATGATATGAGATATGATATCAATATGCATTGTGCATTGGCATTGTATTTGAACTTTAATGTTAGCAAAGTTTGTACCACTAGGCCTTTGGCTTAGCGCGATTGTAATTCATTGCTTAAGTGACAGGAGAGATCCGGTAGAGCCTGAGAGTTCTTCTAGACCGGTTTGAATCTAGATTTGAGATCTTGAGTGTAGAGTTGATTTTTGGACATCAAGATTAGAGACACTGCCGGCATGTACATATTTTACATTATCATACATTTTGACATTATGTATATTATACTATGTTTAGTTGTATATATATGTGCTGTAAATTATAAATAATGTTTTAAATAAAATTTTGTAACATGGGGAATTTGTATGTGTTTTTTATAAGTAATATTTTATTTGTTATTTAAATTATTTAAGATTATATAGATTCTAAAAGTAAGGGTTTTATAAAAAAATGGGTTGTGACATTTTTGTACTGTATATTCATATAGTACATATGTTGGGTGTATGTATTGTACATATATAGGGTATAAGAGTGTTACAGGATGACTCGATTCCTAAGAAATCCACAACCTCTTATTGGGTTTGAAAAGTTAGGTACACATGAGGAAGGTGAGAAATGGCACAGAACTCCCATAATGCCCGATTTATTAGAACCGGCCTGCTTTTAAGGTCTAAATATTATTGAATTCTTAAGAATTATAATATTATTCATACTACATGCAATTATTGAAATAAGTAATCATTATATTATAAATCAAAAGAACAAATAAAATGGACACTCATCCAAAGATGAAAATATGCCCTTATAAATGTGCAAATGTTCACAAAGAAAATAAATAAAATAGGACACCCCCAAAATGTGGAAATGTATCCCTTACAATTATCCCAAATTTCTTAAATAAATAAAATTACAGAAGATAAATAAATTAAACAAATTAGACACCCACAAGTGAAAACATGTCTTTTACATCCTTAAAATCTAAATAGTAAAAATTGCAATCCATAAACATAATCACCATACAAGAACTATAAAATTAGGGTTTACTTAAAATTAATCACAAGAACTAAAATACATAAAAATAATATTAACCCATTAATAAAATATAGGGCGCGACCATATGGCATTGGTAAATGATTTACAAGATAGGGTTTTTATTGGGGAATTAGGGTTTCTATCAAAACTAGAGTTTCCTCTTCATACAAATTAGGGTTTTTTTTTTCTAAACTAGGGTTTTTAGTAACAAAATATGCATAATTATAAGATTAAGGTTTTAGCTATGAACTTAGGTTTTCTTTTTTACAAAAAAATGTGCAACTGTTTTATCAATTACTTTTAACCCTAAATATATATCTTTTTGTAAAGGATTGGTAATACTGATTTTTAAATGAAGTACATAATGCATTGATCAATAAATATAAACCATGAAACTGAATTGAATTAGTTAATAAGAAGTTATACCTACGTTTTGGATTTACCAAAGTTGGATCTACTGTCCCAAACTTGAATGTAGTGTACTACCTGGATTAGTGTTGACCTTGCTTGAGTGAAACAATCTGAAGACAATTGCTATGGTCTTCCTTGGTTGTTGTACGTTGATTGTGTGTTTTGGTTTCTATATATTAGTAGCTTTTCATTTTTAATTGTTGCTTGTTAATGGTTGCTTCTTATTACTATTAGTTGCTGCTTGTCAATTTTGTTATAAACCCGTATTTATAGGCAATCACGAAGTTAAAATGACTTAATCAAAACCCTAATCTTCTGCTTATCCAAAAGCCATTAGAAGTTAAATCTCATTAGGAAGATAATATTTATCTTGAAACCACAATTAGGAACCTAATTTTAAGTCCATGGTGAATTGGCCTTAGGCCAGCCTTTATGGGTCAGCCCCATGGAGAATTGGCTAAGCTAATTCATCATGGTTTTAGGTTTTGGGCCTAGTCCGGCTTGGTTTTTCCTTTTAATTCTAGATCAAATATGATTTGGATTTTTAAAATTTGATCGAACTAGCTTTAAGGCCTTTAAAATTGAATCGTCTTACTTTGGGCCTTTTAAAATTAGAGCGACTTAATTTAGGGCTTTTAAAATAGGTTTAAGCTTTTAAAGTTGGAGCTTAGCCTCTATTAATTGGGATCAGACTTACTTAGGGTAAAAATTAAGGGTCTACAGTTTTCTCCCTGATTGAACGATCTTGAATTCTTTCAAAGAGTAAAAAGCAATATAGCTTTGAGCTGATCTTGGATGAGGATGGGTTCTGGATCTAAGAATTGGTTTGGGTTCTGGACATAAGGACTGGATTTAGGTTCTAGACCCGGGATTGGATTTGAGTTCTTTACTCGAGACTGAATTCGGGTCTAGACTCAAGATTCGATTTAGGTTCTGAATCAGAGACTGAATTTGATTTGATTTTTAAAACCGAGACTGGATTTGGGTTCTGGACCTGAGATTTGATTTGGGTTCTGAACTCGAGACTAGATTTGGGTCTAGACCAGAGACTGAATTTGGGTTCTGGACCTAAGACTGGATTTGGGTATGGACCCAAGATTATTTTGGATGCTTCAAAGAGTCAAGAAAAACCATATCAACTTCATCTCTTCTAGCTTGATTGATCTTCTATCATTTGAGAATTTTGACTTTCTTCTATCCACTTGCTTCATTCTTCAATGAATTCTGATGACCTTTTATCATATAAGAGTTCTAGCATTCTTCTAGCCACTTGTTTCATTCTTCAATGAATTCTGACAACCTTCTATCATCTGAGAGTTCTAGATTTCTTCTAGCCACTTGTTCCATTCTTCAATGGATTGTGCTGACTTTCTGTCTTCTGAGAACACTAAGGGAGAATCAATTGTACGCTAAATTATCAAAGTGTGATTTTTGGTTGACGAAAGTGGCATTTCTAGGTCATGTAGTGTCAGCTAATGGTATTCGTGTAGATCCAAGTAAGATTGAGACTATCTGAAATTGGTAGCCACCAAAGAATATAAAAGAAGTCTGGAGTTTCCTTGGGTTGGTTGGATACTATAGAAGATTTGTGTAAGGGTTTTCGAAGATATCACTTCCTTTAACTAAGCTCCTTAGAAAAAAAAAACTAAATTTGAGTGAAATGCTCAGTGTCAAACTAGTTTTGAACACTTGAAGGCTATATTGACTGAAGCGCCTGTCTTGACACAACCAACTCCAGGTAAAGACTATGTTATTTATAGTGATGCTTCTTATCAGGGACATGGTTGTGTATTGATGCAAGAGGGTAAGGTAATTACTTATGCTTTTAGGCAATTAAAATCTCATGAATTGAATTACCCTACATATGATTTGGAGTTAGCCACTATTGTATTTGCTCTTAAGATCTGGCGACATTACTTGTATGATGAAAGGTGTCATATTTTCACTGATTATAAAAGTTTGAAATACTTGCCAGTATAAAATGAACTAAACTTAAGGAAGAGAAGATGGATGGAATTTATCAAGGATTATGATTGTATCATCGACTATCATCCTAGGAAATCTAATGTGGTAGCCGATGCTTTAAGTCGAAAGACTTTAACAGGTATGTTGCATATAGAATATTATAATATTATATATATATTAAATAAACTAAATGATATCATGTGTTATGTTAGCAGAATTGAGGGTTGAACCAACCATTACGCAAAGAGTGATAGAAGCTCAGAAACAAAATTAAAATTTTTTAGAACTTTTGAAACAAGAGCATAAAGGGGAAAAGCCAGATTATGTTGTGTCAGAAGATGGTGGAGTATATTATAGAAGTCAATTATGTGTACCTGATGTGAAGAATATAAAGGAGTGTAGTCTTGGTGAAGTTCATAATACTACATATATTGTACATCCCAAAAGCAATAAGATGTACCAGAATTTGACTAGCTTTGCCTTCAGAATTAGCTAAGATTCATAATGTATTCTATGTGTCGATGCTTAGGCGATATAGATCAGTTTCTACACATATGATTCAAGCAGAGTCCATTAGAATTCAGCTAGATTTGAATTATGAAGAAGAACCAGTGGCTATCTTAGCTCGTGAAATAAAGGAGTTGCGTAATAAGCGCATTACTTTAGTAAAAGTGTTGTGGAGAAATCATTCGATAGAAGAAGCCACTTGGGAAAGCGAAGAAATGATGAGACAGCAATACCCCCAATTGTTTTAAGCATCTATAACATGTAAATTTCGAGGATGAAATTTCTTTAGTGGGGAGAATTATAATATTTAAAATTTTAGATACTAAACTCTTAATTTAATATTGATAATTGATAGTGAATTATGATATAAGTGGTATGGATAAGTGATTTAAATAGTGGATCTTAAAAATTTATTGAAGAAATTATGTATTTTTACGGTTTTACGAGACTAAAAATTGAATTAGAATCAAAGGTTAAGAGTGAGGGTGCACCGTAGTTAAAATGAGAGTGACCACTCTAGATTAAGCCATATATATATGTGGACAAGTGTGTGTATGTGTAGAAGTTTCTCCTTCCTTCTCTCTTCTTCTTTCTTCTTTCCACGTTCATCACCACCTTCACCACCAAAAGCTCCTTCTTTCTTTATTCTTTTCAAGATTTTAAATAAAATTTAAGAGGAAATGATATCTAGATATAAGTTTTTAGAAGAATAAGCTGAAAAAGTTGAGATTATCAACAAGTGATTAGAGAAAAAAAGAAGAGTTTAAAGAGGTATGTGCTTATGTATTTTTGATTTGCAACTATCTAAATTTCTATGAATTTTATTGATTAAAGTGATTGATTGAATTGTCTTTGAAGAGTTTTTACTGAAAATATTTGAAGTAAGCTCTTTTTATGTTAAAGAAATTAGTTTTGATCCATTGTTATTATATAATTGGATATATGGAGTTTAAGTTGATAAGTGTTCGAAATACAGAGTTTTGCTTGACACGGCCATGTCATTGGATGTGTCAATGTTGCTATGTTTCAGTGTTGATGACACAACTAGTAACACACCCATATCATTGGGCGTGTCATAGCTACTGTGTTAAAAATAAATGACACAATCAGTAACACGCCCGTGTCATAGATACTATGATGAAAATAAATGGCATGGCCAGTAACACGCCAGTGTCATTAGGCATTCGTAACTACTGTAATGCAATTTAAATGACACGGCCAGTAACACGCCCATTTCATTGGGCGTGTCACTTGAGGAAATTGCCAAAATAACTTTTGCTTTGTTTTTTTTTTGTAATTCTAGCTGTAACGATTATAAGTTCTTAAAGTGTAAAGAATTTCTTTTTGAAGTCAACCCTAACAAGTAGTGTAACAGATTTATTTGAATATATGATAAAATATGTGTGATACCAAGTGTCGATCGAAGAACTGTTCCATTGAAGTATTGTGTATGTTAATTAATAACTATTGAATTGCCCAAATCATACTGATTTTAGATCTAGCTCGAGATTGAATGGCTAGCCAAAAAGAGGATATCCAAAGTGATAGTGAGCACTCTGTGTCATCAATGACACTCTGTGTCACCATACTTGGTTGGCATTTATGTCCTAATGGGCCATTAGGCAAAATTCTATATAGTTAGCATTAAATTGCCAACAATAACCCGTTATCCAAACTAGAATCTGAGTTTAGTGTGTATGAGCATAATTAAAGAAGTTATCTACTTTGAAAATAATGTTATATAGTTATTGTTAAATTAATTGATTTTACATTTAATTGTGTTGAGTATTTCAAGGTTCAATGGATTTATTAATTTCTTTATTTAATGTTCTGGAAGTATACTTTTTATTTTTCTAAACTATTTGATGTTTAGATCTCTTTCTTTTAATTTTTCTTGCATATTGTGAATACATAAGTATCACTAAGCTTTGCTTAGTGTGTTAGAACTATTTTTTAGCGCGCAGATCAAACAAGAAGAGTTAAGACTGCGGAGTGAGAGATTTACATTCCTGGTCAACTGCATCATAAAGATTCAATAACAATATTTTAAATATTGTGCTTTGTATAGTTCGCATGGCAATACCTTGTACTTTTGTATGACAGTTGTACAAGTTTGAGAGTAGTTTGAGAAATTTATTAATGTAGGTTATCAATAGGAGTTCTTTATAAATTAACAGATATATGTTTGTAATATAGGATTGGTTGTAGTAGTTATTTTGAAAGCTTAACAACTTCATTAATACTTAGAAGTATTTTGTCTTTATTTCTTTAATACATATATAGACACGTATGTAGAACAAGTGTGAATGTTAGGTTACATCTTCTATGTAGTTAAGTGTATAGGCTACGTAGAGGGCGTTACATTTAGTGGTATCAAAGCAGATTTAAGCGGTCCTAAGTTATGTGTTAAAAGAAAAGAGAAGTACAACCGTCATTGCTATGTGAACTATATAATTGAATAAATATTTGATGCAGTTGATTTTTAATATTTAAAGGTATAAGATGGCCTCTGAATCCCATCAAGGTGCAGAGGAACAAGCTGCGTCTTCACACAGTTAAGCTAGTGTGGGAAATCAACAGCCATCGGAACCTTTTTGCGGAATAAATTCTATTAGATCCCCAATTTGTGAGAAATATGGGGGAGGTTCTCAAAAAAATTATAAGAGTTGCTCCTCTTGCACAACCTCCACCGCCAGTGTCCCAAAGATCTCCATTAGAGAGAATTAGAAAATTGGGAGCAGAAGATTTTAAAGTCATGATACTGATGAGTCTTTAGTAGCAGAGTATTGGATGGAGAGGATTGTGAGAGTTTTTGATATTCTGCATTGTACCAATGAGGAAAGATTAGAGTGTATAGTTTTCTTATTATAAGAACAAGCTTATGCCTAATGGGATACAAAGTAAAAAGGTGTACCCATAGGTAGACTTGGGCATTTTTCTAAGAAGAATTTAAAAAGGAATATATTAATGAGATTTATTTAGAAGAGAAGCGCAGGGAGTTTTTGTATCTTAAGCAAAGGAATCATCTGTGCCTAAATATGAGAGGCAGTTTGTTCATCTCAGTAAATATTTTTCAGAGTTAGTTGCATTTGAGGAAGAGAAGTGTAAGTGGTTTGAACAAGATTTGAATAGTCAGATTTAGGTGTATTTAGTAGTGATGAAGATTAAAGAGTTTTTCACTCTTGTTAATGCGGCAGTTGCTATAGAAAATGAGATTAAACAAGAGCAGGGAAGAAAACAATCAAAGAAGGGATTTTCTAGTGAACAACAACAAGGTGGCTAGAAAAGACAGAGAAATATTCAAGTCCAACAGGGGTTTGGTAGAGGAAGTGGAGCTATTTTTTAGAAATCTAGAGGTGGTAGGTTTGGAGTGGCTACAAGTTCATCTTCAAGGGTTGTTACTACACCTTGTTAATATTATGGTAAGGGCCATGCAAGTGAAGATTGCTAATATCAAAAGGGAGCTTGTTTGAAATATGGTTCCTTGGAACATAGAATTAGAGATTGTCTAACGATAAAAGAATTAGAAGTTATTGAAGGACAAAGTTCTATACAGAGGTCTCAGTCAAGCCGTAGGACAGGTAGAGGTGGTCGACCCAGTGTTAGTCAGCAGAGAGGATCTAAAATAGTGGATAAACCTCAAACTCAGGGCAGTGCTCCAGCTAGGGCTTATGCCATGAAAGTTATGGAGGACCAATATGCCCCTGATGTTATAGTTGGTAAATTTTCTTTACTTGGTCTTGATGTGTATGCATTATTAGATCCTGGTTCTACATATTCTTATATTTGTACTACTATAGCTTCAGGAAAGAAAAAATGTGTTGATAAACTTGATTATGAGATAGAAGTTACAAATAACTAAGGCCATAGTGTAAAGGTAAATAGAGTATATCAAAATTGTCCACTTAGAGTTCATGATGTAGAACTTTTTGCTGATTTGATTGAACTTTCATTCCATGACTTTGATGTAATCTTGGGAATGGATTGGTTATCCCGACATCAAGCAGCTATGGACTATTGTTGTAAAGTTGTATCTTTTAAGATTTTGGGTTATGGTGAAATTGTAGTTCGAGGAGAAAAATAATTTTATCCTTCTAGTTTGATTTCTACAGTTAAAGCTAGAAGGTTGATTAGGAAGAGATGTGAAGCTTATCTTGCTTATGTTAATGATACATGACATTCAAGCAAGGTTTTGGGAGACATACCTACAGTGAGTGAGTTTTTGGATGTTTTTCTGGAAAAATTACCTGAAATACCACCAGAGAGGGAGGTAGAATTTGTTATTGATATAATTCTAGGTACGGCACCAATTTCTATTCCACCTTATAGAATGGCACCTCCAAAATTAAAATAATTAAAGGTACAACTCCAAGAATTGCTTGATAAAGGATTCATAAGACCTAGTGTGTCACCTTAGGGTGCACCGGTTTTGTTTGTGAAGAAGAAGGATAGTACCTTAAGATTATGTATAGATTATCGACAGTTGAATAAAGTGACTATTACAAATAAGTACCCATTACCTAGGATTGATGACTTATTTGATCAATTGAGAGGAGCGGGTGTTTTCGCTAAGATTGATCTTAAATCCGGTTATTATCAGATTAAAATTAAAAAAGTAGATATTCCGAAGACAACTTTTAGAACTCGATATGGACATTATGAATTTTTAGTTATGCCCTTTGGTTTAACTAATGCTCTAGCAGTTTTATGGACTTGATGAATCGAGTCTTTAAACTCTATTTAGACCAATTTGTAGTTGTTTTCATTGATGACATACTGGTTTATTCTAAAAATAGAGAGGAGCATAATAAGCATTTGAAAATTGTACTATAGACACTAAGGGAGAATCAATTGTACGCTAAATTATCAAAGTGTGATTTTTGGTTGACTGGAAGTGGCATTTCTAGGTCATATAGTGTCAGCTAATGGTATTCGTATGGATCCAAGTAAGATTGAGACTATCTTGAATTGGTAGCCACCAAAGAATATAGTAGAAGTTCGGAGTTTCCTTGGGTTGGCTGGATACTATAGAAGATTTGTGCAAGGGTTTTCAAAGATAGCACTTCCTTTAACTAAGCTCCTTAGAAAAGAAACTAAATTTGAGTGGAATGCTCAATGTCAAGCTAGTTTTGAACAATTGAAGAATATGTTGACTGAAGCGCCTGTCATGACACAACCAACTCCAGGTAAAGACTATGTTATTTATAGTGATGCTTCTCATTAGGGACTTGATTGTGAATTGATGCAAGAGGGTAAGGTAATTGGTTATGTTTCTAGGCAATTAAAATCTCATGAATTGAATTACCCTACACATGATTTGGAGTTAGCTACTATTGTATTTGCTCTTAAAATCTGGCAACATTACTTGTATGGTGAAAGGTGTTATATTTTTACTGATCATAAAAGTTTAAAATACTTGCCAGCATAAAAAGAACTAAACTTAATGCAGAGAAGATGGATGGAATTGATCAAGAATTATGATTGTATCATCGACTATCATCTTAGAAAATCTAATGTGGTAGCCGATGCTTTAAGTCGAAAGACTTTAGCAGGTATATTGTATATAGAATATTATAATATTATATATATAACTTAAATAAACTAAATGATATCATGTGTTATGTTAGCAGAATTGAAGGTTGAACCAACTATTACGCAAAAAGTGATAGAAGCTCAGAAATAATATAAAAAATTATTAGAACTTTTGAAACAAGTGTATGAAGGGGAAAAGCTAGATTATGTTGTGTCAGAAGATGGAGGTCGATTGTGTGCACTTGATGTGAAGGAACTAAAGGAGTGTAGTCTTGGTGAAGCTCACAATACTATGTATATAGTACATCTCGAAAACAATAAGATGTACCAGAATTTGAAGTCTCATTATTGGTGGTCTGTTATGAAAAGAGATATTATTGAATATGTGACTCGATGTTTAGTGTGTCAAAAAGTCAAAGCAAAACATCAAGTTCCATCGGGTCTTTTACAACCTATATCAATACCAAAATGGAAGTGGGATAGAATCACCATGGATTTTGTGACTGGTCTTCCGAACACCCAAAAGAATCATGATACAATTTGGGTAATTGTTGATTGATTAACCAAAGCAGCTCATTTCCTTCCCATTCAAGTTGACTATTCAATGGATAGACTTGTGGAGTTGTATATTAATGAGATAGTTAGGCTTCATGGAGTACCAATGTCTATTATTTTATATCAAGACCCTCGCTTTACTTCAAGATTTTGGAAAATTTTTCAGAAAGCATTGGAACTCGACTTTATTTTAGTACTGCATATCATCCACAAACGGATGGTCAATTGGAAAGGGTGATACAAGTACTTGAGGATATGCTTAGAAGTTGTGTAATCAATTTTGAAGGTAGCTAGGATAAATATCTGCCTTTAGTAGAATTCGCCTATAACAATAGTTATCAAACGAGTATTGGAATGGCTCCATATGAGGCACTCTATGGAAGGAAGTGTAGAACTCCATTGTGTTGGGCGGAATTGAATGAGAGCAAACTTGTGGGACCTAATCTCATAAGACAAACTGAAGACAAAGTAAAGCTTATTAAGGATCGATTACAAATTGCAATGGATAGACAAAAATCTTATACATATTTGAAACGATGTGATATTGAATATAGTGTGGGGGATAAGGTATTTTTGAAAGTATCACCATGGAAGAAGGTTCTTTGCTTTGGAAAGAAAGGTAAACTAAGTCCTAGGTTTATTGGGCCATATGAAATAATTCAACATGTAGGTCCAGTAGCTTATCGACTAGCTTTGCCTCCAGAATTTTAAGATTTATAATGTATTCCATGTGTCAATGCTTAGGTGATATAGATCAGTTCCTACACATGTGATTCAAGCAAAGTCCATTGAAATTCAGCCAGATTTGAATTATAAAGAAGAACTAGTGGCTATCTTAGCTCGTGAAATAAAGGAGTTGCGTAATAAGCGCATTCCTTTAGTAAAAGTGTTGTGGAGAAATCATTCGATAGAAAAAGCCACTTGAGAAAGTGAAGAAATGATGAGACAGCAATACCTTCAATTGTTTCAAGCATCTATAACAGGTAAATTTCGAGGATGAAATTTTTTTAGTGGGGGAGAATTGTAATATTTAAAATTTTAGATACTAAACTCTTAATTTAATATTGATAATTGATAGTGAATTGTGATATAAGTGGTATGGATAAGTGATTTAAATAGTGAATCTTAAAAATTTATTGAAGAAATTATGTATTTTTACAGTTTTACGAGACTAAAAATTAAATTAGTATCAAGGGTTAAGAGTGAGGGTGCACCGTAGTTAAATTGAGAATGACCACACTAGATTAAGCCATATATATATATGGACAGGTGTGTGTATGTGTAAAAGTTTCTCCTTCGTTCTCTCTTCTTCTTTCTTCTTTCCACGTTCATCACCACCTTCACCACCAAAAACTCCTTCTTTCTTTCTTCTTTCCAAGATTTTAAATAAAACTTAAGAGGAAATCATATCTAGATATAAGTTTTTAGAAGAATAAGCTGGAAAAGTTGAGATTATCAACAAGTGATTAGAGAAAAAAAATAAAAGAAGATTTTAAAGAGTTATGTGCTTATGTATTTTTGATTTGCAACTATCTAAATTTTTATGAATTTTATTGATTAAAGTGATTGATTGAGTTATCTTTAAAGAGTTTTACTAAAAATACTTGATGTAAGCTCTTTCTATGTTAAAGAAATTAGTTTTGATCCATTATTATCATATAATTGGATATAGGAGTTTAAGTTGATAAGTGTTCGAAATACAGAGCTTTGCTTGACACAACCAGTGACACGGCCATGTCACTGGGTGTGTCAATGTTGCTATGTTTCAATATTGATGACACGACCAGTAATGTAACATCCTAAAATTTTTAAAAATTTCTAATTTTTGAAAAATTTGATAAAATAAATTATAATTTAAAAGGATAAATTAAATTAATAGTTTTAAATGAAAAATGAAGGGATTTTAAATGAAAAAGTGGAATATATATGTGATATATATGCAAAATATACATAACATATAAAAGTCAATACTTTTTAAAAGAAAGGTATTTTAGTAATTAAATCTTATAAATTCACAATTAATAAAATAATTCAAAAATAAATTATTTTTGAATGGAAGAGGAAAATTGGGACTTTTAATTTATTAAAAAAATAATTAAATATTAAATTATTTTAATATATATATGTGGTTAAAAAAAAGATGAAAAGGAAAGAATATTAAAAGTCTTCTTCTTCTTCTTCTTCTTCTTTTTCTTCTTCTTCTCAAGAACGTGGCTTCCATGGAAGTTTGAAGACCAAGGATTTTGCTTCTTCCATACTCCATAAATTGAAGGAATTAACAAGTTTCAAGTGGATTTTTGGTGATTTCTACCAAAATTAGTAAGTTTCCATCTCTTTTTTTTGAATTCCTTGGAAATTTAGATTATGTGAGAATTTGAATTTTTATGTAGTATGTTATAATTGTTGGAATTTGTGTGTATGATGTTATTTTGGGTAGTTAACAATGATTCTAAGGTTAGATTGAAGAGATGATGGAGTTTGGTTAAAGAATGGTGAAGAGAGAGAATTTAGGGTTATGGATTTTTGGGGTTTTGAAAACATGAATTTTAATTGTGCAAATTGATTCCAAATGAGTTGTTTTGATTCATAAACAAGTATTTTAAAGTCAAATATTGGATTTGGTGGTGTTGGGTTGGAGTTTGAGAATGGAATTGGAGATTTAAGGTTTTGGAAAAGTGATTTTCCAAAGTGGTTGAATTGTGTGATTTTATTTGTTTAAGCATGTTGTTTAGTATTAAAAGTGATGAATATAAGCTTGGAATGAGTAATGGATTGTGTTGGAATGGAAAACCTTTAATGGGGGAAGGTTAGGCCATTTTTGAGATTTTGTATATAAGAGTGTATTTTTATAATGTAAATGATTTAAATGTATTAAAATATATTTTTAATAATATAAATAAACTTAAAACACTAATTTAATTGTAGTAGAATGGAATTCTAATGTTGAAGTAAGGAAAGGCTAAATTTTTGAAAATTTGTAGGAGTGATGTGTGATTATGATTTAATGTTGGAAATGCCATTAAATGTGATACTAAATGATTATTTGCTATCGCATTTGTTTTAGGTATTGAGAGAGATTGATTTGCTTCATCCAAGTGGTGAAGGGCAAGTTAGAAAGATTGGATTGAAGGTTGTTTTTAGCTTGCTTTGGGTTGCTAGTGGAGGTATGTACAAACTTTGAATATAATGTGTATATTTGCATAACATTTGGACTTAACACATTTTGGTTGAAAAATGTGTTAAGCTACTTGCTTCATTGATTGTGTATGAATAATATGCTATGACATTTGTAATTTCATATATGTGTTAAATGCATTGTGAAAAGCCATTGATAATGGCTAATTTTTGTAACATGTGAAATATGCATATTATGTGAAAATACCCAAAGTAATTGGGTAATGTGTTGTGAATGCAAAAATGAGATATGTGTAATAATGAAATGAATTGATATTGATAAAAATGAGAAAAGTGAGAAAAATGAGAAAGATGTGAAAAATGAGGAAAGTGAGAAAAAAAATGTGAAAATAAGGCAATGTGGCTAGATTGAATATGTAAAAATGAGAAAGAGATTAATAATGAGAAATATGAATAAATTGTGTGCCTAGTATGTTATTCAATTTTTAGAGTTCTGGGTTTGGCGGCATGCCTATGATTGCCTACGGGCTATATGCTGGAATGGTGAAAAGACTGGGTCGTAAGCCAGGACAGCTGATAAATATGATGTTTTTGGGGTGAAAAGACTAGGTCGTAAGCCTAAAAAACTGTAGCAGTCTAGCCGGGTTGAGGACCAAGATACTGGGGCCTAAGGGTCTAGCCGGGTTGAGGTCCAAGAGATTGGGGCTGTTACATTATCCATGGATATATATATATTACCTACGGGGCTAGACACATGGTGTCATTATGGACCAAAGCAGTAACTCTGAAATTTGAATAGCATATTAGATTCTTTTTGGGCCCATGCTTGTCTTTGTTTTACTGTGAATTATGATACAATTGAGTAATATAATGTTATGAGTTGTGCTTATGAATTATTTGAAAAATATAAGAAAGCGGATTGATGTGACATCTATATGCAAAGTGGATTTGATATTGTGCTTTGTATAGTTCACATGGCAATACCTTATACTTTTATATGACAGTTGTACAAGTTTGAGAATTTTATTAATGTAGGTTATCAACAAGAGTTCTTTATAAATTAACATATATATGTTTGTAATATAGGATTAGTTTTAGTAGTTATTTTGAAAGCTTAGCAACTGTATTAATACTTAGAAGTATTTTGTCTTTATTTCTTTAATACATATATAGACACGTATGTAGAACAAGTGTGAATGTTAGGTGATATCTTCTATGTAGTTAAGTGTATAGGCCACGTAAGGGGTGTTACACTTTTGGCTTAGCGTAATTAAAATTTATCGTGCAAGTGACAGAATAGATCGGATTGAGCCGAAGAGTTCTTCTAGACCAGGTCGGGTCTAGACGTGAGGTTTTACTTGTAGAGTGGATATCAAGAATAGAAACACTGCCAGCGGCATGTATATATTAATTATTATCATATTTTGTGATATTATGTATATTATAATATATTTTTGATGAATATGTATCATAAATTAAAAAGAATATTTTTGGTAAAAATTTATAATGTGAGTTTTGTATATGTTTTGATATGTAAATATATGAAAATGTATAAATGTTTTAAGAAAATCTGGAGAAATTGAGAAGGATGGATGAAATGTATTTTTGGGTTATTTGGGAGTGTTTTTATGCAGGTTGTGTTGGTTGATAATTTAGGAATATCCAAATTACAGATAAAACTCTGATAAATTTTTTTCAGAAATTTTTAAGAAAAATGCTTATTTTAGCATCTATGATTTATAATAATATTTTATTTGTTATTAAATATGCATTTTTAAGTATTTGGGATTTTAAATTGGAAATATGAAAATTTTAATTAAACCGGTCTGTGATATTTTTATACCGTATATGCATATTTTATATATATTGAGTGTATGTATTATACGTATATAGGGTATAAGGGTGTTACAAGTCAGCCCTCCACATTAAAAAGTTAAGGATAGAGTCAAGTTTAGCCTTACTGAAGCTGACATCAAAACCATGGACGCCTTTGGGCAGGTAGTTTACACAAGCCCTCTATATCAATTTTTTTTTTACCTTTGGTGGAACTTATAAAGCCCAAAATAGCTTCCAATCACAATGGTCATACCATTCACCATTGAATCATCTGACTCAATGAGACAACGATATCCACTCTTTATTGTATAAAAACCCCTCCCATCTCGCACCCAAAACCAAACATCTGATTGAGGATGAAGAGCAAGTGGGAGCTGATGAATAAGATCTATGTCACGACTATTAAACAAATCAACAATTAAATCCACATCCCAGGAATCTTTATACATACACATCAAACTATTCACTGTGGAAGTTTGCAAATCTGGAGCTAGAGTAATTGTAACAAAAGGATTATCCTTATTAGGCAACCAGGGATCAACCCCTATCTTAATCAGCCTCCTATCACCTACACGTCTTCTCACACCATTACGCAAAAGAGGTTAGGCAACCATGATACTACCCCAAGCATAGCTAGGATTTTGACCCATTTTAGCATCCAGGAAAGAACCTCTGGGATAATAACGAGCCTTAAGCACCTTTGCAAACAAATAATTCGAGGATGAAAGTAATCGCCAACCTTGCTTCCTAAGAAGGGCAACATTAAATTCATGTAATTTTCTAAAGCTCAACCCCCCTTTGCTCTTATATAGACAAAGATGTTTCCAATTACTCCAATTTATCCCTCTATTATTTGATCTATTCTTTCCCCACCAAAAGGAATTCATCAACCTTTCTATCTCATCACATAAACCTTTAGGCAGCAAGAAAACAGACATTACATAGGTAGGAATGGCTTGCAAAACATTCTTTAGAAGAATTACTTTTCCTGCTCTTGATAAGAATTTTTTCCTCCTTGCGGATATCCTAAACCATGTTTTATCCTTCACAAAATCAAAGATATCCCTTTTCCTTCCATTGACAGTTGATGGCAAACCTAGATATTTTCCTTGAACAGAAGTATGATAAACACCCAGACAACGAATAATATCATTGCACACTTTTTTAGCAGTATTAGGACTAAAAGAGACAGAGGATGTATAGTAATTAACCTCCTGCCTAGAAGCTCTAGCTTAAAGGTCTAAACACATCTTAATTTGTTGACTTTCATGAATTGTAGCTCTGAAAAATAAGAATGAATCATCAGCGAAAAAAAATGTGTAATACTAGGTGCAGATTGAGCAACCTTACAACCATGGATTAGCTTATTGGAGGAGCAATGATCGAGCAACACCAAGAGCTCCTCAGCACACAATATAAACAAATATGGAGATAAAGAATCTCCTTAGTGTGGTCCTTTGCTAGGAATGATTGGACCCAACTCCTGGCCATTAAGAGCCACAAAATATTCAATAGTGGTGGCACACATCATAATCAATTGAATCCATCAACTGTTGATCCCCAACTTTGTTAACATTGCTTGTAATAAATCCCACTCCAACCAATCATAAGCTTTACATATAAAAAATAAAGAGTTAAAATTGAAAAAAAAATAAAAAGTGAAAAAAATAGGAGCGATAAAAATAAAATTTAAAATATAATATATCATGTAATTTTCTCTATATTATTCTATAAGCCATTCGTATAAAACTACCCCGTTAAACATTATCCGCTAAAATAAACAGGCCTTTATTGTGCTTTGAGCTTTTGAGTTTCGTCAGATAAAAATTAGAGGAAATTACATTGTATAATATATTTTTTTTAAAAAAATACCATATATTTTTTTTATATATTTTTGATATACCAGATATATATCTAATGTATGTTTTTGAAAATTAAATATATTTTTAGTATACTAAATATATATTAAGAATATATCTCTCAAAAAAAAGAGTATTTTTAAAATTAAAAATTAAAAAAAAGATATTTTTAAAATTAAAAAAGGGAAAGTGAATATTTTTAAAAATATTTTTATTTTTTTAGGGTATTTTTTAAAAAATCCTAAGAAAGTAACAGGGAAGAAGACTGTGGCGCCCAATCGCCGGATCAGGACTTCAGGAGGCAGAGCGTTTGGTGGTATTTGGGTTGATTCAGAAGACTTTACTCCAAGTAAATATAATATGAGAGATCAAATTATTTATCAATTAGTGTTATCTTAGGAATTTTTGGTCTTCTGAGTTTCCAGCTAAGCAGTTTGTCTTGTATTTTGCTGTTGCTTGCTGACATTGTTGACTACGACCTTTTTTTTTTTTTTCACTCTTAATTATTATGTTATTATTATTTACATTGTTTGATTCTTTGAAATCTCGTCTGTGTATATGTCAAATGTGGCATTTGGTTATTCTGAGAATCCTTTTTTGATCCTTTTCTTCGCTTGATATTTGATGATTGATTGAGTGTTGTTTTTTACTCCATCTTCTTCCTCTTGCTTTTTGGATTTACTTCATAAAAACAACTTTATTTTTGGGTTTCTGGGTTTTACCTAGGAAATAGATATTGAATTACCTGTCTAAGTACTTGTTGAATGGTATTGATTGATTGATTATTGAATCCAAAAAAGAAAAAAAAAAGAGAGAGCAAGAGATGAAGGGAAAGGGTGGGGCTCTTGGAAGTTACTTTGTCTTGAATACTGGTGCCAAAATTCCTGCCATTGGTCTGGGAACATGGCAGAGTGGTGGGGACCTCTGTGTTGAGGCTATCAAAACTGCATTGTCTGTTGGTTATCGTCACATAGACTGTGCCCATCTCTATGGCAATGAAGTTGAAGTTGGCGAAGCTCTCGCTGAAGCTTTCAATGGTTCTTTCAAGAGGGAAGATGTTTTTTTGACTTCTAAGCTCTACTGTACTATGAACTCCCTCAATAAGATTGAGAATTATGTCAGAGTTTCCTTAAAGAATCTTGGAGTCTCGTATTTGGATCTTTATTTGATGCATTGGGTCTTGTAAGAGCCATTGGCATTAGTAATTTCAATGTTCATCAGATCAAAGAGTTGCTTAAATTTGCAAAAATCGTGCCCGCCGTGAATCAGGTTGGACCTTCATAATTTATTGGTCTCTGCTTTTCCCTGATTTAGTTTCTGGACTTATTTATCTTTTGAACAAATCTACACAAAACAAACCATTGCACATTACCTTGATAATTTTACTTCCAATTCGTATATTTGTTGCCTTCTTCGATTCCTATTGTTTTATGTTATCAATGCTTAAATATGGAGTTCATCTTATGTTTAGGGCATCAGGAATAAGATCTAATACTAGAAGTATACTACGAGTGGACAAATGAAAGCCTAGATTCAAGGCATAGGGTTCAACACCTATATGCATGTAGTGGATTCATGTACAAGAAGTAAGGTGAACTGTTTTCTTTACACCGGAGAAAGCTAGTTATTTCAAGGATTTGTTTTCCATCAATATAACTATTTTTGAGATTCCTAATAATATACTTTTAGGCAGTAAAGCAAAAAAGGAAGCATTGAATCTCTTTTCGAAGGAACATTGGCATAAAATTCCTCTAAAGAGTGTAATATGTATTTCCTAATTACCTCCTCCAATAATGTTCAAAAGCTTCCATGAAGGCCAGGGTCGTTTATTGCATCCTTTATGGGGGGATCAGAATTTTCTTAGTGCTGTTTATTCCAGAGCCTTTTTTTTTGTGATAAAAGTTAATCTTTTAATCTTAGTGCGGTCCTTCTTCTGAAGCTATTTCATGAATTTGAGGTTCTTAATTGACTTATTGTTATTATTTTTGTTAGGTTGAATTGCATCCTTTTTGGAGGCAAGAAGAATTAGTTAAGTTTTGTCAATTGAAGGGTATCCATGTATCTGCTCATACCTTTAGGAGTTCCTACATCCAGTCCAGGACCATCAGACAGTGGATCAGGGGAAGATGAACCTGGTACTCCTCACATATCATTTAAGAGGTCCAGATCTGTACATGGACCCATGCTGAAATTGTCAGTCGTATCAGAGATAGCTGATAAGCACAAAAACACACCTGAACAGGTAATTTTTGACTCTGCTACCTCTCCTTCAATTTATACATGCCATAACATGTCAATTTGTTATACAAATTTTGTTGAATATAACGTTGTTGCTTTGCTTGCCTTATTTAGAAGTAGCGATTTGGATACATTATCTTTGTCGAAATCTGAGATTATGATAATGATGTTCTGAATTTGGCATGAATCATAATAAGAATTTATTTACTCTAAGAAATGGAAGACAAGTATATCAGCTTGGACTTGTGAAAACCAAAGTAAACTTGATGACACCATATCTACATATAATACACTGTTCAATTATGGTAAAATGTTTTTATTTACTTCATCAATAAATATTTGTGGATATATTGATCAAATAAAATCATGTACTCGCTTGATTGTCAATATGAAGCATATAAATTTGATGACTGAGTAAAAGATGGTCAACATATTCCACATGCATTTAAGGGCATATGATACCTTCAAAAGAATGCTATAGATGACCTGGTTCAATATTGAAGTCCTATGTGATTATGTGACATACAAATATACTTACAACTTTATATGAACCCAAATTGTCTGATGCATAGAAACAAATATAAATTCACAAACTAAGTTGTAGATGTAAATTGTAGTGCACAACAGAACAAGTACAACTTATTAATGGGTTAGGCCCCACTAATGGCAACATACCATTAATAAAGATGATTGCTTTAGTTTGTTGTGTAGGTGGACATACCGAGCCAGCAACGAAAAGGTTAAGCAAATGTGAAGTGTAAATTTGAAATGCTACTTGTGGCTGATATTGAATTCTAAACAATTTGGCTGTCTTCCACATTTCCTAAAAGCTCAATTTGCATTGATAAAATATTGGGAGAAGATGCAGATATGCCCTCCAAGTTTTTGCGTGGGGACAACTTGACACTTATTCTTTTTTGGGCTTAATTATGCCAAGTTTTTTTTTTTTGCAAAAGTAACTATTTAAGCCCCTCATAATTGGCACTTTGGCCCTTCTCCTCTTGCCGTTATGCTTACATGGCTATTAAAATTAATTTTTCACTTAATGAAGCCATGAATGGCGTTTTGGCCTTCTCTGTCTCTCTTTCTCTCTCTTGTTTCCTTTCACAACTCAAAATCTCCAATTCTAAATCCCTACTTCAATGACCCATTAATTGAAGTAGAAAAATTAGGTTTTTTAAAATTAACTTTCATAATTGAACATGTTCCTGTTTTAGATAGCCAACTTCAATTTATGAAATTGAAGTGTGAATAGAGCAAATTCAGCCTTCATGAGTCACTTTTGAAATCTTATCTTTCTTCCATTGCTACCTTCTTTAATCAAATTAACTATTTGTAATTACAATTCGGCAATAGAAAAGCCCTTCTACAAAAAACACACATGCCTCCATCGCCAACTTCAAGAAATTGATCATAATAAATTTACAAGTTATGGATAGGGTTGGCAATAGAGCGGGGCGACAATCCCCATCCCTGTCCCCGCCTTGGCTGGAAATCCCCAACCCTTGCCCAGGAATCCTCATGGGAAATTTATATTCCATTATTTTTTAAAAAAATTGAAATTTAATAATATAAAAAAGTTAATAATTCATAATAATTATACACTATAATAAAATAATAATCCAATAATTATATAAAATAAAATTCAAGAAATACAATAAAATAAAATATATTAATTTAAATTTATTGCACATGTACAAATAAATAAAACACAACATACATATACATATATATTATTATACATATTATATTAATAAATTATATATATTTTACATATTGGGTCCCCGCGGGGTGAGGAGTATATTCCCTGTTCTCGCCCCGCCCCACCTCTGCCAACAGGCAGAGAACCCTCCCTGTCCCCGTTTCAGCCCCAGCGGGAGATCATTTCAATGAATTCCCATCCCATTTAGGGCAAATTCTTGTAAGAAATGAAGATTCCTCACTCTACTGTCAACCCTAGTCGTGGAGACCTCAGTTTGAAGCTTCCCTAATAATATTTAAGTTCCAAAGAAATCTGCCTCTTAATCTAAAGTTGTCGATGAAAATTTTGTATAAAAATTTCAACTCTCTTATTAATATCATCTTGATTTGAAGGATAACTTATAGTTCTGTATAACCCTTGTATCATCCATACAACCACCTTAAACTTGTTCTTTCATTGATGCTAAGGTAGTGGCTTTTCTTCGTCAGAGAAGAACCACCTATCAAAGATGCCACCAATCACCACTGATTTATGTCTAGATTTAGTAGAATCTTGACCTTTTTAATTGGGGGTTTTTAATTTAACAAGCTTTATTTTTTCTACTTCAATAAATGTGGTCTTTGAAGTTTAGAGATTTTTATTTAGGGATTTAGAATTGGGGATTTCTCTTGAGGAAGGAAATGAGAGAGAGAAGGCCAAAAGGCCATTAATGCTTCATTAACTAAAAAAATTAATTTTTAATTGTCACATGAGCATACACTAACGACAAGAGGAGAAGAGTCAAAGTACATGTTACTTGGAGGGCTTAAATAGTTACTTTTGCAAAAAGCTGGGCATAATTGAGCCTAAAAAAAGAATATGTGTCAAGTTGTACCCATGCGAAAACTTGGAGGTCATATCTGCACATTCTCCCTAAAATATTTATACTTTAAACAAATATTTTGATTTCTGTATGATACCCATCCTTATATAATAAAATGGATGCACCCACAGTTAAATGGTGTCAGTCTCTACTTATAGGCTCTTATTAGCCTTTTCCTAAATGGGGGAATATGTATTTTTTGAAGCGACTACTATATCAACAACTAATCATATATAAAGTGCATGGCTCATTAACATCTAATCTAGGACCAGATGCCAACCTAGTCTGAACTCATTTGAATAGGAGGATTCTGAGATATGAAATCTTTAGTTAGAATATTAATAGTGTGAATCTGCAATATATTCATATGAAGCCCATGAAGCAGTGCAGACATGGTTATTTGCACAGTATAATTATGGTTGGTGTATTGAGTAATGCATAATATTCCAACATGTTTATTCTAAAAACATCATAAATGTCACTGTCTTATGGCAAGCTTGATTTGTTAAGTAATAATGATGGGTGCCATAAGAAGCTAGTGTTTTAAATTTTCTACAAGACGTGTTGGAATTGTAGACCGTAATTCCTTTGTATTTACAGCCAGATTAGAGCTTTGATCATAGGAGATATGTCTGCTTGATCTTAGGAGAATTGTCTGCTTCCATGTATAAATATATATATATATATATATGAATATATTTTTTCTCTCGTAGCTAAGCTAATATTTATAAATAGACCCTTGTATAAAGATCAATCTGCGCTGAAAAAAAGAGTTTTCTGATCTTCATGGTATTCAGAGCCTAGTTACTCCTCCTTGGTGTGTTTTTTTTATCTCCTTTTTCCTTCTGCTGATTTTTCTGCAGCAAACAGTGTCAGTTCTAGGGTTACAGCAGCATACAAGGAGGGTGGTAACATACACCACCAGTAAAAGAAGGAACACCATCTGCCAACTAGCCTTCCCTGGAAGTCCACCATCGCCTGTCACAGTGCATGGCTTCACACGGCTTTGGAAGATTTTAACACCAACTCCACTTGTCCACAAGTGGATTAGATTCCGGTGGTTGTTTTCGGTCGTTTTTTTTTTCTCTGATGGGCTTCCCTGCTTGTTTTACCTCTAGCCAGATTAATTACCTCTTCTAACTTGCAACTTTTGATTTCCTTTTGAATCTTTTCTCCAATTTTCACCTTTTTTTGGCTCCTCTGTTCGTTTCAGGAAAAAGGGAAGAGGCTTCCAGTTTATGGTATTCTGCTGTATTGGTAGTAATGTGGAGTATTTGGCCCGACAATAATGTGTAGAATCTTAGGAGTTTGACTTTGAGGTTATTAGGGACAACATAGTTTTGTTAGCCTTATTGTTTGTTGCTGTGTCATGGGGAATTACCATTTTAGGTTTTACTTTGTAATGAACGTTGAAGGGGGCTTTCTTTCCTACTCCCATAAAAATCTTTGTCCTTCATTGAAATGGGGGGAAGGGATGACTGTGAAAGTTAATATGAACTTGTTATCTTTCCATATCAATATATTGTTTTTCAATGACATTTGCAGTGAACTTATTAATGAAGCTTGTTGCAAGAAAATAACATGAATGAGTGAAACTAAAACAGTTGCAGCTTAATTCATAGTTGATGTCTTTTCATCTTCAATTGCAGAATTTTTAATTTATTACATTCAGAAGTACCAATAATATGGTTAGTTTATGATTTTGACTAATAGACTAATTTTTACACGCATGTAACTAACTGCCTCTTAGTCACATTTGGGAATCAGCATCATAAACATCAGCAGGGGGACAGTTTCGCAAACTGTGAAGCTCATGTGTCTTTCTCTGCGAATTTGGACAATAAATATGAACTTAATGATTCAATTTGTAGCATGGGCATGCTTCTGTTTTTTCTGGACATATGATTTTATGCTTCATCAAAGAATTAAAAGTACATGTATTGTAGGTGATTCTGCGATGGGGACTACAAAGAGGAACCAGTGTCCTGCCTTGTAGCCTTAAGCCTGATCGGATAAGAAAGAACATCGATATTTTCAGTTGGTCTCTATCAGATGAACAGTGGAATCACTTGAACCAGATTGAACCACAGGTATGTTTATTTGGAAACGGTCTTCTAAATAATCTCTCAGAGAGTGACTTCATGTTTGGTAGTTGTCCCCTTCAAGTTGTGCGTGAGATAGACGATGATGTGGAATCCAATGCCTAATATATAAATTATAATACTACTTTCTTTTGATGGTGTGCTCCATTTATGTTAAAAGATGCCATGATTGTCATAATTTCCCATTGTTTATGAGATCTAGATTTTGTGGATGCTGAGTAGGAAATCAAAAGAGAGATTATTATTGATTGAAATGGAAATCTTTTTCTTTGTGATAAGAAGCTTTTATTTTTTCTTTATGCAATGACATGCTTGATTGCAAAGTCAAGTGGAGATCAACTCTTGGAAGACCTTTCAGACAAGGACGTCTTCTCATAAAACTATAATTGTAACTGAAAAATAAAGTAATAAATCTTGATTGTTTCATATAATATGTAAGTTGTGATTTTAATTGTTCCAAAATTAACTATTCTGAGATATGTTGATTCCATTTTTTGTATTATTTATTTAGTTTTTGCTTATATGGAGCCGTATTATCCTATGGTTTAATGCTGTGATTTGTACTTAACTACCCACCTAAAAAGTAGTTTTTATGAGAGAAAACATGCTTTGAATTCTGATTTAAATTCACATGCATAGGTTATCCACCTATCCTTGCATTATCGGTTAATTAATTTCCTTCCCGGCATACTAGTCATTGGGGTTGGTATGATTCAAATGGAATTCAATAAATAAATAAAAAATTGGCAAGATTGATTGATTCTATATATTGATTTTACAAGATATATTAGGTTTGAGTGGAATTCTAGGAAAGTTAAGCTTGAGTTTTTACCATACAAGAGGGTGTATTTTGGGTTTGTTATGTGAGTTTGGCTTCGATGGATAGATTTGGGCGTTGATTACCACTTCAAGGTTTTTCTATTTTCTATTTTCATTTATCTTGTCAATAAATAAAAATGTTGACTATGGATGATGGAGCTATAACTAAAGTGATAATTTTTTAGGCTTAATACATAAATAAATACATGTATTTGTTCAAAAACACATATTAGCCCTCTCTACTTTGTGAGCGTTTTATAACACATTTGCACATGTTTAAATAATATTATTATACGCTTTCTGATATCGATAGCGTGAGATATAAAAAATAAAATAAAAAAATTAGCCGAGCATGAATTGCTTGAAAGGCTAAGTTCATCCTCTTTCTCAAGATTTCAGTCTTTCTCTTCAAATGGAATCACATCTCCTTTGGATAATTCAAACCAGAAGTTTATTTTCTTGTTAATTTTTCAATTAATTTTTTTGTAATGGGCTGTGTACATAGCCCGAGCTAAGAATGATTACCACCAAACAAGAAACCTTATATTAAAAAGGTTTTCGATACCCGATGGAATGGCATAATATAACTACTAGTATTCAAGAGAGAAATTGCAGGTGTTGGGAGAGATTGGCTATGGAATTGGTCAGTCCCTTTGAGAAAATTTGCTCGAAAACCAATTACTTCTAAAATGGAGCAATTGGTTAAAGAATTGATGAAACAAATCATCTTCTAGGCTGTTAAAAGCAAAGTTTACCAATTGAAGATTTGGCAGCTTTGCAAATTCATTCGAAACTAACTCACAAAATCAATTAAAATTGAAAGAAATTTGGTAAAATGCACAAGCATTAGGTAATGAAATTGGGATAGTTCTAGTAGTCATACACATCAAATAGTTTAAGGCTGGGGACATTGAAGAGGCCATAAGGAATCAAACCAATTAGATTGTTATCTTCAAATAACAAAGTCTTAGTTTCCCAAGTTGTGAAATTTTCTCAAGAATTTTTCCTTGCAACCCATTTATTCCCAAAGAGATTTGCCAAGAGTAGCTGAGAGATCCCCAATGGAAGTATAATTTTTCGGAAAGATGAATGTTTCGATGACGGTGGATTTAAAAAAAAAAATTATTCTTGAGAATCACACTGTTGTTCATTACTGTAAAAACAAGCATTTTTCTCTCATCTTCCTTGGATCTTTCTCTTAATAACCCATATAATTCAAAAATCACTAACCCATATAATCCATCTACAACACATCTATTAAAGATAACAATGGAAGAAAAATTCAAACCTTTAAACCCAAAACACTAGATTTCTTTTGGTGGTGAAAATATCAAACTCTACCCATTCAATGCAATAAATTTCTAAGCTCAAATCAAAGAATAATGGACAGAATTAGGATTTTAGTGAAAATAGTCCAGAATTTTATAGAGAAGAATATTAGTATTTAATCTTTCTCTGGTTAAAGGCTTTATTCCTATCTGTACGAGTCCTATATGTATGTATTTATATTTTTTACTTTTATGGTGCTTTATAGATTCTGCAGATAATAATATTATCTTTTCAAAGGGTTTACTTAATTATACATCATTTTCTTTAGCTTAATTATGTAATCATTTTTGAATAAATTTAGTTTAGAAATATTATAAATATGTTTTTTTTATCAATATTAGATATTATCCAATTATCCATTGCCTTATTAAAATCTTCTAATATTATTTAATTTATATTTACGATTATTTTACTTTCTGATGACTCGGAGTTATCAGATCTAGTTGTACTAGCAGATTTACATAAAAATGGTTCCATTTTTAAATATTTAAAAAATAGATTTTAAAGTATTTTCATGTTGTTTTCAGACGGGATCACTGACTTACTACCCTAAATGTCTAACTATTGGCTGAAACAGGTCTTACAGTATATCCAAATCCTAGACAATACTATTCACTTTTAGATCTATAAGTCAAAGATTTAATTATGAAAACAAGTTTATATCTATCTACTACCACCCTAAAAGGAGAATGACTCCGATACTAGTAAAAAGTGATAGGATCGCAAGGTGAAACTAATAATTTCAAAAGATTTATAAGAAGCAAAAGGCAATCAGGCATAAACTCCACTCTTAGATCTAAACAGATATTTAAAATTTAAATAAATATAAAAATATAAAAGACTATATTAAAAATAAAATAAATACTTTATTGATATTTAAAAATATACAGAATATAAAAATATAAAAATACTAGTACGTAAAAGTATTACACCCAAGTGCAGATAGGAATACTGTCCATTTGGATTCAGCTCCTAAATTTATATTTGAATTTCCATTCGATATATCAATAGGTCTAATATTTATAAGAAAATACAAAAAATATGAAACTATATAAAACACAGATTATTGGTATATTATTTTTCGTTATACCAGGTACCACAGGCTTATAGATCCTGCTCAAAGCCAGTAGCTATTACAACCGGGTGTTCAGTTTATACCAACAAATTTTTATATGAAAATACAAATAATATAAGCTTTAAAACAGGTTTCTGATGTACCAGATCAAAATAAGCGGCAGGTACAAAGCATACTTATTTAAAATAATAAAATACAAATTATAAAATACAAATTATAACTTACAAGAGAGATATACAACAGTAGAGATACATGTATGGAAGAAGGTCTATATGTGAAAGAAAAAATGAAGGAGGTAATCTAAGTCTTGAAGTTCTTCAGAGCTCCTGAGAGGGTTTCTAAGAGTTGCAAAGATGTCTTCAAGCTGTAGAAATGGCTCCTTAAATAGACAAAATATTATAGCTTTAAACTATTCTCATCACATATCAGGTACTGTGAATAAATAGTAACTTGTCATTACTATTTACTTTTACTGTACCTTCACGCGTCTGGAACTGTAGATGAATAGTACCTTATGGGGGTACTATTTTCTTTATTGTTGAGAACTATAGATGAACAGTTCTTCTGACTTTACTGTTGGTTTTCTCTGGTGAATACTATTGATGAATAGTATCTTATCAGTGGGCACCGTCTTTATTGACTTTAGTGTGAAAGAATGAGGTTTCTTATGCCTTTAATCATCTGATGAGTCAGAATCAGAGTCTGATTTTTTCTTCTTTTTCTTTTCTTTTTTATTTTTCTTTTCTTTCTTTTCTTTTTCTTTATTTTTTCTTTTTCTTTTTCTTTTTCTTTTCCTTTATTTTTCTTTTTCTTTTTCTTTTCCTTTCTTTTTCTTTTCTTTTTTCTTTTTTCTTTATTTTTTCTTTTTTACTTTTTATCTTTATAGGAGACAAGATCCCATAACAGTCATCTTCATTGCTGAAAAAATAATCTGAGTCGGATGTCTCGGTTGTCTCAGTGGAGGATGATGTCGTGGATGATGATGAAGAGGAGTCAGACGAGGAAGCAGACTTCTTTCTTCTAGAATGGGCTTTAGATGATTTTTGGATTGGGCTTTATTCGAAGATTCGGTAGAGCTAGTTCTCCGAGGCTTTATGGGCTCAGAGGTTGAAGTAAGAGATTCAATCATCTATTGCATTAGAGCTTTATAATCTTCAGAAGTCTTTGCGGTTGCAAGAAGAGCTATATTTTGGTCTCTTTGGGCTCCAAAGAGAACAGATAATTTTGGATCAAAACCACCATAATTTCTTTTGAGAAGCCACTGTTTTATAGTGTGCTCAAATGTAGAGTTGTGAAAGGCACTCCACCATTTGATTTTAGTTTTTCTTAATATTACAGGGATATTGAAACCAGATTGTATTCCAGCATCAAAATATCACTGGTATACCCAAGGAATATTGAAGGCCATTGAAAAGAGAAAAAAGAGGGGAAATTTTCTTTTCAAATGGGTTTGGATTTAAGTGGACTTTAAAATATTGAAAGGCCAATAGTACATCTTATGATAATATACGGTCTTCACTACCATAGTAGTATCACCAGTCTACAAACCACATGGATAGTTTGTCAAACTTTATATTGGAATCGAAATATATCAGTCAGGAATGGATTTGGCCAGAGTTTTGAAAAAATAAGGCTTTAGTCTATACTTCAATATAATCCCAATAGTTATAGGATGGACAATAAGAGGCTTTAGGAAGGGCTTTAAACTGCACAGAAACGTGCATAGGTCTTCCCCATTCAGAAGGATGGAGAATCTTTTTAATTTTAAAGGAGGAATAGGCAATGACATCCTTTTCCTTCTGATTAAAGTTATGCTTTAAAATATAGATTCAAAGTCAACAAGAATATTTAAAAAATACTCTTGAGGTTTAGACAAATCATTAGCTTTAAAAAACTAACCTTTAAGTAATACATATTTAATTATCTTCTATGGATTCTGCTGAGCGGATCCATATTCACTAATTAATTCTGTACTAAATATATTTTAGTAAACCATTCTGATTTAGAATGTTTTACTGGAAAATTTGAAGAAATAATTTGAGTTGATGGGTTTGAAACAATCAACTCATCTTTAGAAATATTTTAAGATAGGATTTTAGGAGATGAAGATTCTCTTATCTCAATTTGTTGCTTTAAATATGGGATCAAAGCATTCTCACGTGGAACCCCTGAAGGGGGTTCGTGTCCCATCTTTAAAAGAGCTTTAATCACCTCTGGAGATTAAGCCAGCTGGGAGACCCATTTTTCCATTTGGGCTTTTTGTTCTTCCTCTATAACTAAATCAGCCCAATACTAAGGAGGTTTAGTAGTGACTTTAGTAATCTCATCTAAGTGATCAGACTATGCTTTAGGAGATTCTGGCTTTAGGGTTTCTTTATCTTTGTTTTTTCTATTTTTCTTCCCCATGTTATCTGGAAAGAAATTCACGGGTTAGAAAGTCTGGTAAACTATTGTTTACTCCCTTTATAAATTCAATATCAAAATAAAAAAAAATACTTAAAATAGCTTGCCATCTAGCAAATATTTGCTTTGAAGTAAGATTTTTAATATCTTTTTGTAAAACTTCTTTAGCACTTTTACAATCAATATGTAGTAAAAACTTTTAATTTAATAAATCAAATTGAAATTTTGAAATACATAAAACAATACTCAAAATTTCTTTCTTAATAGTAGAATAACTTAATTGGGTTGGACTCCAATGTCTGAATAGAACTGAACTATGATTTCTTTTCCCTCTATAATCTGTTTTAAAATTCCACAAATCTTATATCTGAAGCATCAGTTTCAAGTATCTTAAGAGCTAATGGATCAGCTATATGGAGACAGAGAATAGTCTTTATTAAAGCTTTTATCTATTTTATTATACCATTATGGACATCAATCCATGGGCCTAGGTTCTTTTTTAATCTATCATGCATATTGTTCTATTTAGATTATGATAGAATTCTATAACATAATTTAAGCAGCCTAAGAATCTTTGTAATTGAGCTTTATTAAGGATTTGATCAAGAAATTTATCACCAAAGGCTAAGTTTCTTTCTATAGGTTCTAAGATACCTTGTTCTATATAATGTTCTAAGAATCTAATCTTAGTTTGAAATAGAGACCTTTTAGTTTTACTTAGAACTAATCCATTTTGCTTTATTACCATAAAAAATATCTTTAAATGTTTAAATTGCTCATCTATAGTTGTAGAGTAAATTAATACATCATCTATATAAACTATACAAAATTTAGTATATGGATTAAATATATCATTCATCACTCTCTGAAATTCAAAGGGTGCATTCTTTAAACCAAAAGGCATAACAATTCATTCATACTGTCCAAATGGAACAGTGAATGCAGTCTTATACTTGTCTTTAGGGTTAATCTGGATTTGCCAAAATCTTGATTTCATATCAAATTTACTAAAAATATTAGCTTTATATAATCTTCCTACTCTTTTTATTTGGAATAGGATATCTAATCTCATATATCTTCTTCTTATAATTTCTTAATTTTGATGATTACATTGGGTCATTTTCAGGAGAAATCACAATACAGTGTTTTGATTAGATTTCGTCTAGTTTATACTCATATAGTACGTCACCTACCTTATTAAGACTTCACGGGATGGTCACCCATCATCATTGGTTGAGCACGTTTAACTCTAATTTCTTGCTAAATTTCAACATGACCTTCTTATTGCGCTTACTTCATCTGCTTATGTGAATATTGTACATGGGGTTACTGTACATATTCTATAGTGGCCGGACATGAGAATTTCTCATATACTTATTTCTGTTCACTCATCTTTGTTATCTAAGTTCTATCTATTTTATCTCTTACCGTTTGGTCTTAACATTTTACGTACTTTTCTTTTTTCTTCTTATTCTGTTCCTCTTTTTATTCCATTCTTCAAATTTCATTTTCTTATATACATTTTCATTTTTTCATTCATATACGCCTATCTAACCTTCTACTGGAACCCCTTATAAGGACCCCGGTATACTAGCTACGAATGTCTGGCACCTTGAACCTTGGCCGGATCCTTGGCTTTGCAATCGCCGGCTTTACTGTGTAAAACTATCTTCACTTCTAAACTTCTTCTCAACTTGTCGAAATCTTCCTAAGCTTTAAGTTTGTACTCTCTTTTGTTGCATGCGTTGGTGTCTACTTCTCTAATCCATGTATACCCTCTCAATACCTAAAACTTTCACAACTAATCTTGAAAATTCAAGCACGTCCATGACTATTAATTGTACTTTAATTCCATTATTTAATCATTCCAAAACCTTTGACGTCTTTCTTGCTTTGTTTCTATCATTTTCTTTGCATACTTACTGAGGCGAGTGAACTCTCTATCATACTCAGATACTGTCATTCTTCCTTGCTGTAGATATATAAACTCATTTCTCCTTGCGTTTAAGTATGTTTTACCAAGTGTATGTTTCTTCTACCCAAAGGGACATGGCATAAATATATCTTTTATCTGGCGTGCATCTCAGTTGTTCCAATGCCCTATTGGTACTGTCCAAACAGTACTCAACTTCTTCAAGTCCTTCTTCTCTACTAACCTTAAATTCTTTAGCCCCATATTTCCTTAACTTCTCGATTGGGGACTTCCTTTCTCTTTTGGTAGCAACAGGTACCATTCTTGCCGTTTATTGCAATGGTACTATCATCTATCTTAAATAAACTTCGGGGCCTTCCACAGCCACCGTTGCGGGTTGTGGCATAAGTCCGAGACCCATTTCTACATTTATGGGTACGAAAGCGTGTGATTCCTTCTCTTGATCTATAACTCTTTGTGATTCTGCCTCTTGCAACCTTATACCGTATACATATATCGTGATAAGAATTAGCAGCTAGCTTGACTCAACACATTAACTTTCCTATATGGCATGTACGTAAGCACTATTAGATTTTCCTTTATCACATGTACCTTATATACTTATGTATTTATTGTAACACCCCTATACCCCGTATACGTACACAGCATGCTAATACGATCGTAATATACGTATACTGAATATAGAAATGCCACATTTTAAAAATCATTCAAGTTATCATTCATAAAAATGTAAACAAATTAAAAACTTTTAATAGAGTTTATAAAATCAAATAAATAGAAAGTTCATTTCAAAACGCAGCGGAAAATAGAACAAATATTTATACATCAAAATCCGAATACACAAATATAAAATATATACATAATTGGCAGCTCTTCTCTGATCTTTAAGCCCAAAAAGTCAACTCTTCAATGCCTACTCTCACTCGGTCTCGAAGAACTCTCGGGTTCAACTCTGTTACCTGCGCGATAAACCACAATCGCGCTGAGCTAATAGCTCAGTAGTGCAACTCATACAAACATGATGCTTTAATGTGATGCACATGTCACCATTAAACATTTCATAAACCATACATAATCATATCACATTTTATATTTATACATTAGATCTTATTATTCAATTGTTTCTTCATTCATAAATCACATATTACAAATAAGACAGACACGGGCCCAAAACTCACTAATATGTTATTCAAAGTTCAGAGTTACTGCTTTGGTCCATATTGACACCTTGTGTCTAGCCCCGTAGGCAAAATTTATATCCATGGATAATCAACTAGATTGAAGCTTACGACCCAGTCATTTCACTCAATCTAGTTTCAATAATATGTTTTTGAGATTTACGACCCGGTCATTTCACCCCAAAAACATCACATTTCATATTTATCAACTGGATTCGGCTTACGGTCCGGCCATTTCACCTATCCAGTTATTCATAGGCATGCCGCCAAACTCAGAACTCTGAAAATTGAATAGACATATTAGAAACACAATGATTTCATTTCTCTCTTTATTTATTTCTTTCTCAATTCACTTCACATTTCATTTCCATAATCAAATAGGCAATCATGCCATAATTATCTCATTTTCACTATCATAGCCAACAATCATGGCCTCATATTTTTCACATCATATTTCATCATCACATTAACCAATTCTTTAATCACATAGATATCATCAATGGCATTAACACATATATTCACATGCTCATCACAACATATAACCAATTATGTCTCAATTCTCAATATCATATGAATGTATGCAATAATGTAGTATAAACTTATCTCAAATGTGACCCACACAACTCTAAACACTTACCTTTCACGAATCTATCACCACTTGAGTTAGGGTAAATCACCTTCTTCACAACCTATTCCAAAAGAATGAGGAAACTCTCATGAGATAAAAAGGTTAAGAATCAACTAGGGCAAACTCTAAACTTGACACGCTCACACACACGGGCGTGTCCCTGACCGTGCCCTAACTCCACAACACAGAAACATTTACACGCTCAGAACCACGGGCGTGTCACTGGGCGTGTAATACATTCTGTCTCTCAGAAATAACGACACGTCCAACATCATGAGCGTGCTCATGGCCGTGTAAATTCTCAAAACTCACAGTAGCTATGACACGCTCAACAACACGGGCGTGTTAATGGCCGTGTCACACCTACTGCCACTCAGAACAATTGACACGCCTAAGGACCTGGACGTGCTCCTGGGTGTGTCAGGCCAAAAACCCAGATTCCGGCCAAGACAACACCACTACCAACAAATCACTTCTATCCATCAACATCCACTACAACCCAACTTAACAAAACATACCCAAAAACCATCTCAAACTTACAACAACACCAAAACAAGCCAAAACACACATCAAACACAATCACAAACTTCATCAAAAACTCTAAACACAACCACAACTCAATCTATACCAACCAACTTACTCTTTCCTTCAATCCAACCCAAAAATCCCAAAATCACTTAAATCCAACACTCTTAAACACAACACACTCAACCATAACATACCAACAATCCATCAATCACCAAACTCAAAGAAAACAAGGGAATCAAAAGGAAACTTACCAAATAAGAAGAAAACTCTTAGATTCCTACTAGATCTCTTGAAAACTTCTTCAATCTTGAGCTTGGTAGAATCAAACCTCTCTTTCTTGCTCTCTCTCTTGAAACAGCCGGCCAACAAAAACAAAGGAAAGAAAGAAAATGAAAGGCACGAAGAAGGAGGAAGAAAGAAGAAAAGGAAAAGGAAGAAAGAGGCAAAAGTCAACCCTCTCTCTCCTCAAAACAATCCCCTCCACACAAATAATAATAAAATAATCTCAAAACATCACCATCCACCCATCTTAATCCACTAACTCAAATTCAAATTAATTACTTATATACCCTTCAATCAAATGTTTGTATATGTTATGTATATCTCAATATATGCAACATATACACACTACTCTAACCTCAATCCTCTTTCCAATAAAATAAATACACTTAATCCCATAATAACAAAAAAAAATACTCCAATACTTCTAGGGTACATTTTGGGATATTACAATTCTCCCCCTCTAAAAAGAAATTTCGTCCTCGAAATTACCTGATATTAAATCTGAAACAGTTGAGGATATTGGTCTAGCATCGCTTGCTCATTCTCCCAAGTTGATTCTTCTCTACCATGATTCTTCCAAAGAATCTTCACAATTGGCACTTTCTTATGTCTTAACTCTTTCATTCCATAAGCCAAAATAGCAACTGGTTCCTCTTCAATTGTCAGATCCGGATTCACCTCAATAGATTCCACTGATAACACATGAGATGGATCTGATCTGTATCTCCTCAACATAGAAACATGGAAAACATTATGGATCCTATCCAACTCAGGTGGCAAAGCAAGCCTATAAGCAACTGGCCCAACTCTTTCCAATACTTCATAAGGTCCAATGAAACGAGGACTCAGCTTCCCTTTTCGACCAAACCTCAAAATCTTTTTCCAAGGAGACAAATCTGAATAAGACTTCTGTCGGTCTGAAGCTGCTTTCAATCTATTCCGAATCAACTTCACTTTATCTTCTGTTTCTTTAACCAAATTAGGACCAATTAACTTACCTTCTCCAGTTTCATTCCAACATAGAGGCGTCCTACACCGTCTACCATATAATGCCTCAAATGGTGCCATTCCAATGCTGGACTGATGACTGTTATTGTAAGCAAATTCCACAAGTGACAAAAATCTATCCCAACTTCCAGAGAAATCAATGACACAGCTTCTTAACATATCTTCGATAATCTGTATCACTCTCTCTGACTGCCCATCTGTCTGCGGATGAAAAGCAGTACTAAAGTGTAATCGAGAACCCAGAGCACCATGCAAACTCTTCCAAAATCTTGAAGTAAATTGGGGATCTCGATCAGACACTAAAGAAATTAGGACACCATGCAACTTCACAATCTCATGGATATACAGCTCAGCCAACCTCTCGAGAGGATAATCCATCCGAACCGGAAGAAAATGAGCTGTCTTTGTCAATCTATCAACAATTACCCAAATAGCATCATGCTTCCTCTGAGTTAATGGCAAACCAGACACAAAATCCATTGTAACTCTTTCCCATTTCCATTTAGGCACTGATAATGGTTGAAGTAACCCCGTTGGAACTTGATGCTCAGCCTTAACCCTCTGACATGTGAGACATTTGGATACAAACTCCGCAATGTCTCTCTTCATACCGGACCACCAGTAATGCTGTCTCAAATCATGATACATCTTTGTACTTCCCGGATGCATAGCAAAAACTGACTGGTGCGCTTCTTCCAAAATAATCCTTCTCAAATTAGCATCATCAGGTACACACAATCTGTTCTTAAACCAAAGGCTCCCATCACTTCTCACAATAAAATCTCGACTCTTTCCATTCTTACAATCTGAAACAATATTCTGAACTTTCTCATCAACCAACTGAGCCTCTTTAATCTGATCCAACAATACTGGCCTCAACTGCAACTGTGCCAACAATGCACCATCCTCACAAGATACAAAGTTAGCATGCAACGCTCTCAACTCAACAAGTAACGAGAGCGAATAAACAGTCAAACCTGCCAAAGACTTCCGACTCAAGGCATCAGCAACAACATTTGCCTTACCCGGATGATAATCAATCAAACAGTCGTAGTCTTTAATTAACTCCAACCAACGTCTCTGCCGAAGATTAAGCTCTCTCTGAACCCCCAAATATTTCAAACTTTTATGATCAGTATAGATAAAACACTTCTCCCCATACAAGTAGTGTCGCCAAATCTTCAAAGCAAACACTATGGCTGCTAACTCCAAATCATGGGTCGGATAATTAAGCTCATGCGGCTTCAACTGTCGAGAAGCATAAGCTATCACTTTACCTTCTTGCATCAAGACACAACCCAAACCACTATGTGAAGCATCACTGTAGATCACATATGGTTTATCTTCCACAGGTAAAGTAAGAACAGGTGCTTGAGTCAACATCTCTCTCAACTGTTCAAAACTAGCCTGACATTGATCTGTCCACACAAATCTAACTCCCTTGCGAAGTAATCTGGTAAGTGGAGTAGCTATCAAAGAAAATCCTTTCACAAAGCGCTGATAATAGCCTGCCAAACCCAGAAAACTTCTAACTTCTGTCACAGACTTTGGTGGACTCCAATTCATAACAGCTTCAACTTTACTCGGATCAACTCTAATACCATCTGCTGAAACTATATGACCGAGAAAAGTCACATGATCAAGCCAGAACTCACACTTCGACAGCTTAGCATACAATTGCTTCTCTCTCAAGATCTGCAACACAATCCGCAGATGCTTGTCATGCTCCTCCTCATTGCGCGAATACACCAAGATATCGTCGATTAAAACCACTACAAACTGATCCAGATAGGGTCTAAACACCCTATTCATCAAATCCATAAAAGCTGCGGGTGCATTCGTCAACCCAAAAGGCATAACTAGAAACTCATAATGTCCATACCTTGTACGAAAGGCTGTCTTAGGAACATCTTCATCTCTGACTCTCAACTGATGGTACCCTGATCTCAAATCAATCTTGGAAAACACTGCTGCTCCCTTCAATTAATCAAAGAGATCATCAATTCTAGGCAAATGATATTTATTCTTGATAATCACCTTGTTCAATTGCCTAAAATCGATGCATAATCTCATAGTACCATCCTTCTTCTTAACAAATAGAACAGGAGCTCCCCATGGTGAAACACTAGGGTGAACAAATCCTTTATCCAACAACTCCTGTAACTGCACCTTCAACTCTCTCAATTCAACAGGTGCCATTCTATAAGGAGTAATAGAGATAGGAGTGGTACCAGGCAACAATTCAATACCAAACTCCACCTCTCTCTCAGGAGGCAACCCTGGCAACTCCTCTGGAAACACATCTGGAAAATCTGCAACTGTGGGTATACCGTCAAGTTGAGAACCCACTACTCTAGTATCCACAACATGAGCAAGATAAGCATAACACCCTTTTTCAATCAACCTCCTAGCTGAAACAGCTGAAATAAACAAGGATGCAAGCTGTCTCCGCTCGCCAGATACCATCACAATTCTACCATCATCGGTTCTCAAAGTAACACATTTCTTTTGACAGTCTACTACCGCTCCATGTTTAGACAACCAGTCCATGCCTAGAATCAAATCATACTCTTTAAATGGCATTTCAATCAAATCACCCAAGAACTCCTCACCCTGAACTACTACTGCACTATCTCGGTGCACCTTGCTAACAATCACACTATGACCTAAAGGATTTGTCACCAACACATCAAATCCTAGGGATTCAGCATGCAGTTCAGACACAGGCAAAATAGATGCACTTATATATGAATGAGTAGATCCTGGATCAATCAAAGCAAGTACTGAAATACCAAATAAAGAGAAAGTACCAGCTATAACTGCTGAAGCATTTGGCTGCCTCTGCATCACATACATCCTCTGAGAAGATCCAGCCTCCTCTGGTCTATTCTCTCTGGATGTAGAACCTCCTCTATTACTGAACCCAGATCTACCTCCTCTGCTGAAACTTCTGCCCCCTCGACCTCCCCTCACAACAGGTCGAGAAACTGCCGAATCTACTGACCTCTGCTCCTGCAACTCAGGACACTCTCTAACAAAATGATCCGGCGATCCGCATCTATAGCATCCAGCTGATCCTCTGATCCTCCAACAAACACCCCAATGGGTCTTACCACAATACTCACATACCGGAGGAGTAGATCTCTGAATTACTGGGGTTGGAGCACTCGCCACTGAAGCTGTAGGTCTCGATCTCTGCCTCTGAAACTGAACTGACCTACCAGCTGGCCTCTGACTCCTACTAATCCTGGGAACAAAGCTTCCCCTGCCTCTTTTCACAGATGCAGACCCTATCTCAAACTGGGGTCTTCTAACCCTAGTCTCTTCCTCTGTAGCAGCTGCTGCAATACCCTGAGCTCTCTCCACACTCCTAGCTGCTGCAACAAGCTGGGAAAAATCATGATATCTGGAACCAGCCACATGACACATGAGAGAGGGCCTCAATCCCTCCTCAAATCTCCTGCATCTATCAATCTCATCAGATATGATACCCCAGCATAATGGCTCAACCGGATGAACTCAACTTCATACTCGGTTACTGTCCTGTAGTCTTGCTTTAAACTCAAAAACTCCATCTTCTTCACATCTTTATACTCCCTCGGAGTATACTTCAATTCAAACTCCCTGAGAAAATCAGCATAGGACAAGGTAGGTGGATCATCCATAGCATGAGGCACTGTCTTCCACCAGTCATATGCATCCTTCTGTAAACAATGATCTAGCATAGTCAAATTTTTCTTTTGGAGTGGCTTGTAACTGAACAAATATCCTCTGTACTTTATCTAGCCACTGCTCAGCTACAGCTGGATCAATAGTACCCAAGAAATCTTCTGCTCCAAACTTCCTTAGTTTATCATATTGTCTCACTGACACCTGAGGCTGGGGTGGTGGTGGCTGCTGTACTGGGGCTTGCCTCAACAATTCCATCATATGCCTAAACCAAACTGGCGGAACCTCATTACCAGCTGGTCTCCCTGACACAGAAGCAGGTATCTCTTCAGCACTAACCACTCTAACTCCCTCTCTAACCTCATCCGGAGCTACACTCTCCGCACTACCCTCAACTGACTGACGCAAGTGAGAATCCATCACAACCTATATCTGCAAATACAGCAGAATACACCTTATTAAAGATCAGAGACTGCCAATATTAAGTATATATTTTATTCAAAAACCAACTTTTAAAAGCAAAATATCCTTTTTCCTTACAATATACCTAGGTTGAGAATCTCAAACCTAGGCTCTGATACCAAAAGAATTGTAACACCCCTATACCCCGTATACGTACACAGCATGCTAATACGATCATAATATACGTATACTGAATATAGAAATGCCACATTTTAAAAATCATTCAAGTTATCATTCATAAAAATGTAAACAAATTAAAAACTTTTAATAGAGTTTATAAAATCAAATAAATAGAAAGTTCATTTCAAAACGCAGCGGAAAATAGAACAAATATTTACAAATATTTATACATCAAAATCCGAATACACAAATATAAAATATATACATAATTGGCAGCTCTTCTCTGATCTTTAAGCCCAAAAGGTCAACTCTTCAATGCCTACTCTCACTCGGTCTCGAAGAACTCTCGGGTTCAACTCTGTTACCTGCGCGATGAACCACAATCGCGCTGAGCTAATAGCTCAGTAGTGCAACTCATACAAACATGATGCTTTAATGTGATGCACATGTCACCATTAAACATTTCATAAACCATACATAATCATATCACATTTTATATTTATACATTAGATCTTATTATTCAATTGTTTCTTCATTCATAAATCACATATTACAAATAAGACAGACACGGGCCCAAAACTCACTAATATGTTATTCAAAGTTCAGAGTTACTGCTTTGGTCCATATTGACACCTTGTGTCTAGCCCCGTAGGCAAAATTTATATCCATGGATAATCAACTAGATTGAAGCTTACGACCCAGTCATTTCACTCAATCTAGTTTCAATAATATGTTTTTGAGATTTACGACCCGGTCATTTCACCCCAAAAACATCACATTTCATATTTATCAACTGGATTCGGCTTACGGCCCGGCCATTTCACCTATCCAGTTATTCATAGGCATGCCGCCAAACTCAGAACTCTGAAAATTGAATAGACATATTAGAAACACAATGATTTCATTTATCTCTTTATTTATTTATTTATTTCTCAATTCACTTCACATTTCATTTCCATAATCAAATAGGCAATCATGCCATAATTATCTCATTTTCACTATCATAGCCAACAATCATGGCCTCATATTTTTCACATTATATTTCATCATCACATTAACCAATTCTTTAATCACATAGATATCATCAATGGCATTAACACATATATTCACATGCTCATCACAACATATAACCAATTATGTCTCAATTCTCAATATCATATGAATGTATGCAATAATGTAGTATAAACTTATCTCAAATGTGACCCACACAACTCTAAACACTTACCTTTTAAGAATCTATCACCACTTGAGTTAGGGTAAATCACCTTCTTCACAACCTATTCCAAAAGAATGAGGAAACTCTCATGAGATAAAAAGGTTAAGAATCAACTAGGGCAAACTCTAAACTTGACACGCTCACACACACGGGCGTGTCCCTGACCATGCCCTAACTCCACAACACAGAAACATTTACACGCTCAGAACCACGGGTGTGTCACTGGGCGTGTAATACATTCTGTCTCTCAGAAATAACGACACGTCCAACATCATGAGCGTGCTCATGGCCATGTAAATTCTCAAAACTCACAGTAGCTATGACACGCTCAACAACACGGGCGTGTTAATGGCCGTGTCACACCTACTGCCACTCAGAACAATTGACACGCCTAAGGACCTGGACGTGCTCCTGGGCGTGTCAGGCCAAAAACCCAGATTCCGGCCAAGACAACACCACTACCAACAAATCACTTCTATCCTTCAACATCCACTACAACCCAACTTAACAAAACATACCCAAAAACCATCTCAAACTTACAACAACACCAAAACAAGCCAAAACACACATCAAACACAATCACAAACTTCATCAAAAACTCTAAACACAACCACAACTCAATCTATACCAACCAACTTACTCTTTCCTTCAATCCAACCCAAAAATCCCAAAATCACTTAAATCCAACACTCTTAAACACAACACACTCAACCAGAACATACCAACAATCCATCAATCACCAAACTCAAAGAAAACAAGGGAATCAAGAGGAAACTTACCAAATAAGAAGAAAACTCTTAGATTCCTACTAGATCTCTTGAAAACTTCTTCAATCTTGAGCTTGGTAGAATCAAACCTCTCTTTCTTGCTCTCTCTCTTGGAACAGCCGGCCAACAAAAACAAAGGAAAGAAAGAAAATGAAAGGCACGAAGAAGGAGGAAGAAAGAAGAAAAGGAAAAGGAAGAAAGAGGCAAAAGTCAACCCTCTCTCTCCTCAAAACAATCCCCTCCACACAAATAATAATAAAATAATCTCAAAACATCACCATCCACCCATCTTAATCCACTAACTCAAATTCAAATTAATTACTCATATACCCTTCAATCAAATGTTTGTATATGTTATGTATATCTCAATATATGCAACATATAAACACTACTCTAACCTCAATCCTCTTTCCAATAAAATAAATACACTTAATCCCATAATAACAAAAAAAAAAAATACTCCAATACTTCTAGGGTACATTTTGGGATATTACATTTATAATATTCTTTCAACTATACTGACATTTCGTACCTAAATGATATATGCTCTCATTTCTTATCTGCTATAGGATATCCCATTTTACATTGGTAATGGCCACTCCCAACATAAAATGTGTATCCTCCTATGTTGAAATTTCCAGGACCGGCTAAACCGGTGCTCTGATACCATTAAATGTAACACCCCATCTTAGCCTACATTTATAGACCAAGATGGACTGTTAACTCATGGTGGTTGTGTCTTAATATTTTACTTAGCCAATTTTAAGTGCTGATTTATAAAAAAAAAAAATTTTGCCATAACCTCCCCTAAAAATGAAGGTCCCAAGTGTCGCAAAAACTGATTTTTAAAATTTTTTGAAAAACATTTTGTTTCACAATTCAACTCAAGCAGACTCCCAATAATCCACCCTTATAACCTCAACTACAATCCTGCAAGAAGAATTCACACTTCTATACTTGCATACATAAGTGCTAAACCCAAATAAGATTTATTAGATTACTAGCAGTGTACGTGTTCTGGCTTTTCAGTATAATACATTTATTTGCTAGATCATACAAGCTTATGTACATGCCATATTGCTACAATCAATCATATCCAAACTCCTGCCCAAAGTAGTAGTCAAGGCCAGCTGCGCAGGACATGCTGCAATCTCGTCTCCTCGTTTAACCTACGAGTTTAGAGGGAAACTAAACTCGCTAAGCAATTGCTTAGTGGGTACTTAAATCATTGCAATAAAATGAAAGAATTATTTGAACATATATTTATATACTTTAAACAATTGAAAGGAATAAATATAAAACACAGAAGGTAAAAAGGCTTGACTGAATATTTTGAATTTAAATCATTTTCTTGCTTTTATCATTTTGGTTGCTCTACTGGTTTAACAGAACATCAGCGGATAAGGAAGGGTCATGAAAAACATATCTCATCATGATCATATTTCATTATCTTTCATCATAATTCTTGCACATGTGCCAATGGCCATTATCATTGCATCATTGATCATGTCATTGTAATCATCGGCCTTCAGCCGGAATATCATATCATGTCATAAGCAGTACTGCAGTAATAGTATGATGCATCATACCCTTATCTCAAGGGTTCTAATATACCAAGTAGAGCATAAATAATTTATTAAATTACTTTGGTCATGATATTCAATAGATCATGATTTTTCCATAAGGTATGTATTGTCGGAATAGCTTGTCATGATGCCTTTCTGATCATTTCCAATTCTCCTTCATGTCATTTTATATGATTTAACATCAATCCATATCATAATATTCAAGTTTTAACACATTTAGAAAAATGACCAAATGAATAGTAGCGCGGCACGTAAAATCGGCAACGCAATGGCGCGCGACAACTAAATAGTAAAATTTATTTTACTGCTGAAAATCAGTCAACTTTGGCAACAGTTTTGACCAAGTGAACAACCTTATTTTTGGATGAATTTTTGCAGGAAAACACTTTCATAAGTTAACTAAATGCATGTAAAATTTCGTCGAAAAATTCTTTCGTTTGCTCCTTCAACGGACTGCCTAAAATGAAAGCTGCAGAATGGTGCCCAAAAGGGACCATTCGGCCCAATTTTCAAAATTTGAGGAAAATTCATTTTTTTCTTGCAAAATTGATTTTTAGACTCCTTTTGTGATACCATTGAAAGACTAAGGGTCCCTCTTTCAAAAATCAAACCAAAGGAGTGATTAAAAGTTCATCAAAGTTTATGGATAGTTGAGCAAATTTAGCTAGTTTGTTTTGTTTTCATTCTTTTCACAATCAATTGATTACAAATGGTTCAAAAACACTTTCCCACATATTTACCACACATAATAACATTATTTCAAAACCATTTCAAAAATCCCATAATGCAATATATGTGAATTAATTGAAAAGGCAATGATTTAAGTACCAAACCTTGTTTATTTGCTTTGTTCCTTGCTTGTCTTATTCTTTCTTCCCTTCTTCTTCTTTATCCCTTTGATTTCCTATAATTTTCTTAACTTCCATAATAAGAACGTGATAAAAACTATATGTTCAAGCCTTGATTCTTACTATCTAAAGCTACTAATTACCATTTACTCATCACTTCTACATGTATGGATCATTTAATCTAATTTCTCTTCACTTTCTTAACTTTCCCATAATCTTCCCAACTTTTCTTTCATTGATAACTTGAAAACTATCAATCAAATTAATAAACTAAAGCTAGAATTGGATTCCTTACCTTAAAATTAAGCTTTTCCTTCCAAAAATCCACTTGAACACTTGAAAAATTCCTTCCCTTTTTTGGTGGAGAGAATTCGGCCATGCCTCTCAAAAATGGAGAGAAAAATATGTCCTTAGTTCTTTAATCATCCTTCTCTCTCTTTTTATATTTTTCCATTTTCCATTTATTTAATTAATTTCATTTTGGAGGGTTAAGATGTAACCACCACAAAAGTATCTTTAACTAGGATGGTACCATATGGAGGGTTAAGATTAATCCAACCCAAAAGTGTCTTTAAACAAGATTTTGCCATGTGTCCTTTTCTAGATTTATAATAACCAAAAGGCAATCAGGCATAAGCCCCACTCTTAGATCTAAATACATATTTAAAATTTAAATAAATATAAAAATATAAAAGACTATATTAAAAATAAAACAAGTACTTTATTGATATTTAAAAATATACAGAATATAAATATATAGAAATATTGGTACGTGGAATTGTTACATCCAAGTGCAGATAGAAATACTGTCCATTCAGATTCAACTCCTAAAGTTATATCTGGGTTTCCATCCAATATACCAATAGGTCTAATATTTATATAAAAATACAAAAAATATGAAACTATATAAAACACAAATTATTGGTATATTGCTTTTCGATAAACCAGGTACTACATGCTTATAGATCCTACTCACAACCAGTAGCTTTTATAATCGGGTGTCCAGCTTATATTAACAATTCTTTGTATGAAAATACAAATAATATAAGCTTTAAAATAGGTTTCTGATGTACCAGATCAGAACAAGCTGTAGGTACAGAACATACTTATTTAATACAATAAAATAAAAACTTTAAAAAATAAATTATAACTTATAAGAGATTTTTACAACAATAGAGATGTAGGCATGAAAGAAGGTCTATATGTGAAAAAAAAAAGGAATGAGGTAATCTAAGTCTTGAAGTTCTTTAAAGCTCCTGAGAGGGTTTCTAAGAGTTGCAAAGATGTCTTCAAGCTGCAGAAATGGGTCCTTAAATAAACAGAATGCTATAGTTTTAAACTGTTCTCGTCATATGTCAAGTACTGTGGATGAATAGTAACTTATAGTTACTATTTACTTTTACTGTGTCTTCATGCATTTGAAACTGTGGACAAATAGTACCTTATCGGTGGTGCTATTTGCTTTACTATTGAGAACTGTAGATGAACAGTTCTTCTGATTTATTGTTGGTTTTCTGTAGTGAATACTATTGATAAATAGTATCTTGTCAGTGGGCACCGTCTTTATTGACTTTAGTGTGAAGGAATGAGGTTCCTTCTGCCTTTAATCCTGATGAGTCAGAATCAGAGTCCGATTTTTTCTTCTTTTTCTTTTCTTTTTTATTTTTCTTTTCTTTTTTCTTTATTTTTTTCCTTTTCTTTTTCTTTTCCTTTATTTTTTCTTTTTTTCTTTATGGGAGACAGGATCCCATAATAGTTATCTTCATTGCTAGGAAAATAATCTAAGTCAGATGTCTCAGTTGTCTTAGTGAAGGATGGTGTCATGGATGATGATGAAGAGGAGTTAGAAGAGGAAGGAGACTTCTTTCTTCTAGAATGGGCTTTAGATGATTTCTTGGATTGGGTTTTATTCGAAGATCCAGCAGAGCTAGTTCTCTGAGGCTTTATGGGCTTAAAGGTTGAAGGAAGAGATTCAATCATCTGTTGCATTAGAGCTTTATAATCTTCAAGAGTCTTTGCGACTGCAAGAAGGCCTATATTTTGGGCTCTTTGGGCTTCAAAGAAAACAAATAATTTTGGATCAAAACCACCATTTCTTTTGAGAAGCCACTGTGTTCAGTGTGCACAAATGTAGAGTTGTGGAAGGCACTCCACCATTTGATTTTAGTTTTTCTTAATATTACAGGAATATTAGAACCAGGTTGTATTCCAGTATCAAAATATCACTGGTATACCCAAGAAATATTAAAGGCCATTGAAAAGAGAAGAAGAGGGGGAAATTTCTTTTCAAATGGGCTTGGATTGAAGTGAGTTTTAAGATATTAAAAGGATAATAGTACATTTTGTGATAGTATATGGTCTTTACTACCACAGTAGTACCACCGGTCTACAAACCACATGGGTAGTCTGTCAAACTTTATATTAAAATTGAAATATATCAGCTAGGAATGGATTTGCAGGGTTTTGAAAAAATAAGGCTTTAGTCCAGGCTTCAATATAATCACAATAGTTATAGGATGGACAATAAGAGACTTTAGGAAGGCTTTAAACTGCACAGAAATGTGCAGAGGTCTTTCCCATTCAGAAGGATGTAGAATCCTTTTAATTTTAAAGGAGGAATAGGCAATGACATCCTTTTCCTTATGATTAAAGTTATGCTTTAAAAATATAGATTCAGAGTCAATAAGAATATTTAAAAAATACTCTTGAGATTTAAACAAATCGTTAGCTTTTAAAAAACTAACCTTTAGGTAATACAGATTCAATTATCTTCCATGGATTCTGCTGAGCAGATCCATATTCACTAATTAATTCTATACTAAAATATATTTTAGTAAACCATTTTGATTTAGAATGTTTTACTGGAAAATTTGAAGAAACAATTTGAGTTGATATGTTTGAAACAATCAACTCATCTTTAGAAATATTTTTGAGATAGGATTTTAGGAGATGAAGATTCTCATATCTCAATTTGTTACTTTAAATATGGGATCAAAACATTCTCACCTGGAACCCCTAAAGGGGGTTCGTGTCCCATCTTTAAAAGAGCTTTAATCACTTTTGGAGATTGAGCTAGCTGGGAGACCCATTTTTCCATTTGGGCATTTTATTCTTCCTCTATAACTATATCAGCCCAAGGCTTAGGAGGTTTATTAGTGTCTTTAGTAATCTCATATGAGTGATCAGACAAGGCTTTAGAAGATTCTGGCTTTAGGGTTTCTTTATCTTTGTTTTTTCTAGTTTTGTTCCCTATATTATCTGGAAAGAAATTCACGGATTAAAAAGTCTGGTAAACTATTGTTTACTCCCTGTATAAATTCAATATCAAAATAAAAAATACTTAAAATAGCTTACCATCTAGTAAATAAAAACCTTTGAAGCAAGGTTTTTAACATTTTTTTTATAAAACCTCTTTAGCACTTTTATAATCAATACGTAGTAAAAACTTTTGATTTAATAAATCAGATTGAAATTTTGAAATACATAAAACAATACTCAAAATTTCTTTCTTAATAGTAGAATAACTTAATTGGGTTGGACTCCAATACCCTGAATAGAATTGAACTATGGTTTCTTTTTTCTCTATAATCTGTTTTAAAATTTCACCAAATTCTATATCTGAAGCATTGGTTTCAAGTATCTTAGAAGCTAATGGGTCGGCTATATGGAGACAGAGAATAGTCTTTACTAAAGCTTTTATCTGTTTTATTATACCAGTATGGACATAAGTCCATGGGCCTGGGTTCTTTTTAAATCTGTCTTGCACAGGCTTTATAGTTCTATTTAGATTAGAATAGAATTCTATAACATAATTTAAGCAACCTAAGAATCTTTGTAATTAAGCTTTATTAAGGATTTGATCAGGAAACTTATCACCAAAGACTAAGTTTCTTTCTATAGGTTCTAAGATACCTTATTCTATATAATGTCCTAAGAATCTAATCTTAGTTTGAAATAGAGACATTTTAGTTTTACTTAGAACTAATCCATTTTGCTTTATTACCATAAAAAATGTCTTTAAATATTTAAAGTGTTCATCTATAGTTGTAGAGTAAATTAATACATCATCTATAAAAACTATACAAAATTTAGTATATGGATTAAATGTATCATTCATCACTCTCTAAAATTCATAGGGTGCATTCTTTAAACCAAAAGGCATAACATTTCATTCATACTGTCCAAATGGAATAGTGAATGCAGTCTTATACCTGTCTTTAGGGTTAATCTGGATTTGCCAAAATCCTGATTTCATATCAAATTTATTAAAAATATTAGTTTTATATAATAAATTTTTTTTATTTGGAATAGGATACCTAATCCATTTTAAAGCTTTATTTAATGGCTTATAATTTATTACCAATCTAGATACTCCTCTTTCTATTTTAGAGACCTTGTTAACATAAAATGCAGCACAAGACCATGGACTTCTAGATTTAGTAATTAATTTTTTTATTTTCTATATCATTTATTTCTTTTTTACAAAATTCAATCATATCAGGTGATGCAAGAAAGGATCCCTTGAAGCTAGCAAGTGGACCAATCACTAGGAGTAAGGCAAAGAGATATCAAGCTAGTATGGCTTTGCATATTCAAGAAGAGATTTCCAAAGAGCTTCAAGAATTATCATTTAAGAAGATGGAGATAGAGCTTAAAGAAGGCACACCAAAGCTGATTATGATGCTTAGTGTGGAAGCTAAAGGCTAGCTAAAGAAAGGTCCATGGGGGTTCATATAAAGCCTTGGGAAGTAATTTAAGGCCCATGGACAGCCCAAATAGTGTGGGGCGTTTCTTATATTGAAGAGATTAGTTTGGTTGTTTCCATACTTTATATTTTCCTTAGTGGATTAGGATTACTTTATATTTTCCTTATTGGATTAGAATTACTTTATATTTTCCTTATTGGATTAGGATTACTTTATGTTTTCCTTATGCAATTAGGAATGTTTTTCCTTATGCAATTAGGAATGTTTTCCTTATGCAATTAGGAATTTTTTTCCTTATGCAATTAGGAATGTTTTAGTCTTAATTTTCCATATGCAATTAGAAATTTTGTAACCCTTATTTAAGGGCACTATAAGGCCAAATTTGACATACAACAATTAATAAAAATTTTTCGAATTCTTCTACAAGTTCTTCTTGTGAATTTTCGTGTGAGAGAGATTAGAGTGGATTCTTTAATTCTTTCTTTGCATCAAGAATTAGGTTTACTTATCAACAAGAGTTGTGGCGTTTTCCTTCTTCTTACCAACTAAATCCTTCAATCATAGTGAGTTCGTGTCTCTTTATAGGCGTTGGGTTCCTTAGGAGGTGATTATCAAGTTTCAAGGAGTTCTCTACCATTGTTATACGTTGGGTTTGCTGCCATCGTTGCTAAGGGTCCGCGTCATTTGGTATCAGAGCCTTGCTACAAGGTAATTTTTATCTACTTTGTCTTTCTTGGGTTTGTTATTTTAGGTCTTTTAAATTTTTGCGATTTAGGGTTCTTAGAGAGTCTAGTCTTTAATTTTCTAAAAAGAGTCATATATCAAAATTCAAAAAGTCTAAAGATTGTTCAAAGAGTAATTTGAAACCTAGGAAAAGGAGTCTGATTGAATTTTGAAACCTAAGCCTTGCATCTGAATTGGATTCGAAACCAAGATTAGGGTTCTTGAAAGAAAGCAAAAGCTAGAGTTTTTTGTTCAAGTTTGATTTCGATTTGATTTTGAGTGAATTTGGGGTTGCGAATTAAGTCCAGATTTTGAAAAGCTCTTGGGAGTAAATTAAGTCCCGAATCAAGGGGATAGTGAGAGGAAGCAAAAAAAAAAAAAAGAGTACAAAACCACCTCAACAAAAATTGTTTGATATTCTTGCTATTTGGGTGCTGAGGATCAGATCTAGGTAGGTGAGAAGTAATAAAATTTTTGGGCGAAAAATTCCACCTTTTGAGGGGCTTTTGGAATTCGAAAATCAAACCTTAATATTCATATTATTTAAGTGTTTTAGGTGGGAATTAGAGTCTAGAAGCTAGCGTTTTGGGTAGAATTGATTAGGTCCATAAAGCAGCTTGCCAAGTGTGGGTTGTTTTTGATTCATTATATCCAAATTTGTCTTGTTTATTGGCTTCATTGTTTCTGATTTATTTATCTAGCTATTAATTCCATTACATTGCTAAGTATCATTTGCTTGTGTCGATACTTGGTTTTATATCGTGTAGTGCAAATTACCTTGCATTGCCTCCGGATACTTGTCTTGTTTTCTATCTAGTTCTAGGATTTAGGTTCTAGTTTTCTTGAACGACTTGACAATTGTTGGTTGGTGAGCTTGGTTCTGAAGTGCAATCAAGGAAGACAAGAAAAGTGAAGTAATTCTAAACACTTGAGTGAATTTCGATTATTACTAATCTTGTTTCTTTGAGTTTGTTTGTTTGTTAACATGGCTGGAAAAGGAGAAAAGACTAGCAAAGAAGGAGCTATGGCCGAAAGCTTGGCTAGGCTTAATGAGACTTTGGCAGCAATGCTTGGTCGAATGGAGATGATGGATACTAGATTGCAAGAGAATGCAGCACGGCAAGTACAACAAATGCAACAAGGGCAGCCAGCCGCACATCCAAATCCCATAATGCGAGCTAGAAGAGTGCTTAGGAGAGAAGGGCAAGGAAATCTTGAAGCCCTAGAAGCAGCCGAAAGGGTAGAAGATGAAGATGAAGGTGGAAATCAACCTACCACTGATGGTGACCTTACTTCCATCAAGATGAAGATTCCTTCCTTTGAAGGGAAGAACAATGCAGAAGAGTTCATAGAATGGGAGAGAAAAGTTGAGCAGATTTTCGAATGCCATAACTACACCGAAGAGAAGAAATCAGTTTTGGCAGCCGTAGAGTTCAAAGGGTATGCTACCTTTTGGTGGGATCAATTGAAAGCTAATAGAAGAGGAAAAGGTATGAGGCCTATTTCTAAATGGTCAACCTTAAAAGAACTAATGAGAAGCCGATTTGTACCATCTCACTACATTCGGGATTTGTACAATCGACTAGCAAGACTAGATCAAGGTGGAAGAAGTGTGGAAGAGTACCACAAAGAGATGGAGATGATCATGGCTAGGGCAAATATTGATGAAGATGAAGACAAGAAGATGTCACGATTTCTTGGGGGATTGAATTTGAACATAGCCAATGAATTGGAGATGTATGAATTCAACACAATGGAAGAGTTAGTTCAAAAGGCCATGAAGATAGAGAGAAGATTGAAGAATAAAGCTATTTCGAAAACTGGCTACTCTAAAGCTAGTGGAAATTTTTCAAACTTCAAGGGTTCAAGTTCGAGTGGAGGTTCCTATAAAGGGGATTACAAGGGTTCTTTCCAAAAGAAATCTTCCTACAAACCTAATTTTAAGAAGCCGAATGATGGGGATGCAAAAACAGCCAAGGAAACACCTTCTAGACCTACTCCAAGTAGGGAAATTAAATGCTACAAGTGTTTGGGAAGTGGACACATTGCCTCTCAATGTCCGAATAAGAGGGTGATGATTGCTACCCATGAAGGGGAAATTGAATCAGAATCTGAACATGAAGAAGAAGAGGAGGCCGAATGTGGTGATAGGGCCGAATATGATGAAGAGGCTTGGGAGAATCAAGTCTTGAATGCTGAACATGGAGAGATGCTTGTTACTAGAAGAGCCTTGAATATTCAAGTCAAGGAAGAAGGCTTGGATCAAAGGGAGAATGTTTTCCACTCTAGGTGTTTGGTGAATGGTAAGGTTTGTACACTTATCATTGATGGTGGAAGTTGTACCAATGCTGCTAGTACTACAATGGTGGATAAATTGGGGTTACCTTGTTTTAAACATCCCAATCCTTACAAGTTGCAATGGTTCAATGACGCTGAGGAAGTAAAAGTGTTGAAGCAAGTCAAGGTACCATTCTCCATTGGGTGGTATAAAGATGAGGTTTTGTGTGATGTAGTGCAAATGCAAGCTGGACATTTGCTATTAGGAAGACCATGGCAGCATGATAGAAGGGCACAACATGATGGCTTTTCTAATAAGTATACCTTTACTTATGAAGGAAAGAAGGTTGTTCTAGCACCATTATCACCTCAAGAGGTGTATGAAGATCAAAAGAGGATGCTAGAGAGGGAGAAAGAAGTTTCAGCCAGCAAGAACCAAGGGGGTTCAAATTCGGCCAATGATGTTTCTTCAACACCCAAGGGTAATTCTAAGGGTAGGGAAAGAGAAAATAATAAAGTGAATGAGTGCATAAAGGGAAAAGAGGCCGAGAGTCAAAAGAAAGTAAGCAAACAAATAAATGGCCCATTGGTGAGAGAAAATAAGCAAGGAGAAAAAGCAAAACATACTTTTTATGCAAAGAGCAAGAGAGATAGATATAGGGCAGCCTGTACTCATTATTATGTATAAAGAATCGTTACTTGCTGACAGTAAAGAATCTCTTGATTCTTTACCTTCTAGTTTTGTGTCTTTGTTGCAGGATTTTGAGGATGTGTTTCCTGAAGACCTTCCTAGTGGTTTGCCACCATTAAGAGGGATTGAACATCAAATTGACTTCATACCCGGTTCTACAATTCCAAACCGGCCAGCATATAGAAGCAATCCTATGGAGACAAAAGAGATGCAAAGACAAGTTGAAGAGCTTTTGGAGAAAGGCTTGTTTCGCGAAAGCCTTAGTCCTTGTGCCGTTCCAGTCTTATTAGTACCCAAGAAAGATGGTTCTTGGAGGATGTGTGTTGATTGTAGGGCTGTGAACAAGATTACTGTGAAGTATAGACATCCCATTCCTAGACTTGATGACATGTTGGACGAATTGCATGGGGCAAAATATTTCACAAAGATTGATCTTATGAGTGGTTATCATCAAATTCGTATGAAGCCTGGAGATGAATGGAAGGCTGCCTTCAAAATGAAATATGGTTTGTATGAATGGTTAGTTATGCCTTTTGGTTTATCTAATGCACCTAGTACTTTCATGAGATTAATGAACCATGTTTTGAGAGCTTATTTAGGTAAGTTTGTGGTAGTTTACTTTGATGATATTCTGATTTATAGCAAAACTGAGGAAGAACATGTTGAACATGTTAGGAAAATGCTTGAAATCCTTAGGGAGCAAAACCTTTATGCTAAGCTTAAGAAGTGTTCTTTTTTTCTAGATAGGGTTGTTTTTCTTGGTTTTGTTGTAAGTATGCAGGGAATTGAAGTTGATCAAGAGAAGGTGAAAGCTATCCAAGAGTGGCCGAATCCTTCAAGTGTGACAGAAGTGAGGAGTTTTCATGGATTGGCAAGCTTCTATAGGAGATTTGTCTCTAATTTCTCTACATTGGCAGCCCCCTTGACTAGCATAATCAAGAAAGAAGTGGGATTCGTTTGGGGCAAGGAGCAACAAGAAGCATTTGATGCTTTAAAAGAGAAGCTTTCTACTACACCCGTTTTAGCTTTACCTAACTTTGATTCTACTTTTGAAATTGAATGTGATGCTTCTGGTGTAGGTATTGGAGCTGTTTTGATGTAAGAGAAGAAGCCCATTGCATACTTTAGTGAAAAGCTTAATGGAGCAAAGCTGAATTATTCAACTTATGACAAGGAGCTATATGCTTTGGTGAGAGCATTGGAAGTATGGGAGCATTATTTGCTGCCCAAGGAATTCGTGATCCATTCAGACCATGAATCATTGAAGCATTTGAGAGGGCAAGGCAAGTTGAATAAAAGACATGCAAAATGGGTTATGAAGATTGAGAAGTTTCCTTATGTGATCAAATATAAGCAAGGTAAAGACAATGTAGTGGCAGATGCACTTTCAAGGAGGTACGCTTTACTTAATGTTTTGAGTACTAAATTGCTTGGATTTGAATGTATAAAGGACTTATATGTTGGTGATTCTGATTTTGGCAATGTTTATGATGCTTGTGAGCATGGTGCTTTTAATTCTTTCTATAGACATGATGGATTTTTGTTTAAAGGTTCGAAATTATGCATGCCTAGATGTTCTATGAGAGATTTGCTAGTATTAGAATCACATTGTGGGGGTTTGATGGGGCATTTTGGAGTTGATAAGACTTTAGACATGCTAAATGAACACTTTTATTGGCCGAATATGAAAAGGGATGTAATTCGGATTTGTAAGGCTTGTTTGGCTTGTAAGCAGGCTAAGTCTAAGTCTATGCCTCATGGTTTGTATATGCCATTACCCGTTCCTAGTTCTCCTTGGATGGACATTAGTATGGACTTTGTTTTAGGATTACCAAGGACTAAGAGGGGGAGAGATAGCATATTTGTGGTTGTTGATAGGTTTAGTAAGATGGCACACTTTATCCCATGTCATAAGAGTGATGATGCTAGTTTAGTGGCCGAACTCTTCTTTAGGGAGGTGGTTCGAATTCATGGGATACCAAAATCCATAGTTTCTGATAGAGACACCAAGTTTTTATCTCACTTTTGGCATGTGCTTTGGGGAAAGTTAGGTACCAAGTTGTTATTTTCCACCACTTGTCATCCTCAAACGGATGGACAAACAGAAGTAGTAAACAGAACTTTAGGTACCATGTTGAGAGCTTTAGTGGGTAAAAATTTGAGTTCTTGGGAAGATTGTTTGCCATTTATTGAGTTTGCTTATAATCGTGCTATTCATTCTTCTACAGGATATTCACTTTTTGAGCTTGTTTATGGTTTTAACCCACTAACAGTTTTGGATCTTGTTTCTTTACCTTCTCATGAGCTTGTTAGTTTAGATGGTGAGAAGAAAGCTAAATTGGTGAAAGAGATGCATGAGAAAGCAAGGGCAAATATTGAGAAAAGGAACAAGAGATATGCTGATTCTGTAAATAGAGGGAGACGTGAGATGAAGTTTCAAGTAGGAGATTGGGTTTGGGTACATTTTTGAAAAGAGAGGTTTCCTAACCAAAGGAAGAACAAGTTGCAAGCAAGGGGAGATGGCCCATTCCAAGTGCTGGAGAAGATTAATGACAATGCCTACAAGATCGACTCACCAGGTACGTATAATGTTAGTGCTACTTTCAATGTAAGTGATCTTTCTCCTTTTGATGATGCAGATTTGAGGACAAATCTTTTTGAAGAGGGGGAGAATGATGCAAGAAAGGATCCCTTGAAGCTAGCAAGTGGACCAATCACTAGGAGCAAGGCAAAGAGATATCAAGCTAGTATGGCTTTGCATATTCAAGAAGAGATTTCCAAAGAGCTTCAAGAATTATCATTTAAGAAGATGGAGATAGAGCTTAAAGAAGGCACACCAAAGCTGATTATGATGCTTAGTGTGGAAGCTAAAGGCTAGCTAAAGAAAGGTCCATGGGGGTTCATATAAAGCCTTGGGAAGTAATTTAAGGCCCATGGACAGCCCAAATAGTGTGGGGCGTTTCTTATATTGAAGGGATTAGTTTGGTTGTTTCCATACTTTATATTTTCCTTAGTGGATTAGGATTACTTTATATTTTCCTTATTGGATTAGGATTACTTTATATTTTCCTTATTGGATTAGGGTTACTTTATGTTTTCCTTATGCAATTAGGAATGTTTTTCCTTATGCAATTAGGAATGTTTTCCTTATGCAATTAGGAATGTTTTTCCTTATGCAATTAGGAATGTTTTCCTTATGCAATTAGGAATGTTTTAGTCTTAATTTTCCATATGCAATTAGGAATTTTGTAACCCTTATTTAAGGACACTATTAGGCCAAATTTGACATACAACAATTAATAAAAATTTTTCGAATTCTTCTACAAGTTCTTCTTGTGAATTTTCGTGTGAGAGAGATTAGAGTGGATTCTTTAATTCTTTCTTTACATCAAGAATTAGGTTTACTTATCAACAAGAGTTGTGGCATTTTCCTTCTTCTTACCAACTAAATCCTTCAATCATAGTGAGTTCGCGTCTCTTTATAGGCGTTGGGTTCCTTAGGAGGTGATTATCAAGTTTCAAGGAGTTCTCTACCATTGTTATACGTTGGGTTTGCTGCCATCGTTGCTAAGGGTCCGCGTCATCAGGGGCCATTTGGATGGGCCGAGCTTTAGTTATAATAGACTTTCATCAAAACTTATTTCATATATTAGATCAACCATATGCTGCTTCCTATTTCAAAATGCATTTGGAATATAAACACATAAATCTTTTTTAATTTGAAGCTTTAATTTATTAATTTTATCTTGTGTAAATTTATTATTTAATTATTTAATTATTTTTTGTAAATAATAATTATTCTTTAAATTATAAAGTTGTTCAGATTTTGTCTTTATTACTGTATTTATTTGTAATTCATTTATTGCGTGAGCATTTAATAAATTTAGATTTCTGTTTTTTGGTTTTTCTATAAACGGAAAAATAATCTTTTGATTTTTAACTTTAAAACTTACACTATCATCTTTAATAGAATAAGGTGTAATTAAATTCATAAATGGTGTTTCTAGAATTACCATATGATGAATATTATTTAAAATAAATGTATTCTTTATTTCTAAATTTTTATCAATTATCGAAGTTTCTGCTTTACCAAGAATATTTAATTTAGATTTATTTGCAGCAGATAAACTCTCTTTAGTTTTCTACCAAAATCTTTTAGGAACAAAACTAGGTTTAATACAATTTAAATCAGCCTTGTGTCAAATAAAGCTATAATTTCTATATTATAATTATTTGAAAATCTTAATTTTACTTTTATTAAATATTTTCTTGATATAATTTCATGTAACATAAAAATTATATTATCAGAGATTTTTTTTACTTATTAAACTAATTTTATTATTATTAGTTTCTTCTTTATCTTCTTCTTCTGCTTCATCAGAAGAGATAGAATTTAGTAGAGACTTTATTATTTGAGAATTATGTTCTTGTTTAATTTTTAATTCCTTTAATTTCACTTTTATTGCTTTAATTTCTTTTTGTAAGTCATTTATTGTTGGTTTATTTTTTATTATTTTATTTTTATTTAGAATTATAGTTAAATCATATATTTGTTACTAGTACTAGGTAATACTGAATGTTTAGACTTATCACAAGTATCTTTTAATATTTTATTTAAAAATTTTTCTTGAATTTTAGGATCATTTATATGTTTTATTTCTTCTAAAATAGATTTTTGTTCTTTAGTTAAAATATTTATTAATTTATTACTATTTTCAGAACTAGTTTATGATCCTATATCATCTGTTTTGCTTATTTCTTCAGAATCTGAATAGCTCTCAGAATCTAAATAATCTAAATATAATTCATGAATTTTATTCAATACAGATTCTTCTAAATTTAATTCTTGTAATTTTTTTAATCAAATTTATAAAATTTAGATATATGTCCTTTTCTACCACAATTATAACATGTTGAATCTTTATATGATTTGAATTGTTTATCTTTTCTTATAAATGGTTTGTTACTAGGTTTTCTAGATTTATAAGACTTGTAAGATTTTTGTTTCTTATAATAATCATCTTTATTATATTTTCTTTTATAATTTCTTTTATATTTTTTTATATGGTTTCTTATATTTTGTAGAACACTGACCATTACAATCTTTATATTTTTGGGTTATACTATAATTAAACTGTTTACAAAATGAGTCTAACTCTTGTTTAGTTTTTCTCATTTCATACTTTAATGATTTTGAAGTTTAATATCTTGACAGAGTTTTAAACCTTCTTTTTGAACTATACTAATCAATTAACCATAAGTCAAATTATCATAAGGAATAGAATTTCTATATTCCTATTTTATATGGTTCCTAACTTTCTCTCCTATGAAAAAGGGCAATCCTGCTAAGAATTTTTCCTTCTAAAAAGTCTGGTTGGAATCTTCTCTAAATATAATGATACAAACCAGATATGGCAGCTTTGTGCCATTGAAGAAAAGCAATCTTACATCATCCAAATAGATTTAAAAGGAGTTCAAAAGCTCTTTTATGAGGTTGAAATACACTTGGGGCGTGCTACACTTCATATGGAGCAGATTTGGTGCAATTCAAGCAATATGGGCTTTGTGGAGCTTGATACAGCTTATAGGCCAAAGCTACACAAAGGGAAGCCTAAAGTGAAGATCAAAGTATGGAAATCACGTCCAAACACATGGGCATGCTTTCTTGGGCTTGTTCAGCAAGTTTTTTGGCATAGTTTTTTGGAAAGACTCATTCCTTAGTTAGTTAGGATATTATTTTATTTTCCATATCTTTTAGGATTTGATATTATTTAGTCTTTCCAAATCTATTTTGGATTTGTTTTATTAGATTTGGATAGGATTTAGATTACTTATATGATTTAGATTCAGATTTACTTTATGTTTTCCTTAGTGGATTAGGATTACTTTATATTTTCCTTAGTGGATTAGGATTACTTTATATTTTTCCTTATGCAATTAGGAATGTTTTCCATTTTCCTTATGCAATTAGGAATGTTTTCCTTATGCAATTAGGAATGTTTTCCTTATGCAATTAGGAATTTTGTAACCCTTATTTAAGGGCACTATTAGGTAGAATTTGACATACAACAATGAATAAAACTTTTTCGAATTCTTCTACAAGTTCTTCTTGTGAATTTTCGTGTGAGAGAGATTAGAGTGGATTCTTTAATTCTTTCTTTGCATCAAGAATTAGGTTTACTTATCAACAAGAGTTGTGGCATTTTCCTTCTTCTTACCAACTAAATCCTTCAATCATAGTGAGTTCGCGTCTCTTTATAGGCGTTGGGTTCCTTAGGAGGTGATTATCAAGTTTCAAGGAGTTCTCTACCATTGTTATACGTTGGGTTTGCTGCCATCGTTGCTAAGGGTCATTTGGTATCAGAGCCTTGCTACAAGGTAATTTTTATCTACTTTGTCTTTCTTGGGTTTGTTAATTTAGGTCTTTTAAATTTCTGCGATTTAGGGTTCTTAGAGAGTCTAGTCTTTAATTTTCGAAAAAGAGTCATATATCAAAATTCAAAAAGTCTAAAGATTGTTCAAAGAGTAATTCGAAACCTAGGAAAAGGAGTCTGATTGAATTTTGAAACCTAAGCCTTGCATCTGAATTGGATTCGAAACCAAGATTAGGGTTCTTGAAAGAAAGCAAAAGCTAGAGTTTTTTGTTCAAGTTTGATTTTGATTTGATTTTGAGTGAATTTGGGTTTGCTGCCATCGTTGCTAAGGGTCCGCGTCATTTGGTATCAGAGCCTTGCTACAAGGTAATTTTTATCTACTTTGTCTTTCTAGGGCTTGTTTAATTGTTCCATTAGGGTTATTTTATTCAAATTCATTTTTTCCTTTCCTTCTCTATTCAATTTTCGTTTTTGGCATTCAAGAGTCAGTTTTAGTTCATTTTAGTATTCAGAATAGTTTATTCAATTCATTTTTTTCACTTTCCCATCCATTTAAGTATTTCGTTTGTTAAGTCGTTGGTGTTCTAGTAGTCAGAATTTAGTTTGTTTTGTGTCTATTGGGTCTTGTTCAATTTGGTTGTGTTTTTCCCTTCAAATTCATCTTGTGTAAGCCTTTTCTTGGGGTTGATTGTTTCTTTCCTTCAAATCATTTTATGTGGCCATTCTTGGGCTGTTTCTTTTGTGTTTATTTAGTGATTTTCAAATTCTACATATAAAAAAAATGTCAACAACAATTGAGATTGAGATGGATGAAGAGGAAGCCAAAGAAAAATACCATCTACAATATCTCGATGGTAAGATTCGATTTCTTGAAGAGCTTATTGAAAGGTGGTATCAAAAGTTCTTCCTTTAATGAAGCAATCTCCTTTTCACAATATGAATATTCCCTTGAGACGACAAGAAGAAAGGAAATCTAAGAGGATGAAACTAGAATATAAGAAACTGAGACAACAATTGGAAGATATGTGTAAGCATACTTCTAAACTATGTGAAGCAATAAGTGTGGTTTCAAAAATTCCTACCATTAAGGTGAAAGAGGAGAGTGCAACCATGGAGGATTCCAATGTTGAACTAAAAAAAGAGGATGAATTGGAAGAGTTGCATGAAGAGGATGTTTGTGAAGTAGAGGATGTAGTGCCATTACTTGATGAAGTAAGGAGTGAAGTTACTGAGATTCCCATAATTGAATTTAAAGAAGAGTTTGTGAAAAATGGAGATCTTCTTGGAGATGTGGATGAGAATTCACCTATTTATGATGATTATGGTTGTGATGATGATGATTGCGATGAAATTGTTCAAAATATGGTTGAAGAGGTAGACAAAGAATATGGAGCTGATTTAGAAGTTCAAGAAGAGGATGGTTCAGTTCCATGTGAGCTGTCTTTAACTAACGGAGCTTTTCCTAGTTTTTTTTTACAATGTGCAGGTTGATGTTCTAGAAGAAACATTCAAACTATTTTCATCAACTCAAGAGGAGGTTTTTGAAGATCAATTGGTGCCTAAAGTTTCCATTCCAGATCTGAACATGAGCAAGATTCGAGGACGAATCTTTTCAAAAGAAAGGGAGAATGATACAAACCAGATATGGAAGCTTTGTGCCATTGAAGAAAAGCAATCTTACATCATCCAAATAGATTTAAAAGGAGTTCAAAAGCTCTTTTATGAGGCTGAAATACACTTGGGGCGTGCTACACTTCATATGGAGCAGATTTGGTGCAATTCAAGCAATATGGGCTTTGTGGAGCTTGATACAGCTTATAGGCCAAAGCTACACAAAGGGAAGCCTAAAGTGAAGATCAAAGTATGGAAATCACGTCCAAACACATGGGCATGCTTTCTTGGGCTTGTTCAGCAAGTTTTTTGGCATAGTTTTTTGGAAAGACTCATTCCTTAGTTAGTTAGGATATTATTTTATTTTCCATATCTTTTAGGATTTGATATTATTTAGTCTTTCCAAATCTATTTTGGATTTGTTTTATTAGATTTGGATAGGATTTAGATTACTTATATGATTTAGATTCAGATTTACTTTATGTTTTCCTTAGTGGATTAGGATTACTTTATATTTTCCTTAGTGGATTAGGATTACTTTATATTTTTCCTTATGCAATTAGGAATGTTTTCCATTTTCCTTATGCAATTAGGAATGTTTTCCTTATGCAATTAGGAATGTTTTCCTTATGCAATTAGGAATTTTGTAACCCTTATTTAAGGGCACTATTAGGCAGAATTTGACATACAACAATGAATAAAAATTTTTCGAATTCTTCTACAAGTTCTTCTTGTGAATTTTCGTGTGAGAGAGATTAGAGTGGATTCTTTAATTCTTTCTTTGCATCAAGAATTAGGTTTACTTATCAACAAGAGTTGTGGCGTTTTCCTTCTTCTTACCAACTAAATCCTTCAATCATAGTGAGTTCGCGTCTCTTTATAGGTGTTGGGTTCCTTAGGAGGTGATTATCAAGTTTCAAGGAGTTCTCTACCATTGTTATACGTTGGGTTTGCTGCCATCGTTGCTAAGGGTCCGCGTCATATAATCCTAGTTAGGAAAGTTTTCTTATAAAATTGAAAATCACTAACTTTTTTACACCTAAGGTTACTTAGTAATTCAACATTTTTATCCTTTAAATGAGGAGGATTTCCTATAAAGTGAAGTGATATAGTGAGAATTAGAGTTGCCACAGCATCCTGTATAGTATCATCATATTCATTTAATACATGTGTTCCATCTTCATTAGCCTTTATAGCATTTAATATTTCTAAGTGTTGTTCATGAGTGAGATGATTATCCCACTAACCTTTTAATTGGCCTGTGAAGCCAGCTATAAGTAATTCTACTATAGTTCTCTCTGAAGTATCTATTTGGGTTCTATAAGTATTGGCAACTATTGTCATCTGTTGTAGAAAAGACTCAAAATATTATATTCTGACAGGCTATCAATGTTCTATTCACATATTGAGGAGGCATTATATTTATATTGTGACAAAGTATTAGGTCTATCAATAATTTCTAAGTCTGGAGTAGACATGCAAGGTACTATAGATTGATTATGTGTTATACGATTTATTTGTGGATCTATATCTTTACTGAAAGATTCAAGATCTTTAGTTTCAGGTAGAAAAATCTTCAACTGATTCTGAATCTTGATCTTGAGTTACTATACTAATAGTTTTAGAGGCTTTAGATGAGATGTCTCTTGAACTACCTGTTTTGATCCAGATAAAGAATCAATTTTACTTAATTGATCTCTAATTGCTTTTAAAAAATCAAAATCTTTAGATTTAACTTCTTTTTGTCCTGTTTTTGATACTTCAAATGGTTTAAAAATTTGAGATTTTAATTTTTTATTTGAAACAGTTGTCTCAACTGTTATTATTATTTCTTTTTCTTTAATAGAATTTTCTATTCTATTTAACTGTTGTCCTATACTTAATAAGTGTGTATTACTAAAGTTATTTTGTTCTAATACTTTCTTTTATGGGTCATTTTCTACAACAGCCTTAAATGATGCAATTTGAATTTCTCTATCACCATACATAAATATACTTGAAGCTTTAGGTGGATGTTTACTCTGTATGATTTTAATATTTACTTTCCATTCTATCCCTTTATTTCTAACTGTTATAGGATTTATTAATTTTTTTGTTTTAAGTTTTCATTTATAAATTCTTTTAAACCAATCAAAGAATTTCATATTAACTTCATATTATTTTACAAAATTAATATATGCATTTTTTACTGATTCAAAGTCTTCTACCTTATTCATTACTTTTTTTTAATTTATCTAAATTCTTTACTAAACTTAATTCTTTATCTAATTTATCTTTATTAAATATAAATTCTTTATTAATTACATTATTATTGGTCATATAGGAGGCTGTAGGTGATTCAAGTAGAGAAGGAGATTGTTCTCTATCCTGATGTTGACTATATTTAGGGTTTGGTTCCAAAGGATTTATGGTTTTTGTTGGATTATAAAAGAGATGTGGTACAATTGTACTGTAATATACACCTTTTAATTTACTACTAGTTTCAGGTATATCTGATGTAGAATTTCTAGGCTTTAATACTGTTTGTATAACAGGTTTAGGTTCATTTTCTTTATATGAAGCATATATAACAAAGGGTAATTATGAGGCTCTACCTATATCTACTGTTGAAGCAGAGGAGGAAGAGTCGAATACCTACTGCTAATACCATGTCTATTAAATTTTAATTTAACTTTACCATCTTCATATTGTTCAATTTTACTGAGTTCTATATTGGGCTTTACTATTTTCTTTGGTTCTGGAGGAGGAACAACATCTTTTGAGATCCATTCATCAGGGAGGCTAATTGACGCGGACCCTTAGCAACGATGGCAGCAAACCCAACGTATAACAATGGTAGAGAACTCCTTGAAACTTGATAATCACCTCCTAAGGAACCCAACGCCTATAAAGAGACGCGAACTCACTATGATTGAAGGATTTAGTTGGTAAGAAGAAGGAAAACGCCACAACTCTCGTTGATAAGTAAAGCTAATTCTTGATGCAAAGAAAGAATTAAAGAATCCACTCTAATCTCTCTCATACGAAAATTCACAAGAAGAACTTGTAGAAGAATTCGAAAATTTTTATTAATGTTATCTCAAAAGTCCCCTTACAAGAAAAATAAGGCCCGATTTATACTAAAAAGCACACATAAATTCGAAACCCTAATTCTAATGGGAAAAGGAAAGCTACAAAGTCAAAATCCTGACCCATTAAGGAAAATATAAAGTATGGAAACAAAATCCTAATCCACTAAGGAAAATATAAAGTATGGAAACAAAATCCTAATCCACTAAGGAAAATATAAAGTATGGAAACAAAATCCTTATCCATTAAGGAAAATATAAAGTATGGAAACAAAATCCTAACCCACTAAGGAAAATATAAAGTATGGAAACAACCAAACTAAATCCCTTCAACATAAGAACACGCCCCACACTATTTGAGCTGTCCATGGGCCTTAAATTACTTCCCAAGGCTTTATATGAACCCCCATGGACCTTTCTTGCACATTGGACCTTTCTTGCACGTTGGACCTCTTTAGCTAGCCTTTAGCTTCCACACTAAGCATCATAATCAGCTTTGGTGTGCCTTCTTCAAGCTCTATTGTGCACTTTTCCATTGCCATTTCAGTCACTTCCTTTGAAATTTGATCTTGAATATGCAATCCCATAGCTGCTCCAAACTTCTTAGCTCTGCTCCTAGTCAATGGCCCATTTGGAAGCACCAATGGATCCTTACCTCGTGGCTGGTTCGTATCATTCTCCCCCTCTTCAAAAAGATTTGTCCTCAAATCTGTATCATCATAAGGAGATAAATCAGACACATTAAAAGTAGTACTAACACTATACTCACCAGGCAAGTTTATCTTGTATGCATTATCATTGATCTTTGCCACCACTTGAAATGGACCATCATCACGTGCATCAAGCTTATTCTTTCTCTGATTTAGAAACCTCTCCTTTCGGAAGTGTACCCAAACCCAATCTCCTACTTGAAACTTCATCTCACGTCTCCCTCTATTTGCATAATCAACATATCTCTTGTTCCTTTTCTCAATATTCGCCCTTGCTTTCTCATGCATCTCTTTCACCAATTTAGCTTTCTTCTCACCATCTAAACTAACAAGCTCATGAGAAGGTAAAGAAACAAGACCCAAAACTGTTAGTGGGTTAAAACCATAAACAAGCTCAAAAGGTGAATATCCTGTAGAAGAATGAATAGCACGATTATAAGCAAACTCAATAAATGGCAAACAATCTTCCCAAGAACTCAAATTCTTACCCACTAAAGCTCTCAACATGCTACCTAAAGTTTTGTTTACTACTTCTGTTTGTCCATCCATTTGAGGATGACAAGTGGTGGAAAATAACAACTTGGTACCTAACTTTCCCCAAAGCACACGCCAAAAGTGAGACAAAAACTTGGTGTCTCTATCAGAAACTATGGATTTTGGTATCCCATGAATTCGAACCACCTCCTTAAAGAAGAGTTCGGCCACTAAACTAGCATCATCACTCTTATGACATGGGATAAAGTGTGCCATCTTACTAAACCTATCAACAACCACAAATATGCTATCTCTCCCCCTCTTAGTCCTTGGTAATCCTAAAACAAAGTCCATACTAATGTCCATCCAAGGAGAACTAGGAACAGGTAATGGCATATACAAACCATGAGGCATAGACTTAGACTTAGCTTGCCTACAAGCCAAACAAGCCTTACAAATCCGAATTACATCCCTTTTCATATTCGGCCAATAAAAGTGTTCATTCAGCATGTCTAAAGTCTTATCAATTCCAAAATGCCCCATCAAACCCCCACAATGTGATTCTAATACTAGCAAATCTCTCATAGAACATCTAGGCATGCATAATTTCGAACCCTTAAACAAAAACCCATCATGTCTATAGAAAGAATTAAAAGCACCATGCTCACAAGCATTATAAACATTGCCGAAATCAGAATCACCAACATATAAGTCCTTTATACATTTAAATCCAAGCAATTTAGTACTCAAAACATTAAGTAAAGCGTACCTCCTTGAAAGTGCATCTGCCACTACATTGTCTTTACCTTGCTTGTATTTTATCACATAAGGAAACTTCTCAATCTTCACAACCCATTTTGCATGTCTTTTATTCAACTTGCCTTGCCCTCTCAAATGCTTCAATGATTCATGGTCCGAATGGATCACGAATTTCTTGGGCAGCAAATAATGCTCCCATACTTCCAATGCTCTCACCAAAGCATATAGTTCCTTGTCATAAGTTGAATAATTCAGCTTTGCTCCATTAAGCTTTTCACTAAAGTATGCAATGGGCTTCTTCTCTTGCATCAAAACAGCTCCAATACCTACACCAGAAGAATCACATTCAATTTCAAAAGTAGAATCAAAGTTAGGTAAAGCTAAAACGGGTGTAGTAGAAAGCTTCTCTTTCAAAGCATCAAATGCTTCTTGTTGCTCCTTGCCCCAAACGAATCCCACTTCTTTCTTGATTATGCTAGTCAAGGGGGCTGCCAATGTAGAGAAATTAGGGACAAATCTCCTATAGAAGCTTGCCAATCCGTGAAAACTCCTCACTTCTGTCACACTTGAAGGATTCGGCCACTCTTGGATAGCTTTCACCTTCTCTTGATCAACTTCAATTCCCTGCATACTTACAACAAAACCAAGAAAAACAACCCTATCTAGACAAAAAGAACACTTCTTAAGCTTAGCATAAAGGCTTTGCTCCCTAAGGATTTCAAGCACTTTCCTAACATGTTCAACATGTTCTTCCTCAGTTTTGCTATAAATCAGAATATCATCAAAGTAAACTACCACAAACTTACCTAAATAAGCTCTCAAAACATGGTTCATTAATCTCATGAAAGTACTAGGTGCATTAGATAAACCAAAAGGCATAACTAACCATTCATACAAACCATATTTCGTTTTGAAGGCAGTCTTCCATTCATCTCCAGGCTTCATGCGAATTTGATGATAACCACTCGTAAGATCAATCTTTGTGAAATATTTTGCCCCATGTAATTCGTCCAACATGTCATCAAGTCTAGGAATGGGATATCTATACTTCACAGTAATCTTGTTCACAGCCCTACAATCAACAAACATCCTCCAAGAACCATCTTTCTTGGGTACTAATAAGACTGAAACGGCACAAGGACTAAGGCTCTCGCGAACCAAGCCTTTCTCCAAAAGCTCTTTAACTTGTCTTTGCATCTCTTTTGTCTCCATAGGATTGCTCCTATATGCTGGCCGGTTTGGAATTGTAGAACCGGGTATGAAGTCAATACTAGGAAGGTCTTCAGGAAACAAATCCTTAAAATCTTGCAACAAAGACACAAAAATAGAAGGTAAAGAATCAAGAGATTCTTCACTGTCAGCAAGTAACGATTCTTTATACATAATAATGAGTACAGGCTGCCCTACATCTATCTCTCTTGCTCTTGCATAAAAAGTATGTTTTGCTTTTTCTCCTTGCTTATTTTCTCTCACCAATGGGCCATTTATTTGTTTGCTTACTTTCTTTTCACTCTCGGCCTCTTTTCCCTTTCTGCACTCACTCACTTTATTATATTCTCTCTCCCTACCCTTAGAATTATCCGTAGGTGTTGAAGAAACATCATTGGCCGAATTTGAACCCCCTTGGTTCATGTTGGCCGAAACTTCTTTCTCCCTCTCTAGCATCCTCTTTTGATCTTCATACACCTCTTGAGGTGATAATGGTGCTAGAACAACCTTCTTTCCTTCATAAGTAAAGGTATACTTATTAGAAAAGCCATCATGTTGTGCCCTTCTATCATGCTGCCATGGTCTTCCTAATAGCAAATGTCCAGCTTGCATTGGCACTACATCACACAAAAGCTCATCTTTATACCACCCAATGGAGAATGGTACCTTGACTTGCTTCAACACTTTTACTTCCCCAGCGTCATTGAACCATTGCAACTTGTAAGGATTGGGATGTTTAAAACAAGCTAACCCCAATTTATCCACCATTGTAGTACTAGAAGTATTGGTACAACTTCCACCATCAATGATAAGTGTACAAACCTTACCATTCACCAAACACCTAGAGTGGAAAAGATTCTCCCTTTCATCCAAGCCTTCTTCCTTGACTTGAATATTCAAGGCTCTTCTAGTAACAAGCATCTCTCCGTGTTCAGCATTCAATACTTGATTCCCCCAAGCCTCTTCATCATATTCGGCCCTATCACCACATTCGGCCTCCTCTTCTTCTTCATGTTCAGATTCTGATTCAATTTTCCCTTCATGGGTAGCAATCATCACCCTCTTATTCGGACATTGAGAAGCAATGTGTCCACTTCCCAAACACTTATAGCATTTAATTTCCCTACTTGGAGTAGGTCTAGAAGGTGTTTCCTTGGCTGTTTTTGCATCCCCATCATTCGGTTTCTTGAAATTAGGATTGTAAGAAGAATTCTTTTGGAAAGAACCCTTGTAATCCCCTTTGTAGGAACCTCCACTCGAACTTGAACCCTTGAAGTTTGAAGAATTTCCACTAGCTTTAGAGTAGCCAGTTTTCGAAATAGCTTTATTCTTTAATCTTCTCTCTATCTTCATGGCCTTTTGAACTAACTCTTCCATTGTGTTGAATTCATACATCTCTAATTCATTGGCTATGTTCAAATTCAATCCTCCAAGAAATCGTGACATCTTCTTGTCTTCATCTTCATCAATATTTTCCCTAGCCATGATCATCTCCATCTCTTTGTGGTACTCTTCCACACTTCTTCCTCCTTGAACTAGTCTTGCTAGTCGATTGTACAAATCCCGAATGTAGTGAGATGGTACAAATCGGCTTCTCATTAGTTCTTTAAAGGTTGACCATTCAGGAATAGGCCTCATACCTTTCCCTCTTCTATTAGCTTTCAATTGATCCCACCAAAAGGTAGCATACCCTTTGAACTCTACGGCTGGCAAAACTGATTTCTTCTCTTCGGTGTAGTTATGGCATTAGAAAATCTGCTCAACTTTCCTCTCCCATTCTATGAACTCTTCTGCATTGTTCTTCCCTTCAAAGGAAGGAATCTTCATCTTGATGGAAGTAAGGTCACCATTAGTGGTAGGTTGATTTCCACCTTCATCTTCATCTTCTACCCTTTCGGCTGCTTCTAGGGCTTCAAGATTTCCTTGCCCTTCTCTCCTAAGCACTCTTCTAGCTCGCATTATGGGATTTGGATGTGCGGCTGGCTACCCTTGTTGCACTTGCTGAATTTGTTGCACTTGTTGCATTTGTTGTGCTTGCCATGCTGCATTCTCTTGCAATCTAGTATCCATCATCTCCATTCGACCAAGCATTGCTGCCAAAGTCTCATTAAGCCTAGCCAAGCTTTCGGCCATAGCTCCTTCTTTGCTAGTCTCTTCTCCTTTTCCAGCCATGTTAACAAACAAACGAACTCAAAGAAACAAGATTAGTAATAATCAAAATTCACTCAAGTGTTTAGAATTACCTCACTTTTCTTGTCTTCCTTGATTGCACTTCAGAACCAAGCTCACCAACCAACAATTGTCAAGTCGTTCAAGAAACTAGAACCTAAATCCTAAAACTAGATAGAAAACAAGACAAGTATCCGGAGGCAATGCAAGGTAATTTTCACTACACGATATAAAACCAAGTATCGACACAAGCAAATGATACTTAGCAATGTAATGGAATTAAAAGCTAGATAAAGAAATCAGAAACAATGAAGCCAATAAACAAGACAAATTTGGATATAATGAATCAAAAACAACCCACACTTGGCAAGCTGCTTTATGGACCTAATCAATTCTACCCAAAATGCTAGCTTCTAGACTCTAATTCCCACCTATAACACTCAAATAATATGAATATTAAGGTCTGATTTTTGAATTTCAAAAGCCCCTCAAAAGGTGAAATTTTTCACCCAAAAAATTTTTATTACTTCTGACCCACCTAGATCTGATCCTTAGCACCCAAATAGCAAGAATATCAAACAATTTTTGTTGAGGTGGTTTTGTATTCTTTTTTTTTTTTGCTTCCTCTCACTATCCCCTTGATTCGGGACTTAATTTACTCCCAAGAAATTTTCAAAATCTGGACTTAATTCGCAACCCCAGATTCACTAAAAAATCAAATCGAAATCAAACTTGAACAAAACTCTAGCTTTTGCTTTCTTTCAAGAACCCTAATCTTGGTTCGAATCCAATTCAGATGCAAGGCCTAGGTTTCGAATTTCAATCAGACTCCTTTTCCTAGGTTTCGAATTACTCTTTGAACAATCTTTAGACTTTTCGAATTTTGATATATGACTCTTTTTTTTTCCAAAAATTAAAGACTAGGCTCTCTAAGAATCCTAAAACGCAGAAACTTAAAAGACCTAAATTAACAAACCCTAGAAAGACAAAGTAGATAAAAATTACCTTGTAGCAAGGCTCTGATACCAAATGACACGGACCCTTAGCAACGATGGCAGCAAACCCAACGTATAACAATGGTAGAGAACTCCTTGAAACTTGATAATCACCTCCTAAGGAACCCAACGCCTATAAAGAGACGTGAACTCACTATGATTGAAGGATTTAGTTGGTAAGAAGAAGGAAAATGCCACAACTCTCATTGATAAGTAAACCTAATTCTTGATGCAAAGAAAGAATTAAAGAATCCACTCTAATCTCTCTCACATGAAAATTCACAAGAAGAACTTGTAGAAGAATTTGAAAATTTTTATTAATGTTATCTCAAAAGTCCCTTTATAAGAAAAATAAGGCCCTATTTATACTAAAATGCACACATAAATCTGAAACCCTAATTCTAATGGGAAAAGGAAAGCTACAAAGTCAAAATCCTAACCCATTAAGGAAAATATAAAGTATGGAAACAAAATCCTAATCCACTAAGGAAAATATAAAGTATGGAAACAAAATCCTAATCCACTAAGGAAAATATAAAGTATGGAAACAACCAAACTAAATCCCTTCAACATAAGAACACGCCCCACACTATTTGGGCTGTCCATGGGCCTTAAATTACTTCCCAGGGCTTTATATGAACCCCCATGGCCTTTCTTGCACATAGGACCTTTCTTGCACGTTGGACCTCTTTAGCTAGCCTTTAGCTTCCACACTAAGCATCATAATCAGCTTTGGTGTGCCTTCTTCAAGCTCTATTGTGCACTTTTCCATTGCCATTTCAGTCACTTCCTTTGAAATTTGATCTTGAATATGCAATCCCATAGCTGCTCCAAACTTCTTAGCTCTGCTCCTAGTCAATGGCCCATTTGGAAGCACCAATGGATCCTTACCTCGTGGCTGGTTCGTATCACTAATATCTTTCCATTGAATAGTTTTAGTAATTACTGTATTAGCTTTTCTTAAGTTTGTTTGTAAAATTTAGTTTCTCCTAATTTAGATTTTATTATATAATTTGTTGCAAAGGAAGATACCATAGCTTTATACTTTATTTTATACATTAATACTACTGGAATAGATCCTTCAAGCATTTTATAATTGTGAGTTTTAATTTCTAATACTACCTTTTTTAATATGTTTGGATCATTTAAGGATATAGTTGTAACACCTCCGTACCCCATATATGCACACCGTATACATCCACACAACATGTGATATACTTATAGAGGATATAAGGGTGTCACAATACATTTTAAATAAACCAAACTTTAATCTTTAACATATAATCATCATAAATCAGTCTAAGTAAACTTAAAACATTTAACCTATATTATAAATAGTAATAGATAAAACATTCCTTCATTAAAATACATATAGATATAACATTAGTACCCAAAAGTTTATCCAAAACAGTCTGTTCAAAACATTTGTTAAATAAGCAGCGAAAAATACATATGTATATATATCAAAATCAATGTTTACAAAATTATAGAATTTATACATGTTAGCAGTTCGTCTCTGATCTTGTGTCCACAACTCAACATTGCTCTCACAAACTCAAGCCTAGACTCGACTTGGTTTAGACGAGCTTCCGGCATAACCGGATCTACCATGTCACCTGCGTGATGAACCATAATCGCGCTAAGCAGAAAGCTTAATGGTACAAACTTTGATTTAATATAGATCAATGCGATGCTCATGCACACTATATATGAATATATCAACTCATTGCATTATATCTCAACACATTAATCATTTGCATCACATTTCATAATTCACATTAAAACAAAGACAAACAAGGGCCCAAAAAGAAATCTAATATGCTATTCAAAGTTCAGAGTTACTGCTTTGGTCCATATTGACACCTTGTGTCTAGCCTCATAGGCAATATATATATCCATGGATAATGTAACAGACCCAGTCTCTTGGACCTCAGCTCGGCTAGACCCTTAGGTCCAAGTATCTTGGTCCTCAACCCTGCTAGACTGTTACAGTTTTTGAGGCTTACGACCCGGTCTTTTCACCTTCCCAGCAATTCATTTCATAGGCATGCCGCCAAACCCAGAACTCTGAAAATTGAATAACATACTAGGTACACAACTTATTCATTTATTTGATTATCGATTTCTTTCATATTTCATTTCTCATTTCATTTCTCATAATCAAATTAGGCACATTGCCTTATTATATCATCATTTTCTCATCTTTTCTCATTCTTCTCTTTTATATCAATATCAATTTGTTACATTATGATTTCACATATCATATCGCATTTTCCACATTTCTTTTCATAAACAATACATTACTCAATTGCATTGATACATCAACATAATTCACATTATGCATATCGTAACATTTAACTCATTCATCAACAATATATCAAGTAACTTAACACATTTCTCAACTAAATGTGTTAAGTCCCAATGTCATATAAATGTATGCAATCATTCAAAGTTTGTACTTACCTCTAAGAGCAACAACACCACTCTATCAACTTCTCTTCCAAGACAACTCTCAACACTTGAATTGAGGTAGCTCAAATCTCTTCAAAACCTAATCCAAAGGTGATCATACATACTCACTTAGATATACACATAAGAAAATAAGGAAGAGAACTATCTAGGGCAAACTCTACACTTGGCACGCTCATCAACATGGGTGTGTCCCTAATCATGCCCTAAACAAATAACACAGAAGCTTTGACACGCTCAGTGACATGGGCGTGTCACTGGATGTGTCAATCTTCCCACAATACAGTAGCTATGACACGCTCAGTGACATGGGCATCTCACTGGCCGTGTCAATGCTACTACAACACATAAGCTGTGACACGCTCAGTGACATGGGCGTGTCACTACTTGTGTCAACAACCCAAAAAATAGAACCAATGACATGCCCAAAGACATGGCTGTGTTAATGGGCGTGTAAGGCCAAAAACCCTGAAATCGACACCAACAAGGCCACATCCAACAAAAACCTTCTTAAAACCCTTTTCCACTCCAAACAAGCTTAACCAAAACCATCAACATCCCATATAATACTTAAGTAAACATTAAAACAACTCCATCACAAACATCAAAACACAATCACAACCATATAACACAATCAAACTTACACAATCCACACACTTGCCTCTTTCACAAAACTTAACCCTTTTCTCTCTTCAATCCAACCCCAAAAATCAAAGTTAATAAAACAACACAACCTCAAATATACCAAAATAACCATAAACACATATACACAACCAATCTAACAAACCCAAGAACACAAACTCAAAAGAAAACAAAGAAACAAGTTGGAAACTTACCAAAAGTGAAGAAAATCCTTAAAACTCCAACTTGATCTCTTGAAATCCTTCAATCTCTTGAGTTTGGCAGCAACAAAATCCCTTTTTCTTTGGTTGATAATAATGGCCGGCTCACTAGAAAAGAAAGAAGAAGATGAAGAGGAAAGAAGAAGAAGAAAGAAAGAAAGTCAACCTCTATAAAACAACCACTTCCCTCAAAATCCTCTCCACCAAGCAATTAAAGAATAAAATAATCAACCCACTTACATCATCTTACACTAACAATATTAAATTCCATTTAAATAACTAAAATATTTTTTGACCAAACTAAACCCATTGACTTGTATATATATTGTATATATCCTCATATATACAACATATACACATCTCCTCTTATTCCATTAGTCATATATATACACTTTAAATTATTTAATCCAATTCTCACAAATAAGCATTCCAAAATTTTAAGGTATCATTTGGGATATTACAATAGTTATATCAAAAAAACAGTCAAATGAGATAGGTCCACTACTCAGACTTGATTTCTATAGTTCCTAATAATGAGTCATTAAAATTTACAAACCTAGCATCTCCAATGATACGAACCAGCCACGAGGTAAGGATCCATTGGTGCTTTCAAATGGGCCATTGACTAGGAGCAGAGCTAAGAAGTTTGGAGCAGCTATGGGATTGCATATTCAAGATCAAATTTCAAAGAAAGTGACTGAAATGGCAATGGAAAAGTGCACAATAGAGCTTGAAGAAGGCACACCAAAGCTGATTATGATGCTTATAGTGTGGAAGCTAAAGGCTAGGTAAAGAGGTCCAACGTGCAAGAAAGGTCCATGGGGGTTCATATAAAGCCTTGGGAAGTAATTTAAGGCCCATAGATAGCCCAAATAGTGTGGGACGTGTTCTTATGTTGAAGAAATTTAGTTTGGTTGTTTCCATACTTTATATTTTCCTTAGTGGATTAGGATTTTATTTCCATACTTTATATTTTCCTTAATGGGTTAGGATTTTGACTTTGTAGCTTTCCTTTTCCAATTAGAATTAGGGTTTCGGATTTATGTGTGCCTTTTAGTATAAATAGGGCCTTATTTTTCTTGTAAGGGGACTTTTGACATATTATTATTAAAAAATTTTGAATTCTTCTACAAGTTCTTCTTGTGAATTTTCGTGTGAGAGAGATTAGAGTGGATTCTTTAATTCTTTCTTTGCATCAAGAATTAGGTTTACTTATCAACGAGAGTTGTGGCATTTTCCTTCTTCATACCAACTAAATCCTTCAATCATAGTGAGTTCGCATCTCTTTATAGGCGTTGGGTTCCTTAGGAGGTAATTATCAAGTTTCAAGGAGTTCTCTACCATTGTTATACGTTGGGTTTGCTGCCATCGTTGCTAAGGGTCCGTGTCATTTGGTATTAGAGCCTTGCTACAAGGTAATTTTTATCTACTTTATCTTTCTAGGGTTTGTTAATTTAGGTCTTTTAAGTTTCTGCATTTTAGGGTTCTTAGAGAGTCTAGTCTTTAATTTTTGAAAAAAAAAGTCATATATCAAAATTCAAAAAGCCTAAAGATTGTTCAAAGAGTAATTTGAAACCTAGGAAAAGGAGTCTGATTGAATTTTGAAACCTAGGCCTTGCATCTAATTGGATTCGAAACCAAGATTAGGGTTCTTGAAAGAAAGCAAAAGCTAGAGTTTTTGTTCAAGTTTGATTTTGATTTGATTTTGAGTGAATATGGGGTTGCGAATTAAGTCTAGATTTCGAAAAGTTCTTGGGAGTAAATTAAGTCCCGAATCAAGGGGATAGTGAGAGGAAGCAAAAAAAAAAAGAGTACAAAACCACCTCAACAAAAATTGTTTGATATTCTTGCTATTTGCGTGCTAAGGATCAGATCTAGGTGGGTTAGAAGTAATAAAAAAATTTTGGCGAAAAATTTCACCTTTTGAGGGGCTTTTGGAATTCGAAAATCAGACCTTAATATTCATGTTATTTGAGTGTTATAGGTGGGAATTAGAGTCTAGAAGCTAGCGTTTTGGGTAGAATTGATTAGGTCCATAAAGCAGCTTGCCAAGTGTGGGTTGTTTTTGATTCATTATATCCAAATTTGTCTTGTTTATTGGCTTCATTGTTTCTGATTTCTTTATCTAGCTTTTAATTCCATTACATTGCTAAGTATCATTTACTTGTGTCGATACTTGGTTTTATATCGTGTAGTGCAAATTACCTTGCATTGCCTCCGGATACTTGTCTTGTTTTCTATCTAGTTCTAGGATTTAGGTTCTAGTTTCTTGAACGACTTGACAATTGTTGGTTGGTGAGCTTGGTTCTGAAGTGCAATCAAGGAAGACAAGAAAAGTGAGGTAATTCTAAACACTTAAGTGAATTTTGATTATTACTAATCTTGTTTCTTTGAGTTCATTTGTTTGTTAACATGGCTAGAAAAGGAGAAGAGACTAGCAAGGAAGGAGCTATGGCCGAAAGCTTGGCTAGGCTTAATGAGACTTTGGCAGCAATGCTTGGTCGAATGGAGATGATGGATGCTAGATTGCAAGAGAATGCAGCACGACAAGTGCAACAAGGGCAGCCAGTCACACATCCAAATCCCATAATGCAAGCTAGAAGAGTGCTTAGGAGAGGAGGGCAAGGAAATCTTGAAGCCCTAGAAGCAGCCGAAAGGGTAGAAAATGAAGATGAAGGTGGAAATCAACCTACCACTGATGGTGACCTTACTTCCATCAAGATGAAGATTCCTTCCTTTAAAGGGAAGAACAATGCAGAAGAGTTCATAGAATGGGAAAGGAAAGTTGAGCAGATTTTCGAATGCCATAACTACACCGAAGAGATGAAATCAGTTTTGGCAGTCGTAGAGTTCAAAGGGTATGCTACCTTTTGGTGGGATCAATTGAAAGCTAATAGAAGAGGGAAAGGTATGAGGCCTATTCCTGAATGGTCAACCTTGAAAGAACTAATGAGAAGCCAATTTGTACCATCTCACTACATTCGGGATTTGTACAATCGACTGGCAAGACTAGTTCAAGGTGGAAGAAGTGTGGAAGAGTACCACAAAGAGATAGAGATGATCATGGCTATGGCAAATATTGATGAAGATGAAGACAAGAAGATGTCACGATTTCTTGGGGGATTGAATTTGAACATAGCCAATGAATTGGAGATGTATGAATTCAACACAATGGAAGAGTTAGTTCAAAAGGCCATGAAGATAGAGAGAAGATTGAAGAATAAAGCTATTTCGAAAAGTGGCTACTCTAAAGCTAGTGGAAAATTTTCAAACTTCAAGGGTTCAAGTTCGAGTGGAGGTTCCTACAAAGGGGATTACAAGGGTTCTTTCCAAAAGAATTCTTCCTACAATCCTAATTTCAAGAAGCCGAATGATGGGGATGCAAAAACAGCTAAGGAAACACCTTCTAGACCTACTCCAAGTAGGGAAATTAAATGCTACAAGTGTTTGGGAAGTGGACACATTGCTTCTCAATGTCCGAATAAGAGGGTGATGATTGCTACCCATGAAGGGGAAATTGAATCAGAATCTGAACATGAAGAAGAAGAGGAGGCCGAATGTGGTGATAGGGCCAAATATGATGAAGAGGCTTGGGAGAATCAAGTATTGAATGCTGAACACGAAGAGATGCTTGTTACTAGAAGATCCTTGAATATTCAAGTCAAGGAAGAAGGCTTGGATCAAAGGGAGAATCTTTTCCACTCTAGGTGTTTGGTGAATGGTAAGGTTTGTACACTTATCATTGATGGTGGAAGTTGTACGAATGCTGCTAGTACTACAATGGTGGATAAATTGGGGTTAGCTTGTTTTAAACATCCCAATCCTTACAAGTTGCAATGATTCAATGACGCTGGGGAAGTAAAAGTGTTGAAGCAAGTCAAGGTACCATTCTCCATTGGGTGGTATAAAGATGAGGTTTTGTGTGATGTAGTGCCAATGCAAGCTGGACATTTGCTATTAGGAAGACCATGGCAGCATGATAGAAGGGCACAACATGATGGCTTTTCTAATAAGTATACCTTTACTTATGAAGGAAAGAAGATTGTTCTAGCACCATTATCACCTCAAGAGGTGTATGAAGATCAAAAGAGGATGCTAAAGAGGGAGAAAGAAGTTTCGGCCAACATGAGCCAAGGGGGTTCAAATTCGGCCAATGATGTTTCTTCAACAACCAAGGGTAATTCTAAGGGTAAGGAGAGAGAAAATAATAAAGTGAGTGAGTGCAGAAAGGGAAAAGAGGCCGAGAGTCAAAAGAAAGTAAGCAAACAAATAAATGGCCCATTGGTGAGAGAAAATAAGTAAGGAGAAAAAAGCAAAACATACTTTTTATGCAAGAGCAAGATAGATAGATGTAGGGCAGCCTGTACTCATTATTATGTATAAAGAATCGTTGCTTGCTGACAGTGAAGAATCTCTTGATTCTTTACCTTCTAGTTTTGTGTCTTTGTTGCAGGATTTTAAGGATGTGTTTCCTGAAGACCTTCCTAGTGGTTTGTCGCCATTAAGAGGGATTGAACATCAAATTGACTTCATACCCGGTTCTACAATTCCAAACCGGCCAGCATATAGGAGCAATCCTATAGAGACAAAAGAGATGCAAAGACAAGTTGAAGAGCTTTTGGAGAAAGGCTTGGTTCGCGAGAGCCTTAGTCCTTGTGCCGTTCCAGTCTTATTAGTACCCAAGAAAGATGGTTCTTGGAGGATTTATGTTGATTGTAGGGCTGTGAACAAGATTACTGTGAAGTATAGACATCCCATTACTAGACTTGATGACATGTTGGACGAATTGCATGGGGCGAAGTATTTCACAAAGATTGATCTTATGAGTGGTTATCATCAAATTCGCATGAAGCCTGGAGATGAATGGAAGACTGCCTTCAAAACGAAATATGGTTTGTATGAATGGTTAGTTATGCCTTTTGGTTTATCTAATGCACCTGGTACTTTCATGAGATTAATGAACCATGTTTTGAGAGCTTATTTAGGTAAGTTTGTGGTAGTTTACTTTGATGATATTCTGATTTATAGCAAAACTGAGGAAGAACATGTTGAACATGTTAGGAAAGTGCTTGAAATCCTTAGGGAGCAAAACCTTTATGCTAAGCTTAAGAAGTGTTCTTTTTGTCTAGATAGGGTTGTTTTTCTTGGTTTTGTTGTAAGTATGCAGGGAATTGAAGTTGATCAAGAGAAGGTGAAAGCTATCCAAGAGTGGCCGAATCCTTCAAGTGTGACAGAAGTGAGGAGTTTTCATGGATTGGCAAGCTTCTATAGGAGATTTGTCCTTAATTTCTCTACATTGGCAGCCCCCTTGACTAGCATAATCAAGAAAGAAGTGGGATTCGTTTGGGGCAAGGAGCAACAAGATGCATTTGATGCTTTGAAAGAGAAGCTTTCTACTACACCCGTTTTAGCTTTACCTAACTTTGATTCTACTTTTGAAATTGAATGTGATGCTTATGGTGTAGGTATTGGAGCTGTTTTGATGCAAGAGAAGAAGCCCATTGCATACTTTAGTGAAAAGCTTAATGGAGCAAAGATGAATTATTCAACTTATGACAAGGAGCTATATGCTTTGGTGAGAGCATTGGAAGTATGGGAGCATTATTTGCTGCCTAAGGAATTCGTGATCCATTCAGACCATGAATCATAGAAGCATTTGAGAGGGCAAGGCAAGTTGAATAAAAGACATGCAAAATGGGTTGTGAAGATTGAGAAGATTCCTTATGTGATCAAATACAAGCAAGGTAAAGATGTAATATCCCAAAATGTACCCTAGAAGTATTGGAGTAATTATTGTTATTATTGGATTAAGTGTATTTATTTTATTGGAAAGAGAGTTGAGGTTAGAGTAATGTGTATATGTTGTATATATTGTGATATACTTAACATATACAAATATTTGTTTGAAGGGTATAAAGGTAATTATTTTGAAATTTAGTTAGTGGATTAAGATGGGTGGATGGTGATGTTTGAGATTATTTTATTTTTTATTTGTGTGGAGGAGAATGTTTTGAGGAGAGAGAGGGTTAATGTTTGACTTTTCTTTCTTTTCCTTTTCTTCCTTCTTCCTCTCTTCTCGTGTCTCTCATTTTCCTTTTCTTCTTCTTTCTTTGCTTTGGACGGCAGCAGCAAGAGAACAAGAGAGAGGGAGAGATTTGACCTTCCAAGCTCAAGATTGAAGAAGTTTTCAAGAGATCAAGGAGGAATCTAAGAGTTTTCTTCATTCTTGGTAAGTTTCCTCTTGATTCCCTTGTTTTCTTTGAGTGTGTTGTGTTTAAGAGTGTTGGGTTTACTTGATCTTTGATTCTTGGGTTGGATTGAAGAAAAGAGTAAGATTGAAAGGAAGAATAAGTTTGTTGGTTAAGATTGAGTTGTGGTTGTGTTTAGAGTTTTTGATGATGTTGTGATTTGGTGTTGGATGTGTATTTTGAGTTGTGTTGGTGTTTTTGCAAGGTTGTTATGGTTTTGGGTGTGTCTAGTTGAGTTTTGTTGAAGTGGAAGATGGTGGAAAATTGTTGTTTGTTGGTTGGATTGTTGTTTTGGCTGGAATCTGGGTTTTTGGCCTGACACGCTCAGGAGCACGTCCAGGTCTTTAGGCGTGTCAATTGTGTTGGATGGCAGTAGGTGTGACACGGCCATTAACACGCCCGTGTTAGTGAGCGTGTCATAGCTACTGTGATTTTGGGGAATTGACACGGCCAGGAACACGTTCATGATGTTGGACGTGTCGATACTTCTGAGAGACAGTAGGTATTACACGCCCAGTGACACGCCCGTGGTCCTGAACGTGTAAATGCTTCTGTGTTGTGGAGTTAGGGCACGGTCAGGGACACGCCAGTGTGGGTGAGCGTGTCCAGTTTAGAGTTTGCCCTAATTGATTCTTAGCCTTATGATCTTATGTGAGTTTCCTCATTGTTCTGAATTAGGTTGTGAAGAAGGTGAATTGCCTTAATTATTTGGTGAAGGACTTGTTAAGAGGAAGTGTTTAGAATTGTGTGGATTTCTTTTGAGGTAAGTACAAACCTTGCATTATAACATACATTCATGTGATTTTGGAACTTATACATTTGAGTGTGAATGTACTAAGTAATTTCATTGTATTGTTGATATGTTTGAATAATGTTATGTTTTATACAATATGAACCTCATGAAATGTAATATGGTATATGTATGTTTTATGAAAATGAAAGATGTGATGATAAGATGATGTGTAAAGCCATTGTGATTGGCTATATTGATTCAAATGAGGCATGTTTGCCTAGTTGATTGTGGAATGAGAAATGAATTGAGAAAAAGATTTATAAAGAGATATATGAAATGGTTGTGTGCCTAATATGTTTATTCAAATTTCAGAGTACTGGTTTTGGTGGCATGCCTATATAAAGGTAACAGTCTAGCCGGGTTGAGGATCTCTTCAATTGAATTGAATTGATGATCCAAGAGACTGGGTCTGTTACACTAAATGAAATGTGAAAATGAAATTTATGAAAAGTAACAGTCTAGCCGGGTTGAGGATCTCCTCGATTAGTCAGGTTGATGGTCCAAGAGACTGGGTCTGTTACTAGTAACAGTCTAGCCGGGTTGAGGATCTCCTCATGTTAATGGGTTGATGGTCCAAGAGACTGGGTCTGTTACACTATCCATGGATAGAGATATGATATATATTGCCTACGGGCTTGATCATTGTGATTATAAACCAAAGCAGTAACTCTGAACTTTGAATATCATATTAAATGCTTGTTGGGCCCATGTGTGTCTATGTTAAATGTGTGAGTAATGGATGATGATACAATTATTGAAATAATGAAATGTAACATCCATAAAATAAAGTGTATTGAGTATGATCTATATTGTTTGAATGTATGACATAGCATAATATCATTATAGTTTGTTCTACTGAGCTGTTGGCTCAGCGCGATTGTGGTTCATCGCGCAGGTGACAGGATTGAAACCGAGAGTTCCTCTAGACCTAGTGAGTCTAGGCGTTGAAGAGTTGATTTTTGGACTTAAAGATCAGAGAAGAGCTGCCACTCATGTATATATTTTATATTTGTAACTTTTGATTTTGATGCAAATGTATTGGGAAACATTTGTTATATTTTCCGCTGCGTTTTAAATAAACTTTCTATCTATTTCGTTTTATAAACTCATTTAAAAGTTTTGAATTTGTTCATAGTATATAAGAGTCATGTCATGTGTGTTTTGTAACCGTGACATTTCTATATTCAGTATACGTATATTACGATCGTATTAGCATGCTGTGTACGTATACGGGGTATAGGGGTGTTACAATTGTTTTGGTATCAGAGCCTAGGCTTGAGATTCTCAACCTAGGTAAACTGTAAGAAAAATGATATTTTGATTTTAAAAGTTGGTTTTGAATGAAATATATATTTAGTATTGGCAGTCTTTGATCTTTAATAAGGTGTATTCTGCTATGTTTGCAGATATAGGTTGTAATGGATCCTCATTCACGTTAGTTTGTTGAGGGAAGTGCGGAGAGTGTAGCTCCGGAAGAGAGTAGAGATGAGGTTAGAATTGATAGAACCGATGAGGCACCTGCTTCTGGGTCAGGGAGACCAGTTGGTGATGAGGTTCCACCAGCTTGGTTCAGGCATATGATGGAAGTGATGAGACAAACACCAGTGCAACCACCGCCACCACCACCTCAGCCTCAAGTACCAGTGAGACAGTATGATAAGTTGAGGAAGTTTGGGACAGAAGATTTTCTGGGTACTATAGATCCAGCAGTGGCTGAGCAGTGGCTAGATAAAGTACAGAGGATCTTTATTCAGTTGCAAGCCACTCCAGAGGAAAAATTTGATTATGCTAGGTCATTATTGCAGAAGGATGCATATGACTGGTGGAAAACAGTGCCTCATGCTATGGATGATCCACCTACCTTGTCTTATGCTGACTTTCTCAGAGAGTTTGAGCTGAAGTATACTCCTAGGGAGTATAAAGATGTTAAAAAGATGGAGTTTCTGAGTTTGAAACAAGACCACAGGACAGTAACAGAGTATGAGGTCGAGTTCATCAGATTGAGTCATTATGCTGGAGGTATTATATCTGATGAGATTGACAGATGCAGAAGGTTTGAGGAGGGATTGAGGCCCTCTATTTTGTGTCTTGTGGCTGGTTCCAGATACTAGGATTTCTCCCAGCTTGTTGCTGCAGCTAGGAGTGTAGAGAGAGCCCAGGGCATTGCAGCATCTGCTTCTGAGGAGGAGACTAGAGTGAGAAGGCCCCAGTTTGAGACAGGGTCTTCATCTGTGAAGAGAGGTAGAGGCAGCTTTGTTCCTAGGACCAGCAGGAGTCAGAGGCCAGTTGGTAGGTCAGTGCAGTTTCAAAGACAGAGATCGAGACCTACGGTTTCAGTGACGAGTGCTCCGACTCCAACGGTTCAGAGGTTCACTCCACCTATATGTGCTCAGTGTGGGGGGTCACATAGAGGCGTTTGTTGGATAAGTAGGGGACTAGCTGTGTGCTTCAGATGCGGATCCCCTGATCATTTCATTAGAGAATGTCCTGAGGTACAGGAGCAGAGGTCGGTGGATACTGCAGCTTCACGACCTAGTTTTAGCAGAGGAGGTAGAGGAGGCAGAAGTTTTAATAGAGGGGGTCGATCTGGGTTCAGTCAGAGAGGAGGCTCTTCATCTATGGACAGTAGACCAGATGAGGCTGGACCTTCCCAAAGAGTTTATGTGATGCAGAGGCAGCCAGATGCTTCGGCTGTTATTGCTGGTACATTTTCTTTATTTGGCATTTCAGTACTTGCTTTAATTGATCCAGGATCTACTCATTCATACATAAGTGCATCCATTTTGCCTGTGATTGATTTGCATTCTGAGTCCCTAGGATTTGATGTCTTGGTGACAAATCCTTTAGGGCATAGTGTGGTTGTTAGTAAGGTGCACAGAGATAGTGCAGTTGTTGTGCAAGGAGAGGAATTTCCTGGTGATTTGATTGAGATGCCATTTAAAGAGTATGATTTGATTTTGGGCATGGACTGGTTGTCTAGACATGAAGCTGTGGTAGATTGTAAGAAGAAGTGTGTTACTTTGAGAACTAGTGATGATAGAATTGTGATGGTATCTAGCGAGCAGAGACAATTTGCATCCTTGTTGATTTCAGCTGTTTCAGCTAGGAAGCTGATTAGAAAAGGGTGTGATGCCTATCTCGCTCATGTTTTGGATACCAGGGTAGAGGGTTCTCAGTTTGATAGCATTCCCACAGTAGCTGAGTTTCCAGATGTATTTCCAGAGGAGTTGCCAGGATTGCCTCCTGAGAGAGAGGTAGAGTTTGGTATTGATTTGTTGCCAGGTACCACTCCTATCTCTATTACTCCTTATAGAATGGCACCTGTTGAATTGAGAGAGTTGAAGGTGCAGTTGCAGGAGTTGCTGGATAAAGGATTCATTCGCCCTAGTGTTTCGCCATGGGGAGCTCCTATTTTGTTTGTAAAGAAGAAAGATGGTACTATGAGATTTTGTATCGATTATAGGCAATTGAATAAAGTGACTATCAAGAATAAATATCCTTTGCCTAGAATTGATGATCTCTTTGATCAATTGAAGGGAGCAGCAGTATTTTCCAAGATTGATTTGAGATCAGGGTACCATCAGTTGCGGGTCAGAGCTGAGGATGTGCCCAAGACAGCTTTTCGAACCAGGTATGGGCATTATGAGTTTCTAGTGATGCCTTTTGGGTTGACGAATGCACCTGCAGCTTTCATGGATTTGATGAATAGGGTGTTTAGGCCCTATCTGGATCAGTTTGTGGTAGTCTTCATTGATGATATTTTGGTGTATTCTCGTAATGAAGAAGAGCATAACAAGCATCTGCGGATTGTATTGCAAATCTTGAGAGAGAAGCAATTGTATGCTAAGCTGTCAAAATGTGAGTTCTGGCTAGATCAAGTAACTTTCCTCGGTCATATAGTTTCAGCAGATGGCATTAGAGTTGATCCGAGTAAAGTTGAAGCTATTATGAATTGGAGTCCACCAAAGTCTGTGACTGAAGTTAGAAGTTTTCTGGGTTTGGCAGGCTATTATCGACGCTTTGTGAAAGGATTTTCTTTGATAGCTACTCCACTTACCAGATTACTTCGAAAAGGAGTTAGATTTGTGTGGACTGATCCGTGTCAAGCTAGTTTTGAGCAGTTGAAAGAGATGTTAACTCAAGCACCTGTTCTCACTTTACCTGTGGAAGATAAACCATATGTGATCTACAGTGATGCTTCACATAGTGGTTTGGGTTGTGTTTTGATGCAAGAGGGTAAAGTGATAGCTTATGCTTCTCGACAGTTGAAGCCACATGAGCTAAACTATCCAACCCATGACTTGGAGTTAGCAACCATTGTGTTTGCATTGAAGATTTGGCGACATTACTTGTATGGAGAGAAATGTTTTATTTACACTGATCACAAAAGTTTGAAATATTTGGGGGTTCAGAAAGAGCTTAATCTTCGACAGAGACGGTGGTTGGAATTGATTAAAGACTACGATTGTTTGATTGATTATCATCCAGGTAAAGCAAATGTTGTTGCTGATGCCTTGAGTCGGAAGTCTTTAGCAGGTTTGATTGCTTATTCGCTCTCGTTGCTTGTTGAGTTGAGAGCGTTGCATGCTAGCTTTATATCTTGTGATGATGGTGCATTGTTGGCACAATTGCAGCTGAGACCAGTGTTGTTAGATCAGATTAAAGAGGCTCAATTGATTGATGAGAAAATTCAGAAGATTGTTTCAGATTGCCAAAAAGGGGAGAGCCGAGATTTTCTTGTGAAAGGTGATGGGAGCTTATGGTTTAAGAGTAGACTGTGTGTGCCAGATGATATTAGTTTGAGAAGGATTATTTTAGAAGAAGCACATCAATCAGTTTTTGCTATGCATCCGGGCAGTACGAAGATGTATCATGATTTGAGACAGCATTACTGGTGGTCTGGTATGAAGAGAGACATTGCAGAGTTTGTATCCAAATGTCTCACATGTCAGAGGGTTAAAGCAGAGCATCAGGTCCCAACAGGGTTGCTTCAACCTTTATCAGTGCCTGAGTGGAAATGGGAAAGAGTGACTATGGACTTTGTGTCTGGTTTACCATTGACACAGAGAAAACATGATGCCATTTGGGTGATTGTTGATAGGTTGACTAAGACAGCTCATTTTCTTCCGGTTCGGATGGATTATTCTCTTGAGAGATTGGCTGAGCTGTATATTAGTGAGATTGTGAAATTGCATGGAGTCCCAATTTCTTTAGTGTCTGATCGAGATTCGAGGTTCACATCGAGGTTTTGGAAGAGTTTGCATGGTGCTTTGGGTTCTCGATTACACTTTAGCACTGCTTTCCATCCGCAGACAGATGGGCAGTCAGAGAGAGTGATACAGATTATTGAGGATATGTTGAGAAGCTATGTCATTGATTTCTCAGGAAGTTGGGACAGATTGTTGCCACTTGTGGAATTTGCTTACAATAACAGTCATCAATCTAGCATTGGTATGGCACCATTTGAGGCATTGTATGGAAGAAGGTGTAGAACACCTTTATGTTGGAATGAGACTGGTGAAGGTAAGTTAATTGGTCCTGATTTGGTTAAAGAGACAGAAGATAAAGTGAAAATAATTCGAGATAGGTTGAAAACAGCTTCAGATCGGCAGAAATCTTATTCGGATTTGAAGAGGAGAGACATTGAGTATAATGTGGGAGATAAAGTATTTTTGAAAGTGTCTCCTTGGAAAAAGATTTTGAGATTTGGTCGAAGAGGGAAACTGAGTCCTCATTTCATTGGACCATATGAAGTATTGGAAAGATTGGGACCGGTTGCTTATCGGCTTGCTTTGCCACCAGAGTTAGACAGAATCTATAATGTCTTCCATGTTTCTATGTTGAGGAGGTACAGGTCAGACCCATCTCATGTGTTATCAGTGGAATCTATTGAGGTGAGTCCAGATCTGACTTTTGAAGAAGAACCGGTTGCTATTTTAGCATATGGGATGAAAGAGTTGAGACATAAGAAAGTGCCAATTGTGAAGGTTCTTTGGAAGAGTCATGGTAGAGAAGAATCAACTTGGGAGAATGAGCAAACGATGCTAGAACAATATCCTCAGTTGTTTTAGACTTGATTTCAGGTAATTTCGAGGACGAAATTTCTTTTAGAGGGGGAGAATTGTAATATCCCAAAATGTACCCTAGAAGTATTGGAGTAATTATTGTTATTATTGGATTAAGTGTATTTATTTTATTGGAAAGAGAGTTGAGGTTAGAGTAATGTGTATATGTTGTATATATTGTGATATACTTAACATATACAAATATTTGTTTGAAGGGTATAAAGGTAATTATTTTGAAATTTAGTTAGTGCATTAAGATGGGTGGATGGTGATGTTTGAGATTATTTTATTTTTTATTTGTGTGGAGGAGAATGTTTTGAGGAGAGAGAGGGTTAATGTTTGACTTTTCTTTCTTTTCCTTTTCTTCCTTCTTCCTCTCTTCTCGTGTCTCTCATTTTCCTTTTCTTCTTCTTTCTTTGCTTTGGACGGCAGCAGTAAGAGAACAAGAGAGAGGGAGAGATTTGACCTTCCAAGCTCAAGATTGAAGAAGTTTTCAAGAGATCAAGGAGGAATCTAAGAGTTTTCTTCATTCTTGGTAAGTTTCCTCTTGATTCCCTTGTTTTCTTTGAGTGTGTTGTGTTTAAGAGTGTTGGGTTTACTTGATCTTTGATTCTTGGGTTGGATTGAAGAAAAGAGTAAGATTGAAAGGAAGAATAAGTTTGTTGGTTAAGATTGAGTTGTGGTTGTGTTTAGAGTTTTTGATGATGTTGTGATTTGGTGTTGGATGTGTATTTTGAGTTGTGTTGGTGTTTTTGCAAGGTTGTTATGGTTTTGGGTGTGTCTAGTTGAGTTTTGTTGAAGTGGAAGATGGTGGAAAATTGTTGTTTGTTGGTTGGATTGTTGTTTTGGCCGGAATCTGGGTTTTTGGCCTGACACGCTCAGGAGCACGTCCAGGTCTTTAGGTGTGTCAATTGTGTTGGATGGCAGTAGGTGTGACACGGCCATTAACACGCCCGTGTTAGTGAGCGTGTCATAGCTACTGTGATTTTGGGGAATTGACACGGCCAGGAACACGTTCATGATGTTGGACGTGTCGATACTTCTGAGAGACAGTAGGTATTACACGCCCAGTGACACGCCCGTGGTCCTGAACGTGTAAATGCTTCTGTGTTGTGGAGTTAGGGCACGGTCAGGGACCACCCGTGTGGGTGAGCGTGTCCAGTTTAGAGTTTGCCCTAATTGATTCTTAGCCTTATGATCTTATGTGAGTTTCCTCATTGTTCTGAATTAGGTTGTGAAGAAGGTGAATTGCCTTAATTATTTGGTGAAGGACTTGTTAAGAGGAAGTGTTTAGAATTGTGTGGATTTCTTTTGAGGTAAGTACAAACCTTGCATTATAACATACATTCATGTGATTTTGGAACTTATACATTTGAGTGTGAATGTACTAAGTAATTTCATTGTATTGTTGATATGTTTGAATAATGTTATGTTTTATACAATATGAACCTCATGAAATGTAATATGGTATATGTATGTGTTATGAAAATGAAAGATGTGATGATAAGATGATGTGTAAAGCCATTGTGATTGGCTATATTGATTCAAATGAGGCATGTTTGCCTAGTTGATTGTGGAATGAGAAATGAATTGAGAAAAAGATTTATAAAGAGATATATGAAATGGTTGTGTGCCTAATATGTTTATTCAAATTTCAGAGTACTGGTTTTGGTGGCATGCCTATATAAAGGTAACAGTCTAGCCGGGTTGAGGATCTCTTCAATTGAATTGAATTGATGATCCAAGAGACTGGGTCTATTACACTAAATGAAATGTGAAAATGAAATTTATGAAAAGTAACAGTCTAGCCGGGTTGAGGATCTCCTCGATTAGTCGGGTTGATGGTCCAAGAGACTGGGTCTGTTACTAGTAACAGTCTAGCCGGGTTGAGGATCTCCTCATGTTAATGGGTTGATGGTCCAAGAGACTGGGTCTGTTACACTATCCATGGATAGAGATATGATATATATTGCCTACGGGCTTGATCATTGTGATTATAAACCAAAGCAGTAACTCTGAACTTTGAATATCATATTAAATGCTTGTTGGGCCCATGTGTGTCTATGTTAAATGTGTGAGTAATGGATGATGATACAATTATTGAAATAATGAAATGTAACATCCATAAAATAAAGTGTATTGAGTATGATCTATATTGTTTGAATGTATGACATAGCATAATATCATTATAGTTTGTTCTACTGAGCTGTTGGCTCAGCGCGATTGTGGTTCATTGCGCAGGTGACAGGATTGAAACCGAGAGTTCCTCTAGACCTAGTGAGTCTAGGCGTTGAAGAGTTGATTTTTGGACTTAAAGATCAGAGAAGAGCTGCCACTCATGTATATATTTTATATTTGTAACTTTTGATTTTGATGCAAATGTATTGGGAAACATTTGTTATATTTTCCGCTGCGTTTTAAATAAACTTTCTATCTATTTCGTTTTATAAACTCATTTAAAAGTTTTGAATTTGTTCATAGTATATAAGAGTCATGTCATGTGTGTTTTGTAACCGTAACATTTCTATATTCAGTATACGTATATTACGATCGTATTAGCATGCTGTGTACGTATACGGGGTATAGGGGTGTTACAAAAGACAATGTAGTGGCAGATGCACTTTCAAGGAGGTACGCTTTACTTAATGTTTTGAGTACTAAATTGCTTGGATTTGAATGTATAAAGGACTTATATGTTGGTGATTCTGATTTCGGCAATGTTTATGATGCTTGTGAGCATGGTGCTTTTAATTCTTTCTATAGATATGATGGGTTTTTGTTTAAGGGTTCGAAATTATGCATGCCTAGATGTTCTATGAGAGATTATGGGGGCATTTTGGAATTGATAAGACTTTAGACATGCTGAATGAACACTTTTATTGGCCGAATATGAAAAGGGATGTAATTCGGATTTGTAAGGCTTGTTTGGCTTGTAAGCAAGCTAAGTCTAAGTCTATGCCTCATGGTTTGTATATGCCATTACCCGTTCCTAGTTCTCCTTGGATGGATGGACATTAGTATGGACTTTGTTTTAGGATTACCAAGGACTAAGAGGGGGAGAGATAGCATATTTGTGGTTGTTGATAGGTTTAGTAAGATGGCACACTTTATCCCATGTCATAAGAGTGATGATGCTAGTTTAGTGGCCGAACTCTTTTTTAAGGAGGTGGTTCGAATTCATGGGATACCAAAATCCATAGTTTCTGATAGAGACACCAAGTTTTTGTCTCACTTTTGGCGTGTGCTTTGGGGAAAGTTAGGTACCAAGTTGTTATTTTCCACCACTTGTCATCCTTAAACGGATGGACAAACAAAAGTAGTAAACAGAACTTTAGGTACCATGTTGAGAGCTTTAGTGTGTAAGAATTTGAGTTCTTGGGAAGATTGTTTGCCATTTATTGAGTTTGCTTATAATCGTGCTATTCATTCTTCTACAGGATATTCACCTTTTGAGCTTGTTTATCGTTTTAACCCACTAACAGTTTTGGATCTTGTTTCTTTACCTTCTCATGAGCTTGTCAGTTTAGATGGTGAGAAGAAAGCTAAATTGGTGAAAGAGATGCATGAGAAAGCAAGGGCGAATATTGAGAAAAGGAACAAGAGATATGTTGATTCTGCAAATAGAGGGAGATGTGAGATGAAGTTTCAAGTAGGAGATTGGGTTTGGGTACACTTCCGAAAGGAGAGGTTTCCAAATCAAAGGAAGAATAAGCTTGATGCACATGGTGATGGTCCATTTCAAGTGTTGGCAAAGATCAATGATAATGCATACAAGATAGACTTGCCTGGTGAGTATAGTGTTAGTACTACTTTTAATGTTTCTGATTTATCTCCTTATGATGATGCAGATTTGAGGACAAATCTTTTTGAAGAGTGGGAGAATGATACGAACCAGCCACGAGGTAAGGATCCATTGGTGCTTTCAAATGGGCCATTGACTAGGAGCAGAGCTAAGAAGTTTGGAGCAGCTATGGGATTGCATATTCAAGATCAAATTTCAAAGGAAGTGACTGAAATGGCAATGGAAAAGTGCACAATAGAGCTTGAAGAAGGCACACCAAAGCTGATTATGATGCTTAGTGTGGAAGCTAAAGGCTTGCTAAAGAGGTCCAATGTGCAAAAAAGGTCCAACGTGCAAGAAAGGTCCATGGGGGTTCATATAAAGGCTTGGGAAGTAATTTAAGGCCCATGGACAGCCCAAGTGGAGCGTGTTCTTTTGTTGAAGGGATTTAGTTTGGTTGTTTCCATACTTTATATTTTCCTTAGTGGATTAAGATTTTGTTTCCATACTTTATATTTTCCTTAGTGGATTAAGATTTTGTTTCCATAATTTATATTTTCCTTAATGGGTTAGGATTTTAACTTTGTAGCTTTCCTTTTCCAATTAGAATTAGGGTTTCGGATTTATGTGTGCCTTTTAGTATAAATAGGGCCTTATTTTTCTTGTAAGGGGACTTTTGACATATTATTATTAAAAATTTTTGAATTCTTCTACAAGTTCTTCTTGTGAATTTTCGTGTGAGAGAGATTAGAGTGGATTCTTTAATTCTTTCTTTGCATCAAGAATTAGGTTTACTTATCAACTAGAGTTGTGGCATTTTCCTTATTCTTACGAACTAAATCCTTCAATCATAGTGAGTTCGCATTTCTTTATAGGTGTTGGGTTCCTTAGGAGGTGATTATCAAGTTTCAAGGAGTTCTCTACCATTGTTATACGTTGGGTTTGCTGCCATCGTTGCTAAGGGTCCGCGTCATCTAACAACTGCCAGAATAATAGTATTTAATCCTTCTCTAGTTAAATTCTTTATTCCTATCTGTATGAGTTCAATATGTATGTATTTATATTTTTTACTTTTATGGAGCTTTATAGATTCTGCAGATAATAACGTTATCTTTTCAAAGAGTTTAATTAACTGTACATCCCTTAGTTCAGCTTTAATTATGAAATCATTTTTAAATATATTTAGTTTAGGAATCTTATAAATTTGTCTTTATCAATATTAGGTTTTACCCAATTATTAATTGCTTTATTAAAATCTTCTAATATTACTTCATTTCTATTTACGATTCTTTTACTTTCTGATGACTCAGAGTTATCAGATCTAGTTGTACTAGCATATTTATATAAAAATTGTTCCATTTTTAAATATTTAAAAAATAGATTTTAAAGTATTTTCATGTTATTTTCAGATGCGACCACTGACTTACTGCCTTAAATGCCTAACCATTGGCTGAAACGGGTCTTACTGCATTTCCAAATTCTAGACAATACTATTCACTTTTAGATCTATAAGTCAAAGATTTACTTATGAAAACAAGTTTATATCTATCAACTACAGTCCCTAAAAGAAGAATGGCTCTGATACCAGCAAAAAGTGAGAGAATTGCAAGGGGAAACTAATAATTTCAAAAGATTTATAAGAATCAAAAGCAATCAAACATTAGCCACACTCTTAGATCTAAACAAATATTTAAAATTTAAATAAATATAAAAATGTAAAAGACTATATTAAAAATAAAATAAATACTTTATTGACATTTAAAAATATACAAAATATAAATATATAGAAATACTGGTACGTGGAATTGTTACATCCAAGTGTAGATAGGAATATTGTCCATTCGGATTCAGCTCCTAAATTTATATCTAGATTTTCATCCAATATACCAATAGGTCTAATATTTCTATGAAAATATAAAAAATATGAAACTATACAAAACACAGATTATTGGTATATTGCTTTTCGTTATACCAGGTACACATGCTTATAGATCCAACTCACAGCCATTAGCCGTTATAACCAGGTATCCAGCTTATACCAATAAATTTTTGTATGAAAATACAAATAATACAAGCTTTAAAATAGGTTTCTGATGTACCAGATCGAAACAAGTTGCAGGTATAGAGCATACTTATTTAATACAATAAAATAAATACTTTAAAATATAAATTTTAACTTACAAGAGAGATATATAACAGTAGAGATACAGATATGGAAGAAGGTCTATATGTGAAAGAAAAAAGGAAGGAGGTAATCTAAGTCTTGAAGTTCTTTAAAGCTCCTGAGAGGGTTTCTAAAAGTTGCAAAGATGTCTTCAAGCTGCAGAAATGGCTCCTTAAATAGACAGAATGCTATAGCTTTAAACTGTTCTGGTCACATGTCAGGTATTGTGGATGAATAGTAACTTATCATTACTTTTTACTTTTACTGTATCTTCATGCGTCTAAACAACTTTGACTAGAACAGTTAAAAAGCTATAAAAAATAGTAATGATAGAACCCAAACAGATGAACACTACAACTATTAATTAACTCTACAACTATAGATGAACACTTTAAAAATTTAAAGACATTTTTTATGGTAATAAAGCAAAATGGATTAGTTCTACGTAAAACTAAAATGTCTCTGTTTCAAACTAAGATTAGATTCTTAGGACATTATATAGAATAAGGTATCTTAGAACCTATAGAAAGAAACTTAGCCTTTGGAGATAAGTTTTCTGATCAAATCCTTAATAAAGCTCAATTACAAAGATTCTTAGGCTGCTTAAATTATGATATAGAATTATATCCTAATCTAAATATGTAATGATTAATGATTTAAGATACAAAGTGCTCCAAAGTATAGTACTAAATTTAAGTGCTGAAAATTATAAATTGAATGAAATTATCCTATATGTGAAATTAAAAAGTAAGATTTATTGAAAAAATAAAATAAGCGTATTGTGAATAATGTTATCAAATGAGAAAGCAAGTCTTAAATAAAATGATTCATAAAGAGAAAAGTTACAGTACCGAAAGTATAGTATAGCACAGCATGATGACTTTTATAAAGTTAAAGCTATTATTTTGTGTAATAAGAATATTATGTTAGTTTGTTACTGAAATTAGTTAATATATTGAAATATTTCTTAAAACTAAGTGTTATTACTATATTTTCATAAGTATGTTTCTTTAATATTAAATGACAAAATATGTTTATACATGCACTACTAAGCTTTGCTTAGCGTGTTAGAATTATTTTCTGACATGCAGGTATCAGGACATCGAAGCAAGTTAAGAAGTGGAATTAAGAATCTCAGGAAATTACCTATAGTACATATAAATATCTTTTGTATATTGTACTCATAAGTTATAAAATGTATATATATAATTTAGTTTGGCTATTTGAGAGATTGTACAAATTTGTAAACATGAAAGGCATATATGTATTTAAAGGATGAAGTTTGCGAATTCTAGTAAATGATTATTAAAGAAAGGAATGTATTATATAATCATTTGATTTGACAAACTTGTGATAGTTATCTGGTTTGTAACTAGTATTTGGATTATTGGAGATTGGTCTAAATGTTGGACCTATAAGTATTGTATTATACAAATTGTATTATTATTTGAAAATTTTTCTTTAGTTGGAAGAGAATTTTCTATGAATTAATTGGAGCATGGACAGTATATCGAATAACATTCTCTGATAGTTTTTATGTAAGAATTGTCAGAGGATGTTACATTTAGTGGTATCAGAGCGTAGTTTAGGCATTTTTGGCATGTGGAGTTATGGGGGAAGTGAAATGTAATTTTCTAAGTTATGTGAATTGAATAAGTGGATATGTGTTTTGATACAATTAATATTCCATATGTTTATGGTAGTATAATATTTTCTAAGAATTGGTTGAGAATTCGTAGTGTATTATTTGGAGTGCACTAGATCTATTTGTGAAAAAGAAGGATGTGAAAAGAAAACAAGATATGAGTAGCTAAAGAGATATGTCAAAGTAACACAGTGGAACTGTAATAATTTATTGGAATTTAAGGAATGAATTATGACAGATAGATAAATTTCGAGAATAAAATTTCTTACGAGAATGAGAATTGTCATGCTTTAAAATTTTAAGTATTGATTTTCTGCATTAAGTGAATATATGAGTGTAAATTGGATTGATTACGCTATTATTTGTAGCTTGAGCATTTGGAACTAATAGTGAAAAGGTTAAATAAGCCTTAATAATAGTAACATTAAATCTGAGTATGGATAATATCCGTATATTTGAAAAAGATTTCGAAAAGGTAAGAAATTATGAAGATATCCTTATAGCTCAAAATGAATTTGAGCTGTAATTTGAATGTGAAATATGGATAATGGAGTTTTAAAGTGTCAAAAATAATTATTTTTATAATGTTTCGATGTTAAGAATTGAAGTGATAGTTAGATTAAAGAAAGTGAATGCATCAAAACTATTGTATAAGTGAGTATATTGGATAAAAGTCCAAAAACTTATTTAAAGATTTCTAGTGTCTTCTATTGTCTTCTAAAACATCATCAAAACAAAATATTGAAAGGAAAGGTGATGGAAGAGTATTTTAAAGAGATTAGCGCTTATATAATACTTATTTTTCTATTTATTGAATTGATCTTGATTTTTAGTATGAAAAGAGATTTGTGAATTGATAAAACACCATTACTTGTGAAAGATATGGTGTATTAAATAATTGTGAAAAATACAAGTATAAAACTTTACTCCTATGATAGTAAAGTTATTCTTGTAATATGTAAATGTATATTTATATATTGTTAACTGGAATAATGATTAAATCTATCATTGAATCATTTATGACTTGATATAAGGTTGTGGAAGAAAATAAGGTTTTGAAAGATTTTAGGGTTATGGATGTTTAGATTTGAATTGAATTGTGCTTTGAAGAGTTGGATCCTGTTTCCTTAATTTGTTTGAGTTGAATTATTGATAATGATTAAATCATGAAACGAAATTCTAGTAGAGTCATGCATGATCATTTGTATAGTCATGCGTATGTTTGTGCAAATTTCTATTCTTCAAATTTTGAGAAGAAATCCCAACAGTAAGACACATGATCATTCCTATAGACATGTATATTTCTACCTTCTTATATTTTCACAGAGTAGGATTTATGGGTGAAATTAGTAGTGAATTATTGAATATATCTTGGATATAGTTATAATTGATGAAAGATTTCTTATAAGATTGAAATGAAATCAATTCATTAAATGATGAAACTCAGATGTGAAGAAAACTTGAGAAAAGTATGGATAAATGTAATTGGATATTTAAAATAAGTGTAAAGTTAGAGAAAATATAAAAGATGATTACAAGTGATTAGTGGATTTAACATTATTCATGAAGAAGTAAGATAATTTCTGAAGCAAGGTGAGAAGAATGATATATTGATGAATCATTGATGATTTTACATAGTTTGAAGAGTAAGATAAAGAAAACAAAGAGGTGTATATACAAATTGATTGAGTAATGAAAGTAAGAATTGTGAGATTTACATATTGTGTACTTATGAAATATATGATAGTAACATTATTTAGTGATTAAAGACAATTTATGGATTATATATAGTAGTGTTAAAGAGTTAACTGATATTAATTGATTACAATATAAAAAAAGGAATTGATAATGTAAAAAGAAAATAATGTAGTGAGATTTGAAGGTACTTTAACCCTTCTAGTGAAATGACGTATTTTAGATCAAATTAGAAATATATATATGTGTGTGTGTGTGTGTGAGTGTGTGTAATAAACATAGAGAATAAATTATAAATGTACATGTACTCTCAAAGTGAAAGAATAGTTGTAAATTCTTTTTTTTTTAAAAGAAGAATAGTTGTAAATTCTTAATATGTTAAGAAAAGAATTAAACAAGTAAAAAGTGAAAATCTTTTTAGATTTCATTATTACAGTGGAAACATGGAAATGATTTGAAAAGATAAAGATTGATGAATAAATAAAAAATAGTCGCATTAATCAGAAACAAATATAATGTGTATATATGTTCATATGATAAATGTGTTTGAAATAATTGCTCCTATCTTATAAATTCACAGTAATAAACAAACACTTCAAAGAGAAAGTGTTATATTCCAAAAGATATTATAATTGGCAATAATTTTCAACAATGAAATAAATGTATTGATCAATTATACTGATGTTAAATCTAGTTTCGGATTAGCTAAAGGGTAGATGTTCAAAATGATAGTGAGCATTTTATGTCATATTGAAAGTGGGCACTTTGTGCCATAGAGGACATTTTTTATATATGTCCAGTGATATTGGCATCTATACCATCAATGGACGCTTTGCATCATAGAGGACCTTTGGTTCCTTTCTCTTAGTGGACACTTTGTGACATCATATACAGTGAGCATTTATGCCATAGTGGGCCTTTGGCCATATTGATACAGTGGACATTTAATTGCCATCAGTAACCCGCTATCCGGAACTAGGATTTAAAGTTTAGTATATGAGGGAAAGAAAGAAATTTATATCTATAATAGTGAAATGTAATGATACAAATTATATATATAAAAAAATTCTAAAGAGAATTAAAGGTAATTATTAAATTGAGCTTGAACAGTGTAAGTGTGTAGAGCTGAATCTTCTGCAGTTCTATACTAAGATTATTCTAAAAGTGTTACAATAATATTGATATTAGACATAAATAAAAGTTATGTAAATCAATAAAATAATTGATTTTATCTAAGAATTGAGATTATTTATAAATTAAATGGCTTATTGCCATAGCATGTAAATTTTGAGGATGAAATTTCTTTAGTGGGAGAGAATTTTAATGATTAATGATTTAAGATACAAAGTGCTCCAAAGTATAGTACTAAATTTAAGTGCTGAAAATTATAGATTTGAATGAAATTATCCTATATGTGAAATTAAAAAGTAAGATTTATTGAAAAAACAAAATAAGCGTATTGTGAACAATGTTATCAAATGAGAAAGCAAGTCTTAAATAAAATGATTCATAAAGAGAAAAGTTACAGTACCAAAAGTATAGTATAGCATGATGAATTTTATAAAGTTAAAGCTATTATTTTGTGTAATCAAAATATTATGTTGGTTTGTTACTGAAATTAGTTAATATATTGAAATATTTCTTAAAACTAAGTGTTATTACTATATTTTCATAAGTATGTTTCTTTAATATTAAATGACAAAATATGTTTATACATGCACTACTAAGCTTTGCTTAGTGTGTTAGAATTATTTTCTGATACGCAGGTATCAGGACATCGGAGCAAGTTAAGAAGTGGAATTAAGAATCTCAGGAAATTACCTATAGTACATATAAAGATCTTTTGTATATTGTACTCATAAGTTATAAAATGTATATATATAATTTAGTTTGGCTATTTGAGAGATTGTACAAATTTGTAAACATGAAAGGCATATATGTATTTAAAGAATGAAGTTTGAGAATTCTAGTGAATGATTATTAAAGAAAGGAATGCATTATATAATCATTTGATTTGACAAACTTGTGATAGTTTTATGCTTTGTAACTAGTATTTGGATTATTGGAGATTGGTCTAAATGTTGGATCTATAAGTATTGTATTATACAAATTGTATTATTATTTGAAAATTTTTCTTTAGTTGGAAGAGAATTTTCTATGAATTAATTGGAGCACGAACAGTATATCGAATAACATTCTCTGATAGTTTTTATGTAAGAATTATCAGAGGATGTTGCATTTAGTAACTGTAACATTCTAGTTTCTTGGAACTCAACCTGGCGAGTAATCTTGGGCCTAGACCCTCAACTCGGCAAGTAATCTTGCACCTCAACCGGACTTCGCTACAGTACTGGACTGCCCTTACGGGCCCTCCAGCAGGAATTTATTTATTTGGCTCCTGAGGAGTTGCCTCCCCAGATCGAACCCCTGACCTCCCACTTAAGAGAGCCAGCAAGCACAATCCAGTACTGATTCTTCCACTAGAAGAATTGGTACTGGATTATGTTCACTGGCTCTTGTTCGTTGGATCTCTTAAGTGGGAGGTCAGGGGTTCGATATGGGGAGGTGACTCCTCAGGAGCCAAATAAACAAATTTCTGCTGGAGGGCCCGTGAGGGCAGTCCAGTACTGTAGCGGAGTCCGATTGAGGTGCAAGATTACTTGCTGGGTTGAGGGTCTAGGCCCAAGATTACTTGTCGGGTTGAGTTCCAAGAAACTGGGACGTTACAAAATAGAACTATAAAGCCTTTACATGATAGATTAGAAAAGAACCCAGGCCCATGGACTGATGTCCATACTGGTATAATAAAACAGATAAAAGCTTTAGTAAAGACTATTTTCTGTCTCTATATAGCTAACCCATTAGCTTCTAAGATAGTTGAAACCGATGCTTCAGATATAGGATTTAGTAAAATTTTAAAACAGATTATTGAGGGAAAAGAAACCACAGTTCAGTTCTATTCAGGACATTGGAGTCCAACCCAATTAAGCTATTCTACTATTAAGAAAGAAATTTTGAGTATTATTTTATGTATTTTAAAATTTTAATCTGATTTATTAAATCAAAAGTTTTTACTACGTAGTGATTGTAAAAGTACTAAAGAGGTTTCACAAAAAGATGTTAAAACCTTGCTTCAAAGTAAATATTTGCTAAATGGCAAGTTATTTTAAGTATTTTTTATTTTGATATTGAATTTATAAAAAGGAGTAAACAATAGTTTACCAGACTTTCTAACCCGTTAATTTCTTTCCAGACAACATGGGGAAGAAAAATAGAAAAAATAAAGATAAAGAAACCCTAAAGCCAGAATCTCCTAAAGCTTTGACTGATCACTCAGATGAGATCACTAAAGTCACTACTAAAACTCCTAAGCTTTGGGTTGATATAGTTATAGAGGAAGAACAAAAATTCCAAATGGAAAAATGGATCTCCCAGCTAGCCCAATCTCCAGAGGTGGTTAAAGCTCTTTTAAAGATGGGACACAAACCCCCTCCAGGGGTTCCAGGTGAGAATGCTTTGATCCCATATTTAAAGCAACAAATTGAGATATGAGAATCTTCATCTCCTAAAACCCTATCTCAAAATATTTCTAAAGATGAGTTGATTTTTTCAAACCCATCAACTCAAATTATTTTTTTTAAATTTTTTAGTAAAACATTCTAAATCAGAATGGTTTACTAAAACATATTTTAGTACATAATTAATTATTGAATATGGACCTGCTCAGCAGAATTCTTGGAAGATAATTGAATTTGTATTACCTAAAGGTTGATTTTTTAAAGCTAATGATTTGTCTAAACTTCAAGAGTATTTTTTAAATATTCTTGTTGACTCTAAATCTATATTTTTAAAGCATAACTTTAATCAGAAGTAAAAGTATGTCATTGTCTATTCCTCCTTTAAAATTAAAAGGATTCTCCATCCTTCTGAATGGGGAAGACCTCTGCACATCCCTGTGCATTTTAAAGTCCTTCCTAAAGCCTCTTATTCCATCCTATAACTATTGGGATTATATTGAAGCTTTGACGAAAGTCTTATTGTTTTAAAACCCAGGGCAAACCCATTTCTGGCTGATATATTTTGATTCCAATATAAAGTTTGACAAACTACCCATGTGGTTTGTAGACTGGTGGTACTACTGTGGTAGTGAAGATCGTATACTATCACAAGATGTACTATTGACATTCCAATATTTTAAAGTCCACTTCAATCCAAGCCCATTTTAAAAGAAATTTCCCCCTCTTCTTCTCTTTTCAATGGCCTTTAATATTCCTTGGGTATACCAGTGGTATTTCGATACTGGAATACAACCTGGTTCGAATATCCTTGTAATATTAAAGAAAACTAAAATCGAATGGTGGAGTGCCTTTCGTAACTCTATATTTGAGCACACTGTAAAGTAATGGCTTCTCAAAAGGAATCATGGTGGTTTTGATCCAAAATTATCTATTTCCTTTGGAGCCCAAAGAGCCCAAAATATAGCCCTTCTTGCAGCCACAAAGACTCCTGAAGATTATAAAGCTCTAATGCAACAGATGGTCAAATCTCTTCCTTCAACCTCTTAGCCCATAAAGCCTCGAAGAACTAGCTCTGTTGGATCTTCGAATAAAGTCGAATCCAAAAAATCATCTAAAGACCATTTCATAAGAAAGAAGTCTCCTTCCTCTTTTGACTCCTCTTCATCACCATCCATGACATAATCCTCCACTGACACAACTGAGACATCTAACTCAGATTATTCTCCCAACAATAAAGATGACTATTATGAGATCCTGTCTCCCATAAAAATAAAAAGAAAAAAAGAAAAAAATAAAGAAAAAAGAAAAAGAAAAGAAAAATAAAGGAAAAGAGAAAGAAAAAGAAAAAATAAAGAAAAAAGAAAAGAAAGAAAAGAAAAAGAAAAAAGAAAAGAAAAAGAAGAAAAAAATCAGACTCTGATTCTGACTCATCAAAGGATTAAAGGCAGAAAGAACCTCATTCCTTCACACTAAAGTCAATAAAGACAGTGCTCACTGATAAGATACTATTTATCAATAGTATTCACTAGAGGAAATCAACAGTAAAGTTAGAAGAACTGTTTATCTACAGTTCTCAACAGTAAAAGCAAATAGTACCCCGATAAGGTACTATTCGTCCATAGTTTCAGACGCGTGAAAGTATAGTAAAAGTAAATAGTAATGACAAGTTGCTATTTATTCACACTACCTGATATGTGATGAGAATAGTTAAATCTATAGCATTCTGTCTATTTAAGGAGCCATTTCTACAGCTTTAAGACATCTTTTCAACTCTTAGGGGTTCTTAGGAGTTCTGAAGAACTTCAAGACTTAGATTACTTCCTTTCTTTTTTCTTTCACATATAGACCTTCTTCCATACCTGTATCTCTACTGTTGTATATATCTCTTGTAAGTTATAATTTGTATTTTAAAGTTTTTATTTTATTATATTAAATAAGTATGCTCTGTACCTACAGCTTGTTCTGATCTGGTACATCAGAAACCTATTTTAGAGCTTATATTATTTGTATTTTCATATAAAGATTTGTTGGTATAAGTTGGACACTAGGTTGTAATGGCTATTGGCTGTGAGCAGGATCTATAAGCTTGTGGTGCCTGGTATAACAAAAAGCAATATACCAATAATCTGTGTTTTATATAGTTTCATATTTTTTGTATTTTCATATAAATATTAAACCTATTGGTATATCAGATGGAAACTCAGATATAATTTTAGGAGCTGAATCTAAATGGACAGTATTCCTATCTGCACTTGGGTGTAACAATTCCAAGTACTAGTACTTCTGTATATTTTTAAATATCAATAAAGTATTTATTTTATTTTTAATACAGTCTTTTACATTTTTACATTTATTTAAATTTTAAATATATGTTTAGATCTAAGAGTGTGACTTATGCATGATTGCCTTTTACTTCTTATAAATCCTCTCACTTTTTGCTGGTTATATAAATATATGTATTCACCTATTAATATTGAGGAAAATATGTATTAATTATGTATGAAATTTTTTATTTTTTTATTATTTTGGTGTATAAATTTTTTTGTTTATTTAATCATTTAAACTTTAGTTATTAAAAATAGTTTAGTTTTTTTTATAGATCGATAAATAGCATATTGGTAAAAAAATTATAAACTAAAATAATAAAAATAACAAAGTTTAAAAAAGATTGATATATTTCTTTTCTAATATTAATGAAACAAAGATGTACTTATTAATTAAAAAAAGAAATATTAATTACATTAATTTTAGAGAGTGACTGTTTAATAATTTTTTTATTAATTAAAAAATAATTATTATAAATTTATTTATTAAAAATATATTATAATATATATTTTTAAATTAATAAAAATAAATTATTAAATAATTACTCTTTAAATTGAATATTATTAATATTTCTCGATTAAAAGTAATAATTGTTTGGAAGTGGAAACTTTGGTTGGAAATTTGTGAAGGTGGTTCTGCCAGCTGTAATGAGCTAGAGAAAGCATGCCTTGTCTGTGACCATGAATAAGATATAGTTAATCGACTCAAACATAATCTTACTCAATGGCGGACGTAGATGTTCACTAAAGGGGGCAAAATGGTGGTCGGTCGGTGGCCGGTTGGTGTGTTGCTGCCCGCCATTTTCATCACCGCCTCTATCCTTTGCTTTTATGCCGTTCTGGCTGCAGACGAAGTGGGGTCGTCCGCCCCCCATGACCCCCCGTAATTCCGCCCCTGATCTTATTGATCTATATTTTATTTATAGATTTTATTACATATAATACATCTTGTAATTAAAAAAATTAATAGAAATTTAAATCAACTTTCTTCCCCTATAGTTTTGCATCTAGCTTCTGAAAGTATTTTCATAATAAAAGTTTTTTCACGGTAAAAATAAACTTAATGCAAAATTTGTTCACAATTTAAAAATATTTAAAAGATTATACCAATCTCACCATTGAATTAGTGAATGTAAAAGAAAATATTTCTTAGTTTGACTCTATTTTTAATGCATAAAATTTGAAAAATATTAATTGTTGAATCCTTCCATTCCAAATTACAAAGTCATTATTTACATCAAAAAAGTAAAAAAAAAAAAACACTACTTGCAAAATTCTCCTTATATTGCACTTGAGAGAGAGTTGCATTAGCTTTAAAACACCATATTTTAATGGTAGTTGAAAAATTTTTATATGGACTGAATGTATATGTATTCGAATTAATTAAAACTAAATAAAATAGTTTTAATAAAAAATTCAACTTTTATTTAGTTTTTATTGCTGAGTTTATATATATCCTATCTATAGTTGTATTTTCTTTGATAATGATGGTTACTTTCCAAAAGTTCCTCTTATCTATTTGAGGGGGAGTTTTGTTAGTAACCTAAGTTTTTTTTTTTTTTTTTTAACTTTCCTCCAATAATTAACTTCCAAAATTTCAATTTTATTTTTTGGTATTGAAGGGAGGATTCTAATAGGAATTCTTATATACATTATATTTATGGTAAAAGTATTAAATGGTTAACATTTTTCAAAATTTATAGGCTAGCGGTGTACTTTAAAAAAGTAGGAATTAATTACTAAATTAAATTAAGAAAAATATTATGCAATTTATCATATTTAATCTAATTGATTATTTTTTTTTCTGAGAAATTAATTAAACAATCTGTCAAATTTATTACGGTAAATAAATTAATTATTTGTTGCTAGTAAAAGTCATTTTAGTAGCTAAATGAATGTAGGTAAAATAAAAGATAAAATTAAATTTAATTAGTATTTTTTTTTCAATTTATCTAATTAAATTTAAAATTAATTTTCCGCATTTTTGAGATAATATTTTATTATCTAGCTCAATCGTTGGAACTTAACTTTTGGTTTCATTTTTTAATATATACATATAATATAAACAATTTTTTAGAAAATTATATATGAATTTCAAACTAATTAAAATAAAATGTTCTATGATTTTTTTTTATAATGTAAAACTTTTTGTTATTGGTTAAACAATTATTACCTAAAAATATAGTAAAACTTTTATTTATTTAACAAATTAGATGGAAAAATTAAAAGAATTCTATGTTGAATTTGAACTTTTATACAAAAAATAGTAAAATCAAAGAGAAGAGATTGTTTTATGTTAAGTTTGTAACCAAATAATATATGGTATATATAAGAGTAGTTAATCTTCTTTCACCCACTTTAGTAAGAAATATTAGTAATTTTGAATAAAATGATTAATAATTAAGTAAAATAAATATGAAGAATTATTTAATTAGATTTAAAAGATAGTGTTATTAATTAATTTAAACTTAATTACCCTTATATGTAATTTATTTAATTACCCACTAAGATTGCTACATAAATATTATGATATTTAAGGATTAAATGGTAATGTACTCTAATTTATTTTACTTGCATTTTCTTATTTATTAACAAAAAGTTATTTAATACAATAAAATAGGAGGGAAGTAATTAGTTTGGCTTCTAAAAAAATAGAGATCCTGGTATACAAATTAATTTAATAACTAAGCAATGAATTTGTAATTTGTATAAAATAAACAAAAAATTGAAAATAAAAATGAAATCGATCGCAAAAAACGCTTCTAATTTGTCGTTCTAATCGAAGGAAAAAGAAGAAGGCAATTGATGGTTCTCTTGTGAGACTTTTCGGGAGTAAGCTTAGCCTTGTTTGACTTTTTTCTTATATATATATATTTAGATTTTTTTTTTACATTCAAGGTGTCACACAAAAATTGACCCTGAATATCTAAAACATTAAAAAAAAAAAAGAAATCAAGTGCGGAGAAATAAATAAATAGGGAATCACTGATTCATGGCATAAACTTGCCGGAGTTGACCAACCATTTTGAAGTTTATACGTGAACAAAAAAATGGGCATGTTTCAAATTGCAGCTTAGAAAGAGACATAGTCAAGGCTTAAAATGGCATAAAATATCACAAAATGACTCGTTAGTCTACAATATCCCCTCTTGGCTGAGAATTTTGGGGGCACAGCATCCGCATTGATGCATTGACCATAAGATGTTAATTTATAGCATTAAAAAAGCTACTTGTGTTTAAAAAAATTTATTATATTATTATTTTATCAATACTATTATTAAAATTTAATTTAATAATTATAAAATTTATTCAATCGTAATAATGCTTTTAGTATGGCTAAGAGTAAAAATATGTTAGGCCTGGTTTAAGATTTTGTATGTGTAATGACATATAAGTTATGCAATATGTAAACATGATAGTGGTACAAATTCACATGTATGATGTACATGGTCTGTAACGCTCCAATTTTATTAATTCTAATTGGACACACTAATTGATGGGAGATTAAGGGAGATTTAGATGAGAGATGTTGGAAATATAAATAACATATACATAACATATAAATAGTTAAAAGGGTATAGTTAAAAAGATAAAAAGTTAAAAGTAAAAAAATTAAAATATAAAATAATAATGTATTATATAACAACCTAAATTAATTAATATATATAATTGGTAAAAGATGATAAAAGTCAAATGTCTAGAATTTTCATCATCTTCTTTCTCTTTCTTTCATCTTGGTTGACCTCCATAGTTGATGGACAGGCGAGTTTCAATTCTTCAATTCATCAAGTTTTAATAAGAGTCAACAAAGATTGAAGATAGCTTGGATTTTAATTCAAGTAATAAGTAAGTTTCTCTAATCCTTAATGAGTTTTTTTAGTAGAATTTCTATGAGATTTTAGTATTGTGATATATATATATATATATAAGAAGTAATGATATGAATTTGGTATAGGAATGATTATTCTAGACTTGGTTTAGTGATTAGATGCAGTTGGCTAGAAATCGGTGTAGTGGATGAGGAGTTAGGGTTTTTGGCAAGGGTTGCCATTTTGGATTTTCAATTTAGGCATTTTATTTTTATTGCTCTAGTTTTTGCCTAGTCCGCCCTTGTGGGTTTTCGAAATTAGCGAGTTGTCCTAATTTTTTCCTAAGCCTCCCTTGTGGGTTTTCAACTTAGCGGACCACCACCTTTTTTTATTGGTTCTAATTTTTGCGTAGACCGCCATTGCGGGTTTTCAGAACTAACGAACTTTCCTAATTTTTGCTTAGGCCACCCTTACGGGTTTTCAACCTAACAAGCATCATTTTTTTAATTATTTTATTATGCTTACAAATTTGGCTTCAGGAGTACCTATGCTTGCTCGACATTCCATTCATGGATTTTGCTAGAATTTTTCATGACATCATTCTGCCAGGAAACTTCTCCATCCTGCTTCTTTATATGCCGATTGAATTGACTGGATCCGCTCATAGGCTGCGATCAACATCCGTTGGTTGGTACCTCGGTGGAAGATCACTCATGTCACCATTCAGACGTATTTGATGTATGTTCCTCTTGCTGCTCTTCGTCAGGGGACTTGCTATGATCCTCCTCGTCTTGATCGCCAGTATGGAGTCGAGCCCCGAGGTTTTAAGTTTACTCCGGATTTGGACATGCCTCGTCTGAATAGAGCTTTCCTGGATTGGCTGAATCAAAGTTGGCCTGCATGCTACACTTATCGTTTGCCATAGATTTTACATTTGTTAATTCCTTAGAAAAAGTAATGTTAGGATGAATAATAATAATAACAATGATAAAAGATTTTTTCTTTCCTTTTATAATTTGTCATCACTTTTTGCTATTGTGTTATTTATTTTACCATATTTAGTCAAATACTTGAAACAGTGCACATAGAACAATTGTAATATTAACTCCATTTTATTAAATTGGAGAACAATCAAACATAAAGCCAGCATACACAAGATCACTCATGTAGTCAACCAACCCTTATAATTTTCTCTCATTTAGCCCTAATTATTGCCTGGCCTACCCTTTCGAGTTTTTGAAATTAGAGGACAGCTCTAACTTTTGCCTAGGCCGCCCTTTTTGGGGTTTTGAACCTAGCGAGCACTCTTTTTTTATATACATAAAGCCTCTTCAACCTGTTAATGTTTACTGGCTCACTAAACTCATTCCTGTCCATGTCTGATATCTTGATTGCACCCTTGTTCATGACTTGCTTTACTACATACGGTCCTTCCCAACTAGGTCTGAATTTCCCTCTAGGATCAAGGACATTAGGCTTACACTGCTTCAACACTAAGTTGTCGACTTTAAACTTCCTGATCTTAACCATTCTATTATAGCCCCGAGCTATCTTTCTTTAGTAAAGCTGATGATGATACAATACTTTTAACATCCTCTCTTTAAATAATGCTAACTATGTATATCTTCTCACTACCCATTCCGTCTCAGGCAATTCAACATTTAGGACCACTCTTAATGACTTGATCTCTCTCAATTGGCAACACTGCTTCCATCCTATAAACTAAGAAAAATAGTGTCATTCCAGTCGGGGTTCGCACGTTTGTTCTGTATCCCCATAAAGTAAAAGGAAGCATCTTTGACCAATCCCTGTATGCCTTGGTCATCTTGGACAAAATTTGGTTAATTGTCTTGTTTGTTGCTTCTACTACACCATTAGCCTTTGGTCTATAAGGGGAGGATCAGTGATGATGAATTTGGTACTTTGAGAATAAGTCCCTAACTGCTCCTTGAAACTGTACCCTATTATCTGATATTACACTGTATGGACCTTGTATATGCAGATGAGATTCTTTTTGATAAACCTAGCCATTTGCCTTGCCCCAAGCTTGTTGAAAGATTCAGCTTCGACCCATTTCAAAAAATAATCCACTACTACTATATTGAAGCGATGACTGTTTGAAGTGGTTGGATGTATCTCCTATAATGTCAATCCCCAAGTCGCAAAGGGCCAGGGTGAAGACATAGAGTACAATTCTTCAGGAGGCATGTGATTCAAATTACAATATATATGACATTGCTAGTACTTCTTCACAAATTCAATACAATCTCTCTTCATGGTCAACCGGTAATAACCTTGTCGAATTATCTTCTTAACCGGGGCTAAACTATTCATGTGTGGACCACAATTTTCTGCATGTATTTTTGACATGATGTGCTCAACTTCAGGCTTCCTCAAACATCTCAAGTGCACCCCATCAAGCCATCTTCTATACAACTCTCCATGAAAGGTGATGTATTGTAAAGACCATCTCCTTATGGCTCTTCTCTCTTCCCTTGTTGCCTCCAATGGGTATTTCTTATTCTCCAAAAACCATCTTATAGTGTCATACCATGCATCATGGTCTGTATCTATTTCTATGATTGTGTAATATTCGTAGCAAGGAGTTGATGAACTAGTCAAAACCAAAGGCTTAAGAAACAAATTTATAAGATTTTCCCATACCGAAGCCAATGTGGCTAGTGTATCGGCCATCTGGTTTTCTTCTCTTGGTAGGTGTATAAATATGCACTCCTTAAAATTCTTCTTCATCATGGTCAAGTAATGGTGGTATGGTTTTAACTTCTCTTCTTTTAACTCCCACTCTCCATTTACTTGGGATACCGTTAGCAATGAATCACTAAAGACTTGCACCTTATCCACCTTCATAATCATTAGGGTTCTAGGCTAAAAATACAAGCTTCGTACTCCACCATATTATTGGTTGTCCTAAACTTCAACTTCTTGGCTAGAGGAATGAGCTCCCCTTTGGGTGATTCCAAAATTACCCCTAGGCTTGCTCCTTTTCTATTTACTGCTCTGTCAAAGTATATCTTCCATCCCTATACTTCTATGGCCTCTAAATGTTCATTGAGAAATCCTAAAACTACTTCCTCACTGTCTGGTAATGGCTGTTGGGCTAGGAATTCTGCTACTGCTCTACCTTTGATGGTTTTCCTGGTTAGATACTAAATTTCAAATTCTTCTAAGATGATCAACCATTTGTCATATTTCCCAATCAATGAAGGTGTTTCCCTTAAATACTTTACTGGATCCATCCTGAAAATTGCTTGCACACTATAAGACTGAAAATAATTCCGCAACTTCTTAGAAGACATCTTTTCAATGATACTATACTTAATTTCATAAGGTAGGAGCTTTCTACTCAAATAGTAGACTGCGTGCTCAACCCCCGATTCATCTGCTTGGGCCAGCATAGCTCCTATTGACTCTTCCTCTACTACTAAGTATAGTAATAAAGGTTTACTGGGCTTAGATGGTTTCAAGATAGGTGGATTCAGCAGATACTCTTTTATATGCTCAGAGGCCCTTTGACACTCTTCATTCCACTTGACTGGCTGGTTCTTCTTAAGTAACTTGAAGATAGGTTTGCAGATTGTAGTGAGCTTTGCTATGAACCTACTAACATACTGTAACCTGCCAATGAATCCTCAAACTTAGGGGCTGGCATATCCCCTATTGCCTTAACCTTGTTAGGGTCAATATCAATGCCATTTGGACCAATCACATTGTGAGCGGGGATTTTTGCCCCCCACTCCCATGTTGAATGGTTCTTGCGACTTCGGTACTGTTAGGCTCAGGGCCTTAGAGAACACATGCCTAAACCAGAATAAAATGGAGTCGCCACCCGGATGGGCCAGGAAAAAAGAAAGGGGTGGATAACTCAATTCCTAAGAAATCCCCAACCCCCTAATGGGTTCAAAAAGTTAGATACGTGTGGGGAAGGTGAGAATGACCCAATACCCCCACAACGCCCGGTTCATTAGAACCGACCTCCTTTTCAAGTCTAAATATTATAGAATTCTTAATTATTATGTATATATCCATACCACATACAATAATTAAAGCAAAAGCATCATTGTATTAAAATCAAAGTAATGTTCAAACAAAATAAATAAATGAACACCTATCCAAGGATGGAAATATGTCCGCACATCATCTAATGTCTAAAACTAAATAGAAAATCCACTAAAAAGGTGGAAACATGTCCTTTACATTAATCCAAAAATATTAAAATAATTTAAATTACATGAAGCTTAACTAATGAGGTACCCACAAAGTGAAAGCATACTGTAGACCCTTAATTTTTGACCCAATCTAATATGATATTTTTAAACAGCCTAAAATAATTTTTGTAGCATTTTAATTAAATAATATTTATTTAATTAATATTTATTACTTATAATATTTATTTTTATTAAAAAGCAACAATAAAAATGATAAAAAATAAATAAAAAAATTAGCAACGGAAGAATCAGCGATGAAAATTTTTCGTTGCTGGCGATGAATTGGCTTGGGCCAATTCACCGTAGGAAAATTCTGCAGCAAATTGGCCTGGCCCACGCCAGAGCCAGCAGCACCCAAGACCAGCGCCGGTAGATTTTGTTTGCCAGTGCACTTTTGCATGCCCGGTCCGTGCGCGATTTTGCCAAAACCCTATTCTACTTGGTTTTTAATTTTATTTCCTAAAAGGTTTTTATTTCTTTAGTCAAATAGTTTTAGGATTTTTTTTTCTATAAATACCACATTAAAACACATAGAAAGGGACTTTGATCTTTTAAAAAGGAGGGGAATTTTTGAGGACTTTTGGGCTCGGAACTATTGAAATTCTTTTGGCAATTAATTCATAATCTCAAGCTTGAAGGATCAAGAGGCAGCAAATAATATATAACTCATCAAAGGAAGTTCACACTGTCTTTGGTATTGTTCAACCAGAATTCAAGTTATGGTGGAACCAACAACGGAGGTTTGGTTTTCTATTGACTTATTTATGTTCACAGTAGCTTCATCATTCAAATTGATCAAATTTTTAAACATACAATAGATGGTGTTTTTTTTATCAATTATTCTGTTTACCATCTAAACTCTATTTAAAACCCTAAAAAGTGATTTTTCAAAACCCTAAAATCCTTAATACCCATAAAACAAACTTTTGAAATATGAAACCTTAATTACACTTTTTTAAAACCACAAAACAATAATCTGTTTTCTTAAAACCCTAACCAAATCTATTTTTCTAAGATTTATAGTAGCTTGTTTCTTCCAATTATGAAACCATATTTTCTAAATCTTAAACTCTAAAATCTTAAATTTCAACACCAAAATCTACAACCCTAAAAGTCAAATTTTAAAATCTTCGGGGCTGCAGCCCCCATCTCCGCAAGGGCGCTACCCTCTTGACCCTTGCCCGCTAACTGGCTAGCGGGACCGCTGTATGAGCTCATCGAAGGGGTCAATATTTATTTATGTATTATAAGTCTTTATGTTTAACTTTCTTTATTATGATTATTCAAAATACAGTAGCTTTATTTAAAATACAAACCTAAACCCTAATTTATTCAAACCATAAATCTTAATTAATTCTATTTTCCAAATCATCATAGTAGCTTGTTCCTTTCAAATATCTAAAGATTTTATTTTATTTTCATAAGCTTCAATCTTATTTACTTAAACCCTAAAGTTATATACTTACTGTTTTGTTTAAATTAGATGAATGATTTATTTATGATGAATGGTTGTTTACTTTTATTGATTTGCTTTGGTTTCAAAATATTGTAAGAGGTATGTTTCAATTATTGGATACCTCATTAATTAATTTTCATGTAATTTAAATTGTTCTTATATTTTGGGATTAATGTAAAGGACACGTTTCCACCTTTTGGTGGGTGTCCTATTTAGTTTTAGACCTTGAATGATATAAGGATATGTTTCAATTCTCGGATGGGTGTCCATTTATTTATTTTGTTTGAACATTGCTTTGATTTTCATATAATGATGCTTTATTTTAATTGTTGCATGTAGTACGGATAATATTGTTATATTTAAGAATTTTATAATATTAAGACCTGCAAAGGAGGCTGGTTCCAATGAACCGGACATTTTGGGGGTGTTGAGCTATTTCTCACCTTCTCCACACGTACCCAACTTTCCGAACCCATTAGGGGGTGGGAATTCCTTAGGAATTGAGTCATCCACTTCTTTTTTTTGGCCCGTCTGGGTGGTGACTCTATTTTTTTCCAGGCTTAGGCTCGTGTTCTCTAAGGCCCCAAGCATAAACAATGCCGAAGTCTTAAGAATCATTCCACCGGGAGTGGGGGCAAAAATTCCGCTCACAGTGGCGACTCCACTGGGGATAAGAGAAGTTGATTTCATTGGTCTTTTTATTATTCTATTCTTTCTTATTATGGTATTATCCATTGCATCATTAGATTACATTGTGTGCGTGAGTTAGGATGCCTGTGTTACCCGTGGTGTGTTATGTAAGGGATACCATACTTTCACTCAAGGTATGGAGATTGAGCATGGTATAACCACTCATAGCCTTGTACCTTTTGGTATATACTTACTATGGGAACCTAAGCCTTTTAACCCAAAGACTATAGCTCATGTAATTTGCCTAGTTACTTTCCTTAGGCTTTTACCCTAAATGCTTGTTGTTTGACTATAGTTAGTTTATCTTGGTTTAAATCATGACTTATTTGGTTTGTTCTTTTTCTAATATGACCTAAGTACATTGTAAGCTCAAAATAAATTTTTCTTTAAAGTCCAAAAGACCAAAGCTATTTTTATAACTTTTTAAAATGGTCTTTGGATATAAAACTTTTCTAAAAACTAGTTCTTTTCTCATGACTCAAATACAAAGCCCGAAATCTATTTTTCTAAAATCTTTTTACAACGGGCTTAGAAATAAAATTATTTTCATAACCTTTTGAAAGAGCTTACAAATTATTTAGGTCAATTATGAAATACCAAAAATCAATCGTGAGCCTAATTTATACTAAGAATTATTTATCATGGGCTTAATTTTGTCATGAATCATTAGTTACTTTTTCAAGTGAGAAATCTATTTATAATAAACCTCTTAATTTAGTTTTAATCCAATATAGCATAAAAGCTACTTTAGTTGGGTGAATGGATTAAAACCTAATTAATGGATATTATCATGAACTGATTTCCATTTTTAAAATACAACTATTGATTAAACCGTCTGAGGGAACTTTTTGAAAATGAAATATCCCATGTTGATATTTTGTTAACCATATACCTAGGAAAAGAGACTCACCATCTATGTGTGGAAGCTATAAGGTTAGAAGGAATGTCGTAATTATCTTTCTTTGTTTGTGCATGCATGTATACATACATACATACATACATACATACATACATACATACATACATCACATGACATATCATTAATCCCTTCTGGCTCAGAGCCCTAGATTACGATAGTTCAAAAGTTTACGACAATCCGACCTACGCTGGAGAAGAAGAATCTAATAACGACTCAATCACTTTTTCACCAAAAGCAATGGAGCCTGAACAAATTCAAAGAATGGTGGACGATGCCCTCAATGCTAAAATGGAAGAACTAAAGGGGGCCCTAGCTGAGATCATGAAGAATCAAATGACTACAATGTTTGGGAACAATGCCGAAGCATTCGCAAGCACCAAGAAAGATAAGGGGAAGGCTAAAGTTGGTGAAGTGGCTTTTGATGATGATAAGGTGATCATTGATGATGATGATGATGATTGAGCTCATTACTTCCAAGAACCTCAAGATAAGAAGAAAGAGTTAACGGTTGTTGAAAGATCAGCTGTGGAACTTTTGATGTTGAGAAACTAATTGCTGATTTAGAAAAGAAATTTGAGAAGAAACTGAAAACCGAAGAGATGTACGAGATTGACAAACTATTTAAACAAGATGAGAAGGTCCCTTATAAGTTCAAGATGCCTTCCTTCTCTAGGTACAATGGTACTAAAAACCCTCACTTGCATGTTAAATAGTACATCACTGCTATGCAGTCTGCCAGAGCTACTAAGGCTCAAACTCTAAGATATTTCATGCTCTCATTGGACCATGTTGTCCAAAATTGGGTCAACACCTTAGAGGAAAGTACTCAAAAAATATTAGGACATGTTGTACAAGGCTTTCATTCAGCAATATGGGTACAATGTCGAGCTGAAAATTACTTTAATAGAAATTGAGTCCATTAGACAAAGGCCAAATGAGAATTTCGTGGACTATGTGAAAAGGTGGAGGAATAAGGCTGCATTGCTCAGGAAGAGGCCCGATAAATCTGATAAAATGAGGATGATTGTGAGAGGGGTGTTGTCTAGTCTTCGTGAAAGGATGTCTCATACACTCATTCGGGATTTCAAAGATCTTCTCCAAGCTGGTCTGCAAATTGAAGAATGGGAAAGGGAGAAGAATCGCTTTTCAGAAAGAAGGAATGAGAAAGGGAACTACCAGTCGGGTAATCAAAGCATGCAAAAGGAAGTTGATATTAATGTGAGTGGTCAAGGAAATAAAAGACAGTTCTCAGAGCTGGGGAAACCTCTTTCTTGGATTTTTAACAAGCTACAAAAGGAGGGACAATTACAATTATTGGCCCCTCAACCTTTGCCAAATCCTTTACTTGTAAAATTTGATACTAAGGGTTCTTGTCAATTTTATCAGACTCAAGGACATGAGACCGATAGATGTACCCAATTGAAGTATGCACTACAAGAAAAACTGAATCAGACAACGGTCATCAGACAACGGTTAAGGAAAAAACCATTGTCTGAAAAAAACAGACAACGGTTTTTTTTCCCAAAAAAGCGTTGTCTGATTAATTTTCAGACAACTGTTTTTGGTTTTTTTTAACCGTTGTCTATTAGGTGTCATTTTGGTCACACCAGACAACGGTTTTTTAGGGACCGTTGTGTAATATATGTTCAGACAACTGTTTTTTTGGTCATACAAAACCGTTGTCTGATAAGATGTTTCAGACAACGGTTTTTTCGAAAGTGTTGTATAATTCAGCGTTTCAGACAACAGTTAAAAAAAACCGTTGTCTGAAGCAAGCATACAGACAACGGTTTTTAGGGACCGTTGTGTAATATATGTTCAGACAAGTATTTTTTTGGTAAAAAAAAATCGTTGTCTGATAAGATGTTTCAGATAAAATTAATCAGCCAGTGATTTAAAGTTATAACATACTCTGTCCGTTCACAAATAATTATTATTTTAGTTGATAAATTTTATTCATAAATAATTATCACTTTACAAAATTTAAAATTATTATATATATTTATTATAAATTTATTTGTATATAATTAATATAATAATAAAATAAATAATAAATTAAGAGGAATGGTAGTTTAATAAAATAGTAATATAAATTAAATTATTAAATATTTTTTTAATTATTGTATTAAATTTTAAAATAATTATTATTTGTGAATGAAGAAAGTAAATAATAAAGGAGTATTTTATTATATATGTATTGTACAGTAATGTTTTAAATTGGCACTAAATGAATTTATTTATTTATTAATGGATCAAATGACGTCATAGGAAAGTAAATTCTCCTATGGAAATATTCCAAATTTGATACATGAACATTTTATTTATATTTGTTCAAATTAGTTAAAAATTAATTATACAGTACTTTTCTTTGCTCTAAATTTATGGGACTTAATCATTTAAGTGAATTAAACCAAAACATACTACTAATATCTTTTCAAAAATAAAATGCAATAAAAGAAAATGGAACACAATATTCACAAAGTAAATAATAGTATATGCAAATGATTTGGAGTTGCAGCTTATTTTATTTAATTATTGTAAATAACTAGTTTCCAAAATAAGTTGATTTGTAAGAAAAATTATTTTTTCATTATTACTTAAGACTTGATATTCAAAATTAATTATTGAAATTATAAATCCAGAGTGAAATTACATTCTCCACTACAAAAAAATACGCTATCTACAACAGACAGAATCCGTCGCACATCCGTCGCAAATTAAGATTTGCAACCGATCTGCGACGGATACGATCCGTTAATAAAAAAGGCGTCGCAGTTTTCGATTTTGTGACAGGCCATCGCAGATTGCGATGGATTTGCTACCACTAGGCGGCTACAAATTTGCCACTCAAATTTTCGCGGGCAAACAGTATCCGTCGCAGAAACCGTCGCTAATTGGTAGCAAATTTATCTTCCCGCCATTTTCAAAGTCATAGTATTCCGTCGCAGATTGTCGTTGTAGATTTTCCGTCACAGATTTTGTCGCAAAAGTCGTCGCAAATCCATCACAAATGCCGTCGCAGATGTTCTGGAGTGTATATATGCCGTCGCAAATTCCGTTGCAAATTCTGTCGCAGACTGTCCGTCGCAGATTTTGTAATTGGTTTCCAGCTCTTTTTAATTTATTTATAATTTTGTAAATTTATGAATATTTAATGATTTTTAATTTTTAGAATGGCTGAACATATATAAGTCATATACATGTGAATGACAAGTATTCTAATATTGTCTGAACCAGCAACCATCACAGAAGTGGATGAATAAATTGTAGGCGCTCGTCAAAATCAAGTATTCTAATAATTTAATAACTTGGGCCAATACAACGTTTTTACTATCTTACCAATTGTCCCTGAACATCCAAATCAACCTCAGGACATGACCCAACAACCAATAACAAAGTAAAAAAAAACTGAAAAAACTTATCTACATAATTGCAACATCCAAGTAATCTTCGATCTGTGAAAGGGAAATTTTACATGTTAGCTGCAAATCCAATGTGTGAATCAGATTAATACGTGATGTCAAGAGAGGTGTCCTCTTTTTACCTGGAAGCCAAGCTCACTCAATGCTTTCCCATCATCTAATTTCCCATTTTTATTGGAGACAGTCTTTCCCACCTTCATGAAGCAAGAGTTTTCCACAATTACAACCTCATTTAACACTTTTGAATAGTGAATATATAGTATTTAGATTTTATTTTACCATCTAAGATAATCTTTACTTTCTTTTTACAGTTTTTATTTTTTGGGGTAGTGGGTGAATAAAGGAAAAAACAAGAAAGGAGGAAAAGAGGCTGACCTCTCGCACCACAAAACGACCATTTTTGTCAGGATATACAAAAGCAAAAGACAAGTCTTGCATCTCTTCTTCTTGCTGCTGGAGCCACCTCTTTGACCTGTCAAAGAGGCCAGAATAAGCAAATCAAGAATGGAGCCAAAATGCCTATAGCCAAAGTTACTCAATGAAGGGGAAAAAATGCACAGCAAAATGAGAGCAAATTTATACCGTCTAGGCCTTTACAGTGTAATCATAGATTCATAAGCAACTGCATGTAATTGAGTTGATGAAATACAGGGTAAACAACTGTCAGTTTCAATGCCATCTCTTAATGGCTCATTTACACCTCTGTACAGTACACTACTGCAGAGAAAAGATTAAGCTCCACAGCTCAATGAACAAAGCCAAACCAAACTTTCGCAAAAGTAGTAGAACATTCAGCAAAAGAAAATAATAAAGAGAATGAGGTTGCAGGAAGAAGGAAGAAGGAGATAGTTTTAAAAGTAACTAGGACTGGAACGTTCACAAATTAGCATTGAGAGTGAAATTCACCGCAAAGTGAATGTGGATATTAATAAGTAATGTTAAGTAACTCTTTTGTCCAATACAATACCTAGTAGATACATAATTTACATTGACTTCTGATTTCATAACCAAGCAACCAACATAATACCTCCCAATGACCTTGCAGTTTTATTCTCCTCCGAAATTATATCTAAACTCTAGAGCTTTGCTGTAGATGCTGAAATCCCTAAAAAACTGTCAAGTTTCAAGGTCTTCTTGGAACTATACTGAAATTCAACACACAAACTTGTGAACGAAACTGAGTTTTAGTGTGCTCCCTACCTATGGCCATACTCATACTAAGGTTCAAGGCGTTCAAAAACTTCCTATTACACATTATTAAATAGAGTAATGGAACATGATGTTGACATACCAGGTCTGTTAACTCTCGATGAGTAGCATCCTTCCATGTATATATTTGAACCTCATCCTTAGGCTCCTTGCCTCTCACCGCAAAGTCTTCCTTGGAATGACGACTCCCTATCTGCAGGAGATTCAGCAAGTCAAAGTTCGTATAGATTTCCAAGATGGATCATAAAGTTTTAGAGTTTATGGCAATGAGTCATCATGTCTATATTGTGTCAGTTGGCACATAATGGTTTCCATGTAACTAAAAAATCTACCAACCCTTTAATGCATTTACACCTAGCAGGGCAGTTATCTGTGAGTACTACTACAAGGTCAAATAAAAATTTTGAACTTTCCAGCTTAAAAATAACCAACTGAACACACTTCAATTTTCAGACAGTAGAAAAGTATAATGAAAAATTTTCCTTGCAAATTAAATTTCCTGTTTATGCATTTGAAATTCCCAAGTCATACTAGAGTATTGCAATACATTAACATCTACAAACGAACAATGCCAAAAACGCAGTAAAATCTACAATAGAACAATGCCAGAAATGCAGTTAACTACATGAATCAGTAGAACATCAATAAAAATTTATTTAGACTGAACTTCTTTCACAACACTCTTTACAAATTCCATTTAACTCAAGAACTACCACGCATGTAATTTCAACACTCAACTAGACACAATGGAAGAAATGTAATTATCAACGAGGCTGACTCTGTGTCTAGTCCCTCACATATTTATTTTCTTGATGATAATTTCCAGTTCCCACGTGCTTTTTCAACAAGTTGTACATTTCCAAAGACTGAAAGACAAATTTTACAGCATAAAATTATGGAAAAAACTCAGAATAGTGAACACACCTTAGTGAAAACAGGAAGCAATAAAGGACAAGTCTGCATTTTCAATAGGAAGGAAGGAAAAAAATAGCATTAGAATACCAAAACAAAAAAAATTAAAATAATATACAAATTCAACATATAACTCATGCAGATGCAGATTTATTAACAAATCGGTAACAATCTAACACATGTTAATGGCAACCACGGCCCCAAAACCACATAGCATGTAACACCCCCACACCCAATACATATACACTACATACACCACAATGTAGTATACATGTATCGAATATAGGAATGCTACGGATTTTCTTAACGTTCAAAACATTTTAAACTTGATACAATACCCTTATCGTTATATATTATAGAAAAGTAAATCATTTACTTATAAACAAAACATATTAGATATATATATACATACATTTAAATATTACGCAGAGGAATATAGAAAACATTTACATATATGAAAGCATTTGAATACGTATTTACAATTATACATATATTTACAATATAACCCATATTTACAAAATATAAAAGAGTTATACATGATTGGCAAGTCTCCTTTGATCTTTAAGTTCCCAAAATCAATTCTTCACTGTCTACTCTCACTCGGTCTCGAAGAGCTCTCGGGTTCAACCCTATTACCTGCGCGATCAAACACTATCGCGCTAAGCCAAGGGCTTAGTAAGACAATTCATGCTAATGTTATGCTTTAGTGCAATGCAATGTTTCGCATTTGTATTAATAAATCAACATCAATGATACACACACAATTAGTAAAGATCATACTCAACAAACAATATTCCGTGAATAGTCCGTTTCATCATATAAGTAATATTAACATTTCATTACATTAGAACAACATTTATGTTATACATAAAACCTAGACACCTATGGACCCATCAAGTACTTAATACGATATTCAGAATTCAGAGTTACTGCTTTGGTTCATAAACACCATTATCAAGCCCGTAGGCAACATATACATATATATTTATCTCTATCCATGGATAGCGTAACAGACCCGGTCTCTTGGATCATCAACTCATCTAACTCGAGGATATCCTCAACCCGGCAAGACTGTTACAAATCAAATATCTCATAATATCAATTATCATAGTGTAACAGACCCAGTCTCTTGGACCTCAATTCAACTCAATTTGAAGAGATCCTCAACCCGGCAAGACTGTTACCTTTCATTAAGTAGGCATGCCTCCAAAAACCAGAACTCTGAAATTGAATATCATATTAAGCATACACTTATTTCATTATTCTCTTTATCAAACTCTTTCTCAATCTTTCTCATCAATTAGGCAAACATGCCATACATCATTCAATTATATCATCATAGCCAATCATAATGGCTCTATATTCCATTTCATCTCAATTCACAACATAACATTTCAATCTTTCATAAACACATTCATTTGCATCATCATGTCATTCACATTATTCATATATATATATATATCATCAGTGATATAAACATAACAATACACATTGCTCAAATAAATTAACAATGTAATAATGCCACATTTGAACTTACACACAATCATATAGGTTTTGTACTTACCTCAAAAACAAATCACACTACTCTTAACACTTCCTTGTTCAAGATCCTTCTATCTCTTAAATCAATGATTAATCACTATCTTCAAGACCTAAATCAAAAGTAATAGCATATACTTGTTTAGGGATACACAAGAGATAATCCAATTAGGAATTAATTAGGGCAAACCCTAACCTTGACACGCTCACCCACACGGGCATGTCCATGACCGTGCCCTAACTCCACAACACAGAAGTATTTACACGCTCAACAACATGGGCGTGTTTCTGGGCGTGTAAATTCTCAAATCTCACAGTAGCTATGACACGCTCAATAACACGGGCGTGCTACTGGTCGTGTCAAACCTACTGCCTCCAACACAATTGACACGCCTAAAGACCCTGGACGTGCTCATGGGCGTGTCCGGCCACAAATCAAGATTCCGACCAAAACAACCAAACACTCAACAAAACACTTTTATCCAACAACATCCACTTCACACCATCTTAACAAAACATACTCAAAACTCATCTAAAACTTGCAACACACCAAAACAAGCCAAACACACATCAAGCACAAAACACAAAATCATCTCAAAACCCTCACCACATATACAACATCATCTCTTCCAACCACTTACTCTTTTCTTCAATCCATACTCAACATCCATCATCCAATCACTCAAACACTTCTCACATCTCAAAATCAACCAACACACTCTTAAAAATCTATCAAACTCAAATATCATTTCAAATAAACACAAAGATCACAAGAGAACTTACCAAAGTTATAAGACTTCTTGTATCATCCACTAGATCACTTCAATCTTCCATCAATTTGAGCTTAACACATCAAGATCTTCACTTTGTCTCTTGTTTTCCTTTGTCTATGAAGAAGCCGGCCACACAAAGAAGAAAGAAGAAATGAACCACAAAAATAAAGTCAACTCTTCTTTTAATCTCCACCAAGTGTTCCAATTCAAACAATTACCAAATCACCCTTTTATCATTTGTTCTAGCTTTCTTTTTAATCCAATGCCCTTAATAGTCATTTCACCAATAACCAAATAAATATCTCTACCCCCCTTGACTCTTCATTTGACCAATTTATATGTTATATATATATATCATCATATACACAACATATACCATTCTCTCTAAACTCTATTTTCTTTCCCAATTTCTTTTCTCTTGCAATTAACACATATATACAATCCAATATAACAACAACAACAATAACAACAATAACAATAACATAATCAAAACTTCTAGAGCATATATGAGGATATTACAATTCTCCCCCTCTAAAAAAAAATTTCGTCCTCGAAATTACCTGATATCAAAGCTGAAACAACTGAGGATATTGCTCTCGCATGGATTGTTCACTTTCCCAAGTTGCTTCTTCTTTTGCATGATTCTTCCATAGAACCTTCACAAGTGGCACTCTCTTATTTCTTAATTCTTTCACATCACATGCCAAGATAGCAACTGGTTCCTCTTCAAATGTCAAATCTTGATTTACCTCGATAGATTCAATCGGCAACACATGAGATGGATTCGATATATATCTCCTCAACATAGAAACATGAAATACATTATGAATACGATCCAACTCAGGTGGCAAAGCTAGTCGATACGCAACTGGCCCAACTCTTTCCAAAACTTCATACGGTCCAATGAAACGAGGACTCAATTTCCCTTTCCGACCGAACTTTAAAATCTTCTTCCAAGGAGACACTTTCAGAAATACCTTATCTCCAACATCAAACCCTATGTCTCTCCTTTTCAGATCTGCATAAGACTTCTGTCGGTCTGAAGCTGCTTTTAACCTGCCTCTAATCAACTTTACTTTTTCTTCAGTTTCTTGAATCAAATCAGGACCAACCAACTTATTATCTCCAAGCTCATTCCAACAAAGAGGTGTCCTACACCGTCTGCCATACAATGCTTCAAACGGTGCCATACCAATGCTGGATTGGTGACTGTTGTTGTAAGCAAACTCCACAAGAGGTAAAAACCTATCCTAACTTCCAGAGAAATCGATGACACAGCTTCTCAACTTGTCCTCAATAATCTGTATCACCCTCTCTGACTGTCCATCCGTTTGTGGATGAAAAGCAGTACTGAAGTGTAATCGAGAACCCAAAGCACTATGCAAACTCTTCCAAAATCTTGAAGTAAACCTGGGATCTCGATCAGACACTAAAGAAGTTGGAACACCATGCAACTTCACAATCTCATGGATATACAGCTCAGCTAATCTCTCCAAAGAGTAATCCATCCGAACCGGAAGGAAATGAGCTGTCTTAGTCAATCTATCCACAATCACCCATATGGCATCATGCTTCCTTTGTGTCATTGGCAAACCAGACACAAAATCCATCGTCACTCTATCCCACTTCCATTCTGGTACTGATAATGGTTGAAGCAATCCAGTTGGAACTTGATGCTCTGCTTTTACCTTCTGACAAGTGAGACATTTCGATACAAACTCAGCAATGTCTCTCTTCAAACCAATCCACCAATAATGCTGTCTCAAATCATGATACATCTTTGTATTACCCGGATGCATAGCAAACACTGACTGATGTGCTTCTTCCAAAATGACTCTTTTCAAATCAGCATCATCGGGTACACACAATCGGTTCTTAAACCAGAGACTCCCATCACCTTTCACAATAAAATCTCTAGTCTTCCCATTCTTGCAATCTGAAATAATCTTTTGAATCTTCATATCAGTCAACTGAGCCTCTTTGATCTGATCCGATAAAATTGGTTTCAAATGCAACTGTGCCAACAATGCACCATCGTCACAAGCTACAAAACTGGCATGCAAAGCTCTCAACTCAACAAGCAACGAGAGCGAGTAAACAGTTAAACCAGCTAAAGACTTCCGACTCAAGGCATCAACAACAACATTTGCTTTACCTGGATGATAATCAATCAAACAGTCGTAGTCTTTAATCAATTCCAACCATCTCCTCTGTCGAAGATTAAGTTCTTTCTGGACACCCAAATATTTCAAACTTTTGTGATCAGTGTAGATGAAACATTTCTCCCCAAACAAATAGTGTCGCCAAATCTTCAATGCAAACACAATGGCTGCTAGCTCCAAATCATGGGTCGGATAGTTAAGCTCATGCGGTTTCAACTGTCGAGAAGCATAAGCTATCACTCTACCTTCTTGCATCAGTACACAACCCAAACCATTATGTGAAGCATCACTGTAGATTACATATGGTTTGTCTTCTACAGGTAAAGTAAGAACAGGCGCTTGAGTCAACATTTCTCTTAACTGATCAAAACTAGCCTGACACTGATCCGTCCACACAAATCTCACTCCCTTACGAAGCAATCTGGTGAGTGGAGTAGCTATCAAAGAAAACCCTTTCACAAACTGTCGGTAATAGCCTGCCAAACCCAGAAAACTTCTAACCTCTGTCACCGACTTGGGTGGACTCCAATTCAATATAGCTTCAACTTTGCTCGGATCAACTCTAATGCCTTCTGCTGAAACAATATGTCCGAGAAAAGCGACTTGATCCAACCAGAACTCACATTTAGACAATTTGGCAAACAACTGCTTCTCTCTCAAAATCTGCAACACAATCCGCAGATGCATATCATGTTCCTCTTCATTCCGCGAATACACCAGAATGTCATCGATGAAGACCACTACAAACTGATCCAGATAGGGCCTGAACACCCTATTCATCAAATCCATAAAAGCTGCAGGTGCATTCGTTAGACCAAAAGGCATAACTAAAAATTCATAATGCCCATACCTGGTCCGAAAGGCGGTCTTGGAAATGTCTTCAGCTTTAACTCTCAATTGATGGTACCCAGATCTCAAATCAATTTTAGAAAACACAGCTGCACCCTTCAATTGATCAAAGAGATCATCGATTCTAGGCAAAGGATATTTATTTTTAATAGTCACCTTGTTCAATTGCCTATAATCGATACACAACCTCATAGTACCATCTTTCTTTTTCACAAATAGTACAGGAGCTCCCCAAGGAGAAACACTGGGGCGAATAAATCCTTTGTCCAACAACTCCTGTAATTGCACTTTCAATTCCTTCAATTTTGCTGGTGCCATTCTATAAGGAGTAATAGAAATAGGAGTGGTACCAGGCAACAATTCAATACCGAACTCCACCTCTCTCTCAGGAGGCAATCCTGGCAACTCCTCTGGGAATACATCTGAGAACTCTGCAACTGTGGCAATGCTATCAATAGGAGAACCTCTTACTCTAGTATCTACCACATGAGCAAGATAAGCATCACACCTTTTTCTAATCAACCTCCTAGCTGCAACAGCTGAAACAAATAAGGAGGCTAACTGTTCCTGCTCATTAGATACTATCACCTCTCTACCATCACCAGTTCTCAAAGAAACAATTTTCTTTTTACAATCCACCACAGCTCCATGTCGAGATAGCCAGTCCATACCTAGAATCACATCATATTCCTTAAATGGCATCTCAATCAAATCTCCAAGGAACTCCTCACCTTGCACCCTCACTGCACTATCTCGGTGCACCTTACTCACAATCACACTATGCCCTAACGGATTTGTCACCAACACATCAAATCCTAGGGACTCAGCATGCATATCAGACACAGGCAAAACAGATGCACTAATATAAGAATGTGTGGAACCCGGATCAATCAAAGCAAGCACTGAAGTATCAAATAAAGAAAAAGTACCAGCTATGACTGCCGATGCATCTGGCTGCCTCTGCATAACATACATCCTCTGGGAAGATCCAACCTCCTCTGGTCTACTCTCCCTGGATGTAGCACCTCCTCTAGCACTGAACCCAGATCTGCCTCCCCGGCTGCTACCTTTGCCTGCTCGACCTCCCCTCACACTAGGTCGAGAAGCTGCAGTATCAACTGACATCCGCTCCTGTCTCTCTGGACAATCTCTAATAAAATGCTCAGGAGATCCACATCTGAAGCACACAGCTGACCCACTATACCTCCAACAAGCACCCCTATGTGATCCACCACACTGAGCACACACAGGTAGAGCGGATCTTTGAGTCACTGGGGTCGGAGCACTCGCCACTGAAGTTGTAGGTCTAAATCTCTGTCTCTGAAACTGCACTGACCTACCAGCTGACCTCTGACTCCTACTAGCTCTAGGAACAAAGCTTCCTTTACCTCTCTTAACAGAAGAAGACCCTGCCTCAAACTGGGGCCTCCTAACCCTAACCTCTTCCTCTGAAGCAGCTGCAATAACTTGAGCTCGCTCCACACTCCGAGCTGCTGCCACAAGCTGGGAAAAATCATGATATCTAGATCCAGCCACTAGACACATGATAGAGGGCCTCAATCCCTCCTCAAATCTCCTGCATCTATCTATCTCATCAGCTATAATGCCCCCAGCATACTGGCTCAATCGAATAAACTCAACCTCATACTCAGTTACAGTCTTGCTATCTTGCTTCAAGCTTAAGAACTCCATCTTCTTCATGTCTTTGTACTCCCTAGGAGTATACTTCAACTCAAACTCTCTCAGAAAATCCGCATATGACAAGATCGGTGGATCATCCATAGAATGGGGCACTGTCCTTCACCAGTCGTATGCATCCTTCTGTAGCAATGATCTTGCATAATCAAACTTTTCCTCTGGGGTGGCTTGCAACTGAATAAAGATCCTCTGTACTTTGTCAAGCCACTGTTCTGCTACAGCTGGATCAGTAGTACCAAGGAAATCCTCTGCTCCATACTTCCTTAGTTTATCATAGTGCCTCACTGGTACCACAGGCTGAGGGGGTGGCGGTGGTGGTTGCACTGGTGCTTGTCTCAAAGCCTCTATCACATGCCTAAGCCAAGCTGGCGGAACCTCCTCACCAACTGGTCTCCCAGACACCGAAACAGGTGCCTCCCCAGCACTATCAACTCTAGCTCTATCCTCCGGAGCTACACTCTCCTCACTACCCTCAACTGACTGACGCAAATGAGGATCCATCACAACCTATTTCTGCAAACACAGCAGAATACATCTTATTAAAGATCAGAGATTGCCAATCCCAACATATATTTTATTCAAAAACCACTTTTTAAAATCAAAATAGTCTTTTTCTTACATTTTACCTAGGTTGAGAATCTCAAACCTAGGCTCTGATACCAAAACAATTGTAACACCCCCACACCCAATACATACACACTACATACACCACAATGTAGTATACATGTATCGAATATAGGAATGCTACGGATTTTCTTAACGTTCAAAACATTTTAAACTTGATACAATACCCTTATCGTTATATATTATAGAAAAGTAAATCATTTACTTATAAACAAAACATATTAGATATATATATACATACATTTAAATATTACGCAGAGGAATATAGAAAACATTTACATATATGAAAGCATTTGAATACGTATTTACAATTATACATATATTTACAATATAACCCATATTTACAAAATATAAAAGAGTTATACATGATTGGCAAGTCTCCTTTGATCTTTAAGTTCCCAAAATCAACTCTTCACTGTCTACTCTCACTCGGTCTCGAAGAGCTCTCGGGTTCAACCCTATTACCTGCGCGATCAAACACTATCGCGCTAAGCCAAGGGCTTAGTAAGACAATTCATGCTAATGTTATGCTTTAGTGCAATGCAATGTTTCACATTTGTATTAATAAATCAACATCAATGATACACACACAGTTAGTAAAGATCATACTCAACAAACAATATTCCGTGAATAGTCCGTTTCATCATATAAGTAATATTAACATTTCATTAATTAGAACAACATTTATGTTATACATAAAACCTAGACACCTATGGACCCATCAAGTACTTAATACGATATTCAGAATTCAGAGTTACTGCTTTGGTTCATAAACACCATTATCAAGCCCGTAGGCAACATATACATATATATTTATCTCTATCCATGGATAGCGTAACAGACCCGGTCTCTTGGATCATCAACTCATCTAACTCGAGGATATCCTCAACCCGGCAAGACTGTTACAAATCAAATATCTCATAATATCAATTATCATAGTGTAACAGACCCAGTCTCTTGGACCTCAATTCAACTCAATTTGAAGAGATCCTCAACCCGGCAAGACTGTTACCTTTCATTAAGTAGGCATGCCTCCAAAAACCAGAACTCTGAAATTGAATATCATATTAAGCATACACTTATTTCATTATTCTCTTTATCAAACTCTTTCTCAATCTTTCTCATCAATTAGGCAAACATGCCATACATCATTCAATTATATCATCATAGCCAATCACAATGGCTCTATATTCCATTTCATCTCAATTCACAACATAACATTTCAATCTTTCATAAACACATTCATTTGCATCATCATGTCATTCACATTATTCATATATATATATATCATCAGTGATATAAACATAACAATACACATTGCTCAAATAAATTAACAATGTAATAATGCCACATTTGAACTTACACACAATCATATAGGTTTTGTACTTACCTCAAAAACAAATCACACTACTCTTAACACTTCCTTGTTCAAGATCCTTCTATCTCTTAAATCAATGATTAATCACTATCTTCAAGACCTAAATCAAAAGTAATAGCATATACTTGTTTAGGGATACACAAGAGATAATCCAATTAGGAATTAATTAGGGCAAACCCTAACCCTGACACGCTCACCCACACGGGCGTGTCCATGACCGTGCCCTAACTCCACAACACAGAAGTATTTACACGCTCAACAACATGGGCGTGTTTCTGGGCGTGTAAATTCTCAAATCTCACAGTAGCTATGACACGCTCAATAACACGGGCGTGCTACTGGTCGTGTCAAACCTACTGCCTCCAACACAATTGACACGCCTAAAGACCCTGGACGTGCTCATGGGCGTGTCCGGCCACAAATCAAGATTCCGACCAAAACAACCAAACACTCAACAAAACACTTTTATCCAACAACATCCACTTCACACCATCTTAACAAAACATACTCAAAACTCATCTAAAACTTGCAACACACCAAAACAAGCCAAACACACATCAAGCACAAAACACAAAATCATCTTAAAACCCTCACCACATATACAACATCATCTCTTCCAACCACTTACTCTTTTCTTCAATCCATACTCAACATCCATCATCCAATCACTCAAACACTTCTCACATCTCAAAATCAACCAACACACTCTTAAAAATCTATCAAACTCAAATATCATTTCAAATAAACACAAAGATCACAAGAGAACTTACCAAAGTTATAAGACTTCTTGTATCATCCACTAGATCACTTCAATCTTCCATCAATTTGAGCTTAACACATCAAGATCTTCACTTTGTCTCTTGTTTTCCTTTGTCTATGAAGAAGCTGGCCACACAAAGAAGAAAGAAGAAATGAACCACAAAAATAAAGTCAACTCTTCTTTTAATCTCCACCAAGTGTTCCAATTCAAACAATTACCAAATCACCCTTTTATCATTTGTTCTAGCTTTCTTTTTAATCCAATGCCCTTAATAGTCATTTCACCAATAACCAAATAAATATCTCTACCCCCCTTGACTCTTCATTTGACCAATTTATATGTTATATATATATCATCATATACATAACATATACCATTCTCTCTAAACCCTATTTTCTTTCCCAATTTCTTTTCTCTTGCAATTAACACATATATACAATCCAATATAACAACAACAACAATAACAACAATAACAATAACATAATCAAAACTTCTAGAGCATATATGAGGATATTACATAGCATGACCTGATGAACTAAACAAACTTCAAGAGAACATATTTTCCCAGGTCGTTAATAGAGCCATAAACACGAGTAACAAAAAGGAAATTTAAGCCATATAAATTGAGCCACAAAGCATAAAGAAAGTGAGTTAGCTTTGAAACCCTAGAATTTGATCTATATTTATAATCAAAGATGAAATCGACTTTCCTATTTTGAGCAAAAAATACATGCTGTCATTCGAAACCCTAGAAAAAACAATTAAATGAGCATATTGTACCTTCTCGTGGTCGACAGGCTGAAGAGGCGGAGGACCTCGAGGAGGAGGACCCAACGGCCGTCCACCTGGTCTCTTTTGTACTTCAGATACTCCTGCCATCCCTCTTTCTCTATATATCTAAAATGCCAAAACGAGGATTTCTTGTATGTTCTTAGAATCATAGCAGGGCTGTGTTAGCTTTCTTCTTTGCTGAATGCCTCGGCATGGATATATGGATGTTGAGCGTGGGCCTGATAAATTTTGGTGTGCTTGGGCTTCGCTCCAATTGGGATTTTTTTAAAAATATATAAAAAATAAAAATTATTTTCAAAATGATTCACTTTTCTTTTCCTTTTTAAAACTATTATTTTAAATTTTAATAAAAAATATCTCTTTCAAATATATACTAAGCTTATGAAGTCTCAAAAAAGAATTAACTTTTATTAAATATATATAAATTAATCCTAAAATATTCAAATCGAATAAATGAGAAAAAAAAAAACTAAATCCGCTGACAAGTGTTAAACCAAATCCACCAGCAAGTTGTCAAAGCAAAAACCACATGATTCAATAAGAAACATAAAACTTTCAACAAAGCGTCTAACCAATCTTTCATTAAATTCTGAATGATATAAACAAAACATTCTACAGGCAGCAGGGAGTTGTAACAGGCATTAAGGATGTTGGAACTGCAAGTATAAAGGATGAAAAATTAATGGCAGGACATAATTTCAAAATAGAACTTAAAACAAATGAAACTATTACCATCATGACAGCTGAATCAATTCTTCTTCCTCCCGCATGTAACGACTGTTTTCTTCATCGAGTTCATAAACCCATTAGAAACTTTAAAGTCCACCATTAAATAATGATTTAGATATAATATGATATTATATAAGTAGAAATACAAGTATATATTAGTATATATATACATGTATATACAAGTATATATATAAGGATATACAAGTATATATTAGTATGTATACAAGTATATACAAGTATATATATTAGTATATACAAGTATATATTAGTATATACAAGTATATATATTAGTATATACAAGTATATATTAGTACATATACAAGTATATATATTAGTATATATAAGTATATACAAGTATATATATAAGTATATATTAGTATATATACAAGTATATATAAGTATATATTAGTATATACAAGTATATATATTAGTATATATAAGTATATATTAGTATATATATATTAGTATATACAAGTATATACAAGTATATATATTAGTATATACAATTATATACAAGTATATATTAGTACATATACAAGTATATACAAGTATATATATTAGTATATACAAGTATATACAAGTATATATACAAGTATATATAAGTATATATTAGTATATACAAGTATATATATTAGTATATACAAGTATATATTAGTATATACAAGTATATATATTAGTATATACAAGTATATATTAGTGCTAGTTCTTTCATAAATTTTTGCTCATGTTCTTCTCACATCCCACTAAATCTAATGTTTCTCAAATCATAATCATAATCTTCACTTCCATTTGTAAGTGTTCTTGTGGACTTGCTTATTGAACTCTTGCCTTGCAATTACATGCTTTCTTTTTTTTACCTTAGAAAGAATCAATGTTAGACTTATTTAGTTTTTGCTCAATCTAATTTACATTAACACTAAATTTTATAATTATATAGGGTTCCATAAAAATTTATAACTACTAATTATTTAAATTGTATTGCCTTAAGCACTTATGGATGAATTATAAATTGAAATTTATAAGTCATCTATATAAGTGAATTTATAAAGTTAATTTAACAAAATTTTGAAAAATCCATTTTGTTTCAAAAGAGGGATGTCAAAACTTCAAAAATTTTAAACACTTAAATTCCCCCCTTTATTTCCAAAAAAAAATTTTATTTACCCCCATTTTGCCAAAAACATGGCCATTTTAAAATTTAGCAATAAACCTAAACAGACCTATCTCCTCCTTCTCTCTTTCGATTTCTCTCTCTCTAGACCCGATTTGTTTCCATTTTGTAGAGGTGATACTTGCAGCTCTGCTAAGCTGGGTAAAATCGCAGTTACAGCTATGGGGCTCTCCACTACCCAGATTAGCCCGTTCAGACCAATTTGCTCTCCTTATTTCCCGTTTTCACTGTCTTATCCTTGCTGTGCATCTGTGGCTACTTCTTCTCGGCCTTTCTCTAATGCACTTCACAGGTTCACTTCGACCCAAGCCCGAGAAAGAGCCCAAGAAAAGGGTTGTAATTACGAGCATGGGATTGGTTTCTGTGTTTGGGAATGAGGTTGATGTTTACTACGATAAATTGCTCGCTGGAGAGAGTGGAATAGGACCCATCGATCGGTTCGATGCATCCAAGTTCCCCACTAGATTTGGTGGACAGATCCGAGGGTTTAGTGCAGAAGGCTATATTGATGGAAAGAATGATAGGAGACTTGATGATTGTTTGAGGTATTGCATTGTCGCGGGTAAGAAGTCACTTGAAGATTCGGATCTTGGAGGGGATAATCTATCCAAGGTTTGAAATTGGTTTTTGAGTTTTGATTTTATGCGTCTTTTTTAATGTTTTTTTTCCATCATTTTGCTTGGTGGGTTTTTTATTTCATGCCTCTGCATTTCGGGAATTTTGTCATTTGGTTTTGGAAATTTTGGTTCTGTAGGTTGTTTGATTGGTAATTTAATATACACAGATACAGAGAGATGAAAATTGTTATTGTTATTAATCGTTACTTATGGTTGGTATTTTTATATTATGAAGCCAATCTTTTGAAAAATGATAAACGTGCAGGATAAACTGATTTCATCTTGAATAATTCATTGTGTTTTTGCCCCTTGGCTTTGGTTTCTTTTAAATTTGTCTTGCGCATCTTCGAGTTAGCTTTAGTTGAAAAGTATGCAAGCTGGAATTGGTTTATTTATTTATTTTTTTTGTCTTTCATCCGAATCTCAATTTGAATTCATCATTGATTACAGACATAAAGCACACATGCATGTTGTTGTTTTACAAATGCGTTGGATTTAAAACCAATCCAGTTGTTTCCTCTCTCATGTTCTGAGGCGACAAACTTGTAGCTCCTTTGTTATTGTTTTAAAGCTATAAGATGGTGTGCAATTGCCTTGTATTATCAGAGATTCTTATTTGGATTTTGTTAAAATCGTCCTACAAAATGCACTCTTCTCTTTTTCTCAATTGATATATTTTTTTTTCAAACATTTACGAATCAATATGATTTTGAGAAGGTAAGGAGAGTTGCCTTAACCCCTAGTATTTGTTTTATGCGAGTTGTACTTAAACTAGATTTATGTACTTTCTTTCTCTCACAGATGTATGCCTAATCTATCTGCTTGGTTTTTATGTGCACTGTAGGTTGATAAAGAGCGAGCTGGTGTGCTCGTTGGAACAGGGATGGGTGGCCTTACAGTCTTTTCAGATGGTGTTCAGGCTCTAATTGAGAGAGGACACAGGAAAATTACTCCTTTCTTTATTCCTTATGGCTGTATCGATTTTTTATAGCTAGGTGTACAACATTTTTCTTCCCCTCCACCAGAGATTCAACCAAGTTAATTTGTCACAGTTGTGGTATAATCTGCATTTCAAGATTACTGCAGATTCTCTATCTCATTTGATTTAGAAAGCATGTTTCCCAACTCCTAAGTCTTTGTGCCACATGGGAAGGTAGTTCAATAGTCTCCCTTGCATTTCCAGAAATTTGTCATAGGTTACATGTGTTCTTCCTGATGTTGATGTTTACTGCACTTTCATGACATACTTGGGAACATAACTTTCCTTCTGTAGCCTTTTATATTTTGTGCATGTGCTCTATGTGGCATGAGATTCATAGTTTCTGCTTTAAACTTTGTCTTAGTTTGATAGACTTATGTTTAATATTGCACTCCTATGAAATATTTTGCTGTGTTTGATTGGTACTTAGATGGAGTTTCAATTTGTGATTGCTTAAATAGAAGGTTATTAAAATTATATGTTTGATTATGACTTATATATAAGCTATAGTTAAAGTTGAGAGACCGTATAATTACATTTTTTCCAGTTGCTTCTGAACTAGTGTTATGAAGTTACTGGCCAATAAACTACCAGATAATCCACAAAAGTTATACAATAATCTGTAAATGGTTCAAAATTTGAGATAAAAGTTCAAGTAAGTAGTAACTTTAGGCCTGTTTGTTATTTTGTGCACTACATTATTTGAATTTTAAGGAGGATATTTCTAATTTTTGGAGGGATAGAAATCTGATCTGGTAGATGAAAGTTTCAAATATGCTATTATTCTAACAACTGAGAGTATAGACCAAGGCTTGAACAGATGCCTTAAAGGTAATCCTTTTTGTTAGGAGTTGGCTTGTAGCTTATCCAGGACCTTGAACTTAAACTATCTTGCAAGTCTTTTATTCTAAGCTTTTATCTCTTTCAATTTAAGAAATGCCTCTAAAAGTCTAAACTATAGCAGAACCTGAAACTGATGGGATTCTTGCACTGGAGAGTTTGTTCTTATGTGATTTTTATTTTCTTTTTCTTTTATTCTAAGCTTTGCAATATACTTTATGTGAGCAAGTTTGTCTTTTAATGTTTTCTTCTTTCATTTCTTATCATTTAAAGCAAATATGCATATTATAAGTATGAGTTTGCTCGTTGAGCCTGAAATTTTATATGGATGTGTCTTGTGTTCATTTTTCAGAATGTTTGTTCAGATTTCAGGTTAGGTTGTGTGATTAGGTTGATGTGATGGTTTGCATATGGGTTTACATATGGATGTAACATGTGGTACTTCATTTTTGTTTTCATTTACTATTTCAGGGGGTTCCTGTGCAGAAAGGGGCCACGAACTGCGGCCTCTTTGTCATGAGGTACACGAAGGAAATCTGTTATGACAAGGAGCTTCAGTTTGCAGCTAACGTGAGAATTTTAATTATTTTCATTTTTTATATAATAGTTTTGTATTTACCACATGTGGCTAACCAAAATGTGATTCATTTTTCAGTGGCTATGCAGAGGCAACTTGGAGTATAGTGATGCCGACATCAACGAGATTAGGATTGACTTCACCAAATATTTCATGAAGCATCATTCAAGTTGAAGCTAATAGTATAATTCAGTGATATATGTATAGTGTTGATTTTTTTTTAAGTTTGTTAATATGTTGAATGGTTGAATTTGTGGAGGTTTTTTTATTCCCAAATTTGCAATCCTCCATTGTAAAGTGTTGTCTTATATGTATAATGTACAGTTTAACAAACAATGGTGGTGAAATGAAAATGAACATTGAAACTATTGTCTAATATTCAGTGTGCCACAGTAATTAACCGTTGTATTTAGCGTCCTTCTACAACTGTTTTTGTCTTCATCAGACAACGGTCAAAAAGCGTTGTCTAAACTATCATCAGACAACGGTTAAAAACCGTTGTCTGATAAAACTAAAAACCGTTGTGGAAACCATCTTCAGACAACGGTTAAAAACCGTTGTCTGAAATGCTATCAGACATCGCCTCAATAGACAATGGTTTTTGTCTTCATCAGACAACGGTCAAAAAGCGTTGTCTAAACCTTCATCAGACAACGCTTAAAAACCGTTGTCTGAAAATTTAGAAACCGTTGTCTGATAATTTAGAAACCGTTGTGGAAACCATCAGACAACGGTTAAAAACCGTTGTCTGAAAAATTAGAAACCGTTGTCTGAACCATCATCAGACAACGGCCAAAAACCATTGTCTGATAAAATTAAAAACCGTTGTGCAAACCTACATCAGACAACGATTTTAAAACCGTTGTCTGAAATGCTATCAGACATCGCTTCAATAGACTACGGGTTTTGTCTTCATCAGACAACGGCCAGAAAGCGTTGTCTGATTCAGTTTTCCTTGTAGTGATGAGATCCAAGATCTAATCAATAATGGTAAGCTACCCGAGCCGGACAAGCCCAATACCAAGAACAATCCTTTGCCTAAATTTGGAAGAGTACCTCCACCAGCAACCTTCATGGTGGGAAGAGGATTGGAGGAAGATTTTATCTTATCCTCTTTTCAAGACGAGAGTATTGAAGATGTGGAATAAGGAGAAATTTTATTAAACAAACTTTCCTTAGCTTGGAGTGTTGCTTTTTTTATTTTGCTTTCTTTAGTACTTATTTGGAACAATTACGTTTTTTAAATTATGTTTGCTTGATTAAATTATTTTCATCAAACTTTTCATGGTCTTTATTCATTTCGGTGCTCAACCAATGATGAATCTAACTTGATATTTATAAATTAATATATCTATTCATTATAATTTGAATGACTTTACTAGGTGAGGGAATTGCTCTATAGCATTGAGTTGTGTATGCTTACTTAGAGAGGGCTCCTGCATAATGACCTTTGTCTAGGTCCTAGTCAGTCTTAAAACATGCTTTGACAAATTTTTGAGGTGAAATTGAACTCTGCTTATTTAAGAGAGAAATGATCTAGGCATTGTTTGGTTAGCCAACAACTAGTATCCACCCTATTAAATATCAATCCCTAGTTGTCCCTTTGAGCCTTCATAAAATTTTAGCTTTCTTTTCATTGGCTTACAAACCCCGATAACCTACCCTGAGTTGTTGTGATACTTTTGACAAGTCTTATGATCACTAAGGTGAAGAGGCAAGAAGATCAAAGAATGGAATGCATAGCCAAAACCATAAGGATTGATGATGTTCTCAAGACCATAAGGGTATTTGAAGTTCACATAATATCTCTAATATATCAAGACAACATCAGAGTAACAAATGATTTATCCCTATTAAAGAAGATTTATGCCACTCCTCTCACGAATTATCAGAAACAAAAGTTGGAACAAATAAGACAACTCTTTTAGAGTTAGAAAGAAAAAAGAAAAGAAAAGAAGAAAAAAAAAGAAAAGAAAAGAAGAAGAAAGAAGAAAGAAAAGAAAAAAAGAAAAAAAAAGAAAAAGAAAAGAAAATAGAACCCAAAATAGTTCAGAAAGCCAACTGAGTTCTCTTTTACCTAAAGCAGCAAAAGACTTCCATTTGATTTATAAGGACAGTTTGACTTGAATTGGTACAACCCAACCAAAGATTCAATCAAAATTGGAGAGAAAGGAGAAAATTCATCCAGTTCTTGAAAGTGTAACACCCCTTCCCGGCCTACATGTGTAAGCTAAGTAGAGGTGCCACACTATCCTAATGTTGCTACCAATTTTACTTGGTCAAATTTTAGTTCCAATTTTACAAAAATTTTCCAGAGTTTCGCCTAGAAATTTGGGTCCCAAGTGTCGATAAAACTGGTTTTTCTGATTTTTGAAAACATTTTTACACAAACCAGTGTGAGTACAATCAGTTTTAATACACTCCCAATGAATCCACCTTATACCCTCAACTACAAACCTACAAGAAGAGTTCACACTTCTAATACAAAATAAAATAGAGGTTTATTATTATTACATACTACTAACGTACAGTATAACATAGAAATTCTCAAACTTATATATATACATATACATGCCACAACTAGCTAACTCATAATGGAAACCAAAAGATCTACCCTGAGATATGTTGTGGGTCTGGTCGTTGCTTTCCAAGAATTTGCTACTGCTCCAAACCTACGAGTCAAGGAAAACTTAACTCACTGAGCGTTGTCGCTCAGTGGGTACTTTACCAATAAAAATAAAAGTAACATATGAAAGTATTTGAAATAAAAGGAAATGATTAAATCATAATTTAACCAACCTTAAACATATAGAAATTATTGTACATTCAGTGTGATATGCTGCCAATAATGTAAAACCATAATTCAAACTTATTTTGCATTACATAGTTTAACAAAAAATGTGACTTTGGCTCAGGCTCTACTGGTATACAGGGAACCATAGTGATAAGGCAGTGGCCCTCACCACTGTAACATAGGTGGCCCTTACCACCGATATCAAATCACAGGAATGGCCCTCACCATCCTGGTTATAACCAATGGGCCTCCCCATTGGCTTCAGTGGCCTCACCACTGAATAAAATATCATATCACAATATTGAGCAGTACTGCATGTGTTAGTATAGTACACCATACCCTTATCTACCGCTCCCACTATCCAGTAGAGCATAAAGATTAAAATGATTCACTTTAAGTCTCAAACTTCATTTTAGAATGATTCGAGAAATCATTTTAATTCTCATCGCACTTTGCCATTTATGCCGCGCACCACATTCTTTAGTCAAACCATTACCCTTTTCACATATTTAATATCCACAATAAACATATTAAACATTTCAAAGCATTCCTCAAAAGATCACAAATTGACCAAATGAATAGTGTCGTGGCACGAAAAATCGGCAACGCAAATGGCATGACCAAATAAATAGTAAAATCTGGGTTTTCGTCAAACTTTTAGTCCACTTCAGTCATGTATTTGACCAAGTAAATGATCTTATTTTTGGATGAAATTTTACAGAAAACTTATTTCATATGTTGACTAATTTCATGTAAAATTTCGTTGAAAAATTCATTCGTTTTCTGCCTCAAACAATTGCCACAAAAAGATCCAGAAAGCTGTCATTTTGGGACCATTTCGGCCCAACACATATGAAATACATAGGATAGTTTATTTTTCTTTTGCAAATCAATATGAAGGCTTCTTTAATGGTAAAGTGAAGATTCAAACACTTCCCTTTAATAACTTTTGCATGTTTAACTCAAATCAAACTAATTAAAGTTCATCAGCATCAAAAATTCCATAAACCAAAGTTTGTAAGAAAAATAAAATTTCTTTTATGGTAAAGCACCAAACCTTATTCTTGTACTTCCCCTTTTGCTTTTCCTCCTTCTCCTTCCTTAATCTTTGTTTTTCCTTCAAGAAATTCAAGAACACACCCTTAAACATAAACCTTAACAATTTAGAATAATAAGCTATCCTTCATTTCTTTTCAAACTAAACCCTAATCTAACCTTATTAAACCTTAGAAACCTTGATTCTTTCATTTAATTGATTAATATCATAACTACTTAAAATTTTCCCAAATCCACCATAAGAACCCTAATCTCCAATCTCCCAATAGTTATATAAATACCTAAAATTGATACTAAAATTGAATTCTACATACTTGAAAACCTTAAAACTTACCTTGAAAATCAAACTTGGCAAAACTTGGAAATCTTTTGATATTTTCCTATGGTGGCCGAATTTGGAAGTGGGAGAGAGAGAGAGAGTTTGTTCTTCATATCATTATATATATATATAAGGAAAATGATGATCACTTTTGAATGAATGAGTGTTTTCAAACCAAATGTCCACACTTTTCTCTTTCTTCTTTATTATAACTTTTAAATGTCCACTTTTCATTAGCCCAAATGTCTCCTACTTTTATTTATTTAAAAACCCAAGTCCTTAAACTTTCTTTTAATTATATTTTGGCCCCTCCACCATCTTGTGTTGAAATATCTACGGTCTAAGGTGTGAAAAGACCAAAATACCCTCTGGCGATTATTTGTTCGTAACTTTAAACTGTACAATTCCACGAGGCAAACTATGTATAGTTTTGATCCTCTTGACCTCTACTTTCTATTTTTAAGGTCTATTTTAAATTTCCAAGTCATTTTGAAAAATTACCAATAAGCCCTCGACTTTTTACAAAATTCCCTTTAGGTCCTTTCTTTGCTCGGGTGTTGCCCGGGTCCCGTTTCTACTAACGATCATTTCATATTTACTCCCTTAACATCCTCTACTCACTCTTGTATTTATTTCCTACTTCAGATTCATGTATAATGACCAAAATGTCCCTAGTTAAAATCCCCTATATCTTCCAAACCGTGCGTTTTCTAGAAAAACCGTTACGCGTCGTTGTGACCCGATTTTTCTCTATTTTCCATTTTTGGAATCTGTTATGTGCACTGTTAAGAACATCCAGTACGACTTTTGGAAATTACATTTACCACCCCAAAACTTTTAAAAATTACAGTCACCTCCCCAAAACTTTTTGAAATTACAATCACCTCCCTAACACTTTGCATTTTTCTTCAATTAGGTCCCAGTAGTCCTATAGCCTTATCTGGGGCTGTTGTCAGGAATTATCTTCTCCTTTCCCCTTCTCTCACTGTGCACATGACTACTATGCATAAATACGGTAGCGGATGTGACAGTTCCTCCCTCGTTAATTTAGGCTTCGTCCCGAAGCCCATCAGATTGAAATAAATATGGGTACTGCTTCCTCATAGTTTCTTCGCGTTCCCATGTAGCTTCTTCTACTTTGTGATTCCTCCAAAGCACTTTGACCAATGGAATCTTCTTATTTCGCAATTCTTCGATTTCCCGTGCTAGGATTTCTACCGGCTGTTCCTCGTATGTCAGGTCAGGCTGAATCTCGATGTCTTGAGCTTGTATGATGTGGGTTGGATCTGAACGATACCTTCTTATCATTGAAACATGGAAAACATCATGTATTTTACTTAATTCGGGTGGTAACGCCAACTAGTAAGCTACCGGACCTACCCATTTAATAATCTCATATGGTCCGATGAATCTAGGGCTTAGCTTGCCTTTTTGTTTAAATCGTAACACTTTCTTCCAAGGAGAGACTTTGAGGAATACCCTATCGTCGACCTCAAATTGTATGTCTTTCCTCTTTAGATCCGCGTATGATTTTTGCCTATCCGTCGCTGCTTTTAATCTGTCTCGAATGATCTCTACCTTTTCCTCAGTTTCCTTAACTATATCTGGCCCCAACATCTTTTCTTCGCTCAATTCTGTCCAGCAAACTGGAGTTCTGCATTTTTGACCGTACAGTGCTTCGTAAGGAGCCATTTGTATGCCGGATTGATAGCTATTGTTATACGCGAATTCCATTAAGCTCAGGTTTTTGTCCCAGCTACCTTTAAATTCTTAAACGCATGCCCTCAGCATATCTTCCAAAACTTGAATTACTCTTTCTGACTGTCCATCTGTCTGGGGATGGAATGCTGTACTGTGGTACGTTCGAGTCCCAAGGGCTGTTTGGAATTTTTGCCAAAATTTTGACGTAAAGCGTGGATCTCGATCTGATATGATTGAAGTTGGAACTCCATGGAGACGTACGATCTCTTTGATGTACAAGTCTGCCAACTTGTTTAGCGAGTAATCCACACGTACTGGTAAGAAATGAGCGGACTTAGTAAGTTGATCCACGATTACCCAGATCGTGTCATGTTTATCCCTAGTCATAGGTAATCCTGTGACAAAATCCATAGTAATACGATCCCATTTCCAGGTTGGAATCGTGATAGGTTGTAGTAGTCCTGAGGGTAGTTGATGTGCTGCTTTCACTTGCTGACAGGTTAGACACTTCGTCACGCGATCCACGATGTCTCTTTTCATTCCTGGCCACCAGTAATACTCCTTCAAGTCCCGGTACATTTTTGTTGCTCCCGGATGCATTGTGTAAGGACTGTTATGAGCTTCTTGCAAAATCTGTTTCTTCAGTTCCTTGGACTTAGGTACCACCATTCTCTTTTTGTAGTATAGGATACCATCAGGACGAATTTGATAGTCTCCTGCAGAGTGCTCCTGCGCCTGTTGACTCCACTTCTTCACTTGTTCATCTTCCCTCTGAGCCTCACGTATTTGTTGATGTAAGTTAGGTCGCATGTGCATTTCTGCAAAGATAGCTCCATCTTCTGTGGGCTTTAATTCTACCCTCATAGCACGTAGCGCTTTCATTAATTTCCTACTAGTGCATCTGCTACGACATTTGCTTTGCCCGAGTGATAGTTAATCATATAGTCATAGTTGGCTAGCAATTGCATCCATTTTCGCTGTCGCAGGTTTAAATCTTTCTGCGTGGGCAAATACTTCAGGCTTTGATGATCCGTATAAATGTAACACTTTTACCCGTATAAGTAGTGTCTCCACGTGTTGAAAGCCAAAATAATCGCTGATAGTTCTAAGTCATGCGTGGGATAATTCTTTTCGTGTGGCTTGAGCTGTCGAGAGACATACGCAATGACTTTGTCCTCCTGCATCAATACGCAACCTAACCCAATATGGGATGCATCGCTATAGATCACAAAATCTTTTCCTGATTCGGGTTGTGTAAGAATAGGCGCTTCAGTAAGTTTTTGCTTTAGCCTTTCAAAACTCCGTTGGCAAGCGTCGGTCCATTGGAATTTGGCATTCTTCTGAAGTAGCTTGGTCATAGGTGCGGCGATCATGGAAAACCCTTTGACGAATCTCTGATAATATCCTACTAGCCCCAAGAAACTACGGACTTCCGTTACTGTCTTAGGTGGCTTCCATTCCAATACTGCCTCTATTTTCTTGGGATCGACCCTTATTCCTTCTGCCGATACAATATGTCCCAAGAAGGCTACTTCTTCCAACCAAAATTCGCATTTGCTGAATTTAGCGTATAATTGCTTCTCTCGCAGGGTTTGTAAAACAATTATAAGGTGGCGATCATGGTCCTCTCGATTCTTTGAATACACCAATATGTCGTCAATGAATACAACCATGAACTGATCCAAATACGGGTGGAAGATTCTGTTCATCAAATCCATGAATACTGCAGGTGCGTTCATAAATCCGAAAGGCATAACGATGAATTCATAATGTCCATAGCGAGTTCTAAATGCGGTTTTTGGTATGTCTTCGTCTTTGATCTCTAATTGATGATAACCTGATCATAGATCGATTTTTGAAAAGACTCCAGCACCTTTGAGTTGATCAAACAGATCGTCTATGCGAGGTAGCGGATACTTGTTCTTGATGGTAAGCTTATTGAGTTAACGGTAATCTACACACAACCTTAAGGATCCGTCTTTCTTTTTCACGAATAATACTGGCGCTCCCCATGGTGACAGGCTTGGCCTGATGAATCCCTTATCTAAAAGTTCCTGTAACTATACCTTTAGTTCTTTTAGATCTGCTGGCGCCATTCGATAAGGTGCAATGGATACTGGTTCAGCTCCCGGGTACACGTCTATGGTGAATTCCACCTCTCATTTAGGTGGTAATCAGGGTAAATCATCAGGAAATACATCGGGAAAATCACGCGCAGTAGGTATATCTTGTAGCTTTGGTGACTCTTCTTTCGCTCCTAACGCGCATACCAGGTATGCCTCGCAACCTTTTTGCACTAATCTCTTAGCCGTCATGGCGGAAATGATGTTAGTTAGATAGTCCTTCCTCTTTCCCACTAAGGTCACTTCGTAGCTGTCTGCAGTATGCAGAGTAACTCTCTTCCGTTTACAGTCAACCAATGCATCGTGTTTGGCCAACCAATCCATCCCAAGAATAACGTCGAATTCTTAAAATGGTAGTTCAAATAAGTCTCCCCGAAAGATATGTCCGTGTATCTCTACGGGGCAATCTTTCACTACCTTCCTCATAATCACCTCACTCCCTAATGGACTAGTAACTAATATTCCCTCTTCCTCTAGTTCTACCTTCAGGTTCCCAAGTTTTTCATTTTTCGTGCACATATATGAATGGGAAGAACCTGGATCTATTAAAACGTAAAGTGGAACTCCAAACATAGACAACTGACCTGCAATCACGTCTAGCGCTTCTTCATCTTCTCGCCCCCTCATGGCATACATTCTAGCAGGAGCCCTCGCTTCTGGTCGATTCACCGTCTCAGACTGCATACATGACGGATTTTCATTCCTACCTCTGCCTCGGCCTCGACCTGCTGCCGCTTGCGATCCCTCAGTATCCCTAGGTCAATTCTGCATTCGCTGGGGACACTCTCACATAAGGTGGTCTAAAGATCCACATATATAGCATGCAAATGTCCGACCTGTAACACCCCGATACCTTATATAAGTACTATACATATACCTGGTATACATACGGTAAGTATATAAAGTATAAGGATGTCACTTTTCGTTACCTTTTTAAAACCTGTAAAAGAATTCCAAACCATAATACATTAATTTAAATAACATTTACTAAATCATTATCTTTATCAAAACTTCATTTATACATATAATTACTTTCTCATCATAAATACATCAATATAAAAGTTATACATGTATGCATTTCCCTCTAGTTGGTCTCGACAAACTTTTACTCTTCTTGTGGCATAACAAAAGACTTCATATCTTCCATCTATATACCTGCGCGAATAAACACCCGCGCTAAGCCCGAGAGCTTAGTAGTCCAAATATAAAATATAAACATATAGTATAGAAATATTAACATATAATGATGTATAAATTCAAGGTATAATTAGTTCTTATCATATTTTATTTTCTTTTTAATTGCATATTTCATATATCCTAGCTAATTTCATATATGATGTACATATATACATAATAATATCACCAACCCTAATCCATCACCAATACTCAAAATCAATATATTAATACATCCACATTATATATACCATACCAATCATTATTGCAATACACACTTTACATATCATACCAATTATTATTCACATTTCCAATAAAGGCAACCTTTATCATCAACCACAATTCATTTACATATTACACTTAATAACCTTATATTATTCACAATTCACCAAGCATAATTCATTATTAATACTCACACTCAATATTTCAATACTTGCAGTTCACATTGACAATAAAGACAGACTCGGGCCCAAAACACTAATATGTTATTCAGAGTTCAGAGTTCTGCATTGGTCCATAATCACAATGATCAAGCCCGTAGGCAATATATCTCATGTCTCTATCCATGGATAGCGTAACAGACCCAGTCTCTTGGATCATCAACTCGGCTAAACTCGAGGAGATCCTCAACCCGGCTAGACTGTTACTACAATTCACATTTCACATTTTATCAAGTAACAGACCCAGTCTCTTGGATCTCAATTCATCTCAATGCAAAGAGATCCTCAACCCGGCAAGACTGTTACCTTTCATGTATTTCGCATCAATAATTTACATAGTGTAACAGACCCAGTCTCTTGGACCTCAGTTCACTCAAATTGAAGAGATCCTCAACCCGGCAAGACTGTTACATTTTCACATTCTCCAGGCATGCCGCCAAATCCAAAACTCTGAAAATTGAATCAACATATTAGACACAAAATCTTTTATTTTCATTTCATTCTCAATTGAATTATCATAGCCAATAGCAATGGCTTAACATCTCATTTGAATCACTATAGCCAATCACAATGGCTTCATATCTCATTTGAATCATCATAGTCAATCACATTGACTTCACAACATATCATATCTCAATCCATATGATACATATAACATTAGTGATATAACATTTCAAAATATATTATTCATATAATACATTGCCATTCACAATGCATATAACATAACATTTCATCATTTCTCAAAACACACTAACACCATTCATTATTAGAACATTTATCATAACAATTTCCACATACCTTATGAATGATCCTCATTTCTTTCTACCTTCCCATTTCATATTTCATCCTTCATATTTATATATATAAAATGATTTACATTCTTCATTCACATTCATAATATAATAGCTTATTTAACACTTTCATCCCAATGTGTAAATGTTCAAAGACATATAAGGATATACAATCAAATAGAGTTTATGCTTACCTTTTTAATGATCCTCACATCCTTCACATCTTTATTATCACCTTAGTCCACTTATATTATCAATATAGTAAACCACTTAACACATTTGCAAACAAATGTGTTAAGCCTCAAATCATGTAAATAAATACAATCATATGTATTGGTACTTACCTCAATCACACTTCATACAACTCTAAACACCTTCCTTCTTCCAAAGTTCTTCACTTCCCAATTTAGGGCAAATCACCCTCTATCAAACCCTAATCCAAAGAATGATACAATCCATCAATTCCAATACCATTTAATCACTTAACAACTTCATCTTAAACCTTAAATCACAAAATTACACTTCAACATCATTCATTATAGGCCACGGTCGTGGCCACCATAATCCCCACGGGCGTGGGGTACAAAACAGTTCTGCCACCCAAGCTTCCATCCTCCACGGCCATGGCACCATAAGCCTACAAATGGCCACGGCCATGGCCAATCAAGGCCACGGGCGTGGCATCAAAAAGGCTACTGCCTTCGGCCAACATCCCATTTCCAAGCCTAAAATTCCAACAAACACCAATCACTAGAAGATCTTTGAAAATAATAAAGCAAACACAAGGAAAACATCATGTAACATTTCAAAACCCTAAAACAATTTCAACTCCAACACTTCCAACAACAACACCTCTAAAACCTCTTCACTTAAAATCAAAAATAACATTTGAAAACACATCACAAACACATTTAATCATCATCTCAACAAACCAAAATTCATTTCAAACTCCACTTCAAAAGAATAAAGTAAATCAAGAAAAAGAGCTTACCAAAATTGTTGAATTTCACAAATCTTCCACTTAATTCCTTGAATCTCCTTTCAATTTGAGTTTAGAAATCAAAACAACACTTTGCTCTCTTCCTTCCTTTGGATAGCCGGCCACACACATGAGAAAAGACAAGAAATGAACAAGTCAACTCTTCTTTCCTTCTTTAAATCTCCACCAAGAGATTATATCCAAGCAATTACTAAAATGCCCTCAACCAATTAATTAACCTTTTGTCTCATATGTGCCCATTAAAGTCATTACACATGTCACACAAAAATATCCTCTTGCATTGACTCCACCTTTGACTTATGTATATGTTAATTATACAACCATATAAACAACATATACACTTCTCTCTACACCCTCTTTTCTTTCCCAAAACACATATACATAACCATTCTCTTCTCAATTTCTTTTCTCTTGCAATTTGACACACATATATATATTCAATCCAATTTATAACAACAACAACAATAACATAATCAAAACTTCTAAGGTATACATGAGGATATTACACGACCCCAACATTCTCCCGGGTGACGGCGTCCGTATTGATCACAACGTGGATTAGTATTTTCGCCTTCATTACCTCTCGGACCGGTCGAAAAGTTACCTCTGCTTTGGTTGAATCCTCGTCCTTGCCCTCTTTCGGATCGTCTGGTACTAGCGACTGAGGTGGCTTGACTTGGGCCTTTGCGATTTGATCCCTGACTGTAAACTCAGCGTTGACCGCCTCTCGTGGAAGCACTACCTCGAAATCGCTTCCTTGATGATTGGTAATTTCCCGAATAGTTTTGGGTACCTCTCTTCTGTTTCATCTTCTGTCTTCTATTCTGCTCATCATACTGACATTGCTCTACTTCCAGAGCCCTAGTGACCAACTCAGAAAATTCCTTGATATTGGCAGCAATTAGCTGCATCCTAATCTCATTATTCAAACCATTCTGGAACTGCTTACACCTATCATGTTCGTCTTCAATTGTCTTCTTGGCATACCTACTCAGCCTAGTAAATTCCCTCTCGTATTCGGCAACGGTCAGTCGACCTTGCTTTAAGTGTAGAAACTCCTTTTTCCTGGCATCTAGGTATGCCTCTGATATAAACTTCCTCTTGAACTCATTCACAAAGAAATCCCATGTTCTCTGTTCCAGTGGAACTCGTTGTTGAACTGTGTCCCACCATATATATGCTTCTTCCACTAATAGGGAAGTAGCACATACCACTCGCTCTTCTGGCATACACTGTAACTGATCTAAGGCTCGTACCGTCCCTTCTAGCCAATACTCGGCTGTAGAAGAATCATTGTCCCTTTGGGCCCTAAACTCCTTCGCCCCGTACTTTCTTATCTTTTTGATCGGGGGTTTTCTTTCCCCTCCTACAGCAGGTACTGGTACGGGTGCTGGCGCTGGTGGTGGTACTGGGGCGGCACCGGCTATCTGCCGTAATACGGCAGCCATTTGTTGCAACATTTCGTTGGGAATAGGAGCATCAACTGGTGGTTGCTACGATGCAGGTATCTTCGATACATGCGTTTCTACAGTTTGGGAGGCCTGAGACTCGACCTCCTCCTCTATATCACGCTGTGCTATTCGCGACATCTAAAGAACAGAACAAAACATATACAATCCCATCATCAGTAACGACCCAGCCCAACAACATAATATTACCCTAGGTGGCATGTATATACATATAAAATTCTTAAATAACACATATACAACACAACTTGTATTTATTTCCAAGCAAAAGTTTTTACATTACTAGGAAGCCCTTATGTACATTCCAAAATTTAGGACTCCTTACTACTATATCATCATGTCATACTACCATACAATGTCTACCCGATATCACATATATACATAACCAAAAGATCCTCCAAAATGCAACACATCCCGAAGCTCAGTGAGTAGGTGCCCTAGGTGAGGTGGCATTGTCAGAAAAATACTCTTCTATCTCAGGATCAAAGTCTGGGTCATGCGACACTTCACCAGGTAAGTACTGGCCTAGCTCCTGGACCCTCTCTTGTAAAGCACGGATCTCTCTATGTGCTACTCCGAGGCTCCTACAGGCACTATCAAATTCCACTCTTTGACTAAGCCTGTCCTCCTTTAACATCTGCACATCTCTCATCAATGTGGTGATCATCTCATTTTTTTCTCTCAGGTCTTCACGATCCTGTATACTTCAATCTGCCAGAATTTCTATGGTTTCATCTTGCTCCTGCACTATTTGCTTTAGCCTCTCTTCTTCCATCCTCAGCTCCCTCATCTCATCATTTTGATCACCCATAATTACTCCTGTTATAATTAAAATAACATAACTAACAATACTCCACACATGTATAGTTACATAATTAAAACTCCTATCCTAACCCTATGTGTCATACATTTAAGGTTTAGTTCAACTAACTACCCAGAACCGGCTAAACCAGTGCTTTGATACCACAAATTGTAACACCCCTTCCCGGCCTACATGTGTAAGCTGAGTAGAGGCGCCACACTATCCTAATGTTGCTACCAATTTTACTTAGTCAAATTTTAGTTCCGATTTTACAGAAATTTTTCCAGAGTTTCGCCTAGAAATTTGGGTCCCAAGTGTCGACAAAACTGGTTTTTCTGATTTTTGAAAACATTTTTACACAAACCAGTGTGAGTACAATCAGTTTTAATACACTCCCAATGAATCCACCTTATACCCTCAACTACAAACCTGCAAGAAGAGTTCACACTTCTAATACAAAATAAAATAGAGGTTTATTATTATTACATACTACTAACGCACAGTATAACATAGAAATTCTCAAACTTATATATATACATATACATACCACAACTAGCTAACTCATAATGGAAACCAAAAGATCTACCCTGAGATATGCTGTGGGTCTGGTTGTCGCTTTCCAAGAATTTGTTACTGCTCCAAACCTACGAGTCAAGGAAAACTTAACTCGCTGAGCGTTGTCGTTCAGTGGGTACTTTACCAATAAAAATAAAAGTAACATATGAAAGTATTTGAAATAAAAGGAAATGATTAAATCATAATTTAACCAACCTTAAACATATAGAAATTATTGTACATTCAGTGTGATATGCTGCCAATAATGTAAAACCATAATTCAAACTTATTTTGCATTACATAGTTTAACGAAAAATGTGACTTTGGCTCAGGCCCTACTGGTATATAGGGAACCATAGTGATAAGGCAGTGGCCCTCACCACTGTAACATAGGTGGCCCTCACCACCGATATCAAATCACAGGAATGGCCCTCACCATCCCGGTTATAACCAATGGGCCTCCCCATTGGCTTCAGTGGCCTCACCACTGAATAAAATATCATATCACAATATTGAGCAGTACTGCATGCGTTAGTATAGTGCGCCATACCCTTATCAACCACTCCCACTATCCAGTAGAGCATAAAGATTAAAATGATTCACTTTAAGTCTCAAACTTCATTTTAGAATGATTCGAGAAATCATTTTAATTCTCATCGCACTTTGCCATTTATGCCGCGCACCACATTCTTTAGTCAAACCATTACCCTTTTTCACATATTTAATATCCACAATAAACATATTAAACATTTCAAAGCATTCCTCAAAATATCACAAATTGACCAAATGAATAGTGTCGTGGCACGAAAAATCGGCAACGCAAATGGCATGACCAAATGAATAGTAAAATCTGGGTTTTCGTCAAAATTTCAGTCCACTTCAGTCATGTATTTGACCAAGTAAATGATCTTATTTTTGGATGAAATTTTACAGAAAACTTATTTCATATGTTGAATAATTGCATGTAAAATTTCGTTGAAAAATTCATTCGTTTTCTGCCTCAAACAATTGCCACAAAAAGATCCAGAAAGCTGTCATTTTGGGACCATTTCGGCCCAACACATATGAAATACATAGGATAGTTTATTTTTCTTTTGCAAATCAATATGAAGGCTTCTTTAATGGTAAAGTGAAGATTCAAACACTTCCCTTTAATAACTTTTGCATGTTTAACTCAAATCAAACTAATTAAAGTTCATCAACATCAAAAATTCCATAAACCAAAGTTTGTAAGAAAAATAAAATTTCTTTTATGGTAAAGCACCAAACCTTATTCTTGTACTTCCCCTTTTGCTTTTCCTCCTTCTCCTTCCTTAATCTTTGTTTTTCCTTCAAGAAATTCAAGAACACACCCTTAAACATAAACCTTAACAATTTAGAATAATAAGCTATCCTTCATTTCTTTTCAAACTAAACCCTAATCTAACCTTATTAAACCTTAGAAACCTTGATTCTTTCATTTAATTGATTAATATCATAACTACTTAAAATTTTCCCAAATCCACCATAAGAACCCTAATCTCCAATCTCCCAATAGTTATATAAATACCTAAAATTGATACTAGAATTGAATTCTACATACTTGAAAACCTTAAAACTTACCTTGAAAATTAAACTTGGCAAAACTTGGAAATCTTTTGATATTTTCCTATGGTGGCCGAATTTGGAAGTGGGAGAAAGAGAGAGAGTTTGTTCTTTATATCATTATATATATATAAGGAAAATGATGATCACTTTTGAATGAATGAGTGTTTTCAAACCAAATGTCCACACTTTTCTCTTTCTTATTTATTATAACTTTTAAATGTCCACTTTTCATTAGCCCAAATGTCTCCTACTTTTATTTATTTAAAAACCCAAGTCCTTAAACTCTCTTTTAATTATATTTTGGCCCCTCCACAATCTTGTGTTGAAATATCTACGGTCTAAGGTGTGAAAAGACCAAAATACCCTCTGGCGATAATTTGTTCGTAACTTTTAACCCGTACAATTCCACGAGGCAAACTATGTATAGTTTTGATCCTCTTGATCTCTACTTTCTATTTTTAAGGTCTATTTTAAGTTTCCAAGTCATTTTGAAAAATTACCAATAAGCCCTCGACTTTTTACAAAATTCCCTTTAGGTCCTTTCTTTGCTCGGGTGTTGCCCGGGTCCCGTTTCTACTGACGATCATTTCATATTTACCCCCTTAACGTCCTCTACTCACTCTTGTATTTATTTCCTACTTCGGATTCATGTATAATGACCAAAATGTCCCTAGTTAAAATCCCCTATATCTTCCAAACCGTGCGTTTTCTAGAAAAACCGTTACGCGTCGTTGTGACCCGGTTTTTCTCTATTTTCCATTTTTGGAATCTGTTATGTGCACTATTAAGAACATCCAGTACGACTTTTGAAAATTACATTTACCACCCCAAAACTTTTAAAAATTACAGTCACCTCCCCAAAACTTTTTGAAATTACAATCACCTCCCTAACACTTTGCATTTTTCTTCAATTAGGTCCCAGTAGTCCTATAGCCTTATCTGGGGCCGTTGTCAGGAATTATCTTCTCCTTTCCCCTTCTCTCACTGTGCACATGACTACTATGCATAAATGCGGTAGGCGAATGTGACAGAAAGTCTTGTACTTGACAATCCTATAGGGGAGAAGGACAAAACGATAAAATGCTTAAAGAAAAGGAGTAAGAAAAAGAAAGAGAAAGAAAAGGGAAAAGAAGAATGAAAAAGGAGTGTGGGTATCAACCTTTTTATAAGGGAAAAGACAGTCGCAATCAAGATCTAGATTCATGTAAAAAAAAAAGAAGAATGTTTAAAGCTCTATCTTTCATGCTCCCAACTGCCTAAAAGTTTAAACAAGAAATTTGTAGTGTGAGGGTTTGCCCATAGTGTCACAATAGCTCCAACTTATAAATGGCCTTCATTTAACCCGTGTCCCTTATAGACCCCGTTTCAAGCCTATTAAAGACCTGTTAATCTGTCTTGGTAGGTAGAGTCTATTAGTGGAGATATTTTGAATAAGCATGCATATGAGATAGACAATATTCAAACTTAATGAGACCTCTGGCCAAGTAATGTGTATGCACCTATCTGAAGTGCAACAGTTCTTTGTCAAATAGAAATAATTTTTGAGTTTAGTATGGTAACTAGGGTTGTCATGTTATAGATATGTTAATTCTAAAAATCGAGTCCTATGGTAAATTGACAATTGATTTAGCAAAGCCAACATTTGATTTCAAAATTCAAAAATCAAAAAAGAAAAATTTTTTTACAAAGCCTTCAAGTTAAGGGAAATATGCTGAACAGTCGAACCTCAAGGGACACACTAAGCAAAGTAAAGAATTATTTGCAAGGTTGTGATGAAGCTACCAATTGACGTGCTGAATCATAGTTTGAAATGGATGTATCTCTGACTCTGCCGCTCGGAGTCTCAACCACTCATGTCCTCAACTACTTTAAGATAAAAGCCATAAAAGCGAAGCCTTCTATAAGACCTAAATGAGCATCTAGAAGGAGTCAATGAGAACACTTTAGCTAATCACCTCAGTCTGTGAGTCGACAGAAGCACTGTAAGTGTTATTCATACATATCATGCATACATGAGCATATCACATTGCATTTTCTTGTATTGTATTTCTTTGTAAAAGTGAACAGCAAAAACCCTATGAAGTATAGAATCAAAAGAAAATATGAAATTAGGGGGCATGGAAAGCCCATTGCGTGAGGAAGCTCCAGTAATTTTGCAAAAGAAAGAAGAAATGCATGCTTGTTCGAAGAACTAGATAATCTACAAACATCAATCAAAGCCGCATAGAAAAAACCATGGGTTTTAGCCTACATAGGGGGCAAAGTTTCTCCTTTCAATATTTGAGTTTATGCATGTACAAAACATTTTGAGACTCACTTCCAATATTTTTCCATATAGGGGGCAAGGAGAAGATATGAATTGGCCAGCTAAAAAGTAGCTAAATTTTTTTTGCAAACAGAAGAACAAAAAAAAGAATGGAACATTAGAACTATCAAAAGAATGAAGATGCAAAAGATAAAAGATTAGTCTAGCTAGAAGAGTTGAAGCCAATATAGGACAAAAGTTCAAAAGGATAAAGATCCACCTTAAAGGATGAAGATCCAATTTCAAGTGTGAAGACTCAATTTCCAAGGATGAAGATCCAGTTTCAAGGGTGAAGGCCCTGCCAAGGACGAAGATCCAGTTTAAAGGGTAAAGACCCTACTAAGGATGAAGATTCAGCTAAAAGGATGAAGATCCAATTTCAATGGTGAAGACCCGATTTCCATGGATGAAGATCCATTTTCTAGGGTGAAGATCCGATACCAAGGATGAAGATCCAATTTCAAGGGTGAAGACCCGATTTCCAAGGATGAAGATCCATTTTCAAGAGTGAAGACCTGATACCAAGGATGAAAATCCACTTTCAAGGGTGAAGACCCAATTTCCAAGGATAAAGATCCATTTTCAAGGGTGAAGACCTGATACCAAGGATGAAGATTCATTTTTAAGGGTGAAGACCCGATACCAAGGATGAAGATCCACTTTCAAGGGTGAAGACCCAATTTTTAAGGATGAAGATCTATTTTCAAGGGTGAAGACCCTATGCCAAGGATGAAAATCCATTTTGAGGGTGAAGACCCACAATCCATTAAAGAATGGAACAACTAGAATTCTCAACTGATAAAATGTCAGTCTCGGGTCCAGAACCCAAATCATTTTTTTAGTCCAGAACTTACCTCAGGTCCAGAACCCAAAGTACTCTAGCTCGAGTCCAGAACCCAAAACTAACCTCGGGTCCAGAACCCAAATTACTTTTAAATCCAGAACTTACCTCGGGTCCAGAACCTAAATTATTTTTAAGTCCAAAACTTATCTCGGGTCCAAAACCCAAATTAAGTCCAGAACTTACCTCGGGTCTAGAATCCAAATTATTTTTAAGTTTAGAATTTACCTCGGGTCCAGAACCTAAATTATTTTTAAGTCCAGAACTTACCTCGGGTCTAGAACCTAAATCCTAAACCTACCTTGGGTCTAGAACCCAAATTATTCTTAAGTCCAGAACTTATCTCGGGTCCATAACCTAAATCCTAAATTCACCTTGGGTTCAGAACTCAAATTATTTTGAGTCCAGAGCTCAAACCAACCTTGGGTACGGAGTACAGTATGACTCTAAATCCAGTAAAAAATCACATTGCTTTTCGCTCTCTTTTGTTGTATTCTCAGATTGCTCAAGCAAGGGGCAAACTGTAGACCCTTAATTTAAGACCCAGTCCAATATGATATTTTTAAACAGTCCAAAATAATTTTTGTGGTATTTTAATTAAATAATATTTATTACTTATAATATTTATTTTTAATAAAAAAAATAATAAAAAAGATAATAAATAAATAAAATCGGCGATGAAAAAATTGACGACGAAAATTTTTTATCCCTGGTGACGAATTAGCTTGGGCCAATTCGCCGCAGGAAAAACTTGCGACGAATTGGCCACAAGCCAATTCGCCGCAGATTTTTCCTGCCGAAAAATGGCCATAGGCTAATTCGCTACAGGAAAATCTTGCGGCAAATTGGCCTGGCCCGCTCCCGAGCTAGTTGCACCCAAGCCCAGTGCCCGTAGATTTTGTTTGCTAGTGCACTTTTGCAGGCCCAGTCCGCACACGATTTTACAAAAACCCTATTCTACTTGGTTTTTAATTTTATTTCCTAAAAGGTTTTTATTTCTTTAGCCAATTAGTATTAGAATTTTATTTTTTTTCTATAAATACCACATTAAAACACACAGAAAGGGACTTTGATCTTTTAACAAGGAGGGGAATTTTTGAGGACTTTTGAGCACGAAACTATTGAAATTCTTTTCGCAATTAATTCATCAAAGATGCAACAAACAATATACAGCCCATCAAAGGCAGTCCACACTGTGTTTGGTATTATTCAACCAGAATTCAAGTTGTGGTGGAACCAACAATGGAGGTTTGATTTTCTATTGACATATTTATGTTCACAGTAGCTTCATCATTCAAATTGATCAAATTTTTAAACATACAATAGATGATGTTTTTTTGATCAATTATTTTGTTTACCATCTAAACTCTATTTAAAACCCTAAAAAGTATTTTTTTCAAAACCCTAAAAACCTTAATACCCGTAAAACTAACTTTTGAAATATAAAACTCTAATTACACTTTTCTAAAACCACAAAACAATAATCTGCTTTCTTAAAACCCTAACCAAATATATTTTTCTAAGATATACAGTAGCTTGTTTCTTCCAATTTTGAAACCCTATTTTCTAAATATTAACCCTAAAATCTTAATTTTCACCACCAAAAGCTACAATCCTAAAAGCCAATTTTCAAAATCTTTTGGGCCGCAGGCCCCGACCAAGCAAGGGCACTGCCCCCTTAACCCCGGTTAGCGGGACCGCTGTATGGGCTCGTTGAAGGGGTCAATATTTATTTGTGTATTATAATTCTTTATGTTTAACTTCATTTATTATGATTATTCAAAATACAGTAGCTTTATTCAAAATACAAACCTAAACCCTAATTTATTCAAACCATAAATCTTAATTAATTCTATTTTCCAAATCATCACAGTAGCTTGTTCCTTTCAAATATCTAAAGATTTTATTTTATTTTCATAAGCTTCAATCTTATTTACTTAAACCTTAAAGTTATATACTTACTATTTTGTTTAAATTAGATGAATGATTTATTGATGATGAATGGTTGTTTACTTTTATTGATTTGCTTTGGTTTTAAAACATTGTAAGAGTTATGTTTCCAATATTGGATACCTCATTAATTAATTTTCATGTAATTTAAATTATTCTTATATTTTGAGATAAAGATAAAGGACATGTTTCCACCTTTTGGTGGGTGTCCTATTTAGTTTTAGACCTTAAACGATGTAAGGACATGTTTTCATTCTCGGATGGGTGTCCATTTATTTGTTTTGTTTGGACATTGCTTTGATTTTTATATAATGATGCTTTATTTTAATTGTTGCATGTAGTATGGATAATATTATTATATTTAAGAATTTTATAATATTAAGACTTGCAAAGGAGGCCGGTTCTAATGAACCGGGTGTTGTGGGGGTGCTGGGCCATTTCTCACCTTCCCCACATGTACCCAACTTTTCGAACCCATTAGGGGATTGGGGATTTCTTAGGAATCGAGTCATCCACCCCTTTATTTTTCTTGGCCCGTCTGGGTGGAGACTCCATTTTCTCCAGGCTTAGGCCCGTGTTCTCTAAGGCCCTGATCCTAAATAGTGCAGAAGTCGCAAGAACCATACCACCGGGAGCGGGGACGAAAATCCTCACTCACACATACCTCTTACATTATTAATACCAAGATAAACAAATAATAGTAATAAAGAAAATATCTATCCATGATAAATTAAACAAATTAAATATCGAAATCAAATAAATTAATCAACAAAACATATAATAAACTACATAATCAAATCTAAAACTAAATAAAGCAATAAATGTATAAGTTTAGGGTTTACATCTTAAATTAGGGTTTTAGAATTTTAATAACTAAATTAGGGTTTTAAATAAAGGAAATTAAACACAAATACTTATAATACATAAATAAATAAACACATCCAAATAAATTAAGGATTCATGGCTACTAGATATAAATGGTAGGAAATGGCTACTGCATATTTGTATCAATGAAAGAATGAAACAAGGCAATGACTACTGGATATTTTAATCAATGAAATAATCAAAGTAAACAATGAAATAAAAAACGAAAATAAAATAATGAAAAGTAGTAATTGAATTTGTAATATCCCAAATGATACACTAAAATTTTGGAAATGTTAATTGTTGCAATTGGATTAAATCATTTAAGGTGTATATATGATTTTTTTAACTGTAATGAACCTCCCCCCCCCCTAACCAGGTCTGTTGCCCAACGGTCATGGGTCCGCAGCAAGCAGATAGGCTCGTACAGTACTGGACTATCCTCACGGGCCCTCCAGCAGGATTTGTTTATTTGGCACACCCCAACGGTCATGGGCGTGTGTCGCCTCCCCGGATTGAACACCTGACCTCTCACTTAAGAGAGCCAGCGAGCACAATCCAGTACCATAAATAAATCCTGCTGGAGGGCCTGTGAGGGCAGTCCAGTACTGTACGAGCCTATCTGCCTCCTGCAGACCCATGACCATTGGGCAACCGACCTGGTTGGGGAGGGGTTCGTTACAGTTAAAAAGGCCAACAAACCTCTTTCTTTTACCCTTTTTCACTCCAAACAAACTTAACCAACACAATCAATATACCATAATAAACTTGCATAACATCAATACACAAACGCAACCATATTTTACAACTCAACATATACACAATCCACAACTCTTGTTTCCTTCACCAAACTTAACATTTTCTTCAATTTAGAACAGATAACCTCAAACACACCAAAATCAACCATACACACATCTACAACAACCATTCTCCAAACTCAAATACACAAACTCCAAAAGAACACAAAGAAACAAGTTGGAAACTTGCCAAAAGTGAAGAAAATCCTTAAAACTCCAACTTGATCTCTTGAAATTCTTCAATTGCTTGAGTTAGGGATCAACAAAACCTCTCTTTCCCTAGATGAAAATGGTGGTGACCGGCTATCCAAAAAGAAAGAAGAAGAAGAAGAAAATAGAAATGGTCAACACCCCTTCACTAATAGCCATATGAATTTCTCTTTAAATCTCCACCAAGCAAATACATTATTATAATAATATAATCCCAAATATCAACCTCCACCATCACTTAAGTATCTCATTTGACCATAATTAAAACATTGACTTATATATGTTGTATATATCTCACACACCTTCTTTTTATCTTCTCACTTAATCAAATATATACTTAACATTTAATTCCATTACAATAATAAGCATTCCAAAATTTTACGTATCATTTGGGATATTACAATTCTCCCCCTCTATAAATAAATTTCGTCCTCAAAATTACCTGTTCTCAAGTCTGGAATAGCTGGGGATACTGATCTCGCATCGCTTGCTCACTCTCCCAAGTTGCCTCTTCCTTAGCATGATTCTTTCAAAGAACCAGCCACGAGGCAAGGATCCATTGGTGCTTCCAAATGGGCCATTGACTAGGAGCAGAGCTAAGAAGTTTGGAGCAGCTATGGGATTGCATATTGAAGATCAAATTTCAAAGGAAGTGACTGAAATGGCAATGGAAAAGTGCACAATAGAGCTTGAAGAAGGCACACCAAAGCTGATTATGATGCTTAGTGTGAATATGGAAGCTAAAGGCTAGCTAAAGAGGTCCAACGTGCAGGAAAGGTCCATGGGGGTTCATATACAGCCTTGGGAAGTAATTTAAGGCCCATGGACAGCCCAAATAGTGTGGGGCGTGTTCTTATTTTGAAGGGATTTAGTTTGGCCAAATTTGGCATCTTTTTTGGCACATGGGATGTGTGGTCCCCTATTTAGTTATTTCAGAATATTAGTTTGTTTCCATACTTTCTATTTTCCTTTGTGGGTTAGGATTTTGACTTTGTAGCTTTCCTTTTCCCATTAGAATTAGGGATTCGGATTTTATTGGCCTTTTAGTATAAATAGGGCCTTATTTTCTTGTAAGCACACTTTTTTTGTGACAAATTATATTCTCAATTTTCTTATTGAAAATTTCGGCCATCATAGAACAAGAGTGGATTCTCTTTTTCTTCTGATTGCATCAAGAATTAGATTTACTTATCAATTTCAATTATGGCGTTCTTCTAATTCGAGCTTCCAAAATCCTTCTGTTATAAGTGTTCATGCTTTGCTAAGCAATTGGGTGCTTTAGAAGGTGGTTTTTCCTTCGTTCTTGGTTTTCTTCTATCAATCGTGTGTTGGGGTTTGAGGCCTTCATTGCCATAGGGTTCCGCGTCAACTTCTACCATCACTAGTTCTCAGGGTAACACACTTATTCTGACAGTCAACCACAGCCCCATGCTTAGACAACCAATCCATGCCCAAAATCAAATCATACTCCTTAAAAGGCATTTCAATCAAATCACCCAAGAACTCCTCATCCTGCATCACAACTGAACTATTTCGGTGCACCTTGCTAACTACCACACTATGCCCTAAAGGATTTGTCACCAAGACATCAAATCCTAGGGACTCAGAATGCAATTCAGACATAGACAAAATAGATGCACTTATATATGAATGAGTAGATCCTGGATCAATAAGAACAAGACCTAAAATGCCAAATAAAGAAAATGTACCCGCAATAACGGCTGAAACATTCGGCTGCTTCTGCATCACATACACTCGCTGAGATGGCCCTGTCTCATCTGATCTACTACCTCCGGCTGTAGAGCCTCCTCTCTGACTAATCCCAGGTCGACCACCTCTACTAAAACCTCTACTTCTCTTCATAGATGAAGACCCTGCCTCAAACTGGGATCTCCTAACTCTAGTCTCCCCCTCAGTAGAAGCTGCTGCAATACCCTGTGATCTCTCAACACTCCTAGCAGCTGCAACCAACTGAGAAAAATCTTGATATCGGGAACCAGCAATAATACATATAATAGAGGGTCTCAACCCCTCCTCAAATCTCTTACACCGTCCGGTTATCCTGTCTCAGATTCAAAAACTCCATCTTCTTTGTATCCTTTTACTCCCTCGGAGTATACTTCTGCTCAAACTCCCATAAAAAATCACCATAAGTCAAGGTCGGTGGATCACCCATCGTATGTGGAATCGTCTTCCACCAATCATAAGCATCTCTCTGCAGAAGTGATCTAGCATAATAAAATTTTTCCTCAGGAGTAGCTTGCAGCTGGATGAATACCCTTTGAACTCTATCCAACCACTGCTCAACTATTGCAGGATCTGTAGTACCAAAGAAGTCCTCAGCTCCAAACTTCCTCAATTTTTCATACTGCCTCACCAGTACTTGTGGCTGTGGTTGCGGTGGCGGCTGCTGCGCTGGAGCCTTCCTTAACAATTCTACCATATGTCGTAACCAAACAGGTGGAATCTCATAGCAGCTGGTCTCTCTAGCACAGAAGTAGGTGCCTCACCAGCTCTCTTAACCCTAGCTCCATCTCTACCCTCATCAAGAGCTACACTCTTAACACTACCTTCTATGGACTGCCATGATTGAGACGCCATCACTACCTATATCTGCAAACACAGCAGAAGATTATCTCATCAAAGATCAGAAACTGCCAGTGCCAATGCATGTATCTTATTCAAAAATCATATTTTAAAAACCAAAATTTTCTGTTTCTTACAATTCACCTAGGTTGAGAACCTCAAACCTAGTCTCTGATACCAACTTTTTAACTGTAACGAACCCTCCCCCAACCAGGTCAGTTGCCCAATGGTCATGGGTCCACAGGAGGTAGATAGGTTCGTACAGTATTGGACTGCCCTCATGGCCCTCCAGCAAGATTTGTTTATTTGGCACACCCCAACGGTCATGGGCGTGTGTCACCTCCCCGGATCAAACACCTGACCTCCCACTTAAGAGAGCGAGTGAGCACAATCCAATACCATTTCTACCACTGGATTGTGCTCACTGGCTCTCTTAAGTGGGAGGTCAGGTGTTCGATCCGGGGAGGCGACACACTCCTATGAACGTTGGGGTGTGCCAAATAAACAAATCCTGCTGGAGGGCCCATGAGGGAAGTCTAGTACTGTACGAGCCTATCTACCTCCTGCGGACCCATGACCGTTGGGCAACCGACCTGGTTGGGGGAGGGTTCATTACAGAATTACTATAATCTTAAAAACAATTTAAATGAAAGATTGTAAACCTTTGTTGTAGGTTCCTACAATATTTAATCTTGTAAATCTTAGTTGAAATAAGTTGAAGATAGATGTATAGCACTGTCTTCTGGTTTGATAGTTTTGATGTTTTTGCTCCCTGTTGTCTCGAGTTGCTAGGGTTTTTTGTTTGTTGTTTCTTTTTTTTTAACTAATGCTTCTTCCTTTGTTGCCTTCTACTTCTTAATTCACAATTGCCAACCCAATTTTTTTTGTTAAAGTATTAAAGTTTATTATTTATAGGCAAAATCAGGCTTAACCTAAACCTAATCTACCTAATCCAAGACATAAAAGGATTCTAATTTAATTAGGAAACCTAAAAATGGTTCAAAATCAAATTCCATGTTGATTTGGCTCTCCGAATCGACATGGCCTTAGGTGTGCCAAATCGACATGGAACTAAGGCCATGTCAATTTGGTATGCCAAATTTACAAGAGCCTCTTTGACTCTTGTCAATTTGGGCCACCAAATCGACATGAGCCATGGCTCATGTTGATTTTGGTCCTCCAGGTCGACATGAACCACCTAGGCCTTGCTGACTTAAAACCTATCTAAAAATGCTTTAGTCAGATCGAATAATTTATACCTTTTAACCCAAACCGACTTTTTAAAAAATCATAAACTAGGTTTAAATCTTTTAAAGTTGGATCAAATTTATTTTGGCATTCTTAAATTAGGATCATACCAAATTGAGGTCAAAATTAAGGGTACACATGTGTCCCAACAGCTTGCCTGAAGTAACCCCAAATACACACCTCTTCGGGTTTAGCCTTAGCTTATACTTTACTGCTTTCTCAAAGAATAACTCTAAGTTTTGGAAATGCTGCTCCCTTGTATCTGACTTCACCATCATATCATCAACATAAACTTCAACTTCTTTGTGCATCATGTCATGAAACAAAGTGGTAGTCATTCTTATGTAGGTTGCTCCAGCATTCTTTAACCCAAATGGCATCACCCTATAACAAAATATACCGCACGAAGTAATGAAGGCAGTTTTGGCTTTATCCTCTTAGGCCATTAACACTTGATTGTGTAACACCCTTATACCCTATATACGTATAATACATATTTTTAGCATATATAAATATGCATATACGGTACAAAAATGTCACAGACCGGTTTAATAAAAATTTTCACATTTATGATTTACAATTTCAAATACTAAACATATAAAATTAAATAGTATATAAATATTCTTTACTTGTTATAGGAACCCAAAATAAACATTTTATATGAAATCTCTAGGACAAATTCGCCAGAGTTTTGTCTGTAATTTGGACATTTTTAAAATTCAGCAAAACACAACCTGCATCAGAAAACACTCCCATATAATTTCAAATCACATTTTCACCTTAACTTCTAAATTTTTTCCACAATTTTTTCAAAACATTTATATATATATAATTTAGAACACATTTAAACCCCCATTTCAAATAACTTAACCCAACTATTCTTTATAGTTTACAATACATAAAATCCAAAAACATGATATAATATGCATAATACCCAAAATATACAATAACATAAAATATATACATGCTGCTGATAGTCTTTCTGATCTTGATATCAACTTTACAAGCACAACCACAAGTCTAGACTTGACCTGGTCTAGAAGAACTCTCCGGCTCAGCTAAATCTACCCTGTCATCTACACGATATAAACAATCACGCTAAGCCAAAGTCTAGTAATACAAACTTGATAACAATAAAACTCAAATGCAATGCCAATGCACAGTGCATATGGATATCACATCATTCCATTTTCTCATACTTTTCAAATATTTCACAATCCTCAATTCACATAAAAACAAACACAAGCATGGGCCCAAAGATAACTAATATGCTATTAAATTCTAGAGTTGCTATTTTGGTCTATAATGACACCATGTGTCTAACCCTGTAGGCAAAATATCAATGTAATAGTCCAATTAGGTCTGAGCTTACGACCCGGTCATTTCACCCAGCCCAGCTTTAAGGACTTGTTTTTGAGGCTTATGACCCGGTCATTTCACCTCAAAAATATTTTCACAGTGACGCCCAGCATCTAGCCCGTAGGTAAATCATAGGCATGCCGCTAAACACAGAACTCTGAAAATTGAATAACATACTAGGCACATAATTTATTCATATTTCTCAATTATATCGATATTAATTCATTTCATTATGTTTCCATATATCTCATTACATTATACCACATTTTTGCATTTACAACACATTAACCAATTACTTTGGGTATTTCAACATAATTCACATATTAATCATATTTAATGTAATCGAGCCAATACCAATGGCTTTTTAACAATACACTTAATGCATACACAACAAATGGCATTACCCAAATACTTTGGGTCATTTTCGCATAATTCACATATTTCACATTTTACACAATTTAGCCATTATCAAAGACTTTTCACAATACATTTAACACATATATGACATTACAAATGTCATAGCACATCATTCATACATAAACAATGTATCAAGTAGCTTAACACATTTTCCAACCAAAATGTGCTAAGCCTAAATGTCATGCAAACATAACCAATGTATTCAAAGTTTGTACTTACCTCAAATAGTAACAAAAACAAGCTTAAAACAACCTCCAATCCTATCCTTCCAACATGCCCTTCACCACTTGGATGAAGCAAATCAACCTCCTTCAATGGCTAAACCAAATGTGATAGAAAATAATCATTTAGTATCACATTTAATGGCATTTCCAATATTAAACCATAATTAAACCCCATCCAAGCAAAAATCTAAAATTTAAGACTAACCTCACTTTAACCTTGGATTCTCATACTAGGCCATTCATTTTAATATATTAAGTTTATTTATATTATTAGAAACATATTTTAAAACATTAAAACCATTTTCATTACAAAAAACACTCTTATACACAAAACCCTAAAGTGGCATATCTGTAGACCCTTAATTTTTGACCCAGTCCGGTCCGATATTTTTTTTATATATAGTCCAAAATAATTTTTGTGGTATTTTAATTAAATAATATTATTTATAATTTTTAATAAAAATAAAAAATGGTGAAGTTAATAAAAAATATAAAAATAAAAAATAAAAATAAAAATCGGCGAAGGAAAAATTGGTGATGAAAAAATTTCGTCGCCGAAGGTCCAATTGGCCATTTCGCCGCAGGAAATTCCTGTGGTAAATTGGCTGGCCGCCTAGCCAAGCAAGCCTAGCTCTCGCAATTTCCCACCAATCCTTGCAGTTTTGGCCAGCGCTCACAGTTTTTGCCAGAGAAATTTTTCCAACGCAATTTTTTTCGAAACCAAATTCTATTTGGTTTCGGTTTCTTTTCCTAATTAATTTTAGTTTTCTTAAACAATTAGAATTAATCTTATAAATTTTCCTATAAATAACACTTTCAAAAATAGAAAAAAGGGATTGGAACTTGGAGATTGGATAGTGGGGCTTTGATTAGGTGATCGAAACTTGGATTACATAAAACCCTAGCAATAACCAAGCAATCAATAATTCGTCAAAGGCAGCAACCTTGCCTTTGTCCTTGTTCATCCAGAAAGAAATTTTTGGTGGAACCAATGAACGGAGGTTTGAATCTCTATTTTCTTTATTTATTTCTTTACAGTAGCTTCATCACTCAAATTGAATAAATTGTTTCTTCTGTTTCTTCTAAAACTTAAAACCCTAAAACGTTTATTCTAAACCTTAAAACCCTAAATTGCTCCTTCTATTTCCAAAAACCCTAAAAAGTACTTTTCTATTTCCAAAAACCTTAAGAACCCTAATTTATTTCTTCTATCTCCAAAAAACCCTAATTCGTTTCTTTTGTTTCCAAAAACATTAAATCATTTTTCATATTTCCAAAAACTTTTAAAAAACCCTAAACTGTTTTCCTCTAACTTTTTTCCAAAATTTCTAAATGTTTTCTTAAATCTCCAAACCCTAAACTACTTTATAGTTTCTAAAAATCATAATTATTTTATAAAGCTCTAAACTGTTTTCTTAAATCCTAAAACCAAATATGTTTTCTAAAATAACAAAAAACTCTCTCAAAATTAATACAGTAAACCCTAGTTTTCCTAAACCCTAATTCTTAAAACCTTAAAACCTTATAAACCTAAACCTTAAAACTCAATACAGTAAATCCAAAACAGCAATCTAGTAAACCAAGAACTATAAACCTAATGTTTTAAGATTCTAAAACCCTAATTTCATAATGTTACCCCTAAACCCTAATTTGATTCATGAAACCCTAATCCATTCCAATTTTTCGAAACCTTTACAGTAAACAAATAATAATAATAATACTAAAATCCCAAAACCCTAAATGTTAATTGAAGAAATTTAAATAGAAACAGTAAACCCTAATTTGTATCTTTACTTGCTTTATTTTTAGATTTGATTATGTAGTTTATTATATGCTTTGAAGGTTGATTTATTTAATTTCAATGCTTAATTTATTTAATTTATCATGAATGGATGTTTATTATATATTTTGATTGATGTTTAATATCTTTGTTGAATGATGAATGGTTATTTACTTTTATCGATTTATTTTGATTTCCAAATATTGTAAGAGGTATGTTTCCACTTTATGGGTACCTCATTAATTAAGTTCTATGTAATTTAAATTGCTTTTATATTTCGGACCAATGTAAAGGACATGTTTCTACCTTTTGGTGGGTGTCCTATTTAGCTTAGACATGAATGATGTAAGGGCATATTTCCATCTTCGGATGGGTGTTCATTTATTTGCTTTGTTTGGACATTGCTTTAATTTTAATATAATGATGCTTTATTTCAATTGTTGTGTGTAATATGGATAATATTGTTATGCTTAAGAATTTTATAATATTAAGACCTGTAAAGGAGGCCGATTCCAATGAACCAGGCATTGTGGGGGTGCCGGGCCATTTCTCACCTTCCCCACACGTAACCAACTTTCAGAACCCATTAAGGGGTTGGGGATTTCTTAGGAATTAAGTAATCCACCCTTTTCTTTTTCCCAGCCCGTACGGGTGGCGACTCCATTTTTCTCAGGACTTAGGTCCGTGTTCTCTAAGGCCCCGAGCCTAAACAGTGCCGAAGTCGCAATAACCATTCCACCGGGAGTGGGGTGAAAATCCCCGCTCACAGTGGTGATTCCACTGGGGATAAGAGAAGTTAATTTCGTTGGTCTTTATATTATTCTATTCTTTCTTATAATGATATTATCCACTGTATCATATTAGATTGCATCGTGTGCGTGAGTTAGGACCCCCGTATTACCCGTGTTGTGTTATGTAGGGGATACCATACTTTCACTCAAGGTATGGAGATCGAGCATGGCATAACCACTCATAGCCTCATACCATTTGGTATATACTTACTATGGGAACCTAAGCCTTTTAACCCAAAGACTAAAGCTCATGTAATTGGCTTAGTTACTTTCCTTAGGTTTTTACCCCAAATGCATGTTGTTTGACTATGGTTAATTTATCTTAGCTTAAATCATGGCTTATTTGGTTTTTTTTTTTTAATATGACCTAAATACATTGTGAGCTCAAAATAAATTTTTCTTTAAAATCTAAAAGACCAAAGCTATTTTCAAAACTTTTCAAGATTGTCTTTGGGCATAAAACTTTTCTAAAATAAATAAAAAATTCTTTTGCTGATGACCCAAATACTAAGCCCAAAATCTATTTTTTCTAAAATCTTTTTTACAATGGGCTTAGAAACAAAATTTGCATCCAAAAGAGCTTACAAATATTTAGGTCAATTACAAAATATTTAGGTCAATTTTGGAACGAATTGGGCAAACCGATGTCTTGGGTTCTCAATAAGCTTCAAAGGAAGGGATTGTTACAACCCTTAAATCCTCATCCTTTGCCTAATCCTCTCCCACCTAATTTTGACACTAAAGCATTTTGTCGGTTTCATCAAATGCAAGGGCACGATAAAGATAGATGTGTGAGGTTGAGGTATGAGATACAAAATTTGATTGATAGTGGGAAGCTACCCTAGCCCAACAAGCCAAACACTAAAGACAACCCATTACCGAAGCTCAATAGAGTACCACCACCGGCAACCTTTATGATTGGAGGAGGTTTGTATGAAGATTTTGTCATATCTTCTTTTTAAGATGTGGGTGGAGAAGCAACCAAAGAAGAAGAGGTATTTGGTGAAATTAAACAAGCTATGGTGGGTAGAGAAGTAGCAATTTGTGTTATCAATGGGTTTTGGGATTCAAGTGATAGTGATGACAATCTTGTGTCCAAGAAGGAGGAATGGACCTGGTCTGAGCCTGAAGAAGATGAAATAATGATCATTAGATCCGGTAAGCCTTATGCAAGGTCACCGCCTAAGGAGGTAGAAATTAATAAGGGAATGATGCAAGAAAGGATCCCTTGAAGCTTGCAAGTGGACCAATCACTAGGAGCAAGGCAAAGAGATATCAAGCTAGTATGGCTTTGCATATTCAAGAAGAGATTTCCAAAGAGCTTCAAGAATTATCATTCAAGAAGATGGAGATAGAGCTTGAAGAAGGCACACTAAAGCTGATTATGATGCTTAGTGTGGAAGCTAAAGGCTAGCTAAAGAAAGGTCCAACGTGCAAGAAAGGTCCATGGGGGTTCATATAAAGCCTTGGGAAGTAATTTAAGGCCCATGGACAGCCCAAATAGTGTTTAGCTTAGTGGATTAGGATTTTGTTTCCATACTTTATATTTTCCTTAGTGGATTAGGATTACTTTATATTTTCCTTAGTGGATTAAGATTTTGTTTCCATACTTTATATTTTCCTTAGTGGATTAGGATTTTGTTTCCATACTTAATGTTTTCCTTATGCAATTAGGAATGTTTTCCTTATGCAATTAGGAATGTTTTAGTCTTAATTTTCCATATGCAATTAGGAATTTTGTAACCCTTATTTAAGGGCACTATTAGGCCAAATTTGATATACAACAATTAATAAAAATTTTCAAATTCTTCTACAAGTTCTTCTTTTGAATTTTCGTGTGAGAGAGATTAGAGTGGATTCTTTAATTCTTTCTTTGCATCAAGAATTAGGTTTACTTATCAACAAGAGCTGTGGCGTTTTCCTTCTTCTTACCAACTAAATCCTTCAATCATAGTGAGTTCGCGTCTCTTTATAGGCGTTGGGTTCCTTAGGAGGTGATTATCAAGTTTCAAGGAGTTCTCTACCATTGTTATACATTGGGTTTGTTGCCATCGTTGCTAAGGGTCCGCGTCAGGGAAAGGAAGTTGAAGTAGGGAATAAAGAAGAGGAAGATGATACTGTGCTCAAGTAATTGAAAAGAACTTAAGCAAGTGTTAGCTTTCGGGACTTATTGGCTACTTCTAAAAAGCACCGAGAAACTATGGCCAAGGCCTTGGCTAGCATGCCAATTTCTACCTCCACAACATTAGAGGAGCTGATCAACTTCACAAAAATTGGAGTAATGAAATGTGAAGATATTCAAGAGAAGAGTGAAGTTAATATGGGAGCAGTTTCTTTCTCAGATGCGGATTTACCGGAAGAGGGGAGAGATCACATCCGCCCCTCTTTATCAAAATAGAAATCAAAGGGAAAAGGATTCCATGTGTAATGGTCGATGATGGGTCCGCCATAAATGTTTGTCCATTGTCAAAGCTAACCATTCGGGCTTATGACAACACTAAGAGACATGCCGAAGGAACTTTCAAAGTTGCTGTCAAGGTTGGTCCAATTGAATCTATTGTTGAATTTGTTGTTTTGGACATACCTCTTACCTTCGCCTTACTCTTGGGAGGACCATGGTTTCATCCTATTGATCAAAAGATCAAGTTCCCTAATGGAGATGAAACAGTAGTCATCGAGGCCGAAGATAATGAGGTTGTTAATGCTCTAATGATTGAGAGGCCTCTCAACGGTTTTCAAGTAGCTGCAATTTCTGATGATGAAGTGGACTCCAAAGTCTTGAATATGATGAAGAGCATGAACTACCTTCCAGGAGCTGGTCTTGGAAAGGGAAAGGCCGATCTGACAAAGCTGCCAAATTTTAAAACTCAAACTTCCAAGAAGGGTTTGGGATATGATGAAGGCAACAATGCCCAGCCAAAGAAGAGTGAGAAGATGAGCTTCCTACCACTTGAAGAGATCTTTGTCAAAGCTCTAGACATGGAACCACTCCAAGGAAATCTCAAGCCAATTATGTTCATGGGAAAGTTGATCCCAGGTTTTGAAATTTTTACAGATGTTGCCGAGCTAGTGGAGCAAGTGAAGAAAGAGCTCACCCTGCCAGCCAACAAGGAGTCCAATCCGGAAGAGAAGAAGGAAGCTGTCCTGAAAGCCGAGAAGACACCGGAGGAGATTGCTGCCCTGGTTGAAGAAAAGTTTGAAGACATCCTGCCTTATGATTTTGAGAACAATGATTTTGATTTTGATTTTAATTTGTCTGCTTTGTATGAGGATGATGATGTTTTCTTTTCCAAAATGAATGCAATAAAGTCTGATTTTTCTTACTTGTGCGATGTTTCTCCTGATGGTTGCATACATTCAAATAGCAGTTACATGAGCATTTTTAATATTAATTCTATTAACACACAATAATTAAATTTGGGAACAATAAAAAATCCTAAAAACATTAGCATAGCATCCAACCTTACTCCTGATGAGAGAGAGAGATTTGAAAAATATTCAAAAAATATGAAGAAGTATTTGCTTGGTCTTATGAGGATATGCCTGGAATAGATTGAGACATAGCCGAACATCTTATTCCTACTTACATTCACATGAAACCTGTCAAACAAAAGCTTAGGTGATTAAAACCTAAGTGGGCTGAATTGGTTAAAGAAGAGGTCACTAAACAAATACAAGTGAAGTTCCTTGAAGTGATAGAATATCCAGATTGGCTAGCCAACATAGTACCTGTGCCAAAGAAAGATGGAAGAATAAGGGTCTGTGTGGACTATAGAGATTTAAACAAGGCTTCCCCTAAAGATGATTTTCCTTTACCTCATATAGATGTTCTTATTGACAGTGCAACCTCTAGCATGCTACACTTGTTTGTAGATGGATTTTTCGGATACAACCAAGTGTTAATGGCCTAAGAGGATAAAGCCAAAACTGCTTTCATTACTATATGGGTATATTTTGTTATAGGGTGATGTTGTTCAGTTTAAAGAATGCTGGAGCAACCTACCAAAGGATGGCCACCACACTATTTCATGACATGATGCACAAAGAAGTTGAAGTATATGTTGATGATATGATGGTGAAATCGGATACAAGGGAACAACACTTCCAAAACTTAGAATTATTCTTCGATAGAGCATTGAAATATAAGCTAAGATTAAATCCAAAGAAGTGTGTGTTCGGGGTTACCTCAGGAAAATTATTGGGACATGTGATTGGTCCGAATGGCATTGAGATTGATCCTGACAAAGTTAAAGCAATCAGGGATATGCCAGCCCCTAAGATGGAGAGAGAAGTTTGGGGATTTATTGGAAAATTACAATACATTAGCAGATTCATAACAAAGCTCACAACAATCTGTGACCCTATCTTCAAATTGCTTAAAAAGAATCAGCCAGTCCTATGGAATGAAGAATGTCAAAGGGCCTTTGAACGAATAAAAGAGTATTTGCTGAATCCACCTGTTTTAAAACCACCTAAACCCGGCAAACCTCTGTTGCTATACTTAGCAGTAGAAGAAGAGTCAATAGGAGCCATGCTAGCCCAGGTAGATGAGTCATGCAGTCTACTATTTGAGTATAAAGCTCCTACCTTATGAAATTAAGTATAGTATCATTGAAAAGACTTGTATAGCCATGGTTTGGTCTTCTAAAAAGTTGCGGCATTACTTTCAATCTTATAGTGTGCAAGTAATTTCCAGGTTGGATCCAATGAAATACTTGAGGGAGACACCCTCTTTGATTGGGAAATATGGTCGATGGTTGATAATATTAGAACAATTTGAGATAGAATATGTAACCGGGAAAACAATCAAAGGTAAAGCAGTGGCAGAATTCCTGGCCCAACAACCATTACCAGATAGCGAAGAGGTAATCTTGGAATTTTCGGATGAACATTTAGAGGCAATTGAAGTACAAGGGTGGAAAATGTATTTTGATGGAGCAACGAACAAGAAAGAAGCAAGTTTAGGAGTCATACTTGAATCGCCCGAAGGGGAACTTATCCCTTTAGACAAAAAGTTGAAATTTAGGGCAACCAATAATATGGTGGAATATGAAGCTTGTATCTTTGGTTTGGAAACCTTAATGATTATGAAGGTGGATAAGGTGGAAGTTTTTAGTGATTCATTGCTAGTAGTATCCCAAGTAAATGGAGAGTGGGAGTTGAAAGAAGAAAAATTAAAACCATACCACCATTACTTGACCATGATGAAGAAGAACTTCAAGAAGTGTAGGTTTATACACCTATCAAGAGAAGAAAATTAGATGGCAGATGCCCTAGCCACATTGGCTTCAATATGGGAAAATCCTATTAGTTTATTCCTCAAGCCTCTGATTTTGACCAGTTTATCAACTCCTTGCTATGAATATGAGAATATCATGGAAACTGACACAGACCATGATGCGTGGTATGATACTATAAGACAATTTTTGGAGGAAAGGGAACACCCATCGGGAGCAACAAAGAAAGAAAGAAGAGCCATAAGGTTGTGGTCTTTGCAATACATCACATTCCATGGAGAGTTATATCAAAGATGGCCTAATGGGGTGCATTTGAGATGCTTGAGGAAGCCTGAAGTAGGGCATATCATGTTAGAAATACATGCAGGAAGTTGCGACCCACATATGAGTGGTTTGGTCCTAGTTAAGAAGATTATTCGACAAGGTTACTACTGGTTGATTATGGAGAGAGATTGTATAGAGTTCGTAAAGAAGTGCCAACAATGTCAGATGTATGGTAATTTGAATCACATGCCTCCTGAAGAATTGCATTCTATGTCTTCACCTTGGCCCTTTGCCACCTGGGGTATCAACATTATAGGAGAGATACATCCGACAACCTCAAACGGTCACCATTTTATTGTAGTAGTAGTAGATTTTTTTTGAAATGGGTCGAAGCTGAATCCTTCAAAAAGCTAGGCGCAAGCTAAATGGCTAGATTTATTGAAAAGAACCTCATCTGCATGTATGGAGTCCCGCACAGTGTGATATTAGACAATGGGGTATAGTTTTAAGGAGCAGTTAAGGATTTATTCTCGAAATACCAAATCCATCACCACCGATCCTTTCCTTATAGACCAAAGGCTAATGGCACAATAGAAGCAACAAATAAGACAATTAAGCAAATTTTGTCCAAGATGACCAAGATGTACAGGGATTGGTCAGAGATGCTTCCTTTTGCTTTGTGGGGATATAGGACAAGCGTGCGAACACCTACTGGAATGGCACACTTCTCTTTGGTTTACGGGATGGAAGTAGTATTGCTAATTGAAATTGAGATAAAGTCATTGAGAGTAGTCTTGGAAGTTGAACTGCTTGAAACATAATGGGTAGCGAGCAGATACACACAGTTAGCTTTACTAGAAGAGAGAAGGTTAAAGGCACTATATCATCATCAACTATATCAAAAGAAGATAGCTCAAACCTACAATAGAAGGGTTAAGATTAGAAAACTCAGAGTCAGGGATTTGGTGTTGAAACAATGTAAGCCTAATGTATTTGAACCAAGAGGGAAGTTTAGGCCTAGCTGGGAAGGGCCATATGTTGTGAAGCAAGTCATGAACAAGGGTGCAGTGAAGTTATCAGACATGGATGGGAACGAGTTTAGTGAGCCAGTAAACATTGACAGGTTGAAGAGGTTTTATGTATAAAATATAAAAAAAAACTCGCTAGGTTGAAAACCCAAAAAGGGCGGCCTAGGCAAAAGTTAGGGCAGTCCGCTAGTTTTGAAAACCCGAAAGGGCGGGCTAGGTAACAATTAGAGCTAAATGAGAGAAAATCGTCAATTAGAAAATCCAAAAGGGCTAGTTGGCAACAGGAGTGATCTTGTGTATGCTGGCTTTATGTTTGGTTATTCCCCAATTTAATAAAATAGAATTAATGTTAAAATTGTTCTATGTGCACTGTTATAAGTATTTGACCATATATGGATGAAATAAATAAACACAATAGCAAAAGGTGATGACAAATTATAAAAGGAAAAGAAATGCATCTTTTATTACTTTAATTATTTTTTTCATCTTAACAATACACTTTCTGAATTGACAAATGTAAAATCTATGGCAGACGATAAGTGTAACGTGCAGGCCAGCTTTGCCTCAGCTGATCCAAGTAGGCTTCAGTCAAACAAGGCATGTCTAAATCGAGAGTGAATTCAAAATCGCGAGGCTCAGCTCCACACTGACAACCAAGACGATGAGGATCATAGCAAGTACCTCAATGAAGAGCAGCAAGGAAACATACATCAAGTATGTCAGCATGGTGATACAAGAAATCTTCCACCAAGGTATCAACCAACAGATGTTGACTTCAGCGCGTGAGTGGATCCAGTCAACCCAGTCAGCATATGAAGAAGCAGGATGGAGTAGTTTCCTAGTGGAATGATGTCGTGGCAGATATCTGAAAAAATCCATGGATGGAGTATCAAGCAGGCAAAGACGCTCCTGAAGCCAAATCTGTGAGGGAAAATTAAATTAAAAAAAAGAGTCCGCTAAGTTGAAAACCCGCAAGGGTAGCTTAGGCAAAAATTAGGACAGCTCGCTAGTTCTGAAAACCCACATGAGCGAACTAGGCAAAAATTATAGCAATATAAAAAATATAATAAAAGAGGTCCGCTAAGTTGAAAACCCGCAAGGGCAGCTTAGGCAAAAATTAGGACAGCTCGCTAGTTTTGAAAACCCGCATGGGTGGACTAGGCAAAAATTAGAGCAATAAAATAAAAAAAAGAGAAGAAAAAAGAAAACCTAAATTAAAAGCCCAAAAGGGTAGTTTAGGTAATTACCTGAAGCAACAACGGACTCCTGGTCAGTCTCTTTGTTAATCCTGATTTAAGTTGGTCTAATCCAACTAAAGTCTCAGCTAAGATCACGGGTATAGGCGACAAGCCTCCTTCCATTTGATCCATAATATCCAATACTCGTGGATCAATATCGCCATCAGAAGAAATCAGCAAGAATTAGCCAAGCAAGCAAAGGCAAAGCATACGTCCCCATGCCTTAGTAGGAGCCAAACGAGAGAGAGAAAAATCAATAAAGGGAGCAAGTAGAATTTTCTCACCTCTCATCAACTGAAGAACTTCGGGCTTTGACATTTGAAATAACATCTGCATCTTTTATTGAGTCTTGGAAATCAATATGGGTAACGCCATCTGTTGATTATTTGGATATCCAAGGATGGCCTCAAATTCTTCAATCAAGGGACATATTTCAAAGCCATTAATTTTAAATGTCCTAGAATCTACATCCCAAAAAGAAGCCATGGCATGTAAAAAGAAATCGTCCAATTTAACATTTTGAAAACACTTCAAAGTATCAATTTTTGATCAAGACATTTGCTTCTAGTGAATGGCATCCATATTCTTAAATAGAGTTTTTATTTTCTTCAAATGAAGTTCGGTCATTGTGGAAGGATGAAGGAAAATTAGAATTGTTAAAAGGAGTTTTTATGTTGAAGTGGAAAATCTCTTGGTTTCTGTATGAAATTATGGTATGAAAGGTGATTTATATAGGAGGATTGTGCTTTTCCAAAATTGATAAGGAAAGCATGAGACCGTGATGCATGAGGAAAAGGAATTGCCAACGAAATTTCTTTAATTGACTTGTTGCATTTGGTTTTAGCTAATTGGTGCGGCTGTGAATATGAAAAAGGAAATTGTGGCGTAATAATTATGAGATATATATATATAAAATTGAAAAAAAAGAGTTGCAGTAAAATGAACATTGTATATTATCATTAGTATTTCTATACTTATTATACAATGTTTACTCAATTCATAAAATATTCATACATCACTAAGAAGGTGGTGATAGGTCATCAAATAAAGCTCTAAAAAAATCATCGCTTGTTGGAGGAGGAGGCAAATCACTCATCCCGAGTCCGCCCGAAGCAGGAGCACCAAAATTCCTATTACCTTGGAGTTTTGATCTATCACGGTTCTCATCAGAAGTAGATGAAAGGATCTCATGGTCATCAGTTTGTGGCCTCTAGATGAAGAAGCACCAGGATCCCTCATCCCCTGAAACCGGAAGTCTCAAAAATTTTGTTCTGATTGATGATACAAATTTTCAAAATGGAAAACCTGCCGACGACTAGCGGCCAACTCTTCTTGAAGTTTTTTGTTTTGTTCTTCAAGCATCCGCTGTGAGCTAGAAAGGAAAAAGTAACAGCATACATAATCATGCATACATATAGCATAAATTACCATGAAACAAGAAAACTTACCAAGTAATTCATATCAATACCTTGTGGATGAGATGGCATATCTGGCGGACTAGAATGAGAAAATGAAGGAGCAGTAAAAGAAGGTCCAGCCTCATGATCAAATGAGCCAACATCCTGCAACAATCATTAAAGAATCAAAATAAGTGAAGAAAGAAGCGATTATAATGAAAAATGGTAAAATTTTACCTGAGAAGTGCTAGCCCTGAGATGTGGAATGAATTCTCCTCCCTCTCCATGATGTTCCTCTTCATCTCTATCCTCATTTTCTTCAGGAATTTTCCATACACCAACAGGAGATACATCAAAGTTCAAGAGCCCTATTTGAATAAAATAGGTATAAAATGCATCTGGTGGATAGAGAAATGTTTCAACATCATAACTATGTCGGGCCAACCACCATGCATTCTCTGGCATTGATGTGATATTTAAAGTATATTTCAGGCAACGCATCAGAATCCTCCATTGCTCGAGACTAAGAAACCACTCATATGCTCTCTCTCCGAGAAACCAGCCACTAGACATAGGGCCGGCGATGACTCGGCGAGTATGTTGAAAAGGCAGTGCAACATTCATGGAGGAAGTCCAGTTTGTCCGCTCTTCTGGGTTCCACCAGGCCAAATTCACCTACAAAATAACATGAGGTAAGTAAACTTTCATATAAATTTTAAAGCATACTAATGCTATTTTACCTAGTCCCAGGTTAAGCGGCTCAACATGAAGCGTTGGGTATGCACATGGTGAGAGCCGGGAACTTCCACGCCATCTAATAACCAGAAATTTAATCTCGAATACCCGACTCTCTCTCGGAAAATACCAGGCACCCTCACAAGGTTGTGTTCATATACCCATGCCTACAACAATAAAAAAATCAAATTCATGCAAGAATAAGAATCAAATTGACATTGGTGGAAGAAGAATACCTCGACAACTGCCATAAAACCAACAAAAGACTTCTCATTTCGGCAAATTTTGTCAAGACCATGGTAAAGACTGATGCAAGAAAGGATCCCTTGAAGCTAGCAAGTGGACCAATCACTAGGAGCAAGGCAAAGAGATATCAAGCTAGTATGGCTTTGCATATTCAAGAAGAGATTTCCAAAGAGCTTCAAGAATTATCATTCAAGAAGATGGAGATAGAGCTTGAAGAAGGCACACCAAAGCTGATTATGATGCTTAGTGTGGAAGCTAAAGGCTAGCTAAAGAAAGGTCCAACGTGCAAGAAAGGTCCATGGGGGTTCATATAAAGCTTTGGGAAGTAATTTAAGGCCCATGGAAAGCCCAAATAGTGTGGGGCGTTTCTTATGTTGAAGGGATTAGTTTGGTTGTTTCCATACTTTATATTTTCCTTAGTGGATTAGGATTTTGTTTCCATACTTTATATTTTCCTTAGTGGATTAGGATTTTTTTTCCATACTTAATGTTTTCCTTATGCAATTAGGAATGTTTTAGTCTTAATTTTCCATATGCAATTAGGAATTTTGTAACCCTTATTTAAGGGCACTATTAGGCCAAATTTGATATACAACAATTAATAAAAAATTTTGAATTCTTCTACAAGTTATTCTTGTGTATTTTCATGTGAGAGAGATTAGAGTGGATTCTTTAATTCTTTCTTTGCATCAAGAATTAGGTTTACTTATCAACAAGAGCTGTGGCGTTTTCCTTCTTCTTACCAACTAAATCCTTCAATCATAGTAGTTCGTGTCTCTTTATAGGCGTTGGGTTCCTTAGGAGGTGATTATCAAGTTTCAAGGAGTTCTCTACCATTGTTATACGTTGGGTTTGCTGCCATCGTTGCTAAGGATCCATGTCATCTGGTATCAGAGCCTTGCTATAAGGTAATTTTTATCTACTTTGTCTTTCTAGGGTTTGTTAATTTAGGTCTTTTAAATTTCTGTGTTTTAGGGTTCTTAGAGAGTCTAGTCTTTAATTTTTTAAAAAGAGTCATATATCAATTCTGATCAAGGTCGAATTGAAGGAGGGTATTCTTAGGGTGAAAATGAAACCTAGGAAAGGATTATTGGAGAATTTCAAATTCTTGAAAGAAAGCAAAAGCTAGAGTTTGTGTTCAAGTTTGATTTCGATTTGGTCTTGAGTGAATATGGGGTTGCGAATTAAGTCCAGATTTTGAAAAGTCCTTGGGAGTAAATTAAGTCCCAAATAAAGGGGATAGTGAGAGGAAGCAAAAAAAAAAAAAAAGGAGTACAAAACCACCTCAACAAAAATTGTTTGATATTCTTGCTATTTGGGTGCTAAGGATCAGATCTAGGTGGGTGAGAAGTAATAAAATTTTTGGGCGAAAAATTTCACCTTTTGAGGGGCTTTTGGAATTCGAAAATCAGACCTTAATATTCATGTTATTTGAGTGTTATAGGTAGGAATTAGAGTCTAGAAGCTAGCATTTTGGGTAGAATTGATTAGGTCCATAAAGCAGCTTGCCAAGTGTGGGTTGTTTTTGATTCATTATATCCAAATTTGTCTTGTTTCTTGTCTTCATTATTTCTGATTTCTTTATCTAGCTTTTAATTCCATTACATTACTAAGTATTATTTGCTTGTGTCGATACTTGGTTTTATATCGTGTAGTGCAAATTACCTTGCATTGCCTCCGGATACTTGTCTTCTTTTCTATCTAGTTCTAGGATTTAGGTTCTAGTTTCTTGAACGACTTGATAATTATTGGTTGGTGAGCTTGGTTCTGAAGTGCATTCAAGGAAGACAAGAAAAGTGAGGTAATTTTAAACACTTGAGTGAATTTCGATTATTACTAATCTTGTTTCTTTGAGTTTGTTTGTTTGTTAACATGGCTGGAAAAGGAGAAGAGACTAGCAAAGAAGGAGCTATGGCCGAAAGCTTGGCTAGGCTTAATGAAACTTTGGCAGCAATGCTTGGTCGAATGGAGATGATGGATACTAGATTACAAGAGAATGCAGCACGACAAGCATAACAAATTCAGCAAGTGCAACAATGGCAGCCAGCCGCACATCCAAATCCCATAATGCAAGCTAGAAGAGTGCTTAGGAGAGAAGGGTAAGGAAATCTTGAAGCCCTAGAAGCAGCAGAAAGGGTAGAAGATGAAGATGAAGGTGGAAATCAACCTACCACTGATGGTGACCTTACTTCCATCAAGATGAAGATTCCTTCCTTTGAAGGGAAGAACAATGCAGAAGAGTTCATAGAATGGGAGAGGAAAGTTGAGCAGATTTTTGAATGCCATAACTACACCGAAGAAAAGAAATCAGTTTTGGCAGCCGTAGAGTTCAAAGGGTATGCTACCTTTTGGTGGGATCAATTGAAAGCTAATAGAAGAGGGAAAGGTATGAGGCCTATTCCTGAATGGTCAACCTTGAAAGAACTAATGAGAAGCTGATTTGTATCATCTCACTACATTCGGGATTTGTACAATCGACTACCAAGACTAGTTCAAGGTGGAAGAAGTGTGGAAGAGTACCACAAAGAGATGGAGATGATCATGGCTAGGGCAAATATTGATGAAGATGAAGACAAGAAGATGTCACGATTTCTTGGGGGATTGAATTTGAACATAGCCAATGATTTGGAGATGTATGAATTCAACACAATGGAAGAGTTAGTTCAAAAGGCCATGAAGATAGAGAGAAGATTGAAGAATAAAGCTATTTCGAAAACTGGCTACTCTAAAGCTAGTGGAAATTTTTCAAACTTCAAGGGTTCAAGTTCGAGTGGAGGTTCCTACAAAGGGGATTACAAGGATTCTTTCCAAAAGAATTCTTCCTACAATCCTAATTTCAAGAAGCCGAATGATGGGGATGCAAAAACAGCCAAGGAAACACCTTCTAGACCTACTCCAAGTAGGGAAATTAAATGCTACAAGTGTTTGGGAAGTGGACACATTGCTTCTCAATGTCCGAATAAGAGGGTGATGATTGCTAGCCATGAAGGGGAAATTGAATCAGAATCTGAACATGAAGAAGAAGAGGAGGCCGAATGTGGTGATAGGGCCGAATATGATGAAGAGGCTTGGGAGAATCAAGTCTTGAATGCTGAACATGGAGAGATGCTTGTTACTAGAAGAGCCTTGAATATTCAAGTCAAGGAAGAAGGCTTGGATCAAAGGGAGAATCTTTTCCACTCTAGGTGTTTGGTGAATGGTAAGGTTTTTACACTTATCATTGATGGTGGAAGTTGTACCAATGCTGCTAGTACTACAATGGTGGATAAATTGGGGTTAACTTATTTTAAACATCCCAATCCTTACAAGTTGCAATGGTTCAATGACGCTGGGGAAGTAAAAGTGTTGAAGCAAGTCAAGGTACCATTCTCCATTGGGTGGTATAAAGATGAGGTTTTGTGTGATGTAGTGCCAATGCAAGCTGGACATTTGCTATTAGGAAGACCATGGAAGCATGATAGAAGGGCACAACATGATGGCTTTTCTAATAAGTATACCTTTACTTATGAAGGAAAGAAGGTTGTTCTAGCACCATTATCACCTCAAGAGGTGTATGAAGATCAGAAGAGGATGCTAGAGAGGGAGAAAGAAGTTTCGGCCATCATGAACCAAGGGTGTTCAAATTCAGCCTATGATGTTTCTTCAACACCCAAGGGTAATTCTAAGGGTAGGGAGAGAGAAAATAATAAAGTGAGTGAGTGCAGAAAGGGAAAAGAGGCCTAGAGTCAAAAGAAAGTAAGCAAACAAATAAATGGCCCATTGGTGAGAGAAAATAAGCAAGGAGAAAAAGCAAAACATACTTTTTATGCAAGAGCAAGAGAGATAGATGTAGGGCAGCCTGTACTCATTATTATGTATAAAGAATCGTTACTTGCTGACAGTGAAGAATCTCTTGATTCTTTACCTTCTAGTTTTGTGTCTTTGTTGCAGGATTTTGAGGATGTGTTTCCTGAAGACCTTCCTAGTGGTTTGCCACCATTAAGAGGGATTAAACATCAAATTGACTTCATACCCGGTTCTACAATTCCAAACCGGCCAGCATATAGGAGCAATCCTATGGAGACAAAAGAGATGCAAAGACAAGTTGAAGAGCTTTTGGAGAAAGGCTTGGTTCGCGAGAGCCTTAGTCCTTGTGCCTTTCCAGTCTTATTAGTACCCAAGAAAGATGGTTCTTGGAGGATGCGTGTTGATTGTAGGGCTGTGAACAAGATTACTGTAAAGTATAGACATCCCATTCCTAGACTTGATGGCATGTTGGACGAATTGCATGGGGCGAAATATTTCACAAAGATTGATCTTATGAGTGGTTATCATCAAATTCGCATGAAGCCTGGAGATGAATGGAAGACTGCCTTCAAAACGAAATATGGTTTGTATGAATGGTTAGTTATGCCTTTTGGTTTATCTAATGCACCTAGTACTTTCATGAGATTAATGAACCATGTTTTAAGAGCTTTAGTGGGTAAAAATTTCAGTTCTTGGGAAGATTGTTTGCCATTTATTGAGTTTGCTTATAATCGTGCTATTCATTCTTCTGCAGGATATTCACCTTTTGAGCTTGTTTATGGTTTTAACCCACTAACAGTTTTGGATCTTGTTTCTTTACCTTCTCATGAGCTTGTTAGTTTAGATGGTGAGAAGAAAGCTAAATTGGTGAAAGAGATGCATGAGAAAGCAAGGGCGAATATTGAGAAAAGGAATAAGAGATATGCTGATTCTGCAAATAGAGGGAGACGTGAGATGAAGTTTCAAGTAGGAGATTGGGTTTGGGTGCATTTTCGAAAAGAGAGGTTTCCTAACCAAAGGAAGAACAAGTTGCAAGCAAGGGGAGAAGGACCATTCCAAGTGCTGGAGAAGATTAATGACAATGCCTACAAGATCGACTTACCAGGTACATATAATGTTAGTGCTAATTTCAATGTAAGTGATCTTTCTCCTTTTGATGATGTAGATTTGAGGACAAATCTTTTTGAAGAGGGGGAGAATGATGCAAGAAAGGATCCCTTGAAGCTAGCAAGTGGACCAATCACGAGGAGCAATTTAATATCCTCATTTATGCCCTAGAAGTTTTGCATATTGTTGTTGTTGTTATTGTTATATATTGGATTGAATGTATATGATGGGATAAGAAAAGAAATTGGGAGGAGAATGCTTGTGTATATGTGTATTGGGAAAGATTTAGGGTTTAGAGAGAATGGTATATGTTGTGTATATGATGATATATATAACATATAAATTGGTCAAATGAAGAGTCAAAGTGTTGGTTAAGTGGAAGAAGATATTTTTGTGTTAAGTGTGTAATTACATATAAGGGCTTAGATAAGACAAAAAGTTAGTTATATGATTGAGGGCATTTTGGTATTTGCTTGGATAAGAATACTTGGTGGAGATTAAAAGCAAAAATTGACTTTGTGTCTTCATCATTTTCTTCTTTCTTCATGAAGTGGCCGGCTCTCCATTAACAAAAGGGAAAGATAAGTGTTCTTGATGCTAGAAGTGTATTGAAGAAGTAATCCAAGGTTTTGACAAAGGATTGGTGGAAATTCTTCTTCTAAAGTAAGTATTCTCTTGTTTTCTTTGTTTATTTGGAAGTTTTGTTGGAAGTGAATAAGGGTTTGGTGATTTTGTGATTTGGTGGGTTTGAGATGTGTTGTGTTGTGGTATCAAAAATGTTATTAATGTGTTTGGAAGATGTAAATAAGTGTTGAGGATGTTGATTGTGTCAATTTGAATGAGGTTATGTTGTGTATAATGTGTTTGAAGTTAAACAAAATAAAGTTTGTTAAATTTAGGGTTTATGCATGAGACACGTAATTTGGGACGGTCGCTATTATTGAAGTGCGGTCGCGACTTAGACCGAACTTCTGACCGCGAAACCTACTGTGATAACGTTTCATCTTTGATTGTGAAGTGCGGTCGCGACTTAGACCGAACTTCTGACCGCGAAACCTACTGTGTTAAAGTTTCATCTTTTGATTGTGGAGGACGGTCGCGACTTAGCCTGGTGCGACCGCTATAATCGTTCTGTTCTGTTTTATTTGAAGTAAGTAAAGTATGTAAAGCATGTTGCTTATATGATAATGTAATGTGACTTGTGATTTATTTTGATGATTTAAATGATATATGAGGCCATTGTGATTGGCTATGAGGATTGTAATGAAATAAGACATGATATGAGACAATGCCATTGTGTTTGGCTATGATGAATGATGCTATATGAGATATAATGTGATCATGGATGAGATAAATATACACTTGAATAATGAAGTGTTATATTGTGAAATAAAATGTGAAGCCATTGTTATTGGCTAATGTGATTCAATGGAGATAAATGAGGCATGTTTGCCTAAATGATAATGAGAATTGAGAATGAAATCTAAATGAATTGTGTGGCTAATGTGTTATTCCATTTTCAGAGTTTGTTGTTGGTGGCATGCCTAATAAGTGTAACAATCTCTTGAAGTTAGGTTGGATTGGATCCTTGAAGCCTAATTGAGATGTTACCACCCTTGAAGCTAGGTTGGATTAGTTCTTGAAGCCAAGTTGGGTAGAAGCTTAGCATGCTTTGCTCCCCTTGAAGCTTGGCTGAACTTGATCCTTGAAGCCTAGTTGGGTATATGATATTGATAAATGTGATAACAAACCAAGGCATTAACTCTGAAAATTGAATTGCATATTAGTGTGTCTTGGGCCCATGCTTGTCTTTGTTTAGTGTTGTTTATGGATTGTTTAATGATTAGTTAATGAAGTATGAGAAAAGATATTGAAATGTGATATGCATATATTTATATGTTGAATTATGAAATGTAAAGGTATGATGTTAGCTTTGCATATAAATGGTTACATGTATAATATGAATTGAGAATTGACATTGTATTGTATTAAAGCATACCAATAGCATGTTTTATCTTACTAAGCCGTTGGCTTAGCGCGATAGTGTTTAATCGCGCAGGTAATAGAGTTGATAGAGTTGAACCCGGTAGTTCTTCAAGACCAAGGGAGAGTAGACCTTGAGGAACCCATTTTTGGGAACTTAAAGATCAAAGCAGACTTGCCAATCATGTATACTTCTTTATATTTTGTAAAGAAATGTTTAATGTGTAAATATGTAATTATTTTATAACTTCCGCTGTGTAATATTTAAATATATATATATATACATAACTAATATGTTTTGTTTTATAAGTAAATGATCTATTTTTCTATAATGTATGATGATAAGGGTATTGTATCAAGTTTTAAAGTGTTCTAAATGTTAAGAGAAATGTAGCATTCCTATGTTTGGTGCACATATGCTACATTGTTGTGGTTGTGGTGTGTGTGTGCATTGGATATGGGGGTGTTACAATTGTTTTGGTATCAGAGCCTAGGTTTGAGATTCTCAACCTAGGTAAAATGTAAGAAAAAGAATATTTTTACTTAAAAAGTAAATTTTTGAATAACATACATATTTATGATTGGCAGTCTTTGATCTTTAATAAGATTTAATCTGCTGTGTTTGTAGATATAGGTAGTAATGGATCCCCACTCACGGCAATCAATTGAGGGAAGTGCGGAGAGTGTTGCTCCTGAGGAGGGAGCTAGGATTGATAGTGTTGAGGAGGCACCTGCTTCGGTGTCGGGTAGACCAGTTGGTGAGGATGTTCCGCCAGCTTAGTTCAGGAATATGATGGAAGTTATGAGACCAGCACCTGTGCAACCAGTGCCACCACCCCCTCAGCCTTCAGTATCAGTGAGGCACTATGATAAACTAAGGAAGTATGGAGCGGAGGATTTCCTTGGTACTACTGACCCAGCTGTAGCAGAGCATTGGCTTGACAAAGTTCAGAGGATTTTTATTCAGTTGCAAGCCACCCCTGAGGAAAAGTTTGACTATGCAAGATCTTTGCTACAAAAGGATGCATATAGTTGGTGGAAGACAGTGCCCCATTCTATGGATGATCCACCAACTTTGTCATATGCTGACTTTCTGAGAGAATTTGAATTGAAGTATACTCCAAGGGAGTATAAGGATGGGAAGAAAAGAGAGTTTTTAGATTTGAAGCAGGATCACCGGACCGTGACGGAGTATGAGGTTGAATTTATCCGGTTGAGTGAATATGCTGGGGGTATTATAGTTGATGAGATAGATAGATGCAGGAGGTTTGAGGAGGGATTGCGGCCTTCTCTTATGTGTCATGTGGCTGGTTCAAGATATATTGATTTTTCCCAGCTTGTGGCAGCAGCTCGTAGTGTGGAGAGAGCTCAGGTTATTGCAGCTGCTTCAGAGGAAGAGACTAGAGTTAGGAGGCCCCAATTCGAGGCAGGGTCTTCTTCTGCAAAGAGGGGTAGAGGAAGTTTTGTTCCTCGGAGTAGTAGAAGCCAGAGACCAGTGGGTAGGTCAGTGCAGTCACAGAGATAGAGATTTAGACCTGCAGCTTCAGTGGCGAGTGCTCCAACCCCTATGGTTCAGAGATCCACCTTACCCATCTGCATCCATTGTGGTAGGCCGCATGGTGGTCCTTGTTGGAAGGCTGGTGTTGCAGGGGTATGCTTCAGGTGTGGATCACCTGATCACTTTGTGAGAGATTGCCCTGAGAGGCAAGAGCAGGTGTCAGTTGATACTGCAGCTTCTCGGCCCAGTGTGAGGGGAGGTCGAGGAAGCAGGGGCTTTGGCAGAGGAGGCAGAGTTGGGTTCAGTTCCAGAGGAGGTTCTGCATCCAGAGAGAATAGACCAGAGGAGGTTGGTTCTTCCCAGAGGATGTATGTTATGCAGAGGCAGCCAGATGCATCGGCAGTCATAGCTGGTACTTTTTCTTTATTTGATACTTCAGTACTTGCTTTGATTGATCCAGGTTCCACCCATTCTTATATTAGTGCATCTATTTTGCTTGTTTTTGATGTGCATGCTGAGTCCCTAGAATTTGATGTGTTAGTGACAAATCCGTTAGGGCATAGTGTGGTTGTGAGTAAGGTGCACCGAGATAGTGCAGTGAGGGTGCAAGGTGAGGAGTTCCTTGGAGACTTGATTGAGATGCCATTTAAGGAATATGATGTGATCTTAGGAATGGATTGGCTATCTCGACATGGAGCTGTGGTGGATTGTAAAAAGAAAATTGTTTCTTTGAGGACTGTTGATGGTAGAGAAGTGTTAGTATCTAATGAGCAGGAACAGCTAGCCTCCCTATTTGTTTCAGCTGTTGCAGTTAGGAGATTGATTAGAAAGGGGTGTGAAGCCTATCTTGCTCATGTGGTGGATACTAGAGTGAAGGGTTCTCCCATTGATAGCATTGCCACAGTTGCTGAGTTTCCGGATGTTTTTCGAGATGAGTTGCCAGGATTGCCTCTTGTGAGAGAGGTGGAGTTCGGTATCGAATTGTTGCCTGGTACCACTCCTATCTCGATTACTCCTTACAGAATGGCACCAGCAGAATTAAGGGAGTTGAAAGTACAATTACAGGAGTTATTGGACAAAGGATTTATTCGCCCCAGTGTTTCTCCTTGGGGAGCTCCTGTGCTATTTGTGAAGAAGAAAGATGGTACCTTGAGGTTGTGTATCGATTATAGGTAATTGAATAAGGTGACTATTAAAAATAAATATCCTTTGCCTAGAATTGATGATCTCTTTGATCAGTTAAAGGGTGCAGCTGTGTTTTCTAAAATTGATTTGAGATCTGGGTACCATCAGCTAAGAGTCAGAGCTGAGGATGTTCCGAAGACAGCTTTTCGGACCAGGTATGGGCATTATGAGTTTTTAGTTATGCCTTTTGGTCTGACGAATGCACCTGCAGCTTTTATGGATTTAATGAATAGGGTGTTTAGACCCTATCTGGACCAGTTTGTAGTGGTCTTCATCGATGACATTCTGGTGTATTTGCAGAATGAAGAGGAACATGATATGCATCTGCGGATTGTGTTGCAGACTTTGAGAGAGAAGCAGTTGTTTGCCAAATTATCGAAGTGTGAGTTCTGGTTGAATCAAGTAGCTTTTCTTGGACACATTGTTTCAGCAGAAGGCATTAGAGTTGATCCGAGTAAAGTTGAAGCTATATTGAATTGGAGTCCACCCAAGTCTGTGACAGAGATTAGAAGTTTTCTGGGTTTGGCAGGCTATTACCGGCGGTTTGTGAAAGGGTTTTCTTTGATAGCTACTCCACTCACCAGATTGCTTCGTAAGGGAGTGAGGTTTTTGTGGACGGATCAGTGTCAGGCGAGCTTTGAGCAGTTGAGAGATATGTTAACTCAAGCGCCTGTTCTTACTTTACCTGTTGAAGGCAGACCATATGTGATTTTCAGTGATGCTTCACATAGAGGTTTGGGGTGTGTATTGATGCAGGAAGGGAAAGTTATAGCTTATGCATCTCGACAGTTAAAACCGCATGAGCTTAACTATCCAACCCATGATTTGGAATTGGCTGCCATTGTATTTGCATTGAAAATTTGGCGTCACTATCTGTTTGGGGAGAAATGTTTCATCTACACTGATCACAAGAGTTTGAAGTATTTGGGTGTCCAGAAAGAGCTCAATCTTCGTCAGAGGAGATGGTTAGAATTGATTAAAGACTATGACTGCTTGATTGATTATCATCCAGGTAAAGCAAATGTTGTTGCTGATGCCTTGAGTCGGAAGTCTGTAGCTGGTTTAACTGTGTATTCGCTCTCGTTGCTTGTTGAGTTGAGAGCATTGCATGTCAATTTTGTACCTTGTGATGATGGTGCATTGTTGGCACAGTTGCAATTAAAGCCAGTTTTGCTAGATCAGATTAAAGAGGCTCAGATGACGGATATGAAGATTCAAAAGATTATTTCAGATTGCAAAAATGGAAAATCTAGAGATTTTGTTGTGAAAAGTGATGGGAGTCTCTGGTTCAAGAGCAGATTGTGTGTACCCGATGATGTTGTTTTGAAAAAGGTCATTTTGGAAGAAGCTCATCAGTCGATGTTTGCTATGCATCCGGGTAATACGAAGATGTATCATGATTTGAGACAGCATTATTGGTGGATTGGGTTGAAAAGAGACATTGCTGAGTTTGTATCGAAATGTCTCACTTGTCAGAAGGTTAAAGCAGAGCACCAAGTTCCAACCGGGTTGTTGCAACCGTTGTCAGTGCCAGAATGGAAGTGGGATAGAGTGATGATGGATTTTGTGTCTGGTTTGCCATTGACACAAAAGAAGCATGATGCCATATGGGTGATTGTGGATAGATTGACTAAGACAGCTCATTTCCTTCCAGTGCGGATGGATTACTCTTTGGAGAGGTTGGCTGAGCTGTATATCCATGAGATTGTAAAGTTGCATGGTGTTCCAACTTCTTTAGTGTCTGATAGAGACCCCAGGTTTACTTCAAGGTTTTGGAAGAGTTTGCATAGTGCTTTGGGTTCTCGACTACACTTCCGTACTGCTTTCCATCCTCAGACAGATGGGCAGTCAGAGAGGGTGATACAGATTATTAAAGACATGTTAAGGAGCTGTGTCATCGATTTCTCTGGAAGTTGGGACAGATTTTTACCGCTTGTGGAGTTTGCTTACAACAACAGTCACCAATCCAGCATTGGTATGGCACCATTTGAAGCATTGTATGGTAGACGGTGCAGGACACCTCTTTGTTGGAATGAACTTGGTGAAGGTAAAATAATTGGCCCTGATTTGATTCAAGAAACGGAAGAGAAAGTAAAGTTGATTCGAGGCAGATTAAAAGCAGCTTCAGACCGACAGAAGTCTTATGCAAATCTGAAAAGGAGAGACATAGAGTTTAATGTTGGAGATAAGGTATTTTTGAAAGTATCTCCTTGGAAGAAGATTTTGAGGTTCGGTCGGAAAGGGAATTGAGTCCTCGTTTCATTGGGCCGTATGAAGTGTTAGAAAGAGTTGGGCCAGTGGCATATCGACTTGCTTTGCCACCTGAGTTGGATCGTATTCATAATGTGTTTCATGTTTCTATGTTGAGGAGATATAGGTCGGATCCATCTCATGTGTTGCCATTTGAATCTATTGAAGTGAGCCCAGACTTGACTTTTGAAGAGGAACCAGTTGCTATCTTGGCACGAGAAGTGAAAGAGTTGAGGAACAAGAGTGTACCATTGGTGAAAGTGCTATGGAAGAATCATGGAAAAGAAGAAGCAACTTGGGAAAGTGAGCAACTTATGCAAGAACAGTACCCGCAGTTGTTTCAGTTTTGATATCAGGTAATTTCGAGGACGAAATTTCTTTTTAGAGGGGGAGAATTGTAATATCCTCATTTATGCCCTAGAAGTTTTGCATATTGTTGTTGTTGTTATTGTTATATATTGGATTGAATGTATATGATGGGATAAGAAAAGAAATTGGGAGGAGAATGCTTGTGTATATGTGTATTGGGAAAGATTTAGGGTTTAGAGAGAATGGTATATGTTGTGTATATGATGATATATATAACATATAAATTGGTCAAATGAAGAGTCAAAGTGTTGGTTAAGTGGAAGAAGATATTTTTGTGTTAAGTGTGTAATTACATATAAGGGCTTAGATAAGACAAAAAGTTAGTTATATGATTGAGGGCATTTTGGTATTTGCTTGGATAAGAATACTTGGTGGAGATTAAAAGCAAAAATTGACTTTGTGTCTTCATCATTTTCTTCTTTCTTCATGAAGTGGCCGGCTCTCCATTAACAAAAGGGAAAGATAAGTGTTCTTGATGCTAGAAGTGTATTGAAGAAGTAATCCAAGGTTTTGACAAAGGATTGGTGGAAATTCTTCTTCTAAAGTAAGTATTCTCTTGTTTTCTTTGTTTATTTGGAAGTTTTGTTGGAAGTGAATAAGGGTTTGGTGATTTTGTGATTTGGTGGGTTTGAGATGTGTTGTGTTGTGGTATCAAAAATGTTATTAATGTGTTTGGAAGATGTAAATAAGTGTTGAGGATGTTGATTGTGTCAATTTGAATGAGGTTATGTTGTGTATAATGTGTTTGAAGTTAAACAAAATAAAGTTTGTTAAATTTAGGGTTTATGCATGAGACACGTAATTTGGGACGGTCGCTATTATTGAAGTGCGGTCGCGACTTAGACCGAACTTCTGACCGCGAAACCTACTGTGATAACGTTTCATCTTTGATTGTGAAGTGCGGTCGCGACTTAGACCGAACTTCTGACCGCGAAACCTACTGTGTTAAAGTTTCATCTTTTGATTGTGGAGGACAGTCGCGACTTAGCCTGGTGCGACCGCTATAATCGTTCTGTTCTATTTTATTTGAAGTAAGTAAAGTATGTAAAGCATGTTGCTTATATGATAATGTAATGTGACTTGTGATTTATTTTGATGATTTAAATGATATATGAGGCCATTGTGATTGGCTATGAGGATTGTAATGAAATAAGACATGATATGAGACAATGCCATTGTGTTTGGCTATGATGAATGATGCTATATGAGATATAATGTGATCATGGATGAGATAAATATACACTTGAATAATGAAGTGTTATATTGTGAAATAAAATGTGAAGCCATTGTTATTGGCTAATGTGATTCAATGGAGATAAATGAGGCATGTTTGCCTAAATGATAATGAGAATTGAGAATGAAATCTAAATGAATTGTGTGGCTAATGTGTTATTCCATTTTCAGAGTTTGTTGTTGGTGGCATGCCTAATAAGTGTAACAATCTCTTGAAGTTAGGTTGGATTGGATCCTTGAAGCCTAATTGAGATGTTACCACCCTTGAAGCTAGGTTGGATTAGTTCTTGAAGCCAAGTTGGGTAGAAGCTTAGCATGCTTTGCTCCCCTTGAAGCTTGGCTGAACTTGATCCTTGAAGCCTAGTTGGGTATATGATATTGATAAATGTGATAACAAACCAAAGCATTAACTCTGAAAATTGAATTGCATATTAGTGTGTCTTGGGCCCATGCTTGTCTTTGTTTAGTGTTGTTTATGGATTGTTTAATGATTAGTTAATGAAGTATGAGAAAAGATATTGAAATGTGATATGCATATATTTATATGTTGAATTATGAAATGTAAAGGTATGATGTTAGCTTTACATATAAATGGTTACATGTATAATATGAATTGAGAATTGACATTGTATTGTATTAAAGCATACCAATAGCATGTTTTATCTTACTAAGCCGTTGGCTTAGCGCGATAGTGTTTAATCGCGCAGGTAATAGAGTTGATAGAGTTGAACCCGGTAGTTCTTCAAGACCAAGGGAGAGTAGACCTTGAGGAACCCATTTTTGGGAACTTAAAGATCAAAGCAGACTTGCCAATCATGTATACTTCTTTATATTTTGTAAAGAAATGTTTAATGTGTAAATATGTAATTATTTTATAACTTCCGCTGTGTAATATTTAAATATATATATATACATAACTAATATGTTTTGTTTTATAAGTAAATGATCTATTTTTCTATAATGTATGATGATAAGGGTATTGTATCAAGTTTTAAAGTGTTCTAAATGTTAAGAGAAATATAGCATTCCTATGTTTGGTGCACATATGCTACATTGTTGTGGTTGTGGTGTGTGTGTGCATTGGATATGGGGGTGTTACAAGCAAGGCAAAGAGATATCAAGCTAGTATGACTTTGCATATTCAAGAAGAGATTTCCAAAGAGCTTCAAGAATTATCATTCAAGAAGATGGAGATAGAGCTTGAAGAAGGCACACCAAAGCTGATTATGATGCTTAGTGTGGAAGTTAAAGGCTAGCTAAAGAAAGGTCCAACATGCAAGAAAGGTCCATGGGGGTTCATATAAAGCTTTGGGAAGTAATTTAAGGCCCATGGACAGCCCAAATAGTATGGGGCATTTCTTATGTTGAAGGGATTAGTTTGGTTGTTTCCATACTTTATATTTTCCTTAGTGGATTAGGATTTTGTTTCCATACTTTATATTTTCCTTAGTGGATTAGGATTTTGTTTCCATACTTAATATTTTCCTTATGTAATTAGGAATGTTTTCCTTATGCAATTAGGAATGTTTTCCTTATGCAATTAGGAATGTTTTAGTCTTAATTTTCCATATGCAATTAGGAATTTTGTAACCCTTATTTAAGGGCACTATTAGGCCGAATTTGATATACAACAATTAATAAAAATTTTCAAATTCTTCTACAAGTTCTTCTTGTGAATTTTCGTGTGAGAGAGATTAGAGTAGATTCTTTAATTCTTTCTTTGCATCAAGAATTAGGTTTACTTATCAACAAGAGCTGTGGCATTTTCCTTCTTCTTACCAACTAAATCCTTCAATCATAGTGAGTTCGCGTTTCTTTATAGGCGTTGGGTTCCTTAGGAGGTGATTATCAAGTTTCAAGGAGTTCTTTGCCATTGTTATACGTTGGGTTTGCTGCCATCGTTGCTAAGGGTTCGCGTTAAAGACAGGCAAGGCCAGCTTCACCCCAGCCATAAAGTGGTACCGTCCAAAAATAAGTGCTGCCTAAAATGGTCGACCCGAGCAAATATAGCAAAAATCCTCGAGCATACTGTTGGGCTGTGCCTCTATGAACCCGTCCTTCGTAGTTCATCCAATAACTACAAATTGGCTCGATTTTTATCTTAAAAGGCCCTTTATATGATGGTTCCATACTAATTAATTGTTGAATTTCTTCAAATGTCATAACATCATTGATAAGAGGAACCGAAAGACCATCATACCTAATGCCAGTTATAGCAGCAAAATCGACCGGACCAATTGTCATCTCTCCAATGGGCAAGTGAAAACTATGAGTTGTGTCCAACCATCGTTCTACAAGCACCTGGACTATGCTCCGGTCTATCAAATACTCCTAGGATGGTAATTGTAAGATGAAGCTCTCAAAGCCGCAATCTCGGATAATCTGCCTTATCCGAGAAGGTGCTACATCATACCATTGTCGGGCTTTATAGATAAAGCCCTCTGCCCCGAATTACGTAATGATCACGCTAACACAGAGCCAGGTAAGTTAACACCAGGTAAGTATATCATTATTCTATCTACTTAAATTCTTAAATTAATATATATTTTCTAAATTTTCTAAAAATAGAAAATATAAAGAAAAAAAAGAAACAAATAAAAATGAAAAAATGAAAAAAGAAAAAATAGAAAAAAGAAAAATAATAAATAATAAATATATATATATATAAAAAGAGAACAAATAAAAAGGAAAAAGAAAAAAAATTGAAAAAAAAACACACAAGAAAAATAATAATTTACAGTTAAAATAGATAATTACCTTCCTCTTTTGATTTGAACTACAATGAAGCGGCATCCCGGCTAGTAGACCTATATTTCCATCTTCATGATGCTAAATAAACTCCAATAACTCAGCATTAGAATGAGTTCCTAGTCTTGAAGCATGTATTTTTTCAAAACTGTATGCTAAATTTGAAAGAATTATAGCTATGAATAGAATGAAAAAATTTACTGTGAATGAAACGAAGAAATCATTTGTTTATATAGAGGAACAACAAAGGAAAAAAACAAAATTCAAAAAGTAAATTTCACTATTGATAAATAGTAAATTACTATTTATAAATAGTAAGTTTCTATTTACAAATAGTATAATACTATTTGCAAATAGTAGGTTACTATTGACAATAGTAGGATACTATTTATAAATAGTAGGTTACTATTTATTAATAGTAAATAGTGCATGAACAGTACTACACAGTAAATAAATAGGAAACTCAATTATTCAATTTAATCATTCAAATACTTGCGTGTATATAAATATTTTTGCACTTTTAAATATTTTTACACGCAGGGGGCAAGCAGAAGATATATGCATGTGCATGATAAAAATTTGCTAAATTTTTTGCAAATAAAATTTATATGCTACTGACTATAATTATTTTTAGCAGACAATTAAATCCAGAACTTAGCTTGGGTCCAGAACCCAAATTATCCTTAGGTCTAGAACCTAAAATCTCTTTTAAGTTCAGAACTTAGCTTGGGTCTAGAACCCAAATTATCATTAGGTCCAGAACCTAAAATCTCTGTTAAGTCCAGACTTAGCTCGGGTCCAGAACCCAAATTATCCTTAGGTCCAGAACCTAAAATCTCTCTTAAGTCTAGAACTTAGCTCGGGTCCAGAACCCAAATTATCCTTAGGTCCAGAACCTAAAATCTCTCCTAAGTCCAGAACTTAGCTCGGGTCCAGAACCCAAATTATCCTTAGGTCCAGAACCTAAAATCTCTTTTAAGTCCAGAACTTAGCTCGGGTCTAGAACCCAAAATTACCCTTAGGTCCAGAACCTAAAATTATCCTTGAGTCCAGAACTCGAACCGGGTCTAGAACCCAAAATCTCAACCATCTCAGAAAAATTAAGTCTTATTGCTTTTCACTCTCTTTTCACTCTCTTTTACTGAAGTCTCAGATCGTTCAAGCAGGGGGCAAACTGTAGACCCTTAATTTTTGACCAAGTTCGGTCCGATATTTTTTTATATATAGTCTAAAATAATTTTTGTGGTATTTTAATTAAATAATATTATTTATAATTTTTAATAAAAATAAAAATGGTGAAGTTAATAAAAAATAAAAATAAAAATCGGCGAAGGAAAAATCGGCGACGAAAGAAGATCCAATTGGCCAAGGCCAATTCGCCCACAGGAATTTCTTGCGGTGAATTGGTTGGTCGCCCAGCCAAGCGCGCCCAACTCTCGTAATTTTGCACCAATCCTCCCAGTTTTGGCCAGCGCTCGCAATTTTTGCCAGTGAAATTTTTCCAACGCAATTTTTTTCGAAACCAATTTCTATTTGGTTTCGGTTTCTTTTCCTAATTAATTTTAGTTTCCTTAAACAATTAGAATTAATCTTATAAATTTTCCCATAAATAACACTTTAAAAGACAGAAAAAGGACTGGAACTTGGAGATCTGATAGTGGGGCTTTGATTAGGTGATCGAAACTTAGATTACAGAAAACCCTAGAAATAACCAATCAATCAACAATTCATCAAAGGCAGCAACCTTGTCTTTGTCCTTGTTCATCCAGAAAGTAATTTTTGGTGGAATCAACGAACGGAGGTTTGAATCTCTTTTTTCTTTATTTATTTCTTTACAGTAGCTTCATTACTCAAATTGAATAAATTGTTTCTTCTAAAACTTAAAACCCTAAAATGTTTCTTCTAAACCTTAAAACCCTAAATTGTTCCTTCTATTTCCAAAAATGCTAAAAAGTACTTTTCTATTTCCAAAAACCTTAAGAACCCTAATTTATTTCTTCTATCTCCAAAAAACCCTAATTTGTTTCTTTTGTTTCCAAAAGCCTTAAATCGTTTTTCCTATTTCCAAAAACTTTTAAAAAACCCTAAACTATTTTCCTCTAACTTTTTTCCAAAATTTCTAAATGTTTTCTTAAATCTCCAAACCCTAACCTACTTTACAGTTTCTAAAAATCATAATTATTTTATAAAGCTCTTAACTATTTTCTTAAATCCTAAAACCAAATACGTTTTCTAAAATATCAAAAAATCCTAATTCTCTCAAAATTAATATGGTAAACCCTAGTTTTCCTAAACCCTAATCCTTAAAACTTAAAACCTTATAAACCTAAACCTTAAAACACAATACAGTAAATCCAAAACAACAATCCAGTAAACCAAGAACTATAAACCTAATGTTTTAAGATTCTAAAAGCCTAATTTCATAATGTTACCCCTAAACCCTAATTTGATTCATGAAACCCTAATCCATTCCAATTTTCCAAAACCTTTACAGTAGGTTAAACAAATAATAATAATAATACTAAAATCCCAAAACCATAAATGTTAATTGAAGAACTTTAAATAGAAATAGTAAACCCTAATTTGTATCTTTACTTGCTTTATTTTTAGATTTGATTATGTAGTTTATTATATGCTTTGATGGTTGATTTATTTAATTTCAATGCTTAATTTATTTAATTTATCATGGATGGATGTTTATTATATATTTTGATTGACGTTTAATATCTTTGATGAATGATAAATGGTTATTTACTTTTATCGATTTATTTTGATTTCCAAATGTTGTAAGAGGTATGTTTCCACTTTGTGGATACCTCATTAATTAATTTCTATATAATTTAAATTGCTTTTATATTTTGGACCAATGTAAAGGACATGTTTCTACCTTTTGGTGGGTGTCCTATTTAGCTTAGACATGGATGATGTAAGGGCATGTTTCCATCTTCGGATGGGTGTCCATTTATTTGCTTTGTTTGGACATTGCTTTGATTTTAATATAATGATGCTTTATTTCAATTGTTGTGTGTAATATGGATAATATTGTTATACTTAAGAATTTTATAATATTAAGACCTGTAAAGGAGGCCGGTTCCAATGAACCAGGCGTTGTGGGGGTGCTGGGCCATTTCTCACCTTCCCCACACGTACCCAACTTTTCGAACCCATTAGGGGGTTGGGGATTCCTTAAGAATCAAGTCATCCACCCCTTTCTTTTTCTCGGACTGTTCGGGTGGCGACTCCATTTTTCTCCGAACTTAGGTCCGTGTTCTCTAAGGCCTCGAGCCTAAACAGTGCCGAAGTCGCAAGAACCATTCCACCGGGAGTGGGGGCAAAAATCTCCGCTCATAATAACCTTCCCCCATTGAAGGTTTTCCATTCCAACACAATTCATTAATCATTTTAACCTTATATTCATCACTTATATCACCAAAAAACAATATTAAACAAATAAACTTATACAATTCAACAACTTTGGAAAAATCATTTTCTAAAACCCTAAAATCGCACTTCCATTCTCAAACTCCAATTGAACACAACCAAATCTAATAGTTGACTTTAAAATACTTGTTTAAACACCAAAAAAACTAATTTAGAACCAATTTACATAATTAAAAACCATGATTTCTCAAACCCTAAAATTCCATAACCCTAAATTCTCTCTTTTCACCATTCTTTATCCAAATTCAACAATTTCTTCAATCCAACCTTAAAATCGTTAATAACTACCTAAAATAACTTCATACACACCAATTTCAACAATTATAACATACTACTTCAAAAATTCAAAACTCACTGTGAGCGGAGATTTTCGCCCCCACTCCCAGTAGAATGGTTTTTGCGACTTCAGCACTGTTTAGGCTCAGGACCTTAGAGAACACGGGCTTAAGCTAGAAGAAAAATGGAGTCACCACCCGGACAGGCTGGGAAAAAGAAAAGGGTGGATAACTCAATTCCAAAAGAATCTCCAACCCCCTAATGGGTTCGTGACGCGGACCCTTAGCAATGATGGCAGCAAACCCAATGTATAACAATGATAGAGAACTCCTTGAAACTTGATAATCACCTCCTAAGGAACCCAACGCCTATAAAGAGATGCGAACTCACTATGATTGAAGGATTTATTTGGTAAAAAGAAGGAAAACACCACAACTCTCGTTGACAAGTAAACCTAATTCTTGATGCAAAGAAAGAATTAAAGAATCCACTCTAATCTCTCTCACACGAAAATTCACAAGAAGAACTTGTAGAAGAATTTGAAAATTTTTAATAATAATCGTGTCCCCTAATTCGGCCTAATAGTGCCCTTAAATAAGGGTTACAAAATTCCTAATTGCATATGGAAAATTAAGACTAAAACATTCTAGAATGATCCTAGGCTTGTATGGGAAAACACTTCCAAAAACCCAACAAGAATAGGACTTGACAAAGTCAAAACAACTTTAAAAACCCAACAAGAATAGGATTTGACAAAGTTAAAACAACTTAAAAAAACCCAATAAGAACAGGATTTGACAAAGTCAAAAACAACTTAACTAATTAAAATAAAAGGATGGGGACCATAAAATAACAAAAATATCCCCTCTAACTAACTATGAAGATTCGGCCAAGGGGGGTGCAACAATGTCCCTTGAATTCGGCCAACTTGCATTCATGCATGTGCATGGAAATAAGATTGACCAAGCTTTGACTCTTCCTTGGTAGTTTCGGCCTAGGCTTAAAAATAACCTTCAAAGGCTCCTTCTAGGCTTCCATTGCATGCTTCTAGAACCATGATATAATTAGGCCTTCCTTGCAGCCGCATCTCCATCTTCTTGAATGATAATTCTTGAAGCTCTTTGGAAATCTCTTCTTGAATATGCAAAGCCATGCTAGCTTGATATCTCTTTGCCTTGCTCCTAGTGATTGGTCCACTTGCTAGCTTCAAGGGATCCTTTCTTGCATCATTCTCCCCCTCATCAAAAAGATTTGTCCTCAAATATACATCATCAAAAGGAGAAAGATCACTTACATTGAAAGTAGCACTAACATTATACGTACCTGGTAAGTCGATCTTGTAGGCATTGTCATTAATCTTCTCCAGCACTTGGAATGGGCCATCTCCCCTTGCTTGCAACTTGTTCTTCCTTTGGTTAGGAAACCTCTCTTTTCGAAAATGCACCCAAACCCATTCTCCTACTTGAAACTTCATCTCACGTCTCCCTCTATTTGCAGAATCAGCATATCTCTTGTTCCTTTTCTCAATTGTTGCCCTTGCTTTATCATGCATCTCTTTCACCAATTTAGCTTTCTTCTCACCATCTAAACTAACAAGCTCATGAGAAGGTAAAGAAACAAGATCCAAAACATTTAGTGGGTTAAAACCATAAATAAGCTCAAAAGGTGAATATCCTGTAGAAGAATGAATAGCACGATTATAAGCAAACTCAATAAATGGCAAACAATCTTCCCAAGAACTCAAATTCTTACCCACTAAAGCTCTCAACATGGTACCTAAAGTTCTGTTTACTACTTTTGTTTGTCCATCCGTTTGAGGATGACAAGTGGTGGAAAATAACAACTTGGTACCTAACTTTCCCCAAAGCACACACCAAAAGTGAGACAAAAACTTGGTGTCTCTATCAGAAACTATTGATTTTGGCATCCCATGAATTCGAACCACCTCCTTAAAGAAGAGTTTGGCCACTAAACTAGCATCATCACTCTTATGACATGGGATAAAGTGTGCCATCTTACTAAACCTATCAACAACCACAAATATGCTATCTCTCCCCCCTCTTAGTCCTTGGTAATCCTAAAACAAAGTCCATACTAATGTCCATCCAAGGAGAACTAGGAATGGGTAATGTGATACAAACCAGATATGGCAGCTTTGTGCCATTGAAGAAAAGCAATCTTACATCATCCAAATAGATTTAAAAGGAGTTCAAAAGCTCTTTTATGAGGCTGAAATACACTTGGGGCGTGCTACACTTCATATGGAGCAGATTTGGTGCAATTCAAGTAATATGGGCTTTGTGGAGCTTGATACAGCTTATAGGCCAAAGCTACACAAAGGGAAGCCTAAAGTGAAGATCAAAGTATGGAAATCACGTCCAAACACATGGGCATGCTTTCTTGGGCTTGTTCAGCAAGTTTTTTGGCATGTTTAGCAAGTTTTTAAGGCTGAACATGGCTGCACATGTTGGGCTTGTTTTTCCAATACATTAGGCCTTTTTTTGGACTTAATTAAGGCATGTTTAATATGGGCCCAAGGAAGTTACGAATTTCAGCAAGTGGAAGGCATCTTTTTGTCACATGGGATGTGGTCCCCTCATTCCTTAGTTAGTTAGGATATTATTTTATTTTCCATATCTTTTAGGATTTGATATTATTTAGTCTTTCCAAATCTATTTTGGATTTGTTTTATTAGATTTGGATAGGATTTAGATTACTTATCTGATTTAGATTCAGATTTACTTTATGTTTTCCTTAGTGGATTAGGATTACTTTATATTTTCCTTAGTGGATTAGGATTACTTTATATTCTTCCTTATGCAATTAGGAATGTTTTCCTTATGCAATTAGGAATTTTGTAACCCTTATTTAAGGGCACAATTAGGCAGAATTTGATAAGACAACAATTAATAAAAAATTTTGAATTCTTCTACAAGTTATTCTTGTGAATTTTCGTGTGAGAGAGATTAGAGTGGATTCTTTAATTCTTTCTTTGCATCAAGAATTACGTTTACTTATCAACAAGAGTTGTGGCGTTTTCCTTCTTCTTACCAACTAAATCCTTCAATCATAGTGAGTTCGCGTCTCTTTATAGGCGTTGGGTTCCTTAGGAGGTGATTATCAAGTTTCAAGGAGTTCTCTACCATTGTTATACGTTGGGTTTGCTGCCATCGTTGCTAAGGGTCCGCGTCATAATGGCATATACAAACCATGAGGCATAGACTTAGACTGAGCTTGCCTACAAGCCAAACAAGCCTTACAAATCCGAATTACATCCCTTTTCATATTCGGCCAATAAAAGTGTTCATTCAGCATGTCTAAAGTCTTATCAACACCAAAATGCCCCATCAAACCACCACAATGTGATTCTAATACTAGCAAATCTCTCATAGAACATCTAGGCATGCATAATTTCGAACCTTAAACAAAAACCCATCATGTCTATTGAAAGAATTAAAAGAACCATGCTCACAAGCATCATAAACATTTCCGAAATCAGAATCACCAACATATAAGTCCTTTATACATTCAAATCCAAGCAATTTAGTACTCAAAACATTAAGTAAAGCGTACCTCCTTGAAAGTGCATCTGCCACTACATTATCTTTACCTTGCTTGTATTTGATCACATAAGGAAACTTCTCAATCTTCACAACCCATTTTGCATGTCTTTTATTCAACTTGCCTTGCCCTCTCAAATGCTTCAATGATTCATGGTCTGAAAGGATCACGAATTCCTTGGGCAGCAAATAATGCTCCCATACTTCCAATGCTCTCACCAAAGCATATAGCTCCTTGTCATAAGTTGAATAATTCAGCTTTGCTCCATTAAGCTTTTCACTAAAGTATGCAATGGGCTTCTTCTCTTGCATCAAAACAGCTCCAATACCTACACCAGAAGCATCACATTCAATTTCAAAAGTAGAATCAAAGTTAGGTAAAGCTAAAATGGGTGTAGTAGAAAGCTTCTCTTTCAAAGCATCAAATGCTTCTTGTTGCTCCTTGCCCCAAACGAACCCCACTTCTTTCTTGATTATGCTAGTCAAGGGGGCTGCCAATGTAGAGAAATTAGGGACAAATCTCCTATAGAAGCTTGCCAATCCATGAAAACTCCTCACTTCTGTCACACTTGAAGGATTCGGCCACTCTTGGATAGCTTTCACCTTCTCTTGATCAACTTCAATTCCCTGCATACTTACAACAAAACCAAGAAAAACAACCCTATCTAGACAAAAAGAACACTTCTTAAACTTATCATAAAGGTTTTGCTCCCTAAGGATTTCAAGCACTTTCCTAACATGTTCAACATGTTCTTCCTCAGTTTTGCTATAAATCAGAATATCATCATAGTAAACTACCACAAACTTACCTAAATAAGCTCTCAAAACTTGGTTCATTAATCTCATGAAAGTACTATGTGCATTAGATAAACCAAAAGGCATAACTAACCATTCATACAAACCATATTTCATTTTGAAGGCAGTCTTGCATTCATCTCCAGGCTTCATGCGAATTTGATGATAACCACTCATAAGATCAATCTTTGTGAAATATTTCACCCCATGCAATTAGTCCAACATGTCATCAAGTCTAGGAATGGGATGTCTATACTTCACAGTAATCTTGTTCACAGCCCTACAATCAACACACATCCTCCAAGAACCATCTTTCTTAGGTACTAATAAGACTGGAATGGCACAAGGACTAAGGCTCTCGCGAACCAAGCCTTTCTCCAAAAGCTCTTCAACTTGTCTTTGCATCTCTTTTGTCTCCATATGATTGCTCCTATATGCTGGCCGGTTTGGAATTGCAGAACCGGGTATGAAGTCAATTTGATGCTCAATCCCTCTTAATGGCGGCAAACCACTAGGAAGGTCTTCAGGAAACACATCCTTAAAATCCTGCAACAAAGACAAAACTAGAAGGTAAAGAATCAAGAGATTCTTCACTGTCAGCAAGTAACAATTCTTTATACATAATAATGAGTACATGCTGCCCTACATCTATCTCTCTTGCTCTTGCATGAAAAGTATGTTTTACTTTTTCTCCTTGCTTATTTTCTCTCACCAATGGGCCATTTATTTGTTTACTTACTTTCTTTTGACTCTCGACCTCTTTTCCCTTTCTGCACTCACTCACTTTATTATTTTCTCTCTCCCTACCCTTAGAATTACCCTTGGGTGTTGAAGAAACATCATTGGCCGAATTTGAACCCCCTTGGTTCATGTTGGCCGAAACTTCTTTCTCCCTCTCTAGCATCCTCTTTTGATCTTCATACACCTCTTGAGGTGATAATGGTGCTAGAACAACCTTCTTTCCTTCATAAGTAAAGGTATACTTATTAGAAAAGCCATCATGTTGTGCCCTTCTATCATGCTGCCATGGTCTTCCTAATAGCAAATGTCCAGCTTGCATTGGCACTACATCACACAAAACCTCATCTTTATACCACCCAATGGAGAATGGTACCTTGACTTGCTTCAACACTTTTACTTCCCCAGCGTCATTGAACCATTGTAACTTGTAAGGATTGGGATGTTTAAAACAAGCTTACCCCAATTTATCCACCATTGTAGTACTAGCAGCATTGGTACAACTTCCACCATCAATGATAAGTGTACAAACCTTACCATTTACCAAACACCTAGAGTGGAAAAGATTCTCCCTTTGATCCAAGCCTTCTTCCTTGACTTGAATATTCAAGGCTCTTCTAGTAACAAGCATCTCTCCATGTTCAGCATTCAAGACTTGATTCTCCCAAGCCTCTTCATCATATTCGGCCTTATCACCACATTCGGCCTCCTCTTTTTCTTCATGTTCAGATTCTGATTCAATTTCCCCTTCATGGGTAGCAATCATCACCCTCTTATTCAGACATTGAGAAGCAATGTGTTCACTTTCCAAACACTTGTAGCATTTAATTTCCCTACTTGGAGTAGATCTAGAAGGTATTTCCTTGGCTGTTTTTGCATCCCCATCATTCGGCTTCTTGAAATTAGGATTGTAGGAAGAATTCTTTTGGAAAGAACCCTTGTAATCCCCTTTGTAGGAACCTCCACTCGAACTTGAACCCTTGAAGTTTGAAAATTTTCCACTAGCTTTAGAGTAGCCAGTTTTCAAAATAGCTTTATTCTTCAATCTTCTCTCTATCTTCATGGCCTTTTGAACTAACTCTTCCATTGTGTTGAATTCATACATCTCCAATTCATTGGCTATGTTCAAATTCAATCCCCCAAGAAATCGTGACATCTTCTTGTCTTCATCTTCATCAATATTTGCCCTAGCCTTAATCATCTCCATCTCTTTGTGGTACTCTTCCACACTTTTTCCACCTTGAACTAGTCTTGCTAGTCGATTATACAAATCCCGAATGTAGTGAGATGGTATAAATCAACTTCTCATTAGTTCTTTCAAGGTTGACCATTCAGGAATAGGCCTCATACCTTTCCCTCTTCTATTAGCTTTCAATTGATCCCACCAAAAGGTAGCATACCCTTTGAACTCTACGGCTGCCAAAACTGATTTCTTCTCTTCGGTGTAGTTATGGCATTCAAAAATCTGCTCAACTTTCCTCTCCCATTCTATGAACTCTTCTGCATTGTTCTTCCCTTCAAAGGAAGGAATCTTCATCTTGATGGAAGTAAGGTCACCATCAGTGGTAGGTTGATTTCCACCTTCATAAGGTCACCATCAGTGGTAGGTTGATTTCCACCTTCATCTTCATCTTCTACCCTTTCGGCTGCTTCTAGGGCTTCAAGATTTCCTTGCCCTCCTCTCCTAAGCACTCTTCTAGCTTGCATTATGGGATTTGGATGTGCGGCTGGCTACCCTTGTTGCACTTGTCGTGCTGCATTCTCTTGCAATCTAGCATCCATCATCTCCATTCGACCAAGCATTGCTGCCAAAGTCTCATTAAGCCTAGCCAAGCTTTCGGCCATAGCTCCTTCCTTGATCCAGGAGGATCTTACAATAAATAATAATAATATTAATATAATAATATTTATTATTATTATTATTATTATAACCGTATAAAAATTAATGGTTTAGAAAAAGGTTTTGTTATAACCTTTAATTACTTATGGTTTAAAACTAATTTGATTATAAACCATTAAACATTTATGGTTTATAATCATTTGTCATATTTAGTTTTGTTATTTTAGGATTTGAAACTTGTATATATATCTGAATTCTTTAATCAATTAATCAAGCAGTTTAGAAATAAATTCTATTCTTATTTTCTATTTCTTATTCTCTCATATAACTTCTCCTCTCATTTAAACAAGATGACTTCTAAAGAGAAGCAACGATTCTTATTCTTATTCTTATTCATTAAAAGGTTCTATCGCCTAAAAGTTTTGGATCAAGTGGTATCAGAGCAACAGATCTAATAAGGAGATTGTGGTTTATGGTCCTAACTCACGACCAACGCAAAACTTTTGGAGAAGAACTTGTAGGTCCTTTACTTGTACATCAAAGGCAAAAATCCAAGAGAGGAAAAATGAGTGACGAGAATAAAATAGAAACACCAAATGGTGATGGTGACAGAATCACCAAACTTGAACAACAAGTTGAAAGCTTAGTAGCTTCAATTGCTAAACTCGCTGAGAGTTTAAATCCTACAAACAACCCAAATGTATCCTCTTCTAAAAGAAAAGAGAAACTTTTCAAGGGTAAAATTACTGAGCAGAGTGAAGAAGAAGACAACTCTAACTCAGATGTAGAACTTGAAGAAGCTGAGTATACAAATTCGATGGCTACCTTAAAAGTTGATTTTAAGATAGACATTCCTATTTACAAAGGTGATGTTAATGCTGAAATGTTGGACAACTGGATTGACACATTAGAAACTTATTACACTATGTATAAGTATTCTAATGCAGAAAAGATAAAATTTGCAAGTCTGAAACTTTCAAGTCATGCTCTTACCTGGTAGAAGTCCTATAGGAAGAGGCATGATACATCAATAGTAACTTGGAAGAAATTCAAGATATTACTTAGAAAGCAATTTTATCCAGTTGGATATGAAGAAGAAAAATGGTACAGGTGGCAGCATTTTAAACAAAAATTTGGGCAGACAGTTCAGGAATATACTACTGAATTTCATAACCAAGCTTTGGCGTTAGATATTGATGTTGAGGACTATGATGTGTTCATGAAGTATACTGGGGGTCTAGCCGAATATATTCGAAGAGAATTAAAATTATTCACGGTAGAAACTATTGAGGATGCTACTGTAAAAGCAATCGCTATTGAGGCGAAAAATAAGAGAATGGACAATAAGGATTCCAATAGGAAATCCAATAATAAAACTGACTGGAAAGGTAAAGGAAAAGACATCAAGAGCAGTTCAAAGAAGAAAAATTATTGCGATCATTGTGAAATTAGTGGGCATACAAAAGATAAATGTTGGATACTACATCCTGAGCTACAACCAAAACACAATAAAGCCAATCAAAGTAGAAATGAAAAGAAATCTACCTTGATTTCACAAGAAGTAAAAGAGCTTTCAGATGTGAAACAACCTGATACTACACTTGCCCTAATGACAGGATCAGCAGAAGACATGGAAGCTGACATTCGAGAAAGATTGTTTCACGTGAATATCCAAGTGAAACAAAGTGTTGTTCAAGCTATTATTGATCCCGAAAGTCAGAAGAATCTTATTTCAGAAGCTCTAGTGAGAAAAGTGGGTCTAGAGACTACACCACATCCTAAACCTTATTCTCTAGGCTGGATTCAGAAAGATGTAGAAATGAAGATCACAAAACAGTGTACCTTTAAATTTGCTATCACTAATCGATTTATAGACGAGGTAACCTGTGAAGTAGTTCCTTTAGATGTATGCCAAGTTATATTGGGTAGTCCATATTTATGGGATAGAGATGGCATTCATTATAGACGACTTGAAAAATATCATCTTGCGAAAGATGGAAAAGAGTTCCACGTTAATGCTTCTAAACCTCAGAACCCACACAGTCTGTTAACAGCTACCCAAGCTAAAAGGTTAGTTAATTCATGTGGACGGTTTGTCTTACTAATGATTCGGCCTGAAGAAAATATATCGAGAGCAGTTACACTATCAACAATTTCTTTGTCACCATCACAACTCTCAGATGTTGAAAAATTACAACAAGAGTTTAAAGAGTTATTTGAGACTGTGCAAGGGTTACCACAACATAGAACTGTGGAGCATGAGATCCATTTGGTAGGGGATTCACCATTACCAAATTTAGGTTTGTATCGCACCTCTTTGATAGAATCATCAGAGATCAAGAAGCAAGTCCAAGAACTTCTTGAACAAGAAGTTATTAAACCTAGCAGTTCACCATGTGGTTCACTTGTATTGCTAGTGCCTAAGAAAGATGGAGGTTGGCGAATGTGTGTTGACTATAGAGCACTTAATAAGATCACTATTAAGAATCGTTATCCTTTACCAAGGATTGATGATTTACTAGATCAATTACATGGTGCTCGTTACTTTACGAAACTTGACCTAAAGTCTGGCTATCACCAAGTTCGGATCCGTGAAGAAGACACTTGGAAGACAGCATTCAAGACAAAACAAGGTTTGTTTGAGTGGTTAGTTATGCCATTTGGCCTATGCAATGCTCCAGCCACCTTTATGAGGTTAATGAATAATATTCTCCGACCTTTTATTGATGAATTCGTCATTGTGTACTTGGATGATATTTTAATATTCAGTATCACATGGGAGGATCATTTACAACACATTACTCAAGTTTTGGAAGTTCTAAGAGTAAATCAACTTCACCTTAATGGTAAGAAGTGTGAATTTGGGAAGCAAAATCTTACCTACTTGGGTTTTATAGTTGGTGCAGGAGAATTGAAAGTAGATCCAGAAAAGGTAAAAGTAATTTCGCAATGGCCAACACCCAAAACTGTAACTGAAGTTCGAAGTTTCATCGGTGCATGTCAATATCTGCGAAAGTTTATTCGACATTTTTCACAGATTGCAGCACCATTACACTCTCTTACTAAGAGTAATCAAAAGTTTGAATGGTCAAACAAGCATGAAGATTCTTTTCAATTGTTGAAAAGAAAGATTACAAAAGCCCCAGTACTTGCACTACCAAATCTACAAAAAGCATTTGAAGTGGAAGCAGATGCATCTAATTATGCAATGGGAGCAGTCCTATTTCAAAATGGAAAACCAGTTGCGTACCATTCTGAAATTTGTAGTGGGCCAGTATTGAATTATCCAACTTATGACAAAGAGTTATATGCCTTACATCAAGCAGTGAAACATTGGAGATGTTACTTATTAGGTAAAGAAGTTATAGTTCATTCTGATCATAAACCTCTTCAATTTTTAACTACACAGTCAAAGTTGCAGCAATCTCGTCATATGAAATGGATGTCCTATTTGCAACAATTTAATATTGTCATTAAATATAAAAAAGGAGTGACTAATAAGTTGGTTGATATGTTGTCCAGACCACCGCCAACAATAAATTCTACATTACTTGTAGCGATGCAGATCCAACCTATAGTTCCTTCTGAATATACCAAATGGTATGACACAGATGCTAACTTTAGCTCAGCTTATGTGAAACTACAACAGGGAAAGACTTGTGAATTCCAATTGAAGGATGGTCTAATGTATAAAGGAACACAATTATGCATACCAAAAGACGGTGACAGATTACAGTGGATACGTGAAGCTCATACTTCCAAAGTAGTGGGACATTTTGGAGTAGAGAAGACTTTATCTAATCTGTGTCGATATGTTTTTTGGCCTAAAATGCATCTGGATATCTCTCGATATATCCGAGGATGTGTTTTATGCAACACTTCAAAACCTTCAAATAGAAAACTAGGACTGTATATTCCTTTACCAGTACCTAGCCGACCATGGGAAAGTATATCCATGGATTTTCTTGGAGGGTTGCCTAAAAGTAAAAGTGGAAATGATTACTTATTTGTAATCGTGGACCGATTTAGTTAGATGATCATTCTTATCCCGTGTAAAAAGACTCTAACTGGAGAAGGAGCTGCTAAACTTTTCTTTCAACATGTTTGGAAAAATTTTGGCTTGCCTTCATCGATTGTTTCAGATAGAGATAGTCGATTTTTAGGACATTTTTGGAGGTCATTTTGGGGAATGATGGATACTAAATTAAAAAGAAGCACTGCTTTTCATCCACAAACAGATGGGCAGACATAAATTGTCAATCGGACTATGGTGCATTTGTTGTGAGGTTATAACTCAAAACATCCAAAGACATGGGATGATAGTCTACCTTACTTACAATTTGCTTTCAACCGTGCAATTCATTGTTCTACTCTCAAATCTCCATTTGAGGTTTGTTTAGGTTACCTACCTCAAAGTCCATTTGATATGGCATTTACAATGGGTGATACACCATCAAATGGGAGAGAAGAAGAAACCAATGTTCGAGCACAAAAATTTCTCGAACAAATTAGAAAGATACATACAGAAGTGGAGGCACAATTACAACGTTCTCAACAGAAGTATAAAGCTCGCCATGATAAACATCGTGTGCCATCTAACTTCAAAGAAGGTGACTTAGTATGGCTACATCTTGGTAAAGAACGATTATCTGGAGAAGGAAAGAAACTCAAACCTATTCGTTATGGTCCTTTTAAGATAATTAAACAAATTGGTGAAAATGCTTTTCAACTTGACTTACCACCATACATGCATATGTACTCGGTAATTAATGCTGAGAAGTTGAAGCTTTTTGAACCATCTTTACTTGATGAGGACTGTAATGAAGAAACTAATCTTCCATCAGTTGAAGACCTATGGTATGACCATGAAGATCCTTTGACAGAAGATTGCATCTTGGTACATAAGATTCATGAAACTAGGCACGGAAAGTGTGAAAACTTTCGCATTGGCAAGAAGGGTCAACTTCCTAGTAAATCGAAGTGGTATAACCGAGATAAAGCAACTAAAGAATTTCCTCATCTCACATTATAACTTGAACAGGAGTTCAAGACTCATAAATGGGGGAGCCATGATCCAGGAGGATCTTATAATAAATAATAATAATATTAATATAATAATATTTATTATTATTATTATTATTATTATTATAACCGTATAAAAATTAATGGTTTAGAAAAAGGTTTTGTTATAACCTTTAATTACTTATGGTTTAAAACTAATTTGATTATAAACCATTAAACATTTATGGTTTATAATCATTTGTCATATTTAGTTTTGTTATTTTAGGATTTGAAACTTGTATATATATCTGAATTCTTTAATCAATTAATCAAGCAGTTTAGAAATAAATTCTATTCTTATTTTCTATTTCTTATTCTCTCATATAACTTCTCCTCTCATTTAAACAAGTTGACTTCCAAAGAGAAGCAACGATTCTTATTCTTATTCTTATTCTTATTCATTAAAAGGTTCTATCGCCTAAAAGTTTTGGATCATTCCTTGCTAGTCTCTTCTCCTTTTCCAGCCATGTTAACAAACAAACAAACTCAAAGAAATAAGATTAGTAATAATCGAAATTCACTCAAGTGTTTAGAATTACCTCACTTTTCTTGTCTTCCTTGATTGCACTTCAGAACCAAGCTCACCAACCAACAATTGTCAAGTCGTTCAAGAAACTAGAACCTAAATCCTAGAACTAGATAGAAAACAAGACAAGTATCCGGAGGCAATGCAAGGTAATTTGCACTACACGATATAAAACCAAGTATCGACACAAGCAAATGATACTTAGCAATGTAATGGAATTAAAAGCTAGATAAAGAAATCAGAAACAATGAAGCCAATAAACAAGACAAATTTGGATATAATGAATCAAAAACAACCCACACTTGGCAAGCTGCTTTATGGACCTAATCAATTCTACCCAAAACACTAGCTTCTAGACTCTAATTCCCACCTATAACACTCAAATAACATGAATATTAAGGTCTGATTTTTGAATTCCAAAAGCCTCTCAAAAGGTGAAATGTTTCGCCCAAAATTTTTTTTTATTACTTCTAACCCACCTAGATCTGATCATTAGCACCCAAATAGCAAGAATATCAAACAATTTTTGCTTCCTCTCACTATCCCCTTGATTCGGGACTTAATTTACTCCCAAGAACTTTTCGAAATCTGGACTTAATTCGCAACCCCAGATTCACTCAAAATCAAATCAAAATCAAACTTGAACAAAAACTCTAGCTTTTGCTTTCTTTCAAGAACCCTAATCTTGGTTTCGAATCCAATTCAGATGCAAGACCTAGATTTCGTAATTCAATCAGACTCCTTTTCCTAGGTTTTGGATTACTCTTTGAACAATCTTTAGGCTTTTCGAATTTTGATATATGACTTTTTTTTTCAAAAATTAAAGACTAGACTCTCTAAGAACCCTAAAACGCAGAAACTTAAAAGACCTAAATTAACAAACCCTAGAAAGACAAAGTAGATAAAAATTACCTTGTAGCAAGGCTCTGATACCAAATGACGCGGACCCTTAGCAACGATGGCAGCAAACCCAACGTATAACAATGGTAGAGAACTCCTTGAAACTTGATAATCACCTCCTAAGGAACCCAACGCCTATAAAGAGACACGAACTCACTATGATTGAAGGATTTAGTTGGTAAGAAGAAGGAAAATGCCACAGCTCTCGTTGATAAGTAAACCTAATTCTTGATGCAAAGAAAGAATTAAAGAATCCACTCTAATCTCTCTCACACGAAAATTCACAAGAAGAACTTGTAGAAGAATTCAAAATTTTTTAATAATAATCGTGTCCCCTAATTCGGCCTAATAGTGCCCTTAAATAAGGGTTACAAAATTCCTAATTGCATATGGAAAATTAAGACTAAAACATTCTAGAAGGATCCTAGGCTTGTATGGGAAAACACTTCCAAAACCCCAACAAGAATAGGATTTGACAAAGTCAAAACAACTTAAAAAACCCAACAAGAATTGGATTTGACAAAGTCAAAACAACTTAAAAAAACCCAACAAGAATAGGATTTGACAAAGTAAAAAACAACTTAACTAATTAAAATAAAAGGATGGGGACCACAAAATAACAAACATATCCCCTCTAACTAACTATGAAGATTCGGCCAAGGGGTACAACAAACTCCCTTGAATTCGGCCAACTTGCATTCATGCATGTGCATGGAAATAAGATTGACCAAGATTTGACTCTTCCTTGGTAGTTTCGGCCTAGGCTTAAAAATAGCCTTCAAAGGCTCCTTCTTGGCTTCCATTGCATGCTTATAGAACCATGATATATTTAGGCCTTCCTTGCAGCTCCATCTCCATCTTCTTGAATGATAATTCTTGAAGCTCTTTGGAAATCTCTTCTTGAATATGCAAAGCCATGCTAGCTTGATATCTCTTTTCCTTGCTCCTAGTGATTGGTCCACTTGCTAGCTTCAAGGGATCCTTTCTTGCATCAATTCAGAAAGTTGTGTACGTGTGGGGAAGGTGAGAAATAGCCTAGCATGCCCACAACACCTGGCTCATTGGAACCGGCCTCCTTTGTAGGTGTTAATATTATAAAATTCTTAAGCATAACAATATTATCCATATTTCATGCAACAATTAAAATAAAGCATCATTATATTAAAATCAAAGCAATGTCCAAACAAAATAAATAAGTGGACACCCATCCGAGGATGGAAACATGTCCTTACATCGTCCATGTTAAAATTAAATAGGACACCCACCGAAAGGTGGAAATGTGCCCTTTACATTGGTCTAAAATATAAAGCAATTTAAATTATATGATGCTTAATACATGAGATACCCAAAATATGGAAACATACCTCTTACAATGTTTTGAAATCAGAACAAATCAATAAAAGTAAACATCCATTCATCATAAATAAATCATTCATCAAAGACATCAAACATGAATCAAAATAATAATAAACATTCATCCAATTTAAATAAAATAATAAGTATATAACTTTAGGGGTACATGCATCAATTAACATTTCTTGGGTTTTATGTTTAATAATTAGGGTTTTGCATATACTAGTTTAATTAGTTGAGAAACATTTTAAAGAAATAACATGACTACTGGATGTTTGAAAAGATTAGATTTGAAATAAATTAAGGTTTGAATCTAAAGAATGGATGTTTTGGATTTAGGGTTTCGGAATGTATGAAAATAATATTAAAATTTAGGGTTTAAATAAGTAAGATTGAGAATCATGAAAATTGGTTTTTTAGATTAAGTATTTGAAAAAATAAGATACTGTGATTTTAGAAAAATAGATTTGGTTAGGGTTTTAAGAAAACATATTATTGTGGTTTTAGAAAAGTGTAATTTAGGATTTTAGATTTTAAAAATATGTGTTACGGGTATTAAGGCATTAGATTTTGGATGGTAAGTAGAATAATTGATCAAATTATATGATGAAGCAATTAATCCAACTTGATGAAGTTACTGTAAACATAAACAAAGAAATAGAGATTCAAACCTCCGTTGTTGGTTCCACCACAATCTTTGAATTCTGGTTAAACAATAATAAAGACATTGTAGGCTACCTTTGATGGAGTGTTTTTTCTGCCTCTTGATCTTTCAAGCTTGAGATTGGCCAAAAAAATCCAAAAGTCCAAGGTCAAATAAAAATTTCAGCTCCTTAATTCTGTTTTTAATGTGGTTTTTATAAGAAAAAAATTATAAACCTAATCCTAATTGGCTAAAAAAATAAAAACCTTTTAGGAAATAAAATTAAAAACCAAGTAGAATAGGATTTTGGCAAAATCGCATGCAGGCCTAGAGTGCAAAAGTGCGCTGGCGAAAAGAAATTGTTGTGGGCGCTCGGCGAGGGCCAGCCAGTTCATCTTCGGCAATGAAAATTTTCGTCGTCGATTCTTCCGTCGCCAATTTTTATTTATTTATTTTTATCTTTTTTTTACCGTTACCTTTTTATTTTTATTAAAAATAAATATTTAATTAAAATACCAAAAAAAAATTATTTTAGACAGTTTTAGAAAAATATTGGACTGGACTGGGTCAAAAATTAAGGGTTTACAGTTTGCTCCCTACTTGAGCGATCTGAGACTAAATAAAAGAGAGCGAAAAACAATGTGATTTTTACTGGATTTAGAGCCATACTGGACTCCGTACTCAAGGTTGGTTAGAGCTCTGGACTCAAAAATAATTTGGGTTCTGGACCTAAGGTGAATTTAAGATTTGGGTTCTGGACCCGAGATAAGTTCTGGACTTAAAAATAATTTGGATTTTGGACCCGAGGTGAGTTCTGGACTTAATTTGGATTCTGGACCCAAAGTAAGTTTTGCACTTAAAAATAATTTAGATTCTGGATCCGAGGTAAATTCTGGACTTAATTTAGGTTATGGACCCAAGGTAAGTTCTGGACTTAAAAAATAATTTGGGTTCTGGACGCGAGGTAAGTTTTGGGCTTAATTTAGGTTCTGGACCTAAGGTAAGTTCTGGACTTAAAAAATAATTTGACTTCTGAACCTGAGATAAGTTCTGGACTTAATTTAGGTTATAGACCCGGGGTAAGTTCTGGACCTAAAACATAATTTGGTTATCATGCCTATATCTTCTTGAGGTGAATTTAGGATTTGGGTTCTGGACCCGAAGTGAATTTAGGATTTGGGTTCTGGACCCGAGGTAAGTTCTAGACTTAAAAAATAATTTGGTTATCTGCAAAAAAAAATAATAATTGTAGTGAGTAGGATACTAAAGAAATTAGCAAAAAATTTAGCTATTTTTTACCATGCCTATATATTCTTTCTCCCTGCATGGAAAAATATTTTAAAAGTGTAAAAATATTTAAATAAACACAAATATCTAAATAATTGAATGGAATAATTGAGTTTACTATTTATTCATTGTGTATTCACTATTTATGCACTATTTACTAACTATTTATTTACTATTTATCAACAGTAATATTTATTCTCTTTTTTTTTCACGAGAATATTGTTTTTCACTTATTTATTTTTGTCTTTTCCTTTGCAATTTTCTATATAAACCTTGGCTCATTTCTACCATATTCATCCAAACTCACATATTTTGATAGTTAAATCAGAGAGTTTAGCATAGAGTTGAGAAGAAAATGCATGCTTCAAGATCAGGATCCCGATCCAATGATGAGTTATTAGAATTTATTCGACGGCACAAAAATGGAACTGTAAGTCTACTAGCTGGGATGTAGCTTCATCATAGTTCAAGTCAAAAAGCCAAGGTAACAATGCAATTATTTATTTTAACAGCATAAATATGTATTTATTATTTTATTATATTTTTGTTTTTTATTTTTGTGTTGTTTATTATGAGATTTAGGAAAAATAAATTAATTAGAGGACTATGTTTAAGAATTTATTAAACAATTAAATAGATAGACTAAAAATAGAACATAATGAATACATTTAGTCTATAAATAGTGGTACTGGTATGATGATATACTTACCTGGTTCCATGTTAGTGTGATCGTTGCATTATTCGGGGTGGAGCGTGTGTCTATAAAGTTCGACAATTGTATGAAGTAACACCTTCTCGGGTAAAACAGATTGTCTGAGATTGCCATTTTGAAAGCTTTATCTTGCAATTACCATCTGAGGAGTGTCCGATAGATAGGAGTGTAGTTCAAGCATTGTCGGAGCGGTGGATGGACACGACCCATACTTTTCACCTACCTATAGGAGAGATGACCATTGGCCCAATCGATTATACAGCCATAACTGGTATCTGGTACTATGGCCTTCCGGTCCCTCTTACTAATGATATTCTAACATTCGAAGAAGTCCAACAGTTAATCGGTATGGAACCATCATTAAAGGGCCTTTCAAGATAAAAATTGAGTCGATTCAGAGTTATTGGATGAACTATGAAGGATGGGTTTGTACGAAAACAACCAAATAATATGCTCGAGGATTTTTACTATATTTGCTCTAGTCGACCATTTTATGCAGCACCGAATCTGCCATCCATCTGTCGATGTTGAGGGCCCTTATTGATATGAGTATGGTACTTCTTTATAGCTAGGGTGAAGCTGGCCTTACCTGTCTCTATCATGTACTAGACAAGATTTGCAGAAATAATAAGTCTTTCGTTGGTGTCATAGTGGTTGTCGAGGTATTTTCTTCCAACATTGTCAATCCATTCTTATTCTTATATGAATTTGATTTTTATTGTTGTTGTAAGTATTGACATATTAGCATAATCTTGTGAGGGTGCTTGGCATTTCCCAAGAGAAAGTTGGGTATCCGAGATTGAATTTTTGGTTGTCCTATCGTGTAGTCATTCTCGGTTCTCACCATGTGCACACCCAGCGCTATCTCTTGAGTTGCTTAACCTGGGGCCAGGAAAAATAGTATTAGTATACTTTAAAATTTATATAAAAGTTCACTTACCTTATGTCATTTTGTAGGTCAATTTGGCTTGGTAGAACACAGAAGAGCGGATGAACTGGACTTCTTCTATGAATGCCGCATTGCCTTTTCAACATACCCACCGAGTCATTGCCGGCCTTGTGTCTAGTGGCTGGCTTCTCGAGGAGAGAGTGTATGAGTGGTTCCTTGGTTTCGAGCGGTGGAGGATCCTAATGAATTGCCCAGAGTATACTTTAAATATCACATCAATGCCGGAGAATGCATGGTAGTTAGCTCGGCGCGGTTATGATATTGAAACCTTTCTCTATCCACTGGGTGTATCATATACCCAATTTATTTAAGTAGGACTCTTGAACTTTGATGTATCTCCTATTTTCATACGAGAGATTCTTGAGGAAAAGGAGGATAGCAATGAAGACGAGTATCACGGAGAGGGAGGAGGGTCCATCCTGCATCTCGAGGCTAGCACCTCTCAGGTAAGATTTTACCATTTTACCATTCTAATTACTTCTTTCTTAACTTATTTTGACTGTTTTAATGATTATTTTTTGGCTACTGGCTCATTTGGTCATGAGGCTGGACCTTCCTTTATTGTTCCTCCATTTGCTCATCCTAATCAAATGGAGATGCCATCTTATCCATAGGGCATTGATATGAATTACTTGGTAGGTTTCCTGTTCCATGATAATTTATGCTACTTGTATGCATGGTTATATATGCTCTTACTCTTTCCCTTCTGACTCACAGCGGATGCTTGATGAACAAAACAAGAAACTTCAAAAAGAGTTAGCTGTTAGTCATCAACAGGTTGCCCATTTTGAAAAATTATATCACCATTCAGAGCAAGATTTTTGAGACTTTTGGTTTCAGGGGGTGAGAGATCCTGGTGCTTCATCATCTAGAGGATCCCAAGCTGATGACCATGAGATCCTTTCGTCTACTTCGGATGAGGATTATTACAGATCTGAATTCTAAGGTAATAGAGATTCAGGTTCTCCTTGTAATATCCCTATGCTTGCCCTAGAAGTTTTGTATGTGGTTGTTGTTGTTGTTGTGGGTTTAAATTGAGAAAAGAAAAGTATATGTATATGTGTTTTGCGAGAAATTTAGGGTTTAGAGACAAGTTTATATGTTGTGTATATGGTGATATATATAACATACAAGTTGGTCAAAGGGCTTGGTCAAGGGAAGAAGATATTTATATTGTTAAGTGTGAAATTACCAAAGTGGGCAAGAGATAATTAAGGGAATTAAAATGTGTATGAGGGTGTTATAGTAATTTTCTTTTGGATGGGTATTTAATGAATGTTGACTTTGTGTTTTTTTTCATCATCATTTCTTCTTCTTCTTGTGTTGGCCGGCTCACCATAGACAAAGGAAGACAAGAGAACCAAGCAAGGTTTTGATGTTTGTAGCTCAAAAGTTGAAGGAGATTTCAAGAAATCAAGTTGAGGAATTGTGGAATTTCTTCATTTAAGGTAAGAAATCTCTTGTTTTCTTTGGTTATTTTGAAGTGGTGTTGGATGTGAATTAGGGTTTGGTTGATTTTGTGATTTGGTGTGTTTGATATGTGTTTGCAAGTGTTAGAATTGATTTTAAGTTAAAAGATGGAATTGGTGTTGGTTTGGTTGTGAATATGGTAAGATTTGTGGAGGATGTTAGTGGAGAGTCAAGAGTGAAGTTGGAGTTAGGGTTTTGGAATGGTTTGTGTTTAAATGTATTATGAATGTTTTGTGAAGTGATTATTGTGTTGAATTTGTGTTTAGAACATTAATTTCATTAATTTGAACCATGCTATATTGTGTATGATGAGTTGAAGTGCAATTAGAGGAGAGTTGTGCATTTTAGGGTTTTGGTGTTGGGTGACATGGCCAAGTCATGAAAATTTGGGAGTGTTGGATTGGTTTTTGAGAGACACGGCCGTGTCCCTTAGCCGTGTTCACTACTGGATGTTGGTGTTGGGAGACACGGCCACAAGCTTGGCCGTGTCCCTCAAAGGTGCTGCCCGTGTCCCTCCAATGTGTTGGTTAGGGTTTTATTTCTTTGTTCTAATTGCATTGTTTTGGTTTTTCAAGGGTAGGTTGGTCCCTAAACCTAACCCTAAACACTTTAAAAACACTTGAATCAATGAAAGATATAATCAAATGCATGTGTAAGGTCCTAAAATTATGAATCATATCAATTGTTCTTTGCCCTAATTGCATTGTTGAGATTGAACAATGTTATGTTATGCATTGTGAATGGTAATGTGTTTCATGAGTAATATACATTGAAATTGAAATGTATATCAAAGATGAAATGATAATTCAAATAAGACATGATATGAGATAATGCCATTGTGTTTGGCTATGATGATGCATTTGAAAGAAATAAGGCATGTTTACCTAAATGTTGTTGAGAGTTGAGAATGGAAATGATAATTAAATAATAAATGATTTGTGTGGCTAATGTGTTATTCCATTTTCAGAGTTTGTTGTTGGTGGCATGCCTAATAAGTGCAACAATCTCTTGAAGTTAGGTTGGATTGAATCCTTGAAGCCTAATTGAGATGTTACCACCCTTGAAGCTAGGTTGGGTTAGTTCTTGAAGCCAAGTTGGGTAGAAGCTTAGCATGCTTTGGTCCCCTTGAAGCTTGGTTGAACTTAATCCTTGAAGCCTAGTTGGGTATATGATATTGATAAATGTGATAACAAAACCAAAGCATTAACTCTGAAAATTGAATGGCATATTAGTGTGTCTTGGGCCCATGCTTGTCTTTGTTTAGTGTTGATTATGAATGGTTAAATGAATATAAATGAGATATATGAAAAGATATTGAAATGTGATATGTAATATGAAAGTATGTTGTTAGTTTTGCACATATGATGTTACATGTATAATATGGATTGAGAAATGACATTGCATTGCACTAAGTCATATCATTTGCATGATTATCTTACTAAGCCGTTGGCTTAGCGCGATAGTGTTTAATCACGCAGGTAATAGAGTTGATAGAGTTGAACCTGAGAGTTCATCAAGACCAAGTGAGAGTAGACCTTGAAGAATCCATTTTGGGAGCTTAAAGATCAGAGCAGACTTGCCAATCATGTATACTTCTTTATATTTTGTAAAGAAATGTTTAATATGTAAATATGTACATATTTTATAACTTCCGCTGTGTAATATTTAAATGTGTATATATATATATAACTAATATGTTTTGTTTTATAATGTATAATGATAAGGGTATTGAATCAAGTTTAAAGTGTTTTGAATGTTAAGAAAACCATAGCATCCCTATGTTTGGTGCACTTATGCTACATTGTTGTGGTTGTAGTGTGTGTGCATTGGATATGGGGGTGTTACAATTGTTTTGGTATCAGAGCCTAGGTTTGAGATTCTCAACCTAGGTAAAATGTAATAAAAAAAATATTTTACTTAAAAAGTTGGTTTTGAATAAAAATACATGTTTGGGATTGGCAACCTCTGATCTTTAATAAGATGTAGTATGTTGTGTTTGCAGTGTTAGGTGTTGATGGATCCTCATTTGAGACAGTCAGTTGAGGGTAGTGAGGAGAGCGTTGCTCCTGATGATGGAGCTAGGATTGATAGAGTTGAGGAGGCACCTGCTTCGGTGTCGGGTAGACCAGCTGGAGAGGAGGTTCCGCCAGCCTGGTTTAGACATATGATGGAAGTTATGAGGCAAGCACCAGTACAACCACCGCCACCACCTCCTCAGCCTTTGGTATCTGTGAGGCATTATGACAAACTAAGGAAGTATGGAGCAGAGGATTTTCTTGGTACTACTGACCCAGCTGTAGCAGAGCAGTGGCTTGACAAAGTTCAGAGAATATTTGTTCAGTTGCAAGCCACTCCAGAGGAAAAGTTTGATTATGCAAGATCCTTGTTGCAGAAGGATGCATATAGTTGGTGGAAGACAGTGCCCCATTCTATGGATGATCCACCTACCTTATCCTATACAGATTTTCTGAGGGAGTTTGAATTGAAGTATACTCCAAGGGAGTATAAAGATGGGAAGAAAAGAGAGTTTCTATATTTGAAGCAAGATCACCGGACTGTAACTGAATATGAGGTTGAGTTTATTCGATTAAGTCAGTATGCTGGGGGTATCATTGCTGATGAGATTGATAGATGTCGGCGATTTGAGGAGGGATTGAGGCCCTCGATCATGTGCTTAGTGGCTAGATCCAGGTATCAGGATTTTTCACAGCTTGTGGCAGCAGCTCGAAGTGTAGAGCGAGCTTAGGGTATTGCGGTTGCTTCAGAAGAAGAGGTTAGGGTTAGAAGGCCCCAGTTCGAGGCAGGGTCTTCTTCTGCGAAGAGGGGTAGAGGAAGTTTTGTTCCTTGGAGTAGTAGGAGCCAGAGACCGGTGGGTAGGTCAGTGCAGTTACAGAGGCAGAGATTTAGACCTGCAGCTTCGGTGGCGAGTGCTCCGACCCCTATGGTTCAGAGATCCACCTTACCCATCTGCATCCATTGTGGTAGGCCGCATGGTGGTCCTTGTTGGAAGGCTGGTGTTGCAGGGGTATGTTTCAAGTGTGGGTCACCTGATCACTTTGTGAGAGATTGCCCTGAGAGGCAAGAGCTGATGTCAGTTGATACAGCAGCTTCTCGACCTAGTGCGAGGGGAGGCCGAGGAGGCAGAGGTAGCAACCGGGGAGGCAGAACTGGGTTCAGTGCTAGAGGAGGTGCTACATCCAGGGAGAGTAGACCAGAGGAGGTTGGTTCTTCCCAGAGGATGTATGTTATGCAAAGGCAGCCAGATGCATCGGCAGTCATAGCTGGTACTTTTTCTTTATTTAATACTTTAGTACTTGCTTTGATTTATCCGGGTTCCACGCATTCATATATTAGTGCATCTGTTTTGCCTGTGTCTGATATGCATGCTGAGTCCCTAGGATTTGATGTGTTGGTGACAAATCCGTTAGGGCATAGTGTGATTGTTAGTAAAGTGCACCGGGATAGTGCAGTGAGGGTGCAGGGTGAGGAGTTCCTTGGAGATTTGATTGAGATGCCATTTAAGGAATATGATGTGATCTTAGGTATGGATTGGCTATCTCGACATGGAGCTATGGTGGATTGTAAAAAGAAAATTGTTTCTTTGAGAACTGTTGATGGTAGAGAGGTGATAGTATCTAATGAGCAGGAACAGCTAGCCTCCTTATTTGTTTCAGCTGTTGCAGCTAGGAGATTGATTAGAAAGGGGTGTGAAGCCTATCTTGCTCATGTGGTGGATACTAGAGTGAGAGGTTCTCCTATTGATGATATACCCACAGTTGCAGATTTTCCAGATGTGTTTCCAGATGAGTTGCCAGAATTGCCTCCTGAGAGAGAGGTGGAGTTCGGTATTGAATTGTTGCCTGGTACCACTCCTATCTCTATTACTCCTTACAGAATGGCACCAGCAGAATTGAGGGAATTGAAAGTGCAATTACAGGAGTTGTTGGACAAAGGATTTATTCGCCCCAGTGTTTCTCCTTGGGGAGCTCCTGTGCTATTTGTGAAGAAGAAAGATGGTACTATGAGGTTGTGTATCGATTATAGGCAATTGAACAAGGTGACTATTAAAAATAAATATCCTTTGCCTAGAATCGATGATCTCTTTGATCAATTGAAGGGTGCAGCTGTGTTTTCCAAAATTGATCTGAGATCAGGGTACCATCAGCTGAGAGTCAGAGCTAAAGATGTGCCGAAGACAGCTTTCCGGACCAGGTATGGGCATTATGAATTTCTAGTTATGCCTTTTGGTCTGACGAATGCACCTGCAGCTTTCATGGATTTGATGAATAGGGTGTTCAGGCCCTATCTGGATCAGTTTGTGGTAGTGTTTATAGATGATATTCTGGTGTATTCGCGGAATAAAGAGGAACATGACATGCATCTGCGGATTGTATTACAGATTTTGAGAGAGAAGCAGTTGTTTGCCAAATTGTCGAAGTGTGAGTTTTGGTTGGATCAAGTCACTTTTCTCGGACATATTGTTTCAGCTGAAGGCATTAGAGTTTATCCAAGTAAAGTTGAAGCTATATTGAATTGGAGTCCACCCAAGTCGGTGACAGAGGTTAGAAGTTTTCTGGGTTTGGCAGGCTATTACCGGCGGTTTGTGAAAGGGTTTTCTTTGATAGCTACTCCACTCACCAGATTGCTTCGTAAGGGAGTGAGGTTTTTTTGGACAGATCAGTGTCAGGCGAGCTTTGAACAGTTGAGAGAAATGTTAACTCAATCGCCTGTTCTTACTTTACCTGTTGAAGGCAAACCATATGTGATCTACAGTGATGCTTCACATAGAGGTTTGGGGTGTGTATTGATGCAAGAAGGGAAAGTTATAGCTTATGCATCTCGACAGTTGAAATCGCATGAGCTTAACTATCCGACTCATGATTTGGAATTGGCTGCCATTGTGTTTGCATTGAAGATTTGGCGCCACTATCTGTTTGGGGAGAAATGTTTCATCTACACTGATCACAAGAGTTTGAAGTATTTGGGTGTCCAGAAAGAACTTAATCTTCGTCAGAGGAGATGGTTAGAATTGATTAAAGACTATGACTGCTTGATTGACTATCATCCAGGTAAAGCAAATGTTGTTGCTGATGCCTTGAGTCGGAAGTCTTTAGTTGGTTTAACTGTTTACTCGCTCTCGTTGCTTGTTGAGTTGAGAGCATTGCATGTCAGTTTTATACCTTGTGTTGATGGTGCATTATTGGCACAGTTGCAATTGAAGCCGGTTTTGTTAGATCAGATCAAAGAAGCTCAGTTGGCCGATAAAAAGATACAGAAGATTGTTTCGGATTGTCAGAGTGGAAAGGGTAGAGATTTTATTGTGAAGAGTGATGGAAGTCTCTGGTTCAAGAGCAGAATGTGTGTACCCGATGATGCTGATTTGAAAAGGATCATTTTGGAAGAAGCTCATCAGTCAGTGTTTGCTATGCATCCGGGTAATACAAAGATGTATCATGATTTGAGACAGCATTATTGGTGGATGGGTCTGAAGAGAGATATTGCTGAGTTTGTATCGAAATGTCTCACTTGTCAGAAGGTTAAAGCAGAGCATCAAGTTCCAACCGGGTTGCTTCAACCGTTGTCAGTGCCAGAATGGAAGTGGGAAAGAGTGACAATGGATTTTGTGTCTGGTTTGCCATTGACACAAAAGAAGCATGATGCTATATGGGTGATTGTGGATAGATTGACTAAGATAGCTCATTTCCTTCCAGTGCGGATGGATTACTCTTTGGAGAGGTTGGCTGAGCTGTATATCCATGAGATTGTGAAACTGCATGGTGTTCCAACTTCTTTAGTGTCTGATCAAGATCCCAGGTTTACTTCAAGATTTTGGAAGAATTTGCATAGTGCTTTGGGTTCTCGATTACACTTCAGTACTGCTTTTCATCCACAGACAGATGGACAGTCAGAGAGGGTGATACAGATTATTGAAGACATGTTGAGAAGCTGTGTCATCAATTTCTCTGGAAGTTGGGATAGGTTTTTACCTCTTGTGGAGTTTGCTTACAACAACAGTCACCAATCCAGCATTGGTATGGCACCGTTTGAAGCATTGTATGGCAGACGGTGTAGGACACCTCTTTGTTGGAATGAGCTTGGAGATAATAAGTTGGTTGGGCCTGATTTAATTCAAGAAACTGAAGAGAAAGTAAAGTTGATTCGAGGCAGGTTAAAAGCAGCTTCAGACCGACAGAAGTCTTATGCAGATCTGAAAAGGAGAGACATTCAGTTTGATGTTGGAGATAAGGTGTTTTTGAAAGTATCTCCTTGGAAGAAGATTTTGAGGTTCGGTCGAAAAGGAAAATTGAGTCCTCGTTTCATTGGGCCGTATGAAGTGTTAGAAAGAGTTGGACCAGTGGCTTATCGACTAGCTTTGCCACCTGAGTTGGATCGTATTCATAATGTATTCCATGTTTCTATGTTGAGGAGATATAGGTCGGATCCATCTCACGTGTTGCCATTTGAATCTATTGAAGTGAGCCCAGACTTGACATTTGAAGAGGAACCAGTTGCTATCATGGCACGAGAAGTGAAAGAGCTGAGAAACAAGAGAGTGCCATTGGTGAAGGTTCTATGGAAGAATCATGCAAAAGAAGAAGCAACTTGGGAAAGTGAGCAATCTATGCGAGAGCAATATCCTCAGTTGTTTCAGAGCTGATATCAGGTAATTTCGAGGACGAAATTTTCTTTTTAGAGGGGGAGAATTGTAATATCCCTATGCTTGCCCTAGAAGTTTTGTATGTGGTTGTTGTTGTTGTTGTTGTTGTTGTTGTTGTGGGTTTAAATTGAGAAAAGAAAAGTATATGTATATGTGTTTTGGGAGAAATTTAGGGTTTAGAGACAAGTTTATATGTTGTGTATATGGTGATATATATAACATACAAGTTGGTCAAAGGGCTTGGTCAAGGGAAGAAGATATTTATATTGTTAAGTGTGAAATTACCAAAGTGGGCAAGAGATAATTAAGGGAATTAAAATGTGTATGAGGGTGTTATAGTAATTTTTTTTTGGATGGGTATTTAATGAATGTTGACTTTGTGTTTTTTTTCATCATCATTTCTTCTTCTTCTTGTGTTGGCCGGCTCACCATAGACAAAGGAAGACAAGAGAACCAAGCAAGGTTTTGATGTTTGTAGCTCAAAAGTTGAAGGAGATTTCAAGAAATCAAGTTGAGGAATTGTGGAATTTCTTCATTTAAGGTAAGAAATCTCTTGTTTTCTTTGGTTATTTTGAAGTGGTGTTGGATGTGAATTAGGGTTTGGTTGATTTTGTGATTTGGTGTGTTTGATATGTGTTTGCAAGTGTTAGAATTGATTTTAAGTTAAAAGATGGAATTGGTGTTGGTTTGGTTGTGAATATGGTAAGATTTGTGGAGGATGTTAGTGGAGAGTCAAGAGTGAAGTTGGAGTTAGGGTTTTGGAATGGTTTGTGTTTAAATGTATTATGAATGTTTTGTGAAGTGATTCTTGTGTTGAATTTGTGTTTAGAACATTAATTTCATTCATTTGAACCATGCTATATTGTGTATGATGAGTTGAAGTGCAATTAGAGGAGAGTTGTGCATTTTAGGGTTTTGGTGTTGGGTGACACGGCCAAGTCATGAAAATTTAGGAGTGTTGGATTGGTTTTTGAGAGACACGGCCGTGTCCCTTAGCCGTGTTCACTACTGGATGTTGGTGTTGGGAGACACGGCCACAAGCTTGGCCGTGTCCTATGCCCGTGTTTGCTACTGTCAAGTGAGGTTGAGAGACACGGCCACAAGCTTGGCCGTGTCCCTCAAAGGTGCTGCCCGTGTCCCTCCAATGTGTTGGTTAGGGTTTTATTTCTTTGTTCTAATTGCATTGTTTTGGTTTTTCAAGGGTAGGTTGGTCCCTAAACCTAACCCTAAACACTTTAAAAACACTTGAATCAATGAAAGATATAATCAAATGCATGTGTAAGGTCCTAAAATTATGAATCATATCAATTGTTCTTTGCCCTAATTGCATTGTTGAGATTGAACAATGTTATGTTATGCATTATGAATGGTAATGTGTTTCATGAGTAATATACATTGAAATTGAAATGTATATCAAAGATGAAATGATAATTCAAATAAGACATGATATGAGATAATGCCATTGTGTTTGGCTATGATGATGCATTTGAAAGAAATAAGGCATGTTTGCCTAAATGTTGTTGAGAGTTGAGAATGGAAATGATAATTAAATAATAAATGATTTGTGTGGCTAATGTGTTATTCCATTTTCAGAGTTTGTTGTTGGTGGCATGCCTAATAAGTGTAACAATCTCTTGAAGTTAGGTTGGATTGAATCCTTGAAGCCTAATTGAGATGTTACCACCCTTGAAGCTAGGTTGGGTTAGTTCTTGAAGCCAAGTTGGGTAGAAGCTTAGCATGCTTTGCTCCCCTTGAAGCTTGGTTGAACTTAATCCTTGAAGCCTAGTTGGGTATATGATATTGATAAATGTGATAACAAAACCAAAGCATTAACTCTGAAAATTGAATGGCATATTAGTGTGTCTTGGGCCCATGCTTGTCTTTGTTTAGTGTTGATTATGAATGGTTAAATGAATATTAATGAGATATATGAAAAGATATTGAAATGTGATATGTAATATGAAAGTATGTTGTTAGTTTTGCACATATGATGTTACATGTATAATATTGATTGAGAAATGACATTGCATTGCACTAAATCATATCATTTGCATGATTATCTTACTAAGCGGTTGGCTTAGCGCGATAGTGTTTAATCGCGCAGGTAATAGAGTTGATAGAGTTGAACCCGAGAGTTCATCAAGACCAAGTGAGAGTAGACCTTGAAGAATCCATTTTGGGAGCTTAAAGATCAGAGCAGACTTGCCAATCATGTATACTTCTTTATATTTTGTAAAGAAATGTTTAATATGTAAATATGTACATATTTTATAACTTCCGCTGTGTAATATTTAAATGTATATATATATATATAACTAATATGTTTTGTTTTATAATGTATAATGATAAGGGTATTGAATCAAGTTTAAAGTGTTTTGAATGTTAAGAAAACCGTAGCATCCCTATGTTTGGTGCGCTTATGCTACATTGTTGTGGTTGTAGTGTGTGTGCATTGGATATGGGGGTGTTACACTCCTGCTTCAGGCGAACTCGGGATAGGTGATATGCCTCCTTCTCCAACAGGCGATGACTTTTTCAGGGCTTTGTTTGATCATGATCCACCACCTCCTTCTCAGTGATCTATTATTATTGTACTAATTGATGAAATATTGTATAATAAAAATAATGATAAAAATAATAATGATGATATATAATTTGCACTTTTACTATAACTTTTTACTTTTAATTAATAATTTTTTTTCACGTTTCTATCATCATTATTATTTCTACGCTACAAATATTGTTCTTTCCTCTTCACATTCAAAATTTTCACAGTAGCTCTAATTTACAAAACCAAAGGCAATGCGGTAACTTAAAACCTTTTCGTCACCAATTTTCTATCCTTACGCATCTCGGTCTCAAGCTATTCCTTGTCAATTTTGGAATAGCCAATCATCTCATATAAATCTCTTTTCATGCCATGATCTCATATAGGGGCCAGGAAATTTTCCACTTCAGCATCAAAATTCCTTTTAACAATTCCAATTTTCCTTCAGTTGTCAATAATGACTGAACTCAATTTGAAGAAAATAAAAGGTCTATTTAAAAATATGAATGCCATTCATTGGAAACAAATAGGTTGGTCAAAAATTAATTCTTTGAAGTGTTTTCAAAATATTAAATTGGACCATTCTTTTTTACATGCCATGGCTTCTTTTTGGAATGTGAATTCTAGGACATTTGAGATTAATGGCTTTAAGATATGTCCCATGATTGAAGAATTTGAGGCCATCCTTGGATATCCAAGCAATCAACCAATGGCATTATCTATATTGATTTCCATGACTCTACAAAAAATGCAAATGTTATTTCAACTTTCAAAGGCCGAAGTTCTACAGTTGACGAGAGGTGAGAAAATTCTGCTTGGTCCCTTAATTGACTTTTGCCTTTCTCACTTGGCTCCTACTAAGGCATGGGGATGTATGCTTTGTCTATGCTTACTTGGGCAATTTTTTCTTGTTTCTTTTGATGGCAATATTGATCCACGAGTATTGGATATCATGGACCAAATGGAAGTAGGCTTGTCACCGATGCCTGTGATTTTAGTTGAGACTTTATTTGGACTAGACCAACTTAAATCGGGATCATCAAGGAAATTATCCGGGAGTCCGTTACTTCTTTAGGTAATTACCTAAACTGCCCTCTCAGGTTTTCAATTTAGTTTTTTATTATTTTTCATTGCTCTAATTTTTGCCTAGTCTGCCTTTGTGGGTTTTCGAAACTAGCGAGCTGTCCTAATTTTTGCTTAAGTCGCCTTTGTGGGTTTTCAACTTAGCAAGCCCTTTTTTTTATTTTTTTAAATTTTTTCTTACAGATTTGGCTTTAGGAGCATCTGCTTGCTCGATACTCTATCTATGGATCTTGTCAGATATCTGCCGCAACATCACTCTGCTAGAAAACTACTCTAGCCTGCTTCTTCATATGCTGACTAGGTTGACTGGACCCATTCTCATGCTAAAGTCAACATCCCTTGGTTAGCACCTTGGTGGAAGATTTCTCGTATCACCATTCAAACGTACTTGATGTATGTTCCTCTTGCTGCTCTTCGTTGATGTACTTGCTATGATCCTCGCCGGCTTGACCATCAGTATGGAACTGAGCCATGAGGTTTCAATTTTAATCCTGATTTGGACATGCCTTATCTGACTGAAGCCTACTTGGATTGGCTGAAGTAAACCTAGCTTACGCGTTACACTTATTATCTGCCATAGATTTTACATTTGTCAATTTCTTTAGAAAGAGTTTTGTTAGGATGAAAAAATAATAAAAGTAATAATAAGAGATGTTTCTTTTCCTTTTATAATTTGTCATCACCTTTTGCTACTGTGTTTATTTATTTCATCCATATCCAGTCAAATACTTACAATATTGAACATAGAACAATTTTAATATTAATTTTATTTTATTAAATTAGGGAACAACCAAACATAAAGCCATCATACACAAAATCACTCATGTTGCCAACTAGCCCTTTCAGGTTTTCTAATTGGTGATTTTCTCTCATTTAGCCCTAATTGTTGCCTAGACCGCCCTTTCGGGTTTTTAGGACTAGCGGACTGCTCTAATTTTTGCCTAGGCTGCCTTTTGGGTTTTCAACCTAGCGAGCTCTCTTCTTCCTTGTTTTATACATAAAACCTCTTCAACCTGTCAATGTTCACTGGCTCACTAAACTCATTCCTATCCATGTCTGATAACTTCACTGCACCCTTGTTCATGACTTGTTTCCCAACATATGGCCCTTCTTAGCTAGGCCTAAATTTTTCTCTTGGATCAGACACATTAGGCTTACATTGTTTCAACACTAAATCTCCGACTTTGAGTTTTCTGATCTTAACCCTTCTATTATAGGCTCGAGCTATCCACATCTGATACAGTTGATAAAGATACAGTGCTTTTAACCTTCTCTCCACTAGTAAAGCTAACTGTGTGTATCTGCTCACTACCCAATCCGTCTCAAGCAATTTAGCTTCCAAGACCACTCTCAATGACTTGATCTCAATTTCAATTGGCAACACTGCTTCCATCTCGTAAACCAAAGAGAATGGTATCGTTCCAGTCGGCATGCACACACTTATTTTGTATCCCTACAAAGCAAAAGGAAGCATTTCTGACCAATCCTTATATGTCTTGGTCATCTTGGATAGAATTTGCTGAATTGTCTTGTTTCTTGCTTCAATTGCACCATTAGCCTTTGGTCTATAAGGGGAGGATCGGTGATGATGGATTTGGTACTTCAAGAATAAGTCCTTAACTACTCCTTAAAACTATACCCCATTATCTAATATCACACTGTGCAGGACCCCATATCTGCAGATGAGATTCTTTTCAATAAATCTAGCCATTTGGCTTGCCCCCAATTTGTTGAAAGATTCAGCTTTGATCTATTTTGAAAAATAATCTACCGCTAATACAATAAAATGGTGACCGATTGAGGCTGTCGGATATATCTCTCCTATAATGTCAATCCCCCAAGTGGCAAAGGGCTAGGGTGAAGACATAGAATGCAATTCTTCAGAAGGCATGTGATTCAAATTACCATACATCTGACATTGTTGGCACTTCTTCACAAACTCAATACAATCTCTCTCCATGGTCAACCAATAGTAACCTTGTCGAATTATCTTTTTAACTAGGGCTAAACCACTCATGTGTGGACCACAACTTTTCAAGTGTATTTCTGACATGATATGCTCCACTTCAGGCTTCCTCAAGCATCTCAAGTGCACCCCATCAGGCCATCTTCGATACAACTCTCCATGGAAGGTGATGTATTGTAAGGACCACCGCCTTATGGCTCTTCTTTCTTTCTTTGTTGCCCCCAACGGATATTCCTTCTCCTCCAAAAACCATCTTATAAGGTCATACCACGCATCATGGTCTGTATCAATTTCCATAATTGTCTCATATTCATAGCAAGAAGTTGATGAACTGGTCAAAATTAGAGGCTTGATGAATAAATTGATAGGATTTTCCCATACCGAAGCCAATGTGGCTAGGGCATCAACCATCTGGTTTTCTTCTCTTGGTAGGTGCATAAACATGCACTCTTTAAAGTTCTTCTTCATCATGGTCAAGTAATGGTGGTATAGTTTTAATTTCTCTTCTTTTTACTCCCATTCTCCATTTACTTGGGATACTACTAGCAATGAATTGCCAAAGACTTCCACCTTCATAATCATTAGGGTTTCCAAACCAAAGATACATGCTTCGTACTCCACCATATTATTGGTTGCCCTGAATTTCAACTTCTTGGCTAAAGGGATAAGTTCCCCTTCGGACGATTCTAGTATGACTCCCAAACCTGCTCGTTTCCTATTCATTACCTTGTCAAAATACATTTTCCATCCTTGTACTTCAATGGCCTCTAAATGTTTGTTTGGAAATTCCATGACTACTTCTTTGCTATCTGGTAATGGTTGTTGGGCCAGGAATTCTGCCACTGTTCTACCTTTGATTGTTTTTCTGGCTACATACTCAACCTCAAATTCTTCCAATATTATCAACCATTGCCCATACTTCCCAATCAAAAAGGGTGTCTCCCTTAAATACTTCATTGGATCTAACCTGGAAATTGCTTGCACACTATAAGATTGAAAGTAATGTCACAACTTCTTAGAAGACCAAACCACAACTATACAGGTCTTTTCAATGATACTATGCTTAATTTCATAAGGTAGGAGCTTTCTACTCAAATGGTAAACTGCGTGCTCAATCCCCGACTTATCTGCTTGGGCTAGCATGTCTCCTATTGAATCTTCTTCTATTGATAAGTATAGTAATAGGGGTTTGTTGGGTTTATGTGGTTTCAAAATAGGTGGATTTAGTAGATACTCTTTTATTTGCTCAAAGGCCTTTTGACACTCTTCATTCCACAGGACCGACTGATTCTTTTTAAGCAATTCAAAGATAGGTTCACAGATTGTGGTGAGCTTTGCTATAAACTTGCTAATGTACTATAATTTATCAATGAATCCCCAAACTTCTCTCTCTATCTTAGGGGCTGGCTTATCCTTGATTGCTTTAACTTTGTCAGGGTTAATCTCAATGCCATTTGGATCGATCACATGACCTAACAATTTGTCTGAGGTTACCCCAAACACACACTTCTTCGGCTTTAGTCTTAGCTTATACTTCAATGATCTATCGAAGAAAAATTCTAAGTTTTGGAAGTGTTGTTCCCTTATATCTTATTTCACCATCATATCATCAACATATACTTCCACTTCTTTGTGCATCATTTCATGAAATAATGTGGTGGCCATCCTTGGGTAGGTTGCTCCAGCATTCTTTAATCCGAACGACATCACCCTATAACAAAATATTTCCCATGTAGTAATGAAAGAAGTTTTGACTTTATCCTCTTGGGCCATTAACACTTGGTTGTGTCCAAAAAATCCATCTACAAATGAGTGTAGCATGCTAGAGGCTGCTCTATCAATGTGGACATCTATATGGGGTAAAGGAAAATCATCTTTAGGGGAAGCTTTATTTAAATATCTATAGTCCACACAGATCCTATGATGCAAGAAAGGATCTGTAATATCCTCATTTATGCCCTAGGAGTTTTGCATATTGTTATTGTTGTTGTTGTTATAAATTGAATTGTTTGTATATGATGGGATAAGAAAAGAAATTGGAAGGAGAATGCTTGTGTATAAGTGTTTTGGGAAAGAATTAGGGTTTAGAGAGAATGGTATATATTGTGTATATGAGGATATATATAACATATAAATGGGTCAAAGGATGAATCAAAGGAAGAGAGATATTTTTGTGTTAAGTGTGTAATTACATATAAGGGCTTATATGAGACAAGAAGTTAGTTAATTGAGTGAGGGCATTTTGGTAATTGCTTGGATAAGAACACTTGGTGGAGATTAAAAGCAAAATTTGACTTGGTGTCTTCATCTTTTCTTCTTTCTTTCAAGAGGTGGCCGGTTCTCCATTAGCAAAAGGGAAGGAGAAGTGTTCTTGATACTAAGATCAAATTGAAGAAGGAATTGAGAGCTTTGGTGAAAGAATTGTGGAATTTCTTCATCTAAGGTAAGTATTCTTTTGTTTCCTTTACTTATTTTGGTAGTAGTGTTGAAGTTATGATTAGGGTGATTTGTGTTTAAGTGTAATATTAATGTGTTATGAGGTGATTTTTATGATGAATATGTGTTTAGAACATTGTTTATGTTCATTTGAAACATGTGGTATGATGTATATTAAGTTTAAATGCAATTGGGAAAGTGTTGGCTTTGGTTAGGGTTTTGGTTATGGGTGACACGGCCAAAAAGCTATGGGAAACACGGCCAAGACATGAAATTTTGAAGGTGTTGGATTGATTTTTAGGAGACACGGCCGTGTCCCCAAGCCATGTTTGCTACTGCCAAAGTTTGGTTGAGAGACACGGCCACAAGCTTGGCCGTGTCCCTTGCCCGTGTTGCTTACTGTCCAATTGGGTTGAGTGACACGGCCACAAGCTTGGCCGTGTCCCTCATGTGTGCTGCCCGTGTCCCTCATATGGGTTAGGTAAGTTTTGTTTTCCTTGACCTAGTTGAAATGTTTTGGTTCTTCATAGGTAGGTTGGTTCCTAAACCTAAACTTAAACACTTTAAACATACTTTAAACTATGAATGAGCTAATCAAATGCATATGAAAGATCCTAAAGCTATGAATCATATAAATTGTTCTTTGCCCTAATTGCATTGTTGAGATTTAAACAAGGTTATGTTATGCATTGTGAAAGGTAATGTGTTTTGTGAGTAATGTACCTTGAAATGTTATATCAAAGATGTGATATCAATGATGCTTTATGCATAATATGAATTGAAATGTGAAATGTGATACAAAGCCATTGTTATTGGCTATGATGATGATATTGAGAGAAAGAAGGCATGTATGCCTAAATGTTGATGATAATTGGAAATGGAAATGATAATTGAATAATAAATGAATTGTGTGGCTAATGTGTTATTCTATTTTCAGAGTTTGTTGTTGGTGGCATGCCTAGTAAGTGTAACAATCTCTTGAAGTTAGGTTGGATTGAATCCTTGAAGCCTAATTGAGATGTTACCACCCTTGAAGCTAGGTTGGGTTGGTTCTTGAAGCCAAGTTGGGTTGAAGCTTAGCATGCTTTGCTCCCCTTGAAGCTTGGTTGAACCTAATCCTTGAAGCCTAATTGGGTATATGATGTTGATAAATGTGATGATAGAACCAAAACATTAACTCTGAAAATTGAATGGCATATTAGTGTGTCTTGGGCCCATGCTTGTCTATGGTTAATGTGAGTCATGAATGATGCTTGCCTTAGCTTATTGTTGATGATGAATGATTAAATGAATATAAATGAGGTCTATGATAAGATGTGAAGTATGATATGCCTATATATATAAATGTTGAGTTATAAAATGGAAAGCTATGTTATCAAATTGGCATATATGATGTTACATGCATAATATGGATTGAGAATTGGTACTGCATTGCATTAAAGCATAACATTAGCATGATTATCTTACTAAGCCGTTGGCTTAGCGCGATAGTGTTTAATCGCGCAGGTAATAGAGTTGATAGAGTTGATCCCGAAAGCTCTTCGAAACCGACCAAGGGTAGACAGTGAAGAGTTGATTTTGGAGACTTAAAGATCAAAGAAAACTTGCCAATCATGTATAACTCTTTTATATTTTGTAAAGTATTGATTAAATGTACATATATATATATTTGTAAATATGGAATTAAGTGTTTTTCAAATATGTAAATATTTTATGACTTCCGCTGTGTAATAACTATATGTATGTATATATATATATCTAATGTGTTTTATTTTAAAAGTAAATGATCTACTTTTCTATAATATATAATGATAATAGTATTGTATCTATTTAAATGTTTTGAATGTTGAAGAAAATCGTAGCATCCCTATGTTTGGTGCACTTATGCTACATTGTTGTGGATGTAGTGTGTGTGCATTGGATGTGGGGGTGTTACAGGATCCCTTGAAGCTAGCAAGTGGACCAATCACTAGGAGCAAGGCAAAGAGATATCAAGCTAGTATGGCTTTGCATATTCAAGAAGAGATTTCCAAAGAGCTTCAAGAATTATCATTCAAGAAGATGGAGATAGAGCTTGAAGAAGGCACACCAAAGCTGATTATGATGCTTAGTGTGGAAGCTAAAGGCTAGCTAAAGAAAGGTCCAACGTGCAAGAAAGGTCCATGGACAGCCCAAATAGTGTGGGGCGTTTCTTATGTTGAAGGGAAAGTTAGGTACCAAGTTGTTATTTTTCACCACTTGTCATCCTCAAACGGATGGACAAACAGAAGTAGTAAAAAGAACTTTATGTACCATGTTGAGAGCTTTAGTGGGTAAGAATTTGAGTTCTTGGGAAGACTGTTTGCCATTTATTGAGTTTGCTTATAATCGTGCTATTCATTCTTCTACATGATATTCACCTTTTGAGCTTGTTTATGGTTTTAACCCACTAACAGTTTTGGATCTTGTTTCTTTACCTTCTCATGAGCTTGTTAGTTTAGATGGTGAGAAGAAAGCTAAATTGGTGAAAGAGATGCATGAGAAAGCAAGGGCGAATATTGAGAAAAGGAACAAGAGATATGCTGATTCTGCAAATAGAGGGAGACGTGAGATTAAGTTTCAAGTAGGAGATTGGGTTTGGGTGCATTTTCCAAAATAGAGGTTTCCTAACCAAAGGAAGAACAAGTTGCAAGCAAGGGGAGATGGTCCATTCCAAGTGCTGGAGAAGATTAATGACAATGCCTACAAGATCGACTTACCAGGTACGTATAATGTTAGTGCTACTTTCAATGTAAGTGATCTTTCTCCTTTTGATGATGCAGATTTGAGGACAAATCTTTTTGAAGAGGGGGAGAATGATGCAAGAAAGGATCCCTTAAAGCTAGCAAGTGGACCAATCATTAGGAGCAAGGCAAAGAGATATCAAGCTAGTATGGCTTTGCATATTCAAGAAGAGATTTCCAAAGAGCTTCAAGAATTATCATTCAAGAAGATGGAGATAGAGCTTGAAGAAGGCACACCAAAGCTGATTATGATGATTAGTGTGGAAGCTAAAGGCTAGCTAAAGAAATGTCCAACGTGCAAGAAAGGTCCATGGGGGTTCATATAAAGCCTTGGGAAGTAATTTAAGGCCCATGGACAGCCCAAATAGTGTGGGGCGTTTCTTATGTTGAAGGGATTAGTTTGGTTGTTTCCATACTTTATATTTTCCTTATGCAATTAGGAATGTTTTCCTTATGCAATTAGGAATGTTTTCCTTATGCAATTAGGAATGTTTTAGTTTTCCATATGCAATTAGGAATTTTATAACCCTTATTTAAGAGCACTATTAGGCAGAATTTCAGACAACAACAATTAATAAAAATTTTTGAATTCTTCTACAAGTTCTTCTTGTGAATTTTCGTGTGAGAGAGATTAGAGTGGATTCTTTAATTCTTTCTTTGCATCAAGAATTAGGTTTACTTATCAACAAGAGTTGTGGCATTTTCCTTCTTCTTACCAACTAAATCCTTCAATCATAGTGAGTTCGCATCTCTTTATAGGCGTTGGGTTCCTTAGGAGGTGATTATCAAGTTTTAAGGAGTTCTCTACCATTGTTATACGTTGGGTTTGCTGCCATCGTTGCTAAGGGTCCGCGTCATCCTAATTCTTCCATCTTTCTTTAGCATGGGTACTATGTTGGCTAGCCAATCTGGATAATCTATCACTTCAAGGAACTTTACTTGTTTTTGTTTAGTGACCTATTCTTTAACCAATTCAGCCCATTCAGGTCTTAATCACCTAAGCTTTTTTTTGACAGGTTTCATGTGAGTATAAGTAGGAATCAGATGTTCTGCTATGTCTCGATCTATTCCAGGCATATCCTCATAAGACCAAGCAAATACTTCTTCATAATTTTTAAATATTTTTTCAATTCTCTCTCTCTCATCAGGAGTAAGGTCGGATGCTATGCTAATATTTTTAGGATTTTTTATTGTTCTCAAATTTAATGATTGTGTATCAACAGAGTTAATATTAAAGATGCTCATGTAACCACTATTTGAATGTATGCAACCATCAGGAGAAACATCACACAAGTAAGCAAAATCAGACTTTATTGCTTTCATTTTAGAAAAGAAAACATCATCATCCTCATACAAAGCAGAGAAATTAAAGTCAAAATCAAAACCATTATTCTCAAAATCATAAAGCAGAACATCTTCAAACTTCTCTTCGACCAAGGCAGCAATCTCATTTGGAGTCTTCTCGACTTTCAGGACAGCTTCCTTCTTCCTTTCTGGATTGGGCTTCTTGTCGGCTGGCAGGGTGAACTCTTTCTTCACTTGATCCACTAACTCGGCAACATCAACAAAAATTTCAAAACTAGGGATCAATTTTCCCATGGACATGATTGGTCGGGCTTTCCTTGGAGTGGTCCCATATCTGGAGCTTTGACAAATACCTTTTCAAATGGTGGGAAGCTCATCTTCACATTCTTCTTTGGATGAACATCTTTTCTAGCATCTTCATACCCCAACCCTTTCTTGGAAGTTTGAGTCCTAAAATTTGGAAGCTTTGTCACACCAGCCTTGCCCTTTCCTAGACCAGCTCTGAGAAGGTAGCACATGTTCTTCATCATGTTTAAGACCTTAGAGTCCACTACTTCATCATCGGAAATTATAGCTACTTGGAAATCATTGAGTGGCCTCTCAATTATTAGAGCATTAATGACCTCATTATCTTCAGCCTCGATGACCACCGTCTCATCTCCGTTAGGAAACTTGATCTTTTGATGAAGGGTGGAAGGAACTCCACCTAGAGGAAGAAACCATGGTCATCCCAAAAGTAGAACAAATGTAACAGGTATGTCCAAAACAACAAATTCAACAATAGATTCAATTGGACCAACCTTCACAGCAGCTTGGGAAGTTCCTTCAGCATGCCTCTTGGTTTTGTCATAAGCCCGAATGGTTACCTCGGTTGGGCTTAGATCCCTTATTGACATAGCCATCTTTGGCAATATTTTAAGTGGACAAACATTTATGGTGGACCCATCATCAACCATTACACATGGAGTCCTTTTTCGTTTGATTTCCACTTTAATAAAGAGAGAGCGGATGTGATCTCTCCCCTCTTTTGGTAAATCTGCATCTGAGAAAGATACCATTCCCATATTAACTTCGCTCTTCTTTTGAACTTCTTCACACTTCATTACTCCCTCAACTTTTATGAAGTTAATCAGTTCCTCCGATGTTGTGGAGGTGGAAATTAGCATGCTAGCCAAGGCATTGGCCATAGTTTCACGGTGCTTCTTAGAAGTGGCCAATAAGTCCCAAATGCTGACACTTGCTTGGGTTCTTTTTAACTGCTTAAGCACAGTGTCATCTTCCTCTTCTTTATTTCCCACTTCGACTTCCTTTCCTTTATTAGCTTCTACCTCCTTAGGTGGTGGCCTTGCATAAGGCTTACCGAATCTACTATTCATTACTTCATTTTTTTCAGGCTCTGACCAGGTCCATTCCTCGTTCTTGGGTACACAATCGTCATTACTATTGCTTGAATCCCAAAACTCATTCACAACACAGATTGCTACTTCTTTTCCAACCACCATAGCTTGTTCAACTTTCATAAATACCACTTCTTCTTTGGTTGCTTCTTCATCCACATCTTGGAAAGAAGACATGACAAAACTTTCATGCAAACCTCCTCCAATCATGAAGGTTGCCGGTGGTGGTACTCTATTGAACCTTGGTAATGGATTGTCTTTGGTGTTTGGCTTGTTGGGCCGGGCAGCTTCCCACTATCAATCAAATTTTGGATCTCATGTCTCAACATCACACATCTATCCATTTCGTGCCCTTGCATTTGATAAAATTGTCAAAATGCTTTAGTGTCAAAATTAGGTGGGAGAGGATTAGGCAAAGGACGAGGATTTAAGGGTTGTAAAACCCAAGACAGCGGTTTTCCCAATTCTAAAAACTGCCTTCTTCCTCCTTGGTCAGTACATTAACACCAACTGCCTTTTGCATGCTTTGGTTACCAGACTGATAGTTTTCTTTCTCATTCCTTCTTGTTGAAAAGCGGTTCTTCTCTCTTTCCCACTCTTCAATTTGTAGACCTGCTTGCAAAAGGTCTTTAAAATCCTGAATGAGTGTATGAGACATCTTTTTGCGAAGGCTAGGTAACACTCCTCTCACAGTCATTCTAATTTGATCGGATTCATCAGGCATTCTCTTGAGCAAAGCAGCCTTATTCCTCCATATTTTCACATAGTCCACAAAATTCTCATTTGGCCTTTGTCTAATGGACCGAACTTCCATTAAGGTAACTTCCATCTCGACATTGTATCCATATTGTTGGATGAAGGCCTTATATAGCAGATCCCAACTCTTTTGTGTGCTATCATCTAAGGTATTGAACCAATTTTGAATAATAAGGTCCAATGAGAGTATGAAGTACCTTAGAGTTTGAGCCTTAGTAGCTCAAGCAGATTGCATAGCAGTGATATACTGCTTCACATAGAGGTGAGTATTTCCAGTTCCATCAAACATTGCAAAGGATGGCATCTTGAACTTGTACGAAACTTCTTCGTCTAGCTCAAATAATTTGTCAACTTCAGATATTTCTTCAGTTTTTAGCTTCTTCTCAAATTTCTTTTCTATGTCTGCAATTATCTTTTCAACATCTGAGTTTCAGTTTTCTCCATAGCTAATCTTTCAACAATCTTCGGCTCTTTCTTCTTATCTTGAGGATCTTGGAAGTATTGATCCCAATCGTCATCATCATCAATGATCACCTTATCATCATCAAAAACCACTTCACCAACTTTAGCCTTCCCCTTGTCCTTTGGCTTCTTGGTGCTAGCAGATGCTTTGGCATTGTTTCCTGAAATTTCAGCCAATTGGTTCTTCATGGTCTCAGCTAGGGCCTCTTTTATTTCTTCCATCTTGGCATTGAGGGTGTCATCCACCATTCTTGGAATTTGTTCGGGCTCCATTGCACTTGGTGAGCAAGTGATTGAGCCATTGCTAGATTCTTCATCTTCGTCATAGGTTGGATTGTCATAAGCTTTTGAACTGTAGTAATCTAGGGCTACGAGCCAGAAGGAATTAATGATATGTCATGTAATGCATGTATATATGCATGTATGCACAAACAACAAACAAACAAGGATAAATAGGATGTTCCTTCCAACCTTATAACATCCATACATGAATAGTGAGTATCTTTTCCTAGGTTTATGGTTAAAAAATACCAACATGGGGTATCTCATTTTTGAAAAATTCTCTCAGATGTTTCAACCAATAGTTATATTTTAAAAATGGAAATCAGTTCATGATAATTTCCATTAATTAGGTCTAAATCCATTCAACCAACTAAAGCAACTTTTATGCTATATTGGATTAAAACTAAATTAAGAGGTTTATTATAAATAGATTTCTCACTTGAAAAAGTAACTAATGATTCATGCCAAAAATAAGCTCATGATTAATAACTCTTAGTATAAACTACGCTTTAAAAAGATTGACCTAAATATTTGTAAGCTCTTTAAAAAGGTTATGAAAATAATTTTGTTTCTAAGCCCATTGTAAAAAGATTTTAGAAAAAACATATTTTGGGCTTTGTATTTTGGTCATGAGAAAAGAATTTTTGATTTGTTTTTAGAAAAGTTTTATATCCAAAGAGCATCTTGAAAAGTTTTGAAAATAGCTTTGGTCTTTTGGACTTTAAAAAAAATTTATTTGAGCTCACAATGTAATTAGGTCATATTAGAAAATGAACAAACCAAATAAGCCATGATTTAAGCCAAGATAAATTAACCATAGTCAAACAACATGCATTTGGGGTAAACCTAAGAAAAGTAACTAGGCCAATTACATGAGCTTTAGTCTTTGGGTTAAAAGGCTTAGGTTGCCATAGCAATTATATACCAAAAGGTACAAGGCTATGAGTGGTTATGCCATGCTCGATCTCTATACCTTGAGTGAAAGTATGGTATCCCTTACATAGCACAACACAGGTAACACGGGTATCCTAACTTACGCACACGATGCAATATAATATGATGCAATGGATAATATCATGATAAGAAAGGATAGAATAATATAAAGACTAATGGAATCAACTTCTCTTGTCCCTAGTGGAGTCGCCACTGTGAGCAGGGATTTTCACCCCACTCTCGGTGGAATGGCTCTTACGACTTCGACACTGTTTAGGCTCGGGGCCTTAGAGAACACAAGCCTGAGCCCGGAGAAAAATAGAGTTAACACTCGGATGGGCTGGGAAAAAAAAGGGGTGGATGACTCGATTCCTAAGGAATCCCTAACCCCCTAATAGGTTTAAAAAGTTGGGCACGTGTGGAGAACGTGAGAAATAGCCCAGCACCCCCACAACTCTTAATATTATAAAATTCTTAAGTATAACAATATTATCCATATTACATGCAACAATTAAAATAAAACATCATTATATTAAAATCAAAACAATGTCCAAACAAAACAAATAAGTGGACACCCATCCGAGGATGGAAACATGTCCTTATATCGTCCATATCTAAAACTAAATAGGACACCCACCGAAATATGGAAACGTGTCCTTTACATTGGTCCAAAATATAAAAGCAATTTAAATTACATGATGCTTAATACATGAGATACCCAAAATATGGAAACATACCTCTTACAATGTTTTGAAATCAAAACAAATCAATAAAAGTAAACATCCATTCATCATAAATAAATCATTCATCAAAGACATCAAACATCAATCAAAATATATAATAAACATTCATCCAATGTAAATAAAACAATAGGCATATAACTTTAGGGGTACATGCATCAATTAAGGTTTCTTGGGTTTTATGTTTAACAATTAGGGTTTTTCATATACTAGTTTAATTAGTTGAGAAATATTTTAAAGAAATAACATGATTACTGGATGTTTGAATATAAAGATTAGATTTGAAATAAATTAAGATTTGAATCTAAAGAATGGATATTTTGGATTTAGGGTTTCGGAAGTTGTATGAAAATAATATTAAAATTTAGGGTTTAAATAAATAAGATTGAGAATCATGAAAATTGGTTTTTTAGATTAGGTATTTGAAAAAATAAGCTATTGTGATTTTAGAAAAATAGATTTGGTTAGGTTTTTAAGAAAACAGATTATTGTGGTTTTAGAAAAGTGTAATTTAGGATTTTAGATTTTAAAAATATGTGTTATGGGAATTAAGGCACTAGGGTTTTAAAGAAATATTTTTAGGGTTTCAAATAGAGTTTGGATGGTAAGTAGAATAATTGATCAAATTATATGATGAAGCAATTAATCCAACTTGATGAAGCTACTGTAAACATAAACAAAGAAATAGAGATTCAAACCTCCGTTGTTGGTTGCACCACAATCTTTGAATTCTGGTTGAACAATAATAAAGACAGTGTAGGCTACCTTTGATGGAGTGTTTTTTCCTGCCTTTTAATCTTTCAAGCTTGAGATTGGCCGAAAAAATCCAAAAGTCCAAGGTTAAGTAAAAAATTTCAGCTCCTTAATTCTGTGTCTTTAATGTGGTATTTATAAGAAAAAAATTATATACCTAATCCTAATTGGCTAAAAAAATAAAAACCTTTTAGGAAATAAAATTAAAAACTAAGTAGAATAGGGTTTTGGCAAAACTGTGTGCAGGCTGGGCGTGCAAAAGTGCGTTGGCGAAGAAAAATTACTGCAGACGCTGGGCGCAGGCCAGCCAGTTTGCCGCAGGAAAATCTGCGGTGAATTGGCTTGTGGCCCGAATTGGCCCAAGCCAATTCGTCTTTGGTGACAAAAATTTTTCGTCGCCAATTCTTCCGTCACCGATTTTTATTTATTTATTTTTATCTTTTTTTTACTGTTACATTTTTATTTTTATTAAAAATAAATATTTAATTAAAATATCATAAAATTAATTTTAAACTATTTTAAAAAAATATTGGACTGGACTGGGTCAAAAATTAAGGGTCTACACTCACATATCCAAAATTTTCATGGAAATCCAAAGAAAAAGCTAAAGAACTTACTTTTTCAAGTAGAAATCACTAAAAATCCTTTTTGAAACTTTGGAATCCTTTAATTTTGGAAGCTTGGAAGATCAAAACCCTCTCTTTTGGCATCCATGGAGATTTCGGCCCTTGATGGAGAAGAAGAAGATGAAAAAAAAAACTTTTATTTTCTCTTTCCTTTCATCTTCTATTTATAACCATATGAATATATTATTTAATATTTTAATAATTAATTACTTATTTATTTATTTAATAAATTAAAAGTCTAAAAATCCCTCTTCCATTCAAAAATTATTTATTTTTGAATTAATTTAATAATTTTAAATTTTTATGATTTAATTATCAAAATACCCTATTTACTTTGACTTTTGACTTTTTCTTTTAAAAAGTGTTGACTTTTATATGTTATGTATATTTTACATATATATCACATATATATTCCACTTTTTCATTTAAAATTCCTTCATTTTTTATTTAAAACCATTAATTTAATTTATCCAATTTAATTATAATATATTTTATCAAATTTTAAAAAATTAAAATTTTTTTAAAAATTTGGGATATTACAATTCTCTTCCCCTAAAATAAATTTCGTCCTCGAATACCTGCTCTCAAGTCTGGAACAATTGGAGAAACTGACTCTGCATCATCTGCTCACTCTCCCATGTCACTTCCTCAGTGGCATGATTTATCCAAAGGATTTTCACAAGTGGTACCCTCTTATTCCTCAATTCTTTAATCTCTTGTGCCAAAATCACCATTGGTTCTTCCTCGTAAATCATATCTAGACTCACCTCAATAGACTCTACTGATAGGATATGAGATGGTTCAGACATGTATCTCCGAAGCATCGAGACATGGAAGACATTATGAATTTGATCCAACTCAGGCGGCAAAGCTAGTCTATAAGCCACTGGATCAACTCTCTCCAACACCTCATATGGTCCTATGAAATGAGGACTCAACTTCCCTTTGCGACCAAATCTCAAAATCTTCTTCCATGAAGATATCTTTAGAAACACTTTTTCTCCCACACTAAACTCTATGTCTCTTCTTTTTAAATCTAAATAGGATTTCTATCGGTCTGAAGCTGCTTTCAAATGACCCTGAATAACCTTCACTTTCTCTTTTGTTTCCTTAATCAAATCGGGATCGACCAATTTGCCTTCTCCAACCTCATCTCAACACAAAGGTGTCCTGCGTCTCCTACCATACAAGGCCTCATAAAGAGCCTGTAACACCCCTTCCCGACCTACGTGTGTAAGCTGAGTAGAGGCGCCACACTAACCTAATGTTGCTACCAATTTTACTTAGTCAAATTTTAGTTTCAATTTTTATAGAAATTTTGCCATAGTTTCACTTAAAAATTGAGTCCCAAGTGTCGACAAAACTGGTTTTTTTTTCTTCTGATTTTTGAAAATATTTTTACACAAACCAATGCAACCAAAATCATTCTCAGTACACTTCCAATAAATCCCCCTTTTAAACCTCAACTACAACCTCCAAAAAGGATTTACACTTCTTGTAACACCCCCATATCCAATGCCCACACACTACAACCACAACAATGTAGCATAAGTGCATCAAACATAGGGATGCTAAGGTTTTCTTAATATTCAAAACACTTTAAACTTGATACAATACCCATATCAATACCTTTTTAATTCATTTCTTTTTCACAAGCAAGTTAAGCAATCATTATATACAATATTCATTACATTATCTAAACACTCACATTATTATTCAATCCTATCATCAATGCATGCTTCAATCATATTTCATTTGAATCACTATAACATCTTTGGTATAACATTTCAATGTGCATTACTCATGAAACACATTACCATTCACAATGCATAACATAACATTATTCAATCTCAACAATGCAATTAGGGCAATTCAACCTCTTCACAACCTAATCCAAAAGGAATATTAGCAAAATGACCATATGAATAGTACATTCTGGTTTTAGACTCCACTTTATCCTTATTTTGAAAAATTGTATAAAATAATCTACTTGACTAAAAATTCTAAAATTTTTACAGAATTTAGTTTTGTATCTTAAAATCATTCCTTTAAAATTTCAGATCAAACTGAACACAAAATCTAGGTCAAATAGTTCACCTAACCAGACTGCCCCAATTGCCCTGCATCCTGGCAGCAATTCTGAACTTTGTGAATTCCATAAATCAAATTCAATCAACGTGGTTCCAAATTATTTTTCTCAAATACTAGACTCACTAAGCAACAACATATCCAAAATTCAATTGGATATGATTTTTCTACATTTTATTAAAAATCCCGAAATACAGCTGTCTCAGTTAAGGTACCTGCTGGAACAGGTCTAATAAAAATAATCTTTCTAAACTCATAACCATTCCAAAATCGAATCAACATATTTTTCAGTCATTCTAGACTCATAGAGACACAACATATCAAAAATTCACTTCAAAAACATTTTTCTATAATTAATTAAAAATCATACAAATCACAGCCTTTACTAATTGTAAAACAGAAACAATTTCACTAAACACAACTCTTACTCTTCCATCACCAACACCAACCCAACTTCTCATCTATCAAACAAAATCAATACTTAAAATCACACCATAAGCAACTTAATCATACCATCATCAAATCACAACTCAACTCAAGCATAACTTCAAAATAACAAGGGTAAACAAGAGCAAACTTACTAAATAATGAAATTCCTTGAAACTCCAACTTGTAACTTTGAAAACTTCCTTCACTTTGAACTTGAAATCATCAAAACCATCACTTGTTCTCTTGCTCTCTTCTCTCTTTAATGAGCCGGCCACCCAACAACAAGAAGAAGAAGAAATGATGAAGAAACACAAAGTCAATAGGCATTAAATACCCATCCAAAAGAAAATTACTATAATACCCTCATCCATTTAACTAAGCTTTTGTCATATCTATACCCATTTAAGTAATTCACAACCAACACAAAATTATCCTCTTTCCTTGACTTTCCATTTTGACCACTTTATATGTTATATATATCACCATATAAGCAACATATACAATTATCTCTAAACCCTCTTTTCTTTCCCAACCACCATACAAAAACATTCTCTTCCCATTTCTCAATTCAAACCAACAACAACAACAACAAAACTTCTAGGGCATGCATAGGGATATTACAATTCTCCCCCTCTAAAAAGAAAATTTCATCCTCGAAATTACCTGATATCAAAGCTGAAACAACTGCGGATATTGCTCTCGCATGGATTGTTCACTCTCCCAAGTCGCTTCTTCTTTTGCATGATTCTTCTAAAGAATCTTCACCAATGGCACTTGCTTGTTTCTCAATTCTTTCACATCATGTGCCAAGATAGCAACTGGTTCCTCTTCAAATGTCAAATCTGGGCTCACTTCGATAGACTCAAATGGCAACACATGAGATGGATCCGACCTATATCTCCTCAACATAGAAACATGGAATACACTATGAATACGATCCAACTCAGGTGGCAAAGCAAGTCGATACGCCACTGGCCCAACTCTTTCTAACACTTCATACGGCCCAATGAAACGAGGACTCAATTTTCCTTTCCGACCGAACCTCAAAATCTTCTTCCAAGGAGACACTTTCAGAAATACCTTATCTCCAACATTAAACTCTATATCTCTTCTTTTTAGATCTGCATAAGATTTCTGTCGGTCTGAAGCTGCTTTTAACCTGCCTCGAATCAACTTTACTTTTTCTTCAGTTTCTTGAATCAAATCAGGACCAACCAACTTATTATCTCCAAGCTCATTCCAACAAAGAGGTGTCCTACACCGTCTGCCATACAATGCTTCAAACGGTGCCATACCAATGCTGGATTGGTGACTGTTGTTGTAAGCAAACTCCACAAGAGGTAAAAACCTATCCCAACTTCCAGAGAAATCGATGACACAGCTTCTCAACATGTCCTAAATAATCTGTATCACCCTCTCTGACTGTCCATCCGTCTGTGGATGAAAAGCAGTGCTGAAGTGCAGTCGAGAACCCAAAGCACTATGCAAACTCTTCCAAAATCTGGAAGTAAACCTGGGATCTCGATCAGACACTAAAGAAGTTGGAACACCATGCAGTTTCACAATCTCATGGATATACAGCTCAGCCAATCTCTCCAAAGAGTAATCCATTCGAACCGGAAGGAAATGAGCTGTCTTAGTCAATCTATCCACAATCACCCATATAGCATCATGCTTCTTTTGTGTCAATGGCAAACCAGACACAAAATCCATTGTCACTCTTTCCCACTTCCATTCTGGCACTGACAATGGTTGAAGCAACCCGGTTGGAACTTGATGCTCTGCTTTAACCTTCTGACAAGTGAGACATTTCGACACAAAATCTGCAATGTCTCTCTTCAACCCAATCCACCAATAATGCTGTCTCAAATCATGATACATCTTCGTATTACCCGGATGCATAGCAAACACTGACTGATGTGCTTCTTCTAAAATGACTCTTTTCAATTCAGCATCATCGGGTACACACAATCGGTTTTTAAACCAGAGACTCCCATCGTCTTTCACAACAAAATCTCTTGTCTTCCCATTCTTACAATCTGAAATAATCTTCTGAATCTTCTTATCTACCAACTGAGCTTCTTTGATCTGATCTAACAAAATCGGCTTCAATTGCAACTGTGCCAATAATGCACCATCAACACAAGGTACAAAACTGGCATGCAATGCTCTCAACTCAACAAGCAACGAGAGCGAATAAACTGTTAAACCAGCTAAAGACTTCCGACTCAAGGCATCAGCAACAACATTTGCTTTACCTGGATGATAGTCAATCAAGCAGTCGTAGTCTTTAATCAATTCTAACCATCTCCTCTGACGAAGATTGAGTTCTTTCTGGACACCCAAATACTTCAAACTCTTGTGATCAGTGTAGATGAAACATTTCTCCCCAAACAGATAGTGGCGCCAAATCTTTAATGCAAACACAATGGCAGCCAATTCCAAATCATGTGTCGGATAGTTAAACTCATGCGGTTTCAACTGTCGAGATGCATAAGCTATAACTTTCCCTTCCTGCATCAATACACACCCCAAACCTCTATGTGAAGCATCACTGTAGATCACATATGGTTTGCCTTCAACAGGTAAAGTAAGAACAGGCGCTTGAGTCAACAACTCTCTCAACTGCTCAAAACTAGCCTGACACTGATCTGTCCACACAAATCTCACTCCCTTTCGAAGTAATCTGGTGAGTGGAGTAGCTATCAAAGAAAACCCTTTCACAAACCGTCGGTAATAGCCTGCCAAACCCAGAAAACTTCTAATCTCTGTCACAGACTTGGGTGGACTCCAATTCAGAATAGCTTCAACTTTACTTGGATCAACTCTAATGCCTTTCGCTGAAACAATATGTCCGAGAAAAGCAACTTGATCCAACCAGAACTCACACTTCGACAATTTGGCAAATAACTGCTTCTCTCTCAAAATCTGCAACACAATCCGCAGATGCATATCATGTTCCTCTTCATTCCGCGAATACACCAGTATATCATCAATGAAGACCACTACAAACTGATCCAAATAGGGCCTAAACACCCTATTCATCAAATCCATAAAAGCTGCAGGTGCATTCGTTAGACCAAAAGGCATAACTAGAAATTCATAATGCCCATACCTGGTCCGAAAGGCAGTCTTCGGAACATCCTCAGCTCTGACTCTCAGCTGATGGTACCCAGATCTCAAATCAATTTTAGAAAACACAGCTGCACCTTTCAATTGATCAAAGAGATCATCGATTCTAGGCAAAAGAAAATTTATTTTTAATAGTCACCTTGTTCAATTGCCTATAATCGATACACAACCTCATAGTACCATCTTTCTTCTTCACAAATAGCACAGGAGCTCCCCAAGGAGAAACACTGGGGCGAATAAATCCTTTGTCCAACAACTCCTGTAATTGCACTTTCAACTCCCTCAATTCTGCTGGTGCCATTCTGTAAGGAGTAATAGAGATAGGAGTGGTACCAGGCAACAATTCAATACCAAACTCCACCTCTCTCTCAGGAGGCAATCCTGGCAACTCCTCTGGAAAAACATCAGGGAACTCTGCAACTGTGGCAATACTATCAATGGAAGAACCCTTCACTCTAGTATCTACCACATGAGCAAGATAGGCTTCACACCCCTTTCTAATCAACCTCCTTGCTGCAACAGCTGAAACAAATAAGGAGGCTAGCTGTTCCTGCTCATTAGATACTATCACCTCTCTACCATCACCCGTTCTCAAAGAAACAATTTTCTTTTTACAATCCACCACAGCTCCATGTCGAGATAGCCAATCCATACCTAAGATCACGTCATATTCCTTAAATGGCATCTCAATCAAATCCCCAAGGAACTCCTCACCCTGCACCACTACTGCACTATCTCTATGCACCTTACTCACAACCACACTATGCCCTAATGGATTTGTCACCAACACATCAAATCCTAGGGACTCAGCATGCACATCAAATACAGGCAAAACAGATGCACTAATATATGAATGCGTGGAACCCGGATCAATCAAAGCAAGTACTAGAGTATTAAATAAAGAAAAAGTACCAGCTATGACTGCCGATGTATCTGGCTGCCTCTGCATAACATACATCCTCTGGGAAGATCCAACCTCCTCTGGTCTACCCTCCCTGGATGTAGCACCTCCTCTAGAACTGAATCCTGGTCTACCTCCCCGGCTGGCACCTCTGCCTCCTCTGCCTCCCCTCACACTAGCTCGAGAAGCAGCAGAATCAACTAGCATCTGCTCCTGCCTCTCAGGACAGTCTCTCACAAAGTGGTCAGGTGATCCACACCTGAAGCATACAGCTGGTCCACCACTCTTCCAACAAACACCTCTATGATAACCCCCACACTGAGCACATCTAGGTGGAGCGGATCTCTGAGTCATAGGGATCGGAGCACTTGCCACTGAAGCTGCAGGTCTAAATCTCTGTCTCTGGAACTGCACAGACCTACCAGCTGGTCTCTGGCTCCTACTACTCCGAGGAACAAAACTTCCTCTACCCCTCTTGGCAGAGGAAGACCCTGCCTCGAACTGGGGCCTTCTAACCCTAACCTCTTCTTCTGAAGCAGCTGCAATAACTTGAGCTCGCTCTATACTTCGAGCTGCTGTCACAAGCTGTGAGAAATCCTGATATCTGGATCCAGCCACTAAGCACATGATCGAGGGCCTCAATCCCTCCTCAAACCTCCTGCATCTATCAATCTCATCAGCAATGATACCCCCAGCATACTGACTCAGTCGAATAAACTCAACTTCATACTCAGTTACGGTCCGATGATCTTGCTTCAAATCTAGAAACTCTCTTTTCTTCCCATCTTTATACTCCCTAGGAGTATACTTCAACTCAAATTCCCTCAGAAAATCAGTGTAAGACAGTGTTGGAGGATCATCCATAGAATGGGGCACCGTCTTCCACCAATCGTAGGCATCTTTCTGCAGCAAAGATCTTGCATAGTCAAATTTTTCCTCAAGGGTAGCTTGTAACTGAATAAAGATCCTCTGTACTTTGTCAAGCCACTGTTCTGCTACAGCTGGATCAGTAGTACCAAGGAAATCCTCTGCTCCATACTTCCTTAGTTTATCATAGTGCCTCACAGATACCAAAGGCTGAGGGGGTGGTGGCACTGGTTGCACTGGTGCTTGTCTTATAACTTCCATCATATGTCTAAACCAGGCTGGCAGAACCTCCTCTCCAGCTGGTCTACCCGACACCGAAGCAGGTGCCTCCTCAACACTATCAACTCTAGCTCCCTCAGCAGGAGCGATACTCTCGGCACTACCCTCAATCGACTGACGTGAGTGAGAATCCATCACAACCTAAGTCTGCAAACACAACATACTACATCTTATTAAAGATCAGAGGTTGCCAATCCCAAACATGTATATTATTTCAAAACCAACTTTTTAAGTAAAACATTCTTTTTATTACATTTTACCTAGGCTGAGAATCTCAAACCTAGGCTCTGATACCAAAAATTGTAACACCCCTTCCCGACCTACGTGTGTAAGCTGAGTAGAGGCGCCACACTAACCTAATGTTGCTACCAATTTTACTTAGTCAAATTTTAGTTCCAATTTTTATAGAAATTTTGCCATAGTTTCACTTAAAAATTGAGTCCCAAGTGTCGACAAAACTGGTTTTTTTTTTCTGATTTTTGAAAATATTTTTACACAAACCAATGCAACCAAAATCATTCTCAGTACACTTCCAATAAATCCCCCTTATAACCTCAACTACAACCTGCAAAAAGGATTTACACTTCTTTTAACACACCCATATCCAATGCCCACACACTACAACCACAACAATGTAGCATAAGTGCATCAAACATAGGGATGCTAAGGTTTTCTTAATATTCAAAACACTTTAAACTTGATACAATACCCTTATCAATACCTTTTTAATTCATTTCTTTTTCACAAGCAAGTTAAGCAATCATTATATACAATATTCATTACATTATCTAAACACTCACATTATTATTCAATCCTATCATCAATGCATGCTTCAATCATATTTCATTTGAATCACTATAACATCTTTGGTATAACATTTCAATGTGCATTACTCATGAAACACATTACCATTCACAATGCATAACATAACATTATTCAATCTCAACAATGCAATTAGGGCAATTCAACCTCTTCACAACCTAATCCAAAAGGAATATTAGCAAAATGATCATATGAATAGTACATTCTGGTTTTAGACTCCATTTTATCCTTATTTTGAAAAATTGTATAAAATAATCTACTTGACTAAAATTTCTAAAATTTTTAAAGAATTTAGTTTTTTATCTTAAAATCATTCCTTTAAAATTTCAGATCAAACTGAACACAAAATCTAGGTCAAATAGTTCACCTAACCAGACTGCCCCAATTGCCCTGCATCCTGGCAGCAATTCTGAACTTTGTGAATTCCATAAATCAAATTCAATCAACGTGGTTCCAAATTATTTTTCTCAAATACTAGACTCACTAAGCAACAACATATCCAAAATTCAATTGGATATGATTTTTCTACATTTTATTAAAAATCCCGAAATACAGCTGTCTCAGTTAAGGTACCTGCTGGAACAGGTCTAATAAAAATAATCTTTCTAAACTCATAACCATTCCAAAATCGAATCAACATATTTTTCAGTCATTCTAGACTCATAGAGACACAACATATCAAAAATTCACTTCAAAAACATTTTTCTATAATTAATTAAAAATCATACAAATCACAGCCTTTACTAATTGTAAAACAGAAACAATTTCACTAAACACAACTCTTACTCTTCCATCACCAACACCAACCCAACTTCTCATCTATCAAACAAAATCAATACTTAAAATCACACCATAAGCAACTTAATCATACCATCATCAAATCACAACTCAACTCAAGCATAACTTCAAAAATAACAAGGGTAAACAAGAGCAAACTTACTAAATAATGAAATTCCTTGAAACTCCAACTTGTAACTTTGAAAACTTCCTTCACTTTGAACTTGAAATCATCAAAACCATCACTTGTTCTCTTGCTCTCTTCTCTCTTTAATGAGCCGGCCACCCAACAACAAGAAGAAGAAGAAATGATGAAGAAACACAAAGTCAATAGGCATTAAATACCCATCCAAAAGAAAATTACTATAATACCCTCATCCATTTAACTAAGCTTTTGTCATATCTATACCCATTTAAGTAATTCACAACCAACACAAAAATATCCTCTTTCCTTGACTTTCCATTTTGACCACTTTATATGTTATATATATCACCATATAAGCAACATATACAATTATCTCTAAACCCTCTTTTCTTTCCCAACCACCATACAAAAACATTCTCTTCCCATTTCTCAATTCAAACCAACAACAACAACAACAAAACTTCTAGGGCATGCATAGGGATATTACAGAGCCATTCCAATACTGGACCGATGACTGTTGTTATAAGCAAACTCAATTAGTGGCAAAAATTTGTCCCAATTCTCGGTAAAATCAATGATACAACTCCTCAACATATCCTCTAGAATATGTATCACTCTCTCTGACTGCCATCTGTCTGAAGATGGAAAGCAGTGCTAAATACAATCAAGAACCCAAAGCATCATGCAAACTCTTCCAAAATCTCAAAGTAAACTGGGGATCTCGATCTGATACCAAAGAAACTGGGACTCCATACAACCTCACTATCTCACTGATATACAACTCAACCAATCTCTCAAGAGAATAATCCATCCGAACTGGAAGAAAATGAGCTATCTTCATCATCCGATCAACTATCACCCAGATTGCATCATGCTTTTTCTGGGTTAAAGGCAGTCGAGTCACAAAATTCATTGTCACTCGCTCCCATTTCCACTCGGGCACTGATAAAGGTTGGAGCAACCCTAAAGGAACCTGGTGCTCAGCCTTCACTCTCTAGCAAGTGAGACATCTAGATATAAACTCTGCTATGTCTCTCTTCACACCTGACCACCAATAATGTTGCTTTAAGTCCTGATACATCTCGGTACTCCCAGGGTGTATAGCATAAAGTGAATGATGTGCTTCCTCTAACATCATCCTTTTCAATTCTGCATCATCAGAAATACACAACCTATCTCTGTACCATAGACTACCATCATCACTCACAAAAAAGTCTCGACTCTCCTCCTTTTGACAAACCAACACAATTTTCTAAATTCTCTTATCTGCTAACTGAGCCTCCCTAATATGATCCAACAAGACTGACCTTAATTGTAACTGAGCCATCAAAGCACCATCATCACAAGTCTAGCATGCAATGCTCTCAACTCAATAAGCAATGAGAGTGAATAAGCAAAACCTACCAAAGACTTCTGACTCAAGGCATCAGCAACAACATTTGCCTTACTAGGATGATAATCAATCAAACAGTCGTAGTCTTTAATCAACTCTAACCACCGTCTCTGCCGAAGATTCAACTCTCTCTGAACACCCTGGTATTTCAAACTCTTGTGATCTGTGTAAATGAAACACTTTTCCCCATACAAGTAATGCCGCCAAATCTTTAAGGCAAAAACTATGGTTGCAAGCTCCAAATCATGAGTCGAGTAATTCAGCTCACGTGGCTTCAACTGTCGAGAGGCATAAGCAATGACTCTACCCTCCTGCATTAGAACACAACCTAAACTACTATGTGAAGCATCACTGTATATCACATTTGGTTTACCTTCCACAGGCAGGGTAAGGACAGGAGCCTGAGTCAACATCTCCTTCAGCTGCTCAAAACTCGACTGACACCGATTTGTCCACACAAATCTAACTCCTTTTCGAAGCAATATGGTGAGTGGTGTAGCTATCATAGAAAAACCCTTCACAAATCGACAATAGTAGCCTACAAATCCCAGAAAACTTCTAACCTCTGTCACAGCCTTCGGTGGACTCCAATTCAAGATAGCCTCAACCTTACTTGGATCAAATCTAATACCCTCTGCTAAAACCCTTACAGTCTAGGCTTGAGTTTATGAGAGCAGTGTTGAGTTGTGGACATCAAGATCAGAGACGAACTGCCAGCATGTATAAACTTCATATTTTTGTACTTATTGATTTTGATGTAAACATACGTATTTTCCGCTGCTTAATTAACAAATATTTTGAACAGACTGTTTTAGATAAGCTTTTGGGTACTAATGTTATATATATATGTATTTTAACGAAGAAATATTTTCTCTATTACTATTTATAATATAGGTTAAATGTTTTAAGTTTATTCGGACTGACTTATGATGCTTATATGTTAAAGATTAAAGTTTGGTTTGTTTAAAATGAACCGTGGCACCCCTTTATCCGGTATACGTATATCGCGTGTTGTGTGGGTGTATGCGGTGTGCGTATATGGGGTATGGGGGTATTACAACTGTTTTGGTATCAGAGCCTGGGTTTGAGGTTCTCATCCTAGGTGAATTGTAAGAAAAAGAAAATTTTGATTTTAAAATATTGTTTTTAAATAAGATACATGCATTGGCACTGGCAGTTTCTGATCTGTGATGAGGTATTTTCTGCTGTGTTTGCAGATATAGGTAGTGATGGCATCTCAGTCACGTCAGTCTGTAGAAGGTAGTGCTGAGAGTGTAGCTCCTGTTGAGGGTAGAGATGGAGCTAGGGTTGAGATGGCTGGAGAGGCACCTGCTCCTGTGCCAGAGAGACCAGCTGCTGATGAGATGCCGCTAGTTTGGTTACGGCATGTAGTAGATTTGTTGAGGTAGGCTCCAGTGCAGCAGCCGCCACCACAACCACAGCCGCAGGTACCTGTTTTATTAGTTTTTGTTATAGATTTGTGTCTTGTTTATTATGATAATTATTGTTTTATTTAGGTATTTTGTTAGTTTTAATCGGTTTGTTTAGTGTTTTCATTAATTTTGGTAGTTTTAGTTTATTTCAATGTTTATGTCATTTTTTTATCTAGTCTTTAGTATTGTGTTTATGTTTTGTTGGTTATTGTCTATTTACTTCTTGTTTAGAGTTTGTTTTGAGTTTTGTGTTAGGTTAAAAAAGGCAAGGAAGCAAATTGAAGGAGAAAAAAAGGCAGTAGCTGACACAGGCAGAGGACACGGCCAAGTCACTGGCCGTGTCCCATACTAAGCTAAAGAGGAAGAGAAAGTCACAGTAGAAGACACAAGCAAGGGACACGGCCAAGTCAGTGGCCGTGTCCCTCCAAAGAAGGCCAGACACAGCCAAGTTGATCCAACTTGGCCGTGTCTCACTTGCATCCAAGGCAAAGAAGATCAATTATCACAAAAGCAGACACAGGCAAGGGACACGGCCAAGTCAGTGGCCGTGTCCCTCCAAAAAGCTCCAACACGGCCAAGTCACCTCTAACATGGCCGTGTCACTCAACCAAAGAAGAAAAGAAGAAAAAGCAAGCAGTAGGTGACACATGCAAGGGACACGGCCAAGTCACTGGCGGTGTCCCTCCAAAGAGCACCCACACGGCCAAGTCACATCCAACTTGGCCGTGTCTCTCATGAACCAAAGCCGTAGCAGATTTTAAAGCGGACGATTCATATAAAAGGAAAAAGAAGCTAGGGTTTTGAGGACTGTTGGCGATTTTGAGCTGAGATTGAGCCGTCAAAGAGATTAGGGTTTTGATAACTTTGTTTTTCTTTGATTTTAACTACACTTTGGATTAAACTAGCTAGATTAGATTGTTCATGCCATTGATTCATCCTTCTTGCAAGATTTGAACAAGAGATTCTTCAGAAGCTTCAAGGAGTTTGTAACTTGGTTTTGTTCTCGAACTTATTCTCTTTATTTTCATTGAAATTGTATTAATGGATATTATCATGTCTAATTTGATTTCTTTGAACATTAATGAGATGAGTATGTTTGATAGCATGATGAACTAATTTGATCTAGTCTAGGGATTGTATGGATCTACTATGATTGTATGAATTGGTTATTCTCTTAGCTAATAATTTCTTTAGCCTTGATTGAATGAAATATTGCTAATATATAATTGATTGGCCACCAATTATGTTTTTTAGGTATTAGATGATGGATTGAGAGATGAAGTCTAATGCTGGAACAATTCAATTAAGGACTTAGGTGAATTAGAGATATAACCTATTAAAAAGATTAATTCAATTATAACAAGATTAGTTGAATGAGGTTTGAATGCGAGAGCTTATTTCCTTGACTTGATTAATTGAGTTGTTTGAGATTTAATCTTTGAAATTAAATAGTTAAGAGGAATAACCATTCATACATATAAGTAGTAGAGAAGTGCAAACCCTAGACCTTTCTATCAAGTTAATCAAAACATTAGCTTAATTTACTTTTATTCGTTTTTAATCTTTAATCAATCTTCTTCAGTATTTAGCAATTTAAATTTCTTTAATTACTTGTTATTCATAATCTGATAATCAATTAGCCACTTTAGTTTCCTTGTGAGATGACCTTGGGGCGATCACCTTTGCTACAGCTACCTCGTATACTTGCGAGTGATGCTTTGTGGTAGAGTTAATTTGAGCGCAACAAGTTTTTGGCGCCGCTGCCGAGGAGGCTAATTGGCGTAATTGTTTATTAGGAAAAAAATACTTTAGATTATTTTTCATTGTTTACTTTTTATTTTATTTTTCTTTTGCTTTTAATAATTCTTTTGTTCTAGAATTTTGTTTATGCAAGGCAGGAGATCACTTGGAGGAGAGCTATACCCAGTCATTCCAGAAATTCAGAGAGTGAAAAGGAGCAGGGAAGAGTTTGAACTTTATACCGGATTTGATACTATAGAGGAGGACACTTCTGATTTTGAGTCGGAATTTGCACAATCTGTTAAAATGGCTGAAGAAAGGCAAAGAACGATGAGAGACTTTGCTAGACCTGTCATTGGAACTTCCACTTCTTGCATAAGATTGACAGATGCAGCAAGGAATTATGAGTTGAAGAACATTCACGACAATATGCTGCCATCATTTTATGGAGTTCCAAATGAAGATCCTTTGAACTTTATTCGGGATTTCTACTCCACCCTCAACACTTTTCCATTGGGAGGATTAACAGAGGATCAGTTGAGGATGAGGTGTTTCCCATATACTTTGAAGGATAGGGCAAAGAGCTGGCTTATGATGTTGCCTGAAAACTCACTGACAACTTGGGAGCAAGTTTATAACAAGTTCATGGGCAAGTTCTATTCACATCAAAAGACAGCTGAGTTAAGAGGGAAGATTGCTACATTCTCTCAATTTGAAGGAGAGCCATTTCATGAGGCTTGGGACAGATTTAAGATGCTATTAATCCAGTGTCCGCATCATCACTACCCACTTCAACTCCTTAATCAGTTTTTCTATGATGGTCTAACCCAGCAATTTCAGAACACTGTTGACAATGCAGCTGGGGGAGCCATGGGAGAAAAGACAGTTGATGAGACTTGTGAGATCTTTGAGATGTTGGGAGCTAATTCTCAACAAAAGAGTGTAAGGGGAAGAAGTAAAGGGGTGAATCAACTGGAGGCCAATAGTGAAATGGTTAGTCAAATAGCTAAATTGACAAGGCAGGTTCAGATGCTTAACATGAAGAACAATATTTCTTCATCTACCCAAGAAGTGTGTGGAATCTGTGGGACATTTGGGCATGGAGCAAATATATGCCCCTCTGCATATGAATCTTTTGGGAATGAAGCTGAGCAAGTTAATGCTATGGGGGGATTTCAACCAAGAGCCAGGAATGATCCTTACTCCAACACTTACAATCCTGGTTGGCGGAGTCACCCAAATTTTTCCTGGACAACAAATAATGCTCAACAGCCTTTCCATTTGCTCCAGAGACAGAACCAACAGCAGGGCCAATCCTCAAATCAAGGTCAGCCTAAGAGAGAGAGTTTGGAGGAAAGTATATAGGCTTTTATCCAAGTCAGTGCTAAAAATCAGGAGATGAAGAACAAGAGGCTGGATTCCTTGGAAGCATCTTTTAAGAAGGTGGACACCCAAGTGGGGCAACTTGCACAACAGATGCAGATTCAACAAAAGGGGAAGTTCCTAAGTCAACCTGAGCAGGCACAATCAGTGACTGTTCTTAGGAGTGGCAAGGTAATTAATAATAATGTTGAAAATAATTCTGTGAATACAGGTGAGCAAAAGAATAAAAAGGAAGGAGAACTAGAGAACAAAGGTGCTGAAGAAAGATCAATGGAGAAGTCCCCTACAGCAGATTTGCACAAGGCAAGCAATCCATACCGACCACCTATACCATTCCCCAGCAGGTTGAAGGATGATAAAAAAGATAAGCAATTTTCAGATATCTTCAACATGCTGTCTAAGGTAAGTATTAACTTACCCTTACTTGAAGAAATTAAGAACATGCCGGCTTATGCTAAATTCTTCAAAGAACTGAATACCAAGAAAAAGAGGTATGAGCCGAATGAAAAGGTGATAGTTTCAGAGGTAGCTAGTGTTGTTTTGTAGCATAAACTACCTCCTAAGCTAAAGGATCCTGGAAGTTTTATCATTCAAATTACTATGGGGAATGGAAACGGTACTGATGGCATGTGTGATTTAGGAGCTAGTGTGAATTTAATGCCTTATTCTGTTTATCTTGAGTTAGAACTAGGGGAACTTAAACCAACAAAAATGGTGTTGCAATTAGCTGATAGATCTCTTAGATTCCCGAAAGGGTTTATAGAAGATGTGTTAGTTAAAGTTGGTGGTTTGATAGTACCTGTGGATTTCATTGTTCTTGACATGGAAGTAAGTAACTCTTCACCATCTGCACACACCATTCTGCTGGGTAGGCCTTTTATGGCGACTACCAACACTTTGATAAATGTTAAAAATGGTAAATTATCAATGACTGTCTTAGGACAAACTGTTGAATTTTCTATTTTAAACACTTCTCCTATTCCTACAACTACTTTATATGAGGATTGTTCTTTCATTGATTGTGTTGATGCAGTTGTTTCAGATGTTTTCTTGCAGACAGGTTCCTCTGATAAATTGGAGCTGGCATTGACCTTAGAGAGTAATGTGGATATTTTTGATGCAGAAATAGCCAGTTGTCTTGAGACCTTAGAAAGTGCTGAAATAGAGGAACTTAAGGAGGACCCAGTTTGTGAGCTTTCCCCCATTCAAAAAGAAGAGAAGAACCCCTCACTAGAGTTAGAGCTGAAAGAGTTACCTAAGAACCTAAAAAATGTGTTTTTAGGAGATCACAATACTTTACCTGTGATAATATCTAGTGAACTTAGTGAAGGGGAGGAGATGAGATTGGTGAGTGAGCTTAAAAGATTAAAGAGAGCAATAGGATGGGGATTGAGTGACATCAAGGGTATTAGCCCTTCCATGTGCATGCATAGAATCACTTTAAAAGAGGGAGCTAAACTTGTGAGGGAGACTCAAAGGCGCCTTAACCCAAATATGAGTGAAGTGGTTAAGAAGGAAGTGCTCAAATTGCTGGATGAAGGAGTAATTTATCCAATTACTAATAGTGAGTGGGTGAGCCCAGTACATGTAGTTCCTAAGAAATCTGGAATCACTGTGGTGAAAAATGAGAATAATGAATTGGTTCCTACTAGGACTACTACTGGGTGGAGAATGTGCATCGATTATAGGAAGTTGAACAATGCTACAAAGAAAGATCATTTCTCTCTTCCTTTTATTGATCAGAAGTTAGATAAACTTTATGGACACTCACATTATTATTTTCTGGATGGCCTTTCAGGTTACTATCAGGTGCCAATATCTCCAGAGGATCAGCCCAAGACAACCTTTACTTGCCCTTTTGGGACTTATGCATTTCGACATATGCCCTTTGGCTTGTGCAATGCACCTGCAACTTTTCAGAGATGCATGATGTCTGTCTTCTTAGATATGATAGATGATTTTATTGAGGTATTTATGGATGACTTTTCTGTCTTTGGTAATTCTTTTGATAATTGCCTCAATAAACTTGTTCTTGTGCTTGAGAGATGCATTGAATGTAACCTCACTTTAAGTTGGGAAAAGAGTCATTTTATGGTTACTCAGGGCATTGTCTTAGGTCATGTGGTGTCAAGTAAAGGGATTGAGGTGGATAAGGCTAAAGTTGAATTGATTGCTAAGTTACCCCCACCTACCTCTGTTAAGGGAATAAGAAGTTTCCTAGGGCATGTAGGATTTTACAGGAGGTTTATTAAGGATTTTTCCAAAATAAGCCAACCATTGTGCCATTTGCTAGGGAAAGATGTTCCATTTGAATTTACAGCACAATGCATGCAAGCTTTTAATTCCCTTAAAGAAAAATTGACTAGTTCACAGTAATAGTAGCTCCTGTTTGGTCTTTACCTTTTGAAATCATGTGTGATGCCTCTAATCATGCAGTAGGAGCTGTTCTTGGGCAAAGGGTTGATAAATACTTGAGAGTAATATATTATGCCAGTTTGACCCTGAATAGTGCACAAATGAACTACACCACAACTAAAAAGGAAATGTTAGCTGTTGTTTTTGCTTTAGACAAATTTAGAGCATATTTAATTGGGTCAAAAATTATTGTGCATTCTGATCATGCAGCTCTTAAATATCTGTTAACAAAACAACATGCTAAACCGCGCTTAATTAGATGGGTGTTGTTATTGCAAGAATTTGATTTCCAAATCAAGGATACTAAGGGTAGTGAGAATGTTGTTGCTGATCATTTATCCAGATTACCCTTCTTTAGTGAAAATCTTGCATCTGATAGCATTCATAAAAATTTAGAAGCATTTCCTGATGAGCAGCTTTTTGTGGTATTTGATGCCCCTTGGTTTGTAGATATTGCTAACTATCTTGGTTGTGGTATATTGCATACTAACATGTCATTTCAGGAAAAAGAAAAGGTTTTTACACTTGAGTAAGTTTTATTTTTGGGATGAACCTTATCTATTCCGGATATGCAAAGATGAGATAGTTCGCATGTGTGTATCTGAGGAAGAACAACTGAGTGTTCTTCAATTTTATCGTGACCTTCACTATGGGGGTCATTTTGGAGGAAGAAAGACTGCAGAAAAGGTGCTTCAAAGTGGTTTTTACTGGCCTACCTTATTTAAAGATGCTCAAGAGTATTGTAAGCACTGTGATCATTGCCAAAGAGTAGGTAACATTGGGAGGAGGAATGAAATGCCCCTTCAATCATATATTGTTGTTGAACTGTTTGATGTGTGGGGAATAGACTTCATGGGTCCTTTCCCCAAGTCTTTTGGATATGAGTATATTTTAGTTGCTGTTGATTATGTTTCAAAATGGGTGGAGGCAATCTCCACCCATACTAATGATGCTAATGTAGTTGTTAAATTTGTGAAGGAAAATATTCTTAGCAGATTTGGTACGCCAAGGGTGATAGTCAGTGATGGGGGGAGCCATTTTTGCAACAGGCTTTTTGAGAAGTTAATGCACAAATCTAGTGTTAAGCACAAGGTGGCAACCCCATATCATCCATAGACTTCTGGACAAGTGGAAACATCCAACAAGCAGATTAAAGGAATTATGGAGAAAACAGTCAACTTATCAAGGAAGGATTGGGCAAGTAGATTGCATGATGCACTATGGGCATATCGGACTGCTTTCAAGACTCCTCTAGGTATGAGTCCATACCGATTGGTGTTTGGAAAAGCTTGTCACTTACCAGTGGAGTTGGAGCACAGAGCGTATTGGGCAATCAAGACTCTGAATTTGGACTTGGACAAAGCGAAGAGAGAAAGATTTCTGCAAATTTTAGAGTTAGATAAGTTGAGGAATGAGGCTTATGAGAGCTCGAGAATTTACAAGGATCGCACTAAAGCACTTCATGATAGAATTATAGTGCGAAAGACATTGAGTCCAGGTATGAAAGTTTTACTTTTTAACTCTTGACTCCATCTTTTTCCAGGTAAACTCAAGTCTCGATGGAGTGGTCCTTTCGAGATAACTCAGGTGTATCCTTCTGGTGCCATTGAATTACTTAACTCTCAAACAAGTGAGACTTTTAAAGTGAATGGACAGAGAGTTAAACCATACAATGAAGGATTTCAAGAAGTGAGGGTCATTGACAGCACTTTGATTCATGATCCCTAGGCCTTGCATGATGTCCAGCTATATGACATTAAAGAAGCACTAAATGGGAGGCAACCCATCGGTTTGCATTTATTTTTCATAGTTGTAATTTTAAATTTAGCAAGCTTTGAGTTTATGTTTAGTCTAAATTAATGGAATGGGTGCTTTGATCGGTTTTTATCTTTCTAATGTGTTTCAGGGTTGATCGGAGAAGAGGGGTGCAATTTCTTTGATATTTGGTGATTTGTAAATAAATTAAAAAAAAAGAAGAAGAAGTTGAAATGGCAGAAGGAGACACGGCCAAAGGACTTGGCCGTGTCACTTGGACACGGCCAAGCCTCAACAAAACCACATCCTTTGTTTTTATTTTCTGCACTTTGTCACAGTGAGTGACACGGCCAAGGAACACGGCCATGTCCCTTGGCCATGTCACTTGGACACGGCCAAGCTTCACTAATTTGCTTTTTGCTTTTTATTTTGCACCTTTCTTCATAGAGACGAACACGCCCAAGGGACACGGCCAAGTCACTGGCCGTGTCCCTCAAAAATCACATGACACGGCCTTGTTGCCCACAACTTGGCCGTGTCCCTCACTTTTACACTTTAAAAAACACGATTTTGCCCAGTTTCTTTCCATAAAATTCCTAATTCCTGTTTCTTCATCTCTCTCGCTCTCTCACTCTCTGTATCGCAAACTCCATTCTTTTTTATTCCAAGCTCCAAATCTTCCTTTAATCCTCAAATCTCTTCACCAAAACTAGAAATAATCCATTAAAACTTCTTCTTTTCTCATAAAATTTTGATTTGATCAAGTTTTGGTTTGAATTTTTCAGATTTCTAGAGAAGCCAAGAACGAAGATTGTCTACACCGCAAGACGAAGAAGTCTACAACCGAAGGAGCTTCTTCCTCTTCATCACTTTATCTTTGAAGAGAGCAAGTCTTTTGGCTCGGGGTTTTTTCCCGACAAGGTATGTTAATGATAAATCTCTTGATGTCCTGCAAATTAGGACTAATTTTGATCGATATGTACAATTTCTCGGGTGGGAGACTCTAGTCTCCTTGAGACCTTTGCAGTTTGAGGAGCTGACTTTAGAATTTTTGACTTCTCTCAAGGTTGAAAGAGATGATAAGAAAATCTGCACTAGAATGATGTTTAAATTGCTGGGTAAATAATTTGTGCTTAATATTGACCAGTTAAATGATATATATGGTTTTCATTAGCATGGGGAAAGGTCGGTACCCAAAGAATTTAAACAACAATTTGCTTGGGGAGCTTTAGGCTCGGGTACTTATGTGGCCAAATCGGCCAAAGCATCTAAATTAAGAAATTCCGCTTTGAGGTATTTGCATAGGTTTATGTCTTGCGGATTCTTTGCTCGGAAGGAGAGCCCGGGTGTGGTTGAATTGAGTGAACTATTTTTCCTGGATTGTGCTTTGAATGCAATGCATGTTAGTGCCGGCTATTGGTTAGCCGATATTTTTTATACTGTGGCTAATAAAAGGAAGGGGGCAATTTGTGTTGGAGGGTTGATTACCACATTAGCAGTAGCCCTTGTTGAGGATTTTGACCCGAGTACTAGTCGCATGACTACAATTTCGGGTAATGACTCTTTGGATTTAGCTACACTTGAGAAGATGCACATGGTGGTGCATAGGAGAGGGACTTATGTTATGCCTTCAGATGAGCCTGAAGCACCGGGGGACAAGCAGAAGAGAGCACGGGTCCAAGAGGAGTCCGACTCGGATTCTCTTGACCTGGATGAGGATGCTCCGGTTTCGGAAAGTCAAGAGGTACTTCTGAGGATTGAGGCCCTGGAGGGCAAAGTGGATCGACTGGATAGCAAGGTGGACCGTAACCATGCTGAGGTCTTGTAGCAGTTGGAACAGATTAATAGCAACCTTGCGAAGATCTTGAGTCTCCATCCCTCGGCTGCATCATCTTCACACCCGCCTTTTCCATAAATTTTGAGTTCCTTGCTTTATTATGTTTAGTGTCTTTTTGTTATTATTTTTTTGTTTTTGTTTTCATGTTAACGTTTTATATTTGGTTATTTTATTTTTATATATTGTACTTTTATTTTTAAACTTTTGTGTTTATGATGGAAAGCTAGGGTTTTGCCTCACCAGGTACGATGGAAGACAAGTTGTCCTTTAACTCTTTTTATTTATTATTCTTGTTTTCTATTGAGGACAATGTAAATTTTAAGTGTGGGGTACTCTTTAAGCTTTCCTTTAATTTTTGTTTTGTTTGTCTTGTTTTGCTTATTGTGTTTGTTGTGCATGGCATAATTGTTGAAAATTTATTGATCTTTTCTGTGATTCTAGCATTGTAGTTGAGACTTTAGTATCAGCATAGAAATGAGCATTTGAATTCATTCAGGATCAATTTTCACATTCTGCAATTTATGACATATAAATCTTTAAGAACCCACCTGTGTGAGTTTTGAGCCTCATAATTTGATATTATTATCAGTTGATTTTCTTTTCTTAAGTGTGCACCTTCATGATTTTGCATCTCTAGAGTTTGCTTTTGCATACTAATTGAACTCACATTATGATTTAATCTCAAGTTTTAAAATGATGAAGGCAAATTAGGCTAGCCCTTTAGCTTAAAAAGACCTCCCTTAATATTGATTTCCTTAGTGAGCCAAGTTGAGCCTTTGACCTTTTCTTGTTTGATTAACACAATTCTCAACTTAACATGTTCTTATTATCATCATACCTGCATTAAGGAATGGAGTTTTATGATATGACAATAGGGTGGTTTATTTCAAAGTGTGGGGTAAGAAAATAAAAAAAATAATAATAATAATAAAATAATAAAAAATGGTATTGCTATTTGGGGTTGAAATGCATACTTTGCACATTGTATTGGATTAAGAGTCGATTATTCTTTTCCTCTACATTTTAAGCTAGATGTTCTATGCAAAATTCATATTTTGTATATATATATATATATATTTTAAAAAAAATTTATATGATATAAAAAAGAAAAAGAGAAAAAAAAGATATATATATATATATATACAAAATTCATATATTTTCTAGCATTAGAGGAATGTCGATTCATGTATTTTTCTTTAAGTATGCAAGTATGTGAAAGTATTAAGGTTGGTGAGTATGCCATTTGAGGGAGTTATGAATTTCTTAGCAAGAGTATTGTCTAATTTAAATACTCCATTTCTTGATGCTCCAGCTTAAATGTCTTTTCTCACACCTTTACCTTAGCCCCATTGCATCCAAATAAAAGACCTTCGGATTATTTCTTGAGAAAATCAGTGAGGGAGATTGGATAATTAAGCAAGTTTATGGTAGTATGCAGTCATGAGTGGTTTGAGTGATTAACTTTTGAAATCGAGTGAAACACTTAGATGAGAGATAAGATTTGTATGTCTGGATTAATGAATGAGTTAAGAAAATCTTGATTGAAGGAAATTGCAATTATTTATGTCTGATGTCTTGAAGGATTTCATCTTATATGCTGGAATTATAGTTAAGGTTGTTTGAGTTTTTAATTTATGCCATGTGAATTTGCTTGAGGACAAGCAAAGTTTTAAGTGTGGGGTAGTTGTTTTATTAGTTTTTGTTATAGATTTGTGTCTTGTTTATTATGATAATTATTGTTTTATTTAGGTATTTTGTTAGTTTTAATTGGTTTGTTTAGTGTTTTCATTAATTTTGGTAGTTTTAGTTTATTTCAATGTTTATGTCGTTTTTGATCTAGTCTTTAGTATTGTGTTTATGTTTTGTTGGTTATTGTCTATTTACTTCTTGTTTAGAGTTTGTTTAGAGTTTTGTGTTAGGTTAATAAAGGCAAGGAAGCAAATTGAAGGAGAAAAAAAGGCAGTAGCTGACACAGGCAGAGGACACGGCCAAGTCACTGGCCGTGTCCCATACCAAGCTAAAGAGGAAGAGCAAGTCACAGTAGAAGACACAAGCAAGGGACAAGGCCAAGTCAGTGGTCATGTCCCTCCAAAGAAGCCCAGACACGGCCAAGTTGATCCAACCTGGCCGTGTCTCACTTGCATCCAAGGCAAAGAAGATCAATTCTCACAGAAGCAGACACAGGCAAAAAGCTCCAACACGGCCAAGTCACCTCTAACATGGCCGTGTCACTCAACCAAAGAAGAAAAGAAGAAAAAGTAAGCAGTAGGTGACACATGCAAGGGACACGGCCAAGTCACTAGCGGTGTCCCTCCAAAGAGCACCCACACGGCCAAGTCACATCCAACTTGGCCGTGTCTCTCATGAACCAAAGCCGTAGCGGATTTTAAAGCGGACGATTCATATAAAAGGAAAAAGAAGCTAGGGTTTTGAGGACTGTTGGCGATTTTGAGCTGAGATTGAGCCGCCAAAGAGATTAGGGTTTTGATAACTTTGTTTTTCTTTGATTTTAACTACACTTTGGATTAAACTAGCTAGATTAGATTGTTCATGCCATTGATTCATCCTTCTTGCAAGATTTGAACAAGAGATTCTTCAGAAGCTTCAAGGAGTTTGTAACTTGGTTTTGTTCTCGAACTTATTCTCTTTATTTTCATTGAAATTGTATTAATGGATATTATCATGTCTAATTTGATTTCTTTGAACATTAATGAGATGAGTATGTTTGATAGCATGATGAACTAATTTGATCTAGTCTAGGGATTGTATGGATCTACTATGATTGTATGAATTGGTTATTCTCTTAGCTAATAATTTCTTTAGCCTTGATTGAATGAAATATTGCTAATATATAGAGGGTGTTTCTCAAAACTGGAGTTTTTTCAGCTTATTGTGAATTAGTGATTTTTAGATTATAATCAGATTAAAAATAAGCAGTTAAGCGTTTCTATAAACTAGTTAATAATCAGTTGATAATCAGTTTATAATCAGTTAAGTGTTTCTGTAAAATCAGCTTATAATCAGTTTTTAATTACAGAAATTGTCAAAATGACCAAACTGTCCCTGAGTTTATTTATTGTATAAAATTAATTTTTTAAATGTCAATTCAAAATTTATTTTGAAATAATAATAATAATATTTATTTAATAATAATAATAATAAATTTTATTTAATAATAATAATAATAATAATAATAATAATAAACGTAAAAGAATTTTGATGGGAACTAAAGTGTATAAGGTGGGCAAATTTAAAATATTGAAGATTAGGTAGGGATAGTATGGTCTTTTACTTGGTCAAAACTGCTTAAAAAATAAGTGCTTAAAAAAAAGTAGCAAAACCCAACTTTTAAAAAACTGATTAAAATCATATTATAATATACTATTTAAGTTTTCAGAAACACTTAAATAAACAATTTATAATCTAAAAACTGCTTATAATCAGTTTTGACCAGCTTTTAAGTTTTGAGAAACACCCTCATAATTGATTGGCCACCAATTATGTGTTTTAGGTATTAGATGATGGATTGAGAGATGAAGTCTAATGCTGGAACAATTCAATTAAGGACTTAGGTGAATTAGAGATATAACCTATTAAAAAGATTAATTCAATTATAACAAGATTAGTTGAATGAGGTTTGAATGCGAGAGCTTATTTCCTTGACTTAATTAATTGAGTTGTTTGAGATTTAATCTTTGAAATTAAATAGTTAAGAGGAATAACCATTCATACATATAAGTAGTAGAGAAGTGCAAACCCTAGACCTTTCTATCAAGTGAATCAAAACATCAGCTTAATTTACTTTTATTCATTTTTAAACTTTAATCAATCTTCTTCAGTATTTAGCAATTTAAATTTCTTTAATTACATGTTATTCATAATCTGATAATCAATTAGCCACTTTAGTTTCCTTGTGAGACGACCTTGGGGCGACCACCTTTGCTACAACTACCTCGTATACTTGCGAGTGACGCTTTGTGGTAGAGTTAATTTGAGCGCAACAGTACCGGTGAGGCAGTATGATAAGTTAAGGAAATTTGGAGCTGAGGACTTTTTTGGTACTAAAGATCCTACTATAGCTGAGCAGTGGTTGGATAGAGTTCAGAGGGTATTTATCCAGTTGCAAGCCACTCCTGAAGAGAAGTTTGATTATGCTAGATCTCTTCTATAGAGAGATGCGTATGATTGGTGGAAGACTGTTCCCCATGCCATGGATGATCCACCGACTTTGTCTTATGGTGATTTTCTATGGGAGTTTGACAAAAGTATACTTCGAGGGAGTATAAGGATGCTAAGAAGATTGAGTTTCTGAATTTGAGACAAGATAACCAGACTATGACAGAGTATGAGGTAGAGTGCATCCGGTTTAGTCATTATGCCGGTGGGATTATTTCATATGATATTGATCGGTGCAGGAGATTTGAGGAGGGGTTGAGGCCCTCTATTATGTGTATTGTTGCTAGTTCCTGGTATCAGGATCTTTCCCAGCTTGTTGCAGCGGCCCGGAGTGTTAAGAGAGCACAGGCTATTGCAGCAGCTGTTACTGAGGAGGAGACCAGAGTTAGGAGACCCCAGTTTGAGGCAGGGTCTTCATCTACAAAGAGAGGCTGAGGAGGTCATTTTTAGAGGTTCAGTAGGGGCCAGAGGCAGCTTGTTAGGTCAGTACCACATCAGAGGCAGAGATTGAGACCTACAGTTTCTGTGGCTAGTGCACTGACCCCAGTGGCTCAGAGGTCTGTTTCCACCTGTTTGTGTTCATTGTGGTAGAGCACACGGAGGTGAATGCAGGTGGAGGGGTACTTTGGGAGTATGTTTCAGATGCGGGTCGCTAGACCATTTCGTCAGAGATTGTCCTAAGCTACAGGAGGATAGGCAGACTGATTCTGCAGTTTCTCAACCTAGTGTGAGAGGAGGTCATAGTAGCAGAGGTTTCAGTAGAGGTGGTAGACCTGGGTTCAGTTAGAGAGGAGGCTCTACATCTAGAGGTAGTAGGCCAGATGAGGCTGGGCCATCTCAGCGAGTGTATGTGATGCAGAGGCAGCCGGATGCTTCAGCCGTCATTGCGGGTACATTCTCTTTATTTGGTATTTCAGTTCTTGCTTTGATTGATCTAGGATCTACTCATTCATATATAAGTGCATCCTATGTCTGAATTGCATTCTGAGTCCCTAGGATTTGGTGTCTTGGTGACAAATCCTTTAGGGCATAGTGTTGTGGTGAGTAAGGTGCACCGAGATAATCCAGTGGCTGTTGAAGATGAGGAGTTTCTTGGTGATTTGATTGAAATGCCTTTTAAGGAGTATGATTTAATCTTAGGCATGGATTGGTTGTCTAAGCATGGAGCTGTAGTAGATTGTCAGAAGAAGTGTGTTACCCTAAGAACCGGTGATGGTATCTAGTGAGCAGAGACAACTTGCATCCAGGTTTGTTTCACCTGTTGCAGCTAAGAGGTTGATTCGAAAGGGATGTGAGGCTTATCTTGCTCATGTTGTAGATACCAGAGTAATGGTTTCTCAACTTGATAGTATACCTACAGTTGCTGAATTCCCAGATGTGTTTCCTGAGGAGTTGCCAGGGATACCCCTTGTGAGAGAGGTTGAGTTTATTATCGATTTGTTGACTGGTACCACTCCCATCTCTATTACTCCATATCGAATGGCACCTGCTGAGTTGAGAGAGTTGAAGGTGCAGTTACAGGAGTTATTGGATAAAGGGTTTGTTCACCCTAGTGTGTCTCCATGGGGAGCTCCTATTTTATTTGTGAAGAAGAAGGATAGTACTTTGAGATTGTACATTGATTATAGGTAGTTGAATAAAGTGACCATCAAGAACAAGTACCATTTGCCTAGGATAGATGATCTCTTTGATCAATTGAAGGGAGCAGCTGATACAAACCAGATATGGCAGCTTTGTGCCATTGAAGAAAAGCAATCTTACATCATCCAAATAGATTTAAAAGGAGTTCAAAAGCTCTTTTATGAGGCTGAAATACACTTGGGGCGTGCTACACTTCATATGGAGCAGATTTGGTGCAATTCAAGCAATATGGGCTTTGTGGAGCTTGATACAGCTTATAGGCCAAAGCTACACAAAGGGAAGCCTAAAGTGAAGATCAAAGTATGGAAATCACGTCCAAACACATGGGCATGCTTTCTTGGGCTTGTTCAGCAAGTTTTTTGGCATGTTTAGCAAGTTTTTAAGGCTGAACATGGCTGCACATGTTGGGCTTGTTTTTCCAATACATTAGGCCTTTTTTTGGACTTAATTAAGGCATGTTTAATATGGGCCCAAGGAAGTTACGAATTTCAGCAAGTGGAAGGCATCTTTTTGTCACATGAGATGTGGTCCCCTCATTCCTTAGTTAGTTAGGATATTATTTTATTTTCCATATCTTTTAGGATTTGATATTATTTAGTCTTTCCAAATCTATTTTGGATTTGTTTTATTAGATTTGGATAGGATTTAGATTACTTATCTGATTTAGATTCAGATTTACTTTATGTTATCCTTAGTGGATTAGGATTACTTTATATTTTCCTTAGTGGATTAGGATTACTTTATATTCTTCCTTATGCAATTAGGAATGTTTTTCTTATGCAATTAGGAATTTTGTAACCCTTATTTAAGGGCACTATTAGGGAGAATTTGATAATACAACAATTAATAAAAATTTTTGAATTCTTCTACAAGTTCTTCTTGTGAATTTTCGTGTGAGAGAGATTAGAGTGGATTCTTTAATTCTTTCTTTGCATCAAGAATTAGGTTTACTTATCAACAAGAGTTGTGGCGTTTTCCTTCTTCTTACCAACTAAATCCTTCAATCATAGTGAGTTCGCGTCTCTTTATAGGCGTTGGGTTCCTTAGGAGGTGATTATCAAGTTTCAAGGAGTTCTCTACCATTGTTATATGTTGGGTTTGCTGCCATCGTTGCTAAGGGTCCGCGTCATTTGGTATCAGAGCAAAACACAACAAAATTGAACAAGACCCAATAGACACAAAACAAACTAAATTCTGACTACTAGAACACCAACGACTTAACAAACGGAATACTTAAATGGATGGGAAAGTGAAAAAAATGAATTGAATAAACTATTCTGAATACTAAAACGAACTAAAACTGACTCTTGAATGCCAAAAACGAAAATTGAATAGAGAAGGAAAGGAAAAAATGAATTTGAATAAAATAACCCTAATGGAACAATTAAACAAGCCCTAGAAAGACAAAGTAGATAAAAATTACCTTGTAGCAAGGCTCTGATACCAAATGACGCGGACCCTTAGCAACGATGGCAGCAAACCCAATGTATAACAATGGTAGAGAACTCCTTGAAACTTGATAATCACCTCCTAAGGAACCCAACGCCTATAAAGAGACGCGAACTCACTATGATTGAAGGATTTAGTTGGTAAGAAGAAGGAAAACACCACAACTCTTGTTGATAAGTAAACCTAATTCTTGATGCAAAGAAAGAATTAAAGAATCCACTCTATTCTCTCTCACACGAAAATTCACAAGAAGAACTTGTAGAAGAATTCAAAATTTTTTATTAATTGTTGTATTATCAAATTCTGCCTAATAGTGCCCTTAAATAAGGGTTACAAAATTCCTAATTGCATAAGGAAAACATTCCTAATTACATAAGGAAGAATATAAAGTAATCCTAATCCACTAAGGAAAATATAAAGTAATCCTAATCCACTAAGGAAAACATAAAGTAAATCTGAATCTAAATCAGATAAGTAATCTAAATCCTATCCAAATCTAATAAAACAAATCCAAAATAGATTTGGAAAGACTAAATAATATCAAATCCTAAAAGATATGGAAAATAAAATAATATCCTAACTAACTAAGGAATGAGGGGACCACATCCCATGTGACAAAAAGATGTCTTCCACTTGCTGAAATTCGTAACTTCCTTGGGCCCATATTAAACATGCCTTAATTAAGTCCAAAAAAAGGCCTAATGTATTGGAAAAACAAGCCCAACATGTGCAGCCATGTTCAGCCTTAAAAACTTGCTAAACATGCCAAAAAACTTGCTGAACAAGCCCAAGAAAGCATGCCCATGTGTTTGGACGTGATTTCCATACTTTGATCTTCACTTTAGGCTTCCCTTTGTGTAGCTTTGGCCTATAAGCTGTATCAAGCTCCACAAAGCCCATATTGCTTGAATTGCACCAAATCTGCTCCATATGAAGTGTAGCACGCCCCAAGTGTATTTCAGCCTCATAAAAGAGCTTTTGAACTCCTTTTAAATCTATTTGGATGATGTAAGATTGCTTTTCTTCAATGGCACAAAGCTGCCATATCTGGTTTGTATCATTCTCCCTTTCTTTTGAAAAGATTCGTCCTCGAATCTTGCTCATGTTCAGATCTGGAATGGAAACTTTAGGCACCAATTGATCTTCAAAAACCTCCTCTTGAGTTGATGAAAATAGTTTGAATGTTTCTTCTAGAACATCAACCTGCACATTGTCAAAAAAACTAGGAAAAGCTCCGTTAGTTAAAGACAGCTCACATGGAACTGAACCATCCTCTTCTTGAACTTCTAAATCAGCTCCATATTCTTTGTCTACCTCTTCAACCATATTTTGAACAATTTCATCGCAATCATCATCATCACAACCATAATCATCATAAATAGGTGAATTCTCATCCATATCTCCAAGAAGATCTCCATTTTTCACAAACTCTTCTTTAAATTCAATTATGGGAATCTCAGTAACTTCACTCCTTACTTCATCAAGTAATGGCACTACATCCTCTACTTCACAAACATCCTCTTCATGCAACTCTTCCAATTCATCCTCTTTTTTAGTTCAACATTGGAATCCTCCATGGTTGCACTCTCCTCTTTCACCTTAATGGTAGGAATTTTTGAAACCACACTTATTGCTTCACATAGTTTAGAAGTATGCTTACACATATCTTCCAATTGTTGTCTCAGTTTCTTATATTCTAGTTTCATCCTCTTAGATTTCCTTTCTTCTTGTCGTCTCTTACAATGAATAAGAAAGTTTTTCTCCTTTGCATAGAAAACTGAAAGTTCTTCCTCTAATGAAGCAATCTCCTTTTCACAATATGAATATTCCCTTGTGTACCTTCGTGCACCTCCTAACTTTTGATACCACCTTTCAATAAGCTCTTCAAGAAATCGAATCTTACCATCGAGATATTGTAGATGGTATTTTTCTTTGGCTTCCTCTTCATCCATCTCAATCTCAATTTTTTTTTATATGTAGAATTTGAAAATCACTAAATAAACACAAAAGAAACAGCCCAAGAATGGCCACATAAAACGATTTGAAGGAAAGAAACAATCAAACCCAAGAAAAGGCTTACACAAGATGAATTTGAAGGGAAAAACACAACCAAATTGAACAAGACCCAATAGACACAAAACAAACTAAATTCTGACTACTAGAACACCAACGACTTAACAAACGGAATACTTAAATGGATGGGAAAGTGAAAAAAATGAATTGAATAAACTATTCTGAATATTAAAACGAACTAAAACTGACTCTTGAATGCCAAAAACGAAAATTGAATAGAGAAGGAAAGGAAAAAATGAATTTGAATAAAATAACCCTAATGGAACAATTAAACAAGCCCTAGAAAGACAAAGTAGATAAAAATTACCTTGTAGCAAGGCTCTGATACCAAATGACGTGGACCCTTAGCAATGATGGCAGCAAACCCAACGTATAACAATGGTAGAGAACTCCTTGAAACTTGATAATCACCTCCTAAGGAACCCAACGCCTATAAAGAGACGCGAACTCACTATGATTGAAGGATTTAGTTGGTAAGAAGAAGGAAAACGCCACAACTCTTGTTGATAAGTAAACCTAATTCTTGATGCAAAGAAAGAATTAAAGAATCCACTCTAATCTCTCTCACACGAAAATTCACAAGAAGAACTTGTAGAAGAATTCAAAAATTTTTATTAATTGTTGTATTATCAAATTCTGCCTAATAGTGCCCTTAAATAAGGGTTACAAAATTCCTAATTGCATAAGGAAAACATTCCTAATTGCATAAGGAAGAATATAAAGTAATCCTAATCCACTAAGGAAAATATAAAGTAATCTTAATCCACTAAGGAAAACATAAAGTAAATCTGAATCTAAATCAGATAAGTAATCTAAATCCTATCCAAATCTAATAAAACAAATCCAAAATAGATTTGGAAAGACTAAATAATATCAAATCCTAAAAGATATGGAAAATAAAATAATATCCTAACTAACTAAGGAATGAGGGGACCACATCCCATGTGACAAAAAGATGCCTTCCACTTGCTGAAATTCGTAACTTCCTTGGGCCAATATTAAACATGCCTTAATTAAGTCCAAAAAAAGGCCTAATGTATTGGAAAAACAAGCCCAACATGTGCAGCCATGTTCAGCCTTAAAAACTTGCTAAACATGCCAAAAAACTTGCTGAACAAGCCCAAGAAAGCATGCCCATGTGTTTGGACGTGATTTCCATACTTTGATCTTCACTTTAGGCTTCCCTTTGTGTAGCTTTGGCCTATAAGCTGTATCAAGCTCCACAAAGCCCTTATTGCTTGAATTGCACCAAATCTGCTCCATATGAAGTGTAGCACGCCCCAAGTGTATTTCAGCCTCATAAAAGAGCTTTTGAACTCCTTTTAAATCTATTTGGATGATGTAAGATTGCTTTTCTTCAATGGCACAAAGCTGCCATATCTGGTTTGTATCAGCAGCAGTTTTCTCCAAGATTGATTTGAGATCAGGGTACCATCAATTGAGAATCAGACAGGAAGATGTTCCTAAGACAGCTTTCCGCACAAGGTATGGGCATTATGAGTTTTTGGTAATGCCTTTTGTATTGACGAATGCACTTGCAGCTTTTATGGATTTGATGAACAGGGTGTTTAGACCCTATCTAGATCAATTTATGGTGGTCTTCATCGATGATATTTTGGTGTATTCACGTAATGAAGAGGAACATGATAAGCACTTGCAGATTGTATTGCAGACCTTAAGAGAGAAGCAATTGTATGCTAAGCTGTCGAAGTGTGAATTTTAGCTTGATCAAGTGACTTTTCTGGGTCATATAGTTTCAGCAGATGGTATAAGAGTTGATCCGAGTAAAGTTGAGGCTATTTTGAATTGTATTCAACTAAAGTCAGTGACTGAAGTTAGAAGTTTTTTGGGTTTGGCAGGCTATTATCGATGCTTTGTGAAGTTTTTCTTTGATAGCTACTCCACTCATCAGATTACTTCGGAAGGGAGTTAGATTTGTGTGGACAGATTAGTGTCAAGCAAGCTTTGAGCAGTTGAAGAAGATGTTAACTCAAGCTCCTGTTCTTACCTTGCCTGTGGAAGATAAACCATATGTGATTTATAGTGATGCTTCACATAATGGTTTAGGATGTGTTTTGATGCAAGAGGGTAGAGTCATAGCTTATGCTTCTCGGTAGTTAAAGCTGCATGAGTTGAATTACCCGACGTATGATTTGGAGTTAGCAACCATAGTTTTTGCTTTGAAGATTTGGCAACACTACTTGTTTTATCTATACGGATCATAAGAGTTTAAAATACTTGGGTGTTCAGAGAGAGCTGAATCTTCTATAGAGACGGTGGTTGGAGTTGATCAAAGACTACGACTGTTTGATTGATTATCATTTTGGTAAGGCAAATGTTGTTGCTGATGCCTTGAGTCGGAAGTCTTTGGCAGGTTTGACTGCTTATTTGCTCTCGTTGCTTATTGAGTTGAGAGCGTTGCATGCTAGTTTTGAATCATGTGATGATGGTGCGTTGTTGGCTTAGCTGCATTTGAGACCGGTGTTGTTGGATCATATTAAAGAGGCTCAATTGGCTGATGAGAAAATTCAAAAAGTTGTGTCAGAATGCCAAAAAGGAGAGAGCCGAGATTTTTTTGTGAGAGATGATGGCAGCCTTTGGTTTAAAGATAGATTGTGTGTTCCTAATGATGCAAGATTGAGAAAGATTATTTTAGAGGAAGCACATCAGTCAGCTTTTGCTATGCACCCTGGGAGTACCAAGATGAATCATGATTCAAAGCAACATTATTGGTGGTCAGGTATGAAGAGGGATATAGCGGAGTTTGTATCCAAGTGTCTCACTTGTCAGAGAGTGAAGGCCGAGCACCAAGTTCCAACAGGGTTGCTTCAACCTTTATCAGTGCCTGAATGGAAGTGGGAGCGTGTAACGATGGATTTTGTGACTGGTTTGCCGTTGACTCAGAAGAAGCATGATGCTATTTGGGTGATTGTTGATCGGTTGACGAAGGCAGCTCATTTCCTTTCAGTTTGGATGGTCTATTCTCTTGAGAAGTTGGCTGAGCTGTATATCAGTGAGATAGTGAGATTGCATGGAGTCCCAATTTCTTTAGTGTCTAATCGAGATCCTCGGTTCACTTCAAGGTTTTGGAAGAGTTTGCATGCTGCTTTGGGTTCTCTATTGCACTTTAGCACTGCTTTTCATCCGTAGACAGATGGGCAGTCAGAGAGAGTGATACAGATTTTAGAGGACATGTTGAGAAGCTGTATCATTGATTTCTCTGAAAGTTGGGACAAATTCTTACCATTGATGGAATTTGCTTACAACAACAGTCATCAATCTAGTATTAGAATGGCACCTTATGAGGCATTGTATGGTAGAAGATGTAAAATGCCTCTATATTAGAATGAAGTTGGAGAAGGTAAATTGGTTGGTCCCAATTTGATTAAAGAAACGGAAGAGAAAGTGAAGATAATTCGGGATCGGTTGAAAGCAGCTTCAGATCGGCAGAAGTCCTATTCAAATTTGAAGAGGAGAGACATAGAGTTTGATGTTGGAGATAAAGTATTTTTAAAAGTGTCTCCTTGGAAGATAATTTTGAGATTTTGCCACAAAGGGAAGTTAAGTCCTCATTTCATTGGACCTTACGAGGTACTGGAGAGAGTTGGACCAGTGGCTTATCAACTAGCTTTGCCTCCTGAGTTGGATAAAATTCTCAATGTATTCCATGTATCTATGCTATGAAGGTACATGTAATATCCTCATATATGCCCTAGAAGTTGTGATTATGTTGTTGTTGTTGTTATATAATTGGATTGAATATATGTGTTAAATTACAAGAGAAAAGAAATAGAGAAAAGAATGTTTATGTATATGTGATTTGGGAAAGAATTTAGGGTTTAGAGAGAATGGTATATGTTGTGTATATGATGATATATATAACATATAAGTTGGTCAAAATGAAGAGTCAAGGAAAGAAGATATTTATTTTTGTTAAGTGTGAAGTTACTATAAAGGGCATGTAATGAATGGTAATCAAGACAAATGGTATAAGGGTGTTTAGGTAATTACTCTTGTTGAATCACTTGGTGGAGATTTAAAGAGGTGATATTTTGTCTTTTCTTCATTTCCTTCTTCTTCTTCTTCTCTTCTCCACGTTGGTTGGCTCCTCCTTAGACAAGAGAGAGCAAAGTGAGATTTGTTTAATTCTAACATCAAATTGAAGGGAGAATCAAAGGATTTAATTGAAGATTTGTGGAATTCAACAACTTAGGTAAGTTCTTTCTCTTGATTTTCCTTTGTTCTTTTGAAATTGTGTTTGGGATTGGTGAGTTGATATGGATGGTTGATGGAGTGTGTTTGTGTATGGTGTGTGTAAAAGTGTTGAAATGGAATTAAAGATAAGAAGCTAGGTTGGTGTTGGTGATGGAAGAGTAAGAGTTGTGTTTAGTGAATTTTTTTCTGTTTTACAATTAGTAAAGGCTGTGACTTGTATGATTTTTAATTAATTATAGAAAAATGTTCTTGAAGTGAATTTTTGATATGTTGTGCCTCTATGAGTCTAGAATGACTGAAAAATATGTTGATTCGATTTTGGAATGGTTATGAGTTTAGAAAGATTATTTTTATTAGACCTGTTCCAGCAGGTACCTTAACTGAGACAGCTATATTTCGGGATTTTTAATAAAATGTAGAAAAATCATATCCAATTGAATTTTGGATATGTTGTTGCTTAGTGAGTCTAGTATTTGAGAAAAATAATTTGGAACCACGTTGATTGAATTTGATTTATGGAATTCACAAAGTTCAGAACTGCTGCCAGGATGCAGGGCAATTGGGGCAGTCTGGTTAGGTGAACTATTTGACAAAGATTTTGTGTTCAGTTTGATCTGAAATTTTAAAGGAATGATTTTAAGATACAAAACTAAATTCTTTAAAAATTTTAGAATTTTTAGTCAAGTAGATTATTTTATACAATTTTTCAAAATAAGGATAAAATGGAGTCTTAAACCAGAATGTACTATTCATATGGTCATTTTGCTAATATTCCTTTGGATTAGGTTTTGAAGAGATTGGGTTGCATTAACCTAAATGTGGAGAATTCTTGGAAAGAAAAGAAATGTATAGATTGATGGGACTAGTTCTTGAGGTAAGTACCAATACATATGATTGTATTTAATTACATAATTTGAGGCTTAACACATTTGTTTGCAAATGTGTTAAGTGATCTATTATATTGTTAACATAATTGGACTAAGGTGATGATTGAATGATGTGAAGGATGTGAAGATCATTAACCAGGTAAGCATAAACCCTATTTGATTGTATATCCTTATATGTCTTTGAACATTAACACATTGGGATGAAAGTGTTAAATAAGCTATTATATTGTGAATGTAAATGAAGAATATATATATAAAGGATGAAATATGAAATGGGAAAGGTAGGAAGAAATGAGGATCATTCTTAAGGTATGTGCAATTTGTTATGATAAATGCTCTAGTAATGAATGATGTTAATGTGTTTTGAGAAGTGAGAAAATGTTATGTTATATGCATTGTGAATCTTGTGTATGGCAATGTATTATATGAATAATATACTTTGAAATGTGATATCAATGATGCTATATGTATCATATGGATTGAGATATGATATGATATGAAGCCATTGTGATTGGCTATGATAATTCAATTGAAAGAGATAAGGCATGTTGGCCTAATTGATGATGAGATTGATAATGAAATAATAAATGAATTGTTTGTTTAATATGTTATTCAGTTTCAGAGTTCTGGATTTGGGTGGCATGCCTAAGAAATGATGAAAGGTAACAGTCTTGCCGGGTTGAGGATCTCCTCATATGTGTTGAGTTGATGGTCCAAGAGACTGGGTCTGTTACACTATGAGAATTGTGAATATGAGATATATGATTTGTAACAGTCTTGCCGGGTTGAGGATCTCCTCATATGTGTTGAGTTGATGGTCCAAGAGACTGGGTCTGTTACACTATCCATGGATAGAGATACATGTATATACATTGCCTACGGGCGTGATGATTGTGACTATGAACCAAAGCAGTAACTCTGAACTTTGAATAACATATTAGTGTTTTGGGCTCGAGTCTGTCTTTATTGTCAATGTGAATTGCAAGTATTGAAATATTGATTGTGAGTATTAATAATGAATTATGCTTGGTGAATTGTGAATAATATAATGTTATTAAGTGTAATATGTAAATGAATTGTGGTTGATGATAAAGGTTGTCTTTATTGTAAATGTGATTTATGATTTGTATGATATGTAATTTGTGTATTGCAATAATGATTGGTATGGTATATATAATGTAGGGGTATTAATATATTGGTTTTGAGTATTGGTGATGCATTGGGGTTGGTGATAATATTATGTATATATGTACATCATATTTGAAATTAGCTAGGATATATTAAAGATGAAATTAAAAAGAAAAGAAGATATGATAAGAACTAATTATATATTGAATTGATGTATCATTATATGTCAATACTTCTATACTATATGTTTATATTTTATAGTTGGACTACTAAGCTCTCGGGCTTAGCACGGGTGTTTATTCGTGCAGGTATATAGATGGAAGATATGAAGTCTTTTGTTATGCCACAAGAAGAGTAAAGTTTGTCGAGACCAACTAGAGGGTAATGCATACATGTATAAACTTTAATTATGATGTATTTCTGATGAGAGAGTATTTATATGTATAAATGAAGTTTTTGATAAAGATAATGATTTTGTAAATGTTATTTAAATTAATGTATTATGGTTTGAACTCTGTTACAGGTTTTTAAAAGGTAACGAAAAGTGACATCCTTATACTTTATATATTTACTGTATGTATACTAGGTATATGCATAGTACTTATATAGGGTATCGGGGTGTTACAGTACAGGTCAGACCCATCTCATGTTTTGTCAGTGGAATCCATTGAGGTGAGTTCGGATCTGACATTTGAAGAAGAACCAGTGGTCATTTTATCACATGGAGTGAAAGAGTTGAGACATAAGAAAGTGCCAATTGTGAAGGTTCTTTGGAAGAATCATGCTAGAGAAGAGGCAACTTGGGAGAGTGAGCAAGCGATGCGAGATCAGTATCCTCAATTATTCCAGACGTGAGACAGGTAATTTCGAGGACGAAATTGCTTTTTAGAGGGGGAGAATTGTAATATCCTAAAGTATACCCTAAAGGTTTTGCAATATTTATTGTTGTATTGGATTAAATATTTAAATTTTATATGTTATGTATATGGAGACAAAAACAATATATACAAGTCAATGGGTCTTATAAGTCAAAGGAGATATTTTGATTAATTAAATGGATTTATTTAAGTTAGTGGAAGATGATGTTAGTGGTTGAATATTATAATATTTAAATGTATGGTGGAGAGTGATTTGGGGAAAAGTGGTTTGGTTAAAAGAGAAGAGTGTTGACTTTCTTTCTTTCCTTCTTTCTTTCATCTTCTTCTTTCATCTTCATCTTCTTCTTTTCTTCTCTTTGGCCGACCACCCTTAGCAACCAAAGGAAAAGAGGTTTTGTTGCTTCCAAGCTCAAAAGATTTAAGGTTTTCAAGAGATCAAGTTGGAGTTTTAAGGATTTTCTTCACTTTTGGTAAGTTTCCAAATTGTTTCTTGGTTTTCTTTTGAGTTTGTGTTCTTGGGTTTGTTGGATGGTTTTTGTAGATGTGTTTATGGTTATTTTGGTGTGTTTGAAGTGTTTTGTCTTGGTAACTTTGATTTTTGGGTTTGGATTGAAGAGACAAGAGTTGTGGGTGTTGTGAGTTTGAGTTGTGTTATATGGTGGTGTTTGTGTTTGATGTTTGTGATTGAGTTGTTTTAAGATTTACTCAAGTATTTTTGAGTTGTTGATGGTTTTGGTTGAGTTATGTGTTGTTGATATGACTATTGGAAGTTGATTGTTGGTTGTGGCTTTGTTGGTGTCGATTTTAGGGTTTTTGGCCTGACACGCCTAGGAGCACGGCCATGTCTTTGGGCATGTCATTGGTTTTATTTTCTGGGTTGGTGAAACAAGCAGTGACATGCCCATGTCACTGAGCGAGTCACAGCTTTTGTGTTGTAGTAGTATTGACACGGCCAGTGACACGCCCATGTCACTGAGCGTGTTAAAGCTTCTGTGTTGTGAGTTTAGGGCACGGTCAAGGACACTCCCGTGTTGTTGAGCGTGTCAAGTGTAGAGTTTGCCCTAGATAGTTCTCTTTCTTATTTTCTTCTTGTGAATCTCTAAGTGAGTGTGTATGATCACCTTTGGATTAGGTTTTGAAGAGAGTTGAGCTACCTTTATTCAAGTGTTGAGAGTTATCTTGGAAGAGGAAGTGGATAGAGTGGTGTTGTTGCTTTAAGAGGTAAGTTCAAACTTTGAATGATTGCATACATGTACATGACATTGGGACTTAACATATTTAGTTGAGAAATGTGTTAAGTTAATTGATACATTGTTGAATAAATGAGTTATATGTTATGATATGCATGATGTGAATTATGTTGATGTATCAATGCAATTGAGTAATGTATTATATATGAAAAGAAATATGGAATAATGTGTTAAGACATGTGAAATCATAATGTAACAAAGTAACACCGGTACAAAAGAGAAGAATGAGAAAGGTGAGAAAAATGATATTATTATAAGGCAATGTGCCTAGTTTGATTATGAGAAATGAAATAAGAAATGAATTGTGAAAGAGATTGATAATGAGATAAATGAATTAATTGTGTGCCTAGTATGTTATTCAATTTTCAGAGTTATGGGTTTGGCAGCATGCCTATGAATTGCTGGACATGTGAAAAGACCGGGTCGTAAGCCGAGTCCAGCTGAAAAATGTAAAATATGATGTTTTGAGGTGAAAATCAAAATCCTAACCCATTAAGGAAAATATAAAGTATGGAAACAAAATCCTAATCCATTAAGGAAAATATAAAGTATGAAAACAAAATCCTAATCCACTAAGGAAAATATAAAGTATGGAAACAACCAAACTAAATCCCTTCAACATAAGAACACGCCCCACACTATTTGGGCTGTCCATGGGCCTTAAATTACTTTCCAAGGCTTTATATGAACCCCCATGGACCTTTCTTGCACGTTGGACCTTTCTTGCATGTTGGACCTCTTTAGCTAGCCTTTAGCTTGCACACTAAGCATCATAATCAGCTTTGGTGTGCCTTCTTCAAGCTCTATTGTGCACTTTTCCATTGCCATTTCAGTCACTTCATTTGAAATTTGATCTTGAATATGCAATCCCATAGCTGCTCCAAACTTCCTAGCTCTGCTCCTAGTCAATGGCCCATTTGGAAGCACCAATGGATCCTTACCTCTTGGTTGGTTCGTATCAGGAGCTTGGCCGTGTCACTCCGTGGACTAAAGGAGCGGATTTTTAAGCGAGGTTTCGTATAAATAATACGATTAGGGTTTTGAGATTTGAAGCTTTTTGATCAGCCGTCAAGAGAATAACTTAGGGTTTCCAATTGTTGATTACACTTTGATGCAAAAATAGTCTAGATTAATTTGTTTATGCCATTGCAACATTCTTCTAGCAAGGTTCTGAACAAGATATTCTTCAGAAGCTAAAGGGAGTTTGTAATTTGGTTTTGTTCTCAAACTTTATCTCGTAAGTTTCATTGGAACCGTATTCATGAATTCTATTATGTCTAAACTGATTTCTTTGAATTTTAATGAGATGAATATGTTTGATATCATTATGAACTAATTTGATCTAGTCTAGGGTTTGTATGGATCTACTATGATTGTATGAATTGGTTATTGCTCTTAACTGAATTATTTCTTTAGCCTTGATTGAATGGAATTATTGTTAATATATAATTGATTAGCCACCAATTATGTGTTTAAGGTATTAGATGAAGGATTGAGAGATGAAGTCTAATGCTGGAACAATTCAATTAGGGACTTAGGTGAATTAGAAATATAACCTAAGAAAAAGGATTATTTCAATTGTAACAAGATTACTTGAAAGAGGTTTGAATGCGAGAGCTTATTTCCTTGATTCAATTAATTAAGTTGCTTGAGATTTAATCCTTGAAATTAAATTGGTTGAGGGGAATAACCATTCATACATATAAGTTAGTAGAGAAGTGCAAACCCTAGACCTTTCTATTAAGTGAATCAATATATCAGCTCAGTTTACTTTTATTGTTTTAAACTCCAATCGATCTGTTTTCATTAGTTGTTAGCAATTTAAATTTATTATAATTTTTTATTCGTATACTTGCGAGTGACGCTTATAGTAGAACTTAATTCGAGCGCAATAAGTTTTTGGCACCGCTGCCGGGGATCGAACCCGGGTCTCCCGCGTGACAGGCGGGAATACTCACCACTATACTACAACGACAAGAATCCACTCATATGCAAACAAAATCCAAAATCCTCCTTCAATTGAGTGTTATAGGTGGGAATTAGAGTCTAGAAGCTAGCATTTTGGGTAGAATTGATTAGGTCCATAAAGCAGCTTGCCAAGTGTGGGTTGTTTTTGATTCATTATATCCAAATTTGTCTTGTTTATTGGCTTTGTTTCTGATTTCTTTATCTAGCTTTTAATTCCATTATATTGCTAAGTATCATTTGCTTGTGTCGATACTTGGTTTTATATCGTGTAGTGCAAATTACCTTGCATTGCCTCCGGATACTTGTCTTGTTTTCTATCTAGTTCTAGGATTTAGGTTCTAGTTTTTTTGAACAACTTGACAATTGTTGGTTGGTGAGCTTGGTTCTGAAGTGCAATCAGGGAAGACAAGAAAAGTGAGGTAATTCTAAACACTTGAGTGAATTTCAATTATTACTAATCTTGTTTCTTTGAGTTTGTTTGTTTGTTAACATGGCTGGAAAAGGAGAAGAGACTAGCAAGGAAGGAGCTATGGCAAAAGCTTGGCTAGTCTTAATGAGACTTTGGCAGCAATACTTGGTCGAATGGAGACGATGGATGCTAGATTGAAAGAGAATGCAGCACGACAAGTGCAACAAGGGCAGCCAGCCGCACATCCAAATCCCATAATGCAAGCTAGAAGAGTGCTTAGGAGAGGAGGGCAAGGAAATCTTGAAGCCCTAGAAGCAGCCAAAAGGGTAGAAGATGAAGATGAAGGTGGAAATCAACCTACCACTGATGGTGACCTTACTTCCATCAAGATGAAGATTCCTTCCTTTGAAGGGAAGAACAATGCAAAAGAGTTCATAGAATGGGAGAGGAAAGTTGAGCAGATTTTTGAATGCCATAACGACACCGAAGAGAAGAAATCAGTTTTGGCAGCCGTAGAGTTCAAAGGGTATGCTACCTTTTGGTGGGATCAATTGAAAGCTAATAAAAGAGGGAAAGGTATGAGGCCTATTCCTGAATGGTCAACCTTAAAAGAACTAATGAGAAGCCGATTTGTACCATCTCACTACATTCGGGATTTGTACAATCGACTAACAAGACTAGTTCAAGGTGGAAGAAGTGTGGAAGAGTACCACAAAGAGATGGAGATGATCATGGCTAGGGCAAATATTGATGAATATGAAGACAAGAAGATGTCACGATTTCTTGGGGGATTGAATTTGAACATAGCCAATGAATTGGAGATGTATGAATTCAACACAATGGAAGAGTTAGTTCAAAAGGCCATGAAGATAGAGAGAAGATTGAAGAATAAAGCTATTTCAAAAACTAGCTACTCTAAAGCTAGTGGAAATTTTTCAAACTTCAAGGGTTCAAGTTCGAGTGGAGGTTCCTACAAAGGGGATTACAAGGGTTCTTTCCAAAAGAATACTTCCTACAATCCTAATTTCAAGAAGCCGAATGATGGGGATGCAAAAACAGCCAAGGAAACACCTTCTAGACCTACTCCAAGTAGGGAAATTAAATGTTACAAGTGTTTGGGAAGTGGACACATTGCTTCTCAATGTCCAAATAAGAGGGTGATGATTGTTACCCATGAAGGGGAAATTGAATCAGAGTCTAAAAATGAAGAAGAAGAGGAGGCCGAATGTGGTGATAGGGCCGAATATGATGAAGAGGCTTGGGAGAATCAAGTCTTGAATGCTGAACATGGAGAGATGCTTGTTACTAGAAGAGCCTTGAATATTCAAGTCAAGGAAGAAGGCTAGGATCAAAGGGAGAATCTTTTCCACTCTAGGTGTTTGGTGAATGGTAAGGTTTGTACACTTATCATTGATGGTGGAAGTTGTACCAATGCTGCTAGTACTACAATTGTGGATAAATTGGGGTTAGCTTGTTTTAAACATCCCAATCCTTACAAGTTGCAATGGTTCAATGACGCTGGGGAAGTAAAAGTGTTGAAGCAAGTCAAGGTACCATTCTCCATTGGGTGGTATAAAGATGAGGTTTTGTGTGATGTAGTGCCAATGCAAGCTAGACATTTGCTATTAGGAAGACCATGGCAGCATGATAGAAGGGCACAACATGATGGCTTTTCTAATAAGTATACCTTTACTTATGAAGGAAAGAAGGTTGTTCTTGCACCATTATCACCTCAAGAGGTGTATGAAGATCAAAAGAGGATGCTAGAGAGGGAGAAAGAAGTTTCGGCCAACATGAACCAAGGGGGTTCAAATTCGGCCAATGATGTTTCTTCAACACCCAAGGGTAATTCTAAGGGTAGGGAGAGAGAAAATAATAAAGTGAGTGAGTGCAGAAAGGGAAAAGAGGCCAAGAGTCAAAAGAAAGTAAGCAAACAAATAAATGGCCCATTGGTGAGAGAAAATAAGCAAGGAGAAAAAGCAAAACATACTTTTTATGCAAGAGTTAGAGAGATAGATGTAGGGCAGCTTGTACTCATTATTATGTATAAAGAATCGTTACTTGCTGACAGTGAAGAATCTCTTGATTCTTTACCTTCTAGTTTTGTGTCTTTGTTGCAGGATTTTAAGGATGTGTTTCCTGAAGACCTTCCTAGCGGTTTGCCACCATTAAGAGAGATTGAGCATCAAAATGACTTCATACCCGGTTCTGTAATTCCAAACCGGCAAGCATATAGGAGCAATCCTATGGAGACAAAAGAGATGCAAAGACAAGTTGAAGAGCTTTTGGAGAAAGGCTTAGTTTGCGAGAGCCTTAGTCCTTGTGCCGTTCCAGTCTTATTAGTACCCAAGAAAGATGGTTATTGGAGGATGTGTGTTGATTGTAGGGCTGTGAACAAGATTACTGTGAAGTATAGACATCCCATTGCTAGACTTGATGACATGTTGGACGAATTGCATGGGGCGAAATATTTCACAAAGATTGATTTTATGAGTGGTTATCATCAAATTCTCATGAAGCCTGGAGATGAATGGAAGACTGCCTTCAAAACGAAATATGGTTTGTATGAGTGGTTAGTTATGCCTTTTGGTTTATCTAATGCACCTAGTACTTTCATGAGATTAATGAACCATGTTTTGAGAGCTTATTTAGGTAAGTTTGTGGTAGTTTACTTTGATGATATTCTGATTTATAGCAAAACTGAGGAAGAACATGTTGAACATGTTAGGAAAGTGCTTGAAATCCTTAGGGAGCAAAACCTTTATGCTAAGTTTAAGAAGTGTTCTTTTTGTCTAGATAGGGTTGTTTTTCTTGGTTTTGTTGTAAGTATGCAGGGAATTGAAGTTGATCAAGAGAAGGTGAAAGCTATCCAAGAGTGGCCGAATCCTTCAAGTGTGACAGAAGTGAGGAGTTTTCACGGATTGGCAAGCTTCTATAGGAGATTTGTCCCTAATTTCTCTACATTGGCAGCCCCCTTGACTAGCATAATCAAGAAAGAAGTGGGATTCGTTTGGGGCAAGGAGCAACAAGAAGCATTTGATGCTTTGAAAGAGAAGCTTTCTACTACACCCATTTTAGCTTTACCTAACTTTGATTCTACTTTTGAAATTGAATGTGATGCTTCTGGTGTATAGGTATTGGAGCTGTTTTGATGCAAGAGAAGAAGCCCATTGCATACTTTAGTGAAAAGCTTAATGGAGCAAAGCTGAATTATTCAACTTATGACAAGGAGCTATATGCTTTGGTGAGAGCATTGGAAGTATGGGAGCATTATTTGCTGCCCAAGGAATTCGAGATCCATTTAGACCATGAATCATTGAAGCATTTGAGAGGGCAAGGCAAGTTGAATAAAAGACATGCAAAATGGGTTGTGAAGATTAAGAAGTTTCCTTATGTGATCAAATACAAGCAAGGTAAAGACAATGTAGTGGCAGATGCACTTTCAAGGAGGTACACTTTACTTAATGTTTTGAGTACTAAATTGCTTGGATTTGAATGTATAAAGGACTTATATGTTGGTGATTCTGATTTTGGCAATGTTTATGATGCTTGTGAGCATGGTGCTTTTAATTCTTTCTGTAGACATGATGAGTTTTTGTTTAAGGGTTCAAAATTATGCATGCCTAGATGTTCTATGAGAGATTTGCTAGTATTAGAATCACATTGTGGGGGTTTGATGGGGCATTTTGGAATTGATAAGACTTTAGACATGCTGAATGAACACTTTTATTGGCCGAATATGAAAAGGGATGTAATTCAGATTTGTAAGGCTTGTTTGGCTTGTAGGCAAGCTAAGTCTAAGTCTATGCCTCATGGTTTGTATATGCCATTACCCGTTCCTAGTTCTCCTTCGATGGACATTAGTATGGACTTTGTTTTAGGATTACCAAGGACTAAGAGGGGGAGAGATAGCATATTTGTGGTTGTTGATAGGTTTAGTAAGATGGCACACTTTATCCCATGTCATAAGAGTGATGATGCTAGTTTAGTGGCCGAACTCTTCTTTAAGGAGGTGGTTCGAATTCATGGAATACCAAAATCCATAGTTTCTGATAGAGACACCAAGTTTTTGTCTCACTTTTGGTGTGTGCTTTGGGGAAAGTTAGGTACCAAGTTGTTTTTTTCCACCACTTGTTATCCTCAAACGGATGGACAAACAGAAGTAGTAAACAGAACTTTAGGTACCATGTTGAGAGCTTTAGTGGGTAAGAATTTGCGTTCTTGGGAAGATTGTTTGCCATTTATTGAGTTTGCTTATAATCGTGCTATTCATTCTTCTACAGGATATTCACCTTTTGAGCTTGTTTATGGTTTTAACCAACTAACAGTTTTGGATCTTGTTTCTTTACCTTCTCATGAGCTTGTTAGTTTAGATGGTGAGAAGAAAGCTAAATTGGTGAAAGAGATGCATGAGAAAGTAAGGGCGAATATTGAGAAAAGGAACAAGAGATATGCTAATTCTGCAAATAGAGGGAGACGTGAGATGAAGTTTCAAGTAGGAGATTGGGTTTGGGTACACTTCCGAAAGGAGAGGTTTCCAAATCAAAGAAAGAATAAGCTTGATGCACGTGGTGATGGTCCATTTCAAGTGTTGGAAAAGATCAATGATAATGCATACAAGATAGACTTGCCTGGTGAGTATGGTGTTAGTACTACTTTTAATGTGTCTGATTTATCTCCTTATGATAATGCAGATTTAAGGACAAATCCTTTTGAAGAGGGGGAGAATGATACGAACCAGCCAAGAGGTAAGGATCCATTGGTGCTTCCAAATGGGCCATTGACTAGGAGCAAAGCTAAGAAGTTTGGAGCAGCTATGGGATTGCATATTCAAGATCAAATTTCAAAGGAAGTGACTGAAATGGCAATGGAAAAGTGCACAATAGAGCTTGAAGAAGGCACACCAAAGCTGATTATGATGCTTAGTGTGGAAGCTAAAGGCTAGCTAAAGAGGTCCAACGTGCAAGAAAGGTCCAACGTGCACGAAAGGTCCATGGGGGTTCATATAAAGCCTTGGAAAGTAATTTAAGGCCCATGGACAGCCCAAATAGTGTGGGGCGTGTTCTTATGTTGAAGGGATTTAGTTTGGTTGTTTCCATACTTTATATTTTCCTTAGTGGATTAGGATTTTGTTTCCATACTTTATATTTTCCTTAGTGGATTAGGATTTTGTTTCCATACTTTATATTTTCCTTAATGGGTTAGGATTTTGACTTTGTAGCTTTCCTTTTCCCATTAGAATTAGGGTTTCGGATTTATGTGTGCCTTTTAATATAAATAGGGCCTTATTTTTCTTGTAAGGGGACTTTTTTTGACATATTATTATTAAAGATTTTTGAATTCTTCTACAAGTTCTTCTTGTGAATTTTTGTGTGAGAGGATTAGAGTGGATTCTTTAATTCTTTCTTTGCATCAAGAATTAGGTTTACTTATCAAAGAGAGTTGTGGCGTTTTCCTTCTTCTTACCAACTAAATCCTTCAATCATAGTGAGTTTGCGTCTCTTTATAGGCGTTGGGTTCCTTAGGAGGTGATTATCAAGTTTCAAGGAGTTCTCTACCATTGTTATACGTTGGGTTTGCTGCCATCGTTGCTAAGGGTCCGCATCAGTGGATGATTCGATTCCTAAGGAATCCCTAACCCCTTTATAAACCTTTAATTTTTGACCCTGTCAAATCCGATAGTCCAAAATAATTTATGGTATTTTATTTATTTTAATAATATTTTAAATACTAATAATATTTAATAGTTATTTTTAATAAAAGTAAAAAATATAAAAAAATATAAAAAATAATAAAAAAATGAAAAAAAATAAAAAATTGGCTGTGAATTGGGCAGCTTGCCACCGATCCTCGCATCAATTTTTGCCAACGCAGCCCGCAGGCCCGGTAACCCTCGCGCACTGCCGATTTTTTGACCAAACCTTGTTTTACCCAGTTTTGTAGTTTTTCCTAAATTGTTAGTATTTCCTTATTAAAATAGGATTATGTCTTTATTTTTTCTTATAAATACCACATTAAAAAAAGAAAAAAAAATGGAAATAGAAAACCCTAGAGACAAAAGGGAACGGAGAAAACCCTAAGGACGAGGAAGAAAAGAGAGAAAAACCCTAGAGGATGGAAATTATTGGAAGAAACTTTGGACTTTTATTTTCTGTGAAGAGTTGGGAACTTTTGGGGCTTTCAACAAACCCTAGCAAGCAAGAAGAAATCCAAAACAGTAACACTGAACAGAAGGCGACAAATCTGATATTAAGTAGAAAAGCAATCAACAAGGTAGAGGCTTAGCTCACCGTCTTGTTCTCAATTCAACCAACAAATACAAAGGCAGTGTAATCATTGTCTTTATCAAAGCTCATCCAGAATTTCATTCAAACTATTTTGGTGGAACCAACAAAAGGAGGTGTCTTTCTAACTTTATTCATTTAAATTTATATTCAGATAACTTATTATTGTTTTATCTATCAAACTTTCTTCATTTAAAGTTCATTCTTTTGACTTTTAATTTATATACAAATATACAATGATCATAGTAGTTTATTTATCAAAATATGATTTCATGCAGTAGCTTAATTATCAAAATCTCAATCACATATTTTTAAATAACTCAAAATAATAGTCTATTTTCTCAAATCCAAATCAATATAGTAAACCTTAATAGCCGTAAGCCATATTTCATATTTAAAAACCCTAGAAACCATATTTCATGATGTTAGTCCCAAACCCTAATCAAATCAATTTTCCAAAATCTTCACAGTAGCCGCTTCTTTAAAAAAAATATATGATAGTGTTAGTTTTCTTAGAAACCCTAACCCTAATTTAAAATCGTGAGCCCTAAACCCTAATATCTTAAGGATCCAAAACCCTAAATTCATGATATTAGCCCTAAACCCTAATTTGATTAACCAAAAATCTTACTACTTTCTTAAAATTATAAAACCCTAATCAATTATATTTTTTTCAAAAACCCTTACAGTAGCCTAAATAATAAATATATTAATTTCAAAATCCCAAAACCCTAAATGTTAATTAAAGAACCCTAAATTGAGACATAAATCTAAATTTGTATCTTTATTTGCTTTATGTAATTTTAGATTTGATTATGTAGTTCATTATATGTTTTGATGGTTGATTTATTTAATTTCAATGCTTGATTTATTTAATTTATTAGGGATGGATGATTTCTTTATTATTAATATTATTATTATTATTTGTTTATTTTGATATTAAAATTGTAAGAGGTATATTTCCATTATTGGGTACCTCATTAATTAATTTTTATGTAATTTAAATTGCTTTTATATTTTGATATTAATGTTAAGGACATGTTTCCACCTTTCGGAGGGTGTCCCATTTAGTTTTAGACATGGACGATGTAAGGACATGTTTCCATCCTCGAATGGGTGTCCATTTATTTCCTTTGTTTAGACATTCCTTTTGATTTTAATATGATGATGCTTTATTTTAATTGTTGCATGCAGTATGGATAATATTGTTATATTTAAAAATTTTATAATATTAAGACCTGCAAAGGAGGCCGGTTCCAATGAACCGGGCGTTGTGGGGGTGCTGGGCCATTTCTCATCTTTCCCACACGTACCCAACTTTTCGAACCCATTAAGGGGTTAGGGATTCCTTAGGAATCAAGTCATCCACCCCTTTCTTTTTTTTGCCCGTTCAGGTGGCGACTCCATTTTCTCTAAGCTTAGGCCCTTATTCTCTAAGGCTTCGAGCCTAAACAGTGCCGAAGTTGCAAGAACCATTCCACCGGAAGTGGGGGCAAAAATCCCCGCTCACAGTGGCTATTCTACTAGGGATAAGAGAAGTTGATTCCATTGGTCTTTATATTATTCTATTCTTTCTTATCATGATATTATTCATTCCATCATTTAGATTGCATCATGTGCGTGAGTTAGGATGCCAGTGTTGCCCATGTTGTGTTATGTAAGGGATACCATACTTTCACTCAAGGCATGGAGATCGAGCATGGCATAACCACTCATAGCCTTGTACCTTTTGGTATATACTTGCTATGGGAACCTAAGCCTTTTCAACCCAAAGACTAAAGCTTATGTAATTGGCCTAGTTACTTTCCTTAGGTTTTTTCCTAAATGCTTGTTGTTTGACTATGGTTAGTTTATCTTGGTTTAAATCATGGCTTATTAGGTTTTTTCTTTTTCTAATATGACCTAAGTACATTTTTAAGCTCAAAATAAATTTTTCTCTAAATCCAAAAGACCAAAGTTATTTTTAAAACTTTTCAAGGTGGTCTTTGGATATAAGCTTTTATAAAAAAAATCAAAAATTCTTTTCTCATGACTTAAATACAAAGCCCAAAATCAATTTTTTCAAAAATCTTTTTACAATGCATTTTTCAAACAAAACTATTTTTGTATTTCATCCAACCTTTTCTTACAAAGAGCTTACAAATTATTTAGGTCAATTATTAAATATCAAACATCAATTGTGAGCCTAGCTTATACTAAGAGTTATTAATCATGGGCTTGTTTTTGGCATGAATCATTTGTTACTTTTTCAAGTGAGAAATCTATTTATAATAAACCTCTTAATTTAGTTTTAATACAATATAGCATAAAAGCTGCTTTAGTTGGTTGAATGGATTAAGACCTAATTAATAGGAATTATCATGAACTGATTTCCATTTTTAAAATATAACTATTGGTTGAAACGTCCGAGGGAAATATTCGAAAATAAGATACCCCATGTTGGTACTTTGTTAACCATATACCTAGGAAAAGAGACTTGCCATCCGTGTATGGAAGTTATAAGGTTGGAAGGAAAGTCCTAATTATCTTTGTTTGTTAGTTATTCATGCATACATGCATACATACATTTGCATCTCATATCATTGATCCCTTCTGGCTTACAGCCCTGGATTACGACAATTCAAAAGCTTACGACAATCCAACCTACACCGGAGACGAAGAATCTAGCAGTGACTCAATCACTTTTTTACCAAAAGCAATGGAGCCAGAACAAAATTAAAGAATGGTGGATGACGCTCTTAATGCTAAAATGAAAGAACTAAAGGAGACCCTAACTGAGATCATGAAGAATCAAATGACTACAATGTTTGGAAACAATGTCGAAGCATTCGTAAGCACCAAGAAAGATAAGGGGAAGGCTAAAGTTGGTGAAGTGGCTTTTGATGATGACAAGGTAGACATTGATGACAATGATAACTAGGTTCAATACTTCCAAGATCCTCAAGATAAAAAGAAGGAGCCAAAGGTTGTTGAGAAGACAATTGTTGAAAAGACCGAGACGTATAATGTTGAAAAGAGGATTGCAGATTTAGAAAAGAAATTTGAAAAGAAACTGAAAATCAAATAGATGTCTAAGATCAATAAACTATTAGAACAAGATGAGGAGGTCCCTTATAAGTTAAAAATGCCTTCCTTCACTAGGTACAATGGTACTGGAAACCCTCATCTCCATATGAAGCAATACATCACTGCCATGCAATCTGCCAGAGCTACTAATGTAACGAAAACCCCCCCCCTAACCAGGTCGGTTGTCCAATGGTCATGGGTCTGCAGGAGGCAGTAGAGCTCGCACAGTATCACTTCCCCTCATAGTTTCATGGCAGGATTTGTTTAGAAGAAATGGTACTCGGCTAGGCACACTGACTCTCTTATAGTAGAGGTCGCGTGTTCAAAATTAGGGGAGGCGACTTATGCCCATGACCGTTGGGGTAAGCCAAATAAACAAATCCTGCCATGAAACTGTGAGGGGAAGTGTGCGAGCTCTACTGCCTCCTGCGGACCCATGACTGTTGGGCAGCCGACCTAGTTAGGGGGGTTCGTTACAATTAAAATTGAATAACATACTAGGCACACAATTGATTCATTTATCTTATTATCGATCTCTTTCACAATTCATTTCTCATAATCAAACTAGGCTCATTGCCCTAGTATATCATCTTTTCTCATTTTTCTCATTCTTCTATTTCATCTCAATATCGATTGGTTACATTATGTTTTCACATCTCATATCACATTTTTCCACATTTCTTTTCATATACAATACATTACTCAATTGCATTGATACATCAACATAATTCACATTATGCATATCATAACATATAATTCATTCATCAACAATATATCAAATAACTTAACACATTTCTCAACTAAATGTGTTAAGTCCCAATTTCATATAAATATATGCAATCATTCAAAGTTTGTACTTACCTCTAAGAGCAACAACAACACTCTATCAACTCCTCTTCCAAGATAACTCTCAACACTTGAATTAAGGTAGCTCAAATCTCTTCAAAACCTAATCCAAAGGTGATCATACACACTCACTTAGAGATACACAAGAAGAAAATAAGAAAGAGAACTATCTAGGGCAAACTCTACACTTGACACGCTCAACAACACGGGCATGTCCCTGACCGTGCCCTAAACCTACAACACAGAAGCATGACATGCTCAGTGACATGGGCGTGTCATTGGCCGTGTCAATACTCCTCCAACATAGAAGCTATGAAACGCTCAGTGACATGGGCGTGTCATTGGACATGTCAATCCTTCTCCAACACAGAAGCTATGACACGCTCAGTGACATGGGCGTGTCACTGGACGTGTCAATCCTCCTCCAACACAGAAGCTATGACATGCTTAGTGACATGGGCGTGTCAATCCTCCTCTAACACAGAAGTTATGACACACTCAATGACATGGGCGTGTCACTGGATGTGTCAATCCTCCTCCAACACAGAAGCTATGACACGCTCAGTGACATGGGCGTGTCATTGGACGTGTCAATCCACCAACAACACAGTAGCTATGACACGCTCAGTGACATGGGCGTGCCACTGGCCGTGTCAATGCTACTACAACACAGAAGCTATGACATGCTCAGTGACATGGGTGTGTCACTGCTCATGTATCCAACCCAGAAAATGGAACCAACGACATGCCCAAAGTCATGGCCGTGCTCCTGGGCGTGTCAGGGCAAAAACCTTGAAATCGACATCAACAAAGCCATAACCCACAATCATCTTCCAAAAGCCATATCAACAACACACAAACTCAACCAAAACCATCAACAACTCATATAATACTTGAGTAAACCTTAAAACAACTCAATTACAAACATCAAAATACAATCACAACTCAAAAATCACACATTCCACACACTTGCCTCTTTCACCAACTCAAACATTTTCTCTCTTCAATCCAACCCCAAAAATCAAAGTTACTAAGACAAAACACTTCAAACACACCAAAATAACCATAAACACATCTACAACAACCAACCAACAAACCCAAGAACACAAACTTAAAAGAAAACCAAGAAACAAGTTGGAAACTTACCAAAAGTGAAGAAAATCCTTAAAACTCCAACTTGATCTCTTGAAATCCTTCAATCTCTTGAGCTTGGAAGCAACAAAATTTCTTTTCCTTTGGTTGATAAGGGTGGCCGGCCAAAGAGAAGAAAAGAAGAAGATGAAGATGAAGATGAAAGAAGAAGAAGAAAGAAAGAAAGAAAGAAAGAAAGAAAGTCAACCACTCTTCTCTTTTAACCAAACCTCTATTCCCCAAATCACTCTCCACCATACATTTAAACAATATAATAATCACCCACTAACATCATCTTCCACTAACTTAAATAAATCCATTTAATTAATCAAAATATCTCTTTTGACCAAAAAGACATAATCTTGTATATATTATTTTTATCTCCATATAGATAACATATACACTTTAAATTATTTAATCCAATACAACAATTAAAACTCTAAAATTTTAGGGTATAGTTTGGGATATTACAATTCTCCCCCTCCCTCTACAAAATAATTTTGTCCTCGAAATTACTTGTTCTCAAGTGATACGGAACCTCCAAGAATAAGCCTGAGAACTCCTTGATGTTGAACCCCCAAAACATTAACTTGAAAACCCCTAGTCGAATTCGGCACAACCTCCAAAAAATAAAGGTTAGATTTCAGATTTCTTTGAATTGATTAGAGATCCAAGATGTCGAAACAAACTAGTTCCTAAATCCCAGATTCGAAACACTCCACAAGAAAGTTGATCAAACTACTTGAATGTTTCTTAAGCATGTATTCAAGCAAGAACACAAAGATAAAAGCAAATCGGCTTTAGGTTATTAATTCGTATAAAAAAAAAAACTCCACCCTAATTCGTCCAAGGCATTTTTATAGCCTTTTCATAACATAAAATCCTAACCCAATAAGGAAATACTTAATTAAATAAGGCCCCAGTCTTAAACATATAGGACCACCCATTAAAAACATAACATGGTCCCACCATAACTAAATAACACATGTTTAAAATAACTAAATAATAAAACAGGGCTAAACAACTAAAACAAGCCTCATTCGTGAATTTCAACTTGTAGCAAGTTGTAATTGACTTCCTTTGGTCTTGTCTCCAAGCTTGTAATTCCTTGCAAACCATAGTTAGCCAAATTCACCAAATCTTGCAAATGGCAAATTAGTGCTTGCTGAATCTTTTTGGCTCGTGATCTAGTTATAGGACCTTGTGGCAGAATAATTGGATTGATGATCTCCTCAATTTGTTCCTCACGTCCTAACTCTTGCTCATCCTTGCGGTGTGCTGGTTGTTCCACAACATTTCCCCTCTCCTCAAAAGGATTCATCCTCGAATCAAAAGCATCACCTACATCAAAAGGACTTAAATCAGCAACATTAAACAAAGCACTTACATTATACTCACTGGCAAATCCACTTTAAATGCATTGTCATTAATCCTTTCAAGTATCTGAAAAGGACCATCTCCTCGTGGGTTTAACTTGGACTTTCTTTGGTGTGGAAACCGTTCTTTGCGAAAATGAACCCAAACCCAATCACCAGGCTGAAAAATCATTGGCTTCCTTCCTTTATTCACTCGAGAAGCTACTTTAGCATTTTTCCTTTCAGTCCTTTCCTTAACCTGTTTATGTAACTTCTTCACAAAATCTGCCTTTGAGCTAGCATCAACACTCACAAAATCATTAGATGGCAATGGAAAAATATCCAAAGGAGTAAGCAGATTAAAACCATAAATAATTTCAAATGGAGAACAATTAGTAGTGCTATGAACAGCCCTATTATAAGCAAACTCCACAAATGGTAAACAATCCTCCCACATCCTAATATTCTTTTCTATCACTGCCCTAAGCAAAGTAATCAATGTTCGATTCACAACCTCAGTTTGACCATCGGTTTGAGGATGGCAAGTAGTAGAAAACAACAACTTAGTCCCCAATTTTCCCCATAAAACACGCCAGAAATGACTCAAAAACCTAACATCTCTATCACTAACAATGCTTTTGGGTATGCCATGCAAACGAACAACCTCTTTAAAGAAAAAATCAGCAATCAATTTAGCATCATCAGTTTTATGACATGGTATAAAATGAGTCATTTTACTAAATCTATCAACCACAACAAATATACTATCATGACCTCTCCTAGTTTTCGGTAATCCAAGCACAAAATCCATAGACAAATCAGTCCAAGGTCCATTAGGAACAGGTAATGGCGTGTACAAACCATGCGGTTTCATCCTAGACTTAGCTTCTCTACATGTTATGCAATGCTCACAAACTTTATGCACATCATGTTTCATACCAGGCCAATAAAAATGTTCTATCAACACATCATAGGTCTTACTTACCCCAAAATGACCCATCAAACCTCCTCCATGTGCTTCCTTAACTAACAACTCTCTCATGGAACACTTAGGAATACACAATCTATTTCTCTTAAACAAGAAACCATCAAACAAATGAAAGTCTTTTGAAACAACCACATCTCCACATGAATTATATATGTCACCAAAATCCACATCACTAACATATAATTCCTTAATATGCTCAAAACCCAATAATCTAGCACTAAGAGAATTAAGTAAAACATACCTTCGAGACAACGCATCAGCCACTACATTCTCTTTACCTTGTATTTAATCACATATGGAAATGTTTCTATGAATTCCACCCATTTGGCATGTCTACGATTCAGCTTATCTTGACCTTTCAAATGCTTTAAAGTTTCATGATCAGTATGTATCACAAACTCTTTTGACCACAAATAATGCTGCCATGTATGTAAAGCTCGAAATAATGCATATAACTCCTTATCATATGTTAGATACTTTAAAGCTGCTCCACTAAGTTTTTTGCTAAAGTACATCAATGGCCTTCGATCCTGTATCAAAACAGCTCCAATTCCTATGCCACTTGCATCACATTCAATCTCAAAAGTCTTATAAAAATTAGGCAAAGCAAGCGAGGGTGCATTACACAATTTATCCTTAAGTTCATTAAATGCATGTTCTTGTGCATCTCCCCAAACAAAACCGACATTTTTCTTAACTAACTCATTCAAAGGTGCAGCTATAGTACTGAAATTTCTAATGAATTCCTATAGAAACCAGCAAGTCCATGAAAACTCCTCACCTCAATAGCATTCTTAGGTTTCGGCCAGTCCCTAACAGCCTTTACCTTTTCCTCATCAACCTCAATACCTTGACTAGACACCACAAAACCAAGAAAATGAACCTTATCCATGCAAAAACTACACTTCTAAAGGTTAGCATACAACTTCTCACGCCTAAGAATGTCTAACACAAGACGCACATGTATGACATGATCATCCAAACACTTAGAGTAAACAAGAATATCATCAAAGTAAACAACAACAAATTTACCCAAGTGCTCACGCAACACATGATTCATCAAACGCATGAATGTGCTAGGTGCATTAGTAAGACCAAACGGCATAACCAACCACTCATACAGCCCATATTTAGTCTTAAATGCTATTTTCCACTCATCACCCACATTCATTCGAATTTGATAATAACCAGATTTCAAATCACTTTTCGTGAACAAACAAGAACCATGTAACTCATCAAGCATATCATCTAGTCTAGGAATAGGATGACGATACTTTACAGTGATTTTTATTGATGGCTCTGCAATCCACGCACATCCTTCATGTCCCATCCTTCTTTGGCATAAGAATAACAGGAATTGAACAAGGACTCAAACTTTCCCTCATTTACCCTTAGCTAGCAACTCCTCCACTTGCTTTTGTATCTCCTTTGTCTCGAAAGGATTAGCTCGATACGCTGGCCTATTGGGAATGGAAGCTCCAGGAATGAAATCAATTTGACCATCCTTGTTTCTTTCCTTGTAATCACGCCTTCCTTCCCTATTCTAAGGAGAAATAGAATTAGAAACAGGTTTCGAATGATACCTTGATGGTCGTCTTCCTTGGAGTTGTTTTCCACCTTGACGACAATATGCATCATCTCTTCTAACTCCACATAAGGCTGCAAATCAACCTGATCAGCAATGTCCAAATTCAAACCAACCAAGAAACATGCCATAGTAGTCTCCATGTCTTCATCTATATTAGCTCTAGTCATTAACATTTCCATTTCTTTGTAGTAGTCATCAACACTTTTACTACCTTGTTTAAGAACCTGAAGTCTTTGTATAATTTCCTAATGGAAATGTCTAGGCACAAACCTCTTTGATGCGGCCGGGCCAAGCACTTCCCAAGAGGGCACCCATTCTGGTACTGACCCTGCACCAGCACGGCTGGGCCAAGCACTTCCCAGAAGGTCACTCCTCCTGGTACTGACCCTGCACCAGCACGGCTGGGCCAAGCACTTCCCAGAAGGTCACTCCTCCTGGTACTAACCTTGCACCAACACGGCTAGGCCAAGCACTTCCCAAAAGGTCACCCATCTTGGTACTAACCCTGTACCAGCATGCTTAACCGGAAAGAACGCTAACCATTTCTACCAAAAGCTTAAGCTGTCAGCAGAGGCACACCCATTTCCTTTATTTGGATCAAACATGGGCTCACCAGTCTCTTTCGACTTTGTGTGCCACCTTTATCAAACCTGATCCACAACCCTCCAAACTCTCGGACATATCATTCCCTCCTTCTTTTAGGGAAGTTCATCCTCGAACTTGGAGCAATGGGACCAGACCAGATAATAGGCTCTGATACCAAATGATGCAGCCGGGCCAAGCACTTCCCAGGAGGGCACCCATTCTTGTACTGACCCTGCACCAGCACGGCTGGGCCAAGCACTTCCCAGAAGGTCACCCCTCCTAGTACTGACCCTGCACCAGCACGCTTAACCAGAAAGAACGCTAACCATTTCTACCAAAAGCTTAAGCTGTCAGCAGAGGCGCACCCATTTTCTTTATTTGGATAAAAAATGGGCTCACCAGTCTCTTTTGACTTTGTGTGCCACCTTTATCGAACCTAATCCATAACCCTCCAAACCCTCAGACATATCACTCTTCCTCATGACCGATTTAAGATCAGCCCAAGTCTCAATTGGATACTCCAAATTCCTTCTTCTACTAGTCACTAACTGATCCCACCAAGTTATAGCATAATCTGTAAATTGAGTAACAATAAGCTTGATCTTCTTTTCCTCAGTACATCGATGGCAATCAAATATGAGATCAACCTGCTTTTCCCATTGCAAATAAGCTTATGGATATGATTTACCACGAAAGTTAGGAATTTTCAGCTTGATGCTTCCCAAGCTCCTATCAACGACTTCATCATCACCATGATTTCTACCATAGAAAGCATTATTATTCATCCTTCCTTACCTCGACCGGTACCACGGCCTCCTCTACCTCCACCTCTATGTAGAGCTCCTCCAACCAGACTTGCATTATCATCCTCAAGCTCAATTTCATCTTCCAAATGTTCAGGCTGTTGCATTTGATTTTTGCCACCTCTTTGCCTCTCATTGCGCTCCGGTGTGGCTCTTTCAACATTTTGCAACCTCAAATCCATGCGCTCCAATGTTTCTGTTATGTTCTCCATAGCACGGTATAAACATGTAAATTCAGCTTGCTGCGCCTCACGCAATCGAGCTGGATCAATTTGAACACCCTGTCACTGTCATTTCAGCCAGACATTTTTCCTGCAATAAAACGTTAGAACAAAACAAATAAAAGGCCTCACAACACTCCCTCACGTGTTTACACTCAATAGATGGGGTTGGCCACTCGTGTTCCACTCAATATAATGTATTCACTCATGGCTTAGCTCACACCTCTCAAGCTAATTTCTTTTATGTTCTTAGGTGAATCACACTTTATGAAAACAAATCAAATAGTCTTCCGTGTGTAGTATCCCAAGTCTGAAATTTCGAATGAATCACTAATGCAATTCGAATCAAAACAGCCCCTCAATGGTGAAAATTTCGTGACCAAAAATTATATTGATTATAACCTATCCAGATTTGACCCTTATCTCCTAAATAGCAAGGAGAATGAAAATTTTTTGTTGAAGTGGTTTTGTACTCTTTTGTTTTTTTTTTGCTCCCTCACACTATCTCTCTTGATGGGGGCGTCCTTAGTTCACACCACACGAAACTTTTACCCAATTAAATAACAAGAACAAGATCAAATTTAGAGTACTGTCTTTGAAACTCAAAATTGAATCAGAATGAATAATCAAGAACAAGATTCAAATTTAGCACACTTTGTTGAATTTCGAATTCAAATCAGAACGATGAACAAGACCAAGATTCGAATTTAAAACACCTTTTCTTGAATTTCAAATTTTAGGTTTTATATTTTTTTTTTGAATTTTTGAATTTGAAAGAAAACGAAAATGATTCAAGGAACATACAACTTAGACGATCAAGAAACAAAGAAAACGATTCAAGAATCAAGAACAAAGAAACAGAACGAAAATAACAAGTGAAGAAAACGAAAACGAAAATAACCCACAAAGAAAAACAAAACAAAGATTCAAGATTAAGAATCAAGAATTCGTCTAACAAGAGTTAAGAAGAAAATGAATTAAACAAAGAATTCAGAATCAAGAATTCGAATAACAAGAGAACAAGAAAGAAACAAAATAAATAAAGAATTCCAAATTGATAGGGACAAAACCTGATCTAGAGCGTTGTCTCTGATACCAAATGATACAGAACCTCAAAGAATAAGCCTGACCCCCAAAACATTAACTTGAAAACCCCTAGTCGAATTCAGCACAACCTCCAAAGAATAAAGGTTAGATTTCAGATTTCTTTGAATTGATCAGAGATCCAAGATGTTGAAACAAACTAGTTCCTAAATCCCAGATTCGAAACACTCCACAAGAAAGTTGATCAAACTACTTGAATGTTTGTTAAGCATGTATTCAAGCAAGAACACAAAGATAAAAGCAAATCGGCTTTAGGTTATTAATTCGCCCCAAAAAAAAACTCCACCCTAATTCGTCCAAGGCATATTTATAGCCTTTTCATAACATAAAATCCTAACCCAACAAGGAAATACTTAATTAAATAAGGCCCCAGTCTTAAACATATAGGACCACCCATTAAAAACATAACATGGTCCCACCATAACTAAATAACACATGTTTAAAATAACTAAATAATAAAACAGGGCTAAACAACTAAAACAAGCCTCATTCGTGAATTTCAACTTGTAGCAAGTTGTAATTGACTTCCTTTGGTCTTGTCTCCAAGCTTGTAATTCCTTGCAAACCATAGTTAGCCAAATTCACCAAATCTTGCAAATGGCAAATTAGTGCTTGCTGAATCTTTTTGGCTCGCGATCTAGTTATTGGACCTTGTGGCAGAATAATTGGATTGATGATCTCCTCAACTTGTTCCTCACGTATTAACTCTTGCTCATCCTTGCGGTGTGCTGGTTGTTCCACAACATCAAGTCTGGAATAATTGAGGATACTGATCTCGTATCTCTTGCTCACTCTCCCAAGTTGCCTTTTCTCTAGCATGATTCTTCCAATGAACCTTCACAATTGGCACTTTCTTATTTCTCAACTCTTTAACTCCATGTGCTAAAATGACCACTGGTTCTTCTTCAAAAGTTAGATCCGGACTCACCTCAATGGATTCCACTGATAAAACATGAGATGAGTCTGACCTGTACCTCCTTAGCATAGAAACATGGAAGACATTGTGAATTTTATCCATCTCAGGAGGCAAAGTGATATGTCCAAGGGTTTAGAGGGTTATGGATCAGGTTCGATAAAGGTGGCACACAAAGTCGAAAGAGACATGTGAGCCCATGTTTGATCTAAATAAAGGAAATGGGTGCGCCTCTGCTGACAGCTTAAGCTTTTGGTAGAAATGGTTAGCGTTCTTCTGGTTAAGCGTGCTGGTGCAGGGTCAGTATCAGGATGGGTGACCTTCTGGGAAGTACTTGGCCCAGCTGTGCTGGTGTAGGGTCAGTACCATAATGGGTGTCCACCTGGGAAGTGCCTGGCCCGGCCGCATCATTTGGTATCAGAGCCTATTATCGGGTCTGGTCTCACTGCTCCAAGTTTGAGGACGAACTTCTTTAAAAAGAAGGAGTGAATGATATGTCTGAGGGTTTGGAGGGTTGTGGATCAGGTACGATAAAGGTGGCACACAAAGTCGAAAGAGACTGGTGAGCCCATGTTTGATCTAAATAAAGGAAATGGGTGCGCCTCTGCTGACAGCTTAAGCTTTTGGTAGAAATGGTTAGCGTTCTTCCGGTTAAGCGTGCTGGAGCAGGGTCAGTACCAGGATGGGTGACCTTCTGGGAAGTGCTTGGCTTAGCCGTGTTGGTGCAGGGTCAGTACTAGGAGGGGTGACCTTCTAGGAAGTGCTTGGCCTAGCCGTGCTAGTGCAGGGTCAGTACCAGAATGGGTGTCCACTTGAGAAGTGCTTGGCCCGGCCGCATCACAAAGCTAGTCGATAAGCCACTGGTCCAACTCTCTCCAGTACCTCGTAAGGTGATACGGAACCTCCAAGAATAAGCCTGAGAACTCCTTGATGTCGAACTCCCAAAACATTAACTTGAAAACCCCTAGTCGAATTCGGCAAACCTCCAAAGAATAAAGGTTAGATTTCAGATTTCTTTGAATTGATCAGAGATCCAAGATGTCGAAACAAACTAGTTCCCAAAATCCCAGATTCGAAACACTCCACAAGAAAGTTGATCAAACTACTTGAATGTTTCTTAAGCATGTATTCAAGCAAGAACACAAAGATAAAAGCAAATCGGCTTTAGGTTCTTAATTCGTCCAAAAACCAAAACTGATGTCTTACAACCCTAAATGAGATATAAATAGCTAAACCCTAATTAGGGTTATTAAGTAGCATTTGGTTTTCTAATCAAATTTTAAGAAATAATAAAGTAAACAAAGTTCTAATTTAAAACAAAACAAACATGGCCCTTACTTTTTAAATAAGCATAACTAATGGGCCTTAATACATATTAATTACAAGCCTCATTCATGAATTTCAACTTGTAGCAAGCTGTAATTGACTTCCTTTGGTCTTGTCTCCAAGCTTGTAATTCCTTGCAAACCATAGTTAGCCAAATCTTGCAAATGGCAAATTAGTGCTTGCTGAATCTTTTTGGCTCGCGATCTAGTTATAGGACCTTGTGGTAGAATAATTTGATTGATGATCTCCTCAACTTGTTCCTCACGTCCTAACTCTTGTTCATCCTTGCGGTGTGCTGGTTGTTCCACAACATAAGGTCTAATGAAACGGGGACTCAACTTCCCTTTGCGGCCAAATCTCAAAATTCTCTTCCAAGGAGACACTTTCAAAAATACTTTATCTCCAACACTAAACTCTATGTCTCTCCTCTTCAAATCTGAATAGGATTTCTGTCGGTCTGAAGCTGCTTTCAACTGATCCCGAATTATCTTCACTTTCTCCACTGTTTCTTTAATCAAATTAGGATCAACCTACCTACCTTCTCCAACCTCATTCCAACATAGAGGTGTTCTGCATCTTCTACCATACAATGCCTCAAATGGTGCCATTCTAATATTGGATTGATGACTGCTGTTATAAACAAATTCCATCAATGGCAAGAATCTGTCCCAACTCCCAGAGAAATCAATGACAGCTTCTCAACATGTCCTCTAAAATTTGTATCACTCTCTCTGACTGTCCATCTATCTGCGATTGAAAAGCAGTGTAAAGTGCAATCAAGAACCCAAAGCAGCATGCAAACTCTTCCAAAACCTTGAAGTAAATCGGGGATCTTGATCAGACACTAAAGAAATTGGGACTCCATGCAATCTCACTATCTCACTGATATACAGCTCAGCCAACTTCTTAAGAGAATAGTCCATCCGAACTGGAAGAAAATGAGCTATCTTTGTCTATCAATCAACAATCACCCAAATTGCATCATGCTTCTTCTGAGTCAAAAGTAAACCAGTCACAAAATCCATCGTCACTCGCTCCCATTTTTACTCAGGCACTGATAAAGGTTGGAGCAACCCCGAAGGAACTTGGTGTTCATCCTTCACCCTCTGACAAGTGAGACACTTGGATACAAACTCCACTATATCCCTCTTCATACCTGACCACTAATAATGTTGCTTCAAATCATGATACATCTTAGTACTCCCAGGGTGCATAGTAAAAGCTGACTGATGTTGTAACACCCCAATACTCCATATAAATACTATACATATACCTAGTATACATACAGTAAGTATTTAAAGTATAAGGATGCCACTTTTCTTTTTACCTTTCAATACCTGTAACAAAATTCAAACCATAATAGGTCAATTTAAAGAACACTTACAAATTATTGTCTTTATCAAAACTTCATTTATACATATAATATAACATACTTAAAGTGGATACATGTATGCATTACCCTCTAGTTGGTCTCGACAAAATCTTACTCTTCTCGTGGCATACCAAAAGACTTCATGTCTTCCACCAAGCTACCTGCGCGATAATACATCCGCGCTAAGCTCGAAAGCTTAGTAGTACAAATATAAAATACAAACATATATCATGGAAACACTAACATATAAAGATATCTCAATTCCATATATTTTTAGTTCTTATTAAGTTTATCCCTATTCATTTGCACCTTTCATATCTTTCAACTAATCTCACATCTTATACACATATAAACATAGCATTTCTACCAAGTCCAACCCATCACTAATATTCACAATCAACATCTCAATACACACATTATACATCATACCAATCACAAGTCACATTTCCAATTAAGACAATCATTGTCATCAACCACAATTCATCAATTGAATTCACAATCAATGCTAATACACACATTATACATCATACCAATCATAACATTTCTTTATTCACAATTCAACATTAATGATTCATCACTAGTGCTCATAATCAATATTTCAACGCACATATTACATATCATCAATCACATGTCCAATGAAATATACCAAAGATTTCATTATCCATTTCTTTCAACATTTGTATATCACATTGACAACAAAGACAGACTCGGGCCCAACAGACACCACTATGTTATTCAGAGTTCAGAGTTACTGCTTTGGTCTATAATCATAATCATCAAGCCCGTAGGCATCATATATCAATATTTCTATCCATGGATAGTGTAACAGACCCAGTCTCTTGGACCATCAACTCATCATGAGAAGATCCTCAACCCGGCAAGACTGTTACCAATCATATATTTCATATTCACAATTCTCATAGTGTAACAGACCCAGTCTCTTGGACCTCAATTCAACTCAATTTGAAGAGATCCTCAACCCGGCAAGACTGTTACCTTTTTCATTTTATAGGCATGCCTCCAAACCCAGAACTCTGAAAACTGAATAACACATTAAACACATATTTCACTTATTGTTTCATTATCAATTTCAATCTCAATGTTCATTATCATCTAGGCAAACATGCCTTATTTCTTTCAATTAGATCATCATAGCCAATCACAATGGCTTCACAACATATCATATCTCAATCCATATGATACATATAACATCAGTGCTATAACATTACAAAGTACCTTATTCATATAGCACAATACAATTCACAAGATTCATAATACACAAATCATAGTATTGTTCATATAGTATCATGTGCATCATCATTATAATACTCAACATCAATTACATTAACTAAATGAACATATCATTATTCAATCACATGATTCACATTATACATATAGCATCATTGCTATAACATTACAAAGTACATTAAAGTAATTCTTCATAAAACTGTTTATCATAATAAATTTGCATAGCTCATACCTTGTTGAATGATCCTCTTCTCTTTCACACTATACAAGTCACATTAGATTAACAATGTAATAATTTACCTAATATTATTTAATTATACTCAATCAATTGTATTCTCATACATTAATATTCATCAAATCATTCACATCTTTCATTTTCCCATAACACAATTATATATATACATATCATTAATGATATAAACACATCAAAATACATTAGTGATATGCATTAACAATGCAATCATGCAACATTGGTACTTACCTTAATAACATTTCACACCACTCTAAACTCTTCTCCACTCAATAGTTCTTCACTTCACAAATTAGGGCAATTCAACCTCTTCACAACCTAATCCAAAAGGAATATTAGCAAAATGACCATATGAATAGTACATTCTGGTTTTAGACTCCATTTTATCCTTATTTTGAAAATTTGTATAAAATAATCTACTTGACTAAAAATTCTAAAATTTTTACAGAATTTAGTTTTGTATCTTAAAATCATTCCTTTAAAATTTCAGATCAAACTGAACACAAAATCTTGGTCAAATAGTTCACCTAACCAGACTGCCCCAATTGCCCTGCATCCTGGCAGCAGTTCTGAACTTTGTGAATTCCATAAATCAAATTCAATCAACGTGGTTCCAAATTATTTTTCTCAAATACTAGACTCACTAAGCAACAACATATCCAAAATTCAATTGGATATGATTTTTCTACATTTTATTAAAAATCCCGAAATATAACTGTCTCAATTAAGGTACCTGCTGGAACAGGTCTAATAAAAATAATCTTTCTAAACTCATAACCATTCCAAAATCGAATCAACATATTTTTCAGTCATTCTAGACTCATAGAGGCACAACATATCAAAAATTCACTTCAAGAAAATTTTTCTATAATTAATTAAAAATCATACAAGTCACAGCCTTTACTAATTGTAAAACAGAAAAATATTCACTAAACACAACTCTTACTCTTCCATCACCAACACCAATTTACTTCTCCTTTTCAAATCTATTTCAACTCTTCTCAACAAATTACAAACATACTTAATCATACTATTACTAAACATAACTCAATCCAAACACAACTTCAAAAAGAATCAAGGTAAACAAGAGAAAACTTACCAAGATGATAAAATTCCTTGAAATCCAACTTAGCTACTTGAAATCTCTCTCAACTTTGGAGCTTAAAATCATCAAAACCTTTCTTTGTTCTTTTGTTTTTCTTTGCCAATGAAGGAGCCGGCCAACACAAGGAGAAGAAGAAGAAATGATGAAGAAAACACAAAGTCCACATGCATTAAATACTCATCCAAAAGAAAATTACTATAATGCCCTCATCCATTTAACTAAACTTTTGTCACATATATACCCATATAGGTAATTTCACAAATCACAAATAAAATATCTTCTTCCCTTGACCAAGCCCTTTGACCAACTTATATGTTATATATATCACCATATACACTACATATACACTTCTCTCTACACAATGCATTCCTTCCAACTACACACATATACATTATTTTCTCAACTTCTATTATCCTCCAAATAAATCATACACAATTACCACTTATCAATCACACATACAATTCACTAATAACAATATTATCACAACTTCTAGGCACACTTAGGGATATTACAGATGTGCTTCCTCTAAAATAATCTTTCTCAGTCTTGCATCATCAGGAACACACAATCTATCTTTGTACCAAAGGCTGCCATCATTCCTCACTCAAAAATCTCGACTCTCCCCTTTTTGGCAATCTAAAAAAACTTCTGAATTCTTTCATCTGTCAACTGAGCCTCTTTAATCTAATCCAACAACACAGGTCTCAACTGCAATTGAGCCAGCAAAGCACCATCATCACAAGGCTCAAAACTAGCATGTAGCGCTCTCAACTCAACAAGCAACAAGAGCAAATAAGCAGTCAAACCTGCCAAAGACATCAGACTCAAGGCATCAGCAACAACATTTGCCTTACCAGGATGATAATCAATCAAACAGGCGTAGTCTTTGATCAACTCCAACCACCGTCTCTGCTGAAGATTTAGCTCTCTCTGAACAACCAAGTATTTCAAACTCTTGTGATCCATACAAATGAAACACTTCTCCCCATACAAGTAGTGTCGCCAAATCTTCAAAGAAAAAACTATGGCTGCTAACTCCAAATCATGCGTCAGGTAATTCAACTCATGCGGCTTCAACTGCCGAGAAGCATAAGCTATGACTCTACCTTCTTGATAAAAAATACAACCTAAACCATTATGTGAAGCATCACTGTAGATCACATATGGTTTATCTTCCACAGGCAAAGAAAGAACAGGAGCTTGAGTCAAAATCTCCTTCAATTGCTCAAAACTTTGCTTGACACTGATTTGTCCACACAAATCTAACTCCCTTCCGAAGTAATCTGGTGAGTGGAGTAGCTATCCAAGAAAAACTCTTCACAAACCGTCGATAATAGCCTGCCAAACCCAGAAAACTTCTAACTTCAGTCACAGACTTCGGTGGACTCCAATTCAAAATAGCTTCAACTTTACTCGGATCAAATCTAATCCCATCTGCTGAAACCACATGACCCAGAAAAGTCACTTGATCAAGCCAAAACTCACACATCGACGGCTTAGCATACACTTGCTTCTCTCTCAAGGTCTGCAATACAATCCACAAGTGCTCATCATGCTCCTCCTTATTATACGAATACACCAAAATATCATCAATAAAGACTACCACAACTTATTCAAATAGGGTCTAAACACCCTATTCATCAAATCCATGAAAGCTACTGGTGCATTCGTCAACCCAAAAGGCATCACCAAAAACTCATAATGCCCATACCTTGTGCGGAAAGCTATCTTAAGAACATCTTCCTCTATGATTCTCAACTGATGGTACCCTGATCATAGATCAATCTTGGAGAAAACTGCTGCTCCCTTCAACTGATCAAAGAGATCATCTATCCGAGGAGGATACTTATTCTTGATGGTCACCTTATTCAACTGCCTATAATCAATGCACAATCTTAAGGTACCATCCTTCTTCTTCACAAACAAAATAGGAGCTCCCCACGGAGAAACACTAGGGCGAACAAACCCTTTATCCAACAACTCTTGCAACTGCACCTTCAATTCTCTCAACTCAGTAGGTCCATTCGATAAGGAGTAATAGAGATGGGAGTGGTACCGGGCAATAAATTGATACCAAACTCAATCTCTCTCTCAGGGGGCATCCCTGGCAACTCCTCGGGAAACACATCTGGGAATTCAGCAACTGTGGGTATACTATCAAGCTGGAAACTCACTACTCCGATATCCACAACATGAGAAAGATAAGCATCACACCCTTTTCGAATCATCCTCCTAGCTGCAATAGCTGAAACAAACAAGGATGCAAGTTGTCTCTGCTCACTAGATACCATAACACTTCAACCATCACCGGTTCTCAGGGTAACACACTTCTTCTTACAATCTACCACAGCTCCATGCTTAGACAACCAATCCATGCCTAAGATCAAATCATACTCCTTAAAAGGCATTTCAATCAAATCACCAAGAAACTCCTCATCCTGAACAACCACTGGACTATCTCGGTGCACCTTACTCACCACAACACTATGCCCTTAAGGATTTGTCACCAAAACATCAAATCCTAGGGACTCAGAATGCAATTCAGACACAGGCAAGATGGATGCACTTATATATGAATGAGTAGATCCTAGAACAATTAGAGCAAGAACTAAAATGCCAAATAAAGAAAATGTACCCGCAATGACTGCTGAAGCATCCGACTGCCTCTGCATCACATACACTCTCTGAGAAGGCCCAGCCTCATCTAGCCTACTACCTCTGGATGTAGAGCCTCCTCTTCAACTAAACTCAGGTCTACCACCTCTACTGAAACCTCTGCCACTTCAACCTCCTCTCACACTAGGTCAAAAAATTACAGAATCTGCCTGCCTATCCTCCGGTAGCTCGGGACAATCTCTGATGAAATGATCAGGCGATCCTCATCTGAAACATACAGCTGGTCCACCAATCTTCCAACAAACACCCCCATGTATCCTACCACAATGGACACATGTAGATGGAGCAGATATCTGAGCCACTAGGGTTGGTGCACTAGCCACAGAAACTGTAGGTCTCGATCTCTGCCTCTGATGTGGGACTGACCTAACAGGCTGCCTCTGGCCCCTACTAGAAAAAGAACAAATTGTTTTGGTCTTTTTAATTTTAAAGAAAAATTTATTTTGAGCTTACAATGTACTTAAGTCATATTAGAAAAAGAACAAACCAAATAAGCCATGATTTAAACCAAGATAAATTAACCATAGTCAAACAACATGCATTTGGGGTAAAAACCTAAGGAAAGTAACTAGGCCAATTACATGAGCTTTAGTCTTTGGGTTAAAAGGCTTAGATTCCCATAGGAAGTATATACCAAATGGTATAAGATTATGAGTGGTCATGCCATGCTTGATCTCCATACCTTGAGTGAAAGTATGGTATCCCTTACATAACATAACATGGGTAAGACGGGCATCCTAACTCATGCACACAATGCAATATAATATAATGCAATGGATAATATAATAGAATAATATAAAGACCAATGGAATCAACTTCTCTTATCCCCCAGTGGAGTCACCACTGTGAGCGGAGATTTTCGTCCTCACTTTCGGTGGAATAATTCTTACGACTTCGGCACTGTTTAGGCTCGGGGCCTTAGAGAACATGAGCCTAAGCCTAGAGAAAATGGAGTCACCACTTGGACGGGCTGGGAAAAAGAAAGGGGTGGATGACTCAATTCCTAAGGAATCCCAACCCCTTAATGGGTTCAAAAAGTTAGGTACGTGTGGGGAAGGTGAGAAATGGCCCAGCACCCCCACAACACCTGGTTCATTGAAACCGACCTCCTTTGCAGGTCTTAATATTATAAAATTCTTAAATATAACAATATTATCCATACTACATGCAACAATTAAAATAAAGCATCATTATATTAAAATCAAAGCAATGTCCAAATAAAGCAAATAAATGGACGCTCATCTGAGGATGGAAACATATCCTTACATTGTCCATGTCTAAAACTAAATAGGACATCCACCGAAAGGTGAAAACGTGTCCTTTACATTAATTCCAAAATATAAAAATAATTTAAATTACATAAAAATTAATTAATGAGGTACCCAATAATGGAAACTTACCTCTTACAATTTTAATACTAAAATAAGCAAATAATAATCAAATAATAAAGAAAATATCCATCCATGATAAATTAAATAAATCAAGCATTGAAATTAAATAAATCAACCATTAAAACATATAATAAACTACATAATCAAATCTAAAATTAAATAAAGCAATAAATATATAAATTTAGGGTTTGCATCTTAAAATAGGGTTTTAGAATTTTAATTACTAAATTACAGCTTTGGAAAAAGGAAAGTTAAATACACGGACTCATAATACACAAATGAATATTGACCCCTTTGACGAGCCCATTTGGCAGTCCCGCTAGTCGGTTAGCGGACGAAGGTCAAGGGGGCAGCGCCTTAGAAAATTTTAGAAACTGGCTTTTAGGGTTATAGGTTTTTGTATTGAAAATTAAGATTTTAGGGTTTAGGAAAATAGGGTTTTGGGATTTTGAGGAACTAATATTATTTTTTAAAAGAATAATGCTATTGGATGCTTTAAAGATTTAGGGTTTCAGATGTTTTAGAAAAGTGTAATTAGGGTTTTAGATTTGAAAAACATGTTTTAAGGCTATTAAGGGTTTAGGATTTTAACTTACTACCTTTGAAAACCAATTTTGGATTTGGAGAAATAAATTAATGTTTTGGAAAACAATTAGGATTTTGAGACTTTAATGGAATAATTTAGGGTTTAAAGTTTTGAGAAAAATAGTTTAGGGTTTTGATAATTTAATCAATGACTTAGGCAACTGGATAAATGGAAAATCTGATTTATAAAACATACAATTAGGGTTTAATAATTTATGTTACTGAAAGACTCAATATCAAAGCAAATATTAGAAATGCTTAAAATAAAATATGGCAATACTATTATATGCTTAAACAATTCATGAATCAAAACATAAGAATGCTTTAAATATAAACAAATCAAAGATTTATAATCAAACCTGTGTTGCGTTGGTTCCACCACAGTTGACTCTGGCTGAACAAGAACAAAGACAGCGTTGCTGCCTTTGATGGATTGATGATTGATGAGTGCTATTTGTTGCTAATTTCTTTTGGTGTCTTTGCTATTTTAATCTCTCTTAATGTTAATTGCCGAGCCTTATTAAAGTCTAAAACCTTATTATTTATCGGCCAAAACCTCACTCAAAAATCCTAACTCGAATATTAATCCATCCTTAACACAAATTCTAGTTTAATTCAGAAAAAAAAACAATTGAAGACCATGCCACTTACCATACTACTTTGGAAAGGTTTGAAATTTGTGTGGATGGATCATTATTAATTAAGTTTGGAGCAACTACAAGAGATGTTGACTCAAGCTCCTATCCTTACCTTACGTGTGGAAGGTAGACCACATGTGATTTACAGTGATGCTTTACATAGTGGTTTAAGATATGTTTTGGTGCAGGATGATAGAGTTATTGCATATGCATTCAGACAGCTAAAACCTCATGAGTTAAATGTGAGTGGGGATTTTTGCCCCCACTCCCATGTGAAATGATTCTTGTGACTTTACCACTGTTAGGCTCAAGACCTTAGAGAATATGAGCCAAAACCCAGAGAAAATGGAGTCCAAGATGGGCCGAGAAAAAGAATAGGGTGGATGATTCAATTCCTAAGGAATCCTCAACCCCCTTATGGGTTCAGAAAGTTGGGTATGCATGGGGAAGGTGAGAATGACCCACCCCACAACACCCAATTTGTTGGAACCGGACTCCTTTTCAGGTCTAAATATTATAAAACTCTTAATTATTGTGATATTATCCATACTACATGTGACAATTAAAATAAAGCATCATTGTATTAATAATAAAAATAATATTCAAACAAAATAAATAAATGAACACCCATCCAATGATGGAAACATATCCTTACATCATTTAATATCTAAAACTAAATAGGACACCCACCAAAAGGTGGAAACATATTCTTTATGTTGATTCCAAAATCTTTAAATGATAAAACTAAATTACATGATAAAAACCGAGGCACCCACAAAGTGAAAACGTACCTTTTACAATTCAAGAAATAAAATAAATAAATAATTAAGCAAACTAAATTATTCAAACATAATAATTAAAATGAAACATCCATTATAAATCAAATAAAATAAATTATCCATTAATAAAAAGGCATGTAACAAATTAAATAACTAAGACTAGGGTTTAAAATATTAAATGTAACTAATTAGGGTTTACATCTAAAATCACAATTTTGGAATTAGGTTTGAGAAATTTAGAGTTTTATATTTAGGGTTTAAGGAATTAAGGTTTTGGATTTAGGGCTTAAGGAATTAGGGTTTAAGAAATTTAGGATTTAAGGAATTTAAGGTTTGGTTTAGGCTTAGTTAGGGTGTCTATTTATTAAGAACTTGGTTTATGTTTTGGGAATGAAGGTAGAGGTTACTAGATAAGGTTTTGGTTTTGGTATTTGGAAGTTGGTTTTATGTTTATGGAATTAAAAGGTTTAGAGTTCTGGGCATTTGGCTTTAAGGAATTTAGATTTTTGGAATTTGAGGTTTATGAACTTTGTTATTGGATCAAGTTTTCTCAATAGGGAAGCTAGGGTTTCTAGATGTTTAAGGTTGGTTTAGGTTTTGGGAATTAAGTTGAATGTTTACTGGATTCTGGGTTTAATTAGGGCTTTTGGATGTTTAGGGTTGATTTAGGATTTGGGAATTAAGGTGGATGTTTATATTACTGGATGTTTAAACAAATAGTCAAGGCTCCTCATGAAAATTAGACTTAAATCAACTATTGAATAAAACAATCCTCCAAATCATTGATTAATTTTTTAAACATAAGAAAAATAGACTCATTGCATGTTGAAACAAATTGTAAATCTGTAGATTAAGCCACAGTAATTTAAATGAATTTAATGATTGAAGACAAACCTTCATTGTAGATTCAATCAAAGTTAATGAATTGAAACAAATCCTCTGTCACTGCCTGTCTGGATCAATTAAAGTTTTTAGCTGGAGATCGCTTGATTGTTGCTTTTGTGTTACTTTGTTAAACCATGCTAATTACTAATTCTCTTCCTCCTTTTTTTAATGCTAAGTATCAATATTTATATACAAAATTAGGTTTAAAATAAAACCTAAAAACTTAATCCTACGGTTCAAATGAAATCCATCTTAATTACGGAGTTAATAAGAAAATTAGGACCTGATTAGTGAGCCATAGTGAATTGGAAATTGCCAATTCGCCATGATAAGCAATCCATGGCAAATTGGGAGTCACCAATTCACCATGGTCATCCCACCATAGCAAATTGGCAGGAGCTAATTCGCCATGAAGTCCAATCCATGGCTGATTGGCTCAGCCAATTTGCCATGGTTTAGCATTTTGGTCCGGTCCGATTTATTTTTATGTTTTAAAATCAAACCAACTTATTTTTGGACTGAACCTAATTTATAAAAGTCATAAACTAGGTTTTAGACCTTTATAAATTGAGTCAACTTATTTTTAGGCCTTATAGAACTGAATCGACACATTAAAAGCTATAAACCAAATCTAAGCTTTTTGGAATTGGATCAAATATAGTTTGGCCTTTGTTACTTGTAATCGGACTGGTTTAGAGACAAAATCAAGGGTCTACATTAAACTATTCAGCTCATGATTTGGAGTTGGTAGCTATCCTATTTGCTTGAAGATTTAGCAGCATTAATTGTATGGAGACAAATATTTTATCTACATTGATCACAAGAGTTTGAAGTATTTTGGTGTTCAGAAGGAGCTGAATCTTTGACAGAGATGCTGGCTAGAGCTGATAAAAGACTATAATTGTTTGATTGACTACCACCCAGACAAGGCGAATGCTATTGCAGATGCCTTGAGTTGGAAGTCCATAGTAGGGTTAACTGCCTACCCTCTATTATTGTCAGTAGAGTTAAGAGCTTTGCATCCTAACTTTGAGATATGTAATGATGGTGCTCTTATAACTCTGTTGCAGGTTAGCCCATTACTGTTTGATCATATTAAAGAAGCTTAAAAAGCATATTTGAAACTTCAAAAGATTGTGAAGGATAGCCATAAGGGGGAGAGTAAATGTTTTCATGTCAAAAAGGATGGCAGCTTATGGCATAGAGATCGATTATGAGTTTTTGATGATGCTAAATTGAAAAAGAAGATTATAAAGGAAGCACATTAGTCTTTTTATGCTATGCATCCTGGGAGTACCAAGATGTATCATGATTTAAAAAGGCATTATTAGAGGTTAGGGATGAAGAGGAACATAGTAGAATTTGTATCCAGATAGCTCACTTGTCATCGAGTTAAGGCTGAACACTAGATTCCTTTAGGGTTATTGCAGCCATTATCAGTCCCCGGGTGGAAATGGGAATGTCTCATGATGGATTTCATATCTAGACTACCTCTTACCCAGAGGAAACATGATGCAATCTGGGTAATAGTGGACAGAATGACGAAGTCAACTTGCTTCCTTCAAGTCCAAATGGATTATTCTCTTGACAAGCTGGCTGAGTTGTATGTTAATTAGATTATGAGGTTACATGGTGTTCTAGTTTCACTAATATCTGACAAAGATCCAAGATTCACATCAAGATAATGAAAGAGTTTGTAAGATGCTTTTGGCACTCGGTTACATTTCAGTGCTGATTTTATCTATAAATTGATGGACAGCAAGAGAGAGTGATATAGGTCCTGAAGGATATGTTTAGGAGTTTTTTCAATGACTTTACTGAAATTACTTTTGATTCAATTGGCCTACAACAATAGTTATCAGTTTAGCATTGGGATGGCACCTTATAAGGCTTTTTATGATAAAAAATGTAACACACCTTTGCATTGGGATGAAGTTAGAGAAGGGAAATTGGCAGGTCCTGCTTTGATTAATGAATCAGAAGAGAAATTTAAGATAATTGAAGATCGGTTGAAAGTAGCTTCATATCAACAGAAGTCCTATTCTGATTTGAGGCGAAAGGACATAAAGTTTAATGTAGGAGATAAAGTGTTCTTAAATGTGTCTCCATGGAAGAGAATACTAAGATTTGATCGAATTTGAATCCTAAATACAACGGATAATATCTTCAATGTATCTATGCTTCGGATGTATAGATCGAATTCGTCACATGTGTTATCAGTTGAATCCATAGAGGTGAATCTGGATCTGACCTATGAAGAGGAATCACTGGCAATTTTGACATGAGAGGTGAAAGAATTAAGAAACAAGAAAGTGCCTTTGGTTAAAGTCATATGAGGAACCATTCTACCAAAGAGGCTACATGGGAGAGAGAAGAAGTTATGCGAGGCCAGTATCCATAACTCTTTTAGAGATAAACATCGGATAATTTCAATGATGAAATTCTTTAAGGGAAGAGAGTTGTAACACCCTTATTTTATTAATTAAAATTAAATAAATAAAATGGAAGGATTAATTAATGGGTTTGAAGAAGAATTTAATAAAAATATACTTAGTGTATAAGTGAAATATACTTAAAGTATAAATTTCACTAAAAAACAGAAATAAAAAAAGTAAAAGTTAAAAGTCAAAAATAAAAGTTAAAAGTTAAAAAAATAAATCAAAATTAAAATTATTTTTGAGTGGAAAAGGTAAATATTAAACATTAAATATGACTTAATTAATTATTTAATTAGTATATATATGTACGGTTAAGAGAAGAAAGAAAATTAAAAAGTCAAATATGGTCTTCTTCTTCTTCCTCTTCTCTTTAGGTCATCCACCATTTTTGTCCAAAGGGAGTTTTTGATTCTTCCAAATACTCAAAATTTCATGAAGTTTTCAAGAATTAAGAGTGGATTTTAGAGAATTATAAACCAAAGGTAAGGGTTTTCTTCAATTTAAGAAGTTTTCTTTTAGCTTATGAATATTTGAAATTCTCATTTTTGATGGAGATTCCAATAATTACAAATATGAGTTGTTATGATGTTATTTTTGTGTGGAAGTAATGATTTTATGGATGGGTGGTTGAAATAATTGGGTTTTGTTGAAGTTTGGAAGAGATAATATTGAAATTAGGGTTTTGGTGGAATTTTGAGGTAGAATGGATGCAATTGAATTTTAATTGAATAAAATGTGTTAGAATGAGTTATTTATACTAAATTTGTACTTATAATTAGGTTTAGGAGTGAGTAAAGTGAACTTACATAATTAAAGAGAAGAAGGGCATTTGGTGAAGTTGGAGTTAGAGAGTGAATTGGGCTTGGATTTTGGCATATTTAATGTTAGTACATACTTTGATTACATGTATTCAATTGCATTTGATTTGGCCTAGCACATTATAAAATTATGAATGTGCTAAGCTATTTTGATGTTGGTTTTAACATGTAAGATTCATTGTTTTGAGTGATGATGTGTGAATTGCATTTAATAAAAAAAATGTTAAGCCATTGTAGAATGGTTAATTACATGGATATGTGTTATTTGAGAAAAATGGGAAAAATGCCTAATAAATGTGGGGAAAGAAGCTCATTGTAAAAATGACCAAGAAAATGATAAATGTAATTGAATTATGTTGAAATGAGGAAATTATATATGATTATGGAAAATGAAATGGAAATGGATAAAATCTGATGTATGTTAATCTTATGTAATATCTTGTCCTAGTGAATTGTGTTTGGTACCATCGATTTGGAATGCCATTGATAAGGGACTAGACATACTGGTGTCATAGTGGATGTGCCTATAGGCAGTATTTATGACACTAAGATCCCCTGTGTCGATAGGGGACGCACCTACGAATAGTATTATTAGACACTCAGATCTCTGGTGTCAATAGGGGATGCGCCTTTAAGTGGTTTTACTTGACACTTAGATCTGCAGTGTCACGATAGACCAAAATAATATTTTCTAGAATATGAATATTATATAGGGACTTTTGGGCCCAATGTATGTGTTTGTGAAAGATTGATTTTTTCTATGAGTAAAGTGTGCATTTTACATGCTACATTTCATATCTTTGAGGAAAAGCATGGTGCATTATTTTTAAAATTACTATTGTTATCAAAATATGTACCACTAAACTAGTAGCTTAGCAAGATTGATTTCATCATGCAGGTGATAGGGTAGAGGCAGAGAGCCTTGCTAGACCTGACCAGGTCTAGGTTTTTAGACTGGCACTTGAAGCTTGATATTTTGCCACAAGACCAGAGCCTGCTTGTATATCATGTAAATATTTATTTTTGTTAAATTCATTATGTTTATATAAATTATGCTATTATGTAAAAATGTTATCAAATTAATGTGTGGTTAAGTGTTGTAAAATATTTGAAATAAATTATGTGTGTGTGTGTGTATATATATGGTGACGAGATGTTGAATGATTCTTGGAGAAAATGTTAGAGAATTAGAATTTATATTAGTACTGGGAGTGTATTTTTCCACAGGTTGTGTTTATTTGATTTTAGCGAATGTTTAATTCATCAAAAAAACTTTGGCAAATTTTTTCTAGTGATTTTCATTTATATACATATATTGTTTTGTCATTTATTTATTTATACATATTTATTTACCTATTAAATTATCTTTTAAAGATTAATTTATTTTTGGAACAACTATGAGAAATTTTATACTATATTTTCTATAGCATTTTTGTATTTTGTATACTTATTTTACATAAATTGGGTGCATGTATTAAATATATATAGGGTATAAGGGTATTACAAAATATCCATTTAATTTCATAAACACAATTCACTTCGAAATCAAATAATTTAAGATTCCAATAACTCCAAATTTCATTTAAACCATATATCAAGATAAAGGATTTTTGTTTCCTATATACCAAATCTTCCATAACCTTGTAATTCAACTTTAAGTTTTTTACCAAACTTGCTTTTCAAGTTAATTATCTAGAAAACTCACTTTTTGTAACATCCTCAGACAATTCTTATATAAAAATTATTAGAGAATGTTATTTGATATACTTTCTGTGCTCCGATCAATTCATAGAAAATTTCTCTTTCAACTAATAAAAATTTTAAAATAATAATATAATTTGTATAATACAACACTTATATTCCAACATTTAAACCAATCTACAATAATCCAAATACTAGTTACAAACCAAATACCTATCATAAGTTTATCAAATCAAATGATTATGTAATACATTCCTTTCTTTAACAATCATTCACTAGAATTCTCAAACTTCATCCTTTAAATACATATATTCCTTTCATGTTTACAAATTTGTACAATCTCTCAAATAACCAAATTAAATCACATACATATATTATAATTTATGAGTACAATATAGAAAAGATCTTTATATGTACTATAGGTAATTTTCTGAGATTCTTAATTCCACTTCTTAACTTGCTCCGATGTCCTGATACCTACGTGTCAGAAAATAATTCTAACACGCTAAGCAAAGCTTAGTGGTGCATGTATAAACATATTTTGTCACTTAATATGAAGGAAAAATACTTATGAAAATATAGTAATAACACTTAGTTTTAAGAAATCTTTCAAAATAAAAGTCATCATGCTATACTATACTTTAGGTACTGCAACTTTTCTCTTTATGAATCATTTTATTTAAGACTTGTTTTCTCATTTGATAACATTGTTCACAATATGTTTATTTTGTTTTTCAATAAGTCTTAGTTTTCAATTTCACATACAGAATAATTCATTCAATCTATAATTTTTAGCACTTAAATTTAGTACTATACTTTGGAGCACTTTGTATCCTATATCATTATATACACTTTCAATCATTATAACTGATAAGTGCACAATTGATGATATTTTATTCCTATTTCTTAATATGATTATTATCCAATTGAGTTTAATTTGTTTGTTCAAGTGTATTTTAGGGTTAATTTCAGAAATTCTCTGTATTTTGAGGCTTATGGTCATTTCGGAGGAATTACGGATGAAAGTAGAAGAAAAGAGCAAAATTCATCAATGGACATGCCCATGGACATGGGCGTGTCAATATACGTGCCCTTGATGCTGCATACAGAAGCATTGACACGCCCAGTGACATGGGCGTGTCACCAAGCGTGCCTTTTGCAATGTTTCACAGTAGCTGTGACACGCCCAGTGACATGGGCGTGTCACTGGACGTGCCTTATGTTCAAAATCTCAGTGGCAATGACACGCCCAGTGACATGGGCGTGTCAGGTGAAATTATCTGTAGTATAAAAGCTGCGCTGAGGCATGAATTAAGGATCCGAATTTCATATTTTATAACCTAGAGCCGACTTCTAAAGCAAAAAGGAGAGTTTTGGAGCTGAGATTGAGGGTGAAGACATATTTTAAACAGGATCTAAACCAAGATTCAAGGATTCAAGAGAAGATATATGAATTATTCGCAATGGATTGTTTGGATTCTTTTTCTTATTTCTCTTGTTCTAGTTTTCTGATTTTGAACATGAACTAATTTATTCTCTATCTAGATATTGATGAACACTAGCTTTATTGTATGGATTGAATAATTTTATTAAATTGAATCATTTGATTGAGTTGTTTTATTCTTATGTTGCTTAATGATTTATTTCTAATTAATAATAGCATGCTTATTGATTGATTGCAATTTTCATATTATTGACCTGAGAAAGCTTGATATGAATTGAATATTCTTAAGAATTGAGGATTGATTGGGGTACTAGAGATAGACTTATAAGATCCTTTGGTTTATAATTCCTTATTCTTAATGCAAGATCTATTTAATTATATTTGAGAAGAGATTCCGACATTCTACTTAGTGATTAGGGATTAATTCGCTTGAGAAAGGTTTTAGTCTAATTTAGAGGAATACCAATTCAACTCTATCATTTGGTTTAATTGAATTGATTTTCATAAATATAATTGTGGCTAGGGGGATTCAATATCTGGATAGTATCATCATCATCAATCAATTTATTCAACTCTCAATTTCTCTCAATTTTCATTTATTAAGTTAATTATCTTTAATTACAAAACTTCACAAAATTGTTGAGTCGCTAAACAATGGTTAAAATTTGTACTAGTACTTGGCCTTGTCCCCATTGGAATGATAAATCGCTCACTACTTTATTACTTGAGCGACTCGTGCACTTGCGGCATTGCAATAGCATAGGTTCCTGCTGTCAACAACACTTATAAAGTTATTGATTTATTCAATACCTTGAGAATAACATTTCCATTCCATGCATTAGAACTTTCCCTTGTAAACATTAATATATATATATACAATCATTTTCACATTATAACACAGTAAGTCAATTTCAAGTAACAGACTTATATTATTCTTTTGCATTTCTTCCATTATTCACAACTATCATGTTCACATATATTTTCAATTTAGATATTTTCATTAAATATGCCCATACATGCTAAACTCAGATCATAGGTTTGGATAACATGTTAGTGTAGCAATTTTAATGCCAATTCTCAAGAATGTATAATGGCAATTACGCCCACTATCACTGATAACACAATATGTCCATTAATGGCATGAAGTGTCCATTATCACTATAGCTATCCTTTTTATGGATAGCCATTCAATTCAAAGCTAGATCTAAAATTAGTATGATTTGGGCAATTCATTAATTTTTAGTAACACTGAATTGTTTATATCACTTCACTGGTACAATACTTTTATCAACATTTAGTATGATTATATTTGTCAAATATCTAAAGTTTATCACTCTTTTTCATACTTTTTAACACATGCACATGAATTCTAAACACAAAAGTAAGAAATATAAACATATTAGTTTCATACTAGGCATGTATATGAAAAAATACAAGCCAAAAATATTATTTAGGTACCCCACGGCCGTGGCATCACAACCCCATGCCCGTGGGATACCAAATGAAGCTGTAAAATAACTTTGAAAACTCTCACGGTCGTGGCCTTCAACGGCCACTGCCATGGCATTTAGACCTGCTCTGTTTTATCTAAATTTTTGAAGAAATAGTCACGCTTTCAATCCCGCGGTTCGGAGTAATTCTTCCTCCAACAGTTCCAACTTTGATGCCACGCCCGTGGTACCTTTATGCCAAGCCCGTGGCATCCCAAAATCATGTATTCTGTACTTTTAACTTCATTAAACACAAACATATTGAAGATCTAAAATAATAATGTATCAAACTCAAAGTTTTGACATAAAAATAAGTCTTATCAAATAGTTTACTACTACTTCACTTAATCAAACTTTCAACCATTTCGTACGGATAAAAACAGCATCAAGCCCTTCAATTCTCATAAAGGTTGAGTTAAGAATCAAACCCATCATATAAAAGTTATTTTTCACTCATCAATCCATTGAATCAATACTTTTAAGAAATATATCATTATACATAACTCAATCATTCAATTAAATCATTAAAACTCATAAAAATTCATATATTTGCAAATTATAAATCAAAAGCACATACCTCTTCACAATTCCTCTTTCTCTTTCTCTCTTTCCCTTTGATTACTTATGGATAATCTTGCCTTTTCTAGCTTGTTCTTCTCAAAATCTATACCTATGTGTAATTTGCTCTTAATCCTTGATGAATTTGATGAAAGGAAGAAGAAATAGAGAGAAGATGGTGATGATGGTAGAGGGTGGTGTGGAAGATGGAGAAGAAATCAGAAATTTCTACACACACACACACACACACACATATATATATATATTATAATATTTTTAAATCAAGTGAGGGAGGGCTCATAATAAATATGGTGAACCCTCATTCTTAACCGTTGATTCTAAATCGAGTTTTAATTTCATAAAACGGTAAAAATAATCTCTTCAGTAAATTTTTGAGATATACAATTTACTATCCTCTACTTATAGCAATTATCCACAATACTTTTGTCACTATACTCTATTAATTTTTCAATATTAGTTAAAAAGTTTCCTGTTTAAAATCTTGACCATTACAATTCTCCCCCACTAAAGAAATTTCATCCTCGAAATTTACATACTTTGACAATAAGCTATTTAATTTTTAAATAATCTCAAATCTTACATAACTCAATTATTTTATTTCTTTACATAACTTTTATTTATACCTAATATCAATCAATGTAACACTTTCAGAATAATCTTATTATATAACTATAGAAGATTCAGCTCTACACACTTAAACTGTTCAAGTTCAATTCTGTAATTGCCTTTAATTTTCTTTAGAATTTATATATATATATATAATTTGTATCATTACATTCCATTGTTATATATACATCTTTCTTTATCTTGTATACTGAACTTTAAATCCTAGTTCCGGATAGCGGGTTACTGATGGCAAGTAAATGCCCACTGTATCAATATGGCCAAAGGCCCACTATGGCATGAATGCCCACTGTATATGATGTCACAGAGTGACCACTGAGAGAAAGGAACCAAAGGTCCTTTATGATGCAAAGCGTCCACTGATGGCATAGATGCCAATATCACTGGGACATATATATATATATAATGTCCTCTATGGCACAAAGTGCCCACTTTCAATATCGGACATAAGTGTCCTTTATGGCACAGAGTGCCCACTTTCACTATGGGACATAAGTGTCCTCTATGGCATAGAGTGCCCACTTTCACTATGGGACATAAGTGTCCTCTATGACACAGAGTGCCCACATTCAATATGGCATAAAATGCCACTATTATTTTGAATATTTACCTTTTAGCTAATCCGGAAACTAGATTTAACATCAGTATAATCGATCAATACATTTATTTCATTGTTAAAAATTATTGTCAATTATAATATCTTTTGGAATATAACACTTTTTTCTTTGAAGTGTTTGTTTATTATTGTGAATTTATAAGATGATGAAAGAAAGGACCCCTTGAAGCTAGCAAGTGGACCAATCACTAGGAGCAAGACAAAGAGATATCAAGCTAGCATGGCTTTGCATATTCAAGAAGAGATTTCCAAAGAGCTTCAAGAATTATCATTCAAGAAGATGGAGATGGAGCTGCAAGGAAGGCCTAAATATATCATGGTTCTAGAAGCATGCAATGGAAGCCCAGAAGGAGCCTTTGAAGGTTATTTTTAAGCCTAGGCCGAAACTACCAAGGAAGAGTCAAAGCTTGGTCAATCTTATTTCCATGCACATTCATGGATGCAAGTTGGCCGAATTCCAAGGGAGTTTGTTGCACCGCTTGGCCGAATCTTCATAGTTAGGGGGGATATTTTTGTTATTTTGTGGTCCCCATCCTTTTATTTTAATTAGTTAAGTTGTTTTGACTTTGTCAAATCCTATTCTTGTTGGGTTTTTGGAAGTGTTTTCCCATACAAGCCTAGGATCCTTCTAGAATGTTTTAGTATTAATTTTCCATATGCAATTAGGAATTTTGTAACCCTTATTTACTATTAGGCCGAATTGGGGAGACCATGATTATTAAAGAAATTTTTGAATTCTTCTACAAGTTCTTCTTGTGAATTTTCGTGTGAGAGAGATTAGAGTGGATTCTTTAATTCTTTTTTTGCATCAAGAATTAGGTTTACTTATCAACGAGAGTTGTGGCGTTTTCCTTCTTCTTACCAACTAAATCCTTCAATCATAGTGAGTTCGCGTCTCTTTATAGGCGTTGGGTTCCTTAGGAGGTGATTATCAAGTTTCAAGGAGTTCTCTACCATTGTTATACGTTGGGTTTGCTGCCATCGTTGCTAAGGGTTCGCGTCATTTGGTATCAGAGCCATGCTACAAGGTAATTTTTATCTACTTTGTCTTTCTAGGGTTTGTTAGTTTAGGTCTTTTAAATTTCTGCGTTTTAGAGTTCTTAGAGAGTCTAGTCTTTAATTTTCAAAAAAGAGTCATATATCAAAATTCGAAAAGCCTGAAGATTGTTCAAAGAGTAATTTGAAACCTAGGAAAAGGAGTATGATCTAATTTCGAAACCTAGGTCTTGCATCTGAATTGGATTTGAAACCTAGGGAATTAATCTGATTGAAATTCAAAAATTGTTTTGTGTTGTTGGGTATTCCCTCAATTTGTTTTGTGGGTGAATTCTGTGTTGCGAATTAAGTCCAGATTTCGAAAAGTTCTTGTGAGTAAATTAAGTTTCGAATCAAGGGGATAGTGATAGGAAAAAAAAGAGAGTACAAAACCACTTCAAAAAAAATTGTTTGATATTCTTGTTATTTGGGTGCTAAAGATCAGATTTAGGTGGGTTAGAAGTAATAAAATTTTTGGGGCGAATAATTTCACCTTTTGAGGGGCTTTTGGAATTCGAAAATCAGACCTTAATATTCATATTATTTGAGTGTTATAGGTGGGAATTAGAGTCTAGAAGCTAGCGTTTTGGGTAGAATTGATTAGGTCCATAAAGCAGCTTGCCAAGTGTGGGTTGTTTTTGATTCATTATATCTAAATTGGTCTTGTTTATTGGCTTCATTGTTTCTGATTTCTTTATCTAGCTTTTAATTCCATTACATTGCTAAGTATCATTTGCTTGTGTCGATACTTGGTTTTATATCGTGTAGTGCAAATTACCTTGCATTTCCTCCTGATACTTGTCTTGTTTTCTATCTGGTTCTAGGATTTAGGTTCTAGTTTCTTGAACGACTTGACAATTGTTGGTTGGTGAGCTTGGTTCTGAAGTGCAATCAAGGAAGACAAGAAAAGTGAGGTAATTCTAAACACTTGAGTGAATTTCGATTATTACTAATCTTGTTTCTTTGAGTTTGTTTGTTTGTTAACATGGCTGGAAAAGGAGAAGAGACTAGCAAAGAAGGAGCTATGGCCGAAAGCTTGGCTATGCTTAATGAGACTTTGGCAGCAATGTTTGGTCGAATGGAGATGATGGATACTAGATTGCAAGAGAATGCAGCACGGCAAGCACAACAAATGCAGCAAGTGTAACAAATTCAGCAAGTGCAACAAGGGCAGCCAGCCGCACATCCAAATCCCATAATGCGAGCTAGAAGAGTGCTTAGGAGAGAAGGGCAAGGAAATCTTGAAGCCCTAGAAGCAGCCGAAAGGGTAGAAGATGAAGATGAAGGTGGAAATCAACCTACCACTGATGGTGACCTTACTTCCATCAAGATGAAGATTCCTTCCTTTGAAGGGAAGAACAATGCAGAAGAGTTAATAGAATGGGAGAAGAAAGTTGAGCAGATTTTCGAATTCCATAACTACACCGAAGAGAAGAAATCAGTTTTGGCAGCCGTAGAGTTCAAAGGGTATGCTACCTTTTGGTGGGATCAATTGAAAGCTAATAGAAGAGGGAAAGGTATGAGGCCTATTCCTGAATGGTCAACCTTGAAAGAACTAATGAGAAGTCGATTTGTACCATCTCACTACATTTGGGATTTGTACAATCAACTAGCAAGACTAGTTCAAGGTGGAAGAAGTGTGGAAGAGTACCACAAAGAGATGGAGATGATCATGGCTAGGGAAAATATTGATGAAGATGAAGACAAGAAGATGTCACAATTTCTTGGGGGATTGAATTTGAACATAGCTAATGAATTGGAGATGTATGAATTCAACACAATGGAAGAGTTAGTTCAAAAGGCCATGAAGATAGAGAGAAGATTGAAGAATAAAGTTATTTCGAAAACTGGCTACTCTAAAGCTAGTGGAAAATTTTCAAACTTCAAGTGTTCAAGTTCGAGTGGAGGTTCCTACAAAGGGGATTACAAGGATTCTTTCCAAAAGAATTCTTCCTACAATCCTAATTTCAAGAAGCCGAATGATGGGGATGCAAAAACAGCCAAGGAAACACCTTCTAGACCTACTCCAAGTAGGGAAATTAAATGCTACAAGTGTTTGGGAAGTGGACACATTGCTTCTCAATGTCCGAATAAGAGGGTGATGATTGCTACCCATGAAGGGGAAATTGAATCAGAATCTGAACATGAAGAAGAAGAAGAGGAGGCCGAATGTGGTGATAGGGCCGAATATGATGAAGAGGCTTGGGAGAATCAAGTCTTGAATGCTGAACATGGAGAGATGCTTGTTACTAAAAGAGCCTTGAATATTCAAGTCAAGGAAGAATACTTGGATCAAAGGGAGAATCTTTTCCACTCTAGTTGTTTGGTGAATGGTAAGGTTTGTACACTTATCATTGATGGTGGAAGTTGTACCATGCTGCTAGTACTACAATGGTGGATAAATTGGGGTTAGCTTGTTTTAAACATCCCAATCCTTACAAGTTGCAATGGTTCAATGACGCTGGGGAAGTAAAAGTGTTGAAGGAAGTCAAGGTACCATTCTCCATTGGGTGGTGTAAAGATGAGGTTTTGTGTGATGTAGTGCCAATGCAAGCTGGACATTTGCTATTAGGAAGACCATGGCAGCATGATGAAGGGCACAACATGATGGCTTTTCTAATAAGTATACCTTTACTTATGAAGGAAGGAAGGTTGTTCTAGCACCATTATCACCTCAAGAGGTGTATGAAGATCAAAAGAGGATGCTAGAGAGGGAGAAAGAAGTTTTGGCCAACATGAACCAAGGGGGTTCTAATTCGGCCAATGATGTTTCTTCAACACCCAAGGGTAATTCTAAGGGTAGGGAGAGAGAAAATAATAAAGTGAGTGAGTGCAGAAAGGGAAAAGAGGCCGAGAGTCAAAAGAAAGTAAGAAAACAAATAAATTGCCCATTGGTGAGAGAAAATAAGCAAGGAGAAAAAGCAAAACATACTTTTTATGCAAGAGCAAGAGAGATAGATGTAGGGTAGCCTGTACTCATTATGTATAAAGAATCGTTACTTGCCGACAGTGAAGAATCTCTTGATTCTTTACCTTCTGGTTTTTTGTCTTTGTTGTAGGATTTTAAGGATGTGTTTCCTGAAGACCTTCCTAGTGGTTTGCCGCCATTAAGAGGGATTGAGCATCAAATTGACTTCATACCCGGTTCTGCAATTCCAAACCGGCTAGCATATAGGAGCAATCCTATGGAGACAAAAGAGATGCAAAGACAAGTTGAAGAGCTTTTGGAGAAAGGCTTGGTTCGCGAGAGCCTTAGTCCTTGTGCCATTCCAGTCTTATTAGTACCCAAGAAAGATGGTTCTTGGAGGATGTGTGTTGATTGTAGGGCTGTGAACAAGATTACTGTGAAGTATAGACATCCCATTCCTAGACTTGATGACATGTTGGACGAATTGCATGGGGCGAGATATTTCACAAAGATTGATCTTATGAGTGGTTATCATCAAATTCGCATGAAGCCGGGAGATGAATGGAAGACTGCCTTCAAAACAAAATATGGTTTGTATGAATGGTTAGTTATGCCTTTTGGTTTATCTAATGCACCTAGTACTTTCATGAGATTAATGAACCATGTTTTGAGAGCTTATTTAGGTAAGTTTGTGGTAGTTTACTTTGATGATATTCTGATTTATAGCAAAACTGAGGAAGAACATGTTGAACATGTTAGGAAAGTGCTTGAAATCCTTAGGGAGCAAAACCTTTATGCTAAGCTTACGAAGTGTTCTTTTTGTCTAGATAGGGTTATTTTTCTTGGTTTTCTTGTAAGTATGCAGGGAATTGAAGTTGATCAAGAGAAGGTGAAAGCTATCCAAGAGTGGATGAATCCTTCAAGTGTGACAGAAGTGAGGAGTTTTCACGGATTGGCAAGCTTCTATAGGAGATTTGTCCCTAATTTCTCTACATTGGCAGCCCCCTTGACTAGCATAATCAAGAAAGAAGTGGGATTCATTTGGGGCAAGGAGCAACAAGAAGCATTTGATGCTTTGAAGGAGAAGCTTTCTACTACACCCGTTTTAGCTTTACCTAACTTTGATTCTACTTTTGAAATTGAATGTGATGCTTCTGATGTAGGTATTGGAGCTGTTTTGATGCAAGAGAAGAAGCCCATTGCATACTTTAGTGAAAAGCTTAATGGAGCAAAGCTGAATTATTCAACTTATGATAAGGAGCTATATGCTTTGGTGAGAGCATTGGAAGTATGGGAGCATTATTTGCTGCCCAAGGAATTCGTGATCCATTCAGACCATGAATCATTGAAGCATTTGAGAGGGCAAGGCAAGTTGAATAAAAGACATGCAAAATGGGTTGTGAAGATTGAGAAGTTTCCTTATGTGATCAAATACAAGCAAGGTAAAGACAATGTAGTGGCAGATGCACTTTCAAGGAGATACGCTTTACTTAATGTTTTGAGTACTAAATTGCTTGGATTTGAATGTATAAAGGACTTATATGTTGGTGATTCTGATTTTGGCAATGTTTATGATGCTTGTGAGCATGGTGCTTTTAATTCTTTCTATAGACATGATGGGTTTTTGTTTAAGGGTTCGAAATTATGCATGCCTAGATGTTCTATGAGAGATTTGCTAGTATTAGAATCACATTGTGGGGGGTTTGATGGCATTTTGGAGTTGATAAGACTTTAGACATGCTGAATGAACACTTTTATTGGCCGAATATGAAAAGGGATATAATTCGGATTTGTAAGGCTTGTTTGGCTTGTAGGCAAGCTAAGTCTAAGTCTATGCCTCATGGTTTGTATATGCCATTACTCGTTCCTAGTTCTCCTTGGATGAACATTATTATGGACTTTGTTTTAGGTTTACCAAGGACTAAGAGGGAGAGAGATAACATATTTGTGGTTGTTGATAGGTTTAGTAAGATGGCACACTTTATCCCATGTCATAAGAGTGATGATGCTAGTTTAGTGGCCGAACTCTTCTTTAGGGAGGTGGTTCGAATTCATGGGATACCAAAATCCATAGTTTCTGATAGAGACACCAAGTTTTTGTCTCACTTTTGGCGTGTGCTTTGGGGAAAGTTAGGTACCAAGTTGTTATTTTCCACCACTTGTCATCCTCAAATGGATGGACAAACAGAAGTAGTAAACAGAACTTTAGGTACCATGTTGAGAGCTTTAGTGGGTAAGAATTTGAGTTCTTGGGAAGATTGTTTGCCATTTATTGAGTTTGCTTATAATCGTGCTATTCATTCTTCCACAGGATATTCACCTTTTGAGCTTGTTTATGGTTTTAACCCACTAACAGTTTTGGATCTTGTTTCTTTACCTTCTCATGAGCTTGTTAGTTTAGATGGTGAGAAGAAAGCTAAATTGGTGAAAGAGATGCATGAGAAAGCAAGGGCGAATATTGAGAAAAGGAACAATAGATATGTTGATTCTGCAAATAGAGGGAGACGTGAGATGAAGTTTCAAGTAGGAGATTGGGTTTGGGTGCATTTTTGAAAAGAGAGGTTTCCTAACCAAAGGAAGAACAAGTTGCAAGCTAGAGGAGATGGCTCATTCCAAGTGCTGGAGAAGATTAATGACAATGCCTACAAGATCGACTTACCAGGTACGTATAATGTTAGTGCTACTTTCAATGTAAGTGATCTTTCTCCTTTTGATGATGCAGATTTGAGGACAAATCTTTTTGAAGAGGGGGAGAATGATGCAAGAAAGGACCCCTTGAAGCTAGCAAGTGGACCAATCACTAGGAGCAAGGCAAAGAGATATCAAGCTAGCATGGCTTTGCATATTCAAGAAGAGATTTCCAAAGAGCTTCAAGAATTATCATTCAAGAAGATGGAGATGGAGCTGCAAGGAAGGCCTACATATATCATGGTTCTAGAAGCATGCAATGGAAGCTAAGAAGGAGCCTTTGAAGGCTATTTTTAAGCCTAGGCCGAAACTACCAAGGAAGAGTCAAAGCTTGGTCAATCTTATTTCCATGCACATTCATGGATGCAAGTTGGCCGAATTCCAAGGGAGTTTGTTGCACCGCTTGGCCGAATCTTCATAGTTAGGGGGGAAATTTTTGTTATTTTGTGGTCCCCGTCCTTTTATTTTAATTAGTTAAGTTGTTTTGACTTTGTCAAATCCTATTCTTGTTGGGTTTTTGGAAGTGTTTTCCCATACAAGCCTAGGATCCTTCTAGAATGTTTTAGTCTTAATTTTCCATATGCAATTAGGAATTTTGTAACCCTTATTTAAGGGAACTTTTAGGCCGAATTGGGGAGACCATGATTATTAAAGAAATTTTTGAATTCTTCTACAAGTTCTTCTTGTGAATTTTCGTGTGAGAGAGATTAGAGTGGATTCTTTAATTCTTTTTTTGCATCAAGAATTATGTTTACTTATCAATGAGAGTTGTGGTGTTTTCCTTCTTCTTACCAACTAAATCCTTCAATCATAGTGAGTTCGCATCTCTTTATAGGCGTTGGGTTCCTTAGGAGGTGATTATCAAGTTTCAAGGAGTTCTCTACCATTGTTATACATTGGGTTTGCTGACATCGTTGCTAAGGGTCAGCGTCATAAGATATGAGCAATTATTTCAAACACATTTATCATATGAACATATATACACATCATATTTGTTTCCGATTAGTTCGACTAATTTTATTTATTTATCAATATTTATCTTTTCAAATCATTTCCATGTTTCCACTGTAATAATGAAATCTAAAACGATTTCCACTCTTTATTTGTTTAATTCTTTTCTTAACATATTAAGAATTTACAACTATTATTTCACTTTAAGAGTACATGTACATTTATAATTTATTCTCTATGTTTAATACACACACACACTCACACAAATATATATATTTCTAACTTGATCTATAATACATCATTTCACTAGAAGGGTTAAACTACCTTCAAATCTCATTACATTCTTTCCTTTTCACAGTATCAATTCCTTTCTTTCTATTGTATCAATTAGCATCAGTTAACTCTTTAACACTTCTATATATAATCTATACCTTGTCTTTAATCACCAAATAATGTTACTATCACGTATTTCATAAGTACACAATATGTAAATCTCACATTCTTACTTTCATTCCTCAATCAATTCATATATACACCTCTTTGTTTTCTTTATCTTGCTCTTCAAATTATGTAAAATCATCAATGATTCATCAATATATCATTCCTTCTCACCCTGCTTCGGACATTATCTTATTTCTTCATGAATAATGTTAAATCCACTAATCACTTGTAATCATCTTTTATCTTTTCTCTAACTGTACACTTATTTTACATATCCAATTACATTTATCTATACTTTTCTCAAGTTTTCTTCACATCTAAATTTCATCATTTAATAAATTGATTTCATTTCAATCTTATAAGAAATCTTTCAGTAATTATAACTATATCCAAGATGTATTCAATAATTCACTACTAATTCCACCCATAAATTCTACTCTGTGAAAGTATAAGAAAGTAGAAATATGCATGTTTATAGGAATGATCATGTATCTTACTATTGGGATTTCTTCTCAAAGTTTGAAGAATAGAAATTTGCACAAACATACACATGACTATACAAATAATCATGCATATCTTTGCTAGAATTTCTTTTCATGATTTAATTAATAAGTTATTAATAATGCAACTCATACAAATTGAAGAAACAGGATCCAACTCTTCAAAGCACAATCAAATTCAAATCGCAATTCCCATAACCCTAAAATCTTTCAAAGCCTTATCTTCTTCCACAACCATATAGCAACTCATAAATGATTCAATGATAGATTTAATCATTGTTCCAATTAATATGTCATAAATACACCTTTACATATTGCAAGAATAACTTTACTATCATAGAATAAAGTTTTATACTCATATTTTTCATAATTATATCTTTCACAAATAATGGCGTTTTATCAATTCACAAATCTCTTTACATAGCAAAAATCAAGATCATTTCACTAACTAGTAAAATAAATAGTATACAAGCACTAACCTCTTTAGCTCACTTTCCTTGTCAATCTTTTGTTTTGATGATGTTTTAGAAGACAATAGAAGACACTCGAAATCTTTAAATAAGTTTTAGGACTTTTATACAATATACTCACTTATACAGTAGTTTTGATGCATTCACTTTCTTTAATTTAACTATCACTTCAATTTTTAACGTCGAAACATTATAAAAACAATTACTTTTGATGCTTTAAAACTCTATTATCCATATATCACATTCAAATTACAGCTCGAATTCATTTCGAGCTATCAAGGTATTTTCATAATTTCTTACCTCTTCGAAATCTTTTTCAAACATATGGATATTATCCATACTCAAATTTAATGTTATTCTTATTAAGGTTTATTTAACCTTATCACTATCAATTCCAAATGCTCTAATATCATAATCAATCCAATTTGACACTCGTATATTCATTTAATGCAGAACATCAATACTTAAAGTTGTAAAACATGACAATTCTCATTCTCGTAAGAAATTTCATTCTCGAAATTTATCTATCTGTCATAATTCATTCCTCAGATTCCAATAAATTATTACACTTCCACTGTGTTACTTTGACATATCTCTTTGGCTACTCATATCTTGTTTTCCTTTCACATCCTTCTTTATCACAAATAGATCTAGTGCACTCCAAAGAATACACTACGAATGCTCAATCAACTCTTAGTAAATGTTCTACTACCATAAACATATGGAATATCAACTATATCAAAACACATATCCACTTATTCAATTCACATAACTTAGAAAATTACATTTCACTTCTCCCATAACTCCACATGCCAAAAACGCCTAAACCACGCTCTGATACCACTAAATGTAACATCCTCGGACAATTCTTATAAAAAAACTATCAGAGAATGTTATTTGATATACTTTCCGTGCTCCAATCAATTCATAGAAAATTTCTCTTTCAACTAATAAAAATTTTAAAATAATAATACAATCTGTATAATACAACACTTATATTCCAACATTTAGACCAATCTCTAATAATCCAAATACTAGTTACAAACCAAATAACTATCATAAGTTTATCAAATCAAATGATTATGTAATACATTCCTTTCTTTAACAATCATTCACTAGAATTCTCAAACTTCATCCTTTAAATACATATATTCCTTTCATGTTTACAAATTTGTACAATCTCTCAAATAACCAAATTAAATCACATACATATATTATAATTTATGAGTACAATATACAAAAGATCTTTATATGTACTATAGGTAATTTTCTAAAATTCTTAATTCCACTTCTTAACTTGCTCCGATGTCCTGATACCTGCGTGTCAGAAAACAATTCTAACACGCTAAGCAAAGCTTAGTGGTGCATGTATAAACATATTTTGTCACTTAATATGAAGAAAAAATACTTATGAAAATATAGTAATAACACTTAGTTTTAAGAAATCTTTCAATATATTAACTAATTTCAGTGACAAACCAACATAATATTCTGAATACACAAAATAATAGCTTTAACTTTATAAAAGTCACCATGCTATACTATACTTTCGATACTGCAACTTTTCTCTTTATGAATCATTTTATTTAAGACTTGTTTTCTCATTTGATAACATTGTTCACAATATGCTTATTTTGTTTTTCAATAAGTCTTAGTTTTCAATTTCACATATAGAATAATTCATTCAATCTATAATTTTCAGCACTTAAATTTAGTACTATACTTTGGAGCACTTTGTATCTTATATCATTATATACACTTTCAATCATTACAACACTTATAAAGTTATTGATTTATTCAATACCTTGAGCATAACATTTCCATTCCATGCATTAGAACTTTCCCTTATAAACATTAATATATATATATATACAATCATTTTCACATTGTAACACAGTAAGTCAATTTCAAGTAATTGACTTACATTATTCTATTGCATTTCTTCTATTATTCACAACTATCATGTTCACATATATTTTCAATTTAGATATCTTCGTTAAATATGCCCATACATACTAAACTCAGATCATAGGTTTGGATAACATGTTAGTGTAGCAATTTTAATGCCAATTCTCAAGAATGTATAATGGCAATTACGCCCACTATCATTGATAACACAATGTGTCCATTAATGGCATGAAGTGTCCACTATCACTATAGCTATCATTTCTATGGTTAGCCATTCAATCCAAAGCTAGATCTAAAATTAGTATGATTTGGGCAATTCATTAATTTTGAGTAACACTGAATTGTTTGTATCATTTCACTGGTATAATACTTTTATCAACATTTAGTATGATATATATATTTGTCACATATCTAAAGTTTATCACTCTTTTTCATACTTTTAACACATACACATGAATTCTAAACACAAAAGTAAGAAATATAAACATATTAGTCTCATACTAGGCATGTATATGACAGAATACAAGCCAAAAACATTATTTAGGTACCCCACAGCCGTGGCATCACAACCCCATGCCCGTGGGATACCAAATGAAGCTGTAGAATAACTTTGAAGACTCCCATGATCGTGTTCTTCAAGGGCCACTGCTGTGGCATTTAGACATGCTCTGTTTTATCAAAATTTTTGAAGATTTTGCCATGACCGTGGCACTCATTTGCCACGACCGTGGCATTGATTTTGGGTTTGTTTTTGGAGTAATTCTTCCTCCAATAGTTCCAACTTTGCTGCCATGCCCATGGTACCTTTAAGCCATGCCCGTGGCATCCCAAAATCTTACATTCTGTACTTTTTACTTCATTAAACACAAACATATTAAAGATCTAAAATAATAATGTATCAAACTCAAAGTTTTGACATAAAAAGAAGTCATATCAAATAGTTTACTACTACTTCACTTAATCAAACTTTCAACCAATTCATATGGATAAAAACAACATCAAGCCCTTCAATTCTCATAAAGGTTGAGTTAAGAATAAAACCCATCATATAAAAGTTATTTTTCACTCATCAATCCATTGAATCAATACTTTCAAGAAATATATGATTATACATAACTCAATCATTCAATTAAATCATTAAAACTCATAAAAAGTCATCTATTTGCAAATTATAAATTAAAAGCACATACCTCTTCACAATTCCTCTTTCTCTTTCTTTTTCTCTCTTTCCCTTTGATTACTTATGGATAATCTTGCCTTTTCTAGCTTGTTCTTCTCAAAATCTATACCTATGTGTAATTTTCTCTTAATCCTTGATGAATTTGATGAAAGGAAAAAGAAATAGAGAGAAGATGGTGATGATGGTAGTGGGTGGCATGGAAGATGGAGAAAAAATCAGAAATTTCTACACACACACATATACACATATATATATTTTATAATATTTTTAAATCAAGTGAGGGAGGGCTCATAATAAATATGTTGCACCCTCATTCTTAACCGCTGATTCTAAATCGAGTTTTAATCTCATAAAACGGTAAAAATAATCTCTTCAATAAATTTTTGAGATATACAATTTACTATCCTCTACTTATAGCAGTTATCCACAATACTTTGTCACTATACTCTATCAATTTTTCAATATTAGTTAAAAAGTTTCCTGTTTAAAATCTTGACCATTACACTTTTAATTTTTACACATATAATTATACTTCTAAAATAAAAGATTGCATAACCTTAAATTCTTCCAAAACCTTAAACTTAGCAAAACCCTATTTTGTTCCATAATCCTAAATCATCACTTGATTAATTCATATAACTTAAAGAACAACATAAGCACTCTTTATTTATTACAAAGATAACTTACTTTCAAATAATCAAGATTTCTCCATCATCCTCTTCACAAATTACTTCATAAATAATTTCTTCATAATTAATCTGATTTAATCAAAACACAAGCTTTTTGAAGTTGTTAAAAATTAAAATAAATTTAATTAATAGCTAAATAAATGAAATACAAGCAGTAACCTCATTAAAGTAGCTCCTCCATCACTTTTCTTTTTCAATCGTTTGGTTTGATGATGGTTTTCTTAGGTAATCACACATAAATTAACTATTTCTCATTATAACACTAAACTATTTCAAGAAATTCCATGATTTTTTCAGATAAAAATGAAAGAAGAAGAAGAATGAAGAAGATGGAGTTGACGAAGATGGTGGCCACAGGCATGGGATAAGGAAGAAGAAAATGAAAGTCAATTTTTTCTTTTTATATAATATCTTAGGTTTTAATTCCATGTAATTCTCATGCCCTTGCTTTGGTATACCTGTTTTCTATAATTTTCATTTAATCCAATTTTTAAATATGTAAAATCATAAAAATAATTACTTTAACTATTTTAAAACTCTATTATCTACATTTCACATCTCAATTGCAGTAAATTTCATTTCAAATCCATAAGGGCATTTCAGTAATTTCTAGCCTCTTTAAAATTCATTTTCAAAAATACTGATTAAATCCATACTTGGATTATATTTTCCACTTATTAAGTCTTAATTAACCTTATTGTTTCCAATTTTAGATACTCAAACCATACATAATATCACAATTAGTTTGACATACACATATATGCTTAATATAGAAAATTATTGCTTAAAACTTTTAGACATTACAAAAAGTGAATATACAAAAAGAGTTGGGATTTTTTAATTGAGAAGATAAAATGTTGAAAATGAGGCTATATAAGTGTGAACCCCTAATTTTCTACCTAATTCAAAAATTAGGATAATTAAAATAAGAAAATCATTGAATACATATTTTATGTTAAAAAATGCTCACGCTAGAGTGCAGTTCTCTGCCATGCCAAATACGACGCTTCCAAGCTGGGCACGATTGCACTATAGGCGGGTGGCTACCCACACCATGCACGGTAATCTTCATCTCCAATGAACTGGCCGCGAAGCATGCGACTCAGAGGGGCTGGCCGACTTCTATAAATAATGGACTCTCCCTTTTATTTTGGAGAGGATTTTAGATGCAGAAACTTTATCGAAATGTATTTTGACTAAAAATTAATTAAAATATTCCATCTTCTTTTTTTACAATTATTTATTTACTACCACCCACTAATTAATCTCATTTGATTTCCCACACAAGTAGAGTTACGAAGCGTCAAAGCCTTCTGACCATTTGTCATGAAAAGTGGCTACCCAAGATATCGTGCTCCTTTCTCTCTATTTCCATTCAATATTTTATTAACTAAAAATTAGTAAATTAAAAGTATTTCACAACCAAAGGCATGATGTCAAACCTTAATTTTTGCCTTTGAATAAATTCAGTTCCAATTACAAAAGCCGAGGAAACCTACATTGGCCATAAACCCTAAACTAGCCCGATTTGGCCCTAACTCATGGCTCATGGCCAATTTGCCATGATTCTCCAAGAGTCCATGGCCAATTTGTTTACTTCAAAAACTTTAATTTTACTAAATCTAATTAAACTTTGACATATTTCAGATAAACATAGCTTTCAAAATAAAATCCAAACTTTCCAGCTGGATTAGGATTTTATCAATGAAATTAGGGTTTTTGATCAAATGCAACCCTAATTCAACATTATAAAAGGAAGTTAAATGAATAATTAAAGGATTAACAATAGACAACAACTAGAAGTAGCCATAAATGAGAGCAAAAATTAAAAGACATAGAGAGTGAAAAAGAGACAGTAGCAAAAAAAATCGAAAGAGCACAGTGAGTAATCTTAGGATTGATTGGTTCAACCAAAGCTTAATTGATCCAAATTAAATATAGAATTATCAAGAAAAGTTCCACATCAGTTTTCACAAAGGGGTTGTACCGCTCAAACAAGGCTTGGTTCAATATTATTATTTGGTGGAGCCAACAACATCAGTATGGTCTTAAATATTAACACTTATTCAATTTAATGAATTATCATTCTTGTTTGATATATAACTTTGCAGATTTATTTTATATGATTTTTTGTTTAATTTAATCATTACCAAAACCCTAAATTAATGACGAAGCCCTATTTTTATAATTAAAACTCCAATTTCATGATTAAACCATTGTTTTATAATCAATAACCTAATTGCATGATTAAACTCTAATTTTATTGGTCAAAAACCCTAATTTCATGATTAAATAGTAATTTCATTAATTAAATCATAATTTTATGATTGTTTTTCTGATGGTTAATTACATGTTTAGATTATTTGTTCTATTATGAATTGCAGAATTATAATTACTTATCATTTAGATTTTAAGGGATTTATAAAAGGCATGTTTCCATTTGTGGGTGCCTTGTTTATTTAAATTGTTTATTTTATTTAATTTAAGTTAAGGATTTTTGGGACTGTTGTAAGGGGCATGTTTTCATTCTCTTGTGGGTGTCCTATTTTATTTGTATTTTGGACTTTCAGACATTATAATGACATGTTTTCATCTTGTATGGGTGCCCATTTTGCTATTTGATTTATGATGTGATTATTTTTATTTCATTTACTTTAATTGCTTGTATTATGAGTAATATTATAATAATATAAAATTTAATAATATTTAGACTTGAAAAGGAGGCTAGTTCTAATGAACATTTGTTGTGGGGTGTTGGGTCATTTCTCACATTCTCTATGTCTACCCAACTTTTCAAACCCAGTATGGGCTGTGGATTCCTTAGAAATTGAGTCATCTACCCCTTCCATCTTTCTTCCCTGCTCTTCTAAGTGGTAACTCCTATTCTCTAGATTTAGATCCGTGTTCTCTAAGACTAGAGTCTAATAATATCAAAGTCATAAGAACCATTTCTTCGAAAGTTGATTCCGTTGGTCATATTATATTATTTTTTATTATAATATTATTCATTGCATCACTTAGAATTATATTGTATATGTGAGTAAGGATGCCCTATGGAACCCATTTATATGTGTGTAAGTGGTACCATACTTTCACTTAAGGTATGGAGATTGAGCATGTAACACCCCTATACTCTATATATGTACTATACATATACCTTGTGACGCGGACCCTTAGCAACGATGGCAGCAAACCCAACGTATAACAATGGTAGAGAACTCCTTGAAACTTGATAATCACCTCCTAAGAAACCCAACGCCTATAAAGAGACGCTAACTCACTATGATTGAAGGATTTAGTTGGTAAGAAGAAGGAAAACGCCACAACTCTTGTTGATAAGTAAACCTAATTCTTGATGCAAAGAAAGAATTAAAGAATCCACTCTAATCTCTCTCACACGAAAATTCACAAGAAGAACTTGTAGAAGAATTCGAAAATTTTTTATTAATTGTTGTATGTCAAATTTGGCCTAATAGTGCCCTTAAATAAGGGTTACAAAATTCCTAATTGCATATGGAAAATTAAGACTAAAACATTCCTAATTGCATAAGGAAAAACATTCCTAATTGCATAAGGAAAACATAAAGTAATCCTAATCCAATAAGGAAAATATAAAGTAATCCTAATCCAATAAGGAAAATATAAAGTAATCCTAATCCACTAAGGAAAATATAAAGTATGGAAACAACCAAACTAATCCCTTCAATATAAGAAACGCCCCATACTATTTGGGCTGTCCATGGGCCTTAAATTACTTCCCAAGGCTTTATATGAACCCCCATGGACCTTTCTTTAGCTAGCCTTTAGCTTCCACACTAAGCATCATAATCAGCTTTGGTGTGCCTTCTTTAAGCTCTATCTCCATCTTCTTAAATGATAATTCTTGAAGCTTTTTGGAAATCTCTTCTTGAATATGCAAAGACATACTAGCTTGATATCTCTTTACCTTGCTCCTAGTGATTGGTCCACTTGCTAGCTTCAAGGGATCCTTTCTTGCATCATTCTCCCCCTCTTCAAAAAGATTTGTCCTCAAATCTGCATCATCAAAAGGAGAAAGATCACTTACATTGAAAGTAGCACTAACATTATACGTACATGGTAAGTCGATCTTGTAGGCATTGTCATTAATCTTCTCCAGCACTTGGAATGGGCCATCTCCCCTTGCTTGCAACTTGTTCTTCCTTTGGTTAGGAAACCTCTCTTTTCGAAAATGTACCCAAACCCAATCTCCTACTTGAAACTTCATCTCACGTCTCCCTCTATTTACAGAATCAGCATATCTCTTGTTCCTTTTCTCAATATTTGCCCTTGCTTTCTCATGCATCTCTTTCACCAATTTAGCTTTCTTCTCACCATCTAAATTAACAAGCTCATGAGAAGGTAAAGAAACAAGATCCAAAACTGTTAGTGGGTTAAAACCATAAACAAGCTCAAAAGGTGAATATCCTGTAGAAGAATGAATAGCACGATTATAAGCAAACTCAATAAATGGCAAACAATCTTCCCAAGAACTCAAATTTTTACCCACTAAAGCTCTCAACATGGTACCTAAAGTTCTGTTTAGTACTTCTGTTTGTCCATCCATTTGAGGATGACAAGTGGTGGAAAATAACAACTTGGTACCTAACTTTCCCCAAAGCACACGCCAAAAGTGAGATAAAAACTTGGTGTCTCTATCAGAAACTATGGATTTTGGTATCCCATGAATTCGAACCACCTCACTAAAGAAGAGTTCGGCCACTAAACTAGCATCATCACTCTTATGACATGGGATAAAGTGTGCCATATTACTAAACCTATTAACAACCACAAATATGCTATCTCTCCCCCTCTTAGTCCTTGGTAATCCTAAAACAAAGTCCATACTAATGTCCATCCAAGGAGAACTAGGAACGGGTAATGGCATATACAAACCATGAGGCATAGACTTAGACATAGCTTGCCTACAAGCCAAACAAGCCTTACAAATCCGAATTACATCCCTTTTCATATTCGGCCAATAAAAGTGTTCATTTAGCATGTCTAAAGTCTTATCAACTCCAAAATGCCCCATCAAACCCCCACAATGTGATTCTAATACTAGCAAATCTCTCATAGAACATCTAGGCATGCATAATTTCGAACCTTTAAACAAAAATCCATCATGTCTATAGAAAGAATTAAAAGCACCATGCTCACAAGCATCATAAACATTGCCAAAATCAGAATCACCAACATATAAGTCCTTTATACATTCAAATCCAAGCAATTTAGTACTCAAAACATTAAGTAAAGCGTACCTCCTTGAAAGTGCATCTGCCACTACATTGTCTTTACCTTGCTTGTATTTGATCACATAAGGAAACTTCTCAATCTTCATAACCCATTTTGCATGTCTTTTATTCAACTTGCCTTGCCCTCTCAAATGCTTCAATGATTCATGGTCTGAATGGATCACTAATTCCTTGGGCAGCAAATAATGCTCCCATACTTCCAATGCTCTCACCAAAGCATATAGCTCCTTGTCATAAGTTGAATAATTCAGCTTTGCTCCATTAAGCTTTTCACTAAAGTATGCAATGGGCTTCTTCTCTTGCATCAAAACAGCTCCAATACCTACACCAGAAGCATCACATTCAATTTCAAAAGTAGAATCAAAGTTAGGTAAAGCTAAAACGGGTGTAGTAGAAAGCTTCTCTTTTAAAGCATCAAATGCTTCTTGTTGCTCCTTGCCCCAAACGAATCCCACTTCTTTCTTGATTATGCTAGTCAAGGGGGCTGCCAATGTAGAGAAATTAGGGACAAATCTCCTATAGAAGCTTGCCAATCCGTGAAAACTCCTCACTTCTGTCACACTTGAAGGATTCGGCCACTCTTGGATAGCTTTCACCTTCTCTTGATCAACTTCAATTCCCTGCATACTTACAACAAAACCAAGAAAAATAACCCTATCTAGACAAAAAGAACACTTCTTAAGCTTAGCATAAAGGTTTTGCTCCCTAAGGATTTCAAGCATTTTCCTAACATGTTCAACATGTTCTTCCTCAGTTTTGCTATAAATCAGAATATCATCAAAGTAAACTACCACAAACTTACCTAAATAAGCTCTCAAAACATGGTTCATTAATCTCATGAAAGTACTAGGTGCATTAGATAAACCAAAAGGCATAACTAACCATTCATACAAACCATATTTCATTTTGAAGGTAGTCTTCCATTCATCTCCAGGCTTCATACGAATTTGATGATAACCACTCATAAGATCAATCTTTGTGAAATATTTTGCCCCATGCAATTTGTCCAACATGTCATCAAGTCTAGGAATGGGATGTCTATACTTCACAGTAATCTTGTTCACAGCCCTACAATCAACACACATCCTCCAAGAACCATCTTTCTTGGGTACTAATAAGACTGGAACGGCACAAGGACTAAGGCTTCCGCGAACCAAGCCTTTCTCCAAAAGCTCTTCAACTTGTCTTTGCATCTTTTTTGTCTCCATAGGATTGCTCCTATATGCTGGCCGGTTTGGAATTGTAGAACCGGGTATGAAGTCAATTTGATGTTCAATCCCTCTTAATGGCGGCAAACCACTAGGAAGGTCTTCAGGAAACACATCCTCAAAATCCTGCAACAAAGACACAAAACTAGAAGGTAAAGAATCAAGAGATTCTTTACTGTCAGCAAGTAACGATTCTTTATACATAATAATGAGTACAGGCTGCCCTATATCTATCTCTCTTGTTCTTGCATAAAAAGTATGTTTTGCTTTTTCTCCTTGCTTATTTTCTCTCACTAATGGGCCATTTATTTGTTTGCTTACTTTCTTTTGACTCTCGGCCTCTTTTCCCTTTCTGCACTCATTCACTTTATTATTTTCTCTTTCCCTACCCTTAGAATTACCCTTGGGTGTTGAAGAAACATCATTGGCCGAATTTGAACCCCCTTGGTTCTTGCTGGCTGAAACTTCTTTCTCCCTCTCTAGCATCCTCTTTTGATCTTCATACACCTCTTGAGGTGATAATGGTGCTAGAACAACCTTCTTTCCTTCATAAGTAAAGGTATACTTATTAGAAAAGCCATCATGTTGTGCCCTTCTATCATGCTGCCATGGTCTTCCTAATAGCAAATGTCCAGCTTGCATTGGCACTACATCACACAAAACCTCATCTTTATACCACCAAATGGAGAATGGTACCTTGACTTGCTTCACAACTTTTACTTCCCCAGCGTCATTGAACCATTGCAACTTGTAAGGATTGGGATGTTTAAAACAAGTTAACCCCAATTTATCCACCATTGTAGTACTAGCAGCATTGGTACAACTTCCACCATCAATGATAAGTGTACAAACCTTACCATTCACCAAACACCTAGAGTGGAAAAGATTCTCCCTTTGATCCAAGCCTTCTTCCTTGACTTGAATATTCAAGGCTCTTCTAGTAACAAGCATCTCTCCATGTTCAGCATTCAAGACTTGATTCTCCCAAGCCTCTTCATCATATTCGGCCCTATCACCACATTCGGCCTCCTCTTCTTCTTCATGTTCAGATTCTGAATCAATTTCCCCTTCATGGGTAGCAATCATCACCCTCTTATTCGGACATTGAGAGGCAATGTGTCCACTTCCCAAACACTTGTAGCATTTAATTTTCCTACTTGGAGTAGGTCTAGAAGGTGTTTCCTTGGCTGTTTTTGCATCCCCATCATTCGGCTTCTTGAAATTAGGTTTGTAGGAAGAATTCTTTTGGAAAGAACCCTTGTAATCCCCTTTATAGGAACCTCCACTCGAACTTGAACCCTTGAAGTTTGAAAAATTTCCACTAGCTTTAGAGTAGCCAGTTTTCGAAATAGCTTTATTCTTCAATCTTCTCTCTATCTTCATGGCCTTTTGAACTAACTCTTCCATTGTGTTGAATTCATACATCTCCAATTCATTGGCTATGTTCAAATTCAATCCCCCAAGAAATCGTGACATCTTCTTATCTTCATCTTCATCAATATTTGCCCTAGCCATTATCATCTCCATCTCTTTGTGGTACTCTTCCACACTTCTTCCACCTTGAACTAGTCTTGCTAGTCGATTGTACAAATCCCGAATGTAGTGAGATGGTACAAATCGGCTTCTCATTAGTTCTTTCAAGGTTGACCATTCAGGAATAGGCCTCATACCTTTTCCTCTTCTATTAGCTTTCAATTGATCCCACCAAAAGGTAGCATACCCTTTGAACTCTACGGCTGCCAAAACTGATTTCTTCTCTTCGGTGTAGTTATGGCATTCGAAAATCTGCTCAACTTTTCTCTCCCATTCTATGAACTCTTCTGCATTGTTCTTCCCTTCAAAGGAAGGAATCTTCATCTTGATGGAAGTAAGGTCACCATCAGTGGTAGGTTGATTTCCACCTTCATCTTCATCTTCTACCCTTTCAGCTGCTTCTAGGGCTTCAAGATTTCCTTGCCCTTCTCTCCTAAGCACTCTTCTAGCTCGCATTATGGGATTTGGATGTGCGGCTGGCTGCCCTTGTTGCATTTGTTGTACTTGCCGTGCTGCATTCTCTTGCAATCTAGTATCCATCATCTCCATTCGACCAAGCATTGCTGCCAAAGTCTCATTAAGCCTAGCCAAGCTTTCGGCCATAGCTCCTTCTTTGCTAGTCTCTTCTCCTTTTCCAGCCATGTTAACAAACAAACAAACTTAAAGAAACAAGATTAGTAATAATCGAAATTCACTCAAGTGTTTAGAATTACTTCACTTTTCTTTTCTTCCTTGATTGCACTTCAGAACCAAGCTCACCAACCAACAATTGTCAAGTCGTTCAAGAAACTAGAACCTAAATCCTAGAACTAGATAGAAAACAAGACAAGTATCCGGAGGCAATGCAAGGTAATTTGCACTACACGATATAAAACCAAGTATCGACACAAGCAAATGATACTTAGCAATTAAATGGAATTAAAAGCTAGATAAAGAAATCAGAAACAATGAAGCCAATAAACAAGACAAATTTGGATATAATGAATCAAAAACAACCCACACTTGGCAAGCTGCTTTATGGACCTAATCAATTCTACCCAAAACGCTAGCTTCTAGACTCTAATTCCCACCTAAAACACTCAAATAATATGAATATTAAGGTCTGATTTTCGAATTCCAAAAGCCCCTCAAAAGGTGGAATTTTTCGCCCAAAAATTTTATTACTTCTCACCTACCTAGATCTGATCCTCAGCACCCAAATAGCAAGAATATCAAACAATTTTTGTTGAGGTGGTTTTGTACTCTTTTTTTTTTTTGCTTCCTCTCACTATCCTCTTGATTCAGGACTTAATTTACTCCCAAGAGCTTTTCGAAATCTGGACTTAATTCACAACCCCAAATTCACTCAAAATCAAATCGAAATCAAACTTGAACAAAAAACTCTAGCTTTTGCTTTCTTTCAAGAACCCTAATCTTGGTTTCGAATCCAATTCAGATGCAAGGCTTAGGTTTCAAAATTCAACCAGACTCCTTTTCCTAGGTTTTGAATTACTTTTTGAACAATCTTTAGACTTTTTGAATTTTGATATATGACTCTTTTTCAAAAATTAAAGACTAGACTCTCTAAGAACCCTAAATCGCAGAAATTTAAAAGACCTAAATTAACAAACCCAAGAAAGACAAAGTAGATAAAAATTACCTTGTAGCAAGGCTCTGATACCAAATGACATGGACCCTTAGCAACGATGGCAGCAAACCCAACGTATAACAATGGTAGAGAACTCCTTGAAACTTGATAATCACCTCCTAAGGAACCCAACGCCTATAAAGAGACGCGAACTCACTATGATTGAAGGATTTAGTTGGTAAGAAGAAGGAAAACGCCACAACTCTTGTTGATAAGTAAACCTAATTCTTGATGCAAAGAAAGAATTAAAGAATCCACTCTAATCTCTCTCACACGAAAATTCACAAGAAGAACTTGTAGAAGAATTCAAAAAAATTTTATTAATTGTTGTATGTCAAATTTGGCCTAATAGTGCCCTTAAATAAGGGTTACAAAATTCCTAATTGCATATGTAATATCCTCATATGTGGCTTAGAAGTTTTGATTATGTTGTTGTTGTTGTTGTTGAGGAGGTACAGGTCGGATCGTATTCATAATGTATTCCATGTTTCTATGTTGAGGAGGTACAGGTCGGATCCATCTCATGTGTTGCCATTTGAATCAATTGAAGTGAACCCAGACTTGACTTTTGAAGAGGAACCAGTTGCTATCTTGGCACGTGATGTGAAAGATTTGAGAAACAAGAGAGTGCCATTGGTGAAGATTCTTTGGAAGAACCATGAGAAAGAAGAAGCAACTTGGGAAAATGAGCAAACGATGCGAGAGCAATATCCTCAGTTGTTTCAGAGTTAATTTCAGGTAATTTCGAGGACGAAATTTTCTTTTTAGAGGGGGAGAATTGTAATATCCTCATATGTGGCTTAGAAGTTTTGATTATGTTGTTGTTGTTGTTGTTGTTATTGTTTAATTGAATTGTATGCATATGATGGGGTAAGAAAAGAATTTGAAAGTGAATGCTTGTGCATATGTGTTTTGGAGGAAGAATTAGGGTTTAGAGACAAATGTATATGTTGTGTATATGATGATATATATAACATATAAAGTGGTCAAATGAAGAGTCAAGGTGATGGTTAAGTGGAAGAAGATATTTTTGGTTGTTAATGAAATTACATATAAGGACTTATATGAGACAAAGGTTAGTTATATGATTGAGGGTGTTTTAGTAATTGCTTGGATAAGAACACTTGGTGGAGATTAAAAGCAAAATTTGACTTTGTATCTTGATCATTGTCTTCTTTCTTCATGAAGTGGCCGGCTCTCCATTAGCAAAAGGAAAAGAGAAGTGTTCTTGAGGCAAGAAGCAAGTTGATGAAGCAATCCAAGGTTTTGACAAAGGATTTGTGGAATTTCTTCTTTTCAAGTAAGTATTTTCTTGTTTTCTTTACTTATTTGGAAGTTGTGTTGGAAGTAAAGTAGGGTTTGATGATTTTTGTGATTTGGTGGATTTGAGATGTGTTTGGTTGTGTTTTCAAATGTTAAATTGATTTTAAGTTATGAGTTTGATTGAAGGTTGTTGTTGGAAATGATGGTTGTTGATTTGGATGAAGGGAGAAGGATGTTGGATTTTAGGGTTTTGTGGTGAATATGTGTTTAATTGTGATATTAATGTGTGATGAAGTGGTTTTTGTGATGAATATGTGTTTAGAACATTGATTATGTTCATGTGAAATATGTTATATGATGAATATTGTGTTTGAGTGCAATTGAGAAAGGGTTGGTTTTAGTTAAGGTTTTTGTGATTTGGTGACACGGCCAAAATCAATTTTAGGGGAGTGGGCGTGTCCCTTAGGGGAGTGGGCGTGTCAATTGTTTGAATTGGCTACTGTCTCTTTTGGTTTTAGTGACACGGGCGTGTCCATCAAAGGTGCTGGGCGTGTCATTTATTTGAGGAAGCTACTGCCTCTTTTCTTTTTAAGGACACGGGCGTGTCACTCAAGATGGTTGGGCGTGTCTATCAAGTGAGTTGGGCGTGCCCTTCAAATGATTTGAACATTGTTTGATTTCTTGGTTCTCTTTGTATGGTTTAAATTCTTCAAAAGTTCCATTGTTCCTAAACTTAAACATGAACATTATAAACATGTTTCAAACACAAGAATGATCTAATCAAATGAATGTGGATGGTCCTAAAGCTATGAATCATGTCAATTGTGTTTTGCCCTAATTGCATTGTTGAGAATTAACAATGTTATGTTATGCACTTTGAATGGCAATGTGTTTCATGATTAATATGGAATGAAATGTTGATATTTATGAATGATGCTATGAAGATAAATATACACTTGAATAATGAAGTGTTATATTGTGAAATGAAATGTGAAGCCATTGTTATTGGCTAAGGTGATTCAATGGAGATAAATGAGGCATGTTTGCCTAAATGATAATGAGAATTGAGAATGAAATCTAAATGAATTGTGTGGCTAATGTGTTATTCCATTTTCAGAGTTTGTTGTTGGTGGCATGCCTAATGAGTGTAACAATCTCTTGAAGTTAGGTTGGATTGAATCCTTGAAGCCTAATTGAGATGTTACAACCCTTGAAGCTAGGTTGGGTTAGTTCTTGAAGCCAAGTTGGGTTGATGCTTAGCATGCTTTGCTCCCCTTGAAGCTTGGTTGAACTTAATCCTTGAAGCCTAGTTGGGTATATGATATTGATAAATGTGATAACAAAACCAAAGCATTAACTCTGAAAATTGAATGGCATATTAGTGTGTCTTGGGCCCATGCTTGTCTTTGCTTAGTGTTGTTCATGGATGATTAAATGATTAACTAATAAAATATATGCAAAGATGTTGAATTCTGAAATACATATATGTATGTTAAGTTATGAAATGTAAAAGTATGTTGTTAGCTTTGCATTTATGTTGTTACATGTATGGTAAATTAGAATTGGCATTGTATAGCATTTAAGCATCTTTATTGCATGTTTTATCTTACTAAGCCCTTGGCTTAGCGCGATAGTGTTTAATCGCGCAGGTGATAGAACTGATAGAATCGAACCCGAGAGCTCTTCGAGACCGAGTGAGAGTAGACATTGAAGAGTTGATTTTGGGAGCTTAAAGATCAGAGCTGACTTGCCAATCATGTATATTTCTTTTATATTTTGTAAAGTAATGTTATAATGTAAATTTGTAAATATTTTATAACTTCCGCTGTGTAATATTTAAATGTATATGGATATCTAATATGTTTTGTTTTATAAGTAAATGACCTATTTTTTCTATAATGTATATAATTGAAAGGTTATGGTTTTGTTTTAAAATGTTTTGAATGTTAAGGAAACCGTAGCAGCCCTATGTTTGGTGCACTTATGCTACATTGTTGTGGTTGTAGTGTGTGTGCATTGGATATGGGGGTGTTACAATTGTTTTGGTATCAGAGCCTAGGTTTGAGATTCTCAGCCTAGGTAAAATGTAATAAAAAGAATATTTTTACTTAAAAAGTGAGTTTTGAATGACATATACGTTTGAGATTGGCAGTCCCTGATCTTTAATAAGATGTAATCTGCTGTGTTTGCAGTATTAGGTGTTGATGGATCCTCACTCAAGACAGTCAGTTGAGGGTAGTGCCGAGAGCATTGCTCCTGCCGAGGGAGCTAGGGTTGATAGTGTTGAGGAGGCTCCTGCTTCGGTGTCGGGTAGACCAGCTGGAGAGGAGGTTCCGCCAGCCTGGTTTAGGCATATGATGGAAGTAATGAGACAAGCACCAGTACAGCCACCTCCACCACCCCAGCCTCAGGTTCAGATGAGACAGTATGATAAATTGAGGAAGTTTGGGGCGGAAGATTTTATGGGAACCACTGATCCAGCAGTGGCTGAGCAATGGTTAGGCAAAGTGCAGAGAATCTTTATTCAGTTACAAGCCACCCCTGAGGAAAAGTTTGATTATGCCAGGTCATTACTGCAGAAGGACGCATATGACTGGTGGAAGACAGTGCCACACTCTATGGATGATTCTCCAACACTGTCTTACACTGATTTTCTGAGGGAATTTGAGTTGAAGTATACTCCTAGGGAGTATAAGGATATGAAGAAGATGGAGTTCTTAAGCTTGAAACAAGACAGCAAGACTGTTACTGAGTATGAAGTAGAGTTTATTCGACTGAGTCAGTATGCTGGGGGTATCATTGCTGATGAGATTGATCGATGTCGGCGATTTGAGGAGGGATTGAGGCCCTCAATTATTTGTCATGTGGCTGGCTCCAGGTATCAGGATTTCTCTCAGCTAGTTGCAGCAGCTAGGAGTGTAGAGAGAGCTCAGGCCATAGTTTCAGCTGCTTCTGAAGAGGAGGTTAGAGTGAGAAGGCCCCAGTTCGAGGCAGGGTCTTCTTCTGCGAAGAGGGGTAGAGGAAGTTTTGTTCCTCGGAGTAGTAGGAGCCAGAGACCAGTAGGTAGGTCAGTGCAGTTCCAGAGGCAGAGATTTAGACCTGTAGCTTCAGTGGCAAGTGCTCCAACCCCGATGATTCGGAGATCCACTCTTCCAATCTGCATCCATTGTGGGAGGCCACATGGTGGTCCTTGTTGGAAGGCTGGTGTTGCAGGGGTATGCTTCAGGTGTGGATCACCAGACCACTTTGTGAGAGATTGCCCTGAGAGGCAGGAGCAGATGCCAGTTGATTCTGCTGCTTCTCGAGCTAGTGTGAGAGGAGGTAGAGGAGGCAGAGGTGTCAGCCGAGGAGGTAGGCCAGGGTTCAGTTCTAGAGGAGGTGCTGCATCCAGAGAGGGTAGACCAGAGGAGGTTGGTTCTTCCCAGAGGATGTATGTTATGCAGAGGCAGCCAGATGCATCGGCAGTCATAGCTGGTACTTTTTCTTTATTTAATACTCCAGTACTTGCTTTGATTGATCCGGGTTCCACGCATTCTTATGTTAGTGTATCTGTCTTGCCTGTATCTGATGTGCATGCTGAGTCCCTAGGATTTGATGTGTTGGTGACAAATCCGTTAGGGCATAGTGTGGTTGTGAGTAAGGTGCACCGGGATAGTGTAGTGAGGGTGCAGGGTGAGGAGTTCTTTGGAGATTTGATTGAGATGCCATTTAAGGAATATGATGTGATCTTAGGTATGGATTGGCTATCTCGACATGGAGCTGTGGTGGATTGTAAAAAGAAAATTGTTTCTTTGAGAACCGTTGATGGTAGAGAAGTGATAGTATCTAATGAGCAGGAACAGCTAGCCTCCTTATTTGTTTCAGCTGTTGCAGCCAGGAGGTTGATTAGAAAGGGGTGTGAAGCCTATCTCGCTCATGTGATAGATACTAGAGTGAAGGGTTTTCCCATTGATAGCATTGCCACAGTTGCTGAGTTCCCTGATGTGTTTCCAGAGGAGTTGCCTGGATTGCCTCCAGAGAGAGAGGTGGAGTTTGGTATTGAATTGTTACCTGGTACCACTCCTATCTCTATTACTCCTTATAGAATGGCACCAGCAGAATTGAGGGAGTTAAAAGTGCAGTTACAGAAGTTGTTGGACAAAGGATTTATTCGCCCCAGTGTTTCTCCTTGGGGAGCTCCTGTGCTATTTGTGAAGAAGAAAGATGGTACTATGAGGTTATGTATCGATTATAGGCAATTGAACAAAGTGACCATTAAGAATAAATATCCTTTGCCTAGAATCGATGATCTCTTTGATCAGTTGAAGGGTGCAGCTGTGTTTTCCAAAATTGATCTGAGATCTGGGTACCATCAGCTGAGAGTCAGAGCTGAAGATGTTCCGAAGACAGCTTTCAGGACCAGGTATGGGCACTATGAATTTTTAGTTATGCCTTTTGGTCTAACGAATGCACCTGCAGCTTTCATGGATTTGATGAATAGGGTGTTCAGGCCCTATCTGGATCAGTTTGTTGTGGTCTTCATCGATGATATTCTGGTGTATTCGCGGAATGAGGAGGAACATGATATGCATCTGCGGATTGTGTTGCAGATTTTGAGAGAGAAGCAGTTATTTGCCAAATTGTCGAAATGTGAGTTCTGGTTGGATCAGGTAGCTTTTCTCGGACATATTGTTTCAGCAGAAGGTATTAGAGTTGATCCAAGTAAAGTTGAAGCTATATTGAATTGGAGTCCACCCAAGTCTGTGACAGAGATTAGAAGTTTTCTGGGTTTGGCAGGCTATTACCGGCGGTTTGTAAAAGGGTTTTCTTTAATAGCTACTCCACTCACCAGATTGCTTCGTAAGGGAGTGAGATTTGTGTGGACGGATCAGTGTCAGGCTAGCTTTGAGCAGTTGAGAGAAATGTTGACTCAAGCGCCTGTTTTAACTGTACCTGTTGAAGGCAAACCATATGTGATCTACAGTGATGCTTCACATAGAGGTTTGGGATGTGTATTGATGCAGGAAGGGAAAGTTATAGCTTATGCATCTCGACAGTTGAAACCGCATGAGCTTAACTATCCGACCCATGATTTGGAATTAGCTGCCATTGTGTTTGCATTAAAGATTTGGCGCCATTATTTATTTGGGGAAAAATGTTTCATCTACACTGATCACAAGAGTTTGAAGTATTTGGGTGTCCAGAAAGAACTCAATCTTCGTCAGAGGAGATGGTTAGAATTGATTAAAGACTACGACTGCTTGATTGATTATCATCCAGGTAAAGCAAATGTTGTTGCTGATGCTCTGAGTCGGAAGTCTTTAGCTGGTTTAACAGTTTACTCGCTCTCGTTGCTTGTTGAGTTGAGAGCATTGCATACCAGTTTTGTACCTTGTGATGATGGTGCATTGTTGGCACGGTTGCAATTGAAGCCAGTTTTGTTAGATCAGATCAAAGAGGCTCAGTTGGTTGATATGAAGATTCAGAAAATTATTTCAGATTGCAAGATTGGGAAGACTAGAGATTTTGTTGTGAGAGATGATGGGAGTCTCTGGTTCAAGAGCAGATTGTGTGTACCCGATGATGCTGATTTGAAAAGAGTCATTTTAGAAGAAGCTCATCAGTCGATGTTTGCTATGCATCCGGGTAATACGAAGATGTATAATGATTTGAGACAACATTATTGGTGGATTGGGTTGAAGAGAGACATTGCTGAGTTTGTATCGAAATGTCTCACTTGTCAGAAAGTTAAAGCAGAGCATCAAGTTCCAACCGGGTTGCTTCAGCCGTTGTCAGTGCCTGAATGGAAGTGGGAAAGAGTGACAATGGACTTTGTGTCTGGTTTGCCATTGACACAAAGGAAACATGATGCCATTTGGGTGATTGTGGATAGATTGACTAAGACAGCTCATTTCCTTCCGGTGCGGATGGATTACTCTTTGGAGAGATTGGCTGAGCTGTATATCCAGGAGATTGTGAAACTGCATGGTGTTCCAACTTCTTTAGTGTCTGATCGAGATCCCAGGTTTACTTCAAGATTTTGGAAGAGTTTGCATTATGCTATGGGTTCTCGACTGCACTTCAGTACTGCTTTTCATCCACAGACGGATGGACAGTCAGAGAGGGTGATACAGATTCTTGAAGACATGTTAAGGAGCTGTGTCATTGATTTCTCTGGAAGTTGGGATAGATTTTTACCTCTTGTGGAATTTGCTTACAACAACAGTCACCAATCCAGCATTGGTATGGCACCATTTGAAGCATTGTATGGCAGACGGTGTAGGACACCTCTTTGCTGGAATGAGCTTGGAGATAATAAGTTGGTTGGTCCTGATTTGATTCAAGAAACTGAAGAGAAAGTAAAATTAATTCGAGGCAGGTTAAAAGCAGCTTCAGACCGACAGAAGTCTTATGCAGATCTGAAAAGGAGAGACATTCAGTTTGATGTTGGAGATAAGGTATTTTTGAAAGTGTCTCCTTGGAAAAAGATTTTGAGGTTCGGTCGGAAGGGAAAATTGAGTCCTCGTTTCATTGGGCCGTATGAGGTGTTAGAAAGAGTTGGGCCAGTTGCTTATCGACTTGCTTTGCCACCTGAGTTGGATCGTATTCATAATGTATTCCATGTTTCTATGTTGAGGAGGTACAGGTCGGATCCATCTCATGTGTTGCCATTTGAATCAATTGAAGTGAACCCAGACTTGACTTTTGAAGAGGAACCAGTTGCTATCTTGGCACGTGATGTGAAAGATTTGAGAAACAAGAGAGTGCCATTGGTGAAGATTCTTTGGAAGAACCATGAGAAAGAAGAAGCAACTTGGGAAAATGAGCAAACGATGCGAGAGCAATATCCTCAGTTGTTTCAGAGTTAATTTCAGGTAATTTCGAGGACGAAATTTTCTTTTTAGAGGGGGAGAATTGTAATATCCTCATATGTGGCTTAGAAGTTTTGATTATGTTGTTGTTGTTGTTGTTGTTATTGTTTAATTGAATTGTATGCATATGATGGGGTAAGAAAAGAATTTGAAAGTGAATGCTTGTGCATATGTGTTTTGGAGGAAGAATTAGGGTTTAGAGACAAATGTATATGTTGTGTATATGATGATATATATAACATATAAAGTGGTCAAATGAAGAGTCAAGGTGATGGTTAAGTGGAAGAAGATATTTTTGGTTGTTAATGAAATTACATATAAGGACTTATATGAGACAAAGGTTAGTTATATGATTGAGGGTGTTTTAGTAATTGCTTGGATAAGAACACTTGGTGGAGATTAAAAGCAAAATTTGACTTTGTATCTTGATCATTGTCTTCTTTCTTCATGAAGTGGCCGGCTCTCCATTAGCAAAAGGAAAAGAGAAGTGTTCTTGAGGCAAGAAGCAAGTTGATGAAGCAATCCAAGGTTTTGACAAAGGATTTGTGGAATTTCTTCTTTTCAAGTAAGTATTTTCTTGTTTTCTTTACTTATTTGGAAGTTGTGTTGGAAGTAAAGTAGGGTTTGATGATTTTTGTGATTTGGTGGATTTGAGATGTGCTTGGTTGTGTTTTCAAATGTTAAATTGATTTTAAGTTATGAGTTTGATTGAAGGTTGTTGTTGGAAATGATGGTTGTTGATTTGGATGAAGGGAGAAGGATGTTGGATTTTAGGGTTTTGTGGTGAATATGTGTTTAATTGTGATATTAATGTGTGATGAAGTGGTTTTTGTGATGAATATGTGTTTAGAACATTGATTATGTTCATGTGAAATATGTTATATGATGAATATTGTGTTTGAGTGCAATTGAGAAAGGGTTGGTTTTAGTTAAGGTTTTTGTGATTTGGTGACACGGCCAAAATCAATTTTAGGGGAGTGGGCGTGTCCCTTAGGGGAGTGGGCGTGTCAATTGTTTGAATTGGCTACTGTCTCTTTTGGTTGTAGTGACACGGGCGTGTCCATCAAAGGTGCTGGGCGTGTCATTTATTTGAGGAAGCTACTGCCTCTTTTCTTTTTAAGGACACGGGCGTGTCACTCAAGATGGTTGGGCGTGTCTATCAAGTGAGTTGGGCGTGCCCTTCAAATGATTTGAACATTGTTTGATTTCTTGGTTCTCTTTGCATGGTTTAAATTCTTCAAAAGTTCCATTGTTCCTAAACTTAAACATGAACATTATAAACATGTTTCAAACACAAGAATGATCTAATCAAATGAATGTGGATGGTCCTAAAGCTATGAATCATGTCAATTGTGTTTTGCCCTAATTGCATTGTTGAGAATTAACAATGTTATGTTATGCACTTTGAATGGCAATGTGTTTCATGATTAATATGGAATGAAATGTTGATATTTATGAATGATGCTATGAAGATAAATATACACTTGAATAATGAAGTGTTATATTGTGAAATGAAATGTGAAGCCATTGTTATTGGCTAAGGTGATTCAATGGAGATAAATGAGGCATGTTTGCCTAAATGATAATGAGAATTGAGAATGAAATCTAAATGAATTGTGTGGCTAATGTGTTATTCCATTTTCAGAGTTTGTTGTTGGTGGCATGCCTAATGAGTGTAACAATCTCTTGAAGTTAGGTTGGATTGAATCCTTGAAGCCTAATTGAGATGTTACAACCCTTGAAGCTAGGTTGGGTTAGTTCTTGAAGCCAAGTTGGGTTGATGCTTAGCATGCTTTGCTCCCCTTGAAGCTTGGTTGAACTTAATCCTTGAAGCCTAGTTGGGTATATGATATTGATAAATGTGATAACAAAACCAAAGCATTAACTCTGAAAATTGAATGGCATATTAGTGTGTCTTGGGCCCATGCTTGTCTTTGCTTAGTGTTGTTCATGGATGATTAAATGATTAACTAATAAAATATATGCAAAGATGTTGAATTCTGAAATACATATATGTATGTTAAGTTATGAAATGTAAAAGTATGTTGTTAGCTTTGCATTTATGTTGTTACATGTATGGTAAATTAGAATTGGCATTGTATAGCATTTAAGCATCTTTATTGCATGTTTTATCTTACTAAGCCCTTGGCTTAGCGCGATAGTGTTTAATCGCGCAGGTGATAGAACTGATAGAATCGAACCCGAGAGCTCTTCGAGACCGAGTGAGAGTAGACATTGAAGAGTTGATTTTGGGAGCTTAAAGATCAGAGCTGACTTGCCAATCATGTATATTTCTTTTATATTTTGTAAAGTAATGTTATAATGTAAATTTGTAAATATTTTATAACTTCCGCTGTGTAATATTTAAATGTATATGGATATCTAATATGTTTTGTTTTATAAGTAAATGACCTATTTTTTCTATAATGTATATAATTGAAAGGTTATGGTTTTGTTTTAAAATGTTTTGAATGTTAAGGAAACCGTAGCAGCCCTATGTTTGGTGCACTTATGCTACATTGTTGTGGTTGTAGTGTGTGTGCATTGGATATGGGGGTGTTACAGCATATGGAAAATTAAGACTAAAACATTCCTAATTGCATAAGGAAAACATTCCTAATTGCATAAGGAAAAACATTCCTAATTGCATAAGGAAAACATAAAGTAATCCTAATCCAATAAGGAAAATATAAAGTAATCCTAATCCAATAAGGAAAATATAAAGTAATCCTAATCCACTAAGGAAAATATAAAGTATGGAAACAACCAAACTAATCCCTTCAATATAAGAAACGCCCCACACTATTTGGGCTATCCATGGGCCTTAAATTACTTCCCAAGGCTTTATATGAACCCCCATGGACCTTTCTTTAGCTAGCCTTTAGCTTCCACACTAAGCATCATAATCAGCTTTGGTGTGCCTTCTTTAAGCTCTATTTCATCTTCTTAAATGATAATTCTTGAAGCTCTTTGGAAATCTCTTCTTGAATATGCAAAGCCATACTAGCTTGATATCTCTTTGCCTTGCTCCTAGTGATTGGTCCACTTGCTAGCTTCAAGGGATCCTTTCTTGCATCACCTTGTATACATACAATACGTATATAAAATATAAGAATGTCACGTTTCATTATAGATTAAAACCTTTACCTTAGATCCAAACAATAGTACATTTTATTTAAAGAACATTTACAAAATCATTATACTTTTGATGATATTACATATATATAAATTACCTTGTCTTTTCCAAAATTCATTTATATATATACACACATTTATATTAAAATACAACATAATCAAATTGTACATGTATGCACCACCTTCTAGTTGGTCTCGAAATACTCTTACCCTTCTCGTGGAATAACGGTTTGACTCCCAGATCAACCATCTACTCACCTGCGTGATTTACACAACCGCGCTAAGCTCGAAAGCTTAGTAGTACAAAAAAATATTTTAAACATACATTATAGAAAAATCATACTTCCTATATTAACATTATGTATAATCATTTTCTTATCATGTTTTCCCTTTTCAATGCACTCTTTATATTTTTCCACTAATCTCATAATTTATATACATATACACATATATCATTACAACAAACCACAATTCAATGACTTATCAGAACATTCATGAAATAATACTCACAATTTCCACATCCTTATACATATTACACATCATATTGTATTTTCATAATCTCATCATTCAGCATAGTTTCTCAAGCCACATTCATTTTCAGTAATTTGCATATGTATTGTAATCATCACATTCCATAATTCACATTAAAGCAAAGACAAGCATGGGCCCAAAAGAAATTAATATGCCATTCAACTTTCAGAGTTAATGTTTTGGTTCAATTATCACATTTATCATCATCCCAACTAGGCTTCAAGGATTAGGCCCAACCAAGCTTCAAGGGGAGCAAAGCATGCTAAGCATCAACCCAACTTGGCTTCAAGGACCAAACCCAATCTAGCTTCAAGGGTTTGTAACATCCCAACTAGGCTTCAAGGACTAGACCCAACCAAGCTTCAAGGGGAGTTAAGCATGCTAAACTTCAACCCAACTTGGCTTCAAGGATCAAGCCCAACCTAGCTTCAAGGGATTGTTACTATTAGGCATGCCACCAATAACAAAACTCTAAAAATTGAATAACATATTAGGCACACAATTCTTTTATTATTTCATTATCAATTCCATTCTCATGTTCTCATAATCATTTAGGCAAACATGGCCCAAATATTTCATTTGCATCATTATAGCCAACAACAATGGCTTCACATCTCATCATTAGGGTATACATAACCATTTGCATTGTACATTCACTTTGAATGCTCATTATATCTTTCATATTTCATATTTCACCTTTATATCCATTAACAATAGTTTCATATTTCATCATTGAGATATAAATAGCAATTTACATTATTCATATATTTAGAATCTTTAACATACATTCCACATAGTACACATAATACAAATCATAGCACATTTCTCACACATCAACAATATAATAAATAACTTAACACATTTTCCAATTAAATGAGTTAAGTCCCATAGTAATGCAAATATATACAATCATATAGGATTTGTACTTACCTCTAAGAGCAACTCACACCAATTCCAAACTCCTCTTCCATGAATCCTTTAACATTTGGATTAGGACAGCTCAAATCTCTTCAAAACCTAATCCAAAAGTGATTATACACACTCACTTAGTAATACACATAAGAAAATAAGAATAATAACTAACTAGGGCAAACTCTACACATAACACGCTCACCCACACGGGCGTGTCACTGATCGTGCCCTAAACCAACAATCAGAAGCTTTGACACGCACAATAACATGGGTGTGTCACTGGACGTGTCACCGATTCTGCCTCACAAAAACATTGACACGCCCAACAACATGGGCGTGTTCATGGCCGTGTCAATTACTTTATCTCACAGCAGCTATGACACGCTCAGTAACATGGCTGTGTTAATGGTCGTGTCACAAACGTTAAACTCAGCACCATTGACACGCCTAACGACATGGCCGTGTCAAACAAAAATTATGCATTTCAAACTCTCATCCATGTAAACACAATCACGCCAAAATCCATACTACAACACCCTTCATCAACATCTTAGTTTATATTCATAAATCATCTATCAATTTAACACTTATATAACTTCAACATATCATAATAATAATCATTATATACATCATCCATGTATCAATTACTCAATTTCCCAACTCATTTATACTAAACCCTTACTAAACAATTTCAACAACTCATCATCTAAACACCAATTCAACATATATATGTATACTTCAATCTTTCATTATCATCATCTTCACATACTAACCATATCAAATATAAACTCAATCAATAAAAATCAACACAAGGAAATAAACACTTACTTGAATTCTTTGTCGAATCTTCAATATCCACCTTTAATTCTCTTAAAACCCTTACAAATTTGATGTATATGTGAACAAAATCATACTCTTCTCTGTCTCTCTCTCTCTCCCACATTCAAGAAGAAGAAGAAGAAGAAGAAGAAAGAAAGAAAGTGGAAGCTCTCTTGTCAAACTCTCATCCTTATCTATTATATATATATATATAATAATTAAATACCCCTAAAAATTCTCCACCACAAATATTGGTTCTTCTTTGACTTTCTTTTCTTCTTTTCCTCTTGTCATTATTATCATTATTATTATTAATTAATTATTTTACAATTTACTTTTCCTACACCAATATATATATATCATGTATATGTTGTGTATATGTTGGTATATGTATATGTTTTATATATTGTATTTATATTTCCCATATTTTACAATTACAATATATGCATATCATCCTTCATATATATATCTATCTCTTATAATATCTTCTTTACATATTTCACCAACATACTCTTTCTCACAACTACTATTCCAAAGTGCATCAAAAATCGGGGTATTACAGAGCACTATAAAATCACTCATAGCCTTGTACTTTTTGGTATATATTTGATATGAGAACCTAAGCCTTTCACCCTAAAGACTAAAATCCATGTAGTTGGCCTAGTAACTTTTCTTAGGTTTACACTCAATATTTGTTGTTTGACTAAGATTAATATAATATATCTTGGCTTGAGTTATAGCCCATTTGGCTTGCTTTTTCCTAATACGACCAAATTATGGTGTAAGCCAAAAATTATTTTATTAAGCCTAAAAGACCATAGTTATTTTCAAACTTTTGAAGATAAAATTTAGACATAAAAACTTTTTAAGATGATTCAAAAATTATTTTATACCTCGTAGCCCAAGGCTGAAGCCTAAAATTAATTTTATGAAATAAACTTTTACAATGCACTGTGAAATATTTTCAAAGATAGGCTAAGAACCGTTTTTCACTTTATGGCCTAAAATTAAGCTTTTATTGGACTTTGAAAATAAAGCCTTTTCTTAAAATGGCTTTCAATTAGTTGGGTCAATTACAGAATATTAAAATCAATTATGGGCCTTATTTATACTAAGACTTGTTAGTTGCAGGTTTGTTTGTGGCATGGATCATTAGGTGCTTTTTCAAATGAGAAGTCTATTTTCAATAAATTCTTTAATTTAGTTTTAATTGAAAATACAACAAAAATGTTTCAGTTAATCCTTAGGATTAAGAATTAATTATTGAGAATTATCATAGACTTACTTCTATATTTTAAAATACAACTACTAGTTAATTCTTCCTAGTGATTCTTTTGACAATAAAAATATTGATGTTTTTGTTGACCATAACCCCTAGGAAAAAAATCACCACTCGTGTTTGGGAGATATAAGATTTGAAGGAACTTCCTAACTCTACTTGTTTTTTTGCTACACATGCAAACATGCATACATACAGTGCATTACATCGTATTGATCCTTTCTAGCTCACAGACCTGGAGTATAATAGTTTAAGAGCTTACATAATCCGACCTACGTTAATGACTCAGGGTTCGATAAAGGTTCAGTCAATGTCACACCAAAAGCAATGGATCTCGAGGAAGTTCATAAGCTAGTGAATGATGCCCTCACCTCTAAGATGGAAGAGTTAAAGAAGGCCATGGCTAAGACCATAAAAAGTTAACTAGCTGCACTGCAGGAGAATAACACTGCTGAGGCATTTGTGTAACATCCAAATTTTTTTGAAATTTAATAAAATAAATTAAAATTTTATTGGATAAATTAAATAAATGGTTTTAAAGGAAAAATGAGAGGATTTCAAGTGAAAAAGTGGAATGTATATGTAATATATATGCAAAATATGTTTTAAAGGAAAAATGAGAGGATTTCAAGTGAAAAAGTGGAATGTATATGTAATATATATGCAAAATATACATAGCATATACAAAGTCAACAAAAGTCAATTTTTTTTAAAAAAAGTCAAAAGTCAAAGTCCAATGGTATTTTTGTAAATATACATTAGAAATTAAAATTATTTAAATAATTTAATAATAAATAATATAAGAATGGAAGATGTAATTTATGATTTTTATTAAATAAATAATTAAAAATATAATTAAAATATAATATAATATAATATATATAATACATGTAAGGTATGTTGGATGCGCATATGAGATACACATTATATGTGCATATGAGTATTTAAATATATTAAACATACAATACACATACATAGTATATACATCACATAAATATATACATACTGATATATGTAAAATATAAGTAACATATATAAGACATATGCATATACATAATATATACATTACATATATGTGAGGTATAATTTGGTGTTGGAAAATTGGATGATGATGATGGTAAATAAAATAAAAATAAAAGAAAAAAAGAAAAGTCAAAGAAAAGTGCTTGGTGGAAATTTAAAGTAAATAAACAAATAAATAAATTATTATTATTATACATAAGTGATAAAGATGGGAATTAAATGGAAAAAAGATATTTCTTCTTCTTCTTCTTCTTCTTTTGGATGTGACATTGAAGGAGGCAAGAACTTAGGTTTTGTTTCATGTTATACATAAAATTCATTGGAAATTCAAGAGGACATTAACAAAATTTTGAAGAAAAATCAAGAAGCAAGTAATATTTCTTTTAAGTTTGTTTTAATTGATTTTAAGTTTATGTGTAAGATGGCTAGAGAGAGAAAGTGATTTTAAATTGTTTAAAAAAATAGAAATGATGTTAAAGTGATGATTATACAATGATTTTTAAGTTGGATTGAAGAAATGATTAAGTTTGAGATGAATTGGTTGAAGAGAAAGAATTTAGGGTTATGGGAAATTTAGACTTGTGAAATCATGTGATTTAATTATGTAATTTGATTCTAAATGTGTTGTTTTGATGCATAAAAAATGAATTTAAAGTCAAATGATAGATTTGGTTAAGTTTGGATAGAGTTTGAGAATAGTAGTGTTGATTTAGGGTTTTGGAAAAGGGAATTTTCAAAGAATGGTGAATTGTTTGATTTTAATGTTTGACACATGTTGTTTAATGATAGTAGTGATGGAAATAAGCTTGGATTAATAATTGGGATGAATTGGAATGGAAAACCTTCAATGGTGAAGGTTATGCCATTTTAGGGTTTTGAACAAAAGCATGTGTTTAATTAATGTAATTAATTTAAACATGTTAAAATATGTTTATAATGATATAAATAAACTTGGAACACCAATTTGAATGGTTTAATATGGTTTTTCTAAGTTAAAGTAAGGAAAGGCTATATTTTGGGATTTTGATTAGAGTAATATTTAATTAAGATTTGATGCTTGTAATGCCTTAGAATGAAATATTAAATGATTATTTATGATCACATTTGGTATAGGCATTGAGGAGAATTGATTTGCCCAATCCAAGTGTTGAAGGACAAGTTGGAAGAGAAGGTCGGTGTTAGTTTTGTGGCTTGCATTTGGTTGTTTTTAGAGGTAAGTACAAACTTTTAATAAATTAGGTATGTTTGCATGACATTTGGGCTAAACACATTTTGGTTGAAAAATGTGTTAAGTTCCTTAATGCATTAAATATGCATGAACATTGTGCTATGTTATGTGATTTGTGAAAAATGCATTATACGCATTGTGAAAAGCCATTGATAATGGCTAAACTGAGTAAAAAGTGAAATATGTGCAATATGTGAAAATGACCCAAAGTATTTGGGTAATGTATTTTGTTGTGTATGCATTAAAGACATTGTGAAAAGCCATTGAGAATGGCTAGATTACACAAAATGTGACTGATATGTGAATTATGCCAATTATTTGGGTAATGTGTTTTAATGCAAAATGTGAGACATTATAATGATATACTGAGATATGATGAAATGTGATAAATTGAAAGCAAATAATATTGATATGAATGAGAAATATGAGAAAAGAGGCAAAAATGAGGCAATGTGCCTAGCTTGGTTATGGAAAAATGAGAAAGAAATTGATGATAGAAAATATGAAATAATTGTGTGCCTAGTATGTTATTCAATTTCCAGAGTTTTGTGTTTGGCAGCATGCCTATGAGGGCATTCTTATTATTTGCCTTGAGGGCTAGCTTTTCAGCAACTTTTTCATTTGCCTTCGGGCTAGACATTAGACAGTGCTTGCCTTCAGGCTAGATGCTGGGCATCACTGTGATTTGCTTTCGGGCTAGACACTGGGCGTCACTTGCCTTTGGGCTAGACACTGGGTGTTAATATGGACCAAAATAGTAACTCTGAAATTTGAATAGCATATTAGATCGTTTGGGCCAATGCTTTTATTTGTTCTTATGTGAATTATTAAATGATGAAATAATATATTTAAAAGTACCTTGGATGCCACATTGTGACATAGCATAAAAGCATTAAGCATTGGTATTGTATTTAAGTTTACTTGCTATCAAATTTTGAACCGTTGGGCTTTTAGCTTAGCGCAATTACAATTTATCACGCAGGTGATAGGGGCAATTCGGTAGAGTCGGAGAGTTCTCTAGACCAAGTTAGATCTAGATTGAAGTGGCTTGTTGAGTTATTTTTCCTACGTAAAGATTATAGTCATTTTGCCATCATGCATATATATTATATTATAGTACAATTTTTTATGATGTATTTTATGATTATGTTTTTGGAAAATAAATTGTAAATTATAAAGAATATTTGGATAACTTGTGTAATGTAGGGTTTTGCATGTGTTTTAACATAAATATATGTATATGTTTAAATGTTTTTAGAAATGTGGAGAAATTGAGAATTTGGGAGTGTTTCTTATGCATGTTGTGCTTTGTTAATAATTTCAGAATGTCCAAATTATAGACAAAACTCTGGCGAATTTTTTCTAGAGATTTTTTTATGGAAAATGCTTATTTTAGAAACTACGATTTCTAATAAGTATTTTATTGGTTGTTTAAAATTATATTTTAAAATATTTAAGAATTTAAATTGGAAAAGTTAAAATTTTTATGAAACCGAGTCAAGATATTTTTATACCTTATACGCATATTTTATATATATTGGGTGTATATATAGGGTATAAGGGTGTTACATTTATTTTGATATCAGAGCCTAGGTTTGAGGTTCTCGACCTAGGTAGGTTTTTAGCTAAAGAAAACGGGGGTTTTACATATGGTTTTAAATGGTGATACATGCATTGTCACTGTCATTTTATCTAATCCGTGATGTGGCAACGTCCATTCGATGTAACGGATATAAGTTGATATGGTGTATGGAATGCATAAATCAGAGTGGCACATGTGAGCGGGGATTTTCGCCCCCACTCCCGGTGGAATGGTTCTTGCGACTTCGGCACTGTTTAGGCTCGGGGCCTTAGAGAACACGGACCTAAGTCCAGAGAAAATGGAGTCGCCACCCGGACGGGCCGGGAAAAAATAAAGGGGTGGATGACTCAATTCCTAAGGAATCCCCAACCCCCTGATGGGTTTGAAAAGTTGGGTACGTGTGGGAAGGTGAGAAATGGCCCAGCACCCCCACAATGCCCGGTTCATTGGAACTGGCCTCCTTTACAGGTCTTAAAAAATTCTTAAATATAACAACATTATCCATATTACACACAATAATTAAAAGAAAGCATCAATATATTAAAATTAAAGCAATGTCCAAACAAAGCAAATAAATGGACACCCATCCGAAGATGGAAACATGTCCTTACATCACATGCCTAAATAGAACACCCACCAAAAGGTAGAAACATGTCCTTTATATAGGATCTAAAATAGAAAAGCAAATTAAATTATATGATATTTAACTAATGAGGTACCTACCAAGTAGAAACATACCTATTACAACATTTGGAAATCTAAATAAATTGATAAAAGTAAATAGCCATTCATAATGAATAAAATCATCCATCAAAGATATTAAATATCAATAGAAAGTAAACATCCATCCATGATAAATTAAATAAACCAAGCATTGAACTTAAATAAATTAAAGCATATAAAATAAATCAAAGCATAATCAAATATGGAATTGAATAAGGCAAATAAAAATCTAAATCATAGCTACTGTTTCCATTTTGGGTCCTTTATTTCATGTGTTTAGGGTTTTGGATTTTCATGGGTTTAAGCTACTGTGACTTTTTAAAGAATTAAAATAGATTAAGGATTTTATGTTTTAAAAGGTTGATAAAGTTCTTTGATTAACCAAATTAATGTTTGAAGGATGAAATCATGAAACTAAGGTTTTGGACACTTTAAAATACTTTTGATTTATGGTTTTAAATGATGATTTCATGCTTACTGTGTAAAATTAAAATATTTTTTAAAGTTTTAATGGATTAGAGTTTTAAAAAAAATTAGGGTTTAAGGTTTTAAAGAGGTTAGGGTTTACTTTTTTAGGTTTGGAAGTTGCATTTGGGTTTGGTGTTTTAGAACTAGGGTCTCGGTGGATGCTTAGATTTTTTAGAATTTGGAAAAAAGTAATTGATAATTTTATGAAGTTTATGAAAATAAACAAACGATTTTAAGTTTACATAAATAGAAAAGATATTTGTTAAGGTTTGTTGAAAGAAACATAATCAAGTTTAAAGTTTTGAAGGAAACAGAATCAAATTTTGGTTTTGAAGAAAAACATGTTCAATTGGGGTTTTAAGATTTTGATGAAACAAAAATAACAATTGTAACTTTTTTGGAAAACAAAGCAACGAAATAAGGTTTTTAAACTTTGAATAAAGGGAATTAAGGTTCTGGGATTTTTGATTTTAAAAGACCCAATTGTATAATCTAAGCTACTGTGAAAAGCAAAAAAAGAATTTAATACATACCTCCTTTTGATGGTTCCTCCAAAAATCATTTTTCTTGGATGAACAAAAACAAAGGCAAGCTTTGCTGCCTTTGAATTGCCTTGAATTATTTTTCGGCTCCCTAAAAAAAAATTTGAATTGAATTACTGCCTTAGTTTCAGATCAAAATTTGTTCCTCTTACTTCTCGGATTTCTTCCTTTATTTCTGCCTCCTTTTTGTGTTGTAATTATACTTATTTATAGAAGTTTTTTTTGTGGTTTCCTCCTAATTGCTCACATCATGCATTATTTATTAAGAAAAGGAAACCGAAACCTAATTGCATTAGGTTTCAAAAAATTTGTGTTGGAAAATTTTGCTAGCGAAAAAAAAACTGCTGCGGAAAAATTACGCTGGCAAAAAAAATTACCGCAGGAAAAATTACGCTGACAAAAAAGCTACCGCAGCAGGCCTGCGGGCCATTTCGCCGGCAGGAAAACTCTGCGGGCGAAATGCCCACGGGCCCGCTGACTTTCATCTCCAATTTTTTCGTCGCCGATTTTTATTTTTATTTTTTTTATTTTTGTTTGTTTATTTTTATTTTTTATTAATAAAAATTAGATACTAAAGCAAAAATTATTTAATTAAGATAAAAAATTATTTTGGATCAATTAAAATATATTAAACAACATAAAAATTATTTTAGACCGGACTGGGTCAAAAATTAAGGTTCTACAGTTTGCCCCTGCTTGAATAATCTGAAACTTAAGTGAAAGAGAGTAAAAAGCAACAAGACTTAATTTTGGAGATGGTGGAGGTTTTGGGTTCTGGACCCGGTTCAAGTTCTGGACTCAAGGATAATTCTAAGTTCTAGACCTAAGGAAAATTTAGGTTCTGGACCCGGTTCGAGTTCTGCACTCAAGGATAATTCTAGGTTCTGGACCTAAGAAAAATTTGGATTCTGGACCCGGTTCGAGTTCTGGACTCAAGGAAGATTCTAGGTTCTGGACCTAAGGAAAATTTGGGTTTTGGACCCGGTTCGAGTTCTACCTGAGCTAAGTTCGTGGACTTAGAAATAAATTCTAGGTTCTGGATCTAAGAAAAATTTGGGTTCGGGACCCGAGCTAAGTTCTGGACTTAGAAACAAATTCTAGGTTCTGGACCTAAGGAAAATTTGGGTTCTGGACTCGAGCTAAGTTCTAGACTTAGAAACAAATTCTAGGTTCTGGACCTAAGGAAAATTTGGGTTCTGGACCCGAGCTAAGTTCTGGACTTAGAAACAAATTCTAGGTTCTTGACCTAAGGAAAATTTGGATTCTGAACCCGGTTCGAGTTCTGGTGATACGAACCAGCCACGAGGTAAAGATGCATTGGTGCTTCCAAATGGGCCATTGACTAGGAGCAGAGCTAAGAAGTTTGGAGTAGCTATGGGATTGCATATTCAAGATCAAATTTCAAAGGAAGTGACTGAAATGGCAATGGAAAAGTGCACAATAGAGCTTGAAGAAGGCACACCAAAGCTGATTATGATGCTTAGTGTGAATATGGAAGCTAAAGGCTAGCTAAAGAGTTCCAACGTGCAAGAAAGGTCCATGGGGGTTCATATACAGCCTTGGGAAGTAATTTAAGGCCCATGGACAACCCAAATAGTGTGGGGCGTGTTCTTATTTTAAATGGTTTTAGTTTGGCCCTTTTTATATACTTTATATTTTCCTTAGTGGGTTAGGATGTGTGGTTTCCTATTTAGTTATTTCAGAATATTAATTTGTTTCCATACTTTATATTTTCCTTAATGGGTTAGGATTTTAACTTTGTAGCTTTCCTTTTCCCATTAGAATTAGGGTTTCAGATTTATGTGTGCCTTTTAGTATAAATAGGGCCTTATTTTTCTTGTAAGGACACTTTATGACAAATTATATTCTCAATTTTCTTATTGAAAATTTCGGCCATCATAGAACAGGAGTGAATTCTCTTTTTCTTTTGATTGCATCAAGAATTAGATTTACTTATCAATTTCGATTGTGGCGTTCTTCTAATTCGAGCTTCCTAAATCCTTCCGTTATAAGTGTTCGTGCTTTGCTAAGCAATTGGGTGCTTTAGAAGGTGGTTTTTCCTTTGTTCTTGGTTTTTCTTCTATCAATCGTGCGTTGGGGTTTGAGGCCTTCATTGCCATAGGGTTCCGCGCCATTTGGTATCAGAGCCAATTACAGGTAAATCTTTATCTATCTGTCTTCCTAGGGTTGTTTTAGTTGTTCCTTTAGGGTTCTAATTGGATTTTTGAATTAGGGTTATAGAATTCTTTGTTCAATTTTGAAATTGTGTTCTTGTCTTTTGATTTGAAATACATTTTTCTTATTCCGAATTGGGTATAAATTTGATTGAAGACTTTGTGTTTCGTTGGTGATCCAAGGATAATGACCAGATCCTAAAAAAAAAAGAGTACAAAATCACTTCAACAAAAATTCTTTGCTTTTCTAGTAATTTAAGGTATTAGAATCGTTTTGAATCAGGTTGAAAGTAATCAAAATTTTGGCCACCAATTTCGGTCAATTGAGGGGCTATTTTATTACGTTTTTCTTGCTGATTTGGAAGTTTCCTTTTTCAAAATTGAATTCTTGGGGAGTCTTGATACTAGCTTTCTTGGGTAGAATTATTAGGTCCATAAACTAACTTGCTAAGGTGAGTTGGTTTTGATACATTTTGACCAGATTCGTCATAATTTTTTACCTCTTTGTTTCTATTTCTTGTTTGAGCTACCGTTTTGATTCCATGACATTGCTAGAGTATTATTTGTTTGATTCTATACTCTGGTTGATATAATCGTGTGACACAAAATTTTCTTGTGTTGCCTCCAAATTTGTCAAGTTTCTTTCTAGGTGTCATTCTAGGATTTAGGTTCTAGTTCCCTTGAACATGCTTGGTGATTGATTTGTGAGCCTTTGTTATGAAGTGCAATCAAAGAATTAGCGAAGGTGAGTTCTTTGTTTTGTGAGATAATGAGTAGCAATTATAGTAAAGATAAAGGCATAGCTGTTGAGAAAGAAGAGATGAGTATCCGGGATATTGCAGATGATCTTGAGACATACAAGCAAGCAAATGAGTACAATATGGAAAGAATAGCAAATACGTTGGCTAGCTTGCAGCAGTCCATGGAACACTTAATGCAAGCACAACAACCTGCTCCAATAAGGCTACCACAGAGAATTCTACAACCAGCAAGAGCTGAAGAGAGAGAAGAGCCAATTAGGAGGAGGGCACCAAGAGGTGCATATGAGAGAGGCCGTATGGATAATTATGGATTTAAAGAAGGAGAAGCTGGAATTTATCAAGCACCTATCAATGATAATGATTTGACTTCCATCAAAATGAAGGTTCCTGAATTTAGAGGGAACAACAATGCTGAAGAATACATTGAATGGGAGTGCAAAGTAGAGCAAATTTTTGAGTGCCATAATTATTATGAAGAAAAGAAGTCACACATTGCAGCTGTGGAGTTCAAGGGTTATGCAACATTCTGGTGGGATCAACTAAAATCCACTAGAAGAGGCAAGGGTGACGCGGACACTTAGCAACGATGGTAGCAAACTCAACGTATAACAATGGTAGAGAACTCCTTGAAACTTGATAATCACCTCCTAAGGAACCCAACGCCTATAAAGAGATGCGAACTCACTATGATTGAAGGATTTAGTTGGTAAGAAGAAGGAAAACGCCACAACTCTTGTTGATAAGTAAACCTAATTCTTGATGCAAAGAAAGAATTAAAGAATCCACTCTAATCTCTCTCACACGAACATTCATAAGAAGAACTTGTAGAAGAATTCGAAAATTTTTATTAATTGCTGTAGTCTGAAATTCGACCTAATAGTGCCCTTAAATAAGGGTTACAAAATTCCTAATTGCATATGGAAAAATAAAACATTCCTAAGTGCATAAGGAAAACATAAAGTATGGAAACAAAATCCTAATCCACTAAGGAAAATATAAAGTATGGAAACAAAATCCTAATCCAATAAGGAAAATATAAAGTATGGAAACAACCAAACTAATCCCTTCAACATAAGAAACGCCCCACACTATTTGGGCTGTCCATGGGCCTTAAATTACTTCCCAAGGCTTTATATGAACCCCCATGGACCTTTCTTGCACGTTGGACCTTTCTTTAGCTAGCCTTTAGCTTCCATACTAAGCATCATAATCAGCTTTGGTGTGCCTTCTTCAAGCTCTATCTCCATCTTCTTGAATGATAATTCTTGAAACTCTTTGGAAATCTCTTTTTGAATATGCAAAGCCATACTAGCTTGATATCTCTTTGCCTTGCTCCTAGTGATTGGTCCACTTGCTAGCTTCAAGGGATCCTTTCTTGCATCAAAGGGGATGAGAGCCGTACCCGCATGGGAGGAGTTGAGAGACCTGATGAGGCAGCGTTTTATCCCTTCTCATTATTATAGGGATCTTTATAATCGCTTAGCACGACTGGTGCAGGGTGGCAAGAGTGTAGAAGAATACCACAAGGAGATGGAGATGATCATGGCTAGAGCCAATATTGAGGAAGATGAACAACGGATGATGTCTAGATTTCTTGGAGGACTTAATCAGAATATTGCAAGTGAGTTGGACATGTATGATTACAATACCATGGAGGAGATGGTTGATAAAGCTATGAAGATAGAGAGGAGGTTAAAGAGCAAGAGTTCCACCAAACTTGGCTATGGGAGACCACAAAAATGTGTTTGGGAGTAATTCGGCCTATAGAGGACCCCTAATATAGTGGCGGGGCAAATTCAGCCAATAGGGGTGGAGAGAAAAGGGAGTTCAAGAATTCATTCCAGAAAAACAATGCTGCAAGCTCCAGTGGAAAAGGGCCATCTAGTGGTCCAAACAAGCAAACAGGTACGCCTAACACTACCACTCCTAGTAGGGAGATTAAATGTTTTAAGTGTTTAGGGAATGGGCATATTGCATCCCAATGTCCAAATAAAAGAGTTATGATTGCTACAGCTGATGGTGATGTTGTGTCTGATTCTGAACCTAGTGATAATGATAATGATGATGTTGGGAACTTTGATTCTCCTATATATGATGATGTTGGTAGTGATGAGCATGTTGATTGTACTTTGTTAGCTGAGCGTGGTGAATTGTTAGTTTCTAGGCGTGCATTGAATATGCAGGTGAAAGAGGAAAATCTAGTATAGCGTGATAATATTTTTCATACTAGATGCTTAGTGAATAATAAGGTTTGTACACTTATTATTGATAGTGGGAGCTGTACTAATGCTGCAAGTACTACTATGGTTGAAAAATTGGGGTTAGAATGTATGAAGCATCCCAATCCTTATAAGTTGCAGTGGTTTAATGATAGTGGTGAGGTGAAAGTAACTAAGCGAGTGAGGGTACCATTTTCAATAGGCTGGTACAAAGATGAAGTTGATTGTGATGTAGTTCCTATGCAAGCTGGACATATGTTGTTGGGCAAATCGTGGCAATATGATCAGAGAGTGCAACATGATGGGTTTTCTAATAGGTACACATTTACCTATGAAGGAAAACAGGTCACTCTTGTTCATTATCACCCCTAGAAGTGTATGAAGATCAAAGAAAGATGATTGAGGTAGAGAGGCAAGTTGGGGCTACCAATTCAAAAATTAAAGGGAGTTTGAGAGAACATGATAAGGTGAGTGAGAGTGAAAAGAAAATGGGAAAAGAGGCTAGAAAAGAAACAAAACAAATAAATGGCCCATTGGTGAGAGAAAATAAGAAAGAAGGGAGAGCAAAACAAACTTTTTATGCAAGAGCGAGAGAGGTTAATTTTGCAATGTCTATTGGGCAACCATTATTGCTCATTAGATACAAAGAAACTTTGTTTGCTGACACTAATGTTTCTCTTGATAGTTTGCCTTCTAGTTTTGTGTCTTTATTGCAGGATTTTCTGGATGTGTTTCCAGATGAATTACCTAGTGGATTGCCACCGCTAAGAGGAATTGAGCATCAAATAGACTTCGTGCCTGGTTCTACCATCCCAAATAGACTAGCTTACCGGAGTAATCCCGTGGAAACGAAAGAGATGCAAAAGCAAGTAGATGAGTTACTGGAGAAAGGGCTGATTAGAGAGAGTTTGAGTCCGTGTGCTGTTCCTGTGTTGTTGGTTCCAAAGACGGATGGCACATGGAGAATGTGTGTTGATTGTAGGGCTTTAAATAAGATCACGGTGAAGTATCGGCATCCTATACCACGACTTGATGACATGTTGGATGAGCTGCATGGTGCCAGGTATTTTTCTAAAATTGATCTTATGAGTGGATATCATCAAATTCGTATGAAACCTAGTGATGAATGGAAAACAACATTTAAAACTAAATATGCTCTATATGAATGGTTAGTAATGCCTTTTGGGTTGTCTAATGCACCTAGTACTTTTATGAGACTAATGAACCATGTTTTGAGAGCTTATTTGGGCAAATTTGTTGTAGTCTATTTTGATGATATTCTGATTTATAGTAAGACTTTGGATGACCATGTTGAGCATGCTAGGCTAGTTTTGGAAGTATTGAGAAATGAAAACTTATATGCCAAGCTTAAGAAATGCACATTTTGCATAGAAAGTCTTGTGTTTCTTGGTTTTGTTATGAGTGCGCAGGGCGTTGAAGTAGATGAAGAGAAAGTGAAAGCTATAAAGGAGTGGCCTACTACAAAGAGTGTGACGGACGTGAAGAGCTTTCATGGATTGGCTAGTTTCTATAAGAGGTTCGTGAAGGACTTTTCTACTATTGCAGCACCGTTAACTAGCATAATCAAAAAGGAAGTTGGGTTCCAATGGGGAGAGGAGAAACAAAAAGCCTTCGACTGCCTGAAAGGGAAGTTGACATCCGCTCCTATTTTATCATTACCTAATTTTGAGAGTACATTTGAGATTGAGTGTGATGCTTCTGGTGTAGGTATTGGAGCTGTTTTGATGCAAGAGAAAAAGCCCATAGCCTATTTTAGTGAGAAACTCAATGGTGCACAATTGAACTATTCCACTTATGATAAGGAGTTGTATGCCTTGGTGAGAGCATTGGACGTGTGGCAACACTACCTCCTTCCAAAGGAGTTCGTGATACATACGGATCATGAGTCCCTCAAACACTTGAAGGGACAAGGTAAGTTGAACAAGAGGCATGGTAAGTGGATAGAATTTATAGAACAATTCCCTTATGTTGTTAAATACAAGCAAGGAAAGGATAATATAGTCGTTGATGCGTTGTCTAGAAGATATACATTACTATCTGTGTTGAGTTCTAAATTGCTTGGTTTTGAGTACGTTAAGGACTTATATGTAGGTGATGTTGATTTTCACAATGTGTATGTTGCATGTGAACATGGAGCTTTTAATTCATTTTATAGGCATGATGGATACTTGTTTAAGGGAAATAAATTATGTGTGCTTAAATGTTCCATGCGTGATTTGCTTGTGTTAGAATCTCATTGTGGGGGATTGATGGGACATTTTGGGGTAGCTAAGACTTATGATATCTTGTTTGAGCATTTTTATTGGCCGTCTATGCGTAAGGATGTTGGGAGATTGTGTTCTGCTTGTATTGCTTGTAGACAGGCAAAATCTAAGTCTATGCCTCATGGTCTATATATGCCTTTACCTGTACCTAGTTCACCTTGGATTGATATTAGCATGGATTTTGTGCTTGGATTGCCTAGAACTAGAAAAGGTAGGGATAGCATTTTTGTAGTTGTTGACAGGTTTAGTAAGATGGCATATTTTATTCCTTGTCATAAAGCTGATGATGCGATTGTTGTAGCTGATTTGTTCTTTAGAGAAGTAGTTCGACTACATGGGGTGCCTAAGACTATTGTGTCTGATAGAGATGCTAAGTTTTTGTCCCATTTTTGGAGAGTTTTATGGGGTAGATTAGGAATTAAGCTTTTGTTTTCTACTACTTGTCATCCACAAACAGATGGGCAAACAGAGGTAGTTAATCGTACACTTGGTACATTGTTGAGAGCTATAGTGGGAAAGAATTTGGCTGCTTGGGAAGATTGTTTACCTTTTATTGAGTTTGCTTATAATCGTTCTATTCATTCTTCTACAAGTTATTCACCATTTGAGCTTGTTTATGGTTTTAACCCATTAACTGTACTTGATCTTATTCCTTTACCTTCACATGAGCTTGTTAGTTTAGATGGAGATAGGAAACCAGAATTGGTGAAGGCTATGCATGAGAAAGCTCGAGTTACTATGGAGAAAAAGAACAAGTCATATGCTGATCGAGCGAATAGAGGACGCAAGAAGATAGTGTTTGCTCCTGGGGATTGGGTTTGGGTACACTTCCGAAAGGAGAGGTTTCCAAATCAAAGGAAGAATGAGCTTGATGCACGTGGTGATGGTCAATTTCAAGTGTTGGCAAAGATCAATGATAATGCATACAAGATAGACTTGCCAGGTGAGTATGGTGTTAGTACTACTTTTAATGTGTCTGATTTATCTCCTTATGATGATGCAGATTTGAGGACAAATCTTTTTGAAGAGGGGGAGAATGATACGAACCAGCCACGAGGTAAGGATCCATTGGTGCTTCCAAATGGGCCATTGACTAGAAGCAGAGCTAAGAAGTTTGGAACGACTATGGGATTGCATATTCAAGATCAAATTTCAAAGGAAGTGACTGAAATGGCAATGGAAAAGTGCACAATAGAGCTTGAAGAAGGCACACCAAAGCTGATTATGATGCTTAGTGTGAATATGGAAGCTAAAGGCTAGCTAAAGAGGTCTAACGTGCAAGAAAGGTCCATGGGGTTCATATACAGCCTTGGGAAATAATTTAAGGCCCATGGATAGCCCAAATAGTGTGGGGCGTGTTCTTATTTTTAAGGGTTTTAGTTTGGCCCTTTTTTTATACTTTATATTTTCCTTAGTGGGTTAGGATGTGTGGTTTCCTATTTAGTTATTTCAGAATATTAATTTGTTTCCATACTTTATATTTTCCTTAATGGGTTAGGATTTTGACTTTGTAGCTTTCCTTTTCCCATTAGAATTAGGGTTTCGGATTTATGTGTGCCTTTTAGTATAAATAGGGCCTTATTTTTCTTGTAAGGACACTTTATGACAAATTATATTCTCAATTTTCTTATTGAAAATTTCGGCCATCATAGAACAGGAGTGGATTCTCTTTTTCTTCTGATTGCATCAAGAATTAGATATACTTATCAATTTTGATTGTGGCGTTCTTCTAATTCGAGCTTCCTAAATGCTTCCGTTATAAGTGTTCGTGCTTTGCTAAGCAATTGGGTGCTTTAGAAGGTGGTTTTTCCTTCGTTCTTGGTTTTTCTTCTATCAATCGTGCGTTGGGGTTTAAGGCCTTCATTGCCATAGGATTCCGCATCAATAAATGGACACCCATCCGAGGATGGAAGCATGTCCTTACATCGTCCATGTCTAAAACTAAATAGGACACCCACCGAAAGGTGCAAACGTGTCCTTTACATTAATTCAAAAATATGAAGATAATTTAAATTAAATGAAAATTAATTAATGAGGTACCCAAAAATGGAAATGTACCTCTTACAATGTTTTGAAATCAAAACAAATCAATAAAAGTAAACATCCATTCATCATAAATAAATCATTCATCAAAGACATCAAACATCAATCAAAATATATAATAAACATTCATCCAATTTAAATAAAACAGTAAGTATATAACTTTAGGGTTCATGTATCAATTAGGGTTTCATGTTTAACAATTAGGGTTTAAGTAAATAAGATTGAAGCTTATGAAAATAAAATAAAATCTTTAGATATTTGAAATGAACAAGCTTCTATGATAATTTGGAAAATAGAATTAATTAAGATTTATGGTTTGAATAAATTATGGTTTAGGTTTGTATTTTGAATAAAGCTACTGTATTTTGAATAATCATAATAAAGAAAGTTAAACATAAAGACTTATATTACACAAATAAATATTGACCCCTTCGACGAGCCATACGGCAGTCCCTCTAGCCGGTTAGCGGGCAGGGGTCAAGGGGGCAGCTCCCCAGAAAATTTTAGAAACTGAATTTTAGGTTTGTAGGATTTGGTGTTGAAAATTAAGATTTTAGGGTTTAAGATTTAGAAAATAGGGTTTTGAAATTGGAAGAAATAAGCTACTGTAAATCTTAGAAAATAGAATTGATTATGGTTTTGAGAAAACAGATTATTGTTTTGTGGTTTTAGAAAAGTGTAATTAGGATTTTAAATTTCAAAAGTTAGTTTTACGGGTATTAAGATTTTAGGGTTTTGAAAAAAATACATTTTAGGGTTTTAAATAAAGTTTAGAGGGTAAACAAAATAATTGATCAAATAACAAAAGCATGTATGTTTAAACAATTGATCAAATTATATGATGAAGCTATTGTAAATATAAACAAAGAAATAGAGATTCAAACTTTCGTTGTTGGTTCCACCACAATCTTGAATCCTGGTTGAACAATAACAAAAATAGTGTGGGTTGCCTTTGATGGGTTGTATATTGTTTGTTGCCTCTTGATTCTTCAAGCTTGAGATTATGAATAGACCGCCAAATAAAATTTCGAGCTCCAAGGTCTAGATCCTCTTTTTAAGATCAAAAGTCAAAAGTACCTTTCTGTGTGTTTTAATGTGGTATTTATAGGAAAAAATAAAATCCTAATACTAATTGGCTAAAGAAATAAAAACCTTTTAGGAAATAAAATTAAAAACCAAGTAGAATAGGGTTTTGGCAAAATCGCTCGCGGGCCAGGCGTGATAAAGTGCGTTGGAGAAGAAAATCTGCGGGCGCTGGGCTTGGGTGCTGTTGGCTCTGGCGCGGGCCAGGCCAATTCACTGCAGGAAAAATCTGTGGTGAATTTGCTTGTGGCCAATTCATCGCCAGCAACGAAAAATTTTCGTCCCAAATTTTTTATTTATTTATCTTTTTTATTGTTACTTTTTTATTAAAAATAAATATTATAAGTAATAAATATTAATTAAATAAATATTATTTAATTAAAATGCCATAAAAATTATTTTTGACTGTTTAAAAATATCGGACTGGACTGGATCAAAAATTAAGAGTCTATAGACACCCACTAATTGGTGGAAACATGTCCTTTATAATTATCCAAAATCCATAAAATAAAATAAACTACAAAACTTAATAAGGAACCCATGAGTGAAAATATGAATTTTACATCATCCTTTAAATCTAAACAATAATAAGAAATATAATTTAGACATTCATACGAAACAATTGATTCAAACATACTAATAACCCTTAAATAATCATTAATAAATCATAACTTTAATAAAATTGGGGTTTGGTATCTAATTTAGGATTAAAATATTCAAGTGTGCATATTAGGGTTAAAATTTGCAACTTAGGGTTTTAAAAACTATTTAGGGTTAAAATATGCAAATTAGGGCTAAAATATGAAACTTAGGGTTTTAATGCTAACCTAGGTTTTGGATCAAAATAATCATTAATGGATTAGGGTTTTTGGATCAAAATAGCTTTGGATTAAGTCATGTTGTTAAGGTTTGTACCAAATTAAAATAAAAAATATTCCATGTTGGATGAAGTTTCTAATAATTAATTAATTACTTCAAACAATAATTGCTTAATGTTATTGAAGAATGAAAACAGCCAATGAAAGTTTAATCAAATTGAGTTTAGAAAATTAGACCTGCATCGTTGGCTTCACAAGTTGAATTTACTGCATCAAGCTCAATCATTTGCCTTCTAGATAGCCTGGATTAGTTGCAGTCTTGGTTGAGTGAATGCAATCTAAAGACAATTGCGACTTTAAGCTACTGCCTCCCTATTTGGTTGTTGTTTTTTGATTCTGTGAGTTTTTTATTGTTCAAGATGGCTTTAATTGCTAACCTCTCTCGTTGCCTCTTTCTCTTTCTTAATTCTCTATTTATAGGCAACTTTAGGTTTAATCTCGGCTTAATAACCATCGCCAATTCAAATACCTCTTTGCTTATCCTAACGCAGTTAGAATTTAAACCTGATCAGGATGCTTAATATGCATGGAAACCAAAATTAAAAGCCTAAATTCAAGACCCATGGTAAATTGGCCAAAGATAATTCACCATGGGCTATGTTCATGGTGAATTGGCCAAGGCCAATTCATCAAGGTTTTACATTTTGGGCTCAAATTAGTTTTGTTATGGATTTTAAGATCGAACCAGACCTGATTTGGCTTTTAAAATTAGATCAAACTAGGTTTAGGCTTTCTAAACTGGATCAGTCTAGGTTTAAGCTTCTGAAATTGGACCACACTTATTTAGGGCAAAAATCAAGGTCTACAGTTTTGTCCCCTGCTTGAACGAAAAGCAATCTGCCTTTAAGTCAACCTTGGATGAGGGAGGGCTTCAGACCCATGATTTGGTTTGGGTTCTGAACCCGTGAATGGATTTGGGTTCTTGACCTATGTTTAGATTTGGGTTCTAGACTCACGATTTGGTTTGGGTTCAAGAACCGTGATTAGATTTGGCTTCTGGACCTGTGAATTGGTTTTGATTTTAGATCCATGAATGAATTTGGGTTTTGGACCTGGGACTTGATTTGAGTTCTAGACCCATGAATGGATTTGGGTTTTGGACCAGAGACTTGGTTTTAGTTCTAGACCCATGAATGGATTTGGATTTTGGATCTGACACTAGATTTGGGTTCTATATCCAAGACTTGGTTTGGATTTTGGACCTGATACTAGATTTGGATTTTGGACCCGAGACCTAGTTTGAGGTTTTGCACCCATGACTGGATTTGGATTCTGGACTAGAGACTAGATTTGTGTTTTGGACCCAAGACATGGATTTGGATTCTGAACTCGAGACCCAAGACTTAGATTTGGGTTCTGGACCTAAGACTGAATTTGAGTTCTGGACTCGTAAAATTTGAGCTGGTTGAGCTGGTTCGGGTTCTGGACCGATAATATCTATAAAAAAAATAATTTTAAAAGTTAGCAAAAAATTTAGGTATTTTTTAATTTCCTGCTATATTGGGTACCTTCTTTTATACCCTTGCCCCCTGCATGGAAAAATATTTTTACTGATAAATATTTTTTTAGACATGCATAAATAAATATCATCTTATTGTTTTGCATGTGACTCTAGATTTGGATTGAATATCAGTTGCATTATTTATGCAACTATTGAGCGTGCTCAATTATTGTCCAAAGCATCAAATGACTTACCTTTCTTATTTTGTTTGATATGATTTTCCTATGCTTTCCTTTTCTTTCACTTTTACTTCATGTTCTTTTAAAATAAAAATCTAATCATTTTTCCTATTTAAATTGTTCAACCAGCCATTTTGTATCTTAGTTTATTCATCCAGACTTCTTTATCTTCTTCATTTTAATCTCTTAGTTTTCTTTGAAACAATTCAACCATGGAAATGGAGGGTACACAAAATGCTTCAAGGATAGGGCCTTGTTGTTTATGGAAGAAATGGAAGATGAACAAGATGATGAACCAAGAAAGAACCCCCTTTTAAAAAGCCCCCAACGTGTATATATATTCCCCCACTTTCATTTTCTTTTAATTTTTTAAGAGACCATCCATCTCTTGCCAACTGACACACCACACTTGTCTCCCACCTTTTTCTTTATTTTATATTTCTTTCCATGAATTAGACAACCTTTTTGATATTTTATTATTTCTTTTTAAAAGATAACACCTATTGTCCCCCATTTTATCCACCATTTCATGTAAAATAATTGAAAGAATTCTCACAAGACATGGCCAAGTAATGAGTGACTTGGCCATGTCACTCAATTTCTTATGGACACGGCCAAGGCCTTGTAACCATGTCTATGCTTGCCTCATTACTTTCTTCATTTTCCAAGTGGGACATGGCCAAGGCCTTGGCCGTGCCAATGGCTTGGCCGTGTCTCTTGAGTGTGTTCTCCACTGTTCATTGCCTTTACTTTGAGCTTTAGATAGGACACAGCCAAGGCCTTGCCCGTGTTCCTTGGGTGTGTTCACTTCTGTATATAATCCTTGCTTCTTCTTTGCTTTGCTCTTTTGGTGGGACACGACCAAGGCCTTGGCTGTGTCATGTGACACAGCCAGTGGCTTGGTCTTGTCTCTTGCTTGTGTCAATCTCTGCCAAATTTTCCTGTCTCTTTCCTTGGATGAGGGACACGGCCAAGCCATGAAGTGTCTTGGTCGTGTCTCATGTTTTTCCACTTAATACTCCATCAAATTGAATTAAAACTCCATTGTTTTATTCTTAAACCTGAATCAAATACTTCAAACAAACTTTAAACACAAATTAAAAGAAAAATCAATCAAAAGCTAATAAAATCACACTAAAAATAAATATATAAATGATCAAAACAACTACCCCACACTTAATTCTTTACTTGTCCCCAAGCAAAGTCAAAATCAAAACAAACTAAACAAGATAAATCCAGTCTAGTTCAAGAGTTATAAGGATGTATCAATACTCCCATTTTATTTAATCCAGAATCATTATCAAATCAAGAACAATCAGTACTCAGGCAATTTAATGGTCAATCCATGCATACCAAAAATTATCACTCCCTCACAAAACCTCTTAAGTGTTTAATCAGGTAGTGTTTAAGCTCTCAACATTCAATGACATATTATCTCTATAGGCTTGCTTATTAATCAAATCTCCTCCACCTAATTACAATCAAGCATCAATCATAAGGTCTTTCTTTGGGTTGTAATGGGGCTAAGGTAAAGGCATGGCATTTAGGAAATGTGAGCTTATTCATTAAGTTCAAGAGCACTTCAAGAATGAAGTAACCGATCATATGTATAACCCAACAATCCCAAAACATCTTCCTCTCACCTACCACTTGACATTAAAGAGCTTTTCAAGGGAACTTACTTATTAAGTTTTGCAATGATCATTCCTAAACTTATTCCAGCCCTACGAAAAAGAACTTCTTCTTCTATTATTTTGATTTTTTCCTTTTTGAACCCACTAAATTTAACCCCACACTTTATTTTTTTATTTTTTTAATAGGGTTTGTAACTAAAGAAGAGAATAATTTGTAATTTTGAACCCACTAAATTTAACCCCACAATTTATTTAACACTACACTCAATCATAAATGCTCTTAAAATGCTCTTGACCTAATGCATGGGTAATAGTTAAAATAGCAAGGTTCAAGCTAACGGTGTTGTGAAAAAGAAAGAAAAGGAAAAATGAAATAAGCTCAAAATTGGCTAACTAAGGTCGAATATAAGGTTGGTCTTTTTAAGCCAAAATGGGTTCACCTAATTGCCTTAATCATATTGATGTGTAATTGAAATTTTTATGTAGTCTTAAAATGCATGTCAAAGCAAGTTCTAGCAATTCATCAATCAGAGATGTTTACACACAATAAAGAATAATAAGTTGATATCCAACTTAATAGACTCAATTCCTCACTAGTTTAAAGGTGATGCAAAGAATAACCATCAAAATTGACAATAAGTACCAATTCTAATCAATTCTCAAATTCATGCTTTAAAAATTCAAAGGTCATCTATCAACAATCTTATAACAATTGAACTTTTCAAAATTCATTTATTCAAAGAAAAAAATTAAGGAAACTTAAACAAAGATAAGTTAAAAGTAAAAACACAAACTGTACCCCACACTTAAAGATTCACATTGTCCCCAATGTGAGCATGCATAAATTAAAAGAGAGAAGTTCAAATGAAACCTAATTTATATCGTTCCCATATGTGATATGCAGTGTTCCTTCCATCCTGAATAAATTTGTCACCCATGTTTGAAAAGATAAATAGCATGCAACTTTGAAAGGTACCCAGTGTATTGCAAAACCGAAATAGCATCCTTGGAAGAGCAAATGTCCAAAGGGAACATGTGAAGGTTGTCTTGCGGTGATCCTCCAATGCTATAGGAACTTGGTAAAAACCTTTTTCAGTCTGCAACATGGTTATATCCATTTTTTGCTCCTCCTCATCACCGAGATTAGAAGAGACGATCATTGGTTGCATATTGTTCTCCCCAACCAAAACATATGTCAAAAGTTTTGTGGTCTTTGTAGGTTCAACCAAGTTTAGTTGAATCTCTTTCTCATCCACTTTAGCAATTTGAAGTCCCATCTCAATAACCTTATCATTTAAGATTAATTTGCTCTCTTCAATTTCTGAATTGGAAATTTTAGGCTCTACTTCCAAGGTTATGGCCATCTCAAGCTTTTCTTCACTATCCTCTTTATAGGGCATGTCATAAATGTCAGAAAGTTGCTTACCTTGTGTCTCATCCTTCAATCTACTTGGGAATGGAATTGGTGGCCTATAAGGATTTGGAGGCTCATGCAAATTTGGTGTGGTTGATGCTTCCAAATTCTCCTCCTCCTTTGATTGACTTGGCTACTCTATGTTGGGTTGTATCTCCTTGCCATGTTCTTCTTGATTAGTACCTGCATCAAAGGAATCACAAACTCTATTATGTATTACCCTTTCACTCCTAAAAATTGTGATTGCATTGGCTTGCTCTATTTGGCTAGGAGATTCCACTTTTTGGTGTGCTTGGAGTTGATTTGCCAGTTTCCCAACTTGAGTTTCCACCTTCTTCAATGATACCTCCAAAAAATCAAACATCTTATTGCTCCCTTCATGATTTTGTGTGCTAATTTGAATGAAGGCATTCAAATTATCTTCCAATGTGGGTTCTTTAAGTTGATCTTGATTTTGTGTACTAATTTGAATAAAGGCATCCAAATTATCTTCCAATATGGGTTTCTTAAGGTGATCTTGATTTGAACATTGCTCTTGAAAGTAAGAACTTCTTTGGTAAGGTTAAAAAAATTATTGAGGTGGAATTTACTATTGGTTTTCCCAAGAAAAATTTAGGTAGTTTCACCATCTTGAATTATAAGGATCGGAATATGGGTCATTTCTACCCCTTGGATGTAAACCTTCAAAGGCATATTCTTCCTCTTGCCTCTCTTGGTATTGTTCAAAACCAAATGAACACATGGTTGCACTATGTCCTACAATGCCACATGTTGGACATACTTCATGAGTAGGCATAGGTGCTCTTCCTCTTGCAATTAGCATCTTAAGTTGACTTGTTAACTCTGCTAATTTCCATGCCATTTCAGAATTAGCATTCGCATCATAAACTCCCTCGTGAATTGAAAACTCCATTCTTACAATAAACACTTATTAATTAAAAAAACACTTTAAATAATTAAACAATTTAAATAAAAAAATCAAACTACTAACAATAATTGCCTTCCTCGGCAGCGGCACCAAAAACTTGTTGTGCTTGATTTATTACTACTACAAGCGACACTCGTAAGTATATGAAGTAGTTGTAGCAACGGTGATCGCTCCAAGGTCATCTCATAAGGAAGGAATTGTTTTGCAATAGTTTGATTAGCAAGAAATTTAAAAATAAGAGTGTGATGTTAGAAGTAGTGGTGAAAAGCAATTAAAATTAAAATTAGTGTGTGTAATGGTTGTACAAGATTAATACAATTCTAGGAATGGTACCTAGGGTTGTAGATCAATTTAATCAAAGCTTAATTCTTAAATTATCCATTAACATGACCTTGTATTTTAATTTGTTCCTTGAGTTTAATTAGTAATTACCAATTCATTAGTTTTCACATTCATGAATTAACAACAACCAATTCTTTTGAAATTGCAAATTAATAAAACCCTAGAACTTATATTTCTAATTCATTCTTGGGGTAGTTTATTGCATAATTCCAATATCAAATTTCATCTCTCGGTCCTTCATTCAATATCTAGAGATCAATAGGTAGCTAATCTGTCAACCTAACATTCAATCCAATGCAATCAACCAATAATAAGGTATATTAATGGAAATATCAAATCAAGTCATTCAATCAAATCTACTACAAACCATAGGCATGAGTAATTTAGCTCATCATCATCAATTTAAAATAAATATTCATCTCAATATAAATCAAATCATAATTGTACATTGAAATATTAATGCTCTTAACAAACAATAACAATCTAGAAATGAATTAAAAGAAAGAATATAAAAACCCTTTTAAATATGCTAAGAGTTGAACTTCTAGTCTTCCTCCTAGCTCCACTTTGAATGTGATGAAGAACTAACAAGCCTTCTTCAATCAATGGCTCTCATCTTAAAAGATGGAATGGTCACTCTCTCAAGCCCCCAACTCCTCAATCAAGCTTCCTAACCTTCACAAGAGCTTGCTCACCCAATTTTAGCCCAAAAATGTCAAAGATCTTGTTTATGGATGAAATGGAAGATGAAGATGAAGGTGATGTTCTTGGTCTCTCTCAAGACCAAGAAAAAGATGATGAACCAAGAGAGAACCCCTTTTCAAAATTCCTCCAACATGTATATTTATTCCCCCACTTTCATCTTCTTTTAATTTTTTAAGAGACCATCCATCTCTTGCCAACTCACACACCACACTTGTCTCCCACATTTTTCTTTATTTTATGTTTCTTTCCATGAATTAGACAACCCTTTTTATCTTTTATTGTTTCTTTTTAAAAGATAACACCTATTGTCCCCCATTTTGTCCACCATTTCATGTAAAATAATTGAAAGAATTCTCACAAGACATGGCCAAGTCATGAGTGACTTGGCCATGTCACTCAATTTGATATGGAACCTCCAAGAATAAGCCTAAGAACTCCTTGATGTCGAACCCCCAAAACATTAACTTGAAAACCCCTAGTCGAATTCGGCACAACCTCCAAAGAATAAAGGTTAGATTTCAGATTTCTTTGAATTGATCAGAGATCCAAGATGTCAAAATAAACTAGTTCCTAAATCCTAGATTCGAAACACTCCACAAGAAAGTTGATCAAACAACTTGAATGTTTCTTAAGCATGTATTCAAGAAAGAACATAAAGATAAAAGCAAATCGGCTTTAGGTTATTAATTCATCCCAAAAACAAAAACCTAAACTCCACCCTAATTCGTCCAAGGCATATTTATAGCCTTTCCATAACATAAAATCCTAACCCAATAAGGAAATACTTAATTAAATAAGGCCCCAGTCTTAAACATATAGGACCACCCATTAAAAACATAACATGGTCCCACCATAACTAAATAACACATGTTTAAAATAACTAAATAATAAAACAGGGCTAAACAACTAAAACAAGCCTCATTCGTGAATTTCAACTTGTAGCAAGCTGTAATTGACTTCCTTTGGTCTTGTCTCCAAGCTTGTAATTCCTTGTAAACCATAGTTAGCCAAATTCACCAAATCTTGCAAATGGAAAATTAGTGCTTGCTGAATCTTTTTGGCCCGCGATCTAGTTATAAGACCTTGTGGCAGAATAATTGGATTGATGATCTCCTCAACTTGTTCCTCACGTCCTAACTCTTGCTCATCCTTGCGGTGTGTTGGTTGTTCCACAACATTTCCCCTCTCCTCAAAAGGATTCGTCTTCGAATCAAAAGCATCACCCACATCAAAAGGACTTAAATCAGCAACATTAAACGAAGCACTTACATTATACTCACCTGGCAAATCCACTTTATATGAATTGTCATTAATCCTTTCAAGTATCTGAAAAGGACCATCTCCTCTTGGGTTTAACTTGGACTTTCTTTGGTGTGGAAACCATTCTTTGCAAAAATGAACCCAAACCCAATCACTAGGCTAAAAAATCATTGGCTTCCTTCTTTTATTCACTCGAGAAGCTACTTTAGCATTTTGCCTTTCAGTCCTTTCCTTAACCTGTTTATGTAACTTCTTCACAAAATCTGCCTTTGAGCTAGCATCAACATTCACAAAATCATTAGATGGCAATGGCAAAATATCCAAAGGAGTAAGCGGATTAAAACCATAAATAATTTCAAATGGAGAACAATTAGTAGTGCTATGAACAGCCCTATTATAAGCAAACTCCACAAATGGTAAACAATCCTCCCACATCCTAATATTCTTTCCTATCACTGCCCTAAGCAAAGTAATCAATGTTCGATTCACAACCTCAGTTTGACCATTGGTTTGAGGATGGCAAGTAATAGAAAACAACAATGTAGTCCCCAACTTTCCCCATAAAACATGCCAGAAATGACTCAAAAACTTAACATCTCTATCACTAACAATGCTTTTGGGTATGCCATGTAAACGAACAACCTCTTTAAAGAACAAATCAGCAATCAATTTAGCATCATCAGTTTTATGACATGGTATAAAATGAGCCATTTTACTAAATCTATCAACCACAACAAATATACTATCACGACCTCTCCTAGTTTTAGGTAATCCAAGCACAAAATCCATAGACAAATCAGTCCAAGGTCCATTAGGAACAGGTAATGGCGTGTACAAACCATGCGGTTTCATCCTAGACTTAGCTTCTCTACATGTTATGTAATGCTCACAAAATTTATGCACATCATGTTTCATACCAAGCCAATAAAAATGTTCTATCAACACATCATAGGTCTTACTTACCCCAAAATGACCCATCAAACCTCCTCCATGTGCTTCCTTAACTAACAACTCTCTCATGGAACACTTAGGAATACACAATCTATTTCTCTTAAATAAGAACCATCAAACAAATGAAAGTCTTTTGAAACAGCCACATCTCCACACGAATTATATATGTCACCAAAATCCACATCACTAACATATAATTCCTTAATATGCTCAAAACCCAATAATCTAGCACTAAGAGAATTAAGTAAAACATACCTTCGCGACAACGCATCAGCCACTACATTCTCTTTACCTCGCTTGTATTTAATCACATATGGAAATGTTTCTATGAATTCCACCCATTTGGCATGTCTACGATTCAGCTTATCTTGACCTTTCAAATGCTTTAAACTTTCATGATCAGTATGTATCACAAACTCTTTTGACCACAATAATGCTACCATGTATGCAAAGCTCGAAACAATGCATATAACTCCTTATCATATGTCGGATACTTCAAAGCCGCTCCACTTAGTTTTTCGCTAAAGTACATCAATGGCCTTTGATCCTGTATCAAAACAGCTCCAATTCCTATGCCACTTGCATCACATTCAATCTCAAAAGTCTTATCAAAATTAGGCAAAGCAAGTAAGGGTGCATTACACAATTTATCCTTGAGTTCATTAAATGCATGTTCTTGTGCATCTCCCCAAACAAAACCGACATTTTTCTTAACTAACTCATTCAAAGGTGCAGCTTGCAATTTCTAATGAATCTCCTATAGAAACCAGCAAGTACATGAAAACTCCTCACCTCACTAGCATTCTTAGGTTTCGGCCAGTCCCTAATAGCCTTTACCTTTTCCTCATCAACCTCAATACCTTGACTAGACACCACAAAACCAAGAAAATGAACCTTATCCATGCAAAAACTACACTTCTTAAGGTTAGCATACAACTTCTCACGCCTAAGAATGTCTAACACAAGACGCACATGTATGACATGATCATCCAAACACTTAGAGTAAACAAGAATATCATCAAAGTAAACAACAACAAATTTACCCAAGTGCTCACGCAACACATGATTCATCAAACGCATGAATGTGCTAGGTGCATTAGTAAGACCAAACGGCATAACCAACCACTCATACAACTCATATTTAGTCTTAAATGTTGTTTTCCACTCATCACCCACACTCATTCGAATTTGATAATAACCAGATTTCAAATCAATTTTCGTGAACAAACAAGAACCATGTAACTCATCAAGCATATCATCTAGTCTAGGAATATGATGATGATACTTTACAGTGATTTTATTGATGGCTCTGCAATCCAGTACATCCTCCAAGTCCCATCCTTCTTTGGCACAAGAATAACAGAAACTGAACAAGGACTCAAACTTTCCCTCACGTATCCCATAGCTAGCAATTCCTCCACTTGCTTTTGTATCTCCTTTGTCTCGAAAGGATTAGCTCGATACGCTGGCCTATTGGGAATGGAAGCTCCCGGAATAAAATCAATTTGATTCTCTATGCCTCTGATTGGCGGCAATTGATCAGGCATTTCTTCAGGAAACAAATCCGCATATTCTTGCAAAAGATCAACAAACACACTACGCAAAGATTGGTTAAAAATAGTAGTATCTAAACGATCCTTTTTGCAAAAAATCACAAACATAGGCTGATTGGTGTAAAAAGCATGTTTAACCTCACTTGTACTAGCTAACAAACTCACATTCTTCTCTCCTTCTCTATTTTTCTCAAACTAAATTTGTTTTGATTTTTCTTTTCTCTCTTTCTTTTCATTTGCAATCTGATTTTTTTCACTCATTTTTTGTCACTATCTCTTTCTTTCTTTTCAAATTCAAGTCTCATTCTTTCCATTTTACATTGATCTTCATACACTTCTTTTGAAGAGAGTGGGGTCAGAATTGTCTTTCATCCATCCATAGTGAATGAATACCGATTGAGGTACCCATCATGCATAGCTCGCCTATCATACTGCCATGGACATCCAAGTAAAATCTCTCCAGCATGCATTGGCACCACATCACACAACACCTCATCATAATATTTACCAATGGAAAAAGAAATGTTAGATTATCAATTTACCTTAACCTCTCCACATTCATTCAGCCACTGAAGTTTGTAAGGTCGGGGGTGAGGTTTTGTAGGCAGCCCCAATCGATCAACCAAGAGTGTACTTACCATATTGGTACAGCTTCCACCATCCACAATCACAATACAAGCCTTGCCTTGAACATGACACCTTGTATGGAACAAGTTGTCTCATTGTTCTTCATGGTTTTCCTCCTTCAATTGCGTGTTAAGAGCACGCCTAGCAACCAGCAAGTCTCCCTTTATTGGTTCTTCAATGCTCCCATCACTACAACATTCCAAGTCTTGCTTTTCTCCATCTTCACTCTCATCATCACCTTCTTCTTCATCAGTCACTATCTCACCATTTCTTATGGTCATAACTCTCTTGTTTGGACATTCTTTGCTGATATGTCCCACACCTTGGCACTTCCAACACTTAATATCTCGATTTCACAGCTTAGGCTCTTCAACTTTGGATTTGTCTTTAGAACTTATTTCGGCCTTTGCTTTCCCACTATCTTGACCAGCCTTGTTTCTTTCCTTGTAATCATGCCTTCCTTCCCTATTCCAAGGAGAAATAGAATTAGAAACAGGTTTCGAATGATACCTTGATGGTCGTCTTCCTTGGAGTTGTTTTTCCACCTTGACGGCAATATGCACCATCTCTTCTAACTCCACATAAGGCTGCAAATCAACCTGATCAGCAATGTCCGAATTCAAACCAGCCAAGAAACGTGCCATAGTAGTCTCCATGTCTTCATCTATATTAGCTCTAGTCATTAACATTTCCATTTCTTTGTAGTAGTCATCAACACTTTTACTACCTTGTTTAAGAACCTGAAGTCTTTGTATAATTTCCCTATGGAAATGTCTAGGCACAAACCTCTTCCTCATGACAGATTTAAGATCAGCCCAAGTCTCAATTGGATACTCCAAATTCCTTCTTCTACTAGTCACTAACTGATCCCACCAAGCTATAGCATAATCTGTAAATTGAGTAACAATAAGCTTGACCTTCTTTTCCTCAGTACATCGATGGCAGTCAAATATGAGATCAACCTGCTTTTCCCATTGCAAATAAGCTTCTGGATATGATTTACCAAGAAAGTTAGGAATTTTCAGCTTGATGCTTCCCAAGCTCCTATCAACTACTTCATCATCACCATGATTTCTACCATAGAAAGCATTATTATTCATCCTTCCTCTACCTCGACCAGTACCACGGCCACCTCTACCTCCACCTCTATGTAGAGCTCCTCCAACCAGACTTGCATTATCATCCTGAAGCTCATTTTCATCTACCAAATGTTCAAGCTGTTGCATTTGATTTCTGCCACCTCTTTGCCTCTCATTGCACTCCGGTGTGGCTCTTTCAACATTTTGCAACCTCAAATCCATGCACTCCAATGTTTCTGTTATGTTCTCCATAGCACGGTATAAACGTGTAAATTCAACTTGCTGCGCCTCACGCAATCAAGGTGGATCAATTTGAACCCCCCTATCACTGTCATCTCGGCCAGACATTTTTCCTGCAATAAAAGGTTAGAACAAAACAAATAAAAGGCCTCACAACACTCCCTCACGTGTTTACACTCAATAGATGGGGTTGGTCACTCGTGTTCCACTCAATATAATGTATTCACTCACGGCTTAGCTCACACCACTCAAGCTAATTTCTTTTATGTTCTTAGGTGAATCACACTTTATGAAACAAACCAAATAGTCTTCTGTGTGTAGTATCCCAAGTCTGAAATTTCGAATGAATCACTTATGCAATTCGGATCAAAACAGCCCCTCAATGGTGAAAATTTCGTGACCAGAAATTATATTGATTCTAACCTATCCAGATTTGACCCTTATCTCCTAAAAAGCAAGGAGAATGAAAAAATTTTGCTGAAGTGGTTTTGTACTCTTTTTTTTTTTGCTCCCTCTCACTATCTCTCTTGATGGGGGCGACCTTAGTTCACACCACACGAAACTTTTACCCAATTAAATAACAAGAACAAGATCAAATTTAGAGTACTGTCTTTGAAACTTGAAATTAAATCAGAATGAATAATCAAGAACAAGATTTGAATTTAGCACACTTTGTTGAATTTCGAATTCAAATCGGAATGATGAACAAGACCAAGATTCGAATTTAAAACACCTTTTCTTGAATTTCAAATTTTAGGTTTTAAATTTTTTTTTTGAATTTTCAAATTTGAAAGAAAACGAAAACGATTCAAGGAACATACAACTTAGACGATCAAGAAACAAAGAAAACGATTCAAGAATCAAGGACAAAGAAACATAATGAAAATAACAAGTGAAGAAAACGAAAACAAAAATAACCCACAAAGAAAAACAAATCAAAGATTCAAGATTAAGAATCAAGAATTCGTCTAACAAGAGTTAAGAAGAAAACGAATCAAACAAAGAATTCAGAATCAAGAATTCGAATAACAAGAGAACAAGAAAGAAACGAAATAAACAAAGAATTCAAAATTGATAGGGATAAAACCTGATCTAGAGCGTTGTCTCTAATACCAAATGATATGGAACCTCTAAGAATAAGCCTGAGAACTCCTTGATGTCGAACCCCCAAAACATTAACTTGAAAACCCCTAGTCGAATTCGGCACAACCTCCAAAGAATAAAGGTTAGATTTCACATTAACTTGCTCTTTCAAGATGTCGAAACAAACTAGTTCCTAAATCCTAGATTCGAAACACTCCACAAGAAAGTTGATCAAACTACTTGAATGTTTTTTAAGCATGTATTCAAGCAAGAACACAAAGATAAAAGCAAATCGGCTTTAGGTTATTAATTCGTCCCAAAAACAAAAACCTAAACTCCACCCTAATTCGTCCAAGGCATATTTATAGCCTTTTCATAACATAAAATCCTAACCCAATAAGGAAATACTTAATTAAATAAGGCCCCAGCCTTAAACATATAGGACCACCCATTAAATTAAAATAACTAAATAATAAAATAGGGCTAAACAACTAAAACAAGCCTCATTCGTGAATTTCAACTTGTAGAAAGTTGTAATTGACTTCCTTTGGTCTTGTCTCCAAGCTTGTAATTCCTTGCAAACCATAGTTAGCCAAATTCACCAAATCTTGCAAATGGCAAATTAGTGCTTGCTGAATCTTTTTGGCTCGCGATCTAGTTATAGGACCTTGTGGCAGAATAATTGGATTGATGATCTCCTCAACTTGTTCCTCACGTCCTAACTCTTGCTCATCCTTGCGGTGTGCTAGTTGTTCCACAACACAATTTCTTTTGGACACGGCCAAGGCCTTGTGACCGTGTCTATGGCTGCCTCATTACTTTTTTCATTTTCCAAGTGGGGCACGGCCAAGGCCTTGGCCGTGTCATGTGACACGGCCAGTGGCTTAGCCATGTCTCTTAAGTGTGTTCTCCACTATTTGCTATCTTTGCTTTGAGCTTTAGATGGGACACTGTAACACCCCTATACCCAATATATGCACACTAAATACAACCACATCTGTAATATATGTATACCAAATACAGGAATGTCACTGTTTATATTAAACAGACCAATCTTTCTGCAAAAGCGATAATATGAGAAAACTGAAAACATTCAAGTTGTATTGTAAAACATACTAGATAAAACATTTATTTATTTAGCAGCAGAAAATGTAGCGGTATTTACATATATATATATATATATACATCAAAATCAATATTTACAAAACATAAAGTTTATATATGTTTGGCAGTTTGTCTCTGATCTTGAATTCCAAAAATCAACACTTCAAAGTCTAGACTCAACTTGGTCTAGCTGAACTCTCCGGTTCTACCCTGTCACCTAAGCGATGAACCACAATCATGCTAAGCCAACAGCTTAGTGGCACAAACCACAATAACAATATGCTTTAATGTAATGCCAATGTCATGCATTCAAATATTATAAACAATACATAAGAATATCATATTTCAAAACCTTACATTAAATCTTATTATTCATTTTTTTCACCATTCATGACTCACATTTAAATAAAGACAAGTATGGGCCCAAAAGAAACTAATATACCATTCAACTTTTAGAGTTAATGTTTTGGTTCAATTTTCACATTTATCATCCCAACTAGGCTTTAAGGATTAGGCCCAACCAAGCTTCAAGGGGAGCGAAGCATGCTAGGCATCAACCCAACTTGGCTTCAAGGACCAAACCCAACCCAGCTTCAAGGATTTGTAACATCCCAACTAGGCTTCAAGGACTAGACCCAACCAAGCTTCAAGGGGAGTTAAGCATGCTAAACTTCAACCCAACTTGGCTTCAAGGATCAAGCCCAACCCAGCTTCAAGGGATTGTTACTGTTAGGTATACCACCAACAACAAAACTCTGAAAATTGAATAACATACTAGGCACACAATTTTTTATTCTTTCATTATCAATTCCATTCTCATTTTCTCATAATCATCTAGGCAACCATGCCCCAATTATTTCATTTGCATCATTATAGCCAACAACAATGGCTTCACATCTCATCATTAGAGTATACATAACCAATTGCATTGTACATATAATTTGAATGATCATCATATCTTTCATATTATGCAAATCATAACATTAATCAAATGTATCAACAATGTAATAAATTACTTAACACATTTACAACCAAATGTGTTAAGTCCCAAAGTCATGTAAATGTATGCAACCATGTAGGTTTGTACTTACCTCAAGAGCAACTCACACAACACCAAACTCCTCTTCCAAGAATTCTTCAACACTTGGATTAGGGCAACTCAATCTCTTCAAAACCTAATCCAAAAGGGATAATACACACTCACTTAAAGATACACATGACATAATAAGGCTAAGAACCAACTAGGGCAAACTCTACACATGACACGCTCAACAACACGGGCGTGTCCCTGACCATGCCCATACTTTGTGCGAAAAGCTATCTTAGGAACATCTTCAGCTCTGACCCTCAACTGATGGTACCCTGATCTCAAATCAATCTTAAAGAAAACTGCTGCTCCCTTCAACTAATTAAAGAGATCATCTATTCTAGGCAAAGGATACTTATTCTTGATATTCACTTTATTCAACTGTCTATAATCGATGCACAACCTCAAAGTACCATTCTTCTTCTTTACAAACAAAATAGGTGCTCCCCACGGAGACACACTAGGGCGAACAAACCCTTTATCCAACAACTCCTACAACTGCACCTTCAACTCTCTCAACTCAGCAGGTGCCATTTGATATGGAGTAATAGAGATAGGAGTGGTACCAGGCAACAAATCGATACCAAACTCAACCTCTCTCTCAGGGGGGTAACCTTGGCAACTCTTTAGGAAAAGCATTTGGGAATTCTGCAACTATGGATATACTATCAAGATGAGAATCCACTACTCGAGTATCTACCATGTGAGCAAGATAAGCATCACACCCTTTTTGAATCAACCTCCTAGCTGCAACAGTTGAAACAAACAAGGATGCAATATGTCTCTGCTCACTAGATACCATCACACTTCTACCATCACTTGTTCTGACGCGGACCCTTAGCAACGATGGCAGCAAACCCAACTTATAACAATTGTAGAGAACCCCTTGAAACTTGATAATCAACTCCTAAGGAACCCAACGCCTATAAAGAGACGCGAACTCACTATGATTGACGGATTTAGTTGGTAAGAAGAAGGAAAACGCCACAAATCTTGTTGATAAGTAAACATAATTCTTGATGCAAAGAAAGAATTAAAGAATCCACTCTAATCTCTCTCACACGAAAATTCACAAGAAGAACTTGTAGAAGAATTCGAAAATTTTTATTAATTGTTGTGCCCTTCTATCATGCTGCCATGGTCTTCCTAATAGAAAATGTCCAGCTTGCATTGGCACTACATCACACAAAACCTCATCTTTATACCACCCAATGGAGAATGGTACCTTGACTTGCTTCAACACTTTTACTTCCCCAGCGTCATTGAACCATTGCAACTTGTAATGATTGGGATGTTTAAAATAAGCTAACCCCAATTTATCCACCATTGTAGTACTAGCAGCATTGGTACAACTTCCACCATCAGTGATAAGTGTACAAACCTTACCATTCACCAAACACCTAGAGTGGAAAAGATTCTCCCTTTGATCCAAGCCTTCTTCCTTGACTTGAATATTCAAGGCTCTTCTAGTAACAAGCATCTCTCCATGTTCAGCATTCAAGACTTGATTCTCCCAAGCCTCTTCATCATATTCGCCCCTATCACCACATTCAGCCTCCTCTTCTTCTTCATGTTCAGATTCTGATTCAATTTCCCCTTCATGGGTAGCAATCATCACCCTCTTATTCGGACATTGAGAAGCAATGTGTCCACTTCCCAAACACTTGTAGCATTTAATTTCCCTACTTGGAGTAGGTCTAGAAGGTGTTTCCTTGGCTGTTTTTGCATCCCCATCATTCGGCTTCTTGAAATTAGGATTGTAGAAGGAATTCTTTTGGAAAGAACCCTTGTAATCCCCTTTGTAGGAACCTCCACTCGAACTTGAACCCTTGAAGTTTGAAAATTTTCCACTAGCTTTAGAGTAGCCAGTTTTCTAAATAACTTTATTCTTCAATCTTCTCTCTATCTTCATGGCCTTTTGAACTAACTCTCCATTGTGTTGAATTCATACATCTCCAATTCATTGGCTATGTTCAAATTCAATCCCCCAAGAAATTGTGACATCTTCTTGTCTTCATCTTCATCAATATTTGCCCTAGCCATGATCATCTCCATCTCTTTGTGGTACTCTTCCACACTTCTTCCACCTTGAACTAGTCTTGATAGTCGATTGTACAAATCCCAAATGTAGTGAGATGGTACAAATCGGCTCCTCATTAGTTCTTTCAAGGTTGACCATTCAGGAATAGGCCTCATACCTTTCCCTCTTCTATTAGCTTTCAATTGTTCCCACCAAAAGGTAGCATACCCCTTGAACTCTACGGCTGCCAAAACTGATTTCTTCTCTTTGGTGTAGTTATGGCATTCGAAAATCTGCTCAACTTTCCTCTCCCATTCTATGAACTCTTCTGCATTGTTCTTCCCTTCAAAGGAAGGAATCTTCATCTTGATGGAAGTAAGGTCACCATCAGTGGTAGGTTGATTTCCACCTTCATCTTCATCTTCTACTCTTTCGGCTGCTTCTAGGGCTTCAAGATTTCCTTGCTTTTTTTTTTATGGAAACAAAATCCTAATCCACTAAGGAAAATATAAAGTATGGAAACAAAATCCTAATCCAATAAGGAAAATATAAAGTATGGAAACAACCAAACTAATCCCTTCAAAATAAGAAATGCCGCACACTATTTGGGCTATCCATGAGCCTTAAATTACTTCCCAAGGCTTTATATGAACCCCCATGGACCTTTCTTTAGCTAGCCTTTAGCTTCCACACTAAGGTTTTGGACACTTTAAAATACTTTTGATTTATGGTTTTAAATGATGATTTCATGCTTACTGTGTAAAATTAAAATATTTTTTAAAGTTTTAATGGATTAGAGTTTTAAAAAAAATTAGGGTTTAAGGTTTTAAAGAGGTTAGGGTTTACTTTTTTAGGTTTGGAAGTTGCATTTGGGTTTGGTGTTTTAGAACTAGGGTCTCGGTGGATGCTTAGATTTTTTAGAATTTGGAAAAAAGTAATTGATAATTTTATGAAGTTTATGAAAATAAACAAACGATTTTAAGTTTACATAAATAGAAAAGATATTTGTTAAGGTTTGTTGAAAGAAACATAATCAAGTTTAAAGTTTTGAAGGAAACAGAATCAAATTTTGGTTTTGAAGAAAAACATGTTCAATTGGGGTTTTAAGATTTTGATGAAACAAAAATAACAATTGTAACTTTTTTGGAAAACAAAGCAACGAAATAAGGTTTTTAAACTTTGAATAAAGGGAATTAAGGTTCTGGGATTTTTGATTTTAAAAGACCCAATTGTATAATCTAAGCTACTGTGAAAAGCAAAAAAAGAATTTAATACATACCTCCTTTTGATGGTTCCTCCAAAAATCATTTTTCTTGGATGAACAAAAACAAAGGCAAGCTTTGCTGCCTTTGAATTGCCTTGAATTATTTTTCGGCTCCCTAAAAAAAAATTTGAATTGAATTACTGCCTTAGTTTCAGATCAAAATTTGTTCCTCTTACTTCTCGGATTTCTTCCTTTATTTCTGCCTCCTTTTTGTGTTGTAATTATACTTATTTATAGAAGTTTTTTTTGTGGTTTCCTCCTAATTGCTCACATCATGCATTATTTATTAAGAAAAGGAAACCGAAACCTAATTGCATTAGGTTTCAAAAAATTTGTGTTGGAAAATTTTGCTAGCGAAAAAAAAACTGCTGCGGAAAAATTACGCTGGCAAAAAAAATTACCGCAGGAAAAATTACGCTGACAAAAAAGCTACCGCAGCAGGCCTGCGGGCCATTTCGCCGGCAGGAAAACTCTGTGGGCGAAATGCCCACGGGCCCGCTGACTTTCATCTCCAATTTTTTCGTCGCCGATTTTTATTTTTATTTTTTTTATTTTTGTTTGTTTATTTTTATTTTTTATTAATAAAAATTAGATACTAAAGCAAAAATTATTTAATTAAGATAAAAAATTATTTTGGATCAATTAAAATATATTAAACAACATAAAAATTATTTTAGACCGGACTGGGTCAAAAATTAAGGTTCTACAGTTTGCCCCTGCTTGAATAATCTGAAACTTAAGTGAAAGAGAGTAAAAAGCAACAAGACTTAATTTTGGAGATGGTGGAGGTTTTGGGTTCTGGACCCGGTTCGAGTTCTGGACTCAAGGATAATTCTAAGTTCTAGACCTAAGGAAAATTTAGGTTCTGGACCCGGTTCGAGTTCTGCACTCAAGGATAATTCTAGGTTCTGGACCTAAGAAAAATTTGGATTCTGGACCCGGTTCGAGTTCTGGACTCAAGGAAGATTCTAGGTTCTGGACCTAAGGAAAATTTGGGTTTTGGACCCGGTTCGAGTTCTACCTGAGCTAAGTTCGTGGACTTAGAAATAAATTCTAGGTTCTGGATCTAAGAAAAATTTGGGTTCGGGACCCGAGCTAAGTTCTGGACTTAGAAACAAATTCTAGGTTCTGGACCTAAGGAAAATTTGGGTTCTGGACTCGAGCTAAGTTCTAGACTTAGAAACAAATTCTAGGTTCTGGACCTAAGGAAAATTTGGGTTCTGGACCCGAGCTAAGTTCTGGACTTAGAAACAAATTCTAGGTTCTTGACCTAAGGAAAATTTGGATTCTGAACCCGGTTCGAGTTCTGGTGATACGAACCAGCCACGAGGTAAAGATGCATTGGTGCTTCCAAATGGGCCATTGACTAGGAGCAGAGCTAAGAAGTTTGGAGTAGCTATGGGATTGCATATTCAAGATCAAATTTCAAAGGAAGTGACTGAAATGGCAATGGAAAAGTGCACAATAGAGCTTGAAGAAGGCACACCAAAGCTGATTATGATGCTTAGTGTGAATATGGAAGCTAAAGGCTAGCTAAAGAGTTCCAACGTGCAAGAAAGGTCCATGGGGGTTCATATACAGCCTTGGGAAGTAATTTAAGGCCCATGGACAACCCAAATAGTGTGGGGCGTGTTCTTATTTTAAATGGTTTTAGTTTGGCCCTTTTTATATACTTTATATTTTCCTTAGTGGGTTAGGATGTGTGGTTTCCTATTTAGTTATTTCAGAATATTAATTTGTTTCCATACTTTATATTTTCCTTAATGGGTTAGGATTTTAACTTTGTAGCTTTCCTTTTCCCATTAGAATTAGGGTTTCAGATTTATGTGTGCCTTTTAGTATAAATAGGGCCTTATTTTTCTTGTAAGGACACTTTATGACAAATTATATTCTCAATTTTCTTATTGAAAATTTCGGCCATCATAGAACAGGAGTGAATTCTCTTTTTCTTTTGATTGCATCAAGAATTAGATTTACTTATCAATTTCGATTGTGGCGTTCTTCTAATTCGAGCTTCCTAAATCCTTCCGTTATAAGTGTTCGTGCTTTGCTAAGCAATTGGGTGCTTTAGAAGGTGGTTTTTCCTTTGTTCTTGGTTTTTCTTCTATCAATCGTGCGTTGGGGTTTGAGGCCTTCATTGCCATAGGGTTCCGCGCCATTTGGTATCAGAGCCAATTACAGGTAAATCTTTATCTATCTGTCTTCCTAGGGTTGTTTTAGTTGTTCCTTTAGGGTTCTAATTGGATTTTTGAATTAGGGTTATAGAATTCTTTGTTCAATTTTGAAATTGTGTTCTTGTCTTTTGATTTGAAATACATTTTTCTTATTCCGAATTGGGTATAAATTTGATTGAAGACTTTGTGTTTCGTTGGTGATCCAAGGATAATGACCAGATCCTAAAAAAAAAAGAGTACAAAATCACTTCAACAAAAATTCTTTGCTTTTCTAGTAATTTAAGGTATTAGAATCGTTTTGAATCAGGTTGAAAGTAATCAAAATTTTGGCCACCAATTTCGGTCAATTGAGGGGCTATTTTATTACGTTTTTCTTGCTGATTTGGAAGTTTCCTTTTTCAAAATTGAATTCTTGGGGAGTCTTGATACTAGCTTTCTTGGGTAGAATTATTAGGTCCATAAACTAACTTGCTAAGGTGAGTTGGTTTTGATACATTTTGACCAGATTCGTCATAATTTTTTACCTCTTTGTTTCTATTTCTTGTTTGAGCTACCGTTTTGATTCCATGACATTGCTAGAGTATTATTTGTTTGATTCTATACTCTGGTTGATATAATCGTGTGACACAAAATTTTCTTGTGTTGCCTCCAAATTTGTCAAGTTTCTTTCTAGGTGTCATTCTAGGATTTAGGTTCTAGTTCCCTTGAACATGCTTGGTGATTGATTTGTGAGCCTTTGTTATGAAGTGCAATCAAAGAATTAGCGAAGGTGAGTTCTTTGTTTTGTGAGATAATGAGTAGCAATTATAGTAAAGATAAAGGCATAGCTGTTGAGAAAGAAGAGATGAGTATCCGGGATATTGCAGATGATCTTGAGACATACAAGCAAGCAAATGAGTACAATATGGAAAGAATAGCAAATACGTTGGCTAGCTTGCAGCAGTCCATGGAACACTTAATGCAAGCACAACAACCTGCTCCAATAAGGCTACCACAGAGAATTCTACAACCAGCAAGAGCTGAAGAGAGAGAAGAGCCAATTAGGAGGAGGGCACCAAGAGGTGCATATGAGAGAGGCCGTATGGATAATTATGGATTTGAAGAAGGAGAAGCTGGAATTTATCAAGCACCTATCAATGATAATGATTTGACTTCCATCAAAATGAAGGTTCCTGAATTTAGAGGGAACAACAATGCTGAAGAATACATTGAATGGGAGTGCAAAGTAGAGCAAATTTTTGAGTGCCATAATTATTATGAAGAAAAGAAGTCACACATTGCAGCTGTGGAGTTCAAGGGTTATGCAACATTCTGGTGGGATCAACTAAAATCCACTAGAAGAGGCAAGGGTGACGCGGACACTTAGCAACGATGGTAGCAAACCCAACGTATAACAATGGTAGAGAACTCCTTGAAACTTGATAATCACCTCCTAAGGAACCCAACGCCTATAAAGAGATGCGAACTCACTATGATTGAAGGATTTAGTTGGTAAGAAGAAGGAAAACGCCACAACTCTTGTTGATAAGTAAACCTAATTCTTGATGCAAAGAAAGAATTAAAGAATCCACTCTAATCTCTCTCACACGAACATTCATAAGAAGAACTTGTAGAAGAATTCGAAAATTTTTATTAATTGCTGTAGTCTGAAATTCGACCTAATAGTGCCCTTAAATAAGGGTTACAAAATTCCTAATTGCATATGGAAAAATAAAACATTCCTAATTGCATAAGGAAAACATAAAGTATGGAAACAAAATCCTAATCCACTAAGGAAAATATAAAGTATGGAAACAAAATCCTAATCCAATAAGGAAAATATAAAGTATGGAAACAACCAAACTAATCCCTTCAACATAAGAAACGCCCCACACTATTTGGGCTGTCCATGGGCCTTAAATTACTTCCCAAGGCTTTATATGAACCCCCATGGACCTTTCTTGCACGTTGGACCTTTCTTTAGCTAGCCTTTAGCTTCCATACTAAGCATCATAATCAGCTTTGGTGTGCCTTCTTCAAGCTCTATCTCCATCTTCTTGAATGATAATTCTTGAAACTCTTTGGAAATCTCTTTTTGAATATGCAAAGCCATACTAGCTTGATATCTCTTTGCCTTGCTCCTAGTGATTGGTCCACTTGCTAGCTTCAAGGGATCCTTTCTTGCATCAAAGGGGATGAGAGCCGTACCCGCATGGGAGGAGTTGAGAGACCTGATGAGGCAGCGTTTTATCCCTTCTCATTATTATAGGGATCTTTATAATCGCTTAGCACGACTGGTGCAGGGTGGCAAGAGTGTAGAAGAATACCACAAGGAGATGGAGATGATCATGGCTAGAGCCAATATTGAGGAAGATGAACAACGGATGATGTCTAGATTTCTTGGAGGACTTAATCAGAATATTGCAAGTGAGTTGGACATGTATGATTACAATACCATGGAGGAGATGGTTGATAAAGCTATGAAGATAGAGAGGAGGTTAAAGAGCAAGAGTTCCACCAAACTTGGCTATGGGAGACCACAAAAATGTGTTTGGGAGTAATTCAGCCTATAGAGGACCCCCAATATAGTGGCGGGGCAAATTCAGCCAATAGGGGTGGAGAGAAAAGGGAGTTCAAGAATTCATTCCAGAAAAACAATGCTGCAAGCTCCAGTGGAAAAGGGCCATCTAGTGGTCCAAACAAGCAAACAGGTACGCCTAACACTACCACTCCTAGTAGGGAGATTAAATGTTTTAAGTGTTTAGGGAATGGGCATATTGCATCCCAATGTCCAAATAAAAGAGTTATGATTGCTACAGCTGATGGTGATGTTGTGTCTGATTCTGAACCTAGTGATAATGATAATGATGATGTTGGGAACTTTGATTCTCCTATATATGATGATGTTGGTAGTGATGAGCATGTTGATTGTACTTTGTTAGCTGAGCATGGTGAATTGTTAGTTTCTAGGCGTGCATTGAATATGCAGGTGAAAGAGGAAAATCTAGTACAGCGTGATAATATTTTTCATACTAGATGCTTAGTGAATAATAAGGTTTGTACACTTATTATTGATAGTGGGAGCTGTACTAATGCTGCAAGTACTACTATGGTTGAAAAATTGGGGTTAGAATGTATGAAGCATCCCAATCCTTATAAGTTGCAGTGGTTTAATGATAGTGGTGAGGTGAAAGTAACTAAGCGAGTGAGGGTACCATTTTCAATAGGCTGGTACAAAGATGAAGTTGATTGTGATGTAGTTCCTATGCAAGCTGGACATATGTTGTTGGGCAAATCGTGGCAATATGATCAGAGAGTGCAACATGATGGGTTTTCTAATAGGTACACATTTACCTATGAAGGAAAACAGGTCACTCTTGTTCCATTATCACCCCTAGAAGTGTATGAAGATCAAAGAAAGATGATTGAGGTAGAGAGGCAAGTTGGGGCTACCAATTCAAAAATTAAAGGGAGTTTGAGAGAACATGATAAGGTGAGTGAGAGTGAAAAGAAAATGGGAAAAGAGGCTAGAAAAGAAACAAAACAAATAAATGGCCCATTGGTGAGAGAAAATAAGAAAGAAGGGAGAGCAAAACAAACTTTTTATGCAAGAGCGAGAGAGGTTAATTTTGCAATGTCTATTGGGCAACCATTATTGCTCATTAGATAAAAAGAAACTTTGTTTGCTGACACTAATGTTTCTCTTGATAGTTTGCCTTCTAGTTTTGTGTCTTTATTGCAGGATTTTCTGGATGTGTTTCCAGATGAATTACCTAGTGGATTGCCACCGCTAAGAGGAATTGAGCATCAAATAGACTTCGTGCCTGGTTCTACCATCCCAAATAGACTAGCTTACCGGAGTAATCCCGTGGAAACGAAAGAGATGCAAAAGCAAGTAGATGAGTTACTGGAGAAAGGGCTGATTAGAGAGAGTTTGAGTCCGTGTGCTGTTCCTGTGTTGTTGGTTCCAAAGACGGATGGCACATGGAGAATGTGTGTTGATTGTAGGGCTGTAAATAAGATCACGGTGAAGTATCGGCATCCTATACCACGACTTGATGACATGTTGGATGAGCTGCATGGTGCCAGGTATTTTTCTAAAATTGATCTTATGAGTGGATATCATCAAATTCGTATGAAACCTAGTGATGAATGGAAAACAACATTTAAAACTAAATATGCTCTATATGAATGGTTAGTAATGCCTTTTGGGTTGTCTAATGCACCTAGTACTTTTATGAGACTAATGAACCATGTTTTGAGAGCTTATTTGGGCAAATTTGTTGTAGTCTATTTTGATGATATTCTGATTTATAGTAAGACTTTGGATGACCATGTTGAGCATGCTAGGCTAGTTTTGGAAGTATTGAGAAATGAAAACTTATATGCCAAGCTTAAGAAATGCACATTTTGCATAGATAGTCTTGTGTTTCTTGGTTTTGTTATGAGTGCGCAGGGCGTTGAAGTAGATGAAGAGAAAGTGAAAGCTATAAAGGAGTGGCCTACTACAAAGAGTGTGACGGACGTGAAGAGCTTTCATGGATTGGCTAGTTTCTATAAGAGGTTCGTGAAGGACTTTTCTACTATTGCAGCACCGTTAACTAGCATAATCAAAAAGGAAGTTGGGTTCCAATGGGGAGAGGAGAAACAAAAAGCCTTCGACTGCCTGAAAGGGAAGTTGACATCCGCTCCTATTTTATCATTACCTAATTTTGAGAGTACATTTGAGATTGAGTGTGATGCTTCTGGTGTAGGTATTGGAGCTGTTTTGATGCAAGAGAAAAAGCCCATAGCCTATTTTAGTGAGAAACTCAATGGTGCACAATTGAACTATTCCACTTATGATAAGGAGTTGTATGCCTTGGTGAGAGCATTGGACGTGTGGCAGCACTACCTCCTTCTAAAGGAGTTCGTGATACATACGGATCATGAGTCCCTCAAACACTTGAAGGGACAAGGTAAGTTGAACAAGAGGCATGGTAAGTGGATAGAATTTATAGAACAATTCCCTTATGTTGTTAAATACAAGCAAGGAAAGGATAATATAGTCGTTGATGCGTTGTCTAGAAGATATACATTACTATCTGTGTTGAGTTCTAAATTGCTTGGTTTTGAGTACGTTAAGGACTTATATGTAGGTGATGTTGATTTTCACAATGTGTATGTTGCATGTGAACATGGAGCTTTTAATTCATTTTATAGGCATGATGGATACTTGTTTAAGGGAAATAAATTATGTGTGCTTAAATGTTCCATGCGTGATTTGCTTGTGTTAGAATCTCATTGTGGGGGATTGATGGGACATTTTGGGGTAGCTAAGACTTATGATATCTTGTTTGAGCATTTTTATTGGCCGTCTATGCGTAAGGATGTTGGGAGATTGTGTTCTGCTTGTATTGCTTGTAGACAGGCAAAATCTAAGTCTATGCCTCATGGTCTATATATGCCTTTACCTGTACCTAGTTCACCTTGGATTGATATTAGCATGGATTTTGTGCTTGGATTGCCTAGAACTAGAAAAGGTAGGGATAGCATTTTTGTAGTTGTTGACAGGTTTAGTAAGATGGCATATTTTATTCCTTGTCATAAAGCTGATGATGCAATTGTTGTAGCTGATTTGTTCTTTAGAGAAGTAGTTCGACTACATGGGGTGCCTAAGACTATTGTGTCTGATAGAGATGCTAAGTTTTTCTCCCATTTTTGGAGAGTTTTATGGGGTAGATTAGGAATTAAGCTTTTGTTTTCTACTACTTGTCATCCACAAACAGATGGGCAAACAGAGGTAGTTAATCGTACACTTGGTACATTGTTGAGAGCTATAGTGGGAAAGAATTTGGCTGCTTGGGAAGATTGTTTACCTTTTATTGAGTTTGCTTATAATCGTTCTATTCATTCTTCAACAAGTTATTCACCATTTGAGCTTGTTTATGGTTTTAACCCATTAACTGCACTTGATCTTTTTCCTTTACCTTCACATGAGCTTGTTAGTTTAGATGGAGATAGGAAACCAGAATTGGTGAAGGCTATGCATGAGAAAGCTCGAGTTACTATGGAGAAAAAGAACAAGTCATATGCTGATCGAGCGAATAGAGGACGCAAGAAGATAGTGTTTGCTCCTGGGGATTGGGTTTGGGTACACTTCCGAAAGGAGAGGTTTCCAAATCAAAGGAAGAATAAGCTTGATGCACGTGGTGATGGTCAATTTCAAGTGTTGGCAAAGATCAATGATAATGCATACAAGATAGACTTGCCAGGTGAGTATGGTGTTAGTACTACTTTTAATGTGTCTGATTTATCTCCTTATGATGATGCAGATTTGAGGATAAATCTTTTTGAAGAGGGGGAGAATGATACGAACCAGCCACGAGGTAAGGATCCATTGGTGCTTCCAAATGGGCCATTGACTAGAAGCAGAGCTAAGAAGTTTGGAACGACTATGGGATTGCATATTCAAGATCAAATTTCAAAGGAAGTGACTGAAATGGCAATGGAAAAGTGCACAATAGAGCTTGAAGAAGGCACACCAAAGCTGATTATGATGCTTAGTGTGAATATGGAAGCTAAAGGCTAGCTAAAGAGGTCTAACGTGCAAGAAAGGTCCATGGGGTTCATATACAGCCTTGGGAAATAATTTAAGGCCCATGGATAGCCCAAATAGTGTGGGGCGTGTTCTTATTTTTAAGGGTTTTAGTTTGGCCCTTTTTTTATACTTTATATTTTCCTTAGTGGGTTAGGATGTGTGGTTTCCTATTTAGTTATTTCAGAATATTAATTTGTTTCCATACTTTATATTTTCCTTAATGGGTTAGGATTTTGACTTTGTAGCTTTCCTTTTCCCATTAGAATTAGGGTTTCGGATTTATGTGTGCCTTTTAGTATAAATAGGGCCTTATTTTTCTTGTAAGGACACTTTATGACAAATTATATTCTCAATTTTCTTATTGAAAATTTCGGCCATCATAGAACAGGAGTGGATTCTCTTTTTCTTCTGATTGCATCAAGAATTAGATATACTTATCAATTTTGATTGTGGCGTTCTTCTAATTCGAGCTTCCTAAATGCTTCCGTTATAAGTGTTCGTGCTTTGCTAAGCAATTGGGTGCTTTAGAAGGTGGTTTTTCCTTCGTTCTTGGTTTTTCTTCTATCAATCATGCGTTGGGGTTTAAGGCCTTCATTGCCATAGGATTCCGCATCAATAAATGGACACCCATCCGAGGATGGAAGCATGTCCTTACATCGTCCATGTCTAAAACTAAATAGGACACCCACCGAAAGGTGCAAACGTGTCCTTTACATTAATTCAAAAATATGAAGATAATTTAAATTAAATGAAAATTAATTAATGAGGTACCCAAAAATGGAAATGTACCTCTTACAATGTTTTGAAATCAAAACAAATCAATAAAAGTAAACATCCATTCATCATAAATAAATCATTCATCAAAGACATCAAACATCAATCAAAATATATAATAAACATTCATCCAATTTAAATAAAACAGTAAGTATATAACTTTAGGGTTCATGTATCAATTAGGGTTTCATGTTTAACAATTAGGGTTTAAGTAAATAAGATTGAAGCTTATGAAAATAAAATAAAATCTTTAGATATTTGAAATGAACAAGCTTCTATGATAATTTGGAAAATAGAATTAATTAAGATTTATGGTTTGAATAAATTATGGTTTAGGTTTGTATTTTGAATAAAGCTACTGTATTTTGAATAATCATAATAAAGAAAGTTAAACATAAAGACTTATATTACACAAATAAATATTGACCCCTTCGACGAGCCATACGGCAGTCCCGCTAGCCGGTTAGCGGGCAGGGGTCAAGGGGGCAGCTCCCCAGAAAATTTTAGAAACTGACTTTTAGGTTTGTAGGATTTGGTGTTGAAAATTAAGATTTTAGGGTTTAAGATTTAGAAAATAGGGTTTTGAAATTGGAAGAAATAAGCTACTGTAAATCTTAGAAAATAGAATTGATTATGGTTTTGAGAAAACAGATTATTGTTTTGTGGTTTTAGAAAAGTGTAATTAGGATTTTAAATTTCAAAAGTTAGTTTTACGGGTATTAAGATTTTAGGGTATTGAAAAAAATACATTTTAGGGTTTTAAATAAAGTTTAGAGGGTAAACAAAATAATTGATCAAATAACAAAAGCATGTATGTTTAAACAATTGATCAAATTATATGATGAAGCTATTGTAAATATAAACAAAGAAATAGAGATTCAAACTTTCGTTGTTGGTTCCACCACAATCTTGAATCCTGGTTGAACAATAACAAAAATAGTGTGGGTTGCCTTTGATGGGTTGTATATTTTTTGTTGCCTCTTGATTCTTCAAGCTTGAGATTATGAATAGACCGCCAAATAAAATTTCGAGCTCCAAAGGTCTAGATCCTCTTTTTAAGATCAAAAGTCAAAAGTACCTTTCTGTGTGTTTTAATGTGGTATTTATAGGAAAAAATAAAATCCTAATACTAATTGGCTAAAGAAATAAAAACCTTTTAGGAAATAAAATTAAAAACCAAGTAGAATAGGGTTTTGGCAAAATCGCTCGAGGGCCAGGCGTGATAAAGTGCGTTGAAGAAGAAAATCTGCGGGCGCTGGGCTTGGGTGCTGTTGGCTCTGGCGCGGGCCAGGCCAATTCACTGCAGGAAAAATCTGTGGTGAATTTGCTTGTGGCCAATTCATCGCCAGCAACGAAAAATTTTCGTCGCCAATTTTTTTATTTATTTATCTTTTTTATTGTTACTTTTTTATTAAAAATAAATATTATAAGTAATAAATATTAATTAAATAAATATTATTTAATTAAAATGCCATAAAAATTATTTTTGACTGTTTAAAAATATCGGACTGGACTGGATCAAAAATTAAGAGTCTATAGACACCCACTAATTGGTGGAAACATGTCCTTTATAATTATCCAAAATCCATAAAATAAAATAAACTACAAAACTTAATAAGGAACCCATGAGTGAAAATATGAATTTTACATCATCCTTTAAATCTAAACAATAATAAGAAATATAATTTAGACATTCATACGAAACAATTGATTCAAACATACTAATAACCCTTAAATAATCATTAATAAATCATAACTTTAATAAAATTGGGGTTTGGTATCTAATTTAGGATTAAAATATTCAAGTGTGCATATTAGGGTTAAAATTTGCAACTTAGGGTTTTAAAAACTATTTAGGGTTAAAATATGCAAATTAGGGCTAAAATATGAAACTTAGGGTTTTAATGCTAACCTAGGTTTTGGATCAAAATAATCATTAATGGATTAGGGTTTTTGGATCAAAATAGCTTTGGATTAAGTCATGTTGTTAAGGTTTGTACCAAATTAAAATAAAAAATATTCCATGTTGGATGAAGTTTCTAATAATTAATTAATTACTTCAAACAATAATTGCTTAATGTTATTGAAGAATGAAAACAGCCAATGAAAGTTTAATCAAATTGAGTTTAGAAAATTAGACCTGCATCGTTGGCTTCACAAGTTGAATTTACTGCATCAAGCTCAATCATTTGCCTTCTAGATAGCCTGGATTAGTTGCAGTCTTGGTTGAGTGAATGCAATCTAAAGACAATTGCGACTTTAAGCTACTGCCTCCCTATTTGGTTGTTGTTTTTTGATTCTGTGAGTTTTTTATTGTTCAAGATGGCTTTAATTGCTAACCTCTCTCGTTGCCTCTTTCTCTTTCTTAATTCTCTATTTATAGGCAACTTTAGGTTTAATCTCGGCTTAATAACCATCGCCAATTCAAATACCTCTTTGCTTATCCTAACGCAGTTAGAATTTAAACCTGATCAGGATGCTTAATATGCATGGAAACCAAAATTAAAAGCCTAAATTCAAGACCCATGGTAAATTGGCCAAAGATAATTCACCATGGGCTATGTTCATGGTGAATTGGCCAAGGCCAATTCATCAAGGTTTTACATTTTGGGCTCAAATTAGTTTTGTTATGGATTTTAAGATCGAACCAGACCTGATTTGGCTTTTAAAATTAGATCAAACTAGGTTTAGGCTTTCTAAACTGGATCAGTCTAGGTTTAAGCTTCTGAAATTGGACCACACTTATTTAGGGCAAAAATCAAGGTCTACAGTTTTGTCCCCTGCTTGAACGAAAAGCAATCTGCCTTTAAGTCAACCTTGGATGAGGGAGGGCTTCAGACCCGTGATTTAGTTTGGGTTCTGAACCCGTGAATGGATTTGGGTTCTTGACCTATGTTTAGATTTGGGTTCTAGACTCACGATTTGGTTTGGGTTCAAGAACCGTGATTAGATTTGGCTTCTGGACCTGTGAATTGGTTTTGATTTTAGATCCATGAATGAATTTGGGTTTTGGACCTGGGACTTGATTTGAGTTCTAGACCCATGAATGGATTTGGGTTTTGGACCAGAGACTTGGTTTTAGTTCTAGACCCATGAATGGATTTGGATTTTGGATCTGACACTAGATTTGGGTTCTATATCCAAGACTTGGTTTGGATTTTGGACCTGATACTAGATTTGGATTTTGGACCCGAGACCTAGTTTGAGGTTTTGCACCCATGACTGGATTTGGATTCTGGACTAGAGACTAGATTTGTGTTTTGGACCCAAGACATGGATTTGGATTCTGAACTCGAGACCCAAGACTTAGATTTGGGTTCTGGACCTAAGACTGAATTTGAGTTCTGGACTCGTAAAATTTGAGCTGGTTGAGCTGGTTCGGGTTCTGGACCGATAATATCTATAAAAAAAATAATTTTAAAAGTTAGCAAAAAATTTAGGTATTTTTTAATTTCCTGCTATATTGGGTACCTTCTTTTATACCCTTGCCCCCTGCATGGAAAAATATTTTTACTGATAAATATTTTTTTAGACATGCATAAATAAATATCATCTTATTGTTTTGCATGTGACTCTAGATTTGGATTGAATATCAGTTGCATTATTTATGCAACTATTGAGCGTGCTCAATTATTGTCCAAAGCATCAAATGACTTACCTTTCTTATTTTGTTTGATATGATTTTCCTATGCTTTCCTTTTCTTTCACTTTTACTTCATGTTCTTTTAAAATAAAAATCTAATCATTTTTCCTATTTAAATTGTTCAACCAGCCATTTTGTATCTTAGTTTATTCATCCAGACTTCTTTATCTTCTTCATTTTAATCTCTTAGTTTTCTTTGAAACAATTCAACCATGGAAATGGAGGGTACACAAAATGCTTCAAGGATAGGGCCTTATTGTTTATGGAAGAAATGGAAGATGAACAAGATGATGAACCAAGAAAGAACCCCCTTTTAAAAAGCCCCCAACGTGTATATATATTCCCCCACTTTCATTTTCTTTTAATTTTTTAAGAGACCATCCATCTCTTGCCAACTGACACACCACACTTGTCTCCCACCTTTTTCTTTATTTTATATTTCTTTCCATGAATTAGACAACCTTTTTGATATTTTATTATTTCTTTTTAAAAGATAACACCTATTGTCCCCCATTTTATCCACCATTTCATGTAAAATAATTGAAAGAATTCTCACAAGACATGGCCAAGTAATGAGTGACTTGGCCATGTCACTCAATTTCTTATGGACACGGCCAAGGCCTTGTAACCATGTCTATGCTTGCCTCATTACTTTCTTCATTTTCCAAGTGGGACATGGCCAAGGCCTTGGCCATGCCAATGGCTTGGCCGTGTCTCTTGAGTGTGTTCTCCACTGTTCATTGCCTTTACTTTGAGCTTTAGATAGGACACAGCCAAGGCCTTGCCCGTGTTCCTTGGGTGTGTTCACTTCTGTATATAATCCTTGCTTCTTCTTTGCTTTGCTCTTTTGGTGGGACACGACCAAGGCCTTGGCTGTGTCATGTGACACAGCCAGTGGCTTGGTCTTGTCTGTTGCTTGTGTCAATCTCTGCCAAATTTTCCTGCCTCTTTCCTTGGATGAGGGACACGGCCAAGCCATGAAGTGTCTTGGCCGTGTCTCATGTTTTTCCACTTAATACTCCATCAAATTGAATTAAAACTCCATTGTTTTATTCTTAAACCTGAATCAAATACTTCAAACAAACTTTAAACACAAATTAAAAGAAAAATCAATCAAAAGCTAATAAAATCACACTAAAAATAAATATATAAATGATCAAAACAACTACCCCACACTTAATTCTTTACTTGTCCCCAAGCAAAGTCAAAATCAAAACAAACTAAACAAGATAAATCCAGTCTAGTTCAAGAGTTATAAGGATGTATCAATACTCCCATTTTATTTAATCCAGAATCATTATCAAATCAAGAACAATCAGTACTCAGGCAATTTAATGGTCAATCCATGCATACCAAAAATTATCACTCCCTCACAAAACCTCTTAAGTGTTTAATCAGGTAGTGTTTAAGCTCTCAACATTCAATGAAAGATTATCTCTATAGGCTTGCTTATTAATCAAATCTCCTCCACCTAATTACAATCAAGCATCAATCATAAGGTCTTTCTTTGGGTTGTAATGGGGCTAAGGTAAAGGCATGGCATTTAGGAAATGTGAGCTTATTCATTAAGTTCAAGAGCATTTCAAGAATGAAGTAACCGATCATATGTATAACCCAACAATCCCAAAACATCTTCCTCTCACCTACCACTTGACATTAAAGAGCTTTTCAAGGGAACTTACTTATTAAGTTTTGCAATGATCATTCCTAAACTTATTCCAGCCCTACGAAAAAGAACTTCTTCTTCTATTATTTTGATTTTTTCCTTTTTGAACCCACTAAATTTAACCCCACACTTTATTTTTTTATTTTTTTAATAGGGTTTGTAACTAAAGAAGAGAATAATTTGTAATTTTGAACCCACTAAATTTAACCCCACAATTTATTTAACACTACACTCAATCATAAATGCTCTTAAAATGCTCTTGACCTAATGCATGGGTAATAGTTAAAATAGCAAGGTTCAAGCTAACGGTGTTGTGAAAAAGAAAGAAAAGGAAAAATGAAATAAGCTCAAAATTGGCTAACTAAGGTCGAATATAAGGTTGGTCTTTTTAAGCCAAAATGGGTTCACCTAATTGCCTTAATCATATTGATGTGTAATTGAAATTTTTATGTAGTCTTAAAATGCATGTCAAAGCAAGTTCTAGCAATTCATCAATCAGAGATGTTTACACACAATAAAGAATAATAAGTTGATATCCAACTTAATAGACTCAATTCCTCACTAGTTTAAAGGTGATGCAAAGAATAACCATCAAAATTGACAATAAGTACCAATTCTAATCAATTCTCAAATTCATGCTTTAAAAATTCAAAGGTCATCTATCAACAATCTTATAACAATTGAACTTTTCAAAATTCATTTATTCAAAGAAAAAAATTAAGTAAACTTAAACAAAGATAAGTTAAAAGTAAAAACACAAACTGTACCCCACACTTAAAGATTCACATTGTCCCCAATGTGAGCATGCATAAATTAAAAGAGAGAAGTTCAAATGAAACCTAATTTCTATCGTTCCCATATGTGATATGCAGTGTTCCTTCCATCCTGAATAAATTTGTCACCCATGTTTGAAAAGATAAATAGCATGCAACTTCGAAAGGTACCCAGTGTATTGCAAAACCGAAATAGCATCCTTGGAAGAGCAAATGTCCAAAGGGAACATGTGAAGGTTGTCTTGCGGTGATCCTCCAATGCTATAGGAACTTGGTAAAAACCTTTTTCAGTCTGCAACATGGTTATATCCATTTTTTGCTCCTCCTCATCACCGAGATTGGAAGAGACGATCATTGGTTGCATATTGTTCTCCCCAACCAAAACATATGTCAAAAGTTTTGTGGTCTTTGTAGGTTCAACCAAGTTTAGTTGAATCTCTTTCTCATCCACTTTAGCAATTTGAAGTCCCATCTCAATAACCTTATCATTTAAGATTAATTTGCTCTCTTCAATTTCTGAATTGGAAATTTTAGGCTCTACTTCCAAGGTTATGGCCATCTCAAGCTTTTCTTCACTATCCTCTTTATAGGGCATGTCATAAATGTCAGAAAGTTGCTTACCTTGTGTCTCATCCTTCAATCTACTTGGGAATGGAATTGGTGGCCTATAAGGATTTGGAGGCTCATGCAAATTTGGTGTGGTTGATGCTTCCAAATTCTCCTCCTCCTTTGATTGACTTGGCTACTCTATGTTGGGTTGTATCTCCTTGCCATGTTCTTCTTGATTAGTACCTGCATCAAAGGAATCACAAACTCTATTATGTATTACCCTTTCACTCCTTAAAATTGTGATTGCATTGGCTTGCTCTATTTGGCTAGGAGATTCCACTTTTTGGTGTGCTTGGAGTTGATTTGCCAGTTTCCCAACTTGAGTTTCCACCTTCTTCAATGATACCTCCAAAAAATCAAACATCTTATTGCTCCCTTCATGATTTTGTGTGCTAATTTGAATGAAGGCATTCAAATTATCTTCCAATGTGGGTTCTTTAAGTTGATCTTGATTTTGTGTACTAATTTGAATAAAGGCATCCAAATTATCTTCCAATATGGGTTTCTTAAGGTGATCTTGATTTGAACATTGCTCTTGAAAGTAAGAACTTCTTTGGTAAGGTTGAAAAAATTATTGAGGTGGAATTTACTATTGGTTTTCCCAAGAAAAATTTAGGTAGTTTCACCATCTTGAATTATAAGGATCGGAATATGGGTCATTTCTACCCCTTGGATGTAAACCTTCAAAGGCATATTCTTCCTCTTGCCTCTCTTGGTATTGTTCAAAACCAAATGAACACATGGTTGCACTATGTCCTACAATGCCACATGTTGGACATACTTCATGAGTAGGCATAGGTGCTCTTCCTCTTGCAATTAGCATCTTAAGTTGACTTGTTAACTCTGCTAATTTCCATGCCATTTCAGAATTAGCATTCGCATCATAAACTCCCTCGTGAATTGAAAACTCCATTCTTACAATAAACACTTATTAATTAAAAAAACACTTTAAATAATTAAACAATTTAAATAAAAAAATCAAACTACTAACAATAATTGCCTTCCTCGGCAGCGGCACCAAAAACTTGTTGTGCTTGATTTATTACTACTACAAGCGACACTCGTAAGTATATGAAGTAGTTGTAGCAACGGTGATCGCTCCAAGGTCATCTCATAAGGAAGGAATTGTTTTGCAATAGTTTGATTAGCAAGAAATTTAAAAATAAGAGTGTGATGTTAGAAGTAGTGGTGAAAAGCAATTAAAATTAAAATTAGTGTGTGTAATGGTTGTACAAGATTAATACAATTCTAGGAATGGTACCTAGGGTTGTAGATCAATTTAATCAAAGCTTAATTCTTAAATTATCCATTAACATGACCTTGTATTTTAATTTGTTCCTTGAGTTTAATTAGTAATTACCAATTCATTAGTTTTCACATTCATGAATTAACAACAACCAATTCTTTTGAAATTGCAAATTAATAAAACCCTAGAACTTATATTTCTAATTCATTCTTAGGGTAGTTTATTGCATAATTCCAATATCAAATTTCATCTCTCGGTCCTTCATTCAATATCTAGAGATCAATAGGTAGCTAATCTGTCAACCTAACATTCAATCCAATGCAATCAACCAATAATAAGGTATATTAATGGAAATATCAAATCAAGTCATTCAATCAAATCTACTACAAACCATAGGCATGAGTAATTTAGCTCATCATCATCAATTTAAAATAAATATTCATCTCAATATAAATCAAATCATAATTGTACATTGAAATATTAATGCTCTTAACAAACAATAACAATCTAGAAATGAATTAAAAGAAAGAATATAAAAACCCTTTTAAATATGCTAAGAGTTGAACTTCTAGTCTTCCTCCTAGCTCCACTTTGAATGTGATGAAGAACTAACAAGCCTTCTTCAATCAATGGCTCTCATCTTAAAAGATGGAATGGTCACTCTCTCAAGCCCCCAACTCCTCAATCAAGCTTCCTAACCTTCACAAGAGCTTGCTCACCCAATTTTAGCCCAAAAATGTCAAAGATCTTGTTTATGGATGAAATGGAAGATGAAGATGAAGGTGATGTTCTTGGTCTCTCTCAAGACTAAGAAAAAGATGATGAACCAAGAGAGAACCCCTTTTCAAAATTCCTCCAACATGTATATTTATTCCCCCACTTTCATCTTCTTTTAATTTTTTAAGAGACCATCCATCTCTTGCCAACTCACACACCACACTTGTCTCCCACATTTTTCTTTATTTTATGTTTCTTTCCATGAATTAGACAACCCTTTTTATCTTTTATTGTTTCTTTTTAAAAGATAACACCTATTGTCCCCCATTTTGTCCACCATTTCATGTAAAATAATTGAAAGAATTCTCACAAGACATGGCCAAGTCATGAGTGACTTGGCCATGTCACTCAATTTGATATGGAACCTCCAAGAATAAGCCTAAGAACTCCTTGATGTCGAACCCCCAAAACATTAACTTGAAAACCCCTAGTCGAATTCGGCACAACCTCCAAAGAATAAAGGTTAGATTTCAGATTTCTTTGAATTGATCAGAGATCCAAGATGTCAAAATAAACTAGTTCCTAAATCCTAGATTTGAAACACTCCACAAGAAAGTTGATCAAACAACTTGAATGTTTCTTAAGCATGTATTCAAGAAAGAACATAAAGATAAAAGCAAATCGGCTTTAGGTTATTAATTCATCCCAAAAACAAAAACCTAAACTCCACCCTAATTCGTCCAAGGCATATTTATAGCCTTTCCATAACATAAAATCCTAACCCAATAAGGAAATACTTAATTAAATAAGGCCCCAGTCTTAAACATATAGGACCACCCATTAAAAACATAACATGGTCCCACCATAACTAAATAACACATGTTTAAAATAACTAAATAATAAAACAGGGCTAAACAACTAAAACAAGCCTCATTCGTGAATTTCAACTTGTAGCAAGCTGTAATTGACTTCCTTTGGTCTTGTCTCCAAGCTTGTAATTCCTTGTAAACCATAGTTAGCCAAATTCACCAAATCTTGCAAATGGAAAATTAGTGCTTGCTGAATCTTTTTGGCCCGCGATCTAGTTATAGGACCTTGTGGCAGAATAATTGGATTGATGATCTCCTCAACTTGTTCCTCACGTCCTAACTCTTGCTCATCCTTGCGGTGTGTTGGTTGTTCCACAACATTTCCCCTCTCCTCAAAAGGATTCGTCTTCGAATCAAAAGCATCACCCACATCAAAAGGACTTAAATCAGCAACATTAAACGAAGCACTTACATTATACTCACCTGGCAAATCCACTTTATATGAATTGTCATTAATCCTTTCAAGTATCTGAAAAGGACCATCTCCTCTTGGGTTTAACTTGGACTTTCTTTGGTGTGGAAACCATTCTTTGCAAAAATGAACCCAAACCCAATCACTAGGCTAAAAAATCATTGGCTTCCTTCTTTTATTCACTCGAGAAGCTACTTTAGCATTTTGCCTTTCAGTCCTTTCCTTAACCTGTTTATGTAACTTCTTCACAAAATCTGCCTTTGAGCTAGCATCAACACTCACAAAATCATTAGATGGCAATGGCAAAATATCCAAAGGAGTAAGCGGATTAAAACCATAAATAATTTCAAATGGAGAACAATTAGTAGTGCTATGAACAGCCCTATTATAAGCAAACTCCACAAATGGTAAACAATCCTCCCACATCCTAATATTCTTTCCTATCACTGCCCTAAGCAAAGTAATCAATGTTCGATTCACAACCTCAGTTTGACCATTGGTTTGAGGATGGCAAGTAATAGAAAACAACAATGTAGTCCCCAACTTTCCCCATAAAACATGCCAGAAATGACTCAAAAACTTAACATCTCTATCACTAACAATGCTTTTGGGTATGCCATGTAAACGAACAACCTCTTTAAAGAACAAATCAGCAATCAATTTAGCATCATCAGTTTTATGACATGGTATAAAATGAGCCATTTTACTAAATCTATCAACCACAACAAATATACTATCACGACCTCTCCTAGTTTTAGGTAATCCAAGCACAAAATCCATAGACAAATCAGTCCAAGGTCCATTAGGAACAGGTAATGGCGTGTACAAACCATGCGGTTTCATCCTAGACTTAGCTTCTCTACATGTTATGTAATGCTCACAAAATTTATGCACATCATGTTTCATACCAAGCCAATAAAAATGTTCTATCAACTCATCATAGGTCTTACTTACCCCAAAATGACCCATCAAACCTCCTCCATGTGCTTCCTTAACTAACAACTCTCTCATGGAACACTTAGGAATACACAATCTATTTCTCTTAAATAAGAAACCATCAAACAAATGAAAGTCTTTTGAAACAGCCACATCTCCACACGAATTATATATGTCACCAAAATCCACATCACTAACATATAATTCCTTAATATGCTCAAAACCCAATAATCTATCACTAAGAGAATTAAGTAAAACATACCTTCGCGACAACGCATCAGCCACTACATTCTCTTTACCTCGCTTGTATTTAATCACATATGGAAATGTTTCTATGAATTCCACCCATTTGGCATGTCTACGATTCAGCTTATCTTGACCTTTCAAATGCTTTAAACTTTCATGATCAGTATGTATCACAAACTCTTTTGACCACAATAATGCTACCATGTATGCAAAGCTCGAAACAATGCATATAACTCCTTATCATATGTCGGATACTTCAAAGCCGCTCCACTTAGTTTTTCGCTAAAGTACATCAATGGCCTTTGATCCTGTATCAAAACAGCTCCAATTCCTATGCCACTTGCATCACATTCAATCTCAAAAGTCTTATCAAAATTAGGCAAAGCAAGTAAGGGTGCATTACACAATTTATCCTTGAGTTCATTAAATGCATGTTATTGTGCATCTCCCCAAACAAAACCGACATTTTTCTTAACTAACTCATTCAAAGGTGCAGCTTGCAATTTCTAATGAATCTCCTATAGAAACCAGCAAGTACATGAAAACTCCTCACCTCACTAGCATTCTTAGGTTTCGGCCAGTCCCTAATAGCCTTTACCTTTTCCTCATCAACCTCAATACCTTGACTAGACACCACAAAACCAAGAAAATGAACCTTATCCATGCAAAAACTACACTTCTTAAGGTTAGCATACAACTTCTCACGCCTAAGAATGTCTAACACAAGACGCACATGTATGACATGATCATCCAAACACTTAGAGTAAACAAGAATATCATCAAAGTAAACAACAACAAATTTACCCAAGTGCTCACGCAACACATGATTCATCAAACGCATGAATGTGCTAGGTGCATTAGTAAGACCAAACGGCATAACCAACCACTCATACAGCCCATATTTAGTCTTAAATGTTGTTTTCCACTCATCACCCACACTCATTCGAATTTGATAATAACCAGATTTCAAATCAATTTTCGTGAACAAACAAGAACCATGTAACTCATCAAGCATATCATCTAGTCTAGGAATATGATGATGATACTTTACAGTGATTTTATTGATGGCTCTGCAATCCAGTACATCCTCCAAGTCCCATCCTTCTTTGGCACAAGAATAACAGAAACTGAACAAGGACTCAAACTTTCCCTCACGTATCCCATAGCTAGCAATTCCTCCACTTGCTTTTGTATCTCCTTTGTCTCGAAAGGATTAGCTCGATACGCTGGCCTATTGGGAATGGAAGCTCCCGGAATAAAATCAATTTGATTCTCTATGCCTCTTATTGGCGGCAATTGATCAGGCATTTCTTCAGGAAACAAATCCGCATATTCTTGCAAAAGATCAACAAACACACTACGCAAAGATTGGTTAAAAATAGTAGTATCTAAACGATCCTTTTTGCAAAAAATCACAAACATAGGCTGATTGGTGTAAAAAGCATGTTTAACCTCACTTGTACTAGCTAACAAACTCACATTCTTCTCTCCTTCTCTATTTTTCTCAAACTAAATTTGTTTTGATTTTTCTTTTCTCTCTTTCTTTTCATTTGCAATCTGATTTTTTTCACTCATTTTTTGTCACTATCTCTTTCTTTCTTTTCAAATTCAAGTCTCATTCTTTCCATTTTACATTGATCTTCATACACTTCTTTTGAAGAGAGTGGGGTCAGAATTGTCTTTCATCCATCCATAGTGAATGAATACCGATTGAGGTACCCATCATGCATAGCTCGCCTATCATACTGCCATGGACATCCAAGTAAAATCTCTCCAGCATGCATTGGCACCACATCACACAACACCTCATCATAATATTTACCAATGGAAAAAGAAATGTTAGATTATCAATTTACCTTAACCTCTCCACATTCATTCAGCCACTGAAGTTTGTAAGGTCGGGGGTGAGGTTTTGTAGGCAGCCCCAATCGATCAACCAAGAGTGTACTTACCATATTGGTACAGCTTCCACCATCCACAATCACAATACAAGCCTTGCCTTGAACATGACACCTTGTATGGAACAAGTTGTCTCATTGTTCTTCATGGTTTTCCTCCTTCAATTGCGTGTTAAGAGCACGCCTAGCAACCAGCAAGTCTCCCTTTATTGGTTCTTCAATGCTCCCATCACTACAACATTCCAAGTCTTGCTTTTCTCCATCTTCACTCTCATCATCACCTTCTTCTTCATCAGTCACTATCTCACCATTTCTTATGGTCATAACTCTCTTGTTTGGACATTCTTTGCTGATATGTCCCACACCTTGGCACTTCCAACACTTAATATCTCGATTTCACAGCTTAGGCTCTTCAACTTTGGATTTGTCTTTAGAACTTATTTCGGCCTTTGCTTTCCCACTATCTTGACCAGCCTTGTTTCTTTCCTTGTAATCATGCCTTCCTTCCCTATTCCAAGGAGAAATAGAATTAGAAACAGGTTTCGAATGATACCTTGATGGTCGTCTTCCTTGGAGTTGTTTTTCCACCTTGACGGCAATATGCACCATCTCTTCTAACTCCACATAAGGCTGCAAATCAACCTGATCAGCAATGTCCGAATTCAAACTAGCCAAGAAACGTGCCATAGTAGTCTCCATGTCTTCATCTATATTAGCTCTAGTCATTAACATTTCCATTTCTTTGTAGTAGTCATCAACACTTTTACTACCTTGTTTAAGAACCTGAAGTCTTTGTATAATTTCCCTATGGAAATGTCTAGGCACAAACCTCTTCCTCATGACAGATTTAAGATCAGCCCAAGTCTCAATTGGATACTCCAAATTCCTTCTTCTACTAGTCACTAACTGATCCCACCAAGCTATAGCATAATCTGTAAATTGAGTAACAATAAGCTTGACCTTCTTTTCCTCAGTACATCGATGGCAGTCAAATATGAGATCAACCTGCTTTTCCCATTGCAAATAAGCTTCTGGATATGATTTACCAAGAAAGTTAGGAATTTTCAGCTTGATGCTTCCCAAGCTCCTATCAACTACTTCATCATCACCATGATTTCTACCATAGAAAGCATTATTATTCATCCTTCCTCTACCTCGACCAGTACCACGGCCACCTCTACCTCCACCTCTATGTAGAGCTCCTCCAACCAGACTTGCATTATCATCCTGAAGCTCATTTTCATCTACCAAATGTTCAAGCTGTTGCATTTGATTTCTGCCACCTCTTTGCCTCTCATTGCACTCCGGTGTGGCTCTTTCAACATTTTGCAACCTCAAATCCATGCACTCCAATGTTTCTGTTATGTTCTCCATAGCACGGTATAAACGTGTAAATTCAACTTGCTGCGCCTCACGCAATCAAGGTGGATCAATTTGAACCCCCCTATCACTGTCATCTCGGCCAGACATTTTTCCTGCAATAAAAGGTTAGAACAAAACAAATAAAAGGCCTCACAACACTCCCTCGCGTGTTTACACTCAATAGATGGGGTTGGTCACTCGTGTTCCACTCAATATAATGTATTCACTCACGGCTTAGCTCACACCACTCAAGCTAATTTCTTTTATGTTCTTAGGTGAATCACACTTTATGAAACAAACCAAATAGTCTTCTGTGTGTAGTATCCCAAGTCTGAAATTTCGAATGAATCACTTATGCAATTCAAAACAGCCCCTCAATGGTGAAAATTTCGTGACCAGAAATTATATTGATTCTAACCTATCCAGATTTGACCCTTATCTCCTAAATAGCAAGGAGAATGAAAAAATTTTGCTGAAGTGGTTTTGTACTCTTTTTTTTTTTTGCTCCCTCTCACTATCTCTCTTGATGGGGGCGACCTTAGTTCACACCACACGAAACTTTTACCCAATTAAATAACAAGAACAAGATCAAATTTAGAGTACTGTCTTTGAAACTTGAAATTAAATCAGAATGAATAATCAAGAACAAGATTTGAATTTAGCACACTTTGTTGAATTTCGAATTCAAATCGGAATGATGAACATGACCAAGATTCGAATTTAAAACACCTTTTCTTGAATTTCAAATTTTAGGTTTTAAATTTTTTTTTTGAATTTTCAAATTTGAAAGAAAACGAAAACGATTCAAGGAACATACAACTTAGACGATCAAGAAACAAAGAAAACGATTCAAGAATCAAGGACAAAGAAACATAATGAAAATAACAAGTGAAGAAAATGAAAACAAAAATAACCCACAAAGAAAAACAAATCAAAGATTCAAGATTAAGAATCAAGAATTCGTCTAACAAGAGTTAAGAAGAAAACGAATCAAACAAAGAATTCAGAATCAAGAATTCGAATAACAAGAGAACAAGAAAGAAACGAAATAAACAAAGAATTCAAAATTGATAGGGATAAAACCTGATCTAGAGCGTTGTCTCTAATACCAAATGATATGGAACCTCTAAGAATAAGCCTGAGAACTCCTTGATGTCGAACCCCCAAAACATTAACTTGAAAACCCCTAGTCGAATTCGGCACAACCTCCAAAGAATAAAGGTTAGATTTCACATTAACTTGCTCTTTCAAGATGTCGAAACAAACTAGTTCCTAAATCCTAGATTCGAAACACTCCACAAGAAAGTTGATCAAACTACTTGAATGTTTTTTAAGCATGTATTCAAGCAAGAACACAAAGATAAAAGCAAATCGGCTTTAGGTTATTAATTCGTCCCAAAAACAAAAACCTAAACTCCACCCTAATTCGTCCAAGGCATATTTATAGCCTTTTCATAACATAAAATCCTAACCCAATAAGGAAATACTTAATTAAATAAGGCCCCAGCCTTAAACATACAGGACCACCCATTAAATTAAAATAACTAAATAATAAAATAGGGCTAAACAACTAAAACAAGCCTCATTCGTGAATTTCAACTTGTAGAAAGTTGTAATTGACTTCCTTTGGTCTTGTCTCCAAGCTTGTAATTCCTTGCAAACCATAGTTAGCCAAATTCACCAAATCTTGCAAATGGCAAATTAGTGCTTGCTGAATCTTTTTGGCTCGCGATCTAGTTATAGGACCTTGTGGCAGAATAATTGGATTGATGATCTCCTCAACTTGTTCCTCACGTCCTAACTCTTGCTCATCCTTGCGGTGTGCTGGTTGTTCCACAACACAATTTCTTTTGGACACGGCCAAGGCCTTGTGACCGTGTTTATGGCTGCCTCATTACTTTTTTCATTTTCCAAGTGGGACACGGCCAAGGCCTTGGCCGTGTCATGTGACACGGCCAGTGGCTTAGCCATGTCTCTTAAGTGTGTTCTCCACTATTTGCTATCTTTGCTTTGAGCTTTAGATGGGACACTGTAACACCCCTATACCCAATATATGCACACTAAATACAACCACATCTGTAATATACGTATACCAAATACAGGAATGTCACTGTTTATATTAAACAGACCAATCTTTCTGCAAAAGCAATAATATGAGAAAACTGAAAACATTCAAGTTGTATTGTAAAACATACTAGATAAAACATTTATTTATTTAGCAGCAGAAAATGTAGCGGTATTTACATATATATATATATACATCAAAATCAATATTTACAAAACATAAAGTTTATATATGTTTGGCAGTTTGTCTCTGATCTTGAATTCCAAAAATCAACACTTCAAATCTAGACTCAACTTGGTCTAGCTGAACTCTCCGGTTCTACCCTGTCACCTAAGCGATGAACCACAATCATGCTAAGCCAACAGCTTAGTGGCACAAACCACAATAACAATATGCTTTAATGTAATGCCAATGTCATGCATTCAAATATTATAAACAATACATAAGAATATCATATTTCAAAACCTTACATTAAATCTTATTATTCATTTTTTTCACCATTCATGACTCACATTTAAATAAAGACAAGTATGGGCCCAAAAGAAACTAATATACCATTCAACTTTTAGAGTTAATGTTTTGGTTCAATTTTCACATTTATCATCCCAACTAGGCTTTAAGGATTAGGCCCAACCAAGCTTCAAGGGGAGCGAAGCATGCTAGGCATCAACCCAACTTGGCTTCAAGGACCAAACCCAACCCAGCTTCAAGGATTTGTAACATCCCAACTAGGCTTCAAGGACTAGACCCAACCAAGCTTCAAGGGGAGTTAAGCATGCTAAACTTCAACCCAACTTGGCTTCAAGGATCAAGCCCAACCCAGCTTCAAGGGATTGTTACTATTAGGTATACCACCAACAACAAAACTCTGAAAATTGAATAACATACTAGGCACACAATTTTTTATTCTTTCATTATCAATTCCATTCTCATTTTCTCATAATCATCTAGGCAACCATGCCCCAATTATTTCATTTGCAACATTATAGCCAACAACAATGGCTTCACATCTCATCATTAGAGTATACATAACCAATTGCATTGTACATATAATTTGAATGATCATCATATCTTTCATATTATGCAAATCATAACATTAATCAAATGTATCAACAATGTAATAAATTACTTAACACATTTACAACCAAATGTGTTAAGTCCCAAAGTCATGTAAATGTATGCAACCATGTAGGTTTGTACTTACCTCAAGAGCAACTCACACAACACCAAACTCCTCTTCCAAGAATTCTTCAACACTTGGATTAGGGCAACTCAATCTCTTCAAAACCTAATCCAAAAGGGATAATACACACTCACTTAAAGATACACATGACATAATAAGGCTAAGAACCAACTAGGGCAAACTCTACACATGACACGCTCAACAACACGGGCGTGTCCCTGACCATGCCCATACTTTGTGCGAAAAGCTATCTTAGGAACATCTTCAGCTCTGACCCTCAACTGATGGTACCCTGATCTCAAATCAATCTTAAAGAAAACTGCTGCTCCCTTCAACTGATTAAAGAGATCATCTATTCTAGGCAAAGGATACTTATTCTTGATATTCACTTTATTCAACTGTCTATAATCGATGCACAACCTCAAAGTACCATTCTTCTTCTTTACAAACAAAATAGGTGCTCCCCACGGAGACACACTAGGGCGAACAAACCCTTTATCCAACAACTCCTACAACTGCACCTTCAACTCTCTCAACTCAGCAGGTGCCATTTGATAGGGAGTAATAGAGATAGGAGTGGTACCAGGCAACAAATCGATACCAAACTCAACCTCTCTCTCAGGGGGGTAACCTTGGCAACTCTTTAGGAAAAGCATTTGGGAATTCTGCAACTATGGATATACTATCAAGATGAGAATCCACTACTCGAGTATCTACCATGTGAGCAAGATAAGCATCACACCCTTCTTGAATCAACCTCCTAGCTGCAACAGTTGAAACAAACAAGGATGCAATATGTCTCTGCTCACTAGATACCATCACACTTCTACCATCACTTGTTCTGACGCGGACCCTTAGCAACGATGGCAACAAACCCAACGTATAACAATTGTAGAGAACTCCTTGAAACTTGATAATCAACTCCTAAGGAACCAAACGCCTATAAAGAGACGCGAACTCACTATGATTGACGGATTTAGTTGGTAAGAAGAAGGAAAACGCCACAAATCTTGTTGATAAGTAAACATAATTCTTGATGCAAAGAAAGAATTAAAGAATCCACTCTAATCTCTCTCACACGAAAATTCACAAGAAGAACTTGTAGAAGAATTCGAAAATTTTTATTAATTGTTGTGCCCTTTCTATCATGCTGCCATGGTCTTCCTAATAGAAAATGTCCAGCTTGCATTGGCACTACATCACACAAAACCTCATCTTTATACCACCCAATGGAGAATGGTACCTTGACTTGCTTCAACACTTTTACTTCCCCAGCGTCATTGAACCATTGCAACTTGTAATGATTGGGATGTTTAAAATAAGCTAACCCCAATTTATCCACCATTGTAGTACTAGCAGCATTGGTACAACTTCCACCATCAGTGATAAGTGTACAAACCTTACCATTCACCAAACACCTAGAGTGGAAAAGATTCTCCCTTTGATCCAAGCCTTCTTCCTTGACTTGAATATTCAAGGCTCTTCTAGTAACAAGCATCTCTCCATGTTCAGCATTCAAGACTTGATTCTCCCAAGCCTCTTCATCATATTCGCCCCTATCACCACATTCAACCTCCTCTTCTTCTTCATGTTCAGATTCTGATTCAATTTCCCCTTCATGGGTAGCAATCATCACCCTCTTATTCGGACATTGAGAAGCAATGTGTCCACTTCCCAAACACTTGTAGCATTTAATTTCCCTACTTGGAGTAGGTCTAGAAGGTGTTTCCTTGGCTGTTTTTGCATCCCCATCATTCGGCTTCTTGAAATTAGGATTGTAGAAGGAATTCTTTTGGAAAGAACCCTTGTAATCCCCTTTGTAGGAACCTCCACTCGAACTTGAACCCTTGAAGTTTGAAAATTTTCCACTAGCTTTAGAGTAGCCAGTTTTCTAAATAACTTTATTCTTCAATCTTCTCTCTATCTTCATGGCCTTTTGAACTAACTCTCCATTGTGTTGAATTCATACATCTCCAATTTATTGGCTATGTTCAAATTCAATCCCCCAAGAAATTGTGACATCTTCTTGTCTTCATCTTCATCAATATTTGCCCTAGCCATGATCATCTCCATCTCTTTGTGGTACTCTTCCACACTTCTTCCACCTTGAACTAGTCTTGATAGTCGATTGTACAAATCCCAAATGTAGTGAGATGGTACAAATCGGCTCCTCATTAGTTCTTTCAAGGTTGACCATTCAGGAATAGGCCTCATACCTTTCCCTCTTCTATTAGCTTTCAATTGTTCCCACCAAAAGGTAGCATACCCCTTGAACTCTACGGCTGCCAAAACTGATTTCTTCTCTTTGGTGTAGTTATGGCATTCGAAAATCTGCTCAACTTTCCTCTCCCAGTCTATGAACTCTTCTGCATTGTTCTTCCCTTCAAAGGAAGGAATCTTCATCTTGATGGAAGTAAGGTCACCATCAGTGGTAGGTTGATTTCCACCTTCATCTTCATCTTCTAATCTTTCGGCTGCTTCTAGGGCTTCAAGATTTCCTTGCTTTTTTTTTTATGGAAACAAAATCCTAATCCACTAAGGAAAATATAAAGTATGGAAACAAAATCCTAATCCAATAAGGAAAATATAAAGTATGGAAACAACCAAACTAATCCCTTCAAAATAAGAAATGCCGCACACTATTTGGGCTATCCATGAGCCTTAAATTACTTCCCAAGGCTTTATATGAACCCCCATGGACCTTTCTTTAGCTAGCCTTTAGCTTCCACACTAAGCATCATAATCAGCTTTGGTGTGCCTTCTTCAAGCTCTATCTCCATCTTCTTGAATGATAATTCTTGAAGCTCTTTGGAAATCTCTTCTTGAATCTGCAAAGCCATACTAGCTTGATATCTCTTTGCCTTGCTCCTACTGATTGGTCCACTTGCTAGCTTCAAGGGATCCTTTCTTGCATCATAACAGCTCCAATACCTACACCAGAAGCATCACATTCAATTTCAAAAGTAGAATCAAAGTTAGGTAAAGCTAAAACGGGTGTAGTAAAAAGCTTCTCTTTCAAAGCATCAAATGCTTCTTGTTGCTCCTTGCCCCAAATGAATCCCACTTCTTTCTTGATTATGCTAGTCAAGGGGGCTGCCAATGTAGAGAAATTAGGGACAAATCTCCTATAAAAGCTTGCCAATCCGTGAAAACTCCTCACTTCTGTCACACTTGAAGGATTCGGCCACTCTTGGATAGCTTTCACCTTCTCTTGATCAACTTCAATTCCCTGCATACTTACAACAAAACCAAAAAAAAAACCCTATCTAGACAAAAAGAACACTTCTTAAGCTTAGCATAAAGGTTTTGCTCCCTAAGGATTTCAAGCACTTTCCTAACATGTTCAACATGTTCTTCCTTAGTTTTGCTATAAATCAGAATATCATCAAAGTAAACTACCACAAACATGCCTAAATAAGCTCTCAAAACATGGTTCATTAATCTCATGAAAGTACTAGGTGTATTAGATAAACCAAAAGGCATAACTAACCATTCATACAAACCATATTTCATTTTGAAGGCAGTCTTCCATTCATCTCCAGGCTTCATGCGAATTTGATGATAACCACTCATAAGATCAATCTTTGTGAAATATTTCGCCCCATGCAATTCGTCCAACATGTCATCAAGTCTAGGAATGGGATGTCTATACTTTACAGTAATCTTGTTCACAGCCCTACAATCAACACACATCCTCCAAGAACCATCTTTCTTGGGTACTAATAAGACTGGAACAGCACAAGGACTAAGGCTCTCGCGAACCAAGCCTTTCCCCAAAAGCTCTTCAACTTGTCTTTGCATCTCTTTTGTCTCCATAGGATTGCTACTATATGCTGGCAGGTTTGGAATTGTAGAACCGGGTATGAAGTCAATTTGATGTTCAATCCCTCTTAATGGTGGCAAACCACTAGGAAGGTCTTCAGGAAACACATCCTCAAAATCCTGCAACAAAGACACAAAACTAGAAGGTAAAGAATCAAGAGATTCTTCACTTTCAGCAAGTAACAATTCTTTATACATAATAATGAGTACAGGCTGCCCTACATCTATCTCTCTTGCTCTTGCATAAAAAGTATGTTGCACTTTTTCTCCTTGCTTATTTTCTCTCACCAATTGGCCATTTATTTGTTTGCTACTTTCTTTTGACTCTCGGCCTCTTTTCCCTTTCTGCACTCACTCACTTTATTATTTTCTCTCTCCCTACCCTTAGAATTACCCTTGGGTGTTGAAGAAACATCATTGGCCGAATTTGAACCCCCTTGGTTCATGTTGGCCGAAACTTCTTTCTCCCTCTCTAGCATCCTCTTTTGATCTTCATACACCTCTTGAGGTGATAATGGTGCTAGAACAACCTTCTTTCCTTCATAAGTAAAGGTATACTTATTAGAAAAGCAATCATGTTGTGCCCTTCTATCATGCTGCCATGGTCTTCCTAATAGCAAATGTCCAGCTTGCATTGGCACTACATCACACAAAACCTCATCTTTATACTACCCAATGGAGAATGGTACCTTGACTTGCTTCAACACTTTTACTTCCCCAGCGTCATTGAACAATTGCAACTTGTAAGGATTGGGATGATTAAAACAAGCTAACCCCAATTTATCCACCATTGTAGTACTAGCAGCATTGGTACAACTTCCACCATCAATGATAAGTGTACAAACCTTACCATTCACCAAACACCTAGAGTGGAAAAGATTCTCCCTTTGATCCAAGCCTTCTTCCTTGACTTGAATATTCAAGGCTCTTCTAGTAACAAGCATCTCTCCATGTTTAGCATTCAAGACTTGATTCTCCCAAGACTCTTCATCATATTCGGCCCTATCACCACATTCGGCCTCCTCTTCTTCTTCATGTTCAGATTTTGATTCAATTTTCCCTTCATGGGTAGCAATCATCACCCTCTTATTCGAACATTGAGAAGCAATGTGTCCACTTCCCAAACACTTGTAGCATTTAATTTCCCTACTTGGAGTAGGTCTAGAAGGTGTTTCCTTGGCTATTTTTGCATCCCCATCATTCAGCTTCTTGAAATTAGGATTGTAGAAAGAATTCTTTTGGAAAGAACCCTTGTAATCCCCTTTGTAGGAACCTCCACTCGAACTTGAACCCTTGAAGTTTGAAAATTTTCCACTAGCTTTAGAGTAGCCAGTTTTTGAAATAGCTTTATTCTTCAATCTTCTCTCTATCTTCATGGCCTTTTGAACTAACTCTTCCATTGTGTTGAATTCATACATCTCCAATTCATTGGCTATGTTCAAATTCAATCCCCCAAGAAATCATGACATCTTCTTGTCTTCATCTTCATCAATATTTACCCTAGCCATGATCATCTCCATCTCTTTGTGGTACTCTTCCACACTTCTTCCACCTTGAACTAGTCTTGCTAGTCGATTGTACAAATCCTGAAAGTAGTGAGATGGTACAAATCGGCTCCTCATTAGTTCTTTCAAGGTTGACCATTCAGGAATAGGCCTCATACCTTTCCCTCTTCTATTAGCTTTCAATTGATCCCACCAAAAGGCAGCATACCCCTTGAACTCTACGGCTGCCAAAACTGATTTCTTCTCTTCGGTGTAGTTATGGCATTCAAAAATCTGCTCAACTTTCCTCTCCCATTCTATGAACTCTTCTGCATTGTTCTTCCCTTCAAAGGAAGGAATCTTCATCTTGATGGAAGTAAGGTCACCATCAAGGGTAGGTTGATTTCCACCTTCATCTTCATCTTCTACCCTTTCGGCTGCTTCTAAGGCTTCAAGATTTCCTTGCCCCTCTCTCCTAAGCACTCTTCTAGCTCACATTATAGGATTTGGATGTGCAGCTGGCTGCCCTTGTTGCACTTGCTGAATTTGTTTTGCTTGTCATGATGCATTCTCTTGCAATCTAGAATCCATCATCTCCATTCGACCAAGCATTGCTGCCAAAGTCTCATTAAGCCTAGCCAAGCTTTCGGCCATAACTCCTTCTTTGCTAGTCTCTTCTCCTTTTCCAACCATGTTAACAAACAAACAAACTCAAAGAAACAAGATTAGTAATAATCGAAATTCACTCAAGTGTTTAGAATTACCTCACTTTTCTTGTCTTCCTTGATTGCACTTCAGAACCAAGCTCACCAACCAACAATTGTCAAGTCGTTCAAGAAACTAGAACCTAAATCCTAGAACTAGATAGAAAACAAGACAAGTATACGGAGGCAATGCAAGGTAATTTGCACTACACGATATAAAACCAAGTATCGACATAAGCAAATGATACTTAGCAATGTAATGGAATTAAAAGCTAGATAAAGAAATCAGAAACAATGAAGACAATAAATAAGACAAATTTGGATATAATGAATCAAAAACAACCCACACTTGGCAAGCTGCTTTATGGACCTAATCAATTCTACCCAAAACGCTAGCTTCTAGACTCTAATTCCTACCTATAACACTCAAATAACATGAATATTAAGGTCTGATTTTTGAATTCCAAAAGTCCCTCAAAAGGTGAAATTTTTCGCCCAAAAATTTTATTACTTCTCACCCACCTAGATCTAATCCTTAGCACCCAAATAGCAAGAATATCAAATAATTTTTGTTGAGGTGGTTTTGTACTCTTTTTTTTTTTTTGCTTCCTCTCACTATCCCCTTGATTCGGGACTTAATTTACTCCCAATGACTTTTCCAAATCTGGACTTAATTCGCAACCCCAGATTGACTCAAAATCAAATCGAAATCCAACTTGAACAAAACTCGAGCTTTTGCTTTCTTTCAAGAACCCTAATCTTGGTTTCGAATCCAATTCAGATGCAAGGCCTAGGTTTCGAATTTCAATCAGACTCCTTTTCCTAGGTTTCGAATTACTCTTTGAACAATCTTTAGACTTTTCGAATTTTGATATATGACTCTTTTTTTTGAAAATTAAAGACTAGACTCTCTAAGAACCCTAAAACGCAGAAACTTAAAAGACCTAAATTAACAAACCCTAGAAAGACAAAGTAGATAAAAATTACCTTGTAGCAAGGCTCTGATACCAAATGACGCGGACCCTTAGCAACGATGGCAGCAAACCCAGCGTATAACAATGGTAGCGAACTCCTTGAAACTTGATAATCACCTCCTAAGGAACCCAACGCCTATAAAGAGACACGAAATCACTATGATTGAAGGATTTAGTTGGTAAGAAGAAGGAAAACACCACAACTCTTGTTGATAAGTAAACCTAATTCTTGATGCAAAGAAAGAATTAAAGAATCCACTCTAATCTCTCTCCCACGAAAATTCACAAGAAGAACTTGTAGAAGAATTCAAAATTTTTTATTAATTGTTGTATATGAAATTCGGCCTAATAGTGCCCTTAAATAAGGGTTAAAAAATTCCTAATTGCATATGGAAAATTAAGACTAAAACATTCCTAATTGCATAAGGAAAACATTCCTAATTGCATAAGGAAAACATTAAGTATGGAAACAAAATCCTAATCCACTAAGGAAAATATAAAGTATGGAAACAACAAAACTAATCCCTTCAATATAATAAACGCCCCAAACTATTTGGGCTGTCCATGGGCCTTAAATTACTTCTCAAGGCTTTATATGAACCCCCATGGACCTTTCTTGCACGTTGGACCTTTCTTTAGCTAGCCTTTAGCTTCCACACTAAGCATCATAATCAGCTTTGGTGTGCCTTCTTCAAGCTCTATCTCCATCTTCTTGAATGATAATTCTTGAAGCTCTTTGGAAATCTCTTCTTGAATATGCAAAGCCATACTGGCTTGATATCTCTTTGCCTTGCTCCTAGTGATTGGTCCACTTGCTAGCTTCAAGGGATCCTTTCTTGCATCACGAACCAAGCCTTTCTCCAAAAGCTCTTCAACTTGTCTTTGCATCTCTTTTGTCTCCATAGGATTGCTCCTATATGCTGGTCGGTTTGGAATTGTAGAACCGGGTATGAAATCAATTTGATGTTCAATCCCTCTTAATGGTGGCAAACCACTAGGAAGGTCTTCATGAAACACATCCTTAAAATCCTGCAACAAAGACACAAAACTAGAAGGTAAAGAATCAAAAGATTCTTCACTGTCAGCAAGTAACAATTCTTTATACATAATAATGAGTACAGGCTGCCCTACATCTATCTCTCTTGCTCTTGCATAAAAAGTATGTTTTGCTTTTTCTCCTTGCTTATTTTCTCTCACCAATGGGCCATTTATTTGTTTGCTTACTTTCTTTTGACTCTCGACCTCTTTTCCCTTTCTTCACTCACTCACTTTATTATTTTCTCTCTCCCTACCCTTAGAATTACCCTTGGGTGTTGAAGAAACATCATTGGCCGAATTTGAACCCCCTTGGTTCATGTTGGACAAAACTTCTTTCTCCCTCTCTAGCATCCTCTTTTGATCTTCATACACCTCTTGAGGTGATAATGGTGCTAGAACAACCTTCTTTCCTTCATAAGTAAAGGTATACTTATTAGAAAAGCCATCATGTTTATAGAAAAAAATTAAAAGAATCATGCTCACAAGCATCATAAACATTGCCGAAATCAGAATCACCAACATATAAGTCCTTTATACATTCAAATCCAAGCAATTTAGTACTCAAAACATTAAGTAAAGCGTACCTCCTTGAAAGTGCATCTGTCACTACATTGTCTTTACCTTGCTTGTATTTGATCACATAAGGAGACTTCTCAATCTTCATAACCCATTTTGCATGTCTTTTATTCAACTTGCCTTGCCCTCTCAAATGCTTCAATGATTCATGGTCTGAATGGATCACGAATTCCTTGGGCAGCAAATAATGCTCCCATACTTCCAATGCTCTAACCAAAGCATATAGCTCTTTGTCATAAGTTGAATAATTCAGCTTTTCACTAAAGTATGCAATGGGCTTCTTCTCTGATACCAAATGATGCGGACCCTTAGCAACGATGGCAGCAAATCGAACGTATAACAATGGTAGAGAACTCCTTGAAACTTGATAATCACCTCCTAAGGAACCCAACGCCTATAAAGAGATGCAAACTCACTATGATTGAAGGATTTAGTTGGTAAGAAGAAGGAAAATGCCACAACTCTTGTTGATAAGTAAACCTAATTCTTGATGCAAAGAAAGAATTAAAGAATCCACTCTAATCTCTCTCACACAAAAATTCACAAGAAGAACTTGTAGAAGAATTCAAAAATTTTTATTAATTATTGTGCCCTTCTATCATGCTGCCATGGTCTTCCTAATAGCAAATATCCAGCTTGCATTGGCACTACATCACACAAAACCTCATCTTTATACCACCCAATGGAGAATGGTACCTTGACTTGCTTCAACACTTTTACTTCCCCGCGTCATTTGATATCAGAGCCTTGCTACAAGGTAATTTTTATCTACTTTGTCTTTCTAGGGTTTGTTAATTTAGGTCTTTTAAATTTCTGCATTTTAGAGTTCTTAGAGAGTCTAGTCTTTAATTTTCGAAAAAGAGTCATATATCAATTCTGATCAAGGCCAAATTGAAGGAGGGTATTCTTAGGGTGAAAACGAAACCTAGGAAAGGATTCTTGGAGAATTTTGAAACCAAGAATTAGGGTTCTTGAAAGAAAGCAAAAGCTAGAGTTTGTGTTCAAGTTTGATTTCGATTTGGTCTTGATTGAATATGGGGTTGAGAATTAAGTTCAGATTTCGAAAAGTCCTTGGGAGTAAATTAAGTCCCGAATCAAGGGGATAGTGAGAGGAAGCAAAAAAAAAAGAGAGTACAAAACCACCTCAACAAAAATTGTGTGATATTCTTGCTATTTGGGTGCTAAGGATCAGATCTAGATGGGTGAGAAGTAATAAAATTTTTGGGCGAAAAATTTCACCTTTTGAGGGGCTTTTGGAATTCGAAAATCAGACCTTAATATTCATGTTATTTGAGTGTTATAGGTGGGAATTAGAGTCTAGAAGCTCGCGTTTTGGGTAGAATTGATTAGGTCCATAAAGCAGCTTGCCAAGTGTGGGTTGTTTTTGATTCATTATATCCAAATTTTTCTTGTTTATTGTCTTCATTGTTTCTGATTTCTTTATCTAGCTTTTAATTCCATTACATTGCTAAGTATCATTTGCTTGTGTCGATACTTGGTTTTATATCGTGTAGTGCAAATTACCTTGCATTACCTCAGGATACTTGTCTTGTTTTCTATCTAGTTATAGGATTTAGGTTCTAGTTTCTTGAACGACTTGACAATTGTTGGTTGGTGAGCTTGGTTCTAAAGTGCAATCAAGGAAGACAAGAAAAGTGAGGTAATTCTAAACACTTGAGTGAATTTTGATTATTACTAATCTTGTTTCTTTGAGTTTGTTTGTTTGTTAACATGGCTGGAAAAGGAGAAGAGACTAGCAAAGAAGGAGCTATGGCCGAAAGCTTGGCTAGGCTTAATGAGACTTTGGCAGCAATGCTTGGTCGAATGGAGATGATGGATACTAGATTACAAAAGAATGCAGCACGACAAGCACAAACAAATTCAGCAAGTGCAACAAGGGCAGCCAGCCGCACATCCAAATCCCATAATGAGAGCTAGAAGAGTGCTTAGGAGAGAAGGGCAAGGAAATCTTGAAGCCCTAGAAGCATCCGAAAGGGTAGAAGATGAAGATGAAGGTGGAAATCAACCTACCACTGAAGGTGACCTTACTTCCATCAAGATGAAGATTCCTTCCTTTGAAGGGAAGAACAATGCAGAAGAGTTCATAGAATGGGAGAGGAAAGTTGAGTAGATTTTCGAATGCCATAACTACACCGAAGAGAAGAAATCAGTTTTGGCAGCCGTAGAGTTCAACGGGTATGCTACCTTTTGGTGGGATCAATTGAAAGCTAATAGAAGAGGGAAAGGTATGAGGCCTATTCTTGAATGGTCAACCTTGAAAGAACTAATAAGGAGCCGATTTGTACCATCTCACTACATTTGGGATTTGTACAATCGACTAGCAAGACTAGTTCAAGGTGGAAGAAGTGTGGAAAAGTACCACAAAGAGATGGAGATGATCATGGCTAGGGCAAATATTGATGAAGATGAAGACAAGAAGATGTCACGATTTCTTGGGGGATTGAATTTGAACATAGCCAATGAATTGGAGATGTATAAATTCAACACAATAGAAGAGTTAGTTCAAAAGGCCATGAAGATAGAGAGAAGATTGAAGAATAAAGCTATTTCGAAAACTGGCTACTCTAAAGCTAGTGGAAAATTTTCAAACTTCAAGGATTCAAGTTCGAGTGGAGGTTCCTACAAAGGGGATTACAAGGGTTCTTTCCAAAAGAATTCTTCCTACAATCCTAATTTCAAGAAGCCGAATGATGGGGATGCAAAAATAGCCAAGGAAACACCTTCTAGACCTACTCCAAGTAGGGAAATTAAATGCTACAAGTTTTTGGGAAGTGGACACATTGCTTCTCAATGTCCAAATAAGAGGGTGATGATTGATACCCATGAAGGGGAAATTGAATCAGAATCTGAACATGAAGAAGAAGAGGAGGCCGAATGTGGTGATAGGGCCAAATATGATGAAGAGGCTTGGGAGAATCAAGTCTTGAATTCTAAACATGGAGAGATGCTTGTTACTAGAAGAGCCTTGAATATTCAAGTCAAGGAAGAAGGCTTGGATCAAAGGAAGAATCTTTTCCACTCTAGGTGTTTGGTGAATGGTAAGGTTTGTACACTTATCATTGATGGTGGAAGTTGTACCAATGCTGCTAGTACTACAATGGTGGATAAATTGGGGTTAACTTGTTTTAAACATCCCAATCCTTACAAGTTGCAATGGTTCAATGACGCTGGGGAAGTAAAAGTGTTGAAGCAAGTCAAGGTACCATTCTCCATTGGGTGGTATAAAGATGAGGTTTTGTGTGATGTAGTGCCAATGCAAGCTGGATATTTGCTATTAGGAAGACCATGGCAGCATGATAGAAGGGCACAACAATTAATAAAAATTTTTGAATTTTTCTACAAGTTCTTCTTGTGAATTTTCGTGTGAGAGAGATTAGAGTGGATTCTTTAATTCTTTCTTTGCATCAAGAATTAGGTTTACTTATCAACAAGAGTTGTGGCGTTTTCCTTCTTCTTACCAACTAAATCTTTCAATCATAGTGAGTTCACGTCTCTTTATAGGCAACCACAGCTCCATACTTAGACAACCAATCCATGCCTAAGATCAAATCATACTCCTTAAAAGGCATTTCAATCAAATCACCAAGAAACTCCTCATCTTGTACCACAACTGAACTATCTCGGTGCACCTTGCTAACTACCACACTATGCCCTAAAGGATTTGTCACCAACACATCAAATCCTAGGGACTCAGAATGCAATTCAGCCACAAGCAAGATGGATGCACTTATATATGAATGAGTAGATCCTGGATCAATTAGAGCAAGAACTGAAATGCCAAATAAAGAAAATGTACCCACAATAACTGTTAAAGCATCTGGCTGCCTCTGAATCACATACACTCACTGAGATGACCCAGCCTCATCTGGCCTACTACCTCCGGATGTAGAGCCTCCTCTCTGACTAAGCCCAGGTCGACCACCTCTACTAACACCTCTGCCCCCCTCGACCCCCTCTACTGACACTAGGTCGAGAAGCAGCAGTATCAGTCTATCTATCCTCCTGTAGCTCAGGGTAATCTTTGATGAAGTGATTTGGTGACCCACATCTAAAACATACTCCTAATCCACCTGTCTTCCAACAAGCACCCCTATGTGCCCTACCACAATGGACACATGTAGGTAGAATAGATCTCTGAACCATTGGAGTTGGAGCACTCACTACAGAAACTGTAGGTCTCGGTCTCTGCCTCTAATACTGAACTGACCTACCAGACTGCCTCTGACTCCTACTGACTCTCGGAACAAAACTTCCTCTACCTCTCTTCATAAATGAAGACCCTGCCTCAAACTCGGGTCTCCTAACTCTAGTCTCCTCCTCGGTAGCAGCTACTACAATACCCTGTGCTCTCTCAACACTCCGGGCCGCTGCAACCAACTGAAAAAAGTCTTGATACTTAGAACCAACAACAATACACATAATAGAGGGCCTCAATCCCTCCTCAAATTGCCTGTACCGGTCAATCTCATCTGAAATAATCCTACCGGCATAGTAACTCAACCGGATATACTCTATCTCATACTCTGTCACTGTCCAGTTATCTTGCCTTAGATTTAGAAACTCCATCTTTCTGACATCCTTATACTCCCTCGGAGTATACTTCTGCTCAAACTCCCGCAGAAAATCACTATAAGATAAGGTCAGTGGATCATCCATGGCATGTGGAACCATCTTCCACCAATCATAAGCATCTTTCTGCAGAAGTGATCTAGCATAATCAAACTTCTCTTCAGGAGTAGCCTGCAGCTGAATAAATATCCTCTGAACTCTATCTAACCACTGCTCAGCTACTGCAGGATCTGTGGTACCAAAGAAATCCTCAGTCCCAAACTTCCTCAATTTATCATAATGCCTCATCAGCAGCTAGTCTCTCTCGCACAGGAGTATGTGCCTCTCTAGCTCTCTCAATCCTGGCTCCATCTCTACCCTCTTCAGGAGCCGCACTCTCAGCACTACCTTCTATGGACTGACGTGACTGAGATGCCATCACTACCTATATCTACAAACACAGCATAATACCCCATTAAAGATCAGAGACTGCCAGTGCCAAATTATGTATCTCATCCAAAAACCATATTTTAAAATCAAGATTGTTCTTTTTCTGACAATTCACCTAGGTTGAGAATCTCAAACCTAGGCTCTGATACCAAAACTGCTGTAACACCCCTATACCCAATATACGCACACTACATACAACCACATCTGTAATGTACGTATAACGAATACAGGAATGTCACTGTTTATATTAAACAGACCAATCTTTTTGCAAAAGTGATAATATGAGAAAACTAAAAACATTCAAGTTGTATTGTAAAACATACTAGATAAAACATTTATTTATTTAGCAGCGGAAAATGTAGCGGTATTTACATATATATATACATCAAAATCAATATTTACAAAACATAAAGTTTATACATGTTTGGAAGTTCGTCTCTGATCTTGAAGTCCAAAAATCAACACTTCAAAGTCTAGACTCAACTCAGTCTAGTTGAATTCTCTGATTCTACCCTATCACCTATGCGATGAACCACAGTCGCACTAAGCCAACGGCTTAGTGGTACAAACCACAATAACAATATGCTTTAATGTAATGCCAATATCATACATTCAAATATTATAAACAATACATAAGAATATCATATTTCAAAACCTTACATTAAATCTTATTATTCATTTGTTTCACCATTCATGACTCACATTTAAACAAAGACAAGCATTTGCCCAAAAGAAACTAATATGCCATTCAACATTCAGGGTTCATGTTTTGGTTCAATTTTCACATTTATCATCCCAACTAGGCTTCAAGGATTAGGCCCAACCAAGCTTCAAGGGGAGCAAAGCATGCTAGGCATCAACCCAACTTTGCTTCAAGGACCAAACCCAACCCAGCTTCAAGGGTTTGTAACATCCCAACTAGGGTTCAAGGACTAGACCCAACCAAGCTTCAAGGGGAGTTAAGCATGCTAAACTTCAACCCAACTTGGCTTCAAGGATCAAGCCCAACCCAACTTCAAGGGATTGTTAATATTAGGCATGCCACCAACAACAAAACTCTAAAAATTGAATAACATACTAGGCACACAATTTTTCATTCTTTCATTATCAATTCCATTCTCATTTTCTAATAATCATCTAGGCAACCATGCCTGAATTATTTCATTTGCAACATTATAGCCAACAACAATGGCTTCACATCTCATCATTAGAGTATACATAACTAATTGCATTGTACATATAATTTGAATGATCATTGTGAGCGGGGATTTTTCCCCCACTCCCGGTGGAATGGTTCTTGCAACTTCGGCACTGTTTAGGCTCGGGGCCTTAGAGAACACGGACCTAAGTCTGGAGAAAATGGAGTCGCCACCCGGACAGGCCGGGAAAAAAGAAAGGGGTGGATGACTCGATTCCTAAGGAATCCCCAACCCCCTAATGTGTTCGAAAAGTTGGGTACGTGTGGGGAAGGTGAGAAATGGCCCACCACCCCCACAACGCCCGGTTCATTAGAATCGGCCTTCTTTACAGGTCTTAATATTATAAAATTCTTAAATATAACAACATTATCCATATTACACACAATAATTAAAAAAAAAGCATCAATATATTAAAATTAAAGCAAGGTCCGAGCAAAACAAATAAATGGACACCCATCCAAAGATGGAAACATGTCCTTACATTACATGCCTAAATAGGACACCCACTGAAAGGTAGAAACATGTCCTTTACATAGGTTCTAAAATAAAAAAGCAAATTAAATTACATGATATTTAACTAATGAGGTACCCACCAAGTGGAAACATACCCCTTACAACATTTGGAAATAAAGGCAAATAACCATTCATCATAAATAAATCATTCATCAAAGGTATTAAACATCAATAGAAAGTAAACATCCATCCATGATAAATTAAATGAACCAAGCATTGAACTTAAATAAATTAAAGCATATAAAATAAATCAAAGCATAATCAAATATAGAATTAAATAAGGCAAGTAAAAATCTAAATTATGGCTACTGTTTCCATTTAGGGTTCTTTATTTCATGTGTTTAGGATTTTGAAATTTATGGAATTTATGCTACTGTGATTTTAAGGGAATTAAAATAGATTAAGATTTTATGTTTTAAAAGGTTGATAAAGTTCTTTGATTAACTAAATTAGGGTTTGTGATGTAAAATCATGAAATTAAGGTTTGAACACTTTAAAATACTTTTGATTTGTGGTTTACAGTTACTCTTCAAATTATGGTTTCAAGCTTACTGTGTAAAATTAAATATTTGTGTTTATATGGTTTTTTAAAGTTTTAAAGGATTAGGGTTTAGAAAAAAATTTAAGTTTAAGATTTTAAGGAGGTTAGGTTTTACTATTTTAGGTTTTGGAGTTGAATTAGGGTTTTAGGATTTTTGAATTTTGGGTTTCGGGTAATGAATTTTATTTTAGGTTTTGGAGTTGAATTAGGGTTTTAGGATTTTTGAATTTTGGGTTTCGGGTAATGAATTTTATTTTAGGATTTGGAAAGACAATTGACAATTTCATGAAGTTTTATGAATTTAAACAAAAGATTTAAAGTTTATAAGAGCAAAAAAGATATTTTTAAGTCTTTTAGAAGGAAACAGAACACAATTTTGGGTTTTGATAAATTGGGATGCAAATCTTGGTTTTGGGGTTTTGAAGAAATAAAACTAATATCTTTAATCTTTTGGAAAAATAAAGCAAGGATTTAAGATTTTCATACTTTGAACAAAGGGAATTAAGGTTCTGGGATTTTTTATTTTGAAAGACCCAATTGTATAATCTAAACTACTGTGAAAAGTAAAAAAAAAAGAATTTAATACATACCTCCTTTTGATGGTTCCTCCAAAAATCATTTTTCTTGGATGAACTAAAACAAAGGCAAGCTTTTCTGCCTTTGAATTGCCTTGAATTGTTTTTTAGCTCACTCAAAAAAAATGAATTGAATTACTGCCTTTCCTACTTAGTTTCGGATCAAAATTTGTTCCTCTTTCTTCTCGGATTTCTTCCTCCCCTTCTGCCTCCTCTTTTGTGTTGTAATTATACTTAGTTATAGAAGTTTTTTGTGGTTTTCTCCTAGTTGCTCATGGCATACATTATTTATTAAGAAAAGGAAACCGAAACCTAATTGCATTAGGTTTCAAAAAATTTGCGTTGAAAAATTTTGCTGGAGAAAAAAAAAACTGCTGCGAAAAAATTATGCTGGCGAAAAAAATTGCCACAGAAAAAAATTACGCTAGCAAAAGCAGGAAATTCCTGAGGGCAAAATGCCATTTCACCCGCAAAAAAATTCTGCGGGAGAAATGCCCACGGGCCCGCTGACTTTCGGCGATGATTTTTTCGTCACCGATTTTTTTGTCGCCGATTTTTTTTATTATTTTTTATTTTTTATTATTTTTGAATTTTTATTCATTTCACCATTTTTTACTAAAATAAATATTAAAATTAATCAAAATACCATAAAAATTATTTTGGACTAACTAAAATATATTGGACAACGCAAAAATTAGTTTGGACTAATTAAAATATATTGGACCGGACCGGGTCAAAAATTAAGGGTCTACAGTTTGCCCCCTGCTTGAACGATCTTAAACTTTAGTAAAAGAGAGTGAAAAGAAATAAGACTTAATTTTTGAGTAGGTTGAGGTTTTGGGTTCTGAACCCGAGAGATTTGGACACTCGATCCTAAACTAGACTTGGATACTCGATCCTATATGGATTTGGATACTCGATCCTAAACTGGATTTGGATACTCGATCCTAAATTGGATTTGGATACTCGATCCTAAATTGGATTGGGATACTCAATCCTAACTGGACTTGGATACTTGATCCAAACTGGATTTGGATACTCGATCCTAGACTGGATTTGGATACTCGATCCTAATTGGATATGGATTGGGATACTTGACCCTAAATTGGATTTGGATACTCGATCCTAAACTGACTTTGGATACACGATCCTAAACTGGATTAGGATACTCGACCCTAACTAGACTTGGATACTCGATCCTAAATTGGATTGGGATACTCGATCCTAAATTGGCTTTGGATACTCAATTCTAAACTGAATTAGGATACTCAACCCTAACTAGACTTGGATACTCGATCCTAAATTGGATTGGGACACTCGATCCTAACTGGACCTGGATACTCGATCCTAAATTGGATTTGGATACTCAATCCTAGATTAGATTTGGATACTCAATCCTAACTAGATTTAGATACTCGATCCTAAACAGGATTTGGATACTCGATCCCAAACTGGATTCGAATACTCGATCCTAGACTGGAATTGGATACTCGATCCTAAATTGGATTGGAATACTCGATCCTAACTGGACTTGGATACTCGATCCTAAACTGGATTTGGATACTCAATCCTAAACTGGATTTAGATACTCAATCCTAAATTGGATTAGGATACTCGATCCTAAATTGGATTGGGATACTCGATCCTAAGTTGGATTCGGATACTCGATCTTAAACTGGGTACTTTGACTTGAGATTTGAATTGATTTTTGACTTAATTTGGTTACTTGGACCCGAGATTGATTTGATTTGGGGTACTTAGACCTGAGATTGGGTATTTGGACCCGAGATTGGGTACTTGGACCCTAGATTGGGTACTTGGACCCTAGATTGGGTACTTGGACCTGAGCTTGAATTTGATTTGGATACTTGGACCCGAGAATGGGTACTTGGACCCGAGCTTGAATTGATTTGGGTACTTGGACCTGAGATTGGGTACTTAAACCCGAGCTTGGGTACTTGGACTCGAGAATGGTTGCTTGGACCCGAGATTGAGTTTGACTGACCTTTTATCATTTGAGAAGTCTGATTGCTCCCGTTATTCTATGCATTGTGGTTTTTTTCCCATAAAATGGATCTTCATCCTTTGAGATCGGATCTTCATCCTTTGAGATCGGGTCTTCACCCTTGAAAATGGATCTTAATCCTTGAGATCGGGACTTCACCCTTGAAAATGGATCTTCATCCTTTGAGATCGGGTCTTCACCCTTGCAAATGGATCTTCATCCCTTGAGATCGGGTTTTCACCCTTGAAAATGAATCTTCATCCATTGAGATCGGGTCTTCACCCTTGCAAGATGGATCTTTTATCCGTTGGAGATCAGGTCTTCACCCTTGTGGTCGGGTCTTCACCCTTTAAAATGAATCTTCATCCTTTGAACTTTGGGTCTTCACCCTTTAAAATTGGATCTTCATCCTTTGGACATCAGGTCTTCACTTTCTGAAATTTGATCTTTATCCATTAGAGATAGGGTCTTTACCCTTGCAAATGGATCTTCATCCTTTGAGATCGAGCCTTCACCCTTGCAAATGGATCTTCATCCATTGGAGATCGGGTCTTTACCATTGAAACATGGATCTTTATCCATTGGAGGTCGAGTCTTTACCTTGGCTTCAGCTCTTTTAGCTAGATTGATCTTTTGTCTTTTGCATCTTCATTCTTTAGAGAATTCTAATTTTCCTTTTTTTTTATTCCATTCTTTTTTGTTCTGCCTTTGCACTTTTGCAAAAAATTCAGTCCTTTTTAGCTAGCCTTCATATCCTCTCCTTTTCCCCATACGTGGAGAGATATTTGCAAGTGAGTTTGAAAATGTTTTATATATAAACTCAAAAATTGAAAAGGAGAAACTTTGCCCCCTGTGTAGGCTCAAACCCATGATTTTTCTATGCGGACTCTAATTGATGTTGTTGTTGTCTAGTTCTTCGCACAAGCATGTATTTCTTCTCTTTGCAAGATTAGTGGAGCTTTCTCAAGCAATGGGCTTTCTATGCCCCCCTGATTTGATATCTACTTTTGATTTGATTTTTTACTTCGCAGGGTGTTTGCTGTTCATTTTGCCAAAGAATAGACAACACAAGATAAGAAAGTGTGATGTGATATGCTCATGTATGCATGAAATGCATGAATAATACTTACAGTTGTCCCATCGACTCACAGACCGAGGTGATCAGCAGAAGTGTTCTCATTGGTTCTGTTTTGATGCTTGTTCAAGTCTTGCATTGGAATGATCGAAAGCTTTTACATTTGTGGCTTTTATCTTCAAGATGTTGAAAACATGAGTGGTGGAGACCCTAAGCAGCAGAGTTAGGGATACATCCATTTCAAACTATATTTCAGCATGTCGGTTGGTAGTTTCTTCATAACTTTGCCAATAATAATTTCCTTTGCCCAATGTGTCCTTTGGAGGTTCAACATACTTCCCTTTGTATGACAAAATACTTTTTTTTTATTTTTTTTTGAATTTTGATTTTGAAATCAAATGTTGGCTTTGCCAAATTAAAGTCAATGTACCTCAGGACTTGATTTTTCAAAATTAACTTATCTATAACATGACAACCCTAGTTACCGTACTAAACTCGGGAATCATTTCTATTTAAGCAAGAATTGTTGCACTTCAGATAGGCACATACACATTACTTGGCCAAAGGTCTCATCGAGTTTAAATATTATCTATCTCATATGCATGCTTATCCAAACTATCTCCACTAATAGACCCTACCTACCAAGAGAGATCAACAGGTCTTTGACAGGCTTGAAATGGGGTATATAAGGGACACAGGTTTAAGTGAAGGCCATTTTGAGATTGGAGCTGGTGTGACACAATGGACAAACCTTCACACTACAAATTTCTTGTTGGAACTTTAGAGAATTGGGAGCAATCTTTCTAGACTCCAAATTCATTCCATATCTTCTTGGCATTAATCTGGATCTTTATTAGGATAGTTTTTGCCCTTGCATATAGTTTGGTTTCCACATTCGTTGCTTTTCTTCTTCTCCCTTTTCTTTCTTTTTCTTACTCTTCCCTTTCTTTAAGCACTTTATTATTTTGTCCTTCTTTCTTGTGGGACTATCAAGTACAAAACTTTCATGAACTGAATAGTCTTTCTACTTTTTCTTTGATTTTGATCGAATTTTTGGTTGGGTTGGACCAATTCAAGTGAAACTATCCTTATAAACCAAATGGAAGCCTTTTGTTGTCTTAGGTAAAAGAGAACTCAGTTGGCTTTCTGAACTGCCTTTTTAGGTTTTATTTTTATTTTTCTTCTTTTTGTTTTCTTCTTTTTTGTTTTCTTTTATTTTCTTTCTTTTTTTCCTTTTTTGGTTCTAGCTCAAACAGAGTTGTCTTATTTGTACCGACTTTGGATTTCAATAATGATGAGTGGAGCAACATAAATCTCCTTTAATAGGGATGAATCATTTGTTACTCTGATGTTGTCTTGATATATTGGAAATATTAGGAAAACTTCAACTACCCTTATGGTCTTGAAAGCATCAACTACCCTTATGGTCTTGAGAACTTCAACTATCCTTGTGATCTTGAAAACATCAACTACCCTTATGGTCTTGAGAACTTCAACTACCCTTATGGTCTTGAGAACTTCAACTACCCTTATGGTCTTGAGAACTTCAACTATCTTCATGGTCTTGAGAACTTCTCCTATCCTCATGATCTGGACTAATCATTATTTTCTTTGATCTTCTTGCCTCTTCATCTTAGTGATCATAAGACTTGCCAAAAGTATCACAACAGCTCAGAGCAGGTTGTTGGGGTTATATGCCAATGAAAAGAAAGCTAAAATTTTATGAAAGATCAAAGGGACAACTATGGATTGATATTTAATAGGGTGGATACTAGATGTTAGTTAACTAAACAATGCCTAGATCATTTCTCTCTTAAATAAGCAGAGTTGCAATTTCACCTCGAAAGTTTGTCAAAGCATGTTCTAAGACTGACTAGGACCTTGACAAAGGTAATTATGTAGGAGCCCTCTCTAAGTAAGCATACACAACTCAATGCTATAGAGCAATTCCCTCACCTAGTAAAGTCATTCGAGTCATGATGCATAAATATATTAATTCATGAATTATCAAGCAAGATTCCTCATCGGTTAAGCACCAAAATGAACAAAGACCAACAAAATTTTTTATGAAAGTAATTTATTTCAAGCAACTTTAAATTTGAAAAACAAGATTATTCCAATTTAGATATTAAAGAAAGTAAAATTGAAAAGCAACATTCAAGCTAAGGAAAGTTTGTTGAGTTAAGCTTATTCTCCTTTCACATCTTCAATTTTTCCATCTTGAAAGGATGATAAAACAAAATCTTCTTCCAATCCTTTTCCCACCATAAAGGTTGCTGGTGGTGGCACTCTTCCAAATTTAGGCAAAGGGTTGTTCTTGGTATTGGGCTTATCCGGTTGGGGTAGCTTGCCACTATCGATTAGGTCTTGGATCTCATGCCTTAGACGAGCACATTTATCTGTTTCATGCCCTCGCATTTGATGAAATTGACAGAAGTCCTCGGCATTGAAGTTTAGTAGCAGTAGATTATGTAGTGGTCGAGGAGCTAACGGTTGCAACAACCCTTTCTTTTGCAGCTTGCTAAAAACCCAAGATAGAGGTTTCTCCAATTATGAGAATTGTCTTTTATTTCCTTGACCGGTTACATTAACATCAACTTCTTTTTGTGTGCTTTGATTACTAGGCTAGTAATTCCTTTCTCACTCCTTTTTGTTGCAAAATGGCTCTTCTCCCTTTCCCATTCTTCAATTTGCAAACCAACTTGGAGAAGGTCTTTGAAATCATGGAAGAGTGTATGAGACATCCTCTCACGAAGATTAGGCAACACCCCTCTCACAATCATCCTTATTTGATCGGATTCATCGGGCCTCTTCTTGAGTAAAGCAGCCTTGTTTCTCCATCTCTTCACATAATCCACAAAGTTTTCATTCGACCTTTGCCTAATGGACTCCACTTCCATTAAGGTAACTTCCAACTCGACATTATACCCATATTGCTGGATGAAGGCCTTGTATAGCAAATCCCAATTCTTTTGTGTTCCATCATCTAAGATATTGAACCAATTTTGGACAACAGGGTCCAATGAGAGCATAAAGTACCTTAGGGTTTGAGCCTTAGTAGCTCGGGCAGACTGCATGGCAGTGATATACTGCTTCACATGGAGATGAGGATTTCTGGTGCCATTGTACTTTGCAAAAGATGGCATCTTGAACTTATAAGGGACCTCTTCATCTTGTTCAAATAGTTTATCGAACTCGGACATCTCTTCGGTTTTCAGCTTCTTCTCAAATTTCTTTTCTAAATCAGCAATCATCTTTTCAAGATCAGATGTCTCGGTCTTTTCAATAGTTGCCTTCTCAACAGCATTCGGTTCTTTCTTATTCTCTTGAACATCTTGGTAGTATTGAGCCAAATCATCATCATCATCAATGATTACCTTTTCATCATCAAAAGCTACTTCGCCAACTTTAGTCTTCCCTTTGTCCTTTGGCTTCTTAGTGCTAGCAGATGCCTCGACATGGTTCTCTAAGATTGCAGTCAATTGGTTCTTCATGGTCTCAGCTATGGCCTCTTTTATTTCTTCCATTTTGGCATTGAGGGCTTCATCCACCATTCTTTGAATTTGCTCGGGCTCCATTATTTTTGGTGAGCAAGTGATTGAGTCATTGCTAGATACTTCGTCTCCGGCATAGGTCGGATTGTTGTAAGCTTTTGAACTGTCGTAATCCAGGGCTATGAGCCAGAGAGGATCAATGAGATGTAAATGTATGCATGTATGCATGTATGCACAAATAATAGACAAACAAGGATGAATAAGACGTTCCTTCCAACCTTATAACATCCACACACGAATGGCGAGTCTCTTTTCCTAGGTATATGGTTAACAAAATACCAACATGGGGTATCTTGTTTTTGAATAATTTCCTCGGACGTTTTAACCAATAGTTATATTTTCGAAAATGGAAATTCATCCATGATAATTCCCATTAATTAGGTTTTAATCCATTCAACCAACTATTGTAGCTTTTATGCTATATTGGATTAAAACTAAATTAAGAGGTTTATTATAAATAGATTTCTCACTTGAAAAAGATAACTAATGGTTCATGCCAAAAACAAGCCCATGATTAATTACTCTTAGTATAAACTAGGCTCACAATTGATTTTGGTATTTCATAATTGACCTAAATAATTTGCAAGCTCTTTGTAAGAAAAGGTTGGATAAAAATAATTTTATTTCTAAGCCCATTGTAAAAAGATTTTGGAAAAAATGGATTTTGGGCTTAGTATTTGGGCCATCATGAGCAAAAGAATTTTTGATTTGTTTTTAGAAACGTTTTATGTCCAAAGACCATTTTGAAAAGTTTTAAAAATAGTTTTGGTCTTTTGGACTTTAAAGAAAAATTTATTTGAGCTTACAAATGCACTTGGTTCATATTAGAAAAAGATCAAACCAAATAAGCCATGATTTAAGCCAAGATAAATTAACCATAGTCAAACAACATGCATTTGGGGTAAAACCTAAGGAAAGTAACTAGGCCAATTACATGAGCTTTAGTCTTTGGGTTAAAAGGTTTAGGTTCCCATAGCAAGTATATACCAAATGGTATGAGGCTATGAGTGGTTATGCCATGCTTGATCTCCATACCTTGAGTGAAAGTATGGTATCCCTTACATAACATAACACGGGTAACACGGACGTCCTAACTCACGCAACAATGCAATCTAATATGATGCAATGGATAATATCATTATAAGAAAGAATAGAATAATATAAAGACTAATGGAATCAACTTCTCTTATCCCCAGTGGAGTCGCCACTGTGAGCGGGGATTTTTGCCCACACTCCTGGTGGAATGGTTCTTGCGACTTCGGCACTCTTTAGGCTCGGGGCCTTAGAAAACACGGACCTAAGTCCAAAGAAAATGGAGTCGCCACCCGGACGGGCTGGGAAAAAAGAAAGGGGTGGATGACTCGTTTCCTAAGGAATCCCAAACCCCCTAATGGGTTCGAAAAGTTGGGTACGTGTGGGGAATGTAATATCCCAAAATATACCCTAGATGTTTTGAGTTTTATTATTATTATAATTGGATTTATTGTATATGTTTTATTGTTAGAAAAAGGGTTTTTTAAAAGGAAGTGTATATGTGATGTATATTAGGATATATATAACATATACCTAAGTCATGGAAAGTCAAAATTTTGAGTTAGTGGAAGAAGATATTTGTTGTGTTTTTGAATTTGTTATTAATTAATTAATAAGGATTTGAATGTGTGGAAGAGGTTGAAAGAGATTAGTTTAATATTTTAAATTGCTTGGTTGAGAGGGTTTTAAGGAAAAGAGGGGTTTGACTTTGGATTTCTCTTTCTTCCTTCTTCTTTCTTTCTCATTGCCGTGGATCACTTTCTCCTTCTCCTTCCTTTGCTTTGTTTGGCCGGTTAACACAAGAAACAAGAGAGCAAAGAAGAGATTTGAACCTCTAACTCAAGATCTAAGGAAGCTTTCAAGAGTTCAAGTGGAAAGTTAAGAGATTTCTTCATCTTTGGTAAGTTCTTCACTTGACTCTTTGATTTCTTTGAGTTTTTGAGTTGAGCTGTGATTGGTATGTGATTATGTTGTTTAAGATGGGTTTAAGAGTGTTTGGGTAACTGATTTCTTGTTTTTGGGGATGGATTGGAGGAAAGAGTAAGTTGTTGGAAGTGATTGTTTTGAGGTTGTGTTTAGGTTTGTGTTGATGATTTTTTTTGATTTGAGATTTGAGGAATGCTTTAGTTGTTTTGGTGTTTTTGTGAGTTTGTTATGGTTTTTTGGGTATGTTGAGATGACTTTGGTTGAAGTGGTTTTTGGTGAAAGAAAGAGTTTTGTTGGTTGTGTTGTTGTTTTGGCCGGAATCTGGGTTTTTGGCCTGACACGCCCTAGGGCACGTCCAGGATTTTGGGCGTGTCGATAGCTCTGTATTTTGGGTTGAGTGGCACGACCAGTGACACGCCCATGTCACTGAGCGTGTTGTAGCTTCTGTGTGGCAGTAGGATTGACACGACCAGTAACACGCCCGTGTTATTGAGCGTGTCATAACCACTGTGTTTTTGGGGAATTGACACGGCCATGAGCACGTTCTTGATGTTGGACGTGTCAATATTGTTGTGAGGCAGAAGGTATTACATGCCCAGTAACACGCCCGTGTCAGTGAGCGTGTAAAAGCTTCTGTGTTGTGGAGTTAGGGCACGGTCAGGGACACGCCCGTGTGGGTGAGCGTGTCATGGTTAGAGTTTGCCCTAGTTGGTTCTTAGCCTTATGTTCTTATAAGGGTTTCATCTTCCTTTGGATTAGGTTGTGAAGAAGGTGAATTACTCTAATTCAAGAAGTGAAAGATTGTTGGAAAGAGAGGTGTTAATATTGTGTGGGTTGCATTTAAGGTAAGTATAAACTACATTATTGCATACATCCATATGATGTTGAAATTTAACATACATTTCATGATATTGATGATGCTTATGAATAATGTTATGTTGTGTATAATGTGGAATATGATGTGAACATTTATAATGATGTGAAAGATATGATAATGTGATGAATTGTATTTATGTGATGAGAAGCCATGATTGTTGGCTATGATGATGAAATAAATTACAATTGAGGCAAGGTTGCCTATTGCGAAAATGAGAATGAAATGAGAATGAAATGATTTTGTGTAAAGTGTGTTATTCAACCTTCAGAGTTCTGATTTTGGCAGGCATGCCTATTGTAGTAACAGTCTAGCCGGGTTGAGGATCTCCTCAAGTTGTTGAGTTGATGGTCCAAGAGACTGGGTCTGTTACTTTATAAATGTGAAATGATAAATGTAAATTGAAGTAACAGTCTAGCCGGGTTGAGGATCTCCTCGATTTAGTCGGGTTGATGGTCCAAGAGACTGGGTCTGTTACAGGTAACATTCTAGCCGGGTTGATTATCTCCTCAAGTTGTTGAGTTGATGGTCCAAGAGACTGGGTCTGTTACCCTATCCATGGATAGAGAGATATGTATATTGCCTACGGGCTTGATTATTGTGATATTGGACCGAAACAGCAACTCTGAACTTTGAATAACAAATTAGTGTCTTGTGGGCCCATAGGTGTCTTTGTTGAATGAGTATAATGGATGATGATATGATTATTGAAATTATGAAATGTAACCTTCATATATATATATGATTATTATTGATTGAATGTATGATATTGATATTGACATTTCATATTATCATGATGGTTTGTACTACTGAGTTTTGGCTCATCGCGCAGGTGGTAGAGTTGATAGGGTTGAGACTGAGGATTCCTCTAGACCTAGTTGAGCTTTACTTGAAGAGTTGGATTAGAGCTTAAAGATCAGAGAGTCAAGCTGCCAATCATGTATCTATTCTATGTTGTATATATTTTTGATGTTTATGTATTTGAACTTGTAAAAATTTGTAATAACTTCCGCTGTTAATTTATAAATGTTTTTATACATAGTGTCTTTTGAATTTCCTTTAAACATTCGAGTTATGAGTTGTGTATTTTAAACAGTGGCATGTTCTATATTCAGTATACGTATTATACGATCGTATAAGCATGCTTGGTACGTATACGGGATATAGGGGTGTTACAATTATTTTGGTATCAGAGCCTAGGTTTGAGATTCTCAACCTAGGTCAAGTATAAGAAAAAGAGTATTTTGATTTTAAAAGTGAGTTTTTGAATAGAATACATGTTTGGTGTCGGCAGTCTCTGATCTTTAATGAGGAGTATTCTACTGTGTTTGCAGATATAGGTTATAATGGATCCTCATTCGCGTCAATCCGTTGAGGGTAGTGCTGAGAGCATAGCTCCAGAGGTTGGATTAGATGGAGCTAGAGTGGATGGATCTGGAGAGGCCCCTGTTTCTGTGTCAGGGAGACCAGCTGGTGAGGAGATTCCACCAGTTTGGTTTAGGCATATGTTTGAATTTATGAGGCAGGCACCAGTGCAACCACCTCCACCTCCACCACAGCCTATGGTACCAGTGAGACAGTATGATAAGCTACGGAAATATGGAGCAGAGGATTTCTTGGGTACCATTGATCCAGCTGTAGCTGAGCAGTGGCTAGATAAAGTTCAGAGAGTATTTGTTCAGTTACAAGCCACTCCGGAAGAAAGATTTGATTATGCAAGATCTTTGTTGCAGAAGGACGCATACGACTGGTGGAAGACAGTGCCCCATGCTATGGATGATCCACCGACATTGTCCTATGCTGATTTTCTGAGAGAATTTGAATTGAAGTATACTCCGAGGGAGTATAAAGATTTGAAGAAAATGGAATTCCTAAGTTTGAAGCAAGATCACCGGACTGTAACAGAATATGAATTAGAATTTATCCGGTTGAGTCGCTATGCCGGAGGGATTATCTCTGATGAGATTGACCGGTGCAGAAGGTTTGAGGAGGGACTGAGACCCTCACTGATGTGTCATGTGGCTGGTTCTAGATACCAGGATTTCTCTCAGCTGGTTGCAGCGGCTAGAGGTGTGGAGAGAGCACAAATTTTAGCAGCAGCCGCTACTGAAGAGGAGACCCGGGTTAGAAGACCTCAGTTTGAGGCAGGATCCTCATCTGTGAAGAGAGGTAGAGGCAGTTTTACTCCTAGGTTTAGTAGGAGTCAGAGACCGGCTAGTAGGTCAGTTCAGTTACAGAGATCACGATCGAGACCTACAGCTTCAGCAGCGAGTGTTCCTACTCCTGCAGTTCTGAGATCCACTCTACCTGTCTGTGCCCAGTATGGAGGGTCACATAGAGGTGCTTGTTGGCAGAATAGAGGACCAGCTGTGTGCTTCAGATGTGGTTCTCCCGATCATTTTATTAGGGAGTGTCCAGAGATGCAGGAGCAGAGATCGGTTGATTCTGCAGTTTCTCGACCTAGTGTCAGAGGTAGTCGAGGGGGCAGAGGTTTCTCCAGAGGGGGTAGGCCTGGTTATTATCAGAGAGGAGGATCTTCATCCAGGGATACTATGCCAGATGAGGCTGGGCCTTCTCAACGGGTTTATGTGATGCAAAGACAACCAGATGCTTCTGCAGTCATTGCTGGTACTTTCTCTTTATTTGGCATTTCAGTTCTTGCTTTAATTGATCTAGGCTCAACTCATTCATATATTAGTGCATCTGTGTTGCCTGTGACTGATTTGCATGCTGAGTCCCTAGGATTTGATGTGTTAGTGACAAATCCGTTAGGGCATAGTGTGATTGTTAGCAAGGTGCACCGGGATAGTGCGGTTGAGGTACAAGGTGAGGAGTTTCTTGGAGACTTGATTGAAATGCCTTTTAAAGAGTATGATTTGATTTTGGGTATGGATTGGTTGTCTAGGCATGGAGCTGTAGTTGATTGTCAGAAGAAATGTGTCACTTTGAGAACTAGTGATGATAGGAGTGTGATGGTGTTCAGTGAGCAGAGACAGCTTGCATCCTTGTTCGTATCAGCTGTATCAGCTAGACGGATGATTAGAAAAGGGTGTGATGCTTACCTTGCTCATGTTGTGGATACTAGAGTAAGGAGTTCTCAAATTGATGATATAGCCACAGTTTCAGATTTTTCAGATGTGTTTCCAGAGGAGTTGCCAGGGTTGCCTCCTGAGAGAGAGGTTGAGTTTGGTATCGATTTGTTGCCTGGTACCACTCCCATCTCTATTACTCCTTATAGAATGGCGCCAGCTGAATTGAGAGAGTTAAAGGTGCAGTTGCAGGAATTGTTGGATAAAGGATTTATTCGCCCCAGTGTTTCTCATTGGGGAGCTCCTGTATTATTTGTGAAGAAGAAGGATGGTACTATGAGGTTATGCATTGACTATAGGCAATTGAATAAAGTGACTATTAAGAATAAATATCCTTTGCCTAGAATTGACAATCTCTTTGATCAATTGAAGGGAACATCAGTGTTTTCTAAGATTGATTTGAGATCAGGGTTTCATCAGCTGAAAGTGAGAATTGAAGATGTTTCTAAGACAGCTTTCCGCACCAGGTATGGGCATTATGAGTTTTTAGTAATGCCTTTTGGGTTGACGAATGCACCTGCAGCTTTCATGGATTTGATGAATAGGGTGTTTAGGCCCTATTTGGATCAATTTGTGGTGGTCTTTATTGATGATATCTTGGTGTATTCTCGTAGTGAGGAGGAGCATGAGAAACATTTGCGGATTGTGTTACAAATTTTGAGAGAGAAGCAATTATATGTTAAGTTATCAAAATGTGAGTTTTGGCTTGACCAAGTGATTTTTCTGGGTCATATAGTTTCAGCAGATGGTATTAGAGTTGATCCAAGTAAAGTTGAAGCTATTTTGAATTGGAATCCACCAAAGTCTGTAACTGAAGTTAGAAGTTTTTTTGGGTTTGGCAGGCTATTATCGACGCTTTGTAAAAGGTTTTTCTTTGATAGCCACTCCACTCACCCGATTACTTCGGAAAGGATTTAAATTTGTGTGGACGGATCAGTGTCAATCTAGCTTTGAGCAGTTGAAAGAAATGTTGACACAAGCCCCTGTTCTTACTTTACCCGTGGAGGATAAACCATATGTGATTTTTAGTGATGCTTCACATAGTGGTTTAGGGTGTGTTTTGATGCAAGAGGGTAAAGTTATAGCTTATGCCTCTCGGCAGTTGAAGCCGCATGAGCTTAACTATCCGACTCATGATTTGGAGTTAGCGGCTATAGTGTTTGCTTTGAAGATTTGGCGCCACTATTTGTATGGAGAGAAATGCTTTATCTCTACGGATCACAAAAGTTTGAAATAATTGGGTGTTCAGAAGGAGCTGAATCTTAGGCAAAGACGATGGTTAGAACTGATTAAAGATTATGACTGCTTGATTGATTACCATCCTGGTAAGGCAAATGTAGTTGCTGATGCCTTAAGTCGGAAATCTTTAGCAGGTTTGGCTGTTTATTTCGCTCTCGTTGCTTGTTGAGTTAAGAGCGTTGCATGCTAGTTTTGAAGTTTGTAATGATGGTGCATTATTAACTCAACTGCAGTTGAGACCCATATTGTTGGATCAGATTAAGGAGGCTCAATTGACGGATGAGAAATTCAGAAGATTGTATCAGATTACCGAGATGGAGTGAGCCGAGATTTTCATGTGAAGAGTGATGGTAGTCTTTGGTTCAAGGATAGATTGTGTGTTTCTGATGATGATAATTTGAAAAGGATCATTTTGGAAGAAGCACACCAATCGGTGTTTGCCATACATCCGGGAAGTACAAAGATGTACCATGACTTAAGACAGCATTACTGGTGGCCTGGTATGAAGAGAGACATAGCGGATTTTGTATCCAAATGTCTTACTTGTCAGAGGGTGAAAGCTGAACATCAAGTTCCAACAGGGTTGCTTCAACCCTTAACAGTGCCGGAATGGAAATGGGAAAGGGTGACAATGGATTTTGTTTCAGGGTTGCCTTTGACTCAGAGAAAGCATGATGCTAGTTGGGTAATTGTGGATCGGTTAACAAAGACAGCTCATTTTCTTCCGGTTCATATGGATTATTCTCTTGAGAAGTTAGTTGAGCTGTATATTCGTGAGATTGTGAAGTTGCATGGAGTCCCAATTTCTTTAGTGTCGGATCGAGATCCCCGGTTCACTTCAAGGTTTTGGAAGAGTTTACATAGGGCTATGGGTTCTCGATTGCACTTTAGTACTGCATTTCATCCACAGACCGATGGTCAGTCAGAGAGAGTGATACAGATTATTGAGGATATGTTGAGAAGCTGTGTCATCGATTTCTCGGGGAGTTGGGACAGATTGTTGCCACTTGTGGAATTTGCTTACAACAACAGTCACCAATCAAACATTGGTATGGCACCATTTGAGGCTTTGTATGGTAGACGTTGTAGAACGCCCTTATGTTGGAACGAAACTGGTGAAGGTAAATTAATTGGTCCGGATTTGGTTAGAGAGACTGAAGAGAAAGTGAAAACAATTCGGGAGCGGTTAAAAGCAGCTTCAGACCGACAGAAATCTTATTCAGATTTGAAAAGGAGAGACATTGAGTATAATGTGGGAGATAAAGTATTCTTGAAAGTGTCTCCTTGGAAAAGGATATTGAGTTTTGGTTGAAAAGGAAAACTAAGTCCTCGTTTTGTTGGACCATATGAGATTTTGGAAAGGGTTGGACCAGTTGCGTATCGGCTTGCTTTGCCATCGGAGTTGGATAGGATCCATAATGTTTTCCATGTTTCTATGTTAAGAAGATATAGATCGGATCCATCTCATGTTTTACCAGTTGAATCTATTGAAGTGAGTTCGGATTTGATATTTGAAGAAGAACCAGTTGCTATTTTGGCTTATGAAGTAAAAGAATTGAGAAATAAGAGTGTGCCATTGGTGAAAGTTCTATGGAAGAATCATGGAAAAGAAGAGGCGACTTGGGAGAATGAGCAAGCAATGCGAGATCAGTATCCACAATTGTTTCAGACTTGATATCAGGTAATTTCGAGGACGAAATTTCTTTTAGAGGGGGAGAATTGTAATATCCCAAAATATACCCTAGATGTTTTGAGTTTTATTATTATTATAATTGGATTTATTGTATATGTTTTATTGTTAGAAAAAGGGTTTTTTAAAGGAAGTGTATATGTGATGTATATTAGGATATATATAACATATACCTAAGTCAAGGAAAGTCAAAATTTTGAGTTAGTGGAAGAAGATATTTGTTGTGTTTTTGAATTTGTTATTAATTAATTAATAAGGATTTGAATGTGTGGAAGAGGTTGAAAGAGATTAGTTTAATATTTTAAATTGCTTGGTTGAGAGGGTTTTAAGGAAAAGAGGGGTTTGACTTTGGATTTCTCTTTCTTCCTTCTTCTTTCTTTCTCATTGCCGTGGATCACTTTCTCCTTCTCCTTTCTTTGCTTTGTTTGGCCGGTTAACACAAGAAATAAGAGAGCAAAGAAGAGATTTGAACCTCTAACTCAAGATCTAAGGAAGCTTTCAAGAGTTCAAGTGGAAAGTTAAGAGATTTCTTCATCTTTGGTAAGTTCTTCACTTGACTCTTTGATTTCTTTGAGTTTTTGAGTTGAGTTGTGATTGGTATGTGATTATGTTGTTTAAGATGGGTTTAAGAGTGTTTGGGTAACTGATTTCTTGTTTTTGGGGATGGATTGGAGGAAAGAGTAAGTTGTTGGAAGTGATTGTTTTGAGGTTGTGTTTAGGTTTATGTTGATGATTTTTTTTGATTTGAGATTTGAGGAATGCTTTAGTTGTTTTGGTGTTTTTGTGAGTTTGTTATGGTTTTTTGGGTATGTTGAGATGACTTTGGTTGAAGTGGTTTTTGGTGAAAGAAAGAGTTTTGTTGGTTGTGTTGTTGTTTTGGCCGGAATCTGGGTTTTTGGCCTGACACGCCCTAGGGCATGTCCAGGATTTTGGGCGTGTCGATAGCTCTGTATTTTGGGTTGAGTGGCACGACCAGTGACACGCCCATGTCACTGAGCGTGTTGTAGCTTCTGTGTGGCAGTAGGATTGACACGACCAGTAACACGCCCGTGTTATTGAGCGTGTCATAACCACTGTGTTTTTGGGGAATTGACACGGCCATGAGCACGTTCTTGATGTTGGACGTGTCAATATTGTTGTGAGGCAGAAGGTATTACACGCCCAGTAACACGCCCGTGTCAGTGAGCGTGTAAAAGCTTCTGTGTTGTGGAGTTAGGGCACGGTCAGGGACACGCCCGTGTGGGTGAGCGTGTCATGGTTAGAGTTTGCCCTAGTTGGTTCTTAGCCTTATGTTCTTATAAGGGTTTCATCTTCCTTTGGATTAGGTTGTGAAGAAGGTGAATTACTCTAATTCAAGAAGTGAAAGATTGTTGGAAAGAGAGGTGTTAATATTGTGTGGGTTGCATTTAAGGTAAGTATAAACTACATTATTGCATACATCCATATGATGTTGAAATTTAACATACATTTCATGATATTGATGATGCTTATGAATAATGTTATGTTGTGTATAATGTGGAATATGATGTGAACATTTATAATGATGTGAAAGATATGATAATGTGATGAATTGTATTTATGTGATGAGAAGCCATGATTGTTGGCTATGATGATGAAATAAATTACAATTGAGGCAAGGTTGCCTATTGCGAAAATGAGAATGAAATGAGAATGAAATGATTTTGTGTAAAGTGTGTTATTTAACCTTCAGAGTTCTGATTTTGGTAGGCATGCCTATTGTAGTAACAGTCTAGCCGGGTTGAGGATCTCCTCAAGTTGTTGAGTTGATGGTCCAAGAGACTGGGTCTATTACTTTATAAATGTGAAATGATAAATGTAAATTGAAGTAACAGTCTAGCCGGGTTGAGGATCTCCTCGATTTAGTCGGGTTGATGGTCCAAGAGACTGGGTCTGTTACAGGTAACATTCTAGCCGGGTTGAGGATCTCCTCAAGTTGTTGAGTTGATGGTCCAAGAGACTGGGTCTGTTACCCTATCCATGGATAGAGAGATATGTATATTGCCTACGGGCTTGATTATTATGATATTGGACCGAAACAGCAACTCTGAACTTTGAATAACAAATTAGTGTCTTGTGGGCCCATAGGTGTCTTTGTTGAATGAGTATAATGAATGATGATATGATTATTGAAATTATGAAATGTAACCTTCATATATATATATGATTATTATTGATTGAATGTATGATATTGATATTGACATTTCATATTATCATGATGGTTTGTACTACTGAGTTTTGGCTCAGCGCGATTGTGGTTCATCGCGCAGGTGGTAGAGTTGATAGGGTTGAGACTGAGGATTCCTCTAGACCTAGTTGAGCTTTACTTGAAGAGTTGGATTAGAGCTTAAAGATCAGAGAGTCAAGCTGCCAATCATGTATCTATTCTATGTTGTATATATTTTTGACGTTTATGTATTTGAACTTGTAAAAATTTGTAATAACTTCCGCTGTTAATTTATAAATGTTTTTATACATAGTGTCTTTTGAATTTCCTTTAAACATTCGAGTTATGAGTTGTGTATTTTAAACAGTGGCATGTTCTATATTCAGTATACGTATTATATGATCGTATAAGCATGCTTGGTACGTATACGGGATATAGGGGTGTTACAGGGAAGGTAAGAAATGGCTCAGCACCCCCCACAATGCCCGATTCATTGGAACCGGCCTCCTTTACAGGTCTTAATATTATAAAATTCTTAAATATAACAACATTATCCATATTACACACAATAATTAAAAAAAAGCATCAATATATTAAAATCAAAGCAAGGTCCGAGCAAAACAAATAAATGGACACCCATCCAAAGATGGAAACATGTCCTTACATTACATGCCTAAATAGGACACCCACCGAAAGGTAATTTATATATCATGTAATTTAGTTTGCTTTTCTATTTTAGAACCTATGTAAAGGATATGAGGTACCCACCAAGTGGAAACATACCCCTTACAACATTTGGAAATAAAAGCAAATAACCATTCATCATAAATAAATCATTCATCAAAGGTATTAAACATCAATAGAAAGTAAACATCCATCCATGATAAATTAAATGAACCAAGCATTGAACTTAAATAAATTAAAGTATATAAAATAAATCAAAGCATAATCAAACAAATAATTAAATAAGGAAAGTAAAAATCTAAATTATGGTTACTGTTTCCATTTAAGGTTCTTTATTTCATGTGTTTAGGATTTTGGAATTTATGTAATTTAGGCTACTGTGATTTGAAGGGAATTAAAATAGATTAAGATTTTATGTTTTAAAAGGTTGATAAAGTTCTTTGATTAACCAAATTAGAGTTTGTGATGTAAAATCATGAAATTAAGGTTTGAACACTTTAAAATACTTTTGATTTGTGGTTTACAGTTACTCTTCAAATTATGGTTTCAAGCTTACTGTGTAAAATTAAATATTTGTATTTATATGGTTTTTTAAAGTTTTAAAGGATTAGGGTTTAGAAAAAAATTGAAGTTTAAGATTTTAAGGAGGTTAGGTTTTACTATTTTAGGTTTTGGAGTTGAATTAGGGTTTTAGGATTTTTGAATTTAGGGTTTCGGGTAATGAATTTTATTTTAGGATTTTGAAAGACAATTGACAATTTCATGAAGTTTTATGAATTTAAATAAAAGATTTAAAGTTTATAAGAGTAAAAAAGATATTTTTAAGTCTTTTGGAAGGAAATAGAACACAATTTTGGGTTTTGATAATTTGGGATGCAAATCTTGGTTTTGGGGTTTTGAAGAAATAAAACTAATATCTTTAATCTTTTGGAAAAATAAAGCAACGATTTAAGATTTTCATACTTTGAATAAAGGGAATTAAGGTTATGGAATTTTTGATTTTGAAAGACCCAATTGTATAATCTAAACTACTGTGAAAAGCAAAAAAAAAAAAGAATTTAATACATACCTCCTTTTGATGGTTCCTCCAAAAATCATTTTTCTTGGACGAACAAAAACAAAGGCAAGCTTTTCTGCCTTTGAATTCCATGAATTGTTTTTCAGCTCTCTCTCAAAAAAAATTGAATTGAATTACTACCTTTCTTACTTAGTTTCGGATCAAAATTTGTTCCTCTTTCTTCTCGGATTTCTTCCTCCCCTTCTGCCTCCTCTTTTGTGTTGTAATTATACTTATTTATAGAAGTTTTTTGTGGTTTTCTCCTAGTTGCTCATGACATACATTATTTATTAAGAAAAGGAAACCAAAACCTAATGGCATTAGGTTTCATAAATTTGCGTCGTAAAATTTTGCTAGCGAAAAAAAACTGCTTGGAAAAATTGCACTGCCAAAAAAAATTACTGCAGAAAAAATTGCACTGGCGAAAAAGCTGCCACAGCTGCGGGCGAAACAAGCCTGCGGGCCATTTTGCCCTCAGAAAATTCCTGCCGCAGAAAAATTCTGCAGGCGAAATGCCCACGGGCCTGCTGATTTTCGGCGAAGTTTTTTTCGTCACCGATTTTTTTTATTTTTTATTTTATTATTTTTATTCATTTCACCATTTTTTACTAAAATAAATATTAAAATTAACTAAGATACCATAAAAATTATTTTGGACTAACTAAAATATATTAGACAATACAAAAATTATTTTGGCCTAATTAAAATATATTGGACCGGACCGGGTCAAAAATTAAGGGTCTACAATCATCATATCTTTCACATTATGCAAATCATAACATTAATCAAATGTATCAACAATGTAATAAATTACTTAACACATTTACAACCAAATGTGTTAAGTCCCAAAGTCATGTAAATGTATGCAACCATGTAGGTTTGTACTTACCTCAAGAGCAACTCACACAACACCAAACTCCTCTTCCAAGAATTCTTCAACACTTGGATTAGGGCAACTCAATCTCTTCAAAACCTAATCCAAAAGGGATAATACACACTCACTTAAAGATATACATGACATAATAAGGCTAAGAACCAACTAGGGAAAACTCTACACATGACACGCTCAACAACACGGGCGTGTCCCTGACCGTGCCCTAACTCCACAACACAGAAGCTTTGACATGGTCAGTGACATGGGCATGTCACTAGCCGTGTCAATCCTCCCTCAACACAGTAGCTATGACATGCTCAATGACATGGGCGTGTCACTGGACGTGTCAATCCATCAACATCACAGTAGCTATGACACGCTTAGTGACATGGGCGTGTCACTGGCCGTGTCAATGCTACTACAACATAGAAGCTGTGACACGCTTGGTGACATGGGCGTGTCACTGGTCATGTCACCCACCTAGAAAACATAACCATTGACACACCCAAAGACTTGGCTGTGTTCATGGGCGTGTCAGGCCAAAAATCTTGATTCCGGCAATAACAACACCACTTCCAACAAACCTCTTTCTTTCACCATCTTCCACTCCAAAAAAAACTTAACCAAACACATCAATAAACCATAACAACTTGCAAAAACACCAAAACAACTCAATACATACATCAAACACAAATCACAACCATAACATACACAAAACACAGCACTTGCTTTTCCAACACCAAACTTAACCTTTCCTTCAAACCAATCCCAAAATCAACACCAATAAGATCAAACAATCTCAAATACACCAAAATCAAATATACACATACAATCAACAATCAAACACCAAACTCAAAACACAAACTTAAAAGAAAACCAAGGAATCAAGTGGAAAACTTACCAAACGTGATGAAAGCCCTTAGATTTCCAACTTGATCACTTGAAACACCCTTCAATCTTGAGTTTGGAAAAGCAAAAATCTCTCTTTCTCTCTTGCTATGGAGATAGTCGGCCAACAAAGAAAGAAGAAGAAGAAGAAGAAGAAGAAGAAAGAAGAGCAAAGTCAACTACTCACAACCACTCTTAACCATACAATTCTCTCTTTAAATCTCAACTAAGCAATTTTAATAATATAATATTACAAATATCCTCTGCCACATAACTCAATTTCCATTTCAATTAATTCAATTAAAATTAAATATTTCTTTTGACCTTAATTAAATGTTGACTTGTATATGTTGTATATATCTCTATATATACAACATATACACACTCCTCTAACCTTTCTTATCTTCCCACTTAAACATATACAATTATAACATTTAATCCAAAAACAACAATAAGCATTCCAAAAATTTTAGGGTATAGTTTGGGATATTACAGACACGACCAAGGCCTGGGCCGTGTCATGTGACATGGCTAATGGCTTGGACGTGTTCCTTGGGTATGTTCACTTCTGCATATAATCCTTGCTTCTTCTTTCCTTTGCTCTTTTGGTGGGACATGGCCAAGGCCTTGGCTATGTCATGTGACATGGCCAGTGGCTTGGCCGTGTCTTTTGCTTGTGTCAAGCTCTGCCAAATTTTCCTGCCTTTCCTTGGATGAGGGACACGACCAAGCCATGAAGTGTCTTGGCCGCGTCTCATGTTTTTTCACTTAATACTCCATCAATTGAATTAAAGCTCCATTGATTTGTTCTTCAACTTGAATCAAATACTTCAAACAAACTTTAAACACAAATTAAAAGAAAAATCAATCAAAGGCCAATAAAATCACACTAAAAATAAATACATAAATGATCAAAAGAGGGGCAAAAATCCCCGCTCACAGTGGCAACTCCACTGGGGGATAAGAGAAGTTGATTCCGTTGGTCTTTATATTATTCTATTCTTTCTTATCATGATATTATCCATTGCATCATATTATATTGCATCGTGTGCGTGAGTTTGGATGGCCGTGTTACCCATGTTGTGTTATGTAAGGAATATCATCCAACCTTTTCTTACAAAGAGCTTGCAAATTATTTAGGTCAATTACGAAATATTAAAAATCAATTGTGATCCTAGTTTATACTAAGAATTATTAACCATAGGCTTATTTTTGGCATGAATCATTAGTTACTTTTTCAAGTGAGAAATCTATTTATAATAAACCTCTTAATTTAGTTTTAATCCAATATAGCATAAAAGCTACTATAGTTGGTTGAATGGATTAAAACCTAACTAATGGGAATGATCATGAACTGATTTCCATTTTTTAAAATATAACTATTGGTTGAACCGTCCGAGGAAAATTTTTGACAAAAAAAATATACCATGTTGGTATTTTTGTTAACCATATACCTAGGAAAAGAGACTCGCCATTCGTGTGTGGAAGTTATAAGGTTGGAAGAAATGTCCTATTTATCCTTGTTTGTTTATTGTTTGTGCATACATGCATTTGCATCTCATATCATTGATCATCACTGGCTCACAGCCCTGGATTACAACAGTTCAAAAGCCTACAACAATCCCACTTATGCCGGTGATGAAGAATTCAGTAGCAACTCAATTACTTTCTCACCAAAAGAAATGGAGCCCAAACAAATTTAAAGAATGGTGGATGATGCCCTCAATGCTAAAATGGAAGAACTAAAGGAGGCCCTGGCTGAAACCATAAAGAACCAATTGGCTATAATTTTAGGAAACAATGTCGAAGTATCTGCTAGCACCAAGAAGCCAAAGGGAAAAGAGAAGGCTAAGGTTGGTGAAGTGGCTTTTGATGATGACAGGGCAGTCGTCGATGATGATGACAACTAGGCTCATTACTTCCAAGATCCTTAAGATAAAAAGGAGCCAAAGGTTGTTGAGAAAATAACTTTTGAAAAGACCGAAACTTTTGATGTTGAGAAGATGATTTCTGATTTAGAAAAGAAATTTGAGAAGAAGCTAAAAATTGAAGAGATGTCCTAGATCACACACCATAAAATGAGGGACAATTACAACCATTGGCCCCTTGACCTTTGCCAAATCCTTTACCCCCAAAATTTGATACTAAGGCTTTTTGTCAATTTCATTAGACTCAAGGACATGAGACAGATAGATGTGCCCGATTAAAGCATGAGATCTAAGATTTGATTGACAGTGGTAGGCTACCCAAGCTGGATAAGCCCAATACAAAAAGCAATCCTCTACCTAGGTTCAACAGAGTGTCACCACCAGGAACTTTCATGGTAGGAGGAGGATTGGAGGAAGATCTTGTCTTATCCTCTTTTCAAGATGGGAATATTAAAGATGTGAGAGGAGAAGAAGCTTAACTCAACAAATTTTCCTTAACTTGTTTGGTTTTTTGTTTTATTTTCTTTATTTGGTATTTTTATGGAACAATCGTGTTTTTCAAATTTAAAGTTGCTTGAATAAATTATTTCTATTAAATTTTTATTGGTCTTTGCTCATTTTGGTGCTCAACCAATGACGAATCTAGCTTGATAATCATAAATTAATGTATCTAGGCATCATGATTTGAATGACTTTACTAGATGAGGGAATTGTTCTATAGCATTAAGTTGTGTATGCTTACTTAGAGAGGGCTCCTGCATAATGACCTTTGTCTAGGTCCTAGTCAGTCTTAGAACATGATTTGACAAACTTTTAAGGTGAAATTAAACTCTACTTATTTAAGGGAGAGATGATCTAGGCATTGTTTAATGAGCCAACAACTAGTATCCACCCAATTAAATATCAATCCCTACTTATCCCTTTGAGCCTTCATAAAATTTTTGCTTTCTTTTCATTGGCTTAACAACCCCAACAACCTACCCTAAGCTATTATGATAGTTTTGACAAGTCTTATGATCAGTAAGGTGAAGAGGCAAGAAGATCAAAGAAAGGAATAAATAGTCATGACCATGAGGATAAGACCATAAGGGTAGTTGAAGTTCACCTGAATTAGACCAAATATCACAAATAAAGTTAGGACTGAAGCAGATTAATACCACTCCACTCATCCATTACCAGAAATACAAGTTGATACAAACAAGATAACTCTTTTGGAGCTAGGACCAAAAAAAAGAAAAAAAAAGAAAAAAACTAAAACAAAGGAGAAAAAAGAAGAAAGAAGAAAGAAATTAAAAATAAAAAAATAAAACCCAAAACGGTTCAGAAAGCCAACCAAGTTCTCTTTTACCTAAAGCAGCAAAAGGCTTCCATTTGGTTTATAAGGACAATTTGACTGGAATTGATCCAACCAAATCAAATATTTGATCAAAATCAGAGAAAAAGGGGGAAAGACCATCTAGTTTTTGAAAGTTCTGTACTTAACAATCCTACAAAGAAGAAGGAATAAAATGCTAAAATGCTAAAAGAAAGGGAAGAGTAAGAAAAATAAAGAGAAAGAAAAGGGAAAAGATGAAAAGATGAAATATGGGTACCAAAATTTTTGCAAGGGCAAAGACTGTCCCAATCAAGATCTAGATTAATGCCAAGAAGATGGAAGAACACTCAAAGCTCTATCTTTGCACGCTCCCAACTGTCTAAAGTTCCAATAAGCAGTTTGTAGTGTAAAGGTTTGTCCATTGTGTCACATCAGCTTCGATCTCAAAATGGCTTTCATTTAACCTATGTCCCTTATAGACCCCATTTCAAGCCTATCAAAGACCTATTGATCTCTCTTGGTAGGTAGAGTCTATTAGCAGAGATAGTTTGGATAAACATGCATATCAGATAGACAATATTCAAATTCAATGAGAGCTTTGAGCAAGTAATGTGTATGCGCCTATTTGAAGTGCAACAATTCTTGCTTAAATAGAAATGATTCCTGAGTTTAGTACGGTAACTAGGGTTGTCATGTTATAGATATGTTAAATTTAAAAATTGAGTCCTAAGATAAATTGACATTGATTTGGCAAAGCCAACATTTAATTTCAAAATCAAAATTCAAAAAAAAAATTACAAAGCCTTCAAGTTAAGGAAAGTATGTCGAATCATAGAACCTCGAAGGACACATTAGGCAAAAGAAATGATTATTGGCGAGGTTATGAAGAAGATACCAACTGGCATACTGAATCATAATTTGAAATGGATGTATCTCTACTGCTTGGGGTCTCCACTAGTCATGTTTTCAATATCTCAAAGATAAAAGCCATAAAAGCGAAGCCTTCTGTCATTCCAATGCAAGACCTGAACAAGCATCTGGAAGGAACCAATGAGAACACTTCTGCTAATCACCTCGGTCTGTGAGTTGATGGAACCATTGTAAGTATTATTCATGCATATCATGCATACATGAGCATATCACATTGCATTTTCTTGTATTGTATTGTCTATTCTTTTTCAAAGTGAACAACAAACACCCTATGAAGTAAAGAATTAAAAGAAGATATGAAATCAGGGGGCATGGAGGACCATTGCATGAGGAAGCTCTCATCATTTTGCAAAAGAAAGAAGAGATGCATGCTTATGCAAGGAACCAAAAAAAATACAAACATCAATCAGAGCCTACCAGAACAAATCATTAGGGGCAAACAAAGGAGAAGATATAAGGAGCTAACTAAAAAATGGCTAAATTTTTTGCAAAAGTACAAAAGAAGGGAACATTAGAACTTTCAAAAGAATGAAAATGCAAAAGACAAAAGATCAGTCCAGCTAGAAGAGATGAAGCCAATATAGGAAAAAAGTTCAAAAGGATGGAGATCCAATTTCAAGGGTGAAGACCCAAAGTCCAAAGGATGAAGATCTGTTTTAAAGGGTGAAGACCCTGGCAGGGATGAAGATCCATTTCAAAGGATGAAGACATGAAGTCAAAAGGATGAAGATCCATTTCAAAGGGTGAAGACCCAATGCCCAAAGGATGAAGATCCAGTTTTCAAGGGTGAAGACCCGATGCCAAGGATAAAGATCCACTTTCAAGGGTGAAGGCCCGATGCCAAGGATGAAGATCCACTTTCAATGGTGAAGACTCGATGCCAAGGATGAAGATCCACTTTCAAGGGTGAAGACCAGATTTCCAAGGATGAAGATCAAGTTTAAAGGGTGAAGATCCAATGCCAAGGATGAAGATCCACTTTAAAGGGTGAAGACCCAACGTCCAAATGATGAAGATCCAGTTTAAAGGGTGAAAACCCGATTCCAAGGATAAAGATCTAGCTTAAAGAATCAATATCCAATTTCAAGCATGAAGACCTAATTTCCAAGGATTAAGATCCATTTTCAAGGGTGAAGACCTAATGCTGAGGATGAAGATCCACTTTGAAGGGTGAAGACCCAAAGTCTAAAGGATGAAGATCCATTTCAAGGGAGAAGACCCGATTCCAAGGAGGAAGATCCAACTTAAAAGATGAAGATCCAATTTGAAGGGTGAAGACCCAGTTTCCAAGGATGAAGATCCATTTTCAAGGGTGAGGACCCGATATAAAGGATGAAGATCCAATCTCAAGGGTGAAGACCCAATCTCTAAGGATGAAGATCTAAGGTCCAAGACCCACAATCCAGTAAAGAATGAAACAACCGGAGCAGCCAAAATTCTCAACTGATAAAAGGTACCTTGGGTCCAGAACCCAAATTATTCTAGAGTCCAGAAATCACTCGGGTTCAGAATCCAAATTATTCTAGAGTCCAAAACTCTCTCGGGTTTAGAACCCAAATTATTCTAGAGTCCAAAACTCATTCCAGGACCAAAACCCAAATCATTTTTTAGTCCAGAACTCGGCTTGAATCCGGAATCTAAATCATTTAGGGTCAAGAATCCAAATTATTTTTTAAATCCAAAACTTACCTCTGGTCCAAAACCCAAATTATTTTTTAAGTCCAGAACTTACCTCGAGTCCAAAACTCAAATTATTTTTAAGTTCAGAACTTACCCCGATCCAGAACTCAAATTATTTTTAAGTCTAGAACTTACCTCGGCTCCAGAATCCAAATTATTTTTTAGTCTAGAACTCGTCTTGGATCCAGAATCTGAATCATTCTGGTTCCAGAACCCAAATTATTTTTTAAGTCCAGAACTTACCTCGGGTTCAGAACTCAAATTATTTTTTAAGTCTAGAACTTACCTTGGATCCAGAACCCAAATTATTTTTAAGTCCAGAACTTACCTCGGGTCTAGAACCCAAATTATTTTTTAAGTCTAGAACTTACCTCAGGTCTAGAACCTGTGAGCGGGGATTTTCGCCCCCACTCCTGGTGGAATGGTTCTTGCGACTTCGGCACTGCTTAGGCTCAGGGCCTTAGAGAACATGGACCTAAGTCCGGAGAAAATGGAATCGCCACCCGGATGGACCAAGAAAAAAGAAAGGGGTGGATCACTCGATTCCTAAGGAATCCCCAACCCCCTAATGGTTTCGAAAAGTTGGGTACGTGTGGGGAAGGTGAGAAATGGCCCAGCACCCCCACAACGCCTGGTTCATTGGAACCGGCCTCCTTTACAAGTCTTAATTTTATAAAATTCTTAAATATAACAATATTATCCATATTACACATAATAATTAAAATAAAGCATCGATATATTAAAAATCAAAACAATGTCTAAGCAAAATAAATAATTGGACACCCATCCGAAGATGGAAACATGCCCTTACATAATCCATGCCTAAATAGGACACCCACCGAAAGGTAGAAACATGTCCTTTACATTGGTTCTAAAATAGAAAAGCAATTTAAATTACATGATATTTAACTAATGAGGTACCCACCAAGTGGAAACATACCTCTTACAACATTTGGAAATCAAAATAAATTGATAAAGTAAATAACCATTCATCATAAATAAAACATTCACCAAAGACATTAAACATCAATCAAAATATAAACATTCATCCATGATAAGTTAAATAAATTAATCATTGAACTTAAATAAATTAAATCATATAAAATAAATCAAAGCATAATCAAATATAAAATTGAATAAAGCAAGTAAAGATTCAAATTAGGGCTACTATTTCTATTTAAGATTCTTTATTTAATGTGTTTAGGGTTTTGGAATTTATGGGTTTAAGAAAACTAGGGTTTAATGTTAGCTAGTTTAGGGTTTACTGTTTTGGTTTTGAATTTGAATTAGGGTTTTTAGTGTTTTGGAGAATGTATTTAATTTTAGAATTTGGAAAAACAATTTATAGTTTTATGAAGTTTTATGAAAATAAACAAAACAATTTAAGGTTTATAGAAACAAAAAAGATATTTTTTAGGGTTTTGGAAAGAAACAGATTCAATTTAGGGTTTTGAAAAATTGAAAAGCAAATTAGGTTTTTGGTAAATCTTGAAGCGATTTAAGGTTTTGAAAAGCTAGAAAGTAGATTAGGGTTTTAAGATTTTGAAGAAACATAAACAACAATTTTTAATCTTGAGTGATGAAGCTACTGTAAAGAAAAAAATAAATAAAGAAATTCATACCTTCGTTTGTTGGTTCCACCGAAAATTGTTTCTTGGATGAAAAAGAACAAAGGCAAGATGGTTGCCTTTGATGGATTGAATTTGCTTGTTTGCTTCTCTCAAAAAGTCCAATTGATTTCACTGCCAGAAAGAATTTTTTCAAATCCGATTGATTCCTAGTTTTCTCTTCAATTTCGGTCCTAAATTTCACCTCCCCCATTCTGTGTTGTTTCAGTCCTTATTTATAGAAGATTTTGATGATTAATTTCACTTGTTCATGGAATCTAATATTAATTAAGAAAAGGAAACTGAAACTGAATTGAATTGAATTTGGTTTCGAAAAAATTTGCGTCGAAAATATTTCGCTGGCGAAAAAAACTGTTGCGGAAAAATTGCACTGGCGAAAAAGTTGCCTCAGGGGGCTGCGGGCTGTAGGGCAAAAATTGGCCTGTGGGCCATTTCGCCCACCGCAGAAATAATCTGCAGCCATTTTGCCGCAACCCTTTTTAGCAACGAAATTTTTCTTCGTCGACTTTTATTTTTATTTATTTTTATTTATTATTTTTTACTTTTTATTAATAAAAATTAGATACTAAAGCAAATATTATTTAATTAAGATAACAAAAATTATTTTGGACTAATTAAAATATATTGGACAACACAAAATTTATTTTGGACTAATTAAAATATATTGGATCGGACTGGGTCAAAAATTAAGGGTCTATAGAACCCAAATTATTTTTTAAGTCCAAAACTTACCCCGGGTCCAGAACCCAAATTATTTTTAAGTCCAGAACTTACCTTGGGTCCAGAACTCAAATTATTTTTTAAGTCCAGAACTTGCCTCGGGTCTAGAACCCAAATGATTTTTAAGTCCAGAACTTACCTCGGGTCCAGAACCTAAATTATTTTTTAAGTTCAGAAATTCCCCCGGCTTCAGAACCCAAATTATTTTTAAGTCCAGAACTTACCTCGGGTATAAAACCCAAATTATTTTAAGTCCATAACTTACCTTGGGTCCAAAACCCAAATTATTTTTAAGTTCAGCTAAAACCCAAAATATTTTTAAGTCCAGAACTTACCTTGTGTCCATAACCCAAATTATTTTTAAGTCCAGAACTTACTTCTGGTCCAGACTCCAAATTATTTTTAAGTCCAGAACATACCTCGGGTCTAGAATCCAAATTATTTTTAAGTCTTGAACTTACCTCGGGTCCAGAACCTAAATTATCTTTATGTCCAGAACTCACCTTAGGTCCAAAATCCAAATTATTTTTCAGTACATAACTTATTCCGGGTCCAGAAACCAAATTATTTTTTAGTTCAAAACTCGCCTTGGTCCCAGAACTAAAAATTATTCTTGAGTCCAGAACTCAAACCAACCTTGGGTATAAAGTCCAGTCTGGCTCTAAACCCAGTAAAAAATCACATTGTTTTTCACTCTCTTTTGTTATAGTCTCAGATTGCTCAAGCAAGAGGCAAACTGTAGACCCTTAATTTTTTATCAAGTCCAGTCCAAAGATTTTAAAACAGTCTGAAATAATTTTTTGTGGTATAAATTATTTATTTTAATATTTATTATTTACTTTACTTAATATTTATTATTTACTTTACTTATCATTTATTTATCAATATTTATTATTTATTTTACTTTTCATTTATTATTTATTTTTAAATATAAATAAAAAATAAAAAAAATCGACGACGGCAGAATCGGCGACAAAAGTCGCTGGCAACGAATTGGCCATGGGCCAATTTACCCGCACCCAGCCCATAGCTTGCCCAATGCCAATTTTGTTTGAGCCCTCATGTAGTTCTCACCGAAACCTTATTTTACTTGGTTTTAAATTTTATTTCCAAAATAATTTTTAATTTCCTTAATATACTAGGTTTTTTTTTATTTTTGTTAACTATAAATAACACATTAAAACACACAAAAAAAAGGACTTTGATCTTGGGGAGAATTTTTGGATTCGGCTAGAAGGGGGCTTTGGATTTTTTTGGAGATGAAACTTGGAGAGGCAGTGACTATTAGGGCAAGCAATTTACCATCTAAAAATCAATCAACAATAAGAGAGGATCCATAATCAAGGCAACAAATCAGTGTTGTCTTGGTGATTGTTCTACCAGAATTTTACTCATTAAATTGTGGAGGAACCAATAACGAAGGTATGTTTAGAACTAAATAAATATAATATGCTTTGATTATTTTAAGTATTAAATATATTATTTATTCACCTAAATTAATTCACAAAAGGTTATGCATTTAAAGTTTTAATATATCACAGTAGCTTCAGTGGCTTCGTTTAAGTTTTTGAAAAATTATCACAGTAGCCTAAGTACTTAAAAATAATAATGATGTTAATATTCTTAATCCAAACCCTAAAATGTTTTCAAACCATTGGTCCCTAATTGTTCAACATTCTAAAGCCCTAACTTATAAAACCTAAGTCCCAAAACCATGACCTAAACCCTAATTTCTAAACTAAAAACCCTAGCTTTGTTTTCCAAAACCTTAATCATATTTTCCTCAAACTTTAAAACCTTATTCACCTAGTGGGACCGTCGTATGGGCTCGTCGAAGGGGTCAATATTTATTTGTGTTATGAGTCTGTGTATTTAACTTTTTTTTCCAAAGCCCTAATTTAATAAGTAAAATTCTAAAACCTTATTTTAAGATACGAACCTAAATTTATATATTTATTACTTTATTTAATTTTAGATTTGATTATGTAGTTTATTATATATTTTGATGATTGATTTATTTGATTTTGATGTTTGATTGGTTTAATTTATCATGGATGGATATTTTCTTTATTATTAGGATTATTATTTGTTTATTTTGGTATTAACATTGTAAGAGGTATGTTTCCATATTTTGGGTACCTCATGTATTAAGCATCATGTAATTTAATTTATGTTCTAATTTTGAGACTAATGTAAAGGACATGTTTCTACCTTTCTGGTGGGTGTCCTATTTAGTTTTAGACATTGGATGATGTAAGGATATGTGTCCATCCATGGATGGGTGTCCATTTGTTTGTTTTGTTTGGACCTTGCCATGATTTTTTAATAAAGTATTTATTTATTCTATTTATCGCATGTAGTATGGATAATATCATTATATTTAAGAATTTTATAATATTAAGACCTGAAAAGGAGGTTGGTTCCAATGAACCGAGCGTTGTGGGGGTGCTGGGCCACTTCTCACCTTCCCCACACGTATCCAACTTTTCGAATCCATTAAGGGGTTGGGGATTCCTTAGGAATTGAGTCATCCACCCCTTTCTTTTTCCCAGTCCATTCGAGTGGCGACTTCATTTTCTCTAGGCTTAGGCCCGTATTCTCTACGGCCCCGAGTTTACCAGTGCCGAAGCTGCAAGAACCATTCCACCGGGAGTGGGGGTGAAAATCCCCGCTCACAAGGTCCATAACTCTAAACTTAACCAAATTCTCTCATATCAAATTTTTAACCATAAAATCATTACACACACGTGAAAATAACATTAAATTACTCCATTTCAAGAATTATAACCATCCATAACAAAACCCTAATTTACACATATTCATCCATAACCCTAAATTCACCAATCATGCCATTTTCAATCATCCAACCAACAAATCACTATATAATCATTATTCTAATTTCATTTCTATCCATTCTATCAATTTAAACACATATTCTCTCTCTAACCCCAACTTACATAATCATAAAACTAAGAAAATAAAGTTTAAAATAAAAGATACTTAATTTCTTTGATAATCCTTCAAAACCTTCTTAAATCCTCTTTAAATCTCTTATAAATTTGATATATTGCACAAGCCAAAATCAAGCTCTCTCCCTCTCTACTAGCACACGCCCAAGATGAAGACGAAGAAGAAGAAGGGATTTTATTTTGGTCTTACTTTCTTCTTTTATTTCTAACTACAAATATATATATATTTAATTTATTTATTTATTAATTATTTAAAATCCATAATTCTCTACTGCCATTAAAATATATTTTAATTTTGATTTATTTCATTATTATTTTTATTTATTATCATACTTATCACTTTTCCATCCATAAGTATAAAATAATTAATTAATTAAAATAATTCTAACCAATCACCTTATTTCCTTCTTTGACTTTTGTCTCTTCCCTTTATCATCATCATCATCATCCACTTTTCTAGCACCAAATTACGCCTCATATAGATGTAATATATATTTTATGTATATGTATATGTATATGTCTTACATATGTTACTTATATTTTACATATATAATTATGCATATATTTATGTAATGTATATACTAATATATATATGTAATGTATATTTAATGAATATAAATATCCATATGCACAAATATTGTGTATCCTATATACACATCAAATATACCTTGTATGTATATTAAATATATCAAGTATGTAATATATATATCCAACATATACAATTAATATACATTATGTATATTTTATGTATACACTAGGTATATATTGGGTGTATATAACTTATATACCTCCAAATACTTATTTAATTTCTCCAAAATCATAGATATGATAGTTATACCTCCTTCGGGTGAGATACTCTGGTGTCATAGAGTTATTACGCCCTTGGGTGACACATTGGTACCACAAATGAATGAGATAACCCAAGATAATATTTTTGGAATTAGACTATTATATAAGGAATTTTGGGCACAATGTATGTGGATGATTAACATATGTTTAAAGTGTGGAATCATTGCTTGACATTTATATTATCAAGCATTTATGGCATTACATGTTAAATGTTATTTATTTTTACTGAAGTATGTATCACTAGGTGATATACTTAATGTGATTGAATTTTATCGCACAAGTGATAGAGCTGATCCAGAGGATCCAGAGAGTGCTGCTAGACTGCACTAGGTCTAGATTGTAGTTGGTTGCATTTGGAGATTTGTCAGGCTACCACAGACCAGAGCTATCTGTATTTCATGCATATATTTTAAACTTTGAGAAATTTATTAAAGCATGTACATTATGTTTATTTACAGGTATATGATGTAATTTAAAAGGGATTTTTGGGTTTTAATGTTGAGAATTTGAGATATGGAGCATATATATTGATATATATATATATATATATATAAATGCTTGTGAATTATGTGAAATGTTGGAGATTTTGGAGAATTGAAAGAATGAAAATTTTGGAAGTGTTTGTTTTAATGTAGGCTATATAATTTAGAATTTGGTAATATCTGAAATATAGATAAAACTATAGCAAATTTTTTCTAGAGATTTTTCTTTAAAATATGTCTTTTTAATATTTAAATTACTGATAAATATTTTTATTTTTTTATTAAAATACATTTTAAGTGTTTAAAATAATTATCCTGGAGTTATAGAAATTTTTGGAAAGATTGTACTATGACATTCTTGTATTATGTATACATATTTTACATATATTGAGAGTGTATATTATATGTATATGGGGTATAAGGGTGTTATAGTCACTCCAATAGGTGCGAATACTACTAGCTTAGTGAGCCGGCTACTAGCCTAGCACGACCGCTACTAGCATGGCGCGACTGATCTTTAAGAGCATAAGTCTACTTATTACAAAGAAGGGATTGCGCTTAGAGGAATGGCAAGCTCTAACGAGAGCTAGATCGATCTTGCGATGTTTCCAAGAATATAGTGACAGTTAGATGGCTAAAGGAAAATTCACAAATTTAGTAGAAAGTTTCATGGTCCTTATGACTTGAGACCCAGTTCAAGAGTCGTCCTATCACCATAAATTCAAGGTCGAGCAACCACACCATTCAAATATGTTGGGACTTTTGGCAAAAATTCTTTACACTAATGAGAGCCAGCCATGTGTTAAGGTCAAAATTAAAGAAAGGTTAATCTAGGATTATTGCGATTGCGATGAAGGATTAGCGACTGTAAAAATCATATTAGGTGGCACGGAATGGTTCCCGTTGACATGTTAGTGCAATGTGTTCTAGCTACTAGAACTAGCCAGTAGACACAGGATCTTTCTCACAACCTTGCTAGAGTTTAATCCAATAGCCAAATGCATCTTGTGACACAAGGCAAGTGATCACAATAAGCTTCTGACAGCATTAAATGCAAGATATTTTATTTTGAAAAGCTTTGATCTTCCATATCTTAACTTTAATGACTATTTGGAAGAAAGATGGATATAAGTACTCCACCAAACCTCATTTATTAAAACTTTTAAGCAATTAATAGCCAAACTCTTGCAATTTAAACTCTTTTAATTTTAATTCTCAATTTGTCTTGTAGTCAATTTTTTATTAATTATTCTTGAGTGTTGGGTCTGAGCATTAAACACCTTTTTAAGTTTGGTGTGAGCTTGTAAAATAATAAATTAGAGAGTGAACCTTGGTAAAATTCTTATTGATGTAGATCCCTAAATTTGGCCCTAAATGAGCTTAGTACTAATTGAAAATCCCAAACCATGGCTGATCTAATATTAGAGGCCTAAGTTAAATCCAATTCATTTTAAAAGCCCAAACCAAGTCCAATCAAATTTTAAAATTCCAAATCAAGTCAGAACCCAATTAAAAAGCCAAAACCAATTCTGGCCCGATTAAAAAAGCTAAACCGATACAAAAATAATGAGATTTGGCTATCTTATCATAAATTTTCTATGAGCATTTTCTTATAGTGAATTGGCCAGTTGGGGATGCTTAAGGCCCAGTCTACTATTTAAATGTCCTAATTTTGCTAAAACTTGGAATGAATTGGGATAAAGAGAGGCTTTTCTAATACAATTAGGACTTTGTAACTAAGATGAGGCTGGATGGTTGCCCTAGGGTTGCCTATAAAAAATAATGAATAGCATCAATAAAGGGGGAATCGGAGCAGCCAAAATTAGTCACTGAGATTGTAAGAAGCCAATTAGTTACAGTATTGGAAGATAACACTACTATAGCATATGCCAGTTCTAAGAGGCAGAAAGACAAGGGAAAAGCTAAGGTAGCTGTGGTAACCTTTGATAAAGAAAAGGTGTTGATGGATGATGATGAATGGGATACATACTTCCAAAACCAATAAGAGAGGAAGAAAGAGAAGAAAGTGGAAATAGAATGAATTTGCTAATGTGGAAAAGCTCATTGTTGTCCTGGAAAAGAAGTTGGAAAAGAGACTAAAAGCTAAAAAGACCATTGTATAATGTGGAAAAGCTCATTGTATAAAGGTTGAGTCTATTAGGAAAAAAATAGAATGAGGGCTTTGTTGACTATATAAAGAGATGCAGAATAAGGTGACCTTTCTCAAGAAAAGACCAGATGATTAAAACTAGATATGGATGATAATCAAAGGTGCTTTGTGCTACCTCCAAGAAAGAATGGCTCAAACCCTTATAAGGAATTTTAAGGATTTGCCACAAGCAAGTCTTCAATTGGAAGAATGGGAGAGAGTAAAGAACATATACTATGGATAAGGAAGCAACAAGAGTGGCTATCAGTCTGGTGGACAAAATTAAGGGGTACCAAAAGATGCTAAGGTGAATGCAACAACTAAACCAATAAAGAAGCATCAATTCTAAGAATTGGGAAAGCCATTGTCTTAGGTCTTCAACAAATTGCAGAAGAAGGGGTTATTATAACATTTGACCCCCTCGACCTTTGTTAGATTGTTTACCATCCAAATTTCATATAGAGATTTTCTGTCGATTTCATCATGTGTTGGTCATGAAACAGATTGATGTATGCTATTAAGGCATGAAATACAGAACCTCATTGATGATAAAAAGATCCTTGCCCCTGACATGTCTAAGTAGATGAAGATTTTTCTTTTATTAGTTTTTGTCATAGAATTGTAACTTATTTATTATGATGATTATTGTTTTCTTCATGCATTTTGGTAGTTTTAATCTATTTATTTAGTGATTTCATCAATTTTGGTAGTTTTAATTTATCCCAGTGTTTATGTCATTTTTGTACTAGTTTTCAGTGTGATGTTTATGTGTTTTTGGTTAATGTTTCATTTGATTCTTGTTTAATGTTTATTTCAAGTGTTTGTTTTAGGTTAATGTGCAAAAAACTCCCTTGGAAGATCAAAACAAAGAAAGAAGAGCATGAAGCAGCAAGACATGGCCAAGCCAAATCAAGCTTGGTCGTGTCACCTCAAGGAAATTTTTGGCAGATCATGACACGGGCAGGAGACACGGCCAAGCCACTAGTCGTGTCTCACCTAAAGGGAAAAACCAAGGGAACCAAGAAAGAAAGGAAATTTTGGCAGAAGCTGACACTGGCAGGTGACACGGCCAAGCCATTGGCCATGTCACATGACACGACAACAAGCTTGGCCGTGTCCCATATTTAGCCAAGAAAGAAGAGCAAAGAAAGAAGAGAATCAGTAGGTGACACTGGCAGGTGACACGGCCAAGCCACTGGTCGTGTCACATGACATAGCCAGGAGCTTGGCCGTGTCACTCTCATCTCCACAGAAGCAAAGAAGAGCAAGGAGACACAGAAGCTGACACACCCAGGTGACACGGCCAAGCCACTAGCCATGTCACATGACATGGCCACAAGCTTGGCCGTGTCATTCCATGGGGCTAAGGAAAGAAAGGAAACGTGAATTTTGAGCGAGGGTTTTGTATAAATAAGAAGATTAGGGCAAGAGAAAGAGGTTACACATTTCCAGCTGTCCAACACAAACTTTTCAGCTATTCTTCACTTTTCTTTTGAATTTTAATTTCACTTTCATGCAAACACTCTAGATCAAATTAGTTTTAGCCATTGCATTATTCTTTTAGCAAAAATCTGAGCAAGAGATTCTTCAGAAGCCAAAGGAAGTTTGTAATTTGATTTTGTTCTCAAACTCTATCTCTTAAGTTTCATTGGAATTGTATTCATGAATTCTCTAATGTCTAAATTAATTTCTTTGAATTTTAATGAGATGAATTTATTTGATAGCATCATTATGAACTAATTTTGATCTAGTCTAGGGTTTGTATGGATCTACTATGATTGTATGAAATGGTTATCGCTCTTAACTGAATTATTTCTTTTATCCTTAATTGAATGGATTAATGTTAATATATAATTGATTGGCCACCAATTATGTGTTTGAGGTATTTAGATGAAGGATTGAGAAATGAAGTCTAATGCTGGAACAATTCAATTAGGGACTTAAGTGAATTAGAAATATAAACCTAAGAAAAAGATCATTTCAATTGTAGCAAGATTATTTGAAAGAGGTTTGAATGTGAGAGCTTATTTCCTTAATTTGATTAATTAAGTTGCTTGAAATATGATCTTTGAAATTAAATCGGTTGAGAGGAATAGCCATTAACACATATAAGTTAGTAGAGAAGTGCAAACCCTAGACCTTTCTATTAAGTGAATCAATATATCAGTTCAGTTTACTTTTATTGTTTTAAATTCAACTCGTTCTGTTTTCATTAGTTGTTTAGCAATTTAATTTTATTGATAATTTGTTATTTACGATTTGATAAATAATTAGCTTATCTAGCTTCCTTGTGAGATGACCTTGAGGTGTTCACCAAAATACTACAGCAACCTCATATACTTGTGATTGTAGTTCTAGTAGTGTTTATTAGAGCGCAACAAGTTTTTGGCGTCGTTGCCGGGGAAGCTAATTGGCGTAATTGTTTATTAGGCATAAATATTTTAAATTATTTTGCATTGTTTACATTTTATTTTTCTTTTGCTTTCAATAATTTCTTTTTTTCAGAAATTTTGTTTATGCAAGGTAGGAGATCACTCGGAGGAGAGCTTTACCCAATTATTCCAGAAATTTAGAGAGTGAAAAGGAGCAGAGAAGAGTTTGAACTGTATACCGGATTTGATACAGAGGAGGAAGTTTCTGATTTTGAGTCGGATACTGCACAATCTACCAATATGGGAGATGAAAGGCAAAGAACTATAAGGGATTTTGCTAGACTTGTCATTGGGACTTCCACCATATGTATATGATTGATAGATGCAGCAAGAAATTATGAGTTGAAGAATATCAATTACAACATGCTGCCATCTTTCTATGGAGTTTCGAATGAAGATCCTTTGAATTTTATCCGAGATTTCTACTCACCCTCAACACATTTCCATTGGAAGGACTAACAGAAGACCAGTTGAGGATGAGGTGTTTTCCGTACACATTAAAGGATAGGGCAAAGAGCTGGCTTATGATGTTACCTAAAAATTCTTTGACAACTTGGAAGCAAGTTTATAACAAGTTTATGGGCAAATTTTACTCACATCAGAAGACAGCTGAATTAAGAGGAAAAATAGCTACATTTGCTCAATTTGAAGGAGAGCCATTTCATGAGGCTTGGGACAGGTTTAAGATGTTGTTAATCCAATGTCCACACCATCACTACCCACTTCAACTGCTGAATCAGTTTTTCTACGATGATCTAACCCATCAATTTCAAAATACTGTTGATAATGCAGTTGGGGGAGCTATGGGAGAAAAGACAGCATATGAGACTTATGAAATCTTTGAAATGTTGGGAGCTAATTCTCAATAGAAAAGTGTAAGAGGAAGAAGTAAAGGGGTAAGTCAATTAGAAGCCAACAGTGAGATGGTCAATCAGATAGCTGAATTGACAAGGCAAGTGCAGATGCTGAACATGAAGAACAATACTTCTTCATCCACTCAAGAAGTGTATGGAATTTGTGGAACTTTTGGGCATGGAGCAAATATATGCCCCTCTGCATACGGGTCTTATGGAAATGAGGCTGAGCAAGTTAATGCTATGGAGGGATATCAACCAAGGGCCCAGAATGATCCTTTCTTAAACACTTACAATCCTGGTTGGCGGAATCATCCAAACTTTTCCTGGGCAACAAATAATTCTTAACAACCTTTCCATTTTCTCCAAAGACAAAATCAACCGCCGGGGCAATCTTCAGATCAAGGGCAGCCTAAGAGAGAGAGTTTGGAGGATAGTTTACATGCTTTTATCCAAGTTAGTACCAAGAATCAAGATATGAATAACAAAAGGTTGGATTCATTGGAAGCATCTTTTAAGAAAGTGGAGACCCAAGTGGGACAACTTGCACAATAGATGCAGATTCAACAAAAAGGAAAAATTTTGAGTCAACCTGAGCAGGCACAAGCAGTGACTGTTCTTAGAAGTGGCAAGGTAATAAATAATAATGTTGAAAATAATTCTGTGAATGCAGGTGATCAAGAGAACAAAAAGGAAAGAGAACCAGAGGACAAGGGTGCTGGAGAAAAATCAATGGAGAAATCTCCTTCAGCAGATTTACACAAGGCAAGTAATCCTTACTGGCCACCTATACCATTCCCCAGCAGGTTGAAGAATGATAAACAAGATAAGCAATTTTCAGACATCTTAAACATGCTGTCTAAGGTAAGTATTAACTTACCTTTACTTGAAGCAATAAAGAACATGTCGGCTTATGCCAAATTCTTCAAGGAATTGAACACCAAGAAAAAGAGGTATGAGCCAAATGAAAAGGTGATAGTATCAGAGGTAGCTAGTGCTGTTCTGCAACATAAACTACCTCCAAAGCTAAAGGATCCTAGCAGTTTCATAATTAAATTACCATGGGTAATGGAAAGGGGACTGATGGCATGTGCGATTTAGGAGCCAGTGTTAATTTGATGCCTTATTATGTGTATCTTGAATTAGAACTTGGGGAACTTAAACTTAAATGGTCTTGCAATTAGTTGACATATCTCTTAGATTGCCGAAAGGAGTTATAGAAGATGTGTTAGTTAAGGTTGGTTGGTTGATAGTGCCTGTGGATTTTATAGTTCTTGACATGGAAGGAAATAACCCTACACCATCTGCACACACTATTCTACTAGGTAGGCCTTTTATGGTTACGACTAACAAATTGATTGATGTTAAAAATGGTAAATTGTCAATGACTGTCTTGGGACAAATGGTTGAATTTTTTATTTTTAACACTTCTCCTATTCCTACAACTGCATTATATGAGGATTGCTCTTTGATTGATTGTATTGACGCAGTTGTTTTAGATGTTTTCTTGCAAACAGGTTCTTCGGATAAATTGGAGCTGGCGCTAATCATAGATCGTGAATTGGATATTTTTGACTCAGAAGTAGTCAGTTGCATTGATATTTTAGAAAGTGCTGAAATAGAGGAACTTAAAGAGGAACCATTATTTGAGCTCCCCTAAATCCAAAAAGAAGAGAATAATCCTTCACTTGAGTTAGAGCTAAAAGAGTTTCCTAAAAATCTGAAATATGTGTTTTTAGGAGATCACAACACCTTACCTGTGATAATTTCTAGCGAACTTAGTGAAAGGGAAGAGATGAGGTTGGTGAGTGTACTAAAAAGATTGAAAAGAGCTATAGGATGGGGGTTGAGCGATATCAAAGGTATTAGCCCTTCAATGTGCATGCATAGAATTATCTTAGAAGAGGGAGCTAAACCTGTGAGAGAGACCCAAAGGCACCTTAACCCAAACATGAGTGAAGTAGTTAAGAAGGAAGTGCTTAAATTGCTTGATGAAGGAGTGATATATCCGATAGCCAATAGTGAGTGGGTTAGCCCAGAACATGTAGTGCCTAAGAAATCAGGAATCACTGTGGTAAAAAAAATGAAAAGAATGAATTGGTTTCTACTAGGACTACTACTAGGTGGAGAATGTGTATCGACTATAGGAAGTTGAAAAATGCCACAAGGAAAGATCATTTCCCTCTTCCTTTTATTGATCAAATGTTGGATAAACTTTTTGGACACTCACATTATTGCTTTTTGGATGGACTTTCATGTTATTATCAGGTGCCGATATCACCAGAGGATCAATCCAAGACCACTTTTACTTGCCCTTTTGGGACTTATACATTTCGACGTATGCCCTTTAGCTTGTGCAATGCGCCTGCAACTTTTCAGAGATGCATGATGTCTATTTTCATGGACATGATAAATGATTTTATTGAGGTATTTATGGATGATTTTTCTATTTTTGGTGACTCTTTTGATAATTGCTTCAGTAAACTTGTTCTTGTGCTTGAGAGATGCATTGAATGTAACCTCACTTTGAGTTGGGAAAAGAGTAATTTCATGGTTACTCAGGGCATTGTATTAGGCCATGTTGTGCCTAGTAAAGGGATTGAGGTGGATAAAGCTAAGGTAGAGTTGATTGCTAAGTTACCCCCACCTACCTCTGTTAAGGGAATAAAAAGCTTTCTAGGGCATGCAGGTTTTTACCGGAGGTTTATTAAAGATTTTTCTAAAATAAGCCAACCATTGTGTCATTTGCTTGGGAAAGATGTTCCATTTGAATTTACTGCACAATGCATGCAAGCCTTTTATTCCTTTAAGGAAAAATTGACCAGTGCACCGGTAATTGTAGCTCCTGTTTGGTCTTTACCTTTTGAAATTATGTGTGATGCCTCCAATCATGCAGTAGGCGTTGTCCTTGGGCAAAGGGTTGAGAAATTTTTTAGAGTGATCTATTATGCTAGCTTGACCCTAAATAGTGCTCAAGTTAATTACACAACAACTAAAAAAGAAATGTTAGCTATTGTTTTTGCCATAGATAAGTTTAGATCATATTTGATTGGGTCTAAAATTATTGTGCATTCAATCATGCAGCTCTAAAATATCTCTTGACAAAACAACATGCTAAACCTCGTTTAATTAGATGGGTGTTATTATTGCAAGAATTTGATTTTCAAATCAAGGATACTAAGGGAAGTGAAAATGTTGTAGCTGACCATTTATCTAGGTTACCTTTCTTTGGTGAAAATCTTGCATCTGATAGCATTCATAGAAATCTAGAAGCATTTCCTAATGAACAGTTGTTTGCGGTAATGAATTCACCTTGGTTTACAGATATTGCTAACTATCTTGCTTGTGGTATTTTGCGTTTTGACATGTCATTTCAGGAAAAGAAAAGGTTTTTGCACATGAGTAAATTCTATTTTTGGGATGAACCTTACCTATTTCGGATATGCAAAGATGAGATAGTTCGCAGGTGTGTATCTGAGGAAGAACAACTGAGTGTTCTTTAATTTTGTCATGACCTTCACTGTGATGGTCATTTTGGGGGGAGCAAGACTACAAAAAAAGTGCTTCAAAGTGGATTTTACTGGCCTACTCTATTCAAAGATGCTCAAGAATATTGTAAACATTGTGACCGCTGTCAAAGAGTAGGTAACATTGGGAGGAGGAATGAAATGCCCCTTCAATCTTATATTGTGGTTGAACTGTTTGATGTTTGGGGAATAGACTTCATGGGTCCTTTTCCCAAATCTTTTGGTTATGAGTACATTTTAGTTGCTGTTGATTATGTTTCAAAATGGGTGGAGGAAATCCCCACCTGAACTAATGATGCTAATGTGGTTGTTAAATTTGTGAAGGAATACATTCTTAGCAGATTTGGCACGCCAAGAGTGATAGTCAGTGATGGGGGAAGTCATTTCTGCAACAAACTTTTTGAGAAATTAATGCACAAGTCAGGTGTGAAACATAAGGTGGCGACCCCATACCATCCACAGACTTCAGGACAAGTTGAGACATCCAACAAGCAAATCAAAGGAATTCTAGAAAAAACAGTCAACTCATCAAGGAAGGATTGGGCAAGTAGATTGAATGATGCATTGTGGGCATATCGAACTGCTTTCAAGACTCCCTTGGGTATGAGTCCATACTGATTGGTTTTTGGTAAGGCTTGTCATTTACCAGTGGAGTTAGAGCACAAGGCGTATTGGGCAATTAAGACTCTGAATTTAGATTTGGACAAGGCAAAGAGAGAACGTTTTCTACAGATTTCAGAGTTAGATGAACTAAGGAACGAGGCATATGAGAGTTTGAGGATTTATAAGGACCGCACTAAAGCACTTCATGACAAAATTTTAGTACGAAAGACATTGAACCCAGGTATGAAGGTTTTGCTTTTTAATTCTCGTCTCCGACTGTTTCCAGGAAAACTCAAGTCTCGATGGAGTGGTCCTTTTGAGATAACTCAGGTATATCCTTCCGGTGCTATAGAATTGCTTAACTCTCTAACAAATGAAACTTTTAAGGTAAATGGACAGAGAGTTAAACCATATAATGAGGGGCACCAAGAAGTAAGGTTCATCGATAGTACTTTGATCAACGATCCTTAAGTCTTGCAGTAATGTCCAGCTACACGACATTAAAGAAGCGCTAAATGGGAGGCAACCCATCGGTTTGCAATTCTTTTCATAGTTACAATTTCATATTTAGCAATTTTAATTTCATGTTTGGTTTAAATAAATGGAATGGGTACTTTGATCGGTTTTTATTTTTTTTTTTAATGTGTTTCAGGGTTAAGCAAGGAAAAAGATTGCATTTCTTTTAGATTTGGTGACACAAACAAAAAAAATAAAAATAAATAAAAAAAAGCCAAAATGGCAGTGAAGGACACCGCCACTTGACACGGCCAAGCCACTGGCCATGTCAAGCAAGCCCAAAACACACAGACTCAGACACGGTCAAAAGGCTTGGCCGTGTCACACAGACATGGCCAAGCCTATGCCCGTGTTCCTTTCTTTGTCTTGCAATTTCTTCTTTCATAGTAGAAAACACGGTCAAGGGACACGGCCAAGCCGCTGGCCATGTTCCTCCAAAAGTTTCAGACACGGCCAAGCTAAACCAAGCTTAGCCGTGTCACCTTTATTTCCAAGCTTAAAAACACGATTTCAGCCCTTTTCTTTCATTTTAAATCCCTAGTTTCCCTTTTTCCTTTCTCTCTCTCTCGGCTCCTTCTCTCCAAAACCTCCATGATCGTTTTCTAAAAGCTCCAAAATCCCACTATATTTTCCATTTTTCTTCACCAAAACCAAATTAAACCCATTCAATCTTCTTCTTTTCTCAGTAAAAACCAATTAAATCCATTAAAGCTTCAATTTTCTCCAAAACTATCAATATGCCTAGAACAAAGATGGTGTCCCACCACATGAGGAGGCAACCTCCAATTACAGCTCCATCTTCGTCTTCTTCATCTTCAAGGAGAGCGACTCTTCTAGCTAGGGGTTTCTTTCCAACGAGGTATGTAAGCGATGAATCTCTTAATGCTATGCATATTAAGGATAATTTTTATAGCTATGTTCAAAACCTTGGGTGGGAGAAATTAGTCTCTGTTCGACCTTTGCAATTTCAAGAGCTTAGTATGGAATTTTTAACCTCTCTTAAGGTTGAAAGAGATGAATAGAGAATTTGCATTAGGTTAAATTTTAAATTGCTTGGGAAACCATGTGTTATTAGTATTGAGCAATTGAATGCTATCTTTGGTTTCCATCAACAAGGGGAAAAATCTATACCTAAGGGTTTTAAATAGCAATTTGCATGGGGAGCACTGGGCTCGGGAACATATGTGGCCAAATCAGCCAAGGCAATAAAATTGAGTAATCCCGCTCTAAGATATTTACATCGCTTTATGTCTTGTGGGTTATTTGCACGGAAGGAAAGCACAGGTGTAGTGGAAATTAGCGAACTCTTTTTCTTAGACTGTGCTTGTAATGCCATACCCGTTAGTGCCGGCTATTGGTTGGCCAATGTTTTTGACAATGTGGTGAATAAAAAGAAGGGTGCTATTTGTATTGGAGGATTGGTTACCACTTTAGCAACAGCCCTTCTTGATGATTTTGACCCGAGTAACTACTGTATGACTACAATTTCGGGTAATGATTCGTTAGACCTGGCCACACTTGAGAAGATGCATATGGTTAAAAACAGAGGAGGGACCTATGTGATGGCTTCAATTGAGCCAGATGCACCAAGGGGCCGACAAAAGAGAACATGAGTTCATGAGGAGTCCGACTCGGATTCTCATGATTTGGATGAAGATGCTCCGGTCCCAGACAATCAGGAGATCATTAATAGGATAGAGGCACTGGAAAGCAAGGTCGATAGTAACCATGCTGCAGTCTTGCAACAGTTGGACCAGATCAATAGCAACCTTGCTAAGATTCTGAGCCTCCATCCTTCAATTGCATCATCATCACATCCTCCGTCACCATAAATCAAATCGGCTATAATCTTTTGAGAAAATTCCTTACTTTCTTGTGTTTAGTTATCGCATATTTTTGTTGTTATTTTTCATTTTTTTTAATGTTAACACTTTATATTTTGGTTATTTTATATATATATATTGTATTTTGTTTCTGAACAATTGATGTTTGTGGGTGAAAAGGTAGCGTTTGCCTCACAAGGGAACAATGGAAAATAGGTTGTACCTTAACTCTTTTTCTTTATTATCCTTGTTTCCATTGAGGACAATGTAACTCATAAGTGTGGGGTAATCTTTAAGCTTTCCTTTAATTTTTGTTTTGTTTGTCTTTGTGTGTTATATTGTGCGTTGTTCATGGCATAGTTGTTGGAAACTTATTGACTTTTCTGTAATTCTAGCATTACATTTGAGCCTTTAGTATCAGCATAGAGATTAGCATTTGAATTCATTCAGGATCAATTTTCACATTCTGCTATTCATGATATATAAATCTCTGAGAACCCACCATTTGTGAGTTTTGAGCCTCATAGATTGAATATTATTGTCAATCGACTTTCTTTCTTAAGTGTGCACCTTCATGATTTTGCATCTCTAGAGCTTGCTTTTGCATATTAATTGAACTCACATTATGATTTCATCTCAAGTTTTAAAATGATGAAGGCAAATTAGGATTACCCCCTTTAGCTTAAAGAGACATCCCTTAATTATGAATTCCTTAGTGAGCCAAGTTGAGCCTTTGACTTTTTCTTGATTGATCAACACAATTCACAACTCAACATTTTCCTATTATCATTGTACCTTCATTAAGGAATGGAGTTTCTTATGATATGACAATAGGGTGGTTTAATTCATAAGTGTGGGGTAAGCAATTTTAAAAAAAAATAGTATTGCTTTAGTAAGATTTGGGGCTGAAATGCATACTTTGTATATTGTAATTGACTAAGAGTTGATTATTCTTTTCCTCTACATTTGAGCTAGATGTTCAATGCAATTTTATATTTTGTATATATATATAAAATAATAAATAAAAATAAAAAGAGAAGATATATATATACAAAATTCATATATTTTCTAGCATTAGTCATCAAAGAGGAATTTTGACTCATTTACCTTTCTTTAAGTATGCAAGTGTGTGAGACTATCAAGGGTTGGTGAATATGCTATTTGAGGGAGTTACGAGTTTCTACGCAAGATTATTTTCTAATTTAGATACTCCATTTCTTAATGATCAAACTTAAATGTCTATTCTCACACCTGCACCTTAGCCCCATTACATCCAAACAGAAAGAACTTCGGATTATTTCTTAAGAAAAATTAGTGAGGGAGATTGGATAATTAAGCAAGTTTATGGCAGTATGCAGTCATGAGTGGTTTGAGTGAATTAACCTTTGAAATTGAGTGAAACACTTAGATGAGAGATGAGATTTGTTATGTCTGAATTAATGAATGAGTTAAGAAAATCTTGATTGAAGTAAATTGCATTTATTTATGGCTGAGTCTTAAAGGATTTCATCTTATATACTTGAATTATAGTTAAGGTTATTTGAGTTTTTAATTTATGCCATGTGAATTTGCTTGAGGACAAGCAAAGTTTTAAGTGTGGGGTAGTTGTTTTATTAGTTTTTGTCATAGAATTGTAACTTATTTATTATAATGATTATTGTTTTCTTCATGCATTTTGGTAGTTTTAATATGTTTATTTAGTGATTTCATCAATTTTGGTAGTTTTAATTTATCCCAGTGTTTATGTCATTTTTGTACTATTTTTTAGTGTGATGTTTATGTGTTTTTGGTTAATGTTTCATTTGATTCTTGTTTAAAGTTTGTTTCAACTGTTTATTTTAGGTTAATGTGCATAAAACTCCCTTGGAAGATCAAAACAAAGAAAGAAGAGCATGAAGCAGCAAGACATGGCCAAGCCAAATCAAGCTTGGCCGTGTCACCTCAAGGAAATTTTTGGCAGATCATGGCACGGGCAGGAGACATGGCTAAGCCACTGGCCGTGTCTCACCTAAAGGGCAAAACCAAGGGAACCAAGAAAGAAAGGAAATTTTGGCAGAAGCTGACACTGGCAGGTGACAAGGCCAAGCCACTGGTCGTGTCACATGACACGACCACAAGCTTGGCCCTGTCCCATATTTAGCCAAGAAAGAAGAGCTAAGAAAGAGGAGAATCAGTAGGTGACACTGGCAGGTGACACGACCAAGCCACTGGTTGTGTCACATGACACGGCCAGGAGCTTGGCCATGTCACTCTCATCTCAACAGAAGCAAAGAAGAGCAAAGAGACACAGAAGCTGACACACCCAAGTGACACGGCCAAGCCACTGGCCATGTCACATGACACTACCACAAGCTTGGCCATGTCATTCCATGGGGCTAAGGAAAGAAAGGAAACGCAGATTTTGAGTGAGAGTTTTGTATAAATAAGAAGATTAGGGCAAGAGAAAGAGGTTACACAATTCCAGCCGTCCAACACAAACTTTTCAGCTATTCTTCACTTTTCTTTTGAATTTTGATTTCACTTTCATGCAAACACTCTAGATCAAATTAGTTTTAGCCATTGCATTATTCTTTTAGCAAAAATCCAAGCAAGAGATTCTTCAGAAGCCAAAGGAAGTTTGTAATTTGGTTTTGTTCTCAAACTCTATCTCTTAAGTTTCATTGGAATTGTATTCATGAATTCTCTAATGTCTAAATTAATTTCTTTGAATTTTAATGAGATGAATTTATTTGATAGTATCATTATGAACTAATTTTGATCTAGTCTAGGGTTTGTATGGATCTACTATGATTGTATGAAATGGTTATTGCTCTTAACCGAATTATTTCTTTTATCCTTAATTGAATGGATTAATGTTAATATATAATTGATTGGCCACCAATTACATGTTTGAGGTATTTAGATGAAGGATTGAGAAATAAAGTCTAATGCTGGAACAATTCAATTAGGGACTTAGGTGAATTAGGAACAATTCAATTGATTGGCCACCAATTACATGTTTGTGGTTTCCTATTTAGTTATTTCAGAATATTAATTTTGTTTCCATACTTTATATTTTCCTTAATGGGTTAGGATTTTGACTTTGTAGCTTTCCTTTTCCCATTAGAATTAGGGTTTCGGATTTATGTGTGCCCTTTAGTATAAATAGGGCCTTATTTTTCTTGTAAGGACACTTTATGACAAATTATATTCTCAATTTTCTTATTGAAAATTTCGACCATCATAGAACAGGAGTGGATTCTCTTTTTCTTCTGATTGCATCAAGAATTAGATTTACTTATCAATTTCGATTATGACGTTCTTCTAATTCGAGCTTCCTAAATCCTTCCGTTATAAGTGTTTGTGCTTTGCTAAGAAATTGGGTGCTTTAGAAGGTGGTTTATCCTTCGTTCTTGGTTTTTCTTCTATCAATCGTGTGTTGGGGTTTGAGGCCTTCATTGCCATAGGGTTCCGCGTCATTTGGTATCAGAGCCAATTACAGGTAAATCTTTATCTATCTGTCTTTCTAGGGTTGTTTTAGTTGTTCCGTTAGGGTTCTAATTGGATTTTTGAATTAGGGTTATAGAATTCTTTGTTCAATTTCGAAATTGTGTTCTTGCCTTTTGATTCGAAATACGTTTTTCTTATTCTGAATTGGGTATAAATTGGACTAAAGGTTTTGTGTTTCGTTGGTGATTCAAGGATAGTGACCATATCCTAAAAAAAAAGGGATTGAGGTGATGAAGGTTTTGTTTCTATTTCTTGTTTGAGCTACCGTTTTGATTCTGTGACATTGCTAGAGTATTATTTGTTTGATTATATACTCTGGTTGATATAATCATGTGACATAAAATTTTCTTGTGTTGCCTCCAAATTTGTCAAGTTTCTTTCTAGGTGTCATTCTAGGATTTAGGTTCTAGTTCCCTTGAATGTGCTTGGTGATTGTTTTGTGAGCCTTTGTTCTGAAGTGCAATCGAAGAATTAACGAAGGTGAGTTCTTTGTTTTGTGAGATAATGAGTAGCAATTCTAGTAGAGATAAAGGCATAGCTGTTGAGAAAGAAGAGATGAGTATCTGGGATATTGCAGATGATCTTGAGACGTACAAGGAAGCAAATGAGGACAATATGGAAAGAATAGCAAATACGTTGGCTAGCTTGCAGCAGTCCATGGAACGCTTAATGCAAGCACAACAACCTGCTCCAATAAGGCTACCACAGAGAATTCTACAACCAACAAGAGCTGAAGAGAGAGAAGAGCCAATTAGTAGGAGGGCACTAAGAGGTGCATATGAGAGAGGTCGTGTGGCTGATTATGGATTTGAAGAAGGAGAAGCTAGAATTTATCAAGCACCTATCAATGATAATGATTTGACTTCCATCAAAATGAAGGTTCCTGAATTTAGAGGGAACAACAATGCTGAAGAATACATTGAATGGGAGCGCAAAGTAGAGCAAATTTTTGAGTGCCATAATTATTCTGAAGAAAAGAAGTCACACATTGCAGCTGTGGAGTTCAAGGGTTATGCAACATTCTGGTGGGATCAACTAAAATCCGCTAGAAGAGGGAAGGGGTTGAGAGCCATACCCATATGGGAGGAGTTGAGAGACCTGATGAGGCAGCGTTTTATCCCTTCTCATTATTATAGGGATCTTTATAATCGCTTAGCACGACTGGTGCAGGGTGGCAAGAGTGTAGAAGAATACCACAAGGAGATGGAGATGATCATGGCTAGAGCCAATATTGAGGAAGATGAACAACGGATGATGTCTAGATTTCTTAGAGGACTTAATCAGAATATTGCAAGTGAGTTGGACATGTATGACTACAATACCATGGAGGAGATGGTTGATAAAGCTATGAAGATAGAGAGGAGGTTAAAGAGCAAGAGTTCCACCAAACTTGGCTATGGGAGACCACAAAATGTGTTTGGGAGTAATTCGACCTATAGAGGACCCCAATATAGTGGTGGGGCAAATTCAGCCAATAGGGGTGGAGAGAAAGGGGAGTTCAAGAATTCATTCTAGAAAAGCAATGCTGCAACCTCCAGTGGAAAAGGGCCATCTAGTGGTCTAAACAAGCAAACAGGTATGCCTAACACTACCACTCCTAGTAGGGAGATTAAATTTTTTAAGTGTTTAGGGAATGGTCCCAATGTCCAAATAAAAGAGTTATGATTGCTACAGCTGATGGTGATGTTGTGTCTGATTCTGAACCTAGTGATAATGATAATGATGATGTTGGGAACTTTGATTCTCCTATATATGATGATGTTGGTAGTGATGAGCATGTTGATTGTACTTTGTTAGCTGAGCATGGTGAATTGTTAGTTGCTAGGCATGCATTGAATATGCAGGTGAAAGAGGAAAGTCTAGTACAGCGTGATAATATTTTTCATACTAGATGCTTAGTGAATAATAAGGTTTGTACACTTATTATTAATAGTGGGAGCTGTACTAATGCTGCAAGTACTACTATGGTTGAAAAATTGGGGTTAGAATGTATGAAGCATCCCAATCCTTATAAGTTGCAGTGGTTTAATGATAGTGGTGAGGTGAAAGTAACTAAGTGAGTGAGGGTACCATTTTCAATAGGCTGGTACAAAGATGAAGTTGATTGTGATGTAGTTCCTATGCAAGCTGGACATATGTTGTTGGGCAGACCGTGGCAATATGATCGGAGAGCGCAACATGATGGGTTTTCTAATAGGTACACATTTCCCTATGAGGGAAAACAGGTCACTCTTGTTCCATTATCACCCCTAGAAGTGTATGAAGATCAAAGAAAGATGATTGAGGCAGAGAGGCAAGTTGGGGCTACCAATTCAAAAATTAAAGGGAGTTTGAGAGAACATGATAAGGTGAGTGAGAGTGAAAAGAAAATGGGAAAAGAGGCCAGAAAAGAAACAAAACAAATAAATGGCTCATTGGTGAGAGAAAATAAGAAAGAAGGGAGAGCAAAACAAACTTTTTATGCAAGAGCGAGAGAGGTTAATTTTGCAATGTCTATTGGGCAGCCATTATTGCTCATTAGATACAAAGAAACTTTGTTTGTTGACACTAATGTTTCGCTTGATAGTTTGCCTTCTAGTTTTGTGTCTTTGTTGCAGGATTTTCAGGATGTGTTTCCAGATGAATTACCTAGTGGATTGCCACGACTAAGAGGAATTGAGCATCAAATAGACTTCGTGCCTGGTTCTACCATCCCAAATAGACCAGCTTACCGGAGTAATCCCATGGAAATGAAAGAGATGCAAAAGCAAGTAGATGAGTTACTGGAGAAAGGGCTGATTAGAGAGAGTTTGAGTTCGTGTGCTGTTCCTGTGTTGTTGGTTCCAAAGAAGGATGGCACGTGGAGAATGTGTGTTGGTTGTAGGGCTATAAATAAGATCACGGTGAAGTATCGGCATCCTATACCATGACTTGATGACATGTTGGATGAGCTGCATGGTGCCAGGTATTTTTCTAAAATTGATCTTATGAGTGGATATCATCAAATTCGTATGAAACCTGGTGATGAATGGAAAATAGCATTTAAAACTAAATATGGTCTATATGAGTGGTTAGTAATGCCTTTTGGGTTGTCTAATACACCTAATACTTTTATGAGACTAATGAACCATGTTTTGAGAGCTTATTTGGGCAAATTTGTTGTAGTCTATTTTGATGATATACTGATTTATAGTAAGACTTTGGATGACCATGTTGAGCATGCTAGGCTAGTTTTGGAAGTATTGAGAAATGAAAACTTATATGCCAAGCTTAAGAAATGCACATTTTGCATAGATAGGCTTGTGTTTCTTGGTTTTGTTGTGAGTGCGCAGGGCGTTGAAGTAGATGAAGAGAAAGTGAAAGCTATAAAGGAGTGGCCTACTCCAAAGAGTGTGACAGACGTGAGGAGCTTTCATGGATTGGCTAGTTTCTATAGGAAGTTCGTGAAGGACTTTTCTACTATTGCAGCACCGTTAACTAGCATAATAAAAAAGGAAGTTAGGCTCCAATGGGGACAGGAGCAACAAAAGCCTTCGACTGCCTGAAAGGGAAGTTGAAATCCGCTCCTATTTTATCATTACCTAATTTTGAGAGTACATTTGAGATTGAGTGTGATGCTTCTGGTGTAGGTATTGGAGCTATATTGATGCAAGAGAAAAAGCCCATAGCCTATTTTAGTGAGAAACTCAATGGTGCACAATTGAACTATTCCACTTATAATAAGGAGTTGTATGCCTTGGTGAGAGCATTGGACGTGTGGCAGCACTACCTCCTTCCAAAGTAGTTCGTGATACATACGGATCATGAGTCCCTTAAACACTTGAAGGGACAAGGTAAGTTGAACAAGAGGCATGGTAAGTGGATAGAATTTATAGAACAATTCCCATATGTTGTTAAATACAAGCAAGGAAAGGATAATATAGTGGCTGATGCGTTGTCTAGAAGATATACATTACTATCTGTGTTGAGTTCTAAATAGCTTGGTTTTGAGTACGTTAAGGACTTATATGTAGGTGATGTTGATTTTGGCAATGTGTATGTTGCATGTGAACATGGAGCTTTTAATTCATTTTATAGGCATGATGGATACTTGTTTAAGGGAAATAAATTATGTGTGCCTAAATGTTCCATGCGTGATTTGCTTGTGTTAGAATCTCATTGTGGGGGATTGATGGGACATTTTGGGGTAGCTAAGACTTATGATATCTTGTTTGAGCATTTTTATTGGCCATCTATTCGTAAGGATGTTGAGAGATTGTGTTCTGCTTGTATTGCTTGTAGACAGGTGAAATCTAAGTTTATGCCTCATGGTCTATATATGCCTTTACCTGTACCTAGTTCACCTTGGATTGATATTAGCATGGATTTTGTGCTTGGATTGCCTAGAACTAGAAAAGGTAGGGATAACATTTTTGTAGTTGTTGACAGGTTTAGTAAGATGGCACATTTTATTCCTTGTCATAAAGCTGATGATGCGATTGTTGTAGCTAATTTGTTCTTTAGAGAAGTAGTTCGACTACATGGGGTGCCTAGGACTATTGTGTTTGATAGAGATGCTAAGTTTTTGTCCCATTTTTGGAGAGTTTTATGGGGTAGATTAGGAACTAAGCTTTTGTTTTCTACTACTTGTCATCCACAAACAGATGGGCAAACAGAGGTAGTTAATCATACACTTGGTACATTGTTGAGAGCTATAGTGGGAAAGAATTTGGCTGCTTGGGAAGATTGTTTACCTTTTATTGAGTTTGCTTATAATCGTTCTATTCATTCTTCTACAGGTTATTCGCCATTTGAGCTTGTTTATGGTTTTAACCCATTAACTGTACTTGATCTTATTCCTTTACCTTCACATGAGCTTGTTAGTTTAGATGGAGACAGGAAAGCAGAATTGGTGAAGGCTATGCATGAGAAAGCTCGAGTTAATATGGAGAAAAAGAACAAGTCATATGCTGATCGAGCGAATAGAGGACGCAAGAAGATAGTGTTTGCTCCTGGGGATTGGGTTTAGGTACACTTCCGAAAGGAGAGGTTTCAAATCAAAGGAAGAATAAGCTTGATGCACGTGGTGATGGTCCATTTCAGGTGTTGGCAAAGATCAATGATAATGCATACAAGATAGACTTGTCTGGTGAGTATGGTGTTAGTACTACTTTTAATGTATCTGATTTATCTCCTTATGATGATGCAGATTTGAGGACAAATCTTTTTGAAGAGGGGGAGAATGATACGAACTAGCCACGAGGTAAGGATCCATTGGTGCTTCCAAATGGGCCATTGACTAGGAACAGAGCTAAGAAGTTTGGAGCAGCTATGGGATTGCATATTCAAGATCAAATTTTAAAGGAAGTGACTGAAATGGCAATGGAAAAGTGCACAATAGGGCTTGAAGAAGGCACACCAAAGTGATTATGATGCTTAGTGTGAATATGGAAGCTAAAGGCTAGCTAAAGAGGTCCAACATGCAAGAAAGGTCCATGGGGGTTCATATACAGCCTTGGGAAGTAATTTAAGGCCCATGGACAGCCCAAATAGTGTGGGGCGTGTTCTTATTTTAAAGGGTTTTAGTTTGGCCATTTTTTTATACTTTATATTTTCCTTAGTGGGTTAGGATGTGTGGTTTCCTATTTAGTTATTTCAGAATATTAATTTTGTTTCCATACTTTATATTTTCCTTAATGGGTTAGGATTTTGACTTTGTAGCTTTCCTTTTCCCATTAGAATTAGGGTTTCGGATTTATGTGTGCCCTTTAGTATAAATAGGGCCTTATTTTTCTTGTAAGGACACTTTATGACAAATTATATTCTCAATTTTCTTATTGAAAATTTCAGCCATCATAGAACAGGAGTGGATTCTCTTTTTCTTCTGATTGCATCAAGAATTAGATTTACTTATCATTTTCGATTGTGGCGTTCTTCTAATTCGAGCTTCCTAAATCCTTCCATTATAAGTGTTCGTGCTTTGCTAAGCAATTGGGTGCTTTAGAAGGTGGTTTATCCTTCGTTCTTGGTTTTTCTTCTATCAATCGTGCGTTGGGGTTTGAGGCCTTCAATGCCATAGGGTTCCGCGTCAGTATCTGTGAGCAGGGATTTTTGCCTCCACTCCCATGTGAAATGGTTCTTGCGACTTCAGCACTGTTAGGCTCAGGGCCTTAGGCCTAAAGAAAATAAAGTTGCCACCCGAACGGGATGGGAAAAAAAAGGGTGGATGTCTCAATTCCTAAGGAATCCCCAATACCCTAATGGGCTCAGAAAGTTGGGTACATGTGGGGAAGGTAAGAATGACCCAGCACCCCCCCCACAATGCCCAATTCATTGGAACCCGCCTCCTTTTCAGGTCTAAATATTATAGAATTCTTAATTATTATGATAAAATTCATACTACATGCTGTAATTAAAATAAAAGCATCATTGTATTAATAATCAAAATAATGTTCAAACAAAGCAAATAAATAAACACCCATTCGAGGATGGAAATATGTCCTTAAATCATCCAATATCTAAAACTAAATAAGACACCTACCAAAAGGTGGAAACATGTCTTTTACATTGGTCCCAAAACTTAAAATAAATTAAATTACATGATTAAAAAAAATAAGGCACCCACAAAGTGGAAACGTGCCTTTTACAATTCAAGAAATCAAATAAATAATTAACCAAAATGAAATCATTCAAGTGCTATAATTAAAATAAAACATCCATCATAAGTAAAATAAATCATTCATCATATAACAAATAGCAAACCAAAAAAACAATTAAAACTAAAATTTAATTCACTAAGAAAATAAAATTAGGGTTTGAGATTTGGAATTTAAGATTTTAGGTTCAAAGGATTATGGTTACTGAGTTAGAAATTAGGATTTTAAATTCACTAGATTAGGGTTTTAGGTTCACTGGATTAGGGCTTTAGGATATTGATGAACTGGTCTTAAGGTTTTAAAGTTTTAAGAATTAGGATTTAGGATAACAAGGGCTTACTGGATTGGGTTTTAGGAATTAAGGTTTAGGAAAATTAGGATTTACAAGATTAGGATTTACTAGATTTTAATAAACAATTAGGGTTTTTGGGACTTTAGAAAATAATTAGGTTATTTGGGATTTTAGAAAATAATTAGGGTTTCTGGGATTGAGCCAGTGGTTTAAATCAAACCTTAAGCTATTGGTGAATGAATTGAACCTTTGTTTATAAAACATATAATGCAGATTTAATGATTTTATGCTACTAGAAAAATTAATGTCAAAACACATCAATGAAACATTTAAAAGAAAGCATGTTGTGGCTACTATGATTATAAAAAAAATTATTTGTTAAGACCAAACCTTCGTTGTTGGTTCCACCAAAACTAATATTTCATTCTAGTTGAACAAAAACCAAAGATAGTGCGGCTACCTCTGATGAATTTGATGGTTGATGAACGTTATTAGTTGCTTACTCCTCGATTGTTGATTCCTACTTCCAATTTTTCTGATCCCTATTAAAGTATTAAAGCTTATTGTTTATAAGCAAAATCAGGCTTAACCTAAACCTAATATGCCTAATCCAAGGCATAAAAGGATTCTAATTTAATTAGGAAACCCAAAAAATGCTTCAGAATCAAATTTCATGTCGATTGGCTATCCGAATAGACATGAGCCAAGGCCATGTCGATTAGGTTTGCAAAATCAACATGGAACCCAAGGCCATGTCAATTTGGTATGCCAAATCGACATGAGCCTTTGGCTCATGTTGATTTTTGCCACCAAATCAACATGAGCATTGCCTCATGTCGATTTGGGCCACAAAATCAATATGAGCCATGGCTCATGTCGATTTTGGTCCTCCAGGTCGACATGAACCATGGTTCAAGTAGCCTGAGGCCCTAGTAACTTAAAACATGTCTAAAAATACTTTAATCAGACCGAATAATTGAATTTAAACCTAATAAATTAAGCTTGGACATTCAGAATATTAATCATTTGAATGTATGCCCTTTGAAAGCGATCAGAGCCATTTAAAAGTTATAACTTAGTTTTAATTTTTTTTAAATTTGGTCTTAATTTAGTTTGGCATCCTTTAATCATTACTATACCAAATTAGGGTCAAAATTAAGGGTCTACAGTTTACCCCCTATGTGAGCGGAGATCTTTGCCCCTATTTTCAGTGGAATGGTTATTGCGACTTTGGCATTGTTAGGCTCGGGGCCTTAGAGAACACGAGCCTCAGCCCAAAGAAAATGGAGTCACCACCCGAAAAGACCAAAAAAAAGAAAGGGGTGGATGACTCGATTTCTAAAAAATTCCCAACCCCTTAATGGGTTCAGAAAGTTGGGTACGTGTGGGGAAGGTGAGAAATGGCCAGCACCCCCATGATGCCTAGTTCATTGGATTTGGCCTCCTTTTTAAGTCTTAATATTATAAAATTCTTAAATATAATGATATGATCCATACTACATGTAATAATTAAAATAAAGCATCATTATATTAAAATCAAAGCAATGTTCAAACAAAATAAATAAATGGACACCCATCCCAGGATGGAAACATGTCCGTACATCGTCTATGTCTAAAACTAAATAGGACACCCACCGAAAGGTGGAAACATATCCTTTACATTGATCCAAAACTTTAAAATAAGCTAAATTACATGATGTTCATGATACGAGGTACCCAAAATATGGAAACATACCTCTTACAATATTTTGAAACCAAAGCAAATCAATAAAAATAACCAACCATTCATTATAAATAAATCATTCATCAAAGTCATCAAACATCAATCAAAATATATAATAAACATTAATCTAATTTAAATAAAATAATAAGTATATAAATTTAGGGTTTATGCATCAATTAGGGTTTCTTGGGTTTTATGTTTGATAATTAGGGTTTTGTATATATTGGATTAATTAATTAAGAAACATTTAATATAAAAGAAATAATATGGCTACTGGATGTTTGAATTAGAGATTAGATTTGAAATAAATTAGGGTTTGAATATAAAGAATGGAGGTTTTGAATTTAGGGTTTCGAAAGTTGTATATGAAATAATATTAAAGTTTAGGGTTTAAGTAAATAAGATTGAAGATCATGAAAATAGTATTTTAAGTTAGGTATTTGGAAAGAATATGCTACTATGAATCTCAAAAAAATAGATTTGGTTAGGGTTTTAAGAAAATAGATTATTGTTTTGTAGTTTTAGAAAAGTGTAATTAGGGTTTTAGATTTCAAAAATTAGTTTTATGGGTATTAAGGTATTAGGGTTTTGAAAAAAATATTTTTTTAGGGTTTTAAATAGAGTTTAGATGGTAAGTAGAGCAATTGATCAATGTGCCTAACAAAAACATCATCTATTGTATGTTTAAATAATTGATCTAATTGAGTGATAAAGCTACTGTAAAAATAAGTATGTAAAAATTCAAACCTCCGTTGTTGGTTGCAACATAATTTTGAATTCTGGTTGAACAATAACAAAGACAGTGTAGGTTGCCTTTGATGGATTGTTTGTTGCTTGCTAACTGCCTCTTCCTCCTTCAAGTCCAAGGTTCTGAATCTATTCTGAAAAAGTCTAGCTACTGCCAAAAGTCTGATCCTCTCTTTGGCTGAAAAATCCTCCTCTTTCTGTGTCTTTAATGTAGTATTTATAAGAAAAATAAAAACCTAATGCTAATTAGTTAAGATAATAAAAATTGTTTAGGAAATAAAATTAAAAATCAAGTAGAATAGGGTTTTGAAAAAACTACACGTTTCTGCTGCTATTTTGCCTGCGGCAAAATTGGCTCGCAGCCAATTCGCCGTAAGCAAATTTTGCTGTGAATTGTCTTGAGGCCACTTTGCCGCAGGTTTTACCTGCGGCGAATTGGCCCAAGCCAATTCGTCACTGATTTTACCTGTCGCCTATTTTTTATTTTTTATTATTTTTATTTATATATTATTATTTTTAAAAATGATAAATAAATAAATAATAAAATAAATATTATATTAAAATAAATAATATATAAATAAATAATATATAAAATAAATAATAAGTAATAAGTAAAATAAATAATAGATAATAAATATTAAAATTAATAATATGTACCACAAAAATTATTTCGGACTATTTTAAAATCTTTGGACCGGACTGGTGTCAAAAAAAGATTTGGGTTCTAGACCCAGTTTGAGTTCTGGACTGAAAAAAGATTTGGGTTATGGACTCGGTTTAAGTTTTGAACTCAAGGGTTGGGGACCAGAGGTGGTTTAGGTTTTGGATCCGATTTGAGTTTTGGACTCGAGGTGGTTTGGGTTCTAGACCCGGTTTGAGTTCTAGACTCGAGGTGGTTTGAGTTCTGGACCGAGTTTGAGTTTTGGACTCGAGGTGATTTGGGTTCTTTTGAGTTCTAGACTAAAAAAAATTTGGATTTTAGACCCGAGGTGGTTTGGATTCTAGACCCGGTTTGAATTCTAAACTTGAGGTTATTTGGGTTCTTGACATGGTTTGAGTTCTAGACTTGAAAAATATTTGGGTTTAGGACCTGAGGCGGTTTGGGTTCTGAACCCGATTTGAGTTCTGAACTCGATTTGAGTTCTGAACTCGAGCTGGTTTGGTATCTAGACCCAGTTTGAGTTTTAGACTCGAGGTGGTTTGGGTTCTAGACCCAAGACTGGATTTGATTGACCTTTTGTCAGATTAAGAGTTCTGGCTTTCTTCTAGCCATTTTTTAGCTCTTCTAGCTGATTGATATTCCATCATGGATTTCTTCTAGCCACTCGTTCTATTCTTCAATGGATCGACTCCAGCTCTTCTAGCTAGACTAACCTTCTGTCATCTGTGAATTTTGGCTTTCTTATAGCCGGTTGTTCCATTCTTGAATGGATTGTGGATCTTCACCCTCAAAATGGATCTTCATCCTGTGTCATTGAGTCTTCACCCTTTAAAATGGACCTTCAACCCTTAGACTTCGGGTCTTCACCATTCAAAATGGATCTTCATCCTTTGGACTTCACCCTTCACCCTTCAAAATGGATCTTCATCCTTGGTATTATGTCTTCACCTTTCAAAATGGATCTTCATCCTTTGGACTTTGGGTCTTCACCCATCAAAATGGATCTTTATCCTTTGGAAATCGAGTCTTCACCCTTCAAAATGGATCTTCATCCTTTGGACATTGGATCTTCATCCTTGGACATCGGGTCTTCACCCTTCAAATCGGATCTTCATCCTTCGGACATTGGGTCTTCACCCTTCAAAATGGATCTTCATCCTTTGGAAATTGGGTCTTCATCCTTCAAAATGGATCTTCATCATTTGGACTTTCGATCTTTACCCTTCAAAATGGATCTTCATCCTTGGTATTAGGTCTTCACCTTTCAAAATGGATCTTCATCCTTTGGACATCGGGTCTTCACCGTTCAAAATGGATCTTTATCCTTTAGAAATCGGGTCTTCACCCTTCAAAATGGATCTTCATCCTTTGGAAATTGGGTCTTCACCCTTCAAACTAGATCTTCATCCTTTGGATAATGGATCTTCATCCTTGGACATTGGGTCTTCACCCTTCAAATTCGATCTGCATCTTTTGCACATCGTGTCTTCACCCTTCAAAATAGATCTTCATCCTTTGAAAATTGGGTCTTCACCCTTCAAATTAGATCTTCATCCTTGGACATTTGTCCTATATTGGCTTTAGCTCTTCTAGCTTGACTGATCTTTTGTCTTTTACATCTTCATTCTTTTGGGGTTCTTACTTTCTTCTTATTCCATTCTTTTTGTTCTTCTTTTAAAAAAACTCAACTTTTTTTCCTGGCCTTTATATCCTCTTTTTCCCCCCTATGTGGCAAAATATTGAAAGTGAGTCTGCAAATGTTTTGTACACACATAAACTCAAAAAATTGGAAGGAGAAACTTTGCCCCTGTGTAGGCTCAAACCAATGATTTTTTCTATACAGTCTTTGGTTGATGTTTGTGTATTGTCTGGTTCTTTGCAAAAGTATGAATTTCTTCTTTTGCAAAGTGACTGGAACTTCCTCAAGCAATGGGCCTTCCATGCCCCCTGATTCTATATCTGCTTCATGTTTGCTTCATAGAGTATCTGTTGTTCACTTTGACAAAGGATAGGAACACAAGACAAAAAATGCAGTGTGATATGCATATGTATGCATGATATGCATAGATAATATTTACAGTGATACTATTGACTCATAGTGTAATATCCGTGATTTTGGAGATATAAAATTGTACATAACCAATATATATACCTAGTGTATATATAACATATACATATGGTATATTAATTGTATATGTTGGATATATATATTACATACTTAATATATTTAATACACATATAAGGTAAATTTGATGTGTATATAGGAATATTATTTGTGCATATGGGTATTTATATTCATTAAATATATATTACATAGACATAGTATATACATTACATAAATATGTACATAATGATATATGTGAAATATAAGTAACATATATAAGATATATACATATACATAAAATATACAATATATATATATGGGATATAATTTGGTGTTGGAAAAGTGAACAATGAAAATAATAATAATAAAATAATATTAGATAGTGCAAGATGATGGAAAAGTGTGATATTTTCTAATTATTAATTAATTAATAATAAGTAAATAAAAATAATTCAATATTAATTTATTTTTGGATGCTAGAAAATTAAATATATTTATTAATGATTAATTAAATAAATATTTAGATATATAAGGCTAGAAATTAAAGAAGAAAGAAATTAAAAAGACAAAAACATAAATATTAAAGGAGGGGTAAATTAGTAAATATACTTTATAAAATTTAAAACTTAATAAAATAATTTAAAAAGAAAATATTTTTGAATGGAAGATGAAAATTAGAATTTTTAAAAAATAATTAATTAAAATAATACAAAAATATATATATGTGGTCTTAAATGAAGGAAAGAGAAAAAAAATCAAAAATTTAAAAAGAATTTTTTTTATTCTTCTTCTTCCTCTCTTTGACGTTTTCTCCATGGATGAGGAAGATTGGTTTTTGCTTCATTTAAACAACCAATTTCCAAGGACTTTACAAGAACCAAGTGGGTTTTGGTGATTTATTCATAAATTAGTAAGTTTTCCTTTACAATTTTGAAGTTCCATCTAAATATATAATTTTGTATAATTTGAGATTTTAATGCAGTGTGTTTTAATTGGTTAAATGCACATGAAAGATGCTATTTTGTTTAATTATTAACGATTCTTAAGTTGGATTGAAGAAATGGTTAAGTTTGAGTTAAGTTGGTTGAAGAGAGAGAATTTAGGGTTATGAAACATTTGAATTTTTGAAATCATGAGTTTTAATTGTGTAAATTGGTTCCAAATGTGTTGTTTTGATGCATAAACAAGGATTTTAAAATCAAATGATAGATTTAGTTAAGTTTGGATAGAGTTTAAAGATGGTAGTATTGATTTAGGGTTTTGGAAAAGTGAATTTTCAAAGAATGATTAATTTTTTGATTTTAATGCTTAAATCATGTTATTTAATGATAAGTGGTGGAAATAAGATTGAAATGATAATTGAATTGAGTTGGAATGGAGATCCTTCAATAATGAAGGTTATGTCATTTTAGGATTTTGAACATAAGCATGTGGTTAATTAATTTAATTGGTTTAAACATGTTAAAATATGCTTATAATGATATAATTAAACACAAAATAATAATTTAAAGGGTTAATATGGATTTGCAAAGTTAAAGTAAGGAAAGACTTAATTTTTGAAATTTTGTAAGAGTGTTGTTAAATTAAGGTTTGATGTTGAGAATGCCTTAGAATGTGATATTAAATTATTATTTATGATCACATTTGATATAGGCATTGAGAGGAAGTAGTTTGGCCAATCCAAGTGTTGAAGGGCAACTTGGAAGAGAAAGTTGGCGAGAGTTTTAAGATTATTTTGGTTGCTATTTGAGGTATGTACAAACATTGAATATATTGTTTATATTTGCATAACATTTGGGCTTAACACATTTTGGTTGGAAAATGTGTTAAGTTACTTGGTTCATTGATTGAGTATGAATAATGTGCTATGACATTTATAATGTCATATATGTGTTAAATGCATTGTGAAAAGCCATTGATAACGGCTAAATTGTGTAGAATGTGAAATATGTATATTATGTGAAAATACCCAAAGTAATTGGGTAATGTGTTGTGAATGCAAAAATGAGATATGTGGAATAATGAAATGAATCGATATTGATAAAAATGAGAAAAAATGAGAAAAGTTAGAAAAATGAGAAAGATGTGAAAAATGAGAAAAAATGTAAAAATAAGGCAATGTGCCTAGATTGAATATGTGACAATGAGAAAGAGATTAATAATGAGAAAAATGAATAAATGAAAAAAGTGAGAAAAAGATGATATAATAATGCAATGTGCCTAGTTTGATCATGAGAAAATGAGAAAAGTTTTGATAAAGGAATTATGAAAGAATTTGATAATGAGAAATATGAGTAAATTGTGTGCCTAGTATGTTATTCAATTGTCAGAGTTCTGGATTTGGCGGCATGCCTATGATCACATATGGGCTAAACACTGGAATGGTGAAAAAACTGGATCGTAATCCAGGCCAGCTGATAAATATGATGTTTTTGGTGTGAAAAGACTGGATCGTAAGCCTCAAAAACTGTAGTAGTCTAGCCGGGTTGAGGACCAAGATACTGGGGCCTAAGGGTCTAGCCGGGTTGAGGTCCAAGAGACTGGGGCTATTACATTATCCATGGATATATTGCCTACGGGGCTAGACACATGGTGTCATTATGGACCAAAGTAGTAACTCTGAAATTTGAATATCATATTAGATCCTTTTGGGCCCATGCTTGTCTTTGATTTAATGTGAATTATGAATTCTGATACAATTGAGTAATATAATGAGATATAATGTTATGAGTTGTGATATATATATATATATGTTGTGCATTGATATTTCAATTGGACTATATTGTTATCAAAGTTTGTACTACTAAGCTTTGGCTTAGTGCGATTGTAATTCGTCGCGCAGGTGTCATGGATGTTTTGGTAGAGCCAGAGAGTTCTACTAGACCTGGTCAGGTCTAGGTTTGTATTTATTGAGCTTGAAGAGTTGTTTTTGGGTATATCAAGATCAGAACCAGTTGCCAGCATGTACATTTTTGATATTATAGTATATTTTGATATTATGTATGTTATGATATATTTTTGAAGTATATATTGTAAATTGTAAAGAATGATTTGAATAATTTTGTTTAAGATGGGATTTTATATGTAATGTTGATATATATACCTTTATATAAGTATTTTGAGAAAATATGGAGAAATTGAGAAGTATTGGTGAATTGATTTTATTTGGAGTATTTGTTTTATGCAGGTTGTGTTTTGTTGAATTTTGGAAACGTCTAAATTACAGACAAAACTCTAGCAAATTTTTTTCCAGAGATTTTCTTATAAAATGTTATTTCGGGTTACTATAGCAAGTAAAGAATATTTATATACTATCTAATTTTATATATTTAGTATTTAAAATTTTAAAATAGAAATGTGTAATTTTTTTATTAAATCGATTTGTGACATTTTCATACTGTATATGCGTATTTTATATATCCTAAAAATATGTATTGTATGTATATAAGGTATGAGAGTGTTACATTTATTTTGGTATCAGAGCCTAGGTTTGAGGTTCTCGACCTAGGTTGGTTGTTAGAAAGAGAAAATTAGAATTTTAAAAAAATATTTTTCAATTGTGATGCATGCATTGGCACTGGCAATTTATCTGATCCCTGATGTGACATGTCCGTTCGACATAACGGATATGAGTTGAGATGACGTCTAAGTTATATAGATCAGAGTGGCACAGTAGAAGCAACATTCTGGACCTTATGGATTAAGAATTTTTGGAACTTCTACTCAAAATTAAGATTCATGGTTGATTCAATTGATGAATAAGTGGAATTAAGAAAAATAATTTATGAAATGATTTATGATATGAAATAAAAAGTTTGAGAAATGGACATGATAGTTACAAAAAAATTTTATAGGTATGCTGTAAAATGATATTTTCGAATTTTTAAATAAATATAGGAACGTTGGATGAGTTTGAAAATTTAATAATTTTTTATATGTTAGAATCTAATGTATAAAAATTTCATGATTTTTAAAGATGAATTACCAATTAAGAAAGGTAGAAGAACACAGATTGTTGGAGGAGTTTCAGAAACTCAGAATCTATAGAAATTGAGAAACATATTTAAAACCTAAGGCAAACCCACCCAGAAAAATATGAAAATTTACAACCAATATCATATGTATCCTATAACATATGTTTAAAATTTCCTGAATTTTTATTAAGGTATGATACTCGAAAAAAATAGACAATCGGGTGCTGCCAGAGAAATTATTAAAGAGACAGATTCTATGATTTTATAAGATTTAATTTTTAAATATATTAAATCAATTTGGAAAAATCTAAAATTTTAAATATAAGTCCTTATATGTGTCAAGTCCGCATGGCTAAAATTTTATAAGCTTTTATAAAGAATTGGTAAGGAATATAAAAATTGAAAGTGAGAGTGACATGAAACTAAGGAAGTCATACAATTTTGTATACATGAGTAATAAATTAATTTCATGAGACAAATGAATGAAGAAAATTATGAAAATTTATATACATATGGGTAGAAATATGAAGAAGGAATATGGAGTTTTTAATAATTTTCAACAAAGAGTTCATAATTAAAATCAAGGAGCGAAATCACATATAATAGCGAATTATTTATTATGGAACAATAATGCATGATTTAGGGTTGAGTGTGTAAAATTAAAGTATATAAGTGGATGGGATTTGGTGAGGTTCATGTTGTTGGTTGTATTATGTGGAATTTGAATTTTTGAAATTGGTTTTCATAGTTGTGAAAGTGATGTACTTTGATGTTATATTAATATATAGGTAATGCTTATAAAGTTAGCTCTTGAAAGTGAGATTAATATAATGAAGTTTAAGTAAAATAGTAAGTTGGAAATTTAGAGTTGTAAGGGAATTTCGATGAGGATTGTTTAGATATTGATAGTTTAATGTTTAATAAGCATGGGAGTAATTTTGAATGAGTAATATTATTTATAAAAGTACTAACTAAGGTGTAATGTGGTTGATAATATAGAAATGTGTTATGAAATAAAGAGAAATGATTAAGCAAGTGAAAATGAGTTACTTTAGGTAATTGAATTGGAAATGATGAAAATGGATATGAAAGGTATAATAATTGAAAAAAAATGTGTGAGAGAGATGTCACATTAGAAATGTGACTAAGATTTATATGAAGTGTTAAATATATATATATATATATATAAGAAACTTATTTAAGAAATGGGCGATTAAATAAAAAAAGATGTTAATTATGTTGTGGTCAGAGTGTATATATATGTTGAATTGATGAATAATTTAAGTAATGTCAAAAGAATGAGAAATGATAATACTCTCTGAAAGGTGATAAATGTTAACTTTGTATAGGTTGTATGTAAAAGAGGAATTGAGTATAATTGTATGATATGTGTGATGAGATTTTTCAATATGAATGCTATTGTGATATGTAGGAAAATGTGGAAAGTAAGTCACATTGTTAATATGACTTACGAAGGTGTATGTGGATGATTAAAAAAAAATGTTATCAAGTGTTTGCTACCTTATACAATTACTTGTCTAGTGATATTGAGAATGATATTGCATGTATTAATAGACCTAAGAGAGATTAGGTCTTGAACTGTGTAGAGCTAGGTCATGTGATGAAATTGAGATTGAGATTGGACCCGAGCAGCGTTGGATGGTGACATTGTTATTGTAACAACTAAACTTGATGATTGTGTAGTGTTTTGGGCCCAAAGTATATGCGTATAAATAAGAGATTGTAAAGAAAAGGAAAGTATAATGAAGAAAGTATGAAAGTGAAAAAAAATAAAAATAAAAATAAATTTTTTTATAAGAGATAGATTAGAAATGGAGTAATAAATGGAAATTGTGTAAAATTAGCATATGAAAGAATGTGTATATGTAAGAGATGATAATGATAATATTGTTGAAATATGAGTTAGGCTAATGATAATCAACTAATCAAAAGTAAATTGCTTTGAATCAGAGCTGAAATGTGTTAACTCTTCATGTAGTAAGAGTTTAAAGAACTTATATGTGATTTTAAAATGCCACGGATGTGTAACCATTAGTACATGGGTGTAGTTTCGAGATAAGAGCTATTTGAGAAAGAATTATAGTGAAGGCGGTGTTTATTTGTAACCTACAGACGTGGACTTAAGATGATACAATTGTGAAATATATTGAGTGAAATTGATAGTTTTTGTTTCATGAGTACAAGCAAGATTTGTGGTTGGTATAGTTGGACTCATAACCTTATGTAGAAATTTATTTATGACCATAAATAGTGTGAAAACAGAAGAGAATTGTGAAAATATGATAAGTATAAATGATGTGTAAGAACAATGATTTTTGTAAATATGGTAACTACAAGAAATATGAGAAAGGGGTAAATGAAAGGAATTATGAAATGCGCATAAGAGCTATATTGAATGTGTTTGAAAGTGGTATAAAATGAATAAGTTGATGAAAATGATGTTTAAAGTGAATGAGGCTAGGGGAAATAAATATTATCTGTAATGATGAATTCAAAGAGAATTAAAATTTGAGAATAAATTTTACCTAATAGAATTTGGTCATTAATTGAAAACATATTGATGAATTTAAAATAGACTAAAGGTTGGTCAGAATAGAATAAGGCTGTGATGGTCATATTGTGATAATTAGATCAATTGATCTGAAATGTAATAAGTTTATAAATAGTTATTGAAATTCAATGTGTGTAGATGTATTAAGAATATGCAAGCTATATGATAATGTGCATAGTATAGCATTCTGATATGTATATGCACATGAAAGGAGCTAAGTTATGTTAGTTTCAAATAATTATAAGAAAAAAATGTTAGTTATAGTATAATTGGAATGAATCTTACTAAGAAAATAAGATTTTGTTGTTGTATAATGGTGATATTAAATTAATATGTGGTAATTGTATAAAGAGTAGGATCAAAGTGAAGATGTGTAAATTATTGTGTTAAGATAAAAGTTATTAACATTTGAATTTAAGGTTATGAGAGTATATTTTTAAGATAATGAAGTGATCAAATATCTTGAGTGCAATAGGCATGTGGTGTATATATATTAAGGAGAAGAACTGATTTTTGTCTAATGACAATTTGATTGATGATATGATAATTTGTTGTGACTGTTTGAGTAAATAGATAATATAATGATGTGTTAGGAAATGATAAAAAGGAAATTAAGAATGAAACTAAGGGGGATAATAGAAATTATGTAATTTGTTAAAATAATGATTTGGATGATTTATTACCATACTGGATAATTTCGAGGATAAAATTATTTAAGAGGGAGAAAATTATAACATCCGTGATTTTGGAGATATAAAATTGTATATAACCAATATATATACCTAGTATATATATAACATATACATATGGTATATTAATTGTATATGTTGGATATATATATTACATACTTAACATATTTAATACACATATAAGGTAAATTTGATATGTCTATAGGAATATTATTTGTGCATATCGGTATTTATATTCATTAAATATATATTACATAGACATAGTATATATATTACACAAATATGTATATAATGATATATGTAAAATATAAGCAACATATATAAGATATATACATATACATAGAATATACAATATATATATATGTGGGATATAATTTGGTGTTGGAAAAGTGAATGATGAAAATAATAATAATAAAATAATATTAGATAGTGGAAGATGATGGAAAAGTGTGATATTTTCTAATTATTAATTAATTAATAATAAGTAAATAAAAATAATTCAATATTAATTTATTTTTGGATGCTAGAAGATTAAATATATTTATTAATAATAAATTAAATAAATAAATATTTATATATATAAGCCTAGAAATTAGAGAAGAAAGAAATTAAAAAGACAAAAATATAAATAGTAAAATATACTTTATAAAATTTAAAACTTAATAAAATAATTTAAAAAGAAAATATTTTTGAATGGAAGATGAAAATTGGTATTTTTAAAATAAATAAATAATTAATTAATTAAAATAATACAAAAATATATATATGTGGTCTTAAATGAAGGAAAGAGAAAAAAAATCAAAAATTTAAAAAGAATTTTTTTCTTCTTCTTCTTCCTCTCTTTGACGTTTTCTCCATGGATGAGGAAGATTGGTTTTTGCTTCATTTAAACAACCAATTTCCAAGGATTTTACAAGAACCAAGTGGGTTTTGGTGATTTCTTCATAAATTAGTAAGTTTTCTTTTACAATTTTGAAGTTCCATCTAAATATATGATTATGTATAATTTGAGATTTTAATGGAGTGTGTTTTATTGGTTAAATGCATATGAAAGATGCTATTTTGTTTAATTATTAATGATTCTTAAGTTGGATTGAAGAAATGGTTAAGTTTGAGTTAAGTTGGTTGAAGAGAGAGAATTTAGGGTTATGGAACATTTGAATTTTTGAAATCATGAGTTTTAATTGTGTAAATTGGTTCCAAATGTGTTGTTTTGATGCATAAACAAGGATTTTAAAATCAAATGATAAATTTAGTTAAGTTTGTATAGAGTTTGAAGATGGTAGTATTGATTTAGGGTTTTGGAAAAATGAATTTTCAAAGAATGATTAATTGTTTGATTTTAATGCTTAAATAATGTTATTTAATAATATAAGTGGTGGAAATAAGATTGAAATGATAATTGAATTGAGTTGGAATGGTGATCCTTCAATGGTGAAGGTTATGCCATTTTAGGATTTTGAACATAAGCATGTGGTTAATTAATGTAATTGGTTTAAACATGTTAAAATATACTTGTAATTATATAAATAAACTCAAAACAATAATTTAATGGGTTAATATGGATTTGCTAAGTTAATGTAATATCCTCATGTATGCCCTAGAAGTCTTGGTTATATTGTTGTTGTTGTTATTGTTATAAATTGGATTGAATGTATATGATGTGTTAAGAAAAGAAATTGGGAGGAGAATGCTTGTGTATATGTGTTTTGGAAAGAATTAGGGTTTAGAGAGAATGGTATATGTTGTGTATATGATGATATATATAACATATAAATGGGTCAAAGGAAGAGTCAAAGGAAGAGAGATATTTTTGTGTTAAGTGTGTAATTACATATGTGGGCTTATATGAGACAAAAGGTTAGTTATATGGTTAAGGGCAATTTGGTAATTGCTTGGATAAGATTACTTGGTGGAGATTAAAAGCAAAATTTGACTTTGTGTCTTCATCATTTTTCTTCTTTCTTTCATGAAGTGGCCGGCTCCTCCATAGACAAAGGGAAGCAAGAGGTGAAGAGAGGTTCTTGATGAGTTGAGTTCAAAATTGAAGGAAGATTAAGTGTTCAAGTGTTGATTCAAGAAGTTTTTAACTAAGGTAAGATCTTCCCTTTGATTTCTTTCATTCTTTTGAAGTGGTTTGGGAAGTTAATTAGGGTTTGATGATTTGATGATGAGATGTGTTTATGATTTGTTCTCAAGTGTTAAATTGGTTTTAAGTTAATAGTTTAAATAGGTGTAGTTGTTGGAAGTGGTAAATGTTGATTTTGAAAGGTGGAGAAGGATGGTGATTTTAGTGTTTTGAGATGATGTGTGTTTAATTGTTATATTAATGTGTTGTGAAGTAATTCTTATGGTGAATATGTGTTTAGAACATTGATTATGTTCATTTGAAACATGTTATATGATGAATATTGTGTTTGAGTGCAATTGAGAAAGTGTTGGTTTTAGTTAAGGTTATGTGCATGGGTGACACGGCCAGAAGCCATGAAGAGACACGCCCGTGTCATTTATTTGTGTTGGCTACTGCCTCTTTTATTTTTAAAGACACGGCCGTGTTCCTCAAGTGGGCTGGGCGTGTCCCTCAAATGAGTTGGATATTGTTTGATTTCTTGGTTCTCTTTTTGTATGGTTTGGATTCTTCAAAGGTAGTTTGGTCTCTAAACCTAAACATAAACATTTTTAAACATACTTAAACCAAGGAATGACTTAATCAAACACTTGTGGATGATCCTAAAGCTATGAATAATATAAATTGTTCTTGCATTGTTGAGATTGAACAATGTTATGTTATGCATTGTGAATGGTAATGTGTTTCATGAGTGATGGGAATGAAATGTTGATATTTATGAATGATGCTATGTGAGATATAATGTGATCATGGATGAGATAAATATACACTTGAATAATGAAGTGTTATATTGTGAAATGAAATGTGAAGCCATTGATATTGGCTAAGGTGATTCAAGGGAGATAAATGAGGCATGTTTGCCTAAATGATAATGAGAATTGAGAATGAAAACTAAATGAATTGTGTGGCTAATGTGTTATTCCATTTTCAGAGTTTGTTGTTGGTGGCATGCCTAATAAGTGTAACAATCTCTTGAAGTTAGGTTGGATTGAATCCTTGAAGCCTAATTGAGATGTTACCACCCTTGAAGCTAGGTTGGGTTAGTTCTTGAAGCCAAGTTGGGTTGAAGCTTAGCATGCTTTGCTCCCCTTGAAGCTTGGTTGAACTTAATCCTTGAAGCCTAGTTGGGTATATGAGATTGATAAATGTGATCATAAAACCAAAGCATTAACTCTGAAAATTGAATGGCATATTAGTGTGTCTTGGGCCCAATGCTTGTCTTTGTTTAATGAGAGTCATGATTTGTTTATTGTTGTTTATGGATGATTAAATGATTAAATAATGAAGTATATGCAATGATGTTGAAATGTGATATGCATATATGTATGTTGGTTATAAAATGTAAAAGGGATGTTGTTAGCTTTGCATCTATGTTGTTACATATATGATATGAATTAGAATTGACATTGTATTGCATTAAAGCATATCCATTGCATGTTTTATCTTACTAAGCCCTTGGCTTAGCGCGATAGTGTTTAATCGCGCAGGTAATAGAGTTGATAGAGTTGAACCCGAGAATTCATCAAGACCAAGTGAGAGTAGACCTTGAAGAATTCATTTTGGGAACTTAAAGATCAGAGCAAACTTGCCAATCATGTATACTTCTTTATATTTTGTAAAGAAATGTTTAATATACAAATATGTAAATATTTTATAACTTCCGCTGTGTGATATTTAAATATATATATATATAACTAATATGTTTTGTTTTATAAGTAAATGATCTACTTTTCTATAATGTATAATGATAAGGGTATTATATCAAGTTTTAAAGTGTTTTGAATATTAAGAGAACCGTAGCATCTCTATGTTTGGTGCACTTATGCTACATTGTTGTGGTTGTAGTGTATGTGCATTGGATATGGGGGTGTTACAATTGTTTTGGTATCAGAGCCTAGGTTTGAGATTCTCAGCCTAGGTAAAATGTAATAAAAAGAATATTTTTACTTAAAAAGGTGGTTTTTGAATAATAATATATGTTTGGGATTGGCAACCTCTGATCTTTAATAAGATGTAGTATGTTGTGTTTGCAGACTTGGGTTGTGATGGATTCTCACTCACGCCAGTCGGTTGAGGGTAGTGAGGAGAGCGTTGCTCCTGATGAGGGAGCTAGGGTTGATAGTGTTGAGGAGGCACCTGCTTCGGTGTCGGGTAGACCAGTTGGTGAGGAGGTTCCGCCAGCCTGGTTTAGGCATATGATGGAAGCTATGAGGCAAACACTTGTGCAACCGCAGCCACCACCCCCTCAGCCTTCAGTACCAGTGAGGCACTATATAAGCTAAGGAAATATGGAGCAGAGGATTTCTTTGGTACAGTTGATCCGGCTGTAGCAGAACAGTGGCTTGATAGAGTTCAGAGGGTATTTGTTCAGTTGCAAGCCACCTCAGAGGAAAAGTTTGATTATGCAAGATCTTTGCTACAGAAGGATGCCTACGATTGGTGGAAGACGGTGTCCCATTCTATGGATGATCCTCCAACACTGTCTTACACTGATTTTCTGAGGGAATTTGAGTTGAAGTATACTCCTAGGGAGTATAAGGACATGAAAAAGATGGAGTTTTTGAGTCTGAAGCAAGACAGCAAGACTGTTACTGAGTATGAGGTTAAGTTTATTAGATTGAGTCAGTATGCTGGGGGTATCATTGCTTATGAGATTGCTAGATGTCGGAGGTTTGAGGAGGGATTGAGGCCCTCGATTATGTGCTTAGTAGCTGGATCCAGATATCAGGATTTCTCACAGCTTGTGGCAGCAGCTCGAAGTGTAGAGCGAGCTCAGGGTATTGCGGTTGCTTCAGAAGAAGAGGTTAGGGTTAGAAGGCCCCAGTTCGAGGCAGGGTCTTCTTCTGCGAAGAGAGGTAAAGGAAGCTTTGTTCCTAGAGTTAGTAGGAGTCAGAGGTCAGCTGGTAGGTCAGTGCAGTTACAGAGGCAGAGATTTAGACCTGCAGCTTCAGTGGCGAGTGCTCCGACCCCTATGGTTCAGAGATCCACCTTACCCATCTGCATCCATTGTGGTAGGCCGCATGGTGGTCCTTGTTGGAAGGCTGGTGTAGTAGGGGTTTGTTTCAGATGTGGATCGCCAGATCACTTTGTGAGAGATTGTCCTGAGAGGCAAGAGCAGATGTCAGTTGATACTGCAGCTTCTCGACCTAGTGTGAGGGGAGGTCGAGTAGGCAGAGGTAGCAGCCGGGGAGGCAGATCTGGGTTCAGTGTTAGAGGAGGTGCTACATCCAGGGAGAGTAGACCAGAGGAGGTTGGTTCTTCCCAGAGGATGTATGTTATGCAGAGGCAGCCAGATGCTTCGGCAGTCATTGCTGGTACTTTTTCCTTATTTGGTTTTTCAGTACTTGCTTTGATTGATCCGGGTTCCACGCATTCATATGTTAGTGCATCTGTATTGCCTGTATTTGATGTGCATGCTGAGTCCCTAGGATTTGATGTGTTGGTGACAAATCCGTTAGGGCATAGTGTGGTTGTGAGTAAGGTGCACCGAGATAGTGCAGTGAGGGTGCAAGGTGAGGAGTTCCTTGGAGACTTGATTGAGATGCCATTTAAGGAATATGATGTGATCTTAGGTAATGGATTGGCTATCTCGACATGGAGCTGTGGTGGATTGTAAAAAGAAAATTGTTTCTTTGAGAACGGGTGATGGTAGAGAGGTGATAGTATCTAATAAGCAGGAACAGCTAGCCTCCTTATTTGTTTCAGCTGTTGCAGCTAGGAGATTGATTAGAAAGGGGTGTGAAGCCTATCTTGCTCATGTGGTGGATACTAGAGTGAAGGGTTCTCCCATTGATAGTATTGCCACAGTTGCAGAGTTCCCTGATGTTTTTCCAGAGGAGTTGCCAGGATTGCCTCCTGAGAGAGAGGTGGAGTTCGGTATTGAATTGTTGCCTGGTACCACTCCTATCTCTATTACTCCTTATAGAATGGCACCAGCAGAATTGAGGGAGTTGAAAGTGCAATTACAGGAGTTGTTGGATAAAGGATTCATTCGCCCCAGTGTTTCTCCTTGGGGAGCTCCTGTGCTATTTGTGAAAAAGAAAGATGGTACTATGAGGTTGTGTATCGATTATAGGCAATTGAACAAGGTGACTATTAAAAATAAATATCCTTTGCCTAGAATCGATGATCTCTTTGATCAATTGAAGGGTGCAGCTGTGTTTTCTAAAATTGATTTGAGATCTGGGTACCATCAATTGAGAGTTAAAGCTGAAGATGTTCCTAAAACCGCCTTTCGGACCAGGTATGGGCATTATGAATTTTTAGTTATGCCTTTTGGTCTGACGAATGCACCTGCAGCTTTTATGGATTTGATGAATAGGGTGTTTAGGCCCTATCTGGATCAGTTTGTAGTGGTCTTCATCGATGATATTCTAGTGTATTCAAGGAATGAAGAGGAACATGATTTGCATCTGCGGATTGTGTTGCAGATTTTGAGAGAGAAGCAGTTATTTGCCAAATTGTCGAAGTGTGAGTTTTGGTTGGATCAAGTAGCTTTTCTCGGACATATTGTTTCTGCAGAAGGCATTAGAGTTGATCCGAGTAAAGTTGAAACCATTTTAAATTGGAGTCCACCCAAGTCTGTGACAGAGATTAGAAGTTTTCTGGGTTTGGCAGGCTATTACCGGCGGTTTGTGAAAGGGTTTTCTTTGATAGCTACTCCACTCACCAGATTGCTTCGTAAGGGAGTGAGGTTTTTATGGACCGATCAGTGTCAGGCGAGTTTTGAACAGTTGAGAGAAATGTTAACTCAAGCGCCTGTTCTTACTTTACCTGTTGAAGGCAAACCGTATGTGATCTACAGTGATGCTTCACATAAAGGTTTGGGGTGTGTTTTGATGCAGGAAGGGAAAGTTATAGCTTATGCATCTAGACAGTTGAAACCGCATGAGCTTAACTATCCGACCCATGATTTGGAATTGGCTGCCATTGTGTTTGCATTGAAGATTTGGCGCCACTATCTGTTTGGGGAGAAATGTTTCATCTACACTGATCACAAAAGTTTGAAGTATTTGGGTGTCCAGAAAGAGCTCAATCTTCGTCAAAGGAGATGGTTAGAATTGATTAAAGACTACGACTGCTTGATTGATTATCATCCAGGTAAAGCAAATGTTGTTGCTGATGCCTTGAGTCGGAAGTCTTTAGCAGGTTTGACTGTTTTCTCGCTCTCGTTGCTTGTTGAGTTGAGAGCATTGTGTGCTAGTTTTGTACCTTGTGATGATGGTGCATTGTTAGCACAGTTGCAATTGAAGCCGGTTTTGTTAGATCAAATCAAAGAAGCTCAGTTGGCCGATAAGAAGATACAGAAGATTGTTTCGGATTGTCAGAGTGGAAAGGGTAGAGATTTTATTGTGAAGAGTGATGGAAGTCTCTGGTTCAAGAGCCGATTGTGTGTACCCGATGATGCTGATTTGAAAAGGGTCATTTTGGAAGAAGCTCATCAGTCGATGTTTGCTATGCATCCGGGTAATACGAAGATGTATCATGATTTGAGACAGCTTTACTGGTGGATTGGGTTGAAGAGAGACATTGCTGAGTTTGTATCAAAATGTCTCACTTGTCAGAAGGTTAAAGCAGAGCATCAAGTTCCAACCGGGTTGCTTCAACCGTTGTCAGTGCCAGAATGGAAGTGGGAAAGAGTGACAATGGACTTTGTGTCTGGGTTGCCATTGACACGAAGGAAACATGATGCCATATGGGTGATTGTGGATAGATTGACTAAGACAGCTCATTTCCTTCCGGTGCGGATGGATTACTCTTTGGAGAGGTTGGCTGAGCTGTATATCCATGAGATTGTGAAGTTGCATGGTGTTCCAACTTCTTTAGTATCTGATCGAGATCCCAGGTTTACTTCAAGATTTTGGAAGAGTTTGCATAGTGCTTTGGGTTCGCGACTGCACTTCAGTACTGCTTTTCATCCACAGACGGATGGACAGTCAGAGAGGGTGATACAGATTATTGAGGACATGTTGAGAAGCTGTGTCATCGATTTCTCTGGAAGTTGGGATAGGTTTTTACCTCTTGTGGAGTTTGCATACAACAACAGTCACCAATCTAGCATTGGTATGGCACCATTTGAAGCATTGTATGGCAGACGGTGTAGGACACCTCTTTGTTGGAGTGAAATTGGGGAAGGTAAGTTAATTGGGCCTGATTTAATTCAAGAAACTGAAGAGAAAGTAAAGTTGATTCGAGGCAGGTTAAAAGCAGCTTCAGACCGACAGAAATCTTATGCAGATCTAAAGAGGAGAGATATAGAGTTTGATGTGGGAGATAAGGTATTTTTGAAAGTATCTCCTTGGAAGAAGATTTTGAGGTTCGGTCGGAAAGGAAAATTGAGTCCTCGTTTCATTGGACCGTATGAAGTTTTGGAAAGAGTTGGGCCAGTTGCTTATCGGCTTGCTTTGCCACCTGAGTTGGATCGTATTCATAACGTATTTCATGTTTCTATGTTGAGGAGGTACAGGTCGGATCCATCTCATGTGTTGCCGATTGAGTCAATTGAAGTAAATCCTGATTTGACGTTTGAAGAGGAACCAGTTGCTATCTTGGCACGTGATGTGAAAGAGTTGAGAAACAAAAGAGTGCCATTGGTGAAAATTTTGTGGAAGAATCATGGAAAGGAAGAGGCAACTTGGGAAAATGAACAAACCATGCGAGAGCAATATCCTCAGTTGTTTCAGATTTGATATCAGGTAATTTCGAGGACGAAATTTCTTTTTAGAGGGGGAGAATTGTAATATCCTCATGTATGCCCTAGAAGTCTTGGTTATATTGTTGTTGTTGTTATTGTTATAAATTGGATTGAATGTATATGATGTGTTAAGAAAAGAAATTGGGAGGAGAATGCTTGTGTATATGTGTTTTGGAAAGAATTAGGGTTTAGAGAGAATGGTATATGTTGTGTATATGATGATATATATAACATATAAATGGGTCAAAGGAAGAGTCAAAGGAAGAGAGATATTTTTGTGTTAAGTGTGTAATTACATATATGGGCTTATATGAGACAAAAGGTTAGTTATATGGTTAAGGGCAATTTGGTAATTGCTTGGATAAGATTACTTGGTGGAGATTAAAAGCAAAATTTGACTTTGTGTCTTCATCATTTTTCTTCTTTCTTTCATGAAGTGGCCGGCTCCTCCATAGACAAAGGGAAGCAAGAGGTGAAGAGAGGTTCTTGATGAGTTGAGTTCAAAATTGAAGGAAGATTAAGTGTTCAAGTGTTGATTCAAGAAGTTTTTAACTAAGGTAAGATCTTCCCTTTGATTTCTTTCATTCTTTTGAAGTGGTTTGGGAAGTTAATTAGGGTTTGATGATTTAATGATGAGATGTGTTTATGATTTGTTCTCAAGTGTTAAATTGGTTTTAAGTTAATAGTTTAAATAGGTGTAGTTGTTGGAAGTGGTAAATGTTGATTTTGAAAGGTGGAGAAGGATGGTGATTTTAGTGTTTTGAGATGATGTGTGTTTAATTGTTATATTAATGTGTTGTGAAGTAATTCTTGTTGTGAATATGTGTTTAGAACATTGATTATGTTCATTTGAAACATGTTATATGATGAATATTGTGTTTGAGTGCAATTGAGAAAGTGTTGGTTTTAGTTAAGGTTATGTGCATGGGTGACACGGCCAGAAGCCATGAAGAGACACGCCCGTGTCATTTATTTGTGTTGGCTACTGCCTCTTTTATTTTTAAAGACACGGCCGTGTTCCTCAAGTGGGCTGGGCGTGTCCCTCAAATGAGTTGGATATTGTTTGATTTCTTGGTTCTCTTTTTGCATGGTTTGGATTCTTCAAAGGTAGTTTGGTCTCTAAACCTAAACATAAACATTTTTAAACATACTTAAACCAAGGAATGACTTAATCAAACACTTGTGGATGATCCTAAAGCTATGAATAATATAAATTGTTCTTGCATTGTTGAGATTGAACAATGTTATGTTATGCATTGTGAATGGTAATGTGTTTCATGAGTGATGGGAATGAAATGTTGATATTTATGAATGATGCTATGTGAGATATAATGTGATCATGGATGAGATAAATATACACTTGAATAATGAAGTGTTATATTGTGAAATGAAATGTGAAGCCATTGATATTGGCTAAGGTGATTCAAGGGAGATAAATGAGGCATGTTTGCCTAAATGATAATGAGAATTGAGAATGAAAACTAAATGAATTGTGTGGCTAATGTGTTATTCCATTTTCAGAGTTTGTTGTTGGTGGCATGCCTAATAAGTGTAACAATCTCTTGAAGTTAGGTTGGATTGAATCCTTGAAGCCTAATTGAGATGTTACCACCCTTGAAGCTAGGTTGGGTTAGTTCTTGAAGCCAAGTTGGGTTGAAGCTTAGCATGCTTTGCTCCCCTTGAAGCTTGGTTGAACTTAATCCTTGAAGCCTAGTTGGGTATATGAGATTGATAAATGTGATCATAAAACCAAAGCATTAACTCTGAAAATTGAATGGCATATTAGTGTGTCTTGGGCCCAATGCTTGTCTTTGTTTAATGAGAGTCATGATTTGTTTATTGTTGTTTATGGATGATTAAATGATTAAATAATGAAGTATATGCAATGATGTTGAAATGTGATATGCATATATGTATGTTGGTTATAAAATGTAAAAGGGATGTTGTTAGCTTTGCATCTATGTTGTTACATATATGATATGAATTAGAATTGACATTGTATTGCATTAAAGCATATCCATTGCATGTTTTATCTTACTAAGCCCTTGGCTTAGCGCGATAGTGTTTAATCGCGCAGGTAATAGAGTTGATAGAGTTGAACCCGAGAATTCATCAAGACCAAGTGAGAGTAGACCTTGAAGAATTCATTTTGGGAACTTAAAGATCAGAGCAAACTTGCCAATCATGTATACTTCTTTATATTTTGTAAAGAAATGTTTAATATACAAATATGTAAATATTTTATAACTTCCGCTGTGTGATATTTAAATATATATATATATAACTAATATGTTTTGTTTTATAAGTAAATGATCTACTTTTCTATAATGTATAATGATAAGGGTATTATATCAAGTTTTAAAGTGTTTTGAATATTAAGAGAACCGTAGCATCTCTATGTTTGGTGCACTTATGCTACATTGTTGTGGTTGTAGTGTATGTGCATTGGATATGGGGGTGTTACAGTTAAAGTATATGGATTTGCTAAGTTAAAGTAAGGAAAGACTTAATTTTTAAGATTTTGTAGGAGTGTTGTTAAATTAAGGTTTGATGTTGAGAATGCCTTAGAATGTGATATTAAATGATTATTTATGATCACATTTGATATAGGCATTGAGAGGAAGTAGTTTGGCCAATCCAAGTGTTGAAGGGAAACTTGGAAGAGAAAGTTGGTGGGAGTTTTAAGATTACTTTGCTTGCTATTTGAGGTATGTACAAACTTTGAATATATTGTTTATATTTGCATGACATTTGGGCTTAACACATTTTGGTTGGAAAATGTGTTAAGTTACTTGGTTCATTGATTGAGTATGAATAATGTGCTATGACATTTGTAATGTCATATATGTGTTAAATGCATTGTGAAAAGCCATTGATAATGGCTAAATTGTGTAGAATGTGAAATATGTATATTATGTGAAAATACCCAAAATAATTGGGTAATGTGTTGTGAATGCAAAAATGAGATATGTGGAATAATGAAATGAATTGATATTGATAAAAATGAGAAAAAAATGAGAAAAGTGAGAAAAATGAGAAAGATGTGAAAAATGAGAAAAAAATGTGAAATAAGTCAATGTGCCTAGATTGAATATGTGACAATGAGAAATAGATTAATAATGAGAAAAATGAATAAATGAAAAAAAGTGAGAAAAAGATGATATAATAAGGCAATGTGCCTAGTTTGATCATGAGAAAATGAGAAATGTTTTGATAAAGGAATTATGAAAGAATTTGATAATGAGAAATATGAATAAATTGTGTCCCTAGTATGTTATTCAATTTTCAGAGTTCTGAATTTGCCGGCATGCCTATGATTGCCTACTGGCTAAACGCTGGAATGGTGAAAAGGCTAGGTCGTATGCTAGGCCAGCTGATAAATATGATGTTTTTGGGGTGAAAAGACTGGGTCATAAGCCTCAAAAACTGTAGCAGTCTAGTCGGGTTGAGGACCAAGATACTGGGGCCTAAGGGTCTAGCCGGGTTGAGGTCCAAGAGACTAGGGCTGTTACATTATCCATGGATATATTGCCTACGGGGCTAGACACATGGTGTCATTATGGACCAAAACAGTAACTCTGAAATTTGAATAGCATATTATATCCTTTTGGGGCCATGCTTGTCTTTGTTTTAATGTGAATTATGAATTGTGATACAATTGAGCAATATAATGAGAAATAATGTTATGAGTTGTGATATATATGTGTTGTGCATTGATATTTCATTTGGACTATATTGTTATCAAAGTTTGTACTACTAAGCTTCGGCTTAGCACGATTGTAATTCGTCGCATAGGTGTCATGGACGTTTTAGTTGAGCCGGAGAGTTCCACTAGACCTGGTCAGGTCTAGGTTTGTATTTATTGAGCTTGAAGAGTTGTTTTTGGATACATCAAGATCAGAATCAGTTGCCAGCATGTACATTTTTTATATTATAGTATATTTTGATATTATGTAAGTTATGATATATGTTTGAAGTATATATTGTAAATTGTAAAGAATGATTTGAATAATTTTGTTTAAGATGGGATTTTATATGTAATGTTGATATATATACCTATATATAAGTATTTTGAGAAAATATGGAGAAATTGAGAAGTATTGGTGAATTGATTTTATTTGGAGTGTTTGTTTTATGCAGATTGTGTTTTGTTGAACTTTGGAAACGTCCAAATTACAGATAAAACTCTGGCGAATTTTTTTTCCAGAGATTTTCTTATAAAATGTTATTTCAGGTTACTATAGCAAGTAAAGAATATTTATATACTATCTAATTTTACATATTTAGTATTTGAAATTTTAAAATAGAAATGAGTAAATTTTTTTTTATTAAATCGACTTGTGATATTTTTATACTGTATATGTGTATTTTACATATGTTGGAAATATGTATTGTATGTATATAGGGTATAAGGGTGTTACACATAGACTGAGGTGACCAGTTGAAGTGCCTTCATGGATTCCTTCCAGATGCTCGTTCATGTCTTGCATTAAAATGGCAGAAGACTTTACATTTATGGCTTCAAACTGGTAGCTTCCTTATCCATTCATTTCAACTTGTGATTAAACACATCAGTTGATAACTTCCTCATAACCTTGTGAATGATCATTTATTTTAAGCAATGTATCCTTTGAGATTCGATGGTGCAACATACTTCCCTAAACTTGAAGTTTTTGAAACATTTTTTTTAAATCATAAAATCATATTTTGGCTTTATCAAATTAGTGTCAATATACCTCAGGATTCAATTTTTCCAAGTTAACTTATCTATAACCTCAAACTCTCATCACCGCACTAAACTTGTGAGTCATTTCTATTTAAGCAAGAACTGTTGCACTTCAAATAGGCACATAACATTACTTTAGCCAAAGGCCTCATTGAGCTTAAATATTTATCTATCTCATATGCACGCTTATTCAAACTATCTCTACTAATAGACTCTACCTACTAAGAGAGATCAATAGGTCTTTAATAGGCTTGAAATGGGGTCTATAACGGACATGGTTTAAGCGAAGGCTATTTTGAGATTGGAGCTGATGCAACACTGTGACGCAGACCCTTAGCAACGATGGCAGCAAACCCAACGTATAACAATGGTAGAGAACTCCTTGAAACTTGGTAATCACCTCCTAAGGAACCCAATGCCTATAAAGAGACGTGAACTCACTATGATTGAAGGATTTAGTTGGTAAGAAGAAGGAAAATGCCACAACTCTCGTTGATAAGTAAACCAAATTCTTGATGCAAAGAAAGAATTAAAGAATCCACTCTAATCTCTCTCACACGAAAATTCACAAGAAGAACTTATAGAAGAATTCAAAAATTTCTTTAATAATAATGGTGTCCCCAATTTGGCCTAATAGTGCCCTTAAATAAGGGTTACAAAATTCCTAATTGCATATAGAAAATTAAGACTAAAACATTCTAGAAGGATCCTAGGCTTGTATGGGAAAACACTTCCAAAAACCCAACAAGAATAGGATTTGATAAAGTCAAAACAACTTAACTAATTAAAATAAAAGGATGAGGACCACAAAATAACAAAAATATCCCCTCTGACTAACTATGAAGATTTGGCAAAGGGGTGCAACAAACTCCCTTGTGTTAGACAAATGATCTTAATTTTGATCCTTGACAACTCAAATGGATGATCTATTTAACTTGTGTTTGAAGAATCTTGTTGCAGGATTAGGTTGCTTCAAATAAAGGTGAACAGAACATTTCTAGCGGTCGCACCTCACCTAAAGACGACCGCTCCATGCAATTACAGGATGAAACCTTATCACAGTAGGTTTCGCGGTCAAAAGTTTGACCTGAGTCACGACAGCTCCTACAGAATCGCGACCGTCCAAATATGTGAACTACCGCTACTCAAGGAACTTAAATCATTACAATCACAATAAGGTTCGCGGTGACAAGAACGGTGAATGACTCGACCTCGTTTACCACTTTAGCGATCGCCCATTAAGAGTCGCAATCGCCCTACCATTCAAGAAGAAATTGCTTAAAGAGACAGTAGTGTTCGTATCCTCAAGTGCGTCCAGAAGTTCGACGCAAGAATATGAGTTCGACCGCGAAATTCTACCAAGGGTGACTGCGAGATTCAAATTATGGCGGACATCTCTTTTGCTCTGTCAGAGAATGACACGTGACATGACCGTTGTAAACCCACTTCAATATTCAAAAAGGGCGACTGCACCTTTGCTTGGCGTGACCGTCCCGACAAACACAGCATGGGCAAGAACCGGTCTGACAAACACAGCATGGGCAAGATTCCAGCTGCAGAGCACTAAAATTCGACCGTTGAAGCTTTTTCAAAAGCAGAGACCGTCCCTTGTTAAAAGGACGACCGCGTGAAGCATGAGCGCGACCATCCTTGTATGAAGGGCGACCGCAAAGTGCTTCGGACAGTTTAAGTAAAGAAGGTCTAAACTGCCAAGACTTTATTCTCAATATCAATAACAGCTAGTAAGACCACATTGGCTATAAATACAATGTTTCTCTGAGAAAACAAAAAAAGGGACACAAGAGAAAAGATTTTCATAGCCAAGCAACAAATTTTCTTTTACTTAAATTTGCATTTGAATTGTAATGAATGTTAGGTGTTGGCATTAAAAACACCATTGTATAAGTTTGAGTGTGAGTTTGGGAAACACTTGGGTTGTGAGAGTAAGCCTTGTAAAACTCTTGTTAGGTTGTGAGAGTAAGCCTTGTAAAACTGTTGTTTGGGTTGTAAGTGTGAGCCTAAGAAAAACACTTGTGAAGTTAGGTGTGAACTTGTGAAAACACCAAAGTTGGAAGTGAGCTTGTAAAAACTTCAAAGATTAGTGGAACCTTAACAAGTTGTTAAGGAAGTGGATGTAGGATTGAAGTAAATCCGAACCACTATAAATCTTGTGTGTTCTTTCTTTCTTCCATTACTCAACCAACTCTCTATTTCGCATTTCTTGTTTGTTGAGTTTTTTAAATTGTCATTACTTCTTGAGGAAACCAATTCACCCCCTCTCTTGGTTGCCATCTTAGGACAACAATTGGTATCAGAGCCCTGAGATTTATTAAACTTAATTGTGAAATTTGATCCACTATGGCAACCTCTTCTTCATCAAGCTCTCATGGAAATCTCAACTCTGTTCTTAGACCCTATTTTGATGGAACGGATTACTCATATTGGAAACACAAAATGTACTTGTTTCTAGACAATGAAGGGATTGAACTATGGGATTTTATGGAAAGTGAGTGGAAATCTCCCACTTATGAAGTTGATGGTACTCAAGTTCCACTTCCCAAAGCTCAATGGTCAACTAGCAATATCAGAGATCGATTCAAGAATAATAGAGCTGCTTCCATCTTGATGAATTCCATTTCAAGAGAAGAAGGTGGAAGAGTTCAACATTTAACTTGTGCACATTGCATTTGGAAAACACTTGAAAACTATCATGAAGGTACAACTCAAGTGAGATTCACCAAAAAACAAATGCATGTCCATGAGTATGAGCTATTCAAGATGAAACCAAATGAAAATGTCACCGACATGACCAATCGCTTGCTTGCTATTGTTAATGAACTAAAGAAGTATGGCAAGGTATATGATCAAGGTGATGTAAACAGTAAAATCTTGAGAGCCCTAAGAGCTAGAAAGAACTTTGAATCCAAAGTATCATCCATAGAAGAAGCTCATGATCTCAGCACATTAAGAATCGACGAGCTAGTTGGAAAGTTACTCACATTTGAGCTACATAGTGAGAAAGAAGAAGATCAAGGTGAGAAAGAAAAGAGAAAACCAATTGCACTCAAAGCAATAAAAGAAGTTGAGAGCTCAAGCAATGAAGGTACTGATGATGAAGATGAAATGGCAATGTTCTCAAAAAGAATCAATGAATGGAAAAGGAAGAAAAGATTACAAGCAAACAAAGGCACACCTCCAAAATTCTCCTTCAAAGATAAAGAAAAGAAAAATGAGGTAAAATGCTATGAATGTGGAAAAACTGGTCACATTAAATCAGATTGCTTCAAATTAAAGAACAAAAAGAAATGGGATAAAGAAAAGAAAAAGTCTCTCAAAGCCACATGGGATGACTCTTCCTCAAGTGAAGAAGAGGAAGAAGAAGGAATTGCAAATCTTTGTCTCATGGCTATAGAAGATGACTCCAATGAGGTAAGTACTCAATCCTTTGATTTAGTAGCACATAATGATACAAATGATATAGATGATAGTGATTTGATTGAGCACATGAATTTTAAAATAGAAAAATATTTCTCTAAATTGATGCTCTATAAAGAAAAAAACTCTAAGTTAGAAAAGGATTTTATATGCTTAAAGAACTCTACCTTAGAATTGAAAACCTCAAATGAACACTTAATGAATACAATAGGAGAGTTAAATAAAAGCTCACATGACTTAGAAAAAGTGATTAAAGAGAATGAGACATTGAAGCATGAACTAAAAGAACTAAAAGAATCAATTTCCAGGTTTCATAAAGGAAAGGAAGCATTGAACACATTAATTAATAATCAAAGATCACCTTCCATGAAATATGGATTAGGATTCAATGGCTCAACCAACATTGCACCTAGCAAACCAACATTTGTGAAAGCATCTACAACTGAAATTTCTGATGTTCATATCAAAGATGCTTGCACCAAGTCTAAAAGAACTTCTTATGGTTCACTAGGAGATAAAGCCAAAAATAAGTATGCATTGTTGTTCACTAAACTTGCACAAAAGAAATCACATACTTGTAGCTGCATGCATAATACGATAAATACAAAAAGAAAAATGCAGAAGTATAAAATGCCATGGCAATGCACATATTGCATGAAATTCGGACACAAAAACTTCTATTGTTATATAAGAAAGGCTCATCTCAAATTAGAAGACTCTTCTGCTACTAACCATCAAGGACCCAACTTCATGTGGGTACCTAAAAGAAGATGATCACAATTGTCTTGCAGGTATGCCTAAAATCTACTATCAATGAAAGTACATGGCTTGTGGATAGTGGATGCTCAAGGCATATGACTGGAAATGCAAAGCTCTTTACTAGTATTACCTACAAACATGGAGGTAATGTAACTTTTGGAAACAATGCTAAAGGTAAAATTCTTGGTGTTGGCTCCATTGGTTCTATTGGTAAGGATTTAATTGAAGATGTATGGCTTGTTGATGGTTTGAAACATAACTTGCTAAGTGTTAGTCAACTTTGTGATAAAGCATACTTTGTCAATTTTGATTCCAAGGAATGCAAAATCACAAATTCAAATGATGTTATCATATTTAAGGGCACTAGAACAAACAACACTTATAATGTCAGCATACATTCAAATCATACATGTTTAATGTCCACTAATAATGATGCATGGTTATGGCATAGAAGACTAGGACATGCTTGTATGGATCAATTGAAATATATTTGCAATGAGAACTTAGTTGATGGCTTACCTAAGATAAAATATGATAAAGATAGGATTTGTGAACCTTGTCAACATGGTAAGCAACATAAAAGCTCATTTAAAACAAAGAGTGTTATAAGCACCTCTAGACCTTTAGAGCTCATTCATTTAGATTTGTTTGGACCAAATAGAGTTACAAGCTTAGGAGGCAAATCATATGCATTTGTTCTTGTTGATGACTACTCTAGATTCACATGGGTTAATTTCTTAGCTCAAAAGAATGAAGCCTTTAATTACTTCAAAACTTTTGCAAAAAGAGTTCAAAATGAAAAAGGATATGTGATCACATCTATTAGAAGTGATCATGGCAAAGAATTTGAAAATGAAAACTTTGAAGGCTTTTGCAATGAACTTGGCATTTCACATAATTTTTCTGCTCCTAGAACTCCACAGCAAAATGGTGTAGTTGAAAGGAAAAATAGAACTTTAATCGAAATGGCTAGGACAATGCTCAATGAATATGATTTACCATCTTATTTTTGGGCTGAAGCCGTTAATACAGCTTGTTACATTGCAAATCGTGTTTACAAAAGGCATTTAACTAATAAAACTTCTTATGAGCTATGGAATGGAAGAATACCCAGAATTGGATATTTTAGAGTATTTGGATGCAAATGCTTCATATTGAATACCAAGGATAATCTTGGAAAATTCTCATCCAAATCAGATGAAGGCATATTCCTAGGATATTCATCATATAGCAAAGCATATAGGGTATTTAACATGAAAACTCTAGTTATAGAAGAATCAATGCATGTTGTATTTGATGAGTCATCTAAACTTGATCAAAAGAAAGGTATTACTTTCAATGAACCTGCAGGTACTCTTGAACCTCTTGAATCTATTGATGCTCCAAAGATCAATCAACTTGAAGAAAAGAGTCAAGATCTACCTAAGGATTGGCAATACAAGAAAGATCATCCAAAGGAACTCATCATTGGAGAAACATCTAAGGGAGTAACTACTAGATCTAAAATTAATCATGTTGATGTTAATTTTGCTTTTGTTTCTCAAATTGAACCAAAAACTATTGAGGAAGCTTTAAATGATGAAAATTGGATAACTGCAATGCAAGATGAACTTAATCAATTTGAAAGAAATAATGTTTGGCAACTTACTCCTAGACCTATAGATCATTCTATAATAGGATGCAAATGGGTTTATAGGAATAAGCTTGATGAAAATGGTCACATTATTAGAAATAAAGCAAGATTGGTAGCCAAAGGTTATAATCAAGAAGAAGGTATTGACTATGATGAAACCTTTGCCCCCGTAGCCAGATTAGAAGCTATTAGAATATTACTTGCTTTTGTATGTCATATGAACTTTAAGCTTTATCAAATGGATGTCAAAAGTGCATTTCTAAACGGACTTATAAACGAAGAAGTTTATGTAGAACAACCTCCTGGTTTTGAAAACTACAAATTTCCTGATCATGTTTTCAAACTTACCAAAGCTTTATATGGATTGAAACAAGCACCTAGAGCTTGGTATGATAAACTTAGTGCATATTTGCTTGAAAATGGTTTTTCAAAAGGAAAATTAGACACAACTCTTTTTGTTAAAAAGGATAACCACAACATTTTGATTGTACAAATTTATGTGGATGACATAATATTTGGAGCTACTAATGAAGTCTTGTGCAAAGAATTTGCTTCTTGTATGACTAGGGAATTTGAAATGAGCATGATGGGTGAACTCAAGTTTTTCCTTGGACTGCAAGTCAAGCAATGTGAAGATGGGATCTTCATCAACCAATCAAAATATACAAAAGAACTCATCAAAAAATTTGGAATGGATGGCTGCAAAACTAGCAAAACTCCTATGAGCACATCATTGAAATTAGGTAAAGATGAAAATGGTAAAGAAGTAGATGAGAAGAAATATCGAGGTATCATCGGATCACTACTTTACTTAACCGCTTCTAGGCCTGATATAATGTATAGTGTATGTCTTTGTGCTAGTTTTCAAACTAGTCCTAAAGAATCACACTTGAATGCCACTAAGAGAATCTTGAAATATTTGAGTGGTACAATGCATTTAGGACTTTGGTATCCTAAAAATACATCATTTCATATTATAGGATTTTCAGATGCAGATTATGCTGGTAGCATCTTAGATAGGAAAAGCACAACAGGAGCATGTCACTTTCTTGGTAATTGTCTAGTTTCTTGGCATAGTAAGAAACAAGCATCGGTTGCTTTATCCACAACGGAAGCTGAATATGTTGCAACATGTTTTTGTTGCACACAAGTATTATGGATGAAACAACAATTGCTTGACTATGGTAAAGTCTTTAACAATATCTCCATTAAAAGTGACAACACTAGTGCTATCAACCTGTCTAAAAATCCTATCCAACATTCTAGATCCAAACACATAGATATTAGACATCATTTCTTGAGAGAAAATGTACAAAATCAGAATATAATCCTAGAATTTATAGATACAGAAAATCAACTTGCTGATGTCTTTACGAAACCCTTGAATGAAGATAGACTTAATTTCATTAAACTCAATTTAGGAATGATTGATGGAATCACTTTGAATTAATTAAAACTTTTGCCTTACAATAAAGTTTCTATATGCATGAATTTAATTTTTCTTAACACACTAGAAATATCTTCCATCTTTCCTTGAATCTTTCATTTTTTAAGTCTGTCGCGGTCGCTCCAGTGTCCTTTAGCGATCGCTATCTCGTCTGCCAGTTTCATTCAATAAAAATCTCTGTGTGCGGTCGAGAAAATTTGTGCGCGGCCGCACCAATTTGAATAGTTTCGACCGTTACAGACAGTTTCTTCCCTCGCGAGCATACCTATATTACTAATGGTCGCTAGACTGATTGTCACGATCGTACCTCGTTGAATATGTGACCGCACCCTGTACACTCTGCTCGAAAATTTATAACCGTTGGCTGTATGACAGGTCGCAACTCTTAACTTTCAACAGTCATAAACGGCTATTTTCTTAATTCCATCTATTTAAGAGTATGTTACAACAGTTTATCTGATATTTTGCTTATTAAAACACACAAACTTCCTTCTGAAACCCTAAAAACTTCTCAAAATCATCTGTTTCTCAATCAACCTCTGTTTTCCAGTTCACTCCTGCTCTTTCTGTTCTGATGGCTCCCAAAAGAAAAACCACCTCCAAAATAAAAGGTCAAGCCAAGAGAGTTCCAGGAATCACTATTAGAGAACCCATAGTTGATCCTCCATCTCCTCCATAGTCTAGAAGAGGTGAGAAAATTCACAAACCTCACCACCAAACTTCTGAGGAAGATATTATGTATGCCATGCTAAAGAAAAAGAAAGTTGAAGGCACCAAATCTCCTTTTGGTGGGATGCTTTCTGCCTTGGACATCAAGGACGAAATTGAGAGATTGCTGGATGTCCTTGGATGGAGAAAATTTGTCTTTCCAGAAGAGGTAGGCTATTCTAGTCTGAGTAAGGAGTTTCTGATGTCTCTCCAAATAGAGAAGAGTGCAAACTCTGCACTAGGGTGGTATGGGGTTAGGTTTAAACTCTTTGATCACTACCAATCCTTAACCCTAGAAGATTTTGGCAGCATTTGGAACTTCCCTTTTGAAGGTATAACCTCTTACATTGACCAAATCTTCTCTAACCACACTCTTTCTGATTTCTGGCAAGAAATTTCTATTGAAACTTCTTTTGAAAAAGAATCTAAAGCCAGACACATCAAAACTCTCACCCATTGGATGCTCCATAGGATTATCACCTACACCATGCAGATGGGAATGAGAAAGTAACCAAAAGAGACCTCATCTTTCTATATGCTTTCACCCACAACATCAAAATGAACACAACCAAGTTCTTGATTGACACCCTCTATCATCATGTTGTTACAAGAACTGGTACTTTCTTCCTATCCTCACAAATTACTCAAATAGCTAGGCACCTAAACCTACTAAATGATCTGAATATAGCTACTTTGAGAAACCCTTTCAATCTTGCCTCTAGTGCTATCACAATTGATTACTTAGAGCATGCTGGATGTGTAAGGAAGATTGAAGGATCATATGTATACTGTTTTGGCAAGAAAGGAGTTATGGATAAACAAAAGAAAAGGCCAAGGTATACAATTGAGGGAGAGGGAGATTCTGTGGAAGTTGCTGTGGAATTACCTCCAAAAGCAACTTCATCAAAAGCTGCTCAAGAAACTACTTCATCCTCCACACAACTCATCCTCCAAGCTATCAAAACTCTCTCCAGGAAACTCTCTAAGTTCAAGAAAAGTGTCTCCAAGAGATTCCAGCACTTGAACAAGAGAATAGACCTTATATCTCACATGCACCATGATCTAAATGACATGCAAGGCAAATTGGACTTGCCTCAATGCAACCTTGAAGATTGGGATATAAGTGATCACACCCAAAGCATTCCTGAAGAAGGAGAGTCCATTAGCACTAGCTCTGCCTCTATTGCTCCTCAAGATAAAGGAAAAGCTCCTTTAGTTGAAGAAGAGTTAGATGTAGATGATGACTCTGAATAGCTTAAATTTTTTTGTTTGCATTTTCATATGTTTGTTGCTTTACTTTCTGCCTTTGTACTATCCTCTATCCTTAATAAACATGTTTGTTGCAAATGTTATTTGTTTTCCTCTATCCTTATTTGTTTTGATTGTTGCTTTTAACATTTTGCCTATGTCAATGGGGGAGAAAATAACAAAATGGAATGAAACATAGTATACACAATGGGAGAGAAAGAGAGAATAGTACAATGGGGGAGAAAGAGAAAATGGTATGGAGAAAATGGCATAACATAATTAAATGTTTGAACCAAGATAATCTAATAATCACAATGCTCTTAACCATGTTTTATGCATATGTTAAGGGGGAGCATTTTTAAACTTATCTTTTTTCTCATCATTCCATTTGAATTGTCAAAGTCAAAATGGGGGAGATTGTTAGACAAATGATCTTAATTTTGATCCTTGACAACTCAAATGGATGATCTATTTAACTTGTGTTTGAAGAATCTTGTTGCAGGATTAGGTTGCTTCAAATAAAGGTGAACAGAACATTTCTAGCGGTCGCACCTCACCTAAAGACGACCGCTCCATGCAATTACAGGATGAAACCTTATCACAGTAGGTTTCGCGGTCAGAAGTTCGACCTGAGTCGCGACCGCTCCTACAGAATCGCGACCGTCCAAATATGTGAACGACCGCTACTCAAGGAACTTAAATCATTACAATCACAGTAAGGTTCGCGGTGACAAGAACGGTGAATGACTCGACCTCGCTTATCACTTTAGCGACCGCCCATTACGAGTCGCGACCGCCCTACCATTCAAGAAGAAATTGCTTAAAGAGACAGTAGTGTTCGCATCCTCAGGTGCGTCCAGAAGTTCGACGCGAGAATATGAGTTCAACCGCAAAATTCTACCAAGGGCGACCGCGAGATTCAAATTATAGCGGACATCTCTTTTTCTCTGTCAGAGAATGACACGTGACATGACCGTTGTAAACCCACTTCAATATTCAAAAAGGGCGACCGCACCTTTGCTTGGCGCGACCGTCCCGACAAACACAGCATGGGCAAGAACCGGTCCGACAAACACAGCATGGGCAAGATTCCAGCTGCAGAGCACTAAAATTCGACCGTTGAAGCTTTTTAAAAGGACGACCGCATGAAGCATGAGCGCGACCATCCTTGTATGAAGGGCGATCGCAAAGTGCTTCGAACAGTTTAAGTAAAGAAGGTCTAAACTGCCAAGACTTTATTCTCAATATCAATAATGGCTAGTAAGACCACATTGGCTATAAATACAATGTTTCTATGAGAAAACAAAAAAAGGGACACAAGAGAAAAGATTTTCATAGCCAAGCAACAAATTTTCTTTTACTTAAACTTGCATTTGAATTGTAATGAATGTTAGGTGTTAGCATTAAAAACACCATTGTATAAGTTTGAGTGTGAGCTTGGGAAACACTTGGGTTGTGAGAGTAAGCCTTGTAAAACTCTTATTAGGTTGTGAGAGTAAGCCTTGTAAAACTCTTGTTTGGGTTGTAAGTGTGAGCCTAAGAAAAACACTTGTGAAGTTAGGTGTGAACTTGTGAAAACACCAAAGTTGGAAGTGAGCTTGTAAAAACTTCAAAGATTAGTGGAACCTTAACAAGTTGTTAAGGAAGTGGATGTAGGATTGAAGTAAATCCGAACCACTATAAATCTTGTGTGCTCTTTCTTTCTTCCATTACTCAACCAACTCTCTATTCCGCATTTCTTGTTTGTTGAGTTTTTTAAATTGTCATTACTTCTTAAGGAAACCAATTCACCCCCCTCTTGGTTGCCATCTTGGGACAACACCTTGGAATTCGGCCAACTTGCATCCATGAATGTGCATGCATGTGCATGGAAATAAGATTGACCAAGCTTTGACTCTTCCTTGGTAGTTTCAGCCTAGGCTTAAAAGGCTCCTTCTTGGCTTCCATTGCATGCTTCTAGAACCATGATATATTTAGGCCTTCCTTGCAGCTGCATCTCCACCTTCTTGAATGGTAATTCTTGAAGCTCTTTGTAAATCTCTTCTTGAATATGCAAAGCCATGCTAGCTTGATATCTCTTTGCCTTGCTCCTAGTGATTGGTCCACTTGCTAGCTTTAAGGGGTCCTCTCTTGCATCATTCTCCCCCTCTTCAAAAAGATTTGTCCTCAAATCTGCATCATCAAAAGGAGAAAGATCACTTACATTGAAAGTAGCACTAACATTATACGTACCTGGTAAGTCGATCTTGTAGGCATTGTCATTAATCTTCTCCAGCACTTGGAATGGGCCATCTCCTCTAGCTTGCAACTTGTTCTTTCTTTGGTTAGGAAACCTCTCTTTTTGAAAATGCACCCAAACCCAATCTCCTACTTGAAACTTCATCTCACGTCTCCCTCTATTTGCAGAATCAGCATATCTCTTGTTCCTTTTCTCAATATTCGCCCTTGCTTTCTCATGCATCTCTTTCACCAATTTAGATTTCTTCTCACCATCTAAACTAACAAGCTCATGAGAAGGTAAAGAAACAAGATCCAAAACTATTAGTGGGTTAAAACCATAAAGAAGCTCAAAAGGTGAATATCCTGTAGAAGAATGAATAGCACGATCATAAGCAAACTCAATAAATGGCAAACAATCTTCCCAAGAACTCAAATTCTTACCCACTAAAGCTCTCAACATGGTACCTAAAGTTATGTTTACTACTTCTATTTGTCCATCCGTTTGAGGATAACAAGTGGTGGAAAATAACAACTTGGTACCTAACTTTCCCAAAAGCACACGCCAAAAGTGAGAGAAAAACTTGGTGTCTCTATCAGAAACTATGGATTTTGGTATCCCATGAATTCGAACCACCTCCCTAAAGAAGAGTTCGGCCACTAAACTAGCATCATCACTCTTATGACATGGGATAAAGTGTGCCATCTTACTAAATCTATCAACAACCACAAATATGCTATCTCTCCCCCTCTTAGTCCTTGGTAATCCTAAAATAAAGTCCATACTAATGTCCATCCAAGGAGAACTAGGAACGGGTAATGGCATATACAAACCATGAGGCATAGACATAGACTTAGCTTGCCTACAAGCCAAACAAGCCTTACAAATCCGAATTACATCCCTTTTCATATTCGGCCAATAAAAGTGTTCATTTAGCATGTCTAAAGTCTTATCAACTCCAAAATGCCCCATCAAACCCCAACAATGTGATTCTAATACTAGCAAATCTCTCATAGAACATCTAGGCATGCATAATTTTGAACCCTTAAACAAAAACCCATCATGTCTATAGAAAGAATTAAAAGCACCATGCTCACAAGCATCATAAACATTGCCAAAATCAGAATCACCAACATATAAGTCCTTTATACATTCAAATCCAAGCAATTTAGTACTCAAAACATTAAGTAAAGCGTACCTCCTTGAAAGTGAATCTGCCACTACATTGTCTTTACCTTGCTTGTATTTGATCACATAAGGAAACTTCTCAATCTTCACAACCCATTTTGCATGTCTTTTATTCAACTTGCCTTGCCCTCTCAAATGCTTCAATGATTCATGGTCTGAATGGATCATCAATTCCTTGGGCAGCAAATAATGCTCCCATACTTCCAATGCTCTCACCAAAGCATATAGCTCCTTGTCATAAGTTGAATAATTCAGCTTTGCTCCATTAAGCTTTTCACTAAAGTATGCAATGGGCTTCTTCTCTTGCATCAAAACAGCTCCAATACCTACACCAGAAGCATCACATTCAATTTCAAAAGTAGAATCAAAGTTAGGTAAAGCTAAAACGGGTGTAGTAGAAAGCTTCTCTTTCAAAGCATCAAATGCTTCTTGTTGCTCCTTGCCCCAAACGAATCCCACTTCTTTCTTGATTATGCTAGTCAAGGGGGCTGCCAATGTAGAGAAATTAGGGACAAATCTCCTATAGAAGCTTGCCAATCCGTGAAAACTCCTCACTTCTGTCACACTTGAAGGATTTGGCCACTCTTGGATAGCTTTCACCTTCTCTTGATCAACTTCAATTCCCTGCATACTTACAACAAAACCAAGAAAAACAACCCTATCTAGACAAAAAGAACACTTCTTAAGCTTAGCATAAAGGTTTTGCTCCCTAAGGATTTCAAGCACTTTCCTAACATTTTCAACATGTTCTTCCTCAATTTTGCTATAAATCAGAATATCATCAAAGTAAACTACCACAAACTTACCTAAATAAGCTCTCAAAACATGGTTCATTAATCTTATGAAAGTACTAGGTGCATTAGATAAACCAAAAGGCATAACTAACCATTCATACAAACCATATTTCGTTTTGAAGGCAGTCTTCCATTCATCTCCCGGCTTCATGCGAATTTGATGATAACCACTCATAAGATCAATCTTTGTGAAATATCTCGCCCCATGCAATTCGTCCAACATGTCATCAAGTCTAGGAATGGGATGTCTATACTTCACAGTAATCTTGTTCACAGCCCTACAATCAACACACATCCTCCAAGAACCATATGTAACACCCCCATATCCGATGCACATACACTACAACCACAACAATGTAGTATAAGTGTACTGAACATAGGGATGCTACGATTTTTCTTAATATTCAAAACATTTTAAACTTGATACAATACCCTTATCATTATATATTATAGAAAAGTAAATCATTTACTTATAAACAAAACATATTAGATATATATATACATACATTTAAATATTACACAGCGGAAGATATAAAATAGGTACATATTTACATTATAAACATTACTTTACAAAATATAAAAGAAGTATACATGATTAGCAAGTCTGCTCTGATCTTTAAGTCCTCAAAATCAACTCTTCACTGTCTACTCTCACTCGGTCTTGATGAACTCTCGGGTTCAACTCTATCACCTGCGCGATTAAACACTATCGCGCTAAGCCAAGGGCTTAGTAAGACAATTCATGCTAATGTTATGCTTTAGTGCAATGCAATGTTTCACAATTGTATTAATAAATCAACATCAATGATACACACATAATTAATAAAGATCATACTCAACAAACAATATTCCGTGAATAGTCCGTTTCATCATATAAGTAATATTAACATTTCATTACATTAGAACATCATTTATGATATACATAAAACCTAGACACCTATGGGCCCATCAAGTATTTAATACGATATTCAGAATTCAGAGTTACTGCTTTGGTTCATAAACACCATTATCAAGCCCGTAGGCAACATATACATATATATCTCTATCCATGGATAGTGTAACAGACCCAGTCTCTTGGATCATCAACTCATCTAACTCGAGAAGATCCTCAACCTGGCAAGACTGTTACAAATCTAATATCTCATAATATCAATTATCATAGTGTAACAGACCCAGTCTCTTGGACCTCAATTCAACTCAATTTGAAGAGATCCTCAACCCGGCAATACTGTTAACTTTCATTAAATAGGCATGCCTCCAAAAAACCAGAACTCTAAAACTGAATAACATATTAAATATACAATTATTTCATTATTCTTTTTATCAAACTCTTTCTCAATTCTCCTCATCAATTAGGCAAACATGCCATATATCATTCAATTGAATCATCAAAGCATCTTTGATATAACATTTCAATATACATTATCCATATCACACATTATCATTTACAAGTTTCACAATACATATAACATACCATTGTTCAATCTCAACAATGCAATTAGGGCAAAGAACAATCTACAACATTCATAGTTTTAGGATCTTCCACATCCATTTAATTAGGGCATTCTTTGTTTGAAGTATGTTTAAAGTGTTTATGTTTAGGTTTAGGTACCAAAATACCTTTGAAGAATCATAACAATGCAATTAGAACAAGAATAAAAACCCTAACCAACACATTTGAGGGACACGGGCAGCCCACTTGAGGGACACGGCCAAGCTTGTGGCCGTGTCTCTCAACCACAATTTGACAGTAAGCAACACGGGCAAGGGACACGGCCAAGCTTGTGGCCGTGTCTCTCAACCAAAAATCACAGTAGCTAACATGGCTTGGGGACACGGCCGTGTCTCTCAAAACTAATCCAACACGCCCAAAAGTTCCATGACTTGGCCGTGTCTCTCCTTTGCTTTTGGCCGTGTCACCCATAAACAAACCCTAACCAAATCCAACACTCTTTCAATTGCACTCAAATACAATATACACCATACAACATGTTTCAAATGAACATAATCAATGTTCTAAACACATATTCATCATAAGAATCACTACACAACACATTAATATTACACTTAAACACAAACCATCTTAAAACCTAAAATCACCATCTTTCAAAAATCAACATCCACCACTTCCAACAACAACACCTATTTAAACTCTTAACTTAAAACCAATTCAACACTTGAAAACACAACACAAACACATCTCAAACACACCAAATCACAAAATCAACAAATCTTAATTCACTTCAACACCACTTCAAAACAAGTAAAGAAAACTAGAAAATACTTACATTAGATGAAGAACTTCCACAAATCTCTTGTCAAATCCTTTGATTGCTTCTTCAATTTGCTTCTAACATCAAGAACACCTCTCTTTCCTTTTGGTTTTTAGAGAGCCGGCCACTTTTTGAAAGAAAGAAGGAAATGATGAAGACACAAAGTCAAATTTGCTTTTAATCTCCACCAAGTGATCTTATCCAAGCAATTACCAAAATGCCCTCAATCATATAACTAACTTTTTGTCTCATATAAGCCCTTATATGTAATTGCACATTCCACATAAAATATCCTCTTATGTTGACTCTATATTTGACCAATTTATATTTTATATATATCATCATATACACAACATATACCATTCTCTCTAAACCCTAATTCTTTTCCCCAAAACACATATACACAAGCATTCACTTTCCAATATCTTTTCTCTTGCAATTTAACACATATATTCAATCCAATATATCACTACAACAACAATAACAACAACATCAACAACTTAATCAAAACTTTTAGGCCATATATGAGGATATTACACCATCTTTCTTGGGTACTAATAAGACTGGAATGACACAAGGACTAAGGCTCTCGCGAACCAAGCCTTTCTCCAAAAGCTCTTCAACTTGTCTTTGCATCTCTTTTGTCTCCATAGGATTGCTCCTATATGCTGGCCGGTTTGGAATTGCAGAACCGGGTATGAAGTCAATTTGATGTTCAATCCCTCTTAATGGCGGCAAACCACTAGGAAGGTCTTTAGGAAACACATCCTTAAAATCCTGCAACAAAGACAAAAAACCAGTAGGTAAAGAATCAAGAGATTCTTCACTGTCGGCAAGTAACGATTCTTTATACATAATAATGAGTATAGGCTACCCTACATCTATCTCTCTTGCTCTTGCATAAAAAGTATGTTTTGCTTTTTCTCCTTGCTTATTTTCTCTCACCAATGGGCCTTTTATTTGTTTGCTTACTTTCTTTTGACTCTCGGCCTCTTTTCCCTTTCTGCACTTACTCACTTTATTATTTTCTCTCTCCCTACCCTTAGAATTACCCTTGGGTGTTGAAGAAACATCATTGGCCGAATTAGAACCCCCTTGGTTCATGTTGGCTGAAACTTCTTTCTCCCTCTCTAGCATCCTTTTTTGATCTTCATACACCTCTTGAGGTGATAATGGTGCTAGAACAACCTTCTTTCCTTCATAAGTAAAGGTATACTTATTAGAAAAGCCATCATGTTGTGCCCTTCTATCATGCTGCCATGGTCTTCCTAATAGCAAATGTCCAGCTTGCATTGGCACTACATCACACAAAACCTCATCTTTATAACACCCAATGGAGAATGGTACCATGACTTGCTTCAACACTTTTACTTCCCCAATGTCATTGAACCATTGCAACTTGTAAGGATTGGGATGTTTAAAACAAGCTAACTCCAATTTATCCACCATTGTAGTACTAGCAGCATTGGTACAACTTCCACCATCAATGATAAGTGTACAAACCTTACCATTCACCGAACACCTAGAGTGGAAAAGATTCTCCCTTTGATCCAAGCCTTCTTCCTTGACTTGGATATTCAAGGCTCTTCTAGTAACAAGCATCTCTCCATGTTCAGCATTCAAGACTTGATTCTCCGAAGCCTCTTCATCATATTCGGCCCTATCACCACATTCGGCCTCCTCTTCTTCTTCATGTTCAGATTCTGATTCAATTTCCCCTTCATGGGTAGCAATCATCACCCTCTTATTCGGACATTGAGAAGCAATGTGTCCACTTCCTAAACACTTGTAGCATTTAATTTCCCTACTTGGAGTAGGTCTAGAAGGTGTTTCCTTGGCTGTTTTTGCATCCCCATCATTCAGCTTCTTGAAATTAGGATTGTTGGAAGAATTCTTTTGGAAAGAACCCTTGTAATCCCCTTTGTAGGAACCTCCACTCGAACTTGAACCCTTGAAGTTTGAAAATTTTCCACTAGCTTTAGAGTAGCCAGTTTTCGAAATAGCTTTATTCTTCAATCTTCTCTCTATCTTCATGGCCTTTTGAACTAACTCTTCCATTGTATTGAATTCATACATCTCCAATTCATTGGCTATGTTCAAATTCAATCCCCCAAGAAATCGTGACATCTTCTTGTCTTCATCTTCATCAATATTTGCCCTAGCCATGATCATCTCCATCTCTTTGTGGTACTCTTCCACACTTCTTCCACCTTAAACTATTCTTGCTAGTCGATTGTACAAATCCTGAATGTAGTGAGATGGTACAAATTGGCTTATCATTAGTTCTTTGAAGGTTGACCATTCAGGAATAGGCCTCATACCTTTCCCTCTTCTATTAGCTTTCAATTAATCCCACCAAAAGGTAGCATACCCTTTGAACTCTACGGCTGCCAAAACTGATTTCTTCTCTTCGGTGTAGTTATGGCATTCCAAAATTTGCTCAACTTTCCTCTCCCATTCTATGAACTCTTCTGCATTGTTCTTCCCTTCAAAGGAAGGAATCTTCATCTTGATGGAAGTAAGGTCACCATCAGTGGTAGGTTGATTTCCACCTTCATCTTTATCTTCTAACCTTTCGGCTGCTTCTAGGGCTTCAAGATTTCCTTGTCCTTCTCTCCTAAGCACTATTCTAGCTCGCATTATGGGATTTGGATGTGCGGCTGGCTGCCCTTGTTGCACTTGCTGAATTTGTTGCATTTGTTGTGCTTACCGTGCTGCATTCTCTTGCAATCTAGTATCCATCATCTCCATTCGACCAAGCATTGCTGCCAAAGTCTCATTAAGCCTAGCCAAGCTTTCGACCATAGCTCCTTCTTTGCTATTCTCTTCTCCTTTTCTAGCCATGTTAACAAACAAACAAACTCAAAGAAACAAGATTAGTAATAATCGAAATTCACTCAAGTGTTTAGAATTACCTCATTTTTCTTGTCTTCCTTGATTGCACTTCAGAACCAAGCTCACCAACCAACAATTGTCAAGTTGTTCAAGAAGCTAGAACCTAAATCCAAGAACTAGATAGAAAACAAGACAAGTATTCGGAGGCAATGCAAGGTAATTTGCACTACACGATATAAAACCAAGTATCGACACAAGCAAATGATGCTTAGCAATGTAATGGAATTAAAACCTAGATTAAGAAATCAGAAACAATGAAGCCAATAAACAAGACCAATTTGGATATAATGAATCAAAAACAACCCGCACTTGGCAAGCTGCTTTATGGACCTAATCAATTCTACCCAAAATGCTAGCTTTTAGACTCTAATTCCCACCTATAACACTTAAATAATATGAATATTAAGGTTTGATTTTCGAATTCCAAAAGCCCCTCAAAAGGTGAAATTTTTCGCCCCAAAAATTTTATTACTTCTAACCCACCTAGATCTGATCTTTAGCACCCAAATAGCAGGAATATCAAACAATTTTTGTTGAAGTGGTTTGTACTCTCTTTTTTTTTTTTTTTGCTTCCTATCACTATCCCCTTGATTTGGAACTTAATTTACTCACAAGAACTTTTTGAAATCTGGACTTAATTCGCAACACAGAATTCACCCACAAAACAAATCGAGGGAATACCCAACAACACAAAACAATTTTCAAATTTCAATCATATTAACTCCCTAGGTTTTGAATCCAATTCAGATACAAGGCCTAGGTTTCGAAATTCGATCAGACTCCTTTTCCTAGGTTTCGAATTACTCTTTGAACAATCTTTAGGCTTTTCAAATTTTGATATATGACACTTTTTTGAAAATTAAAGACTAGACTCTCTAAGAACCCTAAAACGTAGAAAATTAAAAGACCTAAATTAACAAACCCTAGAAAGACAAAGTAGATAAAAATTACCTTGTAGTAAGGCTCTGATACCAAATGACGTGGACCCTTAGCAACGATGGCAACAAACTCGACGTATAACAATGGTAGAGAACTCCTTGAAACTTGATAATCACCTCCTAAGGAACCCAACGCCTATAAAGAGACGCGAACTCACTATGATTGAAGGATTTAGTTGGTAAGAAGAAGGAAAACACCACAACTCTCGTTGATAAGTAAACCTAATTCTTGATGCAAAGAAAGAATTAAAGAATCCACTCTAATCTCTCTCACACGAAAATTCACAAGAAGAATTTGTAGAAGAATTCGAAAATTTCCAATTCGGCCTAATAGTGCCCTTAAATAAGGGTTACAAAATTCCTAACTGCACATGGAAAATTAAGACTAAAACATTCTAGAAGGATCCTAGGCTTGTATGGGAAAACACTTCCAAAAACCCAACAAGAATAGGATTTGACAAAGTCAAAACAACTTAACTAATTAAAATAAAAGGGTGGGGACCACAAAATAATAAAAATATCCCCTCTAACTAACTATGAAGATTCGGCTAAGGGGTGCAACAAACTCCCTTGGAATTCGGCCAACTTGCATCCATGAATGTGCATGCATGTGCATGGAAATAAGATTGACCAAGCTTTGACTCTTCCTTGGTAGTTTCGGCCTAGGCTTAAAAATAGCCTTCAAAGGCTCCTTCTTGGCTTCCATTGCATGCTTCTAGAACCATGATATATTTAGGCCTTCCTTGCAGCTCCATCTCCATCTTCTTGAATGATAATTCTTGAAGCTCTTTGGAAATCTCTTCTTGAATATGCAAAGCCATGCTAGCTTGATATCTCTTTGCCTTGCTCCTAGTGATTGGTCCACTTGCTAGCTTCAAGGGGTCCTTTCTTGCATCACCAGTGAACCTAAAACCCAATATTTTAAAATTTAAACCCTAATATCTTAAAAAACCCTAATTTCATGATGTTTGCTTAAAATCCTAACTAAACCTATTTTATTTAAATCAAGGTAACATTGTTTTCATAAAAACATCCAAATCGTTAAATCTTTTAAACATCCAGTAGCTATGCTATTACTTTAAATATTTCTCAACTAATTAAACTAGTATATGAAAAACCCTAGTTATTGAACATAAAACCCTAGAAACCCTAATTAATGAATGAATCCCTAAAGTTAATATATTTACTATTTTATTTAAATTGGATGAATGTTTATTATATATTTTAATTAATGTTTGATATCTTTGGTGAATGATTTATTTATCATGGATGGATATTTTCTTTATTATTATGATTATTATTTGTTTGTTTTGGTATTAAAATTGTAAGAGGTATGTTTCCACTTTGTGGGTACCTCATTAATTAATGTAATTTAATTATTTTTATATTTTGAAATTAATGTAAAGGACATGTTTCCATCTTTCAGTGGGTGTCCTATTTAGTTTTATACATGGACGATATAAGGACATGTTTCCATCCTTGGATGGGTGTCCATTTATATGCTTTGTTTGGACATTGCTTTGATTTTAATATAATGATGCTTTATTTTAATTGTTGCATGTAGTATGGATAATATTGTTATATTTAAGAATTTTATAATATTAAGACCTGCAAAGGAGGCCGGTTCCAATGAACCGAGCATTGTAGGGGTGCTGGACCATTTCTCACCTTCCTCACACGTACCCAACATTTCGAACCCATTAGGAGGTTGGAGATTCCTTAGGAATAGTGTCATCCACCCCTTTCTTTTTCCCGGCTTGTCCGGGTGGCTAATCCATTTTCTCCATACTTAGGCCCGTGTTCTCTAAGGCCCCGAGCCTAAACAGTGCCGAAAGTCGCAAGAACCATTCCATCGGGAGTGGGGGCAAATATCCCTGCTCACAGTGGCGACTCCACTGGGGAGAAGAGAAGTTGATTTCGTTGGTCTTCATATTATTCTATTCTTTCTTATAATAATATTATCCATTGCATCATATTAGATTGCATCGTGTGCGTGAGTTAGGACGCCCATGTTACCCGTGTTGTGTTATGTAAGGGATACCATACTTTCACTTAAGGTATGGAGATTGAGCATGGCATAACCACTCATAGCCTTATACTTTTGGTATATACTTGCTATGGGAACCTAATCCTTTTAATTCAAAGACTAAAGCTCATGTAATTGGCCTAGTTACTTTCCTTAGGTTTTTACCCCAGATGAATGTTGTTTGACTATGGTTAGTTTATCTTAGCTTAAATCATGGCTTATTTGGTTTGTTCTTTTTCTAATATGACCTAAGTATATTGTAAGCTCAAAAAATTCTTTCATTAAAATCCAAAAGACTAAAGCTATTTTTAAAACTTTTCAAGATGGTCTTTGGATATAAAACTTTCTTAAAAACAAATCAAAAATTCTTTTCTCATAACCCAAATACAAAGCCCAAAATTCATTTTTTCTAAAATATTCTTATGGGCTTTGAAACAAAATTATTTTTCACTTCATTATGATCTTTTCAAAGAGCTTGCAAAATTTAGGTCAATTATGAAATACCAAAAATCAATTGTGAGCGTAGTTTATACTAAGAGTTATTAATCATGGGCTTGTTTTTATCATGAACCACTAGTTACTTTTTCAAGTGAGAAATCTATTTATAATAAACCTCTTAATTTAGTTTTAATCTAATATAGCATAAAAGCTATTTTAGTTGGTTGAATGGATTAAAACCTAATTAATGGGAATTATCATGAACTGATTTCCATTTTTAAATGTATAATTATTGGTTGAAATGTTTGAGGGAATTATTTGTAAGCAAGATACCCCATGTTGGTATTTTTGTTAACCATATACCTAGGAAAAGAGACTCACCATTCGTGTGTGGATGTTATAAGGTTGGAAGGGATGTTCTAATTACCTTTGTTTATTGCTTGTGCATACATGCATACATACATTTGCATCTCATATCATTAATCCTTTCTGGCTCACAGCCCTGGATTACATTAGTTTAAAACCTTACGGCAATCTGACCTATGCCGGAGATAAAGAATCTAGTAGCAACTCAATCACTTGCTCACCAAAAGCAATGGAGCTCGAACAAATTCAAAGAATCGTGGATGATGCCCTCAATGCCAAGATGGAAGAAATAAAAGAGGCCCTGGCTGAGACCATGAAGAACCAATTGGCTACAATTTTAGGAAATAATGTTGAAGCATCTGCCAGCACTAAGAAGCCAAAGGACAAGGGGAAGGCTAAAGTTGGTGAAGTGGTTTTTTATGATGATAAGGTGATCATTGACGATGATGATGATTGGGCTCAATACTTCCAAGATCCTTAAGACAAGAAGAAAGAACCAAAGATTGTTAAAAGATCAGCTATGGAGAAAACTGAAACTTCTGATGTTGAAAAAATGATTGCGAACTTGGAAAAGAAATTTGAGAAGAAGTTGAAAACTAAAGAAATGTCTGAGGTTGACAAATTATTTGAGCTAGACGAAGAAGTTTCGTACAAGTTCAAGATGCCATCCTTTGCAAAGTTTGATGGAACCGGAAATCCTCACCTCCATGTAAAGCAGTATATCACTGCTATGCAGTCTACCCGAGCTACTAATGCTCAAACTTTGAGGTACTTTATGCTCTCTTTGGATCCTATTATCCATAACTGGTTCAATACCTTAGATGAAGGCACACAAAAGAGTTGGGATCTGCTATACAAGGCCGTCATCCAACAATATGGATACAATATCGAGATGGAAGTTACCTTAATGGAAGTTGAGTCCATTAGACAATGGCCAAAAGAGAATTTTGTGGACTATGTGAAGAGATGGAGGAACAAGGCTGCTTTGCTCAAGAAAAGGCCCAATGAATCTGATCAAATAAGGATGATTATGAGAGGGGTGTTGCCTAGTCTTCATGAAAGGATGTCTCATACACTCATTCATGATTTCAAAGATCTCCTCCAAGCTAGTCTGCAAATTGAAGAATGGAAAAGAGAGAAGAACCATTTTTCAACAAGAAGGAACGAGAAAGGAAACTATCAGTCTGGTAACCAAGGCATGGAAAAGGCAGATGGTGTTAATGCTACTAGTCAAGGACTAAGAAGACAGTTTTTAGAATTGGGAAAACTGCTGTCTTGGGTTCTAAACAAGATTCAAAGGAAGTGATTGTTACAACCCTTAAATCCTCGTCCATTGCCTAACCCTTTCCCACCTAATTTCGACACTAAGGCATTTTGTCAATTTCATCAAATACAAGGACACGATACGGATAGATGTGTGAGGTTAAGGCATGAGATCCAAAATTTGATTGATAGTGGGAAGCTGCCTGAGCCCGACAAGCCCAATACAAAGAACAATCCTTTGCCTAAGTTTGGAAGAGTACTACCACCGGCAACCTTCATGATTGGAGGAGGTTTGCATGAAAGTTTTTTCATGTCTTCTTTCCAAGATGTGGGTGGACAAGCAACCAAAGAAGAAGAGGTATTTAGCGAAATTGAACAAGCTATGATGAGTAAAGAAGTAGCAATTTGTGTTGTGAATGTGTTTTGGGATTCAAGCGATAGTGATGAAGATCTTGTACCCAAAAAAAAGGAATGGACATGGTCTGAGCCCGAAGAAGATGAAGTAATGAACATTAGATCCTGTAAGCCTTATGCAAGGCCACCGCCTAAGGAGGTAGAAATTAATAAAGGAAAGGAAGTTGAAGTAGGGAACAAAGAAGAGGAAGATGATACCGTGCTTAAGCAATTGAAAAGAACCCAAGCAAGTGTTAGCATTTGGGACTTATTTGCTACTTCTAAAAAGTACCGAGAAACTATGGCTAAGGCCTTGGCTAGCATGCCAATTTCCATCTCCATAATACCGGAGGAGCTGATCAACTCCATAAAAATTGAAGGAGTAATAAAATGTGAAGATATTCAAGAGAATAGCAAAGTTAATATGGGAGCAATATCTTTCTCATATGCGAATTTATTGGAAGAGGGGAGAGATCACATCCACCCTCTCTTTATCAAAATAGAAATCAAAGGGAAAAGGACTCCATGTGTAATGGTTGATGATGGGTTCGTCATAAATGTTTGTCCACTTAAAATATTGCCAAAGCTAGCCATGTCAATAAGGGATCTAAACCCAACCGAGGTAACCATTCGAGCTTATGACAACACTAAGAGACATGCCAAAGGAACTTTCAAAGCTACTGTCAAGGTTGGTCCAATTGAATCTATTGTTGAATTTGTTGTTTTGGACATACCTGTTACTTTTTCCTTACTCTTGGGATGACCATGGTTTAATCCTCTTGGTGGAGTTCCTTCCACCCTTCATCAAAAGATCAAGTTCCCTAACGGAGATGAGACAGTGGTCATTGAAGCCAAAGATAACGAGGTTGTTAATGCACTAATGATTGAGAGGCCTCTCAATGGTTTCCAAGAGTTACAATTTCTGATGATGATGACGTAGTGGACTCTAAGGTTTTGAACATGATGAAGAACATGAGCTACCATCCCGGAGCTAGTCTTGGAAAGGGCAAGGTCGGTTTGACAAAGATTCCAGATTTCAAAACTCAAACTTCCAAGAAAGGGTTAGGGTATGAAGAAGCCAACCAAGATGTCCAGCCAAAGAAGAATGAGAAGATGAGCTTCCCGCCACTTGAAAAAATCTTTGTCAAAGCTCCAGACATGGGACCACTTGATGTGGCAGGGCCAAGCACTTCCCAGGTGGACACCCATTCTGGTACTAACCCTGCACGAGCACGGCTGGGCCAAGCACTTCCCAGAAGGTCACCCCTCCTGGTACTGACCCTGCACCAAAACGGCTGGGCCAAGCACTTCCCAGAAGGTCACCCATCCTGGTACTGACCCTGCACCAGCACGCTTAACCGGAAAGAACGCTAACCATTTCTACCAAAAGCTTAAGCTGTCAGTAGAGGCACACCCATTTCCTTTATTTGGATCAAACATGGGCTCACCGCCACCTTTTGTCGAACCTGATCCACAACCCTCTAGACCCTCGGACATATCATTCCCTCCCTCTTTAAGGAGGTTCATCCTCGAACCTGAAGCAGTGGGACCAGACCCGATAATAGGCTCTGATACCAAATGATGCAGCCGGGCCAAGCACTTCCCAGGTGGACACCCATTCTGGTACTGACCCTGCACCAGCACGGCTGGGCCAAGCACTTCCCAGAAGGTCACCCCTCCTGGTACTGACCCTGCACCAACACGGCTAGGCCAAGCACTTCCCAGAAGGTCACCCATCCTAGTACAGACCCTGCACCAGCATGCTTAACCGAAAAGAACGCTAACCATTTCTACCAAAAGCTTAAGCTGTCAGCAGAGGCGCACCCATTTCCTTTATTTTGATCAAACATGGGCTCACCGCCACCTTTTGTCGAACCTGATCCACAACCCTCCAGACCCTCGGACATATCACCACTCCAAGAAAAGCCCGAGCCAATCATGTTCATGGGAAAGTTTATTCCAGGTTTTGAAATTTTTGCAGATGTTGCCGAGCTAGTGGAGCAAGTGAAGAAAGAGCTCACCTTGCCAGCCAACAAGGAGTCCAATCTGGAAGAGAAGAAGGAAGTTGTCCTGAAAGCCGAGAAGACTCCGAAGGAGATTGCTGCCCTGGTTGAAGAGAAGTTTGAAGATATTCTGCCTTATGATTTTGAGAATAATGATTTTTATTTTTATTTTAATTTGTCTGCTTTGTATGAGGATGATGATGTTTTCTTTTCCAAAATGAATGCAATAAAGTCTGATTTTGCTTACTTGTGTGATGTTTCTCCTGATGGTTGCATACATTCAAATAGTATTCACATGAGAATCTTTAATATTAATTCTGTTGATACACAATCATTAAATTTGGGAACAATCAAAAATCCTAAAAACATTAGCATAGCATCCGACCTTACTCTTGATGAGAGAGAGAGATTTGAAAAAATATTCAAAAAATATGGAGAAGTATTTGCTTGGTCTTATGAGGATATGCCTGGAATAGATAGAGACATAGCTGAACATCTTATTCCTACTTACACTCACATGAAACTTATCAAACAAAAGCTTAGGCTATAAAGACCTGAGTGGCTGAATTGGTTAAAGAAGAGGTCACTAAACAAATACAAGTAAAGTTCCTCAAAGTGATAGAATATCCAGATTGGCTAGCCAACATAGTATCCATGCCAAAGAAAGTTGGAAGAATAAGGGTCTGTGTGGACTATAGAGATTTAAACAAGGCTTCCCCTAAAGATGATTTTCCTTTACCCCATATAGATGTCCTCATTGATAGTGCAGCCTCTAGCGTGCTACATTCATTTGTAGATGGATTCTCTGGATACAATCAAGTGTTAATGGCCCAGAAGGATAAAGCTATAATGCTTTCATTACTAAATGGGGTATATTTTGTTATAGGATGATGCCTTTGGCTTAAAGAATGCTGGAGCAACCTACCAAAGGATGGCCACCACATTATTTCATGACATGATGCATAAAGAAGTCGAAGTATATGTTGATGATATGATGGTGAAATAGGATATGAGGGAACAACACTTCCAAATTTTAGAATTATTCTTCAATAGAGCATTGAAGTATAAGCTAAGAGTAAACCTGAAGAAGTGTGTGTTCGGGGTTACCTTAGGCAAATTGTTGGGACATTTGATCGATCCAAATGGCATTGAGATTGATCATGACAAAGTTAAAGCAATCAGGGATATGCCAGCCCCTAAGATGGAGAGAGAAGTTTAGGGATTCATTGGTAAATTACAATACATTAGCAGATTTATAGCAAAGCTCACAACAATCTGTGAGTCTATCTTTAAGTTGCTTAAGAAGAATCAGCCGGTCTTGTGGAATGAAGAATGTCAAAGGGCCCTTGAATGAATAAAAGAGTATTTGCTGAATCCACCTATTTTGAAACCACCTAAACTAGGTAAACCTCTATTACTATACTTAGCAGTGGAAGAAGAGTCAATAGGAGCCATGCTAGCCCAAGTAGATGAGTCAGGAATTGAGCATGCAGTTTACTATTTGAGTAAAAAGCTCATACCTTATGAAATTAAGCATAGTATCATTGAAAAGACCTGTGTGGCTGTGGTTTTGTCTTCTAAGAAGTTGCGGCATTACTTTCAATCTTATAGTGTGCAAGCAATTTTCAGGTTGGATCTAATGAAGTACTCAAGGGAGACACCCTCTTTGATTAGGAAGTATGGACGATGGTTAATAATATTGGAAGAATTTGAGATTGGGTATGTATCCAGGAAAACAATCAAAGGAAGAGCAGTGGCAGAATTCCTAGCCCAACAACCATTACCGGATAGCAAAGAGGTAGTCTTGGAGTTTCCGGATGAACATTTAGAGGAAATTGAAGTATAAGGGTGGAAAATGTATTTTGATAGAGCAGTAAATAGGAATGGAGCAGGTTTGGGAGTCATACTAGAATCGCCCAAAGGGGAACTTATCCCTTTAGCCAAAAAATTAAAATTCAGGGCAACCAATAATATGGTGGAGTACGAAGCATGCATATTTGGTTTGGAAACCTTACCGATTATGAAGATGGATAAGCTGGAAGTTTTTGGCGATTCATTGCTAGTAGTATCCCAAGTAAATGGAGAGTGGGAGTTGAAAGAAGAAAAATTAAAACCATACCACCATTACTTGACCATGATGAAGAAGAAATTTAAGGAGTGCAGGTTTATACACCTACCAAGAGAAGAAAACCAGGTGGCTGATGCCCTAGCCACATTGGCTTCGATATGGGAAAATCCTGTCAACTTGTTCCTCAAGCCTCTGATTTTGACCAGTTCATCAACTTCTTGCTTTGAATATGAAACAATCATGGAAACTGATACAGACCATGATGCGTGGTATGATACTATAAGATGATTTTTAGAAGAAAGGGAATACCCTTCGGGGGCAACAAAGAAAGAAAGAAGAGCCATAAGGCGGTGGTCTTTGCAATACATCACCTTCCATGGAGAGTTATATCGAAGATGGCCTGATAGGATGCATTTGAGATGCTTGAAGAAGCCTGAAGTGGAGCATATCATGTCAAAATACATGCGGGAAGCTGCGGTCCACATATGAGTGGTTTGGCCCTAGTTAAGAAGATAATTCGACAAGGTTACTACTGGCTGACATGGAGAGAGATTGTATTGAGTTTGTAAAGAAGTGCCAACAATGTCAAATGTATGGTAATTTGAATCACATGCCTCCTGAAGAATTGTATTGTATGTCTTCACCCTGGCCCTTTGCCACTTAGGGTATCGACATTATAGGACAGATACATCTGACAACCTCAAATGGTCACCATTTTATTATAGTAGTGGTAGATTATTTTTCAAAATGGGTCGAAGCCGAATCCTTCAACAAACTGGGGGCAAGTCAAATGGCTAGATTTATTGAAAAGAACCTCCTGCAGGTATGGGGTCCCACACAGTGTGATATCAGACAATGGGGTACAGTTTCAAGGAGCAGTTAAGGATTTATTCTTGAAGTACCAAATCCATCATCACTGATCCTCTCTTTATAGACCAAAGGCTAATAGTGCAGTAGAAGCAATAAACAAGACAATTAAGCAAATTATGTCCAAAATGACCAAGACATACAGGGATTAGTCAGAGATGCTTCCTTTTGCTTTATGGGGATATAGAACAAGTGTACAAACACCGACTGGAATGACACCATTCTCTTTGGCTTACAGGATGGAAGCAGTGTTGCCAATTGAAATTGAGATCAAGTCATTGAGTGTGGTCTTGGAAGCTGAACTGCCTGAAACAGAATGGGTAGTGAGCAGATACACGCAGTTAGCTTTACTAGAAGAGAGACGGTTAAAAGCACTGTATCATCATCAACTGTATCAAAGGACGATAGCTTGGGCCTACAATAGAAGGGTTAAGATAAAAAACTCAGAGTCGGGGATTTGGTGCTGAAATAATGTAAGCCTAATGTATCTGATCCAAGAGGGAAATTTAGGCCTAGCTGGGAAGGGCCATATGTTGTGAAACAAGTCATGAAAAAAGGTACAGTGAAGTTATCATACATGGACGAGAATGAGTTTAGTGAGCCAGTGAACATTGATAGGCTGAAGATGTTTTATGCATAATAAAAAAGAGCTCGCTAGGTTGAAAATATAAAATGGGTGGCCTAGACAAAAGTTAGAGTAGTCCACTAGTTCCAAAAACTTGAAAGGGCGGGCTAGGCAATAATTAGGGTTAAATGAGAGAAAATCATCAATTAGAAAACCCGAAAGGGCTAGTTGGCAACAGGAGTGATTTTGTGTATGCTGGCTTTATGTTTGGTTGTTCCACAATTTAATAAAACAGAATTAATATTAAAATTGTTCTATGTGCACTGTTATAAGTATTTGACCAGATATGGATGAAATAAATAAACATAATAGTAAAAGGTGATGACAAATTATAAAAGGAAAAGAAACATCTCTCATTATTACTTTTATTATTTTTTCATCCTAACAGTACACTTTCTAAAGAAATTGACAAATGTAAAATCTATGGCAGACGATAACTGTAACGTGCAGGCCAGCTTTGCTTCAACCGATCCAAGTAGGCTTCAGTTAGACAAGGCATGTCTAAATTGGGAGGGAATTCAGAACCTCGATGCTCAGCTCCATACTGACGGTCAAGCTGGCGAGGATCATAGCAAGTACCTTGACGAAGAGCAGCAAGAGGAACATACATAAAGTATGTATGCATGGTGATACGAGAAATCTTCCACCAAGGTACTAACCAACAGATGTTGACTTCAGCGCATGAGTGGATCCAGTCAACCCAGTCAACATATGAAGAAGCACGATGGAGTAATTTCTAGCAGAATGATGTTATGGCAGATATCTGGAAAAATTCATAGATGGAGTATCATGCAAGCAGAGACGCTCCTGAAGCCAAATATGTAGGAAAAATTTTAATTAAGAAAAGAAAAAAAGGTTCGCTAAGTTGAAAACCCGCAAGGGCGGCTTAGGCAAAAATTAGGACAGCTCGCTAGTTCCAGAAACCCACATGGGCGAACTAGGCAAAAATTAGAGCAATATAAAATATAATAAAAAAGGGGTCCGCTAAGTTGAAAACCCGCAAGGGGAGCTTAGGTAAAAATTAGGACAACTCGCTTGTTCCAAAAACCTGAAAGGGCGGACTAGGCAAAAATTAGAGCAATAAAAAAAATTAAAAACCCGAAAGGGCAATTTAGGTAATTACTTGAAGCAACAATGGACTCCCGGTTAGTTTCTTTGATAATCCCGATTTAAGTTGGTCTAATCAAACTATAGTCTTAGCTAAGATCACGGGTATCTGCGACAATCCTCCTTCCATTTGGTCCATGATATCCAATACTCGTGGATCAATATCGCCATCAGAAGAAATAAGCAAGAATTGGCCAAGCAAGAAAAGACAAAGCATACGTCCTAATGCCTTAGTAGGAGCCAAATGAGAAAGGCAAAAGTCAATTAAGGGACCAAGCAGAATTTTCTCACCTCTCATCAACTATAGAACTTCGGGCGTTGAAAGTTGAAATAACATCTGCATCTTTTGCTGAGTCTTGGAAATCAATATAGGTAATGCCATTTGTTGATTGCTTGGTTATCCAAGGATGGCCTCAAATTCTTCAATCAAGAGACATATTTCAAAGCCATTAATTTTAAATGTCCTAGAATTCACATTCTAGAAAGAAGCCATGGCATGTAAAAAAGAATGGTCCAATTTAACATTTTGAAAACACTTCAAAGTATCAATTTTTGATCAAGATATTTGTTTCCAATGAATGGCATTCATATTTTTAAATAAAACTTTTGTTTTCTTCAAATGGAGTTCGGTCATTGTTGATGGCTAAAGGAAAATTAGAATTGTTAAAAGGAGTTTTTACGTTGAAGTAGAAAATCTACTGGCTTATGTATGAAATTATGGCATGAAAAGTGATTTATATAGGAGGATTGTGCTATTCCAAAATTGATAAGGAAAAGTGAGACGGAGATGCACGTGGATAGGGTGGTGACGAAAGGTCTTCAAATACCTCGTTGCATTTGGTTTTGGTAAATTGGTGTGACTGAAAATATTGAATGGGAAAAGGAAAAATAAATAATTGTACCGTATCAATAATAATAATGATAGAAACAAAAAAAAGATAAAAAAAGAGAAAAGAAAAAGAAAAGAAAAAGAAAAAAAAGTTGCAGTAAAAATAAAAATTTATATATCATCATTGTTATATTTATTATACAATTGATACAATACTCATACATCACTAAGAATGAGGTGGTGGATCATGATCAAACAAAGCCTTGAAAAAGTCATCGCCTATTGAAGAAGGAGGCATATCACCCATCCTGAGTCCACTAGAAGTAAGAGCACCTGAATCTCAATTACCCTGGAATTCAAATCTATAACGGTCCTCATCCGAAGTAGATGAAAGGATCTCATGGTCATCAGCTCGGGGGCCTCTAGTGATGAAGCACCAGGATCTCTCATCCCCTGGAACCGAAAGTCTCAAAAATCTTGCTCTGACTGGTGATATAATTTTTCAAAATGGGCAACTTGTTGACGACTAGCGGCCAACTCTTCTTGAAGTTTCTTGTTTTGTTCCTCAAGCATCCGCTGTGAGCCAGAAAGGAAAAGAGTAAGAGCATACATAATCATGCATACATATAGCAAAAATTATCATGGAACAAGAAAACCTACCAAGTAATTCATATCAATGCCCTGTGGATGAGATGACATCTCCAGTTGATTAGATTGAGCAAATGGAAGAGTAGTAAAAGAAGGTCCAGCCTCATGGCCAAATGAGCCAGCAGCCTGTAACAATCATTAAAAAAGTCGAAACAAGTTAAGAAAGAAGTGATTGCAATGAAAAATAGTAAAAGTTTAGCTAAGAAGTGCTACCCCCAAGATGTGAGACAAACTCTCCTCCCTCTCCATGATATTCCTCTTTCTTCTCTATCCTCATTTTCCTTGGGAATCTCTCGTACACCAACAAGAGATACATCAAAGTTCAAAAGTTCTACTTGAATAAACTGGATATAAGATGCACCCGGTGGATAGAGAAAGGTTTCAACATCATAACCGTGCCGAGCCAACCATCATGCATTCTCCGGCATTGATGTGATATTTAAAGTATATTTCGGGCAACGTATCAAGATCCTTCACTGCTCGGGACCAAGAAACCACTCGTATACTTTCTCTCTAAAAAACCAGCCACTAGACACAGGGCCGGCAATGACTCGGTGGGTATGTTGAAAAGGCAGTGTGGCATTCATGGAGAAAGTCCAGTTCGTCCGCTCTTCTGTATTCCACCAGGCCAAATTGACCTATAAAATGACATAAGGTAAGTGGACTTTTATATAAATTTTAAAGTATACTAATGTTATTTTACCTGGCCCCAAGTTAAGCAGCTTAAGAGAAAGCGTTGGGTATGCACATGGTGAGAGCCAGGAACTTCTACGCGATCTGACAACCAAAAATTTAATCTCAGATACCCGACTATAATAATAACGAAAAATACCAGGCACCCTCACAAGGTTATGCTCATATGCCCATGCCTACAATAATAATAAAAATAAAATTCATGCAAGGATAAGAATGGAATTGACATTGGTGGAAGAAGAGTACCTCGACAACCGCCATAAAGCCAACAAACGACTTCTTATTTCTACAAATTTTGTCAAGTCCATGGTAAAGACAAGCAAGGCCAGCTTCACCCCAGCCGTAAAGCGGTACCATGCCCATATCAGTAAGGGCCCTCAACACTGACAAATGGATGGCAGATTCTGTGCTGCCTAAGATGGTCTACCTGAGCAAATACAGTAAAATCCCTCGAGCATATTGTTTGGTTGTTTCCCTATGAACCCATCCTTCATAGTTCATCCAATAACTCTGAATTGGCTCAATTTTTATCTTGAAAGGCCCTTTAAATGATGGTTCCATATCGATTAACTGTTGAATTTCTTCGAATGTAAGAATATCATTGGTAAGAGGGACCGGAAGGCCATAGTATTGGTATGTATAATCGACCGGGCTAATGGTCATTTCTCCTATAGGTAGGAGAAAAGTATGGGTCATGTCCATCCACCGTTCTGACAATGCTTGAACTACACTCCGGTCTATCGGACACTCCTCGGATGGTAATTGCAAGATAAAGCTTTCAAAATCGCAATCTCGGATAATTCGTCTTACCTGAGAAGGTGCTACATCATACCATTGTCGGCTTTGTAGACACCCTCTGCCCCGGATAATGCAACGATCACGCTAACACTGAGGCAGGTAAGTTTACACAAGGTAAGTATATCATCATATCAATGCCACTGATTTTTAGGCTAAATTTATTTATGTTCTATTTTTGTCTATCTATTTGTTTGTTAAATTCTTAAATTTACTCATCTAATTAATTTATTTTTCCTAAAATTCAAAATAATAAGAGAAAAAAAAAGAGAAAAAAAAAACAAAACAAAACAAAAACTAAAAATAATTTGATGTTAAAATAACTAATTACCTTGCTCTTTTGATTTGAACTGCAATGAAGCGGTATCTCGGCTAGTAGACTTATATTTTCATTTTCATGTTGCCGAATAAACTCTAATAACTCAGCATTAGATCGAGTTCCTGATCTTGAAGCATGCATTTTCTCCTCAAACTTTATGCTAAACTCACTAAACCCACTGATATAAAAGATGTATAATTATGAATAAAATGAAGAAATGAGCTGCAAGGTTTATATAGAGAAATAGCAAAGGAAAAAGACAAAAATCCAAAAGGGAAAACAGTATTCTCGTGAAAAAAAAAGAAAAAAGAAAAAGTTAATGTTACTATTGATAAATAGTAAATTACTATTTATAAATAGTAAATGAATAGTTGATGAATAGTGCATAAATAGTAATTACACATAAAATAAATAGAAAACTCAATTATTGAATTCAATCATTCAGATATTTGTGTGTGTATAAATATTTTTGCACTTTTAAAATATTTATACACGCAGGGGGCAAGAAGATATAGGCATGGTAAAAATTAGCTAAATTTTTTGCAAATTCCTTTAGTATCCTACTGACTACAATTATTTTTTGCAGACAATTAAATCTCTCTTAGCTTAGGTCCAAAACCTAAATTTTCTCTTAAGTCCAGAACTTAGTTCGGGTCCAAAACCTAAATTATTTTTAAGACTAGAACTTAGCTCGAGTCCAGAACCCAAATTACCCTTAAGTCTAGAACTTATCTCGGGTCCAGAACCCAAATCTTTCTTAAGTCCAGAACTTAGCTCGGGTCCAGAACCCAAATCTTTCTTAAGTCCAGAACTTAGCTCGGGTCCAGAACCTAAATTCTCTCTTAAGTCTAGAACTTAGCTCGAGTCCAAAACCCAAATCTCTCTTAAGTCAAGAACTTAACTCGGGTCTAGAACTCAAATTACCCTTAAGTTCAGAACTTAGCTTGGGTCTAGAACCTAAATTACCTTTAAGTCCAAAACTTAGCTCGGGTGCAGAATCTAAATTACCCTTAAGTCCCGAACTTAGCTCAGGTCAAGAACCTAAATTTTAAGTCCAGAACTTACCCCGGGTCCAGAACCCAAATCTTAAATCTAGCTCGGGTCCAGAGCCGAAATTACTTTTTAGTCCAGAGAGTCCAGCGTGGCTCCAAACGCAGTCAAAAATTACATTGCTTTTCACTCTCTTTTGTCGTAGCCTCAGATCGCTCAAGTAGGGGGCAAACTGTAGACACTTAATTTTTGACCCAGTCTGATTTAATATTTTTTTATATAGTCTAAAATAATTTTTGTGGTATTTTAATTAAATAATATTTATTTTTAGTATTTATTATTTATAATTTTTAATTAAAATAAAAAAAGGTAATATTAATAAAGTTAATATATATATAATAATAAATGAAAAATTTCATCGCATAAAGTGAATTGGCTTGGGCCAATTAGCCGCAGGAAAATCCATCAAAGGCAGCAACATTGCCTTTGTCATTGTTCATCTAGAAGCCAATTGTGGAAGAACCAACGAATGGAGGTTTGATTATAAATCTTTGATTTGATTATATTTACAATGTTATTGCCATATTTTCTTTTAAATGTTTCTATCATTTATTTTGATATTGAGTAAGTAACCTAAATTATTAAACTTAGTAATATGTTTTACAGATTAAATCGTCCATTCATCCAGTAGCCTAAGTCATTGATCAAAACTTCAAAAACCCTAAATCATCCTTCTGTTTTCAAAACTTCAAAAACCCTAAAATTGTTCTTCTATTTCCAAAACTTCAAAAATCCTTAAATTGTCCTTATGTTTCCAAAACTTTAAAACCCTAAATTATTTTTCCCCGAACTATTTTCTTAATCATCTAAACCCTAACTTATTTGTCTGAAACTTCAAAATATCTTCTTAATTCTCCGAAACCCTAATCTTCTTTATAGTTTTTAAAAACTTTAATCATAATTGTTTTTATGAAACTCTAAATTGTTTTCTTAAATCCTAAGATCAAATATGTTTTCCAAAATATCAAAAACCCTAATTTTCTCAAAACCCAATCCAATAAACCCTAGTTTTCCTAAACCCTAATTCTTAAAACATAAAAACTCTATGACAAGTTCATCAAAACCTAAAATCATAATCCAGTGAACCTAAAACCCAATATATTAAAATAATAAACCCTAATATCTTAAAAAACCCTAATTTCATGATGTTTGCTTAAAATCCTAACTAAACCTACCTTTTTTAAATCACAGTAACATTGTTTTCATAAAAACATCCAAAACCTTAAATCTTTTAAACATCCAGTAGCTATGCTATTACTTTAAAATATTTCTCAACTAATTAAACTAGCATATGCAAAACCCTAGTTATTGAACATAAAACCCTAGAAACCCTAATTAATGCATGAATCCCTAAAGTTAATATATTTACTGTTTTATTTAAGTTGGATGAATGTTTATTATATATTTTGATTAATGTTTGATATCTTTGATGAATGATTTATTTATCATAGACGGATATTTTCTTTATTATTATGATTATTATTTGTTTATTTTGGTATTAAAATTATAAGAGGTATGTTTTCACTTTGTGGGTACCTCATTAGTTAAACCTTATGTAATTTAATTATTTTATATTTTGAAATTAATGTAAAGGACATGTTTCCATCTTTCGATGGGTGTCCTATTTAGTTTTAGACATCGACGATGTAAGGATATGTTTCCATCCTTGGCTGGGTGTCTATTTATTTGCTTTGTTTGGACATTACCTTGATTTTAACATAATGATGCTTTATTTTAATTGTTGCATGTAGTATGGATAATATTGTTATATTTAAGAATTTTATAATATTAAGACCTGCAAAGGAGGCCGGTTCCAATGAACCAGGCATTGTGGGGGTGTTGGGTCATTTCTCACCTTCCCCACACATACCCAACTTTTCGAACCCATTAGGGGGTTGGGATTCCTTAGGAATCGAGTCATCCACCCCTTTCTTTTTTCCTGCCCGTCCAGGTGGCGACTCCATTTTCTCTGGGCTTAGGCCTGTGTTCTCTAAGGCCTCGAGCCTAAACAGTGCCGAAGTCACAAGAACCATTCTACTGGGAGTGGGGGCGAAAATCCTTTCTCACAGTTATGAACCCCAATAACCTATCCTGAGCTTTTGTGACTTTTATGATAATTCTGATGATCACTAAGGTACTAAGGACCAAAGAAGGTCAAGGAAAATGATACATAGTCAAGACCATAAGGGTAGTTGAAGTTTACCTGAACTAGACCTAATATCTCAGATATATTTCATCATTGACATAAAGTCAGGGGAACAAAGGATTCACCCTCACTGAAGTAGACTTATGCCACTCCACTCATCAACTATCAAAAACACAAGATGGTACAAACATGATAAGTCTTTTAGAGCTAGGACCTAAAAAAAGTCAAAGTAAAAAATAAAAAGCAAGAGAAGAAAAAAGAGAAAAAGAAAAGAGAAAAAGAAAAAGAAAAAGAAAATGAAGAAGAAGAATGAGGAAGAATAATAGGGTTTCAAAATTTTTATGAAAGCAAGAGTCATCTTGATCAAATCAAGGTTTCTACCAAAGAAGATAAGCTCTATCTTTTCATGAAGCAAGATTTCAAGTTCTATTTTTTATGAAGCAAGATAACAAAATGCCTAGAAGATAAAGGTGATGCCTAGAGTTTAAGAATACCTCCAATAGCATATGGTTCAAGTAGAAACTTTGTAGTGTGAAGGTTTTCCCATAATGTTACATCAGCTCCAATCTAAAAATGGCATTCGCTTAACCCATGTCCCTTATAGAACCCGTTTCAAGCCTATTAAAGGCTTGTTGATCTCTCTTATTAGGTTGAGTCTATTAGTAAAGATTATTTGAATAAGCATGCGTATGAGATAGATAATATTTAAACTCAATGAGACCTTTGGCTAAGTAATGTGTATGTGCCTATCTAAAGTGCAACAGTTCTTGCTCAAATAGAAATGATTCTTTAGTTTAGTACAGTAACTAGTGTCATATTATAGATATGATAATTTGGAAAATTGAGCTTCGAGGCATAATGACACTAATCTAACAAAGCAAAAATGTGATTTTAAAATTTAAAAAAAATGTGTTTTCTTTGTTATAAATAGCCTTCAAGTTTAGGAAAGCATGTTACACCGTCGAATCTCAAAAGGATTGGACAAAAGTGGCCTAATGAAAGGATTATTTGCGAGGTCATAAAGAAATTGCCAACTAAATGTGTTGAAACGAGTATCTCCCATGTCTTTGACTACCATGCTTGGGCCTCCACCACTCATGTTTTTCAATATCCTGGAAATAAAAGCAATGAAAGCGAAGCCTTCTGCTATTCCACTATAAGACCTGAACGAGCATTTGGAAGGAACCAATGTCAGTGCTTTGGCCTAACACTTGGGTCCGTGAGTCAATCATTGTAAGTACTATGCATGCATATCATTCATACATGAGCATATCACATTGCATTTTGTCTTGTGTTGCCTACTCTTTGAACAGTAAACACCCAGTGAAGTAAATAGTCAGAAGCATATATGGAATCAAGGAGGCATAACTGACCCATTACTTGAGGAAGAACTTACCACTTTACAAAAGAAAGAAGAGATGTATGCTTATGCAAAGAACAAGAAAAAACACAAACATCAGACATATCCTATATTGGTTTAAGCCATACAGGGGGCAAGACTTCTTCTTGTCAATTTTTGAGTTTATATGTATGTAAAACATTTATAGACTCACCTTTAATGTTTTTCCATGCAGGAGGCAAAGAGAGGATATAACGGCTAAAAATAGCTGAATAGCTGAATTTTTTACAAAAGTGTGAAGTGAAGAATTGAAGGAACGGAGCAATACAAATACAAAGTGAAGAATCCATTTAAGAATTGAACAAAAAGAAAATCAAAAATCTCAAATGAATGATGATACAAAAGACAAAAGGTCTGGACAAAGGTCTAAGAATAGAAGATCAGTACAGTTAGAAGAACTGAAGTCGACGCAAGATAAAGGTCCATCCTCAAGAGTGAGGAATTAGGATGAAGATCATATCAGTCCAGTTAGAAGAGGCAAAGCAAGAGCAAGGCAAAGATCCATCCCCAAGAATAGAGAATTCAGATAAATATCCATTTCAGTAGAGGCAGACATTTTCAAGCAGATTTGTTGAAGCATCCTAATGGCACTACCTCCAGTCTATATTGGATTTGTTGAAGTATCTTGACGACACTATTTCCAACATATTGGATTAGTTGAAGTATCCTGACGACACATTTTTATGGATTTATTGAAGCACCCAAATCTAGTCTCAGGTCGAAAACCCAAAATCTAATCTTGGGTCCTAAACCCAAATCCAAGTCTCTAGTTGAGAACATAAATCCATGTCTCGGGTTGTGAACCTAAATTTAAGTCTTAGGTAGAGAGCCCAAACCCAATTTCAGGTCCAGAACCCCAAATATAGTCTCGGGTTGAGAATTTAAATCCAATCTTAGGTTAAGAACCCAAAACTAATCTCAGGTCGAGAATCCAAATCCAATCTCAGGTAAAGAACCAAATTAAATTTTGGATTGAGAACCCAAATCCAATATCAGGTCGAGAACTCAAATCTAGTCTCTTGTCATGAATCCAAATCCAATCTCTGATCGAGAACCCAAATCCAGTCTTAGGTCCTGAACCCAAATCAAATCTAGGGTCGAGAATCTAAATCCATTCTCGGGTCCTAATCCCAAACTAAATCTCGAGTTGAGAACCCAAATCCAATCTAGACTCCTTCACCCAAATCCAGTCTTGGGTTTTGCACCCAAATCCTATCTCGGGTAGAGAATCCAAATCCAGTCTCGGGTCCTGCACCCAAATCTAGTCTTAGCTTGAGAACCCAAGTCCAGTCACGAGTCTTGAACCCCAATCTAGTCTTAGGTCATGAACCCAAATTCAAACCCATGTCCAGAACCCAAATCAGTTCAAGTTCATTAAAACCAAGATATTAGAGTCGCTTGGTGGTTTTCATTGGGATATTATAGTTACCCAAATAACCTGTTGAGATTTTAGATTCGTTCAATAGTCGAATGTCAATACTCAATGGTTCCTCACCAAAGGGTATCCATCCTTTGGATTTCTATTCACTTGTCTCGGTGTTTTTGTTTTGCAGATGCTTGGTGCAAAATTTAGAAGCTGTATCATTGCTTTTCACTCTCTTCCACTAAAGTCTTAGATCATTGTGAGCGGGGATAGCATTCATTGCTTTAAGAACCGATGAACTTGTCGAAAAATTACTCACCTTTTAATTACACTTGAAAGAGAAGAAGAACAAGATGAAAAGGAAAAGAGGAAACCTGTAACACCCCGATACTCCATATAAGTACTATACATATACCTGGTATACATACAGTAAGTATATAAAGTATAAGGATGTCACTTTTCATTACAATTTAAAAACCTTTAACAGAGTTCAAGGCACAATACATTCATTTAAAGAACATTTACAAAATCATTATACTTTTAATGATCTTACATATATATAATAATCTTATCTTTATCAAAACTTCATTTATACATATAAATACACTCTTGTCAGAAATACATCATAATTAAAAATTATACATGTATGCATTACCCTCTAGTTGGTCTCGACAAACTCTTACTCTTCTCGTGGCAACAAAAGACTTCATATCTTCCACCTAGACACCTACGGGATTACACATCCGCGCTAAGCCCGAGAGCTTAGTAGTACAAAGATAACATATAAACATACATTATAGAAATTCTAACATATAATGAAATATCACTTCCATGTACCATTAGTTTCTTATCATGTTTTTTTTTTCATTTTGAATGGCACCTTTCATATATCTCAACTAATTTCATATATTATATACATATCATTATCACCAACCACAATCCATCATTAATACTCACAATCAATATATCAATATACACATTACATATCATACTTCATAACATTGTTGTATTCACAATTCATCAATCATAATCCATCACTAACAAAGTCAACCATAGATCTTATTACTCATTTATTTCAACATTTGTATATCATATTGACAACAAAGACAGACTCGGGCCCAAAAGGCACTAATATGCCATTCAATTTTCAGAGTTAATGCTTTGGTTTTGTTACCACATTTATCATTATCGTAGACCCAACTAGGCTTCAAGGATTTAGGTTCAACCAAGCTTCAAGGGAAACAAAGCATGCTAAGTATCAACCCAAATTGGCTTCAAGAACCAACCCAACCTAGCTTCAAGGGTTGTAACATCTCAATTAGGCTTCAAGGACTAGACCCAACCAAGCTTCAAGGGGAGTAAAACATGTTAAACTTCTACCCAACTTGGCTTCAAGGATCAAGCCCAACCTAACTTCAAGAGATTGTTACTATTATTAGGCATGCCACTAACAACAAACTCTGAAAATGGAATAACACATTAGCTACACAATTCATTTATCAATTTCATTCTCAATTCTCATCATCAATTAGGCAAACATGGCTTATGTCTTTCAATTGAATCATCATAGCCAATCACAATGGCTTCATATCTCATTTGAATCATCATATAATATACAACCTCAATTACATTAACTAAACAAACATATCATTATAACTCAGAACATTAGTTTCATATCTCTTTATGTCTCAATTTACATTCAGGTAATTCATCATAAAAGTATTTATCATAATAAATTGCATTGTACATACCTTTTTTAATGATCCTCGTCTCTTTCACACTATACAATTCATAATACTTGTCACATTATATTAACAATATAATAAATTAATTAACATTGTTTTAAGTCTCAAAATCATATAAAAGAATGCATCTAGGTAAGTTTATACTTACCTCAAGAACTACTCCCATCAAGCTATACATAATCAATTACTTTATCATCTCCTTTACATTTTACATATAGCATCATTGATGTAACATTACAAAGTACATTATTTATACAACACATTACCATTCACAAGATTCACAATGCATAAAACATAACCTTGTTCATATAGTATCATATGCATCATCAAATGTATGTTCAATCTCATCAATACAAAAAGAGCAAAGAACCATCACAGTAGCCAACACACTCAAGGGACACGGCCAAGCTTGTGGCCGTGTCTCTCAACACAAAATCACCCGTAGCAAACACGGGCAGAAGACACGGCCGTGTCTCTCAACCAACATCAGGCAGTGGCAAACACGGGCAAGGGACACGGCCAAGACAGTGGCCGTGTCTCTCCAAAAATCATCCAACATGGCCTAATTTCCTTAGACTTGGTCGTGTCTCCCAAAAATCTTTAGTTTTGGCCATGTCTCATCTTTGGTTTGGCCGTGTCTCACATGAATAAAAACCCTAAACATGGCCAAGTCTCTTTTGATTGAATTAAAACACATTATACACAACAAAACCTCAATCAAATGGATATAATCAATGTCTTTAACACTTATTTTACATGTTCATCATAATAATCACATTAACAATACATTAATAATACATTTAAACACATACCACTTCAAAACCCTAAAACCAACATCATTCTTATTCTTTCAATATCAACATCCACTTAACTTACCATCTTCAAACCAAAACCAACACCAATTTAGCTTTGTAACTTACAATCAATTTCAACACTTATAAACACATCTCAAACACACTTAATCATAATACCAACAAATCATAACTCACCTCAAACACAACTTCACAAATAACAAAGGAAAACAAGAGAGTACTTACCAAATTTGATGAATTCCACCAAATCTCCAACTTAATCCTTTCATTCTTCCTTCAATTTGGTTTTAGAAATAAAAACACTTCTCTTGCTCTCCCTTTTCTTATGGTAGCCGGCCAAACAAAATGAGAAGAAAAGAAAATAAAACAAGTCAAACTTCTCTTCTTCTTTAAATCTCCACCATGCAATTCTAACACAACAATTACTTAAATGCCCTCATCCATTTAGACTTAACTCTTGTCACTCATATGCCCATTTAAGTAATTTAACATATCACAAATAAATATCCTCTTCCATTGACCATCCCTTTTTGACTTATGTATATGTTATTTATACTACCATATACACAACATATACACTTCCTTTAAAAAAATTCTTTTCTCTTTCAATTTGACACCTACATTCAATCAAATTAAAACAACAATAACATTCAAACTTCTAGGGCATACATTGGGATATTACAATTCTCTCCCCCTTAAATAATTTCGTCCTCAAAATTATCAGTACCGTAACAATCCATTCTTAACAAAATACTATCTTAACTTCCATATGAAGTTAATTATATGCTTAAGTTATTATGTCATCAAATCATATAACTTCAACTCTCCCCTTTAGAATCAACCATCTTCTCTAAATTCCATAACTCATCATTCTATATGATTATTTATCTTATTACTTCCTTGATCAAACATTCAAAAGAACTCATTACATTTCCTGTTAATGTCTTTATACAAGAATTGGATCATTTTATAGTACACTTATACTTCATCCAATCTCTATATTTAATCTATTTTGTTTCTTCACCTCTTTGCAATTACTCTCTTAACGTTAACCTTAAAAATTCATTGATTTAAATCTTAGCATTAATTATTCCGTCATTACAATCACTGTCTAAAAAGACATTTATCAAACCTCAATGGATAACAAGATCCTTATTTTTCACAATTGGAGTTACTTCTTTAGCATGCTTTTTACTTAATTTACATATTAATACACTACTATAACTCCATTCATTCATGTTCAATCACACTTTAACATTTTACATCATATACATTATCATGTAAATAATTACACTCTTAGTACAACTATACATATTAAATCTCAATAATGATTCATAATTTTAGCCAAATCCATATCAATTGATCTATCTGTCACAATATACCCACGTTCCAATCTTGTTCAATTCCAACCAACGATTAATTTATTTAAACTTATCATGAAATTTCACAATATTCATATATGTATATATATAACCTAATTCCATTAGGGCAAACTTACATTCAATTCCTGATCTCTTCCGATCCATATTCAATCAACTTATCATGATAACAAATCACTTCAAATTATCTTAATATAATTCCCACCAATTCTCATAAAAATTTTATACCATATTTACTATCTATAGCTAATTTAATTAAACCTCAAGTTCATTCATTTAATCATTACATATCATAAACATATTCAGTATAACTTTCAGTCATATTTTATAATTTCTCCCTTTTTAATATCTCCTCACATTTCATATCATTGTTATATTTATTTTGATTACCTTTTTGTCATATTATCCATAACTCAAAACATTTCCATAATTTCCTTTTCTCTCTTTACCTTCATAATTATAACCAACTTCTTAACATAAAATGATAAGGTACAACTTTATCCATCATAACTTTTAATTATACTTCTCAAACATAATTTTCAATCTCACCAAATCTGTATTACAATCATTTATCTAAAACCCAAATCTATGGATAACAAAATTAACCGATCAAATATATTGAACAAAACACATATGGCCTTAAAAGATTAATATTCAAGCCTGGAACTTTCAAATCAATACTGTTCTTTTTATAATTTTATTCTCAATCTTTACAAATGCAAGGCTAAGGTGTATTTCAAGAATTACATATTCCTTCTTTACATTTTTGCTATATCAGAAAGTAATACATTTCAACTCCGTTTCAAACCAATTTGCACTCGATTATATGATCTTTATCAACTTAATTCATGTTCCAACAATATTACTTTATATATTTTCAACCATATACAATTCTTATACAATTTCTATTCGTCACTTCATTTCTAATCCATTTACAATCTCTTATAATATATAATTATATAGAACTTTTCATATGTGATTACTTTGGGACTCTAAATATCATATGATCATCAAGTTCAATGCTCACTATAACGATTTCCACTGTCCAATATTACTCAAGTCCATTCCATTCTCACTTCCATCACATAACCCATCTAGCTTTACACAGTTCAAGACCTAATCTCTCTTAGATCCACTAATACATACAATATCATTTCCATATCACTAATTCTATAATTATACCACATACATATACATGTACACATTTAATGTTTATCACTTTCTTTTAAACACTATCATTTTCATTCTTCCAATATGATGTAAAGTATTTATTCACACAACACACATATATATATATATTCTGACTATAATAGCACTTCACATCCATCTTAGTCACATTCCCAATGTGACATCTCTTTCACTTTCATCTTTAAAAGCATTTAATATACTTCCATATCCATTTTTACCCTTTGCAGTAAAATGACTTAAAATAGCTCATTTTCGTTTGCTTATTCACTTCCCTTTTTACTTCAAAACAAATTCTCGTGCTATCATTCACATTACTCAATTCATAATACTTTCATGTGCAATATTAGTCATTTCACCTAGCTCATGTATTGAATATACATTTAACTATCAATATCCAAATAATCTTTATCAAATTCCACTAAAACTTTAACTTTTCAACTTACTACTTTGCTTAAACTTCAATTTGCCAAATTCATCTTTTCTTAATATCACTTTAAAAACATCTTATGTATATATATCACAAAGCAATATCAAAACATATAATTTTCACAATTATCAAGCTCATTTCAAAAATCTCAAATATCACATATTACCACCATTACCATGAGCTTTCACAATATTCAAGCATCTCACATTTCTAACAATGAATTCACAATGTTTGCATTAAAATAACAATACCAATTTATATTCTTACTTAACCAATATCATCTCTTTTTCCTTTAAACAAAACCTTAACTTTATATATACCCCAAACTTTAAATAGTCACACTTTGTCTATACTAATCAACCCATTCAATATTCCACCATACTCTCCTCATTTTAATAACATATCTTTCAATATTAACAATTCAACAATATTTCCTTTGTCTAGCAAACCCAACATAAACTTTATTTTAAAGAGGTTCAAAGTGTAGAGGAAAAAGTACATATTCTTATCTTGATTTGATTTCAACTCATTTTCAACTTTATTCTCCTTTTCATTTCTTTATACTTCAACACATTTAACAATTCACTTTACTTGCATAAATTTTATCAATCAAACTTATATAAATCCATATCATTTCTTTCTCTAGCTTTACTTTCATGTAAAACATCATTCACACACTAGCATCCATCTCATATAACACAAATATTTTAAAAAAAAATATATAATGCCACATCCGAGACCAACCTAGGTGTCAATGCATATGCATGTATTACAAATTTCATTTCAAAACTTTTCCTTTTTACTTCTATTTAAACTTTTCAAAACTTTTTCTTTTTAATTTCACTTAGGCCGAGAATCTCGAACCTAAGCTTTGATACCAAAATAATTGTAACACCCCGATACTCCATATAAGTACTATACATATACCTGGTATACATACAGTAAGTATATAAAGTATAAGGATGTCACTTTTCGTTACAATTTAAAAACCTTTAACAGAGTTCAAGCCACAATACATTCATTTAAAGAACATTTACAAAATCATTATACTTTTAATGATCTTACATATATATAATAATCTTATCTTTATCAAAACTTCATTTATACATATAAATACACTCTTGTCAGAAATACATCATAATTAAAAATTATACATGTATGCATTACCCTCTAGTTGGTCTCGATAAACTCTTACTCTTCTCATGGCAATAAAAGACTTCATATCTTCCACCTAGACACCTGCACGATTACACATCCGCGCTAAGCCCGAGAGCTTAGTAGTACAAAGATAACATATAAACATACATTATAGAAATTCTAACATATAATGAAATATCACTTCCATGTACCATTAGTTTCTTATCATGTTTTTTTTTTCATTTTGAATGGCACCTTTCATATATCTCAACTAATTTCATATATTATATACATATCATTATCACCAACCACAACCATCATTAATACTCACAATCAATATATCAATATACACATTACATATCATACTTCATAACATTGTTGTATTCACAATTCATCAATCATAATCCATCACTAACAAAGTCAACCATAGATCTTATTACTCATTTATTTCAACATTTGTATATCATATTGACAACAAAGACAGACTCGGGCCCAAAAGGCACTAATATGCCATTCAATTTTCAGAGTTAATGCTTTGGTTTTGTTATCACATTTATCATTATCGTAGACCCAACTAGGCTTCAAGGATTTAGGTTCAACCAAGCTTCAAGGGAAACAAAGCATGCTAAGTATCAACCCAACTTGGCTTCAAGAACCAACCCAACCTAGCTTCAAGGGTTGTAACATCTCAATTAGGCTTCAAGGACTAGACCCAACCAAGCTTCAAGGGGAGTAAAACATGTTAAACTTCTACCCAACTTGGCTTCAAGGATCAAGCCCAACCTAACTTCAAGAGATTGTTACTATTATTAGGCATGCCACCAACAACAAACTCTGAAAATGGAATAACACATTAGCTACACAATTCATTTATCAATTTCATTCTCAATTCTCATCATCAATTAGGCAAACATGGCTTATGTCTTTCAATTGAATCATCATAGCCAATCACAATGGCTTCATATCTCATTTGAATCATCATATAATATACAACCTCAATTACATTAACTAAACAAACATATCATTATAACTCAGAACATTAGTTTCATATCTCTTTATGTCTCAATTTACATTTAGGTAATTCATCATAAAAGTATTTATCATAATAAATTGCATTGTACATACCTTTTTGAATGATCCTCGTCTCTTTCACACTATACAATTCATAATACTTGTCACATTATATTAACAATATAATAAATTAATTAACATTGTTTTAAGTCTCAAAATCATATAAAAGAATGCATCTAGGTAAGTTTATACTTACCTCAAGAACTACTCCCATCAAGCTATACATAATCAATTACTTTATCATCTCCTTTACATTTTACATATATCATCATTGATGTAACATTACAAAGTACATTATTTATACAACACATTACCATTCACAAGATTCACAATGCATAAAACATAACCTTGTTCATATAGTATCATATGCATCATCAAATGTATGTTCAATCTCATCAATACAAAAAGAGCAAAGAACCATCACAGTAGCAAACACACTCAAGGGACACGGCCAAGCTTGTGGCCGTGTCTCTCAACACAAAATCACCCGTAGCAAACACGGGCAGAAGACACGGCCGTGTCTCTCAACCAACATCAGGCAGTGGCAAACACGGGCAAGGGACACGGCCAAGACAGTGGCCGTGTCTCTCCAAAAATCATCCAACACGGCCTAATTTCCTTAGACTTGGCCGTGTCTCCCAAAAATCTTTAGTTTTGGCCATGTCTCATCTTTGGTTTGGCCGTGTCTCACATGAATAAAAACCCTAAACATGGCCAAGTCTCTTTTGATTGAATTAAAACACATTATACATAATAAAACCTCAATCAAATGGATATAATCAATGTCTTTAACACTTATTTTACATGTTCATCATAATAATCACATTAACAATACATTAATAATACATTTAAACACATACCACTTCAAAACCCTAAAACCAACATCATTCTTATTCTTTCAATATCAACATCCACTTAACTTACCATCTTCAAACCAAAACCAACACCAATTTAGCTTTGTAACTTACAATCAATTTCAACACTTATAAACACATCTCAAACACACTTAATCATAATACCAACAAATCATAACTCACCTCAAACACAACTTCACAAATAACAAAGGAAAACAAGAGAGTACTTACCAAATTTGATGAATTCCACCAAATCTCCAACTTAATCCTTTCATTCTTCCTTCAATTTAGTTTTAGAAATAAAAACACTTCTCTTGCTCTCCCTTTTCTTATGGTAGCCGGCCAAACAAAATGAGAAGAAAAAAAAATAAAACAAGTCAAACTTCTCTTCTTCTTTAAATCTCCACCATGCAATTCTAACACAACAATTACTTAAATGCCCTCATCCATTTAGACTTAACTCTTGTCACTCATATGCCCATTTAAGTAATTTCACATATCACAAATAAATATCCTCTTCCATTGACCATCCCTTTTTGACTTATGTATATGTTATTTATACTACCATATACACTTCCTTTAAAAAAATTCTTTTCTCTTTCAATTTGACACCTACATTCAATCCAATTAAAACAACAATAACATTCAAACTTCTAGGGCATACATTGGGATATTACAAAACCAATAGCACTCAAAGCAATTAAAGAAGTTGAGAGCTCAAGTAATGAAGATAGTGATAATGATGAAGAAATGACAATGTTTTCAAATAGAATGAATGATTTATAGAGAAATAGAAGATTGCAAGATAGCAAAGGTACACATTCTAAATCTTCTTTCAAAGATAAAGACAAAAATAATGAGGTGAAGTGTTATGAATGTGGAAATCCGATCATATCAAATCAGATTGCTTCAAGTTGAAGAACAAGAAGAAGTGGGACAAAGAAAAGAAGATATCTCTCTAAGCCACATGGGATGACTCTTCCTCAAGTGAAGAAGATGAAGAAGAAGATGAGGAAGGAATTGCCAATCTATGACTCATGGCTATTGAGGATGACTCCAATAAGGTAAGTACTCAATCCTTGAATCTATTTGCATATGATGATAATAATGATGATTTAAATGATAGTGATATGATTGAACATATGAATCTTAGGCTAGAAAAGTATTACTCTAAAATGAAATTTTATAAGGATAAATGTTCTAAGTTAGAAAAGGATTTTGATAGCTTGAAAAATTCTACATTAGAATTAAAGACCTTAAATGAACAATTATTGAAATCCATTGATGCAATGAATAAAAATTCACATAGCTTAGAAAATGTGATTAAGGAAAATGAAATTTTGAAGCATGAACTAAAAGAACTTAAAGAATCAATCTCAAAATTTCACAAAGGAAAGGAAGCATTATATACACTGATTGATAATCAAAGATCACCTTTCTTTAAAGCATGGTTTAGGATTCAAAGAATCATTCAATACTACATCAAATGCACCAACATTTGTAAAAGCTTCTGCAACTCAAACCTCTAGTGTTGAAGTTGTAAAGAGCACCGATGCACAAACCAAACCTGATATTCCTAGAAGGATTACATTAGGTTCATAAGGCTCTAGAACTAAAATTCCATGAGAAAATCATGCATTCTTGTATACTAGACATGCACACAAGCACAAAAAATGCACAAAAACAATCTCACACTTGTAATTGTATGCATAGTCCATTGAATGTCAATAGAAAATTGCATAGGTATAGAACTATATATCAATGCATATATTGTAAGAAATTTGAACACAAAATCACATTCTCCTACATTAGGAAGGCTTATCTCAAGTTAGAAGATCCTTTTACTACTAACCCCAAGGACCCAACTTCATTTGGGTACCTAAGAATAGATGAACATTATTGTTTTGTAGGTATGCCTAAAATCTACTATCAATGAAAGCACATGGCTTATGGATAGTGGATGCTCAAGGCATATATGGGAAATGCAAAGCTTTTTACAACTCTTACTTACAAGCTTGAAGGTAATGTTACTTTGGAAATAATGCTAAAGGTAAGATCAATAGTATTGGTTCCATTGACATGATTGGTAAAAATTTGATTGAAACTGTATAACTTTTTGATGGGTTGAAACACAATTTTCTTAGTGCAAGTCAATTATGTGATAAAGGAAATGATGTGAGTTTGATTCCAAAGGATGCAAGATTGCCAATTCAAATGGTGAGATCGCATTCAAAGGAGATAGAATTAGCAATGCATATAAAATTGATATACATTCCAATAATGCATTTGAATGTTTGATTTTTATTAATGATGATGCTTGGTTATGGCATAGAAGACTAGGCCATGCTAGTATAGATCATTTAAAATGCATTAGTAAAGAAGAACTAGTTGATGGTCTCCCTAAAGTTAAATTTGACAAAGATAGAACATGTGAACCTTGCCAACTAGGTAAGTAACATAAAAGCTCATTCAAATCTAAAAATGTTGTAAGCACTTCTAAGCCACTAGAACTCATTCACTTGGATTTGTTTGGACCTAATAGAGTTGCTAGCTTAGGTGGCAAGTTATATGCATTTATTCTTGTTGATGATTACTCAGGGTTTAATTGGGTTAATTTCTTAGCTCAAAAGAATGAAGCTTTTAATCATTTCAAATATTTGCAAAAAGAGTTCAAAATGAAAAAGGATATGTGATCACATCTATTAGAAGTGATCATGGCAAAGAATTTGAAAATGACAATTTTGAAAACTTTTGCAATGAATTTGGAATTTCACATAATTGTTTGGCTCCTAAAACACCACAACAAATTGGTGTGGTTGAAAGGAAAAATAGATTTTTTATTTAAATGGCTAAGACAATGCTCAATGAGTATGATTTACCATCTTATTTTTGGACAAAAGCCGTTAATACCGCTTGCTATATTTCAAATTGTGTTTACAAAAGACCCTTGATAAACAAAACTTCTTATGAGCTATGGAATGGTAGAATACCCAAAATTTCATACCTTAGAGCATTTGGATGCAAATACTTTATATTGAACACCAAGGATAACCTTGGGAAATTCTCATACAAATTGGAGGAAGGCATATTTTTAGGATATTCATCTTCTAGCAAAGCATATAGGTTATTTAATAAGAAAACTCTAGTTGTTAAAGAATTAATGCATGTTGTTTTTGATGAATCTTTTAAACTTGAACAAAAGAAAGGTAGTGCTCTTGATGATTTTGTAGGTACATATGATTAACAAGAAATGATTGTTGCTCCCAGGAACAATCATGATGAACAAGAAAAGGAAACTTAAGAGTCACCCAAGGATTGGGAATACAAGAAGGATCATCCAAAAGAACTCACCATTGGTGAAATTTCAAAGGGAGTAACTACAAGATCCAAATTTAAACATTTAGATGTTAATGTTGCTTTTGTCTCTAAAATAGAGCCAAGGACCATTGAGGAGGCTCTTAGTGATGAATATTGGGTGATTGCAATGCAAGATGAACTCAATCAATTTGAAAGAAATAATGTTTGGGAACTTGTTCCTAGGCCTAAAAACCTTCCAATTATAGGATGTAAATGGGTATATAAGAATAAGCTTGATGAAAATGGTCTCATTACTAGAAGGGTATAACCAAGAGGAAGGCATAGATTATGATGAGACATTTTCCCCCATTGCTAGATTAGAAGTTATTAGAATTTTACTTGATTTTGCATGTCACATGAATTTTAAACCTTTTCAAATGGATGTTAAGAGTGCATTTCTAAATGGATTTATAAATGAGGAAGGTTATGTTGAACAACCTCCCGGTTTTGAAGACTATAAACTTCCAAATCATGTCTTTAAATTCACCAAATACTATATGGATTGAAATAAGCTCTAAGAGCTTGGTGTGATAGACTTAGTACTTATTTGCTTCAAAATGGTTTTTCAAAAGGCAAAGTGGACACAACTTTTTTTTGTTAAAAAGAATAAGCACAACATCTTAATTATATAAATTTATGTTGATGACATTATATTTAGTACTACTAATGAATCTTTGTGCAAGGAATTTGCTTCTCGTATGACTAGGGAATTTGAAATGAGCATGATGGGTGAACTCAAATTCTTCCTTGGACTACAAATTAAGCAATGCAAAGATGGGATCTTCATCAACCAATCAAAGTACATAAAGGAACTTCTCGTGAAATTTGGAATGAATGGTTGCAAGACTAGTAAGACTCCCATGAACACATCATTGAAACTTGACAAAGATGAAAGTGGTAAGGTAGTAGATGAGAAAAAATATCGAGGTATTAACGGATCAATACTTTACTTAACCACTTCTAGACCCGATATAATGTATAGTGTATGCTTATGTGCTAGATTTCAATCTTGTCCTAAAGAATCACACTAGAATGACACTAAAAAAATTTTGAAATATTTAAATGGTATATTGTATTTAGGACATTGGTATCCTAAAAACACACCATTCGACATTTTAGGATTTTTGGATGTGGACTACACTGGTAGTCTTTTGGATAGAAAGAGCACGACCAGGGCATGTCATTTTTCTTGGTGATTGCCTAGTTTCTTGGTTTAGCAAGAAACAAGTGTGGATTGCTTTGTCTATGGCCGAAGCCAAATATGTTGTGGCATGTTTTTATTGCACACAAGTTTTATGGATGAAGAAACAATTACTTGACTATGGTAAAGTGTTTGATCATATTCCTATTAAAAGTGATAACACTAGTGCTATTAACTTATCCAAGAATCCAATCCAACATTCTAGGTCAAAACATATAGGTATTAGACATTATTTCTTAAGGGATAATATACAAAGCCAAAATATTATTTTAGAATTCATTAATACACATAATCAACTTGCTGATATCTTTACAAAACCTTTAAATGAAGATGGACTAAACTTCATTAAGCATAACTTAGGCATGATTAATGGAAGTTCATTGAATGAATAATTGTTGTAGTGTGTCATATATGATATATTTGCAAGGCTTTATCATCACTTAAAACATTCAATTTTGATCATACATTACTCATACCAAAACCTATCTTTCTTGTTTCCTTCTATTATTTTTTCTTTGTTCAGCGAAGTCACCTTGCCTAGACTCGCTGTTGTGAATACACTGGATAGGTTCATCGGAGTTGACCCTTCAGTGAATGGTCGGATAAAGATGATGGACGGTAGTGAGAATTTAAAAAATCTCGATCGTTATAGGCTTTCTCTCAAGTCACGAGCACGCCTCAGTGTATAACGGTTGCTCTACTGCTTTTTGAGGGTGTTCCTATGCAAAAAAGGAAGTCGTACCTTGTACACTCTGCACTAAAACATCGAAGCATTGACAGTGTGTCAGTTCACTTTTTTCCAATTTCTAATAGCTAGTTCTCCATGATTTCTCTATTTAAGGCCACTTAACTTCAGTTACATATTTCTTTACTCACTATTAACATATAAACTTTCCTCTAAAACTCCAAATCATCTAAAATCCAACTCTCTCTCTAGCATACTCTATTTTTCAATTTTTTTCATCTCTCTTGCTCCCAATGTCCCTAAGAAGAAAATTTCATCCAAAGGAATGGAAAAAGGGAAGAAACCTTCAGGTATTACCATTAAGGAACCTCAAGATGCACCTCCCTCTCCTCCACCATCTAGAAGAGGTGAGAAAATTCACAAACTTCATCACTAAACCACAGAAGAAGACATTAGATATGCCATGCTCAAAAGAAAGAAGATGGAGGGAACCAAAAGACCCTTTGGAGGTATGCTTGTTGCCTTCAACATCAAGGAAGAAATTGATAGATTTCATGATGTTCTTGGGTGGAGAAAATTCATTTTTCCTAAAGAGGTAGGTTACCATAGCTTCAGTAAAGAGTTTCTAATGTCTCTTCAAATTAAGAAGAGTGCAAATTCTGCTCTAGGATGGTATGGGATTAGATTTAAGTTATTTGATTAATATCATTCCTTAACCCTAAATGATTTTGGTAGGATTTGGGACTTTCCTTTAGGTGGAGCCACTTCCTACAATGACATTGCCTTCTCTAACCAAACCCTTTATACTTTTTAAAAAGAAAGTTCTATAGAGAAATCCTTCAAAAAATAATCCAAGGCTAGACACATTAAATCCCTCACACATTGAGTACTTCATAGGATCATTACCTACACAATCCATCAAAGGACAGATGGAAATGAGACAGTCACCAAAAAAGACTTAACCTTTCTATATGCCTTTACCTACAACATTCCAATGAGCACTCTAAAATTCTTAATTGGCACCCTATATCACCATGCTACTATAAAATCAGGAACCTTCTTTCTATCCTCCCACATTACCCAAATAGCTAGACATTTAAAGTTGCTAAATGATCTTAACCTAGCTACTTTTTTTACCTCTCCTCTTGTGCAATCACTATGGAATACTTAGAACATGTTGGATGTGTTAGGAAGGTTGATGGCTCTTATGTCTATTTCTTTGGCAAGAAAGGTGTGGTGGATAGGCATAAGAAGAGGCCAAGTTATATCATAGAAGGTGAACGTGATTCTATGGAAGTTGCTATGAGATGCCTCATATAGCTTCAACTTCCAAGCCTAGCAAAGTTAGCTCTCCAACCAAACATATCCATAGAGCCATCAAATCTCTCTCCAAGAAGTTTTCTCACTTCAAAAGGGATGTATCTAAAAGTTTTAAGCACTTGAACAAGAGAATTGACCTTATATCCTGTATGCACCATGATCTTTATGACATGTAAGGCAAGTTGGAACTGCCTCAATGTGATCTAAATGAATAGGATGTAAGTGATCATGAAGAGAGTCCCTTTGAAGAAGAATCCTTGGGAGATGACTTTAGCACTAGCTCAATCAGTAATTTGCATGCTCCTCTTGACAAAGGCAAGGCCCCTATGTATGAAGAAGAGCATGAAGAAGAAGAAGAGTCTGATTAGCTTATTGTGTTGTGCTTTCTTTTACATTATTGCTTCATGCTTTTGTTTCTTTTGCTTTGTATTTCTTTCAATGTCTATGTGCTTTTCTTCTAATTAATGAAAATGTCAGTATTTTTTCTCTTATCTTTCACTTTTATTATTTCTTTTTGCCCTTACAAAAGGGGGAGAAATATATGGACATGGACATGATGATAGGATATGCATGATACATAAACATAGATATGAATGATGAATTGCACAGACCTTAAAATGCAATATGCAAATACTAAGATGATTAATTGAAACTTAAGTTGAATGATGCACATCATTTTAGACAATGCATACATTTAGGAGGAGATTTAAAAGCCAAAAGTTGTTAACCTAAAACCAAAGATTTCATCATATTGCTTATCCTTTATCATCATTCCATTTGATTGCCAAAGTCAAAAAGGGGGAGATTGATAACCAAATAATCTCAATTTTGTTCCTGGATACTAAAATTGAATGATGCATTTAACATGTTTGTAAGACACTTGTTACAGGACTAGGATGCTCAACATATTGCCTGAACAGGGAAAAATGTGTGGTCACTACAGGCCAAAGGGTGACCATCCTTTATGATTTGAAGAACAAGCTGAGTCGCAGTAAGGTTTGCAATCAAGAATCTCAACCTCAATAGCGACCGCGATAGTAACATTAGTGACCATACTCAAATTAGGATGATCGCACCTCAAGTGACCAAATCTCCAACACTCACAGAAGAGTACACGGTTCCAACAAGATCTGAGGAGCAGTCTTTCTGTACTATGTCGTGATTGTTCCATAATTGTCATGATCGTCCCTCTATTTTGAGAGAAACTCACAAGGATTGGCAGTACTATTTACGACCTCTGGTGCATCAAGAAGTTCGACACGAGACACTCAATCTGACCATAAATTAAGCCATAGAGCCACCGTGACTTTCATATTTTGGGAGAATTTTAATTTTTCAAATAAAGGAGTGCCATGTGAAATGATCATTGTAAACCCACTTTCAAATTCAAAAAGGGCGACCGTCCCTGGACCTTGGGTAATTATCCTGACAGCCACAGCATGGGCAAGATTCTACCAACAGAGTAATCACATTTGACCATTGAAGATTTTCAAAAGAAGTGACCATCCCAAGCCGTAGATGACCATGCAATTTTTTCTGGGTGACCACCCTCAGTGCCAAGACGATCGCTACCTGTGGATATTTTCTATCAACACAAGGACTAATGGCTAGTTGGACCAAATTTTCTATAAATACCCCTATGAAACATATTGTTAAAGAGTAATCTTTAATTGTAATTGCCCAAGGAACATTCTTTCTTTTCATTTACAATAATTAACAATTAAATTGTTAGAGTGTGAGCATCAAACTCCAAAATTATAAGTTTAAGTGTGAGCTTGGAAACACTTAGGTTGTGAGAGTAAGCATGGGAAATCTCTTGTAAGGGTTGTGAGGATTGATCTCAAACCATGGTAAAGTTTGGTGTGAGCTTGTGAAAACACCAAGTTAGAGTTAAGCTTGTAAAAACTCAAGTCTAGTATAACCTTAACAAGTTGTTAAGGAAGTGGATGTAGGATTGAGGTAATCCGAGCCACTATAAATCTTTCTGTTCATTCTTCTCTACTCCACTCTTCTACTTCTCTTGTTTTGGTTTGATTTTGATTTTGATTTTAGATTTGCCCTCAATTCTTTAAATCAACCAATTCATCCCCCTTTTAGTTGCCATCTTGGGACAACATGAATGAGAAAAATGAGAAAATGAGGCAATGTGCCTATGTGATAATGAGAAAAGAGGCAATGTGCCTAATTGATTGTGGGAAAATGAGAAAGAAATTGATGATGGAAAGTATGAAATAATTGTGTGCCTAGTGTGTTATTCAATTTCCAGAGTTCTATGTTTGATGGCATGCCTATGAGCTTATCCTCATTATTTGCCTTGCGGGCTAGCTTTTGAGCATTACTTTGATTTGCCTTTGGGGCTAGACACTTGGCATCATTATTATATAATTTGCCTTTGGGGCTAGCTTTTGAGCATTACTATGAATTCCTTTCGGGGCTAGACACTTGGTGTTAATTTGGACTAAAATAGTAACTCTAGGATTTGAATAGCATATTAGATCCTTTGGGTCCATGTTTGTATTTATTCTTATGTGAATTGTAAAATGATTAAAAGATGCATTTTAATGTGAAATTCAGTGCTACATTATGAAACATCATGTAAAAGCATTTTACATTGATATTATTTTATAGTTTTATTATTATTAATGTTTGTACCACTAAGCTTGTAATTCATCGCACAGGTGATAGGGGTGATCCGGTAGAGCCGGATAGTTCTACTAGACCTAGACGGATCTAGGCTTGTGTTTATTGAGCTTGAAGTATTTTTGGGTACATCAAGATCAGAGCCATTTGCAATCATGTACATATTTGATATTATAATACATTTTCATATTGTGTATATTATGTCTTATTTTTAGAGTATATATATATTGCAAATTATAAAAACTCTTTGGATAAATTATATAATGTGGGTTGTTTATATGTGTTCTGATATATATATACATATATGTATATGTATAAATATTTTGAGAAAATATGGAGAAATTGAGAAGTTGAGGTGAAAATGTATGATTTATTTTGTTTGGAGTGTATCTTATGTAGACTAGGTAATTGTTGAAAATTTGGGATGTCCAAATTACAGAAAAAACTCTGGCAAATTTTTTTCTGAGATTTTCTAATAAAATGCTTATTTTGAAATCTATAATTAAAAAGGAATATTTTATTACTATTTAAATATATATTTTTAAGTATGTGGAATCCTAAATTTGATATGTGAAAATTGTTATTTTTAATGGGCTGTGATATTTTTATACCGTATATGCGTATTTTATATATACTAAGTATATGTACTATACATATATAGAGTATAAGGGTGTTACACTAACTTCACCAAAATCCACTAATTTTCGCCAACCAACCTTAAAATAATAATATCTACATCAAAACAACTAAAAAACAACCCATTTCATAAATTATAAATATCTCCATCTCAAACTCAAAAATCACATATTCATAAAAATCACAAAACTAGGGTTAAAGCAAAGATTACCTACCCATACCTTGATTATTCTCTATAAACATCTTAATTCCTTTGAAATCTCCATGAAATTTAATGGATTTGATGAAGCAAAAATCCTCTCCCACCCTCAAAATTCATCCAAAAATGGCGGTGAAGAAGAATAGAGGATACTTTTATGTTTTTGACTTTTTCTTTCAACCACAAACATATATATAATTATTAAATAGTTAAATAATTAATTAAAAATTAGATATTTGTAGTTTTCCTATCTAAAATTACAATTTTAATCTTTTTTTTACTTTTATAATTATTAATATCATTATATGTAATTTTAACTTTTTTACTTTTTATCAAACTTTGTCTTTTAGTGATAATGTATATATTAGGTATGTGTTAGGTATATACTATGTATATCTAATGTATATATCGTGTATACTTAGGTATGTGTTATATATATACCTCTCCAAACACTCTAATTAGTCTTTCATATAAATATTTATTTGTATTTAAAATTATGGATGTTATAATTAGTGTGATAAGATTGGTTACTCATGTTATTATCGATAAAAGGCATTAGAAAAGACCTGTAAAAATCTTCATAATTCAACTCAAGAAGGGTGAAGTTATTAGCAAGGAAGCCATTGTAATAATGAGGGTGAATACGTGTGGTTCTCCCTAGTTTTATGTATGTGGGTGGTGTACATGAAACCACTCTTTCCATTCCAGCCTGACTCGTGGAATGCTAACCCAAATAATATTGTAGGGTCTTGGATGATTGGAAGACTACTCGACAGTTAGAGTGAAAAGTAGCTTGGTTCAGATGAATGGGATTGGAAGAGATAAATCTCTCATTATAGGGGCACTATTTTACCTATAAAAAACATGGTTAAAAAAAGAAAGAAGGAATTGTGGGTGAGATACATTTACATTATTCATCATTAGATTGTTAAAAATATTTCGCAAGCCCCAGAAGTCCAAATTACATAGTGACTAGTGACGGCTCATAGGAAAGACATCTGATTGAGAACTTCCTCAACAAGGTACCAAATTAGAAAAATATTCATAGGCCCATATCTACAGGAAGTGATAAAATGAAAGAATCAATGCATGAACTGTACATATAGCAAGATGATGAAGGTACATACCTCCTAAAAATTATGAGTTCATCTAATAGAGTGGATTTTCCCTCAGGATAATTGATCCATCTCCTTATACATGGTGGCTAATGCAGCACCGCTCAATTAAACTCATTAATATAGGTTAAATCACCCAAGCTCATCAGGACGGTAAGATCAATGGTGTCATGACAAGTATGCCAAAAAAGAACATCCCAACAAAAATAAGATTACACTGCATGCAATGTGTGAGGAACGGTCTTCAAAATTACCATGCCTACTAACTAGGAAAAATAATGTAACTTCTTAACCAGGTTTTGGAAACCATAGCTTCACCAGTTTCATAAGTAGGTGGGATTCCACCAAGCAGGTCAATGATTCATTCCTTAGGCAAGCCCTTCTAATTTGGAAACAATTCCAAAGGAACCCAAATGGGATATCGGTCAACAAGTATAAATCTTAGGGCATCATAGTTACCTCACCGCATGGGAAGTGGAAAGAATTGGTGGTGTCCCATCATCTTTCAATTAGGGCCTGTAATACATCATGATTGGCTTGGCATATGCAGTCAAGGGACAAGAGATCCATAAAGCCTGTCAGGAATAGCAAATCCTTCACATCATTGGGAATGTTAAGGTTCCTTAAGTTTAAATAGGCATCCTTAACTTCAATTGGGTAGATTGCAAAAGCATAATAAATAATGATAATATTATTTTTATGTCAAACTCAATTATTCAAGTTCAAAGGAAATGAGAAGGGTGTTTTTTTTTACAGGAAAACAAAACAAAGCATACCTTTATGACACTAGTTGTGAAGCATGCATGTGAAGATCTACAATAGATATCCAATGACTGGCATTTCAGCAGCTTTAGAAGAAAAGACAGAAGATACATCATCTTGAAATAGTCATAAATGAAAGAAAGAGGGATATATAGAGAGAGAGAGAGAGTGAGATCCAATCACCTTAAAGGCTGCTCTCCCTCACCCTCTATTTATAACGTTTTGGTTCCAAAATGGTCTAATTACCCCATATGTGCTCGATTTCTTTCATATCCTAAAGAATCAAATTTAAATGCTACTAAAATAATTTTGAAATACTTAAAGTGGAATATCCCATTTAGGTCTTTGGTATCCTATAAATACATCTCTCGACATTTTAGGTTTTTCGAATGCAGATTTTGCCGGTAGCCTATTAGATATGAAAAGCATGATCGGAGCATGTCATTTTTTTAGATATTGCCTAGTTTCTTGCTTTAGCAAGAAACAAGTATCAGTTTCTTTATGTACCATGAAAGCCGAATATGTTGCGGCTTGCTTTTGTTGCATTTAAGTCCTTTGGATGAAACAACAATTGTTAGATTATAGTAAAGTAATTGATCACATTCCCATTAAATATGATAACACTAGTTCCATCAATCTATCAAAAAATCCCATTCAACATTTTAGGTCAGAAAATATAGATACTAGACATCATTTTTTAAGAGACAATGTTCAAAATCATAATGTTGTTTTGGAATTTATAGATAATCAAATACAACTTGCTCATATATTCATAAAACCCTTGAATGAAGAAAGATTAAATTTCAAAAAACAACACCTATATATGATAGATAGAACCACCTTAAATTGACCTTACAACTTATTGATTGATTTGTATGCTTGTCTTAGTTGCGAAAAACAATGCTAGAATTAAAAATGCTAGTAAATTCATTTTCTCATGCCTTAGTTCCTCATTGATACCTATTTTAATCATCCATTTAGACCACAAACTGAAACTACATTTTCTCAACTTTAAAACTTCCTTAAATTCTAAAAACATCAAATTTCCTGATTAGACTTGGCTTTGGTCCGATCGTACTTCATCTTAAAATTGTTGACTAGCTGTTTACTGAAAGTTCAGACCATACCATATTCGGTTCGATGGGAATAATTCAAACTTTTCTAACCGTTATATGCAAAGTTGAAATTTTGATTGGCCTTTAGGAGAGTCCAACAATATTTTTACAACTTTTCAAAAATCACCTCCAGACCAAGGATGGTTTGACTTGACTTTTCCTCTAGATTCAAAAATTTATAGCCATTGGAAACTCTTGAAAACATGCACTAAACCTCTCCAATAACTATAAATGGATAGTTATAGTACCAAATTAGAAAAATATTCATAGGCCCATATCTACAGGAAGTGATAAAATGAAAGAATCAATGCATGAACTGTACATATAGCAAGATGATGAAGGTACATACCTCCTAAAAAATATGAGTTCATCTAATAGAGTGGATTTTCCCTCAGGATAATTGATCCATCTCCTTATACATGGTGGCTAATGCAGCACCGCTCAATTAAACTCATTAATATAGGTTAAATCACCCAAGCTCATCAGGACGGTAAGATCAATGGTGTCATGACAAGTATGCCAAAAAAGAACATCCCAACAAAAATAAGATTACACTGCATGCAATGTGTGAGGAACGGTCTTCAAAATTACCATGCCTACTAACTAGGAAAAATAATGTAACTTCTTAACCAGGTTTTGGAAACCATAGCTTCACCAGTTTCATAAGTAGGTGGGATTCCACCAAGCAGGTCAATGATTCATTCCTTAGGCAAGCCCTTCTAATTTGGAAACAATTCCAAAGGAACCCAAATGGGATATCGATCAACAAGTATAAATCTTAGGGCATCATAGTTACCTCACCGCATGGGAAGTGGAAAGAATTGGTGGTGTCCCATCATCTTTCAATTAGGGCCTATAATACATCATGATTGGCTTGGCATATGCAGTCAAGGGACAAGAGATCCATAAAGCCTGTCAGGAATAGCAAATCCTTCACATCATTAGGAATGTTAAGGTTCCTTAAGTTTAAATAGGCACCCTTAACTTCAATTGGGTAGATTGCAAAAGCATAATAAATAATGATAATATTATTTTTATGTCAAACTCAATTATTCAAGTTCAAAGGAAATGAGAAGGGTGTTTTTTTTTACAGGAAAACAAAACAAAGCATACCTTTATGACACTAGTTGTGAAGCATGCATGTGAAGATCTACAATAGATATCCAATGACTGGCATTTCAGCAGCTTTAGAAGAAAAGACAGAAGATACATCATCTTGAAATAGTCATAAATGAAAGAAAGAGGGATAGAGAGAGAGAGAGAGAGTGAGATCCAATCACCTTAAAGGCTGCTCTCCCTCACCCTCTATTTATAACGTTTTGGTTCCAAAATGGTCTAATTACCCCATATGTGCTCGATTTCTTTCATATCCTAAAGAATCAAATTTAAATGCTACTAAAATAATTTTGAAATACTTAAAGTGGAATATCCCATTTAGGTCTTTGGTATCCTATAAATACATCTCTCGACATTTTAGGTTTTTCGAATGCAGATTTTGCCGGTAGCCTATTAGATATGAAAAGCATGATCGGAGCATGTCATTTTTTTAGATATTGCCTAGTTTCTTGCTTTAGCAAGAAACAAGTATCAGTTTCTTTATGTACCATGAAAGCCGAATATGTTGCGGCTTGCTTTTGTTGCATTTAAGTCCTTTGGATGAAACAACAATTGTTAGATTATAGTAAAGTAATTGATCACATTCCCATTAAATATGATAACACTAGTGCCATCAATCTATCAAAAAATCCCATTCAACATTTTAGGTCAGAAAATATAGATACTAGACATCATTTTTTAAGAGACAATGTTCAAAATCATAATGTTGTTTTGGAATTTATAGATAATCAAATACAACTTGCTCATATATTCATAAAACCCTTGAATGAAGAAAGATTAAATTTCAAAAAACAACACCTATATATGATAGATAGAACCACCTTAAATTGACCTTACAACTTATTGATTGATTTGTATGCTTGTCTTAGTTGCGAAAAACAATGCTAGAATTAAAAATGCTAGTAAATTCATTTTCTCATGCCTTAGTTCCTCATTGATACCTATTTTAATCATCCATTTAGACCACAAACTGAAACTACATTTTCTCAACTTTAAAACTTCCTTAAATTCTAAAAACATCAAATTTCCTGATTAGACTTGGCTTTGGTCCGATCGTACTTCATCTTAAAATTGTTGACTAGCTGTTTACTGAAAGTTCAGACCATACCATATTCGGTTCGATGGGAATAATTCAAACTTTTCTAACCGTTATATGCAAAGTTGAAATTTTGATTGGCCTTTAGGAGAGTCCAACAATATTTTTACAACTTTTCAAAAATCACCTCCAGACCAAGGATGGTTTGACTTGACTTTTCCTCTAGATTCAAAAATTTATAGCCATTGGAAACTCTTGAAAACATGCACTAAACCTCTCCAATAACTATAAATGGATAGTTTTTGTTAGGTGAGAAAGGCAAGGGTATTGCTACTCCTTCCCACTAGGAAGAAGTGCCAAGACGAAGCCATAAGATTATATTCAAAGATGATGATGAGAGAAAAAGGTATGCAATAATCAAAGATAAAATTGTTGAACCAAACTGTATCTTCTTCACCTTAACTCTTGAATCCGTATGTTTTTAGAATGACATTAGGGTTTGTCTTAGTAACCTATGATGGGAAAAATTTGTACTCCTTGATCATAATGATCTTGGATGAGAATCCTTAAAAAAGGAATTCTTCACCACCTTGGTTGTTAGCAAAAAGAGCACGGACCCTTTAGGTTATTATGGGATTTCTTTTAGGTTGTTTAACCTAGAATATGGACTTACCCTAGAAGATTTCTCCTCTGTTTGGGGTTTTCAATTGGAAGGAATTTTTCACATCTTAAACAACATTCTCACTCTTGAAGTTGAATTAAGCTTTTGGAGATAAATTTTAATTAAAACCTCTCTCCATAAGCAATCTAATGCTAAGAACCTTAGAACCCTGACTTATTGGGTGTTGTATAGAATCATTACCAGCACAATAAGTGCTATAGGAGAAGGCAATGTGAACGTAACACAAAAAGATCTCCTCTTCCTTTATTGCCTTGTCAAAGGCCAAGCCATCCGAACCGAAAACTTTCTAATTGATACTTTTCTACAAATTAGAAACACCAAGGCAGGTATGATTCTCCTCTCATCCCAAGTAATAGAGTGAAATTATGATCAATATTTGTATAATTCAATTCATGATTTTAATTATTTTCCAATTGAATTTGATGGATTTTGTTTGTTTGAGTTAGAATTATCTTATTTTAGCTTGGAAAGGCAAGATACATGGTTTTTAATGATAAGTGGTACAAAATTGAAGAAAAGCAAGCAAAAATGAAGAAGATTCAAAAGCCACATGTGAGTAGGGATTTTTACCCCCACTCCCAGTAGAATGGTTTGTGACTTCAACATTGTTAGGCAGGGCCTTAGAGAACATGGGCCTAAAACTAAAAAAAAATGGAGTAGCCACTCAGACAGGCAGGTAAAAAGAAAGGGGTGGATGACTCGATTCCTAAGAAATCCCAACCCCTTAATGGGTTCAGAAAGTTGAGTATGTATGAGGAAGGTAAGAATGACCCAGCACCCTACAACACCTGGTTCATTGATACCGGCCTCCTTTTCAGGTCTAAATATTATTAAATTCTTAAAGATTATGACATTATCAATATCACACACAATTTTTTTTTTAAAATAAACATTCATCACTTTTATTAAAAGTAAAAACAAACAAAAATAGGCACCCATCCAAGAATGAAAATATGTCTTTACAATGTCGAAGTCCATAAAAATAAATACAATAGGACACCCACCAATTAGTGAAAATGTGTCCCTTACATTAATCCTCAAAAAGAAAATAAATGAAACAAATTAAATAAACAAGGCACCCAGAAAGTGAAAACATACCTTTTATAACTCCAAATAAACAATTAACCAATTAAACCACCCAAACATAACAATTAAAAATGAAACATCCATTATAAACTAAAAAAAATAAATCATACACGATAAAATCAAATAGCAAACTAAATGATTAAAATTAGGGTTTAAAGCATTAAATATACAAAATTAGGGTTTAAATATTGAACTTAAAGTTTGAAAAGTTAAAAATATGGTTTTAGGGTTTTAATTTGAACATTAGGGCATTGGTTTGGAAATTTTGAATGAATTGGGGTTTGGAAATTCAGGCTACTAATTTTGGTTACTGGATGGGGTTTAGGGAATTAGGGCTACAAGATAAAGTTTAGGATTTTAGAATTTAATATTTTAAATTAGAGTATTGGCTTATAACACCCTTATACTCTATATATATGTAATACATATACCCAGTATATGGAAAATATGCATATACACCATAAGAATGTCACAATTCAGTTTATTAAAAATCTTCATATTCCCAATTTAAGATTTCAAACATTTAAAATGTATAATTTAAAAAAATAAATAAAATATTCTTTATTAATTTTAGGTACCAAAAATAAGTATTTTATATAAAAATCGCTGAAAAAAATTACCAGAGTTTTGTTTGTAAATTGGACATCCTAAATATTTTAACAATACTCAACCTGTAGAAAAATACACTCCCTATAATAATAAATCAAACATTTCACCCCAACTTCTCAATCTTCCACATGTTCCTCAAAAAATTTAAATATGTACATATATATATAACATATATATATTCCCATATCACAAAATTAGTCTAAAAAATCTTTATAATTTGCAATACTCCTAAAAATATAAACATAAAATACATAAAGATGAAATGTACTATAGCATAAAATATATATATAGCAGCAAGTGGCTCTGATCCTATAGCTACAAAATCGCCTCAAGCTCAAACAATCTCAAGTTTATACTTGACCAGGTCTAGATGAACTCTCAGGATCTATTGGATCAACCTTATCACCTGCGCAATGAATTTTAATTACGCTAAGCTAAAAGCCTTGCAATATATACTTTGATAATAATGAAAGTTTAAAAGAAAAGAGAATGAATTATGTTGTATCATGACATTTCACAATGTAAAATGCAATTCCACTTTACTTCACATTTATCATTCTTTCTAAGCATCACATTAACACATACTCAAACATTGGGCCCAAACAACCTAATATACTATTTAAATCCCAGTGTTACTACTTTAATTTATTTTGACACCCAGTGTCTAGCCCGAAAGTAATACAAGTGACGCTAGCCCGAAGGCAAATTGTATATCAGTGACGCCTAGCGTCTATCCCCAAAGGCAAATGATGAGAATAATCTCATAGGCATGCCACCAAATACAAGACTCGGGAAACTGAATAATATACTAGCAAAAATATAAATAATACATATTTTCCATAATCAATTTTTCTATCACATTGCTTCCTTTTCTCATTTTTCTTATTATAACAATGCCAAACCACTTTATCACAATGTATGTCATTTAGCATTACAATCATATTATCTAAACATTTTTGGGTTATTCTCACACAATTCACCTAAACCACATTCCACTCATTTTAGCCATTAATAATGGCTTTTCATAATGCATATAATGCATACTCATCATTTCACATGTCATATCACCATGTACATGAATGTTCAAATAGTCAAGTAGCTTGACACATTTTCTATCCAAAATGTGTTAAGCCAAATTAAATTCAAATACATTTAAATTATCAAAAGTATGTACATACTTTGTTAATGAAAGAAAATTTAAAGAACAAAGCAAAATGCTTTTACTTTGAAATGTTCAATGTGACATGTAGAGACATAATGAAACTTATACATTTTCCTTATAAAGCCATCATATGACACGTTCACATGCATTCATGCCTTTAAACACATATCTTTGCACTTTTATGTGAATTCACACATCAAAGTAGCATAGTCTTAATTTCTAAATACAATAGAATAAGCCATTCTTAATGTATTACAATATAATTCTATCAAAACATGTACTAACCTTTAACTAAGATCACTTCCAAGCTAAATGTACACCTTTCCCTTCACTTCCCTCAAGTGTCCTGCACCACTAGGTATGGACAACTTGATTTAATCCAAATATAGATGTATATAACGCATTAGAATCATATTTTTAAGTGTTTTAACCATCAACTACCAATTTAGAATCAATTCTTCCAACCATCACTTTTTTTGCTCTAACCTTCTTTAATTCTAGAACTTCATTCCAATCAATTATAATTGTTAATTTGAATTAATATTTATCCTTAAAATCATATTAGAATATGATTTAAACAATTTAATTCAATTCATATCAATTCTTTAACAAAGTTCTACCAAAACCTTAAATCACCTTCTTTATTTTTGGAACTCTATTCCAACAACTTCTAAAAGATAATTTAAGTTCAAATATATCTTTAAAACTATATTCTAACACATTTTAAACAATTAAATTCAATTTAAACCATTTCTTTATAAGAGTCCCAAGGAAACCCACATCTCCTCTCTACTTCATCCAAACTCCAACCAAACTTATGTAAATCAACCAATTATCTATAAAATCATTGTTTACTCATCAAATTAGTATCATCCATACCCATTCCAATAATTATAATATACCCAATCAAAAATCCATATATCACGTATTCATATCTTTTAATAAAACTTCAAAATTGTAAAAGAAAGCTTACTAGTTTGTTGGAACTTCACAAAAATTTCCTTTGATTCCTGAAAATCCTTGAAAAAATTAGTATTTGGATGAAGTCAAAACCTTCCTTGGTTTATTGATAGTTGGTTTGTCCATGAGCTAGAAGAAGAAGAAGAATAAGAAGAAAGTTTTTAATTTTCCTTCTTCCTTTCATAACCACTTATATATATATATATATATATATATTTAACAATTAATTAATTAATTAATATTTAATATTTATCATTTATTGTCTTCCACCACCAAAAATAATTTAAATTTTGAATTATTTTAGTATGATTATTATTTTAATTATTTATTTATTTATTTAAAATTCTAAATATATATTTGGACATTAGGGTGAAAGTAAAGGTTTCGAATGCTAATAATAAATATGTAAAATTAAACACAAGTGATAGTGAGTTCAAACAATTGATATGAAGTTGCAATTTAAAACGAATGAAAGAATCAAAATAAAATTAAACTAAACAACGAATACAATTAACTTTAAATTATGCAATCAAACCTGCATTGTTGGCTCCTCCCAATGTGATGTGTTGAACCAAGCTCGTGTCTTTGAAAGCCTGGATCAATGAAAGTATTGGCCGATGCCTTTTGAGTTAGTGCTTGACTACTGGGTTATTAATTGCCAATCTGTCTGCTTGATATTTTTTGATGCCTATTTTAATATTAAACGTTATTATTTATAGGTAAAGAATGTTTAATTCAAAACCCTAATACTCTTAATCCGACAGTTAAAATAAAGTCTAATCTTAATTAGTGAATTAATAAATCGAGTTAGGGCCAGATTAGTGGACCATGGTGAATTGACTAATGTAAATTCGCAATGGTAAGCCATCCATGGCGAATTGGTTTGTGAATTGGCTGAGCCAATTCATCATGGTATTACTTTTTGGGTCTAGTCCGACTTATTTTTGTTTTTTAAAATTGAACCAAACCTGTTTTAATTTTTAAATAATGAATAAGACTAGGTTTAGCGCTTTAAAAATCGAACCAACTTATTTTAGGCCGTGCAAAACAGGGCTGACCTATTTAAAAGCTATAAATGAGGTTTAAGCTTTTAAAATCAGACTATCATAGGGCCAAAATTAAGGGTCTACAGTTTGGTCCCTGCTTAAACGATCTTGATTTCATTCAGAGAGTGAAAAAAACAACATGACTTTTGAGCTAATTTTGGATAGAAATGGGTTCTGGACTCAAGACTTGAATTTTTAGGTTATGGACCCTAGATTGGATTTAGGTTCTAGACCCGAGATTGGTTTGGGTTCTGGACCCCAAGAATGGATTTGGGTTCTGGACCTGAGATTGGTTTGGATTCTGGATCCAAGACTGGATTTGGGTTTTGGACCTGAGATTAGATTGAGTTTTGACCAGATATTGGTTTGGGTTATGGACCCGAGACCGGATTTGGGTTCTAGACCCGAGATTGGTTTAGGTTCTGAACCCGAGATTTGTTTGGATTCTGGACCCGAGATTGAATTTGAGTTATGGACTCGAGATTGGTTTGGGTTCTTGACTCAAGACTGGATTTAGGTTCTGGACCTGGGATTGGTTTGGGTTCTAGACCCGAGACTGGATTTTGGTTCTAGACCCGAGATTGGTTTAGGTTATAGACCCAAGACTGGATTTGGATTTAGGACCCGAGATTGGTTTGGGTTCTGGACAGGAGATTGGTTTGGATTCTGGATCCATGATTTGTTTGTTTCAAATATTCAAGAAAAATCAAATCAACTTCAGCTCTTCTATCTTGATTTATCTTCTGAGGATTTTGGCTTTCTTCAAGCCACTTAATGGATTTTGCAAACTTTTTGTCATTTGAGAGTTTTGACTTTCTCCTAGCCATTATTCCATTCTTTAATGGATTCTATTGACCTCCAGTTATCTGAGAATTCTAGCTTTCTTTTAGTTGGTAATTCCATTCTTTAATGAATTATGGGTCTTTAGCCTTCAAGATGGATCTTTATCCTTTGGAGATTGGGTCTTTACCTTTTGAAAATGGATCTTTATCCTTTGGAGATTGGGTCTTTACCCTTAAAAAATGGATCTTTATCCTTTTGAGATTGGGTCTTTACCATTCAAAAATGGATCTTTATCCTTTGGCATCGGGTCTTCAACCTTCAAAATGGATCTTCAACCTTTGAACATTAGGTCTTTACTCTTTCAGATGAATCTTTATCCTTTGGAGATTGTCCTGCATTGACTTCAACTCTTCTAGCTGGACTGATCTTTTGTGTTTTTCATATTCATTCTTTTAGGGTTCTTACTTTCTTCTTGTTCCATTCCTTTTGTTATCCTCTCTTCGCAACCTACGTGAAAAAATATTGAAAGTGAGTCTGAAAATTTTTTGTATATGCATAAACTCAAAAATTGAAAGGAGAAATTTTGCCCCCTATGTAGGCTCAAATTAATGATTTTATTCCCACATAAGCTTTGATTGATATTTGTATTTTGTCTGGTTATTTGCACAAGCATCCATCTCTATTTTTGTAAAATGACTGGATTTGTAACACCCTCATACCCTATATATGTATAATACATACACCCAGTATATGTAAAATACGTATATACAATATAAAAATATCACAACCCGATTTAATAAAAATTTTCACATTTCCAATTTAAAATCTCAAATGCTTAAAATATAAATTTAAATAGTAGATAAAATATTCTTTATTAATTATAGATTACCAAAATAAGCATTTTACATAAAAATCTCTGAAAAAAAATTTGCCAGAGATTTATCTGTAAATAGGACATCCAAAAAATTCAACAATTACTCAACCTGCACAAAAATGCACTCCTAATATAAATAAATCAATATTTCCCTAATACTTCTCAATTCCTCCATATTTCCTCAAAATATTTATACATATACATATATTTATATATTTATATCAAAATACATTTGCACAACCCAACATTACACAATTCATCCAAAAAGTCTTTATAATTTACAATATACCCAAAAACATAACCATAAGATACATAATATCAAAATGTACTATAACATAAATATATACATGATGGCAAATGGCTCTGATTTTAAAGAAACAAAATCCCCCAAATCAACCTCAAATATAGACTCGATCAAGTCTAGCAGAATTCTCGGGATATACTGGATCACCCCTATCACCTACGCGATGAATTACAACCGCGCTAAGCTAAAAGCCCAGCGGTACAAACTTTGATAATAATAAAACTTTAATATAATGCCAATGTATAATGGTTTCACATATTATTTCACAATGTGGTATACAATTCCATTTAAAACAAAATCTTTAATCATTTTATAATTCACATTAACACATACACAAACATGGGCCCAAACAAACTAATATATCATTCAAATTCCAGAGTTACTATTTTGGTCTATATTGACACTCAATATCTAGCCCCTAAGGCAAATCATAGTGATGCCCAACATCTAACCTGAAGGCAAATCATATATCAGTGATGCTTAGCATCTAGCCTCAAAGGAAAATCATATACCAGTGACGCATAGCTTCTAGATTCGAAAGCAAATAATAAGGATAACCTCATAGGCATGCCGCCAAACACAAAACTCTGAAAATTGAATAACATACTAGGCACACAAATATACATATTTTTCATAATCAACTTTTTTATCGTATTGTCTCAATTTCTTATTTTTCTCATCTCATTGCCTCATTTTCTCATTTTTTCTGATTCATATCAATGTCAACTCATTTTAATTCATCATATCTCATTATTTAATCACAATGTAACTCATTTCATGTAACACCCTTACACCCTATATACGTGCAATACATACACCCAGTATATGTAAAATATGCATATATTGTATAAAAATATTACAATTCGGTTTAATAAAAAATTTTCACTTTTCAAATTAAAAAACTTGAATACTTTAAAATGTATATTTAAATAATAAATAAAATATTATTATAAATCATAGGTTCTAAAATAAGCATTGTTCATAAAAATCTCTTAAAAAAGTTCACTAGAGTTTTATCTGTAATTTGGACATTCTCAAATTATCAATAAAACACAATTTGCATCAGAAAATACTCCCAATAAAAATCATTCATACATTTCACCCATACTCCTCCATTTATCCAAATTTCTCAAAATATTTATATATATACATATATATATTTATTAAAACACATATAAACCCACATTATAAAATTATTCTACCCATTCTTTATAATTTCCAATATATATACATCAAAACATAATTTAATATACATAATATTAAAATGCAATATAAAATATATACATGCCAGCAGTGTCTCTGATCTTAATGCCCAAAAATAAACTCTACAATCAAGACCTCAAATCTAGACCCGACCCGGTCTAGAAGAACTCTTCGGCTCTACCGGATCTCCCCTGTTACCTGCGCGATGAGTTACAATAGCGCTAAGCCAAAAGCCTAGTAGTACAAACTTTGATAATAATAAAACTTAAATGCAATGCCAATGGACAATGCTTACATATACCATGTTACCATGTGGCATTCCATTTAATTTTAAACATATTTTTGAATCATTTTACAATTCACATAACAATAAACACAAGCATGGGTCCAAAGGATCTATTATGCTATTCAAATTCTAGAGTTACTATTTTGATCAAAATTTACACCATGTGTCTAGCCCTGAAGGCAAATCATAATAGTTACTCAAAAGCTAGCCTCAAAGGCAGATCATAATAATTGCTCAAAAGCTAGCCCTGAAGGCAAATCATATCACAGTAAGGCCAAGCATCTAGCTCCGAAGGCAAATCATAATAATTGCTCAAAAGCTACCCCCAAAGAAAATAATGAGGATAACACCATAGGCATGCCGCCAAACATAGAACTCTGGAAATTGAAGAACGTACTAGGCACACAAATATTTTATATTTTCCATCATCAATTTCTTTCTCATTTTTCCATAATCAAGCTAGGCACATTGCCTCATTTTCTCATTTATTTCATTTATGTCAATGTCATCTCATTTCATCTCATTTCATATCATCATATATCAATATATAATCATAATGTATCACATTTTACATTTACAACACATAACCCACTTATTTTAGGTATTTTCACATAATTCACATATAAATCACATTTTATGCAATCTAACCATTACCAATGGCTTTTTAACAATGCTTTTAATACATACATAACAAATGAAATTACCAAAACATTTTGGGTCATTTTCACATTATACACATATTTCATATTTTACACAATTTAGCCATTAACAATAGCTTTTTCACAATGCACATAATGTATTCTTAACAAATCACATAACATAGCATAATGTTCAAGCATATTCATTGCATCAAGTAACTTAACACATTTTCCAACCAAAATGTGTTAAGTCCAAATGTCATGTAAACATACCCAACTTATCTAAAGTTTGTACTTACCTCTAAAAGAAACCAAAAGCAAGCTCAAACACCACCTCCAACCTTCTCTTCCAACTTGCCCTTCAAGACTTGGCATGGGCAAATCAATTCTCCTTAATTCCTATACCAAATGTGATCATAAATAATAATTTAGTATCACATTCTAAGGCATTTCCAATCTTAAATCATAATTAAACATCATTCAAACAAAAATTCTAAAGTTAAGGCTAACCTCACTTTATCTTTGGAACACTATATACTAAGCCATTCAATTTGGTTTTTTAAGTTTATTTATATTATTAAAAATATATATTTTAACATGTTTAAACCAATTACATTACATAAACACACACTTATGTCCAAAATCCTAAAATGGCATAACCTTCACCATTAAAGGTTTTCCATTCCAACTCAATCCAATTATCATTTCAAGCTTATATTCATCACTTTTATCACTAAAAAGCATGCTTTAACCTTTAAAATCAAATAATTCAACAACTTTGAAAAATCACTTTTCCAAAATCTAATCAACACTTCCATTCTCAAACTCCAACATTTGACTTTAAAATACTTATTTATGCATCAAAACAACTCATTTATAATCAAATTGCACAATTAAAAATCATGATTTCACAAACCCAAAAATTCCATAACTCTAAATTCTCTCTCATCACCAGTCTTAACTTAAATTCAACTATTTGTTTAATCCAACCTTAAAATCATTGTTAAACACTTAAAATAACTTCATCCATACCCAAATAGACAATTAAATCATAGCACTTCAAAATTCCAAAACCAATATAATCAAACTTTCATGGAATTTCAAGAAAAAAGTTAGGAAACTTACCAATTCAAGTAGAAAACTCCAAAACTTTGATTAAAACCTTGAAAATCCTTCAATTAAATGAGCTTGGAAGAAGAAAAATTCCATCTTTGATGGCTATGGAAAAATCAGCCAAGGAAGAAGAAGAGGAAGACCAAAATCAATTTTCTCTTTCTTTCCACTTTCATTTTAAACCATTTATATATTATTTAATAAATTTAATAATTAATTATTTAATTAAAAATCCAAAAATACATCTTCCATTAAAAATAAATTTTTTTTGAATAATTTAAATATTTTTAAAATTTTAAAGTTTATTTATAAAAATGCCATTGGACTTTGACTTTTGACTTTTAAAATTTTGACTTTTATTGACTTGTATATGTTATGTATATTTTGCATATATATCAAGTATACATTTCACTTTTTCATTTAAAATCATCCCATTTTTCATTTAAAACCAGTTATTTAATTTATCCAATTAAATTATAATTTATTTAATTTAATTTCTAAAAATTAAGAATTTTCAAAAAATTAGGATATTACATTTCACATCAAAATCACATTACCCAAATATTTTTTGCCTTTATCACATAATGCACATAGATCATATTTATTTATTTTAGCCATTAATAATGCACATAATGCATACATAACAAGTCATATGTTATAACACAATATTCATGAATGTTCAAGCTACCAAGTAGCCTAACACATTTTCTATCCAAAATGTGTTAAGCCAAATTTAATGCAAATATATCTAATTTATCAAAAGTTTGTACATACCTCAAATGACACTCAAATCCAAACTAAAAATCTCCCACCAACCTTCACTTCTAACTTGCCTTTCAATACTAGGGTTGGGCAATTCACTTCCTCTTAATGCCTGTTCAAAATGTGAATAAATACAAACATTTAAAATAACATTTCAAGGCATTTTCAACATTAAATCCTAATTAAACATCATTCCTACAAATGTCCTAAAATCTTGCCTAACCTTACTTTAACATTGAAATTCCATGTTAATCCATTTAAATTGGTGTTTTAAGTTTATTTATATTATTAAAAATATATTATAACATGTTTTAACACATCACATTACATAAACACTTGCTCTTCACTAAAATTCTAAAATTTCATAACCTTCATCATTTAAGGTTCTTCATTCCAACTCATTCCAATTATTAATCCAAGCTTATTTTCATCACTTATACCATTAAATAACATGATTTAAACATTAAAATCAAACAATCAACCATTCTTTGAAAATTCCCTTCAAAAACCCTAAATTCAACACTACCGTATCCAATCTCTAATCAAACTTGGTTAAATCCATCATTTGACTTTAAAATTCTTGATTATGCATCAAAACAATACATTTGAAATCAATTTGCACAATTAAAACACACGATTCCAAAAGTCCCAATTTTACATAACCCTAAATTAGCTCTTTCATCCAAACTTTATCCAAACTTGATCATTTCTTCAATCCAACTTAAAAATCATTAATAACTAATCAAAATAGCTTCATAAAAAACCACTCAAGCCATTAAATCATGCTAAGACAAAATTTCAAATTCAACATACTCAAATCTTTATGGAAATTCAAAGAATAAGATGGAAAACTTACTAATTATGGAGAAAATCACCATAATACCACTTGAAACTTTTTAATTCCTTAAATTGATGAAGCTTGGAAGATGAAGAAATCTCTCTTGCTCTCACATGGAGGTTCGGCCTCCTAAGGGAGAAGAAGAAGATGCTTTAAATTTTAATTTTCTTTCTTTCCACTTAAAAGATGGCCATATATATTATTTTATTATATTTTTAATTAATTAATTATTTATTTATTTAAAAAAACCATAAATTACTTCTTCCAACCAAAAATAATTAATTTTTAAATTATTTAAATAATTTTAATTTTACAAAGTATAATTACCATTTTGCCATTTGACCTTTGACTTTTCTTTTTAAAATGTTGACTTTTGTATATGTTGTATATATTTCACATATACACCTTACTTTTTCACTGCTAAACCTTCAATTTTCTATTTAAATTATTTATTTAATTTAATTTTAATTTATTTAATTTAATTCTTAAAAATTTCAGATGTTACAGGATCTTCCTCAATCAATGGGCCTTCCATGCCCCTTGATTCCATATATGCTTCATATTTGCTTCATAGAGTATCTATTGTTCACTTTGACAAAGAATAAACAATGCAAGACAAAAAATGCAGTGTGATATGCTTATGTATGCATGGATGTATGATATGCATGAGTGACGCTTACAGTGGTTTCATTAACTCACAAACTGAGGTGATAAGCTGAAGTGCTCCCATGGATTCCTTCCAGATGCTCATTCAAGTCTTCCATTGGAACAGCAGAAGACTTCACGTTTATAAATTTCAAGATGTTGAAAACATGAGTGGTAGGGCCCAAGTAGCATAGTTAGAGATATATCAATTTCAAACTATGATTTAGCACGTCAGTTGGTAACTTCTTCATAACCTTGCAAATGATTATTTATTTTGTCCAATGTATCCTTCAAGGTTCGACGGTGCAACATATATTCTTTAACTTGAAGGTTTAGGTAACAAGAAAATAACTTTTTTGTTTTTTTATTTATTTTAAAAATTAATGTTGACTTTGTCAAGTGTCAATTTACCTCAAGACTCAACTTTCAAAATTAACACATCTATAATATAACAACCCTAGTTACTATACTAAACTCAGAAATTATTTTCATTTGAGCAAGAACTATTTATGTAATACTCTTATACCCTATATATATACAATACATGCACCCAATATATGTAAAATATACATATACAGTACAAAAATTTCATAGTTTGGTTTAATAAAATTTTTTCACTTTTCAAATTTAAAATCTTAAATACTTTAAAATGTATATTTAAATAAGAAATAAAATATTATTATAAATCATAGGTACTAAAATAAGAATTTTCATAAAAATCTCTGGAAAAAAATTCACCAGAGTTTTGTGTGTAATTTGGACATTCCCAAATTCGACAAACAACACAACCTGCACACAAAAACACTGCCAAATAATATTAAATCATCATTTCACCCATACTCTTCAATTTCTCCAAGTTTAACAAAACATGTATACACATATATATGTTTATCCAAAACATCCTTTATAATTTACAATATATAAACAAAAAACATAATATAATATATTTAATATCAAAATGTAATAAAAATATATACATGCTGGCAGTCGGTACTGATCTCGAAGAAACAACCAAATCAACTTAAGCAAACTCAAAGCTAGACCCGACCTTGTCTAAACGAACTCTCCGGCTCTACCGGATCAACCCTGTCACCTGTGCGATGAACTCAAAGCCAAAAGCATAGTGGTACAAACTTTGATAATAATAAAACTCAAATGCAATGCCAATGCACAATGCACAATGCATATATCATATCTCATATTATTTCATTTTAAAATATTTCTCAATTATTTCACAATTCACAATTCAGATAATAACAAACACAAGCATGGGCCTAAAGGATCTAATTGCTATTCAAATTCTAGAGTTACTGTTCTGGTACACCTAGTGTCTAGCTCGAAGGCAAGTGATGCCCAGCGTCCAGTCCGAAGGCAAATCATAGTGATGTCCGGTATCTAGCCCAAAGGCAAGTGACGTCCAATGTCTAGTCCGAAGGCAAATCAATAATTGCTCAAAAGCTAGCCCCGGAGGCAAATAATGAGGATAACCTCATAGGCATGCCACCAAACATAGAACTTTGCAAATTGAATAACATTAGTGGCACACAATTATTTCACATTTCTCATTATCAATCTCTTTCTCATTTTCTCATAATCAAGTTAGGCACATTGCCTCATTTTTCATTATCTATTTGGCACATTATTTTATTTTCTCATCTTTTTCTCACTTTTCTCATTTATAGAAATATCAATTAATCACATTTCATCATATCAACGCATTGCATCGTATTTTACCTTAAAACTCATCACCCAAATATTTTGGGTAATTTCACATAATCCACATATGATTCATATTTTATACACTTTAGCCATTACTAATGGCTTTTTAACAATGCATTTAATGCACACACAACAAATAGCATTACCCAAACACTTTGGGTCATTTTCACATAATACAAATATTTCACATTTTATACCATTTAGCCATTAAATTTGGCTTTTCACAATGCATTTAACACATAATATGACATTACACATGTCATAGCACATTATTCATACATGTTCTATGTAACACCCCCACATCCATTACATGCACACTACAATACCACAATGTAGCATACATGCAATAAACATAGGGATGCTACGGATTTTCTTAACATTCAAAACATTTTATATACTACCATAATCTTTATCGTTATATATTATAGAAAAGAAGTCATTAAATTGTAGTATAAAATATATTCAATATATACATACATTCATACATTTAATTATTACACAGCAGAAGTTATAAAATTATTTACATATATGAAAACATTTAAATCTGTATTTACAAATATACATATATTTACATTATAAACAATATTTTACAAAACATAAAGAAGTTATACTTGATTGGCAAGTCTGCTCTGATCTTTAAGTCCAAAATCAACACCTCAATGTCTACTCTCACTAGGTTTCGAAGAGCTCTCGGGTTCAACTCTATCACCTGCGCGATTAACACTATCGCGCTAAGCCAACGGCTTAGTAAGACAAATCATGCTAATGTTATGCTCTAATGCAATGCAATGTTTCATATATGTATTAACAAATCAACATCAATGATACACACTCAATCAATAAAGATCATATTCAACAGACAATATTCCGTGAATAGTCCGTTTCATCATTTAAATAATATTAACATTTCATTACATTAGAACATCATTTATGATATACATAAAACCTAGACACCTATGGGCCCATCAAGTATTTAATACGATATTCAGAATTCAGAGTTACTGCTTTGGTTCATAAACACAATTATCAAGCCCGTAGGCAACAAATACATATATATCTCTATCCATGGATAGCGTAACAGACCCAGTCTCTTGGATCATCAACTCATCTATCTCGAGGAGATCCTCAACCCGGCAAGACTGTTACAAATCAAATATCTCATAATATCATTTATCATTGTGTAACAGACCCAGTCTCTTGGACCTCAATTCAATTCAATTTAAAGAGATCCTCAACCCGGCAAGACTGTTACCTTTCATTAAATAGGCATGCCTCCAAAAACTAGAACTCTGAAACTGAATATCATATTAAGCATACATTTATTTCTTTATTCTCTTTGTCAAACTCTTTCTCAATCTTCCTCATCAATTAGGCAAATATGCCATACATCATTCAATTGTATCATCATAGCCAATCATCATGGCTTCTCATCACATCAATACAATTGATCATATTATCATCAATATGCATACAATACATTACATTTCACAAGGTTAACATTATTCATATATATATATCAACAATGCAATAAGATCTCTTAGTATATTCATATCAAAAGGTGTAAGTTCCATCACATTATACATATAGCATTATTGATATAAACATAACAAAACACATTACTCATCACATAAGTCACAATACATGAAATATCACATAGTATCATATGCATTACCATTATCATCATATATATGATCAAGCTCAACTTCATATGCATCATCAATGCAATGTCACATGTATGTATCAACACAAGATTTGTACTTACCTCAATCACAAGACACACAACTCTAAACACCTTCCTTCTTGCAAAGTTCTTCACTTCCCAAATTAGGGCAAATCACCTTCTATCAAACCCTAATCCAAAGAATGATACAATCCATCAATTCCAATACCATTTAATCACTTAATAACTTCATCTTAAACCTTAAATCACAAAATTACACTTCAACATCATGCATTATAGACCACGGTCGTGGCCACCATAACCACCACGGGCGTGGGGTACAAAACACTTCTGCCACTCAAGCTTCCATCCTCCACGGCCATGGCACCAAAAGCCTACCAATGGCCACGGCCATGGCCAATCAAGGCCACGGGCATGGCATCCAGAAGGCTACTGCCCTCAGCCAAAATCCCATTTCCAAGTCCAAAATTCCAACAAACACCAACTACAAGAAGATCTTTGAAAATAATGAAGCAAACACAAGGAAAACATCATGTAACACTTCAAAACTCTAAAACAAAATCAACTCCAACACTTCCAACAACAACACCTCTTAAACTTCTTCACTTAAAATCAAAAACAACATTTAAAAACTCATTACAAACACATTTAATCATCATCTCAACAAACCAAAATTCGTTTCCAACTCCACTTCAAAAGAACAAAAGAAAAAATAAGAGAAAGGACTTACCAAAGTTGATGAAATTCACAAATCTTCCACTTAATTCCTTGAATCTCCTTTCAAATTGAGTTTAGAACTTCAATCCCTCTCTAGCTCTTTCTCTTCTTCAATGGCCGGCACACTCACATGAGAAAAGACAAGAAAATAAACTCAAGTCAACCACTTCTTCTTCTTTTAATCTCCACCATGCAATTCCTACAAGGAAAATTACCAAAACACCCTTAACCATTTGTTCTAGCTTTTGTCCCTTGCATGCCCATATATGTAATTACACATATCCCATAAAAATATCTCTCTTCCATTGACCTTGCATTTGACCAACTTATATGTTATATATATTAACATATAAACAACATATACACTTTTCTCTAAACCCTATTTCTTTCCCAAAACACATATACATAACCATTCTCTTCTCAAATTCTTTTCTTCTCACATAACATATACATTCAATCCAATTTAAAACAACAACAACAACAACAACATAGTCAAAACTTCTAGGGCATACATGAGGATATTACATTCTATGTATCAAGTAGCTTAACACATTTTCCAATCCAAAATGTGTTAAGCCCAATGTAATGCAAATATAAACAACTCATCCGAAGTTTATACATACCTCTAAGAACAACCAAAAACAAGCTCAAACACCCTCCAATCCCTCTTTCCACTTGCCCTTCAACACTTGGATGCGGCAAATCAACTCTCCTCAATTCTTAAACCAAATGTGATCATAAATAATCATTTAGTATCACATTCTAAGGCATTTCCAATCTTAAATCATAATTAAAAACCATTCAAACAAAAATTCCAAAGTTAAGCCTAACCATACTTTAACTTTGGAATACCATACTAAGCCATTCAATTAGGTATTTTAAGTTTATTTATATTATTAAAAACATATTTTAACACATTAAAAACAATTACAATACAAAAGCACACACTTATGACCAAAACCCTAAAATGGCATAACCTTCCCCCATTGAAGGTTTTCCATTCCAACTCAATCCATTTATCATTTCAAGCTTATATTCATCACTTTTATTACTAAACAACATGCTTTAACCAATAAAATCAAACAATTCAATAACTTTGGAAAATCATTCTTCCAAAATCCTAAATCAACACTTCTGTAGACTCTTAATTTTTTACCCAGTCTGGTCCGATATTTTTTTATATAGTCCAAAATATTTTTTGTGGTATTTTAATTAAATAATATTTATTTTAGTATTTATTATTTATAATTTTTAATAAAAATAAAAATGGTAAAGTTAATAAAATAAAAAATAAAAATAAAAATCGGCAACGGAAAAATCAGAGATGAAAAAAATTCATCGCCGAAAGTTGAATTGGCCGGGACAATTCTCCCGCAGGAAATTCCTGCAGTGAAATGGCTGGCCGCCCAGCGCCCGCCTGCAACAGCTAGCTCGCTCACAGTTTTCGCCAGCAATTTTTTTGCCAACACAATTTTCCAACTCAGTTTTTTTTTGAAACCAAATTCTATTTGGTTTTGGTTTCTTTTCCTAATTGGTTTTAATTTCCTTAAACAATTAGAAGTAGGTTTATGATTTTTCCTATAAATATCACATTAAAAAACAAAATTAGGGAACTTTGATTGGATTGAAAATATTAGTTTTTACTAGAGTAAAAAAGAGACAGAAAAACCCTAGCACAAGAGACATTAGCAACAAGAAGCAATCAACAATCCATTCAAAGGCAGCAACACTGCCTTTGTCATTGTTCATCCAGAAATCAATTTTGGTGGAACCAACGAATGAATGTTTGATTATAAATCTTTGCTTCGATTATATTTACAATGTTATTGTCATATTTTTCTTTAAGTACATCTATCATTAATTTTTGTTTTAGTAGCCTAAATCATTAAACTTGGTAATATGTTCATCCAGTAACCTTAATCAATGATCAAGACTTCAAAACCCTAAAACAATTCTTCTCTTTTCAGAAACCTTAAAACCCTAAAGTATTTCTCTCCCATTTCCAAAAACCTTAAAAATCCTAAATTGTTTCTTCTGTTTCCAAAAACCTTAAAACTCTAAATTGTTTTTCTTTTTTTCAGAAACCTTAAATACCTTAAAACTATTCTTCTGCTTCCAAAAGCTTTAAAACCCTAAATTATTTTTCCCCGAACTATTTTCATCTAACCCATAACTTTTTGTCCAAAATTTTCAAATATTTTCTTAAATCTTCAAATCCTAATCTTCTTTACATTTTCTAAAAATCATAATTATTTTTATAAAACTCTAAACTATTTTCTTAAATCCTAAAATCAAATATGCTTTCCAAAATACCAAAAACCCTAATTCTCTCAAAACCAAATACAGTAAACCCTAGTTTTCCTAAACCCTAAATACTTAAAACCTCAAAATCTTATGACAAATAAATCTAAACCTTAAAACTCAATCCAATTGTGAGTGGGGATTTTTGCCCCCACTCCCAGTGGAATGGTTCTTGTGACTTCGGCACTGTTTAGGCTCAGGGCCTTAGAGAACACGAACCTAAGTCCGGAGAAAATGGAGTCGCCAACCAGACGGGCCGGGAAAAAGAAAGGGGTGGATGACTTAATTCCTAAGGAATCCCCAACCCCCTAATGGGTTCAAAAAGTTGGGTAAGTGTGGGGAAGGTGAGAAATGGCCCAGCACCCCCACAATGCCCGGTTCATTGGAACCGGCCTCCTTTACAGGTCTTAATATTATAAAATTCTTAAATATAGCAACATTATCCATATTACACACAATAATTAAAAGAAAGCATCAATATATTAAAATCAAAGCAAGGTCCAAGCAAAATAAATAAATGGACACCCATCCAAAGATGGAAACATGTCCTTACATCACATGCCTAAATAGGACACCCACCGAAAGGTAGAAACATGCCCTTTACATAGGTTCTAAAATAGAAAAGCAAATTAAATTATATGATATTTAACTAATGAGGTACCCACCAAGTGGAAACATATCTCTTACAACATTTAGAAACCTAAATAAATTGATAAAAGTAAATAATCATTCATCATAAATAAATCATTCGTTAAAAGTATTAAATATCAATGGAAAATAAACATCCATCCATGATAAATTAAATAAAAAAAGTATTGAACTTAAATAAATTAAAGCATATAAAATAAATCAATGCATAATCAAATATAGAATTAAATAAGGCAAATAAAAAATCTAAGTTATAGCTACTGTTTCCATTTAGGATCCTTTATTTCATGTGTTTAGGGTTTTGGATTTTCATGGGTTTAAACTACTATGACTTTTTAAAGAATTAAAATAGATTAAGGATTTTATGTTTTAAAAGGTTGGTAAGACACTTTGATTAACCAAATTAAGGTTTGAATGGTGAAATCATGAACTAGGGTTTTGGACACTTTAAAATACTTTTGATTTGTGGTTTTAAATGATGATTTCAAGCTTACTGTGTAAAATTAAAATATTTGTGTTTATATGATTTTTAAGGTTTTAAGGGATTAGGGTTTATAAAAAAATTAGGGTTTAAGGCTTTAAAGGGCTAGGGTTTTACTATTGGAGTTGAGTTAGGGTTTAATGTTTTAAAATTAGGGTTTCGGTGGATGCATGAAGCTTTTAGGGTTTGAAAATAAATTTGATACTTTTATGAGGTGGTGCGCGCGAGCCTAATGCTATAGCAATACCGCAAGTGCACGGGTTGCCCAAGTAATAAAGTAGTGAGTGAGTTATCATTCCACTGAGGACAAGGTCAAGTACTAGTGCAAATCTTAACCGTTGTTTAGCAAATCAATAGTTTTATGATGTTTTGTAATTAAAAACAACTAATTTAATAACTGAAAGTAAAGGAAAATTAAATGTTGTGCAAAAAGGATTGATGATAATAATACTATCCAGATATTGAATCCCCCTAGCCACCATTATATTTATGAAAATCAATTTAATTAAATCACATAATAGAGTTGAATTGGCATTCATCTAACTTAGATTAAAACCTCTCTTGAGTGAATTAATCCCTAATCACTAAGTAGAGTGCCGAAATCTCTTCTCAAACACAATTAAATAAATCTTGCATTAAGAACAAGGAACTATAAACCAAAGGATCTTGTAAGTCTATCTCTAGCACTCCAATCAATTCTCAACCCTTATGAGTATTCAATTCATATCAAGCTTTCTCAAGTCAATAATATGAAAATTGCAACCAATCAATAAGCATGCTATGATCAATTGGAAATAAATCATTAAGCATCATAAGAATAAAATAACTTAATCAAATGATTCAATTAAATGAGATTATTCAATCCATATAGGGTTCATCAATATCTAGATAGAAAATGAATTAGTTCATGTTCAAAACCAGAAAAATAGAACAAGAGAAATGAGTAAAAGAAACCAAACAATCCATGGCGAATAATTTGTATTTCTTCACTTCAATCCTTGATTCATGGTTTAGGTCTTGTATAGGATGTATCTCCTTCTTCAAACTCAGCTCAAGACTCTCCTCTTTGCTCCAGCAGTTGGCTCCTTCTCCCTTGTTCCAGCCTTCACGTCCCCTCTCCTCTTCATTTTCTTCTCCTTTTAACTCCCTTCAAAGCTCACGGCCCATAGCTTCCAGCTCACAACCCATATCTTCCAACTCACACCACTCTCCCTTGTCTCCCACATTCCCTTTGTTTTATCTTTCTTTTCCTCAAATTAGGCAAGCTTTTCTTTTGTTTAATATTAGTTTTGGCAAAAGCTAGTCTTTGTTCCCCACTTGTCTGCAAAAGAATTCAATTATTCAAGGTTGCCCTAGGTGACATAGCCAAGCTTACTAGCCATGCCTCTCACTTTGCTTGGGACACGGCCAAGCTTGCTGGCCGCTTGGCCATGTCTCTTTCTGCCATTTCTTTCCTTCTTTTCTTCTAAGTGACACGGCCAAGCTCCTGGCCGTGTCATGTAGGTGTGTCACCTTCTGCTTCTAGCTTTGTCAATTTGTTTTCTTTGTTTCCAAGGATGACACGGCCAAGCTCCTAGCCATGTTATGTGACACGGCCAGTGGCTTGGTTATGTCATGTGATGGTGTCAGCTTCTGCCTTCATTTCTTTGGTTTCTTGGTTTTGCTCTTTAGGTGAGACACGGCCAGTGGCTTTTCCGTGTCTCCTGGCCATGTCAACTACTGTCTTGCACTTCTTTTGAGTGACACGGCCAAGCTTGCTTTGGCTTGGCCATGTCTTGCTTAATTCATGCTCTTTCTTCATTGTTTTGATCATCCAAGGGAGTTTTTGCACTTTAACCTAAAACAAACACTTAAACCAAACTTTAAACAAAAATCAAATGAATCATTAACTAAAAGTACATCAAAATCATACTAAAAACAATATAAAATTATTCTCATCATGAGGTTTTATGAAAATAAATAAACGATTTAAAGTTTATAAAAGCAAAAAAGAAGTTTTTAAAGCTTTTGGAAAGAAACAGAATATAATTTAAGGGTTTTGATAATTTGGAAAGTAAATTAGGGTTTTGGGGTTTTGAAGAAACTAAATTAATAACTTTAAATTCTTTGGAAAATAAAGCAACGAATTAGTGTTTTTAACTTTAGAAAAGCTAAATTAAAGTTCTAGGGTTTTTGATTTTGAAAGACACAATTTCCTAGTTTTACCTACTGTGAAAAATATAACAAAAAAAAAAGAATTTAATACATACCTCCTTTTGATGGTTCCTCCAAAAATAATTCTTCTTGGATGAACTAAAACAAAGGCAAGCTTTGCTGCCTTTGAATTGCCTTGAATTGTTTTTCGACTCCCTCAAAAAATTGAATTGAATTACTGCCTTTCCTACTCAGTTTTGGATCAAAATTTGTTCCTCTTTCCTCTCGGATTTCTTTCCCTCCTTTCTGCCCCCTTATTTATGTTGTAATCATACTTATTTTTAGAAGTTTTTTGTGGTTTTGTCCTAGTTGCTCACGGCATACATTATTTATTAAGAAAAGGAAATCAAAACCTAATTGCATTAGGTTTCGGAAAATTTGAGTCGGAAAAATTTCGCTGGCGAAAAAAAACTGCTGCAAAAAAATCTCGCTGGTGAAAAAAATTGCCGCAGGAAAAATTGCGCTGGCGAAAAAGCTGCCGTAACTGCTGGTGAAACAAGCCTGCGGGCCATTTCGCAACAATCCAACTTTTTTTTCATTTTTATTTTTTTTATTTTTGATTTGTTTATTTTTATTTTTTATTAATAAAAATTAGACACTAAACCAAATATTATTTAATTAAGATAACAAAAATTATTTTGGACTAATTAAAATATATTGGACTGCACAAAAATTATTTTGGACTAATTAAAATATATTGGACTGGACTGGGTCAAAAATTAAGGGTCTACACCAGTAAACCTAAAATCACAATCTAGTAACCATGAATTATAAACTCTAATGTCTTAAGATTCCAAAACCCTAATTTCATGATGTTACCCTTAAACCCTAATTTGATCAATCAAAGAACCTTACTAACTTCTTAAATTTATAAAATCCTAATTCATTCCAATTTTCCAAAATCTTTACAGTTGCCTACATAATAACAAAAATAAATCTAAAATCCCAAAACCCTAAATGGTAATTAAAGAACTCTAAATTGAGATATAAACCTAAATTGATATTGTTGTCCCAAGATGGCAACCAAGAGGGGGGGGGGGGTGAATTGGTTTCCTCAAGAAATAATGACAATTAAAAAACTCAACAAAATAGAAATGCGAAATTAAGAGATGGTTGAGTAATGGAAGAAAGAAAGAACACACAAGATTTATAGTGGTTCGGATTTACTTCAATCCTACATCCACTTCCTTAACAACTTGTTAAGGTTCCACTAATCTTTGAAGTTTTTACAAGCTCACTTCCAACTTTGGTGTTTTCACAAGTTCACACCTAACTTCACAAGTGTTTTTCTAAGGCTAACACTCAAGAACCTTTAAAGAGTTTTTGAGGCTCACTCTCACAACCCAAACAAGAGTTTTACAAGGCTTACTCTCACAACCCAAGTGTTTCCCAAGCTCACACTCAAACTTATACAATGGTGTTTTCAATGCTAACACCTAACATTCATTACAATTCAAATGTAAGTTTAAGTAAAAGAAAAGTTGTTGCTTGGCTATCAAATTCTTTTTTTTGCTTCACTTCTTCCTTCTTTTCTTGTAGAAGTACTGTATTTATAGCCAATGTGGTCTTACTAGCTGTTATTGATAGTTAGAATAAAGTCTTGGCAGTTTAGACCTTCTTTACTTAAACTGTCCGAGGCATTTCGCGGTCGTCCTTCATGCAAGGATGGTAGCGCTCATGCCTTACGCGGTCGTCCTTGGACAAGGGACGGTCGCTGCATTTAAAAATACTTCAACGGTCGAATTTTAGTGCTCTGCAGCAGGAATCTTGCCCATGCTGCAATTGTCGGGACGGTCGCGCCTAGCAAAGGTGCGGTCGCCCTTTTTGAATATTGAAGTGGGTTTATAACGGTCATGTCACGTGTCATTCTCTGACAGGGCAGAAGAAGATGTCCGCCAAAATATGAATGTCGCGGTCGCCCTAGGTATCATCTCGCGGTCGAATTGAGATTCTCGCGTCAAACTTCTGGACGCACCTGAGGACGCGAACACTACTGTCTCTTTAAGCAAATTCTTCTTGAATTGGTAGAGCAATCGCGACTCTGTATGGGTGGTCGCTAAAGTGATAAGCGAGGCCGTACCATTCGCCGTTCTTGTTACCGCGAACCTTACTGTGATTAGAATGATTTGAGTTCCCTGGTTAGCGGTCGTCCATAAATTGGGATGGTCGCTCTTCTTTAGGCGCGGTCGCGACTGAGGTCGGGTTTCTGACAGCGAAACCTACTGTGATAAGGTTTCATCCTTTAATTGAATGGTACGGTCATATTCAGGTATGGTGCGACCGCTAGAAGTGTTCTGTTCTGCTTTATTTGAAGTAACCTAAGCCTGCAACAAGATTCTCCAAACACATGTTAAATGGATCATTCATTTGAGTTGCCAAGGATCAAAATAGAGATCATTTGTCTAACACATATCTGTATTGCTTTATTTAATTTTATATTTGATTATGTAGTTTATTATATGTTTTGATGGTTGATTTATTTAATTTCAATATTTGATTTATTTAATTTATCATGGATGAATATTTTCTTTATTGTTATGATTATTATTTGTTTGTTTTAGTATTAAAATTGTAAGAGGTATGTTTCCACTTTGTGGGTACCTCATTAGTTAAATATCATGTAATTTATTTTTTTTATATTTTGGACCAATGCAAAGGACATGTTTCCACCTTTCGGTGGGTGTCCTATTTAGTTAAGACATAGATGATGTAAGGACATGTTTCCGTCTTTGGATGGCTGTCCATTTATTTGCTTTGTTTGGACATTGCTTTGATTTTAATATAATGATGTTTTATTTCAATTGTTGCATGTAATATGGATAATATTGTTATACTTAAGAATTTTATAATATTAAGACCTGCAAAGAAGGCCAGTTCCAATGAACCGGGCGTTGTGGGGGTGCTGGGTCATTTCTCACCTTCCCCACACGTACCCAACTTTCCGAGCCCATTAGGAGGTTGGGGATTCCTTAGGAATTGAGTCATCCACCCTTTTCTTTTTCCCAGCCCATCCGGGTTGCGACTCTATTTTCTCCAGGCTTAGGTCCGTGTTCTCTAAGGCCCCGAGCCTAAATAGTGCCGAAGTCGCAAGAACCATTCCACCTGGAGTGGGGGCAAAAATCCCCGCTCACAACTTCCATTCTCAAACTCCAATAAAACTCAATTAAATCCAATATTTGTCTTTAAAATACTTGTCTGTGTATAAAAAAAAACTCATTTACAATCAATTTGCACAATTAAATCACTAGATTCCACAAACCCAACCAATCTTTACCCAAACTCAACCATTTCTTCAATCAACCCTTAAAATCATTGTTAAATACTCAAAACAACTTCATACACACCAATTCCAACAATTAAATCATACTACATCAAAAATCTAATTCACACATATTCATACTTTCATGAAAATTCAAGGAAACAAGTTGGAAACTTAAAAATATGGAGGAAATCCCCAAAAATCCAACTTGAACACTTGAAATCCTTCAATTACTTGAGATTAGAAGAAGAAAATCCTTGCCTTACTTCAATGGAGAAATTCGGCCTTCAAAAGGAAAGTAGAAGAAGATGAAGAAGGTGACACTTTCTCTTTCCTTCCACTCACTTTTATATCCCCATATATATTATTTATTATTTATTTATTTATTTTATTTATTTAATTATTTAAAAATCCAAAAATTCATCTTCCATTTAAAAAAAATTATTTTTGAATAATTTTAATAATTTTAAATATTCAAAGTTTATTTACAAAAAAGTCATTGGACATTGACTTACACTTTTCATTTAAAAAGTGTTGACTTTTTTGTTGACTTTTATATATAATGTATATTTTATATATATTTCACATATACATTCCACTTTTCTCATTTAAAATACTTCATTTTTCATTTAAAACTATTTATTTAATTTATCCAATTATTTTATAATTTATTTTATTAAATTTCTAAAAATTAAGAATTTTCAAAAATTTAGGATATTACAATTCTCTCCCCCCTAAAAATAAATTTCATCCTTAAAATTACATGTTGTTAACTCTGAAACAACTGAGGATACTTGTAGACCCTTAATTTTTGACCTAGTCTGATCTAATATATTTTAATTAGTAAAAAAAAATTGTGTTGTCCAATATATTTTAATTAGTCCAAAATAATTTTTATTATCTTAATTAAATAATATTTGCTTTAGTATATAATTTTTATTAATAAAAAATAAAAAATAATAATAATAAACAAAAAAATAATAAAAAAAATAATAAAAATCGGCGACAAAAAAAATCGGCGATGAAAAAATTTGTCGATGAAGAGTTGCGGCGAAATGGCCTTGGGCCATTTCGCTCCTAGGAAAATCCTGCAAGTAGGAATTTTCTGCGGGCAAAATGGTCGGCAGGCCAATTTTCGCCCGCAACCCGCAGTTGTTTTTTTCGCCAGCGCAATTTTTCCGCAGCAGTTTTTTTTCGCCAGCAAAATTTTTTCGACGCAAATTTTTTCGAAACCAAATACAATTAGGTTTTGGTTTCCTTTTCTTAATCAATGTTAGATTTCGTGAATAACTAGAATTAATCATAAAAATCTTCTATAAATAAGGACTAAAACAACACAAAAAGGGGATTGAAATTTGGGGGTGGAAATTTGAGGAGGAAAACTTTGAAAGATTTGAAGAATTCCTTCTGGCAGTGAAATTGATCAGATTTATTGAGAGAAGCAAATAAGCAATTTAATTCATCAAAGGTAGTAAAGCTTGTCTTTATTCTTGTTCATCCAAAAAGAAATTTTTGGTGGAGCCAACAAACGGAGGTATGAATGTCTAATTTCTTGACAGTAGCTTAAATAATTCAATTGTCTCTTTTGATTTAAAAAACCTAAGAGCTTTAATTTACCTTTTCTATAGTTTAAAAACCTTAATTCATTTATTTGTTTTCCAAAAATCTTAAAATTGTTATTTTTGTTTCTTCATAATCTCAAAACCCTTTGCTTTCCAATTTTTCAAAACCTTAAATTGAATCTGTTTCTTTCCAAAAACCCTAGAAAATATCTTTTTTTGTTTCTATAAACCTTAAATCGTTTTATTTATTTTCATAAAACTATAAATTATTTCTCCAAATTCTAAAATAAAATATATTCTCCGAAAACACTAAACCCTAATTCAACTTTAGAACCCAAAATAGTAAACCCTAACTCCCTTAAAACCTTAAATCCTAATTTTTCTAAACCCTAATCCTTTAAACCTTAAAACCTTATAAATATAAATATTAAAATTCAAACACAGTAAGCCTAAAAACCATAATTCAGTAGCTAATAATCATAAACCTAATGTTTTAAAGTGTCCAAACCCTAATTTCATGATTTCACTCCTCAAACACTAATTTGGTTAATCAAAGAATTTTATCAACCTCTTAAATTATAAAACTTTAATCCATTTCAATTCTTTTAAACTTACAGTAGCTTAAACCCATGAATCCCAAAACCCTAAACACATTAAATAAAGAATCTTACAAGAAACAGTAGCCCTTATTTGAATCTTTATTTGCTTTATTCAATTTTATATTTAATTATGTAGTCTATTATATGCTTTAATTTATTTTCAATGCTTTGTTGATTTATTTAAGTTCAATGTTTGATTTATTTAGTTTTATCATGGATGGATGTTTACATTCTATTGATGTTTAATATCTTTGATGAATGATTGATTTATGATGAATGGTTATTTACTTTTATCGATTTATTTAGATTTCCAAATGTTGTAAGGGGTATGTTTCCACTTGGTGGGTACCTCATTAGTTAAATATCATGTAATTTAAATTGCTTTTCTATTTTAGAACCAATGTAAAGGACATGTTTCTACCTTTCGGTGGGTGTCCTATTTAGGAATGGATTATTTAAGGGCATGTTTCCATCTTCGGATGGGTGTCCATTTATTTGTTTTGCTTGGACATTGTTTTGATTTTAAATATATCGATGCTTTATTTTAATTATTGTGTGTAAAATGGATAATGTTGTTATATTTACGATTTTTATAATATTAAGACCTGTAAAGAAGGCCGGTTCCAATGAACCGAGCGTTGTGGGGGTGCTGGGTCATTTCTCACCTTCCCCACACGTACCCAACTTTTCGAACCCGTTAGGGGGTTGGGGATTCCTTAGGAATAGAGTCATCCACCCCTTTCCTTTTCCCGGCCCATCCGAGTGGTGACTCTATTTTCTCTAGACTTAGGTCCGTGTTCTCTAAGGCTCTGAGCCTAAACAGTGCAGAAGTCGCAAGAACCATTCTACCGGGAGTAGGGGCGAAAATCCCCGCTCACAGTGGCGACTCCACTGGGGATAAGAGAAGTTGATTCCGTTGTTCTTTATATTATTCTATTGTTTCTTATAATGATATTATTTATTGCATCATATTAGATTGCATCGTGTGCGCGAGTTAGGACAACCGTGTTACCCGTGTTATGTTATGTAAGGGATAACATACTTTCACTCAAGGTATGGAGATCGAGTATGGCATAACCACTCATAGCCTAGTACCATTTGGTATATAGTTGCTATGGGAACCTAAGCCTTTTTACCCAAAGACTAAAGCTCATGTAATTGGCCTAGTTACTTTCCTTAGGTTTTTACCCCAAATGCATGTTGTTTAACTATGGTTAATTTGTCTTGGCTTAAATCATAGCTTATTTGGTTTGTTCTTTTTCTAATATGACCTAAGTATATTGTAAGCTCAAAATAAAATTTTCTCTAAATCCAGAACACCAAAGCTATTTTCAAAACATTTTCAAAATGGTCTTTGGACATAAAAGTTTTCTAAAAATAAATCAAAAATTCTTTTGCTCATGGCCCAAAAACTAAGCCCAAAATTCATTTTTCTAAAATCTTTTTACAATGGGTTTAGAAACAAAATTTTTTTCACCTAACCTTTTCTTACAAAGAGCTTGCAAAATATTTAGGTCAATTACGAAATACCAAAAATCAATTGTGAGCCTAGTTTATACTATGAGTGATTAATCATGGGCTTGTTTTTGGCATGAACCATTAGTTACCTTTTTCAAGTGAGAAATCTATATATAATAAACCTCTTAATTTCATTTTAATCAATTAGTTGGTTGAATGGATTAAAACCTAATTAAGGGGAATTACTATGAATGGATTTCCATTTTTGAAAATATAACTATTGGTTGAAACGTCCGAGGGAAATGTTCGAAAACAAGGTACCTCATGTTGGTATTTTGTTAACCATATACCTAGGAAAAGAGACTCGCCATTCGTCTGTGGATGTTATAAGGTTGGAAGGAACATCCTAATTATCCTTATTTGTTGTTTGTGCATACATGCATACATACATACATTTGCATCTCATATCATTAATCCTCTTTGGCTCACAGCCCTGGATTACGGTAGTTCAAAAGCTTACGACAATCTGACCTACGCTGGACGTGAAGAATCTAGCAATGACTCAATCACTTGCTCACCAAAAATAATGGATCCCAAAAAAATTCAAAGAATGGTGGATGATGTCCTCAATGCCAAGATGGAAGAAATAAAAGAGGCCCTAGCTGAGACCATGAAGACCCAGTTGATTGAAATTCTAGAGATCATCAACAATGTTTAGGCAGCATCCGTGGAGAACATGTTCACTAGTAGAGATTGAATAAAAATGAGGGACCAATCCCTATTCTATGAGACTAACCGAACCATGTTCTATCTAAGTGGGGCAATAAGGGCGGTTATCACCCCAGTGGAAAAGGTCAAGAGGAACGAGAGAAGAACCATTTGTCTGCAAAATGGAATTATCAGCCTAACAATCAAAATGCACAAAAGGAAGCTGATGTTAATGCCACCGGTCAAGGAGGAATGAGGTAATTTTCAGAATTGGGGAAGCCACTATCTTGGGTTTTCAATAAGTTACAAAAGAGGGGATTGTTACAACCCTTAACTCCTCGACCTTTGCCAAATCCTTTACCCCCAAAATTTAATATTAATGCTTTTTGTCAATTTCATCAGACTCTAGGGCATGAAACCGATAGATGTACCCGATTGGAGCATGAGATCCAAGATCTAATTGACAGTGGTAAGCTGCCTAAACCTGATAAGCCTAACACTAAAAATAAGCCTCTACTTAAAATTGGAAGGGCACCACCTCTTGCAACCTTCATGAAAAGTTATATCTTGTCATCTCATCATGATATGAATAGAGAAGCTGCTAAAGAGGATGTACTACTAAACAAGTTTGGATTAACTGGGGATGATGATGTGGATGATGAAGCAATGATTTGTAATGATGGAAAAAATCCTTGCCCTTGATATGTCTAAATAAATGAAGTATCTTCGACGCCAACTCAACGGACCTTCCTTAGCTTGAATGTTGCTTTTTAATCTTGCTTTCTTTAAATATTTAATTGGAACAATATTGTTTTTCAAATTTAAATTTGTTTGAATAAATTATTTTTATCAAAAATTTTGTTGGTCTTTGTTCATTTTGGTGCTCAACCAATGAGGAATCTAGCTTGATAATTCATGAATTAATATATTTATGCATATGACTTGAATGACTTTACTATGTGAGGGAATTACTCTATAGCATTGATTTGTGTATGCTTACTTAGAGAGGGCTCCTGCATAATTACCTTTGTCTAGGTCCTAGTCAGTCTTAGAACATGCTTCGACAAACTTTTGAGGCGAAATTGAACTCTGCTTATTTAAGGGAGAGATGATATAGGCATTGTTTGGTTAGCCAACAACTAGTATCCACCCTATTAAATATCAATCCCTAGTTGTCCCTTTGAGCCTTCATAAAATTTTAGCTTTCTTTTAATTGGCATATAACCCCAACAATCTACCCTGAGCTGTTGTGATACTTTTGACAAGTCTTATGATCACTAAGATGAAGAGGCAAGAAGATCAAAAGGAAGCAATGATTAGTCAAGGTCATGAAGATAGCTGAAGCTCTCAAGGCCATAAGAGTAGTTGATGTTCTCAAAACCATAAAGGTAGTTGAAGTTCACTTAATATCTTCAATATATCAAGACATATTCCTGTTAAGGAAGATTTATGTTACTCCACTCATCCATTATTGGAAGCCCAAGTTAGTGCAAACAAGACAACTCTTTTAGAGGTAGAACAAAAAAAAAAGACAAAAATAAAAAAAAGAGAGAAAAAAAAGGAAAATAAAAGAAAAGGAAAAAGAAGAAAACAAAAGAAGGAAACAAAAAAAAAGAAAAAAATAAAACCTAGAAAGGCGGTTCAAAAAGCCAACCGAGTTCCCTTCTACCTAAGAGGACAAAAGGCTTCCATTTGGTTTATAAGGACGGATCAACTTGAATTGGTCCAACCCAACCAAAGATTCAATCAAAATTAAAGGAAAAGGGAGAAAGACTATTCAGTTCTTAAAAATTTTGTACTTAACAGTCCTACAAGGAAGAAGGACAAAATTATAAAACGCTCAAAGAAGGGAAGAGTAAGAAGAATAAAAAGAAGGAAAAGGGAGAAGAAGAAAAGAAATGAATTTGGGTACCAAAAATTATGCAAAGGCAAAGATTGTTCCAATCAAGATCCAGATTAATGCAAAGAAGATAGAAGGAATTTAGAGTCTAACAAGATTGCTCCCAATTGTCTAAAGTTCCGACAAGAAATTTGCAGTGTGAGGGTTTGTCCATTGTGTCACACCAGCTCCAATCTCAAAATGGCCTTCATTTAACCCATGTCCCTTATAGACCCCATTTCAAGCCTATCAAAGACCAGTTGATCTCTCTTGATAGGTAGAGTCTATTAGTAGAGATAGTTTGAATAAGCATGCATATGAGATAGACAATATTTAAACTCAATGAGACCTTTGGCCAAGTAATGTTTATGTGCCTATCTGAAGTGCAACAATTTTTGCTTAAATAGAAATAATTCCCGAGTTTAGTATGGTAACTAGGGTTGTCATATTATAGATATGTCAATTTGGAAAAATCAAGTCCTGAGGTACATTGCCATTGATTTGACAAAGCCAACATTTGATCAAAATTCAAAATAAAAAAAAATAGATTTTTGTCATACAAAGACTTCAAGTTAAGAGAAGTTTCTTGAATAGTCGAACCTCGAAGGGCACATTGGGCAAAGGAAATGATTGATGGCAAGGTTATGAAGAAGCTACCAACTAACATGCTGAATGGATGTATCTTTGCTGTTTGGGGCCTCCATTATTCATGTTCTCAATATCTCGAAGATAAAAGCCATAAAATCGAAGCATCCTGTCATTCCAAAGTAAAACTTGAATGGGTATCTGAAAACACTTCCAATGATCACCTTGGTATATGAGTTAACAAAACCATGCAAACATCATGTAAAGCAAAGAATCAAAAGAAGATATTGAATCAGGGGGCATAGAAGACTCATTTCTTGAAAAAGGAAGAAATGCATGCTTGTTCAATGAGCTAGACATCAACCAAAGACGCATAGAAAAAATCATAGGCTTGAGCCTATATAGGGGGCAAGGGGAAGATATGAAGACTAGATATATAGAGAGAGAGAGAGAGTTACATAAAGATGGAAATTATATATTATGTATGCTCGTTGTACAATGTTTATACAATATTTATACATCACTAAGGAGGTGGTAGTAGGTCATCAAATAAAGCCCTGAAAAAGTTGTCGCCTGTTGGAGGAGGGGGCAAATTACTCATCCCGGGATCACCCGAAGCAGGAGCACTAAAATCCCTATTACCTTGGAGTTTTGATCTGTCACAGTCCTCATGGTCATCAGTCTAGGGGCCTCTTGATGAAGAAGCGCCAGGATCCCTCATCCCCTGAAATCGGAAGTCTCAGAAATTTTGTTCAGATTGATGATATAAATTTTCAAAATGAGAAGCCTGCTGATGACTTGCAGCCAACTCTTCTTGAAGTTTCCTATTTTGTTCTTCAAGCATCCGCTGTGAGCCAGATAGGAGAAAGGTAAGAGCATACATAATCATGCATACATATAGCATAAATTACCATGAAATAAGGAAACTCACCAGGTAATTCATATCAATATCCTGCGGATGAGATGGCATATCTGGCAGGCTAGAATGAGCAAACGAAGGGGCAGTAAAAGAAGGTCCAGCCTCATGATCAAATGAGCCAACAACCTGTAACAATCATCAAAGAATCAAAAAAAGAAAGAAGCAGTTGCAAGGGAAAAATAGTAAAAGTTTTACCTGAGAAGTACTAGCCCCGAGATGTGGAACAAACTCTCCTGCATCTCCATGATGTTCCTCCTCATCTCTACCCTCATTTTCTTTGGGAATCTCCCGTACACCAACAGGAGATACATCAAAGTTCAAGAGCCTTCTTTGAATAAAATGGGCATAAGATGCACTCGGCAGATAGAGAAATACTTCAATACCATAACCGTACCGAGCCGGCCACCATGCATTATCCGGCATCGACATAATATTTAAAGTGTATTCTGCGCAAGGCATCGGAATCCTCCGCTGCTCTAAACAAAGAAACCACTCATAAACTCTCTCTCTGAGAAACCAGCCACTAGACACTGGGCCAGCGATGACTCGGTGAGAATGTTGGAAAGATAGCACAGCCCTCATGAAAGAAGACCAGTTTGTCCACTCTTACGGGTTCCACCAGGCCAAATTTACCCGCAAAATAACATAAGGTAAGTAAACTTTCACATAAAATTTAAAGCATACTAATGTTATTTTACCTGGTCCCAGGTTAAGCGGCTTAACACAAAGCGGTGAGTATGCACATGGCGAGAGCCGGGGATGTCCACACGATTAGACAACCAAAAATTTAATCTTGGATACCTAACCCTATCTCGAGAAATACCAGGTACCCTCACGAGGTTGTGTTTATATGCCCATGCCTACAACAACAATAAAGATCAAATTCATGCAAGAAAAGAGTGGAAATGACATTGTTGGAAGAAGAGTACCTCGACAACCACCATCAAGCCAACAAAAGACTTCTTATTTCAGCAAAGTTTATCAAGACAATGGTAAAGACAGGCGAGACCAGCTTCACCGTAGCCAGAAGATGGTACCATTCTGAAATAAGAAAGGGCCTTCAACACTGACAAATGGATGGAGGATTTAGTGCTGCCTAAGATGGTCGACCCAAGCAAATATAACAAAAATCCTCGAGCATACTATTGGGCCGTGTCTCTGTGAACCCGTCCTTCGTAGTTCATCCAATAGCTACTAATTAGTTCAATTTTTATCTTAAAAGGCCCTTTATATGATGGTTCCACACCAATTAATTCCTAAATTTCTTCAAATGTTAAAATATCATTGGTCAGAGGAACCGGAAAACCATCATATCGAAGGTCGGTTATAGCGGTAAAATTGACCAGACCAATTGTCATCTCTCCAATGGGCAAGTGAAAAGTATGAGTTGTGTCCAACCATCGTTCTGCAAGTGCCTGGACTATGCTTCGGTCTATCTGATACTCCTCGGATGGCAATTGTAAGATGAAGCTCTCAAAGCTGCAATCTCAGATAATCTGCCTTACCCGAGAAGGCACTACATCGTACAATTGTCGGGCTTTATAGAAACACCCTCTGGCCCGAACAACGCAACGATCACGCTAACACGGAGCCAAGTAAGTTAATATCAGGTAGGTACATATCATCTTATCTACTTAAATTAATATATTTTTCCTAAATTTTCTAAAAAGGATAATAATATAAAAATATAAATAAAGAATAGAGGCAAACACCATAATAATAAAAGAGCATAATATAAAAACATAGACAAAAATAAAAAATAATTAACAGACAAAAAAATAATAATAATAAAAATAAATTAAAAAAGAGAAAGAAAAAAAGAAGAAAAAAGGAAAAAAAATAATTACCGCGCTCTTTTGGTTGGAAACTACGATGAAGCGGCATCCCGGCTAGTAGATCTATATTTCCATCTTCATGATGCCGAATAAACTCTAATAACTTAGTATTAGAATGAGTTCCTGACCTTGAAGCATGCATTTTTTTGAAAACTATGTGCTAAATTTGAAAGAATTTGAGAGAATTATAGAAATTGAGAATTTAGCTGTGAATGAAATGAAGGAATTCGTTCATTTATATAGAGAAACAGCAAGGAAAAAAACAAATTCAAAAGTAAGTTTTACTATTAATAAATAGTAAACTTTACTATTGATAAATAGTAAATTTTACTATTGATGAATATTAAATTACTATTGTCAATAGTAAATACTATTTACTACTATTTATAAATAGTAAGTTACTATTTACGAATAGTGAATAGTGCATGAACAGTGACTACACAGTAAATAAACAGTAAATTCAATTATTCACTTTAATCATTCAAATGCTTGCGTGTGTATAAATACTTTTACTCGCAAGGGGCAAAAAAGAAGACATGTGCATAAAAATTAGGCAAACTTTTTGAAATCAAAAAATTATTAGCTCGAGTCCAAAACCCAAATTTTCCTTAGGTCCAGAACTTAGAATCTCTTTTAAGTCCAGAACTTAGCTCGGGTCCAGAACCCAAATTTTCCTTAGGTCCAGAACCTAGAATCTCTTTTAAGTCCAGAACTTAGCTCGGGTCCAGAACCCAAATTTCCTTAGGTCTAGAACCTAGAATATCTTTTAAGTCTAGAACTTAGATCGGGTCCAGAATCCAAATTTTTCTTAGGTCCAGAACCTAGAATCTCTTTTAAGTCTAGAACTTAGCTCGGGTCCAAAACTCAAATTTTCCTTAGGTCTAGAACCTAGAATCTCTTCTAAGTCCAGAACTTAGCTCGGGTCTAGAACCCAAATTACCTTAGGTCCAGAACCGAGAATCTTTCCTAAGTTCAAAACTTAGCTCGGGTCCAGAACCCAAATTACCTTAAGTCCAGAACCTAGAATCTTTCCTAAGTCTATAACTTAGATCGGGCTCAGAACCCAAATTACCTTAGGTCCAGAACCTAGAATCTTTCCTAAGTCTAGAACTTAGCTGAACCTAAATTTTCCTTAGGTCTAGAACCTAGAATCTCTTCTAAGTCCAGAACTTAGCTCGGGTCCAGAACCCAAATTACCCTTAGGTCCAGAACCTAAAATCTCTTCTAAGTCCAAAACTTAGCTCGGGCCCAGAACCCAAATTACCCTTAGGTCCAGAACCTAGAATCTCTTTTAAGTCCAAAACTTAGCTCGGGTCCAGAACCGAAATTTTCCTTAGGTCCAAAACCTAGAATTTCTTCTAAGTCCAGAACTTAGCTAGGGTCCAGAACCTAGAATCTTTTCTAAGTCCAGAACTTAGCTCAGTTCCAGAACCTAAAATTATCTTTGAGTCCAGAACTCGAACCGGGTCCAGAACCCAAAACCTCAACCATTTCAAAAATTAAGTCTTATTGCTTTTCACTCTCTTTCACTAAAGTCTTAGATCATTCAAGCAGGGGGCAAACTGTAGGCCCTTAATTTTTGACCTATTCCGGTCCAATATATTTTAATTAGTCCAAAATAATTTTTGTTATCTTAATTAAATAATATTTGCTTTAGTATCTAATTTTTATTAATAAAAAATAAATAATAATAATAATAAACAAAAAAATAAAAATAAAAATAAAAATTGACGGAGAAAAAATTCCTCACCGAAGAGTTGAGGCAAAATGGCCCGCAGCCCGCAGCCCTCTGCGGCAACTTTTTTGCTAGTGCAAATTTTATGCAGCTGTTTTTTTCGCCAGCGAAATTTTTCCGAGACAAATTTTTTCGAAACCAAATACAATTAGGTTTTGGTTTCCTTTTCTTAATTAATGTTAGATTCCATTAATAACAAGAACTAATCATAAAAATCTTCTATAAATAAGGACTAAAACAACACAAAAAAGGGGACGAAAATTTGGGTTGGAAAATTGAGACAGAAATTGAGGAGGAAAACTTAGAAAGATTTGAAGAATTCCTTCTGGCAGTGAAATCGATCAAACATATTGAGAGAAGCAAACAAGCTATTTAATTCATCAAAGGCAACAAAGCTTGCCTTTGTTCTTGTTCATCCAAGAAGAAATTTTTGGTGGAACCAACAAACGGAGGTATGAATGTCTAATTTCTTCACAGTAGCTTAAATAATTCAATTGTCTCTTCTGATTCAAAAAATCTTAGAACTTTAATTTACCTTTTCTAAAGCTTAAAAACCTTAATTCGTTTATTTTTTTTTCTAAAAATCTTAAAATTGTTATTTTTGTTTCTTCAAAATCTCAAAACCCTAATTTGCTTTCCAATTTTTCAAAACCTTAAATTGAATATGTTTCTTTCTAAAAACCTTAGAAAATATCTTTTTTGTTTCTATAAACCTTAAATCATTTTGTTTATTTTCATAAAACTTCATAAAACTATAAATTGTTTCTCCAAATTCTAAAATAAAATATATTCTCCGAAAATACTAAACCCTAATTCAACTTTAGAACCCAAAACAGTAAACCTAACTCCCTTAAAACCTTAAACCCTAATTTTTCTAAACCCTAATCCTTTAAACCTTAAAACCTTATAAACATAAATATTAAAATTCAAACATAATAAGCCTAAAAACCATAATTCAGTAGCTAATAATCATAAACCTAATGTTTTAAAGTGTCCAAACCCTAATTTCATGATTTCACTCCTCAAACTCTAATTTGGTTAATCAAAGAATTTTATCAACCTCTTAAATTATAAAACTTTAATCCATTTCAATTCTTTTAAAACTTAAAGTAGCTTATATCAATGAAATAAAGCATTGATATATTAAAAATCAAAATAATGTCCAAGCAAAGCAAATAAATGGACACCCATCCGAAGATGGAAACATGCCCTTACATCATCCATGTCTAAGCTAAATAGGACACCCACCATAAGGTAGAAACATGTCCTTTACATTGGCCTAAAATATAAAAGCAATTTAAATTACATAGAACTTAATTAATGAGGTACCCACAAAGTGGAAACATACCTCTTACAACATTTGGAAATCAAAATAAATCGATAAAAGTAATTAAATAACCATTCATCATAATTAAATCATTCATTAAAGATATTAAACATCAATCAAAATATATAATAAACATTCATCCATGATAAATTAAATCAAGCATTGCAAATAAATCAAAGCATATAATGAACTACATAATTAAATATAAAAATAAAGCAGGTAAAGATACAAATTAGAGTTTACTGTTTCTACTTAAAGTTCTTTAATTAACATTTAGGGTTTTGGGATTTTAGTATTATTATTATCATTTATTTAGGCTACTGTAAGTTTTAAGAGAATTAAAATGGATTATGGTTTCATGAATCAAATTAGGTTTTAGGGGTAACATTATGAAATTAGGGTTTTAGAATAATTAAAACATTATGTTTATAATTCTTGGTTACTGGATTGTTGTTTGGGTTTACTGTATTTAGTTTGAATGTTTAGGTTTATAAGATTTCAAGGTTTTAAGGATTAGGGTTTAGGAAAACTAGGATTTACGTATTAGTTTTGAGGGAATTAGGGTTTAGGAAAACTAGGAAAGTATTTTTAGGGTTATTAATGTTTACATATTAATTAGTTTAGGGTTTACTATTTTGGTTTTAGAGTTGAAGAAAATAGTTTAGTGTTTTAAAACTGTAATTATTTATTATTTTGGTTGCTCTTGGAGGGTCAACAGTAATTATGATTTTTTTAGAAACTGTAAAGTGAGTTTAGAGTTTGGAGATTTAACAAAACATTTGAAAATTTTGGAAAAGAATTAGAAGAAAACAGTTTAGGGTTTTTAAAAGCTTTTAGAAATAGGAAAAATGATTTAAGGTTTTTTGGAAACAAAAGAGTATTTTTTTTAGGGTTTTTGGAAATAGAAGGAACAATTTAGGGTTCTAAGGTTTAGAAGAAACAGAAAAGTATTTTTTTAGGAGTTTCCTGCGGGCGAAATGGCCTTGAGCCATTTCGCTTTCGGCGACGAATTTTTCGTCGCCGATTATTCCATTGCCGATTTTTATTTTTATTATTTATTTATTTATTTTTATTTATTATTTATTTATTTTATTAAAACTTATAAAAAATAAATACTAAAATAAATATTATTTAATTAAAATAACACAAAAATTATTTTAGACTATATAAAATATATTGGACCGAACTAGGTCAAAAATTAAGGGTCAACAGTTTGCCCCCTGCTTGAACAATCTGAAATTTCAGTAAAGAGAGTGAAAAGCAATAAGACTTAATTTTTCCATCAAGGTTGAGGTTTTGGGTTCTGAACCCAGTCCGAGATCTGGATTGAAGGATAATTTTAGGCTTTGGACCTAAGGGTAATTTTGGGTTCTGGACCCGAACTAAGTTCTAGACTTACAATGAATTTTAGGTTATGGACCTAAAGGTAATTCGGGTTTTGGACCCGAACTAAGTTCTGGACTTAAAAGAGATTTTAGGTTCTGGACTCGAGCTAAGTTCTGGACTTAGGAGGAATTTTAGGCTTTGGACCTAAGGATAATTTGGGTTCTGGACCCTAGCTAATAGAGATTTAATTATATGCAAAAAAAAATAATTATAGTGAGTAGCATATAAATTTTGTTTGCAAAAAATTTAGCTAATTTTTATGCACATATCTTCTCCTTACCCCTTGCGTGTAAAATATTTTAATAGTGCAAAAAATATTTATATACACACAAATATTTGAATAATTAAATTGAATGATTGAATTTACTATTTCTTTACTGTGTAGTCATTATTTATGCACTATTTACTATTCATAAATAGTAACCTACTATTTATTCCTACTATTGTAAATAGTAACCTACTATTTATAAATAGTAATTTACTATTGTAAATAGTAACCTACTATTTATCAATAGTAAAATTTACTATTTATAAATAGTAAAATTTACTTTTTGAATTTATTTTTTTCTTTACCGTTCCTCTATATAAATGAACGATTTCTTTATTTCATTCACAGCAACATCGTTAATTTCGTTCATTCATTACTATAATTCTTTCAAATTTAGCATATAGTTTTTAGAAAAAATGCATGCTTCAAGATCAGGAACTCATTCTAATGCTTATTAGAGTTTATTCGGCATCATAAAGATGAAAATATAGGTCTACTAGCTGGGATGCCGCTTCATCATAGTTCAAATCAAAAGAGCACGATAATTTTTTCTTCTTTTCTTTTCTTTTTTCTTCATTTTTCTTCATTTTTAATTTTTGTTTTATTTTCTTTTTTTGTCTCTTTTTTTGTTTTGTTTTGTTTTGTTTTGTTTTGTTTTGTTTTAGTTTTTTTTTAGTTTTTCTTTATTTTTTTTCTATTTTTTAGAAAATTTAGGAAAAATATATTAATTTAAGTAGATATAATAATGATATACTTACCTGGTGTTAACTTACCTGACTCCGTGTTAGCGTGCTCATTGCGTTGGCCAGAGGGTTTATCTACAAAGCCCGTCAATGGTATGATGTAACGCCTTCTCGGGTAAGGCAGATTATCCGAGATTGCGGCTTTAAGAGCTTCATCTTACAATTGCCATATGACGAGTATCTGATAGACCGGAGCATGGTCCAGGCACTTATAGAATGATGGTTGGACACAACTCATACTTTTCACTTGCCCATTGGAGATATGACAATTGGTCCGGTTGATTTTGCTGCTATAACCGGCATTTGGTATGATGGTGTTTCGGTTCCTCTTACCAGTGATGTTTTGACATTTGAAGAAATTCAAAAATTAATTGGTATGGAACCATCATGTAAAGGGCCTTTTATTATAAAAATGGAGCCAATTCATTGTTATTAGATGAACTACGAAGGACGGGTTCACAGAGACATAACAGTATGCTTGAGTATTTTTGTTATATTTGCTTGGGTCGACCATCTTAGGCATCACTGAATCTGCCATCCATTTGTCAGTGTTGAGGGCCCTTTCTTATTTTAGGATGGTACTACTTTATGGCTGGGGTGAAGCTGGTCTCGCCTGTCTTTACCATGGTCATGATAAAATTTGCCGAAATAAGAAGTCCTTTGTCGGCTTTATGGCGATTGTCGAGGTATTTTTCTTCCACCAATGTTAATTCCACTCTTTTCCTGTATGAATTTGATTTTTATTATTGTTGTAGGCATGGGCATATGAGCACAACCTTGTGAGGGTGCCTGGTATTTTTCAAGAGAGAGTCGGGTATCCGAGATTAAATTTCTGGTTGTCAGATCGCGTGGAAGTTCTCGGCTCACACCATGTGCATACCCAACGCTTCGTATTGAGCACTTTAACCTGGGACCAGGTAAAATAGCATTAGTTTGCTTTAAAATTTATGTGAAAGTTTACTTACCTTATGTTATGTTGCAGGTGAATTTGGCCTGGTGGAACCCATAAGAACAGACAAATTGGACTTCCTCCATGAATGTTGCATTATCTTTCCAACATACTCGTCGAGTCATCACTGGCCCTGTGTCTAGTGGTTGGTTTCTCGAAGAGAGAGTTTATGAATGGTTTCTTGGTCCAGAGTTGCAGAGGGTCCCCATGCGTTGCCCAAAATATAATTTAAATATTATATCAATGCTGGAGGATGCATGGTGGTTGGCCCGGCACGATTATGGTGTTGAAACATTTCTCTTTCCACCTGGTGTATCTTATGCCCGTTTTATTCAAATAAGGCTCTTGAACTTTGATGTATCTCCTGTTGGAGTACGGGAAATTCCTAAAGAAAATGAGGGTAGAGATGAAGAGGAACATCATGGAGAGGTAGGAGAATTCATTCCACATCTCGGGGCTAGCACTTCTCTGGTAAAACTTTTACCATTTTTCCATTGCAATTGCTTCTTTCTTATTTTGACTTTTAATGATTGTTGTAGGCTGTTGGCTCATTTGATCATGAGGCTGGACCTTTTTTTACTACTCCTTCTTTTGGTCATTCTAGTCCGCCAGATATGCCATCTCATCCACAGGGTATTTGATATGAATTACTTGGTAAGTTTTCTTATTTCATGGTAATTTATGCTATATGTATGCTTGATTATGTATGATCTTACTGGCTCACAGCGGATGCTAGAAGAATAAAATAAGAAACTTCAAGAAGGGTTGGCTGCTAGTTGTCAGTAGGCTTCTCATTTTGAAAATTTGTATCATCAATCAGAACAAATTTTTCGAGACTTCCGATTTTAGGGGATGAGGGATCCTAGTGCTTCTTCATTTAGTGGCCCCCAAACTGATGACCATGAAATCCTTTCGTCTACTTCTGATGAGGACCGTGATAGATCAAAATTCTGAGGTAATAGGAATTTTGGTGCTCTTGCTTTGGGTAGACTTGGGATGGGCGATTTGCCTCCTCCTCCAACAGGCGATGATTTTTTTAGGGCTTTATTTGATGACCTACCACCACCTTCTTAGTGATGTATAAATATTATATCAATTGTATAAACATTGTGCAATAATAATGATAATATATAATGTATATTTTACTGTAACTCTTTTTTTATAATTTATATCTATATCATAATCATTGCACCACAATTACATTCACTGTGGCATCACTTAGCTAAAACCAAATGGAACACGGTAAAGTAATTTCATCGCTAATTCTTTCCTCATGCATCACGGTCTCATGCTTTTTCCTTATCATCTTTTCCTTATCAATTTTGGAAAAGGATGTTTCTACTATATAAATCACCTTTCACGCCATAATTTCATACAGAAATCAAGAGATTTTCCACTTCAATCCTAAAAACTCTTTTTAAAAATTTTGATTTTCCTTCATTCGTCAACCATGACCGAACTTCATTTAAAAAAGATAGAAATTCTATTTAAGAATATGGATGCCATTCACTGGAAGCAAATTTCTTGGTCAAAACTTGATATTTTAAAGTGTTTTCAAAATGTTAAATTGGACCACTCCTTTTTACATGCCATGGCTTCTTTTTGGAATATGGATTCTAGGACATTTAAAATTAATGGATTAGAAATATGTCCCTTGATTGAAGAATTTGAGGCCATCCTTGGATATCCAAATAATCAACAAATGGCATTACCCACATTGATTTCCAAGACTCAATAGAAGATGCAAATGTTATTCAAATTCCAAAGCTCGAAGTTCTTTAATTGATGAGAGGTGAGAAAATTCTACTTGCTCCCTTGATTGATTTTTGTCTCTCTCATTTGGCTCCTACTAAGGCATGGGGACGTATGCTTTGTCTTTGCTTGCTTGGCCAATTATTGCTTGTTTCTTCTGATGACGATATTGATCCACGAGTATTGGATATTATGGACCAAATGGAAGGAGGCTTATCGCCAATACCTGTGATCTTAGCCGAGACTATAATTGGATTAGACCAACTTAAGTCAGGATTGTCAAAGAGACTAACCGGGAGCCCATTGTTGCTTTAGGTAATTACCTAAAATTCCCTTTCGGGTTTTCAATTTAGGTTTTCTTTTTCTTCTTTTCTTTATTGCTCTAATTTTTGCCTAGTCCGCCCATGTGGGTTTTCGAAACTAGCCAGCTGTCCTAATTTTTGCCTAAGCTACCCTTGCGGTTTTTAACTTAGCTGACCTCTTTTATTATATTTTTTATGTTGCTCTAATTTTTGCCTAGTCTGCTCATGTGGGTTTTCAGAGCTAGCGAGCTGTCCTAATTTTTGCCTAACCTGCCCTTGTGAGTTTTCAACTTAGTGGACTCTTTTTTTTTAAATTTAATTCTTTCTTCACAGATTTGGCTTCAGGAGCGTCTCTACTTGCTTGATACTCCATCTATGGATTTTGCTAGATATATGCCATGGCATCATTCTGCTAGGAAGCTACTCCATCCTGCTTCTTCATATGCTGACTGGGTTGACTGGATCCACTCACGCGCTGAAGTCAACATCCGTTGGTTGGTACCTTGGTGGAAGATCTCTTATCACTATGCGGACATACTTGACATATGTTCCTCTTGCTGCTCTTCGTCAAGGTACTTGCTATGATCCTCACCGACTTGGCTGTCAGTATGGAGTTGAGCCTCGCGATTCTGAATTCACTCCCGATTTAGACATGCCTTGCTTGACTAAAGCCTACTTGGATCGGCTGAGGTAGAGCTGGCCTGTACGTTACACTTATCGTCTGCCATAGATTTTACATTTGTCAATTCAGAAAGTGTATTGTTAGGATAAAAATAATTAAAGTAATAAAAGATGCTTCTTTTCCATTTATAATTTGTCATCATCTTTTGCTATTGTGTTATTTATTTCATCCATATCTGGTTAAATACTAATAACAGTGCACATAGAAAAATTTTAACATTAATTCTGTTTTATTAAATTGGGGAACAACCAAACATAAAGCCAGCATACATAAGATCACTCCTCTTGCCAACTAGCCCTTTTGGGTTTTCTAATTGACAATTTTCTCTCATTTAGCCCTAATTATTGCCTAGCCATCCCTTTCGGGTTTTCGAAATAGCAGGCTGCTCTAACTTTTGGCTAGGCCTCCCTTTTTGGGTTTTTAACCTAGCGAGCTCTCTTTTTTTTATATACATAAAACCTCTTCAACCTGTCGATGTTCACTGGCTCACTAAACTCATTCATGTCCATGTCTGATAGCTTCACTGCACCCTTTTTCATGACTTGTTTCATGACATATGGCCCTTCCCAACTAGGCCTAAACTTTCCTCTTAGATCAGATACGTTAGGCTTACATTGTTTCAACACCATATCCCTGACTTTGAGTTTTCTGATCTTAACTCTTCTATTATAAGCCCGAGCTATCTTCTTTTGATACAGTTGATGATGATATAGTGCCTTTAACCTTCTCTCTTCTAGTAAAGCTAACTGTGTGTATCTGCTCGCTACCCATTCCATTTCAGGCAGTTCTGCTTCCAAGAATACTCTCAATGAATTGATCTCAATTTCAATTGGCAATACTGCTTCCATCCCGTAAACCAAAGAGAACGTTGTCATTCCAGTCGGTGTTCGCACACTTGTTCTATATCCCCCACAAAGCAAAAGGAAGCATCTCTGACCAATCCCTGTACGTCTTGGTCATCTTGGACAAGATTTGCTTAATTATTTTATTTGTTGCTTCTACCGTACCATTAGCCTTTGGTCTATGAGGAGAGGATCTATGATGATGGATTCGGTACTTCGAGAATAAATCCTTAACTGCTCCTTGAAAATGTATCTTATTGTCTGATATCACACTGTACAGGACCCCGTATCTGCAGATGAGGTTCTTTTCAATAAATCTAGCCATTTGACTTGTGCCTAGTTTGTTGAAGGATTCAGCTTCGACCCATTTCAAAAAATAATCTACTACTACAATGAAACGGTGACCGTTTGAGGCTGTAGGATGTATCTCTCCTATAATGTCAATACCCCAAGTGGCAAAGGGCCAGGGTGAAGACATAGAATGTAATTCTTCAGGAGGCAGGTGATTCAAGTTACCATACATCTGACATTGTTGGCACTTCTTTATGAACTTAATACAATCTCTATCCATGGTCAACCAGTAGTAACCTTGTAGAATAATCTTCTTTACTAGGGCCAAACCACTCATATGCAGACCGCAACTTCCCGCATGTATTTCTGACATGATATGCTCCACTTCAGGCTTCGTTAAACATCTCAAATGCACCCCATTAGGCCATCTTCAATACAACTCTCCATGGAATGTGATGTATTGCAAAGACCACCACCTTATGGCTCTTCTTTCTTTCTTTGTTACCCCCGACGGGTATTCCCTTTCCTCCAAACGGCATCACCCTATAACAAAATATGCCCCATGTAGTAATGAAAGTAGTTTTGGCTTTATCCTCTTGGGCCATTAAAACTTGGTTGTATCCGAAAAATCCATCTACAAATGAGTGTAGCTCGCTAAAGGCTGCACTATCAATGAGAACATCTATATGAGGTAAAGGAAAATCGTCTTTAGGGGAAGCCTTGTTTAAATCTCTATAGTCCACACAGACCCTTATTCTTCCATCTTTCTTTGCCACGAGTACTATGTTGGCTAGCCAATCTGGATATTTTATCACTTCAAGGAACTTTACTTGTATTTGTTTAGTGACCTCTTCTTTAACCAATTCAGCCCACTCAGGTCTTAATCGCCTAAGCTTTTGTTTAACAGGTTTCATATGAGTGTAAGTAGGAATAAAATGTTCGGCTATGTCTCGATCTATTCCAGGCATATCCTCATAAGACCAAGCAAATACTTCTTCATATTTTTTGAATATTTTTTCAAATCTCTCTCTCTCATCAGGAGTAAGGTCGGATGTTATGCTAATGTTTTTAAGATTTTTTATTGTTCCCAAATTTAATGATTGTGTGTTAACAGAATTAATATTAAAGATGCTCATGTAACTGCTATTTGAATGTAAGCAACCATCAGGAGAAACATCACACAAGTAAGCAAAATCAGACTTTATTGCATTTATTTTGGAAAAGAAAACATCATCATCCTCATACAAAGTGGACAAATTAAAATCAAAATCAAAATCATTGTTCTCAAAATCATAAGGCAAGATGTCTTCAAACTTTTCTTCAACCAGGGCAACAATCTCCTCCGAAGTCTTCTCGGCTTTTAGGATAGCTTCTTTCTTCTCTTCCGGATTGGATTCTTTGTTGGTTGGCAGGGCGAGCTATTTCTTCACTTGCTCCACTAGCTCAGCAACATCTGCAAAAATTTCAAAACCCAGGATCGACTTTCCCATGAACATGATTGGCTCGGGCTTTCCTTGGAGTGGTCCCATGTCTGGAGCTTTGACAAAAATCTCTTCTAGTGGTGAAAAACTCATTTTCTCACTCTTCTTTGGCTGGACATTGTTGTCTTCATCGTATCCCAACCCCTTCTTGGAAGTTTGAGTTGTAAATTTTGGCAACTTTGTCAAACCGGCCTTATCCTTTCTAAGGCCAGCTCCGGGAAGGTAGTTCATGCTCTTCATCATATTCAAGACTTTGGAGTCCACTACTTCATTATCAAAAATTGCAGCTACTTGGAAACCATTGAGAGGCTTCTCAATCATTAGAGCGTTAACAATCTCATTATCTTCGGCCTCGATGACCACTGTCTCATCTCCGTCAGGGAACTTGACCTTTTGATGAAGGGTGGAAGGAACTCCACCAAGAGGATGAAACCATGGTCATCCCAAGAGTAAGGCAAAGGTAACAGGTATGTCCAAAACAACAAATTCAACAATAGATTCAATTGGACCAACCTTGACGGCAGCTTTGAAAGTTCCTTCGGCGTGTCTCTTAGTATTGTCATAAGCCCAAATGGTCACCTCGATCGGGCTTAGATCCCTTGTTGACATGGCTAGCTTTGGCAATATTTTAAGCGAAAAACATTTATGGAGGACCCATCATCGACCATTACACATGGAGTCCTTTTCCCTTAGATTTCTATCTTAATAAAGAGAGGGCGGATGTGGTCTCTCCCCTCCTTCGGTAAATCTGCATCTGAGAAAGAAACTGCTTCCATATTAACTTCACTCTTCTCTTGAATATCTTCACATTTCATTACTCCAATTTTTATGAAGTTGATCAGCTCATCCGGTGTTGTGGAGGTAGAAATTGGCATGCTAGCTAAGGCCTTGGCCATAGTTCTCGGTGCTTTTTAGAAGTAGCCAATAGGTCCCAAATGCTAACACTTGCTTGGGTTCTTTTCAATTGCTTGAGCACAACATCATCTTCCTCTTCTTTATTGGCTTCAACTTCCTTTCCCTTATTAATTTTTACCTCCTTAGGCGGTGGCCTTGCATAAGGCTTACTGGATCTAGTGGTCATTACTTCATCTTCTTCGGGCTCAGACCAGGTCCATTCCTCCTTCTTGGATAGAAAATCATCATCACTATCGCTTGAATCCCAAAACCCATTGACGACACAAATTGTTACTTCTTTACCCACCATAGCTTGTTTAATTTTGCCAAATACCTCTTCTTCTTTGATTGCTTCTCCACCCACATCTTGGAAAGAAGACATGATAAAATCTTCTTGCAAACCCCCTCCAATCATGAAGGTTGCCGGTGGTGGTACCCTATTGAACTTTGGTAATGGGTTGTCTTTGGTGTTTGGCTTATTGGGCTCGGGCAGCTTCCCACTATTAATTAGATTTTGGATATCATGTCTCAACCTCACACATCTATCCATTTCATGCCCTTGCATTTGATGAAATTGACAAAATGCTTTAGTGTCAAAATTAGGTGGGAGAGGTTTAGGCAAAGGACAAGGATTTAAGGATTGTAACAATCCCTTTCTTTGAAGCTTATTGAGAGCCCAAGACATCAGTTTTCCCAATTCTAAAAACTGCCTCCTTGTTCCTTGGTTTAGTAGCATTGACACCGATTGCCTTTTGCATGCTTTGGCTATCAGATTGATAGTTTCCTTTCTCATTCCTTCTTGTTGAAAAATGGTTCTTATCTCTTTTCCATTCTTCAATTTGTAGACCATCTTGGAGGAGATCTTTGAAATCACAGATGAGTGTATGAGACATCCTCTCATGAAGACTAGGCAACACCCCTCTCACAATCATCCTTATTTGATCGGATTCATTGGGCCTTTTCTTGAGTAAAGCAAGCCTTGTTTCTCCATCTCTTCACATAGTCCACAAACTTCTCATCTGGCCTTTGCCTAATGGACTCAACTTCTATTAAGGTAACTTCCATTTCAACATTGTATCCATATTGTTGGATGAAGGCCTTGTATAGCAGATCCCAACTCTTTTGTGTTCCTTCATCTAAGGTATTGAACCAATTTTGGATAACAGGATCCAATGAGAGCATAAAGTACCTTAGAGTTTGAGCCGGCAGACTGTATAGCAGTGATATACTGCTTCACATGGAGGTAAGGATTTTTGGTTCCATCAAACTTCGCAAAAGATGGCATCTTGAACTTGTACATAACTTCTTCATCTAGCTCAAATAATTTGTCAACTTCGGACATTTCTTCGATTTTCGGTTTCTTCTCAAATTTCTTTTCAAAATCAGCAATCATCTTTTCAACATCAAAAGTTTCAGTTTTCTCCATAGTTGATCTTTCAACAATCTTTGGTTCTTTCTTCTTGTCTTGAGGATCTTGGTAGTATTGAGCCCAATCATCATCATCATCAATGATCACCTTTTCATCATCAAAAACCACTTCATCAACTTTAGTCTTCCCTTTGTCCTTTGATTTCTTAGTGCTAGCAGATGCTTCGGTTTGATTTCCTAAAATTACCGTCAATTGGTTCTTCATGGTCTTAACTAGGGCCTCTTTTATTTCTTCCATCTTGGCATTGAGGGCTTCATCCACCATTCTTTGAATTTGTTCGGGCTCCATTGCTTTTGGTGAAAAAGAGATTGAGTCGTTGCTAGATACTTCGTCTCTGGCGTAGGTCGGATTGTCGTAAGCTTTTGAACTGTCGTAATCCAGGGCTGTGAGCCAGAAAGGATCAATGATATGAGATGTAAATATATGCATGTATGCATGTATGCACAAAAAATTAACAAACAAGGACAAATAGGACGTTCCTTCCAACCTTATAACATCCACACATGAATGGCGAGCCTCTTTTCCTAGGTATATGGTTAACAAAATACCAACATGGGGTACCTTTTTTTCGAGTATTTCCCTCGGACGTTTCAATCATTAGTTGTATTTTTAAAAATGGAAATCAATTTATGATAATTCCCATTAATTAGGTTTTAATCCATTTATCTATCTAAAGTAGCTTTTATGCTATATTGGATTAAAACTAAATTAAGAGGTTTATTATAAATAGATTTCTCACTTGAAAAAGTAAATAATGATTCATGCCAAAAACAAGCCCATGATTAATTACTCTTAGGCTCACAATTGAATTTTGGTATTTCGTAATTGACCTAAATATTTTGCAAGCTCTTTGTAAGAAATGGTTGGATGAAAATAATTTTGTTTCTAAGCCCATTGTAAAAAGATTTTAGAAAAAATGGATTTTGGGCTTAGTATTTAGGTCATGACCAAAGACCATTTTGAAAAGTTTTGAAAATAGCTTTGGTCTTTTGGACTTTTAAAGAAAATTTTATTTTGAGCTTACAATGTACTTAGGTCATATTAGAAAAAGAGCAAACCAAATAAGCCATGATTTAAGCCAAGTCAAATTAAACATAGTCAAACAACATGCATTTGGGGTAAAACCTAAGGAAAGTAACTAGGCCAATTACATGAGCTTTAGTCTTTGGGTTAAAAGGCTTAGGTTCCCATAGCAAGTATATACCAAATGGTACGAGGCTATGAGTGGTTATGCCATGCTTGATCTCCATACCTTGAGTGAAAGTATGGTATCCCTTACATAATACAACACAGGTAACATGGGCATCCTAACTCACGCACACGATGCAATCTAATATGGTGCAATGGATAATATCATTATAAGAAAGAACAAAATAATATAAAGATCAACAGAATCAACTTCTCTTATCCCCAGTGGAGTCGCCACTGTGAGGGGGGATTTTTGCCCCTACTCCCGGTGGAATGGTTCTTGCAACTTCAGCACTGTTTAGGCTCGGGGCTTTAGAGAACATGGACCTAAGTCCAGAGAAAATGAAGTCTCCACCCGGATGGGCCGAGAAAAAGAAAGGGGTGGTGATACGAACCAGCCATGAGGTAAGGATCCATTGGTGCTTCCAAATGGGCCATTGACTAGGAGCAGAGCTAAGAAGTTTGGAGCAGCTATGGGATTGCATATTCAAGATCAAATTTCAAAGGAAGTGACTGAAATGGCAATGGAAAAGTGCACAATAGAGCTTGAAGAAGGCACACCAAAGCTGATTATGAAGCTAAAGGCTAGTTAAAGAGGTCCAACGTGCAAGAAAGGTCCAACGTGCAAGAAAGGTCCATGGGGGTTCATATAAAGCCTTGGGAAGTAATTTAAGGCCCATGGACAGCCCAAATAGTGTGGGGCATGTTCTTATGTTGAAGGGATTTAGTTTGGTTGTTTCCATACTTTATATTTTTTTTAGTGGATTAGGATTTTGTTTCCATACTTTATATTTTCCTTAGTGGATTAGGATTTTGTTTCCATACTTTATATTTTCCTTAATGGGTTAGGATTTTGACTTTGTAGCTTTCCTTTTCCCATTAGAATTAGGGTTTCGGATTTATGTATGCCTTTTAGTATAAATAGGGCCTTATTTTTCTTGTAAGGAGACTTTTGACATATTATTATTAAAAATTTTTGAATTCTTCTACAAGTTCTTCTTGTGAATTTTCGTGTGAGAGAGATTAGAGTGGATTCTTTAATTCTTTCTTTGCATCAAGAATTAGGTTTACTTATCAACGAGAGTTGTGGTGTTTTCCTTCTTCTTACCAACTAAATCCTTCAATCATAGTGAGTTCGCATCTCTTCATAGGCGTTGGGTTCCTTAGGAGGTGATTATCAAGTTTTAAGGAGTTCTCTACCATTGTTATACGTTGGGTTTGCTGCCATCGTTGCTAAGGGTCCACATCATTTGGTATCAAAGCCTTGCTACAAGGTAATTTTTATCTACTTTGTCTTTCTAGGGTTTGTTAATTTAGGTCTTTTAAGTTTTCTGCATTTTAGGGTTCTTAGAGAGTCTAGTCTTTATGTAATATCCTCATATATGGTCTAGAAGTTTTGATTATGTTGTTGATGTTGTTGTTATTGTTGTTGTAGTGATATATTGGATTGAATATATGTGTTAAATTGCAAGAGAAAAGATATTGGAAAGTGAATGCTTGTGTATATGTGTTTTGGGGAAAAGAATTAGGGTTTAGAGAGAATGGTATATGTTGTGTATATGATGATATATATAACATATAAATTGGTCAAATGAAGAGTCAAGGGGGTAGAGATATTTTATGTGGAATGTGCAATTACATATAAGGGCTTATATGAGACAAAGTTAGTTATATGATTGAGGGCATTTTGGTAATTGCTTGGATAAGATCACTTGGTGGAGATTAAAAACAAAATTTGACTTTGCTTCTTGATATTTTTTCTTCTACTTTTCCATTATGGCCGGCTCCTCCTTAAACAAAGGAAGCAAGAGGCAAAGAGAAGATCTTGTTGAGTGAAGCTCAAATTGAAGAAAGATTAAGTGATCAAGTTGGTGATTCAAGAAGTTTTGTAACTTTGGTAAGTTCTCTTGTGATCTTTGTGTTTATTTGACATGATATTTGAGTTTGATAGATTTTTAAGAGTGTGTTGGTTGATTTTGAGATGTGAGAAGTGTTTGAGTGAATGGATGATGGATGTTGAGTATGGATTGAAGAAAAGAGTAAGTGGTTGGAAGAGATGAGGTTGTATATGTGGTAAGGGTTTTGAGATGATTTTGTGTTTGGTGTTTGATGTGTGTTTTGGTTTGTTTTGGATGTGTTGCAAGTTTGAGATGAGTTTTGAGTATGTTTTGTTAAGTTTATTTGAAGAGGATGTTAATGTATAGAAGTGTGTTGTTGAGTGTATGGTTGTTTTTGATCGGAGTCTTGATTTGTGGCCGGACACGCCCATGAACACGTCCAGGGTTTTTAGGCGTGTCAATTGTGTTGGAGGCAGTAGGTTTGACACGACCAGTAGCACGCCCGTGTTATTGAGCGTGTCATAGCTACTGTAAGATTTGAGAATTTACACGCCCAGGAACACGCCCATGTTGTTGGGCGTGTAAATGTTTCTGTGTTGTGGAGCTAGGGCACGGCCATGAAAACGCCCGTGTGGGTGAACGTGTCAGGGTTGAGGTTTGCCCTAATTAATTCCTAATTGGATTATCTCTTGTGTATCCCTAAACAAGTATATGCTATTACTTTTGATTAAAGTCTTGAAGTTAGTGATTGATCATTGATCTAAGAGGTTAAAGAATCTTGGACAAGGAAATGTTAGGAGTTGTATGAATTGTTAGTAAAATAAGTACAAATCTTGTATTATTGCATTGTTGCATATGATGATAATGGCAATGTATATGATACTATGTGAACAATGTGATATTTCATGTATTGTGACTCATGTGATGAGTAATGTGTTTGGTTATGTTTATATCAATAATGCTATATGTATAATGTGATGGAATAAAATGCCATTGTGATTGGCTATGGTAACTTATATGTGATATGAGGCCATTGTTATTGGCTATGATGAGAGTTGAGAATGGAAATGATAATTAAATAATAAATGATTTGTGTGGCTAATGTGTTATTCCATTGTCTGAGTTTGTTGTTGGTGGCATGCCTAATAAGTGTAACAATCTCTTGAAGTTAGGTTGGATTGAATCCTTGAAGCCTAATTGAGATGTTACCACCCTTGAAGCTAGGTTGGGTTGGTTCTTGAAGCCAAGTTGGGTTGATGCTTAGCATGCTTTGCTCCCCTTGAAGCTTGGTTGAACCTAATCCTTGAAGCCTAGTTGGGTTTATGATATTGATAAATGTGATGATAAAACCAAAACATAAACTCTGAAAATTGAATGGCATATTAGTGTGTTTTGGGCCCATGCTTGTCTTTGTTTAGTGTTGATTATGAATGATTAAATGAATACTAATGAGGTATATGATAAGATGTTGAAATATGATATGTCTATTTATGTTGAGTTATGAAATGTAAAGGTATGTTGTTAGCTTTGCATATATGATGTTACATGTATAATATGGATTGAGAATTGGCATTGCATTGCATTAAAGCATAACATTAGCATGAATTATCTTACTAAGCCGTTGGCTTAGCGCGATAGTGTTTGATCGCGCAGGTAATAGGGTTGAACCCGAGAGCTCTTCGAGACCGAGTGAGAGTAGACAGTGAAGAGTTGATTTTGGGAACTTAAAGATCAGAGGAGACTTGCCAATCATGTATAACTCTTTTATATTTTGTAAAGAAATGATTTTAATGTACATATGTGTATATTTGTAAATATGAAATTAAATGTTTTCATATATGTAAATATTTGATAAATTCCGCTGCGTAACAACTAAATGTATCTATATATATATATCTATTTAGTTTTGTATTACAAGTTAACTACTTATCTTTCTATAATGTATACAATTGAAAAATTATGGTATCATTTAAAATGTTTTGAATGTTAAAAAAATCCGTAGCATCTCTATGTTTAGTACATGTATACTACATTGTGGTGTTTGTAGTGTGCATGTATTGAATGTAGGGGTGTTACAATTGTTTTGGTATCAGAGCCTAGGTTTGAGATTCTCAACCTAGGTAAAATGTAAGAAAAAGACTATTTTGATTTTAAAAAGTGGTTTTTGAATAACATATATGTTTGGGATTGGCAATCTCTGATCTTTAATAAGAAGTATTCTACTGTGTTTGCAGTGTTAGGTTGTGATGGATTCTCACTCACGCCAGTCAGTTGAGGGTAGTGCTGAGAGTATTGTCCCTGATGATGGAGTTAGGGTTGTTAGTGTTGAGGAGGCACCTGCTTCGGTGTCGGGTAGACCAGTTGGTGAGGAGGTTCCACCAGCTTGGGTTAGGCATGTGGTAGAAGCTTTGAGGCAAGCACCAGTGCAACCAGTGCCACCACCCCCTCAGCCTATGGTACCAGTGAGGCACTATGATAAACTAAGGAAGTATGGAGCGGAGGATTTCCTTGGTACTACTTATCCAGCTGTAGCAGAACAGTGGCTTGACAAAGTACAGAGGATCTTTATTCAGTTGCAAGCCACCTCGGAGGAAAATTTTGATTATGCAAGATCTTTGCTACAGAAGGATGCATATGACTGGTGGAGGACAGTGCCCCATTCTATGGATGATCCACCAACCTTGTCATATGCGGATTTTCTGAGAGAGTTTGAGTTGAAGTATACTCCTAGGGAGTACAAAGACATGAAGAAGATGGAGTTCTTAAGCTTGAAGCAAGATAGCAAGACTGTAACTGAATATGAGGTTGAGTTTATTAGATTGAGCCATTATGCTGGTGGCATTATAGCTGATGAGATAGATAGATGCCGGAGGTTTCAGGAAGGATTGAGGCCCTCTATCATGTGCTTAGTGGCTGGATCTAGATATCACGATTTCTCCCAGCTAGTGGCAGCAGCTCGAAGTGTAGAGCGAGCTCAAGTTATTGCAGCTGCTTCAGAGGAAGAGGTCAGAGTGAGAAGGCCCCAGTTTGAGGCAAGGTCTTCTTCAGTTAAGAGAGGTAAAGGAAGCTTTGTTCCTAGAGTTAGTAGGAGTCAGAGGTCAGCTGGTAGGTCAGTGCAGTTACAGAGGCAGAGATTTAGACCTGCAGCTTCAGTGGCAAGTGCTCCGACCCCTATGATTCAGAGATCTACCCTACCCATCTGCATTCATTGTGGTAGGCCACATGGTGGTCCTTGCTGGAAGACTGGTGTAGCAGGGGTTTGTTTCAGATGTGGATCACCTAATCACTTTGTGAGAGATTGTCCTGAGAGGCAAGAACAGATGTCAGTTGATACTGCAGCTTCTCGATCTAGTGTGAGGGGAGGTCGAGCAGGCAGAGGTAGCAGCAGGGGAGGCAGATCTGGGTTCAGTGCTAGAGGAGGTGCTACATCTAGGGAGAGTAGACCAGAGGAGGTTGGATCTTCCCAGAGGATGTATGTTATGCAGAGGCAGCCAGATGCATCGGCAGTCATAGCTGGTACTTTTTCTTTATTTGATACTTCAGTACTTGCTTTGATTGATCCGGGTTCCAAACATTCTTATATTAGTGCATCTGTTTTGCCTGTATCTGATATGCATGCTGAGTCCCTAGGATTTGATGTGTTGGTGACAAATCCGTTAGGGCATAGTGTGATTGTGAGTAAGGTGCACCGAGATAGTGCAGTGAGGGTGCAAGGTGAGGAGTTCCTTAGAGACTTGATTGAGATGCCATTTAAGGAATATGATGTGATTCTAGGTATGGACTGGCTATCTAGACATGGAGCTGTGGTAGACTGTAAAAGGAAAATTGTTTCTTTGAGAACTGTTGATGGTAGAGAGGTGATAGTATCTAATGAGCAGGAACAGCTAGCCTCCTTATTTGTTTCAGCTGTTGCAGCCAGGAGGTTGATTAGAAAGGGGTGTGAAGCTTATCTTGCTCATGTGATAGATACTAGAGTGAAGGGTTCTCCCATTGATAGTATTGCCACAGTTGCAGAGTTCCCAGATGTATTTCCAGAGGAGTTGCCAGGGTTACCTCCTGAGAGAGAGGTGGAGTTCGGTATTGAATTGTTGCCTGGTACCACTCCTATCTCTATTACTCCTTATAGAATGGCACCAGCAGAATTGAGGGAATTGAAAGTGCAATTACAGGAGTTGTTGGATAGAGGATTTATTCGCCCCAGTGTTTCTCCTTGGGGAGCTCCTGTGCTATTTGTGAAAAAGAAAGATGGTACTATGAGGTTGTGTATCGATTATAGGCAATTGAACAAGGTGACTATTAAAAATAAATATCCTTTGCCTAGAATCGATGATCTCTTTGATCAATTGAAGGGTGCAGCTGTGTTTTCTAAAATTGATTTGAGATCTGGGTACCATCAATTGAGAGTTAAAGCTGAAGATGTTCCTAAAACCGCCTTTCGGACCAGGTATGGGCATTATGAATTTTTAGTTATGCCTTTTGGTCTGACGAATGTGAGTTCTGGTTGAATCAAGTCGCTTTTCTCGGTCATATAGTTTCAGCGGAAGGCATTAGAGTTGATCCGAGCAAAGTTGAAGCTATATTGAATTGGAGTCCACCCAAGTCGGTGACTGAGGTTAGAAGTTTTCTGGGTTTGGCAGGTTATTACCGGCGGTTTGTGAAAGGGTTTTCTGTGATAGCTACTCCACTCACCAGATTGCTTCGTAAGGGAGTGAGATTTGTGTGGACAGATCAGTGTCAGACTAGCTTTGAGCAGTTGAGAGAAATGTTGACTCAAGCACCTGTTCTTACTTTACCTATAGAAGGCAAACCATATGTGATCTACAGTGATGCTTCACATAGTGGTTTGGGGTGTGTGCTGATGCAGGAAGGTAAAGTTATAGCTTATGCATCTTGACAGTTGAAACCGCATGAGCTTAACTATCCGACCCATGATTTGGAGCTAGCAGCCATTGTGTTTGCATTGAAGATTTGGCGACACTATCTGTTTGGGGAGAAATGTTTTATCTACACTGATCACAAAAGTTTGAAATATTTGGGTGTTCAAAAAGAGCTCAATCTTCTGCAGAGAAGATGGTTGGAATTGATTAAAGACTACGACTGTTTGATTGATTATCATCCAGGTAAAGCAAATGTTGTTGCTGATGCCTTGAGTCGGAAGTCTTTAGCTGGTTTAACTGTTTACTCGCTCTCGTTGCTTGTTGAGTTGAGAGCTTTGCATGCCAGTTTTGTAGCTTGTGACGATGGTGCATTGTTGGCACAGTTGCTTTTGAAACCAGTTTTGTTAGATCAGATCAAAGAGGCTCAGTTGATTGATATGAAGATTCAGAAGATTATTTCATATTGCAAGAATGGGAAGACTAGAGATTTTGTTGTGAAAGGTGATGGGAGTCTCTGGTTTAAGAACCGATTGTGTGTACCCGATGATGCTGATTTGAAAAGAGTCATTTTAGAAGAAGCACATCAGTCAGTGTTTGCTATGCATCCGGGTAATACAAAGATGTATCGTGATTTGAGACAGCATTACTGGTGGATTGGTTTGAAGAGAGATATTGCAGATTTTGTGTCGAAATGTCTCACATGTCAGAAGGTTAAAGCAGAGCATCAAGTTCCAACTGGATTGCTTCAACCATTATCAGTACCAGAATGGAAGTGGGATAGAGTGACGATGGATTTTGTGTCTGGTTTGCCATTGACACAAAAGAAGCATGATGCTATATGGGTGATTGTGGATAGATTGACTAAGACAGCTCATTTCCTTCCGGTTCGGATGGATTACTCTTTGGAGAGATTGGCTGAGCTGTATATCCATGAGATTGTGAAGTTGCATGGTGTTCCAACTTCTTTAGTGTCTGATCGAGATCCCAGGTTTACTTCCAGATTTTGGAAGAGTTTGCATAGTGCTTTGGGTTCTCGATTACACTTCAGTACTGCTTTTCATCCACAGACGGATGGACAGTCAGAGAGGGTGATACAGATTATTGAGGACATGTTGAGAAGCTGTGTCATCGATTTTTTTGGAAGTTGGGATAGATTGTTACCTCTTGTGGAGTTTGCTTACAACAACAGTCACCAATCCAGCATTGGTATGGCACCGTTTGAAGCATTGTATGGCAGACGGTGTAGGACACCTCTTTGTTGGAATGAGCTTGGAGATAATAAGTTGATTGGTCCTGATTTGATTCAAGAAACTGAAGAAAAAGTAAAGTTGATTCGAGGCAGGTTAAAAGCAACTTCAGACCGACAGAAGTCTTATGCAGATCTGAAAAGGAGAGATATAGAGTTTGATGTTGGAGATAAGGTATTTCTGAAAGTGTCTCCTTGGAAGAAGATTTTGAGGTTCGGTCGGAAAGGGAAATTGAGTCCTCGTTTCATTGGACCGTATGAAGTTTTGGAAAGAGTTGGGCCAGTGGCTTATCAGCTTGCTTTGCCACCTGAGTTGGATCGTATTCATAATGTATTTCATGTTTCTATGTTGAGGAGGTACAGATCGGATCCATCTCATGTGTTGCCAATTGAATCTATCGAAGTGAGTCCAGATTTGACATTTGAAGAGGAACCAGTTGCTATTTTGGCACGTGATGTGAAAGAATTGAGAAACAAGAGAGTGCCATTGGTGAAGGTTCTATGGAAAAATCATGGAAAGGAAGAAGCAACTTGGGAAAGTGAACAATCCATGCGATAGCAATATCCTCAGTTGTTTCAGCTTTGATATCAGGTAATTTCGAGGACGAAATTTTCTTTTTAGAGGGGGAGAATTGTAATATCCTCATATATGGTCTAGAAGTTTTGATTATGTTGTTGATGTTGTTGTTATTGTTGTTGTAGTGATATATTGGATTGAATATATGTGTTAAATTGCAAGAGAAAAGATATTGGAAAGTGAATGCTTGTGTATATGTGTTTTGGGGAAAAGAATTAGGGTTTAGAGAGAATGGTATATGTTGTGTATATGATGATATATATATAACATATAAATTGGTCAAATGAAGAGTCAAGGGGGTAGAGATATTTTATGTGAAATGTGCAATTACATATAAGGGCTTATATGAGACAAAGTTAGTTATATGATTGAGGGCATTTTGGTAATTGCTTGGATAAGATCACTTGGTGGAGATTAAAAGCAAAATTTGACTTTGCTTCTTGATATTTTTTCTTCTTCTTTTCCATTATGGCCGGCTCCTCCTTAAACAAAGGAAGCAAGAGGCAAAGAGAAGATCTTGTTGAGTGAAGCTCAAATTGAAGAAAGATTAAGTGATCAAGTTGGTGATTCAAGAAGTTTTGTAACTTTGGTAAGTTCTCTTGTGATCTTTGAGTTTATTTGAAATGATATTTGAGTTTGATAGATTTTTAAGAGTGTGTTGGTTGATTTTGAGATGTGAGAAGTGTTTGAGTGATTGGATGATGGATGTTGAGTATGGATTGAAGAAAAGAGTAAGTGGTTGGAAGAGATGAGGTTGTATATGTGGTAAGGGTTTTGAGATGATTTTGTGTTTGGTGTTTGATGTGTGTTTTGGTTTGTTTTGGGTGTGTTGCAAGTTTGAGATGAGTTTTGAGTATGTTTTGTTAAGTTTATTTGAAGAGGATGTTAATGTATAGAAGTGTATTGTTGAGTGTATGGTTGTTTTTGATCGGAGTCTTGATTTGTGGCCGGACACGCCCATGAACACGTCCAGGGTTTTTAGGCGTGTCAATTGTGTTGGAGGCAGTAGGTTTGACACGACCAGTAGCACGCCCGTGTTATTGAGCGTGTCATAGCTACTGTAAGATTTGAGAATTTACACGACCAGGAACACGCCCATGTTGTTGGGCGTGTAAATGTTTCTGTGTTGTGGAGTTAGGGCACGGCCATGAAAACGCCCGTGTGGGTGAACGTGTCAGGGTTGAGGTTTGCCCTAATTAATTCCTAATTGGATTATCTATTGTGTATCCCTAAACAAGTATATGCTATTACTTTTGATTTAAGTCTTGAAGTTTATTGTCCCAAGATGGCAACCAAGAGGGCGGGGTGAATTGGTTTCCTCAAGAAGTAATGACAATTTAAAAAACTCAACAAACAAGAAGTGCGGAATATGAAGATTGTTGAGTGATGAAGGAAGAAAGAACACACAAGATTTATAGTGGTTCGGATTTGCTTCAATCCTACATCCACTTCCTTAACAACTTGTTAAGGTTCCACTAGACTTTGAAGTTTTTACAAGCTCACTTCCAACTTTGGTGTTTTTACAAGTTCACACCTAACTTTACAAGTGTTTTTCTAAGGCTCACACTTATAACCCAAACAAGAGTTTTACAAGGCTTACTCTCACAACCCAAGTGTTTCCCAAGCTTACACTCAAACTTATACAATGGTGTTTTCAAATGCTAACACCTAACATACATTACAATTTAATTGTAAGTTTAAGTAAATGAAAATTTGTTGCTTGGCTATTACAATCTGATTTATTGCTTATTCATTTTTTGTTTTCTCAGAGAGACATTGTATTTATAGCCAATGTGGTCTTACTAGCCGTTATAGACATTAAGAATAATGTATTGGTAGATTAGACCTTCTTTACTTAAACTGCCCGAAGCACTTCGCGGTCGCCCTTCATGCAAGGATGGTCGCGCTCATGCTTCTCGCGGTCGTCTTTTAACATGGGACGGTCGCTACTTTTGAAAAGACTTCAACGGTCGAATTTTAGTGCTCTGCAGCTGGAATCTTGCCCATGCTGTGTTTGTCGGACCGGTTTCTTGCCCAGCTGTGTTTGTCGGGACGGTCGCGCCTAGCAATGGTGCGGTCGCCCTTTTTGAATAATCAAGTGGGTTTATAACGGTCATATTACGTGTCATTCTCTGACAGGGCAAAATTGAATGTCCGCCATAATTTGAATGTCGCGGTCGCCCTATGTAGATTATCGCGGTCGAATTGAGAAACTCGCGTCGAACTTCTGGACGCTCCTGAGGACGCGAAACCTACTGTCTCTTCAAACAATTTCTTCTTGAATGGTAGAGCGGTCGCGATTCTGAATGGGGCGGTCGCTAAAGTGATAAGCGAGGTCGAGTCATTCACCGTTCTTGTCACCGCGAACCTTACTGTGATTGTAATGATTTAAGTTCCTTGAGTAGCGGTCGTGCAAATATTCGGACGGTCGCTATTCTGTAGGAGCGGTCGCGACATAGGTCGAACTTCTGACCGCGAAACCTACTGTGATAAGGTTTCTTCTTTTAATTACATGGAGTGGTCGTATTCAGGTGAGGTGCGACCGCTATAAGTGTTCTGTTCACCTTATTTGAAGTAACCTAATCCTGCAACAAGATTTCTCAAACACAAGTTAAATAGATCATCCATTTGAGTTGTCAAGGATCAAAATTAAGGTCATTTGTCTAACAATCTCCCCCATTTTGACTTTGACAATTCAAATGGAATGATAAGAAAAATAATGAGTCTAAAAATGCTCCCCCTTAACATATGCAACAATCATGGTTAAGAGCATTTGTGATTTAGTAGTTTATCTTGGTGCAAACATTTTTCTCCCATAAACATTTTTTCTTATTTGCAAATGTTCAATAAATTTCAACAAGAAATTAACTCCCCCATAAACATTTTTCCCAAATTTGCAAATGTTCAAACAGATTGTTCTTATTTCTCCCCCATAATTTTATTGACATTCCATTTATACCACATTCCATTTTGGTATTTTCTCTCCCCCATTGGCATAGGCAAAATGAAATAAATGTTAAGCAAAAATATTAACAAAGCAAATGAAAGGAAATATAAACATTATATAGATTGAAGTGGAGGAAAATACAAAACAGAAAGCAAATTAGCAAACATATGAAAATGCAAGCAAAAACAGACTAAAGCTAAGCTATTCTGAGTCATCATCTAACTCTAACTCTTCTTCAACTAAAGGAGCTTTCCCCTTATCTTGAGGTGCAACAGAGGCAGAGCTAGTGCTAATGGACTCTTCTTCTTCAGCAACGCTTTGGGTGTGATCACTTATATCCCAATCTTCAAGATTACATTGAGGCAAGTCCAATTTGCCTTGCATGTCATAAAGATCATGATGCATGTGGGATATAAGGTCTATCCTCTTGTTTAAGTGCTGGAATCTCTTGGAAACACTTTTCTTGAACTTAGTGAGTTTCCTTGAGAGAGTCTTGATAGCTTGGAGGATGAGTTGTGTGGAGGATGAAGCAGTTTCTTTAGCAGCTTTTGATGAAGTTGCTTTTGGAGGTAATTCTACTGCAACTTCTACAGAATCTCCCTCTTCCTCAATTGTATACCTTGGCCTTTTCTTTTGTTTATCCATAACTCCTTTCTTGCCATAGCAGTATACATATGACCCTTCTATCTTCCTTACATAACCAGCATGCTCTAAGTAATCCATTGTGATAGCATTGGAGGCTAGAGTGAAAGGGTTCCTCAAAGTAGCTAAGTTCAAATCATTCAGAAGGTTTAGGTGCCTAGCTATTTGAGTAACTTGAGAGGATAGGAAGAAGGTACCAGTTCTTGTAATAGCATGATGATAAAAGGTATCAATCAAGAACTTGGTGGTGTTCATTTTGATGTTATGGGTGAAAGCATACAGAAATATAAGATCTCTTTTGGTGACTTTCTCATTCCCATCAGCTCTTTGGTGAATGGTATAGGTGATAATCCTATGGAGCATCCAGTGGGTGAGAGATTTGATATGTCTGGCTTTAGATTCCTTTTCAAAAGAGGTTTCAATGGAAATTTCTCTCCAGAAATCAGAAAGTGTTGGGTTTGAGAAGATTTGGTCATTGTAGGAGGTTATACCTTCAGAGGGGAAGTCCCAAATGCTGCCAAAATCTTCTAGAGATAGGGCTTGGTATTGATCAAAGAGCTTAAATCTAACCCCATACCACCCTAGTGCAGAATTTGCACTCTTCTCTATTTGAAGAGACATTAAAAACTCCTTACTCAGACTAGAGTAGCCTACCTCTTCTGGAAAGACAAATTTTCTCCATCCAAGGACATCCAGCAATCTCTCAATTTCGTCCTTGATGTTCAAGGCAGAAAGCATCCCACCAAAAGGAGATTTGGTGCCTTCAACCTTCTTTCTCTTTAGCATGGCATACCTAACATCTTCTTCAGTGGTTTGATGGTGAGGTTTGTGAATTTTCTCACCTCTTTTAGATTGAGGAGGAGATGGGGGAACAACTTCGGGTTCTCTAATGGTGATTCCTGGAACTCTCTTGGCTTGTCCCTTTATTTTGGAAGTGGTTTTTCTTTTGGGAGCCATTAGAATAGAAGAAACAGATGAGTGCAGGAAAACAGAGGTTGATTTGAGAAGTAGATGAGTTGAGAAGATTTTAGGGTTTTAGATTGTTTTCAGAAGCAAAATATCCAAGAAATTTGATGTAACTTACTCTTAAATAGATGAAGTTAAGAAAATAGCCGTTTTTGACTGTTGAATATTAAGAGTTGCGACTTGTCACACAGCCAACGGTTATAAATTTTCGAGCAGAGTGTACAGGGTGCGGTCACGGATTGAAGATAGTGCGATCGCTACTTATGGTCTAGCGACCATTGTCAAGATAAGTATGCTCGCGAGTGAGGAAAGTAACTGTAACGGTCGAAACTATTCAAATTGGTGCGGCCGCGCACAAATTTTCTCGACCGCGCACAGAGTCATTAGTTTGAATGAAACTGACAGACAGGATAGCGACCGCTAAAGAATACTGGAGCGACTGCTACATACTTAAAAATGAAAGATTCAAGGAAAGATGGAGAATATTTCTATTGTGTTAAGAACCATTAAATTCATGCACATAGAAACCTTATTGATAGGCAATTAATTCAGAGTGTTTCCATCAATCATTCCTAAATTAAGTTTAATAAAATTAAGTCTATCTTCATTCAAGGGTTTTGTAAAGACATCCGCAAGTTGATTTTGTGTTTCAATAAATTCTAGAATTATGTTCTGATTTTGCACATTTTCCCTTAAAAAATGATGTCTAATATCTATATGCTTGGATCTAGAATGTTGTATAGGATTTTTAGACAAATTGATAGCACTAGTGTTGTCACATTTAATGGAAATATTGTTAAAAACCTTACCATAGTCAAGCAATTGTTGTTTCATCCATAATACTTGTGTGCAACAAAAACAAGCTGCAACATACTCAGCTTCCGTTGTGGATAAAGCAACCGATGCTTGTTTCTTACTATGCCAAGAAACTAGACAATTACCAAGAAAGTGACATGCTCCTGTAGTGCTTTTCCTATCTAATATACTACCAGCATAATCTGCATCTGAAAATCCTATAATATGAAATGATGTGTTCTTTGGATACCAAAGTCCTAAATGTATTGTACCACTCAAATATTTCAAGATTCTCTTTGTGGCATTCAAGTGTGATTCTTTAGGACAAGTTTGAAATCTAGCACAAAGACATACACTGTACATTATATCAGGCCTAGATGCGGTTAAGTAATGTAGTGATCCGATGATACCTCGATATTTCTTCTCATCTACTGCTTTACCATTATCATCTTTACCTAATTTCAATGATGTGCTCATAGGAGTTTTGCTAGTTTTGCAGCCATCCATTCCAAATTTCTTGATGAGTTCTTTTGTATATTTGGATTGGTTGATGAAGATCCCATCTTTACATTGCTTGACTTGCAGTCCAAGGAAAAACTTGAGTTCACCCATCATGCTCATTTCAAATTCCCTAGTCATACAAGAAGCAAATTCTTTGCACAAGGTTTCATTAGTAGCTCCAAATATTATGTCATCCACATAAATTTGTACAATCAAGATGTTATGCTTATCCTTTTTAACAAAAAGAGTTGTGTCTACTTTTCCTTTTGCAAAACCATTTTCAAGTAAATATGCACTAAGTTTGTCATACCAAGCTCTAGGTGCTTGCTTTAATCCATATAAAGCTTTGGTAAGTTTGAAAACATGATCAGGAAATTTGTAGTTTTCAAAACCAGGAGGTTGTTCAACATAAACTTCTTCATTTATGAGTCCGTTTAGAAATGCACTTTTAACATCCATTTGATAAAGCTTAAAATTCATATGACATGCAAAGGCAAGTAATATTCTAATAGCTTCTAATCTAGCTACGGGGGCAAAGGTTTCATCATAGTCAATACCTTCTTCTTGATTATAACCTTTGGCTACCAATCTTGCTTTATTTCTAATGATGTGACCATTTTCATCAAGCTTATTCCTATAAACCCATTTGCATCCTATTATAGAATGATCTATAGGTCTAGGAGTAAGTTGCCAAACATTATTTCTTTCAAATTGATTAAGTTCATCTTGCATTGCAGTTATCCAATTTTCATCATTTAAAGCTTCCTCAATAGTTTTTGGTTCAATTTGAGAAACAAAAGCAACATTAACATCAATATGATTAATTCTAGATCTAGTAGTTACTCCCTTTGATGTTTCTCCAATGATGAGTTCCTTTGGATGATCTTTCTTGTATTGCCAATCCTTAGGTAGATCTTGAGCCTTTTCTTCAAGTTGATTGATCTTTGGAGCATCAATAGATTCAAGAGGTTCAAGAGTGCCTGCAGGGTCATTGAAAGTAATACCTTTCTTTTGATCAAGTTTAGATAATTCATCAAATACAACATGCATTGATTCTTCTATAACTAGAGTTTTCATATTAAATACTCTATATGCTTTGCTATATGATGAATATCCTAAGAATATGCCTTCATCTGATTTGGATGAGAATTTTCCAAGATTATCCTTGGTATTCAATATGAAGCATTTGCATCCAAATACTCTAAAATATCCAATTCTGGGTATTCTTCCATTCCATAGCTCATAAGAAGTTTTATTAGTTAAATGCCTTTTATAAACACGATTTGCAATGTAACAAGCTGTATTAACGGCTTCCGCCCAAAAATAAGATGGTAAATCATATTCATTGAGCATTGTCCTAGCCATTTCGATTAAAGTTCTATTTTTCCTTTCAACTACACCATTTTGCTGTGGAGTTCTAGGAGCAGAAAAATTGTGTGAAATGCCAAGTTCATTGCAAAAGTTTTCAAAGTTTTCATTTTCAAATTCTTTGCCATGATCACTTCTAATAGATGTGATCACATATCCTTTTTCATTTTGAACTCTTTTTGCAAAGGTTTTGAAGTAATTAAAGGCTTCATTCTTTTGAGCTAAGAAATTAACCCATGTGAATCTAGAGTAGTCATCAACAAGAACAAATGCATATGATTTGCCTCCTAATCTTGTAACTCTATTTGGTTCAAACAAGTCTAAATGAATGAGCTCTAAAGGTCTAGAGGTGCTTATAACACACTTTGATTTAAATGAGCTTTTATGTTGCTTACCATGTTGACAAGGTTCACAAATTCTGTCTTTATCATATTTTATCTTAGGTAAGCCATCAACTAAATTCTCATTACAAATATATTTCAATTGATCCATACCAGCATGTCCTAGTCTTCTATGCCATAACCATGCATCATTATTAGTGGACATTAAACATGTATGATTAGAATGTATGCTTACATTGTAAGTGTTGTTTGTTCTAGTACCCTTAAATATGATAACATCATTTGAATTTGTGATTTTGCATTCCTTGGAATCAAACTTAACGAAGTATGCTTTATCACAAAGTTGACTAACACTTAGCAAGTTATGTTTCAAACCATCAACAAGCCATACATCTTCAATTAAATCCTTACCAATAGAACCAATGGAGCCAACACCAAGAATTTTACCTTTAGCATTGTTTCCAAAAGTTACGTTACCTCCATGTTTATAGGTAATACTTGTAAAGAGTTTTGCATTTCCAGTCATATGCCTTGAGCATCCACTATCCACAAGCCATGTGCTTTCATTGGTAGTAGATTTTAGGCATACCTGCAAGCCAATTGTGATCATCCTTTTTTAGGTACCCACATATAGTTGGGTCCTTGATGGTTAGTAGAAAGAGTGTCTTCTAACTTGAGATGAGCCTTTCTTATATAACAGGAAAAATTTTTGTGTCCAAATTTCATGCAATATGTGCATTGCCATGGTATTCTATGCTTCTGCATTTTTCTTTTTGCATTATACATACAACTACAAGTATGTGATTTCTTTTGTACAAGTTTAGTGAACAACAATGCATAATTATCTTTAGCTTTATTTCCTAGTGAACCATAAGAAGTTCTTTTAGACTTGGTGCAAGCATCTTTGATATGAACATTAGAAATTCCAATTGTAGATGCTTTCACAAATGTTGGTTTGCTAGGTGCAATGTTGGTTGAGCCATTGAATCCTAATCCATATTTCAAGGAAGGTGATCTTTGATTATTAATTAATGTGTTCAATGCTTCCTTTCCTTTATGAAATCTGGAAATTGATTCTTTTAGTTCTTTTAGTTCATGCTTCAATGCCTCATTCTCTTTAATCACTTTTTCTAAGTCATGTGAGCTTTTATTTAATTCTCCTATTGTATTCATCAAATGTTCATTTGAGGTTTTCAATTCTAAGGTAGAGTTCTTTAAGCATATAAAATCCTTTTCTAACTTAGAGTTTTTCTCTTTATAGAGCATCATTTTGGAGAAATATTTTTCTATTTTAGAATTCATGTGCTCAATCAAATCACTATCATCTATATCACTTATATCATCATGTGCTACAAGATCAAAGGATTGAGTACTTACCTCATTGGAGTCATCTTCAATAGCCATGAGACAAAGATTTGCAATTCCTTCCTCTTCTTCTTCTTCACTTGAGGAAGAGTCATCCCATGTGGCTTTGAGAGACTTTTTCTTTTTCTTTATCCCATTTCCTTTTGTTCTTTAATTTGTAGCAATCCGACTTGATGTGACCGGTTTTTCCACATTCATAGCATTTTACCTCATTTTTCTTTTCTTTATCTTTGAAGGAGAATTTAGGAGGTCTACCTTTGTTTGCTTGTAATCTTTTCTTCCTTTTCCATTCATTGATTCTTTTAGAGAACATTGCCATTTCATCTTCATCATCAGTACCTTCATTGCTTGAGCTCTCAGCTTCTTTGATTGCTTTGAGTGCAATTGGTTTTCTCTTTTCTTTCTCACCTTGATCTTCTTCTTTCTCACTGTGTAGCTCAAATGTGAGTAATTTTCCAACTAGCTCGTCGGTTCTTAATGTGCTGAGATCATGAGCTTCTTCTATGGATGATACTTTGGATTCAAAGTTCTTTCTAGCTCTTAGGGCTCTCAAGATTTTGCTGTTTACATCACCTTGATCATATACCTTGCCATACTTCTTTAGTTCATTGACAATTGCAAGTAAGCGATTGGTCATGTCGGTGACATTTTCATTTGGTTTCATCTTGAATAGCTCATATTCATGAACATGCATTTGTTTTTTGGTAAATCTCACTTGAGTCGTACCTTCATGGTAGTTTTCAAGTGTTTTCCAAATGCAATGTGCACAAGTTAAATGTTGAACTCTTCCGCCTTCTTCCCTTGAAATGGAATTCATCAAGATGGAAGCAGCTCTATTGTTCTTGAATCGATCTCTGACATTGCTAGTTGACCATTGAGCTTTGGGAAGTGGAACTTGAATACCGTCAACTTCGTGGGTAGGAGATTTCCATTCATTTTCCACGAAATCCCATAGTTCAATCCCTTCACTATCTAGAAACAAATACATTTTGTGTTTCCAGTATGAATAATCAGTTCCATCAAAGTAGGGTCTAAGAATAGAATTAAGATTTCCATGAGAGCTTGATGAAGAAGAAGTTGCCATAGTGGATCAGATTTCACAATTAAGTTTAAGAAATCTAAGGGCTCTGATACCAATTATTGTCCCAAGATGGCAACCAAGAGGGGGGGGGTGAATTGGTTTCCTCAAGAAGTAATGACAATTTAAAAAACTCGACAAACAAGAAGTGCGGAATATGAAGATTGTTGAGTGATGAAGGAAGAAAGAACACACAAGATTTATAGTGGTTCGGATTTGCTTCAATCCTACATCCACTTCCTTAACAACTTGTTAAGGTTCCACTAGACTTTGAAGTTTTTACAAGCTCACTTCCAACTTTGGTGTTTTTACAAGTTCACACCTAACATTACAAGTGTTTTTCTAAGGCTCACACTTATAACCCAAACAAGAGTTTTACAAGGCTTACTCTCACAACCCAAGTGTTTCCCAAGCTTACACTCAAACTTATACAATGGTGTTTTCAAATGCTAACACCTAACATACATTACAATTTAATTGTAAGTTTAAGTAAATGAAAATTTGTTGCTTGGCTATTACAATCTGATTTCTTGCTTATTCATTTTTTGTTTTCTCAGAGAGACATTGTATTTATAGCCAATGTGGTCTTACTAGCCGTTATAGACATTAAGAATAATGTATTGGTAGATTAGACCTTCTTTACTTAAACTGCCCGAAGCACTTCGCGGTCGCCCTTCATGCAAGGATGGTCGCGCTCATGCTTCTCGCGGTCGTCTTTTAACATGGGACGGTCGCTACTTTTGAAAAGACTTCAACTGTCGAATTTTAGTGCTCTGCAGCTGGAATCTTGCCCATGCTGTGTTTGTCGGACCGGTTTCTTGCCCAGCTGTGTTTGTCGGGATGGTCGCGCCTAGCAATGGTGCGGTCGCCCTTTTTGAATAATCAAGTGGGTTTATAACGGTCATATTACGTGTCATTCTCTGACAGGGCAAAATTGAATGTCCGCCATAATTTGAATGTCGCGGTCGCCCTATGTAGATTATCGCGGTCGAATTGAGAAACTCGCGTCGAACTTCTGGACGCTCCTGAGGACGCGAAACCTACTGTCTCTTCAAACAATTTCTTCTTGAATGGTAGAGCGGTCGCGATTCTGAATGGGGCGGTCGCTAAAGTGATAAGCGAGGTCGAGTCATTCACCGTTCTTGTCACCGCGAACCTTACTGTGATTGTAATGATTTAAGTTCCTTGAGTAGCGGTCGTGCAAATATTCGGACGGTCGCTATTCTGTAGGAGCGGTCGCGACATAGGTCGAACTTCTGACCGCGAAACCTACTGTGATAAGGTTTCTTCTTTTAATTACATGGAGCGGTCGTATTCAGGTGAGGTGCGACCGCTATAAGTGTTCTGTTCACCTTATTTGAAGTAACCTAATCCTGCAACAAGATTTCTCAAACACAAGTTAAATAGATCATCCATTTGAGTTGTCAAGGATCAAAATTAAGGTCATTTGTCTAACAAAGTTAGTGATTGATCATTGATCTAAGAGGTTAAAGAATCTTGGACAAGGAAATGTTAGGAGTTGTATGAATTGTTAGTAAAATAAGTACAAATCTTGTATTATTGCATTGCTGCATATGATGATAATGGCAATGTATATGATACTATGTGAACAATGTGATATTTCATGTATTGTGACTCATGTGATGAGTAATGTGTTTGGTTATGTTTATATCAATAATGCTATATGTATAATGTGATGGAATAAAATGCCATTGTGATTGGCTATGGTAACTTATATGAGATATGAGGCCATTGTTATTGGCTATGATGAGAGTTGAGAATGGAAATGATAATTAAATAATAAATGATTTGTGTGGCTAATGTGTTATTCCATTTTCAGAGTTTGTTGTTGGTGGCATGCCTAATAAGTGTAACAATCTCTTGAAGTTAGGTTGGATTGAATCCTTGAAGCCTAATTGAGATGTTACCACCCTTGAAGCTAGGTTGGGTTGGTTCTTGAAGCCAAGTTGGGTTGATGCTTAGCATGCTTTGCTCCCCTTGAAGCTTGGTTGAACCTAATCCTTGAAGCCTAGTTGGGTTTATGATATTGATAAATGTGATGATAAAACCAAAACATAAACTCTGAAAATTGAATGGCATATTAGTGTGTTTTGGGCCCATGCTTGTCTTTGTTTAGTGTTGATTATGAATGATTAAATGAATACTAATGAGGTATATGATAAGATGTTGAAATATGATATGTCTATTTATGTTGAGTTATGAAATGTAAAGGTATGTTGTTAGCTTTGCATATATGATGTTACATGTATAATATGGATTGAGAATTGGCATTGCATTGCATTAAAGCATAACATTAGCATGAATTATCTTACTAAGCCGTTGGCTTAGCGCGATAGTGTTTGATCGCGCAGGTAATAGGGTTGAACCCGAGAGCTCTTCGAGACCGAGTGAGAGTAGACAGTGAAGAGTTGATTTTGGGAACTTAAAGATCAAAGGAGACTTGCCAATCATGTATAACTCTTTTATATTTTGTAAAGAAATGATTTTAATGTACATATGTGTATATTTGTAAATATGAAATTAAATGTTTTCATATATGTAAATATTTGATAAATTCCGCTGCGTAACAACTAAATGTATCTATATATATATCTATTTAGTTTTGTATTACAAGTTAACTACTTATCTTTCTATAATGTATACAATTGAAAAATTATGGTATCATTTAAAATGTTTTGAATGTTAAAAAAATCCGTACCATCTCTATGTTTAGTACATGTATACTACATTGTGGTGTTTGTAGTGTGCATGTATTGAATGTAGGGGTGTTACACTTTAATTTTTGAAAAAAAGAGTCATATATCAAAATTCGAAAAGCCTAAAGATTGTTCAAAGAGTAATTCAAAACCTAGGAAAAGTAGTCTGATTGAATTTCGAAACCTAGGCCTTGCATCTGAATTGGATTCGAAACCAAGATTAGGGTTCTTGAAAGAAAGCAAAAGCTAGAGTTTTTGTTCAAGTTTGATTTCGATTTGATTTTGAGTGAATCTGGGGTTGCGAATTAAGTCCAGATTTCGAAAGTTCTTGGGAGTAAATTAAGTCTCGAATCAAGGGGATAGTGAGAGGAAGCAAAAAAAAAAAAAAAAAGGAGTACAAAACAACCTTAAAAAAAATTGTTTGATATTCTTGCTATTTGGGTGCTAAGGATCAGATCTAGGTGGGTTAGAAGTAATAAAGTTTTTTTGGCGAAAAAATTTCACCTTTTGAGGGGCTTTTGGAATTCAAAAATCAAACCTTAATATTCATGTTATTTGAGTGTTATAGGTGGGAATTAGAGTCTAGAAGATAACGTTTTGGGTAGAATTGATTAGGTCCATAAAGCAGCTTGCCAAGTGTGGGTTGTTTTTGATTCATTATATCCAAAATTGTCTTGTTTATTGGCTTCATTGTTTCTAATTTCTTTATCTAGCTTTTAATTCCATTACATTGCTAAGTATCATTTGCTTGTGTCGATACTTGATTTTACATCGTGTAGTGCAAATTACCTTGCATTGCCTCCGGTTACTTGTCTTGTTTTCTATCTATTTCTAGGATTTAGGTTCTATTTTCTTGAACAACTTGACAATTGTTGGTTGGTGAGCTTGGTTCTGAAGTGCAATCAAGGAAGACAAGAAAAGTGAGGTAATTCTAAACACTTGAGTGAATTTCAATTATTACTAATCTTGTTTCTTTGAGTTTGTTTGTTTGTTAACATGGCTGGAAAAGGAGAAGAGACTAGCAAGGAAGGAGTTATGGCCGAAAGCTTGGCTAGGCTTAATGAGACTTTGGCAGCAATGCTTGGTCGAATGGAGATGATGGATGCTAGATTGCAAGAGAATGCAGCACGACAAGTGCAATAAGGGCAGACAGCCGTACATCCAAATCCCATAATGCAAGCTAAAAGAGTGCTTAGGAGAGGAGGGTAAGGAAATCTTGAAGCCCTAGAAGCAGCCGGAAGGGTAGAAGATGAAGATGAAGGTGGAAATCAACCTACCACTGATGGTGCCCTTACTTCCATCAAGATAAAGATTCCTTCCTTTGAAGGGAAGAACAATGCAGAAGAGTTCATAGAATGGGAGAGAAAAGTTGAGCAGATTTTCGAATGCCATAACTACACCGAAGAGAAGAAATCAGTTTTGGCAGCCGTAGAGTTCAAAGGGTATGCTACCTTTTGGTGGGATCAATTGAAAGCTAATAGAAGAGGGAAAGGTATGAGGCCTATTCCTGAATGGTCAACCTTGAAAGAACTAATGAGAAGCCGATTTGTACCATCTCACTACATTCGGTATTTGTACAATCGACTAGCAAGACTAGTTCAAGGTGGAAGAAGTGTGGAAGAGTACCACAAAGAGATGGAGATTATCATGGCTAGGGCAAATACTGATGAAGATGAAGACAAGAAGATGTCACGATTTCTTGGGGGATTGAATTTGAACATAGCCAATGAATTGGAGATGTATGAATTCAACACAATGGAAGAGATAGTTCAAAAGGCCATGAAGATAGAGAGAAGATTGAAGAATAAAGCTATTTCAAAAACTGGCTACTCTAAAGCTAGTGGAAAATTTTCAAACTTCAAGGGTTCAAGTTCGAGTGGAGGTTCCTACAAAGGGGATTACAAGGGTTCTTTCCAAAAGATTCTTCCTACAATCCTAATTTCAAGAAGCCAAATGATGGGGATGCAAAAACAGCCAAGGAAACACCTTCTATACCTACTCCAAGTAGGGAAATTAAATGCTACAAATGTTTGTGAAGTGGACACATTGCTTCTCAATGTCCGAATAAGAGGGTGATGACTGCTACCCATGAAGGGGAAATTGAATCAGAATCTGAACATGAAGAAGAAGAGGAGGCCAAATGTGGTGATAGGGCCGAATATGATGAAGAGGCTTGGGAGAATCAAGTATTGAATGCTGAACACAGAGAGATGCTTGTTACTAGAAGAGCCTTGAATATTCAAGTCAAGGAAGAAGGCTTGGATCAAAGGGAGAATCTTTTCCACTCTAGGTGTTTGGTGAATGGTAAGGTTTGTACACTTATCATTGATGGTGGAAGTTGTACCAATGCTACTAGTAATACAATGGTGGATAAATTGGGGTTAGCTTGTTTTAAACATCCCAATCCTTACAAGTTGCAATGGTTCAATGACGCTGGGGAAGTAAAAGTGTTGAAGCAAGTCAAGGTATCATTCTCCATTGGGTGGTATAAAGATGAGGTTTTGTGTGATGTAGTGCCAATGCAAGCTGGACATTTGCTATTAGGAAGACCATGGCAGCATGATAGAAGGGCACAACATGATGGCTTTTCTAATAAGTATACCTTTACTTATGAAGGAAAGAAGGTTGTTCTAGCACCATTATCACCTCAAGAGGTGTATGAAGATCAAAAGAGGATGCTAGAGAGGGAGAAAGAAGTTTCGGCCAACATGAACTAAGGGGGTTCAAATTCGGCCAATGATGTTTCTTCAACACCCAAGGGTAATTCTAAGGGTAGGGAGAGAGAAAATAATAAAGTGAGTGAGTGCAGAAAGGGAAAAGAGGCCGAGAGTCATAAGAAAGTAAGCAAACAAATAAATGGCCCATTGGTGAGAGAAAATAAGCAAGGAAAAAAAGCAAAACATACTTTTTATGCAAGAGCAAGAGAGATAGATGCAGGGCAGCCTGTACTCATTATTATGTATAAAGAATCGTTACTTGCTGACAGTGAAGAATCTCTTGATTCTTTACCTTCTAGTTTTGTGTCTTTGTTGCAGGATTTTAAGGATGTGTTTCCTGAAGACCTTCCTAGTGGTTTGTCGCCATTAAGAGGGATTGAACATCAAATTGACTTCATACCCGGTTCTACAATTCCAAACCGGCCAGCATATAAGAGCAATCCTATGGAGACAAAAGAGATGCAAAGACAAGTTGAAGAGCTTTTGGAGAAAGGCTTGGTTCGAGAGAGCATAAGTCCTTGTGTCGTTCCAGTCTTATTAGTACCCAAGAAAGATGGTTCTTGGAGGATGTGTGTTGATTGTAGGGCTGTGAATAAGATTACTATGAAGTATAGACATCCCATTCCTAGACTTGATGACATGTTGGATTAATTGCATGGGGCGAAATATTTCACAAAGATTGATCTTATGAGTGGTTATCATCAAATTCGCATGAAGCCTAGAGATGAATGGAAGACTGCCTTCAAAACGAAATATGGTTTGTATGAATGGTTAGTTATGCCTTTTGGTTTATCTAATTCACCTAGTACTTTCATGAGATTAATGAACCATGTTTTGAGAGCTTATTTAGGTAAGTTTGTGGTAGTTTACTTTGATGATATTCTGATTTATAGCAAAACTGAGGAAGAACATGTTGAACATGTTAGGAAAGTGCTTGAAATCCTTAGGGAGCAAAACCTGTATGCTAAGCTTAAGAAGTGTTCTTTTTGTCTAGATAGGGTTGTTTTTCTCGGTTTTGTTGTAAGTATGCAGGGAATTGAAGTTGATCAAGAGAAGGTGAAAGCTATCCAAGAGTGGCCGAATCCTTCAAGTGTGATAGAAGTGAGGAGTTTTCACGGATTGGCAAGCTTCTATAGGAGATTTGTCCCTAATTTCTCTACATTGGCAGCCCCCTTGACTAGCATAATCAAGAAAGAAGTGGGATTCATTTGGGGCAAGGAGCAACAAGAAGCATTTGATGCTTTGAAAGAGAAGCTTTCTACTACACCCGTTTTAGCTTTACCTAACTTTGATTCTACTTTTTAAATTGAATGTGATGCTTCTGGTGTAGGTATTGGAGTTGTTTTGATGCAAGAGAAGAAGCCCATTGCATACTTTAGTGAAAAGCTTAATGGAGAAAAGTTGAATTATTCAACTTATGACAAGGAGCTATATGCTTTGGTGAGAGCATTGGAAGTATGGGAGCATTATTTGCTGCCCAAGGAATTCGTGGTCCATTCAAACCATGAATCATTGAAGCATTTGAGAGGGCAAGGCAAGTTGAATAAAAGACATGCAAAATGGGTTGTGAAGATTGAGAAGTTTCCTTATGTGATCAAATACAAGCAAGGTAAAGACAATGTAGTGGTAGATGCACTTTCAAGGAGGTATGCTTTACTTAATGTTTTGAGTACTAAATTGCTTGGATTTGAATGTATAAAGGACTTATATGTTGGTGATTCTGATTTCGGCAATGTTTATGATGCTTGTGAGCATGGTGCTTTTAATTCTTTCTATAGACATGATGGGTTTTTGTTTAAGGGTTCGAAATTATGCATGCCTAGATGTTTTATGAGAGATTTTCTAGTATTAGAATCACATTGTGGGGGTATGATGGGGCATTTTGGAATTGATAAGACTTTAGACATGCTGAATGAATACTTTTATTGGCCGAATATGAAAAGGGATGTAATTCGGATTTGTAAGGCTTGTTTGGCTTGTAGGCAAGCTAAGTCTAAGTCTATGCCTCATGGTTTGTATATGCCATTACCCTTTCCTAGTTCTCCTTGGATGGACATTAGTATGGACTTTGTTTTAGGATTACCAAGGACTAAGAGGGGGAGAGATAGCATATTTGTGGTTATTGATAGGTTTAGTAAGATGGCACACTTTATCCCATGTCATAAGAGTGATGATGCTAGTTTAGTGGCCGAACTCTTCTTTAAGGAGGTGGTTCGAATTCATGGGATACCAAAATCCATAGTTTCTAATAGAGACACCAAGTTTTTGTCTCACTTTTGGCGTGTGCTTTGGGGAAAGTTAGGTACCAAGTTGTTATTTTCCACCACTTGTCATCCTCAAACGGATGGACAAACAGAAGTAGTAAACAGAACTTTAGGTACCATGTTGAGAGCTTTAGTGGGTAAGAATTTGAGTTCTTGGGAAGATTGTTTGCCATTTATTGAGTTTGCTTATAATCGTGCTATTCATTCTTCTACAAGATATTCACCTTTTGAGCTTGTTTATGGTTTTAACCCACTAACAGTTTTGGATCTTGTTTCTTTACCTTCTCATGAGCTTGTTAGTTTAGATGGTGAGAAGAAAGATAAATTGGTGAAAGAGATGCATGAGAAAGCAAGGGCAAATATTGAGAAAAGGAACAAGAGATATGCTGATTCTGCAAATAGAGGGAGACGTGAGATGAAGTTTCAAGTAGGAGATTGGGTTTGGGTACACTTCCAAAAGGAGAGGTTTCCAAATCAAAGGAAGAATAAGCTTGATGCACGTGGTGATGGTCCATTTCAAGTGTTGGCAAAGATCAATGATAATGCATACAAGATAGACTTGCCTGGTGAGTATAGTGTTAGTACTACTTTTAATGTGTCTGATTTATCTCCTTATGATGATGAAGATTTGAGGACAAATCTTTTTGAAGAGGGGGAGAATGATACGAACCAGCCACGAGGTAAGGATCCATTGGTGCTTCCAAATGGGCCATTGACTAGGAGCAGAGCTAAGAAGTTTGGAGCAGCTATGGGATTGCATATTCAAGATCAAATTTCAAAGGAAGTGACTGAAATGGAAATGGAAAAGTGCACAATAGAGCTTAAAGAAGGCACACCAAAGCTGATTATGATGCTTAGTGTGGAAGCTAAAGGCTAGCTAAAGAGGTCCAACGTGCAATAAAGGTCCAACGTGTAAGAAAGGTCCATGGGGGTTCATGTAAAGCCTTGGGAAGTAATTTAAGGCCCATGGACAGCCCAAATAGTGTAGGGCTTGTTCTTATGTTGAAGGGATTTAGTTTGGTTGTTTCCATACTTTATATTTTCCTTAGTGGATTAGGATTTTGTTTCCATACTTTATATTTTCCTTAGTGAATTAGGATTTTGTTTCCATACTTTATATTTTCCTTAATGGGTTAGGATTTTGACTTTGTAGCTTTCCTTTTCCCATTAGAATTAGGGTTTCGGATTTATGTATGCCTTTTAGTATAAATAGGGCCTTATTTTTCTTGTAAGGGGACTTTTGACATATTATTATTAAAAATTTTCGAATTCTTCTACAAGTTCTTCTTGTGAATTTTCATGTGAGAGAGATTAGAGTGGATTCTTTAATTCTTTCTTTGCATCAAGAATTAGGTTTACTTATCAACGAGAGTTGTGGCGTTTTCCTTCTTCTTACCAACTAAATCCTTCAATCATAGTGAGTTCGCGTCTCTTTATAGGCGTTGGGTTCCTTAGGAGGTGATTATCAAGTTTCAAGGAGTTCTCTACCATTGTTATACGTTGGGTTTGCTGCCATCGTTGCTAAGGGTCCGTGTCAGGTGGATGACTCAATTCCTAAGGAATCCCCAACCCCCTAATGGGTTCGAAAAGTTGGGTACGTGTGGGGAAGGTGAGAAATGGCCCAGCACCCCCACAATGCCCGGTTCATTGGAACCAGCCTCCTTTACAGGTCTTAATACTATAAAATTTTTAAATATAACAATATTATCCATATTACACACAACAATTGAAATAAAGCATTGATATATTAAAAATCAAAACAATGTCCAAGCAAAGCAAATAAATGGACACCCATCCGAAGATGGAAACATGCCCTTACATCATCCATGTCTAAGCTAAATAGGACACCCACCATAAGGTAGAAACATGTCCTTTACATTGGCCTAAAATATAAAAGCAATTTAAATTACATAGAACTTAATTAATGAGGTACCCACAAAGTGGAAACATACCTCTTACAACATTTGGAAATCAAAATAAATCGATAAAAGTAATTAAATAACCATTCATCATAATTAAATCATTCATTAAAGATATTAAACATCAATCAAAATATATAATAAACATTCATCCATGATAAATTAAATCAAGCATTGCAAATAAATCAAAGCATATAATGAACTACATAATTAAATCTAAAAATAAAGCAAGTAAAGATACAAATTAGAGTTTACTGTTTCTACTTAAAGTTTTTTAATTAACATTTAGGGTTTTGGGATTTTAGTATTATTATTATCATTTATTTAGGCTACTGTAAGTTTTAAGTGAATTAAAATGGATTATGGTTTCATGAATCAAATTAGGTTTTAGGGGTAACATTATGAAATTAGGGTTTTAGAATAATTAAAACATTAGGTTTATAATTCTTGGTTACTGGATTGTTGTTTGGGTTTATTGTATTGAGTTTGAATGTTTAGGTTTATAAGATTTCAAGGTTTTAAGGATTAGGGTTTAGGAAAACTAGGAAAGTATTTTCAGGGTTCTTAAGGTTTACATATTAATTAGTTTGGGGTTTACTGTTTTGATTTTAGAGTTGAAGAAAATAGTTTAGTTTTATAAAGTAATTATGATATTTTAGAAACTGTTAAGTGAGTTTAGAGTTTGGAGATTTAACAAAACGTTTGGAAATTTTGAAAAAGAATTAGAAGAAAACAGTTTAGGGTTTTTAAAAGATTTTAGAAATAGGAAAAATGATTTAAGGTTTTTTTGTAAACAAAAGAGTATTTTTTAGGGTTTTTGGAAATAGAAGGAACAATTTAGGGTTCTAAGGTTTAGAAGAAACATAAAAGTATTTTTAGGGTTCTTATAGTTTAGAAGAAAAAAAAAGTATTTTTAGGGTTTTTAAGGTTTAGAAAAATAAATTAGGGTTCTAAGGTTTAGAAGAAACAGAAGAAATCACTTATGTTATTAAAATGAAGATCAATGTTACTACATGTTTATAGATCAAGGTTTTGTGTGTATATTCTTAGGAATCAAAGAAACAAAGCTACTGTAACCATGAGCAATGTAGAATTAAGGATCAAACCTGCATAGTTGGTTCCACCAAAAAGTTGCTTTCTGGATGAACAAAGACAAAGGCAAGATTGATGCCTTTGATGGCTTGATTGCTTGCTTGCTTATTCCTCTCAAATATGAAGTTCCAAGTTCAAAGTTCTAGTCCTAAGTTTTTCTCTCTCCCGAGTCCGATCCCCCATTTCTGTGTTTTTTGGTGTTATTTATAGGAAATTTTGAAAGCTTAATTCCCATTGTTTAAGGAAATTATAATTAATGAGGAAAAGAAAACCGAAAAAAATCTCGGTTTTCGAAAAAAATTACGTTGAAAAAATCTCGCTGGCAAAAATTGCAATGGGCTGCGAGCTTGCGATCGAGAATTGGGGCGCTGGCCGGCTGCCAGGCCATTTTGTCGCAAGAAACTCCTACGGGTGAAATGGCCCAAGGCCATTTCGCTTTCGGAGATGAAATTTTCGTCGCCGATTATTTCATCGTCGATTTTTATTTTTATTTATTTATTATTATTTTATTTATTATTATTATTTTATTAAAACTTATAAAAAATAAATATTATTTAATTAAAATAACACAAAAATTATTTTAGACTATATAAAATATATTGGACTGGACTAGGTCAAAAATTAAGGGTCTACACCATTCTATGCTTCTGACTATGGATGAGTGGAGTAGAGTGAGTCTGATTAGAGTGAGTATGCTTCGGTGAGGACAGACACTTCGATGCCTTGATAGATATGAGTTATTAAGCCCAATTTAGGTAAACTTCAACTATCTTTGTGGTCTTGAATATACATCCTCTTCCTTGATCTTCTTTAGACCTTAGTACCTTAATGATCATTAGACTTGTCATACGTGTCACAAGAACATAGGTAAGTTATTGGGCTTACAAGCCAATAAAAACCAAGCTAAAATCTTATGAAGGCTCAAGGGGACAAACTAAGGATTGATGTTAACATGGTGGATACTAGTTGTTGGCTAACAAAACAATGCCTATATCATTTCTCCCTTAAATAAGTAGAGTTCAATTCGCCTTGAAATTAATCAAAGCATGTTCATCAAATTAACAAAAGGCTTTTATATCAAATTTGGGTGGCAAAGGATTCAGCAAGGGTTGAGAGGCCAATGGCTATAGCAATCCCTTTTTGTATAGCTTATTAAAAACCCAAGACAAATGTTTTCCTAGATTTGAAAATTGTCTTCAATTTGCTTGACAAGTTATATTGACATCTATAGCATTTTGTGCACTCTGGCTGCTAGACTAATAATTTTCCCTCTCATTCTTTCTTCTAGAAAAATGGCTCTTCTTTCATTCCCATTCTTCTATCTGTAAGCCATCTTGGAGAAGATCTTTGAAATCCCTTATGAGAGTGTGAGGCATCCTGATGTGGAACCCATGGATCAAATATTACATCTAGAACCCCACATACACATCTAGCATAGAATCTTAGAACTCAAAAAACAAATCCTCCCTACCAAACCCATAACTAACCTGTAATTGAGAACTTGGTTGATTGGGATGAAGAAATGAATTGATTTAAACACCACAAGTTAGACTTGATAAGTTGAACCAATTCTTCATGCAACAAGAATAAGAAGAAAACTTCTCAAACTTGAAAACACATCAATTACATTCAGCATAAACTGGAAATTCGTATGCCCCTTTTGAGTTCTTTTTCCCCTCCCTATATAGCTGCAAAAGAAGAACTAATGGCTTATCTAGTCACAGTAGCATTAATTATCCATCCACATCAATAATATATTCTAAATTACTGCCCATAATTCTAACAACATTGATGGGCAGATTCTACATGCACTTTGGTGTTGGTTCACATGTGTCTAGTCACACTAGCACTAAACCACATCAATATTATATTCCAAATTCGTACTAATACCCATCACCATATTTATGGGCAGATTCTTCATGCTTGTAATATCCCAAAGTATACCCTAAAAGTTTTGGCATTATTGTTGTATTTGGATTTAATGTATATGTTTAAGTGGGAAGATTAAAGATGAGAAGAGAGATGTGTATATGTTGTATATATAGAGATATATACAACATATACAAGTCAAATTATTATATGGTCAAAAGAAGAAATAATTGATTTTATTTAATTAGTGGAAAATGGAAAATTAAGTTAGTGGAAGAGGATTTTTTAATATTTTAATATTATTTTGCTTGGTGGAGGTTTAAAGAGAAGAGTTGACTTGGTTATTTGCCATTCATTTTTGCTCTTTGTTTTCTTTTCTCTTTGGGTTGGCCGGCCATCAAAGAAGCAACAGAGAAAGAGAGTTTTGTTTTCCAAGCTCAAGATTGAAGGATAAAACAAGTGATTAAGTTGGAAATCTAAGAAGTTTCATCAACTTTGGTAAGTTTTCACTTGATTTCCTTATTTTATTTTAAGTTGTATTTGAGTTTGATGATTGATTGTGGATAGTATGAGTATGTTTGATTGTGGTGTGTTTGAGAGTGTTGGGTTTAATTGATTGTGATTTTGGAGTTGAATGGAAGAGTAAGAGTTGTGTTTATGTTATGGTTGTGAATTGGTAATTAATGTATGATGTGAGTTTGAGCAATTATTTTTGGTAGATCTTCAAGATGTTTGTGTTTAATAAAGTTTAAAGCATAGAATACATGAGTTTGGTCCGAAACAGAAGCATAATGGATGCCATGATCGTGGCCCTTGGATGCCACGACCGTGGGGGTGTTAGGCAAATTGGACAGGTTCGTTTGCTAACCCACGACCGTGGGGGGTTGTGAGGCCATTACCGTAGGGTTGTGAGGCCACGACTGTGGGGCCTTATAAAGTGGTTTTGGTTTGTAATTTTTGATCTATGGGTCTAGTATGAGATTAATAGGTGAATAATTGCATTGGAATTCATGTGTATTTGTAAATAAGTGTGTGTTATTCCTTTTGAATTAGGTTGTGATGAGGTTGAGTTGCCCTAACCTAAGTGTTGAGAATTCTTGGAAGAGGAAGTGTATAGATTGGTGTGAGTTGCTCTTGAGGTAAGTACAAACTTACATGGTTGCATACATTTACATGATTTTGAGACTTAACACATTTGGTTGTAAATGTGTTAAGTAATTTACTATATTGTTAATACAATTTGATTAATGTTATGATTTGTATAATGTGAAAGATATGATGATCATTCAAAATGTATGTGCAATGCAATTGGTTATTGCTTTAATGTGAATTGAGATATGATGAGATGTGATGCCATTGTGGTTGGCTATAATGATTCAAATGAAATAAGTGGGGCATGTTTGCCTAGATGATGATGAATTTAAAATATATGTGTCCAATGCAATTGGTTATTTATACTTTATTGATGAGATTTGAAGCCATTGTTGTTGGCTACAATGATGGAAATGAGATAATTGAGGCATGGTTGCCTAAATGATGATGAGAAAATGAGAATGGAATTGATAATGAAATAATGAATGAATTGTGTGTCTAATATGTTATTCCATTTTCAGAGTTTTGTTGTTGGTGGCATGCCTAATGGTAACAATCTCTTGAAGCTAGGTTGGATTTGATCCTTGAAGCCAAGTTGGGTTGAAGTTTAGCATGCTTAACTCCCCTTGAAGCTTGGTTGGGTCTAGTCCTTGAAGCCTAGTTGAGATGTTACAACCCTTAAAGCTTGGTTGGGTCTAGTCCTTGAAGCCTAGTTGAGATGTTACAACCCTTGAAGCTAGGTTAGGTTTGGTTCTTGAAGCCAAGTTGGGTTGATACTTAGCATGCTTTGTTCCCCTTGAAGCTTGGTTGAGCCTAATCCTTGAAGCCTAGTTGGGATAATGATAAATGTGATAATTGAACCAAAACATTAACTCTGAAAGTTGAATGGCATATTAGTGTCTTTTAGGCCCACGCTTGTCTTTGTTTTAATGTAATTCATGAATGATGAAATAATTGAATAAAATAATGGAATGTAGTGTAATGAAAAATATTAATATATCATTTATGAATATTGTCTTTATTGTTGAAATGTGTGACATTGGCATTGCATTGAAACATATTGTTATTGTGGTTTGTACCACTAAGCCGTTGGCTTAGCGCGATTGTGGTTCGTCGCTTAGATGACAGGGTAGAACTAGAGAGTTCAGCTAGACCGAGTTGAGTCTAGACTCTGAAGCGTTGAAAGGGGGATTAAAGATAAGAGACAAACTGCCAAACATGTATAAATATTATGTTTTGTTAAATTTGATTTTTGATGTATAAATATTTGTAAATACCGCTATATTTTTCGCTGCGTGTTGAATGAATGTTTTATCTATTGTACTTTATAATATAATTTGAATGTTTTAAGTTTTCTTATTGTCACATCCCAAAGTTTGGGTAGTCGAGTATTAGGCAAGAAGTACATAAATAAAGTGGTCAAATAGAGGCTCGAGATAGTCAAAAACAAAATCGGTGTGCAAAGGAGGCCCGTGAAGTCGACGGGACCTAAAGGTAATTTTTCGAAAAGCCGAGGACATAAGTGAAAATTTCTCAAAAGTTAGGGGCAACTATGTAAACTTAAAAATTAAGTGTCGAAAGTTCTTAGTAGTGCCCATAACCGACCCCGGAAGAATATTCTCGAGATTAATCGGGTCATAACCGTGGGTTTCAATTTTTCCCGAAAACGCACGGTTTAAAATTACAATCGATTAATCGCTGGAGGGTATTTTGGTATTTTCACATCCTAGACTATAAAATTATAGCACAAGAAAGTTGAGGGGGTCAAAATATGAATAAAAGGAAGCCTAATGGCTTGCCAAATAAATAAATAAAAGAAAGAGACATTTGGACCAATGAAAATTAGCCATTTTCCCACTTAAGTGTACCAATGGGAAATCAACACTTACACCAACACATCTTAACCTCTCTTGGCTGCCATTTGGATCAAAATAAGCTAAGGAAAGAATATAAAAGCCCTCTCTTACATGGTGAACTCATCCAAACCATAAGAGAAGGAAGAAGGAGGTGATTTTTCCAAAGTTTAAGGCTTTTGGTTGAAGATTTTGGTGACAAACAAGATTATAAGGTAAGAGAAACATATCTCTAGTTTTAATTTCATGGATTAATGGTTAATTTAAGAGATTTAAATTAGGGTTCATGTAGCTAGATTTTGAGAAAATTCAAGAAATAATTATTTGAAGGATTTGATGAAAGAAATAATGGTGTTTAATGGTGAAAATAAGCTAGCAACCATTAGAAAAATCATAAGATAAGACTATGTCTATACCTAGGGTTCTTACCTTTGTATATGTGATGTTAAATTTCATAGGAAATCAAGGAGACAAGGAAGGAAAGGAAGTGATATAGATAAAGGACTAAGAAAAAGCAAGGTTTGGTACTTTAACTAATTGTTTGTTCATTTTCTTGAAATTTTTTTGTTTTAGAATTTGTGAAATACTGTGACTTGTATGATTTTTAATTAAATATAGAAACATTTTCTTGAAGTGAATTTTTGATATGTTGTGCTTCAATGCGTCTAGAATAACTTAAAAATAGTTTTAGTTGAATTCGGAATGGTTATGATTATGGAAAAAGTATTTCTGTTAGACCTGCTCTAGGAGGTACCTTGACTGAGACAGCCATGTTTCCGGATTTTTAATAAAATTTAAAAAAATAATTGTCAATTTAATTTTGGATATGTTGTTTTTTTAGTGAGTCTATTATTTGAGAAAAATAATTTGGAACCACATTGATTGAATTTAATTTACGGAATTCACAAAATTCAGAACTGCTGCCAGGATGCAGGGCAATTGGAGCAGTCTGGTTGGGTGAACTACTTGACCAAGATTTTGTGTCCAGTTTGACCTGAAATTTTACAAGAATGATTTTAAGATGTAAAACTAAATTTTGTAAAAAGTTTAGAGTTTTTAGTCAAGTAGATTATTTTATACAATGTTTCAAAATAAGGATCAAGTTGAGTCCAAAACCAGAATTTACTATTCATATGGTCATTTTGCTAATATTCATTTGGTCATTTTTCAAAAGTAATCCATTTGATTCCTTATGCATATAAATGAGCATAATATTATTTCACGTGGAAATAATATAAGAAACATAAGTCGATAATTGTATAATGCATATTCGATTAAGAAATGGCATGAAAATTTTGGCTCCACTGGGTATCTGGGATAGTACTGAGTAGGGTAAGGGTATGATATATCATACTATATGTAGTGCTGCTTTAATATAGGACTTCGGTCCGAGTTATATAGGGTGACGACCCGAGCTATATAGGACTTCGGTCCGAGTTATATAGGGTGATGACCTGAGCTATAAAGGATTTCAGTCCGAGTTATATAGGGCAATCGCCGAAGTTATATAGGACTCTGGTCCGAGGGCTTCGGCCAAAGATTCCACAGGGCTTGGTCCCCAATTTTTTAGGGCCACAGTCACAGAATATATATACAATTGTTTCAGTTAGTTCCTTACCATACGTTAGTCTACCAAATTACCTTGTGGAGCGAACTGATAAAATGATAATAACTGAATATATGACATGTATGGATTGTTTTTACTGTGATATTATTTTTCAATAGACTCATTGCTTTTAAAAGTGCATTATGTTTTTATTATTTATTTTCCGTAATTAGTTAAAGTACCCACTAAGCGATGCTTAGCAAGTTTAGTTTCTTCTAAACTCGTAGGCTATTAGCAAGGAGCCAGTAGCGAGCAGAGGAGTCCTGCGATCTGTCGGTCATCAACAAACTTAGGTGGTGCTCTTCATTTTGTATTTTGGTATTAGAAATTGGCATGTACTTATTTGAACAATACAACGAGATAACTTGATGTAGCATGGAAATCTAGTAATGTATAATAACTGTATGGTTTTAAATTGAGTTGGGTTGTGAATATAGAACTGTGAATTCTTCTTGCAGGATTATAGTTGAGGTTATAAGGGTGGATTATTAGGAGTGTGCTTGAGTTGAATTGTGAAACAAAATGTTTTTCAAAAATAAGAAAAAATCAGTTTTGTCGACACTTGGGACCTATAATTTTAAGGGAGACTCCGTCAAAATTTATGTAAAATTTTTATAAGGAACATTAAGTAAGCTGACATAACCAGAGCTTGTATTCAGATGTAGCATTCCTCCTCGGCTTATTCATAGGTCGGGAAGGGGTGTTACACTTATTACATTGTTAAATTGAAAGATTGGTTTGTTTAATATAAACTGTGGCACTCCTATATTCGGTGTACATATATTACAAATGTAGTAGTGTGTAGTGTGAGTATACAGGGTATAGGGGTGTTACAATGCTTCTTGGTGAGTTTCTGACTTCCTCTTCATGTTCCTTCATATTTAATACAAGTTGGTCTCCCTCTTCATTAATCCACCTTTAAATGAAGTGTTAGAACACATGCTGGAGTTTCTTTGATTGTGATCTTGTGATTGGTCCAGTTGGCATATTGATATCATCAATATATTTGCTGCATTGTGTAGATTCACCAAGATTGCTTATAGTTTTCTCATCATTCCCTCCTTGCTCAAAAATATTTATCCTCAAATCTGAACCTACATCGAAAGGAGAAAGATTACTAACATTGAAAGTTGCAAAAAACATTATACTCACCTGGTAAATCAATTTTGTAGGCATTGCCATTTATTCATTCTAAAACTTGGAATGGGCCATCTACCCTTGCATCCAACTTTGATTTCCTTTGTTTAGGAAACCTTTCCTTCCTTATATGAACCCATACCCAATCACCGGGTTGGAAAATCACATGTTTCCTTCTTCTATTTACATTATGGGCAAATGATTCATATTTCATATCAAGATGAGCTGGTGCCTTCTCATGTATCTTCTTAACCAACTCTGCTTTCTTTTCACTATCTAAGTTAGTTATTTCATTTAATGGCAGAGGAAACAAATCAAGTAGTGTAAGCAGATTAAAACTATAAACAATTTTAAGTGGTGAATAACATGTAGAAGAATGTATGCTTCTATTATATGCAAACTCACTAATGATAAACAAACTTCCCAAGTTTTCAAATTCTTACCCACAACAGCACGTAACAAAGATCCTAAAGTTCTATTTACCACTTCTATTTGTCCATCGGTTTATGGATGACAAGTTGTAGAGAAAAATGATTTAGTACCTAATTTATTCCACAAAACACGCCAAAAATGACTCAAGAACTTCACATCTCTATCACTCATAATTGTCTTAGGTATGCCATGCAATGAAATGAGCCATTTTGCTGAATTTGTCAACAATAACAAATATGTTATCTTTTCCTTTTCTAGTCCTAGGTAGCCCAAAACAAAGTCCATAGATATGTCAATCCAAGGTGCATTAGGAATAGGTAAAGGAGTATACAACCCATGAGGTAAAGACTTAGATTTTGCTTGTTTACATGCAATACACTTGGCACAAATTCTATCAACATCTTTTCTCATGTTTGGCCAATAAAAATGTTCATGCAGAATGTCTAAAGTCTTAAATACCCCCAAAATGTCCCATGAGTACTCCACTATGTGCCTCACGCACAAGCAATTCCCTTAATGAGCAACTAGGCATGCATAATCTTCCATCCTTAAATAAGTACCCATCATGCCTATAAAACTTCTGAAATGCAAAATGCTCACATGCTTTATAAACATTTGCAAAGTCAACATCATTGGCATACATATCCTTAATTTGCTCAAAGCCTAATAACTTAGAACTAAGAGTTGAGATTAAGGAATACCTTCTTGAAAGTGCATCTGCTACTACATTGTCTTTGCCACGCTTATACTTTATCACATATGGAAATGGGTCAATGAGCTCTATCGACTTTCTATGTCTTTGGTTTAGCTTGGTTTGCCCCTTTATATGTTTTAATGATTCATGATCTGTTTGAATAACAAACTCTTTAGGTAATAAGTAATGTTGCCACACTTGTAAAGCTCTTACCAAAGCATACAGCTCCTTGTCATAAGTGGAATAATTTAATTGTGCACCATGAAGCTTCTCACTAAAATATGCAATTGGTTTCCCTTCTTGCATCAAAACAGCACCTATGCCCACACCTGAAGCATCACACTCTAATTTGAAGGTCTTATCAAAATATGGTAAAGTAAGAATTGGAGCAGTAGTTAACCTTTCTTTCAACAAATTAAATGTCTTTTCATGAATTTCAGTCCAATTAAACTTTACATATTTTTTTACCAATTCATTTAATGGTGTAACAATGGAACTAAAATCTTTAACAAACGTTCTATAGAAACTAGCCAAGCCATGAAAACTTCTTACCTCACTCATGGTTTTAGGTGTTGGCCAATCTCTTATTTCCTTTACCTTTTCATCATCAACCTCAATTCCTTGTGCACTAACCATAAAACCTAAGAATGTGATTTTATCACTACAAAACATGCGCCTTTTCGAGTTGGCATACAATTCTTCCTTTCTCAAAACATCAAGAACAACCCTAATATGTTCTATATGCTCATCTACTGATTTGCTATAAATGAGTATGTCATCAAAATATAAAACAACAAATTTACTAAGATATGCACACAAAACATGGTTCATTAATCCCATGAATGTACTAGGTGCATTAGATAAACCAAATGGCATAACTAACCACTCATAAAGACCATATTTTGTTTTGAATGCAGTTTTCCACTCATCTCCTTCTTTCATCCTAATTTGATGGTAACCACTTTTCAAATCAATCTTAGTAAAAATGCAAGAACCACTCAACTCATCAAGCATATCATTAAGTCTAGGAATTGGATGTCTATACTTGACCATGATTTTATTAATTGCTCAGTAGTCCACAAACATTCTCCATTATCCATCCTTCTTTAGGATTAATAGCACCAGAACAACACATGGACTAAGACTTTCACGCACATGTCCCTTTGCTAGCAACTCCTCCACTTGCCTTTGAAGTTCCTTGGTTTCCTCTGGATTACTTCTATAAGATGGTCAATTAGGAATTGTTGTGCCTAGAATGAAGTCAATTTGATGCTCAATCCCTCTTAAAGGTGGTAAACCTTTAGGTACATCTTCTAGAAAAACATCTCCAAATTCCTATAAAAGAGAACTAACACAACTAGGCAAAGGGTTATCAAGGTTAGATGTAGAAATCAAGGTCTCTTTGTACTCAAGTACAATCAAACTTCTTTTCTCATAAAAAGCACTCCTTAACTCTTTTTCTTTGCATAGAAACACTCTCTTTTATTTTCTCTCCCTCTCTCTTTTTCTCTCACCAATGGGCCATTTTTATTATTCTTTTGCTCACACTTGGCCTCTCGTACTCTATTTTTATTTGTTTTACCCTCACCACCAGAAATCCTTTCAAATGATCTCAAAATCTTCACTTGATCTTCATGCAATTGTTTAGGTGACAATGGAGAAAGAGTGAAATTTAAACCATTTAGGCTGAAAGAATAATCATTCTTAAGGCCATCATGCAAAGCCTTCCTATCAAACTGCCATGGGAGACCAAGAAGGATATGGCTAGCGTGCATAGGCACAACATCACAATAAACCTCATCTTTGTATCTCCCAATTGTAAAAGAAAACAGAACCTGCTTTGTTACCTTCACCTCTCCACAATCATTCAACCATTGTAGCTTGTAGGGACTAGGATGTTTTGTGAATGCTAACCCTAATTTATCCACAAAATCAGTACTAGCAATATTTGCACAACTACCCCATCAATGATCATGCTACACACTTTTCCATTCACAATGCAACGAGTATGGAAAATGTTCTCTCTTTGATTACTTGCTTCATCTTTAATTTGCATGTTTAAAGCTCTTTTAATAACCAAAGATTCACCATGGGCAGGGTATTCAATGATATGTTCAATTTCCTCTAATGGTGGCATGATATCATTATCATCATCATCACTTTCATGTTTACTAGCACTATCAATTTCACCATTATCTCTTATCAGCATGATTTTATTATTTGGACATTGAGATGCTATATGTCCTACTCCTAAACACCTAAAGCATTTAATGGTACTATGCTTTTGATTAGAGTTAGATATTTTAAAGTTACCTTTAGGGTCGGCTAGAACTTGCTTTTCCAGGCATCCTCCTTCCCTTTAGGATTATCATCTTTCTTTGGCCACTTTGAAGTGAAACTAGGGCTGGAATTAGAAAATCCCTTCATTGCTCCTTTGAGTTTAAGTTGCTTCTCCACTTTCATGGCCATGTGTACCATATCTTCAAGCTCCACGTAATGATGTAATTCAATTATGTTGGCAATCTCCCTATTCAGCCCACTCAAAAATTGAGCCATAGTGATTTCTGGATCCTCCTCTATATTAATTCTACTCATGATCATCTCCATCTCTTTATGGTAATCCTCCACTGACATGGATCCTTGAGTTAACCGCTACAATATTTGGTGAAGCTCTCAATATTAGTAAGATGGTACAAATCTCTTTCTCTTCAAAGTTTTCATTTCAGCCCAAGTAGTGATGGTTCTTTCTCCATTACTTCTCTTGGAAATCATCAATTGATCCCACTAAATTAGTTTATAATCTATGAATTCAACTATTGCAATTTTTACTTTCTTCATTTCACTATAATTATGGTAATCAAACACCAACTCAACTTTTCTTTCCCATTCATGGTAAGCTTCATCATCATTTCTCCCCTTGAATAATGGTATCTTCATTTTTATTAAAGATATGTTGTTGTCCCTTCTTTCAGGTCTTCTTTGGGCTATTAATCCCTCACTTTCTTCATCATCTTCCCTTTCTACCTCATCATCATTCTTCATGTTTCCTCTCCCTTTATTCTGCCCCCTTTGATTAGTATCATTTCATTAACTTTGTATTATGTTGTCTACATCACCTCTCATGTTGTTTATGACCAAATCAAACCTTTCAAATCTCATTTCCATTGCCTCTAACATGAAGGCTATGTCATTTATGGTCATATCACATTTTTCACTTCCAGAATTTGACATGGTGTCAGAAGAACCTACAAGAAAATGTTAGTAAAGAAAATTTTCTCACCACACTCCCTTACGTGTTTCACTCAAGATCAGATTGTTACTTCTCTTGTATTTCACTCAAAACTTGGTCCTTTTTACCTCTCAATTCTTCTTTTATCAAGTTGAATTTCAGAACTGAATCCATTTAAATCAAGTAAAACAAGTTTTGTTTTAAAGACTCTACAAGGAACCTAATGAACAAAATGAATTCAACAATTCTAGAAGCAATTTAAATTAAACAACAAGAACTGAAAGTTAACACAAGAAGCAAAAAGTATTTGTGTTAATCAAACCATAGTAACTATGATTAAGAATTAGCTACTTAATGCATACAAGAAACAATAGGTATATGAAATAATGAAAATAAGAATACAAAGAAAAAAACAATTCTGGATATTGAAAAATAGAATTCAAATCACTCTAATAAGTAATCTAAATATGCAACCTAAATCTATTCCTAAAGTAAGCTATGCTCTAAATTTTAAATTTTAAACGCTAAATCAATGCAAAATGAGGAACTAATGTAATTTGATTAAATATAATAAGATAGAGAGCTGTTAATGGTATAAATAAGTAAAAACTCTTACACACTTATGTAGAAAAATATTGGACAGAAACAGGTACATAATTTTTTTTTCATATATTGAGGAAGTTGAATTTGATTCCTTTTTTGTCTTTTATTTTTTTTTCCTTTTGATCTTTTCCTTCTTTTTTTTTTTGTTGAACTTTCAATAAACAATAATAGAAAATGAAATGATAAAAAAACACAGATTTGAAGAACAAGAACAAGGTGCAGCAAGAACAGAAAAATGAAGAGACTTAGAAACTGAATTTGGTTCTTTTTTTTTTAATTTTATCTTTTACGTTCTTTTTTCTTTGAACTTTCAGTAAACAACAATAGAAAATGAAAGATAAGAACATAAAATCTAAAGAACAAGAACAAGGTGCAACAAGAAAAGAAAAAATGAGGAGATTTAGATGATAAACAAGAACAAGAAAGAAACTGAGATAATTAAAACATAAAAGATACCTACAGATTTATCTTCAAGCCAAAGCTCTGATGCCAAATGATGCGGCACCCATGGATTAAATATTACATCTAGAACTCCACATACACATCTAGCATAGAATCTTAGAACTCAAAAAACAAATCCTCCCTACCAAACCCTCAAATAACCTGTAATTGAGAACTTGGGTGATTGGGATGAAGAAATGAATTAATTTAAAGGCCACAAGTCAGACTTGATAAGTTAGAACCAATTATTCATGCAACAAGAATAAGAAGAAAGCCTCTCAAACTTGAAAACACATCAATTACATTCAGCATAAACTGGAAATTCGTATGCCCCTTTTGAGTTCTTTTTCCCCTCCCTATATAGCTGCAAAAGAAGAACTAATGGCTTAAAATTCTAGGTTTACATTTATCTAGTCACACTAGCATTAATTATCCATCCATATGAATAATATATTCTAAATTACTACCCATAATTCTGACAACATTGATGGGCAGATTCTACATGCACTTTGTTGTTGGTTCACATGTGTCTAGTCATACTATCACTAAACCAAATCAATATTATATTCCAAATTCATGCTAATGCCCATCACCATATTTATGGGCAAATTCTTCATGCTTCTTGCTGAGTTTCTGTTTTCCTCTTCATGTTCCTTCTTATTCAGTACAAGTTGGTCTCCCACTTCATTAATCCACCTTTGAATGAAGTGTTGGAACACATGCTGGAGTTTCTTTGATTGTGGTCTTGTGATTGGTCCACTTGGCATAATGATATCATCAACATATTTGCTGCATTGTGTAGATTCACCAAGATTGTTTATAGTTTTCTCATCAAATCCATTCATGCAGACTGGGTAGGACACCCCTTACTATCATTCATATCTGGTCGGACTGATCTAGTCTCTTCTTAAGTGGTGCAGCCTTTGTCTGATAGTTTCCACTTCCATCAGTCTATATATCCATATTGTTGAATGAAGGCTTTGTATAGCATATCTCAATCTTTTTGGGTACTTTTTTACAAAGTATTAAACTAATTCTGCAAATATGATCCAATGGGAGTATAAAGTACCTTAGAGTCTGAGCCTTGGTAGCTCAAGCAGACTACATGGCAGTGATGTTTTGCTTAACATGCAAGTTAGGATTTCCTATACCATTGTACTCAGTGAAATAAGGCATTTTGAACTTGTAAGGAACTTCTTCATCTTGCTCAAATAGTTTGTCTATATTTGATACCTCCTCATCCTTCAATATATTTTTGAACTTCTTCTCCAAATCAGTAATCATTTTCTGCTTATCTACAGTTTTAGTTTTCTCCATAGCCTTCTTTTCTTCCTTCTTATCTTGAGAATCTTGGAAATACTGAGTCCAATCATCATCATCCATCATCACCTTGTCCTTCTACTTATTAGTACTCGTAGATACTTCTACAGTGTTCTCCTATAGCACAACCAACTGACTTTTCATGGTTTCAGCTAGGGCCTCCTTTAGTTCTTCCATCTTGGCATTGAAGGTGTCATCCACCATCTTCTAAATCTATTCAGGTTCTATTGCTTTTGGTGAAAAGCTTACTAAATCATTGCTAGATTCTATATCACTGGCTAGGTCGAATTGTCACAAGCTCTTGAACTGCTGTACTCTAGGTTTGTGAGCTAGAAAGGATCAATGACATGTAATGAAATGCATGTTTGCATGGATGCATAAGTAAATATGTAATATCCCAAAGTATACCCTAAAAGTTTTGGAATATTTATTGTTGTATTTGGATTAGTGTATTTATTTTTGTGGGAAGAGTAGAGTGTATATGTTGTATATATTGGGATATACACAACATATACAAGTCTAGGAGTGAAGGGTAAAAAGGAAAATAATTGGAAATTGATTTAGTGGAAATAAGAGTGAGTGGATGGAGATATTTTGGATTAGTTTATTGTTTTATGTGTGGAGGAGAGAGTTTTGAGGAGAAGGTTGACTTCATTTTCTTCCTCTTCTTCTTTCCTTCTTTCTTTCTCATGTATCACTCTTCTTTTCCTTTCCTTTTCTTTCCTTTTGGCCTGCAGTAGCAAGAGAACAAGAGAGAGAGAGAGAGATTTGATCTTCCAAGCTCAAGATTGAAGGAGTTTTCAAGTGATCAAGTTGGAATCTAAGAGTTTTCTTCATCCTTGGTAAGTTCTCCACTTGATTCTTTGATTTTCTTTGAGTTTGTGAGGTGAAGTTGTGGTTGATTTGTGTTTGTTTGTTTGAGGTGTGTTTAAGAGTGTTTGGTTCTATTGATTTTGGATTTTGGGGTTGGATTGAAGAAATAGTAGGTTTGTTGGAAGAGAAAGTGTTGGGGTTGTGTTTTGGGTTTGTGATGATGATTTGTGTTTGATGTGTGTTTTGAGTTGTGTTGGTGTTTTTGCAAGTTTGTTATGGTTTTTGGGTGTGTTTAGTTAAGTTTGTTGGAGTGGAAGATGGTGGAAGTAAGAGGTTTGTTGGTTGTGAAGTTGTTGTTGCCGGAATCTGGATTTTTGACCTGACACGCCCAGGAGCACATCCAGGTTGTTAGGCGTGTCGTTGGTTCTGTTTTCTGGGTTGGTGACACGAGCAGTGACACGCCCATGTCACTGAGCGTGTCACAGCTTCTGTGTTACAGTAGCTTTTACACGGCCAGTAACACGCTCGTGTTGCTGAACGTGTCATAGCTACTGTGTTGGGGAATAATTGACACTGCCATGAACACGCCCATGTTGTTGGACGTGTCAATGTTTCTGTGAGACAGAATGTACTACATGTTGAGTGACACGCCCGTGGTTCTGACCATGTCAAAGCTTCTGTGTTGTGAGTTTAGGGCACGGTCAGGGACACGGCCGTGTTGTGGAGCGTGTCATGTGTAGAGTTTGCCCTAGTTGATTCTTGACCTTATTATCTCATGTGTATCTCTAAGTGAGTGTGTATAATTCCTTTTGGATTAGGTTGTGAAGAGTTTGAGTTGCCCTAATCCAAGTATTGAAGGATTCTTGGAAGAAGAGTTTAGTGTTTTTGTGAGTTGCTTTTGGAGGTAAGTACAAACTACATTGTTTCATACACTCACATGATTTGATACTTAACATATTTGATTATACATATGTTAAGCAATTGATTACATGGTTAAAACATTTGATGATTTGATGAAATATGAAAGGTATGTTAATGTAATTGGTTGTGTACACTTGAATGATGAATTGATTTAATGTGATTTGAGATATAATGAAATATATGAGCCATGGTTGTTGGCTATGATGATGATGTTTATTGTAATTGATTATGTATATTATCTTGATGAAATATGAAGCCATGGTTGTTGGCTATAATGATGCAAATGAGATGATTGAGGCATGGTTGCCTATCTTGATTTTGAAAATGAAATGAGAAATGAATTGAGAAAGAAATGTATAAAGATATAAATGAAAAGATTGTGTGTCTAATGTGTTATTCAACCTTCAGAGTTCTGGGTTTGGCGGCATGCCTATAAAGTACTGGATAGGTGAAAAGACCGGGTAGTAAACCGATTCCAGTTGATAAATGTGAAATGTGATGTTTTTGGGGTGAAAAGACTGGGTCGTAAGCTCAAATCTAGTTGATTATCCATGGATAAATGTATTGATGATTGTGATCATGGACCAAAGCAGTAACTCTGAACTTTGAATAACATATTAGTGTCTTTTGGGCCCATGTTTGTCTTTGTTTACAATGTGATTTATGAATGATGAAATAAATAATGAGATTCTTGAGAATTGTTTATATGTTTGAAAGTATGACATTTGCATTTCATTATAGTATAATATTATTATAGTTTGTACCACTAAGCCATTGGCTTAGCGCGATTGTGGTTCATCGCGCAGGTGACAGGGAAGAACCAGAGAGTTCCTCTAGGCCGAGTAGAGTCTAGATTTTGAAGTGTTCATAGTGGAGCTTAAAGGTCAAAGACATACTACCAAACATGTATATATAGTTTTATGTTTTGTAAAACTTGAGTTTTGATGTATAAGTATTTGTAAATATTTTTATATTTTCCGCTGCGTTTTAAATAAGTATTTTATCTATTGTGTTTTATAATATAATTTAAATGTTTTAAATTTGTTCATATTATTGTAAAAGAAGTGAGTCGTTTGGTTAGTTAACCGTGGCATTCCTATATTCAGTATATGTATATTACAATCGTTAAAGCATGTTGTGTACGTATACAGAGTATAAGGGTGTTACAATTGTTTTGGTATCAGAGCCTAGGTTTGAGATTCCTAACCTAGGTCAACTGTAAGAAAAAGGAAATTTTGAGTTTTAAAATGTGGTTTTTAAATAAGATACATGTTTTGGTATGGCAGTATTTGATCTTAATGAGGTATGTTCTGCTGTGTATGCAGATATAGGTAGTGATGGCGTCCCAGTCACGTCAGTCTGTAGAAGGTAGTGCTGAAAGTGTAGCTCCTGAAGAGGGTAGAGATGGAGCTAGAGTTGAGAGAGTTAGTGAGGCCCCTGCTTCTGTGCCAGGGAGATCAGCTGCTGATGAGGTACCGCCGGGTTGGTTAAGGCATATGGTAGATTTGTTGAGGGGAGCTCCAGTACAGCCGCCACCGCCACCACAGCCACAAGTGCCGGTGAGGCATTATGATAAATTGAGAAAATATGGAGCTGAGGATTTCTTGGGCACTACAGATCCTGCAGTAGCTGAGCAGTGGTTGGATAAAGTGCAGAGGATATTTATACAGTTGCAAGCCACTGCTGATGAAAATTTTGATTATGCTAGATCCCTTCTTCAGAAAGATGCTTATGACTGGTGGAAGACAGTTCCTCATGCCATGGATGATCCACCTACATTATCTTATGGGGATTTTCTGAGGGAGTTTGAGCAGAAATATACTCCAAGAGAGTATAAAGATATTAAGAAGATGGAATTCCTGAATTTGAGGCAAGACAACCGGACAGTGACAGAATATGAGATTGAGTTCATCCGGTTGAGTCACTATGCCGGTGGGATTATCTCTGATGAGATTGACCAGTGCAGAAGATTTGAGGAGGGTTTGAGGCCCTCTATTAAGTGCATTGTTGCTGGTTCTCGGTATCAGGATTTCTCTCAGCTAGTTGCAGCAGCTAGAAGTGTTGAGAGAGCACAAAATATTGCAGCAGTTGCTACCGAGGAGGAGACCAGAGTAAGGAGATCCCAGTTTGAGGCAGGATCTTCATCTATGAAGAGGGGTAGAGGAAGTTTTGTTCTGAGGATCAGTAGGAACCAGAGATAGCCGGGTAGGTCAGTGCAGTATCAGAGGCAGAGACCAAGACCTACAGCTTCTGTATCTAGTGCTCCGACTCCAGTGGTTCAGAGGTCTACTCTACCTGTATGTGAGCTTTGTGGTAGGAACCATGTCGGTGTTTGTTGGAAGATTAGTAGATCAGCTGGGTGTTTCAAGTGTGGATCGTCTGACCATTTCATTAGGGAGTGTCCTGAGATGCAGGAGCATAGGCAGGCTGAGTCTGCAGCTTCTCGACCCAGTGTCAGCAGAGGTGGTCTAGGGGGCAGAAGTTTCAGTAGAGGTGGTCGACTCGGGGTTAGTCAGAGAGGAGGATCGACATCTGGAGGCAATAGGCCAGATGAGGCCGGATCTTCTCAGAGAGTATATGTGATGCAGAGGCAGACGGATGCTTCAACAGTTATAGCAGGTACATTCTCTTTATTTGGCATTTCAGTTCTTGCTTTGATTGATCCAGGATCTACTCATTCATACTTAAGTGCATCCATATTGCCTGTGTCTGAATTGCATTCTGAGTCCTTAGGATTTGATGTCTTGGTGACAAATCCTTTAGGACATAGTGTTGTGGTAAGTAAGATTCATCGTGACAGTGCAGTGGTAGTGAAAGGTGAAGAGTTTTGTGGTGATTTAATTGAGATACCTTTTAAGGAATATGATTTGATCTTAGGCATGGATTGGTTGTCTAAGCATGGAGCTATGGTAGACTATTTAAAGAAGTGTGTTAGCTTGAGAACCGGTGATGGTAGAATTGTGATAGTGTCTAGTGAGCAGAGACAACTTGCATCCTTGTTTGTATCAGTTGTAGTAGCTAGAAAGTTGATTAGAAAAGGGTGTGATGCTTATCTTGCTCATGTTATGGATACTAGAGTAATGGGTTCTCCACTTAACAGTATAACCACAGTTACAGATTTTCCAGATGTGTTTCCTAAGGAGTTGCCAGGGTTACCCCCTGAGAGAGAGGTTGAGTTTGGTATCAAATTGTTGCCTGGTACCACTCCTATCTCTATTACTCCATATCGAATGGCACCTGCTAAATTGAGAGAATTGAAGGTGCAGTTGCAGGAGTTATTGGATAAAGGGTTTATTCGCCCTAGTGTTTCTCCATGGGGAGCCCCTGTTTTGTTTGTGAAGAAGAAGGATGGTACTATGAGGTTATGCATAGATTATAGGCAATTGAACAAGATGACTATCAAGAATAAGTATCCTTTGCTAGGATTGATGATCTCTTTGATCAGTTGAAGGGAGCAGCAGTGTTTTCCAAGATTGATTTGAGATCGGGGTACCATCAGTTGAGGGTTAGAGCTAAAGATGTTCCTAAAACAGCTTTTCATACAAGGTATGGGCATTATGAGTTTTTGGTGATACCTTTTGGGTTGACGAATGCACATGCAGCTTTCATGGATTTGATGAATAGGGTGTTTAGACCCTATCTAGATCAGTTTGTAGTGGTCTTCATTGACGATATTTTGGTGTATTCGCGTAATGAAGAAGAGCATGACAAGCATCTGCGGGTTGTATTGCAGATCTTGAGAGAAAAGCAATTGTATGCTAAGCTGTCGAAGTGTGAGTTTTGGCTTGATCAAGTAACTTTTCTTGGTCATATAGTTTCAGCAGATGGTATTAGAGTTGATCCAAGTAAAGTTGAAGCTATTTTGAATTGGAGTCCACCGAAGTCCGTGACTGAAGTTAGAAGTTTTCTGGGTTTGGCAGGCTATTATCGACGCTTTGTGAAAGGTTTTTCTTTAATAGCTACTCCACTCACCAGATTACTTCGAAAGGGAGTTAGATTTGTGTGGACAGATCAATGTCAAGCTAGTTTTGAGCAGTTGAAAGAGATGTTGACTCAAGCGCTTGTTCTTACTTTACCTGTGGAAGATAAACCATATGTGATTTACAGTGATGCTTCACATAATGGTTTAGGATGTGTTTTGATGCAAGAGGGTAAAGTTGTAGCTTATGCTTCTCGGCAGTTGAAGCTGCATGAGCTTAATTATCCAACGCATGATTTAGAGTTGGCGGCTATAGTGTTTGCTTTGAAGATTTGGCGACACTATTTGTATGGGGAGAAGTGTTTTATCTATACAGATCATAAGAGTTTAAAATATTTGGGAGTTCAAAGAGAGCTTAATCTTCGGCAGAGACGTTGGTTGGAGTTGATCAAAGACTACGACTGTTTAATTGATTATCATCCGGGTAAGGCGAATGTTGTTGCTGATGCCTTGAGTTGAAAAAGTCTTTAGCAGGTTTGTCGATTTATTCACTCTCGTTGCTTGTTGAATTAAGAGCATTGCATGCTAGTTTTGAATCATGCGATGATGGTGCACTGTTGGCTCAGTTGCAGTTGAGACCGGTGTTGTTGGATCAGATTAAAGAGGCTCAATTGGTTGATGAGAAAATTCAGAAGATTGTTTCAAATTGCCAACATGGAGAAAGTAGAGATTTCCATGTGAGAAATGATGGTAGCCTTTTGGTTTAAAGATAGGTTGTGTATTCCTGATGATGCTAGTTTGAGAAAGATTATTTTGGAAGAAGCACATCAATCGGTTTTTGCTATGCATCCTGGAAGTATAAAGATGTATCATGACTTAAAGCAGCATTACTGGTGATCAGGTATGAAGAGAGACATAACGGAATTTGTATCCAAGTGTCTCACTTGTCAGAGGGTGAAAGCTGAGCATCAAGTTCCAACAGGGTTGCTTCAACCTTTAACAGTGCCTGAATGGAAATGGGAGAGAGTCACAATGGATTTTGTATCTGGTTTGCCATTGACTCAGAAGAAGCATGATGCTACTTGGGTGATTGTTGATCGGTTGACAAAGACAGCTCATTTTCTTCCAGTTAGAATGGATTATTCTCTGGAGAAGTTGGCTGAGCTGTATATCAATGAGATAGTGAAATTGCATGGAGTCCCGATTTCTTTAGTGTCTGATCGAGATCCTCGGTTCACTTCAAGGTTTTGGAAGAGTTTGCATGGTGCATTGGGTTCTCGATTGCACTTTAATACTGCTTTTCATCCACAGACAGATGGGCAATCAGACAGAGTGATACAGATTATAGAGGATATGTTGAGAAGCTGTGTCATTGATTTCTCTGAAAGTTGGGATAGATTTTTGCCACTGGTGGAATTTGCTTACAACAACAGTCATCAATCCAGTATTGGTATGGCACCATTTGAGGCATTGTATGGTAGAAGATGTAGAACGCCTTTATGTTGGAATGAACTTGGAGAAGACAAACTAATTGGTCCTGATTTGGTTAAAGAGACTGAAGAGAATGTGAAGATAATTCGGGATCGGTTAAAAGCGGCTTCAGACCGACAGAAATCTTATTCAGATTTGAAGAGGAGAGACATAGAGTTTAATATTGGAGATAAAGTATTTTTGAAAGTGTCTCCTTGGAAAAAGATTTTAAGATTTAGTCGAAGAGGGAAGCTGAGTCCTCGTTTTATTGGACCTTCGAGGTATTGGAAAGAGTTGGACCAGTTGCATATCTGTAATATCCTAATGTATACCCTAGAAGTTGATTATGTTGTTGGTTTAAAATTGGATTGAATGTATATATTATGTGATAAGAAAAGAAATTGGTAAGAGAATGTTTATGTAATATCCCGGAATAGACCCTAAGAGTTTTGGAGTTATTGTTGTTGAATTTGGATTTAATGTATATGTATATAGGGGGAAATATAAAGATAATATATATAAGACATATTCATGGGATATAAAGTGGTGTAGGATAAGTGAATGGTATATATATATATATATTTGTGTAATGAATTAATAATAATAATAATAAGGTCAAAAAGAAAAGAGAAGAAGAAAGTCAAAGAAAGATTATGTGGTGGAGATTTAAAGTGTTATTATTATTATTATTATTATTATTATTATTATTATTGTTATTGTTATTATTATTATTATTATTATTATTATTATTATATATATGATAAGAACGAAGGAAAGAAGTAGAAACTTCTTTCCTCTTCTGCTCCTTCTTCGTTTTCTTCCTGCTGCTTGGACGAGAGAGAGAGAGAGAGAGAGAGAGAGATGTGATTTTGTTGCTTTTCACATCAAAGTTCTTAAGGATTTTAATAGAATTGAAGATAGAGATGAAGATTTGGCAACATATATTCAAGTAAGTACCTATTCTTTGAGTTGATTTATTGATTATACATATATATAAGTATTTATCTTATTGTTTGGATTTCTTTTGGATTGAGGCTATCTTGGGTATAATTGGTGTGTAAGATGATGAAAAGAAAAGATTGAAGCATGTAGATGTATTGAATTATCATCTAAGTGATGATAAGTTGAGATAATTGTGAGAATGATGATGAATTGTTGAGTTAGGGTTGTGTATAAATGAATTGGTACTTTGAGTAATTGATTATAATGATGAATATATATATTGATTATTATGATAATATAATGAAGTTATATATATGTTAAAATGATAGGAAATTGATAAATATTAATAAAGATAATGATTATTAGGGTTGTGGTATGAATTTGGAAGGGCTTGGATGAATTTTGAAGTGTTTGGTCTTTGAATCATTGAAGGACACGGCCAAGTCATGAGAGACACGGCCAAGTTAGGGAAAACTTGGCCGTGTAGAATGTTTTTTGAAGAGACACGGCCACTGTCTTGGCCGTGTCCCTTGACCGTGTTTGCCACTGCCTAGTTTGTGTTGAGAGACACGGCCGTGTCCCTTGCCCGTGTCTGCTTCTGGATTGTTTGTGTTGAGAGACACGGCCACTGGCTTGGCCGTGTCTACTGCCCGTGTTTGCTACTGGAACTTTTGGTTGAGAGACACGGCCACAGGCTTGGCCGTGTCCCTTGAGGGTGTTGGCTTTTGTGTTTGTTAATTGTTCTTCATACATTGTTGGATCTTCAATTGTCTTTTGTACTTAAATACACTTATAACAATAATGATCCAACCAAATGTATATAGAAGATTCTACATTCATGTATAGTGTAAATTGTTTTGTATATAACAATGATGATATAGAAAATGTGGAAGAGATAATGATCATGGAAAAAAGGTATGTGCAATGCTATTGATTATGTATTGTTGAGTGATGAATTGATCAATATGACTAGATGATAACAATGATGTTTATGATACTATATGAACAATGTTGTGTAGAATGCATTATGAATCTTGTGAATTACAATGATGATTTATATATATATATATTGTGAAAAGTATGATGATAAGTCATTGTTATTGACTATAATGATTCGAATATGATGAGAAGTCATTGTTATTGACTATAATGATTCAAATGTGATGGAAAGCCATTGTGATTGGCTATGATGATTCAAGTGAAAGAGATAAGGCATGTTTGCCTAATTGATGATGAAATTGATAATGAAATAATAAATGAATTGTGTAACTAATGTGTTATTCAATTTCAGAGTTCTGGGTTTGGAAGCATGTCTATAAAATGAAAAAGGTAACAGTCTTGCCGGGTTGAGGATCTCCTCGATTGAGTCGGGTTGATGATCCAAGAGACTGGGTCTGTTACACTATGAGATTTGTGCTTATAAGATATATGATTAGTAACAGTCTTGCCGGGTTGAGGATCTCCTCGATTGAGTCGGGTTGATGGTCCAAGAGACTGGGTCTGTTACTTGATAACTGTGATATGAGAATTGTAGTAACAGTCTTGCCGGGTTGAGGATCTCCTCGAGTTTAGCCGAGTTGATGATCCAAGAGACTGGGTCTGTTACGCTATCCATGGATAGAGATATTTATATATGATGCCTACGGGCTTGATGATTATGATTATAGACCAAAGCAGTAACTCTGAACTTTGAATAACATATTAGTGTTGTTCGGGCCCGAGTCTGTCTTTGTTGTCAGTGTGATATTCAAATATTGAAATAAATGAGTAATGAGATCTATAACTGCTGTTATTGAAAGTATGATTTTGTAATATGTGTATTGATGTATTGAAGGTGAATATGTTTTGAGGGACTTTCTTGATATATGAATATATGAAAATATTGTATGATGTGTAAATTGTATATGAATGTGGAATTTGTGAGAATTGTTTTCATGAATAAAAGGGTGCTTTGTTGAATTGATGTATATTTATATGTATATGAGATAGAAAAGGCAAGAATTGAGTTGTGAATGTTCTATGTAATTATATATCTAATTTATGAAATTAGTGGGAACTTATGAAGAATGCATTGAGAAAGGAAAACGTGGTAAGAGAACAGTAAACCATAAAGCTAAACATATGAGGTATGATAATTTGGTAAAGTGTATTTTATTATTTTAGTTGTACTACTAAGCTTTCGAGCTTAGCGTGGTTGTTTAATCGCGCAGGTATTTATGCGGTTGATCTGGAAATCTAGCTGTGATGCCACGAGAAGGGTAAGATTGTCTCGAGACCAACTAGAAGGTGATGCATACATGTGTGATTTTAAACTATATTGTATTTTTGAGTTAATATATATATTCATATGGATGAATGAAGTTTTGATAAATGAGAATACTGACTTTTGTAGATATGTTTTAAATTAATGTATAATTTGATGAACTTGGATAAAGGTTTTAAATTGAAACTAAAAGTAACATCCTTATACTTTATATATGTATTGTATGTATACTAGGTATATGTATAGTACTTATATAGAGCATGGGGGTGTTACAGTTTATGTATATGTGTTTTGGGAAAGAAAGAGGGTGTAGAGAGAAGTGTATATATTGTTTATATGCTTGTATAATTAACATATACATAAGTCAACGGGAGAGTCAATGCAAGAAGATATTTTATTTGAGATTTGTGAAATTACTTATTTGGGCATGCAAGTGACAAAAGCTAAGTTAAGTGATGAGGGGTGTTTTGGTAATTGTCTTGTTAAAATCACTTGGTGGAGATTTAAGGAGAAATTGACTTTGTTTCTTCATCATTTTTCTCTTCTTCTTGATGGTAGTGGATGGTCCTCCAAAGACAAAAGAAAACTAGAGAGCTAGAGAGGTGTTTGAAGTTCTAAACTCAAATTGAAGGAAAATTGAAGTGATCAAGTGCTGATTCAAGAAGTTTATAGCTTTGGTAAGTTTTCTTTTGGATCTTTTGCTTGTTTGAAATGATATGTGGATTTGATAGATGATCTAAGAGTGTGTTGCTTGATTTTGTTATATTCAAGTGTGTTTGATTAGTTTGATCTTGGATTTTAAGGATGAATTGATGAAAGAAGTAAGTTGAATTTTGAAAGATGGAGAAGGAGGTTGGTTTTAGGGTTTTGAGGAGATAGGTGTTAAATGTTGTGTTAATGTATGGTTAAAGTGATTAATGTGATGAATATGTAAGATATGTGTTAATAATGTTGATTAGAACCATTTGAATGAGATTATTGTTGTGTATAATGTGTTAGAATGCATTTAGAAGAGTGTTGGCTTTGGTTAGGGTTTGTTCATGAGTGACACGGCCAAAACCAAAGAAGAGACACGACCAAGACTTAATGTTTTGGAGAGACACGGCCAAGTCCATGGAAATTTGGCCGTGTGTGTGAGATTTTGAAGAGGACACAGCCGTGTCTCATGCCAGTGTCTGCCACTGCCAATTTGTTTTGGGAGATACGGCCACAAGCTTGGCCGTGTCCCTTGGGTGTGTTGGTTACTGTGTTTGGTTTTTGTTCTTCATACATGATTGAGTTTGAACTTTCAATTGATAATGCATATGATACTACATGAACTAGGGTTTGTACTATGCAATGTGAATTTTGTAAATGATAATGTGTGATATGGATAATGTATTTTGAAATGCTATATCAATGATGCTATATGCATAATATGAATTGAGATGTGAAATGTGATGCAAAGCCATTGTGATTGGCTATGATGATGCAATTGAAAGAAATAAGGCATGTTTGCCTAAATGTTGATGAGAATTGAGAATGGAAATGATGACTAAATAATAAATGAATTGTGTGGCTAATGTGTTATTCCATTTTCAGAGTTTGTTGTTGGTGGCATGCCTAATAAGTGTAACAATCTCTTGAAGTTAGGTTGGATTGAATCCTTGAAGCCTAATTGAGATGTTACCACCCTTGAAGCTAGGTTGGGTTTGGTTCTTGAAGCCAAGTTGGGTTGATGCTTAGCATGCTTTGCTCCCCTTGAAGCTTGGTTGAATCTAATCCTTGAAGCCTAGTTGGGTATATGATATTGATAAATGTGATAACAAAACCAAAGCATTAACTCTGAAAATTGAATGGCATATTAGTGTGTTTTGGGCCCATGCTTGTCTTTGTTTAATGTTGTTCATGAATGGTTAAATGAATAACTAATGAGGTATATAAAAAGGTGTTGGGTTATGAAATATAAAGGTATATTGTTAGCTTTGCATATATGATGTTACATGTATAATATGAATTGAAAATTGACATTGCATTGCACTAAAGCATATCATTAGCATGATTTATCTTACTAAGCCGTTGGCTTAGCGTGATAGTGTTTAATCGCGCAGGTGATAGAGTTGATAGAGTTGAACCCGGGAGCTCTTCGAGACCGAGTGAGAGTAGACATTGAAGAGTTGATTTTGGAACTTAAAGATCAGAGAAGATTTGCCAATCATGTATAACTCTTTTAATATTTTGTAAAGTATTGTTTATAATGTGAATATATGTATATTTGTAAATATGGATTTAAATGTTTTCATATTTGTAAATCTATTTTACAAATTCCGCTGCGTATTAACTAAATGTATTTATATATCTATTTTGTTTTGTATTATAAGCTAATTACTTATTTTCTAAAATGCATAATGAGAAAGGTGATGGTATCATTTAAAATGATTTGAATGTCGACGAAAAACCGTAACATTCCTATGTTCGGTACACGTATGCTACATTGTGGTGTTGTAGAGTACGTGTATTAGATGTGGGGGTGTTACAATATCGACTTGCTTTACCGCCTCAATTGGATAGAATTCACAATGTCTTCCATGTTTCTTTGCTGAGGAGGTACAGATCAGACCCATCTCATGTTTTACCAGTTGAATCTATTGCGGTGAGTCTGGATTTAACATTTGAAGAAGAACCAATTGCTATTCTGGCACATGAAGTAAAAGAGTTGAGAAATAAGAAAGTGCCATTGGTGAAAGTTCTATGGAAGAATCATGATAGAGAAGAGGCAACTTGGGAGAGTGAGCAAGCATTGAGAGATCAATATCCTCAATTGTTTCATACATGAGATCAGGTAATTTCGAGGACGAAATTTCTTTTTAGAGGGGGAGAATTGTAATATCCCAAAGTATACCCTAAAAGTTTTGGAATATTTATTGTTGTATTTGGATTAGTGTATTTATTTTTGTGGAAAGAGTAGAGTGTATATGTTGTATATATTGGGATATACACAACATATACAAGTCTAGGAGTGAAGGGTAAAAAGGAAAATAATTGGAAATTGAGTTAGTGGAAATAAGAGTGAGTGGATGGAGATATTTTGGATTAGTTTATTGTTTTATGTGTGGAGGAGAGAGTTTTGAGGAGAAGGTTGACTTCATTTTCTTCCTCTTCTTCTTTCCTTCTTTCTTTCGCGTGTATCACTCTTATTTTCCTTTCCTTTTCTTTCCTTTTGGCCGGCAGTAGCAAGAGAACAAGAGAGAGAGAGAGATTTGATCTTCCAAGCTCAAGATTGAAGGAGTTTTCAAGTGATCAAGTTGGAATCTAAGAGTTTTCTTCATCCTTGGTAAGTTCTCCACTTGATTCTTTGATTTTCTTTGAGTTTGTGAGTTGAAGTTGTGGTTGATTTGTGTTTGTTTATTTGAGGTGTGTTTAAGAGTGTATGGTTCTATTACTTTTGGATTTTGGGGTTGGATTGAAGAAATAGTAGGTTTGTTGGAAGAGAAAGTGTTGGGGTTGTGTTTTGGGTTTGTGATGATGATTTGTGTTTGATATGTGTTTTGAGTTGTGTTGGTGTTTTTGCAAGTTTGTTATGGTTTTTGGGTGTGTTTAGTTAAGTTTGTTGGAGTGGAAGATGGTGGAAGTAAGAGGTTTATTGGTTGTGAAGTTGTTGTTGCCGGAATTTGGATTTTTTACCTAACACGCCCAGGAGCACAGCCAGGTTTTTAGGCTTGTCGTTGGTTCTGTTTTCTGGGTTGGTGACACGAGCAGTGACACCCCCATGTCACTGAGTGTGTCACAGCTTCTGTGTTACAGTAGCTTTTACACGGCCAGTAACACGATCGTGTTGCTGAACGTGTCATAGCTACTGTGTTGGGGAAGAATTGACACGGCCATGAACACGCCCGTGTTGTTGGATGTGTCAATGTTTCTGTGAGACATAATGTACTACACGTTCAGTGACATGCTCGTGGTTCTGAACGTGTCAAAGCTTCTTTGTTGTGAGTTTAGGGCACGGTCAGGGACACGCCCATGTTGTGGAGCGTGTCATGTGTAGAGTTTGCCCTAGTTGATTCTTAACCTTATTATCTCATGTGTATCTCTAAGTGAGTGTGTATAATTCCTTTTGGATTAGGTTGTGAAGAGTTTGAGTTGCCCTAATCCAAGTATTGAAGGATTCTTGGAAGAAGAGTTTAGTGTTTTATGTGAGTTGCTTTTGGAGGTAAGTACAAACTACATTGTTTCATACACTCACATGATTTGATACTTAACATATTTGATTATACATATCTTAAGCAATTGATTACATGGTTAAAACATTTGATGATTTGATGAAATATGAAAGGTATGTTAATGTAATTGGTTGTGTACACTTGAATGATGAATTGATTTAATGTGATTTGAGATATAATGAAATATATGAGCCATGGTTGTTGGCTATGATGATGATGTTTATTGTAATTGATTATCTATATTATCTTGATGAAATATGAAGCCATGGTTGTTGGCTATAATGATGCAAATGAGATGATTGAGGCATGGTTGCCTATCTTGATTTTGAAAATGAAATGAGAAATGAATTGAGAAAGAAATGTATAAAGATATAAATGAAAAGATTGTGCGTCAAATGTGTTATTCAACCTTCAGAGTTCTAGGTTTGGCGGCATGCCTATAAAATACTGGATAGGTGAAAAGACCGGGTCGTAAACCGATTCCAGTTGATAAATGTGAAATGTGATATTTTTGGGGTGAAAAGACTGGGTCGTAAGCCTCAAAAACAAATTATTGAAACTAGATTGAGTGAAAAGACTGGGTCGTAAGCTCAAATCTAGTTGATTATCCATGGATAAATGTATTGATGATTGTGATCATGGACCATAGCAGTAACTCTGAACTTTGAATAACATATTAGTGTCTTTTGGGCCCATGTTTTTCTTTGTTTACAATGTGATTTATGAATGATGAAATAAATAATGAGATTCTTGAGAATTGTTTATATGTTTGAAAGTATGACATTTGCATTTCATTATAGTATAATATTATTGTAGTTTGTACCACTAAGCCGTTGGCTTAGAGCGATTGTGGTTTTATCGCGCAGGTGATAGGGAAGAACTAGAGAGTTCCTCTAAGCCGAGTAGAGTCTAGATTTTGAAGTGTTGATAGTGGAGCTTAAAGATCAAAGACATACTGCCAAACATGTATATATAGTTTTATGTTTTGTAAAACTTGAGTTTTGATGTATAAGTATTTGTAAATATTTTTATATTTTCCGCTGCGTTTTAAATAAGTATTTTATCTATTGTGTTTTATAATGTAATTTAAATGTTTTAAATTTGTTCATATTATTGTAAAAGAAGTGAGTCATTTGGTTGGTAAACCGTGGCATTCCTATATTCAGTATACGTATATTACGATCGTTAAAGCATGCTGTGTACGTATACGGAGTATAAGGGTGTTACAAAATACTAAAGTAAAAGAGCAAGAATGACCTTCCAACTTTATATCTTCCACACACGAATGGCGAGTCTCTTTTCCTAGGTATTCCTAGGGTATATGGTCAACAAAATATCAACATTGGATATCTTATTTTCGAACATTTCACTCAGACGGTTTAACAAATAATTGTATTTTACAACTTAGAAGTCAGTCCATGTCTGTTAATTAAGTCTTAATCCATTGGTCCAATAAAAAGATAGCTTTTATGCTATATTTAATTAAAAATAAATTAAAAGGTTTATCATAAATAGATTTCCCATTTGGAAAAGCAACTAATGGTTCATGCCACAGACAAGTCCATGATTAATAAGTCTTGGTATAAATTAGGGCCACAATTGATTTTAATATTTCTAAAATGACCTAACTAGTTGTAAGCCCATTTAAGAAAAAGGTTTGTAATTTGAATGAAAATTAAAATGGTTTTGTTTCAAAGCCCATTGTAAAAAGGTTTGCTTGAAAATGAATCTTGGGCTTTGCATTTGGGCCATAAGGTAAAAGAATTTTTTTCACCAATCTTTAAAAGGTTTTATGTCCAAAGACTATCTTGAAAAGTTTTAAAAATAATTTTGGTTTTTTGGGCTTTAAAATAATAAAATTATTTTGAGCTTACAATATAGTTAGGTCATATTAGGAAAAGAGCAAACCAAATAAGCCATGGTTCAAACCAAGATGTATCAATCATAGTCAAATAACATGATTTGGGTAAAAACCTAAGGAAAGTAACTAGTCCAATTACATGGGTTTTAGTCTTCAGTTTGAAAATTTTAGGTTCTCATAGCAAGTATATACCAAAAGGTACAATGCTATGAGTAGTTATGTCATGCTCAATCTCCATATCTTGAGCAAAAGTATGGTATCCCTTACATAACATAACTCGGGTTACACGGGCATTCTAACTCATGCATACAATGCAAACTAAATGATGTAATGGATAATACCATAATAAGAAAGACTAAAATAATGTAAAAACCAACGAAATCAACTTCTCTTATCTCCAACAGGGATTTTTGCTCCCATTCTTAGTGGAATGGTTCTTGCAATTTTGGCACTATTAGGCTCAAGGCCTTAGAGAACATGAGCCTAAACCTAGAGAAAATAGAGTTGTCACCCGAACAGGCTAGAAAAAATTAAGGGGGTGGATGACTGTGAGCGGGGACTTTTGCCCCCACTCCCATGTGGAATGATTCTTGTGACTTCAACACTGTTAGGCTCAGGGCCTTAGAGAACATGGGCCTAAACCTAGAGAAAATGGAGTTGCCACCCAGATAGGCCAAGAAAAAAGAAGAGGATGGATTAATAGATTTTTAAGGAATCCCTAACCCCCTAATGGGTTCAAAAAGTTGGATACGCGTAGGGAAGGTGAGAATGACCCAACACCCCCACAGCGCCCAGTTCATTGGAATCGGCCTCCTTTTCAGGTGCAAAAATTATAAAATTCTTAGCTTATTGAAATATCATCCTATTACATGTAAATATTGAAACAAATAATTGTTGTATTAAAAATTAAAATATGTCCAAACAAAATAGGCACCCATCCGAGGATGAAAACTTGCCTTTACAATAAATATCCAAGTCCATAAGAATAAAACAAGATAAACAAAATGGGACACCTACCAATTAGTTGAAACATGCCCCTTACATTGGTGCCCAAATATAAATAAAATAAAAGAAGCAAATTAAATAAACAAGTCACCCACAAAGTGAAAATATGCCTTTTACAACTCCAAATAAACAATTAATAAATTAAACCATCCAAACATAACAATTAATCCAAACATATAGTTTATATCACAAAAATAATAAATTAGAGTTTAATAAAAGAAAATTAAATTAAATCACAAAGAATTACAATCCACAAAGAAATATTGACCCCATTGACAAGGGATCCCGAATGGTAGATGGTTTACAAGATATGGTTATTTTGGGAAATTAGGGTTTCTATGTAAGCTCGAGTTTTATATTTATAGAAATTAGGATTTTTATAAAATCAGGATTTTAGGAAAATAAAGCTAGGGTTTAGGGTTTTAGAAAAATAGGATTATGGTTTCAAAGTTTTGAAAACTGATTTTAGGGTTTTAGGATTGAAAATTGGTTTTAGGGTTTTAGGATTTAAAAACTGGTTACTGTGATATTAAGGTTTAAGAAATTATTTAGCTATTGAAGTATTAAAGCTTTGATTTGAACAAACTATTTAGAAGTTAAATTAAGTAGTTTATTTGACATCCAAACGAACCATCAAAGAAATCAATTTACTGTACATGAGCCACTTTTGGAAATCGCAAATAAGCTATTGGGTGTTACAAGTTTAAAGACATTGCTGTAAACTACGAATGCGACAGTCCATGATTAAAACTGGTAAATATAATATACTGGATTCAATTTAAATATTAGACAAATGTATTTAGTATCAAAACATCTTATATTGAATTAGTTTAGAATATATTGTCATTTGTTTGCTCCATCACAATTAAATGTTGATCTTGCAACAATTTGAAACTCTGGTCGAGCGAGACAAAGACAGTGTGCTACTGCCTTTATGGTGTAGTATTTTCTGGTTTTTCTGATTAGCTGTAACTCTCTCTGTAAATATTGCTTACTGTTTGGTGAATCCTTGTGTTAATAATAACCATTGTTATTTATAGAAAAATTAGGTTCAAAACAAAAACCCTAATACTTAATATGACGGTCAAAACCAAGTTCAACTTAATTAGGGAACTAATAAATTGAAGTAGAGCCGAATTAAGGGATCATGTCGGAGTGGGACACCCCAATCTACCATGACCCATGGACATTGGCAGATTGGGACTTCCCAATCCGCCATGGACCTTGGTTCATGGTAGATTGGGAGCCTATCCGCCATGGACCAAAGGTCATGGCGGATTGGGGACTCCTAATCAGCCATCGACCATGGTCCATGCCGAATTGGTGTCCCAATTCATCATGGTTTTATAGTTGGGCCCGGTCTGACTCATTTTTAAAATCAAATCTAACTTGCTTTGTAATATCCCAAGATATGCCTTAAAAGTTTTGGAGTTATTGTTGTATTTGGACTTAAGGTATATGTATATTTGGGAAATATAACTACAATATAAAAGACATATACATATACATCACATATACATGAGAGATAAATTGGGAGTAGGAAAAGTGAGTTATATATATATATATATATAATTAATTATAATAATAAAGATAATAAGGACAAAAAGAAGAGAAGAAGAAAGTCAAAGGAAGTATATGTGGTGGAGATTATTGGAGGAATTATTATTATTATTATTATTATTATTATTATTATTGTTATTGTTATTATTATTCTTATTATTATTATTATTATTATTATTATTATTATTGTTGTTATGGTTATTATTATTATTATTATTATTATTATTATATATATATATATAAGTGAGATAAGAACGAGAGGAAGAAGAGAGTTCATTCTTTCTTTCTTCTTCTTCTTCGTCTTTTCTTCTTCGTGAGAGAGAGAGAGATATGGAGAGAGAGAAGCTAGAGAGAGAAAGGTGGTTTTGCTTCTAATTACACCAAAGATTAAGGATATCAAGAGATTTTCAAGTGGAGTTGAAGGTTTGGCAAGCTATTCAAGTAAGTACTCATTTCTGGAGTTGATTTTATTGATTACATATATGTGAGTTTTTTTTTATCTCCTTGTTTTGATTTCTTTTAATTGAAGTTAGTTTTGATATGGTTGGTGTGGAAGATGATGATAAGTTGGGGTATTTGTGATGATGATGATGAATTGTGGAGTTAGAGTTTAGTATAAATGAATTTGGTACTTTGAGTAATTGATTATAGTGATGTATATATATATTGGTTATTATGATGATATAATGAAGTTATATAAATGTTAAAGTGATAGGAAATTGTTAAATATTAACAAAGATGATGATTAAGAGGGTTGTGGTGTGAATTTTAAAGGGTTTGGATGAGTTTTGAAATATTTGGTCTTTAAATCATTGAAGGACACAGCCAAGTTGTGAGAGACACGGCCAAGTTAGGGCAAATTTGGCCGTGTTGGATGATTTTTGGAGAGACAAGGCCATTGGCTTGGCCGTGTCCCTTGACCGTGTTTGCCACTGCCTATGTTGTGTTGAGAGACACGGCCGTGTCCCTTGCCCGTGTCTGCTACTGGGTGTTTGTGTTGAGAGACACGGCCACTGGCTTGGCCGTGTCCATTGCCCGTGTTTGCTACTGTCTGCATTGGTGTTGAGAGACACGGCCACAAGCTTGGCCGTGTCCCTTGAGTGTGTTGGCTAATGATATTTATTCTTGATTATTCTTACATGGTTGGATCTTCAAAGGTCTTTTGTATCTAAACACACTTAAAACAATAATGATTCAATCAAATGTATATGGAAGATTCTAAATCCATGAATAATGTAAATTGTTATGTGTATATTAATGATGATATAGGAAATGTGGAAGATATAATGATCATTGAAAAAGTATGTGCAATGCCATTGATTATGTATACTTGAATGATGAATTGATCAATATGATTTGATGATGCATATGATACTATTATGCATTGTGAATCTTGTGAATTGCAATGATGATATATATATATATATTGTGAAGGATATGATGAAGTAATTAATTATGTACAATTGAATAATGAAATATTATAATATGAGTTGAGACATGATATGATGTGAAGCCATTGTTATTGGCTATGATAATTCAATTGAGTATGAAATGAAAATGTTGATTCAATTGTGTTCTGTCTAATATGTTGATTCAATCTTCAGAGTTCTGGATTTGGCGGCATGCCTAGAAAATGTGAAAATGTAACAGTCTTGCCGGGTTGAGGATCTCTTCAATTTGAGTGAATTGAGGTCCAAGAGACTGGGTCTGTTACACTATGTGAATTATTGATACGAAATATATGAAAAGTAACAGTCTTGCCGGGTTGAGGATCTCTTTGAATTGAGATCCAAGAGACTGGGTCTGTTACTTGATAAAATGTGAAATGTGAATTGTAGTAACAGTCTAGCCGGGTTGAGGATCTCCTCGAGTTTAGCCGAGTTGATGATCCAAGAGACTGGGTCTGTTACACTATCCATGGATAGAGATATGAGATATATTGCCTACGGGCTTGATCATTGTTATTATGGACCAATGCAGTGACTCTGAACTTTGAATAACATATTAGTGTCTTTTGGGCCGAGTCTGTCTTTGTTGTCAATGTGATATTTAAATGTTGAAATAAATGAGTAATGAGATCTATGGCTGCCTTTATTGGTAGTGTGATTCATGATTGATGAATTGTGAATAAAATGATGTTGTGAAGTATGATTTTGTAATATGTGTATTGATATATTGAGGAGCTTTGTTGAGATATGAGTTTATGAAAATGTCGTATGATGTGTAACATGTATATGAATGTGGAATTTGTGAGGTTTGTTTTCATAAAGGTTTGAATAAGTCATTGAATGATGATTTGTTAAAATGATGTATATGTATATGAGATAGAAATGGTAAGTATCGTATTATGAATGTTCTATGTAAATATGTATATAATTAATGAGACTAGTGGGGAACATATGAAGAATGCATTGAGAAAGGAAAACGTAGTAAAAGAACAATAAAACATGATGCTAAAAATATGAGGTATGATTCTTTTGTAAAGTATATTTTAATATTTATTTGTACTACTAAGCTCTCGGGCTTAGCGCGGATTTGTAATCGCGCAGGTGGTTATGCGGTTGATCTGGAAGTCCAGCTGTTATGCCACGAGAAGGGTAAGAGTGTCTCGAGACCAACTAGAAGGTGATGCATACATTTTGTGATTTTAATTATGTTGTATAATTATAAGAATAATGTTTTTCATAAATGTTTCTTTAAATTAATGCAATACTTCTTGAACTCAGATAAAGGTTTTTAAATTGAAACTATAAGTGACATTCTTATACTTTATATACGTATTGTATATATACTAGGTATATGTATAGTACTTATATAGAGTATGGGGGTGTTACATGCTTTAATTGATCTGGCTAGGTTTTGGGCTTTTAAAAATCAAATCAACTTATTTTAGGCCTTGGAAAATCGGTCTGACTTATTTAAAAGTTGTAAACTAGGATTAAGCTTTTTAAAACTGAACCAAATTTAGCTTGGCCTTATTTAATTGGGATTAGACTAGTTAGGGCCAAAATTAAGGGTCTACAATTACTCGATTCCTAAAGAATCCCCAAGCCCCTAATGGGTTTGAAAAGTTCGGTACACATACGGAAGGTGAGAATGACCTAGCACCCTCAGAATGCACGGTTCATCGGAATTGGCCTCCTTTTCATGTCTAAATATTATTAAATTCTTAAAGATTATGACATTATCCATAACACACAATTTTAAAAGAAATAAACATCCATCACTTTTATTGAAGTAAAATCAAACAAAAATAGGCACCCATCCAAGGATGAAAACATGCCTTTACAATGTCTGAGTCTATAAAAATAAATACAATAGGACATCCACCAATTAGTGGAAATATGTCCCTTACATTAATCCTCAAAAAGAAAATAAAAGAAACAAATTAAAAAAACAAGGTACCCACAAAGTGGAAATATGACTTTTACAACTCCAAATAAGCAATTAGCCAATTAAACTATCCAAACATAACAATTAAAATGATACATCCATTATAAACCAAATAAAATAAATCATCCACAATAAAAAGAATATAGCAAACTAAAAAATTAAAATTAGGATTTAAAGCATTAAATATACAAAATTAGGGTTTAAATATTAAACTTAAGGTTTGAAAAGTTAAAAAAAATATGGTTTTAGGGTTTTAATTTGAAAACTAGGGCTTTGGCTTGGAAATTAAGGTTTTGAATGAATTAAGGTTTGGAAATTCAGGCTACTGATTTTGGTTACTGGATGGGGTTTAGGAATTAGGGCTACTGGATAAAGTTTTGGATTTTAGAATTTAGTATTTTAAATTAGAGTTTTGGCTACTGGGTAAGATTTAAGGTTTTAAAACTAGGTTTTTGGACTTTAGGGTGAAAGTTAAGGTTTCGGATGCTAATAATAAATATGTAAAATTAAACACAAGTGACAAAGAGTTCAAACAATTGATATGAAGTTGCAATTTAAAAATAATGAAAGAATAAAAATTAAATTAAACTAAACAACAAATACAATTAACTTTAAATTGTGGAATCAAACCTATATTGTTGGCTCCTCCCAATGTGATGTGTTGAACCAAGCTTATGTCTTTGAAAGCCTGGATTAATGAAAATATTGGATGGTGCCTTTTTGGTTTAGTCCTTTGCTGTTGGGTTATTGATGCTAATCCTTCTACTCGATATTTGTTGATGCTTGTTTTAATATTAAACATTGTTATTTATAGGCAAAGAAGGTTTAATTCAAAACCCTAATACACTTAATTTGATAGTTAAAATAAAGTCCAATCTTAATTAGTGAATTAATAAATCGAGTTAAAGCCAGATTAGTGGACCACGACAAATTTGCTAATGCCAATTTGCCATTGCAAATTCATCATGGATGGGTGTCCATAGCAAATTGGCTTGCCAATTTGCCATGGTCACCACACCATGGAGAATTGCCAAGGCCAATTCGTCATAGTTTTACTTTTTGGGTTCGGTCCGACATATTTTTGTACTTAAAATTGAATCAAACTTGTTTTAATTTTTAAATAATAAATCATACTAGGTTTAGGTTTTTAAAAATTGAACCAACCTATTTTAGCCTTGTGAAACTGGACTGACTTATTTAGAAGCTATAAACTAGGTTTAAACTTTTAAAATAGGTCTGAATTTATCTTGACCTTCTTTAATTGGGACCAGACTTGTTTAGGGCCAAAATTAAGGGTCTACACCACACCCATGGCTCTTCGAGACTATGACCTTGGACTTAAAATTGAGTCTGCCACATGAAAAAATGGAGAAAAAATTAAGTTCTAGAAGGAAAACCAATTCCACGATCATGGCAAGCCACACCCGTAGGATCCATTTGCTTACTGTTTAAGTGAAAAATTGGAGGAAAAGTCAGAATTTGCCGCTTGTTTTCAAAAGCCACGACCGTGGCCCACTTAGCCAACTTTTACGGTTGAAAAATCTCTCAAAATAGTTCATTCAAACCTAGGCCATGACCGTGGCATTCATATGCCACGACCATGGGGTTGAAATTTATAACTTTAAGCTAAAAATGTTGAAAATTGAAGGACAAAATAGCTGCTGAAAGTTGTGTTCAATCATTTGCCAATTTGCCTCCACCAAGGAGCTTCCAACCACTCTATATAAACACATTTTCCTCCAAGGATTCAAGCATGCAATTCTAGATGCAAGTTATAATAAGTTCATAGATAAGAGAGTTAGATACAAGAGCAGATTGTAGTGAGATTATAGAGTTGTACTTAAATTGTATCAGTTAAATTCTAATCTTTCTTTTGAGGGGAGAGTGAAATTAGGATTCAAAGAAGAGATTCAAGGATCCAAGTAGAGTTCTTCATCAATCCAAAGAACTAGAGTTTGCTCTTTCTTGTTATTATGTTTTCAATTAATGTTTATTTTCTTCTTATTTCAAAAATGAAGAACTAACTCTATTTAGGGTTTGTCCCTTATATTGAGTTTATTATGGAATAATATATGCTTATTTGATTTAATTATGTTGATCCTTGATTATTTTATTACCTTGATCTTAATACTTTGATTATCTGACAAATAATTAATTGAATTGACATGTTGTGTAATAGAGCGAGAGTGGAAGCATAACATTAGTCCAAGAAGATAACAATCTTAAGCAAGTTTTTCATTTAGAGATAAGGTTAAACCCTTGAGAGGTTGATTCAAGATACTCTCAAAACCTAATTAATTGGTTTAATTACATATGATCTTGAGAGTATGCATAAGGATTAAATTGATAATTAGCTTTAGTACCTGAGTGAGGCCTAAGCTTGATTTAGGAGAATCTAACCATTAATCAAAGGGAAACTGACGTAAATTGATGCTGTAGAAAATTCATTGTAAATCAATAAAGGTGACTTAACCCTAAGCTTAATATCACTACATTTCAAAGCAATTCAATTTTAATTTAATCATAAAACAACTTTTGTTATCCAAATAATAAATAGTTTAATTGCTTGATACTTAGAGTAACCCTCTTCGTGGGAATGATACTCTATTTATCACTTTATTAATTGATACGATACGTGAACATATAGATAGTTAGGTTTGTCTCTTAACAAGTTTTTGGCGTGGTTGCCGGGGAGGCGACCATTTTAATATTAATAATATTAAACTATTATTACTTATGGATTATTTTCTTTATTATTTCTTTACTTTTATTGAACAATTTTGGGTTTATATGCATAGAAATCCAAATACAAAACTTGAACCATATAATATAGAAATTGAATGGTTTTGTACGAAGAAGAATAAGGAGAGGAAAGAAAAGGACACAGTGGAAGGAACTTCAAAAGAAATTCATAAGATTGACAATTTTACTGATTCATCTAACGAAGAACCAACCATGGGAGATCCTCAAAAACATGACTCTTAAGTAGTATCGTATGCCTTATTGTAGACCCTTAATTTTGGCCATAAGTTAATACAATCTTAATTAAAAATGCCAAAATAAATTCTATCCGATCTACAATTTCTAATAAGTTGGTCTAATTTTAAAAGGCACAAACTCAGCTATAAAACCCTAAACCAAGTTTTGTTAGATGGTTCGATCCAAAAAAATTATTAATACGAAACTAGTTCAAGTTGGAAGGGCCTAGGTGATGTGAACCTTGGCTCATGTCAACCTGGATGCCTCAGGTCGACATGAGCTAAAGGCCATGTTGACCTGGTAGCCCCAGGTCAACATGGCTTTGGTCCATGTCAATCTGGTTGCCCCAGGTGGACATGGTTTCAATTGTTTTTTGAAATTATTTTCCGAATTGAATTAAAATTTGTTTTAAGGACGGATTAATATTAGGGTTAAGGATTCTAATTGAGGTTTGCCTATAAATAATAATATTTTAGACTTTAATAGGGTCGGCAATTAAGATTAAGGAGGTCAGCAATTAAGATTAAGGAGGTCGGCAATTAGATTTAGAAGAGTAAAAATAGCAAGGCAGAAAACAATAAAAATAAATTACCAACAATCGAGGAGTAAACAACGAACATTCATCAACCAACAAAGGCAGTGATCACCATCTTTGATCTTTGCTCAACCAGAAATAAATATTGATGCAAGCATTATCTTGGAGTCAATAAACAATTCGGTGGAACCTTCAACGCAGGTTTTGTGTCTTAATCTTGAATTTGCTTAAACATTCAATTGTTATATCATTTTTGTTCTTACTGATTTTTGTTTGTTTATTTTTGTTATCACTTTGATTCAATAGTATAAATTGGTAAACCCTAATTATATATTCTGTTCATTATTGTTTCATCCAATAGCTTAAAAATCCAGAGAATTCAAAATCCTAATCCATCTTGTAAATCCAAAAGCCCCGAACTATCTTCTTAATTCTCTAAACCCTAAAATTCTTTACAGTTTCTAAAAACTTTAATCTTAATTGTTTCTATAAAAATCTAAACCATTTTCTTAAATCCTAAGACCAAATATGTTTTCCAAAATATATAAAACCCTAAACTATCTTATTAACTCAAAACCCTAACCAGTGTCTTAATTCCTTAATTTTCCTAAACCCTAATCTTCTTAAAACTCAATCCAGTAAACCCTAGTTTTCCTAAACCCTAATTCTTAAAACATCAAAACCTTCTCAACACCTTAATTATTCAAACCACCATCCAGTAACCTAATAAACCCTTAAGCCCAATTCCAATAAATTTAATAAATCTTTCTCTCCAATAAACCTAAAAAATCTTAAACCCTAATCCCAATCTTTTAAAATTATAAACCCTAATGTCTTAAGGTTCCAAAATCCTAATTTCATGATGCTAGCCTTAAACCCTAATTTATTAACCAAAAAACCATACTACTTTCTCAAATTTATAAAACCCTAATCCATCCCATTTTTCAAAAAAATTCTCACAGTGGCCTAAATAATAAATATAATAATTCCAAGATCCCAAAACCTAAATATTAAATAAAGAACCCTAAATTGAGACATAAACCTAAATTTGTATCTTTATTTGCTTTATTAAATTTTAGATTTCATTATATAGTTTATTATATGCTTTGATGGTTGATTTATTTAATTTCAATGCTTGATTTATTTAATTTATCATGGATGGATATTTTCTTTATTATTATTATTATTATTATTTATTTTGGTATTAAAATTGTAAGAGGTATGTTTCTATTATTGGGTACCTCATTAATTAATTTTTATGTAATTTAAATTGTTCTTATATTTTAGGACCAATGTAAAAAACACATTTCCACCTTTCGGTGGGTGTCCTATTTAGTATTAGACATGGACAATGTAAGGACATGTTTCCATCCTTGGATGGGTGTCCATTTATTTGCTTGCTTTGGACATTGTTTTAATTTTAATATAATGATACTTTATTTTATTTGTTGTATGTAGTATGGATAATATTGTTATACTTAAAAATTTTATAATATTAAGACCTGAAAAGGAGGCCGGTTCAAATGAACCGGGCGTTGTGGGGGTGCTGGGCCATTTCTCACCTTCCCCCCACATACCCAACTTTCTGAATCCATTAGGGGGTTGGAGATTCCTTAAAAATTGAGTCATCCACCCCTTTCTTTTTCCCGACCCGTCCGGGTGGTGACTCCATTTTCTCCGGGCTTAGGCCCGTGTTCTCTAAGGCCCCGAGCCTAAACAGTGCCGAACTCTCAAAAACTATTCCACCGGTAGTGGGGGCTAAAATCCCTGCTCATGGTGGTGACTCCACTGGGGATAAGAGAAGTTGATTCCGTTGGACTTTTTATTATTCTATTCTTCCTTATCATGATATTATCCATTGCATTATTTTAGATTGCATCGTGTGCGTGAGTTAGGACGCCCGTGTAACCCGTGTTATGTTATGTGAGGGATACCATACTTTCACTCAAGGTATGGAGATCGAGCATGGCATAACCACTCATAGCCTTATACCATTTGGTATATACTTGCTATGGGAACCTAAGCCTTTTAACCCAAAGACTAAAGCTCATGTAATTGGCCTAGTTACTTTCTTTAGGTTTTACCCCAAATGCTTGTTGTTTGACTATGGTTAATTTATCTTGGCTTAAATCATGGCTAATTTGGTTTGTTCTTTTTCTAATATGACCTAATTACATTGTGAGCTCAAATAAATTTTTTCTTTAAAGTCCAAAAGACCAAAGCTATTTTCAAAACTTTTCAAGATGGTCTTTGGACATAAAACTTTTCTAAAAACAAATCAAAAATTCTTTTGCTCATAACCCAAATACTAAACCCAAAATCCATTTTTTCTATAATTTTTTTACAATGGACTTAGAAATAAAATTATTTTCATCCAACCTTTTTTTAAAAAGAGCTTGCAAATTATTTAAGTTAATTATGAAATACTAAAAATCAATTGTGAGCCTAGTTTATACTAACAGTTATTAATCATGGGCTTGATTTTGGCATGAACCATTAGTTACTTTTTTCAAGTGAGAAATCTATTTATAATAAATCTCTTAATTTAGTTTTAATCCAATATAGCATAAAAGCTACTTTAGTTGGTTGGATGGATTAAAGCCTAATTAATGAGAATTATCATGAACTAATTTCCATTTTTAAAATATAACTATTGGTTGAAACGTCTGAGAGAATTTTTCAAAAACAAGATACCCCATGTCAGTACTTTGTTAACCATATACCTAGGAAAAGAGACTCACCATTTGAGTGTGGAAGTTATAAGGTTGGAAGGAACGTCCTATTTATCCTTGTTTGTTTATTATGCATACATGCATACATGCATCACATGACATATCATTAACCCTTTCTGGCTCACATACTTGGAGTATGACAATCCAAGAGCATACAACGATATCACCTACAGCATTGATTTTTGATCAAGTGCTTCATTGGAAGGATGGATACAAACCAGCTAAGGGATATAATCGATGAAGTTGTCAAAGCTAGGATGGCTGAGCTACAAGATCAATTGGTTGAAATTATGAAGACCCAATTGATTGAAATTCTGGAGCTCATCAACAATGCTAAGGCAGCATCCATGGAGAACATGTTCACTAATAGGGATCAAATGAAAAATGAGGGATCAATCCCTATTCTATGAGACCAGCTGAACCATGTGCTATCTAAGTGGGGCAATAAGGGCGGCTATCACTCCAGTGGAAAAAGTCAAAGGGAAAGAGAGAAGAACTATTTTTTCTGCAAAGTGGAATTATAAACCTAGCAATCAAAATACACAAAAGGAAGCTGATGTTTATGCCAACGGTCAAGGAGGAATGAGGCAGTTTTTGAAATTGGGGAAGCCGCTATCTTGGGTTCTCAATAAGCTATAAAAGAAGGGATTGTTACAACCCTTGACTCCTCGACCTTTGCCAAATCCTTTACCCCTAAAATTTGATACTAAGGCTTTTGTCAATTTCATCATACTCAAGGACATGAGACCGATAGACGTACTCGATTGAGGCATGAGATCCAAGATCTAATCGACAATGGTAAACTGCCTGAGCCTGATAAGCACACCACCAAGAATAATCCTCTACCTAAATTTTGAAGGGCGCCACCGCTTACAACCTTCATGAAGAGTTTTATCTTGTCATCCTGTGATGATATGGATAGAGAAGCTGCTAAAGATGATGTGCTACTAAGCTTGGACTAACTATGGATGATGAAGCAATGATCCTTGATGATGGAAAAAATCCTTGCCTCCAACTCAACAAACTTTCCTTAGCTTGAATATTACTCTATTTATTTTGCTTTCTTTAATATTTAATTGGAACAATCATATTTTTCAAATTTAAAGTTGTTTGAATAAATTCCTTTCATAAAATTTTTGTGGGTCTTTGTTCATTTTGGTGCTCAGCCAATGAGGAATCTAGCTTGATGATTCATGCATTAATATATTTATGTATCATGACTCGAATGACTTTACTAGGTGAGGGAATTACTCTATAGCATTGAGTTATGTATGCTTACTTAGAGAGGGCTCCTGCATAATTACCTTTGTCTAGGTCCTAGTCAGTCTTAGAACATGCTTTGACAAACTTTTGAGATGAAATTGAACTCTGCTTATTTAAGGGAGAGATGATCTAGGCATTGTTTGACAAGCTAACAACTAGTATCCACCCAATTAAATATCAATCCCTAGTTGTCCCTTTGAGCCTTCATAAAATTTTAGCTTTCTTTTCATTGGCATATAACCCCAACAACCTCCCTGAGTTGTTGTGATACTTTTGACAAGTCGTATGACCACTAAGATGAAGAGGCAAGAAGATCAAAGAAAGAAATGAATAGTCAATACTATAAGGATAGTTGATGTTCTCAAGACCATAAGGGTAGTTGAAGTTCACCTAATATCTCGAATCTATCAAGATAACATCAGAGTAATAAATGATTTATTCCTGTTAAAGGAGATTTATGTCACTCCACTCATCCATTATTAGAAACCCAAGTTGGTACAAACAAGACAACTCTTTTAGAGCTGGAACAAAAAAAAAACAAAAAAAAGAAGACAAAAAAAGGAGAAAAAAAAAAGAAGAGAAAAAAAAAGAAGAGAGAAGAAAAAAAAAAGAAAAGAAAACCCAAAATGGTTCAGAAATCCAACTGAGTTCTCTTTTACCTAAGACAACAAAAGGCTTCCATTTAGTTTATAAGGACAATTTGACTTGAATTGGTCCAACCCAACCAAAGATTCGATCAAAATCAAAGAAAAAGGAGAAAGGTCACCCAGTTTTTGAAAGTTCTATACTTGACAGTCCTATAAGAAACAAGGACAAAATGATAAAATGCTCAAAGAAAGGGAAGAGTAAGAAAAATAAAAAGAAAGAAAAGGGAGAAGAAGAAAAGAAACGAATTTGGGTACCAAACTTTTTGCAAGGGCAAAGACTATCCTAATCAAGATCCAGATTAATGCCAAGAAGATAGAAGGAATTTGGAGTCTAGCAAGATTGCTCCCAGCTACCTAAAGTTCAAACAAGAAATTTGTAGTGTGAGGGTTTGCCCATAGTGTCACAACGGCTCCAACTTACAAATGGCCTTCATTTAACCCATGTTATAGATCCTATTTCAAGCCTGTCAAAGAACTATTGATCTCTCTTGGTAGGTAGAGTCTATTAGTGGAGATAGTTTGAATAAGCATGCATATTCTGAGCGGGAATTTTTGCCCCCACTCCCGGTGGAATGGTTCTTACGACTTCGGCACTGTTTAGGCTTAGGGCCTTAGAGAACACGGACCTAAGTCAGGAGAAAATGGAGTCGCCACCCGGACGGGTCGGGAAAATAGAAAGGGGTAGATGACTCAATTCCTAAGGAATCCCCAACCCCCTAATGGGTTCGAAAAGTTGGGTACGTGTGGGGAAGGTGAGAAATGGCCCAGCACCCCCACAACGCCCGGTTCATTGGAACCGACCACCTTTACAAGTCTTAATATTATAAAATTCTTAAATATAACAATATTATCCATATTACACACAATAATTGAAATAAAGCATCAATATATTAAAAATCAAAATAATGTCCAAACAAAGTAAATAAATAGACACCCATCCGAGGATGGAAACATGTCCTTACATCCCATGCCTAAATAGGACACCCACCGAAAGGTAGAAACATGTCCTTTACATTGATTCTAAAATAGAAAAGCATTTTAAATTACATGATATTTAACTAATGAGGTACCCACCAAGTGGAAACATACCTCTTACAACATTTGGAAATCTAAATAAATCGATATAAATAACCATTCATAATAAATAAATCATTCATCAAAGATATCAATCAAAATATAAAATAAACATCGATCCATGATAAATTAAGTAAATCAAGCATTGAACTTAAATAAATCAACAAAGCATTGAAAATAAATTAAAGCATATAATAGACTACATAATCAAATATAAAATTGAATAAGGCAAATAAAGATTCAAATTAGGGCTACTGTTTCTATTTAAGTTTCTTTATTTAATATGTTTAGGGTTTTGGGAATTCATGGGTTTAAACTACTGTGAATTTTAAAAGAATTGAGATGGAGCCAAGTTTTAGAATTTAATAGGTTGATAAAGTTCTTTGAATTTGAGTGGTAAAATCATGAAATTAGGGTTTGAACACTTTAAAGCACTTAGATTTATGATTTACGGTTACTGGATCATTATTCTTGAGCTTACTGTGTAGAATTAGATTTATATGGTTTTAAGGTTTTAAAAATTAGGGTTTAGAAAAATTAGGGTTTAGGTTAACTAATTTAGGATTTACTGTTTTGTTTTAAAGTTGAATTAGGGTTTTAGAATTTTAGAATTAGTGTTTCAGAGAATGCATTAGGTTTTAGGATTTGAAAAAACAATTGATAATTTTATGAAACTTTATGAAAATAAACAAAATGAATTAAGGTTTATAGAAACAAAAAAAGATATTTTTTAGGATTTTTGGAAAGAAACAGATTCAATTTATGGTTTTGAAAATTTGGAAAGCAAATTAGGGTTTTGAGATTTTGAAGAAACAAAAACAACAATTTTAAGCTTTTTGGAAAACAAAGCAACGAATTAAGGTTTTTAAACTTTAGAAAAGGTGAATTAGGGTTCTTAGGTTTTTTTTATTTTGAAGAAACAGAAATAATTTTTAAGATTTTTGAATGATGAAGCTACTGTGAATTAATGAAACAAATAAAAAAAATTCATACCTTCGTTTGTTGGTTCCACCAAAAATCACTTCTTGGATGAACAAGAACAAAGACAAGCTTTGCTGCCTTTGATGGATTGAATTGTTTGTTTGCTCTCTCAAAAAAATCAGATTGATTCAAAGCTTTTCCTCCTCAATTTCGCTCTCAATTTTTCTTCAAATTTTCCTCCCATTTCTGATCCCAATTTATGTCCCTTTTTGTGTTGTTTTTGGTCTTATTTATAGAAGAATTTTATGGTTAATTCTAGTTATTCACGAAAGCTAACATTGATAAAGGAAAGGAAACTGAAACCTAATTGCATTAGGTTTTGGAAAAATTTGCATCGAAAAAATTTTACTGACAAAAAAAAAAACTGCTGCGGAAAAAATGCGCTAGGGAAAAAACTACTGCACCTGGCTGTGGCAGCGGGCGAGAATTGGCCTACGGGCCATTTCGCTCCCAAGATTTTCCTGCGAGCGCAAAGCCATTTTGCCTGCAGAAAAATTATGCGGGCGAAATGGCTTTGGCCATTTTGCCCCGCGCTGGTTTTCGGCGATGATTTTTTCGTCGCCGATTTTTCCGTCGCCGATTTTTTATTTTTATTTTTTATTTTTATCAATAAAAATTAAATATTAAAGAAAATATTATTTAATTAAGATAACAAAAATTATTTTGTACTAATTAAAATATATTAGACAACACAATAATTATTTTGGTCTAATTAAAACATATTGGACCAGACTCGGTCAAAAATTAAGGGTCTACACATATGAGATAGATAATATTTAAACTCAATGAGATCTTTGACCAAGTAATGTGTATGTGCCTATCTAAAGTGCAACAATTCTTGCTTAAATAGAAATGATTCTCGAGTTTAGTACGGTAACTAGGGTTGTCATGTTATAGATATGTTAGTTTGAAAAGTCGAGTCCTGAGGTACTATGGCACTAATTTGACAAAGCCACTGTATCTAATTAAAAAATAGAGTGAACAGAAAAAAAAATTATTATCATCATTACCATTTTTGCTTAATTTTATTACAAATTTTATTGCAAGCTTTATATTTTTGTCACTGCGAGGAAGGAGGCAGTCCATAATCAGACAAAGCCCTAAGAAAATCATCACCCGTTGGAGGAGGGGGCATATTATCCATCCAATATCCACTCGAAGAAGAAATATCTAAACCTCCAGGACTTCTTAAATCGGTTCTATCATCGCCTAAACAGGGAGGTGGTATATCATGGATAACAGTTTGGGATCCTCTTGATGAAGAGGCATATGGTTCCCTCATGCCCTGAAATCAAAAGTATCAAAAGTCCCATGCCTCTTATTGATACATTTCCTCAAAATGGGCCGCATGTCAATGACTCGCAGCTAATTCCTCCTAAAGCTTCCTGTTTTTCTCCTCAAGCATTCGCTGTGAGCCAGAAAAGGAATGAGTAAGTCCGTACATTTTCATACATACATGCAAGCATACATCATTATGGGATAAGAATAACTGACCAGGTAACTCAGATCAAAGCTCTGTGAATCAGATGGCACATCTAAATGAGAAGGGACAAATGGAGAAAACTATTGCTGTATCGAGGTATCATACAAAGTGACTACCCCGTAGTCAGAGGAACCAGCAGCCTACAATGATCATATAAATAATCAAAATAGATAAACGAAGAGACAGTTGTAATGACAAAGTGATAGCTACTTGAAAAATGCCAGCACCGGAATTGCCATGGGATTGAGAAGAAGGCTCCTCCTCATCTTCTTCCTCATCCTCATCCTCATCCACTCCCTCATCTTCTTCATCCTCTCCTCACTCCACTTCAATTTCTTCTTCACCTCCAGACAGTCCACGGACACCAGTAGGTGACACTTCAAAACTTAGTAGATGATCCTGAATAAATTGAGCATATGACACGTCCGGTAAGAGTAGGAAGTCATGAAGATCAAAACCATTATGGGAATGACTCCAAAAGTGCTCCGACATTGCTAGAGTATTTAGAACAAATGATGGAATATCAATTGGTACTCTGCGTTGGTTAGGTCCAAGGAACCAGTCATGTACTCTCTCGCCTAGAAACCACCCACAAGAGACCGGGCCAGCAATAATTTGACGAGAGTTGTGCAAAGGCATTGCATCAGTCATGCATCTAATCCAGCCATTTTTCTCTTCGGCTCTCCACCAGGCTATATCCACCTGCAGAAAAGCAAACTGGTAATTTATCTTTTATTATAGGTTTGATATTAATATTAACATTTTTCTTACTTGATCCCAGGTCAGACAACTCAAGTGGTAATGGCGAGAGTGCACATGGTGACTCCCGAACACTTCCCTGCAACCCGACAACCAAACACCCAACCTCGAAAAATTGACTTGTGGCTGCGTAATGTGTGGAACCCTCACCAAGTTGTGCTCATATTCCCAGACCTGTACATGAAAGAGAAAATCAAGCCTATGCTCATGCATTGTGTGGATTAATAATTTTAAAGGAAGTAGTACCTCAGCAATGGCTGCAAAACCAATAAAGGATCTTTTCTTCCTACAAAGCACATCAAAACCGTGATAAAGACAAGCTAGACCAGCTTCCGTCCATGCATAAGAAGATACATGATCCAAGTCAGAAAGGGTGCAAAACACAGATAAGTGAATGGCAGACTCGGTGCTACCCAAAATGGTTGGCCCCAACAAATATAACAAAAATCCCCAAGTATACTGTTTTGCCCTCTCACCCTGCACAGGTCGAGTGTACTTTACCCAATATTCTTGGATGGGCTCATATCGAATCTTATACGACCTCCTATATCAGGGCTTGACACTGATCAACTATCAAATTTCTTCTTCTTTCAAAATATTGTTGGTTAAAGGGACGAGGGTTCCATCACATCGGAGGCCGGTTATAGCAGCAAAGTCAACCAGACCAATTGTCATCTCTCCAATGGGCAAATGAAAAGTATGAGTTGTGTCCAACCATCATTCTGCAAGTGCCTGGATCACACTCCGATCTATTTGATAGTCCTGTACTGGTAATTGCAAAATGAAGTCCTCAAAACCACTTTCCCGCACCATTCTCTTTACTACAGGCGGAGCTTGGTCATACCACTTATGAGCCTTGTGAATATTTTCCCCCACTTTAATATCGCAACCATCATGCTGTCCAAATACAGGTAAGTCCAGGTAAGTACACATGTAATTTTCCTCACACACTTTTGAAAAAGTATAACTATAATAATAAATAAATAAAAAAGTAAATAATAGTAACATAAAATAGTAAATAATATAGAATATATTAAATAATAAAAAATAAAATAATGTTGCATAAATATATAAAGTAATATATTTATGTATATAATAAATATATATATATAATATAAAAATAAAAATAAAAATAAAAAGGGACATAGACAAATAATTTCTCGCACAACAATTGATGTGTTTCATTCTTATACAATCATTTTAGTACATCATAAGTTTCATTCATAAATTTGTATATTTTGTTATACAAATAAATTCTACTACATAGATATTTTTGTATATTAACTTTCATATTTATTCTTGTATAATCTACATGAACATAAATATACTAACAAATCTTGCAATAAATTACTTATATGTACGAAAAAATACCACTTACCGGTGTTTTATCTTTGGAACTCCGATGGAGATGCATGCTGGGTAATAGCAGAATTTGCACAACTTTGTAGTCTCGAAGGTAAGAAATCAATTCATTATTTGATTGAGTCCTATGCCTTGAAGAGTGTTGGACGCTTGCCATGGTAAGTGCTTGAGCTTTAAGAATCTTACAATGGAATTGAAATATTTTGTGTGACAGTATTTAGTTTGCAAGAAAAGAAATGGCATGACCTCTTTATAAAGAATGAAATGTATATAAGTCAAAAATAGTAAATATAATAATAATAAAAAAATCAAATCAAATAAAAGGGGGACAATTTCACGTGTTGTTGCCATTTATTATAAATTTCTTTATATAAAGTCATTTAACTTTAGTTAGTCAAAATTATCTACTTCATCTTTTATCTATTTCAATAATATGCATTGTATTGTGTTATGAGTACTGATAATTTCAATAGATATTTATTACATCCAACAAAAAAAATAATATAATAAAATAATAATTTAATTTTTGCAAAATATTTTACTGACTCTAATTTTTTTTTGCAGGTATCTCGGGTCCAGAACCCAAGTCTTTTTCGAGTCCAAAACTCAAACCGGGTCCAGAACTCAAATCATCTCGGGTCCAGAACCCAAGTCTTTTTCGAGTTCAGAACTCAAACCGGGTCCAGAACTCAAACCATCTCGGGTCCAGAACCCAAGCCTTTTTTGAGTCTAGAACTCGAATCGGGTTCATAACCCAAACCATCTCGGGTCCAAAACCCAAGTCTTTTTCGAGTCCAGAACTCAAACTGGGTCCAGAACCCAAACCATCTCAAGTCCAGAACCCAAATATTTTTTGAGTCTAGAACTCGAACTGGGTCCAGAACCCAAACCATCCCTGGTCCATAACCCAATTTTTTTGAATTCAGAACTCGAACCAGGTCTAGAACCCAAACTATCTCAGGTCCAGAACCCAAGTCTTTTTCGAGTCCAAAACTCGAACTGAGTCTAGAACCCAAACCGTCTCTCGTCTAGAACCTAAGTCTTTTTTTGAGTCCAGAACTCAAACTCAAACTGGATCTAGAACCCAAACCATCTCGGGTTCAGAACCCAAATCTTTTTTAAGTCCAGAACTCGAAGGACCCAAACCATCCTAGGTCCATAACCCAAGTTTTTTCTAGTCCAGAACTCGAACTGGGTCTAGAACCCAAACTATCTCAGGTCCAGAACCCAAGTCCTTTTTTAGTCCAAAACTCGAACTGGGTCCAAAATCCAAACCATCTCGGGTCTAAAACCCAAGTCTTTTTTGAGTCCAGAACTCGAACCAGGTCTAGAACCCAAACCATCTCAGGATCAGAACCCAAGTTTTTTTTTATTCCAGAACTCAAACCGGGTCCAGAACCCAAACCATCTTAGGTCCAAAACCCAAATCTTTTTTTAGTCCAGAACTCAAACCGGGTCTAGAACCCAAACCATCCCGGTCTAGAACCCAAGTCTTTTTCGAGTCGAGAACTCGAACTGGGTCCAGACCCAAACTATCTCAGGTCCAGAACCTAAGTCTTTTTCAAGTCCAGAACTCAAATCGGGTCTAGAACCCAAATCGTCTTGGGTCCAAAACCCAAATCTTTTCTGAGTCCAAAACTCGAACCGGGTCCAGAACCTAAAACCAAAACCATCTCAAGAAAATTAAGTCTATTTTGCCAAAATTAAAAGTCTTGTTGCTTTTCACTCTCTAAATCAATTCAAGATCGTTCAAGCAGAGGGCAAACTGTAGACCCTTAATTTTGACCCTAAGTTAATATGATATTAATTGAAGAATGCCAAAATAAATTTGATCTGATCTACAATTTCTATTAAGTCAATTTGATTTTAAAAGCCACAAAACCAAAACCCTAAACCAAGTTTTTTAGACGGTCCGGTAAAAAAAATATTAATACGAAACTAGTTCAAGTTGGGAGGGCCCAGGTGATGTGAGCCTTGTCTCATGTCGACCTGGATGCCCCGGGTCGACATGGCTATGGTCCATGTCGATCTGGTTGCCCCAGGTCAACATGGTTTCAATTGTTTTTTGAAATTAATTTTCGAGTTAAATTAAAATTTGTTTTAAGGACGGATTAATATAAGGGTTAAGGATTCTGAGTGAGGTTTGCCTATAAATAATAATGTTTTAGACTTTAACAGGGTCGGTAATTAAGATTAAGGAGGTTGAAAATTAAGATTAAGGAGGTCGTCAATTAGATTTAGAAGAGTAAAAACAACAAGGTAGAAAATAGCAAAAATAAATTATCAACAATCGAGGAGTAAACAACGAACATTCATCAACCAACAAAGGCAGTGATCACCATCTTTGATCTTCACTCGTCCAGAAATAAATATTGATGCAGGCAGTGGCTTGGTGTCAATAAACAATTCTGTGGAACCTTCAACGTAGGTTTTGTGTCTTAATCTTGAATTTGCTTAAACATTCAATTGTTATATCATTTTTGTTCTTACTAGTTTTCATTTGTTTATTTTTGTTATCACTTTGATTCAATAGTATAAATTGGTAAACCTTAATTATATATTCTGTTCATTATTGTTTCATCCAATAGCTCAAAAATCCAGAGAATTCAAAATCCTAATCCATCTTGTAACTCTAAAAGCCCTGAACTATCTTCTTAATTCTCTAAACCCTAAACTTCTTTACAGTTTCTAAAAACTTTAATCTTAATTATTTCTATAAAACTCTAAATTGTTTTCTTAAATCCTAAGATTGAATGTGTTTTTCAAAATATATAAAACCCTAAACTATCTTATTAATTCTCAAAACCCTAACCCAGTGTCTTAATTCCTTAATTTTCCTAAACCCTAATCTTCTTAAAATCAATCCACTAAACCCTAGTTTTCCTAAACCCTAATTATTAAAACATCAAAACCTTATCAACACCTTAATTTTTCAAACCCCCATCCAGTAAACCTTATAAACTCTTAAGCCCAAATCCAATAAATTTCATAAATCTTTCTCTCCGGTAAACCTAAAAAATCTTAAACCCTAATCCTAATCTTTTAAAATTATAAACCCTAATGTCTTAAGGTTCCAAAATGCTAATTTCATGATGTTAGCCTTAAACCCTAATTTGATTAACAAAAAAACTTTACTACTTTCTAAAATTTATAAAACCCTAATCCATCCCATTTTTCAAAAAAATTCTCACAGTAGCCTAAATAATAAATATAATAATTCCAAGATCCCAAAACCCTAAATATTAATTAAAGAACCCTAAATTGAGACATAAACCTAAATTTGTATCTTTATTTGCTTTATTAAATTTTAGATTTGATTATATAGTTTATTATATATTTTGATGGTTGATTTATTTAATTTATCATGGATGGATATTTTCTTTATTATTATTATTATTTATTTATTTTTGTATTAAAATTGTAAGAGGTATGTTTCCATTATTGGGTACCTCATTAATTAATTTTCATGTAATTTAAATTATTCTTATATTTTAGAACCAATGTAAAGGACACGTTTCCACCTTTCGGTGGGTGTCCTATTTAGTTTAAGACATGGACGATGTAAGGACATGTTTCCATCCTTAGATGGGTGTCCATTTATTTGCTTGGTTTGGACATTGTTTTGATTTTAATATAATGATGCTTTATTTTAATTGTTACATGTAGTATGGATAATATTGTTATATTTAAGAATTTTATAATATTAAGACCTGCAAAGGAGGCCGGTTCCAATGAACCGGGCGTTGTGGGATGCTGGGCCATTTCTCACCTTCCTCACACATATCCAACTTTCCAAATCCATTAGGGGGTTGGGGATTCCTTAGGAATCGAGTCATCCACCCCTTTCTTTTTCCCGGCCCATCCGGGTGGCGACTCTATTTTCTTCGGGCTTAGGCCCGTGTTCTCTAAGGCCCTAAGCCTAAACAGTGCTGAAGTCGCAAGAACCATTCCACCGGGAGTGGGGGCAAAAATCCTCGCTCGCACTTATGCTTAACCAAGGTCTAGCATAGCCAAACCACTAGTGCAAGCTAACACTTTTGATTTAAAGTCAGCACTTATCAACTTGATTCAACAATATATTTTATATGGCTTGCCTAATGAGGATGCTTATGCCCACTTATCAAATTTCTTACAGATGTGTGATACTTTCAAAATTAACAGTGTATCTGATGATGCAATCTATTTACGACTTTCCTAGCTTCTTTAAAGGATCAAGCAAAGGATTGGCTCACTTCTAAACCTCCGGGCACATTCACTGCATAGGATAAATTAGCCATGGCTTTTCTTGCAAAATATTTTCCACCAGTAAAAAAGGCTAATTGACAAATGATATCACAACATTTATTCAACAAGATGGAGAAAGTTTATATGAAGCTTGGAAACGTTTCAAAAATTTACAAAGGAACTATAAGCACCATGCAATACCTAAATGGCTTTTGATTCAAATATTATATAATGGTCTTCATCCAAATATCAAAGGAACGATAGATGTAGTAGTGGGTTGTGCAATTATGAAGAAAGCTCCTTCTGATGTAAATGACTTAATTGAAAAAATGGCAGCAAATAACTACCATTGGACTTTAGAACGAGGTATTCATAAAAGGGTTGCTGGTTTACATGAAAATGACAATTTTTCTTTGCTTGCAGCTAAAGTAGATACAATTGCTAAGAAATTGGAGCATGTCAACCTATAGTCATCATCTCTAGCATGTGAAGGATGTGAAGAAAGTCACAGTACTAAAGATTGCAGAATTATGAAGCAAGTCCAATTTTTGGGCAATCAAAATAAGGGTCCAAATCTCCAAGGGTACACATACAACCCAACATGGAGAAATCATCCTAATTTGTATTGGGCAAATCAGAATAACCAAAAGGTGCCCTATCAACCTCCATACATGAAGAACTAGAATCAAGGATCTACTTCTTCAAAAAAATCAGTATATGAATTTGCATTGGAGAAATTCATTGGAGTGACATCATAAGGATTTGACAAAATTAAAAAGCAATATGACAAGCTTGAATAGAAAATTGAATGTCTATTAACACAAAATAGAAATCTTAAAACAGAAGTAGGTCAAATTGCAATTTCTCTCAACACTCGCAATTAAGGAGCTACTCCAAGTCAAACAAAAGCTAATCCAAGGGAGCATTACAAAGCTGTAACACTATGGAGTGGCTTACAACTTGAAGATCCTCAACCAACCAAAACCCTAAGTGTTGACAAGGACAAGAAAAAAGAAATAGAAATTAAAGAAATGGAAGCACTAAAAGAAATTGTTAAACCATAAGTGCCTCCAGTCCCTTTTCCTCAATGATTAAAAAAGTAGAAAATAGATAAGCAATATGAAAATTTTTTTTGAAGTATTTAAACAACTTCACATTAATATTCCTTTTGCAGAAGCACTTGCACATATGCTCACTTATATGGAGTTTCTTAAAGAGTTGTTGTCTAATAAAAGGAAGGTGGAAGTCAATGCAAAAATTTCACTTACAAAATAATGTAATGCATTGATCCATAATAAACTTCCTTCAAAATTAAAAATCTAGGGAGTTTTCTAATCCTTATACTATTGGTGAAGTAGATTTCCATAAAGCGTTATGTGATTTAGGTGCTAGTATCGGTCTAATGCCTAGTTTTATCTGCAAGAAACTTGGCTTCATGCAACTCCATCCAACTAAGATGTCTCTAAAAATTAGTTGATTGTTCAATAAAATATCCTATTGGAGTAGTCAAAGATGTACTTGTAAAAGTAGATATACTCTACATTCCAATTGACTTCGTGATTCTAGAAATGGATGAGGATGTAGAAATTTTGCTCATCTTAGGAAGGCCATTCTTAGCTATAGTTGGAGCTATGATTGATGTTCCTGGAAGGAAACTCACTTTACAAGTAGGAGAAGAGAAAGTGGAATTTAACCTGATAAAAGTAGCTAGACATCATGCATTTCTTAATGATTGTTTTTTGGTTGATGTTATAGATGAATGTAAAAAACTTATGAATAGAAAGTTGGTGATTCTTTACAAACTTGTTTTGTAAAACTTTTTGCACCATAAGATGAGAATAATGAAGTTGATGCTTTTGCTTTCACACTACAAATAACTCCACTGCTGTATTTTCAAATATTTGAACCGCTTGGAAAAGGTAAAACCCTACCTCCTCCTTCTATTAAAAAAACTTTGGAATTAGAATTAATGTCTCTTCCCAACCATCTTAGGTATGCATTTCTAGAACCAAAAAATACTTTGCCCATCATTCTTAATGTTAATTTGTCTGATATTCAGTTGAATCAAACCTTAGATTTGATAAAAAAAATTATAAAAAGGCACTAGGATGGACTATATCTGATATAAAGGGAAATAGCCCTTCAATATGCATGCATAGGATTTTATGGGAAGAAAATTTTAAATGGATCAACATAGGAAATCAAATTCAATTATGATAGAGTTAGTAAAAGCAGAAGTTACTAAACTATTAGATGTAGGAATCATTTTATCCAATTTATAATAGTTCTTGGGTAAGTTTTGCATATGTAGTTCCTAAAAAGGGAGGAATGACTATTATAATTAATGAAAATAATAAATTAATTCCCTCAATGACAGTCACTAGATGGCGTGTTTACATAGATTGTAGGGAATTGAATAAAGTTACATGAAAGGATCATTTTTCTTTACCATTTATCGATCAAATGCTTGAAAGAGTTGTAGGTAATGCTTATTTTTATTTATTAGATGGATATTCAGGTTATTTTCAAATTCCTATATCACCACAAGAACAAGAGAAGACAACATTCACATGTCGATATGGCACTTTCACATATCACCAAATGCCCTTTGGTCTATGCAATGCACTAGGAACCTTTCAATGATGCATGATGGCCATATTTTTTTGTGATATTGTAAAATTAATTATTGAGATTTTTATGGATGACTTTTACCGCTTACGGTTCCACTTTTGATAATTGCTTACAACATTTGGAACAACTACTTAAAAGATGTGAAGAAACAAACCTTGTTCTTAATTGGAGAAAATGTCATTTATCATGGAAGAAGGAATTATTCTTTGACACAAGGCTTTTAAGAAAGGAATTGAAGTGGACAGAGCAAAAATTAAAGTTATTGAAAAGCTGCCACCACCAACAAATTTTAAATAAGTTCATATTTTTATAGGACATCTAGGGTTCTTTAGGAGTTTTATAAAAGATTTTTCAAAAATTGTAAACCCTTGTGTGAACTATTAAATAAAGATGTTATTTTTAATTTTTTACTTTAATTTTTCTAATGAATATTTAATTGCTTTTAATATGTTAAAAGCAACACGTGCAACAACTACTATTATCTCACCACCAAATTGGTCTTTACCATTTGAGCTTATGCGTGATGCTAGTGATTATGCAATTGGTGATGTTTTGAGTCAAAGGAAGGATAAGAAAAGTTGTCATTTATTATGTGCCAAACCCTTCATGACACTCAAATTAATTATTCCACAATAGAGAAATAAATCTTACTATAATTTTTGCTTTTGGCAAATTTAGATCTTATCTATTACGTTACAAAGTTATTGTTTATACTAACCATGCAGCAATTAAATATCTTATAAGCAAGAAGGAAGTCAAACCAAGATTGATTAGGTGATTTTGCATTTTTAGGAATTTGATCTTGAAATCAAGGATAAAAAAGGAGCCAAAAATCTAGTAGCAGGTCACTTGTTAAGATTAGAGAAACAAATGAATAAAGATACAATGTCCATCAATGAATTATTCCCTAATGAACATATTTTCTCTGTTAAAACTTATATTCCCTAGTATGTTGACTTTGTTAATCATTTGGCAGGTGGTGTTCTTCCATCAGAAATGACTTATGCTCAACAGAAAAAATTTATTGCGGATGTTACACACTATGTGGGAGGTACCTCTATTATTTAAGCATTGTAGGTATGAAATGATTCATAGATGTGTACCAGAAGAGGAAACAAGAATTATATTGGAATTTTATCATTCAAAAGAATGTGGTGGTCATTCTAGCACTACTAAGGAAATTGCTAAAATTTGGCAATCCAGATTTTTCTAGCCAACAATGTACAAAAATGCAAAGGCTTTTGTTCAGTCATGTGATAGATATGTCTCCCGACTCAATCCTTGAAGTTGAATTATTTGATGTTTGGGAAATTGACTTTATGGGACCATTTCCACCATCATTCAATAATCAATATATTTTAGTTGCTATGGATTAGGTGTCTAAATGGGTTAAAGCAACAGTAAGTCCAAAAAAATGATTGGAAAGTGGTGACTAATTTTGTTAAAAAGAACATTTTCTCAAGTTCAAAGTTCTAGGGCTATAATTAGTGATGGAGGTACCCACTTTTGTAATAAAAGTTTTGATTCTATTCTTGAGAAATATGAAGTACACACCATAAGGTGGCAACACCTTATCATCCTCAAACTAGTGGACAAGTCGAAATATCTAATAGGGAAATTTGATGGATTTTGGAATGGTTAGTAATTCACGAAAAGATTGGTCTACTAAGTTAGATGATGCACTTTGGGCTTATAGAACAACATTTAAAACTTTGATTGGTATGTCAACTTATCGACTTGTCTTTGGAAAAGCATGTCATTTAGCAGTTGAGTTATAACACAAGGCATACTGGGCTATCAAACAAATGAACATGGATTTAAATATAGCCAGACAAAAATAACTTTTGCAATTGAGTGATTTGGATGAAATTAGGTTTCAAGCCTCTAAAAATGCCAGGATATACAAAGAAAGAACTAAAGCATGACATGATAAATTTATCCAATCCAAGCAATTTCATGAAATATAACAATTTTTATTGTACAATTTAAGGTTGAAGCTCTTTTCTAGAAAACTTAAATCTTGTTGGTTGGGACCATTTAGAGTTGTGAGGTCTATTCTTATGGTGCAGTCGGCATACAAAATCAAGGAGGAGAAATCTTCAAAGTGAATGGCCAACATTTGAAACCTTATTTTGTTGGTGATTCGATAAACATTGGAAATGACTATGACTTCAGCAAATAATAATTCAAACAGAGATAGTTGAGTTATGAACTATAAACTAAGCGCTTATTGGGAGGCAACCCAATTGAGTTTATATTTTTGTTAGTTTAGATTGTGTTTCTTTTAAATATTTTTATTAATGTTTTTTTAAATTTATTGTTTAGGTAATTTGAAGTCCAAAACAATAAGAAATCTTGGGAAAATGGGAGCCATGATTGTGGTACAATATCGCCATGGTCGTGGGATTCAGTTTGGAACTAAAAAAATGAAAAAGAACCAGAAATGTTGAAGTGGCAATAGCAAACCATATTCCATGACCATGGCTCAAAAGGGCTACGATGTGGGAATACACACAAATATGTCCAACTAAGAAGCATGAAGAAGCAATGGAAAATTCATTACCACCACCGTGGCTTTCCATAGGCCACGGCCGTGGGATTTACTTCAAGGCTGCCAAAATCTTTACAAGCTCATTTTTGACTAGTCAACACAATGCCATGGCTATGGCATGTCTGATACTAAATAAACATCTTATTCTATCTCTCTCTTCAATTTTGTCAATCTTGGCCGTCCATTTTTGAATCCCATGACCTAAAACTCGCAACCCACAACCAAATCAACACTTTTCATCCAATTTTCATCAAATCTTCATCAATCATCATCAAATCAAACATCAAAATGCCTATAAATAAGACATTAACCAATAAATCAAGGGGTGAAAGCTCAAAAAGGAGGAGGCAAGTGGAATCATCTTCATTATCAAATCCATCTCTGTAACACCCTTATACCCCATATACATACATACATATACCCCATATATGCAACATATGTATACAGTATATAAGAATGTCACCATTACGAGTGCTTTCAAAGTTCTTTTTTCTCAAGAAAAATACTTAAATCTTTATAACATGCTTATATAAGAAAATAAAAATATTTATTAATAGATTAATATTGAAAATACATATTTTCATGAAAAATCTCTGGAAAAAATTTACCAGAGTTTTGTCTAAAAATTTGGATAATCCCAAAAATATCAATTTTCACAAACTACACAAAATCAATTTAACACTCACAATGGCAAGTGTCCACGGTGAATTTGGCATGCCAAATTCGGAATGACCATGTCTCAAGGCTAATTTGGCTAGCAAAATTGCTTATGGGCTTGGCTCATGGGTTATTTGGCTCACATTGAACGTGGCTAACCCATTTGAACGAAGTTGGTCTATATTTCAAATGGTTCAACTTTAAGTGGACCTAATTTAGTAAGATTAAATTTAATTTAGGTCTTTCATTAAAATTAAACTATTCAGGGCCAAAATTAATGTTCTACAGTTTTCCCTCTGCTTGAGCGATCTGAGACTTCAGTAGAAGAGAGTGAAAAATAATGACTTTGAGTTTATATTTGATAAAGATGGATTTTGGACCCGAGGATTGATTTGGGTTATGGACTCAATAATGGATTAGGTTCTGCACCCGAGACTGGTTTGGTTGGGTTCTGAACCTGAGATTGGATTTGGGTTCTAGACCTAAGACTGGATTGGTTGGGTTATGGGCCCGAGACTGGATTTGGGTTCTGGATCTGAGACTAGATTGGTTGGGTTCTGGACCTAAAATTGGATTGGTTAGGTTTTAGACTTGAGATTCTGGACCCAAGATTGGATTTAATTGACCTTCTATCAGTCAAGAGTTCTGGCTTTCTTCTAGCCATCAATTTCAGCTCTTCTAGTTGACTAACCTTCTATCAGTTGAGGGTTTTGGCTTTCTTCTAGCTACTTGTTCTATCCTTTAGTGGATTGGCTTTAACTTTTCTAGCTAGACTGACCTTCAGTCATTTGAAAGTGTGGACTTTCTTCTAGCCACTTAATTCATCCTTCAATAGATTGTCTTCAACTCTTCTAGTTGGACTGACCTTTTATCATTTGAGAGTGCAATTTTTCTTTTAGCCACATGTTTCATTCTTCAATGGATCGACTTCAACTCTTTTAGATAGACTGACCTTCTGTCATTTGAGAGTGTGGGCTTTCTTCTACCCACCTGTTCCATTCTTCAATGGATCAACTTTAGCTCTTCTAGCTGGACTGACCTTATGTCATTTGAGAGTGCAGGCTTTCTTCTAGCCACCTATTCCATTCTTCAATGGATCAACTTCAGCTTTTCTAGCTGGACTAACCTTTTGTCATTTGAGAGTGTGGGCTTTCTTCTAGCCACCTATTCCATTCTTTAATGGATTATGATGACTTTCTATCATCTGGAAATTTTGGCTTTCTTCTAGCCATCAACTTCATGTCTTCTTCCTTCATAATGAATCTTCAAATATCAGGTCTTCACCCTTCATAATGGATCTTCATCCTCTAAACCTTTGAAATGGATCTTCATCCTTGGACATTTAACCTACATTGACTTCGACTCTTCTAGCTATATTGATCTTTTATCTTTTGCAACTTCATTCTTTTAGGGTTCTTACTTTCTTCTTGTTCTATTCTTTTTTGTTCTTCCTTTTGCAAAAAATTCAACTATTTTTTAGCTAGTCCTCATATACTCTCTTTGTCCCCTGCATGGCAAAATATTGAAAGTGAGTCTAAAAATATTTTGCATATGGATAAACTAAAAAAATTGAAAGAATAAACTTTGCCTCCTGTGTAGGCTCAAACCAATGATTTTGTCCCCATGTAAGCTTTAATTGATATTCGCATTTTGTATGGTTCTTTCCACAAGCACGTATCTCCATTTTTGTAAAATGATTGGATCTTCCTCCAGCAATGGGCCTTCCATGCCCCTTGTTTTCATATCTACTTCATGTTTGCTTCATAGGGTATCTGCTATTTACTTTGTCAAAGAATAGACAATGCAAGGAAAAAAAATTCAGTTTGATATGCTTATGTATGCATGAATAATACTTACAGTGGTTATATTGACTCATAGACTGAGATGATCAGCTGAAGTGCTCCTATGGGTTCCTTCCAGATGCTGGATCAAATCTTGCATTGGAATGGCAGAAGGCTTCACATTTATGACTTTTATCTTCAAGATGTTGAAACATGAGTAGTGGGGCCCAAGCAGTGAGATACATCCATTTCAAACTATGGTTCAACACGCCAATTGGTAACTTCTTCATATCCTTGCAAATAATCATTTATTTTGCCCAACGTGTCTGTGAGCGGGGATTTTCGCCCCCACTCCCGGTAGAATGGTTCTTGCAACTTCGGCACTGTTAGGCTTGGGGTCTTAAAGAACATGGCCTAAGCCCGGAGAAAATAGAGTCACCGCCCGGACAGGCCGAGAAAAAAAAAAGGGGTGGATGACTCGATTCCTAAGGAATCCCCAACCCCCTAATGGGTTCGGAAAGTTGGGTACATGTGGGGAAGGTGAGAATGACCCAGCACCCCCATAATGCAGATTCATTGGAACCAACCTCCTTTTTAGGTCTTAATATTATAAAATTCTTAATTAATACAATATTATCCATACTATATGTGATCATAATAATAAATAAATACTTTATTAAAATTACAATAATGTCAAAACAAAACAAACAAGTAGGCACCCATCCATGGATGGAAATACGCCTTTACAATTTGTCCAATGTCTAAAGAAAAATAAATAAAATAGGATACCCACCAATTGTTGGAAGCGTATCCTTTATATTGACCTGAAATTTAAAATAAATTAAATTACATGATGCTCATAACATGAGGTACCCAAAATATGGAAACATACCTCTTACAATTTCTTGAAACCAAAACAAATCAATAAAAATAACCAACCATTCATCATAAATAATTTATTCATCGAAGGTATAAATAAAATATATAAATAACCATTAATCAAAACATATAATAAACATGCTTCTAACTTAAATAAAGCAAATAAAGATAAAAGTTTAGATTTATGCCTCAATTTAGGGTTTCTTAATTAACATTTAGGGTTTTGGGATTTTGGAATTAACATAATTATTATTATTATTTAAAATACTTAACCTACTGTAAGGAATTTGAAAACATAGAATTGGTTAGGGTTTTATAGTTTTAAGAAAATAGTAGGGTTTTTTGTTAATTAAATTAGGGTTTAGGGCGGTTTTTAGAAAGAAATAAATTAGGGTTTGGTATTTTATAAAAAATAATGTTTATAGCTTATGATTTTATATGAATTAGGGTTTAGTGTTTATGAAAAACTAATTAAAGTTTATAGGTTATGTGAACTGTGAATATGTTTAAAGAGATTAGATGCTACTGTAAGGCTTTATATGAAAAGCTATAATGTGATTCTGAGTAACATGTTGATTAAATAACCATAAGATAAAAACAAATAAACAATCCATGCCAAACAAGTTTACTAGTTGTATTTATTATGACTTATCAAAATAGTAATCTGCACTTCTCATAAACTAACACATAAACTATTTTTAGAAGGAATTGCCTACTGTAATTTTAATTAAATGAAGAACGAACCCTTTTAATGTTTAAAACAATCAAAACATATAGTGTGTATTTAATTTAAAGCATACCATCATTTGATGGCTCCACCAAAATTGTGTAAACGAGAATTCTGAATGAGCTTTGGCATAGACTGTGTGTGTACTGCCTTTGTAGAGTTGGTGTATTGCCTTATTGTTGCTTGTCTTTTTTAATTTTCCAAAGTCTAGTCCTAAATCAATTGTCCAGAAGAAGTCCGAATAATTCTTCAGTAAAATCTCTCCCCTTTTTTTTGTGTTTCTAATGTGGTATTTATAGATAATTAAAAGAAAAAACCTAGTATGTTAAGAAAATTAAAAACTGTTAAGGAAATAAAACTAAAACTGAGTAAAATAAGATTTGGGCAGAAATTGACAGCGCGTACAGGCTGCTGGGCAAGACTGGCATGCGAGGATCGGTATGCTGCTGCGGGTTGGCGAGGGTGCGCTGGGCTTGGGCACAAAGCCTGCGGCGAATTGGCCTAAGCCAATTCGTCGCGCTTGCAGCTTTCGTCGTTGATTTTGTCGTCGCCAATTTTTAATTATATATATATATCTTTAAAAATAAATATAATTAATAAATAATAAAATAAATAAATAATAAATGAGAAGTAAAATAAATATTATATCAAAATAAATAATAAAATAAATAAATATTATAAATAAATAATAAAAAAGAAATAAATAATAAGTAAAATAAATAATATATTATCAAAATAAATAATAAATATTAGAATAAATAATCTATACAACAAAAATTTTTCAGACTGTTTTAAAATCTTTAGACTGGAATTGATAAAAAATTAAAGGTCTATAGTTTGCCCCCTGCTTGAGCGATCTTAGACTACAACAAAAGAGAGTGAAAAGCAATGTGATTTTTGACTGGGTTTAGAGCCAGACTGGACTCCATACCCAAGGTTGGTTTGAGTTCTAAACTAAAAAATAATTTAGGTTCTAGACCCAAGGTGAGTTCTGAACTAAAAAATAATTTGGATTCTGCACCCAAGGTGAGTTCTGGACTAAAAAAATAATTGGGTTCTGGACCCGAGGTGAGTTCTGGACTAAAAAAATAATTTGGGTTCTGGACTCGGAGTGAGTTTTAGACTCAAAAGTAATTTGAATTCTAGACCCGAGGTGAGTTCTGGACTCAAAAATAATTTAGGTTCTAGACCCGGAGTGAATTCTGGACTCAAAAATAATTTGAGTTCTGGACTCAAAAATAATTTTGGTTCTAGACCCGGGTGAGTTCTGGGCTCAAAAATAATTTAGATTCTGGACCCAAGGTGAGTTCTGGTCTTAAAAATAATTTGGGTTCTGGACCCTGAGGTGAGTTCTGGACTCAAAAGTAATATGGGTTCTAGACCCGAGATGAGTTCTGGACTCAAAAATAATTTGGGTCTGGACCTGGGATGAGTTCTGGACTAAAAAAATAATTTTTGGACCTGAGGTGAGTTCTGGACTCAAAAATAATTTGGATTATCTGCAAAAAATAATTGTAGTTAGTAGGATATTAAAAAAATTACAAAAAATTTAACTATTTTTTACCATACCAATACTCTCTTGCCCCCTGCATGGAGAAATATTTTAAAAGTGCAGAAATATTTTTGGACATGCAAATAGCTGAATAATTGAATTTTCTGTTTAAATACTATTTACACACTGTTTAATAACTATTCATTCACTATTTATCAACAGTGATATTAACTTTTTTTATGGATTTACTATTTCTTTTTTGTTTTTTTTTGTTTTGCCATCTGCCTATATAAACCCTCTCGATTGCCATCATTTTTCATTCACTTTCATTCAGAATTGGATTTGAGAGCAGAGAGCTAATTGAGAATATAGTATAGAAGTTTTAAGAGAGTTTAGAATACTCAAGGAAAGAATGCATACTTCAAGATCTGGTTCTCGCTCCAATGCTGAGCTATTAGATTTTATTCAATGACATGAAAATATCACTGTAAATCTACTAGCTGGGATGCAGCTTCATCGCAGTTCAAGTCAAAAAACTAAGGTAACATTGCAACTTAATATTTTAACAACACAAATATGTATTCATTATTTTATTTCATTTCATTTCATTTTAATTTTTAGTTATTAATTATTAATTAGTAATAGTACTAAGAATTAGGGAATATTAAAAATAAATTAATTAATAGACTAATATTAAGAGTTTAATAAATAAATAAATTTAAATAGAACATAACGAGTAATTTAGGCTATGAATTAGTGGTATTGGTAGAATGATATACTTACCTCATGTTGGCTTACCTGGCTCAGTGTTAGCGTGATCGCTGTGTTGTCCAGGGCGGAGGGTGTGTCTATAAAGTTCGATAATGGTATGAAGTAACACCCTCTCAAGTAAAATGGATTGTCCGAGAGTGCGGTTTTGAAAACTTTATCTTGTAATTACCATCTGAGGAGTGTCCGATAGATAGGAGTGCAATTCAAGCATTGTCAGAGCGGTGGATGGACACGACCCATACTTTTCACCTTCCTATAGGAGAGATGACCATTGGCCCAGTCAATTATACATCCATAACTAGTATCTGATACTATGGCCTTCTAGTCCCTCTTACCAATGACATTCTGACACACGAAGAAATTCAATAGTTAATCGGTATGGAACCGTCATTAAAAGAGCCCTTCAAGATAAAAATTGAACCGATTCAGAGTTATTGGATGAGTTATGATGAACAGGTTCGTAGAGAAATAGCCAAACAATATGCTCAGGGATTTTTGTTGTATTTTCTTGGGTCGACCATTTTATGCAGCACTAAATCTGCCATCCATCTGTCAGTGTTGAGGGTCCTTAGTGATATGGATATGGTACCACTTTACGGTTGGGGTGAAGCTGGACTTGCCTATCTCTATCATGGACTAGACAAGATTTACAGGAATAAAAAGTCTTTCATTGGTTTCATGGTGGTTGTCGAGGTACTCTTCTTCCACCATTGTCAATTCCATTCTTATACTTGTATGAATTTGATTTTCATTGTTGTTGCAGGTATGGGCATATGAGCATAATCTTGTGGGGTGCCTGGCATTTTTAAAGAGTGTCTCGTGTATTCGAGGTTGAATTTTTGGTTGTCAGATCGCACAGCAGTTCCTGGATATCACCATGTGCACACCTAGTGCTATCTCTTGAGTTGCATAACCTGGGGCCAGGTAAAATAATATTAGTATACTTTAAAATTTATTTAAAAAGTTTACTTACCTTCTGTCATCCTGTAGGTCGATTTGGGTTGGTGGAACACTAAAGAGTGGATGAACTAGACTTCTTACATGAATGTCGCACTGTCTTTCCAGCATACCCCCCGAGTCATTGCTAGTTCCTTAGTCCTGAGAGATGGACGATCCCAATGAATTGCCCAGTGTATACTTTAAATATCACATCAATGCCAGAGAGTGCGTGGTGGTTAGCTCGGCATGGTTATGATGTTGAAACCTTTTTCTATCCATCGAGTGTGTCATATACCTAGTTTATTCAAGTAGGGCTCTTGAACTTTGACGTATCTCCTATTGGTGTCCAGGAAATTCCTGAGGAAGATGAGGATAGTGATGAAGAGGAGTACCACGGAGAGGGAGGAGGGTCCATCCCTCATCCCAGGGCTAGTACCTCTCAGGTAAACTTTTACCATTTTGCCTTTGCAATTACTCCTTTTTCAACTTGTTTTGACAGTTTTAATGATTATTGCAAGCTACTGGCTCATTTGGTCATGAGGCTGGACCTTCCTCTGCCACTCTTCCATTTTCTCTTTCTTATCAACCGGAGATGTCATCTCATCCACAAGACGTTGATATGAGTTATTTGGTAGGTTATCCTATTCCTTGATGATTTATGCTATATCTATGCATGATTATGTATGCTCTTACCCTTTCCCTTTCTAACTCACAGCGGATGCTTGAGGAATAAAATAAGAAACAGCAAGAGGAGTTAGCCGCTAGTCGCTAATAGGCTGCCCATTTTGAAAATTTGTATCATTAAACAGAGCAAGACTTTCGAGACTTCTGATTCTAGGGAATGAGGGATCCTGGTGCTTCATCTTCTAGGGGGTCCCAAACTGATGACCATGAGATTCCTTTGTCTACTTCTGATGAGGACTGTTACAGACCTGAATTCCAGGGTAATAGAGGTTCAGGTGCTCCTTCTTCGGGTGGACTCGGGATAGATGATATGCCTCCTCCTCCAATAGGCAATGACTTTTTCAGGGCTTTGTTTGATCATGATCCACCACCTCCTTCTTCGTGATTCATCATTATTATATTAATTGAGAAAATATTATAATAATAATGATAATGATAATGATAATGATAATAATAATTATAATTTGCACTTTTACTGCAACTTTTGACTTTCAATTTTTTTTGTTTTGTATTATTATTGTCATTATTATTACTACGGCTTAATCATTGGTTCTTCCTCTCACAATTCAGAATCCTAAAGTAGCACTGATTCACAAAACCAGAAGCAACGCGGCAACTCAAAACCATTTCATCATTGATTTCCTATCCTTGTGCGTCTCGGTTTATAGCCATTCCTTGTCAACTTTGGTATAGCTAATCTCCCTATATAAATTCTATTTCCATGCTATGACCCCATACATAAGCCAAGAAATTTTCCATGAATTTTAATTTCAGCATCAAAATTCCTTTCAACAATTTTAATTTTCCTATAATCTTTAACAATGACAGAACTCAATTTGAAGAAAATAAAAGGTTTTTTTTAAAATATAAAAACCATTCATTGGGAACAAATATCTTGGTCTAAAATCAATACTTTGAAGTGTTTTGAAAATATTAAATTGGACCATTCTTTTTTACATGCCATGGTTTCCTTTTAGAATGTGAATTCTAGGACATTTAAGATAAATGACTTTGAGATATATCCCATGATTGAAGATTTTGAGGCCATCCTTGGATATCCAAGTAATCAACCAATGGCATTGCCCATATTGATTTCCAGAATTCAATAAAAGATGCAAATGTTGTTCCATATTTCAAAGCCCGAAGTTCTACAATTGATGAGAGGTGAGAAAATTCTACTTGGTCCCTTGATTGACTTTTGCATTTCTCACTTGGCTCGTACCAAAACTTGGGGATGCATGTTCTGCCTCTACTTACTTGGCCAATTCTTGCTTGTTTCTTCCTATGGCAATATCGATCTATGAGTATTGGATATCAAGGACTAAATGGAAGGAGGCTTGTCGCCGATACCCGTCATCTTAGCTAAGACTTTAGTTGGATTGGACCAATTTAAAGCAGGATCATCAAGGAGATTGGCCGAAAGTCCGTTGCTACTTCAGGTAACTACCTAAATCGCCCTTTTGGGTTTTCAATTTAGGCTCTTTTTTTCTATTGCTCTAATTTTTGCCTAGTTCGCCCTTGCGGGTTTTCAGAACTAGAGAGCTATCCTAATTTTTGCCTAAGCTTCCCTTGAGGGTTTTCAACTTAGCAGACCCTTTTTTTGTTATTGGTTCTAATTTTTGCCTAGATCACCATTGCAGGTTTTCGAAACTAGCGAACTGCCCTAATTTTTTCCTAGGTCGTCCTTGCAGATTTTTTACCTAACGGACTTTTTTTTATTATATATTTTTCTTTTTCTTATTTTTTTAGATTTGGCTTCAGGAGCATCTTTGCTTGCTTGACACTCCATTCATTTATTTTTCCAGATACCTATTGCGACATCATTCTGCCAGGAAGCTACTCCATCCTGCTTCTTCATATGCTGACTGGGTTGACTGGATCTGCTCACATGCTACAGTCAACATCTGTTGGTTAGTACCTTGTCTCATATCACCATTTGGACGTATTTGATGTATGTTCCTCTCGCTGTTCTTCGTCGAGGTACTTGCTATGATCTTCGCCGGCTTGACCGTCAGTATGGGGCCGAGCCTCGAGGCTCTGAGTTTAATCCTAACTTGGACATGCGTTGTCTGACTGAAGCCTTCTTGGATCAGCTGAAGCAAAGCTGGCCTACACACTACACTTATTATTTGCCATATGTTTTACATTTGTCAATTTATGTAGAAAGAATATTGTTAGGATGAAAAAATAATGAAAGTGATAATAAGAGATGTTTCTTTTCCTTTCATAAATTGTCATCACCTTCCACTATTGTGTTATTTATTTTATCTATATTTTGTCAAACACTTAAAATAGTGCACATAGAAAATTTTTAATATTAACTATGTTTTATTAAATTGGAGAACAACAAAACATAAAGCCAGCATATACAAGATCATTCTTGTCGCCAACTAGCCCTTTCGGGTGCTCTAATTGACAATTTTCTCTCGCTTAGCCCTAATTGTTGCCTAGCCTGCCCTTTCAGGTTTTTAGAACTAGCGGACCGCTCTAAATTTTGCCTAGGCTATTTTTTTTTGGGTTTTCAACCTAGCGAGCCCTCTTTTTTTTATATACATAAAATCTCTTCAATCTGTCAATGTTCATTGGCTCACTAAAATCATTCCTGTCTATGTCTAATAACTTGACTGCACCCTTGTTCATGACTTGTTTCACAACATATGGTTCTTCCCAACTAGGCCTAAATTTCCCTCTTGGATCAAATACATTAGGCTTACATTGCTTCAACACTAAGTCGTCGACTCTGAACTTTCTGATCTTAACCCTTCTATTATAGGCCCGAGCTATCTTTCTTTGATACAGTTGATGATGATACAGATCTTTAACCTCTTCTCTTCTAGTAAAGCTAACAGTGTATATCTGCTTACTACCCACTCCATCTCGGGCAATTCAGCTTCCAAGATGACTTTCAATGACTTGATCTCTATTTCAATTGGCAACATTGCCTCCATCCCATAAATCAAAGAGAACAGTGTCATTCTAGTTGGCATTCGCACACTTGTTTTATATCCCAACAAAGCAAAAGGAAGCATCTCCGACCAATCCCTGTATGTCTTGGTCATCTTAGACAGAATCTGCTTAATTGTCTTATTTGTTGCTTCCACTACATAATTAGCCTTCGGTCTATAAGGGGAGGATCAGTGATGATGGATTTGGTACTTCGAGAATAAGTCCCTAACTACTCCTTAAAACTGTACCCCATTGTCCGATATCATATCGTGTGGGACTCCATACATGCATATGAGATTCTTTTTAATAAATCTAGCCATTTGCATTGCCCCCAGCTTGTTGAAAGATTCAGCCTCGACCTACTTTGAAAAATAATCCACTGGTACTACAATGAAATGGTGAGCGTTTGAAGATGTCGGATGTATCTCTCCTATAATGTCAATCCCCCAACTTGTGAAATGCTAGGGTGAAGACATATAATGCAATTCTTTAGGAGGTATGTGATTCAAATTACCATACATCTGACATTGATGGCACTTCTTCACAAACTCAATGCAATCTCTCTCCATAGTTAACCAGTAGTAACCTTATCGAATTATCATTTTAACTAGGGCTAAACCACTCATGTGTGGACCACAACTTCCTGCATGTATTTCTAACATGATATGCTCCACTTCAGGCTTCCTCAAGCATCTCAAGTGCACCCCATCAGGCCATCTTCAATACAACTCTCCATAAAGGTGATGTATTGTAAGGACAATTACCTTATGGCTCTTCTTTCTTTCTTTGTTGCCCCCAACAGGTATTCCTTATCCTCCAAAAATTATCTTGTAGTGTCATACCACACATCATGGTCTGTATCAGTTTCCATGATTATCTCATATTCATAGCAAGGAGTTGATGAGCTAGTCAAAACCAGAGGCTTAAGAAATAAGTTGATAGGATTTTCCCATACCGAAGCCAATGTGGCTAGGGCATACCCCCATCTAGTTTTCTTCTGTTGGTAGGTGTATAAACCTGCACTTCTTAAAATTCTTCTTCATCATGGTCAAGCAATGGTGGTATGGTTTTAGCTTCTCTTCTTTTAACTCCCACTCTCCATTTACTTGGGATACTACTAGCAATGAATCACGAAAGACTTGCACCTTATCCACCTTCATAATCATCAAGGTTTCCAAACCAAAAATACATGCTTCATATTCTACCATATTATTGGTTGCCTTGAACTTCAACTTCTTAGCTAAGGGGATAAGCTCTTCTTCGGGTGATTCTAGTATGAATCCCAAACCTGCTCCTGTCCTATTCACTCCTCTGTCAAAAATTATTTTCCATCCTTATACTTCTATGGGCTCTATATGTTCAACAGGAAATTCCAAGACTACCTCTTCGCTATCCTGTAATGGTTGTTGGGCTAGGAATTCTGCCACCACTCTACCTTTGATTGTTTTCCTGGTTACATACTCAATCTCAAATTCTTCTAAAATTATCAACCATCGGCCATATTTCCCGATTAAAGAGGGTGTCTCCCTTAAGTACTTCATCGGATCCAACCTGGAAATTGCTTGCACACTATAAGATTGAAAGTAATGTCGCAACTTCTTAGAAGACCAAACTATAGCTATACAGGTCTTTTTAATGATACTATACTTAATTTTATAAGGTAAGAGCTTTCTACTCAAATAATAGACCGCGTGTTCAACCCCCGACTCTTCTGCTTAGGCTAGCATGGCTCCTATTGACTCTTCTTCTACTGCTAAGTATAGTAACAAAGGTTTATCGGGCTTAGGTGGTTTCAAAATAGGTGGATTTAGCATATACTCCTTTATGCGCTCAAAGGCCTTTGACACTCTTCATTCCACTTGACTGGCTGATTCTTTTTAAGCAATTTGAAGATAGGTTCACAGATCATGGTGAGCTTTACTATAAACCTACTGATGTACTGTAACTTGCCAATAAACCCCCGAACTTCTCTCTCCGTCTTAGGGGTTGGCATATCCCTGATTTCCTGGTCAATCCCAATGCCATTTGGACCAATCACGTGTCCCAACAACTTGCCTAAAGTAACCCCAAACACACTCTTCTTTGGGTTTAACCTTAGCTTATACTTCACTGCTCTCTCGAAGAATAATTCTAAGTTTTGGAAGTGTTGCTCCCTTGTATTTGCCTTTACCATCATATCATCAACATATACTTTGACTTCTTTGTGCATCATATCATGAAACAAGATGGTGGCCATCCTCTGATAGGTTACTCCAGCATTCTTCAACCCAAACGACATCACCCTATAACAAAATATACTCCACGTAGTAATGAAGACAGTTTTGGCTTTATCCTCTTAGGCCATTAACACTTGGTTGTATCTGGAAAATCCATCTACAAATGAGTGTAGCATGCTAGAGGCTCCACTATCAATGAGGACATCTATATGGGGTAAAGGAAAATCATCTTTAGGGGAAGCTTTGTTCAAGTCTTTATAGTCCACACACACCCTAATTCTTTCATCTTTCTTTGGTATGAGTACTATATTGGCTAGCCAATCTGGATAATCTATCACTTTAAGAAACTTTACTTGTATTTGTTTAGTGACCTCTTCTTTAACCAATTCAGCCCATTCCAGTCTTAACTATCTAAGCTTTTGTTTGATAGGTTTCATGTGAGTGTAGGTAGGAATCAGATGCACGGCTATGTCTCGATCTATCCCAGGCATATCCTCATAAGACCAAGCAACAACCTCTTCATATTTTTTAAATATGTTTTCAAATCTCTCTCTCTCTCATCAGGAGTAAGGTCAAAAGCTATGCTAATGTTTTTAGAATTTTCAGTTGTTCCCAAATTTAATGATTGTGTATCAAAAGAGTTAATATTAAAGATGCTCATGCAACCACTAATTGAATGTATGCAAACATCAGGAGAAACATCACACAAGTAAGCAAAATCAGACTTTATTGCATTCATTTTGGAAAAGAAAACATCATCATCCTCATACAAAGCAGACAAATTAAAATTAAAATCAAAATCATTGTCTTTAAAATCATAAAGCAGAACATCTTAAAACTTCTCTTTAACCAAGGTAGCAATCTCCTCTGGAGTCTTCTCAACTTTCAAGACAGCTTCCTTCTCCCCTTCCGGATTGGGCTCCTTGTCGACTGGCGGGGTGAGCTCTTTCTTCACTTGTTCCACTAGCTCGACAACATCAGCAAAAATTTCAAAACTTGGGATCAACTTTCCCATGAACATGATTGGCTCGGGCTTTCCTTGGAGTGGTCCCATGTCTGGAGCTTTGATAAAGATCTCTTTAAGTGGTGGGAAGCTCATCTTCTCATTCTTCTTTGGCTGAACATCTTTACTGGCTTTTTCATACCCTAACCCTTTCTTGGAAGTTTAAGTCTTGAAATCTGGAAGCTTTGTCACACCGGCCTTGCCCTTTCCCAGACCAGCACTAGGAAGGTAGCTCATGTTCTTCATCATGTTCAAGACCTTGGAGTCCACTATTTCATCATCAGAAATTGTAGCTACTTGGAAACCATTGAGAGGCCTCTTAATCATTAGAGCATTGACCACCTCATTATCTTCAGCCTCGATGACCACCGTCTCATCTCTGTTAGGGAACTTTATCTTTTGTTGAAGGGTGGAAGGAACTCCACCAAGAGAATGAAACCATGGTCATCCCAAAAGCAGAGCAAAAGTAACGGGTATCTCCAAAACCACAAATTCTATCACAAACTCAATTGGACCAACCTTCACAATAGCTTTGAAAGTTCCTTCGGTGCGCCTTTTAGTATTGTCATAAGCCCTAATGGTTACCTTGGTTGGGCTTAGATCTCTTATTGACATAGCGAGCTTTGGCAAGATTTTAAGTGGGTAAACATTTATGGCAAACCTATCATTAACCATCACATATGGGGTCCTTTTTCCTTTGACTTCTACTTTAATAAAGAGAGGGCGAATGTGATCTCTCCCCTTATCCGGTAAATCCACATTTGAGAAAGATACCATTCCCACATCAACTTCATTCTTCTTTTGAATATCTTCACACTTCATCACTCCTTCAACTTTCATGAAGTTAACCAACTCCTCCGGTGTTATAGAGGTGGAAATTGGCATGCTAGCCAAGGCCTTGGCCATAGTTTCATGATGCTTCTTAGAAGTGGCTAATAGGTCCCAAATGCTAACACTTGCTTGGGTTCTCTTCAACTGCTTAAGCATAGTGTCATCTTCCTCTTCTTTGTTCCCAATTTCAACTTCCTTTCCTTTATTAGTTTCTACTTCCTTGGGTGGTGGCCTTGCATAAGGCTTACCAGATCTAGTGTTCATCACTTCATCTTCCTCAGGCTCGGACCAGGTCCATTCTTCCTTCTTGGGTTTAAGATCATCATCACTATCACTTGAATCCCGAAACTCATTCGCAATACACATTGCTACTTCTTTTCTAACCATGGTTTGTTCAATTTTGCTAAACACCACTTCTTCATTGCTTGCTTCTCCATCCACATCTTGGAAAGAAGACATGACAAAACTTTCATGCAAACCTCCTCTAATCATGAAGGTCACCGATGGTGGTACCTTATTGAACCTTAGCAATGGATTGTCTTTATTGTTTGGTTTGTTGGGCTTGAGCAATTTTCCACTATCAATCAAATCTAGATCTCATGCCTTAACCTCAAACATTTATCAGTGTCATGCCCTTGCATTTGATGAAATTGGCAAAATGTCTTAGTGTCAAAATTAGGTGGGAGAGGGTTAGGCAAAGGATGAGGATTTAAGGGTTGTAACAATCCCTTCTTTTGTAGCTTATTGAGGACCCAAGACAGCAGCTTCCCCAATTCTGAAAACTGCCTTCTTCCTTCTTGGCCAATAGCATTAACATCAACTGCCTTTTGCATGCTTTGGTTACTAGACTGGTAGTTTCCTTTCTCATTCCTTCTTGCTGAAAAGTGATTCTTTTCCCTTTCCTACTCTTCAATTTGCAAATGAGCTTGCAAAAAGTCCTTAAAATCCCGGATAAGCATATGAGACATTCTTTCACAAAGGCTAGGCAGTACCCCTCTCACAATCATTCTAATTTTATCCAATTCATTGGGCGTCCTTTTGAAAAATGCAGCCTTATTCCTCCACCTCTTCACATAGTCCACAAAGTTTTCATTTGGCCTTTGTCTAATGGACTCCACCTCCATTAAAGTAACTTCCAATTAAACATTGTATCCATATTGTTGGATGTGGGCCTTGTATAGAAGATCCTGGCTCTTTTGAGTGCCATAATATAAGGTATTGAACCAATTTTGGACAACAAGATCTAATGAGAGCATGAAGTACATTAGGATTTAAGCCTTAGTAGCTCGGGCAGACTGCATAACAGTGATATATTGATTCATATGGAGGTGAGGATTTCTAGTTCCATCAAACTTTGCAAAGGATGGCATCTTGAACTTGTACGAAACCTCTTCATCTAGCTCAAACAACTTGTTGACCTCGGACATTTCTTCAGTTTTTAGCTTCTTTTCAAACTTCTTTTCTAGGTCAGCAATCAACTTCTCAACATCTAAAGTTTCAGTCTTTTCCATAGCTGATCTTTCAACAACCTTCGGCCCCTTCTTCATGTCTTGAGGATCTTAGAAGTATTAAGCCCAGTTGTCATCATCATCAATGACTACCTTGTCATCATCAAAAGCCACTTCACCAACTTTAGCCTTCCCCTTGTCTTTATTGGTGCTTGCAGATGCTTCATAAGTTTTCCCAAACATTGTAGCCATTTGACTCTTCATGATCTTAGCTAGGGCCCTCTTTAATTCTTCCATTTTTTACTTCAAGGGCATCATCCAATATCTTTTGAATCTGCTCAGGTTCCATTGCTTTTAGTGAGAAGCTAATTGAATTACTACTAGATTCTTCATCACCGGCATAGGTTGGATTATCGTAGGCTTTTGAACTGTTGTAATCCAGGCTGTGAGCCAGAAAGGATCAATGATATGAGGTGCAAATGTATGTATGCATGTATGCACAAACAACAAAGAAAGATAAGTAGAACGTCCCTTCCAACCTTATAACTTTCACACATGAATGGCAAGTCTCTTTTCCTAGGTATATGATTAAAAAAATACCAACATGGGGTATCTTATTTTTGAATAATTCCCTCGGACATTTTAACCAATAGTTATATTTTCGAACATGGAAATCAGTTCATAATAGGTTTTAATCCATCCAATCAACTAAAGTAGCTTTTATGCTATATTGGATTAAAACTAAATTAAGAGGTTTATTATAAATAGATTTCTCACTTGAAAAAGTAACTAATGATTCATGCCAAAAACAAGTACATGAGTAATAATTCTTAGTATAAACTAGGCTCACAATTTATTTTTAGCATTTCCATAATTGACCTAAATATTCATAAGCTCTTTTGAAAAGGTTGTGAAAATAATTTTGTTTCTAAGCCCTTAGTAAAGAGATTATTAGAAAATAAAATAGATTTTGGGCTTTGCATTTATGCCATGAGAAAAGAATTTTTGACTCGTTTTTAGAAAGGTTTTATGTCCAAAGACCATTTCAAAAAATTTAAAAATAGTTTTAGTCTTTTGGACTTTAGAGGAAAAATTATTTGAGTTTACAATGTAATTAGGTCATAATAAAAAAAGAACAAACCAATTAAGCCATGATTTAAATCAAGATAATTTAACCATAGTCAAACAACAAGCATTTGGGGTAAAAACATAAGGAAAGTAACTAGGCCAATTACATGAGCTTTAGTCTTTGAGTTAAAAGGCTTAGGTTCCTATAGCAAGTATATATCAAAAGGTATAAGGATATGAGTGGTTATGACATGCTTGATCTCCATACCTTGAGTGAAAGTATGGCATCCCTTACATAACACAACACGGATAACATGAGCAACCTAAGTCACGCACACGATGCAATTTAAATGATGCAATGAATAATATCATGATAAGAAAGAATAAAATAATATTGACCAATGAAATAAACTTCTCTTATCCCCAGTGGAGTAGCAACTGTGAGCGAGAATTTTTGCCTCCACTCCTGGTGGAATGGTTCTTGTGACTTCGGCACTGTTAGGCTTGGGGCCTTAGAGAACACGGGCCTAAGTCTGGAGAAAATGAAGTCACCACCGAGAAAAAGAAATGGGTGGATGACTCAATTCCTAAGGAATCCCCAACCCCCTAATTGGCACGAAAAGTTGGGTATATGTGGGGAAGGTGAGAATGACCCAGCACCCCCACAATGCCCGGTTCATTGGAACCAACCTCCTTTTCAGGTCTTAATATTATAAAATTCTTAATTAATACAATATTATCCATAGTACATGCGATCATAATAATAAATAAATACTTTATTAAAATCAAAATAATGTCCAAACAAAACAAACAAGTAGGCACCCATCCATGGATGGAAACATGTCTTTACAATTTGTCCAATGTCCAAAGGAAAATAAATAAAATAGGATACCCACCAGTCGGTGGAAATGCATCATTTACATTGACCCAAATTTAAAATAAATTAAATCACATGATGCTCCTAACATGAGATACCCAAAATATGGAAACATACCTCTTACAATTCTTGAAACCAAAACAAATCAATAAAAATAACCAACCATTCATCATAAATAATTTATTCATTGAAGGTGTAAATAAAAGATATAAGTAAACCGTGAATCAAAACATATAATAAACATGCTTTTAACTTAAATAAAGCAAATAAAGATTCAAGTTTAGGTTTATGTCTCAATTTAGGGTTTTGGGATTTTGGAATTAACACAATTATTATTATTATTTAAAATACTTAACCTGCTGTAAGGAATTTGAAAAAATAGAATTGGTTAGGGTTTTATAGTTTTAAGAAAGTAGTAGGGTTTATGGTTAATCAAATTAGGGTTTAGGGCTAATACCATGCAATTAGAGTTTTTAGAGAGAAATAAATTAGGGTTTGGTATTTATAAAAAATAATGTTTGTAGCTTTAGATTTTACATGAATTAGGGTTTAGTGTTTATGAAAAACTAATCAAAGTTTATAGGTTATGTGAACTATGAATATGTTTAAAGAGATTAGATGTTACTGTGAGGTTTTATATGAAAAAGCTTTAATGTGATTCTGAGTAACATGTTGATTAAATAACCAAAAGATAAAAACAAATAAACAATCTGTGCAAACAAGTTTTCTAGTTGTATTAATTATGACTTATCAAAATAATAATCTGCACTTCTCATAAACTAACACATAAACTATTTTTAGAAGGAATTGCCTACTGTGATTTTAATTAAATGAACCCTTTTTAATGTTTAAAACAATCAAAACATATAGTGTGTATTTAATTTAAAGCATACCGTCATTTGTTGGCTCCACCAAAATTGTTTAAACGAGAATTCTGGATGAGCTTCGACAAAGACAGTGTGTGTACTACCTTTGTAGAGTTGGTGTAGTGTCTTATTGTTACTTGTCTCCTTTAATTTTCCAAAGTCCAGTCCTAAATTAATTGTTTAGAAGAAGTCCGAATAATTCTTTAGTAAAATCTCTCCCCTCTTTTGTGTGTTTTTAATGTGGTATTTATAGGTAATTAAAAGAAAAAACCTAGTATGTTAAGAAAACTAAAAACTGTTAAGGAAATAAAACTAAAACCGAGTAAAATAAGGTTTGGGCAGAAATCGGCAGTGCGCGTTGGCTGCTGGGCAAGATTGGCATGCGAAGATTGGCGCGCCGCTGTGGGCTGGAGAGGGCACTCTGGGTTGGGGCGCAATTTCACTGCAGGCAAAACCTGCGGCGAATTGGCCTAAGCCAATGCGTCGCGCTTGTAGCTTTTGCCGCCGATTCTGCCATCGCTGATTTTTTATTTTATATATATATATATAAATATATTTAAAAATAAATATAATTAATAAATAATAAAATAAACAAATAATAAATGAGAAGTAAAATAAATATTATATTAAAATAAATATTATATTAAAATAAATATTAAATAATAAATAAAATAAATATTGTAAATAAATAAAAATAAAATAAATAATAGGTAAAATAAATATTATATTATCAAAACAAATAATAAATATTAAAATAAATAATATATACCACAAAAATTATTTCAGACTGTTTTAAAATTTTTAGACTATACTGGATCAAAAATTAAGGGTCTACAGTGTCCTTTGAGGTTGGATGGTGCAACAAACTTCCCTTAAATTGAAGGTTTATGCAACAATAAAGCAGTTCTATTTATTTATTTATTTATTTTTAAATCAAATGTTAACTTTGTCTAATCAGTGTCATTGTACCTTAGGACTCGATTTCTCCAAATTAACCCATCTATAACATCATAATCCTAGTTACCCTACTAAACTTGGTAATCATTTCCATTTAAGCAAGAACTGTTGCACTTCAGATAAGCACATACACATTACTTGGCCAAAGGTCACATTAAGTTTAAATATTTTCTATCTCATATGCATCCTTATACAAACTATCTCCATTAATAGACTCTACCTACGAAAAGACATGAACATGTCTTTAATAGGCTTGAAATGGGATCTATAAGGGACATGGGTTAAGCGGAGGTCATTTTTAAACTAGAGTTGATTTGACACTGCTGACAAACCTTCACACTATAAACTTTATACTGGAACCATATACTATTAGAGATTCCATTTTCACCCTATGTGCATCACTTTTATCTTATTACTTCATGGAAATATAAAGCTTTAATGTCCTTCCATCTTCTTGAAAGAAATCTAGATCGAATCAGTACTATCTTGATTTTAGACCACCCTTTTTCTTCCGCTTTCTTTCCATCCTTTTTCTTTTTGGAATATCAAGTCTAAGACTTTCAATATTGTTGACTTGGAGTTACGTTGGACAAAATGAAAGATGATTTTTCCCTAATTCTCTGATTTTATATGAATCTTTTGGCTGGATTGGACTAATTCAAGTCAATCTATCCTCGTAAACTAAGTGGAAGTCTCCTGCTTGCTTTAGTTGACTATCTGAACCACCTTTTGGGTTTTATTTTCTTTTCCTTTTTTTTCTTCTTCTTTTTCTTTTCTTTATTTTTTTCTCTTTTTTTTCTTTCTTTTCTTTTTTTAGCTCTATGAAAGTTGTCTTGTCTGCATCATTCTATGCTTTTGAGTATGGATGAGTAGAGTAGAGTGAGTTTGCTTTAACAAGGATAAATCATTTGATTCCCTGATGTCATCTTAATAGATTGGAGATATTAGGTCCAGTATCAAGTGAACTTTAACTATCATTATGGTCTTGACTATGCATTCCTTTCTTTGATCTTCTTGCTCCTTCACCTTAGTGATCATAAAACTTGTCATAAGAGTCACAACAATAGCTAGGGTAGGTGTGAGTGGGAATTTTTGCCCCCACTCCCATATGGAATGGTTCTTGCAACTTCAGCACTATTAAGCTCAGGGCCTTAGAGAACATGGGCCTAAACCTGGAGAAAATGGAGTCACCACAAAGACTGGCAGAAAAAAAAAAGAAAAGGGTAGATGACTCTATTCCTAAGGAATCCCCAATCCCTTAATGGGTTCAGGAAGTTGGATACGTATGAAAAAGGTGAGAATGACCCAGCAATCCTATAATGCCCGATTCATTGAAACCAACTTCTTTTTTAGGTCCATATATTATTAAATTCTTAAATATGATAAAATCATCCATACTACATGCCAAAATAAATAATCATTGTATTAAAATTAAAACAAGTTCAACCAAAATAATAAATGGGTACCTATACTACATGGAAATATGCCCTTACAACCATGTCCAATATTCAAAATAAAATAGGACACCCACAAATTGGTAGAAACATATCATTTACATCAATCCCAAAACTTAAAATAATTTAAATTACATGGAACTTTAACTAATGAGGTACCTACAAAGTGGAAACATACCTCTTACATTTTGAATATAAAATAAACCAATAATAAAAGGCATTTAATCATCCATTGTAAATAAAAGTAAACCATTCATTACAATTCATCCATCAAATGAATGAACCATCAATCATAAGCAGATAATAAATAAACATACATTAATAATTAATTCTACATTTAAATATCATATTAAAAATAGATGCTCAAACTAGGGTTTATTTGATATGAATAAGGGTTTAAGAAAATATGATTAATGTTTTAAGGTTTTAGAAAAAACACAATTAGGGTTTGGAATTTTAAAAAAATAAGATTGGGGTTTTAGGGTTTCATAGAAAATACAATTAGGGTTTCAAGGTTTGAAAACTTGTTTTATTGGTTTATAAATGAAAATTAGGGTTTTAGTTATTAGGTTACTGGATATTAGGGTTTAAGAAATTACTTAGCTACTGTGATATTAAAACTTTTGATTAAATAAGCTACTGAGATTATACTAATGTACTTTAGCTACTGAGATAATATATGCTCTTATGGATAGTTACTGGATGAAACAAATAACTTATTGTGAATTATAAGTCGAACAGTCACCGGTTATACATTAAACAAAACTAATATAAATAAAAGACTAATGATTATAACATTCTGGACTTATTTTTAAACAAAGGATAAATACATTCAGAATTTAAAACTATCATCAAAGCATTTTATGTTGAATTTAAATGAGTTAAATTTAGAATATACCGTCGTTAGTTGGCTCCACTATAATTAAACATTAATCTTGCAATGATTTGAATCTCTGGCTCGGCAGGACAAAGACAGTGTGCTATTGCCTTTGTGGTGTAGTGTTTATGGTTTTGTAATCTATTGTGTTTGTTGCTGGTTGCTAACTCTCTGTCAATATTACTTAATGTTGCTGCTAGGGAATGATTGTTTAATGCGTACTACCTATTATTGCTTGTTGCCGCCTCCCGACTGCTTCTTTTATCCTGTATTTTATAAGAAGACATTAGGATAAATCCTGTAAATGATTATTATTTTCCTATATTATCACAGTTTCTCTGAGGCATATTGAATTAAAACCATTTTAATCCAAGGTAAACAGTGACCATATCGGATTAAAACAATTTAAATTCGAGGCAAAACACATTCAAGTCCATCAATCCTCCCACTATCATAAAGGTCATTGGCAGTAGCACTCTGTCAAATTTGATAAGAGGCTTGGCATATCAAATTGGGACATCTAATTTGACATGACCCTTAATTTTAACTTAATTCAGTATCCGAAATTATTTTTAAGGTAGTCTCCTACTATGTTTAGGATGAGTGAACATTATTAAGCCCTAATTTTGCCTATAAATCCAAAGAAACAAAGAGGAGATGGCAGTAATAAGAAAAAGAATGAAAGTAACATAAACAGAAACAATAATAGAGACAATTCGCTTGATCTTTTGGTCGTTGAGAGACCAAGAATTATTTTGATCCAAACTTATGAATCAAACAATAAGCTTGGCTCAACATATTTAATTTGGCCATGTCAACAATGCAAGTTTGATAATTTAATTTACTTAGACTTACAATATTGCTTCCATTCTTTAACATTAAGTAGTGATTGTTTAAAGTTATTATTTTAGTTGATTAAAAACTTCATCCAATGAAGAACAATACTGATTTAACTCTGCTTAACATGATTTAATCTAAATTATTTTGACACAAAGCCCTATTTCATTAGGTTTAGCCCTAGTTTACATGTTATAATTTTGATTTGTACATTAAACCCCTAGATTACATGTTTTAGTTTTAGTTTATTTTCTAAACCCCTAATTTTACATCCTAAAACCCTAATTTTATTATTTTACATCCTAAAACCCTAATTTACATGTTTAAAACCCTAAAACTTTAATTTAGTTACCAAAACCCTAATTTACATCATTAAATAATATTTTTATAATCTAACCTCAATTTGTGGAAGAAAACCCTAGATATGTGTAATGGAATCCTACTTTGGTTAAAGTTTGAATCTTATTGTTTAATGGTTGATTGTATAATTAAATTAATTACTCTATATGGAAGTTTGAATGGTCTAATTGTGTTTGGTTAATTATTTAAATTTGAAGGATGTAAAAGGCACGTTTCCATGTCATGGGTGCCTTGTTTGTTAAGCTTGATGTTTTATTTGATTTATTATCTTATTTGAGTTTTGTGGATCAATGTAAGGGACACCCTACACCTTTCCAACAAATGGTGGGTGTCCCATTTCATTTAATTATGTTTTAGACATTGAATATTATTGTAAGGGCATGTTTCCATCTTGTATGGGTGCCTATTTTATTATTTTGTTTGAACTTGTTTTGATTTTAATATAGTAAATACTTATTTATTTCAATTGCATGTAGTATATATTATATAATGATAAGTAAAGAATTTGGTAATGTATAGACCTGAAAGGAGGGTGGTTTCAACGAACCGAGCGCTATGGGAGTACTGGGTCATTCTCACCTTCCCCATGCGTACCCCACTTTTCAAACCTAATAGGGGCTTTAGTATTCCTTAGTAATCGAGTCATCAACCCCTTTCTTTTTTCCAGCCTGCCTGGGTGGCAACTTCATTTTCTTCGGATATAGGCCCGTGTTGTCAAGGCCCTGAGCCTAACAGTGCCAAAGTCACAAGAACCATTCCAAGTGAGAGCGGGGGCAAAAATCCCCACTTGCAACTAGCCAGTAGGAACTATAATTGGACTATGATTGAATTTGGGTATGCTATTGGTTTAGTTGAATTGCAAGGCACTAGTGGGAAAACTCATAGCTTTGATGAAAAGGAGACATAGACTAGACTAGGAGGATTGGGTCAGTTTAATAGAAAAATTTCTAAAGCCACAAATTTTATAAACCCTTTTTATCAATATATCCATGTTTGCTTAACAAATACTACTTTTGGTAGAGGTGAGAGGCAAGGCAATGTAAATTCCAAAGAATTACATTTCTTTTATTGTGCCATGTGAGAAAGACCCTTCAATTTTGATTTTTGGTTTGCCAAAAGTTGTGAAGAAGTCGTTAAGCAATCTAAAAAAATTGTTATAGGGGGAATGATCGCTAAAATTGTTGAGTACCTAGAAATTAATTATAATCATCTTACACTTGTACCGGGTAAGACAACAATTGACATGGGAACTATTTTAGCTATAAGGCTAGCAGAGAAGATGGGTAGGCAATATGTCATGCTAGGACCACCTAATACTGATATTAATATTGATGAAGAAGAACTCATTAGATAGGGATATAAATTTTAGAAACCTACATAGCAACATCATTCTCTACCTCATCCTTCTAAATCTGGTCCTTCTACTCCACCAAACACATTTGATTTTATTTCTAACAGGTTGGATACTTTTGAAAATGAAATGAATCACAGGAAAAAGCTTTGGAGTAATGATTTGACAACCTGGAGCAATGATTTATAGGAGTAGAGCATGAGGTTCGTATTGTCTCTACCTAGATGACCGGACTAAGCGAGCAAATCAACACCTTTTTTGCCCAATTTAGATTGTAATACCCACCTCCACAGCAGCCCCATCCAACTTGTGATGGTGATGATGATGGTATCCACTGAGGACAATGGTGATTCAAGTTTAGGGGAGTTTCCCTTGATTGGTTGATAAATTTGCATTACTTGTGGTACTTTGTTTCTTTACCTTGGTTTTTATTATGCTTTTGAATATTTTATTATGCTTGTTTTTATTTTCCTTTTGAAAAATTTCATATATGCTTGTTTAGAGTATTTAAACTTAAGAGTTTATTTTAGATCATTATTACATATGGTTTAATACTAATTATGTGTGTTTAGCAATTATTATGAATGAAATTTATATACGTACTTGTTATAGAATAAGTTGAGTTCACAATACATTACTTATATGTTGTTTTATTTGTTAAAATTTTTAATTAAAAGTTTTTAAGTTTAAGGTCAAATTTTGTTAAAAATAACTATACTTTATGGATTTTTAACCAATTGAGCTCTTGAATTTATTTAAAAGTAATTGCTTATTAAATGTTTAGAATAAGTTTATATTCTTTTACATTATGTTCTATCAAGGCCTAGAGCATGTTTAAAAGAGCTTTTGAGGCAAAATTGAACCTTGCTAAATGGAGGGGAAAATTATTTAGGCATTGTTTATTTAACAAAAATCTTATATCCACCAATTTCAAACATTGCCTTCCCATTTGAGCCTAAAAATAAATCTTAGCTTGAGTTTTTCTTTGATTTGATTTACCACAACAACTACCCTTTTCAAGGTTAATTATCTTTTGAAAATTTTCTTGATGATCATGGTTTAAATGAATTATGTATAGAATCAATGGTGATAGCATTTGTTAAATTATATTGTTAAAGTATGCACATTTAATAGTTTGTGAACATAAAGAAAAAGAAATGTATAAGTAAAGGAGGATTGTAGTGGAAAAATCAATGTTGAAGAAGAAAAAGATTAGTATTAAGTTGAATTGAATATAGTGTAAGTGTATTGAATTACATTTAATTGATTTTAATATAGAGGTTTGTGTTTGGATTTAATAGTATTCTTTAAGTGATGAATATTATTTCTTGGATAAATTGAGTGGGATTAGTAATGAGTTTGATTTGACCATAGGAAATATATATAAGTCATGGAAGGTAGTTACAATATAATTGATGAAAGACTAACTCACTAGCTGGTGGAGCATTTGAAGAGAGAAAAGACTTGCGAAAATTATTAATAATTGTATTTGAATAGTCTAAATGAGTGAATAGTTAGAGAATAGATAAATGATAATGGCTAGTGACGAGTAATTGTTGGGTTACTATTGAAAGAAATAGGAAACCTTGTGGGTTAAGGTAAGGTAATGAAAAGGGTGATTGCTCACTAGTGAATCAAAATAGTTGGGAAGAAAGGATAAATAAGATAAAAAGAAAGACATGAAGGATTAAATAAGTGATAGTGGTTAAATTATGTAAATAATATTTTAATACACAGACTGTATATGTAACAACCTCATAACCTGCCCACATATAATACACATTCACTCAAACATGTAGTATAGACGGATAGGGTATAAAAGAATTACTAAAGTGTTATTATTAAACCTTATTCACTTCATACAATTAGTTTGTAATTGAAAGTATTGTATAAACAATAAAATATATATTGGAAAGTAAATATATCTATAAAAATTTTGCCTGAGTTCTGTTTGAAATACAGATATTAATAAGACCAATTGGCTTAACATGTAAACAACTATTACTTCTCAAAATAAATTTTATATTTCATTCTCATCTCTAAGTTCCATAGTCACATTTATACATTTATATATAAGGAAACATAGTGGTACTTTATAGAATGTTCTAATATCATAACACAATTCATATGTAATACAAAGTAGTTTATTAATTGTACATTCATCTAAAAGAATATTTACAAAATATGCTTAGACTTGATCTTGTGGCAACTGACGCTTCTAGTATTTGGCCACTAACTAGACTTACCTTGGTCTAAAAGGACTCCCGGTCTCTATCCTGTCACCTGCACGGTGAATAAATCACGCTAAGCCTAAAGCTCAGCAGTATGTACTTGATAATGCAGCATTAATATGTCAATGATATGAACATGTATGGAGTCTTTATGTGATAAACATTAACATCATCATTTATATGTACAAATATAATCAACCAACATGCCCATAACCATTTCCATGGCCTGTCTCATCATCAATGACACCTCTGTGTCTCGCTAGTGGATGTAGCAATATCTGTGACACCCAGTGTCTCATCCACAGCGTAACCAATAATATGACACTTCAAGTGTCTCGCTAAGGGGTGTAGTAACATCTCTGTGGTACCTAGTGCCTCACCCCATCGCTTGTGGCATGCTAATCACTGAGCGTAATCTTCTGGCAGCTAGGTAGAGTATAAGACAATAGACATTTACATTACATTTAACCAGTTTCTCTTTTCATATTCTCATAATTTATTCATATATCATTCTCATTTGCATCATATTTCAACATATTCAACATAATAACCACATGTTCCTCGTTGTCATTTACATTTTATTTTTTTTCAACATAATAAATCGTGGACTCAGTTTTCCTTTCTACCCAACCCTCAACACTTTCTTCCATGAAGACACTTTTAAAAACACCTTGTCATCCACATTAAATTCTATGTCTCTTCTCTTTAAATCAGCATAGGATTTCTATCGGTCTGAAGCTGCTTTCAATCGATCCCGAATCAACTTCACTTTCTCCTTAGTCTCTTTAATCAATTCAGGACCTACTAGTTTTCCTTCTCCAACTTCATCCCAACACAGAGGTGTTCTACACATCCTCCCATACAATGCTTCATACGGTGCCATATCAATGCTAGATTGGCAGTTGTTATTATATGCAAATTCAATCAACGGCAAATGTTTATCCCATCTGCCAATAAAATCAATAATAAAACTCCTTAATATATCTTCTAGCACCAATATTATTCTTTGAGATTGCCCATCAGTTTGTGGATGGAATGTAGTACCTAGTGTATCTTGTAAGCTCTTCTAAAACCTTAAGGTGAATCTAGGATCTCGATCAGACACTAAAGAAATTAGGCGTGTAATCTCAAAATCTCATTGATATAAATCTCTGCTAACCTATCAAGGGAGTAATCCATTCTCACAAGTAAGAAATGAGCCAATTTCATCATTCTATCTCCAATTACCCAGATTGCATCATGCTTCTTCTGGGTCAAAGGTAGTCCAGTAACAAAATCCATGGTTACTCTATCCCATTTCTATTCAAGCACCAATAAAGGTTGCAGCAATCGTAAAGGAACCTGGTTTTCTACTTTTATCTTCTGGCAAGTGAGGCCTTTGGATACAAACTTTGCTATATCTTTCTTCATACCCATCCACTAATAATGTTGCTTCAAATCTTGGTACATTTTAGTACTCTCAAGGTGCATAGCATAAGCCACTTGATGTGCCTCTTTTAAAATCTTTTTCTTCAATTCTATATCTTCTGGTACACATAACCATGTTTTGTACCTCACACTACCATCATTTCCAATTTGAAAAATTTCACTCTCCCCCTTAAGGCAACCTTGCACAATTTTCTAGATCTTCACATCTTCCTTTTATGCTTCTTTAATTTACTCTAAGAGTAATGGCTTAACTTGCAATTGTGCCACAAGTGCACCATTATTCCCAACTTCAAATTTAGCATGCAATACTCTTAACTCAACTAATAAAATAAGAGAATAAGCAATCAATCTTGGTATAGACATCTGACTCAAAGCATCTGCAACTATGTTAGCTTTGCCCGGGTGATAGTCTATCAAGTAATCATAATCCTTGATTAATTCCAACCATCTCCTTTGCTAAAGATTTAACTCTTTCTGCACTTCCAAGTACTTCAAACTTCTATGGTATGTATAAATATAACATTTCTCTCCATACCGATAATGCTGCCAAATCTTCAATGCAAACACTATAGCTGCTTGCTCTAAGTCATGGGTCGAGTAATTCAGCTCATGTGGCTTTAGTTATCTAAAGGCATAGGCAATGACTCTACCTTCCTACATCAATACACAACCCAAACCATTATGTGAAGCATCACTTAAAATCACATATGGTTTGCCTTCCATAGGTAGAGTAAGGACAGAAACCTAAATTAACATGTCCTTCAACTACTCAAAACTCCTTTAAGATCTATCTATCCACTCAAATTTCACCCCTTTCCAATATAATCTTATGAGTGGCATGGCTATCATAAAAAATCATTTCACAAATTGACGATAATAGCTTGCCAATCCTAGAAAACTCCTTACTTCAGTAACATTCTTGGGTGGACTCCAATTTAAGATTGCCTCAACTTTACTCGGATCCACTCTAATCCCTTCCACTGAAATAACATGCCCAAGGAAGGTTACTTGGTCCAGCCAAAATTCACACTTGGACAATTTACAAATAATTATTTCTCCCTTAATGTCTGTAATACAATTTGTAAGTGTTTATCATGGGCTTCTTTAGATTGTGAATACATAAAAATGTCATCAATGAATACCACTACAAATTGATTTAAATAAGGTTGGAGAATCCGATTCATTATATCCATAAAAGCCGTTAGTGCATTCATTAACTCCAAAGGCATCATAAGGAATTCATAATATCCATACCTCATGCAGAAAGCAATCTTAGGTATATCTGTCTCCTTCACTCTCAATTGATGGTACCCTGATCTCAGATATATTTTAGAGAACACAGTTGCTCCCTTCAACTAATCAAAGATGTCATCAATATGAGGTAATGTATACTTATTCTTGATGCTTACCTTGTTTAATCGACTGTATTCAATACATAGTCTTAAGGTACCATCCTTCTTCTTAACAAATAACATCGGTGCTCTCCTACGGTGAAACACTAGGGAATATAAATCTCTTATCTAACAATTCATGTAATTATACCTTCAACTCTTTCAACTCTACCGGTGCCATTCAATAAGGAGTAATAGAGATAGGAGTGGTACCTGGCATCACATCGGTACCAAGCTCCACCTCTCTCACTGGAGGTAATCCTAGTAGCTCATTTGGGAATACATCCAAAATTTCAGCCAATATAGGAATAATATTGAGCTTAGACTTTTCTGCTAGTATCCACTACATGTACTAAATAGGCTTCAGATCACTTCCTTATCATTCTTCTAGCAGCCACTGCAAAAATAAAAGTTGATAAGAGGTGCCTTGACTCACATCTCACCATCACTTCTTTCTCTTTAAGTGCTTTTATAATAACACTCTTCTGATGGAAATCCACTACAACTATATGTCTTGCTAACCAATCCATACCTAAGATAATATCATATTCCCTAAAAGGCATTTCAATCAAACCACTAAGAAATTCCTCTTCTTGCACTGCAATAGGACTGTCTCAGTAAACTCTACTAACCACTACACTATTTTCTAAAGGATTCATTGCCAATACATCAAATCCCAAGGATTCACAATGTACACCATGCATGGGAAAATTTGATGCACTAATGTATGAGTGGGTAGATCTAGGATCTATCAACGCATGCACAAGGGTACCAAATAAAGAAAAAGTACTGCCTATGACATCTGAAGCATCCTGCTTCTTTTGTATCACATAAACTCTCTGGGAACCTCTAGTCTCTTCTGGCCTACTCACAGATGTCAAATTCCCCCTTTGGCTATCCCTAGATCTACCTCTTCTGCTACCACCTCAACTTCCCCTTCCTCCTCTACTACTCTGTCTACTCCGTACAGTGTCAACCAATCTCTCCTCCAGTGGCTTGGGATAATCTCTGATATAATGATCTTTGGACCCACATCTATAGCATCCATCTACTGCACCTGGCCTCCAACACACACCTCTGTGCATTAGACCACACTATACACATATAGGTGGTGGATATCCCTAAGAACCCGGTGTTAGTCTGCTAGCTACCAATACTGCAGGCCTCTGCCTCTATTGTTGTGACCTATAAAATTGTCCCTAACTCTTGCAAGATTTCTGTAAATAACCAACCCTACCCCTTTTCGAAGATGAGGACCCTGCTTCCATCGAAACTCTTTTCACTCTGCTTTCTTCTGCCCTGATCACAGCTGCAAGTCCTTGTGCCTTCTGGAGATTTTGGGCGGCTAACACTAGCTTTGAGAAATCAGCATACTGGACCACTGCCACCTAACACATAATAAATGCTTCAGTCCTTCTTCAAACCTTCTACACCGGTCCACTTCATCTGTCAAAATACCAACTGCATTGTAATTTCCCAAATCTTTGAAAATTCCTAATTTTTGAAAATTAAATAAAATAAATTATAATTTAATTGGATAAATAAAATAAATAATTTTAAATGAAAAATGAAGGGTTTTTAAATGGAAAAGTGGAATATATATGATATATATATGCAAAATATACATAACATATACAAAGTCAATTTTTTTAAAAGTCAAAATATACATAACATATACAAAGCCAATGGAATTTTTATAAATAAATTTTGAAAATTTAAAATTATTAAAATTATTCAAAAATAATTTAACTTAAATGAAAGATTATTTTTGGACTTTTAATTAATTAAATAATTAATTAAATAATTAATTATTAAATTATTAAAATAATATAATATATATAAGGTTGAAATTAAAAGTGGAAAGAAAGAGAAAATTGATTTTGGTCTTCTTCTTCTTCTTTTTCTTCTTCTTCTTCTTCTCTCCAAGTTGAACCATCAGGGATGCCAAGCTCAAGGTTTTGCTTCTTCCATACTCCACAAATTGAGAGATTTCAAGTGCTCAAAGTGGATTTTTGCTTATTTCCACTAACTTTGGTAAGTTTCCAACTTCTTTCTTTGAATTCCATGAAAGTTTGAATATGTGTATTTTGGGCATGTGAAGTGGGATGATTTAATCATTGGAATTGGTAAGCATGAAGTTATTTTAGGTGATTAATAATTATTTTAAGGTTGGATTGAAGAAATGATTGAGTTTGGGTAAGGATTGGTGAAGAGAGAGAATTTAGGGTTATGGACTTTTAGGGTTTGAGAAATTATGATTTTTAATTGTGCAAATTGATTTCAAATGAGTTTTTTCATAAACAAGATTTTAAAGTCAAATATTGGATTTGGTTGAGTTTGATTGGAGTTTGGGAATGGAAGTGTTGATTTAGGGTTTTGGAAAAGTGATTTAGGGTTTTGGAAAAGTGATTTTTCAAAGTTGTTGAATTGTTTGATTTTAGTTGTTAAAGCATGTTATTTAGTGATAAAAGTGATGAATATAATCTTGAAATGATAAATGGATAAAGTTGGAATGGAAAACCTTCAATGGGTGAAGGTTATGCCATTTTAGGATTTTGGTCATAAGTGCGTTTTTTTGTAATGTAATTATTTTAAACATGTAAAATATGTTTTTAATAATATAAATAAACTTAAAATACCAAATTGAGTGGCTTAGTGTGATATTCCAAAGTTAAAGTGAAGTTAGCCTTAACTTTGAGATTTTTGTTTGAATGATGTTTAATTATGATTTAAGATTGGAAATGCCTTAGAGTGTGATACTAAATGATTATTTATGATCACATTTGGTATAGTCATTAAAGAGAGTTAATTTTCCCCATCCTAGTGTTGAAGGGCAAGTTGGAAGAGAAGGTTGGAGGTGGTGTTTGAGCTTGCTTTTGGTTGCTTTTTGAAGAAAGTACAAACTTTGGATAAATTAGACATATTTGCATTACATTGGGCTTAACACATTTTGGATTAAAAAAATGTGTTAAGCTACTTGATACATGGAACATGTATGAATAATGTGCTATGACATGTGTAATGTCATATATGTATTAAATGCATTGTGAAAAAGCCATTGTTAACGACTAAATTATATAAAATGTGAAATATGTGTATTATGTGAAAATGACCTAAAGTGTTTGGGTAATGCTATTTGTTGTATATGCATTAAGGGTATTGATAAAAAGCCATTGGTAATGGCTAAAGTGCATAAAATGTAAATCATATATGGATTATGTGAATTTACCTAAAATATATGGGTGATGAGTTTTAAGGTAAAATGTGATGCAATGAGATGATATGATGAAATGTGATGAATTGATATTGCTATAAATGAGAAAAATGAGAAAAGTGAGAAAAAGATTAGAAAATAAGGCAATGTGCCTAATAGATAATGAAAAATGAGGCAATGTGCCTTGCTTGATTATGAGAAAATGAGAAAGAGGTTGATTATGAGAAATGTGAAATAATTGTGTGCTTAGTATGTTGTTCAATTTTCAAAGTTTTGTATTTGGCAGCATCCCTATGAAGTTATCCTCATTATTTTCCTTCGGGGCTAGCTTTTGAGCAACTATTTAATTTGCCTTTGGGTTATACGTTGGACGTCACTTGCCTTCGAGCTAGATGCTAGGTGTCACTTGCCTTTGGGCTAGACACTAGATGTCAATATGGACCAGAATAGTAACTATAGAATTTGAATAGCATATTAGATCCTTTGAGCCCATGCTTGTGTTTGTTTTTATGTGAATTGTGAATTGTGAAACAATTGAGAAATATGTTAAAATGAAATGATATGAGATATGATATCCATATGCATTGTGCATTGGCATTGCATTTGAGTTTTATTATTATCAAAGTTTATACCACTAGGCGTTTGGCTTAGCGCGATTGAAATTCATAGCACAGGTGACAGGGTAGATCCGGTAGAGCCTGAGAGTTCGTCTAGACCAGGTCGGGTCTAGCTTTGAGATTGCATAAGTTGATTTTGCTGCTTCTTCGAGATCAGTGTCGATTATCAGCATGTATATATTTTATATTATCTTATATGTTGATATTATGTATATTATATTATGTTTTGAGGTATATATATTGTAAATTATAAAGAATGGGTTTAAATTTTATAATGTGGATTTTGTATTTGCTTTTGGATAAACATATATATATATATGTATAAAAGTTTTTGAGAAATTGTGGAAGAATTGAGGAGTATGGGTGAAATGGTGATTTGATATTATTTGGGAGTGTTATCTTGTGCAAGTTGTGTTATTTATTGAATTTGGAAATGTTCAAAATATAGATAAAACTCTGGCAAATTTTTTTTAGAGATTTTTTTATGAAAAATGTTTCTTTTAGTACCTATAATTTATGATAATATTTTATTTGATATTTGAATATACATTTTAAAGTATTTAAGATTTTAGATTTGAAAAGTGAAAATTTTTATTAAAGCAGACTGTGACATTTTTGTATTGTATATGCATATTTTACATATACTAGGTATCAGAGCCTAGTATATATAGGGTATAAGGGTGTTACATTTATTTTGGTATCAGAGCCTAGGTTTGAGGTTCTCGACCTAGGTGGGTTGTTAGAGAGAGAAAATAGGGATTTTAAATATGATTTTCAATTGTGATACATGCATGGGCATTGGCAGTTTTTGATCTCTGATGTGGCAATTTCTGTTGTGTTTGTAGATATATGTAGTCTGCTTATGTGCCTATTAGACCAGCAGCTGATGAGATTACATTGGGCTAGGTACAATATATGATGGAGCTATTGAGGCATGCTCCAGTTCAGCAGCAGCCGCCGCTGCCGCCACAGTTATAGCCACAACTGCAGGTGCCGATAAGGAAGTATTTAAGCTGAGGAAGTTTAGAGCTGAGGACTTTGTTGGTACTACAAACCCTGCTATAGCAGAGTAGTGGCTAGACTTAGTCCAGAGATTGTTCATCCAGCTGCAGGCTACTCCGGAGGAGCAGTTTGATTATGTCAAATCTCTTATGCAAAGGGATGCATATGAGTGACGAAAGATAGTTCCACATGCTATGGTTGATCCACCAGTCCTAACCTATGATGATTTCCTATGGGAATTTGAGAAGAAGTATACTCCGATAGAGTATAAGGATGCGAAGAAATAGAGGTTGAGGCAGGATCTAGGATAATGATAGAGTATGAAATAGAGTTTATCCGGCTGAGTCATTATGCTGGTGGGATCATTTCTGATGAGATTGACCAGTGCCAGAGGTTTGAGGAGGGGCTGAGACCCTCTATTATGTGTATTGTGCAAGCTCTCGGTATTAGAATTTTTATCAGTTGGTTACAGCTGCCAAGAGTATTGAGAGAGTAGAGGGTCTTACAGCAGCTGCTAAAGCCAAGGAGACCAGAGCTAAGAGACCTCGGAGTGAGGCAGGGTCTTCATCAGTGAAGAGAGGTAGAGGAGGATATCCTTAGAGGTTTAGTAGGAGCCAGGGATAGTCTGACAGGTCAGTACAGCAGCAAAGATAGAGATGGAGACCTACAATTTCAGTGGCTAGTGCTCTAACCCCAGTGACTCAGAGGCATGCTCCACCTACCTGTGTTGATTATGGTAGAGCACACGGTGGTGTCTATTGGAGGAGATGTGCATTAGCAGTGTGTTTTAGATATGGGTCACCATACCATTTTATTAGAGATTGTCCAGAACCACTAGAGGATAGACAGACAGATACTGCAGCTCCTCGACCCAGTGTCTAAGGGGGTCATGGTGTGAGAGATTTTGCTAGAGATGGTCGATCTGTGACTGGTCAGAGAGGTGGTTCTACAGCTGGGGTAGACCATATGAGGTAGGGCCATCACAGTGAGTCTATGTGATGAAGAGGCAGCCAGATGCTTTAGCTATTATTGCTGGTACTTTTTCTTTATTTTGTACTTTAGTTCTTGCATTGATAGACCCTGAGTTGACTGATTCATACATCAGTGCATCTATCTTGCCTGTGAGTGATTTGCATTCTGAGTCCCTAGGATTTGATGTTTTGGTGACAAATCCTTTAGGGCACAATATTGTGGTTAGTAGGGTGCACCAATATAGCCCAGTTGTTCAGGATGAGGAGTTTCTTGGTGACCTGATTGAGATGCCTTTTAGGGATTATGATCTAATTCTGGGCATGGATTGGTTATCCAGGCATGGGGCTATGGTAGACTGTCAGCAAATTTGTGTTACATTGAGAACACGTGATGGTAAGGATGTGATGGTATCTAGTGAGCAGAGGCATCTTTTATCCATGTTTGTTTCAGCTGTTTCAGCTAGGAGGATGATTTAAAAGGGATGTGAGGCTTATCTTGCTCATGTTATAGATACCAGAGTAGTGGGGTCCCAGCTTAACAGTATACCTATAGTTATTGAGTTTTCAGATGTTTTCCCTAATGAGTTGCCAGGGGTACCTCCTGAGAGAGAGGTTGAGTTTGGTATTGATATGATGCATGGTACCACTCCCATCTCTATTACCCCTTATCGGTTGGCGCCTACTGAATTGAGGGAGTTGAAGGTGCAGTTGCAGGAGTTATTGGATAAAGGGTTCATCCGCCCTAGTGTGTCCCAGTGGGGAGTGCCTGTTTTGTTTGTGAAGAAGAAGGATGACACCTTGAGATTGTGCATTGTTACAAATAATTGAATAAGGTGACCATTAAGAATAAGTATCCATTGCCTCGGATAGATGATCTCTTTGATCAGTTGAAGGGAGCAGCAGTATTCTCTAAGATTGATCTGAGATCAAGGTACCATCAGTTGAGAGTTTGAGATATGGATATACCTAAGATAGCTTTTTGCACGATGTATGGGCATTATGAGTTTCTAGTGATGCCTTTTGGATTGACAAATGCACTAGCAGCTTTTATGAATTTGATGAACAGGGTGTTCAGACCCTACTTAGATCAGTTTGTAGTGGTCTTTATTGATGATATTATGGTATATTCGCATAATGAGGAGGATCATGACAGGCATTTGAGGATTATAATGCATACTCTGAGAGAGAAGCAATTATAGACTAAGTTTCCTAAGTGTGAGTTATGACTCGATTAGGTGATTTTTCTAGATCATGTGCTTTCAGTAGAGGGTATTAGTGTTTATCCAAGTAAAGTCGAGGTTATATTGAATTGAAGTCCACCAGAGATTGTGATAGAGGTTAGAAGTTTTTCTAGGATTGGTAGACTATTATTGTCGATTTATGAAGTGTTTTTCTATGATAGCTACACCACTCACCATATTACTTGGGAAGGGATGTAGATTTGTGTGGACAGATCGGTGTCAGGTGAGTTTTGAGCAGTTGAAGGTGATGTTGACTCAGGCTCCCATCCTTACCCTGCTTGTGGAAGGTAAACCTTATGTGATTTATAGTGATGCTTCACATAGTGGTTTAGGTTGTGTTCTGATGCAGAAGGGTAGAGTCATTGCTTATGCCTCTCGACAATTGAAGCCACATGAGCTAAATTACCCAACTCATGATTTGGAGTTAGAAACCTTAGTTTTTGCATTAAAGATTTGGTGGTGTTACTTGTATGGGAAGAAGTGTTTCATTTATATGGATCACAAGAGTTTAATGTACATGGGTGTTTAGAGAGAGCTGAATCTTCGACAAAGATGGTGGTTAGAGTTGATTAAAGACTATGACTGTCTAATTGATTATCATCCTGGCAAGGCAAATGTTGTTGCTGATGCCTTGAGTCTAAAGTCTTTGGTAGGTTTGACTGCTTATTCACTCTCATTGCTTATTGAGTTGAGAGTGCTGCATGCCATATTTGAGTCTTGTGATGATGGTTCGTTGTTGGCTCAGTTGCAGTTTAGGCCAGTTTTATTGGATCAGGTTAGGGAGGCTCAGTTGGTATATGAGAAAATCCAGACGATTGTGATGGATTTTCATAAGGGGGAGAGTTGAGACTTTCTTGTGAAAGATGATGGTTATTTGTGGTATAGAGATAGGTTGTGTATTCTTGATGATGCTGGATTGAAGAGGATGATTTTAGAGGAAGCACATCAGTCAGTCTATGCTATGCACCCTAGTAGTACCAAGATGTATCAAGATTTGAAGCAGCATTATTGGTGGTAAGGTATGAAGAGGAACAAAGCAGAGTTTGTATCCAGATGTCTCACTTGCTAGAGAGTGAGGCTGAGTACCAAGTTCCTTCAGGGTTGCTCCAGCCATTATCAGTGTCAGAGTGGAAATAAAAATGAGTGACGATGGATTTTGTGACTTGACTGACCCAGAAGAAGAATTATGCAATCTAGGTTATAATTGATCGGATGACAAAGACAGTTCATTTTCTTCCAGTTCCAATGAATTTATCTTTTAAGAAGTTGGTTGAGCTGTATATCAGTGAGATAGTGACGTTGCATGGAGTCCTAGTTTCTTTGGTGTCGGACCAAAATCCCTAGTTTACATTGAGGTTTTGGAGGAGTTTGCAGGATTCTTTGGGTTCTCGGTTAAATTTTAGTACTGCTTTCCATCCTCAAACAGATGTGCAATTAGAGAAAGTGATACAGATTTTAGAGGATATGTTAAGGAGCTATATCATTAATTTTACTGGGACCTGGGACATATTCTTGCCACTGATTGAGTTTGCATATAACAATAGTCATTAGTCCAGTATTGGGATGGCAACTTAAGAGGCATTGTATTGAAAGAAGTGTTGTAACACCCCGATACCCTATATAAGTACTATGCGTATACCTAGTATACATACAGTAAATATATAAAGTATAAGGATGTCACTTTTCGTTACCTTTTAAAATATTTATAACAGAGTTCAAACCATAATACATTAATTTAAATAACATTTACAAAATCATTATCTTTATTAAAACTTCATTTATACATATAAATACTCTCTCGTCAGAAATACATCATAATTAAAATTTATACATGTATGCATTACCCTCTAGTTGGTCTCGACAAACTTTACTCTTCTTGTGGCATAACAAAAGACTTCATATCTTCCATCTATATACCTGCGTGAATAAACACCCGCACTAAGCCCGAGAGCTTAGTAGTCCAAATATAAAATATAAACATATAGTATAGAAGTATTGATATATAATGATACATCGATTCAATATATAATTAGTTCTTATCATATCTTCTTTTCTTTTTAATTTTATCTTTAATATATCCTAGCTAATTTCATATATGATGTATATATATATACATAATATTATCACCAACCCCAATGCATCACCAATACTCAAAACCAATATATTAATACCCCTACATTATATATATACCACACCAACCATTATTGCAATACACACTTTACATATCATACCAATTATTATTACAATACACACATTACATATCATACACTCATTATTGCAATACACACATTACACATCATATCACTCATTATTGCAATACACAATTTACATATCACACAAATCATAAATCATATTTCCAATAAAGACAACCTTTATCATCAACCACAATTCATTTACATATTACACTTAATAACATTATATTATTCACAATTCACCAAGCATAATTCATTTTTAATACTCACAATCAATATTTCAATACTTGCATTTCACATTGACAATAAAGACAGACTCGGGCCCAAAACACTAATATGTTATTCAAAGTTCAGAGTTACTGCTTTGGTTCATAGTCACAATCATCACGCCCGTAGGCAATGTATATACATGTCTCTCTATCCATGGATAGTGTAACAGACCCAGTCTCTTGGACCATCAACTCAACACATATGAGGAGATCCTCAACCCGGCAAGACTGTTACAAATCATATATCTCATATTCACAATTCTCATAGTGTAACAGACCCAGTCTCTTGGACCATCAACTCAACACATATGAGGAGATCCTCAACCCCGCAAGACTGTTACCTTTCATCATTTCTTAGGCATGCCACCCAAATCCAGAACTCTGAAACTGAATAACATATTAAACAAACAATTCATTTATTATTTCATTATCAATCTCATCATCAATTAGGCCAACATGCCTTATCTCTTTCAATTGAATTATCATAGCCAATCACAATGGCTTCATATCATATCATATCTCAATCCATATGATACATATAGCATCATTGATATCACATTTCAAAGTATATTATTCATATAATACATTGCCATACACAAGATTCACAATGCATATAACATAACATTTTCTCACTTCTCAAAACACATTAACATCATTCATTACTAGAGCATTTATCATAACAAATTGCACATACCTTAAGAATGATCCTCATTTCTTCCTACCTTTCCCATTTCATATTTCATCCTTTATATATATTCTTCATTTACATTCACAATATAATAGCTTATTTAACACTTTCATCCCAATGTGTTAATGTTCAAAGACATATAAGGATATACAATCAAATTGGGTTTATGCTTACCTTGTTAATGATCTTCACATCCTTCACATCATTCAATCATCAACTTAGTCCAATTATGTTAACAATATAATAGATCACTTAACACATTTGCAAACAAATGTGTTAAGCCTCGAATTATGTAATTAAATACAATCATATGTATTGGTACTTACCTCAAGAACTAGTCCCATCAATCTATACATTTCTTTTCTTTCCAAGAATTCTCCACATTTAGGTTAATGCAACCCAATCTCTTCAAAACCTTTGAGGGACACGGGCAGCACCACTTGAGGGACACGGTTAGGGCAATTCAACCTCTTCACAATCTAATCCAAAAGGAATATTAGCAAAATGACCATATGAATAGTACATTCTGGTTTAAGACTCCATTTTATCCTTATTTTGAAAAATTGTATAAAATAATCTACTTGACTAAAAATTCTAAAATTTTTACAGAATTTAGTTTTGTATCTTAAAATCATTCCTTTAAAATTTCAGATCAAAATGAACACAAAATCTTGGTCAAATAGTTCACCTAACCAGACTGCCCCAATTGCCCTGCATCCTGGCAGCAGTTCTGAACTTTGTGAATTCCATAAATCAAATTCAATCAAAGTGGTTCCAAATTATTTTTCTCAAATACTAGACTCACTAAGCAACAACATATCCAAAATTCAATTGGATATGATTTTTCTACATTTTATTAAAAATCCCGAAATATAGCTGTCTCAGTTAAGGTACCTGCTGGAACAGGTCTAATAAAAATAATCTTTCTAAACTCATAACCATTCCAAAATCGAATCAACATATTTTTCAGTCATTCTAGACTCATAGAGGCACAACATATCAAAAATTCACTTTAAGAATATTTTTCTATAATTAATTAAAAATCATACAAGTCACAGCCTTTACTAATTGTAAAACAGAAAAAAAATTCACTAAACACAACTCTTACTCTTCCATCACCAACACCAACCTAGCTTCTTATCTTTAATTCCATTTCAACACTTTTACACACACCATACACAAACACACTTAATCATACTATCCATAAACCTAACTCAATCCATACACAACTTCAAAAAGAACCAAAGCAAACAAGAGAAATCTTACCAAAATGATGAAATTCCTTGAAATTCCAACTTGGTTACTTGGAATCTCTCTCAACTTTGGAGCTTAGAACATCAAACCCTTCTTTTACTCTCTTGCTTTCCTTTGTCTTAGGTGAGCCGGCCACACAAGGAAAAAGAAGAAGAAATGATGAAGAAAACACAAAGTCAATAGGCATTAAATACTCCTCCAAAAGAAAATTACTATCTTACCCTCATACACATTTTAATTCTCTTTACAAGCTCTTGCCCATATTGGTAATTTCACATTCAACAATTTAAATATCTTCTTCCCTTGACTAAGCACTTTGACCAACATATATGTCATATATATTGCCATATACCCAACATATACACTATCTCTCTCTATACAATTCTTTCCTTTGCAAATACACATATTCATTTCTCTCAAATACTTTTACCATTCAACCAAACCCTATACAAATATACCACTTATCAATTACACATTCAAATCAATTATAACAATATTATCATAACTTCTAGGCACACTTAGGGATATTACAATTAGACATATACATATACATCACATATACATTAAATCCAAATACAACAACTCCTCCAAAACTTTTAAGGTATATCTCGGGATATTACAAGTGCAGGACACCTTTGTGTTGGGATGAGGTTGGAGAAGGTAAGTTGGTTGGTCCCAAGTTTATTATGGAAACAAAAAAGAAAGTGAAGGTGATTCAGGGTCATCTGAAAGCAGCTTCAACCAATAGAAATTCTATACAGACTTGAAGAGAAGAGACATAGAGTTCAGTGTGGGAGATAAAGTGTTCTTAAAGGTGTCTCCATGGAAGAAGGTTTTGAGATTCGGGCACAAAGGGAAGTTGAGTCCTTGTTTTATAGGACCATATGAGATACTGGAGAGAGTTGGTCCAGTAGCTTATAGACTTGCTTTGTCACTTGAGTTGGATTAAATTTATAATGTCTTCCATGTCTCTATGATTCAGAGGTACAGGTCAGAACTATCTCATATCTTGTTAGTGGAGTCCATTGAGGTGAGTCCGGATCTAACTTATTAGGAAGAGCCAGTGGCGATCTTGGCACGAGATGTGAAAGAGTTGAGGAATAAGAAGGTGCCACTTGCAAAAGTTCTTTGGAGAAATCATGTCACTGAGGAGGCGACATGGGAGAGTGAGCACACATTGAGAGCCAGTATCCTCAGTTGTTTTAGAGTTGACAACAGATAATTTCAAGGACGAAATTTATTTTTAAGGGGGAGAATTGTAATATCCCAATTTTTAAAAAAATCTTAATTTTTTTTAAAATTTAATAAAATAAATTAAAATTTAACTGGATAAATTAAATAAATAATTTTAAAAGAAAAATGAAGGGTTTTAAAATGGAAAAGTGGAATATATATGACATATATGCAAAATATACATAACATATACAAAGTCAAATTTTTAAAAGTCAAAGTCCAATGATATTTTTGTAAATAAACTTTGAAAATTTAAAATTATAATAATTATTCAAAAATAATTTATTTCAAATGGAAGATGGATTTTTGGACTTTTCATTAATTAAATAAATAAATATTATATTATTAAAATAATATATATATATATATATAAGGTTGAAATTAAAAGTGGAAAGAAAGAGAAAATTGATTTTGGTCTTCTTCTTCTTCTTCTTCTCTCCAAGCCGAACCACTATGGATGCCAAGCTCAAGGTTTTGCTTTTTCCATAATCCACAAATTGAGAGATTTCAAGTGTTCAAAGTGGATTTTCGGTGATTTCCACTAACTTTGGTAAGTTTCCAACTTCTTTTTTTGAATTCCATGAAAGTTTGAATATATGTGTTTTGGGGTATATGAAGTGGTATGATTTAATTGTTGGAATTAGTATGTATGAAGTTATTTTAGGTGATTAACAATGATTTTAAGGTTGGATTGAAGAAATGGTTGAGTTTGGGTATGGATTGGTGAAGATAGATAGAGAATTTAGGGTTATGGACTTTTAGGGTTTGAGAAACCATGGTTTTTAATTGTGCAAATTGATTCCAAATGAGTTGTTTTGATGCATAAACAAGTATTTTAAAGTTAAATATTGGATTTGGTTTAGTTTGATTGGAGTTTGAGATTGGAAGTGTTAATTTAGGATTTTCAAAAAGTGATTTTTCAAAGTTGTTGAATTGTTTGATTTTATTGGTTAAAGCATGTTCTTTAATGATAAAAGTGATGAATATAAGCTTGAAATAATAAATGGATTAAGTTGGAATGGAAAACCTTCAATGGGGGAAGGTTATGCCATTTTAGGATTTTGGTCATAAGTGTGTGTTTTTGTAACGTAATTATTTTAAACATGTTAAAATATGTTTTTAATAATATAAATAAACTTAAAATACTAAATTAAATGGCTTAGTGTGGTATTCCAAAGTTAAAGTGACGTTAGCCTTAACTTTAGAATTTTTGCTTAAATGATGTTTAATTATGATTTAAGATTGGAAATGTCTTAGAATGCGATACTAAATAATTATTTATAATTACATTTGGTATAGGCATTAAGGAGAGTTGATTTGTTCCATCCTAGTGTTGAAGGGCAAGTTGGAAGAGAAGGTTTGAGGCGGTGTTTGAGCTTGCTTTTGGTTGCTTTTTGAGATAAATATAAACTTTGGATGAATTAGACATATTTGCATTACATTGGGCTTAACACATTTCGGATTGGAAAATGTGTTAAGCTACTTGATACATAGAATATGTATGAATAATGTGCTATGACATGTGTAATGTCATATATGTATCAAATGCATTGTGAAAAAGCCATTGTTAATGCTAAATTATGTAAAATGTGAAATATGTGTATTATTTGAAAATGACCCAAAGTGTTTGGGTAATGCTATTTGTTTTGTATACATTAAGAGCATTGTTAAAAAGCCATTGGTAATGGGTAAAGTGCATAAAATGTGAATCATATGTGGATTATGTGAATTTACCCAAAATATTTGGGTGATGAGTTCTAAGGTAAAATGAGATGCAGTGTGATGATATGATGATATATGATGAATTGATATTGCTATAAATGAGAAAAATAAGAAAAGTGAGAAAATAAGGCAATGTGCCTAATAGATAATGAAAAACGAGGCAATGTGCCTAGCTTGATTATGAGAAAATGAGAAAGAGATTGATAATGAGAAATGTGAAATAATTGTGGTCCTAGTATATTATTCAATTTCTAGAGGTTTATGTTTGGCGGAATGCCTATGAGGTTATCCTCATTATTTGCCTTCGGGCTAGACGTTGGACGTCACTTGCCTTCGGGCTAGATTATGGGCATCACTATGATTTGCCTTCGGCCTAGACACTGGGTATCACTTGTCTTCGGGCTAGACATTGGGTGTCAATATGTACCCGAACAGTAACTCTAAAGTTTGAATAGCATATTAGATCCTTCAAGCCCATGCTTGTGTTTGTTTTTATGTGAATTGTGAATTACGAAACAATTGAGAAATATGTTAAAATGAAATGATATGAGAAATGATATCCATATACATTGTGCATTGGCATTACATTTGAGTTTTATTGTTATACATTTGAGTTTTATTGTTATCAAATTTTGTATCACTAGGCTTTTGGCTTAGTGCGATTAAAATTCATAGTGCAGGTGATATGGTAGATCCGGTAGAGCTAGAGAGTTCATCTAGACCAGGTCGGGTATAGCTTTGAGATTGCATGAATTGATTTTGCTGCTTTTTCTAGATCAGTGCCGATTGTCAGCATGTATATATTTTATATTATCGTATATGTTGATTTATATATATTATATTATGTTTTGAGGTATATATATTGTAAATTGTAAAGAATAGGTTGAAATTTTATAATGTGAATTTTATATGTGCTTTTGGATAAATATATATGTATAAATGTTTTTGAGAAATTGTGGAAGAATTGAGGAGTATGGTTGAAATGGTGATTTGATATTATTTGGGAGTGTTATCTTGTGCAGGTTGTGCTGTTTGTTGAATTTGGAAATGTTCAAATTACAGACAAAATTCTGGCAAATTTTTTCTAGAGATTTTTTTTAATGAAAAATGCTTATTTTAGTACCTATAATTTATGAAAATATTTTATTTGATATTTGAATAAACATTTTAAAGTATTTAAGATTTTAGATTTGAAAAGTGAAAATTTTAATTAAACTGGACTATGACATTTTTATACTATATATGCATATTTTACATATACTGATGTATGTATTGTATGTATATAAGGTATAAGGGTGTTACATGCATATTTACTTAAATGAAGAAATTCCTTCTCATACTCATCAACTACCTTGTCTCCTTGCTTTAAGTTAAGAAATTCCTTCTTCTTGTTGTCCTTATAATCCTGAGAAGTGTTCTTCTTCCCAAACTCCCTTAGAAAATCATCATGCGTCAAAACTGGGGGTTGTCTTAATCCATTGGGAATGGTCTCCCACCAATCATACACATCTCCTTGTAGAAGAGACAACATATAGTCAAATTTCTCTTTTGATGTAGCTTGTGACTGGACAAACACCCTCTCAATCTGATCCAACTATGGATCCGGTCTCGACTGGATCCGCAGTGCCTACAAAATCAGTAGCCTCAAACTTTTGCAACATCTCATACTTCCTAGTGGACTACAGTTGTAGTTGAGCTGGGACTTAATGTAACAATTCCACCATCTGTTGTGCCCACATTGGTCAAATTTATAGCACTGCTGGTCTAGGTAGCACTGATGCCTCACCAGCAGCTCCTATACTTGCTCCAGCCATACCTTCCCTTGGAGCAAAACTCTCTGCACTTCCTTCATCAGTTCTATGAGATCGAGACATCTCTACTACCTATATCTGTTACAAGATCAAAGGTTGCCACAATAGAAATCAATAAAAATGCCTATGCATACGCATGTACAACACTTTCAAAATCAAATTTGAAAATCCCCTTTTTCTCCCATTTTAAATGTACCTAGATTGAGAATCTTAAATCTAGTCTCTGATACCAAAAAAAATGTAACACCCTCATAACCTACCCGCAAATAATACACACTCACTAAAACATGTAGTATACATGGATAGGGTATAAAAGCATTAATAAAGTGTTATTATTAAACCTTATTCACTTTGTACAATTAGTTTGTAATTGATAGTATTGTATAAACAATAAAATAGGTGTAAGAAAGGTAAATATATCTATAAAAATTTTGTTAGAGTTCTATTTGAAATACGGATATTAACAAAACCAATTAACTTACTGTAAACAATTATTACTGCTCAAAGTAAATTTTCTATTTTATTCTCATCCCAATGTCCCAGAGTCACATTTATACATTTACATATAAGGAAACATAGTGGTACTATTATATATATAATGTTCTTATATCATAACACAATTCATATGTAATACAAAGCAATTTATTAATTGTACATTCATCTAAAGGAATATATACAAAATATGATTAGGCTTAATCTTGTGGCAACCGACTCTTCTAGTATCCGGCCACTAACTAGACTGACCCTGTTCTGAAAGGACTCCCTGTCTCTAACATGTCACCTGCGAGATGAATAAATTATGCTAAGCCTTCTCAATGGTATATACTTGATAATGCAGCATTAATATGTCAATGATATGAGCATGCATGGAGCCTTTATGTAATAAACATTAACATCTTCATTTATTTGTGCAAACATAATCAACCAACATGCATTAGGCCCAAACAATCTTATACAATGACCTAGTCCCATAACCATTGCCTTGGCCTATCTCATCATCAATGACACCTCTGTGTTTCGCTAGTGGACGTAGAAATATTTGTACACCCTGTGTCTAATCCACAGTGTAAACAATAATATGACACTTCAAGTGTCTCACTAAGGGGCATAGTAACATCTCTATGGCACCTAGTGCCTCACCCCATCGTGTGTAGCATGCCAATTACCAAGCACATTCTTCTGGCAACTAGATAAAGTATCAGACAATACACATTTGCATTTAACATTTAACCACTTTCTCATTTCATATTCTCAACATTTATTCATCTGTCATTCTCATTTGCATCATATTTCAATACAATCAACATAATAACCACATGCTCCTCATTGCTCAGTGCCATGGCAGTGGCATGTCTCTAAGCAATGCCCGTGTCCTTAAAATTGTTGCTACCACTTTTTCATTTCATTGCCACAGCCATGGTCATCAAATTGCCATGCCATGGTTTTGAATATGCCACTGCCCCCATTTCAAATTATAGGCCACGGCCGTGGCTCTCATGTGCCATGCCTGTGGCATTGAAATCTTTTTTGCCAATCTAAAGTTTCAAAACACACCAAACCAATGCAAAAGTCGAGGCCATGCCCTTCCTCAAGGCGACGCTTGTGGGCATTAGAATCACACAAATGCACACCAAATTTTACACACAAATAACACAAGATGATGCCAAATCAAATCCAAAGAATTATCAAGTATAAACTAACCTTTAGAAGCTCAAAAAGAAGAAGCAACTCTCTTCCATAACAATTTCACGTAATCTTGCACCTCTTTCTAAATTGGTATGATCACTCAATTTAATCCTCACCTAATCATATAAAAATTCAAAATGATATTAATCACTCATATAGGCATTTATAAATCCCTTAAACTTCCTCCAACTTAAAGTTAGCTAAACCCCTAATACTCAATTACTACCGTAATTATAGCCAACATCATCCAAATCACTACCAAGCCTATAATTTTCATCTCTACATCAATTTTATACTATAACTGTCTATATATTTCAATATATATCACAATTCCTTTATTAATTCTACTAAAAGAAATCACTAAGGGTCAAGAAACTTACTTGTTACTTGACTTAAAATCAAGGCTCTCTTCACTTCTTATTAAATTTAATTTAAATTTGACGATTTAGAAGATCAAAATCTCCTCCTTAATTCCACTAAGGAATTCGGCTAGTAGAGAAAAGAAAAAGAAAGAAACTGAATGCTCTAGAAAATTTGACTCTAGTCCTCTTTTACCAATCACATATATATATATATATATACTATTAATCAATTAGATTTTTATATTAAATAATATTACTTTATATTTTAACTTTTTGCTTTTACCATTTTACTTTTACCCCTTTTATATGTCATTTATATGTTGTTTATATTTCTATCTCTTTTATCTAAACTATCCTTAATCTCTAACCAATTAATGTATAAATAGATTAAATAAAATTAGGGCATTACAATATACCTGGTGTATACTTGATTGCAACACTATTTAGTGATTGAAGATAATTTGTAAATTATATATAGAAGTGTTGGTGGGTTATTTTATATTGATTGTTAGTAGTTACAAAGTAGAAATGATTATTCTTAGATAAAACCTAATGAAAAAAATTTTAAAATGTTGAATTACTAGTGATATTGCAGAAAAAGTCAATTTAAGGATTGAGATAAGAGTATAAAGGAAGTAGATAAATGTTGGAAGTTTATTTTATAGCATGAATAAAATATAGAATATAAATATATATATACACAATAAATATGCAGCATATATATAATTGTGAGCGGGGATTTTCGCCCCCATTCCCGGTGAAATGGTTCTTGCAAATTCGGCACTGTTAGTGTAGACCCTTAATTTTGGCACGGATTAGGAATATGAAGCTTACCTTATCCCGTTATAATTTAAAGAACTTAAACCTAATTTTAAAGCTTAAATATTAGATGGTCCAATTCATAAAAGCCCAAATTAAATGGTAAAATAGGTTTGGTCCGAAAGTAATTAAAAATTAGGGTTCGGTTTGAGTCGAGGCTACCAAAATCGATTTTGGGCAGCCAAAATGGATATAAGGGAGACCTCATATCAATTTTAACACTCAAAATTGATATGAGGCTCCCCCATATTGATTTGGGCAGCCAAAATCGATATGAGGCCTCATATCAATTTTGGCTGCCCAAATCAATATGAGGCTGCCTCATATCGATTTGGACAGCCTAAATTGATATGAAGAGGCCTCATGTCTATTTTTAGCCCCTGACTAATCCAAGTTCTAAATAAGTTTTGACCGAGCAATTTGATTTCCTAATGCATTTAAGACTTGGATTAGAGAGTTTAGGTTTAGGTTAAAGTGTTGGTTTCCCTATAATTACGGGATTAACATGGATAGAGAAAAAAAAAAGGACGGGGGATTAAGAATTTGGCAATAAAGAAAAAGAGACTGTAGCAGTTTTACAAAACCCTAATTATCAAAAAAAAGAGAAACACGAACAGAGAGTAAGAAAGGAGCAACAGAGATGAGAACTGATAATTAAAATAAAAAAGGGTTAGTAATCATGATCAAGGCAGCGTCAAGGCAATTGCAAATTGCTAAACATTAACTGAAGAAATAAATTGATTCAGGCAGTAGCAAATATTAAAAAAAAAAAAAGCTTGATTCAAACTCTTTAAATTTCGGTGGAGCCAACAAACAAAGGTGTGCTATTCTTTGTTTACTTCATTTAAGTTTATAATATTTTACAATTGCTTGAATCCAATAGCATGAAGGTTGTTGATTTAATTCCAATAATACTATATTATAGTTATTTAGTCTAGCAGCAAATAAAGTTTGATTGTGGTTTATTATAAAATTTAAATAACTTGATTTAATTCAACCCCTTTGAATCCAACCAAAAATACAATTTAGTTAAACCCTAATTCCATTTAATCCTATTTTTATAAACCCTAATCCTTTTTCATAAGAAGTCCAAACCCTAATTTTGATTAAAAAACTCTAATTCAAGATGTAAACCTAAAATTATATATTTATTGCTTTATTTAATTTTAGATTTGATTATGTAGTTTATTATATATCTTGATGATTGATTTATTTAATTTTGATGTTTGGTTTATTTAATTTCTCATGGATGAATATTTTTTCAATTATTATTTGTTTAATAAAATTGTAAGAGGTATGTTTCCATAATTGGGTACCTCATTAATTAATTTTCATGTAATTTAAATTGTTCTTATATTTTGGAATTAATGTAAAGGACACGTTTTCACCTTTTGGTGGGTGTCCTATATAGTTTTAGACATTGGACCGTGTAAGGACACGTTTCCATCCTCGGATGGGTGTCCATTTATTTATTTTGTTTGAACATTGCTTTGCTTTTAATATAATGATGTTTTATTTTAATTACTGCATATAGTATAAATAATATCATTATATTTAAGAAATTTATAATATTAAGACCTGAAAAGAAGGTCGGTTCCAATGAACCGGGCGTTGTGGGGTGCTGGGCCATTTCTCTCCTTTTCCACACATACCCAACTTTTTGAACCCATTAGGGGGTTAGGGATTCCTTAAGAATTGAGTCATTCACCACTTTCTTTTTCCCAGCCTGTCCGGGTGGCGACTCCATTTTCTCTAGGTTTAGGCCCATGTTCTCTAAGGCCCTAAGCCTAACAGTGTCGAAGTCACAAGAACCATTCCACTGGGAGTGGGAGCAAAAATTTCTGCTCACAGTGGCGACTCTACTAGGGATAAGAGAAGTTGATTCTATTGGTCTTTATATTATTTTATTCTTTCTTATTATGATATTATCCATTGTATCATTAAGTTTGCATTATGTGCGTGAGTTAGGACGCCCGTGTTACCCATATTGTGTTATGTAAGGGACACCATACTTTCACTCAAGGTATGGAGATCGAGCATGACATAACTACTCATAGCCTTGCACCTTTTGGTATATACCTGCTATAGGAACCTAAGCTTTTCAACCCAAAGACTAAAGCTCATGTAATTGGCCTAGTTACTTTCCTTAGGTTTTTACCCCAAATGCTTATTGTTTGACTATGGTTAATTTATCTTGGCTTAAATCATAGCTTATTTGGTTTGTTCTTTTTCTAATATGACCTCATTACATTGTAAGCTCAAATAATTTTTTCCCCTAAATCCAAAAGACCAAAGCTATTTTTAAAACTTTTCAAGATGGTCTTTGGACATAAAACTTTTCAAAAAATAAATCAAGAATTATTTTCTCATGACTCAAATACAAATTCAAAAATCTATTTTTTTTCTAAAATCTTTTTACAATGTGTTTTTCAAACAAAACTATTTTTGCATTTCAACTAACCTTTTCTTTAAAAGAGCTTACAAATTATTTAGGTCAATTATGAAAATTCTAAAAATTAATTGTGAGCCTAGTTTACACTAAGAATTATTAATCATGGGCTTATTTTTGTCATGAATCACTAGTTACTTTTTCAAGTGAGAAATCTATTTATAATAAACCTCTTAATGTAGTTTTAATCCAATATAGCATAAATGTTGATTTAGTTGATTAGATGGATTAAAGCCTAATTAATGGAAATTATCATGAACTAATTTTTATGTTTGAAAATATAACTATCGGTTAAACAATCAAAAGAAACTTTTTGAAAATAAAATATCCCATGTTGGTATTTTGTTGACCATATACCTAAGAAAAGAGACTCGCCATTCGTGTGTGGAAGTTATAAGGTTGGAAGGGACATCCTAATTATCTTTCTTTGCTTGTTATTTGTGCATACATGCATACACACATTGCATTACATGGCACTGAACCTTTCTAGCTCACAGACCTGGAGTACGGAAATTCAAGAGCATACAATGATACCACCTTTAACATTGATTTTAATTCAAGTGCTTCATTGGAATGATGGATGAAAACTAGCTAAGGGACATAGTCAACGAAGTTGTCAAAGCTAGAATGGCTGAGCTACGAGATCAATTGGTTGAAATTATGAAAACCCAGTTGATTGAAATTCTGGATATAAACAACAATGCTAATAAGGCATCTCCCATTGACATAAGAAAGAAGGGAAAGGCAGCATCAACGGGGAACATGTTCACTAATAAAGATCAAATGAGGGATCAATCCCTATTCTATAAGACCAGTCGAATCATGTGCTGTCTAAGTGGAGCAATTAGGGCAGCTACCACCCTAGTGGGCAAAGTTAAAAAGATGATGTGCTACTAAGCAAGCTTGGACTAATTGTGGATGATGAAGCAATAATCCTTGATGGTGAAAAATCCTTGCCTATGATATGTCTAAATAAATGAAGTATCTTCGACTCCCACTCAACAAACTTCCCTTAGCTTGAATGTTGTTTTTCAATTTTGCTTTCTTTAATATTTAATTGGAACAATTATATTTTTTAAATAAGATTATTTGAATAAATTACTTTCATCAAAATTTTTGTTGGTCTTTGTCCATTTTGGTACTCAACCAATGATGAGTCTAGCTTGATAATCATAAATTAATATATCTATGCATCATGATTTGAATGACTTTACTATATGAGGGAATTGTTCTATAGCATTGAGTTGTGTATGCTTACTTAGAGAGGGCTCCTACATAACTACCTTTGTCTAGGTCTTAGTCAGTCTTAGAACATGCTTTGACAAATTTTTGTGCTGAAATTAAACTCTGCTTATTTAAGAGAGAGATGATCTAGGCACTATTTGGTTAGCCAACAACTAGTATCCACCCAATTAAATATCAATCCCTAGTTGTCCCTTTTAAGCCTTCATAAGATTTTAACTTTCTCTTCATTGACTTATAATTCTAATGACCCACCCTGAGCTGTTGTTACACTTTTGACAAGTCTTATGATCACTAAGGTGAAGAGGCAAGAAGATCAAAGAATGGAATGCATAGCCAAAACTGCAAGGATAATTGATGTTCTCAAGACCATATGGGTAGTTGAATTTACCTAATATCTCCAATCTTTCAAGATAACATCAGAATAGCAAATGATTTATCCCTATTAAAGAATATTTATGTCACTCCACTCATCCATTATCAGAAACACAAGTTGACACAAACAAGACAACTCTTTTGGAGCTAGGACCAAAAAAATGAAAAAAAAAAACAAATAGAAAAAGAAAGAAAAGAAAAAAGACAAAAAGAAAAAGAAAAAGAAAATAAAATAATACCCAAAATGGTTCAAAAAACCAACCAAGTTCTCTTTTACCTAAAGCAGCAAAAGATTTCCATAAGGACAGTTTGACTTGAATTGGTGTAACCCAACCAAAGATTCAATCAAAATTAGAGATATAGAAGAAAGGTCATCCAATTCTTGAAAGTCCCATACTTGATAGTCCTATAGGAAAGAAGGGCAAAATGATAAAATGCTCGAAGAAAGGGAAGAGTATGAAAAAGAAAGAGAAAGAAAACGGAAAAAAATGAATATGGGTACCAAACTTTTTACAAAGACAAAGACTGTCCCAATCAAGATCCAGATTAACATCAAGAAGAAAGAAGAATGTTCAAAGCTCTATCTTATTCCTTCGTCCACCTATCTAAATAAGAAATTTGTAGTTTGAAGGTTTGTCAGCAGTGTCACATCAGCTCTAGCACAAAGATGGCCTTCATTTAACCCGTGTCCCTTATAGACCCTGTTTCAAGCCTATCAAAGACCTGTTGATCTCTCTTGGTAGGTAGAGTCTATTAGTGGATAGAGTTTGAATAAGCATGCATATGAGATAGAAAATATTAAAACTCGGTGAGACCTTTGGCAAAGTAATGTGTATGTGCTTATCTGAAGTGCAACAGTTCTTGCTTAAATGGAAATGATTCCCGAGTTTAGTATGGTAACTAAGGTTGTCATGTTATAGATATGTTAATTTGAAAAATTGAGTCCTGAGGTATAATGACACTGATTTGACAAAGTCAAAATATGATTTTAAGGTTTTAAAAAAAAAACATTTTTATCATACAAAGCCTTCAAGTTAAGAGAAGTTTGTTGAACCATCGAACCCTAAAGGACACATTGGGCAAAGTAAATGATTATTGGTAAGGTCATGAAGAAGCTACCAACTGACATGCTGAAACATAGTTTGAAATGAATGTATCCCTGACTATGCTGCTTGGGCCTCACCACTCATGTTCTCAACATCTTAAAGATAAAAGCCATAAATGTGAAACATTCTGTCATTTCAAAACAAGACCTGAATAGGCATCTGGAATGAGTCAATGAGAATACTTCAGTTGATCATCTCGGTCTGTGAGTCAATAGAACCACTATAAGTACTATTTATGCATATCATGCATACATGAGCATATCAAATTGCACTTTCTTATAGTTTATTGTCTATTCTTTATCAAAGTGAACAACAAACACCCTGTGAAGTAAAGAATCAAAAGAAGATATTGAATTAGGGGGCATAGAAAGCCTATTGCTTGAGGAAGCTCTAGTAATTTTGCAAAAGAAAGAAGAAATGCATGCTTATCCAAAGATCCAGACAACATACAAACATTAGCCAAAGCCCGCATAGAAAAATCATAGGTTTGAGCCTACACAGGCGGACAAGGAGAAGAATAAGAGGTCAGCTAAAAAGTGGCTAAATTTTTTTTGCAAAAGTGCAAAGGAAGAACAAAGAGAATAAAAAATAAGAAAATTAGAACTCTCAAAAGAATGAAGATGCAAAAGAAAAAAGATCATTCCATTTAGAAGAGGTAAAGCCAATATAGGACAAAAGTCAAAAGGATGAAGATTCGATTTCAAGGGTGAAGACACGATTCTAAGGATGAAGATCCATTTTGAAGGGTGAAGACCCAGTACCAAGGATGAAGATCTACTTTCAAGAGTGAAGACCCAATCTCCAAAGATAAAGATCCATTTTGAAGGGTGAAGACCCGAAGTCTAAAGGATGAAGATCCATTTTTGAAGGGTGAAGACCCTGCCAATGATGAAGATCCAACTTAAAGGATGAATATCCACTTTGAAGGGTGAAGACCCGATGTCCAAATGATGAAGATCCAGTTTAAAGGGTGAATACCTGATTCCAAGGATGAAGATCCAGCTTAAAGGACGAAGATCCAATTTCAAGGGTGAAGAACCGATTTCCAAGGATGAAGATCCATTTTCAAGGGTGAAGACCCGAAGTCCAAAGGATGAAGATCCACTTTGAAGGGTGAAGACCCGAAGTCCAAAGGATGAAGATCCATTTCAAGGGTGAAGACCCGATGCCAAGGATGAAGATCCAAGATCCAAGGATAAAGATCCATTTTGAGGGTGAAGACCCAGAATCCATTAAAGGATGGAACAACTAGAATTTTCAACTGATAAAAGATCAGTCAAATCCGATTCAATCTTAGGTCCAAGTACCCAATCTCGGGTCCAAGTACCCAAATCAAATTTAGTCTCGGGTCTAAGTACCCAATCTTGAATCTAAGTACCCAAATCAAATTCAGTCTCCGATCCAAGTACCCAATCTCGGGTCCAAGTATCCAATCAATTTAGTCTCGGGTCTAGGTATCCATTCTCGGGTCCAAGTACCCAAATCAAATTTATTCTTGGGTCCAAGTACCCAAATCAAATTTAGTCTTGGGTTCAAGTACCCAATCTCGGGTCCAAGTACCCAAATCAAATTTAGTCTCTGGTCTAAGTATCCTATCTCGAGTCAAAGTCATGTTGCTTTTCACTCTCTTCTACTGAAGTTTCAGATCGTTTAAGCAGGGGGCAAAACTGTAGACCCTTAATTTTTGCATGGATTAGGAATAGGAAGCTTACCTTGTCCCGTTATAATTTTAAAGAACTTAAACCTAATTTTAAAGCTTAAATATTAGATGGCCTAAATCATAAAAGCCCAAATTAAATGGTAAAATAGGTTCGGTGAAAAAGTAATTAAAAATTAGGGTTCAATTTGAGTCGAGGCTACCAAAATTGATATGAAGGAGACCTCATATCATCGATTTGGGCATCCAAAATCGATATGAGGGAGACCTCATATCGATTTTAACACTCAAAATAGATATTAGACTCCCTCATATCGATTTGGGCAGCCAAAATCGATATGAGGAAGGCCTCATATTGATTTTAGCCTTGCCTCATATCGATTTGGACAGCCCAAATCGATATGAGGAGGCCTCATGTCAATTTTTAGCCCCTGACTAATCAGAGTTCTAAATAAGTTTTGACCGAGCAATTTGATTTCCTAATGCATTTAAGACTCAGATTAGAGAGTTTAGGTTTAGGTTTAGGTTAAAGTGTTGGTTTCCCTATAAATATGAGATTAACACAGATAGAGAAAAAAAAAAGGATGGGCGATTAAGAATTTGGCAATAAAGAAAAGAGACGGTATCAATTTTACAAAACCCTAATTATAAAAAAAAAGTGCAACATAGACAGAGAGTAAGAAAGGAGCAACAGAGATGAGAACTAATAATTAAAACAAAAAAGGGTCAGTAATCGTGATCAAGGCAGAGTGAAGGCAATTGCAAATTGCCAAACCTCAACCGAAGAAATAAATTGATTCAGGCAGTAGCAAATATAAAAAAAAAAAGCTTGATTCAAACTCTTTAAATTTGGTGGAGCCAATAAAAAACGGTGTGTAATTCTTTGTTTACTTCATTTAAGTTTATAATATTTTACAATTGGTTGAATCCAGTAGCATAAAGATTGTTGATTTAATTATAATAATACTATATTATAGTTATTTAGTTCAGCAGCAAATAAAGTTTTGTTGTGATTTATTATAAAATTTAAATAACTTGATTTAATTCAACCCCTTTGAATCCAACCTAAAATACAATTTAGTTAAACCCTAATTCCATTTAATCCTATTTTCATAAACCCTAATCCTTTTTCATAAGAAGTCTAAACCCTAATTTTGATTAAAAAAACCCTAATTCAAGAAGTAAACCTAAAATTATATATTTATTGATTTATTTAATTTTATGTTTGATTATGTAGTTTATTATATGTCTTGATGATTGATTTATTTAATTTTGATATTTGGTTTACTTAATTTATCATGGATGAATATTTTTTCAATTATTATTTGTTTATTAAAATTGTAAGAGGTATGTTTCCATAATTGGATACCTCATTAATTAATTTTTTATGTAATTTAAACTATTTTTATTTTTTGAAATTAATGTAAAGGACACGTTTCCACCTTTTGGTGGGTGTCTTATTTAGTTTTAGATATTGGACCATATAGGAACACATTTTCATCCTCGGATAGGTGTCCATTTATTTATTTTGTTTAAATATTGCTTTGATTTTAATATAACGATGCTTTATTTTAATTATTGCATGTAGTATGGATAATATCATTATATTTAAGAATTTTATAATATTAAGACATGAAAAGAAGGTCAGTTCTAATGAACTGGACGTTGTGGGGGTGTTGGGCCATTTCTCACCTTCTCCGCATGTACCCAACTTTCCGAACTCATTAGGGGGTTGGGGATTCCTTAGAAATCGAGTCATCCACCCCTTTCTTTTTCCCAGTCCATCCGAGTGGTGACTCCATTTTCTCCAGATTTAGGCTCGTGTTCTCTAAGGCCCTAAGCCTAACAGTGCCGAAGTCATAAGAACCATTCCACCAGAAGTGGGGGCAAAAATCTCGCTCACAGTTAGGCTCAGGGCCTTAGAGAACACAGGCCTAAGCCCGGAGAAAATAGAGTCATCACCAGGAAAAAGAAAGGGGTGGATGACTCGATTCCTAAGTAATTCCCAATTCCCTAATGGGTTTGAAAAGTTGGGTACATGTGGGGAAGGTAAGAAATGGCCCAGCACCCCCCACAACACCCGGTTCACTTGGAACCGACCTCCTTTTCAGGTCTTAATATTATAAAATTCTTAAATATAATGATATTATTCATACTACATGCAATAATTAAAATAAAGCTTCATTGTATTAAAATAAAAGCAATGTTCAAACAAAATAAATAAGTGGACACCAATCCGAGGATGAAAACATGTCCTTATATTGTGCAATATCTAAAACTAAATAGGACACCCACCAAAAGGTGGAAACATGTCCTTTACATTAATTTCAAAATATAAAAGCAATTTAAATTACATGAAAATTAATTAATGAGGTACCCAATCATGGAAGCATGCCTCTTACAATTTTAATAAATAAATAATAATTAAAAAAATATTTATCCATGATAAATTAAATAAATCAAACATTGAAATTAAATATCAATCATCAAAACATATCATAAACTACATAATCAAATCTAAAATTAAATAAAGCAATAAATATATAAATTTAGGTTTACATCTTGAATCAAAATTAGGGTTTGGAATTCTTATGAAAAAGGATTAGGGTTTTAAACATGAAATATAGTTTTTTAGGGTTTTACATGGGAAATTAGGGTTTCTAGGGTTTTAAACATGAAATATGGTTTTTTAGAGTTTTAGATGAGAAATTAGGGTTTCTAGGGTTTTAAACATGAAATATGGTTTTTTAGGGTTTTAGATGGGAAATTAGGGTTTCTAGAGTTTTTCCTTAACCTAAGACTTAATGTATATAAAATAAGATTTAAAATACACATCAAAATTTAAATAATGCACAATTACAATTTAATGTAGACTACTATTAAAAGATACTGTGATATAACTCTAAAGTGTAAATTGTAATTAGGGTTTTGGATTATTGTAAGTAATTATAAAATTTGTTGCAAAATCCTATTTCATGAATTATTATTACAGTAAGTTAAATGAGTTAAGTTTTGAAATTAATCAAAGTATTTAACTGGATGAGTTAATAAGAACGTTACTTGTATTGTAGGCTCCACCAAGTTGATGTGTTAATCCAAGCTATCTTTTCTTTTATGCCTAGAACAATTGATTTTTAGTTGAAGACTTCATGATCCAAAGATCAGCCACCGCCACTTTTCTTTGCTTTCTTCTTTGTTTTCAGATTATTTTCTTCCTTGCTTGATGTTGCTCAATTACTTTTTGTTGACTCCCATTTTATCCAGCTGCTACTGTCTTTTTTACTGCCAATTTGTTAATCCCAGTTTCTTTTTTGATTTTCAATATTTCTCTCTCTTTTACTGCCAATCTGTTAATCCAAGTTCGCCTCCCAATTTTCATTTTTAATTATGTATTTAGAGGAAACCTTACCTTAACCCTAAACTTAATCCAACTCTCATAAGTTAATTAGGAAGTTAAATGGCCGGTACAATTGTGTTTAGGGCTCAGATTAAAGGCCAAAATCGACATGGAGTGCACCTCATATTGATTCATATCGATTTGGGCTAGCCAAATCGATATGAAATTGACTCATATCAATTTGGCTTGCCAAAATCGATATGAGGCACTTGCCCATATCGATTTGGCTTGCCAAAATAGATATGAGGCACTTGCCCATATCGATTTGGCAAGCTCAAATTGATATGGGTAGTACCCATATCGATTTGGCCCTCCCAAATCGAGTACCCATATCAATTTGGGAGAATCAACTCGATCAAAACCATTAATTTTGACTTAAACGGTCCAAAATAATTAAATTTTCAGCCAATATTTTGCAATTTTTATATAACCTCCAATTTAATTCTAAAATTAAGTTTAAGAAATCTAAATTCATAATGGACCAACATAAACTTTTTAAATTTAAACCTGTCCAAATTTAAGGGTCTACAGTTTGCCTCCTGCTTGAATGATCTGAGACTTGATTGAAGAGAGTGAAAAGCAATATGACTTTAAGCAGATTTTGAATGAGGATGGGTTCTCGACCCGAGGTTGAAAATGGTTTGGGTTATTGATCCGAAAATGATTTGGGTATTTAGACGTGGGATGTAACATCCGTGATTTTGGAGAAATTAAATAAGTATTTGGAGATATAAATTGTATATACTCAATATATATATCTAGAGTATATATAACATATACTTATGGTAAATTAATTGTATATGTTGGATTAATACATTACATACTTAATATTTAATACACATATAAGGTACATTTGATGTGTATATAAGATACACATTACTTGTGCATATGTGTAATATCTCAAATTTTTGAAAAGTTCTAATTTTTGGAAATTTGATAAAATAAATTATAATTTAAATGGATAAATTAAATTAATGGTTTTAAATGAAAAATGAAGCGGTTTTAAATGAAAAAGTAGGACATATATGTGATATATGTGTAAAATATGCATAACATATTAAAATCAACACTTTTTAAAAGAAAAGTCAAAGTAAAAGGGTATTTTGGTAATTAAATCTTAAAAATTCAAAATTAATAAAATAATTCAAAATTAAATTATTTTTAAATGAAAGAGGGAACTTATGACTTTTAATTTATTAAATAAATAATTAAATAAATAATTATTAAATTATTTTAATATATATATATATGGTTTAAAATTAAAGGGTGAAAAGAAAGAGAAATAAAAAAAAATAAAGTCTTCTTCTTCTTCTTCTTCTTCTCCTTGGCCGAAATCACCATGGGAGAGTAAGAGAAGTTTTTCTTCTTCCAAGCACTAAGAATTGAAGAGATTTTAAGGATTCAAGTGGAGTTTTAGAAGTTTCTTCATCAATTGGTAAGCTTTCTTACTAAATTTTCAAATTCTATGGAAAAGCATGTCATGTAAATTTTGGAATTTTATAGTAGCATGATTAATTGCTTAATTGGATATGAATGAAGTTGTTTTGATTCGTTATTAATGATTTTAAAGTTAGATTGAAGAAATGATTAAATTTAAGTTGAGTTTGGTGAAGAGAGAGAATTTAGGGTTATGGAACTTTTGGGTTTGTGGAAACAAGAGCTTTAATTGTGCAAATTTGTTCCAAATGTGTTGTTTTGATTCATAAATAGGTATTTTAAAGTCAAATATTAGAGTTGGTTGTGTTTGGTTAGAGCTTGAGAATGGAAGTGGAGATTTAGGGTTTTAGAAAAGTGATTTTTCAAAGTAGTTGAATTGATTGATTTTATTTGTTTAAGCATGTAGTTTAGTATTAAAAGTGATGAATATAAGCTTGAAATTATTAATGGATTATGTTGGAATGGAAAACCTTCAATGGGGGAAGGTTATGCCATTTTATGGTTTTGTATATAAGAGTGTATTTTTGTAATGTAAATGATTCAAATGTATTAAAATATGCTTCTAATGATATAAATAAATTTAATATATTATAATGAATGGCGTAGTATGAGAATCCAAAGTTAAAGTGAGGTTAGCCTTAAATTTTAAATTTTTGCTTGGATGGGGATTAATTATGGTTTAATATTGAAAATGTCATTAAATGTGATACTAAATGATTATTTGCTATCACATTTGGTTTAGGCATTGAGGGAGGTTGATTTGCTTCATCCAAGTGGTGAAGGGCAAGTTGGAAGGATAGGATTGGAGGTTGTGTTAAGCTTGATTTGGGTTGCTAGTGGAGGTATGTACAAACTTTGAATATATTGTTTATATTTGCATGACATTTGGGCTTAACATATTTTGGTTGAAAAATGTGTTAAGTTACTTGGTTCATTGATTGAGTATGAATAATGTGCTATGACATTTGTAATGTCATATATATGTTAAATGCATTGTGAAAAGCCATTGATAATGGCTAAATTGTGTAGAATGTGAAATATGTATATTATGTGAAAATACCCAAAGTAATTGGGTAATATGTTGTGAATGCAAAAATGAGATATGTGGAATAATGAAATGAATTGATATTGATAAAAATGAGAAAAGTGAGAAAAGTGAGAAAAATGAGAAAGATGTAAAAAATGAGAAAAATGAGAAAAAAAAATGTGAAAATAAGACAATGTGCCTAGATTGAATATGTGACAATGAGAAAGAGATTAATAATGAGAAAAAGATGATATAATAAGGAAATGAGCCTAATTTGATCATGAGAAAATGAGAAAAATTTTGATAAAGGAATTATGAAAGAATTTGATAATGAGAAATATGAATAAATTGTGTGCCTAGTATGTTATTGAATTTTCAGAGTTCTGGGTTTGGCGGTATGACTATGATTGCCTACGGGCTAAGAGCTGGAATGGTGAAAAGACTGGCTCGTAAGCCAGGCCAGCTAATAAATATGATATTTTTGGGGTGAAAAGACTGGGTCGTAAGCCTCAAAAACTGTAGCAATCTAGCCAGGTTGAGGACCAAGATACTGGGGCCTAAGGGTCTAGCTGGGTTGAGGTCCAAGAGACTGGGGCTGTTACATTATCCGTGGATATATTGCCTCCGAGGCTAGACACATTGTGTCATTATGGACCAAAGCAGTAACTCTGAAATTTGAATAGCATATTAGATTGTTTTTGGGCCCATGCTTGTCTTTGCATTAATGTGAATTATGAATTTGTGATATAATTAAGCAATATAATGCTATGAGTTGTGATTATGAAATATTTAAAAAATATAAGAAAGCAGAATGATGTGACATCTATATGCATTGTGCATTAGCATTGCATTGAGTTTTATTGTTATTATCAAAGTTTGTACCACTAGGCTTCGGCTTAGCGCGATTGTAATTCGTCACGCAGGTGTCATGGATGATTTGGTAGAGCTGGAGAGTTCTACTAGACCTGGTCGGGTATAGGTCTGTATTTATTGAGCTTGAAGAGTTGTTTTTGGGTACATCAAGATCAGAGGTAGTTGCTAGCATGTGGATATTTGATATTACAATGTATTTTGATATTATATATGTTATGATATGTTTTTGGAAGTATATAATGTAAATTATAAATAATGTTTTGAATAATTTGTTCAGTTGAAATTTTATATATGTTGCTAATTTATATATCTCTATTTAAGTATTTTGAGAAAATATGGAGAAATTGAGAAGTATTGGTGAAACTGTGAATTGATTTTTTTATTAGGAGTGTTTGTTTTTTTTTTTCAGGTTGTGTTTTGTTGAATTTTGGGAACGTCGAAATTACAAACAAAACTCTGGCGATTTTTTTTCAGAGATTTTCATATAAACTATTTATTTTTGTAATATCCTCATATATGCCCTAGAAGTCTTGGTTATGATGTTTTTATTGTTGTTGTTGTTATATTGGATTGTATATATATGATAATTGCAAGAGAAAAGAAATTGGGAAAGAAAATAGGGTTTAGAGAGAATGGTATATGTTGTGTATATGATGATATATATAACATATAAATGGGTCAAAGGAAGAGTCAAAGGAAAAGAGATATTTTTGTGTTGAGTGTGTAATTACTTAAATGGGCTTATATGAGACAAAAGGTGAGTTTATGGTTAAGGGTATTGAGGTAATTTACCTTTAGAAATCTCTTGGTGGAGATTAAAAGATGGAAAAGTGTTTGACTTGTGGCTATTTTGTTTTCTTTTCATTTTGGGTGTCGGTGATTGAAGGAGAGAAAGAGGAAGAGAAGTGTTCTTGATGCTAGAGTTCAATTGAAGAGGCAATCAAAGAGTTTGGTTAGAGATTTGTGAAATTTCTTCATCTAAGGTAAGAAATCTCTTGTTTTTCCTTTGTAAATTTTGAAGTTATGTTTAAAGTGAAGTGTGATTTGTTGATGTAATGATTTGGTGTATTTGATATGTGTTTGCAAGTGTTAGAATTGATTTAAAGTAAAAAAAATTGGAATTGGTGTTGGTTTGGTTGTGATTATGGAAAAATAAGTGAAGATTGATAGTGGAAAATCAAGAGTAAAGTTTGAGTTAGGATTTTGAGATGGTTTGTGTTCAAATGTGTTGTTTAAGTGGTTATTGTGATGAATATGTGTTATGACATGAGTTATATCCATTTGAGTGAGTTTGTGTTGGGAATTATATGTTAAAATGCATTTGGAAGAGGGTTGGTTACATTTAGGGTTTATGCATGAGAGACACGTAATTTGGGGCGGTCGCTATTATTCAAGTGCGGTCTCGACTTAGGTCGGGCTTCTGGCCGCGAAACCTACTGTAATAATGTTTTATCTTTTGATTGTGAGGTGCGGTCGCGACTTAGGTCGGGCTTCTGGCCGCGAAACCTACTGTAATAATGTTTTATCTTTTGATTGTGAGGTGCGGTCGCGACTTAGGTCGGGCTTCTGGCCGCGAAACCTACTGTAATAAGGTTTTATCTTGTAATTGTATGGGGCGGTCGTATTCAGGTGAGGCGCGACCGCTAGAAAGGTTCTGTTCACCTTATTGGAAGCAATCTAATCCTACAACAAGATTTTCATATACATGTTAAAATAGATCATCCATTTGAGTTGTCAAGGATCAAAATAGATATCATTTGTCTAACATCATTGTTGAATCATGAAATGTGAGATGATATGGAATTGATAATGCATATGATATTACATGAATAAGGTTATGTATTTGTGTATTGTGAGGCTTGTGAATGGTGATGTGTATTATGAATAATGTACTTTGAAATGTGATACTAATAATGCTATATATACAATATGAATTGAGATATGAAATGCTATAAAGCCATTGTGATTGGCTATGATGATATAATTGAATGATGTATGGCATGTTTGCCTAATTGATGAGAAAGATTGATAAAGAGTTTGAAATAAGTGTATGTTTAATATGATATTCAGTTCAGAGTTCTGGTTTTTTGGAGGCATGCCTATTTAATGAAAGTTAACAGTCTTGCCGGGTTGAGGATCTCTTCAAATTGAGTTGAATTGAGGTCCAAGAGACTGGGTCTGTTACACTATGATAATTGATATTATGAAATATTAGATTTGTAACAGTCTTGCCGGGTTGAGGATCTCCTCGAGTTAGATGAGTTGATGATCCAAGAGACTGGGTCTGTTACACTATCCATGGATAGAGATATATATGTATATGTTGCCTACGGGCGTGATAATGGTGTTTATGAACTGAAGCAGTAACTCTAAATTCTGAATATCGTATTAAATACTAGATGGGCCCATAGGTGTCTAGGTTTTATGTATAACATAAATGTTGTTCTAATATAATGAAATGTTAATATTACTTATATGATGAAACGGACTATTCACAAAATATTGTTTATTGAGTATGATCTTTACTAATTGTGTGTGTATCATTGATGTTGATTTATTAATACAAATGTGAAACATTGCATTGCACTAAAGCATAACATTAGCATGAATTGTCTTACTAAGCCCTTGGCTTAGCGCGATAGTGTTTAATCGCGCAGGTAATAGAGTTGAACCCGAGAGCTCTTCTAGACCGAGTGAGAGTAGACATTGAAGAGTTGATTTTGGGAACTTAAAGATCAGAGGAGATTTGCCAATCATGTATAACTCTTTTATATTTTGTAAAGATTTTGTTTATATTGTAAATATATATATGTAATGATAAATTAGTACTCAAATGTTTTCATATGTGTAAATATTTTATAACTTCCGCTGTGTACTACTTAAATGTATTAATATATCTATAATGTATATTGAGAAAGATGATGGTATTATATAAAAATGTTTTGAATGTTGATGAAAAGCCGTAGCACTCCTATATTCGATGCACATATGCTACATTGTGGTGTTGTAGTGTGTGTGTACTGAATGTGGGGGTGTTACAATTGTTTTGGTATCAGAGCCTAGGTTTGAGATTCTCAACCTAGGTAAAATGTAAGAAAAAGACTATTTTTGACTTTAAAAGTGGTTTTTGAATAAAATATATGTTGGGATTGGCAATCTCTGATCTTTAATAAGATGTATTCTGCTGTGTTTGCAGAAATAGGTTGTGATGGATTCTCACTCACGTCAGTCGATTGAGGGTAGTGCCGAGAGTATTGCTCCTGCTGGGGGAGCTAGAGTTGATAGTGTTGAGGAGGCACCTGCTTCGGTGTCGGGTAGACCAGCTGGAGAGGAGGTTCCGCCAGCCTGGTTTAGACATATGATGGAAGTTATGAGGCAAGCACCAGTGCAATCAGTGCCACCACCCCCTCAGCCTGTGGTACCAGTGAGGCACTATGATAAACTAAGGAAGTATGGAGCGGAGGATTTCCTTGGTACTACTGATCCTGCTGTAGCAGAACAGTGGCTTGACAAAGTACAGAGGATTTTTATTCAGTTGCAAGCCACATCGGAGGAAAAGTTTGATTATGTAAGATCTTTGCTACAGAAGGATGCATACGACTGGTGGAGGACAGTGCCCCATTCTATGGATGATCCACCGACCTTGTCATATGCGGATTTTCTGAGAGAGTTTGAATTGAAGTATACTCCTAGGGAGTACAAAGACATGAAGAAGATGGAGTTCTTAAGCTTGAAGCAAGATAGCTAGACGGTAACTGAGTATGAGGTTGAGTTTATCCGATTGAGCCAGTATGTTGGGGGCATTATAGCTGATGAGATAGATAGATGCAGGAGATTTGAGGAGGGATTGAGGCCCTCTATCATGTGTCTAGTGGCTGGATCTAGATATCACGATTTCTCCCAGCTAGTGGCAGCAGCTCGGAGTGTGGAGCGAGCTCAAGTTATTGCAGCTGCTTCAGAGGAAGAGGTTAGGGTTAGGAGGCCCCAGTTTGAGGCAGGGTCTTCTTCTGTTAAGAGAGGTAAGGGAAGCTTTGTTCCTAGAGTTAGTAGGAGTCAGAGGTCAACTGGTAGGTCAGTGCAGTTCCAGAGGCAGAGATTTAGACCTGCAGCTTCAGCGGCGAGTGCTCCAACCCCAGTGACTCAGAGATCCGCTCTACCTGTGTGTGCTCAGTGTGGTGGATCACATAGGGGTGCTTGTTGGAGGTATAGTGGGTCAGCTGTGTGCTTCAGATGTGGATCTCCTGAGCATTTTATTAGAGATTGTCCAGAGAGACAGGAGCGGATGTCAGTTGATACTGCAGCTTCTCGATCTAGTGTGAGGGGAGGTTGAGCAGGCAGAGGTAGCAGCCGGGGAGGCAGATCTGGGTTCAGTGTTAGAGGAGGTGCTACATCCAGGGAGAGTAGACCAGAGGAGGTTGGTTCTTCCCAGAGGATGTATGTTATGCAGAGGCAGCCAGATGCATCGGCAGTCATAGCTGGTACTTTTTCTTTATTTGATACTTCAGTACTTGCTTTGATTGATCCGGGTTCCACACATTCTTATATTAGTGCATCTGTTTTACCTGTGTCTGATATGCATGCTGAGTCCCTAGGATTTGATGTGTTGGTGACAAATCCGTTAGGGCATAGTGTGATTGTGAGTAAGGTGCACCGAGACAGTGCAGTGAGGGTGCAAGGTGAGGAGTTCCTTGGAGATTTGATTGAGATGCCATTTAAGGAATATGATGTGATCCTAGGTATGGATTGGCTATCTAGACATGGAGCTGTGGTAGACTGTAAAAGGAAAATTGTTTCTTTGAGAACTGCTGATGGTAGAGAGGTGATAATATCTAATGAGCAGGAACAGCTAGCCTCCTTATTTGTGTCAGTTGTTGCAGCCAGGAGGTTGATTAGAAAGGGGTGTGAAGCTTATCTTGCTCATGTGATAGATACTAGAGTGAAGGGTTCTCCCATTGATAGTATTGCCACAGTTGCAGAGTTTCCAGATGTATTCCCAGAGGAGTTGCCAGGATTGCCTCCTGAGAGAGAGGTGGAGTTTGGTATTGAATTGTTGCCTGGTACCACTCCTATCTCTATTACTCCTTATAGAATGGCACCAGCAGAATTGAGGGAATTGAAAGTGCAATTACAGGAGTTGTTGGATAAAGGATTTATTCGCCCCAGTGTTTCTCCTTGGGGAGCTCCTGTGCTATTTGTGAAGAAGAAAGATGGTACTATGAGATTGTGCATCGATTATAGGCAATTGAACAAGGTGACTATTAAAAATAAATATCCTTTGCCTAGAATCGATGATCTCTTTGATCAATTGAAGGGTGCAGCTGTGTTTTCTAAAATTGATTTGAGATATGGATACCATCAATTGAGAGTTAAAGCTGAAGACATTTCCAAGACCGCCTTTCGGACCAGGTATGGACATTATGAGTTTCTAGTTATGCCTTTTGGCTTGACGAATGCACCTGCAGCTTTTATGGATTTGATGAATAGGGTGTTCAGGCCCTATCTGGATCAGTTTGTAGTGGTCTTCATCGATGACATTCTGGTGTATTCGCGGAATGAAGAGGAACATGACAAGCATTTGCGGATTGTGTTGCAGATTTTGAGAGAGAAGCAGTTGTTTGCCAAATTGTCGAAGTGTGAGTTCTGGTTGGATCAAGTCGCTTTTCTCGGACATATTGTCTCAGCTGAAGGCATTAGAGTTGATCCGAGTAAAGTTGAAGCCATTTTAAATTGGAGTCCACCCAAGTCTGTGACAGAGGTTAGAAGTTTTCTGGGTTTGGCAGGCTATTACCGGCGGTTTGTGAAAGGGTTTTCTTTGATAGCTACTCCACTCACCAGATTGCTTCGTAAGGGAGTGAGATTTGTGTGGACAGATCAGTGTCAGGCTAGTTTTGAGCAGTTGAGAGATATGTTGACTCAAGCGCCTGTTCTTACTTTACCTGTTGAAAGCAAACCATATGTGATCTACAGTGATGCTTCACATAGTGGTTTGGGGTGTGTTCTGATGCAAGAAGGTAAGGTTATAGCTTATGCATCTCGACAGTTGAAACCGCATGAGCTTAACTATCCGACCCATGATTTGGAGCTAGCAGCCATTGTGTTTGCATTGAAGATATGTTGAGAAGTTGTGTCATTGATTTCTCTGGAAGTTGGGATAGATTTTTACCTCTTGTGGAGTTTGCTTACAACAACAGTCACCAATCTAGCATTGGTATGGCACCATTCGAAGCATTGTATGGCAGACGGTGTAGGACACCTCTTTGTTGGAATGAGCTTGGAGATAATAAGTTGATTGGTCCTGATTTGATTCAAGAAACTGAAGAGAAAGTAAAAGTGATACGAGGCAGGTTGAAAACAGCTTCAGACCGACAGAAGTCTTATGCAGATCTGAAAAGGAGAGACATAGAGTTTGATGTTGGGGATAAGGTATTTCTGAAAGTGTCTCCTTGGAAGAAGATTTTGAGGTTCGGTCGGAAAGGGAAATTGAGTCCTCGTTTCATTGGACCGTATGAAGTTTTGGAAAGAGTTGGGCCAGTTGCGTATCGACTTGCTTTGCCACCTGAGTTGGATCGTATTCATAATGTATTTCATGTTTCTATGTTGAGGAGGTATAGATCGGATCCATCTCATGTATAGCAAATTGAATCAATCGAAGTGAGCCCAGATTTGACTTTTGAAGAGGAACCATTTGCTATTTTGGCACATGATGTGAAAGAGCTGAGAAACAAGAGAGTGCCATTGGTGAAGGTTCTATGGAAGAATCATGCAAAAGAAGAAGCAACTTGGGAAAGTGAACAATCCATGCGAGAGCAATATCCTCAGTTGTTTCAGAGTTGATATCAGGTAATTTCGAGGATGAAATTTTCTTTTTAGAGGGGGAGAATTGTAATATCCTCATATATGCCCTAGAAGTCTTGGTTATGATGTTTTTATTGTTGTTGTTGTTATATTGGATTGTATATATATGATAATTGCAAGAGAAAAGAAATTGGGAAAGAAAATAGGGTTTAGAGAGAATGGTATATGTTGTGTATATGATGATATATATAACATATAAATGGGTCAAAGGAAGAGTCAAAGGAAAAGAGATATTTTTGTGTTGAGTGTGTAATTACTTAAATGGGCTTATATGAGACAAAAGGTGAGTTTTATGGTTAAGGGTATTGAGGTAATTTACCTTTAGAAATCTCTTGGTGGAGATTAAAAGATGGAAAAGTGTTTGACTTGTGGCTATTTTGTTTTCTTTTCATTTTGGGTGCCGGTGATTGAAGGAGAGAAAGAGGAAGAGAAGTGTTCTTGATGCTAGAGTTCAATTGAAGAGGCAATCAAAGAGTTTGGTTAGAGATTTGTGAAATTTCTTCATCTAAGGTAAGAAATCTCTTGTTTTTCCTTTGTAAATTTTGAAGTTATGTTTAAAGTGAAGTGTGATTTGTTGATGTAATGATTTGGTGTATTTGATATGTGTTTGCAAGTGTTAAAATTGATTTAAAGTAAAAAAATTGGAATTGGTGTTGGTTTGGTTGTGATTATGGAAAAATAAGTGAAGATTGATAGTGGAAAATCAAGAGTAAAGTTTGAGTTAAGATTTTGAGATGGTTTGTGTTCAAATGTGTTGTTTAAGTGGTTATTGTGATGAATATGTGTTATGACATGAGTTATATCCATTTGAGTGAGTTTGTGTTGGGAATTATATGTTAAAATGCATTTGGAAGAGGGTTGGTTACATTTAGGGTTTATGCATGAGAGACGCGTAATTTGGGGCGGTCGCTATTATTCAAGTGCGGTCTCGACTTAGGTCGGGCTTCTGGCCGTGAAACCTACTGTAATAATGTTTTATCTTTTGATTGTGAGGTGCGGTCGCGACTTAGGTCGGGCTTCTGGCCGCGAAACCTACTGTAATAATGTTTTATCTTTTGATTGTGAGGTGCGGTCGCGACTTAGGTCGGGCTTCTGGCCGCGAAACCTACTGTAATAAGGTTTTATCTTGTAATTGTATGGGGCGGTCGTATTCAGGTGAGGCGCGACCGCTAGAAAGGTTCTGTTCACCTTATTGGAAGCAATCTAATCCTACAACAAGATTTTCATATACATGTTAAAATAGATCATCCATTTGAGTTGTCAAGGATCAAAATAGATATCATTTGTCTAACATCATTGTTGAATCATGAAATGTGAGATGATATGGAATTGATAATGCATATGATATTACATGAATAAGGTTATGTATTGTGTATTGTGAGGCTTGTGAATGGTGATGTGTATTATGAATAATGTACTTTGAAATGTGATACTAATAATGCTATATATACAATATGAATTGAGATATGAAATGCTATAAAGCCATTGTGATTGGCTATGATGATATAATTGAATGATGTATGGCATGTTTGCCTAATTGATGAGAAAGATTGATAAAGAGTTTGAAATAAGTGTATGTTTAATATGATATTCAGTTCAGAGTTCTGGTTTTTTGGAGGCATGCCTATTTAATGAAAGTTAACAGTCTTGCCGGGTTGAGGATCTCTTCAAATTGAGTTGAATTGAGGTCCAAGAGACTGGGTCTGTTACACTATGATAATTGATATTATGAAATATTAGATTTGTAACAGTCTTGCCGGGTTGAGGATCTCCTCGAGTTAGATGAGTTGATGATCCAAGAGACTGGGTCTGTTACACTATCCATGGATAGAGATATATATGTATATGTTGCCTACGGGCGTGATAATGGTGTTTATGAACTGAAGCAGTAACTCTGAATTCTGAATATCGTATTAAATACTAGATGGGCCCATAGGTGTCTAGGTTTTATGTATAACATAAATGTTGTTCTAATGTAATGAAATGTTAATATTACTTATATGATGAAACGGACTATTCACGAAATATTGTTTATTGAGTATGATCTTTACTAATTGTGTGTGTATCATTGATGTTGATTTATTAATACAAATGTGAAACATTGCATTGCACTAAAGCATAACATTAGCATGAATTGTCTTACTAAGCCCTTGGCTTAGCGCGATAGTGTTTAATCGCGCAGGTAATAGAGTTGAACCCGAGAGCTCTTCTAGACCGAGTGAGAGTAGACATTGAAGAGTTGATTTTGGGAACTTAAAGATCAGAGGAGATTTGCCAATCATGTATAACTCTTTTATATTTTGTAAAAATTTTGTTTATATTGTAAATATATATATGTAATGATAAATTAGTACTCAAATGTTTTCATATGTGTAAATATTTTATAACTTCCGCTGTGTACTACTTAAATGTATTAATATATCTATAATGTATATTGAGAAAGATGATGGTATTATATAAAAATGTTTTGAATGTTGATGAAAAGCCGTAGCACTCCTATATTCGATGCACATATGCTACATTGTGGTGTTGTAGTGTGTGTGTACTGAATGTGGGGGTGTTACAATTTTGGATTCCTATTACAAGCAAAGAATATTTGTATACTATTTATTTTATATATTAGTATTTGAAATCTTAAAACATAAATGTGAAAATGTTTATTAAATCAGTCTGTGATATTTTTATACCGATATGCATATTTTACATGTACTAAAAATATGTATTGTACGTATATAGGGTATAAGGGTGTTACATTTATTTTAGTATCAGAGCCTAGGTTTGAGGTTCTCGATCTAGGTGGGTTGTTAGAGAGAGAAAATTTAAAATTTAAAAAAAATGATTTTCAATTGTGATGCATGCATTGGCACTGTCAATTTATCTGATCCCTAATGTGCCAATGCTCATTTGATATAATGGATATGGGTTGAGATGACGTCTGGGTTGTATAGATTAGAGTGGCGCAGTGGAAGCGTCATTCTAGAGATTATGGATTAAGAATTTTTGAAACTTTTATTTGAAATTTAAAATTCATAGCTGATTCAATTAATGAATAAGTGAAATTAGAAAAACAATCTAGGAAATGATTTAAGATATAAAAAATTAAACAGTTTGAGAAATGAGCATGATAGTTACAGAGAATTTTATAGGTGTACTGCAAAGTGATATTGTCTGAATTTTTGGACAAATCTAGAAATGTTGGATGAGTTTGAACATTTAATAGAAAGTTTTTATATATGTTAGAATCCAATGTATAAAATTTCATAAATTTTAAAGATGGATCTCTAATTAAGAAAAATAGAAGAACACATATTGTTGGAGTAATTCCAGCAACTCAGAATCTGTAAAAATTGAGAAACAAAATAAATTTAGAAACTATGGTAAACCAACCCAGAAAGATCTAAAAATTTATACACAATATCATATGTATTCCTGTAAAATATGGTTAAAATTTCATGAATTTTTATTAAGGTTTGATACCTAAAAAAATAGACAACCGAGTGCTGCTAGAGAAATTATTAAAGAGATAGATTCTCTGATTTTGGAAGATTTAATTTTTAAATATATTAAATCAGCTTTGAAATATCTAAAACTTTAAATATAAGTCCTTATATGTGTCAAGTGCACATTGATAAAATTTTACAAGCTTTTATAAAGAATTGATAAGGAATATAAAAATTGAAAGTGAGATTGACATGAAACTGAGGAAGTCATGCAGTTTTGTGTAAGTAAGTAATAAATTAATTTTATAAGTCAAATGAATGAAGAAAATTATAAAAATTTATATGCATATGGGTATAAGTATAGAAGGAATATGAAGTTTTTAATAATTTGCAACAAAGAGTTCATAATTAAAATCAAAGAGTGAAATCATATATGATAGCGAATTATTTATTATGGAATAATGATGCATGATTTAGGGTTGAGTGTGTAAAATTAAAGTATCTAAATGGATGATGTTAATTAGTGTAATGAAATGAATTAGTGTTGTTTAAATGTAAATGTTATGATTTTAAGATTGGAAATATGACATAGATGAGATTTGGTGAGGTTCATGTTGTAGATTGTATTATGTGGAATTTGAATTTTTGAAATGAGTTTTCATAATTGTGAAAGTGATGTGTTTTCATGTTATATTAATATAAAAATAATGTTTATAAAGTTAGATGTTGAAAATGAGATTAATAGAATGAAGTTTAAGTAAAGTAGTAAGTTGGAAATTTAAAGTTGTAAGAGAATTTTGATGAAGATTGTTTAGATATTGATAGTTTAATGTTTAATAAGCATGAGAGTAATTTTGAATGAGTAATATTATTTATGAAAATATCATGTAACGTGTAATGTGGTTGATAATATATAAATTTGTTATGAAATAAAAGGGAAATGATTAAGTAAGTAAAAATGAGTTACTTTAGGTAATTGAATTGGAAATGATGAAAAGGGATATGAAGGGTATGATAAATGTATAAAAAAAATGTGAGAGAAATGTCACATTGGAAATATGACTAAGATTTTTGTGAGGTGTTAAAATATATATATATATATATAATAAGAAACTTATCTAAGAGATGGGCGATTAAATAAGGAAGATGTTAATTATGTTGTGGTCAGTGTATATATATGTTGAATTAATGAATAACCTAAGTAATGTCAAAAGAATGAGAAATGATAATGTTCTTTGAAAGGTGATAAATGTTAACTTTGTATAGGTTGTATGTAAAAGAGGAATTGAGTATAATTGTATGATTTGTGTGATGAGATTTTTTTTCTTTCAATATGAACACAAATATGATATGTAAGAAAATGTGGAAAGTAAGTCAATTATGATTATGACTTACGAAATTGTATGTGGATGATTAAAAAAAATATTATCGAGTGTTTACTACCTTATACAAATACGTGCCTGGTGATACTAAGAATCATATTGCATGTATTAATAGACCTAAGAGAGATTAGGTCTTGACCTGCGTAGAGTTAGGTCATGTGATGAATTGAGATTGAGAATGGACCCGAACAGAGCTGGACGATGAAATTATTATTTTAACAACTAAACTTGATGATTGTATAGTGTTTTGGGCCTAAAGTATATGCAAATAAATAAGAGATTGTAAGAAAAATGAAAGTATAATGAAGAAAGTATGGAAGTGAAAAAAAATGAATGAAACTTTTTATAAGAGATAGATTAGAAATTGAGTAATAAATGGAAATTGTGTAAATTAGCATATGAACGAATGTTTTATATAAGAGATGTTAATGATAATATTGTTGAAACATGAGTTAGACTAATGATGATTAAGTGATCAAGAGTAAATTGCTTTGAAACAGAGCTGAAACGTGTTAATTTTTTGTGTAGCAAAAGATTAGAAAATGAATATGTGATTTTTGCAATACGAACTTAACATTGTGATTGGAAATATTTGAAGAAGAATGATAGAGGAGCAGTATTTATTTATAAGCCATACGCATGACCATTATTATGGCATGACCATTGGATAGTTTTGGTGAGATTGATAGTTATGCTTCAAGAAATATGGTTAAGACTTATGGTTTGCATAATTGTATCTTATAATTTTATACTAGAAATTTGTTTATAATTATAGAAAGTGTGGAAACAGAAAAGAATTGTGAAAATATGATGAGCTTTAAATGATGTGTAAGAATAGTGATTTGTGTAAATAGGGTAACTATAAGAAATGTGAGTAAGAGTTATAATGAATGTGTTTGAAAGTGGTATAAAATGAATAAGTTGATGAAAATGATGTGTAAAGTAAATGAGACTAAGGGAAGTGAATATTATCTGTAATGATGAATTCGAAGAGAATTAAAATTTGATAATAAATTTGACCTAATAATTAGGTCATGAATTGAAAATAGATTGATGAATTTAAAATAGACTAAAGGTTGGTCAGAATAGAATAAGGTTGTGATGGTCATATTGTGATAGTTAGATCAATTGATTCGAAATGTAATAAGTTTATAAGTATTTATTGAAATTCAATTTGTGTAGTTGTATTAAAAATATGCAAGCTATATGATAATGTGCTTAATACAATATTCTGATATGTATATGCATATGAAAGGAGCTAAGTTAGGTTAGTTTCAAATAATTATAAGATAAAAATATTAGTTATAGTATATTGGGAATGAATCTTATTAAGGAAATTAGATTTTGCTGTTGTATAGTGGTGATGCCAAATTAATATGTGGTAATTGTATAAAGAGTAGGATCAAAGTGAAGATGTGTAAAATTATTGTGTTAAGATAAAAGTTATCAACATTTGAATTTAAGGTGATGAGAGTATATTTTTAAGATAATGAAGTGATCAAATATCTTGAGTGCAATAGGTGTGTGGTGGATATATATTAAATAGATGAACTAATTTTATCTAATGACAATTCGATTGATGATATGATAATCCATTGTGATTGTTTGAGTAAATAGACAGTATAATGATGAGTTACGGAATGAGAAAAAGGTAATTGAGAATGAACCTAAGGGGGAGAATAGAAATTATGTAATTTGATGAAATAATGATTTGAACGATTTATTACCGTACTGGATAATTTCGAAGACGAAATTATTTAAGGGGGAGAAAATTGTAACATCCGTGATTTTGGAGAAATTAAATAAGTATTGGGAGATATAAATTGTATATACTCAATATATATATCTAGAGTATATATAACATATATATATGGTATATTAATTGTATATGTTGGATTAATACATTACATACTTAATATTTAATACACATATAAGGTACATTTGATGTGTATATAAGATACACATTACTTGTGCATATGTGTAATATCCCAAATTTTAAAAAAGTTCTAATTTTTAAAAATTTGATAAAATAAATTATAATTTAAATGGATAAATTAAATTAATGATTTTAAATGAAAAATGAAGAGGTTTTAAATGAAAAAGTGGAACATATATGTGATATATATGTAAAATATACATAACATATTAAAATCAACACTTTTTAAAAGAAAAGTCAAAGTAAAAGGGTATTTTGATAAATAAATCTTAGAAATTCAAAATTAATAAAATAATTCAAAAATAAATTATTTTTGAATGGAAGAGGGAATTTATGACTTTTAACTTATTAAATAAATAATTAAATAAATAATTATTAAATTATTTTAATATATATATATATGGTTTAAAATTAAAGGGTGAAAGAAAAGAGAAATAAAAAAAAGTCTTCTTCTTCTTTTTCATCTTCTTGGCCGAAATCACCATGGGAGAGTAAGAGAAGTTTTTCTTCTTCCAAGCACTAAGAATTGAAGAGATTTTAAGGATTCAAGTGGAGTTTTAGAAGTTTCTTCATCAATTGGTAAGCTTTCTTACCAAATTTTCAAATTCTATGGAAAAGAATGTTATGTAAATTTTTAAATTTTATAGTAGCATGATTTAATTGCTTAATTGGATATGAATGGAGTTGTTTTGATTGGTTATTAATGATTTTATGGTTAGATTGAAGAAATAATTAAATTTAAGTTGAGTTTGGTGAAGAGAGAGAATTTAGGGTTATGGAACTTTTGGGTTTGCGAAAACATGAGCTTTAATTGTGCAAATTGGTTCCAAATGTGTTGTTTTGATTCATAAATAAGTATTTTAAAGTTAAATATTAGATTTGGTTGTGTTTGGTTAGAGCTTGAGAATGGAAGTGGAGATTTAGGGTTTTGAAAAAGTGATTTTTCAAAGTGGTTGAATTGATTGATTTTATTTGTTTAAGCATGTTGTTTAGTGTTAAAAGTAATGAATATAAGCTTGAAATTTATTAATGGATTGTGTTGGAATGGAAAACCTTCAATGGGGGAAGATTATGCCATTTTATGGTTTTGTATATAAAAGTGTATTTTTGTAATGTAAATGATTCAAATGTATTAAAATATGCTTCTAATGATATAAATAAACTTATTATATTATAATGAATGGCCTAGTATGAGAATCCAAAGTTAAAGTGAGGTTAGCCTTCAATTTTGGATTTTTGCTTGGATGGGGTTTAATTATGGTTTAATATTGAAAATGCCATTAAATGTGATACTAAATGATTATTTGCTATCACATTTGGTTTAGGCATTAGGGGAGGTTGATTTGCTTCATCCAAGTGGTGAGGGACAAGTTGGAAGGATAGGATTGGAGGTTGTGTTAAGCTTGCTTTGGGTTGCTAGTGGAGGTATGTATAAACTTTGAATATATTGTTTATATCTGCATGACATTTGGGCTTAACACATTTTGGTTGGAAAATGTGTTAAGTTACTTGATTCATTAATTGAGTATGAATAATGTGCTATGACATTTGTAATGTCATATATGTGTTAAATGCATTGTGAAAAGCCATTGATAATGGCTAAATTGTGTAGAATGTGAAATATGTATATTATGTGAAAATACCCAAAGTAATTGGGTAATGTGTTGTGAATGCAAAAATGAGATATGTGGACTAATGAAATGAATTGATATTGATAAAAATGAGAAAAGTGAGAAAAATGAGAAAGATGTGAAAAATGAGAAAAATGAGAAAAAAAAGTGAAAATAAGGCAATGTGCCTAGATTGAATATGTGACAATGAGAAAGAGATTAATAATGAGAAAAATAAAAAAAAAGTGAGAAAAAGATGATATAATAAGGCAATGTTCCTAGTTTGATCATGAGAAATTGAGAAAAGTTTTGATAAAGGAATTATGAAAGAATTTGATAATAAGAAATATGAATAAATTGTGTGCCTAGTATGTTATTCAATTTTCAGAGTTTTGGGTTTGGCGGCATGCCTATGATTGCCTACGGGCTAAACGCTGGAATGGTGAAAAGACTGGGTCGTAAGCCTCAAAAGCTGGTCGTAAGTCTAGCCGGGTTGAGGACCAAGATACTGGGGCCTAATGGTCTAGCCGGGTTGAGGTCCAAGAGACTGGGGTTGTTACATTATCCCTTGATATATTGCCTACGGGGCTAGACACATGGTGTCATTATGGACCAAAGCAGTAACTCTAAAATTTGAATAGCATATTAGATCCTTTTTTGGCCCATGCTTGTCTTTGCTTTAATGTGAATTATGAATTGTGATATAATTGAGCAATATAATCCTATGAGTTGTGATTATGAAATATTTAAAAAATATAAGAAAGTAGAATGATGTGACATCTATATGCATTGTGCATTAGGATTGCATTGAGTTTTATTGTTATTATCAAAGTTTGTACCACTAGGCTTCGGCTTAGCACGATTGTAATTCATCGCGCAGGTGTCATGGATGATTTGATAAAGCCGGAGTGTTCTATTAGACCTTGTCGGGTCTAGGTTTGTATTTATTGAGCTTGAAGAGTTGTTTTTGGGTACATTAAGATCAAAGCCAATTGCCAGCATGTGGATATTTGATATTACAATGTATTTTGATATTATAAATGTTATGATATGTTTTTGGAAGTATATAATGTAAATTGTAAAGAATGTTTTGAATAATTTGTTTAGATGAAATTTTATGTGTGTTGTTAATTTATATATCTATATATAAGTATTTTAAGAAAATATGGAGAAATTGAGAAGCATTGGTGAAATTGTGAATTTTTTATTGGGATTGTTTGCTTATTTTCAGGTTGTGTTTTGCTGAATTTTGGGAACATCCAAATTACAAACAAAACTCTGGCTAATTTTTCCCAGAAATTTTCATATAAAATATTTATTTTGGATTCCTATAACAAGAAAAGAATATTTATATACTTTTTATTTTATATATTAGTATTTAAAATCTTAAAATAGAAATGTAAAAATATTTATTAAATCGGTCTGTGATATTTTTATACCGTATATGCATTTTTTACATGTACTAAAAATATGTATTGTACGTATATAGGGTATAAGGGTGTTACATGGGACTTGGTATTTTTACCCGAGACTAAATCTAATTTGGATACTTGGACACGAGACTAGATTAGATACTTAGACCAGTGATTGGGTACTTGGTCCCGAGACTAAATTGGACACTTAGACCCGAGATTAGGTAATTAGATTCGAGATAGGGTACTTGAACCCAAGATTGGGTACTTAGATCCGAGACTGAATTGGGTACTTGGACCAGAGACTAGATAATTAGACCCGAGATTAAATTTGGTTTGGATACTTGTGTAACATCCGTGATTTTGGAGAAATTAAATAAGTATTTGGAGATATAAATTGTATATACTCAATATATATATATCTAGAGTATATATAACATATACATATGGTATATTAATTGTATAAGTTGGATTAATACATTACATACTTAATATTTAATACACATATAAGGTACATTTGATGTGTATATAAGATACACATTACTTGTGCATATGAGTAATATCCTAAATTTTTTAAAAGTTCTAATTTTTGGAAATTTAATAAAATAAATTATAATTTAAATGGATAAATTAAATTAATGGTTTTAAATGAAAAATGAAGGGGTTTTAAATGAAAAAGTGGATAATATATGTGATATATATGTAAAATATACATAACATATAAAAGTCAACACTTTTTAAAAGAAAAGTCAAAGTGAAAGAGTAAGATTGGTGAAGAGAGAGAATTTAGGGTTATGTAATTTTTGGTGTTTTGAAATAATGGTGTAACACCCCTATACCCCGTATACGTACACAGCATGCTAACGATCGTAATATACGTATACTGAATATAGAAATGCCACATTTTACAAATCACTCATGTTATCACTCTTATATAATGTAAACAATTAAAAACTTTTGAAAGAGTTTATAAAACCAAATAAATAGAAGTTCATTTAAAACGCAGCGGAAAATAGAACAAATGTTTACAAATACTTATACATCAAAATCAGAATATACTTATACATCAAAATCAGAATGTAAACAATTAAAAACTTTTGAAAGAGTCACACCTACTGCCACTCAGAACAATTGACACGCCTAAGGACCTGGACGTGCTCCTGGGCGTGTCAGGCCAAAAACCCCGATTCCGTTCAAGACAACACCACTACCAACAAAACACTTCTATCCATCAACATCCACTTCAAACAAACTTCACAAAACATACCCAAAAACCATCTCAAACTTACAACAACACCACAACAAGCTAAAACACACATCAAACACAAATCACAACATCATCAAAACTCTAAACACAACCTCAACTCAATCTATCCCAACCAACTTACTCTTTTCTTCAATCCAACCCCAAAATCCAAAACCACATAAACCAAATACTCTTAAACACAACATAATCAACCCAAACACATTCTCAAACACAACTTCAACTCACAAACCCACATAACTTCAAAAACAACACAAGAAATCAGGAGAGAACTTACCAAGGATGAAGAACTCTTAGATTCCAACTAAATCTCTTGTAAACTTCCTTAATCTTAATCTTGTAAGGTCAAATCTCTCCCTCTCTCTTGTTCTCTTGCTGCTGCCGTCCAAGACAAAGAAAAGAGAAGAAAATGGAATGAAAGCCACGAAGGAAGGAGAAGGAAAGAAGAAAAGGAAAAGAAGTACAAAAGCAAAGTCAACTTCTCTTTCCTCAAAACAATCTCCTCCACACAATAAACAATATAATATTCAAAATATCTCCATCCACTCATCTTATTCCACTAACTCAATTTCAAATTAATTTCCTTTATACCCTTCACCCTTAGAATGGTATATGTTGTAACACCCCCATATCCAATGCACACACACTACAACCACAACAATGTAGCATAAGTGCACCAAACATATGGATGCTACGGTTTCCTTAACATTCAAAACATTTTAAACAAAACCATAACCTTTCAATTATATACATTATAGAAAAATAGGTCATTTACTTATAAAACAAAACATATTAGATATACATATACATTTAAATATTACACAGCGGAAGTTATAAAATATTTACAAATTTACATTATAAACATTACTTTACAAAATATAAAAGAAATATACATGATTGGCAAGTCAGCTCTGATCTTTAAGCTCCCAAAATCAACTCTTCAATGTCTACTCTCACTCGGTCTCGAAGAGCTCTCGGGTTCGATCCTATCAGTTCTATCACCTGCGCGATTAAACACTATCGCGCTAAGCCAAGGGCTTAGTAAGATAATCATGCAAATGATATGACTTAGTGCAATGCAATGTCATTTCTCAAACCATATCATGCATGTAACATCATATATGCAAAACTAACAACATACTTTCACATTGCATGTCACATTTCAATATCTTGTCATATACCTTATTATTGTTCATTTAACCATTCATAGTCAACACTAAACAAAGACAAACATAATCTCATTATTCAAACATTTCACCATTCAACATTTACATCTAAGCAAACACATGCATGGGCCCAAAATACACTAATATGCCATTCAATTTTCAGAGTTAATGTTTTGGTTTTATCATCACATTTATCAATATCATATACCCAACTAGGCTTCAAGGATTAGGTTCAACCAAGCTTCAAGGGGAGCAAAGCATGCTAAGCTTCAACCCAACTTGGCTTCAAGAACAAAACCCAACCTAGCTTCAAGGGTGGTAACATCTCAATTAGGCTTCAAGGATTCAATCCAACCTAACTTCAAGAGATTGTTACTCTTATTAGGCATGCCACCAACAACAAACTCTGAAAATGGAATAACACATTAGCCACACAATTCATTTAGATTTCATTCTCAATTCTCATTATCATTTAGGCAAACATGCCTCATTTATTTCCATTGAATCACATTAGCCAAAAACAATGGCTTCACATTTCATTTCACAATATAACACTTCATTATTCAAGTGTATATTTATCTCATCCATGATCACATTATATCTCATAAAGCATCATTCATCATAGCCAAACACAATGGCATTGTCCCATGTCATGTCTTATTTGAATTATCATTTCATCTTTGATACAACATTTCAATATACATTACTCATGAACACATTACCATTCAAAGTGCATAATAACATTGCTAAATCTCAATAATGCAATTAGGGCAAAACACAATTGATATGATTCATAGCTTTATGATCTTCCACATTCATTTGATTAAATCATTCTTGTGTTTGAAACATGTTTATAATGTTCATATGTAAGTTTAGAAACAATGGAACCTTTAAAGAATCAAAACAATGTAAAAAAAAAACAAAGTAAAAAAAAACAATATGTAATTCATTTGTAGGACACGCCCGTGTCACTAACAACAAAAGAGGCAGTAGCCAATTCAAACAATTGACACGCCCAACCACTTGATGGAACACGCCCGTGTCACTAACAACAAAAGAGGCAGTAGCTTCCTCAAATAATTGACACGCCCGTGTCCCTATAAATGCACTTAGCCGTGTCACCCACAAACACAATCTAACTAAAACCAACACTTTCTCAATTGCACTCAAACACAATATCCCTCATATAACATGTTTCAAATGAACATAAACAATGTTCTAAACACATAATCATCACAAGAAACACTTCACAACACATTAATATAACAATTAAGCACACACAACATCTCAAAACCCTAAAACCAACATCCTTCTCCATCCTTCCAAATCAACATCTACCACTTCTAACAACACAACTATATAAACTATTAACTTAAAACCAATTAATACTTGAGAACACAACACAACACATCTCAAATCCATTAAATCACAAAATCACCAAACCCTAACTCACTTCCAACACAACCTCCAAATAAGTAAAGAAAACAAAAGATTACTTACAAGAAGAAATTCCACAAATCCCTTGTCAAATCTTTTGATTGTTTCTTCAATTTGCTCCAAGCATCAAGAACACCTTCCTTGCTCTCTCTTCTCTTCAATGGCCGGCCACCTCTTGAAAGAAAAAGGAAAATAATGAACACACCAAGTCAAATTTTGCTTTTAATCTCCACCAAGTGATTTTATCCAAGCAATTACCAAAATGCCCTCACTCAAATAACTAACTTCTTGTCTCATATAAGCCCTTATATGTAATTACACACTTAACACAAAAATATCTCTTTTCCTTTGACTCTTCCTTTGACCCATTTATATGTTATATATATCATCATATACACAACATATAAACTTGTCTCTAAACCCTAAATTTCCAAAACACATATACATATACTCTTCTTTCCCCCAATTTAACCCAACAACAACAACAACAACAACAACAACAACTACAATATGCAAAACTTCTAGGGCATAAATGAGGATATTACATATGTTGTGTATATCACAATATAAATAACATATGCACTCTACTCTTACAACATATCTCTTTCCAATTAAACACAAATACACTTAATCCAAATAAAACAACAATTATATACCAAACTTCTAGGGTATATTTTGGGATATTACAATTCTCCCCCTCTAAAAAGAATTTCGTCCTCGAAATTACCTGATATTAAATCTGAAACAAATGAGGATATTGATCTCGCATTGCTTGCTCACTTTCCCAAGTTGCTTCTTCTTTTGCATGATTCTTCCATAAAACCTTCACAAGTGGCACTTCCTTATTTCTTAACTCTTTCACTTCATGTGCCAAGATAGCAACTGGTTCCTCTTCAAATGTCAGATCCGGATTCACCTCAATAGATTCAACTGACAACACATGAGATGGATCTGATCGGTATCTCCTCAACATAGAAACATGGAAAACATTATGGATTCTATCCAAATCAGGTGGCAAAGCAAGCCGATAAGCAACTGGCCCAATTCTTTCTAAAATTTCATACGGTCCAATAAAACGCGGACTCAGCTTTCCTTTTCGACCAAATCTTAGAATCTTTTTCCAAGGAGACACTTTCAAAAATACTTTATCTCCCACATTATACTCTATGTCTCTCCTCTTCAAATTTGAATAAGACTTCTGTCGATCTGAAGCTTTTTTCAATCTATTCCGAATCAACTTCACTTTATCTTCTGTTTCTTTAAACAAATCAGGACCAATTAACTTACCTTCTCCAACTTCATTCCAACATAGAGGCGTCCTACACCGTCTACCATACAATGCTTCAAATGGTGCCATTCCAATGCTGGACTGATGACTGTTATTGTAAGCAAATTCCACAAGTGGCAAAAATTTGTCCCAACTACCAGAGAAATCAATGACACAGCTTCTCAACATATCCTCTATAATCTGTATCACTCTCTCTGACTGTCCATCTGACTGCGGATGGAAAGCAGTACTAAAGTGTAATCGAGAACCCAAAGCACCATGTAAACTCTTCCAAAATCTTGAAGTAAACCGGGGATCTCGATCAGACACTAAAGAAATTGGGACTCCATGCAACTTCACAATCTCATGGATATACAGCTCAGCCAACCTCTCGAGAGAATAATCCATCCGAACCGGAAGAAAATGAGCTGTCTTTGTCAACCTATCAACAATTACCCAAATAGCATCATGTTTCCTCTGAGTCAATGGCAATCCAGACACAAAATCCATTGTAACTCTTTCCCATTTCCATTCAGGCACTGATAACGGTTGAAGTAACCCTGTTGGAACTTGATGCTCAGCTTTAACCCTCTGACATGTGAGACATTTGGATACAAATTCCGCTATGTCTCTCTTCATACCTGACCACCAGTAATGCTGTTTCAAATCATGATACATCTTAGTACTGCCCGGATGCAAAGCAAAAACTGACTGGTGTGCTTCTTCCAAAATAATCCTTCTCAAATTAGCATCATCAGGTACACACAATCTGTTCTTAAACCAAAGACTCCCATCACTTTTTAACGGGAAATCTCGATTCTCTTTATTTTGGCAATCTGAAAAAATTTTCTGAACTTTCTCATCAACCAACTGGGCTTCTTTAATCTGATCTAACAATACCGGCCTCAACTGTAATTGTGCCAACAATGCACCATCATCACAAGATACAAAGTTAGCATGCAATGCTCTCAACTCAACAAGCAACGAGAGCGAATAAACAATCAGGCCTGCTAAAGACTTCCGACTCAAGGCATCAGCAACCACATTTGCCTTACCAGGATAATAATCAATCAAACAGTCGTAGTCTTTAATCAACTCCAACCAATGTCTCTACCGAAGATTAAGCTCTCTCTGAACTCCCAAATATTTCAAACTTTTATGATCGGTATAAATAAAACACTTCTCCCCATACAAATAGTGTCGCCAAATCTTCAATGCAAACACAATGGCTGCTAACTCCAAATCATGGGTCGGATAATTAAGCTCGTGCGGCTTCAACTGCCGAGAAGCATAAGCTATCACTTTACCTTCTTGCATCAAGACACAACCCAAACCACTATGTGAAGCATCACTGAAAATCACATATGGTTTATCTTCTACTGGTAAAGTAAGAACAGGCGCTTGAGTCAACATCTCTCTCAACTGTTTAAAACTAGCCTGACACTGATCTGTCCACACAAATCTAACTCCCTTGCGAAGTAATCTGGTAAGTGGAGTAGCTATCAAAGAAAATCCTTTCACAAAGCGCCGATAATAGCCTGCCAAACCCAGAAAACTTCTAACTTCTGTCACAGACTTTGGTGGACTCTAATTCATAACAGCTTCGACTTTACTCAGATCAACTCTAATGCCATCTGCTGAAACTATATGACCGAGAAAAGTCACATGATCAAGCCAGAACTCACACTTCGATAGCTTAGCATACAATTGCTTCTCTCTCAAGATCTGCAACACAATCCGCAGATGCTTGTCATGCTCCTCCTCATTGCGCGAATACACCAAAATATCATCGATGAAAACCACTACAAACTGATCCAGATAGGGTCTAAACACCCTATTCATCAAATCCATGAAAGCTGCAGGTGCATTCGTCAACCCAAAAGGCATAACTAGAAACTCATAATGTCCATACCTTGTACGAAAGGCTGTCTTAGGAACATCTTCATCTCTGACTCTCAACTGATGGTACCCTGATCTCAAATCAATCTTGGAAAACAATGCTGCTCCCTTCAATTGATCAAAGAGATCATCAATTCTAGGCAAAGGATATTTATTCTTGATAGTCACCTTGTTCAATTGCCTATAATCGATGCATAATCTCATAGTACCATCCTTCTTTTTCACAAACAACATAGGAGCTCCCCATGGTGAAACACTAGGGCGAACAAACCCTTTATCCAACAACTCCTGCAACTGCACTTTCAACTCTCTCAATTCAACAGGTGCCATTCTATAAGGAGTAATAGAGATAGGAGTGGTACCGGCAAAATTCTATACCAAACTCCACCTCTCTCTCAGGAGGCAACCCTGGCAATTCCTCTGGAAACACATCTGGAAAATCTGCAACTGTGGGTATACCGTCAAGTCGAGAACCCACTACTCTAGTATCCACAACATGAGCAAGATAAGCATCACACCCTTTTCTAATCAACCTCTTAGCTGAAACAGCTGAAATAAACAAGGATGCAAGCTGTCTCTGCTCACCAGATACCATCACAATTCTACCATCATCGGTTCTCAAAGTAACACATTTCTATTGACAGTCTACTACCGCTCCATGTCTAGACAACCAGTCCATGCCCAGTATCAAATCATACTCTTTAAATGGCATTTCAATCAGATCACCCAAAAACTCCTCACCCTGAACCACTACTGCACTATCTCGGTGCACCTTGCTAACAATCACACTATGCCCCAAAGGATTTGTCACCAACACATCAAATCCTAGGGATTCAGCATGCAATTCAGACACAGGCAAAATGGATGCACTTATATATGAATGAGTAGATCCTGGATCAATCAAAGCAAGTACTGAAATACCAAATAAAGAGAAAGTACCAGCTATAACTGCTGAAGCATCTGGCTGCCTCTGCATCACATACATCCTCTGAGAAGATCCAGCCTCCTCTAGTCTATTCTCCCTGGATGTAGAACCTCCTCTAGGACTGAACCCAGATCTACCTCCTCTGCTGAAACTTCTGCCTCCTCTACCTCCCCTCACAACAGGTCGAGAAACTGCCGAATCTACTGACCTCTGCTCCTGCAACTCAGGACACTCTCTAACAAAATGATCCGGCGATCTGCATCTATAGCATCCAGCTGATCCTCTGATCCTCCAACAAACACCCCAATGGGTCTTACCACAATACTCACATACCGGAGGAGTAGATCTCTGAATTACTGGGGTCGGAGCACTCGCCACTGAAGCTGTAGGTCTCGATCTCTGCCTCTGAAACTGAACCGACCTACCAGCTGGCCTCTGACTCCTACTAATCCTGGGAACAAAGCTTCCCCTGCCTCTCTTCATAGATGAAGACCCTGCCTCAAACTGGGGTCTCCTAACCCTGGTCTCTTCCTCTGTAGCAACTGCTGCAATACCCTGAGCTCTCTCCACACTCCTAGCTGCTGCAACAAGCTGGGAAAAATCATGATATCGAGAACCAGCCACATGACACATGAGAGAGGGCCTCAATCCCTCCTCAAATCTCCTGCATCTATCAATCTCATCAGATATGATACCCCCAGCATAATGGCACAACCGGATGAACTCAACTTCATACTCGGTTACTGTCCTGTAGTCTTGCTTCAAACTCAAAAACTCCATCTTCTTCACATCTTTATACTCCCTCGGAGTATACTTCAATTCAAACTCCCTGAGAAAATCAGCATAGGACAAGGTAGGTGGATCATCCATAGCATGGGGCACTATCTTCCACCAGTCATATGCATCTTTCTGTAACAATGATCTAGCATAGTCAAATTTTTCTTCTGGAGTGGCCTGTAAATGAACAAATATCCTCTGTATCTTATCTAGCCACTGCTCAGCTACAGCTGGATCAATAGTACCCAGAAAATCCTCTGCTCCAAACTTCCTTAATTTGTCATACTGTCTCACTGATACCAAAGGCTGGGGTGGTGGTGGTGGCTGTTGTACTGGGGCTTGCCTCATCAATTCCATCATATGCCTAAACCAAACTGGCGGAACCTCCTCACCAGCTGGTCTCCCTGGCACAGAAACAGGTATCTCTCCAGCACTAACCACTCTAGCTCCCTCTCTAACCTCATCTGGAGCTACACTCTCCACACTACCCTCAACTGACTGACGTAAATGAGAATCCATCACAACCTATATCTGCAAATACAGCAGAATGCACCTTATTAAAGATCAGAGACTGCCAATATCAAGTATATATCTTATTCAAAAACCAACTTTTAAAAGCAAAATATCCTTTTTCCTTGCAATATACCTAGGTTGAGAATCTCAAACCTAAGCTCTGATACCAAAATAATTGTAACACCCCTATACCCTGTATACGTACACAGCATGCTAACGATCGTAATATACGTATACTGAATATAGAAATGCCACATTTTACAAATCACTCATGTTATCACTCTTATATAATGTAAACAATTAAAAACTTTTGAAAGAGTTTATAAAACCAAATAAATAGAAGTTCATTTAAAACACAGCGGAAAATAGAACAAATGTTTACAAATACTTATACATCAAAATCAGAATATACAAATATAAAAAATATACATGACTGGCAGCTCTTCTATGATCTTTAAGTCCAAAAGTCAACTCTTCAATGTCTAGACTCACTCGATCTCGAAGAACTCTCGGGTTCAACTCTGTTACCTGCGCGATGAACCACAATCGCGCTGAGCTAACAGCTCAGTAGTGTAATTTGTACAACCATGATGCTTTAATGCGATGCACATGTCACCATAATACATTTCATAAACCATACATAATCATATCACATTTTATAATTATATATTAGATCTTATTATTCAATTGTTTCTTCATTCATAAATCACATATTACAACTAAGACAGACACGGGCCCAAAACACACTAATATGTTATTCAAAGTTTAGAGTTACTGCTTTGGTCCATATTGACACCTTGTGTCTAGCCCCGTAGGCAATATATATATATATATATCCATGGATAATCAACTAGATTTGAGTTTACGACCCAGTCATTTCACTCAATCTAGTTCAAATAATATGTTTTTGAGGTTTACGACCCGGTCATTTCACCCCAAAAACATCACATTTCACATTTATCAACTGGATTCGGCTTACAACCCGGTCATTTCACCTATCCAGTTATTCATAGGCATGCCGCCAAACTCAGAACTCTGAAAATTGAATAGACATATTAGATACACAATGATTTCATTTATCTCTTTATCAATTTCTTTCTCAATTCATTTCTCATTTCATGATCCATAATCAACTAGGCAACCATGCCTTAATTATCTCATTTTCAATATCATAGCCAACAATCATGGCTTCATATCTTTCACATTATATTTCATCATCACATTAATCAATTCATTATTCACATGGATATAATTAATGGCATCAACACATATTTTACATGCTCATCACAACATTCAAATATAATCAATTATGTCTCAATTCTCAATATCATATGAGTGTATGCAATAATGTATTTTGAACTATTTCAAAATGACCCACACAACTCTAAACACTTACCTTTCAAGAATCTATCACCACTTGAGTTAGGGTAAATCACCTTCTTCACAACCTATTCCAAAAGAATGAGGAAACTCTCATGAGATCATAAGGTTAAGAATCAATTAGGGCAAACTCTAGACTTGACACGCTCACACACACGGGCGTGTCCCTGACCGTGCCCTAACTCCACAACACAGAAACATTTACACGCTCAGAACCACGGGCGTGTCATTGGGCGTGTAATACATTCTGTCTCTCAGAAATAACGACACGTCCAACATCATGAGCGTGCTCATGGCCGTGTAAATTCTCAAAACTCACAGTAGCTATGAAACGCTCAACAACACGGGCGTGTTAATGGCCGTGTCACACCTACTGCCACTCAGAACAATTGACACGCCTAAGGACCTGGACGTGCTCCTGGGTGTGTCAAGCCAAAAACCCAGATTCCGGCCAAGACAACACCACTACCAACAAAACACTTCTATCCATCAACATCCACTTCAAACAAACTTCACAAAACATACCCAAAAACCATCTCAAACTTACAACAACACCACAACAAGCTAAAACACACATCAAACACAAATCACAACATCATCAAAACTCTAAACACAATCTCAACTCAATCTATCCCAACCAACTTACTCTTTTCTTCAATCCAACCCCAAAATCCAAAACCACATAAACCAAATACTCTTAAACACAACATAATCAACCCAAACACATTCTCAAACACAACTTCAACTCACAAACCCACATAACTTCAAAAACAACACAAGATATCAAGAGAGAACTTACCAAGGATGAAGAACTCTTAGATTCCAACTAAATCTCTTGTAAACTTCTTTAATCTTGATCTTGTAAGGTCAAATCTCTCCCTCTCTCTTGTTCTCTTGCTACTGCCGTCCAAGACAAAGAAAAGAGAAGAAAATGGAATGAAAGCCACGAAGGAAGGAGAAGGAAAGAAGAAAAGGAAAAGAAGTACAAAAGCAAAGTCAACTTCTCTTTCCTCAAAACAATCTCCTCCACACAATAAACAATATAATATTCAAAATATCTCCATCCACTCATCTTATTCCACTAACTTAATTTCAAATTAATTTCCTTTATACCCTTCACTCTTAGAATGGTATATGTTGTGTATATCACAATATAAATAACATATGCACTCTACTCTTACAACATATCTCTTTCCAATTAAACACAAATACACTTAATCCAAATAAAACAACAATTATATACCAAACTTCTAGGGTATATTTTGGGATATTACAAATGGTTTTTAATTGTGTAAATTGATTCCAAATGAGTTGTTTTGATACATAAACAAGTATTTTAAAGTCAAATATTGGATTTGGTTGTGTTTTGTTGAATTTTGGAAAAGTTCAAATTACAATCAAAACTCTGGCGAATTTTTCCCTGAGATTTTTATATAAAATATTTATTTTGGATTCCTATAACAAGCAAAGAATATTTATATACTATTTATTTTATATATTAGTATTTGAAATCTTAAAACAGAAATGTAAAATTTTTTATTAAATCGGTCTGTGACATTTTTATACCGTATATGCATATTTTACATATACTGAAAATCTGTATTGTACGTATATAGGGTATAAGGGTGTTACATTTATTTTGGTATCAGAGCCTAGGTTTTAGGTTCTCGACCAAGGGGGGATGATAGAGAGAGAAAATTAGAATAAAAAAATGATTTTTCAATTGTAATGCATGCATTGGCACTGGCAATTTATCTGATCCCTGATGTGGCAATGTCCATTTGATATAATGAATATTAGTTGAGATGGTGTCTGGGTTGCATAGATCAGAGTGACGCAGTGGAAACGTCATTCTAGAGATTATGGATTAAGAATTTTTGAAACTTTTATTTGAAATTTAAAATTTATAGCTAATTCAATTAATGAATAAGTGAAATTAGAAAAACAATCAAGGAAATAATTTAAGATATAAAAATAAAAATTTTGATAAATGAGCATGATAGTTACAGAAAATTTTATAGATGTACTGCAAAATGATATTGTCTAAATTGTTGGACAAATCTAGACATGTTGGATGAGTTTGAACATTTAATAGAATGTTTTTCTATATGTTAGAATCCAAATGTATAAAATTTTATAAATTTTAAAGATGGATCTCTAATTAAGAAAAATAGAACAACACAGATTGTTGGAGAAATTTCAGCAACTCAGAATCTGTAGAAATTAAAAACAAAATAAATCTAGAAACTATGGTAAAACAACCCAGAAAAATCTAAAACTTTACACACAATATCATATGTATTCTTATAACATATGGTTAAAATTTCATGAATTTTTATTAATGTTGGTACCTGAAAAAAATGGACAACCGGGTGCTGCCAGAGAAATTATTAAAGAGACAGATTCTCTGATTTTGGAAGATTTTTAAATATATTAAATCAACTTGAAAAAATCTAAAACTTTAAATAAAAGTCCATATATGTGTCAAGTGCACATGGATAAAATTTTACAAGCTTTTATAAGGAATTGGTAAGGAATATAAAAATTAAAAATGAGATTGACATGAAACTGAGGAAGTCATGCAGTTTTGTGTAAGTAAGTAATAAATTAATTTTATGAGACAAATGAATGAAGAAAATTATAAAGATTTATATGCATATGGGTATAAGTATAGAAGGGATATGGAGTTTTTAATAATTTGCAACAAATAGTTCATAATTAAAATCAAAGAGTAAAATCATATATGATAGCGAATTATTTATTATGAAATAATGATGCATGATTTAGGGTTGAATGTGTAAAATTCAAGTATCTAAATGGATGATGTTAACTAGTGTAAGGAAATGAATTAGTGTTGTTTAAAAGTAAATGTTATGATCTTAAGATAGAGAATGTGATATGGATGAGATTTGGTGAGGTTCATGTTGTTGGTTGCATTTTATGAAATTTGAATTTTTGAAATGAGTTTCCATAATTGTGAAAGTGATGTGTTTTGATGTTATATTAATATAAAAATAAAGTTTATAAAGTTAGCTCTTGAAAATGAGATTAATAGAATGAAGTTTAAGTAAAGTAGTAAGTTGGAAATTTAGAGTTGTAAGGGAATTTCGATGAGGATTATTTAGATATTGATAGTTTAATGTTTAATAAGCATGGGAGTAATTTTGAATGAGTAATATTATTTATAAAAGTACTAACTAAGGTGTAATGTAGTTGATAATATAGAAATTTATTATGAAATAAAGGGAAATGATTAAGCAAGTGAAAATGAGTTACTTTAGTTAATTGAATTGAAAATGATGAAAATGGATATGAAAGGTGTGATCAATGCAAAAAAAAAAATGTGTGAGAGATGTCACATTGGAAATGTGACTAAGATTTATATGAAGTGTTAGAAAATATATATATATAATAAGAAACTTATTTAAGAGATGGGCGATTGAATAAGGAATATGTTAATTATGTTGTGGTCAGAGTGTGTATATATGTTGAATTGATGAATAACCTAAGTAATGTCAAAAGGATGAGAAATGATAATGTTCTCTGAAAGGTGATAAATGTTAACTTTGTATAGGTTGTATGTTAAAGATGAATTGCGTATAATTGTATGATATGTGTGATGAGATTTTTCAATATGAACACAATTGTGATATATAAGAAAATGTGGAAAGTCACATTGTGAATATGACTTACGAAGGTGTATGTGGATGAAAAAAAAATATTATCAAGTGTTTGTTACCTTATACAATTACTTGTTTATTGATATTGAGAATGATATTGCAAGTATTAATATACCTAAGAGAGATTAGGTCTTGACCTGCGTAGAGTTAGGTCATGTGATAAAATTGAGATTGAGAATGGGTCCGAGCAGCTTTGGACGATGAAATTGTTATTGTAATAACTGAACTTGATGATTGTATAGTGTTGAGCCCAATGTATATGCGTCTTAATAAGAGATTGTAAGGAAAAGGAAAGTATAATGAAGAAAGTATGGAAGTAAAAAAAAATGAATGAAAATTTTTATAAGAGATAGATTAGAAATGGAGTAATAAATGGAAATTGTGTAAATTAACATATGAACGAATGTGTATATGTAAGAGATGTTAATGATAATATTGTTAAAACTTGAGTTAGGCTAATGATGATCAAGTGATTAAGAGTAAATTATTTAGAAACAGAAGTGATCAAAAGTAAATTGCTTTGAAACAGAGCTGAAATGTGTTAACTCTTTGTGTAGCAAAAGATTAAAAAATGAATATGTGATTTTTGAGATACGAACTTAACGTTGTGATTGGAAATATTTGAAGAAGAATGATAGAGGGGCAATATTTATTTATAAGCCACAGGCATGACCATTATTATGCCATGGTCATATGATTTGTTTAGTATATTGACCAATTAGTTTTGTTATCCACGCGGCATGGGCCTGAGATGACATGACCGTTGGATAGATTTGGTGAGATTAATAGTTATGCTACAAGAAACATGGTCAATATTTTATGGTTTGCATAGTTGTATCTTATAATTTTATGTTAGAAATTTGTTTATAATTATAGAAAGTGTGGAACAGAAGAGAATTGTGAAAATATGATGAGCTTTAAATGATGTATAAGAAAGTGATTTGTGTAAATAAGGTAACTATAAGAAATGTGAGAAAATGGTAAATGAAAGGAATTATGAAATGTGAGTAAGAGTTATAATAAATGTGTTTGAAAGTGGTATAAAATGAATAAGGTGATGAAAATGATGTGTAAAGTAAACGAGACTAGGGGAAGTGAATATTATCTGTAATGATGAATTCGAAGAGAATTAAAATTTGAGAATAAATTTGACCTAATAGAATTAGGTCATGAATTGAAAATAGATTGATGAATTTAAAATAGACAAAAAGGTTGGTCGGAATAGAATAAGGTTGTGATGGTCATATTGTGATAGTTAGATCAATTGATCCGAAATATAATAAGTTTCCAAGTATTTATTGAAATTCCATGTGTGTAGTTGTATTAAGAATATGCAAGCTATATAATAATGTGCATAATACAGCGTTTTGATATGTATATGCATATGAAAGGAGCTAAGTTATATTAGTTTCAGATAATTATAAGAGAAAAGTGTTAGTTATAGTATAATTGGAATGAATTTTAATAAGGAAATAAGATTTTGTTGTTGTATAATGGTGATATTAAATTAATATGTGGTAATTGTATAAAGAGTAGGATCAAAGTGAAGATGTGTAAAATTATTGTGTTAAGATAAAAGTTATTAACATTTGAATTTAAGGTGATGAGAGTATATTTTTAAGATAATGAAGTGATAAGATATCTTGAGTGCAATAGGTGTGTGGTGTATATATATTAAGGAGATGAACTAATTTTGTATAATGACAATTCGATTGAAGATATAATAATCTGTTGTGACTGTTTGAGTAAATAGACAGCATAATGATGTGTTAGGGAATGGTAAAAAGGAAATTAAGAATGAACTTAAGGGGAGAATAGAAATTATGTAATTTGGTAAAATAATGATTTGGATGATTTATTACTATACTGGATAATTTCGAGGATGAAATTATTTAAGGGGGAGAAAATTGTAACATCCGTGATTTTGGAGAAATTAAATAAGTATTTGGAGATATAAATTGTATATACTCAATATATATATCTAGAGTATATATAACATATACATATGGTATATTAATTGTATATGTTGGATTAATACATTACATACTTAATATTTAATACACATATAAGGTACATTTGATGTGTATATAAGATACACATTACTTGTGCATATGTGTAATATCCTAAATTTTTTAAAAAGTTCTAATTTTTGAAAATTTGATAAAATAAATTATAATTTAAATGGATAAATTAAATTAATGGTTTTAAATGAAACATGAAGGGGTTTTAAATGAAAAGGTGGATAATATATGTGATATATATGTAAAATATATATAACATATAAAAGTCAACACTTTTTAATAGAAAAGTCAAAGTAAAAGGGTAAGATTGGCGAAGAGAGAGAATTTAGGGTTATGTAATTTTTGAGGTTTTGAAATAATGGTTTTTAATTGTGTAAATTGATTCCAAATGAGTTGTTTTAATACATAAACAAGTATTTTAAAGTCAAATATTGGATTTGGTTGTATTTTGTTGAATTTTGGAAACGTTCAAATTACAAACAAAACTCTAGTGAATTTTTCCCTGAGATTTTCATATAAAATATTTATTTTGGATTCCTATAAAAGGCAAAGAATATTTATATACTATTTATTTTATATATTAGTATTTGAAATCTTAAAACATAAATGTAAAATTTTTTATTAAATCGGTCTGTGATATTTTTATACCGTATATGCATATTTTACATATACTGAAAATATGTATTATACGTATATAGGGTATAAGGGTGTTACAACTTGGACCTGAGATTGAATTAAAATTGGATACTTGGACCCGAGAATAAATTGGATTTGGGTACTTGGACTCGAGACTGAATTTTGGGTGCTTAGACCCTAGACTGGGTGCTTAGACCTGAGACTGGGTACTTGGACCCGAGACTGAATTAAATTTGGGTACTTGGACCCGAGATTGAATACTTAGACCCGAGACTAAATTTTGGGTGCTTGGACCTGAGACTGAATTTGATTTGGATACATGGATCCGATACTGAATTGGGTACTTGGACCCGAGATTGGGTACTTGGACCCGAGACTGAATTGGGTACTTGGACCCAAGATTGTATTTTGGATGCTCGACCCTCGAAACTAGATTTGACTAACCTTTTATCAGTTGAGAATTCTTTCTTAATTGGTTGTTTCATTCTTTAATGGATTGTGGGTCTTTGCCCACCAAAAATGGATCTTTATCCATTGGAGATCGAATCTTTATCCTTAAAACATGGATCTTTATCCATTGGAGATTGGGTCTTTACCCTTTTGAACCATGGATCTTTATCATTGGAGATCGGATTTTTACCCTTGAAACATGGATCTTTATCCATTGGAGGTCATCTTATATTGGCTCTAGCTGTTCTAGCTAGATTGATCTTTTGTCTTTTGCATCTTCATTCTTTTGATATTTCTAATGTTCCATTCTTTTTGTTCTTCTATTTGCAAAAAATTCAGCTAATTTTTAGCTGTTCAAGTTTGCTATTTTTTAGCTCATCCTTATATCTTCTTCTTGCCCCCTGCGTAGCAAAATATTGAAGGTATGTCTGAAAATATTTTGTACACGCATAAACTCAAAATTTGAAAAGAAGAGACTTTGCCCCCTGTGTAGGCTCAAGCCAATGATTTTATTCCAATGCAGGCTCTGATTGATGTTTGTGTTGTTCAGCTCCTCGCACAAGCATGCATTTCTTCTTTATAAAGTGACTGGAGCTTCCTTAAGCAATAGTCCTTCCATGCCCCCTGATTTCATATCTTACTCATGTTTGCTTTATAGAGTATTGTTGTTTACTTTTGACAAAGAAAAATGCAGTGTGATATGCTCATGTATGCATGATATGTATGAGTAATACTTAGAGTGGTTCCATCGACTCACAGACCAAGTTGACCAGCTGAAGTATTCTCATTGACTTCTTCCAGATGCCTGTTCAGGTCTTGCATTGGAATGACAGAAAGCTTTGTATTTATGGCTTTTATCTTCGAGATGTTGAAAACATGAGTGGTGAGGCCCAGGCAACAGAGTCAGGGATACATCCATTTCAAACTATGATTCAGCATGTCAGTTAGTAGCTTCTTCATAACCTTCCCAACAATCATTTATTTTTCCTAATGTGTCCTTTGAGGTTCGACTATTCAACATATTTCTCTTAACTTAAAGGCTTTTTACAACAAGAAAACTTTTTTTAAATCAAAAGTTGACTTTGTCAAATCAGTGTCATTGTACCTCAAGACTCGATTTCTCAAATTAACATATCTATAACATGACAACCCTAGTTACCGTACTAAACTCGGGAATCATTTCTATTTAAGCAAGAACTGTTGCACTTCAGATAGGCACATACACATTACTTGGTCAAAGGTGTCATTGAGTTTGAATATTGTCTATCTCATATGCATGCTTATTCAAACTATCTCCACTAATAGACTCTACCTACCAAGAGAGATCAACAGGTCTTTGATAGGCTTGAAACGGGGTCTATAAGGGACACGGGTTAAATGAAGGCCATCTTTGAGCTGGAGCTGATGTGACACTGCTGACAAAACTTCATACTGCAAATTTATTATTTAGATAGTTGGAAGCAGGAATAAGATAGAGCTTTGAACATTCTTCTTTCTTCTTGACGCTAAACTGGATCTTGATTGGGACAGTCTTTGTCTTTGCAAAAAGTTTGGTACCCATATTTATTTCTTTTTTTCCCTTTTATTTTTCTTTATTTTTCTTACTCTTCCCTTTCTTCGAGCATTTTATTATTTTGTCCTTCCCTGTAGGACTATTAAGTATGGGACTTTCAAGAACTGGATGACCTTTCTTCTATCTCTCTAATTTTAATTGAATTTTTTGTTAGGTTAGACCAATTCAAGTCAAACTGTCCTTATAAACCAAATGGAAGGCTTTTACTGCTTTAGGTAAAAGAGAACTCGGTTGGCTTTCTGAACCATTTTGCATTTTCTTTTCTTTTCTTTTTCTCTTTTATTTTCTTTCTTTTTTTTTCTTTTTCTTTTCTTAATCTTTTATGGTCTTGACTAGGCATTCCTTTCTTTTTGATCTTCTTGCCTCTTCCCTTTAGTGATCATCAGATTTATCATAAGTATCACAACAGCTCAGGGTAGGTTATCGGGGTTTGTAAACCAATAAAAAGAAAGCTAAAATTTCATGAAGGCTCAAAGGGACAACTAGGGATTGATATTTTATTGAATAGATACTAGTTGTTGGCTTGACAAAATAATGCCTAGATCATCTCTCCCTTAAATGAGCAAAATTCAATTTCTCCTCGAAAGTCCATCAAAGCATGTTCTAAAATTGACTAGAACCTAGACAAAGGTAATTATGTAGGAGCCCTCTCTAAGTAAGCATACACAACTCAATGTCATAGAATAATTTTCTTACCTACTAAAGTCACTCAAATCATGATTCATAGATATATTAATTCATGAATTATCAAGCTAGATTCCACATTGGTTGAGCACCAAAATGAGCAAAGACCAACAAAAATTTAATGAAAATAATATATTCAAATAATCTTAATTTTAAAAAGATAATTGTTCCAAATAAGTACTAAAGAAAATGAGATAAAATAAAAAGAGCAACACTTCAAGCTAAGGGATGTTTGTTGAATAAAATATCTCCTTATTCCTCATCTTCAATACTCCCATTTTGAAAGGAGGATAAGACAAACTCTTCCTCCAATCCTCTTCCTATCATGAAGGCTGCTGGTGGTGACACTCTGTTGAACTTAGGCAGAGGGTTATCCTTTGTATTGGGCTTATCGGGCTCAGGTAACTTCCCACTATCAATTAAATTTTGGATCTCATGCCTCAACTTCATACAATTGTCCGTTTCATGTCCAGGCCTTTAATGAAATTGGCAAAATGCCTTAGCATCAAAGTTAGGTGGAAGAGGATCAGGAAAAGGACGAGGAGTCAAGGTGATCAATGGAATTTAATTAAAATGAGTTAATAAAGATATACATGCATTGTTGGCTCCACCAATTAAATTTATTAAACCACGCTCGCCGTTTAATTTATTGGAAAGTTGGGATCAAGTTAGAGTCTTGGCTGCTGTGTCAATTGCTTTCGCTCAATTGCTTTTCTTTTTATTTTTTTGAATTTTGTTTCAATTTTTGCTACTCGACTCTTTAAATTATGGATACTATTTTCTAATTGCTAAAGCTCTCTCTTTGTATTTTTCTTTTGCTCCTCCATTTCTGATTATTTTAGTTACTCTCCCAATTGTCGTTGCCCTTTTTCTACTTGTTAATTTGCTATTTATAGACCAATAACTAGGGCAACATTGAATAATTATGATCCACTACGAAAAGTCATGCCATCACAGTCCTATTAGGACTAAAAATCCTTAAAAGGCCAGTTCGAGATAAGCCTATGCTCATGTCAAATTGGTGCCAATTTCGCATGTACATAGGCTTATATCGAATTGGCACAAGGCCAATTAGATATGAGCCTTGCTCATGTCGAATTGGCACAAGGACAATTAGATATGAGCCTTGCTCATGTCGAATTGGCACACCAATTTGACATGAAACTTAGGCCGACCCAACTATTTTGGCATTTGGGTTGAACTAGACCTTATTCAGGACTTTTTACTTGGATTTAACTTTGATTTGGGCTTTTTAAAATTGAATTGGATTTAACTTGGACCTTTAAGATTGGACCAGCCATGGTTTGGACATTTAGATTATAACTAAGCTCATTTAGGGCCAAATTTAAGGGTTTACACTTAGACAAGTTATCCAAATCACACTTAAGCTAACCCTAAACTACCTTTGGGCTTTAGACAACATATAGCCCAATTACAATAGGTAACATCTAAGTCCAAACTAAAGTTCTAGCATATATCCAAATGTAATAAAATACAAATATAACTCAAACATATATGACCAAAATAAACAATTCCAAATGATCTTCATAGGCTAAACCACACAGTGGAGTTCATAGGAGAGGGTGTAACTGCTAAATTATCATGATGATTGCTACATCCATGGTGTAACTGCAAACTCTCATAGACTGCACAAAGATGGATCAAGTCTTATTTGGATTGTAAAAGACCAAGCTTGAAGTTAGAATCTTCAGGACTACACAAAGATGGATCAAATCTTATTTGGATTGTAGAAGACCAAACTTGAAGTTGGAATCTTCTTTGCACTCTTTTATTGTAGCCAAATCACTCCATAACCCTTGAATAATCATAAATAAGGCTTCCTTGAACCATTGAAGATGACCCCTCATAACCGGTCCATCGGGTAGGCTTAATAGGTCTTTGGCTTTTAGCACGGGTTGGTCCTTTGTTGCATCATTTCCACCCTCCTCAAAAGGATTCGCCCTTAAATCTTCACCTTCCGAATCAGAAGGAGTTAAATTAGCAACATTGAAAGTAGCACTTATATTATACTCACCAAGCAAGTCCACTTTGTAAGCATTGTCATTAATTCGCTCAAGGATTTGAAAAGGACCATCTCCTATTTAGTGTGATTTAGATTTTTGTTGGTTAGGAAACCTTTCCTTGCACATGTGCACCATACCCATTCGCCTAGTTCAAATATGACTTTATTTTTCCCTTTATTTACTTGGTGTGCAACTTGTTGATTCCACTTCTTAATGTTGGCTCGTACTTCGATATGGATTTTCTTCACCAATTCCACCTTTTTCTTGTCATCCAAACTAGACTTGTCATCACAAGGCAAAGGAACTAAATCCAAAGGTGTTAGTAGGTTAAAATCATACATAATTTCAAAAGGAGAAAACCCAGTAGTAGAATGCATAATCCTATTATAAGCAAACTCAACACACTACAAAAATTATCCAATTTAGAAATGAAAAATTCCTTCTTAAATACCCAAAAATCCATTTCTGATTTGATTTTTAAATAGACTTACAATGAAAAAAACAGTTTCTAAAATGCTTGTTGCTAATCTTTTCAGAAATTGATTTTTTTTTCCATTTCTGATTTGTACATTATTTGTTTCTGATTCAAAACATATACATTATTCGTTTGTGGATCAAAATGAATTATAAAATCGAATAAAAACCAAATAGTGACAGATTTTTCTGTTTCTAATAGAAACAGAAAGTAATATGTTGCTCTTTCAAATGGAAATTCCGTTTTAATTTGTAAACATCCTTAGTTATTTTGGGCGATATATAATCCTTTCTAATAGAAATGAATTACTTTTCGTTTCTAATAGAAATAGATTATCCATTTCTAATTTGGATTTAAATTGAAACAAATGTGTGTCTTTTAAAAATGGTATTGTCCGTTTCTAGTTACAACGGGAGTTTTTATATTTCAATTAGAAATGAAATTTGTGCTTCAAAATCAAAACAAAGTATACCGATCATAAACAGATTTATTTGTTTCTAACTTTAAAATATTTTTTATTAATATTTTTTATTATTACATATATATAGATTTTTTCTTTAAATAATTTATATAAAAATTTGAACAAACCATTAAAAATAGCAAATAAATATGGAAATATTACTTTATATGAGAATTAATATAACTATAATATATACAATATTATGACTATTATATAATTAACCAGTAGTTTGATGTTGACCAGCAGGTTAATTTATATAATTAACCAGTAGTTTGATGCTAACAAAAATGATGCATCATCTAAAAAAAGCACTAGTGTGCATAACAAAAAAAAAATAGGAATACAAATCAGTAGTCTCATCATCAAGAACAATATCTTATACTGAAACAGGTTAATTTATATAATTAATGAGTAGTTTGATGATGGTAGAAAAAATGATACATTATCTCAAAAATGCACTAGTATTGTAACACCCCTATACCCCATATACGCACACCACATACTACTACATCTGTAATATACATATACCGGATACAGGAGTGCCACGGTTTATATTAGACAACCTAATTTTTCTCTTCTGTATTAATATGAGAAAACTTAAAACATTTCATATATATTTATATATATATATATATTATGGAACATAACAGGTCAAACATTTATTCATTATGCAGCGGAAAATGTAGCGGTATTTACATATATAAATACATAAAAATCAATGTTTACAAAACATAAAGTTTATACATGTTTGGCAGTTCGTTTCTGATCTTTAAGCCCACAATCAACACTTCAAAGTCTATACTCGACTCGGTCTAGCTGAACTCTCCGGTTCTACCCTGTCACCTGTGCGACGATTCATTTGTTTCACTATTCATAATTCAAATGGAAGCAAAGACAAGCATGGGCCCAAAAGAAACTAATATGTCATTCAACTTTCAGAGTTAATGTTTTGGTTTAATTATCACATTTATCATTATCCCAACTAGGCTTCAAGGATTAGGCCCAACCAAGCTTCAAGGGGAGCAAAGCATGCTAAGCATCAACCCAACCTGGCTTCAAGGACCAAACCTAACCTGGCTTCAAGGGTTTGTAACATCTCAACTAGGATTCAAGGACTAGACCCAACCAAGCTTCAAGGGGAGTAAAGCATGCTAAACTTTAACCCAACTTGGCTTCAAGGATCAAGCCCAACCCAGCTTTAAGAGATTGTTACTATTAGGCATGCCACCAACAACAAAACTCTGAAAATTGAAAAACACAGTAGGCACACAATTCTTTCATTACTTCATTATCAATTCCATTCTCATTTCCTCATAAACATCTAGGCAAACATGCCCCAATTGTTTCATTTGCATCATTATAGCTAACAACAATGGCTTCACATCTCATCATTAGGGTATACACAACCAATTGCATTGTACATATAATTTGAATGATCAACATATCTTTCACATTATGCAATTCATAGCATTAATCAAATATATTAACAATGTAATAATTTACTTAACACATTTACAACCAAATGTGTTAAGTCCCAAAGTCATATAAATGTATGCAACCATGTAAGGTTTGTACTTACCTCAAGAGCAACTCACACAACACCAAACTCCTCTTCCAAGAATTCTTCAACACTTGGATTAGGGCAACTCAATCTCTTTAAAAACCTAATCCAAAAGGAATAATACACACTCACTTAAAGATACACATGAGATAATAAGGCTAAGAACCAACTAGGGCAAACTCTACACATGACACGCTCAACAACACGGGCATGTACCTGACCGTGCCCTAAATCCAAAACACATAAACTTTGACACGCTCAGTGACATGGGCGTGTCACTAGCCGTGACAATCCTCCCTCAACACAGTGACTATGACACGCTCAGTGACATGGGCGTGTCATTGGACGTGTCAATCCACCAACATCACAGTAGCTATGACACACTCAGTGACATGGGCGTGTCACTGGCCGTGTCAATGCTACTACAACACAGAAGCTGTGACATGCTCAGTGACATGGGCGTGTCACTGGTCATGTCACCCATCCAGAAAATATAACCATTGACACGCCCAAAAACTTGGCTGTGCTCATGGGCGTGTCAGGCCAAAAATTCTGATTCCAGCAACAAAAACATCACATCCAACAAACCTCTTACTTCCACCATTTTTCACTTCAAACAAACTTAATAACTTCAAACACACCCATAAACCATAATAACTTGCAAAAACACCAAAACAATTCAAAACATACATGAAACACCAATTCACAACCATCACTTACACACAACTCAAACACAACACTTGCTCTTCCAACACCAAACTTAACTCTATCTCTTCAATCAAACTCCAAACTCAACACCAAGAAGATCACACACCCTCATATACACCATAATCAAATATACATATACCATCAACAATCAAACACCAAACTCAAAACACAAATTTAGAAGAAAATCAAAGAATCAAGTGGAAAACTTACCAAAAGTGATGAAAATCTTTAGAATCCCAACTTGATCACTTGAAACACCTTCAAATCTTGAATTTGGAAAGAAAAAATCTCTCTTTCTCTCTTGCTATGGAGTTAGCCGGCCAAGGAGAAAAGAAAAGAAGAAGAAGATGAATAGAACACAAGTCAACTCTCTCTTAACCACTCAATCATCTCTTTAAATCTCAACCAAGCAAATTAAATAATAAAATATTCATAAATATCCTCATCCATTTCCTTTAATTTCCATTTCAATTAACTTAAAAATAAATAAATCTTCTTTTGACCTTCCATTTCTTTGACTTGTATATGTTTTTTATATCTCTATATATACAACATATACACTCTTCTCTTTATCTCTTTTCTCTTTCCACTTAAACATATACATTTAATCCAAATACAACAATAAATATTCTAAAACTTTTAGGGTATACTTTGGAATATTACAAGTATGCATAACAAAAATAAACTAAAATAAAACTACAAATATGTAGTCTCATCTTCACAAATAATGTCCTAATCAGAAGATGCATCATGGCTAGGAGGACAACTAGATGATGAATGTCATAATTCTCTCAATATTGTGTCGACAATTTCCCTCAACTCATGGTTCTCATGAGCGCGCTCTTGGTTTTCCTCCTTCAAAGTAGCCATTGTATCACAGAGAGCTCTTAACTCATCAAACTGCTCTCCTGGTGCTCGAGTAGGTGCGGACGATGCTGAAAGGTGGTGGTAACATATAGATGCAGTGTAACACCCCTATATCCCGTATACGTACCAAGCATGCTTAAACGATCGTAATATACGTATACTGAATATAGAAAATGTTACAGTTTAAAAATACACAACATATATCTTTGTAAAAAAGTGAAACCAATCTCAAACATTTCAAAGAAATCCAAAGACACCATATATAAAAAAAATGTTTATTAATTCACAACGGAAGTTATTACAAATATGTTATAAATCAAAGTTTACAAAACATAGAATATATACATGATTGGCAGCTCTTCTCTGATCTTTAAGTTCCAAAAATAAATCCTTCAATGCCTAGTCTCACTTGGTCTCGAGGAGCTCTCAGGTTCAACTCTGACACCTATGTGATCAAATACTATCGCGCTAAGCCAACGGCTTAGTAGTACAAAGTATACTAACATTATGCTTTAATATGATATAATGTCACAATTAATCTCATACATCATTTAAAAGAATATCATATTTCCACATCATACTTTGTTCAATGTCATAACAACATTCATATTATATCTTCATAGTTCCATTAATTTCACCATTCAAGAATCACATTAAATACAAAGACAAGCATGGGCCCAAGAACACTAATATGCCATTCAACTTTCAGAGTTAATGTTTTGGTTAAATTATCACATTTATCATTATCATTATCCCAACTAGGCTTCAAGGATTTAGATTCAACCAAGCTTCAAGGGGAACAAAGCATGCTAAGTATCAACCCAACTTGGCTTCAAGAACCAATCCAACCTAGCTTCAAGGGTTGTAACATCTCAATTAGGCTTCAAGGACTAGATCCAACCAAGCTTCAAGGGGAGTAAAACATGTTAAACTTCAACCCAACTTGGCTTCAAAGATCAAGCCCAACCTAACTTCAAGAGATTGTTACTATAGGCATGCCACCAACAACAAACTCTGAAAATGGAATAACACATTAGCCACACAATTCATTTATTATTTCATTATCAATTTCATTCTCAATTCTCATCATTATCTAGGCAAACATGCCCCATTTATTTCAATTGAATCATCATAGCCAATCACAATGGCTTCACATCACATTTGAATCATCATAGCCAATTACAATGGCTTCACCTCTCATTATATCTCAAATCACATTTCATATTTCATCATTGATATATACATAACAATTTACATTAATCATAGATTTAGAATCTTCCACATACATTTGTTTGGATCATTTTTGTTTTAAGTGTGTTTAAAATGTTTATTTTTATGTTTAGGTGCAAAAAGACCTTTGAAGAATCAAAACAATGCAAGAAGAGCAAAGAACAATCACAGTAGCTAACACACTCAAGGGACACGGCCAAGCTTGTGGCCGTGTCTCTCAACACAAAATCAGCAGTAGCAGACACGGGCAAGGGACAAGGCCAAGTCAGTGGCCGTGTCTCTCCAAAATTGATCCAACACGGCCAAATTTCCTTAAACTTGGTCGTGTCTCCCAAAAATCTTTAGTTTGGCCGTGTCTCTTCTTTAGTTTGCCGTGTCTCTCATGAATAAAAACCCTAAACATGGCCAAGTCTCTTTTGATTGAATTAAAACACATTGTTCACAACATAACCTTATTCAAATTGATATAATCAATGTCATTAACACTTATTTTACCTGTTCATCACAATATTCACATTAACAATACATCAACAATACATTTAATCACTTACCACTTCAAAACCCTAAAACCAACATCACTCTTATTCTTTCAATATCAACATCCACTTAACTTACCATCTTCAAACCAAAACCAACACCAATTTAACTTTTTAACTTACACTCAATTTCAACACTTATAAACACATCTCAAACACACCTAATCATAATATCAACAAATCATAACTCACCTCAAACACAACTTCAAAATAAACAAAGGAAAACAAGAGAGTACTTACCAAAATTGAAGAAATTTCACAAATCTCCAACTTAATCCTTTGATTCTTCCTTCAATTTGAGCTTATAACTTCAAGATCCTCTCTTGCTCTCTTGCTTTCTTTTGTCCTTGGATGAGCCGGCCACACACATGGAAAAGAAGAAAAGATGATGAAGAAAAAACAAAGTCAACTTCTCTTTAAATCTCCACCAAGTGTTCCAACAAGACAATTACCAACATACCCTCTTCTCACTTGTTCTAGCTTTCTTCTTAATCAAGTGCCCTTTATAGTAATTTCACATACAACAATTAAATATCTTCTTCCCTTGACTATCCATTTTGACTAATGTATATGTTATATATATAACCATATACCCAACATATACACTTTCTCTCTACACATTACTTTCCTTTTTAAAACAATACATAAACATTCTCTTTTCAATTTCTTTTCTTATCAACATAACATATACACATAATTCAAATAAACAACAATTATATCCAAACTTCTAGGGCACACTTTGGGATATTACAATTCTCCCCCTCTAAAAAGAAATTTCGTCCTCGAAATTACCTGATATCATCTCTGAAACAGTTGAGGATACTGATTTCGCATTGCTTGCTCACTCTCCCAAGTTGCTTCTTCTCTTCCATGATTATTCCATAGAACCTTCACCAAAGGCACTTTCTTATTTCTCAACTCTTTCACTTCATGTGCCAAAATAGCAACCGGTTCTTCTTCAAATGTCAGATCTGGACTTACTTCAATAGATTCAATTGGCAAAACATGAGATGGGTCCGACCTGTACCTCCTCAACATAGAAACATGAAATACATTATGGATCCTTTCCAACTCAGGTGGCAAAGAAAGCCGATAAGCAACTGGTCCAATTCTCTCCAAAACTTCATATGGTCCAATAAAACGAGGACTCAGCTTCCCTTTCCGACCAAATCTCAAAATCTTCTTCCAAGGAGATACTTTCAAAAATACTTTATTTCCAACATCAAACTCTATGTCTCTCCTGTTCAAATCGGAATAAGACTTCTGTCGGTCTGAAGCTGCTTTTAACCTATCTCGAATCACTTTCACTTTCTCTTCAGTTTCTTTAACCAAATCAAGACCAATTAACTTACTTTCTCCAAGTTCATTCCAACATAGAGGTGTCCTACACCGTCTACCATACAATGCTTCGAATGGTGCCATACCAATGCTGGATTGATGACTATTATTGTAAGCAAATTCCACAAGTGGCAAAAATCTATCCCAACTTCCAGAGAAATCAATGACACAGCTTCTCAACATGTCCTCAATAATCTGTATCACTCTCTCCGACTGCCCATCTGTCTGCGGATGAAAAGCAGTGCTAAAGTGCAGTCGAGAACCCAAAGCACCATGTAAACTCTTCCAAAACCTTGAAGTAAACCGGGGATCTCGATCAGACACTAAAGAAATTGGGATACCATGCAACTTCACAATCTCATGGATATACAGTTCAGCTAACCTCTCCAGAGAATAATCCATCCGAACCGGAAGAAAATGAGCTGTCTTGGTCAACCTATCAACAATCACCCAAATAGCATCATGCTTTCTTTGTGTCAATGGTAAACCAGACACAAAATCCATTGTTACTCTCTCCCACTTCCATTCAGGCACTGATAAAGGTTGAAGCAACCCTGTTGGAACTTGATGCTCAGCTTTTACCCTCTGACAGGTGAGAGATTTAGACACGAATTCCGCTATATCTCTCTTCATGCCAGACCACCAATACTGCTGTCTCAAATCATGATACATCTTTGTACTACCCGGATGCATAGCAAATACTGACTGATGTGCTTCTTCTAAAATAATTCTTCTCAAATTAGCATCATCCGGTACACACAATCTATTCTTAAACCAAAGACTACCATCATTCTTCACATGAAAATCTCAGCTCTCTCCATTTTGGCAATTTGATACAATCTTCTGAATCTTCTCATCAGCCAATTGAGCCTCTTTAATCTGATCCAACAATACTGGTTTCAATTGCAACTGTGCCAACAATGCACCATCATCACAAGATACAAAACTAGCATGCAATGCTCTCAACTCAACAAGCAACGAGAGCGAATAAATAGTCAAACCTGCTAAAGACTTCCGACTCAAGGCATCAGCAACAACATTTGCCTTACCAGGATGATAATCAATTAAACAGTCGTAGTCTTTAATCAACTCTAACCATCTCCGCTGTTGAAGATTGAGCTCTCTCTGGACACCCAAATATTTTAAACTTTTATGGTCTGTATAGATAAAACACTTCTCCCCATACAAATAGTGTCGCCAAATCTTCAATGCAAACACAATAGCTGCTAACTCTAAATCATGGGTCGGATAATTGATCTCATGCGGTTTCAACTATCGAGAAGCATAAGCTATAACTTTACATTCTTGCATCAGAACACAACCCAAACCACTATGTGAAGCATCACTGTAAATCACATATGGTTTATCTTCCATAGGTAAAGTAAGAACAGGCACTTGAGTTAACATTTCTCTCAACTGTTCAAAGCTAGCCTGACACTGATCTGTCCACACAAATCTTACTCCCTTTCGAAGTAATCTGGTAAGTGGAGTAGCTATCAAAGAAAATCCTTTCACAAACCGTCGGTAATAGCCTGCCAAACCCAGAAAACTTCTAACTTCAGTCACAGACTTTGGTGGACTCCAATTCAGAATAGCTTCAACTTTACTCGGATCAACTCTAATACCCTCTACTGAAACTATATGACCGAGAAAAGTTACTTGGTTCAGCCAAAACTCACACTTTGATAGTTTAGCAAACAATTGCTTCTCTCTCAAAATTTGCAACACAATCCGCAAATGCTTGTCATGCTCCTCCTCATTACGCGAATACACCAAAATATCATCGATGAAAACCACCACAAACTGATCCAAATAGGGCCTAAACACCCTATTCATCAAATCCATAAAAACTGCAGGTGCATTCGTTAAACCAAAAGGCATCACTAGAAACTCATAATGCCCATACCTTGTACGAAAGGCCGTCTTAGGAACATCTTCAGCTCTGACTCTTAACTGATGGTACCCTGATCTCAAATCAATTTTGGAAAACACCGCTGCACCCTTCAATTGATCAAAGTGATCATCAATTCTAGGCAAAGGATATTTATTTTTAATAGTCACCTTGTTCAATTGCCTATAATCGATACACAATCTCATAGTACCATCCTTCTTCTTCACAAACAAAACAGGAGCCCCCCACAGTGAAACACTAGGGCGAATAAACCCTTTATCCAACAACTCCTGCAACTGCACCTTCAATTCTCTCAATTCAGCAGGTGCCATTCGATAAGGAGTGATAGAGATGGGAGTGGTACCAGGCAATAATTCAATACCAAACTCCACCTCTCTCTCAGGAGGCAACCCTGGCAACTCCTCTGGAAACACCTCTGGAAACTCTGCAACTGTAGGTATATCATCAAGTTGAGAACCCCTTACTCTAGTATCCACAACATGAGCAAGGTAAGCATCACACCCTTTTCTAATCAACCTCCTAGCTGCAACAACTGAAACAAACAAGGATGCTAGCTGTCCATGCTCACTAGATATTATCACCTCTCTACCATCACCAGCTCTTAAGATAACAAATTTCTTTTGACAATCTACCATAGCTCCATGTCTAGATAACTAGTCCATGCCTAGGATCAAATCATATTCCTTAAAAGGCATTTCAATCAAATCTCCCAGAAACTCCTCACCTTGCACCTTTACTGCACTATCTCGGTATACGTACCAAGCATGCTTAAACGATCGTAATATACGTATACTGAATATAGAAAATGTCACAATTTAAAAATACACAACATATATCTTTGTAAAAAAGTGAAACCAATCTCAAACATTTTAAAGAAATCCAAAAGACACCATATATATAAAAAAATGTTTATTAATTCACAGCGGAAGTTATTACAAATATGTTATAAATCAAAGTTTACAAAACTTAGAATATATACATGATTGGCAGCTCTTCTCTGATCTTTAAGTTCCAAAAATAAATCCTTCAATGCCTAGTCTCACTTGGTCTCGAGGAGCACTCAGGTTCAACTCTGACACCTCCACGATCAAATACTATCGCGCTAAACCAACGGCTTAGTAGTACAAAGTATACTAACATTATGCTTTAATATGATATAATGTCACAATTAATCTCATACATCATTTAAAAGAATATCATATTTCCACATCATACTTTGTTCAATGTCATAACAACATTCATATTATATCTTCATAGTTCCATTAATTTCACCATTCAAGAATCACATTAAATACAAAGACAAGCATGGGCCCAAGAACACTAATATGCCATTCAACTTTCAGAGTTAATGTTTTGGTTAAATTATCACATTTATCATTATCATTATCCCAACTAGGCTTCAAGGATTTAGATTCAACCAAGCTTCAAGGGGAACAAAGCATGCTAAGTATCAACCCAACTTGGCTTCAAGAACCAATCCAACCTAGCTTCAAGGGTTGTAACATCTCAATTAGGCTTCAAGGACTAGATCCAACCAAGCTTCAAGGGGAGTAAAACATGTTAAACTTCAACCCAACTTGGCTTCAAAGATCAAGCCCAACCTAACTTCAAGAGATTGTTACTATAGGCATGCCACCAACAACAAACTCTGAAAATGGAATAACACATTAGCCACACAATTCATTTATTATTTCATTATCAATTTTATTCTCAATTCTCATCATTATCTAGGCAAACATGCCCCATTTATTTCAATTGAATCATCATAGCCAATCACAATGGCTTCACATCACATTTGAATCATCATAGCCAATTACAATGGCTTCACCTCTCATTATATCTCAAATCACATTTCATATTTCATCATTGATATATACATAACAATTTACATTAATCATAGATTTAGAATCTTCCACATACATTTGTTTGGATCATTTTTGTTTTAAGTGTGTTTAAAATGTTTATTTTTATGTTTAGGTGCAAAAAGACCTTTGAAGAATCAAAACAATGCAAGAAGAGCAAAGAACAATCACAGTAGCTAACACACTCAAGGGACACGGCCAAGCTTGTGGCCGTGTCTCTCAACACAAAATCAGCAGTAGCAGACACGGGCAAGGGACACGGCCAAGTCAGTGGCCGTGTCTCTCCAAAATTGATCCAACACGGCCAAATTTCCTTAAACTTGGCCGTGTCTCCCAAAAATCTTTAGTTTGGCCGTGTCTCTTCTTTAGTTTGCCGTGTCTCTCATGAATAAAAACCCTAAACATGGCCAAGTCTCTTTTGATTGAATTAAAACACATTGTGCACAACATAACCTTATTCAAATGGATATAATCAATGTCATTAACACTTATTTTACATGTTCATCCCAATATTCACATTAACAATACATCAACAATACATTTAATCACTTACCACTTCAAAACCCTAAAACCAACATCACTCTTATTCTTTCAATATCAACATCCACTTAACTTACCATCTTCAAACCAAAACCAACACCAATTTAACTTTTTAACTTACACTCAATTTCAACACTTATAAACACATCTCAAACACACCTAATCATAATATCAACAAATCATAACTCACCTCAAACACAACTTCAAAATAAACAAAGGAAAACAAGAGAGTACTTACCAAAATTGAAGAAATTTCACAAATCTCCAACTTAATCCTTTGATTCTTCCTTCAATTTGAGCTTATAACTTCAAGATCCTCTCTTGCTCTCTTGCTTTCTTTTGTCCTTGGATGAGCCGGCCACACACATGGAAAAGAAGAAAAGATGATGAAAAAAAAAAACAAAGTCAACTTATCTTTAAATCTCCACCAAGTGTTCCAACAAGACAATTACCAACATACCCTCTTCTCACTTGTTCTAGCTTTCTTCTTAATCAAGTGCCCTTTATAGTAATTTCACATACAACAATTAAATATCTTCTTCCCTTGACTATCCATTTTGACTAATGTATATGTTATATATATAACCATATACCCAACATATACACTTTCTCTCTACACATTACTTTCCTTTTTAAAACAATACATAAACATTCTCTTTTCAATTTCTTTTCTTATCAACATAACATATACACATAATTCAAATAAACAACAATTATATCCAAACTTCTAGGGCACACTTTGGGATATTACATGCAGTAGATCCCACGCCATATATTCTCCTCTTCTTCTCTCCTCCAGCTGCATCCCAATATAGTCGAGCCTCATCAATTTTAGAAGGCTCACTAGACGCCTCATTTGGTTGAGACGGTTGCTCCTTCAGTTGCAGATATCGATCCTAGAAAACATGGCAATCAGAAAATCATTTAATAACATTTTGTAAATATTATTTACCTTTCTTAAATTAATTAAAGTACAATATTCAGAAAACATACATGGATGTGCTGAGTTCTAGCATCCATAAAATTAGAAGTCCCCTTTTTCTTATGTGTCTACTCGAAGATCTCATGGGGAAATGGCTCCTGTCCTAATCCCCTAGCCTGCACATTTAAATAGCTTAAAATACATACAAATAATAAACACATTATCAAAAAATTACACAAGAAAGTGAAGAAAGTAATGTTCTTTTCACTATAAAGCAAATTCCACAAACATTTTCAACTTTTCAATACCAATTTTTAGTTGAAGTAAAGAAAAGCTATAAAAATAAAAATAAAATAAAAAGTAATGATTATGCCAAAGATATATTATATAACCTATCATATCCACATTTCAATGTGGATTCACTAAATAGTGGATTTGAGCTATAGAAGTTCTCTATCAATTATCTTTCCCCTCTTCTAATTGTGATCATAACCAAAACTACCAAAAAAATAATAATAATAAAGCCTCGGGTCCTTGCCTTCATTTCCTTAACCATTATTAGCTTGTTTCTTTTCTCTTTTTGAACTTGATTTTATTGAACCTTGTAGTCTTATATATATAAACAAGAAATGAAGATTAAAAATAGGATATATAGAAGAACAAGAAAAAAAAAATAGGTACGAATTATACAGCATACATTGAAGTAATTTTTTAATGTCTAGTTATATTAATTTGAACTAGTCCTTTTATTTAAAAAGAATACAATATTAATTCTTGTAAGTTGTAACATATGATTTTATTTATATTTTCGGATGTAGTTGGAGATTAGTCATTTTCTTGTAGGAGACTATCAAATAAAACAAAGCCAATTAATATTCATTATATCTCACTTCTTTGTATTATAATGTCTATAAATAAATATGTTAATTATATGTCTCAAAATATATAAATAAGAATATAAGCATTAAAAAGACAAAATGTTTAAATTTATCGTGAAACCAATTCAATTATTGAGTTCTTGAGTTCCATAATTCTCCATAAATAAATTCAACCATACAGCTCCTCAACTAAACACAAATCTTAGACATACAACCCTTAGTATTAAAAAAAAAAGAACTAAATCAGGTGATTGTAACTCCTAATTTTAAATTAAAGGAGATTAGCCCAACCAAAAAATGTTGCGATTAAATAAATTGAATAAATTATTAAATTTTAAAAAGGGGAAAATTTTTAAGGAGTCTTTTAAAGTACATGATGCCTTTGTCGTTTTAGACCAAAAGCGAGAGACATAATTTCCAATAAATTGAGCATTCCACCCATCAATAATCATAACATGATTTAAAATCCTACAAATTTTATTTATGCCACCATCTTATGTTTCTGCACTTTTTTTTTTCTTTGAGCAAATGCAAAATTTCAGACCCCTTCCTCAATGGAAAGTTCTACTAGGCCAAATTGCCAATTCAAAAGTGGACCAAACCTATACATTAATTTCTTCCAATTAGTTTTTTATCTATTAGGACAATCACACAGCCTCATATTTTTTTTCTTCAAATTTTCAAAAATTTCTAGATACATCACTAATTCTGTAATGTCATTAAGATTATAAAAATAAACTGCCTATAATTAAAAATTAGAATGAGTTGCAATCACACGACTTCATTTAATTAATTTGTGCTATTATTTAACTAATTAACTACTCAAAAACACCCACATAAATAACGTAGATTTATACATAAAATAAATTAATTAATAACAAGTAAGGTGGTTCATGTTTGTTGAGAAGTGATGTTTGATTGGAGAGAAAATGGAAACGAACACACATGAAAAACACATACATACATGTACATGACGCCTAAGAAGATAACAACTGAACTAAAAAAAAAGATGATTTTGTAAAAAGAGTGACTTAATGCAAGAAATTACATACCAAACAAAAGAAAAACACTTTTAAAAGGTATTGTACAATAGCATAGAGACCATTCCGTCAAAGTTGTTATAGTAATGATAGACCTTTAGTTATAAATATAGCAAAAAAGCTCTCATAAGATATTCACATATAATGTGATTGACAAATATTCACACATAATATAATTGATAAACAAATGCAAATACGTTTGATAGAAAATTTTATATAAATTTTAAATTAGCTGTCATTTCTTGTTCATTCTAATCAATACATTAAAAAATTATATATTATTGATTATTATTGTTACTTTGATGGAATGGGTTTCTTTAATTTTGTTACCCCTAATCTTGTCAATGAACTAATGGTCATTTGATTTAACATGTTGCCTGATAGTACAAATCATCAAATCTTTATCCTGGAATAGTTGTTGAGAAAATTATTTTCTAATTTTCCTTTTTCTTCCATAAAGAATTTTTTTTACTCTTGCATGTTCATAGATTGAACCAAAAGATATAAACATATTAGATTGACGTAGTAAATAATAAAGGCTGAATAGTTCTAATTTTTACTGAGGTCTAAGAAGAAAAGGGAAGTAGCTGTGTAGTCAAAACAGACAAATATATTCTAGATATAACAAGTAGAGCATATATCAAAACAATAAACAATCACTTCCATAACAAATGTAAATGTATATTACACAACAAATATCACATTCAAAATTTCGCATCCATCAAAATTGCAACAATACATGTAAGCAATAAATGTGCACCACCTTACTCCACAACAAGTATCAAATATTGCGAGGAAGCCCCGAAAAGCTTCTTTTGCACCCATCTGCCTTCTCCAATACTTAAATTAAAATACTTTTAAGTCATAATATGTACCAAATGCTGCTTGTGGTGATTATATGAGATAGAACCGCCTGTGTGTCGGGAAATCCCTAATCCTGGACCACCAGTCTTCCTACGGCGAGTCTTTGAGAATTGTGCACCGAGAGCTTTATATTCCAGCTTGGACCACTCTCGCTGCCATTCATCCCACACCAACTGAGGAACAAGATGTGGCTTTTCTGACTTTTGCCTCATGCCAAACATCAATGAGCGGTACCTATCCCCAGCCTTCTTCTCCCATGCCGTATAATCATACTGCTAATATCCTCATCCCAATAATAGTACTTCTGCATTAAACCACAAAATCCAAAACATATTACACTGTATTAAATATACTATAAACATATATAATATAAATAATTAGGTGGTATTATAATACCTGAAACTCCTCCCAATAGAATTTCTGTCTCCTTCGTGACCCCTTTCCAATTATATCCACTAGGGTCAAGTTTCTCCTTAAATTTCATGGCGATTCGTCGGGCACATGCTTCTGACTCACTCAACCTGCAAATAATAATACAATTAAAATATCAAACTTAGAATATATATATATATATATGCAAAATTGAATTATTAAATTAAAAATTGCTTATTTATTAAAACTTACTCATTCCCAATCAGAGTCAAGAGGACCTCTAGAACTTGTCTCATTGTAGTTAGTAGCTTCATGGCTCTGATGTGTATGCTGAACTGGATCTGATGGTGGAGGAACATCAGATGAACTCGGAATATCAAAAGTTATGTGCATTGGAAGTATTGGGCTGACTGGAGTCGTAGGACTATGAGATGTGGCTCGACAATCTGAAGGAGTGCCTTGGTCGGATGAAATAGGTGTGACTCTGCCGTCGTCAAGAGGACCGCCTCTGCGGAATGAATCAATGACCTGATTGGATGTGTTTTGACTGCCAGTTTGTGAAGTCTTTCATCCCTCATACCTGTGAAAGTTCAGACATTTGCACAATAAAAAAATTATTCTCCTTTTATGATGCTTTATGAACAATTTCATGCAAGAAATCATATATTTTATTAAATAAATATCTATAACATATTGTATGAAAGAATAACAAGTTTATGCTATTAAACATATAAAAAATATGTACCTGGCATGTAGATATACCAACTCCAAACAGAACTCAGCCAAAGATTAACAAAATAATACGAGCTATGCAGCCTGCATCAACAATATATATATATGTATTACATGTTATTATATAGCAAAAATGTTACAAGTATAGATAGAGCAACAAATACCTATCTTTTTCAATTTATCTAAAGCACTTACTAAATGATTTAACAGTGGTAATTAGAATTTTTGATCAAATGGTTAAGATAAAAAAATGGATAAATAATTGGTAGGGGGATGGACTTAATATCTATAGTTTATTTGAAGAAAAACTGGAAGCAATACCCAAATGCCAAAGGAACTAAATCATATATTTTTTTTTAATAAATCTTTGTAAGGAACTAATTAACTAATTATTTTTTAATTAATTATTAAATCAATCTTTGTTAGGAAGTATAGAACCCAATTTTTAATAAATTATTGTAAAAAAAATTATTAAAGAATTATAAAGATGTTTTGTTGAATTTCATTATCTAAGAAATACTTGACAAATAAGCATTTAAAGAAAAGTTAATTCTTTTATTTTTCTTCTTTTCATAGGTTAGTGGGTGCAACAATCTAACAACTCCTCCATGAGTTGAACCAAGTTTTGCCCATTTGATTTGACCTCTAATTGGATATGTTACCTTCACAAAATAGTTCTCTTTTTCTTTCATTTTTTCCCCTATAAATAAAGCCAAAACTCAGCTCTTACTCTCTACAGTAATTCAAATTTAATGTTCTAAACTTTAAGTAAAAGAAAAAAAAAAGACGGAGAGCTCCATATATGCAGTATACTGCAGTACATGCAGTATACAGTATATGTATACTGCATATGTATATGCATACTTTATATACTACAGTATATGTATACTGCATATGTATATGCATACTTTATATACTACTGCATATACTGCAGTATATGCAGTTTATGTATACTGTATATAGTGCATATACTGCAGTATATGTATAATATATGCAGTATACATATACTGCCTATATGCAGTACACATATGCATGTATATTGCAGTATACATATACTGCATTATACTGCATATGTATATGTTACATAATTAAAAAAAATGCCACGTGCTCATATGTAATAATGAGAAATAACTTGTGCAAAAGTATACTTTTAGATGGAATTCATGTGAACTACTTTGTATTTTGTCATCAAAAGATAAATCCATTAAAGATTAATAAAAATACACAAAAGCATGAGAAGAATGGGGTTGACGGATACGTAAAAAACACAAGCCTCTAAAAAAATGTGAAATATTAAGAAAAATTATCTTATGCATTCACTTATCCCTTGACATTTCAAGTTTTTCTCGTATTCCACAACACCACAGCACCTGCAAGTTTCACAAATGCAGACTGCCATCCAAACACCCAACCATTGATGAGAAATATGAAGCTATACCAGCCTCCTAAAGGTCAATCCTCAAAAACCCCATGAAGTGCTGCTATAAGACTCCCACCAAAACACTAATCCCCAATATAAGGTCTTAAGAACCACAACGATTCTCCTTGCAATAACTAATCTAAAAGGAAATAGATTAAGGCCCAAGCACATAGGAAGATTGAAAAACAAAACTATAGGATTCAAATTAATTCTCATTTAAACAATTATACCAAATCACATGAATTATTTATAAAATTATTTGAATTTTATTTTAGTAATAGATCTAAAACGAATTATAATACAAGAATTGTCTAACAAGTGAATCAGCATGATGCCTAAAGCTATATAGTATGGGCTTATGTTTATGACAACATCCTACACGGTCAAGTGTTAGTTCCACGGCCTTTCATGTTAGTTTGAATTTTTCAGTTGGCAACTACAACAACATTTACCAATAAGAGAACTCCAACTGTACTATTTAGACTCAATTGAGTAAAAATTATTGTTCAAAACTAGAGAAAGTAAGACAAAAGGTTGCCACATTGGAATTGTTGACAAAAACACATATATTTAGCCTAAAGATATTATATTCATGAATTCTGATATTATGTAACAATTATTATAATTAACATATTTGAGCAATAAATATCTCTTTAAAGCCTGCAAGATGAAGGATCCCAATAAAAATAAAATATCCAAACTTGATGTTAACTACAATCAGGAAAAATTTTAAAAAAAAAAAAGTTAAACTCACATTTAGATAATGAAATTCAACAAAACATCATTATAATTCTTTAATAAGGCTTCATTTGGCAATAATTTACTAAAAATGATGACAGATTAGAGAGCTACAAACAATAACACTTTGTATTTTGTCCTCTCAAAACCTTTTTTTAAGAGGCCTCTCAAAACCTTTTTTTTAAGAGGCTTTAGTGGTTTGGTTTAGGTTAGTTTCTTGCTAGTTGTTTTTTTTTTTTTTATGTAGCAACAGCCAATCCGCAATAACAAAGAGTCAAAATTAATTGTAACATTGAAGTAGAGACAATAATCAGAAAGCTCATGAAAACTAGCAAACATGCAGACAATTGGCCTCAAAAACTTGCTTCCAGTGAAGAAGAAACACCCAAAGCAAAGACTACTCAGAACCAAGACAACGTAAACAAAAAACAAGATTATTGCAGTAACAGTGGGAAGAAAAAATCTATTAAAACTATTAAATATTATTTTCAGAAATACTCTTTAAATTTTAAACATATGCTTTTGAGAGATATATTTAATGTATATATATATATATCTAGTATACTTAAAAGTATATCAAAATAGTGAAATATTTAAAAAAATTAAAAAATGATATAGAATGTAATTTTTCAGGAAAAAAAAAGGCATATACATTAAGAGATAAAAAGATAAAATGACTTCATTCATTTTGCCAAAAACAAACTCACATGAAACAGGCCCAGTATGAGTCAAACTGTTATTTATCCATGGAATCCAGAAGAATCAATGATATTCTTTTTCAAAATCCACAGTGGGAAATTTAAAAATTGTAGTTAAGTCACTAGGCCAAATGAACACTCAAAGAATGTTAAAGTCAATGGGAAATTCCAGAGTGGAAAAAGTGAAGATGGTGGTGCCAAAAGTGGAGGTAAGAAGAAGAAAAAGAAAGGTCCAGTAGGTGAGAATAGGAACACTACTGGTTCAAGCACACGCTAACATGTTCTAGTGCAGGTACCAAGATTACATTTAGAGAACATAAAAAAAAATTCTCACTAATTTTTTCTATACAAATAAAATATATTACGGCGATTAAAGGAAAAATAGAGAGACAACAGTTAACACCAGCATATATAAACAAGTCTATCATATACTCTTGAAGTAATTAACAGTTTTCAATTCAAATTAAACAACTGCACAAATGCATAGAAACAACATCAATAATCAACCAAATGGACAGAAACGATTTAAATAGACCAAATGCACAAATTATTTCGAGAAACACAGCAAATGCAAACATTAATTGGGCATATGCAGACAGTAATTGCAAACGCAGCAAATGCATCCCTAAATAAACAAATTCCTAACAAATAAATCTTAACACAGAAAGGAATTCACATAGAGGAATAAATAATGTAATCATAAGGATAAATACCTGGTCTGCTATCTGCTGACAAAGAAACCATAACCAATGTCCACTTCTTCAACGAAAATGCTACTTTCTGAGGGATTAAGAATGAGATTGAGAGTGATTTAGGTTGAGGTTGAGAGACATTAAATAAAGGGAGAGAAATAAAGAGAAATTACAAGAAACAGAGAGGGAGGGACTGAGAAAGACACTCACATCAGAGAGAGCTTCTGAGATGAGATACGCGAGAAAAAAAATGAAAAATATGAGGGTAAATCAAATAAGTACTAATAAAATCTAAAAATGGATTTAAAACAAATTTAAAAGTGGATAAAAAATTAGTACTTTTGCCTTTCACTGGTCCGCAACGGATTTTAAAATTTCATTTTTAATCTTAGAAACTGATCAGTGATGCGTTTCTGAGTAGCAAAATTTATTGGCCCCTATTCTTCCCTCCAAACATCTAAAACGGATATAAATCCATTTCTGAGATTCAGTTTCTAATCCGTTGCTGATCTGTTTTCAAAGAATGCGCCAACACTTCCCGCAAAAATATACAAACAGACTTTAAGACGAAAATATCCATTTTAAATTTCGTTTCTATTCCGTTGTAAATTCGTTTTAAAATTATCAAATACGTGCTAGCTTATTTTTTTGTTTCTGAACCATTTCTAAACATAAATAGATTTTAATCCGTTCTGAAATCCATTTCTAAATTGCCAGAATCTTGTAGTGACAAACATTATGCATTATTGCCGATTCTTTAAATTTTTCTTTGTTATTGCATGCAACAAAGTCCATAGATCACCTCAATTTGACCATTGATTTGTGACTGACTATAACACCCTTATATTCTATATACATATAACATATATACCCAATATATATAAGATATAAATGTAAAATACAAAAATGCTATAATACAGTATTAAAAAAATAATAATGACATATACATTAGTAGTAATTATAAGGAAACTCACACATAAATGTTTAATACTTTAGTAAGTTTTATAAGAAAATCTCTAAAAAAAATTCCACAGAGTTTATTTGTAACTTCAATAAATCCTAAATTCATTAAAGAACAATCTGCATTAAATAATACTTCCAAAATAATATTTTCACAAAAATTTCCCATTTCTCCATGATCATCACAGGTACATATATATATATACATAATCTTTTCTCTAAAACCTATTTAATATACATATATAGTGTTTAAATTATACAAACCAAATAAAACATAATATAAAATTATACATATATATAGCACCGACTAAGATGGTCTTGTGGCACTTACAAACTTCAATCTCTATCACAAATCACTCTGGTATGTAATCGTATCACATGTGTGATATAATTAATCATGCTAAGCACACAGCTTAGAAGTACATACTTTGGTAATATAAAATATTTTAATACTCATACATACTTTAATATTAAACAAAACATCAAAATATCATCACTAGGTGATACTCACAACATATTCTTTATCTTATAAAAATAAAGAAATTCCATTGTTATAACATATTCTTTTCTCATTTATAGACTCATAATAAACACATCCTTATAAATGCAAACATACACATTGGGCCTAACAAGTCCCTATGTAATATCCAAGTACCAGAAATATTAATTTGGTCCAGCTCGACACTGGGGATCTAAGTGCTACACTTCTCCCAATACACGTCCCCTATCGATATGGAGGGTAAAGTGTCAAATTTCACCTAAAGGTCGCCCTCTCTCAACACCTAGGGCAAAGTGTCAAATGTCAACCAAAGGTTACCCTCTCTCAACACCGGTGACTAAGTACTAAATATTACCCAAAGGTTTTCTCCTCTCATTAGAACCATCCTCAATAATCTGGAACAAGTAATTGTATAAAGGCAATACAACACACTCATCATAGTATATCACATTTTCACATTTCCATTTCTCTTCCTTTTTTCCCATCACATTCATCACTTGTCACATATTCTTCACACTATTTTTACATTACATATTTATCACATTCATCACATTTTCACATTTCCATTTCTCTTCCTTTGTTCTCATTTCTTTATCACACTTATTGCTTTTCCACACTATTTTTACATTACATATTCTTTTTCCATTCACATAAAGCATAATACTAGGTCACATTCACAATGTGGCCTATTTCCACATTTTCAATACATAAATCACATTTATCATAATTAATTCATAACATACTCATTAGCCATTCTACAATGGCTTATCAATTTATATTTCATGTAATACACACATTTTATGTGCAATGTCACTTTAAAGGAACACAATGTCTCTCAAAGTGCACCAAAATACACAATGCCATACATGTAAATTTATTTAAAAAGTTACCAAAGTACGTACTAACGTTTTCCTTAGCTCTAATTGAATATGAATGTTGTCCATGTTGAAATGAAGCTTGTCCAATTTGACATGGAAATTATCCATATTGAATTGGACTTGATCCAATTTGATATGGACACATTCATATCGAATTAGGCAGGCCCAATTCTATATGTAATGACCCATATCGAATTAAACCAATCCAAACTCATTCTAACTTTGGATCGAAACATTTTAGGGCTTTAAAAGTTGAACCGGCTTATTTTTAGGCCTTTTAAAATTTGACTGACCTAATTAAAAGCTTCAAATTAGGTTTAAGCTTCTAAACTCAGATCGAACTTGATTTGGCCTTTATTAAGTGGGATCGAACTAGCTTAGGGCCAAAATTAAGGGTCTATATTTTTACCCCCTGCTGTAACAATCTTGACTTCATTGAGAGAGTGAAAAGTAATATGACTTTGAGATGATATTGGATGAGGATGGTTTATGGACCCGCAAATTGAGTTGGGTTCTAGATTCGAGATTGGATTTAGGTTCTGAACCCGATAATAGATTTGGGTTCTGTACTCGAGATTGGATTTGGATTCTAGACTCGATACACAATTTAGATTCTAGACCAGAGATTGAATTTGGGTTATGGACCTAAGATTAGATTTGGATTCCAAACCCGATATTAGATTTTGGATTTTGAACCCGAGATTGGATTTTGGGTTATGGACCAGAGGTTGAATTTGGGTTCTAGGTCCGGTACTGGTTTTTGGATTATAAACTCAATACTGATTTTGGGCTCCTGACCCAATACTGAAGTTGAGTTTTAGACCCGAGATTGGATTTGAATTCTGGACCCAATACTGGATTTGGGTTCTAGACCTGAGACTGGTGTTGGATTTTGAACCTGAGACTAGATTTGGGTTTTAAACTTGAGACTGGAGTTGGGTTCTAGACCCGATACTAGATTTTGTGTTAGGGACCTGATTGGACCTGAGATTGGATTTAGGTTATGGACCCAAGATTGTATTTTGGGTTTTAAACTCGAGACTGGATTTGGGTTTTAAACTCAAGATTGGATTTGGGTTCTGCACCCGATACTGGATTTTGGGTTGAGCCTCTAAAATCTTAATGGATTGAGTTTGTTTGGGTTCTAGACCCATAATATCTGTAAAAATTTATTTCAATAGTTAGAAAAAAATTTACAAAAGTTTTGGCTATTTTTTACCCATATATGGGTTCATATATACTCTTCCCCCCTGAGTGGAAAAAATATTTGTGAGTGTGAGCGGGGATTTTTGCCTCCACTCCCGGTGGAATGGTTCTTGCGACTTCGGTACTGTTTAGGCTCGGGGCCTTAGAGAACACGGACCTAAGTTCGGAGAAAAATGGAGTCGCCACCCGGACGGGCCGGGAAAAAAGAAAGGGGTGGATGACTCGATCCCTAAGGAATCCCTAACCCCCCTAATGGGTTCGGAAAGTTGGGTACATGTGGGGAAGGTGAGAAACGGCCCAGTACTCCCACAACGCCCGGTTCATTGGAACCGGCCTCCTTTACAGGTCTTAATATTATAAAATTCTTAAATATAATAACATTATCCATATTACACACAATAATTAAAAGAAAGCATCATTATATTGAAAATCAAAGCTGTAATATCCTCATGTATGCCTTAGAAGTTTTGATTATGTTGTGGTTGTAAGTTGGATTGAATGTATATGTTATGTGAAGAGAAAAGAAATTGGTAAGAGAATGCTTGTGTATATGTGTTTTGGGAAATAAAATAGGGTTTAGAGAGAAGTGTATATGTTGTTTATATGGTTGTATAATTAACATATACATAAGTCAAAGGAAGAGTCAATGCAATAGAGATATTTATTTTGTGGCATGTGTAATTACCTATGTGGACATATAAGAGACAAAAGTTAAGTTATATGGAAAAGGGTGTTTTAGTAATTGCTTGGTTAAAATCTCTTGGTGGAGATTTAAAGAAGAAAAGCTTGTTGACTTTTGTTGAATTTCTTTTCTTCTCTTGTGTGTGCCGGCCATCCAAGAAGAGAAAGAGCTTGAGAGGTGTTTGAAGATCTTAACTCAAATTGAAGAAGGAATCAAGGGTTTTGGTTAGAGATTTGTGGATTTTCTTCATTTCAAGTAAGTAATCTTGTGTTTTCCTTTGTTAATTTTGAAGTTGTGTCTAAAGGAAATTGTGATTTGTTGATGTGATGATTTGGTGTGTTTGATATGTGTTTATAAGTGTTAAAATTGATGGTGAGATAAAGGATTGAATTGGTGTTGGTTTGATTGTGAAAATTGTAAGTTTAAGTGGGTTTTGATAGTGGAAGTTCAAGTGTGAAGTTGGTTTTAAGGTTTGGAGTTGATGAATGATTTAATGTTTGGTTAATGTAAGTATTATGTTAAATGTGCAAAATAAGTGTTAATGAGTTTGATTACATCCATTTGAGTGAGTTTGTGTTGGGTATTATGTGTTTAAATGCATTTGGAAGAGTTGGCCATAAATAGGGTTTGTGTTCTTGAGTGACACGGCCAAAGGCAAGGGAGAGACACGGCCAAGTCATGAAAAATTTTGGATGTGTTGGAGTGTTTTTGGGAGACACGGCCGTGTCCCCAAGCCGTGTCAGCTACTGTGGTTTTTGGTGAGAGACACGGCCACAAGCTCGGCCGTGTCACCTAGCCGTGTTGGCTACTGCCTCTTTTATAGTTGAGAGACACGGCCGTGTCCCTCAAGTGGGCTGCCCGTGTCCCTCAAATGAGTTGGATATTGTTTGATTTCTTTGTTCTTTTTGTATGGTTTTGATTCTTCAAAGATAGTTAGGTCTCTAAACCTAAACATAAACACTTTGTAAACAAAGAATGACCTAAACAAATGTATGTAGATGATACTAAACTTATGAATAATGATCTTTGGATTAGGTTTCGAAGAGATTGGGTTGCATTAACCTAAATGTGGAGAATTCTTGGAATAAAGAAATGTATAAATTGATGGGAGTAGTTCTTGAGGTAAGTACCAATACATATGATTGTATTTATTTACATGATTTGAGGCTTAACACATTTGTTTGCAAATGTGTTAAGTAGTTTACTATATTGTTAATATAATTTGACTAAGGTGATGATTGAATGAGGTGAAAGTTGTGAAGATCATTAAAAGGTAAGCATAAATCCTATTTGATTGTATATCCTTATATGTCCTTGAACCTTAACACATTTGGATGAATGTGTTAAATACTCTATTATATTGTGAATGTAAATGAATAATGTCAATTTCTATATATATATATAAAGGATGATATATGAAATGGGAAAGATAGGAAGAAATGAGGATCATTCTTAAGGTATGTGCAAATTATTATGATAAATGCTCTAATAATGAATGGTGTTTATGTATTTTGAGAAATGATGAAATGTTATGTTATATGCATTGTGAAACTTGTGAATGGCAATGTATTATATGAATAAAATACTTTGAAATGTTATATCAATGATGCTATATGTATCATATGGATTGAGATAGGATATGTTGTGAAGCCATTGTAATTGGCCATGATGATTCAAATATGATATGAAGCCATTGTGATTGGCTATGACAATTCAATTGAGATATGTAAGGCATGTTTGCCTAAATGATGATGAGAATTGTAAATGATATTGGTGATGGAATGATCAATGAATTGTGTGTCTAATATGTTATTCATTTTCAGAGTTTTGTTGTTGGTGGCATGCCTAATAGTAACAATCTCTTGAAGTTAGGTTGGAATTGATTCCTTGAAGCCTAATTGAGATGTTACAACCCTTGAAGCTAGGTTGGGTTGGTTCTTGAAGCCAAGTTGGGTTGATGCTTAGCATGCTTTGCTCCCCTTGAAGCTTGGTTGAACCTAATCCTTGAAGCCTAGTTGGGATAATGATAAATGTGATAATTAAACCAAAGCATTAACTCTGAAAGTCGAATGACATATTAGTGTTTTGGGCCCGAGTCTGTCTTTGTTGCCAATGTGAAATACAAGTGTTGAAATAAATGAATCATGATTGATGAATTGTGAATAAGATAATGTTATGAGGTATGATATGTAAATGAATAGTGATTGATATGGCATGTAATGTGTGTATTGCAATAGTGATTGGTATGATATGTAATGTGTGTATTGCAATAATGATTGGTATGGTATATATAATGTGGGTGTATTAATATATTGGTGATAGATTGGGGTTGGTAATAATATTATGTATATATATGTACATTATATATGAAATTAGCTAAGATATATGAATGATGCAATTAAAAAGAAAAGATAATATGATAAGAATTAATTATACATTGAATGGATATATCATTATATGTTAATACTTCTATACTATATGTTTACATTTTATATTTGGACTACTAAGCTCTCGGGCTTAGCGCGGGTGTGTATTCGCGCAGGTAAATAGGTGAAGATATGAAGTCTCTCATTATGCCACAAGAAGAGTAAGAGTTTGTCGAGACCAACTAGAGGGTAATGCATACATGTAATACTTTTAATTTTGATGTATTTCTGATAAGAGAGTATTTATATGTATAAATGTAATTTGGATAAAGATAATGATTTTATAAATGTTATTTAAATTATTGTATTATGGTTTAAATTCGGTTACAGGTTTTTAAAAGGTAACGAAAAGTAGCATTCTTATACTTTATATACTTACTGTATGTATACTAGGTATATGTATAGTACTTATATAGGGTATCGGAGTGTTACAATTATTTTGGTATCAGAGCTTAGGTTCGAGATTCTCGGCCTAAGTGAAACTAAAAAGAGAATTTTTGAAGAGTATAAAAAAAAAAGAGTTTTGAAAAGTTTAAATAGAAGTAAAAAGGAAAAGTTTTGGAATGAAATTTGTAATACGTGCATATGCATTGACACCTAGGTTGGTCTCGGATGTGGCATTATATGAATAGTAAAATATTTGTGTTATATGAGATGTTCTATGTAGTTGATGATATATGTGTATACTATTTTGATGTGATGAGAAATCATGATTGTTGGTATTGATGTTGAAAATGAATTATAATTGAGGCATAGTGCCTAATTGACTATGAGAAAACAAATTGTGAAATGTAATGTGCTATATGTATATTGATGATGCATATGAAAATGTCATATTGTGTGCAACATGGAATGTAATGTCGATGTTTATGAGCAATATTATGTAGGACATAATGTGAATTGAAACATAAAGAAATGAAAAGGAGAATAAAGTTGAAAATGAGTAGAAATCAAAATCAAGATTAAAGTATGAATTCTTTCCTCTATACTTTGAACCTATTTATAATAAAGTTTATGTTGGGTTTGCTAATGTTGAGTTTACTAAACAGAGGAAATAATATCGATTTATTAATATTGAAAGTTATGTTATTTAAACAAGGAGAGTATGGTGAAATATTGAATAAGTTGGTTAGTATAAAAATAGTGTGATTATGTAAAGTTGGGATGTATATACAGTTAAGGTTTTGTTTAAAGGAAAAAGAGATGATAGTGGTTAAATAAGAATATAACTTAGTATTGTTATTATAATGCAAACATTGTGAATTCAATGTTAGAGATGTGAGATGCTTGGATATTATAAAAGCTCATGATAATGGTGGTGATATGGGATATTTGAAATTTTGGAATGAGTTGGATAATTGTGAAAATTATATGTTTTGATATTACTTTGTGATATATATATATAAGATGCTTTTAAAGTTGATATTAAGAAAAGATGAGTTTGGCAAATTGAAGCTTAAACGAAGTAGTACATTGAGAAGTTAAAGTTTCAGTGGAATTTGATAAAGATTATTGGGATATTGATGGTTTAATGTATATTCAATACATGAGCTAGGAGAAATGACTAATATTCCATATTAAAGCATTATGAATTGAGTATTGTGATTGGTAGTATGAGAAATTATTTTAAAGTAAAAAAGGAAATTGGATAAGCAAATGAAAATGAGTTATTTTAAGTCATTTTGAGTGTAAAGGGTAAAAATGGTTATGGAAGCATACTAATTGCTTTTAAAGATGAAAGTGAAAGAGATGTCACATTGGGAATGTGATCAAGATGGATGTGAAATATTATTATAGTCAATATATATATGTATGTTGTGTGAATAAATACTTTCTATTATATGGGAAGAATGAGAATGATAATGTTTAAAAGAAAGTGATGAATATTAAATTTGTATTGAATGTATGAAAAAGGAAAATAAAATAAGAGCATATAATTAAGTGTGTACATGTATATGACATGTGAATGAAATTATACATGTATACATAAAGGTGTGAATCATGTTTTGTAGATGACCTATGAATATGTATGTGGTATAATTATAGAATTAGTGATATGGAAATGATGTTGTATGTATGAGTGGACCTAAGAGAGAGTAGGTCTGGAACTGGGTAAAGCTAATTGGATTGTGTGATAAAAGTAAGGATGAAATGGACTTGAGTAATAGTGGACAGTAGAAATTGTTGATGAGCCATAAATTTGATAATTTTATGATATTTAGAGTCCCAAAGTATTTACATATAAAAAGTTCTATGTAATTATATTATAAGAGATTGTAAATGGATTAGAAATGAAGTGACAAATAGAAATTGTATAAGAACTGTATATGATTGAATATATATATAATAATATTGTTGAAACGTGACTTAAGTTGATAAAGATTATATAATTGAATGCAAATTTGGTTGAAATGGAGTTGGAATGTGTTAACTTCTGATATAGTAAAAATGTAAAGAAGGAATATGTAATTCTTGAGATACACCTTAGCCTTGTATTTGTTTGGATTGAGAATAAAATTATGAGAAGAACAATATTGATTGGAAAGTCTCAGGTTTGAATATTAATCTCTTAAAGCCATGTGTTTTGTTTAGTGTGTTTGATTGGTTAATTTTGTTATCCATGGATTTGGATCTTAGATAAAAGGATTGCAGTACAGATTTGGTGAGATTGAAAATCTTGTTTGAGAAGTATAGTTAAAAGTTATGATGGATAAAATTGTACTTTATCATTTTATGTTAAGAATTGGGTTAAAATTGTGAATATGAAGAGAGGAAAAAGAAATTATGGAAATGTTTTGAGTTATGGATGATATGACAATAAGCTAATTAAAATAAAAATAACAACGATATGAAATGAGAAGAGATATTAAAAAGGGAGAAATTATAGAATATGACTGAAAGTTATACTGAATATGTTTAAGGGATGTAACTCGAGGTTTGAGTGAATGAATTATAGATAGTAATTATGGTATAAAATCTTTATGAGAATTGGTGGGAATTATAATAAGATAATAGAGAATAAACTATGTGTATATTAACAGATAATTTGAATTGATTTGTTATCATGATGATTTGACTGAAATGGGTCGGAAGAGATCAGGAATTGAATATGAGTTTGCTCTAATGGAATGAAGTTATATATATATATATATGAATATTGTGAAATTTTATGATGAGTTTGAATAAATTAATTGTTAGTTAGAGTTGAACAAGATTGGAATGTGGATATATTGTGACAGATAGATCGATGGATTTCGATTTGACTAAGATTATGAATCATTATTGAGATTTAATGTGTATAGTTGTACCAAGAGTGTAATTATTTACATGGTAATATATATGATGTAAAATTTTTAAAAGTGTGATTGGATGAATGAATGGAATTATGGTAATTGTAACTTATGGTAAGAAGAGAAAAAGATTGGTTATTTATAAAATAAGTTGAAAGGTAATGTATTAATTTGTAAGTTAAGTGAAGAGCATGCTAAAGAAATAACTCCATTTATGAAAAATCAGGATTTTGTTATCTATTGAGGGTGATAAATGCCTTTTTAGACAGTGATTGTAATGATGGGATAATTAATGCTCAGATATAAGTCAATGGTTTTTAAAGTTAAAATTAAGAGAGTAATTACAAAGAAGTGAAAGAACAAAATATATTAAATATAAAGGTTGGATGGAGTATAAGTGTACTATAAAATGATCTGATTCTTGTATAAAGACTTTAACAAGAGATGTAATGAGCTCTTTTGAATGTTTGATTAAAGAAGTAATAAGATGTATAAACATATAGAATGATGAGTTATGGAATTTTAAGTAAGTGGTTGACTTTAAAGAGGAGAGTTGAAGCTATATGATTTGATGATATAATGACTTAAACGTATAATTAACTTCATTTGGAAGTTAAGATGGTATGGTATTATGAATGGATTACAATGATACTAGATAATTTCGAGGACGAAATTATTTAAGGGGGAGAGAATTGTAATATCCTCATGTATGCCTTAGAAGTTTTGATTATGTTGTGGTTGTAAGTTGGATTGAATGTATATGTTATGTGAAGAGAAAAGAAATTGGTAAGAGAATGCTTGTGTATATGTGTTTTGGGAAATAAAATAGGGTTTAGAGAGAAGTGTATATGTTGTTTATATGGTTGTATAATTAACATATACATAAGTCAAAGGAAGAGTCAATGCAATAGAGATATTTATTTTGTGGCATGTGTAATTACCTATGTGGACATATAAGAGACAAAAGTTAAGTTATATGGAAAAGGGTGTTTTAGTAATTGCTTGGTTAAAATCTCTTGGTGGAGATTTAAAGAAGAAAAGCTTGTTGACTTTTGTTGAATTTCTTTTCTTCTCTTGTGTGTGCCGGCCATCCAAGAAGAGAAAGAGCTTGAGAGGTGTTTGAAGATCTTAACTCAAATTGAAGAAGGAATCAAGGGTTTTGGTTAGAGATTTGTGGATTTTCTTCATTTCAAGTAAGTAATCTTGTGTTTTCCTTTGTTAATTTTGAAGTTGTGTCTAAAGGAAATTGTGATTTGTTGATGTGATGATTTGGTGTGTTTGATATGTGTTTATAAGTGTTAAAATTGATGGTGAGATAAAGGATTGAATTGGTGTTGGTTTGATTGTGAAAATTGTAAGTTTAAGTGGGTTTTGATAGTGGAAGTTCAAGTGTGAAGTTGGTTTTAAGGTTTGGAGTTGATGAATGATTTAATGTTTGGTTAATGTAAGTATTATGTTAAATGTGCAAAATAAGTGTTAATGAGTTTGATTACATCCATTTGAGTGAGTTTGTGTTGGGTATTATGTGTTTAAATGCATTTGGAAGAGTTGGCCATAAATAGGGTTTGTGTTCTTGAGTGACACGGCCAAAGGCAAGGGAGAGACACGGCCAAGTCATGAAAAATTTTGGATGTGTTGGAGTGTTTTTGGGAGACACGGCCGTGTCCCCAAGCCGTGTCAGCTACTGTGGTTTTTGGTGAGAGACACGGCCACAAGCTCGGCCGTGTCACCTAGCCGTGTTGGCTACTGCCTCTTTTATAGTTGAGAGACACGGCCGTGTCCCTCAAGTGGGCTGCCCGTGTCCCTCAAATGAGTTGGATATTGTTTGATTTCTTTGTTCTTTTTGTATGGTTTTGATTCTTCAAAGATAGTTAGGTCTCTAAACCTAAACATAAACACTTTGTAAACAAAGAATGACCTAAACAAATGTATGTAGATGATACTAAACTTATGAATAATGATCTTTGGATTAGGTTTCGAAGAGATTGGGTTGCATTAACCTAAATGTGGAGAATTCTTGGAATAAAGAAATGTATAAATTGATGGGAGTAGTTCTTGAGGTAAGTACCAATACATATGATTGTATTTATTTACATGATTTGAGGCTTAACACATTTGTTTGCAAATGTGTTAAGTAGTTTACTATATTGTTAATATAATTTGACTAAGGTGATGATTGAATGAGGTGAAAGTTGTGAAGATCATTAAAAGGTAAGCATAAATCCTATTTGATTGTATATCCTTATATGTCCTTGAACCTTAACACATTTGGATGAATGTGTTAAATACTCTATTATATTGTGAATGTAAATGAATAATGTCAATTTCTATATATATATATATAAAGGATGATATATGAAATGGGAAAGATAGGAAGAAATGAGGATCATTCTTAAGGTATGTGCAAATTATTATGATAAATGCTCTAATAATGAATGGTGTTTATGTATTTTGAGAAATGATGAAATGTTATGTTATATGCATTGTGAAACTTGTGAATGGCAATGTATTATATGAATAAAATACTTTGAAATGTTATATCAATGATGCTATATGTATCATATGGATTGAGATAGGATATGTTGTGAAGCCATTGTAATTGGCCATGATGATTCAAATATGATATGAAGCCATTGTGATTGGCTATGACAATTCAATTGAGATATGTAAGGCATGTTTGCCTAAATGATGATGAGAATTGTAAATGATATTGGTGATGGAATGATCAATGAATTGTGTGTCTAATATGTTATTCATTTTCAGAGTTTTGTTGTTGGTGGCATGCCTAATAGTAACAATCTCTTGAAGTTAGGTTGGAATTGATTCCTTGAAGCCTAATTGAGATGTTACAACCCTTGAAGCTAGGTTGGGTTGGTTCTTGAAGCCAAGTTGGGTTGATGCTTAGCATGCTTTGCTCCCCTTGAAGCTTGGTTGAACCTAATCCTTGAAGCCTAGTTGGGATAATGATAAATGTGATAATTAAACCAAAGCATTAACTCTGAAAGTCGAATGACATATTAGTGTTTTGGGCCCGAGTCTGTCTTTGTTGCCAATGTGAAATACAAGTGTTGAAATAAATGAATCATGATTGATGAATTGTGAATAAGATAATGTTATGAGGTATGATATGTAAATGAATAGTGATTGATATGGCATGTAATGTGTGTATTGCAATAGTGATTGGTATGATATGTAATGTGTGTATTGCAATAATGATTGGTATGGTATATATAATGTGGGTGTATTAATATATTGGTGATAGATTGGGGTTGGTAATAATATTATGTATATATATGTACATTATATATGAAATTAGCTAAGATATATGAATGATGCAATTAAAAAGAAAAGATAATATGATAAGAATTAATTATACATTGAATGGATATATCATTATATGTTAATACTTCTATACTATATGTTTACATTTTATATTTGGACTACTAAGCTCTCGGGCTTAGCGCGGGTGTGTATTCGCGCAGGTAAATAGGTGAAGATATGAAGTCTCTCATTATGCCACAAGAAGAGTAAGAGTTTGTCGAGACCAACTAGAGGGTAATGCATACATGTAATACTTTTAATTTTGATGTATTTCTGATAAGAGAGTATTTATATGTATAAATGTAATTTGGATAAAGATAATGATTTTATAAATGTTATTTAAATTATTGTATTATGGTTTAAATTCGGTTACAGGTTTTTAAAAGGTAACGAAAAGTAGCATTCTTATACTTTATATACTTACTGTATGTATACTAGGTATATGTATAGTACTTATATAGGGTATCGGAGTGTTACAAAAGCAATGTCCAAGCAAAACAAATAAATGGACACCCATCCGAAGATGAAAACATGTCCTTACATCGCATGCCTAAATAAGACACCCACCGAAAGGTAGAAACATGTCCTTTACATAGGTTCTAAAATAAAAAAGCAAATTAAATTACATGACATTTAATTAATGAGGTACCCACCAAGTGGAAACATACCTCTTACAACATTTAGAAATCTAAATAAATTGATAAAAGTAAATAATCATTCATCATAAATAAATCATTCATCAAAGATATTAAATATCAATAGAAAGTAAATATCCATCCATGATAAATTAAATGAACCAAACATTGAAATTAAATAAATTAAAGCATAAGAAATAAATCAAAGCATAATCAAATATATAATTGAATAAAGCATATAAAATTCAATTATAGCTACTGTTTCCATTTAGGGCTCTTTATTTCATGTGTTTAGGATTTTGGAATTTATGAAATTTAGACTACTGTGATTTTAAGGGAATTAAAATAAATTAAAGTTTTATGATTTAAAAGGTTGGTAAAACTCTTTGATTAACCAAATTAGTGTTTGTGATATAAAATCATGAAATTAGGGTTTGAACACTTTAAAACACTTAGATTTTGTGATTTACGGTTAATGAATAAGGGTATTTAAGCTTACTGTGTCTAAATATGGTTTTAAAGTTTTAAAGAATTAGGGCTTAGAAAAATTAGGGTTTAGGTTTTAAAGAAGTTAGGGTTCACTTGTTTTGATTCTAAATTTGAATTAGGGTTTAGTGTTCTAGAATTAGGGTTTAATGATCTTAGAATTAAGTTTTTAGAATTTGTAAATCAATTGACAAATTTATGAAGTTTATGAAAGTAAACCAAACGAATTAAAGTTTTTATAAATAGAAAAGATGTTTTTAGGGCTTTTTGAAAGAAAGAGAATTTTAATTTATGGTTTTGAAAAGAAACATATTAAATTAGGGTTTTAAGATTTTGATGAAACAAAAATAACAATTGTAAGTTTTTTGGAAAACAAAGTAACGAAATAAGGTTTTTAAACTTTGAACAAAGGGAATTAAGGTTCTGGGATTTTTTAATTAAAAGAAGCAACTAGATGAATTAAGCTACTGTGAAAAAAAAACAAAAAGAATTTAGGAGCTCAAACCTTGGTTCGTGAGTTACACCCAAAAAATTGCTTCTTGGATCAACAAAAACAAAGGCAGTTGATGCCTTTGATGAATTGTTTGAATTGCTTTTCTGCTCTCTCAAAAAATCAGCTTGATTAAAGTTTCCTTCACAGATTCGGTTTCCACTTTTCAATTTCGTCCCAATTTCTGATTCCCTTTCTCTCCTTCTGCCTCCCTTATTTATAGAAGAATTCCATCCCTAATCCTAATTACTCACGGCATACAATATAGAATAGGAAAAGGAAATTGAAACCTAATTGTATTAGGTTTCAAAAAATTTGCATCAAAAAATTTCGCTGGCGAAAAAAAACTGCTGCGAAAAAATTGCGCTGGCGAAAAAATTTGCCGCAGAAAAAATTATGCTGGCGAAAAAATTGCCGCAGGAAAAATTGGGCTGGCGAAACAATTTGCCTCAGTTAGCTGCGGCAGGGGGTGGGGAACGGCCTGCGGGCCATTTTGCCTGCAGGAAAATCCTGCGGGCGAAATGGCCGAAGACCAAGCCCGCGCAGGTGGTTTTCGGCGACGATGTTTTGTCGCCGATTTTTATTTTTATTTTTATTAATAAAAATTAGATACTAAAGCAAAAATTACTTAATTAAGATAACAAAAATTATTTTGGACCAATTAAAATATATTAGACAACACAAAAATTATTTTGGACCAAACAAAATATATTGGACCGGACTGGGTCAAAAATTAAGGGTCTACAGTTTGCCCCCTGCTTGAATGATCTGAAACTTTAGTGAAAGAGAGTGAAAAGCAACAAGACTTAATTTTTGAAATAGTGAAGGTTTTGGATTCTAGACCCGGTTCGAGTTCTGGACTCAAGGATAATTCTAGGTTTTGGACCTAAGGAAAATTTGGGTTCTGGACCCGAGCTAAGTTCTGGACTTAGAAATAATTCTAGGTTCTAGACCAAATGAAAAATTTGGGTTTTGGACCCAAGCTAAGTTCTTGGACTTAGAAATAAATTCTAGGTTCTGGACCTAAGGAAAATTTGAGTTCTAGACCCGGTTCGAGTTCTAGACTCGAGGATTGTTGCGCTCGAATTAACTCTACCACAAAGCGTCACTCGCAAGTATACGAGGTAGCTGTAGCAAAGGTTATCGCCCCAAGGTCGTTCTCTCAAGGAAGCTAAAGTGGGTAATTGATTATCAAATTAAAAGTAACAAGTAATTAAAGAAATTTAAATTGCTAAGTAATGAAAAGGTTTAATTGAAGTTTAAAACGATAAGAGTAAATTAAAGTTGATGTTTTGATTCACTTGATTAAAGGGTCTAGGGTTTGCACTTCTCTACTACTCATATGTATGAACGGTTATTTCTCTTAACTAATTTAATTTCTAAGATTAAATCTCAAACAACTTAATTAATTGAGTCAAGGAAATAAGCTCTCGCATTCAAACCTCTTACAACTAATCTTGTTATAATTGAAACAATCTTTTTAATAGGTTATATCTCTAATTCACCTAAGTCCTTAATTGAATTGTTCCAGCATTAGATTTCATCTCTCAATCCATCATCTAATACCTAGAACACACAATTGGTGGCCAATCAATTATATGTTAACAATATTTCATTCAATAAAGGCTAGAGAAATTATTAGCTAAGAGAATAACCAATTCATACAATCATAGTAGATCCATACAAACCCTAGACTAGATCAAATTAGTTCATAATGCAATTAAACATATTCATCTCATTAATGTTCAAAGAAATCGAAATAGACATGATAATATCCATTTAATAAAAATAAAGAGAATAAGTTCAAGAACAAAACCAAGTTACAACTCCTTGAAGCTTCTGAATAATCTCTTGTTCGAATCTTGCAAGAAGGATATAACAATGGAATGAACAATCTAATCTAGCTAGTTTTAATCCAAAATGTAGTTGAAATCCAAGAAAACAAATGATAAAACCCTAAAACTATCTCTGACGGCTCCAACTTTGCTCTCCAAATCGCCACAGTCCTAACCCTAAGCTCTCCCCTTCCTTTTATATGAAACGTCGCTTTAAAAATCCGCTGCATGTTTTCTTCATGAGGGACATGGCCAAGTCAGATGTGACTTGGCCGTGTGAGTGGCTTTGGAGGGACACGGCCAGATGACTTGGCCGTGTCCCTTGCATGTGTCACCTACTGCTTGCCTTTTCCTTCTTTTCTTCTTTGGTTGAGTGACACGGCCAGATGAAGCCTGACTTGGCCATGTTGGACTATGTTTGAGGGACACGGCCAGATGACTTGGCCGTGTCCCTTGCCTGTGTTCGCTTCTGTGCAATTTTGATCTCTTTCCTGGGGAACCAAGTGAGACACGACCAAGTGAAGCTTGACTTGGCCGTGTTGGGTCTTTTTGGAGGGACACGACCAGATGACTTGGCCGTGTCCCTTGCTTGTGTCTGCTACTGGGACTTGTTCTTCAATTTAATCTTGGTATGGGACATGGCCAGTGACTTGGCCGTGTCCTCTGCCTGTGTCAGCCACTGCCACTTTCTCCTTCAAATTTGCTTCCTTGCCTTTTTAACCTAACACAAAACTCAAAACAAATCTAAACAAGAAATCAATAGACAATAACCAACACAACATAAACACAATACTAAAGACTACATCAAAAACGACCTAAACATTGAAATAAACTAAAACTACCAAAATTAATGAAAACACCAAACAAACCGATTAAAACTAACAAAATACCTAAATAAAACAATAATTATCATAATAAACAAGACACAAAACTATAACAAAAACTAATAAAGCAACTAGCCCACACTTAAAACTTTTCTTGTCCTCAAGCAAATTCACATGCATAAATTAAAAACTCAAACAATCCTAACTATAATTCCAGCATATAGATGAAATACTTTAAGAGACAGCATAAATAATCTCACTTTCCTTCAATCAAGATTTTCTTAACTAATTTATTAATCCAGACATACAAATCTTATCTCTCATCTAAGTGTTTCACTCGATTTCAAAGGTTAATCACTCAAACCACTCATGACTGCATACTGCCATAAACTTGCTTAATTATCCAATCTCCCTCACTGATTTTCTCAAGAAATAATCTGAAGGTCTTTCATTTGGATGTAATGGGGCTAAGGTAAAGGTGTGAGAAAAGACATTTAAGCTAGAGCATCAAGAAATGGAGTATCTAAATGAGACAATACTCTTGCTAAGAAACACATAGCTCCCTCAAATGGCATACTCACCAACCCTTGATAATCTTACATACTTGCATAAAAATACATGAGTCAACATTCCTCTTTTGATAACCAATGCTAGAACATATATGAATTTTGTATATATATATATAACTTTTCTTTTATTTTCTCTCTTTTTTTACTTTTATCATTTTTTTCTCTTTTTTTTAATATATATATACATACAAAATTAAGAATTGCATGGAACATCTAGCTTAAAATGTAGAGGAAAAGAATAATGACTCTTAATCAAGTACAATGTGCAAAGTATGCATTTCAACCCCCAATTAGCAATTCCATTTTTCTTTTTTCTTTTTACTTGCTTACCCCACACTTTGAAACAAACCACCCTATTGTCATATCATAAAACTCCATTCCTTAATGCAGGTATGATGATAATAAGAACATGTTAAGTTGAGAATTGTGTTCATCAAACAAGAAAAAAGGTCAAAGGCTCAACTTGGCACACTAAGGAATTTAATATTAAGGGAGGTCTTTTTAAGCCAAAGGGATAACCTAATTTGCCTTCATCACTTTAAACCTTGAGATTAAATCATAATGCGAGTTCAATTAGTATGCAAAAGCAAACTCTAGAGATGCTAAATCATGAAGGTGCACACTTAAGAAAAGAAAATCAATTGACAATAATATTAAATTTATGAGGCTCAAAAACTCACACAGGTGGGTTCCCAAAGATTATATGTCATGAATTGCAGAATGCGAAAATTGATCTCGAATGAATTCAAATGCTCATTTCTATGTTGATACTAAAGTCTCAATTATAATGCTAGAATCAAAGAAAAGATCAATTATAAACAAAACAAGACAAACATTAAAGGAAAGCTTAAAGAGTACCCCACACTTAAAATTTACATTGTCCTCAATGTAAAACAAGAATAGTAAATAAAAAGAGTTAAAGGACAACCTGTCTTCCATCGTATTGGTGAGGCAAAACCCTAGCTTTCCATCACAAACACAAAAGTTCAAAAACAAAAGTACAATATATAAAAATAAAATATCCAAATATAAAGGTTAACATAAAAACAAAAACGAAAAATAAGAACAAAAATACAAAATAAAGCAAGGATCTCAAAATCTATGGAAAAGGTGGGCGTGAAGATGATGCAGCTGAGGGATGAAGACTCAGGATCGTCGCAAGGTTGCTGTTAATCTCCTCCAATTGCTGCAATACCTCAGCATGGTTATGGTCCACCTTGCCATCCAGTCGATCCACTTTGCCCTCCAGGGCCTCAATCCTCAGAAGTACCTCTTGATGTTCGAGACCGGAGCATCCTCATCTAGGCCAAGAGAATCCGAGTCGGACTCCTCTTGGACCCGTGCTTTCTTCTGCCTGTCCCCCGGTGCTGCAGGCTCAGCTGAAGGCATCACATAAGTCCCTCTTCTATGCACCGCCATGTGCATCTTCTCAAGTGTAGCTAAATCCAACGAGTCATTCCCCAAAATTCTAGTCATGCGACTAGTACTCGGGTCAAAATCCTTAACAAGGGCTACTGCTAATGTAGTGATCAACCCTCCAACACAAATTGCCCCCCTCCTTTTATTAGCTACAGTATCAAAAATATCGGCTAACCAATAGCCGGCACTAATAGTCATTGCATTCAAAACACAATCCAAGAAAAATAGCTCACTCGACTCAACCACACCCGGGCTCTCCTTCCGAGCAAAGAACCCACATGACATAAACCTGTGCAAATACCTCAAAGTAGTGTTCCGTAATTTAGATGCTTTGGCCGATTTGGCCACATAAGTACCCGAGCCTAAGGCTCCCCAAGCAAATTGTTGTCTAAAGTCTTTGGGTACCGACCTTTCCCCATGCTGATGAAAACCATAGATATCATTCAACTGATCAATAGTAAGCACAAATGATCTACCCATTAATTTAAACATCAGTCTCCTGCAGATTTTCTTATCATCTCTTTCCACCTTAAGAGATGTCAAAAATTCTAGGGTAAGCTCCTCAAACTGCAAAGGTCTCAATGAGATAAAAGTCTCCCACCCAAGAAATTGCACATATCTATAAAAATTAGTTCTAATTTGCAGGGCATCTAGAGATTCGTCATTCACATACCTTGTCGGGAAAAAACCCCGAGCCAAAAGACTCGCCCTCTTGAAAGATGAAGTTGAGGAAGAGGAAGAAGCTCCTTCGGTAGTAGATTTCTTCTTCTTGCGGTGTGAAACAGTTTTAGTTCTTGGCATCTTGAGATCTGAAAAATTAACACCCAAAACTGAATTAAATCAAAATTATATGAGTAAAGAGGAAGTTTTAAGTGATTATCTCAAGTTTTGTTGAAGAAATTTGAAGTTTTAATGGAAAAATTGGAGTTTTGAAATAAAAATTTGGCTATGGCGATACAGAGAGCTAGAGAGCGAGAGAGAGAGACGAAGAAAAGAAATTAGGGATTTAATGGAAATAACTGGGCAAAATCGGGTTTTTTTTAAAGTGTAAAATGGAGGGACACGGCCGTGTGAGTGTGGACTTGGCCGTGTCTGTGTGTGAAAGTGAAGGGACACGGCCAAGTCAAGGTGACATGGCCGTGTCTGATGCTCTTGGAGGGACACGGCCAGTGACTTGGCCGTGTCCTCTGGGTGTGTCCTATTCTATACAAAATTGCAAAATCGTTAAATTTTTAAGGAAGCCCGGCCGTGTCCAGTGTGTGACACGGCCAAGGGACACGGCCAAGTCCTTTGGCTGTGTCATCTACTGCCTTTTATTAACTTTTAATATTTTTTTTCATTCAACGATTTTGCAAACCTTCTTCTTTCAACACCCGATGGGTTGCCTCCCATTTAGCGCTTCTTTAATGTCATAAAGCTGGACATCATGCAAGATCTAAGGATCACGGATCAAAGTGCTATCAATGATCCTCACTTCCTGAAATCCTTCATTGTATGGCTTAACTCTCTGTACATTCACTTTAAAAGTCTCACTTGTTCGAGAGTTAAGTAATTCAATGGCACCAGAAGGATACACCCGAGTTATCTCGAAAGGCCCACTCCATCGAGACTTGAGTTTACCTGGAAAAAGACGGAGTCGTGAGTTAAAAAGTAAAACCTTCATACCTGGACTCAATGTCTTTCGCACTATAATTCTATCATGAAGTGCTTTAGTGCGATCCTTGTAGATTCTCGAGCTCTCATAGGCCTCATTTCTCAGCTCATCCAACTCTGAAATTTGCAGAAATCTTTCTCTCTTCGCTTTATCCAAGTCCAAATTCAGAGTTTTGATTGCCCAATATGCTTTGTGCTCTAACTCCACTGGTAAGTGACAAGCTTTTCCAAACACCAATCGATATGGACTCATACCAAGAGGAGTTTTGAAAGCAGTCCGATATGCCCATAGTGCATCATGCAATCTGTTTGCCCAATCCTTCCTGGATGTGTTGACTGTTTTCTCCAGAATTCCTTTTAGCTGCTTGTTTGATGTTTCCACTTGTCCAGAAGTCTGTGGATGGTATGGGGTTGACACCTTGTGCTTCACGCCAGATTTGTGCATTAACTTCTCAAAAAGCCTGTTGCAAAAATGGCTCCCCCCATCACTGACTATCACCCTTGGTGTGCCAAACCTGCTAAGAATGTTTTCCTTCACAAATTTAACAACAATATTAGCATCATTAGTACGGGTGGGGATTGCCTCCACCCATTTGGAAACATAATCAACAGCAACTAAAATGTATTCATAACTAAAGGACTTGGGGAAAGGACCCATGAAGTCTATTCCCCACACATCAAACAGTTCAACAACAATATATGACTGAAGGGGCATTTCATTCCTCCTCCCAATGTTACCTACTCTTTGGCAACGATCACAGTGCTTACAATAGTCTTGAGCATCTTTAAATAAAGTAGGCCAGTAAAAACCACTTTGAAGCACCTTTTCTGCAGTCTTCCTTCCTCCAAAATGACCCCCACAATGAAGGTCATGACAAAATTGAAGAACACTCAGTTGTTCTTCCTCAGCTACACACCTGTGAACTATCTCATCTTTGCATATCTGGAATAGATAAGGTTCATCCCAAAAATAAAACTTACTCAAGTGTAGAAACCTTTTCTTTTCCTGAAAGGACATGTTAGATCTCAAAATACCACAAGCAAGATAGTTAGCAATATCTGCAAACCAAGGGGCATTAATCACCACAAATAGATGCTCATCAGGAAATTCTTCTAAATTTTTATAAATGCTATCAGATGCAAGATTTTCCCTAAAGAAGGGTAATCTGGATAAGTGATCAGCAACAACATTCTCACTACCCTTATTATCCTTGATTTGGAAATCAAACTCTTGCAACAACAACACCCATCTAATTAAGCGCGGTTTAGCATGTTGTTTTGTTAATAGATATTTAAGAGCTGCATGATCAGAATGCACAATAATTTTTGACCCAATTAAATATGCTTTAAATTTGTCTAAAGCAAAAACAACAGCTAACATTTCCTTCTCAGTTGTGGTGTAGTTCATTTGTGCACTATTCAGGGTTAAACTGGCATAATAAATTACTCTCAAGTATTTGTCAACCCTTTGCCCAAGAACAGCTCCTACTGCATGATTAGAGGCATCACACATGATTTCAAAAGGTAAAGACCAGACAGGAGCTACAATCACAGGTGCACTAGTCAATTTTTCCTTAAGGGAATTAAAAGCTTGCATGCATTGTGTTGTGAATTCAAATGGAACATCTTTCCCCAATAAATGGCACAATGGTTGGCTTATTTTGGAAAAATCCTTAATAAACCTCCTGTAAAATCCTGCATGCTCTAGAAAACTTCTTATTCCCTTAACTGAGGTAGGTGGGGGTAACTTAGCAATCAATTCAATTTTAGCCTTATCTACCTCAATCCCTTTACTTGACACCACATGACCTAAGACAATGCCCTGAGTAACCATAAAATGACTCTTTTCCCAACTTAAAGTGAGGTTACATTCAGTGCATCTCTCTAGCACACGAACAAGTTTATTGAGGCAATTATCAAAAGAATTACCAAAAACAGAAAAATCATCCATAAATACCTCAATAAAATTGTCTATCATGTCAGAGAAGACAGACATCATGCATCTCTGAAAAGTTGCAGGTGCATTGCACAAGCCAAAGGGCATACGTCGAAATGCATAAGTCCCAAAAGGGCAAGTAAAGGTTGTCTTGGACTGATCCTCTGGAGCTATTGGCACCTGATAGTAACCTGAAAGGCCATCCAGAAAACAATAATGTGAGTGTCCAGAAAGTTTATCTAACATCTGATCAATAAAAGGAAGAGGGAAATGATCTTTCTTTGTAGCATTGTTCAACTTCCTATAATCGATGCACATTCTCCACCCAGCAGTAGTCCTAGTAGGAACCAACTCATTATTCTCATTTTTCACCACAGTGATTCCAGATTTCTTAGGAACTACATGTACTGGGCTCACCCACTCACTGTTAGCAATTGGATAAATTACTCCTTCATCCAGCAATTTGAGCACTTCCTTCTTCACCACTTCACTCATATTTGGGTTAAGGCGCCTTTGAGTCTCCCTCATAGGTTTAGCTCCCTCTTCTAAAGTGATTCTATGCATGCACATGGAAGGGCTAATACCTTTGATGTCACTCAATCCCCATCCTATTGCTCTCTTCAATCTTTTAAGCTCGCTCACCAACCTCATCTCCTCCCCTTCACTAAGTTCACTAGATATTATCACAGGTAAAGTATTGTGATCTCCTAAAAACACATATTTCAGGTTCTTAGGTAACTCTTTCAGCTCTAACTCTAGTGAGGGGTTATTCTCTTCTTTTTCAAGGGGGAAAAACTCACAAATTGGGTCCTCCTTAAGCTCCTCTACTTCAGCACTTCCTAAAGTCTCAAGACAACTGGCTATTTCTGCATCAAAAATTTCCAAATCACTATCCAAAGTCAATGCCAGCTCCAATTTATCAGAGGAACCTGTCTGCAAGAAACCATCTGAAACAACTGCATCAACACAATCAATGAAAGAACAATCCTCATATAAAGCAGTTGTAGGAATAGGAGAAGTGTTAAAAATAGAAAATTCCACAGTTTGTCCCAAAACAGTCATTGATAATTTTCCATTCTTAACATCTATCAAAGTATTGGTAGTCGCCATAAAAGGCCTACCCAGCAGAATGGTGTGTGCAGATGGTGAAGAATTACTTACTTCCATGTCAAGAACAATGAAATCCACAGGTACTATCAAACCACCAACTTTAACTAACACATCTTCTATAACCCCTTTCGGGAATCTAAGAGATCTATCAGCTAATTGCAACACCATTTTTGTTGGCTTAAGTTCCCCTAATTCTAAGTCAAGGTACACAGAGTAAGGCATTAAATTCACACTAGCTCCCAAATCACACATGCCATCAGTACCTTTTCCATTCCCCATAGTAATTTGAATAATAAAGCTTCCAGGATCCTTTAGCTTAGGAGGTAGTTTATGCTGCAAAACAGCACTAGCTACCTCAGAAACTATCACCTTTTCATTCGGCTCATACCTCTTTTTCTTGGTATTCAGTTCTTTGAAGAATTTAGCATAAGCCGGCATGTTCTTAATTGCTTCAAGTAAGGGTAAGTTAATACTTACCTTAGATAGCATGTTGAAGATATCTGAAAATTGCTTATCTTTTTTATCATCCTTCAACCTGCTGGGGAATGGTATAGGTGGCCGGTATGTATTACTTGCCTTGTGCAAATCTGCTGTAGGGGACTTCTCCATTGATCTTTCTTCAGCACCTTTGTTCTCCAGTTCTCCTTCCTTTTTATTTTCTTGCTCACCTGCATTCACAGAATTATTTTCAACATTGTTATTAATTACCTTGCCACTCCTAAGAACAGTCACTGCTTGTGCCTATTCAGGCTGACTTGTGAACTTCCCTTTTTGTTGAATCTGCATCTGTTGAGCAAGTTGCCCCACTTGAGTCTCCACCTTCTTAAAAGATGCTTCCAAGGAATCCAGCCTCTTGTTATTCATCTCCTGATTTTTAGCACTGACTTGGATAAAAGCCTGTAAACTTTCCTCCAAACTTTCTCTCTTAGGCTGACCTTGATTTGAGGATTGGCCCTGCTGTTGGTTCTGTCTCTGGAGCAAATGGAATGGCTATTGAGCATTATTTGTTGTCCAGGAAAAATTGGGGTGACTCCTCCAACCAGGATTGTAAGTGTTGGAGTAAGGATCATTCCTGGCTCTTGGTTGAAATCCCCCCATAGCATTAACTTGCTCAGCTTCATTCCCAAAAGATTCATATGTAGAGGGGCATATATTTGCTCCATGCCCAAATGTCCCACAGATTCCACACACTTCTTAAGTAGATGAAGAAATGTTGTTCTTCATGTTTAGCATCTGAACCTGCCTTGTCAACTCAGCTATTTGACTAACCATTTCAGTATTGGCTTCTAATTGATTCACCCCTTTACTTCTGCCCCTTACACTCTTTTGTTGAGAATTAGCTCCCAACATCTCAAAGATCTCATAAGTCTCATCAGCTGTCTTTTCTCCCATGGCTCCCCCAGCTGCATTATCAACAGTGTTCTGAAATTGCTGGGTTAGACCATCATAGAAAAACTGATTCAGGAGTTGAAGTGGGTAGTGATGATGTGGACACTGGATCAATAGCATCTTGAATCTGTCCCAAGCCTCATGAAATGGCTCTCCTTCAAATTGAGAGAATGTAGCAATCTTCCCTCTCAACTCAGCTATCTTCTGGTGTGAATAGAACTTGCCCATGAACTTGTTATAAACTTGCTCCCAAGTTGTCAGTGAATTTTCAGGCAACATCATGAGCCAGCTCTTTGCCCTATCCTTCAAAGTATAAGGGAAACATCTCATCCTCAACTGATCTTCTGTTAGTCCTCCTAAAGGAAAAGTGTTGAGGGTGGAGTAGAAATCCCGAATAAAGTTCAAAGGATCTTCATTTGGAACTCCATAGAATGATGGCAGCATGTTGTAATGAATGTTCTTCAACTCATAATTTCTTGCTGCATCTGTCAGTCTTATGCAAGAAGTGGAGGTTCCAATAATAGGTCTAGCAAAATCTCTCATGGTTCTTTGTCTTTCTTCAGCCATTTTAACTGATTGTGCAGAATCTGTCTCAAATTCAGAAGTGTCCTCCTCCGTATCAAATCCGGTGTAGAGCTCAAACTCTTCTCTACTCCTTTTCACTCTCTGAATTTCTGGAATGAATGGATGTAGCTCTCCTTCGAGTGATCTCCTGCCTTGCATAAACAGAAATTTCTAGAAAAAGAAATATCAAAAGCAAAAGACAAATAAAATAAAATGAAAACAATGAAAAATAATCCAAAGTATTTTTTTTAATAAACAATTACGCCAATTAGCCTCCCCGGCAGCGGCGCCAAAAACTTGTTGCGCTCGAATTAACTCTACCACAAAGCGTCACTCGCAAGTATACGAGGTAGCTGTAGCAAAGGTGATCACCCCAAGGTCGTTCTCTCAAGGAAGCTAAAGTGGGTAATTGATTATCAAATTAAAAGTAACAAGTAATTAAAGAAATTTAAATTGCTAAGTAATGAAAAGGTTTAATTGAAGTTTAAAACGATAAAAGTAAATTAAAGCTGATGTTTTGATTCACTTGATTAAAGGGTCTAGGGTTTGCACTTCTCTACTACTCATATGTATGAACGGTTATTTCTCTTAACTAATTTAATTTCTAAGATTAAATCTCAAACAACTTAATTAATTGAGTCAAGGAAATAAGCTCTCGCATTCAAACCTCTTACAACTAATCTTGTTATAATTGAAACAATCTTTTTAATAGGTTATATCTCTAATTCACCTAAGTCCTTAATTGAATTGTTCCAGCATTAGATTTCATCTCTCAATCCATCATCTAATACCTAGAACACACAATTGGCGGCCAATCAATTATATGTTAACAATATTTCATTCAATAAAGGCTAGAGAAATTATTAGCTAAGAGAATAACCAATTCATACAATCATAGCAGATCCATACAAACCCTAGACTAGATCAAATTAGTTCATAATGCAATTAAACATATTCATCTCATTAATGTTCAAAGAAATCGAAATAGACATGATAATATCCATTTAATAAAAATAAAGAGAATAAGTTCAAGAACAAAACCAAGTTACAACTCCTTGAAGCTTCTGAATAATCTCTTGTTCGAATCTTGCAAGAAGGATATAACAATGGAATGAACAATCTAATCTAGCTAGTTTTAATCCAAAATGTAGTTGAAATCCAAGAAAACAAATGATAAAACCCTAAAACTATCTCTGACGGCTCCAACTTTGCTCTCTAAATCGCCACAGTCCTAACCCTAAGCTCTCCCCTTCCTTTTATATGAAACGTCGCTTTAAAAATCCGCTGCGTGTTTTCTTCATGAGGGACACGGCCAAGTCAGATGTGACTTGGCCGTGTGAGTGGCTTTTGGAGGGACACGGCCAGATGACTTGGCCGTGTCCCTTGCATGTGTCACCTACTGCTTGCCTTTTCCTTCTTTTCTTCTTTGGTTGAGTGACACGGCCAGATGAAGCCTGACTTGGCCATGTTGGACTATGTTTGAGGGACACGGCCAGATGACTTGGCCGTGTCCCTTGCCTGTGTTCGCTTCTGTGCAATTTTGATCTCTTTCCTGTGGAACCAAGTGAGACACGGCCAAGTGAAGCTTGACTTGGCCGTGTTGGGTCTTTTTGGAGGGAAACGACTAGATGACTTGGCCGTGTCCCTTGCTTGTGTCTGCTACTGGGACTTGTTCTTCAATTTAATCTTGGTATGGGACACGGCCAGTGACTTGGCCGTGTCCTCTGCCTGTGTCAGCCACTGCCACTTTCTCCTTCAAATTTGCTTCCTTGCCTTTTTAACCTAACACAAAACTCAAAACAAATCTAAACAAGAAATCAATAGACAATAACCAACACAACATAAACACAATACTAAAGACTACATCAAAAACGACCTAAACATTGAAATAAACTAAAACTACCAAAATTAATGAAAACACCAAACAAACCGATTAAAACTAACAAAATACCTAAATAAAACAATAATTATCATAATAAACAAGACACAAAACTATAACAAAAACTAATAAAACAAGGATAATTTTAGGTTCTGGACCTAAGAAAAATTGGGTTCTGGACCCGGTTCGAGTTTCGGACTCAAGGATAATTCTAGGTTCTGGACCTAAGGAAAATTTGAGTTCTGGACCCGGTTCGAGTTCTGGACTCGAGGATAATTTTAGGTTTTGGACCTAAGAAAAATTGGGGTCTGGACCCGGTTCGAGTTTCGGACTCAAGGATAATTCTAGGTTCTGGACCTAAGGAAAATTTGGGTTTTGGACCCGAGCTAATAATTTTTTTATTTCAAAAAGTTTGGCTAATTTTTATACATGTCTTCTTATTGCCCCCTGGGTGTAAAAATATTTATATACCTGCAATTATTTGAATGATTAAAATGAATAAATGAATTTACTGTTTATTTACTGTGTAATCACTGTTCATGCACTATTCACTATTTATAAATAGTAAATTTACTATTCGCAAATAGTATCAAATATTCATGAACAGTTTTGAATTTTATTTTTTGCTTGCCGTTTCTCTATAAAAAGCTACCATTCCTTCATTTTACTTCACAGCACGATTTCAATTTCGTAATTCTCTCAAATTTCTTTTCAATTTTAGCATATATTTTTAAAAAACAATGCATGCTTCGAGGTCAAGGACTCATTCTAATGCTGAGTTATTGGAGTTTATTCGGCATTATGAAGATGAAAATTTAGATATACTAGAAGGGACGCCTCTCCATCGCAGTTCCAACCAAAAGAGCGAGGTAATTATTTTTTCCTTTTTTATTGCTCTTGATTTTTTCGTTTTATTTTGTTTTTTTATTATTATTTTATATATTATTTTGTTATATATATTATTTGTTATTTTCATTATTTGTTATTTTTTTATTTTCTATATTTATATTTTATATTATGCTTTTTTATTATTATTGCGTTTGCCTTTATTATTATTATTTTGTATGTTTATTTTGTATTATTATTTTAGAAAAATAAATTAAATTAAGCAGATAGAATAATATGTACTCACCTGGTATTAACTTACCTGGGTCTGTGTTAGCATGATTGTTGCGTTGTTCGGGCTGGAGGGTGTATTTACAAAGCCCGACAATGGTACGATGTAGTGCCTTCTCGGGTAAGGCGGATTATTCGAGATTGCGGCTTTGAACAGTTCTTCTTACAATTGCCGTTTGAGGAATATCAGATAGATCGGAGCGTAGTCCATGCGCTTGCAGAGCAATGGTTGGATACAACCCACACTTTTCACTTGCCCATTGGAGAGATGACAATTGGCCCAGTCGATTTTACTGCCATAACCGGCCTTCGATATGATGATTTTTCGGTTCCTCTGACCAATGATATATTAACATTTGAAGAAATTCAGGAATTAATTGGTATGGAACCATCATATAAAGGACCTTTTAAGATAAAAATTGAGCCAATTCGTAGTTATTGGATGAACTACGAAGGACGGGTTGGCAGAGACATGGCCGAACAGTATGCTCGAGGATTTTTGTTATATCTGCTTGGGTCGACCATCTTAGGCAGCAATGAATCCTCCATTCACTTATCAGTGTTGAGTGCCCTTTCTTCTCTCAGAATGGTACCATTTTCTGGTTGGGATGAAGCTGTTCTCGCGTGTCTTTACCATGGTCTTGATAAGCTTTGCCGAAATAAGAAGTCTTTTGTCTGCTTGATGGCGGTTGTCGAGGTATTCTTTTCCTTCACCAATGTTATTTCCGCTCTTTTCTTGCATGAATTTGATCTTTACTATCATTGTTATAGGTATGGGCATATGAACATAACCTCGTGAGGGTACCCGGTGTTTCCCGAGAGAGAGTTGGGTATCCGAGATTAAATTTCTGGTTGTCTAATCGTGTGTATGTTCCCGGCTCTCATCATGTGCATACTCACCGCTATGTGTTGAGCAGTTTAACATGGGACCAGATAAAATAACATTAGTATGCTTAAAATTTTATGTGAAAGTTTTACTTACCTTGTGTTATTTTGCAGGTGAATTTGGCATGATGGAGCCCAGAAGAGCGAGCAAACTGGTCTCCTTTGATGAGGGCTGCACTGTCTTTCTAACATTCTCGCCGAATTATTGTTGGCCCAGTGTCTAGTGGCTAGTTTTTTGGGGAGAGAGTTTATGAATGGTTTCTCGGTCCAGAGCAGCGGAGGTTTTCGATGCAAATCCCAGAATATACTTTAAATATTATGTCAATGCCGGAGGATGCATGGTGGTCGGCTCAGTATGGTGTTGCGCTCGAATTAAGTACTAATACAAAAGCGTCACTCGCAATTATACGAGGTAGCTGTAGCAAAGGTGATCGCCCCAAGGTCGTTTCCCAAGAAGGTGTGGTTCGTAATAGCTTGATTGACAATTTATTTAAATGCGCGAGTTTGTTGTGTCGAGATGGTGTGAGAATAATTTAAACCTAAATTATCGTGCGTAGAGAGTAATGTGTATGGGTGTACAAGATCAAATCGATTCTTGGGAAGGTGCCTAGGGTCATAGGTCCATTCAATCAAAGCTCAATTCTCAATTGTCCATTAACATAACCTTGTAAATTAATTTGTTCCTTAAGATTAATTAGTCAATTACCAATCCATTAGTTATCACATTCATGAATTAACAATGACCAATTCTTTTACATTGCCAAATTAACGAAACCTTAGAACTTATATTTCTAATTCATTCATAGGGTGGTCGATTATATAGTTCCGATATCGGATTTCACCTCTCGGTCCGTCATCCAATATTCAAAGATCAATAGGTAGCTAATCTATCAACCTAGCATTTAATGCAATACAATCAACCAATCAACAAGGAACATCAATTTAAATATCAAATCAAAGCATTCAACCAAATGTACTATAAAACCTAAACATGGGTATTTAGCTCAACATCATCAATTTATAACATTCATTCAACTCAATATAAAACAAATACAAATTGTCCATTGCAATATCAATCTCTTAATACAACAACAATAAGAAATGAATTAAAAGAGAGAATAGAAAAACCCCTTGTGAAGATGCCAAGAGTAGGATTGCTAGTCTTCCTCCTAGCTCCACTTGATGTATTTGATGAAGAACCCAAGCCCTCTTCAATGGTTGATTTCCCTTTGCAATGTGGAATGGAGCTTTCTCAAGTCACCAAACCTTTGGATGGAGCTTTCTCAAGTCACCAACCTTCAATGGATATGCCTTTGGAAGATGGAATGGAGCTTTCTCAAGTCACCAAACCTTTGGATGGAGCTTCTTCAACCTTTGAGAACTTGTAACCCAATTTATCCCAAAGAACCTCAAAGATCTTATCAATGGAAGATGGAGAAGGTGGAGAGGATGGAAATGGAGGTTTGGAGGTGAAGGGACAAGGGAGAGTGTCACTTTCTCCCTCTCCCACGTTTTTGCAGAGATTTGGCTCCAAGAAGCCAAGAACTCCACCCCTTTTCCTCTTCCTCTCCTTTTAATTCATTCAAAATACACACCCATGTCTTCCAACTCATCCCATTTCCCTTTGTCCCCCACTTTTTATTTGTTTAATATTTCTTTTGGCAAGCAATAAGTCTTTGTCTCCCACTTGTTCCCCACTTTGTTGAAAGAATTTTGACCTTTCAGGTGGGACACGGCCAAGCCAAGAGTGCCTTGGCCGTGTCTCTTGGTCTCTTCCTTGAGGTGACACGGCCAAGCCAAGAGTGGCTTGGCCGTGTCTCTCGATTTTTCATGGGACACGGCCGTGTCCATTGGCCGTGTCCCTCACTGGACCTTTCTTCTTTCTTTCTTTTCTTTCTTTGGTGGTGGGGGGTGACACGGCCAAGCCATTTGGAGCTTGGCCGTGTCTCTTGATTTTTTTCTTTGGGACACGGCCAAGCTCCTGGCCGTGTCCCTTGATAGTGTCAGTCTCTGCCTCTTTTCTTTCCTTCTTTGCTTGCTCTCTTGTTCTTTGGTATGAATGGGACACGGCCAAGCCATTTTTGTCTTGGCCGTGTCTCTGAGTGTGTCTCTTCCTGCCTTCATTTTTGCTCTTTCTATTCTTTGTTCTTTGTTTTGCCTTTTGAATGAGACACGGCCAGAGGCTTGGTCGTGTCTCTGGGTGTGTCAGCTACTGCCTTGAAGAAATTTTGAGGGACATGGCCATGTCTTGCTTGGTTCATGCTTTTCTTGCCCGGTTTTGATCTTCCAAGGGTGTTTTTGCTCTCAAACCTAAAAACAACACTTTAAACAAACTTAAAACAAAAATCAATCAAAACATTAACTAAAACACACATAAAATCATACTAAAAACAAGTACAAACATGAACTAAACAAATACCCCACACTTAACTCCTTGCTTGTCCCCAAGCAAGGCTAAAATCAAAACACGCTAACAAAATAAATTTTGTTAAGTTCAAGAGTTATAAAGATGCATCAAGACTTCCCTATCCTAAATCCGCAATCAATATCGAATCAAACAAAATCGACACTCATGCAATTAAGTGGCTTTCCATGCATAACCAATGTTATCGCTCCCTCACCAACTCTTACAAGTGTTTGATCATGGTGGTGTTTACACTCATAACAATCAATGAAAGATTATTACCATAGGCTTGCTTATCAATCAAATCTCCACCACAAAATAACAATCAAGCATCAATCAAAAGGTCTTTATTGGGTTGTAATGAGGCTAAGGTAAAGGCATGATATTTAGGAAATGTGAGCTTAATCGTTAAGTTCAAGAGCACTTCAAGAATGAAGTAACCATTTATATATGTAACCCAACAATCCCAAAACACCTTCCTCTCATCTACCCTTTGACATTAAAGAGCTTTTCAAGGAAACTCACTTATGAAATCTTGTAATGATACATTCCAACCCTTTCAACAAGAATAACAATTATTCTTATTATTATTATTATATATATATATATTTTTTTTCTTTTTTTTTCTTTTTTTTTATTTTTTTTATTTTTTTTATTTTGCTTTGCTCATTAAACCTACTAAATTTAACCCCACACTTAATTCAACACAACACTAGGTCATAAACGCTCTTAAAATGCTCTTGACCTAATGAAAGGATAAGAGTTAAACAACAAGGTTCAAGCTAATGGTGTTGTGAAAAAGAAAGAAAAGGAAAAATAAAATAGGCTCAAAATTGGCTAACTAAGGTTAAAAATAGGGTTGGTCTTTTTAAGCCAAAGTGGTTTCACCTAATTGCCTTAATCATTTTGATGCAAAATTGAAATTTTTATGTAATCTTAAAATGCATGTCAAAGCAAGTTCTAGCAATTCATCAATCAAAGATGTTCACCCACAACAATAATGAAAGTTGATGGCTCAATTCCTCACTAGGTTAATGGCAATGCAAGGAAAAACCGACAAAATTGACAATAAGCACCAATTCTACTCAATTCTCAAAATCATGCTTCAAAAATTCAAAGGTCATCAATCAACAATTTTTATAACAATTGAACTTCTAAAACTCATTTATTCAACGAAAAACATTAAAAACATTAACTAAACTTAAACAAAAATAACTTAAAAGTAAAAACACAAAACAAAAGTAAAAACACAAAACACATAATGTACTTAAAAGTAAAAACACAAAACACAAAATGCACCCCACACTTAAAGATTCACATTGTCCTCAATGTGAGCATGCATACACAGGGAGGGTTTAGATGAAACCTGATTTCCATCGTTCCCATATACGATGTGTAGGGCTCCTTCCACCCATAATGCAATTGGAGCCTAGGACTGAGAGGATGAACAACATGTAACTTTGAAATGCACCCGATGTACGGCAACCCTTAAATATTTTTCCTTGAAGGGAACATGTCTCAAAGGGACATGTGAAGGTCACCTCGGGGTTATCCTCCAGTGTTATAGGAATGTGGTAAAATCTTATTTCATTGTGCAGCATGGTTCTATCCATTGTATGCTCTTCTTCACCCTCAAGAGTAGAGGAGATGATTTTTGGGAACTCTTTAAGTTCAACCAAGTTTGGTTGAATCACTTCTTCATCCACTTTAACAATGTCAAGTCCCCTCTCAACAACCTCAACATCTAAAACTAGCTTACACTCCTCAATTTCTAAATTGGGCAATTCATGTTCTTCTTCTAACGACATACCCATCTCAAGCTTATTTTCACTTTTTCCTTGGGAGTGCATAATATAGATGTTAAAAAGTTGCTTACCTTGCTCCTCTTCTTTTAGCCTACCTGGGAATGGAATTGATTGCAAAGGATTCGAAGGTTCATACAAATGTGATGAAGTTGATGAGTCCAAATTCTCCTCCTCCTTTGATTGACTTTGTTTCTCTATGTTGGGCAGCATTTCCTCACCATTGTCTTCTTGATTAGTCCCTACATCAAAGGAATCACAACAATTGTTATATATCACCTGTTCACTCGTCAAATTTGTGATTACCTTGACTTGCTCCAATTGGCTAGGAAATTCCTCCTTTTGTTGTGCTTGGAGTTGATGTGCCATTTGCCCAACTTGCATTTCCACCCTCTTCAAGGATTCCTCCAAAGAATCAAATCTCTCATTGCTCCCTTCCTGATTTTGTGTGCTAATTTGAAGGTAAGCATTCAAATCATCGTCCACTGTGGATTTCTCGAATTGATCATGGTTTTGTGAGCTAGTTTGAATGAAGGCATTCAAACTATCTTCCAAAGTGGGTTCCTTAAGGTGATTTTGATTTTGCGCGCTAGTTTGAACGAAGGAATTCAAACTTTCTTCTAAGGTGGGTTCCTTAAGGTGATCTTGGTTTCGTGTGCTAGTTTGAATGAAGGCATTCAAACTATCTTCTAATGTTGGTGGCTTAAGGTACTCTTGATTTGAATATTGTTCTTGAGAGTAAGGGTTTCTTTGGTAAGATTGAAAAAAATTTTGAGGTGGAATTTGCTGTTGATTTTCCCAAGAAAATTTTGGTTGGCTTCCCCAGCTGGGATTATAGGGATTGGAATATGTGTCATTTCTACCCATTTGCTGGAAACCCTGGTAGTCATATTCTTCCTTTGGCCATTCTTAGTATCGTCCAAAACCCATTGAACACGTGTTTGCACTATGGCCAACATTGCCACATGCTGCACATATCTCTTGGCGTTGCATAGGTGCTCTTCCTCTTGCATTTAGCACCTTAAGTTGATTCATTAATTCTGCCAATTGCCATGCCATTTCAGAATCGTCGTTCCTATCATAAACTCCTCCGTGCCTTGAAAACTGCATCTTTACAAAAGGCACTCAGCAACTTAATGAAAACAAATAACAAAAAAAATTCAAGCAATACAAACAAACAATTTAAAAGAAAACAAGCTAACAATTAAATTGAAAGAAAAACAAAACAAACAAACAATTCACAGAAAATAAACAAACAATGAAAAGAAAAATCAAACTATTACTACTGCGACAGCCTTCCCTGGCAGCGGTGCCAAAAACTTGTTGCGCTCGAATTAAGTACTACTACAAAGCGTCACTCGCAAGTATACGAGGTAGCTGTAGCAAAGGTGATCGCCCCAAGGTCGTTTCCCAAGAAGGTGTGGTTCGTAATAGCTTGATTGACAATTTATTTAAATGCGCGAGTTTGTTGTGTCGAGATGGTGCGAGAATAATTTAAACCTAAATTATCGTGCGTAGAGAGTAATGTGTGTGGGTGTACAAGATCAAATCGATTCTTGGGAAGGTGCCTAGGGTCATAGGTCCATTCAATCAAAGCTCAATTCTCAATTGTCCATTAACATAACCTTGTAAATTAATTTGTTCCTTAAGATTAATTAGTCAATTACCAATCCATTAGTTATCACATTCATGAATTAACAATGACCAATTCTTTTACATTGCCAAATTAACGAAACCCTAGAACTTATATTTCTAATTCATTCATAGGGTGGTCGATTATATAGTTCCGATATCGGATTTCATCTCTCGGTCCGTCATCCAATATTCAAAGATCAATAGGTAGCTAATCTATCAACCTAGCATTTAATGCAATACAATCAACCAATCAACAAGGAACATCAATTTAAATATCAAATCAAAGCATTCAACCAAATGTACTATAAAACCTAAACATGGGTATTTAGCTCAACATCATCAATTTATAACATTCAATCAACTCAATATAAAACAAATACAAATTGTCCATTGCAATATCAATCTCTTAATACAACAACAACAATAAGAAATGAATTAAAAGAGAGAATAGAAAAACCCCTTGTGAAGATGCCAAGAGTAGGATTGCTAGTCTTCCTCCTAGCTCCACTTGATGTATTTGATGAAGAACCCAAGCCCTCTTCAATGGTTGATTTCCCTTTGCAATGTGGAATGGAGCTTTCTCAAGTCACCAAACCTTTGGATGGAGCTTTCTCAAGTCACCAACCTTCAATGGATATGCCTTTGGAAGATGGAATGGAGCTTTCTCAAGTCACCAAACCTTTGGATGGAGCTTCTTCAACCTTTGAGAACTTGTAACCCAATTTATCCCAAAGAACCTCAAAGATCTTATCAATGGAAGATGGAGAAGGTGGAGAGGATGGAAATGGAGGTTTGGAGGTGAAGGGACAAGGGAGAGTGTTACTTTCTCCCTCTCCCACGTTTTTGCAGAAATTTGGCTCCAAGAAGCCAAGAACTCCACCCCTTTTCCTCTTCCTCTCCTTTTAATTCATTCAAAATACACACCCATGCCTTCTAACTCATCCCATTTCCCTTTGTCCCCCTCTTTTTATTTGTTTAATATTTCTTTTGGCAAGCAATAAGTCTTTGTCTCCCACTTGTTCCCCACTTTGTTGAAAGAATTTTGACTTTTTAGGTAGGACACGGCCAAGCCAAGAGTGTCTTGGCCGTGTCTCTTGGTCTCTTCCTTGAGGTGACACGGCCAAGCCAAGAGTGGCTTGGCCATGTCTCTTGATTTTTCATGGGACACGGTCGTGTCCATTGGCCGTGTCCCTCACTGGACCTTTCTTCTTTCTTTCTTTTCTTTCTTTGGTGGTGGGGGGTGACACGGCCAAGCCATTTGGAGCTTGGCCGTGTCTCTTGATTTTTTTCTTTGGGACACGGCCAAGCTCCTGGCCGTGTCCCTTGATTTTTTTGATCCAGGGTGAGACACTGCCAGAGGACACGGCCGTGTCATGTGACACGGCCAGTGTCCTGGCCGTGTCCCTTGACAGTGTCAGTCTCTGCCTCTTTTCTTTCCTTCTTTGCTTGCTCTCTTGTTCTTTGGTATGAATGGGACACGGCCAAGCCATTTTTGTCTTGGCCGTGTCAGGTGACACGGCCACAAGCTTGGCCGTGTCTCTGAGTGTGTCTCTTCCTGCCTTCATTTTTACTCTTTCTATTCTTTGTTCTTTGTTTTGCCTTTTGAATGAGACACGGCCAGAGGCTTGGCCGTGTCTCTGGGTGTGTCAGCTACTGCCTTGAAGAAATTTTGAGGGACATGGCCATGTCTTGCTTGACTTGGCCATGTCTTGCTTGGTTCATGCTTTTCTTGCCCGGTTTTGATCTTCTAAGGGTATTTTTGCTCTCAAACCTAAAAACAACACTTTAAACAAACTTAAAACAAAAATCAATCAAAACATTAACTAAAACACACATAAAATCATACTAGAAACAAGTACAAACATGAACTAAACATATGGTTATGATGCCGAGTCTTTTCTCCTTTTACCGTGTCCATTTTATGCCCATTTTATTCGAATAAGACTCTTGAACTTTGATGTATCTCCTGTTGGTGTGCGGGAGATTTTTGACAAAAATAAGGGCAGGGATGAAGAGGAACATCACGAAAATACAGGAGAGTCTATTCCACATCTCGGGGCCAGTACTTCTCAGGTAAAACTTTTACCACTTTTCCCTTGCAACTGCTTCTTTCTTTTTTGACTCTTTAATGATTGCTGCAGGCTGTTGGCTCGTTTGATCATGAGGTTGGACCTTCTTTTGCTGCCCCTTCATTTGCTCATTCTAGCCCACCAGATATGCCATCTCATCCGCAGGGCATTGATATGAACTACCTGGTACATTTCTTATTTCATAGTAGTTTATGCTATATGTATGCATGATTATGTATGCTCTTACCTTTTTCCTTCTTAGCTCACAGCGAATGCTCAAAGAACAAAATAAGAAACTTCAAAAAGAGTTGGCTGCAAGTCGTCAGCAGGCTTCTCATTTTGAAAGTTTATATCATCAATTCGAACAACATTTTCAAGACTTTCGATTTCAGGGGATGAGGGATCCTACTGCTTCTTCATCAAGAGGCCCCCAGACTGACGACCATGAGATCCTTTCATCTGCTTCTGATGAGGAGCATGATGGATCAAAACTTTAAGGTAATAAAGATTTTGGTGCTCCCATTTCAGGTGATCCCGGGATGAGTAATTTGTCGAGTTTTGGTGCTCCCGCTTTGGGCGGACTCGGGACGAGTGATTTGCCCCCTCCTACAGTAGGCGATGACTTTTTCAAGGCTTTATTTGATGACTTACCACCCTCTTAGTGATATGTAAATATTTGTAGCAATTATAAAATCTTGTATAATAATGAAAAAAATATACAATTTGCATCTTTAACGAAACCCCTCCCTTTTTTTTTGTTACTGCACCACTCCTTTTTTTTTTTTGTTACAGTACACCATAATTTACATCCACTTCATTTGCTAAACCCAATCCAACGTGGTAAAGGAAATTGTCACTAATTCCTTTCCTTATGGCATATGGTCTTATTCTTTCCCATCACATTTTCCTTTTCACTTTTGGAAAAGGTTTGTTTCTTCTATATAAATCACCCTTCATGCCATATTTTAATACATAAACCAAAATTCTTTCTCTTTCAACGTGAAGACTCGCTTTAACAATTTTAATTTTTTCTTCATTCATTCACCATGATCGATCATCATTTAAAGAGAATAAAAGTTCTATTTAAGAATATGGATGCCATTCATTGGAAGCAAATTTCATGGTCAAAACTTGATGTTTTAAAATGTTTTCAAAATGTTAAATTGGACCACTCCTTCTTACATGCCGTGGCTTCCTTTTGGGATACGGATTCTAGGGTATTTAGAATTAATGGCTTTGAAATATGTCCATTGATTGAAGAATTTGAGGCCATCCTTGGATATCCCAATAATCAACAAATGGCGTTACCCACATTGATTTCCAAGACTCAACGAAAGATGCAGATGTTATTTCAAATTCCAAAACCCGAAGTTCTTCGGTTGATGAGAGGTGAAAAAATTCTACTTGCTCCTTTGATTGACTTTTGTTTCTCTCATTTGGCCCCTACTAAGGCATGGGGACGCATGCTCTGTCTTTGCTTGCTCGGCCAATCCTTGCTTGTTTCTTCCGATGGTGATATTGATCTACGAGTATTGGATATTATGGACCAAATGGAAGGAGGCTTGTCGCTGGTACCCGTGATCTTAGCCGAGACCTTAGTTGGATTAGACAGATTTAAATCAAGATTGTCAAAGAGACTAACAGGGAGTCCATTGCTACTACAGATAATTACCTAAACTGTAATATCCTCATTTATGCCCTAGAAGTTTTGCATGTTGTTGTTGTTGTTGTTATTGGATTGTTGGTTTAAATTGAGAAAGAAAAGTATAAGTGTTTTGGGAAAGAATTTAGGGTTTAGAGACAAGTTTATATGTTGTGTATATTGTGATATATATAACATATAAAATGGTCAAAGGGAGAGTCAAAGTGTTGGTTAGTGGAAGAAGATATTTTCTTGTTGAGTGTGAAAGTTCATATATGGGCTCATATAAGACAAAAGGTTAGTTATATGGTTAAGGGCCTTGAGGTAATTTACTTTTGGAAATTTTGTGGTGGAGATTAAAAGGAAGATTGACTTTGTGATTCTTGATCATTTTCTCTTCCTCTTGATGGTAGTGGCCGGCTCTCCATTAGCAAAAGGGAAGGAGAAGTGTTCTTGATAGTAAGATCAAGATTGAAGGGAGAATTGAAGAATCAAGTTGAAGATTTGTGGAATTTCTTCACTTTAGGTAAGTAATTTCTTGTTTTCTTTTATTAATTTGGAAATTGTGGTTAAGGTGTATTGAGAATTGTTGAGATGATGATTTAGTGTGTTGATGTGTGTTTATAAGTGTTAGAGTTGATTGTAAGTTAAAAATTGGAGGTTGTGTTGGTTTGGTTGTGATTATGGAAAAATAAGTGAAGATTGATAGTGGTATGATGTATATTGAGTTTTAATGCATTTGGAAGAGAGTTGGTTACAATTAGGGTTTTGGTTTTGGGAGACACGGCCAAAGGCCATGTGAGACACGGCCAAGTCATATGATTTTGGACGTGTTGGATTAATTTTTGGGTGACACAGCCGTGTTCCCAAGCCGTGTGAGCTACTGTGAGTTTTGGTTGAAGAGACACGGCCGTGTCCCTAAGCCGTGTTTGCTACTGCCAAAGTTGAATTGAGAGACACGGCCACAAGCTTGGCCGTGTCCCTCATGTGTGCTGCCCGTGTCCATCAAATGAGTTGGTTAGGGTTTTGTTTCTTTGTTCTTTTTGCATTGTTTTGGTTCTTCAAAGGTGGGTTGGTTCTTAAACCTAACCCTAAAACACTTTAAACACACTTGAATCAATGAATGAACTAATCAAATGCATATGGAAGATCCTAAAGCTATGAATCATATAAGTTGTTCTTTGCCCTAATTGCATTGTTGAGATTTAAACAAGGTTATGTTATGCATTGTGAAAGGTATTGTATTTTATGAGTAATGTACCTTGAAATGTTGTATCAAAGATGAAATGATAATTCAAATAAGATATGATATGAGACAATGCCATTGTGTTTGGCTATGATGAATGATGCTATATGAGATATAATGTGATCATGGATGAGATAAGTATACACTTGAATAATGAAGTGTTATATTGTGAAATGAAATGTGAGGCCATTGTTATTGGCTATGATGATAATATTAAGAGAATGAAGGCATGTTTGCCTAAATGTTGATGAGAATTGAGAATGGAAATGATAATTGATATGTAAATGAATTGTGTGGCTAATGTGTTATTCCATTTTCAGAGTATGTTATTGGTGGCATGCCTAATGATAGTAACAATCTCTTGAAGTTAGGTTGGATTGAATCCTTGAAGCCTAATTGAGATGTTACCACCCTTGAAGCTAGGTTGGGTTAGTTCTTGAAGCCAAGTTGGGTAGAAGCTTAGCATGCTTTGCTCCCCTTGAAGCTTGGTTGAACTTAATCCTTGAAGCCTAGTTGGGTCTATGATATTGATATTGATAAATGTGATGATAGAACCAAAACATTAACTCTGAAAATTGAATGGCATATTAGTGTGTCTTGGGCCCATGCTTGTCTATGGTTAATGTGAGTCATGAAGGATGTTTGTTTTGCTTTGTATTGATGATTAAATGAATACTAATGAGGTATATGAAAAGATAATAAAATGTGATATGTAATGTGAAAGTATATTGTTAATTTTGCATATATGATGTTACATATATATTATGGTTTGAGAAATGATATTGCATTGCACGAAGTCATATCATTAGCATGATTATCTTACTAAGCCCTTGGCTTAGCGCGATAGTGTTTAATCGCACAGGTGATAGAACTGTTAGAATCGAACCCGAGAGCTCTTCGAGACCGAGTGAGGGTAGACATTGAAGAGTTGATTTTGGAGACTTAAAGATCAAAGGGGATTTGCCAATCATGTATAACTCTTTTTATATTTTGTAAAGTATTGATTAAATGTACATATTTGTATATTTGTAAATATGGAATTAAGTGTTTTCAAATATGTAAAAATTTTATGACTTCCGCTGTGAAATAACTATATGTATGTATATATATATCTAATGTGTTTTATTTTAAAAGTAAATGATCTACTTTTCTATATTATATAATGATAATAGTATTGTATCTATTTAAATGTTTTGAATGTTGAAGAAAACCGTAGCATCCCTATGTTTGGTGCACTTATGCTACATGGTTGTAGTTGTAGTGTGTGTGCATTGGATGTGGGGGTGTTACAATTGTTTTGGTATCAGAGCCTAGGTTTGAGATTCTCAACCTAGGTAAAATGTAATAAAAAGAATATTTTTACTTAAAAAGTGGTTTTAAATAACACATATGTTTGGGATTGGCAACCTCTGATCTTTAATAAGGTGTGTCCTTTTTTGTGTTTGCAGTGTAGGTGTTGATGGATCCTCATTTGAGACAATCGGTTGAGGGTAGTGAGGAGAGTGTTGCTCCTGAGGATGGAGCTAGGGTTGATAGTGCTGGTGAGGCACCTGTTTCTGGGTCGGGTAGACCAGTAGGTGATGAGGTTCCGCCAGCCTGGTTTAGGAATATGATGGAAGCTATGAGACAAGCACCTGTGCAACCACAGCCACCACCCCCTCAGCCTTCAGTACCAGTAAGGCATTATGATAAACTGAGGAAATATGGAGCGGAGGATTTCTTAGGCACAGTTGATCCAGCTGTGGCAGAACAGTGGCTTGACAGAGTTCAGAGAGTATTTGTTCAGTTGCAAGCCACCTCAGAGGAAAAGTTTGACTATGCAAGATCTTTGCTTCAGAAGGATGCCTACGATTGGTGGAAGACGGTGCCCCATTCTATGGATGATCCTCCAACACTGTCTTACACTGATTTCTTGAGAGAATTTGAGTTGAAGTATACTCCAAGGGAGTATAAGGATATGAAGAAGATGGAGTTCTTGAGCTTGAAGCAAGATAGCAAGACTGTAACTGAATATGAGGTTGAGTTTATTAGATTGAGTTATTATGCTGGTGGCATTATTGCTGATGAGATAGATAGATGCCGGAGGTTTTAGGAGGGATTGAGACCCTCTATCATGTGCTTAGTGGCCGGGTCTAGATATCACGATTTCTCCCAGCTAGTGGCAGCAGCTCGAGATGTAGAAAGGGCTCAAGTGATTGCAGCTGCATCAGAGGAAGAGGTCAGAGTGAGAAGGCCTCAGTTTGAGGCAGGGTCTTCTTCAGCAAAGAGGGGTAGAGGAAGCTTTGTTCCTCGGAGTAGTAGGAGCCAGAGACCAGCAGGTAGATCAGTGCAGTTCCAAAGGCAAAGATATAGACCTGCAGCTTCAGTGGCAAGTGCTCCGACCCCTATGGTTCAGAGATCCACCTTACCTATCTGCATCCATTGTGGGAGGCCACATGGTGGTCCTTGTTGGAAGGCTGGTGTTGCAGGGGTTTGTTTCAGGTGTGGGTCACCGGATCACTTTGTGAGAGACTGTCCGGAGAGACAGGAGTTTATGCCAGTTGATTCTGCCGCTTCTCGAGCCAGTGTGAGGGGAGGTAGAGGAGGCAGAGGTGCCAGCCGAGGTGGTAGAGCAGGGTTCAGTTCTAGAGGTGGTGTTACATCCAGGGAAACTAGACCGGAGGAGGTTGGTTCTTCCCAGAGGATGTATGTTATGCAGAGACAGCCGGATGCATCGGCGGTCATAGCTGGTACTTTTTCTTTATTTGATACTGCAGTACTTGCTTTGATTGATCCGGGTTCCACCCATTCTTATATTAGTGCATCTGTATTGCCTGTGTTTGATGTGCATGCTGAGTCCCTAGGATTTGATGTTTTGGTGACAAATCCGTTAGGGCATAGTGTGATTGTGAGTAAAGTGCATCGGGATAGTGCAGTGAGGGTGCAGGGTGAGGAGTTCCTTGGGGATTTGATTGAGATGCCATTTAAGGAATATGATGTGATTTTAGGCATGGATTGGCTATTTCGACATGGAGCTGTGGTGGATTGTAAAAAGAAGATTGTTTCTTTGAGAACTAGTGATGGTAGAGAGGTGATAGTATCTAATGAGCAGGAACAGTTAGCCTCCTTATTTGTTTCAGCTGTTGCAGCCAGGAGGTTGATTAGAAAGGGATGTGAAGCTTATCTTGCTCATGTGATAGATACTAGAGTAAGAAGTTCTCCTATTGATAGCATTGCCACAGTTGCAGAGTTCCCTGATGTTTTTCCTGAGGAGTTGCCAGGATTGCCGCCTGAGAGAGAGGTGGAGTTTGGTATTGAATTGTTGCCTGGTACCACTCCTATCTCGATTACTCCTTACAGAATGGCACCAGCAGAACTAAGAGAGTTAAAAGTACAATTACAGGAGCTGTTGGATAAGGGATTTATTCACCCCAGTGTTTCTCCTTGGGGAGCTCCAGTGCTGTTTGTGAAGAAGAAAGATGGTACCATGAGGTTATGTATCGACTATAGGCAATTGAACAAGGTGACAATTAAGAATAAATATCCTTTGCCTAGAATCGATGATCTCTTTGATCAATTGAAGGATGCAGCTGTGTTTTCTAAAATTGATTTGAGATCTGGGTACCATCAGCTGAGAGTCAGAGCTGAAGATGTTCCGAAGACTGCATTTCGGACCAGGTATGGGCATTATGAATTTTTAGTTATGCCTTTTGGTCTGACGAATGCACCTGCAGCTTTTATGGATTTGATGAATAGGGTGTTTAGGCCCTATTTGGATCAGTTTGTAGTGGTCTTCATCGATGATATTCTGGTGTATTCGAGGAATGAAGAGGAACATGATTTGCATCTGCGGATTGTGTTGCAGATTTTGAGAGAGAAGCAACTATTTGCCAAATTGTCGAAGTGTGAGTTCTGGTTGGATCAGGTAGCTTTTCTCGGACATATTGTTTCAGCAGAAGGTATTAGAGTTGATCCGAGTAAAGTTGAAGCCATTTTGAATTGGAGTCCACCCAAGTCTGTGACAGAGGTTAGAAGTTTTCTGGGTTTGGCAGGCTATTACCGGCGGTTTGTGAAAGGATTTTCTTTGATAGCTACTCCACTCACCAGATTGCTTCGTAAGGGAGTGAGGTTTTTGTGGACAGATCAGTGTCAGGCTAGTTTTGAACAGTTGAGAGATTTGTTGACTCAAGCGCCTGTTCTCACTTTACCTGTAGAAGGCCAACCCTATGTGATCTACAGTGATGCTTCACATAGAGGTTTGGGGTGTGTATTGATGCAGGAAGGGAAAGTTATAGCTTATGCATCTCGACAGTTGAAACCGCATGAGCTTAACTATCCTACCCATGATTTGGAGTTGGCTGCCATTGTTTTTGCATTAAAGATTTGGCGCCATTATCTGTTTGGGGAGAAATGTTTCATTTACACTGATCACAAGAGTTTGAAGTATTTGGGTGTTCAGAAAGAGCTCAACCTTCGGCAGAGGAGATGGTTAGAATTGATTAAAGACTACGACTGTTTGATAGATTATCATCCAGGTAAAGCAAATGTGGTTGCTGATGCCTTGAGTCGGAAGTCTTTAGCTGGTTTAACAGTTTACTCGCTCTCGTTGCTTGTTGAGTTGAGAGCATTGCGTGCCAGTTTTGTACCTTGTGATGATGGTGCATTATTGGCACAGTTAGAATTGAAGCCTGTTTTGTTGGATCAGATCAAAGAGGCTCAGTTAGCTGATAAGAAGATTCAGAAGATTGTTTTAGATTGTGAGAGTGGAAAGACTAGAGATTTTGTTGTGAAGGATGATGGGAGCCTATGGTTTAAGAATAGATTGTGTGTACCCGATAATGCTGACTTGAAGAGGATCATTTTAGAGGAAGCTCATCAGTCTTTATTTGCTATGCATCCGGGTAATACGAAGATGTATCATGATTTGAGACAGCATTATTGGTGGATTGGGTTGAAGAGAGACATTGCTGAGTTTGTATCGAAATGTCTCACTTGTCAGAAGGTTAAAGCAGAGCATCAAGTTCCAACTGGGTTGCTTCAACCGTTGTCAGTGCCAGAATGGAAGTGGGATAGAGTGACCATGGACTTTGTGTCTGGTTTGCCTTTGACACAAAAGAAACATGATGCCATATGGGTGATTGTGGATAGATTGACTAAGACAGCTCATTTCCTCCCAGTTCGGATGGACAGTCTGAGAGGGTGATACAGATTGTTGAGGATATGTTGAGAAGCTGTGTCATCGATTTCTCTGGAAGTTGGGATAGATTCTTACCTCTTGTGGAGTTTGCTTACAACAACAGTCACCAATCCAGCATCGGAATGGCCCCATTCGAGGCATTGTATGGCAGACGGTGCAGAACACCTCTTTGTTGGAGTGAACTTGGTGATAGCAAGTTGATTGGGCCTGATTTGATTCAAGAAACTGAAGAGAAAGTGAAATTGATTCGGGGCAGGTTAAAAGCAGCTTCAGACCGACAGAAGTCCTATGCAGATCTGAAGAGGAGAGACATTCAGTTTGATGTTGGGGATAAGGTATTTTTGAAGGTATCTCCTTGGAAGAAAATTTTGAGGTTCGGTCGGAAAGGGAAATTAAGTCCTCGTTTCATTGGACCGTATGAAGTATTGGAAAGAGTTGGGCCAGTGGCTTATCGGCTTGCTTTGCCACCTGAGTTGGATCGTATTCATAATGTGTTTCATGTTTCTATGTTGAGAAGGTACAGGTCGGATCCATCTCATGTGTTGCCATTTGAATCTATTGAAGTGAGCCCAGACTTGACATTTGAAGAGGAACCAGTTGCTATCTTGGCACGGGAAGTGAAAGAATTGAGGAACAAAAGAGTGCCATTAGTGAAAATTCTTTGGAAGAATCATGCAAAAGAAGAAGCAACTTGGGAGAATGAACAAACCATGCGAAAGCAATATCCTCAGCTGTTTCGGCCTTGATATCAGGTAATTTCGAGGACGAAATTTCTTTTTAGAGGGGGAGAATTGTAATATCCTCATTTATGCCCTAGAAGTTTTGCATGTTGTTGTTGTTGTTGTTATTGGATTGTTGGTTTAAATTGAGAAAGAAAAGTATAAGTGTTTTGGGAAAGAATTTAGGGTTTAGAGACAAGTTTATATGTTGTGTATATTGTGATATATATAACATATAAAATGGTCAAAGGGAGAGTCAAAGTGTTGGTTAGTGGAAGAAGATATTTTCTTGTTGAGTGTGAAAGTTCATATATGGGCTCATATAAGACAAAAGGTTAGTTATATGGTTAAGGGCCTTGAGGTAATTTACTTTTGGAAATTTTGTGGTGGAGATTAAAAGGAAGATTGACTTTGTGATTCTTGATCATTTTCTCTTCCTCTTGATGGTAGTGGCCGGCTCTCCATTAGCAAAAGGGAAGGAGAAGTGTTCTTGATAGTAAGATCAAGATTGAAGGGAGAATTGAAGAATCAAGTTGAAGATTTGTGGAATTTCTTCACTTTAGGTAAGTAATTTCTTGTTTTCTTTTATTAATTTGGAAATTGTGGTTAAGGTGTATTGAGAATTGTTGAGATGATGATTTAGTGTGTTGATGTGTGTTTATAAGTGTTAGAGTTGATTGTAAGTTAAAAATTGGAGGTTGTGTTGGTTTGGTTGTGATTATGGAAAAATAAGTGAAGATTGATAGTGGTATGATGTATATTGAGTTTTAATGCATTTGGAAGAGAGTTGGTTACAATTAGGGTTTTGGTTTTGGGAGACACGGCCAAAGGCCATGTGAGACACGGCCAAGTCATATGATTTTGGACGTGTTGGATTAATTTTTGGGTGACACAGCCGTGTTCCCAAGCCGTGTGAGCTACTGTGAGTTTTGGTTGAAGAGACACGGCCGTGTCCCTAAGCCGTGTTTGCTACTGCCAAAGTTGAATTGAGAGACACGGCCACAAGCTTGGCCGTGTCCCTCATGTGTGCTGCCCGTGTCCATCAAATGAGTTGGTTAGGGTTTTGTTTCTTTGTTCTTTTTGCATTGTTTTGGTTCTTCAAAGGTGGGTTGGTTCTTAAACCTAACCCTAAAACACTTTAAACACACTTGAATCAATGAATGAACTAATCAAATGCATATGGAAGATCCTAAAGCTATGAATCATATAAGTTGTTCTTTGCCCTAATTGCATTGTTGAGATTTAAACAAGGTTATGTTATGCATTGTGAAAGGTATTGTATTTTATGAGTAATGTACCTTGAAATGTTGTATCAAAGATGAAATGATAATTCAAATAAGATATGATATGAGACAATGCCATTGTGTTTGGCTATGATGAATGATGCTATATGAGATATAATGTGATCATGGATGAGATAAGTATACACTTGAATAATGAAGTGTTATATTGTGAAATGAAATGTGAGGCCATTGTTATTGGCTATGATGATAATATTAAGAGAATGAAGGCATGTTTGCCTAAATGTTGATGAGAATTGAGAATGGAAATGATAATTGATATGTAAATGAATTGTGTGGCTAATGTGTTATTCCATTTTCAGAGTATGTTATTGGTGGCATGCCTAATGATAGTAACAATCTCTTGAAGTTAGGTTGGATTGAATCCTTGAAGCCTAATTGAGATGTTACCACCCTTGAAGCTAGGTTGGGTTAGTTCTTGAAGCCAAGTTGGGTAGAAGCTTAGCATGCTTTGCTCCCCTTGAAGCTTGGTTGAACTTAATCCTTGAAGCCTAGTTGGGTCTATGATATTGATATTGATAAATGTGATGATAGAACCAAAACATTAACTCTGAAAATTGAATGGCATATTAGTGTGTCTTGGGCCCATGCTTGTCTATGGTTAATGTGAGTCATGAAGGATGTTTGTTTTGCTTTGTATTGATGATTAAATGAATACTAATGAGGTATATGAAAAGATAATAAAATGTGATATGTAATGTGAAAGTATATTGTTAATTTTGCATATATGATGTTACATATATATTATGGTTTGAGAAATGATATTGCATTGCACGAAGTCATATCATTAGCATGATTATCTTACTAAGCCATTGGCTTAGCGCGATAGTGTTTAATCACGCAGGTGATAGAACTGTTAGAATCGAACCCGAGAGCTCTTCGAGACCGAGTGAGGGTAGACATTGAAGAGTTGATTTTGGAGACTTAAAGATCAAAGGGGATTTGCCAATCATGTATAACTCTTTTTATATTTTGTAAAGTATTGATTAAATGTACATATTTGTAAATTTGTAAATATGGAATTAAGTGTTTTCAAATATGTAAAAATTTTATGACTTCCGCTGTGAAATAACTATATGTATGTATATATATATCTAATGTGTTTTATTTTAAAAGTAAATGATCTACTTTTCTATATTATATAATGATAATAGTATTGTATCTATTTAAATGTTTTGAATGTTGACGAAAACCGTAGCATCCCTATGTTTGGTGCACTTATGCTACATGGTTGTAGTTGTAGTGTGTGTGCATTGGATGTGGGGGTGTTACATAAACTGCCCTTTCGGGTTTTCAATTTAGGTTTTCTTTTTTCTCTTTTTTTATTCTTTTATTTATTGCTTTAATTTTTGCCTAGTCCGCCCATGTGGGTTTTCGGAATTAGCGAGCTGTCCTAATTTTTGCCTAAGCTGCCCTTGCGGGTTTTCAACTTAGCGGACCTTTTTCTTTTTCTTTTTTTTTAATTTTTCTTTTTTAATTTAATTCTTTCTTCACAGGTTTGGCTTCAGGAGCGTCTTTATTTGCTTGATACTCCATCCATGGATTTTGCCAGATACCTGCCACGTCATCATTCTGCTAGGAAGCTACTCCATCCTGCTTCTTCGTATGCTGACTGGGTTGGCTGGATCCACTCACGCTCCGAAGTCAATATCCATTTGTTGGTACCTTGGTGGAAGATTTCTCATATCACCATGCGGACATACTTGATGTACGTTCCCCTTGCTGCTCTTTGTCAAGGTACATGCTATGATCCTCGCAGACTTGGTCGTCAGTATGGAGTTGAGCCTCGTGATTCTGACTTTGCTCCCGACTTAGACATGCCTTGCTTGACTGAAGCCTACTTGGATCGGCTGAGGCAAAGTTGGCCTGCACGTTACACTTATCGACTGCCATAGATTTTACATTTGTCAATTTAGAAAGTGTATTGTTAGGATGAAAAAATAATTAAAGTAATAAAAGATGCTTCTTTTCCATTTATAATTTGTCATCACCTTTTGTTATTGTGTTTATTTATTTCATCCATATCTGGTCGAATACTTATAACAGTGCACATAGAACAATTTTAACATTAATTCTGTTTTATTAAATTGGGGAACAACCAAACATAAAGCCAGCATACACAAGATTACTCCTGTTGCCAATTAGCCCTTTCGGATTTTCTAATTGACGATTTTCTCTCATTTAGCCCTAATTGTTGCCTAGCCCGCCCCTTTTTGGGTTTTCGGGACTAGCGAACTGCTCTAACTTTTGTCTAGGCCGCCCTTTTTAGGTTTTCAACCTAGCGAGCTCTTTTTTCCTTTTTTTTCTGTCATATATAAATCCTCTTCAACTTGTCAATGTTTACTGGCACACTAAATTCGTTCCCGTCCATGTCTGATAACTTCACCACACCTTTATTCATGACTTGTTTCACGACATATGGCCCTTCCCAGCTAGGTCTAAAATTCCCTCTTGGATCAAATACATTAGGCTTACATTGCTTTAACACCAAATCCCCAACTTTGAATTTTCTAATTTTAACCCTTTTATTGTAGGCCCGAGCTATCTTCTTTTGATACAGTTGGTAATGATATAGTGCCTTTAATCTTCTCTCTTCTAATAGAGCTAATTGTGTGTATCTGCTTGCTACCCATTATGTTTCAGGCAGTTCAGCTTCCAAGACTACTCTCAATGACTTAATTTCTATTTTGATTGGCAATACTGCTTCCATCCCATAAACCAAAGAGAACGGTGTCATTTCAGTAGGTGTTCGCACACTTGTCCTATATCCTCATAAAGCAAAGGGAAGCATCTCTGACCAATCCCTGTAAGTCTTGGCCATCTTGGACAAAATTTGCTTAATTGTCTTGTTTGTTACTTCCACGACGCCATTAGCCTTTGGTATATAAGGAAAGGATTTATGATGATGAATTTGGTACTTTGAGAATAAATCCTTAAATGCTCCTTTAAACTGTACCCCATTGTCTGATATCACACTATGTGGGACCCCGTATCTGCAGATGAGGTTCTTTTCAATAAACCTAGCCATTTGGCTTGCACCCAGTCTATTGAAGGATTCAACTTCGACCTATTTTGAAAAATAATCTACTGTTACCACAATGAATCAGTGACCTTTTGAAGCTGTCGGATGTATCTCTCCTATAATGTCGATGTAACATCCCAAATCCCAGATTGGTAAGAAACAGACATAGAGGATATGATTTAGGCTTAGAACAAAGGAGTTCAGAACGTGACCTATAACTTGAGCTCGAATTTCATCCAAGTTAATGACAGAATTAGAGAGTCTCAAAGAAGACTTAATTGTTTATTTGTGTCTTATCTAGATTTATAACTTGAAATTATTCAATTTGGAGTTTTACAGAATAAGATATGATGGATTTAGTAGACAATGTGCAAGCTGCCTCAGGACAGCATAGTAGGCTTGACGTCGAAGGACCGTCAAAAATCAGATATAGCTCGGATCGACCTGAAATTTTGAAAAAATGTAGCGCCGGATATCTAGTTTCAGTGGGAATAAGAATTACATAATTTGGAGTTGTGAGTAAAAAGATATTAATAAAGAAAGACAGCAAGGTCAGGAAGGGATATCAAAAGGACCTAAGTGAAATTTTCCAAAAGTTAGGGGTAACTATGTAAACTTAAAAATTAAGAGTCGGAAGTTCTTAATAGTGCCCATATCTGACCGCGGAAGAATATTCTAGAGATTAATCGGGTCACAACGACGTGTAACGGTTTTTCCAGGAAATGTCCCGTTAAAGAAAAACGAAGACATTTTGACTAGGGGCATTTTGGTCATTATCAATTAAAATTATACATGAATTTAAAGTAGGAAATAAAAAAATGAGTACGTAGAGGATGACGAGGGGTGATATATGAAATGATCGTCAGTAGAAACGGAGCCGGAAGAAAACCTGAGCAAAGAAAGGACCTAAAGGGAATTTTGTAAAAAGTTGAGGGCTTATCAGTAATTTTTCAAAATGACTTAGAAACCTAAAATAGACCTTATAAATAGAAAGTAGAGGTCGAGAGGATCAAAACTATATGTAGATTGACTCGTGGAACTATACGGTTTAAAAGATATGATCGATTAATCGCCGGAACGTAATGTGGGCCCGGTTTCGTGTCGGGACCGGATGGGTAACCCGGGACAACTTTAGGATATCCTATGGGAAGAGGGACAAGTGGAAAGAAGTAAAGGAAAAGAAAACTATAAAAATCTAATGTTGGCCAATCAAAAGTAACCATTTAGCATGTGTAATAAATGAAGAAAGAGAAAGGTGACAAGTGGTCTTAAAGGGTTTAACCAACACATAAGGTGATCATCATTTCTTTTGTATATAAATATATGTGATATGAAGAACCAATTTCTCTCTTTTCCACTTGCAAATTTCGGCCAACAAAGGGAAACACCAAAGGACTTCCAAGTTTGTCCAAATTTGATTTTTTAAGGTAAGTTTTTAAGGTTTTCTAGTAAGTAGACTTTAATTTTAATATTAATTTTAGGTAGTTATATATTTATTGGAAGATTGGAAATTAGAGTCTTTATGTGGAATTGGAAAAATATTAAGTGATGAGATTAATTGATTAAATGGAAGAATCAAGATGTATAAAGTTTAATAAGGTTGGATTAGGGTTTCGGTTGGAAAAGAAATGGAGGATAACTTATTATTTTAAATTTCTAAGGTTGATGTTGTATCTTGAATTGATTGAAGGAGAAATAAAGAATTAAAGAAGGAGAAGAAGGAAAAGCTAAGAGGAGTTAAAGAAATAAGGTTTGGTACTTTACCTTTGAATAATTAATTTTGATTTGGTGCTTTACCATAAAAGAAATTCTATTTGCTTACAAACTTTGGTTTATGGAAGTTTTGAAGTTGATGTTTAAATATATTGATTTGAGTTAAACATGCAAAAATGGTTAAAAGGAAGTGTTTGAATCTTCACTTTACTATTAAAGAAGCCTTAATATTGATTTGCAAAAGAAAAATAAACTATCCTATGCATTTCAAATGTTTGGGCCGAAATGGTCCCAAAGTGACAGCTTCTGGACTATTTTTGTGGCAATTGTTTGGGGCAGCAAACGAATGAATTTTTCAACGAAATTTTACATGAAATTAGTCAACATATGAAATAAGTTTTCTGTAAAATTTCATCCAAAAATAAGATCATTTACTTGGTCAAATGCATAACTGAAGTGGACTGAAATTTTGACGAAAACCCAGATTTTACTATTCATTTGGTCATGCCATTTTGCGTTGCCGCTTTTTCTCGCCGCAATACTATTCATTTGGTCAATTTGTGATCTTTTGAGGAATGCTTTGAAATGTTTAATATGTTTATTGTGGATATTAAATATGTGAAAAAGGGGAATGGTTTGACTAAAGAATGTGTTGCGCGGCATAAATGACAAAGTGCGATGGGAATTAAATTGATTTCTTGAATCATTCTAAAATGAAGTTGAGACTTAAATTGAATCATTTAAATCTTTTTGATCTACTGGATAGTGGGAGTGGTAGATAAGGGTATGGTGCACTATACTAACGCATGTAGTACTGCTCATTATTGTGATATGATATTTTATTCAGTGGTGAGGCCACTGAAGCCAATGGGGAGGCCCATTGGTTAACCAGGATGGGGAGGCCCATTCCTGTGATCTGATATCGGTGGTGAGGGCCACCTATGTTACAGTGGGGAGGCCCACTACCTTATCACTATGGTTCCCTATATACCAGTAGAGCTAAAGCCAAAGCCTGAGCCAAAGTCTTGTTTCTTTTAAACTACGTAATGCAAAATGAGTTGATTTATGGTTTTTACATTTGTTGGAAGCATATTTACACTGAATGTACAGAAACTTCCATTGGTTTAAGGTTGGTTGAATTATGATTTAATCATTTCCTTTTATTTTGAATACTTTCATATACTACTTTTATTTTTATTGGTAAAGTACCCACTGAGCGACAACGCTCAGCGAGTTAAGTTTTCCTTGACTCGTAGGTTCGGAGCAGTAGATAAATCTTGGGAAAGCAACGACCAGACCACAGCAAATCTCAGGGGTAGATCTTTTAGATCCATTATGAGTTAGCTAGTTGTGGCATGTATATAAATAAATATAAAAGAGAATTTCTATGTTACAATGGTATGTTAGTAGTGTGTAATAATCATAAACCTTTACTTTATGTTGTATTAGAAGTGTGAACTCTTCTTACAGATTTGTAGTTGAGGGTATAAGGTGAATTCATTGGGAGTGCATTAAATTTGATGGTATTCATATTGGTCTGTGTAAAATGTTTTCAAAAATTAGAAAAACAAGTTTTGTCGACACTTGGGATCCAAATTTCTAGGCGAAACTATGGCAAAATTTCTGTAAAAATCAGAACTAAAATTTGACTAAGTAAATTGGTAGCAACATTAGGATAGTGTGGCGCCTCTACTCGGCTTACACATGTAGGTTGGGAAGGGGTGTTACAGTCGATACCCCAGGTGGAAAAGGGCCATGGTGAAGATATAGAATGCAATTCTTCAGGAGGCATGTGATTCAAGTTACCATGCATCTGACATTGTTGGCACTTCTTTACAAACTCAATACAATCTTTCTCCGTGGTCAACCAGTAGTAACCTTGTCGAATAATCTTCTTAACTAGGGCCAAACCACTCATGTGCGGACCGCAACTTCCTGCATGTATTTCTGACATGATGCGCTCCACTTCAGGCTTTCTTAAACATCTTAAATGCACTCCATCAGGCCATCTTCGATATAACTCCCCATGGAATGTGATGTATTGCAAAGACCACCGCCTTATGGCTCTTCTCTCTTTCCTTGTTGCCCCCGGTGGATATTCTCTTTCCTCCAAAAATTGTCTTATAGTATCATACCACGCATCATGGTCTGTATCAATTTCCATGATTGTTTCATATTCATAGCAAGGAGTTGAGGAACTGGTCAAGATCAGAGGCTTAAGGAATAGGCTAATAAAGTGGTGGCCATCCTTTGATAAGTCCCTCCAGTATTCAAACCACTGGGGTTAGCCCAGTGGCCACGTGATGTTACTCTCCACGGAGAGGTCAGGGGTTCGATCCTCCAAAAATGATTTCTGAGGGTCGAGCTTTAAAAAAAAAAAAGTCCCTCCAGTATTCTTTAAGCCAAATGGCATCACCCTATAACAAAATATACCCTATGTAGTAATGAAAGCAATTTTGGCTTTATCCTCTTGGGCCATTAACACTTGATTGTATCCGAAAAATCCATCTACAGACGAGAGTAGCACGCTAGAGGTTACTATCAATGAGAACATCTATATGAGGTAAAGGAAAATCATCCTTAGGGGAAGCCTTGTTTAAATCTCTATAGTCCACACAGACCCTTATTCTTCCATCTTTCTTTGGCACGGGTACTATGGTTGCTAGCCAATCTGGATATTCTATTACTTCGAGGAACTTCACTTGTATTTGCTTAGTGACCTCCTCTTTAACCAATTCAGCCCACTTAGGTCTTAATCGCCTAAGTTTTTGTTTGATAGGTTTTATGTGAGTGTGAGTTGGAATATGATGCTCGACTATGTCTCGATTTATCCCCATCATATCTTCATAAGACCAAGCAAACACTTCTTCATATTTTTTGAATATTTTTTCAAATCTATCTCTCTCATCTGGAGTAAGGTCGGATGCTATGCTAATGTTTTTAGGATTTTCAGTTGTTCCCAAATTTAATGATTGTGTGTTAACAGAATTAATATTAAAGATGCTCATGTAACTGCTATTTGAATGTATGCAACCATCAGGAGAAACATCACACAAGTAATCAGACTTTATTGCATTCATTTTGGAAAAGAAAACATCATCATCCTCATACAAAGCAGACAAATTAAAATCAAAATCAAGATCATTGTTCTCAGAATCATAAAGCAGGATGTCTTCAAACTTTTCTTCGACTAGGGCAGCAATCTCTTTCGGAGTCTTCTCGGCTTTTAGGACAGCTTCGTTCTTCTCTTTTGGATTGGATTCTTTGCTGGTTGGCAGGGTGAGTTCTTTCTTCACTTGCTCCACTAGCTCGGCAACATCTGCAAAAATTTCAAAACCTGGGATTAACTTACCCATGAAAATGATTGGCTCAGGCTTTCCTTGGAGTGGTCCCATATTTGGAGCTTGGACAAAAATCTCTTCAAGTGGTGTGAAGCTCATCTTCTCACTCTTGTTTGGCCGAACAACATTGTCTTCATCATATCCCAACCCCTTCTTGGAAGTTTGAGTTCTAAAATCTGGCAACTTTGTCAAACCGGCCTTTCCCTTTCCAAGACTAGCTCCGGAAAGGTAGTTCATGTTCTTTATCATATTCAAGACTTTGGAGTCCACTACTTCATCATCAGAAATTGTAGCTACTTGAAAACCATTGAGAGGTCTCTCAATCATTAGAGCGTTAACAATCTCATTATCTTCAGCTTCAATGACCACTGTCTCATCTCCGTTGGAAAACTTGATCTTTTGATGAAGGGTGGAAGGAACTACACTAAGAGGATGAAACCATGGTCGTCCCAAGAGCAAGGTGAAGGTAACTGGTATGTCTAAAACAACAAACTCAACAATAGATTCAATTGGACCAACCTTGACAACCGCTTTGAAAGTCCCTTCGGCATGCCTCTTAGTGTTGTCATAAGCACGAATTGTTACTTCAGTCGAATTTAGATCCCGTGTTGACATAGCTAGCTTTGGCAATATCTTAAGTGGACAAACATTTATGGTGAACCCATCATCAACCATTACACATGGAGTCCTCTTCCCCTTGACTTCTATTTTGATAAAGAGAGGGCATATGTGGTCTCTCCCCTCCTCTGGTAAGTCCGCATTCGAAAAAGAAATTGCTCCCATATTAACTTCACTCTTTTCTTGAACCTCTTCACATTTCATTACTTCCCCAATTTTTATGAAGTTGATCAACTCCTCCGGTGTTGTGGAGGTAGAAATTGGCATGCTAGCTAAGGCTTTAGCCATAGTTTCTCGGTGCTTTTTAGAAGTAACTAATAAGTCCCAAATGCTAACACTTGCTTGGGTTCTTTTCAATTGCTTGAGCACAACATCATCTTCTTCTATTTCAACTTCCTTCACCTTATTAGTTTCTACCTCCTTAGGTGGTGGCCTTGCATAAGGCTTACTAGATCTAGTGTTCATTACTTCATCTTCTTCGGGCTCGAACCAAGTCCACTCCTCCTTCTTGGATACAATATCATCATCACTATCACTTGAATCCCAAAACCCGTTGACAACATAAATTGTTACTTCTCCACCCATCATAGCTTGTTTAATTTCACAAAATACCTCTTCTTCTATGGTTGCTTCTCCATTCACATCTTGAAAAGAAGACATGACAAAATCCTCATGCAAACCTCCTCCAATCATGAAGGTTGCTGGTGGTGGTACCCTATTGAATTTTGGTAATGGGTTGTCTTTGGTGTTTGGCTTATTGGGTTCGGGTAGCTTCCCATTATCAATTAGATTTTGGATCTCATATCTCAACCTCACACACCTATCCGTGTCATGCCTTTGCATTTGGTGAAATTGACAAAATGCTTTAGTGTCAAAATTAGGTGGGAGAGGGTTAGGCAAAGGACGAGGATTTAAGGGTTGTAACAATCCCTTTCTTTGAAGCTTGTTGAGAACCCAAGACATCGGTTTTTCCAATTTCAAAAATTGTCTCCTCGTTCCTTGGTTAGTAGCATTAACACCGATGGCCTTTTGCATGCTTTGGCTACCAGATTGATAGCTCCATTTCTCATTCCTTTTTATTGCAAAATGACTCTTCTCCCTTTCCCATTCTTCAATTTGCAAACTAGCTTGGAGAAGGCCTTTGAAATCACGGATGAGTGTATGAGACATCCTCTCATGAAGATTAGGCAACACCCCTCTCACAATCATCCTTATTTGATCGGATTCATCGGGCCTCTTCTTGAGTAAAGCGGCCTTGTTTTTCCATCTCTTGACATAATCTACAAAATTCTCATTCGGCCTTTGCCTAATGGACTCTACTTCCATTAAGGTAACTTCTAACTCAACATTATATCCATATTGTTGGATGAAGGCTTTGTAAAGTAGATCCCAACTCTTTTGTGTTCCATCATCTAAGGTATTGAACCAATTTTGGACATCAGGGTCCAATGAGAGCATAAAGTACCTTAGGGTTTAAGCCTTAGTAGCTCGGGCAGACTGCATGGCAGTGATTCTGCCGTAGGAAATTGCGGCAGGGGCGGGCTGTGGGCGTCGCCGGCAAGATTTTCCTGCGGGCGACCATTTCACCCGTAGGATTTTCCTGCGGGCGAAATAGCGTGAGCTATTTCTCCCTCAGGAATTTCCTGCGAGCGGGCGAAATGCCCACTGGCCTGCACGGCGATTTTTTTGTAGCCGATTTTTTTGACTCCGATTTTTATTTTTTGACTTTTATTTGTTTATTTTTATTTTTTATTAATAAAAATTAGATACTAAAGAAAAAAATTATTTAACAAAATTTATTTTGGACCAATTAGACAACAAAAATCTTTTTAGACTAAATAAAACATATTGGACTGGATTGGGTCAAAAATTAAGGGTCTACAGTTTGCCCCCTGCTTGAAAAATCTGAAACTTTAGTGAAAGAGAGTGAAAAGCAATAAGGCTTAATTTTTGAGATGGTTGAGGTTTTGGGTTCTGGACCCGGTTTGAGTTCTGGACTCAAGGATAAATTCTAGGTTCTCGACCTAAGAAAAATTTGGGTTTTGGACCCGGTTCGAGTTCTGGACTCAAGGATAATTCTAGGTTCTTGACCTAAGAAAAATTTGGGTTCTAGACCCGGTTTGAGTTTTGGACTCAAGGATGTTCTAGGTTCTGGACCTAAGGAAAATTTGGGTTCTGGACTCGGTTCGAGTTCTGGACTCAATGGATGATTCTAGGTTCTGGACCTAAGGAAAATTTAGGTTCTGGACCCGGTTCGAGTTCTGGACTCAAGGATGTTCTAGGTTTTGGACCTAAGGAAAATTTGGGTTCTGGACCCGGTTCGAGTTTTGGACTCAAGGATAATTCTAGGTTCTAGACCTAAAGAAGATTTGGGTACTTATTTTTCTTGTAAGGACACTTTTTGAAAAATTATATTCTCAATTTTCTTATTGAAATTTCGGCCATCATAGAACAGGAGTGGATTCTCTTTTTCTTCTGATTGCATCAAGAATTAGATTTACTTTTCAATTTCAATTGTGGCGTTCTTCTAATTCGAGCTTCCTAAATCCTTCCGTTATAAGTGTTCGTGCTTTGCTAAGCAATTAGGTGCTTTAGAAGGTGGTTTTCCATTCGTTCTTGGTTTTCTTCTATCAATCGTGTGTTGGGGTTTGAGGCCTTCATTGCCATAGGGTTCCGCATCAATTGGTTCTGTTTTCAATGTGGGTGATACGAGCAGTGACACACCCATGTCATTGAGCATGACACATCTTCTGTGTTAGAGTAGATTGACACATCCAGTGACACACCCATGTCACTGAGCATGTCATAGCTACTGTGTTGTTGAAAGATTGACACGTCCAGTGACACACCCATATCACTGAGCATGTCATAGCTTCTATGTTGGCGGAAGATTGACACATGCAGTGACATGCCCATGTCACTGAGCATGCAAAGCTTTTGTGTTGTGGGTTTAGGGCACGATCAGGGACACACCCGTATTGTTGAGCACGTCATATGTAGAGTTTTCCCTAGATAGTTATTATTCTTATTTTCTTATGTATACCACTAAGTGAGTATGTATTATCACCTTTTGATTAGGTTTTGATGAGAATTGAGTTGCCCTAATCCAAGTGTTGGAGGATTCTTGGAAGAGGAGGTTGTTAGATTGGTATTTGTTGCTCTTAGAGTTAAGTACAAACCTTACATGATTGCATACATTTACATGATTTTGGGACTTAACACATATGGTTGGAAAATGTGTTAGGTTACCTATCATATTGTTGATAAATGAGAATGGTGCTATGATTTGCATTATGTGAACTATGTGAAAAATATGTTGAGGATTCAAAATATATGAACAATGTAATTTGTTATGTATACCCTAATGATGAAATGTGAAGCCATTGTTGATGGCTATAATGATATAAATAAAATATTTGGGGCATTGTGCTTATGATGATTATGAGAAAATAAGAATGGATTTGATGATGAAATTATGAAAGAATTGTGTGCCTAGTATGTTATTCAATTTTCAGAGTTTTTTTGTTGGTGGCATGCCTAAAAGTAACAATCCCTCGAAGTTGGGTTAGGCTTGGTCCTTGAAGCCAAGTTGGGTTGATGCTGAGCTCCCCTTGAAGCTTGGTTAGGCCTAGTCCTTGAAGCCTAGTTGGGATGTTACATATGAGATATTTCTCATTGTGATAATGATTCGCCTACGGGATTGGTAAATGTGATTATTGGACCAAAACAGTAACTCTGGAATTTGAATGGCATATTAGTTTCTTTTGGGCCTATGCTTGTCTTTGCTTGATTGTGAATCATGAATTATGAAACAATTGAATAATATAATGAAATGTAATGTTATGGAATATGATATTCTTGTGTATTGTTTATAATTCTTGAAAGTTTGACATTGGCATTACATTGAATCATATTGTTATCATGGTTAGTACCACTAAGCCATTGGCTTAGCGTGATTGTGATCTATCGCGTAGGTGACAGGGTAGATCCGGTTGAATCGGAGAGTTCAGCTAGGCCGAGTCGAGTTTAGGCTTGTAATCCCTTGTGAAGTGTTGATTGTTGGACTTCAAGATCAGAGACAAACTGCCAAGCATGTATAAACTCTATATTTTTGTAAATAATGTTTTTGATATATATATATATATATATGTATATTCCACTACATTTTCCACTATATGAGCGGGGATTTTCGCCCCCACTCCCTGTGGAATGGTTCTTGCGACTTCAGCACTGTTTAGGCTTGGGGCCTTAGAGAACACGGACCTAAGTCCGGAGAAAATGGAGTCATCACTCAGACGGGCCAGGAAAAAGAAAGGGGTGGATGACTCAATTCCTAAGGAATCCCCAACCCCTTAATGGGTTCGGAAAGTTGGGTACGTGTGGGGAAGGTGAGAAATGGCCCAGCACCCCCACAATACCCGGTTCATTGGAACCGGCCTCCTTTACAGGTCTTAATATTATAAAATTCTTAAATATAACAACATTATCCATATTACATGAAACAATTGAAATAAAGCATCGATATATTAAAAAATCAAAATAATGTCCAAGCAAAACAAATAAATGGACACCCATCCGAAGATGGAAAGATGCCCTTACATAATCCATGCCTAAATAGGACACCCACCAAAAGGTCGAAACATATCCTTTACATTGGTTCTAAAATAGAAAAGCAATTTAAATTACATGATATTTAACTAATGAGGTACCCACCTAGTGGAAGCATACCTCTTACAACATTTGGAAATCTAAAAAGTAAATAACCATTCATCATAAATAAATCATTCATCGAAGATTCAATAGAAAGTAAACATCCATCCATGATAAATTAAATAAATCAAGCATTGAACTTAAATAAATCAACTAAGCAATGAAAATAAATTAAAGCATATAATAGACTACATAATCAAATATAAAATTAAATAAAGCAATTAAAGACACAAATTAGGGCTACTGTTTCTATTTAAGATTCCTCAATTAATATTTAGGGTTTTGGAATTTATTAGTTTAGGCTACTGTAAGTTTTAAGGGAATTGAAATGGATGAAAGCTTTATAATTTAAGAGATTAACGAGGTTCTTTGATTAACAAAATTAGGGTTTGAGGGGTAAAATCATGAAATTAGGAAAAATTATGTTTTAGATTAATTGGTTTTGGGTTTACTATTTGTATTTTGAATAATCATAATAATGGAAGTAAAACATGAAGATTTATAATGCATAAATAAATAATGACTCGAACCCATACGACGGTCCCGCTAGCCAGTTAGCGGGCGGGGGTCAAGGGGGCAGCGCCCCTTGAGGGGTCCTGGTCCGCACCCGAAAGATTTTGAAAATTGGCTTCTAGGATTATAGGTTTCGGTGTTGAAAATTAAGATTTTAGGGTTTAAGATTTAAAGAAATAGGGTTTTGAAATTGGAAGAAACCAGTATTATTTTTAAAAGAATAATTCTTACCGTGTGATTTTGGTAAGAAGGATTAATTAGGGTTAAAGTTTTCGATGCTTAAAAAAATAAGGCTACTAACTTTTTGGGATAGAGATTAGGATTTGCGTTTTAAATTTTTTGGAGAAAAAAAGAAACGATTTAAGGTTTTTATTATTTTTGAAAACAGAAAAGACGAATTAGGGATTTAAGGTTTAGAAGAAATAGAAGGATAATTTTTAGGGTTTTTGAAAATAGAACGATTCAATTTAGGATTTTCGAAAATTGGAAAGTAGATTAGGGTTTTGGTAAATTAATGAAATGATTTAAGGTTTTGAAAGGTTGGAAAGTAGATTAGGGTTTTAAGATTTTACAGAAACAATAATTTTTAATCTTTGGTGATGAAGCTACTGTAAAGAAAAATAAATAAAGAAATTCATAACTTCGTTTGTTGGTTCCACCAAAAATTGTTTCATGGATGAACAAGAACAAAGACAAGCTTTGCTGCCTTAGATGGTTTGAATTTCTTGTTTGCTCTCTCAAAAGACCGATCGATTTCACAGCCAGAAGGAATTTTTTTTAAATCCGATTTCCTTTCAAAGTTTTCCTCCTCAATTTCGATCCTCCCCTTTGTGTGTTGTTTTTGGTCTTATATATAGAATATTTATATGATTAATCGTAGTTGCTCATGGAATCTAATGTTAATTAAGAAAAGGAAACCGAAACAGAATTGAATTTGGTTTCGGAAAAATTTGAGTCGAAAAATAGTGAGAGTTTGGTTTGAAAGAATAGTGAGAGTTTTTGATCTTTTGCATTGCACTGATGAGGGAAGGTTAGAGTGTATAGTTTCCTTATTACATAAGCAAGCTTATAATTAGTGGGAAACAAAGAAGAATGGAAATCCTGTAGATGGACTCATATGGGCATTTTTCCAAGAAGAGTTTAAAAAGAAATACATTAGTGAAATTTACATAGAAGAGAAGTGTAGGGAATTTTTATACTTGAGACAAAGGCAATCATCTATGTCTGAATATGAGAGGAAGTTTGTTTGCCTCAGTAAGTATTTTCCAGAGTTAGTTTCATCCGAGGAAGAGAAGTGCAAGCGGTTTGAACAAGGTTTGAATAGTCAAATCCAGGTATATTTAGTGGCCATGAGGATTAAAGAGTTTTCCACTCTTGTTAATGCTGCAGTTGCCATAGAAAATGAGATTAAATAAGAGAAAGGAAGAAGACAATAGCCAAAGAAAGGATTTTCTAGTGAACACCAGCAGGGTGGTCAGAAAAGATAGAGAGGTACTCAAGCCCAAATCAGGGGTCTAGTAGAGAAGTGGAACTAGTTTTCAGAGGTCTAAAGGTGGTATATTTATCGTTGCCACAAGCTCATTTTCAAGGGAAGTTACTACACTTTGTCAATATTGTGGCAAGGGTCATGCAAGTGAAGGCTGCTGGTATCGAAAAGGTACTTGTTTGAAGTGTGGTTCCCTAGAGCATAAAATTAGAGATTGTCCCATGATGAAAGAATCTGAAGTTGTTGAAGGGCAAAGTTCTGTGCAGAGGTCTCAGTCAAGTTGTAGGTAAGGTAAAGGTGGTCGACCTAGTGTTAGTCAGCAAAGAGGGTCTGAAATAGTGGATAGACCTCAGACTCGAGGCAGTGCTCTAGGTAGGGCTTATGCCATGAGAGCAGTGGAGTACCGGATGCTCTTGATATTGTAGTTGGTAAATTCTTTTTACTTGGTCTTAATGTGTATACATTGTTAGATCCTAGTTCTACACATTCTTATATATATACAATTATAGCTTTAGGGAAGAACATGTGTGATGCTAAGCTTGATTTTGATATAAAAGTGACTAACCCCTTTGGCAATAGTGTGAGTTTAAATAAAATATATAAAAATTGTCCAATTAGAGTTCATGATATAGAACTTCCTGTTGATTTAATTGAACTTCCATTCCATGATTTTGATATGATCTTGGAAATGGATTGGTTATCTCAAAATCAAGCAGTTATTGATTGTTGTAATAAAGGTATGACTTTTAAGATTCCAGATCATCGCAAAATTGTGGTCCGAGGAGAAAAATAATTTTATCCTTCTAGTTTGATTTCTGCAACCAAAGCTAGAAAATTGATTAGGAAGAAAGTGTGAAGCTTACCTTGCTTATGTTATTGATATATGGCATTCAAGCAAGGCTTTAGGAAACATACCTACAGTATTTGCATTTACAAATGTTTTTTCGAAAGAATTACCTGGTGTACCACCAGAGAGGGAGGTAGAATTTATTATTGATGTAGTTCCAGATACAACACCAATTTCTATTCCACCTTATAGAATAGCACCTCCGGAGTTAAAAGAGTTAAAAATGCAACTTCAAGAACTACTTGATAATGGTTTTATTAGACCTAGTGTATCACCTTAGGGTGCACCGATTTTATTTGTAAAGAAGAAGGATGGTACCCTAAGATTGTCTATAGATTATTTACAGTTGAATAAAGTTACTATTAAGAATAAATACCCATTACCTAGGATTGATGACTTGTTTGATCAATTGAAAGAAGTGGGTGTTTTCTCTGAAATTGACCTTAAATTGGGTTATTATCATATGAAAGTTAAAGAAGTAGATATTTCAAAGACAACTTTCAGAACTCGATATGGGCATTATGAATTCCTGGTTATGCCCTTTGGATTGACTAATGCTCTAGCAGCTTTTATGGATTTGATGAATCGAGTCTTCAAACCTTATTTAGACTAGTTTGTAGTTGTTTTCATTGATGATATATTGGTCTATTCTAAAAAAAAGGAAGAGGATGATAAGCATTTGAGAATTGTGCTACAGACACTGAGGGAGAATCAGTTGTATGCTAAATTATCGAAATGTGATTTTTGGTTAACAGAAGTGGCATTTCTAAGTCATGTGGTATCAGTTGATGGTATTTTTGTAGATCCTAGCAAAATTGAAACCATTTTGAATTGGCAGCCACCAAAGAATATAACAGAAGTTCAAAGTTTCCTTAGGTTAGCTGGTTACTATAGAAGATTTTTGCAAGAATTTTCAAAGATAGCACTTCCTTTAACTAAGATTATTAGGAAAGAAACTAAATTTGGGTGGGATGATCAATGTCAAGATAGTTTTGAATAATTGAAAACTAGGTTGCCTGAAGCATCTATATTGATACAACCAACCCCAGGTAAAGATTATGTGATTTATAGTGATGACTCAATTGTGTATGGATGCAAGAGGGTAAGGTAATTGCTTATGCCTCTAGGCAATTAAAATCTCATGAATTGAATTATCCCACCCATGATTTTGAGTTAGCTGCTATTGTCTTTCCTCTTAAGATATGGTGACATTACTTATATGGTGAAAGGTGTTATATTTTCAATGATCATAAAAGTTTGAAATACTTGCCAACACAAAAAGAACTCAACTTAAGGTAGAGGAGACAAATGGAATTGATTAAAGATTATAATTGTATCATTGACTATCATCCTAGAAAGGCTAATGTGGTAGCTAATGCTTTAAGTCCAAAGACTTTAGGAGGTATGTTGTGTATAAATTATGATATAAAGATATACATATATGTATTTTTGAGTTAAATAAATTAAACTATATAATATATTAGGTTAGCAGAGTTGAGGGTTGAACCAACTATAAAGCAAAAAGTGATAGAAGCTCAAAAAAAAATCAAAAGATATTATAAGTGTTGGAACAAGTGCATAGAGGTAAAAAGTCAGATTATGTTATTCTAGAAGATGGTGGGTTGTATTATAGAGGTCGATTGTGTGTACCTAATGTAAAGGAATTAAAAAAGTGTATATTTGGTGAAGCTCATAATACTATATATATTGTACATCCTAGAAGCAATAAGATGTGTCAGAATTTGAAGTCTCATTATTGGTGGCCTGGTATGAAGAGAGATATTATAGAATATGTGGCTTGGTGTTTAGTTAAAGCAGAACATCAAGTTACATCGGGTCTTTTGCAACTGATATCAATACCAGAATGGAAGTGGGATAAAATCACCATGGATTTTATGACTGGTCTTCCGAATACTCAAAGGAAGCATGATGCAATTTGGGTAATTGTTGATCGATTAAACAAATCGGCTCATTTTCTTCCAGTTCAAATTGACTATTTATTAGATAGACTTGTTGAATTGTATATTAATGAGATAGTCAGGCTTCATGGAGTATTGATGTCCATTATTTCAGATCGAGATCCACATTTTACTTCAAGATATTGGGAGAGTTTTCAAAAAGCATCAGGTACTCGACTTCATTTTAGTATGGCATTTCACCCACAGACAGATGGTCAATTAGAATTAAGGATATGCTTAGAAGTTGTGTAATTGAGTTTAAATTTAGTTGGGATAAATATTTGCCTTTAGTAGAATTTGCTTATAACAACAGTTATCAGACGAGTATTAGAATGACACCATATGAAGCACTCTATGCAAGGAAGTGTAGAACTCCATTGTGTTGGGTAGAATTGAATGAGAGCAAATTTGTAAGGCCTTATCTCATAAGAAAACTAAAAATAAAGTAAAGCTTATTAAGGATCAATTGAAAATTGTAGTAGATAGGCAAAAATCATATGCAGATCAAAATATGGGATATTGAATATAGTGTGGGAGATAAGGTATTCTTGAAGGTATCGCCATGGAAGAAGATTTTTGTTTTAGAAAGAAAGGTAAGCTAAGTCCTAGATTTATTAGACCATATGAAGTACTCGAACGTATAGGTCCAGTAGCTTATTGACTAGCTTTACCTCTAGAATTAGCAAAGATTCACAATGTATTTCATGTTACGATGCTTAGACGATACAGAACAGATCCTTCACATGTGATTCAAATGGAGTCCATTGAAATTCAGCTAGATTTTAGTTATGAAGAAGAACCAATGGCTATCTTAACTCGTGAAGTAAAAGAATTTGTAATAAACACATTCCTTTAGTAAAAGTGTTGTGGAGAAATCATTCGACAGAGGAAGCCACTTGGGAAAGTGAAGAAACTATGAGATAGCAATACCCTCAATTATTTCAAGCATCTATAATAGGTAAATTTCGAGGATAAAATTTCTTTAGTGGGGAAAGAATTATAATGTTTAAAATTTTAAATAGTGAACTTTTAACTAATGTTGATAATTGATAGTGTATAGTGATAAAGATGACCTGGATAAATACTATAAGTAGAAACTAGTGAATAGTAGATTTTAAAATTTGCTGAAGAAATTATTTTTAAGATTTTACGGGATTAAAAATTGATTTAGAATCAAAGTTAAGAGTGAAGGTACACCATAGTTATTATAGGCATGCCCACACTTGATTGATCTATAGATATATGTACATGTGTATTGTGTGTAGAAATTTCTTTTCTCTTCTTTCTCCATCATTGACGCCAAACACCATCATCTCCACCATCTTTCTTATTTTCTTAATCTTCCTTTCTTCAAATCAAATAAAAATCAAGAGTAGATTACATATAATAATAGATTTTTAGAAGCAAAAACTAGAGAAAGTAAGATTATCAACAAGTGATCAAAGAGAAAGAGGAAATTTTTGAAGCGGTAAGTGCTTATTGTATTTTAATTTGCAAGTATTTGTTTCTCTTTGAAATTTAAGGTTTAAATTAGTTGATTGAGTTATCTAAAAATAGGTATTTCCTAAATATTGGATAAATGATGGTTGTGTAATATATGTAGGAATTAAAGTTGTTGATATTGCTTTTTTATTTTGAATGATGATTGTGAAAGTTTTGATTAGATTAATTGTTAAAGACTTGATTAATTGAAGTTTTAGCTAAGTATAAATATAAGAATTTGAATTTGTACATATTTGATTTAATGTGATTTGGAGTTGTTTATGTGATATGTGAGTATTGTGTTGACAAAAATGGTATGAAAAAGTGGTTTTGGGATGTCAAGGGCGTACTCCATAGATTTAGCCTGACATGCCCACTGACACACCCATGTCACTGGGTGTGTCAAAGCTCTATAAAGCAAGATAAATGATGGATGCAGTGACACGCCCATGTCACTGGGCGTGTCAAAGCTTTTGTGAGGCAGAATTAATGACATGTGCAGTGACAAGCCCATGTCACTGGGCATTTCAAAGCATCTGTGAGGCAAAATTAATGACACGTATAGTGACACGCCCATGCCACTAGGCATGTCAAAGCTTCTGTGAGGCAGAATTAATGACACATGCAGTGATATGCCCATATCACTAAGCGTGTCAAAGCTTCTGTAAGGTGAGCAAATGACATGGTCATTGAAACACCCATGTCATTGGGCTTGTCACTTGAAGAATTTGCCCAAAATAGCTCTTTTTCTTGTCTTTCATTCTTAGTTTCGGCCTAAATGACCATGAGGCCTTAAAGTGTAAAAATATTATCAACTATACACTTATCAAATGCTAAATGTTGGGCAAAGTATTGTTTTATTGAAGTGACATACACAATTCTATGTTAACTACAAACTAATGAATTGCCCTAATCATACTGATTTTAGATCTAGCTTGGGATTGAATGGCTCGCCAAAGGGTGGATATCCATAGTGATAGTGGGCACATGGTGCCATTTATAGACACATTGTGTCTTCAGTTACAGTGGGCATATTTCCCATTATTGGGCCTCCAGCCATATCATTGAAATTGGGCATTAAATTGCCAACAGTGACCCGTTATCCAAACCTATGATCTGAGTTCATGTACATGGACAAATTTAAAAAGATTATCTATGTTGATAATAATGTGTTATGTGATTATTATTGAACTTGTCAAATTTTAGATCTAATCATGTTCAGTGTTTTATGCCACAATAGTTTTATCAATTTCTTATTTAATGTTCTAAAGTGATAATTTCTATTATTTATGAATTTATCATGAAAAGTTCTTTTTCTTTAAATTTCTTGCATATTATAAATACATAAGCACCACTAAGCTTTGCCTAGTGTGTTAGAATTATTTTTTGATGTGCAGATCAAACCAGAAGTGTTGAGACTGCAGAGTAAGAGATATACGTTCCTAATCAACTGCATCATAAAGGTTTAATGAGAAATATTATAAATATTATAGTCTGTATGGTTCACATAGCAATACTTTATAATTTTGTATGACAATTGTATAAATTTGAGGGTAGTAGAAAAATTATAATAATGTTTATAATGTAAGTGAATAATAGGAGTTTTGTAAACTCAATAGATATATGTACATATTACAAGTATGATCATGGCACTTCTCTTGAAAGATAATTATATCATATGAATGTATTTGGGTTTTATTATATATAAATATTATCCTTATAGATTAGTCATGTGTTTAAGTGACATCTCCTATGCAAGAAAGTGTGTATGGATTATTGTTACATTTAGTAGTATCAGAGCAAGTTTAGGCGGTTCCAAGTTTGTGGGTTATAAGAAAAGTTAAATACAACTGTCGTTGCTATGTGAACTATATAATTGAATAAATGTTTGATGTTATTGATCTTTTAATGATTATTGGTATAAGATGGTCTCCAGTTCTCGTCAAGGTGAGGGGGAACAAGCTGCATCCTCACATAGTCAAGCTAGTGTGGGAAATCAGCAGTCATCGGGACATTCTGTAGAACAAATTCCTTTAGACCCTCAATTTTTTAGAAATATAAGGGAAGTGCTTAGACAAATCATAGGAGTTGCACCTTCGGTACAACCACCACCACCACTAGTACCTCATAGAGCTCCAATGGAGAGAATTAGAAAACTTGGAGAAGAAGATTTTAGAGCCCGTGATACCAATGACTCTTCAGTGGCAGTGTATTGGTTTGAAAGAATAGTGAGAGTTTTTTATCTTTTGCATTGTACTAATGAGGAAAGGTTAGAGTGTATAGTTTTCTTATTACATGAGCAAGCTTATAATTAGTGGGAAACAAAGAAGAATGGAAATCCTGCTGATGGACTCATTTAGGCATTTTTCCAAGAAGAGTTTAAAAAGAAATACATCAGTGAAATTTACATAGAAGAGAAGTGTATGGAATTTGTATACTTGAGACAAAGGCAATCATCTATGTATGAATATGAGAGGAAGTTTGTTTGCCTCAGTAATTATTTTCCAGAGTTAGTTTCATCCGAGGAAGAGAAGTGCAAGCAGTTTGAACAAGGTTTGAATAGTCAAATCCGGGTATATTTAGTGGCCATGAGGATTAAAGAGTTTTCCACTCTTGTTAATGCTGCAGTTGCCGTAGAAAATTAGATTAAATAAGAGAAAGGAAGAAGATAACAACCAAAGAAAGGATTTTCTAGTGAACACCAGCAGGGTGGTCAGAAAAGATAAAGAGGTACTCAAGCCCAAATCTGGGGTCTAGTAGAGAAGTGGAGCTAGTTTTGAGAGGTCTGGAGGTGGTAGATTTAGTGTTGCCACAAGCTCATTTTCAAGGGCAGTTACTACACTTTGTCAATATTGTGGCAAGGGTCATGCAAGTGAAGACTGCTGGTATCGAAAAGGGGCTTGTTTGAAGTGTGGTTCCCTAGAGCATAAAATTAGAGATTTTCCCATGATGAAAGAATCTGAAGTTATTGAAGGGCAAAGTTCTGTGCAGAGGTCTCAGTCAAGTTGTAGGTCAGGTAAAGGTGGTCGACCCAGTGTTAGTCAGTAAAGAGGGTCTGAAATAGTGGATAGACCTTAGCACGTGAAGAAGAAAATATTTAATAGTGCTCCTTTACTTAAACTATACCCTCTTGAAATAATCAATGGATTAGCCTAACAGCGGACTAATAAATCATTTGTTAGACTTTTAGAGCAACATGCGTAATGTCATCATTATGGCGTTGCTTGGCTCATTTGCTCGGATCAGAGTCTCCCTGTACAGTAGATGTGAGAGCGGTGGTGCACGGGCGAGCGCAAGATTGTATCACCGGCAGAGGGATGGATGGGGAAGAGAATAGGCATGGACAATTCTCTATGGAGCAGTGAGAGGGAGACTTACAAGGCCCATGTCACTAGGCATGTCAAAGCTTCTGTGAGGCAGAATTAATGACACGTGCAGTGACACGCCCATATCATTGGGTGTGTCAAAGCTTTTGTAAGGTGGGCAAATGACATGGTCATTGAAACACCCATGTCGTTGGGCTTGTCACTTGAAGAATTTGCCCAAAATAGCTCTTTTTCTTGTCTTTCATTTGTGGTTCCAGCCTAAATGACCATAAGGCCTTAAAGTGTAAAAATATTATCAACTATACACTTATCAAATGCTAAATGTTGGGCAAAGTATTGTTTCATTTAAGTGACATACACAATTCTATGTTAACTACAAACTAATGAATTGCCCTAATCATACTGATTTTAGATCTAGCTTGGGATTGAATGGCTCGCCAAAGGGTGAATATAGTGATAGTGGGCACATCATGCCATTTATAGACACATTGTGTCTTCAATTACAGTGGGCATATTTGCCATTATTAGGCCTCCCGCCATATCATTGAAATTGGGCATTAAATTATCAACAATGACCCGTTATCCAAACCTATGATCTGAGTTCAGTGTGCACGGAAAAATTTAAAAAGTTATCTATATTGATAATAATGTGTTATGTGATTATTATTGAACTTGTCAAATTTTAGATCTAATCTTGTACAATGTTTTATGCTCCAATAATTTTATCAATTTCTTATGTAATGTTCTAAAGTCATAATTTCTATTATTTTTGAAATTGTTATGTAAAGTTCTTTTTCTTTAAATTTCTTGCATATTATAAATACATAAGCACCACTAAGCTTTGCTTAGAGTATTAGGATTATTTTTTGACACGTAAATCAAACCAGAATAGTTGAGACTACAAAGTGAGAGATATGCGTTCCTGATCAACTGCATCACAAAGGTTCAACGAGCAATATTATAAATATTGTAGTCTGTATGGTTCACATAGCAATACTTTATAATTTTGTATGATAGTTGTATAAATTTGAGTGTAGTAGAAGAATTATAATAATGTTTACAATGTAAGTGAATAATAGGAGTTTTGTAAACTTAATAGATATATGTACGTATTACAAGTATGATCATGGCACTTCTCTTGAAAGATAATTATATCATATGAATGTATAAGGGATTTATTATATATATATATATATTATCCTTATAGATTAGTCATGTGTTTAAGTGACATCTCCTATGCAAGCACGTATGGATTATATAGGGGGTGCTACAGGTCGTCGCTTTTGAATGGTAGTAGATTGAGTGAGGTTTGGTGAAGAGAGAGAATTTAGGGTTATGGGATAATTAGACTTTTGAATTCATGTGATTTAATTGTACAATTTAACAAGTATTTTAAAATCAAATGATAGATTTGGCTAAGTTTGATTAGAGTTTGGGAATGGAAGTGTTTATTTAGGGTTTTCAAAATGTGAATTTTCAAAGATGGTGAATTGTTTGATTTTAATGTTTAAAGTATGTTGTTTAATGATATAATTGATGAATATAAGCTTTGATTAATAATTGGATTGAGTTGGAATGGAGAACCTTCAATGGGGAAGGTTATGCCATTTTAGGGTTTTCAACATAAGCATGTGTTTAATTAATGTAATTGGTTTAAATATGTTTAAATATGCTTGTAATAATATAAATAAACTTAAAACACCAATTTATATGATTTAATATGCTTTTTCAAAGTTAAAGTGAGGTAAGGCTTAATTTTGGGGTTTTGTCTAGAATGATGTTTAATTATGGTTTGATATTGTGAATGCCTTTAAATGTGATACTAAATGATTGTTTATGATCATATTCGGTATAGGCATTGAGAGGTAGTAGTTTTCCCAACCCTAGTGTTTAAGGGAAACTTGGAAGAGAAGTTGGTAAGAGTTTTGAGCTTGTTTTTGACAGCTTATAGAGGTAAGTACAAACTTTGGATAAATTGGTTATGTTTACATTACATTGGGCTTAACACATTTTGGTTGAAAAATGTGTTAAGCTACTTAATGCATTGATTATTCATGAACAATGTGCTATGACATGTGTAATGTAATATATGCATTAAATGCATTGTGATAAGCCATTGTTAATGGTTACATTGCATAAAATGTGAATTATGTAAAAATAACCCGAAGTGTTTGGGTAATGTGCTTTTGATGTGGAATGTGATACATTGTGATGACATATTGAGATATGATGAAATGGCATTGAGAAAAATGAGAAAATGAGGCAATGTGCCTAATTGATAATGAGAAAAGAGGCAATGTCCTAGTAGATTGTGAGAAAATGAGAAAGAATTTGATAATGAAAAATATGAAATGATTGTGTGCCTAGTATGTTATTTAATTTTAAGAGTTCTGTGTTTGGCAGCATGCCTATGAGGTTATCCTCATTATTTGCCTTCGGGGCTAGCTTTTGAGCAATTACTTTAATGTGCCTTTGGGGCTAGATGCTTGGCATCACTGTGATATGATTTGCCTTTGGGACTAGCTTTTGAGTATTACTATGATTTGCCTTCGGGGCTAGACACATGGTGTCAATTTGGACCAAAACAGTGACTCTGGAATTTGAATGGCATATTAGATCTTTTGGGCCCATGCTTGTGTTTGTGCTTATGTGAATTGTTAAATAATTGAAGAATATGTTTTAAAATAAAATTATACGACACGTTGTGACATGGCATACAAAAACATTATGCAAAGACATTGTATTTAAGTTTATTTATTATCAGAGTTTGTACCACTAGGCTTTTGGCTTAGCGCGATTATAATTCATCGCGCAGGTGACAGGGGCAATCCGGTTAAGCCGGAGAGTTCTTATAGACTGGGTCGGGTCTAGATTTGAGATTTTGCTAGTAGAGTTGATTTTGGGCATCAAGATCAGAGACACTATCAGCATGTATATGTTTTATATTACATTTTGATATTATGTATATTATATTATATTTTTATGTATATATTGTAAATTAAAAAGATTGTGTTGAAAAATTTTATAATGTGGGTTTTACATGTGTTTTGATAAATATATATGTATATGTATAAATATTTTGAAAAATATGGAGAACTCGAGAAGTGTTGGGGAAATGTGAGATGTAATGTATATTGGAAGTGTTTTTGGTGCAAATTGTGTTTTATTGAAATTTGGAAATGTCCAAATTACAGACAAAACTCTGGTGAATTTTTCCCAGAGATTTTCATATAAAGCTCTATTTTGAAACCTATAATTTATAAAGAATATCTATTTATTATTTAATTATACATTTAAAAGTAATTTAGGGTTTAAATTTAAAATATGAAAATTTTTATTTTTACCGAGTCGTTATATTTTTATGTTGTATACGTATATTTTATATATACTGAGTGTATGTATTATATGTATATAGGATAAAAGGGTGTTACACATCTTTCATCCATATACTTTTATAGCTTCTAAATGTTCATCTGAAAATTCTAAAATTACCTCCTCTTTGTCCGGTAACGGTTGTTGGGCCAAGAATTTTGCTACTGCTCTGCCTATGCTAGTTTTCCTTGTTATATACTTGATCTCAAATTCTTCTAAAACTATTAGCCATCGGCCATACTTCCCAATCAACAAGGGTGTCTCCCTTAAATACTTCACTGGGTCCATCTTGGAAATTGCTTGCACACTATAAGACTGAAAGTAATGTTGCGACTTCTTAGATGGACAAACCATAGCTATACAGGTCTTTTTAATGATACTATACTTAATTTTATAAGGTAGGAGCTTTCTACTCAAATAATAAATTGTGTACCTGACTCCTGATTCATCTGCTAGGGCCATCATTATTTTTATTGATTCTTCCTCTACTAATAAGTACAGTTACAATGGTTTACTAATTCTCGGTGGCATCAAAACAAGTGGATTTAGTAAATACTCTTTTATACACTCAAAGGCCTTTTAGCACTCTTCATTCCACTTTATTGGTTAGTTCTTTTTAGGCAATTTAAATATAGGTTTACAGATTGTGGTAAGCTTTTCTATGAACCTACTAATATACTGTAACCTTTCGATAAACCCCCAAACTGCCTTCTCCATCTTAGGAGCTGGCATATGCCCGATTGCCTTAATCTTATTAGGGTTAATCTCAATGCCTTTTGGGCCAATCATGTGCCCCAACATCTTACCAAAAGTAATCCCAAACACACACTTCTTTGGGTTCAATCTTAGATTATATTTCACTGCTTTTTCAAAGAAGATTTCTAAGTTTTGAAAATATTGTTCTCTTGTATCTGACTTCACCATCATATCATCCATATAAACCTCAACTTCATTATGCATCATATCATGAAACAAGGTGGTGGCCATCCTCTGGTAGGTTGCTCCAGTATTCTTTAATCCAAATGGCATCACCTCATAACAAAATATACCCCATGTAGTAATGAAGGCAAATTTAGCTTTATCCTCTTAGGCAATTAACACTTGATGGTATCCAAAAAATCCATCTACAAATGAGTGCAACACGCTATAGGTTGCACTATCAATAAGAACATCTATACGGAGAAAACGAAAATAATCCTTGGGGGAAGCCTTGTTCAAGTCTCTATAGTCTACACAAACCATAATTCTTCCATCTTTCTTTGGTAGGGGAACTATATTAGCTAACCAAATTGGGTAATCTATCATTTCAAGGAATTTTACTTGTATTTGCTTAGTGACTTATTCTTTGATCAACCCTGCCCATTCTGGACTTAACCGTCTATGCTTTTATTGACTGGCCTCATGTGAGTGTAAGAAAGAATCATGTGCTCGGCTATATCTCGATCAATTTTAGGCATGTCCTCATAAGACCAAGCAAATACTTCATATTTATTAAATAATTTTTCAAATATCTCTTTCTCTCTTCAGGCGTAAGATTGAATGTTATGCTAATGTTTTTAGGATTTTTGGTTGTTCCCAAATTTAATGATTGTGTATCAACAGAGTTAATAATAAAAATGCTCATGTAATCACTACATGAATGTATGTAACCATTAGAAAAAACATCACACAAGTAAGCAAAATTAGCATTTATTGCATCCATTTTGGAAATGAAAACATCATCATCCTTATACAAAGCATATAAATCAAAATCAAAATCAAAGTCATTGTTCTGATAATCACAAATAATAAGACTTTCAAATTATTCTTCAATGAGAGCAGCAATCTCCTCTTGAGTCTTTTGGGTCTTTAGGATAGCTTCCTTCTTTTCTTTTGGGTGGATTCCTTATCAACTGGCAAGATAAGCTTCTTCCCTACATGATCCATCAATTGAGTAACATTAGCAAAGATCTTAAAACCCAAAATCAGCTTCCCCATGTAATATCCTCATTTATGCCCTAGAAGTTTTGCATATTGTTGTTGCTGTTATTGTTATATATTGGATTGAATATATGTGTCAAATTGTAAGAGAAAAGAAATTGAGAAGAGAAAGTATATGTATATGTATTTTGGGAAGAAATAGGGTTTAGAGACAAATTTATATGTTGTGTATATGTTAATATATATGACATATAAAGTGGTCAAAAGGCTTGGTCAATGCAAGAGAAGATATTTATTTGAGATTGGTAAATTACTTAATTGGGCATATATAAGACAAAAAGATAATTATGTGAATAAGGGCACTTTGGTAATTGCTTGGATAAAATCACATGGTGAATATTTAAAGAAGGTTTGACTTGTGTTTTCTTCATCATTTCTTCTTCTTCTTCTTGTTGATGGCCGGCCCTCCATAGCCAAAGAGAAAGAAAGAGACAAGTGATGGTTTTGATGATTTCAAGCTTAAATTGAAGAAAGATTAAGTGTTCAAGTGTTGATTTAAGAAGTTTTTAACTAAGGTAAGATCTTTTCTCTAATTTCTTCAATTCTTTTGAAGTGGTATGATTAAGTTGCTTATGGTATGATTGTAAGTATTGATTTTGCTTGATAGATGAGAAGTTGGGTTGGTGTTGGTGATGGAAGAGTAAGATTGGTGTTTAGTGAAATTGTTTCTGTTTTAGGATTAGTAAAGGCTGTGACTTGTATGATTTTTAATTAATTTTAGAAAAATGTTCTTGAAGTGAATTTTTGATATGTTGTGCCTCTATGAGTCTAGAATGACTGAAAAATATGTTGATTCGATTTTGGAATGGTTATGAGTTTAGAAAAATTATTTTTAGTAGAACTGTTCCAGCAGGTACCTTAACTGATACAGCTATATTTCGGGATTTTTAATAAAATGTAGAAAAATCATATCCAATTGAATTTTGGATATGTTGTTGCTTAGTGAGTCTAGTATTTGAGAAAAATAATTTAGAACCACGTTGATTGAATTTGATTTATGGAATTCACAAAGTTCAGAACTGCTGCCAGGATGCAGGGCATTTGGGGCAGTCTGGTTAGGTGAACTATTTGACCAAGATTTTGTGTTCAGTTTGATCTGAAATTTTAAAGGGATTATTTTAAGATACAAAACTAAATTCTGTAAAAAGTTTAGAATTTTTAGTCAAGTAGATTATTTTATACAATTTTTCAAAATAAGGATAAAATGGAGTTTAAAACCAGAATGTACTATTTATGGTTAGGGTTTTAATTCTTTGTTCTTCTTGCATTGCTTTGGTTTTCCAAAGGTAGGTTGGTCCTTAAACCTAACCCTAAATACTTTAAACACACTTGAATCAATGAATGTTATAATCAATTGTTCTTTGCCCTAATTGCATTGTTGAGATTGAACAATGTTATGTTGTGCATTGTGAATGGTAATGTGTTTCATGAGTAATGTGGAATGAAATGTTGATATTTATAAATGATGCTATGTGAGATATAATGTGATCATGGATGAGATATATATATATACTTGAATAATGAGATGTTATATTGTGAAATGAAATGTGAAGCCATTGTTATTGGCTAAGATGATGTAAATGAAAGAAAGAAGGCATGTTTGCCTAAATGTGATGAGAATTGAGAATGGAAATGAATTGTTTGTTTAATATGTTATTCAGTTTCAGAGTTCTGGATTTGGGTGGCATGCCTAAGAAATGATGAAAGGTAACAGTCTTTCCGGGTTGAGGACCTCCTCATAGGTGTTGAGTTGATGGTCCAAGAGACTGGGTCTGTTACACTATGAGATATATGATTTGTAACAGTCTTGCCGGGTTGAGGATCTCCTCATATGTGTTGAGTTGATGATCCAAGAGACTGGGTCTGTTACACTATCCATGGATAGAGATACATGTATATACATTGCCTACGGGCGTGATTATTGTGACTATGAACCAAAGCAGTAACTCTGAACTCTGAATATCGTATTAAATACTTGTTGGGCCCATAGGTGTCAAGGTTATATGAATGTCCTAAATAATGTTATGAGTTTAATGAAATGAGATGTTGGTTATGGAGTATGATTGATTAATGTTGAATGTGAAAAGATGTTGAAATGTGGTATGCTCATATGACTATGATTTGTGAAATGCATAATTGTGTGGTTAACTTTATATTTATGATGTTGATCTTATCAATAACATATGTGGCATTGCATTTCATTAAAGCATACCGTTAGCATGTTTTATCTTACTAAGCCGTTGGCTTAGCGCGATAGTGTTTAATCGCGCAGGTAGTAGAGTGGATAGAGTTGAACCCGAGAGTTCATCAAGACCTAGTGAGAGTAGACCTTGAAGAATCCATTTTGGGAGCTTAAAGATCAGAGCAGACTTGCCAATCATGTATAAATTTTATGTGTTGTAAAACTTGAGTTTTGATGTATATGAATTTGTAAATATGTAAATATTTTATAACTTCCGCTGTGTAATATTTAAATATGGGGGTTGTCACAAAACCTTTATTTTATGTTGTACTAGAAGTGTAAATCCTTTTTGCAGGTTGTAGTTGAGGTTACAAGGGGGATTTATTGGGAGTGTACTGAGAATGATTTTGTTTGCATTGGTTTGTGTAAAATGTTTTTAAAATAAGAAAAAAACCGGTTTTGTCGACACTTGGGACTCAATTTTTAGGCGAAACTATGGCAAAAATTTTGTAAAAAAAAATCGGAACTAAAATTGACTAAGTAAAATTGGTAGCAACATTAGGTTAGTGTGGCGCCTCTACTCAGCTTACATATGTAGGTTGGGAAGGGGTGTTACAATTGTTTTGGTATCAGAGCCTAGGTTTGAGATTCTCAACCTAGGTAAAATGTAAGAAAAAGACTATTTTTACTTAAAAAGTGAGTTTTTGAACAAAAATACATGTTTGGGATTGGCAGTCTCTGATCTTTAATAAGAGGTATTCTGTTGTGTTTGCAGACTTAGGTTGTGATGGATTCTCACTCACGTCAGTCGATTGAGGGTAGTGCCGAGAGTATTGCTCCTGCTGAGGGAGCTAGGGTTGATAGTGTTGAGGAGGCACCTGCTTCGGTGTCGGGTAGACCAGCTGGGGAGGAGGTTCCGCCAGCCTGGGTTAGGCCTATGATGGAAGCTATGAGACAAGCACCTGTGCAACCACAGCCACCGCCACCACCCCCTCAGCCTTCAGTACCAGTAAGGCACTATGATAAGCTAAGGAAATATGGAGCAGAGGATTTCTTTGGTACAGTTGATCCGGCTGTAGCAGAACAGTGGCTTGATAGAGTTCAGAGGGTATTTGTGCAGTTGCAAGCCACTTCAGAGGAGAAGTTTGACTATGCAAGATCTTTGCTACAGAAGGATGCCTACGACTGGTGGAAGACAGTGCCCCATTCTATGGATGATCCTCCAACACTGTCTTACACTGATTTTCTAAGGGAATTTGAGTTGAAGTATACTCCTAGGGAGTATAAAGATGGGAAGAAAAGAGAGTTTCTAGATTTGAAGCAAGATCATCGGACCGTAACTGAGTATGAGGTTGAGTTTATTCGACTGAGCCAGTATGCTGGGGGCATCATTGCTGATGAGATTGATAGATGTCGGCGATTTGAGGAGGGATTGAGGCCCTCGATCATGTGCTTAGTGGCTGGATCCAGATATCAGGATTTCTCACAGCTTGTGGCAGCAGCTCGAAGTGTAGAGCGAGCTCAAGTTATTGCAGCTGCTTCAGAGGAAGAGGTTAGGGTTAGGAGGCCCCAGTTTGAGGCAGGGTCTTCTTCTGCAAAGAGGGGTAGAGGAAGTTTTGTTCCTCGAAGCAGTAGGAGCCAGAGACCAGCGGGTAGGTCAGTGCAGTTCCAGAGACAGAGATTTAGACCTGCAGCTTCTGTAGCGAGTGCTCCTACTCCTGGAGTTCAGAGATCCACCTTACCTGTGTGTAACCAGTGTGGTGGATTGTAAAAAGAAAATTGTTTCTTTGAGAACGGGTGATGGTAGAGAGGTGATAGTATCTAATGAGCAGGAACAGCTAGCCTCCTTATTTGTTTCAGCTGTTGCAGCCAGGAGGTTGATTAGAAAGGGGTGTGAAGCCTATCTTGCTCATGTGGTGGATACTAGAGTGAAGGGTTCCCCTATTGATAGCATTGCCACAGTTACTGAGTTCCCGGATGTATTTCCAGAGGAGTTGCCAGGGTTACCTCCTGAGAGAGAGGTGGAGTTCGGTATTGAATTGTTGCCTGGTACCACTCCTATCTCGATTACTCCTTACAGAATGGCACCAGCAGAATTAAGGGAGTTGAAAGTGCAATTACAGGAGTTATTGGACAAAGGATTTATTCGCCCCAGTGTTTCTCCTTGGGGAGCTCCTGTGCTATTTGTGAAAAAGAAAGATGGTACTATGAGGTTGTGTATCGATTATAGGCAATTGAACAAGGTGACTATTAAAAATAAATATCCTTTGCCTAGAATTGATGACCTTTTTGATCAATTGAAGGGTGCAGCTGTATTTTCTAAAATTGATTTGAGATCTGGGTATCATCAGTTGAGAGTCAAAGCTGAAGATGTTCCTAAGACCGCTTTTCGGACCAGGTATGGGCATTATGAATTTTTAGTTATGCCTTTTGGTCTGACGAATGCACCGGCAGCTTTTATGGATTTGATGAATAGGGTGTTTAGACCCTATTTGGATCAGTTTGTGGTAGTGTTTATTGATGATATACTGGTGTATTCGCGGAATGAAGAGGAACATGATATGCATCTGCGGTTTGTGTTGCAGATTTTGAGAGAAAAGCAGTTATTTGCCAAATTGTCGAAGTGTGAGTTCTGGTTGGATCAAGTAGCTTTTCTCGGACATATTGTTTCAGCAGAAGGCATTAAAGTTGATCCGAGCAAAGTTGAAGCTGTATTGAATTGGAATCCACCTAAATCAGTGACAGAGGTTAGAAGTTTTCTGGGTTTGGCAGGTTATTACCGGCGGTTTGTGAAAGGATTTTCTTTGATAGCTACTCCACTCACCAGATTGCTTCGTAAGGGAGTGAGGTTTTTGTGGACAGATCAGTGTCAGGCGAGCTTTGAGCAGTTGAGAGAAATGTTGACTCAAGCGCCTGTTTTAACTTTACCTGTTGAAGGCAAACCATATGTGATCTACAGTGATGCTTCACATAGAGGTTTGGGGTGTGTATTGATGCAAGAAGGTAAAGTTATAGCTTATGCATATCGACAGTTGAAACCGCATGAGCTTAACTATCCAACCCATGATTTGGAATTGGCTGCCATTGTGTTTGCATTAAAGATTTGGCGCCACTATCTGTTTGGGGAGAAATGTTTCATTTACACTGATCACAAGAGTTTGAAGTATTTGGGTGTCCAGAAAGAACTCAATCTTCGTCAGAGGAGATGGTTAGAATTGATTAAAGACTACGACTGTTTGATTGACTATCATCCAGGTAAAGCAAATGTTGTTGCTGATGCCTTAAGTCGGAAGTCTTTAGCTGGTTTAACAGTTTATTCGCTCTCGTTGCTTGTTGAATTGAGAGCTCTGCGTGCTAACTTTGTATCTTGTGATGATGGTGCATTGTTGGCACAATTGCATTTGAAACCAGTTTTATTGGATCAGATCAGAGAGGCTCAGTTGACTGATATGAAGATTCAGAAGATTATTTCAGATTGTCACGATGGAAAGACTAGAGATTTTGTTGTGAGAGATGATGGGAGTCTCTGGTTCAAGAGCAGATTGTGTGTACCCGATGATGCTGATTTGAAGAGAGTTATTTTGGAAGAAGCTCATCAGTCAATGTTTGCTATGCATCCGGGTAATACGAAGATGTATCATGATTTGAGACAGCATTATTGGTGGATTGGTTTGAAGAGAGACATTGCAGATTTTGTGTCGAAATGTCTCACCTGTCAGAAGGTTAAAGCAGAGCATCAAGTCCCAACCGGGTTGCTTCAACCGTTGTCAGTGCCAGAATGGAAGTGGGAAAGAGTGACAATGGACTTTGTGTCTGGGTTGCCATTGACACAAAGGAAACATGATGCCATATGGGTGATTGTGGATAGATTGACTAAGACAGCTCATTTCCTTCTGGTGCGGATGGATTACTCTTTGGAGAGATTGGCTGAGCTGTATATCCATGAGATTGTGAAATTGCATGGTGTTCCAACTTCTTTAGTGTCTGATCGAGATCCCAGGTTTACTTCCAGATTTTGGAAGAGTTTGCATAGTGCTTTGGGTTCTCGACTGCACTTCAGCACTGCTTTTCATCCACAGACGGATGGACAGTCAGAGAGGGTGATACAGATTATTGAGGACATGTTGAGAAGCTGTGTCATTGATTTCACTGGAAGTTGGGATAGATTTTTACCTCTGGTGGAGTTTGCATACAACAACAGTCACCAATCTAGCATTGGTATGGCACCGTTCGAGGCATTGTATGGTAGACGGTGCAGAACACCTCTTTGTTGGAGTGAACTTGGTGAAGGTAAAATAATTGGACCTGATTTGATTCAAGAAACTGAGGAAAAAGTGAAGTTGATCCGAGGTAGGTTAAAAGCAGCTTCAGACCGACAGAAGTTTTATGCAGATCTGAAGAGGAGAGACATTCAGTTTGATGTTGGAGATAAGGTGTTTTTGAAAGTATCTCCTTGGAAGAAGATTTTGAGGTTCTGTCGGAAAGGAAAATTGAGTCCTCGCTTCATTGGGCCGTATGAAGTGTTAGAAAGAGTTGGGCCAGTTGCATATCGACTTGCTTTGCCACCTGAGTTGGATCGTATTCATAATGTATTCCATGTTTCTATGTTGAGGAGGTACAGGTCAGATCCATCTCATGTGTTGCCATTTGAGTCTATCGAAGTGAGCCCAGATTTGACATAAGAAGAAGCAACTTGGGAAAGTGAGCAAACTATGCGAGAGCAATATCCTCAACTATTTCAGAGTTGATATCAGGTAATTTCGAGGACGAAATTTCTTTTTAGAGGGGGAGAATTGTAATATCCTCATTTATGCCCAGGAAGTTTTGCATATTGTTGTTGCTGTTATTGTTATATATTGGATTGAATATATGTGTTAAATTGTAAGAGAAAAGAAATTGAGAAGAGAAAGTATATGTATATGTATTTTGGGAAGAAATAGGGTTTAGAGACAAATTTATATGTTGTGTATATGTTAATATATATGACATATAAAGTGGTCAAAAGGCTTGGTCAATGCAAGAGAAGATATTTATTTGAGATTGGTAAATTACTTAATTGGGCACATATAAGACAAAAAGATAATTATGTGAATAAGGGCACTTTGGTAATTGCTTGGATAAAATCACACGGTGAATATTTAAAAAAGGTTTGACTTGTGTTTTCTTCATCATTTCTTCTTCTTCTTCTTGTTGATGGCCGGCCCTCCATAGCCAAAGAGAAAGAAAGAGACAAGTGATGGTTTTGATGATTTCAAGCTTAAATTGAAGAAAGATTAAGTGTTCAAGTGTTGATTTAAGAAGTTTTTAACTAAGGTAAGATCTTTTCTCTAATTTCTTCAATTCTTTTGAAGTGGTATGATTAAGTTGCTTATGGTATGATTGTAAGTATTGATTTTGCTTGATAGATGAGAAGTTGGGTTGGTGTTGGTGATGGAAGAGTAAGATTGGTGTTTAGTGAAATTGTTTCTGTTTTAGGATTAGTAAAGGCTGTGACTTGTATGATTTTTAATTAATTTTAGAAAAATGTTCTTGAAGTGAATTTTTGATATGTTGTGCCTCTATGAGTCTAGAATGACTGAAAAATATGTTGATTCGATTTTGGAATGGTTATGAGTTTAGAAAAATTATTTTTAGTAGAACTGTTCCAGCAGGTACCTTAACTGAGACAGCTATATTTCGGGATTTTTAATAAAATGTAGAAAAATAATATCCAATTGAATTTTGGATATGTTGTTTCTTAGTGAGTCTAGTATTTGAGAAAAATAATTTAGAACCACGTTGATTGAATTTGATTTATGGAATTCACAAAGTTCAGAACTGCTGCCAGGATGCAGGGCATTTGGGGCAGTCTGGTTAGGTGAACTATTTGACCAAGATTTTGTGTTCAGTTTGATCTGAAATTTTAAAGGGATGATTTTAAGATACAAAACTAAATTCTGTAAAACTTTTAGAATTTTTAGTCAAGTAGATTATTTTATACAATTTTTCAAAATAAGGATAAAATGGAGTTTAAAACCAGAATGTACTATTTATGGTTAGGGTTTTAATTCTTTGTTCTTCTTGCATTGCTTTGGTTTTCCAAAGGTAGGTTGGTCCTTAAACCTAACCCTAAATACTTTAAACACACTTGAATCAATGAATGTTATAATCAATTGTTCTTTGCCCTAATTGCATTGTTGAGATTGAACAATGTTATGTTGTGCATTGTGAATGGTAATGTGTTTCATGAGTAATGTGGAATGAAATGTTGATATTTATGAATGATGCTATGTGAGATATAATGTGATCATGGATGAGATATATATATATACTTGAATAATGAGATGTTATATTGTGAAATGAAATGTGAAGCCATTGTTATTGGCTAAGATGATGTAAATGAAAGAAAGAAGGCATGTTTGCCTAAATGTGATGAGAATTGAGAATGGAAATGAATTGTTTGTTTAATATGTTATTCAGTTTCAGAGTTCTGGATTTGGGTGGCATGCCTAAGAAATGATGAAAGGTAACAGTCTTGCCGGGTTGAGGACCTCCTCATAGGTGTTGAGTTGATGGTCCAAGAGACTGGGTCTGTTACACTATGAGATATATGATTTGTAACAGTCTTGCCGGGTTGAGGATCTCCTCATATGTGTTGAGTTGATGATCCAAGAGACTGGGTCTGTTACACTATCCATGGATAGAGATACATGTATATACATTGCCTATGGGCGTGATTATTGTGACTATGAACCAAAGCAGTAACTCTGAACTCTGAATATCGTATTAAATACTTATTGGGCCCATAGGTGTCAAGGTTATATGAATGTCCTAAATAATGTTATGAGTTTAATGAAATGAGATGTTGGTTATGGAGTATGATTGATTAATGTTGAATGTGAAAAGATGTTGAAATGTGGTATGCTCATATGACTATGATTTGTGAAATGCATAATTGTGTGGTTAACTTTATATTTATGATGTTGATCTTATCAATAACATATGTGGCATTGCATTTCATTAAAGCATACCGTTAGCATGTTTTATCTTACTAAGTCGTTGGCTTAGCGCGATAGTGTTTAATCGCGCAGGTAGTAGAGTGGATAGAGTTGAACCCGAGAGTTCATCAAGACCTAGTGAGAGTAGACCTTGAAGAATCCATTTTGGGAGCTTAAAGATCAGAGCAGACTTGCCAATCATGTATAAATTTTATGTGTTGTAAAACTTGAGTTTTGATGTATATGAATTTGTAAATATGTAAATATTTTATAACTTCCGCTGTGTAATATTTAAATATGGGGGTTGTCACAAAACCTTTATTTTATGTTGTACTAGAAGTGTAAATCCTTTTTGCAGGTTGTAGTTGAGGTTACAAGGGGGATTTATTGGGAGTGTACTGAGAATGATTTTGTTTGCATTGGTTTGTGTAAAATGTTTTTAAAATAAGAAAAAAACCGGTTTTGTCGACACTTGGGACTCAATTTTTAGGCGAAACTATGGCAAAAATTTTGTAAAAAAAAATCAGAACTAAAATTGACTAAGTAAAATTGGTAGCAACATTAGGTTAGTGTGGCGCCTCTACTCAGCTTACATATGTAGGTTGGGAAGGGGTGTTACACCGCATGAGCATGATTGGGTCCGGTTTCCCTTGGAGTGGTCCCATATCTAGAGGTTTGACAAATAACTCTTCAAGTGAAGAAAAATTCATCTTCTCATTCTTAGTTAGGAGAACTACTTTAGTAGCTTCCTTTTATCCTAACCCTTTTCTAAAAACCAGTGTCTTGAAATCTGGAAGCTCTGCTATGCCTATCTTCCCTTTCCCAAGGCCAGTGCTAGGTAGGTAATTCATTTTCTTCATCATAGTCAAAAACCTAGAGTCCACCATCTCATTATGAAAAATAATAGCCACTTGAAATCCATTGAGTGGCCTTTCAATCATTAGAGCATTAACTACTTCATTATCCTCAGCCTCGATAACCATTGGCTCATCTACATTTGGGAACTTTATCTTTTGATGAAGTGTTGAAGGAACTCACCAAGAGGGTGAAACTAGGGTTATACCAACAGTAATGCAAAGGTGACTGGCATATCTAGGACTACAAATTACACGATGGATTCAATTAGGCCAGCCTTCACAAAAGCCTTAAAGGTTCCTTTAGCATGCCTTTAAATATTATCATATGCCCTAATTATCACTACGGTTGAGCTCAAATCTCTTATAGACATTGCTAGATTTGGTAGGATCTTGAGTGCGCTGACATTTATGATAGATCCATCATCAACTATGATGCATGGAGCCTTTTTTCCTTTGACTTCTACTTTGATAAAAGTGAGCAGATGTGATCTCTTCCCTCTTCTAGCAAATCAGCACTTGAAAATGATGCCAACCCAACATCAACTTTATTTTTCTTCTGAGAATCATCACCTTTCTTTACTTCCTCATCCTTGTTTACCCCCCAAAAAATGAATAAGTTCATCTAGTGTTGTAGAAGTGGAAATCTGTATGCTCGTCAAAGCTTTGGCCTTAGTTTCTCGATGATTCTTAGATGTAGCCAGTAAATTCCAAATGCTAATACTAACTTGAGTTCTATTTAACTGCTTAAGAACAACATCATCTTCCTCTTCTTTACCCTTTCTATGGTGATAATCTAGCTTGAGTTCTCCCAAAGGAAGTAAAAGCAGATAAAGGAAAAGATTCTAAAATAGGAGGTAATTACCAAATCTAGCAATGTCTATAAGAGATTTGAGCTCAACCGTGGTGATAATTAGAATCTTGAGTGGGCTGACATTTATGATAGATCCATCATCAACTATGATGCATGGAGCCTTTTTTCCTTTGACTTCTACTTTGATAAAAGTGAGTAGATGTGATCTCTTCCCTCTTCTAGCAAATCAACATCTGAAAATGATGCCAACCCAACATCAACTTTATTTTTCTTTTGAGAATCATCACCATTCTTTACTTCCTCAGTCTTGTTTAACCCCCATAAAATGAATAAGTTCATCTAGTGTTGTAGAAGTGGAAATCTATATTCTCATCATAGCTTTGGCCTTAGTTTCTCGATGATTCTTAGATGTAGCCAGTAAATCCCAAATGCTAATATTAGCTTGAGTTCTTTTCAACTGCTTAAGAACAACATCATCTCTTCTTTACCCCCTACTTTAGAATCTTTTCCTTTATCTGCTTTTGCTTCCTTTGGGAGAGGCCTCAAATAAGGCTTACCAGAGCAAATGTTCAACACCTCATCCTCTTCAAGTTTGGACCAAGTCTACTTTTCTTTCTTGGATTCTGGCTCACCATCACTGTCGGTTGAATCCCAAAACTCTTTCACAATGCAGATGGCTACTTCCCTTTTACCCCAGTTTATTCAACCTTGCTAAGCACCTCTTCTTCTTTGGTTGCCTCTCCACCTGTATCTTGGAAAGAACACAGAACAAATTTCTCATTCAAACCTCCTCCTATCATTAAGGTTGCCGGTGGTACTCTGTTAAACCTAGGCAATGGATTATGTTTTGTGTTATTCTTGTTAAGTTTAGGCAACTTTTCACTGCCAATCAAATTCTGAATTTAATGCCTCAATCTCAAACATATGTCAGTCTCATGCCCTTGCATTTGGTGGAAATGGCAAAAGGCCTTAGCATCAAAGTTGGGTGATAGAGGAATTGGCAATGGTTGAGGAGTTAATGACTATAATAGCCCTCCCTTCTATAACTCGTTGAAAGCCCAAGACAATGATTTTTCCAACTCCAAAAATAGCCTCCTACCTCCTTGGCCAGTTGCATTAACATTGACTACCTTTTGCATGCTTTGATTACCAGACTGATAGTTCCCTTTCTCATTCCTTCTTATAGAAAAATTTTCTTCTCTCTTTCCCATTCTTTTATTTGCATGCCAATTTGAAGAAGGTCTTTAAAATCCCTGAAAAGGGTGTGGGACATGTGTTCATAATGATTAGGCAAGAAACCTCTCATTGTCATCCTAATATGGTCGAACTCATCTGGCCTATTCTTAAGCAAAGCAGCCTTATTTCTCCATCTCTTCATATAATCAATAAAGTTCTCATTCTGCTTCTACTTGATTGACTCTACCTTCATTAGTGTAACTTCCAAATCATCATTGTATCCATACTACTAGATGAAGGCTTTGTATAGTGAATCCAAATTATTCTGAGTAATGTCCTTTAATGTGTTGAACCAATTTTGCACAACATGATACAATGAGAGCATAAAGTACCTTAGAGTTTGAGCCTTAATTGCTCAAGCAGACTGCGTGGTAGTGATGTATTGCTTGACATGTAGATGAGGATTTTTAGTTCCATCAAACTTAGCAAAGGAAGGCATCTTGAACTTATAAGGGGCTTCCTCATCTTGTTTAAAAAAATTATCTACTTCTAACATCTCCTCAACCTTCAGCTTCTTTTTAAACTTTTTATCTAAATCAGCAATCATCTTCTCCACATCAAATGTTTCAGTCTTTTCCACAGTTGCCTTCTTTATAGCTTTTGTTTCTTTCTTCTTATCTTGAGGATCTCATCATCAATCATTACTTTGTCATCATCAAAAGGCCACTTCACCAACCTTAGCCTTTCCCTTGTCCTTTAGCTTCGTAATACTTGCATATGCTTTAATAGTGTTTGCAAATAGTGCAGCTAGGTAGCTTTTCATGTTCTCAGCTAGGGCCCCTTTAGTTCTTCCATCTTGGAGTTGAGGGAATCATCCATCATCTTCTAAACTTGTTCAGGTTCCATTGCTTTTGCTGAGAAGCTGACTGAGTTGTTACTGGACTCTACATCACTAGTGTACTTTAGGTTGTCATAAGCTCTTAAGCTGGTGTTGTCCAAGTCTATGAGCCAGAAAGGATCAATGCTATGTAATGCAATGCATGTATGCATGTATGCACAAATAACAATCAAGCAAAAAGAGTAAGAATGACTCTTCCAACCTTATATCACCCATACATGAATGACGAGTCTTTTTTCGTAGGTATATAGTCAACAAAATATCAACATGGGACATCTTGCTTTTGAAAAAACTCACTCGGATGATTTAATCAATAGTTGTTTTTTTCAAATTTAGAAGTCACTCCATAATAATTCCCATTAATTAAGTCTTAATCTATTGGGCTAACAAAAAGATAGCTTTTATGTTATATTATGGATTAAAACCAAATTAACAAGTTTATCATAAATAGATTTCTCATTTAGAAAAGCAACTAATGATTTGTGCCACAAACAAGCCTATGATTAACAAGTCTTAGTATAAATTAGGCCCACGATTGATTTTTAATATTCCATAATTGACCCAACTAGTTGTAAGCCCATTTGAGAAAAAGTTATATTTTGAAAAAGTGTTTCAAAGCCCCTTGTAAAAAGACTTGTTGAAGAATGAATCTTGGGCTTTGTACTTAGGCCATGAGATGAAAAATGGTTTTGTATCAAAGACTATTGTAAAAATATTTGTTTAAAATTGGATTTTGGGCTTTGAGCTTAGGCCATCTTAAAGAGGTTTTATATCCAAAGACCATCTTTGAAAAAGAATTTGAAAAGAATTTGTCTTTAAATTATTTTGGGTTTTATACCATAATTAGGTCTTATTAGAAAAAGACAAAAAAAATAGGCCATAATTCAAACAAAGATATATTAACCATAGTCAAACAACAAGCACTTAGGGTAAACTTAAGGAAAGTTACTAGTCCAATTACATGAGTTTTAGTCTTTAGGTTGAAAAGTTTAGGCTCCTATAGAAAGTATATACCAAAAGGTACAAGGCTATGAGTGATTATGCCATGCTCGATCTCCATACCTTGAGTCAAAGTATGGTATCCCTTACATAATATAGCACAACTACAAAGGGCGCCCTAACTCACACAAATAATGCAGTCTAAATGATGCAATGGATAATATCATAATAAGAAAGAATAAAATAATATAAAGACCAATGGAATCAACTTCACTTATCCTCAGTGAGTTACCATTGTGAGCAAGAATTTTTGCTCCCAAACCTATGTGGAATGGTTCTTCTAACTTCGGCATAGTTAGGCTCAGGGCCTTAAAGAACACGAACCTAAACCTAGAGAAAATGGAGTCACCACTCGAACATGCCGAAAAAAAGAAAGGGGTGGATAACTTAATTCCTAAGGAATCCCTAACTCCCTATTGGGTTCGAAAAGTTAGTTATGCATGGGGAAGGTGAGAATGACCTAGCACCCCCATAGCGCCTGGTTCATTGGAACTTGCCTCCTTTTCAAGTCTAAATATTATTAAATTCTTAACTTATTGAAATATTATCCATAACATATGCAATTAATGTAAACAAATATTCATTATATTAAAATCAAAGAAGTCCAATCAAATGAATAAAATGGGCACCCATACAAGATGAAAACATGCCCTTACAATAATGTCCAATGTCCAAAACTAAATAAAATAGGACACCCACCATGATGGAAACATGTCCTTTACATTAATCCCAAACTCCATAAAATAAAATAAATAACAAACAAAATAAATAAGACACCCACATAGTGTGGAAACATGTCTTTTACATCCTTGGAATAAAGATAATCAAATTAAAACATTCAACCATTCATTATGAATAAAAGTAAACCATCCATCACAAACCAAATAAAATAAATCATCCATCATACATAAGTATATAACAATAAATTAGATAATCAAATCTAGATTTTAATCTCAAACTTAGATAATAGAAATGTGAAATAGGGTTCTATTTATGGAATTAACATCTTAAGGTAAGAATTAGGGTTTTTAAGGTTCTGAGCAATCAAATTAGGGTTTTGGTATAAAAATTAGGGCTTTAGATCCTTAATTATGCAAACTAGGGTTTTGGGGATTAAATTAGGGTTTTAATGTGAAAATGAAGGTTTTTAGGGTTTTGGATGCAAACTATGGTTTTTATGTGAAAATTAAGGTTTTTTAGGATAAAACGAGGCTTTTTGGACTTTGGAAATAAAACTAGGGTTTATATGTGAAAATTAGGAATTTTTTCGGTAAAACTATGGTTTTTGGGCTTTGAAAACAAAACTATGGTTTTTTAGGTGAAAATTAGGGTTTTTAGGATAAAATTAGGGTTTTAGTTTTTTTTTAGAAATAAAATTAGGGTTTGACACTTAAATTTTGGCTACTATAATTATGTTCATAAATTGATGACCACTAGATTTTAATTCTAATAGGTTAGTTTTCGAGCTTATGTTGATTTGAAGAATTGAGATTGCAACTACAAATTTCAACAAATCAATTCCTACTGGATGAAGATGTCTACTGCACGATAATATGGTTTTTTAAGAAATAAGGATTGCTACTGAAAATTTAAACAGTTGCAAAATATTATATGAAATAATAACAAAAGTGGCTTATTGTAAATTTTAAATGAGAAACCAAACCTTTGTTTGTTTGCTCCACCAAATTGAAAGTGTTCAACAAGCTTTCTATCTGAATCAACTTTGAGTGTTAGTTGAGCGAGGCAATCTAAAGACAGAGCCTACTGCCTTCTCGGTTGCTATGTGTTGGTTGTTTTTTTAATGCTAGGTTATCTTGATAAATGGTTGTGTGTTTACTACTGCCTGCTATTAGGTATCCCCAACTTTTTACTTTTTAATCTTCTATTTATAGGCAAAGACAATTTAAAACAAAACCCTAATTTGTTAATCCGAAGGTTAATCGAAGTCCAAGACTAATTAGGAAACCTAAACTGCCCAATAATCAAAATTAAAACCAAAATTAAAAGGCTATGGCAAATTGGCTAATCCTCCATGGCGAATTGGCTAAGCCTCCAAGGAGAATTGGCGTTGGCCAATTTGTCGGGAGTTTAGGTTTTGGGCTTAGTCTGGCTTCGTTTTGCATTTTAAAATTGGATCGACCCTATTTTGGTCTTTTAACATTAAATCATATTAGGTTTAGGACTTTAAAAATTGAATTGACTTACTTTAGGCCTTTAAAAATTGGACTGACTTAATCCAAACCTATAAACTGGGTTTAAGTCTTTAAAATCGGAGCAAATTTGACTTGGCCTTGTTAATTGGGATCGAACTAGCTTAGTGCCAAAATCAAGGGTCTATAAATTGGCTAGGCCAATTCATCATGGTTTTACATTTTCAGCTCAAACCGGCTTGGTTTGGGATTTTAAGATCATACCAGACCTAATTTGGGCTTTAAAAATTTGATCAGACTAGGTTTAAACTTTTAAAATTGGATCAAACTATGTTTAATCTTTAAAAAGTGGATCAGACTAGATTTAATCATTTGAAATTGGACCACACTTAATTAAGGCCAAAACTAAGGGTCTATAATTTTGCCCCCTACTTAAACAATCTTGAATTCATTTAGAAAGTGAAAAGTAATATGCTTTTAAGCCGATCTTGGATGAGGATGGGTTCTGGACTCATGGCTTAGTTTGGGTTCTGGATCAGTGAATGGATTTAGGTTTTGGACCCGCGATTTGGTATGGGTTCTAAATCCATGACTGGATTTGGGTTCTGGACCTGAGACTTAGTTTAGGTTATGGACCCGAGACTAGATTTAAGTTCTAGACCCATAAGCTGGTTTTGGGTTCTAGACCCATGCTATTTTGGATGCTTCAATGATTTAAGAAAAACCATATCAACTTTAGCACTTCTAGCTTGATTGATCATCTATCTTGATTGATCTTCTATCATTTGAGAATTTTGGCTTTCTTTTGGCCATTTGTTCCATTCTTCAATGGATTCTGCTGACCTAGTGTCATCTAAGGGTTTTGGCTTTCTTTGGCCAATTGTTCCATTCTTCAATGGATTCTACTGACCCTCTGTCATCTAAGAGTTCTGGTTTTCTTCTAGCCATTTGTTCAACTCTTTAATAGATTATGCTAACCTTCTATCATCTGATAGTTCTGGCTTTTTTCTAAACATTTGTATCATTTTTCAATGGATTCTACTGACCTTCTATCGTCTAAGAGTTCTAGCTTTCTTCTAACCACTTGCTCCATTCTTCAATGGATTCTACTAACATTCTATTTTCTGAGAGTTATTGCTTTCTTATAGCCATTTGTTCCATTCTTTAATGGATTATGCTGACCTTTTGTCATCTGAGTGTTCTGGATTTCTTCTAACCACTTGTTCCATTCTTCAATGGATTTTGCTAACCTTCTATCATCTGAGAGTTGTGGCTTTCTTCTAGCCACTTATTCAATTCTTTAATGGATTCTGTCGAACTTTTGTCATTTGAGAGTTCTAGCTTTCTTTTAGCCACTTATTCAATTCTTTAATTGATTATGCTTTGCAAAAAATTCAGCTATTTTTTAGCTAGCCCTTTATTTCATCTCTTTGCCTCCTACGTGGCAAAATATTGAAAGTTTGAAAATATTTTATCCATGCATAAAATTAAAAAATTAAAAAGAAGAAGCTTTACCCATGTGTAGGCTCAAACCATTGATTTTGTTCATACGTAGGCTCTAACTGATGTTTGTATTTTGTCTAGTTCTTTGTATAAGTATGAATCTCCATTTCTATAAAGTGACTTGCTCTTTCTCAAGCAACAAGCCTTCCATGCCCCATGATGCTATGTTTGCATCTCAAAGTTCTGTTGCTCACTTTAACAAAGAATGGGCAATACAGAAACAAAATGCATTATAATATGCTCTTATATGCATGATATGCATGAATAATACTTAAGTGGTTCCATTGATTCACAGACTAAGGTGATCAACTGAAGCTCTCCCATTGGTTCCTTCTAGATGCTCATTCAGGTCTTACCTTCACATTTATGGCTTTATGTCCAAAATGTTGGAACAAGGAGTAGTGGGGGCTAAAGCAGCATGGTTAGAGACATGAGAGACATCCATTTTAACATATTTGGTTCGCAACTTCTTCACAACATGGCCTTGCAAGTGATCCTTTCATTAGCCTACTTTTTCCTAATATGTCCCTTGAGGTTCAACAATACAGCATACTTCTTGTAGACACTTAATTTTTGACCTAGTCCGGTCCGTTATTTTTTATATAGTCAAAAATAATTTTTGTCATATTTTAATTAAATAATATTTATTTTAACATTTATTATTTATAATTTTCAATAAAAATAAAAATGGTTAAGTTAATAAAAATAATAATAATAATAAATAAGTAAACAAAAATAAAAAATAATAATAAAAATAAAAATGGGCGACAAAAAATTCATCTCTGAAAATGGAATTGGCCAAGGCCAATTCGCCCGCAGGAAAGCCATTTCCTCGTAGGAAATTCCTGCAGTGAATTGGCTGGCTGCCCAGCCAATTTCGCACCAGCTCTCGCAGTTTTGGCCAACGCTCGCAGTTTTTGCCAGCAAAATTTTTCCAATGCAATTTTTTCTGAAACCAAATTCTATTTGGTTTCGATTTCTTTTCCTAATTAATTTTAGTTTCCTTAAACAATTAGAATTAGATTTATGATTTTTCCTATAAATAACACTTTAAAACTCAGAATTAAGGGGCAAAAAAAAATTAGTGTGGTCGAAAATTAGACTTTTGAACTTGGATTGAATCGGAGTAAAGAAAAGGCAGAAAACCCTAACAAGCAAGAAATCAACAATTCATCAAAGTTAGCAACCTTGCCTTTGTCTTTGTTCATCCAAAAAGCAATTTTGGTGGAACCAATGAACAAAGGTTTGAATCTCTATTTTCTTTATTTATTTCTTTACAATAGCTTCATCATTCAAATTGGATTAATTGTTTCATCAAACAATTTGATCAAAAACTTCAAAAACCCTAAATTGTTTCTTCTGTTTCCAAAAACTTTAAAACCCTAACCTAATCTCTATTCCAAAAATTCAGTAGCCTTATTTTTTTAAGCATCAAAAGCTTTAACGCTAATTAATCCTTCTTTCCAAAATCACACAGTAAGCATTATTCTTTTAAAAATAACACTAGTTTCTTCCAATTTCAAAACCCTATTTTCTAAATCATAAACCCTAAAATCTTAATTTTCAACACCAAAACCTACAACCCTAAAAGCCAGTTCGGGCCCCGACCCCACAAGGGGAGCTGCCCCCTTAACCCCCGCCCGCTGACCGGCTAGCGGGACCGCCGTATGGGCTTGGGTCAATATTTATTTGTGTATTATAAGTTTTTATGTTTAACTTCCTTTGTTATGATTATTCTAGCTTTATTCAAAATATAAACCTAAATCCTAATTTATTAAAACCATAAATCCTAATTATGTTTTCAAATCTTCACAGTAGATTTTTATAATTTTATTCACTGGGATATTTTAATCCTTCAATAACTCCATTAAAGATTGTTTATGTTTGTTTCATCTAAAAGTACCTAAGTAGTTATTATAGTCAACATTAAAACCATACTTAAATTTGATCTTGGTAAAGCATCAAATCCTAAATCATAATTTGCAAAATCAAGGTTTCAAACCATAAAACCCTAATTTGATTAACCAAAAAACCTTACTACTTTCTTAAATTCATAAAACCCTAATCCATTCCAATTTTACAAAACCTTTACAATAGGTTAAACAAATAACAATAATAATACTAAAATCCCAACTAAATGTTAATTAAAGAACTTTAAATAGAAACAGTAAACCCTAATTTGTATCTTTATGTAACATCCCGAATTCCAGATTGGAAAGAAACAGACATAGAGGATATGAGTTAGGCTTAGAACAAAGGAGTTTAGAACATGACCTATAACTTGAGCTCGAATTTCATCCAAGTTAATGACAGAATTAGAGAGTCTCAAAGAAGACTTAATTGTTTATTTGTGTCTTAGATAGACGTATAACTTTAAATTACCCAATTTGGAGTTGTACAGAATAAGATATGATTGATTTAGTAGACAATGTGCAAGCTGCCTTAGGACAGCATAGTAGGCTTGACTTCAAAGGACCGTCAAAAATCAGATATAGCTCGGATCGACCTGAAATTTTGACAAAATATAGCCCCGGATGTCTAGTTTCAGTGGGAATAAGACTTACTTAATTTGGAGTTGTGAGTAAAAAGATATTAATAAATAAAGACAGCAAGGTTTGGAAGGATATCAAAAGGACCTAAGTGAGAATTTCTCAAAAGTTAGGGGCAACTATGTAAACTTAAAAATTAAGAGTCGGAAGTTATTAATAGTGCCCATATCCAACCCTGGAAGAATATTCTCGAGATTAATCGGGTCATAACCATGGGTTTCAATTTTTTCCGAAAACGCACGGTTTAAAAGTTACAATCGATTAATCGCCCGAATGTAAAGTGGGCCCGGTTTCTTGTCGGGACCGTACGGGTAACATGGGACAACTTTAGGGTATCCAATGGGAAGAGGGATAAGTGGGAAGAAGTAATGGGAAAGAAAACTATAAAAATATCTTGTTGGCCAATCAAAAGTTACCATTTAGCATGAGTATTAAATAAAGAGAGAGAAAGGTGGACAAGTGGTCTTAAAGGATTTATCCAACACATAAGGTAATCATCATCTCCCTTATATATATATATATATATATCATGATATGAAGAACCAATTTCTCTCTTTTCCACTTACAAATTTCGGCCACAATAGGAAAAGCAAAAGGGAATTAAAGAGCAAGGTTTGGTACTTTAACCATGGAACTCCTTTTGAAATTTTTCTATTTTACAATTAGTAAAATGCTGTGACTTGTATGATTTTTAATTAAATATAGAAAAATTATCTTGAGTTGAATTTTGGATATGTTGTTTTTTAGTAAGTCTAGTATTTGAGAAAAATAATTTGGAACCACATTGATTGAATTTAATTTACGGAATTCTTAAAATTCAGAACTGCTGCCAGGATGCAGGGCAACCGGAGCAGTCTGGTTGGGTGAATTAGTTGACCAAGATTTTGTGTCCAGTTTGATATAAAATTTTAAAGGAATGATTTTAAGATGTAAAAATAAATTATGTAAAAAGTTTAGAGTTTTTAGCCAAGTGGATTATTTTATACAAATTTTCTAAAACAAGGATCAAGTTGGGTCAAGAACCAGAGTTTATTGTTCATATGGAAAATTTTCATTATTAACTTGGTCAAAAACTTGGTGTGGGTGTTTTATCATTTTATTTTTAGTATTGAGTTTAATTATGATATGAAGAATAAATTAAGATGGAAACTATGTGAATACATATGATACATATGTGAGTATATGTGATATTTGTGTAAATATATATTGTATGCACACGGAGAATATGTGGTATATATACGAAGTGAATGGGTATATATGAAATGTTATATATGCTCTACTCGGTAAATGGGTAAAACCGGTCTAGAATGGGGGTTTGGCATGCCATCCAACCGGCAGTACTGTCTTAACGGCTTCGGTCGGGATATTACTTACGCGCGCGCGGTTATTTTATATCGTGTGAGGTCAAGATCATGGCAACTAGTCGTGTGAGACCAAGACCACGCAGTTATTCTATATCGTGTGAGACCAAGACCATGGCAATTATTCGTGTGAGGTCAAGACCACGCGTAACTCTATATGAGGTCTCATTTCGAGATCGGTGTATTCATAATTACCTAGTGGAGCATATTAACTCGTAATTATAATGAAGTTATATTACATGTTGTTTATATACAGAATGTGAATCTTAACTTAATTAGAAAATATAAATATGATGATTGTATGAAAATAGTTTAATTATGCAGTATTCTACTTTTACATGTGTTTCAACAAACCTTCCTTGCACTATTTATATTCGGCAATGGTTAAAGTACCCACTAAGCAATGCTTAGCGAGTTTAGTTTCTTCTAAACTCGTAGGTTATTAGCAAGAAGCCAGTAGCGAGCAGAGGAGTCCTACGATTTGTCGGTCATCAACAAACTTAAGTGGTGCTCTTTATTTTGTATTTTTGTATTAGAAACTGGCATGTACTTATTTGAACAATACAAAGAGATAACTTGATGTAACATGTAAGTCTAGTAATGTATAATAACTGTATGGTTTTAAATTGAGTTGGGTTGTGAATATAGAAGTGTGAATTCTTCTTGCAGGATTGTAGTTGAGGTTATAAGGGTGGATCATTGGGAGTGTATTGAATTTGTTTGTATTCGCATTGGTTTGTGTAAAAATGTTTTCAAAAATAAGAAAAATCAGTTTTGTCGACACTTGGGACCTCCATTTTCAGGGGAGGTTATGGCAAATTTTTTTTAAAATCTGTACTTAAAATTGGCTAAGTAAAATATTAAGACACAATCACCTTGAGATAACAGTCCATCTTGGTCTATAAACGTAAGCTAAGATGGGGTGTTACACTTTACTTCCTTTATTTAATTTTAGATTTGATTATGTAGTTTATTATATGCTTTGATGGTTGATTTATTTAATTTTAATGCTTGATTTATTTAATTTATCATGGATGGATGTTTTCTTTATTGTTATTATTTATTTGTTTTAGTATTAAAATTTTAAGAGGTATGTTTCTACTTTGTGGGTACCTCATTAGTTAAATATCATGTAATTTAAATTACTTTTATATTTTGGATCAATGTAAAGGACATGTTTCTACCTTTTGGTGGGTGTCTATTTAGTTTAGACGTGGATGATGTAAGGACATGTTTCCATCTTCGGATGGGTGTCCATTTATTTGCTTTGTTTGGACATTGCTTTGATTTTAATATAATGATGCTTTATTTCAATTGTTGCGTGTAATATGGATAATATTGTTATACTTAAGAATTTTATAATATTAAGACCTGCAAAGGAGGCCAGTTCCAATGAACCGGGCATTGTGGGGGTGCTGGGCCATTTCTCACCTTCCCCACATGTACCTAACTTTCCGAACCCATTAGGGGGTTGGGGATTCCTTAAGAATTGAGTCATCCACCCCTTTCTTATTCCCGGCCCGTCTGGGTGACGAATCCATTTTCTTCGGACTTAGGTCCGTGTTCTTTAAGGCCCCGAGCCTAAACAGTGCCAATGTCGCAAGAACCATTCCACCGGGAGTGGGGGCAAAAATTCCCGCTCACACTTTTATAAACTTGAAGGCTCGTATTAAAAAAAATACTTTTTTTAAATCATTAAAATCACATATTGGTTTTGCTAAATTAGTGTCAATATATCTCATAGCTCGATTTTCTAAATTAACATATCTATAATATGATAACCCTAGTTACGATACTAAACACGGAAATCATTTAAGCAAAAATTGTTGTACTTCAGAAGGCACATACACATTACTTTGCCAAAGGTCTCATTGAGTTTAAATATTATTTATCTCATATGCATGCTTATTCAAATAATCTCTACTAATAGACTCCACCTATAAAGAGAGATCAACATGTCTTTAATAGGTTTGAAATGGGGTCTATTAGGTATATGGGCTAAGTGAAAAGCCATTAAACTAGAGCTGATGTGATACTTTTGACAAATATTCACACTACAAACTTCTTATTGGAACCATATGCTGCTAGAGGTATTCTTAAACTCCGAGCATCATTTTAACCTTCAAGGCACCTCTCATCTTAGAACTTAAATCCTTCCTTTATAAATAGGTAGAGCTTGAAATCTTGCTTCATGAAAAGATAAAGCTTGAAATCTTGCTTCATGATAAGATAGAGCTTGGGTTTTTATCTCCGTGGCAGAAATTTTGATCTTATTAAGATGACACTTACTTTAGCGACCCTTATTCTTCTTTCTCTCTTTTTCTCTTTTTTTTTTCTTTTATGTTTTTTCTTTTGTTTTTTTTATTTCTTCTTCTTTTCTTTTTGTTCTTTTTTTATTGTTGTTGTTGTTTCTTTTTTTTTTCTTTTTTTTGGGTCCTACCTCCAAGAGAGTTGTCTTGTTTGTACCATCTTATGCTTCTGACAATGAATGAATGGAGTAGCATGGGTCTGCTTCAGTGAGGATGAATCCTTTGTAACCCTGATGTCATTTCAATGATGAAATAGATATGAGATATTAAGTCCAATTTAGGTAAACTTCAACTATCCTTATGGTCTCAACTATGCATTATTTTCTTTAATCTTTTTACCTGATGACCTTAGTGATCATCGGACTTGTCATAAATGTCACAACAGCTCTGGGTAGGTTATCAAGGTTCATAATTGAATAAAAAGCAAGCTAAAATCTCATGAAGGGTCAAAGGGGACAAACTAGGGATGAATGTTAACGAGGTGGATTCTAGTTGCTGGCTTACTAAATAATGCACAGATCATCTCTTCCTTAAATAAGCAGAGTTCAATTTCATCTTGAAAGTTCATCAAAGCATGTTCTAAGATTGACTAGGACCTAGAAACACATAATTATACAGGAGCCCTCTCTATGTAAGCATACACATTTCTATGCTATAGAACAACTCCCTCACCTAGTAAAGTCATTCGAATTATAATGCATAGATATACTAATTTATGAATACCAAGCTAGATTCATCATTGGTTGACACCAAAATGAGCAAAGATCAACATAACATAAATAGTCTATTCATAAAAATGTTAATCGAAACACATTTGTTCTAAAAAAATATCAAATAAAGAAGAAATAAAATAAGTAGCACTTAAGCCTAAGGAAGTTTGTTGAATTGTAGTTGAAAAAGTTTCATCTACTTGGACACATCAGGGGTAAGCATTTTTTCCATCATCATTGAGGTTTCGTATGATCTATTTCAAAATGGTCATCACATCCTCATCCGTAGTTAGTTCAAGCTTACTTAGTAGTACATCCTCTTTAGCAATTTCTCCATCTATGTCTTGAAAATATGACAAGACAAAACTTTCTATCAATCTTCCCCCTATCATGAAGGTCCTTGGCATTAGCACTCTTCCAAATTTAGGCAATGGATTGCTCTTAGTGTTGGGCTTATTGGGCTCAGGTGGTTTACTACTGTCGATCAGATCTTAGATCTCATTCTTTAACTAAGTGCATCTATATGTCTCATGTCCTTGTATCTGAAGAAATTGAGAGAAGGCTTTGGTATCAACGTTTGGTGGTAAAGGATTTGGCAACAGTTGAGGACTCGACAGCTGTAACAACCCTTTCTTCTGTTACTAATTGAAAGCCTAGGACAGAGGTTTCCCCAATTTCAAAAACTATCTTCTATTTGCTTGACTAGTTGCTATAGACCCTTAATTTTGGCCCTAAGCTAGTTCGATCCCAATTAATAGAGACCATGTCAAGTTTAGTCTGACTTTAGAAGCTTAAATCTAATTTTAAGCTTTTAATTAGGTCGCTCCAATTTTAAAAGGCCCAAAAATAAGCCGGTTCAACTTTTAAAGCCCTAAAATGGTCCAATCCAAAGTTATAATGGGTTTAACTCACCATATCGAATTGGACATGCGCAATTCAATATAAATGTATCCATTTAAATTGGATCAAACCCAATTCAATATGGACAATGTCCATGTCGAATTGTACAAGCTCCAATTCGACATGGACAACATTCATATCAAATTGGAGCTAAGTCCAAAGCAATATGGACATCATCCATATCAAATTGGACAAGCTCTAATTCGACATGTGTAACATTCATATCAAATTGGAGCTAAGTCCAATTTGATATGGACATTACCCACATTGAATTGGACAAGCACTTATTCTACATAGGTACCGGGTCATATCAAATTTGCCCCTTGTCCAATTTGATATAAGTGGATTCATATCAAACTTAAAGCATTTAAATTCGATATGGCTTTTGTTTTAGGACTTAATCCAAGCCAAATACAAATTATGTTTGGTTAAAATCCTGATTAAGCTTGGATAAGTTATGTTAATGTATCGAATTTTAACCTAATGATGCTTATAAATACATGTTTATGGGATGGCCAAAGGGCAATAGTAATTATCAAAAGGAAAAAACAATTGAGGTAGAGTAAACGGAAAGCAATTGTCTCCAGCAATTGTTTCACTCAACCAAACTCATAATTGGTGTAGGTAAAAGCTTGGATCAACACTCTCAATTTTGGTAGAGCCAACAAACTGATGTTTGGTTTCTGTATTTCACTCATTTAAAGTTACAGTGGCCACTTTCATTATTATTTCATTCAATGACTTGTAGTTATTTAAATCTCCTGTAGCAATTTCTATTATCATATAGTACGTTTGTTTCATCCAGTAGCAATTTATAAATCAACATATCTCATGCAATATTTAACTAAATTAATATCCAGTTGCCATAAGTTTATGAACATAATCACAGTACCGAAATTTAAGTACAAAACCCTAGTTTTCTATCCAAAACCCAAATATTGTTTTCAAAATCTTAAAACCCTAGTTTTCTATCATAAACCCTAATTTTGTCTTCAAAATCCTAAAAATACTAGTTTTTCATCCAAAACCCTAATTTTTTCTTCAAAATCCTAAAAACCCTATTTTTCCATCTAAAACCCTAATTCAAAGATTAAAACCCTAGTCTTTATCCCAAACAACCCTAATCTTGCTTTCAAAGTATAAAACCCTAATTTTCATCTCAAAAACCCTAGTTTTGTTTTAAAATCCATAAGCCCTCGTTTTATCCTAAAAACCTTAATTTTCACTTAAAAACCCTAATATTGTTTCTAAAACTCTAAAACCATGATTTTAACCCTAAAACCCTAATTTATACCGTAGAAAACTATAGGTTTATATTAAAATCCTAAAAACCCTAACTCGCATTAATAAAACCTAATTGTATGTTTAAAACCTTAGAAACCCTATTTTGAATCAGTGAACCGTAATTTTGTATGTCCAATGCTTTATTTAAGATTAAAACCTAGATTTGAATATTTGATTCATTGTTGTATGCTTATGATGAATGATTTGTTGTTATTTTATTTATGATAAATGGTTGAATCTTTAAATTTGATTATTTTGATTTCAAGGATGTAAAAAGCATGTTTCCACTTGTAGGTGCCTTGTTTTGTTTATTTTATGTAATCTAACTCATTGTATGGACTTTGTGACAATTGTAAGGGGCACGTTTTTTCCTTTTAGTGGGTGTCCTATTTTTATTTATTTATTTTTTATATTTGGATATTTGTAAGGGCATGTTTTCATCTTTGGATGGGTTTCTATTTTTGTTTGATTTATAATATAATGATTACTAATTTCATTAACTGCATTACATTATAATAAGCTAAGAATTCAAAAATATATAATGATTGGCTAGCAAACATAGTACCCGTGCCAAAGAAAGATGGAAGAATAAGGGTCTGCGTGGACTATAGAGATTTAAACAAGGCTTCCCCTAAGGATGATTTTCCTTTACCTCATATAGATGTTCTCATTGATAGTGCAGCCTATAGCGTGCTACACTCGTTTGTAGATGGATTTTCCGGATACAATCAAGTGTTAATGGCCCAAGAGGATAAAGCCAAAACTGCTTTCATTACTACATGGGGTATATTTTGTTATAGGGTGATGCCGTTCGGTTTAAAGAATACTGGAGCGACTTATCAAAGGATGGCCACCACTTTATTTCATGACATGATGCACAAAGAGGTTGAAGTATATGTTGATGATATGATGGTCAAATCATATACAAGGGAACAACACTTCCAAAACTTAGAATTATTCTTTGATAGAGCTTTGAAATATAAGCTAAGACTAAACCCGAAAAAGTGTGTATTCAGTGTTACTTCAGGAAAATTATTAGGACATGTGATTAGTCTAAATGGTATTGAAATTGATCCTGACAAAGTTAAAGCAATCAGGGATATGCCAGCCCCTAAGACGGAGAGAGAAGTTCGGGGATTTATCGGTAAATTACAATATATTAGCAGATTTATAGCAAAGCTCACAATAATCTGTGAGCCTATCTTCAAGTTGCTTAGAAAGAATCAGCCGGTCATATGGAATGAAGAAGAACTTTAAGGAGTGTAGGTTTATACACCTATCAAGAGAAGAAAATCAGATGGCTGATGCCCTAGCCACATTGGCTTTGGTATGGGAAAACCCTGTTAGTCTATTCCTTAAGCCTCTGATCTTGACCAGTTCCTCAACTCCTTGCTATGAATATGAAACAATCATGGAAATTGATACAGGCCATGATGCGTGGTATGATACTATAAGACGATTTTTGGAGGAAAAGAATACCCACCGGGGGCAACAAGGAAAGAGCCATAAGGCGGTGGTCTTTGCAATACATCACATTCCATGGGGAGTTATATCGAAGATGGCCTGATGGAGTGCATTTAAGATGTTTAAGAAAGCCTGAAGTGGAGTGCATCATGTCAGAAATACATGCGGGAAGTTGTGGTCCGCACATAAGTGGTTTGGCCCTAGTTAAGAAGATTATTCGACAAGGTTACTACTGGTTGACCATGGAGAAAGATTGTTTTGAGTTTGTAAAGAAGTGCCAACAATGTCAGATGCATGGTAACTTGAATCATATGCCTTCTGAAGAATTGCATTCTATATCTTCACCCTGGCCCTTTGCCACCTGGGGTATCGACATTATAGGAGAGATACATCCGACAGCTTCAAATGGCCACCGATTCATTGTGGTAGCAGTAGATTATTTTTCAAAATGAGTTGAAGCCAAATCCTTCAATAGACTGGGTGCAAGCCAAATGGCTAGGTTTATTGAAAAGAACCTCATCTGCAGATACAGGGTCCCGCATAGTGTGATATCAGATAATGGGGTACAGTTTCAAGGAGCAGTTAAAAATTTATTCTCGAAGTACCAAATTCGTCCTCATAGATCCTCTCCTTATAGACCAAAGGCTAATGGTGCCGTGGAAGAAACAAACAAGATAATTAAATAAATTTTGTCCAAGATGGCCAAGACTTACAGGGATTGGTCAGAGATGCTTCCCTTTGCTTTATGGGGATATAGGACAAGTGTGCAAAAACCTACTGGAATGACACTGTTCTCTTTGGTTCATGGGATGGAAGCAGTATTGCCAATTGAAATAAAAATTAAGTCATTGAGAGTAGTCTTGGAAGCTGAACTGCCTGAAACGAAATGGGTAGCAAGCAGATACACACAATTAGCTCTATTAAAAGAGAGAATATTAAAGGCACTATATCATCACCAACTGTATCAAAAGAAGATAGTAGATGTCTTCCCTTTGTCCTTTGGTTTCTTAGTGCTAGCAGAAGCCTCGACATGATTCTCTAAGATTGTAGTCAACTGTTTCTTCATGGTCTCAGCTAGGGCCTCTTTGATTTCTTCCATCATGGCGTTGAGAGCCTCATCCACCATCCTTTGAATTTGTTCGGGCTCCATTTTTTTTTGGTGAGCAAGTGATTGAGTTGTTGCTAGATACTTCGTCTCCGGCATAGGTCAGATTGTTATAAGCTTTTGAACTATCGTAATCCAGGGCTGTGAGCCAGAGAGGATCAATGATATGAGATTCAAATGTATGAATGTATGCACGAACAATCAATAAACAAGGACAAATAGGATGTTCCTTCCAACCTTATATCATCCACACATGAATGGCGAGTCTCTTTTCCTAGGTATGTGGTTAACAAAATACCAACATGGGGTATCTTGTTTTTCAATAATTCCCTCGGACGTTTCAACCAATAGTTATATTTTCGAAAATGGAAATCTATCCATGATAACTCCCATTAATTAGGTTTTTAATCCATTCAACCAACTAAAGTAGCTTTTGTGCTATATTGGATTAAAACTAAATTAAGAGGTTTATTATGAATGGATTTCTCACTTGAAAAAGGTAACTAATGATTCATGCCAAAAACAAGCCCATGGTTAATTTATTCTTAGTGTAAATTAGGCCCACAATTGATAAAATGGAAGAAATAAAAGAGGCCCTAGCTAAGACCATGAAGAACCAATTGACTGCAATTTTAGAAAATCATGCTGAAGAATCTGCTACAACTAAGAAGCCAAGGGACAAAGGGAAGACTAAAGCTGGCGAAGTGGTTTTTGATGATGAAAAGGTGATCATTGATGATGATGATGATTGGGCTCAATACTACCAAGATGCTCAAGAAAAGAAAAAAGAACCGAATTTTGTTGAAAGATAAACTATGGAGAAGACCGAAACTTCTGATGTTGAAAAGATGATTGCTAACTTAGAAAAGAAATTTGAGAAGAAACTATAAATCGAAGAAATGTCCGAAGTTGACAAATTATTTGAGCTAGATGAAGAACTCTCGTACAAGTTCAAGATGCCATCTTTCGCTCCATGTGAAGCAGTATATCACTGCTATGCAGTCTACCCGAGCTACTAAGGCTCAAACCCTAAGGTACTTCATGCTCTCATTGGACCCTGTTGTCCAAATTTGGTTCAATACCTTAGATGATGGAACCCAAAAGAGTTGGGATCTACTTTATAAAGCCTTCATCGAACAATATAGATATAATGTCGAGATGGAAGTTACCTTAATGGAAGTGGAGTCCATTAGGCAAAGGTTGAATGATTTGTGGATTATGTGAAGAGATGGAGAAACAAGGCCACTTTGCTCAAGAAGAGGCCCGATGAATTCGATAAAATAAGGATGATTGTGAGAGGGGTGTTGCCTAGTCTACGTGAAAGGATGTCTCATACACTCATCCGTGATTTCAAAGACCTTCTCCAAGCTAGTTTGCAAATTGAAGAATAGGAGAGAGAGAAGAACCGTTTTTCAACAAGAAGGAATGAGAAAGGGAACTATCACTTTGGTAGCCAAAGCATACAAAAGGCAGTCGGTGTCAATGCTACTAACCAAGGAACAAGGAGACAATTTTTGAAATTGGGGAAACCGATGTCTTGGGTTCTCAATAAGCTTCAAAGAAAGGGATTGCTACAACCCTTAAATCCTCATCCTTTCCCTAACCCTCTCCCACCTAATTTCGACACTAAAGCATTTTGTCAGTTTCATCAAATGCAAGGGCATGACACGGATAGATGTGTGAGGTTGAGACATGAGATCCAAAATCTAATTGATAATGGGAAGCTACCCGAGCCCAATAAGCCAAACACCAAAGACAACCCATTACCAAAGTTCAATAGGGTACCGCCGCCGGCAACCTTCATGATTGGAGGAGGTTTGCATGAAGATTTTGTCATGTCTTCTTTTCAAGATGTAGGTGGAGAAGCAACCAAAGAAGAAGAGGTATTTGGTGGAATTAAACAAGTTATGGTGGGTAAAGAAGTAACAATTTGTGTTGTCAATGGGTTTTGGGATTCAAGTGATAGTGATGATGATCTTGTATCCAAGAAGGAGGAGTGGACTTGGTCCGAGCCCGAAGAAGATGTGGTAATGAACACTAGATTCGGTAAGCCTTATGCAAGGCCACCACCTAAGGAGGTAGAAACTAATAAGGGTAAGGAAGTTGAAGTAGGAAATAAAGAAGAGGAAGATGATGCTGTGCTCAAGCAAGTGTTAGCATTTGGGAATTATTAGCTACTTCTAAAAATCACCGAGAAATTATGGCCAAAGCCTTGGCTAGCATGCCAATTTCTACCTCCACGACACCGGAGGAGCTGATCAACTTTATAAAAATTGGAGGAGTATTGAAATGTGAAGATGTTCAAGAAAAGAGTGAAGTTAATATGGGAGCAATTTCTTTTTCGAATGCGGACTTACCAGAGGAGGGGAGAGACCACATATGCCCTCTCTTTATCAAAATAGAAGTCAAGGGGAAGAGGACTCCATGTGTAATGGTTGATGATGGGTTCACCATAAATGTTTGTCCACTTAAGATATTGCCAAAGCTAGCTATGTCAACACGGGATCTAAATCCGACTGAAGTAACAATTCGTGCTTATGACAACACTAAGAGGCATGCCGAAGGGACTTTCAAAGCGGTTGTCAAGGTTGGTCCAATTTTTAGACATGAGCTTCCCACCACTTGAAGAGATCTTTGTCAAAGCTCCAGATATAGGACCACTCCATGTAAAGCCCGAGCCAATCATGTTCAAGAGAAAGTTCATCTCGGGTTTTGAAATTTTTACAGATGTGGCCGAGCTAGTGTACCAAGTGAAGAAAGAGCTCACCCTGTCAGCCAACAAAGAATTTAATCCAAAAGAGAAAAATGAAGCTGTCCTGAAAGCCGAGAAGACTCCGGAGGAGATTGCTGCCCTGGTTGAAGAAAAGTTTGAAGACATCCTACCTTATGATTTTGAGAACAATGATCTTGATTTTGATTTTAATTTGTCTGCTTTGTATGAGGATGATGATGTTTTCTTTTCTAAAATGAATGCAATAATGTCTGATTTTGCTTACTTGTGTGATGTTTCTCCTGATGGTTGCATACATTCAAATAGTAGTTACATGAGCATCTTTAATGTTAATTCTGTTAACACACAATCATTAAATTTGGGAACAATCAAAAATCCTAAAAACATTAGCATAGCATCCGACCTTACTCCTGATGAGAGAGAGAGAGATTTGAAAAAATATTCAAAAAATATGAAGAAGTGTTTGCTTGGTCTTATGAGGATATGCCTGGAATAGATGGAGACATAGCCGAGCATCATATTCCTACTTACACTCACATGAAACTTGTCAAACAAAAGCTTAGGCGAATAAGACCTAAGTGGGCTGAATTGGTTAAAGAAGAGGTCACTAAGCAAATACAAGTGAAGTTCCTTGAAGTGATAGAATATCCAGATTGGCTAGCCAACATAGTACCTGTGCCAAAGAAAGATGGAAGGATAAGGGTCTGTGTAGATTATAGAGATTTAAACAAGGCTTCCCTTAAAGATGATTTTCCATTACCTCATATAGATGTTCTCATTGATAGTGCAACCTCTAGCGTGCTACACTCATTTGTAGATAGATTTTTCGGATACAATCAAGTGTTAATGGCCCAAGAGGATAAAGCCAAAACTGCTTTCATTACTACATAGGGTATATTTTGTTATAGGGCGATGCCATTAAGATTAAAGAATGCTGGGGCAACCTACCAAAGGATGGCCACCACACTATTTCATGACATGATGCACAAAGAAGTTGAAGTATATGTTGATGATATGATGGTTAAATCAGACACAAGAGATCAACACTTGCAAAACTTGGAATTATTCTTCGATAGAGCTTTAAAATATAAGCTAAGATTGAACCCGAAGAAGTGTGTGTTCGGGGTTACCTCAGGTAAATTATTGGGACATGTGATTGGTCCGAATGGCATTAAGATTGATCCTGGAAAAGTTAAAGTAATTAGGGATATGCCAGCCCCTAAGATGAAGAGAGAAGTTTAGAGATTTATTGGTAAATTACAATACATTAGCAGATTCATAGCAAAACTCACAACAATTTGTGAGCCTATCTTCAAATTGCTTAAAAAGAATCAGCCGGTTATATGGAATGAAGAGTGTCAAAAGGCCTTTGACCGAATAAAAGAGTATTTGTTGAATCCACCTGTTTTAAAACCACCTAAACCCGGCAAACCTCTAGTACTATACTTAGCAGTAGAAGAAGAGTCAATAGGAGCCATACTAGCCCAAGAAGATGAGTCAGGGATTGAACATGCAGTTTACTATTTGAGTAGAAAGCTCCTACCTTATGAAATTAAGTATAGTATCATTGAAAAGACCTGAATAGCCATGGTTTGGTCTTCTAAGAAGTTGCAGCGCTACTTTCAATCGTATAGTGTGCAAGCAATTTCCAGGTTGGATCCACTGAAGTACTTAAGGGAGACACCCTCTTTGATTGGGAAATATGGTCGATGGTTGATAATATTAGAAGAATTTGAGATTGAGTATGTAACCAGGAAAACAATCAAAGGTAGAGTGGTGGCAGAATTCCTAGCCGAACAACCATTACCAGAAAGCAAAGAGGTAATCTTGGAATTTCCAGATGAACATTTAGAAGCAATTGAAGTACAAGGGTGGAAAATGTATTTTGATGGAGCAATAAACATGAAAGGAGCAGGTTTGGGAGTTGTACTAGAATCGCCTGAAGGGGAACTCATCCCTTTAGCCAAAAAGTTGAAATTTAGGGCAACCAATAATATGGTGGAGTGCGAAGCTTGTATTTTTGGTTTAGAAACCCTAATGATTATGAAGGTGGATAAGGTGGAAGTTTTTGGCAATTCATTGATAGTAGTATCCCAAGTAAATGGAAGAAAGAGAATACCTGCCGGGGGCAACAAAGAAAGAGAGAAGAGCCATAAGGCGGTGGTCATTGCAATACATCACATTCCATGGAGAGTTATATCGAAGATATGGGATGTATTTAAGATGTTTAAGAAAGCCTGAAGTGGAGCGTATCATGTTAGAAATACATGCGGGAAGTTGCGGTCCGCACATGAGTGGTTTGGCTCTAGTTAAGAAGATTATTCGGCAAGGTTACTACTGGTTGACCATGGAGAGAGATTGTATTGAGTTTGTAAAGAAGTGCCAACAATGTCAGATGTATGGTAACTTGAATCACATGCCTCCTGAAGAACTGCATTCTATGTCTTCACCTGGCTCTTTGCCACTTGGGGTATCGACATTATAGGAGAAATACATCCAACAGCCTCAAACGGTCACCGTTTCATTATAGTAGCAGTAGATTATTTTTCAAAATGGGTCGAAGCTGAATCCTTCAACAAACTGGGTGCAAGCCAAATGGCTAGATTTATTAAAAAGAAACTCATCTACCGGTATGGGGTCCCGCACAGTGTGATATCAGACAATGGGGTACAGTTTCAAGGAGCAGTTAACATTTTATTCTCAAAGTACCGAATCCATCATCATAGATCCTCTCCTTATAGACCAAAGGCTAATGGTGCAGTAGAAGCAACAAACAAAACAATTAAGTAAATTCTGTCCAAGATGACTAAGACTTACAGGGATTGGTCAGAGATGCTTCCCCTTGCTTTATGGGGATATAGGACAAGTGTACGAACACCTACTAGAATGACACCGTTCTCTTTGGTTTACGGGATGGAAGCAGTGTTGCCAATTGAAATAGAAATCAAGTCATTGAGAGTAGTCTTGGAAGCTGAACGGCCTGAAACGGAATGGGTAGTGAGCAGATACACACGGTTAGCTTTACTAGAAGAGAGAAGATTAGAGGCACTGTATCATCACCAACTGTATCAAAAGAAGATAGCTCGGGCCTACAATAGAAGGGTTAAAATCAGAAAACTCAGAGTTAGGGATTTGGTGTTGAAGCAATGTAAGCCTAATGTATTTGATCCAAGAGGGAAGTTCAGGCCTAGCTGGGAAGGGCCATATGTTGTGAAACAAGTCATGAACAAAGGTGCGGTGAAGTTATCAGACATGGACGGGAACGAATTTAGTGAGCCAGTAAACATTGACAGGTTGAAGAGATTTTATGTATGATATAAAAAAGAGAGAGAGAGCTCACTAGGTTGAAAACCCAAAAAGGGCGGCCTAGGAAAAAGTTAGAGCAGTTCGCTAGTTTCGAAAACCCGAAAGGGCGGGCTAGGCAACAATTAGGGCTAAAAGAGAGAAAATCGTCAATTAGAAAATCCAAAAGGGCTAGTTGGCAACAGGAGTGATCTTGTGTATGCTGGCTTTATGTTTGGTTGTTCCCCAATTTAATAAAATAGAATTAATGTTAAAATTGTTCTATGTGCAATGTTATAAGTATTTGACCAGAAATGGATGAAATAAATAAACACAATAGCAAAAGGTGATGATAAATTTTAAATGGAAAAGAAGCATCTTTTATTACTTTAATTATTTTTCATCCTAACAATACACTTTCTGAATTGACAAATATAAAATCTATGGTAGTCGATAAATGTAATGAGCAGGCCACCTTTGCATCAGTTGATCCAAGTAGGATTCAGTCAAGCAAGGCATGTCTAAATCGGGAGTAAAGTCAGAATCGCGAGGCTCAGCTCCGTACTGACGGCCAAGTAGGCGAGGATCATAGCATGTACCTTGACGAAGAGCAGCAAGGGGAACATATATCAAGTATGTCCGCATGGTGATACAAGAAATCTTCCACCAAGGTACCAACCAACAGACGTTGACTTCAGTGCGTGAGTGGATCCAGTCAACCCAGTTTCCTAGCAGAATGATGACGTGGCAGATATCTGGCAAAATCCATGGATGGAATATCAAGCAAATAAAGATGCTCCTGAAGCCAAATCTATGAAGAAAGAATTAAATTTAAAAAAGTCCGCTAAGTTGAAAACCCACAGGGGCAGCTTAGGCAAAAATTAGGACAACTCGCTAGTTCTGAAAACCCACATGGGCAGACTAGGAAAAAATAGGAGCAATAAAGAAAAGAAGAAAAAGAAAACCTAAATTGAAAACCCAAAAGGGCAGTTTAGATAATTACCTAAAGCAGCAACGGACTCCCGGTCAGTCTCTTTGACAATCCTAATTTAAGTCGGTCTAATCCAACTAAAGTCTCGGCTAAGATCACAGGTACCGGCGACAAGCCTCCTTCCATTTGGTCCATAATATCCAATACCCATGGATCAATATCACCATCAGAAGAAATAAGTAAGAATTGGCCAAGCAAGCAAAGACAGAGCATGCGTCCCCATGCCTTAGTAGGAGCCAAATGAGAAAGACAAAAATCAATCAAGGGAGCAAGTAGAATTTTTTCACCTCTCATCAACTAAAGAACTTCGGGTTTTGGAATTTGAAATAACATCTGCATCTTCTGTTTAGTTTTGGAAATCAATGTGGGTAACACCATTTGTTGATTATTTGGATATCCAAGGATGGCCTCAAATTCTTCAATCAAGGGACATATTTCAAAGCCATTAATTTTCAATGCCCTAGAATCCATATTCCAAAAGGAAGACATGGCATGTAAGAAGGAGTGGTCCAATTTAACATTTTAATGACATATTAAAACATCAAGTTTTGACCACGAAATTTGTTTCCAGTGAATGGCATCCATATTCTTAAATAGAATTTTTATCTCCTTTAAATGATGTTCGGTCATGGTTGATGAATGAAAGAAAATCAAAATTGTTAAAGAGAGTCTTTTACGTTGAAATGGAAAGTCTTTTATCTTCTATATGAAATTAGGCGTAAAAGGTGATTTATATAGGGAAAATAAGCTTTTCCAAAATTGATAAGGAAAAGGTGATGAGAAAAGGGCAGAACCATGTTGTATAAGGAAAAGAATTAGCGACAAAAGTCCTTTACCGTGTTGCATTTGTCTTTTGTGGTGATGCTGTGTAAATATTGAAATATAAAAAAAGCATAATAATTGTGATGCAGTAACGATGAAAAGTAAAAAAAAAAAGAAGTTAGTTATAGTAAAGGCAGAAATTATGTATTATTATTTTTATGTTTATTGTACAATGTTTATACAATTGATACAATATTTATACATCACTAAGAGGGTGGTGGTAGATCATCAAATAAAGCCCTGAAAAAGTCATCACCTGTTGGAGGAGGAGGCAAATTGCTCGTCCCGAGTCCGCCCGAAGCGGGAGCACCAAAATCCCTATTACCTTGGAGTTTTGATTTATCATGGTCCTCATTGAAAGTAGATGAAAGGATCTCATGGTCATCAGTCTGGGGGCCTCTTGATGATGAAGCGCCAGGATCCCTTATCCCCTGAAATCAGAAGTCTCAGAAATTTTGTTCGGATTGATGATATAAATTTTTAAAATGAGAAGCCTGCTGATGACTTGCAGCCAACTCTTCTTGAAGTTTCTTATTTTGATCTTCAAGAATCCGCTGTGAGCCAGAAGGGAAAAAGGTAAGAGCATACATAATCATGCATACATATAGCATAAATTACCATGAAATAAGAAAACTTACCAGGTAATTCATATCAATGCCCTGCGGATGAGATGGCATATCTGGTGGGCTAGAATGAGCAAATGAAGGGGCAGTAAAAGAAGGTCCAGCCTCATGATCAAATGAGCCAATAGCCTGCAACAATCATTAAAGAATCAAAAAAGAAAGAAGCAGTTGCAAGGGATAAATGAAAAAGGTTTACCTGAGAAGTGCTAGCCCCAAGATGTGGAATGAATTCTCCTGCATCTCCATGATGTTCCTCTTCATCTTTACCCTCATTTTCTTCAGGAATCTCCCGTATACCAATAGGAGATACATCAAAGTTCAAGAGCCTTCTTTGAATAAAATGGGCATAAAATGCACCTGGTAGATGGAGAAATGACTCTACACCATAACCATACCGAGCCGACCACCATGCATCCTCCGACATTGACATAATATTTAAAGTATATTTCGGGCAATACATCGGGACCCTCCGCTGCTCGGGACCAAGAAACCACTCATAAACTCTTTCTCTGAGAAACCAACCACTAGACACTGGGCTAGCGATGACTCGGTGAGAATGTTGGAAAGATAGCGCAGCCTTCATGAAGGGAGACCAGTTTGTCCGCTCTTCTGGGTTCCACCAGGCCAAATTCACTTGCAAAATAACATAAGGTAAGTAAACTTTCACATAAAATTTAAAGCATACTAATGCTATTTTACCGGGTCCCAGGTTAAGAGGCTCAACATAAAGCGGTGAGTATGCACATGGTGAGAGCCGGGAATGTTCACATGATCTGACAGCCAAAAATTTAATCTCGGATACCCGACTCTCTCTCGGGAAATACCAGGTACCCTCACGAGGTTGTGTTCATATGCCCATGCCTATAATAATAGTAAAGATCAAATTCATACAAGAAAGGAGCGGAATTGACATTGGTAGAAGAAGAATACCTCGACAACTGCCATCAAGCAGACAAAAGACTTCTTGTTTCGGCAAATTTTATCAAGACCATGGTAAAGATAGGCGTGACTAGCTTCACCCCAGCCAGAAGATGGTACCGTCCTAAAATAAGAAAGATCCCTCAACACTGATAAGTGGATGGAGGATTTAGTGCTGCCTAAGATGGTCGACCAAAGCAAATATAACAAAAATCCTCGAGCATACTGTTGGGCAGTGTCCCTGTGAAACCGTCCTTCGTAGTTCATCCAATAACTACGAAATGGGTCAATTTTTATCTTAAAAGCCCTTTATATGATGGTTCCATACCAATTAATTGCTGAATTTCTTCGAATGTTAAAATATCGTTGGTCAGAGGAATCGGAACACCATCATATCGAAGGCCGGTTATAGCAGTAAAATCGACCGGACCAATTGTCATCTCTCCATTGGGCAAGTGAAAAGTATGAGTTGTGTCCAACCATCGTTCTGCAAGTGCCTGGTATACGCTCCGGTCTATCAAATAATCCTCGGATGGCAATTGTAAGATGAAGCTCTCAAAGCCGTAATCTCAGATAATCTGCCTTACCCGAGAAGGCACTACATCATACCATTGTCGGGCTTTGTAAATACATCCTCCGCCCCGAACAATGCAATGATCACGCTAACACGGAGCCAGGTAAGTACATATTATTCTATCTGCTTAAATTAATTTATTTTTCTTAAATTTTCTAAAAGATAATAATATAAAAATATAAATAAAAAATAAAGGCAAACACAATAATAATAAAAGAGCATAATATAAAAACATAAATAAAAATAAAAATAAAAAATAATAACATAAACAAATAATAGAAAAAATAAAAAATGAAGAAAAAATGAAGAAAAAATGAAGAAAGAAAAAAAGAAAAAAAAAGAAAAAAATATAATGAAAAAGAAGGAAAAACAATATATATATATAATAAATAAAGAAATAAAAACAAATAACAGAAATACGAATAAAAAATTAAAAAAAGAAAAAAGAAAGAAGAAGAATAATTACCACGCTCTTTTGGTTTGAACTACGATAAAGCGACATCCTGGCTAGTATATCTATATTTTCCGTCTTCATGATGCCGAATAAACTCTAATAACTTAACATTAGAATGAGTCTCTGACTTTGAAGCATGCATTTTTTAAAAAACTATATGCTAAATTTGAAAGAATTTAAGAGAATTATAGAAATTATAGATTTTGCTATGAATGAAATGAAGGAATTCGTTGGTTTATATAGAGAAACGGCAAGAAAAAAACAAAATTGAAAAGTAAGTTTACTATTTATAAATAGTAAACTTTACTATTGATGAATAGTAAAATTTATTATTTATAAATAGTAAATTACTATTTATGAATAGTATATTACTATTTATAAATAGTAAATTACTATTTACAATAGTGAAATACTATTTACTACTATTTATGAATAGTAAATTACTATTTATGAATAGTAAATAGTGCATGAACAGTGACTACACAGTAAATAAATAGTAAATTCAATTATTCACTTTAATCATTCAAATGCTTGCGTGTGTATAAATATTTTTACACGCAGGGGCAAGGAGAAGATATATGCATAAAGATTAGTCAAACTTTTTGAAACAAAAAAATTATTTTTTGCAGATAATTAAATCTTTATTAGCTCGAGTCCAGAACCTAGAATCTTTCCTAAGTCCACAGCTTAGCTTGGGTCCAGAACCCAAATTTTGATTAGGTCCAGAACCTAGAATCTCTTCTAAGTCCATAACTTAGCTCGGGTCCAGAACCCAAATTTTCCTTAGGTCCAGAGCCTAGAATCTCTTCTAAGTCCAGAACTTAGCTCGAGTCCAGAACATAAATTATCCTTAGGTCCAGAACCTAGAATCTCTTCTAAGTCCAGAACTTAGCTCGTCCAGAACCGAAATTATCCTTAGGACCAGAACCTAAAAATATTCTTAGGTTCAGAACCTAAAATTATCCTTGAGTCCGGAACTTGAACCGAGTCCATAACCCAAAACCTCAACCATCTCAAAAATTAAGTATTATTGCTTTTCACTCTCTTTTACTAAAGTCTCAAATCATTCAAGCAGGGGAAAAACTGTAGACCCTTAATTTTTGACCCAGTCCGGTCCAATATATTTTAATTAGTTCAAAATAATTTTTGTGTTGTCCAATATATTTTAATTAGTCCAAAATAATTTTTTTTGTCCAATATATTTTAATAAGTCCAAAATAATTTTCGTGTTATCCAATATATTTTAATAAGTCCAAAATAATTTTTTGTTATCTTAATTAAATAATATTTGCTTTAGTATTTAGTTTTTATAATTAATAAAAAATAAATAATAATAATAATAAACAAATAAATAAAAATAAAAATCAACGATGGAAAATCGGCGACGAAAAATTTCATCGCCGAAAAGGGGTCAGACAAAATGGCCTGCAGCCAGTTCCGCAGCTCGCAGCCCGCAAATTCCCACGACAGTTTTTTCACCAGCGAAATTTTTCCGCAGCAGTTTTTTTTCGCCAGCGAAACTTTTCCGAAGCATTTTTTTTCAAAACCAAATTCAATTTAGTTTCGGTTTCCTTTTCTTAATTAATGTTAGATTCTATGAACAATTAAGATTAATCACCAAAATCATCTATAAATAGGACTAAAAATAACACAAAAAAAGGAGGACAATCAAGGGAAGGAAAAACTTAGAAAAAGTTATCGGACTTTAAAACTTTTTGGCAGAGATTAACGATCGAACTTTTGAGAGAAGCAAACAAGCAATTCAATCCATCAAAGGCAACCATCTTGCCTTTGTTCTTGTTCATCCAAGAAGTAATTTTTGGCGGAATCAACAAACAAAGGTATGAATATCTAATTTTTTTTACAGTAGCTCCAATCATTCAATTGTTTCTTTTGATTTTAAAAACCTTAATTCGTTTCTATGTTTTCCAAAAATCTTAAAATTGTTGTTTTTGTTTCTTCAAAATCTTAAAACCCTAATCTACTTTCTAACTTTTCAAAACCTTAAATCGTTTCATTAATTTACCAAAACCCTAATCTGCTTTCCAATTTTCCAAAACCCTAAATTGAATCCTTTTCTTTCCAAAAACCCTAAAAAAATATCTTTTCTATTTTTATAAACCTTAAATCATTTTGTTTATTTTCATAAAGCTTCATAAAACTATAAATTATTTTTTCAAATTCCAAAATCAAATACATTCTCCTAAACACTAAAAACCCTAATTCAACTTTGAAACCAAGACAGTAACCTCAAATAAACCTAAATATGAAAATTCAAACACAGTAAGCCTAAAAATAACAATTCAGTAGCTAATAATCATAAATCTAATGTTTTAAAGTGTCCAAACCCTAATTTCATGATTTCACTCCTCAAACACTAAATTGGTTAATCAAAGAACTTTATCAACCTCTTAAATTATAAAACTTTAATCCATTTCAATTCCTTTAAAACTTACAGTAGCTTAAACCCATAAATTCCAAAACCCTAAACACATTAATTAAAGAATCTTAAATAGAAACAGTAGCCCTAATTTGAATCTTTATTTGCTTTATTTAATTTTATATTTGATTATGTAGACTATTACATGTTTAATTTATTTTCAGTGCTTAATTTCAATGATTAGTTTATTTAAATTATCATGGATGAAAGTTTATTTTATATTTTGATTATTACCTTTGATGAATGATTTATTTATGATGAATGGTTATTTACTTTATCGATTTATTTTGATTTTCAAATGTTGTAAGAGTTATGTTTCCACTTGGTGGGTACCTCATTAGTTAAATATCATGTAATTTAAATTGCTTTTATATTTTAGACCAATGTAGAGGACATGTTTCTACCTTTCGGTAAGTGTCCTATTTAGGCATGGATTATATAAGGGCAAGTTTCCATCTTCGGATGGGTGTCCATTTATTTGTTTTGCTTGGACATTGTTTTGATTTTCAATATGTCGATGCTTTATTTTAATTATTGTGTGTAATATGGATAATATTGATTTTCAATATATCGAGCCTAAACAGTCCACTATGAGTGGGGATTTTCGCCCCCACTCCCAGTGGAATGGTTCTTGTGACTTCGGCACTGTTTAGGTTCGGGGCCTTAGAGAACACGGACCTAAGTCCAGAGAAAATTGAGTCGCCCCTGGACGGGCCGAAAAAAAAAGCGGTGGATGACTCGATTCCTAAGGAATCCCCAACCCCCTAATGGGTTCAAAAAGTTTGGTACGTGTGGGGAATGTGAGAAATGGCCCAGCACCGGTTCATTGGAACCGGCCTCCTTTACAGGTCTTAATATTATAAAATTCTTAAATATAATAATATTATCCATATTACACACAATAATTAAAATAAAGCATCGATATATTTATAATCAAAACAATGTCTAAGCAAAACAAATAAATGGACACCCATCAAAAGATGAAAACTTGCCCTTACATAATCCATGCCTAAATAGGACACCCACCGAAAGGTAGAAACATGTCCTTTACATTTGTCTAAAATATAAAAGCAATTTAAATTATATGATATTTAACTAATGAGGTACCCCACCAAGTGGAAACATACCTATTACAACATTTGAAAATAAAAATAAATCGATAAAGTAAATAACCATTCATCATAAATAAATCATTCATCAAAGGTATTAATCAAAATATAAAATAAACATTCATCCATGATAATTTAAATAAACTAATCATTGAAATTAAATAAACCAACAAAGCATTGAAAATAAATTAAAGCATATAATAGACTACATAATCAAATATAAAATTAAATAAAGCAAATAAAGATTCAAATTAGGGCTACTGTTTCTATTTAAGATTCTTTATTTAATGTGTTTAGGGTTTTGGAATTTATGGGTCTAAGCTACTGTAAGTTTTAAAGGAATTGAAATGGATTAAAGTTTTATAATTTAAGAGGTTGATAAAGTTCTTTGATTAACCAAATTAGTATTTGAGGAGTGAAATCATGAAATTAGGGTTTGGACACTTTAAAACATTATATTTATGATTATTAGCAACTTACTGTGTTGAATTTTAATATTTAGGTTTATAAGGTTTTATAGTTTTAAAGATTAGGATTTAGAAAAATTAGGGTTTAAGGTTTTAAGGGAATTAGGGTTTAAGAATACTAGGGTTTAGAATAATTGGTTTGAGGTTACTGTCTTGGTTTTAAAGTTGAATTAGGGTTTTTAGTGTTTCGGAGAATGTATTAGATTTTAGAATTTGGAAAAACAATTTATAGTTTTATGAAGCTTTATGAAAATAAACAAAATGATTTCAGGTTTATAGAAACAGAAAAGATATTTTTTAAGGTTTTTGGAAAGAAAAAGATTCAATTTAGGGTTTTGGAAAATTGGAAAGCAGATTAGGGTTTTGGTAAATTTTGAAACGATTTAAGGTTTTTAGAATCAAAAGTAACAATTGGATGATTCAAGCTACTGTGAAAAAATTAGATATTCATACCTTCATTTGTTGGTTCCACCAAAAATTACTTCTTGGATGAACAAGAACAAAGGCAAGATGGTTGCCTTTGATGGATTTAATTGCTTGTTTACTTCTCTCAAAAGTTCGATCGTTAATCTCTGCCAAAATGTTTTAAAGTCTGATCACTTTTCTAAGTTTTTCCTTCACTCAATTTTCCTCCCCCTTTCTGTGTTGTTTTTAGTCCTTTTTATAGATGATTTTGGTGATTAATCTTAATTGTTCACGGAATCTAACATTAATTAAGAAAAGGAAACCGAAACAAAATTGAATTTGGTTTCGAAAAAACTTGCGTTGGAAAAATTTTGCTGGCGAAAAAAAACTGCTGCGGAAAAATTTTGCTGGCGAAAAAACTGCCGTGGGAATTTGCAGGCTGTGGGCCATTTCGTCCGACCCCTTTTCGGCGATGAAATTTTTCGTCGCCTATTTTTCATCGCCGATTTTTATTTTTATTTATTTATTTTTATTTATTTATTTTTATTTTTTTTATTATAAAAACTAAATACTAAAGCAAATATTATTTAATTAAGATAACACAAAAAATTATTTTGGACTTATTAAAATATATTGGACAACACAAAAATTATTTTGGACTAATTAAAATATATTGGACCGGACTGGGTTAAAAATTAAGGGTCTACAATGGGTTAAGACCATGTCGATCTGGGTAACAAGATTGGCACGGATTAAGACCATGTTGATCTGGGCAACCAGATTGACATGAGTCTTACTCATGTCAACCTAGTTGTCCAGGTTGACATAAGCAATGGCTCATGTCTCATTGGGCTGCCTCGACTCAAATAATTCTTGTATTTTTTTTATTTCTGGGCCAAAAAGTTCTAATTTGAGCCAAACAAATTTAATTTAGGGTTTTTTTAACTTGAATTTATACCTTTTAAAATCAAACTAACTTATTTAAAAGTTGTAAAGTAGGTTTACATATTTTAAAGTCGAATTGAATTTATTTTGTCATTCTTTAATTAAGATCGTACCAACTTATGGACAAAATTAAGGGTTTACAGTTTGGCCCCTTCTTGAACGATCTTGAATTGATTTATATAGTGAAAAGCAACATGACTATTGGATTATCTTTGGTAAAAATGGATTCTGGACCTGAGATGGTTTGGGTTCTAGACCCAGTTTGAGTTCTGGACTCAAAAAATGATTTTGGGTTATGGACCCAAGCTGGTTTTTGTACTGCAGTTTTGAGTTTTGGACTAAAAAAATGATTTTGGATTCTTGACCCGAGCTAGTTTGGATTCTAGATCTGGTTTGAGTTCTGGACTTAAAAAATGATTTTGGGTTCTGGACCCGAGCTGGTTTGGGTTCTCGACCCAGTTTTGAGTTCTTGACCCAAAACTGGATTAGGGTGCTCGACCCGCAACTAGATTTGAGTTCTCGACCCAAGACTAGATTAGGGTGCTCGAGCCAAAAATAGATTAGGATTCTCAACCCAAGACTTAAGCTCTTCTAGCTTGATCATCTTTTTGTCATTTGAGAATTATGGCTTTCTTCTAACCAAATAATTTCAGCTCTTCTAGCTAGACTGACCTTCTATCAGTGGTTTTCTTCTAGCCAAATAATTTCAACTCTTCTAACTGGACTGATCTTCTATTAGTTAAGGGTTCTGGCTTTCTTCTAGCCAAACAATTTCAACTCTTCTAGCTAGACTAATCTTCTATCAGTTGAGGATTCTAGCTTTCTTCTAGCCAAACATTTTTTGCTCTTCTAGCTGAAATGATCTTCTATAATTGAGAGTTCTGGCTTTCTTCTAGCCAAACAATTTCAACTCTTCTAGCTGGACTGATCTTCTACCAATTGAGGGTTATGGCTTTCTTCTAACCAAACAATTTCATCTCTTCTAGCTGGACTAATTTCTATCAGTTGAGGGTTCTGGCTTTCTTCTAGCCAAATAATTTTAACTCTTCTAGCTGAATTGATCTTCTACTAGTTAAGGGTTATGGCTTTGTTCTAGCTGTTATTTCATTCTTCAATGGATTGAATTAGCTCTTATAGCTAAATTGAGAGATTTGGCTTTCTTCTAGCCAGTGTCGACTTCAACTCTTCTAGCTGTCATCTAAGAGATTTTGCTTTCTTCTAGCCAGTTGCTTTAGGTCTCCACCTTTTGTAATGAATCTTCATCCTTGGACATTGGGTCTTCACCTTTCAAAATGGATCTTCATCCTTAGGCGTTATCCTGCCTTGGCTTTGGCTTTTCTATAGAAAGTTTGGCTATTTAACTATTTTTGGCCATCATATCATCGCTTTGCCCCCCAATAGGCTCTGACCAATGTCTATATTTCGTCTATTTTTTTTTACACAAGCATGTATCTTCTCATTCTTCTTGTAATGGCCTTTTTATGCCCCCTGATTTTATATCTACTTTTGATTGTTTACTTTACTGCGTGTTGCGCTCGAATTAGTACTACTACCAAGCTGCACTCGCAAGTATACAAGGTAGTTGTAGCAAATGTGATCGCCCCAAGGTCGTTTCCCACGGAAGGTGTTGTTCGTAATAGCTTGATTGACAATTAATTTAAAAATGATAGTTTGTTGTATGAAATGTGCAAGATTAATTTAAACCTAAAAGTAACGTGCGTAGAGATTGATGTAAGTGATGGGTGCACAAGATCAATTCAATTCTCGAGAAAGTGCCTAGGGTTATATGTTCATTCAATCAAAGCTCAATTCTCAATTATCTATTAACATAACCTTGTAAAATTAATTTGTTTCTTAAGTTTAATTAGTCAATTAGCAATCCATTAGTTCTCACATTCATGAATTAGCAATAGCCAATTATATTACATCACCAAATTAACAAAACCCTAGAACTTATATTTCTAATGCATTCATAGGGTAGTTGATTGCATAATTCTGATATCAAATTTCACCTCTCGGTCCTTCATTCAATATCTAGAGATCAATAGGTAGCTAATCTATCAACCTAGCATACAATCCAATGCAATCAACCAACACAAGGTACATCAATGTAAATATCAAATCAAAGCATTCAATCAAATATACTACAAACCCTAAGCATGGGTTTTTAGCTCAACATCATCAATTTAAAACATTCATTCAACTCAATATAAATCAAACACAAATTGTTCATTGCAATATCAGTTCTCTTAATACAACAAAAACAATATTGGAATGAATTAAAAGAGAGAATAGAAAAACCCCTTGTGAAGATGCCAAGAGTAGGATTGCTAGTCTTCCTCCAAGCTCCACTTTGATGTTTGATGAAGAACTCAAGCCCTCTTCAATGGTTGATTCCCCTTTTGTAATATGGAATGGAGCTTTCTCAAGTCTCCAAACCTTGGAATGGATCTTGCCTTTGGTATATGGAATGGAGCTTTCTCAAGTCACCAAACCTTTCAATGAAGCTTCTTCAACCTTCAAGAGCTTGTAACCCAATTTATCCCAAAGAACCTCAAAGATCATGTCAATGGAAGATGGAGAAGATGAAGATGGAGGATGAAGATGAAGGGACAAGGAGAGTGTCACTCTCTCCTCATCCCAAATGGTGTTTTGCTCCCTCCTTCTCTTTTCTTTTCTCAAACCCTAGTCGTCCTTCCTTTTTTCTGTCATGCGAAAGAACTTAAATAGATATTAAGGGTGACATGGCCAAGCTTGAGTTGGCTTGGCCGTGTCTCTTAGTCTTTTCCTTGCTTTCCATTAGGTGACACGGCCAAGCCAAGGTTGGCTTGGCCGTGTCTCTTGATTTCCATGGGACACGGCCAAGCCAGTTGGCCGTGTCCCTCACTGGCTCTTTTCTTCTCTTTCTTTCTTTTCTTTCTTTTCAAGGAGGTGACACGGCCAAGCCAAGGTTGGCTTGGCCGTGTCTCATGTGATCTTCATCTTTTCTTTGGAATGGAGTGTGACACGGCCAAGCTTAGGTGAGCTTGGCCGTGTTTGACATGTTTGGAGGGACATGGCTTGTGGCTTGGCCTTGTCCTTTGGGTGTGTCTCTCTCTGTTGCTCATTTTCCTTATTTTCCTTCTCTTCTTTGGCTTGTTCTTTGATTTGCTCTTTGAGTGAGACATGGCCAAAGGCTTGGCCGTGTCTCTGGGTGTGTCCACTTCTGCCTTGTATTTCTTTTGAGGGACATGGCCAAGCTTGCTTTGGCTTGGCCATGTCTTGCTTGGTTCATGCTTTTCTTGCCCTGTTTTGATCTTCCAAGGGTGTTTTTGTACCTAAACCTAAAAACAACGCTTTAAACACACTTAAAACAATAATTAATCAAAACATTAACTAAAATACACATAAAATCATACTAAAAACTAGTACAAAAATGATCTAAACACTGCGTCTGTTGTTTACTTAGGCAAACAATAGGTAAGATAAAAATATAGTGTGATACGCTCATGTATGCATGATATGCATGGGTGATACTTACAGTGGTTCCACTGACTCACAGACCAAGGTGGTCGACCAAAGCACTCTCATTGGTTCCTTCCAGATGCTTGTTCATAAGTACATAAGACTTCATAGCTATGGCTTTATCTTCCACGTGTACAAAACATGAGTAGTGGGGCCCCAGCAAGATAGTTAGAAGCAAGGGAGATGCCATTTCAACCCATCATTCAACACATTGGTTAGTAACTTATTCATGACATGACCTTGCAAGTGATTCTTTCATTAGCTCTCTTTTGCTCATTATGTCCTTTGAGGTTCGATGGTGCAACATACTTCCCTTAACTTGAAGGTTTATGCAACAAGAAAATAATAATAATTTTTTTAATTTTTTAAATGTTGACTTTTGTCAAATCAGTGTCAATTTACCTCAGGACTTGACTTTCCTAAATCAATATATCCATAACATGATAACCCTAGTTATAATACTAAACTCGAGAATTATTTCCATTTGAGCAAGAACTGTTGCACTTCAGATACGCACATACACATTACTTGGCCAAAAGTTTCATTGAGTTTAAATATTGTCTATCTCATACGCACACTTATTCAAATAATCTCCACTAATAGACTCTACCTACCACGAGAGATTAACATGTCTTTAATAGGCTTGAAATGGGGTCTATACAGGACATGGATTAAGCGGAGGCCATTTATAAGTTAGAGCCAATTTGACACTATGGACAAACCTTAACACTATAAACTTCTTGTTGGAACCTTAGACAGTTGGAGGTTCCATTTTCACCTTCTGGGTAATATTTCCTTATGACTTCATGAAAACATAATGCTTGAATGTCTTTTCATCTTCTTGGAAGAATTCTTGATCTTTTCCTTTTGAAAAAACTTAGGACCATTATTCTATCATTTTTCCCTTTGAAATATCAAATCTAAGACTTTTAAGATTGTGGACTTGGAACTGTAATAAGATGGTCATCAAGTCAATTTACCCCCGTAAGCTAAGTGGGAGTCTTTTGTTGCTTCTAGTAAAAAGGAACTATTTTGGCTTTCTAAACTACTCTTTTAGGGTTTTACTTTCTTTTGTTTCTTTTTTATTTTATTTTCTATTTTTCTTCTTTTCTTATTCTTTTTTTTTTGTCTTTTTACTTTGCTTTTTTTTTTTGTCTTTTTGTTTGTTTGTTTGTTTGTATTTTATTTTTTTTCTTAGCTCTAAGAGATTTGTCTTATTTTCACCATTCTATGCTTCTGGCTAAGGATAGATCTGAGATATTAAGTTCAATTCATGTAAACTTCAACTATTCTTATGGTTTTGACTTTGCATCCTCTTCCTTGCTCTTCTTGCCCCTCTACATTAGTGGTCATCAGACTTATCATGAGTGTCACAATAGCCCCAAGGTAGGTTATCAAGGTTCATAAGCCAATAAAAATCAAGCTAAAATCGTATGAAGGCTCAAAGGGGACAAACTAGTGATTGATATTAATAAGGTCGATACTAGTTGTTGACTAACCAAATAATGCATAGATAATTTCTCCCTTAAATAAGTAGAGTTGAATTTTGCCTCAAATGTTTGTCAAAGCATGTTCAAAGATCGATTAGGATGTATGTAATATCCCAAAATATACCCTAAAAGTTTTGGAGTTATTGTTATATTTGGAGTTAATGTATATGTTTAATGGAAGTAAAAAGGGGAAATATTATAAGATGATATATATATAAGGAAATATGGGAATATAAATACCATATAAAAGATATATACATATACATCACATATACATGGGATATAAAGTGGTGTAGGGAAAGTGAGTTATGTATATATTTTTATAATTAATTAATTAATAATTATGATGATAAGGACAAAAAGAAAAAGAGAAAAGAAAGTCAAAGGTTGGAAGAGAGTGTGTGGTGGAGATTTATTGTTTTTATTATTATTGTTATTATTATTATTATTATTATATATATTTGAGATAAGAATAAGAAGAGAAGAAAAGGAAAAACGTGTTCTTCTTCTTCTTCTTCTGTTTGGTCGAGGGAGAGAGAGAGAGAGAGAAGCTAGAGAGAGAAGGAGGTGATTTTGCTTTTATTTACACCAAATACTTAAGGATTTCAAGTGGATAGTGAAGATTTGGCTAAGAATCCAAGTAAGTTCTCTTTCTTGATTTCTTTGGTTTATTTGAAGTTGTATGAAGGTTTGATTGTTGATAATTGAAATTAGGGTTGTATTATTGTAGTATGTTGGAGTATGTTTGATTTAATTAGGTTGGTGTTGGTGATTGAAGAGCAAGAGTTGTGTTTAGTGGAATTTCTTTCTGTTTTACAACTAGTAAAGGCTGTGACTTGTATGATTTTTAATTAAATATAGAAAAATGTTCCTGAAGTGAATTTTTGATATGTTGTGTCTATATGAGTCTAGAATGACTGAAAATATGTTGATTCGATTTTGGAATGGTTATGATTTTGGAAAGATTATTTTTATTAGACCTGTTCCAGCAGGTACCTTAACTGAGACAGCTATATTTCGGGATTTTTAATAAAATGTAGAAAAATTATATTCAATTGAATTTTGGATATGTTGTTGCTTAATGAGTCTAGTATTTGAGAAAAATAATTTGGAACCAAGTTGATTGAATTTAATTTATGGAATTCACAAAGTTTAGAACTGCTGCCAGGATGCAGGGCAATTGGGGCAGTCTGTTTGGGTGAACTATTTGACCAAGATTTTGTGTTCAGTTTGATCTGAAATTTTAAAGGAATGATTTTAAGATGTAAAATTAAGTTCTGTAAAAATTTTAGAGTTTTTAGTCAAGTATATTATTTTATACAAATTTTCAAAATAAGGATAAAATTTAGTCTAAAACCAGAATTTACTATTCATATGGTCATTTTGCTAATATTCCTTTTGGATTAGGTTGTGAAGAGGTTGAATTGCCCTAATCTAAGTGTTGAGGATTCTTGGAAGAGTAGGTGTATAGAGTGGTGTAAGTTGGTTTTAAGGTAAGTACAAAGTTTATATGATTGCACTTATTTACATGAATTAAGACTTAACACATTTGTTTGTAAATGTGTTAAGTGAATTACTATATTGTCAATATAATTTGATTAAGGTTATGATTGGATGATGTGAAAGATATGAAGATCATTCAAATAGGTATGTACAATGCAATTTGTTATGATAAATATTGTAATGATGAATTGTGCTAATGTGTTTTGAGAAATGATGAAATGTATTGTAATTGTGGTTGGTAATAATGATTGAAATGAAATAAATAGACATGTTGATTATATGATGATGAATTTAAGATATATGCTCAATATAATTGTTTATGTATACTTGAATGATGACGTGCTATAATGTGAATTGAAATATGATAAGAGGTGAAGCCATTGTGATTGGCTATGATGAATCAAATGAGATGTGAAGCCATTGTGTTGGCTATGAGAATGTAAATGAATTATAATTGAGGCATGGTTGCCTGTTTTGAATATGAAATGAATTGAGAAAGAAATGTACAAAGATATAAATGAAAAGAGTTGTGTCTAATATGTTAATTCAACTTTCAGAGTTCTGGATTTGACGGCATGCCTATAACATATGAAATGTAACAGTCTAGCCGGGTTGAGGATCTCCTCAAGTTGTTGAGTTGATGGTCCAAGAGACTGGGTCTGTTACACTATATGAATTATAAATGTGAAATATATGAAAAGTAACAGTCTTGCCGGGTTGAGGATCTTCTCGATTAGTCGGGTTGATGGTCCAAGAGACTGGGTCTGTTACACTATCCATGGATAGAGATATGATATATGTTGCCTACGGGCTTGATTATTGTGATTTTGGATCAAAGCAGTAACTCTGAACTTTGAATAACATATTAGTGTGTTCTGGGCCCAGGTCTGTCTTAATTTTCGATGTAGTTTATGAAACGTGAAATGAATGAATAATGAAATCTATAGTTGCCTTAATTGGAAATGAAATGTTATGAAATATGTTATGTAATATGTATATTGATATGTTCCTTGTGAGTAGTAGTGATGGAATTGTGGTTGGTGTTATTGATATGTATGCATGTATGTAATATATGAGATTAGTTGAGATATGTGTAAAGTGTAATTGAAAAGGGAAACTACGATAAGAAACTAACAGTACTTAAAGCTAGTATATGGATATACGTTAGAATTTCTGTATTGTATGTTTATATTATTCATTTGTACTACTAAGCTCTCGGGCTTAGCGCGGATGTGTTAATCGCGTAGGTGAGTAGATGGTAGATCTGAAGTCTTTCGTTTTACCACAAGAAGAGTAAGAGTTTGTCGAGACCAACTAGAAGGTGATGCATGCATGTAAAATTTTTTAATATTGTATATTGACTAAAATGTTTTGTTACTATATATTTGGATTGTTTTGAGAAGTAAGGATTTTTTTTTAATTATAATGAACAGTGACATTCTTATACTTTATATACTTACTGTATGTATACGAGGTATATGTATAGTACTTATATAGGGTATGAGGGTGTTACAATGTAGACACTCATAAGTATGCAGGAGCCCTCGCTGAGTAAGCATACACAACTCAATGCTATAGAACAATTCTCTCACCTAGTAAAGTCATTCGATTCATGATGCATAGATACACTACTTTATGAATATCAAGGTAGACTCATCATCGGTTGAACACCAAAAAAACAAAGACAAACATAAAAATTTAATGAAAGAAATTTATTTATACAATCTTATTTTAAAAAACATAATTGTTCCAAAAATATTAAAGAAAACATAAATAAAATAAGTAGCACTCAAGCCTAAGGAAGTTTGTTGAAATATAATCGATGGTTCTTCATCTACTTGGACATGTCAATGGCAATGTTCATTACATCCTCATCCATAATTCATTCATCCACATCTTGAAAGGATGACAAGACATAACTTTCCATTAATCCTCTTTCTATCTTAAAGTTTGTTGGCGGCAACACTCTTCCAAACTTAGGCAATGAATTGCTTTTAGTGTTGGGCTTCTTAGGTTCAAGTAGCTTACCACTATTAATCAGATCTTGAATCTCATGTTTTAACCTAAAATACTTGTCTGATTTATACCCCTGTGTTTGATGGAAATGGCAGAATGCATTGGTATCAAAGTTTGGTGGCAGAGGATTGGGTAATGATCGGGGAGCCAGTGGCTACAATAGCCCTTGCTTTTACAACTTATTGAAAACCCAAGATAAAGCTCTCCCTAAATTTGAAAATTGCCTCTTATTCCCTTGACCAGCAGTTGCGTTGATATCCACTTCTTTTTGTCCACTCTGACTGCAGATTGGTAGTTCCCTCTTTCATTCTTCCTTTTAGAAAAGTGATTCTTCTCCCTTTCCCACACTTCTATTAGCAAGCCAGCTTGGAGAAGATCTTTGAAATCTCTAATAAGGGTATGAGACAGTCTCTTATGAAGGTTAGGCAGGACACATCTCACTACCCTTCTGATCTGGTCAGACCCATCGAGCCTATTTTTTAGAAGAGCAACTTTACTTATCCACCTTTTCACATAATCAAAAAAATTCTCATTCTGCTTTTATTTGATAGTCTCCACCTCTATTAGGGTCACTTCCAACTCAACATTATACCCATACTGCTGAATAAAGGCTTTGTATAACAAATCTCAATCTTTTTGGGTCTTCTCCTCTAAGGTGTTGAACTAATTCTGTACAACTGGATCTGAAGAAAGCATGAAGTACCTTAGGATTTGAGCCTTAGTAGCTTGAGTAGACTGCATAGCTGTGATATATTGCTTCACATGAAGATGAGGGTTGCCAGTTCCATCAAACTTAGCAAAATATGGTAGCTTAAATTTATAAGGGACCTCATCATCTTGTTCAAATATCTTTTCTACTTCTGACATCTCTTCGGTTTTCAGCTTCTTCTCAAACTTCTTCTCCAGATCATTAATCATCTTCTCAACATCATAAGTCTTGGTCTTTTCAATAGTTGGTTTCTCCATAACTTTTAACTCCTTCTTCTTATCTTGAGGATCTTGAAAGTACTGAGCCCATTATTCATCATCATCCAAAACCATCTTGTCATCATCGAAGGCTACATCACCAACCTCAGCCTTCCCTTTGTCGTTCTGCTTCTTACTACTAGCAGATGCATCAGCCGCATTCCCAAACATCACAACCATTTGGCTTCTCATTGTCTTAGTCAGGACCCCCTTTAGCTCTGCTAACTTGGTATTGACTGCATTGTCTATCATCCTTTGAATATGTTCAGGCTCTATTGCTTTTAGTGAGAAGCTAACTGAGTCATTGCTAGATTCTATGTTGCTGGCATAGGTTGGGTTGTCATAGGCTCTTGAACTGCTATACTCCAGGGCTGTGAGCCATAAAGGATTGATGATATGAGATGTAATGCATGTATGCATGTATGTATGGATTCATAAGTAACAAACAAAACAAATCAACTCAATACAGTAGGAACGAAACTTCCAACCTTATAACTTCCACACACGAATGGTGTAATATCCTCATTTATGCCCTAGAAGTTTTGCATATTGTTGTTGTTGTTATTGTTATATATTGGATTGAATATATGTGTTAAATTGTAAGAGAAAAGAAATTGAGAAGAGAAAGTATATGTATATGTATTTTGGGAAGAAATAGGGTTTAGAGACAAATTTATATGTTGTGTATATGTTAATATATATGACATATAAAGTGGTCAAAAGGCTTGGTCAATGCAAGAGAAGATATTTATTTGAGATTGGTAAATTACTTAATTGGGCACATATAAGACAAAAAGATAATTATGTGAATAAGGGCACTTTGGTAATTGCTTGGATAAAATCACATGGTGGATATTTAAAGAAGGTTTGACTTGTGTTTTCTTCATCATTTCTTCTTCTTCTTCTTGTTGATGGCCGGCCCTCCATAGCCAAAGAGAAAGAAAGAGACAAGTGATGGTTTTGATGATTTCAAGCTTAAATTGAAGAAAGATTAAGTGTTCAAGTGTTGATTTAAGAAGTTTTTAACTAAGGTAAGATCTTTTCTCTAATTTCTTCAATTCTTTTGAAGTGGTATGATTAAGTTGCTTATGGTATGATTGTAAGTATTGATTTTGCTTGATAGATGAGAAGTTGGGTTGGTGTGGGTGATGGAAGAGTAAGATTGGTGTTTAGTGAAATTGTTTCTGTTTTAGGATTAGTAAAGGCTGTGACTTGTATGATTTTTAATTAATTTTAGAAAAATGTTCTTGAAGTGAATTTTTGATACGTTGTGCCTCTATGAGTCTAGAATGACTGAAAAATATGTTGATTCGATTTTGGAATGGTTATGAGTTTAGAAAGATTATTTTTATTAGACCTGTTCCAGCAGGTACCTTAACTGAGACAGCTCTATTTCGGGATTTTTAATAAAATGTAAAAAAATCATATTCAATTGAATTTTGGATATGTTGTTGCTTAGTGAGTCTAGTATTTGAGAAAAATAATTTGGAACCACGTTGATTGAATTTGATTTATGGAATTCACAAAGTTCAGAACTGCTGCCAGGATGCAGGGCAATTGGGGCAGTCTGGTTAGGTGAACTATTTGACCAAGATTTTGTGTTCAGTTTGATCTGAAATTTTAAAGGGATGATTTTAAGATACAAAAATAAATTCTGTAAAAATTTTAGAATTTTTAGTCAAGTAGATTATTTTATACAATTTTTCAAAATAAGGATAAAATGGAGTCTAAAACCAGAATGTATTATTTATATGAATCATATCAATTGTTCTTTGCCCTAATTGCATTGTTGAGATTGAGCAATGTTATGTTATGCATTGTGAATGGTTATGTGTTTCATGAATGATATACATTGAAATTGAAATTATAATTCAAATAAGACATGATATGAGACAATGCCATTGTGATTGGCTATGATGATGATATTGAAAGAAAGAAGGCATGTTTGCCTAAATGTGATGAGAATTTGAGAATGGAAATGGTAAGTATATAATAAATGAATTGTTTGTTTAATATGTTATTCAGTTTCAGAGTTCTGGATTTGGGTGGCATGCCTAAGAAATGATGAAAGGTAACAGTCTTGCCGGGTTGAGGATCTCCTCAAATGTGTTGAGTTGATGGTCCAAGAGACTGGGTCTGTTACACTATGAGAATTGTGAATATGAAATGTATGATTTGTAACAGTCTTGCTGGGTTGAGGATCTCCTCAAATGTGTTGAGTTGATGGTCCAAGAGACTGGGTCTGTTACACTATGAGAATTGTGACTATGAACCAAAGCAGTAACTCTGAACTCTGAATATCGTATTAAATACTTGTTGGGCCCATAGGTGTCAAGGTTATATGAATGTCCTAAATAATGTTATGAGTTAATGAAATAAGATGTTGGTTATTGAGTAATGTTGAATGTGGAAAGATGTTGAAATGTGGTATGCTCATATGACTATGATTTGTGAAATGCATAATTATGTGTTAACTTTATATTTATAATGTTGATCTTATCAATAGCATATGTGGCATTGTATTGCATTAAAGCATACTATTAGCATGTTTTATCTTACTAAGCCGTTGGCTTAGCGCGATAGTGTTTAATCGCGCAGGTAATAGAGTGGATAGAGTTGAACCCGAGAGTTCTTCAAGACCAAGTGAGAGTAGACCTTGTTGAATCCATTTTGGGAGCTTAAAGATCAGAGCAGACTTGCCAATCATGTATATTTCTTTATATTTTATAAAGAAATGTTTAAAATGTAAATATGTAAATATTTTATAACTTCCGCTGTGTAATATTTAAAAATGGGGGATTGTCACAAAACCTTTATTTTATGTTGTACTAGAAGTGTAAATTCTTTTTGCAGGTTGTAGTTGAGGTTACAAGGGGGATTTATTGGGAGTGTACTGAGAATGATTTTGTTTGCATTGGTTTGTGTAAAATGTTTTTAAAAATAAGAAAAAAACCGGTTTTGTCGACACTTGGGACTCAATTTTTAGGCGAAACTATGGCAAAATTTTTGAAAAAAAAAATCGGAACTAAAATTTGACTAAGTAAAATTGGTAGCAACATTAGGTTAGTGTGGCGCCTCTACTCAGCTTACATATGTAGGTCGGGAAGGGGTGTTACAATTTTTGGTATCAGAGCCTAGGTTTGATATTCTCAACCTAGGTAAAATGTAATAAAAAGAATATTTTTACTTAAAAAGTGGTTTTGAATAACATATACATTTGAGATTGGCAGTCTCTGATCTTTAATAAGATATAATCTGCTGTGTTTGCAGTGTTAGGTTGTGATGGATTCTCACTCACGTCAGTCAATTGAGGGTAGTGCCGAGAGTATTGCTCCTGCTGAGGGAGCTAGGGTTGATAGTGTTGAGGAGGCACCTGCTTCGGTGTCGGGTAGACCAGCTGGGGAGGAGGTTCCGCCAGCCTGGTTTAGGCCTATGATGGAAGCTATGAGACAAGCACCTGTGCAACCACAGCCACCGCCACCACCCCCTCAGCCTTCAGTACCAGTAAGGCACTATGATAAGCTAAGGAAATATGGAGCAGAGGATTTCTTTGGTACAGTTGATCCGGCTGTAGCAGAACAGTGGCTTGATAGAGTTCAGAGGGTATTTATGCAGTTGCAAGCCACTTCAGAGGAGAAGTTTGACTATGCAAGATCTTTGCTACAGAAGGATGCCTACGACTGGTGGAAGACAGTGCCCCATTCTATGGATGATCCACCAACCTTGTCTTATGCGGATTTTCTGAGAGAATTTGAGTTGAAGTATACTCCTAGGGAGTATAAAGATGGGAAGAAAAGAGAGTTTCTAGATTTGAAGTAAGATCATCGGACCGTAACTGAGTATGAAGTGGAGTTTATTTGACTGAGCCAGTATGCTGGGGGCATCATTGCTGATGAGATTGATAGATGTCGGCGATTTAAGGAGGGATTGAGGCCCTCGATCATGTGCTTAGTGGCTGGATCCAGATATCAGGATTTCTCATAGCTTGTGGCAGCAGCTCGAAGTGTAGAGCGAGCTCAAGTTATTGCAGCTGCTTCAGAGGAAGAGGTTAGGGTTAGGAGGCCCCAGTTTGAGGTAGGGTCTTCTTCTGCAAAGAGGGGTAAAGGAAGTTTTGTTCCTCGGAGTAGTAGGAGCCAGAGACCAGCGGGTAGATCAGTGCAGTTCCAGAGGCAGAGATTTAGACCTGCAGCTTCGGTAGCGAGTGCTCCTACTCATGGAATTCAGAGATCCACCTTACCTGTGTGTGACCAGTGTGGTGGAAGACATGGGGGCGTTTGTTGGAGGTACAGTAGATCAGCTATATGCTTCAGGTGTGGATCACCAGACCACTTTGTGAGAGACTGTCCTGAGAGGCAGGAGCTGATGCCAGTGGATTCTGCTGCTTCTCGAGCTAGTGTGAGGGGAGGCAGAGGAGGCAGAGGTGCCAGCCGGGGAGGTAGACCAGGATTCAGTTCTAGAGGAGGTGCTACATCCAGGGAGGGTAGACCAGAGGAGGTTGGATCTTCCCAGAGGATGTATGTTATGCAGAGGCAGCCAGATACATCGGCAGTCATAGCTGGTACTTTTTCTTTATTTAATACTCCAGTACTTGCTTTGATTGATCCGGGTTCCACGCATTCATATGTTAGTGTATCTGTTTTGCCTATCTCTGATTTGCATGCTGAGTCCCTAGGATTTGATGTGTTGGTGACAAATCCATTAGGGCATAGTGTGGTTGTGAGTAAGGTGCATAGAGATAGTGCAGTAGTGGTGCAGGGTGAGGAGTTCTTAGGGGATTTGATTAAGATGCCATTTAAGGAATATGATGTGATCTTAGGTATGGATTGGCTATCTCGACATGGAGCTGTGGTAGATTGTAAGAAGAAAATTGTTTCTTTGAAAACTGTTGATGGTAGAGAGGTGATAGTATCTAATGAGCAGGAACAGCTAGCCTCCTTATTTGTTTCAGCTGTTGCAGCCAGGAGGTTGATTAGAAAGGGATGTGAAGCCTATCTTGCTCATGTGGTAGATACTAGAGTAAGAAGTTCTCCCATTGATAGCATTGCCACAGTTGCAGAGTTCCCAGATGTGTTTCCAGAGGAGTTGCCAGGATTGCCTCCTGAGAGAGAGGTGGAGTTCGGTATTGAATTGTTGCATGGTACCACTCCTATCTCTATTACTCCTTATAGAATGGCACCAGCAGAATTGAGGGAGTTGAAAGTGCAATTACAGGAGTTGTTGGACAAAGGATTTATTCGCCCCAGTGTTTCTCCTTGGGGAGCTCCTGTTCTATTTGTGAAAAAGAAAGATGGTACTATGAGGTTGTGTATCGATTATAGGCAATTGAATTAAGTGACTATTAAAAATAAATATCCTTTGCCTAGAATTGATGATCTCTTTGATCAGTTGAAGGAAGCGTCAGTGTTCTCCAAAATTGATTTGAGATCTGGGTATCATCAGTTGAGAGTCAAAGCTGAAGATGTTCCTAAGACAGCCTTTCGGACCAGGTATGGGCATTATGAATTTTTAGTTATGCCTTTTGGTCTGATGAATGCACCTGCAGCTTTCATGGATTTGATGAATAGGGTGTTTAGGCCCTATTTGGATCAGTTTGTAGTGGTCTTCATTGATGATATACTGGTGTATTCGCGGAATGAGGAGGAACATGATATGCATCTGCGGATTGTGTTGCAGATTTTGAGAGAGAGGTAGTTGTTTGCTAAATTGTCGAAGTGTGAGTTCTGGTTGGATCAGGTAGCTTTTCTCGGACATGTTGTTTCAGCAGAAGGCATTAAAGTTGATCCGAGCAAAGTTGAAGCTGTATTGAATTGGAATCCACCTAAATCAGTGACAGAGATTAGAAGTTTTCTGGGTTTGGCAGGCTATTACCGGCGGTTTGTGAAAGGGTTTTCTTTGATAGCTACTCCACTCACCAGATTGCTTTGTAAGGGAGTGAGATTTGTGTGGACGGATCAGTGTCAGGCTAGCTTTGAGCAGTTAAGAGAAATGTTGACTCAAGCGCCTGTTTTAACTTTACCTGTTGAAGGCAAACCATATGTGATCTACAGTGATGCTTCACATAGAGGTTTGGGGTGTGTATTGATGCAGGAAGGGAAAGTTATAGCTTATGCATCTCGACAGTTGAAACCGCATGAGCTTAACTATCCGACCCATGATTTGTAATTGGCTGCCATTGTTTTTGCATTGAAGATTTGGCGCCATTATCTGTTTGGGGAGAAATGTTTCATCTACACTGATCACAAGAGTTTGAAGTATTTGGGTGTCCAGAAAGAACTCAATCTTCGTCAGAGGAGATGGTTAGAATTGATTAAAGTCTACGATTGCTTGATTGACTATCATCCAGGTAAAGCAAATGTTGTTGCTGATGCCTTGAGTCGGAAGTCTTTAGCTGGTTTAACAGTTTACTCGCTCTCGTTGCTTGTTGAGTTGAGAGCATTGCATGCCAGTTTTGTACCTTGTGTTGATGGTGCATTATTGGCACAGTTGCAATTGAAGCCGATTTTGTTGGATCAGATCAAAGAGGCTCAATTGGCTGATAAGAAAATTCAGAAGATTATTTCAGATTGTCAGAATGGGAAGACTAGAGATTTTGCTGTGAAAGATGATGGGAGTCTCTGGTTTAAGAACCGATTGTGTGTACCCGATGATGCTGATTTGAAAAGAGTCATTTTAGAAGAAGCTCATCAGTCAATGTTTGCTATGCATCCGGGTAATACGAAGATGTATCATGATTTGAGACAGCATTATTGGTGGATTGGTTTGAAGAGAGACATTGCAGATTTTGTGTCAAAATGTCTCACTTGTCAGAAGGTTAAAGCAGAGCATCAAGTTCCAACCGGGTTGCTTCAACCATTGTCAGTGCCAGAATGGAAGTGGGAAAGAGTGACAATGGATTTTGTGTCTGGTTTGCCATTGACACAAAAGAAGCATGATGCCATATGGGTGATTGTGGATAGATTGACTAAAACAGCTCATTTCCTTCCGGTTCGAATGGATTACTCTTTGGAGAGATTGGCTGAGCTGTATATCCATGAGATTGTGAAACTGCATGGTGTTCCAACTTCTTTAGTGTCTGATTGAGATCCCAGGTTTACTTCCAGATTTTGGAAGAGTTTGCATAGTGCTTTGGGTTCTCGACTGCACTTCAGCACTGCTTTTCATCCACAGACGGATGGACAGTCAGAGAGGGTGATACAGATTATTGAGGACATGTTGAGAAGCTGTGTCATCGATTTCTCTGGAAGTTGGGATAGGTTTTTACCTCTTGTGGAGTTTGCTTACAACAACAGTCACCAATCCAGCATTGGTATGGCACCGTTTGAAGCATTGTATGGCAGACGGTGTAGGACACCTCTTTGTTGGAATGAGCTTGGAGATAATAAGTTGGTTGGTCCTGATTTGATTCAAGAAACTGAAGAAAAAGTAAAGTTGATTCGAGGCAGGTTAAAAGCAGCTTCAGACCGACAGAAGTCTTATGCAGATCTGAAGAGGAGAGATATAGAGTTTGATGTTGGAGATAAGGTATTTTTGAAAGTGTCTCCTTGGAAGAAGATTTTGAGGTTCGGTCGGAAAGGAAAATTGAGTCCTCGTTTCATTGGGCCGTATGAAGTGTTAGAAAGAGTTGGGCCAGTGGCGTATCGACTTGCTTTGCCACCTGAGTTGGATCGTATTCATAATGTATTCCATGTTTCTATGTTGAGGAGATATAGGTCGGATCCATCTCATGTGTTGCCTTTTGAATCTATTGAAGTGAGCCCAGACTTGACATTTGAAGAGGAACCAGTTGCTATCTTGGCACGGGAAGTGAAAGAGTTGAGAAACAAGAGAGTGCCATTGGTGAAGATTTTGTGGAAAAATCATGGAAAAGAAGAAGCAACTTGGGAAAGTGAACAATCCATGCGAGAACAGTATCCGCAGTTGTTTCAGAGTTGATATCAGGTAATTTCGAGGACGAAATTTTCTTTTTAGAGGGGGAGAATTGTAATATCCTCATTTATGCCCTAGAAGTTTTGCATATTGTTGTTGTTGTTATTGTTATATATTGGATTGAATATATGTGTTAAATTGTAAGAGAAAAGAAATTGAGAAGAGAAAGTATATGTATATGTATTTTGGGAAGAAATAGGGTTTAGAGACAAATTTATATGTTGTGTATATGTTAATATATATGACATATAAAGTGGTCAAAAGGCTTGGTCAATGCAAGAGAAGATATTTATTTGAGATTGGTAAATTACTTAGGCACATATAAGACAAAAAGATAATTATGTGAATAAGGGCACTTTGGTAATTGCTTGGATAAAATCACATGGTGGATATTTAAAGAAGGTTTGACTTGTGTTTTCTTCATCATTTCTTCTTCTTCTTCTTGTTGATGGCCGGCCCTCCATAGCCAAAGAGAAAGAAAGAGACAAGTGATGGTTTTGATGATTTCAAGCTTAAATTGAAGAAAGATTAAGTGTTCAAGTGTTGATTTAAGAAGTTTTTAACTAAGGTAAGATCTTTTCTCTAATTTCTTCAATTCTTTTGAAGTGCTATGATTAAGTTGCTTATGGTATGATTGTAAGTATTGATTTTTCTTGATAGATGAGAAGTTGGGTTGGTGTGGGTGATGGAAGAGTAAGATTGGTGTTTAGTGAAATTGTTTCTGTTTTAGGATTAGTAAAGGCTGTGACTTGTATGATTTTTAATTAATTTTAGAAAAATGTTCTTGAAGTGAATTTTTGATATATTGTGCCTCTATGAGTCTAGAATGACTGAAAAATATGTTGATTCGATTTTGGAATGGTTATGAGTTTAGAAAGATTATTTTTATTAGACCTGTTCCAGCAGGTACCTTAACTGAGACAGCTCTATTTCGGGATTTTTAATAAAATGTAGAAAAATCATATTCAATTGAATTTTAGATATGTTGTTGCTTAGTGAGTCTAGTATTTGAGAAAAATAATTTGGAACCACGTTGATTGAATTTGATTTATGGAATTCACAAAGTTCAGAACTGCTGCCAGGATGCAGGGCAATTGGGGCAGTCTGGTTAGGTGAACTATTTGACCAAGATTTTGTGTTCAGTTTGATCTGAAATTTTAAAGGGATGATTTTAAGATACAAAACTAAATTCTGTAAAAATTTTAGAATTTTTAGTCAAGTAGATTATTTTATACAATTTTTCAAAATAAGGATAAAATGGAGTCTAAAACCAGAATGTATTATTTATATGAATCATATCAATTGTTCTTTGCCCTAATTGCATTGTTGAGATTGAGCAATGTTATGTTATGCATTGTGAATGGTTATGTGTTTCATGAATGATATACATTGAAATTGAAATGATAATTCAAATAAGACATGATATGAGACAATGCCATTGTGATTGGCTATGATGATGATATTGAAAGAAAGAAGGCATGTTTGCCTAAATGTGATGAGAATTTGAGAATGGAAATGGTAAGTATATAATAAATGAATTGTTTGTTTAATATGTTATTCAGTTTCAGAGTTCTGGATTTGGGTGGCATGCCTAAGAAATGATGAAAGGTAACAGTCTTGCCGGGTTGAGGATCTCCTCAAATGTGTTGAGTTGATGGTCCAAGAGACTGGGTCTGTTACACTATGAAAATTGTGAATATGAAATATATGATTTGTAACAGTCTTGCCGGGTTGAGGATCTCCTCAAATGTGTTGAGTTGATGGTCCAAGAGACTGGGTCTGTTACACTATGAGAATTGTGACTATGAACCAAAGCAGTAACTCTGAACTCTGAATATCGTATTAAATACTTGTTGGGCCCATAGGTGTCAAGGTTATATGAATGTCCTAAATAATGTTATGAGTTAATGAAATAAGATGTTGGTTATTGAGTAATGTTGAATGTGGAAAGATGTTGAAATGTGGTATGCTCATATGACTATGATTTGTGAAATGCATAATTATGTGTTAACTTTATATTTATAATGTTGATCTTATCAATAGCATATGTGGCATTGTATTGCATTAAAGCATACTATTAGCATGTTTTATCTTACTAAGCCGTTGGCTTAGCGCGATAGTGTTTAATCGCGCAGGTAATAGAGTGGATAGAGTTGAACCCGAGAGTTCTTCAAGACCAAGTGAGAGTAGACCTTGTTGAATCCATTTTGGGAGCTTAAAGATCAGAGCAGACTTGCCAATCATGTATATTTCTTTATATTTTATAAAGAAATGTTTAATATGTAAATATGTAAATATTTTATAACTTCCGCTGTGTAATATTTAAAAATGGGGGATTGTCACAAAACCTTTATTTTATGTTGTACTAGAAGTGTAAATTCTTTTTGCAGGTTGTAGTTGAGGTTACAAGGGGGATTTATTGGGAGTGTACTGAGAATGATTTTGTTTGCATTGGTTTGTGTAAAATGTTTTTAAAAATAAGAAAAAAACCGGTTTTGTCGACACTTGGGACTCAATTTTTAGGCGAAACTATGGCAAAATTTTTGAAAAAAAAAAATCGGAACTAAAATTTGACTAAGTAAAATTGGTAGCAACATTAGGTTAGTGTGGCGCCTCTACTCAGCTTACATATGTAGGTCGGGAAGGGGTGTTCAAATGGCAAGTCTCTTTTCCTAGATATATATCCAACAAAATACCAACATGGGTATCTTGTTTTTGAACAAATTACTTGGATGTTTAATAAATAATTTTATTTTCAAACTTGGAAGTCAGTCTGTGATAATTTCCATCAATTGAGTCTTAATCCATTAGATCAACAAAAGATAATTTTTATGCCATATTGGATTAAAACTAAATTAAAAAGGTTTATCATAAATAGATTTCTCACTTTGAAAATATAACTAGTGATTCATGCCACAAACAAGCATTTGGTTAATAAGTTTTAGTGTAGAATAGGCCCACAATTGATTTTGAATATCCCATAATTCACCCAAGTAGTTATAAGCAATTTTTTAAGAAAAAGGTTTTAAATGAAAAATGGTTTTATTTCAAAGCCCATTGTAAATTTTTGTTTCAAAAATGAATTTTGGGCTTTGAGGTGAAAAATATTTTTTTTATTTCAAAACCCATTGTGAAAAGATTTGTTTTGAAAATAGATTTTGAGTTTTGAACTTGGGCCAAGAGATAAAAAGAAGTTTTAACCCATCTTGAAAAAAGGTTTTATGTCCAAAGACCATCTTGAAAATTTTGAAAGTAGTTTTGGTCTTATGGGTGTAAAATTTATTTTATTTTAGGTTTTTGAAAATTCTTTTTGGCTTATAATATTATTAGGTCATATTAGAAATAGGACAAACCAAATAGGCCGTGGTTCAAACCAAGATATATCAATCATAGTCAAAGAGCAAGCATTTGGGAAAAAATCTAAGCAAATTAACTAGGCCAATTTCATGAGATTTAGTCTTTTGGTTGAAAAGGCTTAGGCTCCCATTGCAAGTATATACCAAATGTTACAAGGCTATGAGTGGTTATGCCATTCTTGATCTCCATACCTTGAGTAAGAGTATGGTATCCCTAAATATAACATGGACATCCTAACTCACGGACACAATGCAATCTAATATGATGCAATGGATAATATAATACTAAGAAAGAATAAAATAATATAAAGACCAATGGAATCAACTTCTCTTATCCCTAGTGGAGTCGCCACCATGAGCGGTGATTTTCACCGCCACTCCCGGTGGAATGGTTCTTGCAACTTCGGCATTGTTAGGCTCAAGGCCTTAGAGAACACGAGCCTAAACCCAAAGAAAATGGAGTTGCCACCAGGACAAGCAGGGAAAGAAAGGGGTGGATGACTCAATTCCTAAGGAATCTCTAACCTCTTAATGGGTTGAAAAAGTTGGGTATGCATGGGGAAGTTGAAATTGACCCAGCAACCCCACATTGCCCGATTCATTGGAACCAGCATCCTCTTTTGGTCTAGATATTATAAAATTCTTAATCATTACAATATTATCCATACTACATGCAATTCAAGCAAAATAAAGAATTCATTGCATTAAAACAAGTCCAAAACAAAATAATAAATGGGCACCAACCAAAAGATGGAAACATGCCCTACAATGCTTAAAAGTCCATAAATAAAAAAGAAATAGGATACCCACCAAAAGATGGAAACATGCCCTTTACAATATCCATGTCCATAAGAGTAAAAAAAGATAAACAAAATGGGACACCCACCAAAAGGTGGAAACGTGCCCCTTACGAATATCCAAAGTCCTTGAATAATTTAAAATATAAAAAAAAAATTAGATAAATAAGGCACCCACGAGTGGGAACATGTCTTTTACAATCTCCAAATCCCAAATAGTAAGAAATTACAATCCATAAGCAAATAAATCATAATAATGCACATTATCATTAAATAATAACAAATTAGGACTTAAATATAATGAAATCATTAGAAAAGTAAAATCCATAAGCAAACATTAACTCCCTTAATTAAATATAGGGCACCGCGCATACGACAGTCCCACTAATTGATTTTCAAAATAAGTTTAGGGTTTTCGAGTTTCAAAAAATAAAGGGTTAGGGTTTTGAATATTTTAAAAACTAGGATTTGGAAAATAATAAATTAGGGTTTTGGAATCTAGGGTTTACTATTTTTGAATTAGGGTTTGAAAAAATATGATTAATATTACTAGGGTTTTAAAGTTTGAAAACTTATTTTTAGGGTTTTTAAGAATCAAGGTTTGGCTACTGGATAAAATTGTTTTGAGGTTTTTATGGTTTATGAGATTAGGGTTTAGGCTACATTTTAGGAAATTTGATGTCCCTGGAGCTAGGGTTTAGAAATTGAGGTTTGGATTTTTAGAAAATAATTTTAAGGTTTAGAAAGTAAATTAGGATTTAGTCAGTTAATTTAAACCTTAAGCTACTGGATGATTTAATAGATTGAATTTTATTTTCATAAAATATGCAACTAAGGTTCTAGAAATTAAACTTATGTGATCAATATAATAATTAAAGCAAACAAATCAAAATATGAAAAGATAACTAACTCATATGTGTTTAAACATATTAAATTTAAGAAACAGAATCGGCGTTTGAAGGCTCCACCGAATTGATTATTGTCTCCAAGCTGCTGCCTGCATCAATGTTTATTTTTGGTCGAGCCAAGATCAAAGACAGTGATTACTGCCTTTGTTGATTGTTAATGAAAATTGATCATTGATGATTATTGCTTATTAATGTTGGTTGCTCAATGTTGATTTTCTTGCTAAAAATTGTCGATCCTTGTTAAAGTATTAAGCCTTATTATTTATAGGCAAAACCAATAAAACCCTAAGATTAACTTTGCTAATCTATCTTTTAGATGAATTCTAAGCTAATTAGGAAGCCTCATTGGTAAAAAAAACCTAAAAAGAATTTAAAACCATGTCGATCTGGGCAACCAGATAGACATAGGTTAAGACCATGTCGATTTGGGCAACCAGATTGACATGAGTCTTACTCATGTCGATCTGGGCTGCTAGATAGATATGAGGCATCCTCATGTTGACCTAGGCCCTCTAGGTCCACATGAGCAATAGCTCATGTCCCCTTGGGCTGCCCTGACTCAAATTATTCTTGTATTGTTTTTATTTTTGGACCGAGAAGATCTAATTTGGGCCGAACAAATTTAATTTAGGGTTTTTTAACATGAATTTATGCCTTTTAAAATTGAACCAACTTATTTAAAAGTTTTAAACTAGTTTTACATCTTTTAAAGTTGAATCAAATTTATTTTGGCATTGTTTAATTGAGACCGTATCAACTTAGGGCATAAATTAAGGGTCTACACTATCCTTAGACCCTACTTTAATGGAACAAATTATTCTATAGGAAACACAAAAATGTTCTTGTTCTTAGATAGTGAAGGAATTGAGCTTTGGGATTATGTTAAAAATGATTGAAAACCTCCAACTCATGAAATTAATGTTGTCCAAGTTCCTCTTCCCAAACCACAATGGTCAAGTACGAATACAAGAGATTGATTAAAAAACCATAGGGTAGCCTCCATCTTGATGAATTCTATTTGAAGAGAAGAAGGTGGGAGAGTCCAACATCTCACTTGTGCTCATTTGGAAAACTCTTAAGAATTATCATGAGGGTATTATCCAAGTGAGGCTCACCAAGAAGCAAATCCATATACATGAGTATGAACTATTAAAGATGAAGCCTAATGAATATGTTATCGACATGACTAATCACTTGCTTGCCATCGTCAATGAATTGAAGAAATATGGCAAGGTATATTGTAATATCCCAAAATATGCCTTAGAAGTTTTGAAGTAATTATTGTTGAATTTGGATTTAAGGTATATGAGAAATTGAAAAGAGAAAAGAATTAAAGAGAGAGTGTATATGTTGTATATATGGAAATATATACAACATATACATATATACAACATATACAAGTCAAAATGTGAAGTCAAAAGATGATTAGTTAATGATTTTAAATTAATTAAGTTAATTAAGTGGAATTTGAGTGAGTGGAAGTGGATGGAGATATTTAGAATATTTTAATATTAAATGCTTGGAGGAGAGGGTTTTGAGGAGATAGTGGGTGAGAATTTGACTTTGTCTTCTTTGCTTTCTTCTTTCTTTCTTTCTTCTTCGTGGTTCACCTTACCTTCCTTTTCTTTTCTTTGTTTTGGCCGGAACTCCATAGCAAAAGAGCTAGAGGGAGATTTGATCTTCCAACTCAAGATTGAAGGAAGTATTCAAGTGATCAAGTTGGAAATTTAAGAGTTTCTTCATCCTTGGTAAGTTCTCCACTTGATTCTTTGAGTTTGTGAGTTGAGGTTGGGATTGATATGTGTTTGTTTAATTGTGGTGTGTTTAAGAGTGTTTGGTTCAGTTGATTTTGGATTTTGGGGTTGGATTGAAGGAAAGAGTAAGTTGTTGGAAGAGAAAGTGTTGTGGTTGTGTTTTGGGTTTGTAGTGATGATTATGATTTGTGTTTGAGGTATGTTTTGAGTTGTTTTTGTGTTTTTGCAAGTTTGTTATGAGTTTTGGGTGTGTTTAATTAAGTTTGTTTGAAGTGGAAAATGGTGGAAGTAAGAGGATTGTTGGATGTGAGGTTGTTGTTGCCGGAATCTGTAATTTTGGCTTGACACGCCCATGAGCACGGCCAAGTCTTTGGGCGTGTTGATGGTTCTATGTTGTAGTAGCATTTACACGTCCAGTGACACACCCATGTCACTGAGCGTGTCATAGCTACTATATGGGTGAAGGATTGACACGGCCATGAGCACGTCCGTGTTGTTGGACGTGTTAATGTTTCTGTGAGACAGAATGTATTACATGTTTAGTGACACGCCCGTGGTTCTGAGCGTGTCAAAGCTTATATGTTGTAGAGTTAGGGCACGGTCAGGGACACGCCCGTGTTATTGAGCGTGTCATGTGTAGAGTTTGCCCTAGTTGGTTTTTAGCCTTACTATTTCATGTGTATTTCTAAGTGAGTGTGTATGATTACCTTTGGTTTAGGTGTTGAAGAAGTTGAATTACCCTAACCTAAGTGTTGAGGATTCTTGGAGGAGGAAGTGTATAGATTGGTGTGAGTTGGTTTTGAGGTAAGTACAAACTACATGGCTGCATACAGTTACATAATTTTGATATTTAACATACTTGGTTGTAAACATGTTAAGTAAGTTATTACATAGTAAATACATTTGATCAATGTTATGATTTGTATAATGTGAATGATATGATGAGCATTTAAAAATGTATGTTAATGCAATTGATTGTGTACATTTGAATGATGAATTGAGATATAATGAGTTGTGAAGCCAATGTGATTGGTTATGATGATTCAAATGAAATAAGTGGGGCATGTTTGCCTAGATGATGATATTCAATGTAATTAATTATGTATACTTTATTGATGAGATGAGGAGCTATGGTTGTTGGCTATAATGATAATGATGCAAATGAGATGATTAAGGCATGGTTGCCTAAATGATGATGAGAAAATGAGAATGAAATTGATAATGAAATAATGAATGAATTGTGTGTCTAATGTGTTATTCCATTTTCAGAGTTTTGTTGTTGGTGGCATGCCTATAGTAACAATCTCTTGAAGTTAGGTTGGGCTTGATCCTTGAAGCCAAGTTGGGTTGAAGTTTAGCATGCTTAACTCCCCTTGAAGCCTGGTTGGGTCTAGTCCTTGAAGCCTAATTGAGATGTTACAACCCTTGAAGCTAGGTTGGGTTTGGTTCTTGAAGCCAAGTTGGGTTGATACTTAGCATGCTTTGTTCCCCTTGAAGCTTGGTTGAACCTAAATCCTTGAAGCCTAGTTGGGATAATGATAATGATAAATGTGATAATTGAACCAAAACATTAACTCTGAAAGTTGAATAACATATTAGTGTCTTTTGGGCCCATGCTTGTCTTTGTTTTCAATGTGATTTATGAATGATGAAATAAATAAATAATGAGATTATTGAGAATTGTTTATATGTTTGAAAGTATGACATTTGCATTTCATTATAGTATAATATTATTGTAGTTTGTACCACTAAGCCGTTGGCTTAGCACGATTGTGGTTCATCGCGCAGGTGACAGAGTAGAACCAGAGAGTTCAGCTAGACTGAGTCGAGTCTAGACTTTGAAGAGTTGATTGAGGGCTTAAAGATCAAAGACTAACTGCCAAACATGTATAAATTTTATGTTTTGTAAAACTTGAGTTTTTATGTATATGTATTTGTAAATATTGTTATATTTTCTGCTGTGTATTGAATAAATGTTTTATCTACTGTGTTTCAAAAGATAACTTAAATGTTTTGAGTCTGCTTATAATGTTTTAAAAGAAGTGAGTCATTTGTTTAGTAAACCGTGGCATTCCTATATTCAGTATACGTATATTACGATCGTAATAGCATGCTGTGTACGTATACGGGGTATAGGGGTGTTACATATATGATCAAGATGAAGTCAACAGAAAAATCTTGAGAGCTCTAAGAGCAAGGAAAAACTTTGAATCCAAAGTTTCTTCAATTGAAGAAGCACATGATCTTAGCTCTTTGATAACCGATGAACTCTTTAGAAAACTACTCACCTTTGAGTTTGATAAGTGCACAATTTATTATATTTTGCCCCTATTTCTTAATATGATTATTATCCAATTGAGTTTAATTTGTTTGTTCAAGTGCTTTTTAGGGTTAATTTCAGGAATTCTCTATATTTCGAGGCTTATGGCCATTTCAAAGGAATTACAGATGAAAGTAGAGGAAAATAGCAAAATTCTTCAAGTGACACGCCTATGGACATGGGCATGTCGATGGAGGTGCCCTTGATACTGCCATACAGAAGTATTGACACGCCCAGTGACATGGGCGTGTCACCGAGCATGCCTATTGCAATGAATCACAGTGGCTGTGACATGCCCAGTGACATGGGCGTGTCACTAGACGAGCCTTATATTCAAAATCCCAGTGGCAATGACACGTCCAGTGACATATGCGTGTCACTGGGCGTGTCAAGCAAAAATATCTGCACTATAAAAGTTGAGCTGAAGCACGAATTAGGGATCCAATTTTCATATTTTATAACCTAGAGTCGACTTCTAGAGTGAAAAAGAGAGTTTTGGAGCTGAGATTGAAGGTAAAGGCATATCCTAAATAAGATCTAAACCAAGATTCAAGGATTCAAGTGAAGAAATACAAATTATTCACCATGGATTGTTTGGATTCTTTTTCTTATTTCTCTTGTTCTGGTTTTCTGGTTTTGAACATGAACTAACTCATTCTCTATCTAGATATTGATGAACCCTAGCTTTATTGTATGGATTGAATAATTTTATTTAATTAAATCATTTGATTGAGTTGCTTTATTCTTATGATGCTTGATAATTTATTTCCAATTGATAATTGCATGCTTATTGATTGGTTGTAATTTTCATATTATTGACTTGAGAAAGCTTGATATGAATTGAATACTCATAAGGATTGAGGATTGATTAGAGTACTAGAGATAGACTTACAAGATCCTTTGGTTTATAATTCCTTATTCTTAATGCAAGACCTACTTAATTATGTTTGAGAATAGATTCCAGCATTCTACTTAGTGATTAGGGATTAATTCACTTGAGAAAGGTTTTAGTCTAATTTAGAGGAACACCAATTGAACTCTATTATTTGGTTTAATTGAATTGATTTTCATAAATAAATTATGGCTAGGGGGATTCAATATCTGGATAGTATTTCCATCATCAATCAATTCATTCAACACTCAATCTCTCTCTATTTTCAGTTATTAAGTTAATTATCTTTAATTACAAAAATTCACAAAACTATTGATTTGTTAAACAACAGTTAAAATTTGCACTAGTATTTGGCCTTGTCCCTAGTGGAATGATAACTCACTCACTACTTTATTACTTGAACGACCCATGCACTTTCGGTATTGCAATAGCATAGTTTTGCATCATCAAGTTTTTGGCGCCGCTGCCGAGGACAACGGTTTTAAATATTAGTAATATAATTACGACTGTTGATTTAGTTTTTATTTTATTTTAACATAAGCTCTTGCTTTTTGACTGTCATTCTAGGTACTTCTTCCTGTTTATGACCTGAGCTATCTCTTCCCAACTCTTTGAATTAGATCAAGAGTTAGAGAGAACATTGAGGAGAAAGCAAAAGGAAGAAGAGGAAACAGTTATGGCAGAGACAGAACTGAACTTTGAAGATCTCATCTTAGAAGAAGAAATGGTAGAAAATGAGCCAATGACCATGCAAGAGTTTGCTAGGCCTACTCTTAATGGGGATGGATCAAGTATACAAAGACTGGTGATTGCTACAAATAAATTCGAGATAAAGACAAATGTCATTCAAATGGTGCAACATACTTGTCAGTTTGATGGGTTCCCAGGCGAAGATCCTAATGCACACATTGAGACTTTTCTGGAAATATGTGACACATTTAAGATATAGAAGTCTCTGAAGATGCAATTAGGCTAAGGTTGTTCCCATTCACACTCAGAGACCGACCAAAGAAGTGGCTAAAGTCTTTTCCTCCGAACACTTTTACTGCATGGTGCCAACTAGCAGAAAAATTCTTTGAGAAGTATTTTCCACCATCCAAAACTGCCAAGTTGAGGAATGATATTTCCTCTTTACTCCAGCTAGATGGTGAATCCCTGTATGATGCTTGGGAAAGATTTAAGGATTTATTGAGAAGATGTCCTCACTATGGGCTGCCGCTGTGGCTTCAGATCCAAACTTTCTACAATGGATTGAGTTACTCAAGTAAGCAGTCCATCAATGCAGCCGGCGGAGGTACCATAAATAATAAAACACCTGAAGAAGCAAGGGATTTGATTGAAGACGTGGCCCTTACAAATTATCAGTTGCAAACCCCAAGGGAACAAGGGAAGTTAAGGGTTGCTGGTTCACATCAATTGGACCCCGTAGTTGCTTTGACAGCATAGTTGGAAGCAATGAACAAAAAGATTGATTCTTTAGCTTCTTCTTCTTCTTCGAGGAAAGTGATGCAGGTGATGTCCTATGAATGGTGTGGGGGTGGACATCAAAGTCAAGATTTCCAAAATGGTAACCTATTTACTAGGCAAGAGCAAGTAGATTATGTTGGAAATATGCCAAGGCAACAGCAGAATAACCCCTACAGCAACACATACAATCCGGGGGTGGAGAAATCATCCTAATTTCTCATGGAATAATCAGAATAATCCAAGGCCTCCCCCTGGATTCTAGTAGCCCCAAAATCAACAAGTTACCCCTCCAAGAAAGAGTAATTTGGAGGACATGATGGAGAAATTTATAGCAGCTTCTGAAACTAGGTTCCAATCAACTGAAACCACCCTTAGAAATTAGCAAGCCTCTATTCACAATTTGGAGAATCAGGTGGGGCACATTGCCAAGCTGCTCAGTGAGAGACCACAAGGGAATTTACCTAGCAACACTGAGGAAAATCCTAAAGAGCAGCTTAAGGCAATTACACTAATGAGTGGAAAAGAGATCTAGGGTAATGTGGATGAGAAAAGAGGAGAAGTGGCAGAGAAAAAAGCTGAAGTACAAGAAAAAGTAAAAGAACACGATCCTCCTGTCACTTCGGGAGAGAAAGCTGCACTAGAAAGTGAGAAAGAGAACCAGCCACAAGAAAGTAGCCCCATAATGAAGGAATACCAACCTAAAGTGCCATATCCGGTAAGGTTGAATAAGGACAAGATTGATGTTTAGTTCGGTAAGTTTCTTGTACTTTTTAAACAATTGCACATTAATATTCCATTTGATGAAGCTTTGTCATATATGCCTAAATATGCTAAATTTTTGAAAGATATCCTTTCTAACAAAAGGAAACTTGAGGAAGTGTCTTTAGTGTATTTGTCTGAAAAGAGTTTGGCAATTTTGCAAAGGAGGTTACCTAAGAAGTTAAAAGATCTAGGTAGTTTTACCATTCCATGTTTGATAGGTAACCTTGAGGTTAAAAGTGCATTGGCTAATTTGGGGGCTAGCATAAGTGTTATGCCCTACAAAATGTTTAAATAGTTAGGCATTGGTAAACCCAAACCAACACTTATGACCATCCAAATTGCTGATAAGTTAGTAGTCCACCCTCATGGCATTATAGAAGATGTGTTGATAAAAGTCGGGGATTTCATTTTCCCCAATGATTTTGTTGTCATCGATATCGATGAGGATGTAGATGTTTCACTTATTATTGGTAGGCCATTTTTAAATACAGCCCATGCCCTTATCGATGTTCATGATGGCACATTAACTTTGAGAGTGGGTGGTGAGAAAGTTATTTTTAGAATATATGATGCTATGAAACATCCACTTTCACTTCATGAGGCAAAATCATGCAATGTTATTATTGAGCATGAGACCTTCAATTGTGTTACTAACATTGTTTCCAAGGATCCCCTTGAGTTGTGTTTATTGCAGGAAAATGTTGAGGATCAAGAAGCAATGGAGCAGCTTGTTTTTCTTGAAGCAAGCAAATCATTCAAATGTCGGGCATACGAAACTATTGAGATGCCAAAGGAGGAAAAGCCAAAACCATCGGTGATTGATCCACCCAACTTGGAACTTAAGCCCCTTCTAGATCACCTTGAGTATGGGTTTCTGGCAAAGAAGAAGAAATTGCCAATAATTCTGATTTCCCACTTATCTTCTGAGCAGAAGGAGAAGCTTATCCAGTTGTTGCAGAAACATAAGAAAGTGATAGCTTGGAAGATAGCAGACATCAAGGGTATCAGTCCATCCTATTGCACTCATAAGATACTAATGGATGACAAATTAAAACCAGTAGTGCAACCACAATGGAGACTAAACCCAAAGATGAAAGATGTAGTGAAGGCTGAAATGATAAAACTACTTGATGCAGGGATTATATATCCGATCTCGGATAGCTCTTGGGTGAGCCCAGTTCAGGTAGTACCAAAGAAAGGAGGGATGATAGTGGTCCCTAATGAAAATGATGAGCTGATTCCAACAAGAACAGTTACCAATTGGAGGGTTTGCATAGACTATAGGAAATTGAATGATGCAACTAGGAAGGAACATTTTCCTTTACCCTTCATTGATAAGATGTTGGAGAGGTTATCTGGACATGAGTATTACTGCTTTTTGGATGGTCTTTCAAGCTATTTCCAAATTCCTATTGCCCCGGAAGACTAAGAGAAAACTACATTCACCTGCCCATATAGGACATTCGCATATCGAAGAATGCCATTTGGGTTATGCAATGCACCTGCGACTTTTATGAGGTGCATGGTGGCAATCTTTGATGAACTTGTTGAAGATATTATGGAGGTGTTTATGGATGATTTCTCGGTCTATGGCATCTCATTTGAAAGATGTTTGGAAAATCTTGAAAGAGTCTTGATTAGATGTGAGGAATTTAACCTAGTGCTTAAATGGGAAAAGTGTCATTTCATGGTTCAAGAGGGAATCGTGTTGGGACACAAAATTTCAAGCAAGGGCATTGAGGTGGATCGGGCTAAGGTAGACACCATTGAGAAGTTACCACCATCCATATCTGTGAAGGCCATTAGAAGTTTTCTAGGACATGCGGGCTTTTATCGAAGGTTTATACGAGATTTTTCTAAGATAGCCCGCCCACTAACAAGACTCCTTGAGAAGGATGTAGATTTTGTTTTTGATGAGGAATGCTTTAGAGCATTCACAACTCTTAAGGAGAAATTGACCCATGCTCCAATCATGGTAGCTCCCAATTGGAATCTACCATTTGAACTAATGTATGATGCAAGTAACTTTGTAGTGGGAGCAATCTTGGGTCAACGCAAGGAGAAATACTTCCAGCCTATCTACTATGCAAGCAAGACTTTGAACACAGCTCAAGCTAATTACACAACTACAGAGAAAGAGCCGCCAGCTGTAGTTTTTGCTTTTAACAAGTTTAGATCATATATAATCTTGTCAAAAATGATTGTTTATATAGACCATTCGGCTTTGAGGTAGTTATTTTGTGAAAATTGATGCAAAGCCTAGGCTAATCCGTTGGGTCTTGTTATTGCAGGAATTTGACTTGATGATTCAAGACAAGAAGGGAGCTAAAAATATAGCAGCAGATCACCTTTCTTACTTGGAGAATCCAACCTTGGAGAGGTTTGAAGAAGGGGACATTGATGTTCACTTCCCCGATGAGCAGCTGTACGCCATGGAAAGTGAGGTAAGTAATTTAAATTTTGAAACACCTTGGTTTACGAATTTTGCTAACTATTTAGCTGTTAGGGAACTTCCTAAGGACTTAACTTATCAAGAAAAGAAGAAGTTCTTTTCTGATTTAAAATATTATTTTTGGGAGGATCCCTTTTTGTTTAGGTTATGTAAGGATCACATGATCCGACGGTGTGTGGCATGGCCTGAAACGATGAATATTCTTAGTCAATGCCATGCTGGACCAGCTGGTGGTCATATGGGGGCCAATAGGACTGCTCAAAAGGTACTAGAATCAGGATTTTATTGGCCCACTTTGTTTAGGGATGGCTACAAATTTGTGCACCGTTGTGATCGTTGCCAAAGGACTGGAAACATTTCATCTTGTGATGAGATGCCCTAAAATGGAATTTTAGTATGTGAAGTCTTTGGTGTATGGGGAATCGATTTTATCAATTTTATAGGACCGTTTCCAAATTCCTTTGGTAACAAATATATTCTTGTAGCTATAGATTATGTCTCTAAATGGACTAAAGCCCAAGCCCTGGAAACCAATGATGCTAGGGTAGTGATGAAGTTTTTGAAAAGTTGTTCTCTAGATTTTGTACACCGAAAGCAATTATAAGTGATAGGGGTACTCACTTTTGTAATGTTTAGCTCGAGAAAGTTTTCAAAAAATTAGGTGTTACACATAGGTTTGCTGCTCCTTACCATCCCCAAACTAGTGGCTAAGTTGAGAACATGAACACAGAGATAAAAAGAATTCTAGAAAAAACCGTAGAGCGATCCCAAAAGGATTGGTCTGAGAAATTGGACAATGCTCTATGGGCTTTTAGGATTGCATTCAAAACTCCTTTGGGCACTATGCCGTTTAGGCTGGTATATGGAAAAGCTTGTCATTTACCTGTAGAAATTGAACATAATGCATATTGGGCTATAAAACAGATTAATCTTGATCTAGCTCGTGCAGGTGAAAAGCGAAAATTGCAGGTAAATGAGTTGGACAAGTGGAGCTTATGAAAATGCAAGAATGCATAAGGAGCATACTAAGAGATGGCATGATGCTCACATTAAAGAGCGAAAAGAGTTTAAAGCCGGAGATCAGGTATTATTATATAATTCAAGGCTTCAAGTCTTTCTAGGCAAGTTAAAATCTCGATGGTATGGTCCTTTTACAGTTAAGAAAGTTTTCCCCTATGGAGTGGTTGAAATAACTCATCCGGAAAAAGGAGATTTTAAAGTAAATGGGCACAGGCTCAAATTATACTTTGGGTGGGGGGGGGGGGGGGGGAAATACAGGACATTAAGAAGGTTTTACACCTCCAATACAAGGGAAATTTGCCCTGACCGTCCAACTAATACAACGTTAAAGAAGTGCTGGGTGGGAGACAACCCACCATTTTATTCGTTCTTTAGTTTTATCCTTCTATCATTGGTTGGTGGTTTTTTTACCTTACATTCATTTTAATTTATAGAAGAAATTTGATTTTGAGGGGTAAATTGAGCACATTCTAGGACATGCCCATGTCATTGGGCGTGTCATTATTTTTAAGAGGCAGTAGCTACAACACGCCCAGCGACATGCACGTGTCACTGAGCATGTCATTTTGAATGAGAAACAGTAGCTATGGCAGACACAGGGACACCCCTGTGTCACTGGTCGTGCCTCAAAAATAAAAATTAAAATATAAAAAAATGAGCCATCATGCCCAAAGAATATGCCCAGGCTAGTGGGCATGTCGTTTCCTTTGTTGTCACAGTACATGTGACACGCCCATTGACACACCTGTGTCAATGGGCATGTCACTTATTAATTCATCTAGTCCCTATGACATGCCCATGGACACGGTTGTATCCGTGGACATGTCATATACACTGTCTCATATTCCATAGGGCACGCCCAGTGACAGAGGCGTGTCACTTGGCGTGCCGACGTCTTTATATAAAGACCCGAAGCCATTTTACATGCAAACTTCAGTTTTCTTTCTCATTTTCTCTAAAATTTCTTGCACTCCAATCGGCGCATTAACACACCCAATCACTTTAGGAGAGATTCTCACTCCCGGTTTGCGTTATTTGTGCAGATTTGCTCGATTTCAGTTTGATTCCACACGATTTTTGCACTTTTCAGCTATGAATTCTTACTTTTGCAATTTTTGTGGATTTCGTTCATTTTTCTTTCATTTTTCTTATGGATTCTTTGTATTATCTTTTATTTTCCTTAGAATTGATAGATTTATGCTGCGTTTACTTTATTTTGCTTCATTTTGATTTATCATGATTTTTGCGGTGATTGATTAATTTTGAATTTGTTTTGTTTTTAATTCTATTTTGATTCGGCATTTGATTTATTTTTGAATTAGTTTGTGTTTGAATTATAAATTGATTGATTTGCTTGTTGGGTTATAGTTAATCGATATTTATGGAAAACGGAATCGCTATTGTTGGAATTGCTGTCGTTTGAATTGGTTCGTCATTTTTGTTTTTTATGTGTGTGTTGATATAGGTTGCTTAAGCTTGTTTTAAATTGGCTGTTGGCACTAATTTGTTGGGATTTACATTATGCTTCATCGTTATAATGCCGGCATTTCGGTAACTTTATGCCGGTCTTTTGTTGGTATTTTCTATCGTGCTTTATTTTTTGTTGTTATTGAGGAATTCTTGTTTGTTTTGCAGACAATGGGCCCTCGTAAATAATCATCCTCCCAGCTACCAGCCAAACGTGCATGAGGGGAAGGCAGTTCAAGCCAACCCGCTACACGACCAACTTCTAAGTTCATGGCAAACCATAAATGCCTTAAATTCTCGAATGCTGAGGAAAGAAGGTGATTTGAAATTTTCGGCAATAAGGATTGGTCCCCACCTCGTGTTTTAGATTGGGAAGCTATGGAACTGGCAAATATTATAGCAGATATCCGGGAACTGATCAACCAAACAGGATGGGACCAACTGTTCTCCATCAATGAGCCTTCCTACAGAGAGCTGACATTGGAATTATACTGCACCTTTCAGTTCCAGAAGACCAAGGATTCAATTACTGAGCCAACAATTAAATTTAGACTGGGAGGGCAGAGATTTCACATGAGCATTAATGACCTTGAGGTGTATCTCGGGTTATATACTACAGAGGAGGTACACACTTTCTATTATCTGAATTCCGAGGTGGATTTTGTCGAGTATGAGGTTGCTCCTCCTCGGGTTTGGAGGACCTTTGCACCCACTGTAGAGAAATATCAACCTAAGGTTTCTAAGGCATCCAACTTTGAGTACTTCCCCTGCCGAGAGGTGCACAACCTGTTAGTTCACACTCTTACAACTCGGTTGAGTAGCACAGGTGTGGTAAGCCTATGAGATATGTTTTTCCTGCACTGCATGGTACAAAAGACCTGGTGCAATGTCATACATGCCATCACACACTTCTTTTACAAGCAGTCTAAAAAGGGAGCACCAGGTACTTTACATGGTGGCATGTATGTCAGACGACTCGCTTGTCGCTTGGGTGTGTTAGATGGATGCCTACCTATGACGGTGGATGGTTTGCCCAAATTTTTGGCTATGGGCACATTAAAGAGGTTGAACCGGGAGAAGGTAGCTGGGCTGCAGGCACCTCTTATGGATTCAGATATACCAGAGGCAACCCCTTCTGCTCCTCCTTCGGATATATCACCACCTCCACAGATAAATTTTCTGGGCTTGTCCACTGCCATTGGGCCTTCAACCACTGCCACTGGGCCTTCTTCCACTGCTGCATCTTCTTCTTCTGCTGGACCATCTTTTGTCCAGACCCCTACATTCTGAGATTGGCGCCAGTCAGTTAATGTTGAATGGGATGATGACAGGAAACCCACAAATTTAGAGCATCAGATTTGTAGGATCGAAGGGAAGATAGGGAATATCGAGTTAAATTAGAATAAGATCTTAACTCAGCAGGACCAGATGCAGCAGTTCATGCTTGAACAAACTACTTCTTTCCAAGCCCAGCTGGATCATGAGATCTTGAGAAGGCAATGGCTGGAACAATCCATGTTAGAGTTCTGAAGGTATCAAGGGTTTCACCCTTCACAACCACCACCTCCACCACACCAGCCACCTGCCCCTGCACCTCCAGTTGATGTATCCGATGATGAGACCAGCGGTGACGATTCCGGTGATGCTCCAATTTTTTACTAGCCCACATTTTATTTCATTTTCTTAACTTATTTACTGTCCTTTTTTTCATTTCTTTATTTTTATTCCTTTTGGATAATTGCATTTTTTTAAGAACTATTTTATTTGTTTGTTTGTTTCATTTCCTTATGTCTTACCTTCATTTCTGTATTTTAGTTTTTGTTTTGAAGCAAATTCTCCTTCACCATACTCTTGGCATCGTACTCCTATTTGTCCAATTTCTTGTTTTGCACACACATTGATGGCAATGTGCGTCTTACGTGTGGGGGAAAGGTATACTTTCTTGATTGAGTTTCTATTATTTCATTCTTTCCATTTGATTCATTTGTCTCAATTAAATTCTGTAAATTGTTTTTGGATTTAAGTAAACTAGATTGCTGTAATTGTGTGAATTGAAATGGTTCCCCTTTATATGTTAAATTAATTTGTGATTTTCTAAATGACAATTTCTTGTTGAGGTTAACTTGGCTATCTTGATCAATTGTTGAGGATCGAATGTAATAGCTATAATTAGGTAGTGGATTGATGGAAATTGGACACATCTAAAGTTTAAAACATTAGTTACATTTTTTAGCATGTTATAATTCCTTAGATTCTTGAGTCGGACTTAGTATGACCCTTAAGTTTCTGACTTAACAGTAAAAAAATAATAAAATAATAATAAAAATATAAATAAATAAATAATTCTGATAAAAGGAGCTTTGAAAATTTATCCATGTTCCGCTGATTTTTACTCTTAAATTAAAACAAATGAGTTGGAATCATGAATAGTGCTAGTAGCCATTTGAACGGTGATTCTGGCTGAGTAACTGGGGGTCGGCATCACAAATGTTTATATTCGCATCAAAAGGTTAGTATCAGTTCAAACAAGTCGGGCTTCTTAAAATGTATATATATGTGTATATACATAAAAAAATAATAATAAAATATAATAAAATAAAAAATGGGGTTAAAGAACTTAAGAGAAAATTTACATTTTTCATACTTTGTTCATGGCTTTTGGATTTTCTGGAATTCTATGCTCAATCTTTTAACTCTGGATTTTTAGGTTTTAGGTCTGTGAAATTTTTGTTTTGAAACTTCTTAATTCAGCTGTTATGATTGTGAATTAGTTTTCGGTTGAGAACGTCGGGTTTTCTGATTCGAGTATTGTCAAACTTTCCTTTTCTTTTTGAATGTAGAGGGATCCATCATTTCTTCTTATTATAGTGATTTAGTTTGCTTGAGGACAAGAAAAAACTCAAGTGTGGGGGAATTTGATAAAAACAATTGATGATATTTTGCCCCTATTTCTTAATATGATTATTATCCAATTGAGATTAATTTGTTTGTTTAAGTGCTTTTTAGGGTTAATTTCAGGAATTCTCTGTATTTCGAGGCTTATGGCCATTTCAAAGGAATTACAGATGAAAGTAGAGGAAAATAGCAAAATTCTTCAAGTGACACACCTATGGACATGGGCGTATCCATGGACGTGCCCTTGATACTGCCATACAGAAGTATTGACATGCCCAGTGACATGGGCGTGTCATCGAGCGTGCCTATTGCAATGATTCACAGTGGTTGTGACACACCCAGTGATATGGGCATGTCACTGGACGTGCCTTATATTCAAAATCCCAGTGGCAATGACACACCCAGTGACATGGGCGTGTCACTGGGCATGTCAGGCGAAAATATCTGCACTATAAAAGCAGCTGAAGCAAGAATAAGGGATTCAATTTTCATATTTTATAACCTAGAGCCGACTTCTAGAGTGAAAAAGAGAGTTTTGGAGCTAAGATTGAAGGTGAAGACATATCCTAAACAAGATCTAAACTAAGATTCAAGGATTCAAGTGAAGAAATACAAATTATTCACCATGGATTGTTTGAATTCTTTTTCTTATTTCTCTTTTTCTGGTTTTCTGGTTTTAAACATGAACTAACTCATTCTCTATTTAGATATTGATGAACCCTAGCTTTATTGTATGGATTGAATAATTTTATTTAATTAAATCAATTGATTGAGTTGTTTTATTCTTATGATGCTTAATAATATATTTCCAATTTATAATAGCATGCTTATTGATTGATTGTAATTTTCATATTATTGACTTGAGAAAGCTTGATATGAATTGAATACTCATAAGGATTGAGGATTGATTGGAGTACTAGAGATAGACTTACAAGATCCTTTGGTTTATGATTCCTTATTCTTAATGCAACATCTACTTAATTATGTTTGAGAAGAGATTCCAGCATTCTACTTAGTGATTAGGGATTAATTCACTTGAGAAAGGTTTTAGTCTAATTTAGAGGAACACCAATTCAACTCTATTATTTGGTTTAATTGAATTGATTTTCATAAATATAATTGTTGCTAGGGGGATTCAATATCTGGATAGTAGTTCCATCATCAATCAATTCATTCAACACTCAATCTCTCTTTATTTTTAGTTATTAAGTTAATTATCTTTAATTACAAAACTTCACAAAACTATTGATTTGCCGAACAACAGTTAAAATTTGCACTAGTACTTGGCCTTGTCCCCAGTGGAATGATAACTCACTCACTACTTTATTACTTGAACGACCCGTGCACTTGCGGTATTGCAATAGCATAGTTTCGCATCATCAGAGTTGCACACCGAAAGAGAAGAAGAACAAGGTGAAAAGAGAAGAGGAAGCCAATAGCTCTCAAAGCAATTAAAGAAATTGAGAGTTCAAGCAATGAAGAAAGTGATAATGAAGAAGAAATGGCATTATTTACAAAAAGGATGAATGATTGGAAAAGGAAGAGAAGATTGCAAGCTAACAAAGGTACATTATCTAAATCCTCTCTTAAAGATAAAGATAAAAGGAATGAAGTGAAATGTTATGAATATGTCAAATCTGGTCATATCAAATTGGATTGCTTTAAGTTGAAAAATAAGAAGAAATGAGACAAAGAAAAGAAGAAATCTCTCAAAGCTATATGGGATGACTCTTCCTCAAGTGAAGAAGAAGAAGAAGAGGAAAAAGGAATTGTCAATCTTGTCTCATGGCTATTGAGGATGAATCCAATGAGGTAGGTACTCAGTCCTTCAATTTAATTGCATATGATGAGAATGATATTGATGCTTTAGATGATAGTGACATGATTGAGCATATGAACCTTAGAGTAGAAAAGTATTTTTCTAAGATGAAATTCTATAAGGACAAATGCTCTAAGTTGGAAAAAGATTTTGTATGGTTGAAAAATTCTACATTAGAATCAAAAACCTCAAATGAACAATTATTGAAATCAATTAATGAATTGAATAAAAATTCACATAGCTTAGAGAATGTGATCAAGGAAAATAAAATTTTGAGGCATGAACTAAAGAACTTAAAGAATCTATCTCAAAGTTTCATATGGGAAAGGAAGCATTAGATACATTGATTGATAATCAACGGTCACCCTCCTTGGAACATGTTTAGGATTCAATGGCTCATCCATTATACTTCTAGTAAACCAACATTTATGAAAGCATCTACAACTAAAAAACACTAATAAGAGAAGAGGTAAATCTCTAGTGCTGAAGTTGTAAAAAACACTAATGCACAAAACAAATCCAAAAATCCCAAACGGATTACATTAAGAGCAAAGCATGCATTCATGTATACTAGAGATGTAGATCAACACAAAAATACTTAAAAACAAACTCATATTTGCAATTGTGTGAATGCCAATAGGAAATTGCATAAATATAGAACTTTGTATCAATGCACATATTGGATGAAATTTGGGCATAAGATAATTTTTTTTTACTATGTTAGTAAGGCTCATCTCAAGTTAAAGGATCCTTCTACTACTAACACCTAAGGACTCAAGTTCATTTAGATACCTAAAAGAAGATGAATATTCTTGTAGTTATGACTAAAATCTACTATCAATGAAAGCACATGGCTTATGGATAGTGGATGCTCAAGGCATATGATGAGGAATGAAAAGCTCTTTACAAGTCTTACTTACAAGCTTAGAGGTAGTGTTACCTATGGAAACAATGCTAAAGGTAAAATCATTGGTAGTGGTTCCATTGGCATACTTGGTAAAATTTTGATTGAAAATATATGGCTTGTTGATGGATTGAAGCATAATTTGCTGAGTGTTAGTCATTTGTATGATAAAGGATATGATGTAAATTTTGACTCCAAAGGATGCAAGGTTACTAATTCAAATGGTGAAATTGCATTCAAAATTAGCAATACATATAAAATTGACATACATTCTAATGATGCATTTGAATGTTTGATTTCCATTAAAAATGATGCTTGGTTATGGCATAGAATGCTAGGACATGCTAGTATGGATCATTTAAAATGCATTAGTAATGAAGAACTAGTTGATGGTCTCCCTAAAGTTAAATTTAACAAAGATAGAACATGTGAACCTTGTCAACTTGGTAAGCAACATAAAAGTTCATTTAAGTCTAAAAAAGTTGTAAGCACTTCTAAACCCTTAGAACTCATTCACATAGATTTATTTTGACCAAATAGAGTTGCTAGCCTAGGAGGCAAGTTATATGCATTTGCTCTTATTGATGATTACTCTAGATTTACATGGGTTAATTTCTTAGCTTAAAAGAATGAAGCTTTGAATAATTTCAAAATATTTGCAAAAAGAGTTCATAATGAAAAAGGCTATGTGATCACATATATTAGAAGTGATCATGGCAAAGAGTTTGAAAATGAAAATTTTGAAAACTTTTGTAATGAATTTAGTATATCACATAACTTTTTGGCTCTGAGAACACCACAACAAAGTGGTGTGGTTAAAAGAAAGAATAGAACCTTGGTTGAAATTGCTAGAACAATGCTCATATCTTAGAAAAGGCCTTTAATAAACAAAACTTCTTATGAGCTATGGAATGGAAGAATACCCAAAATTTTATATCTTAGTGTATATGGATGCAAATGCTTTATATTGAATACCAAGGATAATCTTGAAAATTCTCATCCAAATCTGATGAAGGCATATTTTTAGGATATTCATCATCTAGTAAAACATTTAGGGTGTTTAATAAGAAAACTCTAGTAGTTGAAGAATCAATGTATGTTGTTATTGATGAATCTAAGAACAATCAAGAAGAAAAAAAAAAGGAAACTCAAGAGTTATCCAAGGATTGGGAATACAAGAAGGATCATCCAAAAGAACTCATCATTGGTGAAACTTCAAATGGAGTAACTACTAGATCCAAATTTAAACAATTAGATGTAGTTTTGCTTTTGTTTCTCAAAATGAGCCAAGGACTATTGAGGAGGCTCTTAGTGATGAATGTTGGTTGATTGCAATGCAAGATGAACTTAACCAATTTGAATGGAACAATTTGTGGGAACTTATAGGATGCAAATGGGTTTATAGGAATAAGCTTAATGAAAATGATCTCATTACTAGAAATAAAGCTAGATTGGTAGCCAAAGGATATAACCAAAAGGAAGGCATTGACTATGATGAGACATTTGCCCCCATTGCTAGATAAGAAGCAATTATAATTCTACTTGCATTTACATGTCACATGAATTTTAAACTTTTCCAAATGGATGTTAAGAGTGCATTTTTAAAAGGATTTATTAATGAGGAAGTTTATGTTGAACAACCTCCCAGTTTTGAAAATTATACACATCCAAATCATGTTTTAAAACTCACCAAGGCACTATATGGATTGAAATAAGCTCCAAGAGCTGATAGACTTAGTACATATTTGCCTGAAAATGGATTTTCAAAAGGGAAAGTTGATACAACACTTTTTGTTAAAAATAATAAGCATAATATATTAATTGTACAAATTTATGTTGATGAATTTATCTTTGGTGCTACTAATGAATCTTTATGCAACAAATTTGCTTCATATATGACTAGGAAATTTGAAATGAGCATGATAGGTGAACTCAAATTCTTCCTTGGACTAAATCAAGCAATGCAAAGATGAGATCTTCATTAACCAATCCAAGTACACAAAGGAACTTCTCAAGAAATTTGGAATGGATGGTTGTAAGACTAGAAAGACTCCAATGAGCACATCATTAAAACTTGACAAAGATGAAAGTGGTAAGGTAGTAGATGAGAAGAAATATCGAGATATTATTGGATCCCTACTCTACTTATCCACTTCCCAATATAATGTATAGTGTATGTTTATGTGCTAGATTCTAGTATTGTCCTAAAGAATTACATTTAAATGTAACTAAAAGAATTTTAAAATATTTGAGTGGAACATTGCATTTAGGACTTTGGTATAAACACATCATTTGACATATTTGGTTTTTTTAATGCGAATCATGACATTAATCTTTTGGATAGAAAAAGCATGATCGGGGCATGTCATTTTCTTGGCGAATGCCTAGTTTCTTAGTTTAGCAAGAAACAAGTGTCGGTTGCTTTATCTACCACGGAAGCCGAATATGTTGCTTCATGCTTTTGTTGCACACAAGTGTTATAGATGAAACAACAATTGTTTGATTATGGAAAATTATTTGACCATATTCCTATTAAGTGTGATAACACTAGTGCCATAAATCTTTCCAAAAATTCAATTCAACACTCTAGGTCAAAACATATAGACTTTAGGCACCATTTCCTAAGGGATAATGTTTCAAAACAAAAATGTTATCTTAGAATTATTTGATACATAAAACCAACTTGCTGACATATTTACTAAACCCTTGAATGAAGAAAGAATGAACTTCATAAAACAACATTTGGGAATGATGGATGGAAGCACCATTTCATGAACTTGATATTACATGAAAATCAAGTTAATTTCATAAAAGTTTTTCTCTTTAATATATATTTTTGATCAAGTCCTCGTGCTTTAAATGGAAAGCACTTGTTTTTATCAAAATTTATATATTTTTTGAAGATTTCCCGATCAGACCCTTCATAAGTTCGACAGTACTTTTTAAAAATTCATAATTTCAAAATTTTTCATAAAAGTATGACCATACTTTCCAAGGTGCGACTGGAATTTTTTAAAATTTTATGATCATTGTGCCTAAAATCAAAATTTTGTTCACTATTCATAAAGTCCAATTGCAATTTTCAAAATTTTCAAATTTCTCCACCGGACATTGTGATGTCCAACTAGACTTTAACACAAATTTCAAAAATTTCTAGCCGTTGAAACTTAATCAAAACATGTATTTTTAATCTCCAACAGCTATAAATGGTCATTTTTAATATCAAACACTATAAATACCCTCTAATATCAGTTTATACATCTTTTTATCAAACTCCAAACACTTAAATACTAAATCCCTCTCAAATCAACCCTATTCTTCATCTAATATCTAAGAACAAACTCAATGGCACCTAAAGAGCACAAGAAGAAGGCTTCTAGAGCTGAGAAAAGGAAGGGTGTTGCTGCCCCTTCTCAACAAGAAGAACCCCCAAGTAGAAGCCACAAGATAAGATTTAGAGATGAAGAGGAAAGGCAAAGGTATGCTATAATTAAGGACAAACCCGTAGAGCCAAACTGTCTCTTCTCTACTCTCACTCTTAAGTCTTTACGAATAGAAAATGACATTAGGGGATGTCTTAGAACATTGGGCTGGGGAAATTTATTTTTCTAGATCATGATGATCTTGGGTGGGAAAGTTTAACCAAAGAGTTTCTAACCACTATGGTAGTGAGTAAGAAAAGCATAAACCCTCTAGAATATTATGGGATTTTCTTTAGACTATTTAATAAATAATATGGCCTAACCTTTGAAGATTTTTCTTCTATTTAGGGTTTACAAATTGAGGGCTTTTTCTCGCATTTCAAACACCATCCTCACCTCTGAAAGACAAAAAGAATTTTGGATGGAAATTTCTATAGAAACCACACTCCATAACCAATCCAATGCCAAACACCTTAGGACTCTCACTTATTGGATTATTATCTACACCATTGGGGCTAGGGGTGAAAGCAATGAGAAAGTGACTCAAAAAGACTTGATCTTTCTCTATTGCTTGCTTAGAGGTCAACTCATTCAAACGAGTAAATTCCTCATTGACACTTTCCTACACATTAGGAAAACCAAGTTAGGTCTCATTCTTCTCTCTTCTCAAGTGACCCGTATTGCAAAATATGTTGGTGCACTTACACCAACTAACAAAGCAACCCTCTCTACTCCATTAGATCCCACTAAAAAATCCATTAACATAGCATACCTTAAGCATGCTAAGTCCATTAGGGATGAAGATGGAAACTGTGTCTACCTCCTAGGAGCACTAGGTGCTAGGGCTCAACAATGGAAGAGACCAAGGATAGTAGAGGAAGGGGAAGATACTTTCCAAATGGAATTCCCAAGTCCTATAACTCCAAGGCCTCAATCTTCAATTCTCTAACTCCTTCAAGGCATCCATGATCAAATAGCTCATAAAGCTCAAGAATTGATAAGATTACTAATGATATCTCTCATCTCCACCTTGACATCCAAACCATCCAAGAAGCTTTGGGCTTGCCAAAATGCTTTTAGGATTAACCTAACTTGTCACCCTCGATCCATGGCTCCTATCCTCAAGAAGAAGAATGTGAAGCTGCTAGCTCTCAACCAAGGGAAGAAGAGCAAGGAGAAGAGGAAGGTGGTGAAGAAGAAGAAGGTGATAAAGAAAAAGGAGAAGATGAAAAGAGTGAAAATGATCTTTAGTTTATATTTTCTTGATTTTTCATATTTCTTTGTTAATTTATTTTTTGTTAAATTTGACAAGTTAAATTTAATGAAAGTTGTTTCTTTGTTAATTTAATTGATTATTTTAATTCATTTGGTTGTTTTTTTTTTGTTAAAGTTGTTCAAAATTGCATAATTAGGCATTTATTTTTGCCTTTATCAAAGGGGGAGAGAACATCAACAATGAACTAAAATTACACTAAATAATTAAATTGCACATATTGAGGGGGAGTAATTCAAGTAATTTAACATACTTTCACAATTTGACATAATTGTTTAACTTTGAATTTTTTAAAATTCAATTTAATTGCCAAAGTAAAAAAACGGGGACATTGTTAGTCCAATTACTTTATTTTTTATCTCAAGCAATCAAATTGAATTAAGCTAACATTTGTATTAATTTACAATTTGAAGGAAGTTAATTTTTTGAAGGAAATATGCAATGTCTGATCGGACCATGAAGGAGTCCGACCAGACCTTCAATGACAAATTGAGCAAAATGTCACAAAAGGATTCACGATGGAAAGTACTCTCAAATTCTCACCATACCTCAGAAAGTAACCACACATAAGGATTTACGATCAAAAGTACTATGAAATTCTCAACATACCTCAAAAAGTCTGTCTGGACTAAGCTAAAGTACAACCAGACCTTACAAGCTAATTTTGTTAAAAACATCCAGAGAGGTTTTCATCCAGAAGTACTCTCAGTTTTTCACTGGACCAATAAAAGTTTGATCAAACCATGATGCAGTTCGACTAGGATATTTAAATAATTCACAAGTTAGAAGCCATTGGACCTCCACTCAATTAGTGGAAGCCACGTGGATCGACCATTGGAAGAGCATTCAACATAATTTCAAAAGGTACGACCGGACCACTATGTTTTCCAACCAAAATTAAGGAATTTCGACCGAGCCTTGGTAAGTCCGACCATGAAATTGCTCTAGTCGATAAATTAGTGGAAGATAAGAATCAAACATGTTGGGCCACTTATTAAATGGCTAGTTTATGACTTAAAGGCTATAAATACAATATATAACTTCATTTTTACATGTGGTTGTGATTGTAATAGCCTACATGAACATATTTATTTTCTTTGCATCAAAATTATACTTTGTATTAAATGAGTGTTGGGTGTGAGTATTAAACACCATCTTATGTTTGAGTGTGAGCTTGGAAACATTTAGGTTAAGAGAGTAAGCCTGGGAAAGCTCTTGTATGGGTTGTGAGGTTTATGATCTCCAACCATTGTAAAGTTTGGTGTGAGCTTGTGAAAATACCAAGTTAAAGTTAAGCTTGTAAAAACTCAAAGCTAGTGGAACCTTAACACAGTGTTAAGAAAGTGGATGTAGGATCAAGGTAAATCTGAACCACATTAAATCTCTTGTGTTCATTCTTCTACATCATCTACATTTCTTGTTTGTTTATTTTTTTTTTGAATTTGCAATCAATTTTTCAAACAATCAATTCACCCCCCTCTTGGTTGCCATCTTAGGACAACAATTTTAGCTTTATATGGCAAATGAACTAGAAAATGTTCCATTGAATCAAAGAAACTTTTAGAAAATATGTGCGCCAATTTGCAAAGAATAATTGGGATTTCTTCTTCTAACCGCTCGACTTGGGAAACTTTAAGTGATGTTTCACTAAGTTTTTAAAAAAATAAGCTTAACTTAGTGTCAGCTTCAAAAACTTTGTTTGGTAATAACTCCCTAAATGCAATGGGTAATAGTCTCTAAATAAATATATGACAATCATGACTCTTCATCCCAAACAATTTATATTTGATACATATTTGTAGACTCTTAATTTTGGCCCATAATAAATTACATTATAATTAAAAGTTTTAAATTAAATATGCTTCCAATTAAAAGTCCCCAATCAAATCTGGATCCAATTAAAAAGCCTAAATGGACTTTGATCTGATTTAAAAAGCTAAAGTAACTAGACCGGCCCAAAACTAATGATGAATTGGCCATGTACTCATGGAAAATTGTCCAAACCAATTCACCATTAGCCTTTAAACCGAGCCTAATACTATCTGCGAGCAGGGATTTTCGTCCCCACTCCTGGTGGAATGGTTCTCATGACTTTGGCACTGTTTAGGCTCGGGGCCTTAGAGAACACGGACCTAAGCCCAGAAAAAATGGAGTCACCACCCGAACAAGCCGGGAAAAAGAAAAGGGCGGATGACTCGATTCCTAAGGAATCCCAAATCTCCTAATGGGTTTAGAAAGTTGGGTACGTGTGGGAAAGGTGAGAAATGGCCCAGCACCTCCACAACACCAAGTTCATTGGAACCAACCTCCTTTGCAGGTCTTAATATTATAAAATTCTTAAATATAACAATATTATCCATATTACATGAAACAACTAAAATAAAGCATCATTATATTAAAATCAAAGCAATGTCCAAACAAAGAAAATAAATGGACACCCATCCGAAGATGGAAACATGTCCTTACATTGTTCATGTCTAAACTAAATAGGACACCCACCGAAAGTTGAAAACATGTCCTTTACATTGGTCCAAAATATAAAAGCAATTTAAATTATATAATACTTAGTTAATGAGGTACCCACAAAGTGGAAACATGCCTCTTACAATTTAAATACTAAAACAAACAAATAATAATCATAATAATAAAGAAAGTATCCATCCATGATAAATTAAATAAATCAAACATTGAAATTAAATAAATCAACCATCAAAACATATAATAAACTACTTAATCAAATCTAAAATTAAACAAAGCAATAAATATATAAGTTTAGGGTTTTAAAGAATTTAGGGTTTTCTGGAACTTAGGGTTTTGGAACATAGGGTTTTAAAATTAGGGTTTTGAATTAGGGTTTTGAGGGTTTTTGAAACTAGGGTTATGGAATTCAGAGTTTGGAATTAGGTTTTTAATATTAGGGTTTTGGAATTCAGAGTTTGGAATTAGGGTTTTTGGGTTTATCTTGCCTTAAAAACATAATTTTGGGTTTGGAAAGATAAATTACGGTTTTGGAAAAATTATCAATATTTTGGAGTTTAATAATGAAATGGTTTAAGCTTTTGGATAAAAATAGTTTAAGGTTTTGAGTTTCAATAAAATAATTTATGGTTCTTGATGTAAAGTAAACAAAATAGATTCTAACAATTAATTTAAATCCTCGATGGATACTAGATAGTTTTATGTTTTTTATGAAACGTGCATGTGGGGTTATCAATACCAACTGATCAATGTGTTAAATAAAGCAAATGATTAAAGTTATTAAAGCAAAGATAAATTTACTGCATGTTCAAAGATCGAGTTACTGCACGTTCAAGGATCATGTTACTGCATGTGTAGACCCTTAATTTTTGACCTAGTCCAGTCTAATTTGTTTTATTTAGTCTAAAATAATTTTTGTTGTCTAATTGGTCCAAAATAATTTTTGTTAAATAATTTTTGCTTTAGTATCTAATTTTTATTAATAAAAATAAAAATAAACAAAAAATAAAAATAAAAATAAAAATAAAAATCAGTGTCGAAAAAATTGGTGACGAAAAAATCGTCACGTGGGCCCATGGGCATTTCGCCCGCAGAAGTTGCCAGGAATTTCCTGCGGGCGACGCCCGCTCCTCGCCTACTGCCGCAGCCAGCTAATTCAATTAGGTTTCAGTTTCCTCAATGCGTAATTTTTCCAATGCAAATTTTTCAAAAACTAATTCAATTAGGTTTCGGTTTCCTTTTCTTATCAATATTACTTGCCATGATTAATTAGGAATAAACCATATGAAACCTCTATAAATAAGGACCAAAGGCAATGAAATAAGGGGAGGGCAAAAATAAAAAAAAATGGACAGTAGCTTGAAAAAGTTGAAACCAAATCAGTGAAGGAAAAGGAGCAATTCAATTTATTTTTTCTGGAATAGCAGGGACATGATTTAAGCAATTCAAAAGGCAACAACTTTTTGTTTTAATTCATCCAAGAAAAATAATTTTTGGAGGAATCATCAAAAGGTGGTATGTATTAAATTCTTTGGTTTTTTTTTTCACAGTAGCATAATCATTCTTTGGTTTCTTTTAATTCAAAAATTTTAGGACCTCAATTCACTTTTTCTAAGGATTAAAATTCTTAAATCGTGGCTTTATTTTCTAAAATTTTAAAGCTATTAGATTTATTTCTTCAAAATTCCAAACCCAAAATTTGTTTTCCAAAATTTTAAAACTCAAAATTGTGTTCTGTTACTTTCCCAAAAGCTTTAAAAATATCTTTTTTTGCTTTATAAACTTTAAATCTTTGGTTTATTTTCATAAAATTCCATAAAATCTTCAATTACTTTTTCCAAATCCTAAAAATCATGCATCACCGAAACCCTAAATTCTAAAACACTAAACCTAAATTAAAATTCTAAACCTAAAATAGTAAACTCTAACTCCTTTAAAACTTTAAACCCTAACTTTTTCTAAACCTTAATACTTTAAAACATTAAAAACCATAAAACCATAAATATTTTAAATTTACACAGTAAGCTTGAAATCACCATTTAAAACCACAAATCAAAAGTATTTTAAAGTGTCTAAAACCCTAATTTCATGATTTCACCATTCAAACCTTAATTTGTTTAATCAAAGAGTCTTACCAACCTTTCAAAACATAAAACCTCCATCTATTTTAATTCCATAAAAAAAGTCACAGTAGCCTAATTTTGTGAATTCCAATACCTTAACACATGAGATAAAGAACACTAAATGGAAACAGTAGCTATAATTTGGATTTTTATTTACCTTATTCAATTCCATATTTGATCATGCTTTGTTTTATTTCTTATGCTTTAATTTATTTAAATTCAATGCTTGGTTTATTTAATTTATCATGGATGGGTGTTTACTTTCTATTGATATTTAATATCTTTGATGAATGATTCATTTATTATGAATGGTTATTTACTTTTATCAATTTATTTAGATTTCCAAATGTTGTAAGAGGTATGTTTCCACTTGGTGGGTACCCCATTAGTTAAACATCATGTAATTTAAATTGCTTTTCTATTTTAGAACCAATGTAAAGGACATGTTTCTACCTTTCGGTGGGTGTCCTATTTAGGCATGGGATGTAAGGACATGTTTCCATCTTCGGATGGGTGTACATTTATTTGTTTTGTTTTGCTTGGACATTGCTTTGATTTTAATATAATGATGCTTTCTTTTTATTGTGTGTATTATGGATAATGTTGTTATATTTAAGAATTTTATAATATTAAGACCTATAAAGGAGGCCGGTTCCAATGAACCGGGCATTGTGGGGGGTGCTGGGCCATTTCTCACCTTCCCCACACGTACCCAACTTTCCAAACCCATTAGGGGGTTGAGGATTCCTTAGGAATTGAGTCATCCACCCCTTTCTTTTTCCCGGCCTGTCTGGGTGGCGACTCCATTTTCTCCAGACTTAGATCCGTGTTCTCTAAGTCCCCGAGCTTAAATTGTGCCGAAGTCGAAAAGAACCATTCCACTGGGAGTGGGGGCAAAAATTCCCGCTCACAGTGGCCACTCCACTGGGGATAAGAGAAGTTGATTCCGTTGGTCTTTATATTATTCTATTCTTTCTTATAATGATATTATCCATTGCATCATTCTAGATTGCATCATGTGCGTGAGTTAGGACGCCCGTGTTACCCGTGTTGTGTTATGTAAGGGATACCATACTTTCACTCAAGGTATGGAGATCGAGCATGGCATAACCACTCATAGCCTCATACCATTTGGTATATACTTGCTATGGGAACCTAAGCCTTTTTACCCAAAGACTAAAGCTCATGTAATTTGCCTAGTTACTTTCCTTAGTTTTACCCCAAATGCATGTTGTTTGACTATGGTTAATTTATCTTGGCTTAAATCATGGCTTATTTGGTTTGTTCTTTTTCTAATATGACCTAAGTACATTATAAGCTCAAAATAAATTTTTCTTTAGAAAATCCAAAAGACCAAAGCTATTTTCAATACTTTTCAAGATGGTCTTTGGACATAAAATTTTCAAAAAAAAAATATTCTTTGGCCCATGGCCCAAATACTAAGCCCAAAATCCATTTTTCTAAAATCTTTTACAATGGGCTTAGAAACAAAACTATTTTCACCCAACCTTTTCTTACAAAGAGCTTGCAAAAATATTTAAGTCAATTATGAAATACTAAAAATCAATTGTGGGCCTAGTTTACACTAAGAATAAATTAACCATGGGTTTATTTTTGGCATGAACCATTAGTTACTTTTTTCAAGTGAGAAATCTATTTATAATAAACCTCTTAATTTCGTTTTAATCCAACATAGCATAAAAGCTACTTTAGTTGGTTGAATGGATTAAAACCTAATTAATGGGAATTATCATGGATTGATTTCTATTTTCGAAAATATAACTATTGGTTGAAAATTCCGAGGGAATTATTCAAAAGCAAGATACCCCATATTGGTATTTTGTTAACCATATACCTAGGAAAAGAGACTCACCATTCGTGTGTGGTTGTTATAAGGTTGGAAGGAACGTCCTATTTATCCTTATTTGTTGATTTATTTATGCATATATGCATACATGCATACATTTGCATCTCATATCATTGATCCTCTCTGGCTCACAGCCCTGGATTACGATAGTTCTAAAGCTTACAGCAATCCGACCTACGCCGGAGATGAAGTATATAGCAACTACTCAATCACTTGCTCACCTAAAACAATGGAGCCTAAACAAATTCAAAGGATGGTGGATGAAGCCCTCAATGCTAAGATGGAAGAAATAAAAGAGGCCCTAGCTGAGACCATGAAGAACCAATTGACTACAATCTTAGAGAATCATGTCGAGGCATCTGCTAGCATGAAGAAACCAAAGGACAAAGGGAAGACTAAAGTTATTGAAGTGGTTTTTGATGATGAAAAGGTGATCATTGATGATGATGATGATTGGGCTCAATACTACCAAGATGTTTGTTTAGATCAATTTTGTATATATTTTTTATTACGTTTATGTCAATTTTAAGTTAATTTTTATGTTAAATTGCACTTAAGTTTGTTTGAAGTTGTTGATTTAGGTTGGAGTACATTCGATGGAGCCATTTGATCAAAATTGGTGGAATTTGTGGAGAAAATCAAGTGACACGGCCAAGCTTGTCATGGCTTGGCTGTGTCCTTCATCAAAAGAAGCAGAAACAAGGAAAATTATGAGACACGGCCAGGATTAACATGGCTTGGCCGTGTCCCTCAAGAAAACAAGTCCAGTAGCGAACACGGCCATGAGACACGGCCAAGCCACTGGCCGTGTCTCTCCAAAGGAACAAAAGAGCAAAGAAAGTAAAGAAAGAAAAGAAATACACAGAGACAGACACCATCACTGGACACGGCCAGGACACTGGTCGTGTCACATGACATGACCGTGTCCTTGGCTGTGTCTCACAAGGGCAAAGCATACAGAATGGGACACGGCCAGAAGCTTGGACGTGTCCACCAAGAAAGAAACCCTGAGTCCTTAGCTAGCTTGCACGAGAAATGAGCTGGTGTGTTTTAGTGGGTGACAAAAAGAATAAAAAAAAAGAGTGAAAAGTGGGAGGATTTTATGGAAGAAAGGTATAAAGAGATTAGTAAGTGGGAGACAAGGCATGATGGGTGTCTTAAACAATTCAAAGTGGAAGAGCATGGGGATTAAAAAATGGATTTTTGAATAAATTTAGTGGACATTCTCTACACACTTGCACTTGTTCATCATCTTACTCATCTTCTTCCTTGGTTCTTGCTTGAGAGAGTAAGACCATTCACCATCTTCATTCACCATTTCTTTTCACACACCAAGAGCAAAAACAATTGTTGGTTTTGAAGTGAGTTATTAGTTCTTAAGAATTAGGGTTTTAAGAGGCTTGATTGGAGAGTTGAGAATTTGAGAAAGCTATCATCTACTCCTTCAAGAAGAGAACCAATTGTTCAAGAGAGCTGGAAGTTCATCATCACGCACCAAGAAGGAGCCACGAAAGAGACGAGAGTCCGATTTTTAGCATCTTCAAAAAGGGGTTTTTCTAACTCTTTCTTTTATTCCAATTCTTATTTGTTGTTGTGTATTAAGAACATTAATATTGCAATGTATAACTTTGATTTGGTTTATATTGAATTGAGTATTTGTTTAAAACATATGATGAGCTAAATTACTCATGCTTGGGGTTGTAGTATATTTGATTAAATAATTTGATTTGATGATTCCATTGATATACCTTGTTATATGTTGATTGCATTGTAATTAAAGGTAAATTGATAGATTGGCCACCTATTGATTACTTAATATTGAATGACGGACCGAGAGGAGAAGTTTAATATCGGAACTATGTAATTGACTACCCTAAGAATGAATTAGAAATATAAGTTCTAGGGTTTATTAATTTGCTAATGTTAAATAATTGGTTGTTGTTAATTCATATAAGTGAGAACTAGTGAATTGATAATTGGCTAAATAATCTTAAGAAACAAATTAAGATTCAAGGTTATATTAATGGATAATTGGATAATTGAACATTTGATTAAATGGACCTACAACCCTAGGCATCATTTCCACAATCGAAATTCTCTTGCATAAAATCACTCATTTTCATTTCTAAGGATAATTACGGTTCACCAATTCAATCACACAACCGAATTTATTATTTCATGTTAATCAAACTATTACTTGCAAGTCCTTCCTTGGGAAACGACCTTGGGGCGATCACCGTCACTACAATAGCCTCGTATACTTGCGATTGCCGCTTTGTGATAGTGTTGATTTAAGAGCAACAAGTTTTTGGCGCCGCTGCCGGGGAAGGCAATTTTTGTGATAGTTTGATTGTTTTAATTTATTTGTTAAATTGTTTAAAGTGGTCTTTTTGAATTGCTTAGGTACTTTATGCACGGACGACGGTCTCAAGGAAACGAACTTGTTCCATTTATAGACAACATCCATAGACTTCCAAGATCCGAGATACCAAATCCTTTTGAGCAAGAAAAAGAAAATACCGAAGAGCAATTTGAGGAGAACACAGAAACAGAGATGGGTAATGCACAAGAGCCACCCATGAAGGAGTTTACTCGACCGATCATCGGAGTGACCACATCTTGTATCCGGTTGAGCAACGCAGCAAGAAACTACGAACTCAGAAATACTCATTATAGTATGCTGCCATCCTTCCACGGACTGCCGAATAAAGACCCTCTCAACTTCATTCGAGACTTTTATTCAACATTGCATACGTTCCCTTTGCAAACATTAACGAAAGATGAACTGAAGCTGAGATGTTTCCCATACAGTTTAAAGGACAGAGCAAAAGCGTGGTTAATGACCCTACCAGAGAATTCTTTAACCACATGGACTGAAGTCTACAACAAATTTATGGGAAAATTTTATTCACATCAAAAAACCAAGGAGCTTAGGGGAAGTATTGCAACTTTCACCCAATTTGACGGAGAACCGTTTCACGAGGCGTGGGATCGCTTCAAATCATTATTATTTCAGTGCCCTCACCACTACTATCCACAACAGTTGCTCAATCAATTTTTCTATGATGGTCTAACTCAACAATCTCAAAATACAGTGGATAATGCAGCAGAGGGTGCAATGGGTGAAAGAACACCTGCAGAAACAGTTGCATTATTCGAAATGTTGGGGGCAAATTCCCAACAAAAGAGCATTGGAGAAAGAAGAAGAGGTGCACATGAGATAAGTGCAAACTCAGAAATGGCTAGGCAAATTGCAGAACTGACAAGGCAAGTGAAATTGTTGAATGCAAAAGGAAACTTGTCGGGACCAAGCCAAGAGTCATGCGCATCATGCGGTCTTGTAGGCCATCAAGCAAATGTGTGCCCCTCAAATTTTGATTCATTTCAAGAGGAGCAAGAGCAAGCTTTTGCTTTTGAAGGGTTCCAACAAAGGGGTAGGAATAACCCATATTCAAATTCTTATAACCCCGGTTGGAGGAATCACCCCAATTTTTCATGGAAAAATCAACAACATACTCCACCTCAACAAACCCTTCCAACCATATCAAAGAGGTCCCCAATTTCAAGGGCAACCCTCAAATCAAGAGCAGATCAAGAAACCTTCATTTGAAGACAATTTGAATGCTTTCATTCAAGTAAGCACTCAAAATCAAGAATTGAACAATAAGCGGTTTGACTCTTTGGAAGCATCGCTTAAGAAGGTTGAAACTCAAGTGGGCCAATTGGCTAATCAACTTCAAGCCAATCAAAAAGGGAAATTTCCAAGCCAACCGGAGCAAGCCAAAGCAATCACCATTTTGAGAAGTGGTAAGGTACTTGATAATAAAATCGGTGATAATAACATTGATAATTCCTTTGATGCAGGTACAATCCAGGGTAATGGCAAGGAAATGCAAGAAGAAGAAGCTGAACCAAATGAGCTTAAGGAGGACAAAGAGGAGGCATCCGTTGCACCAAAACTGCACAAATCTCCAAATCTGTACAGACCACCAATTCCATTTCCCAGCAGGTTAAAAACTGAAAAGCATGATAAACAATTTTCTAAAATTTATAACATGCTTTCGAAGGTAAGTATCAACCTACCCTTACTAGAGGTAATAAAGAATATGCCATCTTATGCCAAATTCTTAAAAGAATTAAACACTAAAAAGATAAGGTATGAGTTGGATGAGAAGGTGATAGTTTCGGAAGTAACAAGTGCTGTTTTACAACATAAGTTACCTCCTAAACTAAAGGATCCTGGGAGCTTTATAGTTAAAATCTCTATGGGGAATGGGAAAGAGACCATTGGCATGTGTGATCTTGAAGCTAGTATTAATTTGATGCCATACTCAATTTATCTGAATCTAGAGCTAGGGGAACTCAAATCGACCAAAATGGTTTTACAATTAGCAGATAGAACTCTTAGATACCCTAAGGGAATCATAGAAGATGTTCTAGTAAAGGTAGGAGGTTTGATTGTACCCGTCGATTTCATTGTCTTATACACGAGGGGAGAAATCCCACGGGATGCCGAACATGCAATTTTGTTAGGAAGGCCTTTTATGGCCACAACTAACACTTTAATTGATGTTAAAAATGGAAAATTAACCATGACCGTTTTGGGACAAACTGTAGAATTTTCAATTTTTAACACTTCCCCCATTCCCACTAGTGCTTTATATGAAGATTGTTCTTTCATTGATCTTACTGATAGTGTTGTCCAAGAAGTTTTCTTGCAGGAAAATGGCGAGCACAAGCTAGAAAAGGCTCTAAAATTGCAAGAAGAAGCAGAGATTTCAAATGAAGAGGATAAAGAAGATAATACCGTTTTGGACGATGAGAGTGTTGAGGAAGAAATTGAAGTTGAAGAAGAGTAAGTTCAACTACAAGGGGTTGAGCTTAAAGAACTCCCCAAACATTTAAAATATACTTTTCTTGGGAAAAATAACTCTCAACCAGTGATAATTTCTGCTACCCTTACCAGAGAGGAAGAAAATAAGCTTGTAACAATGTTGAAAAAAATTCAAGAAGGCTATAGGATGGGGGTTGAGTGACATTAAGGGTATTAGTCCCTCTATGTGCATGCATAAGATTATCTTAGAGGAAGGGGCTAAACCGGTGAGAGAGTCTCAAAGGAGACTAAACCCTAACATGAGCGAGGTTGTTAAGAAGGAGGTCCTTAAGTTACTGGATGAAGGGGTAATTTACCCTATTGCTGATAGTGAATGGGTTAGTCCTGTTCATGTTGTGCCTAAGAAAACAGGGTTGACAGTAGTCCAGAATGAAAAAGGAGAGTTGGTACCAACCCGAACACAAACTGGGTGGCGGATGTGCATAGATTATAGGAAATTAAATAAAGTCACCAAGAAAGATCACTTTCCTTTGCCATTTATTGATCAAATGCTTGATAGATTATCTGGACATTCTTTTTACTATTTTCTTGATGGTCTTTCAGGTTACTACCAAGTCCCGATAGCACCGGAAGATCAACCGAAGACCACATTTACTTGTCCCTTTGGGACATTTGCATTTCGAAGGATTCCATTCGGACTTTGCAATGCACCGGGCACATTTCAAAGGTGTATGCTTTCCATATTTTCTGATATGTTAGACAAGTGCATTGAGGTATTCATGGATGACTTTTCTGTCTTTGGTAATTCCTTTGATGATTGTTTGGAAAAGTTGACTCTACTACTTAAAAGGTGTATTGAATGTAATCTTACATTGAGTTGGGAAAAGAGTCACTTTATGGTTGATCATGGAATTGTTTTAGGGCTTGTTATTTCCCATGAAGGGATTGAGGTAGACAAAGCTAAAGTTGAATTAATTGTGAACCTACCTCCACCCACATCAGTTAAGGGAATTAGAAGTTTTTTGGGACATGCAGGATTTTATAGGAGGTTCATAAAAGATTTTTCCAAAATTTCACGTCCTTTGTGTCATTTGTTAGGAAAAGATGTCCCATTTGTTTTTGATGAAAAGTACTTAGAGGCTTTTAAAATTTTGAAAGAAAAACTAACTTCTGCCCCTATAATTGTTGCCCCAAATTGGGATTTGCCATTTGAAATTATGTGCGATGCATCGAATTTTGCCATTGGAGCTGTTTTGGGCCAAAGAGTGAATAAGTTGATGTGTGTAATTTATTATGCAAGTTTATCTTTAAATGATGCACAAGTAAATTACACGACCACTGAGAGAGAAATGTTAGCTGTGGTATTTGCACTAGACAAATTTAGATCTTACTTGATAGGTTCTAAGGTCATAGTATTTTCTGATCATACAGCTTTGAAATACCTATTGACCAAACCACAAGCTAAACCTAGGCTCATTAGGTGGGTGTTAATGTTACAAGAATTCGATATTGAAATCAAAGATAAGAAAGGAAGCGAAAATGTAGTGGCCGACCATCTTTCTAGACTTAACTCTTGTGAAAATAATGCTGAAATTGCTTGTGAAAATGCATTTGAAAAATTCCCGGATGAACACTTGTTTTCCTTAACTCAAGCACCATGGTATGCTGATATTGCTAATTATCTTTCTTGTGGTGTAGTGAGAAAGGATTTGAGCTTCCAGGCAAAGAAGAGATTCCTGCATACATGTAAGTATTATTTTTGGGATGAGCCTTACTTGTTTAGAATTTGCAGGGATGAAGTGATAAGAAGATGTGTGCCGGAAGAGGAACAAAAGCAAGTGCTATAATTTTGCCACAATTTGTATTGCGGGGGACATTTTGGAGGAAAGAAGACCGCCGAGAAAATTCTTCAAAGTGGTTTGTATTGGCCTACTCTTTTTAAAGATGCTTATCATTTTTGTATAAGATGTGATGAATGCCAAACAGTAGGAAACATTAGCAAACGGAATGAAATGCCCCTTAATATCTTTATTGTGGTTGATATTTTTGATGTATGGGGAATTGATTTCATGGGGCCGTTTCCTAAATCCTTTGGTTTTGAATATATTCTTCTAGCAGTGGATTATGTGTCCATGTGGGTTGAGGCAATCCCCACTAGGACCAATGATGCTAACATTGTGTTAAAATTTGTGAAGGAGAATATTTTGAGCAGGTTTGGAACCCCCAAGGTGATAGTGAGTGATGGAGGAAGCCATTTTTGCAACAAATGGTTTGAAAAGTTGATGACCAAGATGGGCATCCGACACAAAGTGGCAACTCCATATCATCCCCAAACATTCGGGCAAGCTGAGATTTCGAACAAGCAGATCAAGGGAATTTTAGAAAAGACAGTGAGCACAACTCGGAAGGACTGGTCAATCCGACTCTCGGAAGCATTGTGGGCTTATAGGACTGCTTATAAAACCCCATTGGGAATGAGTCCTTATAGGTTGGTCTTTGGAAAGGCATGCCACCTCCCGGTGGAATTGGAGCACAAGGCTTATTGGGCAATAAAGACCACGAATATGGACTTAGGTGAAGCAAGGGAGCAAAGAATGCTTCAAATTTCCGAGCTTGATGAGCTTCGAATGAATCCTATGAGAGTTCGAGGATCTTCAAGGAAAAGACCAAAGCTATTCATGACAGAATGATTCTTCGAAGGACTTTTAAACCGGGAATGAAAGTCCTCCTCTTCAATTCAAGAATGCGGTTGTTTCCCGGAAAATTGAAGTCACGTTGGAGTGGACCCTTTCAAGTTACTCAAACATTCCCCTATGGAGTTGTTGAGTTGCTTAATTTAAAAACCAATGAGACGTTCAAGGTCAATGGACAAAAGGGTGAAGCCCTACTTGGAAGACATCGAAGTTGCAAAAATGGTGGAAAGCATGGTGTTCATTGATGAATGATGCAACAATGTCCAGCTATACGACATTAAAGAAGCGCTAAATGGGAGGCAACCCATCGGTTTGCATTTCTTTTAACTGTTATAATTTTATATTTTGCAATTTTAATTTCATGTTGAGTTAAATAAAATAGAATAGGTACTTTGATTGGTTTTTATTTTTCTTGAATGTGTTTCAGTGTTAAACCAAGAAGAAGATTGTCATTTTTTGATGATTTGGTGACACAAATAAAAATATAAAAAAAATTTCAATTACCAATTTGGCAGAGGCAGACACGGCCAGAGGCCCTGGCCGTGTCCTTGCCTGTGTTAAAAAGCACCAAAAGAAATAGAGGCAGACACGGCCAGAAGTCCTGGCCGTGTCCTTGCCCGTGTCAAACAAACATCAAAAGTCACAGAGGCAGACACGGCCAGAGGTCCTGGCCGTGTCCTTGGCTGTGTCACACAAACACGGCCAAGCCTTTCCCCGTGTCACTCAAAGTGTCTTGCAACCTTCTTTTATCCAGTAAGAGACACGTTCAAGGGACATGACCGTGTCTCAGGCCGTGTCCCTCAAAAACCATCAGACACGGCCAAGCTTCACCAAGCTTGGCTGTGTCACCTAAAATTTTAGTTTTAAAAATGTGACTTTTGTCCAGTTTTTCATTTTAAATCCCTAAATCTTTCTCTCCTCTCTCTCTCTCTCTCTCTCTCTCGCTCTCCCTCGATCTCTCTCTCTCAAAACTCCATAGCCACTTCTTTAAACCTTCAAAATCATTTGAAATCTTTCATTTTTCTTCACCCAAACCGATTTAAACTCATCCACTTCCCTTCTTTTCTCATTAAAAAGCAATTAAAACTTTGAAAACTTCATTTTCACCAAATCATCAAAATGCCAAGAACAAAAACGGTGTCTCACCACAAAAGGACGCGACTTCCACCTTCAGCTCCATCTTCATCATCGTCAGCACCAAGGAGAGCAACTCTTCTCGCTCGGGGTTTCTTTCCGACGAGGTATGTTAACGAAGAATCCCTCGATGCTCTTCATATTCGAAATAATTTTTATGGATTTGTTCATAATCTTGGGTGGGATAGATTTGTTTCCCTTAAACCTTTGCAATTTGAGGAGCTTACATTGGAATTTTTAACCACACTTAAGTTTGAAAGAAATGACCAAAGGATTTGCATTAGGTTACACTTTAAAATGCTTGGGAGACCATTTGTCCTTAAAATTGAGCAATTGAGCGATATATTTGGTTTTCACCAACAAGGGGAACGATGTGTGCCTAAGAGTTTTAGACAACAGTTCGCATGGGGAGCTTTGGGCTCGGGTACCTATGTGGCCAAATCGGCCAAAGCTACAAAATTGAAAAATCCCGCCCTAAGGTACTTACACCGGTTTATGTCATGTGGATTCTTTACAAGAAAAGAGAGCACTGGGGGTTGTAGAACTAAGTGAACTATACTTTTTAGACTGTGCTATCAATGTTGTACCCGTTTGTACCGGCTATTGGTTAGCCGATGTGTTTGACAGTGTGGCATATAAAAAGAGGGGTGCCATTTGCATCGGAGGATTAGTTACAATTTTAGCAATGGCACTCCTTGATAATTTTGACCTGAGCCATTGCCAGATGACCAAGATCTCAGGGAGTGATTCATTAGATCTTGCCACCCTCGAGAAGATGCACATGGTTTCAAGAAAAGGAGGAGCTTATGTTATGGGTTCAGCTGAGACTGAGGTACCGGAGGGCCGTCAAAAGAGAGCACGAGTCGAGGAGGATTCCGACTCGGATTCTCTCTATTTAGATAAAGATGCTCCAATCCCGAACAATCAGGAGATCCTTAATAGGATTGAAGCATTGGAAAGCAGAGTTGACCGAAACCATGCTGCTGCCATGGAACAAATTGACCGTAATCATACTGCAGTCATGGAACAAATGGACCTAATCAACAGCAACCTCGCTAAAATTCTGAGCCTCCACCCATCAGCTGCATCATCGTCTTATCCTCCACCACCGTAGATCCTACCAGCTCCAACCTTTTGACATCACTTGTTATTTTCTTATTTGTAGTTATTTCATGTTTTTGTTGTTTTGGTTTTTAATGTTAACTCTTTATATTGTGTTTATTTTATATATTGTATTTTGCTCTTGAACAATGGTTGTTTGTGGATGAAAAGGTAGCACTTGCGTCTCAAAGGATCGATGGAAAAACAGGTTGTACCTTAACTTTTTACTTTAAATATCGTTGTTTCCATTGAGGACAATGTAAAACTTAAAGTGTGGGGTGTGTGCTAAGCCTTTTGTTCATGAATATAAATTGTCTATTTTCGTAAGTGTTCTTGTTTTGTTAAGTTTCTTGTTTTGTTTTATAATTGATTTTGATGGATATTAATGAGTTCAATTGTTATAAGAATGTTGATAGATGACTTTTAAATTTTTGAAGCATGAATTTGAGGATTGATTAGAGTTAGTACTTATTGTCAATTTTGATGGTTATTCTTTGCATTGCCATTAAACTAGTGAGGAATTAAGCCATCAACTTATCATTCATTTTATGTGTGAACATCTTTGATTGATGAATTACTAGAACTTGCTTTGACATGCATTTTGAGACTACATAAAAAATTTCAATTAAGCATCAACATGATTAAGGCAATTTAGGGCAAACCATTTTGGCTTAAAAAGACCAACCTTACATCCGACCTTAGTTCGCCAACTTTGAGCTTATTTCATTTTTTCCTTCTTTCTTTTTCACAACACCATCGGCTTGAGCCATTATATTTTAACTCTACCCATTCATTAGATCAAGAGCACTTTAAGAGCATTAATGGGGTGTTGTGCAGAATAAGTGTGGGGTTGAATTCAATGGGCTTTAAATTAGTTGGATACCCTATAAAAAAAATTTAAGAATGAAAATTAAAATAATAGTTGTTGTTCTTGTCGGAAGGGTTGTAATGAGTTTGGAAATTATCTTTGCAAATTAAACAAATGAAGTCCCTTAAAAGCACATAAATGCTTAGTGCTAAGTGATTGAGATGAATTATGGGATTATTGATCATGCTAAATTGCTTACTTCACTCTTGAAGTACTCTTGACCTAAATGAACTAACTCACTCTCCCAAATGTCCTACCTTTTCCTTAGCCCCGTTACAACCAAAGAAAAGACCTTATGATTGATGCTTGATTGTGATTAGGTGGTGGAGATTTGATTGATAAGCAAGCCTATAGTCCTAATCTTTCATTGAATGTTACGAGCTTAAACACTACCCAATTAAACACTTGAGAGGTTTTATGAGGGAGTGACAATTTTGGTATGCATTGATTGACCATTAAGTTACTTGAGTACCGATTATTCTTGATTCGATTATGATTGTGGATTTAATAAGATGGGAGTCTTAATGCATCCTTATAACTCTTGAACTTGATAATATTTATCTTGTTTTATTTGTTTTTATTTTAACTTTGCTTGGGGACAAGCAAAAGATTAAGTGTGGGGTAATTATTTAGATCAATTTTGTATATATTTTTTATTATGTTTATGTCAATTTTAAGTTAATTTTTATGTTAAATTGCACTTAAGTTTGTTTGAAGTTGTTGGTTTAGGTTGGAGTACATTCGATGGAGCCATTTGATCAAAATTGGTGGAATTTGTGGAGAAAATCAAGTGACACAGCCAAGCTTGTCATGGCTTGGCCGTGTCCTTCATCAAAAGAAGCAGAAACAAGGAAAATTATGAGACACGGCCAGGATTAACATGGCTTGGCCGTGTCCCTCAAGGAAACAAGTCCAGTAGCAAACACGGCCATGAGACACGGCCAAGCCACTGGCCGTGTCTCTCCAAAGGAACAAAAGAGCAAAGAAAGCAAAGAAAGAAAAGAAATACACAGAGACAAACACCATCACTGGACACGGCCAGGATGTAATATCCCAATGCATGGCCTAAAAGTTTTGATTATGTTGTTGTATTATATTGGATTGAATGTATATGTATGTGATAAGAAAAGAATTTGGAAAAGAATGTTTATGTATATGTGTTTTGGGAAAGAAAGAGGGTTTAGAGAGGAGTGTATATGTTGTTTATATGATATATATAACATATAAGTTGGTCAAATATGTGGTCAAGGGAAGAAGATATATTTAGTTGAGATTTGTGAAATGACTTAAAAGGACAAGTGGTTGTAAGGAAATCAAAACATGTGGTTAAAGGGTGTTTTGGTAATTGCTTGAATTGAAATACTTGGTGGAGATTTAAAGATGAGTTGACTTTGGGCTTCTTGATTGTTCTTTGTGTTTTCTTCTTCTTTCTCCTTCATCTTGGCCGGCTCTTCCATAGACAAAGGAAAGCAAAAGACAAAGTGAAGATCTTGAGGTGTTTAACTCAAATTGAAGGAAGATTGAAGTGATCTAGTGGATGATACAAGAAGTCTTATAACTTGGGTAAGTTCTCTTGTGATCTTTGTGCTTATTTGAATTGATATTTGAGTTTGATAGATTTTTAAGAGTGTGTTGGTTGATTTTGAGATGTGAGAAGTGTTTGAGTGATTTGATGATGGATTTTGAGTATGGATTGAAGAAAAGAGTAAGTGGTTGGAAGAGATGATGTTGTATATGTGGTGAGGGTTTTGAGATGATTTTGTGTTTTGTGTTTGATGTGTGTTTTGGCTTGTTTTGGTGTGTTGCAAGTTTTAGATGAGTTTTGAGTATGTTTTGTTAAGATGGTTGAAGTGAATGTTAGTGAATAGAAGTGTTTTGTTGAGTGTTTGGTTGTTTTGGCCAGAATCTTGTTTTGTGGCCGGACACGCCCATGAGCACGTCCAGGGTTTTTAGGCGTGTCAATTGTGTTGGAGGCAGTAGGTTTGACACGACCAGTAACACGCCCGTGTTAGTAAGCGTGTCATAGCTACTGTAAGATTTGAGAATTTACACGCCCAGGAACACGCCCATGTTGTTGAGCGTGTAAATACTTCTGTGTTGTGGAGTTAGGGCACGGTCATGAACACGCCCGTGTGGGTGAGCGTGTCAGGGTTAGGGTTTGCCCTAATTATTTCCTAATTGGATTATCTCTTGTGTATCCCTAAGCAAGTATATGCTATTACTTTTGATTTAGGTCTTGAAGATAGTGATTGATCATTGATCTAAGAGGTAGAAGGATCTTAAACAAGGAAGTGTTAAGAGTGGTGTGATTTGCTTTTGAGGTAAGTACAAAACCTATATGATTGTATGTAAGTACAAATGTGGCATTACTACATTGTTAATTTATATGAGCAATGTGTGTTGTTATGTTTATATCAATGATGATATATATATATATATATATGAATAATGTGAATGACATGATGATGCAAATGATTGTATATATGAAAGATTGAAATGCTATGATGTGAATTGAGATGAAATGGAATATAAAGCCATTGTGATTGGCTATGATAATTCAAATAAAATGTAGAGCCATTGTGATTGGCTATGTTGATTCATTTGAGAATGAAATTGATAATAAATTAATAAATGAGTTGTGTGGCTAATGTGTTATTCCATTTTCAGAGTTTGTTGTTGGTGGCATGTCTAATGATAGTAACAATCTATTGAAGTTAGGTTGGGCTTGATCCTTGAAGCCAAGTTGGGTTGAAGTTTAACATGTTTTACTCCCCTTGAAGCTTGGTTGGGTCTAGTCCTTGAAGCCTAATTGAGATGATACAACCCTTGAAGCTAGGTTGGGTTTGGTTCTTGAAGCCAAGTTGGGTTGAGACTTAGCATGCTTTGTTCCCCTTGAAACTTGGTTGAACCTAATCCTTGAAGCCTAGTTGGGTATATGTGATAATGATAAATGTGATAAAACCAAAGCATTAACTCTGAAAATTGAATGGCATATTAGTGTGTTTTGGGCCCATGCTTGTCTTTGTTTATATGTGATTCATTGATGGTAAAATAATTGAATAATGAAATTCATGAAAGAACTTTGAGATGTGATATGCTTATATGATTATGATTGTGAAAGGCAAAGGTTTGATGTTAGCTCTTCACTTATGATGTTGATATTAATGGAATGTGTGACATTGCATAGCATACAAGCATAATGTTAGCATCTTTTGTATTACTAAGCCGTTGGCTTAGCGCAATAGTGTTAATCGCGCAGGTGATCAGGTTGAACCTGAGAGCTCTTCGAGACCGAGTGAGAGTAGACATTGAAGAGATTAATTTGGAACTTAAAGATCAGAGAAGAACTGCCAATCATGTATAACTTATTTATATTGTGTAAATTATTGTTTATAACGTAAATATGAATTTAAATGCTTTTATATATGTAACAAATCTTTAAATTCCGCTGCGTATTAAGTAAATATGTTTATATCTATTTTGTTTTTATATCACAAGTTAATTTCTTATTTTCTATAAATATGTAATGACAAAGTTTATGTTGTCTTTATAAATGATTTGAATGTTAAAGAAAACCGTAGCGTCCCTATGTTCAGTGCATGGATATTACATTGTGGTAATTGTAATGTGCATGTACCGGATGTGGGGGTGTTACACAGGACACTGTGTCCTTGGCTGTGTTTTACAAGGGCAAAGCATACAGAATGGGACACGGCCAGAAGCTTGGCCGTGTCCCCCAAGAAAGAAACCCTGAGTCCTTAGCTGGCTTGCACGAGAAATGAGCTGGTGTGTTTTAGTGGGTGACAAAAAGAATAAAAAAAAAAGTGTGAAAAGTGGGAGGATTTTATGGAAGAAAGTTATAAAGAGATTAGTAAGTGGGAGACAAGGCATGATGGGTGTCTTAAACAATTCAAAGTGGAAGAGCATGGGGATTAAAAAATGGATTTTTGAATAAATTTAGTGGACATTCTCTACACACTTGCACTTGTTCATCATCTTACTCATCTTCTTCCTTGGTTCTTGCTTGAGAGAGTAAGACCATTCACCATCTTCATTCACCATTTCTTTTCACACACTAAGAGCAAAAACAATTGTTGGTTTTGAAGTGAGTTATTAGTTCTTAAGAATTAGGGTTTTAAGAGGCTTGATTGGAGAGTTGAGAATTTGAGAAAGCTATCATCTACTCCTTCAAGAAGAGAACCAATTGTTCAAGAGAGCTGGAAGTTCATCATCATGCACCAAGAAGGAGCCACGAAAGAGACGAGAGTCCAATTTTTAGCATCTTCAAAAAGGGGTTTTTCTAACTCTTTCTTTTATTCCAATTCTTATTTGTTGTTGTCTATTAAGAACATTAATATTGCAATGTATAACTTTGATTTGGTTTATATTGAATTGAGTATTTGTTTAAAACATATGATGAGCTAAATTACTCATGCTTGGGGTTGTAGTATATTTGATTAAATGATTTGATTTGATGATTCCATTGATATACCTTGTTATATGTTCATTGCATTGTAATTAAAGGTAAATTGATAGATTGGCCACCTATTGATTACTTAATATTGAATGACGGACCGAGAGGAGAAGTTTAATATCGGAACTATGCAATTGACTACCCTAAGAATGAATTAGAAATATAAGTTCTAGACATGGAGCTGCGGTTGATTGCAAAAAGAAAGTTGTTACCTTGAGAACCAGTGATGGTAGAGAGGTGTTAATATCTAATGAGCAGGAACAACTAGCATCCTTGTTTGTTTCAGCGGTTGCAGCTAGGAGATTGATTAGAAAGGGGTGTGATGCTTATCTTGCTCATGTGGTGGATACTAGAGTAAGGAGTCCTCAAATTGATAGCATTGCCACAGTTGCAGAGTTCCCAGACGTGTTTCCAGAGGAGTTGCCAGGGTTGCCTCCTGAGAGGGAGGTGGAGTTTGGTATTGAATTATTGCCTGGTACCACTCCTATTTCTATTACTCCTTATAGAATGGCACCTGCTGAGTTGAGAGAACTGAAGGTGCAGTTGCAGGAGTTGCTAGATAAAGGGTTTGTTCGCCCTAGTGTTTCACCTTGGGGAGCTCCTGTTTTGTTTGTAAAGAAGAAGGATGGTACTATGAGATTGTATATTGATTATAGGTAATTGAACAAGGTGACTATTAAAAATAAATATCCTTTGCCTAGAATTGATGATCTCTTTGATAAGTTGAAGGGTGCAGCAGTGTTTTCCAAAATTGATTTGAGATCAGGGTACCATCAGTTGAGGGTCAGAGCTGAAGATGTTTCTAAGACCGCTTTTCGGACCAGGTATGGGCATTACGAGTTTCTAGTTATGCCTTTTGGTTTGACGAATGCACCTGCAGTTTTTATGGACTTGATGAATAGGGTATTTAGGCCCTATTTGGATCAGTTTGTGGTAGTGTTTATTGATGACATTTTGGTGTATTCGCGTAATGAGGAGGAACATGACAAGCATCTGCGGATTGTGTTACAAACTTTGAGAGAGAAGCAATTGTTTGCTAAACTGTCGAAGTGTGAGTTTTGGCTTGATTAAGTTACTTTTCTCGGTCATATAGTTTCAGCAGAAGGTATTAGAGTTGATCCGAGTAAAGTTAAAGCTATTTTGAGTTGGAGTCCACCCAAGTCTGTGACTGAAGTTAGAAGTTTTCTGGGTTTGGCAGGCTATTATCGACGGTTTGTGAAAGGATTTTCTTTGATAGCTACTCCACTTACCAGATTGCTTAGAAAGGGAGTTAGATTTGTGTGGACAGATCAGTGTCAGGCTAGCTTTGATCAGTTAAGAGAAATGTTAACTAAAGCGCCTGTTCTTACTTTACCTGTGGAAGATAAACCGTATGTGATTTACAGTGATGCTTCACATAGTGGTTTGGGTTGTGTTCTAATGCAAGAAGGTAAGGTGATAGCTTATGCTTCTCAACAGTTGAAACCGCATGAGCTCAATTATCCGACCAATGATTTGGAATTAGCAGCCATTGTGTTTGCATTGAAGATTTGGCGACATTATCTATATGGGGAGAAGTGTTTTATCTATACTGATCATAAAAGTTTAAAATATTTGGGTGTCCAAAAAGAGCTTAATCTTCGACAGAGAAGATGGTTGGAGTTGATTAAAGACTACGACTGTTTGATTGATTATCATCCAGGTAAAGCAAATGTTGTTGCTGATGCCTTGAGTCGGAAGTCTTTAGCAGGGTTGACTGTTTATTCGCTCTCGTTGCTTGTTGAGTTGAGAGCATTGCACGCCAGTTTTGTATCTTGTGGTAATGGTGCATTATTGGCACAGTTGCAATTGAAACCAATTATATTGGATCAGATTAAAGAGGCTCAATTGGCTGATGAGAAGATTCAGAAGATTGTTTCAGATTGCCAGAATGGAAAGAGTCGAGATTTCATTGTGAGAAGTGATGGGAGTCTTTGGTTTAAGAACAGATTGTGTGTACCTGATGATGTTAATTTGAGAAGGATCATTTTAGAAGAAGCACATCAGTCAGTTTTTGCTAAGCATTCGGGCAATACAAAGATGTATCATGATTTGAAGCAACATTACTGGTGGTCCGGTATGAAGAGAGACATAGCGGAATTTGTATCCAGATGTCTCACATGTCAGAAGGTAAAAGTAGAGCATCAAGTTCCAACCGGGTTGCTTCAACCTTTGTCAGTGCCTGAATGGAAATGAGAGAGAGTGACAATGGATTTTGTGTCTGGTCTTCCATTGACACAAAGGAAACATGATGCTATTTGGGTGATTGTTGATAGATTAACCAAGACAGCTCATTTTCTTCCGGTTCGGATGGATTATTCTTTGGAAAGGTTAGCTGAGCTGTATATTCATGAGATTGTGAAGTTGCATGGTGTTCCAACTTCTATAGTGTCTGATCGAGATCCCCGGTTTACTTCCAGGTTTTGGAAGAGTTTACATGGTGCTTTGGGTTCTCGACTGCACTTCAGCACTGCTTTCCATCCGCAAACAGATGGGCAGTCAGAGAGGGTGATACAGATTATTGAGGACATGTTGAGAAGCTGTCATTGATTTCTCTAGAGGTTGGGATAAATTCTTACCACTTGTAGAATTTGCATATAATAACAGTCATCAATCCAGCATTGGTATGGCACCATTTGAGGCATTGTATGGTAGACGGTGTAGGATACCTCTATGTTGGAATGAGCTTGGTGAAGGTAAGTTATTTGGTCCTGATTTGATTAAGGAGACTGAAGAGAAAGTGAAGCTGATTCAGAATAGATTGAAAGCAGCTTCAGACCGACAGAAGTCTTATTCAGATTTGAAAAGGAGAGACATAGAGTTTAATGTGGGAGATAAAGTATTTTTGAAAGTGTCTCCTTGGAAAAAGATTTTGAGGTTCGGTAGGAAAGGGAAATTGAGTCCCCGTTTCATTGGACCATATGAAGTTTTGGAAAGAGTTGGGCCAGTTGCTTATAGGCTTGCTTTGCCACCTGAGTTGGATAGGATCCATAATGTATTCCATGTTTCTATGTTGAGGAGGTACAGATTAGATCCATCTCATGTGTTATCAGTTGAATCTATCGAAGTGAGTCCAGATCTGACAATTGAAGAGGAACCAGTTGCTATCTTGGCTCAAAATGTGAAAGAGTTGAGAAATAAAAAGGCGCCTTTGGTGAAGGTTCTTTGGAAGAATCATGGAAGAGAAGAAGCAACTTGGGAGAGTGAGCAATCTATGTGAGATCAATATCCTCAGCTGTTTTAGAGATAATATCAGGTAATTTCGAGAACGAAATTTCTTTTTAGAGGGGGAGAATTGTAATATCCCAATGCATGGCCTAAAAGTTTTGATTATGTTGTTGTATTATATTGGATTGAATGTATATGTATGTGATAAGAAAAGAATTTGGAAAAGAATGTTTATGTATATGTGTTTTGGGAAAGAAAGAGGGTTTAGAGAGGAGTGTATATGTTGTTTATATGATATATATATAACATATAAGTTGGTCAAATATGTGGTCAAGGGAAGAAGATATTTTTAGTTGAGATTTGTGAAATGACTTAAAAGGACAAGTGGTTGTAAGGAAATCAAAACATGTGGTTAAAGGGTGTTTTGGTAATTGCTTGAATTGAAATACTTGGTGGAGATTTAAAGATGAGTTGACTTTGGGCTTCTTGATTGTTCTTTGTGTTTTCTTCTTCTTTCTCCTTCATCTTGGCCGGCTCTTCCATAGACAAAGGAAAGCAAAAGACAAAGTGAAGATCTTGAGGTGTTTAACTCAAATTGAAGGAAGATTGAAGTGATCTAGAGGATGATACAAGAAGTCTTATAACTTGGGTAAGTTCTCTTGTGATCTTTGTGCTTATTTGAATTGATATTTGAGTTTGATAGATTTTTAAGAGTGTGTTGGTTGATTTTGAGATGTGAGAAGTGTTTGAGTGATTTGATGATGGATTTTGAGTATGGATTGAAGAAAAGAGTAAGTGGTTGGAAGAGATGATGTTGTATATGTGGTGAGGGTTTTGAGATGATTTTGTGTTTTGTGTTTGATGTGTGTTTTGGCTTGTTTTGGTGTGTTGCAAGTTTTAGATGAGTTTTGAGTATGTTTTGTTAAGATGGTTGAAGTGAATGTTAGTGAATAGAAGTGTTTTGTTGAGTGTTTGGTTGTTTTGGCCAGAATCTTGTTTTGTGGCCGGACACGCCCATGAGCACGTCCAGGGTTTTTAGGCGTGTCAATTGTGTTGGAGGCAGTAGGTTTGACACGACCAGTAACACGCCCGTGTTAGTAAGCGTGTCATAGCTACTGTAAGATTTGAGAATTTACACGCCCAGGAACACGCCCATGTTGTTGAGCGTGTAAATACTTCTGTGTTGTGGAGTTAGGGCACGGTCATGAACACGCCCGTGTGGGTGAGCGTGTCAGGGTTAGGGTTTGCCCTAATTATTTCCTAATTGGATTATCTCTTGTGTATCCCTAAGCAAGTATATGCTATTACTTTTGATTTAGGTCTTGAAGATAGTGATTGATCATTGATCTAAGAGGTAGAAAGATCTTAAACAAGGAAGTGTTAGGAGTGGTGTGATTTGCTTTTGAGGTAAGTACAAAACCTATATGATTGTATGTAAGTACAAATGTGGCATTACTACATTGTTAATTTATATGAGCAATGTGTGTTGTTATGTTTATATCAATGATGATATATATATATATATATATATGAATAATGTGAATGACATGATGATGCAAATGATTGTATATATGAAAGATTGAAATGCTATGATGTGAATTGAGATGAAATGGAATATAAAGCCATTGTGATTGGCTATGATAATTCAAATAAAATGTAGAGCCATTGTGATTGGCTATGTTGATTCATTTGAGAATGAAATTGATAATAAATTAATAAATGAGTTGTGTGGCTAATGTGTTATTCCATTTTCAGAGTTTGTTGTTGGTGGCATGCCTAATGATAGTAACAATCTCTTGAAGTTAGGTTGGGCTTGATCCTTGAAGCCAAGTTGGGTTGAAGTTTAACATGTTTTACTCCCCTTGAAGCTTGGTTGGGTCTAGTCCTTGAAGCCTAATTGAGATGTTACAACCCTTGAAGCTAGGTTGGGTTTGGTTCTTGAAGCCAAGTTGGGTTGAGACTTAGCATGCTTTGTTCCCCTTGAAGCTTGGTTGAACCTAATCCTTGAAGCCTAGTTGGGTATATGTGATAATGATAAATGTGATAAAACCAAAGCATTAACTCTGAAAATTGAATGGCATATTAGTGTGTTTTGGGCCCATGCTTGTCTTTGTTTATATGTGATTCATTGATGGTAAAATAATTGAATAATGAAATTCATGAAAGAACTTTGAGATGTGATATGCTTATATGATTATGATTGTGAAAGGCAAAGGTTTGATGTTAGCTCTTCACTTATGATGTTGATATTAATGGAATGTGTGACATTGCATAGCATACAAGCATAATGTTAGCATGTTTTGTATTACTAAGCCGTTGGCTTAGCGCGATAGTGTTAATCGCGCAGGTGATCAGGTTGAACCTGAGAGCTCTTCGAGACCGAGTGAGAGTAGACATTGAAGAGATTAATTTGGAACTTAAAGATCAGAGAAGAACTGTCAATCATGTATAACTTATTTATATTGTGTAAATTATTGTTTATAACGTAAATATGAATTTAAATGCTTTTATATATGTAACAAATCTTTAAATTCCGCTGCGTATTAAGTAAATATGTTTATAAAACTAGTGAATTGATAATTGGCTAAATAATCTTAAGAAACAAATTAAGATTCAAGGTTATATTAATGGATAATTGGATAATTGAACATTTTATTAAATGGACCTACAACCCTAGGCATCATTTCCACAATCGAAATTCTCTTGCATAAAATCACTCATTTTCATTTCTAAGGATAATTACGGTTCACCAATTCAATCACACAACCGAATTTATTATTTCATGTTAATCGAACTATTACTTGCAAGTCCTTCCTTGGGAAACGACCTTGGGGCGATCACCATCACTACAATAGCCTCGTATACTTGCGAGTGCCGCTTTGTGATAGTGTTGATTTAAGAGCAACAATGTTCAAGAAAAGAAGAAAGGACCAAAGGCTGTTGAGAAGGCAACTATTGAAATGACCGAGACATACGATGTTGAAAAGATGATTGCTGATTTAGAAAAGAAATTTGAGAAGAAGCTAAAAACTGAAGAGATGTCCGAGATTGTAAACTATTTGAACAAGATGAAAAAGTTCCATACAAGTTCAAGATGCCATCCTTTGCAAAGTACAATGGCACCGGAAATCCTCATCTCCACGTGAAGCAGTATATCACTGCCATGCAGTCTGCCCGAGCTACTAAGGCTCAAACTTTAAGGTACTTTATGCTCTCATTAGACCCTGTTGTCCAAAGTTGGTTCAATACCTTAGATGATGGAACAAAAAGAGTTGGGATCTACTTTACAAAGCCTTCATCCAAAAATATGGATATAATGCTGAGTTGGAAGTTACCTTGATAGAAGTGGAGTCCATTCGGCAAAGGCAGAATGAGAATTTTATAGATTATGTCAAGAGATGGAGAAACAAGGCCGCTTTACTCAAGAAGAGGCCCGATGAATCCGATCAAATAAGGATGATTGTGAGAGGGGTATTGCCTAATCTTCGTGAGAGGATGTCTCATACACTCATCCGTGATTTCAAAGACCTTCTTCAAGCTGGTCTACAAATTGAAGAGTGGGAAAGGGAGAAGAATTGCTTTTCAATAAGAAGGAATGAGAAAGGGAACAAACAACCTAACAATCAAAGCACACAAAAAGAAGTTAATGTTAATGTAACCGGTCAAGGGAATAAAAGACAATTCTCAGAATTGGGAAAACCTTTATCCTGGGTTTTTAGCAAGCTGCAAAAGAAAGGGTTATTACAACCGTTAGCTCCTCGACCTGTACATAATCCATTGCCACCAAACTTCAATGCCGAGGCCTTCTGTCAATTTCATCAAATGCGAGGACATAAAACAGATAAATGTGCTCGTCTAAGGCATGAGATCCAAGACCTAATCGATAGTGGCAAGCTACCCAAGCCGGATAAGCCCAACACCAAAGACAATCCATTACCAAGGTTCAATAGAGTACCTCCATCGGCAACCTTCATGGTGGGAAAAGAATTGGAAGAAGATTTTGTTTTATCATCCTTTCAAGATGGGGATGTTGAAGATGTGAAGGGAAAAGAAGCTTAAGCTCAACGAACTTTCCTTAGATTGAATGTTGCTTTTCAATTTTACTTTCTTTAATTGGAACTATCGTGTTTTTCAAATTTAAAGTTGCTTGAATAAATCACTTTTATCAAAAATTTTGGTTGGTCTTTGTTCATTTTGGTGCTCAACTGATGAGGAATCTAGCTTGATAATTCATGAATTAATATATTTACGCATCATGACTTGAATGACTTTACTAGGTGAGGGAATTGCTCTATATCATTGAGTTGTGTATGCTTACTTAGAGAGGGCTCCTGCATAATTACCTTTGTCTAAGTCTTGGTCAGTCTTAGAACATACTTTGACAAACTTTCGAGGTGAAATTGAACTCTGCTTATTTAAGAGAGAAATGATTTAGGCATTGTTTGGTTAGCCAAGAACTAGTATCCACCCTATTAAATATCAATCCCTAGTTGTCCCTTTGACCCTTCATAAAATTTTAGCTTTCTTTTCATTGGCATATAACCCCAACAACCTGTCCTGAGTTGTTGTGATACTTTTGGCAAGTCTTACGATCACTAAGATGAAGAGACAAGAAGATCAAAGAAAACAATGATTAGTCCAGATCATGAGGATAAATGAAGTTCTCAAGACCATGAAGTTGGTTGAAGTTCTCAAAACCATAAGAGTGGTTGAAGTTCTCAAGACCATAAGGGTAGTTGAAGTTTTCTTAATACCTCCAATATATCAAGACAACATCAGAGTAACAAATGATTTATCCTTGTTAAAGGAGATTTATGTTACTCCACTCATTCATTATTGGAAGCCCAAGTTGGTACAAACAAGACAACTCTTTTAGAGCTAGAACCAAAAAAAAGAAGAAAACAAAAAAAAGACAAAAGAAAAGAAAAAAAAAAAAAGAAAAGAAAACCCAAAATGGTTCAAAAAGCCAACTGAGTTCTCTTTTACCTAAGACAATAAAAGGCTTCCATTTGGTTTATAAGGATGTTTTGACTTGAATTGGTCCAACTCAACCAAAGATTCGATCAAAATCAAAGGAAAAGGGGAAACACCATCCAATTCTTGAAAGTTCTGTACCTGATAGTCCTACAAGAAAGAAGGACAAAATGATAAAATGCTCAAAGAAAGGGAAGAGTTAGGAAAATAAAGAGAAAGAAGAGGGAAAAAATAAAGTGGAAAGAAAAGGGAAAAGAAGAAAAGAAATAGATTTGGGTCTTAAACCTTTTGCAAGGGCAAAAAAACTATCCTAATCAAGATCCAAATTAATACCAAAAAGATAGAAGGAATTTGGAGTCTAGCAAAATTGCCTCCAAGCTGCCTAAAATTCAAACAAGAAATTTATAGTGTGAGGGTTTGTCCATTGTGTCACATCAGCTCCTATCTCAAAATGGCCTTCATTTAACCCATGTCCCTCATAGACCCCATTTCAAGCCTATCAAAGACCTGTTGATCTTTCTTGGTAGGTAGAGTCTATTAGTGGAGATAGTTTGGATAAGCATGCATATGAGATAGACAGTATTTAAACCAAATGAGACCTTTGGCCAAGTAATGTGTATGTGCCTATCTGAAGTGCAACAGTTCTTGCTTAAATAGAAATGATTCCTAAGTTTAGTACGGTAACTAGGGTTATCATGTTGTAGATATGTTAATTTGGAAAATCAAGTCCTGAGGTACATTGACATTAATTTGGCAAAGCCAACATTTGATTTCAAAATTAAAATTCAAAAAATCCAATAAAAAATGTTTTTGTCATACAAAGCCTTCAAGTTAAGGGAAGTATGTTGAACCTCCAAAGGACACATTGGGCAAAGGAAATGATTATTGGCAAGGTCATGAAGAAGCTATCAGCCGACATGCTATGGATGTATCCCTGACTCTACTGCTTGGGGTCTCCACCACTCATGTTTTCATCATCTTGAAGATAAAAGCCACAAATGCAAAGCTTTCGAGCATTCCAATGCGAGACTTGAACGAGCGTCAAAAAGGAACCAATGAGAACACTTCTGCTAATCACCTCGGTCTGTGAGTCGATGGAATGACTGTAAGTATTATTCATGCATATCATGCATACATGAGCATATTACATCGCACTTTCTTGTCTTAAAGAACAGCAAATACCCTACGAATTAAATAATCAAAAGAAGATGTTGAATCAAGGGGGCATGGAAATCCTATTCGCTCGTGGAAGCCCCAGTCACTTTGCAAAGAACTAGACAAGAAAAACATCAATCAAAACTTGCATGAAAGAAAAAATCCTTAAGGGGAAAAGGAGAGGATATGAAAGCTAGCTAAAAGTGCTGAATTTTTTGCAAAAGTGCAAAGGAAGAACAAAGAAGAATGGAATAAAAAAAGAAAATTAGAATTCTCAAAAGAATGAAGAGGCAAAAGAAAAAAGATCAATCTAGCTAAAACAGCTGAAGCCAGGGCGAAGATCCGATCTCAAAGGATGAAGGTCCACTTACAAGGGTGAAGAACCGATCTCAAAGGATGAAGATCCATATTTTCAAGGTTGAAGACCCAACCTCCAAGGATGAAGATCCATTTGTAAGGGCAAAGACCCGATCTCCAATGATGAAGATTCATTTGCAAGGGTGAAGACCCGATCTCAAAGGATATCCATCTCAAAGGATGAAGATCCATTTGCAAGAGTGAAGACCCAATCTCAAAGGATGAAGATCCATTTGCAAGGGTGAAGACCTAATCTCAAAGAAGGAAGATCCATTTTTAAAGGTAAAGATCCATTCTGAGGGTGAAGAATCACAATGCATAGAACAGCCGGAGCAGACAGACTTCTCAACTAATAAAAGGTTAGTCAAATTTATTCTCTGGTCCAAGTACCCAATCTCGGGTCCAAGTACCCAAATTAAATCAAAATCAATTCAAGTTCAGGTCTAAGTACCCAATCTCGGGTCCAAAATACTCAAATCAAATTCAAATCTCGGGTCCAAGTACCCAATCTCAGGTCCAAGTACCCAAATTCGATTTAGGATCGAGTATCCAAATTGATCGAGTATCCAAATCAAGTTAGGATCGAGTATCCAAATCCAGTTTAGGATCGAGTATCCCAACCCAATTAGGATTGAGTATCCGAATCCAGTTTAGGATCTAGTATCCCAATCCAATTTAGGATCGAGTATCCAAATCTAGTTAGGATCGAGTATCCGAATCCAGTTTAGGATCGAGTATCCCAATCCAATTTAGGATCGAGTATCCAAATTTAGTTAGGATCGAGTATCCCAATCCAGTTTAGGATCGAGTATCCAAATCCAGCTAGGATCAAGTATCCCAATCCAACTTAGGATCGAGTATCCAAATCCAGTTAGGATCGAGTATCCCAATCAAGTTAGGATCGAGTATCCCAATCCAATTTAGGATTGAGTATCCAAATCCAGTTAGGATCGAGTATCCCAATCCAGTTTAGGATCGAGTATCCCAATCCAGTTTAGGATCGAGTATCCAAATCCAGTTAGGATCAAGTATCCCAATCCAATTTAGGATCAAGTATCCGAATCCAGTTTAGGATCGAGTATCCCAATCCAATTTAGGATCGAGTATCCAAATTTAGTTAGGATCGAGTATCCCAATCCAGTTTAGGATCGAGTATCCAAATCCAGCTAGGATCAAGTATCCCAATCCAACTTAGGATCGAGTATCCAAATCCAGTTAGGATCGAGTATCCCAATCCAATTTAGGATCGAGTATCCAAATCCAGTTAGGATCGAGTATCCCAATCCAGTTTAGGATCGAGTATCCAAATCCAGTTAGGATCAAGTATCCCAATCCAATTTAGGATCGAGTATCCAAATCCAGTTAGGATCGAGTATCCCAATCCAGTTTAGGATCAAGTATCCAAACCTTTCGGGTCTAGAACCCAAAATACCCTTAGGTCCAGAACCTAGAATTATTCTTGAGTCCAGAACTCAAACTGGGTCTAGAACCCAAATTTTCCTTAGGTCGAGAACCTAGAATTATCCTTGAGTCCAGAACTCAAACCGAGTCCAGAATCCAAATTTTCCTTAGGTCCAAAACCTAGAATCATCCTTGAGTTGAGAACTCAAACCGGGTCCAGAACCCAAATTTTCCTTAAGTCGAGAACCTAGAATTATCCTTGAGTCCAGAACTCGAACTGGGTCCATAACTTAAATTTTCCTTAGGTCTACAACCTAGAATTTATCTTTGAGTCCAAAACTCAAACCGGGTCTAGAACCCAAAACCTCAACCATCTCAAAAATTAAGTCTTATTGCTTTTCACTCTCTTTCACTAAAGTTTCAGATTATTCAAAAAGGGGGCAAACTGTAGACCTTTAATTTTTGACCCATTCTGGTCCAATATGTTTTATTTAGTCCAAAATGATTTTTGTTGTCTAATTAGTCAAAAATAATTTTTGTTAAATAATTTTGCTTTAGTATCTAATTTTTATTAATAAAAAATAAAAATAAACAAATAAAAGTCAAAAAAATAAAAATAAAAATAAAAATTGACGTCGGAAAAATCAGTGACGAAAAAATCTTCGCGCGGGCCCGTGGGCATTTTGCCCGCAGAAGTTTCCTGCGGGCAAAATGGCAAAGCCATTTCGCATGCAAGATTTTCCTGGGAGAAAAATGGCACATGCCATTTCGCCCGCTCCTCGCCTACTGCCGCAGCCAGCTGCGGCAGATGTTTTTCGCCAGCGTATTTTTTCCTGCGGCAATTTTTTCGACGCAAATTTTTCGAAACCTAATTCAATTAGGTTTCGGTTTCCTTTTCTTATCAATATTACTTGCCATGATTAATTAGGAATAAACCAAATGAAACCTTTACAAATAAGGACCAAAGGCAATGAAATAATGGGAGGCTGAAAATAAAAAAAATTTGACAGTAGCTTGAAAAGGTTGAAACCAAATCAGTGAAGGAAAAGGAGCAATTCAATTTATTTTTTTTGGCATAGCAGGGACATGATTTAAGCAATTCAAAAGGCAACAACTTTTTGTTTTAATTCATCCAAGAAAAATAATTTTTGGAGGAATCATCAAAAGGAGGTATGTATTAAATTCTTTAATTTCTTTTTAATAGTAGCATAATCATTCTTTGGTTTCTTTTAATTCAAAAATTTTAGGACCTCAATTCACTTTTTCTAAGGATTAAAATTCATAAATCGTGGCTTTATTTTCTAAAAGTTTAAAGCTATTAGATTTATTTCTTCAAAACTCCAAAACCAAAATTTGTTTTCCAAATTTTCAAAACTCAAAATTGTGTTTTGTTACTTTCCCAAAAGCTTTAAAAATAACTTTTTTTGCTTTATAAACTTTAAATCATTGGTTTATTTTCATAAAATTCCATAAAATCTTCAATTGCTTTTTCCAAATCCTAAAAATCATGCATCACTGAAACCCTAAATTCTAAAACACTAAACCTAAATTCAACTTCTAAACGTAAAATAGTAAACTCTAACTCCTTTAAAACTTTAAACCCTAACTTTTTCTAAACCTTAATCCTTTAAAATATTAAAAACCATAAAAACATAAATATTTTAAATTTACACAATAAGCTTGAAATCACCATTTAAAACCACAAATCAAAAGTATTTTAAAGTGTCTAAAACCCTAGTTTCATGATTTCACCATTCAAACCTTAATTTGTTTAATCAAAGAGTCTTACCAACTTTTCAAAACATAAAACCTCAATCTATTTTAATTCCATAAAAAAGTCACAGTAGCCTAATTTTATGAATTCCAAAACCTTAACACATGAGATAAAGAACACTAAATGGAAACAGTAGCTATAATTTGGATTTTTATTTACCTTATTCAATTCCATATTTGATCATGCTTTGTTTTATTTCTTATGCTTTAATTTATTTAAATTCAATGCTTGGTTTATTTAATTTATCATGGATGGGTGTTTACTTTCTATTGATATTTAATATCTTTGATAAATGATTCATTTATTATGAATGGTTATTTACTTTTATCAATTTATTTAGATTTCCAAATGTTGTAAGTGGTATGTTTCCACTTGGTGGGTACCTCATTAGTTAAACATTATGTAATTTAAATTGATTTTCTATTTTAGAACCAATGTAAATGACATGTTTCTACCTTTTGGTGGGTGTGCTATTTAGGCATGGGATGTAAGGACATGTTTCTATCTTCGGATGGGTGTCCATTTATTTGTTTTGTTTTGCTTGGACATTGCTTTGATTTTAATATAATGATGCTTTCTTTTTATTGTGTGTATTATGGATAATGTTGTTATATTTAAGAATTTTATAATATTAAGACATGTAAAGGAGGCTGGTTCCAATGAACCGGGCGTTGTGGGGGTGCTGGGCCATTTCTCACCTTCCCCACACGTACCTAACTTTCTGAACCAATTAGGGGGTTGAGGATTCCTTAGGAATCGAGTCATCCACCCCTTTCTTTTTCTCGGCCAGTCCGGGTGGCGACTCCATTTTTTTCAGACTTAGGTCCGTGTTCTCTAAGGCCCCGAGCCTAAATAGTGTCAAAGTCGCAAGAACCATTCCACCTGGAGTGGGGGCGAAAATCCCCGCTCACAGCATGCATGCTCTTATTAATCAAAGATACAAAGCTACTATGAGCATGAATAATTTATGATTAAAGATCAAACCTCAGTCATTGGTTCCACCAAAAAAATTGATTTCTGGATGAACAATGTGAAGACAGTATGGATTCTGCCTTCTTCTTTGGTTGTTTTGATTTTTCTATTTGTGGTTTCCTTCGCTCTCTAAAAAGCTGCTGCTGTTCTTCTCTCTTTGTTGCCATCTCTTATGTTTTATGGTTTTAGTCTCTCTTAGTATTCTTTGCCGACCTTCTTTAATGTTCCTTCCTCTCTCTGAATTCTAAAATGTTATTATTTATAGGCCCTAACTTCACTCAGAATCCTTAACCTAATATTAATAACTCCTTAAAATAAATTCTAGTTGGATTAGGAAACTTATCCAACCTCATGTCGACATGGTTTCCGTAGTTCGACATGAGACCAACCTCATGTTAACCTTGGGCTGCCCAGGTTGACATGAGGCATGCTCATGTCGACCTTGGGCTGCTAAGGTCGACATGAAGCATGCTCATGTCGACCTGGCCTGCCAAGGTCGACATGAAGCATGCTCATGTCAACCTAGCCTACCCAAGTTGACATGAGTCCAACCTCATGTCGATCTGGGCTGCTAGATCAACATGAGGCATGCTCATGTCTCCTCGGCCAGCCTCACTCAAATTATTCTAGCCTTTTTTAACTTATGGACTGAAAAGTTTTAATTTGGGCCAATTCAACTTGATTTTCGTGTTTTACAATTAAATTTATGCTTCTTTAATCTGAATCGGCTCCTTTAAAATTTATAAACTAGGTTTAAATATTTAAATTCGGATCAAATTTATTTTAACATCCTTTAATTAGGACCATATCAAATTGGGGTAAAAATTAAGGATCTACAGTTTGCCCCCTTCTTGAATGATCTGAGACTTTAAGTAGAAGAGAGTGAAAAGTAACATGACTTTGAGCATATGAGGATGGATTCATAGATTTGGTTTGAGTACTCAACATGAAACTAGATTTGGATGCTTGATCCTAAACTAAATTTGGATACTCTATCCTAAACTTGATTTGGATACTCGATCCTAAACTGGATTTGGATGCTCGGTCCTAAACTGAATTTGAATACTCGATCCTAACTGGATTTGGATGCTCGATCCTAACTGAATTTGGATAGTCAATCCTGAACTAGATTTGGATGTCCGATCCTAAACTAGATTTGAATGCTTGATCCTAAACTGGATTTGGATGCTAGATCCTAAACTGGATTTGGATGCTAGATCCTAAACTAGATTTGGATACTCGATCCTAACTGGATTTGGATTCTCGATCCTAAACTAGATTTGGATACTCGATCCTAAACTGGATTTTGATACTCGATCCTAAACTAGATTTGGATATTCGATCCTAACTGGATTTGGATACTCGATCCTAAACTAGATTTGGATACTCGATCCTAAAATGTATTTGGATACTCGATCCTCAATTGGGTTTGGATACTTGATCCTAACAGGATTTGGATACTCGATCCTAAACTGGATTTGGATACTCGATCCTAAACTAGATTTGGATACTCGATCCTAACTGGATTTGGATACTCGATCCTAAATTGGGTTTGGATACTCAATCGTAAACTATATTTGGATTCTGAACCAATATATTTGAAAGTGAGTTTGAAAATATTTTGTATGCCCATAAACTCAAAAATTAAAATGGAGAGACTTTGCCCCCTGTGTAGGCTCAAACCAATAATTTTTCTTATGCAGGCTCAGATTGATATTTGTATTTTGTCTTGTTCTTTGTATATGCATGCATCTCTTCTTTCTTTTGCGAAATGACTAGAGCTTCCTTAAGTAATGGTTCTTCCATGCCCCCTTGATTCAACATCTTCTTTATGATTGCTTCATAAAGTGTCTATTGTTCACTTTGACAAAGAACAAACAATACAATAAAAGAAAATGCAATGTGATATGCTCATGTATGCATGATATGCATGAATAACACTTAGAATGATTCTATCGACTCGCAGACCGAGATGATCAGCAGAAGTATTCTCATCAGTTCCTTTTTGACGCTTGTTCAAGTCTTTCATTGGAATGACAAAAAGCTTTGCATTTTTGGCTTTTACCTTCAAGATGTTGAGAACATGAGTGGTGGAGACCCCAAGCAGCAGAGTTAGGGATTCATCCATTTCAAACTATGATTCAGTATGTCAATTGGTAGCTTCTTCATAACCTTGTTAGTAATCATTTCCTTTGCCCAATGTGTCCTTCGAGTTTAAATGATGCGACAAACTTCTCTTAACTTGAAGGCTTCGTGTGGCAAAAACATTTTTTATTTTTTTGAATTTTGATTTTGAAATCAAATGTTGGCTTTGCCAAATCAATGTCAATGTACCTCAGGACTTGATTTTTCCAAATTAATATATCTATAACATGACAACCCTAGTTACAGTACTAAACTTGGTTATCATTTCTTTTTAAGCAAGAATTGTTGCACTTTAGATAGGCACATACACATTACTTGGTCAAAGATCTCATTTAGTTTAAATATTATCTATCTCATATGCATGCTTATTTAAACTATCTCCACTAATAGACTCTACCTATCAAGAGAGATCAACAGGTCTTTGATAGGCTTGAAATGGGGTCTATAAGGGACATGGGTTAAATGAAGGCCATTTGTAAGTTGGAGCCATTGTGACACAATGGACAAACCTTCACACTACAAACTGCTTGTTGGAACCTTAGGCAGTTGGAAACATAAAAAGATAGAGCTTTGAGAGTTCTTCCATCTTTTTGGCATTAATCTAGATCTTGATTGGGATAGTCTTTGCCATTGCAAAAAAGTTTGGTACCCAAATTCGTTTCTTTTCTTCTTCTTCCTTTTCTTTCTTTTTATTTTTCTTACTCTTCCATTTCTTTGAGCATTTTATCATTTTGTCCTCCTTCCTTATAGGACTGTCAAGTATAAAACTTTCAAGAACTGGATGGTCTTTCTCCTTTTTTCTGATTTTGATCGAATCTTTGGTAGGGTTGGACCAATTCAAGTCAAACTGTCCTTATAAACCAAATGGAAGCTTTTTGTTGTCTTAGGTAAAAGAGAACTCAGATGGCTTTTTGAACCGCCTTTTTGGGTTTTATTTTTCTTCTCTTTTTTTTCTTTTGTCCTTTTTCCCTTTCTTTTTTTTCCCTTTCTTCTTTTTTTCTTCTTCTTTTCTTTTCTTTTTCTTTTATTTATTTTTTTTGTTCTAGCTCTAAAAGAGTTATCTTGTTTGTACCAATTTGGGTTTCTTACAATGGATAAGTGGAGTGACATAAATCTCCTTTAATAGGGATAAATCATTTGTTACTCTGATGTTGTCTCGATAGATTGGAGATACTAGGAAAACTTCAACTACCCTTATGGTCTTGAAAACATCAACTATCCCCATGGTCTTGATAACATCAACTATCCTTAAAGTTTTGGCTATGCATTCCTTTCTTTGATCTTCTTGCCTCTTCACCTTAGTGATCATAAGACTTGTCAAAAGTATCACAACAGCTCAGGGTAGGTTGTTAAGGTTATATGCCAATGAAAAGGAAGCTTAAATTTCATGAAGGCTCAGAGGGATAACTAGGGATTGATATCTAATTGGGTGGATACTTGTTGTTGGCTTATCAAACAATGCCTAGATCATCTCTCCCTTAAATATGCAGATTTCAATTTCGCCTCGAAAGTCTGTCAAAGTATGTTGTAAGACTGACGAGGACCTAGACAAAGGTCATTATGCAGGAGCCCTCTCTAAGTAAGCATACACAACTCAATGCTATAGAACAATTCCCTTATCTAGTAAAGTCATTCAAGTCATGATGCATAAATATATTAATTCATGAATCATTAAGCTAGATTCCACATTGGTTGAGCACCAAAATCAACAAAGACCAATAAAAATTTTGATGAAAGTAATTTATTCAAACAACTTTAAATTTGAAAAACACAATTGTTCCAATTAGATATTAAAGAAAGCAAAATCTTCTTGCAATCCTTTTCCTACCATGAAGGTTGCTGGTGGTGGAACTCTTCCAAATTTAGGCAAAGGATTGTTCTTGGTATTGGGCTTGTCTGGCTCAGGTAGCTTACCATTGTCTATTAGATTCTGGATCTCATGCCTCAACTTCATACAATTGTCTGTTTCATGTCTAGGCCTTTGATGGAATTGGCAAAATGCATTAGTATCAAAGTTAGGTATAAGAGGATTAGGCAAAGGATGAGGGGCCAATGGCTGTAATAGTCCCTTCTTTTGTAGCTTGTTGAAGACCCAAGATAAAGGCTTCCCCATATCTGAAAACTACCTTCTATTTGCTTAACCAATTGTATTGACATTAGCATCTTTTTACGTGCTTTGATTTCCAGACTGGTAGTTCCCTTTCTCATTCCCTTTTATTGAAAAATGATTATTCTCTCTTTCCCATTCTTCAATTTGCAGACCAGCTTGGAGAAGATCTTTGAAATCACAAATGAGTGTATGAGACATCCTGTCACAAAGACTATGCAACACCACTCTCAGAATCATCCTTATTTGATCAGATTCATCGGGCCTCTTCTTGAGCAAAGCAGCATTGTTCCTCCATCTCTTCACATAGTCCACAAAATTCTCATTTGGCCTTTGTCTAATGGACTCCACTTCTATTAAGGTGACTCCCATCTCGACATTGTATCCATATTGTTTGATGAAGGCCTTGTATAGCAGATCCCAATTCATTTGTTTGCCATCATCTAAGGTATTTAACCAATTTTGGATAACAGGGTCCAATGAGAGCATGAAGTACCTTAGAGTTTGAGCCTTAGTAGCTTGGGCAGACTGCATAGCAGTGATGTACTGCTTCACATGGAGATGAGGATTTCCGGTTCCATCAAACTTAGCGAAGGAAGGCATCTTGAACTTGTATGGCACTTCTTTATCTAGCTCAAATAATTTGTCAACTTCAGACATTTCTTCTGTTTTCAGCTTCTTCTCAAATTTATTTTCCAAATCCGCAATCATCTTTTCAACATTAGATGTTTCGGTTTTCTCCATAGCTAATCTTTCAACAATCTTTAGTTCTTTCTTCTTGTCTTGAGGATCTTGGCAGTATTGAGCCCAATCGTCATCATCATTAATGATCACCTTATCATCATCAAAAACCACTTCACCAACTTTAGTCTTCTCTTCTCTTTTGGCTTCTTAGTGCTAGCAGATGCTTCGGCATTATTTCCTAAAATTGCAGCCAATTGGTTCTTCATGGTCTCAGTCAGGGCCTCTTTTATTTCTTCCATCTTGACATTGAGGGCGTCGTCCACCATTCTTTGAATTTGTTCGGGCTCCATTGCTTTTGGTGAGCAAGTGATTGAGTTGCTACTAGATTCTTCATCTTCGGTGTAGGTCAGATTGTCGTAAGCTTTTGAACTGTCATAATCCAGGGCTGTGAGCTAGAGAGGATCAATGATATGAGATGCAAATGTATGCATGTATGCATGTAAGCACGAACAATCAACAAAGAAAGATAAATAGGATGTTCCTTCCAACCTTATAACTTCCACACATGAATGCCGAGTCTCTTTTCCTAGGTAATATAGTTAACAAAATACCAACATGGGTGTGAGCGGGGATTTTTGCTCCTACTCCCGGTGAATGGTTCTTGCGACTTCGGCACTATTTAGGCTCGGGGCCTTAGAGAACACGGACCTAAGTCTGAAGAAAATGGAGTCGCCACCCGGATGGGCTGGGAAAAAGAAAGGGGTGGATGACTCGATTCCTAAAGAATCCCCAACCCCCTAATGGGTTCGAAAAGTTGGGTACGTGTGGGGAAGGTGAAAAATGGCCCAGCACCCCCACAACACCCAGTTCATTGGAACCGGCCTCCTTTACAAGTCTTAATATTATAAAATTCTTAAATATAACAATATTATCCATATTACACACACAATAATTGAAATAAAAGCATCATTATATTAAAATCAAAGCAATGTCTAAACAAAGAAAATAAATGGACACACATCCAAAGATGGAAACATGCCCTTACATCATCCATGTATAAACTAATAGGACACCCACCAAAAGGTAGAAACATGTCCTTTACATTGGTCAAAAATATAAAAGCAATTTAAATTACATAGAACTTAATTAATGAGGTACCCACAAAGTGGAAACATACCTCTTACAACATTTGGAAATCAAAATAAATTGATAAAAGTAGATAACCATTCATCATAAATAAATCATTCATCAAAGATATTAAACACCAATAGAAAGTAAACATTCATCCATGATAAATTAAATAAATCAAGCATTGAATTTAAATAAATCAAAGCATATAATAAACTACATAATCAAATAAAGCAATTAAAGATACAAATTAGGGTTACTGTTTCTCATTTAAAGTTCTTTAATTAATATTTAGGGTTTTGGAATTTATTGGTTTAGGCTACTGTAGATTTTAAGGGAATTGAAAGGGATTAAGGTTTTATAATTTAAGAGATTGATAAGGTTCTTTGATTAACCAAATTAGGGTTTGAGGGGTAAAATCATGAAATTAGAGTTTAGATACTTTAAAACATTAGGTTTATGACTATTAGCTGCTGGATTGTTGTTTTTAGGCTTACTGTGTTGAATTTTAATATTTATATTTATAAGGTTTTAAGGTTTTAAGGATTAGGGTCTAGGAAAATTAGGGTTTATGGTTTTGGTTTTGAGAGAATTAGGGTTTTTGGTGTTTTGGAAAACATGTTTTGGTTTTAGGATTTGAGATAACAGTTTAGAGTTTTATAAAGTTTTTGGAAATAGGCAAGACGATTTAAGGTTTTTGGAAACATAAATTATCTTTTTAGGGTTTTTGGAAATAGAAGGATCAATTTAGTGTTTTAAGGTTTTGGAAAATTGGAAAGAAGATTAGGGTTTTGGGAATTAATAAAATGATTTAAGGTTTTGGAAAGTTGGAAAGTAGATTAGGATTTTAAGATTTTGAAGAAATAGATTAGGGCTCTTACATTTTAGAAGAAACAAAAAAGTAATTTTAGGGTTTTTGAAAATAGGGGAGACGATTTAAGGTTCTAAGGTTAAGAAGAAGTAAATTAGGGCTCTAAGGTTTTTAGAATCAAAAGAAACAATTTAATGATTGAAGCTACTGTAAGGAAAAAAAAAGAGATTAGATATTCAAACCTTCGTTTGTTGGTTCCATCAAAAATTGCTTCTTGGATGAACAAGGACAAAGGCAAGATGGCTGCCTTTGATGGATTGATTGCTTGCTTGCTTATTCTCCTCTAAAAAGTCCGATCGTTTTCACTGCCAAAAAAATTTTAAAGTCCGATCTCCTTTTAAAATTTCCCTCCCCTTTTCTGCGTCTTTTTCATCTTATTTATAGGAAATTTGGATTATTAATTTTAATTGTTCAAGGAAACTGTATTTATTTAGAAAAAGAAATCCGAAACCAAATAGAATTTGGTTTCGAAAAAAATTACGTCGAAAAAATTTTACTGGCGAAAAAATTACTGCGGGCTGCTACGGGGGATTGCGAACAAAATTGCGAGGGGCGGGCTGCAGGCCATTTCGCCTGTAGGAAACTTCTGCGGGCGAAATGGCCCAAGGCCATTTCTTCCATTGTTTTCAGCGACGAATTTTTTCTTCGCCGATTTTTTCGTCGCTGATTTTTATTTTTATTTTTATTTATTTGTTTATTATTATTTTTATTATTATAATAATTTTTAAAAATTATAAAAAAAATATTAAAACAAATATTATTTAATTAAGATAACACAAAAATTATTTTTGACTAAATAAAATATATTGAACTGGACTGGGTCAAAAATTAAGGGTCTACAGTTTGCCACCTGCTTGAACAATCTGAGACTTTAGTAAAAGAGAGTGAAAAGCAATAAGACTTAATTTTTCTGATATGGTTGAGGTTTTGGGTTCTTGACCCGGTTTGAATTCTGGGCTCAAAGAATAATTTTAGGTTCTAGACCTAAGGAAAATTTGGGTTCTCGACCCGAGCTAAGTTCTAGACTTAGAAGAGATTTTAGGTTCTGGACCTAAGGAAAATTTGGATTCTGGACCCGAGCTAAGTTCTGAACTTAGAAGAGATTCTAGATTCTGGACCTAAGAAAAATTTGGGTTCTGGACCCGAGCTAAGTTCTGGATTTAGAAGAGATTCTAAGTTCTGGACCTAAGGATAATTTGGGTTCTGGACCCGCGCTAAGTTCTGGACTTAGAAAAAATTTCTAGGTTTTGGACCTAATGGTAATTGGGTTATGGACCCGAGCTAAGTTTTGGACTTGAAAGAGATTTTAGATTCTGGACCTAAGGATAATTTGGGTTCTAGACGCGCGTTATGTTCTGGACTTAGAAAAAATTTCTAGGTTCTGGACCTAAGGATAATTTGGGTTCTGGACCCGAGCTAAGTTCTGGACTTAGAAGAGATTTTAGGTTCTGGACCTAACGATAATTTGGGTTCTGGACCCGAGCTAAGTTCTGGACTTAGAAGAGATTTTAGGTTTTAGACCTAAGGAAAATTTAGGTTATGGACCCAAGCTGATAGAGATTTAATTATCTGCAAAAAATAATTATAGTGAGTAGCATATAAATTTTGTTTGCAAAAAATTTAGCTAATTTTTATGAACATATCTTCTCCTTGCCCCCTGCGTGTAAAAATATTTATATACACGCAAGTATTTGAATAATTAAATTGAATGATTAAATTTACTGTTTATTTAATGTATAGTCACTGTTAATGTATAGTCACTGTTAATACATTTTTCACTATTTAAATAGTAATTCCATCATTTTATTCACAGAAAACTTTCATTCCTTTCGCTAATAGCTATAATTCTCTCAAATTTAGCATATGGTTTTGAAAAATATATGCTTCATGATCATGAACTCATTCTAATGATGAGTTATTGGAGTTTAATCAGTATCATGAAGATGGAAATATAGGTCTACTAGCCGGATGCCGCTTCATTGTAGTTCAAATCAAAAGAGCCAGGTAAATTCTTTTATCATTATTATTTTTTGTTATATCTTCTTTTTTTTTGTTGTTTCTGTGATTTTTTATTTTCTTTTTCCTAATTTTAGTTATATATTTATTTTTTTTAGTATTCATTTTTAAGAAAATTTAGGAAAAATATATTAAGTTAAGAATTTAAGTAGATAGACTAATGATATACTTACATAGTATTAACTTACCTGGCTCCATGTTAGTGTGATTGTTGTGTTGTTTAGGTCGGAGGGTGTATCTTCGAAGCCCGACAATGGTATGATGTAGTGCCATCTCGGGTAAGGTAGATTATCCAAGATTGCGGCTTTGAGAGCTTCATCTTACAATTACCATCTGAGGAATATCTAATAGACCGGAGCGTAGTCCATGCGCTTGCAGAATGATGGTTGGACACAACTCATACTTTTTACTTGCCCATTGGAGAGATGACAATTGGTCCGGTCGATTTTGCAGCTATAACCGGCATTCGGTATGATGGTGTTCCGATTCCTCTTACCAACGATATTTTGACATTTGAAGAAATTCAACAATTAATTGGTATGGAACCATCGTATAAAGGGCCTTTTAAGATTAAAATTGAGCCAATTAGTAGTTATTGGATGAACTACGAAGGACGGGTTCACAGAGACACGGCCCAACAGTATGCTCGAGGATTTTTATTATATTTGCTTGGGCCGACCATCCTAGGCAGTACTAAATCTGTCATCCATTTGTCAGTGTTGAGGGCCCTTTCTTATTTCAGAACAGTACCACTTTATGGCTGGGGTGAAGCTGGTTTCGCCTGTCTTTACCATGGTCTTGATAAAGTTTTCCAAAATAAGAAGTCTTTCATCGGCTTGATGGCGGTTGTCGAGGTATTCTTCTTCCACCAATGTCAATTTCATTCTTTTTTATGTGAATTTGATTTTTATTGTCGTAGGCATGGGCATACGAGCATAACCTTGTCAGGGTGCCTGCTATTTCCCAAGAGAGGGTCGGGTATCCGAGATTAAATTTTTGGTTATCAGATCGTGTGGACGTTCCCGGCTCTCACCATATGCATACCCAATGCTTTGTGTTGTGTTTTATTAGTTTTTGTTATAGTTTTGTGTCTTGTTTATTATGATAATTATTGTTTTATTTTGGTATTTTGTTAGTTTTAATCGGTTTGTTTGGTGCTTTCATTAATTTTGCTAGTTTTATTTTATTTCAATGTTTAGGTCGTTTTTGATGTAGTCTTTAGTATTGTGTTTATGTTGTGTTGGTTATTGTCTATTGATTTCTTGTTTAGATTTGTTTTGAGTTTTGTGTTAGGTTAAAAAGGCAAGGAAGCAAATGTTGCGCTCGAATTAAGTATTACTATAAAGCGTCACTCGCAAGTATACGAGGTAGCTGTAGCAAAGGTGATCGCCCCAAGGTCGTTTCCCCAAGAAGGTGTGGTTCGTAATAGATTGATTGACAAGTATTTAAATGCGGGTGTTTGTTGTGTTGGGATTGTGCGAGAATAATTAAGACCTAAAATTAATGTGCGTAGGGTTGATGTATGATGGTTGTTCAAGATCAAATTGATTCTTGGGAAGGTGCCTAGGGTCATAGGTCCATTCAATCAAAGCTCAATTCTCAATTGTCCATTAACAATACCTTGTAAATTAATTTGTTCCTTAAGATTAATTAGTCAATTACCAATCCATTAGTTCTCACATTCATGAATTAACAATGACCAATTCTTTTACATTACCAAATTAATGAAACCCTAGAACTTATATTTCTAATTCATTCATAGGGTGGTCGATTATATAGTTCCGATATCGGATTTCACCTCTCGGTCCATCATCCAATATTCAAAGATCAATAGGTAGCTAATCTATCAACCTAGCATTTAATGCAATACAATCAACCAATCAACAAGGAACATCAATGTAAATATCAAATCAAAGCATTCAACCAAATATGCTACAAACCCTAAACATGGGTATTTAGCTCAACATCATCAATTTATAATATCCATTCAACTCAATATAACACAAATACAAATTGTCCATTGCAATATCAATATTCTTAATACAACAACAACAATAGAAATGAATTAAAAGAGAGAATAGAAAAACCCCTTGTGAAGATGCCAAGAGTAGGATTGCTAGTCTTCCTCCTAGCTCCACTTGATGTATGATGAAGAACTCAAGCCCTCTTCAATGGTTGATTCCCCTTGCAATGTGGAATGGAGCTTTCTCAAGTCACCAAACCTTTGGATGGAGCTTTCTCAAGTCACCAACTCTTCAATTGATTTGCCTTTGGAAGATGGAATGGAGCTTTCTCAAGTCACCACTCTCTTCAATGATGCTTCTTTAACCTTTGAGAACTTGTAACCCAATTTATCCCAAAGAACCTTAAAGATCCTATCAATGGAAGATGGAGAAGGTGGAGAGGATGGAAATGGAGGTTTGGAGGTGAAGGGACAAGGGAGAGTGTCACTCTCTCCCTCTCCCACGTTTTTTTGCAGCCATGGTGGAAGAAGAACCAAGCTCCCTCCATTTTCCTCTTCAATCCCTTTTAATTCATTCAAAAATCAACACCCATGCCTTCCAACTCATCCCATTTTCCTTTGTCCCCCACTTTTTCTTTGTTTAATATTTCTTTTGGCAAGCAATAAGTCTTTGTCTCCCACTTGTTCCCCACTTTGTTGAAAGAATTTTGACTTTTCAGGTGGGACACGGCCAAGCCAAGAATGTCTTGGCCGTGTCTCTTGGTATCTTCCTTGAGGTGACACGGCCAAGCCAAGAGTGGCTTGGCCGTGTCTCTTGATTTTTCATGAGACACGGCCGTGTCACTTGGCCGTGTTCCATTCTGTGTGTTTTGTTTTTGTGAGACACGGCCAATGGCTTGGCCGTGTCTCTTGCCAGTGTCAGTCACTGCTTCACTTTCTTTGAGAGACATGGCCAAGCTTCAAGCGACATGGCCATGTCTACCAATTTTTCCTTAAACACGGCCAAGTTTCAAGCGACATGGCCAAGACGATCAGACATGGGCAAGCTTCAAGCGACATGGCCAGTGGCTTGGCCATGTCACTTGCCAGTGTCGCACTCTGCCTTCTTTCTTTTCTTTCTTTTCAAGTGGTGACACGGCCAAGTTAATGAGACATGGCCAAGACGATCAGACATGGGCAAGCTTCAAGCGACATGGCCAAGACGATCAGACATGGGCAAGCTTCAAGCGACATGGCCAAGACGATCAGACATGGGCAAGCTTCAAGCGACATGGCCAGTGGCTTGGCCATGTCACTTGCCAGTGTCGCACTCTGCCTTCTTTCTTTTCTTTCTTGATTTCTTTTCCTTGGTTGAGACACGGCCAGTGGCTTGGCCATGTCTCTTGGGTGTGTCAGCTACTGTCTTGGAATCCTTTTGAGGGACATGGCCAAGCTTGCTTTGGCTTGGCCATGTCTTGCTTGATTCATGCTCTTTCTTCATTTTTCTTGATTGTTTTGATCATCCAAGGGAGTTTTTTGCACTTAAACCTAAAACAAACAATTTAAACAAACTTAAAACAAAAATCAATCAAAACATTAACTAAAACACACATAAAATCATACTAAAAACAAGTACAAAAATGATCTAAACAGCAAATTTGAAGGAGAAGTGGCAGTGGCTGACACAGGCAGAGGACACGACCAAGTCACTGGCCGTGTCCCATACCAAGATTAAATTGAAGAACAAGTCCCAGTAGCAGACACAAGCAAGGGACACGGCCAAGTCATCTGGCCGTGTCCCTCCAAAAAGACCCAACACGGCCAAGTCAAGCTTCACTTGGCCGTGTCTCACTTGGTTCCACAGGAAAGAGATCAAAATTGCACAGAAGCAAACACAGGCAAGGGACACGGCCAAGTCATCTGGCCGTGTCCCTCAAACATAGTCCAACACGGCCAAGTCAGGCTTCATCTGGCCGTGTCACTCAACCAAAGAAGAAAAGAAGGAAAAGGCAAGCAGTAGGTGACACATGCAAGGGACACGGCCAAGTCATCTGGCCGTGTCCCTCCAAAAGGCACTCACACGGCTAAGTCACATCTGACTTAGCCGTGTCCCTCATGAAGAAAACACGCAGCGGATTTTTAAAGCGACGTTTCATATAAAAGGAAGGGGAGAGCTTAGGGTTAGGACTGTTGCGATTTGGAGAGCAAAGTTGGAGCCGTCAGAGATAGTTTTAGGGTTTTATCATTTGTTTTCTTGGATTTCAACTACATTTTGGATTAAAACTAGCTAGATTAGATTGTTCATTCCATTGTTATATCCTTCTTGCAAGATTCGAACAAGAGATTATTCAGAAGCTTCAAGGAGTTGTAACTTGGTTTTGTTCTTGAACTTATTCTCTTTATTTTTATTGAATGGATATTATCATGTCTATTTTGATTTCTTTGAACATTAATGAGATGAATATGTTTAATTGCATTATGACCTAATTTGATCTAGTCTAGGGTTTTTATGGATCTGCTATGATTGTATGAATTGGTTATTCTCTTAGCTAATAATTTCTCTAGCCTTTATTGAATGAAATATTGTTAACATATAATTGATTGGCCACCAATTGTGTGTTCTAGGTATTAGATGATGGATTGAGAGATGAAATCTAATGCTGGAACAATTCAATTAAGGACTTAGGTGAATTAGAGATATAACCTATTAAAAAGATTGTTTCAATTATAACAAGATTAGTTGTAAGAGGTTTGAATGCGAGAGCTTATTTCCTTGACTCAATTAATTAAGTTGTTTGAGATTTAATCTTAGAAATTAAATTAGTTAAGAGAAATAACCGTTCATACATATGAGTAGTAGAGAAGTGCAAACCCTAGACCCTTTAATCAAGTGAATCAAAACATCAGCTTTAATTTACTTTTATCGTTTTAAACTTCAATTAAACCTTTTCATTACTTAGCAATTTAAATTTCTTTAATTACTTGTTACTTTTAATTTGATAATCAATTACCCACTTTAGCTTCCTTGAGAGAACGACCTTGGGGCGATCACCTTTGATACAACTGCCTCGTATACTTGCGAGTGACGCTTTGTGGTAGAGTTAATTCGAGCGCAACAAGTTTTTGGCGCCGCTGCCGGGGAGGCTAATTGGGGTAATTGTTTATTAAAAAAAATACTTTGGATTATTTTTCATTGTTTTCATTTTATTTTATTTGTCTTTTGCTTTTGATATTTCTTTTTCTAGAAATTTCTGTTTATGCAAGGCAGGAGATCACTTGAAGGAGAGCTACATCCATTCATTCCAGAAATTCAGAGAGTGAAAAGGAGTAGAGAAGAGTCTGAGCTCTACACCGGATTTGATACAGAGGAGGACACTTCTGAATTTGAGACAGATTCTGCACAATCAGTTAAAATGGCTGAAGAAAGACAAAGAACCATGAGAGATTTTGCTAGACCTGTTATTGGAACCTCCACTTCTTGCATAAGACTGACAGATGTAGCAAGAAATTATGAGTTGAAGAACATTCATTACAACATGCTGCCATCATTCTATGGAGTTCCAAATGAAGATCCTTTGAACTTTATTCGGGATTTCTACTCCACCCTCAACACTTTTCCTTTAGGAGGACTAACAGAAGATCAGTTGAGGATGAGATGTTTCACTTATACTTTGAAGGATAGGGCAAAGAGCTGGCTCATGATGTTGCCTGAAAATTCACTGACAACTTGGGAGCAAGTTTATAACAAGTTCATGAGCAAGTTCTATTCACACCAGAAGACAGCTGAGTTGAGAGGGAAGATTGCTACATTCTCTCAATTTGAAGGAGAGCCATTTCATGAGGCTTGGGACAGATTCAAGATGCTATTGATCCAGTGTCCACATCATCACTACCCACTTCAACTCCTGAATCAGTTTTTCTATGATGGTCTAACCCAGCAATTTCAGAACACTGTTGATAATGCAGCTGGGGGAGCCATGGGAGAAAAGACAGCTGATGAGACTTATGAGATCTTTAAGATGTTGGGAGCTAATTCTCAATAAAAGAGTGTAAGGGGCAGAAGTAAAGGGGTGAATCAATTAGAAGCCAATACTGAAATGGTTAGTCAAATAGCTGAGTTGACAAGGCAGGTTCAGATGCTAAACATGAAGAACAACATTTCTTCATCTACTCAAGAAGTGTGTGGAATCTGTGGGACATTTGGGCATGGAGCAAATATATGCCCCTCTGCTTATGAATCTTTTGGGAATGAAGCTGAGCAAGTTAATGCTATGGGGGGATTTCAACCAAGAGCCAGGAATGATCCTTACTCCAACACTTACAATCCTGGTTGGAGGAGTCACCCCAATTTTTCCTGGACAACAAATAATGCTCAACAGCCATTCCATTTGCTCCAGAGACAGAACCAACAGCAGGGCCAATCCTCAAATCAAGGTCAGCCTAAGAGAGAAAGTTTGGAGGAAAGTTTACAGGCTTTTATCCAAGTCAGTGCTAAAAATCAGGAGATGAACAACAAGAGGCTGGATTCCTTGGAAGCATCTTTTAAGAAGGTGGAGACTCAAGTGGGGCAACTTGCTCAACAGATGCAGATTCAACAAAAAGGGAAGTTCCCAAGTCAGCCTGAACAGGCACAAGCAGTGACTGTTCTTAGGAGTGGCAAGGTAATTAATAACAATGTTGAAAATAATTCTGTGAATGCAGGTGAGCAAGAAAATAAAAAGGAAGGAGAACTGGAGAACAAAGGTGCTGAAGAAAGATCAATGGAGAAGTCCCCTACAGCAGATTTGCACAAGGCAAGTAATCCATACCGGCCACCTATACCATTTCCCAGCAGGTTGAATGATGATAAAAAAGATAAGCAATTTTCAGATATCTTCAACATGCTGTCTAAGGTAAGTATTAACTTACCCTTACTTGAAGCAATTAAGAACATGCCGGCTTATGCTAAATTCTTCAAAGAATTGAATACCAAGAAAAAGAGGTATGAGCCAAATGAAAAGGTGATAGTTTCTGAGGTAGCTAGTGCTATTTTGCAGCATAAACTACCTCCTAAGCTAAAGGATCCTGGAAGCTTTATTATTCAAATTACTATAGGGAATGGAAAAGGTACTGATGGCATGTGTGATTTGGGAGCTAGTGTGAATTTAATGCCTTACTCTGTGTACCTTGACTTAGAATTAGGGGAACTTAAGCCAACAAAAATGGTGTTGCAATTAGCTGATAGATCTCTTAGATTCTCAAAAGGGGTTATAGAAGATGTGTTAGTTAAAGTTGGTGGTTTGATAGTACCTGTGGATTTCATTGTTCTTGACATGGAAGTAAGTAATTCTTCACCATCTGCACACACCATTCTGCTGGGTAGGCCTTTTATGGCGACTACCAATACTTTGATAGATGTTAAGAATGGAAAATTATCAATGACTGTTTTGGGACAAACTGTGGAATTTTCTATTTTTAACACTTCTCCTATTCCTACAACTGTTTTATATGAGGATTGTTCTTTCATTGATTGTGTTGATGCAGTTGTTTCAGATGTTTTCTTGCAGATAGGTTCCTCTGATAAATTGGAGCTGGCATTGACTTTGGATAGTGATTTGGAAATTTTTGATGCAGAAATAGCCAGTTGTCTTGAGACTTTAGGAAGTGCTGAAGTAGAGGAGCTTAAGGAGGACCCAATTTGTGAGTTTTTCCCCCTTGAAAAAGAAGAGAAGAACCCCTCACTAGAGTTAGAGCTGAAAGAGTTACCTAAGAACCTGAAATATGTGTTTTTAGGAGATCACAACACTTTACCTGTGATAATATCTAGTGAACTTAGTGAAGGGGAGGAGATGAGGTTGGTGAGCGAGCTTAAAAGATTGAAGAGAGCAATAGGATGGGGATTGAGTGACATCAAAGGTATTAGCCCTTCCATGTGCATGCATAGAATCACTTTAGAAGAGGGAGCTAAACCTGTGAGGGAGACTCAAAGGCGCCTTAACCCAAATATGAGTGAAGTGGTGAAGAAGGAAGTACTCAAATTGTTGGATGAAGGAGTAATTTATCCAATTGCTAACAGTGAGTGGGTGAGCCCAGTACGTGTAGTTCCTAAGAAATCTGGAATCACTGTGGTGAAAAATGAGAATAATGAGTTGGTTCCTACTAGGACTACTACTGGGTGGAGAATGTGCATCGATTATAGGAAGTTGAACAATGCTATAAAGAAAGATCATTTCCTTCTTCCTTTTCTTGATCAGATGTTAGATAAACTTTCTGGACACTCACATTATTGTTTTCTGGATGGCCTTTCAGGTTACTATCAGGTGCCAATAGCTCCAGAGGATCAGTCCAAGACAACCTTTACTTGCCCTTTTGGGACTTATGCATTTCGACGTATGCCCTTTGGCTTGTGCAATGCACCTGCAACTTTTCAGAGATGCATGATGTCTGTCTTCTCTGACATGATAGATGATTTTATTGAGGTATTTATGGATGATTTTTCTGTTTTTGGTAATTCTTTTGATAATTGCCTCAATAAACTTGTTCGTGTGCTTGAGAGATGCATTGAATGTAACCTCACTTTAAGTTGGGAAAAAAGTCATTTTATGGTTAATCAGGGCATTGTCTTAGGTCATGTGGTGTCAAGTAAAGGGATTGAGGTAGATAAGGCTAAAATTGAATTGATTGCTAAGTTACCCCCACCTACCTCAGTTAAGGGAATAAGAAGTTTTCTAGTGCATGCAGGATTTTACAGGAGGTTTATTAAGGATTTTTCCAAAATAAGCCAACCATTGTGCCATTTATTGGGGAAAGATGTTCCATTTGAATTCACAGCACAATGCATGCAAGCTTTTAATTCCCTTAAGGAAAAATTGACTAGTGCACCTGTGATTGTAGCTCCTGTCTGGTCTTTACCTTTTGAAATCATGTGTGATGCCTCTAATCATGCAGTAGGAGCTGTTCTTGGGCAAAGGGTTGACAAATACTTGAGAGTAATTTATTATGCCAGTTTAACCCTGAATAGTGCACAAATGAACTACACCACAACTGAGAAGGAAATGTTAGATGTTGTTTTTGCTTTAGAAAAATTTAGCGCATATTTAATTGGATCAAAAATTATTGTGCATTCTGATCATGCAGCTCTTAAATATCTATTAACAAAACAACATGCTAAACCGCGCTTAATTAGATGGGTGTTGTTGTTGTAAGAGTTTAATTTCCAAATCAAGGATACTAAGGGTAGTGAGAATGTTGTTGCTGATCACTTATCCAGATTACCCTTCTTTAGGGAAAATCTTGCATCTGATAGCATTTATAAAAATTTAGAAGAATTTCCTAATGAGCATCTGTTTGTGGTGATTAATGCCCCTTGGTTTGCAGATATTGCTAACTATCTTGCTTGTGGTATTTTGAGATCTAACATGTCCTTTCAGGAAAAGAAAAGGTTTCTACACTTGAGTAAGTTTTATTTTTGGGATGAACCTTATCTATTCCGGATATGCAAAGATGAGATAGTTCGCATGTGTGTAGCTGAGGAAGAACAACTGAGTGTTCTTCAATTTTGTCATGACCTTCACTGTGGGGGTCATTTTGGAGGAAGGAAGACTGCAGAAAAGGTGCTTCAAAGTGGTTTTTACTAGCCTACTTTATTTAAAGATGCTCAAGACTATTGTAAGCACTGTGATCGTTGCCAAAGAGTAGGTAACATTGGGAGGAGGAATGAAATGCCCCTTCAGTCATATATTGTAACACCCTCATACTCTATATAGGTACTATACATATACCTAGTATACATACAATACGTATATAGAGTGTAAGAATGTCACTTCTAGTTTTAATTTAAAAATCTTATCCAAGTTCAAACAATACTATCTTTAGATTTTAATAACATTTAGTAAATCATTATACATATTAATATATGATTGTGAATAATATAACAAAATTAAACTTTACATGTATGCATCACCTTCTAGTTGGTCTCAGAACACTCCTACCCCTCTCGTGGCATAACTACTTGATTTCCCGATCAACCGCATATTCACCTGCGCGATCACACAACCGCGCTAAGCCCGAGAGCTTAGTAATACAAATAAATCATATACACATATAATAGAGAAAATCATATTTTCATTTTAACTTATTAGGTCATTATTTTCTTACCATGTTTTTCCCTTTTTGGCTATACTTTGCATATATATATATACTTCTACTAATGTTTTACCAATATACATATTCATACATTTTATTTCAGTAATTCACGATCCAATGACTTATCAAATTCTTCATGAAACAATATCCACTATTTCCACATTCATATACATTGCCCACATCATATATCATCATATACAATTTACACATCATACTTTATTTTTATAAAATCATATATCAAGAAAGTCCCTCAAAACATATTCACCTTCAATACATCAATGCACATATTACAAAAGCATACTTCATAACATTATTTTATCGACAATTCATCAAACATGAATCATCCTTCCAATAAAGACAGTTATAGATCTTATTATTCATTTGTTTCAACATTTAAATATCACATTGACAACAAAGACAGACTCGGGCCCAAACAACACACTAATATGTTATTCCAAGTTCAGAGTTACTGCTTTGGTCCATAATCATAATCATCAAGCCCGTAGGCATCATATATATCTCTATCCATGGATAGTGTAACAGACCCAGTCTCTTGGACCATCAACTCGGCAAATCTCGAGGAGATCCTCAACCCGGCAAGACTGTTACTATAATTCACATTTCACATTTATCAAGTAACAGACCCAGTCTCTTGGACCATCAACCCAACTAAATCGAGGAGATCCTCAACCCGGCAAGACTGTTACAAATCATATATCTCATAATCACAATTAGCATAGTGTAACAGACCTAGTCTCTTGGATCTCAATTCGTCTCAAATTGAAGAGATCCTCAACCCGACAAGACTGTTACCTTTCATTTTATAGGCATGCCTCCAAACTCAGAACTCTGAAAATGAATAACATATTAGACACACAATTCATTTATGAGTTCATTATCAATTGAAATCGTCATAGCCAATCACAATGGCTTCTCATATCATTTAAATCATCATAGCCAATCACAATGGCTTCACATCACATTTCAATCCACATTATAGCAATTCATCTTTTTCATACACAATCATTTATCTCATCATATCCTTTACATGTCATATTCCATCATTGATATATACAACATCAATTACATTAACTAGGCAAACATGTCATTATTCAATTATATCATTTAGACATGCTTCAATCATATTATTCACATCATTATAAATTGCATTGTACATACCTTTTTGGATGATCCTCATCTCTTTCACCCTCAAGAGTTACTCCCACCAAGCTATCTATAATCAATTACTTCATCCTCTTCTTCACATTTTACATATAACATCATGGATGTAACATTACAATGTACATTATTCATATAACACATTGCCATTCACAAGATTCACAATGCATAATACATAACCTTGTTCATATAGTATCATATGTATTATCAAATGTATGTACCATTTCATCAAAGCAAGAAGAGCAAAGAAAAGTCACAGTAGCCAACACACTCAAGGGACACGGCCAAGCTTGTGGCCGTGTCTCTCAATTCCAATTCAAGCAGAAGCAAACACTGGCAGGGGACACGGCCGTGTCTCTCATCCAAAATCAGGCAGTAGCAAACACGGGCAAGGGACACGGCCAAGCTTGTGACCGTGTCTCTCCAAAACTCAACCAACACGGCCAAAATTCCTTAGACTTGGCCGTGTCTTTCAAAAACATTAAGTATTGGCCGTGTTCCTTTCTTATTTTGGCCGTGTCTCACATAAACAAAACCCTACATGTGGCCAAACCTCTTTCAATTGCATTTAAACACATTATACACAACACAACCTCATTCAAATGCATATAAACCACGTCATTAACACTTATTTAACATGTTAATCACAATATTGCACATTAACAACACATTGAATCATCTACCATTTCAAAACCCTAAAACCATCATCACTCTTGATCTTTCACTATCCAAATCCACTTAACTTACCATCTTCACAACAAAACCAACACCAATTCAATCCTTTAGCTTATAATCAATTTCAATACTTGTAAACACATATATAACACACCAAATCATAAAATCAATCCATCACAACCTATCTCAAACACCACTTCAAACATTAACAAGGAAAAACAAGTAAGTACTTACCTATTTTGAAGAAATTTCACAAATCTCCAACTTGATCCTTTGTTTCATCCTTCAATTTGATGATAACCCTTTAAACACCTCTCTCGCTCTTCTTTTCCTTAGATAGCCGGCCACACCATCGAGAAGAGAAGAAGAAAAGATGATGAAGAAATCACAAAGTCAACACTCATTAAATACTCATCCAAAAGAAAATTACTATAATACCCTCATACACATTTTAATTCCTTTTATCATCTCTTGCCCACTTTGGTAATTTCACACTTAACACTTAAAATATCTTCTTCCCTTGACTAAGCACTTTGACCAATTTATATGTTATATATATGACCATATACACAACATATACATTCCCTTAACACCACCATTTCTTTTGCAAAAATATATATACATTTAATTCAATTCAAACACAATTACATCAATACTTCTAGGGCACATATGGGGATATTACATATATTGTTGTTGAACTGTTTGATGTGTGGGGAATAGACTTCATGGGTCCTTTCCCCAAGTCCTTTAGTTATGAATACATTTTAGTTGCTGTTGATTATGTTTCCAAATGGGTGGAGGCAATCCCCACCCGTACTAATGATGCTAATATTGTTGTTAAATTTGTGAAGGAAAACATTCTTAGCAGGTTTGGCACACCAAGGGTGATAGTCAGTGATGGGGGGAGCCATTTTTGCAACAGGCTTTTTGAGAAGTTAATCCACAAATCTGGCGTGAAGCCCAAGGTGTCAACCCCATACCATCCATAGACTTCTGGACAAGTGGTAACATCAAACAAGCAGCTAAAAGGAATTCTGGAGAAAAAAGTCAACACATCCAGGAAGGATTGGGCAAACAGATTGCATGATGCACTATGGGCATATCGGACTGCTTTCAAAACTCCTCTTGGTATGAGTCCATATCGATTGGTGTTTGGAAAAGCTTGTCACTTACCAGTGGAGTTAGAGCTCAAAGCATATTGGGCAATCAAGACTCTGACTTTGGACTTGGATAAAGCGAAGAGAGAAAGATTTCTGCAAATTTCAGAGTTGGATGAGCTGAGAAATGAGGCCTATGAGAGCTTGAGAATCTATAAGGATCGCACTAAAGCACTTCATGATAGAATTATAGTGCGAAAGACATTGAGTCCAGGTATGGAGGTTTTACTTTTTAACTCACGACTCCGTCTTTTTCCAGGTAAACTCAAGTCTCGATGGAGTGGGCCTTTCGAGATAACTCGGGTGTATCCTTCTGGTGCCATTGAATTACTTAACTCTCGAACAAGTGAGACTTTTAAAGTGAATGGACAGAGAGTTAAGCCATACAATGAAGGATTTCAAGAAGTGAGGATCATTGATAGCACTTTGATCCGTGATCCTTAGATCTTGCATGATGTCCAGCTTTATGACATTAAAGAAGCGTTAAATGGGAGGCAACCCATCGGTTTGCATTTATTTTTCATAGTTGTAATTTTAAATTTAGCGAGTATTAATTTTATGTTCGGTTTAAATAAATGGACTGTGCTTTGATCGGTTTTTCTTTACTTTGTGTTTCAGGGTGTTGAAAGAAGAAGGTTTGCAAAATCGTTGAATAAAAAAATATATTAAAAGTTAATAAAAGGCAGTAGGTGACACGGCCAAAGGACTTGGCCGTGTCCCTTGGCCATGTCACACACTGGACACGGCCGGGCTTCCTTAAAAATTTAACGATTTTGCAATTTTGTACAGAATAGGACACACCCAGAGGACACGGCCAAGTCACTGGCCATGTCCCTCCAAGAGCATCAGACACGGCCGTGTCACCTTGACTTGGCCGTGTCCCTTCACTTTCACACACAGACACGGCCAAGTCCACACTCACACGGCCGTGTCCCTCCATTTTACACTTTAAAAAAAACCCGATTTTGCCCAGTTATTTCCATTAAATCCCTAATTTCTTTTCTTCGTCTCTCTCTTGCTCTCTCGCTCTCTGTATCGCCATAGCCAAATTTTTATTTCAAAACTCCAATTTTTCCATTAAAACTTCAAATTTCTTCAACAAAACTTGAGATAATCACTTAAAACTTCCTCTTTACTCATATAATTTTGATTTAATTCAGTTTTGGGTGTTAATTTTTCAGATCTCAAGATGCCAAGAACTAAAACTGTTTCACACCGCAAGAAGAAGAAATCTACTACCGAAGGAGCTTCTTCCTCTTCCTCAACTTCATCTTTCAAGAGGGCAAGTCTTTTGGCTCGGGGTTTTTTCCCGACAAGGTATGTGAATGACGAATCTCTAGATGCCCTGCAAATTAGAACTAATTTTTATAGATATGTGCAATTTCTTGGGTGGGAGACTTTTATCTCATTGAGACCTTTGCAGTTTGAAGAGCTTACCCTAGAATTTTTGACATCTCTTAAGGTGGAAAGAGATGATAAGAAATCTGTAGGAGACTGATGTTTAAATTAATGGGTAGATCATTTGTGCTTACTATTGATAAGTTGAATGATATCTATGGTTTTCATCAGCATGGGGAAAGGTCGGTACCCAAAGACTTTAGACAACAATTTGCTCAGGGAGCCTTATGCTCGGGTACTTATGTGGCCAAATCGGCCAAAGCATCTAAATTACGGAACCCTACTTTGAGGTATTTGCACAGGTTTATGTCATGTGGGTTCTTTGCTTGGAAGGAGAGCCCGGGTGTGGTTGAGTCGAGTGAGCTATTTTTCTTGGATTGTGTTTTGAATGCAATGACTATTAGTGCCGGCTATTGGTTAGTCGATATTTTTGATACTGTAGCTAATAAAAGGAGGGGGGCAATTTGTGTTGGAGGGTTGATCACTACATTAGCAGTAGCCCTTGTTGAGGATTTTGACCCGAGTACTAGTCGCATGACTAGAATTTTGGGGAATGACTCGTTGGATTTAGCTACACTTGAGAAGATGCACATGGTGGTGCATAGAAGAGGGACTTATGTGATGCCTTCAGCTGAGCCTGCAGCACTGGGGGACAGGCAGAAGAAAGCACAGGTCCAAGAGGAGTCCGACTCGGATTCTCTTGGCCTAGATGAGGATGCTCAGGTCTCGGAACATCAAGAGGTACTTCTGAGGATTGAGGCCCTGGAGGGCAAAGTGGATCGACTGGATGGCAAGGTGGACCGTAACCATGCTGAGGTATTGCAGCAATTGGAGCAGATTAACAGCAACCTTGCGACGATCCTGAGTCTTCATCCCTCAGCTGCATCATCTTCACGCCCACCTTTTCCATAGATTTTAAGATCCTTGCTTTATTTGTATTTTTGTTCTTATTTTTCGTTTTTGTTTTTATGTTAACCTTTATATTTGGATATTTTATTTTTATATATTGTACTTTTGTTTTTGAACTTTTGTGTTTGTGATGGAAAGCTAGGGTTTTGCCTCACCAATACGATGGAAGACAGGTTGTCCTTTAACTCTTTTTATTTACTATTCTTGTTTTACATTGAGGACAATGTAAATTTTAAGTGTGGGGTACTCTTTAAGCTTTCCTTTAATGTTTGTCTTGTTTTGTTTATTGTGTTTGTTGTGCATGGCATAATTGTTGAAAATTTATTGATCTTTTCTTTGATTCTAGCATTATAATTGAGACTTTAGTATCAACATAGAAATGAGCATTTGAATTCATTCGAGATCAATTTTCGCATTCTGCAATTCATGACATATAATCTTTGGGAACCCACCTGTGTGAGTTTTTGAGCCTCATAAATTTAATATTATTGTCAATTGATTTTCTTTTCTTAAGTGTGCACCTTCATGATTTAGCATCTCTAGAGTTTGCTTTTGTATACTAATTGAACTCGCATTATGATTTAATCTCAAGGTTTAAAGTGATGAAGGCAAATTAGGTTATCCCTTTGGCTTAAAAAGACCTCCCTTAATATTAAATTCCTTAGTGTGCCAAGTTGAGCCTTTGACCTTTTCTTGTTTGATGAACACAATTCTCAACTTAACATGTTCTTATTATCATCATACCTGCATTAAGGAATGGAGTTTTATGATATGACAATAGGGTGGTTTGTTTCAAAGTGTGGGGTAAGCAAGTAAAAAGAAAAAGGAAAAATGGAATTGCTAATTGGGGGTTGAAATGCATACTTTGCACATTGTACTTGATTAAGAGTCATTATTCTTTTCCTCTACATTTTAAGCTAGATGTTCCATGCAATTCTTAATTTTGTATGTATGTATATATTAAAAAAAAGAGAAAAAAATGATAAAAGTAAAAAAAGAGAGAAAAGAAAAGAAAAGTTATATATATACAAAATTCATATATGTTCTAGCATTGGTTATCAAAAGAGGAATGTTGACTCATGTATTTTTATGCAAGTATGTAAGATTATCAAGGGTTGGTGAGTATGCCATTTGAGGGAGCTATGTGTTTCTTAGCAAGAGTATTGTCTCATTTAGATACTCCATTCCTTGATGCTCCAGCTTAAATGTCTTTTCTCATACCTTTACCTTAGCCCCATTATATCCAAATGAAAGACCTTCAGATTATTTCTTGAGAAAATCAGTGAGGGAGATTGGATAATTAAGCAAGTTTATGGCAGTATGCAGTCATGAGTGGTTTGAGTGATTAACCTTTGAAATCGAGTGAAACACTTAGATGAGAGATAAGATTTGTATGTCTGGATTAATGAATGAGTTAAGAAAATCTTGATTGAAGGAAAGTGCGATTATTTATGCTGTCTCTTAAAGTATTTCATCTATATGCTGGAATTATAGTTAGGATTGTTTGAGTTTTTAATTTATGCCATGTGAATTTGCTTGAGGACAAGCAAAGTTTTAATTGTGGGGTAGTTGTTTTATTAGTTTTTGTTATAATTTTGTGTCTTGTTTATTATGATAATTATTGTTTTATTTAGGTATTTTGTTAGTTTTAATCGGTTTGTTTGGTGCTTTCATTAATTTTGGTAGTTTTAGTTTATTTCAATGTTTAGGTCGTTTTTGATGTAGTCTTTAGTATTGTGTTTATGTTGTGTTGGTTATTGTCTATTGATTTATTGTTTAGATTTGTTTTGAGTTTTGTGTCAGGTTAAAAAGGCAAGGAAGCAAATTTGAAGGAGAAAGTGGCAGTGGCTGACACAGGCAGAGGACACGGCCAAGTCACTGGCCGTGTCCCATACCAAGATTAAATTGAAGAACAAGTCCCAGTAGTAGACACAAGCAAGGGACATGGCCAAATCATCTGGCCGTGTCCCTCCAAAAAGACCCAACACGGCCAAGTCAAGCTTCACTTGGCCGTGTCTCACTTGGTTCCATAGGAAAGAGATCAAAATTGCACAAAAGTAAACACAGGCAAGGGACACGGCCAAGTCATCTGGCCGTGTCCCTCAAACATAGTCCAACACGGCCAAGTCAGGCTTCATCTGGCCGTGTCACTCAACCAAAGAAGAAAAGAAGGAAAAGGCAATCAGTAGGTGACACATGCAAGGGACACGGCCAAGTCATCTAGCCGTGTCCCTCCAAAAGCCACTCACACGGCCAAGTCACATCTGACTTGGCAGTGTCCCTCATGAAGAAAACACGCAGCGGATTTTTAAAGCGACGTTTCATATAAAAGGAAGGGGAGAGCTTAGGGTTAGGACTGTTGCGATTTGGAGAGCAAAGTTGGAGCCGTCAGAGATAGTTTTAGGGTTTTATCATTTGTTTTCTTGGATTTCAACTACATTTTGGATTAAAACTAGTTGGATTAGATTGTTCATTCCATTGTTATATCCTTCTTGCAAGATTCGAACAAGAGATTATTCAGAAGCTTCAAGGAGTTGTAACTTGGTTTTGTTCTTGAACTTATTCTCTTTATTTTTATTGAATGAATATTATCATGTCTATTTTTATTTCTTTGAACATTAATGAGATGAATATGTTTAATTGCATTATGAACTAATTTGATCTAGTCTAGGGTTTGTATGGATCTGCTATGATTGTATGAATTGGTTATTCTCTTAGCTAATAATTTCTCTAGCCTTTATTGAATGAAATATTGTTAACATATAATTGATTGGCCACCAATTGTGTGTTCTAGGTATTAGATGATGGATTGAGAGATGAAATCTAATGCTGGAATAATTCAATTAAGGACTTAGGTGAATTAGAGATATAACCTATTAAAAAGATTGTTTCAATTATAACAAGATTAGTTGTGAGAGGTTTGAATGCGAGAGCTTATTTCCTTGACTCTATTAATTAAGTTGTTTGAGATCTAATCTTAGAAATTAAATTAGTTAAGAGAAATAATCGTTCATACATATGAGTAGTAGAGAAGTGCAAACCCTAGACCCTTTAATCAAGTGAATCAAAACATCAGCTTTAATTTACTTTTATCGTTTTAAACTTCAATTAAACCTTTTCATTACTTAGCAATTTAAATTTCTTTAATTACTTGTTACTTTTAATTTGATAATCAATTACCCACTTTAGCTTCCTTGAGAGAACGACCTTGGGGCGATCACCTTTGCTACAGCTACCTCATATACTTGCGAGTGACGCTTTGTGGTAGAGTTAATTCGAGCGCAACATGTTGAGCTGCTTAACCTGGGACCAGGTAAAATAGCGTTAGTATGCTTTAAAATTTATATGAAAGTTTACTTACCTTATGTCATTTTGTAGGTGAATTTGGGCTGGTGGAATCCAGAAGAGCGAATGGACTTCCTCCATGAATGCTGCATTGTCGTTCCAACATACTTGCCGAGTCATTGCTGGCCCAATGTCTAGTGGCTGATTTCTCGGAGAGAGAGTATATGAATGGTTTCTTGGTCTAGAGCAGCGGAGGGTTCTGATGCCTTGCCCAGAATATACTTTAAATATTTCATCAATGCCGGAGGATGCATGGTGGTTGGCCCGGCATGGTTATGATGTTGAAACATTTCTCTATCCACCGGGTGCATCTTATGCTCATTTTATTCAAATAAGGCTCTTGAACTTTTATGTATCTCCTGTTGGTGTACAGGAAATTCTCGAAGAAAATGAGGGTAGAGTTGAAGAGGAACACCATGGAGAGACAGGAGAATTTGTTCCACATCTCGAGGCTAGCTCTTCTCAGATAAAACTTTACCATTTTTCATTGTAATAGCTTCTTTCTTATTTTGACTTTTTAATAATTGTTGTAGGTTGCTGGCTCATTTGATCATGAGGCTGGACCTTCCTTTACTGCTCCTTCATTTGCTCATTCTAGCCCGCCAGATATGCCATCTCATCCGCAGGGCATTGATATGAATTACCTGGTGAGTAGTTTGCACTCCATAAAGTCTAATTGTATCACTCACATATAATTCTACAAGTTTATCCAATAAGTAGTTTGCCCTGATATGAAGGAAATGGGCTGATTTGGTTAATCTATCAATAATCACCAAAATTTCATCATGCTTCTTTTGGGTGTTTGGAAGACCAATCACGAAATCCATAGTGACTCTATCCTACTTCCACTATGGTATTGAAATAGGTTATAGAAGACCCAATGGTAGCTAGTGTTTTTCTTTTACTTGCTAACATACTAAGCATCTAGTTACATATTCAGTAACATCTATTTTCATACTGGGCCACCAATATAAAGGCTTCAAATCTTGGTACATCTTGTTGCTTCCTGGAAGCATAATATATTTGGCATTATAAGTTTCTTCAATAATACTCTCCTTTAACTCCTTTACATTAGGGACACAAAGTCAATTTTTGAAGTACAAACCACCATCCCCTAAAATAACATAGTCCAATCTTTCATTTTAAGTATTTGTTCCATTACCTCTATTAGCTTTTGATCTTTTTTCTAGGACTCTATAACTCTTCACTTAAGAGTTGGCTCAATTTTCAAGTCTACCAAAGACTTTTGACTTAATTCATTAGCCACTATATTACTCTTTCCAGAATGGTAATCAATAATATAATCATAATCTTTGATTAATTCCATCCATCTTCTCTTCCTCAAATTAAGTTCTTTCTGGGCAGGGAGATATTTTTAAACTTTTATGATTTGTATAAATATAACATCTTTTACAATACAAGTAGTGATGCCAAATTTTCAAAGCGAATACAATGGCTGATAGCTCTAAGTCATGTGTGGGATAATTCAATTTATGTGGTTTTTAAAGCGAATAGAATGGCTGCTAGATCCAAGTCATGTGTGGGATAATTCAATTCATGTGATTTTAACTACCTAGAGGCATAAGCAATCACTTTTCCTTCCTATATCAATACACAACCAAGTCCCTAATAAGAAGCATCACTATAAATCACATAATCTTTACCTAGAGTCAGTTGTGTCAAAATAGGCACCTCTGTCAACATAGCTTTTAGCTGCTCAAAACTAACTTAGCATTAATCATCCCACTTGAATTTAATTTCCTTTCCAAGAAACTTCATTAGAGGAAGTGCCATTTTAGAATTTACACATACACACTTAAAATATATTCAAGCATGTTTCAAATGAATCTCCTCTTCACTTAGTTACAAGTTTCAATTTTCTCTCTCTACAAATTCAAATAACAAGTTTCATCATAAAAATTTCAATTGAAGAAGTAAAATCAATTCACTTAATTCATGGAAATCAAAACAAATCAAAAGAATGGTAATTTATGATCAAACAAGCACAAACCTTCTTCAAAGTACTTCGTCCTTTCTTTTTCTTCGCTTCCCATTGATTAAATGATGATAATCTTAGTAATTCTCTCGTAAACTAGTAAATTCCTATGAAAATTTTGAGTTATAAGTGAAGATCCTTATAGTTTCTTATATGGTGGTAGGAGAAAGAGGAAGATAGGAAATATGGCAGTGGAAGAAGAGTATGTATCACTTTTAGATGGGAAGAAGAAAGGAGAAAAAACAAGAAACCTAAAATTACAACTTTGCCACTAAAGGGTATTAATTTTATAAGGCACTCACTCCAAAACTTTGATACACCTACTTTCTTAAGTTACTTCTAATCCGACTTTTAGTTTCGTAAAATAGTAAAGTAAATTTTCTAATTAATTTTTAAGCTCTATTATGCATATTTCTTATTTCATTTTCTTTGGAGTCCAATTTTAAAGTCTTTAGAGCATTTCTATAAATCGAACTTTCAACTATTATAACCGAAGTTGCAAGAACCATTCCACCGGAGTAAGGGTGAAAATCCCCGCTCATAGGATTTCATAGAGTTGCTCCAGTATGTGAGTAGGCCCATTGTTTAATACCTCGAACCAAGAAGAATAAATTAAAAATGTAAGTGAAATGCCTAAATATTGAAAATTGTATTAGAATACATATGTGGACATATACATACATACATACATATATATATATACCAAATTAACTAGCAAAGAAATATGAAGTAAGAAATTTAGATAATAAATATATATATGTATACCAAATTAAAAGTATATATAAAAGTGTAAAATTAAATGAACCATATTTTAAATGGAAGAATATGTTAGGAATGTGTTAATTAGACTTAATAATACATTATGCTAAATAAATGTTGAATTGATTAGATATATATGTGAAGAAAAAAAATTAATAATAAGCTTACTAGTTAATAAAATACATAAAATGTTTAAGCCAAAAGACTTATGAATTAGTAAATATATAGTTAGGCCCAAATAAATCATGGGCTAAATGTATTCTCAAAATATATGTATAAAGAAAGAAGTAACATGTAATATCTAATAATAAATTAATTGTTAATATTAAAAAATGGATGGAAGAAGAGAAGTTATTAAAATATGCAATAGCCTACAACACATAATATCCATTATTATACTACAAGCTAAGGCTAGTATATGGCACAATGTTGTAAGATTCATCATATAAAATGGTGTACTACATGAATTAGATTATAATAAAATAATATAATGGCGGCCATGTGTTAAGGTGAAAGAAGAAAATATTTTAAGAGCAACTCTTGTTATTGTCATCTCATGCAAGAAAAGGAAAAATAATAATAATAAAAATATAGATTTTGAAAGAATATAAATCTAACTTAGGTAGTAGAGAACCCAAGTAAATTCAAAGCTTTTATAACTATTTGAATTATCAAAAGAAAGCAAGATGTTTTTCATGTGAACTTAATAAACACCTCCAATATTTAAACACAACCCAGAGAGTGAACGAGAGATCTGGTTTTGGTAAAGAAATCTACAATAATTGAGGATGATCTTGGGATGAAATTGAAGCTGTTTTTGGGTAGAGTTGGGAACTATTTGTTTTGGAAGATTTGATCAAATGACTACAAGAGGTTAGTGTTCAAACTTTCAAAAATTTGTTTACATGTGTTGTTTGCTTAAAGATTTGCCACAATAATGGACTTGTTTGAAAAAAAAATAAATGGTAAAGGACTACGAGAATAATAATTTAAAAAGAAAGAAAAGGAAAATAAAAAAAGAAATGGTTAAGGTAATGCGTGCCGTAACCGATTATGTATGGATAATATACTAATCATATACACAACATATGCATGAAATAGAACTTTTAAAACTTTGATGATAATTTATAAAAGTGATATGGATGGAAATAATTACTTGAGATAGATTATCTAATTTAATTAAAGTTATCATGATTGAAAAGTGAAATATGCATTTGAGAAGTTGGGATCATTATATGTGTAAATTTGACTAAGTTGTTCGAGTTTATATATGTTAATATTTCTGCTTAATATATAATTACACCCCTACACTTATAAGAAAGAACTTATTATCATCTTGTACTCTTTGAATGTCCTATTACACACTTGTACAAGTAAAAAATGATATTATTAATCACATGATACAACTATCCTATGCGCATGCAAAAAAGCGTGTATTATGAACAAGTGAGTTATTTTTTTCCCATTACTGGCATCAACCTTCTTCCTCTTTTCTCACTTCTTCCTCTTCTCTCACCTTTTCAATAGCTAAAAATCTCTATAGAACCATCACAAGTATGTAGAAATTTATTAAATTTCTTCAAATATTTTCTTCACCATTCTTTCTAATTATAGTTGTTTTTTGTACAATTTCTTTGCTTTGTTTGCTTCAGCACTCAAAAAATAGATAAGGAGTTAATGAATTCTAATTTTCCTTACTGCCAATGCAATTTGATATGTGTTTTGAAGTAAATATGGATACTGACAAATCCTGGTAGAAGATTTTTTTATTACAAGAATTATGGGGTAAGTGTAATAGTTAATTTTTTTGATTTTTCGATTTGATTTTGCAATCCCTTCTACAATTTGTAAGAAATTTGTTTATAATTAGGTTTTCTTAATTTGATTTTGTCATAGAACAAAGGTGTTTGTGACTTTTTTTTGTGGTTTGATCCTCCAACACTTATTCATTTGAAGCCTTTGATTATGGGTTTACTAAGAATGGTGAAAAGTTTTGAGGAGTAGAGACAAAGAAGAATGAATTTTGGGTAATTAGTTTATTTGTTGTGTTAGAGCTCACCTACCTATTTCTTTTCTAATTATTTTAGGAAATAGTGATTATGGATCTCTAATTAATATTATAGAAAATAGGAGAATAACCAAATTGTTTTGTTCAAGTTTAGGGATCCAGTTTTTGAACAGTGTTCAGCTCGCAAATTGAATGGTAACTATGTAACAACTTAAAACCTTTGGCTATGGTGACTATAGAATTTTCTTTTGGCTTAATATATTTTGTTGCTTAGGGTTATTTATTTAATTTTTTGATAATTATGTTGGTAAGGGTGAATGTGTTTGATAATTTATTGGCTTTACTTTGCTATAATGTGGATGATTATGGTTTTTTTTACAGTTTTTTGTTGGTTTTTTGTAGTTGTTAATTGTCTGGTTTTGAGATCATTCAAAAAAATTTCAATTATTGTTGATGTTGTAAATGTTTTTTATGAAATATGGTTTTGGTTTTATTAAAGGTAATTTGATTATTGGGTTAAAAGATTAGAGAGAAAGTTGAGTGAAGGATTGAAGTTTTTCAGCCAAATAAATAAGCAATGAGGCAAGGGGCATTGCTGGTTTCTGGAGAAAAATGGTTGTAAAGTGCGTGAAATTCACACTTTTTTATATGCTGATAATTAGTTGCTTCAGGTGGTTAATAATATTTTTTTTTACATGTACAGGTGTGTAATAGGACATTCGAAGAGTACATGGTGCTAATAGGTTATTTCTTATAAGTACAGTGGTGTAATTATGTATTAAGCCTAATATTTTTATAGATCTAAGATGGACATATGTGTAGGAATATATGAATGATGTTGTCATATGTGATGTTTGATTGAGTATGGACTTTTATGCATGTAAATGTATATGTATATGTACTATTAAATAAGTATGTATTGGATATTTGATTAGAGACTAACTAAGAAAATTTGTATAAATTTAAAAATATAGAGGAATAGAAGAGATCACAATAAGCTTCTTTAGTAGTCTTCCTCATGAAATTTTAAAAATTATTGTATAGTATAAGGTAAGGTAATATGGAATACATGATTAAGAAATGAAAGAATTTATGTATGCATGATGTAAACCTAAAGTAAACCTGGAAGTAACCATGTTGGAAATTAGAAATAAATTACAAAATATGTATAGGAAAGCTAAATTAAGTGCCCTAATTCTAAATCTTAAATTAATTATGAAAGATTAGACATATATGTGACAATATACACTCTATAAACACATTATATACATGATTACAAGTTTTATGAAAATGGTTCTATACTTGACTAATAACAGAATAGATACAAAAGTGTTGCCACAGGTAAACATTGGGTATTAATAGACTAAGACCATGAACATTTTAAGTGAAGAAAGGAAATGTTGATGGCTTGCATGTTATTATTATACATGCATGTGTGTATTTTTAAATGGATCAAATAGCATTATGTTGCATGTTGAAGATATACTTTAAATTATGTATATTTGTGTGTTATGGAACTGTTGCTGATAAAAATAATGATTTCCTAAAAGATTAGTAAGTTGGTTCAGACTTAAAGAATCACGTAGTATGGACATTATGTTGTATGTTGCAATTTGATCAAATTTTTTTCAAAGGAACATGTATAGTGGTTGCTACTTATACATATGAACATATATATCGAGATGAATATCCTAAAGTATGAACCATGATCATATTAAAAGTTATACAGTTGTATATAGTCAGAAGTAATTGATAGAGATTTCAAAAGTTGGAATAAAAGAGTAACAATAGTGTTTTCATCATTTATGTATGTATTTTAGGCTAATTTTATTGGCTTTTAGTTAAAATTTCCTTTAATTTGTGTTCAAGATTGCTTGAAGGGTTTGATTTAGGTCGAAGTGCAAAAATGGAGTTTTTAATTCACTTGTTGGATCCAAATTTGGTGGAAAGACATTGAACATTGCCAAGACACTCATTGGCTTGGTCGTCTCCCTCATCAAAGGCAAGAAAAGTGGATATGTTCACCAACCTGGCCATGTCTCTCATGAAGAAAAGAAGGCAGCCAATGACACAAGCATGAGACACAACCAAGTCACTAGTCGTGTCACATGACATGGCCAGGACAAAGTTAACTTGGTCGTGTCCCTAAGGAAATTTGAGCAAAGGTATACACAAGCATGAGACATGCCCAAGCCACTAGCCGTGTCATATGACATGGCCATAGACTTGGCCTTGTTCTATTTGAAGAGTAACTAAGTAGAAGCAAAGAGGAGGAGGAAAAAGTGGATACTTCCAAGTGACACAGCCAAGTTACTATCCGTGTCACCCCCAATAAAGAACAAATAAGAAGGCAGCAAGGGACACGACCTTACGACTTGACCGTGTCCACAGAAAGTTGAGTGACATGGCCAAGTTACTCATGACTTGGCCATGTCCTGTGTGACCTCTTTAATTTATGGGATGAAGATTAAAAAAAAATGAAAAAAGAGGGGACAAATGGGAGTGAGATGAGTTGGAAAAGCAATGTTCTTTTTTTTTTAATAATTGGAAGGAAAATGAATATATACATGTTGAAACCATTTGAAGGACCAGTCTCCATATATTCATCCTATTCTTGGTTTTTGGTAGACACATTCTTATCACCATTTACATCTTCATCTTCCATCCATCTCATTTTCTTCCATAAATAAGACTTCAACACTTTTAGGATAATTTTGGGTGAACAAGCTCTTAATAGGGTTAGGGTTTGGAAAAAGCTTGATTGAAGAGTTGGAGGCTTGAGAGAGTTTTCACTTAATCTTTGAAGCATAGAATAATTGATTGAAGGTTTAAAAAGGACTTGGGAGTTCTTCATCAAAATCAACTGAGCTAGGAGGAAAAACAAGGAGTTTCAACTCTTGGCATATTTAAGGGGTTTTTCATATTCTCTCATTTAATTCATTTCTAGATTATTGTTGTTTTGTTATGAACATTAATATTACAATGGATAATTTTGATTTGATTTATATTGAGATGAATATTTTTTTTTTAAAATGATGATGGGCTAAATTACCCATTCCTAGGGTTTGTAGTAGATTTGATTGAATTACTTGATTTGATATTTTCATTAATATTCCTTGTTATTAGTTGATTGCATTGAATTGAATGTTAGGTTGATAGATTGGCCACCTATTGATCTCTTAATATTGAATGATGGACTGAAAGGTGAAATTTGATAATTGAACTATGCAATCAACTACCCTAACAAAGAATTAGAAATATAAGTTCTAGGCTTTTAATAATTTGCAAATTCAAAACATGGTTGTTGTTAATTCATGAATGTGAGAACTAATGAATTGATAATTGCTAATTAATAAAAAAACAAATTAAATTACAAGGGTACATTGATGGATAATTTGAGAATTAAGCTTTGATTAAATTGATCTAAAAACCCTAGGTACCTGTAGACCCTTAATTTTTGACCCAATCCGATCCAATATGCTTTATTTAGTCCAAAATGATTTTTGTTGTCTAATTGGTCCAAAATAATTTTAATTAAATAATTTTTACCTTAGTATTTAATTTTTATTGATAAAAAATGAAAATAAACAAATAAAAATTAAAAAATAAAAATAAAATCAAAGTCGGAAAAAAAATCGGCATTGAAAAGTGGTCGCGCGGGCCCGTCGGCCCAGCAGCTCACCCGCAGGCCTGTGGGCGTTTCGCGCGCAAGGATTTCCTGCGGGCGAGTTATTTCACCCGCAAGAAAATTCCTGCGGGCGAAATAACTTTTTTATTTCGCCCGCAGGAATTTCTTGCGGGCTAGCACGCCCACACGCCCAGCCAACGGGCCCAGCTGCTGCAGTTTTTGCCAGCGAAAAATTTTTCAACGTAATTTTTTTGAAACCTAATCCATTTAGGTTTTAATTTCTTTTTTTATTATTATTACTTGCCATATGTAATTAGGAATAAACAACCTAAAACCATTATAAATAAGGACCAATAGAACCAAATTAAAGGAGGAAAAAAAAGGAGGCCGAGAGAGAGCAAATCCAAGGGGAGTTTGGAAAGTTTGAAACCAAATCAAGGAAGGAAAAGAAGAAATTCAATTTAAATCTTTTCTGGAACAGCAGCATCACGGGGGAGGAGATTTCAAAGGCAAAAGGCTTGTCTTTGGATCTAGTTCATCCAAGAAGAAGCAATTTTGGAGCAACTTACAAAAGAAGGTATGAAATTCTAAATTCTAATTTTTTTTTTACACAGTAGCTAAAACTAGGATTTTTTGTGTTTTTCAAAAGTTAAAATCTTAGAACTTTAATTTAGTTTTCCAAAGTTAAAACACTAAAACTTGACCTTATTTTCTAAAAAACTTAAAATTGTTATTTTCTTAAAACACTAATTAAACATATTTTTCAACAAAACCAAAATCAAATTATGTTTCTTTTAAGATTTTAAAGTAGGTTCTATTTCATTCAAAAAACCTTAAAAAACATCTTTTCTACTTATAAAAACTTCAATCCTTTTTGTTTAAATTCATAAAACTTCATAAAATATCAAATTGATTTCTAAAACCCTAAAAATTCTTCATCACCCGAGACCCAAATTTCAAAACCCTAAAATCCAAAATTTAACTTTTAAACCTAAAATAATGAACCCTAATCCTTTTAAAACCTTAAACCCTAATTTTTATGAACCCTAATCCTTTTAAAACATTAAAAAACATGAAAACCCAAAAATTGCACAGTAGCTTAAAATTCAATAATCAAAAATCACAAATTAAAGTAATTTAAAGTGTCTAAAACCCTAGTTTCATAATTTCACCATTCAAACCTTAATTTGGTTAATCAAAGAGTCTTACCAACCTTTTAAAACATAAAACCCTAATTTATTTTAATTCCATAAAAAGTCACAGTAGCTATAATTGAACTTTTATTTGCTTTATTCAATTCCATATTTATTTATACCTTGATTTATCTCTTATGCTATAATTTATTTAATTTCAATACTTGATTTATTTAATTTATCATGGATGGATGTTTATTTTATTGATATTTGAATACTTTTAATGAATGATTTATTTATTATGGATGATTATTTACTTTTATCAATCAATTTAGACTTCCAAAAGTTGTAAGAGGTATGTTTCCACTTGGTGGGTACCTCATTAGTTAAACATCATGTAATTTAATTTTCTTTTCTATTTTAGAACCTTTGTAAAGGGCATATTTCTACCTTTTGGTGGGTGTCCTATCTAGGCATGTGATGTAAGGACATGTTTCCATCCTTGGATGGGTGTCCATTTATTTGTTTTGTTTTGTTTGGACATTGCTTTGATTTTAATATAATGATGCTTTCTTTTTATTGTGTGTAGTATGGATAATATTGTTATGTTTAAGAATTTTATAATATTAAGACCTGTAAAGGTGGTCAGTTCCAATGAACCGGGCGTTGTGGGGGTGCTGGGCCATTTCTCACCTTCCCCACACGTACCCAACTTTTCAAACCCATTAAGGGGTTGGGATTCATTAGGAATCGAGTCATCCACCCCTTTCTTTTTCCCGGCCCATCCGGGGTGGCAACTCCATTTTCTCTGGACTTAAGTCCGTGTTTTCTAAGGCCCCGAGCCTAAATAGTGCCGAAGTCGCAAGAACCATTCCACCGGGAGTGGAGGCGAAAATCCCCGCTCACAGTACCATTCCAAGAATTTGAATTAATCTTGCTCAACCATCACTCGTTTTACTTTTGAATTTTAATTGCTTATCACCATTACAACATATCACACTCAAATTTTATTATTTTATTTTAATCAATCTATTGTAAAACAACACCCTCCTTGTGAGGCAACTTGGGGGCGATCACCATTGCTACAATAGCCTCGTATACTTTTCTTTTGATTAATATTTTATTTTAATCAAACTATTGCAAAACAATTTGGTAGTAGTATTAAATAGAGTGCAACAAGTTTTTGGCATCGCTGCCGGGGAAGGCAATTGTTAGTAGTAGTTTGGTTCTTTTATTTTGATTGTTTAATTGTTTAAAGTGTTTCTTTTTGAATTGCCTAGGTGATTTATGAAAGGACGAAGGTCCCAAGGAAAAAAAACTTGTTTCATTTATAGATGATATTCATAGTCTTCTAAGAACCGAGGGAGCGGATCCTTTGGGGTAAGAAGGAGAAAAATTTGAAGGGCAATTTAAGGAGGACACGGAGATAGAAATGGGTGAAGTAGAGGAGCCACCTATGAAGGAGTTTGCCCAATCGATTATTAGAGTAACCACATCATGTATACAGTTGAGCAAGGTAATAAGAAATTATGAACTCAAAAATGCTCATTATAGTATGCTATCCTCTTTCCATGGATTGCCAAATGAAGATCCTCTCAACTTCATTTGTAATTTTTACACCACCTTGCATACATTCCTGGTGCACGTACGCTGTGCTATGGCTATACCGCAAGTGCACGGGTCGCCCAAGTAATAAAGTAGTGAGTGAGTTATCGTTCCACTGAGGACAAGGCCAAGCACTAGTGCAAATCTTAACTTTTGTTTAGCAAATCAATATTTTTGTGGTGTTTTGTAATTAAAGACAATTAACTTAAATAAATGAACATAAAGATAAATTGTGTGTTGTGTAAAAAGGATTGATGATAATGATAGTATCTAGATATTGAATCCCCCTAGCCTCAATTACATTACATGATAGAGTTGAGTTGGCATTCCTCTAACTTAGACTAAAACCTCTCTCGAGTGAATTAATCCCTAATCACTAAGTAGAGTGCCGGAATCTCTTCTCAAAACACAATTAAATAGATCATGCATTAAGAACAAGGAACTATAAACCAAAGGATCTTGTAGGTCTATCTCTAGCACCCCAATCAATCCCCAACCCTTATGAGTAATCAATTCATATCAAGCTTTCTCAAGTCAATAATATGAAAATGGCAACCAATCAATAAGCATGCTATCATCAATTGGCAATAATCATTAAGCATCATAAGAATAAAACAACTCAATCAATTAAAAGTATCCAATCATACAAATAAGCTAGGGTTCATTAGCATCTAGATAGAGAATGATTTAGTTCATGTTCAATACACTTAATACAACAACAACAACAACAACAACAACAATAACATTAAAATACATAAAAGGAGAAAATAGAAAAACCCCTTTCAATGTAGCTTCTTGAATCTTCAAGAGCTGCCAATGGAAGATGCAGATGTTGGAGAGGATGGAAATGGAGGATGAAGATGAAGAATCAAGGAAAGTGTCACTCCCTCCTTGCCCAAAACATGTATGCACAACCTCCTCCTCTCAAACCTCTCTTCTCTGCCTCTGTTCTCTGTTTTCTGCACAAAACTCCAGCCCTCTCCAACAGCTCCCTCCTTCTTCCTCTTCTTCTCTTTTTATTTCCCTCCAAAGCTCAAGCTCATGCTTCCAACTCACACCACTCTCCATTGTCTCCCATATTCTCTTTGTTTAATCTTTCTTTCCATCAATTAGGCAGGGTTTTCCTTTCTTTTTTCTTTCTTTTGACAAAAGCAATTGGTTTGTCTCCCACTTGTTCCTCAATCTATGCAAAAGAATCAAGGTTTTTATAGGTGACACGGTCAAGCTTTGAGTGGCTTAGCCGTGTCTCTCATTTTCCTTTGGGACATGGCCAACCCACTTGGCTGTGTCCATCACTGCCTCTTCTTTCTTTCTTTCTTTTCTTTTGTTCTCAAGGAGTGACACGGCCAAGCTTGTGGCCGTGTCACATGGCTTGGCCATGTCACTTGGGTGTGTCACCTTCTGCTTGTTTCTTTTCTTCTTTTGTTCTTTGGCTAGGCATGGGACACGGCCAAGCTTGTGGCCGTGTCATGTGACACGGCCACTGGCTTGGGCTTGTCACCTGCCAGTGTCAGCTTATGTTCTTTATTTTTCCTTCTTTGCTTGGTTCTTTGGTTTCTGTTATTTGGGTGAGACATGGCCAGTGGCTTGGGCGTGTCACCTGGCCGTGTCAGCTACTGCCTTGAAGTTTCTTTGAGTGGCACAGCCAAGCTTGACTTGGCTTGGCCATGTCTTGCTTAATTCATGCTCTTTCTTGATCGTTTTGATCATCCAAGGGAATATTTCCACTTTAACCTAAAATAAACACTTAAAACAAACTTTAAACAAAAATCAAATGAAACATTAACCAAAAACACATTAAAATCATACTAAAAGCTAGTATAAAAACACTCTTATCAAATACCCCACACTTAAATCCTTGCTTGTCCCCAAGCAAGGCTAAAATCAAAACAAACTAAACACAAAATTTTTGTCAAGTTCAAGAGTTATAAAAATGCATCAAGACTTCCCTATCCTTGAATCTGCAATCAATATCAAATCAAACAAAATCGATACCAATGCAATTAAGTGGCTTTCCATGCATAACCTATGTTGTCACTCCCTCACCAACTCTTAAAAGTGTTTGATCAAGGTGATGTTTACACTCATAACAATCAATGAACGATTATTTCCACATGCTTGCTTATCTATCAAATCTCCACTACTTAATTACAATCAAGCATCAATCAAAAGGTCTTTTATTGGGTTGTAATGGGGCTAAGGTAGAGGCATGGCATTTAGGAAATGTGAGCTTAATCATTAAGTTCAAGAGCACTTCAAGAATGAAGTAACCGATCATATGTATAACCCAATGATCCCAAAACACCTTCCTCTTATCTATTCCTTGATATTGAAAGAACTTTTCAAGGGAACTCACTTATTATATCTTGCAATGATTATACCAAAACATATTCCAACCCTTTCAACAATAACAACAATTATTCTTAATTTTCTTCTTTTTATTTGATTTTGATATTATTATTTTTTTACTTTGCAATCCTAAACCTACTAAATTTAACCCCACACTTAATTCAACACAACACTTGGTCATAAACGCTCTTAAAATGCTCTTGACCTAATGAAAGGGTAAGAGTTAAAACAACAAGGTTCAAGGCTGGTAGTGTTGCGAAAAATAAAGAAAAGGAGAAACGAAATAGGCTCAAAATTGGCTAACTAAGGTTAAAATTAGGGTTGGTCTTTTTAAGCCAAAGTGGGTTCACCTAATTGCCTTAATCATCTTGATGCCAAATTGAAATTTTTATGTAATCTTAAAATGCATGTCAAAGCAAGTTCTAGCAAGTCATCAATCAAAGATGTCCACACACAAAAAGAATAATAAGTTGATGGCTCAATTTCTCACTAGGTTAAAAGTATTGCAAGGAAAAACCAACAAAATTGACAATAAGCACCAATTCTACTCAATTATCAAATTCGTGCTTCAAAAATTCAAAGGTCATCAATCAACAATTTATAACAATTGAACTTTCCAAAATTGATTTATTCAAAGAAAAACAAGAAAAACATTAACTAAACTTAAACTAAAACAAGTAAAAATAAAAACACAAAATACAATATGCACAATTGATTTATTCAAAGAAAAATAAGAAAAACATTAACTAAACTTAAACTAAAACAAGTAAAAATAAAAACACAAAATACAATATGCACCCCACACTTAAAATTTCACATTGTCCTCAATGTGAGCATGCATAAACTAGAAGAGAGTTTAGATAAGACCTGATTTCCATGGCTCCCATATGCGATATGTAGGGCTTCTTCCCCCCATAATACAATTGCAGCCCATGACTGAGAGGATGAACAACATGCAACATTGAAGTGCGCCCAATGTATGGCAACCCCTATATATTATTCCTTGAAGAGAAATTGTCCCAAAAGGACATATGAAGGTTGCCTCGGGGTGATCCTCTAGTACTATAGGAACTTGGTAAATAGTTTTGTCTTTGTGCAACATGGGCATATCAGATTTCTGCTCTTCCTTACCACCAAAAGTAGAAGGGATGACTTTTCGGGATTCTTGAAATTCAACCAAAGTTGGTTGGGTGACTTTTTCATCTATTTTAACAATGTCAAGTCCCCTCTCAACAACCTCAGCATCTAAAATTGTTTTACACTCCCCAAGTTCTAAATTGAGTATGTCATGTTCTTCTTCTAAGGGCATACCCATCTCAAGCTTATTTTCATTATCTCCTTGGGAGTGCGTGTCATAGATGTCAAAAAGTTGCGTACCTCGCTTCTCATCCTTCAAATTATTTGTAAGTGGATCTAATGGCCTACAAGGATCAGAAGTTTCATGCAACTTGGGTGAGGTTGATGCCTCCAAATTTTCCTCCTCCGCTGATTGGTTTGGCTCCTCCATGTTGGGCAGTATCTCCTAGCCATTGTCATCCTGATTAGTCCCTACATCAAAGAAATCACAAAAATTATTAAATATTACCTGTTCATTCCTCAAATTTGTGATTGCCTCAATTTGCTTCAATTGGCTAGGAGACTCCTCCTTTTGGTATTCTTGGGGTTGATGTGCCAGCTGCCTAGTTAGAGCGTCCAACCTCTTCTGTGTTTCTTGCAAAGATTTAAACCTCAACTTATCTTCCACTATGTATTGATCGCATTGAAATTTCTCGGTATCTTGAATGAAGGCATTCACTGTCTCCTCCAAAGTAAGTTTCTTAGGTTGATCTACATTTTGTGGGCTATTTTCAATGAATGCATTCAATCTTTCCTCGGAAGTGGGTTCCTTAAGGTGATCTTGATTCAGCGTGTGTCTTTGAATATAGGCATTTAACTTATCCTCCAATGTAGGTTCCTTAAGGTGGTCTTAGTTTGAAAATTGTTCTTGAAAGTAAGGACCTCTTTGGTAAGGCTAAAAAAATTGTTGAGGTGGAATGTACTGCTGGTTTTCCCAAGAGAAATTTTGGTGGCTTTCCCAGCTTGGATTATAAGAATTGGAATATGGGTCATTACCACCCATCTGCTGGAAATTTTGGTATTGCTGGAAATTTTGGTAGTCATATTCTTCCTCGTGCCAATTTTGGTATCATTCAAAACCAAATGAACATGTATTGGCACTATGTCCTGCATTGCCACATGCTGCACATACCATATTAGAATTAAAGTCCCTATCATAAACTCCCCCGTGCCTTGAAAACTGCATCTTTACAAAAGGCACTCAAAAATTTAAAGAAAAACAAACAAACAATTAAAGAAACAAATTCAAACACAACAAACAAACAAATTTACAGAAAACAAACAAATAATTCAAAGAAAAACACACAAACAATTTACAGAAAATAAACAAACATTCTTGATAAAAATAAAACTAAATCAACAGTCTTAATTATATTACTAGTATTGAAACCATTATTCCCGGCAGCGGCGCCAAAAACTTGGTGAGCATCGCACTGCGCTATGGCTATACCGCAAGTGCACGGGTCACCCAAGTAATAAAGTAGTAAGTGAGTTATCGTTCTACTGAGGACAAGGCCAAGCACTAGTGCAAATCTTAACTGTTGTTTAGCAAATCAATATTTTTGTGGTGTTTTGTAATTAAAGATAATTACCTTAAATAAATGAACATAAAGATAAATTGTGTGTTGTGTAAAAAGGATTGATGATAATGATAGTATCTAGATATTGAATCCCCCTACCTCAATTACATTACATGATAGAGTTGAGTTGGCATTTCTCTAACTTAGACTAAAACCTCTCTCAAGTGAATTAATCCCTAATCACTAAGTAGAGTGCCGGAATCTCTTCTCAAAACACAATTAAATAGATCATGCATTAAGAACAAGGAACTATAAACCAAAGGATCTTATAGGTCTATCTCTAGCACCCCAATCAATCCTCAACCCTTATGAGTAATCAATTCATATCAAGCTTTCTCAAGTCAATAATATGAAAATGGCAACCAATCAATAAGCATGCTATCATCAATTGGCAATAATCATTAAGCATCATAAGAATAAAACAATTCAATCAATTAAAAGTATCCAATCATACAAATAAGCTAGGGTTCATTAACATCTAGATAGAGAGTGCTTTATTTCATGTTCAATATGTAATATCCCAATGTATGCCCTAGAAGTTTTGAATATTATTGTTGTTTTAATTGGATTGAATGTATATGTTGATTTAAAAGAGAAAAGATATTGAAAGAGAATGTTTATGTATTGTTTAAAAAGGAAAGTAATGTGTAGGGAGAAAGTGTATATGTTGGGTATATGGTTATATATATAACATATACATTAGTCAAAAGGGATGGTCAATGGAAGAGGATATTAATGTGGGATATGTGCAATTACTTTAATGGGCATATAAGTGACAAAGGTTAAGTTAAATGGATGAGGGCATTTAGGTAATTGCTTTGTTAGAATTGCTTGGTGGAGATTTAAAGAAGAAGAGAAGTTGACTTGTGTTTATTTTTCTTTTCTTCTCATTTGTGTGCCGGCTATCCAAGAGAAGAGAGAGCAAGAGAGGTGTTCTTGATGCTAGAATCAAATTGAAGGAAAAATCAAAGGAGTTGGTTGGAGATTTGTGAAATTTCTTCATTTAAGGTAAGTACTCTCTTGTTTATCTTTGTTATTTTTGAAGTTATGTTTGAGGTGGGTTGTGATGTGTTGAGATTATAAATAGGTGTGTTGGAAATGAGTTTATAAGTGTTGAGATTGATTATAAGTTAAAAAGGTTGGATTGATGTTGGTTTTGGTTGGAAGATGATAAGTTAAGAGTGATGTTTGGTTTAGGGTTTTGAAATTGTAGATGATTAAATGGATTGTTGATGTATGGTTAATGTGAATATTGTGTTAAACATGCAAAATAAGTGTTAATGACTTTGATTACATCCATTTGAATGAGTTTATGTTGTGTATATTGTGTGTTTATTCAATCAAAAGAGAGTTGGCCATAGTTAGGGTTTGTATACATGAGAGACACGGCCAAACCAAGGAAGAGACACGGCCAACCTAAAATATTTTTGAGAGACACGGCCAAGTCCATGGAAATTTGGCCGTGTTTGGTGATTTTTGGAGAGGACACAGCCGTGTCCCTTGCCCATGTCTGCTTCTGTTGCTTTTGGTTGAGAGACACGGCCACAAGCTTGGCCGTGTCCCTTGAGGGTGTCTCTTACTGTGATTTGTTTCTTGCTTTTCTCACATTGTTGAATCCTTCCAAGGTCTTTTTGTATTTACACTTTGAACATACTTAAAACAAAGATGACCTAAACAAATATGTATTGAGGATTCTAAATTTAAGAATAAGGTGAATTATATATGTGTATATATATCAATGATGATCATTTTAATGGATGTTTAATGTGTTTGATTATGTACATTTCAATAATAATGTATTTTGAAATGTTGTATCAATGATGCTATATGAATAATATGATTTGAGATATAATATGATATGAGGCCATTGTAATTGGCTATGATAACTCAAATGTGATATGAAGCCATTGTGATTGGCTATGATGATTCTATTGGAAGAACATAAGGCATGTTTGCCTAATTGATGATGAGATGTGAGAATGAAATAATAAATGAATTGTGTGTCTAATGTGTTATTCATTTTCAGAGTTTTGTTATTGGTGGCATGCCTATTAGTAACATTCTCTTGAAGTTAGGTTGGATTTGATCCTTGAAGCCTAATTGAGATGTTACAACCCTTGAAGCTAGGTTGGGTTGGTTCTTGAAGCTAAGTTGGGTTGATACTTAGCATGCTTTGTTCCCCTTGAAGCTTGGTTGAATCTAAATCCTTGAAGCCTAGTTGGGTTTATGATAATGATAAATGTGATAACAAAAACAAAGCATTAACTCTGAAAATTGAATGGCATATTAGTGTGTTTTGGGCCCATGCTTGTCTTTGTATATAATGTGATTCTTGAAAGATATGATCAATGGAACTATGAAGATGTAATATAAATATTGTTATGATATTGAACATAGTATGATGTGGTAATGTGATATGTTTCTATGTGCTTGGTTTATGAAATATAAAGGTGTGATGTTAGCTTTTCACTTATGATGTTCACTTTATGATTTAGATGTTTAACATTGCATTGCCTTAAAGTATAATGTTGGTATATTTTGTACTACTAAGCCGATGGCTTAGCGTGATAGTGTTTGATCGCGCAGGTAACAGAGTTGAACCTGAGAGCTCCTCAAGACCGAGTGAGAGTAGACATTGAAGAGTTATTTTGGGACTTAAAGATCGGAGAAGAGCTGCCAATCATGTATATATTCTATGTTTTGTAAACTTTGATTTATAACATATTTGTAATAACTTCCGCTGTGAATTGATAAATAGTTTTATATATGGTGTCTTTTGGATTTCTATAAAATGTTTGAGATTGGTTTTATTTGTTTACAAAGATCTTTGTTGCATTTTCTTTTTAAACTGTGGCATTTACTATATTCAGTATACGTATATTACGATCGTTTAAGCATGCTTGGTACGTATATGGGATATAGGGGTGTCACACAATACACTTAATACAACAACAACAACAATAACATTAAAATACATAAAAGGAGAAAATAGAAAAACCCCTTTCAATGTAGCTTCTTGAATCTTCAGGAGCTGCCAATGGAAGATGCAGATGTTGGAGAGGATGGAAATGGAGGATGAAGATGAAGATTCAAGGAAAGTGTCACTCCCTCCTTGCCCAAAACGTGTATGCACAGCCTCCTCCTCTTAAACCTCTCTTCTCTGCCTCTGTTCTCTGTTTTATGCACAAAACTCCAGCCCTCTCCAGCAACTCCCTCCTTCTTCCTCTTCTTCTCTTTTTATTTCCCTCCAAAGCTCAAGCTCATGCTTCCAACTCACACCACTCTCCATTGTCAGCTTATGTTCTTTATTTTTCCTTCTTTGCTTGGTTCTTTGGTTTCTGTTATTTGGGTGAGACACGACCAGTGGCTTGGCATGTCACCTGGCCGTGTCAGCTACTTCCTTGAAGTTTCTTTGAGTGACATGGCCAAGCTTGACTTGGCTTGGCCATGTCTTGCTTGATTCATGCTCTTTCTTGATTGTTTTGATCATCCAAGGGAATTTTTCCACTTTAACCTAAAACAAACACTTAAAACAAGCTTTAAACAAAAATCAAATGAAACATTAACTAAAAACACATTAAAATCATACTAAAAACTAGTATAAAAACACTCTTATCAATTCCCTTTGCAAAGCATTAATGAATTATGAGCTTAAAATGAGATGCTTCCCGTATAGTTTGAAGAATAGGGCAAAGGCTAGGTTGATGACTTTATCAAAAAATTTGTTAACCACATGGACCGAAGTGTATAATAGATTTATAGAAAAATTATATTCTCATTAGAAAACTAAAGAGCTTAGGGGAGTATTGCAATATTCACCCAATTTGATGAAGAACCATTTCATGAGGTGTGGGATCACTTCAAATCATTTTTGTTTCAATGCCTCATCATTATTATCTACAACAATTGCTCAATCAGTTCTTTTATGATGGGATTACTTAGTAAACCCAAAATACAGTGGATAATGTAGTAGGAGGTGCAATGAGTGAAAAGACAACTGTAGAAATTATTGCATTATTTGAAATGTTGGGAGCAAATTCGCAATAAAAGAGTATTGGGGAAATATGTAGAGTAGCATATGATTTAAATGCAAATTCAGAAATGGCAAGATAAATTATAGAGTTGACAAGGAAAGTAAAATTACTGAATGTTAAAGGAAACTCGCCTATGTCAAATCAAGAAACATGTGCATCATGTGGTGTTGTTAGCCATAATAAAAATGTGTGCCTTTCAAGCTTTGATCAAATCCAAGAAGAGCAAGAGCAAGTATATGCCTTTGAAGGTTTCCAACAAAGGGGTAGAAATGACCCATATTCAAATTCTTATAACCCTGGTTTATGAAATCACCCAAATTGTTCATGGAAGAATCAACAACATGTTCCACCTCAACAACCCTTCCAATCTTATCAAAGAGGTCCCTAATTTTAAGGGCAAACTTTAAATCAAGATCAAGATAAGAAACCTTCACTTGAAGACAATTTGAATGCTTTCATTCAAATAAGCACTCAAAATAAAGAGATTAATAACAAGCGGTTTGACTCTTTGGAAGCATCACTTAAGAAGGCGAAAACTCAAGTTGCTCAATTATCTAACCATATTCAAGTTCATCAAAAAGGAAAATTTTTGAGTCAACCGGAGCAAACCAAAGCAATCATGGTTTTAAGAAGTGGTAAGGTAATTGATAATAAAATAGGTGATAATAAAATTGCTGATTCTTTGGATGCAGGAACATTTCAAGAAAATGGTGAGGAAATGCAAGAAAGCAAAGTTTCATCAAGTGAATTGAAGGAGGAGATTGAGGAGACGTCCATTTCATCAAAGTTGCACAAATTTCCAAATTCTTACATACTTCCACTTTCTTTGGCAAGCAGGTTAAAAAATGAGAAGCAAGATCAACAATTTTCTAAAATTTATAACATGCTCTCAAAGGTAAGTATTAATCTTCCCTTACTTGAGGTGATTAAAAATATGTCAGCTTATACCAAGTTCTTTAAGGAATTAAACATTAAAAAGAAAAGGTATGAATTAAATGAAAAGGTGATAGTTTCAAAAGTAACAAGGTTGTTTTACAACACAAGTTACCTCCTAAGCTAAAGATCCTGGAAGTTTTATAGTTAATATCTCCATGGGGAATGGGAAGGAAACCATTGGCATGTGTGATCTAGGAGCTAGCATAAACTTGATGCCATATTCCAGTTATTTGAAATTAGAGCTAAGGGAACTTAAACCAACTAAAATGATGTTGCAACTTGCAGATAAAACTCATAGATGCCCTAAGGGAATCATAGAAGATGTTCTATTTCAGGTAGGTGGTTTAATTATTCCTATTGATTTTATTGTCTTGGATATAGGGGAAGAAAACCTTAGGGATTCACAACATACAATTTTTCTAGGGAAGCCTTTTATGGTTATAACTAATATGTTGATTGATGTTAAAAATGAAAAATTAACCATGACTATTTTAGGACATGTAGAATCTTCAATTTTTTAACACTTCCCTTATCCCCATTGCTACTTTGTATTAAGACTGCTCTTTTTTTATTTTACTGATCTTGCTATTGAAGAAGTTTTCTTATAGGAAAATAGTGAAGATAAGCTAGAGATGGCCCTAACTTTTGGGTGAGGAAGTTGAGGTTTCTTATGCGGAAATTAAGGAATGCAAGTCCATGTTGGATGATGAGAAGGAATTTGAGATTGAGGAAGAGGAGATTCAACTGAAAGGGGTTGAACTTAAAATACTCCCAATGCATTTGAAGTATGTTTTTCTTGGGGAGAACAACACCCAACTAGTGAATTTCTGCCACTCTCAAGAGAGATAAAGAAGATATACCTGTGAAAATGTTGAAAAAATTCAAGAGAGCCATTGGTTGGGGGTTGAGTGATATCAAGGGTATTAGTCAATCTATGTGTATGCATGAGATAATTTTAGAAAAGGGAGCTAAATTAGTGAGAGAGGCTCAAAGGAGGCTTAACCAAAATATGAGTGAAGAGTAAAAAAAAAAAAAGAGGTTCTTAAATTGCTAGATGAAGGGGTGATTTACCACATTGCTGAAAATGAGTGGGTCGTCCCGTACATGTTGTGCCAATGAAAGCAGGTTTAACTGTGGTGTAGAATGAGAAGGGAGAGTTGGTACCTACACGAACTCAAATAAGGTGATGAATATGCATAGATTGTAGGAAATTAAATAATGTCACCAAGAAAGATCACTTTCCTTTACCATTTATTGATCAAATGCTTAGATTATTTGGACATGATTTTTACTATTTTCTTGATGGTCTTTCAGGTTACTACCGAGTCCCTATAGCATTAGAAGATCAACCAAAGACAACTTTCACTTGTCCCTTTTGGACATTTGCCGTTTGAAGGATGCCATTCGGACTTTGCAATGCACTAGGGACATTTCAAAGATGTATGCTTTCCATTTTTCCGATATGTTGGATAAGTTCATCGAGGTATTTATGGAAGACTTCTCTATTTTTGGTAATTCTTTTGATGATTGTTTGCATAAGTTGACTCTCGTACTTGAAAGATGTATTGAATGCAATCTTACCTTAAGTTGGGAAAAGAATCACTTTATGGTTGATCATGGCATTGTTTTGGAACATGTTGTTTCCTGCAAGGGTATTGAAGTGGACAAACCTAAGGTTAATTTGACTGTGAATCTACCACCACCCACATCTGTTAGAGGGATTAGAAGTGTTTTGGGACATGTTGGATTATATATAAAGCTCGTAAAAGATTTTTCTAAAATTTCATGTCCTTTGTGTCATTTGCTTGGAAAAAATGACCCATTTGTTTTTTATGATAAGTTTCTAGAAGCATTTAAAATCTTGAAAGAAAAATTGACTTTTGCCCCTATAATTGTTGCACCTAATTAGGATTAAAATCATGTGTGATGCATCGAATTATGCCATTGGAGTCATTTTAGGCAAAAGAGTGAATACATTGATGTGTGTAATTTATTATACAAGTTTGTCTTTAAATATTACACAGCCTCTGAAAGAGAAATGTTAGTTGTGGTATTTACTTTTGACAAATTTAGATCTTACTTGATAAGTTCCAAAGTCATAGTATTTTCGGATCACACGGCCTTGATATACCTATTGACTAAACCACAAGCTAAACCTAGGCTCATTAGATGGGCTTTGATGTTGTATGAATTTGATATTGAAATCAAATATAGGAAAGGAAGTGAGAATGTGGTAGCTGACCATCTTTCTAGATTGAATTCTTATGATAATGATACAGAAATTGCTTGTGAAAATGTTTTTGAAAAAATTTCGGATGAACACTTGTTTGCTTTAACTCAAGCACTATGGTATGTCGATATTGCTAACTATCTTTCTTATCGTATTATGAGAAAAGATTTGATTTTTTAGTTAAAGAAGAGCTTCTTGCATTCCTGTAAGTACTATTTTTGGGATGAGCCATATTTGTTTAGAATTTGCAAGGATGAAATTATCATAAGATTTGTGCTAGAAGAAGAGCAATTTCAAGTATTTCAATTATTCCACAACATTTATTGTGGAGGCCATTTTCAAGGAAAGAAGGCTGCCAAGAAGGTTCTTTAAAGTGGTTGATATTGCCGTACTCTTTTCAAATATGCTTAAAATTTTTGTATAAGATGTGATAAATGCCAAAGAGTATGGAACATAAGCAAAAGAAATGAAATGCCTCTCAATATATTTGTTGTGGCAGAAATTTTTGATGGCTTTCAATATATCCTTCTTGTAGTGGATTTATGTGTCCATGTGGGTTGAGGCTATCCCTACTAGGACCAATGATGCTAATGCTGTTTTGAAATTCTTGAAGGGAAATATTTTAAGCAGGTTTAGAACCTTCAAGGTAATTGTAGATGATGGAGGAAGCCATTTTTATAGGAATTGGTTTAAAAGGTTAATAACCAAGATGGGCATCCGATATAAGGTGGCAACGTCATATCACCCCCAGAAACCTGGACAAGCCAAGATATCCAATAAGCAAATTAATGGGATCTTGGAGAAAACAGTGAGTATGACGAGAAAAGACTAGTCGATCCATCTTCTGTAAGCATTGTGGGCTTATGGCATGGCTTTCAAGACATCATTGGGAATGAGCCATATAGATTGGTCTTTGGCAAGGCTTACCACCTACTAGTGGAATTAGAGCATAAAACGTTTTAGGCAGTCAAGGCCACGAATATGGACTCGGATGGAGCAAAAGAGCAAACGACGTTGCAAATTTCCGAGCTTGACGAGCTTAGGAATGAGGCTTATGAGAGTGCAAGGGTCTACAAGGAGAAAATGAAAGCTATGCATGACAAAATGATCCTTAGAAGAACCTTTAAACTAGGATTGAAAGTCCTCTTGTTCAATTCAAGGATGCGGTTGTTTCCCAAAAAATTAAATTCCCATTGAAGTGGACCATTTCAAGTAGTTCAAACATTTCCATATGGAGTTATTAAATTATTATATTCAAAAACCAACAAGACGTTTAAGGTGAATGGACAAAGGATGAAGCCCTATTTGGAAGAACTCAAAGTTGCAAAAACTGTATAAAGTATGGTATTCAATGACGAGTGATGCAATGATGTCTAGCTACATGACATTAAAGAAGCGCTCAATGGGAGGTAACCCATCAGTTTGTATTTTTTCCTTAATTAAATTGTCAAATTTTGGATTTCTAAATTTCCTTTTCTTTTGGTTGTAATAAAGAGAATGGAATGGTGCCTTTGATAGGTATTTTGTTTTGATTGAGTTTCAAGGCAAGGAATGAAGAAAAGATTGAATTATTTAGTCTTGGGTGACATGGCAAAATATTTGCAAAAAAAAAATGAGGATCAAATGGCAGTAGCAGACACTGCTAAGTGACATAGGCAAGCCACTATTCGTGTCAAGCATCATAGGAAATATCCTAGATTTAAAAATGTGGACATGTCCAAGTGACTTGGCCATGACCATGTCACATGAACATGGCTAAGTCACCCAAGCCGTGTCACTCCTTCACTTTGAAGCCTAGTTTACCCAGAAGCAGACACATCTAATGTAAATTGCCGTGTTCGTGGTTGTGTCCATCCTTAGAATTCATGACACAACCAAGTCAATTCGAACTTGGCCATGTCACACCCTTTTTAACCAGTTAAAGCCCGATTTTTTACCAGTTTCTTCCCCACTCAAAGCCTAAAAACTCCATTCTCTCTCACTAAACTCACCTCCCTCTCTCAACTCCACCATCCCCACCCCAAAATATTAAAATTTTCCATCAAAGTCCTCCTTATTCCTTCATAAAACTCAAATAAATCACTCTAATCTTTAATTTTCATCAAATTTCAAAATGCCAAGGACTAAATGGTGTCTCACCATAGAAGGAAGCAACCATCATCATCTTTGTCATCTTCTTCAAGAAGAATGGCTCTCCTAGCAAGAGGATTCTTCCCCACAAGGTATGTAAGTGAAGAATCTCTTAATGCTTTACAAATTAGGGAGGATTTTTCTAGGTATGTGCAAAACCTAGGATGGGAAAGATTGGTTGCACTCAAACCTTTGAAATTTCAAGAACTCACAATTGAATTTCTATCCTCTATTAAAGTTGAAAGAGATGAATCTAAGATTTGCCCTAGGCGAGGATTCAAATTGCTTGGGAAATCATATGTGATTGATATTGCACGTTTAAATGATATATTTGGTTTTAATCAAGAGGGAAAAATCTATGCCAAAGGATTTTAGCAACAATTTGCATGGGGAGCATTAGGATCGAGTGGATGCATATGGAAAAATTAGCTAAAGCAATAAAATTGATAAACCCCACTTTGCAATATTTGCACTGTTTTAAGTCTTATGGATTCTTTGCTAGGAAGGAAAGTCTAGAGTAGTTAAACTTAGCAAGTTACTTTTCTTGGACTGTGCTAATAATGCTATACCTGTGAGCACTGGTTATTGGTTAGCCGATATTTTTTATAATGTGGCTAACTAGAAAAAGGGGGCAATTTGTATTGGTGGATTGGTGACCACCCTAGCCATGGCACTTGATAACGGTTTTGACCCAAATAATTTCAACATGACAAGAATTTTGGGCAATGACTTGCTTGACCTTTCCACTCTTGAGAAAATGCACATGATTACCAAGAGGGGAGGGGCTTATGTGATGGCTTCTGAGGAGCCAAGTGCACATAAAGACAACAAAAGAGACAAAGTGTTGATGAGGAATCTGATTCAGATTCACTCGACTTTGATGAAGATGCTCCAGCTCCCAAAAGTTATGAGGTCATTAGTATGATTGAAGCCCTGGAAAGAAAAGTGGATCGCAATCATGCTGAAGTCCTATACCAATTGGATCTCATTAACAGCTACCTGACCAAGATTCTTAGCCTTCATCCTTCAACAACATCATCGTCACATCCTCCATCGCCAAAGATTCTACCAACTTTAACTTATTAAGAACACAGTTTATTTACTTATTTTCTATTGTTGGATGTTTTAGTTATTATTTTTATTTATTGTTTTAAGTTATTAAAACCTTAAGTTTTTGTTATCTTATGTTTATTGCTATTTTGTTCTTGAAACAATTAATGTTTTGTAGATGAAAAGGATAAGGTATCACTTTGTCTCACATAAGGAAACGATGGAAAACAGGTCGTACCTTAACCCTACTTCTTTTAAATTTTGCTTGTTTCCATTGAGAATAATGCCAATCTTAAAGTGTGGGTGCAAAGTTTTTGTTTTTAATTTAGTTGTTTTGTTAAATTGAAGTGCCTTGTTTTATATTGTTTATAATGTTGAAAAGTTCAATTGCTATAAGATTATTGATAGATGATCTTTTAATTTCTAAAGCATGAATTGAGAATTGGATAAAATTGGTGCTTATTATTGATTTGGATGGATATTTCATGCATTGCCTTTTAAACTTTTGAGAAATTAAACCTCTTAAGTTGGATGCCAACTGTAACACCCCCACATTCAATACATGCACACTACAACCACCACAATGTAGTATACATACACTAAACATAGGGATGCTACGGATATTATTAACATTCAAAACATTTTAAACGATACCATAATCTTTCAATTGTATACATTATAGAAAAATAGGTAGTTACTTGTAATACAAAACAAAATAGATATATAGATACATTTAGTTAATACGCAGCGGAATTTATAAAATATTTACATATATGAAACATTTAAATCCATATTTACAAATGTGCATATATTTACATTATAAATATTACTTTACAAAATTAAAAAGAAGTAGTACATGATTGGCAAATCTCTTCTGATCTTTAAGTTCCCAAAATCAACTCTTCAAGGTCTACTCTCACTCGGTCTCGATGAACTCTCGGGTTCAACTCTATTACCTGCGCGATCAAACACTATCGCGCTAAGCCAACGGCTTAGTAAGACAATTCATGCTAATGTCATGCTTTAGTGCAATGCAATGTCAATTCTCAATCCATATTATACATGTAACATTATATATGCAAAGCTAAAAACATACCTTTACAATTCATAATTCAACATATGTAGACATAACACATTTCAACCATTTTTCATATACCTCATTAGTTACTCATTAAACCATTCATGAACAACACTAAACAAAGACAAGCATGGGCCCAAGGCACACTAATATGCCATTCAATTTTCAGAGTTAATGCTTTGGTTTTATCATCACACTTATCAATATCATAAACCCAACTAGGCTTCAAGGATTAGGTTCAACCAAGCTTCAAGGGGAGCAAAGCATGCTAAGAGATTGTTTGTAATATCCCTATGCATGCCCTAGAAGTTTTGTATGTTGTTGTTGTTGTTGTTGTTGGTTTAAATTGAGAAAAAAAAAAGAAAAGTATATGTATATGTGTTTTGGGAAGAAATAGGGTTTAGAGACAAGTTTATATGTTGTGTATATGGTGATATATATAACATATAAAATGGTCAAAGAGAGAGAGAGTCAATGCAAGAGGAGATTTTTATATGACATGTGAAATTACTTAATTGGGTTTATAAGAGACAAAAGCTAAGTTAAGTGATGAGGGGTATATGAGTAATTGCTTGAAATGAAATGCATGGTGGAGATTAAAAGAAGAAAAGGTGTTTGACTTGTGCATTTTCTTCTTTCTTTCTTAAAGTGGCCGGCTCTCCAAATAGGAAAGAGAAAGGGAGGTGTTCTTGAGGCAAGAAGTAAATTGAAGAAGGAATCAAGGGTGTTGGTTAGAGATTTGTGGAAATTCTTCATTTAAGGTAAGTAATTTCTTGTTTTCTTTTATTAATTTTGAAGTTGTGGCTAAGGTGTATTGTGAATTGTTGAGTTGATGATTTGGTGTGTTTGATATGTGTTTACAAGTGTTAAAGTTGATTGTTAGTTAAAAGATTGAATTGAGGTTGGTTTGGTTGTGAAGGTTGTAAGTTTAAATGGATTTTGATAGTGGAAGTTCAAGTGTAAACTTGGTTTTAGGGTTTGAGATGGTATGTGTTTAAATGTTTTGGTTGATGTGTTCTAATAAGGAATATTTTGTTAAACATGTAGAATTTGTGTTTAGAACATTGATTCCATTCATTTGAAACATGTTATATGGTGTTTGATGAGTTTGAGTGCAATTGGAGGAGAGTTGTGCATATTAGGGTTTGTGTTTTGGGAGACACGGCCAAAAGCAATGTGTGACACGGCCAAGCCAAGGGATTTTGGGCGTGTTGGATTAGTTTTTGGGTGACATGGCCGTGTTCCCAAGCCGTGTTAGCTACTGTGAGTTTTGGTTTAAGAGACACGGCCACAAGCTTGGCCGTGTCCCTTGCCCGTGTTGCTTACTATCCAAGTGGGTTAGTGACACGGCCACAAGCTTGGCCGTGTCCCTCAAGTGGCTGCCCGTGTCCCTCAATTGTATGGGTTGGGGTTTTTATTCTTTGTTCTAATTGCATTGTTTTGGTTCTCCAAGGGTAGGTTGGTCCCTAAACCTAACCCTAAACACTTTAAACACACTTGAATCAATGAATGATATAATCAAATGCATGTGTAAGGTCCTAAAACTATGAATCATATCAATTGTTCTTTGCCCTAATTGCATTGTTGAGATTGAACAATGTTATGTTATGCATTTTGAATGGTAATGTGTTTCATGAGTAATATACATTGAAATTGAAATGTATGTCAAAGATGCAATGATAATTCAAATAAGACATGATATGAGACAATGCCATTGTGTTTGGCTATGATGATGCAATTGAAAGAAATAAGGCATGTTTGCCTAAATGTTGTTGAGAATTGAGAATGAAAATGATAATTGAATAATAAATGAATTGTGTGGCTAATGTGTTATTCCATTTTCAGAGTTGGTTGTTGGTGGCATGCCTAATAAGTGTAACAATCTCTTGAAGTTGGGTTGGATTGAATCCTTGAAGCCTAATTGAGATGTTACCACCCTTGAAGCTAGGTTGGGTTAGTTCTTGAAGCCAAGTTGGGTAGAAGCTTAGCATGCTTTGCTCCCCTTGAAGCTTGGTTGAACTTAATCCTTGAAGCCTAGTTGGGTATATGATATTGATAAATGTGATAACAAAACCAAAGCTTTAACTCTGAAAATTGAATGGCATATTAGTGTGTCTTGGGCCCATGCTTGTCTTTGTTTAGTGTTGATTATGAATGGTTAAATGAATACTAATGAAGTATATGAAAAGATATTGAAATGTGATATGTAATGTGAAAATATGTTGTTAGTTTTGCATATATGATGTTATATGTATAATATGGATTGAGAAATGACATTGCATTACACTAAGTCATATCATTTGCATGATTATCTTACTAAGCCGTTGGCTTAGCGCGATAGTGTTTAATCGCGCAGGTAATAGAGTTGATAGAGTTGAACCCGAGAGTTCATCAAGACCAAGTGAGAGTAGACCTTGAAGAATCTATTTTGGGAGCTTAAAGATCAGAGCAGACTTGCCAATCATGTATACTTCTTTATATTTTGTAAAGAAATGTTTAATATGTAAATATGTACATATTTTATAACTTCCGCTGTGTAATATTTAAATATATATATATAACTAATATGTTTTGTTTTATAAGTAAATGATCTACTTTTCTATAATGTATAATGATAAGGGTATTGTATCAAGTTTAAAGTGTTTTGAATGTTAAGAAAACCGTAGCATCCGTATGTTTGGTGCACTTATGCTACATTGTTGGGGTTGTAGTGTGTGTGCATTGGATATGGGGGTGTTACATTGTTACACTTATTAGGCATGCCACCAACAACAAACTCTGAAAATGGAATAACACATTAGCCACACAAATCATTTATTATTTAATTATCATTTCCATTCTCAACTCTCATCATAGCCAATAACAATGGCCTCATATCACATATAAGTTACCATAGCCAATCACAATGGCATTATATTCCATCACATTTCAAATCACCTTACAATACTTCATCTTTCAAAAACACAATCATATCCTCATCATATCCATCACATTATACATATAGCATTATTGATATAAACATAACAAAACACATTACTCATCACATGAGTCAAAATACATGAAATATCACATTGTTCACATAGTATCTTATACATTACCATTATCATCATATTTATGATCAATCTCAACATCATATGCAACAATGCAATAATACAAGATTTGTACTTACCTCACTAACAATTCATACAACTCCTAACACTTCCTTGTCCAAGATTCTTTAATCTCTTAGATCAATGATCAATCACTTTGTTCAAGACCTAAATCAAAAGTAATAGCATATACTTGCTTAGGAATACACAAGAGATAATCCAATTAAAAGTTAATTAGGGCAACCCTAAACATGACACGCTCAACCACACGGGCGTGTCCCTGACCGTGCCTTAACTCCACAACACAGAAGCTTTTACACGCTCAGAACCACGGGCGTGTCATTGGGCGTGTAATACCTTCTGCCTCTCCAAAATTAACAACACGTCCAACAAAGTGAGCGTGCTCTTGACCGTGTAATTTCTCCATTCTTACAGTAGCTATGACACGCTCAATAACACGGGCGTGTTACTGGTCTTGTCAAACCTACTGCCTCCAACACAATTGACACGCCTAAAAACCCTGAACGTGCACATGGGAGTGTCCGGCCACAATTTCAAAATCCGGCCAAAACAACCAAACACTCAACAACACACTTCTATTCACCAACATCCTCTTCAAACAATCTTCACAAAATATACCCAAAAACCATCTTAAACTTGCAACAACACCAAAAACAAACCAAAACACACATCAAACACAAAACACCAAATCATCTTAAAACTCTAAACACAACACAACATCATCTCCTCCAATCAACTTACTCTTTCCTTTAACTTATCCTTAAAATCCATCATCAAATCGACCAAACACTTCTAATCATCTCAAAAACAAACAACTCACTCTTAACATCATTTATCAAAACCAAATATCATCCAAATAAGCAAAGAGATCAAAAGAGTACTTACCAAAGTTGTTGAATTCCACAAATCTCCAACTTGATCACTTCAATCTTCCTTCAATTTGAGCTTAACTCTTCAAGATCTTCTCTTTGTCTCTTGCTTTCCTTTGTCTATGGAGGAGCCGGCCAAATGGAGAAAGAAGAAGAAATGAACCACAAAAAACAAAGTCAACTCTTCTTTTAATCTCCACCAAGTGTTTCAATTCAAGCAATTACCAAAACACCCTTCTTTCATATAATTAACCACTTGTCTCTTATATGCCCAATCAAGTAATTTCACCCATCACAAATGAAAATATCTTCTTGCATTGACCAACCCTTTTTGACTTAGGTATATGTTAATTATATCATCATATAAACAACATATAAACTTGTCTCTAAACCCTTTTCTTTCCCAAAATACATACACATAAGCATTCTCTTCTCAATTTCTTTTCTTATCACCTAACAAATACATTCAATCACATTTTAAATCAACAACAACAACACAACAACAAAATCAAAACTTCTAGAGCATACATGAGGATATTACACCAACTTGTTATTCTTTTTGTGTGTGTGAACATCCTTGATTGATGAATTGCTAAAACTTGCTTTGACATGCATTTTGAGACTACATAAAAATTTTGATTGGGCATCAATATGAATAAGGTAATTATGTGTACCCATTTTAGCTTAAAAAGACCAACCTTATATTCGACCTTAGTGTGCCAATTTTGATCCTATTTCATTTTTTTCTCTTCTTTCCTTTTTGCAACACCATTAGCCTTGAACCATTTTATTTTAACTATTACCCTTTCATTAGGTCAAGAGCATTTTAAGAGCGTAAGTGATAAAGTATTGTGTAAAATAAAGTGTAAAGTTAAATTTAGTGGGTTAAAGTTGCAAATAAGCATGTTGTAATTATTGTGATTTTTATTAGACTTACTTTCTCTTCATATTATTGCTAAATTAAATCTAAAATAGGAACCAACTCAAATCCTATTTCGATTCAAAAAAAATAAATAATAATAAAATAAGTAATAATAATAATATAAATTTATGTTCCTCTGGTTAGGGTTGGAATAAGTTTGGAAATGATTTTTGCAAATAAAACAAGTGTGAGCGGGGATTTTTGCCCCCACTCCCGGTAGAATGGTTCTTACGACTTCAACACTATTAGGCTCGGGGCCTTAGAGAACACGGGCCTAAGCCTTGAGAAAATAGAATCGCCACCCGGACAGGCCGTGAAAAAGAAAGGGGTGGATAACTTAATTCTTAAGGAATCTCCAACCTCCTATTGGGTTCGAAAAGTTGGGTACGCGTGGGGAAGGTGAGAAATGGCCCAACACCCCCACAGCGCCAGGTTCATTGGAAGCAGACTCCTTTTTAGGTCTTAATATTATAAAATTCTTAAATATAATGATATTATCCATACTACATGCAATCATAAGAATAAATAAATACTTTATTAAAAATCATAGCAATGTTGAAACAAAACAAATAAATGGATACCCATCTGACGATCGAAACATGTCCTTACATCGTTCAATGTCTAAAACTAAATAGGACACCTACCGAAGGGTGAAAATGTATCCTTTACATTAATCCCAAAATATGAAAATAATTTAAACTACATAAAGCTTAATTAATGAGGTATCCACAAAGTGAAAACATATCTCTTACATTAGTAGTACCAAGATAAACAAATAATAATAATAATAATAATGAAAACATCCATCCATGATAAATTAAACAAATCAAACATTGAAATCAAATAAATCAATCATCAAAACATATAATAAACATGCATCTAACTTTAAATAAAGTAATAAATAAATAAGTTTAGGGTTTACATCTTAAATTAAATGTTTCTTGAATGAAATTAGGGTTTAAAGGGTTTGTGTTTAAAGAATTAGGGTTTTAGGGTTTTGTATTTAGAAATTAGGGTTTTAGGGTTTTATATTTAGAAAATAGGGTTTGATTTATAGAACTAATAATATTATTATTATTTAAAAATAATTATGACCACTGTATAATTTAAATCAAGGTTTATGAAATAATTTCAATGAAAACAATTACTATGGTTTAAGGTTTATTGTTTTGATGAGGGTTTGAGAAAACTGATTAAAGTTTAATGTTTTTTTTTATTTACTTAAATTAAAATCTTAGCTACTGTATGAACCAAAATTTAAAAAAGAATTTGATGATAGATAGTTTGATGAAAGTTTTAAGGGTGGAGATGATTGTTGATTTAATAAAAAAAAATTAGATAAACATACCTACGTTTGAAGGCTCCACCAAAATTGTTAGATGAAATTCTAGATGAGCTAACACCAAGACAATCATTGCTTGTTGCCTTAATTATGGATTGTCTCTTGCTGTAAAAGTCTGAGTCTCTTGTCAAAGAATTCTCAAAGTTTAGGAGTCCAAGCTTTTGCTAAAATTGTCCAAGTTTTAAGTCTCTGAATAATTTTTCCAAAAGTCCTAAAGACTCTGCCGAAAGAAATGTCTCCCAAAAATCAAAAGTCCTTCTTTCTATCTTTAATTGTTTTATTTATAGGAAAATTAAAAACCTGATATTGGTTGTTTAAGGAAATCAAAACTGTTTAGGAAAAATAAAAAAGAATTGAGCTTAATAAGGTTTAGGTGACAATTGCCCGAAGGTGCAGGCAACGAGAAATTGGGTCTGCTGTGCGCGGGAACTGGGCGCTGGGGCGAGCTGTGGACCATTGTTGTGAGGATTGGCGTGCAAGCTTCGAGCGACATGGGTGACCTAGAGAGCAAGACTGTGTGCTGGGGGCCTGCGGCGAATCAGCGTGCCACGGAGCTACCACGCATTGTTCGCCGATTGGTCTGATTTTTATTTTTTATTTTTTAAAAAATAAATATTATTTTTTAAATAATAAATGATAAATATTATATTATTAAAATAAATAATAAATATTAAAATAAATAATAAATACCACAAAAGTTCTTTCTGACTTGTTTTAAAATATTGGACTAGACTTGGTAAAAAAAATAAGGGTCTACAATAAGTGGAGTCCCTTAAAAAGTGCTTTAATGTCAAGTGCTAAGCCAGTGGAAGGTGTTTTGGGATTGTTTGGTTATAGTACGTTACTTACTTCATTCTTAAAGTACTCTTGAACTTAATGAATAATCTCACTCTCCCAAATGTCATGCCTTTACCTTAGCCCCATTACAACTAAATAAAGACCTTATGATTGATGATTGATTGGAATTTAGTGGTGGATATTCAATTGATAAGCAAGCCTATGGTGATAATCTTTCATTGAATGTCATGAGTGTAAACACTACCTTATTTAAACACTTTAAAGAGTTGGTAAAGGAGTGACATCATTGGTTATGCATGGAAAGCCATTAAATTACATGAGTATTGATTTTGTTTTATTTGATAATGATTATGGATATAAGAAATAGGAGTCTTGATATCCTCATAACTTTTGAACTTGACTAAATTTTTCTTTTTTAGTTTTGTTTTGATTTTAACTTTGCTTGGGGACAAGCAAAGGATTAAGTGTGGGGTAATTATTTTGATCATTTATGTATGTATTTTAGGGTAATTTTACTAGTTTTTAGTTAATTTTTCCTTTAATTAGTGTTTAAGATTACTTGAAGTGTTTGATTTAGGTTGAAGTGAAAAAATGGAGTTGTTCATTCACTTGTTGGATCCAAATTTGGTGCAAAGACATTGAACAAGGCTAAGACACTCACTGGCTTGGCCGTGTCCCTCATTAAAGGCAAGAAAAGTGGAAATAAGTAAAAAAAGGAAAGAAGGTAGCTAGTGACACTCAGTGACTTGGCCATGTCTCATGCTCACCAACCTGGTTGTGTCCCTCATGAAGAAAAGAAGGCAGCTTGTGACACAATCATGAGACATGGCCAAATCACAAACCGTGTCACATGACATGGCAATGAAAAATTTAACTTGGCCATGTCCCTAAGGAAATTTGAGCATAGACAGACACAAGCATGAGACACGGCCAAGCCCTTAGCCATGTCATATGACACGGCCATGGACTTGGTCATGCTCCGTCTGAAGAGCAACTAAGGCAGAAACAAAGAGGAAGAGGCAGAAGTGGACATGACCAAGTCACTAAGGCAGAAGTGACACAACCAAGTCACTAGCCATGTCACCCCCAACAAAGAATAAACAAGAAGGCAACAAGGGACACGACCTCATGACTTGGTTGTGTCCAAAGGAAAGTAGAGTGACACAGCCAAGTCACTCATGATTGGTCATGTCCTGTGTGACCATTTAAATTATGGGCATGTAATGATGAGAGACAACATGAATTTTCTTTTAAAAATAATAAAAGAAGACAAAAGTGGTCTAATTTATGAGATGAATATTTAAAAAAATGAAAAAGGAGGGGACAAATGGGAGTGAGATGAATAAAAAAACCAATGTTCTTATTTATTTTTTTAATAATCAGAGGGAAAATGAATACATACACATTGAAAGCATTTGAAGGAACATTCTCCATACATTCATCTTATTCTTGGTTTTTGGAAGGCACCATTCTTATCACCATTTACATCTTTGTCTTCAATCTATCTCATTTTCTTCCATAAACAAGACTTCAACACTTTTAGGATAGTTTTGGTTGAACAAGCTCTTGATAGGGTTTGGAAAAGCTTTATTGAAGAGTTAGAGGGTTAAGAATGTTTTTACTTAATCTTCCAAGGGTAGAATAATTGATTGAAGGATTGAAGAGGGTTTGGGAGTTCTTCATCACATTGAAGTGAGCTAGGAGGAAAAATAAGGAGTTTCGACTCTTGGCATCTTCAATGGATTTTTCATATTCCCTATTTTAATTCATTTCTAGATTATTGTTGTTTTGTTATGAACGTTAATATTACATTGGATATTTTTTATTTGATTTATATTAAGATGAATGTTTGTTTTGAAATGATGATGAGCTAAATTACCCATTCCTAGGGTTTGTAGTAGATTTGATGGAATGACTTGATTTGATATTTCCATTAATATACCTTGCTATTAGTTGATTGTATTGCATTGAATGTTAGGTTGATAGATTGGCCACCTATTAATTCATAATATTGAAGTATGGATTGAGAAGTGAATTTGATATTTGAACTATGTAATCAACCACCTATTAATTCATAATATTGAAGTATGGATTGAGCGGGGATTTTTGCCCCTACTCCCAGTGGAATGGTTCTTGTGACTTCGGCACTGTTTAGGCTCGAAGCCTTAGAGAACACGAACCTAAGTTGGGAGAAAATGGAGTTGCCACCCAGACCGGCCGAAAAAAAGAAAGGGGTGGATAACTCGATTCCTAAGGAATCTCTAACCCCCTAATGGGTTCGGAAAGTTGGGTACGTGTGGGAAAGGTGAGAAATGGCCCAACACCCCCATAACACCGGTTCATTGGAATCGACATCCTTTACAGGTCTTAATATTATAAAATTCTTAAATATACCAATATTATCTATATTACATGCAACAATTAAAATAAAACATCGATATATTAAAAATCAAAATAATGTCCAAGCAAAACAAATAAATGGATACCCATCCGAAGATGGAAACATGCCCTTACATCATACATGTCTAAACTAAATAGGACACCCACCAAAAGGTAGAAACATATCCTTTACATTGGTCTAAAATATAAAAGTAATTTAAATTACATAGAACTTAATTAATGAGGTACCCACAAAGTGAAAACATACCTCTTACAACATTTGGAAATAAAAAATAAATCGATAAAAGTAAATAACCATTCATAATAAATAAATCATTATCAAAGATATTAAACATCAATCAAAATATATAATAACCATTCATCCATGATAAATTAAATAAATCAAGCATTGAAATTAAATAAATCAAAGCATATAATAAACTACATAATCAAATCTAAAAGTAAATAAAGCAATAAATATATAATTTAGGGATCGCATCTTAAAATAGGATTTTAGAATTTTAGTTACTAAATTAGGGCTTTGGAAAAAGGAAAGTTAAATACGTGGACTCATAATACACAAATAAATATTGACCCCTTCAACAAGCCCATACGACGGTCCCGCTAGCTGGTTAGCGGGCAGGGATCAAGGGGGCAGTGCCCTAGAAAATTTTGGAACTTGGTTTTTAGGGTTGTAGATTTTGGTGTTTAAAATTAAGATTTTAGGGTTTAAATTAACTAGTTTGGGGTTTTAAATTCAATGAATTAGGGTTTAGGAAAATTTAGGGTTTACTGTTTTGATTTTGAGAGAATTAGGGTTTTTAGTGTTTCGGAAATTATATTTGATTTTAGGATTTAAGAAAACAATTTAGAGTTTTTGTAAAGTTTTTGGAAATAAGCAAAATGATTTAAGATTTTTGGAATCAGAAAAGTGTTTTTTAGGGTTTTTGGAAATAAAAGGAACGATTTAAGGTTTTTGGAAACAAAAGAAAAGAATTAGGGTTTTTGAGTTTTTAAAAGAAACAGAAGGAATGTTTTAAGATTTTTTGAAAAAAAAGAAATGAATTAAGGTTTTTAAGGTACTTAGAAATAGAGGAAATCATTTAAGGTTTTTGAAAATGAAGATCAAGTTATTACATCTTCAAAGATCAAAGTTTTGTGCATATAATCTTATGAATAAAAAAAAATAAAACAACTATAAGAAAATAAAAAGAAATTAGAAATTCAAACCTTCGTACGTTGGTTCCACCAAAAAGTTATTTTTTTGATGAACAAAGACAAAGGCAAGATGGCTGCCTTTGATGGGTGGATTGCTTGCTTGCTTATCCGTCTCAAATATGAAGTTCCATAGTTCAAGTCTAAATCCAAAGTTCAAAATCCAGTCCGATCGTCCAAAGTCTCTTTTTCTTTCGATTGTTCCCCACCAAGTCCGATCTTAGTTCAAAGTTTTCTTTTTTCTCCAAAAGTTTCTCCCGTTGTTGTGTTGTTTTTAGTCTTATTTATAGGAAATTTAGATGATTAATTCAACTTGTTTATGAAAACTAACAGAATAAAAATTAACTAAAATAAAAATTAAAATACCACAAAAAATTATTTTGGACTATAAAAAATAACGAACTGGACTGGGTCAAAATTAAGGGTCTACACTTACATGCGGTGGAAACATACCCTTACAACCAAATCTAATGTCTAAAATGAAATAAATAGGATACCCACCAAAAAGGTGAAAACTATCCTTTTATATTAATCCAAAATCTTTAAATAATAAATTAAATTATATAATAAAATCGAGGCACCCACAAAGTGGAAACGTGTCTTTTACAATTCAAGAAATCAAATAAAAAATTAATTAAGCAAATTAAATCATTCGAGCATGATAATTAAAATAAAACATCCATCATAAAGTAAAATAAACTATCCATCATATAATAAAAGGCAAACCAAATAAATAATTAAAACTAAAGTTTAAATCACTAAGTAAATAAAATTAGGGTTTGAGATCTTAAGGTTTGGATTTATGGTTTCTTGGAATCTAGGGTTTAGGGTTTTAAATTAGGGTTTGAGTTATAGGTTTTGGATTTAGGCTTTGGTTTTAGGTTACTAGATTTAGGGTTTAGTTTAAGTTACTGGATATTTAGGATTTGGTTTAAGTTTTGGGAATTAGCTTTATTGGATTAGGGTTTTAGGTTTGTTGGATTTAGGTTTAAAGGTTTTATGAACTTTTCCTAGGGTTTGGTGTTTTAGGTTGGGGAATTTGAGAGTAGGGTTTACTGGATGAAGGTTTCGAAGAAGATTTAGGGCTTTTAGTTAATTATTTTAAGAATACAATTTAGGGCTTGGAAAATAAATTAGGGTTTTCATAAATAAGAAGATAGTTTAGGGTTTTTGATATTTTGAAAAAAAAAATTAAGGTTTTGGATTAGGTTTTAAGGGTTTTAGGCTCACTGGATATTAGGGTTTTAGTATTTTTTGGAATTTAGAAAACTAGTTTTGGTGTTTTAACTTTGTAAAATAAATTTATAAATTAGGGTTTATAAATTGAAAATGGCTTTAGGGTTCATTAATTGAAAACAATTTAGGGTTTTGTAAATTATAAAATAAATTAGGGTTTTTATAAATTGGAAATAGTTTTAGGGTTTTTGAATTTACAAAACAGATTATGGCTTTTGGAAATTGTAAAGCAGATTAGGGTTTAGCAATTTAAAATAGATTAAAACAAAATCAAACAATTAAAATGTTTAAATGATAAGAAAACCTAGCTACTTTATGTTTTAACAAATTAAGTTTAGGCAAGGAAACCTATATATGAAGGCTCCACCAAATTGGTTGTTGATTCCAAGCTGCTGCAAGCACCAATGGTTGTTTCTAGCCAAGCAAAGATCAAAGACAATGATCACTGCCTTTGTTGATGTTTGATGAAAGTTGATTGCCACTGATTTTTGTTGCTTTCCTTGCTAAAATTGCCGATCCTTGTTAAATTATTAAACCTCATTATTTATAGACAAAGTCAGGGTAAATGTAATATCCCAAAATTTACCCTAGATGTTTTGGGGTTTTATTATTAATTTAATTGGATTTATTGTATATGTTTTATTGGAAGAGAAAAGGGTTTTTAGAGAGAGTGTATATGTTGTGTATATTAAAATATATACAACATATACATAAGTCTATGGAAAGTCAATGGAGATAGTGGAAGAAGATATTTGTTGTGTTTGAATTAATAATTAATTAATAAGGAATTAGATGAATGGAAGAGGTTGAAAGGGATTGTTTAATATTTTAATTTGCTTGGTTGGGAGGATTTTAAGGAAAAGAAGAGTTTGACTTTGGGTTTCTCTTTCTTCCTTCTTCTTTCTTTCTCATTGCCGTGGACCATTTCCTTCTCCTTCCTATGCTTTTGTTTTGGCCGGCCAACTAAGGGACAAGAGAACAAAGGAGAGATTTGAACCTTTAAACTCAAGATCTAAGGAAGCATTCAAGAGATCAAGTGGAAAGTTAAGAGATTTCTTCATCCTTGGTAAGTTCTTCACTTGATCCTTTAATTTCTTTGAGTTTTGAGTTGAGTTTGTGGATGGTATGTGATTATGTTGTTTAAGATGGGTTTAAGAGTGTTTGGGTAACTGATTTCTTGTTTTTGGGGATGGTGTGAAGGAAAGAGTAAGTTGTTGAAAGTGAATGGTTTGAGGTTGTGTTTAGGTTTGTGTTGATGATTTTTGATTTGAGATTGGAAGAATGTCTTTAGTTGTTTTAGCATTTTTGTAAGTTTGTTATGGTTTTTGGGTATGTTGAGATGACTTTGGTTGAAGTGGTTTTTGGTGAAAGAAAGAGTTTTGTTGGTTGTGTTGTTGTTTTGGCCGGAATCTGGGTTTTTGGTCTGACACGTCCAGGATTTTGGGCGTGTCGATGGCTCTGTGTTTTGGTTGGATGGCACGAGCAGTGACACGCCCACGTCACTGAACGTGCTCAAGGCCGTGTTATTGAGCGTGTCATAGCCACTGTGTTTTTGGGGAATTGACACGGTCTTGAGCACGTTCATGATGTTGGACGTATTGTTGAGAGGCAGAATGTATTACACGCCCAGTAACACGCCCGTGTTGTTGAGCGTGTAAAGGCTACTGTGTTGTGGAGTTAGGGCACGGTCATGGACACGCCCGTGTTGTTGAGCGTGTCAAGTTTAGAGTTTGCCCTAGTTGGTTCTTAGCCTTATGATCTTATGTGGGTTTCATCTTCCTTTTGGAATAGGTTGTGAAGAAGGTGAATTAGCCTAATTCAAGAAGTGAAAGATTATTGGAAAGAGAGGTGTTTAATATTGTGTGGGTTGCATTTAAGGTAAGTACAAACATTGCATTATTGCATACATCCATTTGAGGTGGCATTGTTGATTGTACATATATGAATAATGTGATATTTTGCGCATTGTGAATCTTATGAAATGTAATGTGCTATATGAATGATGATGAATTATCTTTATGTGAATGGAGATATGTTGAAACCATTGTTGTTGGACATGGTTATGCAAATGAAATTGATGAGGCATGATTGCCTATTTGAGTATGAGATAATTGTATGTTTAATATGTTCATTCAATTTTAGAGTTCTGGTTTTGGGCGGCATGCCTATAAAATGAGTAGTAACAGTCTAGCCGGGTTGAGGATCTCTTCAAATTGAGTTGAATGGAGGTCTAAGAGATTGGGTCTGTTACACTATGAATAATGTGAAATGATAAATGTGAAAATAAGTAATAGTCTAGCCGGGTTGAGGATCTCCTCGATTAGTCGGGTTGATGGTCCAAGAGACTGGGTCTGTTACAGGTAACAGTCTAGCCGGGTTGAGGATCTCCTCAAGATGTTGAGTTGATGGTCCAAGAGACTGGGTCTGTTACCCTATCCATGGATAGAGAGATATGTATATTGCCTACAGGCTTGATTATTGTGGTTAAGAACCAAAGCAGCAACTCTGAATTTTGAATATCATATTAAATGCTAGTTGGGCCCATAGGTGTCTATATTCAATGGATGATGATATGATTATTGAAATAATGAAATGTAATGTTTATAAATATGATCTTTATTGGTTGAATGTATGAAATTGATATTGACATTTCATATTATTATCATGGTTTGTGCTACTGAGTTGTTGGCTCAGCGCGATTGTGGTTCATCGCGCAGGTGGTAGAGTTGATAGGGTTGAGACTGAGGATTCCTCTAGACCTAGTTGAGTTGTGCTTGAAGAGTTGGATTAGAACTTAAAGATCAGAGAGTCAAGCTGCCAATCATGTATATATTCTATGTTTTGTTTATTTGGATTTTATGTATTTGAACTTGTAAAAGCTTGTAATAACTTCTGCTGCGGATTACTAAACATTTTTATATATAGTGTCTTTTGAATTTTCTTTTAAACGTTTGAGATATGATTTGTGTATTTTTAAACAGTGACATGTTCTATATTCGGTATACGTATTTTACGATCGTATAAGCATGCTTGGTATGTATACGGTATATAGGGGTGTTACAATTATTTTGGTATCAAAGCCTAGGTTTGAGATTGTAACACCCCATCTTAGCCTACGTTTATAGACCAAGATGGACTGTTATCTCATGGTAGTTGTGTCTTAATATTTTACTTAGCAAATTTTAAGTGCAGATTTAAAAATTTTTGCCAGAGTTTCCCCTATATTTGGGGGTCCCAAGTGTCGCCAAAACTGATTTTTTTTATTTTTGAAAAACATTTTGTTTCACAATTCAACTCAAGCACACTCCCAATAATCCACCCTTATAACCTCACTACAATCCTGCAAGAAGAATTCACACTTCTATATTCACAACACAACTCAACTCAAAACCATACATTTATTATACATTACTAGATTTACATGCTACCTCAAGTTATCTCCTTGTATTGTTCAAATAAGTACATGCCAGTTTCTAATACCAAAATACAAAATGAAGGGCACCACCTAAACTTCTTGATGACCCGCAAATCGCAGCACTCTTCTGCTCGCTACTGGCTCCTTGCTAATAACCTACGAGTTTAGAAGAAACTAAACACGCTAAGCATTGCTTAGTGGGTACTTTAACTAATTATGAAAAATAAATAATAAAGCATAATGCATTTTTAAAATCAATGAGTCGTATTGAAAAATAATATCACAGTAAAAACAATCCATACATGTCATATATTCAGTTATTATCATTTTATCAATTCACTCCACAAGGTAATTTGGTAGACTAATGTATGGTAAGGAACTAACTGAAACAACTGTATATATATTCTGTGGCTGTGGCCCTAAAAAAAATTGCGGACCAAGCCCTGTGGAATCTGTGGCCGAAGCCCTCGGACCGGAGTCCTATATAACTCGGACCGAAGTCCTATATAGCTCGGGTCGTCACCCTATATAACTCAGACCGAAGTCCTATATAGCTCAGGTCGTCACCCTATATAACTCGGACCGAAGTCCTATATTAAAGCAGCACTGCATATAGTATGATATATCATACCCTTACCGTACTCAGTACTGTCCCAGATACCAAGTGGAGCCAAAATTCTCATAGCATTTCTTAATCGAATATGCATTATACAATTATCGACTTATGGTTCTTATATTATTTCAACGTGAAATATCATATTTTATCATTTTAATAACATACTATACTCATTTATATTCATAAGGAATCAATTGGATTACTTTTGAAAAATGACCAAATGAATATTAGCAAAATGAACATATGAATAGTAAATTCTGGTTTTGGACTCAACTCGATCCTTATTTTGAAAAATCGTATAAAATAATCCACTTGAGTAAAAATTCTAAAATTTTTACAGAATTTATTTTTACATGTTAAAATCATTCCTTTAAAATTTCAGATCAAAATGGAAACAAAATATTGGTCAAATAGTTCACCCAACCAGACTGCTCCAGTTGCCCTGCATCCTGGCAGCAGTTTTGAATTTTATAAATTCCGTAAATTAAATTCAATCAATGTGGTTCCAAATTATTTTTCTCAAATACTAGAATTATAAAAAAACAACATATCCAAAATTCAACTCAATATAATTTTTCTATATTTAATTAAAAATCGTACAAGTCACAGCAGTTTACTAATTGTAAAACAGAAAAATTTTCAAAAAGGAGTTCAATGGTTAAAGTACCAAACCTTGCTCTTTAATTCCCTTTTGCTTTTCCTATTGTGGCCAAAATTTGTAAGTGGAAAAGAGAGAAATTGGTTCTTCATATCATGATATATGTATATATAAGGGAAAAAAACGATGATCACCTTATGTGTTGGATAAATCCTTAAAGACCACTTGTCCACCTTTCTCTTTCTTCATTTAATACTCATGCTAAATGGTTACTTTTGATTGGCCAACAAGAGATTTTTATAGTTTTCTTTCCCATTACTTCTTCCCACTTGTCCCTCTTTCCATTGGATACCCTAAAGTTGTCCCGTGTTACCCATACGGTCCCGACACGAAACTGGGCCCACTTTATGTTCCGGCGATTAATCGATTGTAACTTTTAAACCGTGCGTTTTCGGGAAAAATTGAAACCCACGGTTATGACCCGATTAATCTCGAGAATATTCTTCTGGGGTCGGATATGGGCACTATTAAGAACTTCCGACACTTAATTTTTAAATTTACATAGTTGCCCCCAACTTTTGAGAAATTCTCACTTAGGTCCTTTTGATATCCCTTCCTGACCTTGCTGTCTTTCTTTATTAATATCTTTTTACTCACGACTCCAAATTAAGTAAATCTTATTCCCACTGAAAATAGACATCCGGGGCTACATTTTTTCAAAATTTCAGGTCGATCCGAGCTATATCTGATTTTTGACGGTCCTTTGAAGTCAAGCCTACTATGCTGTCCTGAGGCAGCTTGCACATTGTCTACTAAATCCATCATATCTTATTCTGTACAACTCCAAATTGAGTAATTTCAATTTATACATCTAGCTAAGACACAAATAAACAATTAATTCTTCTTTGAGACTCTCTAATTCTGTCATTAACTTGGATGAAATTCGAGCTCAAGTTATAGGTCATGTTCTAAGTTCCTTTGTTCTAAGCCTAAATCATATCCTCTATGTCTGTTTCTTACCAATCTGGAATTCGGGATGTTACAGAGATTCTCAATCTAGGACAAGTGTAAGAAAAAGAATACTTTGATTTTAAAAAGTGGATTTTTGAATAAAATACATGGTTGGTATTGGCAGTCTCTGATCTTTTTGAGGTGTATTCTGCTGTGTTTGCAGATATAGGTTATAATGGATCCTCATTCACGTCAATCTGTTGAGGGTAGTGCTGAGAGTGTAGCTCCAGATGATGTTTTAGATGGAGCTAGAGTGGATAGAACTGGAGAGGCCCCTGTTTCTGTGTCAGGGAGACCAGTTGGTGAGGAGGTTCCGCCAGTTTGGCTTAGGCATGTGGTTGAATTAATGAGGCAGGCACCAGTGCAACCGCCGCCACCCCCACCTCAGCCAATGATACCAATGAGACAGTATGATAAACTGAGAAAGTATGGAGCAGAAGATTTCCTAGGTACCATTGATCCTGCAGTAGCTGAGCAGTGGCTGGACAAGGTTCAAAGAATTTTCATTCAGTTGCAAGCCACCCCAGCAGAAAAGTTTGATTATGCCCGATCACTGTTGCAGAGGGACGCATATGATTGGTGGAAGACTGTTCCTCATGCTTTGGATGATCCACCAACATTGTCTTACAATGATTTCCTACGGGAGTTTGAGCTTAAGTATACTCCGAGGGAGTATAAGGATGTGAAGAAGATGGAGTTTCTGACCTTGAGGCAAGATCACCGGACTGTAACAGAGTATGAGCTAGAGTTCATCCGGTTGAGCCACTACGCCGGGGGAATTATTTCTGATGATATTGACAGGTGTAGGAGGTTTGAGGAGGGATTGAGACCCTCAATTATGTGTCTGGTGGCTGGCTCAAGATATCAGGATTTTTCTCAGCTGGTTTCTGCAGCTAGGAGTGTGGAGAGAGCTTAGATTATAGCAGCAACTGCTACAGAGGAAGAAACCAGGGCTAGGAGACCCCATTTTGAGACAGGGTCTTCATCTGCGAAGAGAGGTAGGGGAAGTTTTGTTTCCAGGCCTATTAGGAGTCAAAGGCAAGCTGGTAGGTCAGTTCAGTTACAGAGGCCAAGATCGAGACCTACAGCTTCAGCAGCGAGTGTTCCTACTCCTGTAGTTCAGAGGTCCATTCTACCTGTGTGTGCTCAGTGTGGAGGGTCACATAGAGGTGCTTGTTGGCAGAGTAGTGGACTGGCTGTGTGCTTCAGATGTGGTTCTCCTGATCATTTTATTAGAGAGTGTCTAGAAATGCAAGAACCGAGGCCAGCAGATTTTGCAGTTTCTCGACCTAGTGTCCGAGGAGGTCGAGGGGGCAGGAGTTTCACCAGAGGGGGTAGACCTAGGTATAGTCATAGAGGAGGATCTTCATCCAGAGATACTAGGCCAGATGAGGCTAGGCCTTCTCAACGAGTATATGTGATGCAAAGACAACCAGATGCTTCTGCAGTTATTGCTGGTACTTTCTCTTTATTTGGCATTTCAGTACTTGCTCTAATTGATCCAGGCTCAACTCATTCATATATTAGTGCATCTATTTTGCCTGTGACTGAATTGCATTCTGAGTCCCTAGGATTTGATGTGTTGGTGACAAATCCATTAGGGCATAGTGTGATTGTTAGCAAGGTACACCGAGATAGTGCAGTTGTGGTACAAGGTGAGGAGTTTCTTGGAGACTTGATTGAAATGCCTTTTAAAGAGTATGATTTGATTTTGGGCATGGACTGGTTGTCTAGACATGGAGCTGTGGTTGATTGTCAAAAGAAATGTGTCACTTTGAGAACTAAGGATGATAGGAGTGTGATGGTGTTTAGTGAGCAGAGACAGCTTGCATCTTTGTTTGTATCAGCTGTATCAGCTAGAAGGATGATTAGAAAAGGGTGTGATGCTTACCTTGCTCATGTGGTGGATACTAGAGTAAGGGGTTCTCAACTTGATGTTATGGCCACAGTTGCAGATTTTCCAGACGTGTTTCCAGAGGAGTTGCCAGGGTTGCCACCTGAGAGAGAGGTTGAGTTTGGTATTGATTTGTTGCCTGGTACCACTCCCATCTCTATCACTCCTTATCGCATGTCACCTGCTGAATTGAGGGAATTGAAGGTGCAGTTACAGGAGTTGTTGGATAAAGGATTTATTCGCCCCAGTGTTTCTCCTTGGGGAGCTCCTGTATTGTTTGTGAAGAAGAAGGATGGTACCATGAGGTTATGCATTGATTATAGGCAATTGAATAAAGTGACTATTAAGAATAAATATCCTTTGCCTAGAATTGATGATCTATTTGATCAATTGAAGGGAGCATCAGTGTTTTCCAAGATTGATTTGAGATCGGGGTACCATCAGTTGAAAGTGAGAGCTGAGGATGTTTCTAAGACAACTTTCCGCACCAGGTATGGGCATTATGAGTTCTTAGTAATGCCTTTTGGGTTGACGAATGCACCTGCAGCTTTCATGGATTTGATGAATAGGGTGTTTAGGCCCTATTTGGATCAATTTGTGGTGGTCTTCATCGATGATATCTTGGTGTATTCGCGTAATGAAGAGGAGCATGACAAGCATTTGAGGATTGTGTTGCAGATTTTGAGAGAGAAGCAGTTATATGCTAAGTTATCAAAGTGCGAGTTTTGGCTTGACCAAGTGACTTTTCTGGGTCATATAGTTTCAGCAGATGGTATAAGAGTTGATCCAAGTAAAGTTGAAGCTATTTTGAATTGGAGTCCACCAAAGTCTGTAACTGAAGTTAGAAGTTTTCTGGGTTTGGCAGGCTATTATCGACGCTTTGTAAAAGGTTTTTCTTTGATAGCCACTCCACTCACCCGATTGCTTCGGAAAGGATCTAGATTTGTGTGGACGGATCAGTGTCAATCTAGCTTTGAGCAGCTGAAAGAAATGTTGACACAAGCCCCTGTTCTTACTTTACCCGTGGAAGATAAACCATATGTGATTTTCAGTGATGCTTCACATAGTGGTTTAGGGTGTGTGTTGATGCAAGAGGGTAAAGTTATAGCTTATGCTTCTCGGCAGTTGAAGCCGCATGAGCTTAACTATCTGACTCATGATTTGGAGTTGGCGGCTATAGTGTTTGCCTTGAAGATTTGGCGCCATTATTTGTTTGGAGAGAAATGCTTTATCTATACAGATCATAAAAGTTTGAAATATTTGGGTGTTCAGAAGGAGCTGAATCTTCGGCAAAGACGATGGTTAGAACTGATTAAAGATTACGACTACTTGATTGATTACCATCCTGGTAAGGCAAATGTAGTTGCTGATGCATTGAGTCGGAAATCTTTAGCAGGTTTAGCTGTTTATTCGCTCTCGTTGCTTGTTGAGTTGAGAGCGTTGCATGCTAGTTTTGAAGTATGTAATGATGGTGCATTATTAGCTCAGCTGCAGTTGAGACCAGTATTGTTGGATCAGATAAAGGAGGCTCAATTGGCGGATAAAAAAATTCAGAAGATTGTTTCAGATTGCCGAAGTGGAGAGAGCCGAGATTTTCTTGTGAAAAGTGATGGTAGCCTTTGGTTCAAGGATAGGTTGTGTGTTTCTGATGATGATAGTTTGAAAAGGATTATTTTGGAAGAAGCACATCAATCAGTTTTTGCTATACATCCGGGGAGTACAAAGATGTACCATGATTTGAGACAGTATTATTGGTGGTCTGGTATGAAGAGAGACATAGCGGAATTTGTGTCCAAGTGTCTCACTTGTCAAAGGGTAAAAGCTGAGCATCAAGTTCCAACAGGGTTACTTCAACCTTTAACAGTGCCTGAATGGAAATGGGAGAGGGTAACAATGGATTTTGTATCAGGGTTGCCATTGACTCAGAGTAAGCATGATGCTATTTGGGTAATTGTTGATAGATTGACAAAGACAGCTCACTTTCTTCCGATTCGGATGGATTATTCTCTTGAGAAGTTAGCTGAGCTGTATATCCGTGAGATTGTGAAGTTGCATGGAGTCTCAATTTCTTTAGTGTCAGATCGAGATCCTCAGTTCACTTCAAGGTTCTGGAAGAGTTTGCATGGGGCTATGGGTTCTCGATTGCACTTTAGTACTGCATTTCACCCTCAGACAGATGGGCAGTCAGAAAGAGTGATACAGATTATTGAGGATATGTTGAGAAGCTGTGCCATTGATTTTTTCGGAAGTTGGGACAAATTTTTACCACTTGTGGAATTTGCTTACAACAACAGTCACCAATCAAGCATTGGTATGGCACCATTTGAAGCCTTGTATGGTAGACGTTGTAGAACGCCCTTATGCTGGAATGAAACTGGTGAAGGTAAGCTAATTTGTCCTGATTTGGTTAGAGAGACTGAAGAGAAAGTGAAAATAATTCGGGGTCGATTGAAAGCAGCTTCAGACAGACAGAAATCCTATTCAGATTTGAAGAGGAGAGACATTGAGTATAATGTGGGAGATAAGGTATTTTTGAAAGTGTCTCCTTGGAAAAAGATATTGAGATTTGGTCCAAAAGGAAAACTAAGTTACATGCGGTGGAAACATACCCTTACAACCAAATCTAATGTCTAAAATGAAATAAATAGGATACCCACCAAACAGGTGAAAACTATCCTTTTATATTAATCCAAAATCTTTAAATAATAAATTAAATTATATAATAAAATCGAGGCACCCACAAATTGGAAACGTGCCTTTTACAATTCAAGAAATCAAATAAAAAATTAATTAAGCAAATTAAATCATTCGAGCATGATAATTAAAATAAAACATCCATCATAAAGTAAAATAAACTATCCATCATATAATAAAAGGCAAACCAAATAAATAATTAAAACTAAAGTTTAAATCACTAAGTAAATAAAATTAGGGTTTGAGATCTTAAGGTTTGGATTTATGGTTTCTTGGAATCTAGGGTTTAGGGTTTTAAATTAGGGTTTGAGTTATAGGTTTTGGATTTAGGCTTTGGTTTTAGGTTACTAGATTTAGGGTTTAGTTTAAGTTACTGGATATTTAGGATTTGGTTTAAGTTTTGGGAATTAGCTTTATTGGATTAGGGTTTTAGGTTTGTTGGATTTAGGTTTAAAGGTTTTATGAACTTTTCCTAGGGTTTGGTGTTTTAGGTTGGGGAATTTGAGAGTAGGGTTTACTGGATGAAGGTTTCGAAGAAGATTTAGGGCTTTTAGTTAATTATTTTAAGAATACAATTTAGGGCTTGGGAAAATAAATTAGGGTTTTCATAAATAAGAAGATAGTTTAGGGTTTTTGATATTTTGAAAAAAAATTAAGGTTTTGGATTAGGTTTTAAGGGTTTTAGGCTCACTGGATATTAGGGTTTTAGTATTTTTTGGAATTTAGAAAACTAGTTTTGGTGTTTTAACTTTGTAAAATAAATTTATAAATTAGGGTTTATAAATTGAAAATGGCTTTAGGGTTCATTAATTGAAAACAATTTAGGGTTTTGTAAATTATAAAATAAATTAGGGTTTTTATAAATTGGAAATAGTTTTAGGGTTTTTGAATTTACAAAACAGATTATGGCTTTTGGAAATTGTAAAGCAGATTAGGGTTTAGCAATTTAAAATAGATTAAAACAAAATCAAACAATTAAAATGTTTAAATGATAAGAAAACCTAGCTACTTTATGTTTTAACAAATTAAGTTTAGGCAAGGAAACCTATATATGAAGGCTCCACCAAATTGGTTGTTGATTCCAAGCTGCTGCAAGCACCAATGGTTGTTTCTAGCCAAGCAAAGATCAAAGACAATGATCACTGCCTTTGTTGATGTTTGATGAAAGTTGATTGCCACTGATTTTTGTTGCTTTCCTTGCTAAAATTGCCGATCCTTGTTAAATTATTAAACCTCATTATTTATAGACAAAGTCAGGGTAAATGTAATATCCCAAAATTTACCCTAGATGTTTTGGGGTTTTATTATTAATTTAATTGGATTTATTGTATATGTTTTATTGGAAGAGAAAAGGGTTTTTAGAGAGAGTGTATATGTTGTGTATATTAAAATATATACAACATATACATAAGTCTATGGAAAGTCAATGGAGATAGTGGAAGAAGATATTTGTTGTGTTTGAATTAATAATTAATTAATAAGGAATTAGATGAATGGAAGAGGTTGAAAGGGATTGTTTAATATTTTAATTTGCTTGGTTGGGAGGATTTTAAGGAAAAGAAGAGTTTGACTTTGGGTTTCTCTTTCTTCCTTCTTCTTTCTTTCTCATTGCCGTGGACCATTTCCTTCTCCTTCCTATGCTTTTGTTTTGGCCGGCCAACTAAGGGACAAGAGAACAAAGGAGAGATTTGAACCTTTAAACTCAAGATCTAAGGAAGCATTCAAGAGATCAAGTGGAAAGTTAAGAGATTTCTTCATCCTTGGTAAGTTCTTCACTTGATCCTTTAATTTCTTTGAGTTTTGAGTTGAGTTTGTGGATGGTATGTGATTATGTTGTTTAAGATGGGTTTAAGAGTGTTTGGGTAACTGATTTCTTGTTTTTGGGGATGGTGTGAAGGAAAGAGTAAGTTGTTGAAAGTGAATGGTTTGAGGTTGTGTTTAGGTTTGTGTTGATGATTTTTGATTTGAGATTGGAAGAATGTCTTTAGTTGTTTTAGCATTTTTGTAAGTTTGTTATGGTTTTTGGGTATGTTGAGATGACTTTGGTTGAAGTGGTTTTTGGTGAAAGAAAGAGTTTTGTTGGTTGTGTTGTTGTTTTGGCCGGAATCTGGGTTTTTGGTCTGACACGTCCAGGATTTTGGGCTTGTCGATGGCTCTATGTTTTGGTTGGATGGCACGAGCAGTGACACGCCCATGTCACTGAACGTGCTCAAGGCCGTGTTATTGAGCGTGTCATAGCCACTGTGTTTTTGGGAATTGACACGGCCTTGAGCACGTTCATGATGTTGGAAGTATTGTTGAGAGGCAGAATGTATTACACGCCTAGTAACACGCCCGTGTTGTTGAGCGTGTAAAGGCTACTGTGTTGTGGAGTTAGGGCACGGTCATGGACACGCCCGTGTTGTTGAGCGTGTCAAGTTTAGAGTTTGCCCTAGTTGGTTCTTAGCCTTATGATCTTATGTGGGTTTCATCTTCCTTTTGGAATAGGTTGTGAAGAAGGTGAATTACCCTAATTCAAGAAGTGAAAGATTATTGGAAAGAGAGGTGTTTAATATTGTGTGGGTTGCATTTAAGGTAAGTACAAACATTGCATTGTTGAATACATCCATTTGAGGTGGCATTGTTGATTGTACATATATGAATAATGTGATATTTTGCGCATTGTGAATCTTATGAAATGTAATGTGCTATATGAATGATGATGAATTATCTTTATGTGAATGGAGATATGTTGAAACCATTGTTGTTGGACATGGTTATGCAAATGAAATTGATGAGGCATGATTGCCTATTTGAGTATGAGATAATTGTATGTTTAATATGTTCATTCAATTTTAGAGTTCTGGTTTTGGGCGGCATGCCTATAAAATGAGTAGTAACAGTCTAGCCGGGTTGAGGATCTCTTCAAATTGAGTTGAATGGAGGTTCAAGAGACTGGGTCTGTTACACTATGAATAATGTGAAATGATTAATGTGAAAATAAGTAACAGTCTAGCCGGGTTGAGGATCTCCTCGATTAGTCGGGTTGATGGTCCAAGAGACTGGGTCTGTTACAGGTAACAGTCTAGCCGGGTTGAGGATCTCCTCAAGATGTTGAGTTGATGGTCCAAGAGACTGGGTCTGTTACCCTATCCATGGATAGAGAGATATGTATATTGCCTACGGGCTTAATTATTGTGGTTAAGAACCAAAGCAGCAACTCTGAATTTTGAATATCATATTAAATGCTAGTTGGGCCCATAGGTGTCTATATTGAATGGATGATGATATGATTATTGAAATAATGAAATGTAATGTTTATAAATATGATCTTTATTGGTTGAATGTATGAAATTGATATTGACATTTCATATTATTATCATGGTTTGTGCTACTGAGTTGTTGGCTCAGCGCGATTGTGGTTCATCGCGCAGGTGGTAGAGTTGATAGGGTTGAGACTGAGGATTCCTCTAGACCTAGTTGAGTTGTGCTTGAAGAGTTGGATTAGAGCTTAAAGATCAGAGAGTCAAGCTGCCAATCATGTATATATTCTATGTTTTGTTTATTTGGATTTTATGTATTTGAACTTGTAAAAGCTTGTAATAACTTCCGCTGCGGATTACTAAACATTTTTATATATAGTGTCTTTTGAATTTTCTTTTAAACGTTTGAGATATGATTTGTGTATTTTTAAACAGTGACATGTTCTATATTCGGTATACGTATTTTACGATCGTATAAGCATGCTTGGTACCTATACGGTATATAGGAGTGTTACAGTAAACCTAAACTTAACTGCCTAATCCAAAACATAAAAGGATTCTAATTTAATTAGGAAACTCAATTGTTGGCCAAAATTTCTTCAAAATCAAAGCTCATGTCGATTTGGTTGCCCGAATCGACATGGTCAAAGGCCATGTTGATTTGGTGTGCTAAATCGACATGGGACCAAGGCAATGTTAATTTGGTGTGCCAAATCGACATGAGCCTTGGCTCATGTCCATTTGGGCAACCAAATCGACATGACCCATGGTTTATGTCAAATTTGGCCCTCCAAGTCGACATGAACCATGGTTCAGGTCGCCTAGGGCCCACCTGACTCAAAATTAGTCTAAAATAAACTACAATTGGACTGAACAATTGAATTTGGGCCGAATAAATTAAACTTGGACATTTAAAATATTAATCAATTAAATATATGCCCTTCAAAATCGGACCGATCTATTTAAAGACCTATTTAAACGTTATAAATTAGGTTTAAATCTTTTAAAGTTGGTCTGACTTTATTTTGGCATCCTTTAATTAGGACCATACCAACTTAGGGCCAAAATTAAGGGTCTACAATTTTATTAATTTGCAAATTCAAAATAATTGGTTGTTGCTAATTCATGAATGTAAGAACTAATAAATTGATAATTGTTAATTAATGAAAAGAAAAAAATTAAATTGCAAGGGTATATTAATTGCAATTTGAGAATTAAGTTTTGATTAAATTGATCTATAAAACCATTCTAAGAATTTGAATTAATCTTGCTCAACCATCACTCATTTTACTTTTAAATTTTAATTGCTTTTCACCATTATAACATATCACTCTCAAATTTTAATATTTTATTTCAGTCAAACTATTGCAAAACAGCACCTTCCTTATGAGACGGCCTTGAGATAATCACCATTGCTACAATAGCCTCAGTATACTTGTGAGTGCTGTTTGGTAGTAGTATTAAACAGAACGCAACAAATAGCATATTTTTTTATGTGTATAACTTGAGTATATAGACTATAGTAAGTGTCATAATATTTTTAAATTACCTTAATTAGTGGTTGTTTAATGTTATGAATAAGTCTATAATATAATTGGTTAAACTATATGAAGGGCTAAATATATATATATATAGATATAGATTATGATATTTAATTCATGGAATCAAAAAAATATGACCAACCAATAAGAAAAATATACATGCATATATACATTATATATATATGAATTTCTAAGTCAAAAAGTATGACTAGTTATGTGCTAAATTGAGAAATAATGATTTGCTAGGTAGCAAAATCCATTATCTTAACTAAAATTTTATAAGTGGTAAAGTGAAATCATGTATAACTAAAGTTATAGAACATGTTTTATAACACGTATACTATAAAACCTGTAAGTAATTAATTAAATTATAAGTAAAAGTCAAGCATGTATATATATATTTATATATATATAGACCAAATTGTTTCAAGTAAGACCTTCCTGGTGAGCCTTCTGAGACTAACCTAAGGACCAAATTGGTTTTCTAATAATCATGTTGATAGAGCGCAACCTTAGTGGGGGTTAAACCACTAGGTAGTGCATTGGTGTTCTGAAATGTGCATAAGGGGGAGGTTACCTGTAATGCTTAGAAATGTTAAGCAACAATTTTTCATACTAATTATATGCATAAAAGTGTAAGTCGGACCGATCATGATATTATGTGTGATTCATTTTTAGAATTGGTAGTGATAAGGTTGATAAGGCCTTAATAAGTGAAAAATTAAATTCAGATATAGACTTAATCATTATTTCTCTAAAAGAATCTTAAAGGGATAAAAAAATATAGATATGCCCTTATGACCCTGAAATAAAATTGTCACAATTAGAATGTGAAATATGGATGATGGGGCTTTAAAGTAGCTAAAGTAGTTATTTTTACAATTTTACAGAGTTAAAAATTGGATTAAGGGATAATAAAAGAAAGTAAGTGTACCAAAGTTATGGTATGAGTGGTACATGGGATTATAACCCTAATTACTTTATAAAAATGATTTCTAGTCTTTTATTCATCCTTCTTTCTAAGCCTTGGACAAAATTATTCTTCTTTCTCCACCATTATCATTTGCTTTCTTCATCTTCTTCCAATTTTTAACTTAGAAATCATAGGAATTTTGGAGGTAAATCACGTTTTTAGTGAGAGTTAGCTACTTTAAGCATGAATTTTAAATATTATTGGGAGTGTACATTTAAAATGTAGGTTGTGATTTGTTGTTTTTGGGATTTATTAGAATTACAGACTGTGAGCGGGGATTTTTGCCCCTACTCCTTGTGGAACGGTTCTTGCGACTTTGACACTTTTATGATCTGGGCCTTAGAGAACACGGGCCTAAACCTGGAGAATAGGAGTTGCCACCATGAAGGGCAAAGAAAATAGAAAGGGGTGGATGACTCGATTCCTAAGGAATCCCCAACCCCTACTAGGTTTGGATTCTTGGTACGTATGGGGAAGGTGAGAATAACCCAACACCTTTATAGTGCTTGGTTCATTGGAACCGACCTCCTTTTCAAGTCTAAACATTATTAAATTCTTAACTTATTATAACATCATCCATAATACATGCAATTATCTAAAATAAACATTTATTAAAGCAAATCAATCAAACAAAATGGTCACCCATACAATATGAAAATATGCCCTTACAATGTCCAATGTCCAAAATACAAGTAAATAAAATAGGATACCCACCAATTGGTGGAAATATGTCATTTACAATGATCCAAAATCTATAAAATAAATTAGATTACAAAACCTAATAAGGCATGCATGAGTGGAAACATGTCTTTTACATTATCCTCTAAATTCAAACAATTAAGCATATATAATTGAAACATTCATGGAAAATAGTTGATTCAAACATTCAATTCATTCAAAGTAGACAATTTATTTACCATACAATTAAAAATAAAACTAAGGTTACAACTTTGGCTAAATTAGGATTAGAACACAAATTTAGGGTTTTAATAGATAAGTTAGGGTTTTGGAAACAATATTAGGGTTTTAATATGTAAATTAGGATTTTGGAAACAAGATTATGGTTTTAATATATAAATTAGGGTTTGAGAAATAAATTAGGTTTTAGGATGAAAGTATGCAAGATTAGGATTTTCACATATAAACCAAGATTGAAATTAATAAACTAGGGATTAATATTCAATTCCAGGGTTTAATATATGAACTAAAGCTAAAACATGCAATCTAGGCGTTTAATATGCAAATCAAGGTTATAACATGCAAAATATAATAAAAATACGCAAGATTATGGTTTGATATTCATAAAAATATAAGTGATTGAGTTTCTCTTTGTTTTAATTGAAACCCAAGGCTTACTATGAACAAATTGTAATAAAAAAACATTGCAAATTATTCATAGTAAGTCTCAAACTTAGGACTAAAATAGACAGAAATATCCACTGGCCGTGTGATCCTTATTTTTATAAATTTAAAACCCCAATCCGAGTTTTAGGATTAAACCATAAAATTGCATGAACAAACCTAATCATGCATGTTTTGATTATAGTTTGCATATCAAAACCTAGATTTGCTTATTATTCTTCAATTTTTAAACCTTAGGTTTGCATAAGAAACCCTAGTTGGATGAAAAAAACCATACTTTCCATGTTGGACCATAGATTTAGGATTAAAACACTAACGTTTCTATTAAAACCCTAATATGTTCATAAAACCCTAATATTTATAAAGCCTAATTTTTGTAACCCTAAACCCTAATTCCACAATAAAACCCTAATTCAACAATAAAATTGCATCTTATAAATCGTTTACTTTTCAGGGGCGCTGCTTCCAATCCCCCACAAGGGGTGCCGCCCCCTTGATCCCCTATAATTCATTAGCAGATTAATATTTATATATGTTTGTTAATTTTCTTTTTAATTATTTAATTCTTTTCATATATATTTGTATTATCTTTCCTTGCCTTATTCTTTTCCTTGGATTTACTTGTGTTTTAAAAGGAAATTGTACAAGGTATGTTTCCACTTTGTGGGCGCCTTGTTTCTTTTAAGTATTTATTTTAATTTTCAGTTTAAGGACTAGGAGATTATTGTAAGGGACATTATAGCCCCTTGATTTTGGCCCAAAGCTAGTTTGATCCTAATTAAAGATGGCCTAAGTACTTATTGGTCATTCTTAATGGCTTAAACATATTTTAAGCTTTTATTTTGATTCGTCAAATTTTTATAAGGCCTAAATGAGTCCTGTTTAATTTTTAAAACTTTTAAATGGTCCAAAAGTGACTTTTAAACCTTGAAATGGTTTGAAAGTGAGTTTTAAAACATAAAAATAGTTTGAAAGCCATTTTGGTTCGACATTGGATCATGTTATGTTGAATTGGGCTTGCCCAGCTTGATATGGATGGTCCATATTGAACTAGGCATTGCCTAGTTCGATATAGACCTTGTCCATATCGAACTAGGGCAAACCTAGTTTGATATGGACATCCATATCGAACTAGTGCATGCCCAGTTCGATATGGACCCTAGTTCATATTGGATTAAAGTATGTTTAGTTCGATATGGTTAGGTTTTGGCCTCGAATCCAATTTGTTTTAATTCGACATGGTCACGATTCATCTGGAATTAAAATTATTTTAATTCAATATGCCTCAGAGAAACCATGATTAAATAGGAAACTCATACTGGTTTAACAGACTTAACCTAATTATTTTCATATAAATATAGGTTTTAAAGACCAGAAGTCGGTAGCAACAATCAAGAATAAGCAGTAATAACCAGACAATAAGTATTAAACCCTAGCAGCATTAAGCAACATTGAGTGAGGAGTTGGCAAAAACATAGAACATCAACCATCAAGAAACCAGAAGGCAATCGACGATTGCCTTCACTCTAGTGCAAATATAAAGCTTGGATCAACATGAAATATTGGTGGAACCAACAAATGGAGGTTTGGAATCCCTTATTTAGTTTGTTTTAAATTTACAATAATCTGTACATTATTGTTTGATTCATCAAACTATTCTTAGCTAGTTATTTTATTTTTAAAAAAACATTTAGTAGCTTTGTTTGAGACCCCAACAATTAGTTTATGCCCAGTAAACTACTTAATTTAACATCACAGTAGCTCATTCAATCAAAAGTTCAATATCATAGTAGTCACTTTCATTCAATATTAATTTGAGATAAATATCCAGTGACCCAAAGTTTGTAAATACAATTGCAGTAGCTAAGTTTTTTCAAATACCAAAACCCTAACTTTATTTTCTAAAACCCTAATTCTATTTCATGTAGCCAGAAACCCTAATTCTACTTTTTAAAAACTAAAAACCCTAGCTTTATTTTCAAAATCCCTAATTTCCCTTCAAAACCCTAATTTTATTTTTAAAACCCTAATTTACATGTAAAAATCCTAGTTTAAGTAAAATCATAATTTGTATAAATATAAAACCATAGTTTAGGAAAAAACGCTAATTTCCCAACAAAACAATATCATGTAAATCATCTACCTTTTGGGGGCCGCTATTCGATAAGGGGTAATAGAGATGGAAGCGATACTGGGCATCACATTGATACCAAACTCCACCTCTCTCTTTGGAGGTAACCCTAGTAACTCCTCGGGGAACACACCCAAAAACTTTACTACTATAGGTATACTGTCCAATGGAATCCTACTATCTAGTATCTACCACATGAGCCGAATAAGCCTCACACCCTCTTTCGAATCATCCTCTTAGCTAATATTGCTGAAACAAATAGGGATGTGAGGTGTCTCGGCTCACTAGATACCACTACTTCTCTCTCATCATGTGTTTTCAGAGTAACACATTTTTGCAGATAGTCTACTAATGTTCCATGTCTGGATAACCAATCCATACCCAGAATCAAGTCCTACTCCCTAAAGGATATCTCAATTAGGTCATCGAGAAATTCCTCATCATGAATAACAACTAGACTATATCGGTGTATTCTACTAACTATCACACTGTGCCCTGATCACTAGTACATTAAATTCTAATGACTCAAAATGCATATCACCCAAAGGCATAATGGATGCACTGATGTATGAATGTGTCGATCCAGGATCAATCAACCCATGCATAAGAATGCCAAATAAAAGAAATGTATTAGCCACAACATCCAAAGCATGCTCATGTCTCTATATTACAAATACTCTATGTGATGATCCTGCCTAGTCTATTTCACTAGTCCCTACCATGGATCCCCCTCTCTAACTAAATCCAGATCTACCACCTCTACTGCCACCTCTGCCTCCATGACCTCCTCTATCACTGGGTCTGGAAACTGCTATCTTAGTCTGTCTATCTATGGGTGGCACTGGATAATCTCAAAGAAAATTATCTATGGAGCCACATCTGAAACAAACTAGTATACGGGTGAGAAAGGGAAAGTCACCTAAACCTAAGACCTCAAAGAAGAATGTCTCAACCATTAAAAAAGGGAAAGGGGTAGCAATTAGTGAACCTCCAACTAAACCCAAACACTTCAACCAAAAAAGTGTCTAACACCACAAGCCTAAATACAAAACTTAAGATGAGAAAACCAAATGTTACATAGTTAAAAAGAAAAATATTGAGCGTACGAAATGCCTGCTGAAGGTATGCATATAACCCTCAGTATCCAAAGTGAACTCTAAAGGTATCTTGATAGAATAGGGTGGAGACACTTTGCCTTTCCTAATGAATTAGGATACCCTAGTCTCTCAAGGGAATTCTTAATGTTCCGTAGAGTTAAAAAGAACCATAATGCTCTCATAGGATTCTATGGAGTATATTTTAGGCTAATTGGTCAAGAGTTTGCCCTATCCTTAGAGGAATTTGCTGAAGTTTGGGGCTTTCAAACTCATGGAGTATTTTCTTATTTTGACAAGGACTTTCTTTTAAAGAATTTCTCATCTTTTTGGAGTGAACTATCCATAGAAATTGAATACAATAATAGATCCTCCAAGGCCATCTATTTCAAAACCTTAATCTTTTGTCTCCTTTGTAGGATCATCACCTACACTGTCCATTAAAGGAGTGATGAAAATGAGAAAGTCACACAATGTGACTTATTTTTCCTCTATGCTTTAGAACACAATGAACCTGTCCAAACCATCTGATTCCTCATTGACACCTTTCTTCACCATGGAAAGTATAGGGTTGGGACTTTCTTTCTCTCTTCTCAAATCACTCAAATTGCTAGACAATTAGGTTTATTAACCCATGAAAACTAAGCAACCTTAAGTGATCCATTTGACCCTGCCACAAACTCAATCAACCTTGATTACCTTAAGAATGCTAGATGCATCCAAAAGGCTGATGATCATTGTGAGTACATATTTGGTATGAAATGTGTGATTCAAAGATAGAGAAAAAGGCCTAGGTACCACATCACATAAGAAGAAGGTGGAGAACCTATAACAGTTGGGGTTGAGCATCCTCCCAAACCAACCAATCCCATATAAGAAAAGGGTGAATCCTCAGAAACTATGAAGCTCCTTCTCAAATGTAACACCTTTATACCCTATATACATATAATACATATGCCAGTATATGAAAAATATGCATATACATTATAAAAATGTCACAACCCGATTTAATAAAAATTTTCACATTTCAAATTTAAAATCTCAAATACTTTGTAATGTATATTTAAATAATAAATAAAATATTCTTTATTACTCATAGGTTCCAAAATAAATACTTTATATGAAAATATCTGAAAAAAAATTTGCCAGAGTTTTGTCTATAATTTGGACTTTCCCAAATATCAACAAACCACAACTTGCATAAGAAAAACACTCCCAATAAAAACCAATCATATATTTCACCCATACTCCTCAATTTCTTGAAGTTTCTCAAAACATTTATACATATACATATATATTTATCAAAAACACATATAAACCTCACATTACCCAATTCATCCAAAACATCCTTATAATTACAATATATACACCATAACATAATATAATATACATAATATCAAAATGTAATATAAAACATATACATGCTGGCAGTGTCACTGATCTTGATGCCCACAACCAACTCTATAAGCAAAATCTCAAATTTAGACCTGACCTGGTTTAGAAAAACTCTCCGGCTCTACCGGATTGCCCCTGTCACCTCCGATGAATTACAATCGCTCTAAACTAAAAGCTTAGTAGTACAAACTTTTATAATAAGAAAAATGTAAAGCAATGCCAATGCACAATGCCTTTTATATCATGTCACAAAGTGTCATATAATTTCATTTTAAAACATATTCTTCAATTATTTTACAAATCACATAAGCACAAACACAAGCACTAGCCCAAAGATCTGTCATTCAAATCCCAGAGTTACTGTTTTGATCTAAATTGACACCAATTGTCTAGGCCCGAAGGCAAATCATAGTAATACTCAAAAGCTAGCCCCAAAGGCAAATCATATCACATTGACGCCAAGCATCTAGCCCCGAAGGCAAATCAAAGTGTTACCCAAAAGCTAGCCGCGAAGGCAAATAATGAGGATAACCTCATAGGCATATCGCCAAACACAGAACTCTAGAAATTGAATAACATACTAGGCACACAATTATTTCATATTTTCCATTATCAATTTCATTTTCATTTTCTCATAATCAACTAGGCACATTGCCTCTTTTCTCATTATCAATTAGGCACTTTGCCTCATTTTCTCATTCTTCTCAATGTCATTTCATTTCAATTTATCACATTTCATCATATCTCAATATATCATCGCAATGTAGCACATTCCACATCAAAATCACATTACCAAACACTTTGCGCTATTTTCACATAATTTACATAATTCATATTTTATGCAATTTAGCCATTAAAAATGGATTTTCATAATGCATGTAATGCATATATAACATTACACATGTCATAGCACATTGTTCATGAATAATCAATGCATTAAGTAGCTTAACATATTTTTCAACAAAAATGTGTTAAGCCCGAAGTAATGCAAACATAAACATTTTATCCAAAGTTTGTACTTACCTCTAAAAGCTTTCAAATGCAAGCTTAAAACCAAACTCCAATCTCCTCTTTTTACCCTTCAACATTAGGGTTGGGAAAACTACAACTTCTCAATGCCTATACCAAATGTGATAAAAAACAATAATTAAATATCACATTCTAAGGCATTTCCAATCTTAAACCATAATTAAACATCATTCTACACAAAACTCCAAAATTAAGCCTTACCTCACTTTAACTTAGGAAAACCATATTAAACCATTCAAATTTGTGTTTTATGTTTATTAATATCATTAAAAACATTTTTTAACATGTTTAAACCATTCACATTAATTAAACACATGCCTTAGTACAAAATCCTAAAATGGCATAACCTTCACCATTGAAGGTTTTCCATTCCAACTCAATCCAATTATCAATCCAAGCTTATATTCATCACTTATATCATTAAACAACATGATTTAAACATTAAAATCAACCAATTCACCATCTTTGAAATTTCATTTTTCCAAAACCCTAAATCAACACTTCCATTCTCAAAATCTAATCAAACTTATCCAAATCCATTATTTGACTTTAAAATACTTGTTTATGCATCAAAATAAAACATTTAGAACGAAATTGTGCAATTAAATCACATGATTTCACAAACCCAAAAGTTCGATAACCCTAAATTCTCTCTCTTCACCAAACTCAACTTAAATTCAACCATTTCTTCAATCCAACCTTGAACTCATTGTTAGATACTCAAAACAACTTCATTCATGCCCAAATAAGCAATTAAAACCCACCACTCCAAAAATTCAAAATCAACATAATCATAAAATCATGGATTTCCAAAGAAAAATGGTAGAGAACTTACTAATTATGGAGAAAAACCATGAAAATCCACTTGAAACTTGTTAAATCCTTCAATTCTTGGAGCAAGAAAGAAGAAAATCTTTGAGTTTGGATAACAAGGTGGCTTGCCTTCAAGGGAAGAAGAAGAAGATGAAAAAAAAATCAATTTTCTCTTTCTTTCCACTTTCTTTTTAAACCATATATATATAGAATATTTTAATATATTATTAACTAATTATTTAATTATTTATTTAATTAATAAAAATCCAAAATTTACATCTTCCATTAAAAATAATTTATCTTAAAATTATTTAAATAAATTTCAATTTCCAAAGTATATATATATAAATGCCATTTGACTTGTTGACTTTTCTTTTAAAAATGTTGACTTTTGTTGGCTTTGTATATTTTATGTATATTTCATGTATATTTCACATATACATTCCACTTTTTACCTAAAATCATTCAATTTTTCATTTAAATTATTTATTTAATTTATCCCATTTTATTTTATTTTATTTTTAAAAATATCGGATGTTACAATTCTCTCCCGCTAAAGAAAATTTCATTTGCGAAGTTACTTGCTCTCAACTTTGGAACAACCGAGCATACTCACTCCGCATCATTTGCTCGCTCTCATATGTTACCTCCTCAGTTTCATGATTCTTCTAAAGGATTTTCACCAGTGGCACCTTCTTATTCCTCAACTCTTTCACTTCTCATGGCAAAATCGCCACTTGTTGTTCCTCATAAGTCAGATTTGGACTCACCTCAATGGACTCCACTGACAAGATATCAGATAGGTCTGACCTATATATCCGAAGCATAGATACATGGAATACAATGTGTATCCGATCCAACTCAGGTGACAGAGAAAGTCTATAAGCCACTGTACCAACTCTCTCTAGTATCTTATATGGTCCTATAAAATAAGGACTCAACTTCCCTTTGCGGCCAAATCTCAGAATCTTCTTCCATGGAGACACCTCCATGAAACTTTATCTCCCACACTGAACTCTATGTCTTTCCTCTTCAAATATGTATAGGATTTATGTCGATTTGAAGCTATTTTCAAACGGTCCCGAATCAACTTCACTTTCTCTTCCATTTTCTTAATCAAATCGGTACCAACCAATTTACCTTCTCCAACCTCATCCCAACACAAAGGTGTCCTACACTTCTTGCCAAACAAGGCCTCATAAGGTGCCATCCCAATACTGGACTGATGACTATTGTTATATGAAAACTCAATCAATGGCAAGAATCTGTCCCAGCTCCTAATGAAATTAATGATACAGCTCCACAATGTATCCTCTAAAATCTGTATCACTCTTTCTGACTGCCCATCTATCTGAGGATGGAAAGCAATGCTAAAATGCAACTAAGAATCCAATACATCCTGCAAACTCCTCCAAAATCTTGATGTTAACCGAGAATCTCGATCTGACACCAAAGAAACTGGGACCCTATGCAATATCACTATCTCACTGATATATAACTCAGCCAACCTCTCAAGTGAATAGTCCATCCAAACTGGAAGAGAATGAGCTATCTTCATCATTCAATCAACTATCACCCAGATTGCATCATGCTTCTTCTGGGTTAAAGGCAGTCCATTCACAAAATCCAACATCACTCGCTCCCATTCCCACTCTGGTACTGATAATGGTTAAAGCAAGCCTGAAGGAACCTGGTGCTCAACCTTCACTCTCTGGAAAGTGAGACATCTGGATATAAATTATTCTATGTCCCTCTTCATACCTGACCACCAATAATATTATTTCCTAATATATATTGATACTACCAGTTTGCATAGCATAGACTAACTGATATGCTTCCTCTAATCTCATCCTCTTTAATCTTGCATCATCAGGAATGCACAACCTATCTCTGTACCATAGACTATCATCATCTCTCACATGAAAGTCTAGACTATCCCCCTTTTTGCAATCCATCATAATCTTCTAGATTTTCTCATCTGCCAACTGGGCTTCCCTGATTTGATCTAACAAAACTGGCCTCAACTGCAACTGAGCCATCAATGTACCATCATCACAAAACTCAAATCTGGCATGCAACGTTCTCAACTCAATAAGCAAAGAGAGTGAATAAGTAGTCAAACATGCTAAAGACTTCTGACTTAAGGCATTAGCAATAATATTTGCCTTGCCAGGATGATAATCAATCAAATAGTCGTAGTCTTTAATCAACTCTAACCACCGTCTCTACTGAAGATTCAACCTCTCTCTGAACACCCAGATACTTTAAACTCTTATGATTCGTATAAATGAAACATTTCTCCCCATACAAGTAATGCCATCAAATCTTCAATGCAAAAACTATGGCTGCTAGCTCCAGATCATGAGTCAGATAATTTACCTAATGAGGCTTAAACTATCTAGATGCATAAGCAATGACTCTACCCTCCTACATCAAAACACAACCTAAAACACTATATGAAGCATCACTATATATCACATAAGGTTTACCTTTCACAGGTAGGGTAAAGATAGGAGTTTGATTCAACATCTCCTTTAACTGCTCAAAACTCGCTTGATAATGATCTGTCCAGACAAATCTCACTCCTTTCCAAAGTAATTTGGTGAGTGGTGTAGCTATAATAGAAAAATCCTTCACAAAGATGATAATAGCCTACCAAACCCAAAAAACTTCTAACCTCTGTCACAGTCTTTGGTGGACTCCAATTCAAGATAGCCTTGACTTTACTCGGATCAACTTTAATATCCTCTACTGAAACCACATGGCTAAGAAATGACGCGGACCCTTAGCAACGATGGCAGCAAACCCAACGTATAACAATGGTAGAGAACTCCTTGAAACTTGATAATCACCTCCTAAGGAACCCAACGCCTATAAAGAGATGCGAACTCACTATGATTGAAGGATTTAGTTGGTAAGAAGAAGGAAAATGCCACAACTCTTGTTGATAAGTAAACCTAATTCTTGATGCAAAGAAAGAATTAAAGAATCCACTCTAATCTCTCTCACACGAAAATTCACAAGAAGAACTTGTAGAAGAATTCGATAAATTTTTATTAATTGTTGTATGTCAAATTTGGCCTAATAGTGCCCTTAAATAAGGGTTACAAAATTCCTAATTGTGTAACACCCCATCTCAGCCTACGTTTATAGACCAAGATGGACTGTTATCTCATAATGATTGTGTCTTAATATTTTACTTAGCCAATTTTAAGTGTAGATTTTAAAAAAATTTTGCCAGAGTTTCCCCTATATTTAGGGGTCCCAAGTGTCGCCAAAACTGATTTTTTTTTAAAACAATTTTGTTCTCAATCCAACAACCTCAATCAATCTCAAACAGTTCCATAGTCGAACTCCTTATACCCTCCACTACAACCTGCATTAAAGTTTCACACTTCTATACACACATCCATACACACTAATTCATACAACATACATTAGTTAATATACTTAGCACACGTACTTTGGTCTTTTACTAGTCATACATACAATTCTTAGTTACACTAACATATGTACATGCCATTCTAGTTACATTACTTATAATATCTTTCTATCCGAAGAGTTGCCAACACCAGCTGCTCGGAACACTGTAGAAACCAGCTTCTTGCTCAACCTACGAGTTTAGAAAGGAAACTAAACTCGCTAAGCGTTTGCTTAGTGGGTACATAAATCATTGCATTTCATAAATAAAATAAATGAGTAATTCAAAACATGCATTTGAATACTTTAATTAAATGAATAAGATATAAACATAATGATAAAAGATTAAATCCCATATTCTGAATTTATAAAGTACTCATTTTGCTTTTATCAATTTAGGTGCTCTACTGGTCTAACAGAACATCAGCGGATAAGGAAGAGTCGTGATAAACATATCTCATCATGATCATATTTCATTATCTTTCATCATATTTCTTGCACATGTGCCAATGGCCATTATCATTGCATCATTGATCATATCATTGTAATCATCGGCCTTCAGCCGGAATATCATATCATGTCATAAGCAGTACTGCAGTAATAGTATGATGCATCATACCCTTATCTCAAGGGTTCTGTCATAACCAAGTAGAGCATAAATAATTTATTAAATTACTTTGATCATGATATTCAATAAGCCATGATTTGTCCATAATGCATGTATTGTCGGAATAGCTTGTCATAATGCCTTTCTGATCATTTCCAATTCTCCTTCATGTCATTTTATATGATTTAACATCAATCCATATCATAATATTCAAGTTTTAACACATTTAGAAAAATGACCAAAGGAATAGTAGCGCGGCGCGTAAAATCGGCAACGCAATGGCACGCGACCACTAAATGGTAAAATCTGTTTTTACTGCTGAAAATCAGTCAACTTTGGCAACGGTTTTGACCAAGTAAACAAACTTATTTTTGGCTGAATTTTTGCAGGAAAACACTTTCATAAGTTAACTAAATGCATGTAAAATTTTGTCGAAAAATTCTTTCGTTTGCCCCTTCAACGGACTGCCCAAAATGAAAGCTGCAGAATGGTGCCCAAAAGGGACCATTCGGCCCAATTTTCCAAACTTGAGGGAAATTCATTTTTTTCTTGCAAAATTGATTTTTAGAATCCTTTTGTGATACCATTGAAGGACTAAGGGTCCCTCTTCCAAAAATCAAACCAAAGGAGTGATTAAAAACTCATCAAAGTTTATGAATAATTGCATAAATTTAGCTAGTTTGTTTTGTTTTCATTCTTTTCATAATCAATTGATTACAAATGGTTCAAGAGCACTTTCCCACATATTTACCACACATAATAACATCATTTCAAAACCATTTCAAAAATCCCATAATGCAAAATATGTGAATTAATTGAAAAGGCAATGATTTAAGTACCAAACCTTAATTCTTTTCACTTGTTTCTAGTTCTTTTATGTCTTCTTTGCTTCCTTCTCTCTCACTTCTTGATTTCCTATAATTTTCATAAAATCCATGTCAAGAACATAATAAAATTTAAGTGCTTCATGCCTTCTTTTGCTAACTAAACTACTAGTCATCCTTTTTATCCTTAATCTTATATGTGCAAATCACCTCTTTCACTTTTCCTCAACTTCTTAAATTTTCTATAATCATCATATTTATTCTTTCATTTTTATCTTACAAATACTATAACCAATGAAAGAAATAGAACCATAGATGAATTTCCTTACCTCAAAATCTTATTCTCCACCAAAGTTTGCAATCTCTCCCAATTCTCCAAATTTGGCTACGTGAAAAGAAAAAAAACAATCTCTCTCTCTTTTCCCTTCCTCCTATTTTCGGCCAAGCAAGAACAAAGAGAGTTCTTGGCTTTATTTTTGTGGTTTTCTCTCCTCCAAATGGCAGCCAAGAGAGGTTGATAGGTCATGGTGTAGATGTTGATTTCCCATTGGTACACATATGTGAGAAAATGGCCAATTCTCATTGGTCCAAATGTCTCCTTCTTTAATTTATTTACAACCCAAGCCCTTGGACTTCATCTTAATTATATTTTGGCCCCTCAACCTCATTGTGCTGTAATTTTATGCTCTAAGGTGTGAAAAGACCAAAATACCCTCCGGCGGTTACTCGTTCGTAACTTTTAAACCGCGCACTTTCGCCGAATGCTGTGGTACACTTTTTGACTCAGTTTTTCCTCTACTTTTCATTTTTGAGATCCTTTATTACTTTCGAGACACTTTTAAAAATGACCATGATGCCCCTGGTCAAAATCCCCTATATCTTCCAAACCGTGCTTTTTCGGGAAAAACCGTGTCGCACCGTTACTGTCCGATTTTTCTCTACTTTCCATTTCTGGAGTCTGTTATGTGCACTATTAAGGACCTCCGGAACAACTTTTGGTAATTACGGTCACCTCCCCAAAACTTTACAATATTTTCAAATAGGTCCTTTCAATTTTACAGAACTTCCCTTCACTTCGTGCTTTTGAGTAGCTTCTCGGGAGGGTTCCTCTTACTGTACATGGACGTACTGTACATATGTACAAATTGGGTCGTGACATTTCTTCCCCTCTAAAATTTAAGCTTCGTCCCGAAGCTAGTCAGTTGTAAACAAATGCGGGTATTGCTGCTTCATAGTTTCTTCTCTTTCCCAGGTTGCCTCTTCTATCTTATGATTTCTCCACAATACTTTAACCAGAGGAATTTTCTTATTTCTCAATTCTTTAACCTCTCGTGCCAAAATCTTCACTGGCTCCTCTTCATAAGTCAAGTCGGGCTGGACCTCGATATCTTGTGTCTTGATGATGTGTGCAGGGTCTGAACGATATCGTCGTAACATTGAAACATGAAAAACATTATGTATCCTATCCAGTTCGGGTGGTAGGGCTAACCGATAAGCTACTGGGCCTATACGTTCGATGACTTCGTATGGTCCAATGAATCTGGGACTTAACTTGCCTTTCTGCTTAAATCTCAGTACTTTCTTCCATGGAGAAACTTTAAGGAAAACTTTGTTCCCTACTGCAAATTCTATGTCTTTTCGTTTCAGGTCTGCGTACGACTTCTGTCTATCTGATGCAACCTTTAGTCTGTCCCGAATGATGTTAACTTTCTCCTGAGTCTCCTTTACAATGTCGGGTCCAAGAACTTTTTCCTCACTTAGTTCTGTCCAACATACTGGCGTTCTACACTTTCTTTCGTACAATGCTTCATAGGGTGCCATCTGTATGCTGGATTGGTAGCTGTTGTTATATGCGAATTCCATTAGGCTTAGGTACTTATCCCAGCTGCCTTTAAAATCCATAACACACGCTCTCATCATGTCTTCCAAAATCTGAATTACTCTTTCAGATTGCCCATCCGTTTGAGGATGAAAAGCAGTGCTATAGCTTGCTTGGGTTCCGAGGGCTGTTTGGAGCTTTCTCCAAAAGTTCGAAGTGAACCGTGGATCTCTGTCCGAAATAATGGATGTCGGGACTCCATGCAATCGTACAATCTCTTTGACGTATATTTCTGCCAATTTATCCATTGAATAGTCCATTCGCACAGGCAGAAAATGAGCTGACTTAGTTAATCGATCGACAATTACCCATACAGCGTCATGTTTATCTCTCGTCATTGGCAATCCTGTGACGAAATCCATAGTGATGCGATCCCATTTCCATGTCGGAATTGTAATTGGCTGTAATAGTCCTGATGGCACTTGATGTTCTGCTTTCACTTGCTGGCATGTCAAACACTTAGTTACGAAATCTACGATGTCTCCCTTCATTCCTGGCCACCAATAGAATTTCTTCAAGTCTTGGTACATTTTTGTAGCCCCTGGGTGCATTGCGTAAGAACTACTGTGGGCTTCATGAAGAATCTTCTTTTTTATATCTCCTGTTGCTGGTATTATTGTCCGACTTTCGTAATATAAACTGCCGTCTCTTGAAATTTGAAACTTTGTACTTTTTCCTTCTTGTACTTGCTTGATCCATTTTTGGACTTGTTTATCTTTTTGTTGTGCTTGGTGGATTTCCTGAAAAAACGTGGGTCGTGTTTGCATTTCTGCTAGCAGTGCTCCTTCTTTGGTTGGTCTCAAACTGATCCTCATAGCCCTTAAAGCTTGCATTGATTTCCTACTAAGTGCGTCAGCAACGACGTTCGCCTTTCCTGGATGATAGTTTATGATATAGTCATAGTTTGCCAAAATTTGGATCCATTTCCTTTGTCGCAAATTGAGGTCCTTTTGTGTTGGCAGATACTTCAAGCTTTTGTGATCTGTATAAATGTAGCATTTTTCTCCATACAGGTAATGTTTCCATGTCTTGAATGCCAATACAATAGCTGCCAATTCTAAATCGTGTGTTGGATAATTCTTCTCGTATGGTTTAAGTTGCCGGGAAACATACGCGACCACTTTACCTTCTTGCATGAGTACACAACCTAAGCCAATGTGCGATGCATCGCTGTATATCACAAAGTCCTTACCGGACACTGGTTGCGTGAGTATCGGGGCATTTGTTAGCTTTCCTTTTAGTTTCTCAAAGCTTCTTTGACATTCATCTGTCCACTGAAATCTAGCATTCTTCCGAAGCAACTTGGTCATTGGGGCGGCGATAATGGAAAATCCTTTCACGAATCGTCGATAGTATCCTGCCAATCCTAGGAAACTTCTCACTTCTGTTACTGTCCTTGGCGGTTTCCAATCCAAAATAGCTTCTATTTTCTTAGGATCCACTCTGATGCCCTCAGCAGTTACAATGTGTCCCAAGAATGTCACTTCTTCCAGCCAAAATTCACACTTATTGAGCTTGGCATATAGTTGTTTTTCTCTCAATGTTTGCAATACAATGTGGAGGTGTCGATCGTGCTCTTCTTTGTTCTTTGAATACACAAGAATGTCATCTATAAACACCACTACGAATTGGTCAAGGTACGGATGGAAAATTCGATTCATCAACTCCATAAATACCGCTGGTGCATTTGTAAGCCCAAAAGGCATTACAAGAAACTCATAATGTCCGTATCGAGTTCTGAAAGCAGTCTTTGGAATGTCCCCCTCCTTAATTGGCAGCTGATGGTATCCCGATCGGAGATCTATCTTTGAAAATACACTGGCTCCTTTGAGTTGATCGAATAAATCGTCAATGCGTGGTAGTGGATACTTGTTCTTGATTGTGAGTTTGTTCAACTGTCGATAATCCACGCATAGCCTTAAAGATCCATCTTTCTTTTTGACGAAAAGTACCGGTGCACCCCATGGGGAAACGCTTGGTCGTATAAAGCCTTTGTCGAGTAACTCTTGTAATTGCGTCTTCAATTCCTTGAGTTCCGCTGGCGCCATTCGGTATGGGGCAATCGACACTGGTGCAGCTCCCGGATAAACATCTATGGTGAATTCCACTTCTCTCTTAGGTGGTAATCCGGGTAGCTCATCTGGGAAAACATCGGGAAAATCACGCACCGATGGTATGTCTTGGATCCTAGTAGCGTCTTTCTTTGCTTCCATGGCGCTTACTAGATATGCCTCGCATCCTTTTTGTATTAGCTTCCTTGCCGTCACTGCCGATATTATGTTGTTCAAATAGTCGCCTCTTTTTCCGACTACTGTCACTTCCTCTCCGCAAGGGGTATGGAGCGTCACTCTTTTCTTCTCACAGTCAACTATTGCTTTATGCTTTGCTAACCAGTTCATTCCTAAAATTATGTCAAATTCCCGAAATGGTAATTCCATCAAATTTCCAGGAAATACCCTTCCGTGTATCCCTATAGGGCATTCTTTGATTACTTTGTTCGTAACTATTTCATCTCCTATAGGGTTTGTAACTAGTATACCGGACTTGACATATTCTACTGGTAATCCTTCTAAATTCTCACTATGCATGCATATGTACGAATGTGTGGATCCGGGATCAATTAAAGCATGTACAGGTTTGTTGAACATATAAAACGTACCAACAATGACGTCCGATGCTTCTTCTTCTTCTCGGGTTCTCATCGCATATACCCTTGCTGGTGCACTTGTACTAGGCTGGTTAATAGTCTCTGATTGTGCCTTTTGAAAATTTGGATTACCTCCTCTTCCTCTACCTCGGCCTCTGCCAAAGATAAGCTGTGACCTCTCTGTTGGTGCAGGAGTAGTCATCTGTATTTTAGGGCAGTTCACCTTTATATGGTCTAGTGCTCCACACTCCCAGCATCCTTCAGTTAAATACCAACATTCGCCTCCATGTTTCCGTCCACAATGTTCACATAGAGGAAAAGTATATCTTTCAAAACTCGTGTTTCTTCCAAATCCTTCACTAATTCCTGGATTGTTACTTCTTCCTCGGCCTCTACTTAATCCTCTTCTGAAACCTCTTCCAAACGACCCCGGTGCACTGGCTACAGATGTTTGATAACTCATACCTCGGCCTGACCTCTGATTCTGAAATCGCCCGCCTTGTTGCATAGAACTACTTCCTCCCTTGAATCTCTTTCGGGCTTCCTGAGGTCCCCCTAGGCCTCGAGTTTGTGTTCTTTTTTGCTGCATGCGCTGGTGCCTATTCCTCTCATCCACTTGTACTTTCTCAACGTCCAAAGCCTTTGCAACAAGCTTGGAAAATTCTGATATATCTATGACTACCAATTGCACTTTGATTTCATTGTTTAATCCTTCTAAGAATCTCTGGCATCTTTCCTGTTCTGTTTCTATCATTCTCCTCGCGTACTTACTAAGACGAGTGAACTCTTTTTCATACTCGGATACCGTCATTCTTCCTTACTTTAAGTACGTGAATTCATTTCTTTTTGCATTTAAGTATGCCTCGGTGATATATCTCTTCCTAAACTCGGTTTGGAAAAATTCCCATGTCTGCTGTTCTAGTGGCACTCGCTGCTGCGTAGTCTCCCACCAAATGTACGCTTCTTCAACCAAAAGAGATGTGGCACAAATAAATCTTTCCTCTGGCGTGCACCTTAATTGATCCAATGCTCTAATAGTACTATCTAACCAGTATTCCGCTTCTTCAGATCCTTCTTCCCTACTAGCTTTAAATTCCTTAGCTCCATATCTCCTTAATTTCTCGATTGGGGGCTTTTTCTCTCTTTCGGCAGCAGCAGGTACCATTCCTGCCATTCGTTGAAATGCTGCTGCCATTTGTCGTAAATAAGCATCGGGGCCTTCCGCGGCCGCCGCTGCTGGTTGTGGCATATTTTCAAAATTCTCCTCTACATTTATAGGCACGGAGGCACGTGACTCGCCCTCCTCGTCTACGGCTCTCTGTGATTCAACTTCTTGCGACATTCTACAATCATATACATGTATATCATAATAAAGTTAGCAGCTGGTTTGGCTTGACCTATAAAATTTCCTATATGGCATGTACATATATAAATTCCAATCGTAATTTCAGATCATACACTTAATATAAACATAACCTTATTTATTCACATAATCGCGTTTCATACATATTTAACATACATCATCACATACTCCTACTTATGGCCTATTTATATCTATTTACAACAAAATGGCCTATCTACTGTTGCATTTTTATCCGCTTATATACATAACCCAAAGGGGTAGCAAAATCATCAGCCCATCACAGCTCAATAAGTAGGAGCTAGGGGAAAGGTAGCACTATCTGAAGCAAACTCCATCGGATCTGGATCTACCTCGTTAGACTGAACTCTAGGAAGGTTATGAGGGAGTTCGTCCATTCTATCCTGTAACATCTCTACCCTTCCTTGCAAGGTCCTAGCCAAACGATTCACATTCTCAAGCTCTACTGTAGTTTGCCTCTTATCCACTTGTAACGCCCTAACATCTTCTATCAAGAGCCTAACATTATCCAGGGCTAACACTAAGTCTTCCCGGTCCTGAAGTCTCAAGTCTCTCAGCTGATCTATTACTTCCTCTTGCTCCTCCTGTTTCCTCTTCATTCTAAATATTTCCATTTTCAACTCTGCTATTTCCCGCTCTCTGGCTTCTATTTTAATTTTCTGGCGCAGATTCTCCTTTCCCAATTCAAAAAGCTTCTTATCTATGGCTTGTTCCTCACTTGTGCTGGCCCGAGAATAAGGTTTAGGACCTAAAACCAATTTAGCTGGTTGCTTCGAATCACTCATCTTCACTCCTGTTCTCAATAACACAATACCACTAATAAGTATCATAAACATAAACATCAGCTTATTAAAATTCCCTTCCTAAGCCTATGTGTCATGCATTCACAGTTTGATTCAACTAACTATCCAGAATCGACTAAACCTATGCTCTGATACCACTAAATGTAACACCCCATCTCAGCCTACGTTTATAGACCAAGATGGACTGTTATCTCATAATGATTGTGTCTTAATATTTTACTTAGCCAATTTTAAGTGTAGATTTTAAAAAAATTTTGCCAGAGTTTCCCCTATATTTAGGGGTCCCAAGTGTCGCCAAAACTGATTTTTTTTTAAAACAATTTTGTTCTCAATCCAACAACCTCAATCAATCTCAAACAGTTCCATAGTCGAACTCCTTATACCCTCCACTACAACCTGCATTAAAGTTTCACACTTCTATACACACATCCATACACACTAATTCATACAACATACATTAGTTAATATACTTAGCACACGTACTTTGGTCTTTTACTAGTCATACATACAATTCTTAGTTACACTAACATATGTACATGCCATTCTAGTTACATTACTTATAATATCTTTCTATCCGAAGAGTTGCCAACACCAGCTGCTCGGAACACTGTAGAAACCAGCTTCTTGCTCAACCTACGAGTTTAGAAAGGAAACTAAACTCGCTAAGCGTTTGCTTAGTGGGTACATAAATCATTGCATTTCATAAATAAAATAAATGAGTAATTCAAAACATGCATTTGAATACTTTAATTAAATGAATAAGATATAAACATAATGATAAAAGATTAAATCCCATATTCTGAATTTATAAAGTACTCATTTTGCTTTTATCAATTTAGGTGCTCTACTGGTCTAACAGAACATCAGCGGATAAGGAAGAGTCGTGATAAACATATCTCATCATGATCATATTTCATTATCTTTCATCATATTTCTTGCACATGTGCCAATGGCCATTATCATTGCATCATTGATCATATCATTTTAATCATCGGCCTTCAGCCGGAATATCATATCATGTCATAAGCAGTACTGCAGTAATAGTATGATGCATCATACCCTTATCTCAAGGGTTCTGTCATAACCAAGTAGAGCATAAATAATTTATTAAATTACTTTGATCATGATATTCAATAAGCCATGATTTGTCCATAATGCATGTATTGTCGGAATAGCTTGTCATAATGCCTTTCTGATCATTTCCAATTCTCCTTCATGTCATTTTATATGATTTAACATCAATCCATATCATAATATTCAAGTTTTAACACATTTAGAAAAATGACCAAAGGAATAGTAGCGCGGCGCGTAAAATCGGCAACGCAATGGCACGCGACCACTAAATGGTAAAATCTGTTTTTACTGCTGAAAATCAGTCAACTTTGGCAACGGTTTTGACCAAGTAAACAAACTTATTTTTGGCTGAATTTTTTCAGGAAAACACTTTCATAAGTTAACTAAATGCATGTAAAATTTTGTCAAAAAATTCTTTCGTTTGCCCCTTCAACGGACTGCCCAAAATGAAAGCTGCAGAATGGTGCCCAAAAGGGACCATTCGGCCCAATTTTCCAAACTTGAGGGAAATTCATTTTTTTCTTGCAAAATTGATTTTTAGAATCCTTTTGTGATACCATTGAAGGACTAAGGGTCCCTCTTCCAAAAATCAAACCAAAGGAGTGATTAAAAACTCATCAAAGTTTATGAATAATTGCATAAATTTAGCTAGTTTGTTTTGTTTTCATTCTTTTCATAATCAATTGATTACAAATGGTTCAAGAGCACTTTCCCACATATTTACCACACATAATAACATCATTTCAAAACCATTTCAAAAATCCCATAATGCAAAATATGTGAATTAATTGAAAAGGCAATGATTTAAGTACCAAACCTTAATTCTTTTCACTTGTTTCTAGTTCTTTTATGTCTTCTTTGCTTCCTTCTCTCTCACTTCTTGATTTCCTATAATTTTCATAAAATCCATGTCAAGAACATAATAAAATTTAAGTGCTTCATGCCTTCTTTTGCTAACTAAACTACTAGTCATCCTTTTTATCCTTAATCTTATATGTGCAAATCACCTCTTTCACTTTTCCTCAACTTCTTAAATTTTCTATAATCATCATATTTATTCTTTCATTTTTATCTTACAAATACTATAACCAATGAAAGAAATAGAACCATAGATGAATTTCCTTACCTCAAAATCTTATTCTCCACCAAAGTTTGCAATCTCTCCCAATTCTCCAAATTTGGCTACGTGAAAAGAAAAAAAACAATCTCTCTCTCTTTTCCCTTCCTCCTATTTTCGGCCAAGCAAGAACAAAGAGAGTTCTTGGCTTTATTTTTGTGGTGTTCTCTCCTCCAAATGGCAGCCAAGAGAGGTTGATAGGTCATGGTGTAGATGTTGATTTCCCATTGGTACACATATGTGAGAAAATGGCCAATTCTCATTGGTCCAAATGTCTCCTTCTTTAATTTATTTACAACCCAAGCCCTTGGACTTCATCTTAATTATATTTTGGCCCCTCAACCTCATTGTGCTGTAATTTTATGCTCTAAGGTGTGAAAAGACCAAAATATCCTCCGGCGGTTACTCGTTCGTAACTTTTAAACCGCGCACTTTCGCCGAATGCTGTGGTACACTTTTTGACTCAGTTTTTCCTCTACTTTTCATTTTTGAGATCCTTTATTACTTTCGAGACACTTTTAAAAATGACCATGATGCCCCTGGTCAAAATCCCCTATATCTTCCAAACCGTGCTTTTTCGGGAAAAACCGTGTCGCACCGTTACTGTCCGATTTTTCTCTACTTTCCATTTCTGGAGTCTGTTATGTGCACTATTAAGGACCTCCGGAACAACTTTTGGTAATTACGGTCACCTCCCCAAAACTTTACAATCTTTTCAAATAGGTCCTTTCAATTTTACAGAACTTCCCTTCACTTCGCGCTTTTGAGTAGCTTCTCGGGAGGGTTCCTCTTACTGTACATGGACGTACTGTACATATGTACAAATTGGGTCGTGACAAATTGCATATGGAAAATTAAGACTAAAACATTCCTAATTGCATAAGGAAAACATTCCTAATTGCATAAGGAAAAACATTCCTAATTGCATAAGGAAAACATTCCTAATTGCATAAGGAAAACATAAAGTAATCCTAATCCAATAAGGAAAATATAAAGTAATCCTAATCCACTAAGGAAAATATAAAGTATGGAAACAACCAAACTAATCCCTTCAATATAAGAAACTCCCCACACTATTTGGGCTGTCCATGGGCCTTAAATTACTTCCCAAGGCTTTATATGAACCCCCATGGACCTTTCTTTAGCTAGCCTTTAGCTTCCACACTAAGCATCATAATCAGCTTTGGTGTGCCTTCTTTAAGCTCTATCTCCATCTTCTTAAATGATAATTCTTGAAGCTCTTTGGAAATCTCTTCTTGAATATGCAAAGCCATACTAGCTTGATATCTCTTTGCCTTGCTCCTAGTGATTGGTCCACTTGCTAGCTTCAAGGGATCCTTTCTTGCATCATTCTCCCCCTCTTCAAAAAGATTTGTCCTCAAATCTGCATCATCAAAAGGAGAAATATCACTTACATTGAAAGTAGCACTAACATTATACGTACCTGGTAAGTCGATCTTGTAGGCATTGTCATTAATCTTCTCCAGCACTTGGAATGGGCCATCTCCCCTTGCTTGCAACTTGTTCTTCCTTTGGTTAGGAAACCTCTCTTTTCGAAAATGTACCCAAACCCAATCTCCTACTTGAAACTTCATCTCACGTCTCCCTCTATTTACAGAATCAGCATATCTCTTGTTCCTTTTCTCAATATTTGCCCTTGCTTTCTCATGCATCTCTTTCACCAATTTAGCTTTCTTCTCACCATCTAAACTAACAAGCTCATGAGAAGGTAAAGAAACAAGATCCAAAACTGTTAGTGGGTTAAAACCATAAACAAGCTCAAAAGGTGAATATCCTGTAGAAGAATGAATAGCATGATTATAAGCAAACTCAATAAATGGCAAACAATCTTCCCAAGAACTCAAATTTTTACCCACTAAAGCTCTCAACATGGTACCTAAAGTTCTGTTTACTACTTCTGTTTGTCCATCCGTTTGAGGATGACAAGTGGTGGAAAATAACAACTTGGTACCTAACTTTCCCCAAAGCACACGCCAAAAGTGAGACAAAAACTTGGTGTCTCTATCAGAAACTATGGATTTTGGTATCCCATGAATTCGAACCACCTCCCTAAAGAAGAGTTCGGCCACTAAACTAGCATCATCACTCTTATGACATGGGATAAAGTGTGCCATCTTACTAAACCTATCAACAACCACAAATATGCTATCTCTCCCCCTCTTAGTCCTTGGTAATCCTAAAACAAAGTCCATACTAATGTCCATCCAAGGAGAACTAGGAACGGGTAATGGCATATACAAACCATGAGGCATAGACTTAGACTTAGCTTGCCTACAAGCCAAACAAGCCTTACAAATCCGAATTACATCCCTTTTCATATTCGGCCAATAAAAGTGTTCATTTAGCATGTCTAAAGTCTTATCAACTCCAAAATGCCCCATCAAACCCCCACAATGTGATTCTAATACTAGCAAATATCTCATAGAACATCTAGGCATGCATAATTTCGAACCCTTAAACAAAAACCCATCATGTCTATAGAAAGAATTAAAAGCACCATGCTCACAAGCATCATAAACATTGCCAAAATCAGAATCACCAACATATAAGTCCTTTATACATTCAAATCCAAGCAATTTAGTACTCAAAACATTAAGTAAAGCGTACCTCCTTGAAAGTGCATCTGCCACTACATTGTCTTTACCTTGCTTGTATTTGATCACATAAGGAAACTTCTCAATCTTCATAACCCATTTTGCATGTCTTTTATTCAACTTGCCTTGCCCTCTCAAATGCTTTAATGATTCATGGTCTGAATGGATCACGAATTCCTTGGGCAGCAAATAATGCTCCCATACTTCCAATGCTCTCACCAAAGCATATAGCTCCTTGTCATAAGTTGAATAATTCAGCTTTGCTCCATTAAGCTTTTCACTAAAGTATGCAATGGGCTTCTTCTCTTGCATCAAAACAGCTCCAATACCTACACCAGAAGCATCACATTCAATTTCAAAAGTAGAATCAAAGTTAGGTAAAGCTAAAACGGGTGTAGTAGAAAGCTTCTCTTTCAAAGCATCAAATGCTTCTTGTTGCTCCTTGCCCCAAACAAACCCCACTTCTTTCTTTATTATGCTAGTCAAAGGGGCTGCCAATTTAGAGAAATTAGGGACAAATCTCCTATAGAAGCTTGCCAATCCGTGAAAACTCCTCACTTCTATCACACTTGAAGGATTCGGCCACTCTTGGATAGCTTTCACCTTCTCTTGATCAACTTCAATTCCCTGAATACTTACAACAAAACCAAGAAAAACAACCCTATCTAGACAAAAAGAATACTTCTTAAGTTTAGCATAAAGGTTTTGCTCCCTAAGGATTTCAAGCACTTTCCTAACATGTTCAACATGTTCTTCCTCAGTTTTGCTATAAATCAGAATATCATCAAAATAAACTACCACAAACTTACCTAAATAAGCTCTCAAAACATGGTTCATTAATCTCATGAAAGTACTAGGTGCATTAGATAAACCAAAAGGCATAACTAACCATTCATACAAACCATATTTCGTTTTGAAGGCAGTCTTCCATTCATCTCCAGGCTTCATGCGAATTTGATGATAACCACTCATAAGATCAATCTTTGTGAAATATTTCGTCCCATGCAATTCGTCCAACATGTCATCAAGTCTAGGAATGGGATGTCTATACTTCACAGTAATCTTGTTCACAGCCCTACAATCAACACACATCCTCCAAGAACCATCTTTCTTGGGTACTAATAAGACTGGAACGGCACAAGGACTAAGGCTTTCGCGAACCAAGCCTTTCTCCAAAAGCTCTTCAACTTGTCTTTGCATCTCTTTTGTCTCCATAGGATTGCTCCTATATGCTGGCCAGTTTGGAATTGTAGAACCGGGTATGAAGTCAATTTGATGTTCAATCCCTCTTAATGGCGGCAAACCACTAGGAAGGTCTTCAGGAAACACATCCTTAAAATCCTGCAACAAAGACACAAAACTAGAAGGTAAAGAATCAAGAGATTCTTTACTGTCAGCAAGTAATGATTCTTTATACATAATAATGAGTACAGGCTGCCCTATATCTATCTCTCTTACTCTTGCATAAAAAGTATGTTTTGCTTTTTCTCCTTGCTTATTTTCTCTCACCAATGGGCCATTTATTTGTTTGCTTACTTTCTTTTGACTCTCGGCCTCTTTTCCCTTTCTGCACTCATTCACTTTATTATTTTCTCTTTCCCTACCCTTAGAATTACCCTTGGGTGTTGAAGAAAACATCATTGGCCGAATTTGAACCCCCCCTGGTTCTTGCTGGCTGAAACTTCTTTCTCCCTCTCTAGCATCCTCTTTTGATCTTCATACACCTCTTGAGGTGATAATGGTGCTAGAACAACCTTCTTTCCTTCATAAGTAAAGGTATACTTATTAGAAAAGCCATCATGTTGTGCCCTTCTATCATGCTGCCATGGTCTTCCTAATAGCAAATGTCCAGCTTGCATTGGCACTACATCACACAAAACCTCATCTTTATACCACCCAATGGAGAATGGTACCTTGACTTGCTTCAACACTTTTACTTCCCCAGCGTCATTGAACCATTGCAACTTGTAAGGATTGGGATGTTTAAAACAAGTTAACCCCAATTTATCCACCATTGTAGTACTAGCAGCATTGGTACAACTTCCACCATCAATGATAAGTGTACAAACCTTACCATTCACCAAACACTTAGAGTGGAAAAGATTCTCCCTTTGATCCAAGCCTTCTTCCTTGACTTGAATATTCAAGGCTCTTCTAGTAACAAGCATCTCTCCATGTTCAGCATTCAAGACTTGATTCTCCCAAGCCTCTTCATCATATTCAGCCCTATCACCACATTCGGCCTCCTCTTCTTCTTTATGTTCAGATTCTGATTCAATTTCCCCTTCATGGGTAGCAATCATCACCCTCTTATTCGGACATTGAGAGGCAATGTGTCCACTTCCCAAACACTTGTAGCATTTAATTTCCCTACTTGGAGTAGGTCTAGAAGGTGTTTCCTTGGCTGTTTTTGCATCCCCATCATTCGACTTCTTGAAATTAGGTTTGTAGGAAGAATTCTTTTGGAAAGAACCCTTGTAATCCCCTTTATAGGAACCTCCACTCGAACTTGAACCCTTGAAGTTTGAAAAATTTCCACTAGCTTTAGAGTAGCCAGTTTTCGAAATAGCTTTATTCTTCAATCTTCTCTCTATCTTCATGGCCTTTTGAACTAACTCTTCCATTGTGTTGAATTCATACATCTCCAATTCATTGGCTATGTTCAAATTCAATCCCCCAAGAAATCGTGACATCTTCTTGTCTTCATCTTCATCATCTACCCTTTCGGCTGCTTCTAGGGCTTCAAGATTTCCTTGCCCTTCTCTCCTAAGCACTCTTCTAGCTCGCATTATAGGATTTGGATGTGCGGCTGGCTGCCCTTGTTGCACTTGCTGAATTTGTTGTGCTTGTCGTGCTGCATTCTCTTGCAATCTAATATCCATCATCTCCATTCGACCAAGCATTCCTGCCAAAGTCTCATTAAGCCTAGACAAGCTTTCGGCCATAGCTCTTTCTTTGCTAGTCTCTTCTCCTTTTCCAGCCATGTTAACAAACAAACAAACTCAAAGAAACAAGATTAGTAATAATCGAAATTCACTCAAGTGTTTAGAATTACCTCACTTTTCTTGTCTTCCTTGATTGCACTTCAGAACCAAGCTCACCAACCAACAATTGTCAAGTCGTTCAAGAAACTAGAACCTAAATCCTAGAACTAGATAGAAAACAAGACAAGTATCCGGAGGCAATGCAAGGTAATTTGCACTACACGATATAAAACCAAGTATCGACACAAGCAAATGATACTTAGCAATGTAATGGAATTAAAAGCTAGATAAAGAAATCAGAAACAATGAAGACAATAAACAAGACAAATTTGGATATAATGAATCAAAAACAACCCACACTTGGCAAGTTGCTTTATGGACCTAATCAATTCTACCCAAAATGCTAGCTTCTAGACTCTAATTCCCACCTATAACACTCAAATAACATGAATATTAAGGTCTAATTTTCGAATTCCAAAAGCCCCTCAAAAGGTGAAATTTTTCACTCAAAAATTTTATGACTTCTCACCCACCTAGATCTGATCCTTAGCACCCAAATAGCAAGAATATCAAACAATTTTTTTGTTGAGGTGGTTTTGTACTCTCTCTTTTTTTTTTGCTTCCTCTCACTATCCCCTTGATTCGGGACTTAATTTACTCCCAAGGACTTTTCGAAATCTGGATTTAATTCGCAACCCCAGATTCACTCAAGATCAAATCGAAATCAAACTTGAACAAAAACTCTAGCTTTTTCTTTCTTTCAAGAACCCTAATCTTTTCAGATGCAAGGCCTAGGTTTTGAAATTCAATCAGACTCCTTTTCGAATTACTCTTTGAACAATCTTTAGACTTTTTGATTTTTTTTTGAATTTTGATATATGACTCTCTTTTTTTTTCAAAAATTAAAGACTAGACTCTCTAAGATCCCTAAAATGCAGAAACTTAAAAGACCTAAATTAACAAACCCAAGAAAGACAAAGTAGATAAAAATTACCTTGTAGCAAGGCTCTGATACCAAATGACGCGGACCCTTAGCAACGATGGTAGCAAACCCAACGTATAACAATGGTAGAGAACTCCTTGAAACTTGATAATCACCTCCTAAGGAACCCAACACCTATAAAGAGACGCGAACTCACTATGATTGAAGGATTTAGTTGGTAAGAAGAAGGAAAATGCCACAACTCTTGTTGATAAGTAAACCTAATTCTTGATGCAAAGAAAGAATTAAAGAATCCACTCTAATCTCTCTCACACGAAAATTCACAAGAAGAACTTGTAGAAGAATTCGAAAATTTTTTATTAATTGTTGTATGTCAAATTTGGCCTAATAGTGCCCTTAAATAAGGGTTACAAAATTCCTAATTGCATATGGAAAATTAAGACTAAAACATTCCTAATTGCATAAGGAAAACATTCCTAATTGCATAAGGAAAACATTCCTAATTGCATAAGGAAAACATAAAGTAATCCTAATCCAATAAGGAAAATATAAAGTAATCCTAATCCACTAAGGAAAATATAAAGTATGGAAACAACCAAACTAATCCCTTCAATATAAGAAACGCCCCACACTATTTGGGCTGTCCATGGGCCTTAAATTACTTCCCAAGGCTTTATATGAACCCCCATGGACCTTTCTTTAGCTAGCCTTTAGCTTCCACACTAAGCATCATAATCAGCTTTGGTGTGCCTTCTTTAAGCTCTATCTCCATCTTCTTAAATGATAATTCTTGAAGCTCTTTGGGAATCTCTTCTTGAATATGCAAAGCCATACTAGCTTGATATCTCTTTGCCTTGCTCCTAGTGATTGGTCCACTTGCTAGCTTCAAGGGATCCTTTCTTGCATCAAGAAATTTCACCTAATCGAGCCAGAACTCACACTTAGACAGCTTATCATACAACTGCTTCTCTCTCAAAGTCTATAATACAATCTGCAGATGCCTATCATGATCCTCCTCCTTACGCGAATATACCAAAATATCATCAATGAAGACCACCATAAACTGATCTAAGTATGGTCTAAATACCATGTTCATCAAATCCATAAATGATGCTGGTGCATTCTCAATCCAAAGGGCATATCCAGAAACTCATAATGCTTATACCTCATATAGAAAGTTGTATTGGGTACATCCACATCTCTGACTCTTAACTGATGGTACTCTGATCTCAGGTCAATATTAGAGAATACTGTTGCTCCAATCAACTAATGGAAGAGATCATCTATTTGAGGTAATGGAAACATGTTCTTGATGGTCACCTTATTCAACTATCTATAACAATACACAATCTCAAGGTGCCATCATCAGGCAGTTTCATCATCAGGCACCAACTTCTTTAGGGTTAAGATGACAAAACATAACTTGGTTCAATGGAATTGAACTTGGTGGAGCCAATAATGTAGATCTTACTTCTTTTTAACCTATTCATTTTTATTTAATAGATCATCTTCATTGTTAATTCATTGTGTTGTTAAAAATTGTAAGCCTACTTTACACCTTCTGCTGTGTAAACAATAAAGGCATATTTGCATTTCATTTCCATAATTTTAAACTTTGATCAATATGGCTAGATCTTATTTTTTGAACATAAAAATTTTAGTTTAATTAAAACTATAATATTCGCAGTTTTAGTTAAATTAAATAAGTATTTGGCTATTAATTAAAGGGTGGTTAGAGGTATTTATGGGTATGTACTTGATGTATACCCAAAAGATACAAAAAATATATGAAGTATATACCTAACATATACTTATTTTATATGTTGAATACATATTATACACCTAATAAATATAAGATATATACATGTTGTACACATTATGTGTAATATCCCCATTTTTGGTGTATATTGATGTGAGTAATATGGATGACTAAATGAGTATGATTGGTACAAAGAAATATAAGAGATATATATATATTGATTGTCTAAGATAAACATGAAATATACTATATATATATATATATGAGGTATAAAATGGTGTTGGAAAAGTTGATGATGATGATGATGATGATGATGATGATGATGATGATGATAATAATAATAAGAGAATAAGAAAAGTCAGAGAAGGAAGAAAAGAGATTGATGGAATTAATTAATTAATTAATTATATAAGAGACAGGGATGAAAATTAAAAGGGACATTTTTCTTCTTCTTCTTCCTCTTTTGAACGTGAGTTTTGAAAGAAAGTAAAAGGAGTGCAAGATTTTTCTATACATCAAATACTAGAAGAAATTCAAGAGTATTTAAAGGGTTTTTGAAGAGTTATTGATGAAATCAAGTAAATACATATCTTAAAGCTTTTAATTTTGAGTTTTTGAGTTTATGTATGAAATGTTTATAGAGAGAAAGTGTGTTTTATTTGTTTAAATTATTATTAATTGAAGTGATGATTTGATGATTTGATAGTGAAAATGTGCTTAAATGGTTAAAATATGGTTATGTAGGGAAGTTATATAAATTAGGGTTTTGGAAGGGATGATGATAATTGTTAAAATGGAATAGTAAAATGTTATTTTAATGTATATGGTATGATTCTTTGGTTAGAATCTTGATATGGATGAGTTTGAGTAAGTTTAGGGTTGTGGAAAGAGTATGTATAAATAGGGTTTCCAACATGGGTTATTTTAAATATTGAAATGAGATGAATTAGGGTTATTATATTGTAAATGCTATGAATTTATAAGTGAAAAAAATAATATTAGTGGATAAACGTAAAGTTGATGTTTATGGTTGTAATATGTGAAAATAGGGCTTTTTTTAAATAAATGTTTATAGTTGTTAAATTGAATTGTTTTGGTACTATTTTGGTATATTAATAATGATTTCATGGTAAAATGATGAAAATAAATTTTATTTGTTGAAGTTTGAACAAAGTAGAAAAGAGTGAAAATAAGGTTTGTGAGAGTGTTAAAGGAAACAATGATGTCTTGTGTAATGTAGGTGATGAGTATTACTTAAGCAGGTTCAATGTAAAATGATGGTTGTATTTAAAATATAAGAAGAGCATTAGTATTATGTATTATAAGGAAATTTAAGGACATGTTGGTGATTATGGGATATATTGAGATTATAATTTAAAAATGTACGCATACGAGTTAAATTGGATCAATGTGAGGAAGCTTGATCAGAAACATAAAAAATTGATCCAAGGAATAAGGATATGAAAATGGATGTAGAAAACATGGTGATAAAATATTATTATGTATAAAAATATGTGAGTGGACATAGTCATAATATATTGATTAAAGGTAAAAAATGGTAATGGTATATATGTACAATGTACGAGAAAAATATGGGAATTGGATATACATGTGTGGATTTGAAAAGAGATGAAATATGTGGAATGAGTCACATTGTAGATGTGACTTATGATTGTTGTGAAGTGAGGGTTAAATTGTAATGAATATATGCAATATGTTTTGAATGTGTAGATGAAAATGGTTACATTTGAGATATGTGATAAATTATGCAAAATTGGGTCACATTGTGAATGTGACTCATGATTTTGTATTTCAAATGCGAAATGGGTATGCAAAATAGAAAATGTGTTTATTGTGTAATGTGGAATTATTATGAAAAGTTTTTGTTGGTATAGTTGAGTCAACTTGCCAATAGTAGGTCATGGTGAATATTGTGCCTTCGGGTGAGACACACTAGCATTGAGTGTATTTATTCTGAGGAGATAGCTGTTGCGCTCAAATTAACTCTACCACAAAGCGTCACTCGCAAGTATACGAGGTAGCTGTAGCAAAGGTGATCGCCCCAAGGTCGTCTACAAGGAAGCTAAAGTGGCTAATTGATTATCAGATTATAAATAACAAGTAATTAAAGAAATTTAAATTGCTAACTAAAGAAGAAGTTTAATTGAAGTTTAAAAACAATAAAAGTAAACAAGAACTAATGTTTTGATTCACTTGGTAGAAAGGTCTAGGGTTTGCACTTCTCTACTACTTATTTGTATGAACGGTTATTCCACTTAACTAATTTAATTTCAAAGATTAAATCTTAAACAACTTAATTAATTGAGTCAAGGAAATAAGCTCTCGCATTCAAACCTCTTACAACTAATCTTGTTATAATTGAAACAATCTTTTTAATAGGTTATATCTCTAATTCACCTAAGTCCTTAATTGAATTGTTCCAGCATTAGACTTCATCTCTCAATCCATCATCTAATACCTAAAACACACAATTGGTGGCCAATCAATTATATGTAACAATATTTCATTCAATAAAGGCATAAGCAATTATTAGCTAAGAGAATAACCAATTCATACAATCATAGCGGATCCATACAAACCCTAGACTAGATCAAATTAGTTCATAATGCAATCAAACATATTCATCTCATTAATGTTCAAAGAAATCAAAATAGACATGATAATATCCATTAAAACAATTTCAATGTAAATAAAGAGAATAAGTTCGAGAACAAAACCAAGTTACAAATCCTTGAAGCTTCTGAAGAATCTCTTACTCAAATCTTGCAAGAAGGATGAAACAATGGCTAGAACAATCTAATCTAAGCTAAAGTAATCAAAAGTGAAATCAAAATCAAGAAAACAAAGCTAAACCCTCACTTCACTCTCTCTGATGGCTGAAAATATTCTCCAAATTGTCAACAGTCGTAACCTAGCTCTCTTCTTTCCTTTTATACGAAACGTCCGCTTTAAAATTTGGTGCTCATTTGGTTCATGAAGGACACGGCCAAGTCATGAGGGACACGGCCGTGTGAGAGCTTGTTGGAGGGACACAGCCACAAGACACGGCCGTGTCCCCTGCAGGTGTCCACCTCTGTTTGTTTCTCTCCTCTCTTCTTCTTTAGTTGACTGACACGGCCAAGTCAGAAGTGACTTGGCCGTGTTGCACCATGTTTAAGGGACACAGCCACAAGACACGGCCGTGTCCCCTGCAGGTGTTCACCTCTGTGCAATTTTGATCTCTTTCCTGTGGAACCAAGTGAGACACGGCCAAGTGAAGCTTGACTTGGCCGTGTTGGGTCTTTTTGGAGGGACACGGCCAGGTGACTTGGCCGTGTCCCTTGCATGTGTCTGCTACTGGGACTTGTTCTTCAATTTAATCTTGGTATGGGACACGGCCAGTGACTTGGTCGTGTCCTCTGCCTGTGTCAGCCACTGCCACTTTCTCCTTCAAATTTGCTTCCTTGCCTTTTTAACCTAACATAAAACTCAAAACAAATCTTAACAAGAAATCAATAGACAATAACCAACACAACATAAACACAATACTAAAAACTACATCAAAAACGACATAAACATTGAAATAAACTAAAACTACCACAATTAAAGAAAACACTAGACAAACCGATTAAAACTAACAAAATACCTAAATAAAACAATAATTAACATAACAAACAAGACACAAAACTATAAGAAAAACTAATAAAACAACTACCCCACACTTAAAACTTTGCTTGTCCTCAAGCAAATTCACATGGCATAAATTAAAAACTCAAACAACCTTAACTAAAATTCCAGCATATAGATGAAATACTTAAAGAGTCAGACATAAATAATTGCAATTTCCTTCAATCAAGGATTTTCTTAACTCATTCATTAATCCAAACATACAAATCTTATCTCTCAACTAAGTGTTTCACTCGATTTCAAAGGTTAATCACTCATACCACTCATGAGTGCATACTGCCATAAACTTGCTTAATTATCCAATCTCCCTCACTGATTTTCTCAAGAAATAATCCGAAGGTCTTTTATTTGGATGTAATGGGGCTAAGGTAAGGTGTGAGAAAAGACATTTAAGTTGGAGCATCAAGAAATGGAGTATCTAAATTAGACACTATTCTTGCTAAGAATTTCATAACTCCTTCAAATAGCATACTCACCAACCCTTAACAATCTTACATACTTGCACACTAAAAGAAAAGTAATGAGTCAAAATTCCTCTAAGGCTAGAAAATATATGAACTTTGTATATATATATCTCCCTTTTTTTTTACTTTTTCTTTTTCTTCTTCTTCTCTTTTTTTTTATTATTATATTTTTTTATTTTTATCAGCATTTTTTTTAATAATATAAATATACAAAGTATAAACTTACATGGAACATCTAGCTTAAAATGTAGAGGAAAAGAACAATGACTCTTAATCAAATACAATATGCAAAGTATGCATTTCAACCCTCAATTAGGAATTCCATATTAATTTTTTTTTACTTACCCCACACTTGAAATAAACTACCCTATTGTCAAATCATAAAACTCCATTCCTTAATGCATAGGTATGATGATAATAAGAACATGTTAAGTTGAGAATTGTGTTAATCAAACAAGAAACGGTCAATGGCTCAACTTGGCTCACTAAGGAAATCAATATTAAGGGAAGTCTCTTTAAGCTAAAGGGGCTAACCTAATTTGCCTTCATCATTTTAAAACTTGAGATTAAATCATAATGTGAGTTCAATAAGTATGCAAAAGCAAACTCTAGAGATGCAACATCATGAAAGTGCACACTTAAGAAAAGAAAATCAATTGACAAAAATATCAAATTTTATGAGGCTCAAAACTCACACAGGTGGGTTCACAAAGATTTATATGTCATGAATTGCAGAATACGAAAATTAATCTCGAATGAATTCAAATGCTCATTTCTATGCTGATACCAAAGTCTCAACTATAATGCTAGAATTAAAGAAAAGATCAATAAATTTTCAACAATTATGCCATGCACAACAAACACAATAAACAAAACAACCACAATAAGCAAAACAAGAATTAAAGGAAAGCTTAAAGAGTACCCCACACTTAAAATTTACATTGTCCTCAATGTAAAACAAGAATAATAAATAAAAAGAGTCAAAGGACAACCTGTCTTGCATCGTACCTGGTGAGGCAAAATCCTAGCTTTCCATCACAAACACAAAAGTTCAAAAATAAGAGTACAATATAAAAATAAAATATCCAAATACAAAATGTTAACATTAAAAAAAACAAAAAATAAAACAAAAGTACACTAAATAAAATAAAGCAAGGACTGAAAATCTATGGAAAATGTGGGCGGGAAGATGATGCAGCTGAGGGATGGAGACTCAAGATCATCGCAAGGTTACTGTTAATTTGTTCCATCTGCTGTAAGATCTCAGCATGGTGACGGTCCACCTTGCTATCCAGTCGATCCACTTTGCCCTCTAGGGCCTCAATCCTCCGAAGTACCTCTTGATGTTCCGAGACTGGAGCATCCTCATCTTGACCTAAAGAATCCGAGTCTGACTCCTCTTCAACCCGAGCTCTCTTCTGCCTGTCCCCCGGTGCTTCAGGCTCAGCTGAAGGCATCACAAAAGTCCATCTCCTATGCACCACCATGTGCATCTTCTCAAGGGTAGCTAGATCCAAGGAATCATTACCCAAAATTCGAGTCATCCGAGTAGTACTCGGGTCAAAATCCTCAACAAGGGCTACTGCTAATGTAGTGATCAATCCTCCAACACAAATTACCCCCCTCCTTTTATTAGCTACAGTATCAAAAATATTGGCTAACCAATAGCCGGCACTAATAGTCATTTCATTCAAAACACAATCCAAGAAAAATAGCTCGCTCGACTCAACCACACCCGGGCTCTCCTTCCGAGCAAAGAACCCACATGACATAAACCTGTGCAAATACCTCAAAGTAGGGTTCCTTAATTTAGATGCTTTGGCCGATTTGGCCACATAAGTACCCGAGCCTAAGGCTCCCTAAGCAAATTGTTGTCTAAAATCTTTGGGTACCGACCTTTCCCCATGATGATGAAAACCATAGATATCATTCAACTGATCAATAGTAAGCACAAATGATCTACCCATCAATTTAAACATCAGTCTCCTGCAGATTTTCTTATCATCTCTTTCCACCTTAAGAGATGTCAAAAATTCTAGAGTAAGTTCCTCAAACTGTAAAGGTCTCAATGATACTAGAGTCTCCCACCCAAGATATTGCACATATCTATAAAAAGCAGTTCTAATTTGCAAAGCATCTAGAGATTCGTCATTCACATACCTTGTCGGGAAAAAACCCCGAGCCAAAAGGGTTGCCCTCTTGAAAGATAAAGTGGAGGAAGAGGAAGAAGCTCCTTCGGTATTAGATTTCTTCTTCTTGCGGTGTGAGACAGTTTTAGTTCTTGGCATCTTGAGATCTGAAAAATTAACACCCAAAACTGAATTAAATCAAAATAATACGAGTCAAGAGGAAGTTTTAAGTGATTATCTCAAGTTTTGTTGAAGTAATTTGATGTTTTAATGGAAGAGGTGGAGTTTTGAAATCAAAAGCTATGGTTTTGGTGTTACAGAGAGCGAGAGAACGAAAGAGACGAAGAATAGGAAATTAGGGATTTATGAAAAGAAACTGGGCTAGATCGGGTTTTTAAAAGTGTAAAATTGAGGTGACACGGCCGTGTGTGTGTTGACTTGGCCGTGTCTGTGTGTGAAAGGGAAGGGACACGGCTAAGTGGAGACCACACGACCGTGTCTAATGATCTTAGGGGACACGGCCAAGTGACTTGGCCGTGTCCCATGGGTGTGTCCAATTCTGTACAAAATTTGCAAAATCGATCAATTTTTTTTTTGAAAAAGCTTGGCCGTGTCCAGTGTGTGACACGGCCAAGGGACACGGCCAAGTCCTTTGGCCGTGTCACCTACTGCCTTTTTATTAACTTTTACCTCTTTTTTTTTAACAATTTTGCAAACCTTCTTCTTTAAACACCCGATGGGTTGCCTCCCATTTAGCGCTTCTTTAATGTCATATAGCTGGACATCATGCAAGGCCTAGGGATCATGAATCAAAGTACTGTCAATGACCCTCACTTCCTGAAATCCTTCATTGTATGGCTTAACTCTCTGTCCATTCACTTTGAAAGTCTCACCTGTTCTAGAGTTAAGTAATTCAATTGCACCAGAAGGATATAACTGAGTTATCTCGAAAGGACCACTCCATCGAGACTTGAGTTTACCTGGAAAAAGACGGAGTCGTGAGTTAAAAAGTAAAACCTTCATACCTGGAATCAATGTCTTTCGCACTATAATTCTGTCATGAAGTGCTTTAGTGCGATCCTTGTAAATTCTCGAGCTCTCATAAGCCTCATTCCTCAGCTCATCTAACTCTGAAATTTGCAGAAATCTTTCTCTCTTTGCTTTGTCCAAGTCCAAATTCAGAGTCTTGATTGCCCAATATGCTCTGTGCTCCAACTCCACTGGTAAGTGACAAGCTTTTCCAAACACCAATCGATATGGACTCATACCTAGAGGAGTTTTGAAAGCAGTTCGATATGCCCATAGTGCATCGTGCAATCTGTTTGCCCAATCCTTCCTGGATGTGTTGACTGTTTTCTCCAGAATTCCTTTTAGCTGCTTGTTCAATGTTTCCACTTGCCCAGAAGTCTGTGGATGGTATGGAGTTGACACCTTGTGCTTCACACCAGATTTGTGCATTAACTTCTCAAAAAGCCTGTTGCAAAAATGACTCCCCCCATCACTGACTATCACCCTTGGTGTGCCAAACCTGCTAAGAATGTTTTCCTTCACAAATTTAACAACAATATTAGCATCATTAGTACGGGTGGGGATTGCCTCCACCCATTTGGAAACATAATCAACAGCAACTAAAATGTATTCATAACCAAAGGACTTGGGGAAAGGACCCATGAAGTCTATTCCCCACACATCAAACAGTTCAACAACAATATATGACTGAAGGGGTATTTCATTCCTCCTCCCAATGCTACCTTCTCTTTGGCAACGATCACAGTGCTTACAATAGTCTTGAGCATCTTTAAATAAAGTAGGCCAGTAAAAACCACTTTGAAGCACCTTTTCTGCAGTTTTTCTTCCTCCAAAATGACCCCCACAGTGAAGGTCATGACAAAATTGAAGAACACTCAGTTGTTCTTCCTCAGATACACACCTGCGAACTATCTCATCTTTGCATATCCGGAATAGATAAGGTTCATCCCAAAAATAAAACTTACTCAAGTGTAGAAACCTTTTCTTTTCCTGAAAGGACATGTTAGATCGCAAAATACCACAGGCAAGATAGTTAGCAATATCTGCAAACCAAGGTGCATTAATTACCACAAACAAATGCTCATCAGGAAATACCTCTAAATTTTATGAATGCTATCAGATGCAAGGTTTTCACTAAAGAAGGGTAATCTGGATAAATGATCAGCAAAAACATTCTCACTACCCTTAGTATCCTTGATTTGGAAATCAACTCTTGCAATAACAACACCCATCTAATTAAGCCCGTTTTTTTTTTTGTTAAAAGATATTTAAGAGCTGCATGGTCAGAATGCACAATAATTTTTGACCCAATTAAATAAGCTCTAAATTTGTCTAAAGCAAAAACAACAGCTAACATTTCCTTCTCAGTTGTGGTGTAGTTCATTTGTGCACTATTCAGGGTTAAACTAGCATAATATATTGCTCTCAAGTATTTATCAACCCTTTGCCCAAGAACAGCTCCTACTGCATGATTAGAGGCATCACACATGATTTCAAAAGGTAAAGACCAGATAGGAGCTACAATTACTGGTGCACTAGTCAATTTTTCTTTAAGGGAATTAAAAGCTTGCATGCATTGTGCTGTAAATTCAAATGGAACATCTTTTCCCAACAAATGGCACAATGGTTGGCTTATTTTGGAAAAATCCTTAATAAACCTCCTGTAAAATCCTGCATGCCCTAGAAAACTTCTTATTCCCTTAACAGAGGTAGGTGGGGGTAACTTAGCAATCAATTCAATTTTAGCCTTATCCACCTCAATCCCTTTACTTGACACCACATGACCTAAGACAATGCCCTGAGTAACCATAAAATGACTCTTTTACCAACTTAAAGTGAGGTTACATTCAATGCATCTCTCAAGCACACGAACAAGTTTATCGAGGCAATTATCAAAAGAATTACCAAAAATAGAAAAATCATCCATAAATACCTCAATAAAATCATCGATCATATCTGAGAAGACAGACATCATGCATCTCTAAAAAGTTGCAGGTGCATTGCACAAGCCAAAGGGCATACGTCGAAATGCATAAGTCCCAAAAGGGCAAGTAAAGGTTGTCTTTGACTGATCCTCTGGAGCTATTGGCACCTGATAGTAACCTGAAAGGCCATCCAGAAAACAATAATGTGAGTGTCCAGAAAGTTTATCTAACATCTGATCAATAAAAGGAAGAGGGAAATGATCTTTCTTTGTAGCATTATTCAACTTCCTATAATCGATGCACATTCTCCACCCAGTCGTAGTCCTAGTAGGAACCAATTCATTATTCTCATTTTTCACCACAGTGATTCCAGATTTCTTAGGAACTACATGTACTGGGCTCACCCACTCACTATTAGCTATTGGGTAAATTACTCCTTCATCCAGCAATTTGAGCACTTCTTTCTTAACCACTTCACTCATATTTGGGTTAAGTCGCCTTTGGGTCTCCCTCACAGGTTTAGCTCCCTCTTCTAAAGTGATTCTATGCATGCACATAGAAGGGTTAATACCCTTTATGTCACTCAATCCCCATCCTATTGCTCTCTTTAATCTTTTAAGCTCACTCACCAACCTCATCTCCTCCCCTTCACTAAGTTCACTAGATATTATCACAGGTAAAGTATTGTGATCTCCTAAAAACACATATTTCAGGTTCTTAGGTAACTCTTTCAGCTCTAACTCTAGTGAGGGGTTCTTCTCTTCTTTTTCAAGGGGGGAAAGCTCACAAACTGTGTCCTCCTTAAGTTCCTCTACTTCAGCACTTCCTAAGGTCTCAAGACAACTGGCTATTTCTGCATCAAAAATTTCCAAATCACTATCCAAAGTCAATGCCAGCTCCAATTTATCAGAGGAACCTGTCTGCAAGAAAACATCTGAAACAACTGCATCAACACAATCAATGAAAGAACAATCCTCATACAAAGCAGTTGTAGGAATAGGAGAAGTGTTAAAATTAGAAAATTCCACAGTTTGTCCCAAAACAGTCATTGATAATTTTCCATTCTTAACATCTATCAAAGTATTGGTAGTCGCCATAAAAGGCCTACCCAGCAGAATGGTGTGTGCAGATGGTGAAGAATTACCTACTTCCATGTCAAGAACAATGAAATCCACAGGAACTATCAAACCACCAACTTTAACTAACACATCTTCTATAACCCCTTTTGGGAATCTAAGAGATCTATCAGCTAATTGCAATACCATTTTTGTTGGTTTAAGTTCCCCTAATTCCAAATCAAGATAAACAGAATAAGGCATTAAATTCACACTAGATCCTAAATCACACATACCCTCAGTACCTTTTCCATTCCCCATAGTAATTTGAATAATAAAGCTTCCAGGATCCTTTAGCTTAGGAGGTAGTTTATGCTGCAAAACAGCACTTGCTACCTCAGAACTATCACCTTTTCATTCGGCTCATACCTCTTTTTCTTGGTATTCAGTTCTTTGAAGAATTTAGCATAAGCCGACATGTTCTTAATTGCTTCAAGTAAGGGCAAGTTAATACTTACCTTAGATAGCATGTTGAAGATATCTGAAAACTGCTTATCTTTTTTATCATCCTTCAACCTGCTAGGGAATGGTATAGGTGGCCGGTATGGATTGCTTGCCTTGTGCAAATCTGGTGTAGGGGACTTCTCCATTGATCCTTCTTTAGCACCTTTGTTCTCTAACTCTCCTTCCTTTTTCTTTTCTTGCTCACCTGCATTCACAGAGTTATTTTCAACATTATTATTAATTACCTTGCCACTCCTAAGAACAGTCACTGCTTGTGCCTGCTCAGGTTGGCTTGGGAACTTCCCCTTTTGTTGAATATGCATATGTTGTGCAAGTTGCCCCACTTGGGTCTCCACCTTCTTAAAAGATGCTTCTAAGGAATCCAGTCTCTTGTTGTTCATCTCTTGGTTTTGAGCACTGACTTTGATGAAAGCTTGTAAACTTTCCTCCAAACTCTCTCTTTTAGGCTGACCTTGATTTGAGGATTGGCCCTGCTGTTGGTTCTGTCTCTGGAGCAAATGGAAAGGCTGTTGAGCATTATTTGTTGTCCAGGAAAAATTGGGGTGACTCCTCCAACTAGGATTGTAAGTGTTGGAGTAAGGATCATTCCTGGCTCTTGGTTGAAATCCCCCCATAGCATTAACTTGCTCAGCTTCATTTCCAAAAGACTCATATGCAGAGGGACATATATTTGCTCCATGCCCAAATGTCCCACAGATTCCACACACTTCTTGAGTAGATGAAGAAATATTGTTCTTCATGTTTAGCATCTGAACCTGCCTTGTCAACTCAGCTATTTGACTAACCATTTCAGTATTGGCTTCCAGTTGATTCACCCCCTTGCTTCTTCCCCTTACACTCTTTTGTTGAGAATTAGCTCCCAACATCTCAAAGATCTCGTAAGTCTCATCAGCTGTCTTTTCTCCCATGGCTCCCCCAGCTGCATTATCAACTGTGTTCTGAAATTGCTGGGTGAGACCATCATAGAAAAACTGATTAAGGAGTTGAAGTGGGTAGTGATGATGTGGACACTGGATCAATAACATCTTGAATCTGTCCCAAGCCTCATGAAATGGCTCTCCTTCGAATTGAGAGAATGTAGCAATCTTCCCTCTCAACTCAGTTGTCTTTTGGTGTGAATAGAACTTGCCCATGAACTTGTTATAAACTTACTCCCAAGTTGTCAGTGAATTTTCAGGCAACATCATGAGCCAGCTCTTTGCCCTATCCTTCAAATTATAAGGGAAACATCTCATCCTCAACTGATCTTCTGTTAGTCCTCCCAAAGGAAAAGTGTTGAGGGTGGAGTAGAAATCCCGAATAAAATTCAAAGGATCTTCATTTAGAACTCCATAGAACGATGGCAGCATGTTGTAATGAATGTTCTTCCACTCATAGTTCCTTGCTGCATCTGTCAGTCTTATGCAAGAAGTGGAAGTCCCAATGACAGGTCTAGCAAAATCTCTCATGGTTCTTTGTCTTTCTTCAGCCATCTTTACAGATTTTTCAGATTCTGACTCAAAATCCGAAATGTCCTCCTCTGATGTATCAAATCCGGTGTAGAGCTCAAACTCTTCTCTGCTCCTTTTCACTCTTTGAATTTCTGGAATGAATGGATGTAGCTCTCCTTCGAGTGATCTCCTGCCTTGCATAAAAAATAATTTCTAGAAAAAGAAATATCAAAAGCAAAAGACAAATAAAATAAAATGGAAAACAATGAAAATAATCTGAAATATATTTTTTTATTTATTTATTTTTTTTAAATAAACAATTACGCCAATTAGCTTTTCCGGTAGCGGCGCCAAAAACTTGTTGCGCTCAAATTAACTCTACCACAAAGCGTCACTCCCAAGTATACGAGGTAGCTGTAGCAAAGGTGATCGCCCCAAGGTCGTCTCACAAGGAAGCTAAAGTGGCTAATTGATTATCAGATTATAAATAACAAGTAATTAAAGAAATTTAAATTGCTAACTAAAGAAGAAGTTTAATTGAAGTTTAAAAACAATAAAAGTAAACAAGAACTAATGTTTTGATTCACTTGGTAGAAAGGTCTAGGGTTTGCACTTCTCTACTACTTATTTGTATGAACGGTTATTCCACTTAACTAATTTAATTTCAAAGATTAAATCTCAAACAACTTAATTAATTGAGTCAAGGAAATAAGCTCTCGCATTCAAACCTCTTACAACTAATCTTATTATAATTGAAACAATCTTTTTAATAGGTTATATCTCTAATTCACCTAAGTCCTTAATTGAATTGTTCCAGCATTAGACTTCATCTCTCAATCCATCATCTAATACCTAAAACACACAATTGGTGGCCAATCAATTATATGTAACAATATTTCATTCAATAAAGGCAAAAGAAATTATTAGCTAATAGAATAACCAATTCATACAATCATAGCGGATCCATACAAACCCTAGACTAGATCAAATTAGTTCATAATGCAATCAAACATATTCATCTCATTAATGTTCAAAGAAATCAAAATAGACATGATAATATCCATTAAAACAATTTCAATGTAAATAAAGAGAATAAGTTCAAGAACAAAACCAAGTTACAACTTCTTGAAGCTTCTGAAGAATCTCTTACTCAAATCTTGCAAGAAGGATGAAACAATGGCTAGAACAATCTAATCTAAGCTAAAGTAATCAAAAGTGAAATCAAAATCAAGAAAACAAAGCTAAACCCTCACTTCACTCTCTCTGACGGCTGAAAATATTCTCCAAATTGTCAACAGTCGTAACCTAGCTCTCTTCTTTCCTTTTATACGAAACATCCGCTTTAAAATTCGGTGCGCGTTTGGTTCATGAGAGACACGGCCAAGTCATGAGGGACACGACCGTGTGAGAGCTTGTTGGAGGGACACAGCCACAAGACACGGCCGTGTCCCCTGCAGGTGTCCACCTCTGTTTGTTTCTCTCCTCTCTTCTTCTTTGGTTGAGTGACACGGCCAAGTCAGAAGTGACTTGGCCGTGTTGCACCATGTTTGAGGGACACAGCCACAAGACACGATCGTGTCCCCTGCAGGTGTTCACCTCTGTGCAATTTTGATCTCTTTCCTGTGGAACCAAGTGAGACACGGCCAAGTGAAGCTTGACTTGTCCGTGTTGGGTATTTTTTGGAGGGACACGGCCAGGTGACTTGGCCGTGTCCCTTGCATGTGTCTACCACTGGGACTTGTTCTTCAATTTAATCTTGGTATGGGACACGGCCAGTGACTTGGCCGTGTCCTCTGCCTGTGTCAGCCACTGCCACTTTCTCCTTCAAATTTGCTTCCTTGCCTTTTTAACCTAACACAAAACTCAAAACAAATCTTAACAAGAAATCAATAGACAATAACCAACACAACATAAACACAATACTAAAAACTACATCAAAAACGACATAAACATTGAAATTAACTAAAACTACCACAATTAAAGAAAACACTAGACAAACCGATTAAAACTAACAAAATACCTAAATAAAACAATAATTAACATAACAAACAAGACACAAAACTATAAGAAAAACTAATAAAACAATAGCCTTCAGGGCGATGATAAACACTTTGTCTCTAGTGCCAAGAGAGGGCAGCCTTCGAGTGATTTAAGTGACATTTACCCTCTGTGTCAATAGAGGCAGCCTACAAGGGATGATTTGATAGTAGCCTCAGTGTCAATAGAGGTGATCTACTAGTGATGATTTGACACTAGCCTCGGTGTCTATAGAGGTGGCCTTTGGGTGATTGATATGGCACTTACCCTGGTGTCGATGTGAATTAAATTATTTTGGTGTAGAAATTGGTCATATAGCATCATATAGCCTCAGTCTCAATGACACATAGCGTCTAGCCCTAAAGGCAAATAATAAGGATAAGCTCATAGGCATACCGCCAAACACAGAATTCTAGAAATTGAATAACATACTAGGCACACAATTATTACATGCTTTCCATATTAAACTTTTTCTCATTTTCTCATATTCAACTAGGCACATTGCCTCACTTTCACATTTTTCTCATATTGCTTCATTTTCTCATTTTTCATCACATTGCATCATTCTCCCTTTTTTTCATTCATATCAATGTCAATTTACCTTAATTCATCAAATTTCATCAATTCATCACAATGAATCACATTTCACATTGAAAGCATATTACCCAAATATTTTTGTTTATTTTCACATAATTCCTATAAATCACATTTTATGCAATTTAGCCATTATTAATGGCTTTTCACAATGCATATAATGCATACATAACAAATCACATGTTATAGCACAATGGTCATAAATGTTCATTGTATCAAAAAGCTTAACACATTTTTCAACCAAAATGTGTTAAGCCCAATTTAATGCCAACATATCTATTTTACCAAAAGTTTGTACTTATGGTGCATGCCACTTAGAGCTATAGCAAATACCACAAGTGCACGGGTCGCCCAAGTAATATAGTAGTGAGTGAGTTATCATTCCACTGGGGACAAGGCTAAGTACTAGTTCAAACCTTAACCGTTGTTTAGCAAATTAATAGTTGTGTGATGCTTTGTAATTAAAAGCAACTAAATTAATAACTTGAAGTAAGGGAAAAATTAAATGTAATGCAAATAGGATTGATGATAATAATACTATCCAGATATTGAATCCCCCTAGCCTCAATGATATTTATGAACAATCAATTCAGTTAAATCATTCAATAGAGTTGAGTTGGCATTCCTCTAACTTAGACTAAAACCTCTCTTGAGCGAATTAATCCCTAATCACTAAGTAGAGTGCTGGAATCTCTTCTCAAAACACAATTAAATAGATTATGCATTAAGAACAAGGAACTATAAACCAAAGGATCTTGTAGGTCTATCTCTAGCACCCCAATCAATCCTCAACCCTTATGAGTAATCAATTCATATCAAGCTTTCTCAAGTCAATAATATGAAAATGGCAACCAATCAATAAGCATGCTATCATCAATTGGCAATAATCATTAAGCATCATAAGAATAAAACAACTCAATCAATTAAAAGTATCCAATCATACAAATAAGCTAGGGTTCATCAATATCTAGATAGAGAATGACTTAGTTCATGTTCAATGCACTTAATACAATCAACAACAATAATAACATTAAAATACATAAAAGGAGAAAATAGAAAAACCCCTTTCAATGTAGCTTCTTCAATCTCCAGGAGCTGCCAATGGAAGATGCAGATGTTGGAGAGGATGGAAATGGAGGATGAAGATGAAGAGTCAAGGAAAGTGTCACTCCCTCCTTGCCCAAAACGTGTATGCATAGCCTCCTCCTCTCAAACCTCTCTTCTCTGCCTCTGTTCTCTGTTTTCTGCACAAAACTGCAGCCCTCTGCAGAAACTTCAGCTTCCTTCAAAAACTCCCTCTTCTTCTCTTTTTATTTCCCTCCAAAGCTCAAGTCAATTTTCCAACTCACTTCCAACTCACCTTGTCTCCCATATTCCCTTCGTTCAATCTTTCTTTTCCTCAAATTAGGCAGCCTTTTCCTTTCTTTTTTCTTTCTTTTGACAAAAGCAATTGGTTTGTCTCCCACTTGTTCCTCAATTCATGCAAAAGAGTCAAGGATTTCTTAGGTGACACAGCCAAGCCATGAGTGGCTTGGCCGTGTCTCTCATTTCCCCTTGGGACACTGCCAAGCTAGTTGGCCATGTCCACCACTGCCTTCTTTCCTTTCTTTCTTTTCTCTTTGGTTTCATGGGGTGACACGGTCAAGCTCCTGGCCGTGTTATGTGACATGGCCAGTGTCTTGGCCGTGTCACCTGGGTGTGTCACCTTCTGCCTGTTTCTTTTCTTCTTTTGTTCTTTGGCTAGGCATGGGACACGGCCAAGCTTGTGGCCGTGTCACTTGCCAGTGTCAGCTTATGTTCTTCATTTTTCCTTCTTTGCTTGGTTCTTTGGTTTTTACTCTTTGGGAGAGACACGGCCAGTGACTTGGGCGTGTCACCTAGCCGTGTCAGCTACTGCTTGATGATAATTTTGAGGGACATGGCCAAGCTTGCTTTGGCTTGGCCATGTCTTGCTTGATTCAAGCTCTTTCTTCATTGTTTTGATCCTCCAAGGGAATTTTTCCACTTTAACCTAAAACAAACACTTAAAAAAAACTTTAAACAAAAATCAAATGAAACATTAACTAAAAAAACTTAGAAATCATACTAAAAACAAGTATAAAAATACTCTTATCAAATACCCCACACTTAAATCCTTGCTTGTCCCAAAGCAAGGCTAAAATCAAAACAAATTAAACACAAAAATTTTGTCAAGTTCAAGAGTTATAAAATTGTATCAAGACTTCCCTATCCTTAAATCCACAATCGATATCAAATCTAACAAAATCGATACCAATGCAATTAAGTGGCTTTCCATGCATAACCTACATTGTCACTCCCTCACCAACTCTTAGAAAGTGTTTGATTAAGGTGGTGTTTACACTCATAACAATCAATGAAAGATTATTGCCATAGGCTTGCTTATCTATCAATTCTCCACCACTTAATTACAATCAAGCATCAATCAAAAGGTCTTTTATTGGGTTGTAATGGGGTTAAGGTAGAGGTATGGCATTTAGGAAATGTGAGCTTAATCATTAAGTTCAAGAGCACTTCAAGAATGAAGTAACCGATCATATGTATCACCCAACGGTTCCAAACACCTTCCTCTTATCTACCCCTTGACATTTACAGAACTTTTCAAGGGAACTCACTTATTACATCTTGTAACATATTCCAACACTTTTAACAATTATTCTTATTTTTCTTCTTTTTATTTGATTTTGATTTTTTTTTTATGATTTGCAATCTTAAACCTACTAAATTTAACCCCCACACTTAATTCAACACAACACTTGGTCATAAACGCTCTTAAAATGCTCTTGACCTAATGAAAGGGTAAGAGTTAAAAGAACAAGGTTCAAGGCTGGTAGTGTTGAGAAAAATAAAGAAAAGGAAAAATGAAATAGGCTCAAAATTGGCTAACTAATGTTAAAAATAGGGTTGGTCTTTTTAAGCCAAAGTGGTTTCACCTAATTGCCTTAATCATCTTGATGCCTAATTGAAATTTTTATATAGTCTTAAAATGTATGTCAAAGCAAGTTCTAGCAAGTCATCAATCAAAGATGTTCACACACAACAATAATAATTAGTTGATGGCTCAATTCCTCACTAGGTTGATGGTAATGCAAAGAAAAACCAACAAAATTGACAATAAGCACCAATTCTACTCAATTCTCAAATTCATGCTTCAAAAATTCAAAGGTCATCAATCAACAATATTTATAACAATTGAACTTTCCAAAATTCATTTATTTAAAGAAAAACAAGAAAAACATTACTAAACTTAAACTAAAACAAGTAAAAAATAAAAACACAAAATACAATATGCACCCCACACTTAAAATTTCATATTGTCCTCAATGTGAGCATGCATACACTAAAAGAGAGTTTAGAAGAAACCTGATTTCCATCACTTCCATATGCAATATGTAGGGCTTCTTCCACCCATAATGCAATTGAAGTTCATGATTGAGAGGATGGACAGTATGCAACTTTGAATTGTGCCCAATGTGTTGCAAAGCTTAGGTAGCAGCCTTGGATGAGCAATTGGCCAATGAAAATATATGAAAGCTGTCATGGGGTGATCCTCCAATGCTACAGGGACTTGGTAAGAATGTTCTTCAGTATGCAACATGGTTATATTCATTTTTTTTCTCTTCCTCGCTCCCGAAAATGGGAGGGATGATCATTGGTTGCATATTGTTCTCCCCAACTAAAATGAATTCTAAGATATTTGGGGTCTTTTGAAGTTCAACCAAGTTTGGTTGAATCTCATTCTCATCCTATTTAGCAAATTGAAGTTTCATCTCAGCAACCTCATCATTTAATAGTAATTTCCTCTCCTCAATTTCTAGATTGGAAATTTTAGGCTCTACTTCTAAGGTCGTGGCTACCCTAAGCTCATCTACACTATCTTCATTATGGGGCATGTCGTAGAGTTCTGGAATATGCATACCTTGTTTCTCTTCCTCCAGCATACATGGGAATGAAATTGATGGCATAAAAGGATTTGGAGGTTCATACAATTCTGTCCAAATTGATGCTTCCAAATTCTCCTCCTCCTTTGTTCAATTCAACTCCTCTATGTCGGGTTAGATTTCCTTGCCATTTTCTTCTTGATTGGTCCCTGCATCAAAGAAATCACAAAAATTGTTATATTTTATCTGTTTATTCCTCAAATTTGTGATTACCTCAATTTGCTCCAATTGGCTAGGGGACTCCTCCTTTTGGTGTGCTTGGGGTTGATTTGCTAGCTGCTCCTCTAGAGCATCCAATATCCTCTGTGTTTCTTGCAAAGATTCAGACCTCAACTCATCCTCCAAAGTGGGTTCCTTAAGGTGATCTTGATTCATTGTGCATTTTTGAATATAGGCATTTAACTTATCCTCAAATGTGGATTCCTCAAGGTAGTCTTGGTCTGAAAATTGTTCTTGAAAGTAAGAACTTCTTTGGCAAGGTTGAAAATTTTGTTGAGGTGGAATGTATTGCTGATTTTCCCAATAAAAATTAGGGTGGCTTTCCCAGCTTGGATTGTAAGAATTGGAATATAGGTCATTACCACTCATTTGCTGGAAATTTTCATAAGTATAGTTTTCCTCTTTCCTCTCTTGGTATTGTCCATAATCCAGAGTTGCATTTAGCATCTTAATTCAATTCGTTAATTCTGCTAATTGTCATGCCGTGTCAGAATTATGGTCCCAATCATAAACTCCCCTGTGCCTTGAAAACTGTATCTTTACACAAGGCACTCAGCAATTCAAAGAAAAACAAACAAACAAACAAATTCAAACACAACAAACAAACAAATTTACAGAAAACAAACAAACAATTCAAAAAAAAACAAACAAACAATTCAAATAAAACAAACAAACATTCTTGATAAAAAAAATAAAACTAAATCAACAGTCTTAATTATATTACTAGTATTGAAACCATTGTCCCCAGGAGCGGCGCCAAAAACTTGGTGCGTGCCGCTTAGAGCTATAGTAAATACCGCAAGTGCACGGGTTGCCCAAGTAATATAGTAGTGAGTGAGTTATCGTTCCACTGGGGACAAGACCAAGTACTAGTTCAAACCTTAACTGTTGTTTAGCAAATTAATAGTTGTGTGATGCTTTGTAATTAAAAACAACTAAATTAATAACTGGAAGTAAGGGAAAATTAAATGTTATGCAAATAGGATTGATGATAATAATACTATCCAGATATTGAATCCCCCTAGCCTCAATGATATTTATGAACAATTAATTCAGTTAAATCATTTAATAGAGTTGATTGGCATTCCTCTAACTTAGACTAAAACCTCTCTCGATCGAATTATTCCCTAATCACTAAGTAGAGTGCCGGAATCTCTTCTCAAAACACAATTAAATAGATCATGCATTAAGAACAAGGAACTATAAACCAAAGGATCTTGTAGGTCTATCTCTAGCACCCCAATCAATCCTGAAACCTTATGAGTAATCAATTCATATCAAGCTTTCTCAAGTCAATAATATGAAAATGGTAACCATTCAATAAGCATGCTATCATCAATTGACAATAATCATTAAGCATCATAAGAATAAAACAACTCAATCAATTAAAAGTATCCAATCATACAAATAAGCTAGGGTTCTTCAATATCTAGATAGAGAATGATTTAGTTCATGTTCAATGCACTTAATACAATCAACAACAACAATAACATTAATATACATAAAAAGAGAAAATAGAAAAACCCCTTTCAATGTAGCTTCTTCAATCTCCAGGAGCTGCCAATGGAAGATGCAGATGTTGGAGAGGATGGAAATGGAGGATGAAGATGAAGAGTCAAGGAAAGTGTCACTGCCTCCTTGCCCAAAACGTGTATGCACAGCCTCCTCCTTTCAAACCTCTCTTTTCTGCCTCTGTTCTCTGTTTTCTGCACAAAACTGCAGCCCTCTGCAGAAACTTCAGCTTCCTTCAAAAACTCCCTCTTCTTCTCTTTTTATTTCCCTCCAAAGCTCAAGTCAATTTTCCAACTCACTTCCAACTCACCTTGTCTCCCATATTCCCTTTGTTCAATCTTTCTTTTCCTCAAATTAGGCAGCCTTTTCCTTTCTTTTTTCTTTCTTTTGAAAAAAGCAATTGGTTTGTCTCCCACTTGTTCCTTAATTCGTGCAAAAGAGTCAAGGTTTTCTTAGGTGACACAGCCAAGCCATGAGTGGCTTGGCCGTGTCTCTCTTTTCCCCTTGGGACACGGCCAAGCTAGTTGGCCGTGTCCACCACTGCCTTCTTTCCTTTCTTTCTTTTCTCTTTGGTTTCATAGGGTGACTCACCTTCTGCCTGTTTCTTTCTTCTTTTATTCTTTGGCTAGGCATGGGACACGGCCAAGCTTGTGGCCGTGTCATGTGACACAGCCACTGGCTTGGCCCTGTCACTTGCTAGTGTCAGCTTCTGTTCTTCATTTTTCCTTCTTTGCTTGGTTCTTTGGTTTTTACTCTTTGGGAGAGACACGGCCAGTGACTTGGGCGTGTCACCTGGCCGTGTCAGCTACTGCTTGATGATAATTTTGAGGGACATGGCCAAGCTTCCTTTGGCTTTGCCATGTCTTGTTTGATTCAAGCTCTTTCTTCATTGTTTTGATCCTCCAAGGGAATTTTTCCACTTTAACCTAAAACAAACACTTAAAAAAAACTTTAAACAAAAATCAAATGAAACATTAAATAAAAACACATAGAAATCATACTAAAACAAGTATAAAAATACTCTTATCAACTTAGCTTAGAAATCACTCAAAAGAAAGCTACAAATCTCCCACCAACCTTCTCTTCCAACTTTCCCTTCAACACTAGGGTTGGGCAATCTACTACTTCTCAATGCCTATACCAAATGTGATCAAATACAATCATTTATTATCATATTTTAAGGCATTACAAGTATCAAATCTTAATTAAATATCACTCTAATCAAAACCTCAAAATTAAGCCTAACCTTACTTTAACTTTGAAAAACCATATTAAGCCATTTAAATTTGTGTTTTAAGTTTATTTATATAATTACAAATATATTATAACATGTTTAAACCAATTACATTAATTAAACACATGCTTTTGTTCAAAACCGTAAAATGGCATAACCTTCAACAATGAATGTTCTTCATTCCAACTCAATTCAATTATTACTCCAAGCTTTTTTCCATCACTAATATCATTAAAGAACATGTTTTAAACATTAAAACCAATCAATTGACCATTCTTTGAAAATTCCCTTTCTAAGACCCTAAATTCAACACTACCATTTCCAAACTCTAACCAAACATAACCAAATCCAACATTTGACTTTAAAATTCTCGTTTATTCATTAAAAAAACACATTTGGAACCAAATTGCACAATTAAAACTCATGATTTTACAAATCTAAAAGTTCCATAACCCTAAATCCTCTCTCTTCATCGAACTGCACTCAAACTTAAGCATTTCTTTAATCCAACCTTAAAATTATTATTAACTACTCAAAAGAACTTCATTCATACCTAATTAAGCAATTAATCATACTACTTCAAAAATCCAAAAACAACATAATCATAATCATATGATCATGGATTTCCAAAGAAAAAGTTAGAAAACTTACTATTTATAGTGGAAATCGCTAAAAGTCCTACTTGAAACTTTGAAATCCTTCAATTAAAGGAGCTTGGAAGAAGCAAAAAGCTTCTTCCATCAATTGACCATTTCCATCACTAATATCATTAAAGAACATGTTTTAAACATTAAAACCAATCAATTGACCATTCTTTGAAAATTCCCTTTCTAAGACCCTAAATTCAACACTACCATTTCCAAACTCTAACCAAACATAACCAAATCCAACATTTGACTTTAAAATTCTCGTTTATTCATTAAAAAAACACATTTGGAACCAAATTGCACAATTAAAACTCATGATTTTACAAATCTAAAAGTTCCATAACCCTAAATCCTCTCTCTTCATCGAACTACACTCAAACTTAAGCATTTCTTTAATCCAACCTTAAAATTATTATTAACTACTCAAAAGAACTTCATTCATACCTAATTAAGCAATTAATCATACTACTTCAAAAATCCAAAAACAACATAATCATAATCATATAATCATGGATTTCCAAAGAAAAAGTTAGAAAACTTACTATTTATAGTGGAAATCGCTAAAAGTCCTACTTGAAACCTTGAAATCCTTCAATTAAAGGAGCTTGGAAGAAGCAAAAAGCTTGGCTTCCACACCTATGAAGTTTTGGCCTAGACAAGAAGAAGAAGAAGAATATGAAGAAGACTTTCCAATTTATCTCTCTTTCCACTTTCATTTTAACCTTATATATAATATTTTATTATATTTTTAATTAATTAATTATTTATTTATTTAATAAAAACCAAAATTTTACCTCTTCCATTCAAAATAATTTATTTTTAAATTATTTAAATAATTTTTAATTTCCAAAGTATAATTACAAAAATGCCACTTGATCTTAATTACAAAGGTGTCATGCATTTCCTACCATACAAGGTCTCATAAGGTGCCATCCCAATACTGGACTAATGAAAGTTGTTGTAAGCAAACTCAATCAATGGAAAGAACCTGTCTCAGCTCCCATTGAAATCAATGATACAACTCCTCAACATATCCTCTAGAATATGTATCACTCTCTAATTGCCCATCTGTCTGAGGATGGAAATTAGTGCTAAAGTGCAACCAAGAACCAATGCATCTTGCAAACTCCTCCAAAATCTCGATGTAAACCGGGGATCTCAATCTAACACTAAAGAAACTAAGATTCCATGCAATCTCACTATCTCACTGATATACAGTTCAACCAACCTCTCGAGTGAATAGTCCATCCAAACTAGAAGAAAGTGAGTTGTCTTCATCATCCGATCAACTATCACTAAGATTGCATTATGGTTCTTCTGGGTTAAAGGCAGTCTGGTCACAAAATACATCATCACTCGCTCCCACTTCCACTCTAGCACTGATAATGGCTGAAGCAACCCTAAAGGAACTTGATGCTCAGCCTTCACTCTCTGGTAAGTGAGACATCTAGATAAAAATTTTTCTATGTCCCTCTTCATACTTGACCACCAATAATGCTGCTTCAAATCTTGATGCATCTTGGTACTACCAGGGTGTATAGCATAGAGTGACTGATTTTTTTCCTCTAGAATCTTCCTCTTCAATCCTACATCATCAGGAATACACAATCTATCTCTGTAACACAAACTGCCATCATCTCTCACATGAAAGTTTTGACTCTCCCCCTTTTGGCAATCCATAACAATCTTTTGGATTTTCTCATCTGCCAACTGGGCTTTCCTAATCTGATCCAACAACACTGGCCTCAACTACAACTGAGCCATCAATGGACCATCATCACAAGACTCAAATCTAGCATGCAGCACTCTCAACTCAACAAGCAACGAGAGTGAATAAGTAGTCAAACCAGCCATAGACTTTTAACTCAAGGCATCCATAATAACATTTGCCTTGCCAGAATGATAATAAATCAAGCAGTCATAGTCTTTAATCAACTCTAACCACCATCTCTGCCGAAGACTCAGCTCTCTCTAAACACCCAAATAATTCAAACTCTGATTAGTATAAATAAAATATTTCTCCCCATACAAGTAATGCCACCAAATCTTCAATGCAAAAACTATGGCTGCTAACTCCAAATCATGAGTCGGATAATTCAGCTCATGAGGCTTCAACTGTTGAGAGGCATAAGAAATGACTCTACCCTTCTACATGAGAACACAACCTAAACCACTATGTGAACCATCACTGTGTATCACATAAGATTTACCTTCTACAGGCAAGGTAAGAATAGGAGCTTAAGTCAACATCTCCCTCAACTACTCAAAACTCGCCTGACATTCATCTATCCACACAAATCTAACTCCTTTTTGAAGTAATCTGGTGAGTGGTGTAGCTATCATAGAAAAACCCTTCACAAATCGACGACAATAGCCTGCCAATCCCATAAAACTTATAACCTCTATCATAGTCTTTGGTGGACTCCAATTCAAGATAGCCTCGACTTTACTTGGAACAATTTTAATACCCTCTGCTGAAATCGTATGATAGAGAAAAGTCACCTGATCAAGCCAGAACTGACACTTGACAACTTAGCATTCAACTACTTCTCTCACAAAGTCTGTAATACAATCCGCAGATGCCTATCATGATCTTTCTCATTATGCGAATACACCAAAATATCATCAATAAAGAGCACTACAAACTGATCTAAGTATAGTCTAAACACCATGTTCATCGAATCCATAAATGCTTCTGGTACATTTGTCAATCCAAAAGCCATTACTAGAAACTCATAATGCCCATACCTCGTGCGGAAAGTTATCTTCGGTACATCCACATCTCTAACTCTCAACTGGTGGTACCCTGAACTCAGATCAATCTTAGAGAATATTTTTCCTCCCTTCAAATAATCAAAAAGATCATCTATCTGAGGTAATGGATACTTGTTCTTGATGGTCTCCATATTCAATTGCCTGTAATCAATACATAATCTCAAGGTGCCATCCTTCTTATTAAAAAATAAGACAGGTGCTCCCCACGGTGACACACTAGGGTGAATGAACCCTTTATCAAGCAACTCCTACAACTGCACCTTCAACTCTTTCAATTCATTAGGTGCCATCCGATAAGGGGTAATAGAGATGGGAGTGCTGCCAGGCATCAAATCAATACCAAACTCCACCTCTCTCTCAGGAGGTACCCCTAGCAACTCATCAGGGAAAACATTTGGAAACTCGGCAACTGTAGGTATACTATCAAGCTGGGATCCCACTACACTAGTATCTACAACATGAGCAAGATATGCCTCACATCCCTTCTGAATCATCCTCCTATCTAACACAACTAAAATAAATATTGATGAAAGGTGTATCTACTCATTAGATACCACCGCATCTCTAACATCACGTGTTCTTAGGGTAACATGTTCCACTAATAGTCTACCACCACCCCATGCCTGGATAACAAATCCATGCCCAAAATCATATCATACTCCTTAAAAGGTATCTCAATAAACTCACCGAGAAACTTCTTATCCTAAACAACAACTGGACTATCTCGGTGCACCCTGCTAACCACAATAATGTACCCTAAAGGATTTATAAACAACATATCAAATCCTAGGGACTCTAAATACTGTGAGCGGGGATTTTTGCCCCCACTCCCACGTGGAATGGTTCTTACGACTTCGGCACTGTTAGGCTCAGGGCCTTAGAGAACACGGGCCTAAACCGGGAGAGAACGGAGTCACCACCAGGATGGGTTGGGAAAAAGAAAGTGGTGGATGACTAGATTCCTAAGGAATCCCCAACCCCTCAATGGGTTTGAAAAGTTGGATACATGTGGGGAATGTGAGAAATGGCCCAGCACCCCCACAACACCCGATTCATTAGAACTGGCCTCCTTTTCAAGTCTTACTATTATAAAATTCTTAAATATAATGATATTATCCATACTACATGCAATAATTAAAATAAAGCATCATTATATTAGAATCAAAGCAATGTTCAAACAAAATAAATAAATGGACACCCATCCGAGGATGCAAATGTGTCCTTACATCATCCAATGTCTAAAACTAAATAGGACACCCATCAAAAGGTGAAAATGTGTCCTTTATATTAATCCCAAAATATAAAAACAATTTAAGTTATATGAAAATTAATTAATGAGGTACCCAATCATGAAAACATACCTCTTACAATTTTAATAAACAAATAATAATTGAAAAAATATTCATCCAACAACAACAACAACAACTAAGCCTTAGTCCCAAACAAGTTGGGGTCGGCTGTATGGATCCTCAACAAAATAAGCTCAAAAGACACCAAAAAAGATACTCCAGCCTTAGGCCCCTTCCAAGACACGGATTTTACGTCTCCATTCAAGTCTGTCATTAATCAAATCCGCATCAAGATCTAAGGCACGTAAGTCTCTTGCTATCACCTCCTTCCACACAGTTCTAGGTCTTCCACGACCTCTAGCCCCCTCAATCAACAAATTCTCACACATACAAACCGCAGCATTAGGAGGTCTTCTTAAAACATGTCCATACCATCTAAGTCTTCCTTCCCTCACCTTATCTCCGACATCCGGTACTTGGACTTTTTGTCAAATATGAACATTCTTAATTTTGTCCAGTCTGGTATGTCCACACATCCATCTTAGCATCCTCATTTCTGCCACACTCATCTTATGCAAATGTTGTCCCGTTGGTGCCCAACACTCACTACCATAGAGCATCGCAGGCCTAAGAACCGTCCTATAGAATTTACCTTTCACTTTCAGAGGTATTTTCTTATCACATAGAACCCCAGTCGCACCCTTCCACTTCAACCACCCTACCTGTATTCTGTGAGCCACATCTTCATCTATACGGCCATCATTCTGGAACACCGAACCCAAATATTTGAACTGCTTGGTTTTAGGAACCAAAACTCCATCCAACTTAACCTCATGTTCCTGCTTCTTCCTTAGACTGAACTCACAGTGCATATATTCCGTTTTACTCCTACTTAACTTAAAACCCTTGTCCTCGAGGGTTTTTCTCCACACTTCCAACTTACGGTTTACACCAGCACTAGTCTCATCAATTAAAATAATGTCATCAGCAAACAACATACACCAAGGAACATCGTCTTGTATGCTTCTAGTTAGCTCGTCCATAACCAGGGTAAATAAGTATGGACTCATGGGCGAACCTTGATGCAATCCGGTAGTAATGGGGAAAGCCTCAGTGTCTCCACCAGGTGTTTTCACACTAGTGGATGCATTCTCATACATGTCCTTGATGATGTTGATATATTTGCCGCTGACTCCTTTCCTCTTCAAAACCCACCATAACACTTCTCTTGGTACTCTATCATAGGCTTTCTCCAAGTCAATAAATACCTTGTGGAGATCTTTCTTCTTCTCTTGATACAATTCCATTAGTCTTCTTAGAAGAGAAATAGCCTCCATGGTAGATCTCCCTGGCATAAACCCAAACTGATTATCCGAAACTCTTGTAAGCTTCCTCAATCTGTGTTCAATAATCCTTTCCCATAATTTCATAGTATGGCTCATAAGTTTGATACCCCGATAATTTGTACAGCATTGAATGTCTCTCTTATTTTTATATATGGGTACCAGGATACTCTTCCTCCATGCATTCGGCATCTTACGTCCTTTCACAATAGCATTAAAAAGTTTAGTTAACCAGACAACTCCATCCATGATAAACAAATCAAACATTAAAAATAAATTGATCATCAAAACATGGAATAAACTACATAATTAAATCTAGAACTAAATAAAGCAATAAATATTTAAGTCTAGAGTTTATATATTAAATTAGGGTTTTGGAATTAATATAAATTTTATTTAGAATATTTAGGCTACTATAAAGATTTTGAAAAAAATGGAGTTACTTGGGATTTTATAGTTTAGATTTACAAAACTAATATTATTATCATAACTTTAAAAATATGAGGCTACTGTGAAGGTTTTAGATAATATAATTTATTAGAATTTTAGGTTTTAAGAAGAAAAAAGGATTTAGGGTTTGAAGTCCTAAGAGGTGATGAGGGTTTGGGAAAACAGATTATTATTTTGAGGTTTTAGAAAAAGACAATTAGGGTTTTAGGTATTTTATGTAAGATTAATCTAATCTAATACACAATTTGATAAACTTTAGGGTTTATGAAAATAACGGCAGGGTATATATTAACACTATTATCTTTTTTAATTCAAATCTATGGCCTATTATGGATGATTGATTTGCATATTCAGTTTGTAAATAAATTAATTCAATGGAATAATTATTAAGAGCAATTAATTGAATTAATGTAAAGAGGGAATCAAATCTGCGTTGAGGGAAACTATTGCCTATGTTTAAGGCAATGGTTATATGTTTGTTCCCTTAGTCCAAAAATCTCCAAAGGTCTAAGTCCAAGTTCTCTGCTTCTTTTTTCCAAAAGTCTTCTAGTCCAAATAAAAAAAATTCTCCCCAAAAAAATTCTAAAGTCCCCCTCTGTAATTGTTTTAATGTGATATTTATAAGAAAAAATAAAAACCTAATACTAATTGGTTAAGGAAATAAAATTGTTTAGGAAATCTGATTAAAACCGAGAGAAATAAGGTTTTGTGGAAAAAACTACGTGCAGGCCTGAGCGAGTTTGGCATGTTGGGCACTACTGGCCTACAATACTGCATGCTGGGTATAACACCCCTATACCCCATATACGTACACTACATATAACCACATCTGTAATATACGTATACCGGATATAGGAATGTTACGATCTATTTTAAACAACTAACCTTTAATCAAATAATCATAATAGGTAGTAATAGATAAAACATTTCTTATTAAAACACATACACATATATGCCATAACAGTACCCACAAGTTTATCTAAAACATTTGTTTAATAAGCAGCGAAAAATGTAGCGATATATATATATATACATAAATATCAATATTTACAAAGTATAAAGTTTATACATGTTTGGCAGTTTGTCTCTAATCTTGAAATCCACAATCAACACTTCACAAGCCTAGACTCAACTCGGTCTAGCTGAACTCTCCAGTTCAACTGGATCTACCCTGTCACCTGCGCGATGAACCACAATCGCGCTTAGTGGTACAACCATGATGACAATATGCTTTAAATGTAATGCCAATATCACCCTTTCAAGCATTATAAACAATATTCAAAAATGTCATATTTCATAACATTAAATTTCATCATATTTTTCAATTATTTCATCATTCATAATTCATATTAAAGCAAAGACAAGCATGGGCCCAAAAGAAACTAATATGCCATTCAAATTTCAGAGTTACTGTTTTGATCCAATAATCACATTTATCAAGCCCGTAGGCGAATCATTATCACAATGAGAAACATCTCATATGTAACATCCCAACTAGGCTTCAAGGACTAGGCCCAACTAAGCTCCAAGGACCAAGTCGAGCCCAGCTTCAAGGCATTGTTTCTTTTAGGCATGCCACCAACAACAAAACTCTGAAAATTGAATAACACATTAGGCACACAATTCTTTTATTATTTCATTATCAATTCTATTCTCATTTTCTTATAATCATCTAGGCAACCATGCCCCAATTATTTCATTTACATCATTATAGCCAACAACAATGGCTTCACATCTCATCATTAGGGTATACACAACCAATTGCTTTGTACATACATTTTGAATGATCATTTTATCATTCACATTATGCAAATCATAGCATTAATCAATTGTATCAACAATGTAATAGATTACTTAACACATTTACAACTAAATGTGTTAAGTTCCAAAGTCATGCAAATGTATGCAATAATGTAGGGTTTGTACTTACCTCATGAGCAACTCATACCAATCTAACCACTCCTCTTCCAAGAATCCTTCAACACTTGGATTAGGGCAACTCAATCTCCTCAAAACCTAATCCAAAGGTGATGATACACACTCACTTAGAGATGCACATGAGATAATAAGGATAAGAACCAACTAAGGCAAACTCTACACATGACACGCTCAACAACACTGGCGTGTCCCTGACCGTGCCCTAAACCCACAATATAGAAGCTTTGACATGCTCAGTGACATGGGCGTGTCACTGGCCGTGTCAATCCTCCCTCAATACAGTGGCTATGACACGCTCAGTGACATGGGCGTGTCACTGGAAGTGTCAATCCACCAACATCACAGTAGCTATGACACGCTCAGTGACATGGACGTGTCACTGGCCGTGTCAATACTACTCCAACATAGAAGCTGTGACATGCTTAGTGACATGGACTTGCCACTGGTCGTGTCACCCATCTAGAAAATAGAACCATTGACACTCATGGGCATGCTAGGCCAAAAATCCTGATTTTGACATCAACAACACCACATACAACAAACAACATACTTTACCCTTTTCCACTCCAATCAATCTTACCCAAAACCATCAATAAAACATACTAAACTTGCATAACTCCAAAACAATCTACAACTCTTGCTTTCCAACACCAAACTTAACTTTTCCTTCATACCAATCCAAAATCAAAGCGAAATAGACAACACAATCTCAAACACATCAAAATTAACCATACACCAAGCTCAAACACAAACTCAAAAGAAAACCAAGGAATCAAGTGGAAAACTTACCAAAAGTGATGAAAACCCTTAGAATTCCAACTTGATCACTTAAAACACCCTTCAATCTTGAGTTTGGAAGAGCAAAATATCTCTTTCTCTCATGCTATGGAGATAGCTGGCCAAAGAGAAGAAAGAAGAAGAAGATGATGATGATTGAAAGAGCAAAGTCAAACTTCTTAAACCACTCAACCTCCCTTTCAATAACAACCAAGCAATTTAAATATTATAATATTACAAATATCATCTTCCATTTAAATAAATTTCCATTTTAAAATAACCAAAATATCTTCTTTGACCTTAAATAAATATTGACTTGTATATGTTGCATATATCTCTATATATACAACATATACACACTCCTCTATCCTTTTCTTATCTTTCCACTTAAACATACATATATACTTTATATCATTTAATCCAATTTCAATAATAATCATTCCAAAAATTTTAGGGCATAGTTTGGGATATTACACTGGGCGTCATTGCTGTAGGGCGCGATTGGGCAAAATGGGAGAGTTGCTGCTAGGCGAAATTAACTGCTGGGCGAAATTGCACTGGCAAGAATTGTTGCGGGGTAGCAATTCGCTGCAGGCTTGGGCCTACCATGAATTGGCTATAAGCAACCAATTTGCCTCAAGCCCAGGCTGTGGTGAATTAGCTGCCAGCAGCCAATTGCTGCTTGCCACGCGGCAGCACTGAACGCGTCGTTGGCCGATCCGTATAATTTTTTATTTTTTTAACATTTTATTTTATTTTTTATTAAAAGAAAATATTATTATTAATAATAATAAATAATAAATAAATATTATAAATAATAAATAAATAATAAAATAAATATGATATTATTGAAATAATATTAAAATAAATAATAAATACCACAAAAAATATTTCAGATCATTTTAAAATCAATGGACTGGACTTGGTAAAAAATTAAGGGTCTACAGTTTGCCCCATGCTTGAACGATTTGAGACTTTCAGTTGAAGAGAGTGAAAAACAATATGACTTTGAGTAGATTTTGGTTGAGGATGGGTTCTCAACTCAAGATTGGAGATGGTTGGGTTTGGACCTCAAATAAGTTCTAAACCTGAAAAAATTTTGGGTTCTGGACATGGGTGGTGGAGACCCCAAGCAACATAGTCATGAATACATCCATTTCAAACTATGATTCAGCACGTCAATTAGTAACCTCTTCATAACCTTGTAAATAATCCTTTGCTTTGCCCAATGTGTCCTTCTAGGTTCGACGGTTCAATATTCTTCCCTTAACTTGAATTTTTTTTTTTGAATTTTGATTTTGAAATTAAATGTTGGCTTTGCCAAATCAATGTTAATATACCCCAGGACTCAATTTTCCAAATTAACATATCTATAAAATAATAACCCTAGTTACCATACTAAACTCGGGAATCATTCCTTTTTGAGTAAGAACTGTTGCACTTTAGATAGGCACATACACATTACTTGACCAAAGGTCTCATTAAGTTTGAATATTGTCTGTCTCATATACATGCTTATTCAAACTATCTCCACTAATAGACTTTACCTACCAAGAGAGCTCAATAGGTCTTTGATATAAGGGACATGGATTAAGCGGAGGCCAATTATAAATCGAAGTCGATGCTACAATATGGACAAACCCTTAAACTACAATTTTCCTGTTTAGACAGTTGGAAACATGAAAAGATAGAGCTTTGAACATTCTTCTTTCTTTTTGACGTTAATATGGATCTTGATTGGGACAGTCTTTGCCTTTGTAAAAAGTTTGGTACTCATATTCATTTCTTTTCTTCTTTTCCCTTTTCTTTCTCTTTCTTTCTTCTTACTCTTCCCTTTCTTTGAGCATTTTATCATTTTGTCCTTCTTCTCTATAGGATTGTTAAGTATAGGAATTTCAAAAATTAGATGGTCTTTCTCCTTTTTCTCTGATTTTGATTGAATCTTTAGTTAGGTTGGACCAATTCTAGTCAAACTATCCTTATAAACCAAATGGAAGTCTTTTTCTGCTTTAGGTAAAAGAGAACTCAGTTGGATTTCTGAACCATTTTGGTTTTTATTTTATTTTCTTTTTCTTCTTTTTTTCCTCTTTTTTTTTCCTTTTCCTTTCTTTTCTTTTTTTCTCTTTTTTTATCCTTTATGGTCTTGGCTAGGTGTTCCTTTCTTTTTGATCTTCTTACCTATTCCCCTTAGTGATCATCAGATTTGTCATAAGTATCACAATGGCTCAAGATAGGTTATCGGGGTTTACAGGCCAATGAAAAGCCAGCTAAAATCTTATGAAGGCTCAAAGGGACAACTAAGGATTGATGTCAATAGGGTTGATACTAGTTGTTGGCTTACCAAACAATGCCTAAACAAAAGGTCATTATGCAAATTTCAATTTTACCTCGAAAGTCCTTTAAAGCATATTCTAAGATTGACTAGGACCTAGACAAAGGTCATTATGCAGGAGCCCTCTCTAAGTAGGCATACACAACTCAATGTTATAGAACAATTCTCTTATCTAGTAAAGTCATTCAAATCATGATGCATAGATATATTAATTTATGATTATCAAGCTAGATTCGTCATCGGTTGAGCACCAAAATGAACAAAGATCAACAAAAATTTTGATAAAAGTAATTTATGCAAATAATCTTAATTTAAAAAAACATTATTGTTCCAATTAAATATTTAAAGAAAGCAAAATAGAAGAGCAACATTCAAGTTAAGGGAAGTTTATTGAGTTAAAATTTTTCCTTATTCCATGTCTTTGATACTCTCATCTTGAAAGGAGAATAAGTCAAAATCTTCCTCCAATCCTCTTCCTACCATGAAAGTTGTCGGTGGAGGCACTCTTCCAAATTTAGGCAAAGGATTGCTTTTGGTATTGGGCTTATCCAACTCGGGTAGATTATCACTGTCAATCAAATCTTGGATCTCGTGCCTTAAACGAGCACATTTATCTATTTCATGCCTTTGCATTTGATGAAATTGACAGAAGGCCTCGACATCAAAGTTTGATGGAAAGGGATTATGTAGTGGTCAAGGAGCCAATGGTTTTAACAAACCTTTCTTTTGTAGTTTGTTAAAAACACAAGATAGAGGTTTCCCCAACTCTAGAATTGCCTTCTATTTCTTTGACCAATTGTATTAACATCAACTTCCTTTTGAGTGCTTTGATTACCCGACTAGCAGTTCCCTTTCTCATTCCTTCTTGCCGAAAAGCGGTTCTTCTCCCTTTCCCATTCTTCAATTTGCAGACCAGCTTGGAGAATATCTTTGAAATCTGGATGAGTGTATGAGACATCCTTTCATGAAGACTAGGTAATACCCCTCTCACAATCATTCTTATTTGATCAGATTCATCGGGCCTCTTGTTAAGCAAAGCAGCCTTATTCCTCCATCTCTTCATATAGTCCATGAAGTTCTCATTCGACCTTTGTCTAATGGACTCCACCTCCATTAGATTAATTTCCAATTCAACATTATATCCATATTGTTGAATGAAAGCCTTTTATAGTAAATCCTAGCTCTTTTGAGTGTCATCCTCCAAGGTGTTGAACCAGTTTTAGACAACAAGATCCAATGAGAGCATAAAGTACTTAGAGTTTGAGCCTTAGTAGCTCGGACAGACTGTATAGTAGTGATGTACTGCTTAACATGCAAGTGAGAATTTCCTATACCGTTGTACCTAGCGAAGGAAGGCATTTTGAACTTGTAAGGGACCTCTTCATCTAGCTTGAACAACTTGTCGACCATAGACATCTCTTCAATTTTTAGCTTCTTTTCAAACTTCTTTTCCAAGTCAGTGATCAACTTCTCAACATCCGAAGTTTTAGTCTTTTCCATGGCTGATCTTTCAACAACCTTTGGCTCCTTCTTCTTATCTGAAGTTTCAGCCAATTCGTCACAGGCCCAAGCCTGAGGCGAATTGCTGCCCCGCAGCAATTCTCGCCAGTGCAATTTCTCCCAGCAGCCAATTTTGCCCAGCAGCAGCACGCCCATTTTGCCCAATCGCGCCCCTCAGCAATGACACCCAGCATGCAGTCTCGCACGCCAACAGCGCCTAGCACGCCAAACTCGCTCGGGCCCGCGCATAGTTTTTTCCACGAAACCTTGTTTCTCTCGATTTTAATTATATTTCCTAAACAATTTTATTTTCTTAACCAATTAGTATTAGGTTTTTATTTTTTTCTTATAAATATAACATTAAAACAATTACAGAGGGGGACTTTAGAATTTTTTTGGGGAGGATTTTTTTTATTCGGACTAGAAGACTCTTGGAAAAAAGAAGCAGAGAACTTGGACTTAGACCTTTGGAGATTTTTGGACTAAGGTAGCAAACATATAACCATTGCCTTAAACAAAGGCAATAGTTCCCTCAACGCAGATTTGATTCTCTCTTTACATTAATTTAATTAATTGCTCTTAATAATTATTCCAATGAATTAATTTATTTACAAATTGAATATGCAAATCAATCATCCATAATAGGCCATAGATTTGAATTAAAAAAGATAATAGTGTTAATATATACCCTGCCATTATTTTCATAAACCCTAAACTTTGTCAAATTGTGTATTAGATTAGATTAATTGTAATATCCCAATTTTTTGAAAATTTTTAATTTTTAAAAATTTAATAAAATAAATTATAATTTAATAGGATAAATTCAAGTTTTACAAAACATAAAATAAATACATGTTTGGCAGTATTTCCTTGATCTTTAAGCTCCACTATCACACCTCAAATCTAGACTCTACTCGGCCTAGAGGAACTCTTCGGTTCTTCCCTGTTACCTGCGCGATAAACCACAATCGCGCTAAGCCAACGGCTTAGTGGTACAAACTACAATGATATCATGCTATAATGAAATGCCAATGTCATACTTTCCAACATACAAGTGATTCTCAGGAATCTCATATTTCATGACATTACCTTTCATTGTATCAAACATTTGTGTCATCAATTATAGGACATATTGAACTCAAAACAAGCATAGATCTCAATATTTATTTATTTCATCATTTATAAATCACATGGAAAACAAAGACAAGCAAGGGCCCAAAAAGAAACTAATATGTTATTCAAAGTTCAGAGTTACTGCTTTGGTCCATATCATAATCATCAAGCCCGTAGGCAACATATATATATCTCTATCCATGGATAGTGTAACAGACCCAGTCTCTTGGACCTCAACCCAGTTAAAACCGAGGAAATCCTCAACCCAGCTAGACTGTTACTGTTTTTGAGGCTTACGACCCAGTCCTTTCACCCAAAAAACATCACATTTCACATTTATCATTTCATATTTTTCAACTAGAATCGGCTTACCACCCGGTTTTTTCACCTATCCAGTGATTCATAGGCATGCCGCCAAATGCAGAGCTCTGAAAATTGAATTAACATATTAGGCACACAATTATTTCATTTATCTCTTTATCAAACTCTTTTCTTTTCATTTCTCATAGTTAATTAGGCAACCATGCCTCAATTATATTTTATTTGCATCATCATAGCCAACAATCATGGCTTCTTTTCACATCAAGATAGTATACATATATATCATCATTTGCATTGAACATCATCTAGGCAAACATGCCTCAATCATATCATTTACATCATTACAACCCATCACATTAGTTTCACATCTCCATTCATCATTTAAGTACTCACAATCAATTACATTGAACATCCATTAAGAATGATCATCATTGATATATATATATACATAGCAATTTACCTTATTCATAGATTTAGAATCTTCAACATACATTCCACGTAATCCACATTGTGCACAACATAACATTATTCATATGCATCATCAATGTTCACGTTATATCCAACATAACATTATTAATAAGCATCAACAATACATTAGATTTCTTAACACATTTACAATCAAATGTATGTTAAGTCTCAACATTATATGAATGTATGCAATAATGTAGTTTGTACTTACCTCAAACACCACTTATACAAATCTATACACTTCCTTTCCAAGAATTCTTCACTTCTTAAATTAGGGCAAATCACCTTATTCCAAAACCTAGTCCAAAAATGATACAATACATGAATTCCAATACAATTTATCACTTAATAACCTCATCTTAGACCTTTAGATCACAAATTATAACTCAACACCACTAACTAAAGCCCACGGCCATGGCCACCCCAACCCCCACGGGCATGGGTTAAAGAATGGTTCTGCCTCCCTTGCTCCAAACCTCCACGGCCATGGCAACCAAGGACCATGGGCGTGGCATCCAAAATGCTACTGTTTCTGACCAAATTCACATATTCTATGCTTACAACTCCAACAAACATCAACAACATGAAAATCTATGAGAATAATTGATCAAACTCAAGTTAAACATCACTTACCACTTCAAAACCCTAAAACCAACAACACTCTTACTCTTCCAATACCAACATCAACCTATCTTTTTATTTCAATTCAAAACCAACACCACAATCAATTCAAATCAAACACACACCAACATTCTACCATTAAAACAACCCTACTTTCAAATATCAACACTCAAATTCATAAATAACTTAAAATAAAACAAGAGAATCAAGAGAAACTTACCAAAATAATGAATCTTCTTGAATTTCCAACTTAATCTCTTGAAAACTCCTTCAATTTTGAGTTTGAAACAAGCAAAACTCACTCTTGCTCTCTTGCTTTGGATGGCCGGCCAACAAAAGGGAAAGAGAAGAAAATGAACAAGTGAAAGAGACAAAGTCAAACTTCTCATCTCTTTAAACCTCCACCAAGCATTCCAAAAAGAAAATTACTTAAATACCCTCATCTATTTATTTTAACTTCCTTTCACTTACATGCCCTTTTTAGTAATTTCATAATTAACAAAATAAATATCTTCTTCCTTTGACCATCCATTTGACTTGTGTATATGTTATATATATTTCCATATATACAACATATACACTCTCTTTTAAATTCTTTTCTCTTTCCAATTACACATATACATTTTAATTCAAATAAAACAACAATTATATCAAAACTTCTAGGGCATACATTGGGATATTATATGATTGAGATGCCTTTCAAGGAGAATGATCTTATTTTAGGCATGGATTGGTTATCCAGGCATGGGGATGTGGTAGATTGTCAGAAGAAATGTGTTACTTTGAGAACTCATGATGGTAGGGATGTGATGGTATCTAGTGAGCAAAGGTATCTTTCATCCATATTTATTTTAGCTGTTTTAGCTAGGAGGGTGATTCGGAAGGGATGTGAGGCTTATCTTGCTCATGTTGTAGATACTAAAGTAGTGGGGTCGCAGCTTGACAGTATACCCACAATTGCTGAGTTTCCAAATATTTTCCCTAATAAGTTTCCAGGAATACCTCTTGAGAGAGAAGTGGAGTTTGGTATCGATTTGTTGGCTGGTGCCACTCCCATCTCCATTACCCCTTATCAAATGGCACCTGCTGAGTTGAGAGAGTTAAAGGTCTGACCTAGTGTGTCCCTATGGGAAGCGCCTATGTTGTTTGTGAAGAAGAAGGATGACACCTTGAGATTGTGTATTGATTTTAGGCAGTTGAATAAGGTGACCATCAAGAACAAGTATCATTTACCTCAGATAGATGATCTCTTTGATCAGTTAAAGGGAGTAGCAATATTCTCTAAGATTGATCTAAGATCAGGGTACCATCAGTTGAGAGTCAGAGATGTGGATGTACCCAAGATAGCTTTTCGCACGAGGTATGGGCATTATGAGTTTATGGTGATGCCCTTTGGATTGATGAATGCACCAGCAGCTTTTATGGAGTTGATGAACAGGGTATTCAAACCATATTTAGATCAGTTTGTGGTGGTATTCATTGATGACATTTTGGTGTATTCGCATAATGAGTAGGATCATGATAGGTATTTACGGATTGTATTGCAGACTCTGAGAGAGAAGCAGTTGTATGCTAAGCTGTCTAAGTATGAGCTCTGTCTTGATCAGTTAGCTTTTCTTGGTCATGTGGTTTTAGCAGAGGGTAATAGAGTTGATCTGAGTAAGGTTGAGGCTATCTTGAATTGGAGTCCACCGAAGACTGTGACAGAGTTTTAGAAGTTTTCTAGGATTAGCAAGCTATTATCGTTGGTTTGGAAAGGGTTTTTCTATGATAGCTACACCACTCACCAGATTACTTCGAAAAGGAGTTAGATTTGTGTGGATAGATCGGTGTCAAGCGAGTTTTGAGCAACCGAGGGAGATGTTGACTTAGGCTCCTGTCCTTACCCTACCTGTTGAAGGTAAACCATATGTGCTATACAATGATGCTTCACATAGTGGTTTAGGTTGTGTTCTGATGCAGGAGTGTAGAGTCATTGCTTATGCCTCTCGATAGTTGAAGCCACATGAGCTAAATTACCCGACTCATGATTTGGAGCTTGCAACCATAGTTTTTGCCTTTAAGATTTGGCGGCATTACTTGTATGGGGAAAAGTATTTTATTTATATGGACAAGAGTTTGAAATACTTGGGTGTTCAGAGAGAGCTGAATCTTTGGCAGAGACAGTGGTTAGAGTTTATTAAAGACTACGACTATTTGATTGATTATCATCCTAGTAAGGCAAATGTTGTTGCTGATGCCTTGAGTCGGAAGTCTTTGGCAGGTTTGACTGCTTATTCACTCTCATTTCTTGTTGAGTTGAGAGCGTTGCATGCTAGATTTGAGTCTTGTGATGATGGTGCTTTGATGGCTTAGTTGCAATTGAGGCCAGTGCTGTTGGATCAGGTTAGGGAAGCCTAGTTGGCAGATGAGAAGATCCAGAAGATTGCGTCAGATTTCCAAAAGGGGGAGAGTCGAGACTTTCATGTGAGAGAATGATGGCAGTCTATGGTATAGAGATAGATTGTGCATTCCTGATGATACAGGATTGAAAAAGATGATATTAGAGGAAGCACATCAACCACTTTATGCTATGTACCCTGGGAGTACTAAGATGTAACACTACTTGAAGCAACATTATTGGTGGTTAGGTATGAAGAGGGACATAGCATAGTTTGTATTCATATGTCTCACTTTCTAGAGAGTAGAGGCTGAACACCAAGTTCCTTCAGTGTTGCTCCAACCTTTATCAGTGCCCGAGTGAAAATGAGAGCGAGTGACAATAGATTTTGTGACTGGATTGCCTTTGACCCAGAAGAAGCATGATGCAATCTGGGTGATAGTTGATCAGATGATGATGACAGCTCATTTTCTTCCAGTTCGGATGGATTTTCTCTTGAGAGGTTGGATGAGCTGTATATTAGTGAGATAGTGAGGTTGCATGGAGTCCTTGTTTCATAGGACCATATGAGGTGTTGAAATGAGTTAGACCAGTGGCCTATAGACTGGCTTTGCCTCTTGAATTGGATCGAATTCATAATGTCTTCCATGTCTTGATGCTTTGGAGATACAGGTCTGACCCATCTCATATCTTTTCAATGGAGTCCATTGAGGTGAGTCTAGATCTGAATTAAGAGGAAGAACCAGTGGCGATTTTGGCACAAGAGGTTAAAGAATTGAGTAATAAGAGGGTGCCACTTGTGAAAGTCCTTTGGAGGAATCATGCCACTGAGGAGGCGACATGGGAGAGTGAGCAGACGATGCAGAGTCGGTATCCCCAATTGTTCCAGACTTGAGAGTAGGTAATTTCGAGGACGAAATTTATTTTAAGGGGAGAGAATTGTAATATCCTAAATTTTTGAAAATTTTAATTTTTATAAATTTGATAAAATAAATTATAATTTAATAGGATAAATTAAATTAATGGTTTTAAATGAAAAATGAAGAGATTTTAAATGAAAAGTGGAATATATATGTGATATATATGTAAAATATACATAACATATAAAAGTCAACACTTTTTGAAAGAAAAGTCAAAGTCCAATGGCATTTTTATAAATAAATTTTAGAAATTTAAAATTAATAAAATAATTCAAAAATAAATTATTTTTGAATGGATGATGGATTTTTAGTCTTTTAATTTCTTTAATAAATAATTAAATAATTAATTATTAATATATATATGGTTATAATTAAAATATGAAAGGGAAGAGAAATTAAAAAAAAATAGTCTTCTTGTGTTGGAATAGAAAACCTTCAATGGGATAGAAAACATAAAAATATATATAAATGGTTATAATTAAAATATAAATATATAAATATGGTTATAATTAATGGATTGTGATGGAATAGAAAACCTTCAATGGGGGAAGGTTATGCCATTTTAGGGTTTTGTATAAAAGAGTGTGTTTTTATAATGTAAACATTTTAAATGTATTAAAATATATTTCTAATAATATAAATAAACTTAATATATTAAAATGAATGGCCTAGTATGAGAATCCAAAGTTAAAGTGAGGTTAGTCTTAAATTTTGAATTTTTGCTTGGATGGGGTTTAATTATGGTTTAATATTGAAAATGCCACTAAATGTGATACTAAATGATTATTTGTTATCACATTTAGTTTAGGCATTGAGGAAGGTAGATTTTCTTCATCCAAGTGGTGAAGGGCAAGTTGGAAGGATAGGATTGGAGGTTGTTTTAAAACTTGTTTTGATTGCTATTTGAGATAAGTACAAACTTTGAATACATTGGTTATGTTTGCACGACATTTGAGCTTAACACATTTTAGTTGAAAAATGTGTTAAGCTACTTGATACATTGGTTATGTATGAATAATGTGTTATGACATTTGTAATTTTATATATATGTTAAATGCATTGTGAAAAGCCATTGATAATAGCTAAAATGTGTAAAATGTGAAATATGTGTATTATGTGAAAATGACCCAAAGTGTTTGGGTAATGCCATTTGTTGTGTTTGCATTAAGTGCATTGTTAAAAAGCCATTGGTATTGGCTAGATTACATTAAAAGTGATTAATATGTGAATGGTGTGGAAATACCCAAAGTAATTGGCTAATGTGTTGTAAATGCAAAAAATATGGTATAATGTAATGAGATATGTGGAAACATAATGAAATGAATTGATATCGATATAAATGAGAAATATGAATAAACTGTGTGCATAGTATGTTATTCAATTTATATAGTTCTGTGTTTGGCGGCATGTCTATGATTTACCTGCGGGCTAGACGCTGGGCATCACTGTGAAAATATTTTTGAGGTGAAATGACCGGGTCGTAAGTCTCAAAAATAAGTCCTTGAAGCTGGACTGAGTGAAATGATCAGGTCGTAAGCTCAGACCTAGTTGGACTATTACATTGATATTTTGCCTACGGGGCTAGACACATAGTGTCATTTTAGACCAAAATAGTAACTCTGAAATTTGAATAGCATATTCGTTATCTTTGGGCCCATGCTTGTGTTTGTTTTTATGTGAATTGTGGATTGTGAAATATTTGAAAAGTATGAGAAAATGGAATGATGTGATATCCATATGCATTGTGCATTGGCATTATTTGAGTTTTATTGTTATCAAGTTTGTATTACTAGGCTTTTGGCTTAGCACGATTGTTTACTTCGCACAAGAGACAGGGTAGATTCGGCTAAGTTGGAGAGTTCTTCTAGACCAGGTAGGGTCTAAACTTGTGGTTGTGCTTGTAGAGTTGATATCAAGATCAGAAACACTATCAGCAGCAAGTATATATTTTATGTTATTGTATATTTTGGGTATTATGCATATTATATCATGTTTTTGGATTTTATGTATTGTAAACTATAAAGAATGTTTGGGTTAAGTTATTTGAAATGGGGGTTTAAATGTGTTCTAATATATATATATATATATATATATCTATATATAAATTTTGAGAAAATTGTGGAAAAATTTAGAAGTTAAGGTGAAGATGTGGTTTATTGTTAATTGGATGTGTTCTTTTTATAGGTTATGTAATTGATAAATTTTGGAATGTCCAAATTACAGACAAAACTCTGGCAAATTTTTTCCTGAGATTTTCATATAAATATTTATTTTAGGTTTCTATAACAAGTAAATAATATTTATATACTATTTAATTTTATATATTTAGTATTTGAAATTTTAAATAAGAAATGTGAACATTTTTATTAAATCGGTCTGTGGCATTTTTATACCGTATATGCGTATTTTACATATGCTGAAAATATGTATTGTACGTATATAAGTTATAAAGGTGTTACATTATTCTTACATAGAATACCAAAAACCCTAATTATCTTTTTCTAAAACCTCAAAACAATAATCTGTTTTCCCAAACCCTCATCACCTCTTAAGACTTCAAACCCTAAATCCTTTTCTCTTCTTAAAACCTAAAATTCTAATTAATTATATTTTCTAAAATCTTCACAGTAGCCTCATATTTTTAAAGTTATGATAATAATATTATTTTTGTAAATCTAAACCATAAAACCCCAAGTAACTCCACTTTTTCAAAATCTTTACAGTAGCCTAAATATTCTAAACAATATTTATATTAATTCCAAAACCATAATTTAATATATAAACTCCAGACTTATATATTTATTGCTTTATTTAGTTCTAGATTTAATTATGTAGTTTATTATATATTTTGATTATTAATTTATTTTTAATGTTTGATTTGTTTATCATGGATGAATATTTTTTCAATTATTATTTGTTTATTAAAATTACAATAGGTATGTTTTCATGATTGGGTACCTCATTAATTAATTGTCATGTAATTTAAATTATTTTTATATTTTGAGATTAATGTAAAGCACACGTTTTCACCTTTTGGTGGGTGTCCTATTTAGTTTTAGACATTAGACGATGTAAGGATATGTTTTTATCCTCGTATGTGTGTTCATTTATTTATTTTGTTTGAACATTGCTTTAATTTTAATATAATGATGCTTTATTTTAATTATTGCATGTAGTATGGATAATATCATTATATTTAAGAATTTTGTAATATTAAGATCTAAAAAGGAGGCCGGTTCCAATGAACTGAGCATTGTGGGGATGCTGGGCCATTTCTCACCTTCCCCGCACGTACCCAACTTTTTAAACCCATTAGGGGGTTGGGGATTCCTTAGGAATCGAGTCATCCACCCCTTTCTTTTTTCTGGCCTGTCCGAGTGGCGATTTCATTTTATCTGGATTTAGACCCATGTTCTCTAAGGCATCGAGCCTAACAGTGCTGAAGTTGCAAGAACCATTCCACGTGGGAGTGGGGGAGAAAATGTCGCGCGTCGCTCGCCGATCCATCCAATTTTTTATTTTTTGCTTTTTATTTTATTTTTTATTAACAACAAATATTATTATTATTAAAAATAAATACTAAATAAAAATAAATAAAATAAATATTATAAATAAATAATAAAAAATAAATAATATGATATTATTGAAATAAATAATAAATAAAAATAAAATAAATAAGATATTATTGAAATAAACATTAAAATAAATATTAAATATTAAAATAAATAATAAATACCACAAAAATTATTTAGGACCATTTTAAAATCATTGGACTGAACTTTGTCAAAAATTAAGGATCTACAAAATCACTCATAGGCAAGATGGATGCACTGATGTATGAATGCGTCGACCCAGGGTCTATCAATGCAAGAACTAAAATACCAAATAAAGTAAAAGTACCAGCTATGACAGCTGAAGCATCAAGCTGCCTTTACATCACATAGACCCATTGTGATGGCCTTGCATCCTCTGGTCTACTCCCTGCTGTAGATCCTCCTCTTTGATCAGACCTTGATCAACCGCCTCTGCCAAAACCTCTGCCACCATGACCCCCTCTGACATTGAGTCTATAAGCTATTGTAGCCGCTTGCTTATCATCTGGTGGCTCTTAACATTCTCTGAGAAAATGGTCTGGTGATCCACATATGTAACACACTGCTGGTGAACTTATCCTCCAGCAGACACCCTTATGTGCCCTACCATAATGAACATAGGTAGGTGGAGTAGGCCTCTGAGCCACTAGTGTCGGGGCACTAGCCACTGAGGCCACAGGTCTATGTCTCTGCCTCTGTTGTACTAACCTGTCAGATTGCCCCTAGCTCCTACTAAACCTCTGAGGATATCCCCCTTGGCCTCTCTTTACTGATGAAGACCCTACCTCATCGTGGTGTCTCCTAGCTCTACTCTCCTCAGCTCTGGCAGCTATTATAAGACCCTGTGCCTTATCCGCACTCCTGGAAGCTGCAACCAACTAAGAAAAATTTTGGTATCGAGAGACTGCCACAATACACATGATAGAGGGTCTCAGCCCCTTCTTAAACCTCCAACATCTATCAACTCATCTGATATAATCCCACTAGCATACTGACTCAGTCGGATAAACTCAGCCTCATACTCTATCACTAGCGTCGACTCCTGCTTCATACTAAAAAAAACTCCATCTTCTTGGCATCCTTATACTCTCTAGGAGTATACTTCTTCTTGAATTTTCATAGGAAATCATCATAAGTCGGCACAGGTAGATCAGTTGTACCATGGGAAACCGTCTTCCACCACTCATATGCATCCCTCTGCAACAAAGATCTAGCATAATCAAACTTTTCTCCTGGAGTAGCTTGTAGCTGAATAAACACCCTCTAGACCTTTTCCAGCCACTGCTCTGCTACAGCCGGGTCTATAGTGCCAACAAAATCTGTGGCTCTAAACTTCCTCAGCTTATCATACTTCTGAGTCAGCAACTGCTGCTGCGGCTGCGGCTGCGGCTGCTAAACTGGAGCCTGTCTCAACAACTCCACCATATGTCGTACCTAGCCCGGCGAAACCTCGTTATCTACTGGTCTCATTGGCACATAAAATAGATGCCTTTCCAGTTGTATCAACACTAACTCCAACTCTACCCTCATCAAGAGCTACACTCTCTGTATTACTCTCTGCAGACTGGTGCGTCCTAAATGCTATAATTACCGATATCTGCAAATACATCAAAAATTGCCACATCAAATATGAGATAAATTGCTAGTGCCAATGCATGTATCACAATTTAAAACCATATTTAAAATTCTCATTTTCTCTCTCTAACAACCCACCTAGGTCGAGAACCTCAAACATAGGCTCTGATACCAAAATAAATGTAACACCCTTATACCCTATATATGTATAATACATACACCCAATATATGTAAAATACGTATATATGATATACAAATATCACAATCTGGTTTAATAAAAATTTTCACCTTTCCAATTTAAAATCCCAAACACATTAAAATGTATATTTAAATAGTAATAAAATATTCTTTATTGATTATAGGTTCCAAAATAAGCATTTATAAAAAAATTCTCTGGAAAAAATTTGCCAAACTTTTGTCTGTAAAAACACTCCTAATAAAACAATACGACCACATTTCATCCCAACTTCACAAATCCTCTATAATTTCTCAAAATATTTATGCATATATATATATTTATAAAAAAACACATATAAAACCAAAATTAAACATATTATCCAAAACATTTCTTATAATTTACAATATATACCTTAAAAACATAACATAATATACATAATATTAAAATGTACTATAATGTAAAATATATACATGCTGGCAATGTCTCTGATCTTGATGTACCCAAAAACACTTCAAGCTCAATAAACATAAGCCTAGACCCGACTAGGTCTAGAAGAACTCTCTAGCTCTACTGGATCACCCCTATCACCTGCGCGATAAATTACTATTGCGCTAAGCTAAAAGCCTAGTGTTACAAACTTTGATAATAACAATACTTTAATACAATGCCAGTGCATAATACAATTGTATGCTATGTCACAGTGTGGCATACAAGTTCACTTTTAATGCATAATCTTTCATCCTTTATAATTCACATAAACACATGCACAAGTATAGGCCCAAATAAACTAATACATTATTCAAATCCTAGAATTACTATTTTTGTCTACGTTGACACCAAGTGTCTAGTACAGAAAGCAAATCATATATCAGTGATGCCAAGTGTCTAGCCTCGAAGGCAAATCATATATTAGTGATGCCAAGCATCTAGCCCCAAAAGCAAAATCAAGTATCTGTGACACCACGCATCTAGCCCCGAACGCAAAATCAAGTATCAGTGACACATAGCGTCTAGCCCCAAAGGCAAAAAATGAGGATAACCTCACAGGCATGCTCCAAACACAGAACTCTAAAATTGAATAACATACTAGGCACACAATTATTACATGCTTTCCATATTCAACTTTTTCTTATTTTTCTCATTTCAACTAGGCACATTGCCTCACTTTCACATTTTTCTCACATTGCTTCATTTTCTCATTTTTCATCACATTGCATCATTTTCACTTTTTGTTCATTCATATCAATGTCAATTTACCTTAATTCATCATATTTCATCAATTCATCGCAATGCATCACATTTCATATTAAAAACACATTGTCCAAATATTTTGGGTTATTTTCACATAATTCATCACATTTTAATCAATTTAGCCATTATTAATGGCTTTTCACAATGCATTTAATGCATTCATAACAAAATCACATGTTATGGCACAATGGTCATAATGTTCAATGTTAAGATTAACACATTTTTTTGACCAAAATGTGTTAAGCCCAATTTAATGCCAACATATCTAATTTACTAAAAGTTTGTACTTACCTTAGAAAGTACTAAAAAAAGCAAGCTACAAATCTCCCACCAACCTTCTTTTCCAACTTGCCCTTAAACACTAGGGTTGGGCAATCTACTAATTCTCAATGCCTATGTAATATCCTCATTTATGCCCTAGAAGTTTTGAGTATGTTGTTGTTATTGTGGTTGTTGATATATATATTGGGAAGTGAATGTTTGTGCATATATGTGTTAAATTGTAAGAGAAAAGAAATGGGAAGAGAATGTATATGTATATGTGTTTTGGAGAAGAAATTTAGGGTTTAGAGACAAATGTATATGTTGTTTATATGATGATATAATTAACATATACATTGGTCAAATGAAGAGTCAAGGTGATGGTTAAGTGGAAGAAGATATTTTTGGTTGTTAATGAAATTACTATAAAGGGCTTATATGAGACAAAGAGTTAGTTATATGGTTAAGGGTGTTTTGGTAATTTTCCTTGTAAGATGCATGGTGGAGATTAAAAGAAGAAAAGGTGTTTGACTTGTGCATTTTCTTCTTTCTTTCTTGAAGTGGCCGGATTCTCCATAGACAAAGAGAGAAAGAGAGGTGATCTTGAGGTTTGAAGCATTTTGAAGAAAGAAACAAGGGTTTTGGTTAAAGATTTGTAGATTTCTTCATTTGAGGTAAGATCTTTTCTTTAATTTCTTCAATTCTTTTGAAGTGGTGTGAGAAAGGAATTAGGGTTTGTTGGTTTGATGATGAGAAGTTGAGTTGGTGAAGGTGTTGGAAGTGATTGTGTTGAGTAAGAGTTGTGTTTAGTGAAATTGTTTCTGTTTTACAATTAGTAAAGGCTGTGATTTGTATGATTTTTAATTAATTATAGAAAAATGTTCTTGAAGTGAATTTTTGATATGTTGTGCCTCTATGAGTGTAGAATGACTGAAAAATATGTTGATTCGATTTTGGAATGGTTATGAGTTTAGAAAGATTATTTTCATTAGACCTGTTCCAGCAGGTACCTTAACTGGGACAGCTATATTTCGTGATTTTTAATAAAATGTAGAAAAAATCATATCCAATCGAATTTTGGATATGTTGTTGCTTAGTGAGTCTAGTATTTGAGAAAAATAATTTGGAACCACGTTGATTGAATTTGATTTATGGAATTCACAAAGTTCAGAACTGCTGCCAGGATGCAGGGCAATTGGGGCAGTCTGGTTAGGTGAACTATTTGACCAAGATTTTGTGTTCAGTTTGATCTGAAATTTTAAAGGGATGATTTTAAGATACAAAACTAAATTCTGTAAAAATTTTAGAATTTTTAGTCAAGTAGATTATTTTATACAATTTTTCAAAATAAGGATAAAATGGAGTTTAAAACCAGAATGTACTATTTATGGTTAGGGTTTTAATTCTTTGTTCTTTTTGCATTGCTTTGGTTTTCCAAAGGTAGGTTGGTCCTTAAACCTAACCCTAAACACTTTAAACACACTTGAATCAATGAATGTTATAATCAATTGTTCTTTGCCCTAATTGCATTGTTGAGATTGAACAATGTTATGTTGTGCATTGTGAATGGTAATGTGTTTCATGAGTAATGTGGTATGAAATGTTGATATTTATGAATGATGCTATGTGAGATATAATGTGATCATGGATGAGATATATATATATATATACTTGAATAATGAGATGTTATATTGTGAAATGAAATGTGAAGCCATTGTTATTGGCTAAGATGATGTAATTGAAAGAAAGAAGGCATGTTTGCCTAAATGTGATGAGAATTGAGAATGGAAATGAATTGTTTGTTTAATATGTTATTCAGTTTCAGAGTTCTGGATTTGGGTGGCATGCCTAAGAGATGATGACAGGTAACAGTCTTGCCGGGTTGAGGACCTCCTCATAGGTGTTGAGTTGATGGTCCAAGAGACTGGGTCTGTTACACTATGAGATATATGATTTGTAACAGTCTTGCCGGGTTGAGGATCTCCTCATATGTGTTGAGTTGATGATCCAAGAGACTGGGTCTGTTACACTTGCCTACGGGCGTGATTATTGTGACTATGAACCAAAGCAGTAACTCTGAACTCTGAATATCGTATTAAATACTTGTTGGGCCCATAGGTGTCAGGGTTATATGAATGTCCTAAATAATGTTATGAGTTAATGAAATGAGATGTTGGTTATTGAGTATGATTGATTAATGTTGAATGTGGAAAGATGTTGAAATGTGGTATGCTCATATGACTATGATTTGTGAAATGCATAATTATGTGGTTAACTTTATATTTATGATATTGATCTTATCAATAACATATGTGGCATTGCATTACATTAAAGCATACCATTAGCATGTTTTATCTTACTAAGCCGTTGGCTTAGCGCGAATGTGATTCTTCGCGCAGGTGACAAGGAAGAACCAGAGAGTTCCTCTAGGCCGAGTCGAGCCTAGATTTTGAAGATTGAATAGTGGGCTTTAAGATCGAAGACTGACTGCCAAACATGTATAAATTTTATGTGTTGTAAAACTTGAGTTTTGATGTATATGAATTTGTAAATATTGTTACTTTCCGTTGCATAGTGAACAAAGATTTTATCTGCTGTATTTCATAATAAACCTTTACTTTATTTTGTACTAGAAGTGTAAATCCTTTTGCAGGTTGTAGTTGAGGTTATAAGGGGGATTTATTGGAAGTGTACTGAGAATGATTTTATTTTGCATTGGTTTGTGTAAAAATGTTTTCAAAAATTAGAAAAAAAAAAACCAGTTTTGTCGACACTTGGGATTGAATTTTTAGGCAAAACTATGGCAAAATTTCTATAAAAATCGGAACAAAAATTTGACTAAGTAAAAGTGGTAGCAACATTAGGATAGGGTGGCGCCTCTACTCAGCTTACACACGTAGGTCGGGAAGGGGTGTTACAATTTTTGGTATCAGAGCCTAGGTTTGAGATTCTCAACCTAGATCAATTGTAAGAAAAAGAATATTTTGATTTTTAAAGTGGGTTTTTGAGTAAAATACATGTTTTGGTATGGCAGTCTTTGATCTTTAATGAGGAATATTCTGCTGTGTTTGCAGATATAGGTAGAGATGGCATCTCATTCACGACAATCTGTTGAGGGTAGTGCCGAGAGTATTGCTCCTGCTGAGGGAGCTAGGGTTGATAGTGTTGAGGAGGCACCTGCTTCGGTGTCGGGTAGACCAGCTGGGGAGGAGGTTCCGCCAGCCTGGTTTAGGCCTATGTTGGAAGCTATGAGACAAGCACCTGTGCAACCACAGCCACCGCCACCACCCCCTCAGCCTTCAGTACCAGTAAGGCACTATGATAAGCTAAGGAAATATGGAGCAGAGGATTTCTTTGGTACAGTTGATCCGGCTGTAGCAGAACAGTGGCTTGATAGAGTTCAGAGGGTATTTGTGCAGTTGCAAGCCACTTCAGAGGAGAAGTTTGACTATGCAAGATCTTTGCTACAGAAGGATGCCTACGACTGGTGGAAGACAGTGCCCCATTCTATGGATGATCCACCAACCTTGTCTTATGCGGATTTTCTGAGAGAATTTGAGTTGAAGTATACTCCTAGGGAGTATAAAGATGGGAAGAAAAGAGAGTTTCTAGATTTGAAGCAAGATCATCGGACCGTAACTGAGTATGAAGTTGAGTTTATTCGACTGAGTCAGTATGCTGGGGGTATCATTACTGATGAGATTGATAGATGTCGGCGATTTGAGGAGGGATTGAGGCCCTCGATCATGTGCTTAGTGGCTGGATCCAGATATCAGGATTTCTCACAGCTTGTGGCAGCAGCTCGAAGTGTAGAGCGAGCTCAAGTTATTGCAGCTGCTTCAGAGGAAGAGGTTAGGGTTAGAAGGCCCCAGTTCGAGGCAGGGTCTTCTTCTGCGAAGAGGGGTAGAGGAAGTTTTGTTCCTCGGAGTAGTAGGAGCCAGAGACCAGTGGGTAGGTCAGTGCAGTTCCAGAGGCAGAGATTTAGACCTGCAGCTTCAGTAGCGAGTGCTCCTACTCCTGGAGTTCAGAGATCCACCTTACCTGTGTGTAACCAGTGTGGTGGAAGACATGGGGGCGTTTGTTGGAGGCATAGTAGATCAGGGGTATGCTTCAGGTGTGGATCACCTGACCACTTTGTGAGAGACTGTCCTGAGAGGCAGGATCAGATGCCAGTTGATTCTGCTGCTTCTCGAGCTAGTGTGAGGGGAGGCAGAGGAGGCAGAGGTGCCAGCCGGGGAGGTAGACCAGGATTCAGTTCTAGAAGAGGTACTACATCCAGGGAGGGTAGACCAGAGGAGGTTGGATCTTCCTAGAGGATGTATGTTATGCAGAGACAGCCAGATACATCGGCAGTCATAGCTGGTACTTTTTCTTTATTTAATACTCCAGTACTTGCTTTGATTGATCCGGGTTCCACACATTCATATATTAGTGCATCTGTTTTGCCTGTATCTGATTTGCATGCTGAGTCCCTAGGATTTGATGTGTTGGTAACAAATTCGTTAGGGCATAGTGTGGTTGTGAGTAAGGTGCATAGAGATAGTGCAGTAGTGGTGCAGGGTGAGGAGTTCCTTGGGGATTTGATTGAGATGCCATTTAAGGAATATGACGTGATCTTAGGTATGGATTGGCTATCTCGACATGAAGCTGTGGTGGATTGTAAAAAGAAAATTGTTTCTTTGAGAACGGGTGATGGTAGAGAGGTGATAGTATCTAATGAGCAGGAACAGCTAGCCTCCTTATTTGTTTCAGCTGTTGCAGCCAGGAGGTTGATTAGAAAGGGGTGTGAAGCCTATCTTGCTCATGTGGTGGATACTAGAGTGAAGGGTTCCCCTATTGATAGCATTGCCACAGTTGCTGAGTTCCCGGATGTGTTTCCAGAGGAGTTGCCAGGGTTGCCTCCTGAGAGAGAGGTGGAGTTCGGTATTGAATTGTTGCCTGGTACCACTCCTATCTCTATTACTCCTTATAGAATGGCACCAGCAGAATTGAGGGAGTTGAAAGTGCAATTACAGGAGTTGTTGGACAAAGGATTCATTCGCCCCAGTGTTTCTCCTTGGGGAGCTCCTGTGCTATTTGTGAAGAAGAAAGATGGTACTATGAGGTTGTGTATCGATTATAGGCAATTGAACAAGGTGACTATTAAAAATAAATATCCTTTGCCTAGAATCGATGATCTCTTTGATCAGTTGAAGGGAGCGTCAGTGTTCTCCAAAATTGATTTGAGATCTGGGTACCATCAGCTGAGGGTAAGAAGTGAAGATGTTCCTAAGACTGCTTTTCGGACCAGGTATGGGCATTATGAGTTTTTAGTTATGCCTTTTGGTCTAACGAATGCACCTGCAGCTTTTATGGATTTGATGAATAGGGTGTTTAGGCCCTATTTGGATCAGTTTGTAGTGGTCTTCATTGATGATATACTGGTGTATTCGCGGAATGAAGAGGAGCATGATATGCATCTGCGGATTGTGTTGCAGATTTTGAGAGAGAATCAGTTATTTGCCAAATTGTCGAAGTGTGAGTTCTGGTTGGATCAAGTTGCTTTTCTCGGACATATTGTTTCTGCAGAAGGCATCAGAGTTGATCCGAGCAAAGTTGAAGCCATTTTAAATTGGAGTCCACCCAAGTCTGTGACAGAGATTAGAAGTTTTCTGGGTTTGGCAGGCTATTACCGACGGTTTGTGAAAGGGTTTTCTTTGATAACTACTCCACTCACCAGATTACTTCGAAAGGGAGTGAGATTTGTGTGGACAGATCAGTGTCAGGCTAGTTTTGAGCAGTTGAGAGAGTTGTTGACTCAAGCGCCTGTTCTTACTTTACCTGTTGAAGGCAAACCATATGTGATCTACAGTGATGCTTCACATAGAGGTTTGGGGTGTGTATTGATGCAAGAAGGGAAAGTTATAGCTTATGCATCTCGACAGTTGAAACCGCATGAGCTTAACTATCCGACCCATGATTTAGAATTGGCTGCCATTGTGTTTGCATTAAAGATTTGGCGCCACTATCTGTTTGGGGAGAAATGTTTCATCTACACTGATCACAAGAGTTTGAAGTATTTGGGTGTCCAGAAAGAACTCAATCTTCGTCAGAGGAGATGGTTAGAATTGATTAAAGACTACGACTGCTTGATTGACTATCATCCAGGTAAAGCAAATGTTGTTGCTGATGCCTTGAGTCGGAAGTCTTTAGCTGGTTTAACTGTTTACTCGCTCTCGTTGCTTGTTGAGTTGAGAGCATTGCATGCCAGTTTTGTACCTTGTGTTGATGGTGCATTATTGGCACAGTTGCAATTAAAGCCGATTTTGTTAGATCAGATCAAAGAAGCTCAGTTGGCCGATAAGAAGATTCAGAAGATTTTTTCAGATTGCAAGAATGGGAAGACTAGAGATTTTGTTGTGAAAGATGATGGGAGTCTCTGGTTTAAGAACCGATTGTGTGTACCCGATGATGCTGATTTGAAAAGAGTCATTTTAGAAGAAGCTCATCAGTCAATGTTTGCTATGCATCCGGGTAATACGAAGATGTATCATGATTTGAGACAGCATTATTGGTGGATTGGTTTGAAGAGAGACATTGCTGAGTTTGTATCGAAATGTCTCACTTGTCAGAAGGTTAAAGCAGAGCATCAAGTTCCAACCGGGTTGCTTCAACCATTGTCAGTGCCAGAATGGAAGTGGGAAAGAGTGACAATGGATTTTGTGTCTGGTTTGCCATTGACACAAAAGAAGCATGATGCTATATGGGTGATTGTGGATAGATTGACTAAGACAGCTCATTTCCTTCCGGTTCGAATGGATTACTCTTTGGAGAGATTGGCTGAGCTGTATATCCATGAGATTGTGAAACTGCATGGTGTTCCAACTTCTTTAGTGTCTGATCGAGATCCCAGGTTTACTTCCAGATTTTGGAAGAGTTTGCATAGTGCTTTAGGTTCTCGACTGCACTTCAGCACTGCTTTTCATCCACAGACGGATGGACAGTCAGAGAGGGTGATACAGATTATTGAGGACATGTTGAGAAGCTGTGTCATCGATTTCTCTGGAAGTTGGGATAGGTTTTTACCTCTTGTGGAGTTTGCTTACAACAACAGTCACCAATCCAGCATTGGTATGGCACCGTTTGAAGCATTGTATGGCAGACGGTGTAGGACACCTCTTTGTTGGAATGAGCTTGGAGATAATAAGTTGGTTGGTCCTGATTTGATTCAAGAAACTGAAGATAAAGTAAAGTTGATTCGAGGCAGGTTAAAAGCAGCTTCAGACCGACAGAAGTCTTATGCAGATCTAAAAAGGAGAGATATAGAGTTTGATGTTGGAGATAAGGTATTTCTGAAAGTGTCTCCTTGGAAGAAAATTTTGAGGTTCGGTCGGAAAGGAAAATTGAGTCCTCGTTTCATTGGGCCGTATGAAGTGTTAGAAAGAGTTGGGCCAGTGGCGTATCGACTTGCTTTGCCACCTGAGTTGGATCGTATTCATAAAGTATTCCATGTTTCTATGTTGAGGAGATATAGGTCGGATCCATCTCATGTGTTGCCATTTGAGTCTATTGAAGTGAGCCTAGATTTGACATTTGAAGAGGAACCAGTTGCTATCTTGGCACGAGAAGTGAAAGAGTTAAGGAACAAGAGAGTGCCATTGGTGAAGATTCTTTGGAAGAATCATGCAAAAGAAGAAGCGACTTGGGAAAGTGAGCATACCATGCGAGAGCAGTATCCGCAATTGTTTCAGCTTTGATATCAGGTAATTTCGAGGACGAAATTTTCTTTTTAGAGGGGGAGAATTGTAATATCCTCATTTATGCCCTAGAAGTTTTGAGTATGTTGTTGTTATTGTGGTTGTTGATATATATATTGGGAAGTGAATGTTTGTGCATATATGTGTTAAATTGTAAGAGAAAAGAAATGGGAAGAGAATGTATATGTATATGTGTTTTGGAGAAGAAATTTAGGGTTTAGAGACAAATGTATATGTTGTTTATATGATGATATAATTAACATATACATTGGTCAAATGAAGAGTCAAGGTGATGGTTAAGTGGAAGAAGATATTTTTGGTTGTTAATGAAATTACTATAAAGGGCTTATATGAGACAAAGAGTTAGTTATATGGTTAAGGGTGTTTTGGTAATTTTCCTTGTAAGATGCATGGTGGAGATTAAAAGAAGAAAAGGTGTTTGACTTGTGCATTTTCTTCTTTCTTTCTTGAAGTGGCCGGATTCTCCATAGACAAAGAGAGAAAGAGAGGTGATCTTGAGGTTTGAAGCATTTTGAAGAAAGAAACAAGGGTTTTGGTTAAAGATTTGTAGATTTCTTCATTTGAGGTAAGATCTTTTCTTTAATTTCTTCAATTCTTTTGAAGTGGTGTGAGAAAGGAATTAGGGTTTGTTGGTTTGATGATGAGAAGTTGAGTTGGTGAAGGTGTTGGAAGTGATTGTGTTGAGTAAGAGTTGTGTTTAGTGAAATTGTTTCTGTTTTACAATTAGTAAAGGCTGTGATTTGTATGATTTTTAATTAATTATAGAAAAATGTTCTTGAAGTGAATTTTTGATATGTTGTGCCTCTATGAGTGTAGAATGACTGAAAAATATGTTGATTCGATTTTGGAATGGTTATGAGTTTAGAAAGATTATTTTCATTAGACCTGTTCCAGCAGGTACCTTAACTGGGACAGCTATATTTCGTGATTTTTAATAAAATGTAGAAAAAATCATATCCAATCGAATTTTGGATATGTTGTTGCTTAGTGAGTCTAGTATTTGAGAAAAATAATTTGGAACCACGTTGATTGAATTTGATTTATGGAATTCACAAAGTTCAGAACTGCTGCCAGGATGCAGGGCAATTGGGGCAGTCTGGTTAGGTGAACTATTTGACCAAGATTTTGTGTTCAGTTTGATCTGAAATTTTAAAGGGATGATAAATTCTGTAAAAATTTTAGAATTTTTAGTCAAGTAGATTATTTTATACAATTTTTCAAAATAAGGATAAAATGGAGTTTAAAACCAGAATGTACTATTTATGGTTAGGGTTTTAATTCTTTGTTCTTTTTGCATTGCTTTGGTTTTCCAAAGGTAGGTTGGTCCTTAAACCTAACCCTAAACACTTTAAACACACTTGAATCAATGAATGTTATAATCAATTGTTCTTTGCCCTAATTTCATTGTTGAGATTGAACAATGTTATGTTGTGCATTGTGAATGGTAATGTGTTTCATGAGTAATGTGGTATGAAATGTTGATATTTATGAATGATGCTATGTGAGATATAATGTGATCATGGATGAGATATATATATATATACTTGAATAATGAGATGTTATATTGTGAAATGAAATGTGAAGCCATTGTTATTGGCTAAGATGATGTAATTGAAAGAAAGAAGGCATGTTTGCCTAAATGTGATGAGAATTGAGAATGGAAATGAATTGTTTGTTTAATATGTTATTCAGTTTCAGAGTTCTGGATTTGGGTGGCATGCCTAAGAGATGATGACAGGTAACAGTCTTGCCGGGTTGAGGACCTCCTCATAGGTGTTGAGTTGATGGTCCAAGAGACTGGGTCTGTTACACTATGAGATATATGATTTGTAACAGTCTTGCCGGGTTGAGGATCTCCTCATATGTGTTGAGTTGATGATCCAAGAGACTGGGTCTGTTACACTTGCCTACGGGCGTGATTATTGTGACTATGAACCAAAGCAGTAACTCTGAACTCTGAATATCGTATTAAATACTTGTTGGGCCCATAGGTGTCAGGGTTATATGAATGTCCTAAATAATGTTATGAGTTAATGAAATGAGATGTTGGTTATTGAGTATGATTGATTAATGTTGAATGTGGAAAGATGTTGAAATGTGGTATGCTCATATGACTATGATTTGTGAAATGCATAATTATGTGGTTAACTTTATATTTATGATATTGATCTTATCAATAACATATGTGGCATTGCATTACATTAAAGCATACCATTAGCATGTTTTATCTTACTAAGCCGTTGGCTTAGCGCGAATGTGATTCTTCGCGCAGGTGACAAGGAAGAACCAGAGAGTTCCTCTAGGCCGAGTCGAGCCTAGATTTTGAAGATTGAATAGTGTGCTTTAAGATCGAAGACTGACTGCCAAACATGTATAAATTTTATGTGTTGTAAAACTTGAGTTTTGATGTATATGAATTTGTAAATATTGTTACTTTCCGTTGCATAGTGAACAAAGATTTTATCTGCTGTATTTCATAATAAACCTTTACTTTATTTTGTACTAGAAGTGTAAATCCTTTTGCAGGTTGTAGTTGAGGTTATAAGGGGGATTTATTGGAAGTGTACTGAGAATGATTTTATTTTGCATTGGTTTGTGTAAAAATGTTTTCAAAAATTAGAAAAAAAAAAACCAGTTTTGTCGACACTTGGGATTGAATTTTTAGGCAAAACTATGGCAAAATTTCTATAAAAATCGGAACAAAAATTTGACTAAGTAAAAGTGGTAGCAACATTAGGATAGGGTGGCGCCTCTACTCAGCTTACACACGTAGGTCGGGAAGGGGTGTTACAGCCTATACCAAATGTGATCAAATACAATAAATTATTATCGTATTTTAAGGCATTACAATCATTAAACCTTAATTAAACATCACTCTAATCAAAACCCCAAAATTAGGCCTAACCTTACTTTAACTTTGAAAAACTGTATTAAACCATTTAAATTTGTGTTTTGAGTTTATTTATATCATTACAAATATATTACAACATCTTTAAACCAATTACATTTATTAAAAACATCCTTTTGTTCAAAACCCTAACATAACCTTCACCAATGAAGGTTCTTCATTCCAACTCAATCCAATTATTAATCCAAGCTAATTTTAATCACTAATATCATTAAAGAACATGTTTTAAACATTAAAACCAAACAATTGACTATTCTTTGAAAATTCCCTTTCCAAAACCCTAAATTCAACACTACCATTTCTAAACTCTAACCAAACTTAATCAAATCAAATATTTGACTTTAAAATCCTTATTTATGAATCAAAAAAATACATTTGGAGCCAAATTGCACAATTAAAACTCATGATTTCATAAATCCAATAGTTTTATAACCTTAAATTCTCTCTCTTCATCGAACTTCACTCAAACTTAACCATTTCTTCAATCCAACCATAAAATCATTATTAACTACTCAAAAGAACTTCATTCATAACCAATTAAGCAATTAAATCATACTACTTCAAAAATCCAAAGTCAACATAATCATATAACTATGGATTTCCAAAGAAAAAGTTGGAAAACTTACTATTTATCCTGGAAATCACTAAAAATCACACTTGAAACCTTGAAATCCTTCAACTAATGGCTCTTGGAAGAAGCAAAAAGCTTGCCTTCTAACCCATGGACTTTCAGCCTAGACAAGAAGAAGAAGAAGATGAAGAAGACTTTCCAATTTCTCTCTCTTTCCGTTTTCATTTTAACCTTATATGTAATATCCCAAAGTATACCCTAAAAGTTTTGGAATACTTATTGTTATATTTGAATTAAATGTTATAAGTGTATATGTTTAAGTGGAAAGAGAAAAGAGTGTATATGTTGTATATATAGAGATATATACACAACATATACAAGTCAAAGAAATGGAAGGTCAAAAGAAGATTTAATTATTTTTAAATTAAATTAATTGAAATGGAAATTAGTAAGTGGAGGAAGATTTTTATGAATATTTTATTATATAAATTGCTTGGTTGAGAATTAAAGGAAGTTTGAGTGGTTAAGAGAGAGTTGACTTGTGTTCTATTCATCTTCTTCTTCTTTTCTTTTCTCCTTGGCTGGCTGACTCCATAGCAAGAGAGAAAGTGAGATTTTGTCTTTCCAAACTCAAGATTGAAGGATGTTTCAAGTGATCAAGTTGGAATTCTAAAGGTTTTCATCACTTTTGGTAAGTTTTCCACTTGATTCTCTTATTTTCTTTTAAGTTTGTGTTTTGAGTTTGGTGATTGATTGTTGATGGTATGTGTATATTTGATTATGGTGTATATGAGGGTGTGTGATCTTCTTGGTGTCGATTTTGGAGTTTGATTGAAGAGATAGAGTTAAGTTTAGTGTTGGAAGAGCAAGTGTTGTGTTTGAGTTGTGTGTATGTGATGGTGGTGAATTGGTGTTTGATGTATGTTTTGAATTGTTTTGGTGTTTTTGCAAGTTATTATGGTTTATGGGTGTGTTTAGTTAAGTTTTTTTGAAGTGGAAAATGGTGGAAGTAAGAGGTTTGTTGGATGGGATGTTGTTGTTGCCGGAATCAGGATTTTTGGCCAGACACGCCTATGAGCCCAGCCAGGTCTTTAGGCGTGTCAATGGTTCTATTTTTTGGATGGGTGACATGACTAGTGACACGCCCATGTCACTGAGCGTGTCACAGCTTCTGTGTTGTAGTAGCATTGACACGTCCAGTTACACGCCCATGTCATTGAGCGTGTCAAAGCTACTGTGTTGAGGAAGAATTGACACGGCCATGAACATACCCGTGTTGTTGGACGTGTCAATGTTTCTATGAGACAGAATGAATGATACATCCAGTGACACGCCCGTGTTGTTGAGCGTGTCAAAGCTTCTGTGTTGTGGATTTAGGGCACGGCCAGGTACACGCCCGTGTTGTTGAGCGTGTCATATGTAGTGTAACACCCCCACATCCAATACATGCACACTACATACACCATAAAGTAGTATACATGCATCGAATATAGGAATGCTATGGATTTTCTTAACATTCAAAACATTTCCAATGATATTATAATCTTTCTCATTATACATAATAGAAAAAAAATAAGTGATTAACCTGTAATATAAAACAAAATAGATATATATATACATATACTTAATACGCAGTGGAATTTAGAAACTATTTACATATAGGAAAACATTTAAATATTTATATTTACAAATGTACATATATTCACATTATAAACAATACTTTACAAAATATTAAAAGAGTTATACATGATTGGCAAATCTTCTCTGATCTTTAAGTCCCAAAATCAACTCTTCAATGTCTACTCTCACTCGGCCTCGAAGAGCTCTCGGGTTCAACTCTATCAACTCTATCACCTGCGCGATCAACACTATCGCGCTAAGCCAACGGCTTAGTAGTACAAAACATGCTAACATTATGCTTGCTATGCAATGTCACACATTCCATTAATATCAACATCATAAGTGAAGAGCTAACATCAAACCTTTGCCTTTCACAAATCATAATCATATAAGCATATCACATCTCAAAGTCCTTTTATGATTTTCATTATTCAATTATTTAGCCATCAATGAATCACATATAAACAAAAACAAGCATGGGCCCAAAACACACTAATATGCCATTCAATTTTCAGAGTTAATGCTTTGGTTTTATCACATTTATCATTATCACATATACCCAACTAGGCTTCAAGGATTAGGTTCAACCAAGCTTCAAGGGGAACAAAGCATGCTAAGTCTCAACCCAACTTGGCTTCAAGAACCAAACCCAACCTAGCTTCAAGGGTTGTAACATCTCAATTAGGCTTCAAGGACTAGACCCAACCAAGCTTCAAGGGGAGTAAAACATGTTAAACTTCAACCCAACTTGGCTTCAAGGATCAAGCCCAACCTAACTTCAAGAGATTGTTACTATCATTAGGCATGCCACCAACAACAAACTCTGAAAATGGAATAACACATTAGCCACACAACTCATTTATTAATTTGTTATCAATTTCATTCTCAAATGAATCAACATAGCCAATCACAATGGCTCTATATTCCATTTCATCTCAATTCACATCATAGCATTTCAATCTTTCATATACCCAATCATTTGCATCATCATGTTATTCACATTATTCATATATATATATATCATCATTGATATAAACATAACAACACACATTGCTCATATAAATTAATAATGTAGTAATGCCACATTTATACTTACATACAATCATATAGGTTTTGTACTTACCTCAAAAGCAAATCACACCACTCTTAACACTTCCTTGTTCAAGATCCTTCTACCTCTTAAATCAATGATCAATCACTATCTTCAAGACCTAAATCAAAAGTAATAGCATATACTTGCTTAGGGATACACAAGAGATAATCCAATTAGAAATTAATTAGGGCAAACCCTAACCCTGACACGCTCACCCACACGGGCGTGTTCATGGGCGTGTAATACCTACTGCCTCTCAACCATAACAACACGTCCAACATCATGAACGTGCTCCTGGCCGTGTAAATTCTCCAAACTCACAGTAGCTATGACACGCTCAATAACACGGGCGTGTTACTGGTCGTGTCAAACCTACTGCCTCCAATACAATTGACACGCCTAAAAACCCTGGACGTGCTCATGGGCGTGTCCGGCCACAAATCAAGACTCCGATCAAAACAACCAAACACTCAACAAAACACTTTTATCCACTAACATTCACTTCAACCAATCTTCACAAAACATACCCAAAAACCTATCTCAAACTTGCAACACACCAAAACAAGCCAAAACACACATCAAACACAAAACACAAAATCATCTCAAAACCCTCACCACATATACAACATCATCTCTTCCAACCACTTACTCTTTTCTTCAATCCATACTCAAAATCCATCATCCAATCACTCAAACACTTCTCACATCTCAAAATCAACCAACACACTCTTAAAAATCTATCAAACTCAAATATCATTTCAAATAAGCACAAAGATCACAAGAGAACTTACCAAAGTTATAAGACTTCTTGTATCATCCACTAGATCACTTCAATCTTCCTTCAATTTGAGTTAAACACCACAAGATCTTCACTTGTCTTTTGCTTTCCTTTGTCTATGGAAGAGCCGGCCAAAATGAAGGAAAAAGAAGAAGAAAACACAAAGAACAATCAAGAAGCCTAAAGTCAACTCATCTTTAAATCTCCACCAAGTATTTCAATTCAAGCAATTACCAAAACACCCTTTAACCACATGTTTTGATTTCCTTACAATCACTTGTCCTTTTAAGTCATTTCACAATTCTCCACTAAAAATATCTTCTTCCCTTGACCACATATTTGACCAACTTATATGTTATATATATATCATATAAACAACATATACACTTCTCTCTAAACCCTCTTTTCTTTCCCAAAACACACATATACATAAACATTCAATCCAATATACAACAACAACATAATCAAAACTTTTAGGGCATGCATTGGGATATTACATGTAGAGTTTGCCCTAGTTGGTTCTTATCCATATTATCTCATGTGTATCTCTAAGTAAGCGTGTATCATCCCTTTTGGATTAGGTTTTGAAGAGATTGAGTTGCCCTAATCCAAGTGTTGATGAATTCTTGGAAGAGGAGTTTGGTGTTGTGTGAGTTGCTCTTGAGGTAAGTACAAACATTACATGGTTGCATGCATATATATGACTTTGGGACTTAACACATTTGGTTGTAAATGTGTTAAGTAATCTATTACATTGTTAATATATTTGATTAATGCTATGAATTGCATAATGTGAAAGATATGATGATCATTCAAATTATATGTTTAGTGCAATTGGTTATATATACTCTAATGATGAGATGTGAAGCCATTGTTGTTGGCTATAATGATGCAAATGAAATAATTGGGGCATGTTTGCCTAGATGATTATGAGGAAATAAGAATGGAATTGATAATGAAATAATGAAAGAATTGTGTGCCTAATGTGTTATTCACTTTTCAGAGTTTTGTTGTTGGTGGCATGCCTAATAGTAACAATCTCTTGAAGCTGGGTTGGGCTTGATCCTTAAAGCCAAGTTGGGTTGAAGTTTAGCATGCTTAACTCCCCTTGAAGCTTGGTTGGGTCTAGTCCTTGAAGCCTAGTTGAGATGTTACAAACCCTTGAAGCTAGGTTGGGTTTGGTCCTTGAAGCCAAGTTGGGTTGATGCTTAGCATGCTTCGCTCCCCTTAAAGCTTGGTTGGGCCTAATCCTTGAAGCCTAGTTGGGATAATGATAAATGTGAAAATTAAACCAAAACATTAACTCTGAAAGTTGAATGGCATATTAGTTTCTTTTGGGCCCATGCTTGTCTTTGTTTAAATGTGAATTATGAATAGTTAAACAAATGAATAATAAGACTTAATGTAAGGTTTTGCAATATGATATTCTTATGTATTGTTTGTAATGTTTGAATATATGACATTGGCATTGCATTGAAGCATATTGTTATTGTGGTTTGTACCACTAAGCCTATGGCTTAGCGCAATTGTGGTTCGTAGCGCAGGTGACAGGGTAGAACCGAAGAGTTCAGCTAGACCGAGTGGAGTCTAGACTTTGAAGTGATGATTGTGGGCTTAAAGATCAGAGACGAACTGCCAAACATGTATAAATTTTATGTTTTGTAAACATTGATTTGATGTATTTATATATGTAAATACTGCTACATTTTCCGCTGCATAATGAATAAATGTTTTGCCTGTTATGTTCCAATATATATATATATATATGAAATGTATTAAATTTTCCTCATATTAATGCAGAAGAGAAAAATTGGGTTGTCTAATATAAACTGTGGCACTCCTATATCTGGTATGCGTATATTACAGATGTAGTAGTATGTAGTGTGCGTATATGGGATATAGGGGTATTACAACTGTTTTGGTATCAGAGCCTAGGTTTGAGATTCTCAACCTAGGTAAATTGTAAAAAAAAGAAAATCTTGATTTAAAAATATAGTTTTTGAATAAGATACATGTTTTGGCACTGGCAGTCTTTGATCTTTGATGAGGTATATTCTGCTGTGTTGCAGATATAGATAGTGATGGCATCTCAGTCACGTCAGTCCATAGAAGGTAGTGCTGAGAGTGTAGCTCCTAAAGAGGGTAGAGATGGAGCTAGGGATGAGAGAGCTAGAGAGGCACCTGCTCCTATGTCAGAGAGATTAGCTGCTGATGAGATTTCGTCGGTTTGGTTACGGCATGTGGTAGAATTGTTGAAGCAAGCTCCAGTGCAGCCACCGCCACCACAGCCTTAAGTGCCAGTGAGACATTATGATAAATTGAGAAAGTTTGGGGCTGAGGATTTCTTTGGTACTACAGATCCTGCAGTAGCTGAACAGTGGTTGGATAGAGTGCAGAGGGTATTTATTCAGTTGCAAGCTACTTCTAAAGAGAAATTTGATTATGCGAGAAATTTGATTATGCTAGATCCCTTCTGCAGAAAGATGCATATGATTGGTGGAAGACGGTTCCACATGCGATGGTTGATCCGCCGACATTATCTTATGGTGATTTTCTGTAAGAGTTTGAGCAGAAATATACTCCGAGGGAGTGTAAGGATGTCAAGAAGATGGAATTTTTGAATCTGAGACAGGAGAACCGGACAGTGACAGAGTATGAGATTAAGTATATCCGGTTGAGTCACTATGCCAGTGGAATTATTTCAGATGAGATTGTTCGGTGTAGGAGATTTGAGGAGGGATTGAGGCCCTCTATTATGTGTATTGTTACTGGTTCTCGGTACCAAGACTTTTCTCAATTGGTTGTAGCAGCTAGAAGTGTTGAGAGACCACAGGGTATTGCAGCAGCTGCTACTGAAGAGGAGACCAGAGTTAGGAGATCCCAGTTTGAGGCAGGGTCTTCATCTGTGAAGAGAGGCCGAGGAAGTTTTGTTCCAAGAGTCAGTAGGAGCCAGAGGCAGTCAGGTAGGTCAGTTTAGTATCAGAGGCAGAGATCGAGACCTACAGTCTTTGTAGCGAGTGCTCCGACTCCAGTGGTTCAGAGATCCATTCCACCTATATGTGTTCATTGTGGTAGGACACATGAGGGTGCTTGTTGGAAGACGGGTGGATCAGGAGTATGTTTTAGATGTGGGTCACCAGCTCACTTTATCAAAGATTGCCCTGAGCTACAGGAGGATAGACAGACTGATACTACAGCTTCTCGACCTAGTGTTAGCAAAGGAGGTCGAGGGGGCAGAGGTTTCAGCAGAGGTGGTCGACCTGGGATTAGTCAGAGAGGAGGCTCTACATTTGGAGGTTGTAGGCCAGATGATGCTGGGTCTTAGGCAGAGGCAGCCGGATGCTTCAGCAGTTATTGCGGGTACATTTTCTTTATTTGGCATTTCAGTTCTTGCTTTGATTGATCCAGGATCTACTCATTCATACATAAGTGCATCTATCTTGCTTGTGTCTGAATTGCGTTCAGAGTCCTTAGGATTTGATGTCTTGGTGAGAAATTCTTTAGGACATATTGTTGTGGTGAGTAAGGTGCATCGTGATAGTTCAGTTGTAGTGCAAGGTGAGGAGTTTTTGGGTGATTTGATTGAAATGCCTTTTAAGGAATATGATTTGATCTTAGGCAAGGATTGGTTGTCTAAGCATGGAGCTATGGTAGACTGTCAAAAGAAGTGTGTTACTCTGAGAACCAGTGATGGTAGAAGTGTAATGGTATCTAGTGAGCAGAGACAACTTGCATCCTTGTCTGTTTCAGCTGCTGAAGCTTGGAAGTTGATTAGAAAAGGGTGTGATGCTTATCTTCCTCATGTTGTGGATACCATAGTAGTGGGTTCTCAACTTGATAGTATACCCACAGTTGCGAAATTTTCAGATGTTTTTCCTGTATTATCTTCATATATGCCCTAGAAGTTGTGATTATGTTGTTGTTGTTGTTATATAATTGGATTGAATATATGTGTTACATTACAAGAGAAAAGAAATAGAGAAAAGAATGTTTATGTATATGTGATTTGGGAAAGAATTTAGGGTTTAGAGAGAATGGTATATGTTGTGTATATGATGATATATATAACATATAAGTTGGTCAAAATGAAGAGTCAAGGAAAGAAGATATTTATTTTTGTTAAGTGTGAAGTTACTATAAAGGGCATGTAATGAATGGTAATCAAGACAAATGGTATAAGGGTGTTTAGGTAATTACCCTTGTTGAATCACTTGGTGGAGATTTAAAGAGGTGATATTTTGTCTTTTCTTCATTTCCTTCTTCTTCTTCTTCTCTTCTCCACGTTGGTTGGCTCCTCCTTAGACAAGAGAGAGCAAAGTGAGATTTGTTTAATTCTAACATCAAATTGAAGGGAGAATCAAAGGATTTAATTGAAGATTTGTGGAATTCAACAACTTAGGTAAGTTCTTTCTCTTGATTTTCCTTTGTTCTTTTGAAATTGTGTTTGGGATTGGTGAGTTGATATGGATGGTTGATGGAGTGTGTTTGTGTATGGTGTGTGTAAAAGTGTTGAAATGGAATTAAAGATAAGAAGCTAGGTTGGTGTTGGTGATGGAAGAGTAAGAGTTGTGTTTAGTGAATTTTTTTTTCTGTTTTACAATTAGTAAAGGCTGTGACTTGTATGATTTTTAATTAATTATAGAAAAATTTTCTTGAAGTGAATTTTTGATATGTTGTGCCTCTATGAGTCTAGAATGACAAAAAAAAATGTTGATTCGATTTTGGAATGTTTATGAGTTTAGAAAGATTATTTTTATTAGACCTGTTCCAGCAGGTACCTTAACTGAGACAGCTATATTTCGGGATTTTTAATAAAATGTAGAAAAATCATATCCAATTGAATTTTGGATATGTTGTTGCTTAGTGAGTCTAATATTTGAGAAAAATAATTTGGAACCACGTTGATTGAATTTGATTTATGGAATTCACAAAGTTCAGAACTGCTGCCAGGATGCAGGGCAATTGGGGCAGTCTGGTTTGGTGAACTATTTGACCAAGATTTTGTGTTCAGTTTGATCTGAAATTTTAAAGGAATGATTTTAAGATACAAAACTAAATTCTGTAAAAATTTTAGAATTTTTAGTCAAGTAGATTAATTTATACAATTTTTCAAAATAAGGATAAAATGGAGTCTTAAACCAGAATGTACTATTCATATGGTCATTTTGCTAATATTCCTTTGGATTAGGTTTTGAAGAGATTGGGTTGCATTAACCTAAATGTGGAGAATTCTTGGAAAGAAAAGAAATGTATAGATTGATGGGACTAGTTCTTGAGGTAAGTACCAATACATATGATTGTATTTAATTACATAATTTGAGGCTTAACACATTTGTTTGCAAATGTGTTAAGTGATCTATTATATTGTTAACATAATTGGACTAAGGTGATGATTGAATGATGTGAAGGATGTGAAGATCATTAACAAGGTAAGCATAAACCCTATTTGATTGTATATCCTTATATGTCTTTGAACATTAACACATTGGGATGAAAGTGTTAAATAAGCTATTATATTGTGAATGTAAATGAAGAATATATATAAAGGATGAAATATGAAATGGAAAGGTAGAAAGAAATGAGGATCATTCTTAAGGTATGTGCAATTTGTTATGATAAATGCTCTAGTAATGAATGATGTTAATGTGTTTTGAGAAGTGAGAAAATGTTATGTTATATGCATTGTGAATCTTGTGTATGGCAATGTATTATATGAATAATATACTTTGAAATGTGATATCAATGATGCTATATGTATCATATGGATTGAGATATGATATGATATGAAGCCATTGTGATTGGCTATGATAATTCAATTGAAAGAGATAAGGCATGTTGGCCTAATTGATGATGAGATTGATAATGAAATAATAAATGAATTGTTTGTTTAATATGTTATTCAGTTTCAGAGTTCTGGATTTGGGTGGCATGCCTAAGAAATGATGAAAGGTAACAGTCTTGCCGGGTTGAGGATCTCCTCATATGTGTTGAGTTGATGGTCCAAGAGACTGGGTCTGTTACACTATGAGAATTGTGAATATGAGATATATGATTTGTAACAGTCTTGCCGGGTTGAGGATCTCCTCATATGTGTTGAGTTGATGGTCCAAGAGACTGGGTCTGTTACACTATCCATGGATAGAGAGACATGTATATACATTGCCTACGGGCGTGATGATTGTGACTATGAACCAAAGCAGTAGCTCTGAACTTTGAATAACATATTAGTGTTTTGGGCCCGAGTCTGTCTTTATTGTCAATGTGAAATGCAAGTATTGAAATATTGATTGTGAGTATTAATAATGAATTATGCTTGGTGAATTGTGAATAATATAATGTTATTAAGTGTAATATGTAAATGAATTGTGGTTGATGATAAAGGTTGTCTTTATTGTAAATGTGATTTATGATTTGTATGATATATAATTTGTGTATTGCAATAATGATTGGTATGGTATATATAATGTAGGGGTATTAATATATTGGTTTTGAGTATTGGTGATGCATTGGGGTTGGTGATAATATTATGTATATATGTACATCATATTTGAAATTAGCTAGGATATATTAAAGATGAAATTAAAAAGAAAAGAAGATATGATAAGAACTAATTATATATTGAATTGATGTATCATTATATGTCAATACTTCTATACTATATGTTTATATTTTATGGTTGGACTACTAAGCTCTCGGGCTTAGCGCGGGTGTTTATTCGCGCAGGTATATAGATGGAAGATATGAAGTCTTTTGTTATGCCACAAGAAGAGTAAAGTTTGTCGAGACCAACTAGAGGGTAATGCATACATGTATAAACTTTAATTATGATGTATTTCTGACGAGAGAGTATTTATATGTATAAATGAAGTTTTTGATAAAGATAATGATTTTGTAAATGTTATTTAAATTAATGTATTATGGTTTGAACTCTGTTACACGTTTTTAAAAGGTAACGAAAAGTGACATCCTTATACTTTATATATTTACTGTATGTATACTAGGTATACGCATAGTACTTATATAGGGTATCGGGGTGTTACATTTCCTAAGGAGTTGCCAGGGTTACACCCTAAGAGAGAGGTTGAGTTTGGTATCGATTTGTTGCCTAGTACCACTCCCATCTCTATTACTCCATATCGAATGGCACCTGCTGAGTTGAGAGAGTTGAAGGTGCAGTTGCAGGAGTTGTTAGATAAAGGGTTTGTTCACCCTAGTGTTTCTCCGTGGGGAGCTCCTGTTTTGTTTGTAAAGAAGAAAGATGGTACTTTGAGGTTGTGCATCGATTATAGGCAATTGAATAAGGTGACTATTAAGAATAAGTATCCTTTGCCTCGGATTGATGATCTCTTCAATCAGTTGAAGGGAGCAGCAGTGTTTTCCAAGATTGATTTTAGATCAGGGTACTATCAATTGAGGGTTAGAGCTGAAGATGTTCCTAAAACAGCTTTCCGCACAAGATATGGGCATTATGAGTTCTTGGTGATGCCTTTTGGGTTAACGAATGCACCTGTAGCTTTTATGGATTTGATGAATAGGGTGTTTAGACCCTATCTGGATCAGTTTGTGGTGGTTTTTATTGATGATATTTTGGTGTATTCGCATAATAAGGAGGAGCATGACAAGCATTTGCGGATTGTGTTACAGACCTTGAGAGAGAAGCAATTATATGCTAAGCTGTTGAAATGTGAGTTTTGCTTGATCAAGTGACTTTTCTGGGTCATGTGGTGTCAGCAGATGGTATAAGAGTTGATCCGAGTAAAGTTGAAGCTATTTTGAATTGGAGTCCACCGAAATCAGCGACTGAAGTTAGAATTTTTCTGGGTTTGGTAGGCTATTATCGACGCTTTGTGAAAGGTTTTTCTTTGATAGCTACTCCACTCACCAGATTACTTCGAAAGGGAGTTAGATTTGTATGGACAGATCAGTGTCAAGCTAGTTTTGAGCAGTTGAAGGAGATGTTAACTCAAGCTCTTGTTCTTACTTTGCCTGTGGAAGATAAACCATATGTGATTTACAGTGATGCTTCACATAATGGTTTAGGTTGTGTTTTGATGCAAGAGGGTAGAGTCATAGCTTATGCTTCTCGGCAGTTGAAACCGCATGAGCTTAATTACCTGACGCATGATTTGGAGTTGGCAGCTATAGTTTTTGCTTTGAAGATTTGGCAACATTATTTGTATGGAGAGAAGTGTTTTATCTATACAGATCATAAGAGTTTGAAATACTTAGGTGTTCAAAGAGAGCTGAATCTTCGACAGAGACGGTGGTTAGAATTGATTAAAGATTATGACTATTTGATTGATTATCGTCCTGGTAAGGCGAATGTTGCTGCTGATGCCTTGAGTCAGAAGTCTTTAGCAGTTTTGACTGTTTATTCGCTCTCGTTGCTTGTTGAGTTGAGAGCATTGCATGCTAGTTTTGAATCATGTGATGATGGAGCTTTGTTAGCTCAGTTACAATTGAGGTCAGTGTTGTTGGATCAGATAAGGGAGGCTCAATTGGCAGATGAGAAAATTCATAAGATTGTTTTGGATTGTCAAAAAGGAGAGAGCCGAGATTTTCTTGTGGGAAACAATGGTAGCCTTTGGTTCAAAGATAGATTGTGTGTTCCTAATGATGCTAGTTTGAGAAAGATTATTTTAGTGGAAGCACATCAGTCGGTTTTTGCTATGCACCCTGGGAGTACCAAGATGTATCATGATTTGAAGCAGCATTACTGGTGGTCAGGTATGAAGAGAGATATAGCGAAGTTTGTATCCAAGTGTCTCACTTGTCAGAGGGTAAAAGCTGAGCACCAAGTTCCAACAGGGTTGCTCCAACCTTTATCAGTGCCTGAATGGAAATGGGAGCGAGTGACAATGGATTTTGTGACTGGTTTGCCGTTGACTCAGAAAAATCATGATGCCATCTGGGTGATTGTTGATCGGTTGACAAAGACAACTCATTTTCTTCTAGTTAGAATGGACTATTCTCTTGAGAAGTTGGCTGAGCTGTATATCAGTGAGATAGTTAGATTGCATGGAGTCCCAATTTCTTTAGTGTCTGATCGAGATCCCCGGTTCACTTCGAGATTTTAGAAAAGTTTGCATGGTGCTTTAGGTTCTCGATTGCACTTTAGCACTGCTTTTCATCCGCAGACAGATGGGCAGTCAGAGAGAGTGATACAGATTATAGAGGATATATTGAGAAGCTGTGTCATTGAATTCTCTGGAAGTTGGGATAGATTTTTGCCACTGATGGAATTTGCTTATAACAATAGTCATCAATCTAGTATTAGAATGGCACCATTTGAGGCATTGTATGGTAGAAGATGTAGAATGCCTCTATGTTGGAATGAAGTTGGAGAAGGTAAACTGGTTGGTCCCAATTTGATAAAAGAAATGGAAGAGAAAGTGAAGATAATTCGGGATCAATTGAAAGCAGCTTCAGATCAGTAGAAATCTTATTCAGATTTGAAGAGAAGAGACATAGAGTTTGATGTTGGAGATAAAGTTTTTCTGAAAGTGTCTCCTTGGAAGAAGATTTTAAGATTTGGCAGAAAAGGGAAGCTAAGTCCTTGTTTTATTGGACCTTATGAAGTATTAGAAAGAGTTGGACCAGTTGCTTATCGACTCACTTTGTCGCCTGAGTAGGATAGAATTCACAATGTCTTCCATGTTTCTATGCTGCAGAGGTACATATCAGACCCATCTCATGTTTTGTCGGTTGAATCTATCGATGTGAGTCCATATCTGACTTTTAAAGAAGAACCAGTTGCTATTTTGGCACATGAAGTAAAAGAGTTGAGAAATAAGAAAGTGCCACTTGTGAAGGTTCTTTGGAAGAATCATGTGAAGGAAGAGGCAACTTGGGAGAGTGAGCAAGCGATGCGAGATCAGTATCCGCAACTGTTTCAGACTTGAGATCAGGTAATTTCGAGGACGAAATTTCTTTTTAGAGGGGGAGAATTGTAATATCCCAAAGTATACCCTAAAAGTTTCGGAATACTTATTGTTATATTTGAATTAAATGTTATAAGTGTATATGTTTAAGTGGAAAGAGAAAAGAGGTAAAGAGAAGAGTGTATATGTTGTATATATAGAGATATATACACAACATATACAAGTCAAAGAAATGGAAGGTCAAAAGAAAATTTAATTATTTTTAAATTAAATTAATTGAAATGGAAATTAATAAGTGGAGGAAAATTTTTATGAATATTTTATTATATAAATTGCTTGGTTGAGAATTAAAGGAAGTTTGAGTGGTTAAGAGAGAGTTGACTTGTGTTTTATTCATCTTCTTCTTCTTTTCTTTTCTCCTTGGCCGGCTGACTCCATAACAAGAGAGAAAGTGAGATTTTGTCTTTCCAAACTCAAGATTGAAGGATGTTTCAAGTGATCAAGTTGGAATTCTAAAGGTTTTCATCACTTTTGGTAAGTTTTCCACTTGATTCTCTTATTTTTTTTTAAGTTTGTGTTTTGAGTTTGGTGATTGATTGTTGATGGTATGTGTATATTTGATTATGGTGTATATGAGGGTGTGTGATCTTCTTGGTGTCGAGTTTGGAGTTTGATTAAAGAGATAGAGTTAAGTTTAGTGTTGGAAGAGCAAGTATTGTGTTTGAGTTGTGTGTATGTGATGGTGGTGAATTGGTGTTTGATGTATGATTTAAATTGTTTTGGTGTTTTTTTAATTTATTATGGTTTATGGGTGTTTTAGTTAAGTTTGTTTGAAGTGGAAAATGGTGGAAGTAAGAGGTTTGTTGGATGGGATGTTGTTGTTGCCGAAATCAGGATTTTTGGCCTGACACGCCCATAAGCACGGCCAAGTCTTTAGGCGTGTCAATGGTTCTATTTTCTGGATGGGTGAAACGACCAGTGACACGCCCATGTTACTGAGCGTGTCACAGCTTCTGTGTTGTAGTAGCATTGACACGTCCAGTGACACGCCCATGTCACTGAGCGTGTCATAGCTACTGTGTTGAGGAAGAATTGACATGGCCATGAACATACCCATGTTGTTGGATTTGTCAATGTTTCTGTGAGACAGAATGAATGACACATCCAGTGACACCCCCATGTTGTTGAGCGTGTCAAAGCTTCTGTGTTGTGGATTTAGGGCATGGCCAGGTACACGCCCGTGTTGTTGAGCGTGTCATGTGTAGAGTTTGCCCTAGTTGGTTCTTATCCATATTATCTCATGTGTATCCCTAAGTAAGCGTGTATCATCCCTTTTGGATTAGGTTTTGAAGAGATTGAGTTGCCCTAATCCAAGTGTTGATGAATTCTTGGCAGAGGAGTTTGGTGTTGTGTGAGTTGCTCTTGAGGTAAGTACAAACCTTACATGGTTGCATACATATATATGACTTTGGGACTTAACACATTTGGTTGTAAATATGTTAAGTAATCTATTACATTGTTAATATATTTGATTAATGCTATGAATTGCATAATGTGAAAGATATGATGATCATTCAAATTATATGTTCAATGCAATTGGTTATATATACTCTAATGATGAGATGTGAAGACATTGTTGTTGGCTATAATGATACAAATGAAATAATTGGGGCATGTTTGCCTAGATGATTATGAGGAAATGAGAATGGAATTGATAATGAAATAATGAAAGAATTGTGTGCCTAATGTGTTATTCACTTTTCAGAGTTTTGTTGTTGGTGGCATGCCTAATAGTAACAATCTCTTGAAGCTGGGTTGGGCTTGATCCTTGAAGCCAGGTTGGGTTGAAGTTTAGCATGCTTAACTCCCCTTGAAGCTTGGTTGGGTCTAGTCCTTGAAGCCTAGTTGAGATGTTACAAACCCTTGAAGCTAGGTTGGGTTTGGTCCTTGAAGCCAAGTTGGGTTGATGCTTAGTATGCTTCGCTCCCCTTGAAGCTTGGTTGGGCCTAATCCTTGAAGCCTAGTTGGGATAATGATAAATGTGAAAATTAAACCAAAACATTAACTCTGAAAGTTGAATGGCATATTAGTTTCTTTTGGGCCCATGCTTGTCTTTGTTTAAATGTGAATTATGAATAGTGAAACAAATGAATAATAAGACTTAATGTAAGGTTTTGTAATACGATATTCTTATGTATTGTTTATAATGTTTGAATGTATGACATTGGCATTGCATTGAAGCATATTGTTATTGTGGTTTGTACCACTAAGCCTATGGCTTAGCGCGATTGTGGTTCATCGCGCAGGTGACAGGGTAGAACCGGAGAGTTCAGCTAGATCGAGTTGAGTCTAGACATTGAAGTGTTGATTGTGGGCTTAAAGATCAGAGATGAACTGCCAAACATGTATAAATTTTATGTTTTGTAAACATTTATTTGATGTATTTATATATGTAAAAACCGCTACATTTTCCGCTACGTAATGAATAAATGTTTTGCCTGTTATGTTCCAATATATATATATAAATATATATGAAATGTTTTAAGTTTTTCTCATATTAATGCAGAAGAGAAAAATTGGGTTGTCTAATATAAACCGTGGCACTCCTGTATCCGGTATATGTATATTACAGATGTAGTAGTATGTAGTGTGTGTATATGGGATATAGGGGTGTTACATTATATATATAATATTTTATTATATTTTTAATTATTTACTAAAATTAAAAATTTTACCTCTTCCATTCAAAATGATTTATTTTTAAATTATTTAAATACTTTTTAATTTCTAAAATATAATTACAAAAATGCACTTCACCTTTGACTTTTGACTTTTAAGAGTTGACCTTCTATATGTTATGTATATTTCATGTATATTTCATATATACATTCCACTTTTTTACTTAAAATCGTTCAAATTTTCGTTTAAATTATTTATTTAATTTATCCAATTTAATTTTAATTTATTTTATTTAATTTTTAGAAATTAGGGATGTTACAACATTAATTTTGCCACAAACCAATAGTGTCAGGGTTAGCATACTTGTATTAATTTCAATATTGTGTATTTTAGCAAATACATTGTATGTATTCTAAACATATGTTGGAAAATTATATGTATATATGTGTGTATATATATTAAATATGAAGTTTTGGATAAATTGTTGAGACTATTGGAATAACGTTGCTAGATGGAGGTTTTGTGAATTTATTATTATATTTCGGGAGTGAAATTTAATGCAGGTTGTCTAATTAAATTTTTAAAATTTTTGAATTACAGACAAAACTCTGACGAATTTTTTTCAGAGATTTTTTCTTAAACAATGCATTTTTTTATATTTAATCTACTAATGAATATTTTATTTAATTATTAAAGTATCTTATAAGATTTAAAATGTTTTCTTATAAATATGGTAAATTTTAAATGACGGGTAATGATGAAACTTTCATATTCTATATACTTGTTATATATATATAGGGTGTATGTATTGTATGTATAAGGAATATAATGGTGTTACATTTATTTTGGTATTAGAGCCTAGGTTTGGGAATCCAGCCTAGGTGGGTTTTTGAAAGAAAAAAGGGGAAATTTTAAAATGTGAATTAAGTTTTAATACATGCATATGCACTGGCACCTAAGTTGGTCTCTAACATGGTAATATGTATTTGTTCGTTGCAGATATAGGGTGAGATGGCGTATGAAGGACACATATCAGAGGATAGTGTAGGAAGTATGGCTCCAAGTGAGGATGGAGCTAGAGGTAGAGTTGATCCTGGAGAGGCTTTGGGGGTAGCAAGAGCTGAGGTGCAGGGTCCTCCAGCATGGGTTCAGGGGATGGTGGAGTTGCTCCATCCGACCCCAGTGCATCAACAGCAGCTGCAGACTAGGAAGTATGACAAGTTGAGGAAATATGAGGCTGTAGATTTCTTTGGTACTGTGGACCCAGCTGAGGTAGAGCAATGGCTAGATAGAGTTGAGAAGGTGTTTGTCCAATTATAGGCTACTGCATAAGAGCAATTTGATTATGCTCTTTCCCATCTATAGGGAGATGCACGTGATTGGTGGAAGACAGTTCCTCAAGGGTTGAATGATCCACCAGGCTCTCATATGGTGATTTTCTTAGGGAATTTGGAGAAAAGTACACACCCAGGGATTATAAGGATAAGAAGAAGAGAGAATTTCTTGATTTGAAATAGGGAGAGAAAAGTGTAACAGAGTATAAGAAGGAATTTTTGAGGCTCAGTAAGTATACAGGAGGAATTATAACTAATGAGGTGGATAGATGTAAGAGATTTAAAGAGGGATTAAAGCTATCTATTATGTGTATGGTGGTTACAGTATAGTATGAGGATTTCTATAAGTTGGTGTCGGCTGCATGAAGTGTGGAGAAGTCTCAGGGACTTGCAGCTGCAGCTAGGGAAAAGGAGAGTAGAGCCAGGAGACTTTAGACTAAGGTAGAGTTAATATCTAGCAAGAGCAGGTGAGAAGATTCTTTGTAGAGTGTTGGTGAGAGTTAGGGGCAATCTAGTAGGACTATTCAGTTGAGGCAAAGGCATGTGTTAGTAGATGTTATAATATCATTAAAGTATTTTATAAGATTTGAAATGTTTTCTTATGAATATGGTAAATTTTAAATGATAGGTAATGATGACACTTTTGTATTCTATATATGTATTTTACATATATGGGGTGTATGTATTATATGTATAAGGGATATAATGGTATTACATTTATTTTGGTATCAAAGCTTAGGTTTGAGAATCTAGGCCTAGGTGGGTTTTTGAAAGAAACAAAGGGGAAATTTTAAAATGTGAATTAAGTTTTAATGTATGCATATGCACTGGCACCTCAGCTGGTCTCTAACGTGGTAATATGTATTTGTTGTTACAGATATAGGGTGAGATGGCGTCTGAAGGATGCATATTAGAGGATAGTGTAGGGAGTATGGCTCCAAGTGAGGATGGAGCTAGAGGTAGAGTTGATGCTGGAGAGGCTTCAGGGGTAGCAAGAGTTGTGGCGCAGGGTCCTCCAGCATGGGTTTAGGAGATGGTGGAGTTGCTCCGCCAGCCCCAGTGTAACAGCAGCAGCTGCAGATTAAGAAGTATGACAAGTTGAAGAAATATGGGGCTGTAGATTTCTTTGGTACTATGGACCCAGCTGAGGCAGAGCAAGGCTAGATAGAGTGGAGAGAGGGTGTTTGTCCAATTATAGGCTACTGCAGAAGAGAAATTTGATTATGCTCTTTCCCTTCTACAGGGAGATGCACGTGATTGGTGGAAGACATTTCCTCATGGGATCCACCAGTGCTCTCATATGATGATTTTCTTAGGGAATTTGGAGAAAAGTACACACCCAGGGATTATAAGGATAAGAAGAAGAGAGAATTTCTTGATTTGAAACAGGGAGAGAAAAGTGTAATAGAGTATGAGAAGAAATTTTTAAGGCTCAATAAGTATACAAGAGGAATTATAACTGATGAGGTGGATAGATGTAAGAGATTTAAAGAGGGATTAAAGCCATCTATTATCTGTATGGTGGTTGCAGTACAGTGTAAGGATTTTTATAAGTTGGTGTTGGCTGCATGAAGTGTGGAGAAGGCTCAGGGACTTCCAGCTATAGCTAGGGCAGAGGAGAGTAGAGCCAGAAGACTTTAGACTGAGGTAGAGTTAATATCTAGCAAGAGGGGGCGAGAAGATTCTTTGCAGAGTGTTGGTGAGAGTTAGGGGCAATCTAGTAGGACTATTCAGTCGAAGCAAAGGCCTATGTTAGTGGATGTCAGTGCCCCTACCCCTACATTTTTTAGGTCTATTTCACCCATGTACAATGGTATCTGCTGGGGACCTAGCTTAGGAGGTTGTTTTAGGTGTGGATCTAGGGATCATTATATGATGGATTTCGTAGAGCCACCTGGAGCTAGATAGTCGGGGATAGGTAGATATAGACCGTGTATTGGAGGAAGTAGAGGTAGCAGAGGAGGTAGGGCAGGATCTAGTCAGAGAAGAGGGTTTGCATTACTTGGAAGACAAGAAGAGTCTAGGACTACACAAAGGGTTTATGGATTACAGAGGAGGCAGAATACCTCAAATGTAGATGAAGGTAAAATTTTCTACTTGATTTTATTAATGCATTAAATAGTTATAATGTGTTATGATATATTGATTTTGATAAAATTGAGAGTTCTTTGCTCTAATTCAAGAATTGAAGAAAATAATTAAGTATGTTCATAAGGGGAGAGTAAAGAATAAGTGGATTGAGGTGGTAATTAGTTTTATCAAAAATTTGGATTTGAGTTTGTTTTGAATGGTATAGTTTTCTAGTAGATAATTTTGAGAATGAAATTACTGAAGGGGGAGAGAATTATAATATTTGCAGTTTTAGTTAAATTCAATAAGTATTTGGTGATTAATTAAAGGGTGGGTAGAGGTATATGTGGGTATGTACAAGATGTATACACAAAAAACACATAAAATATACAAAGTATATACCTAACATATACTTATTTTATATGTTGAATACATATTATACACCTAATATATATAATATATATACATGTTGCACAAATTATGTGTAATATCCCCATTTTTGGTGTATATTGATGTGAGTAATATGGATGATTAAATGAGTATGATTGGTACAGAGAAATACAAGAGATATGTATATTGATTGTTTGAGATATACATAAGATATATAAGATATAGACATATGCATGAAATATACTATATATATAAATGAGGTATAAAATGGTGTTAAGAGAAGAAGAAAAGTCAAAAAGGGAAGAAAAGAGATTGGTGGAATTAATTAATTAATTATATAAGAGATAGGGATGAGAATTAAAAGGGACATTTTTCTTCTTTTACTTCCTATTTTGAACATGAGTTTTGAAAGAATGTAAAAGGAGTGCAAGATTTTAACATACATCAAATACTACAAGAAATTCAAGAGTATTTAAAGAGATTTTGACAATTTATTGATGAAATCAAGTACATATCTTAAGGCTTTTAATTTTGAGCTTTTGAGTTTATGTATGGAATGTTTAGAGAGAGAAAGTGTGTTTTATTTGTTTAAATTATTAGTAATTGAGTTAATATGATGGAGAAGTGATGATTTGATGATTTGTTAGTGAAAATGAGCTTAAATGGTTAAAATATGGTTATGTAGGGAAGTTGTATAAATTGTGGTTTTAGAAGGGATGATAATAATTTTTAAAATGGAATAATTAAATGTTATTTTAATGTGCATGATATGATTTTTTGGTTTGAATATTGATATGGATGAGTTTGAGTAAGTTTAGAGTTATGGAAATAGTATGTATAAATAGGGTTTCCATCATGGGTTATTTTAAATATAGAAATGAGATGAATTAGGATTATTATAATGTAAATGCTATGAATTTATAAGTGAAAAAAAAATAATATGAGTGGATTGAGGTAAAGTTGATGTTTATGGTTTTAATATGTGAAAATAGGGTTTTTGTAAGAAATGTTTACAATTGATAAATTGAATTGTTTTGGTACTATTTTGGAATATGAATAATGATTTCATGGTAAAATGATGAAAATAAATTTTATTTGTTGAAGTTTGAACAAAGTAGAAAAGAGTGAAAATAAGGTTTGTGAGAGTGTTAAAGGAAACAATGATGTCTTGTGTAATGTAGGTGATGAGTATTACTTAAGCATTGGTTCAATGTAAAATGATGGTCGTATTTGAAATATATGAAGAGCATTAGTATTATGCATTATAAGGAAATTTAAGGACATGTTGGTGATTATGGGATATATTGTGATTATAATTTAAAAATGTATGTATATAAGTTAAATTATATGCAATGTGAGGAAGCATGGTCAAAACATAGGAAATTATGAAAATGGATGTGGAAACTTGGAAACATGGTGATAAAATATTATTATGTATAAAAATATGTGAGTGGACTGTTGCGCTCGAGTTAAGTACTCCTACAAGCGTCACTCGCAAGTATACGAGGTAGTTGTAGCAAAAGTGATCGCCCCTTGATTAGCAAGTAATCTAAATGAACGAGTGTGTGTGTTGTTTTGAAATTCTGAAAGAGCAATTTAAACCTAAAATTAATGTGCGTAGGGTTAATGTGTGTGATGGTTGTACAAGATCAAATCGATTCTTGGGAAGGTGCCTAGGGTTATAGGTCCATTCAATCAAAGCTCAATTCTCATATTATCCATTAACTTAACCTTGTAATTAATTTGTTTCTTAAGTTTAATTAGTCAATTACCAATTCATTAGTTTTCACATTCATGAATCAACAACAACCAATTGTTTTACATTTGCAAATTAATAAACCCTAGAACTTATATTTCTAATTCATTCTTAGGGTAGTCGATTGTATAATTTCGATATCAAATTTCACTTCTCGGTCCTTCATTCAATATCTAGAGATCAATAGGTAGCTAATCTATCAACCTAGCATACAATCCAATTCAATCAACCAACAACAAGGTAGATCAATGGAAATATCAAATCAAAGCATTCAATCAAATATACTACATACCCTAGGCATGGGTATTTAGCTCAACATCATCAATTTAAAACATTCATTCAACTCAATATAAATCAGATACAAATTGTTCATTGCAATATCAATTCTCTTAATACAACAAAAACAATATTGAAATGAATTAAAAGAGAGAATAGAAAAACCCCTTGTAGATGCCAAGAGTAGGATTACTAGTCTTCCTCCTAGCTCCACTTTGATGTATAATGAAGAACTCAAGCCCTCTTCAATGGATGATTCTCCTTTGCAACGTGGAATGGAGCTTTCTTAAGTCACCAATCCTTCAATGAAGCTTCTTCAACCTTTAAGAGCTTGTTAACCCACTTTATCCCAAAGAATCTCAAAGATCTTATCAATGGAAGATGGAGAAGATGGAGAGGATAGAAATGGAGGATGAAGATGAAGGGACCAGGAGAGTGTCACTCTCTCCTCTCCCCAAATCGTGTTCCCCCCCCCCCCCCATTTTCTTTGTTTCTTCTTTTTCTCTTTTCTTTTCCGCAAAAAACCTAGGCCTTCTCCCCCCGGCTTCCCTTTTTTGTGTAAAAGAATTCCAATATATATTAACGGTGACACAGCCAAGCTTGCTTTGGCATGGCCGTGTCTCTCATTTTTCTTTGGGACACGGCCAAGCTTGCTGGCCGTGTCCTTCACTGCCTTCTTTCTTTCTTTTATTTAGTCTCAAGGGGTGACACGGCCAAGCTCCTGACACGGCCAGTGGCTTGACCGTGTCATGTGGGTGTGTCCTCTTCTGTTTCTTTCCCTTGATCCTTGCTTGCTTTGAGCTTGGGATGGGACACGGCCAAGCTCCTGGCCGTGTGGCTTGGCCGTGTCACTTGAGTGTGTCACGTTCTGCTTCTTCATTTTTGCTCTTTCTTTGCTTTGGTTTCTTTGTTTTGCTCCTTGGATGAGACACGGCCAGTGGCTTGGCCATGTCTCCTGGCCATGTCAAGCTCTGCCTTCATTTTCTTTGAGGTGACATGACCAAGCTTGATTTGGCTTGGCCATGTCTTGCTTTATTCATGCTTTTTCCTCATTATTTTGATGTTCCAAGGGAGTTTTTGCACTTAAACCTAAAACAAACACTTCAAACAAACTTTAAACAGAAATCAATCAAAACATTAACTAAAAAAACATAAAATCACACTAAAAACAAGTACAAAAATGATCTAAACATGGACATAGTCATAATATATTAATTAAAGGTAATAAATAGTAATAGTATATATGAATAATGTATGGGAAAAATGTGGGAATTAGATAAACATATGTGGATTTGAAAAGAGATGAAATATGGCGAATTATGTAAAAATATGAGAAAATGGATAAGTGAATGGTAATGTTTGATGCAATGTGTTTGTGATGAGATAAAATATGTGGAATGAGTCATATTGTAGATGTGACTCATGATTATTGTGAAGTGAGGGTTAAATGGTAGTGAATATGTGAAAATTGTGTAGAATGTATGAATGGAAATGGTTATGCTTGAGATATATGATAAATTATGTGAAATTGGATCACATTGTGAGCTTGACTCATGATTTTGTATTGTGAATGTGAAATGGGTATGAAAAGAGAAAATGTGTTTATTGTGGAATGTGGAATGGTTATGAAAAGTTATTACTAGTATAATTGAGTCAACTTGCCAATAGTAGGTCATGGTGAATATTATGCCTTCGGGCGAGGTATTGTGCCTTTGGGTGAGACACACTAGTGTTGAGTGTATTTATGTTGAGGAGATGGCCTTCAAGCGATGATAGACACTTTGTCTCTGGTGTCGAGAGAGGGTGGCCTTCGGGTGATTTAAGTGACACTTGCCCTCTGTGTCATAGAAGAGGCCTACGGGTGATGATTTGACACTAGCCTCAGTGTCAATAGAGGCGACCTACTAGTGATAATTTTATTATTATATATATTTTAACTTTTACTTCCATTTTTTCATTTTACCTTTGTACTATTTAACTTTTGTCTTCTAGTGAATTTTTTTATACTTTAAGTATATTTCTCATATACCCTACATACACATTTTATATGTATCATTCTTCCAATGCTTGAATTAATCTTCCAATTTATTTATTTATTTATTTATATTTTAATAAAACTATGGATGTTACAATTCTCTCCCCTTCAAATAATTTCATCCTCAAAATTACTAGGTATAGTGAACAATTTCATCATAATCAAATATCAATCTTAATTCTCTGCATAACCAACCACACAACTACCGCTACAATGTATCACCACCTCCAATCATATATATTTTTTTAATCTTTGTCTTATGAATATCTTGAATTATCATCTGAATTTGCAGATCTTTTCTCTATACTTAAGAATTCAATATTGTAAATTATTTTAAGACAATCTCACTACACTTTACTAGCTACTATTTATGCCTTAAAAAGAGAAATGATTAATGTCTATTACATCATATTATAAAGATTTAAAATTCATTTCATTAACAATATAGTCGATACTCTGATATAAGAATGAGGCTACTCATGCAGACTTCTCCCTGAACCAGAGTCTTACATTACCTTAAATTTAAAGAATTTCTAGATATATTTCCAAAATATGCTTCCATTCGATCATTTTCATTTTATACTTACAAATAAGTTTTATAATACTGCAAATAAGAGCAACTACAATTTTCAACCAACAAGTCTTATTGTCCAATATATATATTTTTTTTCTTTTATAACTTAATTATTTCTGTTAAGCACCATCTTGGCTCTTACACACTCAACTTATTCCTTAAGATATTCTTGCCTCAATATCAATATTAATACAATACATTAACTTTTAATTTTCACCAAGTTTTTTTTACTAGTAGTAACTTCTTCTCTTTTATCATTTACAACTAATATGATTTAACTCATTCCATAATCCCATATTTATGTAACCAATTATCTTATGTCACCTAATAATATTACTGTTAAGTATATAATAAATAGACACTGTGTATACTTAAATATTATTTACTATCATTTTATCACCTATTCTCTCTTAATTCCCTTTTGTATGTCATATTAATTTATTAGTCACATATAAGTAATTTCTATCCACTCTTTTATATATATACTCACTTCAATTATTTGCATTCAGTTATCAAATATTTCGTCATGTCATTGCCCTTATTTAAATTTTATCTATCCAATAAGTTATTTCTTTTATTAATTTCTCTGATAAATCTTATTATACATTAGATTCAATCTCAAATTATATTTTTCCTCAATTTCAATAATAAGCCAACAAATAAATTTTAATATTTATCATGCCCCTTCTACTAATAAAATTTTTTTCTCAACTTCCAACATTCAATACAATTTAACTATTCAAATACCATCATATTTAATTTCAAATTAATGTAAGTCAACACATAGTATTGCCACTAGGTATACAATAAGTATACGGATGTATATAAATATACCTATTATTTTCAATACTTATCTTTCATTATTTAATCATTTCTTCTCTTCTCCTCTATAATTTTCTTTATCTTCTATTCCAAATTATTTTAAATTCCAAATAATTCATCATTCTATCAATCTTCTTCCCTTAATCAATTAGTTATCCACTTCCTCCATATAATAAACCAAAATCCATTTAGTATATGAAATCATTATGTATCCATTATTAAATTTTTACATCTACCTTAAATATCCAAAAACATATTTATTATTTTTCTTATTCTTTCCTCACTTTATAAACTTCTTTTTTTTTAATTAACTCCACCTCAATTCATAAACAATCAACCTAATTTTAAATTTTTCTATGATTGAATAAACATTTCACTATTAACCTCATTTACTTAAGTCCAATAAATAATTTTTAGCTCTCCAAAAACACAACTTAATTTTCAAGTCTATACTTCTATAAATAAAAAACAAAAATTACAAATCAATATACTTATTTTAATCATCAATATACATATGTCAAATGTCTCTCATATAACTCTTAATTTTCAAACTCATCTAATAATTTGGTCTCATTTCTATCTTCGACAATATGATATTAATTGTAATTATTCACCAGCTTAAATTAACATACCACCACTGAAATCACTTATTAAATCAAATAAAAATAACAACCCTTTAAAGAACACAATTAAGTCATGCTACAATATTATACATTAGAACTTCTTCTTTTTTCTTAATTACCATTGTAGAGATCAATAATAAATATTACTTTCACATTTAACATAATAAACCATTTTTACATATTCACATCTTAATTGCTTATATTTATAACTTAGAAAATACTCAATATAAATAATTGCTTATGATTAGAAATATCATCTAATTTGTATTCACTCATAGTAAATCTTAACTTAAATAATTCTATAAATCACTTTAATGAATCCTTTATACACTTCCCTAATAAAAAATTTGTTACCATAAACTAATTCTTCCATTCACTTTAATATTGAACCCTTAGTTCTAATTTATTTAGAACTCCATATTTATTATGATATATTTACAAATTCATATGCAAATTTTTATAATTTTGTTCATTCCCTTGCTACATAAAATTTAGGTTGTTCCATAATTCCACAAGTTTGCCTGATTTTCTAATTTTCTGCTAATCTCAAATTTCAACCTTTCATTCGTCATTTAATCTTTAATATAAATTATAAACTTATAACCATGTGTACTAAACAAATACATGGACTTATATTTAAAATTTTAGATTTTTCTTAGTTGATTTACTATGTTTAAAAATTATATTTTCCAAACATATAGGTTATGTCTCTTTAATAATTTCTCTGGCAGTACCTTTTTATCCATTATTTTAAGTATCAAAAATTGATAAAAATTTATGAAATTTTAACCATATGTCCTAGAAATACATATGATATTATCTATAAAATTTCAGATTTTTCTAATTTGTTTGCTATATTTTATAAATATGTTTCTCAACATCTATAGATTCTGAATTGCTGAAATAGCTTCAACAGTCTTTTTTCTTCTATTTTTCTTAAATAGTAATCATCTTTAAAACTATGAAATTCCATACACAAAATACTAATACATAGGTACACTCTCAATTAAAATTTCAAGATCATTCAACATCTCTATATTAGTCTAAAAATTCGAGCAAAATCACTTCGCAGAACACAAATAAAATTTTTAGTAAGTATCATGCTCATCATATCTTTATTACTTCCATCCACTTAAATCATATGAACAATATTTAACATGCCAAGAACTCAATTTAATTTTACTCTAAACTTTCATAAATTAATAAAAAAATTACCATTCAATGCATTGACATTAAATCTCCACTAAATTAAATACCGGTCTTCCTTATCTTCAATCCTCATTCAATAACATTTTTTTTCCTTTTTCTCTCCAATCTCTTTCTTATGCATGTCTTAACTCTATAATACTATGATCACTATCACCTTTAACTTTAGACATAACTCATTTAATCTCATATATATATTAGCTATCTAATTTCATATATATTTTCTACCCATAAACAAATAATTCATATTTCAATCCTCCAAATAATAATAATAATTATTTTATTTTTCACTTTAATCTTCCCTTGATTTCATTTTCTTTTCTCCTTCATTTTCAAATTCTTAAATAAGTATACTTTAACAATATAACTTAATAACTTCTACTACAATTGATATTAACTTTTAAACATAAAACATTTAAATCATAATTAACAAAGATACCTCTATAGGTCACTTCAACTCCATAATCATTTCCTTTAATAATCTTATAATTCAATTCTATTTTTTTTTATTCCAAAAGTTGATTTTCAACAAGTTATACCATAAGCACTCTTCATGTATTTCAATAATAATTTACTTCAAAGAAACCAATTCAATCATCTTCTACACAAATCACTTCATAAATAATTTTTTTCATGATTAATGATGTTTAGAAAAAATACTACTTCTTTTAAATAATCAATTCGACTAATAAACTAATATAGACTTAACTTTATCTTCACTCAGAGAATCACTCTCTAGTTATAACTATTGCCACATCAGAGACCAATTCAAGTGCCAGTGAATATGCATGTATAATACTTTTAAATTACATTTAAAATCCCCTTTCTCTCCCTTAAAAACCCACCTAGGTTGAGAACTTCAAACCTAGGCTCTGATACCAAAACAAATGTAACACCCTTATACCCTATATTTGTATAATACATATATAAGTTTGTGTAAAATACATATATATAATACAAGAAGGTCACCATCCTTGTCATTTGAAAATTTTACCTCAATTATAAGAAAATATTTAAAACATAAAATATATACTTTATTATATAAATAAATATTAACATAAGTAATTTACATATATCACTAATACAAATTTTAGAGTAAAATCTCTAGAAAAAAATTCACCAGAGTTTTGTTTGTATTTTGGACATTCCAAAATTCAAACAACATAACATGCATACAATTCACACTTCCAAATTATATATATAATGTCTTTCATTTATCCAAATCTCCAATTTCATTCACACTACCCACATTTTAAAAGCCCCATGATCATTTATATATATATATACAAAAATGTATTTGGACATTACATACATATTAAGTTTCAATACTTTTACAATGTATATAAATTATACAAATATTATGAGATTCAATATAAATAAATATACACATGTTGTGCAATGGCACTGGTCTGGTGGCAAACCACAAACTTCTCGACTACTCTAACCTGCTACCTGCACGATGAACAAATCGCACTAAGCTTTTTGCCTATCGGTACATACTTTAATATTGAAAAAGAATTTAAATAACAATGCAAAATGCTTTTACTTTGAAATTTGCATGGTGACATGTAGACACATAAGGAAACGTATACATTTTTCTTATAAAACCATCATACAACACGTTCACATGCATTGGGCTCAAATGACCCTATATAATATTCAAGTTCCAAAGATAATATTTTGGACCATTTTAACACCCAGTGTCTAGTTCAAAGGCAATACAAGTGATGCCCAGTGTCTAGCCCAGAGACAAATCATATAATAGAGATGTCCAACATCTAGCCTGAAGGCAAAACATATAACAATGATGCCCAACATTTAGCCTAAAGGCAAATCATATGGCATGCCGCCAAACACAAAACTCTGGAACATAATATTATATAAGGAAACGCACATACAATACGCATTTCCATAATGCATTTTCTATCACATTGTCTCACTTGCTCATTTTTTCCATAACCATGCATAATTGCCTTAATTCAATATAATTCATCACATTTCCAATAATGAGTGTCACCTTTTCAACGTGTCTATATTGTCCAAATACTTTGAGCTATTTTTACAATTTTCTCATTACCACATATTACTCGTTTTAGCCATATTTTCATACTTTTCCATTACAAACATCAAATGCTTTGCCACTTTATCAATGTGGCTTAATTATGCCTTAAAATTGGCATAAATACATTCTTTTTACAAATATATTTAATAATGCTATTAGCCATCTTAAAATGGCTTAATTATTCATAGTTTATGCATTTCATACCTTTACACATATATCTATGCACTTTTCATATGAATTCACACAGCAAAGTACATATTCATAATTTTTAAATACAATGTAACTTGCCATTTTTAATGCATTACAATACAATTCTATCAAAGTATGTACTAACCTTGGTTTATACAACTCCCAAGCTAGAAAGAAATCCTTTCTCCCCACTTTCTCAATGTGCCCTTCACCACTTTAACCAAGTAATTTGGTATCACTCACCACCTAATCATAATGTGAGTGTATACAAAACTTTGAATCACATTTTAACATATTTAAACTATTAAACATCAATTAAACATTATTCATTCAAATCTCCAAATTTTTGCTCTAACTCTCTTTAATTTTGAAATATCATCCAAACCAATTCAAATTGTATTTTAGGTTCACTTTCATCATTAAAATCATAATATAACATGTTTTAAACTCTCAAATCCAATTTACACTCATTCATCATCAAAGTTCCTTCCAAAACCCTAAATTTCATTCCTCTTCTTCCAAACTTTAACCAAACCTAAAAAAATCCATTAATTAACCTTAGAATCATTGTCTACACATCTAAATAACTCTAATACAATACATTTAAACAATTATAAAGCACCCCATTAAAATTTCATATCTCACATAATATAAATTTTCAAAGAAAGGTCAAAATTTCAAAGGGAAACTTACTAATTAGTTGGAAAACCACCAAAAAACCTTTTAATTCTTTGAAATCTTTGTAAATCTTGATGTTTGGTGGAAGCAAAAACCTTATTTCTTTTCCATGGAGAAAACGGCCGCACTTGAGAAAAGAGGAAGAAGATAGAAAAATGAGTTTTATTTTTCCTCTTCTTTTATTTTAACCATACATATATGTTATTTAATTACTTTAATTAATTATTTAATTATTTTAAAAATCCAAATTTATATCTAGCATTCATATATAATTTTATTTTGAATTATTTTATTAATTATATATATTTTTCCCATCATTTTCCACTATTCAAGAAAAAATCATTTGATATTTCAAAATTAAAGAGAGTCAGAGCAAAAATTTGGAAATTTGAATGAATAATGTTTAATTTATGTTTAATAGTTTAAATATGTTAATAGATTAAATAATTATTAGGTGGTTAGTGATATCAAATTACTTGGTTAAAGTGGTGAAGGGCACATTGAGAAAGTGGGGAGAAAAGATTGCATTCTAGCTTGGGAGTTGTATAAACCAAGGTTAGTACATACTTTGATAGAATTGTATTGTAATGCATTAAAAATGGCATGTTACATTGTATTTAAAAATTATGACTATGCTACTTTGCTGTGTGAATTCATATGAAAAGTGTATAGATATGTGTGATAGAAAATGGATTATGGAAATGTGTATTGTATGTGTGTTGCCTTATATAATATTTTGTTCCAGAGTTTTATGTTTGGCAGCATGCCATATGATTTGCCTTCGGGCTAGACGCTGGGCATCACTGTTATATGATTTGCCTTTGGACTAGATGCTAGGAGTCACTTGTATTGCCTTCAGACTATACACTGAGTGTCAAAATGGTCTAAAATATTATCTCTGGAACTTAAATATTATATAGGGTCATTTGTCCCCAATGCAAATGAACGTGTCGTATGATGGTTTTATAAGAAAAATGTATAAGTTTCCATATGTGTCTACATGCCACATATACAAATTTCAAAGTAAAAGCATTTTGCATTGTTATTTAAATTCTCTTGAAATATCAAAGTATGTACCGCTAGGCGAAAAGCTTAACGCGATTTGTTCATCGTGCAGGTAGCAGGTTAGAGTAATCGAGAAGTTTGTTGGTTCGCCACTAGACCGGTGCCATTGGACAACATGTGTACATTTATTTATATTGAATCTCATAATATTTATGTAATTTATATACATTTTAAAAGTATTGAAACTTAATATGCACGTAATGTCCAAATACATTTTGTATATATATATATAAATAAATGATAATGAGGATTTTAAAATGTTGTAGTGTGAATGAAATTGGAGATTTGGATAAATGAAGGAGATTATATATATAATTTAGAAGTGTGAATTGTATGCAGGTTGTGTTGTTTGAATTTTGGAATGTCCAAAATACAAATAAAACTCTGGAAAATTTTTTTTTCTAAAGATTTTACTCTAAAATTTGTATTATTGATATATGTAAATTACTTATGTTAATATTTATTTATCTTATAAAGTATATATTTTATGTTTTAAATATTTTCTTATAATTGAGGTAAAATTTTCAAATGACAAGGATGGTCACCTTCTTGTATTCTATATGTGTATTTTACACAAACATGATGAATATATTTATACGTATATAGGGTATAATGGTGTTACAACACGTCAGGCCCATCTACTCCCTACACAATATGTTTGAATATTTTCTAGAATATTGGTTGATTTGATCCGTTTGGCCATTTTGGAGAAATTTATGTATTAAAAGGATATTTGGGAGTGTATTGCAGGTTGTGTAAATTGAAATTTTGAAATTGTCCAAAATACAAACAAAACTTTGACAATTTTTTCTCAGAGATTTTTAATATAAAATATGTAGTTTTAAATTTTTTTTAATACATTTATTTTGAAATCTATCTTTATCTTTGTCTTTTAAGTTTGTTATGATTAATAAAATATTATTATTATAAAAATGGAAATATTTGTAAAAAATGGAACTGTTACATTCTCATACTGTAAATGCATATTTTATATATACCATTGTATATGTATTATGCATATATATGGTATAAGGATATTGTAGTCAAAGAGGGACAAATAAATTAGGTAAAAAGATAATTGAATGGAACACGAATATGATTGATCATATTAAGAATATTAAGGAGAAGCAAAATTATTTGATTCAACACACCAATTGGACACGAAAACTTTGACATTTCAAATCAATTCATTTAAATTTCAATTAATTCAAATTTTTGGCATTTCAAATCAATTCAATTTAATTGCAAGTCAAAAAGGGGAAGAATGTTAGACAAAACACTTGAACTAATTTAATATATTTTGACCTTGGCCAATTAACTTGAATGGCACTAATGTTTGTATCAAGTTATACTTTGCAGGAAATTATTTTTAAAGAAAAACCTAAAAGTCTGATTGGACCTTGATGCATTCCTACCGGACCATTGAAGAAAATTCATACATAATGATTCATGATCTAAGATACTCTCAAAATCTCATCGTACCACAAAAGGTCCAATCAGACCACATAGGATTCCGATGGGCCCTTAGGATGAAATTTCAATAAAAACTTGCAGAGAGTTTCATGGTCCAACGTACTCCCAATTTGTGAGCATACCACTAATAATACGACCGGACCATGAAATTTTCTGACCATACTTTTTAAGAAATTTCAAAATTATGTCTATTATTCTTCCACTCAATTGGTAGATGCCATAAGGACTAACTATTGGAGGAACACTGTGAGCGGGGATTTTTGCCCCCACTCCCGGTGGAATGGTTCTTGTGACTTTGGCACTGTTTAGGCTCGGGGCCATAGAGAACACGAACTTAAGTCCGAAGAAAATGGAGTCGCCACCCGGACGGGCCGGGAAAAAGAAAGGGGTGGATGACTCAATTTCTAAGGAATCCCCAATCCCCTAATGGGTTTGGAAAGTTGGGTATGTGTGGGGATGGTGAGAAATGGCCCAGCACCCCTACAACGCCCGGTTATTTAGAATCGGCCTCCTTTATAGGTCTTAATATTATAGAATTCTTAAATATAATAATATTATCCATATTACACACAACAATTAAAATAAAGCATCGTGATATTAAAATCAAAGCAATGTCCAAGCAAAGCAAATAAATGGACACCCATCCGAGGATGGAAACATGCCCTTACATAATCCATGTCTAAGCTAAATAGGACACCCACTATAAGGTAGAAACATGTTCTTTACATTGGTCTAAAATATAAAAGCAATTTAAATTACATAGAACTTAATTAATGAGGTACCCACAAAGTGGAAACATACCTCTTACAACATTTAGAAATATAGGTAAATCAATAAAAGTAAATAACCATTCATCATAAATAAATCATTCACCAAAGATATCAATCAAAATATATAATAAACATTCATTCATGATAAATTAAGTAAATCAAGCATTGAAATTAAATAAATCAAATCATATAATAAACTACATAATTAAATCTAAAAATAAAGCAAGTAAAGATACAAATTAGGGTTACTGTTTCTATTTAAAATTCTTTTATTAATATTTTAGGGTTTTGGAATTTTAGTATTATTAGGGTTTGTAATTCTTAGCTACTGTAAGTTTTAAGAGAATTAAAATGGATTAGGGTATTATAATTTATGAAATTAGTAAGGTTCTTTGATTGATCAAATTAAGGTTTGAGGGGTAAAATTATGAAATTAGGGTTTGGACACTTTAAAACACTTAGCTTTATAATTCTTGGTTACTGGATTATTTTTTTGGCTTACTGTGTTGAGTTTTACTGTTTAGGTTTATAAGGTTTTAAGGATTAGGGTTTATGGTTTTGGTTTAGAGAGAATTAGGGTTTTTAGTGTTTCGAAAAATATGTTTGGTTTTAGGATTTTAGAAAACAATTTAGAGTTTTATAAAGTTTTTGGAAATTGGTAAAATGATTTAAGAGTTTTGAAAACAGAAATGTATTTTTAGGGTTTTAGGAAATAGGGTTTTGGATAGTTAGGGTTTTTGGATTTGACTTACTTCCTAAAAAAAACATAATTTTGGATTTGGAAAAATAATCAATATTTTGGAGATTAATAATGAAATGGTTTAGGCTTTTAGATAAAAATAGTTTAAGGTTTTGAGTTTTAATGAAATAACATACGGTTCTTGAAGTTAAAGTAAACAAGATAGATTTTAACAATTAATTGTTGACTACTGGATAGTTTTATGTTTTTTTTATGAAATATGCCAGTGGGGTTACGAATACCAATTGATCAATGTGATAATTAAAGCAAACTATTAAATTTATTAAAACAAAACCAATTTACTGCATGTTAAAAGTTCAAGGTACTGTGTGTTCAAAGATCAAGTTACTGCATGCATGTTCTTATTAATCAAAGAAACAAAACTACTGTGAACATAAATAATTCATGATTAAAGATCAAACATCTGCTCGTTGATTCCTCCACAATTAACTTCTGGATGAACAATGAACAAAGACAACATTGTTGTCTTTGATGGATTGATGACTGATGAATGTTTGCTGCTAATCTTTTCTGTTTGTTGCCATCCCCTTTTAATGTTTTTCTCTTGTTAATATTTTCTCCCTTGTTAATGTTTTTTCTCCTTTGTGGTTTAATCCTCTATTAATCTCAATTGCCGACCCTTGTTCCTATTAATTCTCCCTTGTCAATGTTTTTTCTCCAGCTTTCTGAATTTTGAAACGTTAATCTTTATAGTTGAACCTCGCTTAGAATCCTTAACCTAATATAAATCAGTCCTTAAAACAAATTCTAGTTGAATTAGAAAATGTATTGAACCCATGTCGACCTGGTTGCCCTAGGTCGACATGAGACCAACCTCATGTCAACCTTGGGTTGCCCAAGTCGACATGAGGCATGCTCATGTCGATCTTGGGCTGCCAAGGTCGACATGAAGCATGTTCATGTCCACCTAACCTGCCAAGATCGACATGAAGCATGCTCATGTCGACCTAGCTTGCCCAGGTCGACATAAGTCCAACCTCATGTCGATCTGGGCCCCCAGATCGACATGAGGCATGCTAATGTCTCCTAGGCCGGCCTCACTTAAATTATTCTGGCCTTTTTTAGCTTATGGACCAAAAAAAAAATTTTAATTTGGGCCAATTCCACTTGATTTTAGGGTTTTACAATTAAATATATGCCTCTTTAATCTGAACCAACTCCTTTAAAAATTATAAACTAGGTTTAAATATTTAAATTCGGATCAAATTTATTTTGTCATCCTTTAATTAGGACCATATCAAATTGGGGTCAAAATTAAGGGTCTACAGTTTGCCTCCTGCTTGAGCGATCTGAGACTACGACAAAAGAGAGTGAAAAGAAATGTGATTTTTGACTGGGTTTAGAGCCATATAGGACTCTTTACCCAAGTTTAGTTTGAGTTCTGGACTCAAAAATTATTTGGGTTCTGGACCCAAGGTGAATTTAGGGTTTGGGTTCTGGACCCGAGACTAAGTTTGACTAAACTTTTATCAGTTGAAAATTATGACTGCTCCGGCTGTTCTATTCTTTAACTCATTGTGGGTCTTCACCCTCAAAATGGATCTTCATCGTTGGACCTTGGATCTTCATCCTTGGAGATCGAGTCTTTACCCTCGTACATGGATCTTCATCCTTAGAAATCGGGTCTTCACCTTTGTAAATAGATCTTCATCCTTTGAGATCAGGTCTTCACCCTTGAAAATGGATCTTCATCCTTGGAAATCGGGTTTTCACCCTTGAAAATGGATCTTCATCCTTTGGACTTTGGGTCTTCACCCTTTGCGAATAGATCTTCATCCTTGGAGATCAGGTGTTCACCTTTGTAAATGGATCTTCATCCTTTGAGATCAGGTCTTCACCCTTGAAAATGAATCTTCACCCTTGGAAATCGGGTCTTCACCGTTGAAAATGGATCTTCATCCTTTGGACTTCAGGTCTTCACCCTTTGTAAATGGATCTTCATCATTTGAGATCAGGTCTTCACCCTTGAAAATGGATCTTCATCCTTGGAAATCGGGGTCTTCACCCTTGAAAATGGATCTTCATCCTTTGGACTTCGAGTCTTCACCCTTTGAAATTGGATCTTCATCCTTGGAATCAGGTCTTCACCTTTGAAAATGGATCTTCATCCGATTCTCCACCCTTGAAAATGGATCTTCATCCTTGGAAATCGGGTCTTCACCCTTGAAAATGGATCTTCATCCTTTCGGACTTCGGGTCTTCACACTTTGTAAATGGATCTTCATCCTTGGAATCAGGTCTTCACCTTTGAAAAATGGATCTTCATCCTTGTAAATCGGGTCTTCACCCTTGAAAATGGATCTTCATCATTTGGACTTCAGGTCTTCACCCTTTGAAATTGGATCTTCATCCTTGGAATCAGGTCTTCACCTTTGAAAATGGATCTTCATCCTTAAAAATCAGGTCTCCACCCTTGAAAATGGATCTTCATCCTTGGAGATCTGGTCTCCACCCTTCTAAATGGATCTTCATCCTTGGAGATCATATAACACCCCCGTACCCTATATACGCACACCACATACACCCACACAACACGTGATATATGTATACCGGATAAAGGGGTGCCACGATTTATATTAGACAACCCAATTTTTCTCTTCAGCAATAATATGAGAAAACTTAAAACATTTCATATATATATATATATATTATGGAACATAACAGGTAAAATATTTATTCATTATGTCGCGGAAAATGTAGCGGTATTTACATATATAAATACATCAAAATCAATATTTACAAAACATAAAGTTTATACATGTTTGGCAGTTCGTCTCTGATCTTTAAGCCCACAATCAACACTTCAATGTCTAAACTCGACTTGCTCTAGCTGAACTCTCCGATTCTACCCTGTCACCTGCGCGACTAACCACAATCGCGCTAAGCCATAGGCTTAGTGGTACAAACCACAATAACAATGTGCTTTAATGTAATGCTAATGTCACACATTCATACATCATAAACAATACATAAGAATATCAAATTTCAAAATCTTACCTTAAATCTTATTATTCATTTATTTCACCATTCATGATTCACAATTAAACAAAGACAAGCATGGCCCAAGAGAAACTAATATGCCATTCAACTTTCAGAGTTAATGTTTTGGTTTAATTATCACATTTATCATTATCCCAACTAGGCTTCAAGGATTAGGCCCAACCAAGCTTCAAGGGGAGCAAAGCATGCTAAGCATCAACCAAACTTGGCTTCAAGTACCAAACCCAACCTAGCTTCAAGGGTTTGTAACATCTCAACTAGGCTTCAAGGACTAGATCCAACCAAGCTTCAAGGGGAGTTAAGCATGCTAAACTTCAACCCAACTTGGCTTCAAGGATCAAGCCCAACCCAGCTTCAAGAGATTGTTACTATTAGGCAAGCCACCAACAACAAAACTCTTAAAAGTGAATAACACATTAGGCACACAATTCTTTCATTATTTCATTATCAATTCCATTCTCATTTCCTCATAATCATTTAGGCAAACATGCCCCAATTATTTCATTTGCATCATTATAGCCAACAATAATGGCTTCACATCTCATCATTAGGGTATACACAACCAATTGCATTGTATATATAATTTGAATGATCATCATATCTTTCACATTATGAAATTCATAGCATTAATCAAATATATCAACAATGTAATAGATTACTTAACACATTTACAATCAAATGTGTTAAGCCCCAAAGTCATATAAATGTATGCAATAATGTAGGGTTTGTACTTACCTCAAGAGCAACTCACACTAATCTATCAACCTCCTCTTCCAAGAATCCTTCAACACTTGGATTAGGGCAACTCAATCTCTTTAAAAACCTAATCCAAAAGGAATAATACGCACTCACTTAAAGATACACATGAGATAATATGGATAATAACCAAATAGGGCAAACTCTACACATGACACGCTCAACAACACGGGCATGTCCCTGACCGTGCCCTAAATCCACAACACAGAAGCTTTGACACGCTCAGTGACATAGGCGTGTCATTGGCCGTGTCAATCCTCCTTCAACATAGTAGCTATGACATGCTCAGTGACATGGGCGTGTTACTGGAAGTGTCACCCATCCAGGAAATAGAACCATTGACACGCCCAAAGACCTGGCCGTGCTCATGGGCGTGTCAGGCCAAAAATCCTGAATCCGACAACAACAACAACAACAACACATCCAACAAAACTCTTACTTCCACCATTTTCCACTTCAAACAAACTTAACCAAACACATCAATAAACCATAATAACTTGCAAAAACACCAAAATAACTCAATACATACATCAAACACCAATTCATAACCTTCATATACACACAACTCAAACAAAATACTTGCTCTTTCACCAAACCTAACTCTTTCTCTTTAATTCAACCCCAAAATCCAAATACTCTCAAATACACCACAACCAAATATACACATACCATCAACAAACAAACACCAAACTCAAAAGTCAAACTTAAAAGAAAACAAGGGAATCAAGTGAAAAACTTACCAAAAGTGATGAAAACCCTTAGAATTCCAACTTGATCACTTGAAACATCCTTCAATTTTGAGTTTGGATGAGCAAAATCTCACTTTCTCTCTTGCTATGGAGTTAGAGGGCCAAGGAGAAAAAAAAAGAAGTTGAAAGATGAATAGAACACAAGTCAACTCTCTCTTAACCACTCAAACTTCTCTTTAATTCTCAACCAAGCAATTTAAATAATAAAATATTCATAAATATCCTCATCCACTTCCTTTAATTTCCATTTCAATTAATTTAATAAATAATTAAGTCTTCTTTTGACCTTCCATTTCTTTGACTTGTATATGTTGTATATATCTCTATATATACAACATATACACTCTTCTCTTTACCTCTTTTCTCTTTACACTTAAACATATACATTTAATCCATATACAACAATAAATATTCCAAAACTTTTAGGGTATACTTTGGGATATTACAATTCTCCCCCTCTAAAAAGAAATTTTGTCCTCGAAATTAGCTGATCTCAATTCTGAAACAGCTGGGGATGCTGATCTTGCATCGCTTGCTCACTCTCCCAAGTTGCCTCTTCCTTTGCATGATTCTTCCAAAGAACCTTCACAAGTGGCACTTTCTTATTTCTCAACTCTTTTACTTCAGGTGCCAAAATAGCAACTTGTTCTTCTTCAAAAGTCAGATCCGGACTTACCTCAATAGATTCAACTACCAAAACATGAGATGGGTCTTACCTGTACCTTCATAGCATAGAAACGTGGAAGACATTGTGAATTCTATCCAACTCAGGCGGCAAAGCGAGTCGATAAGCAACTGGTCCAAATCTTTCTAATACTTCATAAGGTCCAATAAAACGAGGACTTAGCTTCCCTTTTCTGCCAAATCTCAAAATCTTCTTCCAAGGAGAGACTTTCAGAAAAACTTTATCTCCAACATTGAACTCTATGTCTCTCCTCTTCAAATCTGAATAAGATTTCTTCCGATCTAAAGCTGCTTTCAACCGATCCCGAATTATCTTCACTTTTTCTTCTGTTTCCTTAATCAAATTAGGACCGACCAATTTACCTTCTCCAACTTCATTCCAACATAGAGGCGTCCTGCATCTTCTTCCATACAATGCCTCATAAGGTGCCATTTTAATACTAGATTGATGACTGTTGTTATAAGCAAATTCCATCAATGGCAAGAATCTGTCCCAACTTCCAGAGAAATCAATGAAACAGCTTCTCAACATATCCTCTAAAATCTATATGACTCTCTCTGACTGCCCATCTGTCTGTGGATGAAAAGCAGTGCTAAAGTGCAATCGAGAACCCAAAGCACCATGTAACCTCTTCCAAAATCTTGAAGTGAACTAGGGATCTCGATCAGACACCAAAGAAATTGGAACTCCATGCAACTTCACTATCTCACTGATATACAGCTCAAACAACTTTTCCAAAGAATAATCCATTCTAACTGGAAGAAAATGAGCTATCTTTGTCAACCGATCAACAATCACCCAAATAGCATCATGCTTCCTCTGAGTCAATGGCAAACCAGACACAAAATCCATTGTCACTCGCTCCCATTTCCATTCAGGCACTGATAAAGGTTGGAGCAACCCTTGTTGGAACTTGGTGCTCGGCCTTCACTCTCTGACAAGTGAGACATTTGGATACAAACTCTGCTATGTCCCTCTTCATACCTGACCACCATTAATGCTGCTTCAAATCATGATACATTTTGGTACTCCCAGGGTGCATAGCAAAAACCGACTGATGTGCTTCCTCCAAAATAATCTTTCTCAATCTTGCATCATCAGGAACACACAATCTATCTCTACACCAAAGGCTGCCATCATCTCTCATATAGAAATCTCGGTTCTCTCCTTTCTAGAAACCCGAAATAATCTTTTAAATTTTCTCATCAGCCAATTGAGATTCTTTAATCTGATCCAACAACACAGGTCTCAAATGCAACTGAGCCAACAACGCACCATCATCACATGATTCAAAACTAGCATGCAATGCTCTCAACTCAACAAGCAACGAGAGCGAATAAACAGTCAAACCTGCTAAAGACTTCCGACTCAAGGCATCAGCAACAACATTTGCCTTACCAGGATGATAATCAATCAAACAGTCATAATCTTTGGTCAACTCCAACCACCATCTTTGTCGAAGATTCAGCTCTCTCTGAACACCCAAATATTTCAAACTCTTATGATCAGTATAAATAAAACACTTCTCTCCATACAAATAATGTCACCAAATCTTCAAAGCAAACACTATAGCTGCCAACTCCAAATCATGCGTCGGGTAATTAAGCTCATGCGGCTTCAACTTCCGAGAAGCATAAGCTATAACTCTATCCTCCTGCATCAAACACAACCTAAACCATTATGTGAAGCATCACTGTAAATCACATATGGTTTATCTTCCACGAGCAAAGTAAGAACAGGAGCTTGAGTCAACATCTCCTTCAACTGCTCAAAACTAGCTTGGCACTGATCTGTCCATACAAATCTAACCCCCTTTCGAAGTAATCTGGTGAGTGGAGTAGCTATCAAAGAAAAACCTTTCACAAACAGTCGATAATAGCTTGCCAAACCCAGAAAACTTCTAACTTAAGTCACAGACTTCGGTGGACTCCAATTCAAAATAGCCTCAAGTTTACTCGGATCAACTCTTATACCATCTGCTGAAACTATATGACCGAGAAAATTAACTTGATCAAGCCAAAACTCACACTTCGACAGCTTAGCATACAATTGCTTCTCTCTCAAGGTCTGCAACACAATCCGCAGATGCTTGTCATGTTCCTCTTCATTACATGAATACACCAAAATATCATCAATAAAAACCACCACAAACTAATCCAGATAGGGTCTAAACACCCTATTCATCAAATCCATAAAAGCTGCAGGTGCATTCATCAACCCAAAAGACATTACCAAAAATTCATAATGCCCATACCTTGTGCGGAAAGCTGTCTTAGGAACATCTTCCTCTCTGACTCTCAATTGATGGTACCCTGATCTCAAATCAATCTTGGAAAACACTGCTTCTCCCTTCAATTGATCAAAGAGATCATCAATCCGAGGCAAAGGATACTTATTTTTTATGGTCACCTTATTCAATTGCCTATAATTGATGCACAGCCTCAAAGTACTATCCTTCTTCTTTGCAAACAAAACAGGAGTTCCCCACGGAGAAACACTAGGGCGAACAAACCCTTTATCCAACAACTCCTGCAACTACACCTTCAACTCTCTCAACTCAGCAGGTGCCATTTGATATGGAGTAATAGAGATGGGAGTGGTACCAGACAACAAATCGATACCAAACTCAACCTATCTCTCAGGGGGTAACCCTGGCAACTCCTCAGGAAAAACATCTGGAAATTCCGCAATTGTAGGTATACTATCAAGTTGAGAACCCACTACTCTGATATCCACAACATGAGCAAGATAAGCATCACACCCTTTTCTAATCAACTTCCTAGTTACAACAGCTGAAACAAATAAGGATGCAAGTTGTCTCTGCTCACTGGATACCATCACACTTTTACCCTCACCGGTTCTCAGGGTAACACACTTCTTTTGACAGTCTACCATAGCTCCATGCTTAGACAACCAATCCATGCCTAAGATCAAATCATATTCCTTAAAAGGCATTTCAATAAAATCACCCAAAAACTCCTCACCTTGCACTACAACTAAACTATCACGATGCACCTTACTCACCACAACACTATGTCCTAAAGGATTTTTCACCAACACATCAAATCCTAAGGACTCTAAATGCAATTCAGACACAGGTAAGATAAATGCACTTATGTATGAATGAGTAGATCCTGGATCAATCAAAGCAAGAACTAAAATGCCAAATAAAGAGAATGTACCCGCAATAACTGTTGAAGCATCTGGTTGCCTCTACATCACATACACTCGCTGAGAAGACCTAGCCTCATCTGGCCTACTGCCTCCAGATGTAGAGCCTCCTCTCTGACTGATCCCAGGTCGACCACTTCTACTGAAACCTCTGCCCCCTCGACCACCTCTGCTAACACTAGGTCGAGAAGCTGCAGTATCGGTCTATCTATCCTCCTGTATCTCAGGGCAATCTTTGATGAAATGAGCTGGTGACCCACATCTAAAACATATTCCTGATCCACCCGTCTTCCAACAAGCATCCCCATGTGTCCTACCACAATGAACACATATAGGTGGAATGGATCTCTAAACCATTGGAGTCGGAGCACTCGCTACAGAGACTGTAGGTCTTGGCCTCTGCCTCTGATACTTAACTGACCTAAACGACTGCCTCTGGCTCCTACTAATTCTCAGAATAAAACTTCCTCGGCCTCTCTTCATAAATGAAGACCCTGCCTCAAACTGGGGTCTCCTAACTCTGATTTCCTCTTCAGTAGCAGTTGCTGCAATACCCTGTGCTCTCTCAACACTTCTAGCTGCTGAAACCAACTGAGAAAAATCTTGGTACCGAGAACCAGCAACAATACACATAATAGAGGGCCTCAATCCCTCATCAAATCTCCTACACCAATCAATCTCATCTGAAATAATCCCATCGACATAGTGACTCAACTGGATATACTTAATCTCATACTCTGTCACTGTCCAGTTCTCTTGTCTCAGATTCAAAAATTCCATCTTCTTGACATCTTTTTACTCCCTCAGAGTATATTTCTGCTCAAACTCCAGCAGAAAATCATCATAAGACAAAGTTGGTGGATCATCCATGGCATGTGGAACCGTCTTCCACCAATCATAAGCATCTTTCTGTAATAAGGATCTAGCATAATCAAATTTCTCTTTAGGAGTGGCTTACAACTGAATAAATACCCTCTACACTCTATCCAACCACTGTTCAGCTACTGCAGGATCTATAGTACCAAAGAAATCCTCAGCCCCATACTTCCTCAATTTATCATAATGCCTCACCGGCACTTGTGGCTGTGGTGGCGGTGGCGGCTGCACTGGAGCTTGCCTCAACAATTCTACCACATGCCGTAACCAAACCGATGGAACCTCATCAGCAGCTAGTCTCTCTGGCATAAGAGCAGGTGCCTCTCCAGCTCTCTCAACCCTAGCTCCATCTCTACCCTCTTCAGGAGCTACACTCTCAGCACTACCTTCTATGGACTGACGTGACTGAGACGCCATCACTACCTATATCTGCAAACACACTAGAATATACCTCATCAAAGATCAGAGACTGCCAATGCCAAAACATGTATCTTATTCAAAAACCATATTTTAAAATAATTTTTTTTTTCTTACAATTCACCTAGGTTGAGAATCTCAAACCTTGGCTCTGATACCAAAACAGTTGTAACACCCCCGTACCCCATATACGCACACCGCATACACCCACACAACACACAATATACGTATACCGGATAAAGGGGTGCCACGATTTATATTAGACAACCCAATTTTTCTCTTCAGCAATAATATAAGAAAACTTAAAACATTTCATATATATATATATATATTATGGAACATAACAGGTAAAATATTTATTCATTATGTAGTGGAAAATGTAGCGGTATTTACATATATAAATACATCAAAATCAATATTTACAAAACATAAAGTTTATACATGTTTGGCAATTCGTCTCTGATCTTTAAGCCCACAATCAACACTTCAACGTCTAGACTCGACTTGGTCTAGCTGAACTCTCCGATTCTACCCTATCACCTGCGCAACGAACCACGATCGCGCTAAGCCATAGGCTTAGTGGTACAAACCACAATAACAATGTGCTTTAATGTAATGCTAATGTCACACATTCATACATCATAAACAATACATAAGAATATCATATTTCAAAATCTTACCGTAAATCTTACTATTCATTTGTTTCACCGTTCATGAATCACAATTAAACAAAGACAAGCATGGGCCCAAGAGAAACTAATATGCCATTCAACTTTCAGAGTTAATGTTTTGGTTTAATTATCACATTTATCATTATCCCAACTAGGCTTTAAGGATTAGGCCCAACCAAGCTTCAAGGGGTGCGAAGCATGCTAAGCATCAACCCAACTTGGCTTCAAGGACCAAACCCAACCTAGCTTCAAGGGTTTGTAACATCTCAACTAGGCTTCAAGAACTAGATACAACCAAGCTTCAAGTGGAGTTAAGCATGCTAAATTTCAACCCAACTTGGCTTCAAGGATCAAGCCCAACCCAGCTTCAAGAGATTGTTACTATTAGGCATGCCACCAACAACAAAACTCTTAAAAGTGAATAACACATTAGGCACACAATTCTTTCATTATTTCATTATCAATTCCATTCTCATTTCCTCATAATCATCTAGGTAAACATGCCCCAATTATTTCATTTGCATCATTATAGCCAACAACAATGGCTTCACATCTCATCATTAGGGTATACACAAGCAATTGCATTGTACATATAATTTGAATGATCATCATTTCTTTCACATTATGAAATTCATAGCATTAATCAAATATATCAACAATGTAATAGATTACTTAACACATTTACAATCAAATGTGTTAAGCCCCAAAGTCATATAAATGTATGCAATAATGTAGGGTTTGTACTTACCTCAAGAGCAACTCACACTAATCTATCAACCTCCTCTTCCAAGAATCCTTCAACACTTGGATTAGGGCAACTCAATCTCTTTAAAAACCTAATCCAAAAGGAATAATACACACTCACTTAAAGATACACATGAGATAATATGGATAATAACCAAATAGGGCAAACTCTACACATGACACGCTCAACAACACGGGTGTGTCCCTGACTGTGCCCTAAATCCACAACACAGAAGCTTTGAAATGCTCAGTGACATGGGCGTGTTTCTGGCCGTGTCAATCCTCCCTCAACACAGTAGCTATGACACACTCAGTGACATGGGCGTGTCACTGGACGTGTCACCCATCCAGGAAACAGAACCATTGACACGCCCAAAGACCTAGCCATGCTCATGGGCGTGTCAGGCCAAAAATCCTGAATCCAGCAACAACAACAACACATCCAACAAAACTCTTACTTCCACCATTTTCCACTTCAAACAAACTTAACCAAACACATCAATAAACCATAATAACTTGCAAAAACACCAAAATAACTCAATACATACATCAAACACCAATTCATAACCTTCACATACACACAACTCAAACACAACACTTGCTCTTTCACCAAACCTAACTCTTTCTCTTTAATCTAACCCCAAAATCCAAAAATCAATTAATCCAAATACTCTAAAATACAACACAACCAAATATACACATACCATCAACAAACAAACACCAAACTCAAAGCTCAAACTTAAAAGAAAACAAGGGAATCAAGTGCAAAACTTACCAAAAGTGATGAAAACCCTTAGAATTCCAACTTGATCACTTGAAACATCCTTCAATCTTGAGTTTGGATGAGCAAAATATCACTTTCTCTCTTGCTATGGAGTTAGCCAGCCAAGGAGAAAAGAAAAGAAGAAGAAGATGAATAGAACACAAGTCAACTCTCTCTTAACCACTCAAACTTCTCTTTAATTCTTAACCAAGCAATTTAAATAATAAAATATTCATAAATATCCTCATCCACTTCCTTTAATTTCCATTTCAATTAATTTAATAAATAATTAAATCTTCTTTTGACCTTCCATTTCTTTAACTTGTATATGTTGTATATATCTCTATATATACAACATATACACTCTTCTCTTTACTTCTTTTCTCTTTCCACTTAAACATATACATTTAATCCATATACAACAATAAATATTCCAAAACTTTTATGGTATACTTTGGGATATTACAGATCAGGTCTTCACCCTTGTAAATGGATCTCCATCCTTGAAAATCGGGTCTTCACCCTTAAAAATGGATCTTCATCCTTTTGGACTTCGGGTCTTCACCTTTTGAAATTGGATCTTTATCCTTGGAATCAGGTCTTCACCTTTGAAAAATGGATCTTCATCCTTGTAAATCAGGTCTTCACCCTTGAAAATGGTTCTTCATCCTTTAAGCTGGATCTTCATCCTTAGAAATCGGGTCTTCACCCTTGAAAGTGGATCTTCATCCTTAGAGATTTGTCCTATATTGGCTTCAGCTCTTCTAGCTGGACTGATCTTTTGTCTTTTGCGTCTTCATTCTTTTGATAGTTCTAATGTTCCATTCTTTTGTTCTTCCTTTTTGCAAAAATTAAGCTATTTTTAGTTGGCCCTCATATCTTCTCCTGCCCCCTGCGTGGCGAAATATTTGCGAGTTTGAAAATATTTTGTATATAAACTCAAAAAATTGACAAGGAGAAACTTTGCCCCTTGTGTAGGCTTAAACCAAAGATTTTTTCTATGCAAGCTTTGATTGATGTTTTTATTGTATAGTTCTTTGCACAAGCACGCATTTCTTCTCTTTGCAAAATTACTGGAGCTTTCTCAAGCAATGGGCTTTCCATGGCCCTCTGATTTGATATCTTCTTTTGATTGTTTACTTCACAGGGTGTTTGCTGTTCACTTTGATAAAAAATAGACAATACAAGGCAAGAAAGTGCAATGTGATATGCTTATGTATGCATGATATGCATGAATAATACTTACAGTCGTTCCATCGACTCACAGTCCGAGGTGATTAGCAGAAGTGTTCTCATTGGTTCCTTTCAGATGCTCGTTCAGGTCTTACATTGGAATGACACAATGATCCACATTTATGGATTTTATCTTTAAGATGTTGAAAATATGAATAATGGAGGCCCCAAACAGAAAAGATACATCATTTCAAATTATGATTCAGTATGTCAATTGGTAGCTTCTTCATGACCTTGCCAATAATCATTTCCTTTTCCCAATGTGTCCTTCGAGGTTCGATAGTTCAACATACTCCCCTTAACTTGAAGTCTTTGTAATTTTTTTTAATTTTCAATTTTGAATTTGAAATCAAATGTTGGCTTTGCCAAATTAATGTCAATGTACCTCAGGACTTGATTTTTCAAATTAACATATCTATAACATGACAACCCTAGTTACCGTACTAAACTCGGGAATTATTTCTATTTAAGCAAGAATTGTTGCACTTCAGATAGGCACATACACATTACTTGGCCAAAGATCTCTTTTGAGTTTAAATATTGTCTATCTCATATGCATGCTTATCCAAACTATCTCCATTAATAGACTCTACCTACCAAGAGAGATCAACAAGTATTTGATAGACATAAGGGACATGGGTTAAATGAAGGCCATTTGTAAGTTGGAGCAGATGTGACACAATGGACAAACCTTCACACTGCAAATTTCTTGTTTGAACTTTAGGCAGCTGGGAGCAATCTTGCTAGACTCTAAATTCTTTCTATCTTCTTGGCATTAATCTGGATCTTGATTAGGACAGTCTCTGCCCTTGAAAAAAGTTTGTTATCCAAATTCATTTCTTTTCTTCTTTTTCCTTTTCTTTCTTTTTATTTTTCTTACTCTTCCCTTTCTTTGAGCAATTTATCATTTTGTCCTTCATCCTTATAGGACTATCAAGTATAGAACTTTCAGGAACTGGATGGTCTTTTTCCTTTTTCTTTGATTTTGATCGAATCTTTGGTTGGGTTGGACCAATTCAAGTCAAACCGTCCTTATAAACCAAATGGAAGCCTTTTGCTGCTTTAGGTAAAAGAGAACTCAATTGGCTTTCTGAACCGCCTTTTTAGGTTTTGTTTTTCTTCTTCTTTTTTTTTCTTTTTGTCTTTTCTTTCTTTTTGTTTTTTTGTCCTATTTTCTTTTCTTTCTTTTTTCTTTTTCTTTTCTTTTCTTTTTCTCTTATCTTTTTTTTTCTTTCTTTTTGGCTCTAGCTCTAAAAAAGTTGTCTTGTTTGTACCAACTTGGGTTCTTAATAATGGATGAGTGAAGTGACATAAATCTCCTTTAATAGGGATAAATCATTTATTACTCTGATGTTATCTTGATAGATTGGAGATATTAGGTGAACTTCAACTACCCTTATGGTCTTAAAAACATCAATTATCCTTACGGCTTTGGCTATGCATTCCATTCTTTGATCTTCTTGCCTCTTCACCTTAGTGATCATAAGACTTGTCAAAAGTATCACAACAGCTCAGGGTAGGTTGTTGGGGTTATATGCCAATGAGAAGATAGCTAAAATTTTATGAAGACTCAAAGGGACAACTAGGGATTGATATTTAATATGGTGGACACAAGTTGTTGGCTAACCAAACAATGCCTAGATCATCTCCCCCTTAAATAAGCAGAGTTTAATTTTGCCTTAAAAGTTTGTCAAAGCATGTTCTAAAACTCACTAGGACCTAGACAAAGGTCATTATGCAGGAGCCCTCTCTAAGTAAGCATACACAACTCAATGCTATAGAGCAATTCTCTTACCTAGTAAAATCATTCAAGTCATGATGCTTAGACACATTAATTTAAAAATATCAAGCTAGATTCTTCATTGGTTGAGCATCAAAATAAATAAAGACCAACAAAAATTTTGATGAAAGTAATTTATTTCAAGCAACTTTAAATTTGAAAAACACAATAGTTCCAAAATATTAAAGAAAGTAAAATTGAAAAGCTACATTCAAGCTAAGGAAAGTTCGTTGAGTTTAAGCTTCTTTCCTTTCACATCTTCAATATTTCCATCTTGAAAGGATGATAAAACAAAATCTTCTTCCAATCCTTTTCCCACCATGAAGGTTGCCGGTGGAGGTACTCTTCCAAACTTAGGCAAAGGATTGTTCTTGGTATTGGGCTTATCCGGCTCCGGTAGCTTACCACTATCGATTAGATCTTGGATTTCATGCTTCAGTTGGGTACATCTATTAGTCTCATGTCCTTGAGTCTGATGAAATTGACAAAAAGCCTTAGTATCAAATTTTGGGGGTAAAGGATTTGGCAAAGGTTGAGGGGCTAATGGCTGTAATAGTCCCTTATTTTGTAGCTTGTTGAAGACCCAAGACAAAAGCTTCCCCAGATCTGAAAACTGCCTTCTTTTTGCTTGACCAGTTGTATTAACATCAACTTCTTTTTACATTCCAGACTGGTAGTTCCCTTTCTGATTCCTTCTTACTAAAAAGAGATTCTTCTCCCTTTACCATTCTTCAATTTGCAGACTGGCTTGGAGAAGATCTTTGAAATCACGGATGAGTGTATGAGATAGCCTTTCACGAAGACTAGGCAGCACCTCTCTCATAATCATCCTTATTTGATCAAAATCATCGGGCCTCTTTTTGAGCAAAGCAGCCTTATTCCTCCATCTTTTCACATAGTCCACAAAATTTTCATTTGGCCTTTGTCTAATGGACTTAACTTCCATTATGGTAACTTCCATCTCAACGTTGTATCCATATTGTTGGATGAAGGCCTTGTATAGCAGATCCCAACTCTTTTTTGTTCCTTCTTCTAAGGTATTAAACCAATTTTGGATAACATGATCTAATGAGAGCATAAAGTACCTTTGTGTTTGAGCCTTAGTAGCTCAGGGAGACTGCATAGTAGTGATATACTACTTCACATGGAGGTGAGGATTTTTGGTTCCATCAAACTTTGCAAAAGATGGCATCTTAAATTTGTATGGCACTTCTTCGTCTAGCTTAAATAATTTGTCAACTTCGGACATTTCTTCAGTTTTCAGCTTCTTCTCAAATTTCTTTTCTAAATTCGCAATCATCTTTTCAACGTTAGACTTTTTAGTCTTTTCAAAAGTTGTCTTCTCAACAACCTTTGGCTCCTTTTTGTCTTGAGGATCTTGGAAGTATTGAGCCCAATCATCATCATCTTCAATGATCACCTTATCCTCATCAAAAACTACTTCACCAACTTTAGTCTTCCCTTTGTCCTTTGGCTTCTTAGTGCTAGCAGATGCTTCGGCATGATTTTCTAAAATTACAGCCAATTTGTTCTTTATGGTCTCGACCATGGCCTCTTTTATTTCTTCCATCTTGACATTGAGGGCATCATCCACCATTCTTTGAATTTGTTTGGGCTCCATTGCTTTTGGTGAGCAAGTGATTGAGTTGTTACTCGATTCTTCCTCTTCGGCGTAAATCGGATTATCGTAAGCTTTTGAGCTGTCGTAATCCAGGGTTGTGAGCTAGAGAGGATCAATGATATGAGATGCAAATGTATGTATTCATGTATGCACAAACAATAAAGAAACAAGGATAAATAGGACGTTCCTTCCAAACTTATAACATCCATACATGAATGGCGAGTCTCTTTTCCTAGGTATATGGTTAACAAAATACCAACATGGGGTATCTTATTTTCGAATATTTCCCTTGGATGTTTCAACCAATAGTTATATTTTCAAAAATGGAAATCAATTCATGATAATTCCTATTAATTAGGTTTTAATCCATTTAACCAACTATTGTAGCTTTTATGCTATATTGGATTAAAACTAAATTAAGAGGTTTATTATAAATAGATTTCTCATTTGAAAAAGTAACTAATGATTCATGCCAAAAATAAGCCTGTGAGGGGGGGGGGGGTTTTCGCCCGCACTCTCGGTGGAATGGTTCTTGCGACTTCGGTACTGCTTAGGCTCGGGGCCTTAGAGAACACGGACCTAAGTCCGGAGAATATGGAGTCGCCACCTGGACGGTTTGGAAAAAAGAAAGGGATGGATGACTCAATTCCTAAGGAATCCCTAACCCCCTAATGGGTTCGAAAAGTTGGGTACATGTGGGGAAGGTGAGAAATGGCCCAGCACCCCCACAATGCCCGGTTCATTGGAACCAGCCTCCTTTACAATTCTTAATATTATAAAATTTTTAAATATAACAATATTATCCATATTACACACAATAATTAAAATAAAGCATTTATATATTGAAAATCAAAACAATGTCCAAGCAAAACAAATAAATGGACACCCATCCGAAGATGGAAACATGCCCTTACATAATCCATGCCTAAATAGGACACCCACTGAAAGGTAGAAACATGTCTTTTACATTGGTTCTAAAATAGAAAAGTAATTTCAATTACATGATATCTAACTAATGAGGTACCCACCAAGTGGAAACATACCTCTTACAACATTTGAAAATCTAAATAAATCGATAAAAGTAAATAACCATTCATAATAAATAAATCATTCATCAAAGATATTAAATATCAATCAAAATAGAAAGTAAACATCCATCCATGATAAAATAAATAAATCAATCATTGAACTTAAATAAATCAAAGCATATAAAGTAAATCAAAGCATATAATGAACTACACAATCAAATCTAAAAGTAAATAAAGCAAGTAAAGGTACAAATTAGGGTTACTGTTCTATTTAAATTTCTTTAATTAACATTTAGGGTTTTGGAATCTTAAGATATTATTATTGTTATTTGTTTAGGCTACTGTAAGTTTTAAGAGAAATGAAAAGGATTAGGGTTTTATAATTTAAGAAATTAGTAAGGTTCTTTGATTGATCAAATTAGGGTTTGAGGGGTAAAATTATGAAATTAGGAAAACTTAAGTTTTTAGATAAATTCTTTTTGGGTTTACTGTTTGTATTTTGAATAATCAGAATAATGGAAATAAAATGTAAAGATTTATAATGCATAAATAAATAATGACCCGAACCCATACGGTGGTCCCGCTAGCCGGTTAGTGAGCGGGGGTCAAGGGGGCAACGCCCCTTGCGGGGTCCGGGTCTGCACCTGGAAGATTTTGAAAATTGGCTTCTAGGATTATAGGTTTCGATGTTGAAAATTAAGATTTTAGGGTTTAAGATTAAAAAAAATAGGGTTTTGAAATTGGAAGAAATTAGTACTATTTTTAAAAGAATAATGCTTACTGTGTGATTTTGGAAAGAATGATTAATTAAGGTTAAAGTTTTGATGCTTAAAAAAATAAGGCTACTGAATTTTTGGGATAGAGATTAGGATTTGGGTTTTAAAGTTTTTGGGAAAAAAAAAGAAACGATTTAAGGTTATAGAAATAGAAAAGATATTTTTTAGGGTTTTTGGAAAGAAAAAGATTCAATTTATTAATTTTTAGTGATTGAAGCTTTTGTGAAGAAAAAAAAGAGATTAGATATTCATACCTTCTTTTGTTGGTTCCACCAAAAAATTGCTTCTTGGATGAACAAGAACAAAGGCAAGATGGCTTCCTTTGTTGGATTGAATTGCTTGTTTGCTCTCTCAAAAGTCCGATCGATTTCACTACCAAAGGTTTCTCCTAATGCGATCGATTCCAAGTTCTCCCTCTCAAATTTTTCTCCTCAATTTCTCTTGATTCTCTAAATTTTGATCCCCCCTCTGTGTTGCTTTTTAGTCCTTATTTATAGAAGATTTTGATGATTGATTTCACTTGTTCTCGGAATCTAATATTAATTTCGAAAAAATTTCACTGGCAAAAAAAACTGCAGCGAAAAAATTGTGCTGGCAAAAAAGCTGCAGCAGGGGGTAGCGGGCTGCGGTTGGCAAAATTTCCTGCGGGCCATTTCGCCCTCAGGAAAAACCTGCGGGCAAAATGGCCCAAGGCCATTTCGCTGCCCCCCTTTTTGGTGATGAAATTTTTCGTCGCTGATTTTTATTTTTTATTAATAAAAATTAGATACTAAAGCAAATATTATTTAATTAAGATAACACAATAATTATTTTGGACTAATTAGAATATATTAGAGAACACAAAAATTATTTTGGGCTTATTAAAATATATTGTACCGGACTAGATAAAAAATTAAGGGTCTACAAAGCCCATGATTAATTATTCTTAGTATAAACTAGGCTCACAATTGATTTTTGGTATTTCATAATTGACCTGAATATTTGTAAGCTCTTTGTAAAAAAGGTTGGATAAAAATTTTGTTTCTAAGCCCATTGTAAAATGATTTTTTTAAAAAAAAATGGATTTTGGGCTTTGTATTTGAGTCTTTAGAAAAGAATTTTTTTATTTATTTTTAGAAAAGTTTTATGTCCAAAGATCATCTTGAAAAGTTTTGAAAATAGCTTTGGTCTTTTGGACTTTAAAGAAAAAATTATTTGAGCTCACAATGTAATTAGGTCATATTAGAAAAAGAACAAACCAAATAAGCCATGATTTAAGCCAAGATAAATTAACCATAGTCAAACAACAAGCATTTAAGGTAAAAACCTAAGGAAAGTAACTAGGACAATTACATGAGCTTTAGTCTTTGGGTTAAAAGGCTTAGGTTCCCATAGCAAGTATATACCAAATGGTAGAAGGCTATGAGTGGTTATGCCATGCTCGATCTCCATACCTTGAGTGAAAGCATGGTATCCCTTACATAACACAACACGGGTAACACGGGCGTCCTAACTCACTCACACGATGCAATCTAATATGATGCAATGGATATTATCATTATAAGAAAGAATAGAATAATATAAAGACCAATGGAATCAACTTCTCTTATCCCCAGTGGAGTTGCCACTGTGAGCGGGGATTTTTGCCCCCACTCCCGGTGGAATGCGACTTCAGCATTGTTTAGGATCGGGGCCTTAGAGAACACAGACCTAATTTCGAAAAAAAATAGAGTCACCACCCGAACGGGCAGGGAAAAAGAAAGGGGTGGTTGACTCGATTCCTAAGGAATCCCTAACCCCCTAATGGGTTTGAAAAGTTGGGTACTGTTGGGGAAGGTGAGAAATGGCCTAGCACCCCCACAACGCCCGGTTCATTGGAACCGACCTCCTTTACAGGTCTTAATATTATAAAATTCTTAAATATAACAATATTCCCATATTACACACAACAATTAAAATAAAGCATCGTGATATTAAAATCAAAGCAATGTCCAAGCAAAGCAAATAAATGGACACCCATCCGAGGATGGAAACATGTCCTTACATCATCCATGTCTAAGCTAAATAGGACACCCACCATAAGGTAGAAATATGTATTTAACATTGGTCTAAAATATAAAAGCAATTTAAATTACATAGAACTTAATTAATGAGGTACCCACAAAGTGGAAACATACCTCTTACAACATTTAGAAATCTAGGTAAATCAATAAAAGTAAATAACCATTCATCATAAATAAATCATTCACCAAAGATATCAAGCAAAATATATAATAAACATTCATTCATGATAAATTAAGTAAATCAAGCATTGAAATTAAATAAATCAAATCATATAATAAACTACATAATTAAATCTAAAAATAAAGCAAGTAAAGATACAAATTAGGGTTACTGTTTCTATTTAAAATTCTTTAATTAATATTTTAGGGTTTTAGAATTTTAGTATTATTAGGGTTTATAATTCTTAGCTACTGTATGTTTTAAGAGAATTGAAATGGATTAGGGTTTTATAATTTAAGAAATTAGTAAGGTTCTATAATTCTTGAAATGGATTAGGGTTTTATAATTCTTGACTACTGGATAGTTTTATGTTTTTTTATGAAATATGCTAGTGGGGTTACGAATACCAATTGATCAATGTGATAATTAAAGCAAATGATTAAAGTTATTAAAACAAAACCAATTTACTGCATGTTCAAAGATCAAGGTATTGTGTGTTCAAAGATCAAGTTACTGCATGCATGTTCTTATTAATCAAAGAAATGAAACTACTGGGAACATAAACAATTCATGATTAAAGATCAAACCTCCGCTCATTGGTTCCTCCACAATTAACTTTTGGATGAAGAATGAACAAAGTCAGCGTTGTTGTCTTTGATGGATTGATGACTGATGAATGTTTGCTGCTAATCTTTTCTGTTTGTTGTCATCCCCTATTAATGTTTTTCTCTTGTTAATCTTTTCCCCCTTGTTAATGTTTTTTCTCCTTTGTGGTTTAATCCTCTGTTAATCTCGATTGCCGACCCTTGTTCCTGTTAATTCTCCCTTGTTAATATTTTTTCTCCACCTTTCTGAATTCTAAAACGTTAATCTTTATAGCCGAACCTCACTCAGAATCCTTAACCTAATATAAAACAATCCCTAAAACAAACTCTAGTTGAATTAGGAAATGTATTGAACCCATGTCATCCTGGTTTCCCTAGGTCAACATGAGACCAACCTCATGTCGACCTTGGGCTGCCCAAGTCGACATGAGGCATGCTCATGTCGATCTTGGGCTGCCAAGGTCAACATGAAGCATGCTCATGTCGACCTAGCCTGCCAAGGTTGTCATGAAGCATGCTCATTTTGACCTAGCTTGCCCAGGTCGACATGAGTCCAACCTCATGTTGATCTGGGCTACCAGATCAACATGAGGCATGCTAATGTCTCCTAGGCCGGCCTCACTTAAATTATTCTGGCCTTTTTTAGTTTATGGACCAAAAAAAAAATTAATTTGGCCAATTCCACTTGATTTTAGGGTTTTACAATTAAATATATGCCTCTTTAATCCGAATTGACTCCTTTAAAAATTATAAACTAGGTTTAAATATTTAAAGTCGGATCAAATTTATTTTGTCATCCTTTAATTAGGACCATATCAAATTGGGGTTAAAATTAAGGGTCTACAAATGCCTATCAGAAAATTGAAAAGTATGACAGGATCATATAAAGCCTGACCAGACCTTATTAGTACAATCGGACCTGTGCCTATTTGACCATGAAATTGCTCCGACTAATGATTAAAGTGGGAGAAAAGAATCAAACATGTTGGCAGCTACTTCAAATAGCTAGTTGAAGACTTGGAGGCTATAAATATCTCAAGAAACCTCATTTTTAAAAATGATAGTTATTGTAATATCCAAGCTAAATAACTTTCATTTCTTTGCATCAAAATTTATATTTGTAATCTTTGAGTGTTTGGTGTGAGCATTAAACACCATTGTAAGTTTAAGTTTTAACTTTGAAACACTTAGGTTTCAGAGTGAGCTTGGAAAAACTCTTGTAGGATTGCAAGGATATTATTCAAATCTTGTAAAAGTTTGGTGTGAGCTTGTGAAAATACCAAGTTAGGATTGAGCTTGTAAAAATCCAAGGTTAGTAAAATTCTCAACTTGAATTTAGGGAGTGGACGTAGGATTGATTTGATTTAAACCACTCTACATCTCTAGTGCTCTTTTTTCTTTACTCTATGCCTTCTTCATCTTGCTTCTTACTTTTTGAGTTTTCAATTTACCATTACTTTTTCAAAACAACCAATTCACCCCCTTATTGGTTGCCATCTTGGGATAACACTTATCTCTAAGTGAAAAACTTGCTTAAGATTGTTATCTTTATAGACTAATGTTTTTCTTGCACTCTCATTCCATCACACAACACCTCAATTCAATTAATTATTGTTCAGATAATCAAAGTATTAAGATAAAAGATGACAAAATAATCAAGAATAAATTTAATTAAATCAAATAAGCAAATAATATTCCATAATAAACTCAATATAAGGGGCCAACCCTAAATAAAATTTAGTTTCTCATATTTGAAATAAAAACACAACAAACATTAATTGAAAACATAATGACAAGAAAGTGAAAACTCTAATTCTTTGGATTAAAGAAGAACTCCACTTGGATCCTTCAATCTCTTCTTTGAATCCTAGTTTCGCTCTTCTCTCAAAAGAATGACTAGAATTTACTTGATACAAGCTAAATAACAAATCTCTAATCTTACTATAATTTTATTTTGTATCCAAACTCTCACATGCTAATGAATTTCAATCTCACTTCAATCTAAACTTGCATGCTTGAAATCTTAGAGGAAGTGTGTTTATATATAGTGTTTGGAAGCTTCTTGGTAGAGGCAAGTTGGAAATTGCTTGATTACAACTTTCTACAGCTGTTTTGTTCTTCAATTTTCAACTTTTCCTGCATAAAGTCATAATTTTTACACTCATGGTTGTGGCATATGGATACCACAGTTGTGGCCTGGGTGGACATGAGTTATTTTGAGAAATTTTCCAGCCTTGCAGTGGCCATTTAAGGCCCATGGTTGTGGTCTTTGAATGCCATGGTTGTGGCTTTTGATTTACTTTTGAAATATACAAAATATATTCAAAATAGAGCCAAAATCAATCCCATGGTCTTGGCTTTTGAGTCCCATGGTTATGGCCTTTAAAATGCTTCTTACCTTGCAATTTTTGTCATTGAAAAATTTAGACAGCTTCAAATCAAATTCTATAGGCATGGCTTTTTGATAGCCATGGCCTTGGGATTAAAAATGATTCTGGCCATTTGATTTTTGTCTTTAATTATATTTTCAAGTTTATAGTCATGTATCATGATTTATATGACCATAAAAGTTCATTTTCTTCCATTTTGAGCTCATTTTAACCTCCTTTTTATTTTATTTTTCAATTTTCCATAATTTTTAGCCAAAATAAGCTCTATCTTCATTCATACTTGTCACTCTATACTTGAAATAATGAATTTTCTAGCTTTTACAATAAAAATTGATCAAATTTATAAAATATAACTAGAATAATCATAAAATTATATGCAAAATATTGTTTTATCATTTATCAATCTTCTCATCTTGTTTCTCAAGTTATCTTATCTTTCCACAAATAATCTAAAATCTACTAAACACTTGCAATCATTATAGAATAATTCCTTAATATAGACAGAGGCTTTAACTTCACACTGTTCTTGTCACATGTCTGGTACTATGGATGAATGGTAACTTGTAGCTACTATTTTCTTTTACTGTACCTTCACGCGTCTGGAACTAATTTGTATCTTCAAAGGATAGAGACATGGAAGACATTGTGTATCTGGTCTAACTAAGGTAGCAGAGCCAATTTGTAAGTCACTGGTCCAACTCTCTCCAGTACCTCCTAAAGTCCTATAAAGCGAGAACTCAACTTTTTTTTCTGACCAAACCTCAGAATCTTTTTCCATGGAGACAACTTCAGGAATACCTTATCCCAACCACTGAACTCTATATCCTTCCTCTTTAAATCTGAATAGGATTTCTGTTGATCTGAAGCTTCTTTCAAATGACCCCAAATTACCTTCACATTCTCTTATGTTTCCTTGATCAATTCGGGACCTACCAATTTACCTTCCCCAACCTCATCCCAGCATAATGGTATCCTACACTTTCTACCATACAATGCCTCATATAGTGCCATCCCAATACTAGACTAATGACTATTGTTGTAAGTGAACTCTATCAGTGGAAAATGTTTATCCTAACTCCCATTAAAGTCAATGATACAGCTTCTCAACATATCCTCTAGAACATGCATCACTCTCTCTGAATGTCCATCTATCTATGGATGAAAAGCAGTACTAAAGTGCAACTAGAACCCAATGCATCCTGTAACCTCCTTCAAAATCTCAATGTAAAATGAGGATCTCAGTCTGAACCAATGATGTTGGACTCCATGTAATCTCACTATCTCACTGATATGCAGCTCAGGCAACCTATCAATTGAGTAATCCTTTCTAATGGGAAGAAAATGAGCTGTCTTTGTCATCTGATCAATTATCACTCAAATTGCATCATGCTTATTCTAGGTCAAAGGCAGTCCAGTCACATAATCCATAGTCACTCGCTCCCATTTCCACTCAGGTACTGACAATGGCTGAAGCAACCCTGAAGGAACTTGGTGTTCAACCTTCACTCTCCGGTAAGTGAGACATCTGGATACAAATTCTGCTATGCCTTCATACTTGACCACCAATAGTACTGCTAAAATCTTGATACATCTTGGTACTTCCAGGATGCATAGCATAGAATGACTGATGTGCTTTCTTTAAAATCTTATTCTTCAATTTCACATCATCAAGAATGCAAAATCTATCTCTGTACCATAAACTACCATTATCTCTCACATTAAAGTCTATGCTCTCCCCATTTTGGCAATCCTCCATAATCTTTTGGATTTTCTCATATGTCTATTATGCTTCCTCAGTTTGACCCAGCAACATTGGCTTCAACTGCAACTGATCCATCAATGCACCATCATCACATAACTCAAGTCTAGCATACAACGCTCTTAACTCAACAAGCAATGAGAGCGAATAGGCAGTCAACCCTTACATGGTATCTACAACCACATTCACCTTGCCACATTCACCTTGCCAGGATGATAATCAATGAAGTAGTCATAGTCTTTTATCAACTCTAACTATCGCCTCTGTCTCAAACTCAACTCTTTCTAGACACCCAAATATTTCAAACTCTTATGATCAGTGTAAATGAAACATTTCTCCCTATACAAGTGGTGTCGCCAGATCTTCAATGCAAAAATAATGGCTGCTAATTCCAAATCATGAGTCAGGTAATTCAACTCATGAGGCTTCAATTATCAAGATGCATAAGCAATCAATCTACTCTCCTACTTTCGAACACAACCTAAACCATTATGTGAAGCATCATTGTAAATCACATATGGTTTACCTTTCATTATGTAGACTTAGGTAGTTTAGAATATAACTGCTTCTCTCTCAATGTCTATAGTACAATTCATATATGCCTGTCATGATCTTCCTTATTATATGAATACACCATAATATCATCAATGAAAACCACTACAAACTAATCCAAATACAGTTAAAAGACCCATTTCATCAAATTCATGAATGTTGTTGGAGCATTCATTAGTCCAAATGGCATCACCATAAACACACAATACCCGTACCTTGTGCAAAAAGTAGTCTTGGGTACATCTACATCTCTAACTCTCAATTGATGGTACCCTGATCTCAGATCAATCTTAGAGAATATTGCTTCTCCCTTTAACTAATCAAAGAGATCATTTATATGAGGTAATGGATACTTATTCTCGATGGTCACCTTATGAAACTATCAGTACTCAATGCATAATCTCAAGGTGCCATCCTTCTTCTTTATAAAGAGAACAGGTGCTCCCCATGGTGATACACTAGGAAGGATGAACCCTTTATCTAGTAGCTCCTGCAACTGCACCTTCAACTCCTTTAATTATACAAGTGCCATCCGAAAAGGGGTGATGGAGATAGGAGTGATACCAGGCATCATATTGATACCAAACTCCACCTCTCTCTCAGGAGGTAACCCTGGAAACTCATCAGAGAAAATATTTGGAAACTCAGCAAGTGTAGGTGTGCTGACAAGCTGAGACCCTGTTGTTCTGGTATCTGCAACATGAGCCAGATATGCCTCACACCCCTTCCGGATCATTCTCCTAGCTAATATACCTAAGATAAACATGGATGAGAGGTGTCTCTGCTCACTAGATATCACTACATCTCTCCCATCACGTGTTTTTAAAGTAACCCATTTTTGCTAATAATCTACCATAGCTCCATGTCTGGACAACCAATCCATACATAGAATCATATCATACTCCTTGAAAGGCATCTTGCTTAGGTCATCGAGAAACTCCTCATCATGAACAACAACTGTACAATCTCGGCACACCCTGCTAACTACGACACTGTACCCTAAAGGATTGGCAACCAATACATCAAATCTTATGGACACCGAATGCATATCACTCATAGATAGGACGGATGCACTGATGTATGAACGTGACGACCCAGAGTCTATCAATGCATGAACTAAAGTGCCAAATAAATAAAAAAATACCAGCTATGATAATTGAAGCATCTAGCTACCTTTGCATCACATATACCCACTGTGATTGTCATGCATCATCTGGGCTAGTCCATGCTGTAGAATCTCCTCTCTGATCAAACCCTAGTCTACCACACCTGCCACTACCTCTGCCACCATGATCCCCTCTGACACTGGGTTGAGATGTTATTATTTTAGTCTATCTATCCTCATGCGGCTCTAGATAATCCTTGATAAGGTGGTCATGCAACCCACATCTAAAATAACTAGGCAATGCATGAGTCCCCTAACAAACACTTCTATGCACCCGACCACACTAAACACAAATAGGTAAAATAGATCTTTGCATAACTGGAGTCAGTACACTAGCACTGAGGATGTAGGTCTCTACCTCTGCTGCTCTATAGATCCCCTGCCAGGCTGCCCCTGGGCTCTACCAAATCTTTGTGGGAAACTCCTTTGGCCTCTCTTCGATGATGAAGACCCTACCTCCAACTGTGGTCTTCCATCTTTACTCTTTGCTCTAACTGTAGCCATAATTCCATAAGCCTTCTCCACATTTTTGGCTGTAGATACCAATCATGAAAAGTTCTCATACTGAATTCCAGCTACCTGACACATGATGGATGGCCTCAATCCCTCTTCAAACCTTCGACATCTATCAATCTCATCTATCATAATCTCCCATGCATACTTACTTAGCTGGATGAACTCTATCTCTTACTCAATCACCATCTTCATCTCCAACCTCAAACTCAGAAATTCCTTCTTCTTATCATCTTTGTACTCTCTGAGGGTATACTTCTTCTTAAATTCCAGTAGGAAATCGACATATGTCAACATTGGACTATCAGCCATTCCATAGGGAACTATCTACCACAACTCATAAGCATCTCCCAGTAGAAGAGACTTAGCATAATCAAACTTCTCTTTCGCACTAGCTTGCAACTAAATAAACACTCTCTGAGCCCTATCCAACAACTTTTCTGCTACAATTGGATCAATAGTGCTGCTGAATTTTGTGGCTCCAAACTTCCTCAGCTTCTTATACTTTTTGGTTTGTGGTGGTCATCAGCAGTTGCTATTGTATCTGTATTGGGCCTAATGGAGTAGCTCTACCATCTGCTAAACCCAGACTGATGGATCTCCCTATCCTACTGATTTGACTGGCACTGAAGCAGATGCCTCCCCAGTAATCTTAGCACTAGCTCTAGTTCTACCCTTTTCTGGAGCTACACTCTCAGCATTCTCCTCAGCAGATTGGTGCATCCTAGATGCCATGTCTGCATATATCTATAAATACAGAAAAAATTGCCACATCAGAGACCAGATAGAATGCCAATGCAGATGCATGTATAACATGTTAAAATCACATTTGAAATCCCATTTTCTCTTCCCAAAATCCCACTTAGGTCGAGAACGTCAAAACTAGGCTATGATACAAAAATAAATGTAACATGCTTATACCATATATATGCATAATACACATACAATGGTATATGTAAAATACGCATATATAATATGTGAATTTCACAGTTCCATTTTTTACAAACATTCCTATTTTTATAATAATAATATTTTATTAATCATAATATACTTAAAAGACAAATATAAAGATAGATATCAAAATAAATGTATTAAAAGAACTAAAACTACATATTTTATATTAAAAATCTCTGGGAAAAATAACCAGAGTTTTTTGTCTATATTTTGGACAATCCAAAAATTTAAATTTGCACAACCTGCAATGTAATACTCTCAAATATCCTTTTAATACAACCGTTTCTCCAAAATGGCCAAACGGCCCAAATCAACCAATATTCCAGAAAAATATTCAAATATTTTTAGATATTAATATATATATTTATCGCATTTTCAATCTCCAACATTTAACCTAAAAGAAGAATTTAAATAATTTATATCATGACCACATTTATAGATACAATGTACATATTTTAAAAATGTCAAAAATAAAGTTTAAAATATTTACATGAGATGCACTCCGGTCCGTGGCGATCTCCAAAATAACCACTACAACCTAGACCTGGTGTTGTCTAGCAACACTATCCGAAATCTCTGAATCAGCCTTGTCACTTGCTTAATGAATTTTAATCGCATTAAGCATATTTCTCAATAGTATATAATTTGGTATAAATGAACAGAAAATGATGTTATATATGTGATATCATAACATACGTTATGTTTCAATGCCAAACATTGTATACATACAATTTATTAACATATCAATCATCCATACATATGCAATGGGCCCATATAACCCTATATACTATTCTAATTCTAGAACTATTGTCATGGATTATCTCATTCATTTGTGACATCAGTATGTCTTACTCGAAGGCGTCATGCTATCAGTGACATCAGTGTGCCATGCCCAAAGGCGTCATGCTATCAGTGACACCAGTGTGTCTCGCACGAAGGCATCATACTATCTAATAATAATATTCTAGAATACGATTATATATAAGGCAACATACAATCATATTTCAATATATACTACTCATAATCAACCTCATTTCCTCATACATTACAAATGTAGCTTATTTTACATCCTAGTGCAAAATTTGTACTTTTCTTATTTTTCACATATCATCACTTTTATTCATTTTTAAAGGTTGTATCTTACAACATTAATTCAAAAATAAGCATTGTTACTTCAAACAATGCCACACATACATACACATTATCAATCAAGTATCATAACACATTTTCCATATTCAATGTGTTATGACTAAAAATAATACAATCAATATTATTAAGTGCCAAAATATGTACATACCTCTTTAATGCACAAAAGTGAGCCAAAGCTCCACTTCACTTCAAAATTTCTTATCACCCTTCACTACTAAGTTGGTGCAATCACTATCTACTCAACACCTAATCAAAATGTGAATGTATACCACATATTACAATCACATTTTAAGGTATTTACAATATAAAACATAAATTAAAAAGGCCATCTTCCCCTTTTCATATCCCTATGCACTTTAACATTAGAACTATAATTCAATCAATTCCAAATTGAGTTTTAGGCTCAATATGTCTATAACATCATATATTAAGACACTTAAGCAATTAAACTTAATTAAGAAACATTCCTTTCAAAACCTTAAAATGTGCCTCATCTCACTTCTATTCTTATTCTTCATTCCAACCACTTCCAAATAACAATTTGAGTCCATTTCCATCATTTAAATCATTAAATAACATGATTTAAATGATGAAACCAAATGAACAAGCATTCTTTAAGAAAACCCTTTTCCATAACCCTAAACCTTACTAACCAACTCAAACTTCATCTTAACCCAAGCTATTAAACTATTAAACCATAAAATCATTGTTTACTCATCAAATAAACATCATTCTTACCCATTCAAACAATTAAAACACATAATTTCTAAATCCCAAATCACACATAACCCTAAATGACCTTTTTCACCCAAATTCAAATGAAACTTAATCATTTCCTTCATCTAACTTAAAAATCATTACTTACTAATCAAAATAACATCATTTATATTCTTTTAAACAATTTAATCACACCCATTCAAAATTCCAAACTTCACATAATCATAGCTTTAGATTAAGCTTTAATTAAAGGAAAAGAACTTACTAATTAAGGAGAGAAATCACCAAAACTATCTTAATCTCTTGAAAACTTGAAGAATTAGATGATTGGAAGAGAAAAATTTCCCTCCCTTGGCTATGGTGAACTTTGGCTATGTAGAGGAGAAGAGAGGAAGAAGATGACTTTTAAATTTTGATTTTCTTTCTTCTTTAAATACTAACTATATATATATTATTATATTATTTTAATTAATTAATTTAAAAATTCCAATTTTCATCTTCCATTCAAAAATATTTTCTTTTTCATTTATTTTATTAATTTTAATTTTTATAAAGTTTAATTATTATTTTGCCCCTCTTTACTATTTATATTTTGTCTTAATCTCACTTATGATTAAAGTGTATATGTTACGTATATTTATTTATATTTCACATATACCTTTGTTAATTTCTCAATTCTAACTCAATATTTCTCCCTTAAATTATTTATTTTAATTAATTTTAGCCCTAGAGCGGATGTTACATTAACAAAGGCAAAAAGCAAAAAATCAACATTGAATTATTCAAATGAACTTAATTTATTAAATTGTTTAAAAATGAAAAAACATAAAAAAGAAAGGAAGATGAGCAAGTACAATGATAATAAATAGAAGATAAGCTAGGTTTAATCTTCTTGGTCATCATCATCATCTACATCATCACCTTCTTCTTCATCAAACTCTTCATCACCTTCTTCTTCTTTATCCCTTTATTCTTCATGCTTCTTCTCTCCAAGGTGGGATGTAGCTTCTTCACCATGTTCTTCATGAGGAAAGGAACCATGAGTAGAAGGAGATAAACTAGGCTCATCTTCATCAATGACACTGCGTTGAGAAAGCCCTAAAGCTCCTTGAATTTGGTGAATATCAATATGAAGATGAGAGACATGAGAGGTGAGGCTATCAATCTTTATCCCTTAGCAGGTCACTTGTCCATTAATATCATGAAGAAGTTGGAGGATAGAAGCTTAAGGTCTAGTGGATTGTGTTCTAGGAAACTCCATTTGAAAGGACTCTTTAGTTTCATTAATAATCCTAGGTCTTTTTCTTTGATGGGCACTAGCTCCTTGAGCTCCTAATAGATATTCATAATTCCCTCAACATCTCTAATGCATTTGGCATGCTTGAGATAGCCTATGTTTATGAATTTTGTTATGGAATTAAGAGGATTAGAGGGAGTATCTTTGTTTGTTGTTGTTAGTGCACAATCATAGTTGGCAATTTGGATGATTTGTGAAGAGAGGAGAATCATGCAAACCTTGGTTTTCCTAAGGTGAAGGAAAGTGTCAATTAGAAACTTTTTAGTTTGGATGGCTTGACCTTTGATGAGACAATAAAGGAAGAGGAGATCTTTTATTTTACTTTGTCATTTCTTTCTCCTCTAGCACTTATTGTATAGGTGATTATCTGATGTAGCATCCAATAGGTCAAGGTTCAAAGGTTCTTGGCATTGGATTGCTTGTAGAGTAAGGTTTCAGTGGAAATCTCTTTCCAAAAGTTCAATTAAACTTTGGGAGTGAGAACAATGTTGGAGATGTGAGAAATCCCTTGCATTTGAAAATCCCAGGTGGATGAAAATTCTTCTGGGGTAAGTTCATACTCTTAGTTAAAGAATCTAAAAGAAATACCATAATAACCTAAGGGGCTTGTACTCTTTTTGCTAACAACTAAGGTTGTGAGGAATTCCTTTGTTAAGGATTCCCAACCAAGGTCATCATGTTCAAGAAACACAAATTTTTCCCACCCTAGGTTAGAAAACACCCTTTAATATCATTTTCAACACCTAAAGACTCTAGGGTAATGGTGGAGAAGAGACAATTTGGTTCAACAACTCTGTCTTCTAGGATTACATAACTTTTCTTTCTTCACCATCTTCGAATCTTATTTTATGGCTTCTTCTAAGTACTTGTTCTTATTGAGAAGAGGCAGCAATGCCCTTCCCTTTCTCAATTCTACAGGCTTTTCTCTTATGCTCTTTAGGTGCCATTGAAGAGTGACTTGAAAGTTCAAAAAAATGAAGAGGTTTGAGAGATTTGTGTGTGTTTAGAGTGTTTGGGTGTTAAGAGTTTGATAAAATATTGTAAAATCAGATATTGGGGGTACCTATGGATGAAAACTAGTCATTTATATCTATTGTAGAGAATATTTGCATGTTTTCAAGAGCTTCCAATAGCTAGAAATTTTTTAATCTAGAGCAAAAGTCCAGTCGAACTCTTACGAGTCTAGTGTTACTTTTAAAAAAATGAAGAAGTACTGTCAGATTTCCTTCAAGTCTACATGGAATTCTAATTTTGCACATAATGGTTAAAAATTTTGAAATTATTTTGGTCGAACTAGTAAAAGGTATGGTCGAGCAATTTAAATTTCAACAAGATCAACAATTTTAAGATAAAGTACGGTCAGACCATGTGTAGGTCTAATAAAATTTTTTGATAATTTTGGAAATTAGGAAGTTTTCAAGCAAGAAAGTGCATGTTTCAATTTATGGTTTAAGTATATGATCAAAGAATAAAAATCAGTGTGCAAAATGATCAAAAGGTTGAAGGGTCAATCTAATGTAGATCCATCTATCATATGCTTATATGTTGTTTTATGAAATTTAATCTTTTTTCATTCAATGGTTTTGTGAATATGTCAACAAGTTGTCTTTGAGTATCTATAAATTCTTTACATTTTGGTTTTGAACATTTTCCCTTAAAAAATGTTGTCTAATGTCTATATATTTTGACATAGAATATTGAATGGGATTTTTGGATAGATTGATTGCACTCGTATTATCACACTTACTAGGGATCAAATCAAATATTTTACTATAATCTAGCAATTATTGTTTCATCCATAAGACTTGTGTGTAATAAAAATAAGTAGTAACATATTCAGCTTCTGTGGTGGATAGGAAAACTGAAAATTATTTCTTGATAAACCAAAAAAATAATCAATCACCAAGAAAATGGCATGCCCCATTTGTGCTTTTCTTATTTAATAGGCTACCAGCAAAATCTGCATCTGAAAAACTTAAAATGTCAAATGATATATTTCTAGGGTACCAAAGTCCTAAATGCAATGTTCCACTCAAACGCTATACATTATATTGGGTCTAGAAGCAATTAAGTAAAGTAGGGATCTGATAATACCTTGATATTTATTCTCATCTACTATCTTACCACTTTCATCTTTGTCAAGATTCAAAGATGTGCTCATTGGAGTCTTGCTTACTTTGCAACCATCCATGCCAAAATTTTGGAGAAGTTCCTTTATGTATTTGGATTGGTTGATGAAGATATCATCCTTGCATTGCTTAATTTATAGACCAAGAAAGAATTTGAGTTCATCTACGATGCTCATTTCAAATTTCTTAGTCATACAAGTAGCAAATTCTTTGCAAAAAAGTTTCATTAGTCGCACCAAATATAACATCATCAACATATATTTGTACAATTAAATTGTTATGCATTCTCTTTTTAATAAAGAGAGTTGTATCAACTTTAACTTTTGGAAAACCATTTTCTACCAAGTAAGCACTTAGTCTATCATACCAAGCTCTTGGAGCTTGTTTCAATCCATATAGTTCTTTAGTTAATTTGAAAACATGATTTGGAAATTTATAGTCTTCAAAACCAGGAGATTGTTTAACATAAACTTCTTCATTTATAAATCCATTTAAAAATGCAGTTTTGACATCCAATAGAAAATGTTTGAAATTCATATGATAAGCAAATGCAAGAAAGATTCTAATTGCTTCTGGTCTAGCAATGGGGCAAATGTCTCATCATAATTAATGCCTTCCTCTTGGTTATAGCCTTTGGCTACAAATCTAGCTTTGTTTCTAGTAATGAGACTATCTTCATCAAGCTTATTCCTATATACCCATTTGCAACTAATAATTAAATGATCCTTAGGTCTAGGAACAAGTTCCCATACGTTGTTTCTTTCAAATTGGTTGAGTTCATCTTACATTGCAATCACCCAACATTCATCACTGAGAGCCTCCTCAGTGGTCCTTGGCTCAATTTGAGAAACAAAGGCAATATTAACATGTAAATATTTAAGTTTGACCTATTAGTTACTCCCTTTGAAGTGTCATCAATCTTAAGTTCTTTGGGATGATCCTTCTTATATTGCCAATCTTTGGGTAGTTCTTGAGTCTCTTCCATCTTGGATTCTTCTTGTTACATTTTTTATTCTAGCTCATTATTATTGTCCTTTGGAACTTTTTTTTTATCTCAAGTTCTTTAAATATACCTACAAAATCATCAAGAGCACTACCTTTCCTTTGATCAAGCTTAGAAGATTCATCAAAGATAACATGCATTGATTCTTCAACTACTAGAGTTCTCCTATTAAATATTCTATATGCCTTACTAGAAGACAAATACCCAAAGAATACACCTTCATCCGATTTGGATGATAATTTTTCAAAGTTGTCCTTAGTATTTAATATGAAGCATTTGCATCCAAATACTCTAAGGTATAAATTTTGGGTTTTCTTCCATTCCAAAGCTCATAAGAGGTATTATTTATTAAAGATCTTTTGAAAACTCAATTTGAAATATAACATGCGGCATTAACGGTGTTAGACCAAAAGTAAGAAGGTAAATTGTACTTATTGAGCATTGTTCTATCCATTTCTACTAATGTTCTATTTTTTCTTTCAACCACACTATTTTGTTGTAGCATTTTAGAAGCTGAAAAATTATGTGAAATACCAAGCTCATTGCAAAAATTTTCAAAATTCTCATTTTTAAATTCTTTGCAATGATTACTTCTAATAGATATGATAACATAGCCCTTTTTTTTTTGAACTCTTTTTGCAAAAATTTTGAAATGGTTGAATGCTTCATTCTTTTGAGCTAAGAAATTAACCCATGTAAACCTTGAGTAATCATCAATAAGTACAAATGCATATAACTTGCCTCCTAGACTAGCAACCCTATTTGGACCAAACAAATCCAACGGAATTAATTCTAGAGGTCTAGATGTGCTTACAACATTTTTGGTTTTAAAGGAACTCTTATGTTGTTTTCCAAATTCACAAGGATCATATATTTTATCTTTATTGAATTTTATTTTGGGGATTCCATCCACAAGTTCTTATTTGTTAATGCATTATAATTGATCCATACTTGCATGTCCTAGTCTTCTATGCCAAAGCCAAGCATCATTAATAATAGTGACTAAACATTCAAAAGCTTTATTAGAGTGTAGATCAATTGTGTAGGTGTTACCAATTATATTTCCTTTGACTGCAAGCTCACCACTAGAGGAGGTAATTTTGCATCCCTTAGAGTTAAAATTGACTTTATATCGTCTGTCACACAATTTACTAACACTAAACAAATTATGCTTTAATACATCAACTAGCCATGCGTCATCAATTATATTCTTACCATGCATGCTAATAGATCAAGTGCATATAGTTTTTCCTTTAGCATTATTCCCACATGTCACATTACCTCCATGCTTATAAGGGAAAGTTGTGAAGAATTTTGTATTACCAGTCACATGCCTTGAGCAACCACTATCTATTAGCCAAACACTTTCATTGATAGTAGACTTTAGGCATACCTACAAGATAATAAGGTTTATCTTCTTTTAGGTACTCAAATGAATTTGGGTCCTTGGAGGTTTAGTTGTAAAAGGTTCCTTTAATTTAAGATGAGCCTTCCTAATGTAAAACAAAAAAGTACTTTATGACCAAATTTCATGCAATAATGGCATTGATATAAAGGTTTATATTTTTGCATTCTTCTATTGAAATTCAATATGATATGTGAACAATTAGAAATGTGTGTTGAATAAAATTGCTTTTGTACATTCTTGTGCCTATGTTCATGCATTGTGTACATGTATACATAGTTTGCCCTTGGAACCTTAGTTTTAGAGCTTAGTGGTCCTAGTGTAGCCCTTTTAGGATTTTTAGGCTTAGTGTGTGCATTTGTATTCTTTACAACTTCAACACACGAGGTTTGAGTTGTAGAGGCTTTAACAAATGTTGGTACATTGGATATAGTTGTAGAAGAGCCATTAAACCATAAGCCATGTCTTAAAGAAGGTGACCTTTGACTACTAATCATTTTATCTAAGGCTTCCTTTCTTTTGTGAAACTTTGATATAAAGTTCTTTAGTTCACTTTTTTCACTTTTCAAAATGTCATTTTCCTTTTAAACTTTCTCTAAGCTACATGATTTTTTTGACATGTTATCCATAGATTTTAATAATTGTTCATTTGAAGTCTTTAATTCAAAGGTAAAATTTTTTAAAGAAACAAAATCCTTTTCTAGCTTAGAGCATTTTTCTTTATAGAATTTCATCTTAGAAAATTATTTTTGGACTCTTAGGTTCATATGCTCTACTAAATCACTATCACCTAAAGCATCATCAACATTATCATTATATACATTCAAGTTCAAGGATTGAGTACCTACCTCATTGGTGTGATTATCATCTCTAATAGCCATGAGACATAAATTTGCAATTCCTTGCTCTTTCTCCTCTTCTTCTTCACTTGATAAGCCATCATCTCATGTGGCTTTGATAGATTTTATCTTTTCCATATCCCATTTCTTCTTATTTTTCAATTTGAAGCAATCTGATTTGATGAGAGCCATTTTGCCACATTCATAGCATTTCACTTCATTCTTTTTCTCCTTATCTTTGAAAGAGGATTTAGAATATTTATTTTTGTTGGCTTGAAGTCTCATCTTTCTTTTCCATTCATTTACTCTAGATACCATAGCCATTCTTCATCATCGTCACTATATTCATCACTTAAGTTTTCAACTTCTTTGATGGCTTTGAGAGCTATTGCTTTCCTTTTGTCTTTCTCACCTGGTCATCTTCCTTCTCAGTGTGCAACTCAAAGGTAAAAAGTTTTTCCACAAGCTCATCGGTTCTTAAAGTGCTAAGGTCATGAGTTTCTTCAATTGAAGAAACCTTACACTCAAAATTCTTCTTGGCTCTAAGTGCCCACAATATCTTACTATTAATATCACCTTCATAATAGTCTTTACCATATTTCTTTATGTCATTAACAATACCAAGCAATCGATATGTCATTTCTGTGACATTTTCATTGGGCTTCATCTTAAAGAGTATATACTCATGCACAAGCATTTGAATCTTGGTGAACCTCACTTGAATAGTTCCCTCATGATAGTTCTCAAGAGTTTTTCAAATGCCATATGCATAAGTGAGATGTTGAACTCTTCCACCTTTTCTCTTGAAATTAAATTCATCAAGATTGAGGCTGCCCTATTCTTCTTGTAATGAGCCCTCACTTTATCATTGGTCCATTATGCTCTAGGAGAGGAACTTGAACACCATCAACTTCATGAGTAGGAGGATTCCACTCATTTTGTACAAATTCCCAAGTCTCAATTCCTTCACTGTCAAGGAATAAATATATCTTATGTTTCTAATAAGAATAATCGGTTCCATCAAAGTAAGGTCTAAGATAGGAACTGAGATTTTCATACAAAGGAGCCATGGAGTTGGAAGTAGATAAAGAAGTTGAAGTAGAGGAAGTGCTACGGTTAAAAGGTGGAATGGCTGCCATTGTGGATCAAATTTCACAATTAAGCTTCTTAAAATTTCAAGGCTTTGATACCAATTATTATCCCAAGATGGCAACCAATAGGGGGTGAATTGGATGTTTTCAAAAAATGATGGCAAATTAAAAACTCAAAAATCAAGAAGATGAAGAAGAAGCAGAGTAAAGAAAAAAGGGCACAATAGATTTATAGTGGTTTGGATCAAATTAATTCTACGTCCACTCCCCAACTTCAAGTCAAGAATTTCACTAACTTTAGATTTTTATAAGCTCAGTCCTAACTTGTTGTTTTCACAAGCTCACGCCAAACTTTTATAAGGTTTGAGTAATATCCTCATAACCCTATAAGAGTTTTCCTAAGCTCACTCTGAAACCTAAGTGTTTCAAAGCTAACACTTAAACTTATAATGGTGTTTAATGCTCACACCCAACACTTAAAGATTACAAATATAAATTTTGATGCAAATAAATAAAAGTTGTTTAGCAAGCTTGACTATTACCATCACTATCATTTTAGAAATGAGTTTTCTTATTTATAGCATCCAAGTCTTCAACTAGCCACTTAAAGTAGTTGCCAACATGTTTGATTCTTGTCTCCCACTTTAATCATTAGTCAGAGCAATTTCATGTTTGGATAGGTAAAGGTCCAGTCATACTACATAAGGTCCAGTCAAGCTTTATATGATTCGATCATACTTTTCAATTTTCTGACGAGCTCTCCTCAAACTATTGGTCCATGTGGCATCCATCACTTAAGTGGAAGAATAGCAGACATAATTTTGAAATTTTTTAAAACATCTAGTTCGGGAAATTCCATGGTCCGGTCATACTATCGGTGGTATGCTCACAAATTAGGAGTACCTTGAACCATGAAACCCTCTGAAAGTTTTTGTTCAAATTTCATCCCGAGGGTCGGTCAAAATCCTATGTGGTCTAGTCGAACTTTTTTGTGGTATAGTGAGATTTTGAGAGTACCTTGGACCGTGAATCATTCTGTATGAATTTTCTTCCATGGTTTAGTCGGAATGCATTAAGGTCTTATCGAACTTCTTTGTTTGTCTTCAAAAATAATTTCCTGCAAAGTATAACTTGATACAGATATTAATGTCATTCAATTTAATTGCCTAAGGTCAAAATATATTGAATTAGTTTAAGGGTTTTATCTAACAATAAGGTTAAACACTTAAGAGGTTGATTTAAGATTTTCACAAGACCTAATGAATTTGTTTAATTACTTATGATCATGAGAGTAGACATAAGGATTAATTCAATATTAGTTTTAGTACTTGAGAGAGACTAAAGCTTAATTTAGGTGAATCCAACCATTAATCAAAGGGAAACTAAACTAAATTAATACTTTAGAAAATAAAGGAGACTTAACCCTAAGCCTTATATCATTAGATTTAATTTCTATAAAATTTCTTTACTATTATTGAAGAATTTATGGTTTATATGTAAAGAAATCCAAATACAAAACTTAAGTCGTATAACCCAGAAATTGAACAATTTTGTAGGAAGAAGAATTAGGGGACGGAAGAGAAGCGGCAAGTGGAAGGAACTTAAACAAAAATTCATAAGATTATAATCCTACTTATTTATGTGATGAAGAACCAATTATGGGAGCTCCTTAAAACATGACTCTTAAGCAGTATGATATGCCCTCTACTCAACCAATGTCTAGCATAGCTAAATCATTAGTGTAAGCCAACACTTTTGATTTAAAACCAGCAATTATCAATTTAATTCAATGATTCGTGTTTCATGGTTGGCTTATGAAGATGCCTACACCTTTATGTCCAACTTCTTAGAGATGTGTGATACTTTCAAGATAAATGGTGTTTATGATGATGTCGTTCAACTTAGGCTCTTCACTATCTCTTTGAAAGACAAGGCTATAGAGTGGCTTAACTCTAAGCCACAAGGCACATTAACCACATGGGAGCAACTTGCCTCGGCTTTTCTTATAAAATACTTTTCACCTGTAAAAACTTCTAAGCTAAGAAATGATATTACAAGCTTCATAGAATATGATGGAGAAATCATATATGAAGCTTGGGAGCTATTTCAAGATCTTTAAAGGAAGTGGCCTCATCATGGAGTACTAGATTGGGTCTTGATATAAACTTTCTATAATGGATTGTACCCATCTATCAAGAGTACAATTGATGCAATAGTCGATGGCGCTATCATGAATAAAATCCCTTCAAATGCACTAGAGTTAATTGAAGAAATGGCGGCTAACAACTATCTCTGGCCATCGAAAAGGAGTAATCCATAAAGAGTAGATTGTCTTTATGAAATTGATAATTTTGTCCAGTTTTGGGCAATCAAAATAGGGGTTCAAATTTTTCTCAAGGGAACACGTACAACCCAACATGGAGAAATCATCCTAACTTATCTTAGGGAAATCAAAGTAATAAAAATAACCTCCATACATGAGAAATCAAAACCAAGATCTCCCTCCTCCAGAAAAACCATCATATGAGTCTATCCTTGAGAAATTTATTGAAGTAACATCATAAAGATTTGATAAGATGGAAAAATAATATGACAGGCTTGAATTGTAAATGGTGCAAATTTTAATACAAAATAGGAACTTGGAGATATAAGTTGGTCAAATAGCAAGTTCTCTTAATGCTCGACCACAAGGAACTCTTCTAGCCAATCAGAAATTAATCCAAGAGAACATTGTAATGTTATTTTCCTAAATAGCATATAGATTGAAGATTCTTCACAAGAGCCCGCAATTCTACAAATCCCTTCTTCTCAACCTGCAATGAACGAAAATGAAGCTAGAAAAGAAGAGGCACCAATTAAGTAAGAGGTTAAAACTTATGTGCCACCTATTCCTTTCCCTCAAAGGCTGAAGAAAAGATGGAGGAGAATGTAGAGATTGCACTTACTGAAGAGTCTAGTAAACTTATTTAGGATAATATCCCCTCTGAACATAAAGATCTAGGGAGTTTTTCTATTCCTTGTAAAATTGGTGAAATTAATTTTCAAAATGCTTTATATGATTTAGGTTCTAGCATTAGTCTAATGCCTTTTTCAATTTTTAGGAAATTAAAATTCATTAAGATAAGGCCCATAAAGATGTCATTGCAACTTGTAGATTGCTCAGTCAAATATCCAATAAAAATTATAGAGAACATACGAGTTAAAGTGGTAAGTTTCATATTCCTACTAATTTTATGATCTTGGATGTAGATGAGGATGCAGATATTCTATTAATTTTGGAGAGACCTTTCTTAGCTACTACAAGAGCTAAAATTAATGTGGAAGATGGCAAGCTTATTTTAAAAGTAATGGATGAATATGTATAATTTAACATGACAGGAAATAGGAAATTCTCCCATGACTTTTAAAGTGATTATACAAGAACCACTTTAAGGATATGGAGACCTTAGGAAAAATCACATAACAAGCAACGTCTTAGGTGAGAAAGTGATTTGTGATAAAATCACATAGCAAGCAATATCTTGGGTAAGGAAGTGATTTGTGATCTTCCACCTTAAGGATTAGAAGTTATAGTCAAGCTGAAGACTGTAAATTAGAGCTTATTAGGAGGCAACCTAATGTTTTAATTAAACTTTTGTTTTTGCTTTTATTTTTATTTTTGTGTTTTTGTCTTATGTTTATGTTTTTATTTTAGGATGAACTTGGATGGAAATGGACTTTTGGATGGATTCTTCTTGCAAAGGGCAAAATTAAGAATGGACATGTACACCCCCTCCACCACCAAATGTCTAAACCACTGAGGACAGTGGCAAGCGTCAAGCTAGGGGAGTAGTTTAGCCCTTAAGAATTCAGTAAAGTACCTTATTCCCATCTAAATTTATTTATTCTTTCATAAATGTTGGCATATGGGGTACCTACAAAAAATGTTTTTGACTATGGTGAAAACTTTTAAACTTTTATTTGAAATCTTGCACTTGAATGGTTGAGTTCATGACAGGCCAATAATTATTTGTGATTAATTGATGCTAATTATGTTGATATACTTAAATTTATCTCTTAAAAATTTAAAATTTGAGACAAAAATTTTGTGAAGTGTCGTACTTAAAGGATTTTGATCTAAATGCATTCTTGACTTTAGTTGAAAGTGATCAATTGTGTATGCTTGCATAAAGAGGGCTTCTACTCTTTTGTCATTTATTTTTTTATTATCTTATGTCTAAGCTTAAAACATGTTTAAAAGAACTTTTGAGACAAATTTGAATCTTGGTAAGCAGATAAAAAAATAATTTAGACATTATTTGTGTAGCCAAATTCTTTTATCCACCATATGTAAATATTGCCTTTAGTTGTCCCTTTTGAGCCAACATTGAATACTTTTAACCTTTTGGTTCTTTTCATATAAGTGGCCCTAATAACTACCTTTTTGAGGTTGATTATCTTTTAAAAAAAAAATTTTACTGTAAATATATTTATACCAAATTGAATTTAAAGAATATCATAGATCCTATGTAGCATTCAAAATTTTTAAAAATTAAATAAAATTAATTAAAATTAAATTAAATGAATTAAATAAATGATTTTAAATGAAAAATGAAAGGATTTTAAATAAAAAATTAGAATGTATATGTGAAATATACATGAAACATACAAAAAGTATAGAAAAGTCAACAAAAGTCAACTTTTAAAAGTCAAAGTCAATGGGGTATTTTGGTAAATAAACTTTAGAAATTAAAATTTATAAAAATAATTCAAAAATATTTTATTTTTGTATGGAAGAGGAAAACTAGTGTTATAATTAAATACATAAATAAATAAATAAATTATTAAAAAATTATTAAAATAATATATATATGGTTTATTTTTAAAGTGGAAAGAAAGAAAATTAAAAATCTATTTTTCATCTTCTTCTTCTTCTTCCTCCAAGCCAATTTTTCATAGCCACCGTTATTTCTTCTATATCTTGGTGTCATTCTACTTCAAGTCTTATACAGTCGCTCGAACAGTTGAGCGAACACACACAGCTTTGGCCAGCCAACGATGCATCGCACACTCTGGCCACTATCGCTTCTGTGAGATTTATAATTTTTCTTCATTCATGGGTGCGGTCGAGTGAAGGAATGGAGTGGTCGCACAAACCATAGCGATCAGCTTATCACCACACCAGAGATCATGATCTCTCTTATGCTTTGACTGGTTCCTCTACTCTTGCTATCGTGCAGTCGCTCATTCCTATTATGCGATCGCACAAGTGCTAAAATAACTTACCTATAAATGCAAATTTTTGAACTCATTAGTATTCACCAATTTGATTGTAAATGATTAAAATAGAGTTTAATTGTTATTGATTTGGCCAACAATCTTCCCTTTTTTATCTCTGGCAATCAAATTGAATTAAATTGATTTAAACAAATTTAAGTGATTAAGAAATCAAGCTCAAGTGTTCAAATTTAAGTTTTAAATGCAAATCTATTAATGTTGAAATTTGTCCTCCTTAACTATTGGTTCTCTCCTTTAGTTTTTATTTTAATTTAATTATTTCTCCTCCCTCCTTGACAAAGACAAAAACAATAGGTATGATATAAAAACAATAAAGATAAACAATCCATTTCTATAATATATAAAGGAACAAAGGTTGTAGCATCCGTAATTTTCAAAAAATTAAATTAAATAAACTAAATAAGTAATTAAAATAGAAAATTGAAGGATTATAAGTGAGAAAGTAAATTTCATATGTGAAATTTATATGAAATATATATAGCATAAACAAAAGTCAATATTAAAAAAAGAAAGACAAATGGCAAATGGCAAAGTTGTAAATATACTTTGTAAAATTAAAATTAATTTAATAATTTAAAAACAAATTAAATATGGATGGAAGAGGTAAATTGTGATTTCTAAAATAAATAAAAATTAATTAATTAATTAAAAATATACTTAATAATATATATATATATGGTCTGAATTTAAGTGGAAGGAAAGAGAAAAATCAAAACTTCATCATCTTCTTCTTCATCTTCAAGGTGGCCGAATGACCATGAGCGACCAAGAGAGCATTTTTTCTTCTTCCAAGAACTAAAAATTGAAGAGGTTTCAAGGGTTTAAGTGGAGTTTTTGAAAGTTCTTCATCAATTGGTAAGCTTCTTTACCAATTTTGCATGTTCTTTGGAAAAATATGAATATATTGAATTTTAGTTTTTGTATTAGCATGATTTAATTGCTTGTTTGGGTATGAAAGATGCTATTTTGATTAGTTATTAATGATTCTTAAGTTGGATTGAAGAAAGGATTAAGTTTGAGTGGGTTTGGAGGAAAAACATGATTTAGGGTTATGTGTAAATTGGAATTTTGAAATCATGTGTTTTAATTGTGTAAATGGATTCCAAAGGTGTTGTTTTGATGCATAAACAAGGATTTTAAATTCAAATGATGGATTTACTCAAGTTTGATTAGAGATTGGATAAGGTAGTATTGAATTTAGGATTTTGGAAGGAAATTTTAAATTTATGGTTGTTTATTTTATTTTAATAAATAAATCATGTTATTAAATGATTTAAATGATGAAAATAAGCTTGGATTAACATTTGGAATGAGTTGGAATCAAGAACCTTAATTGATGAAGGTTATGGCATTTTAGGGTTTTAATAAAGAATGTGGGTTTATTTAATTTGATTGGTTAAAATATGTTATAATATATTTTTAATGATATAAATAAACTTAAAACACCAATTAAATGGATTAAAATAGAATTCCATTGTTAAAGTAAGGAAAGACAAAATTTTGGGATATTAGTTGGAGCAAGGTTTAATTAGGGTTTAATGTTTTAAATGCCTTGAAATGCGACTATAAATGATTGTATTTATTCATATTTTGTACAGGCATTAGAAAGAATTGAATTGCCCAACCTTAGTGCTGAAGGGAAATTTGGAAGTGAAGGTTGGAGGGTGATCTTTATCTTGTATTTGAGTGCTAATTGAGGTATGTACAAACTTTTGATAATTTTGATATATTTGCATTAAATTTGCCATAACACATTTTTGGATAGACAATGTGTTAAGCTACTTGGTACCTTGAACATTCATGTACGTTGTATTATAACATGTGAGTTGTTGAGTATGCATTATGTGCATTATGTAAAGCCATTATTAATGGCTAAAATGAATGTATGTGCATTATGTTAAAATAACCCAAAAATATTTGGATAGTATGATCGTAATGTTAAATGACATACATTGTGATAAAGTGGTAAGATATGATGAGTTAAAGTGATTTGGCATTGCCATGAATGAGAAAAATGAGTAAAAGATGCAAAGTGATGAGTTATGATGAATTAAAGTAATTGACATTACTTTGAATGAGAAAAATAAGAAAATGAGGCAATGTGATAAGAAAATTGATTATGAAAAATATGTATTATTTATGTGCCTAGTACATTATTCAATTTCCAGAGTTCTAAGTTTGTCGGCATGCCTATGAGGTTATCCTCATTATTTGCCTTCGGGACTAGACGTTGGGCGTCACTGATATATGATTTGCCTTCGGGCTAGAGGTTGGGCATCACTATGATTTGCCTTCGGGTTAGACGATGGGCGTCACTTGCCTTCGGACTAGACACTGGGTGGCAATCTTGCAGGTCACAGGTTATATGCTAGGCTTTTAGTTAGCGTATTATAATTCATCTCGCAGGTCACAGGGTTGATCTAGTAGATCTGGAAAGTTCATCTAGAGTTGGTCAGGTCTAGGCTTGGGATTAGTGTGCTTGGAAATAAGTTTTTGACTGCCAGAGGATCAGAGCCAGCTATTGTCATGCATATTTTTTATTTATTAGAACATGCCATAATTATGTGTGTAATATATTTATGATTTTGGAAGTATTGTAAATTATTAAGAACCTTTGGACTAATTTTGTGATAATGGATTGTAAATATATACTTTATAAATATATATGTAAATATTTAAATGTTTTGAGAAAAATGTGGAGAAATTGATAAGTTGGGGTGAAATGTTGATTTGTTTATATTGAGAGTGTATTTTTATGCAGGTTGAGTATTGTTGGAATTTTTGGGATATCCATTTTATAGATAAAACTCTGGTAAATTTTTTTCAGAGATTCATTTTATGTCAAATGCTTATTTGGGGTAACTACAATTAATTGTGAATATTTTATCTATTTATTAGAAATACATTTTAATTGTTTGGGATTTTAAATTGAGAATATGAAAATTTAGTTTCTTTTTATTAAACTAATTTGTGACATTCTTATACTTTATATGTGTATTTTACATATATGGGATGTATGTATTATATGTATATAGGGGCATAAGGGTGTTATATTTATTTTGATATCAGAGCATGTGAGCGGGGATTTTTGCTCCCACTCCCGGTGGAATGGTTCTTGTGACTTCGGCACTGTTTAGGCTCGGGGCCTTAGAGAACACAGACCTAAGTCCGGAGAAAATGGAGAAGCCACCCGGACGGGCCAGGAAAAAGAAAGGGGTGGATGACTCGATTCCTAAGGAATCCCCAACCCCTTAATGGGTTTGGAAAGTTCGGTACGTGTGGGGAAGGTGAGAAATGGCCCAGCACCCCCACAACGCCCGGTTCATTGGAAACAGCCTCGTTTACAGGTCTTAATATTATAAAATTCTTAAATATAACAACATTATCCACATTACACACAATAATTAAAAGAAAGCATCATTATATTAAAATCAAAGCAATGTCCAAACAAAGCAAATAAATGGACACCCATCCAAGGATGGAAACATGTCCTTACATCACATGCCTAGATAGGACACCCACCAAAAGGTAGAAACATGCCCTTTACATAGGTTCTAAAATAGAAAAGCAAATTAAATTACATGATGTTTAACTAATGAGGTACCCACCAAGTGGAAACATACCTCTTACAACTTTTGGAAATCTAAATTACTTGATAAAAGTAGATAATCATTCATCATAAATAAATCATTCATCAAAGCTATTAATCAAAATATAAAATAAACATCCATCCATGATAAATTAAATAAACCAAGTATTGAAATTAAATAAATCAAAGCATAAGAGATAAATCAAAGCATAATCAAGTATAGAATTAAATAAAGCAAATAAAAGTCCAATTATAACTACTATTTCCATTTAGGGTTCTTTATCTCATGTGTTAAGGTTTTGGAAATTTCATGAATTTAAGCTATTGTGACTTTTATGGAATTAAAATAGATTAAAGATTTTATGTTTTTAAAAGGTTGGTAAGACACTTTGATTAAACAAATTAAGGTTTGAATGGTGAAATCATGAAACTAGGGTTTTAGACACTTTAAAATACTTTGATTTATGATTTTCTATTATTGGGTTTCTAAGCTACTGTGTAAATTTAATCTATTTATGGTTTTATGGTTTTTAATGTTTTAAAAGGATTAGGGTTCATAAAAATTAGGGTTTAAAGTTTTAAAAGGATTAGGGTTCATTATTTTGAATTTTGGAAGTTGAATGTGGGTTTAGTATTTTTAGAATTTAGGGTCACGGGTGGTGAATTAATTTTCAGGAATTTGGAAATCAATTTGATAAATTCATGAAGTTTTATGAATTTAAACAAACAAATTAAAGTTTTTATAAGTAGAAAAGATTTTTTTAAGGCTTTTTGAATGAAATAGAACCTTCTTTAAAATTTTAAAAGAAACAGATTTTAAATCTTAGTTTTGTTGAAAAATATGTTCAATTAGAGTTTTAAGATTTTTAAGAAGTAAAAATAACAATTTTAAGCCTTTTGGAAGATAAACCAACGAAATAAAGCTTTTAACTTTAGAAAAACTAATTTAAAATTCTAAGATTTTAGATTTTGAAAAAAAAAAAAAGCAAATTCCTAGTTTTAGCTACTGTGTAAAAAAAATAAAGAAATTAGAATTTCATACCATCTTTTGTAAGTTGCACCAAAATTGCTTCTTGGATGAACAAGCTCAAAAGACCAGCCTTTTTGCCTTTTTAATATCTTAAATCGTGTTTCTGCTCCTTTTAAAATCAATTGAATTCAAGCTTTTTCCTTTATGGATTTGGATTTTCTTTTTCCAAGCTACTGTTGGATTTCGGCTCCTTCCATTTACTTGTCTTTGGTCCTTATTTATAGTGTTTTGATCTGGTTTATTCCTAATTAGTCAAGGCAAGTAATATTAATAAAAAAAAGAAACCAAAACCTAATTGAATTAGGTTTCGAAAAATTTGGGTCGAAAAAATTGAGCTACCGAAAAAAATTGCCGCAGGAAAAAATGCGCTGGCGAAAAAATTTTGCCACAGGAAACTGAGGCAGTGGGTGAGGCAGTGGGCCTGCGGGTGACCATTTCGCCTGCAGGATTTTCTTGCTCCGATTTTTGATTTATTTTTATTTTTTGACTTTTATTTGTTTATTTTTATTTTTTTATTAATAAAAATTAGATAATAAAGCAAAACTATTTAATTAAAATTATTTTGGACCAATTAGACAACAAAAATTATTTTGGGCTAAATAAAACATATTGGATCGGATTAGGTCAAAAATTAAGGGTCTACAGTTTGCCCCTGCTTGAAAAATTTGAAACTTTAGTGAAAGAGAGTGAAAAGCAATAAGACTTAATTTTTGAGACGGTTGAGGTTTTGGGTTCTGGACCCGGTTTGAGTTCTGGACTCAAAGATAAATTCTAGGTTCTAGACCTAAGGAAATTTTGGGTTCTGAACTCAAGGATAATTCTAGGTTCTCGACCTAAGAAAAATTTGGGTTCTGAACCCGGTTTGAGTTCTGGACTCAAGGATGATTCTAGGTTCTGGACCTAAGGAAAATTTGGGTTCTGGACCCGATTCGAGTTCTGGACTCAAGGATAATTCTAGGTTCTCAACCTAAGAAAAATTTGGGTTCTGGACCCGGTTCGAGTTCTGGACTCAAGGATAATTCTAGGTTCTTGACCTAAGAAAAATTTGGGTTTTGGACCCTGTTTGAGTTCTGGACTCAAAAATGATTCTAGGTTCTGGACCTAAAGAAAAATTTGGGTTCTAGACCCGGTTCGAGTTCTGGACTCAAGGATATTTCTAGGTTCTGGACCTAAGGGTATTTTGGGTTCTAGACCCGAGAGATTTGGATACTCGATCCGAAACTAGACTCGGATACTCGATCCTAACTGGATTCGGATACTTGATCCTAACTGGATTTGGATTGGGATACTTGATCCTAAATTGGGTTCGGATACTCGATCCTAAACATGATTTGGATACTCAATACTAAATTGGCTTTGGATACTCAATCCTAAACTGGATTTGGATACTCGATCCTGAACTGGATTGGGATTGGGATACTCGATCCTAAATTGGGTTCGGATACTCGATCCTAAACTTTATTTGGATACTCGATCCTACACTGGATTGGGATACTCGATCCTAACTGGATTGGGATACTTGATCCTAAACTGGATTTGGATACTCAATCCTAAACTGGATTGGGATACTCGGTCCTAACTGGATTTGGATACTCGATCCTAAACTGGTTTGGGATACTCGTTCCTAAACTGGATTTGGATACTGGATCCTAAACTTGATTTGATTTGGGTACTTGGACCCGAGATTGGGTACTTGGATTGAATTTGATTTGGGTACTTGGACCTGTGCTTGAATTGATTTGGGTACTTGGACCTGAGAATGGGTGCTTGGACCCGAGATTGAGTTTGACTGACCTTTTATCATTTGAGAAATCTGACTGCTCATGTTATTCTATGCGTCATGGTTTTTCACCCTCAAAATGGATCTTCATCCTTTGAGATCGGGTCCTAACCTTGAAAATGAATCTTCATCTTTTGACATTGGGTCTTCACCCTTGCAAATGGATCTTCATCTTTTGATATTGGATCTTTACCCTTGAAACATGAGTCTTTAATCTTTTGCATCTTCATTCTTTTGAGAGTTCTAATGTTCTATTCTTTTGTTCTTCCTTTTTGCAAAGATTTAGCTATTTTTAATTGGACCTTATATCCTCTCCTTGCCCCCCTATGTGGCAAAATATTTGTAAGTGAGTTTAAAAATATTTGGTATATAAACTCAAAAAATTGAAAAGGAGAAACTTTGCCCCCTGTGTAGGCTCAAACCAAATATTTTATCCATGCAACCTTTGATTGATGTTTTTGCCGTCTAGTTCTTCGCACAAGCACGTATTTCTTCTCTTTGCAAATTTACTGGAGCTTTCTCAAGCAATGGCCTTTCCATACCCCCCTGATTTGACATCTTCTTTTGATTCTTTACTTCACAGAGTGTTTGCTGTTCACTTTGATAAAGAATATAAAATACAAGACAAGAAAGTGCGATGTGATATGCTCATGTATGCATGATATGCATGAATAATACTTACAGTGGTTCCATCAACTCACAGACCGAGGTGATTAGCAGAAGTGTTCTCATTGGTTCCTTTTTGATGCTCATTCAAGTCTTGCATTGGAAAGATCAAAAGCTTTGCATTTGTGGCTTTTATCTTTAAGATGTTGAGAACATGAGTGGTGGAGACCCTAAGCAGTAGAGTCAGGGATTCATCTATTTCCAACTATATTTCAGTATGTCGGTTGATAGCTTCTTCATGACCTTGCCAATAATAATTTCCTTTTCCTAATGTGTCCTTTGGAGGTTCAACATACTTCCCTTAACTTGAAGGTTTTGTATGACAATTTTTTTTGAAATTTTTGAATTTTCATTTTGAAATCAAATGTTGGTTTTGCCAAATTAATGTCAATGTACCTCAGGACTTGATTTTTTCAAATTAACATATCTATAACATGACAACCCTAGTTACCGCACTAAACTCTGGAATTATTTCTATTTAAGCAAGAATTGTTGCACTTTAGATAGGCACATACACATTACTTGGTCAAAGGTTTCATTTGAGTTTAAATATTGTCTATCTCATATGCATGCTTATCCAAACTATCTCCACTAATAGACTCTACCTATCAAGATAGATCAACAGGTCTTTGATAGGCTTGAAATGGGGTCTATAAGGGACACAGGTTTAAGTGAAGGCCATTTTGAGATTGGAGCTAGTGTGACACAATGGACAAACCTTCACACTACAAATTTCTTGTTTGAACTTTAGGCAGTTGGGAGCAGTCTTGCTAGACTCTAAATTCTTTTTGTCTTCTTTGCATTAATCTGGATCTTGGTTAGGACAGGCTTTGCCCTTGCAAAAAGTTTAAGATCCAAATTTGCTTCTTTTCTTCTTTTCCCTTTTCTTTCCTTTTATTTTTCTGACTCCTTGTAATATCCCTATGCTTGCCCTAGAAGTTTTGTTTGTGGTTGTTGTTGTTGTTGTTGTTGTTGTTGGTTTAAATTGAGAAAAGAAAAGTATAGTATATGTGTTTTGGGAGAAATTTAGGGTTTAGAGACAAGTTTATATGTTGTGTATATGGTGATATATATAACATATAAGTTGGTCAAAGGGCTTGGTCAAGGGAAGAAGATATTTATATTGTTAAGTGTGAAATTACCAAAGTGGGCAAGAGATAATTAAGGGAATTAAAATGTGTATGAGGGTGTTATAGTAATTTTCTTTTGGATGGGTATTTAATGAATGTTGACTTTGTGTTTTCTTCATCATCATTTCTTCTTCTTCTTCTTGTGTTGGCCGGCTCACCATAGACAAAGGAAGACAAGAGAACCAAGCAAGGTTTTGATGTTTGTAGCTCAAAAGTTGAAGGAGATTTCAAGAAATCAAGTTGAGGAATTGTGGAATTTCTTCATTTAAGGTAAGAAATCTCTTGTTTTCTTTGGTTATTTTGAAGTGGTGCTGGATGTGAATTAGGGTTTGGTTGATTTTGTGATTTGGTGTGTTTGATATGTGTTTGCAAGTGTTAGAATTGATTTTAAGTAAAAGATGGAATTGGTGTTGGTTTGGTTGTGAATATGGTAAGATTTGTGGAGGATGTTAGTGGAGAGTCAAGAGTGAAGTTGGAGTTAGGGTTTTGGAATGGTTTGTGTTTAAATGTATTATGAATGTTTTGTGAAGTGATTCTTGTGTTGAATTTGTGTTTAGAACATTGATTTCATTCATTTGAACCATGCTATATTGTGTATGATGAGTTGAAGTGCAATTAGAGGAGAGTTGTGCATTTTAGGGTTTTGGTGTTAGGTGACACGGCCAAGTCATGAAAATTTGGGAGTGTTGGATTGGTTTTTGAGAGACACGGCCGTGTCCCTTAGCCGTGTTCACTACTGGATGTTGGTGTTGGGAGACACGGCCACAAGCTTGGCCGTGTCCTATGCCTGTGTTTGCTACTGTCAAGTGAGGTTGAGAGACACGGCCACAAGCTTGGCCGTGTCCCTCAAAGGTGCTGCCCGTGTCCCTCCAATGTGTTGGTTAGGGTTTTATTTCTTTGTTCTAATTGCATTGTTTTGGTTTTCCAAGGGTAGGTTGGTCCCTAAACCTAAACCTAAACACTTTAAAAACACTTGAATCAATGAAAGATATAATCAAATGCATGTGTAAGGTCCTAAAACTATGAATCATATCAATTGTTCTTTGCCCTAATTGCATTGTTGAGATTGAACAATGTTATGTTATGCATTGTGAATGGTAATGTGTTTCATGAGTAATATACATTGAAATTGAAATGTATATCAAAGATGAAATGATAATTCAAATAAGACATGATATGAGATAATGCCATTGTGTTTGGCTATGATGATGCATTTGAAAGAAATAAGGCATGTTTGCCTAAATGTTGTTGAGAGTTGAGAATGGAAATGATAATTAAATAATAAATGATTTGTGTGGCTAATGTGTTATTCCATTTTCAGAGTTTGTTGTTGGTGGCATGCCTAATAAGTGTAACAATCTCTTGAAGTTAGGTTGGATTGAATCCTTAAAGCCTAATTGAGATGTTACCACCCTTGAAGCTAGGTTGGGTTAGTTCTTGAAGCCAAGTTGGGTAGAAGCTTAGCATGCTTTGCTCCCCTTGAAGCTTGGTTGAACTTAATCCTTGAAGCCTAGTTGGGTATATGATATTGATAAATGTGATAACAAAACCAAAGCATTAACTCTGAAAATTGAATGGCATATTAGTGTGTCTTGGGCCCATGCTTGTCTTTGTTTAGTGTTGATTATGAATGGTTAAATGAATATTAATGAGATATATGAAAAGATATTGAAATGTGATATGTAATATTAAAGTATGTTGTTAGTTTTGCACATATGATGTTACATGTATAATATGGATTGAGAAATGACATTGCATTGCACTAAGTCATATCATTTGCATGATTATCTTACTAAGCCGTTGGCTTAGCGCGATAGTGTTTAATCGCGCAGGTAATAGAGTTGATAGAGTTGAACCCGAGAGTTCATCAAGACCAAGTGAGAGTAGACCTTGAAGAATCCATTTTGGGAGCTTAAAGATCAGAGCAGACTTGCCAATCATGTATACTTCTTTATATTTTGTAAAGAAATGTTTAATATGTAAATATGTACATATTTTATAACTTCCGCTGTGTAATATTTAAATGTATATTTATATATATATAACTAATATGTTTTGTTTTATAAGTAAATGATCTACTTTCTATAATGTATAATGATAAGGGTATTGAATCAAGTTTAAAGTGTTTTGAATGTTAAGAAAACCGTAGCATCCCTATGTTTGGTGCACTTATGCTACATTGTTGTGGTTGTAGTGTGTGTGCATTGGATATGGGGGTGTTACACTCCTCCCTTTCTTTGAGCATTTTATAATTTTGTCCTTCTTCCTTGTAGGACTGTCAAATACAAAACTTTCAGGAACTATATGGTCTTTCTCCAATTTTGATTGAATCTTTAGTTGGGTTGGACCAATTCAAACCAAATCGTCCTTATGAACCCAATGGAAGCCTTTTGTTGTCTTAGGTAAAAGAGAACTCAGTTGGCTTTTCGAACCATTTTGGGTTTTCTCTTTTTTCTTTTCTTTTTCTCTTTTCCTTTTTTCATCTCTTTTTTCTTTCTTTTCTTTTTTCCTTTTCTTCTTTTGTTGTTTTGTTTTGTTTTTTTTTTTTGTTTTTTTTTTGTTCTAGCTCTAAAAGAGTTGTCTTGTTTGTACCAACTTGGGCTTCCAATAATGGATGAGTGGTGTAACATAAATCTTCTTTAACAGGGATAAATCATTTGCTACTCCGATGTTGATGTTGTCTTGATATATTGGAGATATTAAGGGAACCTCAACTACCCTTATGGTTTTGAGAACATCAACTATCCTTATGGTCTTAAAAACATCAACTATCCTTATGGTCTTAAGAGCTTCAACTATCTTCATAGTCTTGAGAAATTCAACTATCTTTATGATCTTGACCCATCATTACCTTCTTTGATCTTCTTGCCTCTTCATCTTAGCGATCGTAAGACTTGTCAAAAGTATCACAATAGCTTAGGTAGGTTATTGGGGTTTGTAAGCCAATGAAAAGAAAGCTATAATTTTATGAAGGCTCAAAGGGACAACTAGGGATTGATATTTAATAGGTGGATACTAGTTGTTGGCTAAGCAAACAATGCCTAGATCATTTCTCTCTTAAATAAGCAGAGTTCAATTTCACCTCAAAAGTTTGTCAAAGCATGTTCTAAGATTTACAAGGACCTAGACAAAGGTAATTATGCAGGAGCCCTCTCTAAGTAAGCATACACAACTCAATGCTATAGAGCAATTCCCTCACCTAGTAAAGTCATTCAAGTCATGATGCCTAGACACATTAATTTATGAACATCAAGCTAGATTCCTCATTGGTTGAACACCAAAATGAACAAAGACCAACAAAAATTTTGATGAAAATAATTTATTCAAGCAATTTTAAATTTGGAAAACAAGATTGTTCCAATTAAATATTAAAGAAAGTAAAATTGAAAAGCAACATTCAAGCTAAGGAAAGTTCATTGAGTTAGGCTTCTTTTCCTTTCATATCTTCAATATCCCCATCTTGTAAAGATGATAAAACAAAATCTTCTTCCAATCCTTTTCCCACCATGAAGGCTGCTGGTGGTGGCACCCTGTTGAACCTTGGAAATGGATTACCTTTGGTATTGGGCTTGTCCGGCTCAGGCAACTTGCCATTATCAATTAAATTCTGGATCTCATGCCTCAACTTCAAACAATTGTCCGTTTCATGTCCAGGCCTTTGATGGAATTGGCAAAATGCATTAGTATCAAAGTTAGGTGGAAGAGGATTAGGCAAAGGACGAGGAGTCAAGGGTTGTAACAATCCCTTCTTTTGTAGCTTATTGAGAACCCAAGACAGTGGCTTCCCCAATTTTGAGAATTGTCTTTTATTCCCTTGACCGTTCACATTAACATCAACTTCTTTTTGTGTGATTTGGTTGCCCGACTGGTAGTTCCCTTTCTCATTCCTTTTTATTGAAAAGTGATTCTTCTCCCTTTCCCACTCTTCAATTTGTAGACTAGCTTGAAGAAGGTCTTTGAAATCACAGATGAGTGTATGAGACATCCTCTCATGAAGACTAGGCAACACCCCTCTCACAATCATCCTTATTTGATCAGATTCATCGGGCCTCTTCTTGAGCAAAGCAGCCTTATTTCTCCATCGCTTCACATAGTCCACAAAATTCTCATTTGGCCTTTGCCTTATGGACTCCAATTCCATTAAGGTAACTTCTAACTCAACATTATATCCATATTGTTGGATGAAGGCTTTGTAAAGTAGATCCCAACTCTTTTGTGTTCCATCATCTAAGGTATTGAACCAATTTTGGACAACAGGGTCCAATGAAAGAATAAAGTACCTTAAGGTTTGAGCCTTAGTAGCTCGGACAGACTGCATGGCAGTGATGTATTGCTTCACATGAAGATGAGGATTTCCGGTGCCATTGTACTTATCAAAGGAAGGCATCTTGAATTTATAAGGGGCCTCTTCAACTTGTTCAAATAGTTTGTCGATCTCAGACATCTCCTCGGTTTTCATCTTCTTTTCAAATTTCTTTTCTAAATCAGCAATCATCTTTTCAACATCGGATGTCTCGGTCTTTTCAATAGTTGTCCTCTCAACAGCCTTCGGTTCTTTCTTCTTTTCTTGAACCTCTTGGTAGTATTGAGCCCAATCATCATCATCATCAATGATCACCTTTTCATCATCAAAAACCACTTCACTAACTTTAGTCTTCCCTTTGTCCTTTGGTTTCTTAGTGCTAGCAGATGCCTCGGCATGATTCTCTAAGATTGCAGTCAATTGGTTCTTCATGGTCTCAGCTAGGGCCTCTTTGATTTCTTCCATCTTGGCATTGAGGGCTTCATCCACCATCCTTTGAATTTGTTCAGGCTCCATTATTTTTGGTGAGCAAGTGATTGAGTCGTTGCTAGATACTTCATCTCCGGCATAGGTCGGATTGTTGTAAGCTTTTCAACAAATAAGGATAAATAGGATGTTCCTTCCAACCTTATAACATCCACACACGAATGGCGAATCTTTTTTCCTAGGTGTATGGTTAACAAAATACCAACATGGGGTACCTTGTTTTCGAATAATTCCCTCGGACGTTTCAACCAATAGTTATATTTTTGAAAATGGAAGTCCATTCATAGTAATTCCCATTAATTAGGTTTTAATCCATTCAACCAACTAAAGTAGCTTTTATACTATGTTGGATTAAAATGAAATTAAGAGGTTTATTATAAATAGACTTCTCACTTGAAGAAGTAACTAATGATTCATGCCAAAAACAAGCCCATGATTAATTATTTCTTAGTATAAACTAGGCTCACAATTGATTTTTTGGTATTTCATAATTGACCTAAATATTTTTGCAAGCTCTTTGTAAGAAAAGGTTGGGTGAAAATAGTTTTGTTTCTAAGTCCATTGTAAAGGATTTTTGAAAAATGGATTTTGGGCTTAGTATTTGGGCCATGGCCCAAAGAATTTGATTTGTTTTTAGAAAAGTCTTATGTCCAAAGACCATCTTGAAAAATTTTGAAAATAGTTTTGGTCTTTTGGATTTTAAAGAAAAGTTTATTTTGAGCTTACAATATACTTAGGTCATATTAGAAAAAGAACAAACCAAATAAGCCATGATTTAAGCCAAGGTCAACTAACCATAGTCAAATAACATGCATTTGGGGTAAAGCCTAAGGAAAGTAACTAGGCCAATTACATGAGCTTTAGTCTTTGGGTAAAAAGGCTTAGGTTCCCATAGTAAGTATATACCAAATGGTACGAGGCTATGAGTGGTTATGCCATGCTCGATCTCCATACCTCGAGTGAAAGTATGGTATCCCTTACATAACACAACACGGGTAACACGGGCATCCTAACTCACGCACATGATGCAATCTAAGATGATGCTATGGATAATATCATTATAAGAAAGAATAGAATAATATAAAGACCAACGGAATCAACTTCTCTTATCCCCAGTGGAGTCGCCACTGTGAGCGGAGATTTTTGCCCTCACTCCCGGTGGAATGATTCTTGCGACTTCGGCACTGTTTAGGCTCGGGGCCTTAGAGAACATGGACCTAAGTTTGGAGAAAATGGAGTCGCCACCCGGACGGGCCTGGAAAAAGAAAGGGGTGGATGACTTGATTCCTAAGGAATCCCCAACCCCTTAATGGATTCGAAAAGTTGGGTACGTGTGGGGAAGGTGAGAAATGGCCCAGCACCCCCACAACGCCTGGTTCATTGGAACCGACCTCCTTTACAGGTCTTAATATTATAAAATTCTTAAATATAACAACATTATCCATATTACACATAATAATTAAAAGAAATCATCATTATATTAAAATGAAAGCAATGTCCAAACAAAGAAAATAAATGGACACCTATCCAAGGATGGAAACATGTCCTTACATCACATGCCTAGATAGGACACCCACCAAAAGGTAGAAACATGCCCTTTACATAGGTTCTAAAATAGAAAAGCAAATTAAATTACATGATGTTTAACTAATGAGGTACCCACCAAGTGGAAACATACCTCTTACAACTTTTGGAAATCTAAATTACTTGATAAAAGTAGATAATCATTCATCATAAATAAATCATTCATCAAAGCTATTAATCAAAATATAAAATAAACATCCATCCATGATAAATTAAATAAACCAAGTATTGAAATTAAATAAATTAAAGCATAAGAGATAAATCAAAGCATAATCAAGTATAGAATTAAATAAAGCAAATAAAAGTCCAATTATAACTACTATTTCAATTTAGGGTTCTTTATCTCATGTGTTAAGGTTTTGGAAATTTCATGAATTTAAGCTACTGTGACTTTTATGGAATTAAAATAGATTAAAGATTTTATGTTGTTAAAAGGTTAGTAAGACACTTTGATTAAACAAATTAAGGTTTGAATGGTGAAATCATGAAACTAGGGTTTTAGACACTTTAAAATACTTTGATTTATGATTTTCGGTTATTGGGTTTCTAAGCTACAGTGTAAATTTAATCTATTTATGGTTTTATGGTTTTTAATATTTTAAAAGGATTAGGGTTCATACAAATTAGGGTTTAAAGTTTTAAAAGGATTAGGGTTCATTATTTTGAATTTTGGAAGTTGAATTTGGGTTTAGTATTTTTAGAATTTAGGGTCACGGGTGGTGAATTAATTTTTAGGAATTTGAAAATCAATTTGATAATTTCATGAAGTTTTATGAATATAAACAAATAAATTAAAGATTTTATAAGTAGAAAAGATGTTTTTTAAGGCTTTTTGAATGAAATAGAACCTTCTTTAAAATTTTAAAAGAAACAGAATTTAAATCTTAGTTTTGTTGAAAAATATGTTCAATTAGAGTTTTAAGATTTTTAAGAAGTAAAAATAACAATTTTAAACCTTTTGGAAGATAAACCAACGAAATAAAGCTTTTAACTTTAGAAAAACTAATTTAAAATTCTAAGATTTTAGATTTTGAAAAAAAAAAAAGCAAATTCCTAGTTTTAGCTACTGTGTAAAAAAAAATAAAGAAATTAGAATTTCATACCTTCTTTTGTAAGTTGCACCAAAATTGCTTCTTGGATGAACAAGCTCAAAAGACCAGCCTTTTTGCCTTTTTAATATCTTAAATCGTGTTTCTGCTCCTTTTAAAATCAATTGAATTCAAGCTTTTTCCTTTATGGATTTGGATTTTCTTTTTCCAAGCTACTGTTGGATTTCGGCTCCTTCCATTTACTTGTCTTTGGTCCTTATTTATAGTGGTTTGATGTGGTTTATTCCTAATTAGTCAAGGCAAGTAATATTAATAAAAAAAAAGAAATCAAAACCTAATTGAATTAGGTTTCAAAAAATTTGGGTCGAAAAAATTGCGCTGCCGAAAAAAATTGCCGCAGGAAAAAATGCGCTGGCGAAAAAATTTTGCTGCAGGAAACTACGGCAGTGGCCGTGCGGGCGCGTCACCCGTATAAAAATCATGCGGGTGACCATTTCGCCCGCAGGATTTTCCTGCTCTGATTTTTATTTTTATTTTTATTTTTTTACTTTTATTTGTTTATTTTTATTTTTTATTAGTAAAAATTAGATAATAAAGCAAAAACTATTTAATTAAAATTATTTTGGACCAATTAGACAACAAAAATCATTTTGGGCTAAATAAAACATATTGGACCGGATTGGGTCAAAAATTAAGGGTCTACAGAGCCTAGGTTTGATTTTCTCGACCCAGGTGGGTTTTGAAAGAGAGTAAAGGGAAAATTTTAAAATGTGGTTTGAAATGTTTTACATTTATTTGCATTGACACTTAAAATGGCTTCTAATGTGGTAATTTTGGAAAGAGTGATCATGAATTGAGATGATCACTTGGGAATAGTGTAGTGAAATGATAAAATAAGTCATAAGAACTTGAGTAATGTAAAGAGGAACTTTGGGATTAATGCTTATTCTATTGTGTACAATAGTATTTTAATATTTAATGATAGATGTATTATTAAGAGTAATTAGCAACCCTTAATATTTCGGGGTAATGGAAGATTTGTTAAACAAGAAAAGTAAAATTCTTTAATTTTGTTTATACATAATTTGAAGGATATGTGGGAATACTAATTAATTGATTTGAGGTGGAGTGTGTTTTTGGAGCTAAAAGGATGTTTAAGGTATATAAGTTAGAAAGAGGAATGATGAACTATTTGTTAATTATAGTTTAAATGGATTAAATTTAAAGTCGATATTAATTGTAGTGAAAGTTATTATATTACATTATATTATTAAGGTGTACCTATTCGAGAATCTGAGAATGCAAGGGAAAAGAAAATGTAATTGAGGAAAGATTAAAGTGGAATATATATATCTCTAATCATTATTTGGAGAATTGAAGTATGAATTATTTGCTTATGGGCAAGAATGTATACAAAGTTAGATAATCATTATATATACATTTATATATATGTACATGAGATAATGTTGGTTTAATTGAATTATGTTTAAAGTTAATTATAATATCGGTTATAATATTATATAGTTGATATATGTATAAGCAAGGGAATCGAGGAAAGAGAGAGAAAAATACTATTGAGTGAGCACTGAAAGTAAGTGAACAGTGATGTTTAATTTAATGGAATTTAATGTAAATGTATTGGATTGTATATGGTTGATTCGTTTGAGGAAATTTAAAGTTGAATTTAATTAATATTTTGGTATGTTAAATATTATTCATTTGATTTAAATGGATGAAATTAACAATGATATGTTAAGCAAATTTTAAGAGTATTGGTAATCATTGGCGAAATGGTTCCAAGATTATTGTGTGACTAATTTGATTGGTGATAATACTTAGAAGTGGCGAAGAGTGGAAAAAGTATTGATATATGTAATTGGATGTACAAACTGGATGTATACCTAAAGAAGGGGTCATTATTAATTAGATATGACTAGTATATTATTACAACATTTTGATGAAAAGGTAAATTTGATAATGGGGCATAGAAAATTGTAAAATGATGAATAGCCATTTATTTGAAACAATTAAAAAAATAAATAAATATAAAATAATAATACTTTTGAGGAAAAAAAAAAGTCAACCATTGAGATTAATGGAAACTGGGGTTTAAATTTGATAGAAGTTTGGGAAAGTTAGATATTAATTATTTGATTCAATAAGTGAGTATATATATGACTTATTGATTTATCTGGTTAAGGATTATATATATTTATATATTTGGTGGCATATAAATTAATTGATCTACGACTTACTTATGCCTACATGGGTGTTTAAGATAGAAATGGAAAAAAAGAAAAAAAAATTGAATTGAAGTGAGACTAAGTAAATACATGTTAAGAGTGTGAAATTTATATATGGTGTTGGCAAATAAGATGAAAATAGAGATTATTGGATTCACATAAGTGCATATATCGAGAAAATATGGGTGTGATGTGAATTGGTGAAATAATTCATTTGAGGTAGAAGAGATTTTTTTTACATGGGTAAGTCAACTTATGTCTATGAATTATTATATATATATATATATGGGAATGGCAGTAGAGGTTTAGATTACATGGGCATGTGATATTATCTAATCCATGCATATTTGAGGGATGGAATTTAATCTAGATTGGACAATGAAGAGACTTTGGTAGTATTCCTTAATAATTTATTCATAGAATGATTGAAATTCCAATGGTGGTTTTGATTTAAAGGAATCATAAGTAGAGTCAAATATAGTACTGATTGTTAATCTGTATTGTTAAAGTATGTATATTCATGAGTTTACAAAGAAAAGAGAGATACTAGAATAAGTAAATAGAAATTATGACTCAACAATCAATGTCTAATAAAAAGGTTAGTGTATAATCTAATTAAAGATAAGTGTTATTGAATGAAACTTAATGTAAGTACATTGATATACACTTATTGGTTTGTTTATGAAAGTTTAAACTTGGAATTGATTATAATTGTTAGAGTGTTAAACATAACTTATTTGATTATAATTGTTAGAGAGTTAACCATAACTTATTTGATTTAAGAAAGCGAAATTGGTAAAAAAAAAAAACTTGTTGGATAATTTAGGTATAATTTATAATTATTGGAAATGGAGTTTTGTTGAATAATTATATGGAATTGATATGTGAATGGATATGTATATGTATATATATGAGTTATTGATGATAATGTTGTTGGATCATGTGTTTAGGCTAATGAAGATCAAGTGAATAAAGGTAAATTGTTTTAAAACAGAGTTGATATGTGTTAACTCTTCATATAGTAAGAGTTAGAGAGTAAATGTGTGATTTGAGATGCCATGGGTGTGCGACCACTAAAATATGGGCGTAGCAACGAGATAAGAACTGTTTGAAAAAGAGTTATAATGAAAGCAGTGTTTATCTGTAACCCACGGGCATGGGCTTGAGATGACACAACTTTGAAATACTTTTGATGAGATTGATAGTTTTGTTTCATGTGATACAAGCAAGATTTATGATTAGTATAGTTGGAATTCATAACCTTATGTTAGAAATTTATTTATGCCTATAGACAGTGTGGAAACAGAAAAGAATTATGAAAATATGATGAGTTATAAATGATGTGTAAGGAAAGAAAGTAATTATGTAAATATGGTGACTATATGAAATGTGAGGAGATGATAAATGAGGGGAATTATGGAATGTGATTAAGAGTTATATTGAATGTGTTTGAAAATGGTATAATATGAATAAATTGAAATGAATATTATTTGTGGTGATGGATCCACAGAGAATTAGGATTTAAGAATAAGTTTGACCTAATATAGTTAGGTCATAAATTGAAACAGAATGATGAATTTAAACAGGCTAAAAGTTGACCAAAATAGAATAAGGCTGTGATGTCCATATTGTGATAGTTAGATCAATTGATATGGAATGTGGTAAGTTTACAAGTAATTATTGAGATTCAAAATATATAATTGTATTAAGAGTGTAAGAGATATGTGATAATGTATATAATGTAATGTTCTGATATGTGTGTGGATATGAAAGGAGTTAAAATATATTAGTTGTAAATGATTATAAGAGAGAGATGTTAATTATATTATGACTGGAATGAATCTTAATAAGAAAATAAGATTTTATTGTTGTATACTGGTAATATTAAATTAACATGTGGTAATTGTATAAAGAGTGAGATCAAAGTGGGGGTGTGTAAAATTATTATGTTAAGACTTGTTAATTGGAAATTGGGAATTATTATCATTTGAGGTTTTTACAAATAACTATTTGTAAATATAAGATTAAACAGATATACAATTATGGAAATGACTGTAATGGCTGAATAGACAGTGTTATTGTATAAGTCATTAACTTTTAAATTTAAGGTTATGAGAGTATAGTTTTAAGATAATGAAGTGATAAATATCTTGATTGTAACAAATATGTAATGCATATATGCTAAAGAGATGAATTAATATTGTCTAATGACAATTTGGTTGATGATATGATAATTTATTGTGATTGTTTGATTAAATAAAAAGTATAATGATGAGTTATGAAATTGTGAAAAGGTAATTGAGAATGACCCTAAGAGGGAGAGTAGAAATTATGTAATTTGATAAAGTGATGATTTAATGAGATGATTAATTTCATATGAGATTTTAAGAATATGTTTTGATTTGGATGGTTTATTTCCATAATGGATAATTTCGAGGACGAAATTATTTAAGAGGGAGAGAATTATAACATCCGTAATTTTTAAAAAATTAAAATAGATAAATTAAATAAGTAATTAAAATGGAAAATTGAAGGATTATAAGTGAGAAAATAAATTGTATATGTGAAATATATATGAAATATATATAACAAATACAAAAGTCAATATTTAAAGAAGAAGGTCAAATGGCTAATGGCAAAGTTATAAATATACTTTGTAAAATAAAAATTAATTTAATAATTTAAAATTAAATTAATTATGGATGGAAGAGGTAAATTATGATTTTTTAAAATAAATAAACAAATAATTATTTTATTAAAAATATATTAAAATAATATATATATATGTTCTTAATTTAAATGGAAGGAAAGAGAAAAATCAAAACTTCATCATCTTCTTCTTCTTCTTCAAGGTGGTCGAACCACCATTAGAGACCAAGAGAGCTTTTTTCTTCTTCCAAGCACAAAAAATTGAAGAGGTTTCAAGGATTTAAGTGGAGTTTTTGAAAGTTCTTCATCAATTAGTAAGCTTCTTTACCAATTTTGCAAGCTCTTTGGAAAAATATGAATATATTGAATTTTAGTTTTTGTATTAGCATGACTTAATTGCTTGTTTGGGTATGAAAGATACTATTTTGATTAGTTATTAATCATTCTTAAGTTGGATTGAAGAAAGGATTAAGTTTGAGTGGGTTTGAAGGAAAAACATGATTTAGGGTTATGTATAAATTGGAATTTTTAAATCATGTGTTTTAATTGTGTAAATGGATTCCAAAGGTGTTGTTTTGATGCATAAACAAGGATTTTAAAGTTAAATGATGGATTTACTTAAGTTTGATTAGAGAGTGGATAAGGTAGTATTGAATTTAGAATTTTGCAAGGGAATTTTAAATTTATGGTTGTTTTTTTTATTTTAATGAATAAATCATGTTATTAAATGATTTAAATGATGAAAATAAGCTTGGATTAACATTTGGAATGAGTTGGAATCAAGAACCTTAATTGATGAAGGTTATGGCATTTTAGGATTTTAATAAAGAATGTGGGTTTATTTAATTTGATTGATTAAAATATGTTATAATACGTTTTTAATGATATAAATAAATTTAAAACACCAATTAAAATGGATTAAAATAGAATTCCAATGTTAAAGTAAGGAAATGCAAAATTTTGAGATATTAGTTGGAGCGAGGTTTAATTAGGGTTTAATGTTTTAAATGCCTTGAAATGTGATTCTAAATGATTGTATTTATTCACATTTTGTACAAGCATTAGAAAGAATTGAATTGCCCAACCTTAGTGCTGAAGGGCAATTTGGAAGTGAAGGTTGGAGGGTGATCTTTAGCTTGTATTTGAGTGCTAATTGAGGTACGTATAAACTTTTGATAATTTTAATATATTTGCATTAAATTTTCCATAACACATTTTTGGATAGAAAATGTGTTAAGCTACTTGGTACCTTGAACATTCATGTACATTGTATTATAACATGTGAGTTGTTGAGTATGCATTATGTGCATTATGTAAAGTCATTACTAATGGCTAAAATGAATGTATGTGCATTATATTAAAATAACCCAAAAATATTTGGGTAATATGATCATAATGTTAAACAACATACATTGTGATAAAGTGGTGAGATATGATGAGTAAAAGTGATTTGGCATTGCCAAGGATGAGAAAAATGAGTAAAAGATGCAAAGTGATGAGATATGATGAATTAAAGTGATTGAAATTTCTTTGAATGAGAAAATGAGACAATGTGATGAGAAAAATTGATTATGAAAAATATGTATTATTTGTGTGCCTATGAGATTATCCTTATTATTTGCCTTCGGGGCTAGACGTTGGGCATCACTGATATATGATTTGCCTTTGGGCTAGATGCTGGGCATCACTATGATTTGCCTTCGCTCTAGACGCTGGGCGTCACTTGCCTTCAGGCTAGACACTGGGTGCCAATATGAACCAAAATAGTAACTTTAGGATTTCAATAATATGTTAGATTATTTGGGCCCATTCTTGCGTATGTGTTAATGTGAAGTATAAAAAGATTGTTAGCCAAAAGATCTCAATTTTGATCCTTGACAACTCAAATTGAATGACTTATTTAACATGTGTTTAAAGAACCTTGTTGCAGGATTAGGTTGTTTCAAATAAAGTTGAACAGAGCATACTTAGCGGTTGCACAAGACACAGAGATGACCGCCCCATTCAATTGAAGGATGAAACCTTATCACAGTAGGGTTCGCGGTAAGAAACCAGCCACATTCGCGACCGCACTCCCATAAGAGCGACCATCCTAAATAATGGATGACCGCAACAGTAGAAACCCAAATCATCCAAATTGTAGTAAGGTTCACGGTAACAAGAACGGTGAAGAATACAGTCTCGCTCAACACTCTAGCGACCGCCTTTCAGTATCCATGACCGCACTGATGTTTGAAGAGAAATCTGCTTAAACTGACAGTAGTGTTCACGTCCAAAGGTGCATCCAGAAGTTCAATGCGAGTCTCTCAACTTGACCGCGAACAGGCACCTAGAGCGACCGAGACATTCATATTTAGGCGGACTTGCATTTTGCCTAGTTAAAGAATGCCACGTGTAATGACCGTTGGAAACCCACCTAAGCATTCAAAAAAGGGTGATAGCACCTATCCTATGCGCGACCATCCCGACAACCACAGCATGGGCAAGATTCCTGCAGCAGAGCACTTAAATTTGACCGTTGAAGCAAATTTGAATGCAGCGACCGTGCCTTATCCAAGGGCGACTGCGTGAGACATGAACGCGACCATCCTTGTACCAAGGACGACCACGAACTGCTTCGAACAAGTCTATTAAAAAAGATCTAAACTGCCAAGACTTAATTCTCACTATCTATAACGGTTAGTCAGACCATATTGGCTATAAATAAATTGCTATTCTAAGAGAAAAAGAAGTAGAATCAAAAAATTTATAGCCAAGCAACATATTTTTCTTTTGCTCCAATTTACATTTGAATTGTAATGAATGTTAGGTGTAAGCATTAAAAACACCATTGTAAAAGTTAGAGTGTGAGCTTGAAAAACACTTAGGTTGTGAGAGTAAGCCTAGAAAAACTCTTGTAAAGGTTGTGAGAGTGAGCCTAGTAAAACTCTTGTAAGTGGTTTGAGTGTCAGCCTTAGAAAAACACGTGTCAAGTTAGATGTGAACTTGTAAAAACACCAAAGTTGGAAGTGAGCTTGTAAAAATTCAAAAGATTAGTGAAACCTTAACAAGTTGTTAAGGAAGTGGATGTAGGATTAAAGAAAATCTGAACCACTATAAATCTTGTGCGTTCTTTCAGAAAATCCGAACCACTATAAATCTTGTGCGTTCTTTCTTCTACTCACCACTCAACCATTTTTCTATTCTACATTTCTTATTTGTTGAGTTTAAAATTTGCCATCATTTCTTGAGGAAACCAATTCACCCCCCCCCCCCTCTTGGTTGCCATCTTGGGACAATAATTGGTATCAGAGCCTAAAATTTCTTAGACTTAATTGTGAAATTTGATCCACTATGGCAACTTCTTCTTCATCAAACTCAATATCTCATGGAAATCTTAACACTATCCTTAGACCCTACTTTGATGGAATAGATTATTCCTATTGGAAACACAAAATGTATTTGTTTCTAGATAGTGAAGGGATGGAACTATGGGATTTTGTGGAAAGTGAGTGGAAACCTCCCACCGACATGACAAATCGCTTGCTTGCTATTGTCAATGAACTAAAGAAGTATGGCAAGGTATATGATCAAGGTGATGTAAACATTAAAATCTTGAGAGCCTTAAGAGCTAGAAAGAACTTTGAATCAAAAGTATCATCCATCGAAGAAGCTCATGATCTCAGCACATTGAGAACCGACGAGCTTGTGGGAAAATTACTCACATTTGAGCTACACAGTGAAAAAGAAGAAGATCAAGGTGAAAAAGAAAAGAGAAAACCAATTGCTCTCAAAGCAATCAAAGAAGTTGAGAGCTCAAGCAATGAAGGTACTGATGATGAAGATGAAATGGCAATGTTCTCAAAAAGAATTAATGAATGGAAAAGGAAGAAAAGATTACAAGCAAATAAAAGGTACACTTCCTAAATCCTCCTTCAAAGATAAAGAAAAGAAAAATGAGGTAAAGTGCTATGAATGTGCAAAAACTGGTCACATCAAATCGGATTGCTTCAAAGTAAAGAATAAAAGGAAATGGGACAAAGAAAAGAAAAAGTCTCTCAAAGCCACATGGGATGACTTCTCTTCAAGTGAAGAAGAAGAAGAAGAAGAAGGAATTGCAAACCTATGTCTCATGGCTATTGAAGATGACGCCAATGAGGTATGTACTCAATCCTTTGATCTAGTAGCACATGATGATATTGATGATCTAGATGATAGTGATTTGATTGAGCACATGAACTTTAAAATAGAAAAATATTTTTCTAAAATGATGCTCTATAAGGAAAAAAGCTCTAAGTTAGAAAAGGATTTTATATGCTTAAAGAACTCTGCCTTAGAATTTAAAACCTCAAATGAACACTTGATGGGTTCAATAGAAGAGTTAAATAAAAACTCACATGATTTAGAAAAAATTATTAAAGAGAATGAAATTCTAAAGCATGAACTAAAAGAACTAAAAGAATCAATTTCAAAATTTCATTAAGGAAAGGAAGCCTTAGACACATTAAATGGTAACCAAAGATTACCCTCCTTAAAATATGGATTAGGATTCAATGGCTCAACCAACATTGCACCAAGCACACCAACATTTGTAAAAGCATCTACAACTAAAATTTCTAATGTTGATATTGTAAAGAACAAAGATGCTCACACCAAGTCTAAAAGTTCCAAAAGAACTTTTCATGGCTCATTAGCAAATAGAGCTAAGCTCTCAAAAAATAATCATGCATTTATGTACACTAAACTTGCACAAAAGCAAATTTGTAGTTGTATGCATAATACTTGGAATATGAATAGAAAAATACAAAAATAATAGACACTATGGCAATGTACATACTGCATGAAATTTGGACATAAAAGTTTCTTTTGTCATATTAGAAAGGCTCATCTCAAGCTAGAAGACACCTTTATTACTAACCATCAAGGACCCAACTTCATTTGGGTACCTAAGAAAAGATAACCACTATTACCTTATAGGTATGCCTAAAATCTACTATCAATGAAAGCACATGGCTTGTGGATAGTGGGTGCTCAAGGCATATGACTGGGAATGTAAAGCTCTTTACAAGTATTACCTACAAACATGGAGGTAATGTAACTTTTGGAAATGATGCTAAAGGTAAAATTATTGGTGTTGGCTCCATTGGTTCAATTGGTAAAGATTTAATAGAAGATGTATGGCTTGTTGATGGGTTGAAACATAATTTGCTAAGTGTTAGTCAATTACGTGATAAAGCATACATTGTTAATTTTGATTCCAAAGGATGCAAAATCACAAATTCAAATGGTGTTATCATATTTAAGGGTACTAGGACAAACAACACTTATAATATTAACATACATTCAAATCATGCATTTAAATGTCTAATGTCTACTAATAATGATGCATGGTTATGGCATAAAAGACTAGGACATGCTGGTATGGATCAATTAAAATATATTTGTAATGAAAACCTAGTTGATGGTCTCCCTAAGATAAAATATGACAAAGATAGAATTTGTGAACCTTTTCAGCGTGGTAAGCAACATAAGAGCTCATTTAAATCAAAGAATGTTATAAGTACCTCTAGACCTTTAGAGCTCATTCATTTGGATTTGTTTAGTCCAAATAGAGTTACAAGCTTAGGAGGCAAATTATATGCATTTGTACTTATTGACGATTACTCTAGATTCACATGGGTTAATTTCTTAGCTCAAAAGAATGAAGCTTTTAATTACATCGAAACGTTTGCAAAAAGAGTTCAAAATGAAAAAGGATATGTGATCACATCTATTAGGAGTGATCATGGCAAAGAATTTGAGAATAAAAATTTTGAAAGTTTTTGTAATGAACTTGGCATTTCACATAATTTTTCTGCTCCTAGAACTCCACAACAAAATGGTGTGGTTGAGAGGAAAAATAGAACCTTGGTTGAAATGGCTAGAACAATGCTCAATGAATATGAATTACCATCTTATTTTTAGGCAGAAGCCGTTAATACAACTTGTTATATTGCAAATCGTGTTTACAAAAGGCATCTAACTAATAAAACTTCTTATGAGCTATGGAATGGAAGAATTCCCAGAATTGGATATTTTAGAGTATTTGGATGCAAATGCTTTATATTGACACCAAGGAAAATCTTGGAAAATTTTCATCCAAATCAGATGAAGGCATATTCCTAGGATACTCATCATATAGCAAAACATATACAATATTTAACATGAAAACTCTAGTTGTTGAAGAATCAATGCATGTTGTATTTGATGAATCATCTAAACTTGATCAAACGAAAGGTAGTACTTTCAATGACCCTGTAGGCACTCTTGAACCTCATGAAACTATTGATGCTCCAAAGATCAATCAGTATGAACTTGAAGAAAAGACTCAAGATCTACCTAAGGATTGGCAATACAAGAAAGATCATCCTAAGGAACTCATCATTGGTGAAACATCTAAGGGAGTAGTTGTTTTGTTAGTTTTTGTTATAGATTTGTGTCTTGTTTATTATAATAATTATTGTTTTATTTGGGTATTTTACTAGTTTAAATCAGTTTATTTAATGTTTTTGTTAATTTTGTAATTATAGTTTATTTAATTATAGTTTATTTCAGTGTTTATGTCGTTTTTGATCTAGTTTTTAGTATGGTGTTTATGTTTTGTTAGTTATTGTTTATTTACTTTTTGTTTAAAGTTTGTTTGCGTTTTGTTTTAGGTTAAAAAAAAGCCAAGGAACCAAGACTGAAGAAGAAGAAATCATCACAGTAGGCGACACATGCAAGCGACATGGCCATGTCATCACAGTAGGCGACATGGCCATGTCTCTCCAAAATGAAGCAACACGGCCAAGTCACCTCAAACATGGCCATGTCCCTCCAAATATGCTCAAACACGGCCAAGTCATCACAGTAGGCGACACATGCAAGCGACATGGCCATGTCACTTGGCCATGTCCCTCCAAAAATGCTCCAACACGGCCAAGTCACTTCTGACTTGGCCGTGTCTCACCAATTCCAAAGGCAAAGAAGACTAAAAACTCACAGTGGAAGACACAGGCAAGGGACACGGCCAAGTCACCTGGCCGTGTCCCTCCAAAATGGTGCAACACGGCCAAGTCACTTCTGACTTGGCCATGTCACTCAACAAAGAAGAGAAAGAAGAGAGGCAAGCAGTGGTGGACACAGGCAAGGGACACGACCAAGTCACCTGGCCGTGTCCCTCCAAAAGGCACTCACACGGCCAAGTCACTTCTGACTTGGCCGTGTCCCTCATGAAACAAACGCGCAACGAATTTTAAAGCCGACGTTTCGTATAAAAGGAAAAAGAAAGTTAGGGTTTCGGGGGGTTGACGATTTAGAACAGATTTGGAGCCGTCAAGAGAGTGAACTGAGGGTTTTAAACATTTGTTTTCTTGATTTTGACTTCACTTTGGATTAAAACTAGCTTAGATTAGATTGTTCTAGCCATTGAGACATCCTTCTTGCAAGATTTGAACAAGAGATTCTTCAGAAGCTTCAAGGAGTTTGTAATTTGGTTTTGTTCTTGAACTTTATCTCTTATTTTCATTGAAATTGTATTTATGAACATTAGCATGTCTAAGTTGATTTCTTTGAATATTAATGAGATGAGTATGCTTGAAATCATTATGAACTAATTTGATCTAGTCTAGGGTTTGTATGGATCTACTATGATTGTATGATTTGGTTATTCTCTTAGCTAATAATTTCTTTAGCCTTGATTGAATGAAACATTGTTAATATATAATTGTTGACACCCAATTATGTGTTTTAAGGTATTAGATGATGGATCGAGAGATGAAATTTAATACTTGAACAATTCAATTAAGGACTTAGGTGAATTAGAAATATAACCTATTAAAAAGATTATTTCACTTATAACAAGATTAGTTGAAAGAGGTTTGAATGCGAGAGCTTATTTCCTTGACTCGATTAGTTGAGTTGTTTGAGATTTAATCTTTGAAATTGAATTAGTTAAGAGGAATAACCGTTCATACATATAAGTAGTAGAGAAGTGCAAACCCTAGACCATTTTATCAAGTGAATCAAAACATCAGCTTATTTTAATTTTCTTTGTTTTAAACTTTAAGTAATCTTCTTCATTATTTAGCAATTTAAATCTCTTTATTACTTGTTAAACATAATCTGATAAGCAATTAACCACTTTAGCTTCCTTGAGAGAACGACCTTGGGGTGATCACCTTTGCTACAGCTACCTCGTATACTTGCGAGTGACGCTTTGTGGTAGAGTTAATTTGAGCGCAACAGTAATTAATAGATCTAAAATTAATCATATAGCATTTTGCTTTTGTTTCTCAAATTGAGTCAAAGACCATTGAGGAGGCTCTAAAGGATGAAAGTTGGATGACTACAATGCAAGATGAACTTAATCAATTTGAAAGAAATAATGTTTGGCAACTCACTCCTAGACCTACAGATCATTCAATCATAGGATGCAAATGGGTCTATAGAAATAAGCTTGATGAAAATGGTCACATTGTTAGGAATAAAGCAAGGTTGGTAGCCAAAGGCTATAATCAAGAAGAAGGTATTGACTATGATGAAACATTTACCCCTATAGCTAGATTAGAAGCTATTAGAATATTACTTGCTTTTGCATGTCACATGAACTTTAAACTCTTTCAAATGGATGTTAAAAGTGCATTTCTAAATGGACTCATAAGCGAAGAAGTTTATGTAGAACAACCTCCTGGTTTTGAAAACTACAAATTTCCTAATCATGTTTTCAAACTTACCAAAGCTTTATATGGATTGAAACAAGCACCAAGAGCTTGGTATGATAGACTTAGTGCATATTTGATTAAAAATGGTTTTTCAAAAGGAAAAGTTGATACAACTCTCTTTGTTAAAAAGGACAAACATAACATTTTAATTGTACAAATTTATGTGGATGACATAATATTTGGAGCTTCTAATGAAACCTTGTGCAAAGACTTTGCTTGTTGTATGACTAGGGAATTTGAAATGAGCATGATGGGTGAACTCAAGTTCTTCCTTGGATTGCAAATCAAGCAATGTAAAGATGGGATCTTCATCAACCAATCCAAATATACAAAAGAACTCATCAAGAAATTTGGAATGGATGGCTGCAAAACTAGTAAGACTCCTATGAGCACATCCTTGAAATTGGGTAAAGATGAAAATGGTAAAGCAGTAGATGAAAAGAAATATCGAGGTATTATCGGATCACTACTTTACTTAACCACTTCTAGACCTGATATAATATATGGTGTATGTCTTTGTGCTAGATTTCAAACTTGTCCTAAAGAATCACACTTGAATGCTACTAAGAGAATTTTGAAATATTTAAGTGGTACAATGCATTTAGGTCTTTGGTATCCTAAAAACATATCATTTCATATATTAGGTTTTTTGGATGAGAATTATGCTGGTAGCATCTTAGATAGAAAAAGCACAACAGGAGCATGTCACTTTCTTGGCAATTGTCTAGTTTCTTGGCATAGTAAGAAACAAGCATTGGTTGCTTTATCTACAACGGAAGCCGAATATGTTACAGCATGTTTTTGTTGCACACATGTATTATGGATAAAACAACAATTGCTTGACTATGGCAAAGTATTTAACAACATCTCCATTAAATGTGACAACACTAGTGCTATCAATTTGTCTAAAAATCCTATCCAACACTCTAGATCTAAACATATAGATATTAGACATCATTTTTTGAGAGAAAATGTACAAAACTAGAATATAGTCTTAGAGTTTATAGATACACGTAATCAACTTGCTAATATCTTTACAAAACCTTTGAATGAAGATAGGCTTAACTTTATTAAACTTAATTTAGGTATGATTGATGGAATTACCCTGAATGAATAAAAAATTTGGCTATCAATAAAAATTTCTTAAACATCTCAACGCATAGAATTTTTGCTTAAAAAATCCATCATCTTTCATGTCTCTTTCATTTTTGAGCTACTCGCGTTAGCTCCAATGCCTATAGCAATCGCTATCTTGCCAGACAAATTCATCTAAATTGATACCTCTGTGAGCGGTCAGGAAACTCTGTGCGCGGTCGCAATAACTTAAACAGTTTTGACTGTTGTAGACATTCTCTGCACTCGCGAGCACACTAATTTTCCTACTGGACTCTAGAGTGTCTTCGCGATCGCACCTATACAAATAGGCGACCGCACTCTGTACACTCTCCTCGAAATTTTGTAACCGTTGACTGTATGACAGGTCGCAATTTTCAACTCTCAACAGTCATAAACGGCTATTTTCTTAATTTCTTCTATTTAAGACCAGTATACATCAGTTCCTTGGATCCTTTACTTCTTATAACATACAAACTTCCCTCCAAATCTTCAAAATCCTCTCAAGATCATCTCCTTCTCAAACACTCTCTGTTTTCCAGTTTTCTTCCTGTTCTTCAAATCTAATGGCCCCCAAAAAGAAAATAACCTCCAAAGGGAAAGGGAAAGGAAAGAAGCCTTTAGGAATCATCATAAGAGAACCAACAGATGTTCCTCCATCTCCTCCACAGTCTAGAAGAGGTGAGAAAATTCATAAACCTCACCACTAAACCCCTGAGGAAGATGTGAGATATGCCATGCTAAAGAGAAAGAAAATTGAAGGAACCAAATCTCCACTTGGTGGAATGCTCTCTGCCCTCAACATTAAAGATGAGATTGAAAGTCTACTTGATGTTCTTGGCTGGAGGAAATTTGTATTTCCTGAAGAGGTAGGTTATTCTAGTTTAAGTAAGGAATTTCTCATGTCCTTTCAGATTGAAAAGAGTGCAAATTCTGCACTAGGGTGGTATGGGGTTAGATTTAAGTTATTTGACCAATACCTAGCCTTAACATTAGAGGACTTTGGAAAAATCTGGGACTTTCCTATTAATGGAATAACATCCTACAATGATTTAGCCTTCTCCAATCAAACACTCTCTACTTTTTGGCAAGAAATTCTGGGGAAACTTCATTTGAAAAAGAGTCAAAAGCTAGACACATCAAATCCCTCACCCATTGGATGCTTCATAGGATCATCACCTACACCATACATCAAAGGGCTGATGGGAATGAAAAGGTAACAAAAAGAGATCTCATCTTCTTATATGCTTTCACCCACAACATCCAAATGAACACAACAAAGTTCTTGATCGACACATTGTATCACCATGTTGTCACAAGAACTGGAACTTTCTTCTTGTCCTCACAAATAACTCAAATAGCTAGGCACATGAACTTGCTAAATGATCTTAACTTAGCTACCTTGAGAAACCCTTTCAATATTGCCTCAAGTGCCATCACCATTGACTATCTAGAACATGCTGGCTGTGTAAGGAAGATTGATGGTACATATGTGTATTACTTTGGCAAATAAGGTGTTGTGGATAGACAAAAGAAAAGACCAAGGTACACCATTGAGGAAGAAGGAGACTCCTTGAACATTGCTGTTGAACTACCTCCCAAAGCTTCCTCATCTAAACCTACCCAAACCAGCTCTCCTACAAAACTCATTCTAAAAGCTATCAAATCACTCTCCAAGAAACTCTCTCGGTTCAAGAAAATTGTCTCCAAGAGATTCCATCACTTGAACAAAAGGATTGACCTTGTATCTCACATGCATCATGATCTCTATGACATATAAGGCAAACTGGACTTGCCTCAATGCAATCTTGAGGATTGGGATATAAGTGATCACACAGAAAGTCTCCCTGAAGAAGAATCTTTCAGCACTAGCTCTACCAGCAATGTCCCTCTTGATAAGGGAAAAACTCCTTTAGAAGAAGAAGAGCTAGATGAGGATGAAGATTCTGATTAGTTTATTTTTCCTGTTATGTTTTGTTATTTTGATTTTGTTTTCTTTTTATGTTTCCTATTTTACACTATCTTTGTACTGCCCTCAATATAATAAATTGTGTTTTACATAAATAATGCTTATAATCTTATCATTGTCTTTAAATAATTCTCTTATATTGTGCATTTTGACTATGACAAAGGGGGAGAGAAATAGACAAAGAAAGAAATAGACAAAGAGGGCGAGATATACAATGGGAATCATATTTTACTAATATACCAAATTATACTCCAACATAAACATGACTCATGCATATATTTAGGGGAAGCATTGTAAAACTTTATTAACATTCAACACATGAGCATTTTAAATTAAGGGAGATTGTTAGCCAACCTAATTTACATTTTTTCAATTTATTTCATCATTCCATTTGATTGTCAAAGTCAAAATGGGGGAGATTGTTAGCCAAAAGATCTCAATTTTGATCCTTGACAACTCAAATTGAATGACTTATTTAACATGTGTTTAAAGAACCTTGTTGCAGGATTAGGTTGTTTCAAATAAAGTTGAACAGAGCATACTTAGCGGTTGGACAAGACACAGAGACGACCGCCCCATTCAATTGAAGGATGAAACCATATCACAGTAGGGTTCGCGGTCAGAAACCCGATCACATTCGCGACCGCACTCCCATAAGAGCGACCGTCCTAAATAATGGACGACCACAACAGTAGAAACCCAAATCATCCAAATTTCAGTAAGGTTCACGGTAACAAGAACGGTGAAGAATACGGTCTCGCTCAACACTCTAGCGACCGCCTTTCAGTATCCACGACCGCACTGATGTTTAAAGAGAAATCTACTTAAACTGACAGTAGTGTTCGCGTCATAAGGTGCATCCGAAAGTTCTACGCGAGTCTCTCAACTCGACCGCGAACAAGCACCTAGAGCGACCGCGACATTCATATTTAGGCGGACTTGCATTTTGTCCAGTTAAAGAATGCCACGTGTAATGACCGTTGGAAACCCACCTAAGCATTCAAAAAAGGATGACCGCACCTGTCCTATGCACGACCATCCCGAGAACCACAGCATGGGCAAGATTCCTGCAGTAGAGCACTTAAATTTGACCGTTGAAGCAAATTTGAATGCAGCGACCGTACCTTATCCAAGGGCGACCACGTGAGACATGAACGCGACCATCCTTGTACCAAGGACGACCGCAAACTGCTTCGAACAAGTCTATTAAAAAAGGTCTAAACTGCCAAGACTTAATTCTCACTATCTATAACGGCTAGTCAGACCACATTGGCTGTAAATACATTGCTATTCTAAGAGAAAAAGAAGTAGAATCAAAAATTTTATAGCCAAGCAACATATTTTTCTTTTGCTCCAATTTACATTTGAATTGTAATGAATGTTAGGTGAAAGCATTGAAAACACCATTGTAAAAGTTAGAGTGTGAGCTTGAAAAACACTTAGGTTGTGAGAGTAAGCCTAGAAAAACTCTTGTAAAGGTTGTGAAAGTGAGCCTAGTAAAACTCTTGTAAGTGGTTTGAGTGTCAGCCTTAGAAAAACACTTGTCAAGTTAGGTGTGAACTTGTGAAAACACCAAAGTTGGAAGTGAGCTTGTAAAACTTCAAAAGATTAGTGAAACCTTAACAAGTTGTTAAGGAAGTGGATGTAGGATTAAAGAAAATCCAAACCACTATAAATCTTATGCGTTCTTTCTTCTACTCACCACTCAACCATTTTTCTATTCTTCATTTCTTATTTGTTGAGTTTAAAAATTGTCATCATTTCTTGGGGAAACCAATTCACCCCCCCCCCCCCCCTCTTGGTTGCCATCTTGGGACAACAAAGATTAAAGATTATATTTTTAAGTGGAATTGCATATTACATTGTAAAATATTATGATACAGCATTGTGCATTATTATTATTCTAAAGTTTTATTATTATCAAAGTATGTACTGCTAGGCTTTTAGCTTAGTGCATTATAATTCACCTCGCAAGTGACAGGGTTGATCCGTTAGATCCAGAGAGTTCATCTAGAGCTACTCAGGTCTAGGCTTGGGATTAGTGTGCTTAGAAATAAGTTTTTGATTGCCACATTATTAGAGCCAGTTGCTATCATTTATATTTTCTATTTATTAAAACATGCCATAATTATGTGTGTAATATATTTATGTTTTTGGAAGTATTGTAACATATTAAGAACCTTTAGACTAATTTTGTGATATTTGATTGTATATATATACTTTATAAATATATATGTACATATTTAAATGTTTTGGGGAAAATGTGGAGAAACTGAGAAGTCGGGGTGAAATGTTGATTTGTTTTTATTGGGAGTGTGTTTTTATGCAGGTTAAGTATTGTTGGAATTTTTGGGATATCCATTTTACAGATAAAACTCTAGCGAATTTTTCTCATAGATTTATTTTATATAAAATACTTATTTTGAGTAACTACAATTAATTATGAATATTTTACCTACTTATTAGAAATACATTTTAATTGTTTGGGATTTTAAATTGAGAATATGAAAATTTAGTTCTTTTTTATTAAACCGATTTGTGACATTCTTATACTTTATATGGGTATTTTACATATATGAAATGTATGTATTATATGCATATAGGGTATAAAGGTATTACAAAGGTAACATTGCATTACATAAAATTTAACAAAGCAAAGAAAAAGAAAAACAAAAGAAAATCTAATCTTTTCTTTTTCTATATAGAGGTGGAGTAACTTCTTGGGGTTCTTCCATATCACCTTTATCAATAGGTGGAGTAGGAGTAGGAGAGTTGTCATGGCATGATGCAAATGATTCTTCATATGGACTCTCAACATATTCACTCACATCCCATTCTCCAAGATCACATTGAGGGATATCAAATTTCCCTTTTATTTCATAGATGTCATGGTGGACATGTGATAAGTGATCAATCTTTGATTGAGTTTGGTGATCTTTTTAGTGACATCCTTTTTGAAATGAGTGAATTATTTTTGGTGAGAGTGAATTGCATTGAGGATGAGCTTTATGGTTTTAGATGATTCACTTTTTTCTTTGGTGCCTTTGGTTAGCTTTGGGGAATGCTCAATTTCTACTTCTATAGGTTCTCCACCTTCTTTTTTAGTGATGTGATATCTAGGCTGCTTTCTCTACCTTTAAATCACACCTTTGCTGTAAAAGACATATTCCTAGTGATCATCGACCTTTTGGATATATCTAGCATGTTCAAGGTAGTCAATGTTGATGGAGTTTATGGCAGGGTCAAGTGGATCACTTAAGATAGCTAGGTTTTCAAGGGTAAGCAAGCCTAAATGCCTAGCTATTTTAGTGATTTGAGAGGATAGAAAGAATGTGTCAGCCCTATACTTTCCATGGTGAAGAAATGTGTCAATTAAGAATCAGGAGGTTTGAACAGGTTCATTGTTTTCCAAGGCATATAGAAAAAACAAGTCACGTTGTATGACTTTTTCATTTCCATCACTCCTTTGGTGGATAGTATAGGTTATGATTATGTGGAGAAGCCAATAGCTCAAGGATTTGAAATGACTGGCTTTGGAGGATCTATTGTTGTACTCAATTTCTATAGAAACTTCACTCTAAAAAGTTGGAAATTTTTCAAGGGAAAGTCTTTTTTAGTGTAGGAGAATGCCCCATGAGTTTGAAATCCCCAAACTTCAGCCAATTCATTTTTACATAGGGCAAACTGTTTATTAAACAACCTAAAATAATCTCCATGTAAGCCAATGGGAGCATTATAGTTCTTTTCTAATCTTAAGGTCATCAAAAATTCTCTAGATAAACTAGAGTATCCCAACTCATTTGGAAAGACAAAATGTCTCCACCCTAATCTATCAAGATATCTATAGAGTTCCCCCTTTATGTTAAGGGAATCCCTTCAGCAAGCATTTTGGTGGGTTCAAGGTTTAATTAAGGTCAAAAGAAATATTTAATTTTAATTAAATTAATTAAAATGGAAATTGAGTTAAGTTGAAGTGGATATTTATATATTATATTATTAAAATTGCTTGGTTGAGATTTAAAGAGAAGGTTGTATATTTAAGAGTGGTTGTGAGTAGTTGACTTTGCTCTTCTTTCTTCATCTTCTTCTTTTTCTTTCTTTGTTGGCCGGCTATCACCATAGCAAGAGAGGAAAGAGAGATTTTGCTCATCCAAACTCAAGATTGAAGGGTGTTTCAAGTGATCAAGTTGGAAATCTAAGGGTTTTCATCACTTTTGGTAAGTTTTTCACTTGATTCCTTGGTTTTCTTTTAAGTTTGTGTTTTGAGTTTGGTGTTTGATTTTTGATGGTATGTGTATATTTGATTTTGGTGTATATGAGAGTGTTTGATCTTAGTGGTGTTGATTTTGGGATTGGTTTGAAGGAAAGGTTAAGTTTGGTGTTGGAAGAGCAAGTGTTGTGTTTTGTGTAGGTGATGGTTGTGATTTGTGTTTGATGTATGTATTGAGTTATTTTGGTGTTTTTGCAAGTTATTATGGTTTATTGATGTGTTTGGTTAAGTTTATTTGGAGTGGAAGATGGTAAAATTAAGAGATTTGTTAGATGTGGTGTTGTTGGTGTCGAAATCAGGATTTTTTACCTGACACGCCCATGAGCACAACCAAGTCTTTGGGCATGTCAATGATTCTATTTTCTGGATGGGTGACATGACCAGTGACATGCCCATGTCACTGAGCGTGTCACAGCTTCTGTGTTGGAGTAGTATTGACACGGCCAGTGACACGCCCATATCACTGAGCGTGTCATAGCCACTGTGATGTTGGTGGATTGACACGACCAGTGACACGATCATGTCACTGAGCGTGTCATAGCTACTGTGTTGAGGGAGGATTGACACGGCCAGTGACACGCCCATGTCACTGAGCGTGTCAAAGCTTCTGTGTTGTGAGTTTAGGGCATGGTCAGGGACACGCCTGCATTGTTAAGCGTGTCATGTGTAGAGTTTGCCCTAGTTGGTTCTTAGCCTTATTATCTCATGTGTATCTCTAAGTAAGTGTGTATCATCATTTTTGGATTAGGTTTTGAAAAGATTGAGTTGCCATAATCCAAGTGTTGGAGGATTCTTGGAAGAGGAAGTGTTTAGATTAGTGTGAGTTGCTCTTGAGATAAGTACAAACTTTAATTAATTGCATACATTTATATGACATTGGGACTTAACACATTTAGTTGAGAAATGTGTTAAGTTACTTGATACATTGTTGATTAATGAGTTATATGTTATGATATGCATAATGTGAATTATGTTGATGTATCAATGCAATTGAGTAAAGTATTGTATATGAAAAGAAATGTGGAAATATGTGATATGAGATGTGAAAACATAATGTAACCAATCGATATTGAGATTAAATAGAAGAATGAGAAAAGATGATATATTAGGGCAATGAGCCTAGTTTGATTATAAGAAATGAAATGAGAAATGAATTGTGAAAGAGATTGATAATGAGATAAATGAATTAATTGTGTACCTAGTATGTTATTCAATTTTCAGAGTTCTGAGTTTGGCGGCATGCCTATGAATCGCTGGGCAGGTGAAAAGACCGGGTCGTAAGCAGAGCCCAGCTGAAAAATGTGAAATATGATGTTTTTAAGGTGAAAAGACCGGGTCGTAAGCCTCAAAAACTGTAACAGTCTAGCCGGGTTGAGGACCAAGATACTGGGGCCCTAGGGTCTAGCCGGGTTGAGGTCTAAGAGAGTGGGTCTGTTACATTATCCATGGATATATATATCGCCTACGGGCTTGATGAATGTGATTATGGATCAAAGAAGTAACTCTAAACTTTGAATAGCATATTAGATCCTTTTTGGGCCCATGCTTGTCTTTGTTTAAATGTGAATCATGAATGATGAAACAATTGAATGATATAATGAAATGTAATGTTATGAAATGTGATGTTCTTGTGAATTTTTTATAATATTTGAAAGTATGACATTTGCATTACATTAAAGCATATTGTTAGAATGGTTTGTACCACTATGTCGTTGGCTTAGAACGATTGTGGTTCATCGCGCAGGTGACAGGGTAGAACCGGAGAGTTCAGCTAGACTGAGTTGAGTCTAGACTTTGAAGTGCTGATTGTGGACTTTAAGATTAGAGACGAAATGCCAAACATGTATAAACTTTATGTTTTGTAAATATTGATTTTGATGTATATATATATGTAAATACCGCTACATTTTCCGCTGCTAAATAAACAAATGTTTTATCTATTATGTTCCATAATATATCTAAAATGTTTTAAGTTTTCTCGTATTGAAATTATGAAGAATGATTGGTTTATTTAATATAAACCGTGACATTCCTGTATCCGGTATACGTATACTACAAATGTGGTTGTATGTAGTGTTTGTATATGAGGTATAGGGGTGTTACATATTTATACAATAAAATTATAGACAATGAATTAATTGAAAGCATAGGAAAAACCCCTTGTGCATATGACTAGAGCTAGAACTCTTATTCTTCCTCCAACTCCACTTGATTATAATGATGAAATCAAAAATCCTCTTCAAAAGTGTTGCTAAAAACATCTGCTAAAAGAATGAAAATCAATGAAAAACCCTAATTTCCATCTCTGTATGTCTGTGTCGCTTTTGTATATCTCTATGTGTATCTCTTTTTTAGTCTTTCCTTTTCTTTTTGATTTGCCTAATCAGCCCACTTTTTGCTCCATAAAATTCTCTCTCATATCAAATCTAATCTTCTTTTTAAAAAACAAAAATGTGCATGTGCTTTTAACTTATCAGGTACGGCATGACCAAGACATCATTCACCCTAGCCATGTCTCTTAGCTTCTTTCTTGGACATGGCCAAGACTTGTGACCATGGCCTTCTCTGCTTGTATTCACATTTTGTTCTCCTTGAATGGAACACGGCCAGGTTTGGTTTGTCTTGGCCGTGTTTCTTTAACTTTAATCTGGACACAGGTAAGATGAGTCATGTCCTAGCCATGTCATGAGAAATGGTCAGTGAATGACCAAGACGTGTGGGTGTATCTAGTTCTACCTAAATTTTGAGTTCTTCTTATGAAGGACACACCAAGCTCCAAGTTGTCCTAGCCATGTCATGTGACACGGCCAAGATAGAAGGTTGTGTTTAATTTTTTCTTCTATCATGGACTTGCAACCAAGAGACACGACCAGGACCTCATCCATCCTAGCCAGGACATGGGGCATGGCCAGGCTAATGGGTGTCCTGGCCAAGACATGGGACATGGCCAAGACCTCAAGTTGTGTTCAATTCTATTTGTCCTCCAATCAGCTTCAAATGATGAACTTAACTAATCCTTAATTTGTTAGGGATGATCCAAACCTTCCTTAGCTAATTTATTGCCTTTTATAAGTCCTCATACCTTGACATAAAACATAAAAACCTGATAATAAACTTGAATAAACTATTTAGAAAACAACTAAAAAGTAAACAAAACTATCCTAAAAACATATATAAAAATTATCATAACACTTGTACATAAGAGTTGTGAAAAATTTTGCATTACTAGTCATGTGCCTTGAACATCCACTATCCAAAAGCCAAATACTTTCACTGATAGTAGATTTTAGACATACCTATAAGATAATGAGGTTTATCTTCTTTTAGGTACCCAAGTGAACTTGGGTCCTTGGGGGTTAGTTATAGAATGATCCTCTAATTTGAGGTGTACCTTTCTAATATAACAAAACATGTTTGTGTAACCATATTTCATGCAATAATGACATTGATATAAAGGCTTATGTCTTTGCATATTTCTTCTACTCAATTTAGAAGAATTATGTTGGATGTGTTGACAATCACCAATATGTTTAATATTTTCTTGTTTTTGTGCATGCTTGTGCTTAGTTCACGCCTAGAATACAAATATGCATAATTTTTTGAGACTTGAGTAATGTTGTTGGGACTTTTAGGCTTTGTGAGTGCATTTGTATTCTTTACAACTTCAACACTAGAATTTTGAGTTGTAGAAGCTTTAACAAATGTTGGTGCAATAGATGTAGTAGTAGTTGAGCTATTGAATCCTAAGCCATATTTAGAAGAGGGCGATCTTTGAGCACTAATTAATATATCTAATACTTCCTTTACTTCTTAAAATTTTAAAATTGAATTCTTTAATTCATTTATTTCTTCATTCAAAATCTTATTTTCTTTAACAACGTTATCCAAGCTAGGTGAATTTTTTGATACTTCATTTAAAGATTTCATCAATTGTTCATTTGAAGTCTTTAAATCTAAAGTAGTATTCTTTAGTGAAATGAAATTATTTTCTAACTTAGAATATTTCTCTTTATATAATATCATTTTTTGAGAAATATTTTTGTACCCTAAGATTCATATGCTTAATTCAGTTACTATCATCTAATACATTATCAACATTATCATAATTAAAGTTTAAAGAAGAAGTACCTACCTCATTGGAGTCATCATCATTTTTCATAGCCATAAGACAAAGATTTGCAATTCCTTGCTCTTCTTCTTCCTCTTCTTCACTTAAGGTATCATCATCCTCTATGGATTTGAGAGATTTCTTCTTTTCCTTATCCCATTTCTTCTTGCTTTTCAATTTGGGACAATCCATTTTGATGTGATCCAATTTTTCATATTCATAGCATTTTACTTCATTTTTCTTTTCCTTATCTTTGAAAGAAAACTTGGAGAAGTTACCTTTTGTAATATCCCAAAGTATGCCCTAGAAGTTTTGAAATAAATATTGTTGAATTTGGATTTAATATGTGTGTTTAATTGAAAGAGAAATGAAGTGAAGAGAGAATGTATATGTTGTATATATGGCAATATATATAACATATATACAAGTCAAAATGGAGGGTCAACTAAAGAAGATATTTAATTTGTTATGTGTGAAATTACTAAAAAGGAAAGTAAGGGAAAGGGAGTTAAATAGATAGAAGAGGGTATTTAAGTAATTGTCTTATTTGGAATACTTGGTGGAGATTTAAAGAGATGAGAAATTTGACTTTGTCTCTTACACTTTTTCATTTTCTTTTCCTTTCTCTTTGTGTTGGCCAGACATCAAGGAAGCAAGAGAGCAAAAGAGGGTTTTTGAATTCTAAGAGCTAATTGAAGGAAGAATCAAGTGATTGAGTTGGAAAATTTTGAAGTTTCATCAACTTTGGTAAGTTCTCTCTTGATTTTTCTTGTTTTTATTGAAGTTGGGTTTGAGTTGATTTGGGGATTTTTGATAGTGTGATTTTATTTTATTGTGGTGTGTTTGTGTGTGTTGGGATTGAATTAAAAATAAGAAGTTAAATTGGTGTTGGTTTTGGAAGTGTTGAGTTGAGTTTGAATTAGGGTTTTGAATTGATAATTGTGGTGGATGTTGAGTTTGGTTAATTATTTTCATAGATTTTCATGTTGTTGGTGTTTGTTGGAGTTGTAAGCATAGAATATGTGAATTTGGTCAGAAACAGAGGCATTTTAGATTCCACGCCCGTGGCCTTTGGTTGCCACGACCGTGGCCATTTGTAGCCATGGCCGTGGAGGTTTGGAGCAAGGGAGGCAGAACCATTCTCTAACCCATGCCCGTGGGGGTTGGGGTGGCCACGGCTGTGGGCTCTATTATGTGGTGTTGAGTTATAATTTGTGATCTAAAGGTCTAAGATGAGGTTAATAAGTGATAAATTGTATTGGAATTCATGTATTGTATCATTTTTGGATTAGGTTTTTGGAAGAAGGTGATTTGCCCTAATTTAGGAAGTGAAGAATTCTTGGAAAAAGAAGAGTATAGAGTTGTGTGAGTGTTCTTGAGGTAAGTACAAACTACATTATTGCATACATTTATATGATGTTGAGGCTTAACACACACTTGTTTGTAAATGTGTTAAGTAAACTAATGCATTGTTGATGCATGTTAATAATGTTATGTTGGTATAATGTGAATGTTGTGATGAGCATGTGAAATGTATGCTAATACAATTGGTTGTGCACACTTGAATAATGAAATGTAAAACCAATGTGATGGATTATAATGATGTAAATAGGATGGTTAAAGTATGTTTGCCTATATGACAATGAAATGCAATGTGACATGTGAAAGATATGATGAATTGCTCTAATGTGATTTGAGATAAGATGCAAAACCATTGTGATTGGCTAAGATGATTCAATTGAAATAAGTGGGGCATATTTGCCTAAATGATGATGAGAATTGAGAATGGAATTGATAATGAAATAATAAATCAATTTTGTGTCTAATGTGTTATTCATTTTCAGAGTTTTGTTGTTGGTGGCATGCCTATTAGTAACAATCTCTTGAAGTTAGGTTGGGCTTGATCCTTGAAGCCAAGTTGGGTTGAAGTTTAACATGTTTTACTCCCCTTGAAGCTTGGTTGGGTCTAGTCCTTGAAGCCTAATTGAGATGTTACAACCCTTGAAGCTAGGTTGGGTTTGGTTCTTGAAGCCAAGTTGGGTTGATACTTAGCATGCTTTGTTCCCCTTGAAGCTTGGTTGAACCTAAATCCTTGAAGCCTAGGTGGGATAATGATAAATGTAATAATTAAACCAAAACATTAACTCTGAAAGTTGAATGGCATATTAGTGTCTTTTGGGCCCATGCTTTTCTTTGTTTTCAATGTGATTCTTGAATGGTGAAACCAATGAATATAGAGATTATTGATATTGCATAAGTATTTTGTTGAGAATAAATGTTTGATATGATCTTAAGCAAAGTAAGATATTGAAGTATAACATTTCTTGTGAATGGTGTATGGCATTGATTGTGTGACATTGGCATTGCATACAAACATAATATTATTATAGTTTGTACCACTAAGCCGTTGGCTTAGCGCGATTATGATTTATCGCGCAGGTAACAGGGAAGAACCAGAGAGTTCCTCTAGGCCGAGTAGAGTCTAGATTTGGTGGTGTTGATAATGAAGCTTAAAGATCGAAGACATACTGCCAAACATGTATATATTTTATGTTTTTTGTAAAACTTGAGTTTTGATGTATTTGTAAGTATTTGTTATATTTTCCGCTATGTTTTGAATAAACTTTTTTATTTATTGTGTTTTATAAATTTCTTTAAATGTTTTAAATTTGCTCATATGATGACAAAATAAGTGAGTCATTTGTTTAGTAATCCGTGATATTTCTATATTCAGTATATGTATATTACGATCGTTATAGCATGCTATGTACGTATACAGGATATAGGGGTGTTACACCTTTAGCTTGCATTCTTCTCTTTCTCTTCCAATCACTAACTCTCTTGGATAGCATTATCATTTCTTCATCATCATCACTATCCTCTTCACTTGAGCTATCAACTTCATTGATAACTCTGATTGCTATAGTTTTTCTCTTGTCCTTCTCACCCTTGTCATCTTCCTTTTCATTATGCAATTCTAAGGTAAGAAGTTTCCCCAATAGCTCATCGGTCCTTAGTGTACTAAGGTCATGAGCTTCTTCAATTGAGGATACTTTTTACTCAAAGTTTTTTTAGCTCTAAGTGCTCTCAATATTTTTCTATTGACATCACCTTGATCATACAACTTTCCATATTTCTTCAAGTCATTGACAATAGCAAGTGATTTGTCATTTTGGTGACATTTTCATTTGGCTTCATCTTAAAGAGTTCATACTCATGTATAAGCATTTAGGTCTTGGTGAACCTCATGTGGGTGGTACCCTCATGATAATTCTCAAGAGTTTTTCAAATGTTGTATGCACAAGTAAGATGTTGAACTATTTCACCTTCTAATCTTAACATGGACTTCATCAAGATGGAGGCTGCCCTATTGTTCTCATAAAGAGCCCTTTCTTAAGCATTGGCCCCTTATGCTCTAGGACAAGGCACTTGAACACCACAACCTCATGAATAGGAGGTTTCCACTCATTTATCACACATTTCCAAAGCTCAATTCCCTCACTATCAAGAAACAAATACATTTTGTGTTTTCAATAGGAATAATTGATCCCATCAAAATAAGGTCTAAGATGAGAGTTTAAATTTCCATGAGAAGGAGAAATTGTGGTGCAAGAAGAAGTTATTGTAGAAGTGTTTATTGGTGTGGCTGCCATTGTGGATCAAATTTCATAATTAGGCTTCTTGAAATTTTGAGGTTTCGATACCAATTGTGTCCCAAAAGAGGGATGATAATTGGTTGATTTGAAGAGGTGATGGCAAATTATAAATTAAAAACAAGATTAAGAAGAGAGTAGAGAGATGAATAAAGTAGAGAAAATTGCACACCAGAGATTTATAGTGGTTCAGATCAAATCAATCCTCCATCCACTCCCCAACTTCAAGTTGAGATTTTTACTCACCTTGGATTTTTACAAGCTCAATCCTAACTTGGTATTTTTTACAAACTCACACCGAACTTTCACAAGGTTTGACTAACTTTCTCATAACCCAATAAGAGTTTTCCTAGGCTCACTCTAAAACCTGAGTATTTCAAAGCTAACACTCAAACTTCCAATGGTATTTAATGCTCACACCCAACACTCAAAGAATTGAAATAGAAATTTTGATACGAATAAACAAAAGTTGTTAATCTTGGCTATTGCAATCACAATCACCTTAAAAATGAGTTTTCTTGTGGTATTTATAGCCTTCAAGTCTTCAACTAGCCATTTGAAATGGTTTCTACATATTTGATTCTTGTTTTCCACTAAAGTCATTACTGAAACAAGTATGGTGATCACCATACAACTTGTGCAGTCACCATACAAGATGTGCGGACGCCTTTCAATTCACATGGTCATACAATTTGAATTTTCTCTAATGGCTATCTCCAACAGTAGAGTCAAGTTGTCCGACAGGAGCATTGGTCCCCATACCTTGCTAGGATGTCATATCTTGTGGTCGCACCAAAACATTATGCAGCCACACAAATACCAAATGACCATTTGAACATCTACCTTTGTTCCACGTGTTGATATATTATTCATCCATGATGTTTGGCGCTAAAATTTAAATTTGATGATTTTGTGCTATTGCACAATTCAAATTTCTCACCGCACAACACTATCTCTATCTCTTTTATGTCTTGGTGCCATTCTACTTCAAGTCTTATGCAGTTGCTCTAGTAGCGGAGCGAAAGCATAAAGCTTTGGGCAGCCAATGATGTAACGCACACTCTGGACATTATCACTTCTGTGAGATTCATAATTTTTCTTTATTCATTGGTGCGGTCGCATGAAGGAATGGGGCAGTCATATAAATCATAGCGGTCAGCTTATCATCGCGCCAAAGATCATGATCTCTTTTGTGCTTTGAGTGGTTCCTCTGCTCTTGCTATCGTTTGGTCACTCAGTCCTATTATGCGATCTCACAAGTGTTGAAATAATTTAATTGTAAATGCAAACTTGTTGAACTCATTAGTATCCATCAATTTGATTGTCAATGATTAAAATAGAGTTTAATTGTCAGTGATTTGGCCAACATCTATAAAAGGTATCTTTGAGACTCTCTCAAAGATCCATCCACCTTGACCAAGAATTCCTAGAGTAACATCTTCCTACAAGAGGCCGTGAGATATACTCTCCTTCTATCATGAGTGATATATCCTTTGTTAATCTCTCAACTATATTCAAATACCTCATGCAATACCCAATGATCACTGTAACAGCCTGGGCTCGGTCAACCTGGCCCTCGGTCGAGCGGATATTGTCCGCTTTAGGCTCGGCACACCTTAATTCGGCCAACCCACATGATTTTACTTTTAAGGCTTACGACCCAATCTTTTCACCTCAAAATGCATCTCTCCAACTGAGCTCTGCCTACTCATATATACCAATCAAACACCTTATACATATTCGATGTGGGATTCGTCTAAGTGAACAGTACCTTTAGTACTTTCCTTTTGTCTTTCGCCAGATCTTTATTATTGCCTTTCGGCGGTTCCAATAATGGGAGGGAGGAGGGATAAGATAGATGCTTTGTTAGCTAAGTTGGCATCAGTAAAGGGATTGCCCACAAAAAGCACTATGCAAGATGGGAGGGATTCACCTTTTTGGCCTAAGGCATTAGGTTCATTCCTTCGTAACACTCTTTGCTTTCTTACTGTCCCATTGTTGCAATAACCGGTGGTGGTTAGATACAATTTTTTGGTGTTGTGTCATATCCAACACTTAAATACTTAATTTTATATTTTAATATTTTATAATCATATTTTATATTTTAGAAATATATTTTATAAAATTTTATAAATATAAATAGATTTTATAAAGAATTTTAGAACTTTTCAATTAGAATATGTAAATATTATTTCAATTTTATATATTATAATATTTATTATTCTAATTCTATTCTATTTTCAAATTCTATTTTACAAGTACTGAGGGTACTGTTCACTTAGGCGAATCCCACATCAAACATGTACAAGGTATTCGATCGGTATATATGAGTAGGCAGAGCTCAGTTGGAGGGACGCATTTTGAGCTGAAAAGATTGAGTTGTACGCCTCGCCGAATTAAGGCGTGTTGAGCCCAAAGCAAACAATATCAGCTCGACCGAGGGCCGGGCTAACCAAGCCCGGGCTGTTACAAATGGTATTAGAGTTGAGTCTTGTTCTTTTGTTCGATGGTGGGGCAAACCTCAACGAGGACGTTGAGTCCCTACAGGGGGTGAAAGTACTAAGGGTACTATTCACTTAGGCGAATCCCACATCGAATATGTACAAGGTGTTCGATCGGTATATATGAGTAGGCAGAGCTTGGTTGGAGGGACGCGTTTTGAGGTGAAAAGACAGGGTCGTAAGCCCCAAAAGTAAAACTATTCAGGCTGGCCAAATTAAGGTGTGCCGAGCCCAAAGCGAACAATATCTGCTTGACCGAGGGCCGGGCTAACCAAGCCCGGGCTGTTATAATCACCCTATGAGCAATCTCTCATGAGACAACAAGGAATGGGATTAAAGTATGACACTTGATATTCAAGATACCTTGTAGACCTCAAGTCTAAGGATATTTGCACAACTACTATGATGAGATAAATTCACTAACATTGAATAGAAATCCATATGATTATCTCATAGTTGGGCCATTCAATGAACGTGTTCTTCCAACAAGCATCCACATGTTAACTCTAAGCATCACCATGCGTACAGATTATGAGAACAACTACTTGATCAAATCAAGAAGTATAACATGTGCTAGTCTATCCGTATTAATAATATCTCATCTTGTTTATACTATGACTAGGGGTTATTTTAGTATAAACACATTTGCATGTAATAAGAATCTCATATCATGATCTCATCGTGATTTCCCTGACACTGTATTTTATACTGGGGACTTTACTAAATAGTTTAAGATATATAATCAACTGCATACATCACATGAGTACTGGATAATAAAGGATGCCTTAATTCATTAATATATAAATGAATATAATGTGCAAATTACAATCTAAAGTGATTGCCTCTATGATATACATATCTAACAGCAAGAGTAATGTTAAATATGACATCCATTCAAAGTGATTAAAGTGAAAGGAAAGCAATTAAATTACAACTCCAAAAGTTCCATTCAAATGAGAGCCTAACTCTATCCCTTATAGATTTTAGGTTAGGCACAAATTCCTAAAAGGCAAGTACTTGTGAAATAGAACAAAAGTAAAGAAGAAAGAGATAAAGAATAGATGACCAATCTTTTAAGTGAGCCCACCATTTGGACTAAAATTCCAAGATGTACCTGCATATCGTTTTGAATAGCAATCAGGATTCTTATTAGTTCATGCCTTTGATTGCAAAGAGCTTAGTTTAATTTATCATGTTTTGATGATGTTTGGTTTTGTTACCAAATTGAAAAAGATGAGTTTAAGAGTTACCTTTGAAGATTTATTCTTGCTTTGCTTGACTTCGGGCTTGATAGAAGACTCGGGCCTTAACTTCAGCATCGTAGAAGGCTTGGGCTTAATTGAGCTTGAAAGGAGGCTTAAGCCTCAACTTGGGCTCTATGGAATACTTAACTTGGGCTTGGTGGAAGGCTTAGGCCTTAATTAGGCTTGGTAGAAAGCTTGCACCTTAACTTGTGCTTGAAAGGGGACTTAGGACTTAACATGGATTTGGTGGAAGATTGACTTGACTTAGCTTGATCTTGGCCCAAAACATTAAAGGAAAGAAATAATAGAATAAGATAAAATAGAAGGAAAAAAATAGTATAATAATGAGTTTAATATTTTTTGATGTCTTTTGGAAGTGGAGAGAGACCGACTATTTATAGAGAAGCCAAAGGGAGTGAAAAATAATTTTTCCAATGTGAGATTCAGAGGTCCAAGGCAGTAGCAGTGTAAGCCAAAGTATGGCAGCTATGCAAGTGTAAATGTGGTTGTCGTGTGCATCGTGGCCAACTACACACATGGAGGCTATCGCACGCGCAGCGGTAGCAGTGGCCATTGCAAATAGTCGCATGCCACACATACAACAATGCAAGGTTACATAACCAACAGAGCAACATCCGCACGCGACCCTTTTTTAGTTGTTTCAAGCCAGTTTGACCTTTGATTCTCACGATTCCAGATGCATTTGATTCGTTATCATATTGGCTTTTATTTAGAAGCAAAATTGAAGATTTTTCTTCATGTTCAAAATTAAGGATGCGCCTATTCAGACTCCGATTCTTGCAATTTTAGTTGTGTTAGAATCATAATCGCATACACTTCAGTCAAGGTTCAAAAATAAGGATTCACAAATAGGAATTAATATTAATATTAGTTTTAAATCTTAAGAGAGACTAGTATTTAATTTAGGAACAATCAACCAATAATCAAAGGAAAATAAAATTGAGTTAATACTTTAGAAAAATCATAAATAATCAATTGAAGTGGCTAACCCTAGTATTTAATTATAAGAATTAAATTTATTTAGTTTTAGTTTAATTAATTTAGTTTTATAAAAATTCAAATAAATTAGTTTTTTAAATAATAATTAATTTAATTATTTGGTACTTGAAATTAATACTTTCTCATATGAACGATACTTATTCATTATTATATTACTTGTATGAGATATTATTCATTTGCAATTAAGTTAGATAACGCTCGTTACATTCTCATAACGCCTCTATCAAAGAACTAGATGGGTAAAATAGCTCCCTCGCACCCGTTGAGCTTCAAAGAAATCCAAATTACACTTATGCAGCTATCGTTTATCCACTTTTCTATGTAAAAAGATTACACATAAATCATAAAATTTAATTTAAACAATTTTCAACTGAAATTTAAAGTTTTTTATTTGGGTAAAGAGAGAAAAGATGAGTTGATTTTTTGGTTATTGAGCCGGACAAGGATCCTCCAACTTCTAAAAATCCAAACTAAAAAGTCTCTTCTCATTCCCATTTCTCAAATTTTGGTTTAGAACATCTTACATCAAAACCCATTCCCTTCACCAATTTCTTTTCCTTAGCTCTCACTTTCACCTTAAACTCTTCATTACCTTCCTTGGCTATCCCTTCTCCCAATTCTGTGTCTTCTCCACTGCTTCCCACTACTCCATTTTCTCAATCCAAAAACTTGCTCATTGGACTAAAAGACGGGTATGTATTAATTCCTTTATTCTTTAAAGGTTTTTTTTTTCTTTTTCCTATTTCTTTTGCAATGTTTTGTCGTTGCAAGAAAATTAGGCCTTGCCATCTACTAATCCCCGTTGTATATCAACAAATTTGAAATCGTCATCATTTGCGTTTCCTTGGAGAATCACTAACTTTACAGAAGAAAATGCAATTAAGGTTTTAAAGAAATATATTCCGTTTTTTTTTCTTTAAAAAATGTTCAATTTTGTGTATATTGACAACTGATTTTATTAATCAAATATATGCTGAAATTAGAGAAAGCAATACTAAAAACATTGAGAAATGCTAAGATTCAAGTTATTGAAGATACTCCAAATGGTAATCAGATGAAACTGAATACATTACTTAGTTCAATTAATTAATTTGGTGCATTGATTTTTATTTCATGTGAAGTTGTTGAATCTTGATTTTATGGCACCAAAATTGAGGTTGATATTTACAAGTACAGGTTAATGGAGGATTTGGCCGAGATGTACTGGTATTTTTTGCAGAAGGAGATGTAGTTTCTTATAGATCTGTGGCCAGAAATATAAATTGTGTATCCTTTACTACAGCTTTAGGGAATTCAAAAGGACAGGAAGAAAGATTAAAGAAAATTTTGGATAAATGGCAGCTGTAATCTAATTCATGTTGGAGATGTTTTTTACCCATCTAATTTATTGAGAGAAGTGTTTTGCGAAAGTAACATTCGCTAGCATTTCATCATATACTTTCATGCCTTGTGAAATAATCGACATATCAGCATTTTATCAAATTAAATAATCTCCAGAAAAATTTACATAACTACATACAAAAAATTATTTTCGAAAATCCTACCATTTTTTTTAAATATTAAAAAATACTACATTATACTTTCTTTTTTTTACAAAAATATGTTAAAAAAGTGTACCCTCCTTATAGATAACGGCCACTATTTGTTTTATTAAAACACGTACTAACATGCTATATAACATATATAAAACAGTAGAGGTGGGTATTCGATCTGTAAGTTAGTTAACCGACCGAATTGATTTTTAGCCGAATTTTTCAAAAGTTAAGTTTTTCTACCGAACCAATCAATTGTTAGTTTTGATTTATTCAATTAATTAATCGAAACGGTCAAAATTTTCTTATTTTATAATAAAAAGTTATGTTTAATATAAAAATTAATGTAATTAAATAATTAAACAAAATTTATTAAAAAACTAAATAAAAAATAACTTTATTTTGCAATAAAAATATATTTATAATAAAAAAAATTTATATAATTAAGGAATTAAACCAAAAATACTAATAAATAATTAAATAAAAATTATTTTTTAAAAAAATTCGGATAATGGTTAACGTACCGAACTGAACTGATTAACCGTTAGCTTAAACAATAATTAAAATAATTAAAATTCTTCGACCGTACCAAACCAAATTTAATAATATCGGTTAACCGAAAATTTTCACCCCTGTAAAATAATGGCCATTTGTATTTGTTTTTTTTCATCTTTTAGTTTAAAAATAAAATTTTAAAATATTAAAGTAAAAACATTTATATTAACTCTACTTATATGTAATAAATATAAACATATCTACATATAATCTTATTTTGAAAACAAAATTTAAATTTTATTTATACTAATATATTTTATTTAATTTATATTTTTAAAATAATTTTAATATATATTATAAAAATTATTCAAAATATTTTTTAATATATAATATAATTTACATTGTATACACATATATCTTGTTATATGCAATATATATGTATATATATATTTATTTTTAAAAAATTCAACACATATATTTAGTTATATATAATATATATCCTCATATAGTTAAACATTTATCACTCTTATCTCTAAAATATACTGACATATAAATATATAATATTTTTATACTCTTATTTTTTAAAAAATTTAAAATATATATATTGTTATATGTAACATATACCAACACATAACTGAACATATATCACTTTTATATTCTTATTTTTTAAAAAAAGAATTTAATAAGTATATATTTTTACATGTAACATATATTGACATATAATTAAATGAATAATAGTTTTATATTCTTACTCTTTTAAAATTTAATATATATATATATGTTATTATGTGTAATATATATCGATGTATAACTGGACATATAACAGTTTTATACTCTTATTCTTTCAAAATTTAGCATATATATATTGTTATATGTAACATATATTGACATATAAGTAAACATATATCACTTTTATACTCTTATTTTTTAAAATTTTTAACAAGTCTGTATTATTATATGTAACATATACCAGCATATGACTAAATGCATAATAGTTATATCATCTTATTCTTTTAAAATTGAACATATATATATATATATATATATTGTTATATGTAACATATATCGATATATAATACATATAGACATATAACTGAATATATATCACTTTTATATTCTTATCCTTTTAAAATTTAGCACGTATGTTACTATATATAATATATACCGGCATATAACTAAATATATATCACTTTTATACTCTTATTCTTTCTAAACTTTTAATAGATATATGTTGTGATATGTAACATATATCGACATATAACTAAATATATATTACTTTTATTCTTTAAAATTTAACACGTATATGTTGTTATATATAATATATATCGACATATAACTGAACATATAATAGTTTTATACTCTTATTTTTTTAAAATTTAACATATATATGTTGTTATATATAATATATATCGACGTATAACTGAATATATGTCACTTTTATACTCATATTCTTTTAAAATGTAATATATATATATATATTATTATATGTAACATATATCGATATATAACTAAATATATATCACTTTTATACTATTATTCTTTTTAAATTTTTAACAAGTATATGTTGTGATATGTAATATATACCAATATGTAACTAAACATATACCACTCTTATTCTTTAAAATTTAATATGTATATGTTGTTATATGTACCATATTAATAACATATAACTAAATATATAATAGTTTTATACTCTTATTCTTTTTAAATTTAACACGTATATATTGTTATATGTAATATATACCGATATATAATTAAACATATACTATTTCTATACTATTATTTTTTTAAAATTTAACACATATTTTCATATGTAATATATATTGACATATGACTAAACATACAATAGTTTTGTACTTATTCTTTTAAATTTTAACTTTTATATGTTGTTATATGTAACATATATCAATATATAACTAAACATACATCACTTTCGTACTCTTAATCTTTTGAAATTTAATATGTTGTCATAGATAATATACACCAATATATAATTAAATATATAATAGTTTTATACATTAATTCTTTTAAATTTTAACACGTATATGTTATTATGTGTAATATATATTGACATATAACTAAACATATATCACTTTTATACTTTTATTCTCTTAAAATTTAAATAAGTATATATTATTATATGTAACATATACCCACATATAACTAAATATATATCACTTTTTCATATGTAACATATACAAATATATAACTAAACATATATCACTTTCATACTCTTATTCTTTTAAATTTTAAAAAATATATATAGTTATATGTAATATATACTGATATATTACTTAAAATATAATAATTTCACATTTTTATTTTTTTAAATTAAACCCGCATATATTATTATGTATAATATATACTGACATATAATTAAATATATATCACTTTTACACTCATATTCTTTTAAAATTTAATATATATATATATATATATATGTTATTATATGTAATATATACCAAAATTACTAAATTTTCAAAACGTTAGAAAATGACAAAAAACTTAATTTTATTGAAGCCATAATTACTTTTTTTTTTTTCAAATTGGTTAACAAAGAAATTAGAATAATTTTTTTAATAGGTTAAGAAGGAACTCACAATTTAAATTATCTAATAGAATAAAAAAAATTACTTTCAATTTTTACATTAAATATATTAATGTAAAAATTACTTTTTATCTTGTAAATGAGAATTTCTCTAGCAAGTTGCATTTATATTAACTTAATGCATAGCCAAACATTAATCATCAAGAGTATGTACATAGCATCGGCCAAAAAAAAGAGTATGTACATAGCCAAATAAATTTCCTGTAATAATCGTTGTACCTCTCTTTGATTCTGACTTAATGCATTTCCTTTGTCATTAAGTTTGTGAAAAACTTGCCATTCTGGAACTATCGTGTCTAAGATGGAAATTTGAGGGAACCAACCAACAAGAAAATCAAAGATAAACTCATTAGACATTAAGAACATAATTGAGCTGCTTAAGTTCAATGTAGCAACAAAAAAAAATTAAAAAAAAAATTGGCACTTTGGAGCAACAAATTATAAAGCAAGTTCTCATCAGCCATTAACTCAAACGAACTAAAGCATTAGCATGAAGAGCCGAAAGTGGAGATTTTATGAAGCCATAAAATTTTAACATATACCAAATTTTTGTATTGTTCAACTTCATTATCAATTCACTTTGGATTATTATTATTACAATTGTATAATTCATTAATATGTTAATTTGTTGTTTGTTTATTCAAGATCTACAGTTTCAAATATAAATTAAGTCCACAAAATATTAGCACAAACAAGACATAGGCAAGAAAAAGGTTGAAGAAGAAGACTCGCATCGCTAGCCTTCAGCAGTTCTAGGTACCTGTGATATTCCTCACCATCTTCTTCCTCTTCTATAATTTGCTTAGTTGAAATAACCAAAAAATAAATTGTAATTTTAGGTTTCAAGCAAAACATTGACATAAAAACCATGAAATAAGACCACATTAAAAAAGGCAGCCCAGTGCATAAATGCTCCTACAATGAAAGGGATCCAGGGAAAGATCGGACTCATTGAATTTTTGTACGTGACATTCCCTTTCAATTGTAAAAGGTCGTTTTCACGATTTGAAAACGTGACCTCAAGTCACACGGCGACAACACTTACCGTTGCGTCAAGGCTCCCCTTCAAAATAAAACCACATTATTAACAAAAATTACCAGAAATTTTAAAAATAAAACATTTAAATTAAAAAAATTCGATTTCAGAAGTTATCATGTAGAGACGTTTTGAGTTTATAAAAAGGAGACCTTGTTGGATGGAGGAATGAGAAAGTTGGTCCTGGGGGGTTCTTGATTCTAAAATATCTCTCCCTTTCTTTCTTTTTCCTTTCTCTAATAAGGTTAATATTGCTAGACTTTGGCAGAATTTCTGGTGTGATAATCAAGTTAAAATGAAGCAACATTCGCATATTGTGCAGCACCTGCTTATGAGAAGTTTAAGAAGCAAAACCAAATTAATTCCACCGATATCAAAATAACAAAAACGATATAAAAATTACAATGACATGCTCATAGTCTTAAGAAGCTGCTGGGTAATTAACATGAAATTCTTAGCCCTTACTATCACCTTCCAAAACTACCAACATGCAGGCAGCAAGCAGAGATGATGATAATAATAATAATAATAATAATAATAATAATAATAATAATAATAATAATAATAATAATAATAATAATAATATACAACCTCTCAATTCTCTTCATAATCACAATGTAAAAGATTTTGAATGTGTTTAATCCGATGAGAATTTCCACCATAACAATATTCAATACCCAGTAAAAATCTAGATCAATTAATCACAAAACTAAGCCAAAATGTTAGAATGAAGAAAAAATTAATTACCTTTTCAACAATGACCCGATCGCCGCCACGAAGAGTGGGGTACGTGGAAGATGAGGGAATGAAGCAAATTTCAGAACACAGAGACCATAAAAGCGCCAACATTAGAAGCCGCAAAGAACCCATCCATACCAGGCCATCGAAGAAAGCCCCAGCTCTGGCAGCGCATCCATCTTAAAGAAAGGAAATGTTAAAAGAAATTTATACGATGCAGTTTGTTCTCAAGAAGGTCATTTCATTCAAGAAATCAAACAGAAATCACAAAATTGAAACAAACTAAGAAGCAAGAATTCTTGAAATTAAGAATTGATGCAATAATTACAAAGGCAATAATAATATTCAAGTTTCTGATTCTGTAAAAATATGAAAGAGATGATGAGAAAAATGAAATGGTGTTATTTATACAGTTGACCAGGTCGTTCCAAGGGAGTAGGTTTCCACAGAGAAGAATATTAGCGTATGTTTCAAACCAAGGCAAGAGAAGTGCGGTGACAAAGATCGCCTTAAAAAGAAGAAGAAGGATGGATTGAAGGCGTCGTATTTTTTAAAAGTTTAAATAATTATAAAATTTATGAAATTTTATATATTATATTAATCAGTTTTTATATTTTAAATATTTAATTTTTATATTTTTTAATTTTTTATAAATTAAATTATTTAATTTTTTATTAATATTTTTATTTTAAAAATATTAGTTAATTACTTTAATATTATAAAATAACTTATTTATTATATATATATATTTTTCTTTATTATTTATTAAGTCATATTTATTTTTAATTTTATTTATATTTTTTATATATAATTTATTTTAATTTTATAAATATTTTAATAATTTATTTTAATTTATATATATTTTTATAAAGATAAATATATTATTAATTTATATATATTCTTACAAAGATAAATATATTATAAAATAACTTATTTGTTCTTTATTTATATATATTTTATCTTTGTTGTGTTATATCCCAAACTATACCCTAAATTTTTTAAATGATTATTGTTGATATTGGATTAAATGATAGTAAGTGAGAAGATTAAAGAGAAGTGTGTATATATTGTATATATAGAGATATATACAATATATACAAGTCAACTTATTAGTTGGTCAAATGAGATTTATTGATTATTTAAAATGGAAATTAAAACAAGTGGAAGAAGATATTTATTATTTTATTAATATTAAATTGTTTGGTTGTTATTGAAAGATGGAAATCTTGTGTTTAAGAGACAAGTGGATGGGTTGACTTTCATTTTCATCTTTTTCTTTCTTCTTGGCCGGCCATCACCATAGCAAGAGGGAAAAAGAGATTTTGTTCTTCCTAACTCAAGATTTGAAGGTGTTTCAAGAGATCAAGTTGAAATTCTAAATATTTTCTTCATTTTTGGTAAGTTTCCAACTTGTTTCCTTGGTTTTCTTTTGAGTTTGTGTATTGAGCTTGGTGTATGGTTGTTGAAGATATTTGTATGGTTAATTTTGATGTATTTGAGATTGTGTTGTTTATTTGAATTTGATTTTGGGGTTGGTTTGGAGGAAAAATTAAGTTTGGTGAAGGAAAGCAAGAGTTATGGATTGTGTATTGGTTGAGTTGTGATTATGGTTGTGATTTGTGTTTGATGCTTGTTTTGAGTTGTTTTGGTATTTATGCAAGTTTAGTATGGTCTATTGATGGTTTTGGGTAAGATTGTTTGGAGTGAAAAAGGGTAAAGTATGATGTTTGTTGGATGTGTTATTGTTGGTGTCGGAATCTGGATTTTTGGCCTGACACGCTCATGAGCACGGCCAAGTCTTTGGGCGTGTCAATGGTTCTGTTTTTTGGACGGGTGAAACGACCAGTGACACGCCCATGTCACTGAGCGTGTCACAGCTTATGTGTTAGAGTAGTATTGACACGTCGTCCAGTGACACGCCCATGTCACTGAGCGTGTCATAGCTACTGTAATATTGGTGGATTGACACGTCCAATGACACGCCCATGTCACTGAGCGTGTCATAGCTACTGTGATATTGTTGGATTGACACGTCCAGTGACACGCCCATGTCACTGAGCATGTCATAGCCACTGTGTTGGGGGAGGATTGTCACGGCCAGTGACACGCCCATGTCACTGAGCGTGTCAAAGCTTCTGTGTTGTGGGTTTAGGGCACGACCAGGGACACGCCCGTGTTGTTGAGCGTGTCATGTGTAGGGTTTGCCCTAGTTAGCTCTTGTTCTTATTTCTTATGTATGATCACCTTTGGATTATGTTTTAAAGAGATTGAGTTGCCCTAATACAAGTGTTGAAGGATTCTTGGAAGAGGAAGTGGTTGATTGGTGTGAGTTGCTCTTGAGGTAAGTATAAACCCTACATGATTGCATACATTTACATGACTTTGGGACTTAACACATTTGGTTGTAAATGTGTTAAGTAATCTATTACATTGTTGATACAATTGATTAATGCTATGATTTGCATAATGTGAAAGATAAAATGATCATTCAAAATATATGTACAATGCAATTGGTTATGTATACCCTAATGATGAGATGTGAAGCCATTGTTGTTGTCTATGATGATGCAAATGAGATAATTGGGGCATAGTTGCTGAGATGATTATGAGAAAATGAGAATGGAATTGATAATGAAATAATAAAAGAATTGTGTGCCTAATATGTTATTCAAATTTTAGAGTTTTGTTATTAGTGGCATACCTAAAAGTAACAATCCCTTGAAGCTGGGTTGGGCTTGGTCCTTGAAGCTAAGTTGAGTTGATGCTTAGCTCCCCTTGAAGCTTGGTTGGGCCTAGTCCTTGAAGCCTAGTTGGGATGTTACATATGAGATGTTTCTCATTGTGATAATGATTCGCCTACGGGCTTGATAAATGTGATTATTAGACCAAAACAGTAACTCTGAAATTTGAATGGTATATTAGTTTATTTTGGGCCCATGCTTATCTTTGCTTTAATGTGAACTATGAATAAAGGAACAAATGAACAATATAATGAGATTTAATGTTATGAAATATGGCATTTTTTGTATATTGTTTCTAATGCTTGAAAGTGTGACATTGGCATTACATTTGAAGCATATTGTCATCATAGTTTGTACCACTAAGCCTATGGCTTAGCGCGATTGTGGTTCATCAAGCAGGTGACAGGGTAGATCCGGTTGAAACGGAGAGTTCAGCTAGACCGAGTTGAGTCTAAGCTTGTGAAGAGTTGATTGTTAGACTTCAAAATCAGAGACGAACTGTCAAGCATGTATAAACTCTATGTTTTTGCAAATATTGAATTTAATGTATACATATGTATATTCCACTACATTTTTTCGCTGCTTATTAAACAAATGTTGTAGATAAACTTTTGGGTACTATTGTAGTATATATGCATATGTGTTTTAATAAGAAATGTTTTATCTATTACTACCTATTATGATTATTTGATTAAAAGTTGGTTTGCTTCACATAGACTGTGACATCCTTGTATCTGGTATACGTATATTGCATATTGAGCGTATATATGGTATACGTATATGGGGTATAGGAATGTTACATGTTATTTATTAAGTTTATTTTATTTTTAATTTTATTTTATATATAAATCGTCTGCAAAATAATAAAAGATATTATTTATATTATTTAAAATTATTTTTTTTATAATACCTATAAAATTAAAATAAATGATATATGTAAATTGTCTGCAAAATAATAAAAGATATTATTCGTATTATTTAAAATTATTGTTTAATAATATTTATAAAATTAAAATAAATTATATATAAGAAATATAAATAAAATTAAAAATAAGTATGATTTAACAAATTATAAATAAATATATATATATAAAGAAAAATATATATAAAGAAAAAATAAATAAATTATTTTATAATATCAAAGTAATTGACTAATATTTTTAGGATGAAAATATTAACAGAAAGACTAAACAGTTTAATTTTTAAAAACTGAATGATGCAAAAATTAGATGTTGAAAATATAGGAACTGACTAATATAATATGCAAAACCTCAGGACTTTATAAATATTTAACCTTTTTAAAAAACAAAAGATTAAAAAAAGGATAAAATTTTAAAAAAAATTATAGTTTAAAAATAAAAAATAAAATAAAATAACATCAGTAAAATTAAAAATAAAACTTGAAAATGTAATTTTTCTCAAATCTCTAATTGGTCAAAAGATAAAATTAAAAAAAAAATAAGTTTATTATATGATTTACCAAAAAATAAAAAGGTTCACGAGAAAAGAGATAAAAATTTAGGTATTTTTGTAATAATTTGGCCAAAAATTAGTTTTACCTGATTTGCTAAAGTTAAAAATTCCTCATAGAATTGGAAAATTATTTAATGTTTAATTTTTTTTTTTTTGTATTTTGGTTAGGGTAAGACTAATTTTCCAGATAAGTGATCGAAAATGTCGTTTTTTTTAATAATAATATAAGCATGTAAAATAAAATAAAAAAACATTAAAAAAAGTGAAAGATGGAAGAAAAAAAAATTGTTCCATCATAAACAATTCAAAAACCAAAATCAGCACTCACAAATTATAAGTCGTTTCTAAGATTGTTTCATATAGATTTTGCTTCTTGCTTGATGTTTTTAACTTAGGCAAGTGAATTGGAAGTGAGTTCTTGCAACATTTTTTGGATTTTTTTTTTAATATTTGGTATGAGAATGAAGTTGTTATGCTTGACTTGAAAAGATATGGGTTTGATTTACTATATTTTTCTTAATTATATGTTTTATCTAATGCTACTGTTATATTATTAAAAAAACAAATTATCACTCCACATATCACTTAAAAATTAATATAAAAACTTATTCATACCAGAATTACAAAAACTTAATAGATTAATATACAATCTGCCAAATTTAAAAGTTGAGTAAAAAAAATTTAATACTACGAAAATTTAAGAAATTATTTTACAATTATTTTTGTTTACTTTATCTGATTCAGTTACGGTAATATTAAAAAAAATATAATATCATATTAAACCATCTAAAATATATCCACAACATTAACCAAGATAGAATAGAAAAAGCAAAAAAATGGTTGCTGTTATAAATATAAAATAAGTAGAGAAATATGAAAAAAATTTTAGGATTAATTATTCTTATACACCGTCAATAATAGATATATATATAGTGGTATAAGTAGAATTTAGATAAGAATAGAATATTACAACTATCAAGAAATTTAATTTTAATTTGAATGTAATAAAGTTAATCATAATTTTGATAAGATAAGAATAATTCAATTAAGTAGTCATCCGTATATTTCTTAATACTTTTCCTTGGATGACTACCCGTATAAATATGCCTTATTAAAACTTTACTGAGAAAAACTCAGTGGGACAAAACTTTAATGAAGAAAAAAAATACAATATTCATAGGTAATTTTTCCTTAAAAATATATTCAACTAAGATATTTTAATTGAACATATCCTAACATCGTATTTATGTCTTTTGAAGATTGATATCGACAATGTCTTTGTGAATAAATTTGTTCGATTGTCACTTGAATGAACTTTTTAAATATTGGTTTTTTCTTCCTTTATAAGTTTATGAGTGTAAAAATTTTTTGGTGATATATATTTGGTCATATCACCTTTTATGTAGCTTTTCTTAATTTATGCAATATGGTTGCATTATATTCATATAATATTATCAGTTTGTCGTCTTCTATAGATGATAAACAAGCTTTTATAATATTTTTTATTATGGTTCTCAACCATATATATTTTCATATGGCTTCACGAATAGCTAAGATCTCTAAATGATTTGATGAAGCAGTAGTGATTATTTGTTTCACATATTACTATTAAATAGCAATATTATTATATGTGAAAGCATAACACATATCATATGTGTCGCGTAAATAGTATAGAATATGTTTCACTTCATTCTAATGTCTTATAGTTGGTGTAAAACTAAATCTTACAAATAAATTGACTGCAAAAATAATATCTAGTATTATATTATTAGCAAGATATAAAATCGATTACACTGAGATATAGTACTTTAGGACTAAAAATATCTTCATTATCTTTTCATGGAAAAAGATTCAATTTTACATCAAGAGAATAAATAACTACTTGAGTGCTTAATGGATAATATTTATCCATATAAATTTATTTTAAGATATTTCGATATGTGATACTTGATGGAGAAGAATTCTATTTGACAGATACCCAACTTATAACCCAAAATAAAATTTTATTCTTTCAAGATCTTTCATTTCAAATTCATTCCTTTAATAGTCTGCAGTAATTGAGATCTCTTCTGAAGTTTTCACTATATTTAAATCAACATAAATTACAGTTATAGCAAATTCTGAATTTATATTCTAGACAAAACATGTGGGCTAATGAAATTATTTTCATATCCATTTTTCTAAGTATTCAAATAAGTGATTATACCACATTTGCTCAGATTATTTTAGCTTATATCAAAATCTTTAGAGCTCAATATAATATGTTTGTCAAGATATTATATACTTCAAGCAGCTTGATGCTGCATGTATCTTGAATTCTTCAGGAATTTTCATATATATGTCATTATTTAATGAACCATATAAGTAAATTATCACAACATCAATTAAATAAATGTCAAGCATTTCAGAGGCTGTCAAACAGATAAAAAAATCTAAAGATAATAATATCCATAACAAGAGAATATTTTTCATCATAATCTATACAAGGACTTTATGAGAATTTTTGTATCACAAGTTGTGTTTTGTATTTAATAATTCCTTTTAACTCATTTCTCTTATGAATTATATGAGTAAGTTGTCATAACATAATGTCGAGCCCTTCAAGGGCTGTAAAATCAATTTTAAAAGTAATTGCATTCATAATAGAGGAAATGTGCTCTTTTGATAATTTCATTTGATTTATTTCTTTTACATACAATACCCTATGGATCTGACATCTTTTGGTGTCTAGACTACTGGTCCAAATATTATTTGTTTAGTAAATTAATCTAGTTTTGCCTAGATTACTTCTTTTTATTTTGGCCAATTACTTCGATATCAACAATTTTAAATATTTTTAAGCTAAAGTATATTTTGATAATTTCAACAGCAACATATACATATATATTATCAACAATAATTTCATCACATTCCCACATATTTTTATATTTTAATAAAATCTCATAATTTTTCAGTACCAGAACCACTTCTGGGGTTACTTCTCTATAAATATACAGTTGTTAATCTATATTACTTTTGACATCTTCAAAAATATCATTTTGAAAATATTCATTTTTTTCATCTTTTAAAAAATAATATTTTGAACTAATAGATTTTTCACGCTTCTGGCGTATGTAGATTTATTTAATAACATATTCATAGGATATCATACAAGGATAATCATTCCTTTAAAGCATTAGCAATCATAATGAGTTATTTAGAAATCCTTGTTTCAATAAAGATATCTAGCTACTGATTTATTCTTAAATAAATTATTTTTTGAACTTTAAGTTCACACTAATTTATGCATATATCAAGAATGAACAAGAATGATTTATTTTAATTAATCTTTTATGTTTTTGGATATATTCAATTATCTTTCCTTGATGATTGGAAAACTGATTTATCAAATTAATAATCTAGAAATCTTGCTCTAGAAAATTTATAGTTATAGGTCCAGAATATGTAATAACATATAGACTATTAAAACCTATATAGATATTAAAAACACGTTGATACCCCATTTAATTTCTTTGAGGGGATGCAATAAGAACATATACAATGCAACAAAAAATTCTAGATAAGATATATTATATCGGTTAAATGCAAATTTAAAGTAGAAAACTTGTAATGTGCTGACAGTCAAATGCAAATTAAATATACAATATAAACAATAATACATATCCAAATATGTATCCAAGTAAATACAGGAAGTTCTAATTTCATAAGAATAATAATGAATCGTAAAAGCTTAATAATTGATTATCCAGCTAAAACATATAGAGTATGTATATTTGCAATAAAATGTTCAACGGTAATATAATCATATAACACTTTTCAAGTAAGCTTATATGCGTTATCCATATAAATTTTCTTAATATGATGATAAAAAAAACATTAATCTTAACTTTAGCAAGAAATTTAGAAAAAGCAATATTATGAGTTGACAATATATAACCATCAAGTTGAAGTATCAATCAAAATTATAAAATATCTAAATAGTCCATAAGATTAATGGGTAGGGCCATAATGTAACACCCTTATACCCTATATACGTATAATATATATATATATATTCAGTATATATAAAATACGCATATAAAGTACAAAATACCACAACCTGGTTTAATAAAAAAATTTATATTCCCAATTTAAAATTTTAAATACTTAAAAATTTATATTTAAATAGAAAATAAAATATTCTTTATTAATTTTAGGTACCCAAAATCAGTATTTTATATAAAAATCTCTAGAAAGAATTTGTAAGAGTTTTATCTGTAAATTGGACATTCTAAAAGTTTCAATAATACCCAACCTATATAAAAATATACTCCCAATAAAAATACATCAAATATTTCATCCCAACTTCTCAAACTCCTCCCATTCCCTCAAAACGTTTATATATATATATATATATATCAAAATACATATACACATTCCCATATTATACAATTCATCCAAATGTTCTTTATAATTTACAATATACTTAAAAATATAAATATAGTATACATGGTGATAAAAGTACTATAGTATAAAAAGTATACATAGTGGCTACTGACTCTGATCTTGAAGCAGCAAAATCATTTCAAATCAACCTCAAGTCTAGACCTGACTAGGTCTAGAAAAACTCTCCGGATCTACCGGATCAACCATGTCACATATGCGATGAATTACAATTGCGCTAAGCTAAATGCCTAGCAGTACAAATTTTGATAATAAAAAACTTTAAAATAATAATAATGCAAAATGATGTTGCATGGTATTTCATAATGTGGTATACAATTACACTTTAAAACATAATCTTTAATCTTTTTATACTTCACATTAACACATACACAAAGCATGGACCCAAATAATTTAATATATTATTCAAATTTTAAAGTTACTATTTTGGTTTAATTTAATACACAGTGTCTAGCATGAAGGCAAGTGATGCCCAGTGCCAGCCTGAAGGTAAATCATAATGACGTCCTACATCTAGCCCAAAGGCAAATCATATATCAGTGACGCTCAACGTCTAACCCCGAAGACAAATAATGAGAATAATCTCATAGGCATGCAGCTAAACACAGAACTCTGAAAATTGAATAATATACAAGGCACACATATAACACATATTTTCATAATCAATGTTTCTCATTACATTACCTCATTTTCTCATTTTTCTCATTCAGAGCAATGCCAAATTGCTTTAATTCACCATAACTTATCACTTTATCACAATGTATGTCATTTAACATTACAATCATATTATCCAAATATTTTTGGGTCATTCTCACATAATTCATATAAACCATATTTCATTCATTTTAGCCATTAATAATGGCTTTTTATAATGCACATAATGCATACTCATCAATTCACACGTTATAACACAATGTACATAAATGTTCAAGTTGCCAAGTAGCTTAACACATTTTCTATCCAAAAATGTATTAGGCAAAATTTAATGCAAATATATATAAATTATCAAAAGTTTGTACATACCTTAATTGTCACTCAAAACCAAGCTAAAAATCACCAACCTTCACTTCCAACTTTTCATTCAACACTAAGGTTGGACAAATCACTTTCTCTCAATGCCTATTCAAAATGTGAGCAAATATAATCATTCAGAATCATATTTTAAGACATTTCAAATATAAAATCCTAATTAAACATCACTCCAACCAATATCCCAAAATTTGACATTTCTTACTTTAATATTGAAATTCCATTTTAATTCATTTTAATTGGTATTTTAAGTTTATTTTTATCTTTAAATATATATTATAACATATTTTAACCAATCAAATTTAATAAACACACATTCTTTATTAAAATCCTAAAATGTGCCATAACCTCTTCACTTCCAATTCTTCATTCCATCCCATTCCAAATGTTAATCTAAGCTTATTTTCATCATTTATATCATTAAATAACATAGTTTATACATTAAAATCAAATAAAAGTCAATACTTTAAAAACTCTCTTCCATAACCTTAAATTCAATACTACCTTCCCCAATCTCTAACCAAACTTGATTAAATTCATCATTTGACTTTAAAATCCTTGTTTATGCATCAAGACAACATCTTTGGAATCCATTTGCATAATTAAAACACATGATTTCAAAATTTCAAATTACTCATAACCATAAATTATCTTCTTCAACCAAACTCAACTCAAACTTAATCTTTTCTTCCATTTAACTTAAGAATCATTAATAACTAATTAAAATAGCATCTTTCATACCCAATCAATTAATTTAATCATGCTAATACAAAAATCCAAAATCAACTGACGACGAATCTATGCTATCGCAGTGTTACCGCAAGTGCACGGGTCTCTCAAGTAATAAAATAGTGAGTAAGATATCGTTCTACTGGAAACAATATCAAATATTAGTGTAAATTTTAACTGTTATTTAGTGAATCAATAGTTTATGTGATGATTAAAATAAAAGACAAATTACTCAATAAACTAAAGTAAAGAAAAATTGAATATTGTGCAACAAAAGTAGGTGATGAAAGTACTATCCAAATATCGAATCCCCCTAGCCATAAAAATGTATTTATGAATATCAATTCAATTAAATCAAATAATAGAGCTGAATTGGCATTTTCCTAAATTAGATTAAAACCTCTCTCAAGTGAATTAATCCCTAATAACTAAGTAGAATGCTAGGAATCTCTTCTCAAGTATAATTAAATAGATCTTGCAATAAGAACAAAGAACTTTAAACCAAAGGGTCTTGTAAGTCTATCTTTAGTACTCCAATCAACCCTCAATCCTAATGAGCATTTTGTTCATATCAAGCTTTCTCATGTCAATAATATGAAAATTGCAACCAATCAATAAGCATGCTATTATCAATTGGAAATAAGAAGTTAAGAATCAAAAGGATAAAACAGCTCAATCAAATGATTTAATTTAATAAGATCTAATCAATCCATACAATAAAGTTATGGTTCATCAATATCTAGATAGATAAAATGTTGAGCTTATGTTCATAACCAGAAAACCAAAACAGAGAAAATAAGTAAAAGAATTCAAATAATTCATGATGAATGATTTATGTTTCTTCACTTCAATCCTCGAATCTTGGATTAAATCTCATAGGAATTGGGTCTCCACCTTCACTCTTGGCTGCCAAAAACTCTCTTTTTCTTGGGAGGTCGGCTCTGAATCATAAACTCTCTATTGTGTATCCCTAATTTGCTCTTTATTGATATTTTTTCCTGACACGCCCATGGACACGCCCAGATATTTTTTCTCTCTATTGATATTTTTTCCTGACACGCTCATGGACACGCCCGTGTCTGTGTATGTATCAATGGTGCTATTTCAACTTTAATGACATGGGCAGTGATTGCCCATGTCCTTGGGCGTGTTGTTGCTACTGTAATGTTGAGTTAGGGACACGGTCAGGAACATGCCCGTGTCATTGGGCGTGTCACTGCTTCTGTATATCAGGAGTAATGGCACGTTTAGTGACAGGCCCATATCTCTGGGCATGTCTAAGTTTCTATAAAGTAGTTGAATGACACGGCCACGGACATGCCCATGTTACTAGGCATGTCACTTGAAGAATCTGCCCAAAATAGCTTCTTCCCTTGTCTTTCATCCGTGATTTCGACCTAAATAACCATAAGGCTCAACGTGTCAAAAGTTCCTGGAATCAACCCTAATAAACACTTGAAAAAACAAATTAAACTCAATTTGACAATAAATATATTAAGAAATATCATCAATTATACACGTATCAAATTTTTCCATACTTGAGTTTTTCCTTATTCTCAAGCAAACCAAATCACTATAATAGGTAGAAATGATAGACCCCTCTATATAAAAAAAAATAAAAATTTTTACAATACTTGAATTAGAAAACCCAACATTCTCAACCAAAAACTAAATCTCAAACATGGTAGCTGAATTAACAAGTTTCAAAATAAAAATCTAACAGATCTAAAATTTAAAAGTTCAAAGTTAAAAGATTGAGCATAAAATTCTAAGAACTCAAAAGTCATGAGCAAAGTAAGGAAGTAAGTTTTCTCTTAAGTTTTTTGACCCCTTCATAAAATGCATTGCGTGAAACATTAATTTTTTTTAAAAGGAGCCCAACTTTTTTGAACTGATACTAACTTTTTAACGCGAAGGTAAACATTTGTGATGCCGACCTCCGGTTACTCAGTTAGAATCAGCATTCAAATGGCTACTAGCACTATTCATGATTCCAACTCATTTGTTTCAATTCAAGAGTTAAAATCAACAGAAAAGGGATAAATTTTCAAAGCTCCTGAAAAATTATTTTAATTTATTTAATTATTTTTTTATAACTTTGTCAGGAACTTAAGATAATAAAGATGTCATACTAAGTTCGACTCAAGTATCTAAATAATTGGGCTATACTAAAAAATATAACTAAGGTTTTAAACTTTAGATGTGCAACTCTTATCAATCAACTACCTAATTCAAACTATCACATTTAGTCTTTAGCAATCAATTAAGAAAATCGAGTCAACCTCAACAAGAGATTGTCGTTTGTTAAATCAATCATTATTTTAATGAAAAGAGGAACCATTTCACTTTATATTATAATAGCAATATAGTTTACTTGAATCCAAAAATAAAATCAAAGAAACTAATTGAGACAAATGCAACAAATGGTAAAAATGAAAATATAAGCTCAATTTATAAAATATGCCCCTCCCTCATACTTAAGACGCACATTGTCTCCAATGTGTGTAAAATAATAAAAAGAACAAAAGAGAGAAAACTGCCCTAACATTTCCTGAATCAACATATATGGATAGGGTTCCAAAAGTGTTACGATGTCGAATGAGCTACAGGACAAAAAAATTGGACATATAAAATGGTGAAGGTTGAAAGACATGTATAAAAATAATAAAAAAAAATAAATATTAAAATATTAAAAATAAAATGTACAGTCATTCATAAGAAAATAAAAAGGAATAGAAAATAAAATAAATAAATAAATAAAATGAGCTAGTCGGTCATGGGCTCTGCACTGGAATCATTATTAGTGCCGGTATCATCACCGCTGGCACTAGCATCATCGCTATCATCATCATCCGAAATATGAACATGGGGCACTGAAGGCTGGTACGGTAGTGGCGATGGCTGCGAAGGGCTAAATCCCTGATGCCTCCAGAACTCGATCATAGATTGCTCGAGCCATTGCCTCCTTAGTATCTCATGATCCAGTTGCACTTGGAAGGATGAGTAGTGCTGCTCTATGGAACGCTGGATTTGATCCTGCTGAGTTAATAACTTATTCTGGTTCAGCTCAATATTTCCAATCTTTCCTTCTATCCAGCATATCTGGTGCTCAAACTCCGTTGGTTTTTTGTCATCCTGCCACTCAGTATTCACAAAATGACGCCAGTATCTGAAAGTAGGGGCTGGAGTAAAAGACGGGCCAACTGAGGAAGAAGGTCCGACAGTGGTGGATGGGCCATGGATGTCTGTCGGTGGAGGTGGAGTATGTCAGAAGAGGGAGCAGGAGGAACTGGCTCAAAATCCATGGGTGGAACTGGCTCAGAATCCGTGGGTGGTGCCTACAGTTCCACCACCTTCTCCCAGTTCAACCGTTTCAAAGTATCCATGCCCAACAGTTTGAGGAGCCCATCCAAAGTCATTAGGAGGCATCCATCCAACACCCCTAAGCTGCGAGTGAGTCTCGTAACATACATGCCACCGTGCAAGTTACCTGGTGCTCCTTTCTTGGACTGCTCATAGAAAAAATGCGTGATAGCATGAGCTACATTGCACCGGATCTTATGGACCATGCAGTTCAAGAAGAACAACTCCCTCAGGCCAACAACTCCTGTGCTGCTAAGCCAAGCCACAATGGTGTGAGCCAATAGATTATGCACTACTCGACAGGGGAAGGACTCAAAATTTGATGCCTTGGATACCTTTGGCTGATACTTGCCTGCATTTGGTGCAAACGTGCTCCAAACCCTGGGAGGAATGACATCATACTCCGCAAAGTTCACCTCGGAGTTATGATACTCTATGGTCTACACCTCCTCCACAGTAAATAAACCCAAATGTATGCCAAGTTTGTTGATGCTCATGTGAAATTGCTAACCGCCCAACTAGAATTTCATCGTCGGCTCGATGATGGAGATCTTGTTTTTATCAAATTGAAAAGTGCAGAAGAACCTAGGGTTAACTCTCTGTAGGAAGGCTTACTAATGGAGAAGAGTTGTTCCCATCCTGGCTGGTTGATCAATTCTCGGACCTCGGTCATTATATTAGCTCGCTCCATGGCCCCCAATCCAAAACCCTAGGTGGCGACCAGTCCTTGTTCCCTAACAGTTCAAACCGTCTTCACTCCTCTGCAGTTGAGAATCGAAGGCATTTGTGGCCGGCCATGAATTTTGAGATGGGATTGGTAGCAGGTTGGCTTGAGCTACCTTTACCTCTAGCCCGTTTAGTTGGTAATTTAGATGGTATTTGTTTGCGAGGACCTATGATCTGCAGAACAAACAAGAATAGCTTCAAAATTGAGTACACCAAACAAGCCAAGAAGAGCAACACAATAGCCCAACCCAACAAAATCAACAATAGTAATGCATTATCAAATAATAAAAGCAATGACACTAAACCAACGAGAGAGCAATGAACCAATTCTCAATAAGGGAAACCTTTTTTTTAAATCCATGTAATAGTCAATCAGCATAATAAGCATTCCCTAATTCAATATCATCGCCCCAATTCAATATCGCCATAGCCCAATGCAACAAAACATAGGATGTCAACTCATTAAGAATAAACAAACAGAAACAGAGTGTCAATTAACTCAACTCGATTCTAACCATAGAATCTTCAAAAACACAATGATCAAATCACAAAATATCCACAAAACTTAAATAAAACGCGAAATCCCATAGTAAAAAATTTTTAAAATCTCTAAAAACTAGCTATGGCAAATAAACAAACCCACAATAAAATAGAATAGAGTCTCTAGAATTCAACTAAACAAAACAAATCAAACAATCAATAGATCTCAAAGAATCTCCAATCAAATCGCAAGAAATCGCAAAAAAAAAATAAAATAAAATTTCAAAAGTTAAGAGTGTGTACCTGAATAGCATGAAGAATGCGAGAAAATCGAAGGAAAAAAGAGTAAATCCCCTCCAAATTAAGAAATGGGAGTCAAAATCTCCTCTAGGATAAATGGGTATGTGATTTTGATTGTGAGAGTGTGAAAAAATTGAGAGAAAATAAAAAAAGAGGGGAAGAGGAGAGAGGAAATTATGTTCGATTCAAAATCGGCATGACTTAAAAACTCATGGACACGCCCATTGGCACGGCCGTGTCTGTGGGCGTGTCATAACTACTATTTCTTGAACAAAATGACATGCTCACTGACATGGGCTTGTTGTAGCTACTGTGACTCATTTAAATCAACACGACAAGTTACACGGGCGTGTCACTGAGCGTGTTGTAGCTACTGTGAATCTCAAATTTAACCAAATCGACACAACCAATGACACGGGTGTGTCAGTGGGCGTGTTGTAGCTACTGTGGTGCCATCTAAATGACACGTCCAGTGACATGGCCGTGTCACTGATCGGTCCTAGCTACTATCTCTTAAAATTAATGACACGCCCACTCACACGGGCATGTCCCCAAATAGGCTCAAGTTACCCCTCAAAAGAAATTTTCCTCTACAAATTCAAATGAATTTAAGGCAAACACACCACCAACCAATGATAGAAGAATAAAAATAAATAAAACAATAGAACAAAATAAAAACTTGAAAATTAAATAAACAAATATCAAAACAAATAAAATAGTGGTTGCCTCCCACACAACACTTCTTTAACGTCGTATTAGTTGGACGTTTGGGATTGGTTTGTCTTTAGTCTTGGAGGTATAAAACCTCCTTCAATTCACTCAAGTCCCCCTTAAATACAGTTTCCTTTGCCCATTAACCTTAAAAGTCCCTTTCTCTGGGTGAGTAATTTCAATTGTCCCATAAGGAAAAACCTCTTTGACTGTAAATGAACCAGACCATCTTAATTTTAACTTACCTGAAAAAGTCGAAGCCTAAAATTGTAGAATAATACTTGATCGCTAACTTGAAACTCTTTCCGTTCCTTAATGTGAGCATCATGCCTTCTCTTAGTCCGCTCCTTATACATTCTTGCATTGTCATAAGCTTGTAATCTCTATTCATCCAACTCATTGATATGCAATTTCCTCCTATCACCTGCACTAGCTAGATCAAGGTTAATATGTTTTATAGCCCAATAAGCATTATGTTCAATCTCCACAGGTAAGTGACAAGCCTTTCCATATACTAGCCTAAATGACGAAGTACCTAATGGAGTTTTGAATGCAGTCCTAAAGGCCCATAGAGCATTGTCTAATTTCTTAGACCAATCCTTTCGGGATCGCTCTACAGTTTTTTCAAGAATCCTTTTTATTTCTCTATTCATGTTCTCAACTTGGCCACTAGTTTGGGGATGGTAAGGAGTAGAGAATCTATGTGTAACACCTAGGCTTTTGAAAACTTTCTCAAGCTGAGTGTTACAAAAGTGAGTACCCCTATTACTTATGATCGCTTTTGGTGTACCAAATCTTGAAAACAACTTTTTTAAAAACCTCATCACTACCCTAGCATCATTTGTTGCTAAAGCTTGGGCTTTAGGCCATTTGAAAACATAGTCTATAGCTATAAGAATATATTTGTTACCAAAAAAATAAGAAAATGGTCCCATAAAATCGATCCCCCATACATCAAAGACTTCACACACTAGAATTCCATTTTGGGGCATCTCATCACTAGAGAAATTATTTCTAGTTCTCTGATAATGATCACAACATTTCACAAAATCATAGCTATCCCTAAATAGTGTGGGCCAATAAAATTCTGATTCTAGCACTTTTTGAACAGTCCTATTGGCTCCCATATGACCACTAGCTGGTCCAGCATGACAATGACAAAGAATATTCAACGTTTCAGGCCATGCCATGCAACACCAGATCATGTGGTCCTTACATAATCTAAACAAGAAAGGATCCTCCCAGAAGTAGTATTTCAAGTCAAAAAAGAATTTCTTCTTCTCTTGATACGTTATATCTTTAGGGAGTTCCCTAGCAGCCAAGTAATTAGCAAAATCTGCAAACCAAGATACATCAAAAGTTGAAACAATTACCATGGCGTAAAGCTGCTCATTAGGGAAATAATCATCAATGTTTCCTTCTTCGAACTTCTTCAACGTTGGGTTTTCTAAGCGTAAAAGGTGATCTGCTGCCAGATTTTCAGCTCCCTTTTTATCTTGAATCTTCAAATCAAACTTCTGTAATAATAAAACCAAACAAATTAGCCTAGGCTTTGCATCTATTTTGGCAATAAATACCTTAAAGCCAAGTGATCTGTATACATAATCACTTCAGACAAGATCAGATATGATCTAAACTTGTCAAAAGCAAAAACTACATCTAAAAGTTCTTTCTCTATAGTTGTATAATTTTCTTGAGCTACGTTCAGCGTCTTGCTTGCATAATAAATGGGCTAAAAATACTTCTCTTTGCGTTGGCCCAAAACTGCCCTCACTGCAATATCACTTGTATCACACATTAGTTCAAATGGTAAATTCCAATCAGGAGCTACAATGATTGGGCATGGCTCCTTAAGAGTTGTGAAAGCTCTTAGACATTCTTTGTCAAACATAAAATTAACATCATTCTCAAGGATTCTTGTTAGAAGACGAGCTATCTTAGAAAATTCGGGTATAAAACTCCGATAAAAGCCTGCATGTCCCAAAAAACTTTTGATAGCCTTGACTGATGTGGGACGTGGCAGTTTTTCAATGGTTTCCACCTGAGCCCGGTCCACCTCAATGCCCTTGCTTGAAATCTTGTGTCCCAACACGATTCCTTCTTAAACCATGAAATGACATTTTTTCCAATTAATATCAGGTTTGTTTCCTCACATCTTATCAAGAACCTCTCAAGGTTTTACAAACAACCTTCGAATGAGCTACCATAAACCAAGAAATCATCCATGAACACCTCTATAATATCCTCAATGAGCTCATCGAAGATTGCCACCATGCTCTGTTGAAAAGTTGCAAGTGCGTTGCATAATCCAAATGGCATCCTTCGATATGCGAATGTCCCATATTGACAGGTGAATGTAGTTTTCTCTTGGTCTTTCGGGGTAATAGGAATTTGGAAGTAGCCTGAAAGGCCATCCAAAAAGCAGTAATACTCATGCCCGACCAATCTCTCCAACATCTGATCAATGAAGGACAAAGGAAAATGGTCCTTCCTAGTTGCATCATTCAACTTCCAGTAGTCAATGCAAACCCTCCAACCTGTAACTGTTCTTGTTGGAATTAGCTCATTATTCTCATTAGGAACCACCGTTGTCCCTCCTTTCTTTGGTACTACTTGAACCAAACTCACCCAAGAGCTATTCGAAATTGGATATATAATTCTAGCATCAAGTAGCTTGATCACTTCAGCTTTAACTACTTCTTTCATCTTAGGGTTTAGTCTCCATTATGGTTGCACCACTGGCTTGAGCTCATCCTCCATCAGTATTTTGTGAGTGCAATAGGACGGACTAATACCCTTGATGTCTGCTATCTTCCAAGCTATAACCTGCTTATGTTTTTGTAATAACTCAATGAGTTTTACCTTCTGCTCAAAAGATAGTTGGGAACTTAAAATAATTGTCAATTTATTCTCCTCTCCCACAAATTTATACTCAAGATGATCCGGAAGGATCTTGAGTTCTAAATTAGGTGAATCAATCACAGATGGTTGCGGCTTCTATTCTTTTAGCATTTCAATAGTTTCATATGCCCGACTCTAAAATGACTTGCTTGCTTCAAGATAAGCAAGCTGCTCTAATGCTTTCTCATCCTCAACACTATCCTGCAATAAACACAACTTAAGGGGATCATTGGAAACAATGTTAGTAACACAATTTAATGTTTCATGCTCAATGATATTGACTTATATATATATATATATATCACATATACAATTTATTTTCTCACTTCTAATCCTTCAATTTTTTTATTTAAATTATTTAATTTAATTTTTAAAAATTACGGATGTTACACACAAATATCCTCATGTATTTTTTTTTGTAGAAATTCAGGAGACTCTAAATATAATTTAGATGGTGAAAGTCTTATAATTAATTTACCTTGAGCATAAGAAATACAAAAGTAATCATCAGGCAAAAGAATTTTCTAATTTTTCTTGCATTCTTAATAATTCATCACATCCTGTTTGGTTCTAGATGACCAAGACGAGCATACCAAAGTATAAAAATTTAAAGATTTATGCATTTTCGGTGTATATAGTGTAATTCAGCCATTTTTATAAAATACAATCTAGTTAAAAAATTTAGAGTTTTTTAAATATGAACTTCAGGTTTAAATTCGTAGAATTAACACGTAAAATTTTAATATTTTTCTCATTTTATTTTGATAAAAATTCTATTGCAACGTATTCTTTAAAATTTAGTAAATATATTCGGGATCTACTTGAATACAATATATCATCAAAATATTATTTTACTCAAATTCAGAATATAAGGTGGACTTTTCTCGAGTCTTCAACCACATTTTGCAGAACCAGACATTTTATTAACATTAATTTCTGTTAATGTTAACTATAACAAATATTCTATAATCATGAAGAATTATGATAATTAGCACTTTTAATTTTTAAATTGGTAGAAAAAAAAATTCTATCATAACCATTTTTATCAAGATTTTGTCCATGATTAAAAAAAATATATCACATTCACTTCATGAAAATGAAGTTAAGTCAGTTGGACAAGTTTGATAATTTTTCATCGAGAGCTAAAAATTTTGTTTAGCTACAGGTAAATAAAAAAATAGATCAAAATAGTTTATGAACCTATACTCTCAATATTGCTACTGCAAAAATACATTTGAGGCATGAAAATTTTAATATTTACTAAAAAGACTGTAATAAATTCTTAATAATAAGATAATAAAAAAATTATTACTTTTAAGTAATCATGTCGGGATGCTTGATTTTCTTTTTTATAATATCTCTAAGATTCACAATATTAAGGTGAATCTCATTATCAAATACCCATTACAGATAATTTTTTCAAAAAATATTAAAAGTAATAAATTCAAATTTTATGAAATTTAACATTATAAAAATACCAAATTTAAATAAGAATCATAAATTAGATAGTTGAAGAGCTATCGAATAAAGAAAAAATAAAAATTATAATTACAGTTTAAATATTATAACTCTAAAAGTATAAATAATCATATAAAATTATAATAAATATCAATTGTTTTATCAACTCCACTTCAATACACAAATATTTACTCATAATTTTATCTCTTTTATTTTCATATACCATATTAAATTATTCTATATATAACCATAATCACAAAAATAAACATTAAATTTAAATTCCACAAATAAAACTTTAAAATTTATTTATTTCTTATTTTAATAGTATATAAATAAGAAATATTGTTAATAACCCGATATATTATCATCAATATACACATAAATATTCTTGAATAATATATATATATATATATATATATATATATTGTTATGCATGTTATAATAGCAAACTATCGCATATTTATACATAAATTGGGAACCACGTTATACATCCATATGCACAAAAATCAACTTCTGCGTATTTGAGTTTGTTGACATATAGTACTCATTAGGTTGTTTTATGACAATATTAGCCAATAAGAACTTTGCAACATGAATACATATATACTTTGAATCCATATATGATATAACACATGTCAATTTTTTTTTTTTTTATACATATTCAAGTATAAATGGAAGTCTTTGTGATATTGACATATTAAAAATTGAGTTTCGCATACCAATTGTTCATTGATAAAATCAATTAACATACAATATAAATAATAACCGAAATTTATTTGTTAGATTATTACAGAAAAAATTATCAATATCATGCAACAATACTTAGTCAATTAATCGAATTACATAGATTTATAAAATACAATATTACGAAACGGTATAAAAATTGTAAAAGAAACCGAATATTATCTTAATAATATTTATAAACTTTTCTCAATGATTCAATAGTAGTGATTTTGTTATCACTTATTGGAAAAAACCCTAAATCTAAACTAAACTAAGATTAATCAAGTTCAATCATTAAGAAATATAAATTAAATATATAAAAGCATACCTGAATCTATGTTGCTAATGAAACTCTTTAAACTTATAATTTTTAATCTTAATTGATATAGTCTCATACTGATATAAAAATTTAATTAAATTGTCATTCATATATTTCCTAATAGTTGGTGTCGAAATTAAAAATTAATGCTGCAATTAGAAAATTTGTAAAGCCTAATAATTTTTACTTTAATGTATAATTTTTACTTTAATGTAATTAAACATAAAAAATATTGCAGAGTTGATCCAAGGGACAACATCAAGTGACAATGTTTCGGTTGGTCATGTAATCATCCCAACACTAAATTACCAACAAAATAGTCATTTCATCTCTTTTTTTTTAAAAATAATAATAATAACTAGCATTTCATCTCTGACCTTTGCGTTACCGACAAAATTTTCCAGACAAAATTTTCAGCATCGCAATTGCGAAGCATTGCCCCATAGGCAACCGCGACTGTAAGAAAACGAATATTCATAGCACTGCTCGTAAAATATATATTGTTGTATTCGAATAATAAAAACTGAATAAAAAAAATATAAAGCATCAATTTTCTTTTTTGGAGATAATAATCAATTTTAAAAATATACTAAAGAAAAAAAAGGCCGAGTTTAAGACCACAACTTTAAAAAGAAATTAATAAATCAATCGAAATGAATTTATCATATTTAGATTAGATTTCACCTGTGGCCTATTCCATGTCTTGCACTCTGAAGTAACAAAAATTAAATAAAATCACAGCACTGAGGAGAGTTATTTGTCTCCACTGTTCACATTATTATTATTATGAAAGAAAAATAAGCTTTAATCAACCATATCTGCATTGTTCTGATAGGTACACATGATTCCAACATGACACGCTAGGATATTCCACTCCAAGGTGTTGTCATAAATTTGTACACAATAAAGTTTGAACGCAAAATTCATCTAAAGAACAGTCATCTGGTTAGAATCTCCCTGGAGTGCAGGAACAAAGGGGCACTCTGCATTCTTATTGTCTGGTGCTTGGATTCAATACCTAGGGACGGAAGCTTTTTAAGGTTCCAAAAATGGGATCTCTACAAATTTTTCCATTGTGGGACCCGTAATTGTGATGGGTATGTGCACAAAAAAGGAAGAACCGCCTCCTACCAAACTGCTTAGCATTTACACTAGTAAAATTTTTGGTACATACAGTCCAGATAAATAAAATCGACCTCAACAATTCACCATCAGCATCTTGGCTCCTGCTTCAATGGAATCCCACTAGGTGAGCCAAACAACATCGGCTAGAGATGCAAAACAAAAAGAGTTACAAATGAAAATCTATTTATCTTAAAAAAAAAAAAGGAACAACTCCATTCAGTATGAAAAATATACTTCTCTATAGCACCAGCATCATGGGTGTTGATGACTGTTCCATACATGAGGGCCACTGACCACATAATATGAGCAAATAATTTAAAACATGTATGTATTAAATTGTATGTGTACCACAAAAAGTAACTAGTGACGAGATTCTACTTGTATATTTATATCACTATTTATCTCATTTATGTATGTAATATATGCTCAAGAATAGGATTATAATGACACTATGATCGATTTTAAGCAAGCACCTTCTTGATTATCCCTATGATCAATCAGTAATTGTCAAATATTTCCACTATTTTTGGTTTGGTAATTTGTATACATGTGATTATTAGTTGTTTCAAGAATTTGCATGAAATTTTACAATTTGATGATTTGTAAAGCAGGACTTCCCATATCAACCAGTTTTGAAAATACATAATAACAATCATTTAAGCCAGTATCATATCATCTGCCAAAACTGGCACAATGAATTGCTAATATATGAATATTTCCCATCCAGATTAATTTAGCTGGCATGGCATAATATGCAAATAAGTTAGATAATGGCACAGAGCTTACCTGAGTTGTACTTGGTAATATACTATTTGCGAGATCCTCATTTATAGACACAGGTAGTGGCGGCATCTGGCTCATTATGCCAGGCATACTTCCCATGCTGCAAATAATCAGAGAAGAACCTTCCATAATATTAGCAAAGTCAATTTATAACCAGAATACAATGATATATGCTACATCAATTACCAAATACTGAATTCAATGTATTCAAAATGCCACATACTCATTCAGGATGGCAGTAATATTGCTCCTCGCGCAACAAAAGAGGTCAATGTTAGCCTGTGACTGTTTGTAAAAGCATTAAATTATTGTGTTGTTCTCAAAAAACCATAACTAATTTTACAGTATCAAGGAAAATATAAAATATCAAGCACCAAAATACCATCTTAAAAAAACATTAAGTAATGACCAATAGTCTAAACACGCATGTTCCCAACAACAGGTTCCAACTTCATAAATAAAATGCAGTATTACATTGAGAGAAACGACTTCCAATTTCAGTATATGTTCTAACAGGAAAATAAATGCACACGTAACTCCTTTAAAGACCAATATATCGTATGACCTTGTTCTCTATTAATACAGCCATTATGAGGAGAAAATAGCAACTTAATTTGTTGTTTAAAATAGCAACTTAATTTGTTGCTGTTGTATTACAAGGAGAATTCTCTAGAGATGTATCAATTACAGATATATGCGCAGATAGTGATTATGAGGTAGGTTTCATAATTAAAATTCTAGCACATTTGCAATGAATCAAATGGAGATGATGAAAGCAATGAATCAAATGGAGATGATGAAAAGCATATGTAAAACTAAAATAAATGGCAGCAGCAGTAATTTTGTTCTGATGGGAATGATTGCAAATCGAGGAAGAGGATGACAGAAATACATGAGCAAACAGCTTCTACAGTGAAACAAGAAAGATTTGAATTGAGATTCTAAACATGAGGCAAGTCCCTTTTTTTTTCTTTTTGCTTTTCCTGGAAAGAGAGTTGGGGTTGGTGGGTGGGCATTTTGTGGTTCAAGAAGTTTTGCTTCAGCTTGTAAAATTGACAAACAAGCATTTTTAAGTTTATATGCATCCAAACAGATTGTTACCATTTCACTTCATCTTTTTAAATCCAAAAACTGGAAAGGGAGTAATAACTTTCAGCCGCTTGGTTCTATCATAAAAAAAGAATGGAGAGAGTGAGAAAGATATCAGTCACAGAATTAAGACAGAATGTTGACTTGGAGAAACAGGGTAACAAGTGTAATAAGAAAATCCCTGCTTAGGGAGGTTTTGACTACTCATATTTCGCACTTAGGTGTTCAAGTTGTCCAGCAACATCTTTCCAGCTCTAAATATTTTAAATGCATTTGACAATTACTTTTGCATTAAACACTTAGTCCAAAAAATTGTTATGATATGCTAACTGCCAAGTAAACGTTTCCACATAAGCCTAATGACCAAATACAAAACCTTTGTGAACAATTGAAATTCTATCAAGACCTTTCAAAATTAGACTATTTTACCCTTGTAACAAGCGGCTAAAGAGAATAATATGTTTATTTGTCCAATTTTCATTTCAAAATTGTCAAACTGGACATAATTGCAATAAATTTGAAATTAGGGTAAAATAATATATTAAAAAGAATTGAAAACAATTGCAATTTTCCAAAATGAGGCACGTGTTTAAGGTCTTAAGCTTTTACTTAATATGCCAATTGAATTAATAATTCTTTCTCAATATCCACCAACGTCCATCATGATGGTAGGAATGATAACAGGGTGGGTTTTGCAATCTCCATTCCTGCCCCACTCCCTAGAACATATGCCTTAACCCTGCCCCATCGAGCAACAGGGCACAAATTTCTCCCGCAATTCATCCTCACACTAACACTCACATGTAACAAAAATATGTATTTCACCAAGTACACACAATATGCTGATTGTTAGGTTTCCAAAATAACTTTAAATGGCAGTGATGACTGCAATAAAAAATGCAGTTCTGAAACAAGGGCAATTAAAAACTAGTCACTGCTGTTAGTCTGTTACAGTGTTTTTCTTTGGGCCTTTCCATAGAGACTAAAATCCCATATCTCCAGCTGATCTATAAACAGAAAACACAGAAGAATGATAATGTTGATCATTTAAATCCTATGTAAGAACAAGGTAAAATGAAAACAAATTCAGCTAAAACAATTTGCCGAAAAACAGCTTGAACACAATCTTGCGATCAAGAAGCAAGCTTTTACTTTTAGTAGAACATGCAAGCTGGCCATTTAAAAGTTTTAACAAATCTGAAAAAATATCTGGGGGTTACTATTGTGCAACATGTAACATAAGAGCAAAAAATCGCAAAACCGTTACATATAAAAGGAAGAAGGAAAGGAAGCTGAAAGTAAGGTTGAGCAGGTTGTGCTGCTGAAAACGAGTAAGATGAGCTTTGAATAGGACAAAGAAGAATAACAGAATAGTTAGTTGGCTGAGTGAGAAATTTTAGGAGGTTTGTCACTTGAGTTTTGTATTTTCGCTGATAGTGAGCTATATGAATGTAAATTGCTGATGATTAGTAAGTCATGGATGAATGAAGAATATTCTCTCCTAATCATCCTTCTCTGCTATCATTCTCTCTGTATCTACTCCTATTCTTTCTTCTCTTCTGTCATTCTTTCTATCTGCTACTCTTCCTGCCTATTTTTCTTATTAGAACTGGCAGTGCTACTGCTAATTTTCTTAATTCTATTATTCTCTATTATTTGGTCTAAACCATATCAAAAACCAGTCCAGAGTTCATTCTGATCAAGTTACATCAATACAACTCAACTCAACCAAGTTATATCCACTACATTTTTTTTTCCTTTTTTTATTTTGTTTGAACTGTTACATCCACTGCAGATAAGATAAAAAGATACCAAAAATTAATCTAGACAGTATATGCAATATTTATATATCAGTTTAACATATCATTATGAGGATCAAAAATCAATTACTTGGGAATTGTGAAGCAATGATTAAATCTACTCTACAAGATGGTGAACTCAATTCCTTTTATAAGATAGCAGTCATTGTTTTGAACCAACATTAACAGCTAAAAAAATAAGCAGAGAAGATGAAGCATTCACCTTGAAGGTAGAAAGGTTAGCTGTGATTTTACTAAAAGCTTGACAATTTTGTTCCAAGAGAAGACTGGCTGTACCACTTATTCCTGAGATCACCAGAGTAACAAATAAGGACTATTCCTCAAACCCGTAACCTACAAAGTCACCAAAGGAACAACTTTACCAGTTGCCCAAAGGTTCACCCCCCAGAGTTTTAAATACATCGACAAGAACCACACACTTAAAAACTACAAAAATAAAGAACTTTTGAAATTTATTTAAATAAAGACCATAATAAAACTGCAAAGTATAAATGTCTTTATGGTATTGTATAAATCATGGGTAATGTGTAATTAGAGTAAATTTACAATTTTTTACAAGATTATTAATGCTTAATGTCTGTGTTTGTATATAATTTTCAAATAAATATAATAATACATTTGCCATTTGTATATGTAAACATATGTTATTCCTTGCTACTCAATTAACACTTCATTTAGCAATTAAAAGTATTAATACAGTGCATATTTAGCAACTATCTTAATGTTGATTTATGTCACTTTACGAACACGTTCTAAAAAAAATAAAAGTCAGAAGGTAATATCATCATATATGGCTTGATGCAGCAACCATAAGGCCACTACTAATGCGATTATTTAAAAACCCTAATCATACTTCATACTTTTAAGTCCTTACACAGGCACCAAATGGAGCAATACAAATTAGGAAAGAATACAAGTATCCTACCAAAATCTTAATGATCACTAAATATTGTTGTCATAGAAGTTCCTCAAAAAAAAAATGCAAGTAAAACCTAATCTGACTGATCATTCATTTTTTCTCCATTAGCCTCCCCTATAGCTGTGAAGTTCTGCCTTAATGAGATCCTTGGGTCTGCACCTAGGTCAGCCTAAGGCGAGGCAACATCCCTATTCTTTCTGTTTCAGAAAAAGATCCACAGAGCCTCTCCCCCAGCCCTCAGCAATGTGATGTGAATTTAATTATCATAATGTGACTTCATATACTTGTTTCCTCTCTTTTGTCCCTCCTCCATTATCTACTTGATTAAATAGAAACATTAATTGCTCAAAGCTGACATCTCTAATGGTGATAGAAAAGGACATTCTGCTGCACGAACATTCCTGCAATGTGCGGGTCAGGGGAAAGATCGGAACCATGAGATTTATTACACGCAACCTTTCCTTGCAATTGCAAAAGACTGTTTTCACAATTCGAACCCGTAACCTCAGGTCACATGGCAACAATGCTTACCATTGCGCCAAGGCTTCTCTTCATCTCTAATAGTGATAATGGAGAAATTTTTTTATGTTTATTAGCATTTGCTATTTTCCTTGCATATTTTGAACTAATTTTAGTAGTTAAATTATTTATAGATTGAGAAAGACCTTAGAAATTGTCATTATATTTTTTTGTTAAACCACATGTAATTGCCTTTTTTTTCACTCTCTTGCTTTTATGACTTGTTTTGAATTAGCACCAAGAATTCTTCCTTGTAATGTCAATGCTGATTCATGAATTTCTTTTAAGTACTTAGAACATCCAATCAACTACTTGTGTCACAAACATTTTTAATTAATTTGTGCTTCAGATCCCTAAAGGATGTGCTTTGTGCCTTACACCTTTGCTCCAACTACAAAATGTGCCTAGCTAGACCCAAGCACCTGTAAAATCTATAATGTTCCTAAACAAGAGAAACCTCAACCTTGAATTTCAAATAATGAAAATCATGTCTGTATTTCCAAGCTTGAAGTTACACCCTAGGACTTGATTCGAACTTCTCTTCATTTTTGTAGCATTATTGAATAAAATAACATTTTTCTCTGCGTTTGTACAATTGGAATTTTCCAGAATGATGAAATCAATTATTTCCTATATTTGTCCAAAAGCATCTTCCATCTCCCTCTTTCTCTCTCTCTCCATTCGCCTCTCTTCTTTTATCCCTACCTAGCCCCTTCCATCATAAGCAATTCCTTGCCTTAATTGTCACTCAAACTCCCTAGCATTTCTAATCTTGTTTTTTAACAAACCAGATGCTTTCTCTTTCAATTAAGACTCAAATTAAAACTTAGTCTAACCTTTGCATAAACAAGCTCCACCACCATCCCAGTAAGCCAGCCCCTAATATCTGCTTCATCAAGGCTATTCCGCATTAGAAAAAGTGGACAAAATCTCCAGGGTTTCAGGACTTTTTTTTTTTAAAAAAAAAAAGCTTTGTGCAAATTCCACAAAGCAAGGCTCAAAAAACCTCAAAATTTGAACTTCAAAGGAAAACATTTCCTTATATCAGTTAACAAGATTGAACTACAAACATGCCAAGCCCTCTAAGTGTAGAAACAAATTATGAACCTATGGAACTAACTAAACCAAACTAATTGAAAAATATAGTAGATATGACTTAAAATAACATCTTCAAACCTTTAATGTCACTAAAAACAAAACTTTATAACTTTAAATTCAATGGTTTGTGTTAAAAGGCTAAGCTAGCGAGTTAAAGCAGGAAAAAGAAGACGAAGCAGCAATATTGGGTATAAATTCCTATACCATACAAACATAAGTTATGAAACAACACATATATGCTAGGAACAAGAGGAGAAAGACAGTTACATACTACCTCGAACGAACAATAACATTTAAGATTCCTGTAAGGAACATCAAAACACTAACCTTCAAAGGACAAAGGCTCTCCCTGGTTTACATGGTTCGTCATTGGAGGATACAAAGCCATGCTCTGTGGTACAGCTGAAGGCAAATTCATATTTGAGGATGATTCCACCAACTTATCCTGAAGAAGCATGATCTTTAGAATACTGGTTCTTCAATCAACATTACATCCTAAAGGCATTAATTGATTGAATAAATTAAAACATCAATCATATCTTAAGTGCTGCATTACAACTAAATTAAGTCCCTTCAGGATTCTATAACTTATCCAGAAAAAATATAGTAATCAGCATTCCAGCTGCCATAAAGTGAAAATTTTGTTATGAATATCAAATGACAGCAATACATTTCTCCAACAAAGACTCATACTGAAAGTTTCATTATCAGACACTGCAGTAATTCACTGTTGTAAATATTTTGCATTGAGCAGATTAATGTGAACCTGCTGAGAAGTAATCTCATAACATAAGGGTGTCATATGCATCTTGGTTGCATATATTCATCGCTTAACTTTAACAGAGTACTATGGTCCAGCACATAAAACAAGATTGTCAAGTAAGTATAAATGGTATGCAATCTTCTCTCTCTCCCTCCCTCCCTCCCTCTCTCACTTGCACTTACACATACATGCAAATATATATTAAATCCAGAATGATCTTCTTTCCTAAAACCCCTAGTTTTTCAAATCAATAATGTATATAATACAGATTGCTCAGCAATGTCCAGTCTCCTATCAGTCATCTTTTTGATATGCAAAAGCTAGAAAAAGGGTACAGCCAATAGACACTTCAAAATGAAGTGAAGAAAAGTATTCACAGTATTAGACAATTTCCAAGATTAGAAACACAAATTATCAACAAAACTGATACCACGTCTACGTAATTTATGGCCCCGCAGGATGCTTCTTTTCTATAGGAGAAAATAAATAAATAAATAAAAACCATTGAAGGGAATCAAGGCATGCAAAACACATACTAGAAAAAAGAAGATGAGATGGGAGGAGGGATACACCACAGCAAAATACATTAAAGCCAGGATACTCTTATTCTTTCAGATCAGTATCGTCCTTTGATATGATGGTAAGTGGATATCAGTTTGCACAGGGTCAATAAATTTGTTTGACTGCAAATTAATAAAGAACTAAAGCACATTTTTTCCTCAAAGCATCAAAAATAACTAAAGAAAGTAAAATCAATTTCATATATAGATCTTCCATACCTTCCTATTATTGACCTTCTTTCCCAAATTATACTCTTCTGCTTTCCTTCGCTTCCTCTGTGAAAGGATTTCATATTTCAACGCAAATAAAAAATATCTAAGCTAATTTTTAAGCATGCAAGCCCGATAATGCATAACATTTGACAATTATAATTGCAGAAATTTATAATAATGATGACTGAGCTTTCCCACCTAGTTTCAATTTGGCCACAAACCATAATTTTTCAATCAAAATAATAAAACAGTAGCTAGAATCTGTTGAAAGACCAAAAGGAAAAGTTGATTTAAAATTGCAGATGCCATATTTGAGTGAAGAAAAGAAAAAAAGAAAAGAAAACTCAGATAGAAAATAAATTAATTAATTAATTTTTAAAAAAAAGATTTTTTTAGACTCCATATTGCTAAAAAAGAAAACTCATGAATAGGTAGCATTAGCTCTCAAACAAGTCTTTCACTGGATTCTGAGGTCATTAGCTAAATGAGACAAATTTGATGATTGAAGAGAGATTTGATAAAAATTAAAGATTTGTGACCAAATTGAAACTTATTATTGTTCAATGACCATGGTTGCAATTTAGCCTGAAAACTTTGACATTGAACAGAGAACGCTATTGAAGATCAAACAATAGAACAAAGCATTAAGATACATCCATCTTATGTTCACAAGTCACAATAATATTGACTTGAATAATTATTAGCCCAAGTTCCCCTTCAGAGCTTCCATTCAGACCATTTTACCCAAGCATGGTTCTTGTGCTATAGTGTTCTTCTTACACTATAGTGCTCTTCTTTAGCTGTAGTGTTCTGTGTAAGACCAAATACAAAAATGTACAATAAAAAGAAATCCCAATCTTAGCACTTGTTAACTTTCAATCAAAATAAATTTTGAACTGCGACATACTTGGGAGCTGGCAAAAGCGTTTCTTTTGAAGAATGAACAGCATGAAGAAAGGAAAAAAATAATTAGCATCACAAACAAGTCTGACCAACAATACCAAGCACATTTTTCAAAATTATCAACATCAAAAATAAGACATGAAAGGCATCATTACCAGTACAAGAGAACCTACCGCCATCCACCTACATCTCAATGCAACATCACGTACAGTTTTATCACGCAGGGTGGCTGCAATCTTTATATACTTCATAATACTAAGCTCGTCGGCAAATCTATATATCCAAACAAAATAATCATAAAGTGAAAATTGACATATAAAAGCGAAGTTAAATAAAATTTGTCATGTTGGAAAACAAACATACCAAGTGAAAATAAAAAAAATGGAGAAAATATCAGACCATGCCAAATAAACAGAGTAAGCAGTCACGGAACATAACTGTGTCAATATAATTTTATAAGGCTGTAAATATGCTAACAAAACCAGATTTTATTTTTCTGTCGAGTATAAAATCACATAATTTCCCCTTCTTAAAAAGTCCAAACACCATTGACCTTTCAAACAAGTTGAACAAGTAACCCTAGGTATTAAAAACATAAAATACCAGGACAACAGATTATCAGTAAGACCCATTTTTTATTTATGTAATTCTTCATTCATTCTTTATTTTTATCATCAACAACAGAATTGAAAATTGAACCATCTGTGCCTAGAAATACACTAGCACGCATATAAAATCATTTTTTACTAGCACGCACATAAAATCTTCATATGCATCTCCATCTAAATAAATAGCTAACAGTTGTGAAGGAAAAGCATAACTCAAAAACAAACTTCGTACTTCTTAAGGCCTTCGTCCAATTTGAGCTGTTCATCAATAGACCATTCCACAGCCAAGCCTGTGTCATGCTTGAGACCAGGAGTAGGGTCAAGAAGAAGAGAAGAAGCGGAAGAATTGACAGATTGAACATGAACTATTCCGGTAGGACTGCTATTAATCAAGCTGGAACTCCCAGGCAACAAAACAGTACTAGCACCAGTATTCATCCCAAAGTAGCTCCCCACAGGAATCATCTCCGAGGAGCTACTTATAGCATCAGATTGAAAGGATATAGGGTGCCGATTGAGCGCAGAACCCAAGATTTCTTCACGGTGAAATCCTGAGTTGGACTGTGCTGCCATTTTTTTCCCTGCCAAATTCTCTACCACACCATAATCCCACTGAACCAGCGGAAATTCAAAGTTCAAAGTCACATTTCAAGGCTTCAGTTGCACTGTGAAAAAAAATTGCATAAAAAGAACTCTTTGTTAAAAAGAAAAAATTCATAACATAATCGACCTACAAACATAGCACACTTGAATTGGCAATCGCACTCTTCATAAGAAAAGAAATAATATAATAATAAATAAATTCAAAACCACAAAAATAGAACCCTAGAATCCCCAAATCATTATCATTTTAAGAAGGTACAAACAGCTAAAAGTACTCTCAATCACACTCAAGGCCGCTGTGAAAAAATAAATAAAAGAAAGAAAGAAAAGATTGGAATCAGCAACCATATAAACTCCAAATGGCTGAAGACGAAAACCCTAAACAGTGAGAAAAATGGAATGTGTTGAGTTACCTTTTGTAAGGGCCACTTTCCGACGGAGCCCTAATTGGCTTGTTGGGGGCTAAATTGCCTTTGCCTTTTTTTTTTCTCACTCATTCACTTGCGCCAACTACATAATACATAGTGTCATATCTAGCAAGAAGCTTATCTTTTTCTGTTCCCCCCCCCCCCCCCCACCCCCCCCCCCCCCGGCTTTCTCTATGCGCGCGTAGAGAGACGAAAAATGGCTTATAGCTCTACCAATAACAACGCAGAGGAAAAAAAAGCAAAAATGTTTTGAAGCGCTTTTATTTTTATTTTTGGAAAATGAAATATATAAATAAAAAGGATTTAATAATTGATTTTTGCAGATCTTGGAATTCAGCAACAGTGCAAATCCCCATAAGCATTTGATGCCAATTATTGTGGAATCTCCACCTTTCCTTTTTCTGCTCTTTTTTCTATTATTTTATTGTGTTTTGGATTTATTTTTTCCTTCAATACTAACATTAATAATACTTTCAAAAAAAAAATCATTAATAATATTATCCGCTACATATGCAATTCCCCCGTTAATTTAGGGCTGCTTGCACCATTTGCTTCGGAGTTGAGAATCATAACCAAATGGAAAATCGTACCATTAAAAATTGATAATTATTTTATGGTTGATTTATTTTTAAAAATTATTTATAGTTATTTGATTGAGCTTATTGCAGTTCTATTTAATAATTGGCAATACGAAATAAATCAAAAACTTCCTCCAAGCCTAAAAAATTTACTCTAAGAATAGGATGCTGGAGAATATATCTCTTAAGAAATAGCCATGTATCAAAATACTTAATATAGTGAAATTTAAAATTTTTTTCTTTTTGCACATCATATTAATTTATTCATTGAATTTCTTAAATATTTGATGAAAAATCTTAACAATTATTTAAATTAAATCGTGCATTTTTCAACCATTTCTTAATTGAATTGTTATAAACCATAACTATTCAAGTGGAAAAAAAATTCTCGTGAAAAAAGAAGGGTAAAAATATTATACCGCACAAAAATACTAAATACATCTTCAATTTATTTTCTTAAAAATACATTCAAGTAAAATAACATTAAAGGATATATTAAATTATAATATTTACAATTCTACTATTTGTACTTACACCTCACCCATTTATATTAATATAGACGCCTCAGTCTAAATCCTAAAGCTATTTTCTTATTCCCAAATAATTTTTACCCTCTCACCCCACTTTTAATGTTTAAACATAAAATATGGAAAAAATGGATTCTGAGTTTGTTGAAGAGCTTAAGACACTTATTTAATAATTTAACGCAATATAAATAAGGTAAATGATTCTAGTATGTAGCTAGTTCGACCAAAAGTGACCGAATAATTAAATATATTCAGTTGTATATAATTAGATATCTTATATTATTCATCAAAATATGGCGAATAAAAATAAATGTTCATGTCGGATTTAGCGATCTAAAACTAAATTTCAGTTTTAATTTTTTTTGAATATATTTAATATTTAGTTTAGTATGATGTAATATTAGTCTTGTGCATTTTTTTCTCATTGAACAAAATTGAATGGGGCATATAAATCAAAATTAAGTATAATAATATAAAAGATATTTAAGTCTTTTGATTGAGTTTAATCATAAAACAAGAAATTTTAGATTTTATAATATGAGTGTATTAATGAATTGGGGTGTATTTAATGTTTTAGTGTGGTGTAAATATCACTACCCAAAGAGAAAGGTACTCTCTTCATCCCACAAAGGCTGTCCATTTTCTCTTTCTATAAATTTTAAGAAAATACAATTAATGAATTAATAATTCATGTGCTTCTCTTTTTTACCATTGTTCATATATTTATTTTATTTTAAAAATAGTTCAAACTGTAATTAATTTCTTATTTAAAATGTGAATTTATTAGAGGGTAAAAATAGTGAAAAATATATTAAATACATTCTATAAATAAAAGTGGACAATTATTTTAGGACATTCCAAAATAGAATAGTGGACAATATTGGTGGGACGAATGGGTAAAACAATTAGAAAATATTAGCTCAAGTTGTTTATTATCTTCCTTTCTCTAAATGATCCATTTATAATGGGTACTAAGGTTAATCCGTACTCTAGTAGGCCAGAAATAATTTATTTTAAATTTACATAACAAGTTCAATTAAATCCTTCATTTAATTCTTATCGTGGTCGCTAGGGGGCATTATTAATTATGCTTAGGTTTTAAAGTTGAATTTTAAGTATTTCTCCTTCATATATATAATTAATAAAAAAATATTTATTTAATTCTAAACCCCAAGTTCTACAAACTTATATAATTAAGTTTCGATTTAAATTTTTATTTTAATTTATGTTAAACTAATTTATGTTTATTTTCCATTACGTTATTAATATGTTGGCTATAAATATAAATTATAATCTAATCAATTTTAAAATTAGATAATTAAACTCTTGTAATATATCATTAATTTTTTAATTGATTAAATTTATATTTGTTGTCCTAAGATATCAATCAAGAGGAGGGTAAATTGATTGATTTGAAGAATTGAGGAAAAATTAAAAAATCAAAATGAAACAAAAAATGAGTAGTAGAACAGTAGAGTGAAAAAGAATGAACATAAGTAATTTACAGTGGTTCGGATTACCTCAATCATACATCCACTTTCTTAATAACTTGTTAAGGTCCCACTAGTTTTGAGTTTTTATAAGCTCAACTCTAACTTGATATTTTTACAAGCTCATACCAAACTTTACAATGGTTTGAGATCAATCATCACAACCCTTACAAGAGTTTTTCAAAGCTCACTCTCACAACCTAAGTGTTTCCAAGCTCACATTCAAACTTACAATTTTGGTGTTTAATTGCTCACACCCAATACTCTAACAATTTAATTATTAATTTAAGTATATGATAATTAAAGTATGTTGCTTGGCTATTACAATCAAAAATTACTCTTTAACAATATGGTTCTTGGGAGTATTTATAGCCAATATGGTCCAACTAGCCATTATAAGTCTTGTTATGTGCTTTACTAGGCTAGTTCTTGTATTGATAGAAAATATCAATAGGTAGTGGTCGTCTTGGCATAGAGGATGGTCACCCAAAGATAATGGGCGGTCGTTCTTCAGGTTGGGATGGTCGCTCCTTTTAAAAATTTTTCAACGGTCAAATGTAAGTGCTCTGCTGATGGAATCTTGCCCATGTTGTGGCTGTCAGGACGGTCACCCAAGGTCCAGGGGAGGTCGCCCTTTTTGAATCTGAAAGTGGATTTACAACTATCATTCCACGTCACACTCCTTCAATGGACAAAATAAAATTTCGTCAAAATATGAAAGTAGCGATCACCCTATAGCTGAAATTGCGATCGGATTAGGTGTCTCACATCAAACTTCTGGGCCCATCCGAGGTCAAAAACACTACTTGGAGGGACGATCACGACGAGGTACAAAGAGACCTCTCTTCAGAATGTGCTTGTCACTGCATTCCCTACTGTGAATGTTGGAGATTTGGTCACTCGAGGTGAGATCATCTCAATAAATGGACGATCGCTGATATTGTCTAGCGGTCGTGACTGAGGTCGAGATTCTGATTGCGTACCTTGTCGTGACACAACTTCTTTTTCAAATCATCAGGGGATGTCGTCCTTGGGTCTGTAATGACCACACCTTTTGTTCTATTCTCGCAATATGTTGAGCAACCTATTTCTACAACAATTGTCTTACAAACATGTTAAATGCATCATTCAATTTGAGTGTCAAAAATCAAAATTGAGATTATTTGGCTAACAATCTCCCTCTTTTTGACTTTGGCAATCAAATGAAATGATGATAAAGGATAAGCAAAATAATAATAATCTTTATTTTTAGGTTAACAACTTGTGGCTTTTAAATTTTCTTAATCTCCCCCTAAATGTATGCATTATCTAAGATGATTTGTGTCACTTAATCATTTTAATTATTCTTCCTTTATCCAATTGATCATCTTTGAATTGCATCTTATTATTTGCATATTGCATTTTAAATTCAAACAACATCTCATGTTAATGCATATCAACATCATGTTATTTCTTCTCCCCCTTTGACAAAGGCAAAAAGAGAAAGAAAAGTAAAGATACTAATAAAGGAAAAACTGAAATGTTCATTAATAAGAAATGAAGTACACAAACATTGAAGGAAACACAAAAAGGAAAACATAAGACATAACAGAAAGCAGAAAACAACAATGGACAAGCTAATCAAACTCTTCTTCTTCTTCATGCTCTTCTTCTTCCATAAGGGCCTTGCCCTTGTCAAGAGGAGCATGTATACTGCTACTTGAGCTAGTGCTAATGTCATCTCCCAAGGATTCTTCTTCAAAGGGGCTCTCTTCATGATCACTTACATCCCATTCTCTTAGATCACATTGAGGCAACTCTAACTTGCCTTGCATGTCATAAAGATCATGGTGCATATGGGATATAAGGTCAATTCTCTTGTTCAAGTACTGAAAACTTTTGGATACATCCCTTTTGAAGTGAGAAAGCTTCTTAGAGAGAGATTTGATAACCCTAAGAATGAGCTTGGTTGGAAAGCTAACTTTGCTAGGTTTGAAGGTTGGAGCTTTGTGGGGCATTTTCCTATAATATCCTGATTTTTAAAAATTTCTAATTTTTAAAATTTTAATAAAATAAATTATAAGTTAATTGGATAAAATAAATAAATAAATTTAACTGAAAAATGAAAAGATTTTAAATGAAAAGTGAAATGTATATGTGATATCTATACAAATATACATAACATATACAAAATCAACAAAAGTCAAAAGTCAAAGTTCATTTAAATAATTCAAAAGTAAAATTTTGTTAATGGAAGATGATATTTTGGAGATAATCTATTAAATAATATATCTACTAGGTGGATATTGAAAGTGGATGAAGAGAGATAACTATTTGGTCTTCTTCTTCTTCTTCTTCTTTCCTTCCTTAGCTGATTTTCCATAGCCATCAAAGAGGGGATTTTTGCTTCTTCTAAGCTTCCTAAGGTGAATGATTTTCAAGATTTCAAGGGAAGATTTGGTGATTTTCACTTGAATTGGTAAGTTTTCAACTTGTTTTATTGGATTGTCTTAAAGATATGAATATGTGAAATTTGACTTATTGTGATAGTATGATTTAATTGTTGGAATTGGTATGTATGAAGTTGTTTTGAGTAGTTAATAATGATTCTAAGGTTGGATTAAATAAATAGTTGAATTTAAGTTGAGTTTGGTGAAGAGAGAGAATTTAGGTTTATGTAACTTTTAGGTTGTGAATTCATGGATTTAAATTGTGAAATTTGATTTAAATTGAGTTTTTTTATGCATAAACAGGTATTGTAAAGTCAAATGATGGATTTGATTGGGTTTGGATAGAGTTTGAGAATGGAAGTGGTAATTTAGAGTTTTGGAAAAGACATTGTTCGAAGTACGGAAAAGAATGATAAACATTGGATATGTGACATTTATGTATTGATAATAAAAAATTTAGCTTGACACGCCCAGTGACAAGGCCATGCCATTGGGTGTGTCGACGATGCTATTTTTCTATATTAGTGACATGTGTTGTGATACACCCATGTCACATCACAACACATGTCACTGGGCATATTAAAGTTTCTGTAAGGTAGGACTAGTGACACGAGCAGTGACACGCCCATGTCATTAGGCGTGTCCAAGCTTCTTTGTAGTGGACTTATGGCACGGTCATTGACACGCCCATGTCATTAGACATGTCACTTGAAGATTTTGCCCACAACAACTCTTTTCCTTATTTTTCTTCATTGGTTCTTATCCTTATGTTGAGAGGTCATGTATATGTATTAAATATGTAGAAAGTTTATATTGAAAATGCCTTTAAATGTGATACTAAATTATTATTTATGATCACATTTGGTTTAGGCATTGGAAGGAATTGTTTTGCCAAATCCAAGTGTTGAAGGGTAACTTGGAAGAGAAGGTTAAAGGTGGTGTTTGAGCTTGCTTTTGGTTGCTTTTAGAGGTAAGTACAAACTTTGGATAATTGGGTATGTCTGCATGGCATTTGGGCTTAACACATTTTAGTTGGACAATGTGTTAAGTTACTTGATGTATTGAATATGTATGAACATTGTGTTATATTATGTGATTTGTTAAGAATGCATTAAATGCATTATGAAAAGCCATTGAAAATAGCTAAATTGAGTAAAAAGTGAAATATGTACAATATGTGCAAATGGCCCAAAAGTGTTTGGGTAATGTGGTTTATTGTGTATGCATTAAAGATATTGTAAAGAGCCATTGGAAATGGCTGGATTGCATAAAATATGATACATTGTAATGATATATTAGGATATGAGAAATGATGAGATGAGATAATATGATATGTGAAATATGAAATAATTATATGCCTAATGGATTATAAGACAATGAGAAAGAGAAAATGAGAAAATAAATGAGAAATAAATGTGCCTAAACATTGTGTGCCTAATTGAAATAAATGAGAAAATAAGGCAATGTGCCTAATGGATTATGAGAAAATGAGAAAGAGATTAATAATGAGAAATATGAAATAATTATGTGCCTAGTATGTTATTCAACTTCCAGAGTTCTATGTTTGGTGGCATGCCTATGAGGTTATCCTTATTATTTGCCTTCAAGGCTAGCTTTTGAGCAATTATTTGATTTGCCTTCGGGCTAGATGCTAGGTGTCACTGTGATATGATTTGCCTTCGGGGATAGCTTTTGAGCATTACTATGAATTGTCTTCGGGCTAGATGCTGGGCGTCACTTGCCTTCTAGCTAGACACTAGGTGTCAATATGGACAAAATCAGTAACTCTGAGATTTGAATAATATATTAGATTATTTGGGCCCATGCTTGTATTTATTTTTATGTGAATTATAAGATGACTAAAAATATATTTAAAATGAGATGGTATGTCACATGGTGATATGATGTACATAAGCATTGTGCATTGGCATTGCATATGAGTTTTATTGTTATCATAATTTGTACCACTAGGCTTTTGGCTTAGCACGATTGTAATTTATCCCGCAGGTGACGGGGGAGATTCGATAGAGCCGGAGAGTTCTTCTAGACCAGATCGGGTGTAGATTTGAGTTATTTTTTAGCATCAATGTAATATCCCAAAATGTGCCCTAGAAGTTTTGATATAATTGTTGCTTTATTTGGATTAAATGTATATGATTATTTGGGAAGAGAAAAGAGGTGAAGAGAGTGTATATGTTGTATATATGGAAATATATACAACATATACACAAGTCAAAGTGAATTATGGTCAAAGAAGATATTTATTTGTATTATTAATGAATTAATTAATTAAAGGAAAATAAGAAAATAAAATGGATGGAAGAGAGGAAATTTGATTATTTTAATATTAAAACACTTGGTGGAGGTTTTAAAGAGATTGAGTATTTGACTTTTCCTTCTCATTTTCTTTTCCTTTTCTTTTCTTTTCCTTTCTTGGCCGGACATCTCAAAGCAAGAGAGTAAGAGAGGGGTTGTGATTTCCAAGCTCTAAATTGAAGAAAGATTCAAGTGATTAAGTTGGAAAATTTTGAAGTTTCATCAACTTTGGTAAGTTCTCTCTTGATTTCTTTTGTTTTAATTGAAGTTGTGTTTGAGTTTGATAGATTGTTGTTGATAGTAAGAGTGTGGTTGATATGTGTTGTTTGATTGTGGTGTTTAAGAGTGTTTGGTTCAATTGATTATGGGTTTTGGGGTTGGATTGAAGGAAAGAGTAAGTTTGTTGAAAGAGAAAGTGTTGTGGTTGTGTTTTGGGTTTGTGGTGATGATTATGAATTGTGTTTGATGTATGTTTTGAGTTGTTTGGTGTTTTTGCAAGTTTGTTATTGTTTTTGGGTGTGTTTAATTAAGTTTGGTTAAAGTGGAAAATGGTGGAAGAAAGTGGTTTTGTTGGATGTAGTGTTGTGGTGGCCGGAATCTGTATTTTTGGCCTGACACGCCCATAAGCATGACTAGATCTTTAGGCGTGTCAATGGTTCTGTGTTTTTGGATGGGTGACACTAGCAGTGACATGCCCATGTCACTGAGCGTGTCATAGCTACTGTGTTGTTGGAGAATTGACACGGCCATGAACACGCCCGTGTTGTTGGGCGTGTCAATATTTCTATGAGACAGAATGTATTACACGTTCAGTCAAAGCTTCTGTGTTGTGAGTTTAGGGCACGGTCAGGGACATGCCCGTGTTGTTGAGCGTGTCATGTGTAGAGTTTGCATCTCATGTGTATTATTCCTTTTGGATTAGGTCTTGAAGAAGATAATTTGCCCTAATTCAAGTGGTGAAGAAGTGTTGGAAGAGGAAGTGTATAGATTTGTGTGAGTGGTGCTTAAGGTAAGTACAAACTACATGGTTGCATACATTTACATGATTTTGATACTTAACATATTTGATTGTACCTATGTTAAGTAATTGATTACATTGTTAATACAATAGATGAATGTTATGATTGGTATAATATAAATGATTAATGAGCATCTAAAATGTGTGTTAATGCCATTGGTTATATACACTTGAATGATGAATTGATTAATATGAATTGAGATATAATAAGATGTGAAACCAATGTGGTTGGTTATAATGATGTAAATGATATAATTGAGGCATGTTTGCCTAGATGATGTTCAAAGCAATTGATGATATATATATATACTCTCTTGATGAGATATGGAGCCATGATTGTTGGCTAAAATAGTAATGATGCCAATAAGAGGATTGAGGCATGGTTGCCTAAGTGATGATGAGTAAAGGAGAATGAAATTGATAATTAAATAATTAATGAATTGTGTGTCTAATGTGTTATTTCATTTTCAGAGTTTTGTTGTTGGTGGCATGCCTATAGTAACAATCTTTTGAAGTTAAGTTGGGCTAAACCCTTGAAGCCAAGTTGGGTTGAAGTTTAGCATGCTTAACTCCCCTTGAAGCTTGGTTGGGTCTAGTCCTTGAAGCCTAATTGAGATGTTACAACCCTTGAAGCTAGGTTGGGTTTGGTTCTTGAAGCCAAGTTGGGTTGATACTTAGCATGCTTTGTTCCCCTTGAAGCTTGGTTGAACCTAAATCCTTGAAGCCTAGTTGGGATAACGATAATGATAAATGTGATAATTAAACCAAAACATTAACTCTGAAAGTTGAATGGCATATTAGTGTCTTTTGGATCCATGCTTGTCTTTGTTTTCAATGTGATTCTTGAATGGTGAAACCAATGAATAATGAGATGATTATACTACATAAGTATCTTATTGTCAATAAATGTAGCATGGGAAGCTATGTTGAGTAATGAAACTATGAAGATACAATATGAATGTTTTGATATGATATGATAGTGAACAATGTAAGGTATGAAATTGATTGTGTGACATTGACATTGCATTGAAGCATAGTATTATTGTAGTTTGTATCACTAAGCCGTTGGCTTAGCGTAATTATGGTTTATCGCGCAGGTGACAGGGAAGAACCGGAGAGTTCCTCTAGGCCGAGTAGAGTCTAGATCTTGAGGTGTTGATAGTGGAGCTTAAAGATCAAAGACATATTGCCAAACATGTATATATTTTATGTTTTGTAAAACTTGAGTTTTGATGTATATGTATTTGTAAATATTTGTTATATTTTCCTCTGTGTTTTGAATAAACATTTTATCTATTGTGTTTTATAAATTCCTTTAAATGTTTTAAATTTATTCATATTATTGAAAAGGGATTATTTGTATGTTTTATAAACCGTGGCATACCTATATTCAGTATACGTATATTACGATTGTATTAGCATGCTGTGTACGTATACAGGGTATAGGGGTGTTACAATCAAGATTAGAGACACTGTCAGCATGTATATATTTTATATTATCGTACATTATGTTATTACTTATATTATCTTATGTTTTTGTGTATATATTGTAAATTAAAATTAAAAAGAAAGTTTTGGATAAATTTATTTGAGGATTGATATGTGTTTTTGATAAGTAATAGTTTATATGTTATTTAAGTATATACTTTATAGTATTTAAGGTTTTGTAATTGGAAAAGTAAAGGTTTTTATTTAATTGGGTTCTGACATTTTTATGTTGTATATGTATATATTACATAAACTAGGTGTATCTATTGTATGTATATAAGGTATAAGGGTATTACATTTCCACAACAACTTTCATAGATTCTTCTTCTCCTTCTATAGTATACCTTAGCCTCTTCTTATGTCTATCCACCACACCCTTCTTGCCAAAAAAGTAGACATAAGAACCATCAACCTTCCTAGAACATCCATCATGCTTTAAGTATTCTATAATGATGGCATAAGAGGAAAGAACAAATGGATTTCTCAAGGTGGCTAGGTTAAGATCATTTAGCAAGTTCAAATGTCTAGCTATTTAGGTAATGTGGGAGAAAAAAAAAAGGTTCCTGACCTTGTAATAGCATGATGATAGAGGGTGTCAGTTAAAAATTTTGTTGTGTTCATGGGAATGTTGTAGGTAAAGGCATATAGGAAGATCAAGTCCCTTTTAGTGACCTCATTTTCATCAGCCCTTTAATGGATTGTGTACGTAATGATCCTATGTAGCATCCAATGTGTGAGAGATTTAATATGTCTAGCCTTGGATTCTTTTTCAAAGGATTTTTCCACTGAAATTTCTTGCCAAAAGGTAGAAAGGGTTTGGTTGGAGAATGCAATGTCATTGTAGAAAGTGGCTCCACCTAAAGGAAAGTCCCAAATCTTACCAAAATCTTCTAGGGTTAAGGCATGATATTGACCAAACAACTTAAATCTAATCCCATACCACCCTAGGGCTGAATTTGCACTCTTCTCAATTTGAAGAGACATTAGAAACTCCTTACTAAGGCTAGGGTAACCTACCTCTTCAGGAAAGACAAAACTTCTCCACCCAAGAACGTTAAGTAATCTATTAATTTCTTCCTTGATGTTGAGGGTAATAAGCATACCTCCAAATGGGCTTTTGGTTCCCTCCATCTTCTTCATTTTGAGCACGGCATACCTTATGTCTTCTTCTGTGGTTTGGTGATAGGTTTTGTGAATTTTCTCACCTCTTCTAGATGGTAGAGGAGAGGGAGGTGCCTCTTGTGGTTTCCTAATGACAATACCTGAAGGTTTCTTCTCCTTTCCCTTTCCCTTCGATGAAATTTTCTTCTTAGGGGCCATTTGGTGCAAGAAAGATGAAAGAAATTGAAAAATAGAGTATGCTATAAAACGAGATGGATTTTAAATGATTTTAAGTTTAGAGGGAAGTTTATATGCTAAGAGTGATTAAAGAAGTATTTAACTGAAGTTAAGTGGCCTTAAATAGAGAAATTATGGAAAAATAGTCATTTATGGCTGTTAAGAATTAGAAAAATGTGACCTGACACATTGCCAATTGTTAAAAAATTTTATGCAGAGTGCACAAGGTGCGACCACCTTTTTACATAAGGACACCCACGACAAGCTATGGCACGACCATTATATAATGAAGCATGCTTGCTACCTGAGAGAAAGCCTATAACGATCGAGACTTTTGAAATTCTCACCATCCATCATCTTTGCCCGATCGCTCACTGAAAGGTCATCTTGGATGAACTTATTCAGTGGACTAGCGACCACGATTCCTGGTAGGGTGACCTTGTTGATCAAAGAAAAAAGAATAGAAAGAAACAAAGAAGATAGGTTTTGGTATGAACAATGTATGATCAAAATTGAATGTTTTGAATGATTATAAAGTCTAGCATACACATCAATATTCAACATACTACAACATTTATTGATTTAAGAAGTTTTCATCAATCATACCTAAATTATGCTTAATGAAGTTTAGTCTATCTTCATTCAAAGGTTGTGTAAAGATATCAGCAAGTTGATTATGTGTATCAATGAATTCTAAAATAATATTTTGGTTTTGTATATTATCCCTTAAGAAATGATGTCTAATATCTATATGTTTAGACCTAGAATGTTGGATTGGATTCTTGGATAAGTTAATGGCACTGGTATTATTGTAGTTAATAGGTATATGATTAAACACTTTTCCATAGTCAAGCAATTGTTGCTTCATCCATAAAACTTGTGTACAACAAAAACATGCCACAACATATTCGGCTTTGGTCGTAGATAAAACATTCGACACTTGTTTATTGCTAAACCAAGAAACTAAGCAATCACCAAGAAAATGACATGTCTTGGTCATACTTTTTCTATCCAAGAGACTACCGGTGTAATCCACATCCGAAAATCCTAAAATGTCAAATGATGTGTTTTTAGGATACTAAAGTCCTAAATGCCTTGTACCATTCAAGTATTTCAAAATTCTTTTAGTGGCATTCAAGTATGATTCTTTAGGACAAGTTTGAAATATGGCACATAAACATACACTATATATTATATCAGGTCTAGAAGCGGTTAAGCAGGGATCCGATAATACCTTGATGTTTCTTCTCATATACTACCTTACCACTTTCATCTTTGTCAAGTTTTAATGAAATGCTCATGGGACCTTGCTAGTCTTACAACCATCCATTTCAAATTTTTCGAGGAGTTCCTTTATATAATTGGATTGGTTGATGAAGATCTCATCTTTGCATTTCTTGATTTGTAGTATAAGAAAGAATTTGAGTTCACCCATCATGCTCATTTTAAATTCCCTAGTCATACAAGAAGCAAATTCCTTGCACAAAGATTCATTAGTAGCACCAAATATAATGTCATCAACATATATTTGCACAATTAAGATGTTATGCTTATTCTTTTTAACAAAAAGAGTTGTGTCAACTTTGCCTTTTGAAAAGTCATTTTCAAGCAAACATACACTAAGTTTATCATACCAAGCTCTTGGAGCTTGTTTCAATCCATATAGTGCCTTAGTAAGTTTAAAAATCTGATTTGGAAGTTTATAGTCTTCAAAACTGGGAGGTTATTCTACATAAACTTCCTCATTTATAAACCCATTTAGAAAAGTACTTTTGACATCCATTTGAAAAAGTTTAAAGTTCATATGACATGCAAAATCAAGTAAAATTCTAATAGCTTCTAATCTAGCTACGAGAGCAAATGTCTCATCATAGTCAATGCCTTCTTCTTGATTATAGCCTTTAGCTACCAATCTAGCCTTGTTTCTAGTAATGAGACCATTTTCATCAAGATTATTCCTATATACCCATTTACATCCTATAATTTGATGGTCTTTAGGTCTAGGAACAAGTTCCCATATATTATTTCTCTCAAATTAGTCGAGTTCATCTTGTATAGTAATCACCCAACTTTCCTCACTAAGAGCCTCCTCAATGGTCCTTGGCTCAATTTGAGAAACAAAAGCAACATTAACATCTAAGTGTTTAAATTTGGATCTAGTAATTTCTCCCTTTGAATTTTCACCAATGATGAGTTCTTTTGGATGATCCGTCATGTATTCCCAATCCTTGAGTAACTCTTGAGTTTCCTTTTATTGTTCATCATGATTGTTCTTTGGAGCAACAATCATTTCTTGTTGATCATATGTACCTATAAAATCATTAAGAGCACTGCCTTTCCTTTGATCAAGTTTAAAAGATTCAATAAAAACAACATGTATTGATTCTTCAGCTACTATAGTTTTCTTATTAAATACCCTATATGCTTTACTAGATGATGAATATCCAAAAAATGTACCTTCATCTGATTTGGATGAAAATTTTCCAAGATTATCCTTGGTGTTCAATATAAAGCATTTGCATCCAAATACTCTAAGATATGAAATTTTGGGTATTCTTCCATTCTATGGCTCATAAGAGGTTTTGTTTATCAAAGGCCTTTTGTAAACATGATTTAAAATGTAACATGTGGTGTTAACGACTTCTGTCCAAAAGTAAGATGGTAAATCATACTCATTGAGCATTGTCCTAGCCATTTCAACCAAAGATCTATTTTTCCTTTCAACTACACCATTTTGTTGTGATGTTCTAGGAGCCAAAAAGTTATGTGAAATACCAAATTCATAATAAAAGTTTTTAAAATTTTCATTTTCAAATTCTTTGTCATGATCACTTCTAATAGATGTGATTACATAGCTCTTTTCATTTTGAACTTTTTTTGCAAATATTTTAAAAGTAATTGAAAGCTTTATTCTTTTGAGCGAAGAAGTTAACCCATGTATATCTTGAGTAATCATTAATAAGAATAACACATATAACTTGCCACCTAGGCTAGCAACTCTATTAGGTCTAAATAAATCCAAGTGAATGAGTTCTAGTGGCCTAGAAGTGCTTACAACATTTTTAGATTTGAATGAGGTTTTTTGTTGTTTACCAAGTTGACAAGATTCACATGTTCTATCTTTGTCAAACTTAACTTTAAGGAGACCATCAACTAGTTCTTCTTTACTAATGCATTTTAAATGATTCATACTAGCATGTCCTAGTCTTTTATACCATAACCGAGCATCATTATTAATAGAAATCAAACACTGAAATACATTATTGACTTGTATGTCAAATTTATATGTGTTGCTAATTCTAGCTCCTTTGAATGCAATTTAACCATTTGAATTTGTAACCTTGTATCCTTTGTAATCAAAATTTACATCATATCCTCTATCATATAATTGACTTATACTAAGCAAATTATGCTTCAATCCATTAATAAGTTATAAATTTTCAATCAAATTCTTACCAAGCATGCCAATGGAACCAATACCAATTATTTTACCTTAAGCATTGTTTCCAAAAGTAACATTATCTCTAAGCTTGTAAGCGAGGGTTGTAAAAAGATTTGCATTGTCCATCATCCACTATCCACAAGCCAAGTGCTTTCATTGATAGTGGATTTTAGGCATACCTATAAAACAATAATGTTCGTCTTTTCTTAGGTACCCAAATGAGGTTGGGTCCTTGGAGGTTAGTAGTAGAAGGATATTCTAACTTGAGATGAGCCTTCCTAATATAGCAAAATATACTCTTATGTCCAAATTTCATACAATATGTGCATTGATATATAGTTCTATACTTATGCAATTTTCTATTGACATTTAATGGACTATGCATACAATTACAAGTGTGAGATTATTTTTGTGCATTTTTTTGCTTGTGTGCATGTCTAGTATACAAGAATGCATGATTTGCTCTTGGAACTTTAGTTCTAGAGCCTTGTAAACCCAATGTATTCCTTTTAGAATTTTTAGGCTTGGTTTGAGCATTGGTGTTCTTTACAACTTCAACATTAGAGGTGTGAGTTGTAGATGCCTTTACAAATGCTGGTTTGCTTATTGTGGTATTAGATGAGCCATTGAATCCTAGTCCATGCTTTAAGGAAGGTGATCTTTGATTATCATTTAATGTATCTAATGCTTCCTTTTCTTTGTGAAACTTTGAAATTGATTCTTTAAGTTCTTTTAGTTTATGCTTCAAAATTTCATTTTCTTTAGTCACATTTTCTAAGTTATGTGAATTTTTATTTATTGCCTCAACAGATTTTAACAATTGTTCATTTGAGGTCCTTAATTCTATAGTAGAATTTTTTAAGCATACAAAATTCTTTTCTAACTTAAAACATTTATCCTTATAAAATTTCATTTTAGAGTAATACTTTTCTACTCTAAGATTCATATATTCAATCATATCACTATCATCTAAATCATAATTATTATCATCATATGCAATTAGATTCAAGGATTAAATACCTACCTCATTGGAGTCATCCTCAATAGCCATGAGACATAGATTAACAATTCCTTCCTCCTCTTCTTCTTCATCTTCTTCACTTGAGGAAGAGTCATCCCATGTAGCTTTGAGAGATTTCTTCTTTTCTTTATCCCACTTCTTATTTTTCAACTTGAAAGAATCCAATTTGATAAGACCAAATCTGCAATATGCATAGCATTTCACTTCATTCTTATCTTTATCTTTGTAGGAAAATTTAGAATGTGTACCTTTGCTAGCTTGCAATCTTCTCTTTTTCTTCCAATCATTCACTCTTTTTGAGAACATTACCATTTCTTCATCTTCATCACTATCTTCATTGCTTGAGTTCTCACTTTCTTTGATTGCTTTGAGAGCTATTAGTTTCCTTTTTTCTTTCTCACCTTGTTCTTCTTTTTCATTGTGTAGCTCAAAGATAAGTAACTTTCCCACAAGCTCATCGGTTCTCAAGGTGCTAAGATCATGAACTTATTCAATGGATGAGACTTTTGATTCAAAGCTCCTTCTTGGTCTTAGAGCTCTCAAGATTTTTCTATTTACATTACTTTTATCATATATCTTGCCATACTTCTTTAGTTCGTTGACAATGGCAAGCAATCAATTTGTCATGTTGGTAATGTCTTCATTAGGTTTCATCTTGAATAGCTCATATCATGGACATGCATATGCTTCTTGGTGAACCTCACTTGGGTGGTACCCTCATGGTAGTTCTCAAGTGTCTTTCAAATGCAATGAGCACAAGTGAGATGTTGGACTCTCCCACCTTCTTCTGTTGATATTGAATTCATCAAGATTGTAATATCTGTGATCTTGGAGAAATTAAATAAGTATTTGGAGGTATACGTGTTGCATAAATCTAATATTTACCTAATGTATACATAGCATATAATTACTATATATGTTATATATATATATATTATATTTAATATATATATATATATATAATGTACATATAAGGTATACTTGATGTATACATAGGATACACATTATATACACATATGAGTAAAATATATATTAAATATATATTACATATACATAGTATATACATTACCTAAATATGTATATAATGGTATATGTAACATATAAGTAATATATATATGACATATACATATACATAGAATATATGCAACACATAAATGATATATATATATATGTATAATTTATCATGTAAGATGATAAATAAATAAATAAATAAATAAGAAAAAAAAGAAAGTTAAAATAAGGAAGAAGTGCTTAGTGGAGATTAAAAGTAAATTAAATAAATAATTAAATGTATAATAGATGTAATATATATATATATATATAATATACTTGAAATATATGTGAAATATAAATTGATTATATAAGATATATAAATATACATAAGATATATAATACATATACATGAAGTATAAATTAGTGTATGAAAAGTTGATGATGATGATGATGATGATGATGATGATGATGATGATGATGATAATAATAATAATAATAATAATAATAATAATAATAATAATAATAATAATAATAAGAGAAAAAGAAAAGTCAAAGAAGGAAGAGATATGATTGTGGAAATTAAAGGTAGTAAGATATTTAATTATTTAATTAAAAAATTTAAAAATTAAAGTAATTTTAGTGATAGTGAAAAATTATGGAATTCTAATAATTAATAAATTATATTATTATGCATATTGTTAAGAGAAAAGAAAGAAAGTAAATTAAAATAAAAAAATTAAATTAAATTAATTTAATGGATGGGAAGAAAGAAGAAATGTCATATTGTTATATTAATTAATTAATTAATTGGTAATTTTACAATTTAATAAGGGGCAAACATGGAAATTAAAATATATAGAGTCACCATCTTCTTCTTTGTTCCATGGTTAGCCGAAGTTCATGTCTAAAGAAAGGAAGAGAGTTTTTCTTTCATCCACACCAAATTCTACAAGATGTTCAAGGGATTTGAAGTAATTTTGAAGTTTCATTAACATTAGGTAAGGTTTCTTCTTAATTTAAGAAGTTTTCTTTCAATTTAAGATTATGTATAAATTTAGATTTTTATGGAAGTATTTATAATTGTTAATATGGATTGCTATGAAGCAGTTTTGATGTATATGTAATGATTATAAGATTGGTTGGTGAAAATATTTAAAGCTTTGGTGAAGTTGGAATTTATGGCAAAATTATGTGAAATTAAGGTTTTGCATAGAAAACATTATAATTATTGAATTAAATTGTAATGATGTTATTTTAATGTAATAGTAATGATTTTGTGATTGGATGATTAAAATGATTGGGTTTTGTATGAATTTGGAGGAGGTAGTAAGGTAATTAGGGTTTTGGAGCAATTCTTGATTAGATTGAGTATAAATGGAAATTTAATTGATTAAATGTATTAAAATGGAATCCTAATGCAATATTTAAACTTTAATTTGGTTAGAGACTGAGTAACGTGAAGTTGTACATTTAAAGAATTGAATGGCAATTGATGAAAATTAGGTAGAATTGAAGTATTTAATATTTGATTTGGTTAAATGAATAGAAATCTGTCTCTAATGAGTTATATTAATTCATAACTTAGCTAGGAATTAAGTAGAGTGGATGTGCCCAATTAAAGTAGTAAAGGATATTTTAGAAAGTGAAGGAATGTGAGTGTACTTGACTTGGAATTATGCATGTGCAGGTTAAAGTGATAAAAGAAATGGAATTGAGAGTTTGGCTTGGAAAAAAGGAATAAAGTAAGTACATATCCTTAAAATTTGTGATTTTCATCAAATCTGAATTGACTTTGTGTATGTAAAGTTACTTGGTATATAAAATACATAAGATTTGTAAGCTGAGCCATTGTAAATGGCTATGATTGTAACACCCCTTCCCGACCTACGAATAAGCTGGGGAGGAATGTCACATCGGGATGCGAGCTCTGGTTACAATGTCTTAATTAAGAATTCTTATGAAAATTTTTTCAAAAAATTGGGCGGAGTTTCCCCTAATAAGCGGGGTTTCCAAGTATCGCCAAAACTGGTTTTTTTTAAAAAAACACTTTTGTTCACAATTCAACTCAAAAACACTCCCAATAATAATCTCCCTTATATCCTCAACTACACCCTGCAAGAAAATTTCACACTTCTATATTGTTTCTCAAGATCACATATCATTTGCTAAGTTTCATTACCATACTATTGTTTATTCTCTTGTTACATACACCATAATACTTAATATGTTTAACAAACCTTTACAATAGATATAACGTACATGCCACACTACTATTTTATGTCAAAAGTCCTACCCTATTCGCCTTTGAGCTGGTGCGGGCCGCTGCAGAAATGCTGATCTTCTATCCACTACCTGTGAGTTAGACATATAACTCGCTGAGCAACTTATTGCCCAGTGGGTACTTTAACCATTGCCGAATATAAATAGTGCAAGGAAGGTTGTTGAAACACATATAAAAGTAGAATACTGCATAATTAAACTATTTTCATACAATCATCATATTTATATTTTCTAATTAAGTTAAGATTCACATTCTGTATGTAAACAACATGTAATATAGCTTCATTATAATTATGAGTTAATCTGCTCCACTAGGTAATTATGAATACACCGATCTCGAAATGAGGCCTCGTATAGAGTTACGCGTGGTCTTGACCTCACACGACTAATTGCCATGGTCTTGGTCTCACACGATATGGAATATACAACATAACTGCGTGGTCTTGGTCTCACACGACTAGTTGTCATGATCTTGACCTCACACGATATAACCGCGCGCGCGTAAATAATATCTAGACCGAAGCCGTTAAGAAAGTACTGCCGGTAGGATGGCATGCCAAACCCCCATTCCAGACCGGTTTTACCCATTTACGAGTAGAGCATATATAACATTTCATATATACCCATTCACTTCGTATATATACCACATATTCTCCATGTATATACAATATATACTTACACAAATACCACATATACTCACATATGTATCATATGTATTCACATATATACCATATAAACGCATATATATATATATACACCATATATACACGTATTCCCCATGTATATACCTTATCTATATATTCACATGATAACGAACATGTATTCCATCACGTGACTTTTATCACGGTTATGAAATTCAGATTGATTTTCTCCTCTTTTCCATCTAATTTATTCTTCATATTCATACTTAAACTCAATACAAAAAATAAAATGATAACACACCCACACCAAGTTAATAATGAAAAATTACCATATGAACAATAAACTCTGGTTCTTGACCCAACTTGATCCTTGTTTTAGAAAATTTGTATAAAATAATCCACTTGGCTAAAAACTCTAAAATTTTTACAGAATTTATTTCTACATCTTAAAATCATTCCTTTAAAATTTTATATCAAACTGGACACAAAATCTTGGTCAACTAGTTCACCCAACCAGACTGCTCCAGTTGCCCTGCATCCTGGCAGCAGTTCTGAATTTTGTGAATTCCGTAAATTAAATTCAATAAATGTGGTTCCAAATTATTTTTCTCAAATACTAGACTCACTAAAAAACAATATATCCAAAATTCAATTAGATATTATTTTTCTACATTTTATTAAAAATCCAGAAAGATGCCTGTCTCAGTCAAGGTACCTGCTGGAGCAGGTCTAATAAAAATAATCTTTCCAAAACCATAACCATTCCAAATTCAACTCAACATATTTTTCAGTCATTCTAGACTCATTGAGACACAACATATCAAAAATTCAACTAAAGATAATTTTTCTATATTTAATTAAAAGTCATACAAGTCACAACATTTTACTAATTGTAAAACAGAAAAACTTCAAAAGGAGTTCAATGGTTAAAGTACCAAACCTTACTATTTCTTAGTCCTTTATCTATATCACTTCCCTTCCTTCCTTGTCTCCTTGATTTCCTATGAAATTTAACATCACATATACAAAGGTAAGAACCCTAGGTATAGACATAGTCTTATCTTATGATTTTTCTAATGGTTGCTAGCTTATTTTCACCATTAAACACCATTATTTCTTTCATCAAATCCTTCAAATAATTATTTCTTGAATTTTCTCCAAATCTAGCTACATGAACCCTAATTTCAATCTCTTAAATTAACCATTAATCCATGAAATTAAAACTAGAGATAGGTTTCTCTTACCTTATAATCTTGTTTGTCACCAAAATCTTCAACCAAAAGCCTTAAACTTTGGAAAAATCACCTCCTTCTTCCTTCTCTTATGGTTTGGACGAGTTCACCATGTAAGAGAGGGCTTTTATTTTCTTTCCTTAGCTTATTTTGATCCAAATGGCAGCCATAAGTGGTGAAAATATGTTGGTATAGATGTTGACTTTCAATTGGTACACCTTATAGCAAAAATGGCCACTTTTAATTGGTCCAATTGCCTTCTTCTTTTATCTATTTATTTGGCAAGCCATTAGGCTTCCTTTTATTCATATTTTGACCCCCTCAACTTTCTTGTGCTGTAATTTTATAGTCTAGGGTGTGAAAATATTAAAATACCCTCCAGCGATTAATCGATTGTAACTTTTAAACCGTGCATTTTCGGGAAAAATTGAAACCCACAGTTATGACCCGATTAATCTTGAGAATATTCTTCTAGGGTCGGATATGGGCACTATTAAGAACTTCCGACGCTTAATTTTTAAGTTTACATAGTTGCCCCTAACTTTTGAGAAATTTCCACTTAGGTCCCGTCAGCTCCACTGTGTACACCAATTTCATATTTGACTATCCCGAGCCTCTATTTGACCACTCGTTCATGTCCTCCTTGCCTATTACTTGACTATCTAGCCTTTGGGATGTGACACTGATAGTGGTCATGTGTATAATGTAGTAAGTGTGACACTTGCTAAAACAATAATAATTAAAAAAATATGAGAAATAAACAATGTGTTAAGAAATGAGAAAGAAGATGTAAAAATTGTGAAAGGAACCATTATGTTGTAAAATGTCTAAATTGAGAATATTGAAAGATGTGATAAATGTATGTAGAAAGAGTCATATTGTGAATGTGACTCATGACTATGTAATATGATAGTAAAATGGTGATGAATATGTTGGATTCGAGATTTTGATGTAGCATGATATAGTTGCTTGAATGGGTATGTATGATGCTATTTTGACTAGTATATAATGATTTTCAAGTTATATGGAAGAAAAGATGAAGTTTGAGTTGGGTTTGGATGAAGAAGATGATTTTAGGATTATGTGTAAATTGGAAATTTTCAATTATGTGTTTTAGTTGTTAAAATTGGTGTTTATGATATTGTTTTGATGCCTAAATAAGAATTTTAAAGTTAAATGATGGATTTAATTAAGTTTGGTTAGAGATTGAGAGTGATAGTGTTGAATTTAGGGTTTTTGAAGAAGATTTTCAAAGTATGATTGTTTATTTAATTTTAATGATTAAATCATGTTATTAAATGATTTTAATGATGAGAATGGGCTCATATTAGCCTTTGAATTGGATTGGGATGAAGAACCATAATTGATGAAGGTTATGACACATTTTAGGGTTTTATTGAAGAATATGTATTTATTGAATTTAATTGGTTAAAACATGTTCTAATATATTTTAATGATAAAAATAAACTTAAAAACACTAATTAAAATATGGTGGAATGTAATTCTAATATTAAAATAAGGAAAGGAAAAATTTGGAAAATTAGTAGGAATGTGATCTAATTTGAGTTTGATATTTGAAATACCTTAAAATGTAACTCTAAATGATTTTATTTACTCACATTTTGATTAGGCATTGGGTGGAAGCATTTTGTCCAACCTTAGTGTTGAAGGGCAATTTGGAAGGCTTAACATATTTTGGATAGAAAATGTGTTAAGCTACTTGACTATTTGAACATTCATACATATTGTGATATGATATGTGAAGTGATGAGTATGCATTATATACATTGTGAAAAGCTATTGTAATTGGCTAAAATGAGTAAAATGTGATTTAGGTGTAATATGTGTAAATGACCCAAAAATGTTTAGGTAATATAATTGAAATGCTAACTGATATACATTGTGATAAAACGATTTGGCATTGTTATGAATTAATGAGATTTTAACAAATGAAATGTGAGCATGAAGATGATATGTGAAAATGGGTTACTTGTGAATGTGACCCTTAATTGTCCGGTAAACTACTTTATCCATGGTTATTTGTTTAATCTATTTTCAATATCATAGTAGCCATAGCAATTGATATCATGCAATGTTAATTTGAATTAAACATATTCAGTGATCTAAAATTTATAAACGTAGTCACAGTAGCTTGGCTTTCTCAATAGTAGCATTATTTTAGTAACCAAAACCCTAATTCTCATTTATAAACCAATAAAACTAGTTTTCAAACCCTAAAAACAATAAAACCAATTTTCAAACCTTGATACCTTAAAACCCTAATAAACTTGATATAAAAATCCTAAACCAACCTGTTTTGATTTAAAAACCCCAGTTTCAGAAAACCTTAATCTCTATAAATATAAAACCCTAGTTTAGGTAAAAATCCTAATTTCTCAACAAAACTTATTTAAAAAACGCCGTACACGACCCCTCGTCAATGGGGTCAATATTTATCTTTGGATTGTAAGTCCTTGAGATTAACCTTAAGTTCCTGTTATTTTGTACATCTAGTGCTTTATTTTAGATTAAAACCTAGATCGAATTATTTGATTTATTGTTACATGCTTTATGATTGATGACACATTTTAATTATTTTGTTGCTCATTTTATTTAATTGAACTACGTTTGTTTATTTGGGTTTTAATGATGTAAAAGTCATGTTTCTATTAATGGGTGCCTTATTTATTTTACTTATTTAATTATGTAGTTAAATTTATTTTTAAGACTTTGGGGCAATTGTAAGGGACACATTTCTACCTTTTGGTGGGTGTCTTATTTTATTAATTTTTTTTATGGACATTTGGACATTTGTAAGGGTATGTTTAAATCGATCGATGGGTGTCCATTTATTTATTTATTTGATTTCAATACAATAAATATTTATTTATTTTAATTTGCATGTAGTATGGATAATATTATAATACTTAAGAATTTAATAATATTTAGGCCTAAAAAGGAGGTCGGTTCCTATGAATCGGGCGTTATGGGGGGTACTGGGCCATTCTCATCTTCCCCATGTGTACTCAACTTTTCGAACCCATTAGGGGGTTGGGGATTCCTTAGGAATCTAGTCATCCACCCATTTCTTTTTCTCGGCCTGTTCGGGCGGCACCTCCATTTTCTTCGGGTTTAGGCCCGTGTTCTCTAAGGCCCTGAGCCTAACAGTGTTGAAGTCGCAAGAACCATTCCACATGGGAGTGGGGAAAAAATTCCTCGCTCACACCTCCAACCTTCACTTTCAACTTGCCCTTCAACACTAATTTTAGGCAATTCACTTCCTCTTAATGCTTATTCCAAATGTGAACAAACACAATAATTTAAAATCACATTTTAAGGTATTACAAGCATAAAATCCTAATTAAACCTCACTCCAACCAATATCCTAAAATTTTGTCTTTCCTTACTGTAACTTTGGAATTCCATCTTAATCCATTTTAATAGGTTATTTATATCATTAAAAACATATTACACCATGTTCTGACCAATCACATTAAATAAACACACTCTTATACAAAACCCTAAAATGCCATAACCTTCATCATTTAAGGCTCTTCATTCCATCCCATTCCAATTGTTAATCCAAGCTTATTTTCATCATTTATATCATTTAATAACACGATTTAAACATTAAAATAAAAAAAAATCTATATTTTAAAAATTCCCTTCCAAAATCCTAAATTCAATACTACCTTATCCAATCTCTAACCAAACTTAACTAAATCTATCATTTGACTTTAAAATCCTTGTTTATGCATCAAAACAACACATTTGGAATCCATTTGCACAATTGAAACACATGATTTCAAAGTCCAAAATTTACATAATCTTAAATCATGTTCTTCCTCCAAATCCCACTCAAACTTAATCCTTTGTCCAATCCAACTTAAGAATCATTAATAACTAATCAAAATAGCTTCATACATGCCTATTCAAGAAATTAAATCATACCAATACAAAATTTCAAAATCAACTTATTCACAAATTCTCGTAAAGCTTAGAAATTTGGTAAGAAAGCTTACCAATTAATGAAGAACTTCCAAAAACTCCACTTTAATTCTTAAAATCTCTTCAATTATGGATTCTTGGAGGAAGAAAAAGCTTGGCTCCCTTTGTCTATGGTGGTTCGGCCACCTTGAAGAAGAAGAAGATGATGAAGTTTTTAATTTCTCTTTCCTTCCACTTAAAATATGACCATATATATAATATATTTTAATTAATTAATTAATTATTAAAAAACCATAATTTACCTCTTCCATCCATAATTAATTTATTTTTAAATTATTTAAATTATTTTAATTTTATAAAGTATAATTACAATTTTGCCACTTGACTTTTGACTTTCTTCTTTAAAAGTTGACTTTTGTATATGTTATATATATTTCACATATCTATCACATATACACTTTAATTTTTTCACTTCTAATCCTTCAATTTTTCATCTAAATATTTATTTAATGTATTTAATTTAATTTAATTTATTTAGTTTTTAAAAATTTCGGATGTTACAATGAATGAGAAACATACTTCTAAGACAACAAGAAAGGAGGAAAGAGAAGAAGGCTGCAGAGAAGACTGAATATGCTAATATGGAAAATGTAATATCCGTGATCTTGAAGAAACTAAATAAGTATTTGGAGGTATATATATTGTATAAATCTAATGTATACCTAGTGTATACATAGCATATAAAAAACTAAATATCTTACTACCTTTAATTTCCACCAATCATATCCCTTCTTTCTTTGACTTTTCTTTTTCTCTTATTATCATCATCATCATCATCATCATCAACTTTCCCTACATCAATTTATACTTTATGTATATGTATTGTATATCTTATGTATATTTATATGTCTTATATATTCAATTTATATATCACCTATATTTCAAGTATATATAATATATGTTACATCTATTATACATTTAATTATTTATTTAATTTACTTTTAATCTTCACTAAGCACTTCTTCCTTATTTTAACTTTCTTATTTATTTATTTATTTATCATCTTACATCATAAATCATACATATATATATACCATTTATGTGTTGCATATATTCTATGTATATGTATATGTCATATATATGTTACTTATATGTTATATGTATCATTATATACATATTTATTTAATGTATATACTATGTATTTGTAATATATATTTAATGTATTTTTTACTCATATGTGTATATAATGTGTATCCTATGTATACAACAAGTATATCTTATATGTACATTATATATATTAAATATAATATATGTATCCAACATATATAGTAATTATATGCTATATATATGCTATGTATACACTAGGTATATATTAGATTTATACAACACATATACCTCCAAATACTTATTTAATTTCTCTAAGATCACAGATATTATAGAAAAAGCTTATTGTTAACCTAGAAAAGAAGCTTGAAAGGAGACTAAAAGCTGAAAAGGTCTCATAAGTTTATAAGCTTTTTGAAGAAGATGAAAATCTCCTACACAAGTTCAAGATGCCTACTTTTGCTAAATACAATAATACAAAAAATCCTCACTTGCATGTTAAGCAACACATTACTACCATTCAGTGTGCTAGAGCTATTAATGCTTAAACACTAGGTACTTTATGCTATCTTTGGATATTATGGTGCAAAACTGGTTCTATGCTTTAGAGGAGAATACTCCAAAAGATTGGGATTTGCTATATAAAGCTTTCATCTAATAGTATGGGCACAACATCAAGCTGGAAGTAATCTTAATAGAGGTTACCTTAATAGAAGTTGAGTCTATTAGGCAAAAACAAAATGAGGGCTTTGTTAATTATATAAAGAGATAGAGAAACAAGGTGGCCCTTCTCAAGAAAAGAATAGAGAAACAAGAAGGCCCTTCTCAAGAAAAGACTAGATGATTCAGACTAGATACGGATGATAATCAAGGGCACTTTGCCTTACCTCCAAGAAAACATTTCTTAGACCCTTATAAGGAATTTCAAGGATCTTCTACAAATAGGTCTTCAATTGGAAGAATAGGAGAGAGAACAGAACATAAATTATGAAAAAGGGAGCAACAAGAGTGACTATCAGTTTGGAGGATGAAATCAAGGGGACAAAAAAGACATTGAGGTGAATGCAACAACTGAATCAACACAGAAGCATCAATTCTCAGAGTTGGGAAAGCCATTGTGTAGACCCTTAAATTTGGTCCCGAATGAGTTTAAACCATATTAAAAGGCTAAAATCAAATCCAATCCAATTTTTAAAAGCTTGAATTTAATCCAGTCTAACTTTAAAAGTCTGAACCAAGCCCGGTTTAACCTTAGATGCCTGACAAATTGGCCATGCCAATTCGCTGTGAGCCAAGCTCATGGTGAATTAGGCATGCTAATTCATCATGAGCCAAGGTAATGGCGAATTGGGCATGATCCCTTAATCCTGGCTTAATTTAGTCTTAATTCAATTTTGAGTGTCTAATTATAATAAAATACAAAAGACTCTGTTAAATAAAAGCTTTTCTAATAGGATTAGGATTAATGAGCCAATTTGGTTGCCCTAATACTACCTATAAATACTAAACCAACAAATGAAAATAGCGATGGTAACAATTAATAAAAAGACCAAAACCTTGAGCCACGAGAAAAGCAATTCAAACAGAAGAAAAGAAGCAGAAAAAAGGCAGTAGCTTGATCCTTGGATCATCAAACTAAGACTTCAACTGGTCCAAGATATCTAAAAGACAAATGAACGAGCTTGATTCAGTAAACTCAACTTGGTGGAGCCAACTATGCATGTTTGATTTTGATAATTTAATTTGTTTAAACTTCTAGTAGTTACTTTCATTAAGCAATTGTTGTTTGAAGATCTCTACTTGAATTTTATCTCATCCGATAGGACATGAATTCAATTTAAATGTGGTTTAAACTTTTATCGTATGATTTAATCTAAGTTGTTTTGATCCAAAACCTTAATCCATTATATCAAGTCTTAATTTGCATATTTGCATATTAGATTTTAGAATCACATTCAAAACCCTAACTTTACACTATTTAGTCATAATTTGTATCTTAGAACTATAATTTTTCATGTAGAACTTTAGTTTTAGGGCTGAACCTTAAGTTGATACAAAAACCCTGGGATAGCATAAAAACCCTAATTTTCATGTTAAAACCCTAATCTTTTTTTCAAAACCCTAATTTATGTATTAAAACCCTAATTGTGTTTCCAAAAACCTAATTTTCATGTTAAAACCCTAATCTTATTTCCAAAACCCTAATTTATATACTAAAACCCTAATTGTGTTTCCGAAACCCTAAAACCTTAATTTTGTCCTAAAAACCCTAATTGAACCTTCCAAACCCTAGCTTTAGGTTTAAAAACCTATTTTATACTTAAAATCCTACTTTATTTTTAAAAACCCTATTTTATACTTTAAAACCCTAATTTTGTGTTTTAACCCTAATTTAGCCCTAATTATATTAATTGAAACTCTAGTTTTATATTTAATTATATGTTTAAATTAATTGTCTACTATGAATGAGTTGAATGTTAAAATCAAATAATTTCCATGAATGGTTCAAATATATTTTCTTATTATTGTTTAGATTTGGAGGATGATGCAAAAAGCATGTTTTCACTTTGCGGGTGTCTTATTTATTTAATTGGTTTATTTTATCTTATCTGTATTTGGGGATTAATGTAAGGGACACATTTCTACCAAATAGTGGGTGTCCTATTTTATTTACTTGTATTTTGGACATTGGACATTATAAGGGCATGTTTCCATCTTGTATGGGTGCCTATTTTTTTGATTTGTTTGGACTTGTTTGATTTTATAATATGATTTTTTATTTGAAATAATTGCATATATTATGGATAATATTACGATAAGTTAAGAATTTAATAATGTATAGACCTAAAAAGGAGGTCGGTTCCAATGAACTGGGTATTATGGGGGTGCTGGGTCATTCCCATCTTTCCCATGCGTACCCAACTTTCCAAGCCTAGTAGGGGTTGGGGATTCCTTAGGAATAGAGTTATTCACCTCTTTCTATCTTTTCGGCAAATCTAGGTGGTGACTCCAATTACTTAGAGAAGGCTCCTACATAATTATGAGTGTCTAGGTCTTAGTTGATCTTAAAACATGCTTCGACGAACTTTCGAGGCAAAATTGAACTCTGCTTATTTAAGGGAGAAATGATCTAAGCATTGTTTGGTAAGCTAACAAATGGAATCCACCTTGTTAACATCAATCCCTAGTTTGTCTCTTTGAGCCTTCATGAAAATTTAACTTTCTTTTTATTCACTAGTGAACCCCAATAACCTACCCTGAGATATTGTGACATTTATGAACAATTTGATGATCACTGAGATACTCAGGGCCAAAGAAGATCAAGGAAAAGGATGCATAGTCAAGACCATAATGATAGTTGAGCTTTACATGAACTAAATCTAATATCTCAATCTCTTTCATCATTGAGATAAAATCAAGGCAACAAAGGATTCATTCTCACTAAAACTAATTTATCCTACTCCATTCATAGTCAGAACCATAAGATGGTACAAATAAGATAACTCTTTTAAAGGTAGGACTCAAAACAAAACAAAAAAAAGAGAAAACAAAACAAAAAAAAGAAGAAGAAGAAGAAAAAGGAGGGAGAAAAAAAAAGAAAAAAAGAAAAAAAGAAAAAAAAAAGAAAAAGAAGAAAAGGGAAGAACAATAGGGTTTCAAACTTTTTGCAAAAGCAAAGTTCATTCTAATCAAATCCATATTTCTACCAAGAAGATGAGCTTTTCATGAAGCAAGACACCTATAAGATGGAAATGATGCCTGGAGTTTAAAAATACCTCTAACAACATATGATTCCAATAAGAAGTTTGTAGTGTGAAGAATTGCCAGTAGTGTCACATCAGCTCCGACTTAAAAATGTCCTTCACTTAACCCATGTCCCTTATAGACCCCATTTCAAGCTATTAAAGACTTTCTGATCTCTTTTGATAGGTAGAGTCCATTAGTGGAGTTTGTTTGAAAAAGCATTCATTTGAGGTAGACAATATTTAAACTCAATGAGACCTTTGGTCAAGTAATGTGTATGTGCCTAACTGAAATGCAACAATTCTTGCTCAAATGAATATGATTCCTAAGTTTAGTATGGTAACTAGGGTTGTCATGTTATATATTTGCTAATTTGGAAAAATCAATTGACACTAATTTGACAAAGTCAAAATATGATTTTAAAATTAAATTAAAAAATATTGGTTTTTTTTTTTGTCATAACGAGCTTTCAAGTTTAGAGAAGTGTGTTACACTGCTGAACCTCAAAGGACATATTGGGCAAATGTGGCTAGTAAGAGGATCATTTGCTAGGTCATAGAGAAGTTACCAACTAATATATTGAATCGTGGGCTGAAACGGGTATCTCCCATGTCTCTAACTACCTTGCTTGGACCCCCAATACTCATCATGAAGATAAAAGCCATGGATGTGAAGTCTTCTGCTATTCTAATGCAAGATCTAAACGAGCATCTGGAAGGAACCAATAGGAGTTCTTTGGCTTACCACCTTAGTCTGTGAGTGTCACGACCAGCCATAGCAGGTATGTACAGTAATTACGTGTACAGTATTCACACGTGCTGACAAAGTAGGCATGCTAAAGAGATCCGGCTAACCCTAGACCGTTAAGCTATAATTCAATAAAGGACCAGGGTTAAACGTGCGTAACTAACGGCGATGGGTAACCAGTCTGGGAAGTCTTAATAATGTATGTGATAGTGTAATGAAATGGAAACTAGAGAAAAACCGGGTAAAAACTGTGAACTGTGACTTTCTTCAGAAACGCCCCGTTAGAGAGAAACGAAGACACGTAGACTAGGGGCATTTTGCTCATTATTAATTAAAATTTATACATGAATCCAGAGTAGGAAATATACACACGAGTGCATAGAGGACGTCGAGGGGTTGAATATGAAACGATCGTCAGTAGAAACGGAGCCCGGGCAAACCCGAGCAAAGAAAGGACCTAAAGGGAATTTTGTAAAAAGTCGAGGGCTTATTGGTCAAAACGACTTGGAAACCTAAAATAGACCTTAAAAATAGAAAGTAGAGGTCGATAGGGTCAAAACCATATGTGATTCACTTCGTGGAACCACACAGTTTAAAAGTTACAGACAATCAATCGACGGAGGGTATTTTGGTCTTTTCACATCCTAAATCATAAAATTACAACAAAGGGAAGAAGAGGGGCCAAAAATATGATTAAAAGAAAGCCCAATGGCTTGGGCCTTAAATAAATAAAAGAGGGAGACAATTGTACCAATGAAAAATGGCCATTTTGCCTTAAAGTGGACCAATTGGAATTAAGCATTTGTCTTAACACATTATTAGCCAAATTGGGCAGCCATTTGGACCAAAAACATATGAAAGAAGAAAGCAAAAACTCCCTCTTGAGAAGGAGGGTCGTCCAAGCCATAGGAGAAGGAAGAAAGGTGGTGATTTTCAAGTTTTACGGTTTATTATCAAAGGTTTTGGTGGAATCCAAGGTCCTAAACTAAGGTAAGTTCATTTCTAATCCTAATTTCAGGTTTTAATGAGTAATTTGAGAGATTAAAATTAGGGCTCTTATGGTGGATTTGGGGAAAACTTAAGTAGTGATGATATTGATTAATTAAATGGAAGAATTAAGGTTTCTAAGGTTTAATAAGGTTAGATTAGGACTTAATTTGAAAAGAAATGGAAGGGTAGTGCATGTTCTAAATTTCTAGGGTTTATGGTTGAGGTTGTATTGTGAAATTTTTGTAGGCAAGGGTGGAAATAAGGAGAAGGAAGAGCTTGAAAGAGAAGGGAAAGCAAAAGGAAATTAAAATACAAGGTTTGGTACTTTACCTTGGAAGAATTAATTTTTCTTTCATTTTCTTGCCAAAAATTTATCTATGGAACTTTTGCTATGGATGCCTAAATGTGTTGTTTGAGTTTGAATTCAATTGTTGAGTGGTATTTTTGAATCCATGTGGTGATTGGGTTGTTTAAATTCAAATGAAATCTAATGTTTTCAATAATTTTGGTAAAAGAGTTTATAAACTCCATTTAGTCCAAATTGATTTAAACAATCAAGTTATTTTAAAAGGAAAGTGTCTAAGTCTTCATTACATTATTAGGGAAGCTTTGAAATGGGTTTAGAACAAAAAAAAAAAAACAATTTTGCACCACATGCAAGTGGGGGCCGAATTGGTGCCCTTTGGGAGCCAATTCTGGACCCAACTTTGGGCAGCCGGTTGAGGCAGTAAACGATGGAATATTTCGATGAAATTTTACATGAAATTAGTCAACATATGAAATAAGTTTCCAGTAAAATTTCAGCCAAAAATAAGATCATTTACCTGGTCAAATGCATGACTGAAATTGACTGAAATTTAGACGAAAACCAGATTTTACTATTCATATGGTCATGACATTTGCGTTGCCGATTTTACGCGCCGTGTTACTATTCTTTTGGTCATTTTTGGGAATTGTTCTAATGTGATTTGAAGTGTGTGGAAATGACTGGGAATGGTGGTAAACACTTGGAAATGAAATGGCCTTTAGCCACAGAGTTAGTACACGACGAAATGGCATGACTTAGTAAAAATGAAAAGGGGTGTGCAAATCATTTGAAAAATTGTGGAAATCTTGGATTTGAATTTTAAACCCTTAAGCTCTACTTGGTGGTTGAACTTGGTAGATAAGGGTATAGTGCACTATACTAACTTATGCAGTACTGCTTGATATTGTGATTGAATTGTTATGATCTGAACTCAATGGTGAGGGCCATTGGGGCCAATGGTGAGGACCATTGGTTATAACCAGGATGGTGAGGGCCATTCCTATGATTTGATATCGGTGGTGAGGGCCACCTGTGTTACAGTGGTGAGGGCCACTGCCTTATCGCTGTGGTTCTGCTTTTACCAGTAGAGCCAAAAAATTTGCAAACTATGACACGACCATTTTATGGCATAAGTTGAATTGTGAATATTTTACAATTTTAGTTGAAATATTTTGAAAAACTTGAAATTTTTTTTCGGGAAGTTCGATTTTATTTCATTGAAGTGAGCTTTATATTTTATTGCTTATAGTATTTAACATTCATATATTTTATTGCCTTTCTTGTACAAATACTCTTTACTTTTATTTCCATTGGTAAAGTACCCACTGAGCGACATTGCTCAGCGAGTTAAGTTTTTCTTGACTCGTAGGTTCGGAGCAGTAGCTAACTCTTGGGAAGCAACGACCAGACCCACAACATCTCAGGGTAGATCTCTTAGTTTCCATTTTGAGTTAACTAGTTGTGACATGTATATATATATATATAAGATTGAGAATTACTATGTTATACTGTACGTTAGTAGTATGTCATAATAATAAACCTATACTTTATTTTGTACTAGAAGTGTGAATTCTTCTTGCAAGTTTGCGGTTGAGGTTATAAGGGGGATTCATTGGGAGTGTTTTGAGACTGATTGTGTTCGCATTGATTTGTGTAAAAATATTTTCAAAAATCAGAAAAACCAGTTTTGTCGATAATTGGGACCCAAATTTCTAGGTGAACCTTTGGCCCAATTTCTGTAAAAACTGGAACTAAAATTTGACTAAGTAAAATTGGTAGCAACATTAGGTTAGTGTGGTGCCTCTACTCGGCTTACACACATAGGCTGGGAAGGGGTGTTACAATTGTTGGTATCAGAGCTCCGGTTTAGCCGGTCCTGGGTAGTTAGTTGAACTAAACCTTAAATGTATGACACATAGGGTTAGGTTAGGGGTTCTAAATATGTAACTATACATGTGTGTAGTATTGTTAGTTATGTTATTCTAATTATAACAGGAGTAATTATGGGTGATCAAAACAATGAGATGAGGGAGCTGAGGATGGAAGTAGAGAGGCTAAAGCAGATAGTGCAGGAGCAAGATGATACCATAGATATCCTGGCAGATCGAAGTCTACAAGATCGTGAAGACCTGAGATTAGCACATGAGATGATTATCTCCTTGAGGAGAGACGTGCTGATGTTAAAGGAGGACAGGCTTAGTCATAGAGTGGAGTTTGATAGTGCCTGTAGGAGTCTTGGGGTAGCACATAGAGAGATCCGTGCTTTGCAGGAGAGGGTCCAAGAGCTAGGCCAGCACTTACCTGGTGAAGCATCGCATGACCCAGAGTTTGATCCTGAGATAGAAGAGTATTTGTCTGAAAGTGCCACCTCACCTAGGGCACCTACTCACTAAGCTTCGAGATGTGTTGCTTTTTGGAGGTTCTTTTGGTTATGTACATATGTGACATCGGGGGTATCATGTAGGTATTGTATGGTAGTATGACATGATGATATAGTAGTAAGGAGTTCTCAATTTTGGAATGTACATAAGGGCTTCCTAGTAATGTAAATACTTTTACTTGGAAATAAATAAAAGTTGTGTTGTATATGTGTTATTTAAGAATTTTATATTTATATACATGCCACCTAGGGTAATATAATGCTGTTGGTCTGGGTCGTTACTGATGATGGGATTGTATACGTTTTGCTCTGTTCTTTAGATGTCTCAAGCAGCGCAGCATGATATAGAGGAGGAGGTTGAGTCTCAGGCCTCCCGAATTGTAGAAACGCATGTATCAGAGACACCTGCATCTGAGCAATCACCAGCTAATGCTCCTATCCCCAACAAAATGTTGCAACAAATGGCTACCGTATTACGGCAGATAGTCGGCGCCGCCCCAGCACCACCACCAGCGCCAGCACCCGTACCAGTACCTGCTGTGGGAGGGGAAAGGAAACTCCCGATCGAAAAGATAAGAAAGTACGGGACGAAGGAGTTTAGGGCACGAAGGGACAATGATTCTTCTACAGCCGAGTATTGGTTGGAAGGAAAGGTACGAGCCTTAGATCAGTTACAGTGTACTCCAGAGGAGCGAGTTGTGTGCGCTACTTCCTTGTTAGTGGAAGAAGCGTATGTCTGGTGGGATAGTCCAACAACGAGACCAAAGCAAAGGACATGGGACTTCTTTGTGAGAGAATTTAAGAGAAAGTTTATTTCTGAAGCATATCTCGACGCCAGGAGGAAAGAGTTTCTACACTTGAAGCATGGGCGAATGACAGTGACAGAGTACGAAAGGGAGTTCACCAGATTAAGCAGGTATGCTAAGAAAGCGATAGAAGATGAGGAAGATCGATGTAAACAATTCTTAGATGGATTGAATAATGAGATTAAGGTGCAGCTGATTGCTGCTCATATTAAGGAATTTTCTGTGTCAGTCACCCGAGCTATTGAAGTAGAGCAGTGTCAGTCTGATGAGCAGAATAGAATACAGAAGATGAAACAGAAGAGAGATACCCAAAACTATTCGGGAAACTACCAATTATCAAGGAAGCAATTCCAAGGCAGTGGTTCCACGGGAGCTCGTCAATGCCGGGGTTACAGTCAGGGATCGAATCGCGGTGGCCCAAGTCAAGTCACCTCAGTTGCTAGTACCGGACGATCCAGAAGAGGGCAAGGAAGAGGATTCAACCGAAGCGGAGGTAACTTTTCTACCGGTCCGAGAGGTAATGAAGGCGAAAATACTAATCCACGCTATGATCAATGCGGACGCCGCCACACGGGAGAATGTTGGGGTCGGACATTTGCATGCTACATATGTGGATCTTTAGACCACCTTATGCGAGAGTGTCCCCAGCAAATGCAGAATCTATCTAGGGAGACTGAGGGATCGCAAACAGCAGGGCGAGGCCGAGGCAGAGGTAGGGGCGAAAATCCATCACGCATGCAGTCTGAGACGGTGGATCGACCAGAAGCGAGGGCTCCTGCTAGAATGTATGCCATGAGGGGGCGAGAAGATGAAGAAGTGCTAGACGTGATTGCAGGTCAGTTGTCTATGTTTGGAGTTCCGCTTTACGTTTTAATAGATCCGGGTTCTTCACACTCATATATATGCACAAAAAATGAAAAACTTGGGAACCTAAAGGTAGAACTAGAGGAAGAGGGAATATTAGTTACTAGCCCATTAGGGAGTGAGGTGATTATGAGGAAGGTAGTGAAAGATTGCCCCGTGGAGATACACAGACTTATCTTTTGGGGAGACTTATTTGAACTACCATTTCAAGAATTCGACGCTATCCTTGGGATGGATTGGTTGGCCAAACACGATGCACTGGTTGACTATAAACGGAAGAGAGTTACTCTGCATACGTCAGACTGCGACGAAGTGACCTTAGTGGGAAAGAGGAAGGACTATCTAACTAACATCATTTCCGCTATGACGGCTAAGAGGTTACTGCAAAAAGGCTGTGAGGCATACCTGTTATGCTCGTTAGAAGCGAAAGAAGAGGCACCGAAGCTACAAGATATACCTACTGTTTGCGATTTCCCCGACATATTTCCTGACGACTTACCCGGATTACCACCTAAACGAGAGGTGGAACTCACCATAGATGTGTACCCGGGAGCTGCACCAGTATCCATCGCACCTTACCGAATGGCGCCAGCGGAGCTAAAAGAACTAAAGGTACAGCTACAAGAACTTTTAGACAAGGGGTTCATTAGGCCAAGCATGTCACCATGGGGAGCGCCAGTATTATTCGTTGTGTGTGGATTACCGTCAACTCAATAAGCTGACCATCAAGAACAAGTATCCGCTACCTCACATAGATGATTTGTTTGATCAACTCAAAGGTGCTGGAGTCTTTTCAAAAATCGATCTACGATCGGGTTATCATCAATTGGGGATCAAAGACGAAGACATACCAAAAACTGCATTCAGAACTCGCTATGGACATTATGAATTCATCGTTATGCCTTTCGGATTAACGAACGCACTTGCAGTATTCATGGATTTGATGAACAGAATCTTCCACCTGTATTTGGATCAGTTCGTGGTTGTATTCATTGACGACATATTGGTGTATTCAAAGAATCGAGAGGACCATGATCGCCACCTTAGGATCGTTTTGCAAACCCTGCGAGAGAAGCAGTTATACGCTAAATTCAGCAAATGTGAATTTTGGTTGGAAGAAGTAGCCTTCTTGGGACATATTGTATCGGCAGAAGGAATAAGGGTCGATCCTAAGAAAATAGAAGCAGTATTGGAATGGAAGCCACCTAAGACAGTAACGGAAGTCCGTAGTTTCTTGGGGTTAGCAGGATATTATCGGAGATTCGTCAAAGGGTTTTCCATGATCGCCGCACCTATGACAAAGCTACTTCAGAAGAATGCCAAATTCCAGTGGACCGACGCTTGCCAACGGAGCTTTGAAAGGCTGAAGCAAAAACTTACTGAAGCGCCCATTCTTACACAACCCGAATCAGGAAAAGATTTTGTGATCTATAGAGATGCATCCCACATCGGGTTAGGTTGCGTATTGATGCAGGAGGGCAAAGTCATTACGTATGTCTCTCGACAGCTCAAGCCACACGAAAAGAATTATCCCACGCATGACTTAGAACTAGCAGTGATTGTTTTGGCTTTCAAGATGTGGAGGCACTACTTATACGGGGAAAAGTGTTACATTTATACGGATCATCAAAGCCTGAAGTACTTGCCCACGCAGAAAGATTTAAACCTGCGACAGTGAAAATGGATACAACTGTTAGCCAACTATGACTATATGATTAACTATCACCCGGGCAAAGCGAATGTCATAGCAGATGCACTTAGTAGGAAGTCAATGCAAGCGCTACGTGCTATGAGGATAGAATTAGAGCCCACAGAAGATGGAGCTATCTTTGCAGGAATGCATGTGCGACCTACCTTACATCAACAAATACGTGAGGCTCAGAAGGAAGATGAACAAGTGAAGAAGTGGAGTCAACAGGCGCAGGAAAATTCGTCAGGAGATTATCAAATTCGTCCAGATGGTATCCTATACTACAAGAAGAGAATGGTGGTACCTAAGTCAGAGGAACTGAAGTAACAGATTTTGCAAGAAGCTCATAACAGTCCTTACACAATGCATCCGGGAGCAACAAAAATGTACCGGGACATGAAGGAGTATTACTGGTGGCCAGGAATGAAAGGAGACATCGTGGATCACGTGATGAAGTGTCTGACCTGTCAGCAAGTGAAAGCAGAACATCAACTACCCTCAGGACTACTACAACCTATTATGATTCCAACCTGGAAATGGGATCGTATTACTATGGATTTTGTCACAGGATTGCCTATGACTAGAGACAAACATGACGCGATCTGGGTAATCGTGGATCGGCTTACTAAGTCCACTCATTTCTTACCAGTATGTGTGGATTACTCACTAGACAAGTTGGCAGACTTGTACATCAAAGAGATCGTACGTCTCCACGGAGTTCCAAATTCAATCATATCAGATCGAGATCCACGCTTTACGTCAAATTTTTGGCAGAAGTTCCAAACAGCCCTTGGGACTCCAACGTACCACAGTACAACATTCCATCCCCAGACAGACGGATAGTCGGAAAGAGTGATTCAAGTTTTGGAAGATATGCTGAGGGCGTGCGTTTTAGAATTTAAAGGCAGCTGGGACAAACACCTGAGCTTAATGGAATTCGCGTACAACAACAGCTATCAATCCAGCATACAAATGGCTCCTTACGAAGTACTGTACGGTCAGAAAATGCAGAACTCCAGTTTGCTAGACAAAATTGAGCGAGGAAAAGATGTTGGGGCCAGACATAATTAAGGAAACTGAGGAAAAGGTAGAGATCATTCGAGACCGATTAAAAGCAGCGGCGGACAGGAAAAAATCATACGCGGATCTAAAGAGGAAAGACATACAGTTCGAGGTTGGTGACAGAGTATTCCTCAAAGTCTCTCCTTGGAAGAAGGTGTTACGATTTAAACAGAAAGGCAAGCTAAGCCCTAGATTCATCGGACCATATGAGATCATCAAACGGGTAGGTCCGGTAGCTTACCAGTTGGCGTTACCACCCACGTTTCAACGCTAAGGAAGTATCATTCAGATCCAACCCACATCATACAAGCTCAAGACATCGAGATTCAGCCCGATCTGACGTGCGAGGAAGAGCCGGTAGAAATCCTAGCACGGGAAATCAAAGAGTTGCGGAATAAGAAGATCCCATTGGTCAAAGTGCTTTGGAGGAATCACAAAGTAGAAGAAGCTACATGGGAACGCGAAGAAACTATGAGGAAGTAGTACCTATATTTATTTCCACCCGATAGGCTTCGGGGCGAAGCCTAAATTAACGGGGGAGGAATTGTCACGACCGGCCATAGCAGTTATGTACAGTAATTACGTGTACAGTATTCACACGTGCTGACAAATTAGGCATGCTAAAGAGATCTGGCTAACCCTAGACCGTTAAGCTATAATTCATTAAAGGACCAGGGTTAAACGTGCGTAACTAACGACGATGGGTGACCAGTCCGGGAAGTCTTAATAATGTATGTGATAGTGTAATGAAATTGAAACTAGAGAAAAATCGGGTAAAAACTGTGAACTGTGACTTTCTTCGGAAACGCCCCGTTAGAGAGAAACGAAGACACGTAGACTAAGGGCATTTTGGTCATTATTAATTAAAATTTTTACATGAATCCAGAGTAGGAAATATACACATGAGTGCATAGAGGACGTCGAGGGGTTGAATATGAAATGATCGTCAGTAGAAACGGAGCCCGGGCAAACCCGAGCAAAGAAAGGACCTAAAGGGAATTTTGTAAAAAGTCGTGGGCTTATTGGTAATTTTTCAAAACGACTTGGAAACCTAAAATAGACCTTAAAAATAGAAAGTAGAGGTCAAGAGGGTCAAAACCATATGTGGTTCACTTCGTGGAACCATACGGTTTAAAAGTTACAGACAATCAATCGCCGGAGGGTATTTTGGTCTTTTCACATCCTAAATCATAAAATTACAGAAAAGGGAAGAAGAGGGGCCAAAAATATGATTAAAAGAAAGCCCAATGGCTTGGGCCTTAAATAAATAAAAGAGGGATACAATTGTACCAATGAAAAATGGTCATTTTGCCTTAAAGTGGACCAATTGGAATTAAGCATTTGTCTTAACACATTATTAGCCAAATTGGGCAGCCATTTGGACCAAAAACATATGAAAGAAGAAAGAAAAAACTCCCTCTTGAGAAGGAGGGTCGTCCAAGCCATAGGAGAAGGAAGAAAGGTGGTGATTTTCATGTTTTACAGTTTATTATCAAAGGTTTTGGTGGAATCCAAGGTCCTAAACTAAGGTAAGTTCATTTCTAATCCTAATTTCAGGTTTTAATGAGTAATTTGAGAGATTAAAATTAGGGGTCTTATGGTGGATTTGGGGAAAACTTAAGTAGTGATGATATTGATTAATTAAATCGAAGAATTAAGGTTTCTAAGGTTTAATAAGGTTAGATTAGGACTTAATTTGAAAAGAAATGGAAGGGTAGTGCATGTTCTAAATTTCTAGGGTTTATGGTTGAGGTTGTGTTGTGAAATTTTTGTAGCAAGGGTGGAAATAAGGAGAAGGAAGAGCTTGAAAGAGAAGGGAAAGCAAAAGGAAATTAAAATACAAGGTTTGGTACTTTACCTTGGAAGAATTAATTTTTCTTTCATTTTCTTGCCAAAAATTTATCTATGGAACTTTTGCTATGGATGCCTAAATGTGTTGTTTGAGTTTGAATTCAATTTTTGAGTGGTATTTTTGAATCCATGTGGTGATTGGGTTGTTTAAATTCAAATGAAATCTAATGTTTTCAATAATTTTGGTAAAAGACTTTATGAACTCCATTTAGTCCAAATTGATTTAAACAATCAAGTTATTTTAAAAGGAAAGTGTCTAAGTCTTCATTACATTATTAGGGAAGCTTTGAAATGGGTTTAGAACAAAAAAATAAACAATTTTGCACCACATGCAAGTGGGGGCCGAATTGGTGCCCTTTGGGAGCCAATTCTGGACCCAACTTTGGGCAGCCGGTTGAGGCAGCAAATGATGGAATTTTTCGATGAAATTTTACATGCAATTAGTCAACATATGATATAAGTTTCCTATAAAATTTCAGCCAAAAATAAGATCATTTACCTGGTCAAATGCATGACTGAAATTGACTGAAATTTAGACGAAAACCAGATTTTACTATTCATATGGTCATGCCATTTGCGTTGCCGATTTTACGCGCCGTGTTACTATTCTTTTGGTCATTTTTGGGAATTGTTCTAATGTGATTTGAAGTGTGTGGAAATGACTGGGAATGGTGGTAAACACTTGGAAATGAAACGGCCTTTAGCCACAGAGTTAGTACATGACGAAATGGCATGACTTAGTAAAAATGAAAAGGGGTGTGCAAATCATTTGAAAAATTGTGGAAATCTTGGATTTGAATTTTAAACCCTTAAGCTCTACTTGGTGGTTGAACTTGGTAGATAAGGGTATAGTGCACTATACTAACTTATGCAGTACTGCTTGATATTGTGATTAAATTGTTATGATCTGAACTCAATGGTGAGGGCCATTGGTTATAACCAGGATGGTGAGGGCCATTCCTGTGATTTGATATCGGTGGTGAGGGCCTGTGAAGTAGACACCCTGTGAAGTAAACAATCAAAAGAAGAAATAGAATCAGGGAGCATGAAAGGGCCATTGCAAAAGAAAGAAGAGATGCATGCTTGTGCAAAGAATGAGACAAAATACAAACATCAATAGAAACCTGCAGTGGTCTGAGCCTACACAAGGGACAAAACTTATCCTTTTCAATTTTTGATTTTTTTCCTGTATAAAATATTTTCAGACTTTAAATATTTTGCCATGTAAGGGGGCAAATAGAGGATATGAGGGCTAACTAAAAAATAATTAAATTTTTTTACAAAGTAAATAACTAAAAGAAAGGAATAAGAAGAAAGTGAGAACTCTCAAATGAATGAAGATATAAAAGACAAAAGATCAGGATAAAGGTCCAAGAATAGAAGATCATCCCAGTTAGAAGAGCTGAAGTTGAGGCTAGACAAAAGTCCATCCCTAAAGTGAAGAATCAAGATAAAGATCCATTTTTGCAAAGGCATATAGTTCTACTTGATTTATCAAAGTATCCATGCATTAGGTCAACATCAAGTAGCCGAAGGACTAGCATGTTCGAAGGAGGGGCGAGGATGCCTATCAATAATAATTAGCTAGAGGATAAGCATGTTTGAAGGAGCAGCGATCATTCCCTATCAATATCAAGTAGCTGGAGAACAAGCACGTCTGAATGAAACTACATTAAACAATGATCACCCAACCTACATTGGATTTGTTAAAGTATCATAAATGCATAGCATCCACTATTCAGACTTTATTGGATTTGTTGAAGTATCCTGATGGAGTAGTTTCATGGGTCCAGAACCTAAACCAATTCACAGGTTTAGAACCTAAACCAATTCAATAGTCCAAAACCCAAACCAATTCAAAGGTCTAGAACCCTAACTAATTCATGGGTCCATAATCCAAACCAATTTGTAAGTCCAGAATCTAAACTAATTCACGGGTCTAGAAACCAAAACTGGTTCATGAGTTCAGAACCCAAACCAATTCACTGGTCCAAAACCTAAACTAATTCAAAGGTTTAGAACCCAAACCAATTCAAGGGTCCATAACCCAAATTAGTTTACGGGTCCAGAACCCAAACCAATTCGTAGGTCCAGAACCTAAACAAATTCATGGGTCTAAAACCCAAACCAGGATGTTGCGGGTCTAGAACCCAACCTATCCAAGAAACTTGGATTTGTTAAGGCATCCATTTTTTCTGAACCATCTTGGAATATCCAACCTCAACTAAAAATATATCAAAACAAATTGCTTTTCACTCTCTGAATAAATTCAAGATTGTTCAAGCAGGGGGAAAAACTTTAGACCCTTAATTTTACCCCGGATTGAATTCAACTCAAATTAAAAGGCCCAAATTGACTTGGGTCAGACCAAAAAGCCAAAACAGTAGGCGAACATTAAATGCATGTCGAATTGGTGTGCCAATTCAACATGAGGCTTGGCAAGCCAACTCGACATGAGTAAGTGCCAATTCGATATGGCAATCCAACATGATATGGGCAAAGGCTCATGTTGAATTAGCACAAAGCTTATTTGGCATGAGCCTTTGCTCATGTTGGATTGGCCTCATGGTTGATCACAAGTTTAGAGAGTTTTAATTCTAATAAGATTCGAAAGGTTCAGGACATTTCCAAAGTAGACAGGGACTTTTTGAATCAGTTGCCCTAATTTAACTTATAAATAACATCTAAACAAGTAATTGATTGGGGGGGGGGGGAGCCACCTTTAAGAATTTAAAGAGTCAGCTATTTAACAGCCAAGAATTAGGTTTAGCTATTAGTTACGGCCATAATTAACAAATCAAAAAAGCAATAGTGAGAGAGCAAAGAAAACAAAGAGATAATAGCCAAAACTTGTGAACTCAGTAGGTAATCTTTGGATTATCTCACACAGCCGAAAGCTATTTTAATTTGAGCAAACCATAACACTATCAAGATCCAACTTATGTAAAGATATTAGGGGTATTTGGAGCAAGGTGCAGATCAAGGAAATTATTTTGGTGGAGCCGACGACGTAGGTATGTTCTAAATCCATTTAATTCAATTGAGTATCACCATTATTGAATCTTATAAGTTCACTGTATTTTAATTTATTATTTTGATTAAGCACAAAGTGCAACATAAGAACTAAATTTTCACTCTAAACCTTAATTATGCAATCAAAACCTTAGTTTGCATCTTAAACCTTAATATTGCATGTTTTAACCCTAGTTTGCATCTTAAATCCTAATTTCACAATCAAACCCTAAATTAATGATAAAATCCTAATTTTACATGTTAAACCCTAATATTGCATTATAAACCCTAATTCTAGGATTAAAACCCAAATTACAAGTCCAACCCTAGTTTCTTAAGATTAAACCTTAATCCTGCAATTGAAACCCTAATTTGATGATGGAACATCTAATTGTCTTGTTATGTGCTTGATGACTTATGATGAGTTTTATTTATTTATTATTGCTTATGATAGATGATTGAATTATGTTATAGACCTATCTCTTGGATTTTAAGAATGATGTAAAAGGTATGTTTCCACTTCATAGTTGCCTTATTTATTTTGATTATTTATCTTATATTTTAAGGATTTTTATTGTAAGAGACATGTTTCTATCAATTGATGTGTATCCTATTTTATTTATTTGTATGAACATTGTGATATTGTAAGAGCATGTTTCCATCTTTGGATGGATGTCCATTTTGTTTGATTTGTTTAATTTAATACAATGTTGATTTATTTTAATCATTTCTTGTAGTATGGACAATATTATAATAATCTAAGAATTCAATAATATTTAGATCTAAAAACGAGGTCAGTTCTAATGAACTTGGTATTATAGGGGCGCTAGGTCATTTCTCACCTTCCCCATGCGTACCTAACTTTTCAAACCTAGTAAAGGTTAGAGATTCCTTAAGAATCGAGTCATCCACCCTATTCTATCTTCCTAGCTCATTCAGGTGGAGACTCTTATTCTCCAAGTTTAGGCCTGTGTTCTTTAAGGCCCAGAGCCTAACAGTGTCAAAATCATAAGAACCATTCAGTAGTGGGGATGAAAATTGCTACTCACAATGATAGCACTGGAGGTCGGTCTAACCTGTGTGGAACATTCTTCCACCAATCATACGTATCACCCTACAAAAAAGAAATGACAATTAAATTTCTCCTTTGTGGTGGCCTCCAACAGAACATACACCCGCTCCAATCTATCTAGCCATTGCTTTGCCTCGACTAAATCTACAGTGCCTATGAAGTCTATAGCCCCATACTTCTTCATCTTATCATATTTCATGGTCTGCTGCTGCTATTATATTGGGGCCTAATAGAATAACTCCACCATCTGCTGCATCCAAACTGGCAGAATGTCCTAAGCTGCTACTCTGGCTGGCACTACTGCCTCCCCAGTAATCTCTATACTAGCTCCAGCTCTACCATCTCCTAGAGCAACACTTTCTGCACTCTCCTCATCAGACCTATGCATCCTAGATGCCATCACAACCTATATCTATTATAATAGCTAAAATTGCCACATCACAGACCAGTTTAAATGCCAATGTATATGCATTTATCACACTTTAAAATCACATTTAAAATTTTCTCTCTTAAAAATCCACCTAGGTCAAGACCCTCAAACGTAGGCTTTGATACCAAAATAAATGTAATACCCTTATATCCTATATATGTATAATACATACACACTGTATATATAAAATACGTATATAAAATATAAGAACGTCACTATCTTTATCATTAGAAGATTCTTCATAATTGTAATACAATAAATTTTTCTTTAAAAAGATAAAGTAATGGGTAAATAAATACATATATTAGTAAATATATATTAAAAATACAAATTTATAAGAAAATCTCTGAAAAAAATTCGTCAGAGTTTTATATATAAATCAAACATTCTCCAAAAATAAAACAAAACCCAACCTGCTTAAAAACACAGTCCCAATATACATACATTTAACCAAAACTCCAATATTTCTCCAATATCACTCAACCAACTCAAAATCTCATATGTGTGTGTATATATATATATATATAAATTCCAAACATATACATTACTTTCTCAAACCATAAATTTGTGCCATTGTTATATGAATCATAGTGTTTATAAACATAATAAGTTTAACAAAATCAAATATTTACATACTATGCATGCAAACTCTGGCCCTATGGTAACGAATAGACTTCAAGAGCTGAACCAAATACCTAGACCTAGTCAAGTAGCCCTGCCTCTACCCTATCATATGTGTAATGAAACAAATTATGCTAAGCCACTTGCTTGGCGGTACATACCTTAATAGCAATAATTGATAGTATGAAATAAGATCTTTAAAAATGAATTATGATCTAAAGTCATACAAAATATATATAATTCATCAACACATCATAATCTCCAAAACACATTGGGTCCAAAGTCGTTATATAATAAACTAGTTCTAAAAATATTATTTTATTCTTTCTCAACACAGGAGATCTAAATATTAACTATTGCCTAAAGGCACATCCCCTAATGACACCAGCGTGTCTCGCTGAAGGCGTAATCATGTTTGTGACATCATCGTGTCTTGCCCAGCGTAATTATATATATGACACCAGTGTGTTTTGCCCGAAAGGATATGACATGCTAAATATCACCAAATACAACTTTCTGGAGCTAGATATTGAATAAGGTAATATGCATCACATTTTAGATTCAAATTAAACCGTAACTTCAATTTGCATGGTTTAATCTTCACTTGTATTTTAAAACCCTAGTCTTGCATATAGGACATTAGTTTTAGGGTTAAACCTTAGTATTACATACAAAAAACCCTTGGTTAGCATAAAAAAAAATGTAATCTTGCATACTTTGACCCCAAACCCTAATTTATTTCTCAAAATCCTAATTTGTTTTCAAAAACCCTAATTTGATTAGTAAAAACCCTAAAACCCTAGTTTTATAATTTAACCCTAATTTATAAAAGCAAATCCTAATTTGATTAAACCCTAGATTTGATTATTTGATTTATTATTATATGCTTTATTAATGAATGATGCATTTTGATTGTTTTATTTCTCATTTTATTTAATTAAATTCTGCTTATTTATTATTTGGGTTTTTAAATTTGTAAAAGGCATGTTTCCAGTTTGTGGGTGCCTTATTTATTTAATTTCTTTTCTTTTTCTTATTTGTATTTAAGGACCATGGTAAAGGACATTTTTACACCAAAAGGTGGGTGTCCTATTTTATTTACTTGTATTTTGGATATTGGACATTATAAGGGCATGTTTCCATCTTGTATGGGTGCCCATTTTATTTGATTATTTAATTTATAATACAATGAATATTTGTTTACTATAATTATATGTATTATGGATAATGTTATGATAAATTAAGAATTTAATAATGTTTAGACCTGAAAAGGAGGTCTGTTCTAATGAACCGGGCATTATGGGGGTACTGGGTCATTCTCACCTTTCTCATGCGTACCCAACTTTTTGAACCTAGCAGGGGTTGGGAATTCCTTAGGAATCGAGTCATTCACTCCTTTCTATCTTCCTGTGTTCTCTAAGGCCTAGAGCCTGACAATGCCAAAGTCATAAGAACCATTCCATCGAGAGTAGATGCGAAAATCCCCGCTTACAGCTGCAACTCCACTAGGGATAAGAGAAGTAGATTCCGTTGGTCTTTATATTATTTAAATCTTCCTTATTATAATATTATCCATTGCATGACCTAGATTGCATTGTGTGCATGAGTTAGGATGCCTTGTGTAACTCGAGTTATATTATGTAAGGGATACCATTCTTTCACTCAAGGTATGGAGATAGAACATGACATAACCACTCATAGCCTTATACCTTTTGGTAAATACTTGCCATGGGAACCTAAGCTTTTCGACCCAAGGACTAAAGCCCATTTGTTGGCCTAGTAATTTTCCTTAGGTTTACCCTAAATGCTTATTATTTGACTATAATTAACATATCTTAGTTTGAGTTATGGCCCATTTTGGTTTGTTTTTTTTTACCAATATGACCTAATTTAGGTGTAAGCCCAAGATAATTTTCTCTTTTAAGCCAAATCCCAAAAGACCAAATTATTTTCAAACTCTTTTTTCAAGATGGTCTTTGGATATAAAATATTTTTTAAGAAGGGCCAAAAATCCTTATCCACTTCATATCCCAAGAACAAAGCCCAAGACTCATTTTAAAACCTTTTTTACAATGGGCTTTGTAACACTTTTTAATGGGCTCAAAATTATTTTTCACTTTATGACCCTAATTCAAAATTTTATTACAACCTTTTCTTAAATGGGCTTATAACTAGCCAAGTCAATTATGGAATATTAAAATCAAATGTTAGTCATGGACTTGTTTATAGCGTGAATCTTTAGTTGCTTTTCCAAATGAGAAAACCATTTATGATATACCATTTAATTTTGTTTTAATCGACAAAATAGTATAAAAGCTTTTTTTCAGTTGATACAATGGATTAAGGCTTAATTAGTGAAAATTATCATGGATTGACTTCTAAATTTTAAAATACAATGATTGGTTAATTTGTCTGAGTGGATCTCTCAAAAATAAAATATCCCATATTGATATTTTGTTGATTATAAATCTAGGAAAAGAGACTCGCCATTCATGTGTGGAAGATATAAGGTTGAAAGGAATGTTCTAATTCTTTTTATTTATTTGTTACATATGCATACATGTATACATATATACATGCATTGCATTACATAGCATTAATCTTTTCTAGCTCACAAATATGAAGTACAACAGTTCAAGAGCTTACGACAACCTGACCTACAATTCAGAATCCAGTGAGAATTTAGTCAATTTACATCAAAAGTAATGGAACATGAGTAAATTCAGAAGATGGTGAATGATGCCCTCAACTCCAAGGTCGAAGAATCGAAGAGTGTCCTGGCTGATACTGTGAGAAGTTAACTACTTTCATTATTGGAGGATAATAATGCTGAAGCAACTGATAGTAACAAAAAGCAAAAGGATAAGGGAAATGTTAAAGTAGCTGAGGTGGCCTTTGATGAGGAAAAGATAGTAGTTGATAATGATGATGGTTGGGAAGCATATTTCTAAGATCCTCAAGAAAAGAAAAAAGAAAAGAAGGCTATGGAGAAAACTGAAATTGGTGATGTGGAGAAATTGATTATTGTGGACAAGCTGTTTGAACAAGATGAAGAGGTTCCTTACAAGTTCAAGAAGCCTTCCTTCACTAAGTTTGAATGACCCAAAAATCCCTACCTGCGCGTCAAGTAGTACATCACTGCTATGTGGTCTGTCAGAGCTACTAAGGCTCAAACTCTAAGGTATTTCATGCTCTCATTAGATTCAATTATACAAAAGTGGTTCAACATCTTACAGGAAAGTACTCAAAAGAATTGAGATTCTCTGTACAAAGCCTTCATCCAGCACTATGCATATAATGTGAAATTAGAAGTTACTTTAATAGAGGTAGAATCAATTAGGCAAAAGCAGAATGAGAACTTCATTGATTATGTGAAGAGGTGGAGGAATAAGGATGCACTCCTTAAGAAGAGGTCAGATGAGTCTGATAAGATTAGGATAAATAATAAGAGGTGTCCTGCCTAATATGCACAAATGGATGACTCACACTCTTATCAGGAATTTCAAAGATTTTCTCCAAGCTGGCTTGCAAATAGAAGAATGGGAAAGAGAGAAGAGCCATTTTTCTTTAAGAAGGAATGACAAAGGGAATTATTAGTCTAGTAATCAAGGTGCATAGAAAGCAGTAGATGTCAATGCATCTGGTTAAGAAAATAGGAGACAGTTTTCAGAGTTGGGAAAACCTCTGTCCTGGATTTTCAACAAGCTGCAGAAGAAAGGGTTATTATAGCCATTGGCTTCTTGAACTTTGCCAAATCCTTTATCACCAAACTTTGATGCCAAAGCTTTATGTCAATTCCATCAAACGTAAGGGTATGAAATAGATAAATGTTTGTAATTAAGGCATAAGGTCCAGAATCTGATTGATAGTGGAAAGTTGCCAGAACCTAGCAAGCCTAGCATTAATGACAATCCTTTACTTAGGTTTAACAGAGTACCACCACCAACAACTTTCATCATAGGAGGGGGATTGAATGAGAAGTTTTTCCTATCATCTTTTCAAGGAATGAATGGAGAGGCCACTAAAGAAGAGGAATTGCTTAACAAGATTGAACCAACTATGGTTAAGGAGTAAGTAACCATCTGTGTTGTGAGTGAGTTTTGGGACTCAACTGATAATGATGAATCAAAATCCAAGGAAGTAGGATGGACCTAGTCTGAGCTTGAAGAGGATGAGGTGATGAACACTCACTCTGGCAAGCCTTATGGAAGGCCTCCTTCAAAGGAAGTAGAGGCTGACAATGGAAAAGATGTTGAAATAGGAGGGAAAGAAGAGGAAGATGATGCTGTCCTTAAACAATTGAAAAGAACTCAAGCTAGTATTAGTATTTGGGATTTACTAGCTAAATCCAAGAAGCATCGGGAGACTATGGCCAAAGCTATGGCAAGCATGCAAATTTCTACATTTGCAACACTAGAAGAACTGATTAATTTTATGTGAGTAAATAAAGCTGAGGAAGTAAAGAAAAGGAAACAAGATTGATGTTGGGATGGTTTCATTCTGAGATGCTGACTTACCAGAAGAAGGGAGAGATCACATCCGTTAACTTTTTATTAAGGTGGAAGTCAAAGGAAAAAGAACCCCTTATGTCATGGTTGATGATAGATCTTCTATAAATGTGTGCCCACTCAAGTTCTTATCAAAACTAGCTATGTCTACACGTGACTTGAGTCCAACTGATGTGATAATTAAGGCTTATGACAAACTAAGAGGTAAGCTAAGGGAACCTTTAAAGCTATTGTGAAGGCTGACACTATTGAATCCATGGTAGAGTTTGTAGTCCTAGATATACCTGTCACCTTTGCATTGTTGTTGGGTCATCCCTAGTTTCATCCTCTTGGCGGAATTCCTTCAACACTCCATCAAAAGATCAAGTTCCCAAATGGGGATGAGACATTGATTATTGAGGCTGAAGACAATGAAGCGGTGAATGCTCTGGTGATTGAAAGGCCTCTTAATGGGCTTTAAGTAGCTGTTATTTCTAATGATGAGATAGTGGACCCCAAAGTCTTGACCATAATGAAGAAAATGAATTATCTACTAGGAACTGACCTTGGAAAAGAAAAAAACAAGTGTGACAGAACTTTTAGATTCAAGACTCAGGTTTTCAGAAAAGGGTTGGGATACAAGGAAGCTAATGAAGGTGTTCTTCTAAAGAAGAATAAGAAGATGGATTTTCCTTAACTTGAAGAGACATTTGTCAAATCTCCAGATATGGGACCACTACAAGGAAAGCCAGAGCCAATTATGTTCATGGGAAAGCTGATTTTAGGTTTTGAGATATTTGCTGATATTTTGTTTTGCCAGTTGAAAAGGAATCTATCTCAGAAGAGAAGAAGGAAGCTTCCTAAAGATCCATAAAACTCAAGAGGAGATTTTTGCTCTCATTGAGAGAACACTAATTTTGATTTGTTTGCTCTTTATGAGGATGATGATGTTTTCTTTTCTAAAATGAATGCAATAAAGTCTGATTTTGGTTATTTGTGCGATATTTTTCCTGATAGTTGCATACATTCGTATAGTGATTACTTGAGCATTTTTAATATTAACTTCGTTGATACACAATCATTAAATTTGGGAATAACTGACAATCCTAAAAATATTAGCATAACAGCTGACCTTACTCCTGAAGAGAGAGAGAGATTTGAAAAAATAATTAAATAATATGAAGAAGTCTTTTCCTGGTGTTACAAGGATATGCCTGGGATTGATCGAGATATAGCCGAGCATATGATTCCTACTTACACTCACATGAAGTCTGTTAAACAAAAGCAAAGGCATTAAGGCCGGAATGGGCATAGTTGATCAAAGAAGTCTCTAAGCAGATACAGGTGAAATTCCTAGAGGTGATAGATTATCTTAATTGGTTAGCTAACATTGTTCCCATCCCAAAGAAAGATAAGAGGATTAGGGTTTGTGTGGATTATAGAGATTTGAACAAGGCTTCCCCTAAGGATGATTTTCCTTTACCCCATATAGATGTCCTTATTGATAGTGCAGCCTTTAACCTGCTACACTCATTTATAGATGGTTTTTTATGATATAATCAAGTGTTAATGGCCCAAGAGGATAAAGCTAAAACTTTCTTCAACACTACATAGGGTATATTTTATTATAGGGTGATGCTATTTGGATTAAAGAATGCTGGAGCGACCTATCAGAGGATGTCTACTACCTTGTTCCATGATATGATCCATAAGGAGGTTGAGGTTTATGTTGATGATATGATGGCAAAGTCAGATACAAGAGAACAACATTTCCAAAACTTAGAGATCTTCTTTGAGAGAGCACTGAAGTATAATCTAAGGTTAAATCCAAAGAAGTATGTGTTTGCGGTTACTTCAGGTAAAATGCTGGGGCACATCATTGGCCCAAATGGCATTGAGATTGATCCTGACAAGGTTAAGGCAATTAGGGATATGCCAGTCCGTAAGATGGAGAAGGATGTTTGGGGGTTTATCAGAAGGTTACAGTATATCCGTAGGTTCATTGCAAAACTCACAACAATTTGCAAACCTATCTTTAAATTTCTTAAACAGAGCCAGTCGGTTGAGTGGAATGAAGAGTGTCATAAGGCCTCTGAGTGCATAATAGAGTATTTATTAAATCCACTTGTTTTGAAACCACCTAAACCTTGTAAACCATTGTTACTATACTTAGTAGTAGAAGAAGAATCAATAGGAGCAACACTGGCCCTGGCAGATGAATCAGGGGTTGAGTATGTAATTTACTATTTAAGTAGAAATGCCTTATGAAATTAAGTATAATATCATTGAAAAAACATATATAGTTATGGTTTGGTCGTCAAAGAAATTGTGGCATTACTTCCAATCTTATAGTTTGCAAGCAATTTCCAAGATGGATCCAGTGAAATATTTGAGAGAAATCTCTCACTGATTGGGAAGTATAGTCGATGGTTGATAATCATAGAAGAATTTGAGATCGAGTATATAACCAAGAAAACCATCAAATGTAAAGTAGTAGTAGAATTCCTGACTCAACAACCAGTACCTGACAGTGAGGAAGTAACCTTAGAATTTCCATATGAACATTTGAAGGCCATAAAAGTACAAGGATGGAAGATGTATTTTGATGGTGTAACACCATTATACCCCATATATATATAATACACACAACCTGTATGTATAAAATACATATACAAAATATAAGGACATCACAGTATAATTTTTATTTTTAAATTTCCATATCTCCGAAATAAATATTAAAAAATCTTAAAATATGTATATTTAAATGATTAAACATATTCATAAATAATTTAGGTATAAAAAGATACATTTTAAAAGGAAAATCTCTAGGAAAAATGTATCAGAGTTTTGTCTGCATTTTTAATATTTTCAAATTCCAATTTACTGAACCTGCATTTAAAATAAACTCCCAAATAATCATTCAACACATTCATTTCTCCATAATCTCCGATATAAACACAAAATGCATAAGTGTTTATATATATAATACATATAACCTATTTCTCAAATTTTCAATATTTAAAATTAAAAATTCTTTTATAATCTACATCATATACATGTAGTAAACATAATATTCATATTTAAGTAAATTTCACAAAGTTTAAAATATATAATAAGATGCAGATGGCTTTGGTCTATGGTAGCACGATAAACTCCAAAGGTAAAAAACTACAATCTAGACTTGGAGTGGTCTAGCAGTACTTTCCAAATTAGCTTTGTCACTTTGCAATGCAATTTAATTGTGCTAAGCATAATGCTTAGTGGTACATACTATGGGATAATAAATAAATGGTATAACACATATAATGCTAGAAATACATTATGATAAAAATGCCAAACAATTTATTTCTTTTTACATATTTTAATAATACATCAATCATCCACATACATTTGGCCCAAACGTCCTTATATATTAGTCTAATTCCAAAAATATTGTCTTGGGCTAACTCAATCATCTGTGACACCAGCGTATCTCACCCGAAGGCGTATAAAATATCTATGACACTAGCATGTCTCACCTTAGGGCATAATACTATTTGTAACACTAGTGTGTCTCTGTAACACCCCTTCCCAACCTACATATGTAAGCCGAGTAGAGGCGCCACACTATCCAAATGTTGCTACCAATTTTACATAGTCAAATTTTTATTCCGATTTTACAGAAATTTTGCCAGAGGTTCACCTAGAAATTTGGGTCCCAAGTGTCGACAAAACTGATTTTTCTGATTTTTGAAACATTTTTACACAAGCCAATACGAATACAATCAGTTTCCAATACACTCCCAATGAATCCACCTTATACCCTCAACTACAACCTGCAAGAAAAATTCACACTTCTAATCCAGAATAAAGTAGAGATTTATTATTATTACATACCAATAACGTGCAGTATCACATACTGACTCTCAATCTTATATACATATACATGCCACAACTAGTTAACTCATAATGGAAACTAAAGGCTACTCTGAGGTGCTGCGCTGTGTTGTGCTGCTCGATGCTAATCACCGAAATCTACTGCTCCAAACCTATGAGTCAAGAAAACTCAACTCACTGAGCGTTGTCGCTCAGTGGGTACTTTACCAATAAAAATAAAAGTAGTATATGAAAGTATTCGAAATCAAAGGAAATAATTAAATCCACAATCAACCAACTTTATACCAATCGAAATTGTGATACATTTAGTGTGATATGCTTTCAATAATGTAAAATTATATTTCAAACTCATTGGCATTATATAGTTTAATGAAAAATAACAAGTCTTTGATTCAGGCTCTACTGGTATATAGGGAACCATAGTGATAAGGCAGTGGGCCTCCCTACTGTAACATAGGTGGCCCTCACCACCGATATCAGATCACAGGAATGGGCCTCCCCATCCTGGTTATAACCAATTCTGCTCTACGGCCTATACCCGTAGGTAACTGCCGGAGCATTCCAATCACAATTTCACAACATCTCCGCTCCACGGCCTATACCCGTAGGTAACCGCCGGAGCATTCCAATCACAATTTCACAACATCTCCGCTCCACGGCCTATACCTGAAGGTAACCGCCGGGGCATTCCAATCACAATTTCACAACATCTTCGCTCCACGGCCTATACTCGAAGGTAACCGCCGGGGCGTATCAAACACAATAAGTGGCAGTACTGCATAAGTTAGTATAGTGCACCATACCCTTATCTACCACTCCCACTATCCAGTAGAGCATAAAGATTAAAATGATTCACTTTAAGTCTCAAACTTCATTTTAGAATGATTCGAGAAATCATTTAAAATCCCATCGCACTTTGCCATTTATGATTTCTAGAAATCATTTAAAATCCCATCGCACTTTGCCATTTATGCCGCGCACCACTTTCTTTGGTCAAACCGTTACTCTTTTTCACATATTTAACATCCACAATAAACATATCAAACATTTCAAAGCATTCCTCAAAATATCAAAAATTGACCAAATGAATAGTGTTGCGGCGAGAAAAATCGGCAACGCAAAATGGCATGACCAAATGAATAATAAAATCTGGATTTTCGTCAAAATTTCAGTCCACTTCAGTCATGCATTTGACCAAGTAAATGATCTTATTTTTGGCTGAAATTTTACAGAAAACTTATTTCATATGTTGAATAATTGCATGTAAAAGTTCTTTGAAAAATTCATTCGTTTGCTGCCTCAAACAATTGCCACAAAAATAGTCCAGAAGCTGTCACTTTGGGACCATTTCGGCCCAAACATATGAAATACATAGGATAGTTTATTTTTCTTTTGCAAATCAATATGAAGGCTTCTTTAATGGTTAGGTGAAGATTCAAACACTTCCCTTTAATAACTTTTGCATGTTTAACTCAAATCAAACTAATAAGTTATCCTCCATTTCCTTTCCAACCGAAACCCTAATCCAACCTTATTAATTTTTATACATCTTGATTCTTCCATTTAATCAATTAATCTCATCACTTACTTAATATTTTTCCAATTCCACATAAAGACTCTAATCTCCAATCTTCCAATAAATATATAACTACTTAAAATTAATACTAAAATTAAAGTCTACTTACTAGAAAACCTTAAAAACTTACCTTAAAAATCAAATTTGGAGAAACTTGGAAGTCCTTTGGTGTTTCCCTTTGTTGGCCGAAATTTGTAAGTGGAAAAAGAGAGAGTTTGTTCTTCATTTCACATATATTTATATACAAAGGAAATGATGATCACCTTATGTGTTGGTTGAACCCTTTAAGATCACTTGTCCACCTTTCTCTTTCTTCATTTATTACACATGCTAAATGGTTACTTTTGATTGGCCAACATTAGATTTTTATAGTTTTATTTTCCTTTATTTCTTTCCACTTGTCCCTCTTCCCATAGGATATCATAAAGTTGTCCCGGGTTACCCATCCGATCCCGATACGAAACCGGGCCCACTTTACGTTCCGGCGATTAATCGATCATATCTGTAACACCCCCATATCCAATGCACACACACTACAACCACAACAATGTAGCATAAGTGCACCAAAAATAGGGATGCTACGATTTTCTTAACATTCAAAACACTTTAAACTTGATACAATACCCTTATCATTATACATTATAGAAAAGTAGATCATTTACTTATAAAACAAAACATATTAGTTATATATATACATTTAAATATTACACAGCGAAAGTTATAAAATATGTACATATTTACATATTAAACATTTCTTTACAAAATATAAAGAAGTATACATGATTGACAAGTCTGCTCTGATCTTTAAGCTCCCAAAATGGATTCTTCAAGGTCTACTCTCACTTGGTCTTGATGAACTCTCGGGTTCAACTCTATCAACTCTATTACCTGCGCGATTAAACACTATCGCGCTAAGCCAACGGCTTAGTAAGATAATCATGCTAATGATATGACTTAGTGCAATGCAATGTCATTTCTCAATCCATATTATACATGTAACATCATATATGCAAAACTAACAACATACTTTCACATTACATATCACATTTCAATATCTTTTCATATACCTCATTAGTATTCATTTAACCATTCATAATCAACACTAAACAAAGACAAGCATGGGCCCAAGACACACTAATATGCCATTCAATTTTCAGAGTTAATGCTTTGGTTTTGTTATCACATTTATCAATATCATATACCCAACTAGGCTTCAAGGATTAAGTTCAACCAAGCTTCAAGGGGAGCAAAGCATGCTAAGCTTCTACCCAACTTGGCTTCAAGAACTAACCCAACCTAGCTTCAAGGGTGGTAACATCTCAATTAGGCTTCAAGGATTCAATCCAACCTAACTTCAAGAGATTGTTACACTTATTAGGCATGCCACCAACAACCAACTTTGAAAATGGAATAACACATTAGCCACACAATTCATTTATTATTCAATTATCATTTTCATTCTCAATTCTCAACAACATTTAGGCAAACATGCCTTATTTCTTTCAATTGCATCATCATAGCCAAACACAATGGCATTGTCTCATATCATGTCTTATTTGAATTATCATTGCATCTTTGATATACATTTCAATTTCAATGTATATTACTCATGAAACACATTACCATTCACAATGCATAACATAACATTGTTCAATCTCAACAATGCAATTAGGGCAAAGAACAATTGATATGATTCATAGTTTTAGGACCTTACACATGCATTTGATTATATCATTCATTGATTCAAGTGTGTTTAAAGTGTTTAGGGTTGGGTTTAGGGACCAACCTACCCTTGGAGAACCAAAACAATGCAATTAGAACAAAGAATAAAAACCCCAACCCACACAATTGAGGGACACGGGCAGCCACTTGAGGGACACGGCCAAGCTTGTGGCCGTGTCACTCAACCCAATTGGACAGTAAGCAACACGGGCAAGGGACACGGCCAAGCTTGTGGCCGTGTCTCTTAAACCAAAACTCACAGTAGCTAACACGGCTTGGGAACACGGCCATGTCACCCAAAATCTAATCCAACACGCCCAAAATCCCTTGGCTTGGCCGTGTCACACATTGCTTTTGGCCGTGTCTCCCAAAACACAAACCCTAATATGCACAACTCTCCTCCAAATTGCACTCAAACTCATCAAACACCATATAACATGTTTCAAATGAATGGAATCAATGTTCTAAACACAAATTCTACATGTTTATCACAATAATCACCTCATAAAACATTAATATTACATTAAACACAAACCCTAAAATCCTCATCCTTTTCCATCTTTCAAACTCAACATCCACCACTTCCAACAACAATACCTATTTAAACTCTTAACTTAAAACCAATTCAACACTTGAAAACACAACACAAACACATCTCAAACACACCAAATCACAAAATCAACAAACTCTAATTCACTTTAACACCACTTCAAAATAAGTAAAGAAAACAAAAGAATACTTACCAAATAATGAAATTTCTTGAAATTCCAACTTGTTTACTTGAAATCTCCTTCAACCTTTGAGCTAAGAACATCAAAATCTTCCTTTGCTCTCTTGTTTTCCTTTGCCTTTGGTGAGCCGGCCAACATCAAGAAGAAGAAGAGAAGATGATGAAGAAATCACAAAGTCAAACACTCATTAAATACCCATCCAAAAGAAAATTACTATAATACCCTCATACACATCTTAATTCCCTTTATAATTTCTTGCCCACTTTGGTAATTTCACATGCCCTAAAAAAAATCTCCTCTTGCATTGACCAACCCTTTTGACCAATGTATATGTTATATATATCATCATATACACAACATATAAACTTGTCTCTAAACCCTATTTCTTCCCAAAACACATATACATATACTTTTCTTTTCTCAATTTAAACCCACAACAACAACAACAACAACAACAACAACAACAACATACAAAACTTCTAGGGCATGCATAGGGATATTACAATATCTTTTAAACCGTATAGTTCCACGAGTCAAACTACATATAGTTTTGATCCTCTCGACCTCTACTTTCTATTTATAAGGTCTATTTTAAGTTTCCAAGTCATTTGAAAAAATTACCAATAAACCCTCGACTTTTTATTAAATTCCCTTTAGGTCCTATTTTTGCTCGGGTTTTCTCCGGCTCCGTTTCTACTGAAGATCATTTCATATTTAACCCCTCGCCATTCTCTACGTACTCAAGTTTTTATTTCCTACCTTAAATTCATGTATAACTTTAATTGATAATGACCAAAATGCCCCTAGTCAACATTTCTTCGTTTTTCTTTAACGGGACATTTCCTGGAAAAACCGTTACACGTCGTTGCGATCCGATTTTTCTCTACACTCCATTTTTGGAATATGTTATATGCACTATTAAGAACATCTGGTGCAACTTTTTTTGAAATTACATCTACGTCCCCAAACTTTTGAAAATTACAATTAGGTCCCTTTGGTCATACAACCTTATCTAGGGCTGTTATCAAGAATTATCTTCTCCTTTCCCCTTCTCTCGCTATGCACGTGACTACACTGCATAAATGCGGTAGGCGGATGTGACAGTTCCTTCCTCGTTAATTTAAGCTTCGTCCCGAAGCTCATCAAGTGAAAACAAATATGGGTATTGCTTCCTCATAGTTTCTTCGCGTTCCCATGTAGCTTCTTCTACTTTGTGATTTATCCAAAGCACTTTGACCAATGGAATCTTCTTATTTCGCAACTCTTTGATTTCCCGTGTTAGGATCTCTACCGGCTCTTCCTCATATGTCAGTTCAGGCTGAATTTCAATATCTTGAACTTGTATGACGTGGGTTGGATCTGAACGATACCTCCTTAGCATCGAAACATGGAAAACATCATGTATTTTACTTAATTCGGGTGGTAACGCCAATTGGTAAGCTACCGGACCTACCCGTTTAATAATATGTAAGGCCCAATAACTTTGAACTTATCTTACTCTTTTGTTTAAATATTAGCACTTTCTTTCATGGTGAAACCTTAATAAATACCTTATCACCAACATTGAATTCTATGTCTCTTCTCTTCAGGTCCGCGTATGATTATTATTATTATTATTTTTTCTATCCGTCACAGCTTTTAACTGATCCCGGATAATTTCTACTTTCTCCTCGGTCTACTTAACTATCTCTGGGCTCAAGATCTTTGCTTCGCTTAATTCCGTCCAGCAAATTGGAGTCCTGCATTTTCGTCCTTATAGTGCTTCATAAGGAGCCATCTGTATGCTGGACTGGTAGCTGTTGTTGTAAGCAAACTCCATTAAACTTAAATACTCCTTCCAGCTACCTTTGAATTCTAATATGCATGCTCTTAACATATCTTCCAAGATCTAGATTACCCTCTTTGACTGTCCATCCATTTGTGGATGAAACGACATACTCTAGTCCGTTCGAGTTCCCAAAGTCGTTTGGAACTTTTGCCAAAAGTTCGACGTAAAGCGTGGATCTTTTTCCGATATGATTGATGTTGGACTCCATGAAATCGTACAATCTCTTTAATGTACAAGTCCGCTAACTTATCCAGGGAGTAGTCCATCCTTACTGGTAAGAATTGAGCTGACTTAGTTAGCTGGTTTACTATCACCCATATTGCATCATGTTTGTCTCTTGTCATTGGTAGTCCCGTCACAAAATCTATAGTTATGCGATCCCATTTCCATGTTGGAATCGTAATAGGTTGTAGAAGTCACGAGGGTAGTTGATGTTCTACCTTTACTTGTTGGCAGGTTAAACATTTCGCCACATAATCTACCACATCTCTCTTGATCCCTGGCCACTAATAACATTCTTTCAAATCCAATACTGCTTCTACCTTCTTAGAATCAACTCTTATTCCTTCCGCCGATACAATATGTCCTAAAAAAGGCCACTTCTTCTAACCAAAATTCACACTTGTTGAATTTGGCGTATAACTGCTTCTCCCTCAATGTTTGTAACACGATTCTCAAGTGCCGGTCATGATCCTCTGCATTCTTTGAATAAACCAGTATGTCATCGATGAATACCATGACAAATTGGTCCAAATAAGGATGGAAAATCCAGTTCATTAAATCCATGAATACCGCAGGTGCATTCGTGAGCCCAAAAGGCATTACGATAAACTCATAATGTCCATATCGGGTTCTGAATGTAGTCTTTGGTATATCTTCATCTTTAATCTTCAGTTGATGATAGCCGGATCGCAGATCAATCTTTGAGAAAACTCCCACACCTTTCAATTGATCAAATAAATCGTCCATCCGGGGTAGCGGCTATTTATTCTTAATTGTCAGCTTATTTAACTGCCGATAATCCACACATAGTCTTAGGGACCCATCTTTCTTTTTCACGAACAGTACACTAATGCCTTATGTTTGGTCAGCTCATCCATTCCAAGTATTACATCAAATTCCTGGAATGGCAACTCAAACAGATCACCTAAGAAAGTGTGTCCGTGTACTTCTACCGGACAATCCTTTATTACCTTCCTGGTAACCATCTCACTACCCAAAGGATTTATAACTAACACTCCATCTGTTTCAAGTTCTACTTCTAAATCCTTTAATTCTTCATTTTTCATGCATATATATATGAATATGAAGAACCTGGGTCTATTAAAGCATAAATCGGCATTCCAAACATAATTAGCTGACCTGTTAAGACATTCGGAGCCTCTTCTTCCTCACTCGCCCTCATTGCATACATCCTCGCAGGGGCTCTTGGCTCAGTCTATCCACCGTTTCTGACTGTGCCCACGATGAATTTCCTCCTCGACCTCTGCCTCGACCTCTACCAGCTATGGCTCGAGATCCCTCGATATTATCTAGTGTGTTTTGCTGTCTTAAGGGGCATTCTCGTTTAAAGTGGTCCTTCTCTCCACAAATAAAACATACCCAGGCCTTGCCCCAACATTTTCCTGAATGCCTACGCCCACATTGAACACAGCGTGGATGGGTGTTTTCACTTCCTCCGATAGTTTCAAACTGAGCAAAGTTACCTCCACCTTGGCCATGCCCTCTTCCTTGTCCTCTCCCAGACCTACCAGTACTGGCTACAAAGGTAGCTTGACTCGGGCCGCCCCGAATCGACCTTTGACTGGATATCTTGCTCTGATTTCCTCCCATGGAACTACCTTCTCTAAACTGTTTCCTTGTTGGCTGGAAATTTTTAGAATAACTCTGGGTATCCCTTCTTGGTCTTACCCTCTGTCTCCTATTTCGCTCATCCTCCTGACATTGCTCTACTTCCAGAGCCCTAGTGACCATCTCGGAAAATTCCTTGATATTAGCAGCAATTAACTGCATCCTAATCTCATTATTCAAACCATCCTGGAATTGCTTACACCTATCATGTTCGTCTTCAATTGTCTTCTTGGCATACCTACTTAGCCTAGTAAATTCCCTCTCGTATTCAGCAACGGTCAGTCGACCTTGCTTTAAGTGTAGAAACTCCTTTTTCTTGGCATCTAGGTATGCCTCCGATATAAACTTCCTCTTGAACTCATTCACAAAGAAATCCCATGTTCTCTGTTCCGGTGGAACTCGTTGGTGAACTGTGTCCCACTATATATAGGCTTCTTCCAGTAATAAGGAAGTAGCACATACCACTCGCTCTTCTGGCGTACACTGTAACTGATCTAAGGCTCGTATCGTTCCTTCCAGCCAATACTCGGCTGTAGAAGAATCATCGTCCCTTCGAGCCTTAAACTCCTTCGCACCGTACTTTCTTATCTTTTCTATTGGGGGTTTCCTTTCCCCTCCTACAGCAGGTACTGGTACGGGTGCTGGCGCTGGTGGTGGTGCTGGGGCAACGCCCGCTATCTGTCGCAGCGCTGCAGCCATCTGTTGCAACATCTCATTAGGAATAGGAGCATCAGCGGGTGGTTGCTCAGCCTCCGGGGTTTCAGATACATACGTCTCTACAATATGTGACGCTCGAGATTCAACTTCCTCCTCTACGGCTCTTTGAGAGGACTCTCGCGACATCTATATTCTAAAACATAACTCACAGTCAAAAGCAGCACAGCTCAGCAGCACTATTAAACCCTATGTGGCATGTATATAAAGACAAAACACTTAATCAAATATATGCAAACATACCCTTATTTATTTTCCTATATTTCCTTCTTGAATGATGCCTACTTTTTATCTCCTATTTACTATAGGATATCACATTTTATGTCGGTAATGGCCACTCCCGACATAAAACGTACATCCTCCTATGTTGGATTACCCAGAAGAGGCTAAACCGGAGCTCTGATACCAAAATTGTAACACCCCTTCCCAACCTACATGTGTAAGCCTAGTAGAGGCGCCACACTATCCAAATGTTGCTACCAATTTTACATAGTCAAATTTTTATTCCGATTTTACAGAAATTTTGCCAGAGGTTCGCCTAGAAATTTGGGTCCCAAGTGTCGACAAAACTGATTTTTCTGATTTTTGAAACATTTTTACACAAGCCAATACGAATACAATTAGTTTCCAATACACTCCCAATGAATCCACCGTATACCCTCAACTACAACCTGCAAGAAAAATTCACAATTCTAATCCAGAATAAAGTAGAGATTTATTATTATTACATACCAATAACATACAGTATCACATATTGACTCTCAATCTTATATACATATACATGCCACAACTAGTTAACTCATAATGGAAACTAAAGGCTACTCTGAGGTGTTGCGCTGTGTTGTGCTGCTCGATGCTAATCACCGAAATCTACTGCTCCAAACCTACGAGTCAAGAAAACTCAACTCGCTGAGCGTTGTCGCTCAGTGGGTACTTTACCAATAAAAATAAAAGTAGTATATGAAAGTATTCGAAATCAAAGGAAATAATTAAATCCACAATCAACCAACTTTATACCAATCGAAATCGTGATACATTTAGTGTGATATGCTTTCAATAATGTAAAATTATATTTCAAACTCATTGGCATTATATAGTTTAATGAAAAATAACATGTCTTTGATTCAGGCTCTACTGGTATATAGGGAACCATAGTGATAAGGCAGTGGGCCTCCCCACTGTAACATAGGTGGCCCTCACCACCGATATCAGATCACAGGAATGGGCCTCCCCATCCTGGTTATAACCAATTCCGCTCTACGGCCTATACCCGTAGGTAACCGGCGTAGCATTCCAATCACAATTTCACAACATCTCCGCTCCACGGCCTATACCCGTAGGTAACCGCCGGAGCATTCCAATCACAATTTCACAACATCTCCGCTCCACGGCCTATACCCGAAGGTAACCACCGGGGCATTCCAATCACAATTTCACAACATCTCCGCTCCACGGCCTATACCCGAAGGTAACCGCCGGGGCGTATCAAACACAATAAGTGGCAGTACTGCATAAGTTAGTATAGTGCACCATACCCTTATCTACCACTCCCACTATCCAGTAGAGCATAAAGATTAAAATGATTCACTTTAAGTCTCAAACTTCATTTTAGAATGATTCGAGAAATCATTTAAAATCCCATCGCACTTTGCCATTTATGATTCGAGAAATCATTTAAAATCCCATCGCACTTTGCCATTTATGCCGCGCACCACTTTCTTTGGTCAAACCGTTACTCTTTTTCACATATTTAACATCCACAATAAACATATCAAACATTTCAAAGCATTCCTCAAAAGATCAAAAATTGACCAAATGAATAGTGTTGCGGCGAGAAAAATCGGCAATGCAAAATGGCATGACCAAATGAATAATAAAATCTGTATTTTCGTCAAAATTTCAGTCCACTTCAGTCATGCATTTGACCAAGTAAATGATCTTATTTTTGGCTGAAATTTTACAGAAAACTTATTTCATATGTTGACTAATTGCATGTAAAAGTTCGTTGAAAAATTCATTCGTTTGCTGTCTCAAACAATTGCCACAAAAATAGTCCAGAAGCTGTCACTTTGGGACCATTTCGGCCCAAACATATGAAATACATAGGATAGTTTATTTTTCTTTTGCAAATCAATATGAAGGCTTCTTTAATGGTTAGGTGAAGATTCAAACACTTCCCTTTAATAACTTTTGCATGTTTAACTCAAATGAAACTAATTAAAGTTCATCAACATCAAAAATTCCATAAACCAAAGTTTGTAAGAAAAATAAAATTTCTTTTATGGTAAAGCACCAAATCAAAAGTAATTATTCAAAGGTAAAGTACCAAACCTTATTTCTTTAATTCCTCTTAGCTTTTCCTTCTTCTCCTTCTTTAATTCTTTATTTCTCCTTCAATAAATTCAAGATACAACATAAACCATAGAATTTTAAAATAATAAGTTATCCTCCATTTCCTTTCCAACCGAAACCCTAATCCAACCTTATTAATCTTTATACATCTTGATTCTTCCATTTAATCAATTAATCTCATCACTTACTTAATATTTTTCCAATTCCACATAAAGTCTCTAATCTCCAATCTTCCAATAAATATATAACTACCTAAAATTAATACTAAAATTAAAGTCTACTTACTAGAAAACCTTAAAAACTTACCTTAAAAATCAAATTTGGAGAAACTTGGAAGTCCTTTGGTGTTTCCCTTTGTTAGCCGAAATTTGTAAATGGAAAAAGAGAGAGTTTGTTCTTCATTTCACATATATTTATATACAAAGGAAATGATGATCACCTTATGTGTTGGTTGAACCCTTTAAGACCACTTGTCCACCTTTCTCTTTCTTCATTTATTACACATGCTAAATGGTTACTTTTGATTGGCCAACATTAGATTTTTATAGTTTTATTTTCCTTTACTTCTTTCCACTTGTCCCTCTTCCCATAGGATATCATAAAGTTGTCCTGGGTTACCCATCCGGTCCCGACACAAAACCGGGCCCACTTTACGTTCCGGCGATTAATTGATCATATCTTTTAAACCGTATAGTTCCACGAGTCAAACTACATATAGTTTTGATCCTCTCGACCTCTACTTTCTATTTATAAGGTCTATTTTAAGTTTCCAAGTCATTTGGAAAAATTACCAATAAACCCTCGACTTTTTATTAAATTCCCTTTAGGTCCTATTTTTGCTCGGGTTTTCTCCGGCTCCGTTTCTACTGACGATCGTTTCATATTTAACCCCTCGCCATTCTCTACGTACTCACGTTTTTATTTCCTACCTTAAATTCATGTATAACTTTAATTGATAATGACCAAAATGCCCCTAGTCAACATTTCTTCGTTTTTCTTTAACGGGACATTTTCTGGAAAAACCGTTACACGTCGTTGCGATCCGATTTTTCTCTACACTCCATTTTTGGAATATGTTATTTGCACTATTAAGAACATCCGGTGCAACTTTTTTTGAAATTACATCTACGTCCCCAAACTTTTAAAAATTACAATTAGGTCCCTTTGGTCATACAACCTTATCTAGGGCTGTTATCAAGAATTATCTTCTCCTTTCCCCTTCTCTCGCTATGCACGTGACTACACTGCATAAATGCGGTAGGCGGATGTGACAGTCTCACCCATTGGCGTAATAATATCCAACAACAACATTCTGAAACTAGACTCTATATAAGGTGACATGCAATTATATTTTCAAATTCCACTTTTCTCTTATTTTCTATATTTCACATTCTTTTCATATTTTCAACTCATTTTTAAAATTATCATCATATACAATGCAAAAGTGGCTCATTTCCATATTTTAGTACACAACTTGCACTATTCATATTTTGCACAAATATTTCATTTAGCCATTCTCAAATGCTTATCATGCTATAATCAATATAAATTAAGTATTGTTACTCCAAACAATGCTAGACACACTTTCATGGATACCAAGTAACATAATACATTCAACATATATAATGTGTTATGATGAAAATCAATGTAACTAAATACATTATAAACTAAAGTATGTACTAATCTTTATTAAGCAACAATTGGAGTTAAAACTCCACTCCACTTCCAAAACATTTTGATGTCCTTCACTACTAGGTTGATAAAATTACACCCTACTCAGCACCTATTGGAAATGTAAATGCAAATAATCAATTAGTACCACATTTCTAGGTGTTTAAAACATAAAACATAAATTTAAGCACATTCGTTCAAAAAATAGTAAAATGTGCCTTAACACACTCCAACTTTGAAACTTCACTCTAATAATTTCCAAATTGATTTTAAAGCTTAAATATATCACAAACAACATATTTTAACACATTCTAAGCATTAAAATATAATTTACCACTTTTCCATTAAAATTCTAAAATTTTGCCCTAAGCATTTTTTATTTTGGTTTTTCATTCTAACCAATTCCAAATGGTAATTTGAGGTCATTTATATCATTAACATCACTAAACAACACAATTCAAATAATAAAACCAAATGCACCATCACTTTTTACGAAAACCCTTATCTAACTTTCATACTACCTCTTTCAAACTCTAACTAAACCTAATCAAATCCAATATTTAACCATAAGATCCTTACTTACTCATTAAAATAATATCTTACATATCCATTTCAATAATTATAACATGCTCTTTCAAAAACCCAATTCATACATATTCATATATATCCATAAAACACCAAAATAAGGAAGGAAAACTTACTTGATGGAAAATCACCAAAACCCACTTCAATCCTTTAAAATTTGATGTTTGGAAGAGAAGAAATCCTCCCCTTAACCCTTCAAAATTCGTCCATGGCTTGGAGAGAAGAAAGAAGATGATAAAAAATTTATATTACTAAAGTTCCTATTTTACCCTTAAACTATTTACATAATTACAAAATTATTAATTAATAAAATATTAATATTTTAATTAATTATTTAGTTAATTATTATTAAATTTCAATTCTTATCTTCCATCCAAAATAATTTTATTTTTGAGTTTTTTTTTTTATTTTTTAACAAATTACCATTTTATCCCTATTACTTTTTAATTTTGTCTTTTTCTAACGTACTTTTAACTTTATAAGTAATGCATATTTTCTTTATATTTCACACATACATTACCTATTTTCCACTTCCAGCACTTCCTTTAACCTTCCAACTTATTAATTTAATTTAATTTAAATTTAATTTTATTTATTTTAGCTATTATGTGAATATTACAGATGGAGTAGTGAATAGAAAAGGAGCTAGTTTAGGAGTAACATTGGAATTACCAGAAGAAGAACTCATCCCTTTAGCTATGAAGTTAAAATTCAAGGTAACCAACAATATGGTAGAGTATAAAGCATATATCTTTGGTCTGGAAACCATGATGATAATGAAGGTTGATAAAGTGCAAGTTTTTGGTGATTCATTGCTAGTGGTATCCCAAGTAAATGGAGAATGGGAGTTGAAGGAATAAAAGCTAATGCCCATACCTTGATCACTTGAATATGATGAAGAAGAACTTCAAGGATTGTAGATTTATGCACCTACCAGGAGAGAAAAATCAGATGGCCGGTGCCCTAGCCACACTAGCTTCAGTATGGGAGAATTCTATCACATTATTCCTTAAATCTCTGGTTTTGACTAATTCACCAACCCCTTGCTATGAATATGAAATAATCATGGAAACTAATGCAGACCATGATGCATGATATGATACTATAAGAAAATTTTTGAAAAATAGGAAATACCCGTTGGGGGCAACAAGGGAGGAAATAAGAGCTATAAAGTGATGGTCTTTGCAATACATCACCTTTCAAGGAGAGTTATATAAAAGATAGCCTGATGAGGTGCATTTAAGATGTTTGAGGAAGTCTGAAGTTGGGCAGATCATGTCAAAATACATGCGGCAAGTTGTAGACCCCACATGAATGGCTTAGCCTTAGTCAAGAAAATTATCCGCTAAGGTTATTATTAGTTGACCATGGAGAAAGATTGTATAGACTTTGTGCAAAGGTGCCAGTAATGCTAGATTTATGGAAACTTGAATCATCTATCTCCTGAATAATTGCATTCTATGTCTTCGCCCTGACCTTTTGTAGCATGAGGAATTGATATTATTAGGGAGATATATCCAACAGCTTTGAACAGTTTTAGTAGTAGTGGATTACTTTTTAAAATGGGTTGAAGCTAGATTTTTTAATAAGCTGGGGGCAAAGCAAATGGCTTAATTTATTGAGAAAAGTCTTATATGTAGATATCGAGTCCCACACAGTATGGTATCAAACAATGGGGGTGCAGTTTTAAGGAGCAGTTAAGGACTTATTTTTTAAGTACCATATCCATCATCATCGATTCTCCCCTTATAGACCAAAAGGTAATGGTACAGTGGAAGCCGCAAATAAGACAATTAACCAGATTCTTTCCAAAATGACTAAGATGTATAGGGATTGGTAAAAAATGCTTCCTTTTGCTATATGGGGATATAGAACTAGTATGCAAACTCAGATCAAAATGACACATTTTTCTTTAGTTTATGGAATGGAAGCAGTGTTGCCTATTAAGATTGAGATCAAGTCGCTAAAAGTGGTCTTGGAAGCTAAGTTGCCTGAGACAGAATGGGTAGTAAGTAGATATGCATAATTAGCTTTATTAGAAGAAAGAAAGTTGAAGGCACTATATCATCTCCAGCTAAATCAAAGAAAGATAGCGTGAGCCTAAAATAGAAGGGTTAGAATTAGAAGGCTTAAAGCTAGGGACATAGTATTAAAGAACTTCAAACCTAATGTTCCTGATCCAAGAGAGAAGTTTAGACCAGTTTAGGAAGGACCGTATGTCGTGAAATAAGTTATGAAGAATGGTGCTATCAAATTGTTGGACATGGATGGGAACTGTGAGCGGGGATTTTCGCCCTCACTCCCGGTGGAATGGCTCTTGCGACTTCGGCATTGTTTAGGCTTGGGGCCTTAGAGAACAAGGGCCGAAGCCCGGAGAAAATGGATTCACCACCCGAACGGACTGAGAAAAAGAAAGGGGTGGATGACTCGATTCCTAAGGAATCCCTAACCCCCTAATGGGTTCGGAAAGCTGGGTACATGTGGGGAAGGTGAGAAATGGCCCATCACCTCCACAACTCCCGGTTCATTAGAACCGGCCTCCTTTGCAGGTCTTAATATTATAAAATTCTTAAATATAACAATATTATTCATATTACATGCAACAATTAAAATAAAGCATCATTATATTAAAATCAAAGCAATATCCAAACAAAGCAAATAAATGGACACCCATCCGAGGATGGCAACATGTCCTTACATCGTCCTTGTCTAAAACTAAATAGGACACCCACCGAAAGGTGGAAACATGTCCTTTACATTGGTCCAAAATATAAAAGCAATTTAAATTACATAAAATTTAACTAATGAAGTACCCCCAAAGTGGAAACATACCTCTTACAATTTTAATACCAAAACAAATAAATAATAATCATAATAATAAAGAGAATATCTATCCATGATAAGTTAAATAAATCAAGCATTGAAATTAAATAAATTAAAACATATAATAAACTAAGTAATCAAATCTAAAATTAAAATTAAATAAAGCAAATAAAGATACAAATTTAGGTTTATGTCTCAATTTAGGATTCTTTAATTAACATTTAGGGTTTTGGGATTTTGGAATTATTATTATTATTATTTAGGCTACTGTGAGGGTTTTTGGAAAAATGAAAATGATTGGGGTTTTATAATTTTAAGAAAGTAGTAAGGTTTTTAGTTAATCAAATTTGGGTTTAGGGCTAACATCATGAAATTAGGGTTTTGGAATCTTAAGACATTAGGGTTTATAATTTTAAAAGATTGGGATTAGGGTTTAAGATTTAGGGCTTTAGGGTGTTGATGAACTTGTCATAAAGTTTTGATGTTTTAAGAATTGGGGTTTAGGAAAACTAGGGTTTACTAGATTGGGTTTTAAGAAAATTAGGGTTTAGGAAAATTAAGGAATTAAGACACTAGGATTAGGGTTTTGAGAATTAATAAGATAGTTTAGGGTTTTATATATTTTAGAAAATATATTCCATCTTAGGATTTAAGAAAATAGTTAAGAGTTTTATAGAAACAATTAAGATTAAAGTTCTTAGAAACTATAAAGAAGATTAGGGTTTGGAGAATTTAAAAGACATTTTGAAGTTTCGGTAAAATAAGTTATGGTTTAAATGATTAAAAAAATAGTTCGGGAAAAATAGTTTAGGGTTTTAAAGTTTTGGAAATAGAAGAACAGTTTAGGGCTTTTGAGTTTTAGAAACAGAAGAATAATTTAGGCTTTTAAAGTTTTGGAAACAGAAGAATAATTTAGGGGTTTTGATAATTTAATCAATAACTTAGGCTACTGGATGGTTTTAAGCTTTTATAAAACATGCAAGTGGAGTTTTGAAAACCAGCTGATTAATGTATTAACTAAAGTAAACAATTAAAGTTATTAACACAAAGATCAAGTTACTGCATATTCTTATTAATCAAAGAAAACAAAGCTACTGTGAAAATATAATTTATGATTAAAGATCAAACCCTTGTAGTTGGTTCCACCAAAAAATTGATTTTTGGATGAACAATAACAAAGGAAATGTTGCTGCTGTGAGTGGGGATTTTCGCCCCCACTCCCAGTGGAATGGTTCTTGCGACTTCGGCACTATTTAGGCTCGGGACCTTAGAGAACACGGGCCTAAGCCTGGAGAAAATGGAGTCACCACCCGGATGGTCCGGGAAAAAAAAAGGGTGGATGACTCGATTCCTAAGGAATCCCTAACCCCCTAATGGGTTCGAAAAGTTGCGTACGTGTGGGGAAGGTGAGAAATGACCCAGCACCCCCACAACACCCGGTTCATTGAAACCGACCTCCTTTATAGGTCTTAATATTATAAAATTCTTAAGTATAACAATATTATCCATATTACATGCAATAATTAAAATAAAACATCATTATATTAAAATCAAAGCAATGTCCAAACAAAGCAAATAAATGGACACCCATCCGAGGATATAAACATGTCCTTACATCGTCCATGTCTAAACTAAATAGGACACCCACCGAAAGGTGGAAACATGTCCTTTACATTGGTCCAAAATATAAAAGCAATTCAAATTACATGAAAATTAATTAATGAGGTACCCACAAAGTGGAAACATACCTCTTACAATTTTAATACCAAAACAAGTAAATAATAATCATAATAATAAAAAAAAATCCATCCATGATAAATTAAATAAATCAAGCATTGAAATTAAATAAATCAACCATAAAAATATATAATAAACTACATAATCAAATCTAAAATTAAATAAAGCAAATAAAGATATAAATTTAGGTTTATGTCTCAATTTAGGATTCTTTAATTAACATTTAGGGTTTTGGGATTTTGAAATTATTATTATTATTATTATTATTTAGGATACTGTGAGGATTTTTGAAAAATAGAATGGATTAGGGTTTTATAATTTTAAGAAAGTAGTAAGGTTTTTAGTTAATCAAATAAGGCTAACATCATGAAATTAGGGTTTTGGAACCTTAAGGCATTAGGTTCACAGTTACTGGATTGTGGTTACTGAGTTAAGAATTAGGATTTAGATTTACTAGGTTGGGTTTTAAGTTCACCAGGTTAGGGCTTTAGGGTGTTGATGAATTTGTCATAAAGTTTTGATATTTTAAGAATTAGGATTTAGGAAAACTAGGGTTTACTGGATGGGGTTTTAAGAAGATTAGGGTTTAGGAAAATTAAGGAATTATGACACTAGGGCTAAGGTTTAGAGAATTTCGGAAAACAGATTTGATCTTAGGATTTACGAAACAGTTTAGAGTTTTATAGAAACAATTAAGATTAAAATTTTTAGCAACTGTAAAGAAGATTAGGGTTTGGTGAATTTAGAAGACATTTTGAAGTTTTGGACAAAAAAGTTAGGGTTTAGATGATTAAGAAAATAGTTCGGGGAAAAATAATTTAGGGTTTCAAAGTTTTGAAAATAAAAGGACAGTTTAGGGTTTTTGATGTTTTGAAAACAAAAGAACAATTTAGGGTTTTTTAAGTTTTGGAAACAAAAGAACAATTTAGGGTTTTTGAAGTTTTGGAAATAGAAGCAGTATTTAGGGTTTTTGAAGTTTTGGAAACAAAAGCATAATTTAGGGTTTTTTGAAGTTTTGGAAACAAAAGGATAATTTAGGGTTTTTGAAGTTTTAAAAATAGAAGCAGAATTTAAGGGGTTTTTGAAGTTTTAATCAATGACTTAAGCTACTGGATAATTTTAAGTTTTTTATAAAACATGCAAGTGGAGTTTTGAAAATCAACTGATTAAGGTTTTAACTAAAGTAAACAATTAAAGTTATTAAAACAAAGATCAAGTTTACTACATATTCTTATTAATCAAAGAAAACGAAACTACTGTGAACATATAATTTATGATTAAAGATCAAACTTGCGTAGTTGATTCCACCAAAACCTGGTTTTTGGATGAACAATAATAATGGCAATGTTGTTGCCTTTGATGGATTGATGATTGCTTCTTGTTGCTAATTTCTTTATGCCAAAAGAATTTTTTGAGAGTCCGAAGTCTAAAGTCTCCAAAGTTCAGATCAAGTGAAACAATTTTCCCCCGATCCTTGATTCTATGTTTTAATGTGGTATTTATAGGAAAAATAATAAACCTACTTCTAATTGTCTAAGGAAATTAAAACTATTTAGGAAAAGAAATCAAAACTAAATAGAATTCAGTTTCAAAAAAAATGCGTTGAAAAAATTGCGCTGGCAAAAAAATTGTTGTGGGCAAAAACTACGAGAGCTGGGGCGGGCCAAGCCAATTCGCCATAGGAATTTCCTATGATGAATTGGCTTGTGGCCAATTCTTGCTGTGAATTGGCCCAAGGCCATTTCGCCAAAGGAACTTCCTGCGGCAAATTGTCTTGCAGCCAATTCGCTCGTAGGTAATTCCTGCGGCCAATTGGCCCAAGCCAATTGACTTTTCGTCGCCGATTTTTTCGTCGCCGAGTTTTATTTATTTATTTATTTATATATTTTTTTATTTTTTTAAGTTTATTAATATTACCTTTTTTATTTTTATTAAATAATAAATACTAAAATAAATATTATTTAATTAAAACACCACAAAAATTATTTTAGACTATAAAAAAATATTAGACCAGACTGGGTCAAAATTTAAGGGTCTACATTTTGCTCCCTGCTTGAGCAATCTGAGACTACGGAAAAAGAGAGCGAAAAGCAATGCAATTTTTGACTGAATTTAGAGCCATACTGGACTCCTTACCCAAGGTTGGTTTGAGTTCTGGACTAAAAAATTATTTGGGTTCTAGACCCAAAGTGAATTTAGGATTTGGGTTCTGGACCGAGATTGATTTTGACTAACCTTTTATCAGTTGGGACTTCTGGCTTAACTGGTTGTTCCTTTCTTTAATGGATTGTGGGTCTTTACCCACCAAAAATGGATCTTTATCTATTGAAAATCAGGTCTTTACCCTTGAAACATGGATCTTATCCATAGGAGATCGGGTCTTTACCCTTGAACTATGGATCTTTATCCACTGGAAATCAGGTATTTACCCTTGAAATATGGATCTTTATCCTTTGGAGACCAGGTCTTTACCCTTGAAACATGGATCTTTATCCATTGAAGATCGGGTCTTTACCCTTGAAACATGGATCTTTATCCTTTGGAGATTGGGTCTTTACCCTTGAAACTTGGATCTTTATCCATTGAAAATCGGATCTTTACCCTTGAAACATGGATCTTTATCCATTGAAGATTGGGTCTTTACCCTTGAAACATGGATCTTTATCCATTGGAGATCGGGTCTTTACCCTTGAAACATGGATCTTCATCCATTGGAGATCGGGTCTTTACCCTTGAAATATGGATCTTCATCCATTGAAGATTGGGTCTTTACCCTTGAAATATGGATCTTTATCCATTGAAGATCGGGTCTTTACCCTTGAAACATGGATCTTTATCCATTGGAGATTGGGCCTTTACCCTGGCTTCAGCTCTTTTAGCTGGACTGATCCTTTGTCTTTTGCATCTTCATTCTTTTGAGAATTCTAATTTTTCTTTTTCCATTCTTTTTTGTTCTTCCTTTGAACTTTTGCAAAAAATTCTACCTTTTTTTAGCTAGCCTTCATATCTTCTCCTTGCCCCCTGCATGGTAAAATATTGGAAGTGAGTCTCAAAATGTTTTGTACATGCATAAACTCAAAAATTTTGAAAGGGAGAAACTTTGCCCCCTGTATAGGCTAAAACCAATGATTTTTTTATGCGGGCTTTGGCTGATATTTATAAATTGTCTAGTTCTTTGGACAAGCATGCATTTCTTCTTTCTTTTGCAAAATGACTGGAGCTTCCTCAAACAATAGGCTTTCCATGCCCCCTTGATTCAATATCTTCTTTTGATTGTTTACTTCACAGGGTGTTTGCTATTCACTTTGATAAAGAATAGACAATACAATACAAGAAAGTGCAATGTGATATGCTCATGTATGCATGATATGCATGAATAATACTTACAGTGGTTCCATCGACTCACAGACCAAGGTGATCAGCAGAAGTATTCACATTGACTCCTTCCAGATGCCCATTCAGGTTTTGCATTGGAATGACAGAAAGCTTTGCATTTATGGCTTTTATCTTCAAAATGTTGAAAACATGAATAATGGAGGCCACAAACAGTAGAGATACATCCATTTCAAATTATGATTCAGTATGTCAATTGGTAGCTTCTTCATAACCTTGCTAGTAATCATTTACTTTGCCCAATGTGTCCTTTGGAGGTTCAATGATTCAACATACTTTCCTTAACTTGAAGGCTTTGTAATTTTTTCCCTTTTTTTTAAATTTTAAATTTTGAATTTTAATTTTGAAATCAAATGTTGGCTTTGCCAAATTAATGTCAATGTACATCAGGACTTGATTTTCCAAATTAACATATCTATAACATGACAACCCTAGTTAGCATACTAAACTCAAGTATCATTTCTATTTAAGCAAGAACTGTTGTACTTCAGATAGGCACATACACATTACTTGGCCAAAGGTCTCATTTGAGTTTGAATATTGTCTATCTCATATGCATGCTTATTCAAACTATCTCCACTAATAGACTCTACCTACCAAGAGAGATCAACATGTCTTTGATAGGCTTGAAATGGGGTCTATAAGGGACATGGGTTAAATGAAGGCCATTTGTAAGTTGGAGCCATTGTGACACTATGGGAAAACCTTTACACTACAAACTGCTTGTTGGAACTTTAGATAGTTGGGAGCATGAAAAGATAGAGCTTTGAGTATCCTCCCATCTTCTTGGCATTAATCTAGATCTTGATTAGGACAGTCTTCATTTCTTTTCTTCTTTTCCCTTTTTTTTCTCTTTAATTTTCTTACTCTTCCATTTTCTTTATTTTTCTTACTCTTCCCTTTCTTTGAGCATTTTATCATTTTGTCCTTCTTCCTTGTAGGATTGTTAAGTATAGGACTTTCAAAAACTGGGTGACCTTTCTCCTTTTTCTCCAATTTCGATTGAATCTTTGGTTGGGTTGGACCAATTCAAGTCAAACTATCCTTACAAACTAAATGAAATCCTTTTGCTGTCTTAGGTAAAAGAGAACTCAGTTGGCTTTCTGAACCGCCTTTTTAGGTTTTATCTTTCTTTTTTTTCTTTTCTTTTTTTTCTTTTGTCCTTTTTTTTTCTTTTTTTTTCTTCTTATTTTCTTTTCTTTTTCTTTTTTTGGTTCTAGCTTTAAAAGAGTTGTCTTGTTTGTACCAACTTGGGTTTCTAATAATGGATGAGTGGAGTGACTTAAATCTCCTTTAATAGTGATAAATCATTTGTTACTCTGATGTTATCTTGATAGATTGGAGATATTAGATGAAATTCAACTACCCTTATGGTCTTGAGAACATCAACTATCCATATGATCTTGACTATTCATTCCTTTTTTTGATCTTCTTGCCTCTTCACCTTAGTGATCATAAGACTTGTCAAAAGTATCACAATAGCTCAGGGTAGGTTGTTGGGGTTTGTAAGCCAATAAAAAGAAAGCTAAAATTTCATGAAGGCTCAAAGGGACAACTAGGGATTGATATTTAATAGGGTGGATACTAGTTGTTGGCTAATCAAACAATGCCTAGATCATCTCTCTCTTAAATAAGCAGAGTTCAATTTTGCCTTGAAAGTTTGTCAAAGCATGTTCTAAGACTGACTAGGGCCTAGACAAACGTAATTATGTAGGAGCCCTCTCTAAGTAAGTATACACAACTCAATGCTATAGAGCAATTCCCTTATCTAGTAAAGTCATTCAAGTCATGATGCATAAATATATTAATTTATAAATATCAAGCTAGATTCATCATTGGTTAAGCACCAAAATGAACAAAGACCAATGAAAATTTTGATGAAAGTAATTTATTCAAACAAAAATAGAAAAACATAATTATTCCAATTAAATATTAAAGAAAGCAAAATTGAAAAACAACATTCAAGCTATGGAAATTTGTTAAGTTAAGCTCCTTCTCCTTTCACATCTTCAACATTCCAATCTTGAAAAGAGGATAAGACAAATCTTCTTCCAATCCTTTTCCTACCATGAAAGTTGCTGGTGGTGGCACTCTGTTGAACCTTGGCAAAGGATTGTCTTTTGTGCTGGGTTTATCAGGCTCAGGCAGCTTACCACTGTCAATTAGATTTTGGATCTCATGTTTTAGTCGCAAGCATTTATCTGTCTCATGTCCTTGTGTCTGATGAAACTCACAAAAGGCTTTAGTATCAAATTTTTGGGGTAAAGGATTCGGCAAAGGTCGAGGGGCCAATGGCTGTAATAGTCCCTTCTTTTGTACCTTGTTGAAGACCCAAGACAAAGGCTTTCCTAGATCTGAAAACTGTCTTCTATTTACTTGACCAGTTGTATTAACATCAACTTCTTTTTGTGTGCTTTGATTGCCCGACTGGTAGTTTCCTTTCTCATTTCTTCTTATTGAAAACAAATCTTCTCCCTTTCCCATTCTTCAATTTGCAGACCAACTTGGAGAAGATATTTGAAATCTATTATAAGGGTGTGAGACATCCTTTCACAGAGATTGGGCATGACACTCTCACAATCATCCTTATTTGATCAGACTCATCAGGGCTCTTCTTGAGCAGTGTAGCCTTATTTCTCCATCTTTTCACATAGTCCACAAAATTCTCATTTGGTTTTTGCCTAATGGTTTCCACCTCCATCAAGGTTACTTCCATCTCGACATTATACCCATATTGCTGGATGAAGGCCTTGTATAGCAGATCCCAATTCTTTTATGTGCTATCAGCTAAGGTATTGAACCAATTTTGGAAAACAGGGTCCAATGAGAGCATGAAGTACCTTAGCGTTTGAACCTTAGTAGCTCGGGCAAATAGCAATGATGTATTGCTTCACATGGAGATGAGGGTTTCCAGTACCATTGTATCTAGCAAAGGAAGGCATCTTGAACTTATAAGGGACCTCATCATCTTGTTCAAATAGTTTGTCCATCTCAGACATCTCTTTGATTTTTAGCTTCTTCTCAAATTTCTTTTCTAAATCAACAATCAACTTCTCAACATCAAACGTCTTGATCTTTTCAATAGTTGTCTTCTCAATAACCTTCGGCTCCTTTTTGTCTTGAGGATCTTGGAAGTATTGAGCCCAATTGTGAGCAGGGAATTTTGCCCCCACTCCTGGTGGAGTGGTTCTTGCGACTTCGGCACTGTTTAGGCTCGGGGCCTTAGAGAACACGGACCTAAGTCCGGAGAAAATGGAGTCACCACCCGAACGGGCTGGGTAAAAGAAAGGGGTGGATGACTCGATTCCTAAGGAATCCCCAACTCCCTAATGGGTTTGAAAAGTTGGGTACATGCGGGGAAGGTGAGAAATGGCCTAGCACCCCCACAACGCCCAGTTCATTGGAACCGGTCTCCTTTACAGGTCTTAATATTATAAAATTCTTAAATATAACAATATTATCCATATTACACACAACAATTAAAAGAAAGCATCATTATATTAAAATCAAAGCAATGTCCAAGCAATACAAATAAATGGACACCCATCCGAAGATGGAAACATGCCCTTACATAATCCACATCTAAGCTAAATAGGACACCCACCAAAAGGTAGAAACATGTCCTTTACATTGATCCAAAATATAAAAGTGATTTTAATTACATAGAACTTAATTAGTGAGGTACCCACAAAGTGAAAACATACCTCTTACAACATTTGAAAATCTAAATAAATCGATAAAGTAAATAACCATTCATCATAAATAAATCATTCATCAAAGATATCAATCAAAATATATAAAATAAACATCCATCCATGATAAATTAAACAACTTATGCATTGAAATTAAATAAATCAACAAAGCATTGAAAATAAATTAAAGCATATAATAGACTACCTAATCAACAACAACAACTAAGCCTTAGTCCCAAACAAGTTGGGGTCGGCTGTATGGATCCTCAACAAAATAAGCTCAAAAGACACCAAAAAAGATACTCCAGCCTTAAGCCCCTTCCAAGACACGGATTTTATGTCTCCATTCAAGTCTGTCATTAATCAAATTCGCATCAAGATCTAAGGCACGTAACTCTCTTGCTATCACCTCATTCCACATAGTTCTAGGTCTTCCATGACCTCTAGCCCCCTCAATCAACAAATTCTCACACTTACGAACCGCAACATTAAGAGGTCTTCTTAAAACATGCCCATACCATCTAAGTCTTCCTTCCTTCACCTTATCTCCGACATCCGCTACTTGGACTTTTTGTCGAATATGAACATTCTTAATTTTGTCCAGTCTAGTATGTCCACACATCCATCTTAGCATCCTCATTTCTGCCACACTCATCTTATGCAAATGTTGTCCCGTTGGTGCCCAACACTCACTATCATAGAGCATCGCAGGTCTAACAACCGTCCTATAGAATTTACCTTTTACTTTCAGAGGTATTTTCTTATCACATAGAACCCCAGTCACACCCTTCCACTTTAACCACCCTACCTGTATTCTGTGAGTCACATCTTCATCTATACGGCCATCATTCTGGAACACCGAACCCAAATATTTGAACTGCTTGGTTTTAGGAACCAAAACTCCATCCAACTTAACCTCATGTTCCTGCTTCTTCCTTAGACTGAACTCACAGTGCATATATTCTGTTTTACTCCTACTTAACTTAAAACCCTTGTCCTCGAGGGTTTTTCTCCACACTTCCAACTTACGGTTTACACCAGCACTAGTCTCATCAATTAAAATAATGTCATTAGCAAACAACATACACTAAGGAACATCGTCTTGTATGCTTCTGGTTAGCTCGTCCATAACCAGGGTAAATAAATATGGACTCATGGCCGAACCTTGATGCAATCCGGTAGTAATGGGGAAAGCCTCAGTGTCTCCACCAGGTGTTTTCACACTAGTGGATGCATTCTCATACATGTCCTTGATGATGTCGATATATTTGCCGCTGACTCCTTTCCTCTTCAAAACCCACCATAACACTTCTCTTGGTACTCTATCATAGGCTTTCTCCAAGTCAATAAATACCATGTGGAGATCTTTCTTCTTCTCTTGATACAATTCCATTAGTCTTCTTAGAAGAGAAATAGCCTCCATGGTAGATCTCCCTGGCATAAACCCAAACTGATTCTCCGAAACTCTTGTAAGCTTCCTCAATCTGTGTTCAATAATCCTTTCCCATAATTTCATAGTATGGCTCATAAGTTTGATACCCCTATAGTTTGTATATCATTGAATGTCTCCCTTATTTTTATATATGGGTACCAGGATACTCTTCCTCCAGGCATTCAACATCTTACGTCCTTTCACAATAGCATTAAAGAGTTTAGTTAACCAGGCAACTCCTACCTCTCCAAGGTTCTTCCAAACCTCTATAGGAATACCATCCGGGCCACAAGCTTTACCAACTTTCATATACTTCAAGGCTTCTCTTACTTCACTATGCAAGATCCTCCTAGACCAGCTGATATAACCATTTGTTGCATAAAGACCTTGAAAATCTTGTTCATGTTCATGGTTGAATAACTGCTCAAAATAAGCCTTCCACTTCTCCTTAATCTCACCATCTCCTGTCAACACCCGTTGATCTTCGTCCTTTATACATTTGACTTGGCTTAAATCTCTGCTTTTCCTTTCTCTCATCCTTGCAATCTTATAAATGCCCATTTCTCCCTCTTTAGTACCTAACTTTTGATAAATCCCTTCTAAGGCTCTGCCACGAGCTACACTAACAACCTTCTTTGTCTCTTTCTTAGCCCTCTTATATTCCTCAAAGGCCTCGCTATTAACCGCATTCGGTAACTTTTTATACCATTCCCTCTTAGCCTTAATAGCCTTTTGAACCTCCTCATCCCACCAGCATGCATCGTGCGGTCGAGGCCCTGCCCCTTTAGAGATCCCAAGCAATTTACTACCTGCTTTCTTAATGCCACCTTCCATTTTTGTCCACAAGTCCTCTGCACTAGCCTCAAGGTTCCAAATATCTTCCTTTAGTAACTCCTCCTTAAAGGTACCTTGAGCTAGGTCTTTCAATTCCCACCATCTTATCCTTGGTTCCAATACTTTCTTATCATTCCTCCAGCTACTTTTATTCTTAACATCTAAAACCACAATACGATGTTGCGCCGTCAATGCTTCACCCGGAATGACCTTGCAATCCTTACACTTACTTTTGTCCCGTCTTCTAGTAAGTATGAAGTCTATTTGACTTTGGGTTCGTCCACTCTTAAAGGTAATCAAGTGTGACCCCCTCTTTTCAAAGCAGGTATTTGCTAGCACTAGATTATAAGCCACCGCAAAATCCAAAATGCTCTTTCCCTCCTCATTCCTGTTGCCAAAACCATAACCCCCATGGATCCTGTCATAACCATTACTGTCCTTACCAACATGCCCGTTAAGGTCCCCACCAATGAAAATTTGCTGATTATCCGAAATACCTTGCATGATTTCATCCATATCTTCCCAGAACTGAACCTTGGATGCTCCGTTCAAACCTACTTGGGGAGCATAAGCACTAATAACATTAATAGTGTCATCTCCCAAAACAAGCCTCAAAGAGATAATTCTGTCTCCCTTTCTCTTCACTTCCACCACCTTGACTTTAAGCGTAGGCTCAATAATAATGCCCACACTATTCCTATTGTTATCCAAGCCACAATACCACAGCTTATATCCTGAGTTACCAATCTCTTTTGCTTTATTTCCCTTCCACCTGGTTTCCTGCAAACAAGCAATACTAACCTTCCTTCTTTTCAAAGTATCCACAAGCTCTATAGACTTCCCAGTCAGAGTGCCAATATTCCAACTACCTAATCTTAATCGGCTCCCTTGGACTTGCTTCTTTAGCCGCATTAGTCCATAATGCGGTAGCCCTTTCCTATCTGACACCACATCCGGGCGCTGATATGGCGGACTAACTTCTTTACCCATACCAGTCCATGGCATGGGAACCTTTGCTCATACTCCACCACACCCAGGCGTCGATGTGATGGAACCCTTTGCTCATTTAATACTACACCCGGGTGCCGATGTAGCGCGTGCCTAGGTGAGCATGTCCCAACGGTATAATGATAGCTTTGAGGATCCATAAAAAGTTTGGCAAAATTTTTACACTGGCCGCCAACCTACCGCAACCCTCCTCCTTTATCCGGGCTTGGGACTGGCTACGATACTCACAGGCCAGTGTAAAAATTAGGGCTACTGTTTCTATTTAAGATTCTATAATTAATGCTTATGGTTTTGGAATTTATTGGTTTAGGCTACTGTAAGTTTCAAGGGAATTGAAATGGATTAAAGTTTTATAATTTAAGAGATTGATAAGGTTCTTTGATTAGCAAAAATTAGGGTTTGAGGGATAAAATCATGAAATTAGGGTTTGCATATTAAAACATTAGGTTTATGATGATTAGCTACTGGATTGTTGTTTTGGGTTTAATGTATTGAGTTTGAATGTTTAGGTTTATAAGATTTTAAGGTTTTAAGGATTAGGGTTTAGGAAAACTAGGGTTTAGGATTTTAAGGGAATTAGGGTTTAAGAACACTTAGGGTTTAGATTACTAGTTTAGGGTTACTATCTTGGTTTTGAAGTTGAATTAGGGTTTTTAGTGTTTCGAAGAATGTATTTAATTTTAGAATTTGGAAAAAGAATTTACAGTTTTATGAAGCTTTATGTGATTTTTAGAAGCTGTAAGGTAAATTTAGGGTTTTAAGGTTTTGAAAAATTGGAAAACAGATTAGAGTTTTAGGGAATTAATAAAATGATTTAAGGTTTTGGAAAGTTGGAAGTAGATTAGGGTTTTAAGATTTTGAGGAAATAAATTAAGGTTCTTTAGATTTTAGAAGAAACAGAAAAGCAATTTTAAGGTTTTTGAAAATAGAGGAGACGATTTAAGGGTCTAAGGTTTAGAAAAGGTAAATTTAGGGTTCTAATGTTTTTTGATTCAAAAGAAACAATTGAATGATTCAAGAAAAGAAAAGAGATTAGATATTCATACCTTCGTTTGTTGGTTCCACCAAAAATTGCTTCTTGGATGAACAAGAACAAAGGCAAGATGGCTGCCTTTGATGGATTGATTGCTTGGTTGCTTATTCTTCTCTCAAAAAGTCTGATTGTTTTCACTGCCAAAGGTTTCTCCTAGTCCGATCGTTATAAAGTTTTTCAGTCGATTGTCCTCCCTTTCTGTGCCTTTTTTAGTCTTATTTATAGAAAATTTAGATGATTAATTCAACTTGTTTATGAAAACTAACCTTAATTAAAAAAAGGAAACTGAAACCAAATAGAATTTGGTTTCGAAAAAAATTACGTCAGAAAAATTTCACTGGCGAAAAAAAACTGCTGCGAAAAAATTTTGCTGGCAAAAAAAACTGCTGAGGCTGGCTAGGAGGACTGGCGAGTGAACTTGTGGGGTGCGGGCTGCAAGGCCATTTCATCCAAACTTTTCGGCGATGAATTTTTTCATCGTCGATTTTATTTTTATTTATTTGTTTATTATTACTATTTGTTTATTTTTTATTAATTATAAAAAATAAATACTAAAACAAATATTGTTTAATTAAGATAGCATAAAAATTATTTTGGACTAATTAAAATATATTGGACAACACAAAAATTATTTTGGACTAATTAAAATATATTGGACCGGACTGGGTCAAAAATTAAGGGTCTACAATTTGCCCCCCTGCTTGAACGATCTGAGACTTTAGTAAAAGAGAGTGAAAAGTAATAAGACTTAATTTTAATGAGATGGTTACTTGAATTTGTTTTGGGTACTTGGACCCGAGACTGAACTTGATTTGATTACTTAGACTCGAGACTAGATTGAATTTGGATACTTGGACCCGAGTTTGGGTACTTGGACCCGAGATTAATTTGATTTGGGCACTTGGACTAGAGATTGATTTGATTTGGGTACTTGGACCAGAGATTGGGTACTTAGACCTAAGATTGAATTTAATTTGGGTACTTGGACCCGAGATTGGGTACTTAGACCCGAGATTGATTTGATTTGGTACTTGGACCCAAGATTGGTTACTTGGACCAGAGACTGAATTTAATTTGGGTACTTGGACTGGAGATTAGGTACTTGGACCCGAGACTGAATTTAATTTAGGTACTTGGACCCGAGATTGAATTTGATTTGGGTACTTGGACCTGAGATTGGTTTTAATTTACTTACTTGGACCCGGGATTGGGTACTTAGATCCGAGATTGATTTTATTTGGGTACTTGGACCCAAGATTGAATTTGATTTGGGTACTTGGACCCGAGATTGGATTGAATTTGGGTACTTGGACCCGAGACTGATTTGATTTGGGTACTTGGACCCATGAATGGGTACTTGGACCCGAGATTGAACTGAATTTGGGTGCTTGGACCCAAGACTAAATTTGATTTGGGTACTTGGACCCGAGATTGAATTTGATTTGGGTACTTGGACCTCAGATTGGATTGAATTTGGGTACTTGGACCCGGGATTGGGTACTTGCACCCGAGATTGATTTGAATTGGGTACTTGGACCCGAGACTAAATTTGATTTGGGTACTTGGACCCGAGACTGAGTTTGACTAACCTTTTATCAGTTGAGAAGTCTGACTGCTCCGGCTGTTCTATGCATTATGGTTCTTCGCCCTTAAAATGGATCTTCATCCTTTGAGATCGGGTCTTCACCCTTGAAAATGGATCTTCATCCTTTGAGACTTTGGGTCTCCACCCTTGAAAATGGATCTTCATCCTTTGAGATTAGGTCTTCACCCTTGAAAATGGATCTTCATCCTTTGAGATCGGGTCTTCACCCTTGAAAATAGATCTTCATCCTTTGAGATCAGGTCTTCACCCTTGAAAATGGATCTTCATCCTTTGAGATCGGGTCTTCACCCTTGAAAATGGATCTTCATCCTTTGAGATCAGGTCTTCACCCTTTTGTAAATGGATCTTTATCCTTTGAAATCAGGTCTTCACCCTTGAAAATGGATCTTCATCCTTGGAAATCGGGTCTTCACCCTTGAAAACGGATCTTCATCCTTTGAGATCGGGTCTTCACCCTTGAAAATGGATCTTCATCCTTTGAATTGGATCTTCATCCTTAGCATTGGGTCTTCACCCTTTTGAAAATGGATCTTCATCCTTTGGACTTCTGGTCTTCACCCTTGGAAATTGGATCTTTATCCATTAGAGATTGGGTACCCTTGAAACATGAATCTTTATCCATTGGAGATCGGGTCGTCACCCTTGAAAATGGACCTTCATCCTTTGGAAATCGGGAATTCACCCTTGAAAATGGATCTTCATCCTTTGGAATTCAGGTCTTTACCCTTACTTCAGCTCTTTTAGCTGGACTGATCTTTTGTCTTTTGCATCTTCATTCTTTTGAGAGTTCTAATGTTCCATTCTTTTGTTCTTCCTTTTTGTAAAAATTCAGCTATTTTTAATTGGACCTTATATCCTCTCCTTGCCCCCTGCGTGGCAAAATATTTGCAAGTGAGTTTGAAAATGTTTAGTATATAAACTAAAAAAAATTGAGAAGGAGAAACCTTGCCCCCTGTGTAGGCTCAAACCAAAGATTTTTTCCATGCAAGTTTTGGTTGACGTTTGTATTTTGTCTTGTTCCTTTCATAAACATGTATTTTTTCTTTTGCAAAATGATCGGAGCTTCCTCAAGCAATAGGCTTTCCATGCCCCCTTGATTCGATATCTTCTTTTGATTCTTCACTTCATTGGGTGTTTGCTGTTCACTTTGATAAAGAATAGACAATATAATACAAGAAAAATGCAATGTGATATGCTCATGTATGCATGATATGCATGAATGATACTTACAGTTGTTCCATCGACTCACAGACTGAAGTGATCAACAGAAGTGTTCTCATTGGTTCCTTTCAGATGCTCGCTCAGGTCTTGCTTCAGAATGACAGTATGCTTCACATTTATTGCTTTTATCTTCAAGATTTTGAAAATATGAATAATGGAGGCCCCAAGCAGCAGAGATACATTCATTTCAAATTATGATTCAGTATGACCTTGCCAATAATCATTTATTTTGCCCAATGTGTTCTTCGAGATTCGATGATGCAACAAACTTCTCTTAACTTGAAGGCTTTGTATGACAAGACATTTTTTTTTTGAATTTTGATTTTGAAATCAAATGTTGGCTTTGCCAAATTGATGTCATTGTACCTCAGGACTTGATTTTTCCAAATTAACTATCTATAACATGACAACCCTAGTTACCGTACTAAACTTGGGAATTACTTTTATTTAAGCAAGAATTGTTGCACTTCGGATAGGCACATACACATTACTTGACCAAAGGTCTCATCAATTTTAAATATTGTCTATCTCATATGCATGCTTATTCAAACTATCTCCACTAATAGACTCTACCTACCAAGAGAGATCAACAGGTCTTTGATAGGCTTGAAATGGGGTCTATAAGGGACACGGGTTAAATGAAAGCCATTTGTAAGTTGGAGCCGATGTGACACAATAGGCAAACCTTCACACTATAAATTTCTTGTTTGAACTTTAGGCAGCTGGGAACAATCTTGCTATACTCTAAATTCTTTCTATCTTCTTGGCATTAATCTGGATCTTGATTAGGACAGTTTTTGCCCTTGCAAAAAGTTTGTTATCTCAAATTCGTTTCTTTTCTTCTTCTCCCTTTTCTTTCTTTTTTCTTTTTCTTGCTTTTTCCTTTCTTTGAGCATTTTATCATTTTGTCCTTCTTCATTGTAGGACTGTCAAGTATAGAACTTTCAAAAACTGGATGGTCTTCCTCCTTTTTTTTTTTTTATTTTGATCGAATCTTTGGTTGGATTGGACCAATTCAAGTGAAATCGTCCTTATGAACTAAATGGAAGCCTTTTGCTGCTTTAGTTAAAAGAGAACTCAATTGGCTTTCTGAACCATCTTTTTAGGTTTTATCTTTCTTCTCCTTTTTCTTTTTTTTTTCCTTTTTTTGTTTTGTCCTTTTTTCCTTTTCCTTTTTTTTTTCCTTTTCTTCTTTTTTTCTTTTCTTTTTCTTATTATTTTTCATTCTTCTTTTTCTTTTTCTTTTTTTTTGTTCTAGCTCTAAAAGAGTTATCTTGTTTGTACCAACTTGGGTCTCCAATAATGGATAAGTGGAGTGACATAAATCTTTTTTAATAAGGATAAATCATTTGGTACTCTGATGCTGTCTTAATATATTGGAGATATTAGGAAAACTTCAACTACCCTTATGATCTTAAAAACATCAACTACCCTTATGGTCTTGAGAACATCAACTACCCTTATAGTTTTGAGAACTTAAACTATCTTCATGGTCTTTGAGAACTTCAACTATCCTCATGATCTTGAGAACTTCAACTATCCTTATGTTCTTGACTAATCATTGCTTTCTTTGATCTTCATGCCTCTTCATCTTAGTGATCATAAGACTTGTAAAAAGTATCACAACAGCTCAGGGTAGGTTATCGGGGTTTGTAAGCCAATGAAAAGAAAGCTAAAATTTTATGAAGGCTCGAAGGGACAACTGGGGATTGATATTTAATTGGGTGGATACTAGTTGTTGGCTCGTCAAACAATGCTTAGATCATCTCTCTCATAAATAAGCAGAGTTCAATTTCGCCTCGAAAGTTTGTCAGAGCTTGTTCTAAGACTAACTAGGACCTAGACAATGATAATTATGTAGGAGCCCTCTCTAAGTAAGCATACACAACTCAATGCTATAGAGCAATTCCCTCATCTAGTAAAGTCATTCAAGTCATGATACCTAGACACATTAATTTATAAACATCAAGCCAGATTCCTCATCGGTTAAGCACCAAAATGAGCAAAGACCAACAAAAATTTTAATGAAAATAATTTATTCAAACAACTTTAATTTTGAAAAAAAAAACATAATTGTTCCAATTAAATATTAAAGAAAGCAAAATAAATAGAGAAACACTCCAAGCTAAGGGAAGTTCATTGAGTTGGAGTCGAAGATACTTCATTTATTTAGACATCTGAAGGGCAAGGATTTTTTTCCATCATCAGGGATCATTGCTTCATCATCCACTGTTAGTCCAAGCTTGCTTAGTAGCATATCATCTTTAGCAGCTTCTCTATCCGTATCATGACAAGGTGACAAGATAAAACTCTTCATGAAGGTTGTAAGTGATGGTGCCCTTCCAAATTTAGGCAGAGGATTATTCTTAGTGTTGGGCTTATCAGGCTCAGGTAGCTTTCCACTGTCGATCAAATCTTGGATTTCATGCCTTAATCGAACACATTTATCTGTCTCATGCCCTTGCATTTGATGAAATCGACAGAAAACCTTGGCATCAGAATTTGGTGGCAGAGGCTTATGTAGAGGCCGAGGTGCCAATGGTTGTAGCAAATCCATTTTCATTAGATTTTCTAACATCTTTGATAAAGGCTCCCTTAAGTCTAAAAATTTATGCTTCTTTGTAGGCTCAGTTGTTGCATTTTTCTCAACACCTCCTTTTTCCCTTTGACTTTGCCCACTAGGGTGATAGCCGCTCTTATTGCTCCACTTAGATAGTACATGGTTCATTGGTCTTGTAGAATAGGGATTGATCTCTCATTTTTCATTTGATCTTTATCAATAGACATGTTCCTTGTTAATGTTGCCTTTTCCTTCTTTCTTATGTCAATGGGAGATGCCTCATTAGCATTGTTGGTGATCTCTAGAATTTGAATCAACTAGGTCCTCATAATTTCAACCAATTGATCTCGTAGCTCGGTCATCCTAGCTTTGACAACTTCATCTACTATGTCCGTTAGCTGGTTTGCATCCATCCTTTCAATAAAGTACTTGAATAAAAATCAATGTTGTACGTGGTATCATTGTATGCTCTTGAATTGTCGTACTTTAGGGCTATGAGCCAGAAAGGATTAAGGATATGAGATGCAAATGCATGTACGCATGTATGCACAAACAATCAACAAATAAGGACAAATAGTGTAACACCCCTATACCCCGTATACGTACACAGCATGCTAATACGATCGTAATATACATATACTGAATATAGAAATGCTATGGTATACTTAACAAATGAATCATCCCTTTTCAAAAACATGAACAAAGTTAAATCATTTAAAAGAAGTTATAAAAGACTAAAAATAAAATGTTTATTTAAAAGCAGCGGAAAATATAACAATTATTTACAAATACTTATACATTAAAACTCAAGATTTACAAAACATAAAGTATATACATGTTTGGCAGTATATCTTCGATCTTTAAGCTTCACTATCACCACCTCAAGATCTAAACTCTACTTGGCCTAGAGGAACTCTCCGGTTCTTCCCTGTTACCTGCGCGATAAATCATAATCGCGCTAAGCCAACGACTTAGTGGTACAAACCATAATAATAATATGTTGCAATGTAATGCTAATACAATATATTCAAACATTACACTCTATACACAAGAATATCACCTATCAAAGTCTTACATTGAATCTCATTATTCATTAGTTTCACCATTCATAAATCACATTTGAACAAAGACAATCATGGGCCCAAAGACACTAATATGCCATTCAACTTTCAGAGTTAATGTTTTGGTTTAATTATCACATTTATCATTATCATTATCCCAACTAGGCTTCAAGGATTTAGGATCAACCAAGCTTCAAGGGGAACAAAGCATGCTAAGTATCAACCCAACTTGGCTTCAAGAACCAAACCCAACCTAGCTTCAAGGGTTGTAACATCTCAATTAAGCTTCAAGGACTAGACCCAACCAAGCTTCAAGGGGAGTAAAACATGTTAAACTTCAACCCAACTTGGCATCAAGGATCAAGCCCAACCTAACTTCAAGAGATTGTTACTATTAGGCATGCCACCAACAACAAAACTCTGAAAATGAATAACATATTAGACACACAATTCATTTATTACTTCATTATCATTTAATCATCATCACTTAGGCACACATGCCTCCATCATCTCATTTACATCATTATAGCCAATAACAATGGCTTCACATCTTTTCAATATAATATACATATCCAATACATTGAACATAATCATCTAGGCAATATGCCTCAATCATCTCATTATATATCTCAACTCATCATTTAAGTGTACATAATTAATGGCATTAACACATATCTTAGATGCTTATTAATCATTCATATTTTACTAATCATGACATTATTCATAAGTATCAATAATGCATTAGATTTCCTAACACATTTACAATCAAATGGATGTTAAGTCTCAACATCATATGAATATATGCAATAATGTAGTTTGTACTTACCTTAAGTACCACTTATACAAATCTATACACTTCCTTTTCCAACACTTCTTCACCACTTAAGTTAGGGCAAATCAACTTCTTCACAACCTAATCCAAAAGGAATAATATATATGAGATAAAATAAATAAACTAGGGCAAATTCTACACATGACACGCTCAACAACACGGGCGTGTCCCTGACCGTGCCCTAAATTTACAACACAGAAGCTTTGACACCCTCAGAACCACGGGTGTGTCACTGAACGTGTAATATATTCTGTCTCACAGAAACATTGACACGTCCAACAACATGGGCGTGTTCATGGCCGTGTCAATTCCTCACCAACATAGTAGCTATGACACGCTCAGTGACATAGGTGTGTCACTGCTCGTGCCACATCCAAAAACACAGAACCATTGACACACCTAAAACCTGGTCATGCTCATAGGCGTGTCAGGCCAAAAATACAGATTCCGGCCACAACAACACTTAATCCAACAAATCACTTCCTTTCACCAAAATCCACTTCAAACAAACTTAACTCAACATACCCAAGAACCATAACAAACTTGCAAAAACACCAAAACAACTAAAAACATATATCAACCACAATTATAATCATCACCACAAATCCTCACCACAAACCCTAAACACAATCACACACTATCTCTTCCAATCAACTTACTCTTTTCTTCAATCCAAACTCAAAAATCCAAAAATCAAATGAATTAAACACTCTTAAACACAACACAAAAACACACTCCTATCATCAACAATAACCCCTCAATCTCAAACATAACTCCAAAATAAACAAGAGAAAACAAGAGAGAACTTACCAAAGTTAATGATACTTCACAAATCTCAACTTCTTCACTTGAATCTTCCTTCAATTTGAGCTTGGATCACAAAACTCACTCTCTCTCTCTCTTGCTTTAGATGGCCAGCCAACAAAAGGAAAAGGAAAGAAATGGAAAAGAAAATGAATAAACCAAAGTCAAATACTCCTCTCTTTAAACCTCCTCCAAGCAATTATAATATTAAATAATTCAAATTAATCTCTTCCATTCATTTTAATTTCCCCTTTTCCACTAATTAACTTAATTAATTAAAAAAAACTAAATATCTTCTTCCTTTGACCATCACAATTGACTTGTATATATGTTGTATATATTTCCATATACACAACATATACACTTCCCTTAAAATTTCTCTTTTCTTTAAAATTTAACATATACATTCAATACAATTACAACAATAATATCAAAACTTCTAGGGCAAACTTTGGGATATTACGAATAGGATGTTCCTTCCAATCTTATAACATCCACACAAGAATGGCGAGTCTCTTTTCCTAGGTATCACTCTCTCTGACTGCCCATCTGTCTGCGGATGAAAAGCAGTACTAAAGTGTAATCGAGAACCCAAAGCACCATGTAAACTCTTCAAAAACCTTGAAGTAAACTGGGGATCTCGATCAGACACTAAAGAAATTGTGACTCCATGAAACTTCACTATCTCACTAATATACAGCTCAGCCAACCTTTCAAGAGAATAATCCATTCTAACAGGAAGGAAATGAGCTGTCTTTGTTAACCGATCAACAATTACCCAAATAGCATCATGCTTCTTCTGAGTCAACGGCAATCCAGACACAAAATCCATTGTTACTCTCTCCCATTTCCATTCAGGCATCGTTAAAGGTTGAAGCAACCCAGTTGGAATTTGATGCTCGGCTTTCACCCTCTGACAAGTGAGACATTTGGACACAAATTCCGCTATGTCTCTCTTCATACCAGACCACCAGTAGTGCTGTTTCAAATCATGGTACATCTTTGTACTACCCGGATGCATAGCAAAACCCGATTGGCATGCTTCCTCTAAAATAATATTCCTCAAACTATCATCATCAGGTATGCACAACCTATCCTTGAACCAAAGACTACCATCACTCTTCACATAAAAATCTTGGCTCTCCCCATTTTGGCAATCTGACACGATCTTCTGAATTTTCTCATCAGCCAATTGAGCCTCCTTAATTTGATCCAACAATACTGGTCTTAACTGCAGTTGAGCCAATAATGCACCATCATCACATACTTCAAAATTAGCATGCATTGCTCTCAATTCCACAAGCAACAAGAGCGAATACACAGCCAAACCTGCTAAAGACTTTCGACTCAAGGCATCAGCAACCACATTCGCCTTACCAGGATGATAATCAATTAGACAGTCGTAATCTTTAATCAGTTCTAACCATCGCCTTTGCCGAAGATTCAGCTCCTTCTGAACACCCAAATATTTCAAACTTTTATGATCCGTATAGATAAAACATTTCTCCCCATATAAGTGGTGTCGCCAAATCTTCAAAGTAAATACTATAGCTGCTAATTCCAAATCATGTGTCGGATAATTGAGCTCATGCGGCTTCAGCTGCCGAGAAGCATAGGCTACCACTTTACCCTCTTGCATTAAAACACATCCTAAACCATTATGTGAAGCATCACTATAAATCACATATGGTTTACCTTCCATGGGTAAAGTAAGAACAGGCGCTTGAGTCAACATCTCTTTCAACTGTTCAAAACTAGCTTGACACTGATCCGTCCACACAAATCTAACTCCCTTCCGAAGCAATCTGGTGAGTGGAGTAGCTATCAAAGAGAAACCTTTCACAAACCATCGGTAATAGCCTGCCAAACCCAGAAAACTTCTAACTTCAGTCACAGACTTTGGTGGATTCCAATTCAAAATAGCTTCAACTTTACTTGGATCGACTCTTATACCATCTGCTGAAACTATATGACCCAGAAAAGTTACTTGGTCAAGCCAAAACTCACACTTTGACAGCTTACCATACAACTGCTTCTCTCTCAAGATCTGTAATACCATACGCAGATGCTTGTCATGCTCCTCCTCATTACGTGAATACACCAAAATATCATCGATGAAAACCACCACAAACTGATCCAGATAGGGCCTAAACACCCTATTCATCAAATCCATGAAAGCTGCAGGTGCATTCGTTAACCCAAAAGGCATTACTAAAAACTCATAATGCCCAAACCTGGTGCGAAAAGCTGTCTCAGAAACATCTTCAGCTCTAACCCTCAACTGATGGTACCCTGATCTCAAATCAATCTTGGAAAACACTGCTGCTCCCTTCAATTGATCAAAGAGATCATCAATCCTAGGCAAAGGATATTTATTCTTAATAGTCACTTTGTTCAATTGCCTATAATCAATGCATAACCTCATAGTACCATCCTTCTTCTTCACAAACAACACAGGAGCTCCCCAAGGAGAAACACTGGGGCGAATAAACCCTTTATCCAACAACTCCTATAACTGCACCTTCAACTCTCTCAATTCAGCAGGTGCCATTCGATAAGGGGTGATAGAGATGGGAGTGGTACCAGGCAACAGATCGATACCAAACTCAACCTCTCTCTCTGGGGGTAACCCTGGCAACTCCTCAGGAAACATATCTGGAAAATCTGCAATTGTGGTTATATTATTAAGTTGAGAATCTACTATTCTAGTATCCAACACATGAGCAAGATATGCATCACACCCTTTTCTAATCAACTTCCTAGCTGTTACAGCTGATATAAACAAGGATGCAAGTTGCCTCTGCTCACTAGATACTTTCAAATCCCTACCATCACTTGTTCTCAAGGTGACACACTTCTTTTGACAATCCACCACAGCTCCATGCTCAGACAGCCAATCCATGCCTAAGATCAAATCATATTCTTTAAAAGGCATTTCAATCAGATCACCAAGAAACTCCTCACCTTGCACCACAACTGCACTGTCACGGTGCACCTTACTAACAACCACACTATGTCCTAAAGGATTTGTCACCAAAACATCAAATCCTAAGGATTCTGTATGCAATTCAGACACAGGCAATATGGATGCACTTATGTATGAATGAGTAGATCCTGGATCAATCAAAGCAAGTACTGAAATGCCAAATAAAGAAAATGTACCCGCTATAACTGTTGAAGCATCTGGCTGCCTCTGCATCACATACACCCTCTGAGAAGATTCGGCCTCCTCTGGTCTACTACCTCTAGATGAAGATCCTCCTCTCTGACTGGACCTGGGTCTACCACCTCTACTAAAACCTCTGCCCCCTCGACCACCTCTGCTGACACTGGGTCGAGAAACTGCAGTATCAATCTGCCTATCATCTTGCATCTCCGGGCAATCTCTAATAAAATGATCTGGTGACCCACATTTATAACATACTCCGGTTACACCAGTCCTCCAACAAACACCTCCATGGGGCCTACCACAGTGAACACATACAGGTGGAGTAGATCTTTGCATCACGGAAGTCGGGGCACTAGCTACAAAGACTGCCGGTCTCGGCCTCTGCCTTTGATACTGCACTGATATGCCTGACTGCCTCTGACTCCTACTAATCCTCGGAGCAAAACTTCCTCTACCCCTCTTCACAGATGAAGACCCTGCCTCAAACTGGGGTCTCCTTACCTAGTCTCCTCCTCAGTAGCAGCTGCGGCTATACTCTGGGCTCTCTCCACACTCCTAGCTGCTACAACAAGCTGAGAGAAATCCTGGTATCTAGAACCAGCCACCAGGCACATGATAGAGGGCCTCAATCCCTCCTCAAATCTTCTGCACCGATCTATTTCATCAGAAATAATTCCCCCAGCATAACGACTCAACCGGATGTACTTAATCTCATATTCTGTCACCGTCAGGTTGTCTTGCCTCAAATTCAAAAATTCCATCTTCTTAATATCATTATACTCCCTTGGAGTGTACTTCTGCTCAAACTACCTCAAGAAATCACCATATGATAGTGTAGGTGGATCATCCATAGCATGAGGGACCGTCTTCCACCAGTCATAGGCATCTTTCTACAGGAGGGATCTGGCATAGTCAAATTTCTCATCCGAAGTGGCTTACAACTGAATGAATATCCTCTGTACCTTATCCAACCACTGCTCAGCCACTGCAGGATTGGTAGTGCCTAAGAAATCTTTAGCCCCATATTTTCTCAGCCTGTCATAATGTCTTATCGGCACCTGAGGGTGTGGTGGTGGTGGTGGCTGCACTGGAGCTTGTCTAAATAATTCCACCATATGCCTTAACCAACCCGGTGGAGCCTTATCTGTAGCTGATCTCTCTGGCACAGAAACAGGTGCCTCACTAACTCTCTCAACCCTAGCTCCCTCTCTACTCTCTCCTGGAGCTACACTCTCGGCACTTCCCTCTACAGTCTGACGTGAATGGGACTCCATTACTACCTATATCTGCAAACACAGCAGAATATACCTCATTAAAGATCAAAGACTGCCATATCAAAACATGTATTTACTCAAAAACCAACTTTTAAAATCAAAATATTCATTTTCTTACAATTCACCCAGGTTGAGAATCTCAAACCTAGGCTCTGATACCAAAATAAATGTAACACCCCTATACCCCGTATACGTACACAGCATGCTAATACGATCGTAATATATGTATAATGAATATAGAAATGCTATGGTATACTTAACAAATGAATCATCCCTTTTCAAAAACATGAATAAAGTTAAATCATTTAAAAGAAGTTATAAAAGACTAAAAATAAAATGTTTATTTAAAAGCAGCGGAAAATATAACAATTATTTACAAATACTTATACATTAAAACTCAAGATTTACAAAACATAAAGTATATACATGTTTGGCAGTATATCTTCGATATTTAAGCTTCACTATCACCACCTAAAGATCTAACCTCTACTTGGCCTAGAGGAACTCTCCGGTTCTTCCCTGTTACCTGCGCGATAAATCATAATCGCGCTAAGCAAACGGCTTAGTGGTACAAACCATAATAATAATATGTTGCAATGCAATGCTAATACAATATATTCAAACATTACACTCTATACACAAGAATATCACCTATCAAAGTCTTACATTGAATCTCATTATTCATTAGTTTCACCATTAATAAATCACATTTGAACAAAGACAATCATGGGCCCAAAGACACTAATATGCCATTCAACTTTCAGAGTTAATGTTTTGGTTTAATTATCACATTTATCATTATCATTATCCCAACTAGGCTTCAAGGATTTAGGTTCAGCCAAGCTTCAAGGGGAACAAAGCATGCTAAGTATCAACCCAACTTGGCTTCAAGAACCAAACCCAACCTAGCTTCAAGGGTTGTAACATCTCAATTAAGCTTCAAGGACTAGACCCAACCAAGCTTCAAGGGGAGTAAAACATGTTAAACTTCAACCCAACTTGGCTTCAAGGATCAAGCCCAACCTAACTTCAAGAGATTATTACTATTAGGCATGCCACCAACAACAAAACTCTGAAAATGAATAACATATTAGACACACAATTCATTTATTACTTCATTATCATTTAATCATCATCACTTAGGCATACATGCCTCCATCATCTCATTTACATCATTATAGCCAATAACAATGGCTTCACATCTTTTCAATATAATATACATATCCAATACATTGAACATAATCATCTAGGCAATATGCCTCAATCATCTCATTATATATCTCAACTCATCATTTAAGTGTACATAATTAATGGCATTAACACATATCTTAGATGCTTATTAATCATTCATATTTTACTAATCATGACATTATTCATAAGTATCAACAATGCATTAGATTTCCTAACACATTTACAATCAAATGGATGTTAAGTCTCAACATCATATGAATATATGCAATAATGTAGTTTGTACTTACCTTAAGTACCACTTATACAAATCTATACACTTCCTTTTCCAACACTTCTTCACCACTTAAGTTAGGGCAAATCAACTTCTTCACAACCTAATCCAAAAGGAATAATATATATGAGATAAAATAAATAAACTAGGGCAAATTCTACACATGACAAGCTCAACAACACGGGCGTGTCCCTGACTGTGCCCTAAATTTACAACACAGAAGCTTTGACACGCTCAGAACCACGGGTGTGTCACTGAACGTGTAATATATTCTGTCTCACAGAAACATTGACACGTCCAACAACATGGGCGTGTTCATGGCCGTGTCAATTCCTTACCAACATAGTAGCTATGACACGCTCAGTGACATGGGCGTGTCACTGCTCGTGCCACCCATCCAAAAACACAGAACCATTGACATGCCTAAAACCTAGTCGTGCTCATAGGCGTGTCAGGCCAAAAATACAGATTCCGGCCACAACAACACTTAATCCAACAAATCACTTCCTTTCACCAAAATCCACTTCAAACAAACTTAACTCAACATACCCAAGAACCATAACAAACTTGCAAAAACACCAAAACAACTAAAAACATATATCAACCACAATTATAATCATCACCACAAATCCTCACCACAAACCCTAAACACAATCACACACTATCTCTTCCAATCAACTTACTCTTTTCTTCAATCCAAACTCAAAAATCCAAAAATCAAATGAATTAAACACTCTTAAACACAACACAAAAACACACTCCTATCATCAACAATAACCCCTCAAACTCAAACATAACTCCAAAATAAACAAGAGAAAACAAGAGAGAACTTACCAAAGTTAATGATACTTCACAAATCTCAACTTCTTCACTTGAATCTTCCTTCAATTTGAGCTTGGATCACAAAACTCACTCTCTCTCTCTCTTGCTTTAGATGGCTAGCCAACAAAAGGAAAAGGAAAGAAATGGAAAAGAAAATGAATAAACCAAAGTCAAATACTCCTCTCTTTAAACCTCCTCCAAGCAATTATAATATTAAATAATTCAAATTAATCTCTTCCATTCATTTTATTTTCCCCTTTTCCACTAATTAACTTAATTAATTAAAAAAAACTAAATATCTTCTTCCTTTGACCATCACAATTGACTTGTATATATGTTGTATATATTTCCATATACACAACATATACACTTCCCTTAAAATTTCTCTTTTCTTTAAAATTTAACATATACATTCAATACAATTACAGCAATAATATCAAAACTTCTAGGGCATACTTTGGGATATTACAAATAGGACGTTCCTTCCAATCTTATAACATCCACACAAGAATGGCGAGTCTCTTTTCCTAGGTATATGGTTAATAAAATACCAAAATGGGATATCTTATTTTTGAATATTTCCCTCGGACGTTTCAACCAATAGTTATATTTTCAAAAATGGAAATCAGTTCATAATAATTCCCATTAATTAGGTTTTAATCCATTTAACCAACTATAGTAGCTTTTATGTTATATTGGATTAAAACTAAATTAAGAGGTTTATTATAAATAGATTTCTCACTTGAAAAAGTAACTAATGATTCATGACAAAAACAATCCCATGATTAATTATTCTTAGTATAAACTAGGCTCACAATTGATTTTTGGTATTTTGTAATTGACCTAAATAATTTGCAAGCTCTTTGTAAGAAAAGGTTGAATAAAAATAATTTTATTTCTAAGCCCATTGTAAAAAGATTTTAGAAAAAATGGATTTTGGGCTTAGTATTTGGGCCATGAGCAAACTTTTCGGCGACGAATTTTTTCGTCGTCTATTTTTATTTTTATTTTTATTTATTTGTTTATTATTATTATATTTTATTTTTTTATTAATTATAAAAAAATAAATAATAAAACAAATATTATTTAATTATGATAACACAAAAATTATTTTGGACTAATTAAAATATATTGGACAACATAAAAATTATTTTGGACTAATTAACATATATTGGACCAGACTGGGTCAAAAATTAATGGTCTACACCAATCATCATCATCATCAATGATCACCTTATCATCATCAAAAATCACTTCACCAACTTTAGCCCTCCCTTTGTCCTTTGGCTTCTTAGTGCTAGCGGATGCTTCGACATTATTTCCTAAAATTGTAGCCAATTGGTTCTTCATGGTCTCAGCCAGGGCCTCTTTTATTTCTTCCATCTTGTCATTGAGGGTGTCATCCACCATTCTTTGAATTTGTTTGTACTCCATTGCTTTTGGTGAGCAATTGATTGAGTTGCTACCAGATTCTTCGTCTTCGGCGTAGGTCAGATTGTTGTAAGCTTTTGAACTATCGTAATCCAGGGCTGTGAGCCAGAGAGGATCAATGATATGAGATGCAAATGTATGTATACATGTAAGCACAAATAATAAACAAAGAAAGATGATTAGGACGTTCCTTCCAACCTTATAACTTCCACATACGAATGGCGAATCTCTTTTCTTAGGTATATAGTTATCAAAGTACCAAAATGGGGCATCTTGTTTTTTGAATATTTCCCTCGGACGTTTCAACCAATAGTTATATTTTAAAAAACAGAACTCAATTCATGATAATTTCCATTAACTAGGCTTTAATCCATCCAACCAACTAAAGTAGCTTTTATGCTATATTGGATTAAAACTAAATTAAGAGGTTTATTATAAATAGATTTCTCACTTGAAAAAGTAACTAGTGGTTCATGCCAAAAACAAGCCCATGATTAATAACTCTTTGTATAAACTAGGCTCACAATTGATTTTTGGTATTTCGTAATTGACCTAAATAATTTGTAAGCTCTTTGTAAGAAAAAGTTTGGATGAAAATAATTTTGCTTCTAAGCCCATTATAAAAAGATTTTAGAAAAAATAGATTTTGGGCTTTGTATTTGAGTCATGAAAAGAATTTGTTTATGGAAAAGTTTTATATCCAAAGACCATTTTGAGAAATTTTAAAAATTGCTTTGGTCTTTTTGATTTTAAAGAAAAATGTATTTTGAGCTTACAATGTACTTAAGTCATATTAGAAAAAAAAAAAAAAACAAACCAAATAAGCCATGATTTAAGCCAAGATAAATTAACCATAGTCAAACAACAAGCATTTGGGGTAAAAACCTAAGGAAAGTAACAAGGCCAATTACATGAGCTTTAGTCTTTGGGTTAAAAGGCTTAGCTTCCCATAGCAAGTATATACCAAATGGTACAACTATGGGTGGTTATGCCATGCTCAATCTCCATACCTTGAGTGAATGCATGGTATCCCTTACATAACACAACACGGGTAACACGGGCGTCCTAACTCACGCACACTATGCAATCTAATATGATGTAATGGATAATATCATGATAAGAAAGAATAGAATAATATAAAAACCAACGAAATCAACTTCTCTTATCCCCAGTGGAGTCGCCGCTGTGAGCGGGGATTTTCGCCCTCACTCTTGGTGGAATGGTTCTTGCGACTTCGGCACTGTTTAGGCTCGGGGTCTTAGAGAATACGAGCCTAAGCTAGAAGAAAATGGAGTCGCCACCCGGATGGGAGGGAAAAAAGAAAGGGGTGGATGACTCGATTCCTAATGAATCCCCAACCCCCTAATGGGTTCGGAAAGTTGGGTACGTGTGGGGAAGGTGAGAAACGGCCCAACACCCCCATAACGCCTGGTTTATTGAAATCGGCCTCCTTTGCAGGTCTTAATATTATAAAATTCTTAAGTATAATAATATTATCCATATTACATGCAACAATTAAAATAAAACATCATTATATTAAAATCAAAGCAATGTCCAAACAAAGCAAATAAATGGACACCCATCTGAGGATGGAAATATATCCTTACATCGTCCATGTCTAAACTAAATAGGATACCCACCGAAAGGTGGAAACATGTCCTTTACATTAGTCTAAAATATAAAAGCAATTTAAATTACATGAAAATTAATTAATGAGGTACCCACAAAGTGGAAACATACCTCTTACAATTTTAATAGCAAAACAAGTAAATAATAATCATAATAATAAAGAAAATATCCATCCATGATAAATTAAATATATCAAGCATTGAAATTAAATAAATCAACCACCAAAACATATAATAAACTACATAATCATCTAAAATTAAATAAAGTAAATAAAGATATAAATTTAGGTTTATGTCTCAATTTAGGATTCTTGTCAATTTAGGATTTAAGAAAACAGTTTAGAGTTTTATAGAAACAATTAAGATTAAAATTTTTAGAAACTGTAAAGAAGATTAGGGTTTGGTGAATTTAGAAGACATTTTGAAGTTTAGTACAAAAAATTTAGGGTTTAGATGATTAAGAAAATAGTTCGGGGAAAAATAATTTAGCGTTTTAAAGTTTTGAAAACAAAAGGACAGTTTAGGGTTTTTGAAGTTTTGAAAACAAAAGAACAATTTAAGATTTTTGAAGTTTGGAAACAGAATAACAATTTAGGGTTTTTGAAGTTTTGGAAACAGAAGCAGTATTTAAGGTTTTTGAAGTTTTGAAAACAGAAACATAATTTAGGGTTTTTTCAAGTTTTGGAAACAGAAGGATAATTTAGGATTTTTGATGTTTTGGAAACAGAAGCAGAATTTAGGGTTTTTGAAGTTTTAATCAATGACTTAAGCTACTGGATAATTTTAAGTTTTTTTATAAAACATGCAAGTGGAGTTTTGAAAATCAACTGAAGGTTTTAACTAAAGTAAACAATTAAAGTTATTAAAACAAAGATCAAGTTTACTACATATTCTTATTAATCAAAGCAAACGAAGCTACTGTGAATATATAATTTATGATTAAAGATGAAACCTGCATAGTTGGTTCCACCAAAAACTGATTTCTGGATGAACAATAACAAAGGTAATGTTGTTGCCTTTGATTGATTGATGATTGCTTCTTGTTGCTAATTTCTTTTTGCCAAAAGAATTTTTTAAGAGTCTGAAGTCTAAAGTCTCCAAAGTTCAAATCAAGTGAAACAATTTTTCTCCAATCCTTGATTCTTTGTTTTAAGATGGTATTTATAGGAAAAATAATAAACCTACTTCAATTGTCTAAGGAAATTAAAACCATTTAGGAAAAGAAATCAAAACCAAATAGAATTCAGTTTCGGAAAAACTGCGTTGAAAAAAATTGCGCTGGCAAAAAAATTACTGCGAGCAAAAACTGCGAGAGCTAGGGTGGACCAAGTCAATTTGCCTCAGGAGCCAATTCGCCGTAGGAATTTCCTGCGGCCAGTTAGTCGAAATTGGCTTGCTGCCAATTCGCACTCTGGAAATTCCTGTGGTGAATTGGCCTAAGCCAATTAACTTTCGCCGATATTTATTTATTTATATATTTATTTATTTTTTAAAACTTTATTAATATTACCTTTTATATTTTTATTAAATAATAAATACTTAAAAATATTATTTAATTAAAACACCACAAAATTTTTTTGGACCATAAAAAAATATTGGACCAGACTAGGTCAAAAATTAAGGGACTACAGCTGCCTTTGATGGATTGATGATTGATGAATGCTTACTTGCTGCTAATTCCTTGCCGTCTCTTGCTTTGCTAGGGTTTTCTTTTAGCCTAAAGAATTATTGAGAGTCCCAAGTTTGGTTCCTAATTTCTTTTTTTTTTTGAAAGATCTAAGTTTCGTCTCCCAAAAGTCCAGATCCCCAAAGTCCAGATCAAGTAAAACAAATTTCCCCCCCATCCCTAATTCCGTGTTTTAATGTGGTATTTATAGGAAAAATAAAAAAACCCACTTCTAATTGTCTAAGGAAATTAAAACCATTTAGGAAAAGAAATCAAAACTAAATAGAATTCGACCTCAAAAAAAACTACGCTGGAAAATTACGCTGGCGAAAAAACTGTTGCAGGCTACGAAAATTGCGACAAAAGTTGGGGCGGCCAACCAATTCGCCGCAGGAAATTCCTGTGGCCAATTGGCCCAAGCCAATTGACTTTCGGGGACGAAATTTTTCGACGCTGATTTTTTCGTCGCCAATTTTTATTTATTTATTTATTGTTATTATTTTATATTTTTTAACTTTACTAATATTACCTTTTTTATTTTTATTAAAAATTATAAATAATAAATACTAAAATATTATTTAATTAAAATACCACAAAATTATTTTGGACTATATATAAAAAATATTGGACCAGACTGGGTCAAAAATTAAGGGTCCACAGTTTGCCCCCTGCTTGAGCGATCTGAGACTACGGCAAAAGAGAGTGAAAAACAATGTGATTTTTGACTGGGTTTGGGGCCATACTGGACTTCCAAGGTTGGTTTGAGCTCTGGACTCAAAAATAATTTGTGTTCTGGACCCGAGCTAAGTTCTGGACTTAAGGGTAATTTGGGTTTTGGACTCGAGCTAATGTAATATCCCAAAGTATACCCTAAAAGTTTTGGAATATTTATTGTTGTATTTGGATTAAATGTATATGTTTAAGTGAAAAGAGATAAAAGATAAGAAGAGAAGAGTGTATATGTTGTATATATAGAGATATATACAACATATACAAGTTAAAGAAATGGGTGGTCAAAAGAAAAAATGATTAATTTTAATTAATTGAAATGGAAATTAAGTGGAAAGTGGATGATGATATTTGTAATATTATATTAATATAATTGCTTGGTTGAGAACAAAAGAGAGATTGAGTGGTTAAGTGAAGAGGGAGAGTTGACTTTGCTCTTTTCTATTCATCTTCTTCTTCTTTCTTTGGTTGGCCGACCATCACCATAGCAAGAGAGGAAAGATAGATTTTGCTCATCCAAACTCAAGATTGAAGGATGTTTCAAGTGATCAAGTTGGAAATCTAAGAGTTTTCATCACTTTTGGTAAGTTCTCCACTTGATTCTTTGGTTTTCTTCTAAGTTTGATTAGAAAAGGGTGTGATGCTTATCTTGCTCATGTTTTGGATACCAGAGTAGTGGGTTCTCAGCTTGATAGTATACCCACAGTTGTGGAATTCCCAGATGTTTTTCCTAAGGAGTTTCTAGGGTTACCTTCTGAGAGAGAGGTTGAGTTTGGTATTGATTTGTTGCCTGGTACCACTCCCATCTCTATTACTCCCTATCGAAAGGCACCTGCTGAGTTGAGAGAGTTGAAGGTGCAGTTGTAGGAGTTGTTGGATAAAGGGTTTGTTTGCCCTAGTGTTTCTCCGTGGGGAGCTCCTGTTTTGTTTGTAAAGAAGAAGGATGATACTTTGCGGTTGTGCATTGATTATAGGCAATTGAATAAGGTGACCATCAAGAATAAGTATCCTTTGCCTAGGATAGATGATCTCTTCGATCAGTTGAAGGGAGCAGCAGTGTTTTCCAAGATTGATTTGAGACCAAGGTACCATCAGTTGAGAGTTAGAGCTGAAGATGTTCCTAAGACAGCTTTCCGCACAAGATATGGGCATTATGAGTTCTTGGTGATGCCTTTTGGGTTGACAAATGCACCTGCAGCTTTTATGGATTTGATGAATAGGGTGTTTAGACCCTATCTGGATCAGTTTGTGGTAGTCTTTATTGATGATATTTTGGTGTATTCACGTAATGAAGAGGAACATGATAAGCATCTATGGATTGTATTGCAGACATTGAGAGAGAAGCAATTGTATGCTAAGCTGTCAAAGTGTGAGTTTTGGCTTGATCAAGTGACTTTTCTGGGTCATATAGTTTCAGCAGATGGTATAAGAGTTGATCCGAGTAAAGTTGAGGCCATTTTGAATTGGAGTCCACCGAAGTCTGTGACTGAGGTTAGAAGTTTTCTGGGTTTGGCAGGCTATTATCGACGTTTTGTGAAAGGTTTTTCTTTGATAGCTACTCCACTCACCAGATTACTTCAGAAAGGAGTTAGATTTGTGTGGACAGATCAATGTCAAGCTAGTTTTGAGTAGTTGAAGGAGATGTTGACTCAAGCTCCTGTTCTTACCTTGCCTGTAGAAGATAAACCATATGTGATTTACAGTGATGATTCACATAATGATTTAGGTTGTGTTTTGATGCAAGAGGGTAAAGCCATAGCTTATGCTTCTCGGCAGTTGAAGCCGCATGAGCTTAATTATCTGACGCATGATTTGGAATTTGCAACTATAGTGTTTGCTTTGAAGATTTGGCGACACTACTTGTATGGGGAGAAGTGTTTTATTTATACGGATCATAAGAGTTTGAAATTTTTGGGTGTTCAGAGGGAGCTGAATCTTCGGCAAAGACGGTGGTTGGAGTTGATCAAAGACTATGACTGTTTGATTGATTATCATCCTGGTAAGGCAAATGTTGTTGCTGATGCCTTGAGTTGGAAGTCTTTAGCAGGTTTGACTATTTATTCGCTCTCGTTGCTTGTTGAGTTGAGAGCATTGTATGCTAATTTTGAGCTTTGTGAGGATGGTGCTTTGTTAGCTCAGTTGCAATTGAGGCCAGTGTTGTTGGATCAAATAAGAGAGCCTCAATTGGCTGATGAGAAAATTTAGAAAGTTGTGTCAGAATGCCAAAAAGGAGAGAGCTGAGATTTCCATGTGAGAAGTGATGGTAGCCTTTGGTTTAAAGGTAGATTGTGTGTTTCTGATGATGCAAGATTGAGAAAGACTATTTTGGAAGAGGCACATCAATCAATTTTTGCTATGCACCCTGGGAGTACTAAGATGTATCATGATTTGAAGCAGCATTACTGGTGGTCAGGTATGAAGAGGGACATAGTGGAGTTTGTATCCAAATGTCTCACTTGTCAGAGAGTAAAAGCTGAGCACCAAGTTCCAACAGGGTTGCTTCAACCTTTATCGGTGCCTAAATGGAAATGGGAACGAGTGACAATGGATTTTGTGTCTGGTTTGCCATTGACTCAGAAGAAGCATGATACTATCTGGGTGATTGTTGATCGGTTGACAAAGATAGCTCATTCTCTTTCAGTTCGGATGGACTATTCTCTTGAGAAGTTGGCTGAGCTGTATATCAGTGGGATAGTGAAGTTGCATGGAGTTCCAATTTCTTTGGTGTCTGATCGAGATCCCCGGTTTACTTCGAGATTTTGGAAAAGTTTACATGGTGCTTTGGGTTCTCGATTGCACTTTAGCATTGCTTTTCATCCGCAGACAGATGGGCAGTCAGAGAGAGTGATACAGATTTTGGAGGACATGTTAAGAAGCTGTCATTGAATTTTGTGGATGTTGGGACAGATTTTTGCCATTAATGGAATTTGCTTATAACAACAGTCATCAGTCTAGTCTTAAAATGGCACCTTATGAGGCATTGTATGGTAGAAGATGCAGAACTCCTCTATGTTGGAATGAAGTTGGAGAAGGCAAATTGGTTGGTCCTGATTTGATTAAAGAAACGGAAGAGAAAGTGAAAATAATTCGGGATCGGTTGAAAGCATCTTCAGATCGGCAGAAATCTTTTTCAGATTTGAAGAGGAGAGACATAGAGTTTGATGTTGGAGATAAAGTATTTCTGAAAGTGTCTCCTTGGAAAAAGATGTTGAGATTTGGCCCAAAGGGAAGCTAAGTCCTCATTTTATTGGACCTTATGAAGTATTAGAAAGAGTTGGACCAGTTGCTTATCGAATTGCTTTGCCACCTGAGTTGGATAGAATTCACAATGTCTGCCATGTTTCTATGTTGCGGAGGTACAGATCAGACCCATCTCATGTTTTTTCGGTTGAATCTATTGAGGTGAGTCTAGATCTGACTCTTGAAGAAGAACCAGTGGTTCTTTTGGCACATGAAGTAAAAGAGTTGAGAAATAAAAAAGTGCCACTTGTAAAGGTTCTTTGGAAGAATCATAGTAGAGAAGAGACAACTTGGGCGAGTTGCAAGCAATGCGAGATCAATATCCTCAACTGTTTCAGACTTGAGATCAGGTAATTTCCAGGACGAAATTTCTTTTTAGAGGGGGAGAATTGTAATATCCCAAAGTATACCCTAAAAATTTTGGAATATTTATTGTTGTATTTGGATTAAATGTATATGTTTAAGTGAAAAGAGATAAAAGATAAGAAGAGAAGAGTGTATATGTTGTATATATAGAGATATATACAACATATACAAGTCAAAGAAATGGGTGGTCAAAAGAAGAAATAATTAATTTTAATTAATTGAAATGGAAATTAAGTGGAAAGTGGATGATGATATTTGTAATATTATATTAATATAATTGCTTGGTTGAGAACAAAAGAGAGATTGAGTGGTTAAGTGAAGAGGGAGAGTTGACTTTGCTCTTTTCTATTCATCTTCTTCTTCTATCTTTGGTTGGCCGACCATCACCATAGCAAGAGAGAAAAGATAGATTTTGCTCATCTAAACTCAAGATTGAAGGATGTTTCAAGTGATCAAGTTGGAAATCTAAGAGTTTTCATCACTTTTGGTAAGTTCTCCACTTGATTCTTTGGTTTTCTTCTAAGTTTGTGCTTTGAGTTTGGTGTTTGATTGTTGATGGTATGTGTATATTTGATTATGGTGTATTTGAGGGTGTTTGATCTTATTGGTGTTGATTTTGAGATAGAGTTAAGTTTGGTGTTGGAAGAGTAAGTGTTGTGTTTGAATTGTGTGTATGTAATGGTTGTGAATTGGTGTTTGATGTATGTATTGAGTTGTTTTGATGTTTTTGCAAGTTAGTATGGTTTGTGGGTGTGTTTAGTTAAGTTTGTTTGAAGTGGAAAAGGGTGGAAGTAAGAGGTTTGTTGGATATGATGTTGTTGTTTCCGGAATCAGGATTTTTGGCCTGACACACCCATGAGCACGGCCAAGTCTTTAGGCGTGTCAATGATTCTGTTTTCTAGATGGGTGACATAACCAGTGACACGCCCATGTCACTGAGCCTGTCACAGCTTCTGTGTTGTAGTAGCATTGACTTGTCTAGTGACACGTCCATGTCACTGAGCGTGTCATAGCTACTCTATTGAGGGAGGATTGACACGACCAGTGACACACCCATGTCATTGAACGTGTCAAAGCTTTTGTCTTATGAGTTTAGGGCACGATCAGTGACACGCCCGTGTTGTTGAACTCGTCATGTTTAGAGTTTGCCCTAGTTGATTCTTAGCCTTAATATCTCATGTGTATCTTTAAGTGAGTGTGTATTATCACTTTTGGATTAGGTTTTGAAGAGATTGAGTTGCCCTAATCCAAGCGTTGGAGGATTCTTGGAAGAGGAGTTTGGTGTTGTGTGAGGTGCACTTGAAGTAAGTACAAACCCTACATTATTGCATACATTTATATGACTTTGGGACTTAACACATTTAGTTGTAAATGTGTTAAGTAATCCATTACATTGTTAATATATTTAATTAATATCATGAATTGCATAATGTGAAAGATATGATGATCTTTCAAAATGTATATCCAATGTAATTGGTTGTGTATACCTTAATGATGAGATGTGATGCCATTGTTGTTGGCTATAATGATGCGAATGAAATAATTGGGGCATGGTTGCCTAAATGATTATGAGGAAATGAGAATGGAATTTATAATGAAATAATAAAAGAATTGTGTGTCTAATGTGTTATTCACTTTTCAGAGTTTTGTTGTTGGTGGCATGCCTAATAGTAACAATCTCTTGAAGCTGGGTTGGGCTTGATCCTTGAAGCCAAGTTGGGTTGAAGTTTAGCATGCTTAACTCCCCTTGAAGCTTGGTTGGGTCTAGTCCTTGAAGCCTAGTTGAGATGTTACAACCCTTGAAGCTAGGTTGGGTTTGGTTCTTGAAGCCAAGTTGGGTTGGTGCTTAGCATGCTTCGCTCCCCTTGAAGCTTGGTTGGGCCTAATCCTTGAAGCCTAGTTGGGATAATGATAAATGTGATAATTGAACCAAAACATTAACTCTAAAAGTTGAATGGCATATTTGTGTCTTTTGGGCCCATGCTTGTCTTTGTTTAAATGTGATTCATGAATGGTAAAACAAATAAATAATATGATTTAATGTAAGGTTTGAAATATGATATTTGAATGTGTAACATTGGCATTGCATTAAAGCATATTGTTATTATGGTTTGTACCACTAAACCGTTGGCTTAGTGCGATTGTGGTTCATCGCACAGGTGACAGGGTAGAACCGGAGAGTTCAGCTTGACCGAGTTAAGTCTAGACTCTAGCGTGTTGATTGTGGGCTTAAAGATCAAAGACGAACTGCCAAACATGTATAAACTTTATGTTTTGTAAAATTTGATTTTGATGTATATGTATTTGTAAATACCACTACATTTTTCGCTGCGTAATAAATAAACGTTTTATCTATTGTACTTTATAATATAATTTGAATGTTTTAAGTTTTCTTATAATGTTTTAAATTGAAAGATTGATTTGTTTATTATAAACCATGATGCTCCTATATCGAATATACATATATTACTGATGTAGTGCATGTAGTATGCGTATATGGGGTGTAGGGGTGTTACAGCTAAATTTTGGACTTAAGGGTAATTTAGGTTCTGGACTCGAGCTAAGTTCTGGACTTAAGGGTAATTTGGGTTCTGGACCCTAGCTAAGTTCTGGACTTAAGAGAGATTTGGGTTCTGGAGCTAAGTTATGGACTTAATTTGTTATTTCATTCTTTAATGGATTGTGGGTCTTTACTCACCAAAATGGATCTTCATCCTTGGACCTTGGATCTTTATCCTTGGCATCGGAGCTTCACCTTTGAAAACAGATCTTCATCCTTGGAGATTGGGTCTTCACCCTTGAAAATGGATCTTCATCCTTAGAGATCGAGTCTTCACCCTTGTAAATGGATCTTTATCCTTGGAGATTAGGTCTTCACCTTTGAAAATGGATCTTCATCGTTTGAGATTGTGTCTTCACCCTTGAAAATGGATCTTCATCATTTGGACGTTGGGTCTTTACCCTTGAAATTGGATCTTCATCCTTTAAACTAGATCTTCATCCTTGGCATCGGGTCTTCACCCTTGAAAATGGATCTTCATCCTTTGGACTTCGGGTCTTCACCCTTTGAAATTGGATCTTCATCCTTGGAATCAGGTCTTCACCTTTGAAAATGGATCTTCATCCTTGGAAATCAGGTCTTCACCCTCAAAATTGGATCTTCATCCTTTAAACTGGATCTTCATCCTTGAAAATCATGTCTTAACCCTTGAAAGTGGATCTTCATCCTTTAAGCTGGATCTTCATCCTTGAAAATCGGGTCTTCACCCTTTAAAGTGAATCTTCATCCTTTAGATGTCGGGTCTTCACCCTTGAAAGTGGATCTTCATCCTTTAGATGTCGAATCTTCACCCTTGGCTTTAGCTCTTTTAGCTGGACAGTTCTTTTGTCTTTTGCGTCTTCATTCTTTTGCACTTTTTCAAAAAATTCTGCTATTTTTTAGCTGGCCCTTTATATCTTCTCCTTGCCCCCAATGATTTTTCTCATGCAGGCTCTTATTGATGTTTGTCTTGTCTAGCTCTTCACAAAAGCAAGTATTTCTTCTTTTGCAAAATGGCTGGAGCTTCCTCACGCAATGGGCTTTTCATGCCCCCTTTATTCAATATTCTCATGTATGCATGATATGTATGAATAATACTTACAACGGTTCCATTAACCCACAGAATGAGGTGATCAACAGAAGTGTTCTCATTGACTCCTTTGAGATGCCCATTTAGGTCTTGCTTTGGAATGACAAAATGCTTCACATTTATGGCTTTTATCTTCAAGATGTTGAGAACATAAGTGGTGAGACCTAATCAGCAGAGTTAGGGACACATCCATTCCAAACTATGTTTTGACATGTCAGTTGGTAGCTTCTTCATGACCTTGCCAATAATCATTTACTTTGCCCAATGTGTCCTTTGAGGTTTAATGGTTCAACATACTCCCCTTAACTTGAAGGCTTTGTGTGACAAAAACATTTTTTTTTGAAATCAAATGTTGGCTTTGCCAAATCAATGTCATTGTACCTCAGGACTCAATTTCCCAAATAAACAGATCTATAACATGACAACCCTAGTTACCGTACTAAACTCGGGAATCATTTCTATTTAAGCAAGAATTGTTGCACTTTAGATAGGCACATACACATTACTTGGCCAAAGGTCTCATTGAGTTTGAATATTGTCTATCTCATATGCATGCTTATCCAAACTATCTCCACTAATAGACTCTACCTACCAAGAGAGATCAACAGGTCTTTGATAGGCTTAAAATGGGGCCTATAAGGGACACGGGTGATGGTATGAACCTATGCTATTACAATACCGCAAGTGCACGGGTCGCTCAAGTAATAAAGTAGTGAGTGAGTTATCATTCCACCGGGGACAAGGCCAAGTACTAGTGCAAATTTTAACTATTGTTTAGCAAATCAATAGTTTTGTGAAGTTTTGTAATTAAAGACAATTAACGTAATAACTTAAAGTAAAGAGAGATTAAGTGTTATGATGAAAATACTATCCAGATATTGAATTCCCCTAGCCACAATTATATTTATAAAAATCAATTCAGTTAAATCAAATGATAGAGTTGAATTGGCATTCCTCTAAATTAGACTAAAACCTTTCTCAAGTGAATTAATCCCTAATCACTAAGCAGAATGCTGGAATCTCTTCTCAAATATAATTAAGTAGATCTTACATTAAGAACATGGAATCATAAACCAAAGGATCTTGTAAGTCTATCTCTAGCACTCCAATCAATCCTCAATCCTTATAAGTATTCTATTCATATCAAGCTTTCTCAAGTCAATAATATGAAAATTGCAACCAATCAATAAGCATGCTATTATCAATTGGAAATAAATTATTAAGCACCATAAGAATAAAACAATCAATCAAATGATTTAATTAAATAAAATTATTCAATCCATACAATAAAGCTAGGGTTCATCAATATTTAGATAGAGAATGAATTAGTTCATGTTCAAAACCAGAAAACCAGAACAAGAGAAATAAGTAAAAGAATCCAAACAATCCATGGTGAATGATTTGTATTTCTTCACTTGAATCCTTGAATCTTGGTTTAGATCTTGTGTAAGATGTTTCTTCACCTTCAATCTCAGCTTCAAAACTCTCTTTTTCACTCAAAAAGTCGGCTCTAGGTTGTAAAGAATGAAAAATAGATCCCTAATTCGCACTTCAGTTTAGCTTTTATAGTGCAAATATTTTCGCCTGACACGCCCAGTGACATGCCCATGTCACTGGGAGTGTCATTGCCATTGGGATTTTGAATATAAGGCATGTCCAGTGACACGCCCATGTCACTAGGCATGTCACAACTTCTGTGAATCATTGCAATAGGCACGCTCGGTGACACGGCCATGTCACTGGGCGTGTCAATGCTTCTGTATGGCAGTATCAAGGGCACGTCCATTGACACACCCATGTCCATGGACATGTCACTTGAAGAATTTTTGCTCTTTTCCTCTACTTTCATCCATAATTCCTCCAAAATGACCATAAGCCTCAAAATACAGAGAATTCCTGAAATTAACCCTAAAAAGCACTTGAACAAATTAAACTCAATTGGATAATAATCATATTAAGAAATAGGGGCAGAATATCATCAATTGTGCACTTATCAAATTTCTCCATACTTGAGTTTTTGCTTGTCCTCAAGCAAACTAAATCACTATAATAAGAAAAAATGATAGACCCCTCTATATTCAAAAAGAAAAGAAAAGTTTGACAATTCTCGAATCAGAAACCCGACGTTCTCAACCAAAAACTAATTCACAATTATCATAGCTGAATGAAGAAGTTTCAAAACAAAAATTTCACAGACCTAAGACCTAAAAATCCAGAGTTAAAAGATTGAGCATAAAATTCCAGAAAGTCCAAAAGTCATGAACAAAGTACGAAGAATGTAAATTTTCTCTTAAGTTCTTTAACCCTTTTTTTTTATTTGTATATACACATATATATACATTTTTATTATTTAAGGAGCCCGACTTGCTTGAACTGATACTAACCTTTTTGACGCGAAGGTAAACATTTGTGATGCCGACCCCCGGTTACTCAGCCAGAATCACCGTTCAAATGGCTACTAGCACTATTCATGATTCCAACTCATTTGTATTAATTCAAGAGTAAAAATCAGCAGAACAGGGATAAATTTTCAAAGTTTCTTTTATTAGAATTATTTATTTATTTTTTTAACTGTTCAAGGGTCAATAACTTAAGATATTAAAGGTGTCATACTAAGGGTCAGTAACTTAAGATATTAAAGGTGTCATACTAAGTCAGACTCAAGAATTTAAGGAATTACAACATGCTCAAAAATGTAACTATGGTTTTAAACTTCAGATGTGTCCAATTCCCATCAATCCACTATCGAATTATAGCTATTATAGTCGATCCTCAGTAATTGATCAAGATAGCCAAGTTAACCTCAACAAGAAATTGTCATTTAGAAAATGATTAATTTAATATTTAAAGAGGAACCATTTCAATTCACACTATTATAGCAATCTAGCTTACTTGAATCCAAAAACAAATTGCAGAACTTAATTGAGACAAATGAATTAAATGGAAAGAATGAAATAATAGTAACTCAATCAGGAAAGTATACCTCTCCCCCACACTTAAGACGCACATTGTCCTCAATGTGTGTGCAAAACAAGAAATAACGAAGAGAGAGAAAAACTATCCTTCCATGTCCATGATTGAACAAATATGAGTATGATTCCAAGAGTATGGTGAAGGTGAATTTGCTTCAAAACAAAAACTAAAATGCATAAACAAAGTTAAGACATAAGTAAATGAAATAAACAAACAGATAAAACAATTCTTAAAGAAAAATGCAATTGTCCAACAGCAATAAAAATAAAAGAAAAAGAAAAAGAACAGTAAATAGGTCATGAAAATGAAATGAAACGTGGGCTAGTAAAAAATTGGCACATCACTAGAATCGTCACCGCTGGTCTCATCATCGGACACATCAACTGGAGGTGCAGGTGGTGGTTGCAAAGGGCTAAACCCATGATACCTCCAGAACTCTAACATGGATTGTTCTAGCCATTGCTTCTCAAGATCTCATGATCCAGCTGGGCTTGGAATGAAGTAGTCTGTTCAAGCATGAACTGTTGCATTTGGTCCTGCTGAGTTAAGATCTTATTCTGATTCAGCTCGATATTCCCTATCTTACCTTCGATCCTACAAATTTGATGCTCTAAATCTGTGGGCTTCCTGTCATCATCCCACTCAACATTAACTGATTGGCGCCAGTCTTAGAATGTAGGGGTTTGGACAAAAGATGGTCCAATAGAAGAAGAAGGTGCAACAGTGGAAGAAGGCCCAGCAGCAGTGGATGAAGGCCCAGCAGCAGTGGATGAAGGCCCAGCAGCAGTGGATGAACGGGAAAAATCTGTCAGTGGAGGTTGTGGTATATCTGAAGGAGGAGCAGAAGGGGCTGCCTCAGAATCCATAGGAGGCGCCTGTAGCCCAGCTACCTTCTCTCGATTTAGTCTCTTTAATGTGGCCATACCCAATAGTTTGGGCAAACCATCCACCGTTATAGGTAAGCATCCATCTAACACACCCAAGCGATGAGCTAGTCGTGTGACATACATGCCACCATGTAAAGTACCTGATGCTCCCTTTTTAGACTGCTCATAAAAGAAGTGTGTGATGGTCTGTGCGACATTGCATCAGGTCTTCTATACCATGCAGTGTAGGAAAAATAGATCTCTCAGGCTTACCACCCCTGTGCTACTCAGCCAAGCTATAAGAGTGTGAACTAACAGATTGTGCACCACTCGACAGGGGAAGGACTTAAAGTTGGATGCCTTAGATACCTTGGGCTGATATTTATCTACAGTGGGTGCAAAGGTTCTCCAAACTCGCAGGGGAACAACCTTATACACGAAGAAATCCACCTCTAAATTCAAATATTCGAAAGTCTGTACCTCCTCTGTAGTGTATAACCCTAGATGTACCCCAAGGTCATTAATGCTCATATGGAATCTCTGCCCTCCCAATCTGAATTTCATGGTTGGCTCAGTGATTGAAACCTTAGTCTTTTGGAACTAAAAGGTACAGTAGAATTCCAATGTCAGCTCTCTGTAAGCAGGCTCATTGATGGAGAACAGTTGTTCCCATCCTTGTTGGTTGATCAGTTCCTGAATATCTGCTGTAATGTTGGCTAGTTCCATAGCGTCCCAATCCAAAACACGAGGTGGGGATCAATCCTTGTTGCTGAAAAGTTCAAATCACTTTCTTTCCTTGGCATTTGAGAATCTAAGGCATTTGTGGTTTGCCATGAACTTAGAAGTTGGTTGTGTAGCAGGTTGGCTTGAACTGTCTTCCCCTCATGCACGTTTGGCGGGTAGCTGGGAGGATGATTGTTTGCGAGGGCCCATTGTCTGAAAAACAAACAAGAATTCCTCAATAACAACAAAAATATAGCACGATACGAAATACCAACAAAATATCGGCATAAGGTTACTGAAATACCGACATTATAATGATGAAGCATAATGTAAATCCCAATAAAATTAATGCCAACAACCAATTTAAAACAAGTTTGATCAACCTATATCAACAAACACTTAACTAACAAAAGTGACAAAATTATTATCTAGGCCAATCCAACAAACACTTAACCAACAATAGCGATGAGCCAATTCAAATGACGACAATCAATTAGAATCGCAAATGAAACTTTATAGCCATAACCCAACAAATAAATCAAGAAATTGATAATTCAAATGCAAACTAAATCAAAATAAATCAAATGCCGAATAAAAAATGGAATCGAAATCAAAACAAAAGCAAAATAAATCGATTGCCGCATAAATCTTGATAAATCAAAATGAAGCAAAATAAAGCAAACACAACATAAATCTTGTAATTCTAAGGAAAATAAAAGATAATACAAGGAATCCATAAGAAAAATGAAAGAAATCCAACAAAAATTGCAAAAGTGAGAGTTCATACCTGAAAATTTAAAAAAATGTGTGAAATCAAATAGAAATCGAGCGAATCCACACAAAAAAGATGCAAAACGGGAGTTAAAATCTCTTCTAAAGTGAATGGGTGTGTGAGTGCGGTGGTGGGAGTACAAGAAATTTGAGAGAAAATGAGAGACGAGGAAGGAAGAAAACTAATTTTTTCATTTAAAATGGCTTCGGTTTTTTTATAAAGACGTCGGCACGCCCAGTGACACACCCGTGTTACTGGGCGTGCCATGTGTAATGCGAGACAGTGTATACGACACACCCACGGACGCGACCTGTCCATGGGCATGTCACAAGTACTGGATGAGTCATTAAATGACACACCCATTAACATAGGCGTGTCAATGGACGTGTCACATGTACTGTGACAACAAAAGAAATGACACACCCACTGGCCTGGGAGTGTCCTTTAGGTGTGCTGGCTTTTTTATTTTATTTTATATTTTTTTTGAGGCATGACCAGTGACACGGGGATGTCCCTAGGCGTGCCATAGCTACTATTTCACATTCAAAATGACACGCTCAGTGACAGGCTTGCCACTGGGCGTGTTGTAGCTACTGCCTCTTAAAAATAATAACACGCCCAATGACACGAGCATGTCTTAAAATATGCTCAAGTTACCCCTCAAAATCAAATTTCCTCTATAAATTCAAATGAATGCAAGACAAACAAACCATCAACCAATGATAGAAGGATACTAATAAAAAATTGATGACACAAACCAAAAACACAGAAATTAAAGACATAAAAATTAAAGAAAAAATAAAACGGTGGGTTGTCTCCCACCCAGCACTTCTTTAACGTTGTATTAGTTGGATGTTCAGGGAAAATTTCCCTAGTCTTGGAGGTGTAAAACCTCCTTCAAGTCATGTATTTCCCCCTCCAAGTATAATTTGAGCCTGTGCCCATTTACCTTAAAATCTCCTTTTTTCGGATGAGTTATTTCAACCACTCCATAGGGGAAAACTTCCTTAACTGTAAAAGGACCAGACCATCGAGATTTTAACTTACTTAGAAAGAGTCAAAGCCTTGAATTGTACAATAATACCTGATCTCCCACTTGAAACTCTTTTCGCTCCTTAATGCGAGCATCATGCCATCTCTTAGTACGCTCCTTATACATTCTTGCATTATCATAAGCTTGCAATCTCCACTCATCCAACTCATTTACCTGTAATTTTCTCCTTTCACCTGCACTAGCTAGATTAAGGTTAATCTGTTTTATAGCCCAATAAGCATTATGTTCAATTTCTACAGGTAAATGACAAGCTTTTTCATATACCAGCCTAAATGGCATAGTGCCCAAAGGAGTTTTGAATGCATTCCTAAAAGCCCATAGAGCATTGTCCAATTTCTCGGACCAATCCTTTCGGGATCGCTCTACGGTTTTTTCTAGAATTCTTTTTATCTCCCTGTTTGTGTTCTCAACTTGGCAACTAGTTTGGGGATGGTAAGGAGTAGCAAACCTATGTGTAACACCTAATCTTTTGAAAACTTTCTCGAGCTGAACGTTACAAAAGTGAGTACCCCTATCACTTATGATTACTTTCGGTGTACCAATTCGAGAGAACAACTTTTTCAAAAACTTCATTGCTATCTTGGCATCATTGGTTGCCAAGGCTTGGTACCCCATAAAATTGATCCCCCATACATCAAAGATTTCACACACTAGAATTCCATTTTGGGGCATCTCATCACAAGATGAAATGTTTCTAGTCCTTTGGCAACGATCACAATGGTTCACAAATTCGTAGCTATCCCTAAACAGAGTGGGCCAATAACATCCTGATTTTAGTACCTTTTGAGCAGTCCTATTGGCTCCCATATGACCACCAGCTAGTCCAGCGTGGCATTGACTAAGAATGTTCATCGTTTTGGGCCATGCCACATACCATCTGATCATGTGATCCTTACATAATCTAAACAAAAAAGGATCCTCCCAAAAATAATATTTTAAATCGGAAAAGAATTTCTTCTTTTCTTGTTTAGTTAAGTCCTTAGGAAGTTCCTAACAGCTAAATAATTAGCAAAATCTGCAAACCAAGGTATTTCAAAATTCAAACTACTTACCTCACTTACCATGGCGTATTGCTGCTCATCGGGGAAATGATCATCAATGTCCCCTTCTTCAAACCTCTCCAAGGCTGGATTCTCCAAGCGAGAAAGGGGATCTGCTGCTAGATTTTCAGCGCCCTTCTTATCTTGAATCATCAAGTCAAAATCCTACAATAACAAGACCCAACGGATCAGCCTAGGCTTTGCATCAATTTTCGCAAATAAATACCTCAAAGCCGAATGGTCTGTATAAACAATCACTTTTAACAAGATTAGATATGATCTAAACTTGTCAAAAGCAAAACTATAGCTAGTAGCTCTTTCTTTGTAGTTGTGTAATTAGCTTGAGCTATGTTCAAAGTCTTGCTTGCATAGTAGATAGGCTGGAAGTATTTCTCTTTTCGTTGACCCAAGACTGCTCCCACTGCAAAATCACTCGAATCGCACATTAGTTCAAATGGTAGATTCCAATTGGGAGCTACCATTATTGGAGCATGGGTCAATTTCTCCTTAAGAGTTATGAATGCTCTAAAACATTCCTCATTAAAGACAAAATCCACATCCTTCTCAAGGAGTCTTGTTAGTGGGTGGGCTATCTTAGAAAAATCTCATATAAACCTCCGATAAAAGCCTGCATGTCCTAAAAAACTTCTGACGGCCTTTACAAATGTGGGTGGTGGTAGCTTCACGATGGTGTCTACCTTAGCCCGATCTACCTCAATACCTTTGCTTGAAATTTTGTGTCCCAACACGATTCCCTCTTGAACCATGAAATGACACTTTTCCCAATTAAGCACCAGGTTTGTTTCCTCACATCTAATCAAGACTCTTTCAAGATTTTCCAAACATCTTTCAAATGAGCTGCCATAGACCAAGAAATCATCCATAAACACCTCCATAATATCCTCAATAAGTTCATCAAATATTGCCATGATGCACCTCTAAAAAGTCGCAGGTGCATTGCATAACTTGAAGGGCATTCTTCGATATGCGAATGTCCCATATGGGTAGGTGAATGTAGTTTTCTCTTGGTCTTTCGGGCCAATAGGAATTTGGAAATAGCCTGAAAGACAATCCAAAAAGCAGTAATACTCATGCTCGGATAGCCTCTCCAACATATGATCAATGAAGGGCAAAGGAAAATGGTCATTCCTAGTTGCATCATTCAATTTTCTGTAGTCAATGCAAACCCTCCAACTGGTAACTGTTCTTGTTGGAATTAGCTCATCATTTTCATTAGGGACCACTGTCATCCCTCTTTTCTTTGGTACTACCTGAACTGGGCTCACCTAAGAGCTATCCGAGATCGGATATATAATCCCTGCATCAAGTAGTTTTATCACTTCACCCATCACTGCATCTTTCATCTTTGGGTTTAGTCTCTGTTGTGGTTGCACTACTGGCTTGAATTCATCCTCCATCAGTATCTTGTGAGTGCAATAGGATGGACTGATACCCTTGATGTCTGTTATCTTCCAAGCTATCACTTTCTTATGCTTCTGCAACAACTGGATGAGCTTTACCTTCTGCTCAGAAGATAGGTGGGAACTAAAAATTATTGGCAATTTCTTTTTCTCTGCCAGAAATCCATACTCAACGTGATCTGGAAGGGGCTTAAGTTCCAAGTTGGGTGGATCAATCACCGATGATTTTGGCTTTTCTTCCTTTGGCATCTCAATAGTTTCATATGCCCGACATTTGAATGATTTGCTTGCTTCAAGAAAAGCAAGCTGCTCCATTGCTTCTTGATCCTCAACGTTTTCCTTCAATAAACACAACTCAAGGGGATCCTTGGAAACAATGTTAGTAAAACAATTGACAGTTTCATGCTCAATAATATCATTGCATGATTCCGCCTCATTAAGTGAAAGTGAGTGTTTCATAGCATCATGTATTCTAAAAATAACTTTTTCACTACCCACTCTCAAAGTTAATGTGCCATCATGAACATCGATAAGGGCACGGGCTATATTTAAAAATGGCCTACCAAGAATAAGTGAAACATTCGCATCCTCATCGATATCGATGACAACAAAATCATTGTGGAAAATTAAATCCCCGACTTTTACCAACACATCTTCTATAATGCCATAAGGGTGGACTACTGACTTATCAGCAAGTTGGATGGCCATAAGTGTTGGTTTAGGTTTATAAATGCCTAACTCTTTAAACATTTTGTAGGGCATAACACTTATGCTAGCCCCCAAATTAGATAATATACTTTTAACCTCAAGGTTACCTAGCAAACATGGAATGGTGAAACTACCTGGGTCTTTTAACTTCTTAGGTAACCTCTTTGGCAAAATTGCCAAACTCTTTTCAGACAAATGTACTAAAGACACTTCCTCAAGTTTCCTTTTATTAGAAAGGATATCTTTCAAAAATTTAGCATATTTAGGCATCTGTGACAAAGCTTCAGCAAATGGAATATTAATGTGCAATTGTTTAAAAAGTTCAAGGAACTTACCGAATTGGGCATCAATCTTGTCCTTATTCAACCTTGTTGGATAGGGTACTCTAGGTCGGTATTCCTTCATTATGGGGCTGCTTTCTTGTGGCTGGTTCTCTTTCTCACTTTCTATTGTAGCTTTCTCTTCCAAAGTGATAGGAGGATCGTATTCTTTTTCTTTTTCTTGTACTTCAACCCCTTTCTCTGCCACTTCTTCTCTTTTCTCAACCACATTGCCCTTGATCTCTTTTCTACTCCTTAGTGTAATTGCCTTAAGCTGCTCTATAGGATTTGCCTCAATGTTGCTAGGTAAACTCCCTTGTGGTCTCTCACTGAGCAGCTTGCCAATTTGCCCCACCTGATTCTCCAAATTATGAATAGAGGCTTGCTGATTTCTAAGGGTGGTTTCAGAAGCTGCTATAAATTTCTCCATCATGTCCTCCAAATTACTCTTTCTTGGAGGGGTAGCTTATTGATGTTGGGGCTGCTGGAATCCAGGGGGAGGTCTTGGATTATTCTGATTATTCCATGAGAAATTAGGATGATTCCTCCACCTCGGATTGTACGTGTTGCTGTAGGGGTTATTCTGCTGTTGCCTTGGCATATTTCCAACATAATCTACTTGCTCTTGCCTAGCAAACATGTTTCCACTTTGGAAATCTTGACTTTGATGTCCACCCCCACACCATTCACAAGACATCACCTGCATTACTTTCCTCAAAGAAGAAGAAGCTAAAGAATCAATCTTGTTCATTGCTTTTAACTGTGATGTCAAAGCAACGACGGGATCCAATTGATGTGAACCAGCAACCCTTTATTTCCCTTATTCCCTTGGGGTTTGCCACTGATAATTTGTAAGGGCCATGTCTTCAATCAAATCCCTTGCTTCTTCAGGTGTTTTATTATTTATGGTACCTCCGCCGGCTACATTGATGGACTGCTTACTTGCATAATTCAATCCATTGTAGAAAGTTTGGATCTGAAGCCACAGTGGAAGCCCATGGTGAGGACATCTTCTCAATAAGTCCTTGCATCTTTCCAAATCATCATAAAGGGTTTCACCATCTAGCTGGAGAAATGATGAAATATCATTCCTCAACTTGGCAGTCTTGGACTGTGGAAAATATTTCTCTAGGAATTTTTCTGCTAGTTGGCCCCATGTAGTGAAAGTGTTTGGAGGGAAAGACTTCAGCCACTTCTTTGGTTGGTCTCTGAGCGTGAATGGGAACAACCACAACCTAATTGTATCTTCAGAGACATTCTGTATCTTGAATGTGTCACATATTTCCAGAAAAAGTCTCAATGTGTACATCAGGATCTTCGTCTGGGAACCCATCAAACTGACAAGTCTACTGCACCATTCGAATGAAATTTGTCTTTATCTTGAATTTATTTGCAGCAACCACCGGTCTCTGTATGCTTGATTCAGCACCATTAAGAGTAGGCCTAGTAAACTCTTGCATGGTCCTTAGCTCATTTTCTGCCATTATTTCTAGTTATTCTTCTAAGATAAGATCTTCAAAGTTTGGTTCCATCTCCACCAGAACTGTTTCCTCTTCTTCCTTTCGCTTTCTCCTCAATGTTCTCTCTAACTCTTGATCTAATTCATGGAGTTGGGAACAACTAGCTCAGGTCATAAACGGGAAGAAGTACCTAGAATGACAGTCAAAAGCAAGAACTTATGTTAAAACAAAATAAAATAAAAACTAAATCAACAGTCTTGATTATATTACTAATATTGAAAACTATTGTCCCCGGTAATGGCGCCAAAAACTTGATAGTACGAACCTATGCTTTTGCAATACCACAAGTGCACAGGTCGCTCAAGTAATAAAGTACTGAGTGAGTTATCGTTTCATTGGGGACAAGGCCAAGTACTAGTGCAAATTTTAACTGTTGTTTAGCAAATCAATAGTTTTGTGAAGTTTTGTAATTAAAGACAATTAACGTAATAACTTAAAGTAAAGAGAGATTAAGCGTTATGCAAAAAGGATTTATGATGAAAATACTATCCAGATATTGAATCCCCCTAGCCACAATTATATTTATGAAAATCAATTCAGTTAAATCAAATGATAGAGTTGAATTGGCATTCCTCTAAATTAGACTAAAACCTTTCTCAAGTGAATTAATCCCTAATCACTAAGTAGAATGCTGGAATCTCTTCTCAAACATAATTAAGTAGATCTTGCATTAGGAACAATGAATCATAAACCAAAGGATCTTGTAAGTCTATCTCTAGCACTCCAATCAATCCTCAATCCTTATAAGTATTCTATTCATATCAAGCTTTCTCAAGTCAATAATATGAAAATTGCAACCAATCAATAAACATGCTATTATCAATTGGAAATAAATTATTAAGCATCATAAGAATAAAACAATCAATCAAATGATTTAATTAAATAAAATTATTCAATCCATACAATAAAGCTAGGGTTCATCAATATCTAGATAGAGAATGAATTAGTTCATGTTCAAAACCAGAAAACCATAACAAGAGAAATAAGTAAAAGAATCCAAACAATCCATGGCGAATGATTTGTATTTCTTCACTTGAATCCTTGAATCTTGGTTTAGATCTTGTGTAAGATGTTTCTTCACCTTCAATCTCAGCTTCAAAACTATCTTTTTCGCTCTAAAAGTTGGCTCTAGGTTGTAAAGAATGAAAATCAGATCCCTAATTTGCACTTCAGCTCAACTTTTATAGCGTAGATATTTTTGCCTGACACGCCCAGTGGCATTGTAACACCCCCACATCCAATACATACACACTACATACACCACAATATAGTATACATGCATCGAATATAGGAATGCTACGAATTTTCTTAACATTCAAAAACATTTCCAATGATACTATAATCTTTCTCATTACACATTATAGAAAAATAAGTGATTAATCTGTAATATAAAATAAAATAGATATATATATATATACTTATTACGCAGCGGAATTTAACAACTATTTACATATAGGAAAAACATTTAAATATTTATATTTACAAATGTAAATATATTCACATTATAAACAATACTTTACAAAATATAAAGAAGTTATACATAATTGGCAAATCTTCTCTGATCTTTAAGTCCCAAATCAACTCTTCAATGTCTACTCTCACTCGGCCTCGATGAGCTCTCGAGTTCAACTCTATCAACTCTATCACCTGCGCGATCAACACTATCGCGCTAAGCCAAGGGCTTAGTAGTACAAAACATGCTAACATTATGCTTGTATGCTATGCAATGTCACACATTCCATTAATATCAACATCATAAGTGAAAAGCTAACATCAAACCTTTGCCTTTCACAAATCATAATCATATAAGCATATCACATCTCAAAGTCCTTTCATGAATTTCATTATTTAATTATTTTGCCATCAATGAATCACATATAAACAAAGACAAGCATGGGCCCAAAACACACTAATATGCCATTCAATTTTCAGAGTTAATGCTTTGGTTTTATCACATTTATCATTATCACATATACCCAACTAGGCTTCAAGGATTTGGTTCAACCAAGCTTCAAGGGGAACAAAGCATGCTAAGTCTCAACCCAACTTGGCTTCAAGAACCAAACCCAACCTAGCTTCAAGGGTTGTAACATCTCAATTAGGCTTCAAGGACTAGACCCAACCAAGCTTCAAGGGGAGTAAAACATGTTAAACTTCAACCCAACTTGGCTTCAAGGATCAAGCCCAACCTAACTTCAAGAGATTGTTACTATCGTTAGGCATGCCACCAACAACAAACTCTAAAAATAGAATAACACATTAGCCACACAACTCATTCATTAATTTGTTATCAATTTCATTCTCAAATGAATTAACATAGCCAATCACAATGGCTTTATATTCCATTTCATCTCAATTCACATCATAACATTTCAATCTTTCATATACACAATCATTTGCATCATCATGTCATTCACATTATTCATATATATATATATCATCATTGATATAAACATAACAACACACATTGCTCATATAAATTAACAATGTGATAATGCCACATTTGTACTTACATACAATCATATAGGTTTTGTACTTACCTCAAAAGCAAATCACACCACTCTTAACAATTCCTTGTTCAAGATCCTTATACCTCTTAAATCAATGATCAATCACTATCTTCAAGACCTAAATCAAAAGTAATAGCATATACTTGCTTAGGGATACACAAGAGATAATCCAATTAGGAATTAATTAGGGCAAACCCTAACCCTGACACGCTCACCCACACGGGCGTGTCCATGACCGTGCCCTAACTCCACAACACAGAAGCATTTACACGCTCAACAACATGGGCGTGTTCCTGGGCGTGTAAATTCTCCAAACTCACAGTAGCTATGACACGCTCAATAACACGGGTGTGTTACTGGTCGTGTCAAACCTACTGCCTCCAACACAATTGACACGCCTAAAAACCCTAAACGTGCTCATGGACGTGTCCGGCCACAAATCAAGACTCCGATCAAAACAACCAAACACTCAACAACACATTTCTATTCACTAACATTCACTTCAACCAATCTTCACAAAACATACCCAAAAACCTATCTCAAACTTGCAACAACACCAAAACAAACCAAAACACATATCAAACACAAAACACAAAATCATCTCAAAACCCTCACCACATATACAACATCATCTCTTCCAACCACTTACTCTTTTCTTCAATCCATGCTCAAAATCCATCATCAAATCACTCAAACACTTCTCACATCTCAAAATCAACCAACACACTCTTAAAAATCTATCAAACTCAAATATCATTTCAAATAAGCACAAAGATCACAAGAGAACTTACCAAAGTTATAAGACTTCTTGTATCATCCACTAGATCACTTCAATCTTCCTTCAATTTGAGCTTAACACATCAAGATCTTCACTTTGTCTCTTGCTTTCCTTTGTCTATGGAGAAACCGGCCACACAAAGAAGAAAGAAGAAAATGAACCACAAGAAACAAAGTCAACTCTTCTTTTAATCTCCACCAAGTGTTTCAATTCAAGCAATTACCAAAACACCCTTCTACAAATTGTTTTGTTTCTTTTTAAAACACTTGCCCTTTTTAGACATTTCACCAATCTCAACTAAAAATATCTTCTTCCCTTGACCACATATTTGACCAACTTATATGTTATATATATAATGATATAAACATCATATACATTTCTCTCTACACAATACTTCCCATTCAAACAACACATATACATTATCTTTCAATTTCTTTTCTTATCAACATAACATATATACTTAATTCAAACAAACAACAATTATATCCAAACTTCTTGGGCATACATTGGGATATTACAATTCTCCCCCTCTAAAAGGAAATTTCGCCCTCGAAATTACCTGATATCAAGTCCGAAACAATTGAGGATATTGCTCTCGCATTGTTTGCTCACTTTCCCAAGTTGCCTCTTCCTTTGCATGATTCTTCCACAAAATCTTCACAAGTGGCACTTTCTTATTTCTCAATTCTTTCACTTCACGTGCCAAGACAGCAATTGGTTCCTCTTCAAATGTCAAATCAGGACTTACTTCGATAGATTCAACTGATAATACATGAGATGGATCTGATCTGTATCTCCTCAACATAGAAACATGGAATACATTATGGATCCTATCCAACTCAGGTGGCAAAGCAAGTCGATAAGCAACTGGCCCAACTCTTTCCAAAACTCCATACGGTCCAATGAAACGAGGACTCAGCTTTCCTTTTTTACTAAACCTCAAAATCTTTTTCCAAGGAGACACTTTCAAAAATACTTTATCTCCCACATTAAACTCTATGTCCCTCCTTTTCAAATCTGAATAAGACTTCTGTCAGTCTGAAGCTGCTTTCAATCTATTCCGAATCAGCTTCACTTTCTCTTCAGTCTCCTTAACCAAATCAGGACCAATTATCTTACCTTCACTAAGTTCATTCCAACATAGAGGTGTCCTACACCTTCTACCATACAATGCTTCAAATGGTGCCATACCAATGCTAGATTGATGACTGTTATTGTATGCAAATTCCACAAGTGGTAAGAATCTATCCCAACCTCCAGAGAAATCAATGACACAACTTCTCAACATGTCCTCAATAATCTGTATCACTCTCTCTGACTGTCCATCTGTTTGCGGATGAAAAGCAGTACTGAAGTGTAATCGAGAACCCAAAGCACCATGTAAACTCTTCCAAAACCTTGAAGTAAACCGGGGATCTCGATCAGACACTATAGAAGTTGGAACACCATGCAACTTCACAATCTCATGGATATACAGCTCAGCTAATCTCTCCAAAGAGTAATCCATCCGAACCGGAAGAAAATGAGCTATCTTAGTCAACATATCAACAATCACCCAAATGGCATCATGCTTTCTTTGTGTCAATGACAGACCAGATACGAAATCCATGGTTACTCTATCCAATTTCCATTCAGGCACTGCTAAAGGTTGAAGTAACCCTGTTGGAACTTGATGCTCAGCTTTTATCTTCTGACAGGTGAGACATCTGGATACAAAATCAGCAATGTCTCTCTTCAAACCAAACCACCAGTAATGCTGTTTCAAATCATGATACATCTTTGTATTGCCCGGATGCATTGCAAACACTGACTGATGTGCTTCTTCTAAAATGATCCTTCTCAAATTAATATCATCCGACACACACAATCTGTTCTTAAACCAAAGACTCCCATCATCTTTCACAATAAAATCTCTACTCTTCCCATTCGGACAATCTGAAACAATCTTTTGAATCTTCTCATCAGCCAATTGAGCCTCTTTAATCTGATCCAACAATACTGGTTTCAATTGCAATTGTGCCAATAATGCACCATCATCACAAGATACAAAACTGGCATGCAAAGCTCTCAACTCAACAAGCAACGAGAGCGAATAAACAGTCAAACCTGCTAAAGACTTCCTACTCAAGGCATCAGCAACAACATTTGCTTTACCCGGATGATAATCAATCAAACAGTTGTAGTCTTTGATCAACTCCAACCATCTTCTCTGCCGAAGATTGAGCTCTCTCTGAACTCCCAAATATTTCAAACTTTTATGATCAGTGTAAATAAAACATTTCTCCCCAAACAAATAGTGTCACCAAATCTTCAATGCAAACACAATGGCTGCCAACTCTAAATCATGGGTCGGATAATTTAGCTCATGCGGTTTCAACTGTCGAGAAGCATAAGCTATAACTTTACCTTCTTGCATCAAAACACAACCCAAACCCCTATGTGAAGCATCACTATAAATCACATATGGTTTATCTTCCACAGGTAAAGTAAGAACAGGAGCAATAGAAATAGGAGTGGTACCAGGCAATAATTCAATACCAAACTCCACCTCTCTCTCAGGAGGCAACCCTGGCAACTCTTCTGGAAACAGGTCAGGGAATTCTGCAACTGTGGCTATGCTATCAATTTGAGGACTCCTTACTCTAGTATCCACCACATGAGCAAGATAAGCATCACACCCCTTTCTAATCAATCTCCTAGCTGCAACTGCTGAAACAAACAAGGATGCTAGCTGTTCCTGCTCATTAAATATTAACACCTCTCTACCACCACATGACAATTTTCTTTTTGCAATCAACCACAGCTGCATGTCTAGATAACCAATCCATGCCTAAAATCACATCATATTCCTTAAAAGGCATCTCAATCAAATCTCCAAGGAACTCCTCACCTTGAACCACTACTGCACTATCTCGGTGCACCTTACTAACAATCACACTATGCCCTGACGAATTTGTCACCAATACATCAAATCCTAGGGATTCAGCATGCACATCAGACACAGGCAAAACAGATGCACTAATATATGAGTGTGTGGAACCCGGATCAATCAAAGCAAGTACTGAAGTATCAAATAAAGAAAAAGTACCAGCTATGACTGCCAAAGCATCTGGTTGCTTCTGCATCACATAAATCCTCTGAGAAGATCCAGCCTCCTCTGGTCTACTCTCCCTGGATGTAGAACCTCCTCTAGAACTGAACCCAGATCTGCCTCCTCTGCCGAACCCTCTGCCTCCTCGACCTCCCCTCACACTAGATCGAGAAGCTGCAGTATCCACTGACATCTGCTCCTGTCTCTCGGGACAATCTCTCACAAAATGATCAGGAGATCCACATCTAAAACATACCCCTGCTACACCAGTCTTCCAACAAGTACCACCATGTGGCCTACCACAATAAATGCATACGGGTGGAGTGGATCTCTGAGTCACCGGGGTCGGAGCACTTGCCACTGAAGCTGCAGGTCCAGATCTCCGCCTTTGAAACTGTACTGACCTACCAGTTGGCCTCTGACTCCTACTAACCCGAGGAACAAAACTTCCTTTACCTCTTTTCATAGATGAAGACCCTACCTCAAACTGGGGCCTTCTAACCCTGATCTCTTCCTCTGAAGCAGCTGCAATAGCCTGGGCTCTCTCCACACTCCTAGCCACTGCCACAAGCTGAGAAAAATCATGATATCTAGATCCAGCCACATGACACATGACAGAGGGCCTCAATCCCTCCTCAAATCTCCTGCATCTATCTATCTCATCAGATATAATACCCCCAGCATACTGACTCAACCGAATAAATTCAACCTCATATTCAGTTACTGACCGGTTGTCTTGCTTTAAACTCAAAAACTCCATCTTCTTCATGTCCTTATACTCCCTCGGAGTATACTTCAATTCAAACTCTCTCAGAAAATCAGCATAGGACAATGTTGGTGGATCATCCATAGAATGGGGCACTGTCTTCCACCAATTATATGCATCCTTTTGCAACAATGATCTTGCATAATCAAACTTTTCCTTTGGAGTGGCTTGCAACTGAATAAATATTCTTTGTACTTTGTCTAGCCACTGCTCTGCTACAACTGGGTCAATGGTACCTATAAAATCTTCAGCTCCATACTTCCTTAGCTTATCATACTGTCTTACTGATACCAAAGGTTGTGGGGGTGGTGGCGGTGGTTGCACTGGTGCTTGTCTCAAAGCCTCTATCACATGCCTAAGCCAAACTGGTGGAACCTCCTCACCAGCTGGTCTCCCCGATACAGAAGCAGGTATCTCTCCAGCACTATCCACTCTAGCTCCCTCTCTAATCTCCTCAGGAGCTATACTCTCAGCACTACCCTCAACTGAATGACGTGAGTGAGAATCCATCACATTCTATATCTGCAAACACAGCAGAATACCTCTTATTAAAGATCAGAGACTGCCAATGCCAAACATGTATGTTATTCAAAAACCCACATTTTAAAATCAAAACACTCTTTTTCTTACACTTTACCTAGGTTGAGAATCTCAAACCTAGGCTCTGATACCAAAACAATTGTAACACCCCCACATCCAATACATACACACTACATACACCACAATGTAGTATACATGCATCGAATATAGGAATGCTACGAATTTTCTTAACACTCAAAAACATTTCCAATGATACTATAATCTTTCTCATTACAAATTATAGAAAAATAAGTGATTAATCTGTAATATAAAATAAAATAGATATATATATATATATATACTTATTACGCAGCGGAATTTAACAACTATTTACATATAGGAAAAACATTTAAATATTTATATTTACAAATGTAAATATATTCACATTATAAACAATACTTTACAAAATATAAAGAAGTTATACATGATTGGCAAATCTTCTCTGATCTTTAAGTCCCAAATCAACTCTTCAATGTCTACTCTCACTCGGCCTCGATGAGCTCTCGGGTTCAACTCTATCAACTCTGTAACACCCCTTCCCGACCTACATGTGTAAGCTGAGTAGAGGCGCCACACTAACCTAATGTTGCTACCAATTTTACTTAGTCAAATTTTAGTTCCGATTTTTTTTACAAAAATTTTGCCATAGTTTCGCCTAAAAATTGAGTCCCAAGTGTCGACAAAACCGGTTTTTTTCTTATTTTTAAAAACATTTTACACAAACCAATGCAAACAAAATCATTCTCAGTACACTCCCAATAAATCCCCCTTGTAACCTCAACTACAACCTGCAAAAAGAATTTACACTTCTAGTGCAACATAAAATAAAGGTTTTGTGACAACCCCTATATTTAAATATTACACAGCGGAAGTTATAAAATATTTACATATTTACATACTAAACATTTCTTTACAAAATAAAAAGAAATATACATGATTGGCAAGTCTGCTCTGATCTTTAAGCTCCAAAAATGGATTCAACAAGGTCTACTCTCACTTGGTCTTGATGAACTCTCGGGTTCAACTCTATCCACTCTATTACCTGCGCGATTAAACACTATCGCGCTAAGCCAACGACTTAGTAAGATAAAACATGTTAATGGTATGCTTAAATGTAATGCAATGCCACATATGTTATTGATAAGATCAACATCATAAATATAAAGTTAACACATAATTATGCATTTCACAAATCATAGTCATATGAGTATACCACATTTCAACATCTTTCCACATTCAACATTACTCAATCATACTCAATAACCAACATCTCATTTCATTAACTCATAACATTATTTAGGACATTCATATAACCTTGACACCTATGGGCCCAACAAGTATTTAATATGATATTCAGAGTTCAGAGTTACTGATTTGGTTCATAGTCACAATAATCACGCCCGTAGGCAATGTATATACATGTATCTCTATCCATGGATAGTGTAACAGACCCAGTCTCTTGGACCATCACTCAACACATATGAGGAGATCCTCAACCCGGCAAGACTGCTACAAATCATATATCTTATATTCACAATTCTCATAGTGTAACAGACCCAGTCTCTTGGACCATCAACTCAACACATATGAGGAGATCCTCAACCCGGCAAGACTGTTACCTTTCATCATTTCTTAGGCATGCCACCCAAATCCAGAACTCTGAAACTGAATAACATATTAAACAAACAATTCATTTATTATATAGTTACCATTTCCATTCTCAAATTCTCATCACATTTAGGCAAACATGCCTTCTTTCTTTCAATATCATCATCATAGCCAATCACAATGGCATTGTCTCATATCATGTCTTATTTGAATTATCATTTCAATTTCAATGTATATTATTTATGAAACACATAACCATTCACAATGCATAACATAACATTGTTCAATCTCAACAATGCAATTAGGGCAAAGAACAATTGATATGATTCATATGAATAATACATTCTGGTTTTAGACTCCATTTTATCCTTATTTTGAAAAATTGTATAAAATAATCTATTTGATTAAAAATTCTAAAATTTTTACAGAATTTAGTTTTGTATCTTAAAATAATTCCTTTAAAATTTCAGATCAAACTGAACACAAAATCTTGGTCAAATAGTTCACCTAACCAGACTGCCCCAATTGCCCTGCATCCTGGCAGCAGTTCTGACCTTTGTGAATTCCATAAATCAAATTCAATCAACGTCATTCCAAATTATTTTTCTCAAATACTAGACTCACTAAGAAACAACATATCCAAAATTCAATTGGATATGATTTTTCTACATTTTATTAAAAATCCCGAAATATAGCTGTCTCAGTTAAGGTACCTGCTGGAACAGTTCTACTAAAAATAATCTTTCTAAACTCATAACCATTCCAAAATCGAATCAACATATTTTTCAGTCATTCTAGACTCATAGAGGCACAACATATCAAAAATTCACTTCAAGAACATTTTTCTATAATTAATTAAAAATCATACAAGTCACAGCCTTTACTAATTGTAAAACAGAAAAAGAATTTCACTAAACACAACTCATCTCATCATCAAACCAACAAACCCTAATTCCTTTCTCACACCACTTCAAAAGAATTGAAGAATTTAAAGAAAAGATCTTACCTTAGATGAAGAAATCCACAAATCTTTAACCAAAACCCTTGCTTCCTTCTTCAAATTGCTTCAAACCTCAAGATCACCTCTCTTTCTCTCTTGGTTTTTGGAGAGCCGGCACCTCTTGAAAGAAAGAAGGAAATGATGAAGACACAAAGTCAAATTTGCTTTTAATCTCCACCAAGTGATCTTATCCAAGCAATTACCAAAATGCCCTCAATCATATAACTAACTTTTTGTCTCATATAAGCCCTTATATGTAATTGCACATTCCACAAAAATATCTTCTTGCATTGACTCTTCCTTTGACCCATTTATATGTTATATATATCATCATATACACAACATATACATTTGTCTCTAAACCCTAAATTTCTTCTCCAAAACACATACAAAAACATTCTCTTCCAATTTCTTATCAACTTATCATATATACATAATTCAAGTGCAACAACACTAACACCAAGACTACTAGGGCATAATTAGGGATATTACAATTCTCCCCCTCTAGAAAGAAATTTCGTCCTCGAAATTACCTGAAATTAACTCTGAAATAACTGAGGATACTGGTCTCGCATGGTATGCTCACTTTCCCAAGTTGCTTCCTCTCTTGCATGATTCTTCCACAGAACTTTTACCAAAGGCACATTCTTATTTCTTAACTCTTTTACATCACGTGCCAAGATAGCAACTGGTTCCTCTTCAAATGTCAAGTCTGGGCTCACTTCAATAGATTCAAATGGCAACACATGAGATGGATCCAACCTATATCTCCTCAACATAGAAACATGGAATACATTATGAATACGATCCAACTCAGGTGGCAAAGCAAGTCGATACGCCACTGGCCCAACTCTTTCTAACACTTCATACGGCCCAATGAAACGAGGACTCAATTTTCCTTTCCGACCGAACCTCAAAATCTTCTTCCAAGGAGACACTTTCAGAAATACCTTATCTCCAACATCAAACTCTATATCTCTCCTTTTCAGATCTGCATAAGACTTCTGTCGGTCTGAAGCTGCTTTTAACCTGCCTCGAATCAACTTTACTTTTTCTTCAGTTTCTTGAATCAAATCAGGACCAACCAACTTATTATCTCCAAGCTCATTCCAACAAAGAGGTGTCCTACACCGTCTGCCATACAATGCTTCAAACGGTGCCATACCAATGCTGGATTGGTGACTGTTGTTGTAAGCAAACTCCACAAGAGGTAAAAACCTATCCCAACTTCCAGAGAAATCGATGACACAGCTTCTCAACATGTCCTCAATAATCTGTATCACCCTTTCTGACTGTCCATCCGTCTGTGGATGAAAAGCAGTGCTGAAGTGCAGTCGAGAACCTAAAGCACTATGCAAACTCTTCCAAAATCTGGAAGTAAACCTGGGATCTCGATCAGACACTAAAGAAGTTGGAACACCATGCAGTTTCACAATCTCATGGATATACAGCTCAGCCAATCTCTCCAAAGAGTAATCCATTCGAACAGGAAGAAAATGAGCTGTCTTAGTCAATCTATCCACAATCACCCATATGGCATCATGCTTCTTTTGTGTCAATGGCAAACCAGACACAAAATCCATTGTTACTCTTTCCCACTTCCATTCTGGCACTGACAATGGTTGAAGCAACCCGGTTGGAACTTGATGCTCTACTTTAACCTTCTGACAGGTGAGACATTTTGATACAAACTCAGCAATGTCTCTCTTCAACCCCATCCACCAATAATGCTGTCTCAAATCATGATACATCTTCGTATTACCCGGATGCATAGCAAACATTGACTGATGAGCTTCTTCCAAAATGACCCTTTTCAAATCAGCATCATCGGGTACACACAATCGGTTTTTAAACCATAGGCTCCCATCACTTTTCACAACAAAATCTCTAGTCTTCCCATTCTTGCAATCTGAAATAATCTTCTGAATCTTCATATCAATCAACTGAGCCTCTTTGATCTGATCTAACAAAACTGGTTTCAAAAGCAACTGTGCCAACAATGCACCATCATCACAAGGTACAAAACTGGCATGCAATGCTCTCAACTCAACAAGCAACGAGAGCGAGTAAACTGTTAAACCAGCTAAAGACTTCCGACTCAAAGCATCAGCAACAACATTTGCTTTACCTGGATGATAGTCAATCAAGCAGTCGTAGTCTTTAATCAATTCTAACCATCTCCTCTGATGAAGATTGAGTTCTTTCTGGACACCCAAATACTTCAAACTCTTGTGATCAGTGTAGATGAAACATTTCTCCCCAAACAGATAGTGGCGCCAAATTTTCAATGCAAACACAATGGCAGCCAATTCCAAATCATGGGTCGGATAGTTAAGCTCATGCGGTTTCAACTGTCGAGATGCATAAGCTATAACTTTACCTTCCTGCATCAACACACATCCCAAACCACTATGTGAAGCATCACTGTAAATCACATATGGTTTGCCTTCTACAGGTAAAGTAAGAACAGGCGCTTGAGTCAACATATCTCTCAACTGCTCAAAGCTCGCCTGACACTGATCTGTCCACAAAAACCTCACTCCCTTAAGAAGCAATCTGGTGAGTGGAGTAGCTATCAAAGAAAATCCTTTCACAAACCGCCGGTAATAGCCTGCCAAACCTAGAAAACTTCTAATCTCTGTCACAGACTTAGGTGGACTCCAATTCAGAATAGCTTCAACTTTACTTGGATCAACTCTAATGCCTTCTGCTGAAACAATATGTCCGAGAAAAGCTACTTGATCCAACCAGAACTCACACTTCGACAATTTAGCAAACAGCTGCTTCTCTCTCAAAATCTGCAACACAATCCGCAGATTCATATCATGTTCCTCCTCATTCCGCGAATACACCAGAATGTCATCGATGAAGACCACTACAAACTGATCCAGATAGGGCCTAAATACCCTATTCATCAAATCCATAAAAGCTGCAGGTGCATTCGTCAGACCAAAAGGCATAACTAAAAATTCATAATGCCCATATCTGGTCCGGAAAGCTGTCTTCGGAACATCTTCAGCTCTGACTCTCAGCTGATGGTACCCTGATCTCAGATCAATTTTGGAAAACACAGCTGCACCCTTCAACTGATCAAATATATCATCGATTCTAGGCAAAGGATATTTATTCTTAATGGTCACTTTGTTCAATTGCCTATAATCGATACATAATCTCATAGTACCATCTTTCTTCTTCACAAATAGCACAGGAGCTCCCCAAGGAGAAACACTGGGGCGAATGAATCCTTTGTCCAACAACTCCTGTAATTGCACTTTTAACTCCCTCAATTCTGCTGGTGCCATTTTGTAAGGAGTAAACGAAATAGGAGTGGTACCGGGCAACAATTCGATACCAAACTCCACTTTTCTCTCAGGAGGCAATCCTGGCAACTCCTCGGGAAAAACATCTGGGAACTCAGCAACTGTGGCAATGCTATCAATGGGAGAACCCTTTACTCTAGTATCTACCACATGAGCAAGATAGGCTTCACATCCCTTTCTAATCAACCTCCTAGCTGCAACAGCTGAAACAAATAAGGAGGCTAGCTGTTCCTGCTCATTAGATACTAACACCTCTCTACCATCACCAGTTCTCAAAGAAACAATCTTCTTCTTACAATCTACCACAACTCCATGTCGAGATAGCCAGTCCATGCCTAGAATCACATCATATTCCTTAAATGGCATCTCAATCAAATCTCCAAGGAACTCCTCACCTTGCACCCTCACTGCACTATCTTTATGCACTTTACTAACTATCACACTATGCCCTAGAGGATTTGTCACCAAAACATCAAATCCTAGGGACTCAGCATGCATATCAAACACAGGCAAAACAGATGCACTAATATAAGAATGGGTGGATCCGGGATCAATCAAAGCAAGTACTGCAGTATCAAATAAAGAAAAAGTACCAGCTATAACTGCCGATGCATCCGGCTGCCTTTGCATAACATACATCCTCTGGGAAGATCCAACCTCCTCTGGTCTACTCTCCCTGGATGTAGCACCTCCTCTAAAACTGAACCCTGGTCTACCTCCTCGGCTGGCACCTTTGCCTCCTCTGCCTCCCCTCACACTAGCTCGAGAAGCAGCAGAATCAACTGGCATCTGCTCCTGCCTCTCAGGACAGTCTCTCACAAAGTGGTCAGGTGATCCACACCTGAAGCATACCCCTGATCTACTATGCCTCCAACAAACGCCCCCATGTCTTCCACCACACTGGTTACACACAGGTAAGGTGGATCTCTGAACTCCAGGAGTAGGAGCACTCGCTACTGAAGCTGCAGGTCTAAATCTCTGCCTCTGGAACTGCACTGACCTACCAGCTGATCTTTGACTTCTACTGACCCGAGGAGCAAAGCTTCCCTTACCTCTTTTAGCAGAAGAAGACTCTGCCTCAAATTGGGGCCTTCTAATCCTAACCTTTTCCTCAGAAGCAGCTGCAATATTCTGAGCTTTCTCCACACTCCGAGCTGCTGCCACAAGCTGAGAAAAATCCTGATACCGAGAACCAGCCACATGGCACATAAGAGAGGGCCTCAACCCCTCCTCAAATCTCCGGCATCGATCTATCTCATCCGATATAATGCCCCCGGCATACTCACTCAACCGGATAAATTCAACCTCATACTCCGTCACAGTCCGGTTGTTTTGCTTCAAATCTAAAAACTCTCTCTTCTTCCCATCTTTATACTCCCTCGGAGTATACTTCAATTCGAACTCCCTCAGAAAATCTGCATAGGACAATGTTGGGGGATCTTCCATAGAATGGGGCACTGTCTTCCACCAACTATAAGCATCCTTCTGCAACAATGATCTTGCATAATCAAACTTTTCCTCTGGAGTGGCTTGCAACTGCACAAATATTCTCTGAACTTTGTCTAACCATTGCTCAGCCACAACTGGATCAGTAGTACCTATAAAATCCTCTGCTCCAAACTTCCTTAGTTTATCATATTGCCTCACTGCTACCAAAGGCTGTGGGGGTGGTGGTGGCGGCTGTGGTTGCACTGGTGCTGGCCTCAAAGCCTCTATCACATGCCTAACCCAAGCTGGCGGAACCTCCTCCCCAGCTGATCTCCCTGACACCGAAGCAGGTGCCTCCTCAACACTAACAACCCTAGCTCCATCATCAGGGGCAATACTCTCGGCACTACCCTCAACCGACTGTCGTGAGTGAGAATCCATCACAACCTAACACTGCAAACACAACAGATTATATCTTATTAAAGATCAGAGACTGCCAATCTCAAACGTATATGTTATTCAAAACCACTTTTTAAGTAAAAATAGTCTTTTTATTACATTTTACCTAGGTTGAGAATCTCAAACCTAGGCTCTGATACCAAAACAATTGTAACACCCCTTCCCGACCTACATGTGTAAGCTGAGTAGAGGCGCCACACTAACCTAATGTTGCTACCAATTTTACTTAGTCAAATTTTAGTTCCGATTTTTTTTACAAAAATTTTGCCATAGTTTCGCCTAAAAATTGAGTCCCAAGTGTCGACAAAACCGGTTTTTTTCTTATTTTTAAAAACATTTTACACAAACCAATGCAAACAAAATCATTCTCAGTACACTCCCAATAAATCCCCCTTGTAACCTCAACTACAACCTGCAAAAAGAATTTACACTTCTAGTGCAACATAAAATAAAGGTTTTGTGACAACCCCTATATTTAAATATTACACAGCGGAAGTTATAAAATATTTACATATTTACATACTAAACATTTCTTTACAAAATAAAAAGAAATATACATGATTGGCAAGTCTGCTCTGATCTTTAAGCTCCAAAAATGGATTCAACAAGGTCTACTCTCACTTGGTCTTGATGAACTCTCGGGTTCAACTCTATCCACTCTATTACCTGCGCGATTAAACACTATCGCGCTAAGCCAACGACTTAGTAAGATAAAACATGTTAATGGTATGCTTAAATGTAATGCAATGCCACATATGTTATTGATAAGATCAACATCATAAATATAAAGTTAACACATAATTATGCATTTCACAAATCATAGTCATATGAGTATACCACATTTCAACATCTTTCCACATTCAACATTACTCAATCATACTCAATAACCAACATCTCATTTCATTAACTCATAACATTATTTAGGACATTCATATAACCTTGACACCTATGGGCCCAACAAGTATTTAATATGATATTCAGAGTTCAGAGTTACTGATTTGGTTCATAGTCACAATAATCACGCCCGTAGGCAATGTATATACATGTATCTCTATCCATGGATAGTGTAACAGACCCAGTCTCTTGGACCATCACTCAACACATATGAGGAGATCCTCAACCCGGCAAGACTGTTACAAATCATATATCTTATATTCACAATTCTCATAGTGTAACAGACCCAGTCTCTTGGACCATCAACTCAACACATATGAGGAGATCCTCAACCCGGCAAGACTGTTACCTTTCATCATTTCTTAGGCATGCCACCCAAATCCAGAACTCTGAAACTGAATAACATATTAAACAAACAATTCATTTATTATATAGTTACCATTTCCATTCTCAAATTCTCATCACATTTAGGCAAACATGCCTTCTTTCTTTCAATATCATCATCATAGCCAATCACAATGGCATTGTCTCATATCATGTCTTATTTGAATTATCATTTCAATTTCAATGTATATTATTCATGAAACACATAACCATTCACAATGCATAACATAACATTGTTCAATCTCAACAATGCAATTAGGGCAAAGAACAATTGATATGATTCATATGAATAATACATTCTGGTTTTAGACTCCATTTTATCCTTATTTTGAAAAATTGTATAAAATAATCTACTTGATTAAAAATTCTAAAATTTTTACAGAATTTAGTTTTGTATCTTAAAATAATTCCTTTAAAATTTCAGATCAAACTGATTACAAAATCTTGGTCAAATAGTTCACCTAACCAGACTGCCCCAATTGCCCTGCATCCTGGCAGCAGTTCTGAACTTTGTGAATTCCATAAATCAAATTCAATCAACGTGGTTCCAAATTATTTTTCTCAAATACTAGACTCACTAAGAAACAACATATCCAAAATTCAATTGGATATGATTTTTCTACATTTTATTAAAAATCCCGAAATATAGCTGTCTCAGTTAAGGTACCTGCTGGAACAGTTCTACTAAAAATAATCTTTCTAAACTCATAACCATTCCAAAATCGAATCAACATATTTTTCAGTCATTCTAGACTCATAGAGGCACAACATATCAAAAATTCACTTCAAGAACATTTTTCTATAATTAATTAAAAATCATACAAGTCACAGCCTTTACTAATTGTAAAACAGAAAAAGAATTTCACTAAACACAACTCATCTCATCATCAAACCAACAAACCCTAATTCCTTTCTCACACCACTTCAAAAGAATTGAAGAATTTAAAGAAAAGATCTTACCTTAGATGAAGAAATCCACAAATCTTTAACCAAAACCCTTGCTTCCTTCTTCAAATTGCTTCAAACCTCAAGATCACCTCTCTTTCTCTCTTGGTTTTTGGAGAGCCGGCACCTCTTGAAAGAAAGAAGGAAATGATGAAGACACAAAGTCAAATTTGCTTTTAATCTCCACTAAGTGATCTTATCCAAGCAATTACCAAAATGCCCTCAATCATATAACTAACTTTTTGTCTCATATAAGCCCTTATATGTAATTGCACATTCCACAAAAATATCTTCTTGCATTGACTCTTCCTTTGACCCATTTATATGTTATATATATCATCATATACACAACATATACATTTGTCTCTAAACCCTAAATTTCTTCTCCAAAACACATACAAAAACATTCTCTTCCAATTTCTTATCAACTTATCATATATACATAATTCAAGTGCAACAACACTAACACCAAGACTACTAGGGCATAATTAGGGATATTACAAACTCTATCACCTGCGCGATCAACACTATCGCGCTAAGCCAAGGGCTTAGTAGTACAAAACATGCTAACATTATGCTTGTATGCTATGCCATGTCACACATTCCATTAATATCAACATCATAAGTGAAAAGCTAACATCAAACCTTTGCCTTTCACAAATCATAATCATATAAGCATATCACATCTCAAAGTCCTTTCATGAATATCATTATTTAATTATTTTGCCATCAATGAATCACATATAAACAAAGACAAGCATGGGCCCAAAACACACTAATATGCCATTCAATTTTCAGAGTTAATGCTTTGGTTTTATCACATTTATCATTATCACATATACCCAACTAGGCTTCAAGGATTTGGTTCAACCAAGCTTCAAGGGGAACAAAGCATGCTAAGTCTCAACCCAACTTGGCTTCAAGAACCAAACCTAACCTAGCTTCAAGGGTTGTAACATCTCAATTAGGCTTCAAGGACTAGACCCAACCAAGCTTCAAGGGGAGTAAAACATGTTAAACTTCAACCCAACTTGGCTTCAAGGATCAAGCCCAACCTAACTTCAAGAGATTGTTACTATCGTTAGGCATGCCACCAACAACAAACTCTGAAAATAGAATAACACATTAGCCACACAACTCATTCATTAATTTGTTATCAATTTCATTCTCAAATGAATTAACATAGCCAATCACAATGGCTTTATATTCCATTTCATCTCAATTCACATCATAACATTTCAATCTTTCATATACACAATCATTTGCATCATCATGTCATTCACATTATTCATATATATATATATATATCATCATTGATATAAACATAACAACACACATTGCTCATATAAATTAACAATGTAATAATGCCACATTTGTACTTACATACAATCATATAGGTTTTGTACTTACCTCAAAAGCAAATCACACCACTCTTAACAATTCCTTGTTCAAGATCCTTCTACCTCTTAAATCAATGATCAATCACTATCTTCAAGACCTAAATCAAAAGTAATAGCATATACTTGCTTAGGGATACACAAGAGATAATCCAATTAGGAATTAATTAGGGCAAACCCTAACCCTGACACGCTCACCCACACGGGCGTGTCCATGACCGTGCCCTAACTCCACAACACAGAAGCATTTACACGCTCAACAACATGGGCGTGTTCCTGGGCGTGTAAATTCTCCAAACTCACAGTAGCTATGACACGCTCAATAACACGGGTGTGTTACTGGTCGTGTCAAACCTACTGCCTCCAACACAATTGACACGCCTAAAAACCCTAAACGTGCTCATGGACGTGTCCGGCCACAAATCAAGACTCCGATCAAAACAACCAAACACTCAACAACACATTTCTATTCACTAACATTCACTTCAACCAATCTTCACAAAACATACCCAAAAACCTATCTCAAACTTGCAACAACACCAAAACAAACCAAAACACATATCAAACACAAAACACAAAATCATCTCAAAACCCTCACCACATATACAACATCATCTCTTCCAACCACTTACTCTTTTCTTCAATCCATGCTCAAAATCCATCATCAAATCACTCAAACACTTCTCACATCTCAAAATCAACCAACACACTCTTAAAAATCTATCAAACTCAAATATCATTTCAAATAAGCACAAAGATCACAAGAGAACTTACCAAAGTTATAAGACTTCTTGTATCATCCACTAGATCACTTCAATCTTCCTTCAATTTGAGCTTAACACATCAAGATCTTCACTTTGTCTCTTGCTTTCCTTTGTCTATGGAGAAACCGGCCACACAAAGAAGAAAGAAGAAAATGAACCACAAGAAACAAAGTCAACTCTTCTTTTAATCTCCACCAAGTGTTTCAATTCAAGCAATTACCAAAACACCCTTCTACAAATTGTTTTGTTTCTTTTTAAAACACTTGCCCTTTTTAGACATTTCACCAATCTCAACTAAAAATATCTTCTTCCCTTGACCACATATTTGACCAACTTATATGTTATATATATAATGATATAAACATCATATACATTTCTCTCTACACAATACTTCCCATTCAAACAACACATATACATTATCTTTCAATTTCTTTTCTTATCAACATAACATATATACTTAATTCAAACAAACAACAATTATATCCAAACTTCTAGGGCATACATTGGGATATTACAGGCATGCCCATGTCACTGGGCATGTCACAGCTTCTGTGAATCATTGCAATAGGCACGCTCGATGACACGCCCATGTCACTGGGCATGTTAATGCTTCTGTATGGCAGTATCAAGGGCATGTCCATTGACACGCCCATGTCCATGGGCATGCCACTTGAAGAATTTTTGCTCTTTTCCTCTACTTTCATCCGTAATTCCTCCAAAATAACCATAAGCCTCACAATATAGAGAATTCCTGAAATTAACCCTAAAAAGCACTTGAACAAACAAATTAAACTCAATTGGATAATAATCATATTAGGAAATAGGGGCAAAATATCATCAATTTTGCACTTATCAACGGGTTAAATGAAGGCCATTTGTAAGTTGGAGCCATTGTGACACTATAGCAAAACCCTCACACTATGAATTTCTTGTTTGAACTTTAGGCAGCTGGGAGCAATCTTGCTAGACTCCAAATTCCTTCTATCTTCTTGGAATTAATGTGACAGTCTTTGCCCTTGCAAAAAGTTTAGTACCTAAATTCGTTTCTTTTCTTCTTCTCCCTTTTCTTTCTTTTTATTTTTCTTACTCTTTCCTTTCTTTGAGGACTGTCAAGTACAGAACTTTCAGGAACTGGATGATCTTTCTCTTTTTTCTCTAATTTTGATCGAATCTTTGGTTGGGTTGGACCAATTCAAGTCAAACTGTCCTTATAAACCAAATGGAAGCCTTTTGCTGCTTTAGGTAAAAGAGAACTCAGTTGCCTTTTTGAACCGCCTTTTTAGGTTTTATCTTTTATCCTTTTTTTTTCCTTTTTTTACTTTTATTTTCTTTTTTCTTTTCTCCTTATTTTCTTTTCTTCTTTCTTTTTTTTTTAGTTCTAGCTCTAACAGAGTTGTCTTATTTGTGCCAACTTGGGTTTCCAATAATGGATGACTGGAGTGACATAAATCTTCTTTAATAGGGATAAATCATTTGTTACTCTGATGTCATCTTGATAGATTGGGGATATTAGGAGAACTTCAACTACCCTTATGGTCTTGATAACATCAACTATCCTTACGGCTTTGGCTATGCATTCCATTCTTTGGATCTTCTTGCCTCTTCACCTTAGTGATCATAGGACTTGCCAAAAGTATCACAACAGCTCAGGGTAGGTTGTTGGGGTTATATGCCAATGAAAAGAAAGCTAAAATTTTATGAAGGCTCAAAGGGACAACTAGGGATTGATATCTAATTGGTTGGATACTAGTTGTTGGCTAACCAAACAATGCCTAGATCATCTCTCCCTTGAATAAGCAGAGTTCAATTTTGCCTCGAAAGTTTGTCAAAGCAAGTTCTAAGATTGACTAGGACCTAGACAAATGTAATTATGCAGGAGCCCTCCTAAGTAAGCATACACAACTCAATGCTATAGAACAATTCCCTCACATAGTAAAGTCATTCAAGTCATGATGCCTAGATACATTAATTTATGAAAATCCAGCTATATTCCTCATTGGTTGAGCGCCAAAATGAGCAAAGACCAATAAAAATTTTGATGAAAGTAATTTATTTCAAGCAACTTTAAATATGAAAGGCACAATTGTTCCAATTAAATATTAAAGAAAGCAAAATAAATAGAGCAACACACCAAAGTAAGAGAAGTTTTTTAAGTTGGAGTCGAAGATATTTATTTAGACATATCAAGGTCAAGGATTTTTCCATCATTAAGGACCATTGATTTATCATCCACAATTAGTCCAAGCTTGCATAGTATCACATTATCTTTAGCAGCTTCTCTATCCATATCATCACAGGATGACAAGATAAAACTCTTCATGAAGGTTGTAAGCGGTGGCGCCCTTCCAAATTTAGGCAGAGGATTATTCTTAGTATTGTGTTTATCAGGCTCAGGCAGCTTTCCACTATCAATTAAATTCTGGATGTCATGCCTCAACTTCATATAGTTGTCTGTTTCGTGTCCAGGCCTTTGATGAAATTGACAAAATGCCTTAGTATCAAAGTTAGGTGGAAGAGGATTTGGCAAAGGACGAGGAGTCAAGAGTTTTAAGAATCCCTTCTTTTGTAGCTTATTGAGAACCCACGACAATGGCTTCCCTAATTCTGAAAATTGCCTCATTCCTCCTTGACCAGTGGCATTAACATCAGCTTCCTTTTGTGTATTTTGATTGCTAGGCTGATAATTCTGTTTTACAGTAAAATGGTTCTTCTCTCTTTCCCTTTGACTTTGCCCACTAGGGTGGTATCCATCGTAATTGCTCCATTTAGACAGCACATGGTTCGGCTGGTCTCACAGAATAGGGATTAATCCCTCATTTTTCATTCGATCTCTATTAGTGAATGTGTTCTCCGTGGATGTTACCTTTCCCTTCTTCCTTGTGTCAATGTGAGATGCCTCATTATCATTGTTGACGAGCTCTAGAATTTTAATTAACTGGGTCTTCATAATTTCAACCAATTGATCTCATAGCTCGGCCATCCTAGCTTTGATAACTTCATTGACTATGTCCCTTAGTTGGTTTGCATCCATCCTTCCAATGAAGCACTTGAATAAAAAATCAATGTTGTAGGTGGTGCCATTTTATGCTCTTGAATTGTCATACTCTAGGTCTGTGAGCCAGAAAGGATTAATGATATGTCATGTGATGCATGTATACATGTATGCACAAACAATAACAAAGAAAGATAATTAGGACGTTCCTTCCAACCTTATAATTTCCACACACGAAAGGCGAGTCTCTTTTCCTAGGTAATATGGTTAACAAAAGACCAACATGGGGTATTTTGTTTTTGAATCCCTCGGACGTTTCAACCAATAGTTATATTTTTAAAAATGGAAATTAGTCCATGATAATTCCCATTAATTAGGTTTTAATCCATTCAACCAACTAAAGTAGCTTTTATGCTATAATTGATTAAAACTAAATTAGGAGGTTTATTATAAATAGATTTCTCATTTGAAAAAGTAACTAGTGGTTCATGTCAAAAAACAAGCCCATGATTAATAACTCTTAGTATAAACTAGGCTCACAATTGATTTTTAGTATTTCATAATTGACCTAAATAATTTACAAGCTCTTTATAATAAAAGGTTAGATGAAAATAATTTTGTTTCTAAGCCCATTGTAAAAGGATTTTAGAAAAAATGAATTTTGGGCTTTGTATTTGAGTTATGAGAAAAGGAATTTTTGATTTGTTTTTAGAAAAGTTTTATATCCAAAGACCATCATGAAAAAGTTTTGAAAATTGCTTTGGTCTTTTGGACTTAAAAAAAAAATTTTATTTTGAGCTTACAATGTACTTAGGTCATATTAGAAAAAGAACAAACCAAATAAGCCTAAGTCAAGATAAATTAACCATAGTCAAACAACAAGCATTCGGGGTGAAAACCTAAGGAAAGTAACTAAGCGAATTACATGAGCTTTAGTCTTTAGGTTAAAAGGCTTAGGTTCCCATAGCAAGTATATACCAAATGGTACAAGGATAATAGTGGTTATGCCAAGCACCATCTCCATATCTTGAGTGAAAGTATGGTATCCCTTACATAACACAACATGGGTAACACGGGCATCCTAACTCACGCACACGATACAATCTAATATGATGCAATGGATAATATCATGATAAGAAAGAATAGAATAATATAAAGACCAACGAAATCAACTTCTCTTGTCCCCAGTGGAGTCGCCACTATGAGCGGAGATTTTTGCCCCCACTCCAGGTGGAATGGTTCTTGCGACTTCAACACTACTTAGGCTCGGGGCTTTAGAGAATACGAGCCTAAGCCTGGAAAAAATGGAGTCACCACCCGGACGGATTGGGAAAAAGAAAGGGATGGATGACTCAATTCCTAAGGAATCCCCAACCCCGTAATGGGTTCAGAAAGTTGGGTACGTGTGGGGAAGGTGAGAAATGGCCCGGCACCCCCACAACATCTGGTTCATTGGAACTGGCATCCTTTGCAGGTCTTAATATTATAAAATTCTTAAATATAACAATATTATCCTTATTACATGCAACAATTAAAATAAAGCATCATTATATTAAAATCAAAGCAATATCCAAATAAAGCAAATAAATGGACACCCATCCGAGGATGGAAACATGTCCTTACATCGTCCATGTCTAAAACTAACTAGGACACCCACCGAAAGGTGGAAACATGTCCTTTACATTGCTCCAAAATATAAAACCAATTTAAATTACATAAAATTTAACTAATGAGGTACCCACAAAGTGGAAACATACCTCTTACAATTTTAATACCAAAACAAACAAATAATATTCATAATAATAAAGAGAATATCTATCCATGATAAATTAAATAAATCAAGCATTGAAATTAAATAAATCAAAACATATAATAAACTACATAATCAAATCTAAAATTAAAATTAAATAAAGCAAGTAAAGATACAAATTTAGGTTTATGTCTCAATTTAGGATTCTTTAATTAACATTTAGGGTTTTGGGATTTTGGGATTATTATTATTATTATTTAGGCTACTGTGAGGGTTTTTGGAAAAATGAAATTGATTAGGGTTTTATAATTTGAAGAAAGTAGTAAGGTTTTTAGTTAATCAAATTAGGGTTTAGGGCTAACATCATGAAATTAGGGTTTTGGAACCTTAAGACATTAGGGTTTATAATTTTAAAAGATTGGGATTAGGGTTTAAGATTTAGGGCTTTAGGGTGTTGATGAACTTGTCATAAAGTTTTGATATTTTAAGAATTAGGGTTTAGAAAAATTAGGGTTTACTAGATTGGGTTTTAAGAAAATTATGGTTTAGGAAAATTAAGGAATTAAGACACTGAGGTTAGGGTTTTGAGAATTAATAAGATTGTTTAGGGTTTTATATATTTTGGAAAATATATTCGATCTTAGGATTTAAGAAGATAGTTTAGAGTTTTATAGAAACAATTAAGAATAAAGTTTTTGGAAACTGTACAGAAGATTAGGGTTTGGAGAATTTAGAAGACATTTTGAAGTTTTGAAAAAATAAGTTAGGGTTTAAATGATTAAGAAAATAGTTTGGAAAAAAATAGTTTAGGGTTTTAAAGTTTTGTAAATAGAAGAACAGTTTAGGGTTTTTGAGTTTTAGAAACAAAAGAATAATTTAGGGTTTTAAAGTTTTGGAAATAGAAGAATAATTTATGGTTTTTGATAATTTAATCAATGACTTAGGCTATTGGATGGTTTTAAGCTTTTATAAAACATGCAAGTGGAGTTTCGAAAACCAGCTGATTAATGTATTAACTAAAGTAAATAATTAAAGTTATTAACACAAAGTTAAACTTACTGCATATTCTTATTAATCAAAGAAAATAAAGCTACTGTGAACATATAATTTATGATTAAAGATCAAATCTGTGTAGTCGGTTTCATCAAAAAATTGATTTCTGGATGAACAATAACAAAGGCAATATTGCTGCCTTTGATGGATTGATGATTGATGAATGCTTACTTGCTGCTAATTCCTTGCCATCTCTTGCTTTTCTAGGGTTTTCTTTTGGCCGAAAGAATTTTTGAGAGTCCCAAGTTTGGTTCCTAATTTCTTTTTTTTTTTGAAAGATCTAAGTTTCGTCTCCCAAAAATCCAGATCCCCAAAGTCCAGATCAAGTAAAACAATTTCCCCCATCCCTAATTCCATGTTTTAATGTGGTGTTTATAAGAAAAATAAAAAACCTACTTCTAATTGTCTAAGGAAATTAAAACCATTTAAGAAAAGAAATCAAAACCAAATAGAATTCGGTTACGAAAAAAACTGTTGCAGGATACAAAAATTGTGAGCGAAAGCTGGGGCGGGCTAGCCAATTCGCCGCCGGAATTTCCTGTGGTGAATTGGCCTAAGCCAATTCACTTCCGGCAATGAAATTTTTTGTCGTCGATTTTTCCATCGCCAATTTTTATTTAATTATTTATTTATTTATTGTTATTATTTTTTATATTTTTTTTAACTTTGCTAATATTACCTTTTTATTTTTATTAAAAATTATAAATAATAAATACTAAAATATTATTTAATTAAAATACCACAAAAATTATTTTGGACTATATATAAAAAATATTGGACTAGACTGGGTCAAAAATTAAGGGTTTATAGGAACAAATTCAGTGAACCAGTGACTGTAGATAGACTGAGGAAGTTTTATGTTTAAATAAATAAAAAAGGGCCTTGCTAGGTTGAGAAACTGAAAGGGTAGGCTAGGCAAAAATTAGAACAGCCCGCTAGTTTTAAAAAATGAAAAGGGCATACTAGGCAACAATTAGGGCTAAAATAAGAGCAAATTGTTTATCAAAAAATCTGAAAAGGGCTGGTTAGCGACATGAGTGATCTTCCATATGCTGCCTTTATGTTCTTGGTTGTTCCCAATTTAATGAGACATAATTAATAATAAAAATGTTATATGTGCACTATTATAAATATTTGACCTACATGGCAAAATAAATTGCAAAATAGTGAAAAGTGATGACAAATTATATAATAAAAGAAAACATCTTTTATTATTCATCCTAGAATCATTTTATCTGAAGAACTGACAAATATAGAATTCATGGCAGCCTGTAAGTGCAATGTGCAGGCCAACTCTTCCTCAGTCGATCCAAGAAGGCTTTAGTCAAGCAGGGAATGACCAAATTAGGAGTGAACTCAAAACCTTGAGGCTTGGCTCCATACTGGTAGTCAAGCCTATGAGAATTATAGTAAGTACCTCAGCGGAGAGTAGTAAGAAGACCGTACATCAGATACGTCCGAATGGTGACATAGGTAATCTTCCACCAAGGTACTAACCAACGGATGTTGATTATAGCTCGAGAACGGATCCAATCAACCCACTCGGCATATGAAGAAGCTGGATGAATTAATTTCCTCACAGAATGGTGTCGGGGTAGATATCTGGTGTATTCCACAGATGAGGTGTCAAGCAAGCAGAAGCACTCCTGTAACTAGATCTGTAAAGAAACAGAATCTATATTAAAAATATTTTAAAAAAGGATCCCACTAGGTTGAAAACCCTTAATTTTTAGCCAGTCTGGTCCAATATATTTTAATTAGTCTAAAATAATTTTTATGTTATCTTAATTAAATAATATTAGTTTTAGTTTAGATTTTATAATTAATAAAAAATAAATAAATAAAAATAAAAATAAAAATCGGTGACTAAAAAATTCGTCGCCGAAAAGTTAGGACAAAATGGCCTTGGGCGAAATGCCCAGCACGCCAGCGCTTGCAAATTTCCACGGCAATCCTCGCAACAGTTTTTTTTTTCCAGCAAAATTTTTTCGACGCAATTTTTTTCGAAACCAAATTTTATTTGGTTTTTGTTTCCTTTTCTTAATTAATGTTAGTTTCCATAAACAAGTTAAATTAATCATCTAATTTTCTGATAAATAACACTAAAAACAACACAAAAAGGAGGGGGGAATCGAGTGAAGGAAAAACTTAGAAAAAGAGATCGGACTTTAAAACTTTTTGGCATTGAAAATGATCAGACTTTTTAGAGAAGAATAAACAAACAAACAATCAATCCATCAAAGGCAGCCATCTTGCCTTTGCTCTTGTTCATCCAAGAAGCAATTTTTGGTGGAACCAACAAATGATGGTATGGATATCTAATCTCTTTTTTTCTTACAGTAGCTTCAATCATCCAATTGTTTCTTTTGATTTTAAAAACCTTAATTCATTTCTTTGTTTTCCAAAAATCTTAAAATTTTTGTTTCTTCTAAAACCTAAGAACCTTAATCTATTTTTTCAAAATCTTAAAACCCTAATATACTTTCCAACTTTTCAAAACCTTAAATCGTTTCATTAATTTACCAAAACCCTAATCTGCTTTCCAACTTTCCAAAACCCTAAATTGAATCCTTTTATTTCCAAAAATCCTAAAAAATATCTTTTCTATTTCTATAAACCTTAAATCATTTTGTTTATTTCCAAAAGCTTTTAAAAACTCTAAACTGGTTTTCTTCTAATTCTTTTTCCAAAATTCCAAATGTTTTGTTAAATATCCAAACCCTAAATTTAACTTATAGCTCCTAAAATCACATAAAGCTTTATAAAACTATAAATTGTTTTCTCAAATTCCAAAATCAAATACATCTTCCGAAACACTAAAAACCCTAATTCAACTTCAAAACCCAAAGACAGTAACCCCAAACTAGTAATCTAAACCCTAAGTGTTCTTAAACCCTAATTCCATTAAAATCTTAAACCCTAGCTTTTCTAAACCCTAATCCTTAAAACTCTAAAACCTTATAAACCTAAATGTTAAAATTCAAGCACAGTAAGCCTAAAAACAACAATCCAGTAGCTAATAATCATTAACCTAACGTTTTAAAGTATCCAAACCCTAATTTCATAATTTTACCACTCAAACCCTAATTTGGTTAATCAAAGAACCTTATCAATCTCTTAAATTATAAAACTTTAACCCATTTCAATTCCTTTCAAACTTACAATAGCATAAACTTTAATATATTAAAATCCCAAAATGTTAATATTAATTAAAGAACTTTAAATGGAAATAGTAAACGTCAATTTGTATTTTTACTTGCTTTATTTGATTATGTAGTCTATTATATGCTTTGATTTATTTGCAATGCTTTATTTAATTTATTGTGGATGGATCTTTATTTTATATTTTGGTGATATCTTTGATGAATGATTTATTTATGGTGAATGGTTATTTACTTTATCGATTTATTTAGATTTTCAAATGTTGTAAGAGGTATGTTTCCACTTTGTGGGTACCTCACTAATTAAGTTCTATGTAATTTAAATCGCTTTTATATTTTGGATCAATGTAAATGACATGTTTCTACCTTTTGCTGGGTGTCCTATTTAGTTTAGACATGGAGGATGTAAGGGCATGTTTCCATCTTCGGATGGGTGTCCATTTATTTGTTTTGCTTGGACTTTGTTTTGATTTTAATATAACGATGCTTTATTTCAATTATTGTGTGTAATATGGATAATATTGTTATACTTAAGAATTCTATAATATTAATACCTGTAAAGGAGGCCAGTTCCAATGAACTGGGCATTGTGGGGGTGCTGGGCCATTTCTCACCTTCCCCACACGTACCCAACTTTTTGAACCCATTAGGGGATTGGGGATTCCTTAGGAATTGAGCCATCCACCCATTTCTTTTTCCCGGCCTGTCTGGATGGCGACTCCATTTTCTCCGGACTTAGGTCCGTGTTCTTTAAGGCCTCGAGCCTAAATAGTCCGAAGTTGCAAGAACCATTCCACCGAGAGTGGGGGTGAAAATCCCCTCTCACAGTGGCAACTCCAGTGGGGATAAGAGAAGTTGATTCTGTCGGTCTTTATATTATTCTATTCTTTCTTATAATGATATTATCCATTGCATCATATTAGATTGCATCATGTGCGTGAGTTAGGATGCCTGTGTTACCCGTGTTGTGTTATGTAAGGGATACCATACTTTCACTCAAGGTATGGAGATCGAGCATTGCATAAGCACTCATATCCTCGTACCATTTGGTATATACTTGCTATGGGACCTAATCCTTTTTACCCAAAGACTAAAGCTCATGTAATTGGCCTAGTTACATTCCTTAGGTTTCTATCCCAAATGCATGTCGTTTGACTATGGTTAATTTATCTTAGCTTAAATCATGGCTTATTTGGTTTGTTCTTTTTTTAATATGACCCAAGTATATTTATAAGCTCAAATAAATTTTTCTTTAAAGTCCAAACGACCAAAGCTATTTTCAAAACTTTTCAAGATGGTCTTTGGACATAAGACTTTTCTAAAAAGAAATGAAAAATTCTTTTGCTCATAACCCAAATACAAAGCCCAAACTATGTTTTTTCTAAAATCATTTTACAATTGGCTTAGAAATAAAATTATTTTTACAAAGAGCTTGCAAATTATTTAGGTCAACTATGAAATACCAAAAATCGATTGTGAGCCTAGTTTATACTAAGAATAATTAATCATGTAACACCCCTATATCCCGTATACGTACACAGCATGCTATTACGATCGTAATATACGTATAATGAATATAGAAATGCCACGATATACTTAACAAATGACTCATCCCTTTTACAAAAACATGAACAAATTTAAATCATTTAAAAGAAACTATAAAAGACAAAAGATAAAATGTTTATTTAAAAGCAGCGGAAAATGTAACAAATATTTACAAATATATATATATACATCAAAATTCGAGTTTTACAAAACATAAATTATATACATGTTTGGCAGTATGTCCTTGATCTTTAAGCTCCACTATCCACACCTCAAATCTAGACTCTACTCGGCCTAGAGGAACTCTCCGATTCTTCCCTGTCACCTGCGTGATAAACCACAATCGCGCTAAGCCAACGGCCTAGTGGTACAAACTACAAGGATATCATGCTATAATGAAATGCCAATGTCATATCATCCAGCATACAAGTGATTCTCAAGAATCTCATATTTCATGACATTACCTTTCATTGTATCAAACATTCGTGTTATCAATTATAGGACATAGTGAACTCAAAACAAGCATAGATCTCAATATTTATTTATTCATCATTTATAAAATCACATAGAAAAACAAAGACAAGCAAGGGCCCAAAAAGAAACTAATATGTTATTCAAAGTTCAGAGTTACTGCTTTGGTCCATATCATAATCATCAAGCCCATAGGCAACATATATAGATATATCTCTATCCATGGATAGGGTAACAGACCCAGTCTCTTGGACCTCACCCACTAAACTCGAGGAGATCCTCAACCAGGTAAGACTGTTACCTGTAACAAACCCAGTCTCTTGGACCTCAACCCGGATAAACCAAGGAGATCCTCAACCCGGTAAGACTGTTACTATAAATCATATTTCACATTTATCAACTGGAATCGGCTTACGACCCGGTCTTTTCACCTATCCAGTAATTCATAGGCATGCCGCCAAACTCAAAACTCTGAAAGTTGAATAACACATTAGGCACACAGTCTTTTCATTTATTTATATCTTTACACATTTCTTTCTCAATTCATTTCATTCTCATAATCAATTAGGCAACTATGCCTCAATTATAATTTATTTGCATCATTATAGCCAACAATCATGGCTTCTCATCACATAAAAATATCATCATAACCAACAATCATGGCTTCTCATCACATCAAAATATCATCATAACATTGATTTCACATCTCTTTATGTCTCAATTCTCATTATATCACTTCATCATTCAAGTATACATAATCAATTTCATTAAACATATATATTATATTCATCACCATATAGGCAACATATCCCAATCATGTCATTTACATTATTAGAATCAACACATTGTATCTCAACTCACATTAATCAATTTATCATTTAGATGTACATAACCAATGACATTAACACACATTTTAGATGCTCATCAATCATCTACATTATATCAAACATAACATTATTCATAAGTATCAATAATGCATTTGATTTCCTACCATATTTTCAAATGGATGATATGTCCCAACATTATATGAATATATGCAATCATGTAGTTTGTACTTACCTTAAGCACCACTTATACAAATCTATACACTTCTTCTTCCAACAATTCTTCACCTCTTAAATTAGGACAAATCACCTTCTTCCAAAACCAAGTCCAAAAAATGGTACAATACATGAATTCCAATATAATTTATCACTTAATAACCTCATCTTAGACCTTTAGATCACAAATTATAATTCAATAACACATGTTAGAGCCCATGGCCGTGGCCACCCCAACCCCCACGGGCGTGGGTTAAAGAATGGTTCTGCCTCCCTTGCTCTAAACCTCCACGGCCATGGCAACCAAGGCCACGGGCGTGGCATCCAAAATGCTACTACTTCTGACCAAAGTCACATATTCTAAGCTTACAACTCCAACAAACACAAACAACATGAAGATCTATGAAAATAATTGATCAAACTCAAGTTAAACATCACTCACCACTTGAAAACCCTAAAACCAACAACACTCTTACTCTTTCAATACCAACATCAACTTAACTTATCATCTTCAAACCAAAACCAACACCACAATCAATTAAATTAAACATATTCCAACATATAAAAATCAACACAACCCTACTTTCAAACATCAACCATCAAACTTTTACACAACTTCAAATAAACAAGAGAAATCAAGAGAGAACTTACCAAAATTGATGAATCTTCAAAATTTTCTAACTCAATCACTTGAATCTTCCTTCAATTTGAAACTTGGAACTCAAAACAACCTCTTGCTCTCTTGTCTTGGTGATGCCCGGCCACCCAAAAGAAAAGAAGAAAATGAAAGAAACAAAAGAAGCAAAGTCAAATTTCTCTTCTCTTTAAACCTCCACCAAGCATTCCAAATGAGAAATTACTTAAATACCCTCATCCATTTATTTTAACTTCCTTTCATTTACATGCCATTTTTAGTAATTTCATACATAACAAAATAAATATCTTCTTCCTTTGACCATCCATTTGACTTGTGTATATGTTTTATATATTCCCATATATACAACATATACACTCTCTTTTAAATTATTTTCTCTTTCCAATAACATATACATTTTAATTCAAATAAAACAACAATTATACCAAAACTTCTAGGGCACATTTTGGGATATTACAAATCATGGGCTTGTTTTTGGCATGAATGATTAGTTACTTTTTCAAGTGAGAAATCTATTTATAATAAGCCTCTTAATTTAGTTTTAATCCAATATAGCATAAAAGCTACTTTAGTTGGTTGAATGGATTAAAACCTAATTAATGGGAATTATCATAACCTGATTTCCATTTTCAAAAATATAACTATTGGTTGAAATGTTCAAGGGAAATATTCAAAAACAAGGTACCCCATGTTGGTATTCTGTTAACCATATACCTAGGAAAAGAGACTCGCCATTCGTGTGTGGATGTTATAAGGTTGGAAGGAGCGTTCTAATTATCTTTCTTTGTTAATTGTTTGTGCATACATGCATACATACATACATGTGCATCTCATATCATTAATCCTCTCTGGCTCATAGCCCAGGATTATGACAGTTCAAAAGCTTACAACAATCTGACCTATGCCGGAGACGAAGAATCTAGCAACGACTCAATCACTTGCTCACCAAAAGCAATGGAGCCCAAACAAATTCAAAGAATGGTGGATGAAGCCCTCAATGGCAAGATGGAAGAAATAAAAGAGGCCCTAGCTGAGACCATGAAGAACCAATTGACTGCAATTTTAGAAAATCATGCCGAAGCATCTGCTCGCACTAAGAAGCCAAGGGACAAAGGGAAGGCTAAAGTTGGTGAAGTAGTTTTTGATGATGAAAAGGTGATCATTGATGATGATGATGATTGGGCTCAATACTACCAAGATGCTCAAGACAAGAACAAAGAGCCTAAGATTGTTGAAAGATTAGCTATAAAGAAAATCGAAACTTCTAATATTGAAAAGCTGATTACTGATTTAGAAAAGAAATTTGAGAAGAAACTGAAAACCGAGGAAATGTCCGAAGTTGAAAAATTATTTGAGCTAGATGAAGAAGTTCCATACAAGTTCAAGATGCCATCTTTCGCGAAGTTCGATGGAACCGAAAATCCTCATCTCCATGTGAAGCAGTATATCACTGCCATGCAGTCTGCTCGATCTACTAAGGCTCAAACTCTAAGGTACTTTTTGCTCTCATTGGACCCTGTTGTCCAAAATTGGTTCAATACCTTAGATGATGAAACACAAAAGAGTTGGGATTTGCTTTACAAAGCCTTCATCCAACAATATTGATATAATGTCGAGATGGAAGTTACCTTAATGGAAGTGGAGTCCATTAGGCAAAGGTCGAATGAGAATTTTGTGGATTATGTGAAGAGATGGAGAAACAAGGCTGCTTTACTCAAGAAGAGGCCCGATGAATCTGATCAAATAAGGATGATTGTGAGAGGAGGGTTTCCTAGTCTTCGTGAGAGGATGTCTCATACACTCATCCGTGATTTCAAAGATCTCCTCCAAGCTGGTCTACAAATTGAAGAATGGGAAAGAGAGAAGAATCACTTTTCAATAAAAAGGAATGAGAAAGGGAATTACTAGTCTGGAAATCAAAGCGCGCAAAAAGAAGTCGGTGTTAATACTACTAACCAAATAACAAGAAGGCAGTTTTTAGAATTAGGCAAATCGATATCTTGGGTTCTCAATAAGCTTCAAAGAAAAGGATTGTTACAACCCTTAAATCCTCGCCCTTTGCCTAATCCTCTCCCACCTAATTTTGACACTAAAGCATTTTGTCAATTTCATCAAATGCAAGGGCATGACACGGATAGATGTGTGAGGTTGAGACATGAGATCCAAAATTTAATTGATAGTGGAAAGTTGCCCAAGCCCAACGAGCCGAACACCAAAGACAATCCATTACCCAAGTTCAATAGAGTACCTCCACCGGCAACCTTCATGATGGGAAAAGGATTGGAAGAAGATTTTGTCTTATCCTCTTTTCAAGATGGAAATATTGAAGATGTGAAAGGAAAAGAAGCTTAACTCAACAAACATTCCTTAGCTTGAATGTTGCTTTTTAAGTTTACTTTCTTTAATATTTAATTGAAACAATTGTATTTTGCAAATTTAAATTTGTTTGAATAAATTACTTTCATCAAAATTTTATTGGTCTTTGTTCATTTTGGTGCTCAACCGATGAGGAATCTAGCTTGATAATTCATGAATTAATATATTTATGTATCATGACTTGAATAACTTTACTAGATGAGGGAATTGCTCTATAACATTGAGTTGTGTATGCTTACTTAGAGAGGGCTCCTGCATAATGACCTTTGTCTAGGTCCTAGTCAGTCTTAGAACATGCTTTGACAAACTTTCAAGGCGAAATTCAACTCTGCTTATTTAAGGGAGAAATGATCTAGGCATTGTTTGACGAGCCAACAACTTGTATCCACCCTATTAGATATCAATCCCTAGTTGTCCTTTTTAACCTTCATAAAATTTTAGCTTTCTTTTCATTGGCTTACAAACCCCAACAACCTACCCTGAGCTGTTGTGATACTTTTGACAAATCTTATGATCACTAAGATGAAGAGGCAAGAAGATCAAAGAAAGCAATGATTAGTCAAGATCATGAGGATAGTCGAAGTTCTGAAGACCATGAAGGTAGTTAATGTTTTCAAGACCATAAGGATAGTTGATGTTCTCAAAACCACAATGGTAGTTGAAGTTCACTTAATATCTCCAATATATCAAGACAACATCAACATCAGAGTAACAAATGATTCATCCCTATTAAAGAAGATTTATGTTACTCCACTCATCCATTATTGGAAGCCCAAGTTAGTCCAAATAAAATAACTCTTTTAGAGCTAGAACCAACCAAAAAAAAAGAGAAAAGAAAAGAAAAGAAAGAAAAAGAAAGAAAAAGAGGAAAAGAAAAGGACAAAAGAAAAGGGAAAAAGAAAAAAAAGAAGAAAGATAAAACCTAAAAAGGCAGTTCAGAAAGCCAACTGAGTTCTCTTTTACCTAAAGCAGTAAAAGGCTTCCATTTGGTTCATAAGGACATTTTGACTTGAATTGGTCCAACCCAACCAAAGATTCAATCAAAATTGGAGAAAAAAGGAGAAAGACCATCCAGTAAGTTCTGTACTTAACAGTCCGACAAGGAAGAAGGACAAAATGATAAAATGCTCAAAAAAAGGGAAGAGAAAAGAAAAATAAAAAGAAAGAAAAGGGAGAAGAAGAAAAGAAACGAATTTGGGTATCAAACTTTTTGCAAGGGCAAAGATTGTCCTAATTAAGATCCGGATTAATGCCAAGAAGATAGAAAGAACTTGGAGTCTAGTAAAATTACTCCCGGCTGTCTAAAGTTCAAAGAAGAAATTTGTAGTGTGAAGGTTTGTCCATTGTGTCACAACGGCTCCCACTTATAAATGGCCTTCATTTAACCCATGTCCGTTATAGACCCCATTTCAAGCCTATTAAAGACATGTTGATCTCTCTTGGTAAGTAGAGTCTATTAGTGGAGATAGTTTGAATAAGTATGCATATGAGATAGACAATATTTAAACTCAATGAGACCTTTGGCAAAGTAATGTGTAGATGCCTATCTGAAGTGCAACAATTCTTGCTTAAATAAAAATGATTCCCGAGTTTAGTACAGTAGCTAGAGTTGTCATGTTATACATATGTTAATTTGGAAAAATCAAGTCCTGAGGTACATTGACATTGATTTGGCAAAGCCAACATTTGATTTCAAAATAAAAATTCAAAAAATAATAAAAAATGTTTTTGTCATATAAAGCTTTCAAGTTAAGGGAAGTATTTTGAACCTCGAAGGACACATTGGGCAAGGAAATGATGATGATAAAAAATAAAAGAAAGGAGTTACAGTAAAGGTAGAAATTATGTATTGCCATTATTATTATGCTTATTGTACAATATTTATACATCACTAAGAAGGTGGTGGTAAGTCATCAAATAAAGCCCTGAAAAAATCATCGCCTGTTAGAGGAGGAGGCAAACCACTCATCCCGAGTTCGCCTGGAGTAGGAGCACCAAAATCCCTATTACCTTGGGGTTCTGATCTATCATGATCCTCATCAAAAGTAGATGAAATGATCTCATGGTCATCAGTCTGGGGCCTCTTGATGAAGAAGCGCCAGGATCCCTCATCCCCTGAAATCGAAAGTCTCAAAAATTTTGTTCTGATTGATGATACAAAATTTTGAAATGAGAAGCCTGCTGACGACTTGCAGCCAACTCTTCTTGAAGTTTCTTATTTACTGTGAGCCAGAAAGGAAAAAGGTAAGAACATACATAATCATGCATACATATAGCATAAATTACCATGAAATAAGGAAACTCACTAAGTAATTCATATCAATGCCCTGCGGATGAGATGGCATATCTGGAGGGATAGAATGAGTAAATGAAGGGGAAGTAAAAGAAGGTCTAGCCTCATGATCAAATGAGCCAACAGCCTGCAACAATCATTAAAGAATCAAAAAGAAAAAAGTAGTTGCAAGGGAACAATGGTAAAGTTTTACCTGAGAAGTGCTAGCCCCAAGATGTGGAACGAACTCTCCTGCATCTCCATGATTTTCCTCTTCATCTCTACCATCATTTTCTTCGAGAATTTCCCATACACCAATAGGAGATACATCAAAGTTCAAAAGCCTTGCTTGAATAAAATGGACATAAGATGCACCCGGTAGATGGAGAAATGTCTCAACACCATAACCGTATCGAGCTGACCACCATGCATCCTACGGTATTGATATAATATTTAAATTAAATTTCGGGCAATGCATTGGGACCCTCCGCTGCTCTGGACTAAGAAACCACTCATAAACTCTCTCTCCGAGAAACCAGCCACTAGACACTGGGCCAACGATGACTCGACGAGAATGTTGGAAAGATAGCGCAACCTTCATGAAGGGAGACCAGCTTGTCTACTCTTCTGGGTTCCACCAGGCCAAATTCACCTACAAGATAACATAAAGGTAAGTAAACTTTCATATAAATTTTAAAGCATACTAACACTATTTTACCTAGTCCCAGGTTAAGTGACTCAACATGAAGTGTTGGGTATGCACGTGGTGAGAGTCGGGAACGTCCACACGATTAGACAACCAGAAATTTAATCTCGGATACCCGACCCTCTCTCGGGAAATACCAGGCACCTTCACAAGGTTGTGTTCATATGCCCATGCCTACAACAATAATAGTAAAGATCAAATTCATACAAGAAAGGAGTGGAATTGACATTGGTGGAAGAAGAATACCTCAACAACCGCCATCAAGCCGACAAAAGACTTCTTATTTTGGCAAATTTTATCAAGACCATGGTAAAGACAGGCGAGACCAGCTTCACCCCAGCCATAAGATGGTGCCGTTCTAAAATAAGAAAGGGCCCTCAATACTGATAAATGGATGGAGGATCCAGTGCTGCCTAAGATGGTCGATCTAAGCAAATATAACAAAAATCCTCGAGCATACTGTTGGGCCGTGTCTCTGTGAACCCATCCTTCGTAGTTCATCCAATAACTACGAAATGGCTCCATCTTTATCTTAAACGGCCCTTTATACGATGGTTCCATACCAATTAATTCCTGAATTTCTTCAAATGTCAAAATATCATTGGTTAGAGGAACAGGAACACCATCATATCGAAGCCCAATTATAGCAGTAAAATCTACCGGACCAACTGTCATCTCTCCAATGGGCAAGTGGAAAGTATGAGTTGTGTCCAACCATCGTTCTTCAAGTGCCTGAACTACGTTTCGGTCTATCAAATACTCCTCGGATGGCAATTGTAAGATGAAGCTCTCAAAGCCGCAATCTCGAATAATTTGCCTTACCCGAGAAGGCACTACCTCATACCATTGTCGGGCTTTGTAGATACACCCTCCGGCCCGAACAAAGTAATGATCACACTAACACGGAGCCAGGTAAGTTAATACTAGGTAAGTACATATTATTCTATCTGCTTAAATTAATATATTTTTCCTAAATTTTCTAAAAAATAATAATATAAAAACATAAATAAAAAATAAAGACAAACATAATAATAATAAAAAAATATAAAAAAAGAGATAAAAAATAAAAGAAAAAAATGAAAAAATATACAAAAAAAAATAACAAAAGACAAAAAAAAATCAAAAAAAAAAGAAAAAGAAGAAAAACTTACCGTGCTCTCTTGGTTTGAACTACGATGAAGCGGCATCCCTGCTAGTAGATCTATATTTCCATCCTCATGATGACGAATAAACTCCAATAACTCGACATTAGAATGAGTTCCTGATCTTGAAGCATTCATTTTTTTTAAAACTATATGCTAAATTTGAAAGAATTACAGTAAGGAACGAAATCAACTAATTTGATGTGAATGAAATGAAGAAATTCGTTCGTTTATATAGAGGAATGGCAAGGAAAAAAACAAAATTCAAAAAAGTTAATTTTACTATTGATAAATAGTAAATTTCACTATTGAGGAATAGTAAATTACTATTGATGAATAGTAAATTTTACTATTTATAAATAGTAATTTACTATCTATAATAGTGAACTGCTATTTACAAATAGTAGGTTACTATTTACGAATAGTAAATAGTGCATAAACAGTAATTACACAGTAATATAAATAGTAAATTCAATCATTCAATTTAATCATTCAAATACTTGTGTGTATATAAATATTTTTATACGCAAGGGGCAAGAAGAAGACATGTGCATAAAAATTTATCCAAACTTTTAGAAACCAAAAAATTATTTTTTGTAGATAATTAAATCTTTATTAGCTTGGGTCCAGAATCTAAAATTGCTTCTAAGTCCAGAATTTAGTTCGGGTCCAGAACCCAAATTAACCTTAGGTCCAGAACCTATAATCTCTTCTAAGTCCAGAACTTAGCTCCGGTCCAGAACCCAAATTATCCTTAGGTCCAGAACCTAGAATCTCTTCTAAGTCCAGAACTTAGCTCAGGTCCAGAACCCAAATTATCCTTAGGTCCAAAACCTAGAATCTCTTCTAAGTCCAGAACTTAGCTCGGGTCCAGAACCCAAATTATCCTTAGGTCCAGTACCTAGAATCTCTTCTAAGTCCAGAACTTAGCTTGGGTCTAGAACCCAAATTATACTTAGGTCCAGAACCTAGAATCTCTTATAAGTCCAGAACTTAGCTCGGGTCCAGAACCCAAATTATCCTTAGGTCCATAACCTAGAATCTCTTCTAAGTCCAAAACTTAGCTGGGGTCCAGAACCTAAATTTTTCTTAGGTCCAGAACTTAGTTTGGGTCTAGAACCCAAATTACACCTAAGTCCAGAACCTAAAATTATCCTTGAGTCCAGAACTCGAACCGGGTCCAGAACCCAAAACCTCAACCATCTCAAAAATTGAGTCTTATTGCTTTTTACTCTCTTTTACTAAAGTCTCAGATCGTTCAAGCAGGGGGCAAACTGTAGACCCTTAATTTTTGGCCCAGTCCGGTCCAATATATTTTAATTAGTTCAAAATAATTTTTGTGTTGTCCAATATATTTTCATTAGTCCAAAATAATTTTTGTATTATCATAATTAAATAATATTAGTTTTAGTACTTAGTTTTTATAATTAATAAAAAATAAATAAATAATAAATAAATAAATAAATAAACAAAAATTAAAATAAAAATCGTCGCCAAAAAGTTAGGACGAAATGGCCTTAGGCTATTTCGCCCGTAGGAAAGTCCTGGGGTGAAATGCCCAGCACGTCAACGCTCGCAAATTTCCACGGCAATCCTCACAGCAGTTTTTTTTTCCAGCGAAATGTTTTTGACGCAATTTTCTTTGAAACCAAATTCTATTTGGTTTTGATTTCCTTTTCTTAATTAATGTTAGTTTCTGTAAACAAGTTGAATTAATAATCTAAATTTCCTATAAATAACACTGAAAACAACATAAAAAGGAGGGGGGGGGAATCGAGTGAAGGAAAAACTTAGAAAAAGAGATCGGACTTTAAAACTTTTTAACAGTGAAAACGATCAGACTTTTTAGAGAAGAATAAGCAAACAAACAATCAATCCATCAAAGGTAGCCATCTTACCTTTGTTCTTGTTCATCCAAGAAGCAATTTTGGTGGAACCAACAAACGAAGGTATGGATATCTAATCTCTTTTTTCCTTACAATAGCTTCAATCATCCAAATGTTTCTTTTGATTTTAAAAATCTTAATTCGTTTCTTTGTTTTCCAAAAATCTTAAAATTGTTGTTTCTTCTAAAACCTAAGAACCTTAATTTATTTCTTCAAAATCTTAAAACCCTAATCTACTTTCCAACTTTTCAAAACCTTAAATTGTTTCATTAATTTACCAAAACCCTAATCTGCTTTCCAACTTTTCAAAACCCTAAATTGAATCCTTTTATTTCAAAAAACCCTAAAAAATATCTTTTCTGTTTCTATAAACCTTAAATCATTTTGTTTATTTCCAAAAGCTTTTAAAAACTCTATATTGGTTTTCTTCTAATTCTTTTCCAAAATTCCAAATGTTTTGTTAAATATCCAAACCCTAAATTTAACTTACACCTCCTAAAATCACATAAAGCTTTATAAAACTATAAATTGTTTTCTCAAATTCCAAAATCAAATACATCTTCCGAAACACTAAAAACCCTAATTCAACTTCAAAACCCAAAGACAGTAAACCCAAACTAGTAATCTAAACCCTAATTCCCTTAAAATCTTAAACCCTAGCTTTTCTAAATCCTAATCCTTAAAACTCTAAAACCTTATAAACCTAAATGTTAAAATTCAAACACAGTAAGCCTAAAAACAACAATCCAGTAGCTAATAATCATAAACCTAATATTTTAAAGTATCCAAACCCTAATTTCATGATTTTACCCCTCAAACCCTAATTTGGTTAATCAAAGAACCTTATCAATCTCTTAAATTATAAAACTTTAATCCATTTCAATTCCTTTAAAACTTACAGTAGCATAAACTTTAATATATTAAAATCCCAAAATCTTAAATATTAATTAAAGAACTTTAAATGAAAACAGTAAACGTCAATTTGTATTTTTACTTGCTTTATTTGATTATGTAGTCTATTATATGCTTTGATTTATTTGCAATGCTTTTTTTAATTTATCGTGGATGGATGTTTATTTTATATTTTGGTGATATCTTTGATGAATGATTTATTTATGATGAATGGTTATTTACTTTATCAATTTATTTAGATTTCTAAATGTTGTAAGAGGAATGTTTCCACTTTGTGGGTACCTCACTAATTAAGTTCTATGTAATTTAAATCACTTTTATATTTTGTATCAATATAAAGGACATGTTTCTACCTTTTGGCGGGTGTCCTATTTAGTTTAGACATGGAGAATGTAAGGACATGTTTCCATCTTCGAATGGGTGTCCATTTATTTGTTTTGCTTAGACTTTGCTTTGATTTTAATATAATGATGCTTTATTTCAATTGTTGTGTATAATATGGATAATATTATTATACTTAAGAATTCTATAATATTAAGACCTATAAAGGAGGCTGGTTCTAATGAACCGAGCATTGTGGGGGTGTTGGATCATTTCTCACCTTCCCTACACGTACCCAACTTTTCGAACCCATTAGGGGGTTGGGGATTCCTTAGGAATTGAGTCATCCACCCCTTTCTTTTTCCTGGCTTGTCCGGGTGGCGACTCCATTTTCTCCTGAGTTAGGTCCGTGTTCTCTAAGACCCCGAGCATAAACAGTGCCGAAGTCGCAAGAACCATTCCACCGGGAGTGGGGGCTAAAATCCCCGCTCACAGCAGCCTAGGCAAAAATTAGAGTGGTCTGCTAGTTTTGAAAATCTGTAAGGGTGATCTAAGAACAATTAAGACCAAAATAAAAATAATAAGAATAAAAAAAGCAAAAAGAAGAAAAAAACAAGCAAAGGAAAGAATAGGAATAATGCACCGACAAAGTAAATGTTTGCAACAATTAGTCATGGGAGCACAGTGCACAATATTTATTGCATATCTAAAAATATTTTTTATGCATAAAAATATTTTTTCACTATAGGGGCAAGGGTATATAAGGAGATAACCAATATAGTAGACACTTAAAAAATAGCTTATTTTTTGCTTTTGTGAAATCAAATTTTTATAGATATTTTGGGTTCAGAATCCAAATCCAATCTCGGGTCCAGAATCCAAATATAGTCTTGGGTCCAAAATCTAAATCTAGTCTCGAGTTCACAACCCAATCAAATCTCGGGTCCAGAACATAAATCCAGTCTTGGGTCTTGAACTCAGAACCAAATCTTGGGTCCAAAACCCAAATCCATTCTTTGGTCCAAAAACCTATTGTCCCAAATTAGCAACGAAGGAGGGGGGGTAAATTGGTTGATTAGAGAATTAATGATCAATTAAAAATTTTGAGAAATAAGAAGAGAAGATAAAGATGGAGTAGAGTAGAGAAGATTGAACACAAGAGATTTATAATGGTTTGGATTTACCTTAATCCTACATCCACTTCCTTAACAACTTGTTAAGGTACTAATCTTGAGTTTTTACAAGCTTAACTCCAACTTGGTGTTTTCACAAGCTCACACCAAACTTTAACAAGGCTTGAGATCAATCCTCACAACCCTTACAAGAGTTTTCTCAAGGCTCACTCTAAAATCTAAGTGTTTTAATGCTAACACTTAACTTACAATGGCATTTTTGATGCTCACACCCAACAATCAAACAATAAAATGTTAATTATAGTAAAAGAAATTGAAAGTATATTTCTTTGGCTATTAGAATCACAATTACCTTCAAACAAGAGGTTTCTTGGGGTATTTATAGCCATTTGGACTTAAACTAGCCATTTGAAGTGGTTACCATATGTTTAAAGCTTGTCTTCCACTAATTTGGTACCTGAGATCCTTTGTACGGTTGCATTACCCACTTGTGTAGTCGTACAATTCAAATATCTCTCTAACAGCTAACTTCAACGGTAAGATTTTATTATTTGACAGGATCTTCTATGCCCATAATCACATGTCTTACAATCGCACATTGCTTTGTTCAGTTGAACAATACAATTTTATCATTTAATTTAAATTTCTTCATCTGTGTGTCCAATTATCATTCATCCAAGGTATTTAGCACTAAGATTCAAATATATTATACTTGTGCGGTCAATCAGTTGTCTTGGGAGATCACACAAATGATTGAGCATTAAGGAAGTACCGCACGGGCTAACAGCTATCTCTTCTGCCATTTTTGAGTTTTTAGGTCATTAGGTTGTGTGGTTGCTCGGGCTAGTAGTGCAGTCGCATGCCTACCTTGCGACATGGTTGCACTGCACATTGAGATTGCAAACCCTTATGTAAGTTTATAAATTTAACTCAATTTTTTGTGCAGTCGCTCATTGCTCGGGTGTGATCGCACGTCTGCCTCGCAACTGGACTACATTGCATAGTGAGACAGTGAGCTGCTATGTAAGCTTTGTGAAATTTATCTCGGTATAATATGTAGATGCTCAGTTGGCTCAGGCGATCGCACATCTAGCTCAGATTCCAACTGCACAGCTTAGCAAACCTGCAATTCTTTCTGTAACTTCGATACATTTATCTTGCAACTTTTTGTGGTAACTCGGTGGACTTGGGCAGTCCCACAAAGGTTAGGGTTTCATGCCTTCAATAACAAACTTGTTTGAAATCATTAGTACATATCAATTTGATTGTCAATGATCAAAATAGAGTTTAATTGTCCAATAATCTCAATTTAATTATCCAACAATCTCCAACTTTGTGACTTTGGCAATCAAATTGAAATTAATTTTGAAAATAATTAAGTGCATGCTTCAAATGCAGTTCAAATACAAATGCTTAATGTCAATGTTGTTTGATTATGGTTAGTTGCTTCCCCTCAAATAATTTTCCCCCTTAATGTATGGAGTATGTTCAATTTTAATTTAAGTTTTTAAGTTTTCTTCCCTTTGTATAACCTTAGTAAAATTCATACAACTTCTCCCCCTTTGACAAAGGCAAAAAGGAAATAAAAATAAGATAATTCATTAAACGAAAAGCAACATTTCATTAAAGAGAAATTGTAATACAAGATAAAAAGGAAATGCAAAAAAGGAAACAAGTACTAGGAAAAAATCAAATGTGAAAAATAAAAGAAAGTACAAATGAAGTAACTAGTATGAAACTTTTTCTTTTTCCTTTTCTTGATGGTGGAGGAGACAGTGGAGTGCTTTCATCATCATCACCATTAAGAGAAGGAGAGGGAGTGTAACCATGAGATGATTGGGAGGATTCTTCATAAGGGCTTTCAATGTTCTCACTCACATCCCATTCACTCAACTCACATTGGGTAAGGTCAAACTGCCCTTGTATCTCATATATGTTATGATGAATATGAAATAAGAGGTCAACCTTCTTATGGAGCTTAGTGATCCTCTTTGTTACATCCTTCTTAAAATGAGTAAATTGCTTTAGGGTTTTGGAGGACTCACCCTTTTCTTTGGGAGGTTTGGGAGGTTTGGAAGGTCTAGGAGGGTGCTCAACTTCTACATTGATGGATTCTCCTTCTTCCTTGGTAATATGGTACCTAGGCCTCTCTCTCTCTCTTTGGATAACTCCCTTGCCGCCAAAGGTTTACTCATTGTGGTCATCAACCTTTTGGATGCATCTAGCATGTTCAAGGTAGTCTAGGTTGATGGAGTTAGTGGTTGGATCAAGGGGATCACTTAGGATTGCAAGATTTATAAGGGTTAGAAGGCCTAAGTGTCTAACAAGTTGTCTGATTTGGGAGGAGAGAAAGAAGGTGCCTGCCTTATATTTCCCATGATGTAAGAAGGTGTCTATGAGGAACCTAGCACTTTGGATTGGCTCATTATGAACTAGAGCATATAAAAAGAATAAGTCACATTGAGTGACATTTTCATTTCCATAACTTCTTTGGTGGATAGTGTAAGTGATGTTCTATGTAGGAGCCAAAATAGGAGAGTTCTAAAGTGGATAGCTTTTGATGATCTATTATTGTACTCAATCTCAATAGAAAGCTCACTATAAAAAGAAGAGAAATTTTTCAAAGGGAAATCCTTATCCATATAAGAGAAAGCTCTATGGGTTTGGAATACCCAAACTTCACCAAAATCTTCTAAACAGAGGGCAAAGTCTTGATAAAAAAAACCTAAAGTAAACTCCATAAAAACCTATGGGTGCATTATTATTTTTCTCTACCCTTAGAGACATTAGGAATTTACTTGTGAGACTAGGATAACATAACTTATTTGGGAATGTAAAATGCCTCCACCCAATCCTATCAAAGTAGCTATAGATTTCTCCTTGGATGTTTAGGGCTAGGAGCATTCCTTCTGTAAGCATTTTGGTTGGTTCTATGGTCTTTTTCTTAAGCATGTAATACTTAGTTTTCTCTTCTTCTGTTTTGTATGAATACTCTTCCTAGTAAAATGTTTGGGTTTAGGTTGAGGTTGAGGTTCACTAATGACAATCCCTTTTCCCTTAGTTTGGTCTTTCTTTTTGGTAGTCTTGGTTTTGGATGCCTAAGCACAATAAAAGCAAAACATAAAAGAAAATATAGAAATGTAGAAGATAGAGTGTTGATGGAGCTTGAAAAACCTTCAAAGAACTTCTTCTTGATGATCAAAATCTTGAAGGATTGATTGAAAATGAGTTTGAGAGTTTGTAAATATGTATTTTTATGCAAAAGGAGGGTATTTATAGGCAAAATTCAAAAAACTAGCTATTTGTAACCATTTGAGTGAAAAATGGGCTAAATTTTGAAAGTTCCAACATTTAAAAAATTTATCAATTACATATGTTGTGCGGTCGCACAATAGGTTGTGCTATCGCAAGCTCGGTCTAGTGATGTCTACAAACAGCGTGTGCTCGCACAAGTCTGATGTGTGTGTAACGATCGAGAAAATTTGAAAATTTGAAATTGGGTGATCGTCTAAGCTATTGTGCATTCGCACAAGAGAGATTTTTGAAGTTCAGGCTCGGAAGACACTCATTTTTAAAGCTCGGGCTTGAGAGACACGATAATTGCGTGACCGCTCAAGATTTTTAGGTGATCACATGAATGAAGCATATCGATAGGGATTTCGATGATTTTTCAAATGCGCATGATCAAAATAGATTTCGGAAGGGTCAAAGGATTTTCCATCAATCATGCCAATGTGTTGTTTATGAAGTTCAATCATTCCTCATTTAAAGGTTTTGCAAAAATATTGGCAAGTTGGTTTTAGGTGTCAATGAATTCTAAGATTACATTATGATTTTGAACATTATCTGTTAAAAAAATGATGTTTGATGTCTATATGCTTTAACCTAGAATGCTAAATGCGATTCTTTGATAAGTTAATTGCACTTGTGTTATCACACTTAATAGGAATTTGATTAAATATTTTTCCATAATCAAGCAACTGTTGTTTCATCCAAAGAACTTTTGTGCAATAAAAACATACAACAACATATTCGGCTTCCTTGATAGATAAAACAACTGACACTTATTTCTTGCTAAACCAGTAAACTAAGTATTCACCAAGAAAATGACATGCTCCTATGGTGCTTTTTTTGTCTAGTAGACTACAGGCAAAATCTGCATAAAAAAAACTAATATGTCAAAAGCTGTGTTTCTAGGATACCATAGACTTAAATGCAATGTACCATTCAAATATTTTAAAATTATCTTAGTGGCATTCAAATGTGATTCCCTAGGGTAAGATTGAAATCTAGCACACAAATAAACACTATACATTATATCAGGTCTAGAAGCTATTAAGTATAGTAGTGATCCGATAATACCTCGATATTTCTTCTCATCTACTACCTTACCACTTTCATCTTTGTCAAGTTTCAAGGATGTGATCATTAGAGTTTTACTCGCTTTGCAACTATCCATTCCAATCTTCTTGAGAAGTTCCTTTATGTACTTGGATTGATTGATGAAGATCCCATCCTTGCATTTCTTGATTTGTAGTCCAAGGAAGATTTTGAGTTCACCCATCATGCTCATTTCCAATTCCTTAGTCATACAAGTAGCAAATTCCTTGTATAAAGATTCATAAGTAGAACCAAATATAATGTCATCAACATAAATTTGCATAATCAAAAAGTTATATATTTTCTTTTTAACAAAAAGAGTTCTGTCAACCTTGCCTTTTGAAAAACCATTTTCTAGCAAGTAAGCACTAAGTCTATCATACCAAGCTCTTGGAGCTTGTTTCAATCCACATAGTGCTTTGGTAAGTTTGAAAATATGATTTAAAAATTTGTAGTCTTCAAAACCGGCGGGTTGTTCAACATAAACTTCCTCATTTATAAACCCATTTAGAAATGCACTTTTGACATCCATTTGAAATAGTTTAAAATTCATGTGACAAGCAAATGCAAGCAATATTCTAATAGCTTCTAACCTAGCAACATAGGAAAATGTCTCATCATAGTCAATGCCTTCCTCTTGGTTATAGCCTTTGGCTACCAATCTAGCACTGTTTCTAGTAAAGAGACCATTTTCATCAAGCTTATTCCTATATACCCATTTACATCCTATAATTGGATGATCTTTAAGTTTAGGAACAAGTTCCCACACTTTTTTTTCTCTCAAATTGGTTGAGTTCATCTTACATGGAAATCACCCAACATTCATCATTAAGAGCCTCCTCAATGGTCCTTGGCTCAATTTGAGAAACAAAGGCAACATTAGCATCTAAATGTGTAAGTGTAGATCTTGTAGTTACTCCCTTTAATGTGTTACCATTGACAAGTTCTTTTGGATGGTGCTTCTTGTATTGCCAATCTTTGGGTAGTTCTTCAGACTCTTTTTCTTGTTCCATTCTTGTCTCAATTTCATCGTGATTATCCTTTGGAGTATAGTTTATTTCTTATTCTTCAAATGTACCTACAAAATCATCAAGAGCACTATCTTTTCTATGATCAAGTTTAGAGGATTCATAAAAAATAACATGCATTGATTCTTCAACTACTAGTATTTTCTTATTAAGTACTCTGCTTTGCTAGAAGATGAATATCCTAAAAATATGCCTTCATCTAATTTGGATGAGAATTTTCCAAGATTATCTTCGGTATTTAATATGAAGCATTTACATCCAAACATTCTAAGGTATGAAATTTTGGGTTTTCTACCATTCCAAAGCTCATAAGAGGTTTTGTTTATTAAAGGCCTTTCGTAAACATGATTTGAAACATAACATGCAGTATTAATGGCCTCTGCCCAAAAGTAAAATGGTAAATCATACTCATTGAGCATTGTCCTAGCCATTTATACAAATATTATATTTTTCTTTTCAACCATGCTATTTTGTTATGGTTTTATAGGAGCTAAAAAATTATATGAAATACCAAACTCATTGCAAAAATTTTTAAAGTTTTCATTTTCAAATTCTTTGCCATGATCACTTCTAATAGATGTGATTATATAGCCTTTTTCATTTTGAACTCTTTTTCCAAAAATTTTAAAATGATTGAAAGCTTCATTCTTTTGATCTAAGAAATTAACCCATATAAACCTTGATTAATCATCAACAAGTACAAATGCATACAACTTGCCACCTAAGTTAGCAACTCAATTTTGGACCAAACAAATCCAAACGAATTAGTTCTAGTGGTCTAGAAGTGTTTATAACATTTTTAGTTTTAATTTACTTTTATGTTATTTACCATATTGACAAGGTTTATGAATTTTATCTTTATTAAATTTTATTTTGGGGAAACCATCAACAAGTTCTTATTTACTAATGCATTGTAAATGATTCATGCTAGCATGTCTTAGTCTCTTATGCCATATCAATGCATCATTGCTAATGGTAATCAAACATTCCAATGCATTATTAGAATGTAAGTCAATTTTATAAGTATTGCCAATTCTATCTCCTTTGAACGCAACTTCACCATTGGAAGAAGTAACGTTGCATCCTTTAGAGTAAAAATTTACACTATATCCTTTGTCATATAATTGACTCACACTAAGCAAATTATGTTTTAAACCATCAATAAGTCATACATTATCAATCAATTTTTTTCCAAGCATGCCAATGGATCCAATGCCTATGATTTTACCTTTAACATTATTCCCAAAAGTTACATTACCTCCTTGATTGTAAGTAAGAGTTGTAAAAATTTTTGCATTGCCCATCATGTGCCTTGAACATCCACTATCCATAAGTCAAACACTTTGATTCATAGTGGACTTTAGGCATACCTAGAAGACAATAAGGTTTATATTCTTTTAGGTACCCAAATGAACTTGGGTCCCTAGGGGTTAGTAGTAGAAGGATCCTCTAATTTGAGATGAGCCTTTCTAATAAAGAAAAATGTGCTCTTATGTCCAAATTTCATACAATAAGTACATTGATAAAAGGTTTTATATTTATGCATTCTCTTATTGAAATTTGATCAACCATGTATGTAATATCCCAATGTGTGCCCTAGAAGTTTGGATATAATTGTTGTTTGTTTGAATTATGTGTATATGTTATGTTGATAAGAAAAGAAATTGAAAAGAGAATGTTTAGGTATTGTTTAAAAAGGAAAATAATGTGTAGAGAGAAAGTGTATATGTTGGGTATATGGTAATATATATAACATATATGTTGGTCAAAATGAGGAGTCAAGGGAAGAAGATATTTTATTTGTGATATGTGAAATTACTTAAATGGGCATATAAGTGAAAGAAGCTAAGTTAAATGGATGAGGGCATTTAAGTAATTGCTTTGTTAGAATTGCTTGGTGGAGATTTAAAGAAGAAGAGAAGTTTGACTTGTCTTCATTTTTTTTTCTCCTCGTTGCATTGTGTGGCCGGCTACCAAAAGAAAGCGAGAGCAAGAGAGGTGTTCTAAAATCTAAAATCAAATTGAAGGAAGAAGCAAAGGATTAAGTTGGAGATTTGTGAAATTTCCTTAATTTTAGTAAGTACTCTCTTGTTTTCCTTTGTTATTTTGAAGTTGTGTTTGAGGTGAGTTATGATTTGTTGATATTATGATTTGGTGTGTTTGAGATGTGTTTATAAGTGTTGAAATTGAGTATAAGTTAAAAAGATTGAATTGGTGTTGGTTTTGGTTTGAAGATGGTAAGTTAAGTGGATGTTGATATTGAAAGAATAAGAGTGATGTTGATTTTAGGGTTTTGAAATGGTAAGTGATTAAATGTATTGTTAATGTGAATATTGTGATGAATATGTAAAATAAGTGTTAATGACATTGATTATATCCATTTGAATGAGGTTATGTTGTGCATAATGTGTTTTAATTCAATAAAAAGAGACTTGGCCATGTTTAGGGTTTTCATTCATGAGAGACACGGCCAAACTAAAGAAGAGACACGGGCAAGACTAAAGATTTTTGGGAGACATGGCCAAGTTTAAGGAAATTTGGCCGTGTTGGATCAATTTTGGAGAGACACGGCCACTGGCTTGGCAGTGTCCCTTGACTGTGTCTGCCACTGCCTATTTTGTGTTGAGAGACACGGCCAAGCTAGGGAAGTCTTGGCCGTGTTGGAGCTTTTGGTTGAGAGACACGGCCACAAGCTTGGCCGTGTCCCTTGAGTGTGTTAGCTACTGTGATTATTCTTTGCTCTTCTTGCATTGTTGAGATTGAACATACATTTGATGATAATGATGATGCATATGATACTATATGAACAATGTTATGTTTTATACATTGTGAATCTTGTGAATGGTAATGTGTTATATGAATAATGTACTTTGTAATGTTATATCAATGATGTTATATGTAAAATGTGAAGGATATGATGAGGTAATGGATTAGGTATACTATGAAATATTATAATATGAATTGAGACATGACATGATATGAGGCCATTGTGATTGGCTATTATAACTCAAATGTGATGTGAAGCCATGAAGCCATTGTGATTGGCTATGATAACTCAAATGTGATGTGAAGCCATTGTGATTGGCTATGATGATTCATTTGAGAATGAAATTGCTAAATGAATTGTGTGGCTAATGTGTTATTCCATTTTTAGAGTTTGTTGTTGGTGGCATGCCTAATATTGGTAACAATCTCTTGAAATTAGGTTGGATTTGATCCTTGAAGCCTAATTGAGATGTTACAACCCTTGAAGCTAGGTTGGGTTGGTTCTTGAAGCCAAGTTGGGTTGATACTTAGCATGCTTTGTTCCCCTTGAAGCTTGGTTGAACCTAATCCTTGAAGCCTAGTTGGGTTTATGATAATGATGAATGTGATAACAAAACCAAAGCATTAACTCTGAAAAAGGGAATGGCATATTAGTGTGTTTTGGGCCCATGCTTGTCTTTGTTTAATGTGATTCATGAATGGTATAATGATTGCCTTTGTTGGAAATGTGATTCATGATTGGTGAATTGCGAATAAAATAATGATATGAAGTATGATATGTAATGTGTGTATTGATATATTGATTGTGAGTATTAATGATGGATTGTGGTTGGTGTTAATGATATGTATATATATATAATATATGAGATTAGTGGAGATATATGAAAGGTGTAATTAAAAAGGGAAACCATGATAAGAAACTAATGGTACATGGAATTTGATATATCATTATATGTTAGAATTTCTGTAATGTATGTTTATATTATTTATTTGTACTACTAAGCTCTCGGGCTTAGCGCAGATGTGTAATCGCGCAGGTGACTAGGTGGAAGATATGAAGTCTTTCGTTATGCCACGAGAAGAGTAAGAGTTTATCGAGACCAACTAGAGGGTGATGCATACATGTATAATTTTTAATTATGATGTATCTCTGACAAAAGTGTATTTATATGTATAAATGAAGTTTTGATAAAGATAAGATTCTTATATATAGGTAAGATCATTAAAAGTATAATGATTTTGTAAATGCTCTTTAAATTAATGTATTGTGGTTTAAACTCTGTTAAAGGTTTTTAAATTGTAACGAAAAGTGACATCCTTATACTTTATATACTTACTGTATGTATATCAGGTATATGTATAGTATTTATATGGGGCATCGGGGTGTTACAATGTACATATTTGCAAGTGTATGTTGAGTGAAATTGTTTTTGTGCATTTTTGTGTTTATGTACATGCCTTGTATACTTGTATGCATGATTTGCTCTTGTAACTTTAGTTCTAGAGCCTTGTGAACCTAATAAAATCCTTTTAGGAATTTTAGGTTTGGTGTTTGCATTAGTATTGTTTACAACTTCAACACTAGAGGTTTGAGTTGTAGATGCTTTTATAAATATTGGTGTATTAGATGTAGTAATAGATGAGCCATTGAACCCTAAACCATGTTTCAAAGAGGGTGACCTTTGATTACTAATCATAATATGTAAGGCTTCTTTTCATTTATGAAATTTAGATATAGAGTTTTTAAGTTCACTTATCACTCCTTTCAAAATTTTGTTTTCTTTACAAATTTTCTCTAGGCTAGGTGAATTCATTGACATCTCCTCCAGAGATTTTAACAATTATTCATTTGAATTCTTTAATTATAAGGTTCAATTCTTTAGAAATATAAAGTCCTTTTCTAGGTTAGAGCATTTGTCTTTATAAAATTTCATTTTAGAGAAATATTTTTCTACTCTAAGATTCATGTGCTCAATTAAATCGCTATCATTTAAGGCATCATCAACATTTGATGAACCATGTACACAATTGCAAGTGTATGTTGAGTGAAATTATTTTTGTGCATTTTTGTGTTTATATGCATGCCAAGTATACATTATGCATGATTTGCTCTTGTAACTTTAGTTCTAGAGCCTTGTGAACCTAATAAATGTTTTTTAGGATTTTAGGTTTGGTGTGTGCATTAGTATTGCTTACAACTTCAACACTAGAGGTTTGAGTTATAAATGCTTTTAAAAATATTGGTGTATTATATGTAGTGATAAATGAGCCATTGAACCCTAAACCATGTTTCAAAGAGGGTGACTTTTGATTACTAATCATAGTATCTAAAGCTTCTTTTCCTTTATGAAATTTAGATATAGAGTTTTTAAGTTCACTTATCTGTCCTTTCAAAATTTCATTTTCTTTACAAATTTTCTCTAGGCTAGGTGAATTCTTTGACATGTCCTCCATAGATATCAATAATTTTTCATTTAAATTCTTTAATTCTAAGGTTCAATTCTTTAAAAATGCAAAGTCCTTTTCTAGCTTAGAGCATTTATCTTTATAAAATTTCATTTTAGAGAAATATTTTTCTACTCTAAGATTCATGTGCTCAATTAAATCACTATCATTTAAGGCATCATCAGCATTATCATCAATTGCAATCAAGCTTAAAGGTTGAGTACCAACCTCATTGGTGTGATCATCATCCTTAATAGCCATGAAACATAGTGTGAGTGGGGATTTTTGCCCCCACTCCCTTATGGAATGGTTCTTATGACTTCAGCACTGTTAGGCTCAGGGCCTTAGAGAACACAGGCCTAAACCCAAAGAAAATGGAGTCGCCACCTGGATGGGCTGGGAAAAAAGGAATGGGTGACTCGACTCTTAAGGAATCCCCAACCCCCTAATGGGTTCAGAAAATTGGGTACACGTGGGGAAGGTGAGAATGACTCAACACCCCCACAATGCCTGGTTCATTGGAACCACCCTTCTTTTTTAGGCCTAAATATTATTAAATTTTTAAAGATTATGACATTATCCATGTTACACACAATCTAAAAGAAATAAACATCAATCATCTTATTAAAATAAAATAAATAGAATAGGCACACATCCATGGATGAAAACATGCCTTTACAATGTCCAAAGTCCAAAAAAGAAAACAAGATAAATAAAATGGGACACCCACTAATTGGTGGAAACATGCCTCTTACATTAATCCTAAAAAAAATATAAAATAAAAGCAACAAGTTAAATAAATAAGGCACCAAAAAGTTGAAACATACATTTTACAACTCCAAAGAAATAATTAACCAAATAAATCAAACCATCTAAACATAACAATTAAAAATAAAACATCCATTATAAACCAAATAAAATAAACAATCCATCATAAAAGTGTGTAACAAATCAAATAATAAAAACTAAGGTTTAAACCATTAAATAAACAAAATAAAATTAAGGTTTTGTCTTGGAAGTTAGAGTTTTAGGTTTTGAGATTAAGGTCTTGATTTTACAGGGTTTTTAGGCCTTGAGATATTGGTTTTGAAGTTATGGCTTATGGATTAGGGTTAGGAAATTTAGGAAATAAGGCAATTTGGTTTTAGTGCTATGGCTACTGGATATCAGGGTTTTGGAAATTTAAAGGTTCTGGATATATGGGTTATTAAATATTAGGGTTTGGATTAAGATTTAAGTTAGGGTTTAGGAAATTAAGGTTTCTGGAGCTAGGGTTTAAGAAATTAGGGTTTTTGGAGTTATGGTTTTTAGAAAACAGATTAGCGTTTTGATAAAAAAATTTGGTTATCGTAAAAAACTTTAATGTTACTTTAATATTGATTTTTGATAAATAATTACACGGGACATGTCTATTGGTCATATTTAAATGAACATATAATAGATGTAAATTGATGTCATTATCATATAAAGCTCACTGAATTTATTAAAATAAAACTAGAACAATTATAAATTTCATTATATTAATAAAATAGAATTGCTATGATTTTAAAAAGCTTAGAAAAAAAAAACGTGCTTTAAAGGCTCCACCAAATTATCCATTGATCCAAGCTACTGCCTACACCAATTTAGAATTCTGGCCGAAGCAGAATAAAGACAGTGGATGCTGCCTTTAGTGCGTTGATGGTTGTTGTTTTGTTAATTGCTCTGTGTTTGTTGTTAGTCCATGCTAATTGCTGAAATTAAATTTCTGGCCAAAATTGGTTTAGAATTAGGGCCATGTCGATTTGGAGGGTCCAAATTGACATGAAACCATTCTCATGCCGACTTGGAGTGTCCAGCTCATGTCGATTTGGATGTCTAAGTCGACATGAGCTACGCTCATGTCTATTTGGCATAGTGACACTATTTGGCTCATGTCTGTTTGGCATAGTGACACTATTTGGCTCATGTCTGTTTGGCATAGTGACATTATTTGGCTCATGTCTATTTGGCATAGAGACAATATTTGGATCATCTGTTTGGCATATTATTTAAAGAAAGAAAGAAAGTCAATACTCTTCTCTTTTAACCAAACCACTTTTCCCCAAATCACTCTCCACCATACATTTAAACAATATAATATTCAACCACTAACATCATCTTCCACTAACTTAAATAAATCCATTTAATTAATCAAAATATCTCCTTTGACTTATAAGACCCATTGACTTGTATATATTGTTTTTATCTCCATATACATAACATATACACTTTAAATATTTAATCCAATATCCAAAACTTTTAGGGTATACTTTGGGATATTACAATTCTCCCCCTCTAAAAAGAAATTTCATCCTCGAAATTACCTGTTCTCACGTTTGGAATAATTGAGGATACGGATATCACATCGCTTGCTCACTCTCCCAAGTTGCCTCTTCTCTAGCATGATTCTTCCAAAGAACCTTCACAATTGGAACTTTCTTATGTCTCAACTCTTTCACTCCATGTGATAAAATGACCACTGGTTCTTCTTCAAATGTCAGATCCGGACTCACCTCAATGGATTCCACTGACAAAACATGAGATGGGTCTGACATGTACCTTCGTAGCATAGATACATGGAAGACATTGTGAATTTTGTCCAACTCAGGAGGCAAAGCTAGTCGATAAGCCACTGGTCCAACTCTCTCCATTACCTCATAACGTCCAATGAAACGAGGACTTAACTTCCCTTTGTGGCCAAATCTCAAAATTCTCTTCCAAGGAGACACTTTTAAAAATACTTTATCTCCAACATCAAACTCTATGTCTCTCCTCTTCAAATCTGAATAGGACTTCTGCCGATCTGAAGCTGCTTTCAACCGATCCCGAATTATCTTCACTTTCTCTTCCATTTCTTTAATCAAATCGGGACCAACCAATTTACCTTCTCCAACTTCATTCCAACATAGAGGCGTTCTGCATCTTCTACCATACAATGCCTCATAAGGTGCCATTCTAATACTAGATTGATAACTGTTGTTGTAAGCAAATTCCATCAATGGCAAGAATTTGTCCCAACTTCCAGAGAAATCAATGATACAGCTTCTCAACATGTCCTCTAAAATCTGTATCACTCTCTCTGACTGTCCATCTGTCTGCGGATGAAAAGCAATGCTAAAGTGCAATCGAGAACCCAAAGCAGCATGCAAAATCTTCCAAAACCTTGAAGTAAACCGAGGATCTCGATCAGACACTAAAGAAATTGGGACTCCATGAAATCTCACTATCTCACTGATATACAGCTCAGACAACTTCTCAAGGGAATAGTCCATCCGAACTGAAAGGAAATGAGCTGCCTTCGTCAACTGATCAACAATCACCCAAATAGCATCATGCTTCTTCTGAGTCAATGGCAAACCAGTCACAAAATCCATTGTTACACACTCCCACATTCATTCAGGCACTGATAAAGGTTGAAGCAACCCTGTTGGAACTTGGTGCTCGGCCTTCACTCTCTGACAAGTTAGACACTTGGATACAAATTCCGCTATATCCCACTTCATACCTGACCACCAATAATGTTGCTTTGAATCATGATACATCATGGTACTCCCAGGGTGCATAGCAAAAGCCGACTGATGTGCTTCCTCTAAAATAATCTTTCTCAATCTTGCATCATTAGGAACACACAATCTATCTTTAAACCAAAGGTTGCCATCATCTCTCACAAGAAAATCTCGGCTCTCTCCTTTTTGGCATTCTGACACAACTTTCTGAATTTTCTCATCAGCCAATTGAGCCTCTTTAATCTAATCCAACAACACCGGTCTCAACTACAACTGAGCCAACAACGCACCTTCATCACATGATTCAAAACTAGCATGCAATGCTCTCAACTCAACAACCAACGAGAGCGAATAAGCAGTCAAACCTGCCAAAGACTTTCAACTCAAGGCATCAGCAACAACATTTGCCTTACCAGGATGATAATCAATCAAACAGTCATAGTCTTTGATCAACTCCAACCACCGTCTCTGCCGAAGATTCAACTCTCTATGAACACCCAAGTATTTCAAACTCTTATGATCCGTATAGATAAAACACTTCTCCCCATACAAGTAGTGTCTCCAAATCTTCAAAGCAAAAACTATGGCTGCTAACTCCAAATCATGCGTCGGGTAATTCAGCTCATGTGGCTTCAACTGCCGAGAAGCATAAGCTATGACTCTACCCTCTTGCATCAAAACACATCCTAAACCATTATGTGAAGCATCACTATAAATCACATATGGTTTCTCTTCCACAGGCAAGGTAAGAGCAGGAGCTTGAGTCAACATCTCCTTCAACTGCTTAAAGCTTGTTTGACACTGATCTGTCCGCACAAATCTAACTCCCTTTCGAAGTAATATGGTGAGTGGAGTAGCTATCAAAGAAAAACCCTTCACAAAGCGCCGATAATAGCCTGCCAAACCCAGAAAATTTCTAACTTCACTTACTGACTTTGGTGGACTCCAATTCAAAATAGCTTCAACTTTACTCGGATCAACTATTATACCATCTGCTGAAACTATATGACCCAGAAAAGTCACTTGATCAAGCCAAAATTCACACTTCAACAACTTAGCATACAATTGCTTCTCTCTTAAGGTCTGCAATACAATCTGCAAGTGCTTATCATGTTCCTCTTTATTATGTGAATACACCAAAATATCATCAATAAAGACCACCACAAACTGATCTAGATAGGGTCTAAACACCCTGTTCATCAAATCCATAAAAGCTGCAGGTGCATTCGTCAATCCAAAAGGCATTACCAAAAACTCATAATGCCCATACCTTGTGCGGAAAGCTATCTTAGGAACATCTTCCTCTAATTCTCAACTGATGGTACCCTGATCTCAAATCAATCTTGGAGAAAACTGCTGTTCCCTTCAACTGATCAAAGAGATCATCTATCCTAGGCAAAGGGTACTTGTTCTTGATGGTCACTTTATTCAACTGCCTATAATCAATGCACAATCTCAAAGTACCATCCTTCTTCTTCACAAATAAAACAGGAGCTCCCCACAGAGACACACTAGGGCGAACAAACCCTTTATCCAACAACTCCTACAACTGCACCTTCAAATCTCTCAACTCAGCAGGTGCCATTCGATATGGAGTAATAGAGATGGGAGTGGTACCAGGCAACAAATCGATACTAAACTCAACCTCTCTCTCAGGGGGTATCCCTGACTCTATGGGAAACAAATCTGGGAATTCAGCAATTGTGGGTATACTATCAAGTTGAGAAACCACTACTCTGGTATCTACAACATGAGCAAGATAAGCCTCACATCCCTTCCGAATCAACCTCTTAGTTGCAACAGTTGAAACAAACCTGGATGCAAGTTGTCTCTACTCACTAGATACCATCACATCTCTACCATCACCGGTTCTTAGGGTAACACACTTCTTCTGATAATCTACTACAGCTTCATGCTTAGACAACCAATCCATGCCTAAGATTAAATCATACTCCTTTAAAGGCATTTCAATCAAATCACCAAAAGACTCCTCATCTTGAACAACCATTGGACTATCTCGGTGCACCTTACTCACCACAACACTATGCCCTAAAGGATTTGTCACCAAGACACCAAATCCTAGGGACTCAGAATGCAATTCAGACACAGGCAAGATGGATGCACTTCTATATGAATGAGTAGATCCTGGATCAATCAAAGTAAGAACTAAAATACCTAATAAAGAGAATGTACCCGCAATGGCGGCTGAAGTATCCGGCTGCCTCTGCATCACATACACTCGCTGAGATGGCCCAGCCTCATATTGCCTACTACCTCCAGATGTAGAGCCTCCTCTCTAACTGAACCCAGGTCTACCACCTCTACTGAAACCTCTGCTACTATGACCTCCTCTCACACTAGGTCGAGAAACTGTAGAATCAGTCTGCCTATCGTCTTGTAGCCCAAGACAATCTCTGATGAAATGGTCTGGCGACCCACATCTGAAACATACTCCTGAAGTACCCCTCCACCTGCATTCACCTCCGTGTGCTCTACCATAATGAACACAAATAGGTGGAACAGACCTCTGAGCCACTGGGGTCGGTGCATTAGCCACAGAAACTGTAGGTCTCAATCTCTACCTCTGATGTGGTACTGACCTAACATGCTGCCTCTGGCCCCTACTGAACCTCTGAAAATGACCTCCTCAGTCTCTTTTTGCAGATGAAGGCCCTACCTCAAACTGGGGTCTCCTAACTCTGGTCTCTTCCTCAGTAGCAGCTGCTGTAATAGCCTGCGCTCTCTCAACACTCCGAGCCGCTGCAACAAGTTAGGAAAGATCCTGATATCGGGAACCAGCAACAATACACATAATAGAGGGCCTCAACCCCTCCTTAAATCTCCTGCACCGATCAATCTCATCTGAAAAAATTCCACCAACATAATGACTCAACCAGATGAACTCTACCTCATACTCTATCACAGTCCACTTATCTTGTCTCAAATTCAGAAACTCAATCTTCTTAGCATCCTTATACTCCCTCAGAGTATACTTCTGCTGAAACTCCCATAGAAAATCACCATAAGACAAAGTCGATGGATCATCCATGGCATGGGGTACCGTCTTCCACCAATCATATGCATCTCTTTGCAGAAGAGATCTAGCATAATCAAACTTCTCTTCAGGAGTGGCTTGCAACTGGATAAATACCCTCTAAACTCTATCCAACCAGTGCTCAGCTACAGCAGGATCTGTAGTACCAAAGAAGTCCTCAGCTCCAAATTTCCTTAATTTATCATACTGCCTCACCGGTACTTGCGGCTGTGGTTGCGGTGGTAGCTGCTGCACTGGAGCCTGCCTCAATAAATCTACCATATGCCATAACCAAACCGGCAAAATCTTATCAGCAGCGGGTCTCTCTGGCACAAGAGCAGGTGCCTCACCAGTTAACTCAACCCTAGCTCCATCTCTACCCTCAATAGGAGCTACACTCTCAGCACTACCTTCTACAGACTGATGTGACTGAGACGCCATCACTACCTATATCTGCAAACACAGTAGAAAATACCTCATCACAGATCAAAAACTGCCAGTGCCAATGCATGTATCTTATTTAAAAATAATATTTTAAAATCAAAATTTTCTTTTTCTTACAATTCACCTAGGTTGAGAACCTCAAACCTAGGCTCTAATACCAAAACAGTTGTAACACCCCCACACCCAATATACGCACACCGCATACGCCCACACAATAAGCGATATACACATACCAAATAAAGGGGTGCCATGGTTCATTTTAAACAAACCAAACTTTAATCTTTAACATATAAGCATCATACTGAATAAACTTAAAACGTTTAACCTATATTATAAATAGTAATAGAGAAAATATTTCTTCGTTAAAATACATATATATATATATATATAACATTAGTACCCAAAAGCTTATCTAAAACAGTCTGTTCAAAATATTTGTTAATTAAACAGCGGAAAATACGTATGTTTACATCAAAATCAATAAGTACAAAATATGAAGTTTATACATGCTAGCAGTTTGTCTTTGATCTTGATGTCCACAACTCAACATTGCTCTCACAAACTCAAGCCTAGACTTGACTTGGTCTAGATGAGCTCTCCGGCACAACCGGATCTACCCTGTCACCTGCGCGATGAACCACAATCGCGCTAAGCAAAAAGCTTAGTGGTACAAACTTTGATTCAATAAAGATCAATGCAATGCTCATGCACAATATATATATGAATATATCAACTCATTACATTATATATTTCAACATATTAATCATTTGCATCACATTTCATAATTCACATTAAAACTACGACAAACATGGGCCCAAAACGAAACTAATATGCTATACAAAGTTCAAAGTTACTGCTTTGGTCCATAATGACACCATGTGTCTAGCCCTGTAGGCAATATATATCCGTGGATTGTAACAGACCCAGTCTTTTGGACCTCAACCCGGCTAGACCCTAGGGCCCCAGTATCTTGGTCCTCAATCCGGCTAGACTGTTACAGTTTTTGAGGCTTACGACCTGGTCTTTTCACCTGTCCAGCAATTCATAGGCATGCCACCAAACCCAGAACTCTGAAAATTGAATAACATACTAGGCACACAATTAATTCATTTATCTCATTATCAATCTCTTTCACAATTCAATTCTTATTTCATTTCTCATAATCAAACTAGGAACATTGCCTTATAATAATATCATTTTTCTCACCTTTCTCATTCTTCTCTTTTGTACCGGTATTACTTTGTTACATTATGATTTCACATGTCTTACCACATTATTCCATATTTCTTTTCATATACAATACATTACTCAATTGCATTGATACATCAACATAATTCACATCATGCATATCATAACATATAACTCATTCATCAACAATGTATCAATTAACTTAACACATTTCTCAACTAAATGTGTTAAGTCCCAATGTCATGTACATGTATGCAATCATTCAAAGTTTGTACTTACCTCTTAAAGCAACAACACCACTCTATCCACTTCCTCTTCCAAGATAACTCTCAACACTTGAATAAAGGTAGCTCAACTCTCTTCAAAACCTAATGCAAAGGTGATCATACACACTCACTTAGAGATACACAAGAAGAAAATAAGAAAGAGAACTATCTAGGGCAAACTCTACACTTGACACGCTCAACAACACGGGAGTGTCCCTGACCGTGCCCTAAACTCACAACACAGAAGCTTTGACACACTCAGTGACATGGGCGTGTCACTGGCCGTGTCAATCCTCCAACAACACAGTAGCTATGACACGCTTAGTGACATGGGCGTGTCACTGGCCGTGTCAATGCTACTACAACACAGAAGTTGTGACACGCTCAGTGACATGGCATGTCACTGCTCATGTCACCAACCCAGAAAATAGAACCAACGACACGCCCAAAGACATGGCTGTGCTCCTGGGCATGTCAGGCCAAAAACCCTGAAATCGACACCAATAAAGCCACAACCAACAATCAACTTCCAATAGCCATATCAACAACACATAACTCAACCAAAACCATCAACAACTAAAAAATACTTGAGTAAACCTTAAAACAACTCAATCACAAAAATCAAACACAAACACCACCATATAACACAACTCAAACTCACAACACCCACAACTCTTGTCTCTTCAATCCAAACCCAAAAATCAAAGTTACCTAGAAAAACACTTCAAACACACCAAAATAACCACAAACACATCTACAAAAACCATCCAACAAACCCAAGAACACAAACTCAAAAGAAAACCAAGAAACAAGTTGGAAACTTACCAAAAGTGAAGAAAATCCTTAAAACTCCAACTTGATCTCTTGAAAACCTTCAATCTTTTGAGCTTGGAAGCAATAAAACCTCTTTTCCTTTGGTTGCTAAGGGTGGCAGGCCAAAGAGAAGAAAACAAGAAGATGAAGATGAAAGAAGAAGATGAAAGAAAGAAGGAAAGAAAGAAAGTCAACACTATTCTCTTTAACCAAACCACTTTTCCCCAAATCACTCTCCACCATACATTTAAACAATATAATATTCAACCATTAACATCATCTTCCACTAACTTAAATAAATCCATTTAATTAATCAAAATATCTCCTTTGACTTATAAGACCCATTGACTTGTATATATTGTTTTTATCTCCATATACATAACATATACACTTTAAATATTTAATCCAATGCAACAATAAATATTCCAAAACTTTTAGGGTATACTTTGGGATATTACACATGCCTTTTACAACTCCAAATAAATAATTAACCAAATAAATCCAACCATCTAAACATAACAATTAAAAGCAAAACATCTCTTATAAACCAAATAAAATAAACCATCCATCATAAAAGCATGTAACAAATCAAATAATCAAAACTAAGTTTTAAACCATTAAATAAACAAAATTAGGGTCTTGGGCTTTAAAAATTAGTGTTTTGGCTTAGAAGTTAGAGTTTCAGGTTTTGAGATTAAGGTCTTGATTTTATAGATTAGGGGTTAGGGTTTTTAGGTCTTGGGATAATCATTTTGAAGTTATGGCTATTGGATAAGGCTTTTGGTTTTACAGATATGGATACTAGATATTAGGGTTTTAAGAATTTAAAGGTTCTGGATATATGGGTTCCTAAATATTAGGGTTTGAATTAGGATTTAGGTTAAGGTTTAGGAACTAGGGTTTAGGAAATTAGGATTTCTAGAGTTAGGGTTTGGGATTTTAGAAAACAGATTAGGGTTTTGATAAAAATTTGATTATCTTAAAAAACTTTAAGGTTACTTTAACATTGATTTGTGACAAATAATTACACAGGACATGTCTACTAGTCATATTTGACTGAACATATAATAGATGTAAATTGATGGTATTATCATATAAAGCTCACTGGACATATTAAAACAAAACCACAACAAGTATAAATTTCATTATATTAATAAACTGACTTGCTATGATTTTAAAGAGTTTAGAAAATAAAATCTGCATTGAAGGCTCCACCAAATTATCTGTTGATCCAAGCTACTGCCTACACCAATTTAGAATTCTGGCCTAAGTAGAATAAAGACAGTGGTTGCTACCTGTTTTATTAGTTTTTGTTATAGATTTGTGTCTTGTTTATTATGATAATTATTGTTTTCTTTAGATATTTTGTTAGTTTTAATATGTTTATTTAGTGTTTTCATTAATTTTAGTAGTTTTTATTTATTTCAGTGTTTATGTCATTTTTGTCCTAGTTTTTAGTGTGTTTTACATTTTGTTGGTTAATGTTCATTTATTCTTGTTTAAAGTTTGTTTCAAGTTTTGCTTTAGGTTAAAAAGCCAAGGAACCAAATTGAAGGAAAAAAGGGACAGTAGCTGACACAGGCAGAGGACACGGCCAAGCTTGTAGCCGTGTCCCATACCAAGTTAAAGAGAAGATCAAGACACAGAGAGGAACACACTCAAGGGACATGGCCAAGTCACTGGCCGTGTCCCTCCAAAGAAGCTCAGACACGGCCAATTTGCTTAAGCTTGGTCGTGTCTCACTTAAATCCAAAGCAAAGAAGAAGAAACTCTCACAGTAGAAGACACAGGCAAGGGACACGGCCAAGTCACTGGCCGTGTCCCTCCAAAAAGTTCCAACACGGCCAAGCCACTCCAACACGGTCGTGTCACTCAACCAAAGAAGAAAAGAAGAAACTCCGAGACAGAAGCGAACACAGCAAGGGACACGACCAGGCTTGTGGCCGTGTCCCTCCAATACACCTCCAACACGGCCAAGTCTCCTCTAACTTGGCCGTGTCTCTCATGAACCAAAGGCAACGTAGATTTTAAGCGGAGGTTTTGTATAAAAGAAAAGAAAAAGGTAGGGTTTGTGATTGTTGAGAGTTTGAGAGCTGGTTTCAGCCGTCAGAGAAAGTTTTAGGGTTTAACATTTGTTTTTCTTTGATATTTGATTACACTTGGATTAAACTAGCTTAGATTATATTGTTCTAGCCATTGATACATCCTTCTTGCAAGATTTGAACAAGAGATTCTTCAGAAGCTTCAAGGAGTTTGTAATTTGGTTTTGTTCTTGAACTTTATCTCTTTATTTTCATTGGAATTGTATTTATGGATATTATCATGTCTAAATTGATTTCTTTGAATATTAATGAGATGAGTATGTTTGATAGCATTATGAACTAATTTGATCTAGTCTAGGGTTTGTATGGATTTGCTATGATTGTATGAATTGGTTATTACTCTTAACTCAATTATTTCTTTAGCCTTGATTGAATGGAATATTGTTAATATATAATTGATTGGCCACCAATTATGTGTTTTAGGTATTAGATGATGGATTGAGAGATGAAGTCTAATGCTGGAACAATTCAATTAAGGACTTAGGTGAATTAGAGATATAACCTAGGAAAAGATTATTTCAATAGGAACAAGATTATTTGAGAGAAGTTTGAATGTGAGAGCTTATTTCCTTTATTCAATTAATTAAGTTGCTTGAGATTTAATCTTTGAAATTAAATTGGTTAAGAGGAATAACCGTTCATACATATAAGTAGCAGAGAAGTGCAAACCCCAGGCCTTTCTATTAAGTGAATCAAATCATCAGCTCAATTACTTTTATTGTTTTAAACTTCGATCAATCTGTCTTTATTAATTGTTAGCAATTTAAATTTCTTCATTACTTGTTGTTTATAATCTGATAATCAATTAGCTACTTTAGCTTCCTTGTGAGACGACCTTGGGGCGATCACCTTTGCTACAGCTACCTCGTATACATGCGAGTGACGCTTTGTGGTAGAGTTAATTTGAATGCAACACTGCCTTTGGTGTGTTGATGGTTGCTGCTTCGTTAATTACTCTGTGTTTGTTGTCAGTCCGTGCTAATTGCTGATCCCCTTTTCTCTACCTTTAATCATATATTTATAGGCAAACCATGACTTAAACCTTAACCTAATCTGCTTAGTTTGAGGTTATAACTATTTGGCTCATGTCTGTTTGGCATAGAGACACTATTTGGCTCATTTCTATTTGGCATAGTGAAACTATTTGGCTCATGCCTGGTTGGCATAGTATCTTCCTTAATCGGACTAGAGTTGGTTTGGGCTTTTAAAATTAGATTGGATTAGGTTTCAAAAAGTTAACCAACTTAATTTAGGCTTATTTAAAACTGAGCTAGCTTATTTAAAAGCTATAAACTGGGTTTAAGCTTTTAAAATCGGACCAAATTTAGCTTGGCTTTCTTTAATTGAGATCGAATTAGCTTAGGACTAAAATTAGGGGTCTACACATAGATTAACAATTTCTTACTCTTCTTCCTCTTCCTCTTCACTTGAGGAATCATCATCCCATGTGGCTTTGAGTGATTTCTTCTTTTCTTTTCACTTCTTTTGTTTGCTCATTTTGAAGCAATCTGATTTGATGTGACCCGTTATGCCACATTCATAACATTTTACTCCATTCTTATTCTCTTTATCTTTGAATGAGGATTTATGAAATGAACTTTTGTTAGCTTGTAGTCTTCTCTTTCTCTTCCAATCAATTATCCTTTTGGATAGCATAGCCATTTCTTCATCATCATCACTATCTTTATCACTTGAGCTCTCAACTTCATTGATGGCTTTAAGAGCTATTGCTTTTCTTTCATCCTTTTCACTTTGTTCATCTTCCTTTTTGGTGTGCAATTCAAAGGTGAGTAGTTTTCCCACAAGTTCATTGATTCTCAAAGAACTAAGGTCATGATCTTCTTCAATTGAAGTAACATTAGACTCAAAACTCTTCTTTGCTCTAAGTGCTCTAAAAATTTTCCTATTAACATCACCTTTATCATATACTGTGAGCAGGGATTTTCACACGCACTCTCGGTGGAATGGTTCTTACGACTTCGGCGCTATTAGACTTAGGGCCTTAGAGAACACGGGTCTAAACCCGGAGAAAATGGAGTCCCTACCCGGATGGGCTGGGAAAAAGAAAGGGTTAGATGACTTGATTCCTAAGAAATCCCTAACCCCCTATTGGGTTCTAAAAGTTGGGTATGTGTGGGGAAGGTGAGAATGACCCAGCACCACCTCAACGCCCGGTTCATTGGAATCGGCCACCTTTTTAGGTCTTAATATTATAAAATTCATAAATATAATGACATTATTCATACTACATTCGATCATAAGAATAAATAAATACTTTATTAAAAATCATAGTGTAGACCCTTAATTTTTGACCCAGTCCGGTCCAATATATTTTAATTAGTCCAAAATAATTTGTGTTGTCCAATATATTTTAATTAGTCCAAATTAATTTTTGTTATCTTATTAAATAATATTTGCTTTAGTATCTAATTTTTATTAATAAAAAATAAATAATAATAATAATAAATAAAAATAAAAATCGGCGACGAAAAAAATTCGTCGCCGAAGAGTTGTGACGAAATGGTCAGCAGGCCAATTTCGCCCCGCAGCCAGCTGCGACAGTTTTTTTGATAGCACAATTTTTCCGCAGCATTTTTTTTCTCTAGTATAATTTTTCTGCAGCAGTTTTTTTTCGCCAGCGAAATTTTTTCGACGTAAATTTTTTTGAAACCAAATACAATTAGGTTTCGGTTTCCTTTTCTTTATTAATGTTAGATTCCGTGAATAACTAGAATTAATCATAAAAATCTTCTATAAATAAAGACTAAAACAATACAGAAAGGGATCGGATTGGAGGTGAAATTTGGGACCGAAATTGAGGAGGAAAACTTTGAAAGATTTGAACAATTCCTTCTGGCAGTGAAATCAGTCAGACTTTTTGAGAGAAGCAAACAACCAATTTAATTCATCAAAGGCAGCAAAGCTTGTCTTTGTTCTTGTTCATCCAAGAAGAAATTTTTGGTGGAACCAACAAACGGAGGTATGAATGTCTAATTTCTTCACAGTAGCTTAAATAATTCAATTGTCTGTTTTGATTCAAAAAGCCCTAGAACTTTAATTTACCTTTTCTAAAGCATAAAAATCTTAATTCATTTATTTATTTTCCAAAAATCTTAAAATTGTTATTTTTGTTTCTTCAAAATCTCAAAACCCTAATTTGCTTTCCAATTTTTCAAAATCTTAAATTGAATCTGTTTCTTTCCAAAAACTCTAGAAAATATCTTTTTTGTTTCTATAAACCTTAAATCGTTTTGTTTATTTTCTTAAAACTTCATAAAACTATAAATTGTTTCTCCAAATTCTAAAATAAAATATATTCTTCAAAAACACTAAACCCTAATTCAACTTTAGAATGAAGACAGTAACCTCAAACCAAATTATTCTAAACCCTAGTTTTCTTAAACCCTAATTCCCTTAAAACCTTAAACCCTAATTTTTCTATATCCTAATCTTTAAAACCTTAAAACCATATAAATTTAAATGTTATAATTCTACACAGTAAGTAACCGTAAATCATAAACCTAATGTTTTAAAGTGTCCAAACCCTAATTTCATGATTTCACTCCTCAAACACTAATTTGGTTAATTAAAGAATTTTATCAACCTCTTAAATTATAAAACTTTAATACATTTCAATTCTATTAAAACTGACAGTAGCTTAAACACATAAATTCCAAAACCCTAAACACATTAATTAAAGAAATTTAAAAAGAAACAGTAACCCTAATTTGTACCTTTACTTACTTTATTTACTTTTAGATTTGATTGTGTAGTTCATTATATGCTTTGATTTATTTTATATGCTTTGATTCATTTAAGTTCAATGATTGATTTTTTTAGTTTATCATGGATGGATGTTTACATTCTATTGATGTTTAATATCTTTGATGAATGATTTATTTATGATGAATGGTTATTTACTTTTATCAATTTATTTACATTCCCAAATGTTGTAAGAGGTATGTTTCCACTTGGTGGGTACCTCATTAGTTAAATATCATGTAATTTAAATTGCTTTTATATTTTAGAACCAATGTAAAGGACATGTTTCTACCTTTCGGCGGGTGTTCTATTTAGGCATGGATTATGTAAGGGCATGTTTCCATCTTCGGATGGGTGTCCATTTATTTGTTTTGCTTGGACATTGTTTTGATTTTCAATATATCGATGCTTTATTTTAATTATTGTGTGTAATATGGATAATATTGTTATATTTAAGAATTTTATAATATTAAGACCTGTAAAGGAGGCCGGTTCCAATGAACCGGGCATTGTGGGGGTGCTGGGCCATTTCTCACCTTCCCCACATGTACCCAACTCCGAACCCATTAGGGGGTTGGGGATTCCTTAGGAATCAAGTCATCCTAAGGCCTTTCAGGTGGCGACTCCATTTTCTCCGGGTCTAGGTCCATTTTCTCTAAGACCCTGAGCCTAAATAGTGCCAAAGTCGCAAGAACCATTCCACTGGGAGTGGGGCAAAAATCCCCGCTCACACATAGCAATGTCCAAACAAAACAAATAAGAGGACATCCATCCAAGGATGATTGTGAGAGGGGTTTTGCCTAGTCTTCATGAGAGGATGTCTCATACCCTCATCCATGATTTCAAAGACCTTCTCCAAGCGGGTTTGCAAATTAAAGAATGGGAAGGAGAGAAGAACCATTTTTCAACAAGAAGGAATGAGAAAGGGAACTACCAGTCAGGAAATCAAAGCACACAAAAAGAAGTCGGTGTTAATACTACTAACCAAAGAACAAGAAGACAGTTTTCAAAATTAGGCAAACCAATGTCTTGGGTTCTCAATAAGCTTCAAAGAAAGGGATTTTTACAACCCTTAAATCCTCGCCCTTTGCCTAACCATCTCCCACCTAATTTTGACACTAAAGCATTTTGTCAATTTCATCAAATGCAAGGGCATGACATGGATAGATGTGTGAGGTTGAGACATGAGATCTAAAATTTAATTAATAGTGGAAAGCTGCCCGAGCCAGATAAGCCTAACACCAAAGACAATCCATTACCAAGGTTCAATAGTTTACCTCCACCGGAAACCTTCATGGTGGGAAAAGGATTGAAAGAAGATTTTGTTTTATCATCCTTTCAAGATGGAAACTGTGAGTGGGGATTTTCGTCCCCACTCCCAGCGGAATGGTTCTTGCGACTTTGGCACTGTTTAGGCTCGGGGCCTTAGAGAACACGGACCTAAGTCCGGAGAAAATGGAGTCGCCACCCGGATGGACCGGGAAAAAGAAAGGGGTGGATGACTCGATTCCTAAGGAATCCCCAACCCCCTAATGGGTTTGAAAAGTTGGGTATGTGTGGGGAAGGTGAGAAATGGCCCAGCACCCCCCAAAATGCTCGGTTCATTGGAACTGGCCTCCTTTACAATCTTAATATTATAAAATTCTTAAATATAATGACATTATCCATATTACACACAATAAAAATAAAGCATCGATATATTGAAAATCAAAACAATGTCCAAGCAAAACAAATAAATGGACACCCATCCGAGGATGGAAACATGTCCTTACATCCCATGCCTAAATAGGACACCCACCGAAAGGTAGAAACATGCCCTTTACATTGATTCTACAGTAGAAAAGCAATTTAAATTACATGATATTTGACTAATGAGGTACCCACCAAGTGGAAACATACCCTTACAACATTTGGAAATCTAAATAAATTGATAAAAGTAAATAACCATTCACCATAAATAAATCATTCATCAAAGCTATTAATCAAAATATAAAATAAACATCCATCCATAATAAATTAAATAAATCAAGCATTGAAATTAAAGAAATCAACCATCAAAAAAATATAACAAACTATATAATCAAATCCAAAATTAAATAAAGAAATAAATATGTAAATTTAGGGTTTTAAAGAATTATCAATTGAATTTAGGGTTTTGAAACTTAGGGTTTTAGAAACTAAAGTTTTATAATTAGGGTTTTGGAATTAGGGTTTTTTAAAACTAGGGTTTTGGAATTAGGGATTTGGATAGTTCGGCTTTTTAAAACTAGGGTTTTTAAAACTAGGGTTTTGGAATTAGGGTTTTGGAATTAGGGTTTTTGGAATTAGGGTTTTGGAATTAGGGTTTTGGATAGTTAGGGTTTTTAAAACTAGGGTTTTGGAATTATGGCTTTTAAAACTAGGGTTTTGGAATTGATTACTGCCTAAAAAACATAATTTTTGATTTGGAAAAATAAATTAAGGTTTTGGAAAAATAATCAATATTTTGGAGTTTAATAATGAAATGGTGTAGGCTTTTGGATAAAAATATTTTGAGGTTTTGAGTTTTAATGAAATAACATACGGTTCTCGAAGTTAACGTAAACAAGATAGATTTTAATAATTAATTGTTGATTATTGGATAGTTTTATGTTTTATGAAATATGCCAGTGGGATTATAAATACCAATTGATCAATGTGATAATTAAAGAAAATGATTAAAGTTATTAAAAAAAACCAAAGCAAACAATTAAAGTTATGAAAAAAAACAATTTACTGCATGTTCAAAGATCAGGGTACTGTGTGTTCAAAGTTACTGCATGCATGCATGTTCTTATTAATCAAAGAAACAAAACTATTGTAAACATAAATAATTCATGATTAAAGATCAAACCTCCACTCGTTGGTTACTCCACAATTAACTTCTGGATAAACAATTAACAAAGACAACACTGTTGTCCTCGATGGATTGATTACTGATGAATGTTTGATGCTAATCTTTTCTGTTTGTTGCCGTCTCTTTGCTATCTTGTTAATGTTCCTTGCCATCCCCTCTTAATGTTCCCTTGTTAATCTTTTTCTCCCTCCTTTTATGAATTCTAAAACATTCTTACTTATAGCCGAACCTCACTCTGAATCCTTAACATAATATAAAACAGTCCCTAAAACAAATTCTAGTTGAATTAGGAAACATATTGAACCCATGTCGACCTAGTTGCCCTAGGTCGACATGAGACCAACCTCATGTCAACCTTGGGCTACCCAAGTCGACATGAGGCATTCTCATATCGATCTTGGGCTGCCAAGGTCGACATGAGGCATGCTCATGTCGACCTAGCCTCCCAAGGTCAACATGAAGCATGCTCATTTTTGACCTAGCTTGCCCAAGTCGACATGAGGCATGCTCATGTCAATCTTGGGATTCCAAGGTCGACATGAAGCGTGCTAATGTCTCCCACGCCAGCCTCAATTAAATTATTCTGACCTTTTTTAACTTATGGACCAAAAAATTTTAATTTGGGCCAATTCCACTTGGTTTTAGGGTTTTACAATCAAATATATGCCTCTTTAATCCGAATTGACTGCTTTAAAAATTATAAACTAGGTTTAAATATTTAAAGTTGGATCAAATTTATTTTGGAATCCTTTAATTAGGACCATATCAAATTGGGGTAAAAATTAAGGGTCTACAGAAACATTGAAGACAAAGAAGCTTAAACTCAACAAACTTTTCTTAGCTTGAATGCTGCTTTTCAATTTTACTTTCTTTAATATTTAATTTGCATAATTATGTTTTTCAAATTTAAATTTATTTTGAAATAAATTACTTTCATCAAAATTTTTGTTGGTGTTTGTTCATTTTGATGCTCAAACAATGAGGAGTCTAGCTTGATAATTCATGAATTAATATATTTATGAATCATGACTCGAATGACTTTACTAGGTGAAGGAATTGCTCTATAGCATTAAGTTGTGTATGCTTACTTAGAGAGGGCTCCTGTATAATTACCTTTGTCTAGGTCCTAGTCAGTCTTAGAACATGCTTTGACAAACTTTTTGAGGTGAAATTGAACTCTACTTATTTAAGGGAGAGATGATCTAGGCATTGTTTGATGAGCCAACAACTAGTATCCACCCTATTAAATATCAATCCCTAGTTGTCCCTTTGAGCCTTCATAAAATTTTAGCTTTCTTTTCATTGGTTTAAAAACTCCAATAAATCTACCTTGAGCTGTTGTGATACTTTTGACAAGTCTTATGATCACTAAGACGAAGAGGCAAGAAGATCAAAGAAAGAAATGAATACCATGAAGATAGTTGAAGTTCTCAAGACCATAAGAGTGGTTGATGTTCTCAATACCATAAGTGCAGTTGAAGTTCACTTAATATCTCCAATATATCAAGACAACATCAAAGTAACAAATGATTTATCCCTATTAAAGAAGATTTATGTTACTCCACTCATCCATTATTAGAAGCCTAAGTTAGTGCAAACAAGACAACTCTTTTAGAGCTAGAACCAAACAAAAAACAAAAAAACAAAACAAAACAAAACAAAACAAAACAAAACAAAACAAAAGAAGAAAAGAAAAGAAAACGAAGAAAAGAAAAAAAAAGAAGAACGGAAAAAAATAAAAGAAAAAAAAATAAAACCTAAAAAGGCGGTTCAGAAAGCCAACTGAGTTATCTTTTACCTAAAGCAGCAAAAGGCTTCCATTTGGTTCATAAAGACATTTTTTCTTGAATTGGTCCAACCCAACCAAAGATTCAATCAAGATTGGAGAAAAAGGAGGAAGACCATCCAGTTCTTAAAAGTTCTGTACTTGATAGTCCTACAAGAAAGAAGGACAAAATGATAAAAGAAAGGGAAGAGTAAGGAAAGAGAAAGAAAAGGGAAGAGTAAGAAAAATAAAGAGGAAAGAAAAGGGAAAAGAAGAAAAGAAATGAATTTGGGCCTTAAACTTTTTGCAAGGGCAAAGATTGTCCTAATCAAGATCCAGATTAATGCTAAGAAGACAGAAGGAATTTAGAGTCTAGCAAGATTACCTCCAAGCTACCTAAAGTTCAAATAAGAAGTTTGTAGTGTGAAGGTTTGTCCATTGTGTCACACCACCTCCAATCTCAAAATGGCCTTCACTTTAACCCATGTCCCTCATAGACCCCATTTCAAGCCTATCAAAGACCTGTTGATCTCTCTTGGTATGTAGAGTCTGTTAGTGGAGATAGTTTGGATAAGCATGCATATGAGATAGATAGTATTTAAACTCAATAAGACCTTTGGCTAAGCAATGTGTATGTGCCTATTTGAAGTGTAACAATTATTGCTTAACTAGAAATGATTCCCGAGTTTAGTTGTCATGTTATAGATATGTTAATTTGGAAAAATCAAGTCCTGAGGTACATTGACATTAGTTTGGCAAAGCTAAAATTTGATTTCAAAATCAAAAATCAAAATAAAAAATATTTTTGTCATACAAAGCCTTCAAGTTAAGAGAAGTTTCTTGAACAGTCGAACCTCGAAGGGCACATTGGGCAAAGGAAATGATTGCTGGCAAGGTTATGAAGAAGCTACCAACTGACATGCTCAATGGATGTATCTCTGCTATTTGGAGCCTCCATTGTTCATGTTCTCAATATCTTGAAGCATCTTGTCATTCCAAAGCAAAACTTGAATGGGTATCTGAAAGGAGTCAATGAAAACACTTCCGATGATCACTTTGTGAAGAAAAGAATCAATAGAAGATATCGAATCAAGGGGGAATAGAAGGTCCATTGCTTGAGAAAGGAAGAAATGCATGCTTGTTTGATAATTTAGACAATATACATTAACCAAAGCCGCATAGAAAAAATCATGGGTTTGAGCCTATATAGGGGGGCAAGGCTAGATTAAAAAAAAAAGAGAAGAGAGTTACAGTGAAGATATATATTGTCATTATTATTATACTCATTGTATAATGTTTATACAATATTTATACATCACTAAGGAGGTGGTGGTAGGTCATCAAATAAAGCCCTAAAAAAGTCATCGCCTGTTGGAGGAGAGGACAAATTACTCATCCCGGGATCACCCGAAGCAGGAGCACCAAAATCCCTATTACCTTGGAGTTTCGATTTGTCACGTTCCTCATCAGAAGCAGACGAAAGGATCTCATGGTCATCAGTCTAGGGGCCTCTTGATGAAGAAGCGCCAGGATCCCTTATCCCCTGAAATCAGAAGTCTCAAAAATTTTATTCGGATTGATGATATAAATTTTCAAAATGAGAAGCCTGTTGACGACTTGCAGCCAACTCTTCTTGAAGTTTCCTATTTTGTTCTTCAAGCATCCACTGTAAGCCAGAAAGGAAAAGGGTAAGAACATACATAATCATGCATACATATAGCATAAATTACCACGAAATAAGGAAACTCACCAGGTAATTCATATCAATGTCCTGCAGATGAGATGGCATATCTGGCGGGCTAGAATGAGTAAACGGAGGGGTAGTAAAAGAAGGTCTAGCCTGATGATCAAATGAGCCAACAACCTGCAATAATCATTAAAGAATAAGATAAGAAAGAAGCAGTTGCAAGGGAAGAATGGTAAAAGTTTTACCTGAGAAGTACTAGCCTTGAGATGTGGAACAAACTCTCCTACATCTCCGTGATGTTCCTCTTCATCTCTACCCTCATTTTCCTCAGGAATCTCCCGTACGTCAACAGGAGATACGTCAAAGTTCAAGAGCCTTCTTTGAATAAAATGGGTATAAGATGCACTCAGCGGATAGAGAAATCCATCAATACCATAACCGTACAGAGCCAGCCACCATGCATCCTCCGGCATCGACATAATATTTAAAGTATATTCAGGGCAAGGCATAGGAATCCTCCACCACTCTGGACCGAGAAACCACTCGTAAACTCTCTCTCCGAGAAACCAACCACTAGACACTGGGCCAGCGAGAATGTTGGAAAGACAGCGCAACCATCATCAAAGGAGACCAGTTTGTCCGCTCTTCTGGGTTCCACCAGGCCAAATTCACCTGCAAAATCACATAAGGTAAGTACACTTTCACATAAAATTTAAAGCATACTAATGTTGTTTTACCTGGTCCTAGGTTAAGCGGCTCAACACAAAGCGGTGAGTATGCACATGATGAGAGCCGGGAACATCCACACGATCAGACAACCAAAAATTTAATATCGAATATCTGAACCTATCTCGAGAAATACTAGGTACCCACACAAGGTTGTGTTCATATGCCCATGCCTACAATAATAATAAAACTCAAATTCATACAAGAAAGGAATGGAATTGACATTGGTAGAAGAAGAATACCTCGACAACCGCCATCAAGCCGACGAAAGACTTCTTATTTCGGCAAAGTTTATCAATACCATAGTAAAGACAGGCGAGACCAGCTTCACCCCAGCCAGAAGATGGTACCGTTCTGAAATAAGAAAGGGCCTTCAACACTGACAAGTGGATGGAGGATTCAGTGCTGCCTAAGATGGTCGACCCAAGAAAATATAACAAAAATCCTATAGCATACTGTTGGGTCGTGTCTCTATGAACCCGTCCTTCATAGTTCATCCAATAGCTACGAATCGGTTCAATTTTTATCTTAAAAGGCCCTTTATATGATGGTTCCATGCCAATTAATTCCTAAATTTCTTCAAATGTTAAAATATCGTTGGTCAGAGGAACCAGAACACCATCATATCGAAGGACGGTTATAGCAGTAAAATCGACCAGACCAATTGTCATCTCTCTAATGGGCAAGTGAAAAGTATGTGTTGTGTCCAACTATCATTCTGCAAGCACCAGGACTACGCTCCGGTCTATCTAATACTCCTCGGATGGCAATTGTAAGATGAAGCTCTCAAAGCCTCAATCTCGGATAATTTGCTTTACTCGAGAAGGCACTACATCATACCATTGTCGAGCTTTGTAGATACACCCTTCGGTCTGAACAACGCAATGATCATGCTAACATGGAGGAAGGTAAATCAATACCTAGTAAGTACATATTATCTTATCTGCTTAAATTAATATATTTTTCTAAATTTTCTAAAAAAATTATTATAATATAAAAATAAAAATAAAAATAAAGCAAACACAACAATAATAAAAGAGCATAATATAAGAACATAAATAAAAAATAAAAAAATAAAAAAAAGAAGAGAAAAATAAATAACAAAAAAAGAAAGAAAAATATTACCGCACTCTTTTGGTTGGAACTATGATGAAGCGGCATCCTGGCTAGTAGATATATATTCTCATTTTCATGATGCCGAATAAACTCTAATAACTCAGCATTAGAATGAGTTCCTGACCTTGAAGCATGCATTTTTTTGAAAACTGTGCAAAATTTGAAAGAATTTGAGAGAATTATAGAAATTGAGAATTTAGCTGTGAATGAAGTGAAGGAATTCATTCGTTTATATAGAGAAACAGCAAGGAAAAAAACAAAATTCAAAAGTAAGTTTTACTGTTCATAAATAGTAAGTTTTACTATTGATAAATAGTAATTTTACTATTCATAAATAGTAAATTACTATTTCCAATAGTAAAATACTATTTACTACTATTTATAAATAGTAAGTTACTATTTATGTACAATAAATAGCGCATGAACAGTGATTACACAGTAAATAAACAGTAAATTCAATTATTCAATTTAATCATTCAAATACTTGCGTGTGTATAAATATTTTTACTCGCAAAGGGCAAAAAAGAAGACATGTGCATAAAAATTAGTCAAACTTTTTGAAATCAAAAAATTATTAGCTCGGGTCCAGAATCCAAATTTTCCTTAGGTCCAGAACCTAGAATCTCTTTTAAGTCCAGAACTTAGCTCGGGTCCAGAACCCAAATTACCCGTAGGTCCAGAACCTAGAATCTCTTTTAAGTCCAGAACTTAGCTCGGGTCCAGAACCTATAATCTCTTTTAAGTCCAGAACTTAGCTCGGGTCCAGAACCCAAATTTTTCTTAGGTCCAGCACCTAGAATCTCTTTTAAGTCCAGAACTTAGCTCGAGTCTAGAACCCAAATTTTAATTAGGTCCAGAACATAGAATCTCTTTTAAGTCCAGAACTTAGCTCAGGTCTAGAACCCAAATTACCCGTAGGTTTAGAACCTAGAATCTCTTTTAAGTCCAGAACTTAGCTCGGGTTCATAATCCAAATTTTAATTAGGTCCAGAACCTAGAATCTCTTTTAAGTCCATAATTTAGCTCGGGTCCAGAATCTAAATTTTCCTTAGGTCCAGAACCTAGAATCTCTTTTTAAGTCCGGAACTTAGCTCGGGTCCAGAACCCAAATTATCCTTAGGTCCAGAACCTAAAATCTTTTCTAAGTTTAGAACTTATCTCAGGTCTAGAACCTAAAATTATCCTTGAGTCCAGAACTCGAATCGGGTCCAAAACCCAAAACCTCAACCATCTCAAAAATTAAGTCTTATTGCTTTTCAATCTCTTTCACTAAAGTCTCAGATCATTCAAGCAGGGTGCAAACTGTAGACCCTTAATTTTTGACCCAGTCCGGTCCAATAAATTTTAATTAGTCCAAAATAATTTTTGTTATCTTAATTAAATAACATTTGCTTTAGTATCTAATTTTTATTAATAAAAAATAAATAATAATAGTAAAAAATAAAAAAATAAAAATAAAAATCGGCAAAAATTCGTCGCCGAAGAGTTGCGGCGAAATGGCCTCCGCAGGATTTTCATGTAGGCGAAATGGCCCTCAAGCCAATTTTGCCCCGCAGCCTGCAGCCAGCTGCGGCAGTTTTTTCGCCAGCGCAATTTTCCCGCAGCAGGTTTTTTTTGCCAGCGCAATTTTTCTGCAGCAGTTTTTTTTCGCCAGCAAAATTTTTTCGACGCAAATGTTTTCGAAACCAAATACAATTAGGTTTTGGTTTCCTTTTCTTAATTAATTTTAGATTCCATGAATAACTAGAAATAATCATAAAAATCTTCTATAAATAAAGACTAAAACAACACAGAAAGGGATCAGATTGGAGGTGAAATTTGGGGCCAAAATTGAGGAGGAAAACTTTGAAAGATTTGAACAATTCCTTCTGGCAGTGAAATCGATTAGACTTATTGAGAGAAGCAAACAAGCAATTTAATTCATCAAAGGCAGCAAAGCTTGTCTTTGTTCTTGTTCATCCAAGAAGAAATTTTTGGTGGAACCAACAAACGGAGGTATGAATGTCTAATTTCTTCACAGTAGCTTAAATAATTCAATTGTCTCTTTTGATTCAAAAAATCCTAGAACTTTAATTTACCTTTTCTAAAGCTTAAAAACCTTAATTCGTTTATTTGTTTTCCAAAAATCTTAAAGTTGTTATTTTTGTTTCTTTAAAATAATTTGCTTTCCAATTTTTCAAAACCTTAAATTTAATCTGTTTCTTTCCAAAAACCTTAGAAATTTTTTTTTGTTTCTATAAACCTTAAATTGTTTTGTTTATTTTCATAAAATTTCATAAAACTATAAATTGTTTCTCCAAATTCTAAAATAAAATATATTCTCCGAAAACACTAAACCCTAATTCAACTTTAGAATCAAGATAGTAACCTCAAACCAAATTATTCTAAACCCTAGTTTTCTTAAACCCTAATTCCCTTAAAACCTTAAACCCTAATTTTTCTATATCCTAATCTTTAAAACCTTTAAACCATATAAATTTAAATGTTATAATTCTACACAGCAAGTAACCGTAAATCATAAACCTAATGTTTTAAAGTGTCCAAACCCTAATTTCATGATTTCACTCCTCAAACACTAATTTGGTTAATCAAAGAATTTTATCAACCTCTTAAATTATAAAACTTTAATACATTTCAATTCCATTAAAACTGACAGTAGCTTAAACACATAAATTCCAAAACCCTAAACACATTAATTAAAGAAATTTAAAAAGAAACAGTAACCCTAATTTATACCTTTACTTTCTTTATTTACGTTTAGATTTGATTGTGTAGTTCATTATATGCTTTGATTTATTTAAGTTCAATGATTGATTTTTTTATTTTATCATGGATGGATGTTTACATTCTATTGATGTTTAATATCTTTGATGAATGATTTATTTATGATGAATGGTTATTTACTTTTATCGATTTATTTAGATTTTCAAATGTTGTAAGAGGTATGTTTCCACTTGGTGGGTACCTCATTTGTTAAATATCATGTAATTTAAATTGCTTTTCTATTTTAGAACCAATGTAAAGGACATGTTTCTACCTTTCGGCGGGTGTCCTATTTAGGCATGGATTATGTAAGGGCATGTTTCCATCTTCGGATGGGTGTCCATTTATTTGTTTTGCTTGGACATTGTTTTGATTTTCAATATATCGATGCTTTATTTTAATTATTGTGTGTAATATGGATAATATTGTTATATTTAAGAATTTTATAATATTAAGACCTGTAAAGGAGGCTGGTTCCAATGAACCGGGCGTTGTGAGGGTGCTGGGCCATTTCTCACCTTCCCCACACGCACCCAACTTTTTGAACCCATTAGAGGGTTGGGGATTCCTTAGGAATCGAGTCATCCACCCCTTTCTTTTTCCTGGCCTGTCCGGGTGGCGACTCCATTTTCTCTGGATCTAGGTTTGTGTTCTCTAAGGCCCCGAGCCTAAACAGTGCCGAAGTCCTAAGAACCATTCCACTGCGAGTGGGGGCGAAAATCCCCGCTCACACATAGCAATGTCCAAACAAAACAAATAAGTGGACATCCATCCAAGGATGGAAACATGCCCTTACATCGTCTAATGTCTAAAGCTAAATAGGACACCCATCAAAAGGTGAAAACGTATCCTTTACATTAATCCCAAAATATGAAAATAATTTAAATTATATGAAGCTTAATTAATAAGGTACCCACAAGGTGGAAACATACCTCTTACATAATGAAAAAATAAAGTAAACCAATAAAAGACGTTCAACCATTCATCATGAAAGTAAACCATTCGTTATAAGTCAAATAAAGATCAAGATAAGAAGATATAAAGTAAGAATACAGTATGTAAAGCAAGATTCAAATAGCAATTAAGACTAAATATACAAGCTAGGGTTTCATGAATTATGGTTTAGGAAAATATAATTAGGGTTTAGGGTTTCTAAAGTTTTAGGGTTTATATTCAAAAACTATGGTTTTAGGATTTGGAGAAACTAGTATTATTATAATTATTTTTTAAGTATTAGGCTACAGTAAATATTTTAGAAAATAGAATTAATTAGGGTTTAGGGTTCATACCATGCACGTAGGGTTTAGGAAGAAATAAATTAGGGTTTTAGAATTTATAAGAATAATGATCAAAGCTTTGAAGTTTTTATAAATAAGGTACTACTAAAAAATATTTGACAAAAATTAAGTGACATCGCAAAAACTTTAAACAAAGCTATTAGCATGCTGACTAAATAATCATGTATTTGGAAGAAGTTATGCTAATAGGCTACTGGATTCAATTTTATATAAAGATCATGCATGTTCCACATTAAAAATATCAAAAGCATGTTATAATGAATTGATTAAGAAAATATCGTCTTTTCTTGGCTCCGCCACAATTGCATCGTTGGAATTCTGGGAGAGCTTGATCAAGACAACACAACCTTGTTGCTTTGTGAATTGGAGTGTTCTTTTTGTTTTTGATTACTTAGGGTTGCTTCAAAGTTCAAAAGTCCGATGATAATTCTTGAGTAATATTTTTTGCCGTGCTTGTTTCTGTGTTTAAAACCACTATTTATAAGAATTTACAACAAAACCTAATATGTTAAGAAAATTAAAACTGTTTAGGAAATTAATTAAAGTTTCTAAGTAAAATAGAGTTTTGGCAAGAATCGGCCAACGAGCCTACACGGACTACTGGGACGCGAGCAACGGGCGAGCGAGCAACGAGGTTGGGCAAGGTGCTGCCCAAGCCTGCGGCGAATTGGCTTGCCACATGCCGCTCACCGATTGGTCCGTCCAATTTTTTATTTTTATTTTTATTATATATATATATTTAATAAATTATAAAATAAATATTAAAATAAGTATTAAAATAAATAATAAATAGTACATAAATAATAAATACCATAAAAATTATTTTAGACTAGACTTACTAAAAAATTAAGGGTCTACAGTTTGCCTCCTGCTTGAACGATCTGAGACTTTCAGTAGAAGAGAGTAAAAGGTAACATGACATTGAGTAGATTTTGGATGAGGATGGGTTCTCGACCTGAGATTGGCAATGGTTTGGGTACTCGATCCGAGACTAGATTTGGATGCTCGATCATAAAATAAATTTGGGTGCTTGACCCTAAACTAAATTTCGGTGCCCGACCCGAGATAGAAGTTGGGTGCTCGACCTGAAATTGGATTTTGAGTGCTCAACCCAAGATGAGTTCAGATCTCAAAAGTGATTTGGGTTTTGAACCCGGTGGTGAGTTCTTGACTCAAAATAATTTGGGTTCTAAACTTGGTGGTGAGTTCTGGACTCAAAAATAATTTTGGTTCTGGGCCTGGTGGTGAGTTTTGGACTCAAAAATGATTTGAATTTTGAACCCGATGGTGAGTTCTGGACTAAAAAATGATTTGGGTTCTGGACCCAGAGTGAATTCTGGACTCAAAGATGATTTGGGTTCTGGATCCAGAGTGAGTTCTGGACTTAAAAATAATTTGGGTTCTGGACCTGGTGGTGAGTTTTGGACTGAAAAATGATATGGCTTATGGACTATTTAGACATTGTTCATCCCTATTTACTCACTATTTACTAATAGTAAATTCACTTTTTTTTTCACGAGCATTTACTATTTTCCTTTTTCTTTTTTCTTTTCCATTGCCATTTGCCTGTATAAAGACTCAGCTTAACAACATTTCTCATTCACTTTTCATTACTTACATTATAAACACAAAGAGCTTAAGTTTGAGCAGAGATAATAAAGAGTTTAGCCATCAAATGGAAGAAAGGCATGCTTCAAGATCTGGACCTCGATCTAATGCTAACTTGCTAGAATTTATTCGACAACATGAATGTGGAACTGTCAACCCATTAGCTGGAATTCAACTTCATCGTAGTTCTAGTCTAAAGACTGAGGTAACACTACAACTTTTGCAATACAAATATTTATCATTTTATTATTATTTTTTTATCATTTTTATTATTTTTTAGTTATAATTTAGTATATTAGCGAATGAATAGTAAAAAATATTCTAATGCTAAAAATAAAAAAAAATAAATAAATACAGTAATGAGTAATTTTAGACTTTGAAATAATAGTAGTTGTGAGATGATATACTTACCTTGTATTGGCTTACATTGCTCTGTGTTAGCATGATCGTTGTGTTGTCCGGTGTGGAGGGTGTGTCTATAAAGCCCTGCAATGATATGACGTAGCACTTTCTCGGGTAAAACGGATCATCCGAGAGCACGGTTTTGAAAGCTTTATTCTGCAATTACCATCTGAGGAATGTCCAATAGACTGTAGTGTAGTTCATGCGTTATTGGAGCGGTGGATGGACATGACCCATACTTTCCACCTACCTATGGGAGAAGTGACTATTGGCCTAGTCGATTTTAAAGCCATAACTGGCATCCGGTACTATGGCCTTCCGGTTCCTCTTACCAAAGATATCCTGATACATGAAGAAATTTAACAGTTAATCAGTATAGAACCATCACTAAAAGAACCCTTCAAGATAAAAATTGAGTCGATTCAGAGTTATTTGATGAGCTATGATGGACAGTATGGACCCTTAATTTTTTACCAAGTCCAATCCCATATTTTAAAATCTGTCTGAAATAATTTTTGTGGTATTTATTAATTTATTTTATTATTTATTTTATTTATTTTTAATATATATATATAATAAAAAATAAAAATTGGACTGACCAATCAATGAGCGACACGCGGCAAGGTCTTTCACCACAGGCCGAAGGGCCTGCGGCGAATTGGCTTGGGCCAATTCGCTACAGGTGCCAGCTACGGGGAATTGGCCTGCCCCAATTTGCCACAGCTATAAACTGCGATGAATTGGGCAGTGCCTCGCAGGCGCTTGCCCAATTGTTCGCGTCCCAGCTCGTTGCTCGCATCTCAACAACTCGTGCCAATGCGTTGGCCTATTTTTGCCAAAATTCTATTTTTACTCAAAAACTCGAATTAATTTCCTAAATGGTTTTATTTACCTTAACATATTAGGTTTTATTTGAAATTCCTATAAATAATAGTTTTAGACACAAAAACAGGGACGAAAAAATTTACTCAAAAATTACGATTGGACTTTTAAACTTTGAAGCAACCCGAAGTAGCCAAGAACGAAAAAGAATACTCCCATCTACAAGGCAATAAGGCGATGTTGTCTTGATCAAAGTCTCCCTATAATTCCAATGGTGCAATTCTGGTGGAACCAACAAAAAAGGTTCGGTCTTAACCAATAATGTTTTATTCATAGTAGCCATAACATGCTTTATTTTAAATGTTTCGTTGATGTGTTTTGATATTAATTTTTCCAGTAGCATAAAATTGTTAAATCTGAATTATATGTTTTATAAACAAAACCCTAATTCATTAAATCCTTAAACCCTCATCTAAGGAGCCTTAAAACCTTTTAAACCCTAATGTCCCAATGGCTAAGTAAACCCAAAAACTCTAAATTATTTTGTTAAAACTCAAAGCCCTAAACTATTTTTGTCCAAAACCTTACATTGTTTCATTAAATCCCAAAACCCTAATTATTTTTCCAAAACCTTAATTTACTTCCCCAAATCACTGTTTTTCTAAAATAATAAATTAAAACCCTAATCTCTTTCAAAACTTGTCATCAAATAACCCTACCTTCAAATTATTCTACCCAAAACACCAAAACCAAGACCCCAAAACCTAAAACCAATGGTGCAATTCTCGAATTTAGGTCCAAATCCTAATTCTAATAATTTAAAACCATTAACCCTAGTTTCCTAAACTATAATTCATAAAACCCTAGCTTGAATATTTAGTCTTTAATTGTTATTTGAATCCTGCTTTACAAACTTAGTTTACATCTTCATATCTTGATCTTTATTTGGCTTATAATGAATGGTTTGCTTTCATGATGAATGGTTTTTATTGATTTACTTCATTATGTAAGAGGTATGTTTCCACCTTGTGGGTACCTCATTAATTAAACTTCATGTAATTTAAATTATTTTCATATTTTGAGATTAATGTAAAGAATACATTTCCACCTTTTGATGGGTGTCCTATTTAGTTTTAGACATTGGACGATGTAAGGGCATGTTTCTATCCTTGGATGGGTGTCCATTTATTTTTTTTTGTTTTGACATTGCTATGATTTTAATAAAGTATTTATTTATTCTTATGAGTGCATGTAGTCTTGATAATGTCATTATATTTAAGAATTTTATAATATTAAGACCTAAAAAGGAGGTCGGTTCTAATGAACCGGGTGTTGTGGGGGTGCTGGGTCATTCTCACCTTCCCCACATGTACCCAACTTTGCAAACTCAATAGGGGGTTGGGGATTCCTTAGGAATCAAGTCATCCACCCCTTTCTTTTTCCCAACCCGTCCGAGTGGTGACTCCATTTTTCTACTGTTTTAGGCCCGTGTTCTCTAAGGCCTGAGCCTAACAATGCTGAAGTCGCAAGAACCATTCTAGGGATAAGAGAAGTTGATTCCATTGGTCTTTATATTATTCTATTCTTTCTTGTCATGATATTATCCATTGCATCATATTAGATTGCATTGTATGTGTGAGTTAGGACGCCCGTGTTACCCGTGTTGTGTTATCCAAGGGATACCATACTTTCAATAAAGGTATGGAGACTGAGCATGGCATAACCACTCATAGCCTTGTACCTTTTCATATATACTTGCAATGGGAGCCTAAACCTTTCAACCCAAAGACTAAAGCTCATGTAATTGGCCTAGTTACTTAGGTTTTTATCCCAAATGGTTATTGTTCGACTACGGTTAATTTATCTTGGTTTAAATCATGGCTTATTTGGTTTGTTCTTTTTTCTAATATGACATAATTATATTGTGAGCTCAAAAAATTTTTTTTCCTCTAAATCCAAAACACCAAAACTATATTCAAAATTTTCAAAATAGTCCGTGGACATAAAATTTTTTCAAAATAAGTCAAAAATTCTTTTTCTCATGACCCAAATACAAAGCCCAAAATTCATTTTTTCTAAAATCTTTTTATGGGCTTTAAAACAAAATTATTTTTCACTTCATTATAACCTTTTGAAAGAGCTTACAAATTATTTAGGTAAATTATGGAATACTAAAAATCAATTGTGAGCCTAGTTTATACTAAGAATTATTAATCATGGGCTTGTTTTTGACATGAATCATTAGTTACTTTTTTCAATTGAGAAATCTATTTTTAATAAGCCTCTTAATTTAGTTTTAATCCAATATAGCATAAAAGCTGCATTAGTTGATTGGATGGATTAAAGCCTAATTAATGGAAATTATTATGAGCCGATTTCTATGTTTGAAAATATAACTGTTGGTTAAAATCGTCTGAGAAATTTTTTTGAAACTAAAATATCACATGTTGGTATTTTGTTAACCGTATACCTAGGAAAATAAACTCACCATTCATGTGTGAAAGTTATAAAGTTGGAAGAAATATCCTAATTATCTTTGTTTGTTTGTTGTTTGCGCATACATGCATACATGCATTGCATAACATATCATTGATCCTTTCTTGCTCACAGCCCTGGATTACAATAGTTCAAAAGCCTATGACAATCCCACCTGCACCGATGATGAAGAATCCAACAACAACTCAGTTAGCTTCTCACCAAAAGCAATGGAACCTAAGTAGATTCAAAAGATGTTGGATGATGCCCTTGAAGTCAAAATGGAAGAATTAAAGGAGACCCTAGCTGAGATCATGAAAAGTCAAATGGCTGCAATGTTTAGGAACACTACTGAGGCATCCGAAATCACCAAGAAAGACAAGGGAAAGGCTAAAATTGGTGAAGTAGTCTTCGATGATGACAAGATGGTTATGGACGGTGATGAATACAGGGCCAAATACTTCAAAGATCCTTAAGACAAGAAAAAGGAGTTAAAGGTTGTTGAAAGATCAACAGTAGAAAAGACTAAAATTTCAGATGTTGAGAAACTGATTGCTGATTTGGAAAAAAATTCGAGAAGAAGCTGGAAACTGAAGAAATATCGGAGGTCGACAAACTGTTCGAACAAGATGAGGAAGTCCCTTACAAGTTCAAAATGCTTTCCTTCGCTAAGTACAACAGTACAGGAAGTCCTCACTTGCATGTTAAGTAGTACATCACTGTTATGCAGTCTGCCCGAGCTACTAAGGCTCAAACACTAAGGTACTTTATGCTCTCATTGGACCCTGTTGTCCAAAACTCGTTCAACACCTTGGAGGATGACACTCAAAAGAGATGGGATTTGCTATACAAGGCTTTCATTCAACAGTATGGGTACAATGTCGAGCTAGAAGTTACCTTAATGGAGGTGAAAATTATTAGGCAAAGACCAATTGAGAATTTTGTGGACTAATGGAAAAGATGGAGAAATAAGGCTTCACTTCTCAAAAGAAGGCCTGATGAGTCAAACCAAATCAGGATGATAGTCAGAGGCATCCTACCCAATGTCCATGAGATGTTGTCTCACACCCTTATAAGAGATTTCAGAGATCTTCTCCAAGTGGGACTGCAAATAGAAGAGTGGGAAAGAGAGAAGAACTATTTTTCTGCAAAACGGAATTATCAGCCTAGTAATCAAAGTATGCAAAAGGAAGCTGATGTTAATGCCACTGGTTAAGGAGGAATGAGGTAATTTTCAGAATTGGGGAAGCCGCTGTCTTGGGTTCTCAATAAGCTACAAAAAGAAGAGATTATTACAACCCTTGACTCCTCATCCTTTACCTAATCCTCTTGCATCTAACTTTGATACTAAGGCATTTTGCCAATTCCATCAAAGTCTTAGACGTGAAACAGACAACTGTATGAAGTTGAGGCATGAGATCCAGAATTTAATTGATAGTGAAAAGTTGCCTGCTGATAAGCCCAATACCAAGAGCAATCCTTTGCCTAAATTTGGAAGAGTACCTCCGCCAGCAACCTTTATGGTAGGAGGAGGAGTGGAGGAAGATTCTATCTTTCAAGACTAGAATGTTGAAGATGCAGAATGAGGGGAAATTTTATTTAACAAACTTCTCTTAGCTTGGAGTGTTGCTCTATTTATTTTGCTTTCTTTAATATTTCATTGGAACAATTATGTTTTTTCAAATTATGTTTGTTTGAATAAATTATTTTCATCAAAATTTTCATGGTCTTTGTTCATTATGGTGCTCAACCGATGATGAATTTAACTTAATCTTTATGAATTACTATATCTATGCATTATAATTCGAATGACTTTAATAGGTGAGGGAATTGTTCTATAACCTTGAGTTGTGTATGCTTACTTAGAGAGGGCCCCAACATAATTACCTTTGTTTAGTCAGTCTTAGAACATATTTTGACAAACTTTCAAGGCAAAAATGAACTCTGCTTATTTAAGGGAGAGATGATCTAGGAATTATTTGGTAAGCCAACAACTAGAATCCACCCAATTAATTGTCAATCCCTAATTGTCCCTTTGAGCCTTTATGAAAATTTAGCTTTTTCTTTATTGACTGGTAAACCCAATAACCTACCCTAGCTGTTGTGACTTCTAATGAAAAATCTAATGATCACTAAGGTGAAGAGGCAAGAAGATAAAAGAAAGGAATGCATAGTCAAGACCATATGAATAGTTAAAGTTCTCAAGACCATAAGGGTAGTTGAAGTTCACCTGATATTAAACCTAACATCTCCAATTTATTAAGATGATTTATCCATATTTAAATAAGACTCACTCTACTCCACTCATCCATAAACAGAAGTATAGAATGGTGTAAACGAGATAATCCGTAAGCGAGATAATCCTTTTGGAGCTAAGACCAACACAAAAAAAAGAATAAAAGAAAAAGAAAAGAGAAAGAGAGAAAAAGCAAAAAATAAAAAAAAGAAAAAAATGGGTCCTAAGTTTGTGCGATCAAAAGGAAAAGAAAATACAAATGGCAGTCCAGAAAGCAAACTGGGTTTTCCTTTACCTAAAGCAGTAGAAGGCAAAAATTATTTGACTTAAATTGTTCCAACCCAACTAGAAATTCAACCAAAATTAGAGAGATAGAAGAAAGGTCATCTAGTGCTTGAAAGTCTTATACTCAACAGTCCTACAGGGAAGAAGGACAAAATGATAAAATACTAAAAAAGAGAGAAAGAAAAAGAAAAAGAAAAAAAGGAAAGGAATATGGGTACCACACTGTCCGAATCAAGATCCAGATTCATGCTTCCAACTGTCTAAACAAGAAATTTGTAGTGTGAGAGTTTGCCCATTGTGTCACAACGGCTCCAACTTACAAATGGCCTTCATTTAACCTGTGTCCCTTATCGACCCAGTTTCAAGCCTATTAAAGACCTGTTGATCTCTCTTGGTAGGTAGAGTCTACTAGTGGAGATAGTTTCAATAAGCATGCATATGAGACAGACAATATTTAAACTTGATGAGACCTTTGGCTAGGTAATGTGTATGTGCCTATCTGAAGTGTAACAATTCTTGCTTAAATAGAAATGATTCCTGAATTTAGTACAGTAACTAGGGTTTCCATGTTATAGATATGTTAATTTGAAAAATTGAGTTCTGTGGTAAATTGACATTGATTTGACAAAGCCAACATTTGATTTCAAAATCAAAATTAAAAATTCAAAAAAAAAATTCCATATAAAGCCTTCAAGTTAAAGGAAGTATGTCAAACCATAGAACCTCGAAGGACACATTGGGCAAAGGAAATAATTATTGGCAAGGTTATGAAGAAGCTACCAACTGGCATACTGAATCATAGTTTGAAATGCATATATCTTTGTTGCTTGAGGCCTCCATTATTCATGTTTTCAACATCTTTAAGATAAAAGCCATAAAAGCGAAGCCTTCTGCCATTCCAGAGACCTGAACGGGCATTTGGAAGGAGTCAATGAGAACACTTCAGCTGATCACCTCGGTCTGTGAGTCACTGGAACAATTGTAAGTATAATCCATGCATATCATACACACATGAGCATATCACATTGCATTTTGCTATCTTATGTTGCCTATCTGTAGACCCTTAATTTTTAATCCAGTCCGGCCAAATATATTTTAATTAGTCCAAAATAATTTTTGTGTTGTCCAGTATATTTTAATTAGTCCAAAATAATCTTTGTGTTATCTTAATTAAATAATATTTGCTTTAGTATTTAGTTTTTATAATTAATAAATAAATAAAAATAAAAATAAAAATCGGCAACGGAGAGTTGGGACGAAATGGCCTTGCCGCAGAAATTTTCTGCAGGCGAAATGGCCTGCAGGCAAATTTTCGCCCCGCAGCCCCCTGCGGTAACTTTTTTGCCAGCGCAATTTTTCCGCAGTAGTTTTTTCTCACTAGCAAAATTTTTTTGATGCAAATTTTTTTGAAACCAAATACAATTCAGTTTTGGTTTCTGTTTCTTAATTAATGTTAGATTTCATGAATAACTAAAATTAATCATAAAAATCTTCTATAAATAAGGACTAAAACAACACAGAAGGGGATGGAAATTTAGGAGGAAAATTAGGGAGAAAACTTTGAATAAATCGGATTTTAAGAATTCCTTCTGGCATTATCGATCGGACTTTTTGAGAAAGCAAACAAGCTATTCAATCCATCAAAGGCAGCAAAGCTTGTCTTTGTTCTTGTTCATCCAAGAAGTGATTTTTGGTGGAACCAACAAATGAAGGTACAAATTTCTTTATTTGTTTCATTAATTTACAGTGGCTTCATCACTCAAGATTAAAAATTGTTGTTTCTATCTCTTTTGATTCAAAAAACCCTAGAACCTTAATTTGCCTTTCCTAAAGCTTAAAAACCTTAATTCATCTCTTTGTTTTTCAAAAATCTTAAAATTGTTGTTTTTGTTTCTTCAAAATCTTAAACCCCTAATCTGCCTTCCAATTTTCCACAAACCCTAAAAAAATATCTTTTCTATTTCTATAAATCTTAAATCGTTTTGTTTATTTTCATAAAGTTTCATAAAACTATAAATTATTTTTCCAAATTCTAAAATCAAATAAATTCTCTGAAGCACTAAAAACCTTAATTCAACTTCAAAACCCAAAACAGTAAACCCTAAACTAACTAACATTAAACCCTAGTTTTCTTAAACCTTAATTTCCTTAAAACCATTAAACCCTAATTTTTCTAAACTCTAATCCTTTAAACCTTAAAATCTTATAAACCTAAATGTTAAAATTCAAACACAGTAAGCCTAAAATAACAATCCAGTAACCGTAAATCATAAATCTAAATTTTTTAAAGTGTCCAAACCCTAATTTCATGATTTCACTCCTTAAACACTAATTTGGTTAATCAAAGAACTTTATCAACCTCTTAAATTATAAAACTTTAATCCATTTTAATTCCTTTAAAGTTTACAGTAGCTAAGAATTACAAACCCTAAATAATACTAAAATTCTAAAACCCTAAAGTATTAATTAAAGAATTTTAAATAGAAACAGTAACCTTAATTTGAATCTTTACTTGCTTTATTTAATTTTATATTTGATTATGTAGTCTATTATATGCTTTAATTTATTTTCAATGCTTTGTTGATTTATTTAGTTTATCAGGGATGAATTTTTTTTTTATATTTTGATTAATACCTTTGATGAATGATTTATTTATGATGAATGGTTATTTACTTTTATCGTTTTATTTAGATTTCCAAATGTTGTAAGAGGTATGTTTCCACTTGGTGGGTACCTCATTAATTAAATATTATGCAATTTAAATTTCTTTTCTATTTTAGATCCAATGTAAAGGACATATTTCTACCTTTCAGTGGGTGTCCAATTTAAGCATGGATTATGTAAAGGCATGTTTCCATCTTCGGATGGGTGTACTTTTATTTGTTTTGCATGCACATTGTTTTGATTTTTAATATATCGATGCTTTATTTTAATTATTGTGTATAATATGGATAATATTATTATATTTAAGAATTTTATAATATTAAGACCTATAAAGGAGGCCTGTTCCAATGAACCAGGGGGTGTTGGGCCATTTCTCACCTTCCCCACACTTACCCAACTTTCCGAACCCATTAGGGGGTTGGGGATTCCTTAGTAATCGAGTCATCCACCCCTTTCTTTTTCCTGGCCCGTCCGGGTGGTGACTCCATTTTCTTCAGACTTAGGTCCGTGTTCTCTAAGGCCCCAAGCCTAAACAGTGCCGAAGTCGCAAGAATCATTCCATCGGGAGTGGGGGCAAAAATTCCCGCTCACAGTGGCGACTCCACTGGGTATAAGAGAAGTTGATTCCGTTGGTCTTTATATTATTCTATTCTTTCTTATAATGATATTATCTATTGCATCATATTAGATTGCATCATGTACGTGAGTTAGGACGCCCGTGTTACCTGTGTTATGTTATGTAAGGGATACCATACTTTCACTCAAGGTATGGAGATCGAGCATGGCATAACCACTCATAGCCTCATACCATTTGGTATATACTTGATATGGGAACCTAAGCCTTTTTACCCAAAGACTAAAGCTCATGTAATTGGCCTAGTTACTTTCCTTAGGTTTTACCCCAAATGCATGTTGTTTGACTGTGGTTAATTTATCTTGGCATAAATCATGGCTTATTTGGTTTGTTCTTTTTCTAATATGACCTAAATATCTTGTGAGGTTAGAATAAATATTTTCTTTAAAATCCAAAAGACCAAAGCTATTTTCAAAATTTTCAAGATGGTCTTTGGACATAAGACTTTTCTAAAAATAAATCAAAAATTCTTTTGCTCATGGCCCAAATACTAAGCCCAAAATATGTTTTTTCTAAATTTTTTTACAATGGGCTTAGAAATAAAATTGTTTTCATCCAACCTTTTCTTACAAACAGCTTGCAAAAATATCTAGGTCAATTACGAAATACCAAAAATCAATTGTGAGCCTAGTTTATACTAAGAGTAATTAATCATGGGCTTGTTTTTGGCATGAATCATTAGTTACTTTTTCAAGTGAGAAATCTATCTATAATAAACCTCTTAATTTAGTTTTAATCCAATATAGCATAAAAGTTACTTTGGTTGAATAAATGGATTAAAACCTAATTAATGGGAATTATTATGAAATGATTTCCATTTTTGAAAATATAACTATTGGTTGAAACGTCTGAGAGAAATATTCGAAAACAAGGTACCCCATGTTGGTATTTTGTTAACCATATACCTAGGAAAAGAGACTCACCATTCGTGTGTGAATGTTATAAGGTTGGAAGGAACGTCCTAATTATCTTTCTTTGTTGATTGTTTGTGCATATATGCATACATGCATATATTTGCATCTCATATCCTTTTTGGCTCACAGCCTGGATTACGATAGTTCAAAAGCTTACGACAATCCGACCTACGCCGGAGACGAAGTATCTAACAATGACTCAATCACTTGCTCACTAAAAAAAATGGATCCCGAACAAATTCAAAGAATGGTGGATGATGCCCTCAATGCCAAGATGGAAGAAATAAAAGAGGCCCTAGCTGAGACCATGAAGAACCAATTGACTCCAATCTTAGAAAATCATGTCGAAGCATCTACTAGCACTAAGAAGCCAAGGGACAAAGGGAAGACTAAAGTTGGTGAAGTGGTTTTCGATGATGAAAATGTGATCATTGATGATGATGATGATTGGACTCAATACTACCAAGATGCTCATGAAATGAAAAAAGAACCGTAGATTGTTGAAAGATCAACTATGGAGAAGACCGAAACTTCTGATGTTGAAAAGATGATTACTGATTTAGAAAAGAAATTTGAGAAGAAACTAAAAACTGAGGAAATGTCCGAAGTTGACAAATTATTTGAGCTAGATGAAGAAGTCCCGTACAAGTTCAAGATGCCATCTTTCACGAAGTTTGATGGAATCGGAAATCCTCATCTCCATGTGAAGCAGTATATCACTGCTATGCAGTCTGCCCAAGCTACTAAGGCTCAAACCCTAAGGTACTTCATGCTCTCATTGGACCCTGTTGTCCAAAATTGGTTCAATACCTTAGATGATGGAACACAAAAGAGTTGGGATTTGCTATACAAGGCCTTCATCCAATAATATGGATACAGTGTTGAAATGGAGGTTACCTTAATGGAAGTAGAGTCCATTAGGCAAAGGTCGAATGAGAATTTTATGGATTATGTGAAGAGATGGAGAAACAAGGCCGCTTTGCTCAAGAAGAGGCCCGATGAATCCAATCAAATAAGGATGATTGTGAGAGGGGTGTTGCCTAGTCTATGTAAAAGGATGTCTCATACACTCATTCATGATTTCAAAGACCTTCTCCAAGATGATTTGCAAATTGAAGAATGGGAGAGAGAGAAGAACCATTTTTCAACAAGAAGGAATGAGAATGGGAACTATCAGTCTGGTAGCCAAAGCAGGCAAAAGGTAGTCGGTGTCAATGCTACTAACCAAGGAACAAGGAGACAATTTTTGGAATTGGGGAAACCGATGTCTTGGGTTCTCAATAAGCTTTAAAGAAAGGGATTGCTACAACCATTAAATCCTCATCCTTTGTCTAACCCTCTCCCACCTAATTTCGACACTAAAGCATTTTGTCAATTTCACCAAATGTAAGGGCATGACACAGATAGATGTGTGAGGTTGAGACATGAGATCCAAAATCTAATTGATAATGGGAAGCTACCCAAGCCCAATAAGCCAAACACCAAAGTCATCCCATTACCAAAGTTCAATAGGGGACCGCCGCCGGCAACCTTCATGATTGGAGGAGGTTTGCATGAGGATTTTGTCATGTCTTCTTTTCAAGATGTAGGTGGAGAAGAAACCAAAGAAGAAGAGGTATTTGATGGAATTAAACAAGTTATGGTGGGTAAAGAAGTAACAATTTGTGTTGTCAATGGGTTTTGGGATTCAAGTGATAGTGATGATGATCTTGTATCCAAGAAGGAGGAGTGGACTTGGTCCGAGCCCGAAGAAGATGAGGTAATGAACACTAGATCCGGTAAGCCTTATGCAAGGCCACCACCTAAGGAGGTAGAAACTAGTAAGGGTGAGGAAGTTGAAGTAGGAAATAAAGAAGAAGAAAATGATGCTATGCTCAAGCAAAGTGTTAGCATTTGGGACTTATTAGCTACTTCTAAATAGCACTGAGAAACTATGGCCAAAGCTTTGGCTAGCATGCCAATTTCTACCTCTACGACACCGGAGGAGCTGATCAACTTCATAAAAATTGGAGGAGTAATGAATTGTGAAGATGTTCAAGAAAAGAGTGAAGTTAATATGGGAGTAGTTTCTTTTTCGGATGCGGACTTACCAGAGGAGGGGAGAGATCACATCCACCCTCTCTCCCAAGTTGACTCTTCTCTACCGTGATTCTTCCAAAGAATCTTCACAATTGGCACTTTCTTATGTCTCAACTCTTTCATCCCATATGCCAAAATAGCAACTGGTTCTTCTTCAAATTTCAGATCCGGACTCACCTCAATATATTCAACTGATAACACATGAGATGGATCCGATTTGTATCTCCTCAACATAGAAACATGGAAGACATTATGGATCCTATCCAAATCAGGTGGCAAAGCAAGCCGGTAAGCAACTGGTCCAATTCTTTCTAAAACCTCATACGGTCCAATGAAACGCGGACTCAACTTCCCTCTTCGACCAAATCTCAATATCTTTTTCCAAGGAGACACTTTCAAAAATACTTTATCTCCCACATTATACTCTATGTCTCTCCTCTTCAAATCTGAATAAGACTTCTGTCGATCTGAAGCTGTTTTCAATCTATCTCGAATCAGCTTCACTTTATCTTCTGTTTCTTTAACCAAATCAGGACCAATTAACTTACCTTCTCCAACTTCATTCCAACATAGAGGCATCCTACACCGTCTACCATACAATGCCTCAAATGGTGCCATTCCAATGCTGGACTGATGACTGTTATTGTAAGCAAATTCCACAAGTGACAAAAATCTGTCCCAACTTCCAGAGAAATCAATGACACAGCCTCTTAACATATCTTCGATAATCTGTATCACTCTCTCTGACTGCCCATCTGTCTGCGGATGAAAAGCAGTACTAAAGTGTAATCGAGAACCCAGAGCACCATGCAAACTCTTCCAAAATCTTGAAGTAACCCGGGGATCTCGATCAGACACTAAAGAAATTGGGACAGCATGCAACTTCACAATCTCCTGGATATACAGCTCAGCCAACCTCTCAAGAGAATAATCTGTCCGAACCGGAAGAAAATGAGCTGTCTTTGTCAACCTATCAACAATTACCCAAATAGCATCATGCTTCCTCTGAGTTAATGGCAAACCAGACACAAAATCCATTGTAACTCTTTCCCATTTCCATTCAGGCACTGATAACGGTTGAAGTAACCCTGTTGGAACTTGATGCTCAGCTTTAACCCTCTGACAAGTGAGACATTTGGACACAAACTCCGCTATGTCTCTCTTCATACCTGACCACCAGTAATGCTGTCTCAAATCATGATACATCTTAGTACTGCCCGGATGCAAAGCAAAAACTGACTGGTGTGCTTCTTCCAAAATAATCCTTCTCAAATTAGCATCATCAGGTACACACAAACTATTCTTAAACCAAAGACTCCCATCACTTTTTACCAGAAAATCTCAATTCTCTTTATTTTGGCAATCTGAAATAATTTTCTGAACTTTCTCATCAACCAACTGAGCCTCTCTAATCTGATCTAACAATACCGGCCTCAACTGTAATTGTGCCAACAATGCACCATCATCACAAGATACAAAGTTAGCATGCAACGCTCTCAACTCAACAAGCAACGAGAGCGAATACACAGCCAAGCCTGCTAAAGACTTCTGACTCAAGGCATCAGCAACAACATTTGCCTTACCAGGATGATAATCAATCAAACAGTCATAGTCCTTAATCAACTCCAACCAACGTCTCTGTCGGAGGTTAAGCTCTCTCTGAACCCCCAAATATTTCAAACCTTTTATGATCAGTATAGATAAAACACTTCTCCCCATACAAGTAGTGTCGCCAAATCTTCAAAGCAAACACTATGGCTGCTAACTCCAAATCATGGGTCAGATAATTAAGCTCATGCGGCTTCAACTATCGAGAAGCATAAGCTATAACTTTGCCTTCTTGCATCAAGACACAACCCAAACCACTATGTGAAGCATCACTGTAGATTACATATGGTTTATCTTCCACAGGCAAAGTAAGAACAGGTGCTTGAGTCAACATCTCTCTCAACTGTTCAAAGCTAGCCTGACATTGATCTGTCCACACAAATCTAACTCCCTTTCGAAGTAATCTGGTAAGTGGAGTAGCTATCAAAGAAAATCCTTTCACAAAGCGTCGATAATAGCCTGCCAATCCCAGAAAACTTCTAACTTCAGTTACAGACTTTGGTGGACTCCAATTCATAACAGCTTCAACTTTACTCGGATCAACTCTAATGCCATCTGCTAAAACTATATGACCGAGAAAAGTCACTTGATCAAGCCAAAATTCACACTTCGACAGCTTAGCATACAAATGCTTCTCTCTCAAAATCTGTAGCACAATCCGCAGATGTTTGTCATGCTCCTCCTCATTGCATGAATACACCAAAATTTCATCGATGAAAACCACTACAAACTGATCCAGATAGGGCCTAAACACCCTATTCATCAAATCCATGAAAGCTGCAGGTGCATTCGTCAACCCAAAAGGCATAACTAGAAACTCATAATGCCCATACCTTGTGCGAAAAGCTATTTTAGGAAGATCTTCAGCTCTGACCCTCAACTGATGGTACCCTGATCTCAAATCAATCTTAGAAAACACTGTTGCTCCCTTTAATTGATCAAAGAGATCATCAATTCTATGCAAAGGATATTTATTCTTGATAGTCACCTTGTTCAATTGCCTATAATCGATGCACAATCTCATAGTACCATCCTTCTTCTTCACAAACAACACAGGAGCTCCCCACGGTGAAACACTAGGGCGAACAAACCCTTTATCTAACAACTCCTGCAACTGCACCTTCAACTCTCTCAATTGAATAGGTGCCATTCTATAAGGAGTAATAGAGATAGGAGTGGTACCAGGCAACAATTCAATACCAAACTCCACCTCTCTCTCAGGAGGCAACCCTGGCAACTCCTCTGGAAACACATCTGGAAAATCTGCAACTGTGGGTATACCGTCAAGTCGAGAACCCATCACTCTAGTATCCACAACATGAGCAAGATAAGCATCACACCCTTTTCTAATCAACCTCCTAGCTGAAACAGCTGAAATAAACAAGGATGCAAGCTGTCTCTGTTCACCAGATACCATCACAATTCTACCATCATCGGTTCTCAAAGTAACACATTTCTTTTGACAGTCTACTACCGCTCCATGTTTAGACAACCAGTCCATGCCTAGAATCAAATCATACTCTTTAAATGGCATTTCAATCAAATCACCCAAGAACTCCTCACCCTGAACTACTACTGCACTATCTCGGTGCACCTTGCTAACAATCACACTATGCCCTAAAGGATTTGTCACCAACACATCAAATCCTAGGGATTCAGCATGTAGTTCAGACACAGGCAAAATAGATGCACTTATATATGAATGAGTAGATCCTGGATCAATCAAAGCAAGTACTGAAATACCAAATAAAGAGAAAGTACCAGCTATGACTGCTGAAGCATCTGGCTGCCCCTGCATCACATACATCCTCTGAGAAGAACCAGCCTCCTCTGGTATACTCTCCCTGGATGTAGAACCTCCTCTAGGACTAAACCCAGATCTACCTCCTCTGCTGAAACTTCTGCCCCCTCGACCTCCCCTCACACTAGGTCGAGAAACTGCAGAATCTACTGACCTCTGTTCCTGCAACTCAGGACACTCTCTAACAAAATGATCAGGTGATCCACATCTATAGCATCCAGCTGATCCTCTGATCCTCCAACAAACACCCCAATGGGTCTTACCACAATACTCACACATCAGTGGAGTAGATCTTTGAATCACAGGGGTCGGAGCACTCGCCACTGCAACTGTAGGTCTCGATCTCTGTCTTTGAAACTGAACTGACCTACCAGCTGGCCTCTGACTCCTACTAATCCTGGGAACAAAGCTTCCCCTATCTCTCTTCACAGATGAAGACCCTGCCTCAAACTGGTGTCTCCTAACCCTGGTCTCTTCCTCTGTAGCAGCTGCTGCAATACCCTGAGCTCTCTCCACACTTCTAGCTGCTGCAACAAGCTGGGAAAAATCATGATATCTAGAACCAGCCACATGACACATAAGAGAGGGTCTTAATCCTTCCTCAAATCTCCGGCATCTATCAATCTCATCAGATATGATACCCCCAGCATAATGGCTCAACCGGATGAACTCTAACTCATATTCTATCACCGTCCGGTGGTCTTGCCTCAAACTCAGAAATTCCATCTTTTTCACATCTTTATACTCCCTCGGAGTATACTTCAATTCAAACTCCCTGAGAAAATCAGCATAGGTCAAGGTAGGTGGATCATCCATAGCATGGGGCACTGTCTTCCACCAGTCGTATGCATCCTTCTGCAACAATGATCTAGCATAGTCAAATCTTTCTTCTAGAGTGGCCTGTAACTGAACAAATATCCTCTGTACTTTATCTAGCCACTGTTCAGCTACAGCTGGATCAATAGTACCCAAGAAATCCTCTGCCCCAAACTTCCTTAATTTGTCATACTGTCTCACTGACACCTGAGGCTGGGGTGGTGGTGGGGGCTGCTGTACTGGGGCTTGCCTCATCAATTCCATCATATGCCTAAACCAAACTGGCGGAACCTCATCACCAGCTGGTCTCCCTGACACAGAAGCAGGTATCTCTTCAGCACTAACCACTCTAACTCCCTCTCTAACCTCATCCGGAGCTACACTCTCCGCACTACCCTCAACTGACTGACGCAAGTGAGAATCCATCACAACCTATATCTGCAAATACAGCAAAATACACCTTATTAAAGATCAGAGACTGCCAATATTAAGTATATATTTTATTCAAAAACCAACTTTTAAAATCAAAATATCCTTTTTCCTTACATTATACCTAGGTTGAGAATCTCAAACCTAGGCTCTAATACCAAAACAATTGTAACACCCCTATACCCCGTATACGTACACAGCATGCTAATACGATCGTAATATACGTATACTGAATATAGAAATGCCACATTTTACAAATCACTCATGTTATCACTCTTATATAACGTAAACAAATTTAAAAACTTTTAAAAGAGTTTATAAAACCAAATAAATAGAAAGTTCATTTAAAACGCATCGGAAAATAGAACTAATGTTTACAAATACTTATACATCAAAATATCATAATATACAAACATAAAATATATACATGACTGGCAGCTCTTCTCTTATCTTTAAGTCCAAAGGTCAACTCTTCAATGTCTAGACTCACTCGGTCTCGAAGAACTCTCGGGTTCCACCCTGTTACCTGCGCGATGAACCACAATCGCGCTGAGCTAACAGCTCAGTGGTGCAACTCATACAAACATTATGCTTTAATGCGATGCTCATGTCACCATTATACATTTCATAAACCATACATAATCATATCACATTTCGTAATTATGCATTAGATTTCATTATTCCATTGTTTCTTCATTCATAATTCACATATTACAAATAAGACAGACACGGGCCCAAAACTCACTAATATGTGATTCAAAGTTCAGAGTTACTGCTTTGGTCCATATTGACACCTTTTGTCTAGCCCCGTAGGCAATATATATATATATCCATGGATAATCAACTAGATTGAAGCTTATGACCCAGTCATTTCACTCAATCTAGTTTCAATAATATGTTTTTGAGGTTTACGACCCGATCATTTCACCCCAAAAACATCACATTTCACATTTATCAACTGGATTCGGCTTACGGGCCATCCCATTTCGCCTATCCAGTGATTCATAGGCATGCCGCCAAACCCAGAACTCTGAAAATTGAATATACATATTAGTCACACAATGATTTCATTTATTTCTTTATCAATATCTTTCTCAATTCATATCTCCTTTCATATTCCATAATCACATAGGCAACCATGCCTCAATTGTTCCATTTACATTGTCATAGCCAACCACAATGGCTTCATGTCACAACATATCTCAATTTACATTAATGTATTCATAATCAATTTCATTGAGTAAACATATTATATTTCATCATTAATAAGCATCAGCAATATCATTAAATGTATGTTCAATCTCAACACTATATGAAAGTATGCAACAATGCAAGGTTTGTACTTACTTCAAAGCAACCTACACAACTCTAATCACTTACCTTTCAAGAATCTATCACCACCTGAGTTAGGGTAATTCACCTTCTTCACAACCTATTCCAAAAGAATGAGGAAACTCTTATAAGATCATAAGGTTAAGAATCAACTAGGGCAAACTCTAAACTTGACACGCTCACACACACGGGCGTGTCCCTGACCGTGCCCTAACTCCACAATCACAGAAGCATTGACACGCTCAGGACCACGGGCGTGTCACTGGGCGTGCAATACATTCTGTGTCTCAGAAATATCGACACGTTCAACATCATGGGCGTGCTCATGACCGTGCAAATTCTCAAAACTCACAGTAACTATGACACGCTCAACAACACGGGCGTGTTAATGGCCGTGTCACACCTACTGCCACTCAGAACAATTGACACGCCTAAGGACCTGGACGTGCTCCTGGGCGTGTCAGGTCAAAAACCCAGATTCCGGCCAAGACAACACCACTACCAACAAATCACTTCTATCCATCAACATCCACTACAACCCAACTTAACAAAACATACCCAAAAACCATCTCAAACTTACAACAACACCAAAACAAGCCAAAACACACATCAAACACAATCACAAACTTCATCAAAAACTCTAAACACAACCACAACTCAATCTATACCAACCAACTTACTCTTTCCTTCAATCCAACCCAAAAATCCCAAAATCACTTAAATCCAACACTCTTAAACACAACACACTCAACCATAACATACCAACAATCCATCAATCACCAAACTCACAATACAAACTCAAAGAAAGCAAGGGAATCAAGAGGAAACTTACCAAATAAGAAGAAAACTCTTGGATTCCTACTTGATCTCTTGAAAACTTCTTCAATCTTGAGCTTGGTAGAATCAAACCTCTCTTTCTTGCTCTCTCTCTTGTAACAGCCGGCCAACAAAAACAAAGGAAAGAAAGAAAATGAAAGGCACAAAGAAGGAGGAAGAAAGAAGAAAAGGAAAAGAAAGAAAGAGGCAAAAGTCAACCCTCTCTCTCCTCAAAACAATCTCCTCCACACAAATAATAATAAAATATTCAAAATATCTCCATCCACTAATCTTATTCCACTAACTCAATTTCAAATTAATTTCCTTTATACTCTTCACCCTTAGAATGGTATATGTTGTGTATATCACAATATAAATAACATATGCACTCAACTCTTACAACATATCTCTTTCCAATTAAACATAAATACACTTAATCCAAATAAAACAACAATTATATACCAAACTTCTAGGGTATATTTTGGGATATTACAGGGGACCTCTTGATGAAGAAACGCCAGGATCCCTCATCCCCTGAAATCGAAAGTCTCAGAAATTTTGTTAGGATTGATGATATAAATATTCAAAATGAGAAGCCTGTTGACGACTTGCAGCCAACTCTTCTTGAAGTTTCCTATTTTGTTCTTCAAGCATCCGCTGTGAGCCAGAAAGGAAAAAGGTAAGAGCATACATAATCATGCATACATATAGCATAAATTACCATGAAATAAGAAAACTCACCAGGTAATTCATATCAATGCCCTGCGGATGAGATGGCATATCTAATGGGCTAGAATGAGCAAAAGAAGGGGCAGTAAAAGAAGGTCCAGCCTCATGATCAAATGAGCCAACAGCCTGCAACAATCATTAAAGAATCAAAAAAGAAAGAAGCGCTGGTAAAGGAAGAATGGTAAAAGTTTTACCTGAGAAGTACTAGCCCCGAGATGTGGAACAAACTCTCCTGCATCTCTGTGATGTTCCTCTTCATCTCTAGCCTCATTTTCCTTTAGAATCTCCCATACGCCAACATGAGATACATCAAAGTTCAAGAGCCTTCTTTGAATAAAATGGGCATAAGATGCACTCAGCGGATAGAGAAATGCTTCAATACCATAACCGTACCAAGCCGACCACCATGCATCCTTCGGTATTGACATAATATTTAAAGTATGGGCAAGGCATCGGAATCCTCCGCTGCTCTGGACCGAGAAACCACTCATAAACTCTCTCTTTGAGAAACCAGCCACTAGACACTGGGCCAGCGATGACTCGGTGAGAATGTTGGAAAGATAGCGCAGCCTTCATAAAGGGAGACCAGTTTGTCCGCTCTTCTGGGTTCCACCAGGACAAATTCACGTACAAAATAACCTAAGGTAAGTAAACTTTCACATAAAATTTAAAGCATACTAATGCTATTTTACTTGGTCCTAGGTTAAGCAGCTCAACACAAAGTGGTGAGTATGCACATGATGAGAGCCGGGAACGTCCACATGATCGGACAACCAGAAATTTAATCTTGGATACTCGATTCTCTCTCGGGAAATACCGGGTACCCTCACGAGTGGATGGAGGATTCAGTGCTGCCTAAGATGGTCGACCCAAGCAAATATAACAAAAATCCTTGAGCATACTGTTGGGCCATGTCTCTATGAATCCGTCCTTTGTAGTTCATCCAATAACTACGAATCGGTTCAATTTTTATCTTAAAAGGCTCTTTATATGATGGTTCCATACCAATTAATTCTTGAATTTCTTTAAATGTCATAATATCATTGGTCAGAGGAACCGGAACACCATCATATCGAAGGCCGGTTATAGCAGTAAAATCGACCGGACCAATTGTCATCTCTCCAATGGGCAAGTGTAAAGTGTGGGTTGTGTCCAACGATCATTTTGTAAGCGCCTGGACTATGCTTCGGTCTATCTGATACTCCTCGGATGGCAATTGTAAGATGAAGCTCTCAAAGCCGCAATCTCGGATAATCTGCCTTACCCGAGAAGGCACTACATCATACCATTGTCGGGCTTTATAAATACACCCTCTGGCCCAAACAACGCAACGATCACGCTAACACGGAGCCAGGTAAGTTAATACTAGGTAAGTACATATTATCCTATATGCTTAAATTAATATATTTTCCTAAATTTTCTAAAAATTATTATAATATAAGAATATAAATAAAAATAAACGCAAACACAATAATAAAAGATCATAATATAAAAACATAAATCAAAAATTAAAAATAATAATAACAGAAAAATATAAATAATAATAATAAAGTAAAAAGAAAAGAAAAATGTATATATAATTACCGCACTCTTTTGGTTGGAACTACGATGAAGCAGCATCCCGGCTAGTAGATCTATATTCCCATCTTCATGATGCCGAATAAACTCTAATAACTCAGCATTAGAATGAGTTCCTGACCTTGAAACATGCATTTTTTTGAAAACCATTTGCTAAAATTGAAAGAATTTGAGAGAATTATAGAAATTATAGATTTTGCTGTGAATGAAATGAAGGAATTCATTGGTTTATGTAGAGAAACGGCAAGGAAAAAAACAAAATTCAAAAGTAAGTTTACAGTTCATGAATAGTAAATTTTACTATTGATGAATAGTGATTTTACTATTAATGAATAGTGAATTACTATTCATTAATAGTAATTACTATTTACTACTATTTACAAATAGTAAGTTACTATTTATGAACAGTAAATAGTATATAAACAGTGACTACACAGTAAATAAACAGTAAATTCAATTATTTACTTTAATCATTCAAATGCTTGCGTGTGTATAAATATTTTTACATGCAGGGGGCAAGGAGAAGACGTGCATAAAATTAATCAAACTTTTTGAAACTAAATTTTTTTTTATTTTTTGCAGATAACTAAATCTTTATTAGTTTGGGTCTAGAACCCAAATTTTCCAAAGGTCCAGAACCTAGAATTTCTTCTAAGTCCATAACTTAGCTCGGGTCCAGAACAAAATTTTCCTTAGGTCCAGAACCTAGAATCTCTTCTAAGTCCAGAACTTAGCTCGGGTCCTGAACCCAAATTACCCTTAGGTCTAGAACCTAGAATCTCTTTTAAGTCCAGAACTTAGCTCGGGTCCAGAACCCAAATTACCCGTAGGTCCAAAACCTAGAATCTTTTCTAAATCCATGACTTAGCTTGGGTCTAGAACCCAAATTACCCTTAGGTCCAAAACCTAGAATCTCTTCTAAGTCCAAAACTTAGCTCGGGTCCAGAACCCAAATTACCCTTAGTTCTAGAACCTAGAATCTCTTCTAAGTCCAAAAATTAGCTCGGGTCCAGAACCCAAATTACCTGTAGGTCCAGAACCTAGAATCTTTTTCAAGTCCAGAACTTAGCTCGGGTCCAGAACCCAAATTTTTCTTAGGTCCAGAACCTATAATTTTCTTTAGGTCTAGAACGTAAAACTACACTTAGGTCCAGAACCTAAAATTATCCTTGAGTCTAAAACTCAAACCGGGTCTAGAAACCAAAACCTAAACCATCTCAAATATTAAGTTTTATTGCTTTTCACTCTCTTTCAATAAAGTCTCAGATCATTCAAGCATGGGGCAAACTGTAGACCCTTAATTTTTAATCCATTCTAGTCCAATACATTTTAATTAGTCCAAAATAATTTTTGTGATGTCCAATATATTTTAATTAGTCCAAAATAATCTTTGTGTTATCTTAATTAAATATATTTTGCTTTAGTAATTAGTTTTTATAATTAATGAAAAAATAATAATAAACAAAAAATAAAAATAAAAATCGGCGATGAAAAATTTCATCACCGAAGAGTTGGGACGAAATGGCCTTGGCCCACTTCGCCCACAGGAGTTTACTGCAGGCGAAATGGCCAAAGAAACTTTTTTGCCAGCGCAATTTTCCGCAGTAGTTTTTTTTCGCTAGCAAAAGTTTTTCGACGCAAATTTTTTTGAAACCAAATACAATTCGGTTTCAGTTTCCTTTTCTTAATTAATGTTAGATTCCGTGAATAACTAAAATTAATCATAAAAATCTTCTATAAATAAGGACTAAAAAACACAGAAAAAAACACAGAAGGGGGATGGAAATTTATGAGGAAATTTAGGGAGAAAACATTGAATAAATCAGATTTTAAGAATTCCTTCTGGCGGTATCGATCAGAATTTTTGAGAGATCAAACAAGCAATTCAATCCATCAAAGGCAGCAAAGCTTGTCTTTGTTCTTGTTCATCCAAGAAGTGATTTTCGGTGGAACCAACAAACGAAGGTACGAATTTCTTTATTGTTTCATTAATTTACAGTAGCTTCATCACTCAAGATTAAAAATTGTTGTTTCTGTCTCTTTTGATTCAAAAAACCCTAGAACCTTAATTTGCCTTTCCTAAAGCCTAAAAACCTTAATTCGTCTCTTTGTTTTTCAAAAATCTTAAAATTGTTGTTTTTGTTTCTTTAAAATCTTAAACCCCTAATCTGCCTTCCAATTCTCCACAAACCCTAAAAAAATATCTTTTCTATTTCTATAAATCTTAAATCGTTTTGTCTATTTTCATAAAGTTTCATAAAACTATAAATTATTCTTCCAAATTCTAAAATCAAATACATTCTCCGAAACACTAAAAACCCTAATTCAACTTCAAAACCCAAAACAGTAAACCCTAAACTAACTAACAATAAACCTAGTTTTCTTAAACCTTAATTTCCTTAAAACCATTAAACCCTAATTTTTCTAAACCCTAATCCTTTAAACCTTAAAATCTTATAAACCAAAATGTTAAAATTCAAACACAATAAGGCTAAAATAACAATCCAGTAACCGTAAATCATAAATCTAAATGTTTTAAAGTGTCCAAACCCTAATTTCATGATTTCACTCCTCAAACACTAATTTGATTAATCAAAGAACTTTATCAACCTCTTAAATTATTAAAATTTAATCCATTTTAATTCCTTTAAAGTTTACAGTAGCTAAGAATTACAAACCCTAAATAATACTAAAATTCCAAAACCTAAAGTTTAATTAAAGAATTTTAAATAGAAATAGTAACCCTAATTTGAATCTTTACTTGCTTTATTTAATTTTATATTTGATTATGTAGTCTATTATATGCTTTAATTTATTTTCAATGCTATGTTGATTTATTTAGTTTATCATGGATGAATTTTTTTTTATATTTTGATTAATACCTTTGATGAATGATTTATTTATGATGAATGTTTATTTACTTTTATCGATTTTTTTAGATTTCCAAATGTTGTAAGAGGTATGTTTCCACTTGGTGGGTACCTCATTAGTTAAATATCATGTAATTTAAATTGCTTTTCTATTTTAGAAACAATGTAAAGGACATGTTTCTACCTTTCGGTGGGTGTCCTATTTAGGCATGGATTATGTAAGGGCATATTTCCATCTTTGGATGGGTGTTCTTTTATTTGTTTTGCGTGGACATTGTTTTTATTTTCAATATATCGATGCTTTATGTTAATTATTGTGTGTAATATGGATAATATTGTTATATTTAAGAATTTTATAATATTCAAACATGTAAAGGAGGCCGGTTCTAATGAACCGGACATTGTGGGGGTGCTGGGCCATTTCTCACCTTCCCCACTCATACCCAACTTTCCAAACCCATTAGGGGGTTAGGGATTCCTTAGGAATCGAGTCATCCACCTCTTTCTTTTTCCCAGCCCATTTGGGTGGCGACTTCACTTTCTCCGGACTTAGGTCTGTGTTCTTTAAGGCCCCGAGCCTAAACAGTGCCGAAGTCGCAATAACCATTCCACCGGGAGTGGGGGCGAAAATCCCCGCTCACACTATCATTTGTTATAGTGAACAACAAACACTCTATGAAAGTAAAGAATCAAAGAAGATATTGAATTAGGGGGCATGGAAGGACCATTGCTTGAAGAAGCTCCAATCATTTTGCAAAGGAAAGAAGAAATGCATGCTTGTGCGAGGAACTAGACAACACAAACATCAATATAAGCCCGCATAGGAAAAATCATTGCTTTGAGCCTAAACAGGGGGCAAAGTTTCTCCTTTTCAATTTTTGAGTTTATGCATGTACAAAGCATTTTCAAACTCACTTTCAAATATTTTGCCACGTAGTGGGCAAGGAGAAGATATGAGGGCCAGCTAAAAAATAGTTGAATTTTTTTGCAAAAGAAAGCACAAAAGAATGGAACATTAGAAATCTAAAAAGAATGAAGATGCAAAAGACAAAAGATCAATCCTGCTAGAAGAGCTGAAGCAAATATAGGACAAATGTAAAAAGATTAAAGATCCATGTTTTAAGGGTAAAGACCCAATCTCCAATGGATAAAGATCCATTTTTTGTGGGTAAAGACACACAATCCATTAAAGAATGGAACAACCAGAATTCTCAACTGATAAAAGGTCAGTCCAAAATTCATTCTCGGGTCCAAGTACCCAAATCAAATTTAGTCTAGGGTCCAAGAACCCAAATCAAATTCAATCTCAGGTCCAAGTACCCAGTCTTGGGTCTAAGTATCCAAATCAAATTCAATCTTGGGTCCAAGTACCCAGTATCGGGTCCAAGTATCCAAATCAAATTCAATCTTAGGTATAAGTACCCAGTCTCAAGTCCAAGTACCCAGTCTCGGGTCCAAGTACCCAAATCAACTTCAATTTTGGGTCCAAGTACTCAGTGTCGGGTCCAAGTACCCAAATCAAATTCAATCTCAGGTCTAAGTATTCTATCTTGGGTCCAAGTACACAAATCAAATTCAATCTCGGGTTTAAGTACCCAGTCTCGGTCTAAGTACCCAAATCAAATTTAATCTCGGATCCAAGTACCCAGTCTCGGGTCCAAGTACCCAAATCAAATTTAGTCTTGGGTCCAAGTACCCAGTCTTGGGTCCAAGTACCGAAATCAAAATCAATCTCGGGTCCAAGTACCTAGTCTTGGATCTAAGTACCCAAATCAAATTCAATCTTGGGTCTAAATATCCAGTCTTGGGTCCAAGTACCAAAATCAAATCCAGTCTCGGGTCTAAGTACCCAAATCAAATTTAGTCTCGGGTTTACATACCTAGTCTCGGGTCTAAGTATCCAAATCAAATTCAATCTTAGGTCCAAGTACTTAGTCTCAGGTCGAAGTACCCAAATCAAATTTAATCTTGGGTCTAAGTACCCAGTCTCGGGTCTGAGTACCCAAATCAAATTCAATCTTAGGCCCAAGTACCCAGTCTTGAGTCCAAGTACCCAGTCCTAGGTCTAAGTACCCAAATCAAATTCAATCTTGGATCCAGAACCCAAATCATTTTTGAGTCCAAAACTCACCATCGGGTCCAGAACCCAAATTATTTTTTAGTATAGAACTCACCACCGGGTTCAGAACCCAAATTATTTTTTAAGTCCAGAACTCACTCCGGGTCCAGAGCCCAAATTATTTTTGAGTTTAGAACTCACCATCGGGCCCAGAACCCATCCTTATCTGCTCAAAGTCATGTTGCTTTTTACTCTCTTTTACTAAAAGTATCAGATCATTCGAGCAGGAAGCAAACTGTAGACCCTTAATTTTTTACCAAGTCCAATCCCATATTTTAAAATCAGTCCGAAATAATTTTTATGACATTTATTATTTATTTTAATTTATTTTATTATTTATTATTTATATATATTATTATTTTATTTATTTTTTTAAAAATATATATATAAATAATAAAAAATAAAAAATAATAAAAATCAGACGAACCAATCGATGAGCGACACGAGGCAAGGCAGTTCGCCGCAGGTGCCAACTGCGGTGAATTGGCCTGCCTCAATTTCCCGCAGCTATAAACTGCAATGAATTGGATAGCGCCTCGTAGGTGCTCACCCAATTGTTTGCGTCCCAGTCTGTTGCTCACCTGTTGCTTGCATTTCAGTAGCCCGTGCCAGTGCGTTGGCTGATTTTTGCCAAAATTCTATTTTTACTCGAAAACTCGAATTAATTTCCTAAACATTTTTAATTTCCTTAACATATTAGGTTTTGTTTGAAATTCCTATAAATAATAGTTTTAGACACAAAAATAGGGACAAAAAATTGACTCAAAAATTACAATTGGACTCTTAAACTTTGAAGCAACTCGAAGCAGCCAAGAAAAAAAAAGAATACTCCCATCCACAAGGCAACAAGGTTGTGTTGTCTTGATCAAAGTCTCCCCAGAATTCCAATGGTACAATTGTAGTGGAACCAACAACAAAGGTTTGGTCTTAACCAATAATTTTTTATTCATAGTAGCCATAACATGCTTTATTTTAAATGTTTTGTTGATGTGTTTTGATATTAATTTTTCCAGTAGCATAAAATTGTTAAATCTGAATTATATGTTTTATAAATAAAACCCTAATTCATTAAATCCTTAAACCCTCATATAAGGAGCCTTAAAACCCTTAAACCCTAATGTCCTAGTGGCTAAGTAACCCGAAAAACCCTATATTATTTTGTTAAAACTCAAAGCCCTAAACTATTTTGGTCCAAAACCTTACACGGTTTCATTATATCCCAAAACCCTAATTGTTTTTCCAAAACCTTAATTTACCTCCCCAGATCACTGTTTTTCTAAAATAATAAATTAAAACCCTAATCTCTTTCAAAGCTTGTCATCTAATAACCTTACCTTCAAATTATTCTACCCAAAACACCAAAACCAAGACCCCAAAACCTAATACCCTAATTCCAGTGTTTGAATTCTCTAATTTAGGTCCAAAACCTAATTCCAATAGTTTAAAACCATAAACCCTTGTTTCCTAAACTATAATTCATAAAACCCTAGCTTGAAAATTTAGTCTTTAATTGTTATTTGAATCCTACTTTACATACTTAGTTTACATCTTCATATCTTGATCTTTATTTGGCTTATAATGAATGGTTTACTTTCATGATGAATGGTTTTTATTGATTTACTTCATTATGTAAGAGGTATGTTTCCACCTTGTGGGTACCTCATTAGTTAAACTTTATGTAATTTAAATTATTTTCATAGTTTGGGGTTAATGTAAAGGATATGTTTCCACCTTTTGGTGGGTGTCCTATTTAGTTTTAGACAATGGACGATGTAAGGACATGTTTCCATCCTTGGATGGGTGTCCATTTATTTATTTTGTTTGGACATTGCTATGATTTTAATAAAGTATTTATTTATTCTTATGATCACTCGTAGTATAGATAATATCATTATATTTTATAATTTTATAATATTAAGATCTGAAAAGGAGGTCGGTTTCAATGAACTGGGCATTATAGGGGTGCTGGGACATTCTCACCTTCTCCACACGTACCCAACTTTCCAAACCCTATAGGGGGTTGGGGATTCCTTAGGAATCGAGTCATCCACCCCTTTTTTTTCCCAGCCCGTCCGAGTGGTGGCTCCATTTTTCTCTGGGTTTAGGGCCGTGTTATCTAAGGCCCTGAGCCTAATAGTGCCAAAGTCACAAGAACCATTCCACGTAGGAGTGGGGGAAAAAATCCCAGCTCATAGATGGGTTCGTAGAGAAACATCCAAATAATATGCTTGGGGATTTATGTTGTATTTGCTTGGGTTGACCATTTTATACAGTATCGAATTCTCCATCCATTTGTCGGTGTTGAGGGCCCTTGCTGAAATGGATATGGTACCGCTTTACGGCTGGGGGGCTGGGGTGAAGCTGGCCTTGCCTGTCTCTATCATGGCCTAGACAAGATTTGCAGGAATAAGAAGTCTTTCATTGTCTTTAGGTGATTCTCGAGGTATTATCTCCTGCCATTGTTAATTCAACTCATATTTCCACATGAATTTGATTTCCATTGTTATTACAGGTATGGGCTTATGACCACAATCTCATGAGGGTGCTTGATATTTCTCAAGAGATAGTCGGATATCCAAGGTTAGGTTTTTGGTTGTCTGATCGTACAGCAGTTCTCGGCTCTCATCATGTGCACACCCAATGTTATCACTTAAGTTGCCTAACCTGGGACTAGGTAAAATAGTATTAGTATGCTTTATAGTTTATGTAAAAAGTTTACTTACATTTTATCATCTTGCAGGTCGACTTGGCTTGGTGGAAAGTTGAAGAGCGGACGAATTGGACTCCTTTTATGAATGTTGCACTGCCTTACTAGCACTCCCACCAAATCATTGTTGGTCCTGTGTCTAGTGGCTGGTTTTTCAGGAAAAGGGTGTATGATTAGTTCCTTGGTCCTGAGTAGTGGAGGTTCCCAATGTGCTGTCCAATGTATACTTTAAATATTACATCAATGCCGGAGAATTTATGGCGGTTAGCTCAAAATGGCTATGATGTAGAAGATTATCTTTGTGTACCGAGCACGTCATACATAATATTCATTCAAACACAACTCTTGAACTTTGATGTGTCTCCTATTGGCATTCGAGGATTTCCTGAGGAGGAAGAAGGAAATGATGAGGAAACCAATGATAAAGAGGAGGAGAGAGAATCTATCTCTATTCCAAGGATGGAACCTCTCAGGTAAATATGTGTCATTTTATTATTGCAATTGCTTCCTTTTTAACTTATTTTGACTGTTCTCATGAATTACAGGCTGCTGGCTCATTTGATCATGAGGCTGGACCTTCTTCTATTGTCCTTCCATTTGCTCCTTCTCACCAACTTGAAGTGCCATCTCATCCACAAGGCTCTGATACAATTTATGCTATATATGTATGCATGATTACGCATGCTCTTACCCTTTCATTTTCTAACTCACAGTAGATGCTTGAGGAGCAAAGTAAGAAACTACATGAGGAGTTAGCCACTAGCTGCCAACAGATCACCCATCTCAAAAGATAGTATCATTAGTCGGAGCAAAACTTCTAAGACTTTTGGTTCCATGGAATGAGGGATCCTGGTGCTTCATCTTTTACGGGGCCCCAAACTAATGACCATGAGATTCCTTCGTCTAATCCAAATGATTAATGCTATAGGCCTGAATTCCAAGGTAATAGAGGTGCTTCTTCTTCAGGTGGACTTGGGACATATGATATGCCTCCTCCTCCAACAGGCAATGACTTTCTCAAAGCTTTATTTGATTATGGACCACCTCCTTCTTCTTAGTGATCATTGTATTAATTGAGAAAATATTATATTATTATTAATAATAATAACAATAATAATAACAATGATGATAATAGTAATAACAATAATTTTTACTTTTACTTCAACTTTTGACTTTTCTTTTTTTTCTTTTTATCATTTTGTATTATCATTATTATTATTACAGTATACACAGAAGCAGCTCTCACAATTCAAAATCCTAAAACACCCCTGATTTGCAAATCCAAATGTAATGCGCAACTCAAAATCTTTTAAATTTCCTTTCCTTGCTTGTCTCGGCCCGAATTATTGCTCTTTCCTTGTCAACCTCGCTGGACAAATTAATCCCTTATATAAAGCCGCTTTCAATGCTATAATTCCCAACGAAAAACAAGAAATTCTCCATGAAATTTTATTTCAGCATCAAAAATCCAATTCAACAATTTTAAATTTTTTCTTTAATTTCAATAATGACAAAACTCAATTTGAAGAAAATTAAAGGTTTATTTAAAAATATGAAACCTATTCGTTGGGAGCAAATATCTTGATCTCAAATTAATACTTTGAAGTGTTTTCAAAATGTTAAATTAGAGTATTCTTTTCTTCATGCCATGGTTTCCTTTTGGGATGTGAATTCTAGGACATTCAAGGTAAATGACTTCGAGATATGTCCCATGATTGAAGAATTTGAGGCCACCCTTGGATATCCAAGCAATCAACTAACGGTGTTGCCCATATTGATTTCCAAAACTCAACAAAAGATGCAAATGTTGTTTCAAATTTCAAAGCCTGAAGTTTTGCAATTGACTGGAGGTGAGAAAATTCTGCTTGGTCCCTTGATTGACTTTTGTATTTCTCATTTGGCTCCCACCAAGGCATGGGGACAGATGCTTTGTCTATGTTTGCTTAGATAATTCTTGCTTGTTTATCCCAATGGGGACAATGATCCACAAATATTGGATATTGTGGACCAAATGGAAAGAGGCTTGTCACCGATACCTGTGATCATGACCGAGACCCTAGTTGGATTGGATCAATTTAAATTAGAATCTTTGAGGAAACCATGGTCCACTTACCGATTTTCAAAACTAGTGAGCTGTCCTAACTTTTACCTAAGTCGCCCTTGCATATTTTTAACTTAGCGAACCCTTTTTCTTATTATTTTATTATTGGTTCTAATTTTTACCTATTGTGGGTTTTTGGAACTAGCGAATCGCCCTAACTTTTGCTTAGGCCACCCTCATGGGTTTTCAATTTATTTTATTGGGCTTACAGATCTGGCTTCAAGAGCACCTCTACTTGATTGACATTCCATTCATGGATTTTGCCAGACATCTGCTGCAACATCACTCTGCTAGGAAACTATTCCATCCTGCTTCTTCATATGCTGACTGGGCTGGGCTGACTGGAATCGCTCACACGCTGTAGTCAACATCCATTGGTTAGTACTTTGATGAAAGATTTCTCGTATCACCATTCGAACGTATTTGATGTATGTTCCTCTTGCTGGTCTTCATCAAGGTACTTGCTATGATCCTCACCAGCTTGATTGTCAGTATGGAGCTGAGCCTCGAGGTTCTGAGTTTACTCCTGACCTGGACATGCCTCGTCTGACTGAAGTCTTCTTGGATCGTTTAGACCCTTAATTTTTTACCCAGTCCGGTCCAATATATTTTAATTAGTCCAAAATAATTTTTGGGTTGTCCAATATATTTTAGTTAGTCCAAAATAATTTTTTATGGTATCTTGATTAATTTTAATATTTATTTTAGTAAAAAATTGTGAATTGAATAAAAATTCAAAAATAACAAAAAATAACAAAAAAAATAGGCAACGGAAAAATTGGCGATGAAAAAATCATCGCCGAAAGTTAGCACGGGCCCATGGGCATTTGGCCCGCAGAAAACTCCTGCGGGTGAAATGGCCCGCGGGCCAATTCGCCCACCGCTGCACTAGCGCAATTTTTCCGCAGCAGTTTTTTTGCCAGCGCATTTTTTCCACAGTAGTTTTTATTGCCAGCAAAATTTTTCTGACGCAAATTTTCCAAAACCTAATGCAATTAGGTTTTGGTTTCCTTTTTCTTAATGAATATTATGTTTCGTGAATGATTAGGAATGAACCATAAAAACTTCTATAAATAAGATCAAAAACAACATAAAAAATCAAGGACAAATCGGGCAGAAGCTTGGAGGAAAAATTGGATCCGAAACTAAGTAGGAAAGAGGTGAATCAATCTAATTTTTTTGAGAGAGCAGAAAAAAAATTCAAGCAATTCAAAGGCAGTAAGAAGAAATTTTGTTCATCCAAGAAGAAATTTTTGATGGAACCAACAAACCAAGGTATGCATCAATTGTTTAAATTTTTCTTCACAGTAGCTTAAATTATCAAATTGTGTCTTTTAATTCTAAAACCTAAGAACCTCAATTCACTTTTTCCAAAGTTTAAAAACCTTAATTCGTTGCTTTGTTTTCCAAAAAGTTTAAAGTTGTTAGTTTTGTTTCTTCAAAACCCCAAAACCTTAATTTGCTTTCCAAATTTTCAAAATCCAAAATTGAGTTCTGTTTCTTTCAAAAAGCCCTAAAAACTTCTTTTTTTGCTTCTATAAACTTTAATTCGTTTGGTTTATTTTCATAAAGTTTCATAAAATTATCAATTGTTTTTCCAAATTCAAAAAACTAGTTCATTGTCCGAAAGCCTAATTCAAAAATCCTAAAACCCTAATTCAACTCCCAAACTCAAAATAGTGGACCCTAACTCCCTTAGAACCTAAACCCTAAAGTTTTCTAAACCCTAATTCTTTAAAACTTTAAAACAATATAAATATAATTTTTCAACACAAAAAAGGAGGGGGGAAATTTGGACAGAAATTGGAAAAAAATCGGGGGAGAAAGTGGAGACCGAAACTAAGTAGGAAAGAGGTGAATCAATATAATTTTTTGAGAGAGCAGAAAAATAATACAAGAAATTCAAAGGCAGCAAAGCTTGTCTTTGACCTTGTTCATCCAAGAAGCAATTTTTGGTGTAACTTACGAACCAAGGTTTGAGCTCTCAATTTCTTTTTGTTTTTTCACAGTAGCTTAATCATCGCTTTGTTTCTTTTAATTCAAAAACCCTAGAACCTCAATTCACTTTTTCTAAAGTTTGAAAACCTTAATTCGTTGCTTTGTTTTCCAAAAGTTTAAAGTTGTTAGTTTTGTTTCTTCAAAACCCCAAAACCCTAATTTGCTTTCTAAATTTTCAAAACTCTAAATTGTGTTCTATTTCCTTCCAAAAGCCCTAAAAACTTCTTTTTTGCTTGTATAAACTTTAAATCATTTATTTATTTTCATAAAACTTCATAAAGTTATCAATTGTTTTTTCCAAATCCAAAAATAAAACTCATTCCCTTAAATCAAAAATCTTAAAACCCTAATCCAACTCCAAAAACCAAAATAGTGAAACCTAACCCCATTAAAACCTTAAACCCTAATTTTTCTAAACCCTAATCCTTTAAAACTTTAAAAACCATATAAACATAAATTTACACAGTAAGCTTAAGATAAAATTCAATGAATAACCGTAAACCATAAATCTAAGTATTTTAAAGTGTTCAAATCCTAATTTCATGATTTTACATCACAAACCTTAATTTGGTTAATCAAAGAGTTCTACCAACTTCTTAAATCATTAAACCTTAATCTATTTTAATTCCTTTAAAAACTCATAGTAGCCTAATTCCAAAACCCTAAACACATGAAATAAAGAACCCTAAATGGAAACAGTAGCTATAATTTAGATTTTTATTTGCCTTATTCAATTCTATATTTGATTATGCTTTGATTTATTTTATTTAAGTTCAATGCTTGGTTTATTTAATTTGTCATGGATGGATGTTTACTTTCTATTAATGTTTAATATCTTTGATGAATGATTTATTTATTATGAATGGTTATTTACTTTTGTTGTTTTATTTAGATTTCAAAATGTTGTAAGAGGTATGTTTCCACTTGGTGGGTACCTCATTAGTCAAATATCATGTAATTTAAATTGCTTTTCTATTTTAGAATCAATGTAAAGGACATGTTTCTACCTTTCGGTGGGTATCCTATTTAGGCATGTGATGTAAGGATATGTTTCCATCCTCGGGTGGGTGTCCATTTATTATTTTTGTTTAGACATTGTTTTGATTTTAATATAATGTTGCTTTCTTTTAATTATTGTGTGTAATATGGATAATATTGTTATACTTAAGAATTTTATAATATTAAGACCTATAAAGGAGGCCAGTTCTAATGAACCGGGCGTTGTGGAGGTGCTGGGCCGTTTCTCACCTTCCCCACACATACCCAACTTTTCGAACCCATTAGGGGGTTGGGGATTCCTTAGGAATCGAGTCATCCACCCCTTTCTTTTTCTCGGCTCGTCCGGGTGGTGACTCCATTTTCTCCGAACTTAGGTTAGTGTTCTTTAAGGCTCTGAGCTAAACAGTGCTGAAGTCGCAAGAACCATTCCACCAGGAGCGGGGGAAAAAATCACCGCTCACAGTGGTAACTCCACTAGAGATAAGAGAAGTTGATTTTGTTGGTCTTTATATTATTTTATTCTTTCTTATAATGATATTATCCATTGCATCATCTTAGATTGCATCGTGTGCGTGAGTTAGGACGCCCGTGCTACCCGTGTTATGTTATGTAAGGGATACCATACTTTCACTCAAGGTATGGAGATCGAGCATGGTATAACCACTCATAGCCTCATACCATTTGGTATATACTTGCTATAGGAACCTAAACCTTTTAACCCAAAGACTAAAGCTCATGTAATTGGCCTAGTTACTTTCCTTAGGTTTTACTCCAAATGCATGTTGTTTGACTATGGTTAATTTATCTTAGCTTAAATCATGGCTTATTTGGTTTGTTGTTTTCTAATATGACCTAAGTATATTGTAAGCTCAAAATAAATTTTTCTTTAAAATCCAAAAGACCAAAACTATTTTTAAAACTTTTCAAGATGGTCTTTGGACATAAGACTTTTCTAAAAACAAATCAAGAATTCTTTTGCTCATGACCCAAACACTAAGCCCAAAATCCATTTTTTCTAAAACGTTTTTACAATGGGCTTAGGAACAAAATTATTTTCATCTGAAAAAGCATACAAATATTTAGGTCAATTAGGAAATACCAAAAATCAATTGTGAGCCTAGTTTATCCTAAGAATAATTAATCATGGGCTTGTATTAGCATGAACCATTAGTTGCTCTTTTCAAGTGAGAAATCTATCTATAATAAACCTCTTAATTTAGCTTTAATCCAATATGGCATGAAAGCTACTATAGTTGGTTGAATGGATTAAAACCTAATTAATTTGAATTATTATGAATTGATTTCCATTTTTTGAAAATATAACTATTGGTTGAAACGTCTGAGGGAATTATTCGAAAGCAAGATGCCCCATGTTGGTATTTTGTTAATCATATACCTAGGGAAAGAGACTCGCCATTCATGTGTGGATGATATAAGGTTGGAAGGAACGTCCTAATTATCCTTGTTTGTTGATTGTTTGTGCATACATGCATACATTTACATCTCATATCATTGATCCTTTCTGGCTCACAGCCTTAGATTACGATAGTTCAAAAGCTTACTACAATCCGACCTACATCGGAGATGAAGTATCTAGCAACGACTTAATCACTTGCTCACCAAAAATAATGGATCCCGAACAAATTCAAAGAATGGTGGATGATGCCCTCAATGCCAAGATGGAAGAAATAAAAATTGTAATATCCCAATGTATGCCCTAGAAGTTTTAATACACTTGTTGTTGGATTTGAATAGAAGGTATACATATGTTTTTGCAAAGGAAATGATTGTGTTAATGGAATGTATATGTTGTATATATGTTAATATATATAACATATAAGTGGGTCAAAAGAAAAGTCAAGAGAAGGAAAGGTGTGGTGGAGGATTTTTGGAAATAATTGATTATTATTATTATTATTATTATTATTATTATTATATATATGTGGTTAACGTGAGAAGAGGAAAGAAATGAAAAGAAGGAAAAGATATTTTCTTTCTTTCTTCTTCTTTTTCTTCTTCTTTTGGTTCTTGCACGAGAGAGAGAGAGAGAGATGGAGAGATGTGATGATCTTCATCAAAATTTTAGGGCTTTAAGAGATTTGAAGGAAGAGATTGAAGATTGGACAAGATATTCAAGTAAGTATTCAATTCTTTGTTTTGATTCCTATTGTTTGAGTTGGATTTAATAGGATTGGTGTGTGATGGTGATGTTAATGAAAGATTAAAGTTATAGATATGTTGAATTGATAGTTAGATGATGTTAATATGATTAATTGTGAGGGTAATAATGGATTATTGAAATTGAAAGAATAAGAATGATGTTGTTTTAGGGTTTTGAAGTGTTACATGATGTTTTGCTTGAGTTTGCTTCATTATTTTCATAGATCTTCATGTGGTTGATGTTTGTTGGAATTTTAGGCTTTGGAATGAGATTTTGGCCGAAGGCAGTAGCCTTCTGGATACCACGCCCGTGGCTTTGGTTGGCCATGGCTGTGGCCATTTGTAGACTTTTGGTGCCATGGCCGTGGGAGGATGAACACTTTTGGGCAGAAGTGGTTTGTATCCCATGCCCGTGGGGGTTGAGTTGACCACGGCCGTGGGCTACTATGTGTGATGTTGAATGATATTTTGTGATTTAAAGGTCTAATAAGAAGTTATTAAGTGATTAAATGGTACTAGAATTGATGGATTGTATTATTTTTGGATTAGGGTTTGAAATAAAGTGAATTGCCCTAATTTGGGAAGTGAAGAATCTTGGAAAAAGGAAAGTGTTGATAGTGTGTGGAGTGTTATTGAGGTAAGTACAAACTTACCTAGATGTATTCTTTTATATGATTTTATATTTAAAACAATGTTAAGAAATTTATTATGTTGTTAATATAATGTGACTTGTATAGTGTGAAAGAGAAGAGGATCATTCAAAAAGGTATGTGCAATGCAATTTATTATGATGAATTACTTTAAGGTAAATTGAGACATAAAGAGATGTGAAACTAATGTTATGAATTATAATAATGTGAGTGATAAGATTGAATAATGATATGCTTGTTTGGTTAATGTAATTGATGTAGTGTATTATAATGATGATGCATATGAACAATGTTATGTTTTATGTATTGTAAATCTTGTGAGTGGTATTGTGCTACATGAATAATGTACTTTGTAATGTTATAGCAATGATGCTATATGTATAATGTGAATGAGGTGATGAGGTAATTGGTTATGGATACTTGAATAATGAAATATCATAATATGAGTTGAGACATAATGTGATGTGAAGCCATTGTGATTGGCTATGATAATTCAAATGTGATATGAAGCCATTGTGATTGGCTATGTTGATTCAATTGAAAAAAAAATAAGGCATGTTTGCCTAGATGATGATGAGATTTGAAAATGATATTGATGATGAAATAACCAATGAATTGTGTGACTAATGTGTTATTCTATTTTCAGAGTTTGTTGTTGGTGGCATGCCTAATGATAGTAACAATCTCTTGAAGTTAGGTTGGATTGATCCTTGAAGGCAAGTTGGGTTGAAGTTTAACATGTTTTACTCCCCTTGAAGCTTGGTTGGGTCAAATCCTTGAAGCCTAATTGAGATGTTACAACCCTTAAAGCTAGGTTGAATTGGTTCTTGAAGCCAAGTTGGGTTGATACTTAGCATGCTTTGTTCCCCTTGAAGCTTGGTTGAACCTAATTCTTGAAGCCTAGTTGGGATAATGATAAATGTGATAATGAAAACCAAAGCATTAACTCTGAAAATTGAATGGCATATTAGTGTCTGTTGGGCCCGAGTCTGTCTTTATTGTCAATATGATATACAAATGTTGAAATAAATGGTTAATGAGATCTATGGTTGACTTTGTTGGCAATGTGACTTATGATTGGTGAATTGTGAACAAAATAATGCTATGAAGTATGATGTGAAATGTGTATATTGGCATACTAATTATGAGTATTAATGATGGATTGCAAATAATGATTCAATTGAATGGTATAATGATTGTCTTTGTTGAAAATGTGATTTATGAATATTGAACTGTGGATAATGATTTAATTGAATGGTGTAATGAAATATAAGGTTATGAAGTATGGAATGATAATATGGTATAAATGAGTTATTGAAAAGAGATTCGATTTTGAGAAGCTATGTGGAGATATATGATTCTGGAAGTGTAATATAATATGTAATATGTATATGAGGTAGCAATGGTAAGTATAGTTTTGTGAATGTTTTATGTATATATATATAATCTATGAGATTAGTGGGAGTATATGAAAAATGCACTAAGAAAGGAAAAACAGGATAAGAAAACAATAAAACATGATGCTAAAAATATGAGGTATGATTCTTTTGTAAAGTATATTTTAATATTTATTTGTACTACTAAGCTCTCGGGCTTAGCGCGGATGTGTAATCGCGCAGGTGACTAGGTGGAAGATATGAAGTCTTTTGTTATGCCACGAGAAGAGTAAGAGTTTGTCGAGACCAACTAGAGGGTAATGCATACATGTATAACTTTGTAACTATGATGTATTTTTGACAAGAGGGTATGTATATGTATAAATGAAGTGTTAATAAATATAATGATTTGTAAATCTTCTTTAAATTAAAATATTGTGATTTGAATTCTGTTAAAGGTTTTTGAAATGTAATGAAAAGTGACATCTTTATACTTTATATACTTACTGTACGTATACCCAGTGTATGTATAGTACTTATATGGAGTATCGGGGTGTTACAATTATTTTAGTATCAGAGCTTAGGTTCGAGATTCTCGGCCTAAGTAGATTTAAAAAGAAAAAGCTTTGAAACGCTTAAAATGAATTAAAAAGAAGAGTTTTGAAATGCAATTGGTAATACATGCATATGCATTAACACCTAGGTTGGTCTCGGATGTGGCATTATGTGACGTGGGATAAATTTGAATGATATGAGAGGAATGATAATGTCTGAATGAGGTTTTTACTTGAAAGTAAAAACTAGAGAAAGAAATGATATGAAAACTAAAATAAAATAAAATAAAAATATTGGTTAATGTAAGGAAATATAACGGTGTTGTTTGCATTGTTGTTTTAATGCAAACATTGTGAATTTAATGTGATAATGTGATGTAATATGTTAGTGATCAAAGATTGAGTTGATCACTTGAAAATGTAATGTACGTATAGTATTGCATGTTTATAACCTATATAATTACTTGTCTATTAATGTTGAGAATGATTACGCTTGCATTGATAAACTTGTGCAAAACTAGGTCATGTGATAAGATTGATAGTGAGAATTGGATTGAGCAACATTGGTTCAAGAAACTGAGATTTGTGATAACTAGATTTGAAAAGTGTATAAAGGTTATTGGGCTCAATGTATATATGATTGGATGTAATGTACATGTGTAAATATATGTGAGGGATATATATATATGTTGAATGGTAAACAAATGGATATGTAAAGTTAAGGTTTTGTTGAAAGGAAAAAGAGATGATATTGGTTGAGTAAGGATATAAGTTGGTATTTTTATTGTAATGCAAATATTGTGAATTCAATGTTAGAAATGTGAGATGCTTGGATATTGTGAAAGCTCATGGTAATGGTGATAATATGTGATATTTGAGATTTTTGAAGTGAGCTTTATAATTGTGGAAATTATATGTTTTGATATTGCTTTGTGATATATATTGGTAAGATGTTTTAAAGTGATATTAGAAAGATGAGTTTGGCAAATTGAAGTTTAAGTAAAGTAGTAAGTTGAGAAGCTAAAGTTTTAGTGGCATTTGATAAAGATTATTTGGATATTGATGGTTTAATGTGTATGCAATACATGAGCTAGATGAAGTGATTAATATTGCATATGAAAGTATTATGAATTGAGTAATGTAATTGATAGTGTGAGAATTTGTCTTGAAGTAAAAAGGGAAATGGATAAGTAAATGAAAATGAGCTATTTTAAGTCATTATATTGAAAAGGGTAAAAAAAAAAATGGATATGGAAATATATTAAATGCTTTTAAAGATGAAAGTGAAAGAGATGTTATATTGGGAATGTGGCTAAGATGGATGTAAAATGCTATTATAGTCAGAATATATATATGTGTGTTGTATGAATAAATACTTTACATCATATTGAAAGAATGGGAATGACAGTGTTTAAAAGAAAGTGATAAACATTAAATTTGTATTGAACGTATGAAAAAGGAAAAGAAAATAAGAGCATATAATTAAGTGTGTACATGTATATGTTATGTGAATTGAGTTATTCAATATGAATGAAATTATGATATATATATACAAAGGTGTGAATCATATTATAAAGGTGACTTATGAATATGTATATGGTATAATTATAGAATTAATGATATAGAAAATGATGTTGTTGGTATTAGTGGACCTAAGAGAGATTAGGTCTTGAACTGTGTAAAGCTAGATAGATTATATAAAGGAAGTAAGTATAGAATGGACTTGAGTAATATTGAATAGTGGAAATTGTTATGGTGAGCATTGAACTTAATAATCATATGAGTTCCAAAGTAATCACATGTGGAAAGTTTTATGTAACTAGATATTATAAGAGATTATGAATGGATTAGAAATGAAGTGACAAATAGAAATTGTACAGAAACTGCATATGATTGAATATGAATATAGTAATACTGTTGAAATATGAATTAAGTTGATAAAGATCATATGATCGAGTGCAAATTGGTTGAAACAAAGTTGGAATGTGATAACTTCTGATATAGCAAAAATGTAAAGAAGGAATATATATAATTCTTGATTGAGAATAGAATTATAAAAGAATATTATTGATTTGGAAATTTCAAGCTTGAATATTAATTTCTTAAAGCCATGTGTTTTGTTTAGTATATGTGATTGGTTAATGTGTTATCCATAGTTTTGGATCTTAGATAACATGATTGTAATACATATTTGGTGAGATTGAAAATTTTGTTTGAGAAGTATAGTTAAAAGTTATGATGGATAAAGTTGTACCTTATCATTTTATGTTAAGAATTTGGTTATAATTATGAAGATAAAGAGAGAAAAGGAAATTATGGAAATGTTTTGAGTTATGGATAATATGACAAAAAGGTAATTAAAATAAATATATCAATGATATGAAAGGTGAGGAGATATTAATAAGGGAGAAATTATAAATGTAACTGGAAGTTATACTGAATATGTTTATGGTATGTAATGAATGAACTATAAATAGTAATTATAGTATAAATTATTATGAGAATTGGTGGGAATTACACTATGATAATTTGACTGAATATGGATCGGAAGAGATTAGGAATTGTATATAAGTTTGTTCTAATGGAATTAAGTTATATGTATACATATATGAAAATTGTGAAATTTCATGATAAGTTAAATTAATTAAGTGTTGGTTGAAATTGGAACGTGGATATATTGTGATAGATAGATCAATTGATCTGAATTTGATTAAGATTATGAATCATTATTGAGATTTAACGTGTATTGTTGTGTTAAGAGTATAAGTATTTACATGATAATGTATATGATGTAAAAAAATTTAAAGTGGGATTGGATATGAATGAATGGAATATAGCAGTTATTAATCATGAGAATAAGGAAAAAGATTGATTATGTATGAAATAAGTTGGAAGGTAATGTATTAATACGTAAGTGAAGCGAAAGCATGCTAAAGAAGTAACTCCATTTGTGAAAAATAAGGATCTTGTTATCCATTAAGGTTTGTAAAATGTCTAATTAGACAGTGATAGTGATGACGGGATAATTAATGCTCAGATATAAACCAATGGTTTCTAAGGTTAAAGCTATGAGAGTAATATTAAAGAGATGAAGAAGCAATATATATATATTAAAAATAAAGATTGGACGAAGTATAAGTGTATTATATGATGATCTAATTCTTGTATAAAGATATTAATAGGAATTATAATAAGATCTTTTGAATGTTTGATCAAGGAAGTAATAAGATGTATAAATGTATAGAATGATGAGTTATGGAATTTAAAGAAGGTGGTTGATTCTAAAGAGGAGAGTTGAAGTTATATGATTTGATGATATAATAACTTAAGTATATAATTAACTTCATATGGAAGTTAAGATAGTATTTTGTTAAGAATGGATTGTTATGGTACTGATAATTTCGAGGACGAAATTATTTAAGGGGGAGAGAATTGTAATATCCCAATGTATGCCCTAGAAGTTTTAATACATTTGTTGTTGGATTTGAATAGAAGGTATACATATGTTTTTGCAAAGGAAATGATTGTGTTAATGGAATGTATATGTTGTATATATGTTAATATATATAACATATAAGTGGGTCAAAAGAAAAGTCAAGAGAAGGAAAGGTGTGGTGGAGGATTTTTGGAAATAATTGATTATTATTATTATTATATATATATATGTGGTTAACGTGAGAAGAGGAAAGAAATGAAAAGAAGGAAAAGATATTTTCTTTCTTTCTTCTTCTTTTTCTTCTTCTTTTGGTTCTTGCACGAGAGAGAGAGAGAGAGATGGAGAGATGTGATGATCTTCATCAAAATTTTAGGGCTTTAAGAGATTTGAAGGAAGAGATTGAAGATTGGACAAGATATTCAAGTAAGTATTCAATTCTTTGTTTTGATTCCTATTGTTTGAGTTGGATTTAATAGGATTGGTGTGTGATGGTGATGTTAATGAAAGATTAAAGTTATAGATATGTTGAATTGATAGTTAGATGATGTTAATATGATTAATTGTGAGGGTAATAATGGATTATTGAAATTGAAAGAATAAGAATGATGTTGTTTTAGGGTTTTGAAGTGTTACATGATGTTTTGCTTGAGTTTGCTTCATTATTTTCATAGATCTTCATGTGGTTGATGTTTGTTGGAATTTTAGGCTTTGGAATGAGATTTTGGCCGAAGGCAGTAGCCTTCTGGATACCACGCCCGTGGCTTTGGTTGGCCATGGCCGTGGCCATTTGTAGACTTTTGGTGCCATGGCCGTGGGAGGATGAACACTTTTGGGCAGAAGTGGTTTGTATCCCACGCCCATGGGGGTTGAGTTGACCACGGCCGTGGGCTACTATGTGTGATGTTGAATGATATTTTGTGATTTAAAGGTCTAATAAGAAGTTATTAAGTGATTAAATGGTACTAGAATTGATGGATTGTATTATTTTTGGATTAGGGTTTGAAATAAAGTGAATTGCCCTAATTTGGGAAGTGAAGAATCTTGGAAAAAGGAAAGTGTTGATAGTGTGTGGAGTGTTATTGAGGTAAGTACAAACTTACCTAGATGTATTCTTTTATATGATTTTATATTTAAAACAATGTTAAGAAATTTATTATGTTGTTAATATAATGTGACTTGTATAGTGTGAAAGAGAAGAGGATCATTCAAAAAGGTATGTGCAATGCAATTTATTATGATGAATTACTTTAAGGTAAATTGAGACATAAAGAGATGTGAAACTAATGTTATGAATTATAATAATGTGAGTGATAAGATTGAATAATGATATGTTTGTTTGGTTAATGTAATTGATTTAGTGTATTATAATGATGATGCATATGAACAATGTTATGTTTTATGTATTGTAAATCTTGTGAGTGGTATTGTGCTACATGAATAATGTACTTTGTAATGTTATAGCAATGATGCTATATGTATAATGTGAATGAGGTGATGAGGTAATTGGTTATGGATACTTGAATAATGAAATATCATAATATGAGTTGAGACATAATGTGATGTGAAGCCATTGTGATTGGCTATGATAATTCAAATGTGATATGAAGCCATTGTGATTGGCTATGTTGATTCAATTGAAAAAAAATAAGGCATGTTTGCCTAGATGATGATGAGATTTGAAAATGATATTGATGATGAAATAATCAATGAATTGTGTGACTAATGTGTTATTCTATTTTCAGAGTTTGTTGTTGGTGGCATGCCTAATGATAGTAACAATCTCTTGAAGTTAGGTTGGATTGATCCTTGAAGGCAAGTTGGGTTGAAGTTTAACATGTTTTACTCCCCTTGAAGCTTGGCTGGGTCAAATCCTTGAAGCCTAATTGAGATGTTACAACCCTTGAAGCTAGGTTGAATTGGTTCTTGAAGCCAAGTTGGGTTGATACTTAGCATGCTTTGTTCCCCTTGAAGCTTGGTTGAACCTAATTCTTGAAGCCTAGTTGGGATAATGTAAATGTGATAATGAAAACCAAAGCATTAACTCTGAAAATTGAATGGCATATTAGTGTCTGTTGGGCCCGAGTCTGTCTTTATTGTCAATATGATATACAAATGTTGAAATAAATGGTTAATGAGATCTATGGTTGACTTTGTTGGCAATGTGACTTATGATTGGTGAATTGTGAACAAAATAATGCTATGAAGTATGATGTGAAATGTGTATATTGGCATACTAATTATGAGTATTAATGATGGATTGCAAATAATGATTCAATTGAATGGTATAATGATTGTCTTTGTTGAAAATGTGATTTATGAATATTGAACTGTGGATAATGATTTAATTGAATGGTGTAATGAAATATAAGGTTATGAAGTATGGAATGATAATATGGTATAAATGAGTTATTGAAAAGAGATTCGATTTTGAGAAGCTATGTGGAGATATATGATTCTGGAAGTGTAATATAATATGTAATATGTATATGAGGTAGCAATGGTAAGTATAGTTTTGTGAATGTTTTATGTATATATATATAATCTATGAGATTAGTGGGAGTATATGAAGAATGCACTAAGAAAGGAAAAACAGGATAAGAAAACAATAAAACATGATGCTAAAAATTTGAGGTATGATTCTTTTGTAAAGTATATTTTAATATTTATTTGTACTACTAAGCTCTCGGGCTTAGCGCGGATGTGTAATCGCGCAGGTGACTAGGTGGAAGATATGAAGTCTTTTGTTATGCCACGAGAAGAGTAAGAGTTTGTCGAGACCAACTAGAGGGTAATGCATACATGTATAACTTTGTAACTATGATGTATTTTTGACAAGAGGGTATGTATATGTATAAATGAAGTGTTAATAAATATAATGATTTGTAAATCTTCTTTAAATTAAAATATTGTGATTTGAATTCTGTTAAAGGTTTTTGAAATGTAATGAAAAGTGACATCTTTATACTTTATATACTTACTGTACGTATACCCAGTGTATGTATAGTACTTATATGGAGTATCGGGGTGTTACAAAAAAGGCCATGGCCGAGACCATAAAGATTCAACTAGCTGCAATTTTAGGAAATAATGTCGAAGCATCTACTAGCACCAAGAAAGTCAATGGGAAGGCTAATATTGGTGAAGTAGCTTTTGATGATGATAATGTAATCATTGATGATGATGATTGGGCTCAATACTACCAAGATCCTCAAGACAAAAAGGAGCTGAAGGTTGTTGAGAAGGCAACTATTGAAAAGACTGAGACATCCGATGTTGAAAAGATGATTGCTGATTTAGAAAAGAAATTTGAGAAGAAACTAAAAACTGAGGAAATGTCCAAAGTTGACAAATTATTTGAGCTAGATGAAGAAGTTCTGTAGAAGTTCAAGATGCCATCATTCGCAAAGTTTGATGGAATCGAAAATCCTGATCTCCATGTGAAGCAGTATATCACTACCATGTAGTCTGCCCGAGCTACTAAGGCTCAAACTCTAAGGTACTTCATGATCTCATTGGATCCTATTGTCCAAAATTGGTTCAATACCTTAGATGATGGAACGCAAAAGAGTTGGGATCTGCTTTACAAAGCCTTCATCCAACAATATGGGTATAATGTCGAGATGGAAGTTGCCTTAATGGAAGTGGTGTCCATTAGGCAAAGGCCAAATGAGAATTTTGTAGATTATGTGAAGAGATGGAGAAACAAGGCTGCTTTACTCAAGAAGAGGCCTGATGAATCCGATCAAATAAGGATGATTGTGAGAGGGGTGTTGCGTAGTCTTTGTGAGAGGATGTCTCATACACTCATCCGTGATTTCAAAGACCTTCTTTAAGAGGGTTTGCAAATTGAAGAGTGGGAAAGGGAGAAGAATCGCTTTTCAATCGAAAGGAATGAGAAAGGAACTTATCAGCCTAGCAATCAAAGCACACAAAAGGAAGCTGATGTTAATGTCACTAGTCAAGGAGGAATGAGGCAGTTTTCAGAATTAGGGAAGCCACTATCTTGGGTCCTCAATAAGCTACAAAAGAAGGGATTGTTACAACCCTTGACTCCTCGTCCTTTGCCTAATCCTCTTCCACCTAACTTTTATACTAATGCATTTTGCCAATTCCATCAAAGGCATGGACACGAAATGGACAATTGTATGAAGTTAAGGCATGAGATCCAGAATTTAATTGATAATGGCAAGTTGCCTGAGCTGGACAAGCCCAATACCAAAGGTAACCCATTTCCAAGGTTCAACAGGGTGCCACCACCAGCAACCTTCATGGTAGGAAAAGGATTAGAAGAAGATTTTGTTTTATCATCCTTTCAAGATGGAAATATTGAAGATGTGAAGGGAAAAGAAGCTTAAACTCAACGAACTTTCCTTAGCTTGAATGTTGCTTTTCAATTTTACTTTCTTTAATATCTAAATTTGAACAATTATTTTTTCCACGTTTGTTTGAATAAATTACTTCATCAAAATTTTGTTGGTCTTTATTCATTTTGATGCTCAACCAATGAGGAATCTAGCTTGATAATTCATGAATTAATGTGTCTAGGCATCATGACTTGAATGACTTTACTAGATGAGGGAATTGCTCTATAGCATTGAGTTGTGTATGCTTACTTAGAGAGGGCTCCTGCATAATTATCTTTGTCTAGGCCCTAGTCAGTCTTAGAACATGCTTTGACAAACTTTCGAGGCGAAATTGAACTCTACTTATTTAAGGGAGAGATGATCTAGGCATTGTTTGGTTAGCCAACAACTAGTATCCACCCTAATAAATATCAATCCCTAGTTGTCCCTTTGAGCCTTCATAACATTTTAGCTTTCTTTTCATTGGCTTACAAACCCCAATAACCTACCTTGAGTTGTTGTGATAATTTTGACAAGTCTTATGATCACTAAGGTGAAGAGGTAAGAAGATCAAAAAAGAAATAAATAGTCAAGACCATGAAGATAATTGAAGTTCTCAAGACCATAAGGGTAGTTGAAGTTCTAAAGACCATAAGGGTAGTTGATGTTTTAAAGACCATAAGGGTAGTTGATGTTCTCAAAGCCATAAGGGTAGTTGAAGTTCACTTACTATCTCTAATATATCAAGACAACATCAACATCAAAGTAACAAATGATTTATCCCTGTTAAAGGAGATTTATGTCACCCCACTAATCCATTATTGGAAGCCCAAGTTAGTACCAAACAAAACAACTCTTTTAGAGCTAGAACCAAGAACAAAAAAACAACAAAACAAAACAAAAAAAAAGGAAGAAAAAGAAGAAAAGAAGAAAAAAGAAAAGAAAAAAGAAGAAGAAAAAAAGAAAAGAAGAAAAAGAGAAAGAAAAGAAAAAGATAAAACCTAAAAAGGTGGTTTAGAAAGCCAACTGAGTTCTCTTTTACCTAGGACAACAAAAGGCTTCCATTTGGTTTATAAGGACGGTTTGACTTGAATTGGTCTAACCCAACCAAAGATTCGATCAAAACCAAAGAAAAAGGAGAAAGACCATTCAATTCTTGAAAGTTCTGTACTTGATAGGCCTACAAGGAAGAAGGATAAAATGGTAAAATGCTCAAAGAAAGGGAAGAATGAGGAGAATAAAGAGAAAGAAAAGGGAAGAGTAAGAAAAAGAAAGAAAAGGGAGAAGAAGAAAAGAAACAAATTTGGGTAACAAACATTTTGCAAGGGAAAAAAAATTATCCTAATCAAGATCCAGATTAATGCCAAGAAGATAAAGGAATTTGGAGTCTAGCAAGATTGCCTCCAAGCTACCTAAAATTCAAACAAGAAATTTATAGTGTGAGGGTTTGTCCATTGTGTCACATCAGCTCCTATCTCAAAATGGCCTTCATTTAACCCATGTCCCTTATAGACCCCATTTCAATCCTATCAAATACCTATTGATCTCTCTTGGTAGGTAGAGTCTATTAGTCTAGTTTAGATAAGCATGCATATGAGATAGACAATATTTAAACTCAAATGAGACCTTTGGCCAAGTAATGTGTATGTGCTTATCTGAAGTGCAACAGTTCTTGCTTAAATAGAAATGATTCCCGAGTTTAGTACGGTAACTAGGGTTGTCATGTTATAGATATATTAATTTGGAAAAATCAAGTCCTGAGGTACATTGATATTAATTTAGCAAAGCCAACATTTGATCTCAAAATCAAAAATCAAAAATAAAAAAAAGTGTTTTGTCATGCAAAGCCTTCGAGTTAAGGGAAGTATGTTGAACTGTCGAACTCCAAAGGACACATTGGGTAAAGGAAATGATTATTGGCAAGGTCATGAAGAAGCTATCAATTGACATGCTAAGACATAGTTTGAAAAGGATGTATCCCTGACTCTGCTGCTTAGGGTCTCCACCAATCATGTTTTCAACATCTAGAAGATAAAATCCATAAATGCAAAGCTTTCGATCATTCCAATGCAAGACTTGAAAAAGTGTCAAAAGGAACCAATGAGAACACTTCTACTGAACACCTCGGTCTGTGAGTCGATGGAACAATTGTAAGTATCATTCATGCATATCATGCATACATGAGCATGTCACAACACACTTTCTTGTCTTGTATTGTCTATTCTTTATCAAAGTGAACAGCAAACACTCTGTGAAGTAAAGAATCAAAAGAAGATATCAAATCAAGGGGGGCATAGAAAGCCGATTGCTTGAGAAATCTCCAGTAATCTTGCAAAGAGAAGAAATACGTGCTTGTGCGAAGAACTAGACAATAAAAACATCAATCAAAGCTTGCATGGAAAAATCTTTGGTTTGAGCCTACATAGGGGGCAAAGTTTATCCTTTTTAATTTTTTTTTTAAGTTTATATACCAAACATTTTCAAACTCACTTGCAAATATTTTGCCACACAGGGGGGCAGGAGAAGATATAAGAGCCAACTAAAAATAGCTGAATTTTTTTGAAAAGGAAGAACAAAAGAATGGAACATTAGAACTATCAAAAGAATGAAGATTCAAAAGACAAAAGATCAGTCCAGCTAAAAAAGCTGAAGCAAGGGTGAAGACCCGAAGTCCAAAGGATGAAGATCCATTTTCAAAGGGTGAAAACCCGGTTCCAAGGATGAAGATCCAGTTCAAAGGATGAAGATCCAATTTCAAAGGGTGAAGACCCGAAGTCTCAAAGGATGAAGATCCATTTTTCAAGGGTGAAGACCCGATCTCAAAGGATGAAGATCCATTTTGATGGTGAAGAATCGCAATGCATAAAACAGCCGGAGTAGTCAGACTTTTCAAATGATAAAAGGTCAGTCAAACTCAGTCTCGGGTCTAAGCACCCAAATTAAATTCAATATCAGGTCCAGAACCCAAATTTTCCTTAGGTCCAGAACCTAGAATCTTCCCTAAGTCCAGAACTTAGCTCGGGTCCAGAACCCAAATTACCCTTAGGTCCAGAACCTATAATCTCTTTTAAGTCCAGAACTTAGCTCGGGTCCAGAACCCAAATTTTTCCTTAGGTCCAGAACCTAGAATCTCTTTTAAGTCCAGAACTTAGCTCGAGTCCAAAACCCAAATTACCCTTAGATCCAGAACCTAGAATCTCTTTTAAGTCCAGAACTTAGCTTGGGTCCAGAACCCAAATTTTTCTTAGGTCCAGAACCTAGAATTTCTTTTAAGTCCAAGAACTTAGCTCGGGTCTAGAATCCAAATTTTCCTAAGGTCCAGAACCTAGAATTTATTTCTAAGTCCAAGAACTTGGCTCGGGTCCAGAATCCAAATTACCCTTAGGTCCAGAACTTAGAATCTTTCCTAAGTCTAGAACTCGAATCGGGTCCAGAATCCAAATTTTTCTTAGGTCCAGAACCTAGAATTATCCTTGAGTCCATAACTCGAACCGGGTTAAGAACCCAAAATTTAATCCAAGCTTGGGTCCAAGTACCCAAATCAATCTCGGGTCCAAGTATCCAAATTCAAATTCAATTCTCGGGTCCAAGTACCCAAATAAAATCCAATCTGGGGTCCAAGTACCCAATCTTGGGTCCAAGTACCTAATCTAGGGTCCAAGTACCCAAATCAAATCAATCTCGGGTCCAAGTACCCAATCCTGGGTCCAAGTACCCAAATTCAATCAATCTTGGGTCCAAGTACCCAAATCAAATCAATTTCAGGTCCAAGTACCCAAATCAAATCTAATCTCGGTTCCAAGTACCCAAATCAAATTCAATCCATTCTTGGGTCCAAGTACCCAAATGAAATCAAATCTCGGGTCCAAGTACCCAAATCAAATTCAATCTCGGGTCCAAGTACCTAATCTCGGGTCTAAATACCCAATCCCGGGTACAAGTACCCAAATTCAATCCAATCTCGGGTCTAAGTACCCAAATCAAGTTCAGTCTCGGGTCTAAGTACTCAAAACAAATTTAAATCACCATCTCAAAAATTAAGTCTTATTGCTTTTCACTCTCTTTCTCTAAAGTTTCAGATCATTCAAGCAGGGGGCAAACCGTAGACCCTTAATTTTTGACCCAGTCCAGTCTAATATATTTTAATTAGTCCAAAATAATTTTTGTGTTGTCCAATATATTTTAATTAGTCCAAAATAACTTTTATGATATCTTGATTAATTTTAATATTTATTTTAGTAAAAAATGGTGAAGTGAATAAAAAATCAAAAATAATAAAAAATAACAAAAAAATTAGTTACGGAAAAATCAGCGACGAAAACATTGTCGCCGAAAGTCAGCGCGGGTCCATGGGCATTCGCCCATAGGAATTTCCTGCAGGGAAATGGCCCACCGACCAATTTGCCAGCCGCTACCGTAGCAATTTTTTTTGCCAGTGTATTTTTTCCGCAGCAGTTTTTTTTCGTCAACAAAATTTTTCCGACGCAAATTTTTCGAAACCTATGCAATTAGGTTTCTGTTTCATTTTTTTTTATCAATATTAGCTTCCATAAATAACTAGAATTATACATCAAATTCTTCTATAAATAAGGACTAAACAATACAAAAAAGGAGGGGGGAAATTTGGATAGAAATTGGAAAAAAATCGGGGGAGAAAGTAGAGACCGAAACTAAGTAGGAAAGAGGTGAATCAATCTGATATTTTGAGAGAGCAGAAAAATAATTCAATCAATTCAAAGGTAGGAAAGCTTGTCTTTGACCTTGTTCATCCAAGAAGCAATTTTTGGTGTAACTTACGAACCAAGGTTTGAGCAATTTTGGTGAAATCATGAAACTAGGGTTTTGGACACTTTAAAATACTTTTGATTTGTGGTTTTAAATGATGATTTCAAGCTTACTATGTAAAATTAAAATATTTGTGGTTTTTAAAGTTTTAAAGAATTAAAGTTTAGAAAACGTTAGGGTTTAAGGTTTTAAAGGGGTTAAAGTTTACTATTTTAGGTTCGGAAGTTGAATTTGGGTTTAGTATTTTTAAAATTAGGGTCTCAGTGATGCATGAAGCTTTTGGAATTTGAAAATCAATTTGATACTTTTATGAGGTTTTATGAAAGTAAACCAAATGAATTAAAGTTTTTATAAATAAAAAAGATGTTTTCTAAGGCTTTTTAAAAGAAATATAATTTTAATTTAAGGTTTTGAAAAGAAACATGTTAAATTAGGGTTTTAAGCTTTTGATGAAACAAAAGTAGCAATTGTAAGTTTTTTTTGGAAAACAAAGCAATGAAATAGTGTTTTTAACTTTAGAAAAACTAAATTAAAGGTTATGGGATTTTTTTCTTTGATGAATTAAGTTACTGTAAACAAAAAAAAAATAAAAAGAATTTATAATTCAAACCTTCTTTCATGGGGTTGCACCAAAATTGCTTCTTGGATCAACAAAATCAAAGATAGTTGATACCTTTGATGAATTGCTGAATTGATTTTCGGCTCCCCGAAAATCAGCTTGGTTCCACTACTTTCCTTCACGGATTTGATTTCAAAATCTCTAATTTCGACCTCCAATTTCTCATTTAATTTCTCATCCCTTTTCCACCCTTTTGTGTTGTTATTTATAGAGGTTTTTTATTGGCTTTTCCTAGTTACTCATTGCTGCGGAAAAATTACGCTGGAGAAAAAATTTGTCGCAGGAAAAATTACGCTGGCAAAAAAAAAATTTGCCGTAGTTGGCTGCAGCAGTGGGCTGGGAATAGGCCTGTGGGTGGCCAAGCCCGCTGGAATTTTTGGTGACAATTTTTCCATCACCGATTTTTATTTTTATTTTTAATTTTTATTAATAAAAATTAGATAATAAAGTAAAAATTATTTAATTAAGATAACAAAAATTATTTTGGACCAATTAAAATATATTAGACAACACAAAAATTATTTTGGACTAAACTGGACTGGGTAAAAAATTAAGGGTCTACACTGCCTCTTGCCCCTACTGAACCTTTGAAAATGACCTCCTCGGCCTCTCTTTGTAGATGAAGACCGTGCCTCAAACTGGGGTCTCCTAACTCTGGTCTCCTCCTCAATAGCAGCTGCTGTAATAGGCTGCGCTCTCTCAACACTCCAGACAGCTGCAACAAGCTGGGAAAGATCTTGATATCGGGAACCAGCAATAATACACATAATAGAGGGCCTCAACCCCTCCTCAAATCTCCTACACCGGTCTATCTCATCTGAAATAATCCCACTGGCATAATGACTCAACTGAATAAACTCAATTTCATACTTTGTCACTGTCTGGTTATCCTGCCTCAGATTCAAAAACTCCATCTTCTTAGCATCCTTATACTCCCTCGGAGTATACTTCTGCTCAAACTCCCGCAGAAAATCACCATAAGACAAGGTCGGTGGATCATCCATACCATGGGGAATCGTCTTCCACCAATCATACGCATCCCTCTGCAGAAGAGATCTAGCATAATCAAACTTCTCTTCAGGAGTGGCTTGCAACTGGATATATACCCTCTGAACTCTATCAAACCACTGCTCAGCTACTGCAGGATCTGTAGTACCAAAGAAGTCCTCAGCTCAGAACTTCCTTAATGTATCATACTGCCTTACCGGTACATGCGGCTGTGGTTGCAGTGGCGACTGCTGCGGTAGAGCCTGCCTCAACAAATCTACCATATGTCGTGACCAAACCGGCGAAATCTCATTAGCAGTGGGTCTCTCTTGCACAGGAGCAGGTGCCTCACCAGTTAACTCAACCCTAGCTCCATCTCTACCCTCAACAGGAGCTACACTCTCAGTACTATCTTCTACAGACTGACGTGACTGAGACACCATCACTACCTATATCTGCAAACACAGTAGAATACCTCACCAAAGATTAAAAACTGCTAGTGCCAATGCATGTATGTTATTTAAAAATCAAATTTTAAAATCAAAATTTTCTTTTTCTTACAATTCACCTAGGTTGAGAACCTCAAACCTAGGCTCTGATACCAAAATAGTTGTAACACCCCCATACCCCAATATACGCACATCGTATACACTCGCACAACACACGATATACGTATACCAGATAAAGGGGTATCACGGTTCATTTTAAACAAACCAAACTTTAATCTTTAACATATAAGCATCATAAGTAAGTCTGAGTAAACTTAAAACATTTAACTCATGTTATAGAAATCAATAGAGAAAACATTCCTTTTTAAAATAAATATACATATATCTTCATTACCCCAAAAGTTTATCCAAAAACAGTATGTTCAAAACATTTCTTAAATAAGTAGTGGAAAATACATATGTATATATATCAAAATCAATGTTTACAAAATTATAGAATTTATACATGCTGGCAGTTTGTCTCTGATCTTGATGTCCACAACTCAACACTGCTATCACAAACTCAAGCCTAGACTCGACTCGGTCTAGACGAGCTCTCCAGTACAACCAGATCTACCCTGTCACCTGCGCGATGAACCATAATCACGTTAAGTAGAATGCTTAGTGGTACAAACTTTGATTCAATATAGATCAATGCGATGCTCATGCACAATATATATGAATATATCAACTCAATGCATTATATCTCAACATATTAATCATTTGCATCATATTTCATAATTCACATTAAAGCAAAGACAAGCATGGGCCCAAAATGAAACTAATATGCTATTAAGTTACTACTTTGGTCCATATTGACACCTTGTGTCTAGCCCCATAGGCAATATATATATCCATGAATAATGTAACAGAACAGTCTCTTGGACCTCAACCCGGCTAGACCCTAGGGCCCCAGTATCTTGGTCCTCAACCCGGCTAGACTGTTATAATTTTTGAGGCTTACGACCCGGTCTTTTCACCCCAAAAACATCACATTTATCAGCTGGGCTTGCTTACGACCCAGTCTTTTCACCTACCCAGTAATTCATAGGCATGCTGCCAAACCCAGAACTCTAAAAATTGAATAACATACTAGGCACACAATTAATTCATTTATCTCATTATCAATCTCTTTCACAATTCATTTCTCATTTCATTTCTCATAATCAAACTAGGCTCATTGCTTTAGTACATCATCTTTTCTCATTCTTCTATTTTATCTCAATATCGATTGGTTACATTATGTTTTCATATATCTCATCATGTTATTCCACATTCCCTTTCATTTCTAACACATCACTCAATTGCTTTGATACAACAACATAATTCACATTATACATATCATACCATATAATTCCTTCATCAATGATGTATCAAGTAACTTAACACATTTCTCAACTAAATTTGTTAAGTCTCAATGTTATGTAAATGTATGCAATCATTCAAAGTTTGTACTTACCTCTAAGAGCAACAACAACACTCTATCAACTCCTCTTCCAAGATCTCACTCAAACCTTGGCTTGGGTAACTCAATTTTCTTCAAAACCTAATCCAAAGGTGATCATACACACTCACTTAGAGATACACATAAGAAAATAAGAAAGAGAACTATCTAGGGCAAGCTCTACACTTGACACGCTCAACAACACGGGCGTGTCCCTGACCATGCCCTAAACCCACAACACATAAGCTTTGACACGCTCAGTGACATGGGCGTGTCACTGGCCGTGTCAATCCTCCTCCAACACACAAGCTATGACACTCTCAGTGACATGGGCATGTCACTGGATGTGTCAATCAACCAACAACACAGTAGCCATGACACGCTTAGTGACATGGGCGTGTCAATGCTACTACAACACAGAAGCTGTGACACTCTCAGTGACATGGGCGTGTCACTACTCGTGTCACCAACCCAAAAAATAGAAACAATGACATGCCCAATGACATGGCCGTCTTCCTGGGCGTGTTAGGCCAAAAACCCTGAAATCGACACCAACAAAGCCACAACCCACAATCATCTTCCAATAGCCATATCAACAACACACAAACTCAATCAAAACCATCAACAATGCAATAATACTTGAGTAAACCTTAAAACAACTCAATTACAAACATCAAAACACAATCACAACTCAAAAATTACACAATCCACACACTTGCCTCTTTCACCAAACTCAACCCTTTTCTCTCCAATCCAAACCTAAAAATCAAAGTTAACAAAACAACACAACCCTCAAATATACCAAAACAACCATAAACACATCTACAACAACCAAACTCAAGAGCACAAACTCAAAAGAAAACCAAGTAACAAGTTGGAAACTTACCAAAAGTGAAGAAAATGTAACACCCCTTCCCGACCTACGTGTGTAAGCTGAGTAGAGGCGCCACACTAACCTAATGTTGCTACCAATTTTACTTAGTCAAATTTTAGTTCCAATTTTTATAGAAATTTTGCCATAGTTTCACTTAAAAATTGAGTCCCAAGTGTCGACAAAACTGGTTTTTTTTTTCTTCTGATTTTTGAAAATATTTTTACACAAACCAATGCAACCAAAATCATTCTCAGTACACTTCCAATAAATCCCCCTTATAACCTCAACTACAACCTGCAAAAAGGATTTACACTTCTTGTAACACCCCCATATCCAATGCCCACACACTACAACCACAACAATGTAGCATAAGTGCATCAAACATAGGGATGCTACGGTTTTCTTAATATTCAAAACACTTTAAACTTGATACAATACCCTTATCATTATACATTATAGAAAAGTAGATCATTTACTTATAAAACAAAACATATTAGTTATATATATATACATTTAAATATTACCCAGCGGAAGTTATAAAATATGTACATATTTACAAACACTTGATTACATATTTAAATATATCCATACTTTTACATTATAAACATTACTTTACAAAATATAAAGAAGTATACATGATTGGCAATTCTCTTCTGATCTTTAAGTTCCCAAAATCAACTCTTCAAGGTCTACTCTCACTTGGTCTTGATGAACTCTCGGGTTCGACTCTATCAGCTCTATTACCTGCGCGATTAAACACTATCGCGCTAAGCCAAGGGCTTAGTAAGATAATTCATGCTAAAATGCAATGTCACAAATTAATTACATATATCAATCAAAAGCATATTATTTATTCAATATGTTACTTTGTTCAATGTCACATCAATATTCATATAATAGCACCATTCATTATACTCATTTAAATTTATCATTATAGCCAACAACTATGACTTTATATACGTACCCTTTCCCAACCAGGTCGGTTGCCCTCCAATCCCAAGGGTCCGCAGGAGGCAAAAAGGCACGTATAACATTATCAGTAACATACCTTTCCCCATCCAAGTCGGTTGTCCAAGTTCGGTTGCCCATTCCAATGGGTCCGCATGGTTCCGCAGGAGGCAAATAGGTACGTATAATACTGACTATATCGAACCTTCCTCCTACCAGATCGGTAGTCCAAGATCGGTTGCCCAACCCACTGGGTCCGCATGGTTCCGCAGGAGACGGATAGGTCCGTTCATTAAACTTATCAATACCTTTTTAATTCATTTCTTTTTCACAAGCAAGTTAAGCAATCGTTATATACAATATTCATTACATTATCTAAACACTCACATTATTATTCAATCCTATCATCAATGCATGCTTCAATCATATTTCATTTGAATCACTATAACATCTTTGGTATAACATTTCAATGTGCATTACTCATGAAATGTAACACCCCCACATTCAGTACACACACACTACAACACCACAATGTAGCATATGTGCATCGAATATAGGAGTGCTACGGCTTTTCATCAACATTCAAAACATTTTTATATAATACCATCATCTTTCTCAATATACATTATAGATATATTAATACATTTAAGTAGTACACAGCGGAAGTTATAAAATATTTACACATATGAAAACGTTTGAGTACTAATTTATCATTACATATATATATTTACAATATAAACAAAATCTTTACAAAATATAAAAGAGTTATACATGATTGGCAAATCTCCTCTGATCTTTAAGTTCCCAAAATCAACTCTTCAATGTCTACTCTCACTCGGTCTAGAAGAGCTCTCGGGTTCAACTCTATTACCTGCGCGATTAAACACTATCGCGCTAAGCCAAGGGCTTAGTAAGACAATTCATGCTAATGTTATGCTTTAGTGCAATGCAATGTTTCACATTTGTATTAATAAATCAACATCAATGATACACACACAATTAGTAAAGATCATACTCAATAAACAATATTCCGTGAATAGTCCATTTCATCATATAAGTAATATTAACATTTCATTACATTAGAACAACATTTATGTTATACATAAAACCTAGACACCTATGGGCCCATCTAGTATTTAATACGATATTCAGAATTCAGAGTTACTGCTTCAGTTCATAAACACCATTATCACGCCCGTAGGCAACATATACATATATATCTCTATCCATGGATAGTGTAACAGACCCAGTCTCTTGGATCATCAACTCATCTAACTCAAGGAGATCCTCAACCCGGCAAGACTGTTACAAATCTAATATTTCATAATATCAATTATCATAGTGTAACAGACCCAGTCTCTTGGACCTCAATTCAACTCAATTTGAAGAGATCCTCAACCCGGCAAGACTGTTAACTTTCATTAAATAGGCATGCCTCCAAAAAACCAGAACTCTGAACTGAATATCATATTAAACATACACTTATTTCAAACTCTTTATCAATCTTTCTCATCAATTAGGCAAACATGCCATACATCATTCAGTTATATCATCATAGCCAATCACAATGGCTTTATAGCATTTCATATCTCAATTCATATTGTATATATAGCATTATTAGTATCACATTTCAAAGTACATTATTCATAATACACATCACCATTCACAAGCCTCACAATACACAATACATAACCTTATTCATGTAATATCATATGCATTATCAATTCCATATCATCTCACATTTCATGATTCAACAATGATGTTAGACAAATGATATCTATTTTGATCCTTGACAACTCAAATGGATGATCTATTTTAACATGTATATGAAAATCTTGTTGTAGGATTAGATTGCTTCCAATAAGGTGAACAGAACCTTTCTAGCGGTCGCGCCTCACCTGAATACGACCGCCCCATACAATTACAAGATAAAACCTTATTACAGTAGGTTTCGCGGCCAGAAGCCCGACCTAAGTCGCGACCGCACCTCACAATCAAAAGATAAAACATTATTACAGTAGGTTTCGCGGCCAGAAGCCCGACCTAAGTCGCGACCGCACCTCACAATCAAAAGATAAAACATTATTATAGTAGGTTTCGCGGCCAGAAGCCCGACCTAAGTCGCGACCGCACTTGAATAATAGCGACCGCCCCAAATTACGTGTCTCTCATGCATAAACCCTAAATGTAACCAACCCTCTTCCAAATGCATTTTAACATATAATTCCCAACACAAACTCACTCAAATGGATATAACTCATGTCATAACACATATTCATCACAATAACCACTTAAACAACACATTTGAACACAAACCATCTCAAAATCCTAACTCAAACTTTACTCTTGATTTTCCACTATCAATCTTCACTTATTTTTCCATAATCACAACCAAACCAACACCAATTCCAATTTTTTTTACTTTAAATCAATTCTAACACTTGCAAACACATATCAAATACACCAAATCATTACATCAACAAATCACACTTCACTTTAAACATAACTTCAAAATTTACAAAGGAAAAACAAGAGATTTCTTACCTTAGATGAAGAAATTTCACAAATCTCTAACCAAACTCTTTGATTGCCTCTTCAATTGAACTCTAGCATCAAGAACACTTCTCTTCCTCTTTCTCTCCTTCAATCACCGGCACCCAAAATGAAAAGAAAACAAAATAGCCACAAGTCAAACACTTTTCCATCTTTTAATCTCCACCAAGAGATTTCTAAAGGTAAATTACCTCAATACCCTTAACCATATAACTCACCTTTTGCCTCATATAAGCCCATTTAAGTAATTACACACTCAACACAAAAATATCTCTTTTCCTTTGACTCTTCCTTTGACCCATTTATATGTTATATATATCATCATATACACAACATATACCATTCTCTCTAAACCCTATTTTCTTTCCCAATTTCTTTTCTCTTGCAATTATCATATATATACAATCCAATATAACAACAACAACAATAAAAACATCATAACCAAGACTTCTAGGGCATATATGAGGATATTACAATTCTCCCCCTCTAAAAAGAAAATTTCGTCCTCGAAATTACCTTATATCAACTCTGAAACAACTGAGGATATTGCTCTCGCATGGATTGTTCACTTTCCCAAGTTGCTTCTTCTTTTGCATGATTCTTCCATAGAACCTTCACCAATGACACTCTCTTGTTTCTCAGCTCTTTCACATCATGTGCCAAAATAGCAAATGGTTCCTCTTCAAAAGTCAAATCTGGGCTCACTTCAATTGATTCAATTTGCAACACATGAGATGGATCCGATCTGTACCTCCTCAACATAGAAACATGAAATACATTATGAATACGATCCAACTCAGGTGGCAAAGCAAGTCGATACGCAACTGGCCCAACTCTTTCCAAAACTTCATACGGTCCAATGAAACGAGGACTCAATTTCCCTTTCCGACCGAACCTCAAAATCTTCTTCCAAGGAGACACTTTCAGAAATACCTTATCCCCAACATCAAACTCTATGTCTCTCCTTTTCAGATCTGCAATTAGGGCAATTCACCCTCTTCACAACCTAATCCAAAAGGAATATTAGCAAAATGACCATATGAATAGTACATTCTGGTTTTAGACTCCATTTTATCCTTATTTTGAAAAATTGTATAAAATAATCTACTTGACTAAAAATTCTAAAATTTTTACAGAATTTAGTTTTGTATCTTAAAATCATTCCTTTAAAATTTAAGATCAAACTGAACACAAAATCTTGGTCAAATAGTTCACCTAACCAGACTGCCCCAATTGCCCTGCATCCTGGCAGCAATTCTGAACTTTGTGAATTCCATAAATCAAATTCAATCAACGTGGTTCCAAATTATTTTTCTCAAATACTAGACTCACTAAGAAACAACATATCCAAAATTCAATTGGATATGATTTTTCTACATTTTATTAAAAATCCCGAAATACAGCTGTCTCAGTTAAGGTACCTGCTGGAACAGGTCTAATAAAAATAATCTTTCTAAACTCATAACCATTCCAAAATCGAATCAACATATTTTTCGGTCATTCTAGACTCATAGAGACACAACATATCAAAAATTCACTACAAAAACATTTATCTATAATTAATTAAAAATCATACAAATCACAGCCTTTACTAATTGTAAAACAGAAACAATTTCACTAAACACAACTCTTACTCTTCCATCACCAACACCAACCCAACTTCTCATCTATCAAGCAAAATCAATACTTAAAATCACACCATAAGCAACTTAATCATACCATCATCAAATCACAACTCAACTCAAGCATAACTTCAAAAATAACAAGGGTAAACAAGAGCAAACTTACTAAATAATGAAATTCCTTGAAACTCCAACTTGTAACTTTGAAAACTTCCTTCACTTTGAACTTGAAATCATCAAAACCATCACTTGTTCTCTTGCTCTCTTCTCTCTTTAATGAGCCGGCCACCCAACAACAAGAAGAAGAAGAAATGATGAAGAAACACAAAGTCAATAGGCATTAAATACCCATCCAAAAGAAAATTACTATAATACCCTCATCCATTTAACTAAGCTTTTGTCATATCTATACCCATTTAAGTAATTCACAACCAACACAAAAATATCCTCTTTCCTTGACTTTCCATTTTGACCACTTTATATGTTATATATATCACCATATAAGCAACATATACAATTATCTCTAAACCCTCTTTTCTTTCCCAACCACCATACAAAAACATTCTCTTCCCATTTCTCAATTCAAACCAACAACAACAACAACAAAACTTCTAGGGCATGCATAGGGATATTACAATTCTCCCCCTCTAAAAAGAAAATTTCGTCCTCGAAATTACCTGATATCAAAGCTGAAACAACTGCGGATATTGCTCTCGCATGGATTGTTCACTCTCCCAAGTCGCTTCTTCTTTTGCATGATTCTTCCAAAGAATCTTCACCAATGGCACTTCCTTGTTTCTCAATTCTTTCACATCATGTGCCAAGATAGCAACTGGTTCCTCTTCAAATGTCAAATCTGGGCTCACTTCGATAGACTCAAATGGCAACACATGAGATGGATCCGACCTATATCTCCTCAACATAGAAACATGGAATACACTATGAATACGATCCAACTCAGGTGGCAAAGCAAGTCGATACGCCACTGGCCCAACTCTTTCTAACACTTCATACGGCCCAATGAAACGAGGACTCAATTTTCCTTTCCGACCGAACCTCAAAATCTTCTTCCAAGGAGACACTTTCAGAAATACCTTATCTCCAACATTAAACTCTATATCTCTTCTTTTCAGATCTGCATAAGATTTCTGTCGGTCTGAAGCTGCTTTTAACCTGCCTCGAATCAACTTTACTTTTTCTTTAGTTTCTTGAATCAAATCAGGACCAACCAACTTATTATCTCCAAGCTCATTCCAACAAAGAGGTGTCCTACACCGTCTGCCATACAATGCTTCAAACGGTGCCATACCAATGCTGGATTGGTGACTGTTGTTGTAAGCAAACTCCACAAGAGGTAAAAACCTATCCCAACTTCCAGAGAAATCGATGACACAACTTCTCAACATGTCCTCAATAATCTGTATCACCCTCTCTGACTGTCCATCCGTCTGTGGATGAAAAGCAATGCTGAAGTGCAGTCGAGAACCCAAAGCACTATGCAAACTCTTCCAAAATCTGGAAGTAAACCTGGGATCTCGATCAGACACTAAAGAAGTTGGAACACCATGCAGTTTCACAATCTCATGGATATATAGCTCAGCCAATCTCTCCAAAGAGTAATCCATTCGAACCGAAAGGAAATGAGCTGTCTTAGTCAATCTATCCACAATCACCCATATAGCATCATGCTTCTTTTGTGTCAATGGCAAACCAGACACAAAATCCATTGTCACTCTTTCCCACTTCCATTCTGGCACTGACAATGGTTGAAGCAACCCGGTTGGAACTTGATGCTCTGCTTTAACCTTCTGACAAGTGAGACATTTCGACACAAAATCTGCAATGTCTCTCTTCAACCCAATCCACCAATAATGCTGTCTCAAATCATGATACATCTTCGTATTACCCGGATGCATAGCAAACACTGACTGATGTGTTTCTTCTAAAATGACTCTTTTCAATTCAGCATCATCGGGTACACACAATCGGTTTTTAAACCAGAGACTCCCATCGTCTTTCACAACAAAATCTCTTGTCTTCCCATTCTTACAATCTGAAATAATCTTCTTAATCTTCTTATCGGCCAACTGAGCTTCTTTGATCTGATCTAACAAAATCGGCTTCAATTGTAACTGTGCCAATAATGCACCATCAACACAAGGTACAAAACTGGCATGCAATGCTCTCAACTCAACAAGCAACGAGAGCGAGTAAACTGTTAAACCAGCTAAAGACTTCCGACTCAAGGCATCAGCAACAACATTTGCTTTACCTGGATGATAGTCAATCAAGCAGTCGTAGTCTTTAATCAATTCTAACCATCTCCTCTGACGAAGATTGAGTTCTTTCTGGACACCCAAATACTTCAAACTCTTGTGATCAGTGTAGATGAAACATTTCTCCCCAAACAGATAGTGGCGCCAAATCTTTAATGCAAACACAATGGCAGCCAATTCCAAATCATGTGTCGAATAGTTAAGCTCATGCGGTTTCAACTGTCGAGATGCATAAGCTATAACTTTCCCTTCCTGCATCAATACACACCCCAAACCTCTATGTGAAGCATCACTGTAGATCACATATGGTTTGCCTTCAACAGGTAAAGTAAGAACAGGCGCTTGAGTCAACAACTCTCTCAACTGCTCAAAACTAGCCTGACACTGATCTGTCCACACAAATCTCACTCCCTTTCGAAGTAATCTGGTGAGTGGAGTAGCTATCAAAGAAAACCCTTTCACAAACCGTCGGTAATAGCCTGCCAAACCCAGAAAACTTCTAATCTCTGTCACAGACTTGGGTGGACTCCAATTCAGAATAGCTTCAACTTTACTTGGATCAACTCTAATGCCTTCCGCTGAAACAATATGTCCGAGAAAAGCAACTTGATCCAACCAGAACTCACACTTCGACAATTTGGCAAATAACTGCTTCTCTCTCAAAATCTGCAACACAATCCGCAGATGCATATCATGTTCCTCTTCATTCCGCGAATACACCAGTATATCATCAATGAAGACCACTACAAACTGATCCAAATAGGGCCTAAACACCCTATTCATCAAATCCATAAAAGCTGCAGGTGCATTCGTTAGACCAAAAGGCATAACTAGAAATTCATAATGCCCATACCTGGTCCGAAAGGCAGTCTTCGGAACATCCTCAGCTCTGACTCTCAGCTGATGGTACCCAGATCTCAAATCAATTTTAGAAAACACAGCTGCACCTTTCAATTGATCAAAGAGATCATCGATTCTAGGCAAAGGATATTTATTTTTAATAGTCACCTTGTTCAATTGCCTATAATCGATACACAACCTCATAGTACCATCTTTCTTCTTCACAAATAGCACAGGAGCTCCCCAAGGAGAAACACTGGGGCGAATAAATCCTTTGTCCAACAACTCCTGTAATTGCACTTTCAACTCCCTCAATTCTGCTGGTGCCATTCTGTAAGGAGTAATAGAGATAGGAGTGGTACCAGGCAACAATTCAATACCAAACTCCACCTCTCTCTCAGGAGGCAATCCTGGCAACTCCTCTGGAAAAACATCAGGGAACTCTGCAACTGTGGCAATACTATCAATGGAAGAACCCTTCACTCTAGTATCTACCACATGAGCAAGATAGGCTTCACACCCCTTTCTAATCAACCTCCTGGCTGCAACAGCTGAAACAAATAAGGAGGCTAGCTGTTCCTGCTCATTAGATACTATCACCTCTCTACCATCACCCGTTCTCAAAGAAACAATTTTCTTTTTACAATCCACCACAGCTCCATGTCGAGATAGCCAATCCATACCTAAGATCACGTCATATTCCTTAAATGGCATCTCAATCAAATCCCCAAGGAACTCCTCACCCTGCACCACTACTGCACTATCTCTATGCACCTTACTCACAACCACACTATGCCCTAATGGATTTGTCACCAACACATCAAATCCTAGGGACTCAGCATGCACATCAAATACAGGCAAAACAGATGCACTAATATATGAATGCATGGAACCCGGATCAATCAAAGCAAGTACTGGAGTATTAAATAAAGAAAAAGTACCAGCTATGACTGTCGATGTATCTGGCTGCCTCTGCATAACATACATCCTCTGGGAAGATCCAACCTCCTCTGGTCTACCCTCCCTGGATGTAGCACCTCCTCTAGAACTGAATCCTGGTCTACCTCCCCGGCTGGCACCTCTGCCTCCTCTGCCTCCCCTCACACTAGCTCGAGAAGCAGCAGAATCAACTGGCATCTGCTCCTGCCTCTCAGGACAGTCTCTCACAAAGTGGTCAGGTGATCCACACCTGAAGCATACAGCTGGTCCACCACTCTTCCAACAAACACCTCTATGATAACCCCCACACTGAGCACATCTAGGTGGAGCAGATCTCTGAGTCATAGGGATCGGAGCACTTGCCACTGAAGCTGCAGGTCTAAATCTCTGTCTCTGGAACTGCACAGACCTACCAGCTGGTCTCTGGCTCCTACTACTCCGAGGAACAAAACTTCCTCTACCCCTCTTCGCAGAGGAAGACCCTGCCTCGAACTGGGGCCTTCTAACCCTAACCTCTTCTTCTGAAGCAGCTGCAATAACTTGAGCTCGCTCTATACTTCGAGCTGCTGTCACAAGCTGTGAGAAATCCTAATATCTGGATCCAACCACTAAGCACATGATCGAGGGCCTCAATCCCTCCTCAAACCTCCTGCATCTATCAATCTCATCAGCAATGATACCCCCAGCATACTGACTCAGTCGAATAAACTCAACTTCACACTCAGTTACGGTCCGATGATCTTGCTTCAAATCTAGAAACTCTCTTTTCTTCCCATCTTTATACTCCCTAGGAGTATACTTCAACTCAAATTCCCTCAGAAAATCAGTGTAAGACAGTGTTGGAGGATCATCCATAGAATGGGGCACCGTCTTCCACCAATCGTAGGCATCTTTCTGCAGCAAAGATCTTGCATAGTCAAATTTTTCCTCAGGGGTAGCTTGTAACTGAATAAAGATCCTCTGTACTTTGTCAAGCCACTGTTCTGCTACAGCTGGATCAGTAGTACCAAGGAAATCCTCCGCTCCATACTTCCTTAGTTTATCATAGTGCCTCACAGATACCAAAGGCTGAGGGGGTGGTGGCACTGGTTGCACTGGTGCTTGTCTCATAACTTCCATCATATGTCTAAACCAGGCTGGCGGAACCTCCTCTCCAGCTGGTCTACCCGACACCGAAGCAGGTGCCTCCTCAACACTATCAACTCTAGCTCCCTCAGCAGGAGCGATACTCTCGGCACTACCCTCAATCGACTGACGTGAGTGAGAATCCATCACAACCTAAGTCTGCAAACACAACATACTACATCTTATTAAAGATCAGAGGTTGCCAATCCCAAACATGTATATTATTTCAAAACCAACTTTTTAAGTAAAATATTCTTTTTATTACATTTTACCTAGGCTGAGAATCTCAAACCTAGGCTCTGATACCAAAAATTGTAACACCCCTTCCCGACCTATGTGTGTAAGCTGAGTAGAGGCGCCACACTAACCTAATGTTGCTACCAATTTTACTTGGTCAAATTTTAGTTCCAATTTTTATAGAAATTTTGCCATAGTTTCACTTAATAATTGAGTCCCAAGTGTCGACAAAACTGGTTTTTTTTTTTTTTTTCTGATTTTTGAAAATATTTTTACACAAACCAATGCAACCAAAATCATTCTCAGTACACTTCCAATAAATCCCCCTTATAACCTCAACTACAACCTGCAAAAAGGATTTACACTTCTTGTAACACCCCCATATCCAATGCCCACACACTACAACCACAACAATGTAGCATAAGTGCATCAAACATAGGGATGCTACGGTTTTCTTAATATTCAAAACACTTTAAACTTGATACAATACCCTTATCATTATACATTATAGAAAAGTAGATCATTTACTTATAAAACAAAACATATTAGTTATATATATATATACATTTAAATATTACCCAGCGGAAGTTATAAAATATGTACATATTTACAAACACTTGATTACATATTTAAATATATCCATACTTTTACATTATAAACATTACTTTACAAAATATAAAGAAGTATACATGATTGGCAATTCTCTTCTGATCTTTAAGTTCCCAAAATGAACTCTTCAAGGTCTACTCTCACTTGGTCTTGATGAACTCTCGGGTTCGACTCTATCAGCTCTATTACCTGCGCGATTAAACACTATCGCGCTAAGCCAAGGGCTTAGTAAGATAATTCATGCTAAAATGCAATGTCACAAATTAATTACATATATCAATCAAAAGCATATTATTTATTCAATATGTTGCTTTGTTCAATGTCACATCAATATTCATATAATAGCACCATTCATTATACTCATTTAAATTTATCATTATAGCCAACAACTATGACTTTATATACGTACCCTTTCCCAACCAGGTCGGTTGCCCTCCAATCCCAAGGGTCCGCAGGAGGCAAAAAGGCACGTATAACATTATCAGTAACATACCTTTCCCCATCCAGGTCGGTTGTCCAAGTTCGGTTGCCCATTCCAATGGGTCCGCATGGTTCCGCAGGAGGCAAATAGGTACATATAATACTGACTATATCGAACCTTCCTCCTACCAGATCGGTAGTCCAAGATCGGTTGCCCAACCCACTGGGTCCGCATGGTTCCGCAGGAGACGGATAGGTCCGTTCATTAAACTTATCAATACCTTTTTAATTCATTTCTTTTTCACAAGAAAGTTAAGCAATCATTATATACAATATTCATTACATTATCTAAACACTCACATTATTATTCAATCCTATCATCAATGCATGCTTCAATCATATTTCATTTGAATCACTATAACATCTTTGGTATAACATTTCAATGTGCATTACTCATGAAACACATTACCATTCACAATGCATAACATAACATTATTCAATCTCAACAATGCAATTAGGGCAATTCACCCTCTTCACAACCTAATCCAAAAGGAATATTAGCAAAATGACCATATGAATAGTACATTCTGGTTTTAGACTCCATTTTATCCTTATTTTGAAAAATTGTATAAAATAATCTACTTGACTAAAAATTCTAAAATTTTTACAGAATTTAGTTTTTTATCTTAAAATCATTCCTTTAAAATTTCAGATCAAACTGAACAGAAAATCTTGGTCAAATAGTTCACCTAACCAGACTGCCCCAATTGCCCTGCATCCTGACAGCAATTCTGAACTTTGTGAATTCCATAAATCAAATTCAATCAACGTGGTTCCAAATTATTTTTCTCAAATACTAGACTCACTAAGCAACAACATATCCAAAATTCAATGGGATATGATTTTTCTATATTTTATTAAAAATCCCGAAATACAGCTGTCTCAGTTAAGGTACCAGCTGGAACAGGTCTAATAAAAATAATCTTTCTAAACTCATAACCATTCCAAAATCGAATCAACATATTTTTCAGTCATTCTAGACTCATAGAGACACAACATATCAAAAATTCACTTCAAAAACATTTTTCTATAATTAATTAAAAATCATACAAATCACGGCCTTTACTAATTGTAAAACAGAAACAATTTCACTAAACACAACTCTTACTCTTCCATCACCAACACCAACCCAACTTCTCATCTATCAAGCAAAATCAATACTTAAAATCACACCATAAGCAACTTAATCATACCATCATCAAATCACAACTCAACTCAAGCATAACTTCAAAAATAACAAGGGTAAACAAGAGCAAACTTACTAAATAATGAAATTCCTTGAAACTCCAACTTGTAACTTTGAAAACTTCCTTCACTTTGAACTTGAAATCATCAAAACCATCACTTGTTCTCTTGCTCTCTTCTCTCTTTAATGAGCCGGCCACCCAACAACAAGAAGAAGAAGAAATGATGAAGAAACACAAAGTCAATAGGCATTAAATACCCATCCAAAAGAAAATTACTATAATACCCTCATCCATTTAACTAAGCTTTTGTCATATCTATACCCATTTAAGTAATTCACAACCAACACAAAAATATCCTCTTTCCTTGACTTTCCATTTTGACCACTTTATATGTTATATATATCACCATATAAGCAACATATACAATTATCTCTAAACCCTCTTTTCTTTCCCAACCACCATACAAAAACATTCTCTTCCCATTTCTCAATTCAAACCAACAACAACAACAACAAAACTTCTAGGGCATGCATAGGGATATTACAGAAAATCCTTAAAACTCCAACTTGATCTCTTGAAAATCTTCAATCTCTTGAGCTTGGAAGCAACAAAATCTATTTTCCTTTGGTTGACAAGGGTGGACGACTCACTAGAAGGAAAGAAGAATATGAAGATGAAAGAAAAAGAAAGAAAGAAAGAAAGTCAACCACTTAAACACCCACTCTCTCTTCAAATCACTCTCCACCAAGTGATTAAACAATATAATATTAAATCCACTTACATCATCTTCCACTAACATAAATAAATCCATTTATTTAATCAAAATATCTCTTTTGACTTATAAAACCCATTGACTTGTATATATTTTGTATATATCCCCATATATACAACATATACACATCTCCTCTTATTCCATTAGTCATATATACACTTTAAATTATTTAATCCAATCCTTACAAATAAGCATTCCAAAATTTTAGGGTATCAGTAGGGATATTATAGCCTTAACCTTGTTAGGGTTAATCTCAATGCCATTTGGACCAATCACGTGTCCCAAGAACTTGCCTGAAGTAACCCCAAATACACACTTCATTAGGTTTAACCTTAGCTTATACTTCCCTGCTCTCTTGAAGAAAAACTTTAAGTTTTGGTAATGTTGTTCCCTCATATCCGACTTTATCATCATATCTGTTAGACAAAAGATCTCAATTTTGATCCTTGACAACTCAAATTGAATGATCCATTTAACATGTGTTTGAAGAATCTTATTGCAGGATTAGGTTGCTTCAAAAAGACTGAACAGAACACTTCTAGCGGTCTCACCCGACATACATACGACCGCACCATGCAATTGAAAGATGAAACCTTATCACAGTAGGTTTCGCGGTCAGAAGCCCGACCTAACTCGCGACCGCACTTCAAGAAGAGCGACCGTCCCAAGTTCTGGATGACCGCTACTCAAAGGCCTCGAATCATTCTAATCACAGTAAGGTTCGTGGTGACAAGAACGTTGAATGACACGGTGTCACTTGCTTCTGTAGCGACCGCCCATATAGAGTCGCGACCGCTCTACCAATTCAAGAAGAATTTGCTTAAAGAGACAATAGTGTTCGCGTCCTTAGGTGCGTCCAGAAGTTCGACGCGAGAACCTCAATTCGACCGCGAGATGCTACCTAGGGCGACCGCGATATTCAAATTTTGGCGGACATCTCTTCTGCCTTGTCAGAGAATGCCACATGACATGACCGTTAAAAATCCACTTCAACATTCAAAAAGGGCGACCGCACCTTGATGATGCGCGACCGTCCCGACAATCGCAGCATGGGCAAGATTCCAGCTGCAGAGCACTCAAATTTGACCGTTGAAGCTTTTTTAAATACAGCGACCGCACCTTGTCCAAGGACGACCGCATGACGTATATGCGCGACCATCCTTGTATGAAGGACTACGCGAAATGCTTCGGACAGTTTAAGTAAAGAAGGTCTAAGCTGCCAAGACTTTAATCTCTCTATCAATAACGGCTAGTAAGACCACATTGGCTATAAATACAATGTCTCTATGAGAAAACAAAAAAGAGTGTGAAGCAAAACATAATTTGATAGCCAAGCAACAATTTTTCTTTTACTTAAACTTACATTTTGAATTGTAATGAATGTTAGGTGTTAGCATTGAAAACACCATTGTATAAGTTTGAGTGTGAGCTTGGGAAACACTTGGGTTGTTAGAGTAAGCCTTGTAAAACTCTTGTTTGGGTTGTGAGAGTAAGCCTTAAAAACTCCTTTAAAGGTTCTTGAGTGTTAGCCTTAGAAAACACTTGTGAAGTTAGGTGTGAACTTGTGAAAACACCAAAGATGGAAGTGAGCTTGTAAAAACTTCAAGATTAGTGGTACCTTAACAAGTTGTTAAGGAAGTGGATGTAGGATTGAAGTAAAATCTGAACCACTATAAATCTTGTGTGTTCTTTCTTTCTTCCATTACTCAACGATCTCTTAATTCAGCACTTCTACTTTGTTGAGTTTTTTAATTGTCATTATTTCTTGAGGAAACCAATTCACCCCCCCTCTTGGTTGCCATCTTGGGACAACAATTGGTATCAGAGCCTGAAATTTCTTAAACTTAATTGTGAAATTTGATCCACTATGGCAACTTCTTCTTCATCAAGCTCTCATGGAAATCTTAACACTATTCTTAGACCCTACTTTGATGGAACTGACTATTCATACTGGAAACACAAAATGTATTTGTTTCTAGACAGTGAAGGGATTGAACTATGGGATTTCGTGGAAAATGAGTGGAAATCTCCCACTTATGAAGTTGATGGTATTCAAGTTCCACTTCCCAAAGCTCAATGGTCAACTAGCAATATCAGAGATCGATTCAAGAACAATAGAGCTGCTTCCATCTTGATGAATTCCATTTCAAGAGAAGAAGGTGGAAGAGTTCAGCATTTAACTTGTGCGCATTGCATTTGGAAAACACTTGAAAACTACCATGAAGGTACAACTCAAGTGAGATTCACCAAGAAACAAATGCATGTCCATGAGTATGAGCTATTCAAGATGAAACCAAATGAAAATGTCACCGACATGACAAATCGCTTGCTTGCTATTGTCAATGAACTAAAGAAGTATGGCAAGATATATGATCAAGGTGATGTAAACAGTAAAATCTTGAGAGCCCTAAGAGCTAGAAAGAACTTTGAATCCAAAGTATCATCCATAGAAGAAGCTCATGATCTCAGCACATTAAGAATCGACGAGCTAGTTGGAAAGTTACTCACATTTGAGCTACACAGTGAGAAAGAAGAAGATCAAGGTGAAAAAGAAAAGAGAAAACCAATTGCACTCAAAGCAATAAAAGAAGTTGAGAGCTCAAGCAATGAAGGTACTGATGATGAAGATGAAATGGCAATGTTCTCAAAAAGAATCAATGAATGGAAAAGGAAGAAAAGATTACAAGCAAACAAAGGCACACCTCCAAAATTCTCTTTCAAAGATAAAGAAAAGAAAAATGAGGTAAAATGCTATGAATGTGGAAAAATTGGTCACATTAAATCAGATTGCTTCAAATTAAAGAACAAAAAGAAATGGGATAAAGAAAAGAAAAAGTCTCTCAAAGCCACATGGGATGACTCTTCCTCAAGTGAAGAAGAAGAAGAAGAAGGAATTCCAAATCTTTGTCTCATGGCTATTGAAGATGACTCCAACGAGGTAAGTACTCAATCCTTTGATCAAATAGCACATAATGATACAAATGATATAGATGATAGTGATTTGATTGAGCACATGAATTTTAAGATAGAAAAATATTTTTCTAAAATGAAGCTTTATAAAGAGAAAAACTCTAAGTTAGAAAAAGATTTTATATGCTTAAAGAACTCTACCTTAGAATTGAAAACCTCAAATGAACACTTGATGAATACGATAGGAGAGTTAAATAAAAACTCACATGACTTAGAAAAAGTGATTAAAGAGAATGAAACATTGAAGCATGAGCTAAAAGAACTAAAAGAATCAATTTCCAAATTTCATAAAGGAAAGGAAGCATTAAATACATTAATTAATAATCAAAGATCACCTTCCTTAAAGTATGGATTAGGATTCAATGGATCAACCAACATTGCACCAAGTAAACCAACATTTGTAAAAGCATCTACAATTGAAATTTCTGATGATCATATCAATGATGCTTGCACCAAGTCTAAAAGTACCAAAAGTACTTCTTATGGTTTGCTAGGAGAAAAAGCTAAAAATAATTATGCATTGTTGTTCACTAAACTTGCACAAAAGAAATCACATACTTGTAGCTGCATGCATAATACGTTAAATACAAAAAGAAAAATGCAGAAGTATAGAATACCATGACAATGCACATATTGCATGAAATTCGGACACAAAAACTTCTATTGTTATATAAGAAAGTCTCATCTCAAGTTAGAAGATTCCTTTTCTGCTAACCATCAAGGACCCAACTTCATGTGGGTACCTAAAAGAAAATTATCACAATTGTCTTGCAGGTATGCCTTAAATCTACTATCAATGAAAGCACATGGCTTGTGGATAGTGGATGCTCAAGGCATATGACTGGAAATGCAAAGCTTTTTACAAATATTACCTACAAACATGGAGATAATGTGACTTTTGGAAACAATGCTAAAGGTAAAATTCTTGGTGTTGGCTCCATTGGTTCTATTGGTAAGGATTTAATAGAAGATGTATGGCTTGTTGATGGTTTGAAACATAACTTGCTAAGTGTTAGTCAACTTTGTGATAAAGCATACTTTGTCAATTTTGATTCCAAGGAATGCAAAATCACAAATTCAAATGATATTATCATATTTAAGGGTACTAAAACAAACAACACTTATAATGTCAATATTCATTCAAATCATAAATGTTTAATGTCCACTAATAATGATGCATGGTTATGGCATAGAAGACTAGGACATGCTGGTATGGATCAATTGAAATATATCTGCAATGAAAACTTAGTTGATGGCTTACCTAAGATAAAATATGATAAAGATAAGATTTGTGAACCTTGTCAACATGGTAAGCAACACAAAAGCTCATTTAAAATGAAGAGTGTTATAAGCACCTCTAGACCTTTAGAGCTCATTCATTTGGATTTGTTTGGACCAAATAGAGTCACAAGCTTAGGAGGCAAATCATATGCATTTGTTCTTGTTGATGACTACTCTAGATTCACATGGGTTAATTTCTTAGCTCAAAAGAATGAAGCCTTCAATTACTTCAAAACGTTTGCAAAAAGAGTTCAAAATGAAAAAGGATATGTGATCACATCTATTAGAAGTGATCATGGCAAAGAATTTGAGAATGAAAATTTTGAAGGCTTTTGCAATGAACTTGGCATTTCACATAATTTTTCTGCTCCTAGAACTCCACAACAAAATGGTGTAGTTGAAAGGAAAAATAGAACTTTAATCGAAATGGCTAGGACAATGCTCAATGAATATGATTTACCATCTTATTTTTGGGTGGAAGCCATTAATACAGCTTGTTACATTGCAAATCGTGTTTACAAAAGGCATTTAACTAATAAAACGTCTTATGAGCTATGGAATGGAAGAATACCCAAAATTGGATATTTTAGAGTATTTGGATGCAAATGCTTCATATTGAATACCAAGGATAATCTTGGAAAATTTTCATCCAAATCAGATGAAGGCATATTCTTAGGATATTCATCATATAGCAAAGCATATAGAGTATTTAACATGAAAACTCTAGTTATAGAAGAATCAATGCATGTTGTATTTGATGAATCATCTAAACTTGATCAAAAGAAAGGTATTACTTTAAATGACTCTGCAGGTACTCTTGAATCTCTTGAATCTATTGATGCTCCAAAGATCAATCAACTTGAAGAAAAGACTCAGGATCTACCTAAGGATTGGCAATACAAGAAAGATCATCCAAAGGAACTCATCATTGGAGAAACATCTAAGGGAGTAATCACTAGATCTAAAATTAATCATGTAGATGTTAATTTTGCTTTTGTTTCTCAAATTGAGCCAAAGACTGTTGAGGAGGCTTTAAATGATGAAAATTGGATAACTGCAATGCAAGATGAACTTAATCAATTTGAAAGAAATAATGTTTGGCAACTTACTCCTAGACCTACAGATCACGCTATAATAGGATGCAAATGGGTCTATAGGAATAAGCTTGATGAAAATGGTCACATCATTAGAAATAAAGCAAGATTGGTAGCCAAAGGCTATAATCAAGAAGAAGGTATTGACTATGATGAAACCTTTGCCCCCGTAGCCAGATTAGAAGCTATTTGAATATTACTTGCTTTTGCATGTCAAATGAACTTTAAGCTCTTTCAAATGGATGTCAAAAGTGCATTTCTAAACGGACTTATAAACGAAGAAGTTTATGTAGAAAAACCTCCTAGTTTTGAAAACTACAAATTTCCTGATCATGTTTTCAAACTTACCAAAGCTTTATATGGATTGAAACAAGCACCTAGAGCTTGGTATGATAAACTTAGTGCATATTTGCTTGAAAATGGTTTTTCAAAAGGAAAAGTAGACACAACTCTTTTTGTTAAAAAGGACAAGCATAACATTTTGATTGTACAAATTTATGTGGATGATGTTTTGTTAGTTTTTGTCATAGATTTGTAGTTTGTTTATTATGATAATTATTGTTTTATTTAGGTATTTTGTTAGTTTTTATCGGTTTGTTTAGTGTTTTCATTAATGTTGATAGTTTTAGTTTATTTCATTGTTTATGCTGTTTTTGATCTAGTTTTTAGTATGTGTTTATGTTTTGTTAGTTTTTGTTTATTTAGTTTTTGTTTAAAGTTATTTGATGTTTTGTTTTAGGTTAAAAAAGCCAAGGAACCAAGACTGAAGGAAGAATGCATAGTAGCTGACACAGGCAGAGGACACGGCCAAGTCAGTGGCCGTGTCCCTCCAATGAAGCCCAGACACGGCCAAGTCACTCTGACTTGGCCGTGTCTCACCATGTTCCAAAGGAATAGAAGAAGCAAAACTCACAGTGGAAGACACAGGCAAGGGACATAGCCAAGTCACCTGGCCGTGTCCCTCCAAAAGGCTTCAACACGGCCAAGTCAAGCTCCACTTGGCCGTGTCACTCAACAAAGAAGAAAAGAAGAGAGGCAAGCAGTGGTGGACATAGGCAAGGGACACGGCCAAGTCACCTGGCCGTGTCCCTCCAAAGAACACTCACACGGCCAAGTCACTTCTGACTTGGCCATGTCCCCCATGAACTAAACGCGCAACGGATTTTAAAGTGTATGTTTTGTATAAAAGGAAAAGGAAGAGCTAGGGTTGAGAACTGTTGACGATTTGGAGCAAAGTTTTGAGCCGTCAGAGAAAAGTTTTAGGGTTTAACATTAGTTTTCTTGATTTTGATTAAACTTTGGATCAAAACTAGTTTTAGATTAGATTGTTCATACCATTGTTTCATCCTTCTTGCAAGATTTGAACAAGAGATTCTTCAGAAGCTTCAAGGAGTTGTAACTTGGTTTTGTTCTCAAACTTATTCTCTTTATTTTCATTGAATGGATATTATCATGTCTATTTTGATTTCTTTGAACATTAATGAGATGAATATGTTTGATTGCATTATGAACTAATTTGATCTAGTATAGGGTTTGTATGGATCTGCTATGATTGTATGAATTGGTTTTTCTCTTAGCTAATAATTTCTTTAGCCTTGATTTAATGAAACATTGTTAATATATAATTGATTGACAACCAATTATGTGTTTTAAGGTATTAGATGATGGATCGAGAGATGAAGTTTAATACTTGAACAATTCAATTAGGGACTTAGGTGAATTAGAGATATAACCTATTAAAAAGATTATTTCACTTATAACAAGATTAGTTGAAAGAGGTTTGAATGCGAGATGTTATTTCCTTGACTCAATTAGTTGAGTTGTTTGAGATTTAATCTTTGAAATTGAATTAGTTAAGAGGAATAACCATTCATACATATAAGTAGTAGCGAAGTGCAAACCCTAGACCATTCTATCAAGTGAATCAAAACTCAGCTCAATTTACTTTTATTGTTTTAAACTTTAATCAATCTTCTTCATTATTTAGCAATTTATAAATCTCTTTATTACTTGTTAAACATAATTTGATAAGCAATTAACCACTTTAGCTTCCTTGAGAGAGCGACCTTGGGGCGATCACCTTTACTACAGCTACCTCGTATACTTGCGAGTGACGCTTTGTGGTAGAGTTAATTCGAGCGCAACAAGTTTTTGGCGCCGCTGCCGGGGAAGCTAATTGGCGTAATTGTTTATTAAAAAAAACTTAATTATTTTTCATTATTTACTTTTGATTTTATTTTATTTGTCTTTTGCTTTTAATAATTTTTTTTTCTAGAAAGTTTGTTTATGCAAGGCAGGAGATCACTCGAAGGAGAGCTACATCCATTCATTCCAGAAATTCAGAGAGTGAAGAGGAGCAGAGAAGAGTTTGAGCTCTATACCGGATTTGATACAGAGGAGGAAACTTCTGAATTTGAGTCAGATTCTGCACAATCAGTTAAAATGGCTGAAGAAAGGCAAAGAACGATGAGAGACTTTGCTAGACCTATCATTGGAACTTCCACCTCTTGCATAAGACTAACAGATGCAGCAAGAAATTATGAGTTGAAGAACATTCACTACAATATGCTGCCATCATTCTACGGAGTTCCAAATGAAGATCCTTTGAATTTTATTCGGGATTTCTACTCCACCCTCAACACTTTTCCATTGGGAGGATTAACAGAGGATCAGTTGAGGATGAGGTGTTTTCCATATACTTTGAAGGATAGGGCAAAGAGCTGGCTTATGATGTTGCCCGAAAACTCACTGATAACTTATAAGCAAGTTTATAATAAATTCATGGGCAAGTTCTACTCACATCAAAAGACAGCTGAATTGAGAGGGAAGATAGCTACACTCTCTCAATTTGAAGGAGAGCCATTTCATGAGGCATGGGACAGATTTAAGATGCTATTGATCCAGTGTCCACATAATCACTATCCCCTTCAATTTCTGAACCAGTTTTTCTACGATGGTTTAACCCAGCAATTTCAGAATACAGTTGATAATGCAGCTGGGGGAGCCATGGGAGAAAAGACAGCAGCTGAAACTTATGATATTTTTGAGATGTTGGGAGCTAATTCTCAACAGAAGAGTGTAAGAGGAAGAAGCAAAGGGGTGAACCAATTGGAAGCCAATAGTGATATGGTAAATCAGATAGCTGAGTTAACAAGGCAAGTGCAGATGCTGAACATGAAGAACAATATTTCTTCATCTACTCAAGAAGCGTGTGGAATCTGTGGAACTGTCGGGCATGGAGCAAACATTTGTCCCTCTGCATATGAATCATATGGGAATGAAGCTGAGCAAGTCAATGTTATGGGAGGATTTCAACCAAGGGCCAGGATTGATCCTTATTCAAATACATACAACCCTGGTTGGAAGAATCACCCAAATTTTTCTTGGGGAACAAATAATTCTCAGCAGCCTTTCCATTTTCTTCAAAGACAGAACCAAGAGCAAGGCCAATCCTCAAATCAAGGGAAGTCTAGGATAGAGAGTTTGGAGGAAAGTTTACAAGCTTTTATCCAAGTCAGTGCTAAAAATCAAGAGGTGACCAACAAGATGCTGGATTCCTTAGAAGCATCTTTTAAAAAAGTGGAGACTCAAGTTGGACAACTTGCACAACAGATGAAGATTCAACAAAAGGGGAAATTCCCAAGTCAACATGAGCAGGCGCAATCTGTGACTGTTCTTCGAAGTGGTAAGGAAATTTATAATAATGTTGAAAATGATTCTGTGAATGCAGGAAACAAAGAGAACAAGGGGGGAGGAGAATCAAAGAACAAAGGTGCTGGAGAAAGATCAGTGGAGAAGTCCCCTACAGCAGATCTACATAAGACAAGCAATCCATACCGGCCACCTATACCATTCCCCAGCAGGTTGAAGGATGATAAAGCAGATAAGCAATTTTCTAACATCTTCAACATGCTATCTAAGGTAAGTATTAACTTACCCTTACTGGATGCAATAAAAAACATACCGGCTTATGCCAAGTTCTTCAAAGACCTAATCACCAAGAAAAAGAGGTATGAGATGAATGAAAAGGTGATAGTTTCAGAGGTAGCTAGTGCTGTTCTGCAGCATAAACTACCTCCCAAACTAAAGGATCCTGGAAGCTTTATAATTCAAATTTCTGTGGGGAATGGGAAAGGAACTGAGGGCATGTGTGATTTAGGAGCTAGTGTGAATTTGATGCCTTATTCTGTGTTCCAAGAATTAGAACTAGGGGAGCTTAAACCAACAAAAGTGGTGTTGCAATTAGCTGATAGGTCTTTTAGATTCCCGAAAGGGGTTATAGAAGATGTGTTAGTTAAGGTTGGAGGGTTGATAGTACCTGTGGATTTCATTGTTCTTGACATGGAAGTAGGTAATTCTTCACCATCTGCACACACCATTCTGCTGGGTAGGCCTTTTATGGCGACTACTAACACTTTGATAGATGTTAAAAATGGAAAATTATCAATGACTGTTTTGGGACAAACTGTGGAATTTTCTATTTTTAACACTTCTCTTATTCCTACAACTGCTTTACATGAGGAATGTTCTTTAATTAATTGTGTTGAAGCTGTTGTTTCAGATGCTTTCTTGCAGACAGATTCCCCAGATAAATTGGAGCTGACACTGACTTTAGAAGAGGTGTAACACCCCGATACTTCATATAAGTACTATACATACACCTGGTATACATACAGTAAGTATATAAAGTATAAGGATGTCACTTTTCTTTAAATTTTTAAAACCTTTAACATAGTTCAAACCACAATACATCTATTTAAAGAACATTTACAAAATCATTATACTTTTAATGATCATACATATATATATTAATCTTGTCTTTATCATAACTTCATTTTTTACATATAAATACACTCTTGTCAGAAATACATCATAATTAAAAGTTATACATATATGCATCACCCTCTAGTTGGTCTCGACAAACTCTTACTCTTCTCGTGGCATAACGAAAGACTTCATATCTTCCACCTAGTCACCTGCGCGATTACACATCCGTGCTAAGCCCGAGGGCTTAGTAGTACAAATATAACATATAAACATACATTATAGAAATTCTAACATATAATGAAATATCACTTCCATGTACCATTAGTTTCTCCTTTTGAATTGCACCTTTCATATATCTCAACTAATTCCATTTATAATATACATATCATTATCACCAACCACAATCCATCATTAATACTCACAATCAATATATCAATATACACATTACACATCATACTTCATAACATTGTTTTATTCACAATTCATCAATCATAATCCATCACTAACACTCACAATCAATATATCAATACACACATTACGCAACATACTTCATAACATTATATTACTCACAATTCACCAATCATGAATCACATTTCCAACAAAGTCAACCATAGATCTCACTTATTTCAACATTTGTATATCATATTGACAACAAAGACAGACTCGGGCCCAAAAGACACTAATATGCAATTCGACTTTCAGAGTTAATGCTTTGGTTTTATTATCACATTATCATTATCATTATCCCAACTAGGCTTCAAGGATTTAGGTTCAACCAAGCTTCAAGGGGAACAAAGCATGCTAAGTATCAACCCAACTTGGCTTCAAGAACCAATCCAACCTAGCTTCAAGGGTTGTAACATCTCAATTAGGCTTCAAGGCCTTAGCCAACCTAACTTCAAGAGATTGTTACTATTATTAGGCATGCCACCAACAACAAACTCTGAAAATGGAATAACACATTAGCTACACAATTCATTTATCAATTTCATTCTCAATTCTCATCATCAATTAGGCAAACATGCCTTTTGTCTTTCAATTGAATCATCATAGCCAATCACAATGGCTTCACATCACATTTGAGTTATCATAGCCAATCACAATGGCTTCACATAATACATATATCATCATAGCCAAACACAATGGCTTCACATCACATTTTATCTCAATTCATATTATACACTTCATCATTCAAGCATACATAATCAATTTCATTGCACATGTATCTTAAATTCATCATCATCTAAACAACATGTCCCTCTATTTCATTTCAATCATTATTAAAACATTTATCATAATAAATTGCATTGCACATACCTTTTTGAATGATCCTCGCATCTTTCACACTATATAAGTCATAACACTAGTCACATTATATTAACAATATAATAAATTGCATAACATTGTTTATATAACATCATTGGTATAACACTTCAAAGTATATTATTCATATAACACATTACCATTCATAAGATTCACAATGTATAATACATAACCTTGTTCATATAATATCATATGCATTATCAAATGTAAGTTCAATCTCAACCATGTAAGAAGAGCAAGGGATAATCATAGTAGCCAACACATTCAAGGGACGCGGCCAAGCTTGTGGCCGTGTCTCTCAATACCAATTCAAGCCGAGGCAAACACGGCAAGGGGACACAGCCGTGTCTCTCAACAAAATTCAGGCAGTGGCAAACATGGGCAAGGGACACGGCCGTGTCTTCTCCAAAAATCATCCAACACGGCCAAATTTCCATGGACTTGGCCGTGTCTCTCAAAACTTCTTTAGTTTGGCCATGTCTCTTCCTTGGTTTGGCCGTGTCTCTCATGTATACAAACCCTAAATATGGCCAACTCTCTTTTAATTGCATTTAAACACATTGTGCACAACATAACCTCATTCAAATGGATATAAACAATGTCATTAACACTTATTTTACCTATTCAACACAATATTCTCATTAACAACACATTTGAACACATACCATTTCAAAACCCTAAAACCAACATCCTTCTTATTATTTCAATACCAACATCCACTTAACTTACCATCCTCAAACCAAAACCAACACCAATTTAACTTACAATCCATTTCAACACTTATAAACACATTTCTACCACACCAATTCATAATCTCAACAAATCAAAACTCACTTCAAACACAACTTCAAAAATAACAAAGGAAAACAAGAGAGTACTTACCTCAATTGAAGAAATTTCACAAATCTCCAACTTGATCCTTTGATTTTCCCTTCAAATTGATGTTTAGAACTTAGAACACTTCTCTTCCTCCTTCTTTCCTTTGGTAGCCGGCCACACCAAAAATGAGAAGAGAAGAAATAAAATCAAGTCAAACTTCTCTTCTTCTTTAAATCTCCACCAAGCAATTCTACATGAGCAATTACTTAAATGCCCTCATCCATATAACTTAACTTCTTTTTCTTATATGCCCTTTATAGTAATTTCACATATCACAAATAAAATATCTTCTTCCCTTGACTCCTCATTTTGACCAACATATATGTTATATATATTACCATATACCCAACATATACACTTTCTCTAAAAATGCTTTTCTCTTTCAAATTAACATATACATTCAATCCAATTAAAACAACCATAATATTCAAAACTTCTAGGGCATACATTGGGATATTACAAGAGGGGGCTAAATCAGTGGGGAAGACCCAAAGATTCCTTAACCCAAAGGCATATGAGAGCTCGAGGAATTATAAGGATCACACTAAAGCACTTCAAGACAGATTTATTGTGCATCAGACATTGAGTCCAGGTATGAAAGTTTTATTTTTTAATTCTCGACTCCGTCTGTTTCCAGGTAAACCCAAATCTAGATGGAGTGGTCCTTTCAAGGTAACTAAGGTATGTCCTTCTGGTGCCATTGAATTGTTTAACTCTAGAACTAATAAGACTTTTAAAGCAAATAGACATAGAGTTAAACCATATAAAGAAGGATTTCAGGAATTGAGGATCATTGACAGCACTTTGATCCATGATCCCTAGACCTTGCATGATGTCAAGTTTTATGACAATAAAGAAGTGCTTAATGGGAAGCAACCCATTAGTTTGAATTTCTTTTTCATAGTTATAATTTTGTATTTTGCAATTTTGATTTTATGTTTAGTTTAAATAAATAGAAACCCTAAAGTCTCTTGCATCTTGTTTTTGAACAATTGTGTTTGTGATGGAAAATTAGGTTTTGCCTCACCAAGGTATGATGGAAGACAGGTTGTCCCTTAATTCTTTCTCTTTATTATTCTAGTTTTCCATTGAGGACAATGTAAATTCTAAAGTGTGGGGTAATCTTTTAGCTTTTCTTTAATTTTTGTTTTGGTTGCCTTGGTATGTTTTATTGTGTTGTGCATGGTATAATTTTTGAAAATTTATTGATCTTTTCTGTGATTCTAGCATTATAGTTGAGACTTTAGTATCAGTGTAGATATGAGCATTTGAATTCATTCAGGATCAATTTTCACATTTTGCGGTTCATGACATATAAATCTTTGAGAACCCACCTTTGTGAGTTTTGAGCCTTATAGATTAAATGATTGATTTTCTTTTCTTAAGTGTGCACCTTCATGATTTTGCATCTCTAGAGTTTGCTTTTGCATACTGATTGAACTCACATTATGATTTAATCTCAAGTTTTAAAATGATGAAGGCAAATTAGGCTAGCCCTTTAGCTTAAAAAGACCTCCTTTAATATTTAATTCCTTAGTGAGCCAAGTTGAGCCTTTGACCTTTTCTTGTTTGATCAACACAATTCACAGCTCAACTTTCTCTTATTATCATCATACCTGCATTAAGGAATGGAGTTTTATGATATGACAATAGGGTGGTTTGTTTCAAAGTGTGGGGTAAGCAAGTAAAAAAAAAATAGTGCTATTGGGGGTTGAAATGCATACTTTGCATATTGTATTTGATTAAGAGTCATTATTCTTTTCCTCTATATTTTAAGCTAGATGTTCCATGCAATTCTTAATTTTGTATATATATATATTTAAAAAAATGATAAAAGTAAAAAAAAAAAAAAGAAAGAGAGAAAATAAAAGAAAAGTTACATATATATATACAAAATTCATATATGTTCTAGCATTGGTTATCAAAAGAGGAATGTTGACTCATGTATTTTTATGCAAATATGTAAGATTATCAAGGGTTGGTGAGTATGCCATTTGAGGGAGTTATGAGTGCCTTAGCAAGAGTAGTGTCTAATTTAGATACTCCATTTCTTGATGCTCTAGCTTAAATGTCGTTTCCCACACCTTCACCTTAGCCCCATTGCATCCAAATAAAAGACCTTCGGATTATTTCTTGAGAAAATCAGTGAGGGAGATTGGATAATTAAGCAAGTTTATGGTAGTATGCAATCATGAGTGGTTTGAGTGATTAACTTTTGAAATCGAGTGAAACACTTAGATGAGAGATAAGATTTGTATGTTTGGATTAATGAATGAGTTAAGAAAATCTTGATTGAAGGAAATTGCAATTATTTATGTCTAATGTCTTGAAGGATTTCATCTTATATGTTGGAATTATAGTTAAGGTTGTTTGAGATTTTAATTTATGCCATGTGAATTTGCTTGAGGACAAGCAAAGTTGTAAGTGTGGGGTAGTTGTTTTGTTAGTTTTTGTCATAGATTTGTAGTTTGTTTATTATGATAATTATTGTTTTATTTAGGTATTTTGTTAGTTTTTATCGGTTTGTTTAGTGTTTTCATTAATTTTGATAGTTTTAGTTTATTTCAGTGTTTATGTTGTTTTTGATCTAGTTTTTAGTATGTGTTTATGTTTTGTTAGTTATTGTTTATTTAGTTTTTGTTTAAAGTTATTTGATGTTTTGTTTTAGGTTAAAAAAGCCAAGGAACCAAGACTGAAGGAAGAATGCACAGTAGCTGACACAGGCAGAGGACACGGCCAAGTCAGTGGTCGTGTCCCTCCAATGAAGCCCAGACATGGCCAAGTCACTCTGACTTGGCCGTGTCTCACCATGTTCCAAAGGAATAGAAGAAGCAAAACTCACAGTGGAAGACACAGGCAAGGGACACGGCCAAGTCACCTGGCCGTGTCCCTCCAAAAGGCTTCAACACGGCCAAGTCAAGCTCCACTTGGCCGTGTCACTCAACAAAGAAGAAAAGAAGAGAGGCAAGCAGTGGTGGACACAGGCAAGGGACACGGCCAAGTCACCTGGCCATGTCCCTCCAAAGAACACTCACACGGCCAAGTCACTTCTGACTTGGCCGTGTCCCTCATGAACTAAACGCGCAACGGATTTTAAAGCGTACGTTTTGTATAAAAGGAAAAGGAAGAGCTAGGGTTGAGAACTGTTGACGATTTGGAGCAAAGTTTTGAGCCGTCAGAGAAAAGTTTTAGGGTTTAACATTAGTTTTCTTGATTTTGATTAAACTTTGGATCAAAACTAGTTTTAGATTAGATTGTTCATACCATTGTTTCATCCTTCTTGCAAGATTTGAACAAGAGATTCTTCAGAAGCTTCAAGGAGTTATAACTTGGTTTTGTTCTCGAACTTATTCTCTTTATTTTCATTGAATGGATATTATCATGTCTATTTTGATTTCTTTGAACATTAATGAGATGAATATGTTTGATTGCATTATAAACTAATTTGATCTAGTCTAGGGTTTGTATGGATCTGCTATGATTGTATGAATTGGTTTTTCTCTTAGCTAATAATTTCTTTAGCCTTGATTGAATGAAACATTGTTAATATATAATTGATTGACAACCAATTATGTGTTTTAAGGTATTAGATGATGGATCGAGAGATGAAGTTTAATACTTGAACAATTCAATTAGGGACTTAGGTGAATTAGAGATATAACCTATTAAAAAGATTATTTCACTTATAACAAGATTAGTTGAAAGAGGTCTGAATGCGAGAGCTTATTTCCTTGACTCAATTAGTTGAGTTGTTTGAGATTTAATCTTTGAAATTGAATTAGTTAAGAGGAATAACCATTCATACATATAAGTAGTAGCGAAGTGCAGACCCTAGACCATTCTATCAAGTGAATCAAAAATCAGCTCAATTTACTTTTATTGTTTTAAACTTTAATCAATCTTCTTCATTATTTAGCAATTTATAAATCTCTTTATTACTTGTTAAACATAATCTGATAAGCAATTAACCACTTTAGCTTCCTTGAGAGAACGACCTTGGGGCGATCACCTTTACTACAGCTACCTCATATACTTGCGAGTGACGCTTTGTGGTAGAGTTAATTCGAGCGCAACAGATGACATAATATTTGGAGCTACTAATGAAGCCTTGTGCAAAGAATTTGCTTCTTGTATGACTAGGGAATTTGAAATGAGCATGATGGGTGAACTCAAGTTCTTCCTTGGACTGCAAGTCAAGCAATGTGAAGATGGGATCTTCATCAACCAATCCAAATATACGAAAGAACTCATCAAGAAATTTTGAATGGATGGCTGCAAAACTAGCAAAACTCCTATGAGCACATCATTGAAATTAGGTAAAGATGAAAATGGTAAAGTAGTAGATGAGAAGAAATATCGAGGTATCATAGGATCACTACTTTACTTAACCGCTTCTAGGCCTGATATAATGTATAGTGTATGTCTTTGTGCTAGATTTCAAACTAGTCCTAAAGAATCACACTTGAATGCCACTAAGAGAATCTTGAAATATTTGAGTGGTACAATGCATTTAGGACTTTGGTATCCTAAGAATACATCATTTCATATCATAGGCTTTTCAGATGCAAATTATGCTGGTAGTATCTTAGATAGGAAGAGCACAACAGGAGCATGTCACTTTCTCGGTAATTGTCTAGTTTCTTGGCATAGTAAGAAACAAGCATCGGTTGCTTTATCCACAACGGAAGCTGAATATGTTGCAGCATGTTTTTGTTGCACACAAGTATTATGGATGAAACAACAATTGCTTGACTATGGTAAAGTTTTTAACAATATCTCCATTAAATGTGACAACACTAGTGCTATTAATTTGTCTAAGAATCCTATCCAACACTCTAGATCCAAACATATAGATATTAGACATCACTTCTTGAGAGAAAATGTACAAAATCAGAATATAATCCTAGAATTTATAGATACACAAAATCAACTTGCTGATATCTTTACAAAACATTTGAATGAAGATAGACTTAACTTCATTAAACTCAATTTAGGAATGATTGATGGAATCACTCTGAATTAATTAAAAATTTTACCTATTTATAAAGTTTCTTTATGCATATATGTATATTTTTGCCTAATCACTAGAAATATCTTCCATCTTTCCTTGAATCTTTCATTTTTAAGTCTCTCGCGGTCACTCCAGTGTCCTTTCGCGATCGCTATCATATCTGCCAGATTCATTCAAACAAATAACTCTGTGCGCGGTCGAGAAAATTTATGCTCGGACGCACTAATTTGAATAGTTTCGACCGTTACAGACAGTTTCCTCCCTCGCCAGCGTACCTATCTTGCTAATGGTCGCTAGACTAATTGTCGCGATCGCACCCTGTTGAATATGCGACCACACTCTGTACACTCTGCTCGAAATTTTATAACCGTTGGCTGTGTGACAGGTCGCAACTCTTAACTTTCAACAGTCATAAACGGCTATTTTCTTAATTTCATCAATTTAAGTGTATGTTACATCAGTTTCTTTGATATTTTGCTTATTAAAATACACAAACTTCCCTCTGAATCTCTAAAAACTTCTCAAAATCATTTGTTTCTCCATCACCCTCTGTTTTCCAAGTTCTCTTCTGTTCTGTCTTTCTGATGGCTCCCAAAAAGAAAACCACTTCCAAAATCAAAGGACAAGCAAAGAGAGTTCCAGGAATTACAATTAGATAACCCATAGTTGATCCTCCATCTCTTCCACAATCTAGAAGAGGTGAGAAAATTCACAAACCTCACCACCAAACTTCTGAAGAAGATGTTAGGTATGCTATGTTGAAGAGGAAGAAGGTTGAGGGAACCAAATCTCCTTTTGGTGGGATGCTCTCTACCCTAAATATCAAGGATGAGATTGAGAGATTGCTAGATGTCCTTGGATGGAGAAAATTTGTATTTCCAGAAGAGGTAGGTTATTCCAGTCTGAGCATGGAGTTTCTAATGTCTCTCCAAATAGAAAAGAGTGTTAACTCTGCACTAGGATGGTATGGGGTTAGGTTTAAACTCTTTGATCAATACCAATCCTTAACCCTAGAAGATTTTGGCAGCATTTAGAACTTCCCTACTGATGGTATAACCTCTTGCAATGACCAAATCTTCTCAAACCAAACTCTTTCTGATTTCTGGCAAGAAATTTCTATTGAAACTTCTTTTGAAAAAGAATCTAAAGCCAGACACATCAAAACTCTCACCCATTGGATGCTCCATAGGATTATCACCTACACCATCCATCAAAGAGCAGATGGGAATGAGAAAGTAACCAAGAGAGACCTCATCTTTTTATATGCTTTCACCAACAACATTCAAATGAACACAACCAAGTTCTTGATTGACACCCTCTATCATCATGCTGTTACAAGAACTGGCACTTTTTTCCTATCCTCACAAATTACTCAAATAGCTAGGCACCTAAACCTGCTAAATGATTTGAACTTAGCTACTTTGAGAAACCCTTTCAATCTTGCCTCTAGTGCCATCACTATTGATTACTTAGAGCATGCTGGATGTGTAAGGAAGATTGAAGGCTCATATGTGTACTACTTTGGCAAGAAAGGAGTTGTTGATAGACAGAAAAAAAGGCCAAGGTACACAATTGAGGAAGAGGGAGACTCTGTGGAAGTTGGTGTGGAATTACCTCCAAAAGCTGCTTCATCCAAAGCTACTCAAGAAACTACCTCATCCTCTACTCAACTCATCCTCCATGCTATCAAATCTCTCTCCAGGAAACTCTCTAAGTTCAAGAAGAGTGTCTCCAAAAGATTCCAGCACTTGAACAAGAGAATTGACCTTATATCTCACATGCATCATGATCTATATGATATGCAAGGCAAACTGGACTTGCCTCGATGCAACCTTGAAGATTGGGATATAAGTGATCATACCCAAAGCTTACCTGAAGAAGAAGAGTCAATTAGCACTAGCTCTGCCTCTATTGCTCCTCTTGATAAAGGAAAAGCTCCTTTAGTAGAAGAAGAGATAGATGAGGATGATGAATCTGATTAGATAGCTTTATATTTACATTTTGTGTTCTGCCTTGTTTTATTTTGTTGCTTTTTTTGTTTACTATCTCCTTGTATTTTTCTCTATATTTTAATAAACATAATGTTCATCAATGTTTAAATCATCAATGTTTAATCATCAAACAATATTTAAACAAAAAAAAACATTTTGCCTATGATAATGGGGGAGAAATGAAATAACTTGGAATGATTTAACTTGGAATGATTGTTGACATTTGCACCAAGGTATGTTTATTGACAATGGGAGAAACGTTTGCATCAAACAATAACATTTGCACCAAGATAATCCAATAATCACAATGCATTCATGCACATGTTAAGGGGGAGTATTTTAAACTTATTATTTCTCTCATCATTCCATTTGAATTGTCAAAGTCAAAATGCGGGAGATTGTTAGAAAAAAGATCTCAATTTTGATCCTTGACAACTCAATTTGAATGATCCATTTAACATGTGTTTGAAGAATCTTGTTGCAGGATTAGGTTGCTTTAAAAAGACTGAACAGAACACTTCTAACGGTCGCACCCGACATACATATGACCGCACCATGCAATTGAAAGATGAAACCTTATCACAGTAGGTTTCGCGGTCAGAAGCCCAACCTAAGTAGCGACCGCACTTCAAGAAGAGCGACCGTCCCAAGTTCTGGACGACCGCTACTCAAAGGCCTCGAATCATTCTAATCACAGTACGGTTCGCGGTGACAAGAACGGTGAATGACACGGTCTCACCTGCTACTGTAGCGACCGTCCATATAGAGTCGCGACCGCTCTACCAATTCAAGAAGAATTTGCCTAAAGAGACAGTAGTGTTCGCGTCCTCAGGTGCGTCCAGAAGTTCGACGCGAGAACCTCAATTCGACTGCGAGATGCTACCTAGGGCGACCGTGATATTCAAATTTTGGCGGACATCTCTTCTGCCCTGTCAGAGAATGCCACGTGACATGACCGTTAAAAATCCACTTCAACATTCAAAAAGGGCGACCGCACCTTGATGATGCGCAACCGTCCCGACAATCGCAGCATGGGCAAGATTCCAGCTGCAGAGCACTAAAATTTGATCGTTGAAGCTTTTTTAAATACAGCGACCACACCTTGTCCAAGGACGACCGCGTGACGTATATGCGCAACCATCCTTGTATGAAGGACTACCGCGAAATGCTTTGGACAGTTTAAGTAAAGAAGGTCTAAGCTGCCAAGATTTTAATCTCTCTATCAATAACGGCTAGTAAGACCACATTGGCTATAAATACAATGTCTCTATGAGAAAACAAAAAAGAGTGTGAAGCAAAACAGAATTTGATAGCCAAGCAACAATTTTTTCTTTTACTTAAACTTACATTTTGAATTGTAATGAATGTTAGGTGTTAGCATTGAAAATACCATTGTATAAGTTTGAGTGTGAGCTTTGGAAACACTTGGGTTGTTAGAGTAAGCCTTGTAAAACTCTTGTTTGGGTTGTGAGAGTAAGCCTTAAAAAATCCTTTAAAGGTTCTTGAGTGTTAGCCTTAGAAAACACTTGTGAAGTTAGGTGTGAATTTGTGAAAACACCAAAGTTGGAAGTGAGCTTGTAAAAACTTCAAGATTAGTGGTACCTTAACAAGTTGTTAAGGAAGTGGATGTAGGATTGAAGTAAAATCTGAACCATTATAAATCTTGGGTGTTCTTTCTTTCTTCCATTACTCAACGATCTCTTAATTCCGCACTTCTACTTTGTTGAGTTTTTTAATTGTCATTATTTCTTGAGGAAACCAATTCACCCCCCCCCTCTTGGTTGCCATCTTGGGACAACAATATCATCGACATATACCTCGACTTCTTTGTGCATCAAATCATGAAACAAAGTGGTAGCTGTGCGCGGGGATTTTTCCCCCACTCCCGGTGGAATGGTTCTTGCGACTTCGACACTGTTTAGGCTTGGGCCCTTGGAGAACACGGACCTAAGTCCGGAGAAAATGGAGTCACCACCCAGACGGGCCGGGAAAAAGAAAGGGGTGGATGACTCGATTCCTAAGGAATCCCCAAGCCCCTAATGGGTTCGAAAAGTTGGGTATGTGTGGGGAAGGTGAGAAATGGCCCAACACCCCCCACAATGCCCTATTCATTAGAACCGGCCTCCTTTACAGGTCTTAATATTATAAAATTCTAAAATATAACAATATTATCCATATTACACACAATAATTAAAATAAAGCATCGATATATTAAAAATCAAAGCAATGTCTAAGCAAAACAAATAAAAGGACATCCATCCGAGGATGAAAACATGCCTTACATCATCCATGTCTAAGCTAAATAGGACACCCACCATGAGGTTGAAACATGTCCTTTACATTGGTCTAAAATATAAAAGCAATTTAAATTACATAGAAATTAATTAATGAGGTACCCTCAAAGTGGAAACATACCTCTTACAACATTTGGAAATAAAAAAAAATTGATAAAAGCAAATAACCATTCATAATCATTCATCAAAGATATCAATCAAAATATAAAATAAACATCCATCCATGATAAATTAAATAAATCAATCATTGAAATTAAATAAATCAAAGCATATAATAAAGTACATAATCAAATCTAAAATTAAATAAAACAATAAATATATAATTTAGGGTTCGCATCATAAAATAGGATTTCAAAATTTTAGTTACTAAATTAGGGCTTTGGAAAAAGGAAAGTTAAATATGAGGACCCATAATACACAAATGAATATTGACCCTTTCGACGAGCCCATACGGCAGTCCCAACTGGCTTCTAGGATTGTAGGTTTTGGGGTTGAAAATTAAGATTTTAGGGTTTAGAATTTAGAAAATAGGGTTTTTAAATTGGAAGAAACTAATGTTATTTTTAAAAGAATAATGCTTATTGTGTGATTTTGGAAAGAAGGATTAATTAGGGTTAAAGCTTTTGATGCTTAAAAAATAAGGCTACTGACTTTTGGAATAGAGATTAGGGTTTTGGGAATTAATAAAATGATTTAGAGTTTTTGGTGCCTTGGAAAATATATTTGGTTTTAAGATTTGTTGAAACAGTTTAGAGTTTTGTGAAGATTTTGGAAATAAGCAAAACGGTTTAAGGTTTTTGGAAATAGAAAAGTAACGAATTAAGGTCTTTTGGACATAGAAGAAATAAATTAGGTTTTGAAGAAACAGATTAGTGCTCTTAAGTTTTATAAGAAACAGAAAAATAATCTTTAGGGTTTTTGAAAATAGAAAAGACGATTTAGGGTTTTTAAGGTATTTGGAAACAGAAAAGTATTTTTAGGTTGTTGAAACGAAGATCAATGTTACTATATGTTTATAAATCAAGGTTTTGTGTGTATAATCTTATGAATCAAAAAACAAAGCTACTGTAAGAAATAAATAAAGAAAATAAAGATTCAAACCTCCATTTGTTGGTTCCACTAAAAATTGCTTCTTGGATGAACAAGGACAAAGACAAGCTTGCTGCCTTTGATGAATTTTTTGCTTATTCTTACTCCTCTCAAAAGTTTGATCTTATGTTCCAAAGTTTTTCCTCCTCAAAATCCAGTCCGATCATCCAAAGTTTCTTTCCCAAATCCTCTTCTATTGTCCTCCCTTTCCGTGTTGTTTTTAGTCTTATTTATAGGAAATTTCAATGATTAATTCAACTTGTTTATGGAAACTAACATTAATTAAGAAAAGGAAACTGAAACCAAATAGAATTTGGTTTTAGAAAAAATTGAGTCGGAAAAATTTCGCTGGAGAAAAAAAACTGCTACGGAAAATTTTCGTTGGCGAAAAAACCTTTTGGCGACGAAAAAATTTGTCGCCGATTTCTATTTCTATTTTTGTTTATTTATTTATTATTATTATTTATTTTTAATTAATTATAAAAACTAAATACTAAAACTAATATTATTTAATTAAGATAACAAAAAAATTATTTTGGACTAATTAAAATATATTGGACCGGACTGGGTCAAAAATTAAGGGTCTACAGTAGCCATCCTCTGGCAGGTTGTTCTAGCATTCTTTAACCCAAACGGCATCACCCTATAACAGAATATACCCCATGTAGTAATGAAGGTAGTTTTGGCTTTATCCTCTTGGGCCATTAATACTTGGTTGTATCTGGAAAACCTGTAATATCCCAATGTGTGCCCTAGAAGTTTGGATATAATTGTTGTTTGTTTGAATTATGTGTATATGTTATGTGGATAAGAAAAGAAATTAAAAAGAGAATGTTTAGGTATTTTTAAAAAGGAAAGTAATGTGTAGAGAGAAAATGTATATGTTGTTTATATGATAATATATATAACATATATGCAAGTCAAAAGAGTGGTCAAGGGAAGAAGATATTTTCATTTGGGATTTGTGAAATGACTTAAAAGGGCAAGTGCTTCAAAGGAAATCAAAACATATGGTAAAAAGGGTGTTTAGGTAATTGCTAAAGTTGAAACACTTGGTGGAGATTTAAAGAGGAGTTGACTTTGTTTCTTCATTATTCTTTTCTTCTTTTCCATTGAAGTGGCCGGCTCCTCCATAGGCAAGAGGAAGCAAGAGAACAAGAGAGGATCTTGATGTTCTAAGCTCAAAATGGAAGGAAGATCTAAGTGATCAAGCTGGTGATTCAAGAAGTTTCATTACTTTGGTAAGTTCTCTTTTGATTTCTTTGCTTATTTGAAGTTGTGTTGTGAGTTTGATAGGTTGTTTAAGAGTGTTTGATTGATTTGATCATGGATTTTGAGGATGGATTGAAGAAAAGAGTAAGTTGATTGGAAGAGATGGTGTTGTGTTTGTGCTTAGAGTTTGAGATGTTATTTGTGTTTTGTGTTTGATGTGTGTTTTGGCTTGTTTTGGTGTTGTTGCAAGTTTGAGATGGTTTTTGGGTATGTTTTGTTAAGATTGTTTGAAGTGGAAGTTGGTGGAAGGAGTGTTTTGTTGGATGTTTGGTTGTTTTGGCCGGATTCTGGATTTTTGGCCTGGCACGCCCTGGAGCACGTTCAGATTCTTAGGCGTGTCAATTGTGTTGGAGGCAGTAGGTTTTACACGACCAGTAACACGCCCGTGTTAGTGTACGTGTCATAGCTACTGTGAGATTGGAGAATTGACATGGCCATGAGCACGCTCATAATGTTGGGCGTGTTGTTATTTCTGAGAGGCAGTATGTATTACACGCCCAGGGACACGCCCGTGTGGTTGAGCGTGTCATGTTTAGAGTTTGCCCTAGTTAACTCTTAACTTGATTATCTCTTGTGTACTCCTAAGCAAGTGTATGTTATTATTTTTGGATTAGGTTTTGAAAGAAGGTGATTTGCCCTAATTTGGAAAGTGAAGAATCTTGGAAAAGGAAAGTGTTTAGAGTTGTGTGAATTGTTATTGAGGTAAGTACAAATCTTGCATTATTGCATTGTTAATGCATATGAATAATGTTATGTTGTGTACAATGTGGAACATACATTCATATGATGTTGAGATTGAATATACATTTGATGATATTGATGATGCTTATGAACAATGTACTTTGTTATATTTATGTCAATGATGCCATAAGTATAATGTGAAGGATTGATGTAAATGATTGTGTATTTGAAGGATGAGTTGCTATAATGTTATGTTTTGCATAATGTGAATTGAGATAAGTGAGGCATGTATGACTATGTGATGATGTTTAATGTATTTGGTTATGTATACTTGAATAATGAAGTGTGATAATGTAAATTGGGACATGATAAGATATGAGGCCATTGTGTTTGGCTATGATGATTCAAAAGAGATATGAAGCCATTGTGTTTGGCTATGATGATTCAAAAGAGACATGAAGCCATTGTGTTTGGCTATGATGATGAGAATTGAGAAGAAAATGAATAATGAAATAATAAATGAGTTGTGTGGCTAATGTGTTATTCCATTTTCAGAGTTTGTTGTTGGTGGCATGCCTATTATTAGTAACAATCTCTTGAAGTTAGGTTGGACTTGGTCCTTGAAGCCTAATTGAGATGTTACCACCCTTGAAGCTAGGTTGGGTTGGTTCTTGAAGCCAAGTTGGGTTGATACTTAGCATGCTTTGTTCCCCTTGAAGCTTGGTTGAACCTAATCCTTGAAGCCTAGTTGGGTTTATGATAATGATAAATGTGATAACAAAACCAAAGCATTAACTCTGAAAATTGAATGGCATATTAGTGTATGTTGGGCCCAATGCTTGTCTTTGTTTAAATGTGATTCATTAATGATAAAATGATTGAATAATGAATCTATGGAAGGACTTTGCAATGAGATATGTATATATGTGTTTGGTTTGTGAACTATGAAGGTGTGATATTAGTTTCCACTTGTGATGTTATTTTTATTGCTAAAATGGGTGACATTGCATTGCATTAAAGCATAATGTTAGCATAATTTGTATTACTAAGCCGTTGGCTTAGCGCGATAGTGTTGATCGCGCAGGTGACAGAGTTGAACCCGAGAGTTCCTCAAGACCAAGTGAGAGTAGACATTAAAGAATTTACTTTTGGACTTAAAGATCAGAGAAGAGCTGCCAATCATGTATATATTCTATGTTTTGTAAACTTTGTTTTGTAACATATTTGTAATAACTTCCGCTGTGAATTAATAAACGTTTTATCTATATATATATATGGTGTCTTTTGGATTTCTTTTAAAATGTTTGAGATTGGTTTCACTTATTTACAAAGATAGAGGTTGTGTATTTTTAAACTGTGACATTTCCTATATTCAGTATACGTATATTACGATCGTTTAAGCATGCTTGATACGTATACGGGGTATAGGGGTGTTACAAAACCCATCTACAAATGAGTGTAGCATGCTAGAGGCTTCACTATCAATAAGGACATCTATATGGGGTAAAGGAAAATCATCTTTAGGGGAAGCTTTGTTCAAGTCTCTATAGTCTACATAGACCTTAATTCTTTCATCTTTCTTTGGCATGGGTACTATGTTGGCTAGCTAATCTAGATAATCTATCACTTTAAGGAACTTTACTTGTATTTGTTTAGTGACCTCTTCTTTAACCAATTCAGCCCATTTCGGTCTTAACTATCTAAGTTTTTGTTTAACAGGTTTTATGTGAGTGTAGGTAGGAATCAGATGCTCGGCTATTCCAAGCATATCCTCATAAGACCAAGTAAAAACCTCTTAATATTTTTTTAAATATTTTTTCAAATCTCTCTCTCTCTCATCAGGAGTAAGGTTGGATGCTATGCTAATGTTTTTAGGATTATCGGTTGTTCCCAAATTTAATGATTGTGTATCAATAAAGTTAATATTAAAAATGCTCATGTAACAACTATTTGAATGTATGCAACCATCAGGAAAAATATCACGCAAGTAAGCAAAATAAGACTTTATTGCATTCATTTTGGAAAAAGAAAACATCATTATCCTCATACAAAGTAGGCAAATTAAAATCAAAATCAAAACCATTGTTCTTAAAATCATAAAGTAGAACATCTTCAAACTTTTCTTCAACCAGAGCAGCAATCTCCTCAGGAGTCTTCTCGGTTTTTAGGATAGCTTCCTTCTTTCCTTCCGGATTGGGCTCCTTTTTAGTTGGCAAGATGAGCTCTTTCTTCACTTGTTCCACCAATTCGGCAACATCAGTAAAATCTCAAAACCTAGGATCAACTTTGCTATGAACATGACTGGCTCGGGCTTCCCTTGGAGTGGTCCCATGTCAGGAGCTTTGACAAAAATCTCTTCAAGTGTTGGGAAGCTCATCTTCTCATTCTTCTTCAGCTAAACATTTTTGCTAGGTTCTTCATACCCCAACCCTTTCTTTGAAGCTTGAGTCTTGAAGTCTCAAAGCTTTGTCGCACTGGCCTTATCCTTTCCAAGACCAGCACCAGGAAGATTGCTCATATTCTTCATCATGTTTAGGACCTTGGAGTCCACTATTCCATCATCAGAAACTGTGGCTACTTGGAAACCGTTGAGAGGTCTCTCAATCATTAAAGCATTGACCACTTCATTATCATCAGCCTCAATGACCACCGTCTCATCTCCGTTTGGGAACTTGATCTTTTGATGGAGTGTTGAAGGGACTCCACCAAGAGGATGAAACCAAGGTCATCCTAATAGCAGTACAAAAGTAACAGGTATATCCAAAATCATAAATTCTACTATAGACTCAATTGGATCAACCTTCATAATAGCTTTGAAAGTCGCTTCGGCATGCCTTTTAGTATTGTCATAAGCCCTAATGGTCACTTTAGTTGGACTTAGATCTCTTGTTGACATAGCTAGCTTTGGCAAGATTTTAAGTGGGAAAACATTTATGGATCATCAACCATCACATAAGAAGTCCTTTTTTCCTTTGACTTATACTTTGATAAAAAGGGGGCGGATGTGATCTCTCCCCTCTTCCATTAAATCCGCATCTGAGAATGATACCATTCCCATATCAACTTCGCTCTTCTTTTGAATATCTTCACACTTCATGACTCTTTCAACTTTCATTAAATTAACCAGCTCATCTTGTGTTATAGAAGTAGAAATAGGCATGCTAGCCAGTGCCTTGGCCATAGTTTCACAGTGCTTCTTGGAAGTGGCCTATAGGTCCCAAATACTAACATTTGCTTGGGTCCTCTTCAATTGCTTAAGAATATTGTCATCTTCTTCTTCTTTGTTTCCAACTTCTACTTCCTTTCCTTTTTTAGCTTCTACTTCCTTGGGCAGTGGCCTTGCATAAGGCTTACCAGATCTAGTGTTCATCACCTCATCTTCTTCAGGCTCAGACCAGGTCCATTCCTCCTTTCTGGGTTCAAGACCATCACTACTATCACTTGAGTCCCAAAATTCATTCACAAAATAGATTGCTACTTCTTTACTAACCATAGCTTGTTCAATTTTGCTAAACACCACTTCTTCTTTGGTTGCTTCTCCATCTACATCTTGGAAAGAAGACATGACAAAACTTTCATGCAAACCTCCTCCAATCATGAAGGTCGCCGGTGGTGGTACTCTGCTGAATCTCGACAATGGATTGTCTTTGGTGTTTGGCTTGTTGGACTTGGGCAATTTTCCATTATCAATCAAATTCTGGATTTCATTCCTCAACCTCAAACATTTATCCATCTCTTGTCCTTTCATTTGATGAAATTGGCAAAATGCCTTTGTAGACATTTTTTATAGTCCAAAATAATTTTTATTGTATTTTAATTAAATAATATTTATTTTAATATTTTTTATTTACAATTTTTAATAAAAATAAAAAAGGTAATATTAGTAAAGTTAAAAAAAATAAATAAATAAATAATCAGCGACGAAAAATTTCGTCGCTGGCAAAATTGGCTTGGGCCAATTCGCCGCAGGAAATTCCTGCGGTGAATTGGCTTGCCTGCACCCCAACTCGCGGACAAACTCTTGCAATTCTAATTCTGGCCCGCCCGTAGCCCGCAGCAGTTTTTGCTAGTGTAATTTTTGCCAGCGCAGTTTTTTCCGAAACCGAATTCTACTCGATTTTTATTTCTTTTCCTAAATGGTTTTGATGTCTTTAGACAATTAGAATTTGGTTTTGATTTTTTCCTATAAATACCATATTAAAACATACAAAAAAGGGATGGAACTGGGATCTTTTGAAAAAGGAGATTTTGGAACCAAACTTGGGACTCTTAAAATCTTTCGGCCAAAAGAAAACCCTAGCAAACAAGGAGAAATCCAAGACACAACAACCAAAGAGGCAATCAATTGTCTCCAGATTGCTTTGCTCAACCAAAATCAAATCTGAAGCAAACAACAGCTTGGTTCAATTTCTTCAATTTGCTAGCCTTTAAACGTAGGTAAATTGATCTAAATTCAGTTTATTAAATCATTAATCATCTTCATCTTTTAAGCCATCATCACACTGCCTTAGTCATTTAATTCTTCCTTTAATTTAGTTTACTCATTAACATACAATACTTAAGGTCTTAATTAAAGTAAATAATATAATCATTCAAAACATAAATCTAATTTCTTAAACCCTAAGTTGTTTAAACCCTAAATCTTAATTAATTCTGTTTTCAAACCTTCACAATAGTTTTTATAATTTTATTCATTGAGTTATTTTAATCTTTCGATAATTAATTTAGCTTTCAATGTTTATTTCACCTAAAAAATATTTAAATAGTTATTACAGTCAATATTAAAAGCACTCTTAACTTTGATCATGGAAAAGCATCAAATTCTAAATTCAAAATCATAATATACAGGAGTAAGATTTCAAACCATAAAACATATCTTAACCGTAAAACCTTAAAACCTTAATAACCTTAAAACATGTTTTTCAAATCTAAAATCCTAATTACACCTTTCTAAAAACCAAAACAACAATCTATTTACTTAAAACCCTAACCACACCTATTTTTTAAATCATAGTAGCTTTATTTTGATAAAAACATCCAAAACCCTAAATCTTTAAAACATCCAGTAGCTATGTTATTTCTTTAAAATATTTCTCAACTAATTAAACTAGTATATGCAAAACCCTAGTTATTAAACATAAAGCCCTAGAAACCCTAATTGATGCATGAACCCATAAAGTTAATATATTTACTATTTTATTCAAATTGGATGAGTGATTATTATATATTTTGATTGATGTTTGATGTCTTTGATGAATGATTTATTTATGATGAATGGTTGTTTGCTTTTATTGATTTTTTTTATTTCAAAATATTGTAAGAGCTATGTTTCCATATTTTTGGGTACCTCATGTCGTGAGCATCATGTAATTTATTTTATTTTAAAGTTTTTGCACCAATGTAAAGGACATGTTTCCACCTTTCGGTTGGTGTCCCATTTAGTTTTAGAAATGGACGATGTAAGGACATGTTTCCATCCTTGGATGGGTGTCCATTTATTTACTTTATTTGGACATTACTTTGATTTTAATATAGTGATGCTTTATTTTAATTGTTGCATGTAGCATGGATAATATTGTTATATTTAAGAATTTTATAATATTAAGACCTGCAAATGAGGTTGGTATAATGAACCGAGCATTGTGGGGGTACTGGACCATTTCTCACCTTTTCCACACGTACCCAACTTTCTAAACCCAGTAGGGGGTTGGAGATTCCTTAGGAATCAAGTCATTTTCTCTGGGCTTAGGCTCTTGTTCTCTAAGGCCCCGAGCCTAAACAGTGCCGAAGTCGCAAGAACTATCCACCGAGAGTGGGAGCGAAAATCCCCGCTCATAGTGGCAACTCCACTGGGGATAAGAGAAGTTGATTTTGTTGGTCTTTATATTATTCTATTCTTTTTTATCATGATATTATCAATTGCATCATATTAGAATTGCATCATGTGCGTCAGTTAGGACGCCCGTGTTACCCGTGTTGTGTTATGTAAGGGATTATATACTTTCACTCAAGGTATGGAGATCGAGCATGGCATAACCACTCATAGCCTTGTACCATTTGGTATATACTTGCTATGGGAACCTAAGCCTTTCAATCCAAAGACTAAAGCTCATGTAATTGGCCTAGTTTCTTTCCTTAGGTTTTTACCCCAAATGCATGTTGTTTGACTATGGTTAATTTATCTTGGTTTAAATCATGGCTTATTTGGTTTGCTCTTTTTCTAATATGACCTAAGTACATTGTACACTCAAAATAATTTTTTTCATTAAAGTCCAAAAGACCAAAGCAATTTTAAAAATGTTTGAAGATGGTCTTTGGATATAAAACTTTTCTAAAAACAAATCAAAATTTTTTTTCTTATGACCCAAATACAAAGCTCAAAATCCATTTTTTATACAATCATTTTACAATGGGCTTCAAAACAAAACTATTTTCATAACCTTTTGAAAGAGCTTATGAATATTTAGGTCAATTATGGAATACCAGAAATCAATTGTGAGCCTAGTTTATACTAAGAAAAATTAATCATGGGCTTGTTTTTGGCATGAATCATTAGTCACTTTTTCAAGTGAGAAATCTAATTATAATAAACCTCCTAATTTAGTTTTAATCCAATATAGCATAAAAGTAACTTTAGTTGGTTGGATGGATTAAAGCCTAATTAATGGGAATTATCATGAACTAATTTTCATTTTTAAAAATATAACTATTGGTTGAAACATTCGAGGGAAATATTCAAAAATATATTACCTAGGAAAAGAGACTCACCATTCATGTGTGGATGTTATAAGGTTGGAAGGAACGTCCTTATCTTTGTCTATTGTTTGCGCATACATGCATACATACATTTGCATCTCATATCATTAATTCCTTCTGGCTCACAGCCTTGGATTATGATAGTTCAAAAGCTTAAGACAATCCGACCTACGCCAAAAATGAAGAATCTAGCAATGACTCAATCACTTGCTCACCAAAAGCAATGGAGCCCAAACAAATTCAAAGAATGGTGGATGATGCCCTCAATGCCAAGATGGAAGAAATAAAAGAGGCCCTGGCTGAAACCACAAAGAACCAATTGGCTACAATTTTAGGAAACAATGCCGAAGCATTTGCTAGCACCAAGAAGCCAAAGGACAAGGGGAAGGCTAAAGTTGGTGAAGTAGTTTTTGATGATGATAAGGTGATCATTGATGATGATGATGATTGGGCTCAATGCTTCCAAGATCCTCAAGACAAGAAGAAATAGTCGAAGGTTGTTGAGAAGACAATTATTGAAAAGACCGAGTGTGAGCGGAGATTTTTGACCCCACTCCCGGTGGAATGGTTCTTGCGACTTTGGCACTGTTTAGGATCGGGGCCTTAGAGAACACGAACCTAAGTCCGGAGAAAATGGAGTCGCCACCCAGACGGGCCGAAAAAAAAAAGGGGTGGATGACTCGATTCCTAAGGAATCCCCAACCCCATAATGGGTTCGGAAAGTTGGGTACGTGTGGGGAAGGTGAGAAATGGCCCAACACCCCCACAACGCCCGGTTCATTAGAACCAGCCTCCTTTATAGGTCTTAATATTATAAAATTCTTAAATATAATAACATTATCCATATTACACACAATAATTAAAAGAAAGCATCATTATACTAAAATCAAAGCAATGTCCAAACAAAACAAAAAAATGGACACCCATCCAAGGATGGAAACATGTCCTTACATCACATGCCTAAAAAGGACACCCACCAAATGGTAGAAACATGCCCTTTACATAGGTTCTAAAATAGAAAAGCAAATTAAATTACATGATGTTTAACTAATGAGGTACCCACCAAGTGGAAACATACCTCTTACAACTTTTGGAAATCTAAATTAATTGATAAAAGTAAATAATCATTCATCATAAACAAATCATTCATCAAAGCTATTAATCAAAATATAAAATAAACATCCATCCATGATAAATTAAATAAACCAAGTATTGAAATTAAATAAATTAAAGCATAAGAAATAAATCAAAGCATAATCAAGTATGGAATTGAATAAAGCAAATAAAAGTCCAATTATGGCTACTGTGACTTTTTATGGAATTAAAATAAATTAGGGTTTTATGTTTTAAAGGGTTGATAAGACTCTTTGATTAACTAAATTAATATTTGAATGGTGAAATCATGAAACTAGGATTTTAGACACTTTAAAATACTTTAATTTGTGATTTTTGGTTATTGGGTTCCTAAGCTACTGTGTAAAATTTAGGTTTTTATGTTTTTTAATGTTTTAAAAGGATTAGGGTTCATAAAAATTAGGGTTTAAGGTTTTAAAAGGGTTATTGTTCATTATTTTGAATTTTGGAAGTTGAATTTGGATTTGATATTTTGGAAGTAGGGTCACGGGTGGCGAATAATTTTTAGGAATTTGGAAATCATTTTGATATTTTATGGAATTTTATGAATTTAAACAAATAAATTAAAGTTTTTATAAGTAGAAAAGATGTTTTTTAAGACTTTTTGAAGGAAAAAGTACCAAGTTTAAAGTTTTGAAAGAAACAGAATTTGATTTTGGTTTTGTTGAAGAATATGTTCAATTAGAGTTTTAAGGTTTTTAAGAAGAAAAAAAATAACAATTTTAAGCCTTTTGGAAGATAAACCAACGAAATAAGGTTTTTTTTTCTTTAGAAAAACTAAATAAAAGTTCAAAGATTTTTAATTTTGATTTCATAAATTTTCTACTGTGTAAAAAAAAACAATTAAAGAAAATTAATTAACACATACCTTTTTTTGATGATTTCTCCAAAAATAATTTTTCTTGGATGAAATAGCTCCAAATACAAGCCTTTTTTGCCTTTGAATCCTCTAAATCGTGCTGCTGCTATTCCAGAAAAGAGTTGAATTGAATTTCTTCTTTTCCTTCCTTGATTTAGTTTCAAATTTTCCAAACTACTCTTGGATTTTTTGCCTCCCTTAAATTAATTGCCTTTGGTTTTTATTTATAGTGGTTTGAGGTTGTTTATTCCTAATTAGTTAATGTAAGTAATATTCATAAAAAAAAAGAAACCAAAACCTAATTGGATTAGGTTTCAAAAAATTTGAGTCGGAAAATTTGCACTGCCGAAAAAAAACTGCTGCGGAAAAACTGCGCTGGCAAAAAAATCTGCTGCAGCTGGCTGCGGCAGCGCGCGCAGAGCGGGCCCGTAAGCTATTTCCCAGGCAGAAAATTTCTGCGTACGAAATAGCACAGTGATTTCGCCCGCAGGAATTTCCTGCAGGCGAAATGCCTACGGGCCCGCGCGACAATTTTTTCGTTGCCGATTTTTCCGACTCCGATTTTTATTTTTATTTTTATTTTTTGACTTTTAATTGTCTATTTCTATTTTTTATTAATAAAAATTAGATACTAAAGTAAAAATTATTTAATAAAAATTATTTTAGACCAATTAGACAACAAAAATCATTTTAGAATAAATAAAACATATTGGACCGGATTGGGTCAAAATTGAGGGTCTACAGTTTGCCCCCTGCTTGAATGATCTGAAACCTTAGTGAAAGAGAGTGAAAAGTAATAAGACTTAATTTTTGATGAAACGGTTGAGGTTTTGGGTTCTGGACCCGGTTCTAGTTCTGGACTCAAGGATAATTCTAGGTTTTGTACCTAAGGAAAATTTGGATTCTGGACCCGGTTAAGTTATGGACCTAAGGAGAATTTGGGTTCTGGACCCGGTTCAAGTTATGGACTCAAGGATAATTCTAGATTCTGGACCTAAGGAAAATTTGGGTTCTGGACGCGGTTCGAGTCTTGGACTCAAGGATAATTCTAGGTTCTGGACCTAAGGAAAATTTGGGTTCTGGACCCGGTTCGAGTTCTGGACTCAAGGGATATTCTAGGTTCTGGACTTAAGGAAAATTTGGGTTCTGAACCCGGTTCAAGTTCTGGATTCAAGGATAATTCTAGGTTCCGGAACTAAGGAAAATTTGGGTTCTGGACCCGGTTCCAGTCTTGGACTCAAGGATAATTCTAGGTTCTGGACCTAAGAAAAATTTGGGTTCTAGACCCGGTTCGAGTTCTGGACTCAAGGATAATTCTAGGTTCTCGACCTAAAGAAAATTTGGGTTTTGGACCCCGTTCGAGTTCTGGACTCAAGGATAATTCTAGATTCTAGACCTAATAAAAATTTGGGTTCTGGACCCGGTTTGAGTTCTGGACTCAAGGGAGATTCTAGGTTCTGGACCTAAGGAAAATTTTAGATTCTGGACCCGAGAGATTTGGATACTCGATCCTAAACTAGACTCGGATACTCGATCCTATCTGGATTCGAATACTTGATCCTAAACTGGATTTGGATACTCGATCCTAAACTGGATTTGGATACTCAATCCTAACTGGATTTGGACACTCGATCCTAAACTGGATTGGGATACTCGATCCTAACTGTATTGGGATACTCGGCCCTAAATTAATTTGATTTGGGTACTTGGACCCGAGATTGGGCACTTGGACCCAAGATTGGATACTTGAACCCGAGCTTGAATTGATTTGGGTACTTAGACTCGGGATTGATTTGATTTGGGTACTTGGACCTGGGATTGGGTTGAATTCGATTTGGGTACTTGGACCCGAGATTGGGTACTTGGACCCGAGAATGAATTTGACTAACCTTTTATCAGTTGAGAAGTCTGACTACTCCGAATGTTCTATGCATTGTGATTCTTCACCTCAGAATGGATCTTCACCCTTGGAGATCGGGTCTTCACCCTTGAAAATGGATCTTCATCCTTGGAGATCGGGGTCTTCTTTGTTCTTTGAAGATGGCCGTGTCTCCTGGGTGTGTCAGCTTCTGTGTCTTTTCCTTTTTCTACTCTTAGGATGGGACACGGCCAGTGGCCTGGTCGTGTTGCTCGCCAGTGTCACCTAATGTTTCTTTTCTTTCTTTGCTTAGTCTTTCTTAACTTTGCCCCTTAGGAAAGACACGGCCAGTGGCTTGGCCGTGTCGCCTGCCCGTGTCTTGTTATGCCAAGATTTCTTTTGAGGTGACACGGCCAAGATCTATTTGGCTTGGCCATGTCTTGCTTGATTTATACTCTTCTTTCCTTATCTTGATCTTCCAAGGGAGTTTTTTGCATTTTAACCACTTTTCCCTTGCAACTGCTTTTTCTTTCTTTGATTCTTTAATGATTATTGCAGGTTGTTGGTTCATTTAATCACAAGGCTGGACCTTCTTTCGCTGCCCCTTCATTTGCTCATTCTAGCTCGCCGGATACACCATCTCATCCGCAGGGTATCGATATGAACTAGCTGGTACGTTCCTCATTTCATAAAAGTTTATGCTATATGTATGCATGATTATGTATGCTCTTACCTTTTTCTCTCTTGGCTCACAACGGATGCTTGAAGAACAAAATAAGAAACTTTAAGAAGAGTTGGCTGCAAGTAGTCAGCAATCTTCTCATTTAGAAAGTTTATATCATCAAACCGAACAAAATTTCCATGACTTTCGAATTCAAGGAATGAGGGATCCCCATGCTTCTTCATCGAGAGGCTCCCAGACTGATGACCTTGAGATCCTTTCGTCTGCTTCTGATGAGGACCATGACAAATTAGAACTCCAAGGCAATAGGGATTTTAGTGCTTCTGCTTTGAATGATCCCGAGACGAGTAATTTGCCCCCTCCTACAACAGGCGACGATTTTTTCAAGTCTTTTTTTGGTGACCTACCACCACCCTCTTTGTGATATGTAAATATTGTAGCAATTGTAAAACATTGTACAATAATGAAAAACATACAATTTTCCTCTTTACTGTAATCCTTCTTCTTCTTTTCTTTTTTTTATCGCTCTAACTTTTGCCTAGTCCGCCCATGCGGGTTATCGGAACTAGCAAGCCGTCCTAATTTTTGCCTAAGTTGCCCTTGCGGGTTTTTAACTTAGCGGACTCTTTTTTTTTAATTTAATTCTTTCTTCACAGATTTGGCTTCAGGAGCATCTTTGTTTACTTGATACTCCCTCCATGGATTTTGCTAGATACCTGCCACATCATCATTATGCTAGGAAGCTACTCCATCCTGCTTCTTCATATGTTGACTGGGTTGACTGGATTCACTCACGCTCTAAAGTCAATATCCGTTGGTTGGTACCTTGGTGGAAGATTTCTCGTATCACCATGCGGACATACTTGATGTACATTCCCCTTGCTGCACTTCATCAAGGTACATGTTATGATCCTCGCCGACTTGGGAGTCAGTATGGAGCTGAGCCTCGTGATTTTGACTTTGCTCCTGACCTAGACATGCCTTGCTTGACTGAAGCCTACTTGGATCGGTTAAGGCAAAGCTGGCCTGCACGTTACACTTATAGACTGCCATAGATTTTACATTTGTCAATTCAGAAAGTGTTTTGTTAGGATGAAAAATAACTAAAGTAATAAAAGATGCTTCTTTTCCATTTATAATTTGTCATCACCTTTTGCAATTATGATTATTTATTTCATCCGTATTTGGTCAAATACTTATAACAGTGCACATAGAACAAATTTAATTATTAATTTTGTTTTATTAAATTGGGGAACAACCAAACATAAAGCCAGCATAGACAAGATCACTCCTGTTGCCAATTAGCTCTTTCGGGTTTTCTAATTGATGATTTTCTCTCATTAGCCCTAATTGTTTCCTAGCCAGCCCTTTTGGGTTTTCGGAACTAGCGGACTGCTCTAACTTTTGCCTAGGCTGCCCTTTTTGGGATTTCAACCTAGCGAGCTCTCTCTCTTTTATTTTTTATACATAAAACTTCTTCAGCCTGTCAATATTTACTGGCTCACTAAATTCATTCCCATCCATGTCTGATAACTTCACCGCACCTTTGCTCACGATCTATTTCATGACATATGGCCCTTCCCAGCTAGGTCTGAACTTCCCTCTTGGATGAGATACATTAGGCTTACATTGCTTCAACACCAAATCCCCAACTCTGAATTTTCTGACCTTGACCCTTCTACTGTAGGCCCGAGCTATCTTCTTTCGATACAGTTGGTGATGATACAGTGCCTTTAGCCTTCTCTCTTCCAATAGAGCTAACTGTGTGTATCTGCTTATTACCCATTCCATTTCAGGTAGCTCCGCTTCCAAGACTACTCTCAATGACTTGATCTCAATTTCAATTGGCAATACCGCTTCCATCCCATAAACCAAAGAGAACGGTGTCATCCCAGTAGGTGTTCGCACACTCGTCCTATATCCCCATAAAGCAAAGGGAAGCATTTCCAACCAGTCCCTGTAAGTCTCGGTCATCTTGGACAGAATTTGCTTAATTGTCTTATTTGTTGCCTCCACGGCACCATTAGCCTTTGGTCTATAAGGAGAGGACCGATGATGATGGATTTGGTACTTGGAGAATAAATCCTTAACTGCTCCTTGAAACTGTACCCCGTTGTATGATATCACACTGTGCGGGACCCCATATCTGCAGATGAGATTCTTTTCGATAAACCTAGCCATTTGACTTGCACCCAGCTTGTTGAAGGATTCAGCTTTGACCTATTTTGAAAAATAATCAACTGCTACTATAATGAAACGGTGACTGTTTGAGACTGTCGGATGTATTTCTCCTATAATGTTGGTACCCCAGGTGGCAAATGGCCAGGGTGAAGACATTGAATGCAGTTCTTCAAGAGGCATATGATTCAAGTTACCATACATCTGACATTGCTGGCACTTCTTTACAAACTCAATACAGTCTTTCTCCATGGTCAACCAATAGTAACCTTGTCGAATAATGTTCTTAACTAGGGCCAAACCACTCATGTGCGGACCGCAACTCCCTGCATGTATTTCAGACATGATGCGCTCCACCTCAAGCTTTCTTAAACACCTCAAATGCACTCCATCAGGCCATCTTCGATATAACTCTCCATGAAAGGTGATGTATTGCAATGACCACCTCCTTATGGCTCTTCTCTCTTTCTTTGTTGCCCCCGGTGGGTATTCTCTTTCCTCCAAAAATCGCCTTATAGTATCATACTATGCATCATGGTCCGTATCAATTTCCATGATTGTCTCATATTCATAACAAGGAGTTGATGAACTGGTCAAGATCAAAGGCTTAAGGAATAAGCTGGCAGGATTTTCCCATACCAAAGCCAATGTGGCTAGGGCATCAGCCATCTGATTTTCTTCTCTTGATAGGTGTATAAACCTACACTCCTTAAAATTCTTCTTCATCATGGTCAGGTAACGGTGGTATGGTTTTAATTTTTCCTCTTTCAACTCCCACTCTCCATTTACTTAGGATACTACTAACAATGAATTGCCATAAACTTCCACCTTATCCACCTTCATAGTCATTAGGGTTTCCAAACTGAAAATACACGCTTCATACTCCACCATGTTATTGGTTGCCCTAAATTTCAACTTCTTGGCTAAAGGGATAAGTTCCCCTTCGGGCGATTCTAGTATAACTCCCAAACCTGCTCCTTTCCTGTTTACCGCTCCATCAAAATACATTTTCCACACTTGTACTTCAATTACTTCTAAATGTTCATCTAGAAATTCCAAGATTATCTCTTCACTTTCTGGTAATGGTTGTTGAGCCAAGAATTCTGCCACCGTTCTACCCTTGATTGTTTTCCTGGTTACATATTCAATCTCAAATTCTTCCAATATTATCAACCATCGACCATATTTCCCAATTAAAGAGGGTGTCTCCCTTAAGTACTTCATTGGATCCAACCTGGAAATTGCTTGCACACTATACGATTGAAAGTAATGCCGCAACTTCTTAGAAGTCCAAACCACGGCTATACATGTCTTTTCGATGATACTATACTTAATTTCATAAGGTAGGAGCTTTCTACTCAAATAGTAAATGGCATGCTCAATTCCTGACTCATCTGCTTGGGCTAGCATGGCTCCTATCGACTCTTCTTCAACTGTTAAGTATAGTAATAGAGGTTTTTCGGGTTTAGGTGGTTTCAAAACAGGTGGATTCAACAAATACTCTTTTATTCGGTCAAAGGCCTTTTGACATTCTTCATTCCATACGACCGGCTGATTCTTTCTAAGCAACTTGAAGATAGGCTCACAGATTGTTGTGAGATTTGCTATAAATTTGCTAATGTACTGCTGTTTACCAATGAATCCCCGAACTTCTCTCTCCGTCTTTGGGGCTGGAATATCCCTGATTGCTTTAACTTTGTCAGGATCTATCTCAATTCCATTCGGACCAATTACATGTCCCAACATTTTGCCTGAAGTAACACCGAATACGTACTTCTTCGGGTTTAATCTTAGCTTATACTTCAAAGCTCTATCGAAGAATAATTCTATGTTTTGGAAGTGTTGCTCCCTTGTATCCGACTTCACCATCATATCATCAACATATACTTCAACTTCTTTGTGCATCATGTCATGAAATAGAGCATTGAAATATAAGCTAAGATTAAATCTAAAGAAGTGTGTGTTCAGGCTTACCTCAGGCAAATTATTGGGACATGTGATTGGTCCAAATGGCATTGAGATTATGTAGACCCTTAATTTTTGACCCAGTCCGGTTCAATATAGTTTATTTAGTCCTAAATGATTTTTGTTGTCTAATTAGTCCAAAATAATTTTTGTTAAATAATTTTTGCTTTAATATCTAATTTTGATTAATAAAAAATAAAAATAAAAATAAAAAATAAAAGTTAAAAAATAAAAATAAAAATCGGCGTCAGAAAAATCGTTGACGAAAAAATCATCACGCGGGCCCATGGGCATTTCGCCTGCAGGAAGACTAGCAATCCTACTCATGGCATCTTCACAAGGGGTTTTTCTATTCTCTCTTTTAATTCATTTCTTATTGTTGTTGTTGTATTAATAGAATTGATATTGCAATGGACAATTTGTATTTGTGTTATATTGAGTTGAATGAATGTGTTAAATTGATGATGTTGAGCTAAATACCCATGTTTAGGGTTTATAGTATATTTGGTTGAATGTCTTGATTTGATATTTAAATTGATGTTCCTTGTTGATTGGTTGATTGTATTGCATTAAATGCTAGGTTGATAGATTAGCTACCTATTGATCTTTGAATATTGGATGACGGACCGAGAGGTGAAATCCGATATCGGAACTATATAATCGACCACCCTATGAATGAATTAGAAATATAAGTTCTAGGGTTTATTAATTTGGTAATGTAAAAGAATTGGTCATTGTTAATTCATGAATGTGAAAACTAATGGATTGGTAATTGACTAGTTAATCTTAAGAAACAAATTAATGACAAGGTTATGTTAATGGACAATTGAGAATTGAGCTTTGATTGAATGGACCTATGACCCTAGGCAGCTTCCCAAGAATCGATTTGATCTTGTACACCCACACACATTACTCTTTACGCACGTTAATTTTAGGTTTAAATTAATCTTGCACATTTCATACAACAAACACTTCCGCATTTAAATACTTGTCAATCAAGCTATTACGAACCACACCTTCTTGGGGAAATGACCTTGGGGCGATCACCTTAGCTACAGCTACCTCGTATACTTGCGAGTGACGCTTTGTAGTAGTACTTAATTTGAGCGCAACAAGTTTTTGGCGCCGCTGCCGGGGAAGGCTGTCGCAGTAGTAATAGTTTGATTTTTCTTTTCATTTTTTTGTTTATTTTCTGTGAATTGTTTGTTTGTTTTATTTTCCTTTCAGTTTAATTATTTGTTTGTTTTCTTTAAGTTGCTGAGTGCCTTGTGTAAAGATGCAGTTTTCAAGGCACGGAGGAGTTTACGATAGGAACGATGATTCTGAAATGGCATGGCAATTAGCAGAATTGACGAATCAACTTAAGGTGCTAAATGCAAGAGGAAGAGCACCTATGCCACGCCAAGAGATATGTGCAGCATGTGGTAATGTAGGCCATAGTGCAAACATGTGTTCAATGGGTTTTGGACGATACCAAGAATGGCAAGAGGAAGAATATGACTACCAAGGTTTCCAACAAATGGGAAGAAATAACACATATTCCAATCCTTATAATCCCAGCTGGGGAAGCCAGTCAAAATTTTCTTGGGAAAATCAACAGCAAATTCCACCTCAAAATTTTTATCAACCTTACCAAAGAAATCCTTACTCTCAAGAACAATATTCAAATCAAGAGTACCTTAAGCCACCCACATTAGAAGATAGTTTGAATGCCTTCATTCAAACTAGCACACGAAACCAAGATCACCTTAAGGAACCCACCTTAGAAGAAAGTTTGAATGCATTTATTCAAACTAGCTCGCAAAATCAAAATCACTTTAAGGAACCCACTTTGGAAGATAGTTTGAATACCTTCATTCTAACTAGCTCACAAAACCATGATCAATTCGAGAAATCCACAATGGACGATGATTTGAATGCTTACCTTCAAATTAGCACACAAAATCAGGAAGGGAGCAATGAGAGATTTGATTCTTTGGCGGAATCATTGAAGAGGGTGGAAATGCAAGTTGGGCAACTAGCACATCAACTCCAAGCACAACAAAATGAGGAATTTCCTAGCCAATTGGAGCAAGCCAAGGTAATCACAAATTTGACGAGTGAATAGGTGATATATAACAATTTTTGTGATTCCTTTGATGTAGGGACTAATCAAAAAGACAATGGTGAGGAAATGCTGCCCAACATGGAGAAACAAAGTCAATCAAAGGAGGAGGAGAATTTGGACTCATCAACTTCATCACATTTGTATGAACCTCCGAATCCTTTGCAATTAATTCCATTCCCAAGTAGGCTAAAAGAAGAGGAGCAAGGTAAGCAACTTTCTAACATCTATGATATGCACTCCCAAGGAGAAAATGGAAAAAATCTTGAGATGGGTATGCCTTTAGAAGAAGAACATGAAATGCCCAATTTAGAAATTGAGGAGTGTAAGCTAGTCTTAGATGTTGAGGTTGTTGAGAGGGGACTTGAAATTGTTAAAGTGGATGAAGAAGTGATTCAACCAAACTTGGTTGAACTTAAAGAATCCCCAAAAATCATCTCTTCTACTCTTGGTAGTAAAGAAGAGCATATAATGGATAGAACCATGTTGCACGATGAACTAGGGTTTTACAAAGTTCCTATTGCACTGGAGGATTACCCTAAGATGACCTTCACATGTTTTCAAATAATGCTACTTAGGCTTAGCAATACATCAGGTGTCCTTCAGAATTGTATGCTAACCATCCCTGCAGACATGAGCGACAATTGCATTATTGGTGGAAGGAGCATTGTACATCGTATGTGGGAACGATGGAAATCAGGTTTCATCTAAACTCTCCCTGTAGTATGCATGCTCACATTGAGGATAATGTGAATCTTTAAGTGTGGGGTGCATTTTGTGTTTTGTGTTTTTACTTTTGTTTTGTGTTTTTACTTTTAAGTTATTTTTGTTTAAGTTTAGTTAATGTTTTTAATGTTTTTCTTTAAATAAATGAATTTTAGGAAGTTGAAATGTTATAAATTGTTGATTGATGACCTTTGAAATTTTGAAGCATGAATTTGAGAATTGAGTAGAATTGGTGCTTATTGTCAATTTTGTCGGTTTTTCCTTACATTGCCATTAACCTAGTGAGGAATTGAGCCATCAACTTTCATTATTGTTGTGGGTGAACATCTTTGATTGATGAATTGCTAGAACTTGCTTTGACATGCATTTTAAGATTACATAAAAGTTTCAATTTTGCATCAAAATGATTAAGGCAATTAGGTGAAACCACTTTGGCTTAAAAAGACCAACCCTATTTTTAACCTTAGTTAGCCAATTTTGAGCCTATTTTATTTTTCCTTTTTCTTTCCTTTTCACAACACCATTAGCTTGACCCTTGTTGTTTAACTCTTATCCTTTCATTAGGTCAAGAACATTTTAAGAGCGTTTATGACTGAGTGTTGTGTTGAATTAAGTATGGAGTTAAATTTAGTAGGTTTAATGTGGCAAAGCAAAATAAAAAAATAATAATAATAATAAATAAAAAAGAAAAAAAAAGGAAAAGAAAAAGAATATATATATAATAATAAGAATAATTGTTATTCTTGTTGAAAGGGTTGGAATGTATCATTACAAGATTTAATAAGTGAGTTTCCTTGAAAAGCTCTTTAATGTCAAAGGGTAGATGAGAGGAAGGTGTTTTGGGATTGTTGGGTTACATATATAAATGGTTACTTCATTCTTGAAGTGCTCTTGAACTTAATAATTAAGCTCACATTTCCTAAATATCATGCCTTTATCTTAGCCTCATTACAACCCAATAAAGACCTTTTGATTGATGCTTGATTGTTATTTTGTGGTGGAGATTTGATTGATAAGCAAGCCTATGGTAATAATCTTTCATTGATTGTTATGAGTGTAAACACCACCATGATCAAACACTTATAAGAGTTGGTGAGGGAGCGATAACAATGGTTATGCATGGAAAGCCACTTAATTGCATGAGTGTCAATTTTGTTTGATTCGATATTGATTGCGGATTTAGGGATAGGGAAGTCATAATACATCTTTATAACTCTTGAACTTAACAAAATTTATCTTGTTTATTGTGTTTTGATTTTAGCCTTGCTTGGGGACAAGCAAGGAGTTAAGTGTGGGGTATTTGTTTAGTTCATTTTTGTACTTGTTTTTAGTATGATTTTATGTGTGTTTTAGTTAATGTTTTGATTAATTTGTGTTTTAATAAAATGTTATTTTTAGGTTTAGGAGCAAAAACACCCTTTGAAGATCAAAACCGGGCAAGAAAAGCATGAACCAAGCAAGACATGGCCAAGCCAAGCAAGACATGGCCATGTCCCTCAAAATTTCTTCAAGGCAGTAGCTGACACACCCAGAGACACGGCCAAGCCTCTGGCCGTGTCTCATTCAAAAGGCAAAACAAAGAACAAAGAAAAGAAAGAGCAAAAATGAAGGCAGGAAGAGACACACTCAGAGACACGGCCGTGTCACCTGACACGGTCAAGACAAAAATGGCTTGGCCGTGTCCCATTCATACCAAAGAACAAGAGAGCAAGCAAAGAAGGAAAGAAAAGAAGCAGAGACTGACACTGTCAAGGGACACGGCCAGGACACTGGCCGTGTCACATGACACGGCCTTGTACTCTGGCCGTGTCTCATTCTGTATCAAAGAGAGTGAGTGACACGGCCAGGAGCTTGGCCGTGTCCCAAAGAAAAAAAAATCAAGAGACACGGCCAAGCTCCAAATGGCTTGGCCATGTCACCTCTCACAACCAAAGAGAAGAAAGAAAGAAAAGAAAGGTCTAGTGAGGGACACGGCCAAGTGACACGGCCGTGTCCCATGAAAAATCAAGAGACACGGCCAAGCCACTCTTGGCTTGGCCGTGTCACCTCAAGGAAGAGACCAAGAGACACGGCCAAGACACTCTTGGCTTGGCCGTGTCCCACCTGAAAAGTCAAAATTCTTTCAACAAAGTGGGGAACAAGTGGGAGACAAAGACTTATTGCTTGCCAAAAGAAATATTAAACAAATAAAAAGTGGGGGACAAAGGGAAATGGGATGAGTTGGAAGGCATGGGTGTGTATTTTGAATGAATTAAAAGGAGAGGAAGAGGAAAATGGGGGGGAGTTCTTGGCTTCTTGGAGCCAAATTTCTGCAAAAAAATGTGGGAGAGGGAGAGAGTGACACTCTCCCTTGTCCCTTCACCTCCAACCTCCATTTCCATCCTCTTCACCTTCTCCATCTTCCATTGATAAGATCTTTGAGGTTCTTTGGGATAAATTGGGTTACAAGCTCTCAAAGGTTGAAGAAGATTCATTGAAGGGAGTGGTGACTTGAGAAAGCTCCATTCCATCTTCCAAAGGCAAAATCAATTGAAGAGTTGGTGACTTGAGAAAGCTCCATCCAAAGGTTTGGTGACTTGAGGAAGCTCCATTCCACATTGCAAAGGGAAATCAACCATTGAAGAGGGCTTGAGTTCTTCATCAAATACATCAAGTGGAGCTAGGAGGAAGACTAGCAATCCTACTCTTGGCATCTTCACAAGGGGTTTTTCTATTCTCTCTTTTAATTCATTTCTTATTATTGTTGTTGTATTAATAGAATTGATATTGCAATGGACAATTTGTATTTGTGTTAAATTGAGTTGAATGAATGTGTTAAATTGATGATGTTGAGCTAAATACCCATGTTTAGGGTTTATAGTATATTTGGTTGAATGTCTTGATTTGATATTTAAATTGATGTTCCTTGTTGATTGGTTGATTGTATTGCATTAAATGCTAGGTTGATAGATTAGCTACCTATTGATCTTTGAATATTGGATGACGGACCGAGAGGTGAAATCCGATATCGGAACTATATAATCGACCACCCTATGAATGAATTAGAAATATAAGTTCTAGGTTTATTAATTTGGTAATGTAAAAGAATTGGTCATTGTTAATTCATGAATGTGAAAACTAATGGATTGGTAATTGACTAGTTAATCTTAAGAAACAAATTAATGACAAGGTTATGTTAATGGACAATTGAGAATTGAGCTTTGATTGAATGGACCTATGACCCTAGGCAGCTTCCCAAGAATCGATTTGATCTTGTACACCCACACACATTACTCTCTACGCACGTTAATTTTAGGTTTAAATTAATCTTGCACATTTCATACAACAAACACTTCCGCATTTAAATACTTGTCAATCAAGCTATTACGAACCACACCTTCTTGGGGAAACGACCTTGGGGTGATCACTTTAGCTACAGCTACCTCGTATACTTGCGAGTGACGCTTTGTAGTAGTACTTAATTTGAGCGCAACAGCATAAAAGCTACTTTAGTTGGTTGGATGGATTAAAACCTAATTAATGGGAATTATCATGGATGGATTTCCATTTTTTGAAAATATAACTATTGGTTGAAACGTCTGAGGGAATTATTCGGAAATAAGATACCCCATGTTGGTATTTTGTTAACCATATACCTTGGAAAAGGGACTTGCCATTTGTGTGTGGATGTTATAAGGTTGGAAGGAATGTCCTATTTATCCTTATTTGTTGATTGTTTGTACATACATGCATACATGCATACATTTGCATCTAATATCATTGATCCTCTCTGGCTCAAAGCCCTGGATTATGATAGTTCTAAAGCTTACAATAATCCGACCTATGCCGGAGATGATGTATCTAGCAACGACTCAATCACTTGCTCACCTAAAATAATGGAGCCCGAACAAATTCAAAGGATGGTGGATGAGGCCCTCAATGCCAAGATGGAAGAAATCAAAGAGGCCCTAGCTGAGACCATGAAGAACTAGTTGACTGCAATCTTAGAGAACCATTCTGAGGCATCTGCTAGCACTAAGAAACCAAAGGACAAAGGGAAGACAAAAGTTAGTGAAGTGGTTTTTGATGATGAAAAGGTGATCATTGATGATGATGATGATTGGGCTCAATACTACCAAGATGTTCAAGAGAAGAAGAAAGAACCGAAGGTTGCTGAGAAAGCAACTATTGAAAAGACTGAGACATTCGATCTTGAAAAGATGATTGCTGATTTAGAAAAGAAATTTAAGAAGAAGCTGAAAACCGAAGAGATGTCTGAGATTGACAAACTATTTGAACAAGATGAAGAGGCCCCTTATAAATTCAAGATGCCTTCCTTTGCTAAGTACAATGGCACTGGAAATCCTCATCTTCACGTGAAGCAATACATCACTACCATGCAGTCTACCCGAGCTACTAAGGCTCAAACCCTAAGGTACTTTATGCTCTCATTGGACCCTATTGTCCAAAATTGGTTCAATACCTTAGATGATGGAACACAAAAGAGTTGGGATCTACTTTACAAAGCCTTCATCCAATAATATGGATATAATGTTGAGTTGGAAGTTACCTTGATGGAAGTGGAGTCCATTAGGCAAAGGCTGAATGAGAATTTCATAGATTATGTCAAGAGATGGAGAAACAAGGCCGCTTTACTCAAGAAGAGGCTCGATGAATCCGATCAAATAAGGATGATTGTAAGAGGGATGTTGCCTAATCTTCATGAGAGGATGTCTCATACACTCATCCATGATTTCAAAGACCTTCTCCAAGCTGGTTTGCAAATTGAAGAATGGGAAAGGGAGAAGAGCCGCTTTGAAACTAAAAGGAATGAGAAAGGGAGCTATCAACCTGGTAGCCAAAGCATGCAAAAGGCCGTCGGTGTTAATGCTACTAACCAAGGAACAAGGAGACAATTTTCGAAATTGGGAAAACCGATGTCTTGGGTTCTCAACAAGCTTCAAAGAAAAGGATTGCTACAACCCTTAAATCCTCATCCTTTGCCTAACCCTCTCCCACCTAATTTTGACACCAAAGCATTTTGTCAATTTCACCAAATGCAAGGACATGACACGGATAGATGTGTGAGGTTGAGACATGTGATCCAAAATCTAATTGATAATGGGAAGCTACCTGAGCCCAATAAGCCAAACACCAAAGACAACCCATTACCAAAATTCAATAGGGTACTACCACCGGCAACCTTCATGATTGGAGGAGGTTTGCAGGAGGCCTTTTTCATGTCTTCTTTTCAAGATGTGGGTGGAGAAGAAACCAAAGAAGAAGAAGAGGCATTTGAACAAGCTATGATGGGTGGAGAAGTAGAAATTTGTGTTGTCAATGGGTTTTGGGATTCAAGTGATAGTGATGATGATATTATACCCAAGAAGGAGGAGTGGACTTGGTCCGAGCCCGAAGAAGATGAGGTGATGAATACTAGATCCGGTAAGCCTTACGCAAGGCCACCACCTAAAGAGATAGAAACTAATAAGGGGAAGGAAGTCAAAATAGAAGAAGATGATGTTGTGCTCAAGCAATTGAAAAGAACCCAAGCAAGTGTTAGCATTTGGGACTTGTTAGCTACTTCTAAAAAGCACCGAGAAACTATGGCCAAAGCCTTAGCTAGCATGCCAATTTCTACCTCCACAACACCGGAGGAGTTGATCAACTTCATAAAAATCGGGGAAGTAATGAAATGTGAAGAGGTCCAAGAAAAGAGTGAAGTTAATATGGGAGCAGTTTCTTTTTCAGATGCTGACTTACCGGAGGAGGGGAGAGACCACATCCGCCCTCTCTTTATCAAAATAGAAGTCAAGGGGAAAAGGACTCCATGTGTAATGGTCGATGATGGGTCCGCCATAAATGTTTGTCCACTTAAGATATTGCCAAAGCTAGCCATGTCAACAAGAGATCTAAACCCAACTGAGGTGACAATTTGTGCTTATGACAACACTAAGAGGCATGCCGAAGGGACTTTCAAAGCGGCCGTCAAGGTTGGGCCAATTGAATCTATTGTTGAATTTGTTGTTTTAGACATACCAGTTACCTTCGCCTTGCTCTTGGGGTGACCATGGTTTCACCCTCTTGGTGGAGTTCCTTCCACCCTTCATCAAAAGATCAAATTCCCCAACGAAAATGAGACAGTGGTCATTGAAGCTGAAGATAATGAGATTGTTAACACTCTAATGGTTGAGAGGCCTCTCAATGGTTTTCAAGTGGCTGTAATTTCTGATGATGAAGTAGTGGACTCCAAAGTCTTGAATATGATGAAGAACATGAACTACCTTCCCGGAGCTAGTCTTGGAAAGGGTAAGTCCGGTTTAACAAAGTTACCAGATTTTAAAACTCAAACTTCCAAGAAAGGGTTAGGATATGATGAAGACAATGATGTCCAGCCAAAGAAGAGTGAAAAGATGAGTTTCCCACCACTTGAGGAGATCTTTGTCAAAGCTCCAGATATGGGACCACTCCAAGGAAGGCCTGAGCCAATCATATTCATGGGTAAGTTAATCCCAGGTTTTGAAATTTTTGCAGATGTTGCTGAGCTAGTGGAGCAAGTGAAGAAAGAGCTCACCCTGTCAACCAATAAAGAAGCCAATCCAAAAGAGAAGAATGAAGTTGCCCTGAAAGCCGAGAAGACTCTGAAAGAGATTGCCGCCCTGGTTGAAGAAAAGTTTGAAGACATCCTGCTTTATGATTCTGAGAACAATGATTTTGATTTTGATTTTAATTTGTTTGCTTTGTTTGAGGATGATGATGTTTTCTTTTCCAAAATGAATGTAATAAAGTCTGATTTTGCTTACTTGTGTAATGTTTCTTCTGATGGTTGCATACATTCAAATAGCAGTTACATGAGCATCTTTAATATTAATTCTGTTAACACACAATCATTAAATTAGGGAACAACTGAAAATCCTAAAAACATTAGCATAGCATCCGACCTAACTCTTGACGAGAGAGAGAGAGATTTGAAAAAATATTCAAAAAATATGAAGAAGTGTTTGCTTGGTCTTATGAAGATATGCCAGGGATAGATCAAGACATAGCCGAGCATCACATTCCTACTCACACTCACATTAAGCCTATCAAACAAAAGCTTAGGCGATTAAGACCTGAGTGGACTGAATTGGTTAAAGAAGAGGTCACTAAACAAATACAAGTGAAGTTCCTTGAAGTGATAGAATACCCAGATTGGCTAGCCAACATAGTACCTATGCCAAAGAAAGATGGAAGAATAAGGGTTTGCGTGGACTATAGAGATTTAAACAAGGCTTCCCCTAAGGATGATTTTTCTTTACCTCATATAGATGTTCTCATTAATAGTGCAGCCTCTAGCATGCTACACTCATTTTTAGATGGATTTTCCGGATACAATCAAGTGTTAATGGCCCAAGAGGATAAAGCCAAAACTGCCTTCATTACTACATGGGGTATATTTTGTTATAGGGTGATGCCTTTCGGTTTAAAGAATGCTAGAGCAAACTACCAAAGGATGGCCACCACACTATTTTATGACATGATGCACAAAGAAGTTGAAGTATATGTTGATGATATGATGGTGAAGTCAGATACAAGGGAGCAACACTTCCAAAACTTAGAATTATGCTTCGATAGAGCTTTAAAATATAAACTAAGATTAAACCCGAAGAAGTGTGTATTCGGTGTTACCTCAGGTAAATTGTTGGGACATGTGATTGGTCCGAATGGCATTGAGATAGATCCTGACAAAGTCAAAGCAATCAGGGATATGCCAGCCCCAAAGACGGAGAGAGAAGTTTGGGGATTCATTGGTAAACTATAGTACATTAGCAGATTTATAGCAAAGCTCACAACAATTTGTGAGCCTATCTTCAAATTGCTTAGAAAGAATCAGTCGGTCGTATGGAATGAAGAATGTCAAAAGGCCTTTTATCGAATAAAAGAGTATTTTTTAAATCCACCTATTTTGAAACCACCTAAACCGCAAACCTCTATTACTATACTTGACAGTAGAAGAAGAGTCGATAGGAGCCATGCTAGCCCAAGCAGATGAGTCGGGGATTGAGCATGCCATTTACTTTTTGAGTAGAAAGCTCCTACCTTATGAAATTAAGTATAGTATCATTGAAAAGACCTGTATAGCCATGGTTTGGTCTTCTAAGAAGTTGCCGCATTACTTTCAATCGTATAGTGTGCAAGCAATTTCCAGGCTGGATCCAATGAAGTATTTAAGGGAGACACCCTCTTTAATTGGGAAATATGGTCGATGGTTGATAATATTAGAAGAATTTGAGATCGAGTATGTAACCAGGAAAACAATCAAAGGTAGAGCAGTGGCAGAATTCCTGGCTCAACAACCATTACCAGAAAGTGAAGAGGTAATTTTGGAATTTCTAGATGAATATTTAGAAGCAATTGAAGTACAAGGGTGGAAAATGTATTTTGATGGAGCAGTAAACAAGAAAGGAGCAAGTTTGGGAGTTATACTAGAATCGCCCAAAGGGGAACTTATCCCTTTAGACAAAAAGTTAAAATTTATGGTGGAGTACGAAGCTTGTATTTTCGGTTTGGAAACCCTAATGATTATGAAGGTGGATAAGGTGGAAGTTTATGGCGATTCATTGCTAGTAGTATCCCAAGTAAATGGAGAGTGAGAGTTGAAAGAGGAAAAATTAAAACCAAACCACCGTTATTTGACCATGATGAAGAAGAATTTTAAGGAGTGTAGGTTTATACACCTGTCAAGAGAAGAAAATCAGATGGTTGATGCCCTGGTCACATTGGCTTCGGTATGGGAAAATCTTGCTAGCCTATTCCTTAAGCCTCTAATCTTGACAGTTCATCAACTCCTTACTATGAATATGAGACAATCATGGAAGTTCATACAGACCATGATGCGTGGTGTGATACTATAAGACAATTTTTGGAGGAAAGAGAATACCTGCCGGGGGCAATAAAGAAAGAAGGAAGAGCCATAAGGCGGTGGTCATTGCAATACATCACCTTCCATGGGGAGTTATATCGAAGATGGCCTGATAGGGGTGCATTTGAGATGTTTAAGAAAGTTTGAAGTGGAGCGTATCATGTCAGAAATACATGCAGGAAGTTGCAGTCCACACATGAGTGGTTTGGCCATAGTTAAGAAGATTATTTGACAAGGTTACTATTGGTTGATCGTGGAGAAAGATTGTATTGAGTTTGTAAAGAAGTGCCAGCAATGTCAGATGTATGGTAACTTGAATCATATGCCTCCTAAAGAACTGCATTCAATGTCTTCACGTTGGCCATTTGCCACCTGGGGTATTGACATTATAAGAGAGATACATCCGACAGCTTCAAACGGGCACCGTTTTATTGTGGTAGCAGTAGATTATTTTTCAAAATGGGTCGAAGCTGAATCGTTCAACAAGCTGGGTGCAAGTCAAATGGCTAGGTTTATCGAAAAGAATCTCAATGGGGTCCCACACAGTGTGATATCAGACAACGAGGTACAATTTCAAGGAGCAGTTAAGGATTTATTCTCCAAGTACCAAATCCGACATTGTAACACCCCGATACCCTATATAAGTACTATGCGTATACCTAGTATACATACAGTAAATATATAAAGTATAAGGATGTCACTTTTCGTTACCTTTTAAAAACCTGTAACAGAGTTCAAACCATAATACATTAATTTAAATAACATTTACAAAATCATTATCTTTATCAAAAACTTCATTTATACATATAAATACTCTCTCGTCAGAAATACATCATAATTAAAGTTTATACATGTATGCATTGCCCTCTAGTTGGTCTCGACAAACTTTACTCTTCTTGTGGCATAACAAAAGACTTCATATCTTCGATCTATATACCTGCGCGAATAAACACCCGCGCTAAGCCCGAGAGCTTAGTAGTCCAACTATAAAATATAAACATATAGTATAGAAGTATTGACATATAATGATACATCAATTCAATATATAATTAGTTCTTATCATATCTTCTTTTCTTTTTAATTTCATCTTTAATATATCCTAGCTAATTTCAAATATGATGTACATATATACATAATATTATCACCAACCCCAATGCATCACCAATACTCAAAACCAATATATTAATACCCCTACATTATATATACCATACCAATCATTATTGCAATACACAAATTATATATCATACAAATCATAAATCACATTTACAATAAAGACAACCTTTATCATCAACCACAATTCATTTACATATTACACTTAATAACATTATATTATTCACAATTCACCAAGCATAATTCATTATTAATACTCACAATCAATATTTCAATACTTGCAATTCACATTGACAATAAAGACAGACTCGGGCCCAAAACACTAATATGTTATTCAAAGTTCAGAGTTACTGCTTTGGTTCATAGTCACAATCATCACGCCCATAGGCAATGTATATACATGTATCTCTATCCATGGATAGTGTAACAGACCCAGTCTCTTGGACCATCAACTCAACACATATGAGGAGATCCTCAACCCGGCAAGACTGTTACAAATCATATATCTCATATTCACAATTCTCATAGTGTAACAGACCCAGTATCTTGGACCATCAACTCAACACATATGAGGAGATCCTCAACCCGGCAAGACTGTTACATTTCATCATTTCTTAGGCATGCCACCCAAATCCAGAACTCTGAAACTGAATAACATATTAAACAAACAATTCATTTATTATTTCATTATCAATCTCATCATCAATTAGGCCAACATGCCTTATCTCTTTCAATTGAATTATCATAGCCAATCACAATGGCTTCATATCATATCATATCTCAATCCATATGATACATATAGCATCATTGATATCACATTTCAAAGTATATTATTCATATAATACATTGCCATACACAAGATTCACAATGCATATAACATAACATTTTCTCACTTCTCAAAACACATTAACATCATTCATTACTAGAGCATTTATCATAAAAAATTGCACATACCTTAAGAATGATCCTCATTTCTTCCTACCTTTCCCATTTCATATTTCATCCTTTATATATATTCTTCATTTACATTCACAATATAATAGCTTATTTAACACTTTCATCCCAATGTGTTAATGTTCAAAGACATATAAGGATATACAATCAAATAGGGTTTATGCTTACCTTGTTAATGATCTTCACATCCTTCACATCATTCAATCATCACCTTAGTCCAATTATGTTAACAATATAATAGATCACTTAACACATTTGCAAACAAATGTGTTAAGCCTCAAATTATGTAATTAAATACAATCATATGTATTGGTACTTACCTCAAGAACTAGTCCCATCAATCTATACATTTCTTTTCTTTCCAAGAATTCTCCACATTTAGGTTAATGCAACCCAATCTCTTCAAAACCTAATCCAAGGAATATTAGCAAAATGACCATATGAATAGTACATTCTGGTTTAAGACTCCATTTTATCCTTATTTTGAAAAATTGTATAAATTAATCTACTTGACTAAAAATTCTAAAATTTTTACAGAATTTAGTTTTGTATCTTAAAATCATTCCTTTAAAATTTCAGATCAAACTGAACACAAAATCTTGGTCAAATAGTTCACCTAACCAGACTGCCCCAATTGCCCTGCATCCTGGCAGCAGTTCTGAACTTTGTGAATTCCATAAATCAAATTCAATCAACGTGGTTCCAAATTATTTTTCTCAAATATTAGACTCACTAAGCAACAACATATCCAAAATTCAATTGGATATGATTTTTCTACATTTTATTAAAAATCCCGAAATATAGCTGTCTCAGTTAAGGTACCTGCTGGAACAGGTCTAATAAAAATAATCTTTCTGAACTCATAACCATTCCAAAATCGAATCAACATATTTTTCAGTCATTCTAGACTCATAGAGGAACAACATATCAAAAATTCACTTCAAGAACATTTTTCTATAATTAATTAAAAATCATACAAGTCACAGCCTTTACTAATTGTAAAACAGAAAAAAATTCACTAAACACAACTCTTACTCTTCCATCACCAACACCAACCTAGCTTCTTATCTTTAATTCCATTTCAACACTTTTACACACACCATACACAAACACACTCCATCAACCATCCATATCAACTCACCAATCCCAAACACAATTTCAAAAGAACAAAGGAAAATCAAGAGAAAGAACTTACCTAAGTTGTTGAATTCCACAAATCTTCAATTAAATCCTTTGATTCTCCCTTCAATTTGATGTTAGAATTAAACAAATCTCACTTTGCTCTCTCTTGTCTAAGGAGGAGCCAACCAACGTGGAGAAGAGAAGAAGAAGAAGAAGAAGGAAATGAAGAAAAGACAAAATATCACCTCTTTAAATCTCCACCAAGTGATTCAACAAGCGTAATTACCTAAACACCCTTATACCATTTGTCTTGATTACCATTCATTACATGCCCTTTATAGTAACTTCACACTTAACAAAAATAAATATCTTCTTTCCTTGACTCTTCATTTTGACCAACTTATATGTTATATATATCATCATATACACAACATATACCATTCTCTCTAAACCCTAAATTCTTTCCCAAATCACATATACATAAACATTCTTTTCTCTATTTCTTTTCTCTTGTAATGTAACACATATATTCAATCCAATTATATAACAACAACAACAACATAATCACAACTTCTAGGGCATATATGAGGATATTACAATTCTCTCCCCCTTAAATAATTTCATCCTCGAAATTATCAGTACCATAACAATTTATTCTTAACAAAATACTATCTTAACTCCCATATGAAGTTAATTATACGCTTAAGTCATTATATCATCAAATCATATAACTCCAACTCTCCTCTTTAGAATCAACCACCTTCTTTAAATTCTATAACTCATCATTCTATATGTTTATACATCTGGTTACTTTCTTAATCAAACATTCAAAAGATCACATTACATTTCCTATTAATATCTTTATACCAGAATCAGATCATCATATAGCACAATAATACTTTGTCAAATCTTTATATTTAATATATTTTGTTATTTCACCTCTGTATAATTACTCTCTTAACTTTAACATTAAAAACCATTGACTTATATCTGAACATTAATTATCCCTTCATTACAATCACTGTCTAAATAGACATTTATCACTCTCAATAGATAACAAAATCCTGATTTTTCATAAATGGAGTTATTTCTTTAGCATGCTTTTCACTTAACTTACATATTAATACATTATCTTTCAACTTATTTTATAGATAACCAATCTTTTTCTCTTCTTATCATGATTAACAATTACTATACTCCACTCATTCATGTCCAATCATACTTTAAAATTTACATCATATACATTATCATGTAAATACCTATTTTCTTAATACAACTATACACATTAAATTTTATTAATGATCCATAATCTTAGCCAAATCCAGATCAATTAATCTATCTGTCACAATATACCCACGTTCCAATCTTGTTCAATTCCAACCAACGATTAAGTAATCTAACTTATCATGAAATTTCACAATTTTCATATAAGTATAAATATAACTTAATTCCATAAGAGCAAACTTATATTCAATTTCTGCTCTCTTTCAATCTATTTTCAGTCAAATCATCATGATAACAAATCACTTCTAATATCTTTTAATATACACATAGTTTATTCTTTATTATCTTAGTATAATTTCCACCAATTCTCATAAAAATGTTATATCATACTTAATATCTATAATTCATTCACTCAAACTTTGAGTTCATTCCCTTAAACCTCAAGTTACATACCATAAACATATTCAGTATAACTTTCATTCATATAATATAATTTCTCCCTTTTACTAACTCTTCACATTTCCTATCATTGGTATATTTATCTTGATTACCTTTTTGTCATATTATCCATAACTCAACACATTTCAAAATTTTTTTAATTTTTTTTTAATTTTTTTTTTCACAGTTATAACCAAATTCTTAACATAAAATAATAATAATAATAAGGTACAACTTTAACCATCATAATTTTTAACTATACTTCTCAAACAAAATTGTCAACCTCACCAAATCCGTATTACAATCATTATATCTAAGATCCAAATCCATGGATAACAAATTAACCGATCCAAAATACTGAACAAAACACATGACTTTAAGAGATTAATATTCAAACCTAGAACTTTCAATTCAATACTGTTCTTTTATAATTCTATTCTCAATCTTAACATTTTTAGTATAACAGAAGTTAACACATTCCAACTTCGTTTCAACCAATTTGTATTCGCTTATATGATCCTTATCAACTTAACTCATGCTTTAACAATATTACTATATACATATTCAATCATATACAGTTCTTATACAATTTCTATTCATCACTTCATTTCTAATCCATCTACAATCTCTTATAATATAATTACATAGAACTTTTCATATGTGAATACTTTGAAACTCTAAATATAATATAATCATCAAGTTCAATACTCATTATAACAATTTCCACTGTCCAATATTACTCAAGTTCTTTCCATTCTCACTTCCATCACATAATCCATCTAGCTTTACACAGTTCAAGACCTAATCTCTCTTAGGTCCACTAATACATATAACATTGTTTTTCCATATCACTAATTCTATAATTATACCACATATATCTTCATAAGCCATCCTCATAATGTGATTCACAAATGTGTTTATATATCATAATTTCATTCATATTGGAAAACTCAATTCACATATCATATACATGTATACACTTAATTATATGCTCTTATAGTATTTTCCTTTTTCATACATTCAATACAAATTTAGTGTTTATCATTTTCTTTTAAACACTATCCTTCTCATTCTTCCAATATGATATAAAGTATTTATTCACACTACAAACATATATATTCCGACTATAGTAACACTTCATATTCATCTCAGTCACATTCCCAATGTGACATCTCTTTCACTTTCGTCTTTAAAAGTATTTAGTACACTCCCATATTCATTCTTACCCTGTTCAGTATAATGACTTAAAATAACTCATTTCTATTTACTTATCCACTTCCTTGATTATTTCAAAACAAATTCTCATACTATCAATCACATTACTCAATTCATAATACTTCCATATGCAATACTAGTCATTTCACTTAGCTGATGCATTGCATATACAGTTAACTATCAATATCCCAATAATCTTTATCAAATTCCACTAAAACTTTAACTTCTCAATTTACTACTTCGTTTAAGCTTCAATTTGCCAAACTCATCTTTTCTATCATCACTTTAAAAACATCTTACAAATATATATCACAAAGCAATATTAAAACATATAATTTCCACAATCATAAAGCTCACTTCAAAAATCTCAAATATCACATATTATCACCATTACCATGAGCTTTCACAATATCCAAGCATCTCACATTTCTAACATTGAATTTACTATGCTCGCATTATAGTAACAATACTAAGTTATATTCTTACTTAACCACTATCATCTCTTTTTCCTTTAAACACAACCTTAACTGTATACACATCCCAACTTTACATAATCACACTTTGTCTCTACTAAACAACTCATTCAACATTCCACCATACTCTCCTCATTTAAATAACATAACTTTCAATTTTAACAATTCGATATCATTTCCGCTGTCTAGTAAATTCAACATTAGCAAAACCAACATAAACTTTATTATAAAGAGGTTCAAAGTATAGAAGAAAAAGTACATACTCTTATCTTGATTTGATTTTCAACTCATTTTCAAATTTATTCTCCTTTTCATTTCTTTATGTTTCAATTCATATTATGTCCTACATAATATTGCTAATAAACATCAACATTACATTCCATGTTGCACACAACATGACATTTTCATATGCATCATCAATATACATATATCATATTACATTTCACAATTAGTTTCTCATAATCAATTAGGCACTATGCCTCAATTATAATTCATTTCCAACATCATTGTCAACAATCATAATTTCTCATCACATCAAAATAGTATACACATATATCATCAACTATATTGAACATCTCATATAACACAAATATTCTATAATTCATATAATGCCACATCCAAGACCAACCTAGGTGTCAATGCATATGCATGTATTACAAATTTCATTTCAAAACTTTTCCTTTTTACTTTTATTTAAACTTTTCAAAAAAAAATTTTTTCTTTTTCTCACTTAGGCCGAGAATCTCGAACCTAAGCTCTGATACCAAAATAATTGTAACACCCCGATACCCTATATAAGTACTATGCGTATACCTAGTATACATACAGTAAATATATAAAGTATAAGGATGTCACTTTTCGTTACCTTTTAAAAACCTGTAACAGAGTTCAAACCATAATACATTAATTTAAATAACATTTACAAAATCATTATCTTTATCAAAAACTTCATTTATACATATAAATACTCTCTCGTCAGAAATACATCATAATTAAAGTTTATACATGTATGCATTGCCCTCTAGTTGGTCTCGACAAACTTTACTCTTCTTGTGGCATAACAAAAGACTTCATATCTTCGATCTATATACCTGCGCGAATAAACACCCGCGCTAAGCCCGAGAGCTTAGTAGTCCAACTATAAAATATAAACATATAGTATAGAAGTATTGACATATAATGATACATCAATTCAATATATAATTAGTTCTTATCATATCTTCTTTTCTTTTTAATTTCATCTTTAATATATCCTAGCTAATTTCAAATATGATGTACATATATACATAATATTATCACCAACCCCAATGCATCACCAATACTCAAAACCAATATATTAATACCCCTACATTATATATACCATACCAATCATTATTGCAATACACAAATTATATATCATACAAATCATAAATCACATTTACAATAAAGACAACCTTTATCATCAACCACAATTCATTTACATATTACACTTAATAACATTATATTATTCACAATTCACCAAGCATAATTCATTATTAATACTCACAATCAATATTTCAATACTTGCAATTCACATTGACAATAAAGACAGACTCGGGCCCAAAACACTAATATGTTATTCAAAGTTCAGAGTTACTGCTTTGGTTCATAGTCACAATCATCACGCCCGTAGGCAATGTATATACATGTATCTCTATCCATGGATAGTGTAACAGACCCAGTCTCTTGGACCATCAACTCAACACATATGAGGAGATCCTCAACCCGGCAAGACTGTTACAAATCATATATCTCATATTCACAATTCTCATAGTGTAACAGACCCAGTCTCTTGGACCATCAACTCAACACATATGAGGAGATCCTCAACCCAGCAAGACTGTTACATTTCATCATTTCTTAGGCATGCCACCCAAATCCAGAACTCTGAAACTGAATAACATATTAAACAAACAATTCATTTATTATTTCATTATCAATCTCATCATCAATTAGGCCAACATGCCTTATCTCTTTCAATTGAATTATCATAGCCAATCACAATGGCTTCATATCATATCATATCTCAATCCATATGATACATATAGCATCATTGATATCACATTTCAAAGTATATTATTCATATAATACATTGCCATACACAAGATTCACAATGCATATAACATAACATTTTCTCACTTCTCAAAACACATTAACATCATTCATTACTAGAGCATTTATCATAAAAAATTGCACATACCTTAAGAATGATCCTCATTTCTTCCTACCTTTCCCATTTCATATTTCATCCTTTATATATATTCTTCATTTACATTCACAATATAATAGCTTATTTAACACTTTCATCCCAATGTGTTAATGTTCAAAGACATATAAGGATATACAATCAAATAGGGTTTATGCTTACCTTGTTAATGATCTTCACATCCTTCACATCATTCAATCATCACCTTAGTCCAATTATGTTAACAATATAATAGATCACTTAACACATTTGCAAACAAATGTGTTAAGCCTCAAATTATGTAATTAAATACAATCATATGTATTGGTACTTACCTCAAGAACTAGTCCCATCAATCTATACATTTCTTTTCTTTCCAAGAATTCTCCACATTTAGGTTAATGCAACCCAATCTCTTCAAAACCTAATCCAAGGAATATTAGCAAAATGACCATATGAATAGTACATTCTGGTTTAAGACTCCATTTTATCCTTATTTTGAAAAATTGTATAAATTAATCTACTTGACTAAAAATTCTAAAATTTTTACAGAATTTAGTTTTGTATCTTAAAATCATTCCTTTAAAATTTCAGATCAAACTGAACACAAAATCTTGGTCAAATAGTTCACCTAACCAGACTGCCCCAATTGCCCTGCATCCTGGCAGCAGTTCTGAACTTTGTGAATTCCATAAATCAAATTCAATCAACGTGGTTCCAAATTATTTTTCTCAAATATTAGACTCACTAAGAAACAACATATCCAAAATTCAATTGGATATGATTTTTCTACATTTTATTAAAAATCCCGAAATATAGCTGTCTCAGTTAAGGTACCTGCTGGAACAGGTCTAATAAAAATAATCTTTCTGAACTCATAACCATTCCAAAATCGAATCAACATATTTTTCAGTCATTCTAGACTCATAGAGGAACAACATATCAAAAATTCACTTCAAGAACATTTTTCTATAATTAATTAAAAATCATACAAGTCACAGCCTTTACTAATTGTAAAACAGAAAAAAATTCACTAAACACAACTCTTACTCTTCCATCACCAACACCAACCTAGCTTCTTATCTTTAATTCCATTTCAACACTTTTACACACACCATACACAAACACACTCCATCAACCATCCATATCAACTCACCAATCCCAAACACAATTTCAAAAGAACAAAGGAAAATCAAGAGAAAGAACTTACCTAAGTTGTTGAATTCCACAAATCTTCAATTAAATCCTTTGATTCTCCCTTCAATTTGATGTTAGAATTAAACAAATCTCACTTTGCTCTCTCTTGTCTAAGGAGGAGCCAACCAACGTGGAGAAGAGAAGAAGAAGAAGAAGGAAATGAAGAAAAGACAAAATATCACCTCTTTAAATCTCCACCAAGTGATTCAACAAGAGTAATTACCTAAACACCCTTATACCATTTGTCTTGATTACCATTCATTACATGCCCTTTATAGTAACTTCACACTTAACAAAAATAAATATCTTCTTTCCTTGACTCTTCATTTTGACCAACTTATATGTTATATATATCATCATATACACAACATATACCATTCTCTCTAAACCCTAAATTCTTTCCCAAATCACATATACATAAACATTCTTTTCTCTATTTCTTTTCTCTTGTAATGTAACACATATATTCAATCCAATTATATAACAACAACAACAACATAATCACAACTTCTAGGGCATATATGAGGATATTACAGACATCATCGATCCTCTCCTTATAGACCAAAGGCTAATGGTGTAGTAGAAGCAATGAACAAGACAATTAAGCAAATTCTGTCCAAGATGATTAAGACTTACAGGAATTGGTCAGAAATGCTTCCCTTTGCTTTATAGGGATATAGGACGAGTGTGCGAACACCTACTGGAATGACACCGTTCTCTTTGGTTTTTGGGATGGAAGCAGTATTGCCAATTGAGATTGAGATCAAGTCATTGAGAGTAGTCCTGGAAGCAGAACTGCCTGAAACGGAATAGGTAGCAAGAAGATACACACAGTTAGCTCTACTAGAAGAGAGAAGGTTAAAGGCATTATATCATCACCAACTGTATCAAAAGAAGATAGCTCGGGCCTACAATAGAAGGGTTAAAATAAGAAAATTAAGAGTTGGGGATTTGGTGTTGAAGCAATGTAAGCCTAATGTGTCTGACCCAAGGGGGAAGTTCAAACCTAGCTGGGAAGGGCCATATGTCGTGAAACAAGTTATGAGCAAAGGTGCGGTGAAGTTATCAGACATGGATGGGAACAAATTTAGTGAGCCAGTAAACATTGATAGGTTGAAGAGGTTTTATGTATGATAGAAAAAAGGGGAAAAAAGGAGCTCGCTAAGTTGAAAACCCAAAAAGTGTAGCCTAGGCAAAAGTTAGAGCAGTCCGCTAGTTCCGAAAACCCGAAAGGGCAGGCTAGGCAACAATTAGGGCTAAATGAGAGAAAATCATCAATTAGAAAACCCGAAAGGGCTAATTGGCAACATGAGTGATCTTGTGTATGCTGGCTTTATGTTTGGTTGTTCCCCAATTTAATAAAACAAAATTAATGTTAAAATTGTTCTATGTGCACTGTTATAAGTATTTGACAAGATATGGATGAAATAAATAATCATAATTGCAAAAGGTGATGACAAATTATAAATGGAAAAGAAACATCTTTTATTACTTTAGTTATTTTTCATCCTAACAAAACACTTTCTGAATTGACAAATGTAAAATCTATGGCAGTCGATAAGTGTAACATGCAGGCCAGCTTTGCCTCAGCCGATCCAAGTACGCTTCAGGCAAGCAAGGCATGTCTAGGTCAGGAGCAAAGTCAGAATAATGAGGCTCAGCTCCATACTGACGCCCAAGTCGGTGAGGATCATAGCATGTACCTTGACGAAGAGCAGCAAGGGGAACGTACATCAAGTATGTCCGCATGGTGATATGAGAAATCTTCCACCAAGGTACCAACCAACAGATATTGACTTCAGAGCGTGAGTGGATCCAGTCGACCCAGTCAGTATATGAAGAAGCAGGATGGAGTAGCTTCCTAGAAGAATGATGACGTGGCAGGTATCTGGCAAAATCCATGGAGGGAGTATCAAGCAAACAAAGATGCTCATGATGCCAAATCTATGAAGAAAGAATTAAATAAAAAAAAAAAGAGTCCACTAAGTTGAAAACCCGCAAGGGCAGCTTAGGCAAAAATTAGGACAGCTCGCTAGTTCTGAAAACCTGCATGGGCGGACTAGGCAAAAGTTAGAGCAATAAAAAGAAAAAAGAAAACCTAAATTGAAAACCCAAAAGGGCAGTTTAGGTAATTACCTGAAGCAGCAAAGGACGCCCAGTTAGTCTCTTTGACAATCCCAATTTAAATCGGTCTAATCCAACTAAGGTCTCGGCTAAGATCACAGGTACCGGTGACAAGCCTCCTTCCATTTGGTCCATAATATCCAATACTCATGGATCAACATCGCCATCGGAAGAAACAAGCAAGAATTGGCCGAGCAAACAAAGACAAAGCATGTGTCCCCATGCCTTAGTAGGAGCCAAATGAGAGAAACAAAAGTCAATCAAAGGATCAAGTAGAATTTTTTCACCTCTCATCAACCGAAGAACTTCGGGTTTTGGAATTTGAAATAACATCTGCATCTTCTGTTGAGTCTTGGAAATCAATGTGGGTAATGCCATTTGTTGATTATTGGGATATCCAAGGATGGCCTCAAATTCTTCAATCAAGGGACATATTTCGAAGCCATTAATTCTAAATACCCTAGAATCCGTATCCCAAAAGGAAGCCACGACATGTAAGGAGTGGTCCAATTTGACATTTTGAAAATATTTTAAAACATCAAGCTTTGACCATGAAATTAGCTTCCAATGGATGGCATCCATATTCTTAAATAGAATTTTTATTTTCTTTAAATGATGCTCGATCATGGTTGATGAATAAAGCAGAATTAAAATTGCTAAAGGGAGTCTTCACGTTGAAAGAGAGAGATTTTTGGTTTATGAATGAAAATATGGCATGAAGGGTGATTTATATAGAGGAAACAAACCTTTTCCATAAGTGAAATGGAAAAGATGATGGGAAAGGATAAGACCATATGGCATAGGGAAAGGAAGTGGCAATGAATTTCCTTTACCACATTGGATTTGATTTAAGAAAAGAAGTGGATGTAAATTAATGGTGTACTGTAACAAAAAAATAAAAATAAAAAAAAATTTGCAGTAACGAAAAAATAATGAAAAAAATGAAAAAAAAATCAAATCAATCAAGAGAAAAAGAAAGAAAAATAATTACCTCGCTCTGTGGATTGGAACTGCAATGGAGCGGCATCCCGGCCAGTATATCTAGATTTTCGTCTTCATGATGCCGAATAAACTCCAATAACTCGGCATTAGAATGAGTCCCCGACCTCAAAGCATGCATTGTTTTTGAAAAATATTTGCTAAAATTGAAAAGAAATTTGAGAGAATTACGAAATTGAAATTGAAATTGTGAAATGAAATGAAGGATTGGTGGCCTTTTATAGAGGAACGGCAAGCAAAGAAACCAAATTCAAAACTGTTCATGAATAGTAAATTTAATATTCATGAATAGTATTACTATTGATAAATAGTAAATATTACTATTTATAAATAGTATTACTATTGATAAATAGTAAATTTACTATTTATAAATAGTATTACTATTGGGGAATAGTAAAATTACTTTTTCCAATAGTAAATACTATTTGATACTATTTGCAAATAGTAAATTTACCATTTATGAATAGTAAATAGTGCATAAACAGTGACTACACAGTAAATAAACAGTAAATTCATTTATTCATTTTAATCATTCAAATAATTACAGGTATATAAATATTTTTACACCCAGGGGGCAATAAGAAGACATATGCCTAAAAATTAGCCAAACTTTTTTATTAGCTCGGGTCCAGAACTTAAATTTTTCTTAGGTCCAAAACCTAGAATTATCCTTGACTCCAGAACTCGAACCGGGTCCAAAACCCAAGTTTACCATTAGGTCCAGAACATAGAATTATTTCTAAGTCCAGAAGCCAAATTTTCCTTAGGTCCAGAACCTAGAATTATTCTTGAGTCTAGAACTCGAACCGGGTCCAGAACCCAAATTTTCCTTAGGTCCAAAACCTAGAATCTCCCTTGAGTCCAGAACTCGAATCGGGTCCAGAATCCAAATTTTCCTTAGGTCCAGAACCTAGAATCATCCTTGGGTCCAAAACTCGAACCGGGTCTAGAACCCAAATTTTCCTTAGGTCCATAAACTAGAATCATCCTTGAGTCCAGAACTCGAACTGGGTCTAGAACCCAAGTTTACCATTAGGTCCAGAACCTAGAATTATTTCTAAGTCCAGAACTTAGCTTGGGTCCAGAACCCAAATTTTCCTTAGGTCCAGAACCTAGAATATCCCTTGAGTCCAGAACTCGAACCGGGTCCAGAACTCAAATTTTTCTTAGGTCCAGAACTTAGAATCATTCATGGGTCCATAACTCGAACCGGGTCCAGAACCTAAATTTTTCTTAGGTCCAGAACCTAGAATCATCCTTTAGTCCAGAACTCGAACCGGGTCCAGAACCCAAATTTTTCTTAAGTCTAGAACCTAGAATTATCCTTGAGTTCAGAACTCAAACCGGGTCTAGAACCCAAATTTTTCTTAGGTCTAGAACCTAGAATTTATCCTTGAGTCCAGAACTCAAACCGGGTCCAGAACCCAAAACCTCAACCATCTCAAAAATTAAGTCTTATTGTTTTTCACTCTCTTTCACTAAAGTTTCAGATTTTTTCAAGCAGGGGGCAAGCTGTAGACCCTTAATTTTTTACCCAATCCGGTTCAATATGTTTTATTTAGTCCTAAATGATTTTTGTTGTCTAATTGGTCCAAAATAATTTTTGTTAAATAATTTTTGCTTTAATATCTAATTTTTTATTAATAAAAAAATAAAAATAAATAAATAAAACTTAAAAAATAAAAATAAAAATAAAAATCGGCGTCAAAAAAATCGGTGACGGCCCGCAGATTTTTTCTGCCGGCGAAATGGCAAAAGCTTTGCCATTTCACTCGCAGGATTTTCTTGCGAGCCATTTTGCCCGCAGGAAAATCCTACAGGCGAAATGGTCTCCCGCTCCTCGCCCACCGACACAGTTTCCTGCGGTAGATTTTATTGCCAACGCATTTTTTCATGTGGCAATTTTTTTCGGCAGCACAATTTTTCTTACGCACATTTTTCGAAACCTAATTCAATTAGGTTTTGGTTTCCTTTTCTTATCAATATTACTTGTCGTGATTAATTAGGAATAAACCATATGAAAACTCTATAAATAAGGACCAAAGGCAATCAAATTAGGGGGAGGCCAAAAATCAAAAAACTTGGACAGTAGCTTGAAAAAGTGGAACCAAATCCGTGAAGGAAAAGGAGCAATTCAATTTGATATTTTTTCTGGAATAGCTGGGACACGATTGAAGGAATTCAAAAGACAGCAATTGTCTTTATTTTAATTCATCCAAGAAAAACAATTTTTGGAGGAATCATCAAAAGGAGGTATGTATTAAATTCTTTGGTTATTTTTTCACAGTAGCTAAAACTAGGAATTTGTGTTTTTCAAAATTTAAAATCTTAGAACTTTAATTTAGGTTTTTTCAAAGTCAAAACCCTTATTTCGTTGGTTTATTTTCCAAAAGGCTTAAAATTGTTATTTTTACTTCTTTAAAATCTTAAAACCCTAATTGAACATATTTTTCATCAAAACCAAAATTTGATTCTGTTTCTTTCAAAATTTTAAACTAGGTTCTGTTTCTTTCAAAAAGCTTTAAAAAACATCTTTTCTATTCATAAAAACTTTAATCCATTTGTTTAATTTCATAAAACTTCATAAAATTATCAAATGGATTTCCAAATTCTAAAAGCCAATTCATCACCCGAGACCCTAATTTTAAATCCTAAAACCCTAATTCAACTTCTAAACCTAAATTAGTAAACTTTAACCCCTTTAAAACTTTAAACCCTAACTTTTTCTAAACCTTAATCCTTTAAAACATTAAAAACCATAAAAACATAAATATTTTAAATTTACACAATAAGCTTGAAATCACCCTTTAAAACCATGAATCAAAAGTATTTTAAAGTGTTTAAAACCCTAGTTTCATGATTTCACCATTCAAACCTTAATTTGTTTAATCAAAGAGTCTTACAAACCTTTTAAAACATAAAATCACAATCTATTTTAATTCCATAAAAAAGTCACAGTAACCTAATTTTATGAATTCCAAAACCTTAACACATGAGATAAAGAACCTAAATGGAAACAGTAGCTATAATTTGGATTTTTATTTACCTTATTCAATTCCATATTTGATCATGCTTGGTTTTATTTCTTATGCTTTAATTTTTTTAAATTCAATGCTTGGTTTATTTTATTTATCATGGATGGATGTTTACTTTTTATGGATATTTGATACCTTTGATAAATGATTTATTTATTATGAATGGTTATTTACTTTTATCAATTTATTTAGATTTTTAAATGTTGTAAGAGGTATGTTTCCACTTGGTGGGTACCTCATTAGTTAAAGTCAGGTAATTTAAATTGCCTTTCTATTTTAGAACCAATGTAAAGGGCATGTTTCTACCTTTCAGTGGGTGTCCTATTTAGGCATGTGATGTAAGGATATGTTTCCATCTTTGGATGGGTGTCCATTTATTTATTTTATTTTGTTTGGACAATGCTTTGATTTTAATATAATGATTCTTTCTTTTTATTGTGTAGTATGGATAATGTTGTTATACTTAAGAATTTTATAATATTAAGAACTGTAAAGGAGGCTGGTTCCAATGAACCGGGCGTTGTGGGAGTGCTGGGTCATTTCTCACCTTCCCCACACGTACCCAACTTTTTGAACACATTAAGGGGTTGGGGATTCCTTAAGAATCAAGTCATCCACATCTTTCTTTTTTCCCGGCCCGTCCGGGTGGCGACTCCATTTTCTCCGGACTCAAGTCCGTGTTCTCTAAGGCCCCGAGCCTAAACAGTGTCGAAGTCGCAAGAACCATTCCACTGGGAGTGGGGGCGAAAATTCCCGCTCACAGATTGACCCTGACAAAATTAAAGCAATCCGGGATATGCCAGCCCCTAAGACGGAGAGAGAAGTTTGGGGATTCATTGGTAAATTACAATACATTAGTAGGTTTATAGCAAAGCTCACAACAATCTGTGAGCCTATCTTCAAGTTGTACCAGTTCTGTGGAATAAAGAGTGTCAAAGGGCCTTTCAACGAATAAAGGAGTATTTGCTGAATCTACCTGTTTTGAAACCACCTAAACCTAGTAAATCCCTATTACTATACTTAGCAGTAGAAGAAGAGTCAGTAGGAGCTATGCTAGCCTAAGCAGATGAGTCAGGGATTGAGCACGCAGTTTACTATTTGAGTTGAAAGCTCCTACCTTATGAAATTAAGTATAGTATCATTGAAAAGACCTGTATAGCTGTGGTTTGGTCTTCTAAGAAGCTGCAACATTACTTTCAATCTTATAGTGTGCAAGCAATTTTCAGGTTGGATCCAATAAAGTACTTAAGGGAGACACCCTCTTTGATTGGGAAGTATGGGAGATGGTTGATAATATTGGAAGAATTTGTGATTGAGTATGTAACAAGGAAAACAATCAAAGGTAGAACAGTGGCAGAATTCCTGGCCCAACAACCATTATCGGATAGCGAAGAGGTAGTCCTGGAATTTTCGGATGAACATTTAGATGCCATTGAAGTACAAGGATGGAAAATATATTTTGACAGAGTAGTGAATAGGAAAGGAGCAGGTTTGGGAGTCATACTAGAATCGCCCAAAGGGGAACTTATCCATTTAGCCAAAAAGTTGAAATTCAGGGCAACCAATAATATAGTGGAGTACGAAGCATGTATCTTTGGTTTGGAAACACTAATGATTATAAAGGTGGATAAGGTGGAAGTTTTTGGCGATCCATTGCTAGTAGTATCCCAAGTAAATGGAGAGTGGGACTTGAAAGAAGAGATGTAATATTCACATATATGCCCTAGAAGTTTTGAATGTTGTTGTTGTTGATGTTGTTGTTGTTGTTGTTTTAAATGGGATTGAATGTATATGTTGATTTGAAAGAAAAAAAAAAGGAATTGGAAAGTGAATGCTTATGTATATGTGTTTTGGGAAAGAAAAGAGGGTTTAGAGAGAAATGTATATGTTGTTTATATGATAATATATATAACATATAAGTTGGTCAAGGGAGAGTCAATGCAAGAAGATATTTTCATTTGTGATAGGTGAAATTACTTATATGGGCATATAAGAGACAAGAGGTTAGTTAAATGGATAAGGGTATATAGGTAATTGTTTGGTTAAAAACTCTTGGTGGAGATTTAAAGAAGAATTGACTTTGTTTTCTTCATGATTTCTTCTTCTTCTCCATTGTTGGCCGGCTCCTCCATAGACAAAGGAAAGCAAGAGACAAAGAGAAGATCTTGAAGAGTTAAGCTAAAATTGAAGGAAGATTAAGTGATCAAGTGATGATTCAAGAAGTTTATAACTAAGGTAAGTTCTTTTCTTTGACTTCTTTTATTCTTTTGAAGTGGTATTTGAAGTTAATTAGGGTTTGTTGATTTGATGATGAGATGTGTTTGTAATGTGTTTTCAAGTTTTAAATTTGGTTTTAAGTTAAGAGTTTAAATAGGTGTTATTGTTGGAAGTGGTGGATGTTGATTTTGGAAGATGGAGAAGGATGTTGGTTTTAAGGTTTTGATATAGTATGTGTTTAAATGTTTTGTGGATGTGTTTTAATAAGGTGAATATTGTGATAAACATGTAGAATTTGTGTTTAGAACATTGATTCCATTCATTTGAACCATGCTATTTTGTGTATGATGAGTTTGAGTGCAATTAGAGGAGACTTGTGTATGTTAGGGTTTCAATCCATGAGTGACACGGCCAAAAGCAAGGAGAGACACGACTAATTCATGAGAGACACGGCCAAGTCAAGGGAATTTTGGCCGTGTTGGGTGGATTTTGAGGAGACATGGCCGTGTTCTATGCCAGTGTTGGTCACTGCCAATTTGTTTTGAGAGACACGGCCACAAGCTTGGCCGTGTCCTGTGCTCGTGTTTGCTACTGAAATGTTGGATTGAGAGACACAGCCACAAGCTTGGCCGTGTCCCTTGGGTGTGTTGGTTACTGTGTTTGGTTTTTGTTCTTCTTAAATGATTGGAATTGAACTTACATTTGATAATGCATATGATATTATATGAACAAGGTTATATACTATGCATTGTAAGTCTTGTGAATGGTGATGTGTTATATGAATAATGTGAGTGATATGATGGGGTAATTGATTATGTATACTCGAATAATGAAAGGTTATAACATAAAATGAAATATGAGGCCATTGTGATTGGCAATGATAATTCAAATAACATGTGAAGCCATTGTTATTGCCTATGATGATTCAAATAACATGTGAAGCCATTGTTATTGGCTATGATGATTCAAATGACATGTGAAGCCATTGTTATTGGTTATGATAATTCAATTGAGAATGAAATTGATAAATGAATTGTATAACTAATGTGTTATTCCATTTTCAGAGTTTGTTATTGGTGGCATGCCTAATATGAGTAACAATCTCTTGAAGTTAGGTTGGACTTGATCCTTGAAGCCAAGTTGGGTTAAAGTTTAACATGTTTTACTCCCCTTGAAGCTTGGTTGGGTCAAATCCTTGAAGCCTAATTGAGATGTTACAACCCTTGAAGCTAGGTTGGATTGGTTCTTGAAGCCAAGTTGGGTTGATACTTAGCATGCTTTGTTCCCCTTGAAGCTTGGTTGAACCTAAATCCTTGAAGCCTAGTTGGGATAATGATAAATGTGATGATTAAACCAAAGCATTAACTCTGATAATGGAATGACATGTTAGTGTTTTGTTTGGGCCCGAGTCTGTTTTTGTTGTTAATGTGATATCCAAATGTTGAACTAAATGAGTAATGAGATCTATGGTTGCTTTTGTTGGAAGTGTGTTTCATGATTGATAAATTTGTGAATAAAATAATGTTATGAAGTATGATTTGGTAATGTGTGTAATGATATATTGAAAATGAATATAGCTTGAGGAGTTTTGTTGAAATATGAGTTTATGAGAATATAGTATGACGTGTAAAATGTTTATGAATGTGGAATTTGTGAGAATTGTTCTCATGAAGGTTTGGATAGATCATTGAATAGTGATTTGTTAAAATGATGTATATGTATATGTATATGAGATAGCAATGGTAAGTATAGTTTTGTGAATGTTCAATGTAAATATGTGTATGATTTATGAAATCAGTGGGAATATATGAAGAATGCTCTGAGAAAGGAAAACAGGGTAAGAAAACAATAAAACATGATGCTAAAAGTATAAGGTATGATCTTTATGTAAAGTATATATTTTATATTTATTTGTATTACTAAGCTCTCGGGCTTAGCGCGGTGGTGTAATCGCGCAGGTGGTTATGCGGTTGATCTGGAAGTCCAACTGTTATGCCACGAGAAGGGTAAGAGTGTCTCGAGACCAACTAGAAGGTGATGCATACATGTGTGATTTTAATTATGTTGTATTTTTTTTATAAGAATAATGATTTTTGTAAATGCTCGTTAAATTAATGCAATATTGCTTAAACTTGGATAAAGGTTTTTAATTGGAAACAAAAAGTGACATTCTTATACTTTATATACGTATTGTATGTATACTTGGTATATGTATAGTACTTATATAGAGTATGGGGGTGTTACAATTATTTTGGTATCAGAGCTTAGGTTCGAGATTCCCGGCCTAAGTGAAATTAAAAAAAAAAATTTGAAGAGTTTAAATAGAATTAAAAAGGAAGAGTTTTGAAATGCAATTGATGATACATGCATATGCATTCACATCTAGGTTGGTCTCGAATTGGCATTATGTGATTTGTGATGTATCTGAATTACATGAGATAGATGATAGTGCGCAAATGAGGTTTTATATGAAAGCAAATTTTGAAATGTTGATAATTGAAAGGTGATTGCAATATAAAAGAATGATATGGAATTTATAAGTAAAAAGTTTGATTATTGACATGTGTTTGACATATAAAGAAATGGCTAGAAGAATAAAGTTGGAAATGAGTTAAAAACAAAATTAAGATTAAAGTATGTAATCTTTCCTCTACTATTTGAACCTCTTTCTAATAAACTTTATGTTTGGATTTCTAGAAAGAGGAAATATTGTTGGATGAGTAATATGGAAAGATATATTATTTAAATGAAAATAGTACGATGAATTATTGAATGAGTTGATTGGTATAGATTAAGTGTGATAATTTAAGGTGTGGATATGTAAAGTTAAGGTTTTGTTTAAAAGGAAAAATAGATGATGTTGGTTAAGTATAAAGAGATATTGGTGTTGTTGTATTGTTATTTTAATGCAAACATGGTGATTTCAATGTTAGCAATGTGATATGTTTGAATATTGTAAAAGCTCATGTAAATGATGGTAATATGTGATATTTAGAGTTTTGGAATGAGCTTAGTAATGGTGAAACATATATGTTTTGATGTTGCTTTGTGGTATATACATATAAGATGTTTTAAAGTTGATATTAAGAGAATGAGATGAATAAATTGAAGTTTAAGGAAACTAGTAAGTTGAAAATCTATAGTTTTAATGGAATGTGGATAAAGATCATTTAGATCTTGATAGTTTAATGTATTTAATACATGAGATATACGAAATGAATAGTAGTGCACATGAAAGTATTAAGAATTGGGGGATGAGATTGATAGTAGGAAAATTTGGTTTGAAATAAAAGAAAAGGAATTGAGCAAATGAAAATGAATATGAAAGATATGTTAAAGGTATTTAAAGATAAATGTGAGAGAGATATCACATTGGAAATGTGATTAAGATCTTTGTGAAATAATATTATAAGTAGAGTGTATATATTTATTGAAGTTAATGAATAACTTAAGTTATGTTAAAAGAATGAGAATGATAATAGTCAAAGGAAAGTGATAAATATTAAATTTGTATAAACTATATGCAAAAGAGAAATTTAATAAATTGCATAATTATGTGTATATATATAAAGGATATGTGAAAGGAATTTTCGATATGAATGTAATGAATATATGTAAGAAAGGTGGGAAGAGAGTCACATTATGAATATGTGTATATAATATGTTTATTATTTTATACCATTGTATGTTTAATGGTATTAGAAATGAGATTGCATATAGTAGTGGATCTAATAGAGATTAAATTTTTGTAGAATAGATTATGTGATGAAATAGAAAATGAGAATGGATTTGGGTGATATTGAACAGTGGAATTGTTATGGCAATAACTAAATGAGGCGATCATAAGATGTTTTGGAACTCAAAGTATTTGTGTGTATAAAAATTTTATGTATAAGTGTATAATAAGAAATGGTAAGGAAAGAGTAATGTATTGAAAAATTTTTAGAAAAGATGGATTGGAAATGGAGTAATGAATAAAACTTGTGTAAGATTTGTATATGATTGAAAGTTGGCGTAGAAAATGTTAAAGATAATATTATTGAACATGAGTTAGGTTAATGATGATCAAATAATCAAAAGCAAACTGTTTTGAGATGAAATTTAAAATGTGTTAACTCTTGGTGTAATAAAAGTTTGGAGAATATATATATATATAATTTTTGTGATACAATCTAGCCTTATAATCGTAAAGGCTGGAAATCAAATAATAGAAGAACAATATTGATTTACAAACCCCAGGCGTGATTGTTAATATATTATGGTAATATGATTTGGTTAGTGTGACTAGTTGATTAGTTTTATTATCGTCAGATTTAGAACTGAGATGATATAACTGTAGTACAGTTTTGGTGAGATTGATAACTATATTTCCAGAAACATGGTTAAAAGATATGATTGGTGAAGTTATATCTTATAATTTCTATGTTTAATATAAAAAAAATTTTAATTATAATTATGAGAGGTAACGCAAGGGAAGAGAATTGTGATAAGGTTTTCAACTATGAATTATGTGATAGAAAAATAATTATATAAATATAGTAATAATATGTGAAGTGAAGAAATAATAAAAGGAAATGATATGATTGAAACATGTCTAGATGATATGATTGAATAATGAGATGTTCAATATAATTGATGATATATGTGTATACTATCTTGATGTGATGAGAAACCATGATTGTTGGCAATGATGTTGGAAATGAATTATAATTGAGGTAGAATGCTTAATTGATTATGAGAAATGAATTGTGAAAAGATAAATAAACAGACTTGTCTGCCTCCTGCAGAACCATGCGGACCCATTGTGTTGGGCAACCGAACTTGGACTACCGATTTGGTTGGGGAAAAGTTCGTTTATGAAGCCATAGTGGTTGGCTATACTGATAAACTTTGAATGAGTATGAGAAATGATAATATAATTATAGAAATAATGAAATGTATATTTATAAGCATGATTCTTATTGATTAAATTTATGAATATAAAAAGATTAGAATGTGAATATAAATTTGACCTAATGAAATTAGGTTATATATATGTATATATTGTGTGAAATCCAATGATAAATTTCGATAAGTTAACTGTTAGTTTGAATCGAATAAGGTTTAAATGTTAGTATATTGTGATAGATAGATCGATTGATCTGGATTTCGCTAAAGTTGTGAGTCAATATTGAGATTTGATACGTACAGTTGTACTGGGAGTGTAAAATTTAAATAGTAATATGTATGATGTAATATTCTGGCTTATGAATAAACATAAATAAATTGAATTATATTATTTGTTCATGATGAGAAAAAGGGAAATGTTGTTTATCTGTTAAGAAAGTTTAAAGGTATTGTACTAATAATTATATTAAGTGAGAAGCAAGCTAAAGAAAGTAAGGATAATGTTATCCATTGAGGTTTGGTAAATGTTTATTTTGAAAGTGATTGTAAGAATGGAATAAACAATGCTAAGATATTAATTAGTGATTTTTGAGGTTAAAGTTAAGGAAATATCTCTAAAGAGATAAAGTGATAATCTGACTCTAGTACAAAGATAAAGGTCATTAGAGATGTTATGAGTTATCTTGATAGCTTTGTTGAGAAAGTAATAAGATGCAAAGATATATATATATATATATATATACCTATACAATGATGAATTATGAATTTCAGAGAAGATGAGTATCTCTAAGGGGGAGAGTAGAAGTTATGAGATTTGATGAAATGATAGTGTAAGAATACGAATGTTTTCATATGAAAATTAAAATGGTGATTTGTTTTAAATGGGTTGTTGTGGTGTTGGATAATTTCGAGGACGAAATTATTTAAGGGGGAGAGAATTGTAATATCCCCATATATGCCCTAGAAGTTTTGAATGTTGTTGTTGTTGTTGATGTTGTTGTTGTTGTTGTTGTTTTAAATGGGATTGAATGTATATGTTGATTTGAAAGAAAAAAAAAAGGAATTGGAAAGTGAATGCTTATGTATATGTGTTTTGGGAAAGAAAAGAGGGTTTAGAGAGAAATGTATATGTTGTTTATATGATAATATATATAACATATAAGTTGGTCAAGGGAGAGTCAATGCAAGAAGATATTTTCATTTGTGATAGGTGAAATTACTTATATGGGCATATAAGAGACAAGAGGTTAGTTAAATGGATAAGGGTATATAGGTAATTGTTTGGTTAAAAACTCTTGGTGGAGATTTAAAGAAGAATTGACTTTGTTTTCTTCATGATTTCTTCTTCTTCTCCATTGTTGGCCGGCTCCTCCATAGACAAAGGAAAGCAAGAGACAAAGAGAAGATCTTGAAGAGTTAAGCTAAAATTGAAGGAAGATTAAGTGATCAAGTGATGATTCAAGAAGTTTATAACTAAGGTAAGTTCTTTTCTTTGACTTCTTTTATTCTTTTGAAGTGGTATTTGAAGTTAATTAGGGTTTGTTGATTTGATGATGAGATGTGTTTAAAATGTGTTTTCAAGTTTTAAATTTGGTTTTAAGTTAAGAGTTTAAATAGGTGTTATTGTTGGAAGTGGTGGATGTTGATTTTGGAAGATGGAGAAGGATGTTGGTTTTAGGGTTTTGAGATAGTATGTGTTTAAATGTTTTGTGGATGTGTTTTAATAAGGTGAATATTGTGATAAACATGTAGAATTTGTGTTTAGAACATTGATTACATTCATTTGAACCATGCTATTTTGTGTATGATGAGTTTGAGTGCAATTAGAGGAGACTTGTGTATGTTAGGGTTTCAATCCATGAGTGACACGGCCAAAAGCAAGGAGAGACACGGCCAATTCATGAGAGACACGGCCAAGTCAAGGGAATTTTGGCCGTGTTGGGTGGATTTTGAGGAGACACGGCCGTGTTCTATGCTAGTGTTGGTCACTTCCAATTTGTTTTGAGAGACATGGCCACAAGCTTGGCCGTGTCCTGTGCCCGTGTTTGCTACTGAAATGTTGGATTGAGAGACATGGCCACAAGCTTGGCCGTGTCCCTTGTGTGTGTTGGTTACTGTGTTTGGTTTTTGTTCTTCTTAAATGATTGGAATTGAACTTACATTTGATAATGCATATGATATTATATGAACAAGGTTATATACTATGCATTGTAAGTCTTGTGAATGGTGATGTGTTATATGAATAATGTGAGTGATATGATGGGGTAATTGATTATGTATACTCGAATAATGAAAGGTTATAACATAAATTGAGATATGAGGCCATTGTGATTGGCAATGATAATTCAAATAACATGTGAAGCCATTGTTATTGGCTATGATGATTCAAATAACATGTGAAGCCATTGTTATTGGCTATGATGATTCAAATGGCATGTGAAGCCATTGTTATTGGTTATGATAATTCAATTGAGAATGAAATTGATAAATGAATTGTATAACTAATGTGTTATTCCATTTTCAGAGTTTGTTATTGGTGGCATGCCTAATATGAGTAACAATCTCTTGAAGTTAGGTTGGACTTGATCCTTGAAGCCAAGTTGGGTTGAAGTTTAACATGTTTTACTCCCCTTGAAGCTTGGTTGGGTCAAATCCTTGAAGCCTAATTGAGATGTTACAACCCTTGAAGCTAGGTTGGATTGGTTCTTGAAGCCAAGTTGGGTTGATACTTAGCATGCTTTGTTCCCCTTGAAGCTTGGTTGAACCTAAATCCTTGAAGCCTAGTTGGGATAATGATAAATGTGATGATTAAACCAAAGCATTAACTTTGATAATGGAATGGCATGTTAGTGTTTTGTTTGGGCCCGAGTCTGTTTTTATTGTTAATGTGATATCCAAATGTTGAACTAAATGAGTAATGAGATCTATGGTTGCTTTTGTTGGAAGTGTGTTTCATGATTGATAAATTTGTGAATAAAATAATGTTATGAAGTATGATTTGGTAATGTGTGTAATGATATATTGAAAATGAATATAGCTTGAGGAGTTTTGTTGAAATATGAGTTTATGAGAATATAGTATGACGTGTAAAATGTTTATGAATGTGGAATTTGTGAGAATTGTTCTCATGAAGGTTTGGATAGATCATTGAATAGTGATTTGTTAAAATGATGTATATGTATATGTATATGAGATAGCAATGGTAAGTATAGTTTTGTGAATGTTCAATGTAAATATGTGTATGATTTATGAAATTAGTGGGAATATATGAAGAATGCTCTGAGAAAGGAAAACAGGGTAAGAAAACAATAAAACATGATGCTAAAAGTATAAGGTATGATATTTATGTAAAGTATATATTTTATATTTATTTGTATTACTAAGCTCTCGGGCTTAGCGCGGTGGTGTAATCGCGCAGGTGGTTATGCGGCTGATCTAGAAGTCCAGCTGTTATGCCACGAGAAGGGTGAGAGTGTCTCGAGACCAACTAGAAGGTGATGCATACATGTGTGATTTTAATTATGTTGTATTTTTTTTTATAAGAATAATGATTTTTGTAAATGTTCTTTAAATTAATGCAATATTGCTTAAACTTTGATAAAGGTTTTTAATTGGAAACAAAAAGTGACATTCTTATACTTTATATACGTATTGTATGTATACTTGGTATATGTATAGTACTTATATAGAGTATGGGGGTGTTACAAGAGAAGTTAAAACCATACCACCATTACTTGACCATGATTAAGAAGAACTTTAAGGAGTGCAGGTTTATACACCTACCAAGAGAAGAAAACCAGATGGCTTATGCCCAAGCCACATTGGCTTCGGTATGGAAAAATCCTATCAACTTATTCCTTGATAGAGTGAAAATATAGTCATTGTTTTATGCAATTTTAACTTTGATTTTTAAATATTCTACAATTGAATTTAATGATTTTTCATTATTTGATTAGAATTACACTTTGTGAGCATGGGAGACAAGGCTAAACGTTTTTGATGATTAGCAAGGCAAAATTCAAAAAAAACAAGCAGAAATGAAGGCAAAATAAAGGCCACGACCGTGGCCTCCCAATGGCCACGGCCGTGGGATACATTTCACTACTGTCTGAGCAATTCAAAAGCCACGCCCGTGGCCCACCAGGCCGACTCGTGTAGCTGAAAAGTTTGACGAAATAGGCAGCCTTCACACAGGCCACGACCGTGGCACTCCAAAGGCCACGACCGTGGCCCTTATTTTATGATTTGTGAGCTGCAAATGTTGAAGATGAACTCACCAACCAAGACTTGTTTAAGCCTTTTTCAGTTTTTCTCCACTACAGAAGTTTCCAAGCACTCTATATAAACACATTTCCTCCAAGGATTCAAGAGCATGAATGAAGAGAATATGTAATAGATTAGATTAGATTCATCCAAATAAATTTAGTATAGAATGGTGAAATTCTGTTTCAAGGAGGAGCTCAAGATCCAAGTCAAGATCTTCTTCAAAGAAATAGAGTTTGATCTTTCTTGTTCCTTTTAAATTATGTTTTCATTTACCATTTTGAATATTTGTAATGATTTTATTTCAATAATGAAGAACTAATCCTTTTTAGGGTTGGTCCCTTTAATTGAATTTATCATGGAGCTATAAATGTCTATTTGGTTAATTTAGTTATCCTTTGATTATTTTGTTGTCTTTAATCTTAATGTTTTATTATTTGGCCAATGATTAATTGATTTGAGATGTCGTGTGATGGAGCGAGAGTGGAAGCATGACATTAGTCCAAGGAGATAACAATCTTAAGTAAGTTTCTCACTTAGAGATAAGGTTAAACCCTTAAGAGGTTAATTCAAGATTCTCATAAAACTTAATGAATTGATTTAATTATTTATGATCACGAGAGTAGACATAAGGATTAAGTCAATATTAGTTCTAGTACTTGAGAGAGACTTGAGCTTGATTTAGGATAATCTAACCATTAATTGAAAGGAAAACTGAATTAAATCAATATCTTAGAAAATCCATGATAAATCAATAATGGAGACTAAACCCTAAGTTTTAAATCGTAAGAAATTTATTCTTAATTTATTGTCATTTTAGCTAGTTAAATCATAAATTAAATTTGATTATCCAAATATTAATCGGTTTAATTGTTTGTTACTTAGAATTAACCTCCTCGTGGGAACGATACTCTACTCATCATTATATTACTTGTTAACGATCTGTGCACTTGCAGATAGTGAGGCTGAGACCGCAACAAGTTTTTGGCGCCGCTGCCGGGGAGGCAATCATTCTGATATTAATAATATTAAACTGTTATTGCTTTGGATTTTTACTTTTATTTTTTTTAAATTTTAAAGGTTACATGCGTAGCAATCCAAACACTCAACTTGTACCCTATAATCCTGAAATTGAGAAATTTTGTAGAAAGCAAAACAAGGAAAGAAGAGAAAGACAAAGAGGAGAAGGAACTTCAACTGAAATCCATTTAGAAGAAGGAGCATTTTCTGAAGAAGAAGAAGAAGAAATCATGGGAGATCCACAGAACATGACCTTGAAACAATATGCTATGCCATCTGCTCACCCAAGATCTAGCATAGTCAAACCTCCTGTGCAAGCCAACACATTTGATCTAAAACCAGCTCTTATTAATTTAATTCAGCAATCTGTTTTTCATGGATTACCACATGAGGATGCTTATGCTCATATTTCAAATTTTTTAGAAATGTGTGATACATTTAAAATTAACGGTGTATCTGATGATGCTATTAGGTTGCGACTTTTCCCAGTCTCATTAAGAGATCAAGCAAAAGATTGGCTCATTTCGAAGGCACCGGGTACATTCTCCACTTGGGATCAATTAGCCGCTGCATTTTTGGCAAAATACTTTCCACCTGCAAAGACAGCTAAATTAAGGAATGATATCACAAGTTTCATTCAACAAGATGGGGAGAGATTATATGAAGCTTGGGAACGGTTCAAGAATTTGCAAAGAAAATGTCCTCACCATGGAGTCCCAGAATGGCTTTTAATTCAAACCTTTTATAATGGACTTCATCCAAATATTAAGGGGATGATTGATGCAGCAGTAGGAGGTGCTCTAATGAACAAAGTTCCTTCTGAAGCAACTGATTTAATTGAAGAAATGGCTGCAAATAATTATCATTGGACTTCAGAAAGAGGTATGCAAAAAAGAGTTGCAGGTTTACATGAGATTGACAATTTTTCTTTACTTGCAGCTAAAGTGGATACAATTGCCAAGAAATTGGAGCATGTCAATTTATCATACACGTCATCTCAAAGTTGTGAAGGATGTGGAGGTAACCATGATGTAGCTGATTGCAAGATAATGGAGCACGTTCAGTTTGTAGGGAATCAAAATGGAGGTCCAACTTTCCCACAAGGAAACACTTACAACCCTACATGGAGAAATCACCTTAATTTGGCATGGGGAAATCAAGGCAGTCAAAAAGCACCATATCAACCACAATACATGAAAAATCAAAATCAAGGCTTCCATCCTCCTGAAAAGCCATCATATGAAGTAGCATTGGAAAAATTCATTGGAGCAACATCGGAAAGATTTGATAGAATGGAAAAGCAACATGAAAGATTAGAGCAAAAGATTGAGCTTCTATCAACTCAAAATAGAAGTCTTGAAACACAGATAGGTCAAATTGCAAGTTCTCTCCATAACCGGAATCAAGGAGCTCTTCTGAGTCAGACAGAAATCAATCCAAGAGAGCATTGCAAGGCTGTGACCTTAAGGAGTGGTTTGCAACTAGATGATCCTTCACCAACCCAAATCCCAAAATTGGTAAAGGAAAAAGAAGAAGAAGTCAAAGAGAAGGAAGAACCAAAAGAAGCACTCAAACCATATGTTCCTCAAATTCCTTTTCCTCAAAGACTTAAGAAGCAAAAATTAGATAAGCAGTATGAAAAATTTTTAGAAGTTTTTAAACAACTTCACATTAATATTCCTTTTGCAGAAGCTCTTGCACAAATGCCAACTTATGTGAAGTTTCTTAAAGAACTGCTATCCAATAAAAGGAAACTGGAGGATAATGCAAAAATTGCATTAACAGAGGAATGTAGTGCGGTGATCCAAAACAAGCTTCCATCAAAGTTAAAAGATCCAGGGAGTTTTTCTATACCTTGCACCATTGGTTAAGTTGATTTTCGTAAAGCATTATGTGATTTAGGAGCTAGTGTGAGTCTAATGCCTAGTTCTATTTGTAGGAAACTTGGCTTCACACAATTACAACCAACAAAAATGTCTCTTCAATTAGCTGATCGATCCATAAAATATCATGTTGGCATAGTTGAAGATGTACTTGTGAAAATAGATAAACTCTACATTCCAGTAGATTTTGTAATTCTGGAAATGGATGAAGACATTGAAATTCCTCTCATTTTCGGAAGGCCATTTTTAGCTACAGCTGGAGCCATGATAGATGTTCGAGGGGGAAAACTTACTCTCCAAGTAGGAGAAGAGAAAGTGGAATTTAACTTGACAAAAGCAGCAAAACATCCAGCAATTCTTGATGATTTTTTTCTAATTGATGTTATAGATGAATGTGTGCAGGAAATAGGTGACCAAATGCATGCTGATCCTTTGGAAATATGTCTTGCACAACATTCTACATTTGAGGGAAACAAAGAAATAGCCACTGATGTTTTATCATTTCAACAAAATCCACTCATGTACTTTCAAAGATTCGAACCTCTTGAAAAAGGTAAAACTTTACCACTACCATCCATTGATAGGGCACCAGAATTAGAATTGAAACCTCTTCCAAATCATCTCAGGTATGCATATCTTGAAACAAATAATTCTTTGCCTATTATTGTCAGTGCTAAGTTGTCTAAAGATCAATTAAGTCAAACCTTGAATTTAATTAGACAATATAAAAAAGCTATAGGTTGGACTATATCTGATATTAAGGGAATTAGCCCTTCAATTTGTATGCATAGAATATTGTTGGAAGAAAATTCTAAACCTGTGATAGACCAACAAAGAAGATTAAATCCAAATATGAAGGAGGTAGTAAAAGCAGAAATAACTAAGCTTTTAGATGCAGGAATTATTTATCCCATTTCTGATAGCTCGTGGGTAAGTCCTATACATGTGGTTCCAAAGAAAGGAGGGATGACAGTTATAACAAATGAAAATAACGAATTAATCCCTTCAAGAACAGTCACTGGATGGCGAGTTTGTATAGATTATAGGAAATTGAATAAAGCTACCAGAAAGGATCATTTTCCATTACCATTCATTGATCAAATGTTGGAAAGACTTGCAGGAAATGCTTATTTTTGTTTATTGGATGGTTATTCAGGATATTTTCAAATTCCTATAGCACTAGAAGATCAGGAGAAAACTACATTCACATGTCCTTATGGCACTTTTGCCTATCGAAGAATGCCTTTTGGATTGTGCAATGCACCAGCAACCTTCCAACGATGCATGATGGCCATATTTTCTGATGTTGTAGAATCAATGGTTGAAATTTTTATGGATGATTTTACAGTTTATGGTTCAACTTTTGATCATTGTTTACAACATTTGGAACAGGTACTGAAAAGGTGTGATGAAACTAACCTTGTCCTAAACTGGGAAAAATGCCACTTTATGGTAGAAGAAGGAATTATACTTGGACATAAGTTTTCAAAAGAAGGAATTGAAGTAGATAGAGCAAAAGTGGAAGTCATTGAAAAATTACCACCGCCAACCAACGTGAAAGGAGTTCGAAGTTTCTTAGGACATGCAGGGTTTTACAGACGCTTTATAAAAGATTTTTCAAAAATTACTAAACCTTTGTGTGAATTATTAAATAAGGATGCTGTTTTTAATTTTTCTAATGAATGTTCAATTGCCTTTAACAGGTTAAAAGCAGCACTCACAACAACTCCTATTATATCACCACCAGATTGGTCTTTGCCATTTGAACTTATGTGTGATGCCAGTGATTACGCAATTGGGGCAGTTTTGAGTCAAAGAAAGGATAAGAAAAATCATGTCATCTACTACGCAAGCCGAACCCTTGATGATACTCAAATCAATTATGCCACTACAGAAAAGGAAATGCTTGCCATAGTATTTGCATTGGATAAATTTCGATCTTATCTTTTAGGTTACAAAGTTATTGTTCATACTGACCATGCAGCTATCAGGTATCTCATGAACAAAAAGGAAGCTAAACCAAGACTGATTAGGTGGATTTTGCTCTTCCAAGAATTTGATCTTGAAATTAGAGATAAAAAAGGAGCAGAGAATCTTGTAGCAGATCACCTATCCAGAATCGAGAAGCAAGCAACTCAGAATATTTTGCCTATTGCTGAATCACTCCCTGATGAACATTTGTTTTCCATTAAACATTACATCCCTTGGTATGCTGATTTTGTGAATTATTTGGCAGGTGGTGTCCTTCCATCAGAATTGACTTATGCTCAACGAAAGAAATTTCTTTCTGATGTTAAACATTACATATGGGAGGAACCATTATTGTTTAAACATTGTGGGGATGGAATGATTCGCAGGTGTGTTCCAGAAGAGGAAATGAAGAGTATTTTACAATTTTTCCATTCAAAAGAATGTGGGGGACATTCTGGTACGTCTAAGACAATTGCTAAGATTTGGCAATCTGGATTCTTCTGGCCAAGTATGTATAAGGATGCCAAAAATTTTGTTCAATCATGTGATAGATGCCAAAGGGTAGGAAATATTTCAAAAAGATAAGATATGACACTTAACTCCATTTTAGAAGTTGAATTGTTTGATGTTTGGGGAATTGATTTTATGGGACCATTTCCACCATCATTTAATAATCAATACATTTTAGTGGCTGTAGATTATGTTTCAAAGTGGGTAGAAGCAATAGCTAGTCCAACAAATGATTCTAAGGTTGTGACCAGATTTGTAAAGAAAAATATTTTCACTAGATTTGGAGTCCCTAGGGCCATAATTAGTGATGGAGGTACTCATTTTTGCAATAAAACTTTTGAATCTTTTCTTAGGAAATATGGAGTACAACATAAGGTGACAACACCTTATCATCCTCAAACTAGTGGACAAGTGGAGATTTCTAACAGGGAGCTTAAGTGGATCTTAGAGAAAATTGTTAGTACTTCAAGGAAAGATTGGTCAATCAAGTTAGATGATGCTCTTTGGGCTTATAGGACAGCATTTAAGACTCCGATCGCATGTCACCCTATAGACTTGTCTTTGGAAAAGCATGCCATTTACCAGTTGAGCTAGAATATAGGGCATATTGGGCTATTAAGCAATTGAACATGGATTGGAATAAGGCAAGGCAAAAGCGACTTTTGCAATTGAGTGAATTAGATGAGATTAGGTTTCAAGCTTATGAGAATGCTAAAATTTATAAAGAAAGAACAAAGTCATGGCATGATAGATTTATAAATTTTAAGCAATTTCATGAAGGACAACAGGTTTTGTTATACAACTCAAGATTAAGACTATTTCCTGGAAAGCTTAAATCTCGTTTGTCTGGACCCTTTACAATTGTCAAGGTTTATCCTTACGGTGCATGTGATATTCAAAATCAAAAGGGAGAGATCTTCAAGATTAATGGACAACGACTAAAACCTTATCTCATTAGTGATCCCATAGATGCTGGAGCCATCTATCATTTCAACTCATAAGTGTCTACACGAGTCGATGTCAAGCTATCGACGATAAATTTAGCGCTTTTTGGGAGGCAACCCAATTCTTTTCCCTTGTGTTCTTTTCGATTAATTTTTCATTTCAAACTTTTTAATAGATTGTGTTTACATTTTGTTTTGAAGGTGATCACAAGTGCATATACACAAGAAATGGAAGGAATTCAGATGCCACGACCGTGGCCATCCATCCCCAGGGCCATGGGATTCAATTTGGAACTGTAAAAATTGAAACGGAGGAAAAATTTTGATAAAACAGCAAGGAATCAGAAGCCACGGCCGTGGCACTCCAAAGGCCACGGCCGTGGGATCCAGAACACGGCTGCCACAATTCCATTCTCAAAGAAACCATGGAGGCAGAAGCGAAACCAAGGCCATGACCGTGGCACCTGAAGGGCCACGACCGTGGCCTCCCATGCAAACTGCCTTTGACCAGTCAAACAAGGGCCACGACCGTGGCCTGCCAAGGACTATATAAACATCTCATTTTCTCTCCTTCCTTACCCTAGCCGCCCAATTTTGAAAGCCACGACCAAAACCTCTCAACCCACGCCCTAAACTTCAATTTTCATTCACTTTTCTTAGATTCTTCTTTATTTTCTTCAAATTAACAACAAAAATGGTGAGAAGCAAGACTATAGCCACAAAATCAAAGGGAAAATCAAAAGGTGGGGAATCAAAGGGAGATGGGTCTAAAAGAAGACGCCAAGAAACATCTTCCTCATCATCATCTACACGATCTCCACCACCATCTCCAGGACCAAGCAGGTATCATGAAATTCATTTTCAGGATGAAGAACAACGACAAAGGTACCAAAGTTTAAGTTCGAGAAAAATTATTCCTTCCCGGTTTATTGATGGAAATGTTGTGAGAAAATTAGGATGGAATAATGAATTGCTGAAAATGTTTACTGATATGCAATGGCTTATGTTTGCTAGTATGTGTTTCCCCACTTATGCTGAATTAACCCTTGAATTCTTGAGTAGTTTTAAATTTTTTCCACCCAATTTTCAAGCTGGATTCAATGGGAGAATGGAATTTAGATTGGGAAATCAAAATTATAATTGGCTTATGCTTGAGTTGGGGGATGCACTTGGATTATCGAATTTGCAGGGGATACCTGGTAGAATGGAGGAGTTTGATGAAAATTCCACATGGACTAGATTAGGAGGCACGAGACGATTCAATAGCAAAATATCTAAGGCCTCTAATTTTACAAACCCATTCTATAGGTATATTCATATTGTGCTAGCAAACACCATTTTTGGAAGAGGTGAGAGTCAAGGAAATGTTAATTTAAAAGAATTGCACTTCTTTTATTGTGCCATGGAGGAAAAAGTGTTTAATGTGGGTTATTGGTTTGCTAGAAGATGTGAGGAAGTGATTAGACAACGGAGTAGAAAAATTGTAATTGGGGGAATGATCACAAAAATTGCACATTATCTAAATATTAGATTTGATCACCTTGTTCCCATACCTGGTAAAATTACAATTGATATGATCACTGTTTTAGCCATGCGGATAGCAAGAAAAAGAGGGAACCATTATGAGATTCTAGGGCCACCGGACGCAGATATAAACATTGACATAGATGAGTTTGTTTGGAGAAGGGGGAGAGTTTGATGAACCTGAAGATCAACCACCACCTCCACCTTTTGAGGCTGGTCCATCCGCACCACCACCATCCGAAGCCGGACCATCTGCTCCACCACCAAACACATTTGCATATATTGCTAACAGACTTGACTCTTTTGAAAATGAAATGAATCGCAGGAATGAAGTCTGGGAGCAACGTTTTGATAGTATGGAGCAACGGTTCGGAGGAGTTGAGCACGAGGTACGTACCATTTCTACTCAGATGATGAGCCTTAGTGAACAGTTCAACATTTTCTTTGCTCAATTTGGACTGCACTACCCACCTCCGCAGCAACCACCTCCTTCTGGTGATGACCCTGATGCAGGCACCCACTGAGACAGTGTGATTGAAAGTTTGGGGGAGTTTTCTGAATGTTTAAATCTTATGCACAATTTGGTTATTTTTTTTTATATATTTTGTTTAATTTGGTTACTTTGTTTAATTATGTTTTTGTTTTTATGGCACTTCTCTGTTTTAAACTCTGCTTTTGGTTACTTATGGTTTAATTTTTGTTTAGTATTTTTATTTCTTTATATGTTCTTTTATATGTTAAAATTTGATTCAGTTAAGTTTTATTTCTAAAAGTTAAAATTACGTGGAATAATGATACCTTATGAATTTTAATATTCCAAATGAGCTCTTCAACGCAATTAAAAGTGGTTCGTTATTAAATTTTAGATGGAGTTTATATTTTTACCTAGGCCTAGAACATGTTTAAAAGAGCTTTTGAGGCGAAAAAGAATCAAGCTAGATAAAAGGGAAAAATGATTTAGGCATTGTTTGAAAAGCCAAATCCTTATATCCACCACATTTGAACATTGTCTCTAGCTGTCCCTTTTGAGCCTAAATCAATATTTTAGCTTGAGAATTTATTGACACTTTAAAAGCAATAAAAACCACCCTTTTCAAGGTTAACTATCTTTTGAAAAAGTTACTATGAGGATACAAGTTACAAATAAGAAGCTCCTAAAGTTTAAAGTTTGGGGGAGTTTTACATATATATATATATATATATATATAAACACACTCCCTAAAAAGAAAGAAAGGAGCAAAGCATTCAAAAAAAAATCCTCTACAAAAGTTACAAAAAAAAAAAAAAAATAGAAGATACTTAACCTATTTTTATCTAAACCTTATTTTAGCCTATACCTTTTAAACCTCATTACAAGCCTATTAAAGACCTTTTGATTTCCCTTAATCTAGTGTGGTCTATTAGTGGAGAAGGCTCGATTAAGCATGCATATGAGACTAGGATATTTAATAATAAAAAAAATTGCTTATCTAAAATTTGATGATTGATTGCAATTAATTAAGTTCTTGAGTAAAGGAGGAAAAGAATGAAGTAAGGTAAAATTATGAAGCTAATTGCAACTTAAGGTTTTAAAACTTGTATTGTTTAAAATTTTGCATATAAACTAACATATAGAGAAATATATATAAACTCTAAAATGCTTGAGGACAAGCAATAATTCATGTTTGGGGGAATTTGATAGAGTGAAAATGTAGTCATTGTTTTATGCAATTTTAACTTTGATTTTTAAATATTCTACAATTGAATTTAATGATTTTTGATTATTTGAGTTAGAATTACACTTTGTGAGCATGGGAGACAAGGCTAAAGGTTTTTGATGATTAGCAAGGCAAAATTCAAGAAAAACAAGCAGAAATGAAGGCAAAATAAAGGCCACGACCGTGGCCTCCCAATGGCCACGGCCGTGGGATACATTTCACTACTGTCTGAGCAAAGAACAAGAAGAAAATAAGCTTGGCAGCTTCATTTCAAAAGCCACGCCCGTGGCCTCCAAAGGGCCACGGCCGTGGCCCACCAGGCCAACTCGGGTAGCTGAAAAGTTTGACGAAACAGGCAGCCTTCACACAGGCCACGACCGTGGCACTCCAAAGGCCACGACCGTGGCCCTTAATTTATGATTTGTGAGTTGCAAATGTTGAAGATGAACTCACCAACCAAGACTTGTTTAAGCATTTTTCAGTTTTTCTCCACTACAGAAGTTTCCAAGCACTCTATATAAACACATTTCCTCCAAGGATTCAAGAGCATGAATGAAGAGAATATGTAATAGATTAGATTAGATTCATCCAAATAAATTTAGTATAGAATTGTGAAATTCTGTTTCAAGGAGGAGCTCAAGATCCAAGTCAAGATCTTCTTCAAAGAAATAGAGTTTGATCTTTCTTGTTCCTTTTAAATTATGTTTTCATTTACCATTTTGAATATTTGTAATGATTTTATTTCAATAATGAAGAACTAATCCTTTTTAGGGTTGGTCCCTTTAATTGAATTTATCATGGAGCTATAAATGTCTATTTGGTTAATTTAGTTATCCTTTGATTACTTTGTTGTCTTTAATCTTAATGCTTTTATTATTTGGCCAATGATTAATTGATTTGAGATGTCGACATTAGTCCAAGGAGATAACAATCTTAAGTAAGTTTCTCACTTAGAGATAAGGTTAAACCCTTAAGAGGTTAATTCAAGATTCTCATAAAACTTAATGAATTGATTTAATTATTTATGATCACGAGAGTAGACATAAGGATTAAGTCAATATTAGTTCTAGTACTTGAGAGATACTTGAGCTTGATTTAGGATAATCTAACCATTAATTGAAAGGAAAACTGAATTAAATCAATATCTTAGAAAATCCATGATAAATCAATAAAGGAGACTAAACCCTAAGTTTTAAATCGTAAGAAATTTATTCTTAATTTATTGTCATTTTAGCTAGTTAAATCATAAATTAAATTTGATTATCCAAATATTAATCGGTTTAATTGTTTGGTACTTAGAATTAACCTCCTCATGGGAATGATACTCTACTCATCATTATATTACTTGTTAACGATCTGTGCACTTGCAGATAGTGAGGCTGAGACCGCAACATTCCTCAAGCCTCTAATTTTGACCAGCTCATCAACTCCTTGCTATGAATAAGAGACAATCATGGAAACTGATACAGACCATGATGCATGGCATGATACTATAAGATGGTTTTTGGAGGAAAGGGAATACCCGTTGGGGGCAACAAAGAAAGAAAGAAGAGCCATAAGGCAGTGGTCCTTACAATACATCACCTTCCATGGAGAGTTATATCGAAGATGGCCTGATGGGGTACACTTGAGATGCTTGAGGAAGCCTGAAGTAAAGCATATCATGTCAGAAATACACGCGGGAAGTTACGGTCCACACATGAGTGGTTTAGCCTTTGTTAAGAAGATAATTCGACAAGGTTACTACTGGTTGACTGTGGAGAGAGATTGTATTGAGTTTGTAAAGAAGTGCCAACAATGTCAAATGTATGGTAATTTGAATCACATGCCTCCTGAAGAATTGCATTCTATGTCTTCACCCTAGCCCTTTGCCACTTAGGGGATCGACATTATAGGAGAGATACATCTGACAGCCTCAAACGGTCACCGTTTTATTGTAGTAGCGGTAGATTATTTTTCAAAATGGGTCGAAGCCGAATCCTTCAACAAATTGGGGGCAAGTCAAATGGCTAGATTTATTGAAAATAACCTCATATGTAGGTATGGGGTCTCGCACAGTGTGATATCAGACAATGGGGTACATTTTTAAGGAAATGTTAAAGACTTATTCTCCAAATACCAAATCCATCATCACCGATCTTCTCCTTATAGACCAAAGGCTAATGGTGTGGTACAAGCAAAAAATAAGATGATTAAGCAAATTCTGTCCAAGATGACCAAGACATACAATGATTGGTTAGAGATGCTTCCTTTTGCTTTGTGGGGATATAGAACAAGTTCTCAAACACCGACTTCTATATGAATTTTTATGTTGAAGTATAAAATCTCCTGGCTTCTATATGAAATCATGGCATGAAAAGAGATTTATATGGGATGATTGGCTATTCCAAAATTGACAAGGAAAAGTGTGAGACCAAGATGCGCGAGGATAGGAAATTGGCCACGAAAGGGTCTTGAATTACCGCGTTGCCTTTGGTTTTGTATATTAGTGATACTGTGGAAATATTGAATGTGAAGAGGAAAGGCCAATAATTGTAACGTAGGAATAATAATGATGATAGAAACCAAAAAGAAAAGTTGCAATAAAGATGCAAATTATATATCATCATTATTATTTTTATCATTATACTTATTATACAATATTTCCTCAATTGATACAATACTGATAGATCACTAAGAATGAGGAGGTGGGTCATGATCAAAAAAAGCCTTAAAAAGTCATCGCCTATTAAAGAGGGAGGCATATCACCCATCTCGAGTCCACCGAAGTAGGAGCACCTGAATCTCTATTACTTTGAAATTCAAATCTGTAACGCTTCTCATCCGAAGTTGATGAAAGGATCTCATGCTCATCAACTTGGGGGCCTCTAGGTGACAAAGCACCAGGATCTCTGACCCCCTAAAACCGAAAGTCTCAAAAATCTTGCTTTAACTGGTGATATAATTTTTCAAAATGGGCAACGTGTTGATGACTAGCAGCTAACTCTTCTTAAAGTTTCTTGTTTTGTTGCTCAAGCATCCACTGTGAGCCAGAAGGAAAAAGAGTAAGAGCATACATAATCTTGCATACATGTAGCATAAATTATCATGGAATAAGAAAACCTACCAAGTAATTCATATCAACGCCCTGTGGATGAGATGGCATATCCAGTTGATTAGAATGAGCAAATGGAGGAGCAGTAAAAGAAGGTCCAGCCTCATGACCAAATGAGCCAGTAGCCTGCAACAATCATTAAAAAAGTCAAAACAAGTTAAGAAAGAAGCAATTGCCATGGAAAAATGGTAAAAGTTTACCTGAGAAGTGCTAGCCCCGAGATGTGAGACAGACTCTCTTCCCTCTCTGTGATACTCTTCATATATATCATCATTTTCCTCGGGAATCTCCCTTACACCAACAAGAGATACATCAAAGTTCAAGAGTCCTATTCGAATAAAATGGGTATAAGATGCACCCAGTGGATAGAGAAAGGTTTCAACATCATAACTGTGCTGAGCCAACCACCATGCATTCTCCAGCATTGATGTGATATTTAAAGTAAACTCCGAGAAACTCATCGGGATCCTGCGTCACTCGGGACCAAGGAACCACTCATACACTCTCTCCCCGAGAAACTAGCCACTAAACACAGGGTCGGCAATGACTCGGCGGGTATGTTGAAAAGGCAATGCGACATTCATGGAAGAAGTCCAGTTCATCCGCTCTTCTGTGTTCCACCAGGCCAAATTGACCTACAAAATGACATAAGGTAAGTGAACTTTTATATAAATTTTAAAGTATACTAATGCTATTTTACCTGGCCCCAGGTTAAGCAACTCAAGAGACAGCGCTGGGTGTGCACATGGTGAGAGCCGGGAACTGCTACACGATCCGACAACCAAAAATTCAATCTCGGATACCAGACTCTCTCTCGGGAAATGCCAGGCACCCTCACAAGATTATGCTCATATGCCCATACCTACAATAATGATGAAAATAAAATTCATACAAGAATAAGAATGGAATTGACATTGGTAGAAGAAGAGTACCTTGACAACCACCATAAAGCCAACAAAAGACTTCTTATGTCTGCAAATGGTAAAGACAGGTAAGGCCAGCTTCACCCTAGCCATAAAATGGTACCATACTCATATCAGTAAGGGCCCTCAACACCGATAAATGGATGGCAAATTCGATGCTAAATAAAATGGTCAACTCGAGCAAATACAGTAAAAATCCTCGAACATATTGCTTCGCTGTTTCCCTATGAACCCGTCCTTTGTAGTTCATCCAATAACTTCGAATCAGCTCAATTTTTATCTTGAAAGGCCCTTTAAATGATGGTTCCATACTGATTAACTGTTGGACTTCTTCGAATGTTAGAATATCATTGGTAAGAGGGACCGAAAGGCCATAATACCGGATACCAGTTATGGATTTATAATCGACTGGCCCAATGGTCATTTCTCCTATAGGTAGGTGAAAAGTATGGGTCATGTCCATCCCCCGCTCTGACAATGCTTGAACTACACTCCTATCTATCAGACACTCCTCGGATGGTAATTGCAAGATAAATTTTTCAAAACCACAATCTCCGATAATCCGTTTTACCCGAGAAGGTGCTACATCATACCATTGTCGGGCTTTATAGACACACCCTCTACCCCGGATAATGCAATGATCACACTAACACGGAGCCAGGTAAGTTAACACAAGGTAAGTATATCGTCATATCAACACCACTGATTTTTAGGCTAAATTTATTTATGTTCTATTTTTAGTCTATCTATTTACTTGTTTGTTAAATTCTTAAATATAGTCATCTAATTAATTTATTTTTCCTAAATCTTAAATCTTAAAAAAATAAAGAACACAAAAATGAAAAATAATTTGCTGTTAAAATAAATAATTGAATCATTACCTTGGTTTTTTTATTTGAACTGCGATGAAGCTGCATCCCAGATAGTAAACTTATAGTTCCATTTTCATGCCGTCAAATAAACTCCAATAACTCAGCATTAGATCGAGTTCCGGATCTCAAAGCATGCATTTTCTCCTCAACTCTATGTTAAACTCTCTGATATCAAAATATGTGTAATTGTGGATGAAAAGAAGAGATGAGCCAAGTTTTATATAGATAAATTGCAAAGGAAAAAGCCAAATAAAAAAGAGAAAAATAGTATTCTCGTGAAAAAAGTAAATGTTACTATTGATAAATAGTAACTGAATAGTTGGTGAATAGTGCATAAATAGTGACTACACATTAAATAAACTCAATTATTCAGATATTTGCGTGTATATAAATATTTTTGCACTTTTAAATATTTTTACACGCTGGGGGCAAGAAGATATGGGCATGGTAAAAATTAGCTAAATTTTTTGTAAATTCCTTTAGTATCCTACAATTATTTTTTTCAGATAATCAAATCTCTCTTAAGTCTAGAACTTAGCTTAAGTCCAGAACCTAAATTCCCTCCTAAGTCCAGAACTTACCTCGGGTCCAAAACCCAAATTATTTTTAAGTCCAAAACTTAGCTTAGGTTCAGAACCTAAATTCTCTCTTAAGTCCAGAACTTACCTCGGGTCCATAACCCAAATCATTTTTAAGTCCAGAACTTAGCTTAGGTGCAGAACCTAAATTCCCTCTTAAGTCCAGAACTTACCTTGGGTCCAGAATCCAAATTATTTTTAAGTTCAGAACTTAGCTTAGGTCTAGAACCTAAATTCTCTCTTAAGTCCAGAACTTATCTTAGGTCCAGAACCTAAATTCTCTCTTAAGTCCAGAACTTAGCTGGAGTCCAAAACTCAAATTATTTTTAAGTCCAGAACTTAGCTTAGGTTCAAAACCTAAATTCTCTCTTAAGTTTAGAACTTAGCTCGGGTCTAAAATCCAAATCTCTCTTAAGTCTAGAACTTAGCTCTAGTCCAGAACCCAAATTACCCTTAAGTCTATAACTCAGCTCGGGTCCAGAACCAAAATTATCCTTAAGTCCAGAACTTACTCCGGGTCTAGAACCCAAATTCTAAATCTAGCTCGGGTCTAGTGTCACATCCCAAAGTATAGGTAGTCGAGTATTAGGCAAGAAGGACATAAATAAGTGGTCAAATAGAGGCTCGAGATAGTCAAAAACAAAATCGGTGTGCAAAGGAGGCCCGTGAAGTCGACGGGACCTAAAGGTAATTTTTCGAAAGGCTAAGGACCTAAGAGTAATTTCCAAAAGTTTTGGGGAGGTGACTGTAATTTCCAAAAGTTTTGGGGAGGTGACTGTAATTTCCAAAAGTCATACTGGATGTTCTTAATAGTGCACATAACAGATTCCAAAAATGGAAAGTAGAGAAAATTGGGTCGCAACTACGCGTAACGGTTTTTCCAGAAAACGCACGGTTTGGGAGATATAGGAGATTTTGACTAGGGGCATTTTGGTCATTTTTATTAAGATTTATACATGAATCCAAAGTAGAAAATAAACATAAGAGTAAGTAGAGAACGTCGAGGGATTGAATATGAAACGATAGTCAGTAGAAACGGAACCCGGGCAAAACCCGAGCAAAGAAAGGACCTAAAGGGAATTTTGTAAAAAGTCGAGGGCTTATTGGTAATTTTTCAAAACGACTTGGAAACCTAAAATAGACCTTAAAAAAAGAAAGTAGAGGTCGAGAGGATCAAAACTATACGTAGTTTGCCTCGTGGAATTGTACGGGTTAAAAGTTACGAACAAATAATCGCCAGAGGGTAGTTTGGTCTTTTCACACCTTAGACCATAGATATTTCAACACAAGATGGTGGAGGGGCCAAAATATAATTAAAAGAAAGTTTAAGGACTTGGGTTTTTAAATAAATAAAAGTAGGAGACATTTGGCCTAATGAAAAGTGGACATTTAAAAGTTATAATAAAGAAGAAAGAGAAAAGTGTGAACATTTGGCTTTAAACCATTCATTCCTCCAAAGGTGACCATCATTTCCCTTATATATATATATATATCATGATATGAAGAACAAACTCTCTCTTTTCCACTTGCAAATTTCGGCCACAATAAGAAAATACCAAAGGACTTCCAAGTTTTTTTCAAGTTTGATTTTTCAAGGTAAGTTTTAAGGTTTTCAAGTATGTAGACTTTAATTTTAGTATCAATTTTAGGTATTTATATATTTATTGGGAGATTGGAGATTAGAGTCTTTATGTGGAATTGGAAAAAAATTTAAGTAAGTAATGAGATTAATTGATTAAATGGAAGAATCAAGATGTATAAAGTTTAATAAGGTTGGATTAGGGTTTCGGTTGAAAAGAAATGGAGGATAACTTATTATTTTAAATTTCTAAGGTTTATATTTAAGATTGTGCTTTTGAATATCTTGAAGGAAAAACAAAGATTAAGGAAGGAGAAGAAGGAAAAGTAAAAGTGAATTAAAAGAGCAAGGTTTGGTACTTTAACCATTGAACTCCTTTTGAAATTTTTCTGTTTTACAATTAGTAAAATGCTGTGACTTTTATGATTTTTAATTAAATATAGAAAAATTATCTTGAGTTGAATTTTGGATATGTTGTTTTTTAATAAGTCTATTATTTGAGAAAAATAATTTGGAACCACATTGATTGAATTTAATTTACGGAATTTATAAAATTCAAAACTGCTGCCAGGATGCAGGGCAACTGGAGCAGTCTGGTTGGGTGAACTACTTGACCAAGATTTTGTGTCCATTTTGATCTGAAATTTTAAAAGAATGATTTTAAGATGCAAAAATAAATTCTGTAAAAATTTTAGAGTTTTTAGCCAAGTGGATTATTTTATACAAATTTTCTAAAACAAGGATCAAGTTGGGTCAAGAACAAGAGTTTATTGTTCATATGGAAATTTTTCATTATTAACTTGGTCAAAAACTTGGTGTGGGTGTTTTATCATTTTATTTTTAGTATTGAGTTTAATTATGATATGAAGAATAAATTAAGATGGAAAATATGTGAATACATATTATACATATGTGAGTATATGTGATATTTGTGTAAATATATATTGTATATACATGGAGAATATGTGGTATATATACGAAGTGAATGGGTATATATGAAATGTTATATATGCTCTACTCGGTAAATGGGTAAAACCGGTCTAGAATGGGGGTTTGGCATGCCATCCTACCGGCAGTACTGTCTTAACGGCTTCGGTCGGGATATTACTTACGCGCGCGGTTATATCGTGTGAGGTCAAGATCATGGCAACTAGTCGTGTGAGACCAAGACCACGCAGTTATTCTATATCGTGTGAGACCAAGACCATGACAATTATTCGTGTGAGGTCAAGACCACGCGTAACTCTATATGAGGCCTCATTTCGAGATCGGTGTATTCATAATTATCGAGTGGAGCAGATTAACTCGTAATTATAATGAAGTTATATTAAATGTTGTTTACATACAGAATGTGAATCTTAACTTAATTAGAAAATATAAATATGATGATTGTATGAAAATAGTTTAATTATGCAGTATTCTACTTTTATATGTGATATCGAGTAGACATTGTATGGCAATGGTTAAAGTACCCACTGGGCAATAAGTTGCCCAGCGAGTTATATGTCTAACTCGCAGGTAGTGTATAGAAGATCAGCATTTCTGCAGCGGCTCGCATCAGCTCGACGGTGATTAGGATAGGATTTTTGACATAAAATAGTAGTATGGCATGTACGTTATATATATTGTAAAGGTTTGTTAACATATTAAGTATTATGGTGTATGTAACAAGAGAATAAACAGTGGTATGGTAATGAAACTTAGCAAATGATATGTAATCTTGAGAAATGATATAGAAGTGTGAACTTTTCTTGCAGGATTGTAGTTGAGGTTATAAGGGTGGATTATTGGGAGTGTTCTTGAGTTGAATTGTGAAATAAAATATTTTTCAAAAATAAGAAAAATCAGTTTTGTCGACACTTGGGACCCAAATTTCTAGGCGAACCTCTGGCAAAATTTCTGTAAAATCGGAACTAAAATTTGACCAAGTAAAATTGGTAGCAACATTAGGATAGTGTGGCGCCTCTACTCGGCTTACACATGTAGGCCAGGAAGGGGTGTTACATCTAGAACCTAAATTATTTTTTAGTCCAGAGCTCAAACCAACCTTAGGAGTCCAGTATGGCTCCAAACCCAGTCAAAAATCACATTGCTTTTCACTCTCTTTTGTCGTAGTCTCAGATTGCTCAAGCAGGGGGCAAACTGTAGACCCTTAATTTTTGACCCAGTCTGGTCCAATATTTTTTATAGTCCAAAATAATTTTTGTGGTATTTTAATTAAATAATATTTATTTTAATATTTATTATTTATAATTTTTAATAAAAAAAAAGTAATATTAGTAAAGTTAAATAAATAAATAATCGACGACAGAAGAATCGGCAATGAAAAATTTCGTCGCTAGCAAAATTGGCTTGGGCCAATTCACCGGTGGAAAAACCTGTGGCGAATTGGTTGGCCAGCACCCCAGCTCACGCACAAACTCTCACAATTCACGTGTTGGCCCGCAGCAGTTTTTGCCAGCATAATTTTTGCCAGCGTAATTTCTCAGAAACCGAATTCTACTCGGTTTTTATTTCTTTTCCTAAATGGTTTTGATGTCCCTAGACAATTAGAATTAGGTTTTGATTTTTTTCTATAAATACAATATTAAAACATACAAAAAAGGGGCGAAACTGGGATCTTTTGAAAAAGGAAATTTTGGAACCAAACTTGGGGCTCTTAAAATCTTTCGGCCAAAAGAAAACCCTAGCAAGCAAGGAGAAATCCAAGACACAGCAACCAAATGAGGTAATCAATCGTCTCCAGATTGCTTTGCTAAACCAAAACCAATAAATGAAGTAGGCAACAACTTGGTTTAATTTCTTTATTTTGTTGGAGCCTTCAAACGTAGGTAAATTGATCTAAATTCAGTTTATTAAATCATTAATCATCTTCATCTTTTAAGCCATCATCACACTGTCTTAGTTATTTAATTCTTCATTTAATTTAGTTTACGCATTAGCATACAATACTTAAGGTCTTAATTAAAGTAAATGATATAATCATTCAAAACACAAATCTAATTTCTTAAACCCTAAGTTATTTAAACCCTGAATCTTAATTAATTCTATTTTCAAACCTTCACAGTAGTTTTTATAATTTTATTCATTGAGTTATTTTAATCTTTCGATAATTAATTTAGCTTTGAATGTCTATTTCACCTAAAAAATATTTAAATAGTTATTTCAGTCAATATTAAAAGCACACTCAACTTTGATCTTGGAAAAGCATCAAATTCTAAATTCAAAATCATAATCTGCATAAGCAAGATTTCAAGCCATAAAACCCTAATATCTTAACTGTAAAACCCTAAAACCTTAATAGCCTTAAAACATGTTTTTCAAATCTAAAATCCTAATTACACATTTCTAAAAACCAAAACAACAATTTGTTTGCTTAAACCCTAACCAAACCTATTTTTTAAATTATAGTAGCATTATTTTGATAAAAACATCCAAAACCCTAAGTCTTTAAAACATCCAGTAGCTATGTTATTTCTTTAAAATATTTCTCAACTAATTAAACTAGTATATGCAAAACCCTAGTTATTAAACATAAAGCTCTAGAAACCTAATTGATGCATGAACCCCTAAAGTTAATATATTTACTGTTTTATTCAAATTAGATGAATGTTTATTATATATTTTGATTGATGTTTGATGTCTTTGATGAATGATTTATTTATTATGAATGGTTGTTTACTTTTATTGATTTATTTTGATTTCAAAATATTGTAAGAGGTACGTTTCCATATTTTTGGGTACCTCATGTCATAAGCATCATGTAATTTATTTTAATGTTTTTGGACAAATGTAAAGGACACAATTCTAACTTTCAGTGGGTGTCCCATTTAGTTTTACACATCGATGATGTAAGAACATGTTTCCATCCTCGGATGCGAGTCCATTTATTTGCTTTGTTTAGACATTACTTTGATTTTAATATAATGATGCTTTATTTTAATTATTGCATTTAGTATGGATAATATTGTTATATTTAAGCATTTTATAATATTAGGACCTACAAAGGAGGCCGGTTTTAATGAACTGGGCATTGTGGGGGTGCTAGGATATTTCTCACCTTCCCCACACGTATCCAACTTTCTGAACCCATTAGGGGGTTGGGGATTCCTTAAGAATCGAGTGATCCACCCCTTTCTTTTTTCCTTCCCGTCCGGGTGGCAACTCCATTTTCTCCGGGCTTAGGCCTGTGTTCGCTAAGGCCCCGAGCCTAAACATTGCCGAAGTCGTAAGAACCATTCCACCAGGAGTGGGGGCAAAAATCCCCGTTCGCAGCCTTAGTGTCAAAGTTAGATGGAAGAGGGTTAGGAAAAGGATGAGGATTCTTGTAATATCCCAAAATATACCCTAGATGTTTTGGGTTTTATTATTATTATAATTGGATTTATTGTATATGTTTTATTGTTAGAAAAAGGGGTTTTTAAAAGAAGTGTATATGTGATGTATATTATGATATATATAACATATACCTAAGTCATGGAAAGTCAAAGTTTTGAGTTAGTGGAAGAAGATATTTGTTGTGTTTTTGAATTTGTTATTAATTAATTAATAAGGATTTGAATGTGTGGAAGAGGTTGAAAGAGATTAGTTTAATATTTTAAATTGCTTGGTTGAGAGGGTTTTAAGGAAAAGAGGGGTTTGACTTTGGATTTCTCTTTCTTCCTTCTTCTTTCTTTCTCATTGCCGTGGATCACTTTCTCCTTCTCCTTCCTTTGCTTTGTTTGGCCGGTTAACACAAGAAACAAGAGAGCAAAGAAGAGATTTGAACCTCTAACTCAAGATCTAAGGAAGCTTTCAAGAGTTCAAGTGGAAAGTTAAGAGATTTCTTCATCTTTGGTAAGTTCTTCACTTGACTCTTTGATTTCTTTGAGTTTTTGAGTTGAGTTGTGATTGGTATGTGATTATGTTGTTTAAGATGGGTTTAAGAGTGTTTGGGTAACTGATTTCTTGTTTTTGGGGATGGATTGGAGGAAAGAGTAAGTTGTTGGAAGTGATTGTTTTGAGGTTGTGTTTTAGGTTTGTGTTGATGATTTTTGATTTGAGATTTGAGGAATGCTTTAGTTGTTTTGGTGTTTTTGTGAGTTTGTTATGGTTTTTGGGTATGTTGAGATGACTTTGGTTGAAGTGGTTTTTGGTGAAAGAAAGAGTTTTGTTGGTTGTGTTGTTGTTTTGGCCGGAATCTGGGTTGTTGGCCTGACACGCCCTAGGGCACGTCCAGGATTTTGGGCGTGTCGATAGCTCTGTATTTTGGGTTGAGTGGCACGACCAGTGACACGCCCATGTCACTGAGCGTGTTGTAGCTTCTGTGTGGCAGTAGGATTGACACGACCAGTAACACGCCCGGGTTATTGAGCGTGTCATAGCCACTGTGTTTTTGGGGAATTGACACGGCCATGAGCAAGTTCTTGATGTTGGACGTGTCACTATTGTTGTGAGGCAGAAGGTATTACACGCCCAGTAACACACCCGTGTCATTGAGCGTGTAAAAGCTTCTGTGTTGTGGAGTTAGGGCACTGTCAGGGACACGCCCGTGTGGGTGAGCGTGTCATGGTTAGAGTTTGCCCTAGTTGGTTCTTAGCCTTATGTTCTTATAAGGGTTTCATCTTCCTTTGGATTAGGTTGTGAAGAAGGTGAATTACTCTAATTCAAGAAGTGAAAGATTGTTGGAAAGAGAGGTGTTAATATTGTGTGGGTTGCATTTAAGGTAAGTATAAACTACATTATTGCATACATCCATATGATGTTGAAATTTAACATACATTTCATGATATTGATGATGCTTATGAATAATGTTATGTTGTGTATAATGTGGAATATGATGTGAACATTTGTAATGATGTGAAAGATATGATAATGTGATGAATTGTATTTATGTGATGAGAAGCCATGATTGTTGGCTATGATGATAAAATAAATTACAATTGAGGCAAGGTTGCCTATTGCGAAAATGAGAATGAAATGAGAATGAAATGATTTTCTGTAAAGTGTGTTATTCAACCTTCAGAGTTCTGATTTTGGCAGGCATGCCTATTGTAGTAACAGTCTAGCCAGGTTGAGGATCTCCTCAAGTTGTTGAGTTGATGGTCCAAGAGACTGGGTCTGTTACTTTATAAATGTGAAATGATAGATGTAAATTGAAGTAACAGTCTAGCCGGGTTGAGGATCTCCTCGATTTAGTCGGGTTGATGGTCCAAGAGACTGGGTCTGTTACAGGTAACATTCTAGCCGGGTTGAGGATCTCCTCAAGTTGTTGAGTTGATGGTCCAAGAGACTGGGTCTGTTACCCTATCCATGGATAGAGAGATATGTATATTGCCTACGGGCTTGATTATTGTGATATTGGACCGAAACAGCAACTCTGAACTTTGAATAACAAATTAGTGTCTTGTGGGCCCATAGGTGTCTTTGTTGAATGAGTATAATGGATGGTGATATGATTATTGAAATTATGAAATGTAACCTTCATATATATATATATATGATTATTATTGATTGAATGTATGATATTGATATTGACATTTCATATTATCATGATGGTTTGTACTACTGAGTTTTGGCTCAGCGCGATTGTGGTTCATCGCGCAGGTGGTAGAGTTGATAGGGTTGAGACTGAGGATTCCTCTAGACCTAGTTGAGCTTTACTTGAAGAGTTGGATTAGAGCTTAAAGATCAGAGAGTCAAGCTGCCAATCATGTATCTATTCTATGTTGTATATATTTTTGACGTTTATGTATTTGAACTTGTAAAAATTTGTAATAACTTCCGCTGTGAATTTATAAATGTTTTTATACATAGTGTCTTTTGAATTTCCTTTAAACATTCGAGTTATGAGTTGTGTATTTTAAACAGTGGCATGTTCTATATTCAGTATACGTATTATACGATCGTATAAGCATGCTTGGTACGTATACGGGATATAGGGGTGTTACAATTCTTGGGCTATAATAATCCCTTCTTTTGTAGCTTATTGAGAACCCAAGACAGCGGCATTTCCAATTTTGAAAACTGTCTTCTTCCTCGTTGGCCAGTGGCATTAACATCAACCACCTTTTGCATGCTTTGGTTACCATATTGGTAGTTTTCTTTCTCGTTCCTTCTTGTGAAAAGTGATTCTTCTCCCTTTCCCACTCTTCAATTTGCAAACCAGCTTGGAGAAGATCCTTGAAATCATGAATGAGTGTATGAGACATCCTTTCATGCAGACTAGGTAGCAATCCTCTTATAATCATCCTAATCTGATCTGATTTATTAGGCCTCTTCTTGAGCAAAGCCACCTTGCTCCTCCATCTCTTCACATAGTCAACAAAGTTCTTGTTTGGCCTTTGCCTAATGGACTCTACCTCCATTAAAGTATCTTCCAATTCAACATTGTACCCATATTGTTGGTTGAAAGCTTTGTGCAGTGAATCCTATCTCTTTTGAGTGCCATCATCTAAGGTATTAAACTAATTTTGGATAATAGGATCTAATGAGAGCATGAAGTATCTTAGAGTTTGAGCCTTAGTAGCTCGAGTAGACTGCATAGTAGTGGTATATTGCTTTACATGGAGGTGAGGATTTCAAGTTCCATCAAACTTTGCAAAGGATGGCATCTTGAACTTGTATGGAACCTCTTCATCTAGCTCAAACAACATGTCGACCTTAGACATTTCTTTGATTTTTAGCTTCTTTTCAAACTTCTTTTCCAGGTCAGCGATCAACTTCTCGACATCTAAAGTTTTAGTTTTTCCATGGCTGATCTTTCAACAACCTTCGACTCCTTCTTCTTGTCTTGAGGATCTTGAAAGTATTGAGCCTAGTCATCATTATCATCAGTGACTACTTTGTCATCATCAAAAGCCACTTCACCAACTTTAGCCTTTCCCTTGTCTTTCTTGGTGCTTGTGAATGCTTCAGCAGTGTTCCCAAATATTGCAGCCATTTGACTCTTCATGATCTCAGCTAAAGCCCCCTTTAGTTTTTCCATATTGGCTTCAAGGGCATCATCTAACATCTTTGAATCTACTCAGGTTCCATTGCTTTTGGTGAGAAGCTAATTGAGTTGTTGCTGGATGCTTCATCACTGGCGTAGGTTGGATTGTCATAGGCTATTGAACTACTGTAATCCAGGGCTGTGAGCTAGAGAAGATCAATGATTTGAGATGAAAATGTATATATGCATGTATGCACAAACAACAAACAAAAAAAGATAATTAGGACGTCCCTTCCAACCTTGTAACTTCCACACATGAATGGCAAGTCTCTTTTCCTAAGTATGTGGTTAACAAAATATCAACATGGGGTATCTTGTTTTTGAATAATTCCCTCGGACGTTTCAACCAATAGTTGTATTTTCAAACATGGAAATTAGTTCATGATAATTTTTGTTAATTAGGCTATAATCCATCCAATCCACTAAAGCAACTTTTATGCTATGTTGGATTAAAGCTAAATTAAGAGGTTTATTATAAATAGATTTCTCACTTGAAAGAGTAACTAATGATTCATGCCAAAAACAAGCCTGTGATTAATAATTCTTAGTATAAACTAGGCTCACAATTGATTTTTGTTATTTTCATAATTGACCTAAATATTCATAAGCTCTTTTAAAAAGGTTGTGAAAATAATTTTGTTTCTAAGCCTATTGTAAAAAGATTTTAGAAAAAATGGATTTTGGGCTTTGTATTTGGGTCATGAGAAAAGAATTTTTGACTTGTTTTTAGAAAAATTTTATGTTCAAAGACCATTTCAAAAATTTTGAAAATAGCTTTGGTCTTTTAGATTTAGAGGAAAAAAATTATTTGAGCTCACAATGTAATTAGGTAATATTAGAAAAAGAAGAAACCAAATAAGCCATGATTTAAACCAAGATAAATTAACCATAGTCAAACAACAAGCATTTGGGGTAAAAACATAAGGAAAAATAACTAGGCCAATTATATGAGCTTTAGTCTTTGGGTTGAAAGGTTTAGGCTCCCATAGCAAGTATATACCAAAAGGTACAAGGCTATGAGTGGTTATGCCATGCTCGATCTCCATATCTTGAGTGAAAGTATGGTATCCCTTACATAACACAACAAGAGTTACACGGGTGTCCTAACTGATGCACACGATGCAATCTAATATGATGCAATGGACAATATCATGACAAGAAAGAATAGAATAATATAAAGACCAACAGAATCAACTTTTCTTATCCCCTAGTGGAGTCACCACTGTGAGCGAGGATTTTTGCCTCCACTCCTAGTGGAATGGTTCTTGCAACTTCAACACTATTTGGCTCAGGGCCTTGGAGAACACGAGCCTAACCCGGAGAAAATGGAGTCACCACCCGGAAGGGCTAGGAAAAAGAAAGGGGTGGATGACTCGATTCCTAAGGAATCCCCAATCCCCTATTGGATTCAAAAAGTTGGGTACGTATGGGGAATGTGAGAATGACCCAGCATCCCCACAACGCCCGGTTCATTGGAACTGACCTCCTTTTTAGGTCTTAATATTATAAAATTCTTAAATATAATGACATTATCCATACTACATGTGATCATAAGAATAAAAAATACTTTATTAAAAATTATAGCAATGTCCAAACAAAACAAAAAAGTGGGCACCCATCCAAAGATGGAAACATGCCCTTACATTGTCTAATGACTAAAACTAAATAGGACACCCACCAAAAGGTGGAAACATATCCTTTACATTAATCCCAAAATATAAAAATAATTTAAATTACATGAAGCTTAATTAATGAGGTACCCACAAGATGGAAACATACCTCTTACGTAATGAAAAAAATAAAGTAAACCAATAAAAGACATTCAACCATTCATCATGAAAGTAAACCATTCATTATAAGTCAAATAAAGATCAAGATATGAAGATGCAAACTAAGAATATAATATGTAAAGTAGGATTCAAATAGCAATTAAAGACTAAATATACAAGCTAGGGTTTCATGAATTATGGTTTAAGAAAATAAATTAGGGTCTAGGGTTTCTAGAGTTTTAGGGTTTATATTAAAAAAACCATAGTTTTAGGGTTTGAAGAAACTAGTATTATTATAATTATTTTTTAAGTATTAGGCTACTGTAAAGATTTTGGAAAATAGAATTAATTAGGGTTTAGGGCTCATACCATGCAATTAGGATTTAGGAAGAAATAAATTAGGGTTTTGGCATTTATAAGAATAATGATTAAAGCTTTGAAGTTGGAATAAACAAGATACTGCTAAAAATATTTGAAAAAAATTAAGTGACATCACAAAAACTCTAAACAAAGCTATTAGCATGCTAACTAAATAATCATGTATTTGGAAGAAGTTATGCTAATAGGCTACTTGATTCAATTTTAAATGAAGATCATGCATGTTCCAGATTAAAACTATCAAAAACATGTTATAATGAATTGATTAAGAAAATACCGTCGTTTGTTGGCTGCACAACAATTGCACCGTTGGAATTTCTGAGAGAGCTTGATCAAGACAACACAGCCTTGTTGCCTTGTGAATTGGAGTGTTCTTTTTGTTTTTGGTTGCTTAGGGTTGCTTCCAAGTTCAAAAGTCCGATGATAAATGTTGAGTAATTGTAGACCATTAATTTTTTACCCAGTCCGGTCCGTTATTTTTTATAGAGTCCAAAATAATTTTTATGGTATTTTAGTTAAATAATATTTATTTGAGTATTTATTTTTTTATAATTTTTAATAAAATAAAAATAATATAAAATAATATAAATAAATAAAAATAAAAATAAAAATCGGTGACAAAAAAATCGGTGATGAAAAATTCGTTGCCGAAAGCAATTGGCCAAGGCCATTTTGCCGCAGGAACTCCCTGCGGGCGAAATGGCCTGGCAGCCCGCCAATTCTCTCTCGTACAAAGGGAAATTCCTCGCAACCCATCACAGTTTTTGCCAACGAAATTTTTCCAACGCAATTTTTTTCGAAACCAAATTCGATTTGGTTTCAGTTTCTTTTCCTAATTAATCTTTGTTTCCTTAAACAATTAGACTTAATCTTATAAATTTTCCTATAAATAACATTTTAAAACACAAAGAAAATGGGGGATTGGACGAGAACTTTGGAACTTCAAGGGACTGGAATTTGGAACTTCAGAATGGAGAGGATGTAATATCCGTGATTTTGGAGAAATTAAATAAGTATTTGGAGATATAAATTGTATATACTCAATATATATATCTAGAGTATATATAACATATACATATGGTATATTAATTGTATATGTTGGATTAATACATTACACACTTAATATTTAATACACATATAAGGTACATTTGATGTGTATATAAGATACACATTACTTGTGCATATGTGTAATATCCTAAATTTTTGAAAAGTTCTAATTTTTAAAAATTTAATAAAATAAATTATAATTTAAATGGATAAATTAAATTAATGGTTTTAAATGAAAAATGAAGGGGATTTAAATGAAAAAAGTGGATAATATATGTGATATATATGTAAAATATACATAACATATAAAAGTCAACACTTTTTAAAAGAAAGGTCAAAGTAAAAGGGTATTTTGGTAATTAAATCTTAGAAATTTAAAATTAATAAAATAATTCAAAGATAAATTATTTTTGAATGGAAGAGGGAATTTAGGACTTTTAATTTTTTAAATAAATAATTATTAAATTATTTTAATATATATATATATATGGTTTAAAATTAAAGGGTGAAAGGAAAGAGAAATAAAAAAAAAAAAGTCTTCTTCTTCTTTCCTTCAAGAGAGGGATTTGCTTCTTCCATACTCCAAAAATTGAAGAGATTTTAAGGATTCAAGTTGAGTTTTAGGAGTTTCTTTATCAATTGGTAAGCTTTCTTAAAAAAATTTTCAAATTCTATGGAAAAGTGTGTTATGTAAATTTTGGAATTCTATAGTAGCATGATTTAATTGCTTAATTGGATATGAATGAAGTTTTTTGATTGGTTATTAATGATTTTAAGGTTGGATTAAAGAAATGGTTGAGTTTGGGTAAGATTGGTGAAGAGAGAGAATATAGGGTTATGTAATTTTTGGGGTTTTGAAATCATGGTTTTTAATTGTGTAAATTGATTCCAAATGAGTTGTTTTGATACATAAACAAGTATTTTAAAGTCAAATATTGGATTTGGTTGTGGTTGGTTGGAGTTTGAGAATGGAAGTGGAGATTTAGGGTTTTGGAAAAGTTATTTTCCAAAGTGGTTGAATTGTGTGATTTTATTTGTTTAAGCATGTTGTTTAGTATTAAAAGTGATGAATATAAGCTTGAAATGAGTAATGGATTGTGTTGGAATGGAAAACCTTCAATGGGGGAAGGTTGTGCCATTTTTGAGATTTTGTTTATAAGAGTGTATTGTTATAATGTAAATGATTTAAATGTATTAAAATATGTTTTTAATGATATTAATAAACTTAAAACACTAATTTAAATGCTTGATATGGTTTTTCAAAGTTAAAGTGAGGTGAAGCTTAATTTTGGGATTTGTTTAGAGTGATGTTTAATTATGGTTTGATGTTGAGAATACCTTAAAATATGATATTAAATGATTATGTATGATCACATTTGGTATAGGCATTGAGGGAGGTTGATTTGCTTCATCCAAGTGGTGAAGGGCAAGTTGGAAGGATAGGATTGGAGGCTGTATTAAGCTTGCTTTGGGTTGCTAGTAGAGGTATGTACAAACTTTGAGTATAATGTTTATATTTGCATGACATTTGGACTTAACACATTTTGGTTGAAAAATGTGTTAAGCTACTTGGTTCATTGATTGAGTATAAATAATGTGCTATGACATTTGTAATGTCATATATGTGTTAAATGCATTGTGAAAAGCCATTGATAATGACTAAATTGTGTAAAGAGTGAAATATGCATATTATGTGAAAATACCCAAAGTAATTGGGTAATGTGTTGTGAATGCAAAAATGAGATATGTGGAATAATGAAATGAATTGATATTGATAAAAATGAGAAAAAATGAGAAAAGTGAGAAAAATGAGAAAGATGTGAAAAATGAGAAAACAATGTGAAAATAAGGCAATGAGCCTAGTTTGATTATGAGAAATAAAATGAGAAATGAATTGTGAAAGTATTTGATAATGAGATAAATGAATTAATATTGTGCCTAGTATGTTATTCAATTTTCAGAGTTCTGGGTTTGGTGGCATGCCTGTGAATTGCTGGGCAGGTGAAAAGACCGGGTTATAAGCCGAGCCCAGCTGATAAATGATAAATATGATGTTTTTGGGGTGAAAAGACTGGGTCGTAAGCCTTAAAAACTGTAGCAGTCTAGCCGGGTTGAGGACCAAGATACTAGTGCCTAAGGGTCTAGTCGGGTTGAGGTCCAAGAGACTGGGGCTATTACATTATCCATGGATATATATATTGCCTATGGGCTAGACACATGGTGTTATTATGGACCAAAGCAGTGACTCTGAAATTTGAATAGCATATTAGATCCTTTTTGGGCCCATGCTTGTCTTTGCTTTATTGTAAATTATGAATTGTGATACAATTGAGCAATATAATGTTATGAGTTGTGAGTATGAAATATTTGAAAAATATAAGAAAGTGAAATGATGTTACCTCTATATGCATTGTGCATTGGCATTACTTTACATTTTTATTATTATCAAAGTTTGTACCACTAGGCTTCGACTTAGCGTGATTGTAATTCATCGCACAGGAGTCATGGACGTTATGGTAGAGCCGGAGAGTTTTACTAGACCTGGTCGGGTCTAGGTTTGTATTATTGAGCTTGAAGAGTTGTTTTGGGTACATCAAGATTAGAGCCAGTTGCCAGCATGTACATTTTTGATATTATGTATGTTATGATATGTTTTTGAAGCATATATTATAAATTGTAAAGAATGATTTGAATAATTTTGTTAAAATGGGATTTTATATATAATGTTGATATATATTGTTTATTTGGAGTGTTTGTTTTATGCAGGTTGTGTTTTGTTGAATTTTGGAAACATTCTATTTTGTTGAATTTTGGAAACGTTCAAATTACAAACAAAACTCTGGCGAATTTTTTTCCCAGAGATTTTCATATAAAATATTTATTTTGGATTCCTATAACAAGCAAAGAATATTTATATACTATTTATTTTATATATTAGTATTTGAAATCTTAAAACTGAAATGTAAAATTTTTTATTAAATCGGTCTGTGACATTTTTATACCGTATGTGTATTTTACATATGCTGAAAATATGTATTGTACGTATATAGGATATAAGGGTGTTACAGAGGAGCAACAAGCGAGCAATCAATAATTTGTCAAAGGTAGCCACATTGCCTTTGTCTCCGTTCATCTAGAAGTTAATTTTGGTGGAACCAACTATATAGGTTTGATCCTTAATCATAAACTACTAATAGCTTTGTTTCTTTGATTCATCACAAAACTTTGATCTTTAAATATGTAGTAACTTGATCTTCATTCCAAAAACACTAAAAATTATTCTTATGTTTCCAAGAACCTTAAGAACCCTAAAAATACTTTTCTGTTTCTTCTAAACCTTAAGAACCCTAAATTTATTTCTTCTATGTCCAAAAAACCTTAATTCATTTCTTTTGTTTCCAAAAACCTTAAATCATTTTTCCTATTTCCAAAGACTTTAAAAAACCCTAAACTGTTTTCTTCTAACTTTTTTCCAAAATTCCCAAATATTTTCTTAAATCTTCAAACCCTTACCTACTTTACACTTTCTAAAATCATAATTACTTTATAAAACTCTAAAATATTTTCTTCAACTCCAAAACCAAAACAGTAAACCCCCAAACCAGTTATTCTAAACCCTAAGTTTTCCTAAACCCTAATTCTCTAAAAACTAATACAGTAAACCCTAAGTTTTTCAAAACCCTAATTCTTAAAACCTTAAAATCTTATAACTCCAAACCTTAAAATTGAACATAGTAAGCATTATTCTTTTAAAAATAACACTAGCTTCTTCCAATTTCAAAACCCTATTTTCGAAATCTTGAACCCTAAAATCTTAATTTTCAACACCAAAACCCGCAAGGGGCGCTGCCCCCTTGACCCCCGCCTGCTAACCGGCTAGCGGGATCGCCGTATAGGCTTGGGTCACTATTTATTTATGTATTATAAATCTTTATATTTCACTTCCATTATTATGATTATTCAAAATACAGTAGTTTTATTCAAAATACAAATCTAAACCCTGAAGCCATAATCTAATAAAACTAAAATCATAATCCAGTAAACATGAATTATAAACCTAATACCTTAAGATTCTAAAATCCTAATTTTATGATGTCACCCTAATTTGATCAATCTAAGAACCTTACTACTTTCTTAAATTCATAAAACCCTAATCCATTCCAATTCTCTTAAAACTTACAGTAGCCTAAAATAATAATAATAATAATACTAAAATTCCAAAACCCTAAATATTAATTAAAGAACTTTAAATAGAAACAGTAAACCCTAATTTGTATTTTTTACTTGCTTTATTTTTAGATTTGATTATGTAGTTTATTATATGCTTTGATAGTTGATTTATTTAAGTTTGATGCTTGATTTATTCAATTTATCATGGATGAATGTTTATTATATATTTTGATTGATGTTTAATATCTTTGATGAATGATCTATTTATGATGAATTGTTATTTACTTTTATTGATTTATTTTGATTTCCAAATGTTGTAAGAGGTATATTTCCACTTTGTAGGTACCTCATTAAATTAATTTCTAAGTAATTTAAATTGCTTTTATATTTTGGACCAATGTAAAGGACATGTTTCTACCTTTTGGTGGGTGTCCTATTAGTTTAGACATGAACGATGTAAGGACATGTTTCCATCCTCGGATGAGTGTCTATTTATTTGCTTTGCTTGGACATTGCTTTGATTTTAATATAGTAATGCTTTATTTCAATTATTGCATGCAATATGGATAATATTGTTATACTTAAGAATTTTATAAAGCATTAGGGGGTTGGGGATTCCTTAAGAATTGAGTCATCCACCCCTTTCTTTTTCCCAGCCCGTCTGGGTGGTGACTCCATTTTCTCCGGACTTAGGTCCATGTTCTTTAAGGCCCCGAGTCTAAACAGTGCCAAAGTCGAAAGAAATATTCCACCGTGCTTGTTTTTGTGTTTAAAACTACTATTTATAATTAGAATTTAAAACAAAACCTAATATGTTAAGGAAATTAAAATTGTTTACGAAATGAATTAAAGTTTTTGAGTAAAAATGAGATTTGGCAAGAATCGGTCAACGCGCTGGCACGGGCTGCTGGGATGCGAGCAATGGGCGAGCGAGCAATGAGGTTGAGCAACTAGCTTGCCGCATGCCGCTCACTGATTGGTCCGTTTGAATTTTTATTTTTTTATTTTATATATATATTAAATATAAATAAAATAAATAATAAAATAAGTATTAAAATAAGTATTAAAATAAATAATAAACACTATAATAAATACCACATAATTATTTCGACCTTATTTTAAAATATTGGATTGGTCTTGGTAAAAAATTAGGGTCTACATATACCTTGCCATATTTCTTTAGTTCATTGACAATGGTAAGCAAATGGTTTATCATGTTGCTGACATTCTCATTGGGCTTCATCTTAAAAATCTCATACACATGCACAAACCTTTGCTTCTTGTTGAACTTGGATAGTACCCTCATGATTGTTCTCAAGAGTTTTCCAAATACTATATGCACAAGTAAGATGTTGGGCTCTCCCAACATCTTCTCTTGATATTGAATTCATCAAGATAGAGGCTACCATATTGTTCTTGAAATGAGCTCTCACATTGTCACTTGTCCATTGTGCTCTAGGAAGAGGAACTTGAACTCCATCTACTTCATGAATGGGAGGTTTCCACTCATTTTCAATAAATTCCCAAATCTTAATTCCTTCACTATCAAGGAACAAATACATCTTATGTTTCTAATAAGAGTAATTGGTTTCATTGAAATAAGGTCTAAGGAGGGACTTTAGGCTTCCATGCGTAGAAGCCATGGAGTTGGAAGTAGAAGTTGATGTAGAGGTGTTTGTTGGTTGAATGGCTGTCATTTTGGATCAAACTTCACAATTAAGCTTCTTAAAATTTTAAAGGCTCTGATACTAATTGTTGTCCCAAATTAGCAATCAAGAGGGGGGGGTGAATTGGTTGATTAGAGAAGTAATAAAAAGATAAAGATGAAGATCAAGTAAAGTAGAGAATAATGAACACAAAAGATTTATAGTGGTTTGGATTTACCTCAATCCTTGATCCCCTTCCTTAACAACTTGTTAAGGTTCCACTAATCTTGAGTTTTTACAAGCATAACTTTAACTTGGTCTTTTCAAAAGCTCACACTAAACTTTAACAAGGTTTGAGATCAATCATCACAACCCTTACAAGAGTTCTTCCAAGGCTCACTCTAAAACCTAAGTGTTTTAAAGCTAACACTTAACTTGCAATGGTGTTTTTGATGCTCACAACCAATACTCAAACAATACAAATATTAATTGTAGTAAATGAAATTGAAAGTATATTGCTTTGGCTATTAGAATCACAATTACCTTCAAACAAGAGGTTTCTTGAAATTTTTATAGCTATTTAGACTTGAATTAGCCATTTGAAGTGGTTCCCACATGTTTAAAGCTTGTCTTCCACTAATTTGGTGGCTGAGATCCCTTGTACGGTTGCATTGCCCCTTGTGTAGTCGTACAATTCAAATATCTCTCTAATGGCTAACTCCAATGGTATGATTTTATTGTCTGATAGGATCTGCTATGCCCATAACCACATGTCTTGCAGTCACACATTGCTTTGTGTGGTTGTATAAGATATTTTTACCATTTAATTTAAATTTTTTCATCCATGTGTCCAATTATCATTCGACCAAGGTATTTAGCACTAAGATTTAAGTGTATTGGACTTGTGCAGTCACTCGATTGCCTTGGGCATTCCCATAAATGATTAAGCATTAAGGAAGCACTGCAAGGACTGATCATTATCTCTTTTTCCATTTTTGAGTTTTTAGGTCCTTGGGTTGTGCGGTTGCTCGGGCTAGTGGTATGTTTGCATGCCTACCTCATGACATGGTTGCACCGCATGCAAAGACCATGAACGCTTCTTTAAGTTTATGAATTTAACTCAATTTTTGGTGTGACCGCTTAGTGCTCAGGTGCGGTTGCATGTTTTCCTTGCTACTGGATTATACCACGTAGCGAGACATCAAGCTCCTCTTGTGAGCGGGGATTTTCACCTCCACTAGCAGTGGAATGGTTCTTGCAACTTTAGCACTGTTAGGCTCAAGCCTTAGAGAACACGGGGTTAAACTGAGAGAAAATGGACTCACCACCCAGACGGGCCAAGAAAAAGAAAGTGGTGGTTGACTCAATTACTAAGGAATCCCCAACCCCTTAATGGGTTCGAAAAGTTGGGTACGTGTGGGGAAGTTGAGAAATGGCCCAACACCCCCACAATGTTCGGATCATTGGAATTGGCCTCCTTTTCAAGTCTAAATATTATTGAATTCTTAAGTATTAAAATATTATCCATACTACATGCAAATTAAAATAAATAAATATTCATTGTATTAAAACCAAAACAAGTTCAAACAAAATAATAAATATGCACCCATCCATGGATAGAAATATGCCCTTATAACCATGTCTAATCTTTAAAATAAATAGGACACTCACCAAGGGGTGAAAATGTTTCCTTTACATTAATCTAAGCTTTGAATGATAAACTGAATTACGTACTAAAAATCGAGACACTCACAAAATGAAAATGTGCCTTTTACAATCTCAAATAATAAGAAATTACAATCCATAAGCAAATAAATCATAATAATACACATTATCATTAAACAATAATAAATTAGGACTTAAATATAATGCAATCACAAAAAAAAGATACAATTCTTAAGCAAATATTAACCCCTTAACGAAATATAGGGCACCGCATAATAAGATTTAGAGTCTTTAGGGCAATAAGGTTTGGAAATTAGGTTATGTATTTTGGAAGTTAGGTTCTGGATACTAGGTTTAAGAATTAGGGTTTATGCCAATTAAAAATCTTTGATGAACTTTTGAGACAAAATTGAACTCTGTTTATTTAAGAGAGAAATGATCTAGGAATTATTTGGTAAGCCAACAACTAGTATCCACCCATGTAAACATCAGTCCCTAGTTTGTCCCCTTGAGCCTTCATAAGATTTTTACCTTGATTTTATTAGATTGTAAACTCCAACAACCTACCCTGAGTTGTTGTGGTACCTATGGAAAGTCTGATGATCACTAAGGTACCAAGGACTAAAGAAGATCAAGGAAGAGGATGTATAGTCAAGACCACAAAGATAATTGAAGTTTACCTTAATTGGGATTAATATCCCAGATCTATCAAGACACTGAAGGGTCCATCCTCACTGAAGCAGACTCACTCTAATTCACTCATCCATAGTCGAAAGCATAGAATGGTGCAAACAAGACAACTATCTTCGAGCTAGAAAAATAAAAATTAACAAAAATAACAAAAATTAAGAACAAAAAAAGAGACAAAAAAAGCAAAGCAAAAAGACAAAAAAAAAAGAAGAAAAAGAAAAAGAGAAAAGAAAATAGTTCCTTTTACTTGAAGCAATAAAAGACTCCCACTTAGCTTATGAGGGTAAATTGACTTGATGACCATCTTATCATAGTTCCAATTCCACAATCTTGAAAGTCTTAAACTTGATATTCCAAAGGGAAAAATGACAGAATAATGGTCCTGAGTTTTTACAAAATAAAAAGATCAAGAATTCTCCAACTGTCTAAGGTTCCAACAAGAAGTTTATAGTGTGAAGGTTTGTCCAAGTGTCATATTGGCTCCAATTTGAAAATGACCTTCTTTTAACCTATGTCCCTTATAGACCCCATTTCAAGAAAGACCCGTTGATCTCTCTTGGTAGGTAGAGTCTATCAGTGGAGATTGTTTGAATAAGCATGCCAATGAGATAGATAATTAAACTCAATTAGACCTTTGGGCGAGTAATGTGTATGTACCTATCTAAAGTGCAACAATTCTTGTTTAATGGAAATGATTCCCAAGTTTAGTATGGTAACTAAAATTAACATGTTATGGATATGTTAATTTAGCAAAATCGAGTCCGAGGTATAATGACACCAACTTGACAAAGCCAAAATATGATTTTTAAGATTTAGAAAAAAATAAAAAAATAAAAAAAATTTCATACAAAGCCTTCAAGTTTAGGGAAGTGTGTTGAATTGCTAAACCCTAAAGAACATATTGGGTAAATGTAGCTACTAAAAGGATCATTTGCAAGGTCAGGTCATGAAGAAGTTGCCAACCAAATGGATGTCTCTCGTATCTCTATCTTGTTGGGGCCGTTGTTACTCATACTTTGTACATCTAGAAGATAAAAGCCTTAGATGTGAAGACTTCTGTTGATTATAGTGTAAGACATGAACAAGAATATGGAAAGAACCAATGGAAGCACTTTAGCTAATCACCTTGGTCTATAAGTCAAATGGAAACACTGTAAGTATCACTCATGCATATCATGCGTACATGAGCATAGCACATCGCATTTTATTGCTCTATATTATTGATTCTTTGTAAAAGTAATCAATAATACTCTGTGAAACAAGCATGAAGCAGATATAGAGTCAGGGGGCATGGAAGGCCCATTGCTTGAGAAAATCCAGCTACTTTGCAAAAATGGAGATGCATACTTGTGCAAAGAACCAAATAAAATGCAAACATCAATCAGAGGCTACGTGGGAACAAAATCAGTGCGGGCAAAGCGATGATATGAAAGCTATGAAAGCTAGCAAAAAAAATAGCTAATTTTTTTTTGCAAAAGGAAGAACAAAAGAAGAAAGTAAGAACAAATGAAGATATAAAAGACAAAAGATCAATATGGCTAGAAGAGCTCAAGCCAATACTGGATAAATGTCAAAGGATGAAGATCCATTATGAAGGGGTAAAGACTTGATATTTTAAGATTCATTATGAAGGAAGAAGATGTGAAGTTGATGGCTAGAAGAAAGCCAAAGTTTCCAAATGATAGAAGGTTAGTCCACCTAGAAGAGTTGAAGTTGATCCATTGAAGAATGGAACAAGTGGCTAAAAGAAAGCTTGCACTCTCAAATGATAGAAGGTCAAAAGTATCCATTGAATGATGGAGCAAGTAGCTAGAAGAAAGCCAAAACCCTCAACTGATAGAAGGTCAATCCAGCTAGAAGAGCTAAAATTGTTTGGCTAGAGGAAAGCCAGAGCCCTCAACTGATAAAAGGTCAGTACAGCTACTAGAAGAGTTGAAATTATTTGTCTAGAAGAAAGCCATAACCCTCAACTGATTAAAGGTTAGTCCAGCTAGAAGAGCTAAAAGTTTTTGGCTAGAAGAAGGCCAAAACCCTCAACTGATAGAAGGTTAGCCCGGTTACAAGAGCTAAAATTTTTTGGCTAGAAGAAAGCCAGAACCCTCAACTGATGAAGGTCAGTCTAGCTAGAAGAGCTAAAGTCAATCAATTAAAGAATGGAACAACTGGATAAAAGAAAGCCAGAGCTTGCAGATGACAAAAGGTCAACTAAATCCATTAAACAATCCATAAATAAATAAATCATAATAATACACATTATCATTAAAGAATAATAAATTAGGACTTAAATATAATGCAATCACAAAAAAAGGTACAATCCATAAGAAAACATTAACCCCCTTAAAGAAATATAGGGCACCATTCATACGGCGGTCCCGCTAGTCGATTAATGGGTTGCGGTCAGGGGGGGGCAGCGCCCTTTACATGGTTTGGGGGCAGCATCCCTGAAAGCTAAACGATTTTCAAAATAAGTTTAGGGCCTTCGAGCTTTAGAAAAATATGATTAGGGTTTCAAGAAAATTGGTTTTTAGGATTTCAGGATTTAAAAAGTGTTCTCGGCACTTTTAGGTTTTAAAAACTTTTTCAGAGTTTAAATGTGTTAAAAATTGATTTTAGGGCTACAATGACTTTTGGATTAGGGTTTAGAGTCTTTAGGACAGTAAGGTTTTGAAATTAGGTTGTGTATTTTGGAAGTTAGGGTTTGCAAGTTAGGTTTTGGATACTAGTTTTAAGAATTATGATTTATGCCAATTATGCACATCAAACCTTAAGTTACTGGATGGAAAAAATAGATTTTTTTTTGTAATTTTATAAAATATGCAACTAAGGTTTTAGCAATTAAATTTTTGTGATCAATATGATAATTAATGCAAATAAATCAAAATATGAAAAGATAACCTAGCTGCTGTATATTTAAGCAAATTAAATTTAAGACACAAAACCTGCATTTGAAGGCTCCACCAAATTTGATTAATGATTCCAAGATTACTACCTGCACTGACGGTTGTTTTTGGACAAATAAAGATCAAAGACAGAGATTACTGCCTTTAAAGCATTGATGAATGTTGATTGTTATTGCTTAGTGTTGCTTTCCTTGCTAAAATTGTCATACTTATTAAAGTTTTAAACATCATTATTTATAGGCAAAACCATCAAAAAAACCATAATTTATTTCTTAATCCATCTTTAAAATGAATTCTACCCTAATTAGGAAACCAAATAACTGGCCAAAACTCAAAATGACTCCCAGATTGACATGGCCTTTGTCTCATGTCTACCTGGGCCTCCCAGACTCTATTTACTCTTGTATTTTTTTAATTTTTTGGACAGAAAAGTTTTAATTTAGGCCTAAAAAACTACATTTAGGGTTTTATAGTTTAATTTATGCCTTTTAAAATTAGACCAGCTTATTTAAAAGTTGTAAACTAAGTTTACATCTTTTAAAGTCGGATTGAATTTATTTTGGCATTCTTTAATTAAGATCATACCAACTTAGGGCCAAAATTAAGGGTTACACCTCTGTGAGTTTGTGAACTTTAGCTTAGTATAATATGTGGTCACTTGATTGGCTCAGGTAGTCACACATCCAGCTTGCGTTCTAACTGTACCGCTCAATAAGCCTGCCATTCTTTCTGTAACTTTGCTACATTTGTCTTGCAACTTTGTACAGTCGCTCGGTGGGCTATGGCAGTTATACAAGAGTTAAGGTTTCATGCTTACAACAACAAACCTTTTTTAAATCAATAGTACATATCAATTTTATTATCAATGATCAAAATAGAGTTTAATTATCCAATAAAGCCAAACAAAATCTCAGGTCTAGAACTGAAATCCAGTCTTAGGTCTAGAACCTAAACTAAATCAAGTCTTGGGTCCAGAACCCAAATCGAATCTTGAGTCTAGAACCTAAACAAATAAGTTACGAGTCCATCCTACCCTCATCCAAGATCAACTTAAAGTCATATTGCTTTTCACTCTCCGAATAAATTCAAGATCGTTTAAGCAGGGGACAAAACTATAACCCTAATTTTCACCCTAAATAAGTTTGATCCTAATTAATAGAGGCTAAGCCAAATTTGGATCAAATTTAAAAACTTAAACCTAGTTTAAAGCCTTGAATTAGATTAGTCCAATTTTAAAAGCCCCAAATTAAGCCGGTCCAATATTGAAAGTTTGAGTTAGGTCTCATCCGAAATTAAAATTCATTCAATTTAGTTTAATTTGATATGGGCTATGCCCATATTGAATTAGACACTTTAATTCTTTATGAGTATAAGCTCATATCGAATTGGCCATGGTCCAGTTTGATATGGGCTTTTGCTCATATCGGATTGACCACGGTCTAATTCGATAAGAATTCCTTATTTAGTCTTTAATCCTGGTCAGATTAAATTTTAGTTTTGTTTAAATTCTAATTTCATTCGGATAAGCATAAAGGGGTCTGAAAAATTAGGGTTATTAAGTTGGGATTAAATCTAATGTCACTTATAAATATAGAATTAGGAAAGAGGAAAAGGGGGTGCAATAATTAACAAAAGAGCAAAACCTTGAGCGACAATGAAAAGGAATTTAAACTGAGAGCAAAGAAGCAGAATTTTGGAAGTACCTACACAATTTCTAATTGTTGAAGTTTAAAAAAGAATTCAGTCGATCCATGCTATGCAAAAAGCCATTGTGTAATATAGTTTTGCTCGGCAAATTTACCTTGGAGGAACCAACAATGCAGGTATGTCCCATTAACTAATTCCATCTAATTTCCTCCGGTTATCTTCATCATTTAATACTGTTAAAGTTCATAATTGTTTTAGATTAATTGGTTGATTTCAAAATTGTATACAACGGGTCATGATTTTATATTCAAATTAAATCATAACTTCAATTTGCATGTTTTAATCTTGACCTGTATCTTAAAAGCCTAATCTTACATGTCGGACATTAGTTTTAGGGGTTAAATCTTAGTATTGTATGTAAAAAACCCTAAGTTAGCATAAAAATCCTTATCTTGCATACTTTGACCCCAAACCCTAATTTATTTTTACAAACTCTAATTTGTTTCTCAAAACCCTAATTTGATTTCAAAAACCCTAATTTGACTAGTAGAAACCCTAAAACCCTAGTTTTGTAATTTAACCCTAATTTGTAAAAGCAAATCCTAATTTGATTAAACCCTAGATTTGATTATTTGAATTATTATTATATTCTTTATTGATGAATGATGCATTTTGATTGTCTTATTGCTCATTTTATTTAATTGAATTTTGCTTATTTGTTATTTAGGTTTTTAAAGTTGTAAAAGGCATGTTTCCACTTTGTGGGTGCCTTGTTTTTTTAATTTATTTCCTTATCTTATTTGTATTTAAGGACCATTGTAAAATACATGTTTCCACCAAAAGTTGGGTGTCCTATTTTATTACTTGTATTTTGGATATTATACATTGTAAGGGTATGTTTCCATCTTCTATGGGTGCCTATTTTGTTTGATTGTTTAATTTATAATTTAATAAATATTTGTTTGCTATAATTGCATGTATTATGGATACTGTTATAATAAATTAACAATTTAATAATGTTTACACTTAAAAAGGAGGCTATTTCCAATGAACCGGCCGCTATGGGGATGACGGTCCATTCTCACATTCCCCATGCATACCAAACTTTGTGAACCTAGTAGGGGTTGGGAATTTCTTAGGAATCAAGTCATCCACCACTTCCTATCTTTCTAGCACATCCAGGTGGTAACTCTAATTCTCTGGATTTAGGCCTGTGTTCTCTAAGACCGAGATCCTAATATTTAGAAAGTCGCAAGAATTGTTCCATTGGGAGTGGGGGTGAAAATCCCCGCTCAAAGTATGGACATCAAAATTAAAGTAGCATAACACCATCATGTAAACATAATGTGTTATGCTAATCCATAGGCAACTGAAATATAAAAGCAATCAAGGTATGTACAAACCTTTAAAATGCCAAATCCAAGCCAATTTCTCTTCCCAGCTCTAGCTTTTACAATTTCTCTTGCCAACTCCAACTTCTACCAATGCTCTTCAACACTTTGATTAGGCAACTTGATTCTACTGAACTTATATTCGAATGAGTTTCAATAAATCATTAGAAATGAAATTCTACTCATTTTAGCTACTCAAACTTAAATTATCTCATTTCTACCCAATTTCCAACATTTTCCCTAAAACACTTTAATTTTGAAATTCTATTTCAACCAATTATAAATCAACTTTTATGTTCAAGTATTTCATTTGAATCATATTCTAAGCCATTTTAATGAATTAAACTTTAATTACACCAATTCTTTGCAATTTCCACCAAAGATCCTAATTTCCTTTGTTCTTCTCCTAAACTCCCACTAAACCTATTCAAATCAATCATTTGCCCATAGAATCTTTACTTTCACATCAAAATAAAATATGTACTACTCATTCTAACAATTATCAAACACTCCATCAAAAAATTAAAATTTAGTATAATCTTAAAATCCATCAAACTCAACTTAAAAATAGAAATTACTTACCTAACCTTGATTTTTCTTTAAGAACTCCTTAATTCCTTTGATTTCTTTGGAAAATTTGGTATGGATGATGGAAGAAGAATTTTCTCTCTCTCTAGCTATGGAGGTTCGACCTCCCTTATGATGAAGAAGAAGATGCTTATTATTTTTCAATTTACTTCTTTCTTATTCCCTTCCGCATATATTTATAAATTAAATAGTTATTTAATTAATTAATAATAATTAAATATTTAGATATTTCTTGTTCCATCCATAATTCTTTTTTTTTACTTTTGACTTTCTACTTTTACCTTTTTGACTTTTTTTTTTCTTTTTTTAAGTGAATTTTATATGTTATGTATATTTCATTTAAATTTTACATATGCATTAGTTATTTTCTTCATCCAACTCCTCATTTAACCCTTTCAAATTACATATTTATTTATATTTAATAAAAGTTACGAGCATTACATGGAGCAACATCAATATTGTCGAATGTAAAAATAAAAGATAGTGTTAGGATTGCCCCTCCTTAAGACATATATCTTAGTTAGTTCCTAATATTTTCTTCTTTTTTTACTTTGTGAACATGAACCTATATAGAATACATTACTAATTGGGAATTAATTTTCTTAATATAATGTTTGTTATCCCTATAATGACTTGCAAGTGGTCGAATTATGCATCACCCATTAAGAATAATAAAATTTTAGTTTTGAGAGTAAATTCTCATTTTAATTCTTTTTAGAACTTAATTAAACTTATCAAGATTAGCTTGTGACAAACCTAGACTTACTAATTAATTTTTTTTTATCAATTGCGTCTTGACCAAACTTAGATTTCAATCTCAATTATAGATTAGGGATCTAAGTTATTCCATCATTTATAAACTTAATTAGTTCTTTCTTATATGATTTTTTTACCACACCATTCTTCTAGAGGTATTATAGTTCTAGGTGACAGGCCCTCTAGAGGTATTATAATTCTAGGTGACAGGCCATCTCAAGACTACCAATTATGCATGGAATCCAAAAATAAAATAAATGTTTTTTTTCCAACTTACTCTATGAATTTATTTTCTAGATTTTATTATTAATTTCTATCATACTCCCCTTATTCACTAAGTGGTGTTAGGTTTCTAAGGGTACCAAACAAAATCAAAAGTAGCAGAATAAATAAATATAATCCATGAAGACCTATTATGATCCATGATTTTCAATTAAATCGAAGGAAGGGTTAACTTATCGCTTGTAGTAAAGTTTGATCCTTTTTTTAGCAAACGAACAAATCCTTGGGTATTGCAATCCATGAACACCCTCTACGGTATCCACAAGAACGAACTGAACAAAAACAAGTGGCTATATGCTAGCACTTGATTTTTGAAGACTCTCTTTAAAAAATGTATGAGTTTCTCTCTTAATATTTTCTATGAAAAACATAGTAGTTTTCAATTAATGGGAATATACCATATATATTATATGTCCTTCTTAGGTGAATCTGTTAGGTTTTTTAAATCCTAACCATATTTGAATTTATTTTATTAATTATCCTCAATAATTAATAAATAATATATATTTGATATATAATTTGAAATTCTCCTAAATCCTTTTGGAAACATAATATTTATATATACATTTATAACCCCATTAGGTTTCCTTAACCATTAAGGAAAATCATTATGCATCTTTAAAATAATTATATAGTTATAAAATTATATATATCATTACAGAAATAGAAAATTTTAATTTTTATGATGTTTCTAAGAATGCATTTAAAGAACTGAGATTAACAATGTCTATTTTAATTTATTCTATGTGTACGATCCTGTAGGTTCACTGAATATTGACATTGGGATTAAATAATTATTTTAAGCCTATAAATCATAAGCGACCCCTCATAAGACATTATGACTACTCAAATTAAGTGAAGATCAGAGATCAAACTAACCTTAATTCATAATAAGATATTTAGTCCTTTTGTTACACGGTATTTTAGATCAATCAAAAGGCATGTAATATGTCATCATTATATTAATTGATAAAAAATTTCCATAGTTCCAAGTAGACTGACTTAACAAATAATATTAATAACTCTTATTAATTTATTTGAGCATGGCCATACATATTTCTTAGTCTTAATTGTCATGACGCCTGTAGATATCTCTCTCAAGATATAAGAGGAACAAATCCATCTAGATCAGCTATATCCCTATCCATGAATCATTAAATGTTCAATAATAATCCTTATTAAACCCGTTTAAAGATAAAATGAATTTATGTCAAAACACAAAACTCCTTATCTAGGGAACCATAATGATTTGAGGTCGAAGGACTACTTAATACTGTTGTAATGAGAATCACTTATGATGTTATCATTCTCATTTTTGGTCTATCCAATACAATATTCTCTAACATGTACTTATATATGTTCTAACTTAATATCTCATGTTCAAGATTAGTTAAACTTGATCATCAGTCAAACTATATACACTTCTTTATTCATTATCATTCTATTAACAATGATTGACTAGGGATAATTTAGAATAGGATTCATATTACTCTAAGGTTTTACTACCAAGTCACATACTTGATGACATAAGTTTAAATTATTTATTCATGGAACTTTAATCATATTAAAATAATAAACACGCACATGATAATGAAATTCCTTATTTAAATTATTGAATGTAATAATATGCATACATTCCATTAGTCTAGGACACAACATTAACAATCTCCCACTTGTACTAGGCCCAAATAGACATGTATCCAATACCTATTGACCTAGTGTGGCTTTCATGTTTTGGTTATGATAGCAACTTAGTTAATGGATCAATAATATTTTCATTTGTAGGCACTTTATAGATCTTCACGTCCTCTCTTTCAGTGATCTCTCTAATTAAATGGAAACAAATAAGTATGTGTTTAGATCACTGAGTAATCTAGGTTCCTCACATTGTGGAATAGCCCTACTGCTGTCACAGTAGAGGTATACTGGGTTAGAAATGCTAGGAACAACACCTAATCCAAGGATGAACTTCTTAAACTAAACTGCTTTCATAGCTGCATCTGAGGTAGCTATGTTCTCAGCTTCTGTAGTAGAATCGACTACAGTGTCCTATTTTGAACTCTTTCAACTCACTACAACTCCATTGAAATAAAACATATAATCTGACTACGACATGATATCATCTATATTAGTCTAGAAGCTCACATCTATGTAACCATTTACAACTAGCTCACCTTCTTGTCCTTCATATACCATGAAAAATTCTTCAGTCCTTCTCAAGAACTTAAGAATGTTCATAAGTGTTGTCTATTGACTTTTACCAAGATTTGACTAATATTTGCTTGTTATGCTCAATGCATATGACACATCTGGTCTAGTGCATAACATGGCATACATGATAGATCCAATTTCAGAAGTATATAGAACCTTACTCATGCATTCTTGTGCATCAATTATCATAGGACATTGAGTCTTGCTAAGTTTAATGCCATGAGACATTAGCAAGAATCCCTTTTTAGAATCTTGCATACTTAACTTCTTCAGTACTTTATCAATATATGTACTCTGACTTAGACTAATTAGCTTTTAAGACCTATCTCTATAGATCTTGATGCCTAGTATATAGTCAGTCTTGCTTAGGTCTTTCATTGAGAAAGACTTCCCTAACCATGACTTGACATTATGCAAGTTACAGATGTCATTTCTAATAAGTAATATGCTATCTACATAAAATACTAAGAAAGCTATTGCGCTCTCATCGACCTTTTTGTAAACATAAGTTTCATCTTCATTTTTTATGAAATCAAACTCTTTGACTGCTTTATCAAAATGAAGATTCCAGCTTCAAGATGCTTGCTTTAGTCCATAAATGGATCTTTGAAGCTTGCAAACCTTTCCAGAATTCTTAAGATTAATAAAACCTTATGGTTGTATCATGTATACATCCTCAAGTAAGTTTCCATTAAAAATGTTATTTCGACCTCCATTAGCCAAATTTTTTTAGTATACAGTTATGGCAATAGGAATTATGAAGGACTTAAGCATAATAACTGGAGAAAAAGTTTCATCATAGTCTAAACCACGAGTTTGTCTGAAACCTTTTGCAATAAGTCATGCTTTATAGGTTTGCACATTTTCTTCCACGTCCTTTTTCTTTTTTGAAAACCCATTTACACACAATGGTCTTCAAGCCTTTAGATGGTTTAATGAATGTTTAAACTTGATAATAATATATGGATTGTATTTCAAATTTCATGGCTTCCAACCACTTCTCAAAATTTGGACACATCAAAGCCTCTTAGTATGATGCAGGCTCATCTTAATATATGAAAATTATATTACCATCATCAGTCATGATAAATCAATACATCTCAGACTCATGGCAAATCCTATCAGACTAGGAAGAGGTTGTGTCATAGGTGCAGACTCAACAACTATTTGTGAGTTTGTTTAATTCTCAATCTACATCAATTTGTGGTTCTCAAACTTCTTCAATTTGCATTTTACTCCCTCTGGTTCCATTGAAAATGAATTCTCTTTCAAGGAATACACCATTTCATGCAACAAACACTATACTCAGATGGAATGTAAAAATAGTATCCTTTTATTTCCTTTGGACATCCCATAAATAAATATTTTTCTGATTTGGGTGCCAATTTATTTGAGACAAGACGCTTCATATAAGCTTCACAACCCCAAATCTTAAGAAAAGACAAACTCTGACATTCCATGGTCCATATCTCATATAATTCCTTTTGAACTGCTTTTGATGGAATTCAATTTAATATAAATACAGTAGTCTCAAAATCATAACCCCAAAAGGATATTAGAAGGTTTTCTTGACTCATCATAGATCTAACCATATCTAATAAAGTTTGATTTCTCTTTTCAGACACACCATTCCATTGTGGTATTCCTAGTGCAGTTATTTATGATATTATACCACAATCTTTAAGATAGTGATCAAATTATTAACTCAAATATTCACCTCCTGTAACACCCTTATCCCATATGCATATAATACATACACCAGTATATGTAAAATACGTGCACCTTTAATAGATAAATAAACATATACATAAGTAATTTAAATACTAAAAATACAATTTTTGAAGGAAAATCTCTGTGAAAAATTCATAAGAGTTTTATCTATACTTCAGAAGTTCCCAAAATTCAAACAACACAACCTGCAAAACCTTTTACACTCCGAAATAAACTCAAACAACCATTTCTCCATCACCTCTTAAATTATACAACCATATATTAATATATAATATTTTCTAAATTTACAACGATTAGCCCAAAACCATTACAATTTACAACCTTTTCATGTGTAGAAACATTTTGTAAATAACTATATAATGCTTCACAATAGAAACATTTACATGTCTGCAACTAGCTCTGGTCTTGTGGCAGCTTATCTAAAACTTCTAGTAAAACCCAAAAACCTTAGACCTGCTCTGGTTTAGCAGGGCTATTTCAACCCTATCACCTTCACGATTAACAAATTGCGCTAAGCTTTCTGCCTAGCGGTACATACTTTGATATAAAAGGAAAATGAAAAGAGCAATGCAAAATGCCTTTACTTTTAAGGTCACCATTTGACAAGCAAATACGTGATAAAACTTGTGCATTTTATTTATTGTAAATTTTTCATATGTCACATTCATAAGCATTGGGCCCAAATAACCCGATATAATATTCAAATTCTAGAGATATTACTTTGGACCAATTTTTGACACCCAGTGTCTGGCCCAAAGGCACATAATAGTGACGCCCAGCATCTGGCCAAAAGGCAATATATAATATTGATGCCTAGCTCCTAGCTCGAAGGCAATAATAGGCATGCATTTAACACAAAATACAATACTTTGGAAATTGATATTACATAAGATTTCACACATTACATAAACAATTTCATACTTTTTTTAAACTTTGGCAATTTTACCAATTTCCATTCTTTTTGCACTTTCTATTTTTTCCCATTATTTCCATACATTTTAATTAATTTCACTCAATGTGGCTGAATTATGCATATATTAGGCATAATTACAAACTTTTCACAATCTTATTATTCGACACTCTTAGCCAACTTAAAGTGAGTTAATTAATCACACATTCTGCATTTCATAGCTTAACATACATTGATGCACGTTTTATGTGAAATCTCACATCAAAGTAGTATAGTCATCAAATCACATAACAATGTAGCATGCCAACAAATGCAATTAGACACATTTCATTCAAAGTAAGTACTTACCTTAATCTTAGATAAATTCCAAGCAAAAATCACACTCTAGCCTTCACTTTCCCAAGATGTCCTTCACTTCTTAGTTATTGGAACTAATATCTATTCAATACCTAATCAAAATGTGAATGTATATAATTAATCAATATCACATTTCTAGATGTTTTAACTAATAAACTCCAATTAAAACACTTCCCTTCGACTTCCCTTTTTTAGCCTTAATGGGCCTCAACTTTGAAATATAATTTTAATCATTTCCAAATTGAATTTAAAGCTTAAATATATTATTAAAATCATATTTTTAACATTTCCTAAACACTATAGTTCAATGTGCCACGTTTCCTTCAAAATTCCTAAATTTGCCTTAAGCTTCTTTAATTTTGGTTCTTCATGCTACTCAATTCCAAATGGTAATTTAAGTTCATTTTAGTCATTTAAATCATTTTAGAGAATGAATTAAACAATGAAATTCAATGAACAACCATACTTTATCAAAACCCTTCCAAAAACCTAAATTCAACACTACCTCTTCCAAATTCTAGCCAAATCTATCATTTTCTTCAATCTAACCTTAAAATCATAATTCCCAAATCAAAAGAACACTTTCCACATCCATTTAAATAGTTATAATATACTCTTTCAAAAACTCAAATCATACATATCCATAAACTTCTATAAAACCTAAAAGTTAGGCAAGAAAGCTTACCATTGATAGTAGAATTGTAGACCCTTAATTTTTGACCCAGTCCAGTACGTTATTTTTTTTTATATATATTCCAAAATAATTTTTATGGTATTTTAATTAAAGAATATTTATTTTAGTATTTATTATTTATAATTTTTAATAAAATAAAAATGGTGAAGTTAATAAAAATAAAAATAATATTAAAAAATAAATAAACTAAAATAAAAAAATAAAAATAAAAATAAAATAAAAATAAAATTCGGCGACGAAAAATTCGTCACCGAAAAAGGAATTGGCCAAGGCCAATTTGCCCGTAGGAATTTCCTGCGGCGAATTGGCTTGCCTCCCAACCAATTCCGCACCAGCTCTCGCAATTCATGGCAGACGCTCGCAGTTTTTGCTAGCAAAATTTTCCAACGCAATTTTTTCAGAAACCAAATTCTATTTGGTTTTGGTTTCTTTTCCTAATTAATTTTGGTTTCCTTAAACAATTAGAATTAGGTTTATGATTTTTTTTCCTATACATAACACTGTAAAACTCAGAATTAAGGATCGAAAAAAATGAGTGTGATAAAAAATTAGACTTTTGAACTTGGATTGGATCGGAGTAAAGAAAAGGCAGAAAACGCTAGCAAGAACATTACCAACAAGCAAGAAATCAACAATTCATCAAAGGCAGCAACCTTGCCTTTGTCTTTGTTCATCCAGAAAGCAATTTTTTGGTGGAACCAATGAATGGAGGTTTGAATCTCTATTTTCTTTATTTATTTCTTTACAGTAGCTTCATCATTCAAATTGGATTAATTGTTTCATCAAACAATTTGTCAAAAACTTCAAAAACCCTAAATCATTTCTTCTGTTTCCAAAAACTTTAAAACCCTAACCTAATCTCTATTCCAAAAATTCAGTAGCCTTATTTTTTTAAAACATCAAAAGCTTTAACCCTAATTAATCCTTCTTTCCAAAATCACATAGTAAGCATTATTCTTTTAAAAATAATACTAGTTTCTTCCAATTTCAAAACCCTATTTTCTAAATCTTAAACCCTAAAATCTTAATTTTCAACATCAAAACCTACAACTCTAAAAGCCAGTTTTTAAAATCTTCCGGGTGCGGCCCCGGACACAGCAAGGGGCACTGCCCCCTTGAACCCCGCCCGCTAACCGGCTAGTGGGACCACCGTATGGGCTCGAGTCAATATTTATTTGTGTATTATAAGTTTTGATGTTTAACTTCCTTTGTTATGATTATTCTAACTTTATTCAAAATACAAACCTAAACCCTAATTTACTCAAACCATAAATCCTAATTCTATTTTCAAATCTTCACAATTGCTCTTTAAAATTTTATTCAATGGGATATTTTAATCTTTCAAATAACTCCATTAAAGACTTTCTATATTTGTTCCATCCAAAAATACTTAAGTAGTCATTATAGTCAATATTAAAACCATACTTAACTTTGATCAGCGTAAAACATCAAATTCTAAATCATAATTTGCAAAATCAAAGTTTCAAACTATAAAACCCTAATTCATGAAGTTTGCTTAAAATCCTAACTAAACCTACCTTTTTTAAGTCAGAGTAACATTATTTTCATATAACATCCAAAACCTTAAATCTTTTAAACATCTAGTAGCTATGCTATTGCTTTAAAATATTTCTCAAAACCCTAGTTATTGAGCATAAAACTCTAGAAACCCTAATTAATGTATGGATCCCTAAAGTTAATATATTTACTGTTTTATTTACATTGGATGAATGTTTATTATATATTTTGATTGATATTTAATATCTTTGATGAATGATTTATTTATGATGAATGGTTATTTACTTTAGCGATTTATTTTGATTTTCAAATGTTGTAAGAGGTATGTTTCCACTTTGTGGGTACCTCATTAATTAATTTCTATGTAATTTAAATTGCTTTTATATTTTAGACCAATGTAAAGGACATTTTTTCACCTTTCGGTGGGTGTCCTTTTTTAGTTTAGACATGAACAATGTAAGGACATGTTTTCCATCCTCGGATGGGTGTCCATTTATTTGCTTTATTTGGACATTGCTTTGATTTAAATATAATGATGCTTTATTTTAATTGTTGCATGGAATATGGATAATATTGTTATATTTAAGAATTTTATAACATTAAGATCTGTAAAGGATCCCGGTTCCAATGAACCGGGCGTTGTGGGGGTGCTGGGCCATTTGTCACCTTCCCCACATGTACCCAAATTTCCAAACCCATTAGGGGGTTGTGAGTTCCTTAGGAATTGAGTCATCCACCCCTTTCTTTTTCCCGGCCCATCCGGGTGGCAACTCCATTTTTTTCGGGCTTAGGCCCATGTTCTCTAAGGCCCCGAGCCTAAACAGTGCCAAAGTCGCAAGGACCATTCCACCAGGAGTGGGGGAGAAAATCCCCGCTCACAAGAATCTTTAAATTCTCCCCAAAACCTTTGAAAAACTTAAAGAATTTAAGGTAAAATGGAATAAAAAAATCTGCTCTTGGACCCTTGTAAAAATTGACACACCATAAGGAAAAGGAAGAAGAAGATAAACATATGTATATATGATTTTTCTTCTTTAATTAATAGCCCTATATATATTATTTTTTACTTAATTAATTATTAATTATTAATAATTCATTAAAATTTTCCTATCATCTTCCACTATCTATTTTATTATTATTATTTTAACTTTTTGAGCTTTTACCATTTTGCCCCTTTTTACTATTTAATTTTTGTCTTTTTCTTTCTACTTATAGACCCTTAATTTTTGACCCAGTTCGGTCCAATATGTTTTATTTAGTCCAAAATGATTTTTGTTGTCTAATTGGTCCAAAATAATTTTTGTTATCTAATTTTTGTTTTAGTATTTAATTTTTATTAATAAAAAATAAAAATAAACAAATAAAAGTCAAAAAATAAAAATAAAAATAAAAATCGACATCGAAAAAATCGGCGAAATCGTCGTGGGGCCCATGGGCATTTCGCCCGCTCCCTCCCACTGCCTCAATTTCCTGCGGCAGGTTTTTTTCGCCAGCGCATTTTTTCCTGCGGCAATTATTTTTTGCAGCGCAATTTTTCCGACGCAAATTTTTCGAAACCTAATTCAATTAGGTTTCGATTTTCTTTACTTATTAATATTACTTGCCGTGACTAATTAGGAATAAACCATATCAAACCACTATAAATAAGGACCAAAGGCAATGAAATTGGAGGAGGCCGAAAATCAAACAGTAGCTTGAAAAATTTGAAACCAAATCAGTGAAGGAAAAGGAGCAATTCAATTTCTTTTTTTTCTGGAATAGCAGGGACACGATTTAAGCAATTCAAAGGCAGCAATAGTCTTTGTTCTTGTTCATCCAAGAAGAATTATTTTGGAGAATCAACAAAAGGAGGTATGTATTAAATTCTTTTTGTTTTATTTTTTCACAGTAGCATAAACTATGAAATTTTATTTTTTAAATCAAAAACCTTAGAACTTTAATTTAGTTTTTCCAAAGTTAAAAACACTAATACGTTACTTTATTTTCCAAAAGGCTTAAAATTCTTATTTTTTCTTTTTTAAAATCTTAAAACCTTAATTAAACATATTTTTCAACAAAACCAAAATTTGATTCTGTTTCTTTCAAAATTTTAAACTTGGTTCTGTTTCTTTCAAAAAGCCTTAAAAAATATCTTTTCTATTTATAAAAACTTTAATCCGTTTGTTTAAACTCATAAAACCTCTTGAAATCATCAAATTGTCTTTCTAAACCCTAATTCAAATTAATCACCCGAGACCCTAATTTTAAATCCTAAAACCCCTAAATTCAACTTCCAAACTTAAAATAGTAAACTCTAACTCCTTTAAAACTTTAAACCCTAACTTTTTCTAAACCTTAATCCTTTAAAACATTAAAAACCTGTAAAATATAAATACTTTAAATTTACACATTAGCTTGAAATAACCAATTAAAACCACAAATCAAAAGTATTTCAAAGTGTTCAAACCCTAGTTTCATGATTTCACCATTCAAATATTAATTTGTTTAATCAAAGAGTCTTACCAACCTTTTAAAACATAAAACCTCAACCTATTTTAATTCCATAAAAAGTCACAGTAGCTTAATTTTATGAATTCCAAAACCTTAACACATCAGATAAAAAACCCTAAATGGAAATAGTAGCTATAATTTGGATTTTTATTTACCTTATTCAATTCCATATTTGATCATGCTTTATTTTATTTCTTATGCTTTAATTTATTTAAATTCAATGCTTGGTTTATTTTATTTATCATGGATGGATGTTTACTTTTTATTGATAGTTGGTACCTTTGATGAATGATTTATTTATTATGAATGGTTATTTACTTTTATCAATTTATTTAGATTTCCAAAATGTTGTAAGAGGTATGTTTCCACTTGGTGGGTACCTCATTAGTTAAATATCATGTAATTTAATTTGCTTTTCTATCTTAGAACTTATGTAAAGGGCATGTTTCTACCTTTCGGTGGGTGTCCTATTTAGGCATGTGATTGTAAGGACATGTTTCCATTTCGGATGAGTGTCCATTTATTTGTTTTGTTTTGTTTGGACATTGCTTTGATTTTAATATAATGATGCTTTCTTTTTATAGTGTGTAGTATGGATAATATTGTTATATTTAAGAATTTAATAATATTAAGACCTGTAAAGGAGGCCGGCTCCAATGAACCGGGCGTTGTTGGGGTGCTGGGCTATTTCTCACCTTCCCCACACGTACCTAACTTTCCAAACCCATTAGGGGGCTGGGGATTCCTTAGGAATCGAGTCATCCACCCCTTTCTTTTTTCCCGGCCTATTCGGGTGGCGACTCCATTTTCACCGTAGTTAGGTCCGTGTTCTATAAGGTCTCGAGCCTAAACAGTACCGAAGTCGCAAGAACTATTCCACCGGGAGTGGGGGCAAAAATCCCTGCTCACAGTGGCTACTTCACTGGGGATAAGAGAAGTTGATTCCATTGGTCTTTATATTATTCTATGCTTTGCGACTCCATTTTCTATTTTTCTCACTTCTAACATTTCATTTATCTCTCAAATTATCTAATTTAATTTAGTTAAATTTTATTTTTACAAAAGTGTGGATATTACAACTCTCTCCCCCTAAAGTAATTTCATCCTCGAAATTACCTATCATAATAAATAAATACCATTAATACCAACACCAATTTCAACTCTCCCCCTTATGGATCTTCTCATTTAACTTATAAGATTTTATATTCTTCCTATTTGCTTAAAAACTCAACATTATAAAACCTTTGTGGACAATCTCATCACACCTTACTAGCTTTTTCTTCACATCTTATCACCTTTTTCAGAAAACACTTCTCTATACTTTTAATGGTTAATAAATATTACTTCTAACTATACAAACTTAAAATTCATAATATCAGCAGACATATCTGACACACTAGTTTGACACTAAGCTTATCAAAGATTAATTAATACATAAAAATAATTTCGGTTATAAAGTCTTTACAATTATTCATATTCAAATATTGTGGTTCCACTACATTACATAAATTCTTTGCATGTCACTTAATACATGCTTAACTTTTAACCTTGTTAATTACATAAACATAGAACTTAGAATAAATCTCAAGTTACATCCTCCACAAAAACTTTATTTTCTTCATTAAACATACTATCCAATCTATTTATAATCTTATCTCAATCCTTAAAATTTCTTTTTCCTCAATACTCATGATAACACAATATCACTAGGTTTCCTTCTTTGCATATGATATTTTCTTCTTTCTTTTTCTTCTCTTTTTTTACAATAAATATGATTTAACTTACCTACATTTCTATTTATATGTACATAACCAGTTATATTAAGTCACCAAATGTAATACCTCTATACCCCGTATATGTACATAGCATGCTATAACGATCGTAATATACGTATACTGAATATAGAAATGCCACGGATTACCAACAAATGACTCATCCTTTTACAAAAACATGAACAAGTTTAAATCATTTAAAAGAAATTATAAAAGACAAAAGATAAAATGTTTAATTAAAAGCAGCGGAAAATACAACAAATATTTACAAATATATATACATCAAAATTCAAGTTTTACAAAACATAAAATAAATACATGTTTGGCAGTATTTCTTTGATCTTTAAGCTCCACTATCAACACCTCAAATATAGACTCTACTTGGCCTAGAGGAACTCTCCGGTTCTTCCCTGTCACCTGCGCGATAAACCACAATCACGCTAAGCCAACGGCTTAGTGGTACAAACTACAATGATATCATGCTATAATGAAATGCCAATGTCATACTTTCCAACATACAAGTGATTCTCAAGAATCTCATATTTCATGACATTACCTTTCATTGTATCAAACATTTGTGTCATCAATTATAGGACATATTGAACTCAAAACAGCCATAGATCTCAATATTTATTTATTTCATCATTTATAAATCACATGGAAAAAAAAGACAAGTAAGGGCCCAAAAAGAAACTAATATGTTATTCAAAGTTCAGAGTTACTGCTTTGGTCCATATCATAATCATCAAGCCCATAGGCAACATATATATATATCTCTATCCATGGATAGTGTAACAGACCCAGTCTCTTGGACCTCAACCCGGTTAAAACCGAGGAAATCCTCATGTATCATAATAATCATTGTATACATCACCATGTATCAACGACTCAATTCCCCAATTCATTTATTTGAAACCCTTACTAAACAATCTCAACAATCCATCATCATCCTCACAAATAACCATATTATCATCATCTAAATACCAATTCCACACATATATATATTTCAATCTTTCAGTATCATCATCTTCACACACTAACCATATCAAATACAAACTCAATCAATAGAAATCCACACAAGGGAATGAACACTTACTTGAATATTTTGCCAAATCTTCAATCTCCACCTTCAATTCTCTTAAAGCCCTTAAGAATTTGATGTATAAACCAACCAAAATCACATCTTTCTCTCTCTCTCTCTCTCTCTCTCTCTCTCTCTCTTGTTGAAGAAGAAGAAGAAGAAGGAAAGAAGATCTTTTCTTCTTTTTCTCATACTTATCATATATATATATAAAATAATAATAATAAAATAAATATTACAAAAATCCTCCATCACATATTTTTCCCTTTTGACTTTCCTTTCTTCTTTTTCTTTTATTATTATTATTATTATTTAATAATATAAATTTACTTTCCTACACCATTTTATACATCATGTATATGTGATGTATATGTTGGTATATGTATATCTCTTATATATTGTATTTATATTTTTTTTCATATTTTCCAAATACCATATATACATATCATCCCTCATATACATCCATTACTTATAATATTTCCTTACATATTTTACCAACATATCTTCTCACAACTACTATTCCAATATGCATAAAAATTAGGGCATTAAATTAATTCATTTCTCTTCTTTTGACTTTCATTAATTAAACTTGTATATGCTGTACATATTCCCATAGATACAACATATACACTCTTCTTCACTTCTTTTCTCTTTCCATCAAACATACACATTAAATCCATATACAACAACAATTATTCCAAACTTTTATGGTGTACTTTGGGATATTACACATTAGGCACACAATCATTTCATTTATTTACATCTTTGTACATTTCTTTCTTAATTCATTTCACATTTCATTCTTATAATCAAATAGGCAACTATGCCTCAATTATAATTTCACATCATCATAGCCAACAATCATGGCTTCTTTTCACATCAAGATAGTATACATATATATCATCATTTGCATTGAACATCATCTAGGCAAACATGCCTCAATCATATCATTTACATCATTACAACCCATCACATTAGTTTCACATCTCAATATATCTCAATTCATCATTTAAGTACTCACAATCAATTACATTGAACATCCATTAAGAATGATCATCATTGATATATATATACATAGCAATTTACCTTATTCATAGATTTAGAATCTTCAACATACATTCCACATAATCCACATTGTGCGCAACATAGCATTATTCATATGCATCATCAACGTTCACATTATATCCAACATAACATTATTAATAAGCATCAACAATACATTAGATTTCTTAACACACTTACAATCAAATGTATGTTAAGTCTCAACATTATATGAATGTATGCAATAATGTAGTTTGTAGTTACCTCAAGCACCACTTATACAAATCTATACACTTCCTTTCTAGGAATTCTTCACTTTTTAAATTAGGGCAAATCACCTTCTTCCAAAACCTAGTCCAAAAATGATACAATACATGAACTCAACCCCATCTTAATAACCTCATCTTAGACCTTTAGATCACAAATTATAACTCAACCCCACTAACTAAAGCCCACGGCCGTGGCCACCCCAACCCCCATGGGCGTGGGTTAAAGAATGGTTCTGCCTCCCTTGCTCCAAACCTCCACGGCCATGGCTACAAATGGCCACGACCATGGCAACCAAGGGCCACGGGCGTGGCATCCAAAATGCTACTGTTTCTGACCAAATTCACATATTCTATGCTTACAACTCCAACAAACATCAACAACATGAAAATCTATGAGAATAATTGATCAAACTCAAGTTAAACATCACTTACACTCTTAGTCTTCCAATACCAATACCAACATCAACCTATCTTTTTATTTCAATTCAAAACCAACACCACAATCAATTTAAATCAAACACACACCAACATACTACCATTAACACAACCCTACTTTCAAATATCAACACTCAAATTCATAAACAACTTAAAATAAAACAAGGGAATCAAGAGAAACTTACCAAAATAATCAATCTTCTTGGATTTCCAACTTAATCTCTTGAAAACTCCATCAATTTTGAGTTTGGAACAAGCAAAACTCACTCTTGCTCTCTTGCTTTGGATGGCCGGCCAACAAAAGGGAAAGAGAAGAAAATGAACAAGTGAAAGAGACAAAGTCAAACTTCTCATCTCTTTAAACCTCCACCAAGCATTCCAAAAAGAAAATTACTTAAATACCCTCATCTATTTATTTTAACTTCCTTTCACTTACATGCCCTTTTTAGTAATTTCATAATTAACAAAATAAATATCTTCTTCCTTTGACCATCCATTTGACTTGTGTATATGTTATATATATTTCCATATATACAACATATACACTCTCTTTTAAATTCTTTTCTCTTTCCAATTACACATATACATTTTAATTCAAATAAAACAACAATTATATCAAAACATCTAGGGCATACATTGGGATATTACAATTCTCCCCCCCTAAAAAGAAATTTCGTCCTCGAAATTACCTGATATTATGTCTGAAACAGTTGAGGATACTGTTCTTGCATTGCTTGCTCGCTCTCCCAAGTTGCCTCTTCTTTCCCATGATTCTTCCATAGAACCTTCACCAATGGCACTTTCTTATTCCTCAACTCTTTCACTTCATGTGCCAAAATAGCAACTGGTTCTTCTTCAAATGTCAGATCCGGACTCACTTCAATGGATTCAACTGGCAAGATATGAGATGGATCCGATCTATACCTCCGCAAAATAGAAACATGGAATACATTATGGATTCTATCTAACTCAGGTGGCAAGGCAAGACGATAAGCAACTGGCCCAACTCTTTCTAGAACTTCATATGGTCCAATGAAACGAAGACTCAGTTTCCCTCTCCGACCAAATCTCAAAATCTTCTTCCAAGGAGACACTTTCAAAAATACTTTATCTCCAACATCAAATTCTATGTCTCTCCTTTTCAAATCTGAATAAGATTTCTGTCGGTCTGAAGCTGCTTTTAACCGATCCCGAATTATCTTCACTTTCTCTTCATTCTCTTTCACCAAATCAGGACCAATTAACTTGCCCTCTCCAATTTCATTCCAACATAAAGGCGTTATGCATCTTCTACCAAACAATGCCTCAAATGGTGCCATACCAATACTGGATTGATGACTGTTGTTCTAAGCAAATTCCACAAGTGGCAAAAATCTGTCCCAACTTCTAGAGAAATCAATGACACAGCTTCTCAACATATCCTCAATAATCTGTATCACTCTCTCTGACTGCCCATCTGTCTGCGGATGAAAAGTAGTACTAAAGTGCAATCGAGAACCCAAAGCCCCATGTAAACTCTTCCAAAACCTCGAAGTAAACCGGGGATCTCGATCAGACACTAAAGAAATTGGGACTCCATGCAACTTCACTATTTCACTTACATATAGCTCAGCCAATCTTTCAAGGGAGTAGTCCATTCTAACGGGAAGGAAATGAGCTGTCTTTGTCAATCGATCAACAATCACCAAAATAGCATCATGCTTCTTCTGAGTCAATGGCAAACCAGACACAAAATCCATTGTTACTCTCTCCCATTTCCATTCAGGCACTGTTAAAGGTTGAAGCAACCTTGTTGGAACTTGGTGCTCAGCTTTTACCCTCTGACATGTGAGACACTTGGACACAAATTTCGCTATGTCTCTCTTCATACCAGACCACCAGTAGTGCTGTTTCAAATCATGGTACATCTTTGTACTTCCCGGATGTATAGCAAAAACCGATTGGTGTGCTTCTTCCAAAATGATCTTTCTCAAACTATCATCATCAGAAACACACAACTGTTGCGCTCGAATTAACTCTACCACAAAGCGTCACTTGCAAGTATACGAGGTAGCTGTAGCAAAGGTGATCGCCCCAAGGTCATCTCACAAGGAAGCTAAAGTGGCTAATTGATTATCAGATTATAAAGAACAAGTAATAAAGAAATTTAAATTGCTAAATAATGAAGAAGATTGATTAAAGTTTAAAACAAATAAAAGTAAACTAGAACTGATGTATTGATTCACTTAATAGAAAGGTCTAGGGTTTGCACTTCTCTGCTACTTATATGTATGAATGGTTATTTCTCTTAACTAATTTAATTTCAAAGATTAAATCTCAAACAACTCAATTAATCGAGTCAAGGAAATAAGCTCTCGCATTCAAACCTCATTCAACTAATCTTGTTATAATTGAATTAATCTTTTTAATAGGTTATATTTCTAATTCACCTAAGTTTTTAATTGAATTGTTCCAGCATTAGACTTCATCTCTCAATCCATCATCTAATACCTAAAACACATAATTGGTGGCCAATCAATTATATATTAACAATATTTCATTCAATCAAGGCTAAAGAAATAATTGAGTTAAGAGTAATAACCAATTCATACAATCATAGCAGATCCATACAAACCCTAGACTAGATCAAATTAGTTAATCATGCTATCAAACATACTCATCTCATTAATGTTCAAAGAAATCAAATTAGACATGATAATATCCATTAATACAATTTCAATGAAAATAAAGAGAATAAGTTCGAGAACAAAACCAAGTTACAAACTCCTTGAAGCTTCTGAAGAATCTCTTGTTCAAATCTTGCAAGAAGGATGTATCAATGGCTAGAACAATCTAATCTAAGCTATATTAATCTAAAAGTGTAATCAAAATCAAAGAAAACAAAGTTAAAACCCTAACTTCACTCTCTGACGGCTCAATTCAATCTCCAAATTGTCAACAACCACCAACCCTAGCTTCTTTTTTCCTTTTATATGAAACATCTGCTTTAAAAAATCCGCTACGGCTTTGGTTCATGAGAGACAATGCCAAGTTGGATGTGACTAGGCCGTGTGGGTGCTCTTTGGAGGGACACGGCCAGTGACTTGTCCGTGTCCCTTGCATGTGTCACCTACTGTAAGAATTCCTTCTTCTTTTCTTCTTTGGTTGAGTGACACGTCCAGTTGGAGGTTGACTTGGCCGTGTTGGACTCTTTTGGAGGGACACGGCCAGTGACTTGGCCGTGTCCCTTGCTTGTGTTCACTTCTGTGAGAGTTGCTTCATCTTTGCCTTTGGAACTATGTGAGACACGGCCAAGTTGGAGTGACTTGGCCGTGTTCGAGCCTTTTTGGAGGGACACGGCCACTGACTTGGCCGTGTCCCTTGAGTGTGTCCTTCTCTGTGTCTTGAACTTCCTTTTTAACTTGGTATGGGACATGGCCAGTGACTTGGCCGTGTCCTCTGCCTGTGTCAGCCACTGTCCCTTTTTTTCTTCAATTTGCTTCCTTGCCTTTTTTAACCTAAAACAAAACTCAAACAAACTATAAACAAAAAAGTAAATAAACAATAACCAACAAAATATAAACACCATACTAAAAACTAGATAAAAAATGACATAAACACTGAAATAAACTAAAACTATCAAAATTAATGAAAACACTAAACGAACCGATAAAAACTAACAAATACCTAAATAAAATAATAATTATCATAATAAACAGGACACAAATCTATAAAAAAACTAATAAAAAACAACCTATCCTTGAACCAAAGACTACCATCACTTTTCACATGTAAATTTCGGCTCTCCCCATTTCGGCAATCCGATACAATCTTCTGAATTTTCTCATCCGCCAATTGAGCCTCCTTTATCTGATCCAACAATACTGGTCTCAACTGTAGCTGAGCCAATAATGCACCATCATCACATAATTCATAACTAGCATGCAACGCTCTCAACTCAACAAGCAACGAGAGCGAATAAACAGCTAAACCTGATAAAGATTTCCGACTCAAGGCATTAGCAACTACATTCGCCTTACCAGGATGGTAATCAATCAAATAGTCGTAATCTTTAATCAGTTCTAACCATCGCCTTTGCCGAAGATTCAGCTCCTTCTGAACACCCAAATATTTCAAACTTTTGTGATCCGTATAAATAAAACATTTCTCCCCATATAAGTAGTGTCGCCAAATCTTCAAAGCAAACACTATAGCTGCCAACTCCAAATCATGAGTCGGATAATTAAGCTCATGCGGCTTCAACTGCCGAGAAGCATAAGCTATGACTTTACCCTCTTGCATCAAAACACATCCTAAACCATTATGTGAAGCATCACTGTAAATCACATATGGTTTATCTTCCACGGGTAAAGTAAGAACAAGTGCTTGAGTCAACATTTCTTTCAATTGCTCAAAGCTAGCTTGACACTGATCCGTCCACACAAATCTAACTCCCTTCCGAAGCAATCTGGTGAGTGGAGTAACTATCAAAGAGAAGCCTTTCACAAACCGTCGGTAATAGCCTGCCAAACCCAGAAAACTTCTAACTTCAGTTACAGACTTTGGTGGACTCCATTTCAAAATAGCTTCAACTTTACTTGGATCAACTCTTATACCATCCGCTGAAACTATATGACCTAGAAAAGTAACTTGGTCAAGCCAAAACTCACACTTTGACAGCTTAGCATACAACTGCTTCTCTCTCAAGACCTGTAATACAATCCGCAAATGCTTGTCATGCTCCTCTTCATTACGCGAATACACTAAGATATCATCGATGAAAACCACCACAAATTGATCCAGATAGGGCCTAAACACCCTATTCATCAAATCCATGAAAGCTGCAGGTGCATTCATTACTAAAAACTCATAATGCCCATACCTGGTGCGGAAAGCTGTCTTAGAAACATCTTCAGCTCTAACCCTCAGTTGATAGTACCCTGATCTCAAATCAATCTTGGAAAACAGTGCTGCTCCCTTTAATTGATCAAAGAGATCATCAATTCTAGGCAAAGGATATTTATTCTTGATAGTCACTTTGTTCAATTGCCTATAATCAATGTATAATCTCATAGTACCATCCTTCTTCTTCACAAACAATACAAGAGCTCCCCAAGGAGAAACACTGGGGCGAATAAACCCTTTATCCAACAACTCCTGTAACTGCACCTTCAACTCTCTCAATTTAGCAGGTGCCATTCGATAAGGAGTGATAGAGATGGGAGTGGTACCAGGCAACAATTCGATACCGAACTCAACCTCTCTCTCAGGGGGTAACCCTGGCAACTCCTCAGGAAACACATCTGGAAAATTTGCAACTGTGGTTATATTATCAAGTTGAGAACTCCCTACTCTAGTATCCACAACATGAGCAAGATAAGCACCACACCCTTTTCTAATCAACCTTCTAGCTGTCACAGCTGATACAAACAAGGATGCAAGTTGTCTCTACTCACTAGATACTATCACATCCCTACCATCACTGGTTCTCAAGGTGACACACTTCTTTTGACAATCCACCACAGCTCCATGCTTAGACAACCAATCCATGCCTAAGATCAAATCATATTCCTTAAAAGGCATTTCAATCAAATCACCAAGAAACTCCTCACCTTGCACCACAACTGCACTATCTCGGTGCACCTTACTCACCACAACACTATGTCCTAAGGATTTGTCACTAAGACATCAAATCCTAAGGACTCTGAATGCAATTCAGACACAGGCAAGATAGATGCACTAATGTATGAATGAGTAGATCCTGGATAAATTAAAGCAAGAACTAAAATGCCAAATAAAGAAAATGTACTCGCTATGACTGCTGAAGCATCTGGCTGCCTCTGCATCACATACACCCTTTGAGAAGATCCAGCTTCATCTGGCCTACTGCCTCCGGATGATGATCCTCCTCTCTGACTATACCCGGATCGACCACCCCTACTGAAACCTTTGCCTCCTCGACCACCCCTGCTGACAATGGGTCGAGAGGCTACAGACTCAGCCTGCCTATTCTCCTGCATCTCAGGACACTCCCTAATGAAATGGTCAGGCGATCCACACCTGAAACATACAGCTGATATACTAATCTTCCAGCAAACACCCACATGGTTTCTACCACAAAGCTCACATGTAGGTGGAGTAGACCTCTGAATCACTGGAGTCGGAGCACTGGCTATAGAAGCTGTAGGTCTCGGTCTCTGTCTCTGATACTGCACTGACCTACCCGGCTGTCTCTGACTCCTACTGATCCTCGGAACAAAACTTCCTCTATCCCTTTTCACAAATGAAGACCCTGCCTCAAACTGGGGTCTCCTCACTCTAGTCTCCTCCTTAGTAGCAGCTGCTGCAATGCTCTGCACTCTCTCAACACTTCTAGCTGCTGCAACTAGCTGAGAGAAATCCTGGTACCGAGAACCAGCCATGATGCACATAATAAAGGGCTTCAATCCCTCCTCAAACCTTCTGCACCGGTCTATTTCATCAGAGATAATTCCCCCAGCATAGCGACTCAACTGGATGTACTCAATCTCATATCTGTTACCGTCCGGTTGTCTTGCCTCAAATTCAAAAATTCCATCTTCTTAATATCTTTATAATCCCTCAGAGTATATTTCTGCTCGAACTCCCTCAGAAAATCCCCATATGATAATGTAGGTGGATCATCCATGGCATGCGGGACTGTCTTCCACCAGTCATAGGCATCTTTCTGCAGGAGGGATCTGGCATAGTCAAACTTCTCATCCGAAGTGGCTTGCAACTGAATGAATATCCTCTGTACCTTATCCAACCACTGCTCAGCCACTGTAGGATCGGTAGTGCCTAAGAAATCTTCAGCCCCATATTTTCTCAACTTGTCATAATGTCTTACCGACACCTGAGGCTGTGGTGGTGGTGGTGGCTGCACTGGAGCTCCTCTCAACAGTTTTACCATATGCCTTAACTAACCCGGTGGACCCTCCTCAGCAACTGATCTCTCTGGCACAGAGACAGGTGCCTCACTAACCCTCTCAATCCTAGCTCCATCTCTACTCTCTTCCGGAGCTAAACTTTTCGCACTACCCTCAACAGACTGTCGCGAATGAGATGCCATCTCTACATATATCTGCAAACATAGCAGAATATTCCTCATTAAAGATCAAAGACTGCCATACCAAAACATGTATTTTACTCAAAAACCAACTTTTAAAATCAAAATATTCTTTTTCTTACAATTCACCTAGGTTGAGAATCTCAAACCTAGGCTCTGATACCAAAATAATTGTAACACCTCTATACCCCGTATACATACATAGCATGCTATAACGATCGTAATATACGTATACTGAATATAGAAATGCCACGGATTACTAAACAAATGACTCATCCTTTTACAAAAACATGAACAAGTTTAAATCATTTAAAAGAAATTATAAAAGACAAAAGATAAAATGTTTAATTAAAAGTAGCGGAAAATACAACAAATATTTACAAATATATATACATCAAAATTCAAGTTCTACAAAACATAAAATAAATACATGTCTGGCAGTATTTCTTTGATCTTTAAGCTCCACTATCAACACCTCAAATCTAGACTCTACTTGGCCTAGAGGAACTCTTCGGTTCTTCCTTGTCACCTGCGCGATAAACCACAATCGTGCTAAGCCAACGGCTTAGTGGTACAAACTACAATGATATCATGCTATAATGAAATGCCAATGTCATACTTTCCAACATACAAGTGATTCTCAAGAATCTCATATTTCATGACATTACCTTTCATTGTATCAAACATTTGTGTCATCAATTATAGGACATATTGAACTCAAAACAAGCATAGATCTCAATATTTATTTGTTTCATCATTTATAAATCACATGGAAAACAAAGACAAGCAAGGGCCCAAAAAGAAACTAATATGTTATTCAAAGTTCAGAGTTACTGCTTTGGTCCATATCATAATCATCAAGCCCGTAGGCAACATATATATATCTCTATCCATGGATAGTGTACAGACCCAGTCTCTTGGACCTCAACCCAGTTAAAATATAGGAAATCCTCAACCCGGCTAGACTGTTACTGTTTTTGAGGCTTACGACCCAGTCTTTTCACCCCAAAAACATCACATTTCACATTTATCATTTCACATTTTTCAACTAGAATCGGCTTATGACCCGGTCTTTTCACCTATCCAGTGATTCATAGGCATGCCGCCAAACTCAGAATTCTGAAAGTTGAATAACACATTATGTAACACCCCTATACCCTATATAAATACTATACATATATCGGGTATACATACATCACGTACATAAAGTATAAGAATGTCACTTTTAGTTACAATTTAAAAACCTTTAGCTGAGTTCAAACAGTATTACAATAATTTAAAGAACATTTACAAAATCATTATACTTTTAATGATCATACATATATATAATGATCTTAACTTTACCAAAACTTTATTTATACGTATGAATACATTCTTGTCAAAAATACAACATAATTAAATTATACATGTATGCATCACCTTCTAGTTGGTCTCGACATACTCTTACTCTTCTCGTGGTATAACGATTGACTTCAAATCTACCACCGCGCTAAGCCCGAGAGCTTAGTAGTACAGATAAATAATATAAACATACATTACAAAAATTCAAACATATATATATATATATATTAACTTCATGTATCATTAGTTTCTTATCATGTTTTCCCTTTTCAATTACACCTTTCATATATCTCTACTAATCTCATATATTATATACATATATACATATCATTAACACCAACCACAGTCCCATAACTAATACTCACAATGTCTACATCAATACACATATTACATGTCATACCATATTTTCAAAATCTCATCATTCAACTTAGCTTCTCAAGCCATAATTCATAATATTACATGTCCTTATTTTATTCAATTACTTCATTATTCACAATTCACCATTCATGAATCACATTTCCAACAAAGGCAAGCATGAGTCTCATTATTCATCCATTTCACATTTCATAAATCACATTTAAACAAAGACAAGCATGGGCCCAAAGACTCTAACATGCCATTCAACTTTCAGAGTTAATGTTTTGGTTTAATTATCTCATTTATCATTATCATTATCCCAACTAGGCTTCAAGGATTTAGGTTCAACCAAGCTTCAAAGGGAACAAAGCATGCTAAGTATCAACCCAACTTGGCTTCAAGAACCAAACCCAACCTAGCTTCAAGGCTTGTAACATCTCAATTAGGCTTCAAGGACTAGACCCAACCAGGCTTCAAGGGGAGTTAAGCATGCTAAACTTCAACCCAACTTGGCTTCAAGGATTTAGCCCAACCTAACTTCAAGAGATTGTTACTATTAGGCATGCCACCAACAACAAAACTCTGAAAATGAATAACATATTAGACACACAATTCATTATCAATTTCATTCTCATTTTCTCATCATCATTTAGGCATCCATGCCTCATTTATCTCATTTGCATCATTATAGCCAAGAATAATGGCTTCACATCTCATCAATAGAGTATACATACTCAATTGTATTGGACATCATCATTTAAACAACCATGCCTCGATCATTTCATTTGTATCATTATAGCCAACAACAATGGCATTACATCTCATTAGGCTCAAATCATATAAAAGCAATTCATCATTCAATTATTCATCATAAGGCATTACACACACCCTTTTTAATGATCATCATATCTTTTACATTTCATATTTCATCATTAACATATATACATAGCATTATTCATATGCATCATCAATGTAATAGGTTATTTAACACATTTATAACCAAATGTGTTAAGGTCCAAAGACATAAAAATATATGCAATCAAATAGGGTTTGTACTTACCTCATGAGCAATCACACCACACCAAACTTGAAGATACGCATGAGATAATATAGGGCAACCCAATCTCTTCAAAACCTAATCAAAAAGTGTCATACACACTCACTTAGAGATACGCATGAGATAATATAGATACGAACCAACTATGGCAAACTCTACACATGACACGCTCAACAACACGAGCGTGTCCCTGATCATGCCCTAAACCAACAACACAGAAGCTTTGACACGCTTAGTAACACGGGCATGTCGATGGACGTGTCACTCATTCTGCCTTACAGAAACATTGACACGCCCAACAATACGGGCGTGTTCGTGGCCGTGTCAATTACTTTTTTTCACAGTAGCTATAACACACTCAGTAACATGGCCGTGTTAATGGTCGTGTCACAAACGTTAAACTCAGTACTGTTGACACGCCCAACAACATGGCCTTGTCACTGGCCATGTCAGACAAAAATCATGCATTTCGAACTCTTATCCATGGAAACACAAACACTTCAAACCCATACTACATCACTCTTAATCAACATCTTAGTTATATTCATCAATTACCTATCAATTTAACACTTATATAACTTCAATATATCATAATAATAATCATTATATACATCACCATGTATCAACTACTCAATTCCCCAATTCATTCATTTGAAACCCTTACTAAACAATCTCAACAATCCATCATCATCCTCACAAATAACCATATTATCATCATCTAAATACCAATTCCACACATATATATATATATTTCAATCTTTCACTATCATCATATTCACACGCTAACCATATCAAATACAAACTTAATCAATAGAAATCCACACAAGGAAATGAACACTTACTTGAATATTTTGCCAAATCTTCAATCTCCACCTTCAATTCTCTTAAAGCCCTTAAGAATTTGATGTATAAACCAACCAAAATCACATCTTTCTCTCTCTCTCTCTCTCTCGTTGAAGAAGAAGAAGAAGAAGGAAAGAAGATCTTTTCTTCTTTTTCTCATACTTATCATATATATATATATAATAATAATAAAATAAATATTACAAAAATCCTCCATCACATATTGTTCCATTTTAACTTTCCTTTCTTCTTTTTCTTTTATTATTATTATTATTTAATTATATAAATTTACTTTCCCACACCATTTTATACATCATGTATATGTGATATATATGTTGGTATATGTATATCTCTTATATATTGTATTTATATTTTTTTCATATTTTCCAAATACCATATATACATATCATCCCTCAAATTAAGTACTACTATAAAGCGTCACTCGCAAGTATACGAGGTAGCTGTAGCAAAGGTGATCGCCCCAAGGTCGTTTCCCTAAGAAGGTGTGGTTCGTAATAGCTTGATTGACAATTTATTTAAATGCGAGAGTTTGTTGTTTGGAGTGGTGCGAGAATAATTAAACCTAAATTTAACTGTGCGTAGAGAGTAATGTGTGTGGGTATACAAGATCAAATCGATTCTTGGAAAGGTGCCTAGGGTCATAGGTCCATTCAATCAAAGCCCAATTCTCAATTATCCATTAACATAACCTTGTAAATTAACTTGTTTCTTAAGATTAATTAGTCAATTACCAATCCATTAGTTTTCACATTCATGAATTAACAATGACCAATTCTTTTACATTACCAAATTAATAAACCCTAGAACTTATATTTCTAATTCATTCATAGGGTGGTAAATTATATAGTTCCGATATCGAATTTCACCTCTCGGTCCGTCATCCAATATTCAAAGATCAATAGGTAGCTAATCTATCAACCTAGCATTTAATACAATACAATCAACCAATCAACAAGGAACATCAATGTAAATATCAAATTAAGACATTCAACCAAATATACTATAAACCCTAAACATGGGTATTTAGCTCAACATCATCAAATTATAACATTCATTCAACTCAATATAACACAAATACAAATTGTCCATTGCAATATCAATCTCTTAATACAACAACAACAATAAGAAATGAATTAAAAGAGAGAATAGAAAAACCCCTTGTGAAGATGCCAAGAGTAGGATTGCTAGTCTTCCTCCTAGCTCCACTTGATGTATTTGATGAAGAACTCAAGCCCTCTTCAATGGTTGATTCCCCTTGCAATGTGGAATGGAGCTTTCTCAAGTCACCAACTCTTCAATTGATTTTGCCTTTGGAAGATGGAATGGAGCTTTCTCAAGTCACCACTCCCTTCAATGAAGTTTCTTCAACCTTTGAGAACTTGTCAACCCACTTGATCCCAAAGAACCTCAAAGATCCTATCAATGGAAGATGGAGAAGGTGGAGAGGATGGAAATGGAGGTTTGGAGGTGAAGGGACAAGGGAGAGTGTCACTCTCTCCCTCTCCCACGTTTTTGCAGAAAATTTCCCAAGAACAAAAAGCTCTCTCCATTTTCCTCTTCAATCCCTTTTAATTCATTCAAAAATCAACACCCATGCCTTCCAACTCATCCCATTTTCCTTTGTCCCCCACTTTTTCTTTGTTTAATATTTCTTTTGGCAAGCAATAAGTCTTTGTCTCCCACTTGTTCCCCACTTTGTTGAAAGAATTTTGACTTTTCAGGTGGGACACGGCCAAGCCAAGAGTGTCTTGGCCGTGTCTCTTGGTATCTTCCTTGAGGTGACACGGCCAAGCCAAGAGTGGCTTGGCCGTGTCTCTTGATTTTTCATGAGATACGGCCGTGTCACTTGGCCGTGTTCCATTCTGTGTGTTTTGTTTTTGTGAGACACGGCCAATGGCTTGGCCGTGTCTCTTGCCAGTGTCAGTTACTGCTTCACTTTCTTTGAGAGACACGGCCAAGCTTCAAGCGACATGGCCATGTCTACCAATTTTTCCTTAAACACGGCCAAGTTTCAAGCGACATGGCCAAGACGATCAGACATGGGCAAGCTTCAAGCGACATGGCCAGTGGCTTGGCCATGTCACTTGCCAGTGTCGCACTCTGCCTTCTTTCTTTTCTTTCTTTTCAAGTGGTGACACGGCCAAGTTAATGAGACATGGCCAAGACGATCAGACATGGGCAAGCTTCAAGCGACATGGCCAAGACGATCAGACATGGGCAAGCTTCAAGCGACATGGCCAGTGGCTTGGCCATGTCACTTGCCAGTGTCGCACTCTGCCTTCTTTCTTTTCTTTCTTGGTTTCTTTTCCTTGGGTGAGACACGGCCAGTGGCTTGGCCGTGTCTCTTGGGTGTGTCAGCTACTGTCTTGGAATTCTTTTGAGGGACATGGCCAAGCTTGCTTTGGCTTGGCCATGTCTTGCTTGATTCATTCTCTTTCTTCATTTTTCTTGATTGTTTTGATCATCCAAGGGAGTTTTTGCACTTAAACCTAAAACAAACAATTTAAACAAACTCAAAACAACAATTAATCAAAACATTAACTAAAACACACATAAAATCACACTAAAAACTAGTACAAAAATGGACTAAACACCTTCCCAATGAATTTACCTTTATAAAAAAATCAGATCATCTTATAGTATACTTATAGTTCATCTAATCATTACCTTCAAGATATTTTATTACTTCATCTCTTTATAATTTCTTTCTTAATTTTAACCTTAACAATCATGAATTTATATCTTATTATTGTTTATCCCGTCATTACACTCACTTTCAGAATAGACTTTGATCAAACCTTAATTGATAACAAGATCCTTATTTTTCACATACTTAATTCCTTCTTTAGCATGCTTTTCACTTAACATACATATTAGTACAATGCCTTTCAACTTATTTTATAGATAATCAATCTTTTCCCCCTTTTATCATCATTTACAATTGATATAACTCAATTTATTCATGTCCATTCATTAATAAAAATATTACATCATATACATTATCACTTAAATTCTACACTCTTAATACTACTATACATATTAAATTTCTGTAATGATTCGTAACCTTAGTCAAATCCAGATCAATTGATCTATCTGTCACAATATACCCACATTTAAATCTTGTTAAATTCAAACCAACAATTAATTTATTTAAACTTATCATGAAATTTCACAATATACATATATAACCTAATTCCATTAGGGCAAACTTATATTCAATTCCTGATCTCTTCAGATCCATATTCAGTATAACTTTCAGTCACATTTTGTAATTAATTTTAATTTTTTTTAATATCTCCTCACATTTCATACCATTACGATATTTACAATAATTACCTTTTTATCACATTATCCATAACTCAAAACATTTTCATAATTCTCTTTTCTCTCCTTACTTTCCTAACTATAACCAAATTTCTAACATAAAATGATAAGGTACAACTTTACCCATCATAACTCTTAACTATACTTCTAAAACGTGATTATCAATTTACCAAATCTGTATTACAGTCATATTATCTCAATCCCAAATCTGTTGATAACAAAACTAACCGGCCAGATATACTAAACAAAACATATGGCCTTAAGAGATTAATAATCAAGCCTGTGGCTTATAAATCAATACTGTCCTTCTATTATTCTGCTTCCAACCTTTCCAATTACAAAGCTAAATCATATCACAAGAATTACATATTCATTCTCTAAACTTTTGCTACACCAAGAGTTAACACATTCCAACTCCGTTTCAACCCAATTTGAACTCAATTATATGATCATCATTAGCTTAATTCATGTTTTAACATTTCTTACATATACATATTCAATCATATGCAAATCTAACACAATTTCCATTTGCTATTCCATTTGTAATCTATCTCTTTTAGAATTTGTATATATTATACTTCCCTTCTTCCTTACAATTTCTTATTAAACCCATGTACATAGAACATTTCCACATATAATTACCTTGGAACTCAAAATATTATATGATCATCAAGTTCAATGATCACTATAACAATTTTCACTATACAGTATTACTCAAGTCCATTTCCACTCTCAATTCCGTCACATGATCCCTCTAGCTTTGCGCAGTTCAAGACCTAATCTCTCTTAGGTCCACTAATACATGCAATATCATTCTTAATATCATTAAACCAGTAGTTATATCACATACACATTCATAGGTCACATCCATAATGTGACTCACTTCCCACATTCCTTACATATTACAATTACATTCATATCGAAAAACTCCTCTCACATATCCTATACATGTATACACAAAATCATGCAATTTTATTTAATTTCTCTTTTCCATACATTCTATACAAATTTAATGTTTATCATTTTTCTTTGAACATTATCATTCTCATTCTTTTAATATGACTTAATTTATTCATCAACACAACAAATATATATATACATTCTAACCATAAGAACACTTCACATATATTCAAGTCACATTTCTAATGTGACATCTCTCTCATTTTTTTTAAGCATTTAATATACCTTCATATCCATTTTCCTCCTTTCTAGTCAAATGACTTAAAGTAACTCATTTTCACTCGCTCAATCACTTTCTTTTTACTTCATAACAAATTCTCATACTATCAATCTCATTACCCAATTCGTAGTATTCTCATATGCAATAATATTCATTGCAAATAGCTCATATGTTTAATGTACATTAAACTATCGATATCTAAATAATCTTTATCAATATTCCATTAAAATTCTATATTTTCAAATCACTATCTCACCTAAACTTCAATTTACAAATCTCATCTTTTCTTAATATCAACTTTAAAAAAAATCATCTTACACAAAGCAATATCAAAACATATATAATTTTCTCAATTATTAAGCTCATTTCAAAAATCCAATTGTCACATATTACCACCATTAACATGAGCTTTCACAATATTCAGGCATATCACATTTCTAATATTGAAATCACAATGTTTGCATTAAAATAACAATACTAACAACACCAATATATCTTCTTACTTAACCAACATCATCTCTTTTTCTTTTAAACAAAACCTTAACTTTATATACCCAAACCTTAAATAGTAACACTTTGTCTATACCAATCAACTCACTCAATATTCCACCATACTCTCTTCATTTTAATAACATATCTTTCCATATTAATAATCCAACAATATTTCCTTCCTCTAATTCAAACACCTTACAATTCACATAATGCCACATCCGAGACCAACCTAGGTGTTAATGCATATGCATGTATTACAAATTTCATTTCGAAACTCTTCCTTTTTTTTTAATTCTATTTAGACTCTTCAAAACTTTTCTTTTTAATTTCACTTAGGCCGAGAATCTCGAACCTAAGCTCTGATACAAAAATAATTGTAACACCCCCATACCCTATATAAATACTATACATATACCGGGTATACATACAGCACGTATATAAAGTATAAGAATGTCACTTTTAGTTACAATTTAAAAGCCTTTAGCTGAGTTCGAACAATATTACAATAATTTAAAGAACATTTACAAAATCATTATACTTTTAATGATCTTACATATATATAATGATCTTAACTTTACCAAAACTTCATTTATACGTATGAATACATTCTTGTCAAAAATACAACATAATTAAATTATATATGTATGCATCACCTTCTAGTTGGTCTCGACATACTCTTACTCTTCTCGTGGCATAACGATTGACTTCAAATCTACCACCTACTCACCTGTGCGATTACACAACCGCGCTAAGCCCGAGAGCTTAGTAGTACAGATAAATAATATAAACATACATTACAAAAATTCATGTTTTCCCTTTTCAATTACACCTTTCATATATCTCTACTAATCTCATATATTATATACATATATACATATCATTAACACCAACCACAGTCCCATAACTAATACTCACAATGTCTACATCAATACACATATTACATGTCATACCATATTTTCAAAATCTCATCTTTCAACTTAGCTTCTCAAGCCATATTTCATAACATTACATGTCCTTATTTTATTCAATTACTTCATTATTCACAATTCACCATTCATGAATCACATTTCCAACAAAGGCAAGCATGAGTCTCATTATTCATCCATTTCACATTTCATAAATCACATTTAAACAAAGACAAGCATGGGCCCAAAGACTCTAATATGCCATTCAACTTTCAGAGTTAATTTTTTGGTTTAATTATCTCATTTATCATTATCATTATCCCAACTAGGCTTCAAGGATTTAGGTTAACCAAGCTTCAAGGGGAACAAAGCATGCTAAGTATCAACCCAACTTGGCTTCAAGAACCAAACCCAACCTAGCTTCAAGGCTTGTAACATCTCAATTAGGCTTCAAGGACTAGACCCAACCAAGCTTCAAGGGGAGTTAAGCATGCTAAACTTCAACCCAACTTGGCTTCAAGGATTTAGCCCAACCTAACTTCAAGAGATTGTTACTATTAGGCATGCCACCAACAACAAAACTCTGAAAATGAATAACATATTAGACACACAATTCATTATCAATTTCATTCTCATTTTCTCATCATCATTTAGGCATCCATGCCTCATTTATCTCATTTGCATCATTATAGCCAAGAACAATGGCTTCACATCTCATCAATAGAGTATACATACTCAATTGTATTGGACATCATCATTTAAACAACCATGCCTCATTCATTTCATTTGTATCATTATATCCAACAACAATGGCATTACATCTCATTAGGCTCAAATCATATAAAAGCAATTCATCATTCAAGTATTCATCATAAGGCATTACACACACCCTTTTTAATGATCATCATATCTTTTACATTTCATATTTCATCATTAACATATATACATAGCATTATTCATATGCATCATCAATGTAATAGGTTATTTAACACATTTATAACCAAATGTGTTAAGGTCCAAAGACATAAAAATATATGGAATCAAATAGGGTTTGTACTTACCTCATGAGCAATCACACCACACCAAATTCACCTTCCAATAATCTTCAATACTTGGATTAGGGCAACCCAATCTCTTCAAAACCTAATCAAAAAGTGAGCTTACACACTCACTTAGAGATACACATGAGATAATATAGATACGAACCAACTAGGGCAAACTCTACACATGACATGCTCAACAACACGAGCGTGTCCCTAATCGTGCCCTAAACCAACAACACAGAAGCTTTGACACGCTTATTAACACGGGCGTGTCGATGGACATGTCACTCATTCTGCCTCACATAAACATTGACACGCCCAACAACACGGGCGTGTTCATGGCCTTGTCAATTACTTTTTCTCATAATAGCTATAACACGCTCAGTAACATGGCCGTGTTAATGGTCGTGTCACAAACGTCAAACGCAGTACCGTTGACACACCCAACAACATGGCCGTGTCACTGGCCGTGTCAGACAAAAATCATGCATTTCAAACTCTCATCCATGGAAACACAAACACTTCAAACCCATACTACATCACTCTTAATCAACATCTTAGTTATATTCATCAATTACCTATCAATTTAACACTTATATAACTTTAATATATCATAATAATAATCATTATATACATCACCATGTATCAACTACTCAATTCCCCAATTCATTCATTTGAAACCCTTACTAAACAATCTCAACAATCCATCATCATCCTCACAAATAACCATATTATCATCATCTAAATACCAATTCCACACATATATATATTTCAATCTTTCACTATCATCATATTCACACGCTAACCATATCAAATACAAACTTAATCAATAGAAATCCACACAAGGGAATGAACACTTACTTGAATATTTTGCCAAATCTTCAATCTCCACCTTCAATTCTCTTAAAGCCCTTAAGAATTTGATGTATAAACCAACCAAAATCACATCTTTCTCTCTCTCTCTCTCTCTCTCTCTCTCTCTCTCTCTCTCTCGTTGAAGAAGAAGAAGAAGAAGGAAAGAAGACCTTTTCTTCTTTTTCTCATACTTATCATATATATATATATAATAATAATAATAATAATAATAAAATAAATATTACAAAAATCCTCCATCACATATTTTTCCCTTTTGACTTTCCTTTCTTCTTTTTCTTTTATTATTATTATTATTATTATTTAATTATATAAATTTACTTTCCTACACCATTTTATACATCATGTATATGTGATGTATATGTTGGTATATGTATATCTCTTATATATTGTATTTATATTTTTTTTCATATTTTCCAAATACCATATATACATATCATCCCTCATATACATCCATTACTTATAATATTTCCTTACATATTTTACCAACATATCTTCTCACAACTACAATTCCAATATACATAAAAATTGGGGCATTAAATTAATTCATTTCTCTTCTTTTGACTTTCATTAATTAAACGTGTATATGTTGTACATATTCCCATAGATACAACATTTACACTCTTCTTCACTTCTTTTCTCTTTCCATCAAACATACACATTAAATCCATATACAACAACAATTATTCCAAACTTTTAGGGTGTACTTTGGGATATTACACATTAGGCACACAATCATTTCATTTATTTATATCTTTGTACATTTCTTTCTCAATTCATTTCACATTTCATTCTTATAATCAAATAGGCAACTATGCCTCAATTATAATTCATTTGCATCATCATAGCCAACAATCATGGCTTCTTTTCACATCAAGATAGTATACATATATGTCATCATTTGCATTGAACATCATCTAGGCAAACATGCCTCAATCATATCATTTACATCATTACAACCCATCACATTAGTTTCACATCTCAATATATCTCAATTCATCATTTAAGTACTCACAATCAATTACATTGAACATCCATTAAGAATGATCATCATTGATATATATATATACATAGCAATTTACCTTATTCATAAATTTAGAATCTTCAACATACATTCCACATAATCCACATTGTGCACAACATAGCATTATTCATATGCATCATCAAAGTTCACATTATATCCAACATAACATTATTAATAAGCATCAACAATACATTAGATTTCTTAACACATTTACAATCAAATGTATGTTAAGTCTCAACATTATATGAATGTATGCAATAATGTAGTTTGTACTTACCTCAAGCACCACTTATACAAATCTATACACTTCCTTTCCAAGAATTCTTCACTTCTTAAATTAGGGAGAATCACCTTCTTCCAAAACCTAGTCCAAAAATGATACAATACATGAATTCCAATACAATTTATCACTTAATAACCTCATCTTAGACCTTTAAATCACAAATTATAACTCAACCCCACTAACTAAAGCCCACGGCCGTGGCCACACCAACCCCCATGGGCATGGGTTAAAGAATGGTTCTGCCTCCCTTGCTCCAAACCTCTACGGCCATGGCTACAAATGGCCATGGCCATGGCAACCAAGGGCCACGGGCGTGGCATCCAAAATGCTATTGTTTCTAACCAAATTCACATATTCTATGCTTACAACTCCAACAAACATCAATAACATGAAAATCTATGAGAATAATTGATCAAACTCAAGTTAAACATCACTTACCACTTCAAAACCCTAAAACCAACAACACTCTTACTCTTCCAATACCAACATCAACCTATCGTTTTATTTCAATTCAAAACCAACACCACAATCAATTTAAATCAAACACACACTAACATACTACCATTAACACAACCCTACTTTCAAATATCAACACTCAAATTCATAAACAACTTAAAATAAAACAAGAGAATCAAGAGAAATTTACCAAAATAATGAATCTTCTTGGATTTCCAACTTAATCTCTTGAAAACTCCTTCAATTTTGAGTTTGGAACAAGCAAAACTCACTCTTGCTCTCTTGCTTTGGATGGCCAGCCAACAAAAGGGAAAGAGAAGAAAATGAACAAGTGAAAGAGACAAAGTCAAACTTCTCATCTCTTTAAACCTCCACCAAGCATTCCAAAAAGAAAATTACTTAAATACCCTCATCTATTTATTTTAACTTCCTTTCACTTACATGCCCTTTTTAGTAATTTCATAATTAACAAAATAAATATCTTCTTCCTTTGACCATCCATTTGACTTGTGTATATGTTATATATATTTCCATATATACAACATATACACTCTCTTTTAAATTCTTTTCTCTTTCCAATTACACATATACATTTTATTTCAAATAAAACAACAATTATATCAAAACTTCTAGGGCATACATTGGGATATTACACCAAATGCTAGTACTATTAAGTACATATTAGACATATAATATGCATATTTAACTTTATTTACAATCATGTACTAGTAACATTTGTGTATTCCTTTAATACATTTCCTCACTCTATATATTCAAATATATTTATCAAATATCTCATCTAATATTTGTTTTTATCTAAATTTCTCCATTCAATGAGTTAATCTTCCATCAACTTCCTAAACACTTCCATACATAATTTACAAAATAACTTAATTCGCCACATAATGTTGCTATTATGTATATATAGGTCTACAATGTATAAATATAATTTTCAATATTTAGTTCCATCATTAAATTTTTCTACTCTCTTCTTCTTTATTTTCTTTCTCTTTTTTTTAAACTATTTTAAGTCACTAATAATTTATTATTCTATCAATCTTTTTTCTTTGACTCTCAAATTGTCTTATTTCTTATATATTTTTCCAAAAATAATCTATAATTTACTAATCAAATAACCTCATCATTTATTATTCTCTAGTTATATACTCAACTGATTATCCAAACATATACTAACACTTTCTCCATATTCTCTAGCATGCTAAAATATCATGAAGCCTCAAGGGGACAAACTAAGGATTGACGTTAAAATGGGTGGATACTAGTTGTTGGCTAACCAAATGATAAGTGTATAATTGATGATATTTTTATCCCTATTTCTTAATATATTTATTGTCAAATTGAGTTCAATTTGTTTGTTTAAGTGTTTATTGGGGTTGATTCTAGGAACTTTTGACACGTTGGGACCTTAAGGTTATTTAGGCCAGAATCACAGATGAAAGACAAGGGAAGAAGCTATTTTGGGTAGATTCTTCAAATGACATGCCCAGTGACATGGTCGTGTCCATGGCCATGTCATTCAACTACTTTACAGAAGCTTTGACTCGCCCAGAGACATGGGTGTGTCACTGAATGTGCCATTACTCTTGACTTACAGAAGTTGTGACATGCCCAATGATACGGGCGTGTCCCTGACCGTGTGCCTAACTCAATATTGCAGTAGCAATAACACACCTAAGGACATGGGCGTGTCACTGCCCATGTCATTAAATTTCGAAATAGCACAGTTGACACACCCATAGATATGGGAATGTCCATGGGCGTGTCAAGCAAAAAATATATGGGCTATAAAATCTAAGCTAAAGTGTGAATTAGGGATAGAGTTTATTTTTCAGAGCCGACCTCCCAAGAAAAAGAGAGTTTTTGGTAGCCAAGAGTAAAGGTGAAGAGCTAATTCCTGCAAGATTTAATCCAAGATCCAAGGATTGATGTGAAGAAACACAAATCATTCATTATGGATTGTTTGAATTCTTTTACATATTTCCTCTATTTTGGTTTTCTAGTTATGAAATGAGCTAAACATTTTATTTATCTAGATATTGATGAACCCTAGCTTTATTATATGGATTGAATAGTTCTTATTAAATTAAATCATTTGATTGAGTTGTTTTATCCTTTTGATTCTTAATTTCTTATTTCCAATTGATAATAGCATGCTTATTAATTAGTTGCAATTTTTATATTATTGACTTGAGAAAGCTTGATATGAATAGAATGCTCATTAGGATTGAGGGCTGATTGGAGTGCTAAAGATAGACTTACAAGACCCTTTGGTTTAAAGTTCCTTATTCTTAATGCAAGATATATTTAATTATGCTTGAGAAGAGATTCCTAGCATTCTACTTAGTGATTAGGGATTAATTCACTTGAGAGAGATTTTAATCTAATTTAGGGAAATGCCAATTCAACTCTATTATTTGATTTAATTGAATTGATATTCATAAATACTTCTTATGGCTAGGGGATTCAATATCTAGATCGCATTTTCATCACCAAATTTTGTTGTATAATATTCAATTTTTCTTCACTTTGGTTTATTGAGTAATTTGTCTTTTATTTTAATCATCACACAAACTATTGATTCACTAAATAACAGTTAAAATTTGCACTAATATTTGACCTTGTCCCCAGTGGAACGATATCTTACTCACTGTTTTATTACTTGAGCGACTCGTGCACTTGCTGTAACACTATGATAGCATAGATCCGTCATCAAGTTTTTGGCACCGTTGCTGGGGACAATGGTTTTCAATATTAGTAATATAATCAAGACTGTTGATTTACTTTTTATTTTATTTGTTTTAACATTAGTTCTTGCTTGTTGATTGTCATTCTAGGTACTTCTTCCCATATATGACCCGAGCTAGCTCTTCCCAACTACTTGAATTAGATCAAGAGCTAGAGAGAACGTTGAGGAGAAAGCGAGAGGAAGAAGAGGAAGCAGTTCTGGCTAAAATAGAACCAAACTTTGAAGATCTCAGCTCAGAAGAAGAATTGGAAATGATGGTAGGAAATGAGCCAAGGACAACGCAAGAATTCACTAGGCCTGTTGTGAGCGGGGATGTAATATCCCGGAATATACCCTAAGAGTTTTGGAGTTATTGTTGCTGTATTTGGATTTGATGTATATGTATATATGGGAAATATAAAGATAATATATAAGACATATACATATACATTACATATACATGGGATATAATATGGTGTAGGAAAAGTGAATTGTATATATATATATATTTGTATAGTTAATTAATAATAATGATAGTAATAAGGACAAAAAGAGAAGAGAAGAAGAAAGTCAAAGAAAGATTATGTGGTGGAGATTTAAAGTATTGTTATTGTTATTGTTGTTATTATTATTATTATTATTATTATTATTATTATTATTATTATTATTATATATAGATGATAAGAACGAAAGAAAGAACGAGAACTTTCTTTCTTCTTCTTCTGCTCCTTCTTCTTCGTGTGTCGAGAGAGAGAGAGAGAGAGAGAGATGGTGATTTTGGAGAGAATTGAAGATTTTTATTCAAGATTTGGTAAATAATCAAGTAAGTATTCATTCCTTTGCATTGATTTCTATGGTTTGAGTTTGGATTTGATGTGGTTATTGGTGAGGATGATGATGAATTGTTGGGATTATTGAGTAAGGGTTTAGTGTTAATGAATTGTGGATTTGAGTAATTGATATATGAGTGATGTATGTTGTGTTTAAGGAAGTTAAGAATATAAAATATATGAGTTTGATAATTGAATATGTGCATTGGAATTTAAGTATCTTATTATTTGATTTGATTTAGGTTGTGAAGGAAATGGATTGCTCTAGTTAAAGTGGTGAAGAGCTCTTGGAAGGTAAATTGAATAGATTTGAGAATGATTTTTAAGGTAAGTAAACTATCTAAATTCATATATTAATATGTTGTTGAAACTTAACACATATTCATTTGTAAATGTGTTAAGGAATCAAATGTGTTGTTGATGTGTTTTGGTAATGTAAATATGGATGTGCATGTGAAATAAGTGTTAGTGATGTTGATTAAATTCATTGGAAGGATAGTATGATGTGTATGAAGTGTTTAGGTGCAATCAAAGGAGACTTGTAAAGGTTTGGGGTTTAAATATAGGAGTGACACGGCCAAAAATAAGGAGAGACACGGCCAAGTCAAGGAAAATTGGATGTGTTGAATTGATTTTGGGAGAGACACGGTCACAGTCTCAGCCGTGTCCTCTGCCCGTGTTTGTTACTGCCTGATTTTTGTGGAGAGACACGGCCGTGTCCCTTGCCCGTGTCTGTGATTGTATGATTTTTGTTGTGAGACACGGCCACTGGCTCAGCCGTGTCCCTTGACCGTGTCACCTACTGCCTGAAATTGTGTTGAGAGACACGGCCATGTTGCATGCTCGTGTTCACTACTGCCAATTATGGTTGAGAGACACGGCCACAAGCTTGGTCGTGTCCCTCAAATGGTGTTGGCCGTGTCCCTCAAATTTGTTAGTTAATGATTCTTATTCTTGATTATTCTTGTCTTGTTGGATTCCCTAAAGGCATTATGGTTTCTACATTTCAAATATATGTGAAACAAATGTATGTGGAGGATTCCAAATCTAAGAATAAGGTAAATTATATATATATATATATACATCAATGATGATCATTCTTGATGAATGTTTAATGTGCTTGATTATGAAGTATTATAATGTGAAGTGAGACTAAATGAAATGTGATGTTTTTGTGATTGGTAATGATGATATATGAAATGTGTAATATATGAGATAGATGATTGTGTATTTGAAAGATGAAATGCTATGATATTAATTGATGATCTAAATGATATATGAAGCCATTGTGATTGGCTATGATGATCTAAATGATATATGAAGCCATTGTGATTGGCTATGATGATTCAATTGGAAATGAAATTGATAATGAAATCATGAATGAATTGTGTGTCTAATATGTTATTCATTTTCAGAGTTTTGTTGTTGGTGGCATGCCTAATAGTAACAATCTCTTGAAGTTAGGTTGGATTTGATCCTTGAAGCCAAGTTGGGTTGAAGTTTAACATGTTTTACTCCCCTTGAAGCTTGGTTGGGTCTAATCCTTGAAGCCTAATTGAGATGTTACAACCCTTGAAGCTAGGTTGGATTGGTTCTTGAAGCCAAGTTGGGTTGATACTTAGCATGCTTTGTTCCCCTTGAAGCTTGGTTTAACCTTAATCCTTGAAGCCTAGTAGGGATAATGACAAATGTGATAATTAAACCAAAACATTAACTCTGAAAGTAGAATGGCATATTAGTGTTTTTGGGCCCATGCTTGTGTTTGTATATATATGTGATTCTTGAATAAAGGAATAAATGAATAATGAGATACATGATGATAGCTATGGATTGAAATATATGATGATAATCATGGAATGAGATGCATACAATAAGTGAATTATTGAAGATGAGTATAGCTTGAGAAGCTATGTGAAATGATGAATTTATGATGTGTAAATTGTATATGATGATATATGATGTGTGAAATGTATATGAATGTGGAAATAGTGGATATTGTTTCATGAAGACTTTGATAAGTCATTGGATTGTGAATTACTGAAATAAAATGTATGAATATGCATATTGGTAAAACACTAGTAGAAGTATATATATATATATATGAAAAGTATAGCCAAAAAGAGAAAAACCTGGTAAGAAAATAATGGCATAATAAGTTAAAATGAAAATATGATTTTCTCTATTATATGTGTATATGATTTAATTGTATTACTAAGCTCTCGAGCTTAGCGCGGTTGTGTGATCGCGCAGGTGATGATGCGGTTGATCGGGAAATCAAGCAGTTATGCCACGAGAAGGGTAAGAGTGTTCTGAGACCAACTAGAAGGTGATGCATACATGTATGATTTAAGTATGATGTATAGTTCATAATACAATATTTATATGTAATAATGAAGTTTTGGTAATTCAGATTAATATCATTGAAAGTATAATGATTTTGTTAATGTTATTCAAATTAAGGTAATATTGTTTGAACTTGATTAAAGGTATTGAAATTTAAAACTAAAAGTGATATTCCTATGTTCTATATACGTATTGTATGTATACTAGGTATATGTATAGTACTTATACATAGCATGGGGGTGTTACAATTATTTTGGTATCAGAGCTTAGGTTCGAGATTCTCGGCTTAAGTAAAAAAAAATTAAAAATTAAAAAGAGAAAGTTTTGAAAGGTTTAAAGAGAAGTAAAAAGAAAAGTTTTGAAATGAAATTTGTAATACATGCATATACATTCACATCTAGGTTGGTCTCGAACGTGGCATTATATGATTTGTAATGTAATTGAATTACATGAGATGAATGATAGTGTGTGAATAAAATTTTATATGAAGGTAATAATTGGAAAAAGAAATGATATGAAAATTGGTACAAGATTAATTGATAAATTCAAGAGTGAAAGTTTACTTAAGAAAAAGTAAATTTTGAAGTATTGATTATTGAAAAGTGATTGGAAAATAAAGAAATGAAAAAGGGAATAAAGTTGGAAATGAGTTGAAAATAAAATCAAGACTAGAGTATGTACTCTTTCCTCTATGATTTGAATCTCTTTATGACAAAGTTTATGTTTAGTTTGTTAGAAAGAGGAAATATGGTGAGATTGTTATTATGGAAGGATATGTTATCTAAAGGAAGAGAGTATGGTAGACTATTGAATGAATTGAGTAATATAGATAAAGTGTGATTATTTAAAGTTTGGGGTATATAAAGCTAAGGTTGTGTTTAAAAGAAAAAGAGATGATATGTGTATAGTTTGTACTGTTTTTCTATATGTAAACATTGTGATTTCAATGTTGGAAATGTGAAATGTTTGCATATTGTGAAAGCTCATGGTAACAGTGATAATATATGATAGTTGGATTTTTGAAATGAGCTTAAGACTTGTGAGAATTATATGTTTAATGCTGCTTTGTGATATATATAAGGTTTTAAAGTTGATGTTAATAAAGATGAGTTTGGTAAACTGAAGTTTAAGTGAAGTGGTAAGTTGAAAGGTTAAAGTTTTAGTGGAATGTGATAAAGATTATTTGGGTATTGAAGGTTTAAGGTATATTCAATACTTTAGCTTTGTGAAATGGATAATATTGCATATGGAAATATTATGAATTGAGTAATGTGATTAATAGTATGAGAATTTATTTTGAAGTCAAAGGAAAGTGAGTAAGTGTGTGAAAATGAGTTACTTTAAGTCATTTGATTGGAAAGGATGAAAATGGATATGAAGATATATTAAATGTATTTAAAGACTAGTGTGAGAGAGATGTCACATTGGGAATGTGACTAAGATTTTTGTGAAATATTACTATGAAAGAGTATATATATGTTGAGTTAATAAATAAAATAAGCTATGTTAAAAGAATGAGAGATGATGATATAATTATTGAAATAAGATTATGTGAATGATGAGATGTGTAAATACAACATTGAAATACATTGTGATGTATAATAGGAATATGGACATTGTTAGTATTAATTTATGAATATCTTAATAAGGCATGGAACTGTGGTTTGAATCAACAATATATGAATTTGAAAAGACTAGAATTTGAATATAAGTTTGACCTAATGGAATTAGGTTATATATATATGTGTGTATATATGTGAAGAGGATATGTGAAGTGAACTTTTCGACATGAATGTAATGGTGATATGTTAGAAAGGTGGGTAGTGAGTCACATTATTAGCGTGACTTATAAATGTGTATATACTATGTTTATTATTTTATACCATTACATGTTTAATGGTATTAGAAATGAGATTGCATATAGTAGTAGACCTAATAGAGATTAAATCCTAATTTATGTTATAGAGTATGTAATGAAATAGAAGATGAAAATGGATTTGGGGTAATATTGAATAGTGAGATTGTGATGGTAATAATTAAATGAGGCTATCATGAGATGTTTTGGAACTCAAAGTATTTATGTGAGGAAATGTTCTATGCATATATGTGTAATAAGAGATTGTAAGGGAAAAAAAAAAGAAAATATAATGTATGAAGTTTTTAGAAGAGATAAATTGGAAATGGAGTAATGAATGAAATTTGTGTAATATATATATGATGGAATGTTGTGCATAGGAGATGTTAAAGATAATATTGTTGTATATGAATTAGGCTATTGATGATTAAATAATCAAGAGCAAATTGTTTTGAGATGGAGTTGAAATATGTTAAATGTTGATGTAGTAAAAGTTTGGAGAATGGATATGTAATCCTTGCATTACAAAATTCTTAAAATCCAATTTAATATCGTAATTGGAAAAGTTGGAAAAAAAATAATAAAAGAACCATATGGATTTATAAGTTTTAAACATGACCCTTAAATTTTTATAATCCTATGATCAGTTTAGTATATTGTGGTTGATTAATTTGTTATTTTATGATTTGGGAGTGAGATAACATGACTATAGTGTAGTTCTGATGAGATTGATAATTATGATGTGGTAAAGTGATATTTTAATATTTTATATTGGAAATCTGGTTATACTTGTGAAACGTAAGATAAAAGAAGAGAATTATAAAAATGTGTTAAGCATGGATAACACTTACTGCTAAGATAGCAATGGTGTGATATGTGAAAAGATATTAAAAAGAGAGAAATTACAAAAAGGTGATTGAGAGTTATGCTAAATATGTGTATGGTATAAAGTGAATGGGTTTAAAGTTTAAGTGAATGAATTGTACATAATCAATATGATATGAGATTATCATAAAAATTGGTAGAAAGGATAATTTGATTAAATATGGATTTGAAGAAATCAGAGATTGGATATAAGTTTGGTTGAATGGAATGAGGATATATATAATGTGAAATCTAATGATAAATTTGAATAAGTTAATTGTTGGTCTGAATTGAACAAGGTTGAAATGTGAATATTTTGTGATAGAGAGAATCAAATGATCTAAGTTATGTTAAGATTGTGAATCATTATTAAGACTTAATATGTATAGTTGTATTAAGAATATAAAAATTTAAATGATATGTATATGATGTAATATTTTGACGAATGAATGGACATTGATGAATTGAATTATATCAGCTATAATTAATGATAAAGGAAAAAGGTTGATTATCTGTTAAGTAAGTTTAAAGAGGTTATATCAATATTAATGTTAAGTGAGATATAATAAAGAAAGATTTAAGTGTAAACAAAATGGAAAGATTGTTACTAATCAAGGTTTGATAAATGGCTATTTTCAAAAGTGATTGTAATGACAAGATAAGCAATAGTATGATATAATTCCATAATTACCAAGGTTAAAGTTGATTGTCTATAAAGGGATGAAGTGATATAAATATCTTGAATGTAATAGATGAATGGAATATATGTATAAACTATAAGATGAGTTGATTATTGTATAAAAGAAAATTCATTGGGAATGTAATGAGCGATCTGGGTGGCTCTGTTGAGGAAGTTATAAGATGAAAATAGATTAATTATGATGAGTTATGATTGACTTAAAGGGGGAAAGTATAAGTTATGTGATTTGATAAAATTAAGATAGTGATTTGTTATAAATGAGTTGTTATTGTATTGGATAATTTCGAGGACGAAATTATTTAAGGGGGAGAGAATTGTAATATCCCGGAATATACCCTAAGAGTTTTGGAGTTATTGTTGTTGTATTTGGATTTGATGTATATGTATATATGGGAAATATAAAGATAATATATAAGACATATACATATACATTACATATACATGGGATATAATATGGTGTAGGAAAAGTGAATTGTATATATATATATTTGTATAGTTAATTAATAATAATGATAGTAATAAGGACAAAAAGAGAAGAAAAGAAGAAAGTCAAAGAAAGATTATGTGGTGGAGATTTAAAGTATTGTTATTGTTATTGTTGTTATTATTATTATTATTATTATTATTATTATTATTATTATTATTATTATATATAGATGATAAGAACGAAAGAAAGAACGAGAACTTTCTTTCTTCTTCTTCTGCTCCTTCTTCTTCGTGTGTCGAGAGAGAGAGAGAGAGAGAGAGAGATGGTGATTTTGGAGAGAATTGAAGATTTTTATTCAAGATTTGGTAAATAATCAAGTAAGTATTCATTCCTTTGCATTGATTTCTATGGTTTGAGTTTGGATTTGATGTGGTTATTGGTGAGGATGATGATGAATTGTTGGGATTATTGAGTAAGGGTTTAGTGTTAATGAATTGTGGATTTGAGTAATTGATATATGAGTGATGTATGTTGTGTTTAAGGAAGTTAAGAATATAAAATATATGAGTTTGATAATTGAATATGTGCATTGGAATTTAAGTATCTTATTATTTGATTTGATTTAGGTTGTGAAGGAAATGGATTGCTCTAGTTAAAGTGGTGAAGAGCTCTTGGAAGGTAAATTGAATAGATTTGAGAATGATTTTTAAGGTAAGTAAACTATCTAAATTCATATATTAATATGTTGTTGAAACTTAACACATATTCATTTGTAAATGTGTTAAGGAATCAAATGTGTTGTTGATGTGTTTTGGTAATGTAAATATGGATGTGCATGTGAAATAAGTGTTAGTGATGTTGATTAAATTCATTGGAAGGATAGTATGATGTGTATGAAGTGTTTAGGTGCAATCAAAGGAGACTTGTAAAGGTTTGGGGTTTAAATATAGGAGTGACACGGCCAAGTCAAGGAAAATTGGATGTGTTGAATTGATTTTGGGAGAGACACGGTCACAGTCTCAGCCGTGTCCTCTGCCCGTGTTTGTTACTGCCTAATTTTTGTGGAGAGACACGGCCGTGTCCCTTGCCTGTGTCTGTGATTGTATGATTTTTGTTGTGAGACACGGCCACTGGCTCAGCCGTGTCCCTTGACCGTGTCAACTACTGCCTGAAATTGTGTTGAGAGACACGGCCGTGTTGCATGCTCGTGTTCACTACTGCCAATTGTGGTTGAGAGACATGGCCACAAGCTTGGCCGTGTCCCTCAAATGGTGTTGGCCGTGTCCCTCAAATTTGTTAGTTAATGATTCTTATTCTTGATTATTCTTGTCTTGTTGGATTCCCTAAAGGCATTATGGTTTCTACATTTCAAATATATGTGAAACAAATGTATGTGGAGGATTCCAAATCTAAGAATAAGGTAAATTATATATATATATACATCAATGATGATCATTCTTGATGAATGTTTAATGTGCTTGATTATGAAGTATTATAATGTGAAGTGAGACTAAATGAAATGTGATGTTTTTGTGATTGGTAATGATGATATATGAAATGTGTAATATATGAGATAGATGATTGTGTATTTGAAAGATGAAATGCTATGATATTAATTGATGATCTAAATGATATATGAAGCCATTGTGATTGGCTATGATGATCTAAATGATATATGAAGCCATTGTGATTGGCTATGATGATTCAATTGGAAATGAAATTGATAATGAAATCATGAATGAATTGTGTGTCTAATATATTATTCATTTTCAGAGTTTTGTTGTTGGTGGCATGCCTAATAGTAACAATCTCTTGAAGTTAGGTTGGATTTGATCCTTGAAGCCAAGTTGGGTTGAAGTTTAACATGTTTTACTCCCCTTGAAGCTTGGTTGGGTCTAATCCTTGAAGCCTAATTGAGATGTTACAACCCTTGAAGCTAGGTTGGATTGGTTCTTGAAGCCAAGTTGGGTTGATACTTAGCATGCTTTGTTCCCCTTGAAGCTTGGTTTAACCTTAATCCTTGAAGCCTAGTAGGGATAATGACAAATGTGATAATTAAACCAAAACATTAACTCTGAAAGTAGAATGGCATATTAGTGTTTTTGGGCCCATGCTTGTGTTTGTATATATATGTGATTCTTGAATAATGGAATAAATGAATAATGAGATACATGATGATAGCTATGGATTGAAATATATGATGATAATCATGGAATGAGATGCATACAATACATAAGTCAATTATTGAAGATGAGTATAGCTTGAGAAGCTATGTGAAATGATGAATTTATGATGTGTAAATTGTATATGATGATATATGATGTGTGAAATGTATATGAATGTGGAAATAGTGGATATTGTTTCATGAAGACTTTGATAAGTCATTGGATTGTGAATTACTGAAATAAAATGTATGAATATGCATATTGGTAAAACACTAGTAGAAGTATATATATATATATATATATATGAAAAGTATAGCCAAAAAGAGAAAAACCTGGTAAGAAAATAATGGCATAATAAGTTAAAATGAAAATATAATTTTCTCTATTATATGTGTATATGATTTAATTGTATTACTAAGCTCTCGGGCTTAGCGCGGTTGTGTGATCGCGCAGGTGATTATGCGGTTGATCGGGAAATCAAGCAGTTATGCCACGAGAAGGGTAAGAGTGTTCTGAGACCAACTAGAAGGTGATGCATACATGTATGATTTAAGTATGATGTATAGTTCATAATACAATATTTATATGTAATAATGAAGTTTTGGTAATTCAGATTAATATCATTGAAAGTATAATGATTTTGTTAATGTTATTCAAATTAAGGTAATATTGTTTGAACTTGATTAAAGGTATTGAAATTTAAAACTAAAAGTGATATTCCTATGTTCTATATACGTATTGTATGTATACTAGGTATATGTATAGTACTTATATAGAGCATGGGGGTGTTACAGGGGATTTTTGACCCCACTCCCGGTGGAATGTTTCTTGCGACTTCGGCACTGTTTAGGCTCGAGGCCTTAGAGAACACGGACCTAAGTCCGGAGAAAATGGAGTCGCCACCCAGACGGGCTGAGAAAAATAAAGGGTGGATGACTTGATTCCTAAGGAATCCCCAACCCCCTAATGGGTTCGAAAAGTTGGGTATGCGTGGGGAAGGTGAGAAATGGCCCAGCACCCCCACAATGCCCGGTTCATTGGAACCGGCCTCCTTTACAGGTCTTAATATTATAAAATTTTTAAATATAACAACATTATCCATATTACACACAACATTTAAAAGAAAGCATCAATATATTAAAATCAAAGTAAGGTCCAAGCAAAACAAATAAATGGACACCCATCCGAAGATGGAAACATGTCCTTACATCACATGCCTAAATAGGACACCCACCGAAAGGTAGAAACACGTCTTTTACATAGGTTTTAAAATAGAAAAGTAAATTAAATTACATGATATTTAACTAATAAGGTACCCACCAAGTGGAAACATACCTCTTACAACATTTGGAAATCTAAATAAATTGATAAAAGTAAATACTCATTCATCATAAGTATATTATTCATCAAAAGTATTAAATATCAATAGAAAGTAAACATCCATCAATGATAAATAAAATAAATCAAGCATTGAACTTAAATAAATTAGAGCATATAAAATAAATCAAAACATACTCAAATATAGAATTAAATTAGGTAAATAAAAATCCTAATTATAGCTTTTAGGATCCTTTATTTCATATTTTTAATTTAAGCTACTGTGACTTTTTAAAGAATTAAAATATATTAAGGATTTTATGTTTTAAAAGGTTGATAAGACACTTTGAGTAAACAAATTAAGGTTTGAATGGTGAAATCATGAAACTAGGGTTTTGGACACTTTAAAATACTTCTGATTTGTGGTTTTAAATGATAATTTCAAGCTTACTGTGTAAAATTAAAATATTTGTGGTTTTATGGTATTTAAAGTTTTAAAGGATTAAAGTTTAGAAAAAGTTAGGGTTTAAGGTTTTAAAGGGTTAAAGTTTACTATTTTAGATTTGGAAGTTGAATTTGGGTTTAGTATTTTTAAAATTAGGGTCTCGGTGATGCATGAAGCTTTTGGAATTTGAAAACCAATTTGATACTTTTATGAGGTTTTATGAAAGTAAACCAAACGAATTAAAGTTTTTATAAATAAAAAAGATGTTTTTTAAGGCTTTAAAAAAAAAAAAACAGAATTTTAATTCAAGGTTTTGAAAAGAAACATGTTAAATTAGGGTTTTAAGCTTTTGATGAAACAAAAGTAGCAATTGTAAGTTTTTTTGGAAAACAAAGCAACGAAATAGTGTTTTTAACTTTAGAAAAACTAAATTAAAGGTTCTGGGATTTTTTTTTCTTTGATGAATTAAGCTACTGTAAACAAAAAAAAAGAATTTAGAATTGAAACCTTCTTTCGTGGGGTTGCACCAAAATTGCTTCTTGGATCAACCAAATCAATGGCAGTTGATACCTTTGATGAATTGTTGAATTGATTTTCGGCTCCCCAAAAATTAGCTTGGTTCTACTACTTTCCTTCACGGATTCGGTTTCAAAATCTCCAATTCTTCCTCCAATTTCTGATCACTTTTCCTCCCTTTTGTGTTGTTATTTATAGAGGTTTTTTATTGGTTTTTCCTAGTTACTCATGGCATACCATATTTAATAAGAAAAGGAAACAGAAACCTAATTGTATTAGGTTTTGAAAAATTTGTGTCGGAAAATTTTGCTGGCCAAAAAAACTGCTGCGGAAAAATTGCGCTGGCGAAAAAATTTACCGCAGAAAAAAATTGCGTTGGCAAAAAAAATCTACAGCAGTTGGCTGCTGCAGTGGGCGGGGAATAGGCCTGCGGGCCATTTCCCCCATAGGAAACTCCTGCGAGCGAAATGGCCCACGGCAAAGCCCGCTGGAATTTTCAACGATGACTTTTTCGTCCTGATATTTATTTTTATTTTTAATTTTTAATTTTAATTTTTTATTAATAAAAATTAGATAATAAAGCAAAAATTATTTAATTAAGATAACAAAAATTATTTTAGACCAATTAAAATATATTAGACAAAACAAAAATTATTTTGGGCTAAACCGGACTGGGTCAAAAATTAAGGGTCTACACCAGCTCTTAATGGGGCCAATTCAAGCATACAGCGACCGCTAGTTGCTGCAAATAAATTCTAGATAAAGACAACTGTAATTCAAATGGTGCAGCAGACTTGTCAGTTTGATGGGTTCCTAGATGAAGATCCTAATGCACATATTGAGAATTTTTTGGAAATATGTGATACATTCAAGATACAGAATGTCTCCGAAGATGCAATTAGACAGAGGTTATTCCCATTGACGCTTAGAGATCGACTGAAGAAATGGCTGAAATCTTTCCCCCCAAACACTTTCACCACATAGGATCAATTGATAGAAAAATTCTAAGAGAAATATTTTCCACCGTCCAAGACTGCCAAGTTGAGGAATGATATTTCATCTTTTCTCCAGCTAGATGGTGAAACTCTTTATGATGCTTGGGAAAGATTCAAAGATTTATTGAGAAGGTGTCCTCACCATGGGCTTCAGCTGTGGCTACAGATTCAAACTTCCTATGATGGATTGAATTATGCTAGTAAGCATTCCATCAATGCAGCTGACGGAGGTACCATAAATAATAAAACACCTGAACAAGCAAGGGATTTGATTGAAGATATGGCCCTTACCAATTATTAGTGGAAAACTCCAAGGGAACAAGGAAAATTAAGGGTTACTAGTTCACATCAATTGGATCTCGTGTTTGCTTTGACAGCACAGTTGGAAGCAATGAATAAAAAGATTGATTCTATACCTTCATCTTCGGCGAAATCAATGCAAGTAATGTCTTGTGAATTGTGTGGGGGTGGATATCAAAATCAAGATTGCCAAAGTGGCAATATGTTTACTAGACAAGAGCAGGTGGATTATGTTGAAAACATGCCTAGGCAACAGCAGAACAACCCCTATAGCAACATATATAATCCAGAGTGGAGAAATCATCATAATTTCTCCTGGAATAGTCAGAATAATCCAAGGCCTCCTCCTGGATTTCAGCAGCCTCAACATCAACAAGCTACCCCTCCAAGAAAGAGCAATTTAGAGGAAATGATGGAGAAGTTTATAATAGCTTGGGAAACCATATTACAATCAACAGAAACTATCCTTAGAAATCAGCAAGCCTCCATTCACAATTTGGAAAATCAGGTGGGGCAAATTGCCAAGTTACTCAGTGAACGACCACAAGGGAGTTTACCTAGCAATACTGAGGGAAACCTGAAGGAGCAGCTAAAGGCAATTACTCTAAGGAGTGGAAAGGAAATTAAGGGAGGTGTAGTTGAAAAAGGAGAGAGTCATAAGCAAAAGAGGTTGAGACACAGAAAGCAGAAGAAGATAACTCTATTGTCGCTTCGGGAGGGAAGGCCACAGTAGGAAATGAAAAAGAAAATAAACCTCAAGAACCTAGTCTAGTAGTGAAGGAATACCAACCTTGAGTGCCATATCCAGCAAGGTTAAACAAGGACAAGATGGGTGCTCAGTTCGGTAAGTTCCTTGAACTCTTTAAACAACTGCACATTAATAATCCATTTGCTGAAGCTTTATCGTAGATGCCCAAATATGCTAAATTTTTTGAAAGATATCCTTTCTAACAAAAGGAAACTTAAGGAAGTATCTTTGGTTCAATTGTCATAAAAGAGTTTAGCAATTTTGCAGAAGAGATTGCCTAAGAAATTAAAAGATCCTAGTAGTTTCACTATTCCATGTTTGATAGGTAATCTTGAAGTTCAAAGTGCATTGGCTGACTTGAAGGCTAGCATAAGTGTTATTCCCTACAAGATGTTTAAAGAGTTAGGTGTCAGAGAACCTAAATCAACACTCATGACGATTCAACTTACTGATAAGTCACTAATTAACCCTCGTGGCATTATAGAGGATGTATTAGTAAAAGACATGTTTTTCATTTTCCCCAATGATTTTGTTGTCATTGATGTAGATGAGGATGCAAATATATCGCTTATCCTTAGTAGGCCATTTTTGAATACAGCCCATGCCCTTATCGATGTCCATGATGGCACATTGACCTTAAGAGTGGGAAATGAGAAAGTTGTTGTTAATATACATTATGCTATGAAGCACCCACTTACACTCTGTGAGCGGGGATTTTTGCCCCCACTCTTGGTGGAATGGTTCTTGCGAATTCGGCACTGTTTAGGCTCGGGGCCTTAGAGAGCACGGACCTAAGTCCAGAGAAAATGGAGTCACCACCCGGACGGGCTAGGAAAAAGAAAGGGGTGGATGACTCGATTCCTAAGGAATGCCCAATCCCCTAATGGGTTCGGAAAGTTGGGTACATGTGGGGAAGGTGAGAAATGACTTAGCACCCCTACAACGCCCGGTTCATTGGAACCGGCCTCCTTTACAGGTCTTAATATTATAAAATTCTTAAATATAACAATATTATCCATATTACACACAATAATTGAAATAAAGAATCGTTATATTAAAATCAAAGCAATGTCCAAGCAAAACAAATAAACGGACACCCATCCGAAGATGGTAACATGCCCTTACATCATCCACGTCCAAACTAATAGGACAACCACCAAAAGGCAGAAACATGTCCTTTACATTGGTCTAAAATATTAAAGCAATTTAAATTACATGATATTTAACGAATGAGGTACCCACAAAGTGGAAACATACCTCTTACAACATTTGGAAATCTAGGTAAATCAATAAAAGTAAATAGCCATTCATCATAAATAAATCATTCACCAAAGATATCAATCAAAATATATAATAAACATTCATTCATGATAAATTAAGTAAAACAATCATTGAAATTAAATAAATCAATCATCAAAGCATATAATAAACTATATAATCAAATATAAAATTAAATAAAGCATGTAAAGATACAAATTAGGGTTTACTATTGCTGTTTGAAGTTCTTTAATTAACATTTAGGGTTTTGGGATTTTAGTATTATTATTATCACTTGTTTAGGCTACTGTAAGTTTTGGAAAATTGGAATGGATTAGGGTTTCATGAATCAAATTAGGGTTTAAGGGTAACATTATGAAATTAGGGTTTTAGGATATTTTAAAACATTTAGCTTTATAATTTTTAGCTACTGGATTATTATTTTGGATTTACTATATTGGGTTTGAATGTTTAGGTTTATATGGTTTTAAGGTTTTAAGGATTAGGGCTTAGGAAAACTAGGGTTTACAGTTTTTGGGGAATTAGGGTTTAAGAAAACTTAGGATTTAGATTAACTAGTTTGGGGTTTGCTGTCTTGGTTTTTGGAATTGAGGAAAATAGTTTAGAGTTTTATAAAGTTATTTTGATTTTTAGAAACTGTAAAGTAAGTTAGGGTTTGGAGATTTAACAAAACATTTGGAAATTTTGGAAAAGAATTAGAAAAAAAAAAGTTTAGGGTTTTTAAAAATTTTTGGAAATAGGAAAAATGATTTAAGGTTTTTGGAAACAAAAGAAACGAATTAGGGTTTTCAAGGTATTTGGAAATAGAAGAAATTATTTAAGGTTTTTAGAAACAAAAGAAATAAATTAGGGTTTTTAAGGTATAGAAGAAAATAAATTTTTGGTTCTTAAGGTATAGAAGAAACGGAAAAGTATTTTTTAGGGTTCTTAAGGTTTTTGGAAACATAAGAATAGTTTTTAGGGTTGTTAAAGTATTTGGAAACAGAAGAAATCATTTAAGGTTTTTGGAACGAAGATTAAGTCATTACATCTTCAAAGATCAAAGTTTTGTATGTATATTATTATGAATCAAAGAAACAAAGCTATGAGTAGTTTATGATTAAGTATCAAACCTATGTAGTTGGTTCAACCAAAAATTGCTTCTTGGATGAACAAGGACAAAGGCAAGATTACTGCCTTTGATGTCTTAATTGCTTGCTTGCTTATTCTCCTCTAAAAAGTCCGATTGTTTTACTGCCAAGTCTGATCAATTTTTAAAGTTCCCCCCTCCTTTCTGTCCTTTAATATGTTATTTATAAGAAAATTTATATGCCTAGTTCTAATGGTTTAAGGAAACTCAAATTAATTAGGAAATGAAACCAAAACTAAATAGAGTTTAGTTTCGAAAAAAATTGCGTTGAAAAATTTCGCTGGCAAAAAAAACTGCTGCGGGCCGTGAGGGAATTTGCAAGAAACCTCATTGAAAATTTGCATTATGGGCTGCCAGGGATTGCGAGCAAAATTGGTTGCCATGCCATTTCGTCCAACACTTTCGGCGATGAAATTTTTTGTTGCCGATTTTTATTTTTATTTTTATTTTTATTACTATAATTATAAAAAAATAAATACTAAAGCAAATTTTATTTAATTAAGATAAGACAAATTATTTTGGACTAAATAAATAAAAATATATTGGATTGGACTGGGTCAAAATTTAAGGGTCTACAGTTTGCCCTCTACTTGAACGATCTGAGACTTCAGTAAAAGAGAGTGAAAAGCAATAAGACTTAATTTTGATGAGATGGTTACTTGACTTTGTTTTGAGTACCTGGACCCGAGACTGAACTTAATTTGGGTACTTGGACCCAAGACTAGATTGAATTTGGGTACTTGGACCCGGGATTGGGTACTTGGACCTGAGATTGATTTTATTTGGGTACTTGGACTCGAGATTGGGAACTTGGATCCGAGACTGAATTTAATTTGGGTGCTTAGACTCGAGACTAGATTGAATTTGGGTACTTAGACCCGAGACTAGATTGAATTTGGATACTTGGACCCGGGATTGGGTACTTGGACTCAAGATTGGGTACTTGGACTCGAGACTGATTTGATTTGGGTTGTTGAACCCGTGAATGGGTACTTGGACCCGAGATTGAACTTGATTTTGGGTACTTGGACCCAAGATTGGTTTGATTTGGGTACTTGGACCAGAGATTGGGTAATTGGGCCAGAGACTAGATTAAATTTGGGTACTTAAACCTGAGACTAGATTGAATTTGTGTACTTGGACCCGGGATTGGGTAATTGGGCCCAAGACTAGATTAAATTTGGGTACTTAAACCTAAGACTAGATTGAATTTGTGTACTTGGACCCGAGATTGGGTACTTGGACCCGAGATTGATTTGATTTGGGTACTTGGACCTGAGAATAGGTACTTGGACCTGAGACTGAATTGAATTTGGGTGCTTGGACCCGAGACTAAATTGAATTTGGGTACTTGGACCCGGGATTAGATTGAATTTGGGTATTTGGATCCGAGATTGGGTACTTGGAACCGAGATTTAATTTGATTTGGGTACTTGGACCTGAGATTGAATTTGATTTGGGTACTTGGACCTGAGATTGAATTGATTTTGGGTGCTTGGACCTGAGACTAAGTTTAACTGACCTTTTATCAGTTAAGAAGTCTGACTGCTCCTGTTGTTCTATGCATTGTGGTTCATCACCCTCAAAATGGATCTTCATCCTTTATGATCGGGTCTTCACTCTTGTAAATGGATCTTCATCCTTTGAGATCGGGCCTTCACCCTTGAAAATGGATCTTCATCCTTTGAGATCGGGTCTTCACCCTTGTAAATGGATCTTCATCCTTGTAGATTAGGTCTTCACCCATGAAAATGGATCTTCATCCTTTGAGATCGGTTCTTCACCCTTGAAAATGGATCTTCATCCTTTGAGTCAAGTCTTCACCTTTGAAAATGGATCTTCATCCTTGAAAATTAGGTCTTCACCCTTGAAAATGGATCTTCATCCTTTTAGCTGGATCTTTATCCTTGGAAATCAGGTCTTCATCCTTGAAAGTAGATCTTCATCCTTAGAGATTTGTCCTATATTGCCTTCAGCTCTTCTAGATGGACTGATCTTTTGTCATTTACATCTTCATTCTTTTGATAGTTCTAATGCTCCATTCTTTTGTTCATCCTTTTTGCAATAATTCAGCTATTTTTAATTGTCTCTCATATCTTCTCCTGCCCCCTGCGTGGCTAAATATTTGCAAGTGAGTTTGAGAATGTTTTATATATAAACTCAAAAAATTGAAAAGTAGAAACTTTGCCCCCCTGTGTAGGCCCAAACCCATGATTTTTCGATGCGGGCTCTGATTGATGTTTTGTTGTCTAGTTCTTCGCAAAAGGACGCATTTCTTCTCTTTGCAAAATTACTGGAGCTTTCTCAAGCAATGGGCTTTCCATGCCCCCCCTAATTTGATATCTTCTTTTGATTGTTTACTTCACAGGGTGTTTGCTGTTCACTTTAACAAAGAATAGACAATACAAGACAAGAAAGTGCAATGTGATATGCTCATGTATGCATGATATGCATGAATAATACTTACAGTCATTCCATCAACTCACAAATTGAGGTGATCAGCAGAAGTGTTCTCATTGGTTCCTTTCAGATGCTCTTTCAGGTCTTGCATTGGAATGACACAATGCTTCACATTTATGGCTTTTACCTTCATGATTTTGAAAATATGAATAATAGAGGCCCCCAAACAGCAGCGATACATCCATTTTAAAGTATGATTCAGTATGTCAATTGGAAGATTCTTCATAACCTTGTCAATAATCATTTCCTATGCCCAATGTGTCCTTCGAGTTTTGATGATGCAACAAACTTCTCTTAACTTGAAGGTTTTGTGTGACAAAAACATTTTTTATTTTTTGAATTTTGATTTTGAAATCAAATTTTTGCTTTGCCAAATCAATGTCAATGTACCTCAGGACTTGATTTTTCCAAATTAACATATCTATAACATGACAACCCTAGTTACCATACTAAACTCGGGAATTATTTCTATTTGAGCAAAAACTGTTGCACTTCAGATAGGCAATACACATTACTTGGCCAAAGGTCTCATTGAGTTTAAATATTGTCTATCTCATATGCATGCTTATTCAAACTATTTACACTAATAGACTCTACCTACCAAGAGAGATCAACAGGTCTTTGATAGGCTTGAAATGGGGTCTATAAGGGACACAGGTTTAAATGAAGGCCATTTTGAGATAAGAGGTGATGTGGCACAATGGACAAACCTTCACACTACAAACTGCTTGTTAAAACTTTTAGGAGCATGAAAAGCTAGAGCTTTGGACATTATCCTTTCTTTTTGGCATTAATCTGAATCTTGATTGGGATAGTCTTTGCCTTTGCAAAACGTTTGGTACCCAAATTTTCTTCTTTTGTTCTTCTCCCTTTTCTTTCTTTTTATTATTTTGTCCTTCTTCCTTTCTTTGAGCATTTTATCATTTTTGTCCTTCTTCCTCATAGGACTGTCAAGTACAAAACTTTCAAGGACTGAATGGCCTTTTTCCTTTTCTTTGATTTTGATTGAATCTTTGGTTGGGTTAGACCAATTCAAGTCAAACTGTCCTTATAAACAAAATGGAAGCCTTTTCCTGCTTTAGGTAAAAGAGAACTTAGTTGGCTTTCTGAACCACCTTTTTAGGCTTTATCTTTCTTTTTTTCCTTTTTGTTTTCTTCTTCTTCCTTTTTTTGGTTCTAGCTCTAAAAGAGTTGTCTTGTTTGTACCAACTTGGTTTCCAATAAAGGATGAGTGGAGCGACATAAATCTTCTTTAACAGGGATAAATCATTTGTTACTCTAATGTTGTCTTGATATATTGGAGATATTAGGAAAACTTAAACTACCCTTATGGTCTTGAGAACTTCAACTACCCTTATGGTCTTGATAACACCAACTATTTTTATAGTCTTGGCTATGCATTCCATTCCTTGATCTTCTTGCCTCTTCACCTTAATGATCATAGGACTTGTCAAAAGTATCACAACAACTCAGGGTAAGTTATTGGGGTTTGTAAGCCAATGAAAAGAAAGCTAAAATTTTATGAAGTCTCAAAGGGACAACTAGGGATTGATATTTAATTGGGTGGATACTAGTTGTTGGCTCATCAAACAATGCCTAGATCATTTCTCCCTTAAATAAGCAGAGTTCAATTTCACCTCGAAAGTTTGTCAAAACATGTTCTAAGGCTGACTAGGACCTAGACAAAGGTAATTATGCAGGAGCCCTCCCTAAGTAAGCATACACAACTTAATGCTATAGAGCAATTCCCTTACCTAGTAAAGTCATTCAAGTCATGATGCCTAGATACATTAATTTATAAATATCAAGCTAGATTCCTCATTGGTTGAGCACCAAAATGAACAAAGACCAACAAAAATTTTGATGAAAGTAATATATTTCAAGCAACTTTAAATTTGAAAAACACAATAGTTCCAAAATATTAAAGAAAGTAAAATTGAAAAGCAACATTCAAGCTAAGGAAAGTTTGATGAGTTTAAGCTTCTTTTCCTTTCACATCTTCAATATTTCCATCTTGAAAGGATGATAAAAAAAAATCTTCTTCCAATCCTTTTCCTACCATTAAGGTTACTGGTGGTGGTACTCTTCCAAACTTAAGAAAACTGGGTAGCTTACCACTATCAATTAAATCTTGGATATCATGCCTTAGACGAGCACATTTATCTATTTCGAGCCCCTGTATTTGATGAAATTGACAGAAGGCCTCAGTATTGAAGTTTGGTGGCAGTGGATTATGTAACGGTCGAGGAGCTAAGGTTGCAATAACCCTTTCTTTTGCAGCTTGCTAAAAACCCAAGATACAGGTTTCCCCAATTCTGAGAATTGTCTTTTATTTCCTTGACCAGCCACATTAACATCAGCTTCTTTTTGCGTGCTTTGATTGCTAGGATGATAATTCCCTTTCTCATTCCTTCTTATTGAAAAGCAATTTTTCTCCCTTTCCCACTCTTCAATTTATAGACCAGCTTGGGAAAAGATCTTTGAAATCCTTATAAGGGTGTGAGACATCCTTTCATGAAGACTAGGCAACACCCCTCTCACAATCATCCTTATTTGATCAGACTAATTGGGCCTTTTCTTGAGTAAAGCAACCTTATTTTTCCATCTTTTCACATAGTCCACAAAATTCTCATTTGGCCTTTGTCTAATGGACTCAACTTCCATTAAGGTAACGTCCAACTCGACATTATACCCATATTGCTGAATGAAAGCCTTGTATAACATGTCCCAATCTTTTTGAGTACTTTCCTCTAAGGTGTTGAACCAATTTTAGACAACAGGGTACAATGAGAGTATGAAGTACCTTAGAGTTTGAGCCTTAGTAGCTCGGGCAGACTGCATAGCATTGATAGACTGCTTCACATGGAGATGGGGGTTTCCAGTACCATTGTACCTAGAAAAGGAAGGCATCTTGAACTTATAAAGGACCTCCTCATCTTGTTCAAGTAATTTGTCAATCTTGGACATCTCTTCGGTTTTTAGTTTCTTCTCAAATTTCTTTTCTAAATCAACAATCACCTTTTCAACATTAAAAGCTTCAGTTTTCTCCATAGCTGATCTTTCAACAATCTTTGGTTCTTTCTTCTTGTCTTGAGGATCCTGGTAGTATTGAGCTCAATCATCATCATCGTCAATGATCACCTTTTCATCATCAAAAACCACTTCACCAACTTTAGTCTTCCCTTTGTCCTTTGGTTTCTTAGTCTAGTAGATGCTTCGGCATGATTTTCTAAAATTGCAGTCAATTGGTTCTTCATGGTCTCAACTAGGGCCTCTTTTATTTCTTCCATTTTGTCATTGAGGGATTCATCTGCCATTGTTTGAATTTGTTCGGGCTCCATTGCTTTTGGTGAGCAAGTGATTGAGTCATTGCTAGTTATTCGCTTCCGGCGTAGGTCGGATTGTCACAAGCTTTTAAACTATCGTAATCCAGGGTTGTGAGCTAGAAAGGATTAATGATATGAGATGCAAATGCATGCATGTATGCATGTATGCACAAACAATTAATGAAGAAAGATAATTAGGACGTTCCTTCTAACCTTATAACATCCACACACGAATGGTGAGTCTCTTTTCCTAGGTACATGGTTAACAAAATACCAATATGGGGTACCTTGTTTTCGAATATTTCCCTCGGACATTTCAACCAATAGTTACATTTTTAAAAATGGAAATTAGTTCATAATAATTCCCATTAATTAGGTTTTAATCCATTTAACCAACTATAGTAGCTTTTATGCTACAATGGATTAAAACTAAATTAAGAGGTTTATTATAAATAGATTTCTCACTTGAAAAAACAACTAATGATTCATGCCAAAAACAAGCCTATGATTAATTATTCTTAGTATAAACTAGGCTCACAATTGATTTTTGGTATTTCGTAATTGACCTAAATAATTTGCAAGCTCTTTGTTAGATGAAAATAATTTTATTTTTAAGCCCATTGTAAAAATATTTTAGAAAAAATGGATTTTGGGCTTAGTATTTAGGTCAAGAGCAAAAAAATTTTTGATTTGTTTTTTAGAAAAGTTTTATGTCCAAAGACCATTTTGAAAACTTTTAAAATAGTTGTGGCCTTTTGGACTTTAAAGAAAAATTTATTTTGAGCTTACAATGTACTTAGGTCATATAGAAAAAGAACAAACCAAATAAGCCATGATTTAAGCCAAGATAAATTAACCATAGTCAAACAACATGCATTTGGGGTAAAACCTAAGGAAAGTAACTAGGCCAATTACATAAGCTTTAGTCTTTGGGTTAAAAAGGCATAGGTTACCATAGCAAGTATATACCAAATGGTACGAGGCTATGAGTGGTTATGCCATGCTCGATCTCCATACCTTGAGTGAAAGTATGGTATCCCTCATATAACACAACACGGGTAACTTGGGCATCCTAATTCACGCACACGATGTAATCTAATATGATGCAATGGATAATATCATTATACGAAAGAATAGAATAATATAAAGACTAATGGAATCAACTTCTCTTATCCCTAGTGGAGTCACCACTGTGAGAGGGGATTTTTGCCCCCACTCTAGGTGGAATGGTTCTTACGACATCGGCACTGTATAGGCTCGGGGCCTTAGAGAACACGGACCTAAGTCTAGAGAAAATGGTGTCACCACCCGGACAGGCCGGGAAAAAGAAAGGGGTGGATGACTCGATTCCTAAGGAATCCGCAACCCCCTAATGGGTTCAAAAAGTTGGGTACGTGTAGAGAAGGTGAGAAATAGCCCAGAATCCCCACAACGCTCGGTTCATTGGAACCGGCCTCCTTTACAGGTCTTAATATTATAAAATTCTTAAATATAACAATATTATCCATATTACACACAATAATTGAAATAAAGCATCATTATATTAAAATTAAAGCAATGTCCAAGCAAAACAAATAAACGAACACCCATCCGAAGATGGAAACATGCCCTTACATCATCGACGTCTAAACTAATAGGACACCCACCAAAAGGTAGAAACATGTCCTTTACATTGGACTAAAATATAAAAGCAATTTAAATTACATGATATTTAACTAATGAGGTGCCCACAAAGTGGAAACATACCTCTTACAACATTTGGAAATCTAGGAAAATCAATAAAAGTAAATAACCATTCATCATAAATAAATCATTCACTAAAGATATCAATCAAAATATATAATAAACATTCATTCATGATAAATTAAGTAAATCAAGCATTGAAATTAAATAAATCAACCATCAAAGCATATAATATACTATATAATCAAATATAAATTTAAATAAAGCAAGTAAAGATACAAATTAGGGTTTACTGTTTCTGTTTGAAGTTCTTTAATTAACATTTAGGGTTTTGGGATTTTAGTATTATTATTATCACTTGTTTAGGCTACTGTAAGTTTTGGAAAATTGGAATGGATTAGGGTTTCATGAATCAAATTAGGGTTTAAGGGTAACATTATGAAATTAGGGTTTTAGGATATTTTAAATTATTTAGCTTTATAACTTTTAGCTACTAGATTATTATTTTAGATTTATTATATTGGGTTTGAATGTTTAGGTATATAAGGTTTTAAGGTTTTAAGGGTTAGGGTTTAGGAAAACTAGGGTTTACAGTTTTGGGGGAATTAGGGTTTAAGAAAACTCAGGGTTTAGATTAACTAGTTTGGGGTTTACTATCTTAGTTTTGGAATTGAGGAAAATAGTTTAGAGTTTTATAAAGTAATTGTGATTTTTAGAAACTGTAAATTAAGTTAAGGTTTGGAGATTTAACAAAACATTTGGAAATTTTAGAAAAGAATTAGAAGAAAACAATTTAGGGTTTTTAATAACTTTTGGAAATAGGAAAAATGATTTACGGTTTTTGGAAACAAAAGAAACGAATTAGGGTTTTCAAGGTATTTGGAAACAGAAGAAATTATTTAAGGATTTTAGAAACGAAAGAAATGAATTAGGGTTTTTAAGGTATAGAAGAAAATAAATTTAGGGTTCTTAAGGTTTAGAAGAAATAGAAAAATATTTTTTAGGGTTCTAAAGGTTTTTGGAAACATAAGAATACTTTTTAGGGTTGTTAAAGTATTTGGAAACAGAAGAAATCATTTATGGTTTTTGGAAACAAAAGAAACGAATTAGGGTTGTTAAAGTATTTGGAAACAGAAGAAATCATTTAAGATTTTTGGAACGAAGATCAAGTCATTACATCTTCAAAGATCAAAGTTTTGTATGTATGTTATTATGAATCAAAGAAACAAAGCTATGAGTAGTTTATGATTAAGGATCAAACCTATGTAGTTGGTTCCACTAAAAATTGCTTCTTGGATGAACAAGGACAAAGGCAACATTGTTGCGTTTGATGGCTTGACTGCTTGCTTGCTTATCTCCTCTAAAAAGTCTGATTGTTTTACTGCCATGTTTGATCAATTTTTAAAGTTCGCTCCTCCTATCTATCCTTTAATATGTTATTTATAGGAAAATTTATAGGCCTAGTTCTAATGGTTTAAGGAAACTCAAATTAATTAGGATAATAAACCGAAGCCAAATAGAGTTTAGTTTCGGAAAAAATTCCGTTGGAAAATTTTGCTTGCGAAAAAAACTGTTGCGGGCTGCAAAGGAATTTGCGAGAAACTGCATGGAAAATTTGCTCGCTGGGCTGCTAGGGATTGTGAGCAAAATTGGCTGCCAGGCCATTTCGTCCAACAATTTCGGCGATGAATTTTTTCGTCGCCGATTTTTTTTATGTTTATTTTTATTTATTTATTATTTATTTATTATTTATTACTATAATTATAAAAAAATAAATACTAAAACAAATATTATTTAATTAAGATAACACAAAAATTATTTTAGACTAAATAAATAAAATATATTGGACCGGACTGGGTCAATAATTAAGGGTCTGCACACTCAATGAGGTGGATTCATGCAATGATATCATTGAGCATGAAACATTAAATTGTGTTACTAACATTGTTTCCAAGGATCCCCTTGAGTTGTGTTTATTGTAGGATAATGTTGAGGATCAAGAAACACTGGAGCAGATTGCTTATCTTGAAGCAAGCAAGTCATTTAAGAGTCGGGCATATGAAACCATTGAAAAACCAAAAGAATAGAAGCCGCAGCAATCTGTGATTGATCCACCTAATTTAGAACTCAAGATCCTTCCGAATCATCTTGAGTATGGATTTTTGGGAGAGGAGAATAAATTGCCAATTATTTTAAGTTCCCACCTATCTTCTGAGCAGAAGGTAAAACTCATTGAGCTATTACAAAAACATAAGCAGGTTATAGCTTGGAAGATAGCAGACATCAAGGATATTAGTCTGTCCTATTGCACTCACAAAATACTGATGGAGGATGAGTTCAAGCCAGTGATGTAACACCCCCACATTCAGTACACACACACTACAACACCACAATGTAGCATATGTGCACCGAATATAGGAGTGCTACGACTTTTCATCAATATTCAAAACATTTTTATATAATACCATCATCTTTCTCAATATACATTATAGATATATTAATACATTTAAGTAGTACACAGCGGAAGTTATAAAATATTTACACATATGAAAACATTTGAGTACTTATTTATCATTACATATATATATTTACAATATAAACAAAATCTTTACAAAATATAAAAGAGTTATACATGATTGGCAAATCTCCTCTGATCTTTAAGTTCCCAAAATCAACTCTTCAATGTCTACTCTCACTCGGTCTAGAAGAGCTCTCGGGTTCAACTCTATTACCTGCGTGATTAAACACTATCGCGCTAAGCCAAGGGCTTAGTAAGACAATTCATGCTAATGTTATGCTTTAGTGCAATGCAATGTTTCACATTTGTATTAATAAATCAACATCAATGATACACACACAATTAGTAAAGATCATACTCAATAAACAATATTCCGTGAATAGTCCGTTTCATCATATAAGTAATATTAATAATTCATTACATTAGAACAACATTTATGTTATACATAAAACCTAGACACCTATGGGCCCATCAAGTATTTAATACGATATTCAGAATTTAGAGTTACTGCTTCAGTTCATAAACACCATTATCACGCCCGTAGGCAACATATACATATATATCTCTATCCATGGATAGTGTAACAGACCCAGTCTCTTGGATCATCAACTCATCTAACTCGAGGAGATCCTCAACCCGGCAAGACTGTTACAAATCTAATATTTCATAATATCAATTATCATAGTGTAACAGACCCAGTCTCTTGGACCTCAATTCAACTCAATTTGAAGAGATCCTCAACCCGGCAAGACTGTTAACTTTCATTAAATAGGCATGCCTCCAAAAAACCAGAACTCTGAACTGAATATCATATTAAACATACACTTATTTCAAACTCTTTATCAATCTTTCTCATCAATTAGGCAAACATGCCATACGTCATTCAATTATATCATCATAGCCAATCACAATGGCTTTATAGCATTTCATATCTCAATTCATATTGTGTATATAGCATTATTAGTATCACATTTCAAAGTACATTATTCATAATACACATCACCATTCACAAGCCTCACAATACACAATACATAACCTTATTCATGTAATATCATATGCATTATCAATTCCATATCATCTCACATTTCATGATTCAACAATGATGTTAGACAAATGATATCTATTTTGATCCTTGACAACTCAAATGGATGATCTATTTTAACATGTATATGAAAATCTTGTTGTAGGATTAGATTGCTTCCAATAAGGTGAACAGAACCTTTCTAGCGGTCGCGCCTCACCTGAATACGACCGCCCCATACAATTACAAGATAAAACCTTATTACAGTAGGTTTCGCAGCCAGAAGCCCGACCTAAGTCGCGACCGCACCTCACAATCAAAAGATAAAACATTATTACAGTAGGTTTCGCGGCCAGAAGCCCGACCTAAGTCGCGACCGCACCTCACAATCAAAAGATAAAACATTATTACAGTAGGTTTCGCGGCCAGAAGCCCGACCTAAGTCACGACCGCACTTCACAATCAAAAGATAAAACATTATTACAGTAGGTTTCGCGGCCAGAAGCCCGACCTAAGTCGCGACCGCACTTGAATAATAGCGACCGCCCCAAATTACGTGTCTCTCATGCATAAACCCTAAATTTAACCAACCCTCTTCCAAATGCATTTTAACATATAATTCCCAACACAAACTCACTCAAATGGATATAACTCATGTCATAACACATATTCATCGCAATAACCACTTAAACAACACATTTGAACACAAACCATCTCAAAATCCTAACTCAAACTTTACTCTTGATTTTCCACTATCAATCTTCACTTATTTTTCCATAATCACAACCAAACCAACACCAATTCCAATTTTTTTTTCTTTAAATCAATTCTAACACTTGCAAACACATATCAAATACACCAAATCATTACATCAACAAATCACACTTCACTTTAAACATAACTTCAAAATTTACAAAGGAAAAACAAGAGATTTCTTACCTTAGATGAAGAAATTTCACAAATCTCTAACCAAACTCTTTGATTGCCTCTTCAATTGAACTCTAGCATCAAGAACACTTCTCTTCCTCTTTCTCTCCTTCAATCACCGGCACCCAAAATGAAAAGAAAACAAAATAGCCACAAGTCAAACACTTTTCCATCTTTTAATCTCCACCAAGAGATTTCTAAAGGTAAATTACTTCAATACCCTTAACCATATAACTCACCTTTTGTCTCATATAAGCCCATTTAAGTAATTACACACTCAACACAAAAATATCTCTTTTCCTTTGACTCTTCCTTTGACCCATTTATATGTTATATATATCATCATATACACAACATATACCATTCTCTCTAAACCCTATTTTCTTTCCCAATTTCTTTTCTCTTGCAATTATCATATATATACAATCCAATATAACAACAACAACAATAAAAACATCATAACCAAGACTTCTAGGGCATATATGAGGATATTACAATTCTCCCCCTCTAAAAAGAAAATTTCGTCCTCGAAATTACCTGATATCAACTCTGAAACAACTGAGGATATTGCTCTCGCATGGATTGTTCACTTTCCCAAGTTGCTTCTTCTTTTGCATGATTCTTCCATAGAACCTTCACCAATGGCACTCTCTTGTTTCTCAGCTCTTTCACATCATGTGCCAAAATAGCAAATGGTTCCTCTTCAAAAGTCAAATCTGGGCTCACTTCGATTGATTCAATTTGCAATACATGAGATGGATCCGATCTGTACCTCCTCAACATAGAAACATGAAATACATTATGAATACGATCCAACTCAGGTGGCAAAGCAAGTCGATACGCAACTGGCCCAACTCTTTCTAAAACTTCATACGGTCCAATGAAACGAGGACTCAATTTCCCTTTCCGACCGAACCTCAAAATCTTCTTCCAAGGAGAAACTTTCAGAAATACCTTATCCCCAACATCAAACTCTATGTCTCTCCTTTTCAGATCTGCATAAGACTTCTGTCGGTCTGAAGCTGTTTTCAACCTGCCTCGTATCACTTTTACTTTCTCTTCAGTTTCTTGAATCAAATCAGGACCAATCAACTTATTATCTCCAAGCTCATTCCAACAAAGAGGTGTCCTACACCGTCTGCCATACAATGCTTCGAATGGTGCCATACCAATGCTAGATTGGTGACTGTTGTTGTAAGCAAACTCCACAAGAGGTAAAAACCTATCCCAACTTCTAGAGAAATCAATGACACAACTTCTCAACATATCTTCAATAATCTGTATCACCCTCTCTGACTGTCCATCCGTCTGTGGATGAAAAGCAGTGCTGAAGTGTAATCGAGAACCCAAAGCACTATGCAAACTCTTCCAAAATCTTGAAGTAAACCTGGGATCTCGATCAGACACTAAAGAAGTTGGAACCCCATGCAACTTCACAATCTCATGGATATACAGCTCAGCTAACCTTTCCAAAGAATAATCCATCCGAACCGGAAGGAAATGAGCTGTCTTAGTCAATCTATCCACAATTACCCATATGGCATCATGCCTCTTTTGTGTCAATGGCAACCCAGACACAAAATCCATCGTCACTCTATCCCACTTCCATTCTGGTACTGATAATGGTTGTAGTAATCCAGTTGGAACTTGATGCTCTGCTTTAACCTTCTGACAGGTGAGACATTTCGACACAAAATCTGCAATATCTCTCTTCAAACCAATCCACCAGTAATGTTGTCTCAAATCATGATACATCTTTGTATTACCCGGATGCATAGCAAACACTGACTGATGTGCTTCTTCTAAAATGACTCTTTTCAAAACAGCATCATCGGGTACACACAATCGGTTCTTAAACCAGAGACTCCCATCACCTTTCACAATAAAATCTCTAGTCTTCCCATTCTTGCAATCTGAAATAATCTTCTGAATCTTCATATCAATCAACTGAGCCTCTTTTATCTGATCTAACAAAACTGGTTTCAAAAGCAACTGTGCCAACAATGCACCATCATCACAAGGTACAAAACTGGCATGCAAAGCTCTCAACTCAACAAGCAACAAGAGCGAGTAAACAGTTAAACCAGCTAAAGACTTCTGACTCAAGGCATCAGCAACAACATTTGCTTTACCTGGATGATAATCAATCAAACAGTCGTAGTCTTTAATCAATTCCAACCATCTCCTCTGCCGAAGATTGAGCTCTTTTTGAACACCCAAATATTTCAAACTTTGTGATCAGTGTAGATAAAACATTTCTCCCCAAACAGATAGTGTCGCCAAATCTTCAATGCAAACACAATGGCTGCTAGCTCCAAATCATGGGTCGGATAGTTAAGCTCATGCGGTTTCAACTGTCGAGATGCATAAGCTATAACCTTACCTTCTTGCATCAGAACACACCCCAAACCACTATGTGAAGCATCACTGTAGATCACATATGGTTTGCTTTCAACAGGTAAAGTAAGAACAGGCGCTTGAGTCAACATATCTCTCAACTGCTCAAAGCTAGCCTGACACTGCTCTGTCCACACAAATCTCACTCCCTTACGAAGCAATCTGGTGAGTGGAGTAGCTATCAAAGAAAACCCTTTCACAAACCGCCGGTAATAGCCTGCCAAACCCAGAAAACTTCTAACCTCTGTCACAGACTTGGGTGGACTCCAATTTAAAATGGCTTCAACTTTACTCGGATCAACTCTAATGCCTTCAGCTGAGACAATATGTCCGAGAAAAGCGACTTGATCCAACCAGAACTCACACTTCGACAATTTAGCAAATAACTGCTTCTCTCTCAAAATCTGCAACACAATCCGCAAATGCTTGTCATGTTCCTCTTCATTCCGCGAATACACCAGAATGTCATCGATGAAGACCACTACAAACTGATCCAGATAGGGCCTGAACACCCTATTCATCAAATCCATAAAAGTTGCAGGTGCATTAGTCAAGCCAAAAGGCATAACTAGAAACTCATAATGTCCATACCTGGTCCGAAAGGCGGTCTTGGAAATGTCTTCAGCTTTAACTCTCAATTGATGGTATCCAGATCTCAAATCAATTTTAGAAAACACAGCTGCACCCTTCAATTGATCAAAGAGATCATCGATTCTAGGCAAAGGATATTTATTTTTAATAGTCACCTTGTTCAATTGCCTATAATCGATGCACAATCTCATAGTACCATCTTTCTTCTTCACAAATAGCACAGGAGCTCCCCAAGGAGAAACACTGGGGCGAATAAATCCTTTATCCAACAACTCCTATAATTGCACTTTCAATTCCCTCAATTCTGCTGGTGCCATTCTATAAGGAGTAATAGAGATAGGAGTGGTACCAGGCAACAATTCAATACCAAACTCCACCTCTCTCTCAGGAGGCAATCCTGGCAACTCCTCTGGGAATACATCTGGGAACTCTGCAACTGTGGCAATACTATCAATGGGAGAACCCTTCACTCTAGTATCTATCACATGAGCAAGATAAGCTTCACACCCCTTTCTAATCAACCTCCTGGCTGCAACAGCTGAAACAAATAAGGAGGCTAGCTGTTCCTGCTCATTAGATACTATCACCTCTCTACCATCAGCAGTTCTCAAAGAAACAATTTTCCTTTTACAGTCTACCACAGCTCCATGTCTAGATAGCCAATCCATACCTAGGATCACATCATATTCCTTAAATGGCATCTCAATCAAATCTCCAAGGAACTCCTCACCTTGCACCCTCACTGCACTGTCTCGGTGCACCTTACTCACAATCACACTATGCCCTAACGGATTTGTCACCAACACATCAAATCCTAGGGACTCAGCATGCATATCAGACACAGGCAAAACAGATGCACTAATATAAGAATGTGTGGAACCCGGATCAATCAAAGCAAGTACTGAAGTATCAAATAAAGAAAAAGTACCAGCTATGACTGCCGAAGCATCTGGCTGCCTCTGCATAACATACATCCTCTGGGAAGATCCAACCTCCTCTGGTCTACTCTCCCTGGATGTAGCACCTCCTCTAACACTGAACCCAGATCTGCCTCCCCGGCTGCTACCTCTGCCTGCTCGACCTCCCCTCACACTAGGTCGAGAAGCTGCAGTATCAACTGACATCCGCTCCTGTCTCTCTGGACAATCTCTAATAAAATGCTCAGGAGATCCACATCTGAAGCACACAGCTGACCCACTATACCTCCAACAAGCACCCCTATGTGATCCACCACACTGAGCACACACAGGTAGAGTGGATCTCTGAGTCACTGGGGTTGGAGCACTCGCCGCTGAAGCTGCAGGTCTAAATCTCTGCCTCTGGAACTGCACTGACCTACCAGTTGACCTCTGACTCCTACTAACTCTAGGAACAAAGCTTCCTTTACCTCTCTTAACAGAAGAAGACCCTGCCTCAAACTGGGGCCTCCTAACCCTAACCTCTTCCTCTGAAGCAGCTGCAATAACTCGAGCTCGCTCCACACTCCGAGCTGCTGCCACTAGCTGGGAGAAATCGTGATATCTAGATCCAGCCACTAGACACATGATAGAGGGCCTCAATCCCTCCTCAAATCTCCTGCATCTATCTATCTCATCAGCTATAATGCCCCCAGCATACTGGCTCAATCGGATAAACTCAACCTCATACTCAGTTACCGTCTTGCTATCTTGCTTCAAGCTTAAGAACTCCATCTTCTTCATGTCTTTGTACTCCCTAGGAGTATACTTCAATTCAAACTCTCTCAGAAAATCCGCATATGACAAGGTCGGTGGATCATCCATAGAATGGGGCACTGTCCTCCACCAGTCGTATGCATCCTTTTGTAGCAAAGATCTTACATAATCAAACTTTTCCTCCGATGTGGCTTGCAACTGAATAAAAATCCTCTGTACTTTGTCAAGCCACTGTTCTGCTACAGCTGGATCAGTAGTACCAAGGAAATCCTCCGCTCCATACTTCCTTAGTTTATCATAGTGCCTTACTGGTACCACAGGCTGAGGGGGTGGTGGCACTGGTTGCACTGGTGCTTGCCTCATAACTTCCATCATATGTCTAAACCAGGCTGGCGAAACCTCCTCTCCAGCTGGTCTACCCGACACCGAAGCAGGTGCCTCCTCAACACTATCAACTCTAGCTCCCTCAGCAGGAGCAATACTCTCGGCACTACCCTCAATCGACTGACGTGAGTGAGAATCCATCACAACCTAACACTGCAAACACAGTAGAATACTTCTTATTAAAGATCAGAGGTTACCAATCCCAAATATATATGTTATTCAAAACCACTTTTAAAGTCAAAATAGTCTTTTTCTTATATTTTACCTAGGTTGAGAATCTCAAACCTAGGCTCTGATAACAAAACAATTGTAACACCCCCACATTCAGTACACACACACTACAACACCACAATGTAGCATATGTGCACCGAATATAGGAGTGCTACGGCTTTTCATCAATATTCAAAACATTTTTATATAATACCATCATCTTTCTCAATATACATTATAGATATATTAATACATTTAAGTAGTACACAGCGGAAGTTATAAAATATTTACACATATGAAAACATTTGAGTACTTATTTATCATTACATATATATATTTACAATATAAACAAAATCTTTACAAAATATAAAAGAGTTATACATGATTGGCAAATCTCTTCTGATCTTTAAGTTCCCAAAATCAACTCTTCAATGTCTACTCTCACTCGGTCTAGAAGAGCTCTCGGGTTCAACTCTATTACCTGCGCGATTAAACACTATCGCGCTAAGCCAAGGGCTTAGTAAGACAATTCATGCTAATGTTATGCTTTAGTGCAATGCAATGTTTCACATTTGTATTAATAAATCAACATCAATGATACACACACAATTAGTAAAGATCATACTCAATAAACAATATTCCGTGAATAGTCTGTTTCATCATATAAGTAATATTAACATTTCATTACATTAGAACAACATTTATGTTATACATAAAACCTAGACACCTATGGGCCCATCAAGTATTTAATACGATATTCAGAATTCAGAGTTACTGCTTCAGTTCATAAACACCATTATCACGCCCGTAGGCAACATATACATATATATCTCTATCCATGGATAGTGTAACAGACCCAGTCTCTTGGATCATCAACTCATCTAACTCGAGGAGATCCTCAACCCGGCAAGACTGTTACAAATCTAATATTTCATAATATCAATTATCATAGTGTAACAGACCCAGTCTCTTGGACCTCAATTCAACTCAATTTGAAGAGATCCTCAACCCAGCAAGACTGTTAACTTTCATTAAATAGGCATGCCTCCAAAAAACCAGAACTCTGAACTGAATATCATATTAAACATACACTTATTTCAAACTCTTTATCAATCTTTCTCATCAATTAGGCAAACATGCCATACGTCATTCAATTATATCATCATAGCCAATCACAATGGCTTTATAGCATTTCATATCTCAATTCATATTGTGTATATAGCATTATTAGTATCACATTTCAAAGTACATTATTCATAATACACATCACCATTCACAAGCCTCACAATACACAATACATAACCTTATTCATGTAATATCATATGCATTATCAATTCCATATCATCTCACATTTCATGATTCAACAATGATGTTAGACAAATGATATCTATTTTGATCCTTGACAACTCAAATGGATGATCTATTTTAACATGTATATGAAAATCTTGTTGTAGGATTAGATTGCTTCCAATAAGGTGAACAGAACCTTTCTAGCGGTCGCGCCTCACCTGAATACGACCGCCCCATACAATTACAAGATAAAACCTTATTACAGTAGGTTTCGCGGCCAGAAGCCCGACCTAAGTCGCGACCGCACCTCACAATCAAAAGATAAAACATTATTACAGTAGGTTTCGCGGCCAGAAGCCCGACCTAAGTCGCGACCGCACCTCACAATCAAAAGATAAAACATTATTACAGTAGGTTTCGCGGCCAGAAGCCCGACCTAAGTCGCGACCGCACTTCACAATCAAAAGATAAAACATTATTACAGTAGGTTTCGCGGCCAGAAGCCCGACCTAAGTCGCGACCGCACTTGAATAATAGCGACCGCCCCAAATTACGTGTCTCTCATGCATAAACCCTAAATGTAACCAACCCTCTTCCAAATGCATTTTAACATATAATTCCGAACACAAACTCACTCAAATGGATATAACTCATGTCATAACACATATTCATCACAATAACCACTTAAACAACACATTTGAACACAAACCATCTCAAAATCCTAACTCAAACTTTACTCTTGATTTTCCACTATCAATCTTCACTTATTTTTCCATAATCACAACCAAACCAACACCAATTCCAATTCCAATTTTTTTTTTCTTTAAATCAATTCTAACACTTGCAAACACATATCAAATACACCAAATCATTACATCAACAAATCACACTTCACTTTAAACATAACTTCAAAATTTACAAAGGAAAAACAAGAGATTTCTCACCTTAGATGAAGAAATTTCACAAATCTCTAACCAAACTCTTTGATTGCCTCTTCAATTGAACTCTAGCATCAAGAACACTTCTCTTCCTCTTTCTCTCCTTCAATCACCGGCACCCAAAATGAAAAGAAAACAAAATAGCCACAAGTCAAACACTTTTCCATCTTTTAATCTCCACCAAGAGATTTCTAAAGGTAAATTACTTCAATACCCTTAACCATATAACTCACCTTTTGTCTCATATAAGCCCATTTAAGTAATTACACACTCAACACAAAAATATCTCTTTTCCTTTGACTCTTCCTTTGACCCATTTATATGTTATATATATCATCATATACACAACATATACCATTCTCTCTAAACCCTATTTTCTTTCCCAATTTCTTTTCTCTTGCAATTATCATATATATACAATCCAATATAACAACAACAACAATAAAAACATCATAACCAAGACTTCTAGGGCATATATAAGGATATTACAAGTGATGCAACCACAATGGAGACTAAACCCTAAGATGAAAGAAGTAGTTAAAGCTGAAGTGACCAAGCTACTTGATGCTGGAATTATATATCCAAATTTGGATAGCGCTTGGGTGAGTCCGGTTCAAGTAGTACCAAAGAAAGGAGGGACAACGGTGGTTCCTAATGAGAATAATGAGCTAATTCCAACAGGAATAGTTACAGGTTGGAGGGTTTACATTGACTACTGGAAGTTGAATGATGCAACTAGGAAGGACAATTTTCCTTTGCCCTTCATTGATCAGATGTTGGAGAGATTGTCCGAGCATGAGTGTTACTACTTTTTGGATTGCCTTTCAGGCTAATTCCAAATTCCTATTACCCTGGAAGACCAAGAGAAAACTACATTCACCTGCCCATAAGGGACATTCGTATATCGAAGGATGCCATCTGGATTATGCAATGCACCTGCAACTTTTCAACGGTGCATATGGTGGCAATCTTGGATGAGCTCATTGAGGATATTATAGAGGTGTTCATGGATGATTTCTCAATTTATGACAGCTTGTTTTTAGGTTGTTTGGAAAACCATGAGAGGGTCTTGATAAGATGTGAGGAAACAAACCTGGTACTTAATTGGGAAAAATATCATTTCATGGTTCAAGAAGGAATCATGTTGGGAAATAAGATTTCAAGCAAGGATATTGAGATGGATCGGGCTAAGGTGGAAACCATTGAAAAATTGCCACACCTTACATCAGTCAAGGCTATTAGAAGCTTTTTGGGACATGCAGGCTTCTATCGGAGGTTTATAAGCCACTTTTCTAAGATAGCTCATCCTCTAACAAGACTCCTTAAGAAGGATGTTGATTTTGTGTTTGACGAAGAATGTTTAAGAGCTTTCATAACACTTATTGAGAAATTGACCCATGCCCCAATCATGGTAGCTCCTGATTGGAATTTACCATTCGAACTAATGTGTGATGCAAGTGATATTACAGTGGGGTCATTTTTGGGTCAATGCAAAGAAAAGTATTTTTAGCCCATTTATTATGCAAGCAAGATGCTGACTGCAACTCAGGCCAATCACAACTACATAGAAAGAACTTCTAACTGTGGTTTTTGCCTTTGTCCAAAGTGATTATGTATATAGATCACTCAGCTTTGAGGTATTTATTTACCAAAATAGATGCAAAGCCTAGGCTAATTCGTTGGGTTTTGTTATTGTAGGAATTTGATTTGAAGATTCAAAACAAAAAGGGAGTTGAAAATCTGGTAGCAGATCACCTTTCGCACTTAGAGAACCCAACATTGGAGAAGTTCGAAGAAGGAAACATTGATGATTATTTCCCTGATGAGCAGCTTTATGCCATGGTAAGTGTTTCAACTTTTGATGTACCTTGGTTTGCAGATTTTGCTAATTACTTGGCTGTTAGGGAACTCCATGAAGATATGATGTATCAAGAGAAGAAGAAATTCTTTTCTGACTTGAAATATTACTTCTGGGAGGATCCTTTCTTGTTTAGGTTATGTAAGGACCACATGATCTGGTGTTGTGTGGCATGGCCCAAAACGTTGAATATTCTTCATCACTGTCATGTTGGACCAGCTGGTGGTCATATGGGAGCCAATAGGACTACTCAAAAGGTGCTAGAATAATGATTTTATTGGCCCACACTGTTTAGGGATAGCTATGATTTTGCAAAATGCTGTGGTCGTTGTCAGAGAACTGGAAACATCTCCTCTCGTGATGAGACGCCCCAAAATGAAATTCTAGTGTGTGAAGTCTTTGATGTATGGGGGATCAATTTTATGAGACCATTTCCTAGTTTTTTTGGTAACAAATATATTCTTGTGGCTATAGATTATGTTTCTAAATGGCTTGAAGCCCAAGCTTTAGCAATAAATGATGCCAGGTTAGTGATGACATTCTTGAAAAGATGTTTTCAAGATTTGGTACACCAAAAGCGATCATAAGTGATAGGGGTACTCACTTTTGTAAAACTCGGCTTGAGAAAGTTTCCAAATGGCTAGGTGTTACACATAGGTTCTCTACTCCTTACCATCCCTAAACTAGTGGCCAAGTTGAGAACACGAATAGAGAAATAAAAAGGATACTTAAAAAAAACTGTAGAGCGATCCCGAAAGAATTGGTGTGAGAAATTAGACAATGATCTATGGGCCTTTAGGACTGCATTCAAAACTTCATTGGGTACTACACCATTTAGGCTAGTATATGGAAAGGCTTTTCACTTACCTTTGGAGATTGAACATAATGCTTATTGGCCTATAAAATAGATTAACCTTGATCTAGCTAGTGCAGGTGAGAAGAGGAAATTGCAAATCAATGAGCTGGATGAATGGAGATTACAAGCTTATGACAATGCAAGGATATATAAGGAGCGGACTAAGAGATGGCATGATGCTCACAATAAGGAACAAAAAGAGTTTCAAGTTGGCGATAAGATATTATTGTACAATTCTAGGCTTCTATAGACCCTTAATTTTGACCTCAATTTGATATGGTCCTAATTAAAGGATGCCAAAATAAATTTGATCCGACTTTAAAATATTTAAAACTAGTTTATAACTTTTAAAAAAGTCGGTTCGGATTAAAAAGGCATAAATTCAACCCTAAAATCAATTTGAATCGGCCCAAATTAAAACTTTTTGGTCCATAAGTTAAAAAAGGTAAGAATAATTCGAGCCAGGCAGTCAGGGAAGACATGAGCAATTGCTCATGTCAACCTGGAGGGACTAGGTTGACACGAGCATGACACATGTCGATCTGGCAGCCCATATCGACATGAGGTTGGACTCATGTTGACTTAAGCAGACCAAGTCGACATGAGCATTCCTCATGTCGACCTAGGTAGCCCAAGGATGACATGAGCATTTCTCATGTCGACCTAGGCAGCCCAAGGTCAACATGAGATTAGACTCATGTCAACCTAGGGCAACCAGGTCGACATGGGTTCAATAAGTTTCCTAATTGATCTACAATTTATCTTAAGGATGGATTAACATTAGGTTAAGGATTCTGAGTGAGGTTTGCCTATAAATACTAACGTTTCAGAATTCAGAAAGGGGAAGGAACATTAACAAGAACAACAATTAACATTAACAGGGTCGGCAATTAATATTAAGAAAGATTAAATAGGAAAACTGAATAGAAGGCAACAAACAGAGAAGATTAGCAGCAAGCATTCATCAATCATCAATCCATCAAAGGAAGCAACATTGCCTTTGTTCATTGTTCATCCAGAAGTCAATTGTTGAGGAACCAATGATGGAGGTTTGACTTTTAATCATAAATTATTCATGCTCGCAGTAGCTTCTTTTCTTTGATTAATAAGAACATGCATGTAGTAACTTGATCTTTGAACACACATTGTTCTTTGAACATGCATGAAATTGATCCTTGTTTCAATAACTTTAATCATTTGCTTTAATTAACACATTGATGATCAGTTGGTATTTGTAACCCTACTTGCATGTTTCATAAAAAACTAAAAACTATCTAGTAGCTGGTGAGGATTTAAAATTAATTATCAAAATCTATTCTTTTACTAAAACTTCAAGAATCGTAGGTTATTTTATTGAAACTCAAAACCTTAAACTATTTTTATCCAAAAGCTTAAACCATTTCATTATTAAACTCCAAAATATTGATTATTTTTCCAAAACCTTGATTTATCTCTCCAAATCCAAAATTATTTTCTAAGGCAGTAAGTTAAACCCCAAAAACTCTAATTTCAAAACCCTAATTACGAAACCCTAAAAACCCTAATTCCAATCCCTGAATTCTAAAACCCTAGTTTCAAAAACCCTAATTTCAAAACCCTAATTACAAAACTCTAGTTTCTAAAACCCTAAGTTCCAAAATCCTAAGTTCCAAAAACCCTATTCTAAGATGCAAATTTTAAACTTATATATTTATTACTTTATTTAATTTTATATTTGATTATATAGTTTATTATATGTTTTGATGGTTGATTTATTTAATTTCAATGCTTGATTTATTAAATTTACCATGGATGGATATTTTCTTTATTATTATGATTATTATTTGTTCGTATTAGTATTAAAATTGTAAGAGGTATGTTTCCACCTTGTGGGTACCTCATTAGTTAAGTATTATGTAATTTAAATTATTTTAAAGTTTTTGGACTAATGTAAAGGACATGTTTCCACCTTTCGGTGGGTGTCCTATTTAGTTTAGACATGGATGATGTAAGGATATGTTTCCATCTTCGGATGGGTGTCCATTTATTTGCTTTGTTTGGACATTGCTTTGATTTTAATATAATGACACTTTTATTTTAATTGCTGCATGTAATATGGATAATATTGTTATACTTAAGAACTTTATAATATTAAGACCTGCAAAGGAGGCCGGTTCCAATGAACCGGGGGGTGCTGGGCCATTTCTCACCTTCCCCACACGTACCAACTTTTTGAATCCATTTGGGGGTTAGGGATTCCTTAGGAATCGAGTCATCCACCCCTTTCTTTTTCCCGGCCCATCTGGGTGGCGACTCCTTTTTCTCCAAGCCTAGGTCTGTGTTCTCTAAGGCCCCGAGCCTAAACAGCGCTGAAGTCGCAAGAACCATTCCACTGGGAGTGGGGCGAAAAACCCCGCTCACAGCTTTGACATTTTTAGGTAAGTTAAAATCAAGATGATCTAGTCCATTTACAGTCAAAGAGGTTTTTCCTTATGGGACAATTGAAATTACTCACCTAGAGGAAGGGACTTTTAAGGTTAATGGGCAAAGGCTTAAACTGTATTTAGGGGGGACTTGAGTGAGTTGAAGGAGGTTTTATACCTCCAAGACTAAAAAGGAACCAACCACAAACATCCAACTAATACGACGATAAAGAAGTGTTGTATGGGAGGCAACCCACTATTTTATTTGTTTTAATATTTATTTCTTTAATTTTCAAGTTTTTAGTTTTTTTTGTTGTTTGTTTTTATTTTTATTCTTCTATCAATGGTTGGTGGTGTGTTTGCCTTGAGTTCATTTTAATTTGTAGAGGAAATTTTCTTTTGAGAGAAACTTGAGCCTATTTGGGGACACGCCCGTGTGAGTGGGAGTGTCATTAATTTTAAGAGACAGTAGCTAAAACACGACTGGTGACACACCTGTGTCGCTGGACATGTCATTTAGATGGCACCACACTAGCTACAACACACCCATTGACACCCCCATGTCATTGGTCATGTCATTTTGGTTAAATTTGAGATTCACAGTAGCTACAACACGCCAAGTGACACACCCATGTCACTAGCCATGTTTATTTAAATGAGTCACAGTAGCTAAAATATGCCCAATGACATGCCCGTGTCAGTGACTGTGTCATTTTGTTTAGAAACAGTAGTTATGACATGCCCACAGACACGGTCGTGTCAATGGGCTTGTCCATGAGTTTTTAAGTCATGCAGATTTTGAATCAAACATAATTTTCTCTCTTCTCTTCCCCTCTTTTTCAAATTTTTCTCAATTTTTTCACACTCTCACACTCAAAATCACATAGCCATTCATCCTAGAGGAGATTTCAACTCCCATTTCATGATTTGGAGAGGATTTCATCCATTTTCCCTCGCTTTTATCACATTTTTCATGCTATTCAGGTACACACTCTTAACTTTTGAAATGTTATTTTGTTTTTTACTATTTTTTACGATTTGTTTTAAGATTCTTGCGAGTTGTTTGGAGAGTCTTTGAGATCTGTTGATTGTTGGCTTTATTTTGTTTAGTTGGATTCTAGAGACCCTATTCTACTTTATTGTGCATTTGTTTATTTGCCATAGCTAGTTTCTAGGGATTTTGATTTTTTTTTTACTATGGGCTTTCGAGTTTTATTTGACTTTTGTGGATGTTTTATGATTTACTCATTATGTTTTTTACTCTACGGTTAGAATCGAGTTGCATATATTGACACACTATTTTTTATTGTTTATCCATAATGAGTCGACATTTTATGTTTTGTTGCATTGGGCTATGGCGATATTGAATTGGGCCGATGCTTGGTAATTGAGAATTGCATGAGTTTCAAAAAAAGAACATAAAAAAAGGGGGTTGCCCTTATTGAGAATTGATTCACTATTCTCTAATTGATTTAGAGCCATTGCTGTTATTGTTTGATAATGCCTTACTATTGTTGGTTTCATTGGGTTGGTTTATTATTTTGCTCTTTTTAGATTGTTTGGTGTATTTTTTTGATGCTATTCTTGTTTGTTTTGCATATCACGGGTCCTCGAAAATAAATACCATCTAAATTACCAACTAAGCGGGCTATTGGTGAAGGTAGCTTAAGCCGACCTACTACCAATCCCATCTCAAAATTCATGGCCGGCCACAAATATGTTTGATACTCAACTACGGAGGAAAGAAGACAGTTTGAAATATTAGAGGACAAGGACTGGTCGCCACCTAGGGTTTTGGATTGGGATGCCATGGAGCGAGCCAACATAATGACTGAGGTCTGGGGAATCAACCAGCCGAGATGGGAACAACTCTTCTCCATCAGTGAGCCTTCCTGCAGAGAGTTAACCCTGGAGTTCTTTTGCACTTTTAAATTTGATAAAAATAGATCTCTATCATCGAGTCGATAATGAAATTTCGATTGGGTTGTCAATGATTTCACATGAGCATCAACAAACTTGGCATACATTTGGGTTTATTTACTACGGAGGAGGTGCAAACCATAGAGTATCTTAACTCTGAGGTGGACTTTGTAGAGTACGATGTCATTCCTCCCAGGGTTTGGAGCACGTTTGCACCGAATGCCACCAAGTATCAGTCGAAGGTATCCAAGGCATCAAATTTTGAGTCCTTCCTTTGTTGAGTAGTGCATAATCTATTGGTTCATACCAGTGTGGCTCGGATTAGTAATGCAGGAGTTGTTGGCCTGAGGGAGTTTTTCTTCTTGAACTACATGGTCCATAAGATTCGGTGCAACGTAGCTGATGCTATCACGCATTTTTTCTATGAGCAATTGTTTTATTAGTTTTTGTTATAAGTTTTGTGTCTTGTTTATTATTTTAATTATTGTTTTATTTAGGTATTTCGTTAGTTTTTATTGGTTTGTCTAGTGTTTTCTTTAATTGTGTAGTTTTAGTTTATTTTTAGTTTTATGTCATTTTTGATCTAGTTTTTAGTTTGTGTTTATGTTTTGTCGGTTATTGTTTATTTACTTCGTGTTTTAAGTTTGTTTTGAGTTTTGTGATAGGTTAAAACAGGCAAGGAAACGAATTTAAGATGAAATGGGCAGTAGCTGACACAGGCAGAGGACACGGCCAAGTCACTGGCCGTGTCCCATACCAAGTTAAAAGGAAGAGCAAGTCCCAGTAGCAGACACAAGCAAGGGACACGGCCAAGTCATGTGGCCGTGTCCCTCAAAAGAAGAGCAACACGGCCAAGTCACCTTGACTTGGCCGTGTCCCACTTGTTACCAAAGGAAAGGGAGATCAAAAATTACACAGAAGCGAACACAGGCAAGGGACACGGCCAAGTCATGTGGCCGTGTCCCTCCCAACTCACTCACACGGCCAAGTCAAGCTCCACTTGGCCGTGTCACTCAACAAAGAAGAAAAGAAGATCAAAAGCAACAGAGGTGGACACATTCAGGGGACACGGCCGTGTCTTATGGCCGTGTCCCTCCAACAAGCCCTCACACGGCCGTGTCCCTCATCATCTGGCCGTGTCCCTCATGAACCAAACGCGCACCAAATTTTAAAGCCGACGTTTCGTATAAAAGCAAAAAGAAAAGTTAGGGTTGGGGTTGTTGACGATTTTGAGAGCAAAAGTTCAGTCGTCTGAGAGAGATCTTAGGGTTTAAACATTTGTTTTCTTGGATTTTGATTTTACTTTGGATTAAACTAGTTTAGATTAGATTGTTCATGCCATTGTTTCATCCTTCTTGCAAGATTCGATCAAGAGATTCATCAAAAGCTTCAAGGAGTTTGTAACTTGGTTTTATTCTTAAACTTTGTCTCTTTAGTTTCATTGAAATTGTGTTTATGAACATTATCATGCCTAAATTGATTTCTTTGATTATTAATGAGATGAGTATGTTTGATAACATCATGAACTAATTTAATCTAGTCTAGGGTTTGTATGGATTTACTATGATTGTATGAATTGGTTATTCTCTTAACTAATGATTTCTTTAGCCTTTATTGAATGAAATATTGTTAACATATAATTGAATGGCCACCAATTGTGTGTTTTAGGTATTAGATGATGAATTGAGAGATGAAATCAAATACTGGAACAATTCAATTAAGGACTTAGGTGAATTAGAGATATAACCTATTAAAAAGATTGTTTCAATTATAACAAGATTAGTTGTAAGAGGTTTGAATGCGAGAGCTTATTTTCTTGACTCAATTAATTAAGTTGTTTGAGATTTAATCTTAGAAATTAAATTAGTTAAGTGGAATAACCGTTCATACATATCAGTAGTAGAGAAGTGCAAACCCTAGACCCTTTTATCAAGTGAATCAAAACATCAGCTTTTAGTTACTTGTATCATTTTAAACTTCAATTAAACCTTTTTATTACTTTTCTATTTAAATTTCTTTAATTACTTGTTACTTTAAATTTGATAATCAATTTCCCACTTTGGCTTCCTTGTGAGACGATCTTGGGGTGATCACCTTTGCTACAGCTACCTCGTATACTTGCGAGTGACGCTTTGTGGTAGAGTTAATTTGAGCGGAACAAGTTTTTGGCGCCGCTGCCGGGGAAGCTCATTGGCGTAATTGTTTATTTTTTAAAAAAATAAAAATAAAAAAAATCACATTTCAGATTACTTTCATTGTTTTTCATTTTATTTTATTTGTCTTTTGCTTTTGATATTTCTTTTTCTAGAAATTTTTGTTTATGCAAGGCAGGAGATCACTCGAAGGAGAATTGCACCCATTCATTCCAGAAATTCAGAGAGTAAAAAGGAGCAGAGAGGAGTTTGAGCTCTACACCGGATTTGATACTTTAGAGGAAGACATTTCAAATTTTGATTTAGAATCTGAAAAATCTGTAAAGATGGCTGAAGAAAGGCAAAGAACCATGAGAGATTTTGCTAGACCTGTCATTGGAACTTCCACTTCTTGCATAAGACTGACAGATGCAGCAAGGAACTATGAGTTGAAGAACATTCACTATAACATGCTGCCATCATTCTATGGAGTTCCAAATGAAGATCCTTTGAATTTTATTCGGGATTTCTACTCCACCCTCAACACTTTTCCTTTGGGAGGACTAACAGAAGATCAGTTGAGGATGAGATGTTTCCCTTATACTTTGAAGGATAGGGCAAAGAGCTGGCTCATGATGTTGCCTAAGAACTCACTGACAACTTGGGAGCAAGTTTACAATAAATTCATTGGCAAGTTCTATTCACACCAAAAGACAGCTGAGTTGAGAGGGAAGATTGCTACATTCTCTCAGTTTGAAGGAGAGCCATTTCATGAGGCTTGGGACAGATTCAAGATGCTATTGATCCAGTGTCCACATCATCACTACCCACTTCAACTCCTTAATCAGTTTTTCTATGATGGTCTCACCTAGCAATTTCAGAACACTGTTGATAATGCAGCTGGGGGAGCCATGGGAGAAAAGACAGCTGATGATACTTATGAGATCTTTGAGATGTTGGGAGCTAATTCTCAACAAAAGAGTGTAAGGGGAAGAAGCAAGGGGGTAAATCAACTGGAAGCCAATACTGAAATGGTTAGTCAAATAGCTGAGTTGACAAGACAGGTTCAGATGCTAAACATGAAGAACAATATTTCTTCATCTACTCAAGAAGTGTGTGGAATCTGTGGGACATTTGGGCATGGAGCAAATATGTAATATCCTCATGTATGCCCTAGAAGTCTTGGTTATGTTGTTGTTATTGTTGATGTTGTTGTTAGTGTTGTTGTTGTTATATATTGGATTGAATATATGTGTTAAATTGTAAGAGAAAAGAAATGGGAAGAGAATGTATATGTATATGTGTTTTGGAGAAGAAATTTAGGGTTTAGAGACAAATGTATATGTTATGTATATGATGATATATATAACATATAGATTGGTCAAATATAGAGTCAATGCAAGAAGATATTTTTTGTGGAATGTGCAATTACATATAAGGGCTTAGATGAGACAAAAGGTTAGTTAAATGGTGAAGGGTGTTTTAGTAATTGCAAGGTTAAAAACACTTGATGGATATAAGAAGCCAAATTTGACTTTGCTCTTCATATTTTCTGCTTCTCTTCATGTGTGGCCGGATTCTCCATAGACAAAGAGAGAAAGAGAGGTGATCTTGAGGTTTGAAGCAAATTGAAGAAGGAATCAAGGGTGTTGGTTAGAGATTTGTGGAAATTCTTCATTTAAGGTAAGTTTTCTCTTGATTTCTCTTGTTCTATTTGGAATTTTGTTTGAGTTTGATGGAGTGTGTTTGTGTATGGTGTGTGTAAAAGTGTTGAAATGGAATTAAAGATAAGAAGCTAGGTTGGTGTTGGTGATGGAAGAGTAAGAGTTGTGTTTAGTGAATTTTTTTTTCTGTTTTACAATTAGTAAAGGCTGTGACTTGTATGATTTTTAATTAATTATAGAAAAATGTTCTTGAAGTGAATTTTTGATATGTTGTGCCTCTATGAGTCTAGAATGACTGAAAAATATGTTGATTCGATTTTGGAATGGTTATGAGTTTAGAAAGATTATTTTTATTAGACCTGTTCCAGCAGGTACCTTAACTGAGACAGCTATATTTCGGGATTTTTAATAAAATGTAGAAAAATCATATCCAATTGAATTTTGGATATGTTGTTGCTTAGTGAGTCTAGTATTTGAGAAAAATAATTTGGAACCACGTTGATTGAATTTGATTTATGGAATTCACAAAGTTCAGAACTGCTGCCAGGATGCAGGGCAATTGGGGCAGTCTGGTTAGGTGAACTATTTGACCAAGATTTTGTGTTCAGTTTGATCTGAAATTTTAAAGGAATGATTTTAAGATACAAAAATAAATTCTGTAAAAATTTTAGAATTTTTAGTCAAGTAGATTATTTTATACAATTTTTCAAAATAAGGATAAAATGGAGTCTAAAACCAGAATGTACTATTCATATGGTCATTTTGCTAATATTCCTTTTGGATTAGATTGTGAAGAGGTTGAATTGCCCTAACCGTGTCCCTCAATTGTGTGGGTTAGGGTTTTAATTCTTTGTTCTTCTTGCATTGCTTTGGTTCTCCAAAGGTAGGTTGGTCCTTAAACCTAACTCTAAACACTTTAAACACACTTGAATCAATGAATGATATAATCAAATGCATGTGTAAGGTTCTAAAACTATGAATCATATCAATTGTTCTTTGCCCTAATTGCATTGTTGAGATTGAACAATGTTATGTTATGTATTGTGAACGGTAATGTGTTTCATGAGTAATATACATTGAAATTGAAATTTATATCAAAGATGCAATGATAATTTAAATAAGACATGATATGAGACAATGCCATTGTGATTGGCTATGATGATGATATTGAAAGAAAGAAGGCATATTTGCCTAAATGTGATGAGAATTTGAGAATGGAAATGGTAACTATATAATAAATGAATTGTTTGTTTAATATGTTATTCAATTTCAGAGTTCTGGATTTGGGTGGCATGCCTAAGAAATGATGAAAGGTAACAGTCTTGCCGGGTTGAGGATCTCCTCATATGTGTTGAGTTGATGGTCCAAGAGACTGGGACTGTTACTCTATGAGAATTGTGAATATGAGATATATGATTTGTAACAGTCTTGCCGGGTTGAGGATCTCCTCATTTGTGTTGAGTTGATGGTCCAAGAGACTGGGTCTGTTACACTATCCATGGATAGAGATACATGTATATACATTGCCTACGGGCGTGATTATTGTGACTATGAACCAAAGCAGTAACTCTGAACTCTGAATATCGTATTAAATACTTGTTGGGCCCATAGGTGTCAAGGTTATATGAATGTCTTAAATAATGTTATGAGTTAATGAAATGAGATGTTGTTTATTGAGTATGATTGATTAATGTTGAATGTGGAAAGATGTTGAAATGTGGTATGCTCATATGACTATGATTTGTGAAATGCATAATTATGTGGTTAACTTTATATTTATGATGTTGATCTTATCAATAACATATGTGACATTGCATTACATTAAAGCATACCATTAGCATGTTTTATCTTACTAAGCCGTTGGCTTAGCGCGATAGTGTTTAATCGCGCAGGTAATAGAGTGGATAGAGTTGAACCCGAGAGTTCATCAAGACCAAGTGAGAGTAGACCTTGAAGAATCCATTTTGGGAGCTTAAAGATCAGAGCAGATTTGCCAATCATGTATATTTCTTTATATTTTGTAAAGAAATGTTTAATATGTAAATATGTACATATTTTATAACTTCCGCTGTGTAATATTTAAATGTATATATATATATAACTAATATGTTTTGTTTTATAAGTAAATGATCTACTTTTCTATAATGTATAATGATAAGGGTATTGTATCAAGTTTAAAGTGTTTTGAAAGTTAAGAAAACCGTAGCATCCCTATGTTTGATGCACTTATGCTACATTGTTGTGGTTGTAGTGTGTGGGCATTGGATATGGGGGTGTTACAAAATATATGTCCCTCTGCATATGAGACTTTTGGGAATGAAGCTAAGCAAGTTAATGCTATGGGGGGATTTCAACCAAGAGCCAGGAATGATCCTTACTCCAACACTTACAATCCTGGTTGGAGGAGTCACCCCAATTTTTCCTGGACAACAAATAATGCTCAACAGCCTTTCCATTTGCTCCAGAGACAGAACCAGCAGGGCCAATCCTCAAATCAAAATCAAGGTCAGCCTAAGAGAGAGAGTTTGGAGGAAAGTTTACAGGCTTTTATCAAAGTCAGTGCTCAAAACCAAGAGATGAACAACAAGAGGCTGGATTCCTTGGAAGCATCTTTTAAGAAGGTGGAGACCCAAGTGGGGCAACTTGCACAATAGATGCAGATTCAAAAAAGGGGAAGTTTCCAAGTCAACCTGAACAAGCACAAGCAGTGACTGTTCTTAGGAGTGGCAAGGTAATTAATAAAAATGTTGAAAATAACTCTGTGAATGCAGGTGAGCAAGAAAAGAAAAAGGAAGGAGAACAAGAGAACAAAGGTGCTGAAGAAAGATCAGTGGAGAAGACCTCTACACCAGATTTGCACAAGGCAAGCAATCCATACAGGCCACCTATACCATTCCCTAGCAGGTTGAAGGATGATAAAAAAGATAAGCAGTTTTCAGATATCTTTAACATGCTATCTAAGGTAAGTATCAACTTACCTTTACTTGAAGCAATTAAGAACATGCCGGCTTATGCTAAATTCTTCAAAGAACTGAATACCAAGAAAAAAAGGTATGAGCCGAATGAAAAGGTGATAGTTTCTGAGGCAGCTAGTGCTGTTTTGCAGCATAAACTACCTCCTAAGCTAAAGGATCTTGGAAGTTTTATTATTCAAATTACTATGGGGAATGGAAAAGGTACTGAGGGCATGTGTGATTTTGGGGCTAGTGTGAATTTAATGCCTTATTCTGTTTATCTTGATTTGGAATTAGGGGAACTTAAACCAACAAAAATGGTATTGCAATTAGCTGATTGATCTCTTAGATTCCTGAAAGGGGTTATAGAAGATGTATTAGTTAAAGTTGGTGGTTTGATAGTTCCTGTTGATTTCATTGTTCTTGACATGGAAGTAGGTAATTCTTCACCATCTGCACACACCATTCTGCTGGGTAGGCCTTTTATGGCAACTACCAACACTTTGATAGATGTTAAGAATGGAAAATTATCAATGACTGTTTTGGGACAAACTGTGGAATTTTCTATTTTTAACACTTCTCCTATTCCTACAACTGCTTTATATGAGGATTGTTCTTTCATTGATTGTGTTGATGCAGTTGTTTCAGATGTTTTCTTGCAGACAGGTTCCTTTGATAAATTGGAGCTGGCATTGACTTTGGATAGTGATTTGGAAATTTTTGATACAGAAATAGCCAGTTGTCTTGAGACTTTAGAGGATGCTGAAATAGAGGAGCTTAAGGAGGACCCAATTTTTGAACCTTCCCCCATTGAAAAAGAAGAGAAGAACCCCTCACTAGAGTTAGAGCTGAAAGAGTTACCTAAGAACCTGAAATATGTGTTTTTGGGAGATCACAATACTTTACCTGTGATAATATCTAGTGAACTTAGTGAAGGGGAGGAGATGAGGTTAGTGAGTGAGCTTAAAAGATTGAAGAGAGCAATAGGATGGGGATTGAGTGACATCAAGGGTATTAGCCCTTCTATGTGCATGCATAGAATCACTTTAGAAGAGGGAGCGAAACCTGTGAGGGAAACCCAAAGGAGACTTAACCCAAATATGAGTGAAGTGGTTAAGAAGGAAGTGCTCAAATTTCTGGATGAAGGAGTAATTTATTCAATTGCTAATAGTGAGTGGGTGAGCCCAGTACATGTAGTTCCTAAGAAATCTGGAATCACTGTGGTGAAAAATGAGAATAATGAGTTGGTTCCTACTAGGACTACTACTGGATGGAGAATGTGCATCGATTATAGGAAGTTGAACAATGCTACAAAGGAAGATCATTTCCCTCTTCCTTTTATTGATCAGATGTTAGATAAACTTTCTGGGCACTCACATTATTGTTTTCTGGATGGCCTTTCAGGTTACTATCAGGTGCCAATAGCTCCAGAGGATCAGTCCAAGACAACCTTTACTTGCCCTTTTGGGACTTATGCATTTCGACGTATGCCCTTTGGCTTGTGCAATGCACCTGCAACTTTTCAGAGATGCATGATGTCTGTCTTCTCAGATATGATCGACGATTTTATTGAGGTATTTATGGATGATTTTTCTGTTTTTGGTAATTCTTTTGATAATTGCCTCGATAAACTTGTTCGTGTGCTTGAGAGATGCATTGAATGTAACCTCACTTTAAGTTGGGAAAAGAGTCATTTTATGGTTACTCAGGGCATTGTCTTAGGTCATGTGGTGTCGAGTAAAGGGATTGAGGTGGATAAGGCTAAAATTGAATTGATTGCTAAGTTACCCCCACCTACCTCTGTTAAGGGAATAAGAAGTTTTTTAGGGCATGCAGGATTTTACAGGAGATTTATTAAGGATTTTTCCAAAATAAGCCAACCATTGTGCCATTTATTGGAGAAAGATGTTCCATTTGAATTTACAGCACAATGCATGCAAGCTTTTAATTCCCTTAAGGAAAAATTGACTAGTGCACCTGTGATTGTAGCTCCTGTCTGGTCTTTACCTTTTGAAATCATGTGTGATGCTTCTAATCATGCAGTAGGAGCTGTTCTTGGGCAAAGGGTTGATAAATACTTGAGAGTAATTTATTATGCTAGTTTAACCCTAAATAGTGCACAAATGAACTACACCACAACTGAGAAGGAAATGCTAGCTGTTGTTTTTGCTTTAGACAAATTTAGAGCTTATTTAATTGGGTCAAAAATTATTGTTCATTCTGACCATGCAGCTCTTAAATATCTTTTAACAAAACAGCATGCTAAACCGCGCTTAATTAGATGGGTGTTGTTATTGCAAGAATTTGATTTCCAGATCAGGGATACTAAGGGTAGTGAGAATGTTGTTGCTGATCATCTATCCAGATTATCCTACTTTAGTGAAAATCTTGCATCTGATAGCATTCATAAAAATTTAGAAGCATTTCCTGATGAGCATTTGTTTGTGGTAATTAATGCACCTTGGTTTGCAGATATTGCTAACTATCTTGCTTGTGGAATTTTGCGATCTAACTTGTGTTTTCAGGAAAAGAAAAGGTTTCTACACTTGAGTAAGTTTTATTTTTGGGATGAACCTTATCTATTCTGGATTTGCAAAGATGAGATAGTTCGTAGGTGTGTTTCTGAGGAAGAACAACTGAGTGTTCTTCAATTTTGTCATGACCTTCACTGTGGGGGTCATTTTGGAGGAAGAAAGACTGCAGAAAAGGTGCTTCAAAGTGGTTTTTACTGGCCTACTTTATTTAAAGATGCTCAAGACTATTGTAAGCACTGTGATCGTTGCCAAAGAGTAGGTAACATTGGAAGGAGGAATGAAATGCCCCTTCAGTCATATATTGTTGTTGAACTGTTTGATGTGTGGGGAATAGACTTCATGGGTCCTTTCCCCAAGTCCTTTGGTTATGAATACATTTTAGTTGCTGTTGATTATGTTTCTAAATGGGTGGAGGCAATCCCCACCCATACTAATGATGCTAATATTGTTGTTAAATTTGTGAAGGAAAACATTCTTAGCAGGTTTGGCACACCAAGGGTGATAGTCAGTGATGGGGGGAGCCATTTTTGTAACAGGCTTTTCGAGAAGTTAATGCATAAATCTGGTGTGAAGCACAAGGTGGCAACCCCATACCATCCACAGACTTCTGGACAAGTGGAAACATCCAACAAGCAGCTAAAAGGAATTCTGGAGAAAATAGTCAACACATCCAGGAAGGATTGGGCAAGCAGATTGCAAGATGCACTATGGGCATATCGGACTGCTTTCAAAACTCCTCTAGGTATGAGTCCATATCGATTGGTGTTTGGAAAAGCTTGTCACTTACTAGTGGAGTTGGAGCACAGAGCATATTGGGCAATCAAGACTCTGAATTTGGACTTGGACAAAGCGAAGAGAGAAAGATTTCTACTGTGGAATGAGGCTTATGAGAGCTCGAGAATTTACAAGGATCGCACTAAAGCACTTCATGATAAAATTATAGTGCGAAAGACATTGAGTCCAGGTATGAAGGTTTTACTTTTTAACTCACGACTCCGTCTTTTTCCAGGTAAACTCAAGTCTCAATGGAGTGGTCCTTTCGAGATAACTCAGGTATATCCTTCTGGTGCAATTGAATTACTTAACTCTAGAACAGGTGAGACTTTCAAAGTGAATGGACAGAGAGTTAAGCCATACAATGAAGGATTTCAGGAAGTGAGGGTCATTGACAGTACTTTGATTCATGATCCCTAGACTTTGCATGATATCCAGCTATATGACATTAAAGAAGCGCTAAATGGGAGGCAACCCATCGGTTTGCATTTATTTTTCATAGTTGTAATTTTAAGTTTAGCAAGTTTTGATTTATGTTCAGTTTCAATAAATGGACTGTGCTTTGATCGGTTTTTCTTTACTTTGTGTTTCAGGGTGTTTAACGAAGAAGGGTTGCAAAATCATTGAAAAAAAATTATTTAAAGTTAATAAAATGGCAGTAGGTGACACGGCCAAAGGACTTGGCCGTGTCCCTTGGCCATGTCACACACTGGACACGGCCAAAAAATTGTTCAAAAATTTGAATGATTTTGCACCTTCGTACAGAATTGGACACACCCAGGGGACACGGCCGTGTCACCTGGCCGTGTCCCCTAAAATCATGAGACACGACCGTGTGCTCTCCACTTGGCCGTGTCCCTTCACTTTCACACACAGACACGGCCAAGTCATCACACACACGGCCGTGTCCCTTCAATTTTTGACTTTTAAAATCCCGATTTCACCCAGTTCTTTTCATAAATCCCTAAAACTTTTCTATCTTCGTCTCTCTCGCTCTCACTATCGCCATAGCCATAGTTTTGATTTCAAAACTTCAAATCTTCCATTAAAACTTCAAATTTCTTCAACAACACTTGAGATAATCACTTAAAACTTCCTCTTTACTCATATTATTTTGATTTAATTCAGTTTTGGGTGTTAATTTCTCAGATTTCATGACGCCAAGAACTAAAATTGTATCACACCGCAAGAAGAAGAAATCTGGTGCTGAAGGAGCTTCATCATCCTCCTCAACTTTATCTCTCAAGAGGGCAAGTCTTTTGGCTCGTGGTTTTTTCCCGACAAGGTATGTGAATGATGAATCTCTAGATGCTTTGCAAATGAGAACTGCTTTTTATAGATATGTGCAATATCTTGGGTGGGAGACTTTTGTCTCATTGAGACCTTTGCAGTTTGAGGAGCTCACCCTAGAATTTTTGACAACTCTTAAGGTGGAAAGGGATGATAAGAAAATTTGCAGGAGACTGATGTTTAAATTATTGGGTAGATCGTTTGTGCTTACTATTGATCAATTGAATGATATTTATGGTTTTCATCAACATGGGGAAAGATCGATACCCAAAGATTTTGGACAACAATTTGCTTGGGGTGCCTTAGGCTCGGGTACTTATATGGCCAAATCGGCCAAAGCATCTAAATTGCGGAACCCTACCTTGAGATATTTGCACAGGTTTATGTCATGTGGGTTCTTTGCAAGGAAGGAGAGCCCGGGTGTGGTTGAGTCAAGTGAGCTATTTTTCTTGGACTGTGTTTTGAATGAAATGAACATTAGTGCCGGCTATTGGTTAGCCGATGTTTTTGATACTGCAGCTAATAAGAGGAGGGGGGCTATTTGTGTTTAAGGATTGATCACTACATTAGCAATAGCCCTTGTTGAGGATTTTAACCCGAGTACTACTCGGATGACTCGAATTTTGGGTAATGATTCCTTGGATTTAGCTACCCTTGAGAAGATGCACATGGTGGTGCATAGGAGAGGGACTTTTGTGATGCCGTCAGCTGAGCCTGAAGTACCAGGGGATAGGCAGAAAAGGGCACGGGTCGAAGAGGAGTCTGACTCGGATTCTCTTGACCTAGATGAGGACGCTCCAGTTTCGGAGAGTCAGGAGATACTTCGGAGGATTGAGGCCCTCGAGGGCAAGGTAGATCGATTGGAGGGAAAGGTAGATGGACTGACAGGCACGGTGGACCGAAACCATATTGAGATGTTGCAACAGATGGATCAGATTAACAGCAACCTTACCAAAATCCTGAGTCTTCATCCCTCGGCTGCATCATCTTCCCGCCCGCCTTTTCCTTAGACTTTGTGTTCCTTGTTTTATCTTGTTTAATGTATTTTTGTTTTTATTTTTATTTTTTTCATTTTTGTTTTCATGTTAACGTTTTTATATTTGGATATGTTATTTTTATATATTGTTCTTTTTGTTTTTTTTAAACTTTTATGTTTGTGATGGAAAGCTAGGATATTGCCTCACCAGGTACGATGGAAGACAGGTTGTCCTTTGACTCTTTTTATTTCTTATTCTTGTTTTACATTGAGGACAATGTAAATTTTAAGTGTGGGGTACTCTTTAAGCTTTCCTTTAATTCTTGTTTTGCTTATTGTGGTTGTTTTGTTTATTGTGTTTGTTGTGCATGGCATAATTGTTGAAAATTTATTGATCTTTTCTTTGATTCTAGCATTATAGTTGAGATTTTGGTATCAGCATAGAAATGAGCATTTGAATTCATTCGGGATTAATTTTTGCATTCTGCAATTCATGACATATAAATCTTTGTGAACCCACCTGTGTGAGTTTTGAGCCTCATAAAGTTTGATATTTTTGTCAATTGATTTTCTTTTCTTAAGTATGCACCTTCATGATGTTGCATCTCTAGAGCTTGCTTTTGCATACTTATTGAACTCACATTATGATTTAATCTCAAGTTTTAAAATGATGAAGGCAAATTAGGTTGGCCCTTTTAGCTTAAAAGACCTCCCTTAATATTGATTTCCTTAGTGAGCCAAGTTGAGCCTTTGACCTTTTCTTGTTGATCAACACATTTCTCAACTTAACATGTTCTTATTTTCATCATACCTGCATTAAGGAATGGAGTGTTATGATATGACAATAGGGTGGTTTGTTTCAAAGTGTGGGGTAAGCAAGTTTAAAAAAAAATGGAATTGCTATTTGGGGGTTGAAATGCATACTGTGCACATTGTATTTGATTAAGAGTCATTATTCTTTTCCTCTACATTTTTAAGCTAGATGTTCCATGTAACTCTTAATTTTGTATATATATATATTTAAAAAAAATAATAAAAGAAAGAAAATAAAGAAAAGTTATATATATATATATGCAAAATTCATATATGTTCTAGCATTGGTTATCAAAAGAGGAATGTTGACTCATGTATTTATGCAAGTATGTGAAGTATTAATGGATTAGTGAGTATGTCATTTGGGGAGTTGTGAGTTTCTTAAGCAAGAGTAGTGTCTAATTTAGATACTCCATTTCTTGATGCTCCAGCCTAAATGTCTTTTCTCACACCTTTACCTTAGCCCCATTACATCCAAATGAAAGACCTTCGGATTATTTCTTGAGAAAATCAGTGAGGGAGATTGGATAATTAAGCAAGTTTATGGCAGTATGCAGTTATGAATGGTTTGAGTGATCAACCTTTTAAATCGAGTGAAACACTTAGATGAGAGATAAGATTTGTATGTCTGGATCAATGAATGAGTTAAGAAAATCTTGATTGAAGGAAATTGCAATTATTTATGTCTGATGTCTTAAAGTATTTCATCTATGTACTGGAATTATAGTTAAGATTGTTTGAGTTTTTAATTTATGCCATGTGAATTTGCTTGAGGACAAGCAAAGTTTTAAGTGTGGGGTAGTTGTTTTATTAGTTTTTGTTATAAGTTTTGTGTCTTGTTTATTATGTTAATTATTGTTTTATTTAGGTATTTCGTTAGTTTTTATCGGTTTGTCTAGTGTTTTCTTTAATTGTGTAGTTTTAGTTTATTTTTAGTTTTATGTCATTTTTGATCTAGTTTTTAGTTTGTGTTTATGTTTTGTCGGTTATTGTTTATTTACTTCGTGTTTTAAGTTTGTTTTGAGTTTTGTGATAGGTTAACACAGGCAAGGAAACGAATTGAAGATGAAATGGGCAGTAGCTGACACAGGCAGAGGACACGGCCAAGTCACTGGCCGTGTCCCATACCAAGTTAAAAGGAAGAGCAAGTCCCAGTAGCAGACACAAGCAAGGGACACGGCCAAGTCATGTGGCCGTGTCCCTCCAAAGAAGAGCAACACGGCCAAGTCACCTTGGCTTGGCCGTGTCCCACTTGTTACCAAAGGAAAGGGAGATCAAAAATTACACAGAAGCGAACACAGGCAAGGGACCATGTCCCTCCTAACTCACTCACACGGCCAAGTCAAGCTCCACTTGGCCGTGTCACTCAACAAAGAAGAAAAGAAGATCAAAAGCAACAGAGGTGGACACATGCAGGGGACACGGCCGTGTCTTGTGGCCGTGTCCCTCCAACACGCCCTCACACGGCCGTGTCCCTCATCATCTGGCCGTGTCCCTCATGAACCAAATGCGCACCAAATTTTAAAGCTGACGTTTCGTATAAAAGCAAAAAGAAAAGTTAGGGTTGGGGTTGTTGACGATTTTGAGAGCAAAAGTTCAGCCGTCTGAGAGAGATCTTAGGGTTAAAACATTTGTTTTCTTGGATTTTGATTTTACTTTGGATTAAACTAGTTTAGATTAGATTGTTCATGCCATTGTTTCATCCTTCTTGCAAGATTCGATCAAGAGATTCATCAAAAGCTTCAAGGAGTTTGTAACTTGGTTTTATTCTTAAACTTTGTCTCTTTAGTTTCATTGAAATTGTGTTTATGAACATTATCATGCCTAAATTGATTTCTTTGATTATTAATGAGATGAGTATGTTTGATAACATCATGAACTAATTTAATCTAGTCTAGGGTTTGTATGGATTTACTATGATTGTATGAATTGGTTATTCTCTTAACTAATGATTTCTTTAGCCTTTATTGAATGAAATATTGTTAACATATAATTGAATGGCCACCAATTGTGTGTTTTAGGTATTAGATGATGAATTGAGAGATGAAATCTAATACTGGAACAATTCAATTAAGGACTTAGGTGAATTAGAGATATAACCTATTAAAAAGATTGTTTCAATTATAACAAGATTAGTTGTAAGAGGTTTGAATGCGAGAGCTTATTTCCTTGACTCAATTAATTAAGTTGTTTGAGATTTAATCTTAGAAATTAAATTAGTTAGGTGGAATAACCGTTCATACATATCAGTAGTAGAGAAGTGCAAACCCTAGACCCTTTTATCAAGTGAATCAAAACATCAGCTTTTAGTTACTTGTATCGTTTTAAACTTCAATTAAACCTTTTTATTACTTTGCGATTTAAATTTCTTTAATTACTTGTTACTTTAAATTTGATAATCAATTGCCCACTTTGGCTTCCTTGTGAGACGATCTTGGGGCGATCACCTTTGCTACAGCTACCTCGTATACTTATGAGTGACGCTTTGTGGTAGAGTTAATTTGAGCGCAACAGCAATCCAAGAAACGGGCACCAGGTAACTTGTACAGTGGCATGTATGTTACGAGACTCGCTCGCAAATTGGGGGTGTTGGATGGATGCCTCCCGATGACATTAGATGGGCTCCCCAAACTGTCGGGCATGGATACTTTGAAACGGTTGAACCGGGAGAAGGTGGTGGAATTGCAGGCGCCACCCACAGATTTTGAGTTAGTTCCACCCACGGATTCTGAGCTAGGTCCTCCTACTCCCATTTCTGACATACTCCACCTCCATCGACAGACGTCCCTGGCCCATCCACCACTGCTAGACCTTCTTCCTCAGCTGGCCCATCTTTCACTCTAGCCTCTACTTTCAGAGACTGGCGTCATTTTGTGGATATTGAGTGGGATGATGATCGAAAACCAACAGAATTTGAGCGCCAGATATGTAGGATAGAAGGAAAGATTGAAAACATTGAGATGAACCAGAATAAGTTATTGACTCTGCAGGATCATATCCAACATTCCATAGACCAACACTACTCATCCTTCCAAGCATAACTGGATCATGAGACACTGAGGAGGCAATGGCTCGAGCAATCTATGCTCGAGTTCTGGAGGCATCAAGGATTTAGCCCTTCGTAGCCACCACTACCACCGTACCAGCCTTCAGTGCCCCATGTTGACGTCTCCGACGATGAAGATAGTGATGATGCTAGTGCCAGCTGTGATAATACCGCGCTAGTAACTATTCCAGTGCGATCCCATGATCGACTAGTTCATTTTATTTATTTATTTTATTTTCTTATGAATTCCTGTACATTTTATTTTTAATATTTTTAATGTTTTCATTTTTTTATTATTCTTATTTTTATATATGTCTTTGATCCTTCACTATTCTCTATGTCAATTTTTTTTGTCCTGTAGCTCCTTCAACATCGCAACACTTTTGGAACCCTATTCATATATGTCGATTCAGGACATGTCAGGGCAGTTTTCTCTCTTTTGTTCTTTTTATTATTTTACACACATTAGGGGCAATGTGTGTCTTAAGTGTGGGGGAGGGGCATATTTTATAAATTGAGCTTTTATTTTCATTTTTGCCATTGGTTGCATTTGCCTCAATTAGTTTCTTTGATTTTATTTCGGATTCAAGTAAACTAGATTGCTATTATAATATGAAGTGAAATGGTTCCTCTTTTCATTAAAATAATGATTGATTTAACAAACAAAAATCTCTTATTGAGGTTGACTGAATTTTCTTAATTGATTGCTAAAGACTAAATGTGATAGTCTTAATTATGTAGTTAATTTACGAGAGTTGCACATCTAAAATTTAAAACCTTAGTTACATTTTTTAGCATATCCTAATTCTTTAGATACTTGAGTCAAACTTAGTATGACATCTTTATTATCTTAAGTTTCTGACAACCTTATAAAAAAATTAATTAAATAAATTAAAACAATTTTTCAGGAGCTTTAAAAATTTATCCCTGTTATGCTAATTTTAACTCTTGAATTGAAACAATGAGTTGGAATCATAAATAGTGCTAGTAGCCATTTGAATGGTGATTCTAACTGAGTACCCGAGGGTCGGTATCACAAATGTTTACCTTTGCATCAAAAAGTTAGTATCAATTCAAACAAGTCGGGCTCCTTTTGAAAAAAAATAAAATGAAAATAATAATAATGTTTCACTCAATGCATTTTACGAAGGGGTCAAAAAACTTAAGAGAAAACTTACACTTTCTTACTTTGTTCACAACTTTTGAGTTCTTGGAATTTTATGCTCAATTTTTTTAACTCTAAATTTTTAGATTTTAGATCTGTTAGATTTTTTATTTTGAAACTTCTTAATTCAGCTACCATGTTTGAGATTTAGTTTTTGGCTGAGAATGTTGGGTTTTCTAATTCAAGTATTGTAAAAACTTTTGTTTTCTTTAGATATAGAGGGGTCTTTCATTTCTACCTATTATAGTGATTTGGTTTGCTTGAGGATAAGCAAAAACTCAAGTATGGGGGAATTTAATAAGTGTAAAATTGATGATATTTTTGTCCCTATTTCTTAATATATTTATTGTCAAATTGAGTTTAATTTGTTTGTTCAAGTGTTTATTAGGGTTGATTATAGGAACTTTTAACATGTTGGGACCTTAAGGTTATTTAGGCCTGAATAACAAATGAAAGACAAGGGAAGAAGCTATTTTGGGTAGATTCTTCAAGTGGCACGCCTAGTGACATTGGGGTGTCCGTGGCCGTGTCATTCAACTACTTTACAAAAGCTTCGACATGCCTAAAGATATGGGCGTATCACTGAACGTGCCATTACTCCTGAATTACAGAAGCTGTGACATGCCCAATGACACAGGTGTGTCCCTAACAATGTCCCTAACTTAACATTGCAGTAAGAAATAACACATCCAAGGACATGGGCGTGTCACTCCCCATGTCATTAAAGTTCAAAACATCACCGTTGACATGCCGACAGACACGGGCATATCAAGAAAAAAATATCTAAGCTATACAATCTGAGCTAAAGAGCAAATTAGGGATAGAGTTTATTTTTCAGAGCCGACCTCCCAAGAAAAAGAGAGTTTTTGGCAGTCAAGAGTGAAGGTGAAGACCCAATTCCTGCGAGATTTAATCCAAGATCCGAGGATTAAAGTGAAGAAACACAAATCGTTCATTATGGATTGTTTGAATTTTTTACTTATTTCCTCTATTTTGGTTTTTTGGTTATGAACATGAGCTAAACATTTTATCTCTCTAGATATTGATGAACCCTAGCTTTATTATATGGATGAATAGTTCTTATTAAATTAAATTATTTGATTGAGTTGTTTAATCCTTTTGATTCTTAATTTCTTATTTCCAATTGATAATAGCATGCTTATTGATTTGTTGCAATTTTCATATTATTGACTTGACAAAGCTTGATATGAACAAAAGGCTCATTAGGATTGAGGGTTGATTAGAGTGCTAGAGATAGACTTATAAGACCCTTTGGTTTAAAGCTCATTGTTCTTATTGCAAGATCTATTTAATTTTGCTTGAGAAGAGATTCCTAGCATTCTACTTAATGATTAGGGATTAATTCACTTGAGAGAGGTTTTAATCTAATTTAGGGGAATGCAAATTTAGCTCTATTATTTGATTTAATTGAATTGATATTCATAAATACTTCTTATGGCTAGGGGGATTCAATATCTAGATAGTATTTTCATCACCAACTTTTGTTGCACAATATTCAATTTTTCTTTACTTTAGTTTATTGAGTAATTTGTCTTTTATTTTAATCATCACACAAACTATTGATTCGCTAAATAACAGTTAAAATTTGCACTAATATTTGACCTTGTCCCAGTGGAATGATATCTTACTCATTGTTTTATTACTTGAGCGACATGTGCACTTGCGGTAACACTGCGATAGCATAGATCCGCCTAGATCATTTCTACCTTAAGTAAGTAGAATTCAATTTTGCCTTAAAAGTTCGTCAAACATGTTCTAAGATCGACTAGGACCTAGACAAAGGTAATTATACAAATGTCCTCTCTAAGTAAGCATATACAACTCAATGCTATAGACCAACTCCCTCACCTAGTAAAGTCGTTTGAATTATAATGAATATATATACTAATTTATGAATATCAAGCTAGATTCGTCATTGGTTGAGAACCAAAATGAAAAAAAAAATTAATGAAAGTAATTTATTCAAACAATTCTTAATTTGAAAGACATAATTGTTCTAGAAAACATTAAAGAAAGAAAATGAAACAAAAACAAAACAAGTCGAGGGAAGTTTGTTGAGTTGGAGAAAGTGCTTCATCTACTTGGACACATCAGGAATATGGATTATGCTAGCTTGGGTCCTTTTCAATTTCTTAAGGACAACATCAGCTTCTTCATTCTTTCCATCTATCTCAGCAACTCTACCTTTGTTAATCTTCACTTCTTTTGAAGGAGCTTTTCCACAGGGTTTGCCAGAGCCAATATTCAACACTTCTCCTTTTCCTTCAAGCTCGAACAGGGCCAATTCTTCTTCATTAGATTCTAATCTCTCATTACTGTCAATCATATCCCAAAATTCATTCACAACATAATTGGTAATTACCCTCTCAACCTCAGTTGTTACAATCTTATTTAATAACACCACCTCTTCAGTGATTTGTCCATCTACATCTTGAAAAGATGACAAGACAAAATTTTTCTTCAACCTTCCCCCTATCATGAAGGTGTTGCAGGTGGCACTTTTTCAAACTTAGGCAATGGATTTCTTTTAGTGTTGTGCTTATCAAGCTCAGGTAGCTTACCACTGTCAATCAAATCTTGGATCTCGTGCCTTAATCGAACACATTTTTCTGTCTCATGCCCTTGCACTTGATGAAATTGACAGAAGGCTTTAGTATCAAAGTTTGATGGGAGAGCTTATGTAGAGGTCAAGGTGCTAATGGTTGTAGCAAATCCATCATTATTAGATTTTCTAACATCTTTGATAAAGGTTCCCCCAAGTCTGAAAATTTATTCATCTTTGATGGCTCAGTTGTTGCATTTATCTCAACATCTCCTCTTTCCCTTTGACTTTTCCCACCGAGGTTGTATCCAGTCTTATTGCTCCACTTAGACAACACATGGTTCGATTGGTCTTGAAGAATAGGGATTGACCTCTCATTTCTCATTTGATATCTATCAATGGACTTTTCCTTATTTGAGTGGGAGATGCTTCATTGCCATTGTTGATGATCTCCAAAATCTCAACCAACTGGGTCTTTATAATTCCAAGCAATTGATCCCGTAGCTCGGCCATCCTTGTTTCAAGAAATTTATTAACTATATCCATATGTTGGTTAGCATCCATCTTTCAAATAAAGCACTTGAATTGGAATCACTAGCGTAGGTACTATTTTGTATCCTTCAACTGTTGTACTTTAGGTCTACAAGTCAGAAAGAATCAATACCATGAAATGCAATGCATGTATGCATGTGTGCAGAAATAAACAAACAAAGAGAATAAGGGTGTTCCTTCTAACCTTATATCACCCACACATGGATGGCAAGACTCTTTTCTTAGATATACGGTCAATAAATTTCAACATAAGAAATCATGTTTTTAGAAAAATTCACTCAGATGGTTTTAACCAATAGTTGTATTTTCAAACATAGAAGTTAGTCTATGATAATTTCCATTGATTAAGCCTTAAACCATGGGATCAACTAGAAATAGCTTTTTATGCTATATTATGGATTTAAACTAAATTAAAGGGTTTATCATGAATATATTTCTCATTTGGAAAAGCAGCTAATGATCTATGCCACAAACAAGCCTATGATTAACAATTCTTAGTGCAAATTTGGCCCACCATTGATTTTAATATTCCATAATTAACCTAACCAGTTGTAAGCCCATTAAATAAAAAGGTTGTAATTTGAATAAAGTGAAAAATAGTTTTGCTTCAAAGCCCATTGTAAAAAGTTTATTTAAAAATGAATCTTGGGCTTTGTACTTGGTTCATGAGATAGAAAAGAGTTTTTGACCCATTTTAGAAAAGTTTTGTATCCAAAGACCATTTCGAAAATTTTTGCAAATAATTTTGGTCTTTTGGGCTTAAAACACTATTTTTACAATGTAATTAGGTCATATTAGAAAGAGAAAAAACCAAATAGTTCATGGCTCAAACCACGATAGATCAATTATAGTCAAACCATAAGCATTTGGGTAAAAACCTAAGGAAAATAACTAGGCCAATTACAAGAGCTTTAGTCTTTTGGTTGAAAAGCTTAGGTTCCTATAGCAAGTATATACCAAAAGGTACAAGGCTATGAGTGGTTATGTCATACTCATTTCCAGACCTTGAGTGAAAGTATTACATCCCTTACATAATATAACACAGGTTACACAGGCAACCTAACTCATACACACAATGCAATCTAAATGATGCAATGGATAATATCATAATAAGAAAGAAAAAAAATAATACAAAGACCAACGAAATCAACTTATGTTTTCCCCAGTGGAGTCACCACTATGAGCGGGGATTTTTTCCCCCACTCCTATGTGGAATGATTCTTATGACTTTGGCATGTTAGGCTCAAGGCCTTAGAGAGCAAGGGCCTAAACTCGGAGAAAATAGAGTTGCTACCCGGATGGGCTGGGAAAAAGACAGGGGTAAATGACTCGATTTCTAAGGAATCCCTTACCCTTATTGGGTTAGAAAGTTGGGTATGCATGGGGAAGGTGAGAAATAGCCCAGCACCCCCATAATGCCCAAATCATGGGAACCGACCTCCTTCTCAGGTTTAAATATTATTGAATTCTTGGTTATTATGACATTATCATATTACATGTATTTATAAAAATAAAGAATACTATATTATAAATCAACCAAATTAAATAAAATGGGCACCTATACAAACACGAAAACATGCCCTTACAGCAATTGTTCGATGTCCAAAACTAAATAAAGTAGGACACCCACCATTAGGTGGAAATGTGTCCCTTACAGAAATTAAATAAATTAAATAAATAAGGCACCGACTAGTAGAAACATGCCTTTTGCATCCTTAAAATCCAAATAATAAAATTAACACCATTCACCATTCATTGTAAAACTAAATAATCTAAACATGTTGTTTAATCATTACAATAATAATAATAAATTAGAGTTTAATAAAAAGAAATTAAGGTTAATAATAAATTGCAATCTACAAATAAATATTGACCCCATTAACAAGGGGTAGCGAATGGCAGTCCAGTGAACAAGGGTTATGGGGGCAGCGTGTAACACCTCTATACCCTGTATACGTACCAAGCATGCTTAAACGATCGTAATATACGTATACTGAATATAGAAAATGCCACGGTTTAAAAAGACACAACAAATATCTTTGTAAATAAGTGAAACCAATCTCAAACAAATAAAAGAAATCCAAAAGACAATATATATAAAATGTTTAATAATTCACAGCGGAAGTTATTACAAATATGTTATAAATCAAAGTTTACAAAACATAGAATATATACATGATTGGCAGCTCTTCTCTGATCTTTAAGTCCCAAAAGAAAAATCCTCAATGTCTAGTCTCACTTGGTCTCGAGGAGCTCTCAGGTTCAACTTTGTCACCTGCGCGATCAAACACTATCGCGCTAAGCCATCGGCTTAGTAGTACAAAATATACCAACATTATACTTTAAGGCAAAGTAATGTTACACATCTAAATCATAAAGTTAACATCATAAGTGAAAAGCTAAAATCACACCTTTATATTTCATAAACCATACACATAGAAGCACATCACATTATCACATCATACTACATTCAATGTCATAACAATATTCATATTACATCTTCATAGTTTCATTGATTTTACCATTCAAGAATCACATTATAAACAAACACAAGCATGGGCCCAAAACACTCTAGTATGCCATTCAATTTTCAGAGTTAGTGCTTTGGTTTTATTATCACATTTATCATTATCATAAACCCAACTAGGCTTCAAGGATTAGGTTCAACTAAGCTTCAAGGGGAACAAAGCATGCTAAGTATCAACCCAACTTGGCTTCAAGAACCAACCCAACCTAGCTTCAAGGGTTGTAACATCTCAATTAGGCTTCAAGGATCAAATCCAACCTAACTTCAAGAGAATGTTACCAATAGGCATGCCACCAACAACAAAACTCTGAAAATGAATAACACATTAGACACACAATTCATTTATTATCTCATTCTCAATTCTCATCATCAATTAGGCAAACATGCCTTATGTTCTTTCAATGGAATCATCATAGCCAAATCACAATGGCCTCATATCATTTCATATCTCCATTCATATTATACATATAACCTCATTAATATAGCATTTCAAAGTACATTATTCATATACACTTTACCATTCACAAGATTCACAATGCATAATACATAACCTTGTTCATATAGTATCACATGCATTATCAAATGTAAGTTCAATCTCAACCATGTAAGAAGAGCAAGGAAAAATCACAGTGGCCAACACACTCAAGGGACACGGCCAAGCTTGTGGCCGTGTCTCTCAACCAAAAGCAACAGAAGCAAACATGGGCAAGGGACACGGTCGTGTCTTCTCTAAAATTTATCCAACACGGCCAAATTTCCATAGACTTGGCCGTGTCTCTCAAAAATTCTTTAGCTTGGCCGTGTCTCTTCCTTGGTTTAGCTGTGTCTCTTATGAACAAAAACCCTAACCATAGCCAACACTCTTTTGATTGAAATTAAACACATTATGCACAACATAAACTCATTCAAATGGATGTAATCAAAGTCATTAACACTTATTTTGCATGTTTAACACAATATTCACATTAACCATACATATAATCATTTACCACCTCAAAACCCTAAAACCAACTTCACTCTTGATCTTTCACCATCAACATCCACTTAACTCACCATCTTCAAAACAAAACCAACACCAATTCAATTTCTTTTAACTTACAATCAATTTCAACACTTGTAAACACATCTCAAACACACCAAATCATAATATCAACAAATTATAACTCATCTTATACACAACTTCAAAATAACAAAAGGAAACAAGAGAGTACTTACCTTAAATGAAGAAATTTCACAAATCTCCAACCAAAACCTTTGATTCCTCCTTCAATTTGATTCTAGCATTAAGAACACCTCTCTTGCTCTCTCTTTTCTTGGATAGCCGGCACACAAATGAGAAGAAAAGAAAAATAAACACAAGTCAAACTTCTCTTCTTCTTTAAATCTCCACCAAGCAATTCTAACAAAGCAATTACCTAAATGCCCTCATCCAATTGACTTAACATTTGTCACTTATATGCCCATTTAAGTAATTTCACATATCACAAATAAATATCCTCTTCCATTGACCATCCCTTTTGACTAATGTATATGTTATATATATAACCATATACCCAACATATACACTTTCTCTCTACACATTACTTTCCTTTTTAAACAATACATAAACATTCTCTTTTCAATTTCTTTTTTCTTTCAAATCAACATATACATTCAATCCAATTAAAACAACAATAATATTCAAAACTTCTAGGGCATACATTGGGATATTACAATTCTCCCCCTCTAAAAAGATATTTCTTCCTCAAAATTACCTGATATCAAGTCTGAAACAACTGAGGATATTGATCTCGCATTGCTTGCTCACTTTCCCAAGTTGCTTCTTCTCTTGCATGATTCTTCCACAGAACCTTCACCAAAGGCACTTTCTTATTTCTCAACTCTTTTACATCACGTGCTAAGATAGCAACTAGTTCCTCTTCAAATGTCAAATTTGGACTCACTTCGATAGATTCAATTGGCAACACATGAGATGGATCCGATCTGTATCTCCTCAACATAGAAACATGGAATACATTATGGATCCTCTCCAACTCAGGTGGCAAAGCAAGCCGATAAGCAACTGGCCCAACTCTTTCCAAAACTACATACGGTCCAATGAAACAAGGACTCAATTTCCCTTTCCGACCAAACCTCAAGATCTTTTTCCAAGGAGACACCTTCAGAAATACTTTATCTCCCACATTATATTCAATGTCTCTCCTCTTCAAATATGAATAAGATTTCTGTCGGTCCGAAGCTGTTTTCAACCTATCTCGAATCATTTTCACTTTCTCTTCAGTTTCTTTAACCAAATCAGAACCAATTAACTTACTTTCACCAAGTTCATTCCAACATAGAGGTGTCCTGCACCGTCTACCATACAATGCTTCGAATGGGGCCATACCAATGCTGTATTGATGACTGTTATTGTAAGCAAATTCAACAAGTGGTAAGAATCCATCCCAACTTCTAGAGAAATCAATGACACAGCTTCTCAACATATCCTCAATAATCTGTATCACCCTCTCAGACTGCCCATCTGTCTGAGGATGGAAAGCAGTGCTGAAATGTAATCGAGAACCCAAAGCACCATGTAAACTCTTCCAAAACCTTGAAGTAAATCGGGGATCTCGATCAGACACTATAGAAGTTGGAACACCATGCAGCTTCACAATCTCATGGATATACAACTCAGCTAACCTCTCCAAAGAGTAATCCATCCGAACCGGAAGAAAATGAGCTGTCTTAGTCAACTTGTCAACAATCACCCAAATAGCATCATGCTTTCTTTGTGTCAATGGCAGACCAGATACGAAATCCATGGTTACTCTATCCCATTTCCATTCAGGCACTGCTAAAGGTTGAAGTAACCTTGTTGGAACTTGATGCTCAGCTTTTACCCTCGGACATGTGAGACATTTAGACACAAAATCTGCAATGTCTCTCTTCATACCGGACCACCAATAATGCTGTCTCAAATCATGATATATCTTTGTATTACCCAGATGCATAGCAAATACTGATTGATGTGCTTCCTTTAAAATAATCCTTCTCAAATTAGCATCATCAGGTACACACATTCTATTCTTAAACCAAAGACTCCCATCACCTCTCACAATAAAATCTCGAGTCTTTCCATTCTGACAATCTGAAACAATCTTTTGAATCTTTGCATCAGCCAATTGAGCCTCTTTAATCTGATCCAACAATACTGGTTTCAATTGCAATTGTGCCAACAATGCACCATCATCACAAGATACAAAACTAGCATGCAACGCTCTCAACTCAACAAGCAACGAGAGCGAATAAATAGTCAAACCTGCTAAAGACTTCCGACTCAAGGCATCAACAACAACATTTGCCTTACCAGGATGATAATCAATCAAACAGTCGTAGTCCTTAATCAACTCCAACCATCTCCTCTGTCAAAGATTAAGCTCTTTTTGGACACCCAAATATTTTAAACTTTTATGATCAGTATAGATAAAACACTTTTCCCCATACAGATAATGTCGCCAAATCTTCAATGCAAACACAATGGCTGCCAACTCTAAATCATGGGTCGAATAATTGAGCTCATGTGGTTTCAACTGTCGAGAAGCATAAGCTATCACTTTACCTTCTTACATCAGAACACAACCCAAACCACTATGTGAAGCATCACTGTAAATCACATATGGTTTATCTTCTACAGGTAAAGTAAGAACAGGCGCTTGAGTCAACATTTCTCTCAACTGTTCGAAACTAGCCTGACACTGATCTGTCCACACAAATCTAACTCCCTTTCGAAGTAATCTGGTAAGTGGAGTAGCTATCAAAGAAAATCCTTTCATAAACCGTCGGTAATAGCCTGCCAAACCTAGAAAACTTCTAACTTCAGTCACAGACTTTGGTGGACTCCAATTCAAAATAGCTTCAACTTTACTCGGATCAACTCTAATACCCTCTGCTGAAACTATATGACCGAGAAAAGTAACTTGGTCAAGCCAAAACTCACATTTCGACAGTTTAGCAAACAATTGCTTCTCTCTCAAAATTTGCAACACAATCCGCAGATGCTTGTCATGCTCTTCCTCATTATGCGAATACACCAAAATATCATCTATAAAGACCACTACAAACTGATCCAAATAGGGCTTAAACACCCTATTCATCAAATCCATAAAAACTACAGGTGCATTCGTCAAACCAAAAGGCATAACTAGAAACTCATAATGCCCATACCTGGTCCGAAAGGCGGTCTTAGGAACATCTTCAGCTCTGACTCTCAACTGATGGTACCCTGATCTCAAATCAATTTTGGAAAACACTACTGCACCTTTCAATTGATCAAAGAGATCATCAATTCTAGGCAAAGGATATTTATTTTTAATAGTCACCTTGTTCAATTGCCTATATTCGATACACAATCTCATAGTACCATCCTTCTTCTTCACAAATAAGACAGGAGCTCCCCACGGTGAAACACTAGGGCGAACAAACCCTTTATCCAGCAACTCCTGTAACTGCACCTTCAGCTCTCTTAGTTCAGCAGGTGCCATTCTGTAAGGAGTAATAGAGATAGGAGTGGTACCAGGCAATAATTCAATACCGAACTCCACCTCTCTCTCAGGAGGCAACCCTAGCAACTCCTCTGGAAACACATCTGGAAACTCTGCAAATGTGGGTATATCATCAAGTTGAGAACCTTTTACTCTAGTATCCACAACATAAGCAAGGTAAGCATCACACCCTTTTCTAATCAATCTCCTAGCTGCAACAGCTGAAACAAACAAGGATGCTAGCTGTCCCTGCTCACTAGATACTAACACCTCTCTACCATCGCTGGTTCTCAAGGTAACAACTTTCTTTTGGCAGTCAACCACAACTCTATGTCTAGATAACCAGTCCATGCCTAGGATCACATCATATTCATTAAAAGGCATCTCAATCAAATCTCCAAGAAACTCCTCACCTTGCACCATCACTGCACTATCTCGGTGCACTTTGCTAATAATCACACTATGCCCTAACGGATTTGTCACCAATACATCAAATCCTAGGGATTCATCATGCACATCAGACACAGGCAAAATAGATGCACTAATATATGAATGTGTGGATCTGGGATCAATAAAAGCAAGTACTGAAATACCAAATAAAGAAAAAGTACCAGCTATGACTGCCGAAGCATCTGGTTGCCTCTGCATCACATAAATCCTTTGAGAAGATCCAGCCTCCTCTGGTCTACTCTCCCTAGATGTAGAACCTCCTCTAGAACTGAACCCAGATCTGCCTCCTCTTCTGAAACCTCTGCCTCCTCGACCTCCCCTCATAATAGGTCGGGAAGCTGCAGTATCCACTGACATCCGCTCCTGTCTCTCAGGACAATCTCTCACAAAATGATCAGGAGATCCACATCTGAAACATACCCCTGCTACACCAGTCTTCCAACAAGTACCACCATGTGGCCTACCACAATGAATGCATATGGGTAAGGTGGATCTCTGAGTCACTGGGGTCGGAGCACTCGCCACTGAAACTGTAGGTCTAGATCTCTACCTCTGAAACTGTACTGACCTACCCGCTGGCCTCTGACTCCTACTAACCCGAGGAACAAAACTTCCTTTACCTCTTTTCATAGACAAAGACCCTGCCTCAAACTGGGGCCTTCTAACCCTGATCTCTTCCTCTGAAGCAGCTGCAATAACCTGAGCTCTCTCCACACTCCTAGCTGCTGCAACCAGCTGGGAAAAATCACAATATCTAGATCCAGCCACCAAACACATGATAGAGGGCCTCAATCCCTCCTCAAATCTCCGGCATCTATCTATCTCATCAGATATAATACCCCCAGCATACTGGCTCAACTGGATAAACTCTAACTCATATTCCGTCACAGTCTGGTGATCTTGCTTCAAACTTAGAAACTCCATTTTCTTCACATCTTTGTACTCCCTAGGAGTATACTTCAATTCAAACTCTCTTAGAAAATCAGAATAGGACAATGTTGGTGGATCATCTGTAATATCCTCATGTATGCCCTAGAAGTTTTGACTATGTTGTTGTTGTTGTTGTTGTTTTAAATTGGATTGAATGTATATGTTATGTGAGAAGAAAAGAATTTGAGAAGAGAATGGTTATGTATATGTGTTTTGGGAAAGAAAATAGGGTTTAGAGAAAAGTGTATATGTTGTTTATATGTTAATATATATAACATATAAGTTGGTCAAATGCAAGGTCAATGGAAGAGAGATATTTTTATGGGATATGTGAAATTACATATATGGGCATGCAAGGGACAAAAGCTAGAACAAATGGTTAAGGGTGTTTTGGTAATTTTCCTTGTAGGAATTGCATGGTGGAGATTAAAAGAAGAAGAAGTGGTTGACTTGAGTTTATTTTCTTGTCTTTTCTCATGTGTGTGCCGGCCATTGAAGAAGAGAAAGAGCTAGAGAGGGCTTGAAGTTCTAAACTCAACTTGAAAGGAGATTCAAGGAATTAAGTGGAAGATTTGTGGAATTCATCAACTTTGGTAAGTCCTTTCTCTTGATTTTCTTTTGTTCTTTTGAAGTGGAGTTGGAAATGAATTTTTGGTTTGTTGAGATGATGATTAAATGTGTTTGTAATGAGTTTTTAAATGTTGTTTTTGATTTTAAGTGAAGAAGTTTAAGAGGTGTTGTTGTTGGAAGTGCTGGAGTTGATATTGTTTTAGGGTTTTGAAGTGTTACATGATGTTTTCCTTGTGTTTGCTTCATTATTTTCAAAGATCTTCTTGTGGTTGGTGTTTGTTGGAATTTTGGACTTGGAAATGGGATTTTGGCCGAGGGCAGTAGCCTTCTGGATGCCACGCCCGTGGCCTTGATTGGCCATGGCCGTGGCCATTGGTAGGCTTTTGGTGCCATGGCCGTGGAGGATGGAAGCTTGGGTGGCAGAATTGTTTTGTACCCCACGCCCGTGGTGGTTATGGTGGCCACGACCGTGGCCTATAATGAATGATGTTGAAGTGTAATTTTGTGATTTAAGGTTTAAGATGAAGTTATTAAGTGATTAAATGGTATTGGAATTGATGGATTGTATCATTCTTTGGATTAGGGTTTGATAGAAGGTGATTTGCCCTAATTTGGGAAGTGAAGAACTTTGCAAGAAGGAAGGTGTTTAGAGTTGTGTGACTTGTGATTGAGGTAAGTACAAATTACATAATTGCATACAATCATATAATGTTGGGATTTAACCTACATTGGCTCATATTGATGATGCATATGAATAATGGTATGTTGTGTATAATGTGGAATGAGATGTTGACATTATGAATGATGCTATGTGGAATATAATGTGATTATTGATGATGATTTACCTTAATATGGAATTAATGTTATGAGTTATAACAATGGAAATGATATGATTGAGGTATGTTTGCTTAAAGAATGTTCAATGCCATGTTGACTTCATTGATGTCAAATATAATGGTTGTTATAAATGTATACTTGAATAATGAAGAGTGATATATTGTGAATTGAGTTGTAAAGCCATTGTGGTTGGCTATGATGATTCAATTGAAAGGAATAAGGCATGTTTGCCTAAATGATGATAAGAATTGAGAATGGAAATGATAATTGAATAATAAATGAAATGTGTGGCTAATGTGCTATTCCATTTTCAGAGTTTGTTGTTGGTGGCATGCCTAATAAGTGTAACAATCTCTTGAAGTTAGGTTGGATTGAATCCTTGAAGCCTAATTGAGATGTTACCACCCTTGAAGCTAGGTTGGATTTTGTTCTTGAAGCCAAGTTGGGTTGAAGCTTAGCATGCTTTGCTTCCCTTGAAGCTTGGTTGAACCTAATCCTTGAAGCCTAGTTGGGTATATGATATTGATAAATGTGATAACAAAACCAAAGCATTAACTCTGAAAATTGAATAGCATATTAGTGTATTTTGGGCCCATGCTTGTCTTTGTTTAATGTGATTCATGAATGATAACATGATTGATAAATGAGGAATATGGAAGGATGTTGCAATGTAATATGTTTATATATTGTGATTTATGAAATGTAAAAGTATGTTGAAATATGATATGTTTATATGATTATGAGTGGTGAAATTCAAAGATGTAGCTTCTCACCTATGTTGTATGTTTATTAATAATATGTATGGCATTGCATTGCATTAAAGCATAACATTAGCATGATTTGTCTTACTAAGCCGTTGGCTTAGCGCGATAGTGTTAATCGCGCAGGTGATAGAGTTGAACCCGAGAGCTCTTCGAGACCTAGTGAGAGTAGACATTGAGGTGTTTATTTTGGACTTAAAGATCAGAGCAGACTTGCCAATCAAGTATAACTTCTTTATGTTTTGTAAAATATTGTTTATAATGTAAATATATGTATATTTGTAAATACAGATTTAAATGTTTTCATATATGTAAATAATTTTATAACTTCCGCTGTGTAGTAATTAAATGTATGTATATATTGAATTTATTTTATACTACAATTTAATGACTTCTTTTCTATAATATATAATGATAAAGATTATGGTAGTATATAAAATGTTTTGAATGTTAAGAAAATCCGTAGCATCCCTATGTTTATTGCATGTATGCTACATTGTGGTATTGTAGTGTGCATGTAACGGATGTGGGGGTGTTACAATTGTTTTGGTATCAGAGCCTAGGTTTGAGATTCTCAACCTAGGTAAAATGTAAGAAAAAGACTATTTTGATTTTAAAAAAAGTGGTTTTTGAATAACATATATGTTTGGGATTGGCAATCTCTGATCTTTAATAAGATGTAATCTGCTGTGTTTGCAGACTTAGGTTGTGATGGATCCTCATTCGCGTCAGTCAGTTGAGGGAAGTGCGGAGAGTATTGCTCCTGAGGATGGAGCTAGAGTTGATAGTGCTGGAGAGGCACCTGCTTCGGTGTCGGGTAGACCAGCTGGGGAGGAGGTTCCGCCAGCTTGGCTTAGGCATGTGGTAGAAGCTTTGAGGCAAGCACCAGTGCAACCACAGCCACCACCCCCTCAGCCTTTGGTATCTGTGAGGCACTATGATAAACTGAGGAAGTATGGAGCTGAAGATTTTATAGGTACTACTGATCCAGCAGTGGCTGAGCAGTGGTTAGACAAAGTACAGAGAATATTTGTTCAGTTGCAAGCCACTCCAGAGGAAAAGTTTGATTATGCAAGATCCTTGCTGCAGAAGGATGCATATAGTTGGTGGAAGACAGTGCCCCATTCTATGGATGATCCACCTACTTTATCCTATACAGATTTTCTGAGAGAGTTTGAATCGAAGTATACTCCAAGGGAGTATAAAGATGGGAAGAAAAGAGAGTTTCTAGATTTGAAGCAAGATCACCGGACCGTAACGGAATATGAGATTGAGTTTATTCGATTAAGTCAGTATGCTGGGGGCATAATATCAGATGAGATAGATAGATGCAGAAGATTTGAGGAGGGATTGAGGCCCTCTATCATGTGCTTAGTGGCTGGATCTAGATATCACGATTTCTCCCAGCTAGTGGCAGCAGCTCGAAGTGTAGAGCGAGCTCAAGTTATTGCAGCTGCTTCAGAGGAAGAGGTTAGGGTTAGGAGGCCCCAGTTTGAGGCAGGGTCTTCTTCTGTTAAGAGAGGTAAGGGAATTTTTGCTCCTCGGGCCAGTAGGAGTCAAAGAACAGCTGGTAGGTCAGTGCAGTTACAAAGGCAGAGATTTAGACATGCAGCTTCAGTGGCAAGCGCTCCGACCCCTATGATTCAGAGATCCACCTTACCCATCTGCATCCATTGTGGTAGGCCACATGGTGGTCCTTGTTGGAAGGCTGGTGTTGCAGGAGTTTGCTTCAGATGTGGATCTCCTGATCACTTTGTGAGAGACTGTCCTGAGAGGCAGGAGCAGATGCCAGTTGATTCTGCCGCTTCTCGATCTAATGTGAGGGGAGGCCGAGGAGGCAGAGGTGTTAGCAGAGGAGGCAGACCGGGGTTTAGTTCTAGAGGAGGTGCTACATCCAGGGAGAGTAGACCAGAAGAGGTTGGATCTTCCCAGAGGATGTATGTTATGCAGAGGCAGCCAGATGCTTCGGCAATCATAGCTGGTACTTTTTCTTTATTTGATACTTCAGTACTTGCTTTGATTGATCCGGGTTCCACGCATTCATATATTAGTGCATCTGTTTTACCTGTATCTGATGTGCATGCTGAGTCCCTAGGGTTTGATATGTTGGTGACAAATCCGTTAGGGCATAGTGTGATTGTTAGTAAAGTGCACAAAGATAGTGTAGTAGTGGTGCAAGGTGAGGAGTTCCTTGGGGATTTAATTGAGATGCCTTTTAAGGAATATGAAGTGATTTTGGGCATGGACTGGCTATCTCGACATGGAGCTGTGGTGGATTGTAGAAAGAAAATTGTTTCTTTGAGAACTGGTGATGATAGAGAGGTGATAGTATCTAGTGAGCAAGGACAGCTAGCCTCCTTATTTGTTTCAGCTGTTGCAGCTAGGAGGTTGATTAGAAAAGGGTGTGAAGCCTATCTTGCTCATGTGGTAGATACTAGAGTAAGAGGTTCTCCTATTGATAGCATTGCCACAGTTGCTGAGTTCCCAGATGTATTCCCAGAGGAGTTGCCAGGATTGCCTCCTGAGAGAGAGGTGGAGTTTGGTATTGAATTGTTGCCTGGTACCACTCCTATCTCTATTACTCCATATAGAATGGCACCAGCAGAATTGAGGGAGTTAAAAGTGCAATTACAAGAGTTGTTGGATAAAGGATTTATTCACCCCAGTGTTTCTCCTTGGGGAGCTCCTGTGTTATTTGTGAAGAAGAAAGATGGTACTATGAGATTGTGCATCGATTATAGGCAATTGAACAAGGTGACCATTAAAAATAAATATCCTTTGCCTAGAATCGATGATCTCTTTGATCAATTGAAGGGTGGAGCTGTGTTCTCCAAGATTGATTTGAGATCTGGGTACCATCAGTTAAGGGTCAAAGCTGAAGATGTTCCGAAGACAGCTTTTCGGACCAGATATGGGCATTATGAATTTTTAGTTATGCCTTTTGGTCTGACGAATGCACCTACAGCTTTTATGGATTTGATGAATAGGGTGTTTAGGCCCTATCTGGATCAGTTTGTAGTGGTCTTCATCGATGATATATTGGTGTATTCGCGGAATGAGAAGGAACATAACATGCATCTGCGAATTGTGTTGCAGATTTTGAGAGAGAAGCAGTTGTTTGCTAAATTATCGAAGTGTGAGTTCTGGTTGAATCAAGTAGCTTTTCTCGGACATATAGTTTCAGCGGAAGGCATTAGAGTTGATCCGAGTAAAGTTGAAGCTATTTTGAATTGGAGTCCACCCAAGTCTGTGACAGAAGTTAGAAGTTTTCTGGGTTTGGCAGGTTATTACCGACGGTTTGTGAAAGGATTTTCTTTGATAGCTACTCCACTCACCAGATTGCTTCGTAAGGGAGTGAGATTTGTGTGGACGGATCAATGTCAGGCTAGCTTTGAGCAGTTGAGAGATATGCTGACTCAAGCGCCTGTCCTTACTTTACCTGTGGAAGGCAAACCATATGTGATTTTCAGTGATGCTTCACATAATGGTTTGGGGTGTGTGCTAATGCAGGAAGGTAAAGTTATAGCTTATGCATCTAGACAGTTGAAACCGCATGAGCTTAACTATCCAACCCATGATTTGGAATCGGCAGCCATTGTGTTTGCATTGAAGATTTGGCGCCATTATCTGTTTGGGGAGAAATGTTTCATTTACACTGATCACAAGAGTTTGAAGTATTTGGGGGTTCAGAAGGAGCTCAATCTTCGACAGAGGAGATGGTTGGAATTGATTAAAGACTACGACTTCTTGATTGATTATCATCCAGGTAAAGCAAATGTTGTTGCTGATGCCTTGAGTCGGAAGTCTTTAGCTGGTTTAACTGTTTACTCGCTCTCGTTGCTTGTTGAGTTGAGAGCATTGTGTGCTAGTTTTGTATCTTGTGATGATGGTGCATTGTTGGCACAGTTGCATGTGAAACCAGTTTTGTTGGATCAGATTAAAGAGGCTCAGTTGGCTGATAAGAAAATTCAGAAGATTATTTCAGATTGTCAGAATGGAAAGAGTAGAGATTTTGTTGTGAAAAGTGATGGGAGCCTCTGGTTTAAGAATAGATTGTGTGTACCCGATGATGCTGATTTGAAAAAGATCATTTTGGAAGAAGCACATCAGTCAGTGTTTGCTATGCATCCGGGCAATACAAAGATGTATCATGATTTGAGACAACATTATTGGTGGTTTGGTTTGAAGAGAGACATTGCTGAGTTTATATCAAAATGTCTCACATGTCAGAAGGTAAAAGCAGAGCATCAAGTTCCTACTGGGTTGCTTCAACCGTTGTCAGTGCCTGAATGGAAATGGGATAAAGTAACAATGGATTCTGTGTCTGGTTTACCATTGACACAAAGAAAGCATGATGCTATTTGGGTGATTGTGGATAGATTGACCAAGACAGCTCATTTCCTTCCAGTTCGGATGGATTACTCTTTGGAGAGGTTGGCTGAGCTGTATATCCATGAGATTTTGAGGTTGCATGGTGTTCCAACTTCTTTGGTGTCTGATCGAGATCCTAGGTTTACTTCAAGATTTTGGAAGAGTTTGCATGGAGCTTTGGGTTCTCGACTGCATTTCAGCACTGCTTTTCATCCACAAACGGATGGACAGTCAGAGAGGGTGATACAGATTATTGAGGACATGTTGAGAAGCTGTGTCATCGATTTCTCTGGAAGTTGGGACAAATTTCTACCTCTTGTGGAGTTTGCTTACAACAACAGTCACCAATCTAGCATTGGTATGGCACCATTTGAAGCATTGTATGGCAGACGGTGTAGGACACCTCTTTGTTGGATTGAACTTGGTGAAAATAAGATGAATGGTCCTGATGTGATTCAAGAAACTGAAGAGAAAGTGAAGTTGATTCGAGGCAAGTTGAAAGCAGCTTCGGACCGACAGAAGTCTTATACAGATCTGAAAAGGAGAGACATAGAGTTTGATGTTGGAGATAAGGTATTCTTGAAGGTATCTCCTTGGAAGAAGATCTTGGGGTTCGGTCGAAAAGGGAAATTAAGTCCCCGATTCATTGGACCGTATGAAGTGTTGGAAAAAGTTGGGCCAGTTGCGTATCGACTTGCTTTGCCACCTGAGTTGGATCGTATTCATAATGTATTCCATGTTTCTATGTTGAGGAAGTACAGATCGGATCCATCTCATGTGTTGCCAATTGAATCAATCGAAGTGAGTCCAGATATATCATATGAAGAGGAACCAGTTGTTATCTTGGCACGTGATGTGAAAGAGTTGAGAAACAAAAGAATGCCATTGGTGAAGGTTCTATGGAAGAATCATGCAAAAGAAGAGGCAACTTGGGAAAGTGAGCAAACCATGCGAGATCAATATCCTCAGTTGTTTCAGACTTGATACCAGGTAATTTCGAGGACGAAATTTCTTTTTAGAGGGGGAGAATTGTAATATCCTCATGTATGCCCTAGAAGTTTTGACTATGTTGTTGTTGTTGTTGTTGTTTTAAATTGGATTGAATGTATATGTTATGTGAGAAGAAAAGAATTTGAGAAGAGAATGGTTATGTATATGTGTTTTGGGAAAGAAAATAGGGTTTAGAGAAAAGTGTATATGTTGTTTATATGTTAATATATATAACATATAAGTTGGTCAAATGCAAGGTCAATGGAAGAGAGATATTTTTATGGGATATGTGAAATTACATATATGGGCATGCAAGGGACAAAAGCTAGAACAAATGGTTAAGGGTGTTTTGGTAATTTTCCTTGTAGGAATTGCATGGTGGAGATTAAAAGAAGAAGAAGTGGTTGACTTGAGTTTATTTTCTTGTCTTTTCTCATGTGTGTGCCGGCCATTGAAGAAGAGAAAGAGCTAGAGAGGGCTTGAAGTTCTAAACTCAATTTGAAAGGAGATTCAAGGAATTAAATGGAAGATTTGTGGAATTCATCAACTTTGGTAAGTCCTTTCTCTTGATTTTCTTTTGTTCTTTTGAAGTGGAGTTGGAAATGAATTTTTGGTTTGTTGAGATGATGATTAAATGTGTTTGTAATGAGTTTTTAAATGTTGTTTTTGATTTTAAGTGAAGAAGTTTAAGAGGTGTTGTTGTTGGAAGTGTTGGAGTTGATATTGTTTTAGGGTTTTGAAGTGTTACATGATGTTTTCCTTGTGTTTGCTTCATTATTTTCAAAGATCTTCTTGTGGTTGGTGTTTGTTGGAATTTTGGACTTGGAAATGGGATTTTGGCCAAGGGCAGTAGCCTTCTGGATGCCACGCCCGTGGCCTTGATTGGCCATGGCCGTGGCCATTGGTAGGCTTTTGGTGCCATGGCCGTGGAGGATGGAAGCTTGGGTGGCAGAATTGTTTTGTACCCCACGCCCGTGGTGGTTATGGTGGCCACGACCGTGGCCTATAATGAATGATGTTGAAGTGTAATTTTGTGATTTAAGGTTTAAGATGAAGTTATTAAGTGATTAAATGGTATTGGAATTGATGGATTGTATCATTCTTTGGATTAGGGTTTGATAGAAGGTGATTTGCCCTAATTTGGGAAGTGAAGAACTTTGCAAGAAGGAAGGTGTTTAGAGTTGTGTGACTTGTGATTGAGGTAAGTACAAATTACATAATTGCATACAATCATATAATGTTGGGATTTAACCTACATTGGCTCATATTGATGATGCATATGAATAATGGTATGTTGTGTATAATGTGGAATGAGATGTTGACATTATGAATGATGCTATGTGGAATATAATGTGATTATTGATGATGATTTACCTTAATATGGAATTAATGTTATGAGTTATAACAATGGAAATGATATGATTGAGGTATGTTTGCTTAAAGAATGTTTAATGCCATGTTGACTTCATTGATGTCAAATATAATGGTTGTTATAAATGTATACTTGAATAATGAAGAGTGATATATTGTGAATTGAGTTGTAAAGCCATTGTGGTTGGCTATGATGATTCAATTGAAAGGAATAAGGCATGTTTGCCTAAATGATGATAAGAATTGAGAATGGAAATGATAATTGAATAATAAATGAAATGTGTGGCTAATGTGCTATTCCATTTTCAGAGTTTGTTGTTGGTGGCATGCCTAATAAGTGTAACAATCTCTTGAAGTTAGGTTGGATTGAATCCTTGAAGCCTAATTGAGATGTTACCACCCTTGAAGCTAGGTTGGATTTTGTTCTTGAAGCCAAGTTGGGTTGAAGCTTAGCATGCTTTGCTCCCCTTGAAGCTTGGTTGAACCTAATCCTTGAAGCCTAGTTGGGTATATGATATTGATAAATGTGATAACAAAACCAAAGCATTAACTCTGAAAATTGAATAGCATATTAGTGTATTTTGGGCCCATGCTTGTCTTTGTTTAATGTGATTCATGAATGATAACATGATTGATAAATGAGGAATATGGAAGGATGTTGCAATGTAATATGTTTATATATTGTGATTTATGAAATGTAAAAGTATGTTGAAATATGATATGTTTATATGATTATGAGTGGTGAAATTCAAAGATGTAGCTTCTCACCTATGTTGTATGTTTATTAATAATATGTATGGCATTGCATTGCATTAAAGCATAACATTAGCATGATTTGTCTTACTAAGCCGTTGGCTTAGCGCGATAGTGTTAATCGCGCAGGTGATAGAGTTGAACCCGAGAGCTCTTCGAGACCTAGTGAGAGTAGACATTGAGGTGTTGATTTTGGACTTAAAGATCAGAGCAGACTTGCCAATCAAGTATAACTTCTTTATGTTTTGTAAAATATTGTTTATAATGTAAATATATGTATATTTGTAAATACAGATTTAAATGTTTTCATATATGTAAATAATTTTATAACTTCCGCTGTGTAGTAATTAAATGTATGTATATATTGAATTTATTTTATACTACAATTTAATTACTTCTTTTCTATAATATATAATGATAAAGATTATGGTAGTATATAAAATGTTTTGAATGTTAAGAAAATCCGTAGCATCCCTATGTTTATTGCATGTATGCTACATTGTGGTATTTGTAGTGTGCATGTAATGGATGTGGGGGTGTTACATCATCCATAGCATGGGGCACTGTCTTCCACCAGTCATATGCGTCCTTTTGCAACAATGATCTTGCATAATCAAACTTTTCCTCTGGAGTGGCTTGCAACTGAACAAATATTCTCTGTACTTTATCTAGCCACTGCTCAGCTACAGCTGGATCAATAGTACCCAAGAAGTCTTCTGCTCCATATTTCCTTAATTTATCATACTGTCTCACTGATACCAAAGGCTGTGGGGGTGGCGGTGGTGGTTTGTACTGGTGCTTGCCTCAACAAATCAATCACACGCCTAAAACAACCTGGCGGAACCTCCTCACCAGCTGGTCTCCCCGACACAGAAGCAGGTACCTCTCCAGCACTATCCACTCTAGCTCCCTCTCTAATCTCATCAGGAGCTATACTCTCAGCACTACCCTCGACTGACTAACGTGAGTGAGAATCCATCACAACCTATATCTGCAAACACAGCAGAATACCTCTCATTAAAGATCAGAGACTGCCAATGCCAAACATGTATGTTATTCAAAAATCCACGTTTTAAAATCAAAACACTCTTTTTCTTACACTTGACTTAGGTTGAGAATCTCAAACCTAGGCTCTGATACCAAAACAATTGTAACACCTCTATACCCTGTATACGTACCAAGCATGCTTAAACGATCGTAATATACGTATACTGAATATAGAAAATGCCACGGTTTAAAAAGACACAACAAATATCTTTGTAAATAAGTGAAACCAATCTCAAACAAATAAAAGAAATCCAAAAGACACTATATATAAAATGTTTAATAATTCACAGCGGAAGTTATTACAAATATGTTATAAATCAAAGTTTACAAAACATAGAATATATACATGATTGGCAGCTCTTCTCTGATCTTTAAGTCCCAAAAGAAAAATCCTCAATGTCTAGTCTCACTTGGTCTCGAGGAGCTCTCAGGTTCAACTTTGTCACCTGCGCGATCAAACACTATCGCGCTAAGCCATCGGCTTAGTAGTACAAAATATACCAACATTATACTTTAAGGCAAAGTAATGTTACACATCTAAATCATAAAGTTAACATCATAAGTGAAAAGCTAACATCACACCTTTATATTTCATAAACCATACACATAGAAGCACATCACATTATCACATCATACTACATTCAATGTCATAACAATATTCATATTACATCTTGTTTTATTAGTTTTTGTTATAAGTTTTGTGTCTTGTTTATTAGGTTAATTATTGTTTTATTTAGGTATTTCGTTAGTTTTTATCGGTTTGTCTAGTGTTTTCTTTAATTGTGTAGTTTTAGTTTATTTTTAGTTTTATGTCGTTTTTGATTTAGTTTTTAGTTTGTGTTTATGTTTTGTCGGTTATTGTTTATTTACTTAGTGTTTTAAGTTTGTTTTGAGTTTTGTGTTAGGTTAAAACAGGCAAGGAAACAAATTGAAGATGAAATGGGCAGTAGCTGACACAGGCAGAGGACACGACCAAGTCACTGGCCGTGTCCCATACCAAGTTAAAAGGAAGAACAAGTCCCAGTAGCAGACACCAGCAAGGGACACGGCCAAGTCATGTGGCCGTGTCCCTCCAAAGAAGAGCAACACGGCCAAGTCACCATGACCTGGCCGTGTCCCACTTATTACCAAAGGAAAGGAAGAGTAAAGTAGATAGAGGCAGACACTGGGAAGGGACACGGCCGTGTCACCTGGCCGTGTCCCTCAAATATGATGCAACACGGCCAAGTCAAGCTCCACTTGGCCGTGTCACTCAACAAAGAAGCAAAGAAGACCAAAAAGCAACAGAGGAGGACACATGCAGGGGACACGGCCGTGTCACCTGGCCATGTCCCTCCATCAAGCCTCACACGGCAGTGTCCCTCATCCCTTGGTCGTGTCCCACATGAATCAACGCGCACCGAATTTTAAAGCCGACGCTTCGTATAAAAGCAAAAAGAAAGATAGGGTTTAGGGGCTGTTGACGATTTTGAGAGCAAGTTTAGCCGTCTGAGAGGGATCTTAGGGTTTAAACATTTGTTTTCTTAGATTTTGATTCTACTTTGGATTACACTAGTTTAGATTAGATTGTTCATGCCATTGTTTCATCCTTCTTGCAAGATTCGATCAAGAGTTTAATCAAAAGCTTCAAGGAGTTTGTAACTTGGTTTTATTCTTAAACTTTGTCTCTTTAGTTTCATTGAAATTGTGTTTATGAACATTATCATGTCTAAATTGATTTCTTTGATTATTAATGAGATGAGTATGCTTGATAACAACATGAACTAATTTAATCTAGTCTAGGGTTTGTATGGATTTGCTATGAATTGTATGAATTGGTTATTCTTTTAACTATTGATTTCTTTAGCCTTTATTGAATGAAAAATTGTTACATATAATTGATTGGCCACCAATTGCGTGTTTTAGGTATTAGATGATGGATTGAGAGATGAAATCTAATACTGGAATAATTCAATTAAGGACTTAGGTGAATTAGAGATATAACCTATTAAAAAGATTGTTCAATTATAACAAGATTAGTTGTAAGAGGTTTGAATGCGAGAGCTTATTTCCTTGACTCAATTAATTAAGTTGTTTGAGATTTAATCTTAGAAATTAAATTAGTTAAGTGGAATAACCATTCATATATATGAGTAGTAAAGAAGTGCAAACCCTAGACTCTTTTTATCAAGTGAATCAAAACATAAGCTATTGTTTATTTTTATTTTTTTCAAATTTAATCATTCTTCTTCATTACTTGCAAATTAAAATTCTTTAATTATTTGCTACTTTAAATTTGATAATCAATTACCCACTTTGGCTTCCTTGAGAGAACGACCTTGGGGCGATCACCTTTGCTACAGCTACCTCGTATACTTGCGAGTGACGCTTTGTGGTAGAGTTAATTCGAGCGCAACACATCTTCATAGTTTCATTGATTTTACCATTCAAGAATCACATTATAAACAAAGACAAGCATGGGCCCAAAACACTCTAATATGCCATTCAATTTTTAGAGTTAGTGCTTTGGTTTTATTATCACATTTATCATTATCATAAACCCAACTAGGCTTCAAGGATTAGGTTCAACTAAGCTTCAAGGGGAACAAAGCATGCTAAGTATCAACCCAACTTGGCTTCAAGAACCAACCCAACCTAGCTTCAAGGGTTGTAACATCTCAATTAGGCTTCAAGGATCAAATCCAACCTAACTTCAAGAGAATGTTACCAATAGGCATGCCACCAACAACAAAACTCTGAAAATGAATAACACATTAGACACACAATTCATTTATTATCTCATTCTCAATTCTCATCATCAATTAGGCAAACATGCCTTATGTTCTTTCAATGGAATCATCATAGCCAAATCACAATGGCCTCATATCATTTCATATCTCCATTCATATTATACATATAACCTCATTAATATAGCATTTCAAAGTACATTATTCATATACACTTTACCATTCACAAGATTCACAATGCATAATACATAACCTTGTTCATATAGTATCACATGCATTATCAAATGTAAGTTCAATCTCAACCATGTAAGAAGAGCAAGGAAAAATCACAGTGGCCAACACACTCAAGGGACACGGCCAAGCTTGTGGCCGTGTCTCTCAACCAAAAGCAACAGAAGCAAACATGGGCAAGGGACACAGCCGTGTCTTCTCCAAAATTTATCCAACACGGCCAAATTTCCATAGACTTGGCCGTGTCTCTCAAAAATTCTTTAGCTTGGTCGTGTCTCTTCCTTGGTTTAGCCATGTCTCTTATGAACAAAAACCCTAACCATAGCCAACACTCTTTTGATTGAAATTAAACACATTATGCACAACATAAACTCATTCAAATGGATGTAATCAAAGTCATTAACACTTATTTTGCATGTTTAACACAATATTCACATTAACCATACATATAATCATTTACCACCTCAAAACCCTAAAACCAACTTCACTCTTGATCTTTCACCATCAACATCCACTTAACTCACCATCTTCAAAACAAAACCAACACCAATTCAATTTCTTTTAACTTACAATCAATTTCAACACTTGTAAACACATCTCAAACACACCAAATCATAATATCAACAAATTATAACTCATCTTATACACAACTTCAAAACAACAAAAGGAAACAAGAGAGTACTTACCTTAAATGAAGAAATTTCACAAATCTCCAACCAAAACCTTTGATTCCTCCTTCAATTTGATTCTAGCATTAAGAACACCTCTCTTGCTCTCTCTTTTCTTGGATAGCCGGCACACAAATGAGAAGAAAAGAAAAATAAACACAAGTCAAACTTCTCTTCTTCTTTAAATCTCCACCAAGCAATTCTAACAAAGCAATTACCTAAATGCCCTCATCCAATTAACTTAACCTTTGTCACTTATATGCCCATTTAAGTAATTTCACAAATCACAAATAAATATCCTCTTCCATTGACCATCCCTTTTGACTAATGTATATGTTATATATATAACCACATACCCAACATATACACTTTCTCTCTACACATTACTTTCCTTTTTAAACAATACATAAACATTCTCTTTTCAATTTCTTTTTTCTTTCAAATCAACATATACATTCAATCCAATTAAAACAACAATAAGATTCAAAACTTCTAGGGCATACATTGGGATATTACACAGCGCCAAAAAAAGATAGGCGGGTTACATGATATGATTTTGTTCAAAAATTAGGGTTTTTCCTAAACTAGTAGTGAGCGAGAATTTTTGCCCCCACTCCCACGTGGAATGGTTTTTGCAACTTTGGGACTGTTAGGCTCAGGGTCATAGAGAATACGAGCCTAAACCCTAAGAAAATGGAGTCGCCACCTGGACAGGCTGAGAAAAGAAAGGGGTGGATGACTCGATTCCTAAGGAATCCCCAACTCCCTAATGGGTTCAGAAAGTTGGGTACGTGTGGGGAAGGTGAGAAATGGCCCAACACCCCCACAACGCCCGGTTCATTAGAAGCAGCCTCCTTTTCAAGTCTTAACATTATAAAATTCTTAAATATAATGATATTATCTATACTACATGCAATCATAAAAATAAACAAATACTTTATTAAAAATCATGGGAAGGTCCAAACAAAACAAACAAATAAGCACCCATCCAAGGATGGAAACATGCCTTTGCAATTGTCTAATGTCCAAAAGAAAATAAAGAAAATAGACTACACACCAATTGGTTGAAACATATCCTTTACATTGATCCGAAGCTTAAAGATAAATCAAATTACATGATATTTAACAATTTGAGGTACCCAATTATGGAAACATACCTCTTACAATTTCTTGAAACTAAAAATAATTCAAAGCATTCCAATATTTATCATAAAATTAGGTAAGAATAAATCATCCATTGAGACATGCAATAAATGATCTATCAACATATATCATAAATATACGTCTAAGTAATAAATATAGAAACTAGGGTTTCTTGGGGAAATTTAGGGTTTACAGAGTTCTTATTTTAAAACTTAAGATTTTAGGATTTTGGAAGTTTTATGAAAATAATATTAAGGTTTAGGGTTTAAGTAAATAAAATTGAAGCTTATGAAAATAGGATTAAAAGTTAGGTATTTGGAAAGAATAGTCTACTATGATGATAATTAATTTTGACAAATAAAATTAAAAAGACATACCTACGTTTGAAGGCTCCACCAAAAATTGCTGATGAAATTCTTGGCCGAGCTTAACACCAAGGCAGAAGATTGCTTGCTGCCTTGATTACTTATTATTGCTTGATTGTTGCTTTTTAAATTTTCAAAATCTACTCCCTGAATCAATTGCTAAGAAAAAATCTAAATAATTCTTCCATCCAAAATCCTCCTTTTCTGTGTATTTTTAATGTGGTATTTATAGGTAATTAAAAAAAATAACCTATCATGGTAAGGAAATTAAAAACTATTAAGGAAATAAAATTCAAACTGAGTATTTGGTAAAAATCGATAGTGCGCGAGTCGTTGGGCGAGACTGGCATGCAGGCTGTGCTGCTGGGCCTGCAATAATTGCCGCTGGCTGGCAAGGCTGCTTGGCATATGGGCGCTATAGGTTCGCGAGCGAGATAAGAGAATTCAAGGAACTGGGGGTTCGTTTTGCCACAAGCACACCTGCTGTGAATTGGCCCATGCCAATTAGTCGCCGCAGCTTTTGTCGTCGATTCTGCCGTCACCGATTTCTATTTTTTTAATTTTTATTTTATTTTTATTGAAAAATATATTTATATTATTAAAAATAAATAATAAATAAAATAAATATTAGAAATAATAAATACCACAAAAATTATTTCAAACTGTTTTAAAATATCGGACTAGACCTGGTAAAAAATTAAGGGTCTACAGTTTGCCCACTGCTTGAACTATCTGAGACTTTTAGTTGAAGAGAGTGAAAAGCAATATAACTTTGAGCAGATTTTAGATGAGGATGGGTTCTCGACCCGAGATTGGAAATGATTTGGGTTATTGATCCGATGTTTGGTTCTGGACTTGAAAATGATTTGGATTCTCGACCCGAGACTAGATTTTCGGCACTCGACCCAAAACTAGATTTTTTGGTGCTCGACCTGAAATTAGATTTTTGGATTCTCGACCTGAGACTGGATTTAGGGTTCTCGACCTGAAACTTGATTTTGGGTACTCGATTCAAAATTAAATTTTTAGGTTCTCGACCCAAGACTGGATTTAGGGTTCTTGAACTGAGAATGGATTTAGGGTTCTCGACCCAAAACTAAAGTTTAGGTACTCGACCTGAGACTGGATTTGAGTTCTCGACCCAAAATTGGATTCTCAATCCTTGACTGCATTTGGGTGCTCCACTCAAAATTGGATTTGGGTGCTCGAACCAAAATTGGATTTTGAGTGCTCAAGCCAAATTTGAATTCTCGATCCTAGACTCGATTTGGGTGCTTGACCCGAAATTGAATTTGGATGCTCAACCCGAAATTGAATTTTTGGTGCTCGACCCAAAACTGGATTGGGTACTTGGACCTGAGACAAGAGTTGGGTGCTTGACCCGAAACTGAATTTGGGTGCTCTACCTGAAATTGGATTTTGGGTGCTCGATCCAAAACTAGATTGGGTACTTGGACCTGAGACAGGAGTTGGGTGCTTGATCCGAAACTGGAATGTGACTGACCTTTTATCAATTGAGAATTCTGGCTGAATTGGCTATTCCATTCTTATTTGTTCTTCCTTTTGCAAAAAATTCAGCTATTTTTTAGCTAGCCCTCATATCTTCTCTTTACCCCTCTGCGTGGCAAAATATTTGAAAGTGAGTTTGAAAATATTTTGTATACACATAAACTAAAAAAATTGAAAAGAAGAAAGTTTGCCCCCTTTGTAGGCTCAAACCAATAATTTTTTCGGGTAGACTCTGATTGATGTTTTTATTTTGTTTGGTTCCTTGCATAAGCATGCATCTCTTCTTTCTTTTGAAAAATGACTAGATCTTCCTCAAGCAATTGGCCCTCCATGCCCCTTGATTCTATACTCGCTTCATCTTTGCTTCATAAAGTATATGTTGTTCACTTTAATAAAGAATAGATAATATAATACAAGAAAATGCAATGTGATATGTTCATGCATTCGTGGTATGCGTAAATAATACTTACAGTGGTTCTCTTTACTCATAGACCAAGGTAATCAGCCGAATTATTCTCATTGACTCCTTCTAGATGCCTGTTCAGGTCTTGCTTTGGAATGATAGAATGCTTCACATTTATTGATTTTATCTTTAAGATGTTAAGAACATGAGTGGTGAGGCTCAAGCAGCATAGTCAGGTGTGAGTGGGGATTTTTCCCCCACTCCCACATGGAATTGTTCTTGCGACTTTGGTACTGTTAGGCTTGGGGTCTTAGAGAACACGGGCCTAAGCCTAGAGAAAATGGAGTCGCCACTGTAGACCCTTAATTTTTGACCCAGTCTTGTCCAATATATTTTAATTAGTCCAAAATAATTTTGTGTTGTCCAATATATTTTAATTAGTCCAAAATAATTTTTGTTATCTTAATTAAATAATATTTGCTTTAGTATTTAATTTTTATAATTAATAAAAAATAAAAATAATAATAATAATTAAATAAAAATCAGCGACGAAAAATTTCGTCGCCGAAAAGGGTTGCGGCGAAATGGCCAAAGCCATTTCTCTCACAGATTATTTATGCGGGCGGAATGGCCCACAGCCAGCTGCGGCAGCTTTTTCGCCAGCGCAATTTTTTCGCAGCTTTTTTTTTTCGCCAGCGCAATTTTTCCGCAGTAGTTTTTTTTCGCTAGCAAAATTTTTCCGACGCAAAATTTTCTGAAACCAAATACAAATAGGTTTTGATTTTCTTTTCTTAATTAATGTAAGATTCCATGAATAACTAAAATTAATCATAAAAATCTTCTATAAATAAGGACTAAAACAACACAGAAAGGGGGGAAATTTGAGACCAAAATTGAGGAGGAAAACTTTGAAAAAAAATCAAAATTTAAGAATTCCTTCTGGTAGTGAAATCGATCGGATTTTTTGAGAGAGCAAACAAGCAATTCAATCCATCAAAGGCAGCAAAGCTTGTCTTTGTTCTTGCTCATCCAATAAGTAATTTTTGGTGGAACTAACAAACGAAGGTATGAATTTCTTTATTTGTTTCATTAATTTACTGTAGCTTCATCACTCAAGATAAAAAATTGTTGTTTCTATTTCTTCAAAATCAAAAACCCTAGAACCTTAATTTACCTTTTCTAAAGCTTAAAAACCTTAATTTGTCTCTTTGTTTTTCAAAAATCATAAAATTATTGTTTTTGTTTCTTCAAAATTTACCAAAACCCTAATTTGAATATGTTTCTTTTCAAAGCCCTAAATTGAATCCGTTTCTTTCCCCAAACCCTAAAAATTATCTTTTTTGTTTCTATAAACCTTAAATCGTTTTGTTTATTTTCATAAAACTTCATAAAATTATCAATTGATTTTCAAATTCTAAAATTTAATGCATTCTTCGAAACCCTAGTTCTAAAATTCTAAAACCCTAATTCAACTCCAAAACCCAAAACAGTAAATCCTAACTCCCTTAAAACCTTAAACCCTAATTTTTCTAAACTCTAATCCTTTAAACCTTAAAACCTTATAAACATAAATATTAAAATTCAAACACAGTAAGCCTAAAAACCACAATTCAGTAGCTAATAATCATAAATCCAATATGTTAAAGTGTTCAACCCCTAATTTCATGATTTCACTCCTCAAACACAAATTTGGTTAATCAAAGAATTTTATCAACCTCTTAAATTATAAAACCTTAATCCATTTCAATTCCTTTAAAAATCACAGTAACTTAAACCCATAAATTCCAAAACCCTAAACACATTAAATAAAGAATCTTAAATAAAAACAGTAGCCCTTATTTAAATCTTTATTTGCTTTATTCAATTTTATATTTGATTATGTAGTCTATTATATGCTTTAATTTATTTTCAATGCTTTGTTGATTTATTTAAGTTCAATGCTTGATTTATTTAGTTTATCATGGATGGATGTTTATTTTATATTTTTATTGATATCTTTGATGAATGATTTATTTATGATGAATGGTTATTTACTTTTATCGATTCATTTAGATTTCCAAATATTGTAAGAGGTATGTTTCCACTTGGTGGGTACCTCATTAGTTAAATATCATGTAATTTAAATTGCTTTTCTATTTTAGAACCAATGTAAAGGACATGTTTCTACCTTTTGGTGGGTGTCCTATTTAGGCATGGATTATGTAAGGGCATGTTTCCATCTTCGGATGGGTGTCCATTTATTTGTTTTGCTTGGACATTGTTTTGATTTTCAATATATCGATGCTTTATTTTAATTATTATGTGTAATATGGATAATATTGTTATATTTAAGAATTTTATAATATTAAGACCTGTAAAGGAGGCTGGTTCCAATGAATCGGGCGTTGTGGGGGTGCTGGGCCATTTCTCACCTTCCCCACACGTACCCAACTTTTTGAACCCATTAGAGGGTTGGCGATTCCTTAGGAATCGAGTCACCACCCCTTTCTTTTTCCCGGCCCATCCGGGTGGCGACTCCATTTTCTCTAGACTTAGGTATGTGTTCTCTAAGGCCCCGAGCCTAAACAGTGCCGAAGTTGCAAGAACCTTTCCACCGGGAGTGGGGGTGAAAATCCCCGCTCACAGTGGCGACTCCACTGGGGATAAGAGAAGTTGATTCTGTTGGTCTTTATATTATTCTATTCTTTCTTATAATGATATTATCCATTGCATCATTTTTAGATTGCATCGTTTGGGTGAGTTAAGACGCTCGTGTTACCCGTGTTGTGTTATGTAAGGGATACCATACTTTCACTCAAGGTATGGAGATCGAGCATGGCATAACCCCTCATAGCCTCGTACCATTTGGTACTTGCTATGGGAACCTAAGCCTTTTTACCCAAAGACTAAAGCTCATGTAATTGGCCTAGTTACTTTACTTAGGTTTTACCCCAAATGCATGTTGTTTGACTATGGTTAATTTATCTTGGCTTAAATCATGGCTTATTTGGTTTGTTCTTTTTCTAATATGGCCTAAGTATATTGTAAGCTCAAAATAAATTTTTCTTTAAAATCCAAAAGACCAAAGCTATTTTCAAAACTTTTCAATATGGTCTTTTCTAAAAACAAATCAAAAATTCTTTTGCTCATGGCCCAAATACTAAGCCCAAAATCCATTTTTTTCTAAAATCTTTTTACAATGGGCTTAGAAATAAAATTATTTTCATCCAACCTTTTCTTACAAAGAGCTTGCAAAATATTTAGGTCAATTACAAAATACCAAAAATCAATTGTGAGCCTAGTTTATACTAAGAATAATTACTCATGGGCATATTTTTGTCATGAATCTTTAGTTACTTTTTCAAGTGAGAAATCTATCTATAATAAACCTCTTAATTTAGTTTTAATCCAATATAGCATAAAAGCTACTATAGTTGATTGAATGGATTAAAACCTAATTAATGGGAATTATCATAAGTTGATTTCCATTTTCGAAAATATAACTATTGATTGAAATGTCCGAGGGAAATATTCAAAAAGAAGATACCCCATGTTGGTATTTTGTTAACCATATACCTAGGAAAAGAGACTCGCCATTCATGTGTGGATGTTATAAGGTTGGAAGGAACGTCCTAATTATCCTTGTTTGTTGATTGTTTGTGCATACATACATACATGCATACATTTGCATCTCATATCATTGATCCTCTATGGCTCACAGCCCTGGATTACTATAGTTCAAAAGCTTACAACAATCTGACCTACACCGGAGATGAAGTATCTAGCAACGACTCAATCACTTGCACACCAAAAACAATGGATCCCGAACAAATTCAAAGAATGGTGGATGATGCCCTAAACACTAAGATGGAAGAAATAAAAGAGGCCCTAGCTGAGACCATGAAGAATCAATTAACACATACCTTCTTTTGATAATTTCTCCAAAAACAATTCTTCTTGGATGAACTAGCTCCAAAGACAATCTTTTTTTGCCTTTGAACCCTCTAAATCGTGCTACTGCTGTTCCAGAAAAAAGTTGAATTGAATTTCTTCTTTTTCTGCCTTGATTTGGTTTCAAATTTTCCAAACTCCTCTTGGATTTTTGCCTCCCCTTTTTTAATTGTCTTTGGTCCTTATTTATAGTGGTTTTGAGGTTGTTTATTCCTAATTAGTTAAGGTAAGTAATATTAATAAAAAAAAAAGAAACCAAAACTTAATTGGATTAGGTTTTGAAAAATTTGCATCGAAAAATTTGCGCTGCCGAAAAAACTGCTGCAAAAAAACTGCACTGGCAGAAAAATCTGCTGTAGATGGCTGAGACATCGTGCGTGGAGCGGGCCCATAAGCTATTTCGCAGGCAAAAAATTTCTGCGTCCGAAATAGCACAGTGATTTTGCCCGCAGGAATTTCCTGCGGGCGAAATGCCCACACGGGCCCGTGCCCACGGGCCCGTGGGATGATTTTTTTGACTCCGATTTTTATTTTTATTTTTTGATTTTTATTTGTTTATCTCTATTTTTTATTAAAAAAAATTAGATACTAAAGTAAAAATTATTTAATAAAAATTATTTTGGACCAATTAGACAACAAAAATCATTTTAGACTAAATAAAACATATTGGATCAGATTAGGTCAAAAATTAAGGGTCTACAGTACCGTTCTGAAATAAGAAAGGGCCTTCAACACTGACAAATGGATGGAGGATTCAGTGCTGCCTAAGATGGTCGACCCAAGCAAATATAACAAAAATCCTCGAACATACTGTTGGGTCGTGTCTCTGTGAACCCGTCCTTCGTAGTTCATCCAATAGCTACAAATTGGTTCAATTTTTATCTTAAAAGGCCCTTTATATGATGGTTCGATACCAATTAATTCCAGAATTTCTTCAAATGTTAAAATATTATTGGTCAGAGGAACCGAAACACCATCATACCGAAGGCCGGTTATAGCAGTAAAATCGACTGGACCAATTGCCATCTCTCCAATGGGCAAGTGAAAAGTATGAGTTGTGTCCAACCATCGTTTTGCAAGTGCCTAGACTACTCTCTGGTCTATCTGGTACTCCTTGGATGGCAATTGTAAGATGAAGCTCTCAAACCCGCAATCTCGGATAATCTGCCTTACCCGAGAAGGCACTACATCGTACCATTGTCAGGCTTTGTAGATACACCCTTCGGCCCGAGCAACGCAACGATCACGCTAACACGGAGCCAAGTAAGTTAATACCAGGTAAGTACATATCATCTTATCTGCTTAAATTAATATATTTTTCCTAAATTTTCTAAAAAATAATAATATAAATAAAAAATAGAGGCAAACACCATAATAATAAAAGAGCATAATATAAAAATATAGACAAAAATAAATAAATAAATAAATAACAGATAAAAAATAATAATAATAAAAAGGAAGAAAAAAAACGAACAAATAAATAAAAAAAGAAAGAAAAAGAAGAAAAAAAGGAAAAAAATAATTACCGCACTCTTTTAGTTTGAACTACGATGAAGCGGCATCCCAGCTAGTAGATCTATATTTCCATCTTCATGATGCCGAATAAACTCTAATAACTCAGCATTAGAATGAGTTCCTGACCTTGAAGCAAGCATTTTTTTTTTGAAAACTATGTGCTAAACTTGAAAGAATTTGAGAGAATTATAGAAATTGAGAATTTAGCTGTGAATGAAATGAAGGAAATCGTTCGTTTATATAGAGAAACGGCAAGGAAAAAAACAAAATTCAAAGTAAGTTTTACTGTTCATGAATAGTAAACTTTACTATTTATAAACAGTAAATTTACTATTTATGAATATTAAATTACTATTATGAATAGTAAATTACTATTTCCAATAGGAAATACTATTTACTGCTATTTACTAATAGTAAGTTACTATTTATGAATAGTAAATAGTGCATGAACAGTGCTACAGTAAAATAAAAGTAAATTCAATTATTCACTATCATTCAAATGCTTGCGTGTATATGAATATTTTTACACGCAAGGGGCAAGAAGAAGACATATGCATAAAAATTAGCCAAACTTTTTGAAATAAAAAATTATTATTAGCTCAGGTCCAAAACCCAAATTATCCGTAGGTCTAGAACCTAGAATCTCTTTTACGTCCTGAACTTAGCTCGGGTCCAAAACCTAAATTACCCGTAGGTCCAGAACCTAGAATCTCTTTTAAGTCCAGAACTTAGCTCGAGTCCAGAATCCAAATTACCCGTAGGTCCAGAACCTAGAATCTCTTTTAAGTCCAGAACTTAGCTCGAGTCCAAAACCCAAATTACCCGTAGGTCCAGAACCTAGAATCTCTTTTAAGTCCAGAACTTAGCTCGGGTCCAGAATCCAAATTACCCGTAGGTCCAGAACCTTGAATCTCTTTTAAGTCCAGAACTTAGCTCGGGTCCAGAACCCAAATTTTCCTTAGGTCCCGAACATAGAACCTTTTCTAAGTCCAGAACTTAGCTCGGGTCCAGAACCCAAATTTTCCTTAAGTCCTGAACATAGAACCTTTTCTAAGTCCAGAACTTAGCTCGGGTCCAGAACCCAAATTTTCCTTAGGTCCAGAACCTAGAATCTTTTTTAAGTCTAGAACTTAGCTTGAGTCCAGAACCCAAAATTTCCTTAGGTCCAAAACCTAGAATCTCTTTGAAGTCCAGAACTTAGCTCGGGTCCAGAACCCAAATTTTTCTTAGGTCCAGAACCTAGAATCTTTTTTAAGTCTAAAACTTAGCTTGGGTCTAGAACCCAAAATTTCCTTAGGTCCAGAACCTAAAATTATCATTAGGTCCAAAACCTAAAATTATTTTTCAGTCCAGAACTCGAACCGGGTCCAAAGCCGAAAACCCAAGGCCATTTCGCCTGTAGGATTTTCCTGCGCAAAATGGCCAGCAGGCCAATTTTTGCCCCGCAGCCCACAGCCAGCTGCGGCAGCTTTCTCGCTAGCGCAATTTTTCCGCAGCAGTTTTTTGGAAGTCTAAATAAATTGATAAAAGTAAATAATCATTCATCATAAATAAATCATTCATCAAAGGTATTCAATATCAAGTAAAACATCCATCCATGATAAATTTAATAAGCCAAGCATTGAAATTAAAGAATGTAAAATAAATCAAAGCATAATCAAATATGGAATTGAATAAGGTAAATAAAAATCCAAATTATAGCTACTGTTTCCATTTAGGGTTCATTATTTCATGTGTTAAGGTTTTGGAATTCATAGAATTAGGGTACTGTGACTTTTTTTTGGAATTAAAATAGATTAAGGTTTTATGTTTTAAAAGGTTGGTAAGACTCTTTGATTAAACAAATTAAAGTTTGAATGGTGAAATCATGAAACTAGGGTTTTGGACATTTTAAAATACTTTTGATTCATGGTTTTAAATGATGATTTCAAGCTTACTGTGTAAATTTAAAATATTTGTGTTTTTATGATTTTTAAAGTTCTAAAGGATTAAAGTTTAGAAAAAGTTAGGGTTTAAGGTTTTGAAGGGGTTAGAGTTTACTAATTTAGGTTTGGAAGTTGAATTTGGGTTTAGTATTTTTAAAATTAGGGTATCGGTGATGCATGAAGCTTTTGGGATTTTGAAAATCAATTTGATACTTTTATGAGGTTTTATGAAAGTAAACCAACGATTTAAAGTATTTTAAAAGCAAAAAAGTAGTTTTTAATGCTTTTGGAAAGAAACAAAATATAATTTAGGGGTTTTGATAATTTGGAAAGTAAATTAGGGTTTTGGTGTTTTGAAGAAGTAAAAATAATAATTTTATGTCTTTTGGAAAAAAAACCAACAAAATAAGTTTTTTAACTTGAGAAAAACTAAATTAAAGTTCTAGGGTTTTTGATTTTGACAAACACAATTTCATAATTTTAGCTACTGTGAAAAATATAACCAAAGAATTTAATACATACCTCCTTTTGATAGTTCCTCCAACAAATAATTCTTCTTGGATGAATGAAAACAAAGGCAGTTGCTGCCTTTGATTCGTTTGTTAATGCTTTGCTTGTTGCTCTCAAAAAGTCAAATTGATTTGCTGCCTATCCTTCACTGATTTGTTTTCCAACTCTACCAATTTTCGTCCCCAATTCTGCTCCCTTTTCCTCCCTTTTTAAGTAGTTATTTATAGAAGTTTTTTTTTGGTTTTTCCTAGTTACACACGGCATACAATATTTAATAAGAAAAGGAAATCGAAACCTAATTGTATTAGGTTTCGAAAAATTTACGTCGGAAAACTTCGCTGTCGAAAAAAAACTGCTGCGGAAAAATTGACCTAGAGAAAAAATTTGTCCCAGGAAAAATTGCACTGGCAAAAAAATATGCAGCTGTTGGCTGCGGCAGAGAGTGGAGAATAGGTCTGCGGGCCATTTCACCCGCAGGAAAATCCTGCAGGTAAAATGGCCCACGGCCAAGCCCGCGCTGGAATTTTTATCGCCGATTTTAATTTTAATTTTAATTTTTTCTTTTATTTATTTATTTTTATTTTTTATTAATAAAAATTAGATAATAAAGCAAAAATTATTTAATTAAGATAACAAAAATCATTTTGGACCAATTAAAATATATTAGACAATACAAAAATTATTTTGGACTAAACAAAATATATTGGATCGGACTGTGTCAAAAATTAAGGGCTTACAGTTTGCCCCCTGCTTGAATGATCTGAAAATTTAGTGAAAGAGAGTGAAAAGCAATAAGACTTGATTTTTGAGATGGTGGAGTTTTTGGGTTCTGGACCCGGTTCGAGTTCTGGACTCAAGGATAATTCTAAGTTCTAGACCTAAGGAAAATTTGGGTTCTGGACCCGAACTAAGTTCTGGACTTATAAATATTTCTAGGTTCTAGACCTAATGGTAAAATTTGGTTCTGGACCTGAGCTAAGTTCTGGACTTAGGAATAATTCTAGGTTCTAGACCTAATGATAAAATTTGGGTTCTAGACCCGAGCTAAGTTCTTGACTTCGGAAAAATTCTAGGTTTTGGATCTAATGGTAATTTGCGTTCTAGACCCAGCTCGAGTTCTGGACTCAAGGATAATTCCAGGTTCTAGACCTAAGGAAAATTTGGGTTCTGGACCCGGTTCGAGTTCTAGACTCAAAGATAACTCTAGGTTCTGGACCTAAGAAAAATTTTTGGTTCTGGACCCGGTTCGAGTTCTGGACTCAAGGATAATTCTAGGTTCTGTACCTAAGAAAAATTTGGGTTCTGGACCCAGTTTGAGTTCTCGACTCAAGGATAATTCTAGGTTCTGGACCTAAGGAAAATTTGGGTTCTGGACCCAGTTCGAGTTCTATACTCAAGGATAATTCTAGTTTCTGGACCTAAGGAAAATTTGAGTTCTGGACCCGAGCTAATAATTTTTATTTAAAAAAGTTTGGCTAATTTTTATGCATATGTCTTCTTATTGCCCCCTGGGTGTAAAAATATTTATATACCTGCAATTATTTGAATGATTGAAGTGAATAATTGAATTTACTGTTTATTTACTGTGTAGTCACTGTTCATGCACTATTTACTATTCATAAATTATAAATTTACTATTCGCAAATAGTATCAAATAGTATTTACTATTGGAAATAGTACTTCGCTATTCATCAATAGTAATGCTATTTATAAATAGTAAAAGTTACTGTTTATCAATAGTAAAACTATTCATAAATAGTAAAATTCACTATTTATGAAATATTAAAATTTACTATTCATGAACTGTTTTGAATTTTGTTGTTTTGCTTGCTGTTTCTTGATAGAAAGGAGCTGATTTCATTTCACAATTTCAATTTAACTTCGTAATTCTCTCAAATTTCTTTTTATTTTAGCACATATTTTTCAAAAACAATGCATGCTTCGAGGTCAGGGACTAATTCTAATGCCGAGTTATTGGAGTTTATCCAGAATCATGAAGATGGAAATTTATATATACTGGCCGGGATGCTGCTCCATCGCAGTTCCAATCCAAAGAGCAAGGTAATTATTTTTTCCTTTTTTATTGCTCTTGATTTTTTTGTCATTCTGTTTTGCGCTCTTTTTTTTGTCATATATTTTTTTTGTTATTGTGAAAAATAAATTAATTTAAGTAGATAGAATAATATGTACTTACCTGGTATTAACTTACCTGGGTCTGTGTTAGCATGATCGTTGCATTGTTCGGGCTGGAGGTTGTATTTACAAAGCCCGACAATAGTACGATGTAGTGCCCTCTCGGGTAAGGCGAATTATCTGATATTGCAGCTTTGAGCAGTTCATCTTACAATTGCCATCTGAGGAATATCAGATAGACCGGAGCGTAGTTCAGGCGCTCGCAGAGCAATGGTAGGATACAACCCACATTTTTCACTTGCCCATTAGGGAAATGACAATTGGCCCGGTAGATTTTACTGCCATTACCGGAATTCGATATGATGCTGCTCCGGTTCTCCTGACCAATGATATTTTAACTTTTGAAGAAATTTAGGAATTAATTGGTATGGAACCATCATATAAAGGGCCTTCTAAGATAAAAATCGAGCCAATTCATAGTTATTGGATGAACTACGAAGGACGGGTTGGCAGAGACAAGGCCGAACAGTATGCTCGAGGATTTTTGTTATATCTGCTTGGGTCGACCATCTTACGCAGCACTGAATCGTCCATTCAATTGTCAGTGTTGAGCGCCCTTTCTTATTTCGGAATGGTACCATCTTTTGGCTGGGGTGAAGCTGGTCTCACTTGTCTTTACCATGGTCTTGACAAGCTTTGCCGAAATAAGAAGTCTTTTGTCGGCTTGATGGCGGTTGTCGAGGTATTCTTTCTTCCACCAATGTCATTTCCCCTCTTTTCTTGAATGTGATCTTTATTGTTATTGTAGGTATAGGCATATGAACACAACCTCGTGAGGGTGATTGGTATTTCCCGAGAGAGAATCGGGTATCCGAGAATAAATTACTTGTTGTCCGATCATGTGGACGTTCCCGGCTCTCATCACATGCATACTCACCGCTATGTGTTGAGCCGCTTTGTAACACCCCCACACCCAATATACGCACATCGCATACGCCCGCACAACAAGCGATATACGCATACCGGATAAAGGGGTGCTACGATTCGTTTCTAAACAACCTAAAACTTTAGTCTTTAACATATAAGCATCATAAGTAAGTCCGAATAAACTTAAAACATTCAACCTATATTATAAATAGTAATAGAGAAAATATTTCTTCGTTAAAATACACATATATATATATATAACATTAGTACCCAAAAGCTTATCTAAAACAGTCTGTTCAAAATATTTCTTAATTAACCAGCGAAAAATACATATGTTTACATCAAAATCAATAAGTATAAAAATATGAATTTATACATGCTGGCAGTTCGTCTCTGATCGGGATGTCCACAACTCAACACTGCTCTCACAACTCAAGCCTAGACTGGACTCGATCTAGACGAGCCCTCCGGCACAACCGGGTCTATCCTGTCACCTGTGCAATGAACTACAATCGCGCTAAGCAGAAAGCTTAGTGGTACAAACCTTGATTCAATATAAATCAATGCGATGCTCATACATAATACATATGAATATGTCAACTCATTACATTATATATTTCAATATATTAATCATTTGCATCACATTTCATAATTCACATTAAAACAAAGACAAACATGGGCCCAAAATGAAACTAATATGCTATTCAAAGTCCAGAGTTACTGCTTTGGTCCATAATAACACCATATGTCTAGCCCCGTAGGCAATATATATCCATGGATTGTAACAGACCCAGTCTCTTGGACCTCAACCCTGCTAGACCCTAGGGCCCCAGTTTCTTGGTCCTCAACCCGGCTAGACTGTTACATTTTTTGAGGCTTACGACCCAGTCTTTTCACCTCAAAAACATCATATTTCACATTTTTCAACTGGACTTGGCTTACGACCCGGTCTTTTCACCTGTCCAGCAATTCATAGGCATGCCGCCAAACCCAGAACTCTGAAAATTGAATAACATACTAGGCACACAATTAATTCATTTATCTCATTTCATTTCTCATAATCAAAATAGGCTCATTGCCTAATAATAATATCATCTTTTCTCATTCTTCTATCTCATCTCATTATTGATTGGTTACATTATGTTTTCACATCTCATATCACCTATTTCCACATTTCTTTTCATATACAATACTTTACTCAATTGCATTGATACATCAATAAAATTCACATTATGCATATCACAACATATAACTCAATCATCAACAATGTATCAAGTAACTTAACACATTTCTAACTAAATGTGTTAAGTCCCAATGTCATATAAATGTATGCAATCATTAAAAGTTTATACTTACCTCTTAAGGCAACAACACCACTCTATCAACTCCTCTTCCAAGATAACTCTCAACACTTGAATAAAGGTAGCTCAACTCTCTTCAAAACCTAATCCAAAGGTGATCATACACAAGAAGAAAATAAGAAAGAGAGCTATCTAGGGCAAACTCTACACTTGACATGCTCTGCAACACGGGCGTGTCCTTGACCATGCCCTAAACTCACAACACAGAAGCTTTGACACGCTCAGTGACATGGGCGTGTCACTGGCCATGTCAATCCTCCAACAACACAGAAGTTGTGACATGCTCAGTGACATGGGCATGTCACTGCTCGTGTCACCAACCCAGAAAGTAGAACCAACGACACGCCCAAAGACATGGCCGTGCTCCTGGGCGTGGCAGGCCAAAAACCCTGAAATCGACACCAACAAAGCCACAACCAACACTCATCTTCCAATAGCCAAATCAACCACACATAACTCAACCAAAACCATCAACAACTCAAAAATACTTGACTAAACCTTAAAACAACTCAATCACAAACATCAAACACAAACACAAACACCACCATATAACACAATTCAAACTCACAACACACACAACTCTTGTCTCTTCAATTCAAACCCAAAAATCAAATTTACTAAGACAAAACACTTCAAACACACCAAAATAACCATAAACACATCTACAACAACCATTCAACAAACCCAAGAACATAAACTCAAAAGAAAACCAAGAAGCAAGTTGGAAACTTACCAAAAGTGAAGAAAATCCTTAAAACTCCAACTTGATCTCTTGAAAACCTTCAATCTTTTGAGCTTGGAAGTAACAAAAAATCTCTTCTCCTTTGGTTGATAAGGGTGGCCGGCTAAAGAGAAGGAAAGAAGAAGATGAAGGTGAACAAGGAAGAAGAATGAAAGAAAGAAAGAAGGAAAGAAAGAAAGAAAGTCAACACTCTTCAACTACTCTCTCCTCAAAACACTCTCCATCTTACATTTAAACAATAAAATATTCACCCACTAACTTCATCATCCACTAACTTAAATAAATCCATTTAATTAATCAAAATATCTCTTTTGACTTCTAAGACCCAATGACTTGTATATATATTGTTTTTATCTCCATATACATAACATATACACTTTAAATTATTTAATCCAATACAACAATTAACACTCCAAAATTTTAGGATATACTTTGGGATATTACAATTCTCCCCCTCTAAAAAGAAATTTCATCCTCGAAATTACCTGTTCTCAAGTCTAGAATAATTGAGGATACTGATCTCGCATCACTTGCTCACTCTTCCAAGTTGCCTCTTCTCTACCATGATTCTTCCAAAGAACCCTCACAATTGGCACTTTCTTATGTCTCAACTCTTTCACTCCATGTGCTAAAATGACCACTGGTTCTTCTTCAAATGTCAGATCCGGACTCACCTCAATGGATTCCACTGACAAAACATGAGATGGGTCTGACCTGTACCTTCGTAGCATAGATACATGGAAGACATTGTGAATTTTATCCAACTCAGGAGTCAAAGCTAATCGATAAGCCACTGGTCCAACTCTCTCCAGTTCGCAAGGTCCAATGAAACGAGGACTTAACTTCCCTTTGAAGCGAAATCTCAAAATTCTCTTCCAAGGAGACACTTTTAAAAATACTTTATCTCCAACATCAAACTCTATGTCTCTCCTTTTCAAATCTGAATAGGAATTCTGCCGATCTGAGGCTGCTTTCAACCGATCCCGAATTATTTTCACTTTCTCTTCTGTCTCATTAATCAAATCGCGACCAACCAATTTGCCTTCTCCAACTTCATTCCAACATAGAGGCGTCCTGCATCTTCTTCCATAAAATGCCTCATAAGGTTCCATTCTAATACTAGATTGATGACTGTTGTTGTAAGCAAATTCCATTAATGGCAAGAGTTTGTCCCAACTTCCAAAGAAATCAATGATACAGCTTCTCAACATGTCCTCTAAAATCTGTATCACTCTCTCTGACTGCCCATCTGTCTGTGGATGAAAAGCAGTGCTAAAGTGCAATCGAGAACCCAAAGCAGCATGCAAACTCTTCTAAAACCTTGAAGTAAACCGAGGATCTCGAGCATTCACTAAAGAAATTGGGACTCCGTGCAATCTCACTATCTCACTGATATACAGCTCAGCCAACTTCTCAAGAGAATAGTTCATCCAAACTAGAAGGAAATGAGCTGCCTTCATCAACCGATCAACAATCACCGAAATTGCATCATGCCTCTTCTGAGTCAATGGCAAACCAGTCACAAAATCCATTGTTACACGCTCCCACTTCCATTCAGGCACTGATAAAGGTTGAAGCAACCCTGTTGGAACTTGGTGCTCGGCCTTCACTCTCTGACAAGTGAGACACTTGGATACAAACTCCGCTATATCCCTTTCATACCTGACCACCAATAATATTGCTTTAAATCATGATACATCTTAGTACCCCCAGGGTGCATAGCAAAAACTGACTGATGTGCTTCCTCTAAAATAATCTTTCTCAATCTTGCATCATTAGGAATACACAGTCTATCTTTAAACCAAAGGCTGCCATCATCTCTCACAAGAAAATCTCGGCTCTCTCCTTTTTAGCATTCTGACACAACTTTCTGAATTTTCTCATCAGCCAATTGAGCCTCTTTAATCAGATCCAACAACACCGGTCTCAACTGCAATTGAGCCAACAATGCACCATCATCACATGATTCAAAACTAGCATGCAACGCTCTCAACTCAACAAGCAACTAGAGCAAATAAGCAGTCAAACCTGCCAAAGACATCCGACTCAAGGCATCAGCAACAACATTCGCCTTCCCAGGATGATAATCAATCAAATAGTCGTAGTCTTTAATCAATTCCAACCACCATCTCTGCCGAAGATTCAGCTCTCTCTGAACACCCAAGTATTTCAAACTCTTATGATCCGTATAGATAAAACACTTCTCCCCATACAAATAGTGTCACCAAATCTTCAAAGCAAAAACTATAGCTGCTAACTCCAAATCATGTGTCGTGTAATTCAACTCATGCGGCTTCAACTGCCAAGAAGCATAAGCTATGACTCTACCCTCTTGCATCAAGACACATCCTAAACCATTATGTGAAGCATCACTGTAAATCACATATGGTTTATCTTCCACAGGCAAGGTAAGAACAGGAGCTTGAGTCAACATCTCCTTCAACTGCTCAAAGCTTGCTTGACACTAATCTATCCACACAAAACTAACTCCTTTCCGAATTAATCTGGTGAGTGGAGTAGCTATCAAAGAAAAACCCTTCACAAATCGTCGATATTAGCCTGCCAAACCCAGAAAACTTCTAACTTCAGTCACTGACTTCGGTGGACTCCAATTCAAAATGGCCTCAACTTTACTCGGATCAACTCTAATACCATCTGCTGAAACTACATGACCGAGAAAAGTCACTTGATCAAGCCAAAACTCACACTTCAACAGCTTAGCATACAACTGCTTCCCTCTCAAGGTCTGCAATACAATCTGCAAGTGCTCGTCATGCTCCTCCTTATTATACGAATATACCAAAATATCATCAATAAAGACCACCTACAAACTGATCTAGATAGGGTCTAAACACCCTATTCATCAAATCCATAAAAGCTGCAGGTGCATTTGTCAATCCAAAAGGCATTACCAAAAACTCATAATGCCCATACCTTGTGCAGAAAGCTGTCTTAGGAACATCTTCCTCTCTGATTCTCAACTGATGGTACCCTGATCTCAAATCAATCTTGGAGAAAACTGCTGCTCCCTTCAACTGATCAAAGAGATCATCTATTCTAGGCAAAGGATACTTATTCTTGATGGTCACTTTATTCAACTGCCTATAATCAATGCACAATCTCAAAGTACCATCCTTCTTCTTCACAAACAAAACAGGAGCTCCCCAAGGAGAAACACTAGGGCAAAAAAACCCTTTATCTAACAACTCCTGTAACTGCACCTTCAACTCTCTCAACTCAGCAGGTGCCATTCGATAGGGAGTAATAGAGATGGAAGTGGTACCAAGCAACAAATCGATACCAAACTCAACCTCTCTCTCAGGGGGTAACCCTGACAACTCCTCAGGAAACACATCTGGTAATTCAGCAACTATGGGTATACTATCAAGTTGAGAACCCACTATTTTGGTATCTACAACATGAGCAAGATAAGCATCACACCCTTTCTGAATCATCCTCCTAGCTGCAACAACTAAAACAAACATGGATACAAGTTGTCTGTGCTCACTAGATACCATCACATCTCTACCATCACCGGTTCTCAGGGTAACACACTTCTTCTGACAATCTACTACATCTCCATGCTTAGACAACCAATCCATGCCTAAAATTAAATCATACTCCTTAAAAGGCATTTCAATCAAATCACCAAGAAACTCCTCATCCTGAACAACAACTGGACTATCTCGGTGCACCTTACTCACCACAACACTATGCCCTAAAGGATTTGTCACCAAGACACCAAATCCTAGGGACTCAGAATGTAATACAGACACAGGCAAGATGGATGCACTTATATATGAATGAGTAGATCCTGGATCAATCAAAGCAAGAACTGAAATGTCAAATAAAGAAAATGTACCCGCAATGACAGCTGAAGCATCCGGCTACCTCTGCATCACGTACACTCGCTAAGAAGGCCCAGCCTCATCTGGCCTACTGCCTCCAGATGTAGAGGCCCCTCTCTCACTGAACCCAAGTCTACCACCTCTACTAAAACCTCTGCTACTACGACCTCCTCTCACTCTAGGTCGAGAAACTGCAAAATTTGCCTGCCTATCCTCCTGTTGCTCAGGACAATCTCTGATGAAATGGTCTGGTGACCCCCATCTGAAACATACCCCCGAAGTACTCCTACACCTGCATTCACCTCCGTGTGCTCTACCACAATGAACACAAACAGGTGGAACAGATCTCTGAGCCACTGGGGTTGGTGCACTAGCCACAGAAACTGTAGGTCTCAATCTCGGCCTCTGATGTGGTACTGATCTAACAGGCTGCCTCTGGCCCCTACTGAACCTCTGAAAATGACCTCCTCGACCTCTCTTTGCAGATGAAGACTCCGCCTCAAACTGGAGTCTCCTAACTCAGGTCTCCTCTTCAGTAGCAGCTGCTGCAATAGCCTGTGCTCTTTCAACACTTCTGGCTGCTGCAACAAGCTGGGAAAGATCCTGATACCGGGAACCAGCAACAATACACATAATGGAGGGCCTCAACCCCTCCTCAAATCTCCGGCACTGATCTATCTCATCTAAAATAATCCCACCGGCATAATGACTCAACCGGATGAACTCTATAATATACTCTGTCATCGTCCGGTTATCCTGCCTCAGATTTAGAAACTCCATCTTCTTAGCATCCTTATACTCCCTCGGAGTATACTTCTGTTCAAACTCCCGCAGAAAATCACCATAAGACAAAGTCGGTGGATCATCCATGGCATGGAGAACGGACTTCCATCAATCATAAGCATCTCTCTGCAGAAGAGATCTAGCGTAATTAAACTTCTCTTCAGGAGTGGCTTGCAACTGGATAAATATCCTCTAAACTCTATCCAACCACTGCTCAGCTACAGCAGGATCTGTAGTACCAAAGAAGTCCTCAGCTCCGAATTTCCTTAATTTATCATACTGCCTCATCGGTACTTGCTGCTGTGGTGGTGGTGGCGGCTGCTGCACTGGAGCTTGCCTCAACAAATCTACTACATGCCGTAACCAAACTGGTGGCATCTCATCAGCAGCTGGTCTCTCTAGCACATGAGCAGGTGCCTCTCCAGCTATTTCCACCCTAGCTCCATCTCTACCCTCAACAGGAGCTACACTCTCAGCACTACCTTCTACAGACTGACATGACTGAGATGCCATCACTAACTATATCTGCAAACACAGCATAAAATACCTTATCACAGACCAGAAACTACCAGTGCCAATGCATGTATCTTATTTAAAATCAAAATTTTAAAATCAAAATTTTCTTTTTCTTACAATTCACCTAGGTTGAGAACCTCAAACCTAGGCTCTGATACCAAAACAGTTGTAACACCCCCACACCCAATATACGCACACCGCATACGCCCGCACAACAAGCGATATACGCATACCGGATAAACGGGTGCTACGATTCATTTCTAAACAACCCAAAACTTTAGTCTTTAACATATAAGCATCATAAGTCAGTCCGAATAAACTTAAAACATTCAACCTATATTATAAATAGTAATAGAGAAAATATTTCTTCATTAAAATACATATATATATAACATTAGTACCCAAAACCTTATCTAAAATAGTGTGTTCAAAATATTTGTTAATTAAGCAGCGGAAAATACATATGTTTACATCAAAATCAATAAGTACAAAAATATGAATTTATACATGCTGGCAGTTCATCTCTGATCGTGATGTCCACAACTCAACACTGCTCTCACAACTCAAGCCTAGACTCGACTCGGTCTAGACGAGCTCTCCGGCACAACCGGATCTACCATGTCACCTGCGCGATGAACTACAATCGCGCTAAGCAGAAAGCTTAGTGGTACAAACCTTGATTCAATATAAATCAATGCGATGCTCATACACAATACATATGAATATGTCAACTCATTACATTATATATTTCAATATATTAATCATTTGCATCACATTTCATAATTCACATTAAAACAAAGACAAACATGGGCCCAAAATGAAACTAATATGTTATTCAAAGTTTAGAGTTACTGCTTTGGTCCATAATGACACCATGTGTCTAGCCCCATAGGCAATATATATCTATGGATTGTAACAGACTTAGTCTCTTGGACCTCAACCTGGCTAGACCCTAGGGCCCCAGTTTCTTGGTCCTCAACCCGGCTAGACTGTTACAGTTTTTGAGGCTTATGACCCAGTCTTTTCACCTCAAAAACATCATATTTCACATTTTTCAGCTGGACTGGGCTTACGATCCGGTCTTTTCACCTGTCCAGCAATTAATAGGCATGCTGCCAAACCTAGAACTCTGAAAATTGAATAACATACTAGGCACACAATTAATTCATTTATCTCATTTCATTTCTCATAATCAAAATAGGCTCATTGCCTTATAATAATATCATCCTTTCTCATTCTTCTATTTCTTCTCAATATCGATTGGTTACATTATGTTTTCACATCTCATATCACCTATTTCCACATTTCTTTTCATATACAATACTTTACTCAATTGCATTGATACATCAATAAAATTCACATTATGCATATCACAACATATAACTCATTCATCAACAATGTATCAAGTAACTTAACACATTTCTAACTAAATGTGTTAAGTCCCAATGTCATATAAATGTATGCAATCATTCAAAGTTTGTACTTACCTCTTAAGGAAACAACACCACTCTATCAACTCCTCTTCCAAGATAACTCTCAACACTTGAATAAAGGTAGCTCAACTCTCTTCAAAACCTAATCCAAAGGTGATCATACACAAGAAGAAAATAAGAAAGAGATCTATCTAGGGCAAACTCTACACTTGAAACGCTCTACAACACGAGCGTGTCCTTAACCGTGCCCTAAACTCACAACACAGAAGCTTTGACATGCTCAGCGACATGGGCGTGTCACTGGCCGTGTCAATCCTCCAACAACACAGTAGCTATGACATGCTCAGTGACAAGGGCGTGTCACTGGCCGTGTCAATCCTCCAATAACATAGAAGTTGTGACATGCTCAGTGACATGGGCGTGTCACTGCCCGTGTCTCCAACCTAGAAAATAGAACCAACGACACGCCCAAAGACATGGCCGTGCTCCTGGGAGTGTCAGGCCAAAAACCCTGAAATCGACACCAACAAATCCACAACCAACACTCATCTTCAAATAGACAAATCAACCACACATAACTCAACCAAAACCATCAATAACTCAAAAATACTTGAGTAAACCTTAAAACAACTCAATCACAAACATCAAACACAAACACCACCATATAACACAGTTCAAACTCACAACACACACAACTCTTGTCTCTTCAATCCAAACCCAAAAATCAAAGTTACTAAGACAAATCACTTCAAACACACCAAAATAACCATAAACACATCTACAACAACCATCTAACAAACCCAAGAACATAAACTCAAAAGAAAACCAAGAAACAAGTTGGAAACTTACCAAAAGTGAAGAAAATCCTTAAAACTCCAACTTGATCTCTTGAAAACCTTCAATCTTTTGAGCTTGGAAGCAACAAAATCTCTTCTCCTTCGGTTGATAAGGGTGGCCGGCCAAAGAGAAGGAAAGAAGAAGATGAAGGTGAATGAGGAAGAAGAAAGAAAGAAAGAAAGAAGGAAAGAAAGAAAGAAAGTCAACACTCTTCAACTAATCTCTCCTCAAAACACTCTCCACCATACATTTAAACAATAAAATATTCACCCACTAACATCATCATCCACTAACTTAAATAAATCCATTTAATTATTCAAAATATCTCTTTTGACTTCTAAGACCCAATGACTTGTATATATATTGTTTTTATCTCCATATACATAACATATACACTTTAAATTATTTAATCCAATACAACAACTAACTCTCCAAAATTTTAGGGTATACTTTGGGATTTTACACGCTTAACCTGGGACCAGGTAAAATAACATTAGTATGCTTTAAATTTATGTAAAAGCTTACTTACCTTATGTTATTTCGCAGGTGAATTTGGCCTGGTGGAGCCTAGAAGAGCGAGCAAACTAGTCTCCTTTGATGAGGGCTGCACTATCTTTCCAACATTCTCGCCGAATTATTGCTGGCCCAGTGTCTAGTTGCTAGTTTGTCGAGGAGAGAGTTTATGAATGGTTTCTTAGTCCAAAGTAGCGGAGGTTTTCGATGCAAATCCCAGAATATACTTTAAATATTATGTCAATGCCGGAGGATGCATGGTGGTCGGCCCTATATGGTTATGATGCCAAGTCATTTCTCCTTTTACCGGGTCCATTTTATGCCTATTTCATTCAAAGAAGACTCTTGAACTTTGATGTATCTACTGTTGGTGTGTAGGAGATTTTTGACGAAAATGAGGGTAGAGATGAAGAAGAACATCATGGCACTGCAGAAGAGTCTATTCCACATCTCGGGGTCAGTGCTTCTTAGGTAAATGGCCGTGTCACCTGAGTGTGTCATCTTCTGTTTCTCCTCTGGTCTTTTTTGTTCTTTGAAGATGAGAGTGACATGGTCAGTGGCTTGGCCATGTCTCCTGAATGTGTCAGCTTCTGTGTTTTTTCTTTGGTTCTTCTTTGTTCTTGGCTTAAGATGGGACACGGCCAAGCTTCTGGTCGTGTCATGTGACACGGCCAGTGACTTGGCTGTGTTGCCTACCAGTGTCACCTACTATTTCTTTTCCTTCTTTGCTTGGTCCTTTTTGACTTTACCCCTTAGGTGAGACACGACCAGTGGCTTGGACGTGTCTCCTGCCCGTGTCCTATTCTGCCAAGATGTCATTTGAGGTGACACGGCCAAGCTTGATTTGGCTTGGCCATGTCTTGCTTGATCCATGCTCTTCTTTCCTTGTTTTGATCTTCCAAGGGGTTTTTGCACTTTAACCACTTTTCCCTTGCAACTGCTTTTTTTTCCTTGATTCTTTAATGACTGTTGCAGGCTGTTGGCTTATTTGATCATAAGGCTGGACCTTCTTTTACTGCCCCTTCATTTGCTCATTCTAGCCCACCAGATATGCCATCTCATCCGCAGGGCTTTTGGATGAAGGCCTTGTACGTTTCTTATTTCATAGTAATTTATGCTATATGTATGCTCTTACCTTTTCCTTTACCTTAGAAGAAGGAACACAAAAGAGTTGGGATCTGCTATACAAGGCCTTCATCCAACAATATGGATACAATGTTGAAATGGAAGTTACCTTAATGGAAGTGGAGTCCATTAGACAAAGGCTAAATGAGAATTTTGTGGACTATGTGAAAAGATGGAAAAATAAGGCCGCTTTGCTCAAGAAAAGGCCGATGAATCCGATCAAATAAAGATGATTATGAGAGAGGTGCTGCCTAGTCTTCATGAAAGGATGTCTCATACACTCATCCATGATTTCAATGATCTCCTCCAAGCTGGTCTGCAAATTGAAGAATGGGAAAGAGAGAAGAACTATTTTTCAACAAGAAGGAACGAGAAAGGAAACTATCAGTCTGGTAACCAAAGCATGCAAAAGGCAGTCGTATTAATGCTACTAGCCAAGGAACAAGGAGGCAGTTTTTAGAATTGGGGAAATCGATGTCTTGGGTTCTCAATAAGCTTAAAGAAAGGGATTGTTACAACCCTTAAATCCTTGTCATTTGCCTAACCCTCTCCCACCTAATTTCGACACTAAAGCATTTTGTCAGTTTCATCAAATGCAAGGGCATAACATGGATAGATGTGTGAGGTTGAGGCATGAGATCAAAATTTTGATTGATAGTGGAAAGCAACCCGAGCCCAACAAGCCGAACACCTAAGACAATCTATTACCAAGGTTTAATAGAGTATCACCACCGGCAACCTTCATGATTGGAGGAGGTTTGCACGAAAGTTTTGTCATGTCTTCTTTCCAAGATGTGGGTGGAGAAGCAACCAAAGAAGAAGAGGTATTTGACGAGATTAAACAAGCTATGGTGGGTAAAGAAGTAGCAATTTGTGTTTTGAATGGGTTTTGGGACTCAAGCAATAGTGATGATGATCTTGCATCCAAGAAGGAGGAATGGACCTGGTCTAAGCCCGAAGAAGATGAAGTAATGAACACTAGATCCGGTAAGCCTTATGCAAGGCCACCACCTAAAGAGGTAGAAGTTAATAAAGGAAAGGAAGTTCAAGTAGGGAATAAAGAAGATGAAGATGATACCGCACTCAAACAATTGAAAAAAACCCATGCAAGTGTTAGCATTTGGGATTTATTATTTACTTCTAAAAAGCACCAAGAAACTATGGCCAAGGCCTTGGCCAGCTTGCCAATTTCCACCTCCATAACACCAGAAGAGCTGATCAACTTCATAAAAATTGAGGGAGTAATGAAATCTGAAGATATTCAAGAGAAGAGTGAAGTTAATATGGGAGCGGTATCTTTCTCAGATGCAAATTTACCAGAAGAGGGGAGAGATCACATCCGCCATCTCTTTATTAAAATAGAAATCAAAGGGAAAAGGACTCCATATGTAATGGTTGATGATGAGTCTGCCATAAATGTTTGTCCACTTAAAATATTACCAAAACTAGCTATGTCAACAAGGCATCTAAACCCAACCGAGGTAACCGTTCGGGCATATGACAACTCCAAGAGACATGCCGAAGGAACTTTCAAAGCTGCTGTCAAGGTTGGTCCAACTGAATCTATTGTTGAATTTGTTGTTTTGGACATACCTGTTACCTTTGCCCTACTCTAGGATGACCATGGTTTCATCCTCTTAGTGGAGTTCCTTTCGTCCTTCATCAAAAGATCAAGTTCCCTAATGAAGAAGAGACAGTGGTCATCGAGGCCAAAGATAATGAGGTTGTTAATGCTCTAATGATTGAGAGGTCTCTCAATGGCTTCCAAATAGCTGCAATTTCTGATGATGAAGCAGTGGACTCTAAGGTCTTAAACATGATGAAGAGTATGAACTACCTTCCCGGAGCTAGTCTTGGAAAGGGCAAGGCCAGTTTGACAAAGCTTCCAGATTTCAAAACTCAAACCTCCAAGAAAGGGTTGGGATATGATGAAGTCAACAAAGATGTCCAGCCAAAGAAGAATGAGAAGATGAGTTTCCTGCCACTTGAAAAAATCTTTGTCAAAGCTCCAGACATGGGACCACTTCAAGGAAAGCTCGAGCCAATCATGTTCATGGGAAAGTTGATCCCGGGTTTTAAAATTTTTGCAAATGTTGCCAAGCTAGTGGAGCAAGTAAAGAAAGAGCTCACCCTGCCAGCCAATAAAGAGTCCAATCCGGAAGAAAAGAAGGAAGCTGTCCTGAAAGCCGAGAAGACTCTGGAGGAGATTGATGCCCTGGTTGAAGAGAAGTTTGAAGACATTCTGCCTTATGATTTTGAGAACAATGATTTTGATTTTGATTTTAATTTGTCTGCTTTGTAAGAGGATGATGATGTTTTCTTTTCAAAAATGAATGCAATAAAGTCTGATTTTGCTTACTTGTGTGATGTTTCTCCTGATGGTTGCATACATTCAAATAGCAGTTACATGAGCATCTTTAATATTAATTCTGTTGACACACAATCATTAAATTTGGGAACAATCGAAAATCCTAAAAACATTAGCATAGCTTCCGACCTTACTCCTGATGAGAGAGAGAGATTTGAAAAAATATTCAAAAAAAATGAAGAAGTATTTGCTTGTTCTTATGAGGATATGCTTGGAATAGATAGAGACATAGCCCAACATCTTATTCCTACTTACACTCACATGAAACCTGTCAAACAAAAGCTTAGGTGATTAAGACTTGAGTGGGCTGAATTGGTTAAAGAAGATGTCACTAAACAAATACAAGTAAAGTTCCTTAAAGTGATAGAATATCCAGATTGGCTAGCCAACATAGTACCTGTGCCAAAGAAAGATGGAAGAATAAGGGTCTGTGTGGACTATAGAGATTTAAATAAGGCTTCCCCTAAAGATGATTTTCCTTTCCCTCATTTAGATGTTCTCATTGATGGTGCAGCCTCTAGCGTGCTACACTCATTTGCAGATGGATTTTCTACATACAAGCAAGTGTTAATGGCCCAAGAGGATAAAGCCAAAACTGCTTTCACTACTACATGGGGTATATTTTATTATATGGTGATGCCGTTCGGCTTAAAGAATGTTGGAGCAACATACCAACAGGTGTCCACCACACTATTTTCATGACATGATGCATAAAGAATTTGAAGTATATGTTGATGATATGATGGTGAAATAAGATACAAGGGAACAACACTTCCAAAACTTAGAATTATTCTTCGATAGAGCATTGAAATATAAGCTAAGATTAAACCTGAAGAAGTGTGTGTTCGGGGTTACCTCAGGCAAATTGTTAGGACATGTGATTGGTCTGAATGACATTGAGATTAATCCTGACAAAGTTAAAGCAATCAGAGATATGCCAGCCATTAAGACGGAGAGAGAAGTTCGGGGATTCATTGGTACATTACAATACATTAGCAGGTTTATAGCAAAGCTCTCAACAATCTGTGAGCCTATCTTCAAATTACTTAAAAAGAATCAGCCAGCCCTGTGGAATGCAGAGTGTCAAAAGGCCTTTGAGCGAATAAAAGAGTATATACTAAATCCACATGTTTTAAAACTGCCTAAACCCGGTAAACCCTTGTTACTATACTTAGTAGTAGAAGAAGAGTCAATAGAAGCCATGCTAGCCCAAGCAGATGAATCAGGGATTAAGCATGCAGTTTATTATTTGAGTAGAAGGCTCCTACCTTATAAAATTAAGTATAGTATCATTGAAAAGACCTGTATAGCTGTGGTTTGATCTTCTAAGAAGTTGCGACATTACTTTCAATCTTATAGTGTGTAAGCAATTTCCAGATTGGATCTAATGAAGTACTTAAGGGAGACACCCTCTTTGATTGGGAAGTATGGTCGATGGTTAATAATATTGGAAGAATTTGAGATTGAGTATGTAACCAGAAAAACAATCAAAGGTGGAACAGTGGCAAAATTCCTGGCCCAACAACCATTACCGGATAGTGAAGAGGTAATCTTGAAATTTCCAGATGAACATTTAGAGGCAATTGAAGTACAAGGGTGGAAAATGTATTTGATGGAGCAGTAAACAGGAAAGGAGTAGGTTTGGGAGTCATACTAGAATTGCCCGAAGGGGAACTTATCCCTTTAGCCAAAAAGTTGAAATTCAGGGCAACCAATAATATGGTGGAGTACGAAGCATGTATCTTTGGTTTGGAATCCCTAATGATTATGAAGGTGGATAAGGTGAAAGTTTTTGGCGATTCATTGCTAGTAGTATCCCAAGTAAATGGAGAGTGGGAGTTCAAAGAAGAGAAATTAAAATCATACCACCATTACTTGACCATGATGAAGAAGAACTTTAAGGAGTGTAGGTTTATATACCTAGCAAGAGAAGAAAACCAGATGGTTGATGCCCTAGCCATATTGGCTTCGGTATGGGAAAATCCTATCAACTTATTCCTCAAACCTCTAATTTTAACCAGTTCATCAACTCCTTGCTATAAATATGAGACAATCACGGAAATTGATGCAGGCCATGATGCATGGTATGATACTATAAGATGATTTTTAGAGGAAAGGGAATACCCGTTGGGGGCAACAAAGAATGAAAGAAGAGCCATAAGGCGGTGGTCTTTGCAATACATCACCTTTCATGGAAAGTTATATCGAAGATGGCCTGATGGGGTACATTTGAGATGCTTGAGGAAGCCTGAAGTGGAGCATATCATGTCAGAAATACATGCAGGAAGTTGCGGTCTGCACATGAGTGGTTTGGCCCTAGTTAAGAAGATAATTCGACAAGGTTACTACTAGTTGACCATGGAGAGAGATTGTATTGAGTTCATAAAGAAGTGCCAACAATGTCAGATGTATGGTAACTTGAATCACATGCCACCTGAAGAATTGCATTCTATGTCTTCACCCTGGCCCTTTGCCACTTGGGGTATCGACATTATAGGAGAGATACATCCGACAGCCTTAAACAGTCACCATTTCATCATAGTAGCTGTAGATTATTTTTCGAAATGGGTAAAAGCTGAATTCTTCAACAAACTGGGGGCAAGTCAAATGGCTAGATTTATTGAAAAGAACCTCATCTGCAGGTATGGGTCCCCGCACAGTGTGATATCAGACAATAGGGTACAATTTCAAGGAGAATTTAAGGACTTATTCTCAAAGTACTAAATCCATCATCACCGATCTTCTCCTTATAGACCAAAGGCAAATGGTGCGATAGAAGCAACAAATAAGACAATTAAGCATATCCTATCCAAGATGACCAAGACATACAGGGACTAGTCAGAGTTGCTTCCTTTTGCTTTGTGGGAATATAGAACAAGTGTGCGAACACCTACTGTAATGACACCGTTCTCCTTGGTTTACGTGATGGAAGTAGTATTGCCAATTGAAATTGAGATCAAGTCATTAAGAGTGATCTTGGAAGCTGAACTTCCTGAAGCAGAATGGGCAGTGAGCAGATACACACAGTTAGCTTTACTAGAGGAGAGAAGGTTAAAAGCACTGTATCATCATCAACTGTATCAAAGGAAGATAACTCGGGCCTACAGTAGAAGGATTAAGATCAGAAAACTCAGAGTCAGGGGTTTTATGTTGAAACAATGTAAGCCTAATATATCTAATCCAAGAGGGAAGTTTAGGCCTAGCTGGGAAGGGCCATATGTTGTAAAACAAGTCATGAATAAGGGTGAAGTGAAGCTATCAGACATGGACGGGAACGAGTTTAGTGAACCAGTGAACATTGATAGGTTGAAGAGATTTTATGTATAAAAAATAAAAAAAAATAAAGAAAAAAAGAAGAAGAAGAAAAAAAGAGCTCGCTAGGTTGAAAACCCAAAAGAGCGGCCTAGGCAAAATTTAGAGTAGTCCGCTAGTTCCGAAAACCAGAAAGGGCGGGCTAGGCAACAATTAGGGCTAAATGAGAGAAAATTGTCAATTAGAAAACCCAAAAGGGCTAGTTGGCAACATCAGTGATCTTGTGTATGCTGGCTTTATGTTTGGTTGTTCCCCAATTTAATAAAATAGAAATAATATTAAAATTGTTCTATGTTAACTGTTATAAGTATTTGACCAGATATGGATGAAATAAATAAACACAATAGCAAAAGGTGATGACAAATTATAAAAGGAAAAGAAGCATCTTTTATTACTTTTATTATTATTTTTTCATCCTAACAATACACTTTCTAAATTGCAAAATGTAAAATCTATGGCAGACGATAAGTGTAACGCGCATGCCAGCATTGCTTCAGCCGATCCAAGTAGGCTTCAGTCAAGCAAGGCATGTCTAAATTGGGAGTAAATTCAGAATTGCGAGGCTCAGCTCCATACTGATGGCTAAGCTGGCAAAGATCATAACAAGTACCTCGATGAAGAGTAGCAAGAGGAACATACATCAAGTATGTCCGCATGGTGATATGAGAAATCTTCCACCAAGGTACCAACCAATGGATGTTGACTTCAACGCGTGAGTGGATCCAGTCAACCCAGTAAGCATATGAAGAACCAGGATGGAGTAGTTTTCTAGCGGAATGATGCCATGGTAGGTATTTAGTAAAATCCATGGATGGAGTATCAAGCAAGCAGAGATGCTCCAGAAGCCAAATCTGTGAGGGAAAATTAAATTAGAAAAAAAAGAGTCCGCTATGCAAGGGCAGCTTAGACAAAAATTAGGATAGCTCGCTAGTTTCGAAATCCCGCATAGGCGGACTAGGCAAAAATTGGAGTAATATAAAATATAATAAAAAAGTGGTTCGCTAAGTTGAAAACCCGCAAGGGCGGCTTAGGCAAAAATTAGGATAGCTCGCTAGTTTCAAAAACCCGCATGGGCAGACTAGGCAAAAATTAGAGCAATATATAAAAAAAAAGAAGAAGAAGAAAGAGAAAACCTAAATTGAAAACCCAAAAGGGCAGTTTAGGTAATTACCTAAAGCAACAATGGACTCCTGATCAGTCTCTTTGACGATCCTGATTTAAGTTAGTCTAATCCAACTAAAGTCTCGGCTAAGATCACGGGTATCGGCAACAAGCCTCCTTCTATTTGGTCCATGATGTCCAATACTCATGGATCAATATCCCCAACAGAAGAATTAAGCAAGAATTGGCCAAGCAATCATTGACAAAGCATATGTCCCCATGCCTTAGTTGGAGCCAAATGAGAAAGACAAAAGTCAATTAAGGGAGCAAGAAGAATTTTCTCACTTCTCATCAACTATAGAACTTCGGGTTTTGAAAGTTGAAATAACATCTGCATCTTTTGTTGAGTCTTGAAAATCAATATGGGTAATGCCATTTGTTGATTGCTTGGATATCCAAGGATTGCCTCAAATTCTTCAATCAAGGGACATATTTAATAGCCATTAATTTTAAATGTCCTAGAATTCACATTCCAAAAAGAACCCACGACATGTAAAAAATAATGGTCCAATTTAACATTTTGAAAACACTTTAAAGTATCAATCTTTGACCAAGATATTTGTTTCCAATGAATGGCATTCATATTTTTAAATAGAACTTTTATTTTCTTCAAATGGAGTTCGGCCATTGTTGATGGAAGGCGGAAGGAAAATTAGAATTCTTAAAAGGAGGTTTTTTTTGTTTGCTTTTGTATGAAATTATGGCGTGAAAAGTGATTTATATAGGAGGATTATGCTATTCCAAAATTGATAAGGAAATCATGAGATCGAGATGCATGATGAAAGGGAATTGGCGATGAAAGTTCTTTAATTGCCGTGTTGCATTTGGTTTTAGTTAATTGGTGTGACTGTGAATGTGAAAAGAAAAATTATAGCGGAATAATGATAAAAAAAAGGAAAAAGAGAAAGAAAAAAAAAGTTGCAGTAAAGATAAAAATTATATATTTTAATTAGTATTTTGTTATACAATATTTCCTCAATTGATACAATATTCATACACCACTAAGAAGGAGGTGATAGATCATCAAATAAAGCTCTAAAAAAATCATCGCCTGTCGGAGGAGGCAAATCACCCGTCCCGAGTCCGCCCGAAGCAGGAGCATCATAATCTCTATTACCTTGGAGTTTCGATCTATAACAGTTCTCATCAGAAGTAGACGAAAGGATCTCATGGTCATCAGCTTGGGGGCCTCTAGATGAAGAAGCACCAGGATCTCTCATCCCCTGAAACTGGAAGTCTCAAAAATTTTACTCTGACTGATGGTACAAATTTTCAAAATGGGAAACAAGTTGACGACTACCGGTGTGAGTGGGGATTTTTGCCCCCACTCCCGGTGGAATGGTTCTTGCCACTTCGACACTGTTTAGGCTTGGGGCCTTAGAGAACACGGGCCTAAGTCTTGAGAAAATGGAGTCGACACCCGGACGGGCCAAGAAAAAGAAATGGGTGGATGACTCGATTCCTAAGGAATCCCCAACCTCCTAATGGGTTCGAAAAGTTGGGTACGTGTGGGGAAGGTGAGAAATGGCCCAACACGCCTACAATGCCCGGTTCATTGGAACCGGCCGGCCTCCTTTGCAGGTCTTAATATTATAAAATTCTTAAATATAACAATATTATCCATATTACATGCAACAATTAAAATAAAGCATCATTATATTAAAATCAAAGCAATGTCCAAACAAAGCAAATAAATGGATATCCATCCGAGGATGGAAACATGTCCTTGCATCATTCATGTCTAAACTAAATAGGACACCCACCCAAAGATGGAAAACATGTCCTTTAAATTGGTCCAAAATATAAAAGCAATTTTAAATTACATAGAAATTAATTAATGAGGTACCCATAAAGTGGAAACATACCTCTCACAATTTTAATACTAAAACAACCAAATAATAATCATAATAAGAAAGAGAATATCCATCCATGATAAATTAAATAAATCAAGCATTGAAATTAAATAATCAAACATCAAAACATATAATAAACTAAATAATCAAATCTAAAATTAAATAAAGTAATAAATATATAAATTTAGAATTTGTATCTTAGAATAGGTTTTTGGAATTAGGGTTTTTGAAATTAGGATTTAAATTGAGGCTTCATCATTTAGGGTTTAGGATTTTTTTGAGGTTGTTGTGATTATGAAATCTAGGGTTTAAGAAATTGTAAGGTTTCTATGAAACTAGGGTTTAGGAATTAAGTTATTGGAATTAGGGTTTGGGTCTAGGTTTGGGAATTAAGCAAGTGGAGTTTTTGGAATTAAAGGATCTTGACATTTCAGAATTTGATAAGGGCTTTGGTGTTTTGAATTTTGGAAATAGATTTTATAAATTTTTGTTCAAAATTTAGAAAAAATTTTAGGGTTTTGGAAAACTAAGAAAACAATTAGGGTTTTGGGAATTAATAAAACGATTTAAGGTTTTGGAAAATTGGAAAACTTATTAGGGTTTTGGGAATTAATAAAAAGATTTAAGGTTTTGGAAAATTGGAAAGCAAATTAGGGTTTTTGGAATTAATAAAACGATTTAAGGTTTTGGAAAATTGGAAAGCAGATTAAGTATAGAACTTTCAAGAACTGGATGGTCTTCCTCCTTTTTTCTCCAATTTTGATTGAATCTTTGGTTGGGTTGGACCAATTCAAGTCAAAATGTCCTTATGAACCAAATGGAAGCCTTTTGCTGCTTTAGGTAAAAGAGAACTCAATTGGCTTTCTGAACCGCCTTTTTAGGTTTTATCTTTCTTTTTTTTCTTTTTTTCTTTTGTCCCTTTTTTTTCTTTTTTTTCTTTTATTCTTTTTTTTCTTTTTTTTTCTTTTCTTCTTTCTTCTTTTTTTTCGGTCTAGCTCTAAAAGAGTTGTCTTTTTATACCAACTTAGTTTCCAATAATGGATGAGTGGAGTGACATAAATCTTCTTTAACAGGGATAAATCATTTGTTACTCTGATGTTGTCTTCATATATTGGAGATATTAGGAAAACTTCAACTGCCCTTATGGTTTTGATAACACCAACTATTTTTACAATCTTGGCTATGCATTCCATTCCCTGATCTTCTTGCCTCTTCACCTTAGTGATCATAAGACTTGTCAAAAGTATCACAACAGCTTAGGGTAGGTTATTGGGGTTTGTAAGCCAATGAAAAGAAAGCTTAAATTTTATGAAGGCTTAAAGGGACAACTAGGGATTGATATCTAATTGGGTGGATACTAGTTATTGGCTTGTCAAACAATGCCTAGACCATCTCTCTCTTAAATAAGTAAAGTTTAATTTCGCCTTGAAAGTTTGTCAAAGCATGTTCTAAGACTGACTAGGACCTAGACAAAGGTAATTATGCAGGAGCCCTCTCTAAGTAAGCATACACAACTCAATGTTATAGAGCAATTCCCTCACCTAGTAAAGTCATTCAAGTCATGATGCATAAATATATTAATTCACGAATTATCAAGCTAGATTCCTCATCGGTTGAGCACCAAAATGAACAAAGACCAAAAAAAAATTTGATGAAAGCAATTTATTCAAACAAATTTAAACTTGAAAAAATAATTGTTCAAATTAAATATTAAAGAAAGTAAAATTGAAAAGAAACATTCAAGCTAAGTAAAGTTTGTTGAGTTAAGCTTCTTTTCCTTTCACATCTTCAATATCTTCATCTTGAAAGGATGATAAAACTAAATCTTCTTCTAATCCTTTTCCTACCATGAAGGTTGCTGGTGGTGGCACTCTTCCAAACTTAGGCAAAGGGTTGTAATTGTTATTGGGCTTATCCGGCTCGGGTAGCTTACCACTATCAATCAAATCTTGGATCTCATGCCTTAGACGAGCACATTTATCTATTTTCATGCCCTTGCATTTGATGAAATTAACAGAAGGCCTCAGCATTGAAGTTTGGTGGCAGTGGATTATGTAGTGGTCAAGGAGCTAACGATTGCAACAACCCTTTCTTTTGTAGCTTGCTAAAAACCCAGGATAGAGGTTTCGCCAATTCTGAGAATTGTCTTTTATTTCCTTGACCAATCATATTAATATCAACTTCTTTTTGCGTGCTTTGATTTCGAGACTAGTAGTTCCCTTTCTCAATCCTTTTTATTAAAAAATGATTCTTCTCCCTTTCCCATTCTTCAATTTGTAGACCAGCTTGGAGAAGATATTTGAAATCACAGATGAGTGTATGAGACATCCTTTCATGAAGATTGGGCAACACCCCTCTCATAATCATCCTTATTTGATCAGATTCATCGGGCCTCTTCTTGAGCAAAGTAGCATTATTTCTCCACCTTTTCACATAGTCCACAAAATTCTCATTTGACCTTTGTCTAATGGACTCAACTTTCATTAAGGTAACTTCTAGCTCGACATTATACCCATATTGCTGAATGAAAGCCTTGTATAACATGTCCCAATATTTTTGAGTACTTTCCCCTAAGGTGTTAAACCAATTTTGGACAATAGGGTCTTATGAGAGCATAAAATATCTCAGAGTTTGAGCTTTAGTAGCTCGGGCAGACTGCGTGGCAGTGATATACTGCTTCACATGGAGATGGGGGTTTCCAGTACCATTGAACTTTGCAAAGGATGGCATCTTGAACTTATAAGGGACCTCCTCATCTTGTTCAAATAGTTTGTCGATCGCGAACATTTCTTCAGTTTTTAGTTTCTTCTCAAATTTCTTTTCTAAATCAGCAATCATCTTTTCAATATCAGAAGTTTCAGTTTTCTCCATAGCTGATCTTTCAACAATCTTCGGTTCTTTCTTCTTCTCTTGAGGATCTTGGTAGTATTGAGCCCAATCATCATCATTATCAATGATCACCTTATCATCATTAAAAACCACTTCACCAACTTTAGTCTTCCCTTTGTCCTTTGGCTTCTTAGTGCTAGCAGATGCTTCGGCATGATTTCCTAAAATTGTAACCAAATGGTTCTTCACGGTCTCAGCCAGGGCCTCTTTTATTTCTTCCATCTTGGCATTGAGGGCATCATCCACCATTTTTTGAATTTTTCCGGGCTCCATTGCTTTTGATGAACAAGTGATTGAGTCATTTCTAGATTCTTCGCTTCCGGCATAGGTCGGATTGCCGTAAGCTTTTGAACTATTGTAATCCAGGGCTGTGAGCCAGAAAGGATCAATGATATGAGATGCAAATGTATGCATGTATGCATGCATGCACAAACAATCAACTGACAAGGACAAATAGGATGTTCCTTCCAACCTTATAACATCCACATGTTTTGTTAGTTTTTGTCATAGATTTGTAGTTTGTTTATTATGATAATTATTGTTTTATTTAGGTATTTTGTTAGTTTTTATTGGTTTGTTTAGTGTTTTCATTAATTTTGATAGTTTTAGTTTATTTTAGTGTTTATGTTGTTTTTTATTTAGTTTTTAGTATAGTGTTTATGTTTTGTTGGTTATTGTTTATTTACTTTGTGCTTAAAGTTTGTCTGATGTTTTGTTTTAGGTTAAAAAGCCAAGGAACCAAGACTGAAGGAAAAATTGACAGTAGCTGACACTGGCAGAGGACACGGCCAAGTCACTGGCCGTGTCCCATACCAAGCTAAAGATGGAAATCAAGCACAGAGAGAGACACAAGCAAGGGACACGGCCAAGTCTTATGGCCGTGTCCCTCCAAAGAAGACCCACACGGCCAAGTCATCTTGACTTGGTCGTGTCTCACCAATTCCAAAGGCAAAAGAGAGTTAAACTTCACAGAGGCAAACACTTGCAAGGGACACGGCCAAGTCATGTGGCCGTGTCCCTCCAACAAGGTGCAACACGGCCAAGTCAAGCTCCACTTGGTCGTGTCACTCAATCAATGAAGAAGAAAGAAGAGTCAAACAGAAGTGGACACATGCAAGGGACATGGCCAAGTCTTGTGGCCGTGTCCCTCCAAAAATATACTCACACCACCAAGTCACTTCTGACTTGGCCGTGTCCCTCATCAACCAAACGCGCACCGAATTTTAAATCCGACGTTTCATATAAAAGGAAAAGAGGAGAAAGGGTTTGGAGGAGGTTTTTGACGATTTTGAGATTATTTTGAGTCGTCAAGAGAATAGGGTTTTAGATAACATTTGTTTCCTTTGATTTTGATTTCACTTTGGATCAAAACTAGTTAGATTAGATTGTTCTAGCCATTGTTTCATCCTTCTTGCAAGATTTGAACAAGAGGTTCTTCAGAACTTCAAGGAGTTGTAACTTGGTTTTGTTCTCGAACTTATTCTCTTTATTTTTATTGAATGGATATTATCATGTCTATTTTGATTTCTTTGAACATTAATGAGATGAATATGTTTGATTGCATTATGAACTAATTTGATCTAGCCTAGGGTTTGTATGGATTTGCTATGATTGTAATAATTGGTTATTCTCTTAGCTAATAATTTCTATAGCCTTGATTGAATGAAACATTGTTAATATATAATTGATTGATCAACAATTATGTGTTTAAAGGTATTTTATGATGGATCGAGAGATGAAGTTTAATACTTGAACAATTCAATTAGGGACTTAGGTGAATTAGAGATATAACCTATTAAAAAAGATTATTTCACTTATAACAAGATTAGTTGAGAGAGGTTTGAATGCGAGAGCTTATTTCCTTGACTCAATTAATTAAGTTGTTTGAGAATTAATCTTTGAAATTAAATTAGTTAAGTGGAATAACCGTTCATACAAATAAGTAGTAGAGAAGTGCAAACCCTAGACCTTTTTATCAAGTGAATCAAAACATCAGCTCTTGTTTACTTTTATTGTTTTAAACTTCACTTAAACTTCTTCATTATTTAGCAATTTATAAATCTCTTTATTACTTGTTAAACATAATTTGATAAGCAATTAACCACTTTAGCTTCCTTGAGAGAATGACCTTAGGGCAATCACCTTTGCTACAGCTACCTCGTATACTAGCGAGTGACGCTTTGTGGTAGAGTTAATTTGAGCGCAACAAGTTTTTGGCGCCGCTGCCGAGGAGGCTAATTGGCGTAATTGTTTATAAAAATATATATATATATAATATTTTAGATTATTTTTCATTGTTTTCATTTTATTTTATTTTGTCTTTTGCTTTTAATTGTTTCTTTTTTCTAGACAATTCTGTTTATGCATGGCAGGAGATCACTCGAAGGAGAGCTACATCCATTCATTTCAGAAATTCAGAGGGTGAAAAGGAGCAGGGAAGAGTTTGAGCTTTACACAGGATTTGATACTTCAGAGGAGGACACTTCTTATTGTGAGTCAAAATCTGCACAATCTGTTAAAATGGCTGAAGAAAGACAAAGGACGATGAGAGACTTTGCTAGACCTGTCATTGGAACTTCCACTTCTTGCATAAGACTGACAGATGCAGCAAGAAACTATGAGTTGAAGAACATTCACTACAATATGCTGCCATCATTTTATGGAGTTCCAAATGAAGATCCTTTGAATTTTATTCGGGATTTTTACTCCACCCTCAACACTTTTCCTTTGGGAGGACTAACAGAAGATCAGTTGAGGATGAGATGTTTCCCTTATACTTTGAAGGATAGGGCAAAGAACTGGCTCATGATGTTGCCTGAAAATTCACTGACAACTTGGGAGCAAGTTTATAACAAGTTCATGGGCAAGTTCTATTCACATCAAAAGACAGCTGAGTTGAGAGGGAAGATTGCTACATTCTCTCAATTTGAAGGAGAGCCATTTCATGAGGCTTGGGACAAATTTAAAATGTTATTGATCCAGTGTCCACATCATCATTATCCACTTCAACTTTTGAACCAGTTCTTCTATGATGGTCTAACCCAGCAATTTCAGAACACTGTTGATAATGCAGCTGGGGGAGCCATGGGAGAAAAGACAGCAGCTGAAACTTATGATATTTTTGAGATGTTGGGAGCTAATTCTCAACAGAAAAGTGTCAGGGGAAGAAGTAAAGGGGTGAATCAACTAGAAGCAAATAGTGAGATGGTCAGTCAGATAACTGAGTTGACAAAGCAAGTGCAGATGCTGAATATGAAGAACAATATTTCTTCATCCACTCAAGAAATTTGTGGAACTATCGGGCATGGAGCAAATATTTGCCCCTCTGCATATGAGTCTTTTGGTAATGTTGAGCAAGTCAATGCTATGGGAGGATTCCAACCAAGGGCCAGAAATGATCCTTACTCCAACACTTATAACCCTGGTTGGAGGAATCACCCAAATTTTTCTTGGGCAACGAATAATTCTCAGCAGCCTTTCCATTTGCTTCAAGGACAGAATCAAGAGTTGGGCCAATCCTCAAATCAAGGGAAGTCTAGGATAGAGAGTTTGGAGGAAAGTTTACAAGCTTTTATCTAGGTCAGTGCTAAAAATCAAGAGGTGACCAACAAGAGGCTGGATTCCTTAGAAGCATCTTTTAAGAAGGTGGAAACTCAAGTAGGACAACTTGCACAACAGATGAAGATTCAACAAAAGGGGAAATTCCCAAGTCAAACTGAGCAGGCACAATCAGTGACTGTTCTTAGAAGTGGTAAGGAAATTAACAAAAATGTTGAAAATGATTCTGTGAATGCAGGTGACCAAGAGAACAAGGAGGAAGGAGAACCAAAGAACAAAGGTGCTGGAGAAAGATCAGTGGAGAAGTCCTCTACAGCAGATCTACATAAGGCAAGCAATCCATACCGGCCACCTGTACCATTCCCCAGCAGGTTGAAGGATGATAAAACAGATAAGTAACTTTCTAACATCTTCAACATGCTGTCTAAGGTAAGTATTAACTTACCCTTACTTGAGGCAATAAAGAACATGCCGGCTTATACCAAGTTCTTCAAAGAGCTGATCACCAAGAAAAAAAAAAGGTATGAGACGAATGAAAAGGTGATAGTTTCAGAGGTAGCTAGTGTTGTTCTGCAGCATAAACTACCTCCCAAACTAAAGGATCCTGGTAGCTTTACAATTCAAATTACTATTTAGAATGGAAAGGGGACTGAAGGCATGTGTGATTTAGGAGCTAGTGTGAATTTAATGCCTTACTCTGTGTTTAAAGAATTAGGACTAGGGGAGCTTAAACCGACAAAAATGGTGTTGCAATTAGCTGATAGGTCTTTTAGATTCCCGAAAGGGGTTATAGAAGATGTGTTAGTTAAGGTTGGAGGGTTGATAGTACCTGTGGATTTCATAGTACTTGACATGGAAGGAAGTAACCCTTCACCATCTGCACACACTATTTTGTTGGGTAGGCCTTTTATGGCTACTACCAACACCTTAATAGATGTTAAAAATGGTAAGTTGTCAATGAATGTCTTAGGACAAACTGTGGATTTTTCTATTTTTCACACTTCTTCCATTCCTACAACTGCTTTATATGAGGAATGTTCTTTCATTGAATGTGTGGATGCAGTTGTTTCAGGTGATTTCTTACAGACAGGTTCCCCAGATAAATTGGAGCCGACACTGACTTTAGAAGAGGAGCTAAACCAGTAGGGAAGACCCAAAGATGCTTTAACCCAAAGGCATATGAGAGCTCGAGGAATTATAAGGATCACAATAAAGCACTTCAAGACAGATTTATTGGGCATCAGACATTGAGTCCAGGTATGAAAGTTTTACTTTTTAATTTTCGATTCCGTCTGTTTCTAGGTAAACCCAAATCTAGATGGAGTGGTCCTTTTGAGGTAATTAAGGTATGTCCTTCTGGTGCCATTGAATTGCTAAACTCTAGAACCAATAAGATTTTTAAAACAAATAGACATAGAGTTAAGCCATATAAAGAAGGATTTCAGGAATTGAGGATCATTGACAGTACTTTTGATCCATGATTCCTAGTCTTGCATGATGTCCAGCTTTATGACATTAAAGAAGCGCTAAATGGGAGGCAACCCATTAGTTTGAATTTCTTTTTCATAGTTATAATTTTATATTTTGCAATTTTGATTTTATTTTAGTTTAAATAAATTGAAACCCTAAAGCTCTCGTGCATTTTGTTTTTGCACATCTGTGTTTGAAAGATAGAGTTTTGCCTCACCAGGGTGCGATGGAAAACAGGTTGTCCTTAAACTCTTTTTCTTTATTATTCTTGTTTTCCATTGAGGACAATGTAAATTCTAAAGTGTGGGGTAATCTTTTGGCTTTTCTTTAATTTGTGTTTTGTTTGTCTTGTTTTGTTTATTGTTTTTGTTGTGCATGGTATAATTGTTGAAAATTTATTGATCTTTTCTGTGATTCTAGCATTATAGTTGAGACTTTAGAATCAGCATAGGGATTAGCATTTGAATTCATTCAGGGTTAATTTTCACATTCTGCAATTTATGACATATAAATCTTTGAGAACCTACCTATGTGAGTTTTGAGCCTCATAATTTGATATTATTTTCAAGTGAATTTCTTTTCTTAAGTGTGCACCTTCATGATGTTGCATCTCTAGAGTTTGCTTTTGCATGCTAATTGAACTCACATTATGATTTAATCTCAAGTTTTAAAATGATGAAGGCAAAGTAGGTTAGCCCTTTAGCTTAAAAAGACCTCCCTTAATATTTAATTCCTTAGTGAGCCAAGTTGAGCCTTTGACCTTTTCTTGTTTGATCAACACAATTCTCAACTTAACATGTTCTTATTATCATCATACCTGCATTAAGGAATGGAGTTTTATGATATGACAATAGGGTGGTTTGTTTCAAAGTGTTGGGTAAGCAAGTAAAAAAAAAATGGAATTGCTAATTGGGGGTTGAAATGCATACTTTGCACATTGTATTTGATTAAGAGTCATTATTCTTTTCCTCTACATTTTAAGCCAGATGTTCCATGAAATTCTTAATTTTGTATATATATATTTTAAAAAATATATGATAAAAGTAAAAAAAAAAATAAAGAGAGAAAATAAAGAAAAGTTACATATATATATACAAAATTCATATATGTTCTAGCATTGGTTATCAAAAGAGGAATGTTGACTCATGTATTTTTATGCAATTATGTAAGATTATCAAGGGTTGGTGAGTATGCCATTTGAGGGAGTATGAGTTCCTTAGCAAGAGTAGTGTTTAATTTAGATACTCCATTTCTTGATGCTCCAGCTTAAATGTCTTTTCTCACACCTTTACCTTAGCCCCATTGCATCCAAATAAAAGACCTTCGGATTATTTCTTGAGAAAATCAGTGAGGGAGATTGGATAATTAAGCAAGTTTATGGTATTATGCAGTCATGATGGTTTGAGTGATTAACCTTTGAAATAGAGTGAAACACTTAGAAGAGAGATAAGGTTTGTATGTCTAGATTAATGAATGAGTTAAGAAATCTTGATTGAAGGAGATTGCAAATATTTATGTCTGATTCTTAAAGCATTTCATCTTATATGTTGGAGTTATAGTTAAGGTTGTGTGAGTTTTTAATTTATGCCACGTGAATTTGCTTGAGGACAAGCAAAGTTGTAAGTGTGGGGTAGTTGTTTTGTTTGTTTTTGTCATAGATTTGTAGTTTGTTTATTATGATAATTATTGTTTTATTTAGGTATTTTGTTAGTTTTTATCGGTTTGTTTAGTGTTTTCATTAATTTTGATAGTTTTAGTTTATTTTAGTGTTTATGTTGTTTTTGATTTAGTTTTTAGTATAGTGTTTATGTTTTGTTGGTTATTGTTTATTTACTTTGTGTTTAAAGTTTGCTTGATGTTTTGTTTTAGGTTAAAAAGCCAAGGAACCAAGACTGAAGGAAAAATGGACAGTAGCTGACACTGGCAGAGGACACGGCCAAGTCACTGGCCGTGTCCCATACCAAGCTAAAGATGGAAATCAAACACAGAGAGAGACACAAGCAAGGGACACGGCCAAGTCTTGTGGCCGTGTCCCTCCAAAGAAGACCCACACGGCCAAGTCATCTTGACTTGGCCGTGTCTCACCAATTCCAAAGGCAAAAGAGAGTTAAACTTCACAGAGGCAAACATTTGCAAGGGACACGACCAAGTCATGTGGCCGTGTCCCTCCAACAAGGTGCAACACGGCCAAGTCAAGCTCCACTTGGCCATGTCACTCAATCAAAGAAGAAGAAAGAAGAGTCAAACAGAAGTGGAAACATGCAAGGGACACGGCCAAGTCTTGTGGCCGTGTCCCTCCAAAAATATACTCACACCACCAAGTCACTTCTGACTTGGCCGTGTCCCTCATCAACCAAACGTGCACCGAATTTTAAAGCCGACGTTTCATATAAAAGGAAAAGAGGACGAGGGTTTGGAGGAGGTTTTTGACGATTTTGAGATTATTTTGAGCTGTCAAGAGAATAGGGTTTTAGATAACATTTGTTTCCTTTGATTTTGATTTCACTTTGGATCAAAACTAGTTAGATTAGATTGTTCTAGCCATTGTTTCATCCTTCTTGCAAGATTTGAACAAGAGATTCTTTAGAACTTCAAGGAGTTGTAACTTGGTTTTGTTCTCGAACTTATTCTCTTTATTTTTATTGAATGGATATTATCATGTCTATTTTGATTTCTTTGAACATTAATGAGATGAATATGTTTGATTGCATTATGAACTAATTTGATCTAGTCTAGGGTTTGTATGGATTTGCTATGATTGTATGAATTGGTTATTCTCTTAGCTAATAATTTCTATATCCTTGATTGAATGAAACATTGTTAATATATAATTGATTGATCAACAATTATGTGTTTAAAGGTATTTAATGATGGATCGATAGATGAAGTTTAATACTTGAACAATTCAATTAGGGACATAGGTGAATTAGAGATATAATCTGTTAAAAAGATTATTTCACTTATAACAAGATTAGTTGAGAGAGGTTTGAATGCGAGAGCTTATTTCCTTGACTCAATTAATTAAGTTGTTTGAGAATTAATCTTTGAAATTAAATTAGTTAAGTGGAATAACCGTTCATACAAATAAGTAGTAGAGAAGTGCAAACCCTAGACCTTTTTATCAAGTGAATCAAAACATCAGCTCTTGTTTACTTTTATTGTTTTAAACTTCACTTAAACTTCTTCATTATTTAGCAATTTATAAATCTCTTTATTACTTGTTAAACATAATTTGATAAGCAATTAACCACTTTAGCTTCCTTGAGAGAACGACCTTGGGGCGATCACCTTTACTACAGCTACCTCGTATACTTGCGAGTGATGCTTTGTGGTAGAGTTAATTTGAGCGTAACACCACACACAAATGGCAAGTCTCTTTTCCTAGGTATATGGTTAACAAAATACCAACGTGGGGTATCTTGTTTTCGAATATTTCCCTCGGACATTTTAACTAATAGTTATATATTCAAAATTGGAAATCAGTTCATAATAATTCCCATTAATTAGGTTTTAATCCATTCAATCAACTATAGTATCTTTTATGCTATATTGGATTAAAACTAAATTAAGAGATTTATGATAGATAGATTCCTTACGTGAAAAAGTAACTAATGATTCATGCCAAAAATAAGCCCATGGTTAATTTATTCTTAGTATAAACTAGGCTCACAATTGATTTTTTGGTATTTCGTAATTGACCCAAATAATTTGCAAGCTGTAATATCCCAAGGTATGCCCTAAAAGTTTTGGAGTTATTGTGGTATTTGGAAGTAATGTATATGTATATATGGGAAATATAACTACAATATAAAAGACATATACATATACATCACATATACATGGAATATAAAATGGTGTAGGAAAAGTGAGTGGTGTATATATATATATATTTGTATAATTAGTTAATAGTAATAATAATGATGATAAAGACAAAAAGAAAAAGAAGAAGAAAGTCAAAAGGAATTGTGGGGTGGAGATTTAATGGTATTATTATTATTATTATTATATATATATATGGTTATCGTGAGAAGAGGAGAAGATATTTTCTTTCTTCTTCTTCTTCCCCCTTTTTGGTTCTTGCACGAGAGAGAGAGAGAGAGATAGAGAGAGGTGATGATCTTCATCAAATTTCTTAAGGATTTTAAGAGTATTGAAGATGGAGATGAAGATTTGGCAACATATTCAAGTAAGTATTAATCTCTTGAGTTGATTTTATTGATTATATGTATATATGAGTCTTTATCTTCTTGTTTTGATTTTCTTTTGGATTGAGGTTATGTTTGGTATAATTGGTGTGTAAGATGAAGATAATGAAAGATTGAAGTATTTAAATGTGTGGAATTGATAACTAAGTGATGATATGTTGAGATAATTGTGAGGATGATGATGAATGGTTGAGTTAGGGTTTAGAATAAATGAATTGGTACTTTGAGTAATTGATTCTAGTGATGTATATATATATATTAATTAGTATGATGATATAATGAAGTTATATAAATGTTAAGGTGATAGAAAATTGATAAATATAAACAAAGATAATGGTTAAGAGGGTGGTGGTGTGAATTTTGAAGGGTTTGGATGAATTTTGAAGTGTTTGGTCTTTAAATCAATGAAGGACACGGCTAAGTTATGAGAGACACGGCCAAGTTAGGGCAAACCTGGCCGTGTTGGATGAGTTTTGGAGAGACACGGCCATTGGCTTGGCCGTGTCCCTTGCCTGTGTTCATTACTGTTGGATTTTTGTTGAGAGACACGGCCGTGTCCCTTGCCCGTGTCTGCCTCGGATAATTTGGTGTTGAGTGACACGGCCACAAGCTTGGCCGTATCCCTTGAGTGTGTTTGCTACTGGATGTTTGTGTTGAGAGACACGGCCACAAGCTTGGCCGTGTCCCATGAGGGTGTTTGATATTGTGTTTGTTATTTGCTCTTACATGGTTGGATCCTCCAAATGTCTTCTTGTATCTACATTTTAAATATACTTAAAACAAAGATGACCTAAACAAATGTGTATTGAGGATTCCAAATCTAAGAATAAGGTAAATTATATATGTGTACATCAATGATGATATTATATAAACAATGTTATGTCTTATACATTGTGAACCTTGAGAATTGTAATGTTTGATATGAATAATGTAGTTTGTGGTGTTATATCAATGATATTATATATACAATATGAAGGATATGATGAAGTATGTGGTTATGTACAATTGAATAATGAAATATTATAATATGATTTGAGACATAATATGAAATGAAGCCATTGTTATTGACTATGAGGATTCAAATGAAATGTGAAGCCATTGTTATTGGCTATGATGTGGATTGAAATATGATGTGAAGCCATTGTGATTGGCTATGATAAAACAAATGTAAAGTGAAGCCATTGTGATTGGCTCTGATGATTTAATTGAAAGAAAGAAGGCATGTTTGCCTAGATGATGATGAGAATTGAAAATGATATTGATAATGAAATAATAAATGAATTGTGTGACTAATATGTTATTCAATTTTAGAATTTTGGGTTTGGAGGCATGCCTATAAAATGAAAAAGGTAACAGTCTTGCCAGGTTGAGGATCTCCTCATGTTGAGTTGATGGTCCAAGAGACTGGGTCTGTTACACTATGATAATTATGATTATGAGATATATGATTGGTAACAGTCTTGCCGGGTTGAGGATCTCCTCGAGGTTAGTCGAGTTGATGGTCCAAGAGACTGGGTCTGTTACACTATGATAATTATGATTATGAGATATATGATTGGTAACAGTCTTGCCGGGTTGAGGATCTCCTCGAGGTTAGTCGAGTTGATGGTCCAAGAGACTGGGTCTGTTACAGGTAATAGTCTTGCCGGGTTGAGGATCTCCTCATGTCGAGTTGATGGTCCAAGAGACTGGGTCTGTTACACTATCCATGGATAGAGTTATTGATATATGATGCCTATGGGCTTGATTATTGTGATTATGAACCAAAGCAGTAACTCTGAACTTTGAATAACATATTAGTGTCTGTTGGGCCCGAGTCTGTCTTTGTTGTCAATGTGATATCCAAATGTTGAAATAAATGAATAATGAGATCTATGAATGCTTTTGATGAAAATATAGTATGTTGTGTACAATGTATATGAATGTGGAATTTGTAAGAATTGTTTTCATGAAGGTTTGGATAGGCCATGGAAAGGTGATTTGTTGAAATGATGTATATGTATATGTATATGAGATAGAAATGGTAAGTATTGTATTGTGAATGTTCTATGTAAATATGTGTATAATTTTATGAGATTAGTGGAAATATATGAAGAATGCATTGAGAAAGGAAAAACGGGGTAAGCGAACAATAGAACATAATGCTAAAAACATGAGGTATGATTATTTTGTAAAGTATATTTTAATATTTATTTATACTACTAAGCTCTCGGGCTTAGCGCGGATATGTAATCGCGAAGGTATTTATGCGGATGATCTGGAAGCCTAGCTGTTATGCCACGAAAAGGGTAAGAGTATCTCGAGACCAACTAGAAGGTGATGCATACATATGTAATATTAATTATGTTGTAGTTTTGATAAGAATAATGACTTTTGTAAATGTTCTTTAAACTAATATAATATTGCTTTTACTTGGATAAAGGTTTTTAAATTGAAATGAAAAGTGACATTCTTATACTTTATATACGCATTGTATGTATACCAGGTATATGTATAGTGCTTATATAGAGTATGGGGGCATTACACAAGCTCTTTGTATGAAAAGGTTAGATAAAAGTAATTTTGTTTCTAGGCCCATTGTTAAAAGATTTTAGAAAAAATGGATTTTGGGCTTAGTATTTGGGTTATGAGCAAAAGAATTTTTGATTTCCTTTTTAGAAAAGATTTATGTCCAAAGACAATGTTGCTTACAAATGTTCTTGGGTCATATTAGAAAAAGAACAAACCAAATAAGCCATAATTTAAGCTAAGATAAATTAACCATAGTCAAACAACAAGCATTTGGGGTAAAAACCTAATGAAAGTAACTAGGCCAATTACATGAGCTTTAGTCTTTGGGTTGAAAGGCTTAGGTTCCCATAGCAAGTATATACCAAATGGTATGAGGCTATGAGTGGTTATGCCATGCTCGATCTCCATACCTTGAGTGAAAGTATGGTATCCCTTACATAATACAACACGGGTAACACGGGCATCCTAACTCATGCACACGATGCAATCTAGTATGATGCAATGGATAATATCATTATAAGAAAGAATAGAATAATATAAAGACCAACGGAATCAACTTCTCTTATCCCCAGTGGAGTGGCCACTGTGAGCAGGGATTTCCGTCCCCACTCCCGGTGGAATGGTTCTTGCGACTTCGACACTATTTAGGCTCGGGGCCTTAGAGAACACGGGCCTAAGCTGGGAGGAAATGGAGTCACCACTCGGATGGGCCGGAAAAAAGAAATGGGTGGATGACTCGATTTCTAAGGAATCCGCAACCCCCTAATGGGAAAGTTGTGTACATATGGGGAAGGTGAGAAATGGCCTAGCATCCCCACAACGCCCAGTTCATTGGAACTGGCCTCCTTTGCAGGTCTTAATATTATAAAATTCTTAAATATAATAATATTATCCATATTACATGCAATAATTAAAATAAAGCATCATTATATTAAAATCACAGAAATGTCCAAACAAAGCAAAAAAATGGACACCCATCATAGGATGGAAACATGTCCTTACATCGTTCATGTCTAAACTAAATAGGACTATAATATCCTAATATATGCTCTAGAAGTTTTGATTATGTTGTTGTTATTGTTGTTGTTGTTATATTGGATTGAATATATGTGTTAATTGCAAGAGAAAAGAAATTGGGAAAGAAAATAGGGTTTAGAGAGAATGGTATATGTTGTGTATATGATGATATATATAACATATAAATTGGTCAAATGAAGAGTCAAGGGGGTAGAGATATTTATTTGGTTATTGGTGAAATGACTATTAAGGGCATTGGATTAAAAAGAAAGCTAAAACAAATGATATAAGGGTGTTTTGGTAATTGTTTGAATTAGAACACTTGGTGGAGATTAAAAGAAGAGTTGACTTTATTTTTGTGGTTCATTTCTTCTTTCTTCTTTGTGTGGCCGGCTCCTTCATAGACAAAGGAAAACAAGAGACAAAGTGAAGATCTTGATGTGTTAAGCTCAAATTGATGGAAGATTGAAGTGATCTAGTGGGTGATACAAGAAGTCTTATAACTTTGGTAAGTTCTCTTGTGATCTTTGTGTTTATTTGAAATGATATTTGAGTTTGATAGATTTTTAAGAGTGTGTTGGTTGATTTTGAGATGTGAGAAGTGTTTGAGTGATTGGATGATGGATGTTGAGTATGGATTGAAGAAAAGAGTAAGTGGTTGGAAGAGATGATGTTGTATATGTGGTGAGGGTTTTGTGATGATTTTGTGTTTTGTGCTTGATGTGTGTTTGGCTTGTTTTGGTGTGTTGCAAGTTTTAGATGAGTTTTGAGTATGTTTTGTTAAGATGGTGTGAAGTGGATGTTGTTGGATAAAAGTGTTTTGTTGAGTGTTTGGTTGTTTTGGTCGGAATCTTGTTTTGTGGCCGGACACGCCCATGAGCACGTCCAGGGTCTTTAGGCGTGTCAATTGTGTTGGAGGCAGTAGGTTTGACACGACCAGTAGCACGCCCGTGTTATTGAGCGTGTCATAGCTACTGTGAGATTTGAGAATTTACACGCCCAGGAACACGCCCATGTTGTTGAGCGTGTAAATACTTTTGTGTTGTGGAGTTAGGGCACGGTCATGGACACGCCCGTGTGGGTGAGCGTGTCAGGGTTAGGGTTTGCCCTAATTAATTCCTAATTGGATTATCTCTTATGTATCCCTAAACAAGTATATGCTATTACTTTTGATTTAGGTCTTGAAGATAGTGATTAATCATTGATTTAAGAGGTAGAAGGATCTTGAACAAGGAAGTGTTAAGAGTGGTGTGATTTGTTTTTGAGGTAAGCACAAAACCTATATGATTGTGTGTAAGTTCAAATGTGGCATTACTACATTGTTAATTTATTTGAGCAATGTGTATTGTTATGTTTATATCAATGATGATATATATATATATATGAATAATGTGAATGACATGATGATGCAAATGAATGTGTTTATGAAAGATTGAAATGTTATGTTGTGAATTGAGATGAAATGGAATATAGAGCCATTGTGATTGGCTATATTGATTCATTTGAGAATGAAATTGATAACAAATTAATAAATGAGTTGTGTGGCTAATGTGTTATTCCATTTTCAGAGTTTGTTGTTGGTGGCATGCCTAATGATAGTAACAATCTCTTGAAGTTAGGTTGGGCTTGATCCTTGAAGTCAAGTTGGGTTGAAGTTTAACATGTTTTACTCCCCTTGAAGCTTGGTTGGGTCTAGTCCTTGAAGCCTAATTGAGATGTTACAACCCTTGAAGCTAGGTTGGGTTTGGTTCTTGAAGCCAAGTTGGGTTGAGACTTAGCATGCTTTGTTCCCCTTGAAGCTTGGTTGAACCTTATCCTTGAAGCCTAGTTGGGTATATATGATAATGATAAATGTGATAAAACCAAAGCATTAACTCTGAAAATTGAATGGCATATTAGTGTGTCTTGGGCCCAATGCTTGTCTTTGTTAATGTGAGTCATGATTTGTTTAATGTTGTTCATGAATGGTTAAATGAATAACTAATGAGGCATATGAAATGCAAAGGTATGTTGTTAGCCTTGCATATATGATATTACATGTATAATATGGATTGAGAATTGGCATTGCATTGCACTGAAGCATAACATTAGCACATTTTGTCTTACTAAGCCGTTGGCTTAGCGCGATAGTGTTTGATCGTGCAGGTAATAGGATTGAACCCGAGAGCTCTTCGAGACCGAGTGAGAGTAGACAGTGAAGAGTTGATTTTGGGAACTTAAAGATCAGAGGAGACTTGCCAATCATGTATAACTCTTTTATATTTTGTAAAGTAATGATTTTAATGTACATATGTGTATATTTGTAAATATGGAATTAAATGTTTTCATATATGTAAATATTTTCTATATTCCGCTGCGTATTTAGTAACGGTATAAATATATATATATTTGTTTTATATAATAAGTTAATGACTTATTTTCTCTAATGTATAATGAGAAAGCTTCTAGTATCATTTAAAATGTTTTGAATGTTAATAAAATCCGTAGCATCCCTATGTTCAGTGCATGTATACTACATTGTGGGGTTTGTAGTGTGCGTGTATTGGATGTGAGGGTGTTACAAGGACACCTGCTGAAAGGTAAAAAATATGTCCTTTACATTGGTCCAAAATATAAAAGCAGTTTTAAATTACATAGAAATTAATTAATGAGGTACCCACAAAGTGGAAACATATCTCTCACAATTTTAATACTAAAACAACCAAATAATAATCATAATAAGAAAGAGAATATCCATCCATGATAAATTAAATAAATCAAGCATTGAAATTAAATAAATCAACCATCAAACCTAGAAAACTTCTAATCTCTGTCACAGACTTAGGTGGACTCCAATTCAGAATAGCTTCAACTTTACTTGGATCAACTCTAATGCCTTCTGCTGAAACAATATGTCCGAGAAAAGCTACTTGATCCAACCAGAACTCACACTTCGACAATTTAGCAAACAACTGCTTCTCTCTCAAAATCTGCAACACAATCCGCAGATGCATATCATGTTCCTCCTCATTCCGCGAATACACCAGAATGTCATCGATGAAGACCACTACAAACTGATCCAGATAGGGCCTAAATACCCTATTCATCAAATCCATAAAAGCTGCAGGTGAATTCGTCAGACCAAAAGGCATAACTAAAAATTCATAATGCCCATATCTGGTCCGAAAAGCTGTCTTCGGAACATCTTCAGCTCTGACTCTCAGCTGATGGTACCCTGATCTCAGATCAATTTTGGAAAACACAGCTGCACCCTTCAACTGATCAAATAGATCATCGATTCTAGGCAAAGGATATTTATTCTTAATGGTCACTTTGTTCAATTGCCTATAATCGAAACATAATCTCATAGTACCATCTTTCTTCTTCACAAATAGCACAGGAGCTCCCCAAGGAGAAACACTGGGGCGAATGAATCCTTTGTCCAACAACTCCTGTAATTGCACTTTTAACTCCCTCAATTCTGCTGGTGCCATTCTGTAAGGAGTAATCAAAATAGGAGTGGTACCGGGCAACAATTCGATACCAAACTCCACTTCTCTCTCAGGAGGCAATCCTGGCAACTCCTCGGGAAAAACATCTGGGAACTCAGCAACTGTGGCAATGCTATCAATGGGAGAACCCTTTACTCTAGTATCTACCACATGAGCAAGATAGGCTTCACATCCCTTTCTAATCAACCTCCTAGCTGCAACAGCTGAAACAAATAAGGAGGCTAGCTGTTCCTGCTCATTAGATACTATCACCTCTCTACCATCACCAGTTCTCAAAGAAACAATCTTCTTCTTACAATCTACCACAGCTCCATGTCGAGATAGCCAGTCCATGCCTAGAATCACATCATATTCCTTAAATGGCATCTCAATCAAATCTCCAAGGAACTCCTCACCTTGCACCCTCACTGCACTATCTTTATGCACTTTACTAACTATCACACTATGCCCTAGAGGATTTGTCACCAAAACATCAAATCCTAGGGACTCAGCATGCATATCAAACACAGGCAAAACAGATGCACTAATATAAGAATGGGTGGATCCGGGATCAATCAAAGCAAGTACTGCAGTATCAAATAAAGAAAAAGTACCAGCTATAACTGCCGATGCATCCGGCTGCCTTTGCATAACATACATCCTCTGGGAAGATCCAACCTCCTCTGGTCTACTCTCCCTGGATGTAGCACCTCCTCTAAAACTGAACCCTGGTCTACCTCCTCGGCTGGCACCTCTGCCTCCTCTGCCTCCCCTCACACTAGCTTGAGAAGCAGCAGAATCAACTGGCATCTGCTCCTGCCTCTCAGGACAGTCTCTCACAAAGTGGTCAGGTGATCCACACCTGAAGCATACCCCTGATCTACTATGCCTCCAACAAACGCCCCCATGTCTTCCACCACACTGGTTACACACAGGTAAGGTGGATCTCTGAACTCCAGGAGTAGGAGCACTCGCTACTAAAGCTGCAGGTCTAAATCTCTGCCTCTGGAACTGCACTGACCTACCAGCTGATCTTTGACTTCTACTGACCCGAGGAGCAAAGCTTCCCTTACCACTTTTAGCAGAAGAAGACTCTGCTTCAAATTGGGGCCTTCTAATCCTAACCTCTTCCTCAGAAGCAGCTGCAATATTCTGAGCTTTCTCCACACTCCGAGCTGCTGCCACAAGCTGAGAAAAATCCTGATACCGAGAACCAGCCACATGGCACATAAGAGAGGGCCTCAACCCCTCCTCAAATCTCCGGCATCGATCTATCTCATCCGATATAATGCCCCCGGCATACTCACTCAACCGGATAAATTCAACCTCATACTCCGTCACGGTCCGGTTGTTTTGCTTCAAATCTAAAAACTCTCTCTTCTTCCCATCTTTATACTCCCTCGGAGTATACTTCAATTCGAACTCCCTCAGAAAATCTGCATAGGACAATGTTGGGGGATCTTCCATAGAATGGGGCACTGTCTTCCACCAACTATAAGCATCCTTCTGCAACAATGATCTTGCATAATCAAACTTTTCCTCTGGAGTGGCTTGCAACTGCACAAATATTCTCTGAATTTTGTCTAACCATTGCTCAGCCACAACTGGATCAGTAGTACCTATAAAATCCTCTGCTCCAAACTTCCTTAGTTTATCATATTGCCTCACTGCTACCAAAGGCTGTGGGGGTGGTGGTGGTGGCTGTGGTTGCACTGGTGCTGGCCTCAAAGCCTCTATCACATGCCTAACCCAAGCTGGCGGAACCTCCTCCCCAGCTGATCTCCCTGACACCGAAGCAGGTGCCTCCTCAACACTAACAACCCTAGCTCCATCATCAGGGGCAATACTCTCGGCACTACCCTCAACCGACTGTCGTGAGTGAGAATCCATCACAACCTAACACTGCAAACACAGCAGATTATATCTTATTAAAGATCAGAGACTGCCAATCTCAAACGTATATGTTATTCAAAACCACTTTTTAAGTAAAAATAGTCTTTTTATTACATTTTACCTAGGTTGAGAATCTCAAACCTAGGCTCTGATACCAAAACAATTGTAACACCCCTTCCCGACCTACATGTGTAAGCTGAGTAGAGGCGCCACACTAACCTAATGTTGCTACCAATTTTACTTAGTCAAATTTTAGTTCCGATTTTTTTTCAAAAATTTTGCCATAGTTTCGCCTAAAAATTGAGTCCCAAGTGTCGACAAAACCGGTTTTTTTCTTATTTTTAAAAACATTTTACACAAACCAACGCAAACAAAATCATTCTCAGTACACTCCCAATAAATCCCCCTTGTAACCTCAACTACAACCTGCAAAAAGAATTTACACTTCTAGTGCAACATAAAATAAAGGTTTTGTGACAACCCCTATATTTAAATATTACACAGCGGAAGTTATAAAATATTTACATATTTACATACTAAACATTTCTTTACAAAATATAAAGAAATATACATGATTGGCAAGTCTGCTCTGATCTTTAAGCTCCAAAAATGGATTCAACAAGGTCTACTCTCACTTGGTCTTGATGAACTCTCGGGTTCAACTCTATCCACTCTATTACCTGCGCGATTAAACACTATCGCGCTAAGCCAACGACTTAGTAAGATAAAACATGTTAATGGTATGCTTAAATGTAATGCAATGCCACATATGTTATTGATAAGATCAACATCATAAATATAAAGTTAACACATAATTATGCATTTCACAAATCATAGTCATATGAGTATACCACATTTCAACATCTTTCCACATTCAACATTACTCAATCATACTCAATAACCAACATCTCATTTCATTAACTCATAACATTATTTAGGACATTCATATAACCTTGACACCTATGGGCCCAACAAGTATTTAATATGATATTCAGAGTTCAGAGTTACTGATTTGGTTCATAGTCACAATAATCACGCCCGTAGGCAATGTATATACATGTATCTCTATCCATGGATAGTGTAACAGACCCAGTCTCTTGGACCATCACTCAACACATATGAGGAGATCCTCAACCCGGCAAGACTGTTACAAATCATATATCTTATATTCACAATTCTCATAGTGTAACAGACCCAGTCTCTTGGACCATCAACTCAACACATATGAGGAGATCCTCAACCCGGCAAGACTGTTACCTTTCATCATTTCTTAGGCATGCCACCCAAATCCAGAACTCTGAAACTGAATAACATATTAAACAAACAATTCATTTATTATATAGTTACCATTTCCATTCTCAAATTCTCATCACATTTAGGCAAACATGCCTTCTTTCTTTCAATATCATCATCATAGCCAATCACAATGGCATTGTCTCATATCATGTCTTATTTGAATTATCATTTCAATTTCAATGTATATTATTCATGAAACACATAACCATTCACAATGCATAACATAACATTGTTCAATCTCAACAATGCAATTAGGGCAAAGAACAATTGATATGATTCATATGAATAATACATTCTGGTTTTAGACTCCATTTTATCCTTAATTTGAAAATTTGTATAAAATAATCTACTTGATTAAAAATTCTAAAATTTTTACAGAATTTAGTTTTGTATCTTAAAATCATTCCTTTAAAATTTCAGATCAAACTGAACACAAAATCTTGGTCAAATAGTTCACCTAACCAGACTGCCCCAATTGCCCTGCATCCTGGCAGCAGTTCTGAACTTTGTGAATTCCATAAATCAAATTCAATCAACGTGGTTCCAAATTATTTTTCTCAAATACTAGACTCACTAAGCAACAACATATCCAAAATTCAATTGGATATGATTTTTCTACATTTTATTAAAAATCCCGAAATATAGCTGTCTCAGTTAAGGTACCTGCTGGAACAGTTCTACTAAAAATAATCTTTCTAAACTCATAACCATTCCAAAATCGAATCAACATATTTTTCAGTCATTCTAAACTCATAGAGGCACAACATATCAAAAATTCACTTCAAGAACATTTTTCTATAATTAATTAAAAATCATACAAGTCACAGCCTTTACTAATTGTAAAACAGAAAAAGAATTTCACTAAACACAACTCATCTCATCATCAAACCAACAAACCCTAATTCCTTTCTCACACCACTTCAAAAGAATTGAAGAATTTAAAGAAAAGATCTTACCTTAGATGAAGAAATCCACAAATCTTTAACCAAAACCCTTGCTTCCTTCTTCAAATTGCTTCAAACCTCAAGATCACCTCTCTTTCTCTCTTGGTTTTTGGAGAGCCGGCACCTCTTGAAAGAAAGAAGGAAAATGATGAAGACACAAAGTCAAATTTGCTTTTAATCTCCACCAAGTGATCTTATCCAAGCAATTACCAAAATGCCCTCAATCATATAACTAACTTTTTGTCTCATATAAGCCCTTATATGTAATTGCACATTCCACAAAAATATCTTCTTGCATTGACTCTTCCTTTGACCCATTTATATGTTATATATATCATCATATACACAACATATACATTTGTCTCTAAACCCTAAATTTCTTCTCCAAAACACATACAAAAACATTCTCTTCCAATTTCTTATCAACTTATCATATATACATAATTCAAGTGCAACAACACTAACACCAAGACTACTAGAGCATAATTAGGGATATTACAATAAAATTAAATAAAGTAATAAATATATAAATTTAGAATTTGCATCTTAGAATAGGGTTTTTGGAATTAGGGTTTTTGAAATTAGGATTTAAATTGAGGCTTCATCATTTAGGGTTTAGAATTTTTTTGAGGTTGCTGGGATTATGAAATTTAGAGTTTAAGAAATTTTAAGGTTTCTATGAAACTAGGGTTTAGGAATTAAGTTATTAGAATTAGGGTTTGGGTCTGAGTTTAGGAATTAAGCAAGTGGAGTTTCTGGAATTAAAGGATCTTGATATTTTAGAATTTGATAAGGGCTTTGGTGTTTTGAATTTTGGAAATAGATTTTATAAATTTAGGTTTGGAATTTTAGGGTTTTGGAAAATTAAGAAAACAATTAGGGTTTAGGGAATTAATAAAACGATTTAAGGTTTTGGAAAATTGGAAAGCATATTAGGGTTTTGGGAATTAATAAAATGATTTAAGGTTTTGAAAAATTGGAAAGCGGATTAGAGTTTTGGGAATTAATAAAATGATTTAAGGTTTTGGAAAATTGGAAAGCAGATTAGGGTTTATCAATTTATACAATTGAATCAAAGTGATAAAAAAATAAACGAAAACAAGTAAGAACAAAAAAAGATATAACAATTGAATGTTTAAGCAAATTCAAGATTAAGACACAAAACCTACGTTGAAGGTTCCTCCAAATTGTTTTCTGGATTAACAATAACAAAGGCAGTATTGCTGCCTTTGATGGATTGATTATTTGATGAGTGTTCGTTGTTGCTGCTTTCTTTTTTTTTCCTCTCAATTGCCGCTCTCTGCCTTTCCTTTTAGGGTTTTCTTTCCTTCACCTGTCGTTTCTTCTTTATTGCTAGTATTTATAGGAAAATAAAGAGTCCTAATCCTATTTTAATAAGGAAATATGAATTGTTTAGGAAAAATTAGGAAACTGGGTAAAATAAGGTTTGGTCAAAAAATCGGCAGCGCGGCACGCTCACCTATTAGTTCGATTTTTTATTTTTTTATTTTTTTATATTTTTATTTTTATTAAAAATAACTATTAAATATTATTAGTAATTAAAATATTCTTAAAAAAATAAATAAAATACCACAAAAATTATTTTGGACTATCGGATTTGAATGGGTCAAAAATTAAGGGTCTACAAGCGGCCAACTCTTCTTGAAGTTTCTTGTTTTGTTCTTCAAGCATCCGCTGTGAGCCAGAAAGGAATAGAGTAAAAGCACACATAATCATGCATACATATAGCATAAATTATCATGGAACAAGAAAATTTACCAGGTAATTCATGTCAACGCCCTGTGAATGAGATGGCATAACCGGTCGACTAGAATGAGCAAATGAAGGAGCAGTAAAAGAAGGTCCAGCCTCATGATCAAATGAGCAAGCAGCCTACAACAATCATTTTAAAAAAGTCAAAATAAAATAAGAAAGAAGAGATTGCAGTGGAAAAATGGTAAAAGCTTACCTGAGAAGTGCTAGCCCAGAGATGTGGAATAAACTCTCCTCCCTCTCCATGATGTTCCTCTTCGTCTCTATCCTCATTTTCTTTAGAAATTTCCCATACAGCAACTGAAGATATGTCAAAGTTCAAAGCCCTATTTGAATAAACTGGGTATAAGATGCACCCAGTGGATAGAGAAAGGTTTCAACATCATAGCTGTGCCGAGCCAACCACCATGCATTCTCCGGCATTGATGTGATATTCAAGGTATACTCTAGGTAATGCATTGGGATCCTCCGCTGCTCAGGACCAAGAAACCACTCGTATACTCTCTCTCTGAGAAACCAACCACTAAACACAGGGCTAGCAATGACTCGACGGGTATGTTGAAAAGGTAGTGCGGCATTCATGGAGGAAGTCCAGTTTGTCCTCTCTTCTATGTTCCACCAGGACAAATTCACCTACAAAATGACATAAGGTAAGTGAACTTTTATATAAATTTTAAAGTATACTACTGCTATTTTACAATATATTAGACAACAAAAAAATTATTTTGGACTAATTAAAATATATTGGACCGGACTAGATAAAAAATTAAGGGTCTACAGTTTGCCTGTTGCTTGAATGATCTGAAACTTTAGTGAAAGAGAGTGAAAAGCAACAAGACATAATTTTTGAGATGGTTGAGATTTTGGGTTCTGGACCCGGTTCGAGTTCTGGACTCAAGGATAATTATAGGTTCTGGACCTAAGGAAAATTTGGATTCTGGACCCGAGCTAAGTTCTGGACTTAGAAGAGATTCTAGGTTCTGGACCTAAGGGTAATTTGGGTTCTGAATCTAAGAGATTTGGATACTCGATCCTAAACTAGAATTGGATACTTGATCTTAACTGGATTCGGATACTCGATCCTAAACTGGATTTGGATACTCAATCCTATCTGGATTTGGATACTCGATCCTAAATTTGATTGGGATACTCGATCCTAACTGGATTTGGATAGTCGTTCCTAAATGGATTTGGATAGTCGATCCCAGATTGGTTTGGGATACTCGATCCTAAATGGATTTGGATACTCGATCCTAAATTGGATTGAGATTGGGATACTCGATCCTAACTGGATTTGGATACTCGATCCTAAATTGGATTGGGATACTCGATCCTAACTGGATTTGGATATTTAATCCTAAACTAGATTTGGATACTCGATCCTAACTGGATTTGGATATTTAATCCTAAACTAGATTTGGATACTCGATCCTAACTGGATTTGGATATTTAATCCTAAACTAGATTTGGATACTCGATCCTAACTGGATTTGGATATTTAATCCTAACTTGATTTGGATACTCGATCTTAAATTGGATTGGGATACTCGATCCTAAACTGGATTTTTTGACTTGAGATTTGAATTTGATTTGATTGACCTTTTATTAGTTGAGGATTCTGGCTTAACTTGTTGTTCCATTCTTTTCTTCTTCCTTTTTGTAAAAATTAAGCTATTTTTAATTGGACCTTATACCCTCTCCTTGCCCCCCTATATGGCAAAATATTTGTAAGTGAGTTTGAAAACATTTTATATATAGACTCAAAAAATTGAAAAGGAGAAACTTTGCCCCCTGTGTAGGCTCAAACCCTTGATCTTTCCATGTATGCTCTGATTGATGTTTTTGTCCTCTAGTTCTTCGCACAAGCACATATTTCTTCTCTTTGCAAAATTACTGGAGCTTTCTCAAGTAATGGGCTTTCCATGCCCCCCTGATTTGACATCTTCTTTTGATTCTTTACTTCGCAGGGCATTTGCTGTTCATTTTGCCAAGGAATAGACAACACAAGATAAGAAAGTGCGATGTGATATGCTCATGTATGCATGATATGCATGAATAATACTTACAGTCATTCCATCGACTCACAGACTGAGGTAATAAGCAGAAGTGTTCTCATTGGTTCCATTTTGACGCTTGTTCAAGTCTTGCATTAGAATGATCGAAAGCTTTGCATTCGTGGCTTTTATCTTCTAGATGTTGAAGACACGATTGGTGGAGATCCCAAGTTGCAGAGTCAGGGATACATCCTTTTTTAAACTATGTTTCAGCATGTCAGTTGATAGCTTCTTCATGACCTTGCCAATAATCATTTCCTTTGCCCAATGTGTCCTTTGGAGGTTCAACATACTTCCCTTAACTTGAAGGCTTTGTATGACAAAACAATTTTTTTTTGAATTTTTGATTTTGAAATCAAATGTTGGCTTTGCCAAATCAATGTCAATATACCTCAGGACTTGATTTTTCCAAATTAACATATCTATAACATGACAATCCTAGTTACCATACTAAACTTGGGAATCATTTATATTTAAGCAAGAATTGTTGCACTTCAGATAGGCACATACACATTACTTGGCCAAAGATCTCTTTTGACTTTAAATATTGTCTTTCTCATATGCATGCTTATCCAAACTATCTCCACTAATAGACTCTACCTACCAAGAGAGATCAACAGGTCTTTAATTGGCTTGAAATAGGGCCTATGAGGGACATAGGTTAAATGAAGGCCATTTTGAGATTGGAGCTTGTGTGACACAAAGGACAAACCTTCACATTACAAATTTCTTATTGGAACTTTAGACAATTGGGAACAATCTTTCTAGATTCCAAATTCCTTCTATCTTCTTGGTATTAATCTAGATCTTGATTAGGATAGTTTTTTCTCATGCAAAAAGTTTGGCTCCCAAAGTCATTTCCTTTTATCTTTTCCCTTTTCTTTCTTTCTCTTACTCTTTCCTTTCTTTGAGCATTTTATCATTTTGTCCTTCTTCCTTGTAGGACTGTTAAGTACAGAACTTTTAAGAACTGGATGGTCTTTCTCCTTTTTCTTTGACTTTGATTGAATCTTTGGTTGGGTTGGACCAATTCAAGTCAAAATGTCCGTATAACCCAAATGGAAGCCTTATGTAAAAGAGAACTCGGTTGGCTTTTTGAACCACCTTTTTTTTCTCTCTTTTTTTTCTTCTTCTTTTTTCTTCTTCTTTTTTCTTTTCTTCTTTTTCTTCTCTTTTTTTTGGTTGTTTTAATTTTGGTTCTAGCTCTAATAGAGTTGTCTTATTTGTACTAACTTGGGCTTCCAATAATGGATGAGTGGAGTAACATAAATCTTCTTTAACAGGGACAAATCATTTGTTACTCTAATGTTGATGTTGTCTTGATATATTGGAGATATTAATGGAACTTCAACTACCCTTATGGTTTTGGGATCATCAACTATCCTTATGGTCTTGAAAACATCAACTACCCTTATGGTCTTGAGAACTTCAACTATCTTCATGATCTTAACTAATCATTGCTTTCTTTTGATCTTCTTGCCTCTTTATCTTAGTGATCATAAGACTTGTCAAAAGTATCACAACAGCTTAGGGTAGGTTATTGAGGTTTGTAAGCCAATGAAAAGAAAGCTAAAATTTTATGAAGGCTAAAGGGACAACTAGGAATTGATATTTAATAGGGTAGATACTAGTTGTTGGATAACTAAACAATGCCTAGATCATTTCTCTCTTAAATAAGTAGAGTTCAATTTCGCCTCAAAAGTTTGTCCAAGTATGTTCTAAGACTGACTAGGACCTAGACAAAAGTAATTATGCAGGAGCCCTCTCTAAGTAAGCATACACAACTCAATGCTATAGAGCAATTCCCTCACCTAGTAAAGTTATTTGAGTAATGATGCATAAATATATTAATTCGTGAATTATCAAGCTAGATTCCTCATTGGTTGAGCACCAAAATCAACAAAGACCAACAAAAATTTTGATGAAAGTAATTTATTTAAACAAATTTAAATTTGGAAAACAAGATTGTTCCAATTGAATATTAAAGAAAGCAAAATTGAAAAGCAACATTCAAGCTAAGAAAATTTTGTTGAGTTAAGCTTCTTTTCCTTTCACATCTTCAATTTTTCCATCTTGAAAGGATGATAAAACAAAATCTTCTTCCAATCCTTTTTCCACCATAAAGGTTGCTAGTGGTGGCACTCTTCCAAATTTAGGTAAAGGGTTGTTCTTGGTATTGGGCTTGTCCGGCTCAGGTAGCTTGCCACTATCGATTAGGTCTTGGATCTCATGCCTTAGACGAGCACATTTATTTGTTTCATGCCCTCGCATTTGATGAAATTTATAGAAGGCCTCGACATTGAAGTTTGGTGGCAGTGGATTATGTAGTGGTCGAGGAGCTAACAGTTGCAACAACCCTTTCTTTTGTAGCTTGCTATGTAACACCCTCATACCCTATATACATACAATACATATTTTCAGCATATGTAAAATATGCATATACAGTATAAAAATGTCACAGACCGATTTAATAAAAAAAGTTACATTTCTGTTTTAAGATTTCAAATACTAATATATAAAATAAATAGTATATAAATATTCTTTGCTTGTTATAGGAATCCAAAATAAATATTTTATATGAAAATCTCTGGGAAAAATTTGCCAGAGATTTGTTTGTAATTTGAACGTTTCCAAAATTCAACAAAACACAACCTGCATAAAACAAACACTCCAAATAAAATCAATTCACCAATACTTCTCAATTTCTCCATATTTTCTCAAAATAATTATATATAGGTATATATATATATATCAACATTATATATAAAATCCCATCTTAAACAAAATTATTCAAATCATTATTCATAATTTACAATATATGCTTCAAAAACATATCATAACATACATAATATAAAAAATGTACATGCTGACAACTGGCTCTGATCTTGATGTACCCAAAATAACTCTTCAAGCTCAATAAATACAAACCTAGACTCGACCAGGTCTAGTAAAACTCTCCAGCTCTACCAAAACGTCTATGACACCTGCGCGACGAATTACAATCGTGCTAAGCCGAAGCCTAGTGGTACAAACTTTGATAATAATAAAATTGTAAAGTAATGCCAATGCACAATGCATATAGAGGTTACATCATTTCACTTTCTTATATTTTTCAAATATTTCATACTCACAACTCATAACATTATATTGCTCAATTGTATCACAATTCATAATTCACATTAAAGCAAAGACAAGCATGGGCCCAAAAAATGATATAATATGCTATTCAAATTTCAGAGTTACTGCTTTGGTCCATATTGACACCATGTGTCTAGCCAGTAGGCAATATATATATCCATGGATAATGTAACAGCCTCAGTCTCTTGAACCTCAACCCGGCTATACCCATAGGCCCCAGTATCTTGGTACTCAACCTGACTAGACTGCTACGGTTTTTGAGGCTTACGACCCAGTCTTTTCACCCCAAAAACATCATATTTATCATTTATCAGTTGGGCTCGGCTTACGACCCGGTCTTTTCACCTGCCCAGCAATTCATAGGCATGCTGCCAAACCCAGAACTCTGAAAATTGAATAACATACTAGGCACACAATTAATTCATTTATCTCATTATCAAATACTTTCACAATTCATTTCTCATTTTATTTCTCATAATCAAACTAGGCTCATTGCCTTATTTTCACATTTTTTTTTCTCATTTTTCACATCTTTCTCATTTTTCTCACTTTTCTCATTTTTTTCTCATTTTTATCAATATCAATTCATTTCATTATTCCACATATCTCATTTTTGCATTCCCAACACATTACCCAATTACTTTGGGTATTTTCTATTGCTCTCAAATTAACTCTACCACAAAGGTGATCGCCCCAAGGTCATCTCACAAGGAAGCTAAAGTGGCTAATTGATTATTAGATTATGAATAACAAGTAATGAAGAAATTTAAATTGCTATCTAAAGAAGAAAATTGATTGAAGTTTTTAAAACGAATAAAAGTAAATTAAGCTGATGTTTTGATTCACTTGATAGAAAGGTCTAGGGTTTGCACTTCTCTGCTACATATATGTATGAACAGTTATTCCTCTTAACTAATTTAATTTAAAGATTAAATCTCAAACAACTTAATTAATTGAGTCAAGGAAATAAGCTCTCGCATTCAAACATCTTACAACTAATCTTGTTATAATTGAAACAACCTTTTTAATAGGTTATATCTCTAATTCACCTAAGTCCCTAATTGAATTGTTCCAGTATTAGACTTCATCTCTCAATCCATCATCTAATACCTAAAATACATAATTGGTGGCCAATCAATTATATATTAACAATATTTCATTCAATCAAGGCTAAAGAAATTATTAACTAAGAGAATAACCAATTCATACAATCATAGCAGATCCATAAAAACCCTAGACTAGATCAAATTAGTTCATCATGCTATCAAACATACTCATCTCATTAATGTTCAAAGAAATCAAATTAGACATGATAATATCCATTAATACAATTTCAATGAAAATAAAGAGAATAAGTTCGAGAACAAAACCAAGTTACAAACTCCTTGAAGCTTCTAAAGAATCTCTTGTTCAAATCTTGCAAGAAGGATGTCTCAATGGCTAGAATAATCTAATCTAAGCTAGTTTGATCCAAAGTTTAATCAAAATCAAAAGAAAACAAAGTTATCAAAAACCTAATCTCTTTGACGGCTCAATCTGCTCTCCAAATCATCAACAGTCTTAAGAAAAACCCTAACTTTAATATTTATACGAAACCTCCGCGCGTCTTTATTGATCCTTGAGTGACACGGCCAAGTTAGAGTGAACTTGGCCGTGTTGGAGGTGAATTTGAGGGAGAGACACGGCCAAGTTGATGGTGACACGGCCAAGTTGGACCATTTTGGAGGGACACAGCTAGTGACTTGGCCATGTCCCTTGCATGTGTCACCTACTGTGAGAATTTCTCTTCTTTGCTTTGGATTTAGGTGAGACACGGCCAAGTTGATGGTGACTTGGCCGTGTTTGAGCATTTTTAGAGGGACACGGCCACTGACTTGGCCGTGTCCTTTCCCTGTGTCCATCACTGTGTCTTGTGGCTTCTTTTCAGCTTGATATGGGAAACGGCTAGTGGCTTGGCCGTGTCCTCTGCCTGTGTCAGCTACTGTCCATTTTTCCTTCAGTCTTGATTCCTTGGCTTTTTTTAACCTAAAACAAAACTCAAACAAATTGTAAATAAGAAGTAAATAAACATTAACCAACAAAACATAAACACATACTAAAAACTAGATCAAAAATGATATAAACACTGAAATAAACTAAAACTAACAGAATTACTGAAAACACTAAACAAACCGATAAAAACTAACAAAATACCTAAATAAAACAATAATTATCATAATAAACAAGACACGAATCTATAACAAAAACCAATAAAACAACTACCTCACACTTAAAACTTTGCTTGTCCTCAAGCAAATTCACATTGCATAAATTAAAAACTCAAACAACCTTAACTATAATTCCAGTATATAGATGAAATCCTTTAAGACTCAGCCATAAATATTTGCATCTTATTCAATCAAGGATTTTCTTAACTCATACATTAATCCAGACATACAAATCTTATCTCTCATCTAAGTGTTTCACTCGATTTCAAAGGTTAATCACTCAAACCACTCATGACTGCATACTACCATAAACTTGCTTAATTATCCAATCTCCCTCACTGATTTTCTCAAGAAATAATCCGAAGGTCTTTCATTTGGATGTAATGGGGCTAAGGTAAGGGTGTGAGAAAAGACATTTAAGTTGGAGCATCAAAAAATGGAGTATCTAAATTAGACGCTACTCTTGCTAAGAAACTCATAACTCCTTCAAATGGCATACTCACCATCCCTTATTAATCTTACATACTTGCATAAAAATACATGAGTCAACATTCCTCTTTTGATGACCAATGCTAGAATATATATGGATTTTGTATATATATATAACTTTTTTTTTATTTTCACTTTTTCTTCTTTTTTTTTCTTTTATTTTTATCATTTTTTTTAATATATATATACAAAATATAAACTTGCATGGAACATCTAGCTTAAAATGTAGAGGAAAAGAATAATCAACTCTTAATCAAATACAATATGCAAAGTATGCATTTCAACCCCAAATAGCAATACCAAATTTTTTTTTTTACTTGCTTACCCCACACTTTGAAATAAACCACCCTATTGTCATATAATAAGAGCTCCATTCCTTAATGCAGGTATGATGATAATAAGAGAAAGTTGAGCTGTGAATTGTGTTGATCAAACAAGAAAAGTTCAAAGGCTCAACTTGGCTCACTAAGGAAATCAATAGTAAGGGAGGCCTTTTTAAGCTAAAGGGCTAACCTAATTTGCCTTCATCATTTTAAAACTTGAGATTAAATCATAATGTGAGTTCAATTAGTATGCAAAAGCAAACTCTAGAGATGCAAAATCATGGAGGTGCACACTTAAGAAAAGAAAATCAACTGAAAATAATATCAAATTATGAGGCTCAAAACTCATACAGGTGGGTTCACAAAGATTTATATGCCATGAATTGCAGAATGTGAAAATTGATCCTGAATGAATTCAAATGCTAATCTCTATGCTGATACTAAAGTCTCAACTATAATGCTAAAATCACATAAAAGATCAATAAGATTTCAACAATTATGCCATGCACAACAAACACAATAAACAAAACACGAAAAAAACAAAACGAAAATTAAGGAAAAGTTAAAAGATTACCCCACACTTTAGAATTTACATTGTCCTCAATGGAAAACAAGAATAATAAAGAAAAAGAGTTAAAGGACAACCTGTCTTCCATCATACCCTGGTGAGGCAAAACCCTAACTTTCCATCACAAACACAAATGTTCAAAAACAAGATGCAAGAGAGCTTTAGGGTTTCCATTTATTTAAACTAAACATAAAATCAAAATTGCAAAATATAAAATTATAACTATGAAAAAGAAATTCAAACTAATGGGTTGCCTCCCATTTAGCGCTTCTTTAATGTCATATAGCTAGACATCATGCAAAACTAGGAATCGTGGATCAAAGTACTGTCAATGATCCTCACTTCATGAAATCCTTCTTTATATGGTTTAACTCTATGTCTATTTGCTTTAAAAATCTTATTAGTTCTAGAGTTAAGCAATTCAATGGCACCAAAAGGACATACCTTAGTTACCTCGAAAGGACCACTCCATCGAGATTTGTGTTTACCTGAAAACAGACTGAGTCGAGAATTAAAAAGTAAAACTTTGATACCTGGACTCAATGTCTGTCACACAATAAATATGTCATGAAGTGCTTTTGTGCGATCCTTGTAAATCCTCAAGCTCTCATACGCCTTTGGGTTAGAGCACATTTGGGTCTCCCTCACTGGTTTTGCCCCCTCTTCTAAGGTCAGCTTCAGCTCCAATTTATCTGATGAATCTGTCTGCAAGAAAGCATCTGAAACAACTACTTCAACATAATTAATTAAAGAACATTCCTCATATAAAGCTTGTAATATCCTCATTTATGCCCTAGAAGTTTTGTATGTTGTTGTTAATGTGGTTGTTTTAAATTGCAAGATAAAGAATTGAGAAAAGAAAAGTATATGTGTTTTGGGAAGGATTTAGGGTTTAGAGAGAATGGTATATGTTGTGTATATGTTGATATATATAACATATAAATGGGTCAAAGAAGAGTCAAGGTGTTGGTTAGTGGAAGAAGATATTTTATTGTTGAGTGTGTAATTGCATATATAGGCTTATATAAGACAAAAAGTTAGTTATATGATTGAGGGCATTTTGGTAATTGCTTGGATAAAATCTCTTGGTGGAGATTTAAAGAAGAAAAGTCATTTGACTTTGTTGAATTTTCTTTTCTTCTCATGTTTGTGCCGGCCATTGAAGAAGACAAAGGGAAAGAGAAGTGTTCTTGATGCTATACTCAAATTGATGAAGGAATTGAGAGATTTGGTGAAAGATTTGTGGAATTTCTTCATATAAGGTAAGTAATTTCTTGTTTTCTTTTATTAATTTGGAAGTTGTGGCTAAGGTGTATTGTGAATTGTTGAGTTGATGATTTGGTGTGTTTGATATGTATTTACAAATGTTAAAGTTGATTGTTAGTTAAAAGATTGATTTGAGGTTGGTTTGGTGGTGAAGGTTGTAAGTTTAAATGGATTTTGATAGTGGAAGTTCAAGTGTAAAGTTGGTTTTAGGGTTTGAGATGGTATATGTTTAAATGTTTTGGTTAATGTGTTTTAATAAGGAATATTGTGATAAACATGTAGAATTTGTGTTTAGAACATTGATTTCATTCATTTGAAACATGTTATATGGTGTTTGATGAGTTTGAGTGCAATTGGAGGAGAATTTTGCATATTAGGGTTTGTGTTTTGGGAGACACGGCCAAGTCATGGAACTTTTGCGTGTGTTGAATTAGTTTTGAGAGACACGGCCATGTTCCCAAGCCGTGTTAGCTACTGTGAGTTTTGGTTTAAGAGACACGGCCATAAGCTTGGCCGTGTCCCTTGCCCGTGTTACTTACTGTCCAATTGGTTTGAGTGACACGGCCACAAGCTTGGCCGTGTCCCTCAAGTGGCTGCCCGTGTCCCTCAATTGTGTAGGTTAAGGTTTTACTCCCTTGTTCTTTTTGCATTGCTTTGGTTCTCAAAGGGTAGGTTGGTCCCTAAACTTAACCCTAAACATTTTAAATACACTTGAATCAATGAATGATATAATCAATTACATGTGTAAGGTTCTAAAGCTATGAATCATATCACTTGTTCTTTACCCTAATTGCATTGTTGAGATTGAATAATGTCATGTTATGTATTGTAAATGGTAATGTGTTTCATGAGTAATGAATATTGAAATATATATCAAAGATGCAATGATAATTCAAATAAGACATGATATGAGACAATGCCATTGTGGTGGGCTATGATGTGATGCAATTGAAAGAAATAAGGCATGTTTGCCTAAATGTTGTTGAGAATTGAGAATGGAAATGATAATTGAATAATAAATGAATTGTGTGGCTAATGTGTTATTCCATTTTCAGAGTTGGTTGTTGGTGGCATGCCTAATAAGTGTAACAATCTCTTGAAGTTAGGTTGGATTGAATCCTTGAAGCCTAATTGAGATGTTACCACCCTTGAAGCTAGGTTGGGTTGGTTCTTGAAGCCAAGTTGGGTTGAAGCTTAGCATGCTTTGCTCCCCTTGAAGCTTGGTTGAACCTAATCCTTGAAGCCTAGTTGGGTTTATGATATTGATAAATGTGATGATAGAACCAAAACATTAACTCTGAAAATTGAATGGCATATTAGTGTGTCTTGGGCCCATGCTTGTCTTTGCTTAATGTTGAGTTATGAAATGTAAAGGCATGTTGTTAGTTTTGCATATATGATGTTACATGTATAATATGGATTGAGAATTGGCATTGCATTGCATCAAAGCAAAACATTAGCATGTTTTATCTTACTAAGCCGTTGGCTTAGCGCGATAGTGTTTGATCGCGCAGGTAATAGAGTTGATAGAGTTGAACCCGAGAATTCATCAAGACCAAGTGAGAGTAGACCTTGAAGAATTCATTTTGGGAACTTAAAGATCAGAGCAAACTTGCCAATCATGTATACTTCTTTTATATTTTGTAAAGTAATGTTTATAATGTAAATATGTACCTATTTTATAACTTCCGCTGTGTAATATTTAAATGTATATATGTATATTTAACATGTTTATATTTTAAGTCAATGACTTAATTTCTATAATGTATAATGATTAGGGTATTGTATCAAGTTTAAAATGTTTTGAATGTTGAAGAAAACCGTAGCATCCCTATGTTTGGTGCACTTATGCTACATTGTTGTGATTGTAGTGTGTGTGCATTGGATGTGGGGGTGTTACAAAGCTGTTGTAGGAATAGAAGAAGTGTCAAAAATAGAAAATTCAACAGTTTGCCCTAAGACAGTCATTGACAACTTACCATTTTTAACATCTATTAAGGTGTTGGTAGTAGCCATGAAAGGCCTACCCAGCAATATAGTGTGTGCTGATGGTGCAAGGTTACTCCCTTCCATGTCAAGAACTATGAAATCCACAGGTACTATTAACCCTACAACCTTAACTAACACATCTTCTATAACCCCTTTTGGGAATCTAAAAGACCTATCAGCTAATTGCAACACCATTTTGGTCGGTTTCAGTTCCCCTAGTTCTAATTCTTTATAAACAGAATAAGGCATCAAATTCACACTAGCTCCTAGATCACACATGCCATCAGTCCCCTTTCCATTCCCCACAGCAATTTGAATTATAAAGCTTCTAGGATCCTTTAGTTTGGGGGGTAGTTTATGCTGCAGAACAGCACTAGCTACCTCGGAAACTATCACCTTTTCATTCGGCTCATACCTTTTTTTCTTGGTGATCAGCTCTTTGAAAAATTTGGCATAAGCCGGCATATTCTTTACTGCTTCAAGTAATGGTAAGTTAATACTTACCTTAGACATCATGTTGAAGATATTAGAAAATTGCTTATCTTTTTTATCATCATCCTTCGACCTGCTGGGGAATGGTATAGGTGGCCGGTATGGATTGCTTGCCTTATGCAAATCTGCTGTAGGGAACTTCTCCATTGATATATCTCCAGCACCTTTGTTCTCTGGTTCTCCTTCCTTCTTTTTCCCTTGGTCACCTGCATTCACAGAGTTATTTTCAACATTAGTGTTAATTACCTTACCACTTCTAAGAACAGTCACTGAATGTGCTTACTCAGGTTGACTTGGGAATTTTCCCTTCTGTTGAATCTGCATTTGTTGTGCCAATTGCCCTACTTGGGTCTCCACTTTCTTAAAAGATGCTTCTAAGGAATCCAGCCTCTTATTAGTCATCTCTTGATTTTGAGCACTGACTTTGATGAAAGCTTGTAAACTTTCCTCCAAGCTCTCTATCTTAGACTGCCCTTGATTTGAGGATTGACCCTGTTGTTGGTTCTGTCTCTGGAGCAAATGGAAAGGCTGATGAGAATTATTTGTTGCCCATGAAAATTTTGGGTGATTCCTCCAACCAGGGTTATAAGAATTGGAGTAAGGATCATTCCATGCCCTTGGTTGAAATCCCCCCATGGCATTGACTTGCTCAGCTTCATTCCCATATGATTCATATGCAGAGGGGCAAATATTTGCTCCATGCCCGAAAGTTCCACAGATTCCACACGCTTCTTGAGTAGATGAAGAAATATTATTCTTCATGTTCAGCATCTGTACCTGTCTTGTCAATTCAGCTATTTGACTAACCATTTCAGTATTGGCTTCCAATTGGTTCACCCCTTTACTTCTTCCCCTTACACTCTTTTGTTGAGAATTAGCTCCCAACATCTCAAAGATCTCATAAGTCTCATCAGCTATCTTTTCTCCCATGGCTCCCCCAGCTGCATTATCAACAGTGTTCTAAAATTGCTGGGTGAGACCATCATAGAAAAATTGATTCAGAAGTTGAAGTGGGTAATGATGATGTGTACACTGGATCAATAGCATCTTAAATCTGTCCCAAGCCTCATGAAATGGTTCTCCTTCAAATTGATAGAATGTAGCAATGTTCCCTCTCAATTCAGCTGTCTTCTGATGTGAGTAGAACTTGCCCATGAACTTATTATAAACTTGTTCCCAAGTTGTCAATGAATTTTTGGGCAACATCATAAGCCAGCTCTTTGCCCTATCCTTCAAAGTATATGGAAAACACCTCATCCTCAGCTGATCCTCTGTTAATCCTCCCAATGGAAAAGTGTTGAGGGTGGAGTAGAAATCCCGAATAAAGTTCAAAGGATCTTCATTTGGAACTCCATAAAATGATGGCAGCATATTGTAGTGAATGTTTTTCAACTCATAATTCCTTGCTGCATCTGTCAATCTTATGCAAGAAGTGGAAGTTCCAATGGCAGGTCTAGCAAAATCCCTCATCATTCTTTGCCTTTCTTCAGCCATTTTAACAGATTGTGCAGATTCCGACTCAAAATCAGAAGTGTCCTCCTCTGTATTATCAAATCCGATATAAAGCTCAAACTCTTCCCTGCTCCTTTTCACTCTCTGAATTTCTGGAATGACTGGGTATAGCTCTCCTCCAAGTGATCTCCTGCCTTGCATAAACAAAATTCTAGAACAAAAGAATTATTAAAAGCAAAAGAAAAATAAAATAAAAAGTAAACAATGAAAAATAATCTAAAGTATTTTTTTTCTAATAAACAATTACGCCAATTAGCCTCCCCGGCAGCGGCGCCAAAAACTTATTGCGCTCAAATTAACTCTACCACAAAGCGTCACTCGCAAGTATATGAGGTAGCTGCAGCAAAGGTGATCGCCCCAAGGTCATCTCACAAGGAAGCTAAAGTGGCTAATTGATTATCAGATTATGAATAACAAGTAATGAAGAAATTTAAATTGCTATCTAAAGAAGAAAATTGATTGAAGCTTTTAAAATGAGTAAAAGTAAATTAAGTTGATGTTTTGATTCACTTGATAGAAAGGTCTAGGGTTTGCACTTCTCTGCTACTTATATGTATGAATGGTTATTCCTCTTAACTAATTTAATTTAAAGATTAAATCTCAAACAACTTAATTAATTGAGTCAAGGAAATAAGCTCTCTCATTCAAACCTCTTACAACTAATCTTGTTATAATTGAAACAATCTTTTTAATAGGTTATATCTCTAATTCACCTAAGTCCCTAATTGAATTGTTCCAGTATTAGACTTCATCTCTCAATCCATCATCTAATACCTAAAACACATAATTGGTGGCCAATCAATTATATATTAACAATATTTCATTCAATCAAGGCTAAAGAAATAATTAGCTAAGAGAATAACCAATTCATACAATCATAGCAGATCCATACAAACCCTAGACTAGATCAAATTAGTTCATCATGCTATCAAACATACTCATCTCATTAATGTTCAAAGAAATCAAATTAGACATGATAATATCCATTAATACAATTTCAATGAAAATAAAGAGAATAAGTTCGAGAACAAAACCAAGTTACAAACTCCTTGAAGCTTCTGAAGAATCTCTAGTTCAAATCTTGCAAGAAGGATGTCTCAATGGCTAGAACAATCTAATCTAAGCTAGTTTGATCCAAAGTTTAATCAAAATCAAAAGAAAACAAAGTTATCAAAACCCTAATCTCTTTGACGGCTCAATCTGCTCTCCAAATCGTCAACAGTCTTAAGAAAAACCCTAACTTTAATATTTATACGAAACCTTCGCGCGTCTTTATTGATCCTTGAGTGACACGGCCAAGTTAGAGTGAACTTGGCCGTGTTGGAGGTGAATTTGAGGGTGAGACACGGCCAAGTTGATGGTGACACGGCCAAGTTGGACCATTTTGGAGGGACACGGCCAGTGACTTGGCCATGTCCCTTGCATGTGTCACCTACTGTGAGAATTTCTCTTCTTTGTTTTGGATTTAGGTGAGACACGGCCAAGTTGATGGTGACTTGGCCGTGTTTGAGCTTTTTTGGAGGGACACGGCCACTGACTTTGCCGTGTCCCTTGCCTGTGTCCATCACTGTGTCTTGTGGCTTCTTTTCAGCTTGATATGGGACACGACCAGTGACTTGGCCGTGTCCTCTACCTGTGTCAGCTACTGTCCATTTTTCCTTCAGTCTTGGTTCCTTGGCTTTTTTTAACCTAAAACAAAACTCAAACAAATTGTAAATAAGAAGTAAATAAACATTAACCAACAAAACATAAACACATACTAAAAACTAGATCAAAAACGATATAAACACTGAAATAAACTAAAACTAACAGAATTACTGAAAACACTAAACAAACCGATAAAAACTAACAAAATACCTAAATAAAACAATAATTATCATAATAAACAAGACACAAATCTATAACAAAAACCAATAAAACATTTTCACATAATATGCATATTTCACACTTTACACAATTTAGCCATTATCAATGGCTTTTCACAATGCATTTAACACATATATGACATTACAAATGTCATAGCACATTATTCATACTCAATCAATGAACCAAGTAGCTTAACACATTTTTCAACCAAAATGTGTTAAGTTCAAATGTCATGCAAATATAAACATTATAATCAAAGTTTGTACATACCTCCACTAGCAACCCAAAGCAAGCTTAACACAACCTCCAATCCTATCCTTCCAACTTGCCCTTCACCACTTGGATGAAGCAAATCAACCTCCCTCAATGCCTATAACAAAGATGATCATACATAATCATTTAATATCATATTCTCAGGTATTCTCAACATCAAACCATAATTAAACATCACTCTAAACCAAATCCCAAAATTAAGCTTCACCTCACTTTAACTTTGAAAAATCATATCATGCCATTTAAATTAGTGTTTTAAGTTTATTAATATCATTAGAAGCATATTTTAATACATTTGAACCATTTACATTATAACAATACACTCTTATATACAAAACCATAAAATGGCATAACCTTCCCCCATTGATGGTTTTCCATTCCAACATAATCCATTACTCATTTCAAGCTTATATTCATCACTCTTAATACTAAACAACATGCTTAAACAAATAAAATCACACAATTCAACCACTTTGGAAAATCACTTTTCCAAAACCCTAAATCTCCACTTCCATTTTCAAACTCCAACCAAACACAACCAAATCCAATATTTGACATTAAAATACATGTTTATGTATCAAAACAACTCATTTGGAATCAATTTACACAATTAAAAACCATGATTTCAAAACCCCAAAAATTACATAACCCTAAATTCTCTCTCTTCTCCAATCTTAACCCAAACTCAACCATTTATTTAATCCAATATTAAAATCATTGTTAATCACTTAAAATAACTTCATATATACCCAAATAGACAATTAAATCTTAGAACTTTAAAAACGCAAAACAAATTGTTGTCCCAAGATGGCAACTAAGAGGGGGGTGAATTGGTTTCCTCAAGAAATAATGACAATTTAAAAAACTCAACAAAATAGAAATGCGGAATAGAGAGATGGTTGAGTAATGGAAGAAAGAAAGAACACACAAGATTTATAGTGGTTCGGATTTACTTCAATCCTACATCCACTTCCTTAACAAATTGTTAAGGTTCCACTAATCTTTGAAGTTTTTACAAGCTCACTTCCAACTTTGGTGTTTTCCCAAGTTCACACCTAACTTCACAAGTGTTTTTCTAAGGCTTACACTCAAGAACCTTTAAAGGAGTTTTTAAGGCTCACTCTCACAACCTAAACAAGAGTTTTACAAGGCTTACTCTTACAACCCAAGTGTTTTTCCGAGCTCACACTCAAACTTATACAATGGTGTTTTCAATGCTTACACCTAACATTCAATACAATTCAAATGTAAGTTTAAGTAAAAGAAAAGTTGTTGCTTGGCTATCAAATTCTTTTTTCTTGCTTCACTTCTTATTGCTTTTCTTGTAGAAGCACTGTATTTATAGTCAATGTGGTCTTACTAGCCGTTATTGATAGTGAGAATAAAGTCTTGGCAGTTTAAACCTTCTTTATTAAACTGTCCAAAGTATTTCGCGGTTGTCCTTCATACAAGGATGGTCGCGCTCATATCTCACGCGGTCGTCCTTGGACAAGGTACGGTCACTGCATTTAAAAATACTTCAACGGTTGAATTTTAGGGCTCTGCAGTAGGAATCTTGCCCATGCTGTGATTGTCGGGACGGTCGCGTCTAGCAAAGGTGCGGTCGCCCTTTTTGAATATTGAAGTGGGTTTATAACAGTCATGTCACGTGTCATTCTCTGATAGGGCAGAAGAGATGTCCACCAAAATTTGAATGTCGCGGTCACCCTAGGTAGCATCTCGCGGTTGAGTTGAGAAACTCACATCGAACTTCTGGACGCACCTGAGGACGTGAACACTACTGTCTCTTTAAGCAATTTTCTCCTGCATTGGCAGAGCGGTAGCGAATAAGAACACGCGGTCGCTAAAGTGGTAACCGAGGCCGTGTCATTCGCCGTTCTTGTCACCGCGAACCTTACTGTGATTAAAATGATTTGAGTTCCTTGAGTAGCGGTCGTCCATAACTTGGGACGGTCGCTCTTCATGAAGTGCGGTTGTTACTGAGGTCGGGTTTCTGACCGCGAAACCTACTGTGATAAAGTTTCATCCTTTAATTGAATGGTACGGTCATATTCAGGTTTGGTGCGACCGCTAGAAGTGTTCTGTTCAGCTTTATTTGAAGCAACCTAAGCCTGCAACAAGATTCTCCAAACACATGTTAAATGGATCATTCAATTTGAGTTGTCAAGGATCAAAATTTAGATCATTTGTCTAACAATCTCCCCCATTTTGACTTTGACAATTCAAATGGAATGATAAGAAAAATAATAAGTCTAAAATGCTCCCCCTTAACATATGCATGAATCATGGTTAAGCAATCATTGGTGTATTGATATATTTGATTATTTGATTATCTTGGTGTATTGAATCATAGTTAAACAATCATTCCAAGTTCCAAGTTGTTTACTATTTCTCCCCCATTGTCACAGGCAAAATGCATAACAAGCTACTAAACATCAAGATACTAAACAACTGGTTTATTAAAAAGATGGAGAAGAGTACAAATATATATTAAGCAACAAACATATCAAGACATAATCATAAAATGAAAATGCAAACTAAAACATCTTGAAAATTTAAATTATTAAACTATTCAGAATCATCATCCTCATCTATCTCTTCTTCTACTAAAGGAGCTTTTCCTTTATCTTGAGGAGAAAAAGAGGTAGAGCTAGTGCTAATGGACTCTTCTTCTTCAGGAAGACTTTGGGTATGATCACTTATATCCTAATCTTCAAGATTGCATTGAGGCAAGTCCAGTTTGCCTTGCATATCATAGAGATCATGATGCATGAGAGATATAAGGTCAATTCTCTTGTTCAAGTGATGGAATCTTTTGGAGACACTTTTCTTGAATTTAGAGAGTTTCCTAGAGAGAGATTTGATAGCATTGAGGATGAGTTGTGTAGAAGATGAAGTAGTTTCTTGAGTAGCTTTTGATGAAGTAGCTTTTGGAGGTAATTCCACAGCCACTTCCACAGAGTCTCCCTCTTCCTCAATTGTGTACCTTGGCCTTTTCTTTTGTCTATCCACAACTCCTTTTTTGCCAAAATAGTACACATATATACCTTCAATCTTCCTTACACATCCAACATGTTCTAGATAGTCAATTGTGATGGCACTAGAGGCAAGATTGAAAGGGTTTCTCAATGTAGCTAAGTTAAGATCATTTAGTAGGTTCAGGTGCCTAGCTATTTGAGTAATTTGTGAGGATAAGAAGAAAGTTCCAGTTCTTGTAACTGCATGATGATAGAGGGTGTCAATCAAGAACTTGGTTGTGTTCATTTGGATGTTGTGGGTGAAAGCATACAAAAATATGAGGTCTCTTTTTGTTACCTTTTCATTCCCATCAGCTCTTTGATAGATGGTGTAGGTGATAATCCTATGGAGCATCCAATGGGTGAGGGATTTGATGTGACTGGCTTTTGATTCTTTTTCAAAAGAAGTTTCCACAGAAATTTCTTGCCAGAATGTAGAGAGAGTTTGGTTTGAAAAGGTTTGATCGTTGTAGGAGGTTATACCATAAGCAGGAAAGTTCCAAATATTGCCAAAGTCTTCTATGGTTAAAGCTTGGTATTAATCAAACAGTTTAAACCTAACCCCATACCATCCCAGTACAGAGTTAGCACTCTTCTCTATTTGGAAGGACATAAGGAATTCCTTGCTTAAACTAGAATAGCCTACCTCTTCAGGAAATACAAACTTTCTTCATCCAAGGACATCTAGTAATCTTTCAATTTCATCCTTGATATTCAGGGCAGAAAGCATCCCAGCAAAAGGAGATTTGGTTCCCTCAACTTTCTTTCTCTTCAGCATGGCATACCTAACATCTTCCTCAGAAGTTTGATGGTGAGATTTGTGAATTTTCTCACCTCTTTTGGACTGTGGAGGAGATGGAGGATCATCTATTGGTTCTCTTATTGTGATTCCTGGAGCTCTCTTTGCTTTTCCTTTTATTTTGGAGGTTGTCTTCTTTTTGGGAGCCATTAGAATAGAAAGAAAAAGAAGAAAACTGGAAAACAGAGGGTGTTTAGAGAAGCAGATGATTTTGAGAGGATTTTCAAGATTTAGAGGGAAGTTTATATGCCTTAATAACCAAAATATCAAAGAAACTGATGTATCATACTCTTAAATAGTAGAAATTAAGAAAATAGCCGTTTATGACTTTTGAAAGTTAAGAGTTGTGACCTGTCATAGAGCCAACGGTTACAAAATTTCGAGCAGAGTGTACAGAGTGTAGTTGCAGATTCAAAAGGGTGCGATCACGAAATGCTGTCTAGCGACCATTAGAAAGATCAGTACGCTCGCGGGTGAAGAAACTGTCTGTAACGGTCGAAACTATTCAAATTAGTGCGTCCGCGCACAAATTTTCTCGACCGCGCATAGAGATTTTTGTTTGAATGAATCTGGCAGACGAGATAGTGATCGCTATGGACACTGGAGCGAACGCGATTGACTTAGAAATGAAAGATTCAAGGGAATATGGAGGAATTTTCTAATGTTTAGGCAAAAAAAAAAAGGTTTATGCACATTGAAACTTCATTGATAGGCAATTAATTCAAAGTGATTCCATCAATCATTCCTAAATTAAGTTTAATGAAGTTAAGTCTATCTTCATTCAAGGGTTTTGTAAATATATCAGCAAGTTGATTTTGTGCATCTATAAATTCTAGGATTATATTTTGATTTTGTACATTTTCTCTCAAGAAATGATGTCTAATATCTATATGTTTGGATCTAGAGTGTTGGATAGGATTTTTAGAAAAATTGATAGCACTAGTGTTGTCACATTTAATGGAGATATTGTTAAATACTTTACCATAGTCAAGCAATTGTTGTTTCATCCATAATACTTGTGTGCAACAAAAACATGCTGCAACATATTCGGCTTCCATTGTGGATAAAGCAACCGATGCTTGTTTCTTACTATGCCAAGAAACTAGACAATTACCAAGAAAGTGACATGCTCCTGTAGTGCTTTTCCTATCTAAGATACTACCAGCATAATCTGCATCTGAAAAGCCTATGATATGAAATGATGTGTTTTTATGATACCAAAGTCCTAAATGCATTGTACCACTCAAATATTTCAAAATTCTCTTAGTGGCATTCAAGTGTGATTCTTTAGGACTAATTTGAAATCTAGCACAAAGACATACACTATACATTATATCAGGTCTAGAAGCAGTTAAGTAAAGTAGTGATTCGATGATACCTCGATATTTCTTCTCATCTACTGCTTTACCATTTTCATCTTTACCTAATTTTAAGGATGTGCTCATAGGAGTTTTGCTAGTTTTGCAGCCATCTATTCCAAATTTCTTGATGAGTTCTTTTGTATATTTGGATTGGTTGATGAAGATCCCATCTTTACATTGCTTGACTTGCAGTCTAAGGAAAAAACTTGAGTTCACCCATCATGCTCATTTCAAATTCCCTAGTCATACAAGAAGCAAATTCTTTGCACAAGGCTTCATTAGTAGCTCCAAATATTATGTCATCCACATAAACTTGTACAATCAAAATGTTATGCTTATCCTTTTTAACAAAGAGAGTTGTGTCTACTTTTCCTTTTGAAAAACTATTTTCAAGTAGATATGCACTAAGTTTATCATACCAAGCTCTTGGTGCTTGTTTCAATCCATACAAAGCTTTGGTAAGTTTGAAAACATGATCAGGAAATTTGTAGTTTTCAAAACCAGGAGGTTGTTCTACATAAACTTCTTCGCTTATAAGTCCATTTAGAAATGCACTTTTAACATCCATTTGAAAAAGTTTAAAGTTCATATGACATGCAAAAGCAAGTAATATTCTAATAGCTTCTAATCTGGCTACGGGGGCAAAGGTTTCATCATAGTCAATACCTTCTTCTTGATTATAGCCTTTGGCTACCAATCTTGCTTTATTTCTAACAATGTGACCATTCTCATCAAGCTTATTCCTATAGACCCATTTGCATCCTATTATAGAGTGATCTGTAGGTCTAGGAGTAAGTTGCCAAACATTATTTCTTTCAAATTGATGAAGTTCATCTTGCATTGCAGTTATCCAATTTTCATCATTTAAAGCCTCCTCAACAGTCTTTGGCTCAATTTGAGAAACAAAAGCAAAATTAACATCTATATGATTAATTTTAGATCTAGTAATTACTCCCTTAGATGTTTCTCCAATGATGATTTCCTTAGGATGGTCTTTCTTGTATTGCCAATCCTTAGTTAGATCTTGAGTCTTTTCTTCAAGTTCATACTGATTGATCTTTGGAGCATCAATAGATTCAAGAGGTTCAAGAGTACCTGCAGGGTCATTGAAAGTAATACCTTTCTTTTGATCACGATTAGATGATTCATCAAATACAACATGCATTGATTCTTCTATAACTAGAGTTTTCATGTTAAATACCCTATATGATTTGCTATATGATGAATATCCTAAGAATATGCCTTCATCTGATTTAGATGAAAATTTTCCAAGATTATCCTTGGTATTCAATATGAAGCATTTGCATCTGAATACTCTAAAATATCCAATTCTGGGTATTCTTCCATTCCATAGCTCATAAGAAGTTTTATTAGTTAAATGCCTTTTGTAAACATGATTTGTAATGTAACAAGCTGTATTAACGGCTTCTGCCCAAAAATAAGATGGTAAATCATATTCATTGAGTATTGTCCTAGCCATTTCAATTAAAGTTCTATTTTTCCTTTCAACTACACCATTTTGCTGTGGAGTTCTAGGAGCAGAAAAATTATGTGAAATGCCAAGTTCATTGCAAAAGCCTTCAAAATTTTCATTCTCAAATTCTTTGCCATGATCACTTCTAATAGATGTGATCACATATCCTTTTTCATTTTGAACTCTTTTTGCAAACGTTTTGAAGTAATTAAAGACTTCATTCTTTTGAGCTAAGAAATTAACCAATGTGAATCTAGAGTAATCATCAACAAGAACAAATGCATATGATTTGCCTCCTAGGCTTGTAACTCTATTTGGTCCAAACAAATCCAAATGAATGAGCTCTAAAGGTCTAGAGGTGCTTATAACACTCTTTGATTTAAATGAGCTTTTATGTTGCTTACCATGTTGACAAGGTTCACAAATCCTATCTTTATCATATTTTATCTTAGGCAAGCCATCAACTAAGTTTTCATTACATATATATTTTAATTGATCCGCACCAGCATGTCCTAGTCTTCTATGCCATAACCATGCATCATTATTAGTGGACATTAAACATTTAAATGTATGATTTGAATGTATGTTGATATTATAAGTGTTGTTTGTTCTAGTACCATTAAATATGATAATATCATTTGAATTCGTGAGCTTGCATTCTTTGGAATCAAATTTGACAAAGTATGCTTTATCACAAAGTTGACTAACACTTAGCAAGTTATGTTTCAAACCATCAACAAGCCATACATCTTCTATTAAATCCTTACCAATAGAACCAATGGAGCCAACACCAAGAATTTTACCTTTAGCATTGTTTCCAAAAGTTACATTACCTCCATGTTTGTAGGTAATACTTGTAAAGAGCTTTGCATTTCCAGTCATTTGCCTTGAGCATCCACTATCCACAAGCCATGTGCTTTCGTTGATAGTAGATTTTAGGCATACCTGCAAGGCAATAGTGATCATCTTCTTTTAGGTACCCACATGAAGTTGGGTCCTTGATGGTTAGTAGTAAAAGTGCCTTCTAACTTGAGATGAGCCTTTCTTATATAACAAGAAAAATTTTTGTGTCCGAATTTCATGCAATATGTGCATTGCCATGGCATTCTATACTTCTGCACTTTTCTTTTTGTATTTAAAGTATCATGCATACAACTACAAGTATGTGATTTCTTTTGTGCAAGTTTAGTGTACAAAAATGCATAATTATTTTTGGCTTTATTTCCTAGCAAACCATAAGAAGTAGACTTGGTGCAAGCATCTTTGATATGAACATCAGGGATTTCAATTGTAGATGCTTCTACAAATGTTGGTTTGCTTGGTGCAATGTTGGTTGAGCCATTGAATCCTAATCCATATTTTAAGGAAGGTGATCTTTGGTTATTAATTAATGTGTTTAATGCTTCCTTTCCTTTATGAAATCTGGAAATTGATTCTTTTAGTTCTTTTAGTTCATGCTTCAATGTTTCATTTTCTTTAATAACTTTTTCTAAGTCATGTGAGTTTTTATTTAACTCTCCTATCGTATTCATCAAGTGTTCATTTGAGGCTTTCAATTCTAAGGTAGAGTTCTTTAAGCATATAAAATCCTTTTCCAACTTAGAGTTTTTCTCTTTATAAAGCATCATTTTAGAAAAATATTTTTCTATTTTAAAGTTCATGTGGTCAATCAAATCACTATCATCTATATCATTTGTATCATTATGTGCTACTAGATCAAAGGATTGAGTACTTGCCTCATTGGAGTCATCTTCAATAGCCATGAGACACAGATTTGCAATTCCTTCTTCTTCTTCTTCTTCGCTTGAAGAAGAGTCATCCCATGTGGCTTTCAGAGACTTTTTCTTTTCTTTATCCCATTTCTTTTTGTTCTTTAATTTGAAGTAATCCGATTTAATGTGACCAGTTTTTCCACATTCATAGCATTTTACCTCATTTTTCTTTTCTTTATCTTTGAAGGAGAATTTTGGAGGTGTACCTTTGTTTGCTTGTAATCTTTTCTTCCTTTTCCATTCATTGATTCTTTTTGAGAACATTGCCATTTCATCTTCATCATCAGTACCTTCATTGCTTGAGCTCTCAACTTCTTTGATTGCTTTGAGTGCAATTGGTTTTCTTTTTTCTTTTTCACCTTAATCTTCTTCTTTCTCACTATGTAGCTCAAATGTGAGTAGTTTACCAACTAGCTCATCGGTTCTTAATGTGCTGAGATCATGAGCTCTTCTATGGATGATACTTTTGATTCAAAGTTTTTTCTAGCTCTTAGGGCTCTCAAGATTTTACTGTTTACATCACCTTGATCATATACCTTGCCATACTTCTTTAGTTCATTGACAATAGCAAGCAAGCAAATGGTCATGTCGGTGACATTTTCATTTGATTTCATCTTGAATAGCTCATACTCATTGACATGCATTTGTTTCTTGCTAAATCTCACTTGAATCGTACCTTCATGGTAGTTTTCGAGTGTTTTCCAAATGCAATGTGCACAAGTTAAATGTTGAACTCTTCCACCTTCTTCTCTTGAAATGGAATTCATCAAGATAGAAGCGGCTCTATTGTTCTTGAATCGATCTTTGATATTGCTAGTTGACCATTATGCTTTGGGAAGTGGAACTTGAATACCGTCAACTTTGTAAGTGGGAGGTTTCCACTCACTTTCCACGAAATCCCATAGTTCAATCCCTTCACTATCTAGAAACAAATACATTTTGTGTTTCCAGTATGAATAATCAGTTCCATCAAAGTAGGGTCTAAGAATAGTGTTAAGATTTCCATGAGAGTTTGATGAAGAAGAAGTTGCCATAGTGGATCAAATTTCACAATTAAGTTTAAGAAATCTCAGGCTCTGATACCAATTGTTGTCCCAAGATGGCAACCAAGAGGGGGGGTGAATTGGTTTCCTCAAGAAATAATAACAATTTAAAAAACTCAACAAAATAGAAATGCGGAATAGAGAGATGGTTGAGTAATGGAAGAAAGAAAGAACACATAAGATTTATAGTGGTTCGGATTTACTTCAATCCTACATCCACTTCCTTAACAACTTGTTAAGGTTCCACTAATCTTTGAAGTTTTTACAAGCTCACTTCCAACTTTGGTGTTTTCACAAGTTCACACCTAACTTCACAAGTGTTTTTCTAAGGCTTACACTCAAGAACCTTTAAAGGAGTTTTTAAGGCTCACTCTCACAACCAAAACAAGAGTTTTACAAAGCTTACTATCACAACCCAAGTGTTTTTCCAAGCTCACACTCAAACTTATACAATGGTGTTTTCAATGCCTACACCTAACATTCAATACAATTCAAATGTAAGTTTAAGTAAAAGAAAAGTTGTTGCTTGGCTATCAAATTCTTTTTTCTTGCTTCACTTCTTATTGCTTTTCTTGTAGAAGCACTGTATTTATATCCAATGTGGTCTTACTAGCCGTTATTGATAGTGAGAATAAAGTCTTGGTAGTTTAGACCTTCTTTATTAAACTGTCCAAAGTATTTCGCGGTCGTCCTTCATACAAGGATGGTCGCGCTCATATCTCACGCGGTCGTCCTTGGACAAGGTACGGTCACTGCATTTAAAAATACTTCAATGGTCGAATTTTAGTGCTCTGCAATAGGAATCTTGCCCATGTTGTGATTGTCAAGACGGTCGCGTCTAGCAAAGGTGCGGTCGCCCTTTTTGAATATTGAAGTGGGTTTATAACGGTCATGTCACATGTCATTCTCTGACAGGGCAGAAGAGATGTCGCCAAAATTTGAATGTCGCGGTCAAGTTGAGAAACTCGCATCGAACTTCTGGACGCACCTGAGGACGCGAACACTACTGTCTCTTTAAGCAATTTTCTCCTGCATTGGCAGAGCGGTCGCGAATAAGAACGCGCGGTCGCGAATAAGAACGCGCGGTCGCTAAAGTGGTAAGCAAGGCCGTGTCATTCGCCGTTCTTGTCACCGCAAACCTTACTGTGATTAAAATGATTTGAGTTCCTTGAGTAGCAGTCGTCCATAACTTGGGACGGTCACTCTTCATGAAGTGCGGTCGTTACTGAGGTCGGGTTTCTGACCGCGAAACCTACTGTGATAAAGTTTCATCCTTTAATTGAATGGTGCGGTCGTATTCAGGTTTGGTGCGACCACTAGAAGTGTTCTGTTCAGCTTTATTTGAAGCAACCTAAGCCTGCAATAAGATTCTCCAAACACATGTTAAATGGATCATTCAATTTGAGTTGTCAATGATCAAAATTGAGATCATTTGTCTAACACAAACATAATCATCACTTTTAACACAATAAATGGACACCCATCCTAAGCTTATATTCATCACTTTTAACACTATACAACATGCTTAAACAAATAAAATCACACAATTCAACCACTTATAAAAATTACTTTTCCAAAACCCTAAATCTCCACTTTCATTCTCAAACTCCAACCTAACACCACTAAATTCAATATTTGACTTTAAAATACTTATTTATCAATCAAAACAACTCATTTGGAATCAATTGGCACAATTAAAGTTTATGCTTTCAAAACCCCAAAATAACATCATACACACCAATTCCAACAATTATAACAAACTACATAAAAATCTCAAAACTCACATAATCTCATCTTCCATGGAATTCAAAGAAAAGAGATGGAAACTTACTAATTTTGGTGGAAATCACCAAAAATCCCCTTGAAACTTGTTAATTCCTTCAATTTATGGAGCATGGAAGAATCAAAATCTTTGGTCTTCAAGCTCCCATGGGACGTCCTTGAAGAAGAAGAAGACTTTTACCTTTCTTTTCCTTTCATCTTTTTTTTACCACATATATATATATTAAAATAATTTAATATTCAATAATTTAATTATTTTTTTAGTAAATTAAAAGTCCTAATTTTCCTCTTACATTCAAAAATAATTTATTTTTGAATTATTTTACTAATTTTGAATTTATAAAATTTAATTACCAAAATACCCATTTCTTTTAAAAAGTGTTGACTTTTATATATATTATATATATTTTGCATATATATCACATATATATTCCACTTTTTCATTTAAAATCCCTTCATTTTTCATTTAAAACCATTAATTTAATTTATCCTTTTAAATTATAATTTATTTTATCCAATTTTCCAAAAATTAGAAATTTTCAAAAATTTTAGGATGTTACAGGCCCTCATATCTTCTTCTTGCCCACTGCATGGCAAAATATTTGAAAGTGAGTTTGAAAATATTTTGTATATGCATAAACTAAAAAATTAAAAAGGAGAAACTTTGCCCCCTGTGTAGGCTCAAACTAATAATTTTTCTCATACAGGGTCTGATTGATGTTTGTATTTTGTCTTATTCCTTGCATAAGCATGCATCTCTTCTTTCTTTTGCAAAATGATTAGAGCTTTCTCAAGTAATGGGCCCTCCATGCCCCCTGATTCTATACCTGCTTCATCTTTGATTCATAGAGTATCTGTTGTTCACTTTCACAAAGAATAGATAATACAATACAGGAAAATAAAATGTGATATGCTCATGTATGCATGATATGCATGAATAACACTTACAGTAGTTCTAACGACTCACAGACTGAGATGACCAACTGAAATGTTCTCAATGACTCCTTCCAGATGCCCATTTAGGTCTTACTTTGGAATGATAGAATGCTTCATATTTATGGCTTTTATCTTTAAGATGTTGAGAACATGAGTGGTGAGGCCCAAGCAACATAGTCAGGGATACATCCATTTCAAACTATGTTTCAGCATGTCAGTTGGTAGCTTCTTCATGACCTTGGCAATAATCATTTACGACAAAAACTCCCTTTAACTTGAAGGCTTTGTATGACAAAAACAATTTTCTTAAAACCATAAAATCATATTTTGGCTTTGTCAATCAGTGTCACTATACCTTAGGACTCAATTTTCTAAATTAACATATCTACAACATGACAACCCTAGTTACCGTGCTAAACTCAGGAATAATTTCTATTTGAGTAAGAACTGCTGCACTTCAGATAGACACATACACATTACTTGGTCAAAGATCTCATTTGAGTTTGAATATTGCCGATCTCATATGCATGCTTATGCAAACTATCTCCACTAATAAACTCTACCTACCAAGAGAGATCAACAGGTCTTTGATAGGCTTGAAATCGGGTCTATAAGGGGCATGGTTTAAATGAAGGTTATTTTGAGATTGGAGCTGATGTGATACTATGGACAAACCTTCACACTATAAACTTTTTGTTGGAACTTTAGACAATTGAGAGCATGAAAAGATAGAGCTTTGAATGTTCTCCCATCTTCTTGGCATTAATTTGGATCTTAATTGGGATAGTAGTTGATACCCACATTCCTTTGTTTTTTTCCCTTTTCTTTCCTTTTATTTTTCTTACTCCTTTTCTTTGAGCATTTTATCATTTTGTCCTTCTTTCTTGTACGACTGTCAAGTACAAGACTTTCAAGAACTGGATGGTCTTCCTCCTTTTTCTCTAATTTTGATTGAATCTTTGGTTTGGTTGGACCAATACAAGTGAAACTACCCTTATAAACAAAATGGAAGTCTTTTGCTACTTTAGGTAAAGGAAAACTTGGTTGCCTTTCTGAACTACCTTTTGTATTATTTTCTTTTTCTTTTTCTTTTTCTCCTTTTTTTCTTCTTTCTCCTTTTTTTTTTGGTTTTATCATTATGTTCTTGACTAGACATTCATTTCTTTTTGATATTCTTACCTCTTCCCCTTAGTGATCATCAAATTTGTCATAAATATCACAACAGCTTAGGATAGGTTATTGGGGTTTATATGCCAATGAAAAGAAAGCTAAAATTTTATGAAGGCTCAAAGGGACAACTAGGGATTGATATCAATAAGGTTAATACTAGTTGTTGGCTGATCAAACAATGCCTATATCATCTCTCCCTTAAATAAGTAGAGTTCAAATTTCGCCTCGAAAGTTGTTAAAAGCAAGTTCTAAGACTCCTAGGACCTAGACAAAGGTAACTTTGCAGGAGCCCTCTCTAAGTAGGCATACACAACTCAATGCTATAGAATAATTTCCTCACCTAGTAAAGTCATTTGAATCATGATGCATAAATGCACTAATTTATAAATATCAAGCTAAATTTGCCATCGGTTGAGCACAAAAATGATCAAAGACCAATAAAAATTTTGATGAAAGTAATTTATTCAAATAATCTTAATTTTAAAAAACATAATTGTTCCAATTAAATATTTAAAGAAAGAAAAACAAAAGAGGAACATTCAAGCTAAGGAAAGTTTGTTGAGTTGAGCTTCTTCTCCCTTCACATCCCATCTTGAAAAGAGGATAAGACAAGATCTTCCTCCAATCCTCCTCCTACCATGAATGTTGCCGGTGGTGGCACTCTGTTGAACCTAGGCAGCGGATTGCTTTTATTATTGGGCTTATCTGGCTTGGGTAGCTTATCAATGTTAATCAAATCTTGGATCTCATGTCTTAGACAAGAAAATTTATCCACCTCATGCCCTTGCATGTGATGAAATTGATAGAAGGCCTTGGCATTAAAGTTTGGTGGCAGAGGATTATGTAACGATCGAGCAGTCAATGGTTGTAACAACCCCTTCTTTTGTAGCTTGTTGAAAACCCAAGATAGAGGTTTTCCCAACTCTAAGAATTGCCTTCTATTTCCTTAACCAGTTGCATTAATATTAACTTCCTTTTGTGTGCTTTGATTACCTTACTAGTAGTTCCTTTTCTCATTCTTTCTTATCGAAAAGTGGTTCTTCTCCCTTTTTCACTCTTCAATTTGCAAGCCAGCTTGCAAAAGGTCTTTGAAGTCCCTTATAAGGGTGTGAGACAGCCTCTCATGGAGATTAGGCAGGACACCTCTAACTATTCATGCCACTTCTTGAGCAAAGCAACCTTATTCCTCCATCTCTTCACATAGTCCACAAAATTCTCATTTGGTCTTTACCTAATGGTCTTCCACCTCCATCAAGGTAACTTCCAGCTCAACATTGTACCCATAATGTTGAACGAAGGCTTTGTACAAGATATCCCAATCTTTTTGGGTACTTTCTTCCAAGGTATTGAACCAATTTTGCACAATAGGATCCAATGGGAGCATAAAATACCTCAGAGTTTGAGCTTTAGTAGCTCTGGCAAATTGCATGGCAGTGATGTATTATTTGACATGCAATTGAGGATTTCCTGTACCATTGTACCTAGCGAAGGAAGGCATCTTGAACTTATAAGGGACCTCCTCATCTTGTTTGAACAACTTGTCGACCTCTGACATTTCTTCCATTTTCAGATTCTTCTCAAATTTCTTCTCCAAATCAGCAATCAGTTTCTCAACATCAGAAGTTTTAGTCTTTTCCACAGTTGCTCTTTCCACAACCCTCGACTCTTTCTTCTTATCTTGAGGATCTTGGAAATATTAAGCCCAGTCATCATCATCAATGACTACTTTGTCATCCTCAAAAGCCACTTCACCAACCTTAGCCTTCCCTTTGTCCTTTGACTTCTTGGTGCTAGCAGATGCCTCGGCATTATTCCCCAAAATTGCACCCAATTGGTTCTTCATGGTCTCAGCCAGGGCCTCCTTTAGCTCTTCCATTTTGGCATTAAGGGTGTCATTCACCATCCTTTGAATTTGTTCTGGCTCCATTGCTTTTGGTGAGAAAGTAATTGAATCGCTACTAGATTCAATGTCACTGGAGTAGGTGGGATTGTAGTACACCCTTGAGCTACTGTACACCAGGTTTGTGAGCTAGAAAGGATTAATGATATGTAATGTGTGTATGCATGTATGCACAAACAATAAACAAACAAGGATAAATAGGATATTCCTTCCAATCTTATAACTTCCACACATGAATGACGAGTCTCTTTTCCTAAGTATATGGTCAACAAAATATCAACGTGGGATATTTTAATTTTTGAAAAGTTCCCTCTGACGGTTTAATCAATAGCTACATTCTCTAATATAGAAGTCAGTCCATGACAATTCCCATTAATTAGGTTTTAACTCATTGAATAGCTTTTATGTTATATTGGATTAAAGCAAAATTAAGAGGTCCATCATAAATAGATTTCTTTCTTTGAAAAAGTAACTAGTGATTCATGCCAAAAATAACCCCATGGTTTATAATTCTTAGTATAAAATAGGCTCACAATTGATTCTTAGTAAGCTCTTTCAAAAGGTTGTGAAAATAATTTTTTCCTAAGCTCATTGTAAAAGATTTTAGAAAAAATGGATTTTGGGCTTTGTATTTGGGTCATGACAAAATAATTTTTGACTTGTTTTTAGAAAACTTTTATGTCCAAAGACTATTTTGAAAATTTTGAAAATAGTTTTGGTCTTTTGGATTTAAAGGAAAAAATTATTTGAGCTCGCAATGTAATTAAGTCATATTAGAAAAAGAACAAACCAAACAAGACATGATTTAAACCAAGATAAATTAACCATAGTCAAACAACAAGAATTTGGGGTAAAACCAAAGGAAAGTAAGTAGGCCAATTACATGAGCTTTAGTCTTTGGGTTGAAAGGCTTAGGTTCCCATAGCAAGTATGTACCAAAAGGTACAAGGCTATGAATGGTTATACCATGCTCGATCTCCATACCTTGAATGAAAGTATGGTATCCCTTACATAACACAACATGGGCAGCACGGGCGTCCTAACTCACGCACATGATGCAATCTAAATGATGCAATGGATAATATCATGATAAGAAATAATAGAATAATATAAACACCAATAGAATCAACTTCTCTTATCCCTAGTGGAGTCGCCGCTGTGAGCTAGGTTTTTTGTCTCCATTCCCATATGGAATGGTTCTTACGACTTCGACACTGTTAGGCTCGGGGCCTTGGAGAACACAGGCCTATGATTGGAGAAAATGGAGTCGCCACCCGGATGGACCAGGAAAAAGAAAGGGGTGGATGACTCGATTCCTAAGGAATCCCCAACCCCTAACGGGTTTGGAAAGTTGGATACGTGTGGGGAAGGTAACCCAACACCCCCATAATGCCCGGTTCATTAGATCCGGCATCCTTTTCAGGTCTTAATATTATAAAATTCTTAAATATAATGATATTATCCATACTACATGCAATAATAAAAATAAACAAATACTTTATTAAAAATCATGGCAAAGCCCAAACAAAACAAAAAAAGAATAGGTGCTAAAATATGCATATACGGTACAAAAAATATCACAGACGGATTTAATAAAAAAATTTCACTTTTGAAATTTAAAATCTTAAATACATTAAAATATATATTTAATAAAAAATAAAATACTAATATAAATCATAGGTGCTAAAATAAGCATTTTTCTTAAAAACCTCTGGAAAAAATTTGCCAAAGTTTTGTCTGTAATTTGGATATTTCCAAATTCAATAAAAAACACAACATGCACAGCATAACACTCCCAAACATTACCCAAAAATACATTTCATCCATCCTCCTCAATTTCTCCAAATTTCACAAAACATTTATACACTTCCATATATCTACACATCAAAATATTCTTTTTAATTAATGATATATTTTCATCAAAAACATATTATAATATACATAATATCACAAAATACGATAATATAAAATATATACATGCTAATGGCAGTGTTTCGGATCTTGACTCCACAAAATCAACTCTAGTGGAAAACTCTCAAATTTAGACTTGGCCCAGTCTAAAAGAACACTCCGGCTCAGCTAGATCTACCCTCTCACCTGTGCGATGAATTTCATTCGCATTAAGCCAAAAGCCTAGCAGTACAAACTTTGATAGAAATAAAATTTAAGTACAATGCAAATGCACAATGAATATGGATATCATATCTCATATCATTTCATTATAACATATCTTTCGATTGTTACATAATTCACAATTCACATACAAGCAAATACAAGCATGGGCCAAAAGGATCTAATATGCTATTAAAATTTTAGAGTTACTATTTTGGTCCATATTGACACCCAATGCCTAGTCTGAAGGCAAGTGACACCCACCGTCTAGCCCAAAGGCAAATCATATTGATGCCCAGCATCTAGCCCGAAGGCAAGTGACGTCCAACGTCTAGCCCGAAGGCAAATCTTAGTGATGCCTAGCATCTAGCCTGAAGGCAAATAATGAGAATAACCTCATAGGCATGCCGCTAATCACAGAACTCTAAAAATTGAATAGCATACTATGCACACAATTAACTCACATTTCTCATTATCAATCACTTTCTTATTTTCCCATAATCTAATTAGGGAGATTGCCTCATTTTTCATACTCTCATTTTATATCATTTTCTCATCTTTTTCTCACTTTTCTCATTTTTTTCTCATTTATATCAGTATCAACTCATCACATTTCATCACATTTTATGTTAAATCTCATTACTAAATATTTTGGATAATTTCACATAATCCATATATGATTCATATTTTATGCACATTAGTCATTACCAATGGCTTTTTAACAATGCCCTAAATGCATACACCACAAATGGTATTATCCAAAAACTTTGGGTCATTTTCACATAATGCACATTTTTCATATTCTACACAATTTAGCCATTATCATTGGCTTTTCACAATGCATTGAACACATATATGATATTACACATGTCATAGCACATTATTCATACATGTTCCATGAATCAAGTAGCTTAACACATTTTCTAATCCAAAATGTGTTAAGCCCAATGTAATGCAAATACAACAAATTCATCCAAAGTTTGTACTTACCTCAAAAGACAACCAAAAGCAAGCTAAAACACCATCCAATCCTTCTCTTTCCACTTGCCCTTCAACACTTGGATGGGGCAAATCAACTCTCCTCAATGCCTAAATCAAATGTGATCTTAAATAATTATTAAGTACCACATTTTAAGGCATTTTCATTCTTAATCCATAATTAAATACCATTTAAACAAAAATTACATAATCCTAAATTCTCTCTCTTCACCAATCTTTAATCAAACTCAACCAATTCTTCAATCCATCCAATAAAATCATTGTTAATCACTTAAAATAACTTCATACACACCAATTCCAACAATTAAATCATACTATGACAAAAGTTCAAATCGCACATATTCAAACTTTTATGGAAATTCAAAGAAAAAGTTAGAACGCTTACTAAATATGGAGGAAATCCCTAAAAATCCAACTTGAACACTTAAAATCCTTTAATTAAATGAGCTTGGAAGAAGCAAAATTCCCTCTTTGAAGCCATGGAAAAACATTCTTGAAGGAAAGAAGAAGAACAACAACAACAAAAGTAATTTTCTCTTTCTTTCCACTTTCTTTTTAAACCATATATATATGTTATTTTAATAATTTAATAATTTAATAATTTAATTAATTAAAACCCTAAAATGTTGTCTTCCATCCAAAATTATTTATTTTTGAATTAATTTAATAATTGTAAAATCCAAAGTTTATTTACAAAATCTATCATCACTCGCTCCCATTTCCACTTTGGCATTGATAATGGCTGGGGCAACCCTGAAAAAACCTAGTGCTCATTCTTCACTCTCTGGCAAGTGAGACATCTGAATGCAAACTCTGCTATGTCCCTCTTCTTACCTAACCACCAATAATTTTCTTCAAATTTTGATACACCTTGGTACTCTCAGGGTTCATAGCATAGACTAACTGATGTGCTTCCTTCAAAATCATCTTCTTCAATCTTGCATCATCAGAAATACATAACCTATCTCTGTACCACAAACTACCATCATCTCTTGCATGAAAGTCTCAACTCTTCCCCTTTTGGCAATCCTACACAATCTTCTAGATTTTCTCATCTGCCTACTAGGCCTCCCTAACCTAATCCAGCAAAACTGGCCTCAACTTCAACTGAGCCATCAAAGCACCATCATCACAGGACTCAAATCTGGCATGCAATGCTCTCAACTCAACAAGCAACGAGAGCAAATAAAAAGTCAAACTTGCCAAAGACTTTTGACTCAAGGCATCAACAATAACATTTGCCTTACGAGGATGATAATCAATCAGACGGTCATAGTCTTTAATCAACTCTGGCCACCATCTCTACTGATAATTCAGCTCTCTCTGAACAACTAGGTACTTTAAACTCTTGTGATTCATATAAATGAAACACTTCTCTCCATATAAGTAATGTCGCTAAATCTTCAATGAAAAAACTATGGCTGCTAGCTCCAGATCATGAGTCGGGTTTTTTAGCTCATGTGGCTTTAAATCACATATGATTTACCTTCCACAGGCAAGGTAAGGACAGGAGCCTAAGTCAACATCTCCCTCAACTGCTCAAAACTTGCCTGACACTGATCTGTCCACACAAATCTAACTCCCTTCTAAAGTAATCTGGTGAGCGGTGTAGCTATCATATAAAAACCCTTCACAAATCGATGATAATAGCCTGCCAAACCTAGAAAACTTCTAACCTCTATCACAGTCTTTGGTGGTCTCCATTTCATAATAGCCTCGACATTACTCGGATCAACTTTAATACCCTTTGCTGAAACCACATGACAAAGAAAAGTCACCTGATTGAGCCAAAATTCACATTTAGATAGCTTAGCATACAACTGCTTCTCTCTTAGAGTCTGTTGCGCTCGACTAATTACTTCTACAAGCGACACTCGTAAGTATATGAGGTAGTTGTAGAAATGGTGATCGCTCTAAGGTCATCTCACAAGGAAGGAGTTATTTTGCAATAGTTTGATTGACAAGTAAATTTAAAAGCAAGAGTATGATATGTTGGAATGGTGAAAAGCAATTTTAATTTAAAAGTAAATGAGTAGTAGTTATGTAAGATCAATTCAATTCTCAGAATGGTGCCTAGGGTTGTAGATCAATTTAATCAAAGCTTAATTCTCAAATTATCCATTAATATAACCTTGTATTTTAATTTGTTCCTTGAGTTTAATTAGTGATTACCAATTCATTAGTTTTCACATTCATGAATTAACAACAATCAACTGTTTTGAATTTGCAAATTAATAAACCCTAGAACTTATAGTTATAATTCATTTTTAGGGTAGTTGATTGCATAGTTCCAATATTGAATTTCACCTCTCGGTCCATCTTTCAATATTAAATGATTAATAGGTGGCCAATCTATCAACCCAACAAGGTATACTAATGGAATTATCAAATTAAGTCATCTAATTAAATCTACTACAACCTAAGGCATGAGTGAATTAGCTCATCATCAATTTAAAACAAATATCCATCTCAATATTCATCAAATCAAAATTATACATTGTAATATTAATGTTCATAATAAAACAACAGCAATATAGAAATGAATCAAAAGAGAGAATATGAAAAACCTCTTGTAGGTGCCAAAAGTTGGACTACTTGTCTTCCTGCTAGCTTTCACCTTGATGTGTGATGAATAACTATCAAGCTCCCTAAATCAATGGCTCTCCTCTTGAAGGATGGAATGTAACTTTCTCAAGCTTCAACTCCAATCAAGCTTACTTCAAACCCTAATTGTCTAAGAAACTTGCTCACTCAATTTAATCCCTAATATTGATGGGCTCCTGTCTATGGAAGAAATGAAAGATGAATCGGAATGAAGATGAAGAGAGAATGGTGTCTCTCCTCTTGAAAAATCAAGAACAAAAACTAAGAACTCTCTTCTTCAGAAACAACCAATGTCTATATACTCCACCACTCTCATCCTCTTTTAATTTTTTAAGAAACATCCATCTCTTGGCAACTCACACACCACATTTTGTCTCCCACCTTTTTCTTTGTTTTATATTTTTTTTCCATAAATTAGGCAAACTTTTTTTATCTTTTATTGTTTCTTTTTAAAATATATCACCTATTGTCCCCCATTTTGTCCCTTAATTCATGCAAAATGATTGAAAGAATTTTCACAAGACACGGCCAAGCCATGAGTGACTTGGCCGTGTCACTCATTTTGTAATATCCTCATTTATGCCCTAGAAGTTTTGAGTATGTTGTTGTTATTGTGGTTGTTGATATATATATTGGGAAGTGAATGTTTGTGCATATATGTGTTAAATTGTAAGAGAAAAGAAATGGGAAGAGAATGTATATGTATATGTGTTTTGGAGAAGAAATTTAGGGTTTAGAGACAAATGTATATGTTGTTTATATGATGATATAATTAACATATACATTGGTCAAATGAAGAGTCAAGGTGATGGTTAAGTGGAAGAAGATATTTTTGGTTGTTAATGAAATTACTATAAAGGGCTTATATGAGACAAAGAGTTAGTTATATGGTTAAGGGTGTTTTGGTAATTTTCCTTGTAAGATGCATGGTGGAGATTAAAAGAAGAAAAGGTGTTTGACTTGTGCATTTTCTTCTTTCTTTCTTGAAGTGGCCGGATTCTCCATAGACAAAGAGAGAAAGAGAGGTGATCTTGAGGTTTGAAGCATTTTGAAGAAGGAAGCAAGGGTTTTGGTTAAAGATTTGTGGATTTCTTCATTTGAGGTAAGATCTTTTCTTTAATTTCTTCAATTCTTTTGAAGTGGTGTGAGAAAGGAATTAGGGTTTGTTGGTTTGATGATGAGAAGTTGAGTTGGTGAAGGTGTTGGAAGTGATTGTGTTGAGTAAGAGTTGTGTTTAGTGAAATTGTTTCTGTTTTACAATTAGTAAAGGCTGTGATTTGTATGATTTTTAATTAATTATAGAAAAATGTTCTTGAAGTGAATTTTTGATATGTTGTGCCTCTATGAGTGTAGAATGACTGAAAAATATGTTGATTCGATTTTGGAATGGTTATGAGTTTAGAAAGATTATTTTTATTAGACCTGTTCCAGCAGGTACCTTAACTGAGACAGCTATACTTCGGGATTTTTAATAAAATGTAGAAAAATCATATCCAGTCGAATTTTGGATATGTTGTTGCTTAGTGAGTCTAGTATTTGAGAAAAATAATTTGGAACCACGTTGATTGAATTTGATTTATGGAATTCACAAAGTTCAGAACTGCTGCCAGGATGCAGGGCAATTGGGGCAGTCTGGTTAGGTGAACTATTTGACCAAGATTTTGTGTTCAGTTTGATCTGAAATTTTAAAGGAATGATTTTTAGATACAAAACTAAATTCTGTAAAAATTTTAGAATTTTTAGTCAAGTAGATTATTTTATACAATTTTTTCAAAATAAGGATAAAATGGAGTTTAAAACCAGAATGTACTATTCATATGAATCATATCAATTGTTCTTTGCCCTAATTGCATTGTTGAGATTGAACAATGTTATGTTATGCATTGTGAATGGTTATGTGTTTCATGAATAATATAAATTGAAATTGAAATGATAATTCAAATAAGACATGATATGAGGCAATGCCATTGTGATTGGCTATGATGATGATATTGAAAGAAAGAAGGCATGTTTGCCTAAATGTGATGAGAATTTGAGAATGGAAATGGTAACTATATAATAAATGAATTGTTTGTTTAATATGTTATTCAGTTTCAGAGTTCTGGATTTGGGTGGCATGCCTAAGAAATGATAAAAGGTAACAGTCTTGCCGGGTTGAGGATCTCCTCATATGTGTTGAGTTGATGATCCAAGAGACTGGGTCTGTTACACTATGAGATATATGATTTGTAACAGTCTTGCCGGGTTGAGGATCTCCTCATATGTGTTGAGTTGATGATCCAAGAGACTGGGTCTGTTACACTATCCATGGATAGAGATACATGTATATACATTGCCTACGGGCGTGATTATTGTGACTATGAACCAAAGCAGTAACTCTGAACTCTGAATATCATATTAAATACTTGTTGGGCCCATAGGTGTCAGGGTTATATGAATGTCCTAAATAATGTTATGAGTTAATGAAATGAGATGTTGGTTATTGAGTATGATTGATTAATGTTGAATGTGGAAAGATGTTGAAATGTGGTATGCTCATATGACTATGATTTGTGAAATGCATAATTATGTGGTTAACTTTATATTTATGATATTGATCTTATCAATAACATATGTGGCATTGCATTACATTAAAGCATACCATTAGCATGTTTTATCTTACTAAGCCGTTGTCTTAGCGCGAATGTGATTCTTCGCGCAGGTGACAAGGAAGAACCAGAGAGTTCCTCTAGGCCGAGTCGAGCCTAGATTTTGAAGAGTGAATAGTGGGCTTTAAGATCGAAGACTGACTGCCAAACATGTATAAATTTTATGTGTTGTAAAACTTGAGTTTTGATGTATATGAATTTGTAAATATTGTTACTTTCCGTTGCATAGTGAACAAAGATTTTATCTGCTGTATTTCATAATAAACCTTTACTTTATTTTGTACTAGAAGTGTAAATCCTTTTTGCAGGTTGTAGTTGAGGTTATAAGGGGGATTTATTGGAAGTGTACTGAGAATGATTTTGTTTGCATTGGTTTGTGTAAAAATGTTTTCAAAAATTAGAAAAAAACCAGTTTTGTCGACACTTGGGATTGAATTTTTAGGCAAAACTATGGCAAAATTTCTATAAAAATCGGAACAAAAATTTGACTAAGTAAAAGTGGTAGCAACATTAGGATAGGGTGGCGCCTCTACTCAGCTTACACACGTAGGTCGGGAAGGGGTGTTACAATTTTTGGTATCAGAGCCAGGTTTGAGATTCTCAACCTAGATCAATTGTAAGAAAAAGAATATTTTGATTTTTAAAGTGGGTTTTTGAGTAAAATACATGTTTTGGTATGGCAGTCTTTGATCTTTAATGAGGAATATTCTGCTGTGTTTGCAGATATAGGTAGAGATGGCATCTCATTCGCGACAATCTGTTGAAGGTAGTGCCGAGAGTATTGCTCCTGCTGAGGGAGCTAGGGTTGATAGTGTTGAGGAGGCACCTGCTTCGGTGTCGGGTAGACCAGCTGGGGAGGAGGTTCCGCCAGCCTGGTTTAGGCCTATGTTGGAAGCTATGAGACAAGCACCTGTGCAACCACAGCCACCGCCACCACCCCCTCAGCCTTCAGTACCAGTAAGGCACTATGATAAGCTAAGGAAATATGGAGCAGAGGATTTCTTTGGTACAGTTGATCCGGCTGTAGCAGAACAGTGGCTTGATAGAGTTCAGAGGGTATTTGTGCAGTTGCAAGCCACTTCAGAGGAGAAGTTTGACTATGCAAGATCTTTGCTACAGAAGGATGCCTACGACTGGTGGAAGACAGTGCCCCATTCTATGGATGATCCACCAACCTTGTCTTATGCGGATTTTCTGAGAGAATTTGAGTTGAAGTATACTCCTAGGGAGTATAAAGATGGGAAGAAAAGAGAGTTTCTAGATTTGAAGCAAGATCATCGGACCGTAACTGAGTATGAAGTTGAGTTTATTCGACTGAGTCAATATGCTGGGGGTATCATTACTGATGAGATTGATAGATGTCGGCGATTTGAGGAGGGATTGAGGCCCTCGATCATGTGCTTAGTGGCTGGATCCAGATATCAGGATTTCTCACAGCTTGTGGCAGCAGCTCGAAGTGTAGAGCGAGCTCAAGTTATTGCAGCTGCTTCAGAGGAAGAGGTTAGGGTTAGAAGGCCCCAGTTCGAGGCAGGGTCTTCTTCTGCGAAGAGGGGTAGAGGAAGTTTTGTTCCTCGGAGTAGTAGGAGCCAGAGACCAGTGGGTAGGTCAGTGCAGTTCCAGAGGCAGAGATTTAGACCTGCAGCTTCAGTAGCGAGTGCTCCTACTCCTGGAGTTCAGAGATCCACCTTACCTGTGTGTAACCAGTGTGGTGGAAGACATGGGGGCGTTTGTTGGAGGCATAGTAGATCAGGGGTATGCTTCAGGTGTGGATCACCTGACCACTTTGTGAGAGACTGTCCTGAGAGGCAGGAGCAGATGCCAGTTGATTCTGCTGCTTCTCGAGCTAGTGTGAGGGGAGGCAGAGGAGGCAGAGGTGCCAGCCGGGGAGGTAGACCAGGATTCAGTTCTAGAGGAGGTGCTACATCCAGGGAGGGTAGACCAGAGGAGGTTGGATCTTCCCAGAGGATGTATGTTATGCAGAGACAGCCAGATACATCGGCAGTCATAGCTGGTACTTTTTCTTTATTTAATACTCCAGTACTTGCTTTGATTGATCCGGGTTCCACACATTCATATATTAGTGCATCTGTTTTGCCTGTATCTGATTTGCATGCTGAGTCCCTAGGATTTGATGTGTTGGTAACAAATCCGTTAGGGCATAGTGTGGTTGTGAGTAAGGTGCATAGAGATAGTGCAGTAGTGGTGCAGGGTGAGGAGTTCCTTGGGGATTTGATTGAGATGCCATTTAAGGAATATGACGTGATCTTAGGTATGGATTGGCTATCTCGACATGAAGCTGTGGTGGATTGTAAAAAGAAAATTGTTTCTTTGAGAACGGGTGATGGTAGAGAGGTGATAGTATCTAATGAGCAGGAACAGCTAGCCTCCTTATTTGTTTCAGCTGTTGCAGCCAGGAGGTTGATTAGAAAGGGGTGTGAAGCCTATCTTGCTCATGTGGTGGATACTAGAGTGAAGGGTTCCCCTATTGATAGCATTGCCACAGTTGCTGAGTTCCCGGATGTGTTTCCAGAGGAGTTGCCAGGGTTGCCTCCTGAGAGAGAGGTGGAGTTCGGTATTGAATTGTTGCCTGGTACCACTCCTATCTCTATTACTCCTTATAGAATGGCACCAGCAGAATTGAGGGAGTTGAAAGTGCAATTACAGGAGTTGTTGGACAAAGGATTCATTCGCCCCAGTGTTTCTCCTTGGGGAGCTCCTGTGCTATTTGTGAAGAAGAAAGATGGTACTATGAGGTTGTGTATCGATTATAGGCAATTGAACAAGGTGACTATTAAAAATAAATATCCTTTGCCTAGAATCGATGATCTCTTTGATCAGTTGAAGGGAGCGTCAGTGTTCTCCAAAATTGATTTGAGATCTGGGTACCATCAGCTGAGGGTAAGAAGTGAAGATGTTCCTAAGACTGCTTTTCGGACCAGGTATGGGCATTATGAGTTTTTAGTTATGCCTTTTGGTCTAACGAATGCACCTGCAGCTTTTATGGATTTGATGAATAGGGTGTTTAGGCCCTATTTGGATCAGTTTGTAGTGGTCTTCATTGATGATATACTGGTGTATTCACGGAATGAAGAGGAGCATGATATGCATCTGCGGATTGTGTTGCAGATTTTGAGAGAGAATCAGTTATTTGCCAAATTGTCGAAGTGTGAGTTCTGGTTGGATCAAGTTGCTTTTCTCGGACATATTGTTTCTGCAGAAGGCATCAGAGTTGATCCGAGCAAAGTTGAAGCCATTTTAAATTGGAGTCCACCCAAGTCTGTGACAGAGATTAGAAGTTTTCTGGGTTTGGCAGGCTATTACCGACGGTTTGTGAAAGGGTTTTCTTTGATAGCTACTCCACTCACCAGATTACTTCGAAAGGGAGTGAGATTTGTGTGGACAGATCAGTGTCAGGCTAGTTTTGAGCAGTTGAGAGAGTTGTTGACTCAAGCGCCTGTTCTTACTTTACCTGTTGAAGGCAAACCATATGTGATCTACAGTGATGCTTCACATAGAGGTTTGGGGTGTGTATTGATGCAGGAAGGGAAAGTTATAGCTTATGCATCTCGACAGTTGAAACCGCATGAGCTTAACTATCCGACCCATGATTTAGAATTGGCTGCCATTGTGTTTGCATTAAAGATTTGGCGCCACTATCTGTTTGGGGAGAAATGTTTCATCTACACTGATCACAAGAGTTTGAAGTATTTGGGTGTCCAGAAAGAACTCAATCTTCGTCAGAGGAGATGGTTAGAATTGATTAAAGACTACGACTGCTTGATTGACTATCATCCAGGTAAAGCAAATGTTGTTGCTGATGCCTTGAGTCGGAAGTCTTTAGCTGGTTTAACTGTTTACTCGCTCTCGTTGCTTGTTGAGTTGAGAGCATTGCATGCCAGTTTTGTACCTTGTGTTGATGGTGCATTATTGGCACAGTTGCAATTAAAGTCGATTTTGTTAGATCAGATCAAAGAAGCTCAGTTGGCCGATAAGAAGATTCAGAAGATTTTTTCAGATTGCAAGAATGGGAAGACTAGAGATTTTGTTGTGAAAGATGATGGGAGTCTCTGGTTTAAGAACCGATTGTGTGTACCCGATGATGCTGATTTGAAAAGAGTCATTTTAGAAGAAGCTCATCAGTCAATGTTTGCTATGCATCCGGGTAATACGAAGATGTATCATGATTTGAGACAGCATTATTGGTGGATTGGTTTGAAGAGAGACATTGCTGAGTTTGTATCGAAATGTCTCACTTGTCAGAAGGTTAAAGCAGAGCATCAAGTTCCAACCGGGTTGCTTCAACCATTGTCAGTGCCAGAATGGAAGTGGGAAAGAGTGACAATGGATTTTGTGTCTGGTTTGCCATTGACACAAAAGAAGCATGATGCTATATGGGTGATTGTGGATAGATTGACTAAGACAGCTCATTTCCTTCCGGTTCGAATGGATTACTCTTTGGAGAGATTGGCTGAGCTGTATATCCATGAGATTGTGAAACTGCATGGTGTTCCAACTTCTTTAGTGTCTGATCGAGATCCCAGGTTTACTTCCAGATTTTGGAAGAGTTTGCATAGTGCTTTAGGTTCTCGACTGCACTTCAGCACTGCTTTTCATCCACAGACGGATGGACAGTCAGAGAGGGTGATACAGATTATTGAGGACATGTTGAGAAGCTGTGTCATCGATTTCTCTGGAAGTTGGGATAGGTTTTTACCTCTTGTGGAGTTTGCTTACAACAATAGTCACCAATCCAGCATTGGTATGGCACCGTTTGAAGCATTGTATGGCAGACGGTGTAGGACACCTCTTTGTTGGAATGAGCTTGGAGATAATAAGTTGGTTGGTCCTGATTTGATTCAAGAAACTGAAGATAAAGTAAAGTTGATTCGAGGTAGGTTAAAAGCAGCTTCAGACCGACAGAAGTCTTATGCAGATCTAAAAAGGAGAGATATAGAGTTTGATGTTGGAGATAAGGTATTTCTGAAAGTGTCTCCTTGGAAGAAAATTTTGAGGTTCGGTCGGAAAGGAAAATTGAGTCCTCGTTTCATTGGGCCGTATGAAGTGTTAGAAAGAGTTGGGCCAGTGGCGTATCGACTTGCTTTGCCACCTGAGTTGGATCGTATTCATAATGTATTCCATGTTTCTATGTTGAGGAGATATAGGTCGGATCCATCTCATGTGTTGCCATTTGAGTCTATTGAAGTGAGCCCAGATTTGACATTTGAAGAGGAACCAGTTGCTATCTTGGCACGAGAAGTGAAAGAGTTAAGGAACAAGAGAGTGCCATTGGTGAAGATTCTTTGGAAGAATCATGCAAAAGAAGAAGCGACTTGGGAAAGTGAGCATACCATGCGAGAGCAGTATCCGCAATTGTTTCAGCTTTGATATCAGGTAATTTCGAGGACGAAATTTTCTTTTTAGAGGGGGAGAATTGTAATATCCTCATTTATGCCCTAGAAGTTTTGAGTATGTTGTTGTTATTGTGGTTGTTGATATATATATTGGGAAGTGAATGTTTGTGCATATATGTGTTAAATTGTAAGAGAAAAGAAATGGGAAGAGAATGTATATGTATATGTGTTTTGGAGAAGAAATTTAGGGTTTAGAGACAAATGTATATGTTGTTTATATGATGATATAATTAACATATACATTGGTCAAATGAAGAGTCAAGGTGATGGTTAAGTGGAAGAAGATATTTTTGGTTGTTAATGAAATTACTATAAAGGGCTTATATGAGACAAAGAGTTAGTTATATGGTTAAGGGTGTTTTGGTAATTTTCCTTGTAAGATGCATGGTGGAGATTAAAAGAAGAAAAGGTGTTTGACTTGTGCATTTTCTTCTTTCTTTCTTGAAGTGGCCGGATTCTCCATAGACAAAGAGAGAAAGAGAGGTGATCTTGAGGTTTGAAGCATTTTGAAGAAGGAAGCAAGGGTTTTGGTTAAAGATTTGTGGATTTCTTCATTTGAGGTAAGATCTTTTCTTTAATTTCTTCAATTCTTTTGAAGTGGTGTGAGAAAGGAATTAGGGTTTGTTGGTTTGATGATGAGAAGTTGAGTTGGTGAAGGTGTTGGAAGTGATTGTGTTGAGTAAGAGTTGTGTTTAGTGAAATTGTTTCTGTTTTACAATTAGTAAAGGCTGTGATTTGTATGATTTTTAATTAATTATAGAAAAATGTTCTTGAAGTGAATTTTTGATATGTTGTGCCTCTATGAGTGTAGAATGACTGAAAAATATGTTGATTCGATTTTGGAATGGTTATGAGTTTAGAAAGATTATTTTTATTAGACCTGTTCCAGCAGGTACCTTAACTGAGACAGCTATACTTCGGGATTTTTAATAAAATGTAGAAAAATCATATCCAGTCGAATTTTGGATATGTTGTTGCTTAGTGAGTCTAGTATTTGAGAAAAATAATTTGGAACCACGTTGATTGAATTTGATTTATGGAATTCACAAAGTTCAGAACTGCTGCCAGGATGCAGGGCAATTGGGGCAGTCTGGTTAGGTGAACTATTTGACCAAGATTTTGTGTTCAGTTTGATCTGAAATTTTAAAGGAATGATTTTTAGATACAAAACTAAATTCTGTAAAAATTTTAGAATTTTTAGTCAAGTAGATTATTTTATACAATTTTTTCAAAATAAGGATAAAATGGAGTTTAAAACCAGAATGTACTATTCATATGAATCATATCAATTGTTCTTTGCCCTAATTGCATTGTTGAGATTGAACAATGTTATGTTATGCATTGTGAATGGTTATGTGTTTCATGAATAATATACATTGAAATTGAAATGATAATTCAAATAAGACATGATATGAGGCAATGCCATTGTGATTGGCTATGATGATGATATTGAAAGAAAGAAGGCATGTTTGCCTAAATGTGATGAGAATTTGAGAATGGAAATGGTAACTATATAATAAATGAATTGTTTGTTTAATATGTTATTCAGTTTTAGAGTTCTGGATTTGGGTGGCATGCCTAAGAAATGATAAAAGGTAACAGTCTTGCCGGGTTGAGGATCTCCTCATATGTGTTGAGTTGATGATCCAAGAGACTGGGTCTGTTACACTATGAGATATATGATTTGTAACAGTCTTGCCGGGTTGAGGATCTCCTCATATGTGTTGAGTTGATGATCCAAGAGACTGGGTCTGTTACACTATCCATGGATAGAGATACATGTATATACATTGCCTACGGGCGTGATTATTGTGACTATGAACCAAAGCAGTAACTCTGAACTCTGAATATCATATTAAATACTTGTTGGGCCCATAGGTGTCAGGGTTATATGAATGTCCTAAATAATGTTATGAGTTAATGAAATGAGATGTTGGTTATTGAGTATGATTGATTAATGTTGAATGTGGAAAGATGTTGAAATGTGGTATGCTCATATGACTATGATTTGTGAAATGCATAATTATGTGGTTAACTTTATATTTATGATATTGATCTTATCAATAACATATGTGGCATTGCATTACATTAAAGCATACCATTAGCATGTTTTATCTTACTAAGCCGTTGGCTTAGCGCGAATGTGATTCTTCGCGCAGGTGACAAGGAAGAACCAGAGAGTTCCTCTAGGCCGAGTCGAGCCTAGATATTGAAGAGTGAATAGTGGGCTTTAAGATCGAAGACTGACTGCCAAACATGTATAAATTTTATGTGTTGTAAAACTTGAGTTTTGATGTATATGAATTTGTAAATATTGTTACTTTCCGTTGCATAGTGAACAAAGATTTTATCTGCTGTATTTCATAATAAACCTTTACTTTATTTTGTACTAGAAGTGTAAATCCTTTTTGCAGGTTGTAGTTGAGGTTATAAGGGGGATTTATTGGAAGTGTACTGAGAATGATTTTGTTTGCATTGGTTTGTGTAAAAATGTTTTCAAAAATTAGAAAAAAACCAGTTTTGTCGACACTTGGGATTGAATTTTTAGGCAAAACTATGGCAAAATTTCTATAAAAATCGGAACAAAAATTTGACTAAGTAAAAGTGGTAGCAACATTAGGATAGGGTGGCGCCTCTACTCAGCTTACACACGTAGGTCGGGAAGGGGTGTTACACATTTTCTTATGGACACGGCCATGTCATATGTCCGTGTCCATGGCTACCTCAAAACCTCCTTTCTTTTTCATTTGAGACACGGCCAAGGCCCTGGCCATGTCATGGGACACATCCAGTGGCTTGGCCGTGTCTCTTGAGTGTGTTCTCCACTGCTTCCATCCTTGCTTTGTTCTTTAGATGAGACACGGCCAAAGCCTACATGACACAGCCAATGGCTTGACTGTGTCTCTTGGGTGTGTTCACTTCTGCCTTTGCTTCTTTGGTTTCACTCTTTGGCTTCATCAAGTGAGACACGACCAGTGGTTTGGCCGTGTCTTCTCCCAATTTCAACTTTTGCCAATTTGTTCTAAAGGACACGGCTGGTGGCTTGTTAACTCAGGTCGTATCATGTGTGTGTTGCCTTGGATAAGGGACACGGACAATGGCTTGGCCATGTCTCTTGGGTGTGTCACATGCTTTTCCACTTTTTTGATCCTTCAATTCATTCTTTTGAGCTTCCCTCTTTATCAAACACTTCAAGCAAACTTTAGACACAAATTAAGAGAAAAATTAACTTAAAGCCAATAAAATTAACCTTAATATATTTACATATATGATCAAAATAACTACCCCACACTTAATCCTTTACTTGTCCCCAAGCAAAGTTAAAATCAGAAAAAGTAAACAAGAAAATTTAACCAAGTTCAAGAGTTAGAAGAGTATATCAAGACTTCCAATTTCTTAAATTTGCAATCAATATCAAACCAAATAAAACCAATACTCATGCAATTTTGTGGTTTTCCACACATAACCAATATTGACACTTCCTCACCAACTCTTGAAGGCAGTGTTTACACTCATAACATTCAATGACAGATTATCACTATAAGCTTGCTTATCAATCAAACTTCCACCTCCCTCACCAACTCTTGAAGTGTTTAAATAGGTAGTGTTTACACTCATAACATTCAATGATGGATTATCACTATAAGCTTGCATATCAATCAAACTTCCAGCACTAAATTTCAATCAATCATCAACCATAAGATCTTTCATTTGGTTGTAATGGGGCTAAGGTAAAGGCATGACATTTAGAAAATGTGAGTTGATTCATTAAGTTCAAGAGCACTTCAAGAATGAAGTAAACGATATGATACAATCGAACAATCCCAATGTACCTCCCAATCACTTAGCACTAGACATTAAAGAACTTTTTAGGAACTCACTTATTAAATATGCAAAGATCATTCCCAAACTCAATTCAACCCTTCCAACAAGAACAACAATTATTCTTATTATTTTTTTTCTTTTTTTTATTATTTATTTTTTTACTATTAAATTTTTTTAATTATAATTTACAACTAAAGAACATAATGGTTTGCAATCTTAAACCTACTAAATTTAGCCCCACACTTAATTCAACACAACACTCGATCATAAATGCTCTTGACCTAATGAAAGGGTAAGAGACAAAATAGCACGGTTCAAAGTTAGAAGTTTTGTGAAAAAGAAAGAAAAGGAGAAACGAAATAGGCTCAAAATTGGCTAATTAAGGTTGAATACAGGGTTGTCTTTTTAAGCCAAAATGGGTTCACCTAATTGCCTTAATCATCTCAATGCCTAACTGAAATTTTTTATGTAATCTCAACATGCATGTCAAGGCAAGTTCTAGCAATTCATCAATCAAAGATGTTCACACACAATAAAGAATAATAAGTTGATATTCAACTTCATAGGCTCAATTCCTCACTAGTTTAAAAGGCAATGCAAGGAATATCCACCAAATCAACAATAAGCACAAATTTTATTCAATTCTCCAATTCATGCTTCAAAAATTAAAAGGTCATCTATCAACCATCTTATAACAATTGAACTTAAACAACATGTAAGGTAAGGCAAAACACTTAACAAAAATGACTACAATAAAGACTTAACAACAACAACAGGATTACGAAAAACAAAAACTTGATTTATGAACAAAAAACTTAGCACCCCACACTTTAAGATTGACATTATCCTCAATGGAAACTAGGATAATTTAAAGGAGGTAAGAGTTAAAGTACAACCTGATTTCCATCATTTTTGTTTTGAGGCTAGATTAAAAAGCAATAAATATAAAATAACCAAAATAAAACATAAATTTTTAGTAATCAACAACGGTATGAAAAAAAAAAAACTAAAATATTCAACAACTGAAAATAAGAAACATAAGAAGTGTCTTCAAAAGGTAGAAGTTGATATACTCTACAATGGTGGAGGATATGATGATGAGGATGCTGAAGGGTGGAGGCTAAGAATCTTTGCAAGGCTACTATTGATTTGTTCAAACTAGGTGAGGACTTCAGCATGATTACGATCTACCTTCCTTTCCAATGCTTCAATCCTACTAATAATTTCCTGATTATCCAGCGTCGGAGCATCTTCATCCAAACCGAATGAATCTAAGTTGGACTCCTCATCAACTCTTGGCCACTTTTGCCGAACCTCTGGTATAACCTGCTCATCTAAATGCATAACATAAGCCCCTCTCCTTTTTACAACCATGTGCATCTTTTCAAGGGTAGCAAGATCCAATGAATCACTCCCATAAATTTTAGTCATTTGGCAAGTGCTCGGATCAAATCCATCAATAAGTGCTATAGACAAGGTGGTCACCAATCCACCTATGTAAATTGCGCCCTTTTTCCTATTTGCTACTCTATCAAACACATCGGCCAACCAATAGCTGGCACTTATGGGTATAGCATTGCTAGCACAATATAAGAAAAACAACTCACTTAGCTCCACCACAGCCATGCTTTCTTTCCTTACAATGAACCCACAAGTCTTAAATCGATGTAGATACCTCAAGGCAGGATTTATCAATTTGGTTGCTTTGGCCGATTTGGCCACATACATACCCCCCGTGCCTATTCCTTCCCATGCGAATTTTTTTCTAAAACCTTTAGGAATGCATTTTTCCCCTTCTTAGTGAAAACAAAAAATAGCATTTAATTGCTCAATATCAAGAACACATTGTTTTCCAAACAATTTAAAGCTAAACCTAGTGCAAATCTTTGTTTCATTTCTTTCAACCATGAGAGAGGTTAAAAATTCTATGGCGAGTTCTTGGAATTGCAAAGGTTTAAGGGAAACTAATTTTTTCCATCCCAGGTTTTGAACATATGTAGCAAAATTTTCTCTAATTTGGAGAGTATCAAGGGATTCATCACTCACATACCTCGTCGGAAAGAAACCCAGTGCTAGAAGAGTTGACCTCTTTGAAGATGATGAAGAGGATGATGGAGTGGATGATGGGGGTTGCCTCCGTTTATGGTGGGACACCATTTTTGTTCTAGGCATCTTGATCTTTTTGGTGAAAATCAAAATTTGATGGATTTTATGGAGTTTGAGTTTAAAATTGGAAGATTGAGTGGGTTTAACTGAGTTTTGAATAAGAGAAATGAAGGATTTTGTGAGATTTTTAAGTCTATCCCCCATACATCAAAAATTTCAACCACAATAAACATATTGAGAGACATTTCATTCCTTTTTCTAATGTTTCCTACTCTTTAGCATTTAACACATCTTGTACAGAAATTATGAACATCCTTAAAAAGAGTAGGCCAATACAAACCGCTTTGAAGAATTTTCTCGGCAGTCTTCTTTCCTCCAAACTGCCCTCCACAATACATGTTGTGGAAAAATTGCAACACTTGTTTTTCTTCTTCCTCTGGTACACATCTTATAATTTCATCCCTGCAAATTCTAAACAAATATGGCTCATCCCAAAATAGTACTTACATGAATGCAGAAATCTCTTCTTTGCCTAAAAATTTAATCCTTTCTCACAACACCACGAGAGAGATAGTTAGCAATATCTGCATACCAAGGTGCTTGAGTTAAAGCAAACAAGTGTTCACCTGAGAGTTTTTCAAAAGCATTTTGACAAGCAATTTCTGCATCATTATCGTGAGAGTTCAATTTAGAGAGATGGTTGGCTACTCCATTCTCACTTCCCTTCTGATCTTTGATTTCAACATCAAATTCTTACAGCATCAATACCCACCTAATGAGCCTAGGTTTAGCTTGTGGTTTAGTCAATAAGTATTTCAAGGCCGTATGGTCCAAAAATACTATGACTTTAGAACCTATCAAGTAAGATCAGAATTTGTCTAGTGCAAACACCACAGTTAACATTTCCCTTTCAGTGGTTGTGTAATTCACTTGTGCATCATTTAAGGATAAACTTGATTAATAAATTATACACATCAATTTATTCACTCTTTGGCCCAAAATAGCTCCAATGGCATAATTCGATGCATCACACATGATTTCAAATGGCAAATCCCAATTTGGGGCAACAATTATAGGAGCGAAAGTTAATTTTTCTTTCAAAATTTCAAAAGCTTCTAAGCTCTTGTCATAAAAAACAAATGGAACATCTTTTCCTAGTAAGTGACACAAAGGAAGTGAAATTTTTGAAAAATCTTTTATAAACCTCCTATAAAATTCACTATGTCCCAAAAAGCTTCTAATCCCCTTAATAATTATGAGTGTACGTAGATTCATGATTAATTCAACCTTAGCCTTGTCTACCTCAATCCCTTTGTGAGAAACGACATGACACAAAATAATCCCATGATCAACCATGAAATGACTCTTTTCCCAACTCAAGGTAAGATTACATTCAATACATCTTTCAAGCAGGAGAGTTAGTTTTTGCAAATAATCATCAAAAGAATTACGAAAAATAGAGAAGTCGACCACAAACACCTCAATGCATTTGTCCAGCATATAAAAAAATAATGAAAGCATACATCTTTGAAATGTGTCTGGTGTATTGTATAGTCCGAATGTCATCCTTCGAAAGGCAAATATCAAAAAGGGACAAGTAAAGGTTGTCTTTGGTTGATCTTCTAGTGCTATCAGGACTTGGTAGTAACCTGAAGCGTGTCCAGATAACCTATCAAGCATTTGATCAATAATGGTAAAGGAAAGTGATCTTTCTTGGTGACGTTATTTAATTTCCTATAATCTATGCACATTCACCCCCAAGTTTGTGTTCGAGTAGGTACCAACTCTCCTTTCTCATTCTGCACCACAGTCAAACCTGCTTTCTTTGGCATGATGTGAATGGGACTAACCCATTCACTATCAGCAATGAGGTAGATTACCCCTTTATCAAGCAATTTAAGAACCTCCTTCTTCACTACTTCGCTCATATTAGGGTTAAGACTCCTTTGAGCCTCTCTCACCGGTTTAGCCCCTTCCTCTAGAACTATCTTGTGCATGCACATAGAGGGACTAATACCCTTGATATCACTCAACCCCCAACCAATAGCTCTCTTGAATTTTTTCCACATCCTCACAAGTTTATCTTCCTTCTCACTTCAAAGAGTAACAGAAATTATCACTAGTTGTGAGTTGTTTTCCCCAAGAAAAACATGCTTTAAGTGCTTTAGAAGTTCTTTAAGTTCAACCCCCTTTAGTTGAATCTCCTCATTTGAACCTTCAACTTCTTCCTCCAAATTTAAAGCCCTTTCCAGTTTGTCTTCACCACTCTCCTACAAGAAAACTTCTTCAACAACATTATCAGTAAAATCAATGAAAGAACAGTCCTCATATAAAATAGTAGTAGGAATAGGGGAAGTGTTAAAAATTTAAAATTCTATAGTTTGACCTAAAACAGTCATAGTCAACTTTTCATTTTTTAACATCAATTAATGTCTTAGTTGTGGCCTTAAAAGGTCTCCCTAACAAAATTGTATGTTCAAAATCTCTAGGAATTTCTTCCCCCAAATCTAAGACGATGAAATCAATGGGTACAATTCAAACACCTACCTTAATTAGAACATCTTCTACGATTCCCTTAATGTATCGAAGAGTTCTATCCGCAAGTTGTAAAACCATTTTAGTTGGTTTAAGTTTCCCTAGCTCTAATTTCAAGTAAACAGAGTATGGCATCAAATTTATACTTGCTCCTAAGTCAATCATACCAATAGTTTCTTTCCCATTCCCCGTAGAGATACTAACTATAAAGCTTCCAGGATCCTTTAGTTTTGGAGGTAACCTATGTTGTAAAACAACACTTGTTACTTCCAAGACTATCACCTTCTCATTCAACTCATATTTTTTTCTTTTTTGTGTTAAGCTCCTTAAAAATTTGGCATATGATGGCATATTTTTCATCACCTCAATTAAGGGAAGGTTAATACTTACCATTGAGAGCATATTATAAATTTTAGTAAATTGCTTATCATGCTTCTCATTTTTTAACCTACTTGGAAAAGGAATTGGCGGTCTATACGGATTTGAAGATTTGTGCAACTTTGGTGCCACTAATGTCTCCTCACTAATTTTCTTAGGCTCAATTGGTTGAGCTTTGTCTCCTTGAATTTCCTCGTCATCTTCTTCCATTGTTCCTACATCCAAAGAATCATTAATGTTATTATCACTGATTTTGTTATCAAGTACCTTACCATTTTTTAGGACTATGATTGCTTTGTCTTGCTCCGATTGGCTTGGAAATATTCATTTTTGATTACCTTGTAATTGATAAGCCATTTGACCCACTTGCATCTCAACCTTCTTAAGTGAGGCTTTCAAAGAGTAGAATCGTTTGTTGTTCACCTCTTGATTTTGAGTGCTTATTTGAATGAAAGCATTCAAATTATCTTCAAGTGAAGGTTTCTTGACTTGCTCATGATTTGAACCTTGGCCTTGAAATTGGGGTCCCCTTTGATAAGGATGGTATGAATGTTGAGGTGGAATTTATTATTGGTTCTTCCATGCAAAATTAGGGTGATTTCTCCAACCAGGATTATAAGAATTTGAGTATGGGTCATTCCTTTCCCTTTGTTGGAACCCTTCAAAAGCAAAAGCTTGTTCTTGCCCTTCTTAGAATTGGTCAAAGTTTGAAGGACATATATTTGCATTGTGGCCTGCCACACCACATGATGCACATGATTCTTGGCTTGGCCTCGGCAAGTTTCCTCTAGAATTCAACAATTTAACTTGCCTTGTCAACTCAGCAATTTGCCTTGCCATTTCTGAGTTTACATTCAGCTCATATGCCCCTCTTCTCCTTTCTCCAATGCTCTTTTATTGAGAATTGGCTCCCAACATTTCAAATAATGCAACCATTTCAGCTACTATTTTCTCACCCATTGCCCCTCCTACAGCATTATCCACTGTGTTTTGACATTGTTGAATTAGCCCATCATAGAAGAATTGATTTAGCAATTGTTATGGATAATAATGATGAGGGCATTGAAATAATAGAGATTTGAAGCAATCCCATGCCTCATGAAATGGCTCCCCATCAAATTGGGTGAAAGTTGCAATACTCCCCTAAGCTCCTTGGTCTTTTGGTGTGAATAAAATTTTCCCATAAATTTGTTGTACACTTCGGTCTAAGTGGTCAAAGAATTTTTTGGTAAGGTCATTAACCATGCTTTTGCCCTATCTTTCAAACTATATGGGAAACATCTCATTAAGTTCATCCTCTGTTAGTGCTTGCAAAGGGAAAGTATGCAGTGTTATGTAAAAATCTCAAATGAAGTTGAGAGGATCCTCATTCAGTAATCCATGGAAGGATGGCAACATACTATAATGAGTGTTTTTAAGTTCATAGTTCCTTATTGCGTTGCTCAACCGGATACATGATGTGGTTACTTCAATTATCGGTCGGACAAACTCCTTCATAGGTGGTTCCTCTATGTCACCCATTTCTACTTCAGTGTCCTCCTCAAATTGCTCGTCGATTTCATCTCCTTCCCGTCTCAAGGGATCTACTCTTTTGGCTCTTGGTAGTCTATGAATATTGTCTATATAAGGAACAAGTTCATTTCCTTGAGACCTTCGTCCTTGCATAAATCACTTAGGCAATTCAAAAAGGAACACTTTAAACAATAAAACAATTAAAATAAAAGAATCAAACTACAAATAACAATTGCCTTCCCCGGCAACAGTGCCAAAAACTTGTTGCGCTCTACTAATTACTACTACAAGTGACACTCTCAAGTATACAAGGTAGTTGTAGCAAAGGTAATCGCCCCAAGGTCATCTCACAAGGAAGGAATTATTTTGCAATAGTTTGATTGACAAGTAATTTAAAAGCAAGAGTGTGATATGTTGTGAAAAGCAATTTTAATTTAAAAGTAAATGAGTAGTAGTTGTTGTCACATCTGCCCACCGCATTTATGCATGGCAAGCACGTGCACAGTGAGAGAAGGGGAAAGGAGAAGTCAATTCCTGACAACGGCCCCAGATAAGGCTATAGGACCAATGGGACCTAATTGAAGAAATGCAAAGTTTTGGGGAGGTGACTGTAATTTCCAAAAGTTGTACTGGAGGTTCTTAATAGTGCACATAAAAGACTCCAAAAATGGAGAGTAGAGAAAAATCGGGCAGTAACGAAGCGTAACGGTTTTTCCAGGAAATGCCCCGTTAGAGAGAAACGAAGACATGCAGACTAAGGGAATTTTGGTCATTATTAATTAAAATTTATACATGAATCCAAAGTAGGAAATTAACACATGAGTGTGCAGAGGACGTCGAGGGGTTGAATATGAAACGATCGTCAGTAGAAACGGAGTCCGAGCAAACCCGAGCAAAGAAAGGACCTAAAGGGAATTTTGTAAAAAGTTGAGGGCTTATTGATAAATTTTCAAAATGACTTGGAAACCTAAAATAGACTTTAAAAAATAGAAAGTAGAGGTTGAGAGGATCAAAACCATATGTAGTTAGCCTCGTGGAACTGTACGGTTTAAAAGTTACGATCGATTAATCGCCGGAGCGTAAAATGGGCCCGCTTCCATGTAGGTACCATATGGGTGACATGGAACAAATTGGGGTACCAAATGGGAAGAGGGACAAGTTGGAGGATTTAATTGGGAAGAAAAATATAAATATCTTTTGATGGCCAATCATAATTAGCCATTTAGAATTTATTAAAAGAAGAAAAGTAAAAGGGATGGACAAATGGCCCTAAAGCATTCATCCACCCCAAAAGTGGACATCATTTCCACTATATATCATAGCAAGAAGAACACAAAATCTTCACCAAAAACTCTCCTAAACCGTCGGCCTCCATTAGAAGAACAACAAAGAATTTCTAATTTTTGTCAAGTTTGATTCAAGTTCAAGGTGAGTTTTAAGGTTTTAAAGCATGTAGAATTCAATTCTAGTATCAATTTTAAGTATTTATATATCTATTGGAAGATTGGAAATTAGAGTTCATAAAGGTTGAATTTGGGGAAAGTTTGTAGGATGGTTAGAAAATGAATTTAATGGAAAAATATGTTGATTAATGATGAGAGATGGTTAATTTAGGTAGAAATTCATATGAATTTGGAGGGTAGCTTATTGTTCTAAATTTCTAAGGTTTATGTTTAAGGTTGTGTTCTTGATTTTCTTGAAGGAGAAACAAAGATTAAGGAAGGAGAAGAAGGAAAAGCAAAGGGGAATTAAAAGAACAAGGTTTGGTACTTTACCTTGGAAGAATTATTTTTCCTTTCATTTTCTTACCAAAACTTTATCTATGGAACTTTTGCTCTGGATGCATAAATGTGTTGTTTGAGTTTGAATTCAATTGTTAAGTGGTACTTTTAAATCCATGTGGTGATTGGGTTGTTTAAATTCAAATGAAATCTAATGTTTCCAATGATTTTGGTAAAGGAGTTTATGAACTTCATTTAGTCCAAATTGATTTAAACAATGAAGTTATTTTAAAAGGGAAGTGTCTAAGTCTTCATTACATTATTAGGGAAGCTTTGAAATGGGTTTAAAACAGAAAAATAAACAATTTTGCACCAAATGTAAGTGTGGGCCGAATTGGTGCCCTTTGGGATCCAATTCTGGACCTAACTTTGGGCAGCCAGTTGAGGTAGCAAATGATGGAATTTTTCGATGTAATTTTACATGCAATTAGTCAACATATGAAGTAAGTTTCCTGTACAATTTTAGCCAAAATTAAGATCATTTACCTAGTCAAATGCATGACTGAAGTGGACTGAAATTTTGACAAAAACCCAGATTTTACTATTCATTTGGCGTTTGCCTTTTGTGTTGCCTATTTTACTCGCCGTGACACTATTCATTTGGTCAATTTGTTACCTTTTTAGGAATGCTTTGAAATGTTTGATATGTTTATTGTGGATGTTAAATATGTGAAAAAGGGTAATGGTTTGACTAAAGAATGTGGTGCGCGGCGTAAATGGCAAAGCACGATGGGAATTAAAATGATTTCTCGAGTCATTCTAAAATGAACTTTGAGGTTTAAATTGAATCATTTTAAACTTTATGCTCTGCTGGGTAGTTGGGGATGGTAGATAAGGGTATGATGCACTATACTAACGCATGCAGTACTGCTCATTATTGTGATTGATTTGATACTGATATGATATTTTATTCAGTGGTGAGGGCCACTGAAGCCAGTGGTGAGTGCCATTGGTTATAACCAGGATGGTGAGGGCCATTCCTGTGATATGATAATGGTGGTGAGGGCCACCTATGTTACAGTGGTGATGGCCACTGGCTTATCGCTATGGTTCCCTATATACCAGTAGAGACAAAGTCCTATTTTTTTTAAAACTACGTAATGCAAAATGAGTTTGAATTATGGTTTTTTTACATTTGTTGAAAGCATATGTACACTGAATGTACAATAACTTCCATTGGTTTAATGTTGGTTGATTTTTTATTTAATTATTTTCTTTTATTTCAAATGCTTTCATGTTTTACTTTTATTTTCATTGGTAAAGTACCCACTGAGCGACATTGCTCAGCGAGTTACATTTTCCTTAACTCGTAGGTTCAGAGTAGTATCTAACACTTGGGAAGCGACGACTAGACCCACAGCATCTTAGGGTAGATCTCTTAGTTTCCATTATGAGTTATCTAGTTGTGGCATGTATATGTATATATAAGATTGAGAATTACTATGTTATACTGTACGTTAGTAGTATGTAATAATAATAAACCTCTACTTTATTTTGTACTAGAAGTGTGAATTCTTCTTGCAGGTTTGTAGTTGAGGTTATAAGGGGGATTCATTGGGAGTGTATTGAGACTAATTGTGTTTGCATTGGTTTGTGTAAAATGTTTTCAAAAATCAGAAAGACCAGTTTTGTCGACACTTGGGACCAAATTTCTAGGCGAACCTCTGGCCAAATTTCTGTAAAAACCGGAACTAAAATTTAACTAAGTAAAATTGGTAGCAACATTAGGTTAGTGTGGTGCCTCTACTCGGCTTACACATGTAGGTCGGGAAGGGGTGTTACAATTTTTGGTATCAGAGCTCCGATTTAGCAGATTCTGGGTAGTTAGTTGAACTAAACCTTAAATGTATGACACATAGGGTTAGGTTAGTGGTTCTAATTATGTAACTATACATGTGTGTAGTATTGCTAGTTATGTTACTCTAATTATAACAGGAGTAATTATGGGTGATCAAAATGATGAGATGAGGGAGCTGAGGATGGAAGTAGAGAGGCTAAAGCAGATAGTGTAGGAGCAAGATGATACCATAGAAATTCTGGCAGATCAAAGTATACAGGATCGTGAAGACCTGAGATTAAAACATGAGATGATTACCTCCTTGATAAGAGACTTGCAGATGTTAAAGGAGGACAGGCTTAGTCATAGAGTGGAGTTTGATAGTACCTGTAGGAGCCTCGGGGTAGCACATAGAGAGATCTGTGCTTTGCAGGAGAGGGTCTAGGAGCTAGGCCAGCACTTACCTGGTAAAGCATCACATGACCCAGAGTTTGATCCTGAGATAGAAGAGCATTTGTCTGACAGTGCCACCTCACCTAGGGCACCTACTCACTGAGCTTCGAGATGTGTTTCTTTTTGGAGGTTCTTTTGGTTATGTACATATGTGACATCGGGGTATCATGTAAATATTGTATAGTAGTATGACATGATGATATAGTAGTAAGGAGTCCTAAATTTTGGAATGTACATAAGGGCTTCCTAGTAATGTAAATACTTTTGCTTGGAAATAAATAAAAGTTGTGTTGTATATGTGTTATTTAAGAGTTTTATCTTTATATACATGCCACCTAGGGTAAAATAATGATGTTGGGCTGGGTCATTACTGATGATGGGATTGTATACGTTGTGCTCTGTTCTTTAGATGTCGCGAGTAGCGCAGCGTGATATAGAGGAGGAGGCCGAGTCTCAGGCCTCTCGAACTGTAGAAATGCATGTATCAGAGATACCTGCATCTGAGCAACCACCAGCCAATGCTCCTATCCCCAACGAAATGTTGCAACAAATGGCTATCGTATTACGGCAGATAGCCGGCGCCGCCCCGGCACCACTACCAACGCCAGCACCCATACCAGTACCTGATGTAGGAGGGGAAAGGAAACCCCGGATTGAAAAGATAAGAAAGTACGGGGCAAAGGAGTTTAGGGCCCAAAGGGACGATGATTCTTCTATAGCCGAGTATTGGCTGGAAGGAACGGTACAAGCCTTAGATCAGTTACAGTGTACTCCAAAGGAGCGAGTTGTGTGTGCTACTTCCTTGTTAGTGGAAGAAGCGTATGTCTGGTGGGATATAGTTCAACAACGAGTTCCATCAGAGCAGAGGACATGGGACTTCTTTGTGAGAGAATTTAAGAGAAAGTTTATTTCTAAAGCATATCTCGACGCCAGGAGAAAAGAGTTTCTACACTTGAAGCAAGGGCGAATGACAGTGACAGAGTACAAAAGGGAATTCACCAGATTAAGCAGGTATGCTAAGAAAGCGATAGAAGACGAGGAAGATCGATGTAAACAATTCTTAGACGGATTGAATAATGAGATTAAGGTGCAGCTGATTGCTACTCATATTAAGGAATTTTCTATGTTAGTCACCCGAGCTATTGAGGTGGAGCAGTGTCAGTATGATGAGCAGAATAGAAGACAGAAGATGAAACAGAAGAGAGGTACCCAAAACTATTCGGGAAACTATCAATCATCAAGGAAGCGATTCCAAGGCAGTGGTTCCACAGGAGGCGGTCAACGCCGGGGTTACAGTCAGGGATCGAATCGCAGTGGCCCAAGTCAAGCCACCTCAGTCGCTAGTACCGGACGATCCAGAAGAGGTCAAGGAAGAGGATTCAACCGAAGCGGAGGTAACTTTTCTACCGGTCCGAGAGGTAATGAAGGTGAAAATACTAATCTAAGCTGTGATTAATGCGGACGCCGCCACATGGGAGAATGTTGGGGTCGGACATTTGCATGTTACATATGTGGATCTCTAGATCACCTAATGCGAGAGTGTCCCCAGCGAATGCTGAATCTACCTAGGGATACTAAGGTAGGGCGAGGCCAAGGCAGAGGTAGGGGCGGAAATCCATCACGTGTGCAGTCTGAGATGGTGGATCGATCAGAAGCTAGGGCTCCTTCTAGAATGTATCCCATGAGGGGGCGAGAAGATGAAGAAGCGCTAGACGTGATTGCAGGTCAGTTGTCTATGTTTGGAGTTTCGCTTTACGTTTTAATAGATCCGGGTTCTTCACACTCATATATATGCACGAAAAATGAAAAACTTGGGAACCTAAAGGTAGAACTAGAGGGAGAGGGAATATTAGTTACTAGCCCATTAGGGAGTGAGGTGATTACGAGGAAGGTAGTGAAAGATTGCCCCGTGGAGATACATGGATGTATCTTTTGGGGAGACTTATTTGAACTACCATTTCAAGAATTCGACGCTATCCTTGGGATGGATTGGTTGGCCAAACACGATGCACTGGTTGACTGCAAACGGAAGAGAGTTACTTTGCATACGTCAGACGGCGACGAAGTGACCTTAGTAGGAAAGAGGAAGGACTATCTAACTAACATAATTTCCGCTATGACGGCTAAGAGGTTAGTACAAAAAGGCTGCGAGGCATACCTATTATGCGCGTTAGAAGCGAAAGAAGAGGCACCAAAGCTACAAGATATACTTACTGTTTGCGATTTCCCCGACGTATTTCCTGACGACTTACCCGGATTACCACCTAAACGAGAGGTGGAATTCACAATAGATGTGTACCCGGGAGCTACACCAGTATCCATCGCACCTTACCGAATGGTGCCAGCGGATCTAAAAGAACTAAAGGTACAACTACAGGAACTTTTAGACAAGGGGTTCATTAGGCCAAGTGTGTCACCATGGGGAGCGCTAGTATTGTTCGTGAAAAAGAAAGACGGATCCCTAAGGTTGTGTGTGGATTACCGTCAACTCAATAAGCTGACCATTAAGAACAAGTATCTGCTACCTCGCATAGACGATTTGTTTGATCAACTCAAAGGTGCTGGAGTCTTTTCAAAAATCGATCTACGATCGGGTTATCATCAATTGGGGATCAAAGATGAAGACATACCAAAAACCGCATTCAGAACTCACTCTGGACATTATGAATTCATTGTTATGCCTTTTGGATTAACGAACGCACCTGCAGTAGTCATGGATCTGATGAACAGAATCTTCCACCCATATTTGGATCAGTTCATGGTTGTATTCATTGACGACATATTAGTGTATTCAAAGAATCGAGAGGACCATGATCGTCACCTTAGGATAATTTTGCAAACCCTGCGAGAGAAGCAGTTATACGCTAAATTCAGCAAATGTGAATTTTGGTTGGAAGAAGTAACCTTCTTGGGACATATTGTATTGGCAGAAGGAATAAGGGTCAATCCTAAGAAAATAGAAGCGGTATTGGAATGGAAGCCACCTAAGACAGTAACGGAAGTCCGTAGTTTCTTGGGGTTAGCGGGATATTATCGAAGATTCATCAAAGGGTTTTCCATGATCGCCGCACCTATGACCAAGCTACTTTAGAAGAATGCCAAATTCCAGTGGACCGACGCTTGCCAATGGAGCTTTGAAAGGCTGAAGCAAAAACTTACTGAAGTGCCCATTCTTATACAACCCGAATCAGGAAAAGATTTTGTGATCTATAGCGATGCATCCCACATCGGGTTAGGTTGCGTATTGATGCAGGAGGGCAAAGTCATTGCGTATGTCTCTCGACAGCTCAAGCCACACTAAAAGAATTATCCCACGCATGACTTAGAACTAGCAGCGATTGTTTTGGCTTTCAAGATGTGGAGGCACTACTTATAGGGGGAAATGTGTTACATTTATACGGATCATCAAAGCCTAAAGTACCTGCCCACGCAGAAAGATTTAAACCTATGACAGCGAAAATGGATGCAATTGTTAGCCAACTACGACTATACGATTAACTATCACCCGGGCAAAGCGAATGTTGTAGCAGATGCACTTAGTAAGAAGTCAATGCAAGCTCTACTTGCTATGAGGGTAGAATTAGAGGCCACAGAAGATGGAGCTATCTTTGCAGAAATGCACGTGTGACCTACCTTACATCAACAAATACGTGAGGCTCAGAAGGAAGATGAACAAGTGAAGAAGTGGAATCAACAGGTGCAGGAGAATTCATCAGGGGATTATCAAATTTGTCCAGATGGTATCCTATACTACAAGAAGAGAATGGTAGTACCTAAGTCCGAGGAACTGAAGAAACAGATTTTGCAAGAAGCTCATAACAGTCCTTACACAATGCATCCGGGAGTAACAAAAATGTACCGGGACTTGAAGGAGTATTTTTGGTGGCCAGGAATGAAAAGAGACATTGTGGATCACGTGACGAAGTGTCTGACCTGTCAGCAAGTGAAAGCGGAACATCAACTACCCTCAGGACTACTACAACCTATTACGATTCCAACCTGAAAATGGGACCGTATTACCATGGATTTTGTCACAGGATTGCCTATGACTAGGGACAAACATGACGCGATCTGGGTAATCGTAGATCGGCTTACTAAAGCCGCTCATTTCTTACCAGTACGTGTGGATTACTAGCTAGATAAGTTGGCAGACTTGTACGTCAAAGAGATCGTACATCTCCACGGAGTTCCAACTTCAATCATATCAGATCGAGATCCACGTTCCAAACAGCCCTTGGGACTCGAACATACCATAGTATAGCATTCCATCCCCAGACAGACGGACAGTCAGAAAGAGTGATTCAAGTTTTGGAAGATATGCTGAGGGGGTGCGTTTTAGAATTTAAAGGCAGCTCGGATAAACACCTGAGCTTAATGGAATTCGCGTACAACAATAGTTATCAATCCAGCATACAAATGGCTCCTTACGAAGCACTGTACGGTCAGAAATGCAGAACTCCAGTTCGCTGGATAGAATTGAGCGAGGAAAAGATGTTGGGGCCAGACATAGTTAAGGAAACTGAGGAAAATGTGGAGATCATTCAAAACCGATTAAAATCAGCAGAGGTCGGCGACAGAGTATTCCTCAAAGTCTCTCCTTGGAAGAAGGTGTTACGATTTAAACAGAAAGGCAAGCTAAGCCCTAGATTCATCGGACCATATGAGATCATCAAACGGGTAGGTCCGGTAGCTTACCAGTTGGCGTTACCACCCGAATTAAGTAAATTACATGATGTTTTCCACGTTTCAATGCTAAGGAGGTATCGTTCAGATCCAACCCATGTCATACAAGCTCAAGACATCGAGATTCAGCCCGACCTGACATACGAGGAAGAGCCGGTAGAAACCTTAGCAGGGGAAATCAAAGAGTTACGGAATAAGAAGATCCCATTGGTCAAAGTGCTTTGGAGGAATCACAAAGTAGAAGAAGCTACATGGGAACACGAAGAAACTATGAGGAAGCAGTACCCATATTTATTTTCACCTGATGGGCTTCAGGACGAAGCCTAAATTAATGAGGGAGGAACTATCACATCCGCCCACCGCATTTATGCATGGCAAGCACGTGCACAGTGAGAGAAAGGGAAAGGAGAAGTCAATTCCTGACAACGGCCCCAGATAAGGCTATAGGACCAATGGGACCTAATTGAAGAAATGCAAAGTTTTGGGGAGGTGACTGTAATTTTCAAAAGTTGTACTGGAGGTTCTTAATAGTGCACATAACATACTCCAAAAATGGAGAGTAGAGAAAAATTGGGCCGTAACGACGTGTAACGGTTTTTCCAGGAAATGCCCCGTTAGAGAGAAACGAAGACATGTAGACTAGGGGCATTTTGGTAATTATTAATTAAAATTTATACATGAATCCAAAGTAGGAAATAAACACACGAGTGCATAGAGGACGTCGAGGGGTTGAATATGAAATGATCGTCAGTAGAAATGGAGCCCGGGCAAACCCGAGCAAAGAAAGGACCTAAAGGGAATTTTGTAAAAAGTCGAGGGCTTATTGGTAATTTTTTAAAATGACTTGGAAACCTAAAATAGACTTTAAAAAATAGAAAGTAGAGGTCAAGAGGATTAAAACCATATATAGTTAGCCTCGTGGAACTGTACGGTTTAAAAGTTACAATCGATTAATCGCCGGAGCGTAAAATGGGCCCGCTTCCATGTAGGTACCATATGGGTGACATGGAACAAATTGGGGTACCAAATGGGAAGAGGGACAAGTTGGAGGATTTAATTGGGAAGAAAAATATAAATATCTTTTGATGGCCAATCATAATTAGCCATTTAGAACTTATTAAAAGAAGAAAAGTAAAAGGGATGGACAAATGGCCCTAAAGCATTCATCCACCCCAAAAGTGGACATCATTTCCACTATATATCATAGCAAGAAGAACACAAAATCTCCCCCAAAAACTCTCCTAAACCGTCGGCCTCCATAAGAAGAACAACAAAGAATTTCTAATTTTTGTCAAGTTTGATTCAAGTTCAAGGTGAGTTTTAAGGTTTTAAAGCATGTAGAATTCAATTCTAGTATCAATTTTAAGTATTTATATATCTATTGGAAGATTGGAAATTAGAGTTCATAAAGGTTGAATTTGGGGAAAGTTTGTAGGATGGTTAGAAAATGAATTTAATGGAAAAATATGTTGATTAATGATGAGAGATGGTTAATTTAGGTAGAAATTCATATGAATTTGGAGGGTAGCTTATTGTTCTAAATTTCTAAGGTTTATGTTTAAGGTTGTGTTCTTGATTTTCTTGAAGGAGAAACAAAGATTAAGGAAGGAGAAGAAGGAAAAGCAAAGGGGAATTAAAAGAACAAGGTTTGGTACTTTACCTTGGAAGAATTATTTTTCCTTTCATTTTCTTACCAAAACTTTATCTATGGAACTTTTGCTATGGATGCATAAATGTGTTGTTTGAGTTTGAATTCAATTGTTGAGTGGTACTTTTAAATCCATGTGGTGATTGGGTTGTTTAAATTCAAATGAAATCTAATGTTTCCAATGATTTTGGTAAAAGAGTTTATGAACTCCATTTAGTCCAAATTGATTTAAACAATCAAGTTATTTTAAAAGGGAATTGTCTAAGTCTTCATTACATTATTAGGGAAGCTTTGAAATGGGTTTAAAACAGAAAAATAAACAATTTTGCACCAAATGTAAGTGTGGGCCAAATTGGTGCCCTTTGGGATCCAATTCTGGAGCTAACTTTGGGCAGCCAGTTGAGGCAGCAAATGATGGAATTTTTCGACGAAATTTTACATGCAATTAGTCAACATATGAAATAAGTTTTGTAAAATTTCAGCCAAAAATAAGATCATTTACCTGGTCAAATGCATGACTACAGTGGACTGAAATTTTGACGAAAACCCAAATTTTACTATTCATTTGGCGTTTGCCTTTTGCGTTGCCGATTTTACGCGCCGCGACACTATTCATTTTGTCAATTTATGTCCTTTTTAGGAATGCTTTGAAATGTTTGATATGTTTATTGTGGATGTTAAATATGTGAAAAAGGGTAATGGTTTGACTAAAGAATGTGGTGCGCGGCATAAATGGCAAAGCACGATGGGAATTAAAATGATTTCTCGAGTCATTCTAAAATGAAGTTTGAGGTTTAAATTGAATCATTTTAACCTTTATGCTCTGCTGGGTAGTTGGGGGATGGTAGATAAGGGTATGGTGCACTATACTAACGCATGCAGTACTGCTCATTATTGTGATTGATTTGATACTGATATGACATTTTATTCAGTGGTGAGGGCCAATTGTTATAACCAGGATGGTGAGGGCCATTCCTGTGATATGATAATGGTGGTGAGGGCCACCTATGTTACAGTGGTGAGGGCCACTGCCTTATCGCTATGGTTCCATATATACCAGTAGAGCCAAAGTCTTGTTTTTTTTTAAACTACGTAATGCAAAATGAGTTTGAATTATGGTTTTTTTACATTTGTTGAAAGCATATGTACACTAAATGTACAATAAATTCCATTGGTTTAATGTTGGTTGATTTTTTATTTAATTATTTCCTTTTATTTCAAATGCTTTCATGTTTTACTTTTATTTTCATTGGTAAAGTACCCACTGAGCGACATTGCTCAGCGAGTTAAGTTTTCCTTGACTCGTAGGTTCGGAGCAGTAGCTAACTCTTGGGAAGCGACGACCAGACCCACAGCATCTTATGGTAGATCTCTTAGTTTCCATTATGAGTTATCTAGTTATGGCATGTATATGTATATATAAGATTGAGAATTACTATGTTATACTGTATGTTAGTAGTATGTGATAATAATAAACCTCTACTTTATTTTGTACTAGAAGTGTGAATTCTTCTTGCAGGTTTGTAGTTGAGGTTATAAGGCGGATTCGTTGGGAGTGTATTGAGACTAATTGTGTTCCCATTGGTTTGTGTAAAAATGTTTTCAAAAGTCAGAAAAACCAGAATTTTTAGGCGAACCTCTGGCCAAATTTATGTAAAAACCGGAACTAAAATTTGACCAAGTAAAATTGGTAGCAACATTAGGTTAGTGTGGCGCCTCTACTCGGCTTACACATGTAGGCCGAGAAGGGGTGTTACAGTTGTGTAAGATCAATTCAATTCTAAGAAAGGTGCCTAGGGTTGTAGATCAATTTAATCAAAGCTTAATTCTCAAATTATCCATTAATATAACCTTGTACTTTAATTTGTTCTTTGAGTTTAACTAGTGATTACTAATTCATTAGGTTTCACATTCATGAATTAACAACCAATTATTTTGAATTTGAAAATTAATAAACCCTATGTAGACCCTTAATGTTTGACCCAGTCCAATTCGTTATTTTTTTTATATAGTCCAAAATAATTTTTGTGGTATTTTAATTAAATAATATTTATTTTAGTATGTATTATTTATAATTTTTAATAAAAATAAAGATGGTAAAGTTAATAAAGAAAATAATAAGAATAAATAAATAAATAATAATAAACAAAAAAATTATAAAAATAATAAAAAAAATCAGCGACGGAAAAATTTCGCCGCCGAAGGTCCAATTGCCCAAGGCCAATTCACCCGCAGGAATGGGCCATTTCGCCCACAGGAAATTCCTGCGGCGAAATGGCCTTGGCCAATTTTGCCACAGGAATTTCCTGCGGCGAATTGGCTGGCCGCCTAACCAATCTCGCTAATCCTTGCAGTTTTGGCCAACGCTCGCAGTTTTAGCCAGCAAAATTTTTCCAACGAAATTTTTTCCGAAACCAAATTCTATTTGGTTTCGGTTTCTTTTCCTAATTAATTTTAGTTTTCTTAAACAATTATAATTAGGTTTAGAATTTTCCTATAAATACGACTTTAAAACTCAAAATTAAGGGACTTGGATTGGGGGATCAAAAATTGGACTTTTAAACTTGGATTACAAAAAGCCCTAGCCAGAGAAGATTAGCAAAAAGCAAGCAACCAGCAATTTATCAAAGGTAGCCACATTGCCTTTGTTTTTGTTCATACAGAAGCCAATTTTGGTGGAACCAACTACGCAGGTTTGATCTTTAATCATAGATTATATATTTACATAGCTTTGTTTCTTTGATTAATAAGAGCATGCACACAGTACTTTGATCCTTAAATATGTAGTAATTTGATCTTTGTTTCAATAACTTAAATTGTTCCTTCTGTTTCTAAAAATCTTAAATCGTTTCGCCTATTTCTAAAAAACCTTAAGAACCCTAATTTATTTCTTCTGTTTCCAAAACCTTAAGAACCCTAAATTGTTTCTTCTGATTCCAAAAACCTTAAAAACCCTAAATTATTTCTTCTGTTTCCCAAAAATCTAAAAAAACCTTAAAAACCCTAATTTATTTCTTCCGTCTCCAAAAACAACCCTAATTCGTTTCTTCTGTTTTCAAAAACCTTAAAAACCTTAAATCGTTTATCCTATTTCCAAAAACTTTAAAAAAACCCTTAAATTGTTTTCCTCTAACTTTTTTCCAAAATTTCCAAATGTTTTCTTAAATCTCCAAACCCTAACCTACTTTACAGTTTCTAAAAATCATAATTATTTTATAAAACTCTAAACTGTTTTCTTAAGTTCTAAAACCAAATATGTTTTCCAAAATACCAAAAACCCTAACTTTCTCAAAAAAATCAAAACAGTAAACCCTAAGTTTTCCTAAACCCTAATTTAGTGAACTTAAAACCCCAAACTAGTTAATCTAAACCCTAAAGCCATAATCTAATAAAACTAAAATAACAATCCAATAAACATGAATTATAAACCAAATGTCTTAAGATTTCAAAACCCTAATTTCATAATATTACCCCTAAACCCTAATTTGATTAAACAAAAAACCTTACTACTTTCTTAAATTCATAAAACCCTAATCCATCCCAATTTTACAAAACCTTTACAGTAGGTTAAACAAATAAAAATAATAATACTAAAATTCCAAAACCCTAAATATTAATTAAAGAACTTTAAATAGAAACAGCAAACCCTAATTTGTATCTTTACTTGCTTTATTTTTAGATTTGATTATGTAGTTTATTATATGCTTTGATGGTTGATTTTTTTTTTAATTTCAATGCTTGATTTATTTAATTTATCATGGATGGACGTTTTCTTTATTATTATTATTTATTTGTTTTAGCATTAAAATTGTAAGAGGTATGTTTCCACTTTGTTGGTACCTCATTAGTTAAATATCATGTAATTTAAATAATTTTTATATTTTAGACCAATGTAAAGGACATGTTTCTACCTTTTGGTGGGTGTCCTATTAGTTTAGACATGGATGATGTAAGGACATGTTTTCATCTTCGGATGGGTGTCCATTTATTTGCTTTGTTTAGACATTGCTTTGATTTTAATATAATGATGCTTTATTTTAATTGTTGCATGTAATATTGATAATATTGTTATACTTAAGAATTTTATAATATTAAGACCTGCAAAGGAGGTCAGTTCCAATGAACCGGGCGTTGTGGGAGTGCTGGGCCATTTCTCACCTTCCCCACACGTACCTAACTTTTTGAATCCATTAGGGGGTTGGGGATTCCTTAGGAATCAAGTCATCCACCCCTTTCTTTTTCCCGGACCATCCGGGTGGCGACTCCATTTTCTCCGGACTTAGGTTCGTGTTCTCTAAGGCCCCAAGCCTAAACAGTGCCAAAGTCGCAAGAACCATTCCACCGGGAGTGGAGGCAAAAATCCCCGCTCATAGTGGCGACTCCACTGGAGATAAGAGAAGTTGATTCTGTTGGTCTTTATATTATTATATTCTTTCTTATAATGATATTATCCATTGCATCATATTAGATTGCATCGTGTGCGTGAGTTAGGATGCCCGTGTTACCTGTGTTATTTTATGTAAGGGATATCATACTTTCACTCAAGGTATGGAGATCGAGCATGGCATAACCACTCATAGCCTAGTACCATTTGGTATATACTTGCTATGGGAACCTAAGCCTTTTAACCCAAAGACTAAAGCTCATGTAAAATCCCTAGTTACTGTCCTTAGGTTTTTACCCCAAATGCATGTTGTTTGACTATGGTTAATTTATCTTGGCTTAAATCATGGCTTATTTGGTTTGTTCTTTTTCTAATATGACCTAATTACATTGTGAGCTCAAAATAAACTTTTCTTTAAAATCCAAAAGACCAAAGCAATTTTTAAAAAACTTTTCAAAATGGTCTTTGGATATAAAACTTTTCTATAAATGAATCAAAAATTATTTTTTCTCATGACCCAAATACAAAGCCCAAAATATGTTTTTTCTAAAATGTTTTTACAATGGGCTTATAAACAAAATTATTTTACAAAGAGCTTGCAAATTATTTAGGTCAATTACGAAATACCAAAAATCAATTGTGGGCCTAGTTTATACTAAGAATAATTAATCATGGGCTTGTTTTTGGCATGAATCAGTAGTTACTTTTTCAAGTGAGAAATCTATTTATAATAAACCTCTTAATTTAGTTTTAATCCAATATAGCATACAAGCTACTTTAGTTGGATAAATTGATTAAAACCTAATTAATGAGAATTATCATAAATTGATTTTCATTTTTGAAAATATAACTATTGGCTGAAATGTCCGAGGGAAGTATTCGAAAATAAGGTACCCCATGTTGGTATTTTGTTAACCATGTACCTAGGAAAAGAGACTTGCCATTTGTGTGTGGATGTTATAAGGTTGGAAGGAACGTCCTATATGTCCTTGTTTATTTATTGTTTGTGCATACATGTATACATGCATACATTTGCAGCTCATATCATTAATCCTCTCTGGCTTACAGCCCTGGATTACGACAGTTCAAAAGCTTATGACAATTTGACCTACACTGGAGATGAAGAATCTAGCAACCACTCAATCTCTTTTTCACCAAAACCAATGAAGCCCGAACAAATTGAAAGAATGGTGGATGATGCCCTCAATGCCATGCTGGAAGAAATAAAAGAGGCCCTAGCTGAGACCATGAAGAATCAATTGACTGCAATTTTAGGAAATCATGTTGAAGCATCTGCTAGCACTAAGAAGCCAAAGGACAAAGGGAAGACTAAAGTTGGTGAAGTGGTTTTTGATGATGAAAAGGTGATCATTGATGATGATGATGATTGGGCTCAATACTACCAAGATCCTTAAGATAAGAAGAAAGAACCGAAGATTATTGAAGGGTCAGCTATGGAGAAAACTGAAACTTCTGATGTTGAAAAGATGATTGCAGACATAGAAAAGAAATTTGAGAAGAAACTGAAAATCGAAGAAATGTCCGAAGTTGACAAATTATTTGAGCTAGATGAAGAAGTTCTGTACAAGTTCAAGATACCATCTTTTGCGAAGTTTGATGGAACCATAAATCCTCACCTCCATGTGAAGCAGTATATCACTGCCATGCAGTCTGCCCGTGCTACTAAGGCTCAAACTCTAAGGTACTTTATACTCTCATTGGATCCTGTTATCCAAAATTGGCTCAATACCTTAGAAGAAGGAACACAAAAAAGTTGGGATCTGCTATACAAGGCCTTAATCCAACAATATGGATACAATGTTGAAATGGAAGTTACCTTAATGGAAGTTGAGTCCATTAGGCAATGACCAAATGAAAATTTTGTGGACTATGTGAAAAGATGGAGAAATAAGGCCGCTTTGGTCAAGAAATGGCCCGATGAACCTGATCAAATAAGGATGATTGTGAGAGGGGTGTTGCCTAGTCTTCGTGAAAGGATGTCTCATACACTCATCCGTGATTTCAAGGATCTCCTCCAAGCTGGTTTGCAAATTGAAGAATGGGAAAGAGAGAAGAACCATTTTTTCAACAAGAAGGAATGAGAAAGGAAACTATCAGTCTGGTAGCCAAAGCATGCAAAAGGCAGTCGGTGTTAACGCTACTAGCCAAGGAACAAGGAGGCAGTTTTTGAAATTGGGGAAACCGATGTCTTGGGTTCTCAATAAGCTTCAGAGAAAGGGATTGTTACAACCCTTAAATCCTAGTCTTTTGCTTAACCCTCTCCCACCTAATTTCGGCACTAAAGCATTTTGTCAGTTTCATCAAATGCAAGGGCATGACACGGATAGATGTGTGAGGTTGAGGCATGAAATTTAATTGATAGTGGAAAGCTGCTAGAGCCCAACAAGCCAAACCTTAAAGACAATCCATTACCAAAGTTCAATAGAGTACCACCACTGGCAACCTTTATGATTGGAGGAGGTTTACATGAAGATTTTGTCATGTCTTCTTTTCATGATGTGGGAAGAGAAGCAACTAAAGAAGAAGAGATATTTGGCAAAATTAAATAAGCTATGGTGGGTAAAGAAGTAGCAATTTGTGTTGTCAACGGGTTTTGGGATTCAAGCGATAGTGAGGATGATCTTGTATCCAAGAAGGAGGAATGGACTTAGTCCGAGCCCAAAGAAGATGAAGTAATGAACACTAGATTCGATAAGCCTTATGCAAGGCCACCGTCTAAGGGGGTAGAAGTTAATAAAGGAAAGGAAGTTGAAATTGGGAATAAAGAAGAGGAAGATGATACCGTGCTAAAATAATTGAAAAGAGCCTAAGCAAGTGTTAGCATTTGGGATTTATTGGCTACTTCTAAAAAGCACCGAGAAACTATGGCCAAGGCCTTAGCTAGCATGCCAATTTCTACCTCCACAACACCGGAGGAGCTGATCAACTTCATAAAAATTGGAGGGGTAATGAAATGTGAAGATATTCAAGAGAAGAGTGAAGTTAATATGGGAGCAGTTTCTTTCTCATATGCGGATTTACCAGAAGAGGGGAGAGATCACATCCGCCCTGTCTTTATCAAAATAGAAATCAAAGGGAAAAGGACTCCATGTGTAATGGTCGATGATGGGTCTACCATAAATGTTTGTCCGCTTAAAATATTGCCAAATCTAGCCATGTCAATAACCGAGGTAACCATTCGGGCTTATGACAACACTAAGAGACATGCCGAAGGAACTTTCAAAGCTGCTGTCAAGGTCAGTCTAATTGAATATATTGTTGAATTTGTTGTTTTGGACATACCTGTTACCTTTGCCCTACTCTTGGGATGACCATGGTTTCATCCTCTTGGTGGAGTTCCTTCCACCCTTCATCAAAAGATCAAGTTCCATAATGGAGATGAGATGGTGGTCATCGAGGCCAAAGATAATGAGATTGTTAACGCTCTAATGATTGAGAGGCCTCTCAATGGTTTCCAAGTAGCTGCAATTTCTGATGATGAAGTAGTGGACTCTAAAGTCTTGAATATGATGAAGAACATGAACTACCTTCCCAGAGCTGGTCTTGGAAAGGGTAAGGCCAGTTTGACAAAGCTGCCAGATTTTAAAACTCAAACTTCTAAGAAGGGGTTGGGATATCATGAAGCCAACAATGCCCAGCCAAAAAAGAATGAGAAGATGAACTTCCCACCACTTGAAGAGATCTTTGTCAAAGCTCCAGACATGGGACCACTGCAAGGAAAGCCCGAGCAAATCATGTTCATGGGAAAGTTGATCCTAGGTTTTGAAATTTTTGCAGATGTTGCCGAGCTAGTGGAGCAAGTGAAGAAAGAGCTCACCCTACCAGCCAACAAAGAATCCAATCTAGAAGAGAAGAAAGAAGTTGTCCTGAAAGTCGAAAAGACTCCAGAGGAGATTGCTGCCCTGGTTGAAGAAAAGTTTAAAGACATCCTGCCTTATGATTTTGAGAACAATGATTTAGATTTTGATTTGTCTGCTTTGTATGAGGATGATGATGTTTTCTTTTCCAAAATGAATGCAATAAATTCTGATTTTGCTTACTTGTGTGATGTTTCTCCTGATGGTTCATACATTCAAATAGCAGTTACAAGAGCATCTTTAATATTAATTCTGTTGACACACAATCATTAAATTTGGAAACAATCGAAAATCCTAAAAATATTAGCATAGCATCCGACCTTACTCCTGATGAGAGAGAGAGAGATTTGAATTAATATTCAAAAAATATGAAGAAGAATTTGCTTGGTCTTATGAGGATAAGTCTGGAATAGATTGAGACATAGTCGAACATCTTATTCCTACTTACACTCACATGAAACCTGTCAAACAAAAGCTTAGGCTATTAAGACCTGAGTAGGCTAAATTGGATTAAAAAGAGGTCACTAAACAAATACAAGTGAAGTTCCTTGAAGTGATAGAATATCCAGATTGGCTAGCTAACATAGTACCCGTGCCAAAGAAAGACGGAAGAATAAGGGTCTGTGTGGACTATAGAGACTTAAACGAGTCTTCCTTTAAAGATGATTTTCCTTTACCTCATATAGATGTTCTCATTGATAGTGCAACCTCTAGCATGCTACACTCATTTGTAGATGAATTTTCTAGATACAACCAAGTGTTAATGGCCCAAGAGGATAAAGCCAAAACTGCTTTCATTACTACATGGGGTATATTTTGTTATAGGGTGATGCCGTTCATGCAATATCCTAAAGTGTACCCTAGAAGTTTTGATATAATTGTTGTTTGATTTGAATCAAATGTATATGTGTTTTGGAAAGGAAAAGATTGTTTAGAGGGAATGTATATGTTGTATATATGGTAATATATATAACATATATGCGAGTCAAATGGGTGGTCAAGGGAAGAAGATATTTTATTTGTTGATTGTGAATTTACTAAAGAGGGAAAGTGATTAAGAAGGATGCTAAAACAAATTAAAAGAGGGTGTTTAGGTAATTCCTTGTTTTGGAATACTTGGTGGAGAATTAAAGAGAAGTTTGTCTTTGTTTCTTTATATTTTCTTCTTCTTTTCCATGGTGTGGCCAGCTCATCCAAAGACAAGAGAAAGCAAGAGAGCAAAAGAGGATTTGAATGTTCTAAGCTCAAATTGAAGGAAGATCTAAGTGATCAAGTTGGTGATTCAAGAAGTTTCATTACTTTGGTAAGTCCTCTTTTGATTTCTTTGCTTATTTGAAGTTATGTTTGAGTTTGATAGATTATTTAAGGGTGTGTTGTTTGATTGTGATATGTTTAAGAGTGTTTGATTAGATTGATTATGGATTTTAAGGATGGATTGAAGAAAAGAGTAAGTTAGTTGGAAGAGGTGGTGTTGTATTTGTGTGTAGTGTTTGTGATGATATTTGTGATTTGTGTTTGATGTAGGTGTGGAGTTGTTTTGGTGTTTTTGTAAGTTTAAGATGGTTTTTGGGTATGTTTTGTTAAGTTTGTTTGAAGTGGATGTTGGTGAAAAGAAGTGTTTTGTTGGGTGTTTTGTTGTTTTGGCCGGAATCTGGGTTTTTGGCCTGTCATGCCCATGAGCACGTTCAGATTCTTAGGCGTGTCAATGGTATTGGTGGCAGTAGGATTGACACGACCCGTAACACTCCCGTGTTATTGAGTGTGTCATAGCTACTGTGAGATTAGAGAATTGACACGGCCATGAGCACGCTCACGTTGTTGGACGTGTCGATGTTTCTGAGAGGCAGAATGTATTACACGCCCAGTGACACGCCCGTGGTTCCGAGCATGTAAAAGCTTCTGTGTTGTGGAGTTAGGGCACGGTCAGGAACACGCCCGTGTGGTTTAGCGTGTCATGTTTAGAGTTTGCCCTAGTTAACTCTTAACTTGATTATCTCATGTGTATCCCTAAGCAAGTGTATGTTATTATGTTTGGATTAGGTCTTGAAGAAAGTTATTTGTCATTGATATAAGAAGCAAAAGAACTTGGAAAAGGAAGTGTTTAGAGTTGTGTGAATTGTTATTGAGGTAAGTACAAATATTGCATTATTACATTGTTGAATTATATGAATAATGTACTTTGTTATGTTTATATCAATGACGCTTTATGTATAATGTGAAGGATATGATGATGTAATTGATTGTGTATTTGAAAGATGAATTGCTATAATGTGGATTGAGATGTGATGGAATATAAAGCCATTGTGATTGACTATAATGACTTTAATGAGGCATGTTTGCCTAATTGATAATGACGATTGAGAATGGAATTGATAATGAAATAATGAATGAATTGTGTGTCTAATGTGTTATTCCATTTTCAGAGTTTTGTTGATTGGTGGCATGCCTATTAGTAACAATCTCTTGAAGTTAGGTTGGAATTGATCCTTGAAGCCAAGTTGGGTTGAAGTTTAACATGTTTTACTCCCCTTGAAGCTTGGTTGGGTCTAGTCCTTGAAGCCTAATTGAGATGTTACAACCCTTAAAGCTAGGTTGGGTTGGTTCTTGAAGCCAAGTTGGGTTGATACTTAGCATGCTTTGTTCCCCTTGAAGCTTGGTTGACCCTAGTCCTTGAAGCCTAGTTGGGATTATGATAATGATGAATGTGATAATTGAACCAAAACATTAACTCTGAAAATTGAATGGCATATTAGAGTCTTTTGGGCCCATGCTTGTCTTTATTTGAATGTGAATCATTAATGGTAAAATAATTGAATAATGGAATCTATGGAAGGACTTTGAAATGTGATATGTTTATATGTGAATGATTTATGGAATATAAAGGTGTGATATTAGCTTTCCATCTATGATGTTGTCTTTATTATTAAAATGTGTGACATTGCATTTCATTAAAGCATAATGTTAGTATACTTTGTACTACTAAGCTGTTGGCTTCGCGCGATAGTGGTTGATCGCGCAGGTGACAGAGTTGAACCCAAGAATTCCACGAGACCGAGTGAGTCTAGGTATTGAAGAATTTATTTTTGGGACTTAAAAATCAGAGAAGAGCTGCCAATCATGTATAACTTCTTTATATTTTGTAATATTTTGATTCTAATGTAAATATATGTATAATTGTAAATATGGATTTGAATATATTCATATATGTAAATATTTTGTAAATTCCGCTGCGTAGTAAGTAAACATATATATATATATCTATTTAGTTTCATATTACAAGTTAATTACTTTATTTCTATAATGTATAATGAGAAAGAATATCCTATCATTTAAAATGATTTAAATGTCAAAGAAAACCATAGCATCCCTATATTCAGTGTACGTATATTACATTGTGGTGTTTTGTAGTGTGCGTGTACAGGATGTAGGGGTGTTACAATTATTTTGGTATCAGAGCCTAGGTTTGAGATTCTCATCCTAGGTTAATTGTAAGAAAAAGAGTATTTTGATTTTAAAAAGTGGGTTTTTGAATAAAATACATGTTTGGTATTGGCAGTATCTGATCTTTAATGAGGTGTATTCTATTGTGTTTACAGATATAGGTTGTAATGGATTCTCATTCACGTCAGTCTATTGAGGGTAGTGCGGAGAGTTTAGCTCCTGAAGAGAGTAGAGATGGAGCTAGATTGGATAGAGCTGGAGAGGTACCTGTTTCTACGTCTGGGAGACCAGCTGGTGAGGAGGCTCTGCCGAGTTGGCTTAGACATGTGATAGAATTGTTTAGGCAAGCCCCAGTACAGCCGCCACCACCCCCACAGCCATTGGTACCAGTGAGACATTAAGATAAATTAAGAAAGTATGGAGCAGAAGATTTTCTGGGTACTATTGATCCAGCAGTAGCTGAACAATTGTTAGATAGAATACAGAGGATATTCATTCAGTTGCAAGCCACTCCAGAAGAAAAATTTGATTATGCTAGATCACTGTTACAGAAGGATGCATATGATTGGTGGAAAACAGTTCCTCATGCCATGGATTATCCACCTACATTATCCTACAGTGATTTTCTACGGGAGTTTGAGCTGAAATATACTCCGAGGGAATATAAAGATGTGAAAAAGATGGAGTTTCTGAATTTGAAGCAAGACAGCCAGACTGTAACAGAATATGAGGTCGAGTTCATCCGGTTGAGTCACTATGCTGGGGGAATTATTTCAGACGAGATAGACCGGTGTAGAAGATTTGAGGAGGGATTGAGGCCCTCTATCATGTGTCTTGTGGCTGGTTCTAGATACCAGAATTTTTCCCAGCTTATTGCGGCAGCTAGGAGTGTGGAGAGAGCTCAGGGTATTGCAGCAGCTGCGACCGAGGAGGAGACTAGGGTTAGGAGACCCAGTTTGAGGCAGGGTCTTCATCTGTGAAGAGAAGTACAGGAAATTTTGTTCCCAGGATCAGTAGGAGTCAGAGGCAGGCTGGTAGGTCAGTTCAGTTTCAGAGACAGAGATCGAGACCTACAGTTTCAGTAGCGAGTGCTCCAACTCCAGTAGTTCAGAGATCTACTCTACCTATATGTGTTCAGTGTGGGGGTTCTCATAGAGGTGTTTGTTAGAAGAATAGTGGACCAGCTGTATGCTTCAGATGTGGATCTCCTGATCATTTTATTAGAGAGTGTCCTGAGATGCAGGAGCAGAGGCCGGCAGATTTTGCAGTTTCTCGACCTAATGTCAGAGGTGGTCGAGGGGGCAGAGGTTTCAGCAGAGGGGGTAGACCTGGAGTTAGTCAGAGAGGAGGATCTCCATCCAGGGTTAGTAGGCCAGATGAGGCTGGGCCTTCTCAACGAGTATATGTGATGCAAAGACAACCAGATGCTTTAGCAGTCATCGCGGGTACTTTCTCTTTATTTGGCATTCCAGTTCTTGCTTTGATTGATCCAGGATCTACTCATTCATATATAAGTGCATCCATATTGCCTGTGTCTGAATTGCATTCTGAGTCCCTAGGATTTGATGTTTTGGTGACAAATCCTTTAGGGCATAGTGTGATTGTTAGCAAGGTGCACCGAGATAGTGCAGTTGTGGTGCAAGGTGAGGAGTTTCGTGGAGATTTGATTGAAATGCCTTTTAAGGAATATGATTTGATCCTAGGCATGGACTGGTTATCTAGACATGGAGCTGTGGTAGATTGTCAAAAGAAACTTGTTACCTTGAGAACCGGTGATGGTAGAGATGTGATAGTATCTAGTGAGCAGGGACAGCTAGCCTCCTTGTTTGTTTCAGCTGTTGCAGCTAGGAGGTTGATTAGAAAAGGGTGTGATGCTTATCTTGCTCATATTTTGGATACTAGAGTAGTGAGTTCTCAACTTGATAGTATACCTACAGTTGCAGAGTTTCCAGATGTGTTTCCAGAGGAATTGCCAGGGTTGCCTCCTGAGAGAGAGGTGGACTTTGGTATTGAATTATTGCCTGGTACTAGTCCTATCTCTATTACTCCTTATAGAATGGCACCTGCTGAATTGAAAGAATTGAAGGTGCAGTTGCAGGAGTTGTTGGATAAAGGGTTTGTTCGCCCTAGTGTTTCACCATGGGGAGCTCCTGTTTTGTTTGTGAAAAAGAAGGATGGTACTATGAGATTGTGTATCGACTATAGGCAATTGAACAAAGTGACTATTAAAAATAAATATCCTTTGCCTAGAATTGATGATCTCTTTGATCAATTGAAGGGTGCAGCAGTGTTTTCCAAGATTGATTTGAGATCAGGGTACCATCAGTTGAGGGTCAGAGCTGAAGATGTTCCTAAGACAGCCTTTCGTACAAGGTATGGGCATTATGAGTTTCTAGTTATGCCTTTTGGTTTGACGAATGCACCTGCAGCTTTTATGGATTTGATAAATAGGGTGTTTAGGCCCTATTTGGATCAGTTTGTGGTAGTTTTTATTGATGATATTTTTGTGTATTCGCGTAATGAAGAGGAGCATGACAAGCATTTGCGGATTGTGTTTGCATTGAAGATTTGGCAACATTATTTGTATGGGGAGAAGTGTTTTATCTATACAGGCCATAAAAGTTTGAAATATTTAGGGGTTCAGAGAAAGCTCAATCTTCGGCAAAGACGATGGTTGGAGTTGATCAAAGACTACGACTGTTTGATTGATTATCATCCTGGTAAGGCAAATGTTGTTGCTGACGCCTTGAGTCAGAAGTCTTTGGCAGGTTTGGCTGTTTACTCACTCTCGTTGCTTGTTGAGTTGAGAGCGTTACATGCTAGTTTTGAAGCAAGTGATGATGGTGCATTATTGGTTCAGCTGCAGTTGAGACCAGTATTGTTAGATCAGATAAAGGAGGCCCAATTGGTTGATGAGAAAATTCAGAAGATTGTATCAGATTGCCGAAATGGAGAGAGCTGAAATTTTCATGTGAAAAATGATGGTAGTCTTTGGTTCAAGGATAGATTGTGTGTTTCTGATGATGATAGTTTGAAAAGGATCATTTTGCAAGAAGCACATCAATCAATGTTTGCTATGCATCCGAGAAGTACAAAGATGTACCATGATTTAAGACAACATTTTTGGTGGTCTGGTATAATGAGAGACATAGCGGAATTTGTGTCCAAATGTCTCACGTGTCAAAGGGTGAAAGCTGAGCATCAAGTTCCAACAGGGTTGCTTCAACCTTTATCAGTGCCTGAATGGAAATGGGAAAGAGTGACAATGGATTTTGTGTCTGGTCTACCATTGACACAAAGAAAGCATGACGCTATTTGGGTGATTGTTGATAGGTTGACTAAGACAACTCATTTTCTTCCGGTTCGGATGGATTATTCTCTGGAGAGGTTAGCTGAGCTGTATATTCATGAGATTGTGAAGTTGCATGGTGTCCCAATTTCTTTAGTGTCTGATCGAGATCCCCAGTTTACTTCTAGGTTTTGGAAGAGTTTACATGGTGCTTTGGGTTCTCGACTGCATTTTAGTACTGCTTTCCATCCGCAGACAGATGGGCAGTCAGAAAGAGTGATACAGATTATTGAGGACATGTTGAGAAGCTGTGTCATTGATTTCTCTGGAGGTTGGGATAGATTCTTGCCACTTGTGGAATTTGCATACAATAACAGTCATCAATCTAGCATTGGGATGGCACCATTTGAGGCATTGTATGGTAGAAGATGTAGGACGCCTCTATGTTGGAATGAAACTGGAGAAGGGAAGTTAATTGGTCCTGATTTGGTTAAAGAAATTGAAGAGAAAGTGAAAATGATTCAAGATAGGTTGAAAGCAGCTTCAGACCGACAGAAGTCTTATTCAGATTTGAAAAGGAGAGACATAGAGTTTGATGTTGGAGATAAAGTATTTTTGAAAGTGTCTCCTTGGAAAAAGATTTTGAGATTTGGTCGAAGAGGGAAGTTGAGTCCTCGTTTCATTGGACCTTATGAAGTATTGGAAAGAATTGGACCAGTTGCTTATCGGCTTGCTTTGCCACCTGAGTTGGATAGGATCCATAATGTATTCCATGTTTCTATGTTAAGGAGGTACAGGTCGGATCCATCTCATGTATTGCCAATTGAATCTATCGAGGTGAGTCCAGATCTGACATTTGAAGAATAACCAATTGCTATTTTGGCACGTGAAGTGAAAGAATTGAGAAATAAGAAAGAGCCACTTGTGAAGATTTTGTGGAAGAATCATGCAAAGGAAGAGGCAACTTGGGAAAGTGAACAAACAATGCGAGATCAGTATCCTCAGTTGTTTCAGAATTGATGACAGGTAATTTCGAGGACGAAATTTATTTTTAGAGGAGGAGAATTGTAATATCCTAAAGTGTACCCTAGAAGTTTTGATATAAATGTTGTTTGATTTGAATCAAATGTATATGTGTTTTGGAAAGGAAAAGATTGTTTAGAGGGAATGTATATGTTGTATATATGGTAATATATATAACATATATGCGAGTCAAATGGGTGGTCAAGGGAAGAAGATATTTTATTTGTTGATTGTGAATTTACTAAAGAGGGCAAGTGATTAAGAAGGATGTTAAAACAAATTAAAAGAGGGTGTTTAGGTAATTCCTTGTTTTGGAATACTTGGTGGAGATTTAAAGAGAAGTTTGACTTTGTTTCTTTATGTTTTCTTCTTCTTTTCCATGGTGTGGCCGGCTCATCCAAAGACAAGAGAAAGCAAGAGAGCAAAAGAGGATTTGAATGTTCTAAGCTCAAATTGAAGGAAGATCTAAGTGATCAAGTTGGTGATTCAAGAAGTTTCATTGCTTTGGTAAGTCCTCTTTTGATTTCTTTGCTTATTTGAAGTTATGTTTGAGTTTGATAGATTATTTAAGGGTGTGTTGTTTGATTGTGATATGTTTAAGAGTGTTTGATTAGATTGATTATGGATTTTAAGGATGGATTGAAGAAAAGAGTAAGTTAGTTGGAAGATATGGTGTTGTATTTGTGTGTAGTGTTTGTGATGATATTTGTGATTTGTGTTTGATGTAGGTGTGGAGTTGTTTTGGTGTTTTTGTAAGTTTAAGATGGTTTTTGGGTATGTTTTGTTAAGTTTGTTTGAAGTGGATGTTGGTGAAAAGAAGTGTTTTGTTGGGTGTTTTGTTGTTTTGGCCGGAATCTGGGTTTTTGGCCTGACACGCCCATGAGCACGTTCAGATTCTTAGGCGTGTCAATGGTGTTGGTTGCAGTAGGATTGACACGACCCGTAACACGCCCGTGTTATTGAGCGTGTCATATCTACTGTGAGATTGGAGAATTGACACAGCCATGAGCACGCTCACGTTATTGGACGTGTCGATGTTTCTGAGAGGCAGAATGTATTACACGCCCAGTGACACGCCCGTGGTTCCGAGCGTGTAAAAGCTTCTGTGTTGTGGAGTTAGGGCACGGTCAGGAACACGCCCGTGTGGTTGAGCGTGTCATGTTTAGAGTTTGCCCTAGTTAACTCTTAACTTGATTATCTCATGTGTATCCCTAAGCAAGTGTATGTTATTATGTTTGGATTAGGTCTTGAAGAAAGTGATTTTTCATTGATCTAAGAAGTAAAAGAATCTTGGAAAAGGAAGTGTTTAGAGTTGTGTGAATTGTTATTGAGGTAAGTACAAATATTGCATTATTACATTGTTGAATTATATGAATAATATACTTTGTTATGTTTATATCAATGATGCTTTATGTATAATGTGAAGGATATGATGATGTAATTGATTGTGTATTTGAAAGATGAATTGGTATAATGTGGATTGAGATGTGATGGAATATAAAGCCATTGTGATTGACTATAATGACTTTAATGAGGCATGTTTGCCTAATTGATAATGACGATTGAGAATGGAATTGATAATGAAATAATGAATGAATTGTGTGTCTAATGTGTTATTCCATTTTCAGAGTTTTGTTGATTGGTGGCATGCCTATTAGTAACAATCTCTTGAAGTTAGGTTGGAATTGATCCTTGAAGCCAAGTTGGGTTGAAGTTTAACATATTTTATTCTGCTTGAAGCTTGGTTGGGTCTAGTCCTTGAAGCCTAATTGAGATGTTACAACCCTTGAAGCAAGGTTAGGTTGGTTCTTGAAGCCAAGTTGGGTTGATACTTAGCATGCTTTGTTCCCCTTGAAGCTTGGTTGAACCTAATCCTTGAAGCCTAGTTGGGATTATGATAATGATGAATGTGATAATTGAACCAAAACATTAACTCTGAAAATTTAATGGCATATTAGAGTCTTTTGGGCCCATGCTTATCTTTGTTTGAATATGAATCAGTAATGGTAAAATAATTGAATAATGGAATCTATGGAAGGACTTTGAAATGTGATATGTTTATATGTGAATGATTTATGGAATATAAAGGTGTGATATTAGCTTTCCATCTATGATGTTGTCTTTATTATTAAAATGTGTGACATTGCATTTCATTAAAGCATAATGTTAGTATACTTTGTACTTACTAAGCCGTTGGCTTAGCGCGATAGTGGTTGATCGCGCAGGTGACAGAGTTGAACCCGAGAATTCCTCGAGACCGAGTGAGTCTAGGTATTGAAGAATTTATTTTTGGGACTTAAAGTTCAGAGAAGAGCTTCCGATCATGTATAACTTCTTTATATTTTGTAATATTTTGATTCTAATGTAAATATATGTATAATTGTAAATATGGATTTGAATGTATTCATATATGTAAATATTTTGTAAATTCCGCTGCGTATTAAGTAAGCATATATATATCTATTTAGTTTCATATTACAAGTTAATTACTTTATTTCTATAATGTATAATGAGAAAGAATATCCTATCATTTAAAATGATTTAAATGTTAAAGAAAACCGTAGCATCCCTATATTCAATGTACGTATATTACATTGTGGTGTTTTGTAGTGTGCGTGTACAGGATTTAGGGGTGTTACAGTTCGGCTTAAAGAATGCTGGAGCAACCTATCAAAGGATGGCCACCACATATTTCATGACATGATGCACAAAGAAGTTGAAGTATATGTTGATGATATGATGGTGAAATCGGATACAAGGGAACAACACTTCCAAAACTTAGAATTATTCTTCGATAGAGCATTGAAATATAAGCGAACATTAAACCCGAAGAAGTGTGTGTTTGGGGTTACCTCAGGAAAATTATTGGGACATGTGATTGGCCTGAATGGCATTGAGATTGATCCTGACAAAGTTAAAGCAATCAGGGATATGCCAGCCCCAAAGATGGAGAGAGAAGTTCATGGATTCATTGGTAAATTACAATACATTAGCAGAATTATAGCAAGGCTCACAACAATCTGTGAGCCTATCTTCAAATTGATTAAAAAGAATCAATCGGTCATATGGAATGAAGAGTGTCAAAAGGCTTTTGAGCGAATAAAGGAGTACCTACTAAACCCACCTATTTTGAAACCACCCAAACTTGGCAAACCTCTATTACTATACTTAGCAGTAGAAGAAGAGTCAGTAGGGGCCATGCTAGCCCAAGCAAATGAGTCAGGGATTGAGCATGCAATTTATTATTTAAGTAGAAAGCTCCTACCTTATGAAATTAAGTATAGTATCATTGAAAAGACCTCTATAGCCATTGTTTGGTCTTCTAAGAAGTTGCGGCATTACTTTCAATCATATAGTGTGCAAGAAATTTCCAGGTTGGATCCAATGAAATACTTAAGGGAGACACCCTCTTTGATTGGGAAATATGGTCGCTGGTTGATAATATTAGAAGAATTTGAGATCGAGTATGTAACCAGGAAAATAATCAAAGGTAGAGCAGTGGCAGAATTCCTAGCCCAATAACTCCTTGCTATGAATATGAGACAATCATGGAAACTAATACAGACCATGATGCGTGGTATGGTACTATAAGACGATTTTTGGAGGAAAGGGAATACCCGTCGGAGGCAACAATGAAAGACAGAAGAGCCATAAGGTGGTGGTCTTTACAATACATCACATTCCATGGAGAGTTATATCAAAGATGGCTTGATGGGGGTGCATTTGAGATGTTTAAGGAATCCTGAAGTGGAGCATATCATGTCAGAAATACATGCGGGATGTTGTAGTCCGCACATGAGTGGTTTGGCCCTAGTTAAGAAGATTATTCGACAAGGTTACTACTGGTTGACCATGGAGAGAGATTGTATTGAGTTTGTAAAGAAGTTCCAACAATGTTAGATGTATGGTAACTTGAATCACATGCCTCCTGAAGAATTGCATTCTATGTCTTCACCCTAGCCCTTTGACACTTGGGGTATCGACATTATAGGAGAGATACATCTGACAGCCTCAAATGGTCATCGTTTCATTGTAGTAGCAGTAGATTATTTTTCAAAATGGGTCGAAGCTGAATCCTTCAACAAACTGGGGGCAAGTTAAATGGCTAGATTTATTGAAAAGAACCTCATCTGCAGATACAGGGTCCCGAACAGTGTGATATCAGACAATGGGGTACAGTTTTAAGGAGCAGTTAAGGATTTATTCTCGAAGTATCGAATCCATCATCACCGATCCTCTCCTTATATACCAAAGGCTAATGGTGCAGTAGAAGCAACAAACAAGACAATTAAGCAAATTCTGTCCACAATGACTAAGACATACAGGGATTGGTCAGAGATGCCTCCTTTTGCTTTGTAGGGATATAGAACAAGTGTGCGAACACCTACTGGAATGATACCGTTCTCTTTGGTTTATGAGATGGAAGCAGTGTTGCCAACTGAAATTGAGATCAAGTCGTTAAGATTAGTCTTGGAAGCTGAACTGCCTGAAACATAATGGGTATTGAGCAGATACATGAAGTTAGCTTTATTAGACGAGAGAAGGTTAAAAATATATCAAAGGAAGATAGCTCAGGCCTACAATAGAAGAGTTAAGATCAGAAAACTCAAAGTTAGAGAGTGTTGAAACAATATAAGCCTAATGTATCTGATCCAAGAGGGAAGTTTAGGCCTAGCTGGGAAGGGCCATATGTTGTGAAACAAGTCATGAATAAGGGTGCAGTGAAGTTATTAGACATGGATGGGAACGAGTTTAGTGAGCTAGTGAACATTAATACGTTGAAGAGGTTTTATGTGTAAAAAAAAAGAGAAGAAAATAGAAAAAAGAGAAGGAAAAAAGGAATAGTGCTCTCTAGGAAAAAAGGGCGGCCTAGGCAAAAGTTAGAGCAGTCTGTTAGCTCCAAAAACCCAAAAGGGCAGGCTAGGCAATAATTAGGGCTAAATGAGAGAAAAATAGTCAATTAGAAAACCTGAAAGGGCTAGTTGGCAATAGGAGTGATCTTGTGTATGCTGGCTTTATGTTCGGCTGTTCCCCAATTTAATAAAACAGAATTAATGTTAAAATTGTTCTATGTGCACTGTTATAAGTATTTTCTAGATATGGATAAAATAAATAAATACAATATCAAAAGGCGATGACAAATTTTGAATGGAAAAGAAGCATCTTTTCTTACTTTAATTATTTTTTCATCCTAATAATGCAGTTTCTGAATTGACAAATGTAAAATCTATGGCAGATGATAAGTGTAACGTGCAGGCCAGCTTTGCTTCAACCGATCCAAGTGGGCTTCAGTTAAACTAGCATGTCTAAATTAGGAGTGAATTCAGAATCGCGAGGCTCAGCTCCGTACTGACGGCCAAGTCGGCGGGGATCATAGCAAGTACCTTGATGAAAAGCAACAAGAGGAACATACATCAAGTATGTCCGCATAGTGATACAAAAAATCTTCCACCAAGGTACCAACCAACGAATGTTGACTTCAGCACGTGAGTGGTTCCAGTCAACCCAGTCAGCATATGAAGAAGCAGGATGGAGTAGCTTCCTAGCAGAATGATGCCGTGGCAAATATCTAGCAAAATCCATGGATAGAGTATCAAGCAAGCAGAGATGCTCCTGAAGCCAAATCTGTGAGGGAAAATTATATGAAGAAAAAATTGAAAAAAAAATAAAAGAAAGAAGAGTCCGCTAAGTTGAAAACCCGCAAGGGCAGCTTAGGCAAAAATTAGGACAGCTTGCTAGTTCTGAAAACCCACATGGGCGGACTAGGCAAAAATTAGAGCAATATAAAAAATATAATAAAAAGAGGTCCGCTAAGTTCAAAATCCGCAAATGCGGCTTAGGCAAAAATTAGGACAGCTCACTAGTTCCAAAAACCTGCATGGGCAGACTAGGCTAAAATTAGAGCAATAAAATAAAAAAAATAAGAAAAAGAGAAGAAGAAAAAGAAAACCTAAATTGAAAACCCGAAAGGGCAGTTTAGGTAATTACCAAAAGCAACAACGAACTCCCGGTCAGTCTCTTTCACAATCCTGACTTAAGTTAGTCTAATCCAATTAAAGTCTCGGCTAAGATCACAGGTATTAGTGACAAGCCTCCTTTCATTTGGTCCATGATAACAATACGCGTGGATCAATATCACCATCAGAAGAAACAAGTAGGAATTGGCCGAGCAAGCATAGACAAAGCGTACATCCCTGTGAGCGGGGATTTTTGCCCCCACTCTCGGTGGAATGGTTCTTGCAACTTCGGCACTATTTAGGCTCGGGGCCTTAGAGAACATGGACCTAAGTTCAGAGAAAATGGAGTCACCACCCGGATGGGCCAAGAAAAAGAAAGGGGTGGATGACTCGATTCCTAAGGAATCCCCAATCCCCTAATGGGTTCGGAAAGTTGGGTACATGTGGGGAAGGTGAGAAATGGCCCACCCCACAACACCCGGTTCATTGGAACCGGCCTCCTTTATAGGTCTTAATATTATAAAATTCTTAAATATGATGATATTCTCCATATTACATGCAACAATTAAAATAAAAGCATCATTACATTAAAATCAAAGCAATGTCCAAATAAAAGCAAATAAATGGACACCCATCCGAGGATGGAAACATGTCCTTACATCGTTCATGTCTAAACTAAATAGGAAACCCACAAGAAGGTAGAAACATGTCCTTTACATTTGTCCAAAATATAAAAGCAATTTAAATTACATAGAAATTAATTAATGAGGTACCCACAAAGTGGAAACATACCTCTTACAATATTTGGAAATCAAAATAAATCGATAAAAGTAAATAACCATTCATCATAAATAACTCATTCACCAAAGATATTAAACATCAATCAAAATATATAATAAACATTCATCCAATGTAAATAAAACAGTAAATATATTAACTTTAGGGATCCATACATTAATTAGGGTTTCTAGAGTTTTATGCCCAATAACTAGGGTTTTGAGAAATATTTTAAAGCAATAGCATAGCTACTGGATGTTTAAAAGATTTAAGGTTTGGGATGTTTTATGAAAATAATGTTACTGTAACTTTAAAAAAAGGTAGGTTTAGTTAGGGTTTTAAGCAAACTTCATGAATTAGGGTTTTATGGCTTGAAATCTTGATTTTGCAGATTATGATTTAGGATTTGATGTTTTACCATTATCAAAGTTAAGTATGGTTTTAATATTGACTATAATAACTACTTAAATATTTTTAGATGAAACAAATATAGACAATCTTTAATGGAGTTATTTGAAAGATTAAAATATGCCAGTGAATAAAATTATAAAAAGCTATTGTGAAGATTTAAAAACAGAATTAGGATTTATGGTGTGAATAAATTAGGGTTTAGGTTTATATTTTGAATAAAGCTAGAATAATCATAACAAAGGAAGTTAAACATAAAAACTTATAATACACAAATAAATATTGACTCGAGCCCATACGGTGGTCCGGCTAGCTGGTTAGCGGGCGTGTAATATCCCAAAGTATACCCTAAAAGTTTTGGAATATTTATTGTTGTATTTGGATTAAGTGTATTTATTTTAGTGGTAAGAGAAGAGGTTTTGAGTAGAGTGTATATGTTGTATATATTGGGATGTATACAACATATACAAGTCAATGTATGAAGGGTCAAAGGAATTAATTAATTAAGTGGAATTTAAGTGAGTGGAAGTGGATGGAGATATTTTGGATTATTTTATTGTATATTGCTTGGTGGAGAGGGTTTTGAGGAAGAGAGTTGACTTTGCTTTCTTTGTTTTATTCTTTCCTTCTTTCTTCTTCATGGCTCATTTTCTTTCCTTTTCTTTTCTTTGTTTTGCCAGCCCTCCATAGCAAGCGAGCAAGGGAGAGATTTGATCTTTCAAACTCAAGATTGAAGGAAGTTTTCAAGTGATCAAGTTGGAAATTTAAGATTTTCTTTATCTTTGGTAAGTTTTCCACTTGATTCTTTGATTTTCTTTGGGTTTGTGAGTTGAAGTTGTGGTTGATATGTGTTTGTTTGATTGTGGTGTGTTTAAGAGTGTTTGGTTCAATTGATTTTGGATTTTGGGGTTGGATGAAGGAAAGAGTAAGTTTGTTGGAAGAGAAAGTGTTGTGGTTGTGTTTTGGGTTTGTGGTGATGATTATGATTTGTGTTTGATGTATGTTTTGAGTTGTTTTGGTGTTTTTGCAAGTTTGTTATGGTTTTTGGGTGTGTTTAGTTAAGTTGGTTTTGGAGTGGATAATGGTGGAAGTAAGAGGTTTGTTGGATATGTTGTTGTTGTTGCCGGAATCTGTATTTTTGGCCTGACAAGCCCATGAGCACGGTCAGGTCTTTGGGCATGTCAATGGTTCTGTTTTCTGGATGGGTGACACGAGCAGTGACACGCCCATGTCACTGAGCGTGTCATAGCTACTGTGTGGGTGAAGGATTGACACGGCCGTGAACACACCCGTGTTGTTGGATGTGTCAATGTTTCTGTGAGACTGAATGTATTGCACGTTCAGTGACACGCCCGTGGTTCTAAGCGTGTCAAAGCTTCTGTGTTGTGAGTTTAGGGCACGGTCAGGGAGACGCCCGTGTTGTTGAGTGTGTCATGTGTAGAGTTTGCCCTAGTTGGTTCTTATCCATATTATCTCATGTGTATCTCTAAGTGAGTTTGTATTATCACCTTTGGTTTAGGTTTTGAAGAGAGTTGAGTTGCTCTAATCCTAGTATTGAAGGACTCTTGGAAGAGGAAGTGTATAGATTGGTGTGAGTTGTTCTTGAGGTAAGTACAAACCCTACATTATTGCATACATTTACATGACATTGGGACTTAACACATTTGGTTGTAAATGTGTGAAGTAATCTATTTTATTGTTGATACATTTGATTAATGCTATGATTTGCATAATGTGGAAGATATGATGATCATTCAAAATGTATGTTCAATGCATTTGGTTATGTATACTTTAATGATGAATTGCTTTAATGTGAATTGAGATATGATGAAATTTGAAGCCATTGTTGTTGGCTATGATAATGCAAATAGAATAATTGGGACATGGTTGCTTATGTGATTATGGAATAAGAAATGAGAAATGAATTGAGAAGAGATTGATAAAGAGATAAATGAAATAATTGTGTGCTTAATATGTTATTCAATTTTCAGAGTTCTGGGTTTGGCGGTATGCCTATGAATCGCTGGATAGGTGAAAAGACCGGGTCGTAAGCCGAATCCAGCTGAAAAATATGAAATGTGATGTTTTTGGGGTGAAAAGACTGGGTCGTAAGCCTAAAAAACAAATTGATGAAGCTAGATTGAGTGAAAAAACTGGGTCGTAAGCTCAAATCTAGTTGATTATCCATGGATAAATGTATATATCCCCTACGGGCTTGATGATTGTGATTATGGACCAAAGCAGTAACTCTAAACTTTGAATAACATATTAGTGTCTTTTGGGCCCATGCTTGTCTTTGTTTCAATGTAAATCATAAGTGATGAAATAATTGAATAAAATGATGAAATGTAGTATTATGAACAATATAAAGATATCATTTGTGAATATTGTCTTAATTGTTGAAATGTGTGACATTGGCATTGCATAGAAGCATATTGTTATTGTGGTTTGTACCACTAAGCCATTGGCTTAGCGTGATTGTGGTTCATCGCGCAGGTGACAGGATAGAACAAGTGAATTCAGCTAGACCGAGTTGAGTCTAGATTCTGAAGCGTTGATAGAGGGCTTAAAGATCAAAGACAAACTGCCAAACATGTATAAATTTTATGTTTTGTAAAACATGGATTTTGATGTATATGTATTTATAAAAATCGCTATATTTTCCGCTGCATATCAAATAAATGTTTTATATATTGAACGTTATAATATGAATTGAATGTTTTAAGTTTTCTTATAATATTGTTAAATTGAAAGATTGGTTTGCTTATTATAGACCGTAGCACTTCTGTATTCGGTATATGTGTATTACAGGTGTAGTATGCAGTGTACATATATAGGGTATAGGGGTGTTACAGGGCGGGGGTCAAGGGGGCAACGCCCCTTGCGGGGTTGTAGGTTTTGGTGTTGAAAATTAAGATTTTAGGGTTCAAGATTTAGAAAATAGGGTTTTGAAATTGGAAGAAACTAGTGTTATTTTTAAAAGTATAATGCTTACTGTGTGATTTTGGAAAGAAGGATTAATTAGGGTTAAAGCTTTTTATGCTTAAAAAAAATAAGGCTACTGAATTTTTGGAATAGAGATTAGGTTACGGTTTTAAAGCTTTTGAAAATAGAAGAAACGATATAGGGTTTTTGAAGTTTTAGAAACAGAAGGATGATTTAGGGTTTTTGAAGTTTTTGATATAATTGTTTGATGAAAAAATTAATTTAATTTGAATGATGAAGCTACTGTAAAGAAATAAATAAAGAAAATAGAGATACAAACATCCACTTGTTGGTTACACAAAAAATTAATTTCTGGATGAACAATAACAAAGGCAAGGTTGCTGCCTTTGATGGATTGATTGCTTCTTCTTGCTCCTCTCAAATCTGAAGTCCCAAGTTTAACTCTAGTAAAATAAATTTTTGATCCCCTCTAATCCCAGTCCACTAATTCTGAGTTTTAAAGTCTTATTTATAGGAAAAATCCTAAACCTAATTATAATTGTTTAAGGAAACTAAAATTAATTAGGAAAAGAAACCGAAACCAAATAGAATTTGGTTTCTAAAAAAATTGCGTTGGAAAATTTTGCTGGCAAAAACTGCGAGCGTTGGCCAAAACTGTGAGAGCTGGTGCGAAATTGCGAGTGACTGCGCATGCTGGCTGGGCGGCCAGCCAATTCACCGCAGGATTTCATGCGGCGAAATGGCCCGCAGGAAATTCCTGCGAGCGAATTGGCCTAGGCCAAGTTCGTCGCCGATTTTTATTTTTATTTTTATTTTTTGTTTATTTATTTTTAATTATTATTTTTTTATTAGCTTCACCATTTTTATTTTTATTAAAAATTATAAATAATAAATACTAAAATAAATATTATTTAATTAAAATACCACAAAATTATTTTGGACTATATAAAAAATAACTGACTGGAGTGGGTCAAAAATTAAGGGTCTACAGTCCTCATGCCTTAGTAAGAGCCAAATGAGAAAGGCAAAAGTCAATTGAGGGACCAAGCAGAATTTTCTCACCTCTCATCAATTGTAGAACTTCGGGCTTTGAGATTTGAAATAACATCTGCATCTTCTGTTGAGTCTTGGAAATCAATATGGGTAACGCCATTTGTTGATTATTTGGATATCCAAGGATGGCCTCAAATTCTTCAATCAAGGGACATATTTCAAAGCCATTAATTTTAAATGTCCTAGAATCCACATTCCAAAAAGAAGCCATGGCATGTAAAAAAGAATGGTCCAACTTAACCTTTTGAAAACACTTCAAAGTATCAATCTTTGACCAAGACATTTGCTTCCAGTGAATGGCATCCATAGTCTTAAATAGAATTTTTATTTCCTTTAAATGGAGTTCGGTCATCGTGGAAGGATGAAGGAAAATCAAAATTGTAAAAAGGAGTTTTTACGTTGAAGTGGAAAATCTCTTGGTTTTTGTATGAAATTATGGCGTGAAAGGTGATTTATATCGGAGGATTGTGCTTTTCCAAATTGATAAGGAAAGCATGAGACCGTAATGCATGAGGAAAAGGAATTGGCGATGAAAGGATCTTAAATTACCTCGTTGCATTTCGTTTTGTAGTGATACTCTGTAAATGTTAAATATGAAGAAGAAAGTATAATAATTACACCGTAGTAATAATCATAAAAAAGAGAGAAAAAAAAAGAGTTGCAGTAAAGGTAAAAATTATATATTATAATTATCATTCTTATGCTTCTTATATATTGATACAATATTTATACATCACTCAGAAGGAGGTGGTAGATCATCAAATAAAGCTCTGAAAAAATTATCTCCTGTCAAAGGAGGAGGCAAATCACTTGTCCCGAGTCCGCCCGAAGCAGGAGCACCAGAATCCCTATTACCTTGGAGTTCTGATCTGTCACAGTCCTCATCACAAGTAGATGAAAGAATCTCATGGTCATCAGCTTGGGGGCCTCTAGATGAAGAGGCACCAGGATCCCTCATCCCCTGAAATCGGAAGTCTCGAAAATTTTGTTTTGATTAATGGTATGAATTTTCAAAATGGAAAACGTGTTGACGGCTAGCGGCCAACTCTTCTTGAAGTTTTTTGTTTTTTTCTTCAAGCATCCACTGTGAGCCAAAAAGGAAAAGAGTTAGAGCATACATAATCATGCATACATATAGCATAAGTTATCATGGAACAAGAAAACTTACCAGGTAATTCATATCAATACCCTGCGAATGAGATGGCATATCTGCTGGACTAGAATGAGCAAATGAAGGAGCAGTAAAAGAAGGACCAGCCTCATGATCAAATGAGCCAGCAACATACAACAAACATTAAAAAAGTCAAAACATGTTAAGAAAGAAGTGATTACAATGAAAAAATGGTAAAAGTGTACCTGAGAAGTGCTAGCCCCAAGATGTGGAACGAATTCTCCTCCCTCTCCATGATGTTCCTCTTCATCTCTATCCTCATTTTCTTTGGAATTTCCCATACACCAATAGGAGATACATCAAAGTTCAAGAGCCCTATTTGAATAAAATGGGCATAAGATGCACCCGGTGGGTAGAGAAATGTTTCTACATCATAACCGTGCTCGGCCAACCACCATGCATTTTTCGATATTGATGTGATATTCAATGTATATTTTGGGCAATGCATCAGGATCCTCTGCTGCTCAGGACCAAGAAACCACTCATATGCTCTCTCTCTGAAAAACTAGCCACTAGAGACAGGGTCGCCAATAACTCGGCGAGTATGTTGAAAAGGCAGTGCAACATTCATCGAGGAAGTCCAGTTTGTCTGCTCTTCTGCATTCCACCAGGCCAAATTCACCTGCAAAATGACATAAGGTAAGTAAACTTTCACATAAATTTTAAAGTATACTAATGCTATTTTACTTGGTCCCAGGATAAGTAGCTCAAGACAAAATGTTGGGTATGCACATGGTGAGAGCCGGGAACTTCAATACGCTCTGACAACCACCAATTTAATCTCAGATACCCAACTCTCTCTCAAGAAATACTAGGCACCCTCACAGGGTTGTGCTCATATACCCATGCCTACAACAATAATAAAGATCAAATTCATGCGAGAATAAGAATGAAATTGATATTGGTGGAAGAAGAATACCTCGACAACTACCATAAAGCGAACAAAAGACTTCTTATTCCAGCAAATTTTGTCAAGACCATGGTAAAGATAGGCAAGGCCAGCTTCACCCTAGCCATAAAGTGGTACCGTCCTAATATAAGTAAGGGCCCTTAACACTGATAAATGGATGGCAGATTCAGTGCTGCCTAAAATGGTTGACCCGAGCAAATATAACAAAAATCCTCGACAATACTGTTGGGTTGTGTCTCTGTGAAGCCATCCTTCATAGTTCATCCAATAACTATGAATTGACTCAATTTTTATCTTGAAAGGCCCTTTATATGATGGTTCCATACCAATTAATTATTGAATTTCTTCAAATGTCAGAATATCGTTGGTAAGAGGAACCGGAAGACCATCATACTAAATGTCGATTATATCAGCAAAGTCGACTGGACCAATTGTCATCTCTCTAATGGGCAAGTGAAAAGTATGAGTTGTGTTCAACCATTATTCTGCAAGCGCCTGGACTACGCTCCGGTCTATCAGATACTCCTCGGATGGTAATTGTATGATGAAGCTCTAAAAGCCGCAATATCAGATAATCTGTCTTACCCGAAAAGGCGCTACATCATACCATTGTCAGGATTTGTAGATACTCCCTCCGCCCTAAATAATGCAACGATCACGCTAACACGGAGCCAGGTAAGTTAACACTAGGTAAGTATATCATTATTCTATCTACTTAAATTCTTAAATTAATATATTTTTTCTAAATTTTCTAAAAAAAAGAAAATATAAAGAAAAAAACAACAAACAAAAGAAAAATATAAAATATAAAAAAAAGAAGAAAAAAGAAGAAAAATAAAAAATAAAAACAAAAGAAAACAAATAAAAGGAAAAAGGAAAAAGGAAAAAGAAAGAAAAAGAAAGAAAAAGAAAAAGAAGAAAAAACACATAAAAAATAAATAATTACCTTGCTCTTTTTATTTGAACTACGATGAAGCGGCATCCAAGCTAGTAGGCCTATATTTCCATCTTCATGATACCGAATAAACTCCAATAACTCAGCATTAGAATGAGTTCCTGATCTTGAAGCATGCATTTTTTCAAAACTGTATGCTAAATTTGAAAGAATTATAACTATGAACGAATGAAATTAACAAGTTTGCTGTGAATGAAACGAAGAAATTGGTTGTTTATATAGAGGAACAACAAAGGAAAAAATCAAAATTCAAAAAGTAAATTTCACATTTGATGAATAGTATATTACTATTTACAAATAGTAGGTTACTATTTATAAATAGTAAGATACAATTTATAAATAGTAGGTTACTACTTACGAATAGTAAATAGTGCATTAACAGTGAATACATAGTAAATAAATAGGAAACTTAATTATTCAATTTAATCATTCAAATACTTGTGTGTGTATAAATATTTTTGCACTTTTAAAATATGTTTACACGCAGGGGGCAAGGAGAAGATATGTGGATAAAAAATTAACTAAATTTTTTGCAAATAAAATTTATATACTACTGATTATAATTTTTTTTTTTGCAAATAATTAAATCTCACTTAACTCGGGTCCAGAACCCAAATTATCCTTAGGTCTAGAACCTAAAATCTCTTTTAAGTCCAGAACTTAGCCCAGGTGTAGAACCCAAAGTATCCTTAGGTCCAGAACCTAAAATCTCTTTTAAGTACAAAACTTAGCTCGGGTCCAGAACCCAAATTATCCTTAGGTCTAGAACATAAATTCTCTTTTAAGCCTAGAACTTAGCTCGGGTCTAGAACCCAAATTATCCTTAGGTCCAGAACCTAAAATCTCTTTTAAGTCCATAACATAGCCCGAGTCCAGAACCCAAATTATCTTTAGGTCCAGAACCTAAAATCTCTTTTATGTCAGGAACTTAGCTCGGGTCTAGAACCCAAAATATCCTTAAGACCAGAACCTAAAATCTCTTTTAAATCTCACTTAGCTTGGGTCCAGAACCAAAATAATCCTTAGGTCTAGAACCTAAAATCACTTTTAAGTTTAGAACTTAGATCGGGTCCATAATCCAAATTATCCTTAGGTTCATAACCTAAAATCTATTTTAAGTCCAGAACTTAGCCCAGGTCTAGAACCCAAATTATCCTTAGGTCCAGAATCTAAAATCTCTTTTAAGTACAAAACTTAGCTCTGGTCCAAAACCCAAATCATCCTTAGGTCCAGAACCTAAAATCTCTTTTGAGTCCAGAACTTAGCTCGGGTCTAGAACCCAAATTATCCTTAGGTTCAAAACCTAAAATCTCTTTTAAATCAAGAACTTAGCTCGGGTCCAGAACCCAAATTATCCTTAGGTACATAACCTAAAATCTCTTTTAAGTCCAGAACTTAGCCCGGGTCCAGAACCAAAATTATCCTTATGTCCAGACCCTAAAATCTCTTTTAAGTACAAAACTTAGCTCGGGTCCAGAACCCAAATTATCCTTAGGTCCAGAACCTAAAATCTCTTTTAAATCTCACTTAGCTCGGGTCCAGAACCCAAAATATCCATAGGTCCAGAACCTAAAATCTCTTTTAAGTCAAGAACTTAGCTCGGGTCCAGAACCCAAATTATCCTTAGGTCCAGAACCTAAAATCTCTTTAAGTCCAGAACTTAGCTCGAATCCAGAACCCAAATTATCCTTAGGTCCAGAAACGAAAATCTCTTTTCAGTCCAGAACTTTGCTCGAATCCAAAACCCAAATTATCCTTAGGTACATAACCTAAAATCTCTTTTAAATCTAGAACTTAGCCCGGGTCCAGAACCCAAATTATCCTTAGGTCCAGAACCTAAAATCTCTTTTAAGTACAGAACTTAGCTCGGGTCCAAAACCCAAATTATCCTTAGGTCCAGAATGTAATATCTCATACTATACCCTAAAAGTTTTGGAATAATTATTGTTGAATTTAGATTTAATGAAATAAAGTATATATTTATGTTTAAGTAGTAAGAAAGGAAAGAGGAGTGTATATATGTTGTATATATGGAGATATATACAACATATACAAGTCAACATTTAATTAAGGTCAAAAGAAGATTTATTAATTATTTATAAAATGGAAATTTAGTGGAAGTGGATGAGGATATTTATAAATATATTTTATTATTTAATTTGCTTATTTGAGATTTAATGTGATGATTGAGTGGTTGAGAGAAGAGTTGAGTGGTTGACTTTGCTCTTCTCTATTCTTCTTCTTCTTTTCTTTTCTCCTTGGCCGGCTATCTCCATAGCAAGAGAGGAAAGAAAGATTTTGCTCATCCAAACTCAAGATTGAAGGATGTTTCAAGTGATCAAGTTGGAATTCTAAGGGTTTTCATCACTTTTGGTAAGTTTTCCACTTGATTCCCTTGTTTTCTTTTAAGTTTGTGTTTTGAGTTTGGTGTTTGATTGTTGATGGTGTGTGTATATTTGGTTGTGGTGTATTTGAGAGTGTTTGGTTTAATTGATTTTGATTTTGGGGTTGGATTGAAGAGAAAGAGTTAGGTTTGGTGAAAGAGCAAGTGTTGTGTTTGAGTTGTGTGTATGTGATGGTTGTGAATTAGTGTTTGATGTATGTATTGAGTAGTTTTGGTGTTTTTGCAAGTTATTATGGTTTATGGGTGTGTTTAGTTAAGTTTGTTTGGAGTGGAAGATGGTGAAAGTAAGAGATTTGTTGGATGTGGTGTTGTTGCCGGAATCAAGATTTTTGGCCTGACACGCCCATGAGCACAGCCAAGTCTTTGGGCGTGTCAATGGTTCTATTTTCTGGATGGGTGACACGACCAGTGACACGTCTATGTCACTGAGCATGTCACAGCTTCAGTGTTGTAGTAGCATTGACACGGCCAGTGACACGCCCATGTCACTGAGCGTGTCATAGCTACTGGGTTGAGGGATCATTGACACGGCCAGTGACACGCCCATGTCACTGAGCATGTCAAAGCTTCTGTGTTGTGGATTTAGGGCACGGTCAGGGACAAACCCGTGTTGTTGAGCGTGTCAAGTGTAGAGTTTGCCCTAGATAGTTCTCTTTCTTATTTTCTTCTTGTGTATCTCTAAGTAAGCGTGTATCATTCCTTTTGGATTAGGTTTTGAAGAGATTGAGTTACCCTAATCCAAGTGTTGAGGATTATTGGAAGAGGAGGTTGATAGATTAGTGTGAGTTGCTCTTGAGGTAAGTACAAACCCTACATTATTGCATACAGTTACATGACATTGGGACTTAACACATTTGGTTGTAAATGTGTTAAGTATTACATTATAGATACATTTGATTAATATTATGATTTGCATAATGTGAAAGATATGATGATCATTCAAATTATATGTACAATGCAATTGGTTGTGTATACCCTAATGATGAGATGTGAAGCCATTATTGTTGGCTATAATGATGCAAATGAAATAATTGGGGCATGCTTGCCTAGATGTTTATGAGGAAATGAGAATGGAATTGATAATGAAATAATGAAAGAATTGTGTGCTTAATGTGTTTTTCAATTTTCAGAGTTTTGTTGTTGGTGGCATGCCTAATAGTAACAAACCCTTGAAGCTGGGTTGGGCTTGATCCTTGAAGCCAAGTTGGGTTGAAGTTCAGCATGCTTTACTCTCCTTGAAGCTTGGTTGGGTTTAGTCCTTGAAGCCTAGTTGGGATGTTACAAACCCTTGAAGCTGGGTCGGGTTTGGTCCTTGAAGACAAGTTGGGTTGATACTTAGCATGCTTCGCTCCCCTTGAAGCTTGGTTAGGCCTAATCCTTGAAGCCTAGTTGGGATGATAAATGTGATAATTGGACCAAAACATTAACTCCAACAGTTGAATGGCATATTAGTTTCTTTTGGGCCCATGCTTGTCTTTATTTAAATGTGAATCATGAATGGTGAAACAAATGAATAATAAAATTTAACATAAGGTTTTGAAATATGATATCCTCATGTATTGGTAATATTTGAATGTATGACATTGGCATTATATTAAAACATATTGTTATCATGTTTTGTACCACTAAGTCATTGGCTTAGCACGATTGTGGTTCATCGCGCAGGTGACAGGGTAGATCTGGTTGAACCGAAGAGTTCAGCTAGACCGAGTCGAGTCTAGGCTTGTGAAGTGTTGATTGTGGACTTCAAGATCAGAGACAAACTGCCAAACATGTATAAACTCTATATATTTTGTAAATATTGATTTTGATGTAAATATATGTGTAAATACCGCAACATTTTCTGCTGCCTAATAAATAAATGTTTTATCTAGTATATTTTATAATATAATTTGAATGTTTTAAGTTTTCTTATATTGTTGTTAAATTGAAAGATTGGGTTGTTTAATATAAACAGTGACACTCCTGTATCTGATATACGTATATAACAGATGTGGTTGTATGTAGTGTTTGTATATTGGATACAGGGGAATTACACAGAACCGAAAAAATCTTTTAAATCTCACTTAGCTCGGGTCCAGAACCCAAATTATCCTTAGGTTTAGAACCTAAAATCTCTGTTATGTCTAGAACTTAGCTCGGGTCCAAAACCCAAATTATCCTTAGGTCCATAACAAAAAATCACTTTTAAGTTTAAAACTTAGCCCGGGTCCTAAACCCAAATTATCCTTAGGTCCAGAACCTAAATTCTCTTTTAAGAATAGAACTTAGCTCGGGTCCAGAACCCAAATTATCCTTATGTCCAGAACCTAAAATCTCTTTTAAATCTCACTTAGCTCGGGTCCAAAACAAAAATTATCCTTAGGTCTAGAACCTAAAATCTCTTTTAACTCTAGAGCTTAGCTCAGGTCCAGAGCCCAAACTATCCTTAGGTCCAGAACCTAAAATCTCTTTTAAGTCTAGAACTTAGCTCGGGTCTAGAACCCAAATTATCCTTAGTTCCAGAACCTAAAATATCTTTTGAATCTCACTTAGCTCGGGTCCACAACCTAAATTATCCTTAGGTCCAGAACTCAAAATCTCTTTTAAGTCCAGAACTTAGCTCGGGTCCAGAACCCAAATTATTCTTAAGTATAGAACCTAAAATCTCTTTTAAGTCTAGAACTTAGCTCGTATCAAGAACCCAAATTATCCTTAGGTCCAAAACCTTAAATATCTTTTAAATCTCACTCAGCTCATGTGTATAACCCAAATTATCCATAGTTCCAGAACCTAAAATCTCATTTAAGTGTAGAACTTAGCTCGGGTCTAGAACCCAAATTATCCTTCGGTCCATAACCTAAAATCTCTTTTAAGTTTAGAACATAGCCTGAGGTCTTGAACCCAAATTATCCTTAGGTCCAGAACCTAAAATCTCTTTTAAGTACAAAACTTAGCCCAGGTCTAGAACCCAAATTATCCGTAGGTCCCGAATCTAAAATATCTTTTAAGTACAAAACTTAGCTCTGGTCCAAAACCCAAATTATCCTTAAGTCCATAACCTAAAATCTCTTTTGAGTCCAGAACTTAGCTCGGGTCTAGAACCCAAATTATCCTTAGGACCAAAACCTAAAATCTCTTTTAAGTCAAGAACTTAGCTCGGGTCCAGAACCCAAATTATCCTTAGGTACATAACCTAAAATCTCTTTTAAGTCTAGAACTTAGCCCGGGTCCAGAACCCAAATTATCCTTAGGTCCAGAACCTAAAATCTCTTTTAAATCTCACTTAGCTCGGGTCCAGCACCCAAAATATCCATAGGTCCAGAACCTAAAATCTCTTTTAAGTCAAGAACTTAGCTCGGGTCCAGAACCCAAATTATCCTTAGGTCCAGAACCTAAAATCTCTTTAAGTCCAGAACTTAGCTCGAATCCAGAACCCAAATTATCCTTAGGTCCAGAAACAAAAATCTCTTTTCAGTCCATAACTTAGCTCGAATCCAGAACCCAAATTATCCTTAGGTCTAGAACCTAAAATCTCTTTTAAGTCCGGAACTTAGCTCGGGTCCAGAACCCAAATTATCCATAGGTCTAGAACCTAAAATCTCTTTTAAGTTCAGAACTTAGCTCGGGTGCAGAACCCAAATTATCCTTAGGTCCAGAATTTAATATCCCAAACTATATCCTAAAAGTTTTGGAATAATTATTGTTGAATTTAGATTTAATGAAATAAAGTATATATTTATGTTTAAGTAGTAAGAAAGGAAAGAGGAGTGTATATATGTTATATATATGGAGATATATACAACATATACAAGTCAACATTTAATTAAGGTCAAAAGAAGATTTATTAATTATTTATAAAATGGAAATTTAGTGGAAGTGGATGAGGATATTTATAAATATATTTTATTATTTAATTTGCTTATTTGAGATTTAATGTGATGATTGAGTGGTTGAGAGAAGAGTTGAGTGGTTGACTTTGCTCTTCTCTATTCTTCTTCTTCTTTTCTTTTCTCCTTGGCCGGCTATCTCCATAGCAAGAGAGGAAAGAAAGATTTTGCTCATCCAAACTCAAGATTGAAGGATGTTTCAAGTGATCAAGTTGGAATTCTAAGGGTTTTCATCACTTTTGGTAAGTTTTCCACTTGATTCCCTTGTTTTCTTTTAAGTTTGTGTTTTAAGTTTGGTGTTTGATTGTTGATGGTGTGTGTATATTTGGTTGTGGTGTATTTAAGAGTGTTTGGTATAATTGATTTTGATTTTGGGGTTGGATTGAAGAGAAAGAGTTAGGTTTGGTGAAAGAGCAAGTGTTGTGTTTGAGTTGTGTGTATGTGATGGTTGTGAATTAGTGTTTGATGTATGTATTGAGATGTTTTGGTGTTTTTGCAAGTTATTATGGTTTATGGGTGTGTTTAGTTAAGTTTGTTTGGAGTGGAAGATGGTGAAAGTAAGAGATTTGTTGGATGTGGTGTTGTTGCTGGAATCAAGATTTTTGGCCAGACACGCCCATGAGCACGGTCAAGTCTTTTGACGTGTTAATGGTTCTATTTTCTGGATGGGTGACACGACCAGTGACACGCCTATGTCACTGAGCGTGTCACAGCTTCAGTGTTGTAGTAGCATTGACACGGCCAGTGACACGCCCATGTCACTGAGCGTTTCATAGCTACTGGGTTGAGGGATCATTGACACGGCCAGTGACACTCCCAAGTCACTGAGCGTGTCAAAGCTTCTGTGTTGTGGATATAGGGCACAGTCAGGGACACACCCGTGTTGTTGAGCGTGTCAAGTGTAGAGTTTGCCCTAGATAGTTCTCTTTCTTATTTTCTTCTTGTGTATCTCTAAGTAAGCGTGTATCATTCCTTTTGGATTAGGTTTTGAAGAGATTGAGTTGCCCTAATCCAAGTGTTGAGGATTCTTGGAAGAGGAGGTTGATAGATTAGTGTGAGTTGCTCTTGAGGTAAGTACAAACCCTACATTATTGCTGTAACATCCCTATACCCCGTATACGTACACAGCATGCTAATACGATCGTAATATACTATACTGAATATAAAAATGCCACATTTTAAAAATCATTCAAGTTATCACTCATAAAAATGTAAACAAATTAAAAACTTTTAATAGAGTTTATAAAATCAAATAAATAGAAAGTTCATTTCAAAACGCAGCGGAAAATAGAACAAATATTTACAAATATTTATACATCAAAATCCGAATACACAAATATAAAATATATACATAATTGGCAGCTCTTCTCTGATCTTTAAGCCCAAAAGTCTACTCTTCAATGCCTACTCTCACTCGGTCTCGAAGAACTCTCGGGTTCAACTCTGTTACATGCACGATGAACCACAATTGCGCTGAGCTAATAGCTCAGTAGTGCAACTCATACAAACATGATGCTTTAATGTGATGCACATGTCACCATTAAACATTTCATAAACCATACATAATCATATCACATTTTATATTTATACATTAGATCTTATTATTCAATTGTTTCTTCATTCATAAATCACATATTACAAATAAGACAGACAGGGGCCCAAAACACACTAATATGTTATTCAAAGTTCAGAGTTACTGCTTTGGTCCATATTGACACCTTGTGTCTAGCCCCGTAGGCAATATTTATATCCATGGATAATCAACTAGATTGAAGCTTACGACCCAGTCATTTCACTCAATCTAGTTTCAATAATATGTTTTTGAGATTTACGACCCGGTCATTTCACCCCAAAAACATCACATCTCATATTTATCAACAGGATTCGGCTTACGGCCCGGCCATTTCACCTATCCAGTTATTCATAGGCATGCCGCCAAACTCAGAACTCTGAAAATTGAATAGACATATTAGAAACACAATGATTTCATTTATCTCTTTATTAATTTCTTTCTCAATTCACTTCACATTTCATTTCCATAATCAAATAGGCAATCATGCCATAATTATCTCATTTTCACTATCATAGCCAACAATCATGGCCTCATATTTTTCACATTATATTTCATCATCACATTAACCAATTCTTTAATCACATAAATATCATCAATGGCATAAACACATATATTCACATGCTCATCACAACATATAACCAATTATGTCTCAATTCTCAATATCATATGAATGTAAGCAATAATGTAGTATAAACTTATCTCAAATGTGACCCACACAACTCTAAACACTTACCTTTCAAGAATCTATCACCACTTGAGTTACGGTAAATCACCTTCTTCACAACCTATTCCAAAAGAATGAGGAAACTCTCATGAGATAAAAAGGTTAAGAATCAAATAGGGCAAACTCTAAACTTGACACGCTCACACACACGGGCGTGTCCCTGACCGTGCCCTAACTCCACAACACAGAAACATTTACATGCTCAGAACCACGGGCGTGTCACTGGGCGTGTAATACATTCTGTCTCTCAGAAATAACGACATGTCCAACATCATGAGCGTGCTCATGGCCGTGTAAATTCTCAAAACTCACAGTAGCTATGACACGCTAAACAACATGGGCGTGTTAATGGCCGTGTCACACCTACTGCCACTCAGAACAATTGACACGCCTAAGGACCTGGACGTGCTCCTGGGCGTGTCAGGCCAAAAACCCAGATTCCGGCCAAGACAACACCACTACCAACAAAACACTTCTATCCATCAACATCCACTTCAAACAAACTTCACAAAACATACCCAAAAACCATCTCAAACTTACAACAACACCAAAATAAGCTAAAACACACATCAAACACAAATCACAACATCATCAAAACTCTAAACACAACCACAACTCAATCTATACCAACCAACTTACTCTTTTCTTCAATCCAACCCAAAAATCCCAAAATCACTTAAATCCAACATTCTTAAACACAACACACTCAACCATAACATACCAACAATCCATCAATCACCAAACTCACAATACAAACTCAAAGAAAACAAGGGAATCAAGAGGAAACTTACCAAATAAGAAGAAAACTCTTAGATTCCTACTAGATCTCTTGAAAACTTCTTCAATCTTGAGCTTGGTAGAATCAAACCTCTCTTTCTTGCTCTCTCTCTTGAAACAGCCGGCCAACAAAAACAAAGGAAAGAAAGAAAATGAAAGGCACGAAGAAGGAGGAAGAAAGAAGAAAAGGAAAAGGAAGAAAGAGGCAAAAGTCAACCCTCTCTCTCCTCAAAACAATCCCCTCCACACAAATAATAATAAAATAATCTCAAAACATCACCATCCACCCATCTTAATCCACTAACTCAAATTCAAATTAATTACTTATATACCCTTCAAGCAAATGTTTGTATATGTTATGTATATCTCAATATATGCAACATATACACACTACTCTAACCTCAATCCTCTTTCCAATAAAATAAATACACTTAATCCCATAATAACAAAAAAAATACTCCAATACTTCTAGGGTACATTTAGGGATATTACAATTCTCCCCCTCTAAAAAGAAATTTCGTCCTCGAAATTACCTGATATTAAATCTGAAACAGTTGAGGATATTGGTCTAGCATCGCTTGCTCATTCTCCCAAGTTGATTCTTCTCTACCATGATTCTTCCAAAGAATCTTCACAATTGGCACTTTCTTATGTCTCAACTCTTTCATTCCATAAGCCAAAATAGCAACTGGTTCTTCTTCAAATGTCAGATCCGGATTCATCTCAATAGATTCAACTGACAACACATGAGATGGATCTGATCGGTATCTCCTCAACATAGAAACATGGAAAACATTATGAATTCTATCCAATTGAGGTGGCAAAGCAAGCCGATAAGCAACTGGCCCAATTCTTTCTAAAATTTCATACGGTCCAATAAAATGCGGACTCAGCTTTCCTTTTATCTTAGAATCTTTTTCCAAGGAGACACTTTCAAAAATACTTTATCTCCCACATTATACTCTATATCTCTCCTCTTCAAATCTGAATAAGACTTCTGTCGATCTGAAGCTGTTTTCAATCTATTCCGAATCAACTTCACTTTATCTTCTGTTTCTTTAACCAAATCAGGACCAATTAATTTACCTTCTCCAATTTCATTCCAACATAGAGGCGTCCTACACCGTCTACCATATAATGCTTCAAATGGTGCCATTCCAATGCTGGACTGATGACTGTTATTGTAAGCAAATTCCACAAGTGGCAAAAATCTGTCCCAACTACCAGAGAAATCAATAACACAGCTTCTCAACATATCCTCTATAATCTGTATCACTCTCTCTGACTGTCCATCTGACTGCGGATGGAAAGCAGTACTAAAGTGTAATCGAGAACCCAAAGCACCATGTAAACTCTTCCAAAATCTTGAAGTAAACCGGGGATCTCGATCAGACACTAAAGAAATTGGAACACCATGCAACTTCACAATCTCATGGATATACAGCTCAGCCAACCTCTCGAGAGGATAATCCATCCGAACCGGAAGAAAATGAGCTGTCTTTGTCAATCTATCAACAATTACCCAAATAGCATCATGTTTCCTCTGAGTCAATGGCAATCCAGACACAAAATCCATTGTAACTCTTTCCTATTTCCATTCAGGCACTGATAACGGTTGAAGTAACCCTGTTGGAACTTGATGCTCAGCTTTAACCCTCTGACATGTGAGACATTTGGATACAAATTCCGCTATGTCTCTCTTCATACCTGACCACCAGTAATGCTGTCTCAAATCATGATACATCTTAGTATTGCCCGGATGCAAAGCAAAAACTGACTGGTGTGCTTCTTCCAAAATAATCCTTCTCAAACTAGCATCATCAGGTACACACAATCTGTTCTTAAACCAAAGACTCCCATCACTTTTTAACAGGAAATCTTGACTCTCTCCATTCTGGTAATCTGAAACAATCTTCTGAATTTTCTCATCAATCAACTGGGCCTTTTTAATCTGATCTAACAATACCGGCCTCAACTGTAATTGTGCCAACAATGCACCATCATCACAAGGTACAAAACTAGCATGCAACGCTCTTAACTCAACAAGCAACGAGAGCGAATAAACAGTCAAACCTGCTAAAGACTTCCGACTCAAGGCATTAGCAACCACATTTGCCTTACCAGGATGATAATCAATCAAACAGTCGTAGTCTTTAATCAACTCCAACCAACGTCTCTGCCGAAGATTAATCTCTCTCTGAACCCCCAAATATTTCAAACTTTTATGATCAGTATAGATAAAACACTTCTCCCCATACAAGTAGTGTCGCCAAATCTTCAAAGCAAACACTATGGCTGCTAACTCCAAATCATGGGTCGGATAATTATGCTCATGCGGCTTCAACTGTCGAGAAGCATAAGCTATAACTTTGCCTTCTTGCATCAAGACACAACCCAAACCACTATGTGAAGCATCACTGTAGATCACATATGGTTTATCTTCTACTGGCAAAGTAAGAACAGGTGCTTGAGTCAACATCTCTCTCAACTGTTCAAAACTAGCCTGACACTGATCTGTCCACACAAATCTAACTCCCTTTCGAAGTAATCTGGTAAGTGGAGTAGCTATCAAAGAAAATCCTTTCACAAAGCGTCGATAATAGCCTGCCAATCCCAGAAAACTTCTAACTTCAGTTACAGACTTTGGTGGACTCCAATTCATAACAGCTTCCACTTTATTCGGATCAACTCTAATGCCATCTGCTGAAACTATATGACCGAGAAAAGTCACATGATCAAGCCAGAACTCACACTTCGACAGCTTAGCATACAATTTCTTCTCTCTCAAGATCTGCAACACAATCCGCAGATGCTTGTCATGCTCCTCCTCATTACGCGAATACACCAAAATATCATCGATGAAAACCACTACAAACTGATCCAGATAGGGTCTAAACACCCTATTCATCAAATCCATGAAAGCTGCAGGTGCATTCGTCAACCCAAAAGGCATAACTAGAAACTCATAATGTCCATACCTTATACGAAAGGCTGTCTTAGGAACATCTTCATCTCTGACTCTCAACTGATGGTACCCTGATCTCAAATCAATCTTGGAAAACACTGCTGCTCCCTTCAATTGATCAAAGAGATCATCAATTCTAGGCAAAGGATATTTATTCTTGATAGTCACCTTGTTCAATTGCCTATAATCGATGCATAATCTCATAGCACCATCCTTCTTCTTCACAAACAACACAGGAGCTCCCCACGATGAAACACTAGGGCGAACAAATCCTTTATCTAACAACTCCTGCAACTGCACCTTCAACTCTCTCAATTCAACAGGTGCCATTCTATAAGGAGTAATAGAGATAGGGGTGGTACCAGGCAACAATTCAATACCAAACTCCACCTCTCTCTCAGGAGGCAACCCTGGCAACTCCTCTGGAAACACATCTGGAAAATCTGCAACTGTGGGTATAATATCAAGTCGAGAACCCACTACTCTAGTATCCACAACATGAGCAAGATAAGCATCACACCCTTTTCTAATCAACCTCCTAGCTAAAACAGCTGAAATAAACAAGGATGCAAGCTGTCTCCGCTCACCAGATACCATCACAATTCTACCATCATCGGTTCTCAAAGTAACACATTTCTTTTGACAGTTTACCACAGCTCCATGCCTAGATAGCCAGTCCATGCCCAGTATCAAATCATACTCTTTAAATGGCATTTCAATCAAATCACCCAAGAACTCCTCACCCTGAACTACTACTGCACTATCTCGGTGCACCTTGCTAACAATCACACTATGCCCTAAAGGATTTGTCACCAACACATCAAATCCTAGGGATTCAGCATGCAGTTCAGACATAGGCAAAATGGATGCACTTATATATGAATGAGTAGATCCTGGATCAATCAAAGCAAGTACTGAAATACCAAATAAAGAGAAAGTACCAGCTATAACTGCTGAAGCATCTGGCTGCCTCTGCATCACATACATCCTCTTAGAAGATCCAACCTCCTCTGGTCTATTCTCCCTGGATGTAGAACCTCCTCTAGGACTAAATCCAGATCTACCTCCTCTATTGAAACTTCTACCTCCTCTAGCTCCCCTCATACTAGGTCGAGAAACTGTCGAATCTACTGACCTCTGCTCCTGCAACTCAGGACACTCTCTAACAAAATGATCTGGCGATCCGCATCTATAGCATCCAGCTGATCCTCTGATCCTCCAACAAACACCCCAATGGGTCTTACCATAATACTCACATACCGGAGGAGTAGATCTCTGAATTACTGGGGTCGGACACTCGCCACTGAAGCTGTAGGTCTTGATCTCTGCCTCTGAAACTGAACCGACCTACCAGCTGGCCTTTGACTCCTACTAATCCTGGGAACAAAGCTTCCCCTGCCTCTCTTCACAGATGAAGACCCTGCCTCAAACTGGGGTCTCCTAACCCTGGTCTCTTCCTCTGTAGCAACTGCTGCAATACCCTGAGCTCTCTCCACACTCCTAGCTGCTGCAACAAGCTGGGAAAAATCATGATATCGAGAACCAGCCACATGACACATGAGAGAGGGCATTAATCCCTCCTCAAATCTCCTGCATCTATCAATCTCATCAGATATGATACCCCCAGCATAATGGCTCAACCGGATGAACTCAACTTCATACTCGGTTACTGTCCTGTAGTCTTGCTTCAAACTCAAAAACTCCATCTTCTTCACATCTTTATACTCCATCGGAGTATACTTCAATTCAAACTCCCTGAGAAAATCAGCATAGGTCAAGGTAGGTGGATCATCCATAGCATGGGGCACTGTCTTCCACCAGTCGTATGCATCCTTCTGCAACAATGATCTAACATAGTCAAATCTTTCTTCTGGAGTGGCCTGTAACTGAACAAATATCCTCTGTACTTTATCTAGCCACTATTCAGCTACAGCTGGATCAATAGTACCCAAGAAATCCTCTGCCCCAAACTTCCTTAATTTGTCATACTGTCTCACTGACACCTGACGCTGGGGTGGTGGTGGTGGCTGCTGTACTGGGGCTTGCCTCATCAATTCCATCATATGCCTAAACCAAACTGGCAAAACCTCATCACCAACTGGTCTCCCTGACACAGAAGCAGGTATCTCTCCAGCACTAACCACTCTAGTTCCCTCTCTAACCTCATCTGGAGCTACACTCTCCACACTACCCTCAACTGACTAACGTAAATGAGAATCCATCACAACCTATATCTGCAAATACAGCAGAAGACACCTTATTAAAGATCAGAGACTGCCAATATCAAGTATATATCTTATTCAAAAACCAACTTTTAAAAGCAAAATATCCTTTTTCTTTACATATATACCTAGGTTGAGAATCTCAAACCTAGGCTCTGATACCAAAATAATTGTAACATCCCTATACCCCGTATACGTACACAGCATGCTAATACGATCGTAATATAAGTATACTGAATATAAAAATGCCACATTTTAAAAATCATTCAAGTTATCACTCATAAAATGTAAACAAATTAAAAACTTTTAATAGAGTTTATAAAATCAAATAAATAGAAAGTTCATTTCAAAACGCAGTGGAAAATAGAACAAATATTTACAAATATTTATACATCAAAATCCGAATACACAAATATAAAATATATACATAATTGGCAGCTCTTCTCTGATCTTTAAGCCCAAAAGTCAACTCTTCAATGCCTACTCTCACTCGGTCTCGAAGAACTCTCGGGTTCAACTCTGTTACCTGCGCGATGAACCACAATCGCACTGAGCTAATAGCTCAGTAGTGCAACTCATACAAACATGATGCTTTAATGTGATGCACATGTCACCATTAAACATTTCATAAACCATACATAATCATATCACATTTTATATTTATACATTAGATCTTATTATTCAATTGTTTCTTCATTCATAAATCACATATTACAAATAAGACAGACACGGGCCCAAAACACACTAATATGTTATTCAAAGTTCAGAGTTACTGCTTTGGTCCACATTGACACCTTGTGTCTAGCCCCGTAGGCAATATTTATATCCATGGATAATCAACTAGATTGAAGCTTACGACCCAGTCATTTCACTCAATCTAGTTTCAATAATATGTTTTTGAGATTTACGACCCGGTCATTTCACCCCAAAAACATCACATCTCATATTTATCAACTGGATTCGGCTTACGGCCCGGCCATTTCACCTATCCAATTATTCATAGGCATGCCGCCAAACTCAGAACTCTGAAAATTGAATAGACATATTAGAAACACAATGATTTCATTTATCTCTTTATTAATTTCTTTCTCAATTCACTTCACATTTCATTTCCATAATCAAATAGGCAATCATGCCATAATTATCTCATTTTCACTATCATAGCCAACAATTATGGCCTCATATTTTTCACATTATATTTCATCATCACATTAACCAATTCTTTAATCACATAGATATCATCAATGGCATAAACACATATATTCACATGCTCATCACAACATATAACCAATTATGTCTCAATTCTCAATATCATATGAATGTATGCAATAATGTAGTATAAACTTATCTCAAATGTGACCCACACAACTCTAAACACTTACCTTTCAAGAATCTATCACCACTTGAGTTAGGGTAAATCACCTTCTTCACAACCTATTCCAAAAGAATGAGGAAACTCTCATGAGATAAAAAGGTTAAGAATCAAATAGGGCAAACTCTAAACTTGACACGCTCACACACACGGGCGTGTCCCTGACCGTGCCCTAACTCCACAACACAGAAACATTTACACGCTCAGAACCACGGGCGTGTCACTGGGCGTGTAATACATTCTGTCTCTCAGAAATAACGACATGTCCAACATCATGAGCGTGCTCATGGCCGTGTAAATTCTCAAAACTCATAGTAGCTATGACACGCTCAACAACACAGGCGTGTTAATGGCCGTGTCACACCTACTGCCACTCAGAACAATTGACACGCCTAAGGACCTGGACGTGCTCCTGGGCGTGTCAGGCCAAAAACCCAGATTCCGGCCAAGACAACACCACTACCAACAAAACACTTCTATCCATCAACATCCACTTCAAACAAACTTCACAAAACATACCCAAAAACCATCTCAAACTTACAACAACACCAAAACAAGCTAAAACACACATCAAACACAAATCACAACATCATCAAAACTCTAAACACAACCACAACTCAATCTATACCAACCAACTTACTCTTTTCTTCAATCCAACCCAAAAATCCCAAAATCACTTAAATCCAACATTCTTAAACACAACACACTCAACCATAACATACCAACAATCCATCAATCACCAAACTCACAATACAAACTCAAAGAAAACAAGGGAATCAAGAGGAAACTTACCAAATAAGAAGAAAACTCTTAGATTCCTACTAGATCTCTTGAAAACTTCTTCAATCTTGAGCTTGGTAGAATCAAACCTCTCTTTCTTGCTCTCTCTCTTGAAACAGCCGGCCAACAAAAACAAAGGAAAGAAAGAAAATGAAAGACACGAAAAAGGGGGAAGAAAGAAGAAAAGGAAAAGGAAGAAAGAGGCAAAAGTCAACCCTCTCTCTCCTCAAAACAATCCCCTCCACACAAATAATAATAAAATAATCTCAAAACATCACCATCCACCCATCTTAATCCACTAACTCAAATTCAAATTAATTACTTTATATTTTGAAAATATTGATTTTGATGTATAAACTCTATATATTTTGAAAATATTGATTTTGATGTAAATATATGTGTAAATACTGCAACATTTTCCGCTGCCTCATAAATAAATGTTTTATCTAGTATATTTTATAATATAATTTGAATGTTTTAAGTTTTCTTATATTGTTGTTAAATTGAAAGATTGGGTTGCTTAATATAAACAATGACACTCTTGTATCTGATATACATATATTACAGATGTGGTTGTATGTAGTGTGCATATATGGGATAAAGGGGAATTACACAGAACCTAAAAAATCTTTTAAATCTCACTTAGCTCAGGTCCAGAACCCAAATTATCCTTAGGTTTAGAACCTAAAATCTCTGTTATGTCTAGAACTTAGCTCGGGTCCAAAACCCAAATTATCCTTAGGTCCCTAACAAAAAATCACTTTTAAGTTTAGAACTTAGCCCTAGTCCAGAACCCAAATTATCTTTAGGTCCAGAACCTAAATTCTCTTTTAAGTATAGAACTTAGCTCAGGTCCAGAACCCAAATTATCCTTAGGTCCAGAACCTAAAATCTCTTTTAAATCTCACTTAGCTTGGGTCCAGAACCAAAATTATCCTTAGATCCAGAACCTAAAATCTCTTTTAACTCCAGAGCTTAGCTCAGGTCCAGAGCCCAAACTATCCTTAGGTCCAGAACCGAAAAGCTCTTTTTAAGTCTAGAACTTAGCTCGGGTCCAGAACCCAGATTATGCTTAGGACCAGAGCCTAAAATATCTTTTCAATCTCACTTAGCTCGAGTCCACAACCCAAAATATCCTTAGGTCCAGAACCTAAAATCTCTTTTAAGTCCAGAACTTAGCTCGGGTCCAGAACCCAAATTATTCTTAAGTCTAGAACCTAAAATCTCTTTTAAGTCAAGAACTTAGCTAGGATCCAGAACCAAAATTATCCTTAGGTCCAAAACCTTAAATATCTTTTAAATGTCACTTAGCTCATGTTTATAACCCAAATTATCCATAGGTCCAGAACCTAAAATCTCTTTTAAGTACAAAACTTAGCTCGGGTCCAGAACCCAAATTATTCTTAGGTCCAGAACCTAAAATTACTTTTAAGTGCAGAACTTAATTCGGGCCCAAAATCCAAATTATCCTTAGGTCCAGTACTTAAAATCTCTTATAAATTTCACTTAACTCGGGTCCTGAAACCAAATTATCCTTAGGTCTAGAACCTAAAATCTCTTTTAAGTCTAGAACCTAGCTCGGGTCCAGAACCCAAATTATCCTTAGGTCCAAAACCTAAAATCTCTTTTAAGTACAGAACTTAGCGCGGGTCCAGAACCCAAATTATCCATAGGTCTAGAACTTAAAATCTCTTTTAAGTCCAGAACTTAGCCTGAGTCCAAAACCCAAATTATCCTTAGTTCGAGAACCTATAATTTCTTTTAAGTCCAGAACTTAGCCCAGGTCCAATACCCAAATTATACTTAGGTCCAGAACCTAAAATCTCTTTTATGTCCAGAACTTAGCTCGGGTCTAGAGCAAAAATTATCCTTAGGTACAGAACCTAAAATCTCTTTTAATTCTAGAACTTAGCTCGGGTTCAGAACCCTAATTATCCTTAGGTCCATAAACTAAAATCTCTTTTAAGTCCATAACTTAGCCTGGGTCCAGAACCCAAATTATCCATAGGTCGAGAATCTAAAATCTCTATTAAGTCCAGAACTTAGCCCGGGTCCAGAACAAAAAATATCATTAGGTCCAGAACCTAAAATCTCATTTAAATCCAGAACTTAGCCCGGGACCCGAACCTAAATTATCCTTAGGTCCATAACCTAAAATATCTTTTAAGTCTAAAACTTAGCCCGGGTCCAGAACCCAACTTATCCTTAGGTCCAAAACCTAAAATCTCTTTTAAGTCCAAAACTTAGCTAGGGACCAGAACCCAAATATCCTGAGGTCCAAAAACTAAAATCTCTTTTAAGTCCATAACTTTGCTCTGGTCCAGAACCCAAATTATCCTTACTTCCAGAACCTAAAATCTCTTTTAAGTCCTGAACTTAGCTCGGATCCAGAACCCAAATTATCCTTAGGTCGAGAACCTAAAATCGCTTTTAAGTCCAGAACCTAGCTCGGGTCCAAAACCCAAATTATCCTTAGGTCCAGAACCTAAGTCCAGAACTTAGCTCGGGTCCAGAACCCAAATTATCCCTAGGTCTAGAACCTAAAATGACTTTTAAGTCTAGAACTTAGCCCGGGTCCAGAACCCAACTTATTCTTAGGTCTAGAACCTAAAATCTCTTTTAAGTCCAAAACTTAGCTCGGGACGAGTACCCAAAATATCCTTAGGTGCAAAAACTAAAATCACTTTTAAGTCCAGAACTTAGCTCGGGTCCAGAACCCAAATTGTCCTTAGGTCCGGAACCTAAAATCTCTTTTAAGTCAAGAACTTAGCTCAGGTCTAGAACCCAAATTATCCTTATGTCCAGAACCTAAAATATTTTTTAAGTCCAGAAATTAGCTTGGGTCCAAAACCCAAATTATCCTTAGGTCCAACACCTAATTCTAGAACTTAGCTTGGGTGTAGAACCTAAATTATCCTTAGGTCCAGAACCTAAAATCTCTTTTAAGTACAGAACTTAGCTCGAGTCTAGAACCCAAGTTATTCATAGGTCCAGGACCTAAAATCTCTTTTAAGTCCAGAACTTATCCTGGGTCCAGAATCCAAATTATCCTTAGTCCAGAACCTAAAATTTCTTTTATGTCCAGAACTTAGCGCAGGTCCAGAACCCAAATTATACTTAGTTCCAGAACCTAAAATCTCTTTTATGTCCAGAAATGAGCTCAGGTCCAGAACCAAAATTATCCTTAGGTCCAGAACCTAAAATCACTTTTAAGTCTAGAACTTAGCTCGGGTCCAGAACCCAAATTATCCTAAGGTCCATAACCTAAAATATCTTTTAAGTCTAGAACTTAACCCGGGTCCAGAACCCAAATTATCCTAAGGTCCAGAACCTAAAATATCTTTTAAGTCCAGAACTTATTCCGGGTCCACAACACAAAATATCTTAAGGTCCATAACCTAAAATCTCTTTTAATTCCAGAACTTATCCCGGGTCTAGAACCCAAATTATCCTTATATCCAGAACCTAAAATCTCTTTTAAGTCTAGAACTTAGCGCGGATCCAAAACCCAAATTATCCATATGTCCAGAACCTAAAATCTCTTTTAAGTCCTGAACTTAACCAGGGTCCAGAACCTAAAATCTCTTTTAAGTGTAGAACCTAGCTAGGGTCCAGAACCAATATTATCCTTAGGTATAGAACCTAAAATCTCTTTTAAGTACAGAACTTAAGGAGGGTCCAGAACCCAAATTATCCATAGGTCCAGAACCTAAAATCTCTTTTAAGTCCAGAACTTAGCCGGGGTCCAGAACCCAAATTATCCTTAGGTCCAGAACCTAAAATTTCTTTTATGTCCAGAACTTAGCGTAGGTCCAGAACCCAAATTATACTTAGGTCCAGAATTTAAAATCTCTTTTATGTCTACAACTTAGCTTTGGTCCAGAACCCAAATAATCATTAGGTCCAGAACCTAAAATCTCTTTTAGGCCTAGAACTTAGCTCGGTTTCAGAACCCAAATTATCCTTAGGTCTATAACCTAAAATTTCTTTTATGTCCAGAACTTAGATAAGGTCTAGAAAGCAAATTATCCATAGGTCCAGAACCTAAAATCTCTTTTAAGTCCGGAACTTAGCTTGAGTCCAGAACACAAATTATTTTTAGTTCCATAACCTAAATCACTTTTAATTCCAGAACTTACCTCGGGTCCAGACCCCAAATTATCATTAGGTCCAGAAACTAAAATCTCTTTAAGTACAGAACTTAGCTTGGGTCCAGAACCCAAATTATCATTGGGTCAAGAACGTAAAATCTCTTTTAAGTCAGAACTTTGCCCGGGTCCAAAACCCAAATTATCCTTACGTCTAGAACCTAAAATTTCTTTTAAGTCCAGAACTTAGCGCGGATCCAGAACCCAAAATATCCTTAGGTCCAGAACCTAAATCTCTTTTAAGTCCAGAACTTAGCCCGGGTCTAGAACGCAAATTCTCTTTAGGTCAATAACCTAAAATCTCTTTAAAATCCAAAAGTTAGCTCGGGTCCAGAACCCAAATTATCCTTAAGTCCAGAACCTAAAATCTCTTTTAAGTGTAGAACTTAGTTAGGGACCAGAACCAAAATTATCCTTAGGTCTAGAACCTAAAATTTCTTTTAAGTACAGAACTTAATGAGGGTCCAGAACCCAAATTATCCATAGGTCCAGAACCTAAAATCTCTTTTAAGTCCAGAACTTAGCCGGGGTCCAGAACCCAAATTATCCTTAGGTCCAGAATCTAAAATTTCTTTTATGTCCAGAACTTAGCGCAGGTCCAGAACTCAAATTATACTTTGGTCCAGAATTTAAAATCTCTTTTAATTCTAGAACTTAGCTCGGGTCCAGAACCCAAATTATCCTTAGGTCCATAACCTAAAATCTCTTTTAGGCCTAGAACTTAGCTTGGGTTCAGAACCCAAATTATACTTAGGTCTGTAACCTAAAATTTCTTTTATGTCCAGAACTTAGACAAGGTCCAGAACGCAAATTATCCATAGGTCCAGAACCTAAAATCTCTTTTAAGTCCAGAACTTGGCCCGAGTCCAGAACACAAATTCTCTTTAGTTCCATAACCTAAATCACTTTTAATTCCAGATCTTAGCTCGGGTCCAGAACCCAAAATTATCGTTAGGTCCAAAAACTAAAATCTCATTAAGTACAAAACTTAGCTTGGGTCCAGAACCCAAATTATGCTTAGGTCAAGAACCTAAAATCCCTTTTAAGTCAGAACTTTGCTCGGGTCCAGAACGCAAATTATTCTTACGTCCAGAACCTAAAATTTCTTTTAGGTCCAGAACATAGCGCGGATCCAGAAACCAAATTATCCTTAGGTCACGAACCTAAAATCTCTTTTAAGTCCAGAACTTAGCCCAGGTCCAAAACGCAAATTCTCTTTAGGTCCATAACCTAAAATCTCTTTTAAATCCAAACGTTAGCTCGGGTCCAAAACCCAAATTATCCTTAGGTCCAGAACCTAAAATCTCTTTTAAGTACAGAACTTAGCTTGGGTCCAAAACCCAAATTATCCTTAGGTCCAGAACCAAAAATCTATTTTAAGTCAGAACTTGGTCCGAATCTAGAACCCAAATTATCCTTACATCCAGAACCTAAAATTTCATTTAAGTCCAGAGCTTAGTGCGGGTCCAGAACCCAAATTATCCTTAGCTCCAGAACCTAAAATCTCTTTTAAGTCCAGAACTTAGCTCAGGTCAAGAACCCAAATTATTCCTAGGTCCAGAACTTAAAATCTCTTTTAAGTCTAGAACTTAGCTCCGGTCCAGAACCCAAATTATCCTTATGTCCATAACCTAAAATCTGTTTTAAGTCTAGAACTTAGCCCGGGTCCAGAACCCAAATTATCCTCAGGTCCAGAATCTAAAATCTCTTTTAAGTCCAGAACTTAGTTCTAGTCCGGAACCCAAATTATTCTTAGGTTTAGAACCTAGAATTTCTTTTAAGCCTAGAACTTAACTCGGGTTGAGAACCAAAATTATCCTAAGGTACAGATCCTAAAATCTCTTTCAAGTCCAGAACATAGCTCGGGTCCAGAACCCAAGTAATCCTTAGGCCCAAAACCAAAAATCTCTTTTAAGTCCAGAACTTAGCCCGGGTCCAGAACCCAAATTATCCTTAGGTCCAAAACCTAAAATATCTTTTAAGTCCAGAACTTAGCCCGGGTCCCGAACAAAAATTATCCTTAGGTCCATAACCTAAAATATCTTTTAAGCCTAGAACTTAGCCTGGGTCCAGAACCCAAATTATTCATAGGTCCAGAACCTAAAATCTCTTTTTAAGTCCAAAACTAAGCTCGGGTCCAGAACCCAAAATATCCTTAGGTCCAGAATCTAAAATCTCTTTTAAGTGCAGAACTTAGCTCTAGTCTGGAACCCAAATTATTCTTAGGTTTAGAACCTAGAATTTCTTTTAAGTCTAGAACTTAGCTCGGGTTGAGAACCCAAATTATCCTAAGGTCCAGATCCTAAAATCTCTTTTAAGTCCAGAACATAGCTCACGTCCAGAACCCAAATAATCCTTAGGCCCAGAACCTAAAATCTCTTTTAAGTCCAGAACTTAACCCGGGTCCAGTACCCAAATTATCCTTAGATCCAGAACCTAAAATATCTTTTAACTCCAGAACTTAGCCCGGGTCCCGAACAAAAATTATCCTTAGGTCCATAACCTAAAATATCTTTTAAGCCAAGAACTTAGCATGGGTCCAGAACCTAAAATCTCTTTTTAAGTCCAAAACTAAGCTCGGCTCCAGAACCCAAAATATCATTAGGTCCAGAAACTAAAATCTCTTTTAAGTCCAGAACTTAGATCTAGTCCGGAACCCAAATTATTCTTAGGTTTAGAACCTAGAATTTCTTTTAAGTCTAGAACTTAGCTCGAGTTGAGAACGCAAATTATCCTAAGGTCCAGATCCTAAAATATCTTTTAAGTACAGAACATAGCTCGGGTCCAAAACCCAAATAATCCTTAGGCCCAGAACCTAAAATCTCTTTTAAGCCAAAACTTAGCCCGGGTCCAGAACCAAAATTATCCTTAGGTCCAGAACAAAAATTATCCTTAGGTCCAGAACCTAAAATATCTTTTAAGTCCAGAACTTAGCCCGGGTCCCGAACAAAAATTATCCTTAGGTCCATAACCTAAAATATCTTTTAAGCCTAGAACTTAGCCTGGGTCCAGAACCCAAATTATTCATAGGTCCAGAACCTAAAATCTCTTTTTAAGTCCAAAACTAAGCTCAGGTCCAGAACCCAAAATATCCTTAGGTCCATAATCTAAAATCTCTTTTAAGTCCAGAACTTAGCTCTAGTCCGGAAACCAAATTATTCTTAGGTTTAGAACCTAGAATTTCTTTTAAGTCTAGAACTTAGCTCGGGTTGAGAACCCAAATTATGCTAAGGTCCAGATCCTAAAATCTGTTTTAAGTCCAGAACATAGCTCGGGTCCAGAACCCAAATAATCCTTAGGCCCAGAACCTAAAATCTCTTTTAAGTCCAGAACTTAGCCCGGGTCCAGAACCCAAATTATTCTTAGGTCCAGAACCTAAAATATCTTTTAACTCCAGAACTTAGCCCGGGTCCCGAACAAAAATTATCCTTAGGTCCATAACCTAAAATATCTTTTAAGCCAAGAACTTAGCATGGGTCCAGAACCTAAAATCTCTTTTTAAGTCCAAAACTAAGCTCGGCTCCAGAACCCAAAATATCATTAGGTCCAGAAACTAAAATCTCTTTTAAGTCCAGAACTTAGATCTAGTCCGGAACCCAAATTATTCTTAGGTTTAAAACCTAGAATTTCTTTTAAGTCTAGAACTTAGCTCGGGTTGAGAACGCAAATTATTCTCAGGTCCAGATCCTAAAATATCTTTTAAGTACAGAACATAGCTCGGGTCCAGAACCCAAATAATCCTTAGGCCCAGAACCTAAAATCTCTTTTATGCCCAGAACTTAGCCCGGGTCCAGAACCAAAATTATCCTTAGGTCCAGAACAAAAATTATCCTTAGGTCCAGAACCTAAAATATCTTTTAAGTCCAGAACTTAGCATGGGTCCAGAACAAAAATTATCCTTAGGTCCATAACCTAAAATATCTTTTAAGCCTAGAACTTAGCCTGGGTCCAGAACCCAAATTATTCATAGGTCCCTAACCTAAAATCTCTTTTTAAGTCCAAAACTAAGCTCGGGTCCAGAACCCAAAATATCCTTAGGTCCAGAATCTAAAATCTCTTTTAAGTGCAGAACTTAGCTCTAGTCTGGAACCCAAATTATTCTTAGGTTTAGAACCTAGAATTTCTTTTAAGTCTAGAACATAGCTCGGGTTGAGAACCCAAATTATCCTAAGGTCCAGATCCTAAAATCTCTTTTAAGTCCAGAACATAGCTCACGTCCAGAACCCAAATAATCCTTATGCCCAGAACCTAAAATCTCTTTTAAGTCCAGAACTTAGCCCGGGTCCAGTACCCAAATTATCCTTAGATCCAGAACCTAAAATATCTTTTAACTCCAGAACTTAGCCCGGGTCCCGAACAAAAATTATCCTTAGGTCCATAACCTAAAATATCTTTTAAGCCAAGAACTTAGCATGGGTCCAGAACCTAAAATCTCTTTTTAAGTCCAAAACTAAGCTCGGCTCCAGAACCCAAAATATCATTAGGTCCAGAAACTAAAATCTCTTTTAAGTCCAGAACTTAGATCTAGTCCGGAACCCAAATTATTCTTAGGTTTAGAACCTAGAATTTCTTTTAAGTCTAGAACTTAGCTCGGGTTGAGAACGCAAATTATCCTAAGGTCCAGATCCTAAAATATGTTTTAAGTGCAGAACATAGCTCGGGTCCAAAACCCAAATAATCCTTAGGCCCAGAACCTAAAATCTCTTTTAAGCCAGAACTTAGCTCGGGTCCAGAACCAAAATTATCCTTAGGTCCAGAACAAAAATTATCCTTAGGTCCAGAACCTAAAATATCTTTTAAGTCCAGAACTTAGCCCGGGTCCCGAACAAAAATTATCCTTAGGTCCATAACCTAAAATATCTTTTAAGCCTAGAACTTAGCCTGGGTCCAGAACCCAAATTATTCATAGGTCCAGAACCTAAAATCTCTTTTTAAGTCCAAAACTAAGCTCGGGTCCAGAACCCAAAATATCCTTAGGTCCAGAATCTAAAATCTCTTTTAAGTGCAGAACTTAGCTCTAGTCTGGAACCCAAATTATTCTTAGGTTTAGAACCTAGAATTTCTTTTAAGTCTAGAACTTAGCTCGGGTTGAGAACCCAAATTATCCTAAGGTCCAGATCCTAAAATCTCTTTTAAGTCCAGAACATAGCTCACGTCCAGAACCCAAATAATCCTTAGGCCCAGAACCTAAAATCTCTTTTAAGTCCAGAACTTAGCCCGGGTCCAGTACCCAAATTATCCTTAGATCCAGAACCTAAAATATCTTTTAACTCCATAACTTAGCCCGGGTCCCGAACAAAAATTATCCTTAGGTCCATAACCTAAAATATCTTTTAAGCCAAGAACTTAGCATGGGTCCAGAACCTAAAATCTCTTTTTAAGTCCAAAACTAAGCTCGGTTCCAGAACCCAAAATATCATTAGGTCCAGAAACTAAAATCTCTTTTAAGTCCAGAACTTAGATCTAGTCCGGAACCCAAATTAATCTTAGGTTTAAAACCTAGAATTTCTTTTAAGTCTAGAACTTAGCTCGGGTTGAGAACGCAAATTATCCTAAGGTCCAGATCCTAAAATATCTTTTAAGTACAGAACATAGCTCGGGTCCAGAACCCAAATAATCCTTAGGCCCAGAACCTAAAATCTCTTTTATGCCCAGAACTTAGCCCGGGTCCAGAACCAAAATTATCCTTAGGTCCAGAACAAAAATTATCCTTAGGTCCAGAACCTAAAATATCTTTTAAGTCCAGAACTTAGCCTGGGTCCAGAACAAAAATTATCCTTAGGTCCATAACCTAAAATATCTTTTAAGCCTAGAACTTAGCCTGGGTCCAGAACCCAAATTATTCATAGGTCCAGAACCTAAAATCTCTTTTTAAGTCCAAAACTAAGCTCGGGTCCAGAACCCAAAATATCCTTAAGTCCAGAATCTAAAATCTCTTTTAAGTCTGGAACCAAAATTATTCTTAGGTTTAGAACCTATAATTTCTTTTAAGTCTAGAACTTAGCTCGGGTTGAGAACCCAAATTATCCTAAGGTCCAGATCCTAAAATCTCTTTTAAGTCCAGAACATAGCTCACGTCCAGAACCCAAATAATCCTTAGGCCCAGAACCTAAAATCTCTTTTAAGTCCAGAACTTAGAACGAGTTTAGAACCAAAATTATCCTTAGGTCCAGAACTTAAAATATCTTTTAAGTCCAGAACTTAGCCCGGGTCCCGAACAAAAATTTTCCTTAGGTCCATAACCTAAAATATCTTTTAAGCCTAGAACTTAGCCTAGGTCTAGAACCCAAATTATTCGTAGGTTCAGAAACTAAAATCTCTTTTTAAGTCCAAAACTAAGTTCGGGTCCAAAACCCAAAATATCCTTAGGTCCAGAAACTAAAATCTCTTTTAAGTCCAGAACTTAGCTCTAGTCCGAAACCCAAATTATTCTTAGGTTTAGAACCTAGAATTTCTTTTAAGTCTAGAACTTAGCTCAGGTTGAGAACCCAAATTATCTTAAGGTCCAGATCCTAAAATCTCTTTTAAGTCCAGAACATAGCTCGGGTCCAGAACCCAAATAATCCATAGGCCCAGAACCAAAAATCTCTTTTAAGTCCAGAACTTAGCCCGGGTCCAGAACCCAAATTATCCTTAGGTCCAGAACCTAAAATATCTTTTAATTCCAGAACTTAGCCCGGGTCCGAACAAAAATTATCCTTAGGTCCATAACCTAAAATATCTATTAAGCCAAGAACTTAGCCTAGGTCCAGAATCCAAATTATTCATAGGTCCAGAACCTAAAATCTCTTTTTAAGTCCAAAACTAAGCTCGGGTCCATAACCCAAAATATCCTTAGCTCCAGAAACTAAAATCTCTTTTAAGTCAAGAACTTAGCTCTAGTCCGGAACCCAAATTATTCTTAGGTTTAGAACCTAGAATTTCTTTTAAGTCTAGAACTTAGCTCGGGTTGAGAACCCAAATTATCCTAAGGTCCAGATCCTAAAATCTCTTTTAAGTATAGAAATAGCTCGGTTCCAGAACCCAAATAATCCTTAGTCCCAAAACCTAAAATCTCTTTTAAGTCCAGAACTTAGCCCGGGTCCAGTACCCAAATTATCCTTAGGTCCAGAACCTAAAATATCTTTTAAGTCCAGAACTTAGCCCGGGTCCCGAACAAAAATTATCCTTAGGTCCATAACCTAAAATATCTTTTAAGCCTAGAACTTAGCCTTGGTCCAGAACCCAAAATATTCATAGGTCCAGAACCTAAAATCTCTTTTGAAGTCCAAAACTAAGCTCGGGTCCAGAACCCAAAATATCCTTAGGTCCAAAAACTAAAATCTCTTTTAAGTCAGGAACTTAGCTATAGTCCGGAACCCAAATTATTCTTAGGTTTAGAACCTAGAATTTCTTTTAAGTCTAGAACTTAGCTCGGGTTGAGAACCCAAATTATCCTATGGTCCAGATCCTAAAATCTCTTTTAAGTCCAGAACATAGCTCGGGTCAAGAACCCAAAAAATCCTTAGGCCTAGAACCTAAAATCTCTTTTATGTCCAAAACTTGGCTCGGGTCCAGAACCCTAATTATCCTTAGGTCGAGACCTAAAATCTCTTTTAAGTCTAGAACTTAGCTCGGGTCCAGAACCCAAATTATCCTTAGGTCCTGATCCTCAAATCTCTTTTAATTCTAGAACTTAGCTCGGGTCTAGAGACCAAATTATACTTAGGTCCAGAACCTAAAATCACTTTTAATTCCAGAACTTAGCCCGGGTCCAGAACCCAAATTATCCTTAGGTCCTGATCCTCAAATCTCTTTTAATTCTGGAACTTAGCTCGGGTCTAGAACCCAAATTATACTTAGGCCCTGAAACTAAAATCACTTTTAAGTCCAGAACTTAGACCGGGTCTAGAACCCAAAATATCCTTAGGTCCAGAACCTAAAATCTCTTTTAAGTCCATAACTTAGCCCGGTTCTAGAACCCAAAATATCCTTAGGTCCAGAACCTAAAATCTCTTTTAAGTCCAGAACTTAGCCCGGGTCCAGAACCCAAATTATCCTTAGGTCCACAACCTAAAATCACTTTTAAGTCCAGAACTTATCCCGGGTCCAGAACCCAAAATATCTTAAGGTCCATAACCTAAAATCTCTTTTAAGTCCAGAACTTAGCCCGGGTCCAGAACCCAAATTATCCTTAGGTCCAGAACCTAAAATCTCTTTTAAGTCTAGAACTTAGCGAGGGTCCGAAACCCAAATTATCCATATGTCCAGAACCTAAAATCTCTTTTAAGTCTAGAACTTAACCCGGTTCCAGAACCTAAAATCTCTTTTAAGTGTAGAACTTAGCTTGGGTCCAAAACCCAAATTATCCTTAGGTCCAGAACCTAAAATCTCTTTTAAGTATAGAACTTAGCGCGGGTCCAGAAACCAAATTATTCATAGGTCCAGAACCTAAAATCTCTTTTAAGTCCAGAACTTAGCCAGGGTCCAGAACCCAAATTATCCTTAGTTCCAGAACCTAAAATATCTTTTAAGTCAGGACTTGGCCCGGGTCCAGAACCCAAATTATCCTTACGTCCAGAACCTAAAATTTCTTTTAAGTCCAGAACTTAGCGCGGGTCCAGAGCCCAAATTATCCTTAGGTCTAGAAACTAAAATCTCTTTTAAGTCCAGAACTTAGCTCGAGTCCTGAACCCAAATTATCCTTAGGTCTAGAACCTAAAATCTCTTTTAAGTCTAGAACTTAGCTTCGGTCCAAAACCCAAATTATCCTTAGGTCCATAACCCAAAATCTTTTTTAAGTCCAGAACTTAGCCCGGGTTCAGAATCCAAATTATCCTCAGGTCCAGAACCTAAAATCTCTTTTTAGTCCAGAACTTAGCTCTGGTCCAGAACCCAAATTATTCTTAGGTTTAGAACCTTGTTTAGTTCATATTTGTACTAGTTTTTAGTGTGATTTTTATGTGTTTTTAGTTAATGTTTTGATTGATTTTTGTTTTAAGTTTGTTTAAAGTGTTGTTTTTAGGTTTAGGTGCAAGAACACCCTTGGAAGATCAAAACCGAGCAAGAAAAGCATGAACCAAGCAAGACATGGCCAAGCCAAGCAAGACATGGCCATGTCCCTCAAATGAAATTCATGGCAGAAGCAGACACACCTAGAGACACGGCCAAGCCTCTGGCCGTGTCTCATTCAAAGAACAAATCAAGAACAAACCAAAGAAGAGAAGGAAAATGAGTAACAGGAAGAGACACACCCAAGTGACATGGCCAAGCCTCTAGCCATGTCACATGACACGACCAAGATAAAAATGGCTTGGCCGTGTCCCATTCATACCAAAGAACAAGAGAGAAAGAAAAGAAGCAGAGACTGACACTGTCACCTGACACGGCCGTGTCCTCTGGTCGTGTCTCACCTTGTATGAAAGACAGTGAGGGACACGGCCAGGAGCTTGGTCGTGTCCCAGGAAAGAAAATCAAGAGACACGGCCAAGCTCCACATGGCTTGGCCGTGTCACCTCTCACAACCAAAGAGAAGAAAGAAAGAAAGAAAGAGGTCCAGTGAGGGACACGACCAAGGGACACAGCCGTGTCCCATGAAAAATCAAGGGACACGGCCAAGCCAACCTTGGCTTGGCCTTGTCAACTCATGAAAGGCAAAGAAAGAGCACAAGAGACACGGCCAAGCTTGTCATCGCTTGGCTGCGTCCCACCTGAAAAGTCTGATTCTTTGAACAAAGTGGGGGACAAAGTGGGAGACAAACACTATTACTTGCCAAAAGAAATAGAAAACAAAGAAAAAGTGGGGGACAAAGGGAAATGGGATGAGTTGGAAGGCATGGGTGTTGATTTTTGAGGAATAAAATAGAGAAGAAGAGGGAAATGGGGGAGTTCTTTGCTTCTTGGAGCCAAATTTCTGTAAAAAACATGGGAGAGGGAGAGAGTGACACTCTCCCTTGTCCCTTCACCTCCAACCTCCATTTCCATCCTCTCTACCTTCTCCATCTTCCATTGATAAGATCTTTGAGGTTCTTTGGGATAAATTGGGTTAACAAGCTCTTGAAGGTTGAAGAAGCTTCATTGAAGGGAGTGGTGACTTGAGAAAGCTCCATTCCATCTTCCAAAGGCAAAATCAATTGAAGGGTTGGTGACTTGAGAAAGTTCCATCCAAAGGTTTGGTGACTTGAGAAAGCTCCATTCCACATTGCAAAGGGGAATCAACCATTGAAGATGGCTTGAGTTCTTCATCAAATATCAAAGTGGAGCTAGGAGGAAGACTAGCAATCCTACTCTTGGCATCTTCACAAGGGGTTTTCTATTCTTTCTTTTAATTCATTCTTATTGTTGTTGTTATATTAAGAGATTGATATTGCAATGGAAAATTTGTATTTGTTTTATATTGAGTTGAATGAATGTTAAAATTTGATGATGTTGAGCTAAATACCCATGCCTAGGGCTTGTAGTATATTTTGTTGAATGTCTTGATTTGATATTTACATTGATGTTCCTTGTTGATTGGTTGATTGTATTGCATTAAATGCTAGGTTGATAGATTAGCTACCTATTAATCTTTGAATATTGGATGACGGACCGAGAGGTGAAATCCGATATCAGAACTATATAATCGACCACCCTATGAATGAATTAGAAATATAAGTTTTAGGGTTTATTAATTTGGTAATGTAAAAGAATTGGTCTTTGCTAATTCATGAAAGTGAGAACTAATGGCTGGGTAATTGACTAATTAATCTTAAGGAACAAATTAATTTACAAGGTTATGTTAATGGATAATTGAGAATTGAGCTTTGATTGAATGGACCTATGACCCTAGGCACCTTCCCAAGAATCGATTCGATCTTGTACACCCACACACATTAATCTGTACACACGGTTAAATTTAGGTTTAATTATTCTCGCACCACTCCAAACAACAAACTCTCGCATTTAAATAAATTGTCAATCAAGCTATTACGAACCACACCTTCTTAGGGAAACGACCTTGGGGCGATCACCTTTGCTACAGCTACCTCGTATACCTTGGGTCCAGAACCCAAATTATCCTTAGGTCAAGAAACTAAAATATCTTTTAAGTATAGAACTTAGCGCGGGTCCAGAACCCAAATTATCCATAGGTCCAGAACCTAAAATCTCTTTTAAGTCCAGAACTTAGCCAGGGTCCAGAACCCAAATTATCCTTAGGTCCAGAACCTAAAATATCTTTTAAGTCAAAACATGGCCCAGGTCCAGAACCCAAATTATCCTTATGTCCAGAACCTAAAATTTCTTTTAAGTCCAGAACTTAGCCCGCCAGAACCCAAATTATCCTTAGGTCCAGAAACTAAAATCTCTATTAAGTCCAGCACTTAGCTCGAGTCTTGAACCCAAATTATCCTTAGGTCCAGAACCTAAAATCTCTTTTAAGTCTAGAACTTAACTTCGGTCCAAAACCCAAATTATCCTTAGGTCCATGACCTAAAATCTTTTTTAAGTCCAGAACATAACCCGGGTCCAGAACCCAAATTATCCTCAGGTCCAGAACCTAAAATCTCTTTTAAGTCCAGAACTTAGCTCTGGTCCAGAACCCAAATTATTCTTAGGTTTAGAACCTACAATTTCTTTTAAGTCTAGAACTTTGCTCGGTTCCAGAACCCAAATTATCATATGGTCCAGAACCTAAAATCTCTTTTAAGTCCAGAACTTAGCTCGGGTCTAGAACCCAAATAATCCTTAGGCCCAGAACCTAAAATCTCTTTTAAGTCTAGAACTTAGCTACGGTCCAGAACCCAAATTATCCTTAGGTCCATAGCCTAAAATCTGTTTCAGTCCAGAACTTAGCCTGGGTCCAGAACCCAAATTATCCTCAGGAACAGAACCTAAAATCTCTTTTAAGTCCAGAACTTAGCTTTGGTCCAGAACCCAAATTATTCTTAGGTTTAGAACCTAGAATTTCTTTTAAGTCTAGAACTTAGCTCGGGTCCAAAACCCAAATTATCCTATGGTGCAGAACCTAAAATCTCTTTTAAGTCCTGAACTTAGCTCGGGTCCAGAACCCAAATAATCCTTAGGCCCAGAACCTAAAATCTCTTTTATGTCCAGAACTTAGCCCGGGTCCAGAACCCAAATTATCCTTAGGTCCAAAACCTAAAATCTATTTTAAGTCCAGAACTTAGCCCGGTTCTAGAACCCAAATTGTCCTTAGGTCCAGAACCTAAAATATCTTTTATGTCCAGAACATAGCCCGGGTCCCAAACCCAAATTATCCTTAGGTCCATAACCGAAAATATCTTTTAAGTCTAGAACTTAGCACGGATTCAGAACCCAAATTATCCTATGGTCCAGAACCTAAAATCTCTTTTAAGTCCTGAACTTAGCTTGGGTCCAGAACCCAAATAATCCTTAGGCCCAAAACCTAAAATCTCTTTTAAGTCCAGAACTTAGCCCGAGTCCAGAACCCAAATTATCCTTAGGTCTTGATCCTCAAATCTCTTTTAATTCTGGAACTTAGCTCGGGTCTAGAACCCAAATTATCCTTAGGTCAAGAACCTAAAATATATATAAGTCCAGAACTTAGCCCGGTTCTAGAACCCAAATTGTCCTTAGGTCCAGAACCTAAAATATCTTTTAAGTCCATAACATAGCCCGGGTCCCAAACCCATATTATCCTTAGGTCCATAACCTAAAATATCTTTTAAGTCTAGAACTTAGCCCGGATTCAGAACCCAAATTATCCTATGGTCCAGAACCTAAAATCTCTTTTAAGTCCTGAACTTAGCTTGGGTCCAGAACCCAAATAATCCTTAGGCCCAAAACCTAAAATCTCTTTTAAGTCCAGAACTTAGCCCGAGTCCAGAACCCAAATTATCCTTAGGTCTTGATCCTCAAATCTCTTTTAATTCTGGAACTTAGCTCGGGTCTAGAACCCAAATTATCCTTAGGTCAAGAACCTAAAATATATATAAGTCCAGAACTTAGCCCGGTTCTAGAACCCAAATTGTCCTTAGGTCCAGAACCTAAAATATCTTATAAGTCCATAACATAGCCCGGGTCCTAAACCCATATTATCCTTAGGTCCATAACCTAAAATATCTTTTAAGTCTAGAACTTAGCCTGGATCCAGAACCCAAATTATTCCTTGGTCCAAAACCTAAAATCTCTTTTAAGTCCAAAACTTAGCTCGGGTCCATAACCCAAATTATCCTTAGGTCCAAAAAATAAAATCTCTTTTAATTCCAAAACTTAGCTCGGGTCCAAAACCCAAATTACCCTTAGCTACAGGACCAAAAATCTCTTTTAAGTCCAGAACTTGGCTCAGGTCCAGAACCCAAATTATCCTTAGGTTGAGAATCTAAAATCTCTTTTAAGTCCAGAACCTAGCCCGGGTCCAGAACCCAAATTATCCTTAAATGCAGAACCTAAAATCTCTTTTAAGTCTAGAACTTAGCTCGGGTCCGGAACCCAAATTATCCTTAGGTCCAGAACCTAAAATCTCTTTTAAGTACAGAACATAGCACGGGTCCAGAACCCAAATTATCCTTAGGTCCAGAACCTAAAATCTCTTTTAAGTCTAAAACTTAGCCCGGGACCAGAGCGCAAATTCTCTTTATGTAACACCCTCATACCCTATATAAGTACTATACATATACCTCGTATACATACAGTAAGTATATAAAGTATAAGAATGTCACTGTTCATTATAATTAAAAAAATCCTTACTTCTCAAAACAATCCAAATATATAGTAACAAAACATTTTAGTCAATATACAATATTAAAAAATTTTACATGCATGCATCACCTTCTAGTTGGTCTCGACAAACTCTTACTCTTCTTGTGGTAAAACGAAAGACTTCAGATCTACCATCTACTCACCTGCGCGATCAACACATCCGCGCTAAGCCCGAGAGCTTAGTAGTACAAATGAATAATATAAACATACAATACAGAAATTCTAACGTATATCCATATACTAACTTTAAGTACTGTTAGTTTCTTATCGTAGTTTCCCTTTTCAATTACACTTTACACATATCTCAACTAATCTCATATATTACATACATGCATACATATCAATAACGCCAACCACAATTCCATCACTACTACTCACAAGGAACATATCAATATACATATTACATAACATATTTCATAACATTTCATTTCCAATTAAGGCAACTATAGATTTCATCATTCATTCATTTCACGTTTCATAAACTACATCGAAAATCAAGACAGACCTGGGCCCAGAACATACTAATATGTTATTCAAAGTTCAGAGTTACTGCTTTGATCCATAATCACAATAATCAAGCCCGTAGGCAACATATATCATATCTCTATCCATGGATAGTGTAACAGACCCAGTCTCTTGGACCATCAACCCGACTAATCGAGAAGATCCTCAACCCGGCAAGACTGTTACTTTTCATATATTTCACATTTATAATTCATATAGTGTAACAGACCCAGTCTCTTGGACCATCAACTCAACAACGTGAGGAGATCCTCAACCCGGCTAGACTGTTAACACTTGTAACAGACCCAGTCTCTTGGACCATCAACTCAACAACTTGAGGAGATCCTCAACCCGGCTAGACTGTTACATTTCATATGTTATAGGCATGCCGTCAAATCCAGAACTCTGAAAGTTGAATTAACATATTAGACACAACTCTTTTCATTTATATCTTTGTACATTTCTTTCTCAATTCATTTCATATTCAAAACAGGCAACCATGCCTCAATTATAATTCATTTACATTCTCATAGCCAACACAATGGCTTCACATCTCATTTGATTCATCATAGCCAATCACAATGGCTTCACCTCTTATCATATTTCAATTCACATTATAGCACTTCATCATTCAAGTATACATAAACAATTATATTGAGCATATATCTTAAATTCATCATCATATAATCAACATGTCTATTTATTTCATTTCAATCATTATTACCAACCACAATTACAATACATTTCATCATTTCTCAAAACACATTAGCACAATTCATCATTACAATATTTATCATAACAAATTGCATTGTACATACCTATTTGAATGATCTTCATATCTTTCACATCATCCAATCATAACCTTAATCAAATTATATTGACAATATAGTAATTCACTTAACACATTTACAAACAAATGTGTTAAGTCTTAATTCATGTAAATAAGTGCAATCATATAAACTTTGTACTTACCTTAAAACCAACTTACACCACTCTATACACCTACTCTTCCAAGAATCCTCAACACTTAGATTAGGGCAATTCAACCTCTTCACAACCTAATCCAAAAGGAATATTAGCAAAATGACCATATGAATAGTAAATTCTGGTTTTAGACTAAATTTTATCCTTATTTTGAAAATTTGTATAAAATAATATACTTGACTAAAAACTCTAAAACTTTTACAGAACTTAATTTTACATCTTAAAATCATTCCTTTAAAATTTCAGATCAAACTGAACACAAAATCTTGGTCAAATAGTTCACCAAATCAGACTGCCCCAATTGCCCTGCATCCTGGCAGCAGTTCTAAACTTTGTGAATTCCATAAATTAAATTCAATCAACTTGGTTCCAAATTATTTTTCTCAAATACTAGACTCATTAAGAAACAACATATCCAAAATTCAATTGAATATAATTTTTCTACATTTTATTAAAAATCCCGAAATATAGCTGTCTCAGTTAAGGTACCTGCTGGAACAGGTCTAATAAAAATAATCTTTCCAAAATCATAACCATTCCAAAATCGAATCAACATATTTTTCAGTCATTCTAGACTCATATAGGCACAACATATCAAAAATTCACTTCAGGAACATTTTTCTATATTTAATTAAAAATCATACAAGTCACAGCCTTTACTAGTTGTAAAACAGAAAGAAATTCCACTAAACACAACTCTTGCTCTTCAATCACCAACACCAACCTAATTAAATCAAACATACTCCAACATACTACAATAATACAACCCTAATTTCAATTATCAACAATCAAACCTTCATACAACTTCAAATAAACCAAAGAAATCAAGAAAGAGAACTTACTTGGATTCTTAGCCAAATCTTCACTATCCACTTGAAAATCCTTAAGTATTTAGTGTAAATAAAAGCAAAATCACCTCCTTCTCTCTCTAGCTTCTCTCTCTCTCTCTCTCCCTCGACCAAAAAGAAGAAGAAGAAGAAGAACACGTTTTTCCTTTTCTTCTCTTCTTATTCTTATCTCCAATATATAATAATAATAATAATAATAATAATAACAATAATAATAAAAACAATAAATCTCCACCACACACTCTCTTCCAACCTTTGACTTTCTTTTCTCTTTTTCTTTTTTTCCTTATCATCATAATTATTAATTAATTAATTATAAAAATATATACATAACTCACTTTCCCTACACCACTTTATATCCCATGTATATGTGATGTATATGTATATATCTTTTATATGGTATTTATATTCCCATATTTCCTTATATATATATATATATCATCTTATAATATTTCCCCTTTTTACTTCCATTAAACATATACATTAACTCCAAATATAACAATAACTCCAAAACTTTTAGGGTATATTTTGGGATATTACAATTCTCTCCCCCTTAAATAATTTCGTCCTCGAAATTATCCAGCACAATAACAATTCATTTATAACAAAACACCATCTTAATTCATATGAAGATAATCGTATTCTTACATTATGATTTCATCAAATTACATAACTTTTACTCTTCCACTTTTAGTCAATCATCTTTTCCCAATTCACAACTCATCATTATATAGCTATATTTATCTTATTACTTTTTCAACAAAACACCCAAAATAACTCATTACATATCAAATAAATTTTCTTTTATACAATAATCAAATCATCTTATAATCTATAAATATACCATTCATCTATTACATTCAAGATATTTATCACTTCATCTTTTTATAGGCAATCTCTTAACTTTAATCTTGGAAATTATTGAATTCAATCTTACTATAGATTATCCTGTTATTACAATCACTTTTGAAAATAACCACTTATCAAACCTTGATTGATAACAATATTTTCATTTCTTATACTTAAATCCCTCTTTACCATGTTTTTCACTTAATATAATATCGATACAATCTTTATAAACTTACTTTACAGATAATCAACCTTTTTCCTTTCATTATCTTTAATAACTGATATATCATAATTCATTCATGTATCAGCATATCACTTCATATATACATTATCATATATATCTTATACTCTTAGCATAACTATACATATTAAATCTCGATAATAATTCACAATCTTAATGAATTCTAGATCAATTGATCTAGCTGTCATAAAATAACAACATTTCAATCTTATTCCATTCAAACCAACCATTAACTTATTTAAGCTTATCATCACATATCAATATACATAACACAATTCTATTAGGTCAAACTCATTCTCAACTTCTAATCTCTTAGGATCCATCTGTTCGACTCCTTACTAACAAATCACTTCAAATTATCTTTCAATATTCATATATATCTTCTGCTTTCAATAATAGCAGTGCAATCTCCCATAATTCTCATAATTCTCTCATACTATAATTATTACCCATAGTTCATTCACTTAACATTGTTTCCATCAATTAATTCATCTTATAACAAAAATATATTCAGTATCATTTTCAATCACATCTCATAAATTTCTCCCATTTATCATATTCTCACATTATCATACCATTACTATGTTTACATAATCACTTTTTATTCATTCTTCACAATTCAAGACATTTACACGGTTCTCTTCTCTATCCATATTTTTCATAATTATAAACAAATTTCTAACATAGAATTGATAAGATACCACTTTACCAATCACAACTCCTAACCATATCTCTTGAAACAAAATTATCAATCTCACCCACATAATACTACAATCATATCACCTTAGGCCCAAATCTGCTGATAACAAAATTAACCAGCCAATTACACTAAACAAATTATATAGCCAGAGTATATTAATAGTCACATATGTAGTTTATAAATCAATATTGTTCCTCTATTATTCTTCTTCAAACATTTCCAACTATCTCAAAAGTTGACATAATTCAACTTTGTCTCCAAAACAATTTGTTCTTGATCATATGATTATCATTAGCCTAACTCACATCAACAATATTACTTATAACACTTATGTGTACAACATTCAATCATATACAAACTTTATACAACTTCCATTTCTAACCTATCTCTTATAAAACTTTTCATACATTATACTTTCCATCTTTATTAAACACATATACATATAATATATTTCCACAAGCATAATCCTTCAACCAGAAAGCATTATATGATAGTCTAGCTCAGTTATTATCATAACAATTTCATCGTCCAGTGTTACTCGAGTCCTTTTTCACTTTCCATTTCAATCCATAGTCTAACTCTTCACAAATCAAAACTTAATTTCTCATAGATCCACTAATACATGCCATATCATTCTTCATACCACTATACAAATAATTATACCACATTCACATTCATAGGTCACGTTCACAATGTGACTTGCTTTCATATTTCTTACACTTTACAATTATATTCATATCAAATAGCTCATTCCACACTTTCTATACATGTATACATATAATCATGCAATTATATTTAATTCCTCTTTTTCATACCATCAATACACATTTAACATTTATTACTTTTCATTGAACAACACCATTTTCATCCCTTTTTACATGACTTAAATTATTTATCAACTCAACACATATATATACTCTAACAATGATAATACTTCACAAAATCTTAATCACATTACTAAGGTGACATCTCTCTCACATTTATTTTTAATTGCAGTTAGTATACCATCTTTATATCCATTTGTTTACCATTCAATATTTATATATATCTCACATATTTATACATATGTCCCTTACATCCAATCATATACACATCGCCCATTAATACCTATAAAATTTCCAAATTTCGTTATCACAAATCTCAATTTCTTGAACTAACATTGCTCAATCCAATTCTCACTATTAATATTATCACATGACCTAACTTTGCACAAGTTTATCAATGCAAGAGTACTCATTCTCAACACTAATAGATATGTAGTTGTATAGGTTACAAACACGCAATACTATGCGTACATTACACTTTCAAGTGATCAACTCAATCCTTGATCACTAGCATCTTACATCCCATTATCACCTTCCAAGTAGTCAACCTTATCATGATTACTTCATCACTTGCCAACTTTTAGTTCATCAAATTACATATCTGTAAGTCATTCTTAATATGCAAAAATTTTCATTCCACATAACTCATATACGTACTATACATTAAACTTTCGATATTTAAATAATCTTTATCCGAATTCCGTTAACATTATAAATTCTCCTCTTACTACTTTGCTTAAACTTCAATTTACTCATCTCGTTTTATTAATATAAACTTAAGAAAACATCTTATATATACATACTACAAAGCAACATCAAAATATATCCTTTTTACAATCATTAAAGCTCATTTCAAAAATCCAAATGTTACACATTATCACCATTAACATGAGCTTTAACAATACTCAAGCATATTATATTCCTACCATTCAAACCACAATGTTTACATTAAATTAACAATACTAACAACACCATTTTATCTCCTTGCTTAACCCCTATCATCTTTTTTTTTTTTTTTAAATCTTAACTTTACATATTCAAACCTTAAGTTATCACACTTTGACTATATCAATCAACTCATTCAATATTCCACCATACTCTCTTCATTATAATTACATATCCATCCATATTATCCATCAACAATATTTCCTCTCCCTTGCAATCCAAACATAAGCTTTATTAGAAAGAGATTCAAATAGTAGAGGAAAGATTACATACTTTGATTTTGATTTTGTTTTTAATTCATTTTTAACTTTATTTTCCTGATCATTTCTTTATATTATAATCATATTTCAAAATTTTTTTCCTCAAGGAAACTACCATTCTTTAATTTATCACTTAAACTTACATAAATTTTTCCATCTCATTGCTTTCTTTAAATTTCCATTCATATAGAACTTCATCCACACATTATTATCCATTTCATACAATTCAATACATTTCAATTCATATAATACCACATTCGAGACCAACCTAGATGTTAATGCATATGCATGTATCAAAAATTTCATTCTTTTCATTTTCATTCATCATCATTTTTCTTTTTAAAACATTTCTTTTTAAATTTACTTAGGCCGAGAATCTCGAACCTAAGCTCTGATACCAAAATAATTGTAACACCCTCATACCCTATATAAGTACTATACATATACCTCGTATACATACAGTAAGTATATAAAGTATAAGAATGTCACTGTTCATTATAATTAAAAAAAAATCCTTACTTCTCAAAACAATCCAAATATATAGTAACAAAACATTTTAGTCAATATACAATATTAAAAAATTTTACATGCATGCATCACCTTCTAGTTGGTCTCGACAAACTCTTACTCTTCTTGTGGTAAAACGAAAGACTTCAGATCTACCATCTACTCACCTGCGCGATCAACACATCCGCGCTAAGCCCGAGAGCTTAGTAGTACAAATGAATAATATAAACATACAATACAGAAATTCTAACGTATATCCATATACTAACTTTAAGTACTGTTAGTTTCTTATCGTAGTTTCCCTTTTCAATTACACTTTACACATATCTCAACTAATCTCATATATTACATACATGCATACATATCAATAACCCCAACCACAATTCCATCACTACTACTCACAAGGAACATATCAATATACATATTACATAACATATTTCATAACATTTCATTTCCAATTAAGGCAACTATAGATTTCATTATTCATTCATTTCACGTTTCATAAACTACATCGAAAATCAAGACAGACCTGGGCCCAGAACACACTAATATGTTATTCAAAGTTCAGAGTTACTGCTTTGATCCATAATCACAATAATCAAGCCCGTAGGCAACATATATCATATCTCTATCCATGGATAGTGTAACAGACCCAGTCTCTTGGACCATCAACCCGACTAATCGAGAAGATCCTCAACCCGGCAAGACTGTTACTTTTCATATATTTCACATTTATAATTCATATAGTGTAACAGACCCAGTCTCTTGGACCATCAACTCAACAACGTGAGGAGATCCTCAACCCGGCTAGACTGTTAACACTTGTAACAGACCCAGTCTCTTGGACCATCAACTCAACAACTTGAGGAGATCCTCAACCCGGCTAGACTGTTACATTTCATATGTTATAGGCATGCCGTCAAATCCAGAACTCTGAAAGTTGAATTAACATATTAGACACAACTCTTTTCATTTATATCTTTGTACATTTCTTTCTCAATTCATTTCATATTCAAAACAGGCAACCATGCCTCAATTATAATTCATTTACATTCTCATAGCCAACACAATGGCTTCACATCTCATTTGATTCATCATAGCCAATCACAATGGCTTCACCTCTTATCATATTTCAATTCACATTATAGCACTTCATCATTCAAGTATACATAAACAATTATATTGAGCATATATCTTAAATTCATCATCATATAATCAACATGTCTATTTATTTCATTTCAATCATTATTACCAACCACAATTACAATACATTTCATCATTTCTCAAAACACATTAGCACAATTCATCATTACAATATTTATCATAACAAATTGCATTGTACATACCTATTTGAACGATCTTCATATCTTTCACATCATCCAATCATAACCTTAATCAAATTATATTGACAATATAGTAATTCACTTAACACATTTACAAACAAATGTGTTAAGTCTTAATTCATGTAAATAAGTGCAATCATATAAACTTTGTACTTACCTTAAAACCAACTTACACCACTCTATACACCTACTCTTCCAAGAATCCTCAACACTTAGATTAGGGCAATTCAACCTCTTCACAACCTAATCCAAAAGGAATATTAGCAAAATGACCATATGAATAGTAAATTCTGGTTTTAGACTAAATTTTATCCTTATTTTGAAAATTTGTATAAAATAATATACTTGACTAAAAACTCTAAAATTTTTACAGAACTTAATTTTACATCTTAAAATCATTCCTTTAAAATTTCAGATCAAACTGAACACAAAATCTTGGTCAAATAGTTCACCCAAACAGACTGCCCCAATTTCCCTGCATCCTGGCAGCAGTTCTAAACTTTGTGAATTCCATAAATTAAATTCAATCAACTTGGTTCCAAATTATTTTTCTCAAATACTAGACTCATTAAGAAACAACATATCCAAAATTCAATTGAATATAATTTTTCTACATTTTATTAAAAATCCCGAAATATAGCTGTCTCAGTTAAGGTACCTGCTGGAACAGGTCTAATAAAAATAATCTTTCCAAAATCATAACCATTCCAAAATCGAATCAACATATTTTTCAGTCATTCTAGACTCATATAGGCACAACATATCAAAAATTCACTTCAGGAACATTTTTCTATATTTAATTAAAAATCATACAAGTCACAGCCTTTACTAGTTGTAAAACAGAAAGAAATTCCACTAAACACAACTCTTGCTCTTCAATCACCAACACCAACCTAATTAAATCAAACATACTCCAACATACTACAATAATACAACCCTAATTTCAATTATCAACAATCAAACCTTCATACAACTTCAAATAAACCAAAGAAATCAAGAAAGAGAACTTACTTGGATTCTTAGCCAAATCTTCACTATCCACTTGAAATCCTTAAGTATTTAGTGTAAATAAAAGCAAAATCACCTCCTTCTCTCTCTAGCTTCTCTCTCTCTCTCTCTCCCTCGACCAAAAAGAAGAAGAAGAAGAAGAACACGTTTTTCCTTTTCTTCTCTTCTTATTCTTATCTCCAATATATATAATAATAATAATAATAATAATAACAATAATAATAAAAACAATAAATCTCCACCACACACTCTCTTCCAACCTTTGACTTTCTTTTCTCTTTTTCTTTTTGTCCTTATCATCATAATTATTAATTAATTAATTATAAAAATATATACATAACTCACTTTCCCTACACCACTTTATATCCCATGTATATGTGATGTATATGTATATATCTTTTATATGGTATTTATATTCCCATATTTCCTTATATATATATATCATCTTATAATATTTCCCCTTTTTACTTCCATTAAACATATACATTAACTCCAAATATAACAATAACTCCAAAACTTTTAGGGTATATTTTGGGATATTACAATTCTCTCCCCCTTAAATAATTTCGTCCTCGAAATTATCCAGCACAATAACAATTCATTTATAACAAAACACCATCTTAATTCATATGAAGATAATCGTATTCTTACATTATGATTTCATCAAATTACATAACTTTTACTCTTCCACTTTTAGTCAATCATCTTTTCCCAATTCACAACTCATCATTATATAGCTATATTTATCTTATTACTTTTTCAACAAAACACCCAAAATAACTCATTACATATCAAAGAAAGTTAAGAGATTGCCTATAAAAAGATGAAGTGATAAATATCTTGAATGTAATAGATGAATGGTATATTTATAGATTATAAGATGATTTGATTCTCTTTTAGGTCAAGAACTTAGTTCTGGTCCAGAACCCAAATTATTCTTAGGTTTAGAACCTACAATATCTTTTAAGTCTAGAACTTAACTCGGTTATAGAACCCAAATTATCCTATGGTCTAGAACCTAAAATCTCTTTTATGTCCAGAACTTAGCTCGGGTCCAGAACCAAATAATCCTTAGGCCCAGAACCTAAAATCTCTTTTAAGTCTAGCACTTAGCTACGGTCCAGAACCCAAATTATCCTTAGGTCCATAGCCTAAAATCTATTTTCAGTCCAGAACCTAGCCCTGGTCCAGAACCCATATTATCCTCAGGTCCAGAACCTAAAATCTCTTTTAAGTCCAGAACTTAGCTTTGGTCCAGAACCCAAATTATTCTTAGGTTTAGAACCTTGAATTTCTTTTAAGTCTAGAACTTAGCACGGGTCCAAAACCCAAATTATCCTATGGTCCAGAACCTAAAATCACTTTTAAGTCGTGAACTTAGCTTGGGTCCAGAACCCAAACCATCCTTAGGCCCAGAACCTAAAATCTCTTTTAGTCCAGAACTTAGCCCGGGTCCAGAACCCAAATTATCCTTAGGTCTTGATCCTCAAATCTCTTTTAATTCTAGAACTTGGCTCGGGTCTAGAACCCAAATTATCCTTTGGTCCAAAACCTAAAATCTATTTTAAGTCCAGAACTTAGCCCGGTTCTAGAACCCAAATTGTCCTTAGGTCCAGAACCTAAAATATCTTTTAAGTCCAGAACATAGCCCGGGTGCTAAACCCAAATTATCCTTAGGTCCATAACCTAAAATATCTTTTAAGTCTAGAACTTAGCCCTGATCCAGAACCCAAATTATCCTATGGTCCAGAACCTAAAATCTCTTTTAAGTCCTGAACTTAGCTTGGGTCCAGAACCCAAATGATCCTTAGGCCCAGAACCTAAAATCTCTTTTAAGTCCAAAACTTAGCCCAGGTCCAGAACCCAAATTATCCTTAGGTCTTGATCCTCAAATCTCTTTTAATTCTAGAACTTAGCTCGGGTCTAGAACCCAAATTATCCTTAGGTCCAGAACCTAAAATCAATTTAAAGTCCAGAACTTAGCCCGGTTCTAGAACCCAAATTGTCCTTAGCTCTAGGACCTAAAATATCTTTTAAGTCGAGAACATAGCCCGGGTCCCAAACCCATATTATCCTTAGGTCCATAAACTAAAATATCTTTTAAGTCTAGAACTTATCCCGGATCTAGAACCCAAATTATGCTTTGGTCCATAACCTAAAATCTCTTTAAAGTCCAAAACTTAGCTCGAATCCAGAACCCAAATTATCCTTAGGTCCAGAATGTAAAATCTCTTTTAAGTCCAAAACTTAGCTCGGTTCTAGAACCCAAATTACCGTTAGCTCCAGAACCAAAAATCTCTTTTAAGTCCAGAACTTGGCTCAGGTCCAGAAACCAAATCATCCTTAGGTCGAGAACCTAAAATCGATTTTAAGTCCAGAACCTACCCCGGGTCCAGAAACCAAATTATCCTTAAATCCAGAACCTAAAATCTCTTTTAAGTCTAGAACTTAGCTCGGGTTCAGAACCCAAATTATCCTTAGGTCCAGAACCTAAAATCTCTTTTAAGTACAAAACTTAGCGCGGGTCCAGAACCCAAATTATCCTTAGGTCCAGAACCTAAAATCCCTTTTAAGTCTAGAACTTAGCTCGGGTCCAGAACCCAAATTGTCCTTAGGTCCAGAACCTAAATTCTCTTTTAAGTACAGAACTTAGCGCGGGTCCAGAACCAAACTTATCCTTAGGTCCAGAGCCTAAAATCTCTTTTAAGTCCAGAACTTAGCCCGGGTCCAGAACGCGAATTCTCTTTAGGTCCATAACCTAAAATCTTTTTTTAATTCCAGAACTTAGCTCGGGACCATAACCCAAATTATCCTTAAGTCTGGAACCGAAAATCTCTTTTAAGTACAGAACTTAACTCGGTTCCAGAACCCAAATTATCCCATGGTCCAGAACCTAAAATTTCTTTTAAGTCCAGAACTTAGCTCGGGTCTAGAACCCAAATAATCGTTAGGCCCAGAACCTAAAATTTTTTTAAGTCCAGAACTTTGCGCGGGTCCAGAACCCAAATTATCCTTAGGTCCAGAACCTAAAATCTCTTTTAAGTCCAGAACTTAGCTCAGGCCCAGAACCCAAATTATCCTTAGGTCTAGAACCTAAAATCTCTTTTAAGTCTAGAACTTAGCTCCGGTCCAGAACCCAAATTATCCTTAGGTCCATAACATAAAATCTGATTTAAGTCCAGAACTTAGCCCTGGTCCAGAAACCAAATTATCCTCAGGTCCAGAACCTAAAATCTCTTTTAAGTCCAGAACTTAGCCCAGGTTCAGAACCCAAATTATCATTAGGTCCTGATCCTCAAATCTCTTTAAATTCTAGAACTTAGCTCGGGTCAAGAACCCAAATTATCCTTAAGTCCAGAACCTAAAACCTCTTTTAATTCCAGAACTTAGACCGGGTCTAGAACCCAAATTCTCCTTAGGTCCAGAACCTAAAATATCTTTTAAGTCCAGAAGATAGCCCGGGTCTCGAAGCTAAATTATCCTTATGTCCATACCTAAAGTATCTTTTAAGTATAGAACTTAGCCCGGATCCAGAACCTAAATTATCCTTAGGTCCATAACCTAAAATCTCTTTTAAGTCCAAAACTTAGCTCGAGTCCAAAACCCAAAATATCCTTAGGCCCAACAACTAAAATCTCTTTTAAGTCCTGAACTTAGCTCGGGTCCAGAACCCAAATTATCCTTAGCTCCAGAACCAAAAATCTCTTTTAAGTCCAGAACTTAACTCGGTTCCAGAACCCAAATTATCCTTAGATCGTGAACCTAAAATCTCTTTTAAGTCCAAAACTTAACCTGGGTCCAGAACCTAAATTATCCTTAAGTCCAGAACCTAAAATCTATTTTAAGTACAGAACTTAACGAGGGTCTAGAACCCAAAATTTACTTAGGTCCAGAACCTAAAATCTCTTTTAAGTCCAATACTTAGCCCGGGTCCAGAATCCAAAATATCCTTAGGTCCAGAACCTAAAATCTCTTTTAAGTCCAGAACTTAGCCTGGATTCAGAACCAAAATTATCCTTAGGTCCAGAACCTAAAATCACTTTTAAGTCCAGAACTTATCCCGGGACCAGAAACCAAATTATCTTAAGGTCCATAACCTAAAATCTCTTTTAAGTCCAGAACTTAGCCCGGGTCCAGAACCCAAATTATCCTTAGGTCCTGATCCTGAAATCTCTTTTAATTCTAGAACTTAGCTCGGTCTAGAACCCAAATTATAGTTAGGTCTAGAACCTAAAATCACTTTTAAGTCTAGAACTTTGCCCGGGTCTAGAACCCAAAATATACTTAGGTCCAGAACCTAAAATCTCTTTTAAGTCCAGAACTTAGCCCGGGTCCAGAACCCAAATTATCCTTAAGTCCAGAACCTAAAATCACTTTTAAGTCCAGAACTTATCCCGGGTCCAGAATCCAAATTATCTTAAGGTCCATAACCTAAAATCTCTTTTAAGTCCAGAACTTAGCCCGGGTCCATAACCCAAATTATCCTTAGGTCCTGATCCTGAAATCTCTTTTAATTCTAGAACTTAGCTCGGGTCTAGAACCCAAATTATAGTTAGGTCCAGAACCTAAAATCACTTTTAAGTCTAGAACTTTGCCGGGTCTAGAACCCAAAATATACTTAGGTCCAGAACCTAAAATCTCTTTTAAGTCCAGAACATAGCCCGGGTCCAGAACCCAAATTATCCTTAAGTCCAGAACCTAAAATCACTTTTAAGTCCAGAACTTATCCCAAGTCCAGAACCAAAATTATCTTAAGGTCCATAACCTAAAATCTCTTTTAAGTCGAGAACTTAGCCCGGGTCCAGAACCCAAATTATCCTTAGGTGCTGATCCTGAAATCTCTTTTAATTCTAGAACTTAGCCCGGGTCTAGAACCCAAAATATGCTTAGGTTCAGAACCTAAAATCTCTTTTAAGTCCAGAACTTAGCCCGGGTCCAGAACCCAAATTATCCTTAAGTCCAGAACCTAAAATCACTTTTAAGTCCAGAACTTATCCCGGGTCCAGAATCCAAATTATCTTAAGGTCCATAACCTAAAATCTCTTTTAAGTCCAGAACTTAGCCCGGGTCCATAACCCAAATTATCCTTAGGTCCTGATCCTGAAATCTCTTTTAATTCTAGAACTTAGCTCGGGTCTAGAACCCAAATTATAGTTAGGTCCAGAACCTAAAATCACTTTTAAGTCTAGAACTTTGCCGGGTCTAGAACCCAAAATATACTTAGGTCCAGAACCTAAAATCTCTTTTAAGTCCAGAACATAGCCCGGGTCCAGAACCCAAATTATCCTTAAGTCCAGAACCTAAAATCACTTTTAAGTCCAGAACTTATCCCAAGTCCAGAACCAAAATTATCTTAAGGTCCATAACCTAAAATCTCTTTTAAGTCGAGAACTTAGCCCGGGTCCAGAACCCAAATTATCCTTAGGTGCTGATCCTGAAATCTCTTTTAAGTCCAGAACTTAGCCCGGGTCCAGAACCCAAATTATCCTTAAGTCCAGAACCTAAAATCACTTTTAAGTCCAGAACTTATCCCGGGTCCAGAATCCAAATTATCTTAAGGTCCATAACCTAAAATCTCTTTTAAGTCCAGAACTTAGCCCGGGTCCATAACCCAAATTATCCTTAGGTCCTGATCCTGAAATCTCTTTTAATTCTAGAACTTAGCTCGGGTCTAGAACCCAAATTATAGTTAGGTCCAGAACCTAAAATCACTTTTAAGTCTAGAACTTTGCCGGGTCTAGAACCCAAAATATACTTAGGTCCAGAACCTAAAATCTCTTTTAAGTCCAGAACATAGCCCGGGTCCAGAACCCAAATTATCCTTAAGTCCAGAACCTAAAATCACTTTTAAGTCCAGAACTTATCCCAAGTCCAGAACCAAAATTATCTTAAGGTCCATAACCTAAAATCTCTTTTAAGTCGAGAACTTAGCCCGGGTCCAGAACCCAAATTATCTTTAGGTGCTGATCCTGAAATCTCTTTTAATTCTAGAACTTAGCCCGGGTCTAGAACCCAAAATATGCTTAGGTTCAGAACCTAAAATCTCTTTTAAGTCCAGAACTTAGCCCGGGTCCAGCACCTAAAATATCCTTAGGTCCAGAACCTAAAATCTCTTTTAAGTCCAGAACTTAGCCCGGGTCCAGAACCTAAAATCACATTTACGTCCAGAACTTATCCCGGGTCCAGAACCTAAATTATCTTAAGGTCCATAACCTAAAATCTCTTTTAAGTCCAGAACTTAGCCCGGATCCAGAACCCAAATTATCCTTAGGTCCATAACCTAAAATCTCTTTTATGTCCAGAACTTAGCTCGGGTCTAGAACCCAAATTATCCTTAGCTCCAGAACCTAAAATCACTTTTAATTCCAGAACTTAGCCTGGGTCCAGAACCCAAATTATCCTTAGGTCCTGATCCTCAAATATCTTTTAATTCTAGAACTTAACTCGGGTCTAGAACCCAAATTATACTTAGGTCCAGAACCTAAAATCACTTTTAAGTCCAGAACTTAGCCCGGGTCCAGAACCCAAAATATCCTTAGGTCCAGAACCTAAAATCTCTTTTAAGTCCAAAACTTAGCCCGAGTCCAGAACCCAAATTATCCTTAGGTCCAGAACCTAAAATCTCTTTTAAGTCTAGAAATTAGCGAGGGTCCAAAACCCAAATTATCCATATGTCCAGAACCTAAAATCTCTTATAAGTCTAGAACTTAACCCGGGTCCAGAACCAAAAATCTCTTTTAAGTGTAGAACTTAGCTCGGGTCCAGAACTAATCCTCGCTAAGTCCTTAGGTCCAGAACCTAAAATCTCTTTTAAGTATAGAACTTAGCGCGGGTCCAGAACCCAAATTATCCATAGGTCCAGAACCTAAAATCTCTTTTAAGTCCAGAACATAGCCAGGGTCCAGAACCCAAATTATCCTTAGGTCCATAACCTAAAATATCTTTTAAGTCAGAACATGGCCCGGGTCCAGAACCCAAATTATCCTTAAGTCCATAACCTAAATTTTGTTTTAAGTCGATAACTTATCTCGGGACCATAACCCAAATTATCCTTAGGTCTAGAACCTAAAATCTCTTTTATGTACAAAAGTTAGCTTGGGTCCAGAACCCAAATTATCATTAGGTCCAGAACCTAAAATATCTTTTAAGTCCAGAACTTAGCGCGGGTCCAGAACCCAAATTATCCTTAGGTCCAGAACCTAAAATCTCTTTTAAGTCCAGAACTTAGCTCAAGTCCTGAACCCAAATTATCCTTAGGTCCAGAACCTAAAATCTCTTTTAAGTCTAGAACTTAGCTTTGGTCCGAAACCAAAATTATCCTTAGGTCCATAACCTAAAATCCTTTTTAAGTCTAGAACTTAGCCCGGGTCCATAACCCAAATTATCCTCAGGTCCAGAACCTAAAATCTCTTTTAAGTCCAGAACTTAGCTCTGGTCCAGAACCCAGCTCTGGTCCAGAACCCAAATTATTCTTAGGTTTAGAACCTACAATTTCTTTTAAGTCTAGAACTTAACTCGGTTCCAGAACCCAAATTATCCTATGGTCTAGAACCTAAAATCTCTTTTAAGTCCAGAACTTAGCTCGGATCCAGAACCAAATAATCCTTAGGCCCAGAACCTAAAATCTCTTTTAAGTCCAGTACTTAGCTACGGTCCAGAACCCAAATTATCCTTAGGTCCATAGCCTAAAATCTATTTTCAGTCCAAAACTTAGCCCTAGTCCAGAACCCATATTATCCTCAGGTCCAGAACCTAAAATCTCTTTTAAGTCCAGAACTTAGCTTTGGTCCAGAACCCAAATTATTCTTAGGTTTAGAACCTAGAATTTCTTTTAAGTCTAGAACTTAGCTCGTGTCCAAAACACAAATTATCCTATGGGCCAGAACCTAAAATCACTTTTAAGTCCTGAACTTAGCTCGGGTCCAGAACCCAAACCATCCTTAGGTCCAGAACCTAAAATTTCTTTTAAGTCCAAAACTTAGCCCGGGTCCAGAACCCAAATTATCCTTAGGTCTTGATCCTCAAATCTCTTTTAATTCTAGAACTTGGCTCGGGTCTAGTACCCAAATTATCCTTAGCTCCAAAACCTAAAATCTATTTTAAGTCTAGAACTTAGCCCGGTTCTAGAACCCAAATTGTCCTTAGGTTCAGAACTTAAAATATCTTTTAAGTCCATAACATAGCCCGGGTGTCAAACCCAAATTATCCTTAGGTCCATAACCTAAAATATCTTTTAAGCCTAGAACTTGGCCCGTATCCAGAACGCAAATTATCCTATGGTCCAGAACCTAAAATCTCTTTTAATTCCTGAACTTTGCTTGGGTCCAGAACCCCGAATAATCCTTAGGCCCAGAACCTAAAATCTCTTTTAAGTCCAGAACTTAGCCCGAGTCCAGAACCCAAATTATCCTTAGGTCTTGATCGTCAAATCTCTTTTAATTCTAGAACTTAGCTCGGGTATAAAACATAAATTATCCTTAGGTCCAGAACCTAAAATCAATTTTAAGTCCAAAACTTAGCCCGGTTCTAGAACCCAAATTGTCCTTAGGTCCAGAACCTAAAATATCTTTTAAGTCGAGAACATAGCCCAGGTCCCAAACCCATATTATCCTTAGGTCCATAACCTAAAATATCTTTTAAGTCTAGAACTTATCCCGGATCTAGAACCCAAATTATCCTTTGGTCCAGAACCTAAAATCTCTTTAAAGTCCAAAACTTAGCTCGGGTCCAGAACCCAAATTATCCTTAGTTCCGGAAAGTAAAATCTCTTTTAAGTCCAAAACTTAGCTCGGGTCCAAAACCCAAATTACCCTTAGCTCCAGCACCAAAATTCTCTTTTTAGTCCAGAACTTGGCTCAGGTCCAGAACCCAAATTATCCTTAGGTCGAGAATCTAAAATAGATTTTAAGTCCAGAACCTATCCCGGGTCCAGAACCCAAATTATCCTTAAATCCAGAACCTAAAATCTCTTTTAAGTCTAGAACTTAGCTCGGGTTCAGAACCCAAATTATCCTTAGGTCCAGAACCTAAAATCTCTTTTAAGTACAAAACTTAGCGCGGGTCCAGAACCCAAATTATCCTTAGGTCCATAACCTAAAATCCCTTTTAGGTATAGAACTTAGCTCGGGTCCAGAACCCAAATTATCCTTAGGTCCAGAACCTAAATTCTCTTTTAAGTACAAAACTTAGCGCGGGTCCAGAACCCAACTTATCCTTAGGTCCAGAACCTAAAATCTCTTTTAAGTCCAGAACTTAGCCTGGGTTCAGAACGCAAATTCTCTTTAGTTCCATAACCTAAAATCTTTTTTAAGTCCAGAACTTAGCTCGGGACCATAACCCAAATTATCCTTAAGTCTGGAGCCGAAAATCTCTTTTAAGTACAGAACTTAACTCGGTTCCAGAACCCTAATTATCCCATGGTCCAGAACCTAAAATCTCTTTTAAGTCCAGAACTTAGCTCGGGTCCAGAACCCAAATAATCGTTAGGCCCAGAACCTAAAATTTCTTTTAAGTCCAGAACTTAGCGCGGGTCCAGAACCTAAATTATCCTTAGGTCCAGAACCTAAAATCTCTTTTAAGTCCAGAACTTAGCTCGGGCCCAGAACCCAAATTATCCTTAGGTCTAGAACCTAAAATCTCTTTTAGGTCTAGAACTTAGCTCCTGTCCAGAACCCAAATTATCCTTAGGTCCATAACATAAAATTTGATTTAAGTCCAGAACTTAGCCCAGGTCCAGAAACCAAATTATCCTCAGGTCCAGAACTTAAAATCTCTTTTAAGTCTAGAACTTAGCCCAAGTCCAAAACCCAAATTATCCTTAGGTCCTGATCCTCAAATCTCTTTTAATTCTAGAACTTAGCTCGGGTCAAGAACCCAAATTATCCTTAAGTCCAGAACCTAAAACCTCTTTTAAGTCCAGAACTTAGACAGGGTCTAGAACCCAAATTATCCTTAGGTCCAGAACCTAAAATATCTTTTAAGTCCAAAACATAGCCCGGGTCTCGAAGCTAAATTATCCTTATGTCCATACCTAAAATATCTTTTAAGTCTAGAACTTAGCCCGGATCCAGAACCCAAATTATCCTTAGGTACATAACCTAAAATCTCTTTTAAGTCCAAAACTTAGCTCTAGTCCAGAACCCAAAATATCCTTAGGCCCAAAAACTAAAATCTCTTTTAAGTCCTGAACTTAGCTCGGGTCCAGAACCCAAATTATCCTTAGGTCGTGAACCTAAAATCTCTTTTAAGTCCAAAACTTAGCCCGGGTGCAGAACCCAAAATATCCTTAGGTCCAGAACCTAAAATCTCTTTTAAGTCCAGAACTTAGCCTGGGTTCAGAACCAAAATTATCCTTAGGTCCAGAACCTAAAATCACTTTTAAGTCCAGAACTTATCCCGGGTCCAGAAACCAAATTATCTTAAGGTCCATAACCTAAAATCTCTTTTAAGTCCAGAACTTAGCCCGGGTCCCGAACCCAAATTATCTGTAACACCCCTATATCCCGAATACGTACCAAGCATGCTTAAATGATCGTAGTATCCGTATACTGAATATAGGAAATGCCACAGTTTTAAAATGATACATAACAATTTCCTTTGTAAGTAATTGAAACCAACTCAAACATTTTAAAAGAAATCCAAATGACACCATTATATATATACATATAAAATTTTTATTAATACACAACGGAAGTTATTACAAATAGGTTAAAAACCAAAATTTATAAAATGTAGAATATATATACATGATTGGCAGCTCTTCTCTGATCTTTAAATCCCAACATAAACTCTTCAAGGTCTACTCTCACTTGGTCTCGAGGAGCTCTCAGGTTCAACTCTGTTACCTGCGTGATCAAACACTATCGCGCTAAGCCAACGGCTTAGTAGTACAAGATATAATAACATTATACTAAAATGCAATGTCACAATCAATTACATACATCATTCAAAAGCATATCACCCTTTCGATATATTACTTTGTTCAATGTCATATTAACAATTCTACTATAGCACCATTCATCATATTCATTCAAATTCATCATTATAGCCCATAACCATAACTTCATATACGAACCCTCCCCCAACCAGGTCGGTTGCCCTCTAATTCCAAGGGTCCGCAGGAGGCAGATAGGCACGTATAAAACTATCAGTAACGTACCTTTCCCCAACCAGGTCGGTTGTCCAAGTTCGGTTGCCCATCCCAATGGGTCCGCATGGTTCCGCAGGAGGCAAATAGGTACGTACAATACTAACTGTATCGAACCTTTCCCCAACCAGGTCGGTAGTCCAAGCTCGGTTGCCCAACTCACTGGGTCCGCATGGTTCCGCAGGAGACGGATAGGTTCGTTCAACAATCTTTAACATTTCATTTCATCATAGTATACAACATCAATTACACTATCTAAACACACATATTATTATTCAATCATATCATCAAGGCATGCTTCAATCATATCATTCACATTTCTTTATGTCTCAATTCATATTATGCATATAGCATCTCAAAGTACATTTTCCATATAACACATTATCATTTACAATATTCCCCAACCAGGTCGGTTGTCCAAATTAACAAAGGAAAACAAGAGAGTACTTACCTTAAATGAAGAAATTTCACAAATCTCTAACCAAATCCCTTGATTCCTTCTTCAATTTGGTTCTAGCATCAAGCACACCTCTCTTGCTCTCTCTTTTCTTCAATGGCCGGCACACACATGAGAAGAGAAGAAGAATGATTACAAGTCAACCATTTCTTCTTCTTTAATTCTCCACCACACAATTTAACAAAACAATTACTTAAATGCCCTTCATCCATTTAATTAACCTTTTGTCTCATATGTGCCCATTTAAGTAATTTCACAAATCTCAAATAAATATCCTCTTGCATTGACTCTCTATTTGACTTATGTATATGTTAGTTATGTCATCATATAAACAACATATAAACTTGTCTCTAAACCCTCTTTTTTTTCCAAAACACATATACATATACATTCTCTTCTCAACTTCTTTTCTTAACACATAACATATACATTCAATACAATTATAATAACAACATAACCAATACTTCTAGGGCATATATGGGGATATTACATTATCCTTAGGTCCTGATCCTCAAATCTCTTTTAATTCTAGTACTTAGCTCGGGTCTAGAACCCAAATTATAGTTAGGTCTAGAACCTAAAATCACTTTTAAGTCCAGAACTTAGCCCGGGTCTAGAACCCAAAATATACTTAGGTCCAGAACCTAAAATCTCTTTTAAGTCCAGAACTTAGCCCGGGTCCAGAATCCAAATTATCCTTAGGTCCAGAACTTAAAATCACTTTTAAGTCCAGAACTTATCCCAAGTCCAGAACCCAAATTATCTTAAGGTCCATAACCTAAAATCTCTTTTAAGTCGAGAACTTAGCCCGGGTCCAGAACCCAAATTATCCTTAGGTGCTGATCCTCAAATCTCTTTTAATTCTAGAACTTAGCCCGGGTGTAGAACCCAAAATATCCTTAGGTTCACAACCTAAAATCTCTTTTAAGTCCAGAACTTAGCCCGGGTCCAGCACCTAAAATATCCTTAGGTCCATAACCTAAAATCTCTTTTAAGTCCAGAACTTAGCCCGGGTCCAGAACCTAAAATCACTTTTAAGTCCAGAACCTATCCCGGTTCCAGAACCTAAATTATCTTAAGGTCCATAACCTAAAATCTCTTTTAAGTCCAGAACTTAGCCCGGGTCCAGAACCCAAATTATCCTTAGGTCCATAACCTAAAATCTCTTTTATGTCCAGAACTTAGCCCGGGTCCAGAACCCAAATTATCCTTAGGTCCTGATCCTCAAATATCTTTTAATTCTAGAACTTAACTCGGGTCTAGAACCCAAATTATATTTAGGTCCAGAACCTAAAATCACTTTTAAGTCCAGAACATAGCCCGGGTCTAGAACCCAAAATATCCTTAGGTCCAGAACCTAAAATCTCTTTTAAGTCCAAAACTTAGCCCGAGTCCAGAACCCAAATTATCCTTAGGTCTAGAACCTAAAATCTCTTTTAAGTCTATAACTTAGCGAGGGTCCAAAACCCAAATTATCCATATGTCCAGAACTTAAAATCTCTTATAAGTCTAAAACTTAACCCAGGTCCAGAACCTAAAATCTCTTTTAAGTGTAGAACTTAGCTCGGGTCCAGAACTGATCCTCGCTAAGTCCTTAGGTCCAGAACCTAAAATCTCTTTTAAGTATAGAACTTAGCGCGGGTCCAGAACCCAAATTATCCATAGGTCCAGAACCTAAAATCTCTTTTAATTCCAGAACATAGCCAGGGTCCAGAACCCAAATTATCTTTAGGTCCAGAACCTAAAATATCATTTAAGTCAGAACTTGGCCCGGGTCCAGAACCCAAATTATACTTAAGTCCAGAACCTAAATTTTCTTTTAAGTCCAGAACTTAGCGCGGGTCCAGAACCCAAATTATCCTTAGGTATAGAAACTAAAATCTCTTTTAAGTCCAGAACTTAGCTCGAGTCCTGAACCCAAATTATCCTTAGGTCCAGAACCTAAAATCTCTTTTAAGTCTAGAACTTAGCTTCGGTCCAAAACCCAAATTATCCTTACGTCTATAACCTAAAATCTTTTTTAAGTCCTGTTGTGCTAAAATTAACTCTACCACAAAGCATCACTCTCACGTATACGAGGTAGCTGTAGCAAAGGTGATCGCCCCAAGGTCGTCTCACAAGGAAGCTAAAGTTTGTAATTGATTATCAGATTAAAAGTAACAAGTAATTAAAGAAATTTAAATTGCTAACTAATGAAAAAGTGTAATTGAAGTTTAAAACAATAAAAGTAAACAAGAGCTGATGTTTTGATTCACTTGGTGGAAAGTCTAGGGTTTGCACTTCTCTGCTACTTATATGTATGAACGGTTATTCCTCTTAACTAATTTAATTTCAAAGATTAAATCTCAAACAACATAATTAATTGAGTCAAGGAAATAAGCTCTCACATTCAAACCTCTTACAACTAATCTTGTTATAATTGAAACAATCTTTTTAATAGGTTATAACTCTAATTCACCTAAGTCCCTAATTGAATTGTTCCAGTATTAGACTTCATCTCTCAATCCATCATCTAATACCTAAAACACATAATTGGTGGCCAATCAATTATATATTAACAATATTCCATTCAATCAAGGCTAAAGAAATTATTAGCTAAGAGAATAACCAATTCATACAATCATAGCAGATCCATACAAACCCTAGACTAGATCAAATTAGTTCATGATGCAATCAAACATATTAATCTCATTAATGTTCAAAGAAATCAAAATAGACATGATAATATCCATCAATACAATTTCAATGAAAATAAAGAGATAAAGTTCAAGAACAAAACCAAGTTACAAACTCCTTGAAGCTTCTGAAGAATCTTTTGTTCAAATCTTGCAAGAAGGATGAATCAATGGCATGAACAATCTATTCTAGCTAGTTTAATCCAAAGTTTAATCAAAATCAAAAGAAAACAAAGTTATCAACACCCTAATCTCTTTGATGACTCAATCTGCTCTCCAAATCACCAACCGTCTAAGAAAAACCCTAACTTTCATATTTATACGAAACCTCCGTGCGTCTTTATTGATCCTTGAGTGACACGGCCAAGTTAGAGTGAACTTGGCCATGTTGGAGGTGAATTTGAGGGAGAGACACGGCCAAGTTGATGGTGACACGGCCAAGTTGGACCATTTTGGAGGGACACGGCCAGTGACTTGGCCATGTCGCTTGCATGTGTCACCTACTGTGAGAATTGCTCTTCTTTGCTTTGGATTTAGGTGAGACACGGCCAAATAGATGGTGACTTGGCCATGTTTGAGCAATTTTGGAGGGACATGGCCATGTTTGAGGTGACTTGGCCGTGTTGGATCTGTAACACCCCTATATACCGTATACGTACCAAGCATGCTTATACGATCGTAAAATACGTACACCGAATATAGAACATGTCACTGTTTAAAAATACACAAATCATATCTCAAACGTTTAAAAGAAAATTCAAAAGACACTATATATAAAAATGTTTAGTAATCCGCAGCGGAAGTTATTACAATCTTTTACAAGTTCAAATACATAAAATCCAAATAAACAAAACATAGAATATATACATGATTGGCAGCTTGACTCTCTGATCTTTAAGCTCTAATCCAACTCTTCAAGCACAACTCAACTAGGTCTAGAGGAATCCTCAGTCTCAACCCTATCAACTCTACCACCTGCGCGATGAACCACAATCGCGCTGAGCCAACAACTCAGTAGCACAAACCATGATAATAATATGAAATGTCAATATCAATTTCATACATTCAACCAATAAAGATCATATTTATAAACATTACATTTCATTATTTCAATAATCATATCATCATCCATTCAATATAGACACCTATGGGCCCAACTAGCATTTAATATGATATTCAAAATTCAGAGTTGCTGCTTTGGTTCATAACCACAATAATCAAGCCCATAGGCAATATACATATCTCTCTATCCATGGATAGGGTAACAGACCCAGTCTCTTGGACCATCAACTCAACATCTTGAGGAGATCCTCAACCCGGCTAGACTGTTACCTGTAACAGTCCCAGTCTCTTGGACCATCAACGCGACTAATCGAGGAGATCCTCAACCCGGCTAGACTGTTACTTATTTTCACATTTATCATTTCATATTATTCATAGTGTAACAGACCCAGTCTCTTGGACCTCAATTCAACTCAAATTGAAGAGATCCTCAACCCGGCTAGACTGTTACTACTCATTTTATAGGCATGCCGCCCAAAACCAGAACTCTGAAATTGAATGAACATATTAAACATACAATTATCTCATACTCAAATAGGCAATCATGCCTCATCAATTTCATTTGCATAACCATGTCCAACAACAATGGTTTCAACATATCTCCATTCACATAAAGATAATCCATCATCATTCATATAGCACATTACATTTCATAAGATTCACAATGCGCAAAATATCACATTATTCATATATGTACAATCAACAATGCCACCTCAAATGGATGTATGCAACAATGCAATGTTTGTACTTACCTTAAATGCAACCCACACAATATTAAACACCTCTCTTTCCAATAATCTTTCACTTCTTGAATTAGGGTAATTCACCTTCTTCACAACCTATTCCAAAAGGAAGATGAAACCCACATAAGATCATAAGGCTAAGAACCAACTAGGGCAAACTCTAAACTTGACACGCTCAACAACACGGGCGTGTCCATGACCGTGCCCTATCTCCACAACACAGTAGCCTTTACACGCTCAACAACACGGGCGTGTTACTGGGCGTGTAATACATTCTGCCTCTCAACAATATTGACACGTCCAACATCATGAACGTGCACAAACCCTTATTCGGTCTGAAGCTGCTTTCAATCGACCCCGAATTATTTTCACTTTCTCTTTAGTCTCTCTAACCAAATCAGGACCAATTAGCTTACCTTCACAAGTTTCATTCCAACATAAGGGCGTTCTACAATGTATACCATACAAGGCTTCAAATGGTGCCATACCAATGCTTGATTGGTGACTGTTGTTGTAAGCAAATTCCACAAGTGGTAAAAATTTGTCCCAACTTCCGGAAAAATCAATGACAGAGCTTCTCAACATATCCTCAATAATCTGTATCACTCTCTCTGACTGCCCATCTGTCTGAGGGTGAAATGCAGTACTAAAGTGCAATCGAGAACCCATAGCCCCATGCAAACTCTTCCAGAACCTTGAAGTGAACCGGGGATCTCGATCCGACACTAAAGAAATTGGGACTCCATGCAACTTCACAATCTCGCGGATATACAGCTCAGCTAACTTCTCAAGAGAATAATCCATCCGAACCGGAAGAAAGTGAGCTGTCTTTGTCAATCTATCAACAATTACCCAAATAGCATCATACTTACTCTGAGTCAATGGCAACCCTAATACAAAATCCATTGTTACCCTCTCCCATTTCCATTCAGGCACTGTTAAAGGTTGAAGTAACCCTGTTGGAACTTGATGCTCAGCTTTTACCCTTTGACAAGTGAGACACTTGGACACAAATTCCGCTATGTCTCTCTTCATACCAGACCACCAATAATACTGTCTCAAATCATGGTACATCTTTGTACTCCCTGGATGTATAGCAAAAACTGATTGATGTGCTTCTTCCAAAATAATCCTTTTCAAACTATCATCATCAGAAACACACAACCTATCCTTGAACCAAAGGCTACCATCACTTTTCACAAAAAAATCTCGGCTCTCTCCACTTCGGCAGTCTGAAACAATCTTCTGAATTTTCTTATCCGCCAATTGAGCCTCCTTTATCTGATCCAACAATACTGGTCTCAACTGCAGCTGAGCTAATAATGCACCATCATTACATACTTCAAAACTAGCATGCAACGCTCTCAACTCAACAAGCAACGAGAGCGAATAAACAGCTAAACCTGCTAAAGATTTTCGACTCAATGCATCAGCAACTACATTTGCCTTACCAGGATGGTAATCAATCAAGCAGTCGTAATCTTTAATCAGTTCTAACCATCGTCTTTGCTGAAGATTCAGCTCCTTCTGAACCCCCAAATATTTCAAACTTTTATGATCTGTATAGATAAAGCATTTCTCTCCAAACAAATAATGGCGCCAAATCTTCAAGGCAAACACTATAGCCGCCAACTCCAAATCATGAGTCGGATAGTTAAGCTCATGCGGCTTCAACTGCCGAGAAGCATAAGCTATAACTTTACCCTCTTGCATCAACACACACCCTAAACCATTATGTGAAGCATCACTGAAAATCACATATGGTTTATCTTCCACGGGTAAAGTAAGAACAGGGGCTTGTGTCAACATTTCTTTCAACTGCTCAAAGCTAGATTGACACTGATCCGTCCACACAAATCTAGATCCTTTCCGAAGCAATCGGGTGAGTGGAGTGGCTATCAAAGAAAAACCTTTTACAAAGCGTCGATAATAGCCTGCCAAACCCATAAAACTTCTAACTTCAGTTACAGACTTTGGTGGACTCCAATTCAAAATAGCTTCAACTTTACTTGGATCAACTCTTATACCATCTGCTGAAACTATATGACCCAGAAAAGTCACTTGGTCAAGCCAAAACTCGCACTTTGATAACTTAGCATATAACTGCTTCTCTCTCAAAATCTGCAACACAATCCGCAAATGCTTGTCATGCTCCTCTTCATTACGCGAATACACCAAGATATCATCGATGAAGACCACCACAAATTGATCCAAATAGGGCCTAAACACCCTATTCATCAAATCCATGAAAGCTGCAGGTGCATTCGTCAACCCAAAAGGCATTACTAAGAACTCATAATGCCCATACCTGGTGCGGAAAGCTGTCTTAGAAACATCCTCAGCTCTCACTTTCAACTGATGATACCCCGATCTCAAATCAATCTTGGAAAACACTAATGCTCCCTTCAATTGATCAAATAGATCATCAATTTTAGGCAAAGGATATTTATTCTTAATAGTCACTTTATTCAATTGCCTATATGTTAGTGTATATGCCCTAGGCCATTGATTTGGACCTTAATGTTATTCATTTTGTTATTAATAAAGAAGTTTTTATTATCATTGTTATGTTTGCATGTTATATATAATAATGATTATATCCCTGGTTTATTATTGTTATGGAGATAATAATAAATATAACTAGTGTAATATTGATTTGATAATCATAAGATGATTATAGGTATGAAGATACAAATCAATATTATGGATACATGTTAGAGAACAGTGTATTGGATAGACCCACATAGATATCACTTCATGGTTTAATGTCATAAGTGTATCTCATAATAGTTTTCATTTAATCCTTTGACTTGAGATTGTCATAGTTTCCAACATAAGGAATATTATGTTTTGACATGATCAAACGTTATCTGTAACTAGATAATTATAAAGGTTATGCTTGAACATGGTATAAATTATGTAGAGGAAAATGAACAATCAAGATGGAATTTGTCCCTCTCTATGAGAGAGATATCTTCTGGGCCCCTCGATAAGTGTAACTGAGAAATGCATGGCCGTGCTCAAATAAGTTGATATAAGATCAATCTTATTTGTTTATCAGTTAACTTGGAGATCGAGTAATCATAAGTTTGGACAATATAAGTATGACATTTACTATGACTTATGTTCAAACTAGATATCGTGTGACAAAGGGATTAATGCATGTACTATTTCAGGTTTTCATTTATAATGATTCTCATGATTAATTGGGTAGTCATAATGTCTTGCTAGAGACCAATTATGATTTGTGCATTTCAATAGAGATTGAAATACACTACCAGTTAATATGAGCCTATCGGGTCACACACATAGAACGTAGGCTGTACTTAAACAATAATAATTATATTTTTATTATTGTTGTTAGTATTATTATTATTATTAGATATTAATAATAATATTGTTATAATAATTATTATTAGATAATAATTATTAAAAACGTGGGTCCATATAGGAAATGGACAGTTAGGGTTTTCACAAGGAAAGGTCTTTTAAAACGGTTTTAAAAGGACTAGAGGCCTTGATGATAATTTATATATTTTGTTTTGAAAGAAAACGGAAGAAGAGAAAAAAAAAACCCTAGTTTCGTTTTTGCAAAAAAGGTTCAGCCACTGCCGTTGGTGAGCTAGCACTCAGAACGGCGTACGTTTGTGTGGACTTCGTTAGAGGGTGTTCGTCTTCAGAAGGCAGCATCTGTTAATCATTTTGAAGCTACGCAAAAAGGTTAGTTTCGAATCTCTTTTATCGAACTGAATGCATCACATGGATCCTGTGAGTAAATCGAAAGAAACTTTTGTTTTCCGCTGCGGCAAGGGTTGCAGATTCTTCTCGATTTACTAACAGTGGTATAAGAGCCTCTTGTTGATTCCATTTAATTCGAAATATGCCATGTTGATGTGTTGATGTGATCTATTGTTTTTCGAATGGCATGATTGGATTCGTTTTATCATTTGATGATGATTCGAATCTGTTATATGAGATATAACCTAAATCGTTGTTGATATATGATGTCAAAGATGACCAATTGTATAAGATACAATTCTGTGAAGTCGAACTAGGGTTGGTATACAATCTGTTATGGTTTCGAATTAGGGTTAATATGATTAATTCAATTCGTTTATTCATATTGAATGTATACATAGATTTCAATTTTGATTAATATGATTATTGAGTAAATCGTTTTCTAAGGTTTCTTGTAATAGTTCTCTGTTAATATGATTAATAGATTGCTATTATATTCTGTTTAATATGATTGATAGAATAAGGGTTTTGACAGAAAATAATTAATTGGATTAATGATTCTGTTTAGCTTCGAGGGGCGCTGCCCCTTCGGAACCCTGCCCGCTGACCGGCCAGCGGGAGCCCCGCCCGCTAACCGGCTAGCGGGACCGCCGTATGTTCGCGCCCTATAGTTCGTTACCGTGACATTAAGAATGTCAATATATTTGTTTCTATTTAACATGTTGGTGATGAATATGCTATGATTATTTGATGTCTTGGCATGGTGCATAGTATGGCTTTATGACCTATGTGTTTGTTTATTCATATCTTTGGATTGTATATACGGCCTGCGTGTCGTTTATTTTTGTAACTTTATTATTACTAGTTTAGTAGTTAGTTTTATTATTAATGTAATAATGAAGACTCAAGCTTGGAGAAGAAGATGAAAATTCCATGGAGATGAAGTTGCCTTTCAAGATATGAAGAAATGTACTATTGCAAATGTTGTAATAGATAGGTTTTCTTTTCACCTAGGGTTGCCTATATGATCTTCATTTGGTCTCATGAAGATCATATCTAGTTTGGCCATACTATGTCACGTTTATTTTTATCGAATATGTATGAGATGCCATGTTTGATAGTTTATGTATGCATATGGGATATGATATATAAATGTTAATTTTAACATGTTTTCAAAATTAAATGGAATGAACCCTCACTATTAATCTAAGTTTTAATGCCATCCATATCTTAAACACTTATCAAGGCTAAGATCACCTAAATGTAGATTTTGCCAAAGCAAAGTACTTTAGGTTATCCTAGTAAGATATGATGAGTAATGGTGCTGCTCATGCGTTTAAAATTGGTTAGACTTAATTAGGCTATCAAAATGGTTTTGGGCCTAAGGCATTAGATGGGGTATAACATGCTATGACATATGATGTCATGATCCCATATTATCTAAGAGTTACATGTGATGTAATTGGTAAGGGGTTACCTACCATAATAACTTGATTTTAAGTGTCATGCCAAAGCTGACTTAATATTAAGTAAAAATTGGATCTTAGCCCACTAAAATGTCATTGTGATGATTGAGGGTTATATTTTAGTGGGATTTTAATTACTTATCACCTTTTATTAATTAAAATTTGCATATTTTGTAGATTGAAATGGCTACCAACAATAACTCCACTTTATCACTACGATCCATCCTTGAGAAGGAAAAACTGAAAGAGAATGGGACTAATTTTGTTGATTGGTTTAGGAACCTGAGAACTGTTCTCAAACAAGAAAAGAAGTCCTATGTGCTTGATGAAGCTGTCCCTGAGCCACCTCCTGCTAATGCTTCTAATGCTGATAAGAACAAGCATAAGAAGCATATGGATGATTCCAATGACATTGGATGTCTTATGCTTGCTACTATGTGTCCAGAACTTCAGAAGGATCTGGAACACTTGGAGGCTTATGAGATGAGTGTCCATCTCAAACAAGCTTTCCAACAGCAAGCTAGGCAGGATAGATTCGACACTGGTATTGCATTATTTGACTGCAAGACGTCAGAGGGCGAATCGGTTAGCGCTCATGTTTTGAAAATGAAGGGCTACATAGATCACCTTGCCCGACTTGGATATCCCTTGAGTTTAGAACTCTCCACGGATTTGATCCTTCATTCTTTGCCCAGCAGTTTTTCACATTTTGTTATGAACTATAATATGAACAACATGGAAAAGTCCATTCCTGAGCTACATGGTATGCTCAAAACTGCTGAAGGGAATATCAAAAAGCCCACTAAGGCTACCCATGTATTGAATGTCAATAAGGGTAAGCCTATGAAGAAGAAAGGCAAGGCAAAGGGTAAAGCAACAGTTGCTACAAAGCCTAAGGGATAGCCCAAGCCAAAAGAACCCAAGGCACCTGTTCCTAAGGAAGGAACTTGTTTCCATTGCAAGGAGCCTGGGCATTGGAAAAGAAATTGCCCACTTTATTTGGCTGAATTGAAGAAATCGAAGGGTAGTGCGACTACATCTTCAGGTATATATGTTATAGAAATTAACTTATCTGCTTCTACTTCATGGGTATTGGATACTGCATGTGGTTCTCACATTTGTACAAATGTGCAGGGACTCAAAAGGAGTAGATCACTGAAAAGGGGCGAAGTTGACCTACGAGTTGGGAATAAAGCAAGAGTTGCTGCACTAGCTGTAGGATCTTATGAACTTCATATGCCTAATGGCTTTTTGTTAAATTTGAACAATTGCTATTATGTTCCTACTCTGAGTAGGAATCTTATTTCAGTTTCAGTTTTGGATGATGAAGGTTTTTCATTTTTAATTAAAAATAAGACCTGTTCTATTTTTGATAAAGATGATTTGCTTTATGGTATTGCAAGATCTTTTAATGGCCTTTATGTCCTTGACTTAGATGATTCTAGGGAGAATCATATTTATAACATAAACTCTAAAAGAATTAAGCCAAATGACCTAAACCCTACATTTTTATGGCATTGTCGTCTTAGCCATATAAATGAGAAACGCATTTCTAAACTCCATCAAGATGGATTATTAGATTCATTTGATTTTGAATCATTTGATAAATGTGAATCTTGTTTACTTGGCAAAATGACAAGGAATCCTTTCATCGGACAAGGTGAAAGGGCTAATGACTTGCTTGGACTAGTACATACAGATGTATGTGGCCCGTTAAGCATTAGTGCCAGAGGAGGATATAATTACTTCATTACTTTTACTGATGATTTCAGTAGGTATGGCTATGTCTACCTAATGAAACATAAGCATGAGGCTTTTGAAATGTTCAAAACTTTTCAAAATGAAGTACAAAATCAACTTGGTAAAACTATTAAGGCACTTCGATCTGATCGAGGTGGTGAATTTTTTAGCCAAGAGTTTGACGAACATCTAAGAAATTATGGAATTGTTTCACAATTAACTCCTCCAGGAACTTCACAGTGGAATGGTGTTTCTGAAAGAAGAAATCAAACTTTATTAGATATGGTTCGATCTATGATGAGTCAAGCAGATCTTCCATTATCATTTTGGAGTTATGCCTTGGAGACAGCTGCTTTTGTTTTAAACCGTGTACCATCTAAAGCGGTTGAAAAGATGCCATATGAGATATGGACTGGCAAAACACCTAGTTTGTCTTTTCTTAAGATTTGGGGTTGTGAAGCTTATGTGAAAAGACCAGTTTCAGATAAGTTAGCTCCAAAATCTGCTAAATGTATCTTTGTGGGATATCCTAAGGAAACTAAAGGATATTATTTCTATATTCCATCTGAGAACAAAGTGTTTGTTGCTCGAAATGGAACCTTTTTGGAAAAAGAATTCATTTCTAAAAGAACTAGTGGGAGTATAGTTCAATTAGATGAATTTATAGAACCACAAGAAGATATTGAACCGCCTGTAGAAACAGTTTCAGAACCACAAGCCATTGTGGAAATTGAAAATGTTACACAAGTTCTGCGCAGATCTGATAGACCACGTCATCAGCCTGAGAGATATGGATTTCTCATGACTGAAAGTCGTGAAGTTTTGCTCATAGATCAAGATGAGCCAACTACCTATCTTGAAGCTGTGTCAGGTCTAGATTCAGAGAAATGGCTTGGAGCCATGAACTCTGAGATGCAGTCCATGTTTGACAACCAAGTTTGGGCCTTAATTGATCCTCCCGAAGGTATTAAGACTATTGGTTGCAAATGGGTTTTCAAGAAGAAAATTGACATGGATGGAAATGTGCAAACCTATAAAGCAAGGTTGGTTGCTAAAGGTTTCAAACAAACTCATGGTATAGACTATGATGAAACCTTTTCTCCAGTTGCTATGATTAAATCTATTAGGATTCTCCTTGCCATTGCTGCATACTATGATTATGTGATATGGCAAATGGATGTCAAAACTGCTTTCCTTAATGGAAATTTACTCGAGGATGTGTACATGACACAACCTGAGGGTTTTGTAAATCCTGAGAATTCTGGGAAGGTTTGCAAGCTTCAAAGGTCCGTTTATGGATTGAAGCAAGCATCTCGAAGCTGGAATCTTTGTTTTGATGAAACAGTTAAGAACTTTGGTTTCATTCAAAATGAAGATGAACCATGTGTTTACAAGATGGTTAGTGGGAGTGCTATCGTGTTCTTAGTCCTATATGTAGATGACATATTGATCATTGGAAATGATGTCCCCACTTTACAAAAGGTTAAAGATTGGTTAGGGAATACTTTTTCAATGAAGGACTTGGGTGAGGCTGCATATATCCTTGGTATAAGGATCTATAGAGATAGATCTAGAAGGATAATTGGCTTAAGTCAAAGTACATACATTGACAAAGTGTTGAAGAGATTCAGCATGCAAGATTCCAAGAAGGGATTTTTGCCTATGTCACATGGTATTCATCTTAGCAAGAATCAATGTCCTAAGACATTTGATGAGCGAGATAGAATGAATAAGATCCCTTATGCTTCTGCTATTGGATCTATTATGTATGCCATGCTATGTACTAGACCTGATGTCTCATATTCTTTGAGCACAACAAGTAGATATCAAGCTGATCCTGGTGAGGGTCACTGGACAGCTGTTAAGAACATTCTTAAGTATCTAAGAAGAACTAAGGATGCTTTCTTGGTTTATGGAGGTTTGGAAGATGAGCTCGTTGTAAATGGTTACACAGATGCTAGTTTCCAAACTGATATAGATGATTACAAATCGCAGTCAGGTTTTGTATTCACATTGAATGGTGGAGCCATTACTTGGAAAAGTTCCAAGCAGAGTACAGTAGCAGATTCTACAACAGAAGCTGAGTATATAGCAGCATCAGATGCAGCTAAGGAAGCAGTTTGCCTGAAGAAATTCATCACTGAGCTTGGAGTGGTGCCTAGCATTGCTAATCCTATGGCTATCTATTGGGACAACAATGGTGCAATAGTGCAAGCAAAAGAGCCAAGGTCCCATCAAAAATCTAAGCATATACTCAGGCGATTTCACCTCATTCGAGACATCATTGATAGAGGTGATATCAAGATATGCAAAGTTGACACAAATGACAACATAGCAGATCCATTGACAAAACCTCTCTCGCGGGTCAAGCATGATCAACACACTAGGTCTATGGGCATGAGATATTTGTTAGTCTAGGCCTAGTGCAAGTGGGAGACTGTTAGTGTATATGCCCTAGGCCATTGATTTGGACCTTAATGTTATTCATTTTGTTATTAATAAAGAAGTTTTTATTATCATTGTTATGTTTGCATGTTATATATAATAATGATTATATCCCTGGTTTATTATTGTTATGGAGATAATAATAAATATAACTAGTGTAATATTGATTTGATAATCATAAGATGATTATAGGTATGAAGATACAAATCAATATTATGGATACATGTTAGAGAACAGTGTATTGGATAGACCCACATAGATATCACTTCATGGTTTAATGTCATAAGTGTATCTCATAATAGTTTTCATTTAATCCTTTGACTTGAGATTGTCATAGTTTCCAACATAAGGAATATTATGTTTTGACATGATCAAACGTTATCTGTAACTAGATAATTATAAAGGTTATGCTTGAACATGGTATAAATTATGTAGAGGAAAATGAACAATCAAGATGGAATTTGTCCCTCTCTATGAGAGAGATATCTTCTGGGCCCCTCGATAAGTGTAACTGAGAAATGCATGGCCGTGCTCAAATAAGTTGATATAAGATCAATCTTATTTGTTTATCAGTTAACTTGGAGATCGAGTAATCATAAGTTTGGACAATATAAGTATGACATTTACTATGACTTATGTTCAAACTAGATATCGTGTGACAAAGGGATTAATGCATGTACTATTTTAGGTTTTCATTTATAATGATTCTCATGATTAATTGGGTAGTCATAATGTCTTGCTAGAGACCAATTATGATTTGTGCATTTCAATAGAGATTGAAATACACTACCAGTTAATATGAGCCTATCGGGTCACACACATAGAACGTAGGCTGTACTTAAACAATAATAATTATATTTTTATTATTGTTGTTAGTATTATTATTATTATTAGATATTAATAATAATATTGTTATAATAATTATTATTAGATACTAATTATTAAAAACGTGGGTCCATATAGGAAATGGACAGTTAGGGTTGTCACAAGGAAAGGTCTTTTAAAACGGTTTTAAAAGGACTAGAGGCCTTGATGATAATTTATATATTTTGTTTTGAAAGAAAATGGAAGAAGAGAAAAAAAAAACCCTAGTTTCGTTTTTGCAAAAAAGGTTCAGCCACTGCCGTTGGTGAGCTAGCACTCAGAACGGCGTACGTTTGTGTGGACTTCGTTAGAGGGTGTTCGTCTTCAGAAGGCAGCATCTGTTAATCATTTTGAAGCTACGCAAAAAGGTTAGTTTCGAATCTCTTTTATCGAACTGAATGGATCACATGGATCCTGTGAGTAAATCGAAAGAAACTTTTGTTTTCCGCTGCGGCAAGGGTTGCAGATTCTTCTCGATTTACTAACACTATAATCAATGCATAACCTCATGGTACCATCCTTCTTCTTCACAAACAATACAGGAGCTCCCCAAGGAGAAACACTGGGGCGAATAAATCCTTTATCCAACAACTCCTGTAACTGCATCTTCAATTCCCTCAATTCAGCAGGTGCCATGCGATAAGGAGTGATAGAGATGGGAGTGGTACCAGGCAACAAATCAATACCAAACTCAACCTCTCTCTCAGGTGGCAACCCTGGCAACTCCTCTGGAAACACGTCTGGAAAATCTGCAACTGTGGCCATAACATCAAGTTGAGAACCCCTTACTCTAGTATCCACCACATGAGCAAGGTAAGCATCACACCCTTTTCTAATCATCCTTCTAGCTGATACAGCTAATACAAACAAAGATGCAAGCTGTCTCTGCTCACTAAACACCATCACACTCCTATCATCCTTAGTTCTCAAAGTGACACATTTCTTTTAACAATCAACCACAGCTCCATGTCTAGACAACCAGTCCATGCCCAAAATCAAATCATACTCTTTAAAAAGCATTTCAATCAAGTCTCCAAGAAACTCCTCACCATGTACCACAACTGCACTATCTCGGTGTACCTTGCTAACAATCACACTATGACCTAATGGATTTGTCACCAACACATCAAATCCTAGGGACTCAGAATGCAATTCAGTCACAGGCAAAATAGATGCACTAATATATGAATGAGTTGAGCCTGGATCAATTAGAGCAAGTACTGAAATGCCAAATAAAGAGAAAGTACCAGCAATAACTGCAGAAGCATCTGGTTGTCTTTGCATCACATATACTCATTGAGAAGGCCTAGCCTCATCTGGCCTAGTATCTCTGGATGAAGATCCTCCTCTACGACTATACCCAGGTCTATCCCCTCTGGTGAAACTCATGCCCCCTCGACCTCCTCGGACACTAGGTCGAGAAACTGCAAAATCTGCCGGCCTCGGTTCTTGAATTTCTGGACACTCTCTAATAAAATGATCAGGAGAACCACATCTGAAGCACACACCCGGTCCACTACTCTGCCAACAAGCACCTCTATGTGACCCTCCACACTGAGCACACACAGGTAGAATGGACCTCTGAACTACAGGAGTAGGAACACTCGCTGCTGAAGCTGTAGGTCTCGATCTTGGCCTCTGAAACTGAACTGATCTACCAGCTTGCCTCTGACTCCTAATAGGCCTGGGAACAAAATTTCCCCTACCTCTCTTCGCAGATGAAGACCCTGTCTCAAAATGGGGTCTCCTAGCCCTGGTTTCTTCCTCTGTAGCAGTTGCTGCTATAATCTGAGCTCTCTCCACAGTCCTAGCTGCAGAAACCAGCTGAGAAAAATCCTAATATCTTGAGCCAGCCACCAGACACATAATTGAGGGTCTCAATCCCTCCTCAAACCTCCTACACCTGTCAATATCATCAGAAATAATTCCCCCGGCGTAGTGGCTCAACCGGATGAACTCTAGCTCATACTCTGTTACAGTCCGGTGATCTTGCCTCAAGGTCAGAAACTCCATCTTCTTCACATCCTTATACTCCCTCGGAGTATACTTAAGCTCAAACTCCCGTAGGAAATCACTGTAAGACAATGTTGGTGGATCATCCAAAGCATGCGGAACAGTCTTCCACCAATCATATGCGTCCCTCTGCAACAGTGATCGGGCATAATCAAACTTTTATGCTGGGGTGGCTTGCAACTGAATGAAAATTCTTTGAACCTTGTCTAGCCACTGCTCAGCTACTGCTGGATCAATGGTACCTAGGAAATCTTCTGCTCCATACTTTCTCAGTTTATCATACTATCTCATTGGTATCATTGGCTGAGGTGGGGGTGGCGGCGGTTGCACTGGTGCCTGCCTCATTAATTCAACCACATGCCTAAGCCAAACTGGCGGAACCTCCTCACCAGCTGGTCTCCCTGACACAGAAACAGGGGCCTCTCCAGTTCTATCCACTCTAGCTCCATCTAAAACATCATCTGGAGCTACACTCTCAGCACTACCCTCAACAGATTGACGTGAATGAGGATCCATTATAACCTATATCTGCAAACACAGCAGAATACACCTCAAAAAGATCAGAGACTGCCAATACCAACCATGTATTTTATTCAAAAATCCACTTTTTAAAATCAAAGTATTCTTTTTCTTACACTTGTCCTAGATTGAGAATCTCAAACCTAGGCTCTGATACCAAAATAATTGTAACACCCCTATTTACCGTATACGTACCAAGCATGCTTATACGATCGTAAAATATGTATACCGAATATAGAACATGTCACTGTTTAAAAATACACAAATCATATCTCAAACGTTTAAAAGAAAATTCAAAAGACACTATATATAAAAATGTTTAGTAATCCGCAGCGGAAGTTATTACAGTCTTTTACAAGTTCAAATACATAAAATCCAAATAAACAAAACATAGAATATATACATGATTGGCAGCTTGACTCTCTGATCTTTAAGCTCTAATCCAACTCTTCAAGCACAACTCAACTAGGACTAGAGGAATCCTTAGTCTCAACCCTATCAACTCTACCACCTGCGAGATGAACCACAATCGCGCTGAGCCAACAACTCAGTAGCACAAACCATGATAATAATATGAAATGTCAATATCAATTTCATACATTCAACCAATAAAGATCATATTTATAAACATTACATTTCATTATTTCAATAATCATATCATCATCCATTCAATATAGACACCTATGGGCCCAACTAGCATTTAATATGATATTCAAAATTCAGAGTTGCTGCTTTGGTTCATAACCACAATAATCAAGCCCGTAGGCAATAAACATATCTCTCTATCCATGGATAGGGTAACAGACCCAGTCTCTTGGACCATCAACTCAACATCTTGAGGAGATCCTCAGCCCGGCTAGACTGTTACCTGTAACAGTCCCAGTCTCTTGGACCATCAACCCGACTAATCAAGGAGATCCTCAACCCGGCTAGACTGTTACTTATTTTCACATTTATCATTTCACATTATTCATAGTGTAACAGACCCAGTCTCTTGGACCTCAATTCAACTCAAATTGAAGAGATCCTCAACCCGGCTAGACTGTTACTACTCATTTTATAGGCATGCCGTCCAAAACCAGAACTCTGAAATTGAATGAACATATTAAACATACAATTATCTCATACTCAAATAGGCAATCATGCCTCATCAATTTCATTTGCATAACCATGTCCAACAACAATGGTTTCAACATATCTCCATTCACATAAAGATAATTCATCATCATTCATATAGCACATTACATTTCATAAGATTCACAATGCGCAAAATATCACATTATTCATATATGTACAATCAACAATGCCACCTCAAATGGATGTATGCAACAATGCAATGTTTGTACTTACCTTAAATGCAACCCACACAATATTAAACACCTCTCTTTCCAATAATCTTTCACTTCTTGAATTAGGGTAATTCACCTTCTTCACAACCTATTCCAAAAGGGAGATGAAACCCACATAAGATCATAAGGCTAAGAACCAACTAGGGCAAATTCTAAACTTGACATGCTCAACAACACGGGCGTGTCCATGACCATGCCCTAACTCCACAACACAGTAGCCTTTACACGCTCAACAACACGGGCGTGTTACTGGGCGTGTAATACATTCTGCCTCTCAACAATATTGACACGTCCAACATCATGAACGTGCTCAAGGCCGTGTCAATTCCCCAAAAACACAGTGGCTATGACACGCTCAATAACACGGGCGTGTTACTGGCCGTGTCAATCCTACTGCCACACAGAAACTATGACACGCTCAGTGACATGGGCGTGTCACTGCTCGTGCCATCCAACCAAAACACAGAGCCATCGACACGCCCAAAATCCTGGACGTGCCCTTGGACGTGTCAGACCAAAAACCCAGATTCCGGCCAAAATAACAACACAACCAACAAAACTCTTTCTTTCACCAAAAACCACTTCAACCAAAGTCATCTCAACATACCCAAAAACCATAACAAACTTACAAAAAAGCTAAAACAACTAAAGACATTCTTCCAATCTCAAATCAAAAATCATCAACACAAACCTAAACACAACCTCAAACCATTCACTTTCAACAACTTACTCTTTCCTTCACACCATCCCCAAAAACAAGAAATCAGTTACCCAAACACTCTTAAACCCATCTTAAACAACATAATCACATACCATCCACAAACTCAACTCAAAACTCAAAGAAATTAAAGGATCAAGTGAAGAACTTACTAAGGATGAAGAAATCTCTTAACTTTCCACTTGATCTCTTGAATGCTTCCTTAGATCTTGAGTTTAAAGGTTCAAATCTCTCCTTTGTTCTCTTGTCCCTTAGTTGGCCGGCCAAAACAAAAGCAAAGGAAGGAGAAGGAAATGGTCCACGGCAATGAGAAAGAAAGAAGAAGGAAGAAAGAGAAACCCAAAGTCAAACTCTTCTTTTCCTTAAAATCCTCCCAACCAAGCAAATTAAAATATTAAACAATCCCTTTCAACCTCTTCCATTCATCTAATTCCTTATTAATTAATTATTAATTCAAACACAACAAATATCTTCTTCCACTATCTCCATTGACTTTCCATAGACTTACGTATATGTTGTATATATTTTAATATACACAACATATACACTCTCTCTAAAAACCCTTTTCTCTTCCAATAAAACATATACAATAAATCCAATTAAATTAATAATAAAACCCCAAAACATCTAGGGTAAATTTTGGGATATTACAGGATCATTTTGGAGGGACACGGCCAGTGACTTGGCCATGTCGCTTGCATGTGTTCACTTCTGCTTGCTTTTTTCTTCTTTTCTTCTTTGGTTGAGTGACACGGCCATGTTAGAGGTGACTTGGCCGTGTTGGAGCTTCTTTGGAGGGACACGGCCAGTGACTTGGCCGTGTCCTCTGCCTGTGTCAGCTACTGTCCATTTTTTCTTCAGTCTTGGTTCCTTGGCTTTTTTAAACCTAAAACAAAACTCAAACAAATTGTAAATAAGAAGTAAATAAACATTAACCAACAAAACACAAACACATACTAAAAACTAGATCAAAAACGATATAAACACTGAAATAAACTAAAAGTAACAGAATTACTGAAAACACTAAACAAACCAATAAAAACTAACAAAATACCTAAATAAAACAATAATTATCATAATAAACAAGACACAAATCTATAACAAAAACCAATAAAACAACTACCCCACACTTAAAACTTTGCTTGTCCTCAAGCAAATTCACATGGCATAAATTTAAAACTCAAACAACCTTAACTATAATTCCAGCATATAAGATGAAATACTTTAAGACTCAACCATAAATATTTGCAATTTATTCAATCAAGGATTTTCATAACTCATTCATTAATCTAGACATACAAATCCCATCTCTCATCTAAGTGTTTCACTCGATTTCAAAGGTTAATCACTCAAACCACTCATGACTACATACTACCATAAACTTGCTTAATTATCCAATCTCCCTCACTGATTTTCTCAAGAAATAATCTGAAGGTCTTTCATTTGGATGTAATGGGGCTAAGGTAAGGGTGTGAGAAAAGACATTTAAGCTAGAGCATCAAGAAATGGAGTATCTAAATTAGACACTACTCTTGCTAAGAAACTCATAACTCCTTCAAATGGCATACTCACCATCCCTTATTAATCTTACATACTTGCATAAAAATACATGAGTCAACATTCCTCTTTTGATAACCAATGCTAGAACATATATGAATTTTGTATATTTATATATATATAACTTTTCTTTTATTTTCTCTCTCTTTTTTTTTTACTTTTATCATTTTTTTAATATATATATATATACAAAATTAAGAATTGCATGGAACATCTAGCTTAAAATGTAGAGGAAAAGAATAATGACTCTTAATCAAATACAATGTGCAAAGTATGCATTTCAACCCCCAATTAGCAATTCCATTTTTTTTATTACTTGATTACCCCACACTTTGAAACAAACCACCCTATTGTCATATCATAAAACTCCATTCCTTAATGCAGATATGATGATAATAAGAACATGTTAAGTTGAGAATTGTGTTGATCAAACAAGAAAAAGGTCAAAGGCTCAACTTGGCTCACTAAGGAAATCAATATTAAGGGAGGTATTTTTAAGCTAAAGGGCTAACCTAATTTGCCTTCATCATTTTAAAACTTGAGATTAAATCATAATGTGAGTTCAATTAGTATGCAAAAGCAAACTCTAGAGATGCAAAATCATGAAGGTACACACTTAAGAAAAGAAAATCAACTGATAATAATATCAAATTACGAGGCTCAAAACTCACACAAGTGGGTTTACAAAGATTTATATGTCATAAATTGCAAAATGAGAAAATTGATCCTGAATGAATTCAAATGCTAATCTCTATGCTGATACAAAAGTCTCAACTATAATGCTAAAATTACAGAAAAGATCAATAAGATTTCAACAATTATGCCATGCACAACAAACAGTAAAACACACCAAGGCAAACAAAACAAAAAGAAAGCTAAAAGAATACCCCACACTTTAGAATTTTCATTGTCCTCAATGGAAAACAAGAATAATAAAGTAAAAGAATTAAAGGACAACCTGTCTTCCATCATACCCTAGTGAGGCAAAACACTAACTTTCATCACAGACACAAATGTTCAAAAACAAAATACAAGAGAGCTTTAGGGTTTCCATTTATTTAAACTAAACACAAAATCAAAATTGCTAAATATAAAATTATAACTATGAAAAAGAAATTCAAACTAATGGGTTGCCTCCCATTAAGCGCTTCTTTAATGTCATAAAGCTGGACATCATGCAAGACTAGGAATCGTGGATCAAAGTGCTGTCAATGATCCTCACTTCTTGAAATCCTTCTTTATATGGTTTAACTCTATGTCTATTTGCTTTAAAAATCTTATTGGTTCTAGAGTTAAGCAATTTAATGGCACCAGAAGGACATACCTTAGTTACCTCGAAAGGACCACTCCATCGAGACTTGAATTTACCTGGAAACAGACGGAGTCGATAATTAAAAAGTACAACTTTCATACCTGGACTCAATGTCTGTTGCCCAATAAATCTGTCATGAAGTGCTTTAGTGTGACCCTTATAATTCCTCGAGCTCTCATATGCTTTTGGGTTTAGGCACCTTTGAGTCTCCCTCACTGGTTTAGCTCCCTCTTTTAAGGTTAATTTCAGCTCAAATTTATCTGAGGAGTCTGTCTGCAAGAAAGCATCTGAAACAACTGCTTCAACACAATTAATTAAAGAACATTCCTCATATAAAGCAGTTGTAGGAATGGGAGAAGTGTTAAAAATAGAAAAATCAACAGTTTGACCCAAGACAGTCATTGATAGTTTACCATTTTTAACATCTATTAAGGTGTTGGTAGTAGCCATGAAAGGCCTACCCAACAAAATAGTGTGTGCTGATGGTGCAGGGTTACTCCCTTCCATGTCAAGAACTATGAAATCCACAGGTACTATCAACCCTCCAACCTTAACTAACTCATCTTCTATAACCCCTTTCGGGAATCTAAAAGATCTATCAGCTAATTGCAACACCATTTTGGTTGGTTTAAGCTCCCCTAGTTCTAATTCTTTATACACAGAATAAGGCATCAAATTTATATTGGCTCCTAGATCACACATGCCCTCAGTCCCCTTTCCATTTCCCACAGTAATTTGAATTATAAAGCTTCCACGATCCTTTAGTTTAGGAGGTAGTTTATGCTGCAGAACTGCACTAGCTACCTCGGAAACTATCACCTTTTCATTCGGCTCATACCTCTTTTTCTTGGTGATCAGCTCTTTGAAAAATTTTGCATAAGCCGGCATATTCTTTACTACTTCAAGTAAGGGTAAGTTAATACTTATCTTAGACAGCATGTTGAAGATAATAGAAAATTGCTTATCTTTTTTATCATCATCCTTCAACCTGCTGGGGAATGGTATAGGTGGCCGGTATGGATTGCTTGCCTTGTGCAAATCTGCTGTAAGGAACTTCTCCATTGATATATCTCCAGCACCTTTGTTCTCTGGTTCTCCTTCCTTCTTGTTCCCTTGGTCACCTGCATTCACAGAGTTATTTTCAACATTAGTGTTAATTACCTTACCACTTCTAAGAACAGTCACTGAATGTGCCTGCTCAGGTTGACTTGGGAATTTCCCTTTTTGTAGAATCTGCATTTGTTGTGCCAATTGCCCTACTTGGGTCTCCACTTTCTTAAAAGATGCTTCTAAGGAATCCAGCCTCTTATTAGTCATCTCTTGATTTTTCGCACTGACTTGGATAAAAGCTTGTAAACTTTCCTCCAAGCTCTCTATCTTAGACTGCCCTTGATTTGAGGATTGACCCTGTTGTTGGTTATGTCTCTGGAGCAAATGGAAAGGCTGCTGAGAATTATTTGTTGCCCATGAAAAATTTGGGTGATTCCTCCAACCAGGGTTATAAGAATTGGAGTAAGGATCGTTCCGTGCCCTTGGTTGAAATCCCCCCATGGCATTGACTTGCTCAGCTTCATTCCCATAAGATTCATATGCAGAGGGGCAGATGTTTGCTCCATGCCCTAAAGTTCCACAGATTCCACACGCTTCTTGAGTAGATGAAGAAATATTGTTCTTCATGTTCAGCATCTGAACCTGCCTTGTCAACTCAGCTATTTGACTGACCATCTCACTATTGGCTTCCAGTTGATTCACCCCTTTACTTCTTCCCCTTACACTCTTTTGTTAAGAATTAGCTCCCAATATCTCAAAGATCTCATAAGTCTCGTTAGCTATCTTTTCTCCCATGGCTCCCCCAGCTGCATTGTCAATAGTGTTCTGAAATTGCTGGGTTAGACCATCATAGAAAAACTGATTAAGGAGTTGAAGTGGGTAGTGATGAAGCAGACACTGGATCAATAGCATCTTAAATCTGTCCCAAGCCTCATGAAATGGTTCTCCTTCAAATTGAGAGAATGTAGCAATCTTCCCTCTCAATTCAGCTGTCTTTTGATGTGAATAGAACTTGCCCATAAATTTGTTATAAACTTGCTCCCAAGTTGTCAGTGAACTTTCGGGCAACATCACAAGCCAGCTCTTTGCCCTGTCCTTCAACCGCATCCTCAACCGATCCTCCGTTAATCATCCCAAAGGAAAAGTGTTGAGGGTGGAGTAGAAATCCCTAATAAAGTTCAAAGGATCTTCATTTGGAACTCCATAGAATGATGGCAGCATGTTGTAGTGAATGTTCTTCAACTCATAATTTCTTGCTGCATCTGTCAGTCTTATGCAAGAGGTGGAAGTTCCAATGACAGGTCTAGCAAAGTCTCTCATTGTTCTTTGCCTTTCTTCAGCCATTTTAACAGATTGTGCATATTCCGACTCCAAATCAGAAGTGTCCTCCTCTGTATCAAATCCGGTGTAGAGCTCAAACTCCTCTCTGCTCCTTTTCACTCTCTGAATTTCTGGAATGAATGGATGTAGCTCTCCTTCGAGTGATCTCCTGCCTTGCATAAAGAAAAATTTCTAGAAAAAGAAATTATTAAAAACAAAAGAAAAATAAAATCAAAAGTAAACAATGGAAAATAATCTAAAATTTCTAAAACTAAAATAAAATGAAAACGGTGAAAAATAATCTAGAATATTTTTGCCTAATAAACAATTATGCCAATTAGCCTCCTCGGCAACAGTGCTAAAAACTTGTTGCGCTAAAATTAACTCTACCACAAAGCGTCACTCGCAAGTATACGAGGTAGCTGTAGCAAAGGTGATCACCCCAAGGTCGTCTCACAAGGAAGCTAAAGTGGGTAATTGATTATCAGATTAAAAGTAACAAGTAATTAAAGAAATTTAAATTGCTAACTAATGAAAAAGTGTAATTGAAGTTTAAAACAATAAAAGTAAACAAGAGCCGATGTTTTGATTCACTTGGTAGAAAGGTCTAGGGTTTGCACTTCTCTGCTACTTATATGTATGAACGGTTATTCCTCTTAACTAATTTAATTTCAAAGATTAAATATCAAACAACTTAATTAATTGAGTCAAGGAAATAAGCTCTCACATTCAAACCTCTTACAACTAATCTTGTTATAATTGAAACAATCTTTTTAATAGGTTATATCTCTAATTCACCTAAGTCCCTAATTGAATTGTTCCAGTATTAGACTTCATCTCTCAATCCATCATCTAATACCTAAAACACATAATTGGTGGCCAATCAATTATATATTAACAATATTCCATTCAATCAAGGCTAAAGAAATTATTAGCTAAGAGAATAACCAATTCATACAATCATAGCAGATCCATACAAACCCTAGACTTGATCAAATTAGTTCATGATGCAATCAAACATACTCATCTCATTAATGTTCAAAGAAATCAAAATAGACATGATAATATCCATCAATACAATTTCAATGAAAATAAAGAGATAAAGTTCGAGAACAAAACCAAGTTACAAACTCCTTGAAGCTTCTGAAGAATCTCTTGTTCAAATCTTGCAAGAAGGATGAATCAATGGAATGAAAAATCTAATCTAGCTAGTTTAATCCAAAGTTTAATCAAAATCAAAAGAAAACAAAGTTATCAAAACCCTAATTTCTTTGACTGCTCAATCTGCTCTCCAAATCACCAACCGTCTAAGAAAAACCCTAACTTTCCTATTTATACGAAACCTCCGCGCGTCTTTATTGATCCTTGAGTGACACGGCCAAGTTAGAGTGAACTTGGCCGTGTTGGAGGTGAATTTGAGGGAGAGACACGGCCAAGTTGATGGTGACACGGCCAAGTTGGACCATTTTGGAGGGACACAGCCAGTGACTTGGCCATGTCGCTTGCATGTGTCACCTACTGTGAGAATTGCTCTTCTTTACTTTGGATTTAGGTGAGACACGGCCAAGTTGATGGTGACTTGGCCGTGTTTGAGCATTTTTGGATGGACATGGCCATGTTTGAGGTGACTTGGCCGTGTTGGATCATTTTGGAGGGACACGGCCAGTGACTTGGCCATGTCGCTTGCATGTGTTCACTTCTGCTTGCTTTTTTCTTCTTTTCTTCTTTGCTTGAGTGACACGGCCATGTTAGAGGTGACATGGACGTGTTGGAGCTTCTTTGGAGGAACACGGCCAGTGACTTGGCCGTGTCCCTTGCTTGTGTCCATCACTGTGTCTTGTGGCTTCTTTTCAGCTTGATATGGGACACGGCCAGTGACTTGGCCATATCCTCTGCCTGCGTCAGCTACTGTCCATTTTTTCTTCAGTCTAGGTTCCTTGGCTTTTTTAAACCTAAAACAAAACTCAAACAAATTGTAAATAAGAAGTAAATAAACATTAACCAACAAAACATAAACACATACTAAAAACTAGATCAAAAACGATATAAACACTGAAATAAACTAAAACTAACAGAATTACTGAAAACACTAAACAAACCAATAAAAACTAACAAAATACCTAAATAAAACAATAATTATCTTAATAAACAAGACACAAATCTATAACAAAAACAAATAAAACAAGTACAGAACTTAGCCCGGGTCCAGAACCCAAATTATCCTCAGGTCTAGAACCTAAAATCTCTTTTAAGTCTAGAACATAGCTCCAGTCCATAACCCAAATTATCCTTAGGTTTATAACCTACAATTTCTTTCAAGTCTAGAACTTAACTCGGTTCCAAAACCCAAATTATCCTATGGTCCAGAACCTAAAATCTCTTTTATGTCCAGAACATAGCTCGGGTCCAGAACCCAAATAATCCTTAGGCTCAGAACCTAAAATCTCTTTTAAGTCTAGAACATAGCTACGGTCCAGAACCCAAATTATCCTTAGGTCCATAGCCTAAAATTTGTTTTCAGTCCAGAACTTTGCCCGGGTCCAGAACCCAAATTATCCTCAAGTCCAGAACCTAAAATCTCTTTTAAGTCCAGAACTTAGCTTTGGTCCAGAACCCAAATTATTCTTAGGTTTAGAACCTAGAATTTCTTTTAAGTCTAGAACTTAGCTTGAGTCCAAAACCCAAATTATCCAATGGTCCAGAACCTAAAATCTCTTTTAAGTCCTGAACTTAGCTCGGGTCCAGAACCCAAACAATCCTTAGGCCCAGAACCTAAAATCTCTTTTAAGTCCAGAACTTAGCCCGGGTCCAGAACCCAAATTTTTCTTAGGTCTTGATCCTCAAATCTCTTTTAATTCTAGAACTTAGCTCGGGTCAAGAACCCAAATTATCCTTAGGTCCAAAACCTAAAATCTATTTTAAGTCTAGAACTTAGCCCGATTCTAGAACCCAAATTGTCCTTAGGTCAAGAACCTAAAATATCTTTTAAATCCAGAATATAGCCCGGGGGCCAAACCCAAATTATCCTTAGGTCCATAACCTAAAATATCTTTTAAGTTTAGAACTTAGCCCGGATCCAGAACCCAAATTATCCTATGGTCCAGAACCTAAAATCTCTTTTAAGTCCTGAACTTAGCTTGGATCCAGAACCCAAATAATCCTTAGGCCTAGAACCTAAAATCTCTTTTAAGTCAAGAACTTAGCCCGAGTCCAGAACCCAAATTATCCTTAGGTCTTGATCCTCAAATCTCTTTTAATTCTAGAACTTAGCTCGGGTCTAGAACCCAAATTATCCTTAGGTCCAAAACCTAAAATAAATTTTATGTCCAGAACTTAGCCGGGTTCTAGAACCCAAATTGTCCTTAGGTCCAGAACCTAAAATATCTTTTAAGTCCAGAACATAGCCCGGGTCCCAAACCCATATTATCCTTAGGTCCATAACCTAAAATATCTTTTAAGTCTAGAACTTAGCCCGGATCCAGAACCCAAATTATCCTTTGGTCCAGAACCTAAAATCTCTTTTAAGTACAAAACTTAAATCGGGTCCAGAACCCAAATTATCCTTAGATCTAGAAAATAAAATCTCTTTTAAGTCCAAAACTTAGCTCGGGTCCAGAACCCAAATTACCCTTAGCTCCAGAACCAAAAATCTCTTTTAAGTCCAGAACTTGGCTCAGGTCCAGAACCCAAATTATCCTTAGGTCGAGAACCTAAAATCGATTTTAAGTCCAGAACCTAGCCCGGGTCCAGAACCCAAATTATCCTTAAATCCAGAACCTAAAATCTCTTTTAAGTCTAGAACTTAGATCGGGCCCAGAACCCAAATTATCCTTAGGTCCAGAACCTAAAATCTCTTTTAAGTACAGAACTTAGCGCGGGTCCAGAACCCAAATTATCCTTAGGTCCAGAACCTAAAATCTCTTTTAAGTCTAGAACTTAGCTCGGGTCCAGAACCCAAATCATCCTTAGGTCCAGAACCTAAAATCTCTTTTAACTACAGAACTTAGCGCGGGTCCAGAACCCAAATTATCCTTAGGTCCAGAACCTAAAATCTCTTTTAAGTCTAGAACATAGCTCGGGTCCAGAACCCAAATTATCCTTAGGTCCATAACGTAAAATCTGATTTAAGTCCAGAACTTAGCCCGGGTCCAGAAACAAAATTATCCTCAGGTCCAGAACCTAAAATCTCTTTTAAGTCCAGAACTTAGCTCTGATCCAGAACCCAAATTATTCTTAGGTTTAGAACTTAGAATTTCTTTTAAGTCTAGAACTTAGCTCGGGTCCAGAACCCAAAATATCGTATGGTCCAGAACCTAAAATCTCTTTTAAGTCTAGAACTTAGCTCGAGTCCACAACCAAAATAATCCTTAGGCCCAGAACCTAAAATCTCTTTTAAGTCCAGAACTTAGCCCGGGTCCAGAACCAAAATTATCCTTAGGTCCTTATCCTCAAATCTCTTTTAATTCGAGAACATAGCTCGGGTCAAGAACCCAAATTATCCTTAAGTCCAAAACCTAAAATCTCTTTTAAGTCCAGAACTTAGCACGGGTCTAGAACCCAAATTATCCTTAGGTCCAAAACCTAAAATATCTTTTAAGTCCAGAACATATCCCGGGTCTCGATGCTAAATTATCCTTAGGTCCATAGCTAAAATATCTTTTAAGTCTAGAACTTTGCCCGGATCCAAAACCCAAATTATCCTTAGGTCCATAACCTAAAATCTCTTTTAAGTCCAAAACTTAGCTCGAGTCCAGAACCCAAAATATCCTTAGAACCAGAAACTAAAATCTCTTTTAAGTCCTGAACTTAGCTTGGGTCCAGAACCCAAATTATCCTTAGCTCTAGAACCAAAAATCTCTTTTAAGTCCAGAACTTAGCTCGGGTCCAGAACCCAAATTATCCTTAGGTCGTGAACCTAAAATCTCTTTTAAGTCCAAAACTTAGCCTGGGTCCAGAACCTAAATTATCCTTAAGTCCAAAACTAAAATTCTATTTTAAGTACAGAACTTAACGAGGGTCCAGAACGCAAATTATTTTTAGGTCCAGAACTTAGCCCGGGTCCAGAACCAAAATTATTCATAGGTCCATAACCTAAAATATCTTTTAAGTCTAGAACATAGCCCAAGTCCAAAACCCAAACTATCCTAAGGTCCAGAACCTAAAATATCCTTTGCCCGAGAAACTAAAATCTCTTTTAAGTCCAGAACTTAGCTCGGGTCCAGAACCCAAATTATCCCTAGGTCGAGACCTAAAATCTCTTTCAAGTCTAGAACTTAGCTCGGGTCGAGAACCCAAATTATCCTTAGGTGCTGATCCTCAAATCTCTTTTAATTCTATAACTTAGCTCGGGTCAAGAGCCCAAATTATACTTAGGTCCATAACCTAAAATCACTTTTAATTCTAGAACTTAGCCAGGGTCCAGAACCCAAATTATCCTTAGGTCTTGATCCTCAAATCTCTTTTAATTCTAGAACTTAGCTCGGGTCTAGAACACAAATTATACTTAGGTCCATAACCTAAAATCACTTTTAAGTCCAGAACTTAGCCCGGGTCTAGAACCCAAAATATCCTTAGGTCCAGAACCTATAATCTCTTTTAAGTCCAAAACTTAGCCAGGGTCCAGAACCCAAAATATCCTTAGGTCCAGAACCTAAAATCCCTTTTAAGTCCAAAACTTAGCCCGGGTCCAGAACCCAAATTATCCTTAGGTCCTTATCCTCAAATCTCTTTTAAGTCCAGAACTTAGCACGGGTCTAGAACCCAAATTATCCTTATGTCCAGAACCTAAAATATCTTTTAAGTCCAGAACATATCCCGAGTCTCGATGCTAAATTATCCTTAGGTCCAGAACCTAAAATCTCTTTTAAGTACAGAACTTAGCACGGGTCCAGAACCCAAATTATCCTTAGGTCCAGAACCTAAAATCTCTTTTAAGTCTAGAACTTAGCTCGGGTCCAGAACCCAAATCATCCTTAGGTCCAGAACCTAAAATCTCTTTTAACTACAGAACATAGCGCGGGTCCAGAACCCAAATTATCCTTAGGTCCAGAACCTAAAATCTCTTTTAAGTCTAGAACTTAGCTCGGGTCCAGAACCCAAATTATCCTTAGGTCCATAACGTAAAATCTGATTTAAGTCCAGAACTTAGCCCGGGTCCAGAAACAAAATTATCCTCAGGTCCAGAACCTAAAATCTCTTTTAAGTCCAGAACTTAGCTCTGATCCAGAACCCAAATTATTCTTAGGATTAGAACTTAGAATTTCTTTTAAGTCTAGAACTTAGCTCGGGTCCAGAACCCAAAATATCGTATGGTCCAGAACCTAAAATCTCTTTTAAGTCTAGAACTTAGCTCGAGTCCACAACCAAAATAATCCTTAGGCCCAGAACCTAAAATCTCTTTTAAGTCCAGAACTTAGCCCGGGTCCAGAACCAAAATTATCCTTAGGTCCTTATCCTCAAATCTCTTTTAATTAGAGAACATAGCTCGGGTCAAGAACCCAAATTATCCTTAAGTCCAAAACCTAAAATCTCTTTTAAGTCCAGAACTTAGCACGGGTCTAGAACCCAAATTATCCTTAGGTCCAAAACCTAAAATATCTTTTAAGTCCAGAACATATCCCGGGTCTCGATGCTAAATTATCCTTAGGTCCATAGCTAAAATATCTTTTAAGTCTAGAACTTTGCCCGGATCCAAAACCCAAATTATCCTTAGGTCCATAACCTAAAATCTCTTTTAAGTCCAAAACTTAGCTCGAGTCCAGAACCCAAAATATCCTTAGAACCAGAAACTAAAATCTCTTTTAAGTCCTGAACTTAGCTTGGGTCCAGAACCCAAATTATCCTTAGCTCTAGAACCAAAAATCTCTTTTAAGTCCAGAACTTAGCTCGGGTCCAAAACCCAAATTATCCTTAGGTCGTGAACCTAAAATCTCTTTTAAGTCCAAAACTTAGCCTGGGTCCAGAACCTAAATTATCCTTAAGTCCAAAACTAAAATTCTATTATAAGTACAGAACTTAACGAGGGTCCAGAACGCAAATTATTTTTAGGTCCAGAACTTAGCCCGGGTCCAGAACCAAAATTATTCATAGGTCCATAACCTAAAATATCTTTTAAGTCTAGAACATAGCCCAAGTCCAAAACCCAAACTATCCTAAGGTCCAGAACCTAAAATATCCTTTGCCCGAGAAACTAAAATCTCTTTTAAGTCCAGAGCTTAGCTCGGGTCCAGAACCCAAATTATCCCTAGGTCGAGACCTAAAATCTCTTTCAAGTCTAGAACTTAGCTCGGGTCGAGAACCCAAATTATCCTTAGGTGCTGATCCTCAAATCTCTTTTAATTCTATAACTTAGCTCGGGTCAAGAGCCCAAATTATACTTAGGTCCATAACCTAAAATCACTTTTAATTCTAGAACTTAGCCAGGGTCCAGAACCCAAATTATCCTTAGGTCTTGATCCTCAAATCTCTTTTAATTCTAGAACTTAGCTCGGGTCTAGAACACAAATTATACTTAGGTCCATAACCTAAAATCACTTTTAAGTCCAGAACTTAGCCCGGGTCTAGAACCCAAAATATCCTTAGGTCCAGAACCTATAATCTCTTTTAAGTCCAAAACTTAGCCAGGGTCCAGAACCCAAAATATCCTTAGGTCCAGAACCTAAAATCCCTTTTAAGTCCAAAACTTAGCCCGGGTCCAGAACCCAAATTATCCTTAGGTCCTTATCCTCAAATCTCTTTTAAGTCCAGAACTTAGCACGGGTCTAGAACCCAAATTATCCTTAGGTCCAGAACCTAAAATATCTTTTAAGTCCAGAACATATCCCGAGTCTCGATGCTAAATTATCCTTAGGTCCAGAACCTAAAATCTCTTTTAAGTACAGAACTTAGCACGGGTCCAGAACCCAAATTATCCTTAGGTCCAGAACCTAAAATCTCTTTTAAGTCTAGAACTTAGCTCGGGTCCAGAACCCAAATCATCCTTAGGTCCAGAACCTAAAATCTCTTTTAACTACAGAACATAGCGCGGGTCCAGAACCCAAATTATCCTTAGGTCCAGAACCTAAAATCTCTTTTAAGTCTAGAACTTAGCTCGGGTCCAGAACCCAAATTATCCTTAGGTCCATAACGTAAAATCTGATTTAAGTCCAGAACTTAGCCCGGGTCCAGAAACAAAATTATCCTCAGGTCCAGAACCTAAAATCTCTTTTAAGTCCAGAACTTAGCTCTGATCCAGAACCCAAATTATTCTTAGGATTAGAACTTAGAATTTCTTTTAAGTCTAGAACTTAGCTCGGGTCCAGAACCCAAAATATCGTATGGTCCAGAACCTAAAATCTCTTTTAAGTCTAGAACTTAGCTCGAGTCCACAACCAAAATAATCCTTAGGCCCAGAACCTAAAATCTCTTTTAAGTCCAGAACTTAGCCCGGGTCCAGAACCAAAATTATCCTTAGGTCCTTATCCTCAAATCTCTTTTAATTCGAGAACATAGCTCGGGTTAAGAACCCAAATTATCCTTAAGTCCAGAACCTAAAATCTCTTTTAAGTCCAGAACTTAGCACGGGTCTAGAACCCAAATTATCCTTAGGTCCAAAACCTAAAATATCTTTTAAGTCCAGAACATATCCCGGGTCTCGATGCTAAATTATCCTTAGGTCCATAGCTAAAATATCTTTTAAGTCTAGAACTTTGCCCGGATCCAAAACCCAAATTATCCTTAGGTCCATAACCTAAAATCTCTTTTAAGTCCAAAACTTAGCTCGAGTCCAGAACCCAAAATATCCTTAGAACCAGAAACTAAAATCTCTTTTAAGTCCTGAACTTAGCTTGGGTCCATAACGCAAATTATCCTTAGCTCTAGAACCAAAAATCTCTTTTAAGTCCAGAACTTAGCTCGGGTCCATAACCCAAATTATCCTTAGGCCGTGAACCTAAAATCTCTTTTAAGTCCAAAACTTAGCCTGGGTCCAGAACCTAAATTATCCTCAAGTCCAAAACTAAAATTCTATTTTAAGTACAGAACTTAACAACGGTCCAGAACCCAAATTATTCTTAGGTCCAGAACTTAGCCCGGGTCCAGAACCCAAATTATTCTTAGGTCCATAACCTAAAATATCTTTTAAGTCTAGAACATAGCCCAAGTCCAAAACCCAAAATATCCTAAGGTCCAGAACCTAAAATATCCTTTGCCCGAGAAACTAAAATCTCTATTAAGTCCAGAACTTAGCTCGGGTCCAGAACCCAAATTATCCCTAGGTCGAGACCTAAAATCTCTTTTAAGTCTAGAACTTAGCTCGGGTCCAGAACCCAAATTATCCTTAGGTGCTGATCCTCAAATCTCTTTTAATTCTAGAACTTAGCTCGGGTCAAGAGCCCAAAAAATACTTAGGTCCATAACCTAATATCACTTTTAATTCTAGAACTTAGCCCGGGTCCAGAACCCAAATTATCCTTAGGTCCTGATCCTCAAATCTCTTTTAATACTAGAACTTAGCTCGGGTCTAGAACCCAAATTATACTTAGGTCCATAACCTAAAATCACTTTTAAGTCCAGAACTTAGCCCGGGTCTAGAACCCAAAATATCCTTAGGTCCAGAACCTAAAATCCCTTTTAAGTCCAAAACTTAGCCCGGGTCCAGAACCCAAATTATCCTTAGGTCCAGAACCTAAAATCACTTTTAAGTCCATAACTTATCCCGGGTCGAGAACCCAAATTATCTTAAGGTCCATAACCTAAAATCTCTTTTAAGTCCAAAACTTAGCCCGGGTCCAGAACCCAAATTATCCTTAGGTCCTGATCCTCAAATCTCTTTTAATTCTAGAACTTAGCTCGGGTCTAGAACCCAAATTATACTTAGGTCCAGAAACTAAAATCACTTTTAAGTCCAGAACTTAGCCCGGGTCTAGAACCCAAAATATACTTAGGTCAAGAACCTAAAATCTCTTTTAAATCCAATACTTAGCCCGGGTCCAGAACCTAAAATATCCTTAGGTCCAGAACTTAAAATCTCTTTTAAGTCCAGAACTTACCCCGGGTCCAGAACCCAAATTATCCTTATGTCCATAACCTAAAATCTCTTTTAAGTCCAGAACTTAGCCCGTGTCCAGAACCCAAATTATCCTTAGGTCCATAACCTAAAATCTCTTTCAAGTCTAGAACTTAGCCCGTGTCCAGAACCCAAATTATCCTTAGGTCCTGATCCTAAAATCTCTTTGAATTCTAGAACATAGCTCGGGTCTAGAACCCAAATTATTCCTGTGAACCTCGGTTTTCCGCCCGAAAAGGATCCGGGCGAAAGTTCACTCGTTGTCGGGAGTCGCCACTCAGTTTATTTTGTTCGAAGGGAAAAACTAAGAAAACCCTTGTTTGACTCCAATAACTTGTCCAATGTAAAGGTTTCTAGTCTGCGAACCCAAGGAGGATTCGGGGACTATGTCATGCTTTTGATTAACTTGCAAAAATGGAACAAATTTAAAGACAAAAAGATTGTTGGTAGTTTGTGGACTTTCTATTTGGGGTGAATCCCAAACATGCCTACATACTCCCGTTTGAATAGGAGATCAAAGCCCATGTAGTTCGGAAAAGCCTATTTAAAGGCGATTGAAAATTATGCTTCATGCATGTGTGTGTGTATGCTTCGTGCATTTTTCAGGCATTTTGCCAAATTTGTGAGATTTAGCACTAAGTGCTAAATGGTGAGATTTGGGTACTTTGTACCAAAAGAGTGGAATTTAGGCTCCATGCCAAAGGTTGATTTTAATTGAGTCGGGCTTCATGCCAGAGTTGTAAAATTTAGCACTTAGTGCTAAATGGTGCAATTTTAGGTACTTTGTACCAAAAGAGTGCAATTTAGGCCTTTGGCCAAGTGTGGTCGGGCTTCATGCCAAAGATGTGAGATTTAGCACTTAGTGCTAAATTCTCCAATTTTAGGTACTTCGTACCAAAATGGTATAATTTAGGCTCCGTGCCAACAGATTGATTTTAATTGTGAAATGTAGGTACTTTGTACCAAAAAGATGTAATTTAAGTCTTTGTGCCAAAGAGGCTGATTGATTAGTCCATTAGGCCTTAGACCTAAAAGGATTAGGTCTTTGACCGAGAAGAAATTGAGAAGAAGATAGAATGCTTATGATATGCTTAAATTGACCAAAGATGAATTATGATATTACCTTGATCAGAATTTTTCCACTTCTAAGTTCCAGATCTTGTTTCCTTGCACTTTTGAGTATGATTCTTGGTTTCTACAACACAATATTTGAAATTTTTAAGCATAAAAATTTCGTCAGCATCTGGGCATAGGAGGTCCGAAAAAGTCCCTTCTTTTGAAAATCTGAAGCCTATATATAGGCAAAATCGGGCTGCACGGCGGCCGGGCTACTGTGAACGGCGGCTGGCCGGGCCGCTGTCCTGGCCCACCGCGACTCGCGCTACTTCTGCTAAAACTGACTTTTCGGGAGCCACGGGCCTCCAAAAATTATTCCGAGACCATATCCATGATCCTTGAGTCGCACCGGACATTTCAAGTACCATGAAGACATACTTTCGGTGGAGTTTTACCGTTGCCTGCCAGTCCAGCGTGGTCTGAGGAAATTGGCTTTTCGAGCCTCAAAATTCGAGTGTTCACAATTGCCCCCCACTGGGGTCCATAAAAATGATTTATGGAACTCAGTGGTCTTCTGAAGAGCGAATTTTGAGCGAGGTGCAAAAAGACCCGTGTTTTCAGTTTTTTCTATAAATAGGCTCATTTCATTCAATTTCCATTTGCTTTCATTCATTCTTCTTCTTTTACTTCTTTCAAATTTTCTTTCGACGATGGATTTCACCGGCTTTGAAGACCTCGAAATCCCACTCCCTCCCTGCGATCTTTTACTTGAGGAGGAGAAGCATAGTTCTCGGACCGGCTGCTATGAGGTGAGTACATTCCCATTTGTCCATCTAGTATGCATGCTTAGGAATTTTATTTATTTCCCGTAAGGAACTTAGAAATAAATTTTAGGAACATTTCCTTCACATGTATTAGTAATGAATTAGGATTAGTACTAGGCTTCATTATGCTCTGCCATTAGTAATTATTTCTAGTAAAGAACTTAGAAATAATCCTTTAGGGATCCACACCCGACTGGGGAAAGAACTTAAATCTTTTCTGAATTTGTCCATCTTTTCTGGATTTGAATTTTTTTTTTTTTAGAACTCTACGATCAAGATATCTATAGCTGAGCGTCCGATGGTTGCTATTCCGGCTTACATCTTTGATGCCGGGCACCCAGTGGGGGATCTTATCAGACCTGCTTTCCTCCACCATTTGAGGGCTATAGATGTGGGCAGAGATATCCACCGGGATTTGATCTGTGCTTTAGCCGAGCGCTGGTGGCCTACTACTGACACCTTCCATTTTTCTTGGGGGGAGATGACAATGACGCCTACTGACTTTTCTATCATTTCTGGGATTCCCTTTGGCGTCGAGATGGTGGAGTCTTATGATGACTGGCGGCAGGACATTTCTTCAGCCCACATGATTACTCTGATCGGGGTTGACTATCCTCGATATCAGGCGCCTCGCTGCATTCAGCGGAGGTGGCTTGTGGAGCAAGCGCCAGGTATCTACACTGGTTACGAGACAGGCAACCTTACTGCTGACCAGACGGCCAGGTTTACCTTGCTTCTCCTGTTTGCTAGCTCTTTCTTATCAAACAGGAAAGATGTAGTGAGTCTCAATGTGCTGAAGAGCCTACTTGACCTGACACGGCTTCATACGTACGATTGGGCTAGCATGATGCTGTGTAGGTTGTATGACGACATGTCAGACCTCTGCTATACTCGTATTACTCCGTGTGGCTTGTATTACTTCTGGGAGGTAATGTAAAGAACATTTCCCCTATCTTTATATATGTTGACATACACAAACTCTGATACCTTTTTTTTTTTTTAGACTTGGGCTTACGAGTACTTTCCTGACATCGCCCTTTTCTTCGTGAGATACCTGCCCCCGCAGATCCTCTTTCCCCCATTGCTTGGAGGTGGTATAGAGAGAGGGTAGAAGTACCAAAGAGGAAACTTCCCATCAGAGTGCTAAGATCATTCTTCGACAGCTGCCCAATGGACTCAGTAAATGCTTTATCGTCATCTTTTTTATTATATTAGAGAAAATGATTCACTAATATAACAAATGTTTACAGGTTGCATCTAAAGTGATGTCTAGCCGACTGGCAGAGTGGATAGCTCAAGATTACAGCTTTCAGCGATCAGAGTTTCTGACTCGACGACGATTCATACTTCCTCATCCAGAATTTCGACGGTATTATCTCGCTGAGAGGGTGACTTTCCAGATTGCCGATTTCTGTGCAGTTCCCGTGGATCCCCCTGATGATATGCTATCTTCAACACTTCTGCCTGTTACTGTGTCCCAGTATGAGGGCGACCCTTTCGAGTCGGCTTATGCCCCGGATGAGGAGGATTATGACTTCTACTGTCTTCATCGACTGATGCCACGCATTGGGGCCCGATTTGATTCTGTACCGCCTTATCGGTCTTCCCACTCTTCGGCTCCCACTTCTAGCACTCCGAGAGACCATCCCTCTCCCGGCCGGCGAACTGACAGACCTTCTTCCTCTAGTGCTGAGACTTTTGCTTTCGGGGCTGGACCATCAGACACTGGAGGAAGCAGCAGTTCATCTCATTTGAGGCCTCCCGCATCCGTCCTTACAGCTGCCGGCCAATTTGACCCTATTTTAGCCGATTTGAGGCTGCCTTATGCTGTTCGTCATCATGCACCTGGTGGTTGGGTGACCCGACCAATTAGTGCAGAGGGTGCATTATATCAGAGCTTTGCTCATGTCACTCAGGTATATTCTCATAGAACTTTTCACGAAAAGGATTCATAAAATTCTCTTGAGATTGATTGTGATTTCGTCTCTTTTACAGGTACCAGAGGGCCTGATCACGGAAATGGCGGCACTGATTGCTGCTTTCTCGGATGAACTATCTGGTGCTTTGACTGAGGCTGCTTACGAGAGGCAGAGTAGGCCGCAAAGACGGAGAGGCCGGCACTGATTTTTTTCATATTTGTGTTGAACTATGCTTGCTGTATTTGAACTATTCCCCTTCTGTACTTTGTACCTTTCATGTTTTTCAGCTGTTATCTGAACTTATCTGTAAACCTGCACTTATTTGTTAGTATTAACAGCACATATGTATGCATGATGCTTTTTCCTTTTAGAAATCTATTTTTTAAAAATAAATCCCTGACACAATCCCAAAAAAAGATAGCACATAACAGGGCCAAAACATGAGAATTTTACAAAACACCAAAAAGAAATAGGGATCAGGACGGTCGATGGCGGCCGAGCCGCCGGCAGCGGCGGCCGAGCCGCTGCCCGGGCAAGACCAGTATAAAAAACAAGGTTGTCTTACATCTGTGGGCCAGAAAGCAATCCTCTTACTGAAAGATCTTATATATACATTTTTTTTCAAATAACAATGAATCCCCTTTTTAATCACGTGATGCATAATTGGACCAAAAGTCTCCACAATGTTGAAAGGATCAACATGGGGAGGTACGGGTTGAAAGCTGTCGCCACACTCAGAGGTGTAGCAGTAGACTGGGATTTCTTGCACTCTTGCATCAGGTTTTGGGATCCCCAAGCCCATGTTTTCAGATTTGGGGCTCGGATGGAGGAAATGTGTCCTCTTTTTGAGGAGTTCTGCTCGATCATTGGGTGCGATCCAAATGCCCCTCTTGTGAGGCATGAGGTCCAAATCGGGTATGTGGGATCTTTTCAGAGGCTTTTTAGCTTCACAAAACCCCAAGCCCAAACTATGATTGTAGATGGGGATAAGGCGATGCTGCTTCCCCTAATTGATGAGTTCTTGACCGCCGATTTTGAAGACGACGTTCAATTGAGGCATAGAATGCGAGCCTTCATTTTTTGTCTGTTAGCTGGGTTCCTCTTCAACCGTGACCCCGGCTTTGGAGATTTGAGACTTTGTCCAATGGTTAGGCAAATGGAAGAGCTCAACTGTATCGGGGGCATGATCCTGGCTGAGACTATTCAGAGTCTCGACAGATGTGCACTTGGATTTGAACGTTGGACCGTCACCCCGGCATCCTTCAGGTAATTTTGTCATACCTTTTATTTCTTTTTTGCTTATTCCATCATCTCTCCTTTCCTTTGTAAAATAGAAAGGATCTATTTTTTCAGGTTTGGCTGAGAGATCATCTTCGAGTGGTTGCAGCCCCCCAGACTTTGACCTACAACCCTTCGCAGTACCGCACCAGGAAAATTCAGATTTCTTTTCCCTCTATGGCCGAATGGACTGTTTGGCTGTTCAAGCTTGGACCGGAAGAATTATTATGGTTCGTCCCTTGGTACAGGATTCCTCAATTCATAGAGGCAAATGATATGCACAACCATGTCTACTTGCTTGGGTTCACTCACAGTACTTGGTACAGTGCTTCCCGCGTCCTTAGGCAGATGGGTATTGATCAGAGAGTTCCCCTTCCTGTCGGGCTTACCATTGCTTCTCCTATTACCCCCGGGGTTACTCGGGCTGTTCTACAGACTTGGGTCAGAGACCATCGGATGATCAGGCCTGGTGCAGAGCCTTCCCTCGTTCAGCCCACTCCAGAGTACCGGACCTGGTTTATAGCTGAGGTTTGGCCCGTTGAGAAACCGAGGAGGTGCGCATTGCTGCAGGAGTTGGAGGGAGAGGGGGTGTAGGATTTGGATCCCAGGGTGACTCCGTTGTCTTTTCTGTTTTTTTTTTTGGGTTGTTTTTTACCTTTTTGGTTTTTTGAATGTATAGGACTTGTAGTCTGACTCTTTTGATGAACCGACTGACTCTTTTTTTGTAATGACCGACTCTTTTTGTAATAGACGATTCTCTTTTGTAATGAATGATCCTTAATGGATGACCCTTTTGTTTGCTTTCCAAGCATCATCTACTTTATTTATTTGCTCTTATTTTTGCCTAAGCCGTCCTTTCGGATTTTCAACTTAGCGAGCTTTTACCCATTCTTGCCTAAGCCGCCCTTTGCGGGTTTTCAGCTTAGCGGGCCCCACTATTGCCTAAGCCGCCCTTTGTGGGTTTTCGGCTTAGCGGGATTTTTTGTTTGTTTTGTTTCTTGTTTTTGTTTTTTTTGTTTTATTATTATTTTTTTTTCTTGGCGAAAGAAAGATGAATGAATGATTTTTATTAAAATTTAGACCGTGCCCAAGGAGAGCTGCCTACATATCTCAGATTAGTTTGCGAGAATCAGGTCTAATGTAGTTCATTACAATGCATGATCATGCATAATATTTCTTTAGTTGATCCAGATTGCATGGGTTTGTGAACTCCAGACCATCCAAATCAGACAAGATAATGGCTCCGCCGGAAAGTATTTTCTTCAAAATGTAGGGTCCCGCCCAATGAGGACGAAACTTCCCACGAGGATCTGTAACAGGTGTTCTGATCTCCTTCAAAACCAAACAACCTTCTTCCAACTTTCGATCTTTGACCTTTTTGTTGAAATGTCTGGCCATTCGCCTTTGATACCCTTGAATCTGATGTAGAGCTTGAAGTCTTTTTTCATCGAAACTCAACAACTGATGATGATAATTGCTAATCCATTCAGCTTCATTTATCTGACTTTCTTGAATTATCCTCGCCGATTGAACTTCCAGTTCAATGTGGAGTACTGCTTCCATTCCGTATACCAGTGAATACGGGGTTGCCCCAGTAGGAGTTTTAACTGACGTTCTGTATCCCCACAAGGCCAATGGCAACTTCTCATGCCAACGCCTATGTTCCTTGATCATTTTCTGTATGATCACCTTTATAGACTAGTTCGCTGCTTCTACAGCTCCATTTGTTTGAGGTCTATAAGGAGAGGACTTATGATGCTGGATTTTCTTATCCTGCAAGAGTTTGACAAATTCAGCTTGGAAATGAGTTCCATTATCTGTGATAATCTCGAATGGTGTTCCGTACCGACAAAGGATGTTGGTTCGGACAAACTGTGCTGCCTTTTTGGCGTTTAATTCTGCATAGGAAGCTGCTTCAACCCACTTTGTGAAGTAATCCACTGCTACCAAGATAAACTGATGTCCATTTGATGCTTTTGGATGTATTTTGCCAATTATATCGATTCCCCAAGTAGCGAAGGGCCATGGAGAAGTGATTGGATTCAGGGCAACAGGAGGTTGCTTCTGTAACTTAGCAAATATCTGACATTGATGACACCCTTGCACAAATGCCACACAGTCTGCATTCATGGTGGACCAGTAATATCCTAGATTGGCAATTTTTCGAGCCAAGGTGATCCCATACATGTGTGGTCCTGATTCGCCACCATGTACCATTTCCATGATCTGCTCAGCTTCTGCCTCATTCACACACCTTAGGTGCATTCCATTCCAACTCCTCTTGTAGAGGATATCTTCATTAAGAATGTATCCTGTGGCAAGCTGCCTTATTGCCCTCTGATCGACCTTTGATGATCCCTCCGGATAATTTCCATCCTTGAGATAGGTCTTGATATCCCAAAACCATGGTTTACCATCGGCCAAATGCATTATGTGGGCGGGTTGCTTTTGAAGCTGAACTTTCAATGGATGAATGACTTTCCCCTCCCTGATGTTGATCATGGAAGCTAAAGTAGCCAAGGCATCAGCAAACTGATTCTTCGCTCTTGGGAGATATTCGAAGGACAGATCATTGAACTGTTGTGCCAAATGATCAAGGCGTTGTAGGTAAGGAACCAAACGCTCTTCTCTTATCTTCCATTTCCTTAAGGCTTGTGATACTATTAAAATAGAATCACCATAGACCTTTAGGTCCTTAATCCCCAATTCCAGGGCGGCTTCAAGCCCATTAATGCAAGCTTCATATTCTGCTTCGTTGTTTGTGCAGCTAAAGTCAAGCTTAACTGCGAATGGAATGTATTCTCCACAAGGTGCTTTGAACACAATCCCAATTCCATTTCCATGATAATTGGATGCTCCATCAAAGTACATCTCCCAAACACTTCCTTCCACATTCAAGAGGTCTTCGTCAGGGAAACCCATTTCTCGCATCTCGTCATTCACGGGTAATTCTGCTAATTGGTCAGCTATCGCCCCGCCTTTCACAGCTTTCCTTTGAACAAATTTCAAGTCAAAGGCTGCTAATGTTGACACCCACTTTGCCATTTTGCTGTCCAAAAGAGGCCTCTCCATAAGGAATTTCAAGGGACTCTGTTCTGCCATGACATAAGTAGTGTAAGAAGACAAGTATTGTTGTAACTTCGTACATGCCCAATACAAGGCTAAACACAACTTCTCAATCTTGTTGTACTTTAACTCATAATCCAGCATCCTTTTGCTGAGGTAGTAAATTGCATTTTCTACCTTTGTATCTTCAGCTTCTTGAGCTAGCATTGCCCCCATGGCTTCATCTGTTACAGACAAATACAAGAGCAGAGGTTTTCCCATTCTGGGAGGTTGCAGAATTGGCAGACTTAACAAGTATTCTTTGATCTTGTCGAAGGCCTTCTGACAGTCTTCATTCCATTCTTGTGAAGCACCTTTCCTTAGTAGCTTAAAGATAGGACCACAAGTCTCAGCCAACTGTGATATGAATCGACTGATATACTGTAATCTACCTAGCAAGCCTCGAACCTCTTTCTCTGTTCTTGGCGGAGGCATTTTCAGAATAGCCTTTGACTTTGCTGGATCAACTTCTATTCCTTTTTTGCTGACCAGATATCCCAAAAATAAGCCCGATGTCGCACCAAAGAGGCATTTTGCAGGATTAAGCTTCAAATTGTACTTGCGAAGTCTAAGGAAGAACTTCTCAAGTGCTTCAACGCGTTCTTCTGGAGATTTTGACTTGACAATCATATCATCGACATACACTTCTACTTCTTTGTGTATCATGTCATGAAAGACTGTTGTCGCCATCCTTTGGTAGGTAGCCCCTGCATTTATTAATCCAAAAGGCATGACCCTGTAGCAGAAAGTGCCCCATTCTGTAATGAAAGCTGTCTTCTGTTTGTCTGGTGGGTGCACCAAGATCTGATTATATCCGACCGCAAGATCAGTCATGGAAACCATCATATGCCCAGCCATCCTGTCTATCAGCAAATTGATGTGAGGTAGCGGGAAATCGTCCTTGGGACAAGCCTTATTCAGATCTCTGTAGTCAACACACATTCTGACCTTTCCGTCTTTCTTCGGGACCGGTACGATGTTTGCTAACCATGAAGGGTAGGCAATTGGTTCTATGAACTTATTGTCCAGTTGCTTGGCAACCTCCTCTTTAATTTTCAAGGACCATTCTGGCTTCATTCTTCTCAGTTTCTGCTTAACCGGCTTTGCATCGGGGTATAGCAGAATCTTGTGAACTGCTATGGCTGGGTCTATTCCCGTGACATCACTTGCCTTCCACATGAAGCAGTCGACATACTTCCTGATGCAATCAACAACCTGTTCCTTATTCACACAATCATATGCAATGTATGTATGTTCATTTTCTTTGCCAATTATTATCTTTTCATTTATTTCTTTTATTTCATTTATTTCATTTTTGCTAGATAATACTTGGAAAGCAAAAGACACAGGGTAACCAAGAATCGGAACAGCTTCATTGATAATGGTGGAGTCATTCTCCAAGATTACATTAGATTTGACATTAGGATTCCCTAAATCTGAAACTACAGAAGACTCAAAATTAGACTCTGACTTGGTTTTTGACTCAGAATTAGTACAAGACTCGGTACAAGACTCAAGTTCAGGGTGTGACACAGGACTAGGTTTAACCTCAGCAGCTTGTCCCTCCTCGGCGTACCAGTTTCTCAGCGGTCCATCCGTTGTCTTGATCAGCTTTGTGAAGTCCCTATTGTCTTCAAAATTGGATATCATAGCAACCTCATCAAAGAGACTAGGCCGCATGAAATCTTCCATTTGGGGGTGAGTTTCAGGTTCTGGCTCTTCTTCTTTCATGGCCACAACATTAGCAAACATTTCAAAACCCGGTAGCTTTTTTCCGGTCATAGGAGAATAGAATGGTTCCTGAAAACCACGGTGATGAACTGCCTTTCCAGGTTTGCAAAAGTGACCATTCAAAGTTCTAAAGTAAGGGCGCATTTTGAGGCTTCTTGCCCCCCAACTTCCCTTTTTCTTCCTTCCTCGCTCAAACTCTTCTATTTCCTGATCTGTAGGTTTGTATCCCAAGCCGAAAGTTCCCTTATTCTCAGGCTCTTCCCACGGCCGTACTATGGGTGTTTTTCTCCCGGACTTCATCATTTCCATCCCGGGCAATAGACCTACCCTCAGCATCATTCCCATTAGGCAGTTGATTTGGACCTCCCCAAAGTCATATGAGACAAATGACCCTTTGGGTTTTTCACCTTCAATGCATTGAACCGTGTCGTAATGAAACCCAGTCAAGGTCATGGCGGTTTCACCAGGAACAACCTCAAGGAGAGACTGATCCATGGTTTTCCTGTTGATTTCGCAGGTGTCCCCTTTGATAGTGATGATTTTTCCTTCAAAAGGGAATTTAAGTTTTTGGTGTAATGAAGAAGGTACTGCATTAATCTGATGAATCCACAGCCTTCCAAGGAGGAGATTAAAGCTCGCGGGTACATCAATGACCTGAAAGGGCACTTTCATTTTCACCGGCCCAATAGCAACTTCTAGAGTGGCAACACCCAAAATTTCTCTTCGAGTGTTATCATATGCTCTCACAATCTGATCAGAAGGTGTAAGATCTATAGCCTCCAACCCCAGACAGCTTGCTACCTTCAAAGGACACACATTTAAGGCTGACCCATTATCAATGAGAACCATGGGCACAGTCTTTCCCCCAGTCTGTAAGGTGATGTATAGAGCATCATTGTGTTTACTGCCATCTTCTGGTAGGTCTGTATCAGAAAATTGGATACTCAATGTCTTGGTTGATTGGGTCAAAGTGGCCACCAAAGCTTCTGGGCTTGTGTCCACTGGTGTATCAAGTTGACTCAAAGCTTCGCTGAGAGCTTGGCGGTGTGGGAATGAGGAAGCAAGGAGTTCCCAAATTGACACCTTAGCTTGAGTTTGTTTAAGCTGAGTGAGGACAGGGTCTTCTTTTGGCTCTGGTGTTTTCTTATGGGGGTGATTTGAGGTTGTAGGGGTTTTTCCCAAGTCAAGTGGCTGATATTGTCTTCCACTTCTTGTCAGAGCACTGACCTCTTCAGCAAGGTCGTTCAAATCTAACACACACACTTCATTCATTTCCAAAGAGAAGTTTGAAAGGATCAAACAACTCTTCTTCCACAGTAATGGCGTGGATGGAATGATTGGGCAAAGGGTTAGTGTTGATATTTGGTTGCCTCCTGAGGGGAATGATGTCACCACTATCAACCAGCTCCTGGATGCGGTTTTTGAGTGTCCAGCAAGCATCTGTTTTATGCCCATTCCCTTGATGGTATTCACAGTATTCATTGACTTTATAACTGGAAGGTAATGGGTTTGGAGGAGGTCTTGGGTCCAAAGGCTTCAAATATTTCCCTTCCACAGCCTTTTTAAACACCAAATGAAGGGGTACCCCAAGGTCAGTATATTGCCTTCTTGGCTGATTTCTCGGCCCAAGATTGCCCACACGTAAAGGATTCGCAGGGGCAATATTGGCCACTTGATTGACCTTGCTTGAGGAAGGAGTTTGGCTTTGTTTCTTATATTTCGATGCAGCCCCCTCATCCACTATTTTACCCAACTGTATCAAATCTTCTACCTTGGTTGCAGTCGCAATGAGCGATTTGAAAGTAGGTAGATATTGGGTTTGCAGTTGAGCTTGATATGTAGGCATTAAATTCCTGATTATGATATCAATCTGCTCTTGTTCTGAAGGGCGATTGATCATCTGGGCGGCTTTTGCCCTCCACCTCGTAAGGAACGAGGAGAAAGGTTCATTGTTGTTTTGTTTGGTGGTCTCAAGTTCTCTTCTAGTGACATCCACCTCAATATTGTAGTGGTACTGAGAGTTAAATGCATTGCAGATGTCTTCCCATGTCATAATCTTGGAACGGTCTAGACTCACAAACCATTTAAGGGCAGCCCCAGTCAGGGATTGTTGGAAGAGTTGAGGAAAGAGCTCATCATTTAAACCCCATGGGCTCAAGGCCCCTACATACATTTTCAAATGAGTTTTAGGGCAAGTGGTCCCATCAAATCTGTCCATCCCTGGCATCTTGAATTTTGGAGGTAATCTGGCTTGGGGAAACAAGGATAAGGAATCCATGTCTACCACCTCTTTGTGAGTTTTCATGGCAGTGATTGACCTCTCAAGCAATTCAAGTTTCCTTTTCAGTTCATCTGTCTCGTTCTTGGAGGGTGGATCCTCCAAATTGATAACAGGGGTATTAATCTGAGCAGTCACGGGGGTACTAGTTTGCCCCACAATGGGTTCCTTCCCCAAATTTCCAGGAGTAGAGGCTGTCTTTGGTGCTCCTTCTAATTCAGCCAGAATGGCTACCCTTTGGGCGGCTAAAGCTTCATCAATTTTTTCTTGCATTCTAGCTTCAATTTCCTTAACCTGACCATCCAGCAAAGCCTTAATCTGTTCAATTGTGGCCATTTCAGTAATTGGATTAGTTGGTGAAGTTGGGGTAGTAGAACTTGTAGGGGATAGCACAGTTGGTGTTGATGTGTCTGGTGTAGGTGAAGGCACACGGACAGAGGGTACCTGAAAAGGTCAAGGGTAAAAAAAAATCAGGGTGGTGTGTAGGGTAGGAAAACTCTTGGTCCACTTATGTACATCAAAAATTTTTCCCCAAAAACAATGTTGTTATGTTGCATGAATGCACCTCATCACATCACAATTCATTTTAATGGAATGCGGCACTATCACTGGGTACATACAACCTAAAGGAAGGTTCTATTGTTATGTAAAAATAGAGAATCGGCTTATCATAGGGACCCTTGAGTCTTGAGTAAGATATACCTAACCACATGTGAAACAAGGAGTTTCGCGTGGGTCCAACAGTACGATTACTCATGGGCCACTCCAAAAGGATTGGAATGGTTTGCGACAACAGGGAGGACGCTTTGGCTGTCCGCCAGCATAATCAAGGAGACCTGCCGGTCAGCGCTACTTGCTATCCAGACTCAGAACTTTGAACAGAAAGAGAAGAAATTCATTTGAAAATAATTTTTTATGCAATGGAGGAAAAGGATTCCCCCATATATGCAAGAGAAAAAGATTCTCTGAATGACAAAACAAATGCACAAGTAGTCAAAAAAAATAGATCCATCAAAGGAAAAAGATTCCTTTCTTTAATTTTCAGTCCAATATCCTTAAAGAAAGGATATATAATGCTAGGGTACCCTGCAAAATAAATAAAAATACCCTAAAGAAGGGCAGATTAGTCAAATAAGCAATAATAGCCTACTAGGATCCCATAAATTATTTTTATGGTCTCCCATGGCAAGTTAATCAAATAATCAATAGTAGTCCACTAGGATCCCATAAATGGTTTTTATATTCCCCAGTGGAGTCGCCAGTCTGTGAACCTCGGTTTTCCGCCCGAAAAGGATCCGGGCGAAAGTTCACTCGTTGTCGGGAGTCGCCACTCAGTTTATTTTGTTCGAAGGGAAAAACTAAGAAAACCCTTGTTTGACTCCAATAACTTGTCCAATGTAAAGGTTTCTAGTCTGCGAACCCAAGGAGGATTCGGGGACTATGTCATGCTTTTGATTAACTTGCAAAAATGGAACAAATTTAAAGACAAAAAGATTGTTGGTAGTTTGTGGACTTGCTATTTGGGGTGAATCCCAAACATGCCTACATACTCCCGTTTGAATAGGAGATCAAAGCCCATGTAGTTCGGAAAAGCCTATTTAAAGGCGATTGAAAATTATGCTTCATGCATGTGTGTGTGTATGCTTCGTGCATTTTTCAGGCATTTTGCCAAATTTGTGAGATTTAGCACTTAGTGCTAAATGGTGAGATTTGGGTACTTTGTACCAAAAGAGTGGAATTTAGGCTCCATGCCAAAGGTTGATTTTAATTGAGTCGGGCTTCATGCCAGAGTTGTAAAATTTAGCACTTAGTGCTAAATGGTGCAATTTTAGGTACTTTGTACCAAAAGAGTGCAATTTAGGCCTTTGGCCAAGTGTGGTCGGGCTTCATGCCAAAGATGTGAGATTTAGCACTTAGTGCTAAATTCTCCAATTTTAGGTACTTCGTACCAAAATGGTATAATTTAGGCTCCGTGCCAACAGATTGATTTTAATTGTGAAATGTAGGTACTTTGTACCAAAAAGATGTAATTTAAGTCTTTGTGCCAAAGAGGCTGATTGATTAGTCCATTAGGCCTTAGACCTAAAAGGATTAGGTCTTTGACCGAGAAGAAATTGAGAAGAAGATAGAATGCTTATGATATGCTTAAATTGACCAAAGATGAATTATGATATTACCTTGATCAGAATTTTTCCACTTCTAAGTTCCAGATCTTGTTTCCTTGCACTTTTGAGTATGATTCTTGGTTTCTACAACACAATATTTGAAATTTTTAAGCATAAAAATTTCGTCAGCATCTGGGCATAGGAGGTCCGAAAAAGTCCCTTCTTTTGAAAATCTGAAGCCTATATATAGGCAAAATCGGGCTGCACGGCGGCCGGGCTACTGTGAACGGCGGCTGGCCGGGCCGCTGTCCTGGCCCACCGCGACTCGCGCTACTTCTGCTAAAACTGACTTTCCGGGAGCCACGGGCCTCCAAAAATTATTCCGAGACCATATCCATGATCCTTGCGTCGCACCGGACATTTCAAGTACCATGAAGACATACTTTCGGTGGAGTTTTACCGTTGCCTGCCAGTCCGGCGTGGTCTGAGAAAATTGGCTTTCCGAGCCTCAAAATTCGAGTGTTCACAATTCTTAGGTCCAGAACCTAAAATCACTTTTAAGCCCAGAACTTAGCCCTGGTCTAGAACCCAAAATATCCTTAGGTTCAGAACCTAAAATCTCTTTTAAGTCTAGAACTTAGCGAGGGTCCAAAACCCAAATTATCCATATGTCCAGAACCTAAAATCTCTTTTAAGTCTAGAACTTAACCAGGGTCCAGAACCTAAAATCTCATTTAAGTGTAGAACTTAGCTCGGGTCCATAACTCAAATTATACTTAGGTCCATAACATAAAATCTCTTTTAAGTATAGAACATGTAATATCCTCATTTATGCCCTAGAAGTTTTGCATATTGTTGTTGTTGTTATTGTTATAAATTGGATTGAATGTATATGATGGGATAAGAAAAGAAATTGGGAGGAGAATGCTTGTGTATATGTGTATTGGGAAAGAATTAGGGTTTAGAGAGAATGGTATATATTGTGTATTTGAGGATATATATAACATATAAATGGGTCAAAGGAAGAGTCAAAGGAAGAGAGATATTTTTATGTGATATGTGTAATTACTATCATGGGCATACATGAGACAAAAGTTAAATTAAATGATTAAGGGTAATTAAGTAATTGCTTGAATTGGAACTCTTGGTGGAGATTTAAAGAAGAGTTGACTTTGGTTTATTCATAATTTCTTCTTCTTCTTCATGTGTGTGGCCGGCTCCTCCATAGAGAAAGGAAAGCAAGTGGTGAAGAGAGGATCTTGATGTGTTGAGCTCAAATTGAAGGAAGATTAAGTGTTTAAGTGTTGATTCAAGAAGTTTTAACTAAGGTAAGATCTTTCCTTTGATTTCTTTCCTACTTTTGAAGTGGTATGGGAAGTTAATTAGGGTTTGATGATTTGATGATGAGATGTGTTTATGATTTATTCTCAAGTGTTGAAATGGAATTAAAGATAAGAAGCTAGGTTGGTGTTGGTGATGGAAGAGTAAGAGTGTGTTTAGTGAATTCTTTTTCTGTTTTACAATTAGTAAAGGCTGTAACTTGTATGATTTTTAATTATTCTTGAAGTGAATTTTTGATATGTTGTGCCTCTATGAGTCTAGAATGACTGAAAAATATGTTGATTCGATTTTGGAATGGTTATGAGTTTAGAAAGATTATTTTTAGTAGAACTGTTCCAGCAGGTACCTTAACTGAGACAGCTATATTTCGGGATTTTTAATAAAATGTAGAAAAATCATATCCAATTGAATTTTGGATATGTTGTTACTTAGTGAGTCTAGTATTTGAGAAAAATAATTTAGAACCACGTTGATTGAATTTGATTTATGGAATTCACAAAGTTCAGAACTGCTGCCAGGATGCAGGGCAATTGGGGCAGTCTGGTTAGGTGAACTATTTGACCAAGATTTTGTGTTCAGTTTGATCTGAAATTTTAAAGGAATGATTTTAAGATACAAAACTAAATTCTGTAAAAATTGTAGAATTTTTAATCAAGTAGATTATTTTATAAAACTTTTCAAAATAAGGATAAAATGGAGTCTAAAACCAGAATGTATTATTCATATGAATCATATCAATTGTTCTTTGCCCTAATTGCATTGTTGAGATTGAACAATGTTATGTTATGCATTGTGAATGGTTATGTGTTTCATGAATAATATACATTGAAATTGAAATAATAATTCAAATAAGACATGATATGAGACAATGCCATTGTGATTGGCTATGATGATGATATTGAAAGAAAGAAGGCATGTTTGCCTAAATGTGATGAGAATTTGAGAATGGAAATGGTAACTATATAATAAATGAATTGTTTGTTTAATATGTTATTCAGTTTCAGAGTTCTGGATTTGGGTGGCATGCCTAAGAAATGATGAAAGGTAACAGTCTTGCCGGGTTGAGGATCTCCTCATATGTGTTGAGTTGATGGTCCAAGAGACTGGGTCTGTTACACTATGAGAATTGTGAATATAAGATATATGATTTGTAACAGTCTTGCCGGGTTGAGGATCTCCTCATATGTGTTGAGTGATGGTCCAAGAGACTGGGTCTGTTACACTATCCATGGATAGAGATACATGTATATACATTGCCTACGGGCGTGATTATTGTGACTATGAACCAAATCAGTAACTCTGAACTCTGAATATCGTATTAAATACTTGTTGGGCCCATAGGTGTCAAGGTTATATGAATGTCCTAAATAATGTTATGAGTTAATGAAATGAGATGTTGGTTATTGAGTATGATTGAGTAATGTTGAATGTGGAAAGATGTTGAAATGGGGTATATTCATATGACTATGATTTGTGAAATGCATAATTATGTGATTAACTTTATATTTATGATGTTGATCTTATCAATAACATATGTCGCATTGCATTACATTAAAGCATACCATTAGCATGTTTTATCTTACTAAGCCCTTGGCTTAGCGCGATAGTGTTTAATCGCGCAGGTAATAGAGTTGATAGAGTTGAACCCGAGAGTTCATCAAGACCAAGTGAGAGTAGACCTTGAAGAATCCATTTTGGGAGCTTAAAGATCAGAGTAGACTTGCCAATCATGTATATTTCTTTATATTTTGTAAAGAAATGTTTAGTATGTAAATATGTAAATATTTTATAACTTCCGCTGTGTAATATTTAAATATAGGGATTGTCACAAAACCTTTATGTTATGTTGCACTAGAAGTGTAAATTCTTTTTGCAGGTTGTAGTTGAGGTTACAAGGGGGATTTATTGGGAGTGTACTGAGAATGATTTTGTTTGCATTGGTTTGTGTAAAATGTTTTTAAAAATAAGAAAAAAACCGGTTTTGTCGACACTTGGGACTCAATTTTTAGGCGAAACTATGGCAAAATTTTTGAAAAAAATCGGAACTAAAATTTGACTAAGTAAAATTGGTAGCAACATTAGGTTAGTGTGGCGCCTCTACTCAGCTTACACATGTAGGTCGGGAAGGGGTGTTACAGAACATAGCGCGGGTCCAGAACCCAAATTATCCATAGGTCTAGAACCTAAAATCTCTTTTAAGTCTAGAACTTAGCCACTGTAGAGAACCCAAATTATCCTTAGGTCCAGAACCTAAAATATCTTTTAAGTCAGAACTTGGCCCGGGTCCAAAACCCAAATTATCCTTACGTCCAGAACCTAAAATTTCTTTTAAGTCCAGAACTTAGCGCGGGTCCTGAACTCAAATTATCCTTAGGTCCTGATCCTCAAATATCTTTTAATTCTAGAACTTAACTCGGGTCTAGAACCGAAATTATACTTAGGTCCAGAACCTAAAATCTCTTCTAAGTCCAAAACTTAGCCCGGGTCCAGAACCCAAAATATCCTTAGGTCAAGAACCTAAAATCTCTCTTAAGTCCAGAACTTAGCCCGGGTCCAAAACCCAAATTATCCTTAGGTCCAAAACCTAAAATCACTTTTAAGTCCAGAACTTATCCTGGATCCAGAACCCAAATTATCTTAAGGTCCATAACCTAAAATCTCTTTTAATTCCAGAACTTAGCCCAGGTCCAGAACCCAAATTATCCTTAGGTCCTGATCCTCAAATCTCTTTTAATTCTAGAACTTAGATTGGGTCTAGAACCCAAATTATACTTAGGTCCAGAACCTAAAATCACTTTTAAGTCCAGAACTTAGCCCGAGTCTAGAAGCCAAAATATCCTTAGGTCCAATACCTAAAATCTCTTTTAAGTCCAAAACTTAGCCCGGTTCCAGCACCCAAAATATCCTTAGGTCCAGAACCTAAAATCTCTTTTAAGTCCAGAACTTAGCCTGGGTCCAGAACCCAAATTATACTTAGGTCCAGAACCTAAAATCACTTTTAAGTCCAGAATTTATCCCGGGTCCATAACCCAAATTATCTTAAGGTCCATAACCTAAAATCTCTTTTAAATCCAGAACTTAAACCGTGTCCAGAACCCAAATTATCCTTAGGTCCAGAACCTAAAATCTCTTTTAAGTCTAGAACTTAGCGAGGGTCCAAAACCCAAATTATCCATATGTCCAGAACCTAAAATCTCTTTTAAATCTAGAACTTAACCAGGGTCCAGAACCTAAAATCTCTTTTAAGTGTAGAACTTAGCTCGGGTCCAGAACTCAAATTATCATAGGTCCAGAACCTAAAATCTCTTTTAAGTGTAGAACATAGCGCGGGTCCAGAACCCAAATTATCCATAGGTCCAGAACCTAAAATCTCTTTTAAGTCCAGAACTTAGCCAGGGTAGAGAACCCAAGTTATCCTTAGGCCAAGAACCTAAAATATGTTTTAAGTTAGAACTTGGCCCGGGTCCAGAACCCAAATTATCCTTACGTCCAGAACCTAAAATTTCTTTTCAGTCCAGAACTTAGCGCGGGTCCTGAACCCAAATTATCCTTAGGTCCAGAAACTAAAATCTCTTTTAAGTCCAGAACTTAGCTCGAGTCCTGAACCCAAATTATCCTTAGGTCTAGAACCTAAAATCTCTTTTAAGTCTAGAACTTAGCTTCGGTCTAAAACCCAAATTATACTTAGGTCCATAACCTAAAATCTTTTTTAAGTCCAGAACTTAGCCCGGGTCCAGAACCCAAATTATCCTCAGGTCCAGAACCTAAAATCTCTTTAAGTACAGAACTTAGCTTGGGTCCAGAACCCAAATTATCCTTAGGTTAAGAACCTAAAATCTCTTTTAAGTCAGAACTTTGCCCGGGTCCAGAACCCAAATTATCCTTACGTCCAGAACCTAAAATTTCTTTTAAGTCCAGAACTTAGCGCGGATCCAGAACCCAAATTATCCTTAGATCCAGAACCTAAAATCTTTTTAAGTTCAGAACTTAGCCCGCGTCCAGAACACAAATTCTCTTTAGGTCCATAACCTAAAATCTCTTTTAACTCCAGAAGTTAGCTCGGGTCCAGAACCCAAATTATCATTAGGTACAGAACCTAAAATCTCTTTTAAGTACAGAACTTAGCTTTGGTCCAGAACCCAAATTATCCTTAGGTCCGGAACCTAAAATCTATTTTAAGTCAGAACTTGGCCCGAATCTATAACCCAAATTATCCTTACGTCCAGAACATAAAATTTCTTTTAAGTCCATAGCTTAGCGAGGGTCCAGTACCCAAATTATACTTAGGTCCAGAACCTAAAATCACTTTTAAGTCCAGAACTTAGCCCGAGTCTAGAAGCCAAAATATCCTTAGGTCCAATACCTAAAATCTCTTTTAAGTCCAAAACTTAGCCCGGTTCCAGCACCCAAAATATCCTTAGGTCCAGAACCTAAAATCTCTTTTAAGTCCAGAACTTAGCCTGGGTCCAGAACCCAAATTATACTTAGGTCCAGAACCTAAAATCACTTTTAAGTCCAGAATTTATCCCGGGTCCATAACCCAAATTATCTTAAGGTCCATAACCTAAAATCTCTTTTATATCCAGAACTTAAACCGTGTCCAGAACCCAAATTATCCTTAGGTCCAGAACCTAAAATCTCTTTTAAGTCTAGAACTTAGCGAGGGTCCAAAACCCAAATTATCCATATGTCCAGAACCTAAAATCTCTTTTAAATCTAGAACTTAACCAGGGTCCAGAACCTAAAATCTCTTTTAAGTGTAGAACTTAGCTCGGGTCCAGAACTCAAATTATCATTAGGTCCAGAACCTAAAATCTCTTTTAAGTGTAGAACATAGCGCGGGTCCAGAACCCAAATTATCCATAGGTCCAGAACCTAAAATCTCTTTTAAGTCCAGAACTTAGCAAGGGTAGAGAACCCAAGTTATCCTTAGGCCAAGAACCTAAAATATCTTTTAAGTTAGAACTTGGCCCGGGTCCAGAACCCAAATTATCCTTACGTCCAGAACCTAAAATTTCTTTTCAGTCCAGAACTTAGCGCGGGTCCTGAACCCAAATTATCCTTAGGTCCAGAAACTAAAATCTCTTTTAAGTCCAGAACTTAGCTCAAGTCCTGAACCCAAATTATCCTTAGGTCTAGAACCTAAAATCTCTTTTAAGTCTAGAACTTAGCTTCGGTCTAAAACCCAAATTATACTTAGGTCCATAACCTAAAATCTTTTTTAAGTCCAGAACTTAGCCCGGGTCCAGAACCCAAATTATCCTCAGGTCCAGAACCTAAAATCTCTTTTAAGTCCAGAACTTAGCTCGGGTCCAGAACCAAATAATCCTTAGGCCCAGAGCCTAAAATCTCTTTTAAGTCCAGAACTTAGCCCGGGTCCAGAACCCAAATTATATTTAGGACCTGATCCTCAAATCTCTTTTAATTCTAAAACTTAGCTCGGGTCTAGAACCCAAATTATACTTAGGTCCAGAACCTAAAATCACTTTTAAGTCCAGAACCTAGCCCGGGTCTAGAACCCAAAATATACTTAGGTCCATAACCTAAAATCTCTTTTTAGTCCATTACTTAGCCCGGGTCCAGAACCCAAAATATCTTTAGGTCCAGAACCTAAAATCTCTTTTATGTCCAGAACCTAAAATCTCTTTTAAGTCCAGAACTTAGCCCGGGTCCAGAACCCAAATTATCCTTAGGTCCATAACCTAAAATCTCTTTTAAGTCCAGAACTTAGCCCGGGTCCAGAACCCAAATTATCTTAAGTTCCAATCCTAAAATCTCTTTTAAGTCTAGAACTTAGCCCGGTTCCAGAACCCAAATTATCCTTAGGTCCTGATACTCAAATCTCTTTTAATTCTAGAACATAGCTCAGGTCTAGAACCCAAATTATACTTAGGTCCAGAACCTAAAATCACTTTTAAGTCCAGAACTTAGCCCTGGTCTAGAACCCAAAATATCCTTAGGTTTAGAACCTAAAATCTCTTTTAAGTCCAAAATTTAGCCCGGGTCTAGCACCCAGAATATACTTAGGTCCAGAACCTAAAATCTCTTTTAAGTCCAGAACTTAGCCCGGGTCCATAACCCAAATTATCTCTAGGTCCAGAACCTAAAATCACTTTTAAGTCCAGAACTTATCCCGGGTCCAGAATCCAAATTATCTTAAGGTCCATAACCTAAAATCTCTTTTAAGTCCAGAACTTAGCCCGGGTCCAGAACCCAAATTATCCTTAGGTCCAGAACCTAAAATCTTTTTTATGTCCAGAACATAGCCCGGGTCTAGAACCCAAATTATCCTTAGGTCCTGATCCTCAAATATCTTTTAATTCTAGAACTTAACTCGGGTCTAGAACCCAAATTATACTTAGGTCCAGAACCTAAAATCACTTTTAAGTCGAGAACTTAGCCCGGGTCTAGAACCCAAAATATCCTTAGGTCCAGAACCTAAAATCTCTTCTAAGTCCAAAACTTAGCCCGGGTCTAGAACGCAAAATATCCTTAGGTCAAGAACCTAAAATCTCTTTTAAGTCCAGAACTTAGCCCGGGTCCAGAACCCAAATTATCCTTAGGTCCAAAACCTAAAATCACTTTTAAGTCCAGAACTTATCCTGGGTCCAGAACCCAAATTATCTTAAGGTCCATAACCTAAAATCTCTTTTAATTCCAGAACTTAGCCAGGGTCCAGAACCCAAATTATCCTTAGGTCTTGATCCTCAAATCAATTTTAATTCTAGAACTTAGATCGGGTCTAGAACCCAAATTATACTTAGGTCCAGAAACTAAAATCACTTTAAGTCCAGAACTTAGCCCGGGTCTAGAACCCAAAATATCCTTAGGTCCAATACCTAAAATCTCTTTTAAGTCCAAAACTTAGCCCGGGTCAAGCACCCAAAATATCCTTAGGTCCAGAACCTAAAATCTCTTTTAAGTCCAGAACTTAGCCTGGGTCCAGAACCCAAATTATCCTAAGGTCCAGAACCTAAAATCACTTTTAACTCCAGAATTTATCCCGGGTCCAGAACCCAAATTATCTTAATGTCCATAACCTAAAATCTCTTTTAAATCCAGAACTTAGCCCGGGTCTAGAACCCAAATTATCCTTAGGTCCAGAACCTAAAATCTCTTTTAAGTCCAAAACTTAGCCCGGGTCCAGAACCCAAATTATCTTAAGTTCCATATCCTAAAATCTCGTTTAAGTCTAGAACTTAGCCCGGTTCCATAACCCAAATTATCCTTAGGTCCTGATACTCAAATCTCTTTTAATTCTAGAACATAGCTCAGGTCTAGAACCCAAATTATACTTAGGTCCAGAACCTAAAATCACTTTTAAGTCCAGAACTTATCCCTGGTCTAGAACCCAAAATATCCTTAGGTTCAGAACCTAAAATCTCTTTTAAGTACAAAATTTAGCCCGGGTCTAGCACCCAGAATATACTTTGGTCCAGAACCTAAAATCTCTTTTAAGTCCAGAACTTAGCTCGGGTCCATAACCCAAATTATCCCTAGGTCCAGAACCTAAAATCACTTCTAAGTCCAGAACTTATCCCGGGTCCAGAATCCAAATTATCTTAAGGTCCATAACCTAAAATCTCTTTTAAGTCCAGAACTTAGCCAGGGTCCAGAACCCAAATTATACTTAGGTCCAGAAACTAAAATCACTTTAAGTCCAGAACTTAGCCCGGGTCTAGAACCCAAAATATCCTTAGGTCCAATACCTAAAATCTCTTTTAAGTCCAAAACTTAGCCCGGGTCAAGCACCCAAAATATCCTTAGGTCCAGAACCTAAAATCTCTTTTAAGTCCAGAACTTAGCCTGGGTCCAGAACCCAAATTATCCTAAGGTCCAGAACCTAAAATCACTTTTAACTCCAGAATTTATCCCGGGTCCAGAACCCAAATTATCCTAAGGTCCAGAACCTAAAATCTCTTTTAAATCCAGAACTTAGCCCGGGTCTAGAACCCAAATTATCCTTAGGTCCAGAACCTAAAATCTCTTTTAAGTCCAAAACTTAGCCCGGGTCCAGAACCCAAATTATCTTAAGTTCCATATCCTAAAATCTCGTTTAAGTCTAGAACTTAGCCCGGTTCCATAACCCAAATTATCCTTAGGTCCTGATACTCAAATCTCTTTTAATTCTAGAACATAGCTCAGGTCTAGAACCCAAATTATACTTAGGTCCAGAACCTAAAATCACTTTTAAGTCCAGAACTTAGCCCTGGTCTAGAACCCAAAATATCCTTAGGTTTAGAACCTAAAATCTCTTTTAAGTACAAAATTTAGCCCGGGTCTAGCACCCAGAATATACTTTGGTCCAGAACCTAAAATCTCTTTTAAGTCCAGAACTTAGCTCGGGTCCATAACCCAAATTATCCCTAGGTCCAGAACCTAAAATCACTTCTAAGTCCAGAACTTATCCCGGGTCCAGAATCCAAATTATCTTAAGGTCCATAACCTAAAATCTCTTTTAAGTCCAGAACTTAGCCAGGGTCCAGAACCCAAATTATACTTAGGTCCAGAACCTAAAATCACTTTTAAGTCGAGAACTTAGCCCGGGTCTAGAACCCAAAATATCCTTAGGTCCAGAACCTAAAATCTCTTCTATGTCCAAAACTTAGCCCGGGTCTAGAACGCAAAATATCCTTAGGTCAAGAACCTAAAATCTCTTTTAAGTCCAGAACTTAGCCCGGGTCCAGAACCCAAATTATCCTTAGGTCCAAAACCTAAAATCACTTTTAAGTCCAGAACTTATCCCGAGTCCAGAACCCAAATTATCTTAAGGTCCATAACCTAAAATCTCTTTTAATTCCAGAACTTAGCCCGGGTCCAGAACCCAAATTATCCTTAGGTCTTGATCCTCAAATCAATTTTAATTCTAAAACTTAGATCGGGTCTAGAACCCAAATTATACTTAGGTCCAGAAACTAAAATCACTTTAAGTCCAGAACTTAGCTCGGGTCTAGAACCCAAAATATCCTTAGGTCCAATACCTAAAATCTCTTTTAAGTCCAAAACTTAGCCCGGGTCAAGCACCCAAAATAACCTTAGGTCCAGAACCTAAAATCTCTTTTAAGTCCAGAACTTAGCCTAGGTCAAGAACCCAAATTATCCTTAGGTCCAGAACCTAAAATCACTTTTAAGTCCAGAATTTATCCCGGGTCCACAACCCAAATTATCTTAAGGTCCATAACCTAAAATCGCTTTTAAATCCAGAACTTAGCCCGGGTCCAGGACCCAAATTATCCTTAGGTCCAGAACCTAAAATCTCTTTTAAGTCAAGAACTTAGCCCGGGTCCAGAACCCAAATTATCTTAAGTCCCATATCCTAAAATCTCTTTTAAGTCTAGAACTTAGCCCGGTTCCAGAACCCAAATTATCCTTAGGTCCTGATACTCAAATCTCTTTTAATTCTAGAACATAGCTCAGGTCTAGAACCCAAATTATACTTAGGTCCAGAACCTAAAATCACTCTTAAGTTCAGAACTTAGCCCTGGTCTAGAACCCAAAATATCCTTAGGTTCAGAACCAAAAATCTCTTTTAAGTTTAAAATTTAGCCTGGGTCTAGCACCCAGAATATACTTTTGTCCAGAACCTAAAATCTCTTTTAAGTCCAGGACTTAGCCCGGGTTCATAACCCAAATTATCCCTAGGTCCAGAACCTAAAATCACTTTTAAGTCCAGAACCTATCCCGGGTCCAGAATCCAAATTATCTTAAGGTCCATAACCTAAAATCTCTTTTAAGTCTAGAACTTAGCCCGGGTCCAGAACCCAAATTATCCTTAGGTCAAGAACCTAAAATCTTTTTTATGTCCAGAACATAGCCCGGGTCTAGAACCCAAATTATCCTTAGGTCCTGATCCTCAAATATCTTTTAATTCTAGAACTTAACTCGGGTCTAGAACCCAAATTATACTTAGGTCCAGAACCTAAAATCACTTTTGAGTCGAGAACTTAGCCCGGGTCTAGAAACCAAAATATCCTTAGGTCCAGAACCTTAAATCTATTCTAAGTCAAAAACTTAGCCCGGGTCTAGAACGCAAAATATCCTTAGGTCAAGAACCTAAAATCTCTTTTAAGTCCAGAACTTAGCCCGGGTCCAGAACCCAAATTATCCTTATGTCCAAAACCTAAAATCACTTTTAAGTCCAAAACTTATCCCGGGTCCAAAACCCAAATTATCTTAAGGTCCATAACCTAAAATCTCTTTTAATTCCAGAACTTAGCCCGGGTCCAGAACCCAAATTATCCTTAGGTCCTGATCCTCAAATCAATTTTAATTCTAGAACTTAGATCGGGTCTAGAACCCAAATTATACTTAGGTCCAGAAACTAAAATCACTTTTAATTCCAGAACTTAGCCCGGGTCTAGAACCCAAAATATGCTTAGGTCCAATACCTATAATCTCTTTTAAGTCCAAAACTTAGCCCGGGTCAAGCACCCAAAATATCCTTAGGTCCAGAACCTAAAATCTCTTTTAAGTCCAGAACTTAGCCCGGGTCCATAACCCAAATTATCCCTAGGTCCTGAACCTAAAATCACTTTTAAGTCCAGAACTTATCCCTGGTCCAGAATCCAAATTATCTTAAGGTCCATAACCTAAAATCTCTTTTAAGTCCAGAACTTAGCCCGGGTCCAGAACCCAAATTATCTTAAGTTCCATATCCAAAAATCTCTTTTAAGTCTATAACTTAGCCCGGTTCCAGAACCCAAATTATCCTTAGGTCCTGATACTCAAATCTCTTTTAATTCTAGAACATAGCTCAGCTCTAGAACCCAAATTATACTAAGGTCCATAACCTAAAATAACTTTTAAGTCCAGAACTTAGCACTGGTCTAGAACCCAAAATATCCTTAGGTTCAGAACCTAAAATCTCTTTTAAGTCAAAAATTTAGCCCGGGTCTAGCACCCAGAATATACTTAGGTCCAGAACCTAAAATCTCTTTTAAGTCCAGAACTTAGCCCGGGTCCATAACCCAAATTATCCCTAGGTCCAGAACCTAAAATTACTTTTAAGTCCAGAACTTATCCCTGGTCCAGAATCCAAATTATCTTAAGGTCCATAACCTAAAATCTCTTTTAAGTCCAGAACTTAGCCCTGGTCCAGAACCCAAATTATCCTTAGGTCCATAACCTAAAATCTCTTTTAAGTCCAGAACTTAGCCCGGGTCCAGAACCCAAATTATCTTAAGTTCCATATCCTTAAATCTCTTTTAAGTCTAGAACTTAGCCCGGTTCCAGAACCCAAATTATCCTTAGGTCCTGATACTCAAATCTCTTTTAATTCTAGAACATAGCTCAGGTCTAGAACCCAAATTATACTAAGGTCCAGAACCTAAAATCACTTTTAAGTCCAGAACTTAGCCCTGGTCTAGAACAAAAAATATCCTTAGGTTCAGAACCTAAAATCTCTTTTAAGTCAAAAATTTAGCCCTGGTCTAGCACCCAGAATATACTTAGGTCCAGAACCTAAAATCTCTTTTAAGTCCAGAACTTAGCCCGGGTCCATAACCCAAATTATCCCTAGGTCCAGAACCTAAAATCACTTTTAAGTCCAGAACTTATCCCTGGTCCAGAATCCAAATTATCTTAAGGTCCATAACCTAAAATCTCTTTTAAGTCCAGAACTTATCCCGGGTCCAGAACCCAAATTATCCTTAGGTCCATAACCTAAAATCTCTTTTAAGTCCAGAACTTAGCCCGAGTCCAGAACCCAAATTATCTTAAGTTCCATAACCTAAAATCTCTTTTAAGTCCAGAACTGAGCCTGGGTCCAGAACCCAAATTATCCTTAGGTCCAGAACCTAAAATCACTTTTAAGTCCAGAATTTATCCCGGGTCCAGAACCTAAATTATCTTAAGGTCCATAACCTAAAATCTCTTTTAAATCCAGAACTTAGCCCGAGTCCAGAACCCAAATTATCCTTAGGTCCAGAACCTAAAATCTCTTTTAAGTCCAGAACTTAGCCCGGGTCCAGAACCCAAATTATCTTAAGTTCCATATCCTAAAATCTCTTTTAAGTCTAGAATTTAGCCCGGTTCCAGAACCCAAATTATCCTTAGGTCCTGATACTCAAATCTCTTTTAATTCTAGAACATAGCTCAGGTATAGAACCCAAATTATACTTAGGTCCAGAACCTAAAATCACTCTTAAGTCCAGAACTTAGCCCTGGTCTAGAACCCAAAATATCCTTAGGTTCAGAACCAAAAATCTCTTTTAAGTCCAAAATTTAGCCCGCGTCTAGCACCCAGAATATACTTAGGTCCAGAACCTAAAATCTCTTTTAAGTCCAGAACTTAGCCCGGGTCAATAACCCAAATTATCCCTAGGTCCAGAACCTAAAATCACTTTTAAGTCCAGAACTTATCCCTGGTCCAGAATCCAAATTATCTTAAGGTCCATAACCTAAAATCTCTTTTAAGTCCAGAACTTAGCCCTGGTCCAGAACCCAAATTATCCTTAGGTCCATAACCTAAAATCTCTTTTAAGTCCAGAACTTAGCCCGGGTCCAGAACCCAAATTATCTTAAGTTCCATATCCTTAAATCTCTTTTAAGTCTAGAACTTAGCTCGGTTCCAGAACCCAAATTATCCTTAGGTCCTGATACTCAAATCTCTTTTAATTCTAGAACATAGCTCAGGTCTAGAACCCAAATTATACTAAGGTCCAGAACCTAAAATAACTTTTAAGTCCAGAACTTAGCCCTGGTCTAGAACCCAAAATATCCTTAGGTTCAGAACCTAAAATCTCTTTTAAGTCAAAAATTTAGCCCGGGTCTAGCACCCAGAATATACTTAGGTCCAGAACCTAAAATCTCTTTTAAGTCCAGAACTTAGCCCGGGTCCATAACCCAAATTATCCCTAGGTCCAGAACCTAAAATCACTTTTAAGTCCAGAACTTATCCCTGGTCCAGAATCCAAATTATCTTAAGGTCCATAACCTAAAATCTCTTTTAAGTCCAGAACTTATCCCGGGTCCAAAACCCAAATTATCCTTAGGTCCATAACCTATAATCTCTTTTAAGTCCAGAACTTAGCTCGAGTCCAGAACCCAAATTATCTTAAGTTCCATAACCTAAAATCTCTTTTAAGTCCAGAACTTAGCCTGGGTCCAGAACCCAAATTATCCTTAGGTCCAGAACCTAAAATCACTTTTAAGTCCAGAATTTATCCCGGGTCCAGAACCCAAATTATCTTAAGGTCCATAACCTAAAATCTCTTTTAAATCCAGAACTTAGCCCGAGTCCAGAACCCAAATTATCCTTAGGTCCAGAACCTAAAATCTCTTTTAAGTCCAGAACTTAGCCCGGGTCCAGAACCCAAATTATCTTAAGTTCCATATCCTAAAATCTCTTTTAAGTCTAGAATTTAGCCTGGTTCCAGAACCCAAATTGTCCTTACGTCCTGATACTCAAATCTCTTTTAATTCTAGAACATAGCTCAGGTCTAGAACCCAAATTATACTTAGGTCCAGAACCTAAAATCACTCTTAAGTCCAGAACTTAGCCCTGGTCTAGAACCCAAAATTTCCTTAGGTGCAGAACCAAAAATCTCTTTTAAGTCCAAAATTTAGCCCGCGTCTAGCACCCAGAATATACTTAGGTCCAGAACCTAAAATCTCTTTTAAGTCCAGAACTTAGCCCGGGTCCATAACCCAAATTATCCCTAGGTCCAGAACCTAAAATCACTTTTAAGTCCAGAGCTTATCCCTGGTCCAGAATCCAAATTATCTTAAGGTCCATAACCTAAAATCTCTTTTAAGTCCAGAACTTAGCCCGGGTCCAGAACCCAAATTATCCTTAGGTCCATAACCTAAAATCTCTTTTAAGTCCAGAACTTAGCCCGGGTCCAGAACCCAAATTATCTTAAGTTCCATATCCAAAAATCTCTTTTAAGTCTAGAACTTAGCCCGGTTCCAGAACCCAAATTATCCTTAGGTCCTGATACTCAAATCTCTTTTAATTCTAGAACATAGCTCAGCTCTAGAACCCAAATTATACTAAGGTCCATAACCTAAAATAACTTTTAAGTCCAGAACTTAGCCCTGGTCTAGAACCCAAAATATCCTTAGGTTCAGAACCTAAAATCTCTTTTAAGTAAAAAATTTAGCCCGGGTCTAGTACCCAGAATATACTTAGGTCCAGAACCTAAAATCTCTTTTAAGTCCAGAACTTAGCCCGGGTCCATAACCCAAATTATCCCTAGGTCCAGAACCTAAAATCACTTTTAAGTCCAGAACTTATCCCGGGTCCAGAATCCAAATTATCTTAAGGTCCATAACCTAAAATCTCTTTTAAGTCAAGAACTTAGCCCGGGTCTAGAACCCAAATTATCCTTAGGTCCAGAACCTAAAATCTTTTTTATGTCCAGAATATAGCCCGGGTCTAGAACCCAAATTATCCTTAGGTCCTGATCCTCAAATATCTTTTAATTCTAGAACTTAACTCGGGTCTAGAACCCAAATTATACTTAGGTCCAGAACCTAAAATCACTTTTAAGTCTAGAACTTAGCCCGGGTCTAGAACCCAAAATATCCTTAGGTCCAGAACCTAAAATCTCTTCTAAGTCCAAAACTTAGCCCGGGTCCAGAACGCAAAGTATCCTTAGGTCAAGAACCTAAAATCTCTTTTAAGTCCAGAACATAGCCCGTGTCCAAAACCCAAATTATCCTTAGGTCCGAAACCTAAAATCACTTTTAAGTCCAGAACTTATCCCGGGTCCAGAACCTGAATTATCTTAAGGTCCATAACCTAAAATCTCTTTTAATTCCAGAACTTAGCCCGGGTCCAGAACCAAAATTATCCTTAGGTCCTGATCCTCAAATCAATTTTAATTCTAGAACTTAGATCGGGTCTAGAACCCAAATTATACTTAGGTCCAGAAACTAAAATCACTTTTATGTCCAGAACTTAGCCCGGGTCTAGAATCCAAAATATCCTTAGGTCCAATACCTAAAATCTCTTTTTAGTTCAAAACTTAGCCCGGGTCAAGCACCTAAAATATCCTTAGGTCCAGAACCTAAAATCTCTTTTAAGTCCAGAACTTAGCCTGGGTCCAGAACCCAAATTATCCTTAGGTCCAGAACCTAAAATCACTTTTAAGTCCAGAATTTATCCCGGGTCCAGAACCTAAATTATCTTAAGGTCCATAACCTAAAATCTCTTTTAAATCCAGAACTTATCCCGGGTCCAGAACCCACATTATCCTTAGGTCCAGAACCTAAAATCTCTTTTAAGTCTAGAACTTAGCGAGGGTCCAAAACCCAAATTATCCATATGTCCAGAACCTAAAATCTCTTTTAAGTCTAGAACTTAACCAGGGTCCATAACCTAAAATCTCTTTTAATTCCAAAAGCTTAGCCCGGGTCCAGAACCCGAATTATCCTCAGGTCCAGAACCTAAAATCTCTTTTAAGTCAAGAACTTAGCTTTGGTCCAGAACCCAAATTATCCTCAGGTCCAAAACCTAAAATCTCTTTTAAGACCAGAACTTAGCTCGGGTCTAGAACCCAAATTATCCTTAGGTCCAGGAACTAAAATCTCTTTTAAGTCCAGAACTTAGCCCGGGTCTAGAACCCCAATTATCCTTAGGTCCAGAACCTAAAATATCTTTTAAGTCCAGAACATAGCCCGGGTACCAAAGCCAAATTATCCTTAGGTCCATAACCTAAAATATCTTTTAAGTCTAGAACTTAGTCCGGATCCAGAACCCAAATAATCCTTAATTCCATAACCTAAAATCTCTTTTAATTCCAAAAACTTAGCCCGGGTCCAGAACCCGAATTATACTCAGGTCCAGAACCTAAAATCTCTTTTAAGTCAAGAACTTAGCTTTGGTCCAGAAGCCAAATTATCCTCAGGTCCAGAACCTAAAATCTCTTTTAAGACCAGAACTTAGCTCGGGTCTAGAACACAAAATATCCTATGGTCCAGAACCTAAAATCTCTTTTAAGTCCAAAACTTTGCTCGGGTCCAGAACCCAAATAATCCTTAGGCCCAGAACCTAAAATCTCTTTAAATTCAGAACTTAGCCCCGGTCCAGTACCCAAATTATCCTTAGGTCCTGATCTTCAAATCTCTTTTAATTGTAGAACTTAGCTCGGGTCTAGAACCCAAATTATCCTTAGGTCCAGGAACTAAAATCTCTTTTAAGTCCAGAACATAGCCCGGGTCTAGAACCCAAATTATCATTAGGTCCACAACGTAAAATATCTTTTAAGTCCAGAACATAGCCTGGGTCCCAAACCCGAATTATCCTTAGGTCCATAACCTAAAATTTCTTTTAAGTCTAGAACTTAGCCCGGATCCAGAACCCAAATTATCCTTTTATCCAGAACCTAAAATCTCTTTTAAGTCCAAAACTTAGCTCGGGTCCAGAACCCAAATTATCGTTAGGTCCAAAAACTAAAATCTCTTTTAAGTCCAGAACTTAGCTTGGGTCCAGAACCCAAATTATCTTTACCTCCAGAAAATAAATCTCTTTTAAGTCCAGAACGTAGCTCGGGTCCAGAACCCAAATTATCCTTAGGTCGAGAACCTAAAATCTCTTTTATGTCCATAACTTAGCCCGGGTCCAGAACCCTAATTTTCCTTAAGTCCTGAACCTAAAATCCCTTTTAAGTCTAGAACGTAGCTCGGGTCCAGAACCCAAATTATCCTTAGGTCCAGAACCTAAATTCTCTTTTAAGTACAGAACTTAGCGCGGGTCTAGAACCCAAATTATCCTTAGGTCCAGAACCTAAAATGTCTTTTAAGTCCAGAACTTAGCCCGGGTCCAGAACCCAAATTATCTTTAGGTCTATAACCTAAAATCTCTTTTAAGTCGAGAACTTAGCCCGAGTCCAGAACACAAATTATCCTTAAGTCCAGAACCTAAAATAACTTTTAAGTCAAAACTTGGCACGGGTCCAGAACCCAAATTATCCTTACGTCTAGAACCTAAAATTTATTTTTTAGTCTAGAAGTTATCGCAGGTCCAGAATCCAAATTATCCTTAGGTCCAGAACCTAAAATCTCTTTTAAGTCCAGAACATAGCTCGAGTCCATAAACCAAATTATCCTTACGTCCAATACCTAAAATTTCTTTTAAGTCCAGAACTTACCGCGGGTCCAGAACCCAAATTATCCTTAGGCCCATAACCTAAAATCTCTTTAAATTCAGAACTTAGATCGGGTCCAGAACCCAAATTATCCTTAGGTCCCGATCTTCAAATCTCTTTTAGTTCTAGAACTTAGCTCAGGTCTAGAACCCAAATTATCCTTAGGTCTACAACCTAAAATCTCTTTTAAGTCCAGAACTTAGCCCGGGTCTAGAACCCAAATTATCCTTAAGTCCATAACCTAAAATCTCTTTTAAGTTCAGAAATTGGCCCGGGTCCAGAACCCAAATTATCCTTAAGTCCAAAACCTAAAATATTTTTTAAGTTAGAAATTGGCCTGGGTCCAGAACCCAAATTATCCTTACGTCCAATACCTAAAATTTCTTTTAAGTCCAGAACTTACCGCGGGTCCAGAACCCAAATTATCCTTAGGCCCATAACCTAAAATCTCTTTAAATTCAGAACTTAGCTCGGGTCCAGAACCCAAATTATCCTTAGGTCCCGATCTTCAAATCTCTTTTAGTTCTAGAACTTAGCTCAGGTCTAGAACCCAAATTATCCTTAGGTCTACAACCTAAAATCTCTTTTAAGTCCAGAACTTAGCCCGGGTCTAGAACCCAAATTATCCTTAGGTCCAGAACCTAAAATATCTTTTAAGTCCAGAACATAGCCCGGGTCCCAAACCCAAATTATCCTTAGGTCCATAACCTAAAATTTCTTTTAAGTCTAGAACTTAGCCCGGATCCAGAACCCAAATTATCCTTTTGTCCAGAACATAAAATGTTTTTTAAGTCCAGAACTTAGCGCGGGTCCAGAACCCAAATTATCCATAGGTCCAAAACCTAAAATCTCTTTTAAGTCCAGAACATAGCCCGGGACTAAAACCCAAATTCTCCTTAGGTCATGAACCTAAAATATCTTTTAAGTCTAGAACTTAGCTAGGGTCCAAAACAGAAATTATCCTTAGATCCATAACCTAAAATATATTTTAAGTCTAGAACTTAGCCCGGGTCCAGAACCCAAATTGTCCTTAGGTCCAGAAACTAAAATATCTTTTAAGTCAGAACTTGGCCCGGGTCCAGAACCAAAATTATCCTTACGTCCAAAACCTAAAATTTCTTTTAAGTCCAGAACTTAGCGCGGGTCTAGAATCCACATTATCCTTAGGTCCAGAACCTAAAATCTCTTTTAAGTCCAGAACTTAGCTCGAGTCCAGAAGATAAATTATCCTTAGGTTCGGAACCTAAAATCTCTTTTAAGTCTAGAACTTTGCTCCGGTCCATAACCCAAAGTATGCTTAGGTCCATAACCTAAAATCTGTTTTAAGTCCAGAACCTAGCCAGGGTCCAGAACTCAAATTAACCACAGGTCCAGAACCTAAAATCTCTTTTAAGTCCAGAACATAGCTCTGGTCCAGAACCCAAATTATTCTTAGGTTTAGAACCTACAATTTCTTCTAAGACCAGAACTTAGCTCGGGTCCAAAACCCAAATTATCCTATGGTCCAGAACCTAAAATCTCTTTTAAGTCCAGAACTTAACCCGGGTCTTGAACCCAAATAATCCTTAGGCCCAGAACCTAAAATCACTTTTAAGTCCAGAACTTAGCCCGGGTCCAGAACCCATATTATCCTTAGGTCCTGGTCCTTAAATTTCTTTTAATTCTAGAACTTAGCTCGGGTCCAGAACCCAAATTATCATTTGGTCAAGAACCTAAAATCTCTTTTAAGTCCAGAACTTAGCCCGGGTCTAGAACCCCAATTTTCCTTAGGTCCAAAACCTAAAATATTTTTTAAGTCCAGAACATAGCCCGGGTACCAAAGCCAAATTATCCTTAGGTCCATAACCTAAAATAACTTTTAAGTCTCGAACTTAGTCCGGATCTAGAACCCAAATTATCCTTAAGTCCATAACCTAAAATCGCTTTTAATTCCAAAAGCCTAGCCCGGGTCCAGAACCCGAATTATCCACAGGTCCAGAACCTAAAATATCTTTAAAGTCAAGAACTTAGCTTTGGTCCAGAACCCAAATTATCCTCAGGTCCAAAACCTAAAATCTCTTTTAAGACCAGAACTTAGCTCGAGTCTAGAACACAAAATATCCTATGGTCCAGAACCTAAAATCTCTTTTAAGTCCAAAACTTTGCTCGGGTCCAGAACCCAAATAATCCTTAGGCCCAGAACCTAAAATCTCCTTAAATGTAGAACTTAGCCCGGGTCCAGTACCCAAATTATCCTTACGTCCTGATCTTCAAATCTCTTTTAATTGTAGAACTTAGCTCGGGTCTAGAACCCAAATTATCCTTAGGTTCAGGAACTAAAATCTCTTTTAAGTCCAGAACTTAGCCCGGGTCTAGAACCCAAATTATCCTTAGCTCCAGAATGTAAAATATCTTTTAAGTCTAGAACGTAGCCCGGGTCCCAAACCCAAATTATCCTTAAGTCCATAACCGAAAATTTCGTTTAAGTCTAGAACTTAGCCCGGATCCAGAACCCAAATTATCTTTTTGTCTAGAACCTAAAATCTCTTTTAAGTCCAAAACTTTGCTTGGGTCCAGAACCCCAATTATCCTTAGGTCTAAAAACTAAAATCTATTTTAAGTCCAGAACTTAGCTTGGGTCCAGAACCCAAATTATCCTTACCTCTAGAAACAAAAATCTCTTTTAAGTCCAAAACGTAGCTCGGGTCCAGAACCCAAATTATCCTTAGGTCGAGAACCTAAAATCTCTTTTATGTCAAGAACTTAGCCCGGGTCCAGAACCCAAATTTTCCTTAAGTCCTGAACCTAAAATCCCTTTTAAGTCTAGAACTTAGCTCGTGTCCAGAACCCAAATTATCCTTAGGTCCAGAACCTAAAATCTCTTATAAGTGCAGAACTTAGCGAGGGTCTAGAACCTAAATTATGCTTAGGTCCAGAACCTAAAATCTCTTTTAAGTCCAGAACTTAGCCCGGGTCCAGAACCCAAATTATCTTTAGGTCCATAACCTAAAATCTCTTTTAAGTCGAGAACTTAGCCCGGGTCCAGAACCCAAATTATCCTTAAGTCCAGAACCTAAAATATCTTTTAAGTCAGAACTAGGCCCGGGTCCAGAATCCAAATTATCCTTACGTCCAGAACCTAAAATTTATTTTTTAGTCTAGAACTTATCGCTGGTCCAGAATCCAAATTATCCTTAGGTCTAGAACCTAAAATCTATTTTATGTCCAGAACTTAGCTAGAGTCCGTAACCCAAATTATTCTTAGGTCGAGAACCTAAAATCTTTTTTATGTCCATAACTTAACCCGGGTCCAGAACCCAAATTATCCTTAATTCCAGAACCTAAAATCCCCTTTAAGTCTAGAACTTAACTCGGGTCCATAACCCAAATTATCCTTAGGTCCAGAACCTAAAATCTCTTTTAAGTACAGAACTTAGCTCGGGTCCAGAACCTAAATTATCCGTAAGTCCAAAACCTAAAATATGTTTTAATTCAAAAATTGGCCTAGGTCCAGAACCCAAAATATCCTTACGTCCAGAACCTAAAATTTCTTTTAAGTCCAGAACTTACCGCGGGTCCAGAACCCAAATTATCCTTAGGCCCATAACCTGAAATCTCTTTAATTTAGAACTTAGCCCGGGTCCAGAACCCAAATTATTCTTAGGTCCTGATCTTCAAATCTCTTCTAATTCTAGAACTTAGTTCAGGTCTAGAACCCAAATTATCCTTAGGTCGAGAACCTAAAATCTCTTTTAAGTCCAGAACATAGCACGGGTCCAGAACCCAAATTATCTTTAGGTCCATAACCTAAAATCTCTTTTAAGTCCAGAACTTACCGCGGGTCCAGAACCCAAATTATCCTTAGGCCCATAACCTAAAATCTCTTTAAATTCGGAACTTAGCCCGGGTCCAGAACCCAAATTATCCTTAGGTAATGATCTTCAAATCTCCTTTAATTCTAGAACTTAGCTCAGGTCTAGAACCCAAATTATCCTTAGGTCGAGAACCTAAAATCTCTTTTAAGTCCAGAACTTAGCCCGGGTCTAGAACCCAAATTATCCTTAGGTCCAGAACCTAAAATATCTTTTAAGTCCATAACATAGCCCGGGTCCCAAACCCATATTATCCTTAGGTCTATCACCTAAAATTTCTTTTAAGTCTAGTGCTTAGCCCGGAATTAGAACCCAAATTATCCTTAGGTCCATAACCTAAAATTTCTTTTAAGTCTATAACTTAGCCCGGAATTAGAACCCAAATTATCCTTTTGTCTGGAATTAGAACCCAAATTATCCTTTTAAGTCCAGAACATAGCCCGGGTCCAGAACCCAAATTATCCTTAAGTCCTGAACCTAAAATCCCTTTTAAGTCTAGAACATAGCTCGGGCCCAGAACCCAAATTATCCTTAGGTCCAGAACCTAAAATCTCTTTTAAGTACAGAACTTAGCTCAGGTCAAGAACCCAAATTATCCTTAGGTCCAGAACCTAAAATCTCTTTTAAGTCAAGAACTTAGTCTGGATCTAGAACCCAAATTATCCTTAAGTCCATAACCTAAAATCTCTTTTAATTCCAAAACTTAGCTCGGGTCCAGAACCCAAAATATCTTTAGCTCCAGAAACTAAAATCTCTTTTAAGTACAGAACTTAGCTCAGGTCAAGAACCCAAATTATCCTTAGGTCCAGAACCTAAAATCTCTTTTAAGTCTAAAGCTTAGCTACAGTACAGAACCCAAATTATCCTTCGGTCCATAGCCTAAATTCTTTTTTCAGTGCAGAACTTAGCCTGGGTCCAGAACCCAAATTATCCTCAGGTCTAGAAACTAAAATCTCTTTTAAGTCAAGAACTTAGCTTTGGTCCAGAACCCAAATTATCCTCAGGTCCAGAACCTAAAATCTGTTTTAGGTCTAGAACTTAGCTCGGGTCTAGAACACAAATTATCCTATGGTCCAGAACCTGAAATCTCTTTTAAGACCAAAACTTTGCTCGGGTCCAGAACCCAAATAATCCTTAGGCCTAGAAACTAAAATCTCTTTAAATTCAGAATTTAGCCCGGGTTCAGAATCCAAATTATCCTTAGGTCCTGATCTTGAAATCACTTTTAATTCTAGAACTTAGCTCGGGTCTAGAACCCAAATTATCCTTAAGTCCAGAACCTAAAATCTCTTTTAAGTCCAGAACATAGCCCGGGTCTAGAACCCAAATTATCATTAGGTCCACAACGTAAAATATCTTTTAAGTCCAGAACATAGCCTGGGTCCCAAACCCGAATTATCCTTAGGTCCATAACCTAAAATTTCTTTTAAGTCTAGAACTTAGCCCGGATCCAGAACCCAAATTATCCTTTTATCCAGAACCTAAAATCTCTTTTAAGTCCAAAACTTAGCTCGGGTCCAGAACCCAAATTATCGTTAGGTCCAAAAACTAAAATCTCTTTTAAGTCCAGAACTTAGCTTGGGTCCAGAACCCAAATTATCTTTACCTCCAGAAAATAAATCTCTTTTAAGTCCAGAACGTAGCTCGGGTCCAGAACCCAAATTATCCTTAGGTCGAGAACCTAAAATCTCTTTTATGTCCATAACTTAGCCCGGGTCCAGAACCCTAATTTTCCTTAAGTCCTGAACCTAAAATCCCTTTTAAGTCTAGAACGTAGCTCGGGTCCAGAACCCAAATTATCCTTAGGTCCAGAACCTAAATTCTCTTTTAAGTACAGAACTTAGCGCGGGTCTAGAACCCAAATTATCCTTAGGTCCAGAACCTAAAATGTCTTTTAAGTCCAGAACTTAGCCCGGGTCCAGAACCCAAATTATCTTTAGGTCTATAACCTAAAATCTCTTTTAAGTCGAGAACTTAGCCCGAGTCCAGAACACAAATTATCCTTAAGTCCAGAACCTAAAATAACTTTTAAGTCAAAACTTGGCACGGGTCCAGAACCCAAATTATCCTTACGTCTAGAACCTAAAATTTATTTTTTAGTCTAGAAGTTATCGCAGGTCCAGAATCCAAATTATCCTTAGGTCCAGAACCTAAAATCTCTTTTAAGTCCAGAACATAGCTCGAGTCCATAAACCAAATTATCCTTACGTCCAATACCTAAAATTTCTTTTAAGTCCAGAACTTACCGCGGGTCCAGAACCCAAATTATCCTTAGGCCCATAACCTAAAATCTCTTTAAATTCAGAACTTAGATCGGGTCCAGAACCCAAATTATCCTTAGGTCCCGATCTTCAAATCTCTTTTAGTTCTAGAACTTAGCTCAGGTCTAGAACCCAAATTATCCTTAGGTCTACAACCTAAAATCTCTTTTAAGTCCAGAACTTAGCCCGGGTCTAGAACCCAAATTATCCTTAAGTCCATAACCTAAAATCTCTTTTAAGTTCAGAAATTGGCCCGGGTCCAGAACCCAAATTATCCTTAAGTCCAAAACCTAAAATATTTTTTAAGTTAGAAATTGGCCTGGGTCCAGAACCCAAATTATCCTTACGTCCAATACCTAAAATTTCTTTTAAGTCCAGAACTTACCGCGGGTCCAGAACCCAAATTATCCTTAGGCCCATAACCTAAAATCTCTTTAAATTCAGAACTTAGCTCGGGTCCAGAACCCAAATTATCCTTAGGTCCCGATCTTCAAATCTCTTTTAGTTCTAGAACTTAGCTCAGGTCTAGAACCCAAATTATCCTTAGGTCTACAACCTAAAATCTCTTTTAAGTCCAGAACTTAGCCCGGGTCTAGAACCCAAATTATCCTTAGGTCCAGAACCTAAAATATCTTTTAAGTCCAGAACATAGCCCGGGTCCCAAACCCAAATTATCCTTAGGTCCATAACCTAAAATTTCTTTTAAGTCTAGAACTTAGCCCGGATCCAGAACCCAAATTATCCTTTTGTCCAGAACATAAAATGTTTTTTAAGTCCAGAACTTAGCGCGGGTCCAGAACCCAAATTATCCATAGGTCCAAAACCTAAAATCTCTTTTAAGTCCAGAACATAGCCCGGGACTAAAACCCAAATTCTCCTTAGGTCATGAACCTAAAATATCTTTTAAGTCTAGAACTTAGCTAGGGTCCAAAACAGAAATTATCCTTAGATCCATAACCTAAAATATATTTTAAGTCTAGAACTTAGCCCGGGTCCAGAACCCAAATTGTCCTTAGGTCCAGAAACTAAAATATCTTTTAAGTCAGAACTTGGCCCGGGTCCAGAACCAAAATTATCCTTACGTCCAAAACCTAAAATTTCTTTTAAGTCCAGAACTTAGCGCGGGTCTAGAATCCACATTATCCTTAGGTCCAGAACCTAAAATCTCTTTTAAGTCCAGAACTTAGCTCGAGTCCAGAAGATAAATTATCCTTAGGTTCGGAACCTAAAATCTCTTTTAAGTCTAGAACTTTGCTCCGGTCCATAACCCAAAGTATGCTTAGGTCCATAACCTAAAATCTGTTTTAAGTCCAGAACCTAGCCAGGGTCCAGAACTCAAATTAACCACAGGTCCAGAACCTAAAATCTCTTTTAAGTCCAGAACATAGCTCTGGTCCAGAACCCAAATTATTCTTAGGTTTAGAACCTACAATTTCTTCTAAGACCAGAACTTAGCTCGGGTCCAAAACCCAAATTATCCTATGGTCCAGAACCTAAAATCTCTTTTAAGTCCAGAACTTAACCCGGGTCTTGAACCCAAATAATCCTTAGGCCCAGAACCTAAAATCACTTTTAAGTCCAGAACTTAGCCCGGGTCCAGAACCCATATTATCCTTAGGTCCTGGTCCTTAAATTTCTTTTAATTCTAGAACTTAGCTCGGGTCCAGAACCCAAATTATCATTTGGTCAAGAACCTAAAATCTCTTTTAAGTCCAGAACTTAGCCCGGGTCTAGAACCCCAATTTTCCTTAGGTCCAAAACCTAAAATATTTTTTAAGTCCAGAACATAGCCCGGGTACCAAAGCCAAATTATCCTTAGGTCCATAACCTAAAATAACTTTTAAGTCTCGAACTTAGTCCGGATCTAGAACCCAAATTATCCTTAAGTCCATAACCTAAAATCGCTTTTAATTCCAAAAGCCTAGCCCGGGTCCAGAACCCGAATTATCCACAGGTCCAGAACCTAAAATATCTTTAAAGTCAAGAACTTAGCTTTGGTCCAGAACCCAAATTATCCTCAGGTCCAAAACCTAAAATCTCTTTTAAGACCAGAACTTAGCTCGAGTCTAGAACACAAAATATCCTATGGTCCAGAACCTAAAATCTCTTTTAAGTCCAAAACTTTGCTCGGGTCCAGAACCCAAATAATCCTTAGGCCCAGAACCTAAAATCTCCTTAAATGTAGAACTTAGCCCGGGTCCAGTACCCAAATTATCCTTACGTCCTGATCTTCAAATCTCTTTTAATTGTAGAACTTAGCTCGGGTCTAGAACCCAAATTATCCTTAGGTTCAGGAACTAAAATCTCTTTTAAGTCCAGAACTTAGCCCGGGTCTAGAACCCAAATTATCCTTAGCTCCAGAATGTAAAATATCTTTTAAGTCTAGAACGTAGCCCGGGTCCCAAACCCAAATTATCCTTAAGTCCATAACCGAAAATTTCGTTTAAGTCTAGAACTTAGCCCGGATCCAGAACCCAAATTATCTTTTTGTCTAGAACCTAAAATCTCTTTTAAGTCCAAAACTTTGCTTGGGTCCAGAACCCCAATTATCCTTAGGTCTAAAAACTAAAATCTATTTTAAGTCCAGAACTTAGCTTGGGTCCAGAACCCAAATTATCCTTACCTCTAGAAACAAAAATCTCTTTTAAGTCCAAAACGTAGCTCGGGTCCAGAACCCAAATTATCCTTAGGTCGAGAACCTAAAATCTCTTTTATGTCAAGAACTTAGCCCGGGTCCAGAACCCAAATTTTCCTTAAGTCCTGAACCTAAAATCCCTTTTAAGTCTAGAACTTAGCTCGTGTCCAGAACCCAAATTATCCTTAGGTCCAGAACCTAAAATCTCTTATAAGTGCAGAACTTAGCGAGGGTCTAGAACCTAAATTATGCTTAGGTCCAGAACCTAAAATCTCTTTTAAGTCCAGAACTTAGCCCGGGTCCAGAACCCAAATTATCTTTAGGTCCATAACCTAAAATCTCTTTTAAGTCGAGAACTTAGCCCGGGTCCAGAACCCAAATTATCCTTAAGTCCAGAACCTAAAATATCTTTTAAGTCAGAACTAGGCCCGGGTCCAGAATCCAAATTATCCTTACGTCCAGAACCTAAAATTTATTTTTTAGTCTAGAACTTATCGCTGGTCCAGAATCCAAATTATCCTTAGGTCTAGAACCTAAAATCTATTTTATGTCCAGAACTTAGCTAGAGTCCGTAACCCAAATTATTCTTAGGTCGAGAACCTAAAATCTTTTTTATGTCCATAACTTAACCCGGGTCCAGAACCCAAATTATCCTTAATTCCAGAACCTAAAATCCCCTTTAAGTCTAGAACTTAACTCGGGTCCATAACCCAAATTATCCTTAGGTCCAGAACCTAAAATCTCTTTTAAGTACAGAACTTAGCTCGGGTCCAGAACCTAAATTATCCGTAAGTCCAAAACCTAAAATATGTTTTAATTCAAAAATTGGCCTAGGTCCAGAACCCAAAATATCCTTACGTCCAGAACCTAAAATTTCTTTTAAGTCCAGAACTTACCGCGGGTCCAGAACCCAAATTATCCTTAGGCCCATAACCTGAAATCTCTTTAATTTAGAACTTAGCCCGGGTCCAGAACCCAAATTATTCTTAGGTCCTGATCTTCAAATCTCTTCTAATTCTAGAACTTAGTTCAGGTCTAGAACCCAAATTATCCTTAGGTCGAGAACCTAAAATCTCTTTTAAGTCCAGAACATAGCACGGGTCCAGAACCCAAATTATCTTTAGGTCCATAACCTAAAATCTCTTTTAAGTCCAGAACTTACCGCGGGTCCAGAACCCAAATTATCCTTAGGCCCATAACCTAAAATCTCTTTAAATTCGGAACTTAGCCCGGGTCCAGAACCCAAATTATCCTTAGGTAATGATCTTCAAATCTCCTTTAATTCTAGAACTTAGCTCAGGTCTAGAACCCAAATTATCCTTAGGTCGAGAACCTAAAATCTCTTTTAAGTCCAGAACTTAGCCCGGGTCTAGAACCCAAATTATCCTTAGGTCCAGAACCTAAAATATCTTTTAAGTCCATAACATAGCCCGGGTCCCAAACCCATATTATCCTTAGGTCTATCACCTAAAATTTCTTTTAAGTCTAGTGCTTAGCCCGGAATTAGAACCCAAATTATCCTTAGGTCCATAACCTAAAATTTCTTTTAAGTCTATAACTTAGCCCGGAATTAGAACCCAAATTATCCTTTTGTCTGGAATTAGAACCCAAATTATCCTTTTAAGTCCAGAACATAGCCCGGGTCCAGAACCCAAATTATCCTTAAGTCCTGAACCTAAAATCCCTTTTAAGTCTAGAACATAGCTCGGGCCCAGAACCCAAATTATCCTTAGGTCCAGAACCTAAAATCTCTTTTAAGTACAGAACTTAGCTCAGGTCAAGAACCCAAATTATCCTTAGGTCCAGAACCTAAAATCTCTTTTAAGTCAAGAACTTAGTCTGGATCTAGAACCCAAATTATCCTTAAGTCCATAACCTAAAATCTCTTTTAATTCCAAAACTTAGCTCGGGTCCAGAACCCAAAATATCTTTAGCTCCAGAAACTAAAATCTCTTTTAAGTACAGAACTTAGCTCAGGTCAAGAACCCAAATTATCCTTAGGTCCAGAACCTAAAATCTCTTTTAAGTCTAAAGCTTAGCTACAGTACAGAACCCAAATTATCCTTCGGTCCATAGCCTAAATTCTTTTTTCAGTGCAGAACTTAGCCTGGGTCCAGAACCCAAATTATCCTCAGGTCTAGAAACTAAAATCTCTTTTAAGTCAAGAACTTAGCTTTGGTCCAGAACCCAAATTATCCTCAGGTCCAGAACCTAAAATCTGTTTTAGGTCTAGAACTTAGCTCGGGTCTAGAACACAAATTATCCTATGGTCCAGAACCTGAAATCTCTTTTAAGACCAAAACTTTGCTCGGGTCCAGAACCCAAATAATCCTTAGGCCTAGAAACTAAAATCTCTTTAAATTCAGAATTTAGCCCGGGTTCAGAATCCAAATTATCCTTAGGTCCTGATCTTGAAATCACTTTTAATTCTAGAACTTAGCTCGGGTCTAGAACCCAAATTATCCTTAAGTCCAGAACCTAAAATCTCTTTTAAGTCCAGAACTTAGCCCGGGTCTAGAACCCAAATTATCCTTAGGTCTAGAACCTAAAGTATCTTTTAAGTCCAGAACATAGCCCGGGTCCCCAACCCAAATTATCCTTAGGTCCATAACCTAAAATTAATTTTTATTCTAGAACTTATCCCGGATCCAGAACACAAATTATCCTTTTGTCCAGAACCTAAAATCTCTTTTAAGTCCAAAACTTAGCTCGGGTCCATAACCAAAATTATCCTTAGGTCCAAAAAATAAAATCTCTTTTAATTCCAAACTTTGCTTGTGTCTAGAACCCAAATTATGCTTAGGTCGAGAACCTAAAATCTCTTTTAAGTCTAGAACTTAGCTCCGTCCAGAACCCAAATTATACTTAGGTCCATAACCTAAAATCTGTTTTAAGTCCAGATCTTATCCTGGGTCCAGAACCCAAATAATCCTCAGGTCCAGAACCTAAAATCTCTTTTAAGTCCAGAACTTAGCTCAGGTCTAGAACCCAAATTATTCTTAGGTTTAGGACCTAAAATTTCTTTTAAGTCTAGAATGTAGCATGGGCCCAGAACCCAAATTATCCTTAGGTCCAGAACCTAAAATCTCTTTTAAGTCCAGAACTTAGCTCGGGTCCAGAACCCAAATTATCCTTAGGTCCAGAACCTAAAATCTCTTTTAATTTTAGATCATAGCTACAGTCCAGAACCCAAATTATCCTTAGGTCCATAACGTAAAATCTGTTTAAAGCCCAGAACTTAGCCCGGGTCCAGAACGTAAATTATCCTCAAGTCCAGAACATAAAATCTCTTTTAAGTCCAGAACTTAGCTCTGGTGCAGAACCCAAATTATTCTTAGGTTTAGATCCTAGAATTTCTTTTATGTCTAGAACTTAGCTCGGGCCCAAAACCCAAATTATCCTATGGTCCAAAACCCAAATTATCTTTTTGTCTAGAACCTAAAATCTCTTTTATGTCCAGAACTAGGCTCGGTTCCAGAACCCTAATTATCCTTAGGTCGAGAACTAAAATCTCTTTTAAGTCCAGAACTTAGCTCGGGTCCAGAATCCAAATTATCCTTAGGTCCAGAACCTAAGTCCAGAACTTAGCCCGCGTCGAGAACCCAAATTATCCTTAGGTCTAGAACCTAAAATGTCATTTAAGTCTAGAACTTAGCTCAAGTCCAGAACCCAAATTATCCTCAGGTCCATAAAGCAAATTATCTTTAGGTCCATAACCTAAAATTTCTTTTAAGTCCAGAACTTAGCCCAGCTCTAGAACCCAAATTATCCATAGGTCCAGAACCTAAAATCTCTTTTAAGTCCAGAACTTAGCTCGGGTCCAGAACCCAAATTCTCTTTAGGTCCATAACCTAAAATCTCTTTTAAGTCCAGAACTTAGCTCGGGTCTAGAACCAAATTATCCTTATGTCCAGAACCTAAAATCTCTTTAAAGCACATAACTTAGCTTGGGTCCAGAACCCAAATTATCCTTAGGTCCGGAACCTAAAATCTCTTTTAAGTCAGAAAATTGCCCTGGTTCAGAACCCAAATTATCCTTACGTCTAGAAACTAAAATTTCTTTTAACACCAGAACATAGCGAGGGTCTAGAACCCAAATTATCCTTAGGTCCAAAACCTAAAATCTCTTTTAAATCCAGAACTTAGCCCTGGTCCAGAAAGCAAATTCTCTTTAGGTCCATAACCAAAAATCTCTTTTAAATCTAGAACTTATCTCGGGACCAGAACCCAAATTATCCTTAGGTCCAAAACCTAAAATCTCTTTTAAGTATAAAACTTAGCGCGGGTCCAGAATCCAAATTATCATTGGTTCAGGACCTAAAATCACTTTTAAGTTTAGAACTTAGCCCGGGTCCAGAACCCAAATTATCCTTAGGTCGAGAACCTAAAATTTCTTTTATGTCCAGAACTTAGCGTAGGTCTAGAACCCAAATTATGCTTAGGTCCAGAACATAAAATTTCTTTTATGTCAAGAACTATGTTCGCGTCCAGAACAAAAATTATCCTTAGGACCAGAACCTAAAATCTCTTTTGAGTCCAGAACTTAGCTCGGGTTCAGAACACAAATTATCCTTAGGTCCATAACCTAAAATCTCTTCTAAGTCCAGAACTTAGCCCGAGACCAAAACCCAAATTATCCTTAGGTCCATAACCTAAAATATCTTTTAAGTCTAGAACATTGCTCGGGTCAAGAACCCAAATTATCCTTAGGTCCAGAACATAAAATCTCTTTTAAGTCCAGAACTTAGCTCGGGTCTAGAACCCAAATTATCCTTAGGTCGAGAACCTAAAATCTCTTTCATGTCCAGAACTTAGCCCGGGTCCAGAACCCAAATTATCCTTAAGTTCTCAACCTAAAATCCCTTTTAAGTGTAGAACTTAGCTCGGGTCTAGAACCCAAATTATCCTTAGGTCCAGAACCTAAAATCTCTTTTAAGTACAGAACTTAGCATGGGTCCAGAACCCAAATTATCCTTAGGTCCATAACCTAAAATATCTTTTAAGTCTAGAACATAGCTCGGGTCCAGAACCCAAATTATCCTTAGGTCCAGATCCTAAAATCTCTTTTATGTCCAAATCTTATCCAGGGTCCAGAACCCAAATTATCCTTAAGTCCTGAAACTAAAATCCCTTTTAAGTCTAGAACATACCTCGGGTCCAGAACCCAAATTATCCTTAGGTCCAGAACCTAAAATCTCTTTTAAGTCCAGAAATTAGCCCGGGTCCAGAACCCAAATTATCTTAAGGTCCATAACCTAAAATCTCTTTTAAGTCCAGAACTTAGCCCGGGTCCAGAACCCAAATTATCCTTAAGTCCAGAACCTAAAATATCTTTTAAGTCAGAACTTGGCCCGGGTCCAGAACCCAAAATATCCTTACGTCCAGAACCTAAAATTTCTTTTAAGTCCAGAACCTACCGTAGGTCCAAAACCCAAATTATCCTTAGGTCCAGAACCTAAAATCTCTTTTAAGTCCAGAACTTAGCTCGAGTCTCGAACCCAAATTATCCTTAGGTCTAGAACCTAAAATCACTTTTAAGTCTAGAACTTAGCTTCGTCTAGAACCCAAATTATCCTTAGGTCCATAACCTAAAATTTGTTTTATGTCCAGAACTTATCCCGGGTCCAGAACCCAAATAATCCTCAGGTCCCGAACTTGGCCCGGGTCCAGAACCCAAAATATCCTTACGTCCAGAACCTAAAATTTCTTTTAAGTCCAGAACTTACCGTAGGTCCAAAACCCAAATTATCCTTAGGTCCAGAACCTAAAATCTCTTTTAAGTCCAGAACTTAGCTCTGGTCCAGAACCCAAATTATTCTTAGGTTTAGGACCTAAAATTTCTTTTAAGTCTAGAACGTAGCATGGGCCCAGAACCCAAATTAACCTTAGGTCCAGAACCTAGAATCTCTTTTAAGTCCAGAACTTAGCTCGGGTCTAGAACCCAAATTATCCTTAGGTCCAGAACCTAAAATCTCTTTTAAGTCTAGAACATAGCTCCAGTCCATAACCCAAATTATCCTTAGTTCCATAACGTAAAATCTGTTTTAAGTCCAGAACTTAGCCCGGGTCCAGAACCCAAATTATCCTTAGGTCCAGAACCTAAAATCTCTTTTAAGTCCAGAACTTAGCTCTGGTGTAGAACCCAAATTATTCTTAGGTTTAGATCCTATAATTTCTTTTATGTCTAGAACTTAGCTTGGGTCCAGAAACCAAATTATCCTATGGTCCAGATCCCAAATTATCCTTAGGTCTAGAAACTAAAATCTCTTTTATGTCCATAACTAGGCTCGGTTCCAAAACCCTAATTATCCTTAGGTCGAGACCTAAAATCTCTTTTAAGTCCAGAACTTAGCTAGGGTCCAGAATCCAAATTATCCTTAGGTCCAGAACCTAAGTCCAGAACATAGCCTGGGTCGAGAACCCAAATTATCGTTAGGTCTAGAACCTAAAATGTCTTTTAAGTCTAGAACTTAGCTCAAGTCCAGAACCCAAATTATCCTTAGGTCCATAAATCAAATTATCTTTTGGTCCATAACCTAAAATTTCTTTTAAGTCCAGAACTTAGCCCAGCTCTAGAACCCAAATTATCCATAAGTCCAGAACCTAAAATCTCTTTTAAGTCCAGAACTTAGCCCGGTCCAGAACCTAAATTCTCTTTAGGTCCATAACCTAAAATCTATTTTAAGTCCAGAACTTAGCTCGGGTCTAGAATCCAAATTATCCTTATGTCCAGATCCTAAAATCTCTTTTACGCACAGAACTTAGCATGGGTCCAGAACCCAAATTATCCTTAGGTCCAGAACCTAAAATCTCTTTTAAGTCAGAACATTGCCCGGGTTCAGAACCCAAATTATCCTTACGTCCAGAACCTAAAATTTCTTTTAAGACCAGAACGTAGCGAGGATCTAGAACCCAAATTATCCTTAGGTGCATAACCTAAAATCTCTTTTAAATCCAGAACTTAGCCTGGGTCCAGAAAGCAAATTCTCTTTAGGTCCATAACCAAAAATCTCTTTTAAGTGCAGAACTTAGCTCGGGACCAGAACCCAAATTATCCTTAGGTCCAGAACCTAAAATCTCTTTTAAGTATAAAACTTAGCGCGGGTCCAGAATCCAAATTATCCATAGGTCCAGGACCTAAAATCACTTTAAAGTTCAGAACTTAGCCCGGGTCCAGAACCCAAATTGTCCTTAGGTCCAAAACCTAAAATTTCTTTTATGTCCAGAACTTAGCGAGGGTCTAGAACCCAAATTATCCTTAGGTCCATAACCTAAAATCTCTCTTAAATCCAGAACTTAGCCCGGGTCCAGAAAGCAAATTCTCTTTAGGTCCATAACCAAAAATCTCTTTTAAGTGCAGAACTTAGTTCGGGACCAGAACCCAAATTATCCTTAGGTCCAGAACCTAAAATCTCTTTTAAGTATAAAACTTAGCGCGAGTCCAGAATCCAAATTATCCATAGGTCCAGGACCTAAAATCACTTTTAACTTCAGAACTGAGCCCGGGTCCAGAACCCAAATTGTCCTTAGGTCCAGAACCTAAAATTTCTTTTATGTCCAGAACTTAGCGTAGGTCCAGAACCCAAATTATGCTTAGGTCCAGAACATAAAATGTCTTATATGTCAAGAACTATGCTCGCGTCCAGAACCAAAATTATCCTTAGGACCAGAACCTAAAATCTCTTTTAAGTCTAGAACTTAGCTCGGGTGCAGAACACAAATTATCCTTAGGTCCATAACCGAAAATCTCTTTTAAGTCCAAAACTTAGCGCGGGTCCAGAACCCAAATTATCCATAGGTCCAAAACCTAAAATCTCTTTTCAGTCCAAAACTTAGCCCGGGTCTAGAACCAAAATTATCCTTAGGACAAAAACCTAAAATCTCTTTTAAGTCTAGAACTTAGCTCGGGTGCAGAACACAAATTATCCTTAGGTCCATAACCTAAAATCTCTTTTAACTCCAGAACATAGCGCGGGTCGAGAATGTAATATCCCGGAATAGACCGTAAGAGTTTTGGAGTTATTGTTGTTGTATTTGGATTTAATGTATATGTGTATATGTGAAATATAAGGATAATATATGTAAGACATATACATATACATCACATATACATGGGATATATAATGGTGAAGGATAAGTGAGTTGTATATATATTTGTATAACTAAATAATAATAATAATAATAAAGACAAAAAGAAAAGAGAAGAAGAAAATCAAAGAAAGAATATGTGGTGGAGATTTAAAGTATTATTATTATTATTACTATTGTTATTGTTATTGTTATTGTTATTATTATTATTATTATTATTATATATATATATATGGATAAGGACAAAGGAAAGAAGTAGAAACTTCTTCTTCCTTCTACTCCTTCTTCGTCTTCTTCGTTCTTCTTGGCCGAGAGAGAGAGAGAGAGAGAGAGAGAGAGAGAGAGAGAGAGAGAGAGAGAGAGAGAGAGAGAGAAAGAGAGAAAGATGTGATTTTCTTACCAAATTTCTTAAGGAATTCAAGAGATTTGATGATAGAGATGAAGATTTGATAAAGGATTCAAGTAAGTATTTATTTCTTTAAATTGATTTTCATTGTTTGAGTTGGGTTTGGTATGGTTGATGTGTGATGATGATGATATTGAAAGATTTAAGTATATATATGTGTTGATTTGGTAATTGGATGATGATAATATGATTATTTGTGAAGATGATGATGAATTGTTGAATAAGGGTTGAGTTTAATGAAATTTGGGGATTTGATAAATTGGTATATGAATGAAGTTTATAATGATGATTGGTGTGTGTTTTGAGTGTTGTTGATGTTTTGGTAAGTTTGTTATGGTTTTTGGGTGTGTTTGATGAAGATTGTTTGAAGTGAGTAATGATAAAAAGATGCGTATTGTTGGATGTTGTTGTGTGTTGACCGGAATCTGGGTTTTTAGTCGGACACGCCCAGAGACACGGCCAGTTTGTTAGGCGTGTCGTTGGTTCTGTTTTCTGGAGTTGGTAGCACGAGCAGTGACACGCCCATGTTATTGAGCGTGTCATAAGTTCTGTGTGGCAGTAGAATTGACACGACCAGTAACACGCCCGTGTTATTGAGCGTGTCATAGCTACTGTGAGTTTGGAGAATTGACATGGCCATGAGCACGCTCTTGTTGATTGGACGTGTTGATGTTTTTGAGATACAGAATGTATTACACTCCCAGTGACACGCCCGTGGTTATGAGCGTGTCAATGTTTCTGTGTTGTGGAGTTAGGGCACGATCAGGAACACGCCCGTGTTGATGAGCGTGTCATGTGTTGAGTTTGCCCTAATTGATTCTTATTTGTATTACCTCATGTGTATTTCTAAGTGAGTGTGTATGATTACTTTTGGATTAGGTTTTAAGAGATGGAATTGCCCTAATCCAAGTATTGAAAGATCTATGGAAGAGAAGTTATATGGGAGTGAGTTCTTTAGAGGTAAGTACAAAACCCTATTGGATTGCATATAAGTATATTGTTAAAATAAATATTAATATTGTATACGCAATGAAAAGATAAGAGATATGATAATACATTAATACATATAAGATGTGAAGGCATTCAATATATATATGTTATGAAATGTGAAAGATGTGAGGATATGATTTGTATGATGTGTATTCCAATTTATATGGTAATGCAATTGATTGTGCATACTTGAGTAATGAATGATTATGTATATAAATATCAAAGATGAACTATGAAATGTGATAATGTGATATTGTGATGAACTATGAAATGTGATAATGTGATATTGTGGTGAACTATGAAATGTGATATTGTGATGGAATATGAAATGTAAATTGAGAGGTGATGATGTATAAAGCCATTGTGGTTGGCTATGATATTGAGAATGAGATAAATGAGGCATGTTTTGCCTAAATGATGCCATTGTGGTTGGCTATGATGATGTAAATGATGATGAGAATGAGAATGAAATTGATAATGAAATAATAAATGAATTGTGTGACTAATGTGTTATTCATTTTCAGAGTTTTGTTGTTGGTGGCATGCCTAATAAGTGTAACAATCTCTTGAAGTTAGGTTGGATTGAATCCTTGAAGCCTAATTGAGATGTTACCACCCTTGAAGCTAGGTTGGGTTAGTTCTTGAAGCCAAGTTGGGTAGAAGCTTAGCATGCTTTGCTCCCCTTGAAGCTTGGTTGAACTTAATCCTTGAAGCCTAGTTGGGTATATGATATTGATAAATGTGATAACAAAACCAAAGCATTAACTCTGAACTTTGAATGACATATTAGTGTCTTTTGGGCCCGAGTCTGTCTTTGTTGTTAATGTGATGTATATACAAGTTGAAATAAATGAGTAATGGGATTTATGTTGCCTTTGTTGGAAATGTGAGTTGTGAATGATGAATTGTGGTTAGTGATATGATTATATAACATACATGAATTATTGAAAGGAGATATGGTTTGTGAAGTTATATGCAATATGCGATTATAAAGTATAAAATGATATATATGATATGTATGAGGTGAAATTGGTAAGTATCATAATATGAAGGTTCTATCAATTTATTGAATTATGTTTGATGGTTATGTTATATGTGTATATGTATATCCTCTATAAGGTTAATAGGATTATATGAAGAATGCATTGAAAAAGGGGAAAACAGAGTAAGAAAATGTTAAAACATGAGACTAAACATATGAGGTATGTTTCCTTTATATTGTATATTTTAATGGTTACTTGTACTACTAAGCTTTCGAGCTTAGCGCGGTTATCTTAATCGCGCAGGTATATAGGTGATGAAGCTGGAGATAAGCTACTATGTCACAACGAGGACAAGTGTAGTTCGAGACCAACTAGATGGTGGTGCATGCATGTAATTATACTGTATTTTCATAAGAATGTATTCATTTGTATAAATGAATCTTTGGAAGAAACAATGTAACTTATATTTATGTATTACCATGATAAGAATAACCATTTTGTAAATACTTTCATATGATTTAAATGTATTATGGTTTTAAAAATTAAAGTAAAGAGTTATAATGGTGATGAAAAGTGACATTCTTATACTCTATATACATATTGTATGTGTACCTGGTATATGTACAGTATTTATATGGGGTATCGGGGTGTTACAGAGAACCCAAATTATCCTTAGGTCTAGAAACTAAAATGTCTTTTAAGTCTAGAGCTTAGCTCAAGTCCAGAACCCAAATTATCCTTAGGTCCATAAAGCAAATTATCTTTAGGTCCATAACCTAAAATTTCTTTTAAGTCCAGAACTTAGCCAAGCTCTAGAACCCAAATTATCCATAGGTCCAGAACCTAGAATCTCTTTTAAGTCCAGAACTTAGCCCGGGTCCAGAACCTAAATTCTCTTTAGGTCCATAACCTAAAATCTCTTTTAAGTCCAGAACGTAGCTCGGGTCTAGAATCCAAATTATCCTTATGTCCAGATCCTAAAATCTCTTTTACGCACAGAACTTAGCATGCGTCCAGAACCCAAATTATCCTTAGGTCCAGAACCTAAAATCTCTTTTAAGTCAGAACACTGCCCGGGTCCAGAACCCAAATTATCCTTACGTCCAGAACCTAAAATTTCTTTTAAGACCAGAACGTAGCGAGGATCTAGAACCCAAATTATCCTTAGGTGCATAACCTAAAATCTCTTTTAAATCCAGAACTTAGCCCAGGTCCAGAAAGCAAATTATCCATAGGTCCAGGACCTAAAATCACTTTAAAGTTCAGAACTTAGCCCGGGTCCAGAACCCAAATTGTCCTTAGGTCCAGAACCTAAAATTTCTTTTATGTCCAGAACTTAGCGAGGGTCTAGAACCCAAATTATCCTTAGGTCCATAACCTAAAATCTCTCTTAAATCCAGAACTTAGCCCGGGTCCAGAAAGCAAATTCTCTTTAGGTCCATAACCAAAAATCTCTTTTAAGTGCAGAACTTAGTTCAGGACCAGAACCCAAACTATCCTTAGGTCCAGAACCTAAAATCTCTTTTAAGAATAAAACTTAGCACGGGTCCAGAATCCAAATTATCCATAGGTCCAGGACCTAAAATCACTTTTAACTTCAGAACTGAGCCCGGGACCAGAACCCAAATTGTCCTTAGGTCCAGAACCTAAAATTTCTTTTATGTCCAGAACTTAGCGTAGGTCCAGAACCCAAATTATGCTTAGGTCCAGAACATAAAATGTCTTATATGTCAAGAACTATGCTCGCGTCCAGAACCAAAATTATCCTTAGGACCAGAAACTAAAATCTCTTTTAACTCTAGAACTTAGCTCGGGTGCAGAACACAAATTATCCTTAGGTCCATAACCGAAAATCTCTTTTAAGTCCAAAACTTAGCGCGGGTCCAGAACCCAAATTATCCAAAGGTCCAAAACATAAAATCTCTTTTCAGTCCAAAACTTAGCCCGGGTCTAGAACCAAAATTATCCTTAGGACAAAAACCTAAAATCTCTTTTAAGTCTAGAACTTAGCTCGGGTACAGAACAGAAATTATCCTTAGGTCCATAACCTAAAATCTCTTTTAACTCCAGAACTTAGCGCGGGTCGAGAACCCAAATTATCCTTAGGTCTAGAAACTAAAATGTCTTTTAAGTCTAGAACTTAGCTCAAGTCCAGAACCCAAATTATCCTTAGGTCCATAAAGCAAATTATCTTTAGGTCCATAACCTAAAATTTCTTTTAAGTCCAGAACTTAGCCAAGCTCTAGAACCCAAATTATCCATAGGTCCAGAACCTTAAATCTCTTTTAAGTCCAGAACTTAGCCCGGGTCCAGAACCTAAATTCTCTTTAGGTCCATAACCTAAAATCTCTTTTAAGTCCAGAACTTAGTTCGGGTCTAGAACCCAAATTATCCTTATGTCCAGAAACTAAAATCTCTTTTAAGCACAGAACTTCGCATGGGTCCAGAACCCAAATTATCCTTAGGTCCAGAACCTAAAATCTCTTTTAAGTCAGAACATTGCCCGGGTCCAGAACCCAAATTATCTTTACGTCCAAAACCTAAAATTTCTTTTAAGACCAGAACTTAGCGAGGCTCTAGAACCCAAATTATCCTTAGGTCCATAACCTAAAATCTCTTTTAAATCTAGAACTTAGCCTGGGTCTAGAAAGCAAATTCTCTTTAGGTCCATAACCAAAAATCTATTTTAAGTCCAGAACTTAGCTCGGGACCAGAACCCAAATTATCCTTAGGTCCAGAACCTAAAATCTCTTTTAAGTATAAAACTTAGCGCGGGTCCAGAATCCAAATTATCCATAGGTCCAGGACCTAAAATCACTTTTAAGTTTAGAACTTCGCCCGGGTTCAAAACCCAAATTATCTTTACGTCCAGAATCTAAAATTTCTTTTAAGACTAGAACTTAGCGAGGGTCTAGAACCAAAATTATCCTTAGGTCCATAACCTAAAATCTCTTTTAAATCCAGAACTTAGCCTGGGTCCAGAAAGCAAATTCTCTTTGGGTCCATAACCAAAAATCTCTTTTAAGTCCAAAACTTAGCTCGGGACCAAAACCCAAATTATCCTTAGGTCCAGAACCTAAAATCTCTTTTAAGTATAAAACTTAGCGCGGGTCCAGAATCCAAATTATCCATAGGTCCAGAACCTAAAATCACTTTAAAGTTCAGAACTTAGCCCGGGTCCAGAACCCAAATTGTCCTTAGGTCCAAAACCTAAAATTTCTTTTATGTCCAGAACTTAGCGAGGGTCTAGAACCCAAATTATCCTTAGGTCCATAACCTAAAATCTCTCTTAAATCCAGAACTTAGCCCGGGTCCAGAAAGCAAATTCTCTTTAGGTCCATAACCAAAAATCTCTTTTAAGTGCAGAACTTAGTTCGGGACCAGAACCCAAATTATCCTTAGGTCCAGAACCTAAAATCTCTTTTAAGTATAAAACTTAGCGCGGGTCCAGAATCCAAATTATCCATAGGTCCAGGACCTAAAATCACTTTTAACTTCAGAACTGAGCCCGGGTCCAGAACCCAAATTGTCCTTAGGTCCAGAACCTAAAATTTCTTTTATGTCCAGAACTTAGCGTAGGTCCAGAACCCAAATTATGCTTAGGTCCAGAACATAAAATGTCTTATATGTCAAGAACTATGCTCGCGTCCAGAACCAAAATTATCCTTAGGCCCAGAACCTAAAATCTCTTTTAAGTCTAGAACTTAGCTCGGGTGCAGAACACAAATTATCCTTAGGTCCATAACCGAAAATCTCTTTTAAGTCCAAAACTTAGCGCGGGTCCAGAACCCAAATTATCCATAGGTCCAAAACCTAAAATCTCTTTTCAGTCCAAAACATAGCCCGGGTCTAGAACCAAAATTATCCTTAGGACAAAAACCTAAAATCTCTTTTAAGTCTAGAACTTAGCTCGGGTGCAGAACACAAATTATCCTTAGGTCCATAACCTAAAATCTCTTTTAACTCCAGAACATAGCGCGGGTCGAGAACCCAAATTATCCTTAGGTCTAGAAACTAAAATGTCTTTTAAGTCTAGAGCTTAGCTCAAGTCCAGAACCCAAATTATCCTTAGGTCCATAAAGCAAATTATCTTTAGGTCCATAACCTAAAATTTCTTTTAAGTCCAGAACTTAGCCAAGCTCTAGAACCCAAATTATCCATAGGTCCAGAACCTAGAATCTCTTTTAAGTCCAGAACTTAGCCCGGGTCCAGAACCTAAATTCTCTTTAGGTCCATAACCTAAAATCTCTTTTAAGTCCAGAACGTAGCTCGGGTCTAGAATCCAAATTATCCTTATGTCCAGATCCTAAAATCTCTTTTACGCACAGAACTTAGCATGCGTACAGAACCCAAATTATCCTTAGGTCCAGAACCTAAAATCTCTTTTAAGTCAGAACACTGCCCGGGTCCAGAACCCAAATTATCCTTACGTCCAGAACCTAAAATTTCTTTTAAGACCAGAACGTAGCGAGGATCTAGAACCCAAATTATCCTTAGGTGCATAACCTAAAATCTCTTTTAAATCCAGAACTTAGCCCAGGTCCAGAAAGCAAATTCTCTTTAGGTCCATAACCAAAAATCTCTTTTAAGTGCAGAACTTAGCTCGGGACCAGAACCCAAATTATCCTTAGGTCCAGAACCTAAAATCTCTTTTAAGTATAAAACTTAGCGCGGGTCCAGAATCCAAATTATCCATAGGTCCAGGACCTAAAATCACTTTAAAGTTCAGAACTTAGCCCGGGTCCAGAACCCAAATTGTCCTTAGGTCCAGAACCTAAAATTTCTTTTATGTCCAGAACTTAGCGAGGGTCTAGAACCCAAATTATCCTTAGGTCCGTAACCTAAAAAATTCTCTTAAATCCAGAACTTAGCCCGGGTCCAGAAAGCAAATTCTCTTTAGGTCCATAACCAAAAATCTCTTTTAAGTGCAGAACTTAGTTCAGGACCAGAACCCAAATTATCCTTAGGTCCAGAACCTAAAATCTCTTTTATGTCCAGAACTTAGCGTAGGTCCAGAACCCAAATTATGCTTAGGTCCAGAACATAAAATGTCTTTTATGTCAAGAACTATGCTCGCGTCCAGAACCAAAATTATCCTTAGGACCAGAACCTAAAATCTCTTTTAAGTCTAGTACTTTGCTCGGGTGCAGAACACAAATTATCCTTAGGTCCATAACCTCAAATCTCTTTTAAGTCCAGAACTTAGTGCGGGTCCAGAACCCAAATTATCCATAGGTCCAAAACCTAAAATCTCTTTTCAGTCCAAAACTTAGCCCGGGTCTAGAACCAAAATTATCCTTAGGACCAGAACCTAAAATCTCTTTTAAGTCTAGAACATAGCTCGGGTGCAGAAACCAAATTATCCTTAGGTCCAAAACCTAAAATCTCTTTGATGTCCAAAACTTAGCACGGGTCCAAAACCCAAATTATCCTTAAGTCCTGAAACTAAAATCCCTTTTAAGTATAGAACTTAGCTCGGGTCCAGAACCCAAATTATCCTTAGGTCCAGAACCTAAAATCTCTTTTATGTACAGAACTTAGCGCGGGTCCAGAACCCAAATTATCCTTAGGTCCAGAACCTAAAATCTAATTTAAGTCCAGAACTTAGCCCGGGTCCAAAACCCAAATTATCTTAAGTTCCATAACCTAAAATCTCTTTTAAGTCCAGAATTTAGCCCGGGTCCAGAACCCAAATTATCCTTAAGTCCAGAACCTAAAATATCTTTTAAGTCAGAACATGTCCCGGGTCTAGAACCCAAATTATCCTTACGTCCAGAACCTAAAATTTGTTTTAAGTCCAGAACTTACCGCGGTTCCAGAACTCAAATTATCCTTAGGTCATGAACCTAAAATCTCTTTTAAGTTCAGAAGTTAGCTCGAGTCCAGAACTCAAATTATCCTTAGGTCCAGAACCTAAAATCTCTTTTAAGTCTAGAACTTAGCTCTGTCAAGAACCCAAATTATACTTAGGACCATAACCTAAAACCTTTTTTAAGTCCAGATCTTATCACGGGTCCAAAACCCAAATAATCCTCAGGTACAGAACCTAAAATCTCTTTTAAGTCCAGAACTTAGCTCTGGTCCAGAACCCAAATTATTCTTAGGTTTAGGACCTAAAATTTCTTTTAGGTCTAGAATGTAGCATGGTCCCAGAACCCAAATTAACCATAGGTCCAGAACCTAAAATCTCTTTTAAGTCCAGAACTTAGCTCGGGTCCAGAACCCAAATTATCCTTAGGTCCAGAACCTAAAATCTCTTTTAAGTCTAGAACATAGATCCAGTCCAGAACCCAAATTATCCTTAGGTCCATAATGTAAAATCTATTTTAAGTCCAGAACCCAAATTATCCTCAGGTCCAGAACCTAAAATCTTTTTTAAGTCCAGAACGTAGCTCTGGTGCAGAACCCAAATTATTCTTAGGTTTAGATCCTAGAATTTCTTTTATGTCTAGAACTTAGCTCGGGTCCAGAACCCAAATTATCCTATGGTCCAGAACCCAAATTATCCTTTGGTCTAGAACCTAAAATCTCTTTTATGTCAAGAACTAGGCTCGGTTCCAGAACTCTAATTATCCTTAGGTCGAGGCCTAAAATCTCTTTTAAGTGCAGAACTTAGCTCGGGTCCAGAATCCAAATTATCCTTAGGTCCAGAACCTAAGTCCAGAAATTAGCCCGGGTCGAGAACCCAAATTAACCTTAGGTCTAGAACCTAAAATGTCTTTTAAGTCTAGAACTTAGCTCAAGTCCAGAACCCAAATTATCCTTAGGTCAATAAAGCAAATTATCTTTAGGTCCATAACCTGAAATTTCTTTTAAGTCCAGAACTTAGCCCAGCTCTAGAACCCAAATTATCCATAGGTCCAGAACCTAAAATCTCTTTTAAGTCCAGAACTTAGCCTGGGTTTAGAACCCAACTTATCCTTATGTCTAGAACCTAAAATCTCTTTTAAGCACAGAACTTAGCTTGGGTCCAGAACCCAAATTATCCTTAGGTCCAGAACCTAAAATCTCTTTTAAGTCAGAACATTGCCCAGGTCTAGAACCCAAATTATCCTTACGTCCAGAACCTAAAATTTCTTTTAAGACCAGAACTTAGCGAGGGTCTAGAACCCAAATTATCCTTAGGTCCAGAACCTAAAATCTCTTTTAAATCCAGAACTTAGCCCGGGTCCAGAAATCAAATTCTCTTTAGGTCCATAACCAAAAATCTCTTTTAAGTCCAGAACTTATCTCGGGACCAGAACCCAAATTATCCTTAGGTCCAGAACCTAAAATCTCTTTTAAGTATAAAACATAGCGCGGGTCCAGAATCCAAATTATCCATAGGTCCAGGACCTAAAATCACCTTTAAGTTCAGAACTTAGCCCGGGTCCAGAACCCAAATTATCCTTAGGTCCAGAACCTAAAATTTCTTTTATGTCCAGAACTTAGCGTAGGTCTAGAACCCAAATTATGCTTAGGTCCAGAACATAAAATGTCTTTTATATCAAGAACTATGCTCGCGTCCAGAACCAAAATTATCCTTAGGACCAGAACCTAAAATCTCTTTTAAGTCCAGAACTTAGCTCGGGTTCAGAACACAAATTATCCTTAGGTCCATAACCTAAAATCTCTTTTAAGTCTAGAACTTAGCTCTGTCAAGAACCCAAATTATACTTAGGACCATAACCTAAAACCTTTTTTAAGTCCAGATCTTATCACGGGTCCAAAACCCAAATAATCCTCAGGTACAGAACCTAAAATCTCTTTTAAGTCCAGAACTTAGCTCTGGTCCAGAACCCAAATTATTCTTAGGTTTAGGACCTAAAATTTCTTTTAGGTCTAGAACGTAGCATGGTCCCAGAACCCAAATTAACCTTAGGTCCAGAACCTAAAATCTCTTTTAAGTCCAGAACTTAGCTCGGGTCCAGAACCCAAATTATCCTTAGGTCCAGAACCTAAAATCTCTTTTAAGTCTAGAACATAGATCCAGTCCAGAACCCAAATTATCCTTAGGTCCATAATGTAAAATCTATTTTAAGTCCAGAACCCAAATTATCCTCAGGTCCAGAACCTAAAATCTTTTTTAAGTCCAGAACGTAGCTCTGGTGCAGAACCCAAATTATTCTTAGGTTTAGATCCTAGAATTTCTTTTATGTCTAGAACTTAGCTCGGGTCCAGAACCCAAATTATCCTATGGTCCAGAACCCAAATTATCCTTTGGTCTAGAACCTAAAATCTCTTTTATGTCAAGAACTAGGCTCGGTTCCAGAACTCTAATTATCCTTAGGTCGAGGCCTAAAATCTCTTTTAAGTCCAGAACTTAGCTCGGGTCCAGAATCCAAATTATCCTTAGGTCCAGAACCTAAGTCCAGAAATTAGCCCGGGTCGAGAACCCAAATTAACCTTAGGTCTAGAACCTAAAATGTCTTTTAAGTCTAGAACTTAGCTCAAGTCCAGAACCCAAATTATCCTTAGGTCAATAAAGCAAATTATCTTTAGGTCCATAACCTGAAATTTCTTTTAAGTCCAGAACTTAGCCCAGCTCTAGAACCCAAATTATCCATAGGTCCAGAACCTAAAATCTCTTTTAAGTCCAGAACTTAGCCTGGGTTTAGAACCCAACTTATCCTTATGTCTAGAACCTAAAATCTCTTTTAAGCACAGAACTTAGCTTGGGTCCAGAACCCAAATTATCCTTAGGTCCAGAACCTAAAATCTCTTTTAAGTCAGAACATTGCCCAGGTCTAGAACCCAAATTATCCTTACGTCCAGAACCTAAAATTTCTTTTAAGACCAGAACTTAGCGAGGGTCTAGAACCCAAATTATCCTTAGGTCCAGAACCTAAAATCTCTTTTAAATCCAGAACTTAGCCCGGGTCCAGAAATCAAATTCTCTTTAGGTCCATAACCAAAAATCTCTTTTAAGTCCAGAACTTATCTCGGGACCAGAACCCAAATTATCCTTAGGTCCAGAACCTAAAATCTCTTTTAAGTATAAAACATAGCGCGGGTCCAGAATCCAAATTATCCATAGGTCCAGGACCTAAAATCACCTTTAAGTTCAGAACTTAGCCCGGGTCCAGAACCCAAATTATCCTTAGGTCCAGAACCTAAAATTTCTTTTATGTCCAGAACTTAGCGTAGGTCTAGAACCCAAATTATGCTTAGGTCCAGAACATAAAATGTCTTTTATATCAAGAACTATGCTCGCGTCCAGAACCAAAATTATCCTTAGGACCAGAACCTAAAATCTCTTTTAAGTCCAGAACTTAGCTCGGGTTCAGAACACAAATTATCCTTAGGTCCATAACCTAAAATCTCTTTTAAGTCTAGAACTTAGCGCGGGTCCAGAACCCAAATTATCCATAGGTCCAAAACCTAAAATCTCTTTTAAGTCTAGAACTTAGCTCAAGTCCAAAACCCAAATTATCCTTAGGTCAAGAACCTAAAATATCTTTTAAGTCCAGAACTTAGTCAGGGTCCAAAACGCAAATTATCCTTAGGTCCATAAACTAAAATATCTTTTAAGTCTAGAACATTGCTCGGGTCCAGAACCCAAATTATCCTTAGGTCCATAACCTAAAATCTCTTTTAAGTCCAGAACTTAGCTCGGGTTTAGAACCCAAATTATCCTTAGGTCGAGAACCTAAAATCTCTTTTATGTCCAGAACTTAGCCCGGGTCCATGTTTAGATAAATTTTGTATATATTTTCTATGAGGTTTATGTCGATTTTAAGTTAATTTTCATGTTAAATTGCACCCAAGTTTGTTTGAAGTTGTTGATTTAGGTTGTAGTACATTCGATGGAGCCCATTGATCAAAATTGGTGGAATTGTGCAGAAAATCAAGTGACACGGCCAAGCTTGTCATGGCTTGGCCGTGTCCTTCATCAAAAGAAGAAGAAATAAGGAAAAGCATGAGACACGGCCAGGATTAACATGGCTTGGCCGTGTCCCTCAAGGAAACAAGTCCAATAGCGAACACGGCCATGAGACACGGCCAAGCCACTGGCCGTGTCTCACCAAAGGAACAAAAGAGCAAAAAGAAATAGAGACAGACACCATCACTGGACACGGCCAGGACACTGGCCTTGTCACATGACACGGCCGTGTCCTTGGCTGTGTCTCACAAGGGTAAGCATACAGAATGGGACACGGCCAAAAGTTTGGCCGTGTCCCCAAGGAAGAAAGTCACTAGACACGGCCAAGCTCCATATGGCTTGGCCGTGTCACCCTGGGTCCGTAGCTGGCTTGCACGAGAAATGAGCTGGTGTGTTTTTAGTGGGAGACAAAAAGAACAAAAAAGAGTGAAAAGTGGGAGGATTTTATGGAAGAAAGGTATAAAGAAATTAGTAAGTGGGAGACAAGGCATGATGGGTGTCTTAAACAATTCAAAAGTGGAAGAGCATGGGGATTAGAAAATGGATTTTTTTCTTTTTAGTGGACATTCTCTACACACTTCCATTTGTTCATCATCTTCCTCATCTTCTTCCTTGGTTTTTGCTTGAGAGAGTAAGACCATTCACCATCTTCATTCATCATTTCTTTACACACACCAAGAGTAAAAACAATTGTTGGTTTTGAAGTGAGTTATTAGTTCTTAAGAATTAGGGTTTTAAGAGGCTTGATTGGGGAGTTGAGAATTTGAGAAAGCTATCATCTACTCCTTCAGGAAGAGAACCAATTGTTCAATAGAGCTGGAAGTTCATCATCACGCACCAAGAAGGGGCCACGAAAGAGATGAGAGTCCGATTTTTAGCATCTTCAAAAAGGGGTTTTTCTAACTCTTTCTTTTATTCCATTTCTTATTTGTTGTTGTGTATTAAGAACATTAATATTGCAATGTATAATTTTGATTTGGTTTATATTGAATTGAGTATTTGCTTAAAACATATGATGAGCTAATTTACTCATGCTTGGGGTTGTAGTATATTTGATTAAATGATTTGATTTGATGATTCCATTGATATACCTTGTTATATGTTGATTGTATTGAATTAAAGGTAAATTGATAGAATGGCCACCTATTGATTACTTAATATTTAATGACGAACCGAGAGGAGAAGTTTAATATCGGAACTATGCAATTGACTACCCTAAGAATGAATTAGAAATATAAATTCTAGGGTTTATTAATTTGATAATGTTAAATAATTGGTTGTTGTTAATTCATAAATGTGAGAACTAGTGAATTGATAATTGGCTAATTAATCTTAAGAAACAAATTAAGATTCAAGATTATTTTAATGGATAATCGGATAATTGAACATTTGATTAAATAGAGCTACAACCCTAGGCATCATTTCCATAATTGAAATTCTCTTGCATAAAATCACTCGTTTTAATTTCTAAGGATAATTACGGTCCACCAATTCAATCACAAAATCAAATTTATTATTCCATGCTAATCGAACTATTACTTGCAAGTCCTTCCTTGGGAAACGACCTTGGGGCGATCACCGTCACTATAATAGCCTCGTATACTTGCGAGTGCCGCTTTGTGATAGTGTTGATTTAAGCGCAACAAGTTTTTGGAGCCGCTGCCGGGGAGGCAATTTTTGTGATAGTTTGAATTTTTTTATTTTATTTGTTAAATTATTTAAAGTATTCTTTTTGAATTGCTTAGGTACTTTATGCACGGACGACGGTCTCAAGGAAACGAACTTGTTCCATTTATTGACAACATCCATAGACGTCCAAGATCCGAGAGACCAAATCCTTTTGAGCAAGAAGAAGAAAATACCGAAGAGCTATTTGAGGAGAACACAAAAACAGAGATGGGTGATGCACAAGAGCCACCCATGAAGGAGTTTGCTCGACCAATCATCGGAGTGACCACATCGAGTTTACGAACTTAGAAATACTCATTATAGTATGCTGCCATCCTTCCACGGACTGACGAATGAAGATCCTCTCAACTTCATTCGAGATTTTTATTCAACATTGCATACGTTCCCATTGCAAACACTAACGGAGGATGAATTGAAGCTGAGATGTTTCCCATATATTTTAAAGGACAGAGCAAAAGCATATATGCCCTAAAGGATTTGTCACCAATACATTGAATCCTAGGGATTCAGCATGCAATTCAGACACAGGCAGAACAGATGCACTAATATATGAATGCGTGGATCCGGGATCAATCAAAGCAAGTACTGAAGTATCAAATAAAGAGAAAGTACCAGCAATGACTGCAGAAGCATCTGGTTGTCTCTGCATCACATAAATCCTCTGAGAAGATTCAACCTTCTCTGGTCTACTCTCCCTGGATGTAGAACCTCCTCTAGAACTGAACCCAAATCTGCCTCCTCTGCTGAAACCTCTGCCTCCTCGACCTCCCCTCACACTAGATCGAGAAGCTGTAGACTCTACCGACATCTGTTCCTGCCTCTCAGGACAATCTCTAACAAAATGATCAGGTGATCCACATCTGAAACATACCCCTACTACACCAGTCTTCCAACAAGTACCACCATGTGGCCTACCATAATGAATGCATATGGGTAAGGTGGATCTCTGCATCACTGGGGTCGGAGCACTCGCCACTGAAATTGTAGGTCTAGATCTCTGCCTCTAAAACTGTACTGACCTACCAGCTGGCCTCTGACTCCTACTAACCCGAGGAACAAAACTTCCTTTACCTCTTTTCGCAGATGAAGACCCTGCCTCAAACTGGGTCCTTCTAACCCTGATCTCTTCCTCTGAAGCAGCTGCAATAACCTGAGCTCTTTCCATACTCCGAGCTGCTGCCACAAGCTGGGAAAAATCATGATATCTAGATCCAGCCACAAGACACAAGATAGAGGGCCTCAATCCCTCCTCAAATCTCCTGCATCTATCTATCTCATCAGATATAATACCCCCAGCATACTGGCTCAACCGGATAAACTCTAACTCATATTCCGTCACAGTCTAGTGATCTTGCTTCAAGCTTAGAAACTCCATTTTCTTCACATCCTTATACTCCCTCAGAGTATACTTCAATTCAAACTCTCTTAGAAAATCAGTAGAGGACAAGGTAAGTGGATCATCCATAGCATGAGGCACTGTCTTCCACCAGTTATATGCATCCTTTTGCAACAAGGATCTCCCATAACCCAAATTATCCTAAGGTCCAGAACCTTAAATCTCTTTTAAGTTCAGAACTTAGCCCGGGTCCAGAACCCAAAATATCCTTAGGCCCAGAAACTAAAATCTCTTTTAAGTCCAGAACTTAGCTCGAGTCCAGAACTCAAATTATCCTTAGGTTCAAAAGCTAAAATCTCTTTTATGTTCAGAATTTAGCTCGGGTCCAGAACCCAAATTATCCTTAGGTCGAGAACCTAAAATCTCTTTTAAGTCCAGAACTTAGCTCGGGTCTAGAACCCAAAATATCCTTTGGTCCAGAACTTAAGTCAAGAACTTATCCCTGGTCCTAAACCCAAATTATCTTAAGGTTCATAACCTAAAATCTCTTTTAAGTCCAGAACATAGCCCGGGTCCAGAACCCAAATTATCCTTATGTCAAGAACGTAAAATCTCTTTTAAATCTAGAACGTAGAACAGAAATTATCCTTATGTCCAGAACCTAAAATCTCTTTTAAGTCCATAACTTAGCCCGGGTTCAAACCCAAAATATCCTTAGTTTCAGATCCTAAAATCTCATTTAAATCTAGAACATAGCTCGGGTCCAGAACCTAAATTAACCTTAGGTCCAGAACCTAAAATCTCCATTAAGTCCAGAACTTAGCCCGCGTCCAAAACCCAAATTATCCTTAGGTCCAGAACCTAAAATCTCTTTTAAGTACATAACTTAGCTTGGGTCCAGAACACAAATTATCCTTAGGTCGAGAACCTAAAATCTCTTTTAAGTCCAGAACTTAGCTCGGGTCTAGAACCCAAATTATCCTTTGGTCCAGAACTTAAGTCAAGAACTTATCCCTGGTCCTAAACCCAAATTATCTTAAGGTTCATAACCTAAAATCTCTTTTAAGTCCAGAACATAGCCCGGGTCCAGAACCCAAATTATCCTTATATCAAGAACGTAAAATCTCTTTTAAATCTAGAACTTAGAACATAAATTATCCTTATGTCCAGAACCTAAAATCTCTTTTAAGTCCATAACTTAGCCCGGGTCCAAACCCAAAATATCCTTAGTTTCTTATCCTAAAATCTCATTTAAATCTAGAACATAGCTCGGGTCCAGAACCCAAATTAACCTTAGGTCCAGAACCTAAAATCTCTATTAAGTCCAGAACTTAGCCCGCGTCCAAAACCCAAATTATCCTTAGGTCCAGAACCTAAAATCTCTTTTAAGTACATAACTTAGCTTGGGTCCAGAACCCAAATTATCCTTAGGTCCAGGACCTAAAATCTCTTTTAAGCCTAGACCTTTTCCCGGGTCCAGAACCCAAATTATCCTTATGTCCAGAACCAAAAATTTGTTTTATGTCCAGAACTTAGCCGGGGACCAAAACCCAAATTATTCTTAGGTCCAGAACCTAAAATCTCTTTTTAGTCCAAAACTTAGCTCGGGTCCAGAACCCAAATTATCCTTAGGTCCAGAACCTAAAATCTCTTTTAAGTCTAGAACTTAGCTCAGGTCCAGAACACAAATTATACTTAGGTCCAGAACCTAAAATCTCTTTTATGTAAAGAACATAGCTCGGGTCCACAACAAAAATTATCCTTTGGTCCAAAACCTAAAATCTCTTTTAAGTGTAGAACTTAGCTCGGGTTCAGAACAAAAATTATCCTTTGGTCCATAACGTAAAATCTCTTTTAAGTCCACAACTTAGCGCGAGTCCAGAACCCAAATTATCCATAGGTCCAGAACCCAAAATCTTTTTTAAGTCCAGAACTTAGCCCGGGTCCAGAACCCAAATTATCCTTAGGTCAAGAACCTAAAATATCTTTTAGGTCCAGAACTTAGCCCGGGTCCAGAACCCAAATTATCCTTAGGTCCATAACCTAAAATATCTTTTAAGTTCAGAACATAGCCCGGGTCCAGAACCCAAATTATCCTTAGGTCCAGAACCTAAAATCTCTTTTAAGTCCAAAACTTAGCTCGGGTCCAGAACCCAAATTATCCTTAAGTCTAGAACCTAAAATCTCTTTTAAGTACAGAACTTAGCGCTGGTCCAAAACCCAAATTATCCATAGGTCCATAACCTAAAATCTCTTTTAAGTTCAGAACATAGCCCGGGTCCAGAAACTGAATTATTCTTAGGTCAAGAACCTAAAATATCTTTTAAGTGCAGAACTTCGCCCGGGTCCAGAACCCAAATTATACTTAAGTGCATAACCTAAAATATCTTTTATGTATAGAACTTAGCTTGGGTCCATAACCCAAAATATCCAAAGGTCCAGAACCTAAAATCTCTTTTAAGTCCAGAACCCAAAATATCCTTAGGCCAGAAACTAAAATCTCTTTTAAGTCCAGAACTTATCTCGGGTCCAGAACTCAAATTATCGTTAGGTTCAAAACCTAAAATCACCTTTATGTCCAGAACTTAGCTCGGGTCCAGAACCCAAATTATCCTTAGTTCGAGAACCTAAAATCTCTTTTTAGTACAGAACTTAGCTCAGGTCTAGAACCCAAATTATCCTTTGGTTTAGAACCTAAGTTAAGAACTTATCCCGGGTCCAGAACCAAAATTATCTTAAGGTCCATAACCTAAAATCTCTTTTATGTCCACAACGTAAAATCTCTTTTAAGTCTGGAACTTAGAACCCAAATTATCCTTATGTCCAGAACCTAAAATCTCTTTTAAGTCCAGAAATTAGCCCGGGTCCAAACCCAAATTATCCTTAGTTCCTGATCCTAAAATCTCATTTAAGTCTAGAACATAGCTCGGGTCGAGAACCCAAATTATCCTTAGGTCCATAACCTAAAATCGCTTTTAATTCCAGAAATTAGCCCGGGTCCAGAACCCAAATTACCCTTAGGTCAAAAACCTAAAATCTCTTTTATGTCCATAACCTAGCCAAGGTCCAGAACCCAAATGATCCATAGGTCCAGAACCTAAAATCTCTTTTAAGTCCAGAACTTAGCCCGGGTCCAGAACCCAAATTATCCTTGGGTCCAGAACCTAAAATCTCTTTTAGGTGCAGAACTTAGCTTGGGTCCAGAACCCAAATTATCCTTAGGTCCAAGAACTAAAATCTCTTTTAAGTCAGAACTTGGCCTCGGTTCAGAACCCAAATTATCCTTACGTCCATAACCTAAAATTTCTTTTAAGTCAAGAACTTAGCATGGGTCCAGAACCCAAATTATCCTTAGGTGCAGAACCTAGAATCTCTTTTAAGTCTAGAACTTAGCTCAGGTTCAGAACCCAAATTATCATTAGGTCAAAAACCTAAAATTTCTTTTAAGTCAAGAACTTAGCCAAGTTCCAGAACCCAAATTATCCATAGGTCCAGAACGTAAAATCTCTTTTAAGTCCAGAACTTGGCCCGGGTCCAGAACCCAAATTATCCTTAGGTCCATAACCTAAAATCTCTTTTAAGTGCAGAACTTAGCTTGGGTCCAGAACCCAAATTATCCTTTGGTCCAGAAACTAAAATCTCTTTTAAGTCAGAACTTGTCCTGGGTTCAGAACCCAAATTATCCTTACGTCCATAACCTAAAATTTCTTTTAAGTCAATAACTTAGCATGGGTCCAGAACCCAAACTATCCTTAGGCCTAGAACCTAAAATCTCTTTTAAGTCTAGATCTTAGCTCCGGTCCAGAACCCAAATTATCCTTAGTTCCATAACCTAAAATCTGTTTTAAGTCCAGAACTTAGCCCGGGTCTAGAACCCAAATTATCTTTAGGTCCAGAACCTAAAATCTCTTTTAAGTCTAGAACTTAGCTCTGGTCCAGAACCCAAATTATTCTTAGGTTTAGAACCTAGAATCTCTTTTAAGTCCAGAACTTACCTCGGGTCCAGAACCCAAATTATCCTAAGGTCCATAACCTAAAATCTCTTTTAAGTCTAGAACTTAGCTCGAGTCCTAAACCCAAATAATCCTTAGGCCCATAACCTAAATCTCTTTTAAGTCCAGAACTTAGCCCGGGTCTAGAACTTAAAATTTTCCTTAGGTTCTAATCCTCAAATCTCTTTTAATTTTAGAACTTAGCTCGGTTCTAGAACCCATATTATCCTTAGGTCCAAAACGTAAAATCTCTTTTAAGTCCAGAACTTAGCCCGGGTCTAGAACAAAAATTATCCTTAGCTCAACAACCTAAAATATCTTTTAAGTCCAGAACATAGCCCGTGTCCCGAACCCAAATTATCCTTAGGTCCATAACCTAAAATATCTTTTTAGTCTAGAACGTAGTATGGGTCCAGAACCCAAATTATCTTTAGGTCCAGAACCTAAAATCGCTTTTAAGTCCAAAACTTAGCTCGGGTCTAGAACCCAAAATATCCTTAGGTCCAGAAACTAAAATCTCTTTTAAGTCCAGAAATTAGCTCGGGTCCAGAACCCAAATTTTCCTTAGCTCAAGAACCTAAAATCTCTTTTAAGTCCAAAACTTAGCTCGGGTCCAGAACCCAAATTATCCTTAGGTCGAGAACCTAAAATCTCTTTTAAGTCCAGAACTAAGCCTGGGTCTAGAATCCGAATTATCCTTAAGTCCAGAACTTAAAATCTCTTTTAAGTCCAGAACTTAGCTCGGGTCCAGAACCCAAATTATCCTTAGGTCCAGAACCTAAAATCTCATTTAAGTCTAGGACTTAACGCAGGTCCAGAACCCAAATTACACTTAATTCCAGAACCTAAAATCTCTTTTATGTCCAGAACTTAGCTCGGGTCCAGAACCCAAATTATCCTTAGGTCCAGAACCTAAAATCTCTTTTAAGTCTAGAACTTAGCTTAGGTTTAGAACCCAAATTATCCTTAGGTAAAAAACCTAAAATTTCTTTTAAGTCCAGAACCTAGCCAAGGTCTAGAACCCAAATTATCCATAGGTCCAGAACCTAAAACCTCTTTTAAGTCCAGAAATTAGCCCGAGTCCAGAACCTAAAATCTCTTTTAGGTGCAGAACTTAGCTTGTGTCCAGAACCCAAATTATCCTTAGGTCTAGAAACTAAAATCTCTTTTAAGTCAGAACTTGGCCTGGGTTCAGAACCCAAATTATCCTTACGTCCATAACCTAAAATTTCTTTTAAGTGAAGAACTTAGCATGGGTCCAGAACCCAAATTATCCTTAGGTACAGAACCGAAAATCTCTTTTAAGTCTAGAACTTAGCTCAGGTTCAGAACCTAAATTATCCATAGGTCAAAAACCTAAAATTTCTTTTAAGTCAAGAACTTAGCCAAGGTCTAGAACCCAAATTATCCATAGGTCCAGAACCTAAAATCTCTTTTAAATCTAGAACTTAGCTCAGGTTCAGAACCCAAATTATCCTTAGGTCCAGAACCTAAAATCTCTTTTAAGTGCAAAACTTAGCTTGGGTCCAGAACCCAAATTATCCTTTGGTCCAGAAAATAAAATCTCTTTTAAGTCAGAACTAGTCCTGGGTTCAGAACCCAAATTATCCTTACGTCCATAACCTAAAATTTCTTTTCAGTCCATAACTTAGCCAAGGTCCAAAACCCAAATTATCCATAGGTCCAGAACCTAAAATCTCTTCTAAGTCCAGAACTTAGCCCGGGTCCAGAACCCAAATTATCCTTGGGTCCAGAACCTAAAATCTCTTTTAGGTGCAGAACTTAGCTTGGGTCCAGAACCCAAATTATCCTTAGGTCCAGAAACTAAAATCTCTTTTAAGTCAGAACTTGGCCTGGGTTCAGAACCCAAATTATCCTTACGTCCATAACCTAAAATTTCTTTTAAGTCAAGAACTTAGCATGGGTCCAGAACCCAAATTATCCTTAGGCCCAGAACCTAAAATCTCTTTTAAGTCCAGAACTTAGCTCGGGTCCAGATCCCAAATTATCCTTAGGTCCAGAACCTAAAATCTCTTTTAAGTCTAGAACTTTGCTCCGGTCCAAAACCCAAATTATCCTTAGTACCATAACCGAAAATCTGTTTTAAGTCCAGAACTTAGCCCATGTCTAGAACCCAAATTATCCTTAGGTCCAGAACCTAGAATCTCTTTTAAGTCTAAAACTTAGCTCTGGTCCAGAACCCTAATTATTCTTAGGTTTAGAACCTAGAATCTCTTTTAAGTCCAGAACTTAGCTCGGGTCCAGAACCCAAATTATCCTAAGGTCCAGAACCTAAAATCTCTTTTAAGTCCAGAACTTAGCTCGAGTGCTGAACCCAAATAATCCTTAGGCCCAGAACCTAAATCTCTTTTAAGTCCAGAACTTAGCCCGGGTCCAGAACGCAAATTATCCTTAGGTTCTAATCCTCAAATCTCTTTTAATTCCAGAACTTAGCTTGGGTCTAGAACACATATTATCCTTAGGTCCAAAACCTAAAATCTCTTTTAAGTCCAGAACATAGCCCGGGTCTAGAACAAAAATTATCCTTTGGTCCGTAACCTAAAATCTCTTTTAAGTCCAGAACTTAGCTCGGGTCCAGATCCCAAATTATCCTTAGGTCCAGAACCTAAAATCTCTTTTAAGTCTAGAACTTTGCTCCGGTCCAAAACCCAAATTATCCTTAGTACCATAACCGAAAATCTGTTTTAAGTCCAGAACTTAGCCCATGTCTAGAACCCAAATTATCCTTAGGTCCAGAACCTAGAATCTCTTTTAAGTCTAAAACTTAGCTCTGGTCCAGAACCCTAATTATTCTTAGGTTTAGAACCTAGAATCTCTTTTAAGTCCAGAACTTAGCTCGGGTCCAGAACCCAAATTATCCTAAGGTCCAGAACCTAAAATCTCTTTTAAGTCCAGAACTTAGCTCGAGTGCTGAACCCAAATAATCCTTAGGCCCAGAACCTAAATCTCTTTTAAGTCCAGAACTTAGCCCGGGTCCAGAACGCAAATTATCCTTAGGTTCTAATCCTCAAATCTCTTTTAATTCCAGAACTTAGCTTGGGTCTAGAACACATATTATCCTTAGGTCCAAAACCTAAAATCTCTTTTAAGTCCAGAACATAGCCCGGGTCTAGAACAAAAATTATCCTTTGGTCCGTAACCTAAAATCTCTTTTAAGTCCAGAACTTAGCACGGCTCCAGAACCTAAATTATCCATAGCTCCAGAACCTAAAATCTCTTTTAAGTCCAGAACTTAGCGCGGGTCCAGAACCCAAATTATCCTTAGGTCAAGAACCTAAAATATCTTTTAAGTCCAGAACTTAGCCCGGGTCCAGAACCCAAATTATCCTTAGGTCCATAACCTAAAATATCTTTTATGTCTAGAACATAGCCCGGGTCCGGAACCCAAATTATCCTTAGGTCCAGAACCTAAAATCTCTTTTAAGTCCAACACTTAGTGTAACACCCCTATATCCCGTATACGTACCAAGCATGCTTGAACGATCGTAATATACGTATACTGAATATAGAAAATGCCACAGTTTTAAAATAATACACAACAAATATCTTTGTAAATAAGTGAAACCAATCTCAAACATTTTAAAGAAATCCAAAAGACACCATATATAAAAACATTTATTAATTCACAGCGAAAGTTATTACAAATATGTTATAAATCAAAGATTACAAAACATAGAATATATATATACATGATTGGCAGCTCTTCTCTGATCTTTAAGTCCCAAAAGAAAATCCTCAATGTCTAGTCTCACTTAGTCTCGAGGAGCTCTCAGGTTCAACTCTGTCACCTGCACGATCAAACACTATCGCGCTAAGCCAACGGCTTAGTAGTACAAAGTATACTAACATGATGATTTAATATGATATAATGTCACAATTAATCACATACATCATTTAAAAGAATATCACATTTCCACATCATACTTTGTTCAATGTCATAACAACATTCATATTACATCTTCATAGTTCCATTAATTTTACCATTCAAGAATCACATGAAATACAAAGACAAGCATGGGCCCAAAACACACTAATATGCCATTCAATTTTCAGAGTTAATGCTTTGGTTTTGTTATCACATTTATCATTATCATAAACCCAACTAGGCTTCAAGGATTAGGTTCAACCAAGCTTCAAGGGGAACAAAGCATGCTAAGTATCAACCCAACTTGACTTCAAGAACCAACCCAACCTAGCTTCAAGGGTTGTAACATCTCAATTAGGGTTCAACGATCAAATCCAACCTAACTTCAAGAGATTTTACCATTAGGCATGCCACCAACAACAAAACTCTGAAAATGAATAACACATTAGACACACAATTCATTTATTATTTCATTCTCAATTCTCATCATCAATTAGGCAAACATGCCTTATGTCTTTCAATTGAATCATCATAGCCAATCACAATGGCTTCACATCATATTTGAGTTATCATAGCCAATCACAATGGCCTCATATCATATCATATCTCAATTCATATTACACATATAGCATCATTGATATAACATTTCAAAGTACATTATTCATATAACACATTACCATTCACAAGATGCACAATGCATAAAACATAACATTGTTCATATAGTATCATATGCATCATCAAATGTATGTTCAATCTCAACAAAGCAAGAAGAGCAAAGGACAATCACAGTAGCCAACACACTCAAGGGACACGACCAAGCTTATGGCCGTGTCTCTCAACACAAATCAAGCCGAGGCAGACACGGGCAAGGGACACGGCCAAGACAGTGGCCGTGTCTCTCCAAAAATCATCCAACACGGCCAAATTTCCTTAGACTTGGCCGTGTCTCCCAAAAATTCTTTAGTTTGGCCGTGTCTCTTCCTTAGTTTGGCCGTGTCTCTCAAGAATAAAAACCCTAAACATGGCCAAATCTCTTTTGATTGAATTAAAACACATTAAACAAACATAACCTTATTCAAATGGGTATATTCAATGTCATTAACACTTATTTTACATATACATCACAATATTCACATTAACAATACATCAACAATACATTTAATCACTTACCACTTCAAAACCCTAAAACTAACATCATTCTTATTCTTTCAATATCAACATCCACTTAACTTACCATCTTCAAACCAAAACCAACACCAATTTAACTTTGTAACTTACAATCAATTTCAACACTTATAAACACATCTCAAACACACCTAATCATAATATTAACAAATCACAACTCACTTCAAACATAACAAAAGAAAACAAGAGAGTACTTACTTAAAATTGAGGCAATTTCACAAATCTTCAAGTTAATCCTTTGATTCTCCCTTCAATTTGATTTTAGAAATCAACAAAAATCACTCTTGTTCTTTGGCTTTGGAGGGCCGGCCACCACAAGAGAAAGAGAAGAAGAAGAAAAGAAAATGAAGACAAGTCAACTTCTCTTCTTCTTTTAATCTCCACCAAGCAATTCTAACAAAGCAAAATTACTTAAATGCCCTTTTCTATTTGTTCTCGCTTTCTTTAAAACTCTTACCCTCTTTAGTAATTTCACTCATCCCAAATAAAAATATCTTCTTCCCTTGACTCTCCATTTGACCAACATATATGTTATATATATTAACATATATACAACATATACATTCCATTAACACAATCATTTCCTTTGCAAAAACATATATACATTTAATTAACATCAAACAACAATTGTATTAAAACTTCTAGGGCATACATTGGGATATTACAATTCTCCCCCTCTAAAAAGAAATTTCGCCCTCGAAATTACCTGATATCAAGTCTGAAATAGTTGAGGATATTGATCTCGCATTGATTGCTCACTCTCCCAAGTTGCCTCTTCCTTTGCATGATTCTTCCACAAAATCTTCACAAGTGGCACTTTCTTATTTCTCAATTCTTTCACTTCACGTGCCAAAATAGCAATTGGTTCTTCTTCAAATGTCAGATCTGAACTTACTTCGATAGATTCCATTGGCAAAACATGAGATGGATCTGACCTGTATCTCCTCAACATAGACACATGGAATACATTATGGATCATGTCCAACTCAGGTGGCAAAGCAAGCCGATAAGCAACTGGCCCAACTCTTTCCAAAACTTCATACGGTCCAATGAAACGAGGACTCAATTTCCCTTTCCGACCAAACCTCAAGATCTTCTTCCAAGGAGACACTTTCAAAAATACCTTATCTCCCACATTATACTCAATGTATCTCCTCTTCAAATCTGAATAAGATTTCTGTCGATCTGAAGCTGCTTCCAACCTATCTCGAATCATTTTCTCTTTCTCTTCAGTTTCTTTAACCGAATCAGGACCAATTAACTTACCTTCACCAAGTTCATTCCAACATAGAGGTTCCTACACTGTCTACCATACAATGCCTCGAATGGTGCCATACCAATGCTGGATTGATGACTGTTGTTGTAAGCAAATTCCACAAGTGGTAAGAATCCATCCCAACTTCCAGAGAAATCAATGACACAGCTTCTCAACATGTCCTCGATAATCTGTATCACCCTCTCAGACTGCCCATCTGTCTACGGATGAAAAGCAGTGCTGAAATGCAATCGAGAACCCAATGCACCATGTAAACTCTTCCAAAACCTGGAAGTAAATCGGGGATCTCGATCAGACACTATAGAAATTGGGACACCATGCAACTTCACAATCTCATGGATATACAGCTCAGCTAACCTCTCCAAAGAGTAATCCATCCGAACCGGAAGAAAATGAGTTGTCTTAGTCAACCTATCAACAATTACCCAAATAGCATCATGCTTCCTTTGTGTCAATGGTAAACCAGATACAAAATCCATTGTCACTCTTTCCCATTTCCATTCAGGCACTGACAAAGGTTGAAGTAACCCTATTGGAACTTGATGCTCAGCTTTTACCCTCTGACATGTGAGACATTTGGATACAACCAGACCACCAGTAATACTGCTTCAAATCATGATACATCTTTGTATTGCCCGGATGCATAGCAAACACCGACTGATGTGCTTCTTCTAAAATGATCTTTCTCAAATTAGCATCATCAGGTACACACAATCTGTTCTTAAACCAAAGACTCCCATCATTTCTCACAATAAAATCTCGACTCTTTCCATTCTGGCAATCTGAAACAATCTTTTGAGTCTTCTCATCAGCCACTTGAGCTTCTTTAATCTGATCCAACAACACTGGTTTCAATTGCAACTGTGCCAACAATGCACCATCATCACAAGATACAAATCTAGCATGCAACGCTCTCAATTCAACAAGCAACGAGAGCGAATAAACAGTCAAACCTGCTAAAGACTTCCGACTCAAGGCATCAGCAACAACATTTGCTCTACCAGGATGATAATCGATCAAACAGTCGTAGTCTTTAATCAACTCTAACCATCTCCTCTGTCGAAGATTGAGCTCTCTTTGGACACCCAAATATTTTAAACTCTTATGATCAGTATAGATAAAACACTTCTCCCCATACAAATAGTGTCGCCAAATCTTCAATGCAAACTCAATAGCTGCTAACTCTAAATCATGGGTCGGATAATTGAGCTCATGTGGTTTCAAATGTCGAGAAGCATAAACTATAACTTTACCTTCTTGCATCAGAACACAACCCAAACCATGATGTGAAGCATCACTGTAGATCACATATGGTTTATCTTCCACAGGTAAGGTAAGAACAGGCGCTTGAGTCAACATTTCTCTCAACTGATCAAAGCTAGCCTGACACTGATCTATCCACACAAATCTAACTCCCTTTCGAAGCAATCTGGTAAGTGGAGTAGCTATCAAAGAAAATCCTTTCACAAACCATCGGTAATAGCCTGCCAAACCCAGAAAACTTCTAACTTCAGTCACAGATTTTGGTGGACTCCAATACAAAATAGCTTCAACTTTACTCGGATCAACTCTAATGCCTTCTGCTGAAACTATATGACCGAGAAAAGTTACTTGATTAAGACAAAACTCACACTTCGACAGTTTAGCAAATAATTGCTTCTCTCTCAAAATTTGCAACACAATCCGCAGATGCATGTCATGCTCCTCCTCATTACGCGAATACACCAAAATGTCATCAATAAAGACCACTACAAACTGATCCAGATAGGGCCTAAACACCCTATTCATCAAATCCATAAAAGCTGTAGGTGCATTCGTCAAACCAAAAGGCATAACTAGAAACTCATAATGCCCATACCTTGTACGAAAGGCTGTCTTAGGAACATCTTCAGCTCTGACCCTCAACTGATGGTACTCTGATCTCAAATCAATTTTGGAAAACACTGCTGCACCCTTCAATTGATCAAAGAGATCATCAATTCTAGGCAAAGGATATTTATTTTTAATAGTCACCTTGTTCAATTGCCTATAATCGATACACAATCTCATAGTACCATCTTTCTTCTTCACAAACAAAACAGGAACTCCCCACGGTGAAACACTAGGGTGAACAAACCCTTTATCCAACAACTCCTGCAATTGCACCTTCAATTCTCTCAATTCAGCAGGTGCCATTCTATAAGGAGTAATAGAGATAGGAGTGGTACCAGGCAATAATTCAATACCAAACTCCACCTCTCTCTCAGGAGGCAACCCTGGCAACTCCTCTGGAAACACATCTGGAAATTCTGCAATTGTAGGTATACTATCAATTTGAGAACCCCTTACTCTCGTATCCACAATATGAGCAAGGTAAGCATCACACCCTTTTCTAATCAATCTTCTAGCTGCAACAGCTGAAACAAACAAGGATGCTAGCTGTCCCTGCTCATTAGATACTAACACCTCTCTACCATCACTGGTTCTCAAAGTAACAACTTTCTTTTTACAGTCTACCACAGCTCCATGTCTAGATAGCCAGTCCATGCCTAGGATCACATCATATTCCTTAAAAGGCATCTCAATCAAATCTCCAAGGAACTCCTCACCTTGAACCACCACTGCACTATCTCGGTGCACTTTGCTAACAATCACACTATGTAACACCCCCACATCCAATACATACACACTACATACACCACAATGTAGTATACATGCATCGAATATAGGAATGCTATGAATTTTCTTAACATTCAAAAACATTTCCAATGATACTATAATCTTTCTCATTACACATTATAGAAAAATAAGTGATTAATCTGTAATATAAAATAAAATAGATATATATATATATACTTATTACGCAGCGGAATTTAACAACTATTTACATATAGGAAAAACATTTAAATATTTATATTTACAAATGTAAATATATTCACATTATAAACAATACTTTACAAAATATAAAGAAGTTATACATGATTGGCAAATCTTCTCTAATCCTTAAGTCCCAAATCAACTCTTCAATGTCTACTCTCACTCGGCCTCGATGAGCTCTCGGGTTCAACTCTATCAACTCTATCACCTGCGCGATCAACACTATCGCGCTAAGCCAAGGGCTTAGTAGTACAAAACATGCTAACATTATGCTTGTATGCTATGCAATGTCACACATTCCATTAATATCAACATCATAAGTGAAAAGCTAACATCAAACCTTTGCCTTTCACAAATCATAATCATATAAGCATATCACATCTCAAAGTCCTTTCATGAATTTCATTATTTAATTATTTTGCCATCAATGAATCACATATAAACAAAGACAAGCATGGGCCCAAAACACACTAATATGCCATTCAATTTTCAGAGTTAATGCTTTGGTTTTATCACATTTATCATTATCACATATACCCAACTAGGCTTCAAGGATTTGGTTCAACCAAGCTTCAAGGGGAACAAAGCATGCTAAGTCTCAACCCAACTTGGCTTCAAGAACCAAACCCAACCTAGCTTCAAGGGTTGTAACATCTCAATTAGGCTTCAAGGACTAGACCCAACCAAGCTTCAAGGGGAGTAAAACATGTTAAACTTCAACCCAACTTGGCTTCAAGGATCAAGCCCAACCTAACTTCAAGAGATTGTTACTATCGTTAGGCATGCCACCAACAACAAACTCTGAAAATAGAATAACACATTAGCCACACAACTCATTCATTAATTTGTTATCAATTTCATTCTCAAATGAATTAACATAGCCAATCACAATGGCTTTATATTCCATTTCATCTCAATTCACATCATAACATTTCAATCTTTCATATACACAATCATTTGCATCATCATGTCATTCACATTATTCATATATATATATATATATCATCATTGATATAAACATAACAACACACATTGATCATATAAATTAACAATGTAATAATGCCACATTTGTACTTACATACAATCATATAGGTTTTGTACTTACCTCAAAAGCAAATCACACCACTCTTAACAATTCCTTGTTCAAGATCCTTCTACCTCTTAAATCAATGATCAATCACTATCTTCAAGACCTAAATCAAAAGTAATAGCATATACTTGCTTAGGGACACACAAGAGATAATCCAATTAGGAATTAATTAGGGCAAACCCTAACCCTGACACGCTCACCCACACGGGCGTGTCCATGACCGTGCCCTAACTCCACAACACAGAAGCATTTACACGCTCAACAACATGGGCGTGTTCCTGGGCGTGTAAATTCTCCAAACTCACAGTAGCTATGACTCGCTCAATAACACGGGCGTGTTACTGGTCATGTCAAACCTACTGCCTCCAACACAATTGACACGCCTAAAAACCCTGAACGTGCTCATGGACGTGTCCGGCTGTAACACCCCTTCCCAACCTACATATGTAAGCTGAGTAGAGGCGCCACACTAACCTAATGTTGCTACCAATTTTACTTAGTCAAATTTTAGTTCCGATTTTTACAAAATTTTTGCCATAGTTTCGCCTAAAAATTGAGTCCCAAGTGTCGACAAAACCGGTTTTTTTCTTATTTTTAAAAACATTTTACACAAACCAATGCAAACAAAATCATTCTCAGTACACTCCCAATAAATCCCCCTTGTAACCTCAACTACAACCTGCAAAAAGGATTTACACTTCTAGTACAACATAAAATAAAGGTTTTGTGACAACCCCCATATTTAAATATTACACAGCGGAAGTTATAAAATATTTACATATTTACAAAATTCATATACATCAAAACTCAAGTTTTACAACACATAAAATTTATACATGATTGGCAAGTCTGCTCTGATCTTTAAGCTCCCAAAATGGATTCTTCAAGGTCTACTCTCACTAGGTCTTGATGAACTATCGGGTTCAACTCTATCCACTCTACTACCTGCGCGATTAAACACTATCGAGCTAAGCCAATGGCTTAGTAAGATAAAACATGCTAACGGTATGCTTTAATGAAATGCAATGCCACATATGTTATTGATAAGATCAACATCATAAATATAAAGTTAACCACACAATTATGCATTTCACAAATCATAGTCATATGAGCATACCACATTTCAACATCTTTTCACATTCAACATTAATCAATCATACTCCATAACCAACATCTCATTTCATTAAACTCATAACATTATTTAGGACATTCATATAACCTTGACACCTATGGACCCAACAAGTATTTAATACGATATTCAGAGTTCAGAGTTACTGCTTTGGTTCATAGTCACAATAATCACGCCCGTAGGCAATGTATATACATGTATCTCTATCCATGGATAGTGTAACAGACCCAGTCTCTTGGATCATCAACTCAACACATATGAGGAGATCCTCAACCCGGCAAGACCGTTACAAATCATATATCTCATAGTGTAACAGACCCAGTCTCTTGGACCATCAACTCAACACCTATGAGGAGGTCCTCAACCCGGCAAGACTGTTACCTTTCATCATTTCTTAGGCATGCCACCCAAATCCAGAACTCTGAAACTGAATAACATATTAAACAAACAATTCATTTCCATTCTCAATTCTCATCACATTTAGGCAAACATGCCTTCTTTCTTTCAATTACATCATCTTAGCCAATAACAATGGCTTCACATTTCATTTCACAATATAACATCTCATTATTCAAGTATATATATATATATATATATCTCATCCATGATCACATTATATCTCACATAGCATCATTCATAAATATCAACATTTCATTCCACATTACTCATGAAACACATTACCATTCACAATGCACAACATAACATTGTTCAATCTCAACAATGCAATTAGGGCAAAGAACAATTGATTATAACATTCATTGATTCAAGTGTGTTTAAAGTGTTTAGGGTTAGGTTTAAGGACCAACCTTCCTTTGGAGAACCAAAGCAATGCAAGAAGAACAAAGAATTAAAACCCTAACCATAAATAGTACATTCTGGTTTTAAACTCCATTTTATCCTTATTTTGAAAAATTGTATAAAATAATCTACTTGACTAAAAATTCTAAAATTTTTACAGAATTTAGTTTTGTATCTTAAAATCATCCCTTTAAAATTTCAGATCAAACTGAACACAAAATCTTGGTCAAATAGTTCACCTAACCAGACTGCCCCAATTGCCCTGCATCCTGGCAGCAGTTCTGAACTTTGTGAATTCCATAAATCAAATTCAATCAACGTGATTCCAAATTATTTTTCTCAAATACTAAACTCACTAAGCAACAACATATCCAAAATTCGATTGGATATTATTTTTCTACATTTTATTAAAAATCCCGAAATATAGCTGTCCCAGTTAAGGTACCTGCTGGAACAGGTCTAATAAAAATAATCTTTCTAAACTCATAACCATTCCAAAATCGAATCAACATATTTTTCAGTCATTCTAGACTCATAGAGGCACAACATATCAAAAATTCACTTCAAGAAAATTTTTCTAAAATTAATTAAAAATCATACAAGTCACAGCCTTTACTAATCCTAAAACAGAAACAATTTCACTAAACACCAATCTTACTCTTCCATCACCAACACCAACCCAACTTCTCATCTATCAAGCAAAATCAATACTTACAATCATACCATAAGCAACTTAATCATACCACTTCAAAAGAATTGAAGAAATTAGAGAAAAGATCTTACCTTAGTTAAAAACTTCTTAAATCAACACTTGAACACTTAATCTTTCTTCAATTTAAGCTTGAAATCATCAAAACCATCACTTGTCTCTTTCTTTCTCTTTGGCTATGGAGGGCCGGCCATCAACAAGAAGAAGAAGAAGAAATGATAAAGAAAACACAAGTCAAACCTTCTTTAAATATCCACCATGTGATTTTATCCAAGCAATTACCAAAGTGCCCTTATTCACATAATTATCTTTTTGTCTTATATGTGCCCAATTAAGTAATTTACCAATCTCAAATAAATATCTTCTCTTGCATTGACCAATCCTTTTGACCACTTTATATGTTATATATATTAACATATACACAACATATAAATTTGTCTCTAAACCCTATTTCTTCCCAAAATACATATACATATACTTTCTCTTCTCAATTTCTTTTCTCTTACAATTTAACACATATATTCAATCCAATATATAACAATAACAACAACAACAATATGCAAAACTTCTAGGGCATAAATGAGGATATTACAATTCTCCCCCTCTAAAAAGAAATTTCGTCCTCGAAATTACCTGATATCAACTCTGAAATAGTTGAGGATATTGCTCTCGCATAGTTTGCTCACTTTCCCAAGTTGCTTCTTCTTTTGCATGATTCTTCCAAAGAATCTTCACCAATGGCACTTTCTTGTTCCTCAATTCTTTCACATCACGTGCCAAGATAGCAACTGGTTCTTCTTCAAATGTCAAATCTGGGCTCACTTCGATAGACTCAAATGGCAACACATGAGATGGATCTGACCTGTACCTCCTCAACATAGAAACATGGAATACATTATGAATACGATCCAACTCAGGTGGCAAAGCAAGTCGATATGCAACTGGCCCAACTCTTTTTAACACTTCATACGGCCCAATGAAACGAGGACTCAATTTTCCTTTCCGACCGAACCTCAAAATCTTCTTCCAAGGAGATACTTTCAAAAACACCTTATCTCCAACATCAAACTGAATGTCTCTCCTCTTCAGATCTGCATAAGACTTCTGTCGGTCTGAAGCTGCTTTTAACCTACCTCGGATCAACTTCACTTTTTCCTCAGTTTCTTGAATCAAATCAGATCCAATTATTTTACCTTCACCAAGTTCACTCCAACAAAGAGGTGTCCTACACCGTCTGCCATACAATGCTTCAAACGGTGCCATACCAATGCTGGATTGGTGACTGTTGTTGTAAGCAAACTCCACAAGAGGTAAAAACCTATCCCAACTTCCAGAGAAATCGATGACACAGCTTCTCAACATGTCCTCAATAATCTTTATCACCCTCTCTGACTGTCCATCCGTCTGTGGATGAAAAGCAGTACTGAAGTGTAGTCGAGAACCCAAAGCACTATGCAAACTCTTCCAAAATCTTGAAGTAAACCGGGGATCTCGATTAGACACTAAAGAAGTTGGAACACCATGCAATTTCACAATCTCCTGAATATACAGCTCAGCCAATCTCTCCAAAGAGTAATCCATCCGCACCGGAAGGAAATGAGCTGTCTTCGTCAATCTATCCACAATCACCCATATAGCATCATGCTTCTTTTGTGTCAATGGCAAACCAGACACAAAATCCATTGTCACTCTTTCCCATTTCCATTCTGGCACTGACAATGGTTGAAGCAACCCGGTTGGAACTTGATGCTCTGCTTTAACCTTCTGACAAGTGAGACATTTAGATACAAACTCAGCAATGTCTCTCTTCAACCCAATCCACCAATAATGTTGTCTCAAATCATGATACATCTTGGTATTACCCGGATGCATAGCAAACATCGACTGATGTGCTTCTTCCAAAATAACTCTCTTCAAATCAGCATCATCGGGTACACACAATCTGCTCTTGAACCAGAGACTCCCATCATCTCTCACAACAAAATCTCTAGTCTTTCCATCGTGACAATCTGAAATAATCTTCTGAATCTTCATATCAGTCAACTGAGCCTCTCTGATCTGATCCAATAAAACTGGTTTCAAATGCAATTGTGCCAACAATGCACCATCATCACAAGATACAAAGTTAGCACGCAGAGCTCTCAATTCAACAAGCAACGAGAGCGAATAAATTGTTAAACCAGGTAAAGACTTTCGACTTAAGGCATCAGCAACAACATTTGCTTTACCTGGATGATAGTCAATCAAACAGTCGTAGTCTTTAATCAACTCCAACCATCTCCTCTGACGAAGATTGAGTTCTTTCTGGACACCCAAATACTTCAAACTCTTGTGATCAGTGTAGATGAAACATTTCTCCCCAAACAGATAATGGCGCCAAATCTTCAATGCAAAAACAATGGCAGCCAATTCCAAATCATGGGTTGGATAGTTAAGCTCATGCGGTTCAACTGTCGAGATGCATAAGCTATAACTTTACCTTCTTGCATCAATACACACCCCAAACCTCTATGTGAAGCATCACTGTAGATCACATATGGTTTGCCTTCAACAGGTAAAGTTAGAACAGGCGCTTGAGTCAACATTTCTCTCAACTGCTCAAAGCTAGCCTGACACTGATCCGTCCACACAAATCTCACTCCCTTACGAAGCAATCTGGTGAGTGGAGTAGCTATCAAAGAAAATCCTTTCACAAACCGCCGGTAATAGCCTGCCAAACCCAGAAAACTTCTAACCTCTGTCACTGATTTAGGTGGATTCCAATTCAATACAGCTTCAACTTTGCTCGGATCAACTTTAATGCCTTCTGCTGAAACAACATGTCCGAGAAAAGCTACTTGATCCAACCAGAACTCACACTTCGACAATTTAGCAAACAACTGCCTCTCTCTCAAAATCTGCAACACAATCCGCAGATGCATATCATGTTCCTCCTCATTCCGCGAATACACCAGTATATCATCAATGAAGACCACTACAAACTGATCCAAATAGGGCCTAAACACCCTATTCATCAAATCCATGAAAGCTGCAGGTGCATTCGTCAGACCAAAAGGCATAACTAAAAATTCATAATGCCCATACCTGGTCCGAAAAGCGGTCTTAGGAACATCTTCAGCTTTGACTCTCAACTGATGATACCCAGATCTCAAATCAATTTTGGAGAACACTAACGCTCCCTTCAACTGATCAAAGAGATCATCGATTCTAGGCAAAGGATATTTATTTTTAATAGTCACCTTGTTCAATTGCCTATAATCAATACACAACCTCATAGTACCATCTTTCTTCTTCACAAATAGCACAGGAGCTCCCCAAGGAGAAACACTGGGGCGAATAAATCCTTTGTCCAACAACTCCTGTAATTGCACTTTTAACTCCCTCAATTCTGCTGGTGCCATTCTGTAAGGAGTAATAGAGATAGGAGTGGTACCAGGCAACAATTCAATACCGAACTCCACCTCTCTCTCAGGAGGTAACCCTGGCAACTCCTCTGGAAATACATCCGGGAACTCAGCAACTGTGGCAATGCTATCAATAGGGGAACCCTTCACTCTAGTATCCACCACATGAGCAAGATAGGCTTCACACCCCTTTCTAATCAACCTCCTGGCTGCAACAGCTGAAACAAATAAGGAGGCTAGCTGTTCCTGCTCATTAGATACTATCACCTCTCTACCATCACCCGTTCTCAAAGAAACAATTTTCTTTTTACAATCCACCACAGCTCCATGTCAAGATAGCCAATCCATACCTAAGATCACGTCATATTCCTTAAATGGCATCTCAATCAAATCCCCAAGGAACTCCTCACCCTGCACCACTACTGCACTATCTCTATGCACCTTACTCACAACCACACTATGCCCTAACGGATTTATCACCAACACATCAAATCCTAGGGACTCAGCATGCACATCAAATACAGGCAAAACAGATGCACTAATATATGAATGCGTGGAACCCGGATCAATCAAAGCAAGTACTGGAGTATTAAATAAAGAAAAAGTACCAGCTATGACTGCCGATGTATCTGGCTGCCTCTGCATAACATACATCCTCTGGGAAGATCCAACCTCCTCTGGTCTACCCTCCCTGGATGTAGCACCTCCTCTAGAACTGAATCCTGGTCTACCTCCTCGGCTAGCACCTCTGCCTCCTCTGCCTCCCCTCACACTAGCTCGAGAAGCAGCAGAATCAACTGACATCTGCTCCTGCCTCTCAGGACAGTCTCTCACAAAGTGGTCAGGTGATCCACACCTGAAGCATACCCCTGATCTACTATGCCTCCAACAAATGCCCCCATGTCTTCCACCACACTGGTTACACAAAGGTAAGGTGGATCTCTGAACTCCAGGAGTAGGAGCACTCGCTACTGAAGCTGCAGGTCTAAATCTCTGCCTCTGGAACTGCACTGACCTACCCGCTGGTCTCTGGCTCCTACTACTCCGAGGAACAAAACTTCCTCTACCCCTCTTCGCAGAAGAAGACCCTGCCTCTAACTGGGGCCTTCTAACCCTAACCTCCTCCTCAGCTGGTCTACCCGACACCGAAGCAGGTGCCTCCTCAACATTATCACCCTAGCTCCCTCAGCAGGAGCAATACTCTCGGCACTACCCTCAATCGACTGACGAGAGTGAGAATCCATTACAACCTAAGTCTGCAAACACAACAGAATACCTCTTATTAAAGATCAGAGATTGCCAATCCCAAACATGTATTTTTGTTCAAAAACTCACTTTTTAAGTAAACATAGTCTTTTTCTTACATTTTACCTAGGTTGAGAATCTCAAACCTAGGCTCTGATACCAAAACAATTGTAACACCCCTTCCCAACCTACATATGTAAGCTGAGTAGAGGCGCCACACTAACCTAATGTTGCTACCAATTTTACTTAGTCAAATTTTAGTTCCGATTTTTACAAAATTTTTGCCATAGTTTCGCCTAAAAATTGAGTCCCAAGTGTCGACAAAACCGATTTTTTTCTTATTTTAAAAAACATTTTACACAAACCAATGCAAACAAAATCATTCTCAGTACACTCCCAATAAATCCCCCTTGTAACCTCAACTACAACCTGCAAAAAGGATTTACACTTCTAGTACAACATAAAATAAAGGTTTTGTAACAACCCCCATATTTAAATATTACACAGCGGAAGTTATAAAATATTTACATATTTACAAAATTCATATACATCAAAACTCAAGTTTTACAACACATAAAATTTATACATGATTGGCAAGTCTGCTCTGATCTTTAAGCTCCCAAAATGGATTCTTCAAGGTCTACTCTCACTAGGTCTTGATGAACTCTCGGGTTCAACTCTATCCACTCTACTACCTGCGCGATTAAACACTATCGCGCTAAGCCAACGGCTTAGTAAGATAAAACATGCTAACGGTATGCTTTAATGAAATGCAATGCCACATATGTTATTGATAAGATCAACATCGTAAATATAAAGTTAACCACACAATTATGCATTTCACAAATCATAGTCATATGAGCATACCACATTTCAACATCTTTTCACATTCAACATTAATCAATCATACTCCATAACCAACATCTCATTTCATTAAACTCATAACATTATTTAGGACATTCATATAACCTTGACACCTATGGACCCAACAAGTATTTAATACGATATTCAGAGTTCAGAGTTACTGCTTTGGTTCATAGTCACAATAATCACGCCCGTAGGCAATGTATATACATGTATCTCTATCCATGGATAGTGTAACAGACCCAGTCTCTTGGATCATCAACTCAACACATATGAGGAGATCCTCAACCCGGCAAGACTGTTACAAATCATATATCTCATAGTGTAACAGACCCAGTCTCTTGGACCATCAACTCAACACCTATGAGGAGGTCCTCAACCCGGCAAGACTGTTACCTTTCATCATTTCTTAGGCATGCCACCCAAATCCAGAACTCTGAAACTGAATAACATATTAAACAAACAATTCATTTCCATTCTCAATTCTCATCACATTTAGGCAAACATGCCTTCTTTCTTTCAATTACATCATCTTAGCCAATAACAATGGCTTCACATTTCATTTCACAATATAACATCTCATTATTCAAGTATATATATATATATCTCATCCATGATCACATTATATCTCACATAGCATCATTCATAAATATCAACATTTCATTCCACATTACTCATGAAACACATTACCATTCACAATGCACAACATAACATTGTTCAATCTCAACAATGCAATTAGGGCAAAGAACAATTGATTATAACATTCATTGATTCAAGTGTGTTTAAAGTGTTTAGGGTTAGGTTTAAGGACCAACCTACCTTTGGAGAACCAAAGCAATGCAAGAAGAACAAAGAATTAAAACCCTAACCATAAATAGTACATTCTGGTTTTAAACTCCATTTTATCCTTATTTTGAAAAATTGTATAAAATAATCTACTTGACTAAAAATTCTAAAATTTTTACAGAATTTATTTTTGTATCTTAAAATCATCCCTTTAAAATTTCAGATCAAACTGAACACAAAATCTTGGTCAAATAGTTCACCTAACCAGACTGCCCCAATTGCCCTGCATCCTGGCAGCAGTTCTGAACTTTGTGAATTCCATAAATCAAATTCAATCAACGTGATTCCAAATTATTTTTCTCAAATACTAAACTCACTAAGAAACAACATATCCAAAATTCGATTCGATATTATTTTTCTACATTTTATTAAAAATCCCGAAATATAGCTGTCCCAGTTAAGGTACCTGCTGGAACAGGTCTAATGAAAATAATCTTTCTAAACTCATAACCATTCCAAAATCGAATCAACATATTTTTCAGTCATTCTAGACTCATAGAGGCACAACATATCAAAAATTCACTTCAAGAACATTTTTCTAAAATTAATTAAAAATCATACAAGTCACAGCCTTTACTAATCCTAAAACAGAAACAATTTCACTAAACACCAATCTTACTCTTCCATCACCAACACCAACCCAACTTCTCATCTATCAAGCAAAATCAATACTTACAATCATACCATAAGCAACTTAATTATACCACTTCAAAAGAATTGAAGAAATTAGAGAAAAGATCTTACCTTAGTTAAAAACTTCTTAAATCAACACTTGAACACTTAATCTTTCTTCAATTTAAGCTTGAAATCATCAAAACCATCACTTGTCTCTTTCTTTCTCTTTGGCTATGGAGGGCCGGCCATCAACAAGAAGAAGAAGAAGAAATGATAAAGAAAACACAAGTCAAACCTTCTTTAAATATCCACCATGTGATTTTATCCAAGCAATTACCAAAGTGCCCTTATTCACATAATTATCTTTTTGTCTTATATGTGCCCAATTAAGTAATTTACCAATCTCAAATAAATATCTTCTCTTGCATTGACCAATCCTTTTGACCACTTTATATGTTATATATATTAACATATACACAACATATAAATTTGTCTCTAAACCCTATTTCTTCCCAAAATACATATACATATACTTTCTCTTCTCAATTTCTTTTCTCTTACAATTTAACACATATATTCAATCCAATATATAACAATAACAACAACAACAATATGCAAAACTTCTAGGGCATAAATGAGGATATTACACCGGCCACAAATCAAGACTCCGATCAAAACAACCAAACACTCAACAACACATTTCTATTCACTAACATTCACTTCAACCAATCTTCACAAAACATACCCAAAAACCTATCTCAAACTTGCAACAACACCAAAACAAACCAAAACACATATCAAACACAAAACACAAAATCATCTCAAAACCCTCACCACATATACAACATCATCTCTTCCAACCACTTACTCTTTTCTTCAATCCATACTCATAATCCATCATCAAATCACTCAAACACTTCTCACATCTCAAAATCAACCAACACACTCTTAAAAATCTATCAAACTCAAATATCATTTCAAATAAGCACAAAGATCATAAGAGAACTTACCAAAGTTATAAGACTTCTTGTATCATCCACTAGATCACTTCAATCTTCCTTCAATTTGAGCTTAACACATCAAGATCTTCACTTTGTCTCTTGCTTTCCTTTGTCTATGGAGAAACCGGCCACACAAAGAAGAAAGAAGAAAATGAACCACAAGAAACAAAGTCAACTCTTCTTTTAATCTCCACCAAGTGTTTCAATTCAAGCAATTACCAAAACACCCTTCTACAAATTGTTTTGTTTCTTTTTAAAACACTTGCCCTTTTTAGACATTTCACCAATCTCAACTAAAAATATCTTCTTCCCTTGACCACATATTTGACCAACTTATATGTTATATATATAATCATATAAACATCATATACATTTCTCTCTACACAATACTTCCCATTCAAACAACACATATACATTATCTTTCAATTTCTTTTCTTATATACATAACATATATACTTAATTCAAACAAACAACAATTATATCCAAACTTCTAGGGCATACATTGGGATATTACAATTCTCCCCCTCTAAAAAGAAATTTCGCCCTCGAAATTACCTGATATCAAGTCCGAAACAATTGAGGATATTGCTCTCGCATTGTTTGCTCACTTTCCCAAGTTGCCTCTTCCTTTGCATGATTCTTCCACAAAATCTTCACAAGTGGCACTTTCTTATTTCTCAATTCATTCACTTCACGTGCCAAGACAGCAATTGGTTCCTCTTCAAATGTCAAATCAGGACTTACTTTGATAGATTCAACTGATAACAGATGAGATGGATCTGATCTGTATCTCCTCAACATAGAAACATGGAATACATTATGGATCCTATCCAACTCAGGTGGCAAAGCAAGTCGATAAGCAACTGGCCCAACTCTTTCCAAAACTTCATACGGTCCAATGAAACGAGGACTCAGCTTTCCTTTTTGTAATATCCTCATTTATGCCCTAGAAGTTTTGCATATTGTTGTTGTTATTGTTATATATTGGATTGAATATATGTGTTAAATTGTAAGAGATAAGAAATTGAGAAGAGAAAGTATATGTATATGTATTTTGGGAAGAAATAGGGTTTAGAGACAAATTTATATGTTGTGTATATGTTAATATATATGACATATAAAGTGGTCAAAAGGCTTGGTCAATGCAAGAGAAGATATTTATTTGAGATTGGTAAATTACTTAATTGGGCACATATAAGACAAAAAGATAATTATGTGAATAAGGGCACTTTGGTAATTGCTTGGATAAAATCACATGGTGGATATTTAAAGAAGGTTTGACTTGTGTTTTCCTTATCATTTCTTCTTCTTCTTCTTGTTGATGGCCGGCCCTCCATAGCCAAAGAGAAAGAAAGAGACAAGTGATGGTTTTGATGATTTCAAGCTTAAATTGAAGAAAGATTAAGTGTTCAAGTGTTGATTTAAGAAGTTTTTAACTAAGGTAAGATCTTTTCTCTAATTTCTTCAATTCTTTTGAAGTGGTATGATTAAGTTGCTTATGGTATGATTGTAAGTATTGATTTTGCTTGATAGATGAGAAGTTGGGTTGGTGCTGGTGATGGAAGAGTAAGATTGGTGTTTAGTGAAATTGTTTCTGTTTTAGGATTAGTAAAGGCTGTGACTTGTATGATTTTTAATTAATTTTAGAAAACTGTTCTTGAAGTGAATTTTTGATATGTTGTGCCTCTATGAGTCTAGAATGACTGAAAAATATGTTGATTCGATTTTGGAATGGTTATGAGTTTAGAAAAATTATTTTCATTAGACCTGTTCCAGCAGGTACCTTAACTGGGACAGCTATATTTCGGGATTTTTAATAAAATGTAGAAAAATCATATCCAATCGAATTTTGGATATGTTGTTGCTTAGTGAGTTTAGTATTTTAGAAAAATAATTTGGAATCATGTTGATTGAATTTGATTTATGGAATTCACAAAGTTCAGAACTGCTGCCAGGATGCAGGGCAATTGGGGCAGTTTGGCTAGGTGAACTATTTGACCAAGATTTTGTGTTCAGTTTTATCTGAAATTTTAAAGGGATTATTTTAAGATACAAAAATAAATTCTGTAAAAATTTTAGAATTTTTAGTCAAGTAGATTATTTTATACAATTTTTCAAATAAGGATAAAATGGAGTTTAAAACCAGAATGTACTATTTATGGTTAGGGTTTTAATTCTTTGTTCTTCTTGCATTGCTTTGGTTCTCCAAAGGTAGGTTGGTCCTTAAACCTAACCCTAAACACTTTAAACACACTTGAATCAATGAATGTTATAATCAATTGTTCTTTGCCCTAATTGCATTGTTGAGATTGAACAATGTTATGTTGTGCATTGTGAATGGTAATGTGTTTCATGAGTAATGTGGAATGAAATGTTGATATTTATGAATGATGCTATGTGAGATATAATGTGATCATGGATGAGAGATATATATATATATATACTTGAATAATGAGATATTATATTGTGAAATGAAATGTGAAGCCATTGTTATTGGCTAAGATGATGTAATTGAAAGAAAGAAGGCATGTTTGCCTAAATGTGATGAGAATTGAGAATGGAAATGAATTGTTTGTTTAATATGTTATTCAGTTTCAGAGTTCTGGATTTGGGTGGCATGCCTAAGAAATGATGAAAGGTAACAGTCTTGCCGGGTTGAGGACCTCCTCATAGGTGTTGAGTTGATGGTCCAAGAGACTGGGTCTGTTACACTATGAGATATATGATTTGTAACAGTCTTGCCGGGTTGAGGATCTCCTCATATGTGTTGAGTTGATGATCCAAGAGACTGGGTCTGTTACACTATCCATGGATAGAGATACATGTATATACATTGCCTACGGGCGTGATTATTGTGACTATGAACCAAAGCAGTAACTCTGAACTCTGAATATCGTATTAAATACTTGTTGGGCCCATAGGTGTCAAGGTTATATGAATGTCCTAAATAATGTTATGAGTTTAATGAAATGAGATGTTGGTTATGGAGTATGATTGATTAATGTTGAATGTGAAAAGATGTTGAAATGTGGTATGCTCATATGACTATGATTTGTGAAATGCATAATTGTGTGGTTAACTTTATATTTATGATGTTGATCTTATCAATAACATATGTGGCATTGCATTTCATTAAAGCATACCGTTAGCATGTTTTATCTTACTAAGCCGTTGGCTTAGCGCGATAGTGTTTAATCGCGCAGGTAGTAGAGTGGATAGAGTTGAACCCGAGAGTTCATCAAGACCTAGTGAGAGTAGACCTTGAAGAATCCATTTTGGGAGCTTAAAGATCAGAGCAGACTTGCCAATCATGTATAAATTTTATGTGTTGTAAAACTTGAGTTTTGATGTATATGAATTTGTAAATATGTAAATATTTTATAACTTCCGCTGTGTAATATTTAAATATGGGGGTTGTCACAAAACCTTTATTTTATGTTGTACTAGAAGTGTAAATCCTTTTTGCAGGTTGTAGTTGAGGTTACAAGGGGGATTTATTGGGAGTGTACTGAGAATGATTTTGTTTGCATTGGTTTGTGTAAAATGTTTTTAAAAATAAGAAAAAAACCGGTTTTGTCGACACTTGGGACTCAATTTTTAGGCGAAACTATGGCAAAAATTTTGTAAAAATCGGAACTAAAATTTGACTAAGTAAAATTGGTAGCAACATTAGGTTAGTGTGGCGCCTCTACTCAGCTTACATATGTAGGTTGGGAAGGGGTGTTACAATTGTTTTGGTATCAGAGCCTAGGTTTGAGATTCTCAACCTAGGTAAAATTTAAGAAAAAGACTATTTTTACTTAAAAAGTGAGTTTTTGAACAAAAATACATGTTTGGGATTGGCAGTCTCTGATCTTTAATAAGAGGTATTCTGTTGTGTTTGCAGACTTAGGTTGTGATGGATTCTCACTCTCGTCAGTCGATTGAGGGTAGTGCTGAGAGTATTGCTCCTGCTGAGGGAGCTAGGGTTGATAGTGTTGAGGAGGCACCTGCTTCGGTGTCGGGTAGACCAGCTGGGGAGGAGGTTCCGCCAGCCTGGTTTAGGCCTATGATGGAAGCTATGAGACAAGCACCTGTGCAACCACAGCCACCGCCACCACCCCCTCAGCCTTCAGTACCAGTAAGGCACTATGATAAGCTAAGGAAATATGGAGCAGAGGGTTTCTTTGGTACAGTTGATCCGGCTGTAGCAGAACAGTGGCTTGATAGAGTTCAGAGGGTATTTGTGCAGTTGCAAGCCACTTCAGAGGAGAAGTTTGACTATGCAAGATCTTTGCTACAGAAGGATGCCTATGACTGGTGGAAGACAGTGCCCCATTCTATGGATGATCCTCCAACACTGTCTTACACTGATTTTCTGAGGGAATTTGAGTTGAAGTATACTCCTAGGGAGTATAAAGATGGGAAGAAAAGAGAGTTTCTATATTTGAAGCAAGATCATCGGACCGTAACTGAATATGAAGTTGAGTTTATTCGACTGAGTCAGTATGCTGGGGGTATCATTGCTGATGAGATTGATAGATGTCGGCGATTTGAGGAGGGATTGAGACCCTCGATCATGTGCTTAGTGGCTGGATCCAGATATCAGGATTTCTCACAACTTGTGGCAGCAGCTCGAAGTGTAGAGCGAGCTCAAGTTATTGCAGCTGTTTCAGAGGAGGAGGTTAGGGTTAGAAGGCCTCAGTTAGAGGCAGGGTCTTCTTCTGCGAAGAGGGGTAGAGGAAGTTTTGTTCCTCGGAATAGTAGGAGCCAGAGACCAGCGGGTAGGTCAGTGCAGTTCCAGAGGCAGAGATTTAGACCTGCAGCTTCAGTAGCGAGTGCTCCTACTCCTGGAGTTCAGAGATCCACCTTACCTTTGTGTAACCAGTGTGGTGGAAGACATGGGGGCGTTTGTTGAAGGCATAGTAGATCAGGGGTATGCTTCAGGTGTGGATCACCTGACCACTTTGTGAGAGACTGTTCTGAGAGGCAGGAGCAGATGTCAGTTGATTCTGCTGCTTCTCGAGCTAGTGTGAGGGGAGGCAGAGGAGGCAGAGGTGCCAGCCGAGGAGGTAGACCAGGATTCAGTTCTAGAGGAGGTGCTACATCCAGGGAGGGTAGACCAGAGGAGGTTGGATCTTCCCAGAGGATGTATGTTATGCAGAGGCAGCCAGATACATCGGCAGTCATAGCTGGTACTTTTTCTTTATTTAATACTCCAGTACTTGCTTTGATTGATCCGGGTTCCACGCATTCATATATTAGTGCATATGTTTTGCCTGTATTTGATGTGTGTGCTGAGTCCCTAGGATTTGATGTGTTGGTGACAAATCCGTTAGGGCATAGTGTGGTTGTGAGTAAGGTGCATAGAGATAGTGCAGTAGTGGTGCAGGGTGAGGAGTTCCTTGGGAATTTGATTGAGATGCCATTTAAGGAATATGACGTGATCTTAGGTATGGATTGGCTATCTCGACATGGAGCTGTGGTGGATTGTAAAAAGAAAATTGTTTCTTTGAGAATGGGTGATGGTAGAGAGGTGATAGTATCTAATGAGCAGGAACAGCTAGCCTCCTTATTTGTTTCAGCTGTTGCAGCCAGGAGGTTGATTAGAAAGGGGTGTGAAGCCTATCTTGCTCATGTGGTGGATACTAGAGTGAAGGGTTCCCCGATTGATAGCATTGCCACAGTTGCTGAGTTCCCGGATGTATTTCCAGAGGAGTTGCCAAGGTTACCTCCTGAGAGAGAGGTGGAGTTCGGTATTGAATTGTTGCCTGGTACCACTCCTATCTCTATTACTCCTTACAGAATGGCACCAGCAGAATTGAGGGAGTTGAAAGTGCAATTACAGGAGTTGTTGGACAAAGGATTTATTCGCCCCAGTGTTTCTCCTTGGGGAGCTCCTGTGCTATTTGTGAAGAAGAAAGATGGTACTATGAGGTTGTGTATTGATTATAGGCAATTGAACAAGGTGACTATTAAAAATAAATATCCTTTGCCTAGAATCGATGATCTCTTTGATCAGTTGAAGGGAGCGTCAGTGTTCTCCAAAATTGATTTGAGATCTGGGTATCATCAGTTGAGAGTCAAAGCCGAAGATGTTCCTAAGACCGCTTTTCGGACCAGGTATGGATTTTATGAATTTTTAGTTATGCCTTTTGGTCTGACGAATGCACCTGCAGCTTTCATGGATTTGATGAATAGGGTGTTTAGACCCTATTTGGATCAGTTTGTAGTGGTCTTCATTGATGATATACTGGTGTATTCGCGGAATGAGGAGGAACATGATATGCATCTGCGGATTGTGTTGCAGATTTTGAGAGAGAGGCAGTTGTTTGCTAAATTGTCGAAGTGTGAGTTCTGGTTGGATCAAGTAGCTTTTCTCGGACATGTTGTTTCAGCAGAAGGCATTAAAGTTGATCCGAGCAAAGTTGAAGCTGTATTGAATTGGAATCCACCTAAATCAGTGACAGAGGTTAGAAGTTTTCTGGGTTTGGCAGGCTATTACCGGCGGTTTGTGAAAGGATTTTCTTTGATAGCTACTCCACTCACCAGATTGCTTCGTAAGGGAGTGAGATTTGTGTGGACGGATCAGTGTCAGGCTAGCTTTGAGCAGTTGAGAGAAATGTTGACTCAAGCACCTGTTCTAACTTTACCTGTTGAAGGCAAACCATATGTGATCTACAGTGATGCTTCACATAGAGGTTTGGGGTGTGTATTGATGCAAGAAGGTAAAGTTATAGCTTATGCATCTCGACAGTTGAAACCGCATGAGCTTAACTATCCAACCCATGATTTGGAATTGGCTGCCATTGTTTTTGCATTGAAGATTTGGCGCCATTATGTGTTTGGGGAGAAATGTTTCATCTACACTGATCACAAGAGTTTGAAGTATTTGGGTGTCCAGAAAGAACTCAATCTTCGTCAGAGGAGATGGTTGGAGTTGATTAAAGACTACGACTGTTTGATTGACTATCATCTAGGTAAAGCAAATGTTGTTGCTGATGCCTTAAGTCGGAAGTCTTTAGCTGGTTTAACAATTTATTCGCTCTCGTTGCTTGTTGAATTGAGAGCTCTGCGTGCTAACTTTGTATCTTGTGATGATGGTGCATTGTTGGCACAATTGCATTTGAAACCAGTTTTATTGGATCAGATCAGAGACGCTCAGTTGACTGATATGAAGATTCAGAAGATTATTTCAGATTGTCACGATGGAAAGACTAGAGATTTTGTTGTGAGAGATGATGGGAGTCTCTGGTTCAAGAGCAGATTGTGTGTACCCGATGATGCTGATTTGAAGAGAGTTATTTTGGAAGAAGCACATCAGTCGATGTTTGCTATGCATCCGGGTAATACCAAGATGTATCATGATTTGAGACAGCATTATTGGTGGATTGGGTTGAAGAGAGACATTGCTGAGTTTGTATCTAAATGTCTCACTTGTCAGAAGGTTAAAGCAGAGCATCAAGTTCCAACCGGGTTGCTTCAACCATTGTCAGTGCCAGAATGGAAATGGGAAAGAGTGACAATGGATTTTGTGTCTGGTTTGCCATTGACACAAAAGAAGCATGATGCTATATGGGTGATTGTGGATAGATTGACGAAGACAGCTCATTTCCTTCCGGTGCGGATGGATTACTCTTTGGAGAGATTGGCTGAGCTGTATATTCAGGAAATTGTGAAATTGCATGGTGTTCCAACTTCTTTAGTGTCTGATCGAGATCCCCGGTTTACTTCAAGATTTTGGAAGAGTTTGCATAGTGCTTTGGGTTCTCGACTACACTTCAGTACTGCTTTTCATCCACAGACGGATGGACAGTCAGAGAGGGTGATACAGATTATTGAGGACATGTTGAGAAGCAACTTGGGAAAGTGAGCAAACTATGCGAGAGCAATATCCTCAACTATTTCAGAGTTAATATCAGGTAATTTCGAGGACGAAATTTCTTTTTAGAGGGGGAGAATTGTAATATCCTCATTTACGCCCTAGAAGTTTTGCATATTGTTGTTGTTGTTATTGTTATATATTGGATTGAATATATGTGTTAAATTGTAAGAGATAAGAAATTGAGAAGAGAAAGTATATGTATATGTATTTTGGAAAGAAATAGGGTTTAGAGACAAATTTATATGTTGTGTATATGTTAATATATATGACATATAAAGTGGTCAAAAGGCTTGGTCAATGCAAGAGAAGATATTTATTTGAGATTGGTAAATTACTTAATTGGGCACATATAAGACAAAAAGATAATTATGTGAATAAGGGCACTTTGGTAATTGCTTGGATAAAATCACATGGTGGATATTTAAAGAAGGTTTGACTTGTGTTTTCCTTATCATTTCTTCTTCTTCTTCTTGTTGATGGCCGGCCCTCCATAGCCAAAGAGAAAGAAAGAGACAAGTGATGATTTTGATGATTTCAAGCTTAAATTGAAGAAAGATTAAGTGTTCAAGTGTTGATTTAAGAAGTTTTTAACTAAGGTAAGATCTTTTCTCTAATTTCTTCAATTCTTTTGAAGTGGTATGATTAAGTTGCTTATGGTATGATTGTAAGTATTGATTTTGCTTGATAGATGAGAAGTTGGGTTGGTGTTGGTGATGGAAGAGTAAGATTGGTGTTTAGTGAAATTGTTTCTGTTTTAGGATTAGTAAAGGCTGTGACTTGTATGATTTTTAATTAATTTTAGAAAAATGTTCTTGAAGTGAATTTTTGATATGTTGTGCCTCTATGAGTCTAGAATGACTGAAAAATATGTTGATTCGATTTTGGAATGGTTATGAGTTTAGAAAGATTATTTTCATTAGACCTGTTCCAGCAGGTACCTTAACTGGGACAGCTATATTTCGGGATTTTTAATAAAATGTAGAAAAATCATATCCAATCGAATTTTGGATATGTTGTTGCTTAGTGAGTTTAGTATTTGAGAAAAATAATTTGGAATCATGTTGATTGAATTTGATTTATGGAATTCACAAAGTTCAGAACTGCTGCCAGGATGCAGGGCAATTGGGGCAGTTTGGTTAGGTGAACTATTTGACCAAGATTTTGTGTTCAGTTTGATCTGAAATTTTAAAGGGATGATTTTAAGATACAAAACTAAATTCTGTAAAAATTTTAGAATTTTTAGTCAAGTAGATTATTTTATACAATTTTTCAAAATAAGGATAAAATGGAGTTTAAAACCAGAATGTACTTTTTATGGTTAGGGTTTTAATTCTTTGTTCTTCTTGCATTGCTTTGGTTCTCCAAAGGTAGGTTGGTCCTTAAACCTAACCCTAAACACTTTAAACACACTTGAATCAATGAATGTTATAATCAATTGTTCTTTGCCCTAATTGCATTGTTGAGATTGAACAATGTTATGTTGTGCATTGTGAATGGTAATGTGTTTCATGAGTAATGTGGAATGAAATGTTGATATTTATGAATGATGCTATGTGAGATATAATGTGATCATGGATGAGATATATATATATATACTTGAATAATTAGATATTATATTGTGAAATGAAATGTGAAGCCATTGTTATTGGCTAAGATGATGTAATTGAAAGAAAGAAGGCATGTTTGCCTAAATGTGATGAGAATTGAGAATGGAAATGAATTGTTTGTTTAATATGTTATTCAGTTTCAGAGTTCTGGATTTGGGTGGCATGCCTAAGAAATGATGAAAGGTAACAGTCTTGCCGGGTTGAGGACCTCCTCATAGGTGTTGAGTTGATGGTCCAAGAGACTGGGTCTGTTACACTATGAGATATATGATTTGTAACAGTCTTGCCGGGTTGAGGATCTCCTCATATGTGTTGAGTTGATGATCCAAGAGACTGGGTCTGTTACACTATCCATGGATAGAGATACATGTATATACATTGCCTACGGGCGTGATTATTGTGACTATGAACCAAAGCAGTAACTCTGAACTCTGAATATCGTATTAAATACTTGTTGGGCCCATAGGTGTCAAGGTTATATGAATGTCCTAAATAATGTTATGAGTTTAATGAAATGAGATGTTGGTTATGGAGTATGATTGATTAATGTTGAATGTGAAAAGATGTTGAAATGTGGTATGCTCATATGACTATGATTTGTGAAATGCATAATTGTGTGGTTAACTTTATATTTATGATGTTGATCTTATCAATAACATATGTGGCATTGCATTTCATTAAAGCATACCGTTAGCATGTTTTATCTTACTAAGCCATTGGCTTAGCTCGATAGTGTTTAATCGCGCAGGTAGTAGAGTGGATAGAGTTGAACCCGAGAGTTCATCAAGACCTAGTGAGAGTAGACCTTGAAGAATCCATTTTGGGAGCTTAAAGATCAGAGCAGACTTGCCAATCATGTATAAATTTTATGTGTTGTAAAACTTGAGTTTTGATGTATATGAATTTGTAAATATGTAAATATTTTATAACTTCCGCTGTGTAATATTTAAATATGGGGGTTGTCACAAAACCTTTATTTTATGTTGTACTAGAAGTGTAAATCCTTTTTGCAGGTTGTAGTTGAGGTTACAAGGGGGATTTATTGGGAGTGTACTGAGAATGATTTTTTTTGCATTGGTTTGTGTAAAATGTTTTTAAAAATAAGAAAAAAACCGGTTTTGTCGACACTTGGGACTCAATTTTTAGGCGAAACTATGGCAAAAATTTTGTAAAAATCGGAACTAAAATTTGACTAAGTAAAATTGGTAGCAACATTAGGTTAGTGTCGCGCCTCTACTCAGCTTACATATGTAGGTTGGGAAGGGGTGTTACACTTTTTGACTAAACCTCAAAATCATTTTCCAAGGAGACACTTTCAAAAATACTTTATCTCCCACATTAAATTCTATGTCCCTCCTTTTCAAATCTGAATAAGACTTCTGTCGGTCTGAAGCTGCTTTCAATCTATTCCGAATCAGCTTCACTTTCTCTTCAGTCTCCTTAACCAAATCAGGACCAATTATCTTACCTTCACCAAGTTCATTCCAACATAGAGGTGTCCTACACCTTCTACCATACAATGCTTCAAATGGTGCCATACCAATGCTAGATTGATGACTGTTATTGTATTCAAATTCCACAAGTGGTAAGAATCTATCCCAACCTCCAGAGAAATCAATGACACAACTTCTCAACATGTCCTTAATAATCTGTATCACTCTCTCTGACTGTCCATCTGTTTGCGGATGAAAAGCAGTACTGAAGTGTAATCGAGAACCCAAAGCACCATGTAAACTCTTCCAAAACCTTGAAGTAAACCGGGGATCTCGATCAGACACTATAGAAGTTGGAACACCATGCAACTTCACAATCTCATGGATATACAGCTCAGCTAATCTCTCCAAAGAGTAATCCATCCGAACCGGAAGAAAATGAGTTGTCTTAGTCAACCTATCAACAATCACCCAAATGGCATCATGCTTTCTTTGTGTCAATGACAGACCAGATACGAAATCCATGGTTACTCTATCCCATTTCCATTCAGGCACTGCTAAAGGTTGAAGTAACCCTATTGGAACTTGATGCTCAGCTTTTATCTTCTGACAGGTGAGACATCTGGATACAAAATCAGCAATGTCTCTCTTCAAACCAAACCACCAGTAATGCTGTTTCAAATCATGATACATCTTTGTATTGCCCGGATGCATTGCAAACACTGACTGATGTGCTTCTTCTAAAATGATCCTTCTCAAATTAATATCATCCGGCACACACAATCTATTCTTAAACCAAAGACTCCCATCATCTTTCACAATAAAATCTCTACTCTTCCCATTCCGACAATCTGAAACAATCTTTTGAATCTTCTCATCAGCCAATTGAGCCTCTTTAATCTGATCCAACAATACTGGTTTCAATTGCAATTGTGCCAATAATGCACCATCATCACAAGATACAAAAACTGGCATGCAAAGCTCTCAACTCAACAAGCAACGAGAGCGAATAAACAGTCAAACCTGCTAAAGACTTCCGACTCAAGGCATCAGCAACAACATTTGCTTTACCCGGATGATAATCAATCAAACAGTCGTAGTCTTTGATCAACTCCAACCATCTTCTCTGCCGAAGATTGAGCTCTCTCTGAACTCCCAAATATTTCAAACTTTTATGATCAGTGTAAATAAAACATTTCTCCCCAAACAAATAGTGTCGCCAAATCCTTTATCCAACAACTCTTGTAATTGCACTTTCAACTCCCTCAATTCTGCTGGTGCCATTCGATAAGGAGCAATAGAAATAGGAGTGGTACCAGGCAATAATTCAATACCAAACTCCACCTCTCTCTCAGGAGGCAACCCTGGCAACTCTTCTGGAAACACGTCTGGGAATTCTGCAACTGTGGCTATGCTATCAATTTGAGGACTCCTTACTCTAGTATCCACCACATGAGCAAGATAAGCATCACACCCCTTTCTAATCAATCTCCTAGCTGCAACTGCTGAAACAAACAAGGATGCTAGCTGTTCCTGCTCATTAAATATTAACACCTCTCTACCATCACTGGTTCTCAAGGTAACAACTTTCTTTTTGCAATCAACCACAGCTCCATGTCTAGATAACCAATCCATGCCTAGAATCACATCATATTCCTTAAAAGGCATCTCAATCAAATCTCCAAGGAACTCCTCACCTTGAACCACTACTGCACTATCTCGGTGCACCTTACTAACAATCACAATATGCCCTAACGGATTTGTCACCAATACATCAAATCCTAGGGATTCAGCATGCACATCAGATATAGGCAAAACAGATGCACTAATATATGAGTGTGTGGAACCCGGATCAATCAAAGCAAGTACTGAAGTATCAAATAAAGAAAAAGTACCGGCTATGACTGCCGAAGCATCTGGTTGCTTCTGCATCACATAAATCCTCTGAGAAGATCCAGCCTCCTCTGGTCTACTCTCCCTGGATGTAGAACCTCCTCTAGAACTGAACCCAGATCTGCCTCCTCTGCCGAACCCTCTGCCTCCTCGACCTCCCCTCACACTAGATCAAGAAGCTGCAGTATCCACTGACATCTGCTCCTGTCTCTCGGGACAATCTCTCACAAAATGATCAGGAGATCCACATCTGAAACATACCCCTGCTACACCAGTCTTCCATCAAGTACCACCATGTGGCCTACCACAATAAATGCATACGGGTGGAGTGGATCTCTGAGTCACCGGGGTCGGAGCACTCGCCACTGAAGCTGCAGGTCCAGATCTCCGCCTCTGAAACTGTACTGACCTACCAGTTGGCCTCTGACTCCTACTAACCCGAGGAACAAAACTTCCTTTACCTCTTTTCACAGATGAAGACCCTGCCTCAAACTGGGGCCTTCTAACCCTGATCTCTTCCTCTGAAGCAGCTGCAATAGCCTGGGCTCTCTCCACACTCCTAGCCGCTGCCACAAGCTGAGAAAAATCATGATATCTAGATCCAGCCACATGACACATGACAGAGGGCCTCAATGCCTCCTCAAATCTCCTGCATCTATCTATCTCATCAGATATAATACCCCCAGCATACTGACTCAACCGAATAAATTCAACCTCATATTCAGTTACTGACCGGTTGTCTTGCTTTAAACTCAAAAACTCCATCTTATTCATGTCCTTATACTCCCTCGGAGTATACTTCAATTCAAACTCTCTCAGAAAATCAGCATAGGACAATGTTGGTGGATCATCCATAGAATGGGGCACTGTCTTCCACCAATTATATGCATCCTTTTGCAACAATGATCTTGCATAATCAAACTTTTCCTCTGGAGTGGCTTGCAACTGAATAAAGATTCTTTGTACTTTGTCTAGCCACTGCTCTGCTACAACTGGGTCAATGGTACCTATAAAATCTTCAGCTCCATACTTCCTTAGCTTATCATACTGTCTTACTGATACCAAAGGTTGTGGGGGTGGTGGCGGTGGTTGCACTGGTGCTTGTCTCAAAGCCTCTATCACATGCCTAAGCCAAACTGGTGGAACCTCCTCACCAGCTGGTCTCCCCGATACAGAAGCAGGTATCTCTCCAGCACTATCCACTCTAGCTCCCTCTCTAATCTCCTCAGGAGCTATACTCTCAGCACTACCCTCAACTGAATGACGTGAGTGAGAATCCATCACATTCTTTATCTGCAAACACAGCAGAATACCTCTTATTAAAGATCAGAGACTGCCAATGCCAAACATGTATGTTATTCAAAAACCCACATTTTAAAATCAAAACACTCTTTTTCTTACACTTTACCTAGGTTGAGAATCTCAAACCTAGGCTCTAATACCAAAACAATTGTAACACCCCCACATCCAATACATACACACTACATACACCACAATGTAGTATACATGCATCGAATATAGGAATGCTACGAATTTTCTTAACATTCAAAAACATTTCCAATGATACTATAATCTTTCTCATTACACATTATAGAAAAATAAGTGATTAATATGTAATATAAAATAAAATAGATATATATATATATACTTATTACGCAGCGGAATTTAACAACTATTTACATATAGGAAAAACATTTACATATTTATATTTACAAATGTAAATATATTCACATTATAAACAATACTTTACAAAATATAAAGAAGTTATACATGATTGGCAAATCTTCTCTGATCTTTAAGTCCCAAATCAACTCTTCAATGTCTACTCTCACTCGGCCTCGATGAGCTCTCGGGTTCAACTTTATCAACTCTATCACCTGCGCGATCAACACTATCGCGCTAAGCCAAGGGCTTAGTAGTACAAAACATGCTAACATTATGCTTGTATGCTATGCAATGTCACATATTCCATTAATATCAACATCATAAGTGAAAAGCTAACATCAAACCTTTGCCTTTCACAAATCATAATCATATAAGCATATCACATCTCAAAGTCCTTTCATGAATTTCATTATTTAATTATTTTGCCATCAATGCATCACATATAAACAAAGACAAGCATGGGCCCAAAACACACTAATATGCCATTCAATTTTCAGAGTTAATGCTTTGGTTTTATCACATTTATCATTATCACATATACCCAACTAGGCTTCAAGGATTTGGTTCAACCAAGCTTCAAGGGGAACAAAGCATGCTAAGTCTCAACCCAACTTGGCTTCAAGAACCAAACCCAACCTAGCTTCGAGGGTTGTAACATCTCAATTAGGCTTCAAGGACTAGACCCAACCAAGCTTCAAGGGGAGTAAAACATGTTAAACTTCAACCCAACTTGGCTTCAAGGATCAAGCCCAACCTAACTTCAAGAGATTGTTACTATCGTTAGGCATGCCACCAACAACAAACTCTGAAAATAGAATAACACATTAGCCACACAACTCATTCATTAATTTGTTATCAATTTCATTCTCAAATGAATTAACATAGCCAATCACAATGGCTTTATATTCCATTTCATCTCAATTCACATCATAACATTTCAATCTTTCATATACACAATCATTTGCATCATCATGTCATTCACATTATTCATATATATATATATCATCATTGATATAAACATAACAACACACATTGCTCATATAAATTAACAATGTAATAATGCCACATTTGTACTTACATACAATCATATAGGTTTTGTACTTACCTCAAAAGCAAATCACACCACTCTTAACAATTCCTTGTTCAAGATCCTTCTACCTCTTAAATCAATGATCAATCACTATCTTCAAGACCTAAATCAAAAGTAATAGCATATACTTGCTTAGGGATACACAAGAGATAATCCAATTAGGAATTAATTAGGGCAAACCCTAACCCTGACACGCTCACCCACACGGGCGTGTCCATGACCGTGCCCTAACTCCACAACACAGAAGCATTTACACGCTCAACAACATGGACGTGTTCCTGGGCGTGTAAATTCTCCAAACTCACAGTAGCTATGACACGCTCAATAACACGGGCGTGTTACTGGTCGTGTCAAACCTACTGCCTCCAACACAATTGACACACCTAAAAACCCTGAACGTGCTCATGGACGTGTCCGGCCACAAATCAAGACTCCGATCAAAACAACCAAACACTCAACAACACATTTCTATTCACTAACATTCACTTCAACCAATCTTCACAAAACATACCCAAAAACCTATCTCAAACTTGCAACAACACCAAAACAAACCAAAACACATATCAAACACAAAACACAAAATCATCTCAAAACCCTCACCACATATACAACATCATCTCTTCCAACCACTTACTCTTTTCTTCAATCCATACTCATAATCCATCATCAAATCACTCAAACACTTCTCACATCTCAAAATCAACCAACACACTCTTAAAAATCTATCAAACTCAAATATCATTTCAAATAAGCACAAAGATCACAAGAGAACTTACCAAAGTTATAAGACTTCTTGTATCATCCACTAGATCACTTCAATCTTCCTTCAATTTGAGCTTAACACATCAAGATCTTCACTTTATCTCTTGCTTTCCTTTGTCTATGGAGAAACCGGCCACACAAAGAAGAAAGAAGAAAATGAACCACAAGAAACAAAGTCAACTCTTCTTTTAATCTCCACCAAGTGTTTCAATTCAAGCAATTACCAAAACACCCTTCTACAAATTGTTTTGTTTCTTTTTAAAACACTTGCCCTTTTTAGACATTTCACCAATCTCAACTAAAAATATCTTCTTCCCTTGACCACATATTTGACCAACTTATATGTTATATATATAATCATATAAACATCATATACATTTCTCTCTACACAATACTTCCCATTCAAACAACACATATACATTATCTTTCAATTTCTTTTCTTATCAACATAACATATATACTTAATTCAAACAAACAACAATTATATCCAAACTTCTAGGGCATACATTGGGATATTACACACTATGCCCTAAAGGATTTGTCACCAATATATCAAATCCTAGGGCTTCAGTATGCAATTCAGACACAGGCAGAACAGATGCACTAATATATGAATGCGTGGATCCGGGATCAATCAAAGCAAGTACTGAAGTATCAAATAAAGAGAAAGTACCAGCAATGACTGCAGAAGCATCTGGTTGTCTCTGCATCACATAAATCCTCTGAGAAGATTCAACCTTCTCTGGTCTACTCTCCCTGGATGTAGAACCTCCTCTAGAACTAAACCCAGATCTGCCTCCTCTGCTGAAACCTCTGCCTCCTCGACCTCCCCTCACACTAGATCGAGAAGCTGTAGACTCTACCGACATCTGTTCCTGCCTCTCAGGACAATCTCTAACAAAATGATCAGGTGATCCACATCTGAAACATACCCCTACTACACCAGTCTTCCAACAAGTACCACCATGTGGCCTACCACAATGAATGCATATGGGTAAGGTGGATCTCTGCATCACTAGGGTCGGAGCACTCGCCACTGAAATTGTAGGTCTAGATCTCTGCCTCTAAAACTGTACTGACCTACCAGCTGGCCTCTGACTCCTACTAACCCGAGGAACAAAACTTCCTTTACCTCTTTTCGCAGATGAAGACCCTGCCTCAAACTGGGGCCTTCTAACCCTGATCTCTTCCTCTGAAGCAGCTGCAATAACCTGAGCTCTTTCCATACTCCGAGCTGCTGCCACAAGCTGGGAAAAATCATGATATCTAGATCCAGCCACAAGACACAAGATAGAGGGCCTCAATCCCTCCTCAAATCTCCTGCATCTATCTATCTCATCAGATATAATACCCCCAGCATACTAGCTCAACCGGATAAACTCTAACTCATATTCCGTCACAGTCTGGTGATCTTGCTTCAAGCTTAGAAACTCCATTTTCTTCACATCCTTATACTCCCTCGGAGTATACTTCAATTCAAACTCTCTTAGAAAATCAGTAGAGGACAAGGTAAGTGGATCATCCATAGCATGAGGCACTGTCTTCCACCAGCTATATGCATCCTTTTGCAACAAGGATCTCCCATAACCCAAATTATCCTAAGGTCTAGAACCTTAAATCTCTTTTAAGTTCAGAACTTAGCTCGGGTCCAGAACCCAAAATATCCTTAGGCCCAGAAACTAAAATCTCTTTTAAGTCCAGAACTTAGCTCGGGTCTAGAACTCAAATTATCCTTAGGTTCAAAAGCTAAAATCTCTTTTATGTCAAGAAGTTAGCTCGGGTCCAGAACCGAAATTATACTTAGGTCGAGAACCTAAAATCTCTTTTAATTCCAGAACTTAGCTCGGGTCTAGAACCCAAATTATCCTTTGGTCCAGAACTTAAGTCAAGAACTTATCCCTGGTCCTAAACCCAAATTATCATAAGGTTCATAACCTAAAATCTCTTTTAAGTCCAGAACATAGCCCGGGTCCAGAACCCAAATTATCCTTATGTCAAGAACGTAAAATCTCTTTTAAATCTAGAACTTAGAACAAAAATTATCCTTATGTCCAGAACCTAAAATCTCTTTTAAGTCCATAACTTAGCCCGGGTCCAAACCCAAAATATCCTTAGTTTCTGATCCTAAAATCTCATTTAAATCTACAACATAGCTCGGGTCCAGAACCCAAATTAACCTTAGGTCCAGAACCTAAAATCTCTATTAAGTCCAGAACTTAGCCCGCGTCCAAAACCCAAATTATCCTTAGGTCCAGAAGCTAAAATCTCTTTTAAGTACATAACTTAGCTTGGGTCCAGAACCCAAATTATCCTTAGGTCGAGAACCTAAAATCTCTTTTAAGTCCAGAACATAGCTCGGGTCTAGAACCCAAATTATCCTTTGGTCCAGAACTTAAGTCAAGAACTTATCCCTGGTCCTAAACCCAAATTATCTTAAGGTTCATAACCTAAAATCTCTTTTGAGTCCAGAACATAGCCCGGGTCCAGAACCCAAATTATCCTTATGTCAAGAACGTAAAATCTCTTTTAAATCTAGAACTTAGAACAGAAATTATCCTTATGTCCAGAACCTAAAATCTCTTTTAAGTCCATAACTTAGCCCGGGTCCAAACCCAAAATATCCTTAGTTTCTGATCCTAAAATCTCATTTAAATCTAGAACATAGCTCGGGTCCAGAACCCAAATTAACCTTAGGTCCAGAACCTAAAATCTCTATTAAGTACAAAACTTAGCCCGCGTCCAAAACCCAAATTATCCTTAGGTCCAGAACCTAAAATCTCTTTTAAGTACATAACTTAGCTTGGGTCCAGAACCCAAATTATCCTTAGGTCCAGGACCTAAAATCTCTTTTAAGCCTAGAACTTTTCCCGGGTCCAGAACCCAAATTATCCTTATGTCCAGAACCGAAAATTTGTTTTATGTCCAGAACTTAGCCGGGGACCAAAACCCAAATTATTCTTAGGTCCAGAACCTAAAATCTCTTTTTAGTCCAAAACTTAGCTCGGGTCCAGAACCCAAATTATCCTTAGGTCTAGAACCTAAAATCTCTTTTAAGTCTAGAACTTAGCTCAGGTCCAGAACACAAATTATACTTAGGTCCAGAACCTAAAATCTCTTTTATGTAAAGAACATAGCTCGGGTCCACAACCAAAATTATCCTTTGGTCCAAAACCTAAAATCTCTTTTAAGTGTAGAACTTAGCTCGGGTTCATAACAAAAATTATCCTTTGGTCCATAACGTAAAATCTCTTTTAAGTCCAGAACTTAGAGCGAGTCCAGAACCCAAATTATCCATAGGTCAAGAATCCAAAATCTTTTTTAAGTCCAGAACTTAGCCCGGGTCCAGAACCCAAATTATCCTTAGGTCAAGAACCTAAAATATCTTTTAGGTCCAGAACTTAGCCCGGGTCCAGAACCCAAATTATCCTTAGGTCCATAACCTAAAATATCTTTTAAGTTCAGAACATAGCCCTGGTCCAAAACCCAAATTATCCTTAGGTCCAGAACCTAAAATCCCTTTTAAGTCCAAAACTTAGCTCGGGTCCAAAACCCAAATTATCCTTAAGTCTAGAACCTAAAATCTCTTTTAAGTACAGAACTTAGCGCTGGTCCAAAACCCAAATTATCCATAGGTCCATAACCTACAATCTCTTTTAAGTTCAGAACATAGCCCGTGTCCAGAAACTAAATTATTCTTAGGTCAAGAACCTAAAATATCTTTTAAGTGCAGAACTTCGCCCGGGTCCAGAACCCAAATTATACTTAAGTGCATAACCTAAAATATCTTTTAAGTATAGAACTTAGCCTGGGTCCATAACCCAAAATATCCAAAGGTCCAGAACCTAAAATCTCTTTTAAGTCCAGAACCCAAAATATCCTTAGGCCAGAAACTAAAATCTCTTTTAAGTCCAGAACTTATCTCGGGTCCAGAACTCAAATTATCCTTAGGTTCAAAACCTAAAATCACTTTTATGTCCAGAACTTAGCTCGGGTCCTGAACCCAAATTATCCTTAGGTCGAGAACCTAAAATCTCTTTTTAGTACAGAACTTAGCTCGGGTCTAGAACCCAAATTATCCTTTGGTTCAGAACCTAAGTTAAGAACTTATCGCGGGTCCAGAACCCAAATTATCTTAAGGTCCATAACCTAAAATCTCTTTTATGTCCACAACGTAAAATCTCTTTTAAGTCTGGAACTTAGAACCCAAATTATCCTTATGTTCAGAACCTAAAATCTCTTTTAAGTCCAGAAATTAGCCCGGGTCCAAACCCAAATTATCCTTAGTTCCTGATCCTAAAATCTCATTTAAGTCTAGAACATAGCTCGGGTCGAGAACCCAAATTATTCTTAGGTCCATAACCTAAAATCGCTTTTAATTCCAGAAATTAGCCCGGGTCCAGAACCCAAATTACCCTTAGTTCAAAAACCTAAAATCTCTTTTATGTCCATAACCTAGCCAAGGTCCAGAACCCAAATTATCCATAGGTCCAGAACCTAAAATCTCTTTTAAGTCCAGAACTTAGCCCGGGTCCAGAACCCAAATTATCCTTGGGTCCAGAACCTAAAATCTCTTTTAGGTGCAGAACTTAGCTTGGGTCCAGAACCCAAATTATCCTTAGGTCCAAGAACTAAAATCTCTTTTAAGTCAGAACTTGGCCTCGGTTCAGAACCCAAATTATCCTTACGTCCATAACCTAAAATTTCTTTTAAGTCAAGAACTTAGCATGGGTCCAGAACCCAAATTATCCTTAGGTACAGAACCTAGAATCTCTTTTAAGTCTAGAACTTAGCTCAGGTTCAGAACCCAAATTATCATTAGGTCAAAAACCTATAATTTCTTTTAAGTCAAGAACTTAGCCAAGTTCCAGAACCCAAATTATCCATAGGTCCAGAACCTAAAATCTCTTTTAAGTCCAGAACTTGGCCCGGGTCCAGAACCCAAATTATCCTTAGGTCCAGAACCTAAAATCTCTTTTAAGTGCAGAACTTAGCTTGGGTCGAGAACCCAAATTATCCTTTCGTCCAGAAACTAACATCTCTTTTAAGTTAGAACTTGTCCTGGGTTTAGAACCCAAATTATCCTTACGTCCATAACCTAAAATTTCTTTTAAGTCAATAACTTAGCATGGTTGAAAGCAGCTAAGTTGATACGAGGCAGGTTGAAAGCAGCTTCAGACCGACAGAAGTCTTATGCAGATCTGAAAAGGAGAGACATAGAGTTTGATGTTGGAGATAAGGTATTTCTGAAAGTATCTCCTTGGAAGAAGATATTGAGGTTTGGTCGGAAAGGGAAATTGAGTCCTCGTTTCATCGGACCGTATGAAGTGTTGGAAAGAGTTGGGCCAGTTGCGTATCGACTTGCTTTGCCACCTGAGTTGGATCGTATTCATAATGTATTTCATGTTTCTATGTTGAGGAGGTACAGATCGGATCCATCTCATGTGTTGCCAATTGAATCTATCGAAGTGAGTCCAGATTTGAAGTTTGAAGAGGAACCAGTTGCTATCTTGGCACGTGAAGTGAAAGAGTTGAGAAACAAGAGTGTGCCATTGGTGAAAGTTCTATGGAAGAATCATGGAAAGGAAGAAGCAACTTGGGAAAGTGAGCAATCAATGCGAGAGCAATATCCTCAGTTGTTTCAGCTTTGATATCAGGTAATTTCGAGGACGAAATTTTCTTTTTAGAGGTGGAGAATTGTAATATCCTCATATATAGTCTAGAAGTTTTGATTATGTTGTTGATGTTGATATTATTGTTGTTGTAGTGACATATTGGATTGAATATATGTGTTAAATTGCAAGAGAAAAGATATTGGAAAGTGAATGCTTGTGTATATGTGTTTTGGGGAAAAGAATTAGGGTTTAGAGAGAATGGTATATGTTGTGTATATGATGATATATATAACATATAAATTGGTCAAATGAAGAGTCAATGGAAGAGATATTTATTTGTGTTGAGTGTGTAATTACATATAAGGGCTTATATGAGACAAAGTTAGTTATATGATAAAAGGGTGATTTGGTAATTGTGTGAATTGGAACACTTGGTGGAGATTAAAAGAAGAGTTGACTTTATTTTTGTGGTTCATTTCTTCTTTCTGCTTTGTGTGGCCGGCTCCTCCTTAGACAAAGGAAAGCAAGAGGCAAAGAGAAGATCTTGTGGAGTGAAGCTCAAATTGAAGAAAGATTAAGTGATCAAGTTGGTGATTCAAGAAGTTTTGTAACTTTAGTAAGTTCTCTTGTGATTTTTGTGTTTATTTGAAATGATATTTGAGTTTGATAGATTTTTAAGAGTGTGTTGGTTGATTTTGAGTATGGATGGAAGAAAAGAGTAAGTGGTTGGAAGAGATGATGTTGTATATGTGGTAGGGGTTTTGAGATGATTTTGTGTTTGGTGTTTGATGTGTGTTTTGGTTTGTTTTGGGTGTGTTGCAAGTTTGAGATGAGTTTTGAGTATGTTTTGTTAAGATTATTTGAAGAGGATGTTAATGTATAGAAGTGTGTTGTTGAGTGTATGGTTGTTTTTGATTGGAGTCTTGATTTGTGGCCGGACACGCCCATGAGCACGTCCAGGGTTTTTAGGCGTGTCAATTGGGTTGGAGGCAGTAGGTTTGACATGACCAGTAGCACGCCCGTGTTATTGAGCGTGTCATAGCTACTGTAAGATTTGAGAATTTACACGCCCAGGAACACGCCCATGTTGCTGAGCGTGTAAATGTTTCTGTGTTGTGGAGTTAGGGCACGGCCATGAACACGCCCGTGTGGGTGAACGTGTCAGGGTTGAGGTTTGCCCTAATTAATTCCTAATTGGATTATCTCTTGTGTATCCCTAAACAAGTATATGCTATTACTTTTGATTTAAGTCTTGAAGATAGTGATTGACCATTGATCTAAGAGGTTAAAGAATCTTGGAAAAGGAAATGTTAGGAGTTGTATGAATTGTTAGTAAAATAAGTACAAATCTTGTATTATTGCATTGTTGCATATGATGATAATGGTAATGTATATGATACTATGTGACTCATGTGATGAGTAATGTGTTTGGTTATGTTTATATCAATAATGCTATATGTATAATGTGATGGAATAAAATGCCATTGTGATTGGCTATGGTAACTTATATGTGATATGAGGCCATTGTTATTGGCTATGATGAGAGTTGAGAATGGAAATGATAATTAAATAATAAATGATTTGTGTGGCTAATGTGTTATTCCATTTTAAGAGTTTGTTGTTGGTGGCATGCCTAATAAGTGTAACAATCTCTTGAAGTTAGGTTGGATTGAATCCTTGAAGCCTAATTGAGATGTTACCACCCTTGAAGCTAGGTTGGGTTGGTTCTTGAAGCCAAGTTGGGTTGATGCTTAGCATGCTTTGCTCCCCTTGAAGCTTGGTTGAACCTAATCCTTGAAGCCTAGTTGGGTTTATGATATTGATAAATGTGATGATAAAACCAAAACATTAACTCTGAAAATTGAATGGCATATTAGTGTGTTTTGGGCCCATGCTTGTCTTTGTTTAGTGTTGATTATGAATGATTAAATGAATACTAATGAGGTATATAATAAGATGTTGAAATATGATATGTCTATTTATGTTGAGTTATGAAATGTAAAGGTATGTTGTTAGCTTTGCATATATGATGTTACATGTATAATATGGATTGAGTATTGGCATTGCATTGCATTAAAGCATAACATTAGCATGCATTATCTTACTAAGCCGTTGGCTTAGCGCGATAGTGTTTGATCGCGCAGGTAATAGGGTTGAACCGGAGAGCTCTTCGAGACCGAGTGAGAGTAGACAGTGAAGAGTTGATTTTGGGAACTTAAAGATCAGAGGAGACTTGCCAATCATGTATAACTCTTTTATATTTTGTAAAGTAAAGATTTTAATGTACATATGTGTATATTTGTAAATATGAAATTAAATGTTTTCATATATGTAAATATTTGATAAATTCCGCTGCGTAACAACTAAATGTATCTTTATATATATATCTATTTAGTTTTGTATTACAAGTTAATTACTTATCTTTCTATAATGTATACAATTGAAAAATTATGGTATCATTTAAAATGTTTTGAATGTTAAAAAAAAAAATCTGTAGCATCTCTATGTTTAGTGCATGTATACTGCATTGTGGTGGTTGTAGTGTGCATGTATTGAATGTAGGGGTGTTACATTTCTTTTCAGTCAAGAACTTAGCATGGGTCCAGAACCCAAATTATCCTTAGACCAAGAACCTAAAATCTCTTTTAAGTCTAGAACTTAGCTCAGGTTCAGAACCCAAATTATCCTTTGGTCAAAAACCTAAAATTTCTTTTAAGTCCATAACCTAGCCAAGGTCCAGAACCCAAATTATCCATAGGTCCAGAACCTAAAATCTCTTTTAAGTCCAGAACTTAGCCCGGGTCCAGAACCCAAATTATCCTTGGGTCCAGAACCTAAAATCTCTTTTAGGTGCAGAACTTAGCTTGGGTCCAGAACCCAAATTATCCTTAGGTCCAGAAACTTAAATCTCTTTTAAGTCAGAACTTGGCCTGGGTTCAGAACCCAAATTATCCTTACGTCCATAACCTAAAATTTCTTTTAAGTCAAGACTTAGCATGGGTCTAGAACCCAAATTATCCTTAGGCCCAGAACCTAAAATCTCTTTTAAGTCTAGAACTTAGCCTTAGGTTGTAAAGAAGGTGAATTGCCTTAATTATTTGGTGAAGGACTTGTTAAGAGGAAGTGTTTAGAATTGTGTGGATTTCTTTTGAGGTAAGTACAAACCTTGCATTATAACATACATTCATGTGATTTTGGAACTTATACATTTGAGTGTGAATGTACTAAGTAATTTTATTGTATTGTTGATATGTTTGAATAATGTTATGTTTTATACAATATGAACCTCATGAAATGTAATATGGTATATGTATGTGTCATGAAAATGAAAGATGTGATGATAAGATGATGTGTAAAGCCATTGTGATTGGCTATATTGATTCAAATGAGGCATGTTTGCCTAGTTGATTGTGGAATGAGAAATGAATTGAGAAAAAGATTTATAAAGAGATATATGAAATGGTTGTGTGCCTAATATGTTTATTCAAATTTCAGAGTACTAGTTTTGGTGGCATGCCTATATAAAGGTAACAGTCTAGCCGGGTTGAGGATCTCTTCAATTGAATTGAATTGATGATCCAAGAGACTGGGTCTGTTACACTAAATGAAATGTGAAAATGAAATTTATGAAAAGTAACAGTCTAGCCGGGTTGAGGATCTCCTCGATTAGTCGGGTTGATGGTCCAAGAGACTGGGTCTGTTACTAGTAACAGTCTAGCCGGGTTGAGGATCTCCTCATGTTAATGGGTTGATGGTCCAAGAGACTGGGTCTGTTACACTATCCATGGATAGAGATATGATATATATATCGCCTACGGGCTTAATCATTGTGATTATAAACCAAAGCAGTAACTCTGAACTTTGAATATCATATTAAATGCTTGTTGGGCCCATGTGTGTCTATGTTAAATGTGTGAGTAATGGATGATGATACAATTATTGAAATAATGAAATGTAACATCCATAAAATAAAGTGTATTGAGTATGATCTATATTGTTTGAATGTATGACATAGCATAATATCATTATAGTTTGTTCTACTGAGCTGTTGGCTCAGCGCGATTGTGGTTCATCGCGCAGGTGACAGGATTGAACCCGAGAGTTCCTCTAGACCTAGTGAGTCTAGGCGTTGAAGAGTTGATTTTTGGACTTAAAGATCAGAGAAGAGCTGCCACTCATGTATATATTTTATATTTGTAACTTTTGATTTTGATGCAAATGTATTGGGAAACATTTGTTATATTTTCCGCTGCGTTTTAAATAAACTTTCTATCTATTTCGTTTTATAAACTCATTTAAAAGTTTTGAATTTGTTCATAGTATATAAGAGTCATGTCATGTGTGTTTTGTAACCATGACATTTCTATATTCAGTATACGTATATTACGATCGTATTAGCATGCTGTGTACGTATACGGGGTATAGGGGTGTTACAATTGTTTTGGTATCAGAGCCAGGTTTGAGATTCTCAACCTAGGTAAACTGTAAGAAAAATGATATTTTGATTTTAAAAGTTGGTTTTCAATAAAATATATATTTAGTATTGGCAGTCTCTGATCTTTAATAAGGTGTATTCTGCTATGTTTGCAGATATAGGTTGTAATGGATCCTCATTCACATCAGTTTGTTGAGGGAAGTGCGGAGAGTGTAGCTCCGGAAGAGAGTAGAGATGAGGTTAGAATTGATAGAGCCGGTGAGGCACCTACTTCTGGGTCAGGGAGACCAGTTGGTGATGAGGTTCCACCAGCTTGGTTCAGGCATATGATGGAAGTGATGAGACAAACACCAGTGCAACCACCGCCACCACCACCCCAGCCTCAAGTACCAGTGAGACAGTATGATAAGTTGAGGAAGTTTGGGGCAGAAGATTTTCTGGGTACTATAGATCCAGCAGTGGCTGAGCAGTGGCTAGATAAAGTACAGAGGATCTTTATTCAGTTGCAAGCCACTCCAGAGGAAAAATTTGACTATGCTAGGTCATTGTTGCAGAAGGATGCATATGACTGGTGGAAAACAGTGCCTCACGCTATGGATGATCCACCTACCTTGTCTTATGCTGACTTTCTCAGAGAATTTGAGTTGAAGTATACTCCTAGGGAGTATAAAGATGTTAAAAAGATGGAGTTTCTGAGTTTGAAACAAGACCACAGGACAGTAACAGAGTATGAGGTCGAGTTCATCAGATTGAGTCATTATGCTGGAGGTATTATATCTGATGAGATTGACAGATGCAGAAGGTTTGAGGAGGGATTGAGACCCTCTATTTTGTGTCTTGTGGCTGGTTCCAGATACCAGGATTTCTCCCAGCTTGTTGCTGCAGCTAGGAGTGTAGAGAGAGCCCAGGGCATTGCAGCATCTGCTTCTGAGGAGGAGAATAGAGTGAGAAGGCCCCAGTTTGAGACAGGGTCTTCATCTGTGAAGAGAGGTAGAGGCGGCTTTGTTCCTAGGACCAGCAGGAGTCAGAGGCCAGTTGGTAGGTCAGTGCAGTTTCAAAGACAGAGATCGAGACTTACGGTTTCAGTGACGAGTGCTCCGACTCCAACAGTTCAGAGGTTCACTCCACCTATATGTGCTCAGTGTGGGGGGGGGTCACATAGAGGCGTTTGTTGGATGAGTAGGGGACCAGCTGTGTGCTTCAGATGCGGATCCCCTGATCATTTCATTAGAGAATGTCCTGAGGTACAGGAGCAGAGGTCGGTGGATACTGCAGTTTCACGACCTAGTATTAGCAGAGGAGGTAGAGGAGGCAGAAGTTTTAATAGAGGGGGTCGATCTGGGTTCAGTCAGAGAGGAGGCTCTTCATCTATGGACAGTAGACCAGATGAGGCTGGACCTTCCCAAAGAGTTTATGTGATGCAGAGGCAGCCAGATGCTTCAGCTGTTATTGCTGGTACATTTTCTTTATTTGGCATTTCAGTACTTGCTTTAATTAATCCAGGATCTACTCATTCATACATAAGTGCATCCATTTTGCCTGTGACTGATTTGCATTCTGAGTCCCTAGGATTTGATGTCTTGGTGACAAATCCTTTAGGGCATAGTGTGGTTGTTAGTAAGGTGCACAGAGATAGTGCAGTTGTTGTGCAAGGAGAGGAATTTCCTGGTGATTTGATTGAGATGCCATTTAAAGAGTATGATTTGATTTTGGGCATGGACTGGTTGTCTAGACATGAAGCTGTGGTAGATTGTAAGAAGAAGTGTGTTACTTTGAGAACTAGTGATGATAGAATTGTGATGGTATCTAGCGAGCAGAGACAATTTGCATCCTTGTTGATTTCAGCTGTTTCAGCTAGGAAGCTGATTAGAAAAGGGTGTGATGCCTATCTCGCTCATGTTTTGGATACCAGGGTAGAGGGTTCTCAGTTTGATAGCATTCCCACAGTAGCTGAGTTTCCAGATGTATTTCCAGAGGAGTTGCCAGGATTGCCTCCTGAGAGAGAGGTGGAGTTTGGTATTGATCTGTTGCCAGGTACCACTCCTATCTCTATTACTCCTTATAGAATGGCACCTGTTGAATTGAGAGAGTTGAAGGTGCAGTTGCAGGAGTTGCTGGATAAAGGATTCATTCGCCCTAGTGTTTCGCCATGGGGAGCTCCTGTTTTGTTTGTAAAGAAGAAGGATGGTACTATGAGATTGTGTATCGATTATAGGCAATTGGATAAAGTGACTATCAAGAATAAATATCCTTTGCCTAGAATTGATGATCTCTTTGATCAATTGAAGGGAGCAGCAGTATTTTCCAAGATTGATTTGAGATCAGGGTACCATCAGTTGCGGGTCAGAGCTGAGGATGTGCCCAAGACAGCTTTTCGAACCAGGTATGGGCATTATGAGTTTCTAGTGATGCCTTTTGGGTTGACGAATGCACCTGCAGCTTTCATGGATTTGATGAATAGGGTGTTTAGGCCCTATCTGGATCAGTTTGTAGTAGTCTTCATTGATGATATTTTGGTGTATTCTAGTAATGAAGAAGAGCATGACAAGCATCTGCGGATTGTATTGCAAATCTTGAGAGAGAAGCAATTGTATGCTAAGCTGTCAAAATGTGAGTTCTGGCTAGATCAAGTAACTTTCCTCGGTCATATAGTTTCAGCAGATGGCATTAGAGTTGATCCGAGTAAAGTTGAAGCTATTATGAATTGGAGTCCACCAAAGTCTGTGACTGAAGTTAGAAGTTTTCTGGGTTTGGCAGGCTATTATCGACGCTTTGTGAAAGGATTTTCTTTGATAGCTACTCCACTTACCAGATTACTTCGAAAAGGAGTTAGATTTGTGTGGACTGATCCGTGTCAAGCTAGTTTTGAGCAGTTGAAAGAGATGTTAACTCAAGCACCTGTTCTCACTTTACCTGTGGAAGATAAACCATATGTGATCTACAGTGATGCTTCACATAGTGGTTTGGGTTGTGTTTTGATGCAAGAGGGTAAAGTGATAGCTTATGCTTCTCGACAGTTGAAGCCACATGAGCTAAACTATCCAACCCATGACTTGGAGTTAGCAGCCATTGTGTTTGCATTGAAGATTTGGCAACATTACTTGTATGGAGAGAAATGTTTTATTTACACTGATCACAAAAGTTTGAAATATTTGGGGGTTCAGAAAGAGCTTAATCTTCGACAGAGACGGTGGTTGGAATTGATTAAAGACTACGATTGTTTGATTGATTATCATCTAGGCAAAGCAAATGTTGTTGCTGATGCCTTGAGTCGGAAGTCTTTAGCAGGTTTGACTGCTTATTCGCTCTCGTTGCTTGTTGAGTTGAGAGCGTTGCATGCTAGCTTTATATCTTGTGATGATGGTGCATTGTTGGCACAATTTCAGCTGAGACCAGTGTTGTTAGATCAGATTAAAGAGGCTCAATTGATTGATGAGAAAATTCAGAAGATTGTTTCAGATTGCCAAAAAGGGGAGAGCCGAGATTTTCTTGTGAAAGGTGATGGGAGCTTATGGTTTAAGAGTAGACTGTGTGTGCCAGATGATATTAGTTTGAGAAGGATTATTTTAGAAGAAGCACATCAATCAGTTTTTGCTATGCATCCGGGCAGTACGAAGATGTATCATGATTTGAGACAGCATTACTGGTGGTATGGTATGAAGAGAGACATTGCAGAGTTTGTATCCAAATGTCTCACATGTCAGAGGGTTAAAGCAGAGCATCAGGTCCCAACAGGGTTGCTTCAACCTTTATCATTGCCTGAGTGGAAATGGGAAAGAGTGACTATGGACTTTGTGTCTGGTTTACCATTGACACAGAGAAAACATGATGCCATTTGGGTGATTGTTGATAGGTTGACTAAGACAGCTCATTTTCTTCCGGTTCGGATGGATTATTCTCTTGAGAGATTGGCTGAGCTGTATATTGGTGAGATTGTGAAATTGCATGGAGTCCCAATTTCTTTAGTGTCTGATCGAGATCCGAGGTTCACATCGAGGTTTTGGAAGAGTTTGCATGGTGCTTTGGGTTCTCGATTACACTTTAGCACTGCTTTCCATCCGCAGACAGATGGGCAGTCAGAGAGAGTGATACAGATTATTGAGGATATGTTGAGAAGCTGTGTCATTGATTTCTCAGGAAGTTGGGACAGATTGTTGCCACTTGTGGAATTTGCTTACAACAACAGTCATCAATCCAGTATTGGTATGGCACCATTTGAGGCATTGTATGGAAGAAGGTGTAGAACACCTTTATGTTGGAATGAGACTGGTGAAGGTAAGTTAATTGGTCCTGATTTGGTTAAAGAGACAAAAGATAAAGTGAAAATAATTCGAGATAGGTTGAAAACAGCTTCAGATCGGCAGAAATCTTATTCGGATTTGAAGAGGAGAGACATTGAGTATAATGTGGGAGATAAAGTATTTTTGAAAGTGTCTCCTTGGAAAAAGATTTTGAGATTTGGTCGAAGAGGGAAGCTGAGTCCTCGTTTCATTGGACCATATGAAGTATTGGAAAGATTGGGACCGGTTGCTTATCGGCTTGCTTTGCCACCAGAGTTAGACAGAATCCATAATGTCTTCCATGTTTCTATGTTGAGGAGGTACAGGTCAGACCCATCTCATGTGTTATCAGTGGAATCTATTGAGGTGAGTCCGGATCTGACTTTTGAAGAAGAACCGGTTGCTATTTTAGCATATGGGATGAAAGAGTTGAGACATAAGAAAGTGCCAATTGTGAAGGTTCTTTGGAAGAGTCATGGTAGAGAAGAATCAACTTGGGAGAATGAGCAAACGATGCTAGAACAATATCCTCAGTTGTTTCAGACTTGATTTCAGGTAATTTCGAGGACGAAATTTCTTTTAGAGGGGGAGAAAGCAGAAATGGTATTGGATGGTTCTCGCTGACTCTCTTAAGTGGGAGGTCAGGGGTTAGATCCAGGGAGGCGACTCCTTAGGGAGCCAAATAAACAAATTCCTGCTGGGTGGGCCGCGAGGGCTGTCCAGTACTGTAGCGATCGCTTGCCTCCTGTGGACTCCGTGCCCAGGTGGTGAAAAGGCCGGGCAGTAAGCCACTAGTGGGCCGGGCAGCCGACCTGGTCGGGGAGGGTCGTTACACTAAAATCTTTTTTATGTCCAGAACTTGGCTCGAGTAAAGAAGCCAAATTATCCTTAGGTACAGAACCTAAAATCTCTTTTAAGTCTAGAACTTAGCTTGGGTTCAGAACCCAAATTATCCTTAGGCCTATAACCTAAAATCTCTTTTAAGTCCAGAACATAGCCCTGGTCCAGAACCCAAATTATCCATAGGTCCAGAACCTAAAATGTCTTTTAAGTCCATAACTTAGCCCGGGTCCCGAACCCAAATTATCCTAAGGTCCATAACCTAAATTCTCTTTTAAGTCTAGAACTTAGCCCGGGTCCAGTACCCAAATTATCCATATGTCCAGAACCTAAAATCTCTTTTAAGTCCAGAACTTAGCCCGGTTCCAGAACCCAAATTATCCTTAGGTCCAGAACCTAAAATCTCTTTTAAGTCCAGAACTTAGCTCAGGTCCATAACGCAAATTATCCTTAGGCACAGAAACTAAAATCTCTTTTAAGTCTAGAACATAGCTCCGGTCCAGAACCCAAATTATCCTTAGGTTAATAACCTAAAATCTGTTTTAAGTCCAGAACTTAGCCCGGGTCTAGAACCCAAATTATCCTTTGGTCCATAACCTAAAATCTCTTTTAAGTCTAGAACTTTGTTCTAGTCCAGAACCCAAATTATTCTTAGGTTTAGAACCTAGAATCTCCTTTAAGTCCAGAACTTAGCTCGGGTCCAGAACCTAAAATCTCTTTTAAGTCCAGAACTTAGCTCGAGTCCTGAACTCAAATAATCCTTAGGCCCAGAACCTAAATCTCTTTTAAGTCCAGAACATAGCCTGGGTCCAGAACCCAAATTATCCTTAGGTTCTGATCCTTAAATCTCTTATAATTCTAGAACTTAGCTCGGGTCTAGAACCCAAAATATCCTTAGGTCCAGAACCTAAAATCTCTTTTAAGTCAAGAACTTAGCCCGGGTCTGGAACCAAAATTATCCTTAGGTCAAGAACCTAAAATATCTTTTAAGTCCAGAACATAGCCCAGGTCCCGAACCCAAATTATCCTTATGTCCATAACCTAAAATATCTTTTAAGTCTAGAACGTAGTCCGGGTCCAGAACCCAAATTATCCTTAGGTTTATAACCTAAAGTCTCTTTTACGTTTAGAACTTATCCCGGGTCCAGAACCATAATTATCTTAAGGTCCATAACCTAAAATCTCTTCTAAGTCCAGAACTTAGTCCGAGTCCAGAACCCAAATTATCCTTATTTCCATTACCTAAAATATCTTTTAAGCCTAGAACTTAGCGCGGGTCTAAAACCCAAATTATCCATATGTCCAGAACCTAAAATCTCTTTTAAGTCCAGAACTTAACCCAGGTCCAAAATCTAAAATCTCTTTTAAGTCTAGAACTTAGGTCGGGTCTAAAACCCAAATTATCCTTAGGTCCAAAACCTAAAATCTCTTTTAAGTACAGAACTTAGCGCGGATCCAGAACCCAAAGTATCCATAGGTCCAGAACCTAATATCTCTTTTAAGTCCAGAACTTAGCCCGGGTCCAGAACCCGAATTATCCTTAGGTCCAGAACCTAAAATTTCTTTTATGTCCAGAACTTAGCGCAGGTTTAGAGCCCAAATTATATTTAGGTCCTGAACCTAAAATCTCTTTTATGTCAAGAACTTAGCTCGGGTCCAGAACCTAAAATCTCTTTTAAGCCTAGAACTTAGCTCGAGTTCAGAAAACAAATTATCCTTAGGCCCATAACCTAAAATTTCTTTTAATTCCAAAACTTAGTCAAGGTCCAGAACCCAAATTATCAATAGGTCGAAAACCTAAAATCTCTTTTATGTCCAAAACTTCGCCCGGCTCCATAAACCAAATTCTCTTTAGGTCCATAACCTAAAATCTCTTTTAAGTCATGAACATAGCTCGGGTCCAGAACCCAAATTATCCTTAGGTCCAGAAATTAAAATCTCTTTTAAGTCACAACTTAGCTTGGGTCCAAAACCCAAATTAACCTTAGGTCCAGAATCTAAAATCTCTTTTAAGTCTGGAACTTAGCTCAGGTTCAGAACCCAAATTATCCTTAGGTCAAAAACCTAAAATTTCTTTTAAGTCCAGAACTTAGCCAAGGTCCAGAACCCAAATTATCCATAGGTCCAGAACCTAAAATCTCTTTTAAGTCCAGAACTTAGCCCGGGTCCAGAACCCAAATTATCCTTAGGTCCAAAACCTAAAATCTCTTTTAAGTGCAGAACTTAGCTTGGGTCCAAAACCCAAATTATCATTATGTCCAGAAACTAAAATCTCTTTTAAGTCAGAACTTGGCTTGGGTTCAGAACCCAAATTATCCTTACGTCCATAACCTAAAATTTTTTTAAGTCAAGAACTTAGCGTGGGTCTAGAACCCAAATTATCCTTAGGTCCAAAACCTAAAATCTCTTTTAAGTCCAGAACTTAACTCAGGTCCATAACGCAAATTATCCTTAGGCCTAGAAACTAAAATCTCTTTTAAGTCTAGAACTTAGCTCCGGTCCAGAACCTAGATTATCCTTAGGTTAATAACATAAAATCTGTTTTAAGTCCAGAACTTAGCCCGGGTCTAGAACCCAAATTATCCTTAGATCCAGAACCAAAATACTCTTTTAAGTCTAGAACTTATCTCTGGTCCAGAACCCAAATTATTCTTAGGTTTAGAACCTAGAATCTCTTTTAAGTCCAGAACTTAGCTCGGGTCCAGAACCAAAATTATCCTAAGGTCCAGAACCTAAAATCTCTTTTAAGTCCAAAACTTAGCTCGAGTCCTGAACCCAAATAATCCTTAGGCCCAGAACCTAAATCTCTTTTAAGTCCACAACTTAGCCCGGGTCCAGAACCTAAATTATCCTTAAGTCCAGAACCTAAAATCTCTTTAAGTATGGAACTTAGCTCGGGTCTAGAACCCAAATTATCCTTAGGTCCAGAACCTAAAATTTCTTTTAAGTACAGAACTTAGCGCGGGTCCAGAACCCAAATTATCCATAGGTCCAGGACCTAAAATCTCTTTTAAGTCCAGAACTTAGCCCGGGTCCAGGTCCAGAACCTAAAATCTCTTTTATGTCCAGAACTTGGCTCGGGTCTAGAACCCAAATTATCCTTAGGTAAAGAACCTAAAATCTATTTTAAGTCTAGAACTTAGCTCGGGTTTAGAACCCAAATTATTCTTAGGTCCATAACCTAAAATCTCTTTTAAGTCCAGAACTTAACCCTGGTCCAGAACCCAAATTATCCATAGGTCCAGAACCTAAAATGTCTTTTAAGTCCAGAACTTAGCCTGGGTCCATAACCGAAATTATCCTTAGGTGCAGAACCTAAAATCTCTTTTAAGTCCAGAACATAGCCCGGGTCCCGAACCCAAATTATCCTAAGGTCCATAACCTAAAATATCTTTTTAGTCTAGAACGTAGCCCGGGTCCGGTACCCAAATTATCCTTAGGTCCACAACATAAAATCTCTTTTAAGTCCGAAATTTAGCTCAGGTCCAGAACCCAAAATATCCTTAGGTCCAGAACTTAAAATCTCTTTTAAGTCCAGAATAAAGCCCGGGTCCAGAAACAAAATTATCCTTAGGTCCAAAACCTAAAATCTCTTTTACGTTCAGAACTTATCCCGGGTCCAGAACCCAAATTATCCTTAGGTCCAGAACCTAAAATTTCTTTTATGTACAGAGCTTAGCGCAGGTTCAGAGCCCAAATTATATTTAGGTCCAGAACCTAAAATCTCTTTTATGTCCAGGACTTAGCTCGGGTCAAGAACCTAAATTATCCTGAGGTCCAGGACCTAAAATCTCTTTTAAGTCTAGAACTTAGCTCGGGTTCAGAACCCATATTATCCTTAGGCCCATAACCTAAAATTTCTTTTAATTCCAGAGCTTAGTCAAGGTCCAGAACCCAAATTATCCATAGGTCCAGAACCTAAAATCTCTTTTAAGTCCAGAACTTAGCCCAGGTCCAGAAACCAAATTCTCTTTAGGTCCATAACCTAAAACCTCTTTTAAGTACAGAACTTATCTTGGGTCCAGAACCCAAATTATCCTTAGGTCCAGAACCTAAAATCTCTTTTAAGTCAGAATTTGGCCCGGGTCCAGAACCCAAATTATCCTTAGGTCCAGAACATAAAATCTCTTTTAAGTCTAGAACTTAGCTCAGGTTCAGAACCCAAATTATCCTTAGGTCAAAAACCTAAAATTTTTTTTAAGTCCAAAACTTAACCAAGATCCAGAACCCAAATTATCCATAGGTCCAGAACCTAAAATCTTTTTTATGTCCAGAACTTAGCCCGGGTCCATAACCCATGTTATCCGTAGGTCCAGAACCTAAAATCTCTTTTAAGTGCAGAACTTAGTTTGGGTCCAGAACCCAAATTATCCTTAGGTCCATAAACTAAAATCTCTTTTAAGTCAGAACTTGGCCTGGGTTCAGAACCCAAATTATCCTTACGTCCATATCCTAAAATTTTTTTAAGTCAAGAACATAGCGTGGGTCCAGAACCCAAATTATCCTTAGGTCCAGAACCTAAAATCTCTTTCAAGTCCAGTACTTAGCTCAGGTCCAGAACGCAAATTATCCTTAGGTCTAGAACCTAAAATCTCTTTTAAGTCTAGAACTTAGCTTCGGTCCAGAACCCAAATTATCCTTAGGTCCATAACCTAAAATCTATTTTAAGTCCGGAACATAGGCCGGGTCTAGAACCCAAATTATCCTTTGTTCCAGAACCTAAAATCTCTTTTAAGTATAGAACTTAGCTCTGGTCCAGAACCCAAATTATTTTTAGGTTTAGAACTTAGAATCTCTTTTAAGTCCATAACTTAGCTCGGGTCCAGAACCCAAATTATCCAAATGTCCATAACCTAAAATCTCTTTTAAGTCCAAAACTTAGCTCGAGTTTAGAACCCAAATAATCCTTAGGCCCTGAACCTAAATCTCTTTTAAGTCCAGAACTTAGCCCGGGTCTAGAACCCAAATTATCCTTATGTCCTGATCCTCAAAACTCTTTTAATTCTAGAACTTAGATCGGGTCTAGAACCCAAATTATCCTTAGGTCCAGAACCTAAAATCTTTTTTAATTCCAGAACTTAGCCCGGGTCTAGAACCAAAATTATTCTTAGGTGAAGAACCTAAAATATCTTTTAAGTCCAAAACATAGCCCGGGTCCCGAACCCAAATTATCCTTAGGTCCATAACCTAAAATATTTTTTAAGTCTAGAACGTAGTCCAGGTCCAGAACCCAAATTTTCCTTAGGTCTAGAACCTAAAATCGCTTTTAATTCCAACACTTAGCTCGTGTACAGAACCCAAATTATCCTTAGGTCCAGAAACTAAAATCTCTTTAAAGTCCAGAACTTAGCTCGGGTCCAGAACCCATATTATCCTTAGCTCCAGAACCTAAAATCTCTTTTAAGTCCATAACTTAGCGCGGGTCCAGAACCCAAATTATCCATAGGTCTAGAACCTAAAATCTCTTTTAAGTCCAGAACTTAGCCCGGGTCCAGAACCCAAATTATCCTTAGGTCCAGAACCTAAAATTTCTTTTATGTCCAGAACTTAGCGCAGGTTCAGAGCCCAAATTATATTTAGGACCATAACCTAAAATCTCTTTTATGTCCAGAATTTAGCTCGGGTCCAGAACCTAAATTATCCTTAAGTCCAGAACCTAAAATCTCCTTTAAGTCTAGAACTTAGCTCGGGTTCAGAACCCAAATTATCCTTAGGCCCATAACCTTAAATTTCTTTTAATTCTTGAACTTAGTCCAGGTCCAGAACCCAAATTATCCATAAGTCCAGAACCTAAAATCTCTTTTAAGTCCAGAACTTAGCCCGGGTCCAGAATCCAAATTCTCTTTAGGTCCATAACCTAAAATTTCTTTTAAGTCAAGAACTTAGTGCGGGTCCAGAACCTAAATTATCCTTAGGTCCAGAACCTAAAATCTCTTTTAAGTCTAGAACTTAGCTCCAGTCCAGAACCCAAATTATCCTTACGTCCATAATCTAAAATTTCTTTTAAGTCCAGAACTTAGCTCTGGTCCAGAACCCAAATTATTCTTAGGTTTAGAAGCTAGAATCTCTTTTAAGTCCATAACTTAGCTCGGGTGCAGAACCCAAATTATCCTAAGGTCAAGAACCTAAAATCTCTTTTAAGTCCAGAACTTAGCTCAGGTCCAGAACCCAAATAATCCTTAGGCCCAGAACCTAAAATCTCTTTTAAGTCCAGAACTTAGCCCGGGTCTAGAACCCAAATTATCCTTAGGTCATGATCGTCAAATCTCTTTTAATTCTAGAACTTAGCTCGGGCCTAGAACCCAAATTATAATTAGGTCCAGAACCTAAAATCTCTTTTAAGTCCAGAACTTAGCCCGTGTCCAGAACTCAAATTATCCTTACGTCAAGAACCTAAAATATCTTTTAAGTCTAGAACATAGCCCGGGTCCCGAACCGAAATTATCCGTAGGTCCATAACCTAAAATATCTTTTAAGTCTAGAACTTAGCCCGGGTCCAGAATCCAAATTATCCTTAGGTCCAGAACCTAAAATCACTTTAAAGTCCAAAACTTAGCTTGGATCCAGAACAAAAAAATATCCTTAGGTCCAGAAACTAAAATCTCTTTTAATTCCAGAACTTAGCTCGGGTCTAGAACCCAAATTATCCTTTAGACGAGAACCTAAAATCTCTATTAAGTCTAGAACTTAGCCCGGGTCAAGAACCCAAATTATCCTTAAGTCCAGAACCTAAAATCTCTTTCAAGTCTAGAACTTAGCTCGGGTCCAAAATCCAAATTATCCTTAGGTCCAGAACCTAAAATCTCTTTTAAGTGCAGAACTTAGCGCCGGTCCAGAACCCAAATGATCCATAGGTCCAGAACCTAAAATCTCTTTTAAGTCCAGAACTTAGTGCGGGTCCAGAACCCAAATTATCCTTAGGTCCAGAACCTAAAATCTCTTTTAAGGCCATAACTTAGCTCGAGTCCAAAACCTAAAATATCCTTTGGCCCAGAAACTAAAATCTCTTTTAAGTCCAGAACTTAGCTCGGGTCCAGAACCCAATATTTTCCTTAGGTCCAGAATCTAAAATCTCTGTTATGTCCAGAGCTTGGCTTGGGTCTAGGACCAAAACTATCCTTAGGTCGAGAACCTAAAATCTCTTTTAAGTCTAGAAGTTAGCTCGGGTCCAGAACCCAAATTATCCTTAGGTCCAGAACCTAAAATGTCTTTTAAGTCTAGAACTTAGCTTAAGTCCGGAACCCAAATTATCCTTAGGTTCAGAACCTAAAATCTCTTTTAAGTAATGAACTTAGCACAGGTCCAGATCCCAAATTATCTATAAGTCCAGGACCTAAAATCTCTTTTATGTAAAGAACTTAGCCCGGGTCCGGAACCCAAATTATCCTTAGGTCCAGAACCTAAAATTTCTATTATGTCTAGAACTTAGCGCAGGTCCAGAACCCAAATTATACTTAGGTCCAGAACCTAAAATCTCTTTTATGTCCACAACTTAGCTCGGGTCCAGTACTTAAATTATCCTTAGGTCCTGAACCTAAAATCTCTTTTAAGTCCAGAACTTAGCATGGGTCTAGAACCCAAATTATCCATAGGTCCAGAACCTAAAATCTCTTTTAAGTCCAGAACTTAGCCCGGGTCTAGATACCAAATTATCCTTAGGTCCTGAACCTAAAATCTCTTTTAAGTCCAGAACATAGCCCGGGTCCCGAACCCAAATTATCCTTAGGTCTATAACCTAAAATATCTTTTAAGTCTAGAACTTATCACGACTCAAGTACCGAAATTATCCTTAGGTCAAGAACATAAAATGTCTTTTAAGTCTAAAACTTTGCTTGGGTCCAGAACCCGAATTATCCTTACGTCCAAAACCTAAAATCTCTTTTAAGTCCAGAACATAGCTCGGATCCAGAAGCCAAATTATCCTTAGCTCTAGAACTTAGCCCTGGTCCATAACCCAAATTATCCTTAGTTCCTGTTCCCAAAATCTCTTTTAAGTCTAGAACATAGCTCGGGTCCAGAACCTAAATTATCCTTAGGTCCAGAACCTTATATATCTTTTAAATCTCACTTAGCTTAGGTCCATAACCCAAAATTATCCTTAGGTCTAGAACATAAAATCTCTTTTAAGACTAGAACTTAGCTCCGGTCTAGAAGCCAAATTATCCTTTGGTCAATAACCTAAAATCTCTTTTAAGTTTAGAACATAACCCGAATTATCCTTAGGTCGAGAACCTAAAATCTCTTTTTAGTACAAAATTTAGCTCGGGTTTAGAACCCAAATTATCCTTAGGTGCAGACCTAAAATCACTTTTAAGTGCAGAACATAACTCGGGCCCAGAATCCAAATTATCCTTAGGTCCAGTACCTAAAATCTCTTATAAATCTCACTTAACTCGGGTCCTGAACCCAAATTATCCTTAGGTCCAGAAACTAAAATCTCTTTTAAGTCCAGAACTTAGCTCGGGTCCAGAACCCAAATTATCCTTAGCTCCAGAACCTAAAATCTCTTTTAATTCCAGAACTTAGAGCGGGTCCAGAACCCAAATTATCCATAGGTCTAGAACCTAAAATCTCTTTTAAGTCCAGAACTTAGCTCGGGTCCAGAACCCAAATTATCCTTAGGTCCAGAACCTAAAATTTCTTTTATGTCCAGAACTTAGCGCAGGTTCAGAGCCCGAATTATATTTAGGTCCAAAACCTAAAATCTCTGTTATGTCCAGAACTTAGCTCGGGTCTAGAACCTAAATTATCCTTAGGTCCAGAACCTAAAATCTCCTTTAAGTCTAGAACTTAGCTCGGGTTCAAAACCCAAATTATCCTTAGGCCCATAACCTAAAATTTCTTTTAATTCCTGAACTTAGTCCAGGTCCAGAACCCAAATTATCCATAGGTCCAGAGCCTAAAATCTCTTTTAAGTCCAGAACTTAGCCCGGGTCCAGAACTCAAATTCTCTTTAGGTCCATAACCTAAAATTTCTTTTTAGTCAAGAACTTAGTGCGGTTTCAGAACCCAAATTATCCTTAGGTCCAGAACCTAAAATCTCTTTTAAGTCCAGAACTTAGCTCGGGTCCAGAACCCAAATTCTCCTTAGGTCCAGAGCCTAAAATCTCTTTTAAGTCTAGAACTTAGCTCCAGTCCAGAACCCATATTATCCTTAGGTCCATAACCTAAAATCTGTTTAAGTCCAGAACTTAGCCTGATTCCAGAACCCAAATTATCCTTACGTCCAAAATCTAAAATTTCTTTTAAGTCCAGAACTTAGCTCTGGTCCAGAACCCAAATTATTCTTAGGTTTAGAACCTAGAATCTCTTTTAAGTCCATAACTTAGCTCGAGTCCAGAACCCAAATTATCCTAAGGTCCAGAACCTAAAATCTCTTTTAAGTCCAGAACTTAGCTCAGGTTCAGAACCCAAATAATCCTTAGGCCCAAAACCTAAAATCTCTTTTAAGTCAAGAACTTAGCCTGGGTCCAGAATGTAACACCCCCACATCCAATACATGCACACTACATACACCACAATGTAGTATACCTGCATCGAATATAGGAATGCTACGGATTTTCTTAACATTCAAAACATTTTCAATGATACTATAATCTTTCTCATTATACATAATAGAAAAAAATAAGTGATTAACCTGTAATATAAAACAAAATAGGTATAAACATATTTACTTAATACGCAGCGGAATTTACAGATTTGTTACATATATAAAAGCTTTTAAATTCATATTTACATTATAAACAATAATTTAAAAATATAAATAAATTATACATGATTGGCAGTTCTTCTCTGATCTTTAAGTTCCAAAGTAATCTCTTCAATGTCTACTCTCACTCGGTCTCGATGAACTTTCAGGTTCAACTCTATCACCTGCGCGATCAACACTATCGCGCTAAGCCAACGGCTTAGTAAGACAAAACATGCTAACATTATGCTTGTATGCTATGCAATGTCACACATTCCATTAATATCAACATCATAAGTGAAGAGCTAACATCAAACCTTTGCCTTTCACAAATCATAATCATATAAGCATATCACATCTCAAAGTCCTTTCATGAATTTCATTATTCAATTATTTTACCATCAATGAATCACATATAAACAAAGACAAGCATGGGCCCAAAACACACTAATATGCCATTCAATTTTCAGAGTTAATGCTTTGGTTTTATCACATTTATCATTATCACATATACCCAACTAGGCTTCAAGGATTAGGTTCAACCAAGCTTCAAGGGGAACAAAGCATGATAAGTCTCAACCCAACTTGGCTTCAAGAACCAAACCCAACCTAGCTTCAAGGGTTGTAACATCTCAATTAGGCTTCAAGGACTAGACCCAACCAAGCTTCAAGGGGAGTAAAACATGTTAAACTTCAACCCAACTTGGCTTCAAGGATCAAGCCCAACCTAACTTCAGGAGATTGTTACTATCATTAGGCATGCCACAAACAACAAACTCTGAAAATGGAATAACACAATAGCCACACAACTCATTTATAATTTGTTATCAATTTCATTCTCAAACGAATCAACATAGCCAATCACAATGGCTCTATATTCCATTTCATCTCAATTCACATCATAGCATGTAATATCCCAAGGTACACCCTAAAAGTTTTGGAATAATTATTGTGGTATTTGGATTTAAGGAGTATGTTTAATGGAAGGAGAAAAAAAGTGAAGATATATATAACATATATAAGTTAAACTAATGAAAGTCAAAAGAAGATAAATGAATTAATTTAATACCCGATTTTGGTGTACATTGGAATGGTAGTTGTGAGAAGATATGTTGGTAAAATATGTAAGGAAAATATTATAAGAAATAGGTGTATATGAGGGATGATATATATTTATGTGGTATTTGAAAAATATGGAAAATATAAAGGAAATATAAAAGAGATATACATATACCAACATATATATTACATATACATAATGTATAAAGTGGTGTAGGAAAAGTAAGTTTATATAATTAATTAATTAATTAATAATAATAATAATAATAATAATAATAATAATAATAATAATAATAAAAGAAAAAGAAGATATTTATTTTGGTTATGTATGAAATTACTAAAAAGGGCAAGTAAGTGAAAGGGAGTTTAATTGTATAGAAGAGGGTATTTAGGTAATTTTCTTTTTAAATTGCTTGGTGGAGGTTTAAAGAGAGGGGAAATTTGACTTTGTTTCTTTTGTCTCTTTCATTTTTCTTCTTTTCTTTTGGGGTGGCCGGGTATCACTTAGTCAAGAGAGCAAGAAGTTGTTTTGAGTTCCAAGTTTCAAATTGAAGGAAGATTTCAAGGAAACAAGTTAGAAATTCAAGAAGTTTATCATTTTTGGTAAGTTTTCTCTTGATTTCTCTTGTTCTATTTGGAATTTTGTTTGAGTTTGATGGAGTGTGTTTGTGTATGGTGTGTGTAAAAGTGTTGAAATGGAATTAAAGATAAGAAGTTAGGTTGGTGTTGGTGATGGAAGAGTAAGAGTTGTGTTTAGTGAAATTTTTCCTGTTTTACAATTAGTAAAAGCTGTGACTTGTATGATTTTTAATTAATTATAGAAAAATTTTATTGAAGTGAATTTTTCATATGTTGTGCCTCTATGAGTCTAGAATGACTGAAAAATATGTTGATTCGATTTTGGAATGGTTATGATTTTGGAAAGATTATTTTTTCTTAGACCTGTTCCAGCAGGTACCTTAACTGAGACAGCTATTTTTCGGGATTTTTAATAAAATGTAAAAAAATCATATCTAATTGAATTTTGGATATGTTTTTGCTTAGTGAGTCTAGTATTTGAGAAAAATAATTTGGAACCACGTTGATTGAATTTGATTTATGGAATTCACAAAGTTCAGAACTGCTGCCAGGATGCAGGGCAATTGGGGCAGTCTGTTTAGGTGAACTATTTCACCAAGATTTTGTGTTCAGTTTGATATGAAATTTTAAAGGAATGATTTTAAGATGTAAAACTAAATTCTGTAAAAATTTTAGAATTTTTAGTCAAGTAGATTATTTTATACAATTTTTCAAAATAAGGATAAAATGGAGTCTAAAACTAGAATGTACTATTCATATGGTCATTTTGCTAATATTCCTTTTGGATTAGGTTGTGAAGAGGTTGAATTGCCCTAACCTAAGTGTTGAGGATTCTTTGAAGAGTAAGTGTATAGATTGGTGTGAGTTGGTTTTAAGGTAAGTACAAACTACATTATTGCATAAATGCATATGACTTTGAGACTTGATACACATTTGGTTGTAAATGTGTTAGGAAATGTAATGCATTGTTGATGTATATTAATAATGTTATGTTTGGTATAATATGAATGTTGTGATGAGTATGTAAAATGTGTGTTAATGCCATTGATTATATACATTTGAATTGATTAAGGTGATTTGAGATCATATGAGATATGAGGCCATGGTTGTTGGCTATGATAATGCAAATGAAATATATAATTGAGGCATGGTTGTCTAATTAATTATGAGAAATGAAATGAAAAGAGATTGATAAAGAGATAAATGAAATGATTGTGTGCCTAATGTGTTAATTCAATTTTCAGAGTTCTGTTTTTGGCGGCATGCCTATGAATCACTGGATAGGTGAAATGACCGGGTCGTAAGCCGATTCCAGTTGGAAAATGTGAAATGTGATGTTTTTGGGGTGAAATGACAGGGTCGTAAACCTCAAAAACAAATTATTGAAACTAGATTGAGTGAAATGACTGGGTCGTAAACTCAAATCTAGTTGAATATCCAGGGATAAATGTATTGATGATTATGATTATAGACCAAAATAGTAACTCTGAACTTTGAATAGCATATTATTGTCTTTTGGGCCCATGCTTGTCTTTGTTTAAATGTGATTCATGAAATGTGAAATGAATGAATAATGAGACCAATGATTATTTTTGTTTAAATGTGAATTATGGAATAAGATGTAATGTTATGAGATATATGATGATAATTATAAAATGAGATGATTACAATGTATAAGTAAATTATTGAAGGTGAATGTGGATTGAAAAATTATGTTGAATGATGAGATCTGAAGGTACTACATGAAAATACAATATGATGTATAATATGGATGTGGTTGTGGACATTGTGAGTATTATTTTATGAATTTTTTAATAAGTCATGGAATTGTGGGTTGTATTAATGAAATACGTGCATATGTATATAATTATGAGATTAGTAGAAATATATATAAGGTGTAATTGAAATGGGAAAATATGATAAGAAAATAATAATATATGAAGTTAACATATAAGTATGATTGTCTGTTATGTATGTTTATAATATTTATTTGTACTACTAAGCTTTCGGGCTTAGCGCGGTTGTATATATCGCGCAGGTGAGTAGGTGGTTGATCTGGAAGTCAAACTGTTATGCCACGAGTAGGGTAAGAGTATTTCGAGACCAACTAGAAGGTGATGCATACATGTATAATTTCATTATGTTGTATTTCTGACAAGAATGTATTCATATGTATAAATGAAATTTTGGTAAAGACAAAATTATCATATATATATATAAGATTATTGAAAGTATGTGATAATAATAAACCTCTACTTATTTTGTACTAGAAGTGTAAATCCTTTTTGCAGGTTGTAGTTGAGGTTATAAGGGGGATTTATTGGGAGTGTACTGAGAATGATTTTGTTTGCATTGGTTTGTGTAAAATGTTTTTTTTTTAAATCAGGAAAAAACCAGTTTTGTCGACACTTGGGACTCAATTTTTAGGCGAAACTATGGCAAAATTTCTATAAAACCGGAACTAAAATTCGAATTAAGTAAAATTGGTAGCAACATTAGGATATTGTGGCGCCTCTACTCGGCTTACACATGTAGGCTGGGAAGGGGTGTTACAATTTTTGGTATCAGAGCTTTGGTTTGAGATTCTCGGCCTAAATAAAATTAAAAAGAGAAGTTTTGAAAATCTTAAAGAGAATTAAAAAGAAAAGTTTGAAATGAAATTTGTAATAAATGCATATGCATTAACACCTAGGTTGGTCTCGGATGTGGCATTATGTGAATTGTAATGTATTTGATGTCACGACCCAATTTGTACATATGTACAGTACATCCATGTACAGTACATCCATGTACAGTAAGAGGAGCCATCCCGAGTAATCACCAAAGAACACGAAGTGAAAGGAAGCTCTATAGGACAAAAAGGACCTAACTGAAAAGATTGTAACAGTTTTGGGGAGGTGACTGTAATTTCAAAAAGTTTTGGGGAGGTAACTATAATTTCCAAAAGTTGTACTGGAGGTTCTTAATAGTGCATATAACAGACTCCAGAAATGGAAAGTAGAGAAAAATTGGGTCGAAATGGAAAACCACGGTTTTTCCCGAAAACGCATAGTTTGAGAGATACAGTGGATTCTTGACCAAGGGTATTTTTGTCATTCTTGTGATAATAATATATACACTGGAAAACAAGACACGTAAAGGTATCCGAAGTAAACGGAAGGACTCCGCAGTGATCGATGTTGAAGAACGAACCTAAGTGGAGACCCGAATCACGTAAGGACCTAAAGGGAATTTTTACAAAAGTCAAGGGCATGAGCGTAATTTTTATAAATTAGCTCAAAATCAAGAATGAATGTCGGAAATGGAAACGAGAGGTTGAAAGGAGGAGAACGGTATATTTTACGCGTCGTAAAACCACCCGGGTACGAAGAAAAGGCAAAACCTTCCATTGAAGGGTATTTTGGTCTTTTCACTTCCACCCATTTTCTAGAAAAGGGACACATGGCATAGTAATTTTCTAGAAAAGGACACATGGCAAAATCTTGTTTAAAGACACTTTTGGGTTGGATTAATCTTAACCCTCCATATGGCACCATCCTAGTTAAGATACTTTTGTGGTGGTTACATCTTAACCCTCCAAAATGAAATTAATTAAATAAATGGAAAATGGAAAAATATAAAAAGGGAGAGAAGGATGATTAAAGAATTAAGGACACATTTTTTCTCCATTTTTGAGAGGTATGGCCGAAATTCTCTCCATCAAAAAAGGGAAGGAATTTTTCAAGTGTTCAAGTTGATTTTTGGAAGGAAAAGCTTAATTTTAAGGTAAGGATTCCAATTCTAGCTTTAGTTTATTCATTTGATTGATAGTTTTCAAGTTATCAATGAAAGAAAAGTTATGAAAATTATAGGAAATCAAAGGGATAAAGAAGAATAAGGGAAGAAAGAATAGGACAAGCAAGGAACAAAGCAAATAAACAAGGTTTGGTACTTAAATCATTGCCCTTTTCAATTAATTCACATATTTTGCATTATGGGACTTTTGAAATGGTTTTAAAATAATGTTATTTTGTGTGGTAAATATGTGGGAAAGTGCTCTTGAACCATTTGTAATCAATTGATTGTGAAAAGAATGAAAACAAAACAAACTAGCTAAACTTTGCTCAATTATCCATAAACTTTGATGAACTTTTAATCACTCCTTTGGTTTGATTTTTGGAAGAGGGACCCTTAGTCCTTCAATGGAATCACAAAAGGATTCTAAAAATCAATTTTGCAAGAAAAAAATGAATTTCCCTCAAGTTTGGAAAATTGGTCCGAATGGTCCCTTTTGGGCACCATTCTGCAGCTTTCATTTTGGGCAGTCCGTTGAAGGGGCAAACGAAAGAATTTTTCGACGAAATTTTACATGCATTTAGTTAACTTATGAAAGTGTTTTCCTGCAAAAATTCAGCCAAAAATAAGTTTTTTTACTTGGTCAAAACCGTTGCCAAAGTTGACTGATTTTCAGCAGTAAAAACAGATTTTACCATTTAGTTGTCGCGCGCTATTGCGTTGCCGATTTTACGCGCCGCGCTACTATTCCTTTGGTCATTTTTCTTTATGTGTTAAAACTTGAATATTATGATATGGATTGATGTTAAATCATATAAAATGACATGAAGGAGAATTGGAAATGATCAGAAAGGCATCATGACAAGCTATTCCGACAATACATGCATTATGGACAAATCATGGCTTATTGAATATCATGATCAAAGTAATTTAATAAATTATTTATGCTCTACTTGGTTATGACAGAACCCTTGAGATAAGGGTATGATGCATCATACTATTATTGCAGTACTGCTTATGACATGATATGATGTACCGGCTGAAGGCCGATGATTACAATGATATGATCAATGATGCAATGATAATGGCCATTGGCACATGTGCAAGAATTATGATGAAAGATAATGAAATATGATCATGATGAGATATGTTTATCATGACCCTTCCTTATCCGCTGACGTTCTGTTAAACCAGTAGAGCAACCAAAATGATAAAAGCAAGAGAAATGATTTAAATTCAAATTATTCAGTCAAGCCTTTTTACCATCTGTGTTTTGTATTGATTCCTTTCAAGTATTTAAAGTATATAAATGTATGTTCAAATCATTCTTTCATTTTATTATTTTATTGCAATGATTTAAGTACCCACTAAGCAATTGCTTAGCGAGTTTAGTTTCCCTCTAAACTCGTAGGTTAAACGAGGAGACGATATTGCAGCATGTCCTGCGCAGCTGGCCTTGACTACTACTTTGGGTAGGAGTTTGGATATGATTGATTGTAGCAATATGGCATGTACATAAGCTTGTATGATCTAGCAAATAAATGTATAATAATGAAAAGCTAGAACACGTACACTGCTAGTAATCTAATAAATCTTATTTTGGTTTAGCACTTATGTATGCAAGTATAGAAGTGTGAATTCTTCTTGCAGGATTGTAGTTGAGGTTATAAGGGTGGATTATTGGGAGTGTACTTGAGTTGAATTGTGAAACAAAATGTTTTTCAAAAATTAAAGAATCAGTTTTGGCGACACTTGGGACCTCCATTTTTAGGGGAGGTTATGGCAAAATTTTTTTTAAAATCTACACTTAAAATTGGCTAAGTAAAATATTAAGACACAACCACCATGAGTTAACAGTCCATCTTGGTCTATAAACATAGGCTAAGATGGGGTGTTACATTTAGTGGTATCAGAGCACCGGTTTAGCCGGTCCTGGAAAATTCAACATAGGAGGATACACATTTTATGTTGGGAGTGGCCATTACCAATGTAAAATGGGATATCCTATAGCAGATAAGAAATGAGAGCATATATCATTTAGGTACAAAATGTCGGTATAGTAGAAAGAATATTATAAATACATAAGTATATAAGGTACATGTGATAAAGGAAAATCTAATAGTGCTTACGTACATGCCATATAGGAAAGTTAATGTGTTGAGTCAAGCCAGCTGCTAATTCTTATCACGATATATGTATACTGTATAAAGTTGCAAGAGGCAGAATCACAAAGAGTTATAGATCAAGAGAAGGAATCACACGCTTTCGTACCCATAAATGTAGAAATGGGTCTCGGACTTATGCCACGACCCGCAACGGTGGCTGTGGAAGGCGCCGAAGTTTATTTAAGATAGATGATAGTACCACTGCAATAAACGGCAAGAATGGTACATGTTGCGACCAAAAGAGAAAGGAAGTCCCCAATTGAGAAGTTAAGGAAATATGGGGCTAAAGAATTTAAGACTAGTAGGGAAGAAGGATTTGAAGAAGTTGAGTACTGTTTGGACAGTACCAGTAGGGCATTGGAACAACTGAGATGCACACCAGATAAAAGATTCAATTATGCCATGTCCCTTTTGGTAGAAGAAACATATACTTGGTAAAACATACTTAAACGCAAGGAGAAATGAGTCTATATATCTACAGCAAGGAAGAACGACAGTATCTGAGTATGATAGAGAGATCACCCGCCTCAGTAAGTATGCAAAGAAAATGATAGAAACAAAGCAAGAAAGACGTCAAAGGTTTTGGAAGGATTAAATAATGGAATTAAAGTACAATTAGTAGTCATGGACGTGTTTGAATTTTCAAGATTAGTTGTGAAAGTTTTAGGTATTGAGAGAGTATACATGGATTAGAGAAGTAGACACCAACGCATGCAACAAAAGAGAGTACAAACTTAAAGCTTAGGAAGATTTCGAGAAGTTTAGAAGTGAAGATAGTTTTGCATAGTAAAGCCGGCGATCGCAAAGCCAAGGATCCGGCCGAGGTTCAAGACGCCAGACATCTGTAGCTAGTACATCGGGATCCTTATAAGGGGGTTCCAGGAGAAGGTTAGATAGGCGTATATGAATGTAAAAATGAAAATGTTTATAAGAAAATGAAATTTGAAGAATGGAATAAAAAGAGGAACAAAATAAGAGGATAAAAGAAAAGTACGTAAAATGTTATGACCAGACGGTAAGAGATAAAATAGATAGATCTTAGATAACAAAGATGAGTGAACAGAAATAAGTATATGAGAAATTCTCATGTTCGACCATTAGAGAATATGTACAGTAACCCCATGTACAATATTCATAAGCAGATGAAGTAAGCAAACTAAGAAGGTACTGCTGACCCGATACTGTCGTATTGAAATTTAGCAGGAAACCGGAGTTAAACGTGCTCGACCAATGATGATGGGTGACCATTCCGTGAAGTCTTAATAAGGTAGGTGACGGACCATATGAGTAGAAACTAGATGAAATCTAATCAAAACACTGTATTGCGATTTTTCCTGAAAATGCCCCAATGTAATCATCAAAATTAAGAAATTATAAGAAGAGGATATATGAGATTTATGAATTCAGTCAATGATGGAAAAAAAAAAGAAAGAAGAGAAAGAGAGAAATTAAGAACCAGAGAGGTAGAAAGTGCAGAATTAAAATTAGATCAAAAAGGAAAGAATGAAAGTAATAACAACCCAAGGACTAGGTAAAGGAAAAAGAAAAAAATAACAATTCAAAAATTACTGGAGGATTGGAAAGAAATATAGATTTGAAGGATATATTACTCCTCTATGCAAACACTGTGGATGAAAATATAAGAGTGAATGCTAGGATTTAACAGATGGATGCTGGGAATGCGGGGCACTAGATCATGTTAGGGTAAACTGCCAGAAAGACAAGTGAATGCAACCGCACCGACAGAAAAATCATGACCTGCTTTTGGCCGAGGCCTAAGCAGGGGAAAGGAAAGTGATTCAAATTTTCAAAGAGCACAATCAGAGACCAGTGACTAGCTCAATTCAAGTACACCAGCCAGAGCCTACGCAATGAAAACATAGAAGAATTACTAGTAGGATATGTTAAGTTTGAAACATTAGTTATAAATCCGATAAGAGACGAGGTAGTTACACACAAGTGATTAAAGAATGTTCTATAGAGTTACATGAAAATGCATTTCCAGAAAATTTAATAGAGTTACCATTCCGAGAATTTGACATAATGTTGGTATTGGATTGGCTAACAAGGCATAAAACAGTGGTCGATGATAAGAAGAAAGAGAGTAACACTTCATACTTCCCACAAGGAGGAAGTGACGGCAGTAGGAAAGAGAGTCGATTACCTAAATAACGTAACAGCAGCAGTTACAACAAGGCATTCCATACAAACGGATGTGAGGCACACTTGATAAGCACTATGGAAGTAAAGAAGAATGTGATAAAGATTCAAGAGGTATCAGCAATGCGTGATTTTCTCGATGTTTCTTTAGATGAGCTACCCGGATTATCACCTAAGAGAAAAGTAGGATTCACTATAAAGGTATATCCGGGAATTGCACCAGTGTCGGTTGCCTCATACTGAATGGTACCAGCGGAACCCAAAGAAATGAAAACACAGTTATAGAAGCTACTCGACAAGAGTCTTATACGGCCAAGTATTTCTTCATGGGGCATGCCAGTACTCTTCGTCAAGAAGAAAGATAAATCCTTAAGGTCATATGTTAACTATAGTAGTTGAATGAGCTTGCGATTAAGGATAAATATCTATTACCATCCATTGACGATGTATTCAACCAACTTAAGGGAACCAAGGTTTTGTTTAAAAAAAAAAATTAGATCACCGACTGGGATATCAGCAGTTGCGGATCAAAGGAAAAGACATTCCAAAGACTACATCTAGAACTCGATACGGACGTTATAAGTTCCTTGTAACGCCTTTTGAGCCCACAAATGTGTTAGTAGTATTCATGGATTTAATGAATCATATCTTTCATCCATATTTTGACCAATTTGTAAATGGTGTTCATAGATGACACCTTCGTTTATTTAAGGAACAAAGAAGAATACAATCGATACTTTTGCATAGTATTGCAAATGTTGCGAGAGAAGCAGTTGTACGTCAAACATTACAAATGCAAGTTTTGATTGGAAAAAAATGACATTATTAGAACACACCATATTAGCATAAGGCATTAAAGTAGGTCTTAATAAAACAAAAGCCATTTTGGAATGGAAAACACCAAAGACAGTAATAGAAGTAAGAATCTTCTTAGGACTGGCTGGGTACTACTAATGTTTTATAAAAGGGTTTTACATTATTATCATTCCAATGATAAGGTTGTTTCAAAGGAATGCCAAACTTCAATGGACTGATAAATGTTAGAGGAACTTTGAGAAACTAAAGGAAAAGTTAACGAATGCTTCAATACCCATACGGCCCATGTCCAGCAAAGAATTTGTGATATATAGTGATGCTTCACACATCGGTTAAGGTTATATGCTTATGCAAAAAGGATAAAATAGTCGCATAAGTCTTTTGATGATTTAACCCATACGAAAAAATAATAATAATAATGATAACCCGGCACACTGTTTGGAATTAACAGTTATCGTATTGGCTTTCAAGATTTGGAGATATGATTTATATGGAGAAAAGTGTTATATTTATATAGACGCAAAAGTTTAAAATATCAGCCAACCCATGAGGATCTCAATTTATGGTAAGGAAAGTAAACCCAAGTTTTGGAAATAACAGCTAAGTTATAAATTATCATCTAGGAAAAGCTAATGTGGTGGCCGACGCACTTGGTGGAAAATCGATACCAGCCTTAGGCGCTATAAAGATCAGTTTAAGATCAATGGAAGAGGAAGTACTAGTAGTATAAATGCAAGCATAAACTATGTTTCTTTTCAAGAAATTCATCAAGTGCAAAAGGAAAACAAACAAATACAAAAATGGATCAAGCAAGTGCAAAGAGGAAAGAATATAAAATTCTAAATTTCTAAGAACAGTAGTTTGTATTATGACAATAGAGTACTGATACTAACAATGGGAGACATAAGAAAGAAAATTTTTTTCGAAAAAGCATATAGTAGTCTCTACGCAATGCATCCAGGAGTTACAAATGTATCAATATCTAAAGAAGTTTTAATGGTAGCCTAGAATGAAGAGAGATGTTGTTGATTTTATGACCAAATGTTTAATATGTCAACAAGCAAAAGTGAAATATCAAATACTATCGGGACTGTTACAACTAATTTCCACTCTGGTATGAAAATGGGAACATATCACTATGGATTTCGTCATAGAACTACCAATGACACGAGGCTAGCATGACGTTGTTCGGATAATTGTTGACTGCCTAACTAAGTTAGCTCATTTTCTACTTTTACAAATGGATTATTCAATAGATAAATTGGTGGAAATGTACGCTAAGGAAATTATACAATTACACAGGATTCCAACGTCTATCATTTTAGGCAGAGGTCCACAGTTCATCATGAATTTATGATAGAAGTAGCAAACAGCTTCTGAAACCCAAACAAATTATAGCACTGCCTTTCACCCGTAAACTGATGGACGATTTGAAAGAGTAATCAAAATTTTGGGAGGACATATTAAGAGTATGTGTTATAGAATTTAAGGGTGGCTAGAATAGGTATTTGAGTTTAATTGAATATGCATATAACAATGACTATTAATTCAGCATACGGTGACGCCCTATAAAGAATTATATGAAAGAAAACATGGAACACCAGAGTGTTGGACGAAATTAAGTAAAGACAAGATAAAATCATATGCGGGTAGTTAAGAGCAAAATCATATGCGGACTCGAAACGAAGGGACATAGAACTCTAAGTGGAAGACAAGGTTTTTCTTAAGACTTTCCCATGAAAGAAGGTATTAAGATTTAAGCAGAAAAGTAAGCTAAGCCTTAGGCTTATTGGACTATACGAGATCATCGAATGCATAGATCAATAGTCTATCGGTTAACTCTATTACCAGAACTGAAAAAAATACATAATGTTTTTCACGTTTCAATGATAAGGTAATATCGTTTGAACTTCACACACGATATAAAGACACAAAACATCAGAGTCAAATCTGACCTAAATTATGAAGAAGAACCAATAGAAATTTTAGCACGAAAAGTCAAAGGATTAAGAAATAAGAGATTTCCTCCAGTTACAGTGCGGCGAAGGAACCATAGAATGGAAGAGATAATTTGGAAAAGGGAAGGAATAATGAGGATGGAAGCCTAAATTTTACACCCGATCGGCTTCGGGACGAAGCCTAAATTATAGAGGGGAAGAAATGTCACGACCCAATTTGTACATATGTACAGTACATCCATGTACAGTACATCCATGTACAGTACATCCATGTACAGTAAGAGGAGCCATCCTGAGTAATCACCAAAGAACACGAAGTGAAAGGAAGCTCTATAGGACAAAAAGGACCTAACTGAAAAGATTGTAAAAGTTTTGGGGAGGTGACTGTAATTTCAAAAAGTTTTGGGGAGGTAACTATAATTTCCAAAAGTTGTACTGGAGGTTCTTAATAGTGCATATAACAGACTCCAGAAATGGAAAGTAGAGAAAAATTGGGTCGAAATGGAAAACCACGGTTTTTCCCGAAAACGCATAGTTTGAGAGATACAGTGGATTCTTGACCAAGGGTATTTTTGTCATTCTTGTGATAATAATATATACACTGGAAAACAAGACACGTAAAGGTATCCGAAGTAAACGGAAGGACTCCGCAGTGATCGATGTTGAAGAACGAACCTAAGTGGAGACCCGAATCACGTAAGGACCTAAAGGGAATTTTTACAAAAGTCAAGGGCATGAGCGTAATTTTTATAAATTAGCTCAAAATCAAGAATGAATGTCGGAAATGGAAACGAGAGGTTGAAAGGAGGAGAACGGTATATTTTACGCGTCGTAAAACCACCCGGGTACGAAGAAAAGGCAAAACCTTCCATTGAAGGGTATTTTGGTCTTTTCACTTCCACCCATTTTCTAGAAAAGGGACACATGGCATAGTAATTTTCTAGAAAAGGACACATGGCAAAATCTTGTTTAAAGACACTTTTGGGTTGGATTAATCTTAACCCTCCATATGGCACCATCCTAGTTAAGATACTTTTGTGGTGGTTACATCTTAACCCTCCAAAATGAAATTAATTAAATAAATGGAAAATGGAAAAATATAAAAAGGGAGAGAAGGATGATTAAAGAATTAAGGACACATTTTTTCTCCATTTTTGAGAGGTATGGCCGAAATTCTCTCCATCAAAAAAGGGAAGGAATTTTTCAAGTGTTCAAGTTGATTTTTGGAAGGAAAAGCTTAATTTTAAGGTAAGGATTCCAATTCTAGCTTTAGTTTATTCATTTGATTGATAGTTTTCAAGTTATCAATGAAAGAAAAGTTAAGAAAATTATAGGAAATCAAAGGGATAAAGAAGAATAAGGGAAGAAAGAATAGGACAAGCAAGGAACAAAGCAAATAAACAAGGTTTGGTACTTAAATCATTGCCCTTTTCAATTAATTCACATATTTTGCATTATGGGACTTTTGAAATGGTTTTAAAATAATGTTATTTTTTGTGGTAAATATGTGGGAAAGTGCTCTTGAACCATTTGTAATCAATTGATTGTGAAAAGAATGAAAACAAAACAAACTAGCTAAACTTTGCTCAATTATCCATAAACTTTGATGAACTTTTAATCACTCCTTTGGTTTGATTTTTGGAAGAGGGACCCTTAGTCCTTCAATGGTATCACAAAAGGATTCTAAAAATCAATTTTGCAAGAAAAAAATGAATTTCCCTCAAGTTTGGAAAATTGGGCCGAATGGTCCCTTTTGGGCACCATTCTGCAGCTTTCATTTTGGGCAGTCCGTTGAAGGGGCAAACGAAAGAATTTTTCGACGAAATTTTACATGCATTTAGTTAACTTATGAAAGTGTTTTCCTACAAAAATTCAGCCAAAAATAAGTTTGTTTACTTGGTCAAAACCGTTGCCAAAGTTGACTGATTTTCAGCAGTAAAAACAGATTTTACCATTTAGTTGTCGCGCGCTATTGCGTTGCCGATTTTACGCGCCGCGCTACTATTCCTTTGGTCATTTTTCTTTATGTGTTAAAACTTGAATATTATGATATGGATTGATGTTAAATCATATAAAATGACATGAAGGAGAATTGGAAATGATCAGAAAGGCATCATGACAAGCTATTCCGACAATACATGCATTATGGACAAATCATGGCTTATTGAATATCATGATCAAAGTAATTTAATAAATTATTTATGCTCTACTTGGTTATGACAGAACCCTTGAGATAAGGGTATGATGCATCATACTATTATTGCAGTACTGCTTATGACATGATATGATGTACCGGCTGAAGGCCGATGATTACAATGATATGATCAATGATGCAATGATAATGGCCATTGGCACATGTGCAAGAATTATGATGAAAGATAATGAAATATGATCATGACGAGATATGTTTATCATGACCCTTCCTTATCCGCTGACGTTCTGTTAAACCAGTAGAGCAACCAAAATGATAAAAGCAAGAGAAATGATTTAAATTCAAATTATTCAGTCAAGCTTTTTTACCATCTGTGTTTTGTATTGATTCCTTTCAAGTATTTAAAGTATATAAATGTATGTTCAAATCATTCTTTCATTTTATTATTTTATTGCAATGATTTAAGTACCCACTAAGCAATTGCTTAGCGAGTTTAGTTTCCCTCTAAACTCGTAGGTTAAACGAGGAGACGAGATTGCAGCATGTCCTGCGCAGCTGGCCTTGACTACTACTTTGGGTAGGAGTTTGGATATGATTGATTGTAGCAATATGGCATGTACATAAGCTTGTATGATCTAGCAAATAAATGTATAATAATGAAAAGCTAGAACACGTACACTGCTAGTAATCTAATAAATCTTATTTTGGTTTAGCACTTATGTATGCAAGTATAGAAGTGTGAATTCTTCTTGCAGGATTGTAGTTGAGGTTATAAGGGTGGATTATTGGGAGTGTACTTGAGTTGAATTGTGAAACAAAATGTTTTTCAAAAATTAAAGAATCAGTTTTGGCGACACTTGGGACCTCCATTTTTAGGGGAGGTTATGGCAAAATTTTTTTTAAAATCTACACTTAAAATTGGCTAAGTAAAATATTAAGACACAACCACCATGAGTTAACAGTCCATCTTGGTCTATAAACATAGGCTAAGATGGGGTGTTACATTTGAATTAGATGAGATGGATGATAGTGTGTGGATGAAGTTCTACATGAAAGAAAAAAAAATGATATGGAAATATTCATATGAGTTTAATTGATAAATAAAGAATGGAAATTTATCCAAGTAAAGTAAATTGTTAAATTTTTTATTTTTGAAATGTGTTTGAAATATAAAGAAATGAATAAGAGAATAAAGTTGAAAATGAGCTAAAAACAAAATCAAGATTTAAGTAGGTACTCTTTCCTCTGCAATTTGAATCTCTTTCTAATAAAGCTTATGATTGGATTATTAGAGAGAATAAATATTATTCGGATGTTAAAATGAATAAATATGTTATTAACTTGAAGGAAATATGGTGGAACATTGAGTGAGTTGATTGGTATAGACAAAATGTGATCATTTAAGGTTTGGGTGTATAAAGTTAAAGTTTTGTTTAAAAGAAAAAGAGATGATGTTGGTTAAGTAAAAAGATATATTGGTATTGTTTGTATTGTTATTTTAATGCAACATTGTGATTTCAATGTTAGAAATATGATATGTTTGAATATTGTGAAAGCTCATGTTAATGGTGGTAATATGTGACATTTGGATTTTTGAAATGAGCTTAATAATTGTGAAAACTATATGTTTGGATGTTGCTTTGTGGTATATATATAAGATGTTTTTAAAGTTGATATTAAGAAAAGATGAGAATTGTAAGTTGAAGTTTAGGTGAAATAGTGATTTGAGAATTTAGAATTTTAATGGAATGTTGATAAAGATTATTTAGATATTAAACATATGAGCTATTTGCAATGAATATTCTTGCATATGAGAATACTACGAATTGGGTAATGAGATTGATAGTATGAGAATTTGTTTTGAAATAAAAGAAAGTGATTGAGCGAGTGAAAATGAGTTACTTTAAGTCATTTGACTGGAAAGGGTGAAAATGGAAATGAAGGTACATTAAATGCTTTAAATATATATATATAATGAGAGAGATGTCACATTAGAAATGTGACTTGAATATATATATTTGAAGTGTTATTATGGTTAGAATGTATATATTTGTTGTGTTGATGAATAATTTAAATCATTTCAAAAGAATGAGTATGATAATATTCAAAGAAAAATGATAAACATTAAATTTGTACAGATTGTATGCAAAAGAGAAATTAAATAAAATTACATGCTTAAGTGTATACATGTATAGGATATGTGAGATGAGTTTTTCGATATGAATGTAATTGTATTATGTAAGAAATGTGAGAAGTGAGTCACATTATGGATGTGGCCTATGAATATGTAGGTGGTATAATTACTGGTATAATGATATTAAGAAGGATATTGCATGTATTAATGGACTTAAGAGAGATTAGGTCTTGAACTGTGCAAAGCTAGATGGATTATGTAACGAAATTAAGAGTGAGAATGGACGAGTAATATTGGATGGTGAAATTGTTATGGTAAACACTAAACCTGATGATCATATAATATTTTGAGTCCCAAAGTATCCACATGTGGGAAGGTTTTATGTATATGTGTATAATAAGAGATTGTAAATGGATTAGAAGTAGATTTGAAATGGAATAACAAAAGGGAAATTGTGTAAGAATTGCATATGATTGAATATGTATACATAAGAGATGATAATAATAATAATATTGTTGAGCAGGAGTTAGACTAATGATGAACATAATCGAGTGCAAATTGTTTTGAGATAGAGTTGAAATGTGTTAACTCTTGGTGTAGCAAAAGTTTAGAGAATGAATATGTAATTCTTGTGATATAATTTAGCATTGTAATTAAAAAGGTTGGAAGTTGAATAATAAAGGAATAGTATGGATTTATAAGCTTCAGGCATGACCATTAATCTCTTATGATTTTTTTTGGTATATTTTGGTCGATTAATTTTGTTATCCACAGATTTGGAACTGAGATAACATGACTGTAGTGCAGTTTTGGTGAGATTGATAATTATGTTTCTAGAAACATGGTCAAGAATTATGACTGGTAAAGTTATACTTTATCATTTTATGTTAGAAACTTGGTTATAATTATGAAAAGTAAGGAAAGAAAAGAGAAATGTAAAATGTTTTGAGTTATGGCTAATGTGATAAAAAGCTGATTATGTAAAGATCGTAATGGTATGAAATGTGAGGAGATATTAAAAAGGGGAAATTACAAAATGTGACTGAAAGTTATACTAAATATGTTTATGGTATAAAGTGAATAAATGAATGGACTTAAGATTTAAGTGAGTGAACTATGGATAGAAAGTATGGTATGAGATTATCATGAGAATTGGTGGAAATTATACTAAGATAGTAGGAAAATAAACTATGTGTATATTGAAAGATATTTTAAAGTGATTTGTAATCATGATAATTTTACTGAATATGGATCTGAAGAGATCAGGATTTGAATATAAGTTTGCTCTAATGGAATTAGGTTATATATATATATTGTGAATTTCATGATAGTTTAAATAAATTAATTGTTGATTTGAATTAAACAAGATTGAAATGTGGGTATATTGTGACAGATAGATCAATTGATCTAGATTCTATGAAGATTATGAATCATTATTGAAATTTAATGTGTACAGTTGTACTAGGAGCATAAGATTTAAATGATAATGTATGTGATGTAATATTCTGACAAATGTATGGACATGAATGTATTGAGTTAAATCAGTTGTAAATGAAGATAAAAGGAAAAAAAATTAATTACCTGTAAAGTAAGTTGAAAGGCATTGTACTAATATTTATGTTAAGTGAGAAGCATGCTAAAGAAAAAAAAAATTTAGGTGTAGGAAAAATAAGGATATTGTTATCAATTAAGGTGTGATAAATGTCTATTCTGGAAGTGATTTTAATGATAAGATATTTTGAATGTTTGGATAAGAAAGTAATAAGATATATAAATGGATCTAATGATGAGTTATGAAATTTAGAGAAAATGATTGACTCTAAGGGAGAGAGTAAAAGTTATATGATGTGATGACATAATAACTTAAAAATATAATTAACTTCATATGAATGTTAAGATGGTATTATGTTAAGAGTGGATTGCTATTATACTAGATAATTTCGAGGACGAAATTATTTAAGGGGGAGAGAATTGTAATATCCCAAGGTACACCCTAAAAGTTTTGGAATAATTATTGTGGTATTTGGATTTAAGGAGTATGTTTAATGGAAGGAGAAAAGAAGTGAAGATATATATAACATATATAAGTTAAACTAATGAAAGTCAAAAGAAGATAAATGAATTAATTTAATACCCGATTTTGGTGTACATTGGAATGGTAGTTGTGAGAAGATATGTTGGTAAAATATTTAAGGAAAATATTATAAGAAATAGGTGTATATGAGGGATGATATATATATATGTGGTATTTGAAAAATATGGAAAATATAAAGGAAATATAAAAGAGATATCATATACCAACATATATATTACATATACATAATGTATAAAGTGGTGTAGGAAAAGTAAGTTTATATAATTAATTAATAATAATAATAATAATAATAATAATAAAAGAAAAAGAAGATATTTATTTTGGTTATGTATGAAATTACTAAAAAGGACAAGTAAGTGAAAGGGAGTTTAATTGTATAGAAGAGGGTATTTAGGTAATTTTCTTTTTAAATTGCTTGGTGGAGGTTTAAAGAGAGGGGAAATTTGACTTTGTTTCTTTTGTCTCTTTCATTTTTCTTCTTTTCTTTTGGGGTGGCCGGGTATCACTTAGTCAAGAGAGCAAGAAGTTGTTTTGAGTTCCAAGTTTCAAATTGAAGGAAGATTTCAAGGAAACAAGTTAGAAATTCAAGAAGTTTATCATTTTTGGTAAGTTTTCTCTTGTTTTCTCTTGTTCTATTTGGAATTTTGTTTGAGTTTGATGGAGTGTGTTTGTGTATGGTGTGTGTAAAAGTGTTGAAATGGAATTAAAGATAAGAAGTTAGGTTGGTGTTGGTGATGGAAGAGTAAGAGTTGTGTTTAGTGAAATTTTTCCTGTTTTACAATTAGTAAAAGCTGTGACTTGTATGATTTTTAATTAATTATAGAAAAATTTTCTTGAAGTGAATTTTTCATATGTTGTGCCTCTATGAGTCTAGAATGACTGAAAAATATGTTGATTCGATTTTGGAATGGTTATGATTTTGGAAAGATTATTTTTATTAGACCTGTTCCAGCAGGTACCTTAACTGAGACAGCTATTTTTCGGGATTTTTAATAAAATGTAGAAAAATCATATCCAATTGAATTTTGTATATGTTATTGCTTAGTGAGTCTAGTATTTGAGAAAAATAATTTGTAACTAGGTTGATTGAATTTGATTTATGGAATTCACAAAGTTCAGAACTGCTGCCAGGATGCAGGGCAATTGGGGCAGTCTGGTTAGGTGAACTATTTCACCAAGATTTTGTGTTCAGTTTGATATGAAATTTTAAAGGAATGATTTTAAGATGTAAAACTAAATTCTGTAAAAATTTTAGAATTTTTAGTCAAGTAGATTATTTTATACAATTTTTCAAAATAAGGATAAAATGGAGTCTAAAACTAGAATGTACTATTCATATGGTCATTTTGCTAATATTCCTTTTGGATTAGGTTGTGAAGAGGTTGAATTGCCCTAACCTAAGTGTTGAGGATTCCTTGAAGAGTAAGTGTATAGATTGGTGTGAGTTGGTTTTAAGGTAAGTACAAACTACATTATTGCATAAATGCATATGACTTTGAGACTTGATACACATTTGGTTGTAAATGTGTTAGGAAATGTAATGCATTGTTGATGTATATTAATAATGTTATGTTTGGTATAATATGAATGTTGTGATGAGTATGTAAAATGTGTGTTAATGCCATTGATTATATACATTTGAATTGATTAAGGTGATTTGAGATCATATGAGATATGAGGCCATGGTTGTTGGCTATGATAATGCAAATGAAATATATAATTGAGGCATGGTTGTCTAATTAATTATGAGAAATGAAATGAAAAGAGATTGATAAAGAGATAAATGAAATGATTGTGTGCCTAATGTGTTAATTCAATTTTCAGAGTTCTGTTTTTGGCGGCATGCCTATGAATCACTGGATAGGTGAAATGACCGGGTCGTAAGCCGATTCCAGTTGGAAAATGTGAAATGTGATGTTTTTGGGGTGAAATGACCGGGTCGTAAACCTCAAAAACAAATTATTGAAACTAGATTGAGTGAAATGACTGGGTCGTAAACTCAAATCTAGTTGACTATCCAGGGATAAATGTATTGATGATTATGATTATAGACCAAAATAGTAACTCTGAACTTTGAATAGCATATTATTGTCTTTTGGGCCCATGCTTGTCTTTGTTTAAATGTGATTCATGAAATGTGAAATGAATGAATAATGAGACCAATGATTATTTTTGTTTAAATGTGAATTATGGAATAAGATGTAATGTTATGAGATATATGATGATAATTATGAAATGAGATGATTACAATGTATAAGTAAATTATTGAAGGTGAATGTGGATTGAAAAATTATGTTGAATGATGAGATCTGAAGGTACTACATGAAAATACAATATGATGTATAATATGGATGTGGTTGTGGACATTGTGAGTATTATTTTATGAATTTTTTAATAAGTCATGGAATTGTGGGTTGTATTAATGAAATACGTGCATATGTATATAATTATGAGATTAGTAGAAATATATATAAGGTGTAATTGAAATGGGAAAATATGATAAGAAAATAATAATATATGAAGTTAACATATAAGTATGATTGTCTGTTATGTATGTTTATAATATTTATTTGTACTACTAAGCTTTCAGGCTTAGCGCGGTTGTATATATCGCACAGGTGAGTAGGTGGTTGATCTGGAAGTCAAACTGTTATGCCACGAGTAGGGTAAGAGTATTTCGAGACCAACTAGAAGGTGATGCATACATGTATAATTTCATTATGTTGTATTTCTGACAAGAATGTATTCATATGTATAAATGAAATTTTGGTAAAGACAAAATTATCATATATATATATATAAGATTATTGAAAGTATGTGATAATAATAAACCTCTACTTATTTTGTACTAGAAGTGTAAATCCTTTTTGCAGGTTGTAGTTGAGGTTATAAGGGAGATTTATTGGGAGTGTACTGAGAATGATTTTGTTTGCATTGGTTTGTGTAAAATGTTTTTTTTTTAAATCAGGAAAAAACCAGTTTTGTCGACACTTGGGACTCAATTTTTAGGCGAAACTATGGCAAAATTTCTGTAAAACCGGAACTAAAATTCGAATTAAGTAAAATTGGTAGCAACATTAGGATAGTGTGGCGCCTCTACTCGGCTTACACATGTAGGCTGGGAAGGGGTGTTACATAGCATTTCAATCTTTCATATACACAATCATTTGCATCATCATGTCATTCACATTATTCATATATATATATATATCATCATTGATATAAACATAACAACACACATTGCTCATATAAATTAATAATGTAGTAATTCCACATTTGTACTTACATACAATCATATAGGTTTTGTACTTACCTCAAAAGCAAATCACACCACTCTCAACACTTCCTTGTTCAAGATCCTTCTACCTCTTAATTCAATGATCAATCACTATCTTCAAGACCTAAATCAAAAGTAATAGCATATACTTGCTTAGTGATACACAAGAGATAATCCAATTAGAAATTAATTAGGGCAAACCCTAACCCTGACACGCTCACCCACACGGGCGTGTTCATGGGCGTGTAATACCTACTGCCTCTCAACCATAACAACACGTCCAACATCATGAACGTGCTCCTGGCCGTGTAAATTCTCCAAACTCACAGTAGCTATGACACGCTCAATAACACGGGCGTGTTACTGGTCGTGTCAAACCTACTGCCTCCAATACAATTGACACGCCTAAAAACCCTGGACGTGCTCATGGGCGTGTCCGGCCACAAATCAAGACTCCGATCAAAACAACCAAACACTCAACAAAACACTTTTATCCATTAACATTCACTTCAACCAATCTTCACAAAACATACCCAAAACCTATCTCAAACTTGCAACAACACCAAAACAAACAAAAAACACATATCAAACACAAAACACAAAATCATCTCAAAACCCTTACCACATCTACAACATCATCTCTTCCAACCACTTACTCTTTTCTTCAATCCATACTCAAAATCCATCATCCAATCACTCAAACACTTCTCACATCTCAAAATCAACCAACACACTCTTAAAAATCTATCAAACTCAAATATCATTTCAAATAAGCACAAAGATCACAAGAGAACTTACCAAAGTTATAAGACTTCTTGTATCATCCACTAGATCACTTCAATCTTCCTTCAATTTGAGTTAAACACCTCAAGATCTTCACTTTTTCTCTTGCTTTCCTTTGTCTATGGAGAAACCGGCCACATAAAGAAGAAAGAAGAAAATGAACCACAAGAAACAAAGTCAACTCTTCTTTTAATCTCCACCAAGTGTTTCAATTCAAGCAATTACCAAAACACCCTTTAACCACATGTTTTGATTTCCTTACAATCACTTGTCCTTTTAAGTCATTTCACAAATCTCAACTAAAATATCTTCTTACCTTGACCACATATTTGACCAACTTATATATTATATATATCACCATATAAACAACATATACATTTCTCTCTAAACCCTCTTTTCTTTCCCAAAACACATATGCATAAACATTATTTTCCCAATTCTTTTCTTATCACATACATATACATTCAATCCAATATACAACAACAACATAATCAAAACTTTTAGGGCATGCATTGGGATATTACAATTCTCCCCCTCTAAAAAGAAATTTCGCCCTCGAAATTACCTGATATCAAGTCCGAAACAATTGAGGATATTGCTCTTGCATTGTTTGCTCACTTTCCCAAGTTGCCTCTTTCTTTGCATGATTCTTCCACAAAATCTTCATAAATGGCACTTTCTTATTTCTCAATTCCTTCACTTCATGTGCCAAAACAGCAACTGGTTCCTCTTCAAATGTCAGATCAGGACTTACTTCGATAGATTCAATTGGCAACACATGTGATGGATCTGATCTGTACCTTCTCAACATAGAAACATGAAATACATTATGAATACGGTCCAACTCAGGTGGTAAAGCAAGTCGATAAGCAACTGGCCCAACTCTTTCCAAAACTTCATACGGTCCAATGAAACGAGGACTCAACTTTCCTTTTCGACCAAACCTCAAAATCTTTTTCCAAGGAGACACTTTCAAAAATACTTTATCTCCCACATTAAACTCTATGTCTCTCCTTTTCAAATCTGAATAAGATTTCTGTCGGTCTGAAGCTATTTTCAATCTATCTCGAATTATCTTCACTTCCTCTTCAGTTTCCTTAATCAAATCAGGGCCAATTAACTTACCTTCACCAAGCTCATTCCAACATAGAGGTGTCCTACACCGTCTACCATACAATGCCTCAAATGGTGCCATACCAATGCTGGATTGATGACTGTTATTGTATGCAAATTCCACAAGTGGTAAGAATCTATCCCAACTTCCAGAGAAATCAATGACACAACTTCTCAACATGTCCTCGATAATCTGTATCACTCTCTCTAACTGTCCATCTGTCTGTGGATGAAAAGCAGTACTGAAGTGTAATCGAGAACCCAAAGCACTATGCAAACTCTTCCAAAATCTTGAAGTAAACCGGGGATCTCGATCAGACACTATAGAAATTGGGATACCATGCAACTTCACAATCTCATGGATATACAACTCAGCTAACCTATCGAAAGAGTAATCCATCCGAACCGGAAGAAAATGAGCTGTCTTCGTCAACCTATCAACAATCACCCAAATAGCATCATGCTTTCTTTGTGTCAATGGTAAACCAGACACAAAATCCATTGTCACTCTTTCCCACTTCCATTCAGGTACTGACAAAGATTGCAGTAACCCAGTTGGAACTTGATGTTCAGCTTTCACCTTCTGACATGTGAGACATTTTGATACAAACTCAGCAATGTCCAGAACTTAGTATGGGTCTAGAACCAAAATTATCCATAGGTCCAGAACCTAAAATCTCTTTTAAGTCCAGAACTTAGCCCGGGTCCAGGACCCAAATTATCCTTAGGTCCATAACCTAAAATATCATTTAAGTCTAGAACTTATCCCGGCTCTAGTACCAAAATTATACTTAGGCCCAGAACGTAAAATGTCTTTTAAGTCTAAAACTTTTCTTGGGTCCAGAACCCAAATTATCCTTACGTCTAGAACTTAAAATCTCTTTTAAGTCCAGAACATAGCTCGGGTCCAGAAGCCAAATTATCCTTAGCTCTAGAACTTAGCCCGGGTCAAAAAGCCAAATTATCCTTAGTTCCTGATCCTAAAATCTCTTTTAAGTCTAGAACATAGCTCGGGTCCAGAACCTAAATTATCCTTAGGTCCAGAACCTTATATATCTTTTAAATCTCACTTAGCTCAGGTCCATAACCCAAATTATCCTTAGGCCTAGAACATAAAATCTTTTTTAAGTCTAGAACTTAGCTCGGGCCTTGAAGCCAAATTATCCTTTGGTCAATAACCTAAAATCTCTTTTAAGTTTAGAACATAACCCGGGTCCTGAACCCAAATTATCCTTAGGTCGAGAACCTAAAATCTCTTTTAAGTACAAAACTTAGCTCGGGTCCAGAACCCAAATTATCCTTAGGTGCAGAACCTAAAATCACTTTTAAGTGCAGAACTTAACTCGGGACTAGAATCCAAATTATCCTTAGGTCCAGTACCTAAAATCTCTTATAAATCTCACTTAACTCGGGTCCTGAACCCAAATTATTCTTAGGTCCAGAACATAAAATCTCTTTTAAGTCTAGAACTTAGCTCGGGCCCATAACCCAAATTATCCTTATGTCCAGAACCTAAAATATCTTTTAAGTACAAAACATAGCATGGGTCCAGAACCCAAATTATCCATAGGTCTAGAACCTAAAATCTCTTTTAAGTCCAGAATGTAGCCCGGGTCCAGAACCCAAATTATACTTATGTCCGGAAACTAAAATCTCTTTTATGTCCAGAACTTAGCTCGGCTCCAGAACCAAAATTATCCTTAGGTCTAAAACATAAATTCTCTTTTAATTCCAGAACTTACCCCTAGTCCAGAACCCAAATTATCCTTAGGTCTAGAACCTAAAATATCTTTTAAGTCCATAACTTAGCCCGAGTCCAGAACCAAAATTATCCTTAGGTCCAAAACCTAAAATCTCTTTTAAGTCCAGAACTTAGCCCGGGTCCCAAACCCAAATTATCCTTAGGTCCATAACCTAAAATATCTTTTAAGTCTAGAACATAGCCTGGGTCTAGAACCCAAATTATCCTTAGGTCCATAACCTAAAATCTCTTTTAAGTCCAAAACATAGCTCGGGTCCAGAACCCAAAATATCCTTAGATCCAAAAACTAAAATCTCTTTTAAGTCTAGAACTTAGCTCGGGTCCAGAACCCAAATTATCCTTAAGTCCAGAACCTAAAATCTCTTTTAATTCCAGAACTTAGCTCGGGTCCAGAACTTAAATTATTCTTAGGTCGAGAACCTAAAATCTCTTTTAAGTCAAAAACTTAGCTAAGGTCCAAAACCCAAATTATCCTTAGGTCCAGAACCTAAGTCCAGAACTTAGCTCGGGTCCAGAACCCAAATTATCCTTAGGTCCAGAACCTAAAATTTCTTTTAAGTCTAGAACTTAGCTCATGTCCAGAACCCAAATTATCATTAGGTCCAGAACCTAAAATCTCTTTTAAGTACAGAACATAGCGCGAGTCCAGAACCTAAAATATCCTTTAAGTCTAGAACATAACCCGGGTCTAGAACTCAAATTATCCTAAGGTCCAGAACCTAAAATCTCTTTTAAGGCCATAACTTAGCTCGGGTCTAGAACCTAAAATATCCTTTGGCCCAGAAATTAAAATCTCTTTTAAGTCAAGAACATAGCTCGGGTCCAGAACCCAAATTTTCCTTAGTTCCAGTACCTAAAATCTCTGTTATGTCCAGAGCTTGGCTTGGGTCCAGGACCAAAATTATCCTTAGGTCGAGAACCTAAAATCTCTTTTAAGTCCAGAACATAGCTCGGGTCCAGAACCCAAATTTTCCTTAGGTCCAGAACCTAAAATCTCTGTTATGTCCAGAGCTTGGCTTGGGTCCAGGACCAAAATTATCCTTATGTCCAGAACTTAGCTCGGGTCTAGAACCCAAATTATCCTTGGGACTAGAACCTAAAATGTCTTTTAAGTCTAGAACTTAGCGCAGGTCCAGAACCCAAATTATACTTAGGTCCAGAACCTAAAATCTCTTTTATGTCCAAAACTTAGCTCGGGTCTAGAAGCCAAATTATCCTTTGGTCAATAACCTAAAATCTCTTTTAAGTCCATAACGTAGCATGGGTCTAGAACCAAAATTTTCCATAGGTCCAGAACCTAAAATCTCTTTTAAGTCCAGAACTTAGCCCGGGTCCAGGACCCAAATTATCCTTAGGTCCATAACCTAAAATATCATTTAAGTCTAGAACTTATCCCGGCTCCAGTACCAAAATTATACTTAGGTCCAGAACGTAAAATGTCTTTTAAGTCTAAAACTTTTCTTGAGTCCAGAACCTAAATTATCCTTACGTCTAGAACTTAAAATCTCTTTTAAGTAAAAGAACATAGCTCGGGTCCAGAAGCCAAATTATCCTTAGCTCCAGAACTTAGCCCGGGTCAAAAACCCAAATTATCCTTAGTTCCTGATCCTAAAATCTCTTTTAAGTCTAGAACATAGCTCGGGTCCAGAACCTAAATTATCCTTTGGTCCAGAACCTTATATATCTTTTAAATCTCACTTAGTTCAGGTCCATAACCCAAATTATCCTTAGGTCTAGAACTTAAAATCTCTTTTAAGTCTAGAACTTAGCTCGGGTCTAGAAGCCAAATTATCCTTTGGTCAATAACCTAAAATCTCTTTTAAGTTTAGAACATAACCCGGGTCCTGAACCCAAATTATCCTTAGGTCGAGAACCTAAAATCTCTTTTAAGTACAAAACTTAGCTCGGGTCCAGAACCCAAATTATCCTTAGGTGCAGAACCTAAAATCACTTTTAAGTGCAGAACTTAACTCGGGACCTAAAATTTGTTATAAATCTCACTTAACTCGGGTCCTGAACCCAAAATATCCTTAGGTCCAGAACATAAAATCTCTTTTAAGTCTAGAACTTAGCTCGGGTCCAGAACCCAAATTATCCTTATTTCAAGAACCTAAAATATCTTTTAAGTACAAAACATAACGTGGGTCCAGAACCCAAATTATCCATAGGTCTAGGACCGAAAATCTCTTTTAAGTCCAGAATGTAGCCCGGGTCCGGAACCCAAATTTTACTTATGTCCAGAAACTAAAATCTCTTTTATGTCCAGAACTTAGCTCGGGTCTAGAACCAAAATTATCCTTAGGTCTAAAACATAAATTCTCTTTTAATTCCAGAACTTACCCCGAGTCCATAACCCAAATTATCCTTAGGTTCAGAACCTAAAATCTCTTTTAAGTCCATAACTTAGCCCGAGTCCAGAACCCAAATTATCCTTAGGTCCAAAACCTAAAATCTTTTTTAAGTCCAGAACTTAGCCCGGGTCCCAAACCCAAATTATCCTTAGGTCCATAACCTAAAATATCTTTTAAGTCTAGAACATAGCCTGGGTCTAGACCCCAAATTATCCTTAGGTCCATAACCTAAAATCTCTTTTAAGTCCAAAATATAGCTCGGGTCCAGAACCCAAAATATTCTTAGATCCAAAAACTAAAATCTCTTTTTAGTCCAGAACTTAGCTCGGGTCCAGAACCCAAATTATCCTTAAGTCTAGAACCTAAAATCTCTTTTATGTCCAGATCTTAGCTCGGGTCCAGAACTTAAATTATTCTTAGGTCGAGAACCTAAAATCTCTTTTAAGTCCAGAACTTAGCTCGGGTCCAAAACCCAAATTATCCTTAGGTCCAGAACCTAAGTCCAGAACTTAGCTCGGGTCCAGAACCCAAATTATCCTTAGGTCCAGAACCTAAAATTTCTTTTAAGTCTAGAACTTAGCTCAAGTCCAGAACCCAAATTATCATTAGGTCCAGAACCTAAAATCTCTTTTAAGTACAGAACATAGCGCGGGTCCAGAACCTAAATTATCAATAGGTCCGGGACCTAAAATCTCCTTTAAGTCCAGAACTTAGCCTGGGTCCAGAACCCAAATTATCCTTAGGTCCAAAACCTAAAATTTCATTTATGTCCAGAACTTAGCGCAGGTCCAAAACACAAATTATACTTAGGTCCAGAACCTAAAATCTCTTTTATGTCCAGAATTGAGCTCGGGTCTAGAACCAAAATTATCCTTAGGTCCAAAACCGAAATTATCCTTAGGTCTAGAACCTAAAATGTTTTTTAAGTCTAAAACTTTGCTTGGGTCCAGAACCAGAATTATCCTTACGTTCAGAACCTAAAATCTCTTTTTAGTCTAGAACATAGCTCGGGTCCAGAAGCCAAATTATCCTTAGCTCCAGAACCTAAAATCTCTTTTAAGTCCAGAACTTAGCCTGGGTCCAGAACCCAAATTATCCTTAGTTCCTGATCCTAAAATCTCTTTTAAGTCTAGAACATAGCTCGGGTCCAGAACCTAAATTATCCTTAGGTCCAGACCTAAAATCTCTTTTAAATCCAGAACTTAGCCCGGGTCCAGCACCCAAATTATATTTAGGTCCAGAACCTAAAATCTCTTTTATGTCCAGAACTTAGCCCGGGTCCAGAACCCAAATTATCTTAACGTCTATAACCTAAAATCTTTTTTAAGTCTAGAACTTAGCCCGAGTCCAGAACCCAAATTATGGGTCGGATAATTGAGCTCATGAGGTTTCAACTGTCGAGAAGCATAAGCTATAACTTTACCTTCTTGCATCAGAACACAACCCAAACCACTATGTGAAGCATCACTGTAAATCACATATGGTTTATCTTCTACAGGTAAAGTAAGAACAGGCGCTTGAGTCAACATTTCTCTCAACTGTTTGAAGCTAGCCTGACACTGATCTGTCCACACAAATTTAACTCCCTTTCGAAGCAATCTGGTAAGTGGGGTAGCTATCAAAGAAAATCCTTTCACAAACCGTCAGTAATAGCCTGCCAAACCCAGAAAACTTCTAACTTCAGTCACAAATTTTGGTGGACTCCAATTCAAAATAGCTTCAACTTTACTCGGATCAACTCTAATACCCTCTGCTGAAATTATATGACCGAGAAAAGTAACTTGGTCCAGCCAAAACTCACACTTCAACAGTTTAGCAAACAATTTCTTCTCTCTCAAAATCTGCAGCACAATCCGCAGATGCTTATCATGCTCCTCCTCATTACGTGAATACACCAGAATGTCATCAATAAAGACCACTAAAAACTGATCCAGATAGGGCCTAAACACCCTATTCATCAAGTCCATAAAAACTGCAGGTGCATTCGTCAAACCAAAAGGCATAACTAGAAACTCATAATGCCCATACCTTGTCCGAAAAGCAGTTTTAGGAACATCTTCAACTCTGACCCTCAACTGATGGTACCCTGATATCAAATCAATTTTAGAAAACACTGCTGCCTCCTTTAATTGATCAAAGAGATCATCAATTCTAGGCAAAGGATATTTATTTTTAATAGTCACCTTGTTCAATTGCCTATAATCAATACACAATCTCATGGTACCATCCTTTTTCTTCACAAACAAGACAGGAGCTCCCCACGGTGAAACACTAGGGCGAACAAACCCTTTATCTAGCAACTCCTGTAACTGCACCTTCAGCTCTCTCAGTTCAGCAGGTGCCATTCTGTAAGGAGTAATAGAGATAGGAGTGGTACCAGGCAATAATTCAATACCAAACTCCACCTCTCTCTCAGGAGGCAACCCTGGCAACTCCTCTGGAAACACATCTGGAAACTCTGCAACTGTGTGTATATTATCAATTTGAGAACCCTTTACTCTAGTATCCACCACATGAGCAAGATAGGCGTCACACCCCTTTCTAATCAATCTCCTAGCTGCAACTGCTGAAACAAACAAGGATGCTAGTTGTTCCTGCTCATTAGATATTAACACCTCTCTACCATCACTGGTTCTCAAGGTAACAATTTTCTTTTTGCAGTCAACTACAACTCCATGTCTAGATAACCAGTCCATGCCTAGGATCACATCATATTCCTTAAAAGGCATCTCAATAAGATCTCCAAGAAACTCCTCACCTTGCACCACTATTACACTATCTCGGTGCACTTTACTAACAATCATACTATGCCCTAAAGGATTTGTCACCAATACATCAAATCCTAGGGATTCAGCATGCAAAGCAGACACAGGCAAAACAGATGCACTAATATATGAATGTGTGGAACCCGGATCAATTAAAGCAAGTACTGAAGTATCAAATAAAGAAAAAGTACCAGCTATGACTGCCGAAGCATCTGGTTGCCTCTGCATCACATAAATCCTCTAAGGAGATCCAGCCTCCTCTGGTCTACTCTCCCTGGATGTAGAACCTCCTCTAGAACTGAACCCAGATCTACCTCCTCTGCTGAAACCTCTGCCTCCACGACCTCCCCTCACACTAGGTCGGGAAGCTGCAGTATCCACTGACATCCGCTCCTGTCGCTCAGGACAATCTATCACAAAATGATCGGGAGATCCACATATGAAACATACCCCTGCTACACCAGTCTTCCAACAAGGACCACCATGTGGCCTACCACAATGAATGCATATGGGTAAGGTGGATCTCTGCATCACTGGGGTCAGAGCACTCGCCACTGAAACTGTAGGTCTAGATCTCTGCCTCTGAAACTGTACTGACCTACCAGCTGGCCTCTGACTCCTACTAACCCGAGGAACAAAACTTCCTTTACCTCTTTTCACAGATGAAGACCCTGCCTCAAACTGGGGCCTTCTAACCCTAATATCTTCCTCTGAAGCAGCTGCAATAACCTGAGCTCTCTCCACACTTCGAGCTGCTGTAAAAAGCTGGGAAAAATCATGATATCTAGATCCAGCCACAAGACACATGATAGAGGGCCTCAATCCCTCCTCAAATCTCCTGCATCTATCTATCTCATCAGATACAATAACCCCCAGCATAATGGCTCAATCGAATAAACTCAACCTCATACTCAGTTACGGTCCGGTTATCTTGCTTTAAACTCAAAAACTCCATCTTCTTCATGTCTTTATACTCTCTTGGGGTATACTTCAATTCAAACTCTCTTAGAAAATCAGCATAGGACAAGGTAGGCGGATCGTCCATAGCATGGGGCACTGTTTTCCACCAGTCATATGCATCCTTCTGCAACAATGATCTTGCATAATCAAACTTTTCCTCTGGAGTGGCTTGCAACTGAACAAATATTCTCTGTACTTTATCTAGCCACTGCTCAGCTACAGCTGGATCAATGGTACCTAGAAAATCTTCTGCTCCATACTTCCTTAGCTTATCATACTGTCTCACCGATACCAAAGGATGTGGGGGTGGTGGCGGTGGTTGTACTGGTGCTTGCCTCAACAAATTAATCATATGCCTAAACCAACCTGGTGGAACCTCCTCACCAGCTGGTCTTCCCGACACAGAAGCAGGTACCTCTCCAGCACTATCCACTCTAGCTCCCTCTCTAATCTCATCAGGAGCTATACTCTCAGCACTACCCTCGACTGACTGACGTGAGTGAGAATCCATCACAACCTATATCTGCAAACACAGCAGAATACTTCTCATTAAAGATCAGAGACTGCCAATGCCAAACATGTATGTTATTCAAAAATCCACTTTTTAAAATCAAAACACTCTTTTTCTTACACTTGACCTAGGTTGAGAATCTCAAACCTAGTCTCTGTTACCAAAACAATTGTAACACCCCTATATCCCGTATACGTACCAAGCATGCTTAAACGATCGTAAAATACGTATACTGAATATAGAAAATGCCACAGTTTAAAAAGACATAACAATTATCTTTATAAATAAGTGAAACCAATCTCAAACATTTAAAAGAAATCCAAAAGACACTATATATATATATAAACATTTATTAATTCACAGCGGAAGTTATTACAAATATGATATAAATCAAAGTTTACAAAACATAGAATATATACATGATTGGCAGCTCTTCTCCGATCTTTAAGTCCCAAGAATAACTCTTCACTGTCTACTCTCACTCGGTCTCGAGGAGCTCTCAGGTTCAACTCTGTTACCTGCGCGATCAAACACTATCGCGCTAAGCCATCGGCTTAGTAGTACAAAATATACCAACATTATACTTTAAGGCAAAGTAATGTTACACATCTAAATCATAAAGTTAACATCACATCTTTATATTACATCTTCATAGTTCCATTGATCTTATCATTCAAGAATCAAATTAGATACAAAGACAAGCATGGGCCCAAAACACTCTAATATGCCATTCCATTTTCAGAGTTAATGCTTTGGTTTTGTTATCACATTTATCATTATCATATACCCAACTAGGCTTCAAGGATTTAGATTCAACCAAGCTTGAAGGGGAACAAAGCATGCTAAGTATCAACCCAACTTGGCTTCAAGAACCAACCCAACCTAGCTTCAAGGGTTGTAACATCTCAATTAGGCTTCAAGGATCAAATCCAACCTAACTTCAAGAGAATGTTACCAATAGGCATGCCACCAATAACACAACTCTGAAAATGAATAACACATTAGACACACAATTAATTTATTTTTTCATTCTCACATCTCATCATCAATTAGGCAAACATGCCTTATGTTCTTCCAATAGAATCATCATAGCCAATCACAATGGCCTCATATCGTGTTATATCTCAAATCATATCATTCATATAGCATCATTGATACAACATTTCAAAAATACATTATTATTGAAATGTACATAATCAAACACATTAAACATCCATTAAAATGATCATCATTGATATATATACACATATATAATTCACCTTATTCTTAAATTTAGAATCCTCAATACACATTTGTTTAGGTCATCTTTGTTTTAAGTATGTTCAAAGTGTAAATACAAAAAGACCTTGGAAGGATTCAACAATGCGAGAAAATCAAGAAACAAATCACAGTAAGAGACACCCTCAAGGGACATCTCTCAACCAAAAGCAACAGAAGCAGACATGGGCAAGGGACACGGCCGTGTCCTCTCCAAAAATCACCAAACATGGCCAAATTTTCATGGACTTGGCCGTGTCTCTCAAAAATATTTTAGGTTGGCCGTGTCTCTTCCTTGGTTTGGCCGTGTCTCTTATAAACAAAAACCCTAACCATAGCCAACACTCTTTTGATTGAAATCAAGCACCTTATGCACAATACAATCTCATTCAAATGGATGTAATCCATGTTATTAACACATATTCATCACAATATTCACAATAACACTATAACAACCATACAATCAATCAATTACCACATCAAACCCTAAACCAACATCAATCTTCTTCTTTCAATATCAACATCCACTTAACTTACCATCTTCAAACAAAACCAACACCAATTCAACCTTTTTAACTTACAATCCATTTCAACACTTATAAACACATCTCAAACACACCAATTCATAATATCAACAAATCACAACTTATCTCAAGCACAACTTCAACAATAACAAAGGAAAATGAGAAAGTACTTACCTTAAATGAAGAAATTTCACAAATCTCCAACCAAATCCTTTGATTCCTCCTTCAATTTGAAACTTGAATAAGCAAATCTCACTTTTGCTCTCTTCCTTTGAAATGGTCGGCTATACCAAGAAAAGAAAAGAAATGAAGACAATTCAACCTTCTTTTCTTCTTTAAATATCCACCAAGCAATTCCAACAACACAATTACTTAAATGCCCTTTTTCTATTTGTTCACACTTCCTTTAAAACTCTTGCCCTCTTAAGTAATTTCACTCATCCCAAATAAAAATATCTTCTTCCCTTGACTTTACCTTGACCAACATATATATTATATATATTAACATATATACAACATATACATTCCATTAACACAATCATTTCCTTTGCTAAAACATATGTACATTTAATTCAAATCAAACAACAATTGAATTAAAACTTCTAGGGCACACATGGGGATATTACAAGGTTAGTGCAACATAATCTCTTCCAAACCTAATCCAAAGATAATTACACCCATAAGAATTAAGAATGATGACTGACTAGGGTAAACACAACACATGACACGCTCACCAACACGGGCGTGTTCCTGATCGTGCCCTAAACCAACAATACAGAAGCTTTGACACGCTCAGTAACACGGGCGTGTTAATGGACGTGTCACTCATTCTGCCTCACAGAAACATTGACATGCCCAACAACACGGGCTTGTTCATGGCCGTGTCAATTACTTTTTTCTCACAGTAGCTATGACATGCTCAGTAACATGGCCGTGTTAATGGTCGTGTCGCAAACATCCAACTCAGTACCATTGACACGCCTAACATTGTGGCTGTGTCACTGGCCGTGTCAGCCAAAAATCATGAATTTGAACCCTCATCCATGAAAACACAAACACTTCAAAACTCATACTTCATCACCCTTAATCAACATCTTGGTTATATTCATCAATTACCTATCAATTTAACACTTATATCACTTCAATATATCATAATAATAATCATTATATACACCACCATATATCAACTACTCACTTTCCCCAATTCATTCATATGAAACCCTTACTCAATAATTTCAACAATTCATCATCATCCTCACAATTAACCATATTATCTCACAATTAACCATATTATCATCATCTAAATACCAATTCCACACATATATATATATTTCAATCTTTCATTATCATCATCATCACGCATCAATCATATCAAATCCAAACTCAAACAATAGAAATCAATACAAGGAAATGAATACTTACTTGACTATTATGTCAAATCTTCAATAACCATCTCCAATTCTCTCAAAACCCATAAGAATTTGGTGTATATGTAGATAAAATCACCTCTCTTTCTCTCTATCCCTCTTTCTCTTTCTCTCTCTCTCGTCCAAGAAGAAGAAGAAGATGAAAAGAAGATCTTTTCTTCCTTTTTCTCATGCTTATCATATATATATATATATATATTAATAATTAAATACTTTCAAATCTTCACCATACACTTGTCACTCTTTGACTTTCTTTCTTCTTTTTCTTTTAATTATTATTATTATTAATTAATTAAGCTTACTTTCCCACACCACTTTATACCTCATGTATATGTGATGTATATGTTGGTATATGTATATTTCTTATATATCACTTTTATATTCCCATATATTTTCCCAAATACCATATATACATATTATCCTTACATAAATTACCAACATATCTTCTCACAGCTACTACTCCAATGTACACCAAAATCGGGGTATTAAATTAATTCGTTACTCTTCTTTTAATCTTCAATAGACATTCAAATTAAATCCATATACAACAATAATTACTCCAAACTTTTAGGGTATATTTTGGGATATTACAATTCTCTCACCCTTAAATAATTTCATCCCCGAAATTATCTAGTACAATTGCAATCCATTCTTAACATAATACCATCTTAACTTCCATATGAAGTTAATTATATTCTTAAGTTATAATATCATCAATTCATATAGCTTTTACTCTCCCCCTTAGAGTCAATCATCTTCTCTAAATTCCATAACTCATCATGCTATATGTTTATATATCTTATTACTTCCTCAACAAAGTAATCAAGATAGTTTCTCACATTCCCAATGAAATTACCTTTAGACAAAAATCAGATCATTTTATAATATACTTATATTTCGTCTAATCATTATCTTCAAAATATGTTATTACTTTCTCTCTTTATAATTACTCTTTTAATTTAACCCTACAAATCATTGAGTTAAATCTTAATATTGATTATCCCATCCTTATAATCATTTCCAATATAGACATTTACCAAACTTTAATTAATAACAATATCCTTATTTTTCATACATTCAATTCCTTCTTTAATATGTTTTTCATTTAACATACATAGTAATCCAATGCCTTCCAACTTATTTATAGATAATCAATCTTTTCCCTTTTATCATTATTTATATCTAATATATATCCATCCATTCTTTTCCATTCACATTTTAGAATTCTACATCATATACATATCATTTAAGTTTTTATACTCTAAATACAACTTTACATATTAAATCTCAACAATAATTTGCAATCTTAGCGAAATCTAGATCAATCAATCTATCTGTCACAATATCCTCATGTTTCAATCTCGTTCAATTCACACCAATTGTTATTCTATTCAAATTTATCATTAAATTTCACAATATTCATATGACATAATTTCATTAGGTCAAGTTTATATTCAAATTCTAATTTCTTCAGTTCCATATTCAGTCAAATTATCATGATAACAAATCACTCTTAATTGTCCTTTTATATACATATAATTTATTTTCTATTATCTTAATATAAATTCCATCAATACTCAAGATAATCTTATATTATATTAACTGTCTATAGTTCATTTAATTAAACCTTAAGTCCATTCATTTATTCACTTTATACAATAAACATATTCAGTATAACTTTCAATCACATTTGTAATTTCTCTCTTTTTAACATCTTCTCACACTTCACATCATTGCTATCTTTACAATAATTGTTATCCATAACTCACCACATTTTCATAATTCTCTTCTTTTTCCTTACGATTCATAATTATAAACAAATTTCTAACATAAAATGATAAGATATAACTTTACCAAATCATAATTCTTGACCATATTTCTAGAAACAAAATTATCAATCTCATCAAATGGTTGCTATAATCATATTATCTCAGGTCCCAAATCTGTAGATAACAAAACTAATCAACCAAAATATACTAAACAAATCATAGGATTATAAAAGATTAAGGGTCATGTTTAAAACTTATTAATCCATATGGTTTCTCTATTATTCTGTTTCCAACCTTTCCAATTACAAAACTAAATTAGATCACAAGAATTCCATATTCATTCTTTAAACCCTTGCTATACCAGAAGTTAACACATTCCAACTCCGTTTCAAATCAATTTGCACTCGATTATATGATCTTCATCAACTTAATTCATGTTTCAACAATATTACTATGAACATTTCTTACTATATACATATTCAATTATATGCAGTTCTTACACAATTTCTATTTATCACTCCATTTCTAATTCATTCACAATCTCTTATAATATACAAATATATAGAACTTTTCATATGTGAATACTTTGGGATTCTAAATATCATATGATCATCAAATCCAGTGATCACCATAACAATTTCATTGTCCAATATTACATGAGTCTATTCTTACTCTCAATTCCGTCATATAATTTATTTAGTTGCTCAAATCATGACCTAATCTTTATTAGGTTCACTAATACATGCAATATCATTCTCCATATCACTTATCCAATAGTTATACCATGTACACATTTATAGATCACTTTCATAATGTGATTCACATTTCTTACATATCATAATTTCATTCATATTGAAAAACTCAGCTCACATATCCTATACATGTATACACTTAATTATATGCTCTTATTCTATTTTCTTCTTCATACATTCCATACAAATTTAAGGTTTATCACTTTCCTTTGAACACTATCATTTTCATTCCTTCAATATGATGTAAAGTATTTATCATCAAAACAAATATATATATATATATTCTAACCATAATAACAATTCACATACATCTTAGCCACATTCCCAATGTGACATCTCTTTCACTTTTGTCTTTAAAAGCATTTAATATACCTTTATATCCACTTTTATCCTTTCTACTCAAATAACTTAAAATAACTCATTTTCACTTGCTTACTCACTCTCTTTTGACTTCAAAAAAAAAATTCCATACTATCAATCACATTACTCAATTCATAATACTTTCATGTGCAATTTTATTCATTTCACATAGCTTATGTATTGAATATACATTAAACCATCAATATCCAAATATTCTTTATCAAATTCCGTTTAAAACTTTAACTTTTCAACTCACTACTTCACTTAAACTTCAATTTTCCAAACTCATCTTTTCTTAATATTAACTTTAAAAACATCTTATATATATATATATACCATAAAGCAACATCAAAACATAAAATTTTTACAATTATCAAGCTCATTTCAAAAATCTCAAATATCACATATTACCACCATCAACATGAGCTTTCACAATATTCAAAGCATATCACATTTTTAACATTAAAAATTACAATGTTTGCCTTAACATAACCATACAAACAACACCAATATGTCTTCTTATTTAACCAACATGATCTCTTTTTCTTTTTAACAAAATCTTAACTTGATATACCCGAACCTTACATAATCACACTTTGTCTATACCAATCAATTCACTCACTATTCTACCATACTCTTTTCATTTTAATAACATATCCTTCCATATTAACAATCCAACAATATTTCCTCTTTCTAGCAAACCCAACATAAACTCTATTATAAAGAGATTTAAAATATAGAGGAAGAAGTATATACTTTATTCTTGATTTTATTTTTCAAATCATTTTCAACTTTATTCTCCTATTCATTTTTTTATATTACAATCACTTTTCAATAATCAATATTTCAAAATTTACTTTCCTTAAGTAAACTCCCATTCTTGAATTTACCAATTAAACTTGTACCAATTTTTCATATCATTTCTTTTTCCAATTATTACTTTCATATAAAATCTCATTCACACACTATCATCCATCTCATGTAATTCAAATACATCACAAATCACATAATGCCACGTTCGAGACCAACCTAGGTGTTAATGCATATGCATGTATTACAAATTTCATTTCAAAACTTTTCCTTTTTAAGTCTATTTAAACTTTTCAAAACCTTTTTCCTTTTTAATTTCACTTAGGTCGAGAATCTCAAACCTAAGCTCTGATACCAAAATAATTGTAACACCCCGATACTCCATATAAATATTATACATTTACCTTGTATACATACAGTAAACATATAAAGTATAAGGATGTCACTTTTTGTTACAATTTAAAAACCTTTAACTGAGTTCAAATCATATTCAATTATAAAGTATTTCTTTTAATGATCTTATACTTAAATATAATAATAATAATCTTATCTTTAACAAAACTTCATTTATACATATGAATACATTCTTGTAATAAAATACAACATAATTAAAATATACATGTATGCAACACTCTCTAGTTGGTCTCAGAACACACTTACCTTACTCGTGGCATACCGATTGACTTTTAAATCAACCACCTATTCACCTGCGCGATTTACATAACCACGCTAAGCTAGAAAGCTTAGTAGTACAAAGAAATGATTTAAAATATATAATACAAATAAATCATATTTCATATAATAACATCATGTATTACCATTTTCTTATCATATTTTCCCTTTTCAATGCACTCTCTATGTATTTCCATCAATCTCATAATATATATATATATACTCCTATACATCATTTCAACAAATCACAATTCAATGACTTAACAAAACCTTCATGAAATAATGCTCACAATTTCCACATCCATAAACATTTTACACATCATATTATGTTTTCATAAACTCATCATTCAACATAGCTTTTCACGCCATATTCACTTTCAATCATTTACTTATGTATTGTATACATCTCATTCCATGATTATCATCATATATCACATAATATTATATTCATTCCATAATTCACATTAAAACAAAGACATGCATGGGCCCACAAGACACTAATATGCCATTCAACTTTCAGAGTTAATGTTTTGGTTTAATTTTCTCATTTATCATTATCCCAACTAGGCTTCAAGGATTAGGTTCAACCAAGCTTCAAGGGAAACAAAGCATGCTAAGTATCAACCCAACTTGGCTTCAAGAACCAATCCAACCTAGCTTCAAGGGTTGTAACATCTCAATTAGGCTTCAAGGACTAGACCCAACCAAGCTTCAAGGGGAGTAAAACATGTTAAACTTCTACCCAACTTGGCTTCAAGGATCAAGCCCAACCTAACTTCAAGAGATTGTTACTATAGGCATGCCACCAACAACAAACTCTGAAAATGGAATAACGCATTAGTCACACAATTCATTTATTATTTCATTATCAATTCCATTCTCAATTCTCATCATTATCTAGGCAAACATGCCCCACTTGTTTCAATTGAATCATCATAGCCAATCACAATGGCTTCACATGTCATTTGAATTATATCTCAATTCACATTACAACACTTCATCATTCAAGTATACATAATCAATTTCATTGAACATATAGACAATATGTCCATTTATTTCATTGCAATCATTATTACCAACCATAATGACATCACATTTCATCACTTCTCAAGGCACATTAATATAATTTATCATTAAAATATTTATCATAACCAATTGCATTGCACATACCTTTTTGAATGATCACCATAGCTTTCACACTATACAATTAATAACATTAGTTACATTGTATTAACCATATAATAAATTACTTAACATTGTTGTAGGTCACAAAATCATATAAAAGAATGCATCTATGTAAGTTGTACTTACCTCAAGAACTACTCCCATTAATCTATACACTTCCTCTTCCAAGAGTTCTCACATTAGGTTAGTGCAACATAATCTCTTCCAAACCTAATCCAAAGATAATTACACCCATAAGAATTAAGAATGATGACTGACTAGGGTAAACACAACACATGACATGCTCACCAACACGGGCGTGTTCCTGATCTTGCCCTAAACCAACAATACAGAAGCTTTGACACACTCAGTAACACGGGCGTGTTAATGGACGTGTCACTCATTCTGCCTCACAGAAACATTAACACGCCCAACTATTTAGATCAATTTTGTATATATTTTTTATTATGTTTATGTCAATTTTAAGTTAATTTTTATGTTAAATTGCACTTAAGTTTGTTTGAAGTTGTTGATTTAGGTTGGAGTACATTCGATGGATCCATTTGATCAAAATTGGTGGAATTTGTGGAGAAAATCAAGTGACATGGCCAAGCTTGTCATGGCTTGGCCGTGTCCTTCATCAAAAGAAGCAGAAACAAGGAAAATTATGAGACACGGCCAGGATTAACATGGCTTGGCCGTGTCCCTCAAGGAAACAAGTCCAGTAGCAAACACGGCCATGAGACACGGCCAAGCCACTGGCCGTGTCTCTCCAAAGGAACAAAAGAGCAAAGAAAGAAAAGAAAGAAAAGAAATACACAGAGATAGACACCATCACATGACACGACCGTGTCTCACAAGGGCAAAGCATGCAGAATGGGACACGGCCAGAAGCCCCAAGAAAGAAACCCTGAGTCCTTAGCTGGCTTGCACGAGAAATGAGCTGGTGTGTTTTAGTGGGTGACAAAAAGAATAAAAAAGATTGAAAAGTGGGAGGATTTTATGGAAGAAAGGTATAAAGAGATTAGTAAGTGGGAAACAAGGCATGATGGGTGTCTTAAACAATTCAAAGTGGAAGAGCATGGGGATTAAAAATTGGATTTTTGAATAAATTTAGTGGACATTCTCTACACACTTCCACTTGTTCTTCATCTTACTCATCTTCTTCCTTGGTTCTTGTTGGAGGGGAGTAAGACCATTCACCATCTTCATTCACCATTTCTTTTCACACACCAAGAGCAAAAACAATTGTTGGTTTTGAAGTGAGTTATTAGTTCTTAAGAATTAGGGTTTTAAGAGGCTTGATTGGAGAGTTCAGAATTTGAGAAAGCTATCATCTACTCCTTCAAGAAGAGAACCATTTGTTCAAGAGAGCTGGAAGTTCATCATCACGCACCAAGAAGGAGCCGCGAAGGAGACGAGAGTCCGATTTTTAGCATCTTCAAAAAGGGGTTTTTCTAACTCTTTCTTTTATTCCGTTTCTTATTTGTTGTTGTGTATTAAGAACATTAATATTGCAATGTATAATTTTGATTTGGTTTATTTTGAAATGAGTATTTGTTTAAAACATATGATGAGCTAATTTACTCATGGTTGGGGTTGTAGTATATTTGATTAAATGATTTGATTTGATGATTCCATTGATATACCTTGTTATATGTTGATTGCATTGAAATTAAAGGTAAATTGATAGATTGGCCACCTATTGATTACTTAATATTGAATGACGGAGCGAGAGGAGAAGTTTAATATCGGAACTATGCAATTGACTACCCTAAAAATGAATTAGAAATATAAGTTCTAGGGTTTATTAATTTGCTAATGTTAAATAATTGGTTGTTGTTAATTCATAAATGTGAGAGCTAGTGGATTGATAATTGGCTAATTAAATCTTAAGAAACAAATTAATATTCAAGGTTATATTAATGGATAATTGGATAATTGAACATTTGATTAAATAGACCTACAACCCTAGGCATCACTTCCATAATTGAATTTCTCTTGCATAAAATCAATCGTTTTCATTTCTAAGGTTAACTATAATTCACCAATCCAATCTCACAATCGAGTTTATAATTTTATGTTAATTGAACTATTACATGCAACTCCTTCCTTGGGAAACGACCTTGGGGCGATCACCGTCACTACAATAGCCTCGTATACTTGCGAGTGCCACTTGTGATAGTGTTGATTTAAGCGCAACAAGTTTTTGGCGCCGCTGCCGGGGATCGAACCCCGGTCGCCCGCGTGACGGGCGGGAATACTCACCACTATACTACAACGACAGTTGCTCAATCAATTTTTCTATGATGGGCTAACTCAACAATCTCAAAATACAATGGATAATGCAGCAGGGGGTGCAATGGGTGAAAGAACAGCTGCAGAAACAGTTGCATTATTCGAAATGTTGGGGGCAAATTCCAAACAAAAGAGCATTGGAGAAAGAAGAAGAGGAGCACATGAGATAAGTGCAAACTCAGAAATGGCTAGGCAAATTGCAGAACTGACAAGGCAAGTGAAATTGTTGAATGCAAAAGGAAACTTGTCGGAACCAAGCCAAGAGTCATGCGCATCATGCGGTCTTGTAGGCCATCAAGCAAATGTGTGCCCCTCAAATTTTGATTCATTTCAAGAGGAGCAAGAGCAAGCTTTTGCTTTTGAAGGGTTCCAACAAAGGGGTAGGAATGACCTATATTCAAATTCTTATAACCCCGGTTGGAGGAATCACCCCAATTTTTCATGGAAAAATTAACAACATGCTCCATCTCAACAACCCTTCCAACCATATCAAAGAGGTCCCCAATTTCAAGGACAACCCTCAAATCAAGAGCAAGTCAAGAAACATTCATTTGAAGACAACTTGAATGCTTTCATTCAAGTAAGCACTCAAAATCAAGAATTGAACAATAAGCGGTTTGACTCTTTAGAAGCATCGCTTAAGAAGGTTGAAACTCAAGTGGGCCAATTTGCTAATCAACTTCAAGCCAATCAAAAAGGGAAATTTCCAAGCCAACCGGAGCAAGCCAAAGCAATCACCGTTTTGAGAAGTGGTAAGGTACTTGATAATAAAATCGGTGATAATAACATTGATAATTCCTTTGATGCAGGTACAACGCAAGGTAATGGCAAGGAAATGCAAGAAGAAGAAGCTGAACCAAATGAGCTTGAGGAGGACAAAGAGGAGGCATCCGTTGCACCAAAACTGCACAAATCTCCAAATCCGTACAGACCACCAATTCCATTTCCCAGCAGGTTAAAAAATGAAAAAGCATGATAAGCAATTTTCTGAAATTTATAACATGCTTTCGAAGGTAAGTATCAACCTACCCTTACTAGAGGTGATAAAGAATATGCCATCTTATGCCAAATTCTTAAAAGAGCTTAACACTAAGAAGATAAGGTATGAGTTGGATGAGAAGGTGATAGTTTCGGAAGTAACAAGTGCTGTTTTACAACATAAGTTACCTCCTAAACTAAAAGATCCTGGGAGCTTTATTGTTAAAATCTCTATGGGGAATGGGAAAGAGACCATTGGCATGTGTGATCTTGGAGCTAGTATTAATTTGATGCCATACTCAATTTATCTAAATCTAGAGCTAGGGGAACTCAAATCGACCAAAATGGTTTTACAATTAGCAGATAGAACTCTTAGATACCCTAAGGGAATCATAGAGATGTTCTAGTGAAGGTAGGAGGTTTAATTGTACCCATCGATTTCATTGTCTTAGACACGGGGGGAGAAATCCCACGCGATGCCGAACATGCAATTTTGTTAGGAAGGCCTTTTATGGCCACAACTAACACTTTAATTGATGTTAAAAATGGAAAATTAACCATGACCGTTTTTGGACAAACTGTAGAATTTTCAATTTTTAACACTTCCCATATTCCCACTAGTGCTTTATATGAAGATTGCTCTTTCATTGATCTTACTGATAGTGTTGTCCAAGAAGTTTTCTTGCAGGAAAATGGCAAGCACAAGCTAGAAAAGGCTCTAAAATTGCAAGAAGAAGCAGAGATTTCCAATGAGGAGGATAAAGAAGATAATACCGTTTTGGACGATGAGAGTGTTGAGGAAGAAATTGAAGTTGAAGAAGAGCAAGTTCAACGACAAGGGGTTGAGCTTAAAGAACTCCCCAAACATTTAAATATATACTTTTCTTGGGGAAAATAACTCTCAACCAGTGATAATTTCTGCTACCCTTACCAGAGAGGAAGAAAATAAGCTTGTAACAATGTTGAAAAAATTCAAGAAGGCTATAGGTTGGGGGTTGAGTGACATTAAGGGTATTAGTCCCTCTATGTGCATGCATAAGATTATCTTAGCGGAAGGGGCTAAACCGGTGAGAGAGTCTCAAAGGAGACTAAACCCTAACATGAGCGAGGTTGTTAAGAAGGAGGTCCTTAAGTTACTGGATGAAGGGGGTAATTTACCCTATTGCTGATAGTGAATGGGTTAGTCCTGTTCATGTTGTGCCTAAGAAAATGGGGTTGATAGTGGTCCAGAATGAAAAAGGAGAGTTGGTACCAACCCGAACACAAACTGGGTGGCGGATGTGCATAGATTATAAGAAATTAAACAAAGTCACCAAGAAAGATCACTTTCCTTTGCCATTTATTGATCAAATGCTTGATAGATTATCTGGACATTCTTTTTACTGTTTTCTTGATGGTCTTTCGGGTTACTACCAAGTCCCGATAGCACCGGAAGATCAACCGAAGACCACATTTACTTGTCCCTTTGGGACATTTACATTTCGAAGGATGCCATTCGGACTTTGTAATGCATCGGGCACATTTCAAAGGTGTATGCTTTCCATATTTTCTGATATGTTAGACAAGTGCATTGAGGTATTCATGGATGACTTTTCTGTCTTTGGTAATTCCTTTGATGATTGTTTGGAAAAGTTGACTCTAGTACTTAAAAGGTGTATTGAATGTAATCTTACATTGAGTTGGGAAAAGAGTCACTTTATGGTTGATCATGGAATTGTTTTAGGGCATGTTATTTCCCATGAAGGGATTGAGGTAGACAAAGCTAAAGTTGAATTAATTGTGAACCTACCTCCACCCACATCAGTTAAGGGAATTAGAAGTTTTTTGGGACATGCAGGATTTTATAGGAGGTTCATAAAAGATTTTTCCAAAATTTCACGTCCTTTGTGTCATTTGTTAGGAAAAGATGTCCCATTTGTTTTTGATGAAAAGTGCTTAGAGGCTTTTAAAATTTTGAAAGAAAAACTAACTTCTGCCCCTATAATTGTTGCCCCAAATTGGGATTTGCCATTTGAAATTATGTGCGATGCATCGAATTTTTCCATTGGAGCTGTTTTGGGCCAAAGAGTGAATAAGTTGATGTGTGTAATTTATTATGCAAGTTTATCTTTAAATGATGCACAAGTAAATTACACGACCACTGAGAGAGAAATGTTAGCTGTGGTATTTGCACTAGACAAATTTAGATCTTACTTGATAGGTTCTAAGGTCATAGTATTCTCTGATCATACAGCTTTGAAATACCTATTGACCAAACCACAAGCTAAACCTAGGCTCATTAGGTGGGTGTTAATGTTACAAGAATTCGATGTTGAAATCAAAGATAGGAAAGGAAGCGAAAATGTAGTGGCTGACCATCTTTCTAGACTTAAATCTTGTGAAAATAATGCTGAAATTGCTTGTGAAAATGCTTTTGAAAAATTCCCGGATGAACACTTGTTTTCCTTAACTCAAGCACCATGGTATGCTGATATTGCTAATTATCTTTCTTGTGGTGTAGTGAGAAAGGATTTGAGCTTCCAGGCAAAGAGAGTATTATTTTTGGGATGAGCCTTACTTGTTTAGAATTTGCAGGGATGAAGTGATAAGAAGATGTGTGCCGGAAGAGGAACAAAAGCAAGTGCTACAATTTTGCCACAATTTGTATTGCGGGGGACATTTTGGAGGAAAGAAGACGCCGAGAAAATTCTTCAAAGTGGTTTGTATTGGCCTACTCTTTCTAAAGATGCTTATCATTTTTGTATAAGATGTGATGAATGCCAAAGAGTAGGAAACATTAGCAAACAGAATGAAATGCCCCTTAACATCTTTATTGTGGTTGATATTTTTGATGTATGGGGAATTGATTTCATGGGGCCGTTTCCTAAATCCTTTAGTTTTGAATATATTCTTCTAGCAGTGGATTACGTGTCCAAGTGGGTTGAGGCAATCCCCACTAGGACCAATGATGCTAACATTGTGTTAAAATTTGTGAAGGAGAATATTTTGAGCAGGTTTGGAACCCCCAAGGCGATAGTGAGTGATGGAGGAAGCCATTTTTGCAACAAATGGTTTGAAAAGTTGATGACCAAGATGGGCATCTGACACAAAGTGGCAACCCCATATCATCCCCAAACATCCGGGCAAGCTGAGATTTCAAACAAGCAGATCAAGGGGATTTTAGAAAAGACAGTGAGCACAACTCGGAAGGACTGGTCAATCCGACTCTCGGAAGCATTGTGGGCTTATAGGACTGCTTATAAAACCCCATTGGGAATGAGTCCTTATAGGTTGGTCTTTGGAAAGGCATGCCACCTCCCGGTGGAATTGGAGCACAAGGCTTATTGGGCAATAAAGACAATGAATATGGACTTAGGTGAAGCAAGGGAGCAAAGAATGCTTCAAATTTCCGAGCTTGATGAGCTTCGGAATGAAGCCTATGAGAGTTCGAGGATCTTCAAGGAAAAGACCAAAGCTATTCATGACAGGATGATTCTTCGAAGGACTTTTGAACCGGGAATGAAAGTCCTCCTCTTCAATTCAAGAATGCGGTTGTTTCCCAGAAAATTGAAGTCACGTTGGAGTGGAACCTTTCAAATCACTCAAACATTTCCCTATGGGGTTGTTGAGTTGCTTAATTTAAAAACCAACGAGACGTTCAAGGTCAATGGACAAAGGGTGAAGCCCTACTTGGAAGACATCGAAGTTGCAAAAATGGTGGAAAGCATGGTGTTCATTGACGGATGATGCAACAATGTCCAGCTATACGACATTAAAGAAGCGCTAAATGGGAGGCAACCCATCGGTTTGCATTTCTTTTCACTGTTATAATTTTATATTTTGCAATTTAATTTCATGTTGAGTTAAATAAAATGGAATGGGTACTTTGATGGGTTTTTAATTTTTTTTAATGTGTTTCAGGGTTAAACCAAGAAGAAGATTGCATTTTTGTGATTTGGTGACACAAATAAACCAATTAAATTAAAAAAAATATTCAAATCCAATTTCGCAGAGGCAGACACTGCCAGAGGTCCTGGCCGTGTCCTTGCCCGTGTCAAGTAGCACCAAAAGACACAGAGGCAGACATGGCCAGAGGTCCTGCCCGTGTCCAGCAAATGCCAAAGTCACAGAGGCAGACACGGCCAGAGGTCCTTGGCCGTGCCAAGCATTTCCCCGTGTTCATGGCCGTGTCAATTACTTTTTCTCACAGTAGCTATGACACACTCAGTAACATGGCCGTGTTAATGGTCGTGTCACAAACATCCAACTCAGTACCATTGACACGCCCAACATTGTGGCCGTGTCACTGGCCGTGTCAGCCAAAAATCATGAATTCGAACTCTCATCCATGAAAACACAAACACTTCAAAACTCATACTTCATCACCCTTAATCAACATCTTGGTTATATTCATCAATTACCTATCAATTTAACACTTATATCACTTTAATATATCATAATAATAATCATTATATACACCACCATATATCAACTACTCAATTTCCCCAATTCATTCATATGAAACCCTTACTCAATAATTTCAACAATTCATCATCAACCTCACAATTAACCATATTATCTCACAATTAACCATATTATCATCATCTAAATACCAATTCCACACATATATATATTTCAATCTTTCATTATCATCATCATCACACATCAATCATATCAAATCCAAACTCAAACAATAGAAATCAATACAAGGAAATGAATACTTACTTGACTATTATGTCAAATCGTCAATAACCATCTTCAATTCTCTCAAAACCATAAGAATTTGGTGTATTTGTAGAAAAAATCACCTCTCTTTCTCTCTATCCCTCTTTCTCTTTCTCTCTCTCTCGTCCAAGAAGAAGAAGAAGATGAAAAGAAGATCTTTTCTTCCTTTTTCTCATGCTTATCATATATATATATTAATAATTAAATACCTTCAAATCTTCACCATACACTTGTCACTCTTTGACTTTCTTTCTTCCTTTTCTTTTAATTATTATTATTATTATTAATTAATTAAGCTTACTTTCCCACACCACTTTATACCTCATGTATATGTGATGTATATGTTGGTATATGTATATTTCTTATATATCACTTTTATATTGCCATATATTTTCCCAAATACCATATATACATATTATCCTTACATATATTACCAACATATCTTCTCACAGCTACTACTCCAATGTACACCAAAATCGGGGTATTAAATTAATTCGATACTCTTCTTTTAATCTTAAATAGACATTCACATTAAATCCATATACAACAATAATTACTCCAAACTTTTAGGGTATATTTTGGGATATTACAGCCAGGGTCCAGTACCCAAATCATCCTTAGGTCCAGAACCTAAAATCTCTTTTAAGTCTAAAACTTAGCCCGAGTCAAGAGCCCTAAATATCTTTAGGTCCAAAAACAAAAATCTCTTTTAAGTTTTGAAATTAGCTCGGGTCCAGAACCCAAATTATCCTTAGGTCAGAACCTAAAATCTCTTTTAAATCCAGAAATTAGCTCGGGTCCAAAACCCAAATTATCCTTTGGTCAGAACCTAAAATCTCTTTTAAGTCCAGAAATTAGCTCGAGTCCAGAACCCAAATTATCCTTAGGTCTAGAACCTAAAATCTCTTTTAAGTCAAGAACTTAGCTCGGGTCCAAAACTGTAGACCCATAATTTTTGACCCAATCCGATCCAATATGCTTTATTTAGTCCAAAATGATTTTTGTTGTCTATTTGGTCCAAAATAATTTTAATTAAATTGTTGTTACTTTATTATCTAATTTTTATTAATAAAAAATAAAAATAAACAAATAAAAATCAAAAAAATAAAAATAAAAATAAAAATCGGAGTCGAAAAAAAATCGGCAGCAAAAAGTGGTCGCGCGGGCCCGTTGGCCCAGTAGCAGCTCACCCGCAGGCATGTGGGCGTTTCGCCCACAGGGATTTCCTGCGGGCGAAATAACTTTTTTTATTTCAGAACTTAGCCTTATTCCAGAACCCAAATTATCTTTACGTCCAGAATCTAATGTTTCTTTTAAGTCCAGAACTTAGCTCGGGTCCAGAACCCAAATTATTCTTAGGTTTATAACCTAGAATCTCTTTTAAGTCCATAACTTAGCTCGGGTCCAGAACCCAAATTATCCTAAGGTCCAGAACCTAAAATCTCTTTTAAGTCCAGATTTTAGCTCAGGTTCAGAACCCAAATAATCCATAGGCCCAAAACCTAAAATCTCTTTTAATTCCAAAACTTAGCCCGGGTCCAGAACCCAAATTATCCTTAGGTCATGATCCCCAAATCTCTTTTAATTCTAGAACTTAGCTCGGGTCTAGAACCCAAATTATACTTAGGTCCAGAACCTAAAATCTCTTTTAAGTCCAGAACTTAGCCCGGGTCCAGAACTCAAATTATCCTTACGCCCAGAACCTAAAATATCTTTTAAGTCTAGAACATAGCCCGGGTCCCGAACCCAAATTATCCTTAGGTCCAGAACCTAAAATATCTTTTAAGTCTAGAACTTAGCCCGGGTCAAGAACCCAAATTATCCTTAGGTCCATAACCTAAAATCCCTTTTAAGTCCAAAACTTTGCTTGGGTCTAGAACAAGAAAAATATCCTTAGGTCCAGAAACTAAAATCACTTTTAATTCTAGAACTTAGCACGGGTCTAGAACCCAAATTATCCTTAGGTTGAGAACCTAAAATCTCTTTTAAGTCCAGAACTTAGCCCGGGTCTAGAACCCCAATTATCCTTAAGTCCAGGACCTAAAATCTCTTTTAAGTCTAGAACATAGCTCGGGTCCAGAACCCAAATTATCCTTAGGTTCAGAACCTAAAATCTCTTTTAAGTACAGAACTTAGCGCCGGTCCAGAACCCAAATTATCCATAAGTCCAGAACCTAAAATCTCTTTTAAGTCCAGAACTTAGCCCGGATCTAGAACCCAAATTAACCTTAGTTCCATAACCTAAAATATCTTTTAAGTCTAGAACATAGCCCGGGTCCAGAACTCAAACTATCCTAAGGTCCAGATCCTAAAATCTCTTTTAAGGCGATAACTTAGCTCGGGTCCAGAACCTAAAATATCCTTTGGCCCAGAAATTAAAATCTCTTTTAAGTCCAGAACATAGCTCGGGTCCAGATCCCAAATTTTCCTTAGGTCCAGAACCTAAAATCTCTGTTATGTCCAGAGCTTGGCTCGGGTCCAGGACCAGATTTATCCTTAGGTCGAGAACCTAAAATCTCTTTTAAGTCCAGAACATAGCTTGGGTCCAGAACCCAAATTATCCTTAGCTCCAGAACCTAAAATGTCTTTTAAGTCTAGAACTTAGCGCAGGTCTAGAACCCAAATTATCCTTTGGTCAAGAAGCTAAAATCTCTTTTATGTAAAGAACTTAGCACGGGTCCAGAACCCAAATTATCCATAAGTCCAGGACCTAAAATCTCTTTTAAGTAAAGAACTTAGCCAGGGTCCGGAACCCAAATTATCCTTAGATCCAGAACCTAAAATTTCTTTTATGTCTAGAACTTAGCGCAGGTCCAGAACCCAAATTATACTTAGGTCCAGAACCTAAAATCTCTTTTATGTCCAAAATTTAGCCCGGGTCCAGAACCAAAATTATCCTTAGGTCCAGAACCTAAATTTTCTTTTATGTCTAGATCTTAGCATGGGTCTAGAACCCAAATTATCATTAGGTCCGTAACCTAAAATCTCTTTTAAGTATAGAGCATAGCACGGGTCCAGAACTTAAATTATCAATAGGTCCGGGACCTAAAATCTCTTTTAAGTCCAGAACTTAGCCCGGGTCCCGAACCCAAATTATCCTTAGGTCCAGAACCTAAAATTTCATTTATGTCCAGAACTTAGCGCAGGTCCAAAACCCAAATTATACTTAGGTCCAGAACCTAAAATCTCTTTTATGTCCAGAACTAAGCTCGGGTCCAGAACCAAAATTATCCTTAGGTCCAAAACCGAAATTATCCTTAGGTCTAGAACCTAAAATGTCTTTTAAGTCTAAAACTTTGCTTGGGTCCAGAGCCAGAATTATCCTTACGTCCAAAACCTAAAATCTCTTTTTAGTCTAGAACATAGCTCGGCTCTAGAAGCCAAATTATCCTTAGCTCCAGAATCTAAAATCTCTTTTAAGTCCAGAACTTAGCCTGGGTCCAGAACCCAAATTATCCTTAGTTTTTGATCCTAAAATCTCTTTTAAGTCTGTAACATAGCTCGGGTCCAGAACCTAAATTATCCTTAGGTCCAGACCTAAAATCTCTTTTAAGTCCAGAACTTAGGCCGGGTCCAGAACCCAAATTATATTTAGGTCCAGAACCTAAAATCTCTTTTATGTCCAGAACTTAGCCCGGGTCTAGAACCCAAATTATCTTAACGTCTATAACCTAAAATCTTTTTTAAGTCCAGAACTTAGCCCGAGTCCAGAACCCAAATTATCCTTAGGGCTAGAACCTAAAATCTCTTTCACGTCTAGAACTTAGCGCGGGTGCAGAACCAAAATTATTAATATGTCCAGAACCTAAAATCTCTTTTAAGTCCAGAACTTAACCCGGGTCTAGAACTGAAATTATCATTATGTCCACAACCTAAAATTTCTTTTAAGTCTAGAACTTAGCACAGGTCCAGAACCCAAATTATACTTAGGTCCAAAACAAAAAATGTCTTTTATGTCAAGAACATAGCTCGGGTCCAGAACCAAAATTATCCTTAGGTCCAGAACCTAAAATCTCTTTTAAGTCCAGAACTTAGCCCGGGTCCAGAACCCAAATTGTCCTTAGATCAAGAACCTAAAATCTCTTTTAAGTCCAGAACTTAGCCCGGGCCTAGAACCCAAATTATCCTTAGGTCAAGAACCTAAAATATATTTTAAGTCCAGAACATAGCCGGGGTCCAGAACCCAAATTATCCTTAAGTCCAGAACCTAAAATCTCTTTTAAGCCTAGAACTTAGCTCGGGTCAAGAACCCAAATTATCCTTAGGTCCAGAACCTAAAATCTCTTTTAAGTACAGAATGTAGCGCTTGTGTAGAACAAAAATTATCCATAGGTCCAGAAAATAAAATCTCTTTTATGTCCCGAAAATAGCTCGAGTCCAGAACCCAAATTATCCAAAGGTCAAGAACCTAAAATCTCTTTTAAGTCCATAACTTAGCCGGGATCCAGAACCCAAATTATCCTTAAGTCCAGAACATAAAATCTCTTTTAAGTCTAGAACTTAGCTTGAGTAAAGAGCCCAAATTATCCTTACGTCCAGAACCTAAAATCTCTTTTAAGTCTAGAACTTAGCTCGGGTCTAGAACACAAATTATCCATAGGTCCAGAACCTAAAATCTCATTTAAGTCCAGAACTTAGCCCGGGTCCAAAACCCAAATTAACCTTAGTTCCATAACCTAAAATATCTTTTAAGTCTAGAACATAGCCTGGGTTAAGAACCCAAATTATCCTAAGGTCCAGAACCTAAAATCTCTTTTAAGTCCAGAACTTAGCTCGGGTCTAGAACCTAAAATATCCTTTGGCCCAGAACCTAAAATCTCTTTTAAGTCCAGAACTTAGCTGGGGTCCAAAACACAAATTATCCTTAGGTCCAAAACCTAAAATCTCTTTTATGTCCAGAACTTGGCTCGGGTCCAGAACATAAATTGTCTTTTAAGTCTAGATCTTAGCTCAAGTGCAGAAACCAAATTATCTTTAGGTCCAGAACCTAAAATCTCTTTTAAGTCCAGAACTTAGCACGGGTCCATAACCCAAATTATACTTAGTTCCAAAACAAAAAATGTCTTTTGTGTCCAGAACTTACCTCGGTTCCAGAACCAAAATTATCCTTAGGTCCATAACCTAAAATCTATTTTAAGTCCAGAACTTAGCCGGGGTCTAGAATCAAAATTATCCTTAAGGTTAGAACCTAAAATTTATTTTAAGTCTAGAACTTAGCTCTGGTCAAGAACCCAAATTATCCTTACGCCCAGAACCTAAAATCTATTTTAAGTGCAGAACTTAGTGCGGGTCCAGAACAAAAATTATCCATAGGTCCAGAACCTAAAATCTCTTTTATGTTAAGAACATATCTCGGGTCCAGAACCCAAATTATCCTTACATCCAAAATCAAAATTATCCTTAGGTCTAAAACCTAAATTGTCTTTTAAGTCTAAAACTTTGCTTGGGTCCAGAACCAGAATTATCCTTACGTCCAGAACCTAAAATCTCTTTTTAGTCCAGAACATAGCTCGGGTCCAGAACCCAAATTATTCTTAGCTCCAGAACCTAAAATCTCTTTTAAGTCCATAACTTAGCCTGGGTCCAGAAGCCAAATTATCCTCAGTTTATGATCCTAAAATCTCTTATAAGTCTAGAACATAGCTCGGGTCCAGAACCTAAATTATCCTTAGGTCCAGACCTAAAATCTCTTTAAAGTCCAGAACTTAGCCCTGGTCCATAACCCAAATTATCCTTAGGTCCAGAACCTAAAATTTCTTTTATGTCCTGAACTTAGCGCAGGTCCAGAACCCAAATTATACTTAGGTCCAGAACCTAAAATCTCTTTCATGTCCAAAACTTAGCTCGGGTCTAGAACAAAAATTATCCTTAGGTCCAGAACCTAAAATCTCTAAGTCTAGAACTTAGCTCGGGTTCAGAACCCAAATTATCCTTAGGTCCATAACCTAAAATCTCTTTTAAGTCCAGAACTTAGCATGAGTCTAGAACCCAAATAATCCATAGGTCCAGAACCTAAAATCTCTTTTAAGTCCAGAACTTAGTCCAGGTCGAGAACCCAAATTGCCCTTAGTTACACAACCTAAAATCTCTTTTAAGTGCAGAACTTAGCCCGGGTCCCAAAGCCAAAATATCCATAGGTCCATAACCTAAAATATCTTTTAAGTCTAGAACTTAGCCAGGGTCCAGTACCCAAATTATCCTTAGGTCCAGAACCTAAAATCTCTTTTAAGTCTAAAACTTAGCCCGAGTCAAGAGCCCTAAATATCTTTAGGTCCAAAAAGAAAAATCTCTTTTAAGTTTTGAAATTAGCTCAGGTCCAGAACCCAAATTATCCTTAGGTCATAACCTAAAATCTCTTTTAAGACCAGAAATTAGCTCGGGTCCAGAACCAAAATTATCCTTAGGTCAGAACCTAAAATCTCTTTTAAGTCCAGAAATTAGCTCGGGTCCAGAACTCAAATTATCCTTAGGTCTAGAACTTAAAATCTCTTTTAAGTCCAGAACTTAGCTCGGGTCCAAAACTGTAGACCCATAATTTTTGACCCAAATTATCCAATATGCTTTATTTAGTCCAAAATGAATTTTGTTGTCTAATTGGTCCAAAATAATTGTAATTAAATTGTTTTTACTTTATTATCTATTTTTTATTAATAAAAAATAAAAATAAATAAATAAAAATCAAGAAATAAAAATAAAAATAGAAATCGAAGTCAGAAAAAAATCGGCAGCGATAAGTGGTCGCGCGGGCCCGTTGGCCCAGTAGCAGCTCACCCGCAGGCGAGTTATTTCGCCCGCAGGAAATTCCTGCGGGTGAAATAGCTGCCCGCAGGAATTTCCAGCGGGCTGGCATGCCCACACGCCCAGCCAGTGGGCCCGGCTGCTGCAGTTTTTGCCAGCGCAAAATTTTTCAATGCAAATTTTTTAAACCTAATCGAATTAGGTTTTAATTTTTTTATTAATATTACTTACCTTAATTAATTAGGAATAAATAACTTTAAACCACTATAAATAAGGACCAAAGGCATTGAAATTAAGGGTGGCCGAGAGAGAGGAAATCCAAAGGGAGTTTGGAAAATTTGAAACCAAATCAAAGAAGGAAAAGAAGAAATTCAATTTAAATTTTTCTGGAACAGCAGCATCACGAAGAAAGGGATTGCAAAGGCAACAAAGGCTTGTCTTTAGTTCATCCAAGAAGAATTGTTTTTGGAGCAACTTACAAAAGATGGTATGAAATTCTAAATTCTAATTTTTTTACACAGTAGCTAAACTAGGGTTTTTTGTGTTTTTCAAAAGTTAAAATCTTAGAACTTTAATTTAGTTTTCCAAAGTTAAAACACTAAAACGTGACCTTCTTTTCTAAAAAGACTTAAAATTATTATTTTTTCTTCTTAAAAAACCTTAAAACTCTAATTGAACATATTTTTCAACAAAACCAAAACCAAATTCTGTTTCTTTTAAGATTTTAAAGTAGGTTCTATTTCATTCAAAAAGCCTTAAAAAACATCTTTTCTACTTATAAAAACTTCAATCCTTTTGTTTAAATTCATAAAACTTCATAAATTATCAAATTGATTTCTAAAACCCTAATTCAAATCTTTTACCCATGACCTAAATTCTAAAACCCTAAAATCCAAAATTCAACTTTTAAACCTAAAATAATGAACACTAATCCTTTGAAAACCTTAAACCCTAATTTTTATGAACCCTAATCCTTTTAAAACATTAAAAAACATAAAAACATAAAAAGTCAAAAATTACACAGTAGCTTAAAATTCAATAAGCAAAAATCACAAATTAAAGTATTTTAAGGTATTTAAAACCCTAGTTTCATTATTTCATCATTCAAACCTTAATTTGGTTAATCAAAGAGTCTTACCAATCTTTTAAAACATAAAACTAATTTATTTTAATTCCATAAAAAGTCACAGTAGCCATAATTGGACTTTTATTTGCTTTATTCAATTCCATACTTGATATGCTTTGATTTATTTCTTATGCTTTAATTTATTTAATTTCAATACTTGATTTATTTAATTTATCATGGATGGATGTTTATTTTATTGATATTAAAATACTTTTGATGAATGATTTATTTATGATGAATGATTATTTACTTTTATCAATCAATTTAGATTTCCAAAAGTTGTAAGAGGTATGTTTCCACTTGGTGGGTACCTCACTAGTTAAACATCATGTAATTTAATTTGCTTTTTCTATTTTAGAACTTATGTAAAGGGCATGTTTCTACCTTTTGGTGGGTGTCCTATCTAGGCATGTGATGTAAGGACATGTTTCCATCCTTGGATGGGTGTCCATTTATTTGTTTTGTTTTGTTTGGACATTGCTTTGATTTTAATATAATGATGATTTCTTTTTATTGTGTGTAGTATGGATAATATTTTTATATTTAAGAATTTTATAATATTAAGACCTGTAAAGGAGGCCGGTTCCAATGAACCGAGTGTTGTGGGGGTGCTGGGCCATTTCTCACCTTCCCCACACGTACCCAACTTTCCAAACCCATTAAGGGGTTGGGGATTCCTTAGGAATCGAGTCATCCACCCCTTTCTTTTTCCCGGCCCGTCCAGGTGGCGACTCCATTTAACCCAAATTATCATTAAGTCCAGAACCTAAAATCTCTTTTAAGTCTAGAACTTAGCTCGAGTCAAGAACTCAAATTATTCTTAGGTCCAGAACCAAAAATCTCGTTTAAGTATAGAACTTAGCGCGGGTCGAGAACAAAAATTATCCATAGGTCCAGAACCTAAAATCTCTTTTATGTCCAGAACTTAGCTCGGGTCCAGAACCCAAATTATCCTTAGGTCCATAACCTAAAATTTCTTTTAAGTCCAGAACTTAGCCCGGGTCTAGAACCCAAATTATCCTTAGGTCAAGAACCTAAAATCTCTTTTAAGTCCAGAACTTAGCCGGGGTCCAGAACCCAAATTATCCTTATGTACAGAACCTAAAATCTCTTTTAAGTCTAGAACTTAGCTTGGGTCAAGAACCCAAATTATCCTTAGGTCAAGAACCTAAAATCTCTTTTAAGTACAGAACTTAGTGCGGGTCCAGAACCAAAATTGTCCATAGGTCCAGAACCTAAAATCTCTTTTAAGTCCAGAACTTAGCCTGGGTCCAGAACCCAAATTAACCTTAGTTCCATAACCTAAAATATCTTTTAAGTCTAGAACATAGCCCGAGTCCAGAACACAAATTATCCTAAGGTCAAGAACCTAAAATCTCTTTTAAGTCCAGAACTTAGCTCGGGTCCAGAACCTAAAATGTCCTTTGGCCCAGAAACTAAAATCTTTTTTAAGTCCAGAACTTAGCTCGAGTCCAGAACCCAAATTATCCTTAGGTCCAGAACCTAAAATCTCTTTTATGTCTAGAACTTAGCTCGGGTCCAGGACCCAAATTATCCTTAGGTAGAGAACCTAAAATCTCTTTTACGTCAAGAACTTAGCTCGAGTCCAGAACCCAAATTATCCTTAGGTCCAGAACCTAAAATGTCTTTTAAGTTTAGAAATGTAACACCTCTATACCTCGTATACGTACACAGCATGCTAATACGATCGTAATATACGTATACTGAATATAGAAATGCTATGGTATACTTAACAAATGAATCATCCCTTTTCAAAAACATGAACAAAGTTAAATCATTTAAAAGAAGTTATAAAAGACTAAAGATAAAATGTTTATTTAAAAGCAGCGGAAAATATAACAATTATTTACAAATACTTATACATTAAAACTCAAGATTTACAAAACATAAAGTTTATACATGTTTGGCAGTATATCTTTGATCTTTAAGCTTCACTATCACCACCTCAAGATCTAACCTCTACTTGGCCAAGAGGAACTCTCCGGTTCTTCCCTGTTACCTGCGCGATAAATCATAATCGCGCTAAGCCAATGGCTTAGTGGTACAAACCATAATAATAATAATATGTTGCAATGCAATGCTAATACAATATATTCAAACATTACACTCTATACACAAGAATATCACCTATCAAAGTCTTACATTTAATCTCATTATTCATTAGTTTCACCATTCATAAATCACATTTGAACAAAGACAATCATGGGCCTAAAGACACTAATATGCCATTCAACTTTCAGAGTTAATGTTTTGGTTTAATTATCACATTTGTCATTATCATTATCCCAACTAGGCTTCAAGGATTTAGGTTCAACCAAGCTTCAAGGGAAACAAAGCATGCTAAGTATCAACCCAACTTGGCTTCAAGAACCAAACCCAACCTAGCTTCAAGGGTTGTAACATCTCAATTAGGCTTCAAGGACTAGACCCAACCAAGCTTCAAGGGGAGTAAAACATGTTAAACTTCAACCCAACTTGGCTTCAAGGATCAAGCCCAACCTAACTTCAAGAGATTGTTACTATTAGGCATGCCACCAACAACAAAACTCTGAAAATGAATAACATATTAGACACACAATTCATTTATTATTTCATTATCAATTTCATTCTCAATTCTCATCATCATCTAGGCAAACATGCCCCACTTATCTCAATTGAATCATCATAGCCAATCACAATGGCTTCACATCTCATTTGAATCATCATAGCCAATCACAATTGCCTCATATCTTGTCATGTCTCAATTCACATTATAATACATCTTTATTCAAGTATACAAAATCAATTACATTGCACATCATCATATAGGCATACATGCCTCAATTATCTCAATTCTAATTATGCAAAACATAACATTATTAGTATGCATCAACAATGCAATAGATTACTTATCACATTTATAATCATATGTGTTAAGTCTCAAGATCATATAAAAGTATGCATTAATTTAGGGTTTGTACTTACCTTAAGTACCACTTATACAAATCTATACGCTTCCTTTTTCCAACACTTCTTCACCTCTTAAGTTAGGGCAAAACAACTTCTTCATAACCTAATCCAAAAGGAATAATATATATGAGATAAAATAAATAAACTAGGGCAAATTCTGCACATGACACGCTCAACAACACGGGCGTGTCCCTGACCGTGCCCTAAACTTACAACACAGAAGCTTTGACACGCTCAGAACCACGGGCGTGTCACTGAATGTGTAATATATTCTGTCTCACAAAAACATTGACATGTCCAACAACATGGGCGTGTTCATGGCCATGTCAATTCCTCACCAACACAGTAGCTATGACACGCTCAGTGACATGGGCGTGTCACTACTCGTGCCACCCATCCAAAAACATAGAACCATTGACACGCCTAAAACCTAATCGTGCTCATGGGTGTGTCAGACCAAAAATACAGATTCCGGCCACAACAACACTTAATCCAACAAATCACTTCCTTTCACCAAAATCCACTTCAAACAAACTTAGCTCAACATACCCAAGAACCATAACAAACTTGCAAAAACACCAAAACAACTAAAAACATATATCAATCACAATCATAATCATCACCACAAATCCTCACCATAAACCCTAAACACAATCACACACTATCTCTTCCAATCAACTTACTCTTTTCTTCAATCCAAACTCAAAAATCCAAAAATCAAATGAATCAAACACTCTTAAACACAACACAATCAAAACACACTCCTATCATCAACAACAATCCCTCAAACTCAAACATAACTCCAAAATAAACAAGAGAAAACAAGAGAGAACTTACCAAAGTTGATGATTCTTCACAAATCTCAACTTCTTCACTTGAATCTTCCTTCAATTTGAGCTTGTATCACAAAACTCACTCTCTCTCTCTCTTGCTTTAGATGGCCGACCAACAAAAGGAAAAGGAAAGAAATGGAAAAGAAAATGAATAAACCAAAGTCAAATACTCCTCTCTTTAAACCACCTCCAAGCAATTATAATATTAAATAATTCAAATTAATCTCTTCCATCCATTTTAATTTCCCCTTTTCCACTAATTAACTTAATTAATTAAAATAACTAAAAATCTTCTTCCTTTGACCATCACAATTGACTTCTATATATGTTGTATATATTTCCATATACACAACATATACACTTCCCTTAAAATTTCTCTTTTCTTTAAAATTTAACATATACATGCAATACAATTACAACAATAATATCAAAACTTCTAGGGCCTACTTTGGGATATTTCAATTCTCCCCCTCTAAAAAGAAATTTCGTCCTCGAAATTACCTGATATTATGTCTGAAACAGTTGAGGATACTGATCTTGCATTGCTTGCTCGCTCTCCCAAGTTGCCTCTTCTTTCCCATGATTTTTCCATAGAACCTTTACCAATGGCACTTTCTTATTCCTCAACTCTTTCACTTCATGTGCCAAAATAGCAACTGGTTCTTCTTCAAATGTCATGTCCGAACTCACTTCAATGGATTCAACTGGTAAGATATGAGATGGATCTGATCTATACCTCCGCAACATAGAAACATGGAATACATTATGGATTCTATCCAATTCAGGCGGCAAAGCAAGACGATAAGCAACTGGCCCAACTCTTTCTAGAACTTCATATGGTCCAATGAAACCAATGAAACAAGGACTCATCTTCCCTTTCCGACCAAATCTCAATATCTTCTTCCAAGGAGACACTTTCAAAAATACTTTATCTCTAATATCAAATTCTATGTCTCTCCTTTTCAAGTCTGAATAAGATTTATGTCGATCTGAAGCTGCTTTCAACCGATCCCGAATTATCTTCACTTTCTCTTTAGTTTCTTTAATCAAATCAGGACCAATTAACTTGCCCTCTCCAATTCCATTCCAACATAAAGGCATTCTGCATCTTCTACCATACAATGCCTCAAATGGTGCCATACCAATACTGGATTGATGACTGTTGTTATAAGCAAATTCTACAAGTGGCAAAAATCTGTCCCAACTTCCAGAGAAATCAATGACATAACTTCTCAACATATCCTCAATAATCTGTATCACTCTCTCTGACTGCCCATCTGTCTGCGGATGAAAAGCAGTACTAAAGTGTAATCGAGAACCCAAAGCACCATGTAAACTCTTCCAAAACCTTGAAGTAAACCAGGGATCTCGATCAGACAATAAAGAAATTGGGACTCCATGCAACTTCACTATCTCACTAATATACAGCTCAGCCAACCTTTCAAGAGAATAATCCATTCTAACAGGAAGGAAATGAGTTGTCTTTGTTAACCGATCAACAATTACCCAAATAGCATCATGCTTCTTCAGAGTCAACGGCAATCCAGACACAAAATCCATTGTTACTCTCTCCCATTTCCATTCATGCATCATTAAATGTTGAAGCAACCCAGTTGGAACTTGATGCTCAGCTTTCACCCTCTGACAAGTGAGACATTTGGACACAAATTCTGCTATGTCTCTCTTCATACCAGACCGCCAGTAGTGCTGTTTCAAATCATGGTACATCTTTGTACTACCCATATGCATAGCAAAACCCGATTGGTGTGCTTCCTCTAAAATAATCTTCCTCAAACTATCATCATCAGGTACACACAACCTATCCTTGAACCCAAGACTACCATCACTCTTCACATAAAAATCTTGGCTCTCCCCATTTTTGCAATCTGACACAATCTTCTGAATTTTCTCATTAGCCAATTGAGCCTCCTTAATCTGATCCAACAATACTGGTCTTAACTGCAGCTGAGCCACTAATGCACCATCATCACATACTTCAAAATTAGCAAGCAACGCCCTCAATTCCACAAGCAACAAGAGCGAATACATGTCACGACCCAATTTGTACATATGTACAGTACATCCATGTACAGTACATCCGCGTACAGTAACAGGAGCCGTCCCAAGTAATCACCAAAGAGCACGAAGTGAAAGGAAGCTCTATAGGAAAAAAAGGACCTAACTGAAAAGATTGTAAAAGTTTTGGGGAGGTGACTGTAATTTCAAAAAGTTTTGGGGAGGTAACTGTAATTTCCAAAAGTTGTACTGGAGGTTCTTAATAGTGCATATAACAGACTCCAGAAATGGAAAGTAGAGAAAAATTGGGTCGAAATGGAACACCACGGTTTTTCCCGAAAACGCATAGTTTGAGAGATACAGTGGATTCTTGACCAAGGGTATTTTTGTCATTCTTGTGATAATAATGTATACACTGGAAAACAAGACACGTAAAGGTATCCGAAGTAAATGGAAGGACTCCGCAGTGATCGATGTTGAAGAACGAACCTAAGTGGAGACCCGAATCACGTAAGGACCTAAAGGGAATTTTTACAAAAGTCAAGGGCATGAGCGTAATTTTTATAAATTAGTTCAAAATCAAGAATGAATGTCGGAAATGGAGACGAGAGGTTGAAAGGAGGAGAATGGTACATTTTACGCGTCGTAAAACCACCCGGTTACGAAGAAAAGGCAAAACCTTCCATTGAAGGGTATTTTGGTCTTTTCACTTCTACTCATTTTCTAGAAAAGGGACACATGGCATAGTAATTTTCTAGAAAAGGACACATGGCAAAATCTTGTTTAAAGACACTTTTGGGTTGGATTAATCTTAACCCTCCATATGGCACCATCCTAGTTAAAGATACTTTTGTGGTGGTTACATCTTAACCCTCCAAAATGAAATTAATTAAATAAATGGAAAATGGAAAAATATAAAAAGAGAGAGAATGATGATTAAAGAACTAAGGACACATTTTTCTCTCCATTTTTGAGAGGCATGGCCGAATTCTCTCCACCAAAAAAGGGAAGGAATTTTTCAAGTGTTCAAATGGATTGTTGGAAGGAAAAGCTTAATTTTAAGGTAAGGATTCCAATTCTAGCTTTAGTTTATTAATTTGATTGATAGTTTTCAAGTTATCAATGAAAGAAAAGTTGGGAAGATTATGGGAAAGTTAAGAAAGTGAAGAGAAATTAGATTAAATGACCCATACATGTAGAAGTGATGAGTAAATGGTAATTAGTAGCTTTAGATAGTAAGAATCAAGGCTTGAACATATAGTTTTTATCACGTTCTTATTATGGAAGTTATGAAAATTATAGGAAATCAAAGGGATAAAGAAGAAGAAGGGAAGAAAGAATAAGACAAGCAAGGAACAAAGCAAATAAACAAGGTTTGGTACTTAAATCATTGCCTTTTCAATTAATTCACATATATTGCATTATGGGATTTTTGAAATGGTTTTGAAATAATGTTATTATGTGTGGTAAGTATGTGGGAAAGTGCTTTTGAACCATTTGTAATCAATTGATTGTGAAAAGAATGAAAACAAAACAAACTAGCTAAATTTGCTCAACTATCCATAAACTTTGATGAACTTTTAATCACTCCTTTGGTTTGATTTTTTGAAAGAGGGACCCTTAGTCTTTCAATGGTATCACAAAAGGAGTCTAAAAATCAATTTTGCAAGAAAAAAATGAATTTCCTTCAAATTTTGAAAATTGGGCCGAATGGTCCCTTTTGGGTACAATTCTGCAGCTTTCATTTTGGGCAGTCCGTTGAAGGGGCAAACGAAAGAATTTTTCGACGAAATTTTACATGCATTTAGTTAACTTATGAAAGTGTTTTCCTGAAAAAATTCATCCAAAAATAATGTTGTTCACTTGGTCAAAACTGTTGCCAAAGTTGACTGATTTTCAGCAGTAAAACAGATTTTACTATTTAGTTGTCGCGCGCCATTGCGTTGCCGATTTTACGTGCCGCGCTACTATTCATTTGGTCATTTTTCTAAATGTGTTAAAACTTGAATATTATGATATGGATTGATGTTAAATCATATAAAATGACATGAAGGAGAATTGGAAATGATAAGAAAGGCATCATGACAAGCTATTCCGACAATACATACCTTATGGAAAAATCATGATCTATTGAATATCATGACCAAAGTAATTTAATAAATTATTTATGCTCTACTTGGTATATCAGAACCCTTGAGATAAGGGTATGATGCATCATACTATTACTGCAGTACTGCTTATGACATGATATGATATTCCGGCTGAAGGCCGATGATTGCAATGACATGATCAATGATGCAATGATAATGGCCATTAGCACATGTGCAAGAATTATGATGAAAGATAATGAAATATGATCATGACGAGATATGTTTATCATGACCCTTCCTTATTCGCTGACGTTCTGTTAAACCAGTAGAGCAACCAAAATGATAAAAGCAAGAAAAATGATTTAAATTCAAATTATTCAGTCAGGCCTTTTTACCATCTGTTTTTTGTATTTATTCCTTTCAAGTATTTAAAGTATATAAATGTATGTTCAAATCATTCTTTCATTTTATTTATTTATTGCAATGATTTAAGTACCCACTAAGCAATTGCTTAGCGAGTTTAGTTTCCTTCTAAACTCGTAGGTTAAAAGAGGAGACGAGATTGCAGCATGTCCTGCGCAGCTGGCCTTGACTACTACTTTGGGTAGGAGTTTGGATATGATTGATTGTAGCAATATGGCATGTACATAAGCTTGTATGATCTAGCAAATAAATGTATTATACTGAAAAGCCAGAACACGTACACTGCTAGTAATCTAATAAATCTTATTTGGGTTTAGACTTATGTATGCAAGTATAGAAGTGTGAATTCTTCTTGTAGGATTGTAGTTGAGGTTATAAGGGTGGATTATTGGGAGTGTGCTTGAGTTGAATTGTGAAACAAAACGTTTTTCAAAAAAATTTTAAAAATCAGTTTTGGCGACACTTGGGACCTCCATTTTTAGGGGAGGTTATGTCAATTTTTTTTTTTTATAAATCAACACTTAAAATTGGCTAAGTAAAATATTAAGACACAACCACCATGAGTTAACAGTCCATCTTGGTCTATAAACGTAGGCTAAGATGGGGTGTTACATTTAGTGGTATTAGAGCACCGGTTTAGCCGGTCCTGGAAAATTCAACATAGGAGGATACACATTTTATGTTGGGAGTGGACATTACCAATGTAAAATGGGATATCCTACAGCAGATAAGAAATGAGAGCATATATCATTTAGGTACGAAATGTCAGTATAGTAGAAAGAATATTATAAATACATAAGTATATAAGTACATGTGATAAAGGAAAATCTAATAGTGCTTACGTACATGCCATATAGGAAAGTTAATGTGTTGAGTCAAGCCAGCTGCTAATTCTTATCACGATATATGTATACGGTATAGGGTTGCAAGAGGCAGAATCACAAAGAGTTATAGATCAAGAGAAGGAATCACACGCTTTCGTACCCATAAATGTAGAAATGGGTCTCAGACTTATGCCACGACCCGCAACGGTGGCTGTGGAAGGCCCCAAAGTTTATTTAAGATAGATGATAGTACCATTGCAATAAACGGCAAGAATGGTACCTGTTGTTACCAAAAGAGAAAGGAAGTCCCCAATCGAGAAGTTAAGGAAATATGGGGCTAAAGAATTTAAGGCTAGTAGAGAAGAAGGATTTGAAGAAGTTGAGTACTGTTTGGATAGTACCAGTAGGGCATTGGAACAACTGAGATGCACACCAGATAAAAGATTTAATTATGCCATGTCCCTTTTGGTAGAAGAAACATATACTTGGTAAAACATACTTAAACGCAAGGAGAAATGAGTTTATATATCTACAGCAAGGAAGAATGACAATATCTGAGTATGATAGAGAGTTCACTCGCCTTAGTAAGTATGCAAAGAAAATGATAGAAACAAAGCAAGAAAGACGTCAAAGGTTTTGGAAGGATTAAATAATGAAATTAAAGTACAATTAGTAGTCATGAACGTGTTTTGAATTTTCAAGATTAGCTGTGAAAGTTTTAGGTATTGAGAGGGTATACATAGATTAGAGAAGTAGACACCAACGTATGCAACAAAAGAGAGTACAAACTTAAAGCTTAGGAAGATTTCGACAAGTTGGGAAGAAGTTTAGAAGTGAAGATAGTTTTGCATAGTAAAGCCGGCGATTGCAAAGCCAAGGATCCGGCCAAGGTTCAAGGTGCCAGACATTCGTAGCTAGTATACCGGGGTCCTTATAAGGGGTTCCAGTAGAAGGTTAGATAGGCGTATATGAATGAAAAAATGAAAATGTATATAAGAAAATGAAATTTGAAGAATGGAATAAAAAGAGGAACATAATAAGAGGAAAAAAGTAAAGTACGTAAAATGTTAAGACCAAATGGTAAGAGATAAAATAGATAGAACTTAGATAACAAAGATGAGTGAACAGAAATAAGTATATGAGAAATTCTCACGTCCGGCCACTATAGAATATGTACAGTAACCCCATGTACAATATTCACATAAGCAGATGAAGTAAGCGCACTAAGAAGGTCATGTTGAAATTTAGCAAGAAATTAGAGTTAAACGTGCTCAACCAATGATGATGGGTGACCATCCCGTGAAGTCTTAATAAGGTAGGTGACGTACTATATGAGTAGAAACTAGACAAAATCTAATCAAAACACTGTATTGTGATTTCTCCTGAAAATGCCCCAATGTAATCATCAAAATTAAGAAATTATAAGAAGAAGATATATGAGATTTATGAATTCAGTCAATGATGGAAAAAAAAAAAGAAAGAAGAGAAAGAGAGAAATTGAGAACAAAAGAGGTAGAAAGTGCAAAATTAAAATTAGATCAAAAAGGAAAGAATGAAAGTAATAACAACCCAAGGACTAGGTAAAGGAAAAAGGAAAAAGTAACAATACAAAAATTACTAGAGGATTGGAAAGAAATATAGATTTGAAGGATATATTACTCCTCTATGCAAACACTGTGGATGAAGATATAAGAGTGAATGCTAGTATTTAACAGATGGATGCTAGGAATGCGGGGCACTAGATCGTGTTAGGGTAAACTACCAGAAAGACAAGTGAATGCACCCGCATCGACAGAAAAATCATGGCCCGCTTTTGGCCGAGGCCGAAGCAGGCGAAAGGAAAGTGATTCGAATTTTCAAAGAGCACAATCAGAGACCGTTGACTAGCTCAATTTATAACACCCCTTCCCAACCTACATGTGTAAGCTGAGTAGAGGTGCCACACTATCCTAATTGTTGCTACCAATTTACTTAGTCAAATTTTAGTTCTGATTTTTACAGAAATTTTGCCATAGTTCCGCCTAGAAATTTGGATCCCAAGTGTCGTCAAAACTTGTTTTTCTGATTTTTGAAAACATTTTACACATACCAATGTGAATAAGAATACCATCAAATTTAATGCACTCCCAATGAATCCACCTTATACCCTCAACTACAAACCTGCACGAAGAGTTCACACTTCTAATATAATATAAAATAAAGATTTATGATTATTACATACTACTAACATACAATTATAACATAGAAAATCTCTTTTATATTTATTCATATACATGCCACAACTATCGACTCATAATGGAACTAAAAGATCTACCCCTGAGATTTGCTGTGGTCTGGTCGTTGCTTCCCCAAGATTTATCTACTGCTCCGAACCTACGAGTCAAGGAAAACTTAACTCGCTGAGCGTTGTCGCTCAGTGGGTACTTTACCAATAAAAATAAAAGTAGTATATGAAAGTATTCAAAATCAAAGGAAATAATGAAATCATAATTTAACCAACCTTAAACCAATAGAAATTATTGTACATTCAGGGTAATATGCTTTCAATAATGTAAAATCATAATTCAAACTCATTGGCATTATATAGTTTAACGAAAAATAATATGTCTTTGATTCAGGCTCTACTGGTATATAGGGAACCATAGTGATAAGGCAGTGGCCCTCACCACTGTAACATAGGTGGCCCTCACCACCGATATCAGATCACAGGAATGGCCCTCACCATCCTGGTTATAACCAATGGGCCTCCCCATTGGCTTCAGTGGCCTCACCACTGAATAACATATCATATCACAATAATGAGCAGTACTGCATGCGTTAGTATAGTGCACCATACCCTTATCTACCACTCCCACTATCCAGTAGAGCAAAAAGGTTAAAATGATTCAATTTAAGTCTCAAACCTCATTTTAGAATGACTCGCGAAATCATTTTAAATTCCCATCGCACTTTGCCATTTATGCCGCGCAACACATTCTTCAGTCAAACCATTCCCCTTTTTCGCATATTTAATATCCACAATAAACATATTAAACATTTCAAAGCATTCCTCAAAATATCCCAAATTGACCAAATGAATAGTGTTGCGGCGAGAAAAATCGGCAACGCAAAATGGCATGACCAAATGAATAGTAAAATCTGGGTTTTCGTCAAAATTTCAGTCCACTTCAGTCATGCATTTGACCAAGTAAATGATCTTATTTTTAGCTGAAATTTTACAGAAAACTTATTTCATATGTTGACTAATTGCATGTAAAATTTCGTTGAAAAATTCCTTCGTTTACTGCCTCAAACAATTTCCACAAAAAGGTCCAGAAAGCTGTCTTTTTGGGACCATTTCGGCCCAAACACATGAAATGCATAGGATAGTTTATTTTTCTTTTGTAAATCAATATTAAGGCTTCTTTAATGGTAAAGTGAAGATTCAAACACTTCCCTTTGACAACTTTTACATGTTTAACTCAAATCAATATATTTAAGCATCAACAACAAAACTTTCATAAACCAAAGTTTGTAAAGCATCAAACCAAAATTAATTATTCAAAAGTAAAGTACCAAACTAATTATTCAAAGGTAGAGTACCAAACCTTATTTCTTTAACTCCTCTTGGCTTTTCCTTCTTCTCCTTCTTTAATTCTTTATTTCTCCTTCAATCAATTCAAGATACAACATAAACCTTAGAATTTCAAAATAATAAATTATCCTCTATTTCTTTTCCAACCGAAACCCCTAATCCAACCTTATTAATCTTTCTACATCTTGATTCTTCCATTTAATCAATTAATCTCATCACTTACTTAATATTATTATTATGTTTTTCAATTCCATATAAGACTCTAATTCCCAATCTTCCAATAAATATATAACTACCTAAAACTAATACTAAAATTAAAGTCTACACACTTAAAAACCTTAGAACTTACCTTAAAAATCAAAGTTTGAAGAAACTTGGAAGTCCCTTGGTATTTTCTTTTGTTGGCCGAATTTGGTGAGTGGAAAAAGAGAGAATTTGCTCTTCATATCACATATATTTATAGACAAAGGAAATGATGATCACCTTGCCCACTTGTCCACTTTTTCTCTTTCTTCATTTATTACACATTTATTACACATGCTAAATGTTTTCTTTTGATTGGCCAACCTTTGATTTTTATAACTTCCTTTTTCCTTTACTTCTTTCCACTTGTCTCTCTTCCCATTGGATCTCATAAAGTTGTCCCGGGTTACCCATCCGGTCCCGACACGAAACCGAGCCACATTACGTTCCGGCGATTAATCGATCATATCTTTTAAACCGTATAGTTCCATGAGTCAAACTATATATAGTTTTGATCCTCTCGACCTCTACTTTCTATTTATAAGGTCTATTTTAGGTTTCCAAGTCATTTTGAAAAATTACCGATAAGCCCTCAACTTTTTACAAAATTCCCTTTAGGTCCTATTTTTGCTCGGGTTTTCTCCGGCTTCGTTTCCACTGACGATCGTTTCATATTTAACCTCTCGCCATTCTCTATGTACTCACGTATTTATTTCCTACCCTAAATTCATGTATAACTTTAATTGATAATGACCAAAATGCCCTTAGTCAACATTTCTTCATTTTTCTTTAACGGGACATTTCCTGGAAAAACCGTTATACGTCGTTGCGATCCGGTTTTTCTCTACATTCCATTTTTGAAATCTATTATATGCACTATTAAGAACATCCGGTGCAACTTTCTTTGAAATTACATCTACGTCCCCAACTTTATTAAAAATTACAATTATGTCCCTTTTGTCATACAACCTTATCTAGGGCTGTTATCAAGAATTATCTTCTCCTTTTCCCTACTCTCGCTATGCACGTGTCTACACTGCATAAATGCAGTAGGCGGATGTGACACAATTCAAGTACACCAGCCAGAGCCTACGCAATGAAAATTTAGAAGAATTACCAGTAGGATATGTTAAGTTTGAAACATTAGTTATAAATCCGATAAGAGACGAGGTAGTTACACACAAGTGATTAAAGAATGTTCTATAGAAATACATGAAAATGCATTTCCAGAAAATTTAATAGAGTTACCATTATGAGAATTTGACGTAATGTTGGTATTGTATTGGCTAACAAGGCATAAAATAGTGGTTGATTATAAGAAGAAAGAGAGTAACACTTCATACTCCCCACAAGGAGGAAGTGACGGCAGTAGGAAAGAGAGCCGATTACCTAAGCAGCGTAACAGCAGCAGTTACAACAAGGCGTTGCATACAAACGGATGTGAGGCACACTTGGTAAGCACTATGGAAGCAAAGAAGAATGTGATAAAGATTCAAGAGGTATCAACAATGCGTGATTTTCTCGATGTTTGTTTAGACGAGCTACCCGGATTATCACCTATGAGAAAAGTAGGATTCACTATAAATGTATATCCGGGAACTGCATCGATGTCGGTTGCCTCATACCAAATGGTACCAGCGGAACCCAAAGAAATGAAAACACAATTATAGGAGCTACTCGACAAGGGTCTTATGTGGCCAATTATTTCTTCATGGGGCACGCTAGTACTCTTCGTCAAGAAGAAAGATAAATCCTTAAGGTCATATGTGAACTATAAGTAGCTGAATGAGCTTACGATTAAGGATAAATATCCATTACCATCCATCGACGATGTATTCGACCAACTTAAAGGAACCAAGGTCTTTTAAAAAAATATATAGATCACCGACTGGGATATCAGCAGCTACGGATCAAAGGAAAAGACATTCCAAAGACTACATCTAGAACTCGATACGGATGTTATAAGTTCCTTGTAATGCCTTTTGAGCCCACACATGTGTTAGTAGTGTTCATGGATTTAACGAATCATATCTTTCATCCATACTTTGACCAATTTGTAAATGGTGTTCATAGATGACACCTTCGTTTATTTAAGGAACAAAGAAGAATACGATCGATACTTTTGCATAGTATTGCAAATGTTGCGAGAGAAGCAGTTGTACGTCAAACATGACAAATGCAAGTTTTGATTGAAAAAAAGTGACATTATTAGAACACACCATATTAGCATAAGGCATTAAAGTAGGTCTTAAGAAAACAAAAGCCATTTTGGAATGGAAAACACCAAAGACAGTAATAGAAGTAAGAATCTTCTTAGGACTTGCTAGATACTATTAATGTTTTATAAAAGGGTTTTCCATTATTATCATCCCAATGACAAGATTGTTTCAAAGGAATGCCAAACTTCAATGGACTGATAAATGTTAGAGGAACTTTGAGAAACTAAAGGAAAAGTTAACGAATGCTTCAATACCCATACGGCCCGTGTCCAGCAAAGAATTTGTGATATATAGTGATGCTTCACACATCGGTTAAGGTTATATGCATATGAAAAAGGATAAAATAGTCGCATAAGTCTTTTGATGATTTAAACCATATGAAAATAATAATAATAACCCGGCACACTGTTTGGAATTAACAGTTATCGTATTGGCTTTCAAGATTTGGAGATATGATTTATATGGAGAAAAGTGTTATATTTATACAGACGCAAAAGTTTAAAATATCAGCCAACCCATGAGGATCTCAATTTATGCTAAGGAAAGTAAGCCCAAGTTTTGGAAATAACAGCTAAGTTATAAATTATCATCTAGGAAAAGCTAACGTGGTGGCCGATGCACTTGGTGGAAATTTGATACCAGCCTTAGGCGCTATAAAGATCAGTTTAAGACCAATGGAAGAGGAAGTACTAGTAATAGAAATGCAAGCATAAACTATGTTTCTTTTCAAAAAATTCATCAAGTGCAAAAGAAAAATGAACAAATACAAAAATGGATCAAGCAAGTGCAAGGAGGAAAGGATATAAAATTCTAAATTTCTAAGAACAGTGGTTTGTATTATGACAATAGAATAATGATATGAATAATGGGAGACATAAGAAAGAAAATTTTTTTTTTCGAAAAGCATATAGTAGTCTCTACGCAATGCATCCAGGAGTTACAAAAGTATCAATATCTAAAGAAGTTTTAATGGTAGCCTGGAATGAAGAGAGATATTGTTGATTTTCTGACCAAATGTTTAATATGTCAACAAGCAAAAGCGAAATATCAAATACTATCGGGACTGTTACAACTAATTCCCACTCTGGTATGAAAATGGGAACATATCACTATGGATTTCGTCATAGAACTACCAATGACACGAGGCAGGCAGGACGTTGTTCGGATAATCGTTGACTGCCTAACTAAGTTAGCTCATTTTCTACTTTTACTAATGGATTATTCAATAGATAAATTGGTGGAAATGTACGCCAAGGAAATTGTACGATTACACAGGATTCCAACATCTATCATTTTAGGCAGAGGTCCACAGTTCATCATGAATTTATGATAGAAGTCGCAAACAGCTTCTGAAACCCAAACAAATTATAGCACTGCCTTTCACCCGTAAACAGATGGATGATTTGAAAGAGTAATCAAAATTTTGGGAGGACATATTAAGAGTATGTGTTATAGAATTTAAGGGTGGCTGGAATAGGTATTTGAGTTTAATTGAATATGCATATAACAACAACTATTAATTCAGCATACGGTGACGCCCTATAAAGAATTATACGAAAGAAAACATGGAACACTAGAGTGTTGGACGAAATTAAGTAAAGACAAGATAAAATCATATGCGGGTAGGTAGGAGCAAAATCATATGCAGACTCGAAATGAAGGGACATAGAACTCTAAGTGGAAGACAAGGTTTTTCTTAAGACTTTCCAATGAAAGAAGGTATTAAGATTTAAGCAGAAAAGTAAGTTAAGCCTTAGGCTTATTGGACTATACGAGATCATCGAACGCATAGATCAATAGCCTATCGGTTAACTCTATTACCAGAACTGAACAAAATACATAATGTTTTTCACGTTTCAATGATAAGGCAATATCGTTGAACTTCACACACGATATAAAGACACAAAACATCAGAGTCCAATCTGACCTAAATTATGAAGAAGAACCAATAGAAATTTTAGCATGAAAAGTCAAAGGATTAAGCAATAAGAGATTTCCTCTAGTTAAAGTGCGGCGAAGGAACCATAGAATGGAAGAGATATTTTGGGAAAGAGAAGGAATAATGAGGATGGAAGCCTAAATTTTACACCCGATCGGCTTCGGGACGAAGCCTAAATTTTAGAGGGGAAGAAATGTCACAACCCAATTTATACATATGTACAGTACATCCATGTACAGTACATCCGCGTACAGTAACAGGAGCCGTCCCGAGTAATCACCAAAGAACACGAAGTGAAAGGAAGCTCTATAGGACAAAAAGGACCTAACTGAAAAGATTGTAAAAGTTTTGGGGAGGTGACTGTAATTTCAAAAAGTTTTGGGGAGGTAACTGTAATTTCCAAAAGTTGTACTGAAGGTTCTTAATAGTGCATATAACAGACTCCAGAAATGGAAAGTAGAGAAAAATTGGGTCTAAATGGAACACCACGGTTTTTCCCGAAAACGCATAGTTTGAGAGATACAGTAGATTCTTGACCAAGGGTATTTTTGTCATTCTTGTGATAATAATGTATACACTGGAAAACAAGACACGTAAAGGTATCCGAAGTAAACGGAAGGACTCCGCAGTGATCGATGTTGAAGAACGAACCTAAGTGGAGACCCGAATCACGTAAGGACCTAAAGGGAATTTTTACAAAAGTCAAGGGCATGAGCGTAATTTTTATAAATTAGTTCAAAATCAAGAATGAATGTCGGAAATGGAAATGAGAGGTTGAAAGGAGGAGAATGGTACATTTTACGCGTCGTAAAACCACCCGGTTACGAAGAAAAGGCAAAACCTTCCATTGAAGGGTATTTTGGTCTTTTCACTTCCACTCATTTTCTAGAAAAGGGACACATGGCATAGTAATTTTCTAGAAAAGGACACATGGCAAAATCTTGTTTAAAGACACTTTTGGGTTGGATTAATCTTAACCCTCCATATGGCACCATCCTAGTTAAAGATACTTTTGTGGTGGTTACATCTTAACCCTCCAAAATGAAATTAATTAAATAAATGGAAAATGGAAAAATATAAAAAGAGAGAGAAGGATGATTAAAGAACTAAGGACACATTTTTCTCTCCATTTTTGAGAGGCATGGCCGAATTCTCTCCACCAAAAAAGGGAAGGAATTTTTCAAGTGTTCAAATGGATTTTTGGAAGGAAAAGCTTAATTTTAAGGTAAGGATTCCAATTCTAGCTTTAGTTTATTAATTTGATTGATAGTTTTCAAGTTATCAATGAAAGAAAAGTTGGGAAGATTATGGGAAAGTTAAGAAAGTGAAGAGAAATTAGATTAAATGACCCATACATGTAGAAGTGATGAGTAAATGGTAATTAGTAGCTTTAGATATTAAGAATCAAGGCTTGAACATATAGTTTTTATCACGTTCTTATTATGGAAGTTATGAAAATTATAAGAAATCAAAGGGATAAAGAAGAAGAAGGGAAGAAAGAATAAGACAAGCAAGGAACAAAGCAAATAAACAAGGTTTGGTACTTAAATCATTGCCTTTTCAATTAATTCACATATATTGCATTATGGGATTTTTGAAATGGTTTTGAAATAATGTTATTATGTGTGGTAAGTATGTGGGAAAGTGCTTTTGAACCATTTGTAATCAATTGATTGTGAAAAGAATGAAAACAAAACAAACTAGCTAAATTTGCTCAACTATCCATAAACTTTGATGAACTTTTAATCACTCCTTTGGTTTGATTTTTTGAAAGAGGGACCCTTAGTCTTTCAATGGTATCACAAAAGGAGTCTAAAAATCAATTTTGCAAGAAAAAAATGAATTTCCTTCAAATTTTGAAAATTGGGCCGAATGGTCCCTTTTGGGTACCATTCTGCAGCTTTCATTTTGGGCTGTCCGTTGAAGGGGCAAACGATAGAATTTTTGACGAAATTTTACATGCATTTAGTTAACTTATGAAACTGTTTTTTTGAAAAAATTCATCCAAAAATAAGGATGTTCACTTGGTCAAAACTGTTGCCAAAGTTGACTGATTTTCAGAAGTAAAACAGATTTTACTATTTAGTTGTCGCGCGCCATTGCGTTGCCGATTTTACGTGCCGCGCTACTATTCATTTGGTCATTTTTCTAAATGTGTTAAAACTTGAATATTATGATATGGATTGATGTTAAATCATATAAAATGACATGAAGGAGAATTGGAAATGATCAGAAAGGCATCATGACAAGCTATTCCGACAATACATACCTTATGGAAAAATCATGATCTATTGAATATCATGACCAAAGTAATTTAATAAATTATTTATGCTCTACTTGGTATATCAGAACCCTTGAGATAAGGGTATGATGCATCATACTATTACTGCAGTACTGCTTATGACATGATATGATATTCCGGCTGAAGGCCGATGATTGCAATGACATGATCAATGATGCAATGATAATGGCCATTGGCACATGTGCAAGAATTATGATGAAAGATAATGAAATATGATCATGACGAGATATGTTTATCATGACCCTTCCTTATCCGCTGACGTTCTGTTAAACCAGTAGAGCAACCAAAATGTTAAAAGCAAGAAAAATGATTTAAATTCAAATTATTCAGTCAAGCCTTTTTACCATCTGTGTTTTGTATTTATTCCTTTCAAGTATTTAAAGTATATAAATGTATGTTCAAATCATTCTTTCATTTTATTTATTTATTGCAATGATTTAAGTACCCACTAAGCAATTGCTTAGCGAGTTTAGTTTCCTTCTAAACTCGTAGGTTAAAAGAGGAGATGAGATTGCAGCATGTCCTGCGCAGCTGGCCTTGACTACTACTTTGGGTAGGAGTTTGGATATGATTGATTGTAGCAATATGGCATGTACATAAGCTTGTATGATCTAGCAAATAAATGTATTATACTGAAAAGCCAAAACACGTACACTGCTAGTAATCTAATAAATCTTATTTGGGTTTAGACTTATGTATGCAAGTATAGAAGTGTGAATTCTTCTTGCAGGATTGTAGTTGAGGTTATAAGGGTGGATTATTGGGAGTGTGCTTGAGTTGAATTGTGAAACAAAATGTTTTTCAAAAAAATTTTAAAAATCAGTTTTGGCGACTCTTGGGACCTCCATTTTTAGGGGAGGTTATGGCAAATTTTTTTTTTTTTTATAAATCAGCACTTAAAATTGGCTAAGTAAAATATTAAGACACAACCACCATGAGTTAACAGTCCATCTTGGTCTATAAACGTAGGCTAAGATGGGGTGTTACATTTAGTGGTATCAGAGCACCGGTTTAGCCGGTCCTGGAAAATTCAACATAGGAGGATACACATTTTATGTTGGGAGTGGCCATTACCAATGTAAAATGGGATATCCTACAGCAGATAAGAAATGAGAGCATATATCATTTAGGTACGAAATGTTAGTATAGTAGAAAGAATATTATAAATACATAAGTATATAAGTACATGTGATAAAGGAAAATCTAATAGTGCTTACGTACATGCCATTTAGGAAAGTTAATGTGTTGAGTCAAGCCAGCTGCTAAAAGAGAAACCTTTCACAAACCGTCGGTAATAGCCTGCCAAAGCTAGAAAACTTCTAACTTCAGTCACAGACTTTGGTGGATTCCAATTCAAAATAGCTTCAACTTTACTTGGATCGACTCTTATACCATCTGCTGAAACTATATGACCCAGAAAAGTTACTTGGTCGAGCCAAAACTCACACTTTGATAGCTTAGCATACAACTGCTTCTCTCTCAAGATATGTAATACCATTCACAGATGCTTGTCATGCTCCTCCTCATTACGTGAATACACCAAAATATCATCGATGAAAACCACCACAAACTGATCCAGATAGGGCCTAAACACCCTATTCATCAAATCCATGAAAGCTGCAGGTGCATTCGTTAACCCAAAAGGCATTACTAAAAACTCATAATGCCCATACCTGGTGCGGAAAGCTGTCTTAGAAACATCTTCAGCTCTAACCCTCAACTAATGGTACCCTGATCTCAAATCAATCTTGGAAAACACTGCTGCTCCCTTCAATTGATCAAAGAGATCATCAATCCTAGGCAAAGGATATTTATTCTTAATAGTCACTTTGTTCAATTGCCTATAATCAATGCATAACCTCATAGTACCATCCTTCTTCTTCACAAACAACACAGGAGATCCCCAAGGAGAAACACTGGGGTGAATAAACCCTTTATCCAACAACTCCTGTAACTGCACCTTCAACTCTCTTAATTCAGCAGGTGCCATTCGATAAGGGGTGATAGAGATGGGAGTGGTACCAGGCAACAGATCGATACCAAACTCAACCTCTCTCTCTAGGGGTAACCCTAGCAACTCCTCAGGAAACACATCTAGAAAATCTACAACTGTTGTAATATCCTCATTTATGCCCTAGAAGTTTTGCATGTTGTTGTTGTTGTTGTTATTGGATTGTTGGTTTAAATTGAGAAAGAAAAGTATAAGTGTTTTGGGAAAGAATTTAGGGTTTAGAGATAAGTTTATATGTTGTGTATATTGTGATATATATAACATATAAAATGGTCAAAGGGAGAGTCAAAGTGTTGGTTAGTGGAAGAAGATATTTTCTTGTTGAGTGTGAAAGTTCATATATGGGCTCATATAAGACAAAAGGTTAGTTATATGGTTAAGGGCCTTGAGGTAATTTACTTTTGGAAATTTTGTGGTGGAGATTAAAAGGAAGATTGACTTTGTGATTCTTGATCATTTTCTCTTCCTCTTGATGGTAGTGGCCGGCTCTCCATTAGCAAAAGGGAAGGAGAAGTGTTCTTGATAGTAAGATCAAGATTGAAGGGAGAATTGAAGAATCAAGTTGAAGATTTGTGGAATTTCTTCACTTTAGGTAAGTAATTTCTTGTTTTCTTTTATTAATTTGGAAATTGTGGTTAAGGTGTATTGAGAATTGTTGAGATGATGATTTAGTGTGTTGATGTGTGTTTATAAGTGTTAGAGTTGATTGTAAGTTAAAAATTGGAGGTTGTGTTGGTTTGGTTGTGATTATGGAAAAATAAGTGAAGATTGATAGTGGAAAATCAAGAGTAGAGTTTGAGTTAGGGTTTTGAGATGGTGTTTGTTTAATTGTGATATTAAGGTGTTTTAAAGTGATTATTGTAATGAATATGTATTTAGAACATTGATGATGTTCATTTGAAGCATGTGGTATGATGTATATTGAGTTTTAATGCATTTGGAAGAGAGTTGGTTACAATTAGGGTTTTGGTTTTGGGAGACACGACCAAAGGCCATGTGAGACACGGCCAAGTCATATGATTTTGGACGTGTTGGATTAATTTTTGGGTGACACAGCCGTGTCCCTAAGCCGTGTTTGCTACTGCCAAAGTTGAATTGAGAGACACGGCCACAAGCTTGGCCGTGTCCCTCATGTGTGCTGCCCGTGTCCATCAAATGAGTTGGTTAGGGTTTTGTTTCTTTGTTCTTTTTGCATTGTTTTGGTTCTACAAAGGTGGGTTGGTTCTTAAACCTAACCCTAAACACTTTAAACACACTTGAATCAATGAATGAACTAATCAAATGCATATGGAAGATCCTAAAGCTATGAATCATATAAGTTGTTCTTTGCCCTAATTGCATTGTTGAGTTTTAAACAAGGTTATGTTATGCATTGTGAAAGGTATTGTATTTTATGAGTAATGTACCTTGAAATGTTGTATCAAAGATGAAATGATAATTCAAATAAGATATGATATGAGACAATGCCATTGTTATTGGCTATGATGAATGATGCTATATGAGATATAATGTGATCATGGATGAGATAAGTATACACTTGAATAATGAAGTGTTATATTGTGAAATGAAATGTGAGGCCATTGTTATTGGCTATGATGTTAATATTAAGAGAATGAAGGCATGTTTGCCTAAATGTTGATGAGAATTGAGAATGGAAATGATAATTGATATGTAAATGAATTGTGTGGCTAATGTGTTATTCCATTTTCAGAGTATGTTATTGGTGGCATGCCTAATGATAGTAACAATCTCTTGAAGTTAGGTTGGATTGAATCCTTGAAGCCTAATTGAGATGTTACCACCCTTGAAGCTAGGTTGGGTTAGTTCTTGAAGCCAAGTTGGGTAGAAGCTTAGCATGCTTTGCTCCCCTTGAAGCTTGGTTGAACTTAATCCTTGAAGCCTAGTTGGGTCTATGATATTGATATTGATAAATGTGATGATAGAACCAAAACATTAACTCTGAAAATTGAATGGCATATTAGTGTGTCTTGGGCCCATGCTTGTCTATGGTTAATGTGAGTCATGAATGATGTTTGTTTTGCTTTGTATTGATGATTAAATGAATACTAATGAGGTATATGAAAAGATAATAAAATGTGATATGTAATGTGAAAGTATATTGTAAATTTTGCATATATGATGTTACATATATATTATGGTTTGAGAAATGACATTGCATTGCACGAAGTCATATCATTAGCATGATTATCTTACTAAGCCCTTGGCTTAGCGCGATAGTGTTTAATCGCGCAGGTGATAGAACTGTTAGAATCGAACCCGAGAGCTCTTCGAGACCGAGTGAGGGTAGACATTGAAGAGTTGATTTTGGAGACTTAAAGATCAAAGGAGATTTGCCAATCATGTATAACTCTTTTTATATTTTGTAAAGTATTGATTAAATGTACATAATTGTATATTTGTAAATATGGAATTAAGTGTTTTCAAATATGTAAATATTTTATGACTTCCGCTGTGAAATAACTATATGTATGTATATATATCTAATGTGTTTTATTTTAAAAGTAAATGATCTACTTTTCTATATTATATAATGATAATAGTATTGTATCTATTTAAATGTTTTGAATGTTGAAGAAAACCGTAGCATCCCTATGTTTGGTGCACTTATGCTACATGGTTGTAGTTGTAGTGTGTGTGCATTGGATGTGGGGGTGTTACAACTGTGGTTATATTATTAAGTTGAGAACCCACTATTCTAGTATCCACCACATGAGCAAGATATGCATCACACCCTTTTCTAATCAACTTCCTAGCTGTTACAGCTGATATAAACAAGGATGCAAGTTGCCTCTGCTCACTAGATACTTTCACATCCCTACCATCACTAGTTCTCAAGGTGACACACTTCTTTTGACAATCCACCACAGCTCCATGCTTAGACAACCAATCCATGCCTAAGATCAAATCATATTCTTTAAAAGGCATTTCAATCAGATCACCAAGAAACTCCTCACCTTGCACCACAACTGCACTGTCACGGTGCACCTTACTAACAACCACACTATGTCCTAAAGGATTTGTCACCAAAACATCAAATCCTAAGGATTCTGTATGCAATTCAGACACAGGCAAAATGGATGCACTTATGTATGAATGAGTAGATCCTGGATCAATCAAAGCAAGTACTTAAATGCCAAATAAAGAAAATGTACCCGCTATAACTGCTGAAACATCCGGCTGCCTCTGCATCACATACAACCTCTGAGAAGATCCGACCTCCTCTGGTCTACTACCTCTAGATGAAGATCCTCCTCTCTGACTGGACCCGGGTCTACCACCTCTACTAAAACCTCTACCCCCTCGACCACCTCTACTGACACTGGGTCGAGAAACTGCAGTATCAATCTGCCTATCATCCTGCATCTCCGGGCAATCTCTAATAAAATGATCTGGTGACCCACATTTATAACATACTCCGGTTACACCAGTCCTCCAACAAACACCTCCATGGGGCCTGCCACAGTGAACACATACAGGTGGAGTAGACCTTTGCATCACGAAAATCGAGGCACTAGCTACAGAGACTATCGGTCTCAGCCTCTGCCTCTGATACTGCACTGATTTGCCTGACTGCCTCTGACTCCTACTAATCCTTGGAGCAAAACTTCCTCTAGCCCTCTTCACAGATGAAGACCCTACCTCAAACTGGGGTCTCCTTACCCTAGTCTCCTCCTCAGTAGCAGCTGTGGCTATACTCTGGGCTCTCTCCACACTCATAGATGCTGCAACAAGCTGAGAGAAATCCTGGTATCTAGAACCAGCCACTAGGCACATGATAGAGGGCCTCAATCCCTCCTCAAATCTTCTGCACCGATCTATTTCATTAGAAATAATTCCGCCAGCATAACGACTCAACCGGATGTACTCAATCTCATATTCTGTCACCGTCCAGTTGTCTTACCTCAAATTCAAAAATTCCATCTTCTTAATACCTTTATACTCTCTTGGTGTGTACTTCTGCTCGAACTCGCTCAAGAAATCACCATATGATAGTGTAGGTGGATCATCCATAGCATGAGGGACCGTCTTCCACCAGTCATAGGCATCTTTCTGCAGGAGGGATCTGGCATAGTCAAATTTCTCATCCGAAGTGGCTTGCAACTGAATGAATATCCTCTGTACCTTATCCAACCACTGTTCAGCCACTGCAGGATCAGTAGTGCCTAAGAAATCTTCAGCCTCATATTTTCTCAGCCTGTCATAATGTCTTACCGGCACCTGAGGCTATGGTGGTGGTGGTGGCTGCACTGGAGCTTGTCAAAATAATTCCACCATATGCCTTAACCAACCCGGCGGAGCCTCATCTGTAGCTGATCTCTCTGGCACAGAAACAGGTGCCTCACTAACTCTCTCAACCCTAGCTCCCTCTCTACTCTCTCCTGGAGCTACACTCTCGACACTTCCCTCTACAGTCTGATGTGAATGGGACTCCATTACTACCTATATCTGCAAACACAGCAGAATATACCTCATTAAAGATCAAAGACTGCCATACCAAAACATGTATTTACTCAAAAACCAACTTTTAAAATCAAAATATTCTTTTTCTTACAATTCACCTAGGTTGAGAATCTCAAACCTAGGCTCTGATACCAAAATAATTGTAACACCTCTATACCCCGTATACATACACAGCATGCTAATACGATCGTAATATACGTATACTGAATATAGAAATGCTATGGTATACTTAACAAATGAATCATCCCTTTTCAAAAACATGAACAAAGTTAAATCATTTAAAAGAAGTTATAAAAGACTAAAGATAAAATGTTTATTTAAAAGCAGCGGAAAATATGACAATTATTTTCAAATACTCATACATTAAAACTCAACATTTACAAAACATAAAGTATATACATGTTTGGCAGTATATCTTCGATCTTTAAGCTTCACTATCACCACCTCAAGATCTAACCTCTACTTGGCCTAGAGGAACTCTCTGGTTCTTCCCTGTTACCTGCGCGATAAATCATAATCGTGCTAAGCCAACGGCTTAGTGGTACAAACCATAATAATAATAATATGTTGCAATGCAATGCTAATACAATATATTCAAACATTACACTCTATACACAAGAATATCACCTATCAAAGTCTTACATTTAATCTCATTATTCATTAGTTTCACCATTCATAAATCACATTTGAACAAAGAGAATCATGGGCTCAAAGACACAAATATGCCATTCAACATTCAGAGTTAATGTTTTGGTTTAATTATCACATTTGTCATTATCATTATCCCAACTAGGCTTCAAGGATTTAGGTTCAACCAAGCTTCAAGGGGAACAAAGCATGCTAAGTATCAACCCAACTTGGCTTCAAGAACCAAACCCAACCTAGCTTCAAGGGTTGTAACATCTCAATTAGGCTTCAAGGACTAGACCCAACCAAGCTTCAAGGGGAGTAAAACATGTTAAACTTCAACCCAACTTGGCTTCAAGGATCAAGCCCAACCTAACTTCAAGAGATTGTTACTATTAGGCATGTCACCAACAACAAAACTCTGAAAATGAATAACATATTAGACACACAATTCATTTATTATTTCATTATCAATTTCATTCTCAATTCTCATCATCATCTAGGCAAACATGCCCCACTTATCTCAATTGAATCATCATAGCCAATCTCAATGGCTTCACATCTCATTTGAATCATCATAGCCAATCACAATGGCCTCATATCTTGTCATGTCTCAATTCACATTATAATACATCTTTATTCAAGTATAAAAAATCAATTACATTGCACATCATCATATAGGCACACATGCCTCAATTATCTCAATTCTCATTATGCAAAACATAACATTATTAGTATGCATCAACAATGCAATAGATTACTTATCACATTTATAATCATATGTGTTAAGTCTCAAGATCATATAAAAGTATGCATTAATTTAGGGTTTGTACTTACCTTAAGTACCACTTATACAAATCTATACACTTCCTTTTTCCAACACTTCTTCACCACTTAAGTTAGGGCAAAACAACTTCTTCACAACCTAATCCAAAAGGAATAATATATATGAGATAAAATAAATAAACTAGGGCAAATTCTGCACATGACACGCTCAACAACACGGGCGTGTCCCTGACCGTGCCCTAAACTTACAACATAGAAGCTTTGACACGCTTAGAACCACGGGCGTGTCACTGAACGTGTAATATATTTTGTCTCACAAAAACATTGACAGGTCCAACAACATGGGCGTGTTCTTGGCCGTGTCAATTCCTCACCAACACAGTAGCTATGACACGCTCAGTGAAATGGGCGTGTCACTACTCGTGCCACCCATCCAAAAACACAGAACCATTGACACGCCTAAAACCTGATCGTGCTCATGGGCGTGTCAGACCAAAAATACAGATTCCAGCCACAACAACACTTAATCCAACAAATCACTTCCTTTCACCAAAATCCACTTCAAACAAACTTAGCTCAACATACCCAAGAACCATAACAAACTTGCAAAAACACCAAAACAACTAAAAACATATATCAATCACAATCATAATCGTCACCACAAACCCTAAACACAATCACACACTATCTCTTCCAATCAACTTACTCTTTTCTTCAATCCAAACTCAAAAATCCAAAAATCAAATGAATCAAACACTCTTAAACACAACACAATCAAAACACACTCCTATCATCAACAACAACCCCTCAAACTCAAACATAACTCCAAAATAAACAAGAGAAAACAAGAGAGAACTTACCAAAGTTGATGATACTTCACAAATCTCAACTTCTTCACCTGAATCTTCCTTCAATTTGAGCTTGGATCACAAAACTCACTCACTCTCTCTCTCTTGCTTTAGATGGCCGGCCAACAAAAGGAAAAGGAAAGAAATGGAAAAGAAAATGAATAAACCAAAGTCAAATACTCCTCTCTTTAAACCTCCTCCAAGCAATTATAATATTAAATAATTCAAATTAATCTCTTCCATCCATTTTAATTTCCCCTTTTCCACTAATTAACTTAATTAATTAAAATAACTAAATATCTTCTTCCTTTGACCATCACAATTGTCTTGTATATATGTTGTATATATTTCCATATACACAACATATACACTTCCCTTAAAATTTCTCTTTTCTTTAAAATTTAACATATACATGCAATACAATTACAACAATAATATCAAAACTTCTAGGGCCTACTTTGGGATATTACAAGAAATTAGTTGTAGTCCAGAAACCAAATTATCCTTAGGTCCAGAACCCAAATTATTCATAAGTCCATGGCATAAAATCTCTTTTAAGTCCAGAACTTAGCCCGGGCCCAGAACCCAAATTATCCTTAGGTCCAGAACCTAAAATTTATTTTATGTCCAAAAATAAGCGCAGGTCCAGAATCCAAATTATACTTAGGTCCAGAACCTAAAATCTCGTTCATGTCTAGAACTTAGCTCGGGTCCAGAACCAAAATTATCCTTAGGTCCAGAACCTAGAATCTCTAAGTCTAGAACTTAGCTCGGGTTGAGAACCCAAATTATCCTTAGGCCCATAACCTAAAATCTCTTTTAAGTCCAGAACTTAGCACGAGTCTAGAACCCAAATAATCCATAGGTCCAGAACCTAAAATCTCTTTTAAGTCCAGAACTTAGCCTGGGTCCCGAAGCCAAATTATCCTTAGGTCCTAACCTAAAATCTCTTTTAAGTCTAAAACTTAGCCCGGGTCCAGAACCCAAAATATCTTTAGGTCCAAAAACAAAAATCTCTTTTAAATTTTGAAATTAGCTCGGGTCCAGAACCCAAATTATCCTTAGGTCCAGAACCCAAAATTTGTTTTAAGTCCAGAAATTACCTCGGGTCCAGAACCCAAATTATCCTTAGGTCTAGAACCTAAAATCTCTTTTAAGTCCAGAACTTAGCTCGGGTCCAGAACCTAAATTATCCTTAGGTCCAGAACCTAATATATCTTTGAAATCTCACTTAGTTAAGGTCCATAACCCAAATTATCCTTAGGTCCAAAACCTAAAATCTCTTTTGAGTCTAGAACTTAGCTCGAGTTCGGAACCCAAATTATCCTTTGGTCCATAACCTAAAATCTCTTTTGAGTTTAGAGCATAACCCGGGTCCTGAACCCAAATTATCCTTAGGTCTAGAACCTAAAATCTCATTTAAGTACAAAACTTAGCTCGGGTCCAGAACCCAAATTATCCTTAGGTGCAGAACCTAAAATCACTTTTAAGTACAGAACATAACTCAGGCCCAGAATCCGAATTATCCTTAGGTCCAGTACGAAAAATCACTTATAAATCTCACTTAACTCGGGTCCTAAAACCCAAATTATCCTTAGGTCCAGAACCTAAAATCTCTTGTAAGTCTAGAACTTAGCTCGGGTCCAGAACCCAAATTATCCTTAGGTCCAGAACCTAAAATCTCATTTAAGTACAGAACTTAGCTAGGGTCCGGAACCCAAATTATTCATAGGTCCAGAACATAAAATCTCTTTTAAGTCTAGAACTTAACTCGGCTTCAGAACCCAAATTATATTTAGGTCCAAAACCTAAAATCTCTTTTATGTCCAGAACTTAGCTCGGGTCCAGAACAAAAATTATCCTTAAGTCCAGAACCTAAATTCTCTTTTAATTCAGGAACTTAACTCGGGTTCAGAACCCAAATTATCATTAGATACATAACCTAAAATCTCTTTTAAGTCCAGAACTTAGCCTGGGCCTAGAACCTAAATTATCCATAGGTCCAGAACCTAAAATCTCTTTTAAGTCCAGAACCTAGCCCCGGTCCAGTGTTGCGCTTAAATCAATACTATCACAAAGCGGCACTTGCTCTTGCTCCTCTTGAAATGAGTCAAAATTTGAGGGGCACACATTTGCTTGATGGCCTACAAGACCGCATGATGCGTATGACTCTTGGCTTGGTCCCGACAAGTTCCCTTTTGCATTCAACAATTTCACTTGCCTTGTCAGTTCTGCAACTTGCCTAGCCATTTTTGAGTTTGCACTTATCTCATGTGCTCCTCTTCTTCTTCCTCCAATGCTCTTTTGTTGGGAATTTGCCCCCAACATTTCTAACAATGCAACTGTTTCTGCAGCTGTTCTTTCACCCATTGCACCCCCTGCTGCATTATCCACTGTATTTTGAGATTGTTGAGTTAGCCCATCATAGAAAAATTGATTGAGCAACTGTTGTGGACAGTAGTGGTGAGGGCACTGAAATAGTAATGATTTGAAGCGATCCCACGCCTCGTGAAATGGTTCTCCGTCAAACTGGGTGAAAGTTGCAATACTCCCCCTAAGCTCCTTGGTCTTTTGATGAGAATAGAACTTTCCCATAAATTTGTTGTAGACTTCAGTCCATGTAGTTAACGAATTCTGTGGTAGGGTCATTAACCACGCTTTTGCCCTGTCCTTTAAACTGTATGGGAAACATCTCAGCTTCAGTTCATCTTCCGTTAATGTTTGCAAAGGGAACGTATGCAATGTTGAATAAAAATCTCGAATGAAGTTGAGAGGATCTTCATTCGGCAGTCCGTGGAAGGATGGCAGCATACTATAATGACTATTTCTAAGTTCATAGTTTCTTGCTGCGTTGCTCAACCGGATACAAGATGTGGTCACTCCAATGATCGGTCGAGCAAACTCCTTCATGGGTGGCTCTTGTGCATCACCCATCTCTGTTTCTGTGTTCTCCTCAAATTGCTCTTCGGTATTTTCTTCTTCTTGCTCAAAAGGATTTGGTCTCTCGGATCTTGACCGTCTATGGATATTGTCAATAAATGGAACAAGTTCATTTCCTTGAGACCGTCGCCCGTGCATAAAGTACCTAAGCAATTCAAAAAGAACACTTTAAACAATTTAAAAAATAAAATAAAAAATCAAACTATCACAAAATTGCCTTCCCCGGCAGCGGCGCCAAAAACTTGTTGCGCTTAAATCAACACTATCACAAAGCGGCACTCGCAAGAATACGAGGCTATTGTAGTGACGGTGATCGCCCCAAGGTCATTTCCCAAGGAAGGACTTGCAAGTAATAGTTCGATTAGCATGGAATAATAAATTCGATTTTGTGATTGAATTGGTGGACCGTAATTATCCTTAGAAATTAAAACGAGTGATTTTATGCAAGAGGATTTCAATTATGGAAATGATGCCAAGGGTTGTAGGTCTATTTAATCAAATGTTCAATTATCCGATTATCCATTAATATAACCTTGAATCTTAATTTGTTTCTTAAGATTAATTAGCCAATTATCAATTCACTAGTTCTCACATTTATGAATTAACAACAACCAATTGTTTAACATTATCAAATTAATAAACCCTAGAACTTATATTTCTAATTCATTCTTAGGGTAGTAAATTGCATAGTTCCGATATTAAACTTCTCCTCTCGGTTCGTCATTCAATATTAAGTAATCAATAGGTGGCCATTCTATCAATTTACCTTTAATTCAATGCAATCAACAAATAACAAGGTATATCAATGGAATCATCAAATCAAATATATTACAACCCCAAGCATGAGTAATTTAGCTCATCATATGTTTTAAATAAATACTCAATTCAATATAAACCAAATCAAAATTATACATTGCAATATTAATGTTCTTAATACACAATAAGAAATAAGAAATGGAATACAAGGAAGAGTTAGGAAAACCCCTTTTTGAAGATGCTAAAAATCGGACTCTCGTCTCTTTCGTGGCTCCTTCTTGGTGTGTGATGATGAACTTCCAGCTCTCTTGAACAATTGGTTCTCTTCTTGAAGGAGTGGATGATAGCTTTCTCAAATTCTCAACCCTCCAATCAAGCCTCTTAAAACCCTAATTCTTAAGAACTAATAACTCGCTTCAAAACCAACAATTGATTTTGCTCTTGGTGTGTGTGAAGAAATGGTGAATGGAAATGGTGAATGGTCTTGCTCTCTCAAGCCAAGAACCAAGGAAGAAGATGAGGAAGATGAAGAACAAGTGGGAAGTGTAGAGAATGTCCACTAAATTAATTCAAAATCCCCCTTTTCTAATCCCCATGCTCTTCCACTTTCAATTGTTTAAGACACCCATAATGCTTTGTCTCCCACTTACTAATTTCTTTATACCTTTCTTCCATAAAATCCTCCCACTTTTCACTCTTTTTTGTTCTTTTCTCTCCCACTAAAAACACACCAGCTCATTTCTCGTGCAAATCAGCTAAGGACCCAGGGTGACACGGCCAAGCCAAATGGAGCTTGGCCGTGTCTAGTGACTTTCTTACTTGGGGACACGGCCAAGCTCCTGGCCGTGTCCCATTCTGTGTGCTTGTCCTTGTGAGACACGGCCAAGGACACGGCCGTGTCATGTGACACGGCTAGTGTCCTGGCCGTGTTCAGTGATGGTGTCTGTTTCTGTGTCTTTCTTTTCTTCTTTGCTCTTTTGTTCCCTTGGAGAGACACGACCAATGGCTTGGCCGTGTCTCCTGGCCGTGTTCGCTACTAGACTTGTTTCCTTGAGGGACACGGCCAAGCCATGTTAGTCTTGGTCGTGTCTCATGTTTGTCCTTGATTCTTCTTCTTTTGATGAGGGACACGACCAAGCCTTGGCAAGCTTGGCCGTGTCACTTGTTTTCTTCAACAAGTTCACCCATTTTTGATTCCTTAGCTCCATGAAGTGTACTTCAACCTAAATCAACAACTTCAAACATATTTAAGTACAATTAAACATGAAAATTAACTTAAAACCAACAAAAACATCATAGAAAATGTATACAAAATTGATCTAAACAATTACCCCACACTTAATCCTTTGCTTGTCCCCAAGCAAAGTTAGAATCAAAACAAATAAAACAAGATGATATTGTCAAGCTCAAGAGTTATAAGGATGCATTAAGACTCCCATCTTATTAAATCCGCAATCATAATGGAATCGAGAATAATCGGTACTCAAGTAACTTAATGGTCAATCAATGCATACCAAAATTGTCACTCCCTTACAAAACCTCTCAAGTGTTTAATTGGGTAGTGTTTAAGCTCTCAACATTCAATGAAAGATTAGGACTATAGGCTTACTTATCAATCAATTCTCCACCACCTAATCACAATCAAGCATCAATCATAAGGTCTTTTATTTGGTTGTAATGGGGCTAAGGAAAAGGTATGACATTTGGGAGAGTGATTTAGTTCATTTAGGTCAAGAGTACTTCAAGAGTGAAGTAAGCAATGTTGCATGATCAACAATCCCATTTGTTTAATTTGCAAAGATGATTTCCAAACTCAATACAACCCTTCCCACAAGAACAACAACTATTATTTTGATTTTCTTTATTTATTTCATCAATTTTTTATTTATTTTTTAATTTTGTTTTATATAGGGTATCCAACTAAAGAGTACAATAATTTGTAATTTAGAGCCTATTGAGTTCAACCCCACACTTTATTAAGCACAACACTCCATTAATGCTCTTGAAATGCTCTTGATCTAATGAACGGGTAAAGTTAAATTATAATGGTTCAAGCCGACGGTGTTGTGAAAAAGAAAGAAGGGAAAATGAAATAAGCTCAAAGTTGGTGAACTAAGGTCGGATGTAAGGTTGGTCTTTTTAAGCCAAAATGGGTTGCCCTAAATTGCCTTAATCATGTTGATGCTTAATTGAAATTTTTATGTAGTCTCAAAATGCATGTCAAAGCAAGTTCTAGTAATTCATCAATCAAAGATGTTCACACATAAAGAGAATGATAAGTTGATGGCTCAATTCCTCACTAGTTTAATGGCAATACACAGAATAACCATCAAAATTGACAATAAGTACTAACTCTAATCAATCCTCAAATTCATGCTTCAAAAATTTAAAAGTCATCTATCAACATTCTTATAACAATTGAACTTATTAATATACATCAAAATCAATTATAAAACAAAAGAAGAAACTTAACAAAACAAGAACACTTACGAAAATAACAAAACAAAAACATTTACGAAAATAGACAATTTATATTCATGAACAAAAGGCTTAGCACACACCCCACACTTAAGTTTTACATTGTCCTCAATGGAAACAACGATATGTAAAGCAAAAAGTTAAGGTACAACCTGTTTTTCCATCGATCCTTTGTGACGCAAGTGCTACCTTTTCATCCACAAACAACCATTGTTCAAGAGCAAAATACAATATATAAAATAAACATAATATAAAGAGTTAACATTAAAATCCGAAACAACAAAAACATGAAATAACTACAAATAAGAAAATAACAAGTGATGTCTAAAGGTTGGAGCTGGTAGGATCTACGGTGGTGGAGGATAGGACGATGATGCCGCTGATGGGTGAAGGCTCAGAATTTTAGCGAGGTTGCTGTTGATTAGGTCCATTTGTTCCATGACTGCAGTATGATTACGGTCAATTTGTTCCATGGCTGCAGCATGGTTTCGGTCAGCCCTGCTTTCCAATGCTTCAATCCTATGAAGGAGTTCCTGATTGTTCGGGATTGGAGCATCTTCATCTAAATTTAGAGAATCCGAGTCGGAATCCTCCTCGACTCGTGCTCTCTTTTGGCGGCCCTCTGGGACCTCAGTCTCAACTGAACCCATAACATACGCTCCTCCTTTTCTTGAAACCATGCGCATTTTCTCTAGGGTGGCAAGATCTAATGAATCATTCCCCGATATCTTAGTCAGTCAGCAATTGTTCGGGTCAAAATCATCAAGGAGTGCCATTGCTAAAATTGTAACTAATCCTCCGATACAAATGGCACCCCGCTTTTTATGTCCCACACTGTCAAACACATCGGCTAACCAATAGCCGGTACAAACGGGTACGTTATTGCTAGCACAGTCTAAAAAGTATAGTTCGCTTAGTTCTACAACCCCTGTGCTTTCTTTTCTTACAAAAAATCCACACGACATAAACCGGTGTAAGTACCTTAGGGCTAGATTTTTCAATTTCATAGCCTTGGCCGATTTGGCCACATAGGTACCCGAGCCCAAAGCTCCCCATGCGAATTGTTGTCGAAAACTCTTAGGCACACATTGTTCCCCTTGTTGGTGAAAACCAAATATATCGCTCAATTGATCAATTTTTAGCACAAATTGTCTCCCAAGCAGTTTAAAGTGTAACCTAATGCAAATTCTTTGATCATTTTTTTCAACCTTAAGTGTGGTTAAAAATTCCAATGTAAGCTCCTTAAATTGCAAAGGTTTAAGGGAAACAAATCTATCCCACCCAAGATTATGAACAAATCCATAGAAATTACTTCGAATATTAAGAGCATCGAGGGATTCTTCGTTAACATACCTCGTCGGAAAGAAACCCCGAGCGAGAAGAGTTGCTCTCCTTGGTGCTGACGATGATGAAGATGGAGCTGAAGGTGGAAGTCGCATCCTTTTGTGGTGAGACACCGTTTTTGTTCTTGTCATTTTGATGATTTGGTGAAAATGAAAATTTCTCAAATTTAATTGATTTTAATGAGAAAAGAAAAGAAGTGGATGGGTTAAAATCAGTTTTGGTGAAGAAAAGTGAAAGATTTACTTTGATTTTGAAGCTTGAAGATGGTGGCTATGGAGGTTTTTAGAGAGAGATCGAGAGAGGGAGCGAGAGAGAACGAGAGAGGAGAGAGAGAGATTTAGGGATTTAGAATGAATAGCTGGGCAAAAATCGTGATTTTAAAACAAAAAGTTTAGGTGACACGGCCAAGCTTGGTGAAGCTTGGCCGTGTCTGATGGTTTTTGAGGGACACGGCCATGGACACGGCCGTGTCCCTTGAATGTGTCTATTTCTGGATTAAAAAAAATTGAAAGGCAATATGAGTGACACGGGGAGAGGCTTGGCCGTGTCTGTGTGACACGGCCATGACCTCTGGCCGTGTCTGCCTCTGTGACTTTGATGCTTGTTGGACACGGCCAAGACCTCTGGCCGTGTCTGCTTCTGTGTCATTTGGTATTTCTTGACACGGGCAAGGACACGGCCAGGACCTCTGGCCGTGTCTGCTTCTGCCAAAATGGTTTTGAAATTTTTTTTTATTTGGTTTATTTGTGTCACCAAATCACCAAAGATGCAGTCTTCTTCTTGACTTAACCCTGAAACACATTCAAGAAAAATAAAAACCGATCAAAGTACCTATTTCGTTTTATTTAACTCAACATGAAATTAAAATTGCAAAATATAAGATTATAACAGCGAAAAGAAATGCAAACCGATGGGTTGCCTCCCATTCAGCGCTTCTTTAATGTCGTATAGCTGGACACTGTTGCATCATTCGTCAATGAACACCATGCTTTCTACCATTTTTGCAACTTCAATGTCTTCCAAGTAGGGCTTCACCCTTTGTCCATTGACCTTGAACGTCTCGTTGGTCTTCAAATTAAGTAACTCAATAACCCCATAGGGAAATGTTTGAGTAACTTGAAAGGGTCCACTCCAACGCGACTTCAATTTTCTGGGAAACAACCGCATTCTTGAATTGAAGAGAAGGACTTTCATTCCCGGTTCAAAGGTCCTTCGAAGAATCATCCTGTCATGAATAGCTTTGGTCTTTTCCTTGAAGATCCTTGAACTCTCATAAGCCTCATTCCGAAGCTCATCAAGCTCGGAAATTTGTAGCATTCTCTGTTCCCTTGCTTCACCTAAGTCCATATTTGTGGTCTTTATTGCCCAATAAGCCTTGTGCTCCAATTCCACCGGGAGGTGGCATGCCTTGCCAAAGACCAACCTATAGGGACTCATTCCCAATGGGGTTTAATAAGCAGTCTTATAAGCCCACAATGCTTCCGAGAGTCGGATTGACCAGTCCTTCCGACTTGTGCTCACTGTCTTTTCTAAAATCCCCTTGATCTGCTTGTTTGAAATCTCAGCTTGCCCGGATGTTTGGGGATGATATGGAGTTGCCACCTTGTGTCGGATGCCCATCTTGGTCATCAACTTTTCAAACCATTTGTTGCAAAAATGGCTTCCTCCATCACTCACTATCGCCTTGGGGGTTCCAAACCTGCTCAAAATATTCTCCTTCACAAATTTTAACACAATGTTAGCATCATTTGTCCTAGTGGGGATTGCCTCAACCCACTTAGACACATAATCCACTGCTAGAAGAATATATTCAAAACCAAATGATTTGGGAAATGGCCCCATGAAATCAATTCCCCACACATCGAAAATATCAACCACAATAAAAATATTAAGGGGCATTTCGTTCCGTTTGCTAATGTTCCCTACTCTTTGGCATTCATCACATCTTATACAAAAATGATAAGCATCTTTAAAAAGAGTAGGCCAATACAAACCGCTTTGAAGAATTTTCTCGGCTGTCTTCTTTCCTCCAAAATGTCCCCCGCAATACAAATTGTGGCAATATTGTAGCACTTGTTTTTGTTCCTCTTCCGGCACACATCTTCTTATCACTTCATCCCTGCAAATTCTAAACAAGTAAGGTTCATCCCAAAAATAATACTTACATGTATGCAGGAATCTCTTCTTTGCTTGGAATCTCAAATCCTTTCTCACTACACCACAAGAAAGGTAATTAGCAATATCAGCATACCATGGTGCTTGAGTTAAGGAAAACAAGTGTTCATCTGGGAATTTCTCAAAAGCATTTTCACAAGCGATTTCAGCATTATTTTCACAAGAGTTAAGTCTAGAAAGATGGTCGGCCACTACATTTTCACTTCCCTTCCTATCTTTGATTTCTACATCGAATTCTTGTAACATCAACACTCATCTAATGAGCCTAGGTTTAGCTTGTGGTTTGGTCAATAGGTATTTCAAGGCTGTATGATCAGAGAATACTATGACCTTAGAACCTATCAAGTAAGATCTAAATTTGTCTAGTGCAAATACCACAGCTAACATTTCTCTCTCAGTGGTTGTGTAATTTACTTGTGCATCATTTAAAGATAAACTTGCATAATAAATTACACACATCAACTTATTCACTCTTTGGCCCAAAACAGCTCCAATGGCAAAATTCGATGCATCGCACATAATTTCAAATGGCAAATCCCAATTTGGGGCAACAATTATAGGGGCAGAAGTTAGTTTTTCTTTCAAAATTTTAAAAGCCTCTAAGCACTTTTCATCAAAAACAAATGGGAATCTTTTCCTAACAAATGACACAAAGGACGTGAAATTTTGGAAAAATCTTTTATGAACCTCCTATAAAATCCTGCATGTCCCAAAAAACTTCTAATTCCCTTAACTGATGTGGGTGGAGGTAGGTTCACAATTAATTCAACTTTAGCCTTGTCTACCTCAATCCCTTCATGGGAAATAACATGCCCTAAAACAATTCCATGATCAACCATAAAGTGACTCTTTTCCCAACTCAATGTAAGATTACATTCAATACACCTTTTAAGTACTAGAGTCAACTTTTCCAAACAATCATCAAAGGAATTACCAAAGACAGAAAAGTCATCCATGAATACCTCAATGCACTTGTCTAACATATCAGAAAATATGGAAAAGCATACACCTTTGAAATGTGCCCGGTGCATTGCAAAGTCCGAATGGCATCCTTCGAAATGCAAACGTCCCAAAGGGACAAGTAAATGTAGTCTTTGGTTGATCTTCTGGTGTTATCGGGACTTGGTAGTAACCTGAAAGACCATCAAGAAAACAGTAAAAAGAATGTCCAGATTATCTATCAAGCATTTGATCAATAAATGGCAAAGGGAAATGATCTTTCTTGGTGACTTTATTTAATTTCCTATAATCTATGCACATCCGCCACCCAGTTTGTGTTCGTGTTGGTACCAACTCTCCTTTTTCATTCTGGACCACTGTCAACCCTGTTTTCTTAGGCACAACAAGAACGGGACTAACCCATTCACTATCAGCAATAGGGTAAATTACCCCTTCATCCAGTAATTTAAGGACCTCCTTCTTAACAACCTCGCTCATGTTAGGGTTTAGTCTCCTTTGAGACTCTCTCACCGGTTTAGCCCCTTCCTCTAAAATGATCTTATGCATGCACATAGAGGGACTAATACCCTTAATGTCACTCAACCCCCAACCTATAGCCTTCTTGAATTTTTTTAACATTGTTACAAGCTTATTTTCTTCATCACGGGTAAGGGTAGCAGAAATTATGACTGGTTGAGAATTATTTTCCCGAAGAAAAATATATTTCAAATGCTTGGGGAGTTCCTTAAGCTCAACCCCTTGTAGTTGAACTTGCCCTTCTTCAACTTCAATTTCCTCCTCAACACTCTCATCGTCCAAAATGGATTTGTCTTCTTCATTCTCCTCATTGGAAATCTCTGCTTCTTCTTGCAATTTTAGAGCCTTTTCTAGCTTGTGTTCACCATTTTCCTGCAAGAAAACTTCTTGGACAACACTATCAGTAATATCAATGAAAGAGCAATCTTCATATAAAGCACTAGTGGGAATGGGGGAAGTGTTAAAAATTGAAAATTCTACAGTTTGTCCCAAAACGGTCATGGTTAATTTTCCATTTTTAACATCAATTAAAGTGTTAGTTGTGGCCATAAAAGGCCTCCCTAACAAAATTGCATGCTCGGCATCCCGTGGGATTTCTCCCCCCGTGTCTAAGACAATGAAATCGACGGGTACAATCAAACCTCCTACTTTCACTAGAACATCTTCTATGATTCCCTTAGGGTATCTAAGAGTTCTATCTGCTAATTGTAAAACCATTTTGGTCGGTTTGAGTTCCCCTAGCTCTAGATTTAGATAAATTGAGTATGGCATCAAATTAATACTAGCTCCAAGATCACACATGCCAATGGTCTCTTTCCCATTCCCCATAGAGATTTTAACAATAAAGCTTCCAGGATCTTTTAGTTTAGGAGGTAACTTATGTTGTAAAACAGCACTTGTTACTTCCGAAACTATCACCTTCTCATCCAACTCATACCTTATCTTCTTAGTGTTAAGCTCTTTTAAGAATTTGGCATAAGATGGCATATTCTTTATCACCTCTAGTAAGGGTAGGTTGATACTTACCTTCGAAAGCATGTTGTAAATTTCAGAAAATTGCTTATCATGCTTTTCATTTTTTAACCTGCTGGGAAATGGAATTGGTGGTCTGTACGGATTTGGAGATTTGTGCAGTTTTGGTGCAACTGATGCCTCCTCTTTGTCCTCCTCAAGATCATTTGGTTCAGCTTCTTCTTCTTGCATTTCCTTGCCATTATCCTGTGTTGTACCTGCATCAAAAGAATTATCAATGTTATTATCACCAATTTTATTATCAAGTACCTTACCGCTTCTCAAAACGGTGATTGCTTTGGCTTTCTCCGGTTGGCTTGGAAATTTCCCTTTTTGATTGGCTTGAAGTTGATTAGCCAATTGGCCCACTTGAGTTTCAACCTTCTTAAGCGATGCTTCTAAAGAGTCAAACCGCTTATTGTTCAATTCTTGATTTTGAGTGCTTACTTGAATGAAAGCATTCAAGTTGCCTTCAAATGAAGGTTTCTTGACTTGCTCTTGATTTGAGGTTTGCCCTTGAAATTGGGGACCTCTTTGATATGGTTGGAAGGGTTGTTGAGGTGGAGCATGTTGTTGATTTTTCCATGAAAAATTGGGGTGATTCCTCCAGCCGGGGTTATAAGAATTTGAATATGGGTCATTCCTACCCCTTTGTTGGAACCCTTCAAAAGCAAAGGCTTGCTCTTGCTCCTCTTGAAATGAGTCAAAATTTGAGGGGCACACATTTGCTTGATGGCCTACAAGACCGCATGATGCGCATGACTCTTGGCTTGGTCCTGACAAGTTCCCTTTTGCATTCAACAATTTCACTTGCCTTGTCAGTTCTGCAATTTGCCTAGCCATTTCTGAGTTTGCACTTATCTCATGTGCTCCTCTTCTTCTTTCTCCAATGCTCTTTTGTTGGGAATTTGCCCCCAACATTTCGAACAATGCAACTGTTTCTGCAGCTGTTCTTTCACCCATTGCACCCCCTGCTGCATTATCCACTGTATTTTGAGATTGTTGAGTTAGCCCATCATAGAAAAATTGATTGAGCAACTGTTGTGGATAGTAGTGGTGAGGGCACTGAAATAGTAATGATTTGAAGCGATCCCACGCCTCGTGAAATGGTTCTCCGTCAAACTGGGTGAAAGTTGCAATACTCCCCCTAAGCTCCTTGGTCTTTTGATGAGAATAGAACTTTCCCATAAATTTGTTGTAGACTTCAGTCCATGTGGTTAACGAATTCTCTGGTAGGGTCATTAAACACGCTTTTGCCCTGTCCTTTAAACTGTATGGGAAACATCTCAGCTTTAGTTCATCTTCCGTTAATGTTTGCAAAGGGAACGTATGCAATGTTGAATAAAAATCTCGAATGAAGTTGAGAGGATCTTCATTCGGCAGTCCGTGGAAGGATGGCAGCATACTATAATGAGTATTTCTAAGTTCATAGTTTCTTGCTGCGTTGCTCAACCGGATACAAGATGTGGTCACTACAATGATCGGTCGAGCAAACTCCTTCATGGGTGGCTCTTGTGCATCACCCATCTCTGTTTCTGTGTTCTCCTCAAATTGCTCTTCGGTATTTTCTTCTTCTTGCTCAAAAGGATTTGGTCTCTCGGATCTTGACCGTCTATGGATATTGTCAATAAATGGAACAAGTTCGTTTCCTTGAGACCGTCGCCCGTGCATAAAGTACCTAAGCAATTCAAAAAGAACACTTTAAACAATTTAAAAAATAAAATAAAAAATCAAACTATCACAAAATTGCCTTCCCCGGCAGCGGCGCCAAACACTTGTTGCGCTTAAATCAACACTATCACAAAGCGGCACTCGCAAGTATATGAGGCTATTGTAGTGACGGTGATCGCCCCAAGGTCGTTTCCCAAGGAAGGACTTGCAAGTAATAGTTCGATTAGCATGGAATAATAAATTCGATTTTGTGATTGAATTGGTGGACCGTAATTATCCTTAGAAATTAAAACGAGTGATTTTATGCAAGAGGATTTCAATTATGGAAATGATGCCAAGGGTTGTAGGTCTATTTAATCAAATGTTCAATTATCCGATTATCCATTAATATAACCTTGAATCTTAATTTGTTTCTTAAGATTAATTAGCCAATTATCAATTCACTAGTTCTCACATTTATGAATTAACAACAACCAATTGTTTAACATTATCAAATTAATAAACCCTAGAACTTATATTTCTAATTCATTCTTAGGGTAGTCAATTGCATAGTTCCGATATTAAACTTCTCCTCTCGGTTCGTCATTCAATATTAAGTAATCAATAGGTGGCCATTCTATCAATTTACCTTTAATTCAATGCAATCAACAAATAACAAGGTATATCAATGGAATCATCAAATCAAATATACTACAACCCCAAGCATGAGTAATTTAGCTCATCATATGTTTTAAATAAATACTCAATTCAATATAAACCAAATCAAAATTATACATTGCAATATTAATGTTCTTAATACACAATAAGAAATAAGAAATGGAATACAAGGAAGAGTTAGGAAAACCCCTTTTTGAAGATGCTAAAAATCGGACTCTCGTCTCTTTCGTGGATCCTTCTTGGTGTGTGATGATGAACTTCCAGCTCTCTTGAACAATTGGTTCTCTTCTTGAAGGAGTGGATGATAGCTTTCTCAAATTCTCAACCCTCCAATCAAGCCTCTTAAAACCCTAATTCTTAAGAACTAATAACTCGCTTCAAAACCAACAATTGATTTTGCTCTTGGTGTGTGTGAAGAAATGGTGAATGGAAATGGTGAATGGTCTTGCTCTCTCAAGCCAAGAACCAAGGAAGAAGATGAGGAAGATGAAGAACAAGTGGGAAGTGTAGAGAATGTCCACTAAATTAATTCAAAATCCCCCTTTTCTAATCCCCATGCTCTTCCACTTTCAATTGTTTAAGACACCCATAATGCCTTGTCTCCCACTTACTAATTTCTTTATACCTTTCTTCCATAAAATCCTCCCACTTTTCACTCTTTTTTGTTCTTTTGTCTCCCACTAAAAACACACCAGCTCATTTCTCATGCAAATCAGCTAAGGACCCAGGGTGACACGGCCAAGCCAAATGGAGCTTGGCCGTGTCTAGTGACTTTCTTACTTGGGGACACGGCCAAGTTCCTGGCCGTGTCCCATTCTGTGTGCTTGTTCTTGTGAGACACGGCCAAGGACACGGCCGTGTCATGTGACACGGCCAGTGTCCTGGCCGTGTTCAGTGATGGTGTCTGTTTCTGTGTCTTTCATTTCTTCTTTGCTCTTTTGTTTCCTTGGAGAGACACGGCCAATGGCTTGGCCGTGTCTCCTGGCCGTGTTCACTACTGGACTTGTTTCCTTGAGGGACACAGCCAAGCCATGTTAGTCCTGGCCGTGTCTCATGTTTGTCCTTGATTCTTCTTCTTTTGATGAGGGACACGGCCAAGCCTTGGCAAGCTTGGTCGTGTCACTTGTTTTCTTCAACAAGTTCACCCATTTTTGATTCCTTAGCTCCATCAAGTGTACTTCAACCTAAATCAACAACTTCAAACATATTTAAGTACAATTAAACATGAAAATTAACTTAAAACCAACAAAAACATCATAGAAAATGTATACAAAATTGATCTAAACATCCAGAACCCAAATTATCCTTAGGTCAGGAACTTAAAATCTCTTTTAAGTTCAGAACTTAGCCCGGGTCCTGAACCAAAATTATCCTTAGGTCCATAACCTAAAATATCTTTTAAGTCTAGCACTTAGCCCAGGTCCTGGACTCAAATTATCCTTAGGTCCAGAACCTAAAATCTCTTTTAAGTCCAAAACATAGCTCGGGTCCAGAACCCAAAATATCCATAGGTCTAAAAACTAAAATCACTTTTAAGTCCAAAACTTAGCTAGGGTCCAGAACCCAAATTATCCTTAAGTCCAGAACCTAAAATCTCTTTTAAGTCCAGAAGTTACCTCGGGTCCAGAACCTAAATTATTCTTAGGTTGAGAACCTAAAATCTCTTATAAGTCAAGAACTTAGCTTGGGACCAAAACCCAAATTATCCTTAGGTCCAGAACCTAAAATCTCTTGTAAGAACAGAACCTAGCGCGGGTCCAGAACCTAAAATACCCTTTGGCCCAGAAACTAAAATTTCTTTTAAGTCCAGAACTTAGCTCGGGTCCATAACCCAAATTATGCTTAGGTTCAGAACCTAAAATCTCTTTTATGTCCAGAACTTGGCTCGGGTCCAGAACCCAAATTATCCATAGGTCGAGAACCTAAAATCTCTTTTAAGTTCAGAACTTGGCTCGGGTCCAGAACCCAAATTATCTTTAGGTCCAGAACCTAAAATGTCTTTTAAGTCTAGAACTTAGCTCAAGTCCAGAACCGAAATTATCCTTAGATTTAGAACCTAAAATGTCATTTAAGTCTAAAACTTTGCTCGGGTCCAGAACCCAAATTATCCTTAGGTCCAGAACCTAAAATCTCTTTTAATTCCAGAACATAGCTCGGGTCCAGAAGCCAAATTATCCTTAGAACCAGAACTTAAAATCTTTTTTAAGTCTAGAACTTAGCCCGGGCCCAGAACCTAAATTATCTTCCTGACCCAAAAATCTCTTTTAAGCCTAGAACATAGCTCCAGTCCAGAACCCAAATTATCATTAGATCCAGAACCTAAAATCTCTTTTATGTCCAGAACTTAGCCAGGGTCCAGAATCGAAATTATATTTAGGTCCAGAACCTAAAATCTCTTTTAAGTCCAGAACTTAGCCTAGGTCCAGAACCCAAATTATCCTTAGGTCTAGAAACTAAAATCTCTTTCAAGTCTAGAACATATCGCTGGTCCATAACCCAAATTATTAATATGTCAAGAACCTAAAATCTCTTTTAAGTCCAGAACTTAACTCGAGTCTAGAACCAAAATTATCCTTGGGTCCATAAACTAAAATTTCTTTTAAGTGCAGAACTTAGCACGGGTCTAAAACCCAAATTATACTTAGGTCCAGAACCTAAAATGTCTTTTATGTCCAGAACTTAGCTCGGGTCCAGAACCCAAATTATCCTTAGGTCCAGAACCTAAAATCTCTTTTAACTGCAGAACTTAGCCCGGATCCAGAACCCAAATTATATTTAGGTCCAGAACCTAAAATCTCTTTTAAGTCCAGAACATAGCCCGGGTCCTGAACCCAAATTATCTTAACGTCCAAAACCTAAAATCTCTTTTAAGTCCAGAACTTAGCCCAGGTCCAGACCCCAAATTATACTTAGGTCTAGAACCTAAAATCTCTTTCAAGTCTAGAACTTAGCGCTGGTCCAGAACCCAAAATATTAATATGTCAAGAACCTAAAATCTCTTTTAAGTCCAGAACTTATCCCGAGTCTAGAATTGAAATTATCCTTGGGTCGATAACCTAAAATTTCTTTTAAGTCCAGAACTTAGCACGGCTCTACAACCCAAATTATATTTAGGTCCAGAACCTAAAATGTCTTTTATGTCCAAAACTAAGCTCGGGTCGAGAACCCAAATTATCCTTAGGTCCAGAACCTAAAATTTCTTTTAAGACCAGAACTTAGCCTGGATCCAGGACCCAAATTATATTTAAGTCCAGAACCTAAAATCTCTTTTAAGTCCAGAACTTAGCCCGGGTCCAGAACCCGAATTATCTTAAGGTCCATAACCTAAAATCTCTTTTAAGTCCAGAACTTAGCCCAGGTCCAGAACCCAAATTATATTTAGTTCCCGAACCTAAAATCTCTTTTAAGTCCAGAACTTAGCCCGGGTCCAGAACCCAAATTATCTTAAGGTCCATAACCTAAAATATCTTTTAAGTCCAGAAGTTAGTCCGGGACCAGAACCCAAATTAAGCTTAGGTCCATAACCTAAAATTTCTTTTAAGTCTAGAACATATCCCAGGAACAGAACCCAAATTATCCAAAGGTCCAGGACCTAAAATCTCGTTTATGTCCAGAACATAGCTTGGGTCCATAACCTAAAATATCCTTTGGCTCAGAAACTAAAATCTCTTTTAAGTCCAGAACATAGCTCGTGTCCAGAACCCAAATTATCCTTAGGTCCAGAACCTAAAATCTCTTTTATGTCCAGAACTTAGCTCGGGTCTAGAACCCAAATTATCCTTAGGTCCAGAACCTAAAAGGTCTTTTAAGTCTAGAACTTAGCTCAAGTCCAGAACCCAAATTATCCTTAGTTCCATAACCTAAAATCTCTTTTAAGTACAGAACTTAGCGCGGGTCCAGATCCCAAATTATCAATAAGTCCAGGACATAAAATCTCTTTTAAATTAGAACTTAGCCCGGGTCCAGAGCCCAAATTATCCTTAGGTCCAGAACCTAAAATTTCTTTTATGTCCAGAACTTAGCGCATGTCCAGAACCCAAATTATACTTAGGTCCGGAACCTAAAATCTCTTTTATGTCCAAAACTTAGCTCAGGTCCAGAACCAAAATTATCCTCAGGTCCAGAACCTAAAATCTCTTTTTAGTCTAGAACTTAGCTAGGGTTCAGAACGCAAATTATCCTTAGGTGCATAACCTAAAATCTCTTCTAAGTTAAGAACTGAGCTCGGGAACAGAACCAAAATTATCCTTAGGTCCAGAACCTAAAATCACTTTTAAGTCTAGAACTTAGCTCGGGTTCAGAACCCAAATTATCCGTAGGTCCATAACCTAAAATCTCTTTTAAGTCCAGAACATAGCCCGGGTCCAAAACCCAAATTATCCATAGGTCAAAAACTAAAATCTCTTTTATGTCCAGAACTTAGCCCGGGTCCAGAACCAAAATTATCCTTAGATTTTGAACCTAAAATGTCTTTTAAGTCTAAAACATTGCTCGGGTCCAGAACCCAAATTATCCTTAGGTCCTGAACCTAAAATCTCTTTTAAGTCCAGAATGTAGCTCGGGTCCAGAAGCCAAATTATCCTTAGCACCAGAACCTAAAATCTCTTTTAAGTCCAGAACTTAGCCCAGGTCTAGAACCCAAATTATCCTTAGTTTCTGATCCTAAAATCTCTTTTAACTCTAGAACATAGCTCGGGTCTAGAACCCAAATTATCATTACGTACAGAATCTAAAATCTCTTTTAAGTCCAGAACTTAGCCCGGGTCCATAACCTAAATTATATTTAGGTCCTGAACCTAAAATCTCTTTTAAGTCTAGAACTTAGCCCGGGTCCAAAACCTAAAATATCCTTTGGCCAGAAACTAAAATCTCTTTTATGTCTAGAACTTAGCACGGGTCCAGAACCAAAATTATCCTTAGGTCTAGAACGTAAAATCTCTTTTATATCCAGAACTTGGCTCAGGTCTAGAACCCAAATTATCCTTAGGCCCAGAACATAAAATCCCTTTTAAGTCCAGAACTTAGCCCGGGTCCAGAACCCATATTATCCTTAGGTCCTGATCCTTAAATCTCTTCTAATTCTAAAACTTAGCTCGGGTCTAGAACCCAAATTATCCTTGGGTCTAGAACCTAAAATCTCTTTTAAGTCCAAAACTTAGCCCGAGTCCAGAACCCAAATTATCCTTAGGTCAAGAACCTAAAATATCTTTTAAGTCCAGAACATAGCTTGGGTCCCGAACCCAAATTATCCTTAGGTCCATAACCTAAAATATCTTTTAAGTCTAGAACTTAGCCCGGGTCCAGAACCTAAATTATCCTTAGGTCAAGAACCTAAAATATCTTTTAAGTCCAAAACTTAGCTCGGGTGCAGAACCAAAAATATCCTTAGGTCCAGAAACAAAAATCTCTTTTAAGTCCAGAACTTAGCTTGGGTCCAGAACCCAAATTATCCTTAACTCCAGAACCTAAAATCTCTTTTAAGTCCAGAACTTAGCCCGGGTCCAGAACCCAAAATATCCTTAGGTCCAGAAACTAAAATCTCTTTTAAGTACAAAACTTAGCTTGGGTCCACAACCCAAATTATCCTTAGCTCCAGAACCTAAAATCTCTTTTAAGTCCAGAACTTAGCCCGGGTCCCGAACCCAAATTATACTTAGGTCCAGAACCTAAAATCTCTTTTATGTCCAAAACTTAGCTCGGGTCCAGAACAAAAATTATCCTTAGGTCCAGAACCTAAATTCTCTTTTAATTCAAAATCTTAGCTCGAGTTCAAAACCCAAATTATCATTAGCACCAGAACCTAAAATCTCTTTAAGACCAGAACTTAGCCCGGGTCCAGAACCTAATTTATCCTTAGTTCCTGAACCTAAAATCTTGTAATATCCTCATGTTTGCCTTAGAAGTTTTGATTATGTTGTTGTTGTAAGTTGGATTGAATGTATATGTTATGTGAAGAGAAAAGAAATGGGAAGAGAAGGTTTGTGTATATGTGTTTTGGGAAAGAAAAGAGGGTTTAGAGAGAGGTGTATATGTTGATTATATGGTAATATATATAACATATAAGTTGGTCAAAAGGGAGAGTCAATGCAAGAAGATATTTTCATTTATGATATGTGAAATTACTATAAAGGACATATGAGTTAAAAGAGAGCTAAAGTAAATGGTTAAGGGCATTGAGGTAATTCTCTTTTGGAAATCTCTTGGTGGAGATTAAAAGAAGGAAAGAAGGGTTGACTTGTTATTTTCTTTTCTTTGCTTGAAGTGGTGGTCGGCTATCCAAAGAGAAGAGAGAGCAATTGAAGTGTTTTGGTTTCTAACATCAAGAAATCAAGGAATTTAGTTGAAGATTTGTGGAATTCAACAACTTTGGTAAGTTCTTTTCCTTGATTTCTTCTATTCTTGTGAAGTGGTGTTTTAAGTGAATTAGGGTCTGTTGATTTGATGATTAAATGTGTTTGTGATGTGTTTATAAGTTTTAAAATGGATTGTAAGTTATAAGATTGAATTGGTATTGGTTTGGTTTTGAATATGGTAAGTTAAGTGGAATTTGGTTTTAGGGTTTTGAGATGGTTTGTGTTTAAAATGTAATGTTAATGTGTTGTTTAAGTTATTAATGTAATGAATATTTAAGATATGTGTTAACAACATTGATTAGAACCAATTGAATGAGATTATTGTTGTGCAAAAAGTGTGAAAATGCAAGTGAAAGAGCTTTGGCCAAATTAGGGGTTGTGTTCTTGAGTGACACGGCCATAAGCAAGATGAGACACGGCCAAGACTTATTATTTTTGAGAAACACGGCCAAGTCTAGAGAATTTTCGCCGTGTTGGGTAGGTTTTGGGGTGACATGGTCGCTGGCTTGGCCGTGTCCCTTGAATGTGTTTGCTACTGCCAGAGTTGTGTTAAGAGACACTGCCGTGTCCTTGCCCGTGTCTGCCTCGGGAAGTTTTGGTCTTGAGAGACACGGCCACAAGCTTGGCCGTGTCCCTTGGGTGTGTTTGCTACTGTGATGGTTTTTGGTTCTTCATGCATTGTTTGATGCTTCAAAAGTCTTTTGTTCCTAAACATTTTATATACACTCTAAATACTTTGTAATCAAAGAATGACCTAAACAAATGTATGTGGATGATTCTAAACCTATGAATAATGATCTTTGAATTAGGTTTTGAAGAGATTGTGTGGCATTAACCTAAATGTTGAGAATTCTTGGAAGAGAAAATGTATAGATGGATGGGAATAGTTCTTGAGGTAAGTACAAACTTACATAGATGTAATCTTTTATATGATTTTGAGACTTAACACCCTTGGTATAAATGTGTTAAGTAGATTATTATATTGTTAATTCAATGTTACTAATATTGTCATTTGTATAGTGTGAAAGTTATAATGATCATCCAAAAGAAAAGTATGTGCAATGCAATTTGTTAGGATAAATGTTGTAATAATGAATGGTGTTAATGTGTCTTGAGAAATGATGAAATGTGATGTTATCATGATGGATAATGATGATCAAAATGAAATAAATGGACATATGGATTATATGACAATGAAATTAAGATACATGTGCAAAGAAATGGATTATGTATGCTTGAATGATATGATTAAAGCATGCCTATATGGTATGATTGATTAATGATATGTTTGTTTAGTAATGTAATTGATGTTGCATATATCAATGATGAAACATGAAATGTGATTTGAGATATAATGTGATATGAAGCCATTGTTCTTGGCAATGATAACTCAAATGTGATATGAAGCCATTGTGATTGGCTATGATAATTCAATTGAGATATGTAAGGCATGTTTGCCTAAATGATGATGAGAATTGAAAATGATATTGATGATGAAATAAACAATGAATTGTGCATCTAATGTGTTATTCATTTTCAGAGTTTTGTTGTTGGTGGCATGCCTAATGGTAACAATCTCTTGAAGTTAGGTTGGGCTTGATCCTTGAAGCCAAGTTGGGTTGAAGTTTAACATGTTTTACTCCCCTTGAAGCTTGGTTGGGTCTAGTCCTTGAAGCCTAATTGAGATGTTACAACCCTTGAAGCTAGGTTGGATTAGTTCTTGAAGCCAAGTTGGGTTGATACTTAGCATGCTTTGTTCCCCTTGAAGATTGGTTGAACTTAATCCTTGAAGCCTAGTTGGGATATTTATGAATGTGATAATTAAACCAAAGCATTAACTCTGAAAGTCGAATAGCATATTAGTGTCTTTTGGGCCCGAGTCTGTCATTTGTTGTAAATATGATATATATATATACAAATGTTGGAATACATGAGTAATGAGATATATAAATTGTGGATATTAGTGATGGATGATGGTTGGTGATAATAATTGCCTTTGTGAGAAATGTGATGTATGTTTAATGAATTGTGAACAAACTAATGTTATGAAGTATGATATGTGATGTGTGTATTGATTGTGGGTATTAATGATGAATTGTGTTTGGTGATAAGGATTGTTTTCCTTGGAAAATGTGATTTTTGATTAGTATGATATATATAATGTATGTATATTGATATATTGATTGTGAGTATTAGTAATGGATTATGGTTGGTGGTAATGTTTTATATAAACATATATAATATATGAGATTAGTCAAGATATATGAAAGTTGCAATTAGGAAGGAAAAACATGATAAGAACTAATTGTACATTGAGTTGATATATCATTATATAATGGAATATCTATAATGTATGTTTATATTTTATATTTGTACTACTAAGCTTTCGGGCTTAGCGCGGATGTGTAATCGCGCAGGTAGCTTGGTGGAAGATACAAAGTCTTTCGTTATGCCACGAGAAGGGTAAAGGTTTGTCGAGACCAACTAGAGGGAAATGCATACATGTATAACTTTTATATTGATGTATTTATGACGAGAAAGTAATTATATGTATAAATGAAGTTTTTGATAAAGATAATGATTTGGTAAATGTTATTTAAATTAATGTATTATGGTTTGGAATTCTTTTACAGGTTTTAAAAAGGTAACGAAAAGTGACATCCTTATACTTTATATACTTACCGTATGTATACCAGGTATATGTATAGTACTTATATAAGGTATCGGGGTGTTACAATTGTTTTGGTATCAGAGTTTAGGTTCGAGATTCTCGGTCTAAGTGAAATTAAAAAAAAAATTTTGAAAAGTTTAAATAGAAGTAAAAAGGAAAAGTTTTGAAATGAAATTTGTAATACATGCGTATGGATTGACACCTAGGTTGGTCTCGGATGTGGCATAATATGACTTGTAGAATATTTGTGTTATATGAGATGTTCAATATAGTTGATGATATATGTGTATACTATGTTGATGCGATGAGAAACCATGATTGTTGGCAATGATGTTGGAAATGAATTATAATTGAGGCATAGTGCCTAATTAATTATGAGAAACGAATTGTGAAATGTAATGTGATATATGCATATTGATGATGCATATGAAAAATGTTATGTCGTGTGCAACATGGAATGTAATGTTGATGTTTATGAGCAATATTATGTAGGACATAATATGAATTGAAACATAAAGAAATGAAAAGGAGAATAAAGTTGAAAATGAGTTGAAAATCAAATCAAGATAAGAATATGTACTTTTCTTCTATACTTTGAACCTCTTTATAATAAAGTTTATGTTGGGTTTGCTAATGTTGAGTTTGCTAGACAGAGGAAATAATATCGAATTATTAATATTGAAAGTTATGTTATTTAAATGAGGAGAGTATGGGGGAATATTGAATGAGTTGATTAGTAGAGACAAAGTGTGATTATGTAAAGTTGGGATGTATATACAGTTAAGGTTTTGTTTAAAGGAAAAAGAGATGATATTGGTTAAGTAGGAATATAAATTGGTATGCTATTTTAATGCAAACATTGTGAATTTAATGTTAGAAATGTGAGATGCTTGAATATGGTGAAAGCTTATGGTAATGGTGGTAATATACGATATTTGAGATTCTGAAATGAGCTTGGTAATTATGAACATTATATGTTTTGATATTGCTTTGTGATATATATATATACGTAAGATGTTTTTAAAATGATATTAAGAAAAGATGAGTTTGGCAAATTGAAGTTTAAGCAAAGTAGTAAGTTGAAAAGTTAAAGTTCTAGTGGAATTTGATAAAGATTATTTGGATATTGATAGTTTAATGTATATTCAATACATGAGCTAGGTGAAATGACTTATATTGCACATGAAAGTATTATGAATTGAGTAATGTGATTGATAGTATGAGAATTTGTTTTGATGTAAAAAGGGTAGTGGAGGAGCAAATGAAAGTGAGCTATTTTAAGCCACACTACTGGAAAGGGTAAAATGGATATGGAAGTGTATTAAATGCTTTTAAAGACGAAAGGGAAAGAGATGTCACATTTGGAAGATGACCAAGATGGATGTGAAGTGCTATTGTAGTTGGAATACATAAATATATATATTTTTGTAGTGTGAATAAATACTTTATATTATATTGGAAGAATGAGAATGATAGTGTTTAAAAGAAAGTGATGAACATTAAATTTGTATTGAATGTATGAAAAAGGAAAATAAAATAAGAGCATATAATTAAGTGTGTACATGTATATGACATGTGAATGAAATTATACATATATATACATAAAGGTGTGAATCATGTTTTGTAGATGACTTATGAATATGTATATGGTATAATTATAGAATTAATGATATGGAAATGATGTTGTATGTATAAGTGGACCTAAGAGAGAGTAGGTCTGGAACTGGGTAAAGCTAATTGGATTATGTGATAAAAGTAAATATGAAATGGACTTCAGTAATAGTGGACAGTGGACATTGTTGGTGAGCTTTAAATTTGATGATTATATGATATTTTGAGCCCCAAAGTATTCACATATAAAAAGTTCTATGTAATTATATTATAAGAGATTGTAAATGGATTAGAAATGAAGTGACGAATAGGAATTGTATAAGAACTGTATATGATTGAATATGTATATAATAATATTGTTGAAACGTGACTTAAGTTGATAAAGATCATATAATCGAATGCAAATTTGGTTGAAACGGAGTTGGAATGTGTTAACTTCTGATATAGTAAAAAATGTAAAGAAGGAATATGTAATTTTTGAGATACACCTTAGCCTTGTATTTGTATAGATTGAGAATAAAATTATGAGAAGAACAATATTGATTTGAAAGTCTCAGGCTTGAATATTAATCTCTTAAAGCCATGTGTTTTGTTCAGCATATTTGATCGGTTAATTTTGTTATCCATGAATTTGGATCTTAGATAAAAAGATTGTAATACAGATTTGGTGAGATTGAAATTATGTTGGAGGAGTATAGTTAAAAGTTATGATGGATAAAGTTGTACTTTATCATTTTATGTTAAAAACTTGGTTATAATTGTGAAAATAAGAGAGAAAGAGGAAATTATGGAAATGTGTTGAGTTGTGGATAATATAAAAATATATATATATATAACAATGATATGAAATGTGAAGAGATATTAAAAAGGGAGAAAATATAGAATATGTTTAAGGTATGTAACTCGAGGTTTGAGTGAATAAATTGTAGATAGTAAATATGGTATAAAATTTTTATGAGAATTGGTGGGTATTATAGTAAGATAATAGAGAATAAACTATGTGTATATTAAAAGATAATTTGAAGTGATTTGTTATCATGATGATTTGACTGAAAATGGATCGGAAGAGATCAGGAATTGAATATAAGTTTGCCCTAATGGAATGAAGTTATATATATACATATATGAATATTATGAAATTTTATGATAAGTTAAGTAAATTAATCGTTGGTTGGAATTGAACAAGATTGGAATGTGGGTATATAGTGACAAATAGATCAATTGATCTAGATTTGACTAAGATTATGAATCATTATTGAGATTTAATGTGTGTAGTTGTACCAATAGTGTAATTATTTACATGATAATGTATATGATGTAAAATGTTAAAGTGTGAATGAACATGAATGAATGGAATTATAGTAGTTATAAATCATGATAAAAAGGGGTAAAGATGGGTTATTTATAAAATAAATAAAAAAGGTAATGTATTAATATGTAAGTTAAGTGAAATGCATGTTAAAGAAGTAACTTTATTTGTGGAAATAAGGATCTTGTTATCCATTGAGGGTTGATAAATGTCTATTTAGACAGTGATTGTAATGAAGGGATAATTAATGCTCAGATATAAATCAATGGTTTTTAAGGTTAAAGTTAAGAGAGTAATTACAAAGAAGTGAAAGAACAAAATATATTAAATATAAAGATTAGATGGAGTATAAGTGTACTATAAAATGATCTGATTCTTATATAAAGAAATTAACAAGAAATGTAATGAGCTCTTTTAAATGTTTGATTAAGGAAGTAACAAGATGTATAAACATATAGAATGATGAGTTATGGAATTTAAAGAAGGTGGTTGATTCTAAAGAGGAGAGTTGAAGCTATATGATTTGATGATATAATGACTTAAACGTATAATTAACTTCATATGGAAGTTAAGATGGTATGGTATTATGAATGGATTACAATTATACTAGATAATTTCGAGGACGAAATTATTTAAGGGGGAGAGAATTGTAATATCCTCATGTTTGCCTTAGAAGTTTTGATTATGTTGTTGTTGTAAGTTGGATTGAATGTATATGTTATGTGAAGAGAAAAGAAATGGGAAGAGAAGGTTTATGTATATGTGTTTTGGGAAAGAAAAGAGGGTTTAGAGAGAGGTGTATATGTTGATTATATGGTAATATATATAACGTATAAGTTGGTCAAAAGGGAGAGTCAATGCAAGAAGATATTTTCATTTATGATATGTGAAATTACTATAAAGGACATATGAGTTAAAAGAGAGCTAAAGTAAATGGTTAAGGGCATTGAGGTAATTCTCTTTTGGAAATCTCTTGGTGGAGATTAAAAGAAGGAAAGAAGGGTTGACTTGTTATTTTCTTTTCTTTGCTTGAAGTGGTGGTCGGCTATCCAAAGAGAAGAGAGAGCAATTGAAGTGTTTTAGTTTCTAACATCAAGATTGAAGGGAGAATCAAGGAATTTAGTTGAAGATTTGTGGAATTCAACAACTTTGGTAAGTTCTTTTCCTTGATTTCTTCTATTCTTGTGAAGTGGTGTTTTAAGTGAATTAGGGTTTGTTGATTTGATGATTAAATGTGTTTGTGATGTGTTTATAAGTTTTAAAATGGATTGTAAGTTATAAGATTGAATTGGTATTGGTTTGGTTTTGAATATGGTAAGTTAAGTGGAATTTGGTTTTAGGGTTTTGAGATGGTTTGTGTTTAAAATGTAATGTTAATGTGTTGTTTAAGTGATTAATGTAATGAATATTTAAGATATGTGTTAACAACATTGATTAGAACCAATTGAATGAGATTATTGTTGTGCAAAAAGTGTGAAAATGCAAGTGAAAGAGCTTTGGCCAAATTAGGGGTTGTGTTCTTGAGTGACACGGCCATAAGCAAGATGAGACACGGCCAAGACTTATTATTTTTGAGAAACACGGCCAAGTCTAGAGAATTTTGGCCGTGTTGGGTAGGTTTTGGGGTGACACGGTCACTGGCTTGGCCGTGTCCCTTGAATGTGTTTGCTACTGCCTGAGTTGTGTTGAGAGACACTGCCGTGTCCTTGCCCGTGTCTGCCTCGGGAAGTTTTGGTCTTGAGAGACACGGCCACAAGCTTGGCCGTGTCCCTTGGGTGTGTTTGCTACTGTGATGGTTTTTGGTTCTTCATGCATTGTTTGATGCTTCAAAAGTCTTTTGTTCCTAAACATTTTATATACACACTAAATACTTTGTAATCAAAGAATGACCTAAACAAATGTATGTGGATGATTCTAAACCTATGAATAATGATCTTTGAATTAGGTTTTGAAGAGATTGTGTTGTATTAACCTAAATGTTGAGCATTTTTGGAAGAGAAAATGTATAGATGGATGGGAATAGTTCTTGAGGTAAGTACAAACTTACATAGATGTAATCTTTTATATGATTTTGAGACTTAACACCCTTGGTATAAATGTGTTAAGTAGATTATTATATTGTTAATTCAATGTTACTAATATTGTCATTTGTATAGTGTGAAAGTTATAATGATCATCCAAAAGAAAAGTATGCGCAATGCAATTTGTTAGGATAAATGTTTTAATAATGAATGGTGTTAATGTGTATTGAGAAATGATGAAATGTGATGTTATCATGATGGATAATGATGATCAAAATGAAATAAATGGACATATGGATTATATGACAATGAAATTAAGATACATGTGCAAAGAAATGGATTATGTATGCTTGAATGATATGATTAAAGCATGCCTATATGGTATGATTGATTAATGATATGTTTGTTTAGTAATGTAATTGATGTTGCATATATCAATGATGAAACATGAAATGTGATTTGAGATATAATGTGATATGAAGCCATTGTTCTTGGCAATGATAACTCAAATGTGATATGAAGCCATTGTGATTGGCTATGATAATTCAATTGAGATATGTAAGGCATGTTTGCCTAAATGATGATGAGAATTGAAAATGATATTGATGATGAAATAAACAATGAATTGTGCATCTAATGTGTTATTCATTTTCAGAGTTTTGTTGTTGGTGGCATGCCTAATGGTAACAATCTCTTGAAGTTAGGTTGGGCTTGATCCTTGAAGCCAAGTTGGGTTGAAGTTTAACATGTTTTACTCCCCTTGAAGCTTGGTTGGGTCTAGTCCTTGAAGCCTAATTGAGATGTTACAACCCTTGAAGCTAGGTTGGATTAGTTCTTGAAGCCAAGTTGGGTTGATACTTAGCATGCTTTGTTCCCCTTGAAGCTTGGTTGAACTTAATCCTTGAAGCCTAGTTGGGATATTTATGAATGTGATAATTAAACCAAAGCATTAACTCTGAAAGTCGAATAGCATATTAGTGTCTTTTGGGCCCGAGTCTGTCATTTGTTGTAAATATGATATATATATACAAATGTTGGAATACATGAGTAATGAGATATATAAATTGTGGATATTAGTGATGGATGATGGTTGGTGATAATAATTGCCTTTGTGAGAAATGTGATGTATGTTTAATGAATTGTGAACAAACTAATGTTATGAAGTATGATATGTGATGTGTGTATTGATTGTGGGTATTAATGATGAATTGTGTTTGGTGATAAGGATTGTTTTCCTTGGAAAATGTGATTTTTGATTAGTATGATATATATAATGTATGTATATTGATATATTGATTGTGAGTATTAGTTATGGATTATGGTTGGTGGTAATGTTTTATATAAACATATATAATATATGAGATTAGTCAAGATATATGAAAGTTGCAATTAGGAAGGAAAAACATGATAAGAACTAATTGTACATTGAGTTGATATATCATTATATAATGGAATATCTATAATGTATGTTTATATTTTATATTTGTACTAATAAGCTTTCGGGCTTAGCGCGGATGTGTAATCGCGCAGGTAGCTTGGTGGAAGATACAAAGTCTTTCGTTATGCCACGAGAAGGGTAAAGGTTTGTCGAGACCAACTAGAGGGAAATGCATACATGTATAACTTTTATATTGATGTATTTATGATGAGAAAGTAATTATATGTATAAATGAAGTTTTTGATAAAGATAATGATTTGGTAAATGTTATTTAAATTAATGTATTATGGTTTGGAATTCTTTTACAGGTTTTAAAAAGGTAACGAAAAGTGACATCCTTATACTTTATATACTTACCGTATGTATACCAGGTATATGTATAGTACTTATATAAGGTATCGGGGTGTTACAGAACTTGGCTCGGTTCCAGAACCCAAATTATCCTTAGGTACAGAACCTAAAATCTCTTTTAAGTCCAGAACTTAGCCCGAGTCCAAAACCTAAAATATCCTTTGGACCAGAAACTAAAATCTCTTTTAAGTCCAGAACTTAGCTCGAGTCCAGAACCCAAATTATCCTTAGGTCTAGAACCTAAAATCTCTTTTATATCCAGAACTTGGCTCGGTTCCAGAACCCAAATTATCCTTAGGTCGAGAACCTAAAATCTCTTTTAAGTCTAGAACTTAGCCTGGGTCCAGAACCCAAATTATCATTAGCACCAGAACCTAAAATCTCTTTTAAGTCCTAAACCTAGCCCAGGTCTAGAACCCAAATTATCCTTAGTTCTTGATCCTAAAATCTCTTTTAACCCTAGAACATAGCTCAGGTCTAGAAACCAAATTATCCCTAGGCACATAACCTAAAATCTCTTTTAAGTCCAGAACTTAGCCCGGGTCCAGAACCTAATTTATATTTAGGTCCTGAACCTAAAATCTCTTTTAAGTCCAGAACTTAGCCCGCGTCCAAAACCTAAAATATATTTTTGGCCCAGAAACTAAAATCTCTTTTAAGTCCAAAACTTAGCTCGAGTCCAGAACCCAAATTATCCTTAGGTCTAGAACCTAAAATCTCTTTTATATCAAGAACTTGGCTCGGTTACAGAACCCAAATTATCCTTAGGCCCAGAACCTAAAATGTCTTTTAAGTCCAGAACTTAGCCTGGGTCCAGAACCCAAATTATCCTTAGGCCCTGATCCTCAAATCTCTTTTAATTCTAGAACATTGCTCGGGTCTAGAACCCAAATTATCCTTGGGTCTAGAACCTAAAATCTCTTTTAAGTCCAAAACTTAGCCCTGGTCCAGAACCCAAATTATCCTTAGGTCAAGAACCTAAAATATCTTTTAAGTCCAGAACATAGCCCGGGATCCGAACCCAAATTATCCTTAGGTCAATAACCTAAAATATCTTTTAAGTCTAGAACTTAGCCCGGGTCCAGAACTAAATTATCCTTAGGTCCAGAACCTAAAATCTCTTTTAAGTCCAAAACATAGCTCGGGTCCAGAATCACATGGTGGATATATAATTAGAGACAAATTTATATGTTGTGTATATGTTAATATATATGACATATAAAGTGGTCAAAAGGCTTGGTCAAGGCAAGAGAAGATATTTATTTGAGATTGGTAAATTACTTAATTGGGCACATATAAGACAAAAAGATAATTATGTGAATAAGGGCACTTTGGTAATTGCTTGGATAAAATCACATGGTGGATATTTAAAGAAGGTTTGACTTGTGTTTTCTTCACCATTTCTTCTTCTTCTTCTTGTTGATGGCCGGCCCTCCATAGCCAAAGAGAAAGAAAGAGACAAGTGATGGTTTTGATGATTTCAAGCTTAAATTGAAGAAAGATTAAGTGTTCAAGTGTTGCTTTAAGAAGTTTTTAACTAAGGTAAGATCTTTTCTCTAATTTCTTCAATTCTTTTGAAGTGGTATGATTAAGTTGCTTATGGTATGATTGTAAGTATTGATTTTGCTTGATAGATGAGAAGTTGGGTTGGTGTTGGTGATGGAAGAGTAAGATTGGTGTTTAGTGAAATTGTTTCTGTTTTAGGATTAGTAAAGGCTGTGACTTGTATGATTTTTAATTAATTTTAGAAAAATGTTCTTGAAGTGAATTTTTGATATGTTGTGCCTCTATGAGTCTAGAATGACTGAAAAATATGTTGATTCGATTTTGGAATGGTTATGAGTTTAGAAAGATTATTTTCATTAGACCTGTTCCAGCAGGTACCTTAACTGGGACAGCTATATTTCGTGATTTTTAATAAAATGTAGAAATATCATATCCAATCGAATTTTGGATATGTTGTTACTTAATGAGTCTAGTATTTGAGAAAAATAATTTGGAACCACGTTGATTGAATTTGATTTATGGAATTCACAAAGATCAGAACTGCTGCCAGGATGCAGGGCAATTGGGGCAGTCTGGTTAGGTGAACTATTTGACCAAGATTTTGTGTTCAGTTTGATCTGAAATTTTAAAGGGATGATTTTAAGATACAAAAATAAATTCTGTAAAAATTTTAAAATTTTTAGTCAAGTAGATTATTTTATACATTTTTTCAAAATAAGGATAAAATGGAGTTTAAAACCAGAATGTACTATTTATGGTTAGGGTTTTAATTCTTTGTTCTTTTTGCATTGCTTTGGTTTTCCAAAGGTAGGTTGGTCCTTAAACCTAACCCTAAACACTTTAAACACACTTGAATCAATGAATGTTATAATCAATTGTTCTTTGCCCTAATTGCATTGTTGAGATTGAACAATGTTATGTTGTGCATTGTGAATGGTAATGTGTTTCATGAGTAATGTGGAATGAAATGTTGATATTTATGAATGATGCTATGTGAGATATAATGTGATCATGGATGAGATATGTATATATACTTGAATAATGAGATGTTATATTGTGAAATGAAATGTGAAGCCATTGTTATTGGCTAAGATGATGTAATTGAAAGAAAGAAGGCATGTTTGCCTAAATGTGATGAGAATTGAGAATGGAAATGAATTGTTCGTTTAATATGTTATTCAGTTTCAGAGTTCTGGATTTGGGTGGCATGCCTAAGAAATGATGAAAGGTAACAGTCTTGCCGGGTTGAGGACCTCCTCATAGGTGTTGAGTTGATGGTCCAAGAGACTGGGTCTGTTACACTATGAGATATATGATTTGTAACAGTCTTGCCGGGTTGAGGATCTCCTCATATGTGTTGAGTTGATGATCCAAGAGACTGGGTCTGTTACACTTGCCTACGGGCGTGATTATTGTGACTATGAACCAAAGCAGTAACTCTGAACTCTGAATATCGTATTAAATACTTGTTGGGCCCATAGGTGTCAAGGTTATATGAATGTCCTAAATAATGTTATGAGTTAATGAAATAAGATGTTGGTTGTTGAGTAATGTTGAATGTGGTATGCTCATATGACTATGATTTGTGAAATGCATAATTATGTGTTAACTTTATATTTATAATGTTGATCTTATCAATAGCATATGTGGCATTGTATTGCATTAAAGCATACTATTAGCATGTTTTATCTTACTAAGCCGTTGGCTTAGCGCGATAGTGTTTAATCGCGCAGGTAATAGAGTGGATAGAGTTGAACCCGAGAGTTCATCAAGACCTAGTGAGAGTAGACCTTGAAGAATTCATTTTGGGAGCTTAAAGATCAGAGCAGACTTGCCAATCATGTATAAATTTTATGTGTTGTAAAACTTGGGTTTTGATGTATATGAATTTGTAAATATGTAAATATTTTATAACTTCCGCTGTGTAATATTTAAATATGGGGGTTGTCACAAAACCTTTATTTTATGTTGTACTAGAAGTGTAAATCCTTTTTGCAGGTTGTAGTTGAGGTTACAAGGGGGATTTATTGGGAGTGTACTGAGAATGATTTTGTTTGCATTGGTTTGTGTAAAATGTTTTTAAAAAAATAAGAAAAAAACCGGTTTTGTCGACACTTGGGACTCAATTTTTAGGCGAAACTATGGCAAAAATTTTGTAAAAATCGGAACTAAAATTTGACTAAGTAAAATTGGTAGCAACATTAGGTTAGTGTGGCACCTCTACTCAGCTTACATATGTAGGTCGGGAAGGGGTGTTACAATTTTTGGTATCAGAGCCTAGGTTTGAGATTCTCAACCTAGGTAAAATGTAATAAAAAGAATATTTTTACTTAAAAAGTGGTTTTGAATAACATATACGTTTGAGATTGGCAGTCTCTGATCTTTAATAAGATATAATCTGCTGTGTTTGCAGTGTTAGGTTGTGATGGATTCTCACTCACGTTAGTCGATTGAGGGTAGTGCCGAGAGTATTGCTCCTCCTGAGGGAGCTAGGGTTGATAGTGTTGAGGAGGCACCTGCTTCGGTGTCGGGTAGACCAGCTGGGGAGGAGGTTCCGCCAGCCTGGTTTAGGCCTATGATGGAAGCCATGAGACAAGCACCTGTGCAACCACAGCCACCGCCACCACCCCCTCAGCCTTCAGTACCAGTAAGGCACTATGATAAGCTAAGGAAATATGGAGCAGAGGATTTCTTTGGTACAGTTGATCCGGCTGTAGCAGAACAGTGGCTTGATAGAGTTCAGAGGGTATTTGTGCAGTTGCAAGCCACTTCAGAGGAGAAGTTTGACTATGCAAGATCTTTGCTACAGAAGGATGCCTACGACTGGTGGAAGACAGTGCCCCATTCTATGGATGATCCTCCAACACTGTCTTACACTGATTTTCTGAGGGAATTTGAGTTGAAGTATACTCCTAGGGAGTATAAAGATGGGAAGAAAAGAGAGTTTCTAGATTTGACGTAAGATCATCGGACCGTAACTGAATATGAAGTTGAGTTTATTCGACTGAGTCAGTATGCTGGGGGTATCATTGCTGATGAGATTGATAGATGTCGGCGATTTGAGGAGGGATTGAGGCCCTCGATCATGTGCTTAGTGGCTGGATCCAGATATCAGGATTTCTCACAGCTTGTGGCAGCAGCTCGAATTGTAGAGCGAGCTCAAGTTATTGCAGCTGCTTCAGAGGAAGAGGTTAGGGTTAGGAGGCCCCAGTTTGAGGCAGGGTCTTCTTCTGCAAAGAGGGGTAGAGGAAGTTTTGTTCCTCGGAGTAGTAGGAGCCAGAGACCAGCGGGTAGGTCAGTGCAGTTCCAGAGGCAGAGATTTAGACCTGCAGCTTCGGTAGCGAGTGCTCCTACTCTTGGAGTTCAGAGATCCACCTTACCTGTGTGTAACCAGTGTGGTGGAAGACATGGGGGCGTTTGTTGGAGGCATAGTAGATCAAGGGTATGCTTCAGGTGTGGATCACCTGACCACTTTGTGAGAGACTGTCCTGAGAGGCAGGAGCAGATGCCAGTGGATTCTGCTGCTTCTCGAGCTAGTGTGAGGGGAGGCAGAGGAGGCAGAGGTGCCAGCCGGGGAGGTAGACCAGGATTCAGTTCTAGAGGAGGTGCTACATCCAAGGAGGGTAGACCAGAGGAGGTTGGATCTTCCCAGAGGATGTATGTTATGCAGGGTTCCCAGATGTGTTTTCAGAGGAGTTGCCAGGGGTACCTCCTGAGAGAGAGGTGGAGTTCGGTATTGAATTGTTGCCTAGTACAACTCCTATCTCTATTACTCCTTATAGAATGGCACCAGCAGAATTGAGGGAGTTGAAAGTGCAATTACAGGAGTTGTTGGACAAAGGATTTATTCGCCCCAGTGTTTCTCCTTGGGGAGCTCCTGTTCTATTTGTGAAAAAGAAAGATGGTATTATGAGGTTGTGTATCGATTATAGGCAATTGAATAAGGTGACTATTAAAAATAAATATCCTTTGCATAGAATCGATGATCTCTTTGATCAGTTGAAGGGAGCGTCAGTGTTCTCCAAAATTGATTTGAGATCTGGGTATCATCAGTTGAGAGTCAAAGCTGAAGATGTTCCTAAGACCGCCTTTCGGACCAGGTATGGGCATTATGAATTTTTAGTTATGCCTTTTGGTCTGACAAATGCACCTGCAGCTTTCATGGATTTGATGAATAGGGTGTTTAGGCCCTATTTGGATCAGTTTGTAGTGGTCTTCATTGATGATATACTGGTGTATTCGCGGAATGAAGAGGAACATGATATGCATCTGCGGATTGTGTTGCAGATTTTGAGAGAAAAGCAGTTATTTGCCAAATTGTCGAAATGTGAGTTCTGGTTGGATCAAGTAGCTTTTCTCGGACATATAGTTTCAGCAAAGGGTATTAGAGTTGATCCGAGCAAAGTTGAAGCTATATTGAATTGGAGTCCACCCAAGTCTGTGACTGAGATTAGAAGTTTTCTGGGTTTGGCAGGCTATTACAGGCGGTTTGTGAAAGGGTTTTCTTTGATAGCTACTCCACTCACCAGATTGCTTCGTAAGGGAGTGAGATTTGTGTGGACGGATCAGTGTCAGGCGAGTTTTGAGCAGTTGAGAGAATTGTTAACTCAAGCGCCTGTTCTTACTTTACCTGTTGAAGGTAAACCTTATGTGATCTACAGTGATGCTTCACATAGAGGTTTGGGGTGTGTATTGATGCAAGAAGGTAAAGTTATAGCTTATGCATCTCGACAGTTGAAACCGCATGAGCTTAACTATGCAACCCATGATTTGGAATTGGCTGCCATTGTGTTTGCATTGAAGATTTGGCGCCACTATCTGTTTGGGGAGCAATGTTTCATCTACACTGATCACAAGAGTTTGAAGTATTTGGGTGTCCAGAAAGAACTCAATCTTCGTCAGAGGAGATGGTTGGAGTTGATTAAAGACTACGACTGTTTGATTGTCTATCATCCAGGTAAAGCAAATGTTGTTGCTGATGCCTTAAGTCGAAAGTCTTTAGCTGGTTTAACAGTTTACTCGCTCTCGTTGCTTGTTGAGTTGAGAGCATTGCATGCCAGTTTTGTACCTTGTGTTGATGGTGCATTATTGGCACAGTTGCAATTAAAGCCGATTTTGTTAGATCAGATCAAAGAAGCTCAGTTGGCTGATAAGAAGATACAGAAGATTGTTTCAGATTGTCAGAGTGGAAAGGGTAGAGATTTTATTGTGAAGAGCGATGGGAGTCTCTGGTTTAAGAACCGATTGTGTGTACCCGATGATGCTGATTTGAAAAGGGTCATTTTGGAAGAAGCTCATCAATCAATGTTTGCTATGCATCCGGGTAATACGAAGATGTATCATGATTTGAGACAGCATTATTGGTGGATTGGTTTGAAGAGAGACATTGCAGATTTTGTGTCGAAATGTCTCACTTGTCAGAAGGTTAAAGCAGAGCATTAAGTTCCAACCGGGTTGCTTCAACCATTGTTAGTGCCAGAATGGAAGTGGGAAAGAGTGACAATGGATTTTGTGTCTGGTTTGTCATTGACACAAAAGAAGCATGATGCTATATGGGTGATTGTGGATAGATTGACTAAGACAACTCATTTCCTTCCGGTTCGAATGGATTACTCTTTGGAGAGATTGGCTGAGCTGTATATCCATGAGATTGTGAAACTGCATGGTGTTCCAACTTCTTTAGTGTCTGATCGAGATCCCAGGTTTACTTCCAGATTTTGGAAGAGTTTGCATAGTGCTTTGGGTTCTCGACTGCACTTCAGCACTGCTTTTCATCCACAGGCGGATGGACAGTCAGAGAGGGTGATACAGATTATTGAGGACATGTTGAGAAGCTGTGTCATCGATTTCTCTGGAAGTTGGGATAGGTTTTTACCTCTTGTGGAGTTTGCTTACAACAACAGTCACCAATCCAGCATTGGTATGGCACCGTTTGAAGCATTGTATGGCAGACGGTGTAGGACACCTCTTTGTTGGAATGAGCTTGGGGATAATAAGTTGGTTGGTCCTGATTTGATTCAAGAAACTGAAGAAAAAGTAAAGTTGATTCGAGGCAGGTTAAAAGCAGTTTCAGACCGACAGAAGTCTTATGCAGATCTGAAGAGGAGAGATATAGAGTTTGATATTGGAGATAAGGTATTTTTGAAAGTGTCTCCTTGGAAGAAGATTTTGAGGTTCGGTCGGAAAGGAAATTGAGTCCTCATTTCATTGGGCCGTATGAAGTGTTAGAAAGAGTTGGGCCAGTGGCGTATCGACTTGATTTGCCACCTGAGTTGGATCGTATTCATAATGTATTCCATGTTTCTATGTTGAGGAGATATAGGTTGGATCCATCTCATTTGTTGCCTTTTGAATCTATTGAAGTGAGCCCAGACTTGACATTTGAAGAAGAACCAGTTGCTATCTTGGCACGGGAAGTGAAAGAGTTGAGAAACAAAAGAGTGCCATTGGTGAAGATTTTGTGGAAAATCATGGAAAAGAAGAAGCAACTTGGGAAAGTGAACAATCCATGCGAGATCAGTATCCGCAGTTGTTTCAGAGTTGATATCAGGTAATTTCGAGGACGAAATTTTCTTTTTAGAGGGGGAGAATTGTAATATCCTCATTTATGCCCTAGAAGTTTTGCATATTGTTGTTGTTGTTATTGTTATATATTGGATTGAATATATGTGTTAAATTGTAAGAGAAAAGAAATTGAGAAGAGAAAGTATATGTATATGTATTTTGGGAAGAAATAGGGTTTAGAGACAAATTTATATGTTGTGTAAATGTTAATATATATGACATATAAAGTGGTCAAAAGGCTTGGTCAAGGCAAGAGAAGATATTTATTTGAGATTGGTAAATTACTTAATTGGGCACATATAAGACAAAAAGATAATTATGTGAATAAGGGCACTTTGGTAATTGCTTGGATAAAATCACATGGTGGATATTTAAAGAAGGTTTGACTTGTGTTTTCTTCACCATTTCTTCTTCTTCTTCTTGTTGATGGCCGGCCCTCCATAGCCAAAGAGAAAGAAAGAGACAAGTGATGGTTTTGATGATTTCAAGCTTAAATTGAAGAAAGATTAAGTGTTCAAGTGTTGCTTTAAGAAGTTTTTAACTAAGGTAAGATCTTTTCTCTAATTTCTTCAATTCTTTTGAAGTGGTATGATTAAGTTGCTTATGGTATGATTGTAAGTATTGATTTTGCTTGATAGATGAGAAGTTGGGTTGGTGTTGGTGATGGAAGAGTAAGATTGGTGTTTAGTGAAATTGTTTCTGTTTTAGGATTAGTAAAGGCTGTGACTTGTATGATTTTTAATTAATTTTAGAAAAATGTTCTTGAAGTGAATTTTTGATATGTTGTGCCTCTATGAGTCTAGAATGACTGAAAAATATGTTGATTCGATTTTGGAATGGTTATGAGTTTAGAAAGATTATTTTCATTAGACCTGTTCCAGCAGGTACCTTAACTGGGACAGCTATATTTCGTGATTTTTAATAAAATGTAGAAAAATCATATCCAATCGAATTTTGGATATGTTGTTGCGTAGTGAGTCTAGTATTTGAGAAAAATAATTTGGAACCACGTTGATTGAATTTGATTTATGGAATTCACAAAGTTCAGAACTGCTGCCAGGATGCAGGGCAATTGGGGCAGTCTGGTTAGGTGAACTATTTGACCAAGATTTTGTGTTCAGTTTGATCTGAAATTTTAAAGGGATGATTTTAAGATACAAAACTAAATTCTGTAAAAATTTTAGAATTTTTAGTCAAGTAGATTAATTTATACATTTTTTCAAAATAAGGATAAAATGGAGTTTAAAACCAGAATGTACTATTTATGGTTAGGGTTTTAATTCTTTGTTCTTTTTGCATTGCTTTGGTTTTCCAAAGGTAGGTTGGTCCTTAAACCTAACCCTAAACACTTTAAACACACTTGAATCAATGAATGTTATAATCAATTGTTCTTTGCCCTAATTGCATTGTTGAGATTGAACAATGTTATGTTGTGCATTGTGAATGGTAATGTGTTTCATGAGTAATGTGGAATGAAATGTTGATATTTATGAATGATGCTATGTGAGATATAATGTGATCATGGATGAGATATATATATATACTTGAATAATGAGATGTTATAATGTGAAATGAAATGTGAAGCCATTGTTATTGGCTAAGATGATGTAATTGAAAGAAAGAAGGCATGTTTGCCTAAATGTGATGAGAATTGAGAATGGAAATGAATTGTTCGTTTAATATGTTATTCAGTTTCAGAGTTCTGGATTTGGGTGGCATGCCTAAGAAATGATGAAAGGTAACAGTCTTGCCGGGTTGAGGACCTCCTCATAGGTGTTGAGTTGATGGTCCAAGAGACTGGGTCTGTTACACTATGAGATATATGATTTGTAACAGTCTTGCCGGGTTGAGGATCTCCTCATATGTGTTGAGTTGATGATCCAAGAGACTGGGTCTGTTACACTTGCCTACGGGCGTGATTATTGTGACTATGAACCAAAGCAGTAACTCTGAACTCTGAATATCGTATTAAATACTTGTTGGGCCCATAGGTGTCAAGGTTATATGAATGTCCTAAATAATGTTATGAGTTAATGAAATAAGATGTTGGTTGTTGAGTAATGTTGAATGTGGTATGCTCATATGACTATGATTTGTGAAATGCATAATTATGTGTTAACTTTATATTTATAATGTTGATCTTATCAATAGCATATGTGGCATTGTATTGCATTAAAGCATACTATTAGCATGTTTTATCTTACTAAGCCGTTGGCTTAGAGCGATAGTGTTTAATCGCGCAGGTAATAGAGTGGATAGAGTTGAACCCGAGAGTTCATCAAGACCTAGTGAGAGTAGACCTTGAAGAATTCATTTTGGGAGCTTAAAGATCAGAGCAGACTTGCCAATCATGTATAAATTTTATGTGTTGTAAAACTTGGGTTTTGATGTATATGAATTTGTAAATATGTAAATATTTTATAACTTCCGCTGTGTAATATTTAAATATGGGGGTTGTCACAAAACCTTTATTTTATGTTGTACTAGAAGTGTAAATCCTTTTTGCAGGTTGTAGTTGAGGTTACAAGGGGGATTTATTGGGAGTGTACTGAGAATGATTTTGTTTGCATTGGTTTGTGTAAAATGTTTTTAAAAAAATAAGAAAAAAACCGGTTTTGTCGACACTTGGGAATCAATTTTTAGGCGAAACTATGGCAAAAATTTTGTAAAAATCGGAACTAAAATTTGACTAAGTAAAATTGGTAGCAACATTAGGTTAGTGTGGCACCTCTACTCAGCTTACATATGTAGGTCGGGAAGGGGTGTTACAGGTCTAGAACCTAAAATCTCTTTTAAGTCCAAAACATAGCTCGGGTCCAGAACCCAAATTATCCTTAGGTCAAGAACCTAAAATATCTTTTAAGTCCAGAACATATCCATGTCCCGATCCCAAATTATCCTTAGGTCCATAACCTAAAATATCTTTTAAGTCTAGAACTTAGCCCGGGTCTAAAACCTAAATTATCCTTAGGTCCAGAACCTAAAATCTCTTTTAAGTCCAAAACTTAGCGCGGGTCCAGAACCCAAAATATCCTTAGGTCCAAAAACTAAAATCTCTTTTAAGTCCAAAACTTAGCTTGGGTCCATAACCCAAATTATCCTTAGCTCCAGAACCTTAAATCTCTTTTAAGTCCAGAACTTAGCCCGGGTCCAGAACCCAAATTATACTTAGGTCCAGAACCTAAAATCTCTTTTATGTCCAAAACTTAGCTCGGGCCCAGAACCAAAATTATCCTTTGGTCCAGAACCTAAATTCTCTTTTAATTCAAGAACTTATCTCGGGTTCAGAACCCAAATTATCGTTAGCACCAGAACCTAAAATCTCTTTCAAGACCAGAACTTAGCCCGGGTCCAGAACCCAAATTATCCTTAGTTGCTGAACCTAAAATCTCTTTTAAGTCTAGAACATAGCTCGGGTCCAGAACCCAAATTATCCTTAGGTACAGAACCTAAAATCTCTTTTAAGTCCAGAACTTAGCCCGTGTCCAGAACCTAAAATCTCTTTTAAGTCTAGAACTTAGCCCTGGTCCAAAACCTAAAATATCCTTTGGACCAGAAACTAAAATCTCTTTTATGTCCAGAACTTTGCTCGGGTCCAGAACCAAAATTATCCTTAGGTCTAGAACCTAAAATCTCTTTTATGTCCAAAACTTGGCTCGGTTTGTAATATCCAAAAGTTTGCCCTAGGAGTTTTGATATAATTGTTGTTTTATTTGAATTAAAATGTATATGTGTAATTGGAAAGAGAAAAGAATTTAAAAGAGAGTGTATATGTTATATATATGGAAATATATATAACATATACACAAGTCAAATGGATGGTCAAAGGAAGAAGATATTTATTTTGTTAATTATGAAATTACTAAGAAGGGCATGTAAGTAAAACGAAGTTAAAACAAATAAGAAGAGGGTATTTAGGTAATTTCTTATTTTGGAATGCTTGGTGGATGTTTAAAGAGATGAAAAGTTTGACTTTGTTTCTTCATTTTCTTTTCTTCTCCTTTGGTGGCCGGACATCATCAAGACAAGAGAGCAAGAGGAAGGTTTTGAGTTCTAAGATCAAATTAAAGGAAGATTCAAGTGATTAAGATTGGATATTTGTGAAGTTCCATCAATTTTGGTAAGTTCTCTCTCTTAATTTCCTTTGTTCTTTTTGAAGTTGTGTTTGAGGTTGATGAATTGTTGTTGATGGTATGATTAGGGTTATTTGTGGTGTGTTTATAAGTGTTGAAATTGATTTTAAGATAAGAAGTTAAATTGATGATGGTATTGAAAGAGTAAGAGTGATGTTGGCTTTAGGGTTTTAAAGTGGTAAGTGATGTTTAACTTGAGTTTGATCAATTATTTTCATAGATCTTCATGTTGTTTGTGATTGTTGGAGTTGTAAGCCTAGAATATGTGATTTTGGTCGAAGGCAGTAGCATCTTGGATGCCACGCCCGTGGCCCTTAGATGCCATGGCCGTGGGGGTGTTGAACAAATTGGGCAGAATTGTTTTCTACCCCATGCCCTTGGGGGTTGGGGTGGCCATGGCCGTGGGCTCTAATATGTGGTGTTGAGTTATAATTTGTGATCTAAAGGTCTAAGATGAGGTTAATAAGTGATAAATTGTATTGGAATTGATGTATTGTATCATTTTTGGATTAGGTTTTGGAAGAAAGTGATTTGTCCTAATTTAAGAAGTGAAGAACTCTTGGAAGAAGAAGAGTATAGAGTTGTGTGAGTGTTCTTGAGGTAAGTACAAACTACATTATTGCATACATTTATATGATGTTGAGGCTTAACACACACTTGTTTGTAAATGTGTTAAGAGAACTAATGCATTGTTGATGCATATTAATAATGTTATGTTGGTATAATGTGAATGTTGTGATGAGCATGTAAAATGTATGTTAAGACAATTGGCTGTGCACACTTGAATAATGAATTGAGATATAATGAAATGTGAAACCAATGTGATTGGTTATAATGATGTAAATAGGATGGTTAAAGTATGTTTGCCTAAATGATAATGAAATGCAATATGACATGTGAAAGATATGATGAATTGCTTTAATGTGATTTGAGATAAGATGCAAAACCATTGTGATTGGCTATGATGATTCCAATGAAATGTGAGGCCATTGTGATTGGCTAAGATGATTCAATTGAAATAAGTGGGGCATGTTTGCCTAGATGATGATGAGAATTGAGAATGGAATTGATAATGAAATAATAAATCAATTGTGTGTCTAATGTGTTATTCCATTTTCAGAGTTTTGTTGTTGGTGGCATGCCTATGGTAACAATCTCTTGGAATTAGGTTGGGCTTGATCCTTGAAGCCAAGTTGGGTTGCAGTTTAGCATGCTTAACTCCCCTTGAAGCTTGGTTGGGTTTAGTCCTTGAAGCCTAATTGAGATGTTACAACCCTTGAAGCTAGGTTGGGTTTGGTTCTTGAAGCCAAGTTGGGTTGATACTTAGCATGCTTTGTTCCCCTTGATGCTTGGTTGAACCTAAATCCTTGAAGCCTAGTTGGGATAATGATAAATAAGATAATTAAACCAAAACATTAACTCTGAAAGTTGAATGGCATATTAGTGCCTTTTGGGCCCATGCTTGTCTTTGTTTTCAATGTGATTATTGAATGGTGAAACCAATTAATAATGAGATTTTTGATATTGCATAAGTATTTTGTTGAGAATAAATGTTTGATATGACCTTAAGCAAAGAAAGATATTGAAGTATAACATTTCTTGTGAATGGTGTATGGAATTGATTGTGTGACATTGGTATTGCATCAAAATATAATATTATTATAGTTTGTACCACTAAGCCGTTGGCTTAGCGCGATTATGATTTATAGCGCAAGTAACAGGGAAGAACCAGAGAGTTCCTCTAGGCCGAGTAGAGTCTAGATCTGGTGGTGTTGATAGTGAAGCTTAAAGATCAAAGACATACTGCCAAACATGTATATATTTTATGTTTTTGTAAAACTTGAGTTTTGATGTATATTTATTTGTAAATATTTGTTATATTTTTTGCTGTGATTTTAATAAACTTTTTATTTATTGTGTTTTATAAATTTCTTTAAATGTTTTAAATTTTCTCATATGATTATAAAAGAAGTGAGTCATTTGTTTAGTAATCCGTGATATTTCTATATTCAGTATACGCACGATCGTAATAGCATGCTATGTACGTATACGGAATATAGGGGTGTTACACGATTCCAGAACCAAAATTATCCTTAGGTCCAGAACCTAAATTCTCCTTAGGTCCAGAACCTAGGTAGTAATGGAGTCCCATTCACGTCAAACTGTAGAAGGAAGTGCTGAGAGTGTAGCTCCAGAAGAGAGTAGAGATGGAGCTAGAGTTGATAGAATCAGTGAGGCACCTGTTTTTGTGCCAGAGAGATCAGCTGCAGAGGAGGTTCCGCTGGGTTGGTTAAGGCATGTGATAGAACTATTGAGGCTAGCTCCAGTGCAGCCACCACCACCGCAGCCTCAGATGCCGGTAAGACATTATGACAAGTTGAGAAAATATGGGGCTGAAGATTTCTTGGGCACTACCGATCCTACAGTGGCTGAGCAGTGGTTGGATAAAGTGCAGAGGATATTCATTCAGTTGCAAGCCACTTCGGATGAGAAATTTGACTATGCCAGATCCCTCTTACAGAAGGATGCCTATGACTGGTGGAAGACTATTCCTCATGCCATGGATGATCCACCTACACTATCTTACAGTGATTTTCTGAGGGAGTTCGAGCAGAAATATACTCCGAGGGATTATAAAGATATTAAGAAGATGGAATTCCTGAATTTGAGGCAAGATAATCGGATGGTGATAGAATACGAGATTGAGTACATCCGGTTGAGTCGTTATGCTGGGGGAATTATCTATGATGAAATAGATTGGTGTAGAAGATTTGAGGAGGGATTGAGGCCCTCTATCATGTGCATTGTGGCTGGTTCTAGATACCAAGATTTCTCTCAGCTTGTTACAACAGCTAGAAGTGTTGAGAGAGCGCAGAGCATCGCAGCAGCTACTTCTGAAGAAGAGACTAGAGTAAGGAGACCCCAGTTTGAGGTAGGGTCTTCATCTGTGAAGAGGGGTAGAGGAAGTTTTGTACCGAGGATTAGTAGGAGTCAGAGGCAGTCAGGCAGATCAGTGCAGTATCAGAGGCAGAGGCCGAGACCGACAGTCTCTGTAGCTAGTGCCCTGACTCCCGTGATGCAAAGGTCTACTCCACCTGTATGTGTTCACTGTGGCAAGCCCCATGGAGGTGTTTGTTGGAGGACTGGTGTATCCGGAGTATGTTATAGATGTGGGTCACCAGATCATTTTATTAAAGATTGCCCTGATATGCAAGATGATAGGCAGACTGATACTGCAGTTTCTCGACCCAGTGTTAGCAGAGGTGGTTGAGGGGGCAGAGGTTTTAGTAGAGGTGGTAGACTCGAGTTTAGTCAGAGAGGAGGATCATCATCCAAAGGTAGTAGGCCAGAGGAGGCCGGATCTTCTCAGAGGGTATATGTGATGCAGAGGCAGCCAGATGCTTCAGCAGTTATAGCGGGTACATTTTCTTTATTTGGCATTTCAGTACATGCTTTGATTTATCCAGGATCTACTCATTCATACATAAGTGTATCCATATTGCCTGTGTCTGAATTGCATTCAGAATCCTTAGGAATTGATGTTTTGGTAACAAATCCTTTAGGACATAGTGTGGTTGTTAGTAAGGTGCACCGTGATAGTGCAGTTGTGGTGCAAGGTGAGGAGTTTCTTGGTGATCTAATTGAAATGCCTTTTAAAGAATATGATTTGATCTTAGGCATGGATTGGCTGTCTAAGCATGGAGCTGTGGTAGATTGTCAAAAGAAGTGTGTCACCTTGAGAACCAGTGATGGTAGGGATGTGATCGTATCTAGTGAGCAGAGACAACTTGCATCCTTGTTTGTATCAGCTGTAACAGCTACAAAGTTGATTAGAAAAGGGTGTGAATCTTATATTGCTCATGTTGTGGATACTAGGGTAGTAGGTTCTCAACTTGATAATATAGCCACAGTACAGATTTTCCAGATGTGTTTCCTGAGGAGTTCCCAGGGTTACCCCCTAAGAGAGAGGTTGAGTTTGGTATCGAATTGTTGCCTGGTACCACTCCCATCTCTATCACTCCTTATAGAATGGCACCTGCTGAATTGAGAGAGTTGAAAGTGCAGTTGCAGGAGTTGTTGGATAAAGGATTTATTCGCCCTAGTGTTTCTCCTTGGGGAGCTCTTGTGTTGTTTGTGAAGAAGAAAGATGGTACTATGAGGTTATGCATTGATTATAGGCAATTGAATAAAGTGACTATCAAGAATAAATATCCTTTGCCTAGGATTGATGATCTCTTTGATCAATTGAAGGGAGCAGCAGTGTTTTCCAAGATTGATTTGAGATCCGGGTACAATCAGTTGAGGGTTAAAGCTGAAGATGTTTCTAAGACCTTTATGGGCATTATGAGTTTTTAGTAATGCCTTTTGTAATGATGATGAGAATTGAGAATGGAATTGATAATGAAATAATAAATCAATTGTGTGTCTAATGTGTTATTCCATTTTTAGAGTTTTGTTGTTGGTGGCATGCCTATGGTAACAATCTCTTGGAATTAGGCTGGGCTTGATCTTTGAAGCCAAGTTGGGTTGCAGTTTAGCATGCTTAACTCCCCTTGAAGCTTGGTTGGGTTTAGTCCTTGAAGCCAAATTGAGATGTTACAACCCTTGAAGCTAGGTTGGGTTTGGTTCTCGAAGCCAAGTTGGGTTGATACTTAGCATGCTTTGTTCCCCTTGAAGCTTGGTTGAACCTAAATCCTTGAAGCCTAGTTGGGATAATGATAAATGTGATAATTAAACCAAAACATTAACTCTGAAAGTTGAATGGCATATTAGTGTCTTTTTGGCCCATGCTTGTCTTTGTTTTCAATGTGATTCTTGAATGGTGAAACCAATGAATAATGAGATTGTTGATATTGCATAAGTATTTTATTGAGAATAAATGTTTGATATGACCTTAAGCAAAGTAAGATATTGAAGTATACCATTTCTTGTGAATGGTGTATGGAATTGATTGTGTAACACCCCCATATCCAATGCACACACACTACAACCACAACAATGTAGCATAAGTGCACCAAACATAGGGATGCTACGGTTCTCTTAACATTCAAAACACTTTAAAACTTGATACAATACCCTTATCATTATACATTATAGAAAAGTAGATCATTTACTTATAAAACAAAACATATTAGTTATATATATATATACACTTAAATATTACACAGCGGAAGTTATAAAATATGTACATATTTACGTATTAAACATTTCTTTACAAAATATAAAGAAATATACATGATTGGCAAGTTTGCTCTGATCTTTAAACTCCCAAAATGGATTCTTCAAGGTCTACTCTCACTTGGTCTTGATGAACTATCGGGTTCAACTCTATCAATTCTATTACCTGCGCGATTAAACACTATCGCGCTAAGCCAAGGGCTTAGTAAGATAAAACATGCAATGGATATGCTTTAATGCAATACAATGTCAATTCTAATTCATATCATATATGTAACAACATAGATGCAAAGCTAACAACATCCCTTTACATTTTATAACCAACATACATATATGCATATCACATTTCAACATCATTGCATATACTTCATTATTTAATCATTTAATCATCCATAAACAACAATAAACAAATCATGACTCTCATTAAGCAAAGACAAGCATTAGGCCCAAGACACACTAATATGCAATTCAATTTTCAGAGTTAATGCTTTGGTTTTATGATCACATTTATCAATCTCATATACCCAACTAGGCTTCAAGGATTAAGTTCAACCAAGCTTCAAGGGGAGCAAAGCATGCTAAGCTTCAACCCAACTTGGCTTCAAGAACTAACCCAACCTAGCTTCAAGGGTGGTAACATCTCAATTAGGCTTCAAGGATTCAATCCAACCTAACTTCAAGAGATTGTTACACTTATTAGGCATGCCACCAACAACCAACTCTGAAAATGGAATAACACATTAGCCACACAATTCATTTATTATTCAATTATCATTTTCATTCTCAATTCTTAACATTCTTTAGGCAAACATGCCTTATTTCTTTCAATCACATCATCATAGCCAATAACAATGGCTTCACCTTTCATTTCACAATATAACACTTCATTATTCAAGTGTATATTTTTCTCATCCATGATCACATTATATCTCACATAGCATCATTCATAAATATCAACATTTCATTCCACATTACTCATGAAGCACATTACCATTCACAATGCATAACATAACATTGTTCAATCTCAACAATGCAAGAACAATTTATATTATTCATAGTTTTAGGATCATCCACAAGTGTTTGATTAAGTCATTCCTTGGTTTATGTATGTTTAAAATGTTTATGTTTAGGTTTAGAGACCAAACTACCTTTGAAGAATCCAAACCATGCAAAAAGAGAACCAAGAAATCAAACAATATCCAACTCATTTAAGGGACACGCCCAGCCCACTTGAGGAACACGGCCGTGTCCTTAAAAAATAAAAGAGGCAGTAGCCAACACAAATAAATGACACGGGCGTGTCTCTTCATGGCTTCTGGCCGTGTCACCCATGCATATAACCTTAACTAAAACCAACACTTTCTCAATTGCACTCAAACACAATATTCATCATATAACATGTTTCAAATGAACATAATCAATGTTCTAAACACATATTCACCACAAGAATTACTTCACAACACATTAATATAACAATTAAACACACATCATCTCAAAACACTAAAATCACCATCCTTCTCCACCTTTCAAAATCAACATTTACCACTTCCAACAACTACACCTATTTAAACTATTAACTTAAAACCAATTTAACACTTGAGAACAAATCATAAACACATCTCATCATCAAATCATCAAACCCTAATTAACTTCCCATACCACTTCAAAAGAATGAAAGAAATCAAAGGGAAGATCTTACCTTAGTTAAAAACTTCTTGAATCAACACTTGAACACTTAATCTTCCTTCAATTTTGAACTCAACTCATCAAGAACCTCTCTTCACCTCTTGCTTCCCTTTGTCTATAGAGGAGCCGGCCACTTCATGAAAGAAAGAAGAAAATGATGAGGAAACAAAGTCAAATTTTGCTTTTAATCTCCACCAAGTAATCTTATCCAAGCAATTACCAAATTGCCCTTAACCATATAACTAACCTTTTGTCTCATATAAGCCCACATATGTAATTACACACTTAACACAAAAATATCTCTCTTCCTTTGACTCTTCCTTTGACCCATTTATATGTTATATATATCATCATATACACAACATATACCATTCTCTCTAAACCCTATTTTCTTTCCAAAACACATATACACAAGCATTCTCCTCCCAATTTCTTTTCTTAACACATCATATACATTCAATCCAATTTATAACAATAACAACAACAACAATATAACCAAGACTTCTAGGGCATACATGAGGATATTACTAGCAGAAATGGTACTGGATGGTTCTCGCTGGCTCTCTTAAGTGGGAGGTCAGGGGTTCGATCCAGGGAGGCGACTCCTTAGGGAGCCAAATTAACAAATCCTGCTGGGTGGGCCGCGAGGGCTGTCCAGTACTGTAGCGATCGCTTGCCTCCTGCGGACTCCGTGCCCAGGTGGTGAAAAGGCCGGGCCGTAAGCCACTAGTGGGCCGGGCAGCCGACCTGGTCGGGGAGGGTCGTTACAGATTGTGTGACATTGGCATTGCATCAAAACATAATATTATTATAGTTTGTACCACTAAGCCGTTGGCTTAGCGCGATTATGATTTATCGTGCAGGTAACAGGGAAGAACCAGAGAGTTCCTCTAGGCCGAGTAGAGTATAGATATGGTGGTGTTGATAGTGAAGCTTAAAGATCAAAGACATACTGCCAAACATGTATATATTTTACGTTTTTCTAAAACTTGAGTTTTGATGTATATGTATTTGTAAATATTTGTTATATTTTCCGCTGTGTTTTGAATAAACTTTTTATTTATTCTGTTTTATAAATTTCTTTAAATGTTTTAAATTTGCTCATATGATTATAAAAGAAGTGAGTCATTTGTTTAGTAATCCATGATATTTCTATATTCAGTATACGTATATTACGATCATAATAGTATTCTATGTACGTATACGGAATATAGGGGTGTTACACGGTTCCAAAACAAAAATTATCCTTAGGTCCAGAACCTAAATTCTCTTTTAATTTAAGAACTTTGCTCGGGTTCAGAACCCAAATTATCATTAGCACCAGAACCTAAAATCTCTTTTAAGACTAGAACATAGCCCGAGTCTAGAACCCAAATTATCCTTAGTTCCTAAACCTAAAATCTCTTTTAAGTCCAGAACTTAGCCCGGGTCCAGAACCCAAATTATACTTACGTCCAGAACCTAAAATCTCTTTTATGTCCAAAACTTAGCTCGGGTCCAGAACCAAAATTATCCTTAGGTCCAAAACCTAAATTCTCTTTTAATTCAAGAACTTAGCTCGGGTTCAAAACCCAAATAATCATTAGCACCAGAACCTAAAATCTCTTTTAAGACCAGAACTTAGCCCGGGTGCAGAACCCAAATTATCCTTAGTTTCTGAACCTAAAATCTCTTTTAAGTATAGAACATAGCTTGGGTCCAGAACCCAAATTATCCTTAGGTACAGAACCTAAAATCTCTTTTAAGTCCAGAACTTAGCCCGTGTCCAAAACCCAAATTATATTTAGGTCCTGAACCTAAAATCTCTTTTAAGTGCATAACTTAGCCTGGGTCCAAAACCTAAAATATCCTTTGGACCAGAAACTAAAATCTCTTTTAAGTCCAGAACTTAGCTCGGGTCCAGAACCCAAATTATCCTTAGGTCTAGAACCTAAAATCTCTTTTATGTGAAGAACTTGGCTCGGTTCTAGAACCCAAATTATCTTTAGGTCGAGAACCTAAAATCTCTTTTAAGTCTAGAACTTAGCCCGGGTCCAGAACCCAAATTATCATTAGCACCAAAACCTAAAATCTCTTTTAAGTCCAGAACTTAGCCCAGGTCTAGAACCCAAATTATCCTTAGTTCCTGATCCTAAAATCTCTTTTAACTCTAGAACATAGCTCGGGTCTAGAACCCAAATTATCCTTAGGTACAGAACCTAAAATCTCTTTTAAGTCCAGAACTTAGCCCGGGTCCAGAACCTAAATTATATTTAGGTCCTAAACCTAAAATCTCTTTTAAGTCCAGAACTTAGCCCGGGTCCAAAACCTAAAATATCCTTTGGCCCAGAAACTAAAATCTCTTTTATGTCCAGAACTTAGCTCGGGTCCAGAACCCAAATTATCCTTAGGTCTAGAACCTAAAATCTCTTTTATATCCAGAACTTGGCTCGGGTCCAGATCCCAAATTATCCTTAGGCCCGAACATAAAATCTCTTTTACGTCCAGAACTTAGCCCGGGTCCAGAACCCAAATTACCCTTAGGTCCTGATCCTCAAATCTCTTTTAATTCTAAAACTTAAATCGGGTCTAGAACCCAAATAATCCTTGGGTCTAGAACCTAAAATCTCTTTTAAGTCCAAAACTTAGCCCGGGTCCAGAACCCAAATTATCCTTAGGTCAAGAACCTAAAATATCTTTTAAGTCCAGAACATAGCTCGGGTCCCGAACCCAAATTATCCTTAGGTCCATAACCTAAAATATCTTTAAAGTCTAGAACATAGCCCGGGTCCAGAACTTAAATTATCCTTAGGTCAAGAACCTAAAATATCTTTTAAGGTCAAAACTTAGCTTGGGTCCAGAACCCAAATTATCCTTAGCTCCAGAACCTAAAATCTCTTTTAACTCCAGAACTTAGCCTGGGTCCAGAACCCAAAATAACCTTAGGTCCAGAAACTAAAATCTCTTTTAAGTCCAGAACCTAGCTTGGGTCCAGAACCCAAATTATCCTTAGCTCCAGAACCTAAAATCTCTTTTAAGCCCAGAACTTAGCCCGGTCCAGAACCCAAATTATACTTAGGTCCAGAACCTAAAATCTCTTTTATGTCCAAAACATAGCTCGGGTACAGAACAAAAATTATCCTTAGGTCCAGAACATAAATTCTCTTTTAATTCAAGAACTTAGCTCGGGTTCAGAACCCAAATTATCATTAGCACCAGAACCTAAAATCTCTTCAAGACCATAACTTAGCCCGGGTCCAGAACCCAAATTATCCTTAGTTCCAGAACCTAAAATCTCTTTTAAGTCTAGAACATAGCCCAGGTCCAGAACCCAAATTATCCTTAGGTACAAAACCTAAAATCTCTTTTAAGTCCAGAACTTACCCGTGTCCATAACCCAAATTATATTTACGTCCTGAACCTAAAATCTCTTTTAAGTCCAGAACTTAGCCCGGGTCCAAAACGTAAAATATCCTTTGGACCAGAAGCTAAAATCTCTTTTAAGTCCAGAACTTAGCTCGGGTCCAGAACCCAAATTATCCTTAGGTCTAGAACCTAAAATCTGTTTTATGTCAACAACTTGGCTCGATTCTAGAACCCAAATTATCCTTAGGTTGAGAACCTAAAATCTCTTTTAAGTCTAGAACTTAGCCCGGGTCCAGAACCCAAATTATCATTAGCACCAGAACCTAAAATCTCTTTTAAGTCCAGAACTTAGCTTGGGTCCAGAACCCAAATTATCCTTAGCTCCAGAACCTAAAATCTCTTTTAAGTCCATAACTTAGCTGGGTCCAGAACTCAAATTATACTTAGGTCCAGAACCTAAAATCTCTTTTATGTCCAAAACTTAGCTCGGGTCTAGAACCAAAATTATCCTTAGGTCCAGAACCTAAATTCTCTTTTAATTCAAGAACTTAGCTCGGGTTCAGAACCCAAATTATCATTAGCACCAGAACCTAAAATCTCTTTTAAGACCAGAACTTAGCCCGGGTCCAGAACCTAAATTATCCTTAGTTTCTGAACCTAAAATTTCTTTTAAGTCTAGAACATAGATCGGGTCCAGAACCCAAATTATCCTTAGGTATAGAACCTAAAATATCTTTTAAGTCCAGAACTTAGCCCGTGTCCAGAACACAAATTATATTTAGGTTCTGAACCTAAAATCTCTTTTCAGTCCAGAACTTAGCCCGTGTCCAGAACACAAATTATATTTAGGTTCTGAACCTAAAATCTCTTTTAAGTCCAGAACTTAGCGCAGGTCCAGAGCCCAAATTATCCTTAGGTCCATAACCTAAATTTTCTTTTATGTCCATAACTTAGCGCATGTCCAGAACCCAAATTATACTTAGGTCCAGAACCTAAAATCTCTTTTATGTCCAGAACATCACTCGGGTTCAGAAAAAAAATTATCCTTAGATCCAGAACCTAAAATCTCTTTTAAGTCTAGAACTTAGCTCGGGTTCAAAACCCAAATTATCCTTAGGTCCATAACCTAGAATCTCTTTTAAGTGTAGAACTTAGCCCGGGTCCAGAACCCAAATTATCCATAGGTCCAGAACCTAAAATCTCTTTTAAGTCCAGAACTTAGCCCGGGTCTAGAACCCAAATTATCCTTAGTTCAAGAACCTAAAATCTCTTTTAAGTCTAGAACTTGGCCCGGGTCCCGAACCCAAATTATCCTTTGGTCCATAACCTAAAATATCTTTTAAGTCTAGAACTTAGCCCGGGTCTAGTACCCAAATTATCCTTAGGTCCAGAACGTAAAATCTCTTTTAAGTCTAAAACTTAGCTCGGGTCCAGAACCCAAAATTATCCTTAGGTCCAGAACCTAAAATCTCTTTTAAGTCCAGAAATTAGCTCGGGTCCAGAACCCAAATTATCCTTAGTTCCATAACCTAAAATCTATTCTAAGTCCAAAACTTAGCTCAGGTCCAGAACCCAAATTATCCTTAAATCTAGAACCTAAAATATCTTTTATGTCCAGAACTTAGCTCGGGTCCGGAACCCAAATTATCGTTAGGTCCATAACCCAAATTATCCTTAGGTCCAGAACCTAAAATCTCTTTTAATTCTAGAACTTAGCTCAGGTCCAGAACACAAATTATCCTTAGGTCCATGACCTAAAATCTCTTTTAAGTTTAGAACATAAACTAGGTCCTGAACCAAAATTATCCTTAGGCCAACAACCTAAAATCTCTTTTAAGTACAAAACTTAGCTCGGGTCCAGAACACAAATTATCTTTAGGTCCAGATCCTAAAATCACTTTTAAGTCCAGAAATTAACACGGGCCTAGAAACCAAATTGTCCTGAGGTCCAGTACCTAAAATCTCTTATAAATCTCCCTTAACTCGGATCCTGAACCCAAATTATCCTTAGGTCCAGAACCTAAAATCTCTTTTAAGTCTAGAACTTAGCTCGGGTCCTGAATCCAAAATATACTTAGGTATAGAACCTAAAATCTCTTTTAAGAACAGAACTTAGCGCGGGTCCAGAACCCAAAATTTCCATAGGTCCAGAACCTAAAATCTCTTTTAAGTCCAAAACGTAGCGCAGGTCCAGAACCCAAAATCTCTTTTATGTCCAGAACTTAGCTCGGGTCCAGAACAAAAATTATCCTTTGGTCCAGAACCTAAAATCTCTTTTAATTCTAGAACTCAGCTCGGGTTCAGAGCCCAAATTATCCTTAGGTCCATAACCTAAAATCTCTTTTAAGTCCAGAACTTAGCCCGGGTCCAGAACCCAAATTATCCTTAGGTCCAGAACCTAAAATCTCTTTTAAGTCTAGAACTTAGCGCGGGTCCAAAACCCCAATTATCCATTTGTCCAGAACCTAAAATCTCTTTTAAGTCCAGAACTTAGCTCATGTCCAGAACCCAAATTATCCTTATTTCCAAAACCTAAAATCTCTTTTAAGTACAAAATTTAGCGGGGGTCCAGAACCCAAATTATCCATAAGTCCAGGACCTAAAATATCTTTTAAGTCCAGAACTTAGCCCGGGTCCAGAGCCCAAATTGTCCTTAGGTTCAGAACCTAAAATCTCTTTTAAGTCTAGAACTTAGCGAGGGTCCAAAACCCCAATTATCCATTTGTCCAGAACCTAAAATCTCTTTTAAGTCCAGAACTTAGCTCATGTCCAGAACCAAAATTATCCTTATTTCCAAAACCTAAAATCTCTTTTAAGTACAGAACTTAGCGGGGGTCCAGAACCCAAATTATCCATAAGTCCAGGACCTAAAATATCTTTTAAGTCCAGAAATTAGCCCGGGTCCAGAGCCCAAATTGTCCTTAGGTTCAAAACCTAAATTTTCCCTTTTGTCCAGAACATAGAGCAGGTCCAGAATAAAATTATACTTGGTCCAGAATTTAAAATCTCTTTTATGTCCAGAACTTCACTCGGGTCCAGAACCAAAATTATCTTTAGGTCCAGAACCTAAATTGTCTTTTAAGTCTAGAACTTAGCTCGGGTTCAGAACCCAAATTATCCTTTGGTCCATAACCTAAAATCTCTTTTAAGTCCAGAACTTTGCCCGGGTCCAGAACCCAAATTATGCATACGTTCAGAACCTAAAATCTCTTTTAAGTCCAGAACTTAGCCCGGGTCCAGAACCCAAATTATCCTTAGGTCCAGAAACTAAAATAACTTTTAAGTCCATATCTTAGCCTGGGTCCCGAACCCAAATTATCCATAGGTCCATAACCTAAAATATCTTTTAAGTCTAAAACTTAGCCCGGGTCTAGTACCCCAATTATCCTTAGGTCCAGAACGTAAAATATCTTTTAAGTCCAAAACTTAGCTCAGGTCCAGAACCTAAAATATCCTTAGGTCAAAAAACAAAAATCTCTTTTAAGTCTAGAAATTAGCTCGGGTCCAGAACCCAAATTATCCTTAGGTCTAGAAGCTAAAATCTCTTTTAAGTCTAGAAATTTGCTCGGGTCCAGAACCCAAATTATCTTTAGGTCCATAACCTAAAATCTATTTTAAGTCTAAAACTTAGCTCGGGTCTAGAACCCAAATTATCCTTAAGTCTAGAAACTAAAATCTCTTGTAAGTCCATAACTTAGCTCGGGTCCAGAACCCAAATTATCCTTAGGTCCAAAACCTTAAATATCTTTTAAATCTCACTTAGCTCAGGTCCATAACCCAAATTATCCTTAGGTCCAGAACCTAAAATCTCTTTAAATTCTAGAACTTAGCTAGGGTCCAAAACCCAAATTATCCTTAGGTCCATAACCTAAAATCTCTTTTGAGTTTAGAACATAAACCAGGTCCTGAATCCAAATTATCCTTAGGTCCAGAACCTAAAATCTCTTTTAAGTACAGAACTTAGCGGGGTCCAGAACCCAAATTATCCATATGTCCAGGACCTAAAATCTCTTTTAAGTCTAGAACTTAGCCCAGGTCCAGAGCCCAAATTATCCTTAGGTATATAACCTTAATTTTCTTTTATGTCCATAACTTAGCGCATGTCCAGAACCCAAATTATACTTAGGTCCAGTACCTAAAATCTCTTTTATGTCCAGAACTTCACTCGGGTCCAGAACCAAAATTATCTTTAGGTCTAGAACCTAAAATCTCTTTTAAGTCTAGAACATAGCCCGGGTTCAGAACCCAAATTATCCTTAGGTCCATAACCTAAAATCTCTTTTAAGTCTAGAACTTAGCTCGGGTCCAAAACCAAAATTATCCATAGGTCCAAAACCTAAAATCACTTTTAAGTCCAGATCTTAGCCTGGGTCCCGAACCCAAATTATCCTTAGGTCCATAACCTAAAATATTTTTTAAGTCTAGAACTTAGCCCGGGTCTAGTACCCAAATTATCCTTAGGTCCAGAACGTAAAATCTCTTTTAAGTCCAAAACTTAGCTCGGGTCCAGAACCTAAAATATCCTTAGGTCAAAAAACAAAAATCTCTTTTAAGTCTAGAATTTTGCTCGGGTCCAAAACCCAAATTATCCTTAGGTCTAGAACCTAAAATCTCTTTTAAGTCCAGAAATTAGCTCGGGTCCAGAACCCAAATTATCCTTAGGTGCAGAACCTAAAATCTATTTTAAGTCCAAAACTTAGCTCGGGTCTAGAACCCAAATTATCCTTAAGTCTAGAACCTAAAATCTCTTTTAAGTCTAGAACTTAGCTCGGGTCCAGAACCCAAATTATCCTTAGGTCCAAAACCTTAAATATCTTTTAAATCTCACTTAGCTCAGGTCCATAACCCAAATTATCCTTAGGTCCAGAACCTAAAATCTCTTTTAATTCTCGAACTTAGCTCGGGTCCAGAACCCAAATTATCCTTAGGTCCATAACCTAAAATCTCTTTTAAGCTTAGAACATAAACCAGGTTCTGAACCCAAATTATCCTTAGGTCCAGAACCTAAAATCTCTTTTAAGTACAAAACTTAGCTCGGGTCCAGAACACAAATTATCTCTTTTAAGTATAAAACTTAGCTTGGCCGTGTCACACCAATTTTCAAGTTTAAAACCACGATATCAGCCCATGTCATTCATTTTAAATCCCTAACTCCCCTTTATCTTTTCTCTCTCTCCCAACTCCCTCTCTTCATAACCCCCATAATCACTCTCTCAAAGCTAAAAAATCCTACTTAATCCTCCATTTTTCTTAACCAAAACTAATTTAAACTCATTCAATCTTCTTCTTTTCTCATTAAAAAGTAATTAAAACTGTTAAAGCTTCATTTTCACCTAATCATCAAAATGACTAGAACAAAGATGGTGTCTCACCACAAGAGGAGGCAACCTCCACCTTCAGCTCCATCTTCATCATCATCAACTTCAAGGAGGGCGACTCTTCTCGCTAGGGGTTTCTTTCCCACGAGGTATGTAAGAGAAGATTCCCTTAATGATCTTCATATTAGGGATAATTTTTATAGATTTGTTCAAAACCTTGGATGGGAGAGAATAGTTTCCCTTAAACCTTTGCAATTTCAAGAGCTTACATTGGAATTTTTAACCTCTCTTAAGGTTGAAAGAGATGACAAAAAGATTTGCATTAGGTTACATTTTAAACTGCTTGGGAAACCATTTGTCATTAGTATTGAGCAATTGAATGATATATTTGGTTTCCATCAACAAGGGGAACAATGTGTACCTAAGGGTTTTAGACAACAATTTGCATGGGGAGCACTGGGCTCAGGAACCTATGTGGCCAAATCGGCCAAGGCAACGAAATTGGCAAATCCCGCCCTAAGATATTTACATCGCTTCATGTCATGTGGATTCTTTGCACGAAAGGAAAGCACAGGTGTTGTGGAAATTAGCGAACTATTTTTCTTAGACTGTGCTAGCAATGCCATACCCGTTTGTACCGACTATTGGTTAGCCAATGTGTTTTACAGTGTGGCAAATAAAAAGAGGGGTGCCATTTGCATTGGAGGACTAGTTACAACTTTAGCAATGGTACTTCTTGAAGATTTTGACCCGAGCAACTGCCGTATGATTAAGATCTCGGGTAATGATTCATTAGATCTTGCCACACTCGAGAAGATGCGTATGGTTTTAAGAAAAGGAGGGTCCTATGTTATAGCTTCAGCTGAGCCAGAGGTACCGGAGGGCAATCAAAAGAGAACACGAGTCCAGGAGGAGTCCAACTTGGATTCTCTAGATTTGGATGAAGATGCTCCAATCCCGGACAATCAGGAGATCCTTAATAGGATTGAAGCACTGGAAAAGCAAGGTCGATCGTAACCATGCTGCAGTCATGGAACAATTGGACCAAATCAATAGCAACCTTGCTAAGATTCTGAGCCTCCATCCTTCAGCTGCATCATCGTCCCATCCTCCATCACCATAGATCCAATCAGCTCCAACCTTTTGAGAACACTTTTTACTTTCTTATTTTTATTTATTGCATATTTTTTTTGTTCTTGTTTTAAATGTTAACACTTTCTAGTGTGGTTATTTTATATATATTTTGTTCTTGAACAATTGTTGTTTGAGGATGAAAAGGTAGCATTTGCTTCACAAGGGAACGATGGAAAAAAGGTTGTAACTTAACTTTTTTCTTTATTATCCTAGTTTCCATTGAGGACAATGTAAAACTTAAAGTGTGGGCTGTGTGCTAAGCCTTTGGTTCATAAATATAAATTATCTATTTTCGTAAGTGTTTTGTTATAGTTGTTTTGTTAAGTTTTGTGTTTTGTTTTATATTTGATGCTGATGGATATTGATTAGTTCAATTGTTATAAGATTGTCGATAAATGACTTTTGAATTTTTGAAGCATGAATTTGAGAATTGATTACAATTAGTACTTATTGTCAATTTTGATGCTTATTCTTTGCATTTCCATTAAACTAGTGAGGAGTTGAGCCATCAACTTATCATTGTTTTTGTGTGTGAACATCTTTGATTGATGAATAGCTAGAACTTTCTTTGACATGCATTTTGAGACTACATAAATATTTCAATTAGGCATCAATATGATTAAGGCAATTTAGGGGAACCCATTTTGGCTTAAAAAGACCAACCTTACATCCGACCTTAGTTCGCCAACTTTGAGCTTATTTCATTTTTCCCTTTATTTCTTTTTCACAACACCATCAGCTTGAACCATTTCATTTTAACTATTACCCGTTCATTAGATCAAGAGCATTTCAAGAGCATTAATGATGGAGTGTTGTGCTGAATAAAGTGTGGGGTTGAATTCAATGGACTTTAAATTACAAATTATTGTATTCTTTAGTTGGATACCCTATTAAAAAAAATGAAAATGAAATGAATAATGAAAATCAAAATAATAGAAGTTGTTGTTTTTGTCGGAAGGGTTGAAATGAGTTTGGAAATTATCTTTGCTAATTAAACAAATGGAGTTCTATTGCACTCGAATTAAGTACTGCTACAAAGCGTCACTCGAAAGTATACGAGGTAGCTATAGCAAAGGTGATCACCCCAAGGTCGTTTCCCCAAGAAGGTGTGGTTCGTAATAGCTTGATTGAAAAGTATTTAAATACGGGTGTTTGTTGTGTTAGGATGGTGCAAGGACAATTTAAAACTAAAATTAACCATGCGTAAGGATTAATGTGTGTGAAGGTGATACAAGATCAAATCGATTCTTGGGAAGGTGCCTAGGGTTATAGGTCCATTCAATCAAAGCCAAATTCTCAATTGTCCATTAACATAACCTTGTAAATTAATTTGTTCCTTAAGGTTAATTAGTCAATTACCAATCCATTAGTTCTCACGTTCATGAATTAACAATGACCAATTCTTTTACATTACCAAATTAACAAAAACCCTAGAACTTATATTTCTAGTTCATTCATAGGGTGGTCGATTATATAGTTCTGATATCGAATTTCACCTCTCGGTCCGTCATCCAATATTCAAAGATTAATAGGTAGCTAATCTATCAACCTAGCATTTAATGCAATACAATCAACCAACAACAAGGAACATCAATGTAAATATCAAATCAATGCATTCAATCAAATATACTACAAACCCTAGGCATGGGTATTTAGCTTAACATCATCAATTTTACACATTCATTCAACTCAATATAAAACAAATACAAATTGTCCATTGCAATATCAATCTCTTAATACAACAACAACAATAGAAATGAATTAAAAGAGAGAAAAGAAAAACCCCTTGTGAAGATGCCAAGAGTAGGATTACTAGTCTTCGTCCTAGCTCTACTTGATGTATGATGAAGAACTCAAGCCCTCTTCAATGGTTGATTTCCCATTTCCAATGTGGAATGGAGCTTTCTCAAGTCACCAAACCTTTGGATGGAGCTTTCTCAAGTCACCAACCCTTCAATTGATTGTGCCTTTGGAAGATGGAATGGAGCTTTCTCAAGTCACCAATCCCTTCAATGAAGCTTCTTCAACCTTCAAGAGCTTGTTAACCCAATTTATCCCAAAGAACCTCAAAGATCTTATCAATGGAAGATGGAGAAGGTGGAGAGGATGGAAATGGAGGTGAAGATGAAGGGACAAGGGAGAGTGTCACTCTCTCCCTCTCCCAAACGTGTAGCAGAAATTGGCTCCAAGAACCAAAAGCAAGAACTAAGAACTCCCCCCAATTTCCCTCTTCTTCTCCTTTTGATTCATTCAAAATACACACCCATGCCTTCCAACTCACACCATTTCACTTTGTTCCCCACTTTTTATTTGTTTAATATTTCTTTTGGCAAGCACAAGGCATTGTCTCCCACTTTATCCCCCACTTCGTGCAAAAGAAATAAATTCTTTTAGGTGTGACATGGCCAAGCCAAGAGTAGCTTGGCCGTGTCTCTTGTTTTCTCTTGGTACACGGCCAAGCTTGCTGGCCGTGTCCTTCACTGCTTCCTTTCTTTCTTCTTTCTTTTCTTTCTTTCATTTGGTCTCAAAGGGTGACACGGCCAAGCTTGTGGCCGTGTCATGTGACACGGCCACTAGCTTGGCCGTGTCATGTGGATGTGTCCACTACTGTCTCTTTCCTTTCCTTCTTTGCTTGCTCCCTTGTTCTTTGGGATGAAATGGGACACGGCCAGGCGGCCAGTGGCTTGGCCGTGTCACTGAGTGTGTCTCTTCCTGCTTCTTCATTTTTACTCTTCTTTTCTTGGTTTCTTTGGTTTTGCTCCTTGGATGAGACACGGCCAGAGGCTTGGCCATGTCGCATGGCCGTGTCCTGCTCTACCCTCTTCATTCTTTGAGGGACACGACCAAGCTTGATTTGGCTTGGCCATGTCTTGCTTGGTTCATGCTTTTCCTACACTGTTTTGATCTTCCAATGGTGTTTTTGCACTTAAACCTAAAATAAACACTTTAAACAAACTTAAAACAAAAATCAATCAAAACATTAACTAAAAACACATAAAAATCACACTAAAAACTAGTACAAAAATGATCTAAACAAATACCCCACACTTAATTCCTTGCTTGTCCCCAAGCAAGGCTAAAATCAAAACATACTGACAAGATAAATTTTGTTAAGTTCAAGAGTTATAAAGATGCATCAAGACTTCCCTATCCCTAAATCTGAAATAAATATCGAATCAAACAAAATCGACACCAATGCAATTAAGTGGCTTTCCGCACTCCCTCACCAACTCTTACAAGTGTTTGATCATGGTGGTTTTTACACTCATAACAATCAATGAAAGATTATTGCCATAGGCTTGCTTATCAATCAAATCTCCACCACAAAATTATAATCAAGCATCAATCAAAAGGTCTTTATTGGGTTGTAATGGGGCTAAGGTAAAGGCATGATATTTAGGAAATGTGAGCTTGATCATTAAGTTCAAGAGCACTTTAAGAATGAAGTACCTGATCATATACATAACCCAACAATCCCAAAACACCTTCCTCTCATCTACCCCTTGACATTAAAGAGCTTTTCAAGGGAACTCACTTATTGAATATTGCAATGATATTTTCAACTTATTCCAACCCTTCCAATAAGAACAACAATTATTCTTATTATTATTATATATATATATATATATTTTTCTCTTTTTTTATATTTATTATTTTGCTTTGCAATCTTAAGCCTACTAAATTTAACTCCACACTTAATTCAACACAACACTCGTTCAACACAACACTCGGTCATAAACGCTCTTAAAATGCTCTTGACCTAATGAAAGGATAAGAGTTAATCAACAAGGTTCAAGCTAATGGTGTTATGAAAAAGAAAGAAAAGGAAAAATAAAATAGGCTCAAAATTGGCTAACTAAGGTTAAAGATAGGGTTGGTCTTTTGAAGCCAAAGTGGGTTCACCTAATTGCCTTAATCATCTTGATGCCTAATTGAAAATTTTTATGCAATCTTAAAATGCATTTCAAAGCAAGTTCTAGCAACTCATCAATCAAAGATGTTCACCCACAACAATAATAACAAGTTGATGGCTCAATTCCTCACTAGGTTAATGGTAATGCAAGGGAAAAACCAACAAAATTGACAGTAAGCACCAATTCTACTCAATTCTCAAATTCATGCTTCAAAATTTCAATGGTCATCAATCAACAATTTATACCAATTGAACTTTCCAAAATTAATTTATTCAATAAAAACATTAAAAATATTAACTAAACTTAAACAAAAACAACTTAAAAGTAAAAACACAAAGCAAAAGTAAAAACACAAAACACATAATGCACTTAAAAGTAAAAACACAAAACATAAAATGCAATTAAAAGTAAAAACACAAAACACAAAATGTACCCCACACTTAAATATTCACATTGTCCTCAATGTGTGCATGCATACTACAGGGAGGGTTTAGATGAAACCTGATTTCCATCGTTCCCATATGCGATGTGTAGGGCTCTTTCCACCCATAATGCAATTGGAGCCCATGACTGAGAGGATGAATAACATGTAACTTTGAAATGTACCCGATGTACAGCAACCCCTAAATAGTATTCCTTGAAGAGAACATGTCTCAAAGGTACATGTGAAGGTCTTCTCGGGGTGACCTCCCATGCTATAGGAACGTGGTAATAATCTTTGTCTTTGTGCAACATGGGCATATCAGATTTCTGCTCTTCCTTACCACCAAGAGTAGAGGAGATGATTTTTGGGAACTCTTTAAGTTCAACCAAGTTTGGTTGAATCACTTCTTCATCCACTTTAACAATGTCAAGTCCCCTCTCAACAACCTCAGCATCTAAAATTAGCTTACACTCCTCAATTTCTAAATTGGGCATTTCAGGTTCTTCTCCTAAGGTCATAGTCATCCCAATCGTATTTTCACTATCTCCTTGGGAGTGCATATTATAGATGTCAAGAAGTTGCTTACCTTGCTCCTCATCTTTCAGCCTACTTGGGAATGGAGTTGGTGGCAAAGGATTCGGAGGTTCATTCGAATGTGCTGAAGTTGATGAGTCTCAATTCTCCTCCTCCTTTCATTTAATTAACTCCTCTATGATTGGCTGTATTTCCTCGCCATCTTCTGTAACACCCCTTCCCGACCTACATGTGTAAGCCGAGTAGAGGTGCCACACTATCCAAATGTTGCTACCAATTTTACATAGTCAAAATTTTTGTTCCGATTTTTCAGAAATTTTGCCAGAGGTTCGCCTAGAGATTTAGATCCCAAGTGTCGACAAAACTTGTTTTTCTGATTTTTGAAAACATTTTACACAGACCAATGTGAATACAATCAGTTTCCAATACACTCCCAATGAATCCACCTTATACCCTCAACTACAACCTGCAAGAAAAATTCACACTTCTAATCCAGAATAAAGTAGAGATTTATTATTATTACATACCAATAACGTACAGTATCACATACTGACTCTCAATATTATATACATATACATGCCACAACTAGTTAACTCATAATGGAAACTAAAGACTACTCTGAGGTGCTGTGCTGTGTTGTGCTGCTCGATGCTAATCACCGAAATCTACTGCTCCGAACCTACGAGTCAAGAAAACTCAACTCGCTGAGCGTTGTCGCTCAGTGGGTACTTTACCAATAAAAATAAAAGTAGTATATGAAATTATTCGAAATCAAAGGAAATAATTAAATCCACAATCAACCAACTTTATACCAATAGAAATCGTGATACATTCAGTGTGATATGCTTTCAATAATGTAAAATCATAATTCAAACTCATTGGCATTATATAGTTTAACGAAAAATAATATGTCTTTGATTCAGGCTCTACTGGTATATAGGGAACCATAGTGATAAGGCAGTGGGCCTCCCCACTGTAACATAGGTGGCCCTCACCACCGATATCAGATCACAGGAATGGGCCTCCCCATCCTGGTTAACCAAAGGGCCTCCCCATTGGCTTCAGTGGCCTCACCACTGAATAAAATATCATATCACAATAATGAGCAGTACTGCATGCGTTAGTATAGTACACCATACCCTTATCTACCACTCCCACTATCCAGTAGAGCATAAAGATTAAAATGATTCAATTTAAGACTCAAACTTCATTTTAGAATGATTCAAGAAATAATTTTAAATTCTCATCGCGCTTTGCCATTTACGCCGCGCACCACTTTCTTTGGTCAAACCGTTACTTTTTTTCACATATTTAACATACACAATGAACACATCAAACATTTCAAAGCATTCCTCAAAAGATCAAAAATTGACCAAATGAATAGTATTGCGGCGAGAAAAATCGGCAATGCAAAATGGCATGACCATATGAATAGTAAAATCTGGGTTTTCGTCAAAATTTCAGTCCACTTCAGTTATGCATTTGACCAAGTAAATGATCTTATTTTTGGCTGAAATTTTACAGAAAACTTATTTCATATGTTGACTAATTGCATGTAAATTTTCGTTGAAAAATTCATTCGTTTTCTGCCCCAAACAATTGCCAGAAAAATAGTCCAGAAGCTGTCACTTTGGGACCATTTCGGCCCAAACATTTGAAATGCATAGGATAGTTTATTTTTCTTTTGCAAATCAATATTAAGGCTTCTTTAATAAGTAAAGTGAAGATTCAAACACTTCCTTTTAACAATTTTTGCATGTTTAACTCAAATCAAACTAATTAAAGTCCAAACAACTTACCAAATCAACTTGCCAAATTTTCTCAAAACATTTGGTTTCAATTAAATTTAACAACCCAATTGCCATAAGAAAACAAGAACATAACTCAAATATTTAATTTAAACTTAATCAATATATTTAAACATCAACTTCAAAACTTCCATAAACCAATGTTTGTAAGCAAATAGAATTTCTTTTATGGTAAAGCACCAAATCAAAATTAATTATTCAAAGGTAAAGTACCAAACCTTATTTCTTTAATTCCTCTTAGCTTTTCCTTCTTCTCCTTCTTTAATTCTTTATTTCTCCTTCAATCAAATCAAGATACAACATAAACCTTAGAAATTCAAAATAATAAGCTATCCTCCATTTCTTTTCCAACCGAAACCCCTAATCCAACCTTATTAAGCTTTATACATCTTGATTCTTCCATTTAATCAATTAATCTCATCACTTACATAATATTTTTCCAATTCCACATAAAGACTCTAATTCCCAATCTCCCCATAAATATATAAATACCTAATTTTGATACTAAAATTAAAGTCTACATACTTGAAAATCTTAGAACTTACCTTAAAAATCAAATTTGGAGAAACTTGGAAGTCCTTTGGTGTTTCCCTTTGTTGGCCAAAATTTATAAGTGGAAAAAGAGAGAGTTTGTTCTTCATATCACATATATTTATATACAAAGGAAATGATGATCACCTTATGTGTTGGTTAAACCCTTTAAGACCACTTGTCCACCTTTCTCTTTCTTCATTTAATACTCATGCTAAATGGTTAATTTTGATTGGCCAACAAGAGATTTTTTTATAGTTTTCTTTCCCATTACTTCTTCCCACTTGTCCCTCTTCTCATTGGATACCCTAAAGTTGTTCCGTGTTACCCATACGGTCCCGACACGAAACCGGGCCCACATTACGTTCCGGCGATTAATCGATCATATCTTTTAAACCGTACAGTTTCACAAGTCATACTACATATAGTTTTGATCCTCTCGACCTCTACTTTCTATTTATAAGGTCTATTTTAGGTTTCCAAGTAATTTTAAAAAATTACCGATAAGCCCTCAACTTTTTACAAAATTCCCTTTAGGTCCTTTCCTTGCTCGGGTTTTCTTCCGACTCCGTTTCTACTGACGATCGTTTCATATATCACCCCTCGTCATCCTCTACGTACTCATTTTTTTATTTCCTACCTTAAATTCATGTATAACTTTAATTGATAATGACTAAAATGCCCCTAGTCAACATTTCTTCGTTTTTCTTTAATGGGACATTTCCTGGAAAAACCGTTACACGTCGTTGCGATCCGATTTTTCTCTACACTCCATTTTTGGAATTTGTTATATGCACTATTAAGAACATCCGGTGCAACTTTTTTTTAAATTACATCTACGTCCCCAAACTTTTGAAAATTACAATTAGGTCCCTTTGGTCATACAACCTTATCTAGGGCTGTTATCAAGAATTATCTTCTCCTTTCCCCTTCTCTCGCTATTCACGTGACTACACTGCATAAATGCGGTAGGCAGATGTGACAGTTCCTTCCTCATTAATTTAAGCTTCGTCCCGAAGCTCATCAAGTGAAAACAAATATGGGTATTGCTTTCTCATAGTTTCTTCGTGTTCCCATGTAGATTCTTCTACTTTGTGATTTCTCCAAAGCACTTTGACCAATAGAATCTTCTTATTTCGCAACTCTTTGATTTCTCGTGCTAGGATCTCTACTGGCTCTTCCTCATATGTCAGTTCAGGCTGAATTTCAATATCTTGAACTTGTATGACGTGGGTTGGATTTGAACGATACCTCCTTAGCATTGAAACGTGGAAAACATCATGTATTTTACTTAATTCGGGTGGTAACACCAATTGGTAAGTTACCGGACCTACCCGTTTGATGATCTCATATGGTCCAATGAATCTAAGGCTTAGCTTGCCTTTCTGTTTAAATCGTAACCCTTTTCCTCGTATAGGTAGTGCCTCCACGTCTTGAAAGCTAAAACAATCATTGCTAGTTCTAAGTCATGCGTGGGATAATTCCTTTCGTGTGGCTTGAGCTGTCGAGAGACATACGTAATGACTTTGCCCTCCTGCATTAATACGCAACCTAACCTAATGTGGGATGCATCGCTATAAATCACAAAATCTTTTCCTGATTCGGGTTGTGTAAGAATGGGCACTTCAGTAAGTTTTTTCTTCAGCCTTTCAAAGCTCTGTTGCCAAGTGTCAGTCCACTGGAATTTGGCATTCTTCTGAAGTAGCTTGGTCATAGGTGCGGCGATCATGAAAAATCCTTTGACGAATCTTCAGTAATATCCTGCTAACCCCAAGAAAACTACGAACTTCCGTTATGTTCTTGGGTGGCTTCCATTCCAATACTGCTTCTACCTTCTTAGAGTCAACTCTTATTCCTTCCACCAATACAATATGTCCTAAAAAAACCACTTCTTCTAACCAAAATTCACACTTGCTGAATTTGGCGTATAACTACTTTCCCTCAATGTTTGTAACACGATTCTCAAATGCCGGTTATGATCCTCTGCATTCATTGAATAAACCAGTATGTCATCGATGAATACCACGACAAATTGGTCTAAATAAGGATGGAAAATCCGGTTCATCAAATCCATGAATACCGCAGGTGCATTCGTGAGCCCAAAAGGCATTACGATAAACTCATAATGTCCATATCGTGTTCTGAATGTAGTCTTTGGTATATCTTCATCTTTAATCTTTAGTTGATGATAGCCGGATTGCAGATCAATCTTTAAAAAAAACTCTCACACCTTTCAATTGATCAAATAAATCGTCTATCCGGAGTAGCGGGTATTTATTCTTAATTGCAAGCTTATTTAACTGCCGATAATCCACACATAGTCTTAGGGACCCATCTTTTTTTTTTTCATGAACAGTACACTAATGCCTTATGTTTGGTCAGCTCATCCATTCCAAGTATTGCATCAAATTCCTGGAATGGCAACTCAAACAGATCACCTAAGAAAGTGTGTCCGTGTAGTTCTACCGGACAATCCTTTATTACCTTCCTGGTAACCATCTCACTACCCAAAGGATTTATAACTAACACTCCATCTGTTTCAAGTTCTACTTCTAAATCCTTTAATTCTTCATTTTTCATGCATATATATATGAATGTGAAGAACCTGGGTCTATTAAAGCATAAATCGGCATTCCAAACATAACTAGCTGACCTGTTATGACATTCGGAGCCTCTTCTTCCTCACGTCCCCTCATTGTATACATCCTCGCAGGGGCTCTTAGCTCGGGTCTATCCACAGTCTCTGACTGTGCCCACGATGGATTTCCACCTCGACCTCTGCCTCTTTTCCCTTCCAGCTACGGCTCGAGATCCTTCGGTATTATATAGTGTGTTTTGCTGTCTTAAGGGGCATTCTCGTTTAAAGTGGTCCTTCGCTCCACAAATAAAACATACCCAGGCCTTGCCCCAACATTTTCCTGAATGCCTACGCCCACATTGAACACAGCGTGGATGGGTGTTTTCACTTCCTCCGATAGTTTTGGGCTATACAAAGTTACCTCCACCTTGGCCACGCCCTCTTCCTTGTCCTCTCCCAAACCCACCAGTACTAGCTACAAAGGTAGCTTGACTCGGGCCACCTCAAATCGACCTTTGACTAGATATCCTGCTCTGAATTCGTCCCATGGAACTACCTTCTCTAAACTGTTTCCTTGATGGCTGGAAATTTTCTGAATAACTCTGAGTATCCCTTCTTGGTCTTACCCTCTGTCTCCTATTTCGCTCATCCTTCTGACATTGCTCTACTTCCAGAGCCCTAGTGACCAACTCGGAAAATTCCTTGATATTAGCAGCAATTAACTGCATCCTATTCTCATTATTCAAACCATCTTGGAATTGCTTACACCTATCATGTTCGTCTTCAATTGTCTTCTTGGCATACCTACTCAGCCTAGTAAATTCCCTCTCATATTCGGCAACGGTCAGTCGACCTTGCTTTAAATGTAGAAATTCCTTTTTCTTGGCATCTAGGTATGCCTCCGATATAAAATTCCGCTTGAACTCATTCACAAAGAAATCCCATGTCCTTTGTTCCAGTGGAACTCGTTGTTGAACTGTGTCCCACCATATATATGCTTCTTCCACTAATAAGGAAGTAGCACATACCACTCGCTCCTCTGGAGTACACTGTAACTAATCTAAAGCTCGTACCGTTCCTTTCAGCCAATAGAATCATCATCCCTTCAGGCCCTAAACTCCTTCGCCCCGTACTTTCTTATCTTTTCAATTGGGGTTTTCCTTTCCCTTCCCACAACAGGAGCGGGTGCTGGCGCTAGCGCTGGTGCCGGGGCAACGCCCGCTATCTGTCGCAGCGCTGTAGCCATCTGTTGCAACATCTCATTTGGAAGAGGAGCTCCCACTGAGGGTTGCTCAGCCTCCGGTGTTTTAGATACATGCGTCTCTACAATATGAGACGCTCGAGATTCAACTTCCTGCTCTACGGCTCTTTGAGAGGACTCTCGCGACATCTATATTCTAACACATAACTCACAATCAAAAGCAGCACAGCTCAGCAGCACTATTAAACCCTATGTGGCATGTATATAAAGACAAAACACTTAATCAAATATATGCAAACATACCCTTATTTATTTTCCTATATTTCCTTCTTGAATGATGCCTACTTTTTATCTCCTATTTACTATAGGATATCTCATTTTACGTAGGTAATGGCCACTCCCGACATAAAACGTACATCCTCCTATGTTGGATTACCCAGAAGCGGCTAAACCGGAGCTCTGATACCAAAATTGTAACACCCCTTCCCGACCTACATGTGTAAGCCGAGTAGAGGTGCCACACTATCCAAATGTTGCTACCAATTTTACATAGTCAAATTTTTGTTCTGATTTTTCAGAAATTTTGCCAGAGGTTCGCCTAGAGATTTGGATCCCAAGTGTCGACAAAACTTGTTTTTCTGATTTTTGAAAACATTTTACACAGACCAATGTGATTACAATCAGTTTCAAATACACTCCCAATGAATCCACCTTATACCCTCAACTACAACCTGCAAGAAAAATTCACACTTCTAATCCAGAATAAAGTAGAGATTTATTATTATTACATACCAATAACGTACAATATCACATACTGACTCTCAATATTATATACATATACATGCCACAACTAGTTAACTCATAATGGAAACTAAAGACTACTCTGAGGTGTTGCGCTGTGTTGTGCTGCTCGATGCTAATCACCGAAATCTACTGCTCCGAACCTACGAGTCAAGAAAACTAAACTCGCTGAGCGTTGTCGCTCAGTGGGTACTTTACCAATAAAAATAAAAGTAGTATATGAAAGTATTCAAAATCAAAGGAAATAATTAAATCCACAATCAACCAACTTTATACCAATAGAAATCGTGATACATTCAGTGTGATATGCTTTCAATAATGTAAAATCATAATTCAAACTCATTGGCATTATATAGTTTAACGAAAAATAATATGTCTTTGATTCAGGCTCTACTGGTATATAGGGAACCATAGTGATAAGGCAGTGGGCCTCCCCACTGTAACATAGGTGGCCCTCACCACCGATATCAGATCACAGGAATGGGCCTCCCCATCCTGGTTAACCAAAGGGCCTCCCCATTGGCTTCAGTGGCCTCACCACTGAATAAAATATCATATCACAATAATGAGCAGTACTGCATGCGTTAGTATAGTACACCATACCCTTATCTACCACTCTCACTATCCAATAGAGCATAAAGATTAAAATGATTCAATTTAAGACTCAAACTTCATTTTAGAATGATTCAAGAAATAATTTTAAATTCTCATCGCGCTTTGCCATTTACGCCGCGCACCACTTTCTTTGGTCAAACCGTTACTTTTTTTTCATATATTTAACATCCACAATAAACACATCAAACATTTCAAAGTATTCCTCAAAAGATCACAAATTGACCAAATGAATAGTATTGCGGCGAGAAAAATCGGCAACGCAAAATGGCATGACCACATGAATAGTAAAATCTGGGTTTTCGTCAAAATTTCAGTCCACTTCAGTTATGCATTTGACCAAGTAAATGATCTTATTTTTGGCTGAAATTTTACAGAAAACTTATTTCATATGTTGACTAATTGCATGTAAATGTTCGATGAAAAATTCATTCGTTTGCTGCTCCAAACAATTGCCACAAAAATAGTCCAGAAGCTGTCACTTTGGGACCATTTCGGCCCAAACATTTGAAATGCATAGGATAGTTTATTTTTCTTTTGCAAATCAATATTAAGGCTTCTTTAATAGTAAAGTAAAGATTCAAACACTTCCTTTTAACAATTTTTGCATGTTTAACACAAATCAAACTAATTAAAGTCCAAACAACTTACAAATCAACTTGCCAAATTTTCTCAAAACATTTGGTTTCAATTAAATTTAACAACCCAATTGCCATAAGAAAACAAGAACATAAATCAAATATTTAATTTAAACTTAATCAATATATTTAAACATCAACTTCAAAACTTCCATAAACCAAAGTTTGTAAGCAAATAGAATTTCTTTTATGGTAAAGCACCAAATCAAAATTAATTATTCAAAGGTAAAGTACCAAACCTTATTTCTTTAATTCCTCTTAGCTTTTCCTTCTTCTCCTTCTTTAATTCTTTATTTCTCCTTCAATCAATTCAAGATACAACATAAACCTTAGAAATTCAAAATAATAAGTTATCCTCCATTTCTTTTCCAACCGAAACCCCTAATCCAACCTTATTAAGCTTTATACATCTTGATTCTTCCATTTAATCAATTAATCTCATGACTTACTTAATATTTTTCCAATTCCACATAAAGACTCTAATTCCCAATCTCCCCATAAATATATAAATACCTAATTTTGATACTAAAATTAAAGTCTACATACTTGAAAATCTTAGAACTTACCTTAAAAATCAAATTTGGAGAAACTTGGAAGTCCTTTGGTGTTTCCCTTTGTTGGCCAAAATTTGTAAGTGGAAAAAGAGAGAGTTTGTTCTTCATATCACATATATTTATATACAAAGGAAATGATGATCACCTTATGTGTTGGTTAAACCCTTTAAGACCACTTGTCCACCTTTCTCTTTCTTCATTTAATACTCATGCTAAATGGTTAATTTTGATTGACCAACAAGAGATTTTTTTATAGTTTTCTTTCCCATTACTTCTTCCCACTTGTCCCTCTTCTCATTGGATACCCTAAAGTTGTTCTGTGTTACCCATACGGTCCCGACACGAAACCGGGCCCACATTACGTTCCGGCGATTAATCGATCATATCTTTTAAACCGTACAGTTTCACGAGTCATACTACATATAGTTTTGATCCTCTCGACCTCTACTTTCTATTTATAAGGTCTATTTTAGGTTTCCAAGTAATTTTGAAAAATTACCGATAAGCCCTCAACTTTTTACAAAATTCCCTTTAGGTCCTTTCCTTGCTCGGGTTTTCTTCCGGATCCGTTTCTACTGACGATCATTTCATATATCACCCCTCATCATCCTCTACGTACTCATTTTTTTATTTCCTACCTTAAATTCATGTACAACTTTAATTGATAATGACTAAAATGCCCCTAGTCAACATTTCTTCATTTTTCTTTAACGGGACATTTCCTGGAAAAACCGTTACACGTCGTTGCGATCCGATTTTTCTCTACACTTCATTTTTGGAATCTGTTATATGCACTATTAAGAACATCCGGTGCAACTTTTTTTGAAATTACATCTACGTCCCCAAACTTTTGAAAATTACAATTAGGTCCCTTTGGTCATACAACCTTATCTAGGGCTGTTATCAAGAATTATCTTCTCCTTTCCCCTTCTCTCGCTATTCACGTGACTACACTGCATAAATGCGGTAGGTGGATGTGACATCTTCTTATCGATTAGTTCCTGTATCAAAGGAATCACAAAACTATTATATATCACCTGTTCACTCCTTAAATTTGTGATTACCTCGGTTTGCTCTAATTGGCTAGGAAATTCCTCTTCTTAGTGTGCTTGGAGTTGATGTGCTAGTTGATCAACTTGCATTTCCACCCTCTTCAATGATTCCTCTAAAGAATCAAACCTCTCATTGCTCCCTTCCTGATTTTGTGTGCTAATTTGAAGGTAAGCATTCAAATCATCTTCCACTGTCGATTTCTCGAATTGATCATGGTTTTGTGAGCTAATTTGAATGAAGGCATTCAAACTATCTTCCAAAGTGGGTTCCATAAGTTTATCTTGATTTTGTGCGCTGGTTTGAATGAAGGCATTCAAACTATCTTCAAATGTGGGTGTCTTAAGGTAATTTCAATTTGAATATTGCTCTTGAGAGTAATAGTCTCTTTGGTAAGGTTGAAAAAAATTTGGAGGTGGAATGTGCTGCTGATTTTCCCAAGAAAAATTTTGTTGGCTTCCCCAGCTGGGATTATAAGGATTGGAATATGTGTCATTTCTACCCATTTGCTGGAAACCTTGGTAGTCATATTCTTCCTCTTGCCATTCTTGGTATCGTCCAAAACCATTGAACATGTGTTTGCACTATGGCCTACATTGCCACATGCTGCACATATCTCTTAGCATGGCATAGGTGCTCTTCCTCTTGCATTTAGCACCTTAAGTTGATTCGTCAATTCTGCTAATTGCCATGCCATTTCAGAATCATCGTTCCTATCGTAAACTTCCCCGTGCCTTGAAAACTGCATCTTTACACAAGGCACTTAAAAACTTAAAAAAAACAAACAACAAAAAATTCAAACAAAAAAAACAAACAATTTAAAAGAAAACAAACAAAAAATTAAATAAAAAATATCAAACTATTACTACTACGACAGCCCCCCCCCCCCGGCAGCGGCACCAAAAACTTGTTGCGCTCAAATTAAGTACTACTACAAAGCTTCACTCGCAAGTATACGAGGTAGCTGTAACAAAGGTGATCGCCCCAAGGTCGTTTCCCCAAGAAGGTGTGGTTCGTAATAGCTTGATTGACAAGTATTTAAATGTGGGTGTTTGTTGTGTTGGGATGGTGCGAGGACAATTTAAAACTAAAATTAACCATGCGTAAGGATTAATGTGTGTGAAGGTGATACAAGATCAAATCGATTCTTGGGAAGGTGCCTAGGGTTATAGGTCCATTCAATCAAAGCCAAATTCTCAATTGTCCATCAACATAACCTTGTAAATTAATTTGTTCCTTAAGGTTAATTAGTCAATTACCAATCCATTAGTTCTCACGTTTATGAATTAACAATGACCAATTCTTTTACATTACCAAATTAACAAAAACCCTAGAACTTATATTTCTAGTTCATTCATAGGGTGGTCGATTATATAGTTCCGATATCGAATTTCACCTCTCGGTCCATCATCCAATATTCAAAGATTAATAGGTAGCTAATCTATCAACCTAGCATTTAATGCAATACAATCAACCAACAACAAGGAACATCAATGTAAATATCAAATCAAAGCATTCAATCAAATATACTACAAACCCTAGGCATGGGTATTTAGCTGAACATCATCAATTTAACACATTCATTCAACTCAATATAAAACAAATACAAATTGTCCATTGAAATATCAATCTCTTAATACAATAACAATAATAGAAATGAATTAAAAGAGAGAATATAAAAACCTCTTGTGATGATGCCAAGAGTAGGATTGCTAGTCTTCCTCCTAGCTCCACTTGATGTATGATGAAGAACTCAAGCCCTCTTAAATGGTTGATTTCCCCTTTGCAATGTGGAATGGAGCTTTCTCAAGTCACCAAACCTTTGGATGGAGCTTTCTCAAGTCACCAACCCTTCAATTGATTGTGCCTTTGGAAGATGGAATGGAGCTTTCTCAAGTCACCAATCCCTTCAATGAACCTTCTTCAACCATCAAGAGCTTGTTAACCCAATTTATCCCAAAGAACCTCAAAGATCTTATCAATGGAAGATGAAGAAGGTGGAGAGGATGGAAATGGAGGTGAAGATGAAGGGACAAGGGAGAGTGTCACTCTCTCCCTCTCCCAAACATGTAGCAGAAATTGGCTCCAAGAACAAAAAGCAAGAACTAAGAACTCCCCCCAATTTCCCTCTTCTTCTCCTTTTAATTCATTCAAAATACACACCCATGCCTTCCAACTCACACCATTTCACTTTGTTCCCCACTTTTTATTTGTTTAATATTTCTTTTGGCAAGCACAAGGCATTGTCTCTATTTTATTAGTTTTTGTCATAGAATTGTCTTATTTATTATGATGATTATTGTTTTCTTTCGGTATTATGGTAGTTTTAATCTGTTTATTTAGTGTTTCATCAATTTTGGTATTTTTAATTTATTTCAGTGTTTATGTCATTTTTGTCCTAGTTTTTAGTGTGGTGTTTATGAGTTGTTGGTTAATGTTTATTTGATTCTTGTCAAAAGTTTGTTTAATTGTTTGCTTTAGGTTAATATGCAAGTCATTTCATTGGAAGAAAGAATAGCATGAAACATGTCTCACCCTAAAGGTAAAACCAAGGAACCAAGAGAGGAAGAAAAAAACTTTGGCAGTAACTGACACACTTAGGTGACACGGCCAGGAGCTTGGCCGTGTCCCACACTTAGCCAAGGAAGAAGCCAAAGAAAGAAGAGCAAAGAACAAAGAGAGCAATAGGTGACACATTCAGGTGACACGGCCAAGCCACTGGCCGTGTCACACTCCATTCCAAAGAAGCATATATGAAGCAGAAGCAGACACATTTAGTGACACGGCCAAGCCACTGGCCGTGTCACATGACACGGCCAGGAGCTTGGCCATGTCACTCCATGTACTAAAGGAAGAAAGAAAACGCGGATTTTTGGAGCGAGGTTTCGTATAAATAAGAGAATTAGGTTTTTTTGAAAAAGAGAGATTTGATCAGCCATCAAACTAAAACTTAGGGTTTCCATTTTGTTTTCTTTTGGATTTTTTATTACACTTTGATGCAAAACAGTCTAGATTAAATTTGTCTTTGCCATTGCAATATTCTTCTAGCAAAGATCTGATCAAGAGATTCTTCAGAAGCTAAAGGGAGTTTGTAATTTGGTTTTGTCTCAAACTTTATCTGTTAAATTTCTTTGGAATTGTATTCATGAATTCTATTATGTCTAACTTGATTTCTTTGAATTTTAATGAGATGAATATGTTAGATAGCATTATTATGAGCTAATTTGATCTAGTCTAGGGTTTGTATGGATCTTCTATGATTGTATGAATTGGTTATTGCTTTTAACTGAATTATTTCTTTAGCCTTGATTGAATGGATTACTGTTAATATATAATTGATTGGCCACCAATTATGTGTTTGAGGTATTAGATGAGGATTGAGAGATGAAGTGACGCGGACCCTTAGCAATGATGGCAGCAAACCCAACGTATAACAATGGTAGAGAACTCCTTGAAACTTGATAATTACCTCCTAAGGAACCCAACGCCTATAAAGAGACGCGAACTCACTATGATTGAAGGATTTAGTTGGTAAGAAGAAGGAAAACGCCACAACTCTTGTTGATAAGTAAACCTAATTCTTGATGCAAAGAAAGAATTAAAGAATCCACTCTAATCTCTCTCACACGAAAATTCACAAGAAGAACTTGTAGAAGAATTCAAAAATTTTTTATTAATTGTTGTATGTCAAATTTGGCCTAATAGTGCCCTTAAATAAGGGTTACAAAATTCCTAATTGCATATGGAAAATTAAGACTAAAACATTCCTAATTGCATAAGGAAAACATTCCTAATTGCATAAGGAAAAAATTCCTAATTGCATAAGGAAAACATTCCTAATTGCATAAGGAAAACATTCCTAATTGCATAAGGAAAAACATTCCTAATTGCATAAGGAAAACATAAAGTAATCCTAATCCAATAAGGAAAATATAAAGTAATCCTAATCCAATAAGGAAAATATAAAGTAATCCTAATCCAATAAGGAAAATATAAAGTAATCCTAATCCATTAAGGATAATATAAAGTATGGAAACAACCAAACTAATCCCTTCAATATAAGAAACGCCCCACACTATTTGGGCTGTCCATGGGCCTTAAATTACTTCCCAAGGCTTTATATGAACCCCCATGGACCTTTCTTTAGCTAGCCTTTAGCTTCCACACTAAGCATCATAATCAGCTTTGGTGTGCCTTCTTTAAGCTCTATCTCCATCTTCTTAAATGATAATTCTTGAAGCTCTTTGGAAATATCTTCTTGAATATGCAAAGCAATACTAGCTTGATATCTCTTTGCCTTGCTCCTAGTGATTGGTCCACTTGCTAGCTTCAAGGGATCCTTTCTTGCATCATTCTCCCCCTCTTCAAAAAGATTTGTCCTCAAATCTGCATCATCAAAAGGAGAAAGATCACTTACATTGAAAGTAGCACTAACATTATACGTACCTGGTAAGTCGATCTTGTAGGCATTGTCATTAATCTTCTCCAGCACTTGGAATGGGCCATCTCCCCTTGCTTGCAACTTGTTCTTCCTTTGGTTAGGAAACCTCTCTTTTCGAAAATGTACCCAAACCCAATCTCCTACTTGAAACTTCATCTCACGTCTCCCTCTATTTACAGAATCAGCATATCTCTTGTTCCTTTTCTCAATATTTGCCCTTGCTTTCTCATGCATCTCTTTCACCAATTTAGCTTTCTTCTCACCATCTAAACTAACAAGCTCATGAGAAGGTAAAGAAACAAGATCCAAAACTGTTAGTGGGTTAAAACCATAAACAAGCTCAAAAGGTGAATATCCTGTAGAAGAATGAATAGCACGATTATAAGCAAACTCAATAAATGGCAAACAATCTTCCCAAGAACTCAAATTTTTATCCACTAAAGCTCTCAACATGGTACCTAAAGTTCTGTTTACTACTTCTGTTTGTCCATCCATTTGAGGATGACAAGTGGTGGAAAATAACAACTTGGTACCTAACTTTCCCCAAAGCACACGCCAAAAGTGAGATAAAAACTTGGTGTCTCTATCAGAAACTATGGATTTTGGTATCCCATGAATTCGAACCACCTCCCTAAAGAAGTGTTCGGCCACTAAACTAGCATCATCACTCTTATGACATGGGATAAAGTGTGCCATCTTACTAAACCTATCAACAACCACAAATATGCTATCTCTCCCCCTCTTAGTCCTTGGTAATCCTGAAACAAAGTCCATACTAATGTCCATCCAAGGAGAACTAGGAATGGGTAATGGCATATACAAACCATGAGGCATAGACTTAGACTTAGCCTGCTTACAAGCCAAACAAGCCTTACAAATCCGAATTACATCCCTTTTCATATTCGACCAATAAAAGTGTTCACTTAGCATGTCTAAAGTCTTATCAACTCCAAAATGCCCCATCAAACCCCCATAATGTGATTCTAATACTAGCAAATCTCTCATAGAACATCTAGGCATGCATAATTTTGAACCTTTAAACAAAAATCCATCATGTCTATAGAAAGAATTAAAAGCACCATGCTCACAAGCATCATAAACATTTCCAAAATCAGAATCACCAACATATAAGTCCTTTATACATTCAAATCCAAGCAATTTAGTACTCAAAACATTGAGTAAAGCGTACCTCCTTGAAAGTGCATCTGCCACTACATTGTCTTTACCTTGTTTGTATTTGATCACAAAAGGAAACTTCTCAATCTTCATAACCCATTTTGCATGTCTTTTATTCAACTTGCCTTGCCCTCTCAAATGCTTCAATGATTCATAGTCTGAATGGATCACGAATTCCTTGGGCAGCAAATAATGCTCCCATACTTCCAATGCTCTCACTAAAGCATATAGCTCCTTGTCATAAGTTGAATAATTTAGCTTTGCTCCATTAAGCTTTTCACTAAAGTATGCAATGGGCTTCTTCTCTTGCATCAAAACAGCTCCAATACCTACACCAGAAGCATCACATTCAATTTCAAAAGTAGAATCAAAGTTAGGTAAAGCTAAAACGGGTGTAGTAGAAAGCTTCTCTTTTAAAGCATCAAATGCTTCTTGTTGCTCGTTGCCCCAAACGAATCCCACTTCTTTCTTGATTATGCTAGTCAAGGGGGCTGCCAATGTAGAGAAATTAGGGACAAATCTCCTATAGAAGCTTGCCAATCCATGAAAACTCCTCACTTCTGTCACACTTGAAGGATTCGGCCACTCTTGGATAGCTTTCACCTTCTCTTGATCAACTTCAATTCCCTGCATACTTACAACAAAACCAAGAAAAACAACCCTATCTAGATAAAAAGAACACTTCTTAAGCTTAGCATAAAGGTTTTGCTCCCTAAGGATTTCAAGCATTTTCCTAACATGTTCAACATGTTCTTCCTCAGTTTTGCTATAAATTAGAATATCATCAAAGTAAACTACCACAAACTTACCTAAATAAGCTCTCAAAACATGGTTCATTAATCTCATGAAAGTACTAGGTGCATTAGATAAACCAAAAGGCATAACTAACCATTCATACAAACCATATTTCGTTTTGAAGGCAGTCTTCCATTCATCTCCAGGCTTCATACGAATTTGATGATAACCACTCATAAGATCAATCTTTGTGAAATATTTTGCCCCATGCAATTTTTCCAACATGTCATCAAGTCTAGGAATGGGATGTCTATACTTCACAGTAATCTTGTTCACAGCCCTACAATCAACACACATCCTCCAAGAACCATCTTTCTTGGGTACTAATAAGACTGGAACGGCACAAGGACTAAGGCTTTCGCGAACCAAGCCTTTCTCCTAAAGCTCTTCAACTTGTCTTTGCATCTCTTTTGTCTCCATAGGATTGCTCCTATATGCTGGCCGGTTTGGAATTGTAGAACCGGGTATGAAGTCAATTTGATGTTCAATCCCTCTTAATGGCGGCAAACCACTAGGAAGGTCTTCAGGAAACACATCCTCAAAATCCTGCAACAAAGACACAAAACTAGAAGGTAAAGAATCAAGAGATTCTTTACTGTCAGCAAGTAACGATTCTTTATACATAATAATGAGTACAGGCTGCCCTATATCTATCTCTCTTACTCTTGCATAAAAAGTATGTTTTGCTTTTTCTCCTTGCTTATTTTCTCTCACCAATGGGCCATTTATTTGTTTGCTTACTTTCTTTTGACTCTCGGCCTCTTTTCCCTTTCTGCACTCATTCACTTTATTATTTTCTCTTTCCCTACCCTTAGAATTACCCTTGGGTGTTGAAGAAACATCATTGGCCGAATTTGAACCCCCTTGGTTCTTGCTGGCTGAAACTTCTTTCTCCCTCTCTAGCATCCTCTTTTGATCTTCATACACCTCTTGAGGTGATAATGGTGCTGGAACAACCTTCTTTCCTTCATAAGTAAAGGTATACTTATTAGAAAAGCCATCATGTTGTGCCCTTCTATCATGCTGCCATGGTCTTCCTAATAGCAAATGTCCAGCTTGCATTGGCACTACATCACACAAAACCTCATCTTTATACCACCCAATGGAGAATGGTACCTTGACTTGCTTCAACACTTTTACTTCCCCAGCGTCATTGAACCATTGCAACTTGTAAGGATTGGGATGTTTAAAACAAGTTAACCCCAATTTATCCACCATTGTAGTACTAGCAGCATTGGTACAACTTCCACCATCAATGATAAGTGTACAAACCTTACCATTCACCAAACACCTAGAGTGGAAAAGATTCTCCCTTTGATCCAAGCCTTCTTCCTTGACTTGAATATTCAAGGCTCTTCTAGTAACAAGCATCTCTCCATGTTCAGCATTCAAGACTTGATTCTCCCAAGCCTCTTCATCATATTCGGCCCTATCACCACATTCGGCCTCCTCTTCTTCTTCATGTTCAGATTCTGATTCAATTTCCCCTTCATGGGTAGCAATCATCACCCTCTTATTCGTACATTGAGAGGCAATGTGTCCACTTCCCAAACACTTGTAGCATTTAATTTCCCTACTTGAAGTAGGTCTAGAAGGTGTTTCCTTGGCTGTTTTTGCATCCCCATCATTCGGCTTCTTGAAATTAGGTTTGTAGGAAGAATTCTTTTGGAAAGAACCCTTGTAATCCCCTTTATAGGAACCTCCACTCGAACTTGAACACTTGAAGTTTGAAAAATTTCCACTAGCTTTAGAGTAGCCAGTTTTCGAAATAGCTTTATTCTTCAATCTTCTCTCTATCTTCATGGCCTTTTGAACTAACTCTTCCATTGTGTTGAATTCATACATCTCCAATTCATTGGCTATGTTCAAATTCAATCCCCAAGAAATCGTGACATCTTCTTGTCTTCATCTTCATCAATATTTGCCCTAGCCATGATCATCTCCATCTCTTTGTGGTACTCTTCCACACTTCTTCCACCTTGAACTAGTCTTGCTAGTCGATTGTACAAATCCCGAATGTAGTGAGATGGTACAAATCGGCTTCTCATTAGTTCTTTCAAGGTTGACCATTCAGGAATAGGCCTCATACCTTTTCCTCTTCTATTAGCTTTCAATTGATCCCACCAAAAGGTAGCATACCCTTTGAACTCTACGGCTGCCAAAACTGATTTCTTCTCTTCTATGTAGTTATGGCATTCGAAAATCTGCTCAACTTTTCTCTCCCATTCTATGAACTCTTCTGCATTGTTCTTCCCTTCAAAGGAAGGAATCTTCATCTTGATGGAAGTAAGGTTACCATCAGTGGTAGGTTGATTTCCACCTTCATCTTCATCTTCTACCCTTTCGGCTGCTTCTAGGGCTTCAAGATTTCCTTGCCCTTCTCTCCTAAGCACTCTTCTAGCTCGCATTATGGGATTTGGATGTGCGGCTGGCTGCCCTTGTTGCATTTGTTGTACTTGTCGTACTGCATTCTCTTGCAATCTAGTATCCATCATCTCCATTCGACCAAGCATTGCTACCAAAGTCTCATTAAGCCTAGCCAAGCTTTCGGCCATAGCTCCTTCTTTGCTAGTCTCTTCTCCTTTTCCAGCCATGTTAACAAACAAACAAACTCAAAGAAACAAGATTAGTAATAATCGAAATTCACTCAAGTGTTTAGAATTACTTCACTTTTCTTGTCTTCCTTGATTGCACTTCATAACCAAGCTCACCAACCAACAATTGTCAAGTCGTTCAAGAAACTAGAACCTAAATCCTAGAACTAGATAGAAAACAAGACAAGTATCCGAAGGCAATGCAAGGTAATTTGCACTACACGATATAAAACCAAGTATCGACACAAGCAAATGATACTTAGCAATGTAATGGAATTAAAAGCTAGATAAAGAAATTAGAAACAATGAAGCCAATAAACAAGACAAATTTGGATATAATGAATCAAAAACAACCCACACTTGGCAAGCTGCTTTATGGACCTAATCAATTCTACCCAAAAAGCTAGCTTTTAGACTCTAATTCCCACCTAAAACACTCAAATAATATGAATATTAAGGTCTGATTTTCGAATTCCAAAAGCCCCTCAAAAGGTGGAATTTTTCGCCCAAAAATTTTATTACTTCTCACCTACCTAGATCTGATCCTCAGCACCCAAATAGCAAGAATATCAAACAATTTTTGTTGAGGTGGTTTTGTACTCTTTTTTTTTTTCCTTCCTCTCACTATCCCCTTGATTCGGGACTTAATTTACTCCCAAGAGCTTTTCGAAATCTGGACTTAATTCGCAACCCCAAATTCACTCAAAATCAAATCGAAATCAAACTTGAACAAAAAACTCTAGCTTTTGCTTTCTTTCAAGAACCCTAATCTTGGTTTCGAATCCAATTCAGATGCAAGGCTTAGGTTTCAAAATTCAATCAGACTCCTTTTCCTAGGTTTCGAATTACTCTTTGAACAATCTTTAGACTTTTTGAATTTTGATATATGACTCTTTTTCGAAAATTAAAGACTAGACTCTCTAAGAACCCTAAATCACAGAAATTTAAAAGACCTAAATTAACAAACCCAAGAAAGACAAAGTAGATAAAAATTACCTTGTAGCAAGGCTCTGATACCAAATGACGCGGACCCTTAGCAACGATGGCAGCAAACCCAACGTATAACAATGGTAGAGAACTCCTTGAAACTTGATAATCACCTCCTAAGGAACCCAACGCCTATAAAGAGACGCGAACTCACTATGATTGAAGGATTTAGTTGGTAAGAAGAAGGAAAACGCCACAACTCTTGTTGATAAGTAAACCTAATTCTTGATGCAAAGAAAGAATTAAAGAATCCACTCTAATCTCTCTCACACGAAAATTCACAAGAAGAACTTGTAGAAGAATTCGAAAAATTTTTATTAATTGTTGTATGTCAAATTTGGCCTAATAGTGCCCTTAAATAAGGGTTACAAAATTCCTAATTGCATATGTAAAATTAAGACTAAAACATTCCTAATTGCATAAGGAAAACATTCCTAATTGCATAAGGAAAAACATTCCTAATTGCATAAGGAAAACATTCCTAATTGCATAAGGAAAAACATTCCTAATTGCATAAGGAAAACATAAAGTAATCCTAATCCAATAAGGAAAATATAAAGTAATCCTAATCCAATAAGGAAAATATAAAGTAATCCTAATCCAATAAGGAAAATATAAAGTAATCCTAATCCATTAAGGATAATATAAAGTATGGAAACAACCAAACTAATCCCTTCAATATAAGAAACGCCCCACACTATTTGGGCTGTCCATGGGCCTTAAATTACTTCCCAAGGCTTTATATGAACCCCCATGGACCTTTCTTTAGCTAGCCTTTAGCTTCCACACTAAGCATCATAATCAGCTTTGGTGTGCCTTCTTTAAGCTCTATCTCCATCTTCTTAAATGATAATTCTTGAAGCTCTTTGGAAATCTCTTCTTGAATATGCAAAGCCATACTAGCTTGATATCTCTTTGCCTTGCTCCTAGTGATTGGTCCACTTGCTAGCTTCAAGGGATCCTTTCTTGCATCATGAAGTCTAATGCTGGAACAATTCAATTAGGGACTTAGGTGAATTAGAAATATAACCTAAGATCATTTCAATTGTAACAAGATTATTTGAAAGAGGTTTGAATGCGAGAGCTTATTTCCTTGATTCGATTAATTAAGTTGCTTGAGATCTAATCTTTGAAATTAAATTGGTTGAGAGGAATAACTGTTCATACATATAAGTTAGTAGAGAAGTGAAAACCCTAGACCTTTCTTTTAAGTGAATCAATATATCAGCTCAGTTTACTTCTATTGTTTTAAACTCCAATCAATCTGTCTTCATTAGTTGTTAGCAATTTAAATTTATTATAATTTGTTATTTGTAATCTAATAATCAATTAGCTTATCTAGCTTCCTTGTGAGACGACCTTGAGGTGTTCACCAAGATACTACAGCAGCGTCGTATACTTGCGAGTGTAGTTCTAGTAGTGTTAATTAGAGCGCAACAAGTTTTTGGTACCGTTGTCGGGGATGCTAATTGGCGAAATTTTTTATTAGGCATAAATATTTTATATTATTTCTCATTGTTTACTTTTGATTTTATTTGTCTTTTGCTTTTAATAATTCCTTTTTTCCAAAAATTTTATTTATGCAAGGCAGGAGATCACTCGCAGGAGAGCTATACCCAGTTATTCCAGAAATTCAGAGAGTGAAAAGGAGCAGAGAAGAGTTTGAACTGTACACCATATTTGATACAGAGGAGGACACTTCTGATTTTGAGTCGGATACTGCACAATCTACCAATATGGGAGAATAAAGGCAAAGAACTATGAGTGATTTTGCTAGACCTGTCATTGGAACTTCCACATCTTGTATAAGATTGACGGATGCAGCTAGAAATTATGAATTGAAGAACATACATTACAGCATGCTGCCATCATTCTATGGAGTTCCAAATGAAGATCCTTTGAACTTCATTCGGCATTTCTATTCCACCCTCAACACATTTTCATTTAGAGGATTAACAGAAGACCAGTTGAGGATGAGGTGTTTTCCTTATACATTGAAGGATAGGGCAAAGAGCTAGCTTATGATGTTGCCTGAAAATTCTTTGGCAACTTGGGAGCAAGTTTATAACATGTTTATGGGCAAGTTTTATTCACATCAGAAGACAACTTAATTATGAGGGAAAATAGCTACATTCTCTCAATTTGAAGGAGAGCCATTTCATGAGGCTTGGGACAGGTTTAAGATGTTATTGATCCAGTGTCCACACCATCACTACCCACTTCAGCTTCTGAATCAATTTCTCTGCGATGGTCTAACCTAGCAATTTTAGAACACTGTTGATATCGCAGTTGGGGGAGCTATGGGAGAAAAGACAGCTGATGAAACTTATGAAAATTTTGAAATATTGGGAGCTAATTCTTAACAGAAAAGTGTAAGAGGAAGAAGTAAAGGGGTGAATCAATTGGAAGCCAACAGTGAGATGGTCAATCAGATAGCTAAATTGACAAGGCAAGTGCAGATGCTGAACATGAAGAACAATACTTCTTCATCCACTCAAGAAGTGTGTGGAATTTGTGGAACTTTTGGGCATGGAGCAAATATATGCCCCTCCGCATATAAGCTTATGGAAATGAAGCTGAGCAAGTCAATGCTTTGGGGGGATATCAACCAAGGGCCTGGAATGATCCTTACTCGAATACTTACAATCCTGGTTGGCGGAATCATCCAAAATTTTCCTGGGCAACAAATAATTCTCAACAACCTTTCCATTTGCTCCAGAGACAAAACCAACCGCAGGGTCAATCTTCAAATCAAGGACAGCCTAAGAGAGAGAGTTTGGAGGATAGTTTACAGGCCTTTATCCAAGTCAGTGCTAAGAATCAACAGATGACTAACAAGAGGCTGGATTCATTAGAAGCATCTTTTAAGAAAGTAGAGACTCAAGTGGGACAACTTGCACAACAGATGCAGATTCAACAAAAAGGGAAATTTTCTAGTCAACCTGAGCAAGCACAATCAGTGACTATTCTTAGAAGTGGCAAGGTAATAAGCAATAATGTTGAAAATAATTCTGTGAATGTAGGTGATCAAGAGAATAAAAAGGAAGGAGAACCAGAGAACAAAGGTGCTGGAGAAAGATCAATGGAGAAATCCCCTTCAGCAGATTTACACAAGGCAAGTAATCCTTACCGGCCACCTATACCATTCCCCAGCAGGTTGAAGAATGATAAAAAAGATAAGCAATTTTCAGACATCTTCAACATGCTGTCCAAGGTAAGTATTAACTTACCCTTACTTGAAGCAATAAAGAACATGCCAGCTTATGCCAAATTCTTCAAGGAACTAAATACTAAGAAAAAGAGGTATGAGCCAAATGAAAAGGTGATAGTGTCAGAGGTAGCTAGTGCTGTTTTGCAGCATAAACTACCTCCCAAGCTAAAGGATCCTGGTAGTTTCATAATTCAAATTACTATGGGTAATGGAAAGGGGACTGATGGCATGTGTGATTTAGGAGCCAGTGTAAATTTGATGCCTTATTCTGTGTATCTTGAATTAGAACTTGGGGAACTTAAACCTACCAAAATGGTGTTGCAATTAGCTGACAGATCTCTTAGATTCCCGAAAGGGGTTATAGAAGATGTGTTAGTTAAGGTTGGTGGGTTGATAGTGCGTGTGGATTTCATAGTTCTTGACATGGAAAGAAGTAACTCTACACCATCCGCACACACTATTCTACTGGGTAGGCCTTTTATGGCTACTACCAACACCTTGATAGATGTTAAAAATGGTAAATTGTCAATGACTGTCTTGGGACAAACAGTTGAATTTTCTATTTTTAACACTTCTCCCATTCCTACAACTGCATTATATGAGGATTGCTCTTTAATTGATTGTATTGATGCAGTTGTTTCATATGTTTTCTTGTAGACAGGTTCCTCGGATAAATTGGAGCTGCCATTGACCTTAGATGGTGGTTTGGATATTTTTGATTCAGAAATAGCCAGTTGCCTTGAGGCATTAGAGAGTGCTGAAATAGAGGAACTTAAGGAGGACCCAATATGTGAACTTCCCTCCATCCAAAAAGAAGAGAGGAATCCTTCACTTGAGTTAGAGCTGAAAGAGTTACCAAAAATCTGAAATATGTGTTTTTAGGAGATCATAACACCTTACCTGTGATAATATCTAGCGAACTTAGTGAAGGGGAGGAGATGAGGTTGGTGAGTGAGCTAAAAAGATTGAAAAGAGCAATAGGATGGGGATTGAGTGACATCAAAGGTATTAGCCCTTCAATGTGCATGCATAGAATCACCTGAGAAGAGGGAGCTAAACCTGTGAGGGAGACCCAAAGGCGCCTTAACCCAAACATGAGTGAAGTGGTTAAGAAAGAAGTGCTCAAATTGCTTAATGAAGGAGTGATATATCCAATAGCTAATAGTGAGTGGGTGAGCCCAGTACATGTAGTGCCTAAGAAATCTGGAATCACTGTGGTGAAAAATGAAAAATAATGAATTGGTTCCTACTAGGACTACTACTGGGTGGAGAATGTGTATCGATTATAGGAAGTTGAACAATGCCATAAAGAAAGACCATTTCTCTCTTCCTTTTATTGATCAGAAGTTGGATAAACTTTCTGGACACTCACATTATTGCTTTTTGGATGGACTTTCAGGTTATTATCAGGTGCTGATATCGCCAGAGGATCAATCCAAGACAACTTTTACTTGCCTTTTTGGGACTTATGCATTTCGGCACATGCCCTTTGGCTTGAGCAATGCGCCTGCAACTTTTCAGAGATGCATGATGTCTATCTTCACAGACATGATAAATGATTTTATTGAGGTATTTATGGATGACTTTTCTGTTTTTGGTAGTTCTTTTGATAATTGCCTCAATAAACTTGTTCTTGTGCTTGAGAGATGCATTGAATGTAACCTCACTTTAAGTTGGGAAAAGAGTCATTTCATGGTTACTCAGGGCATTGTATTAGGTCATGTTGTGTCAAGTAAAGGGATTGAGGTGGATAAGGCTAAGGTAGAATTGATTGCTAAGTTACCCCCACCTACCTTTGTTAAGGGAATAAGAAGTTTTTTAGGGCATGCAGGTTTTTACCGGAGGTTTATTAAGGATTTTCTAAAATAAGCCAACCATTGTGTCATTTGATGGGGAAAGATGTTCCATTTGAGTTTACTGCACATGCATGCAAGCCTTTAATTCCCTTAAGGAAAAACTGACTAGCGCATCGGTAATAGTAGCTCCTATTTGATCTTTACCTTTCAAAATTATGTGTGATGCCTCTAATCATGCAGTAGGTTCGGTTCTTGGGCAAAGGGTTGAGAATTTTTTGAGAGTGATATATTATGCTAGCTTGACCCTGAATAGTGCGCAAATGAATTACACAACAACTGAAAAGGAAATGTTAGCGGTTGTTTTTGCTTTAGATAAGTTTAGAGCATATTTAATTGGGTCGAAAGTTATTGTGCATTCTGATCATGCAGCTCTAAAATATCTTTTGACAAAACAACATGCTAAACCGCACTTAATTAGATGGGTGTTATTATTGCAAGAATTTGATTTCCAAATCAAGGATACTAAGGGGAGTGAAAATGTTGTAGCTGATCATTTATCTAGATTACCCTTCTTTGATGAAAATCTTGAATTTGATAGCATTCATAAAAATTTAGAAGCATTTCCTGATGAGCAGCTGTTTATGGTAATGAATGCACCTTGGTTTGCAAATATTGCTAACTATCTTGCTTGTGGTATTTTGCATTCTAACATGTCATTTCAGGAAAAGAAAAGGTTTTTGCACGTGAGTAAATTTTATTTTTGGGATGAACCTTACCTATTCCGGATATGCAAAGATGAGATAGTTTGCAGGTGTGTATCTGAGGAAGAACAACTAAGTGTTCTTCAATTTTGTCATGACCTTCCCCGTGGTGGTCATTTTGGAGGGAGGAAGACTGCAGAAAAGGTGCTTCAAAGTAGTTTTTACTGGCCTACTCTATTCAAAGATGCTCAAGAGTATTGTAAGCATTGTGACCGCTGTCAAAGAGTGGGTAACATTGGGAGGAGGAATGAAATGCCCCTTCAATCTTATATTGTTGTTGAACTGTTTGATGTGTGGGGAATAGACTTTATGGGTCCTTTTCCCAAGTCATTTGGTTATGAATATATTTTAGTTGCTATTGATTATGTTTCAAATTGGGTGGAGGCAATCCCCACCCGTACTAATGATGCTAATGTGGTTGTTAAATTTGTGAAGGAAAATATTCTTAGCGGATTTGGCATGCCAAGAGTGATAGTCAGTGATGGGGGAAGTCATTTTTGCAACAAACATTTTGAGAAATTAATGCACAAATCTGGTGTGAAACACAAAGTGGCGACCCCATACCATCCACAAACTTTTGGACAAGTTGAAACATCCAACAAGCAAATAAATGGAATTCTGGAGAAAACAGTCAACTTATCAAGGAAGGATTGGGCGAGTAGATTGCATAATGCATTATGGGCATATCGGACTGCTTTCAAGACTCCTTTGGGTATGAGTCCATACCGATTGGTTTTTGGTTAGGTGTGTCATTTACCAGTGGAGTTGGAGCACAAAGCGTATTGGGCAATCAAAACTCTGAATTTAGACTTGGACAAGGCAAAGAGAGAGCGTTTTCTGCAAATTTTAGAGTTAGATGAGCTGAGGAATGAGGCATATGAGAGTTCGAGGATTTATAAGGATCGCACTAAAGCACTTCATGATAGAATTATAGTGTGAAAGACATTGAGCCCAGGTATGAATGTTTTGCTTTTTAATTCTCATCTCCGTCTATTTCCAGGAAAACTCAAGTCTCGATGGAGTGGTCCTTTCGAGATAACTCAAGTATATCCTTCCGGTGCCATAGAATTGCTTAACTCTTGAACAAATGAAAATTTTAAAGTAAATGGACAGAGAGTTAAACCATATAATGTAGGATTCCAAGAAGTAAGGATCATCGATAGCACTTTGATCTACGATCCTTAAGTCTTGCACTAATGTCCAGCTATATGACATTAAAGAAGCGCTAAATGGGAGGCAACCCATTGGTTTGCATTTTTTTTCATAGTTTTAATTTTATATTCAACAATTTTGATTTTATGTTTGGTTTAAATAAATGGAATGGGTGCTTTGATCGGTTTTTATTTTTCTAATGTGTTTTAGGGTTAATCAAAGAAGAGGATTGCATTTCTTTGAGATTTGGTGATATAAAATATATATATAAAAGAGTTAAATGGCAGTGAGTGACACAGCCACTTGACACGGCCAAGCCACTGGCCATGTCAAGCCAACCCTAAAGACACCATTTTACACAGCCCCTGACACGGCCAACAAGCTTGGCCGTGTCACATGGGACACGACCAAGCTTCACCCAAGATCCCTTCTCTTTGTTGTCGCAATCCTTTGTTCACAGTGTCAAACACACCCATGGGACACGGCCAAGTCACTGGCCGTGTCCCTCCAAACACATCAGACACGGCCAAGCTCACCCAAGCTAGGCCTTGTCCCTTCAATTTTAAACTTTAAAAACATGGTTTTAGCACTTTTCGTTCATTCCAATCCCTAGTTTTCTTTTTGGTTTCCTTTCTCTCTGTCGACTTCTCTCTCACAAAACCTCCATTGTTGTTCTTTCAAAGCTTCCAAACTCCCATCAATTCTCAATTTCCTTCACCAAAACTGAAATTAATACGTTCAATCTTCTTGTTCTCTCATAAAAAATCAATTTAATCGGTTTAAGTTTCAAATTTTTTTCAGATCTTTCAATATGCCAAGAACGAAGATGGTGTCCCACCATAAGAGGAAGCGGCCTCCAACTGCCACTGCATCTTCATCTTCATCTTCTTCATCTTAAAGAGAGCTACTCTTTTGGATAGGGGTTTCTTTACGACAAGGTATGTCAGCGATAAATCCCTTAATGCTCTTCATATTAGGGATAATTTTTATAGTTATGTTCAAAATCTTGGGTGGGAGAACCTAGTCTCCTTTCGACCTTTGCAATTTCAAGAGCTTACTTTGGAATTTTTAACATCTCTTAAGGTTGAAAGAGATGAAGAAAATTTTTTCTCTAAGTTGAATTTTAAATTGCTTGGGAAATCATTTGTGGTTAGTATTGAGCAATTGAATGTTATATTTTGTTTCCATCAACACGGTGAAAGGACTGTACCTAAGGATTTTAAACAACAATTTGCTTGGGGAGCATTGGGCTTGGGAACTTATGTGGCCAAATCGGCCAAGGCAACTAAATTGAGTAATCCCGCTCTTAGGTATTTGCATCGCTTTATGTCATGTGGGTTCTTTGCTCGGAAGGAAAGCCCAGGGGTAGTGGAACTTAGTGAGCTCTTTTTCTTAGATTGTGTGTGTAATGCAATACCTATTATTACCGGCTATTGGTTGGCCGATGTTTTTGATAGTGTGGAAAATAAAAAGAAGGGGGCTATTTGCATTGGAGGATTGGTTACCACATTGGCAATAACCCTTCTTGATGATTTTGACTCGAGTACCTGTCGTATGACTAAAATTACGGGTAATGATTCATTGGATTTGGCCACACTTGAGAAGATGCATATGGTGGTGAACATGGGAGGAGCCTATGTGATGGCTTCAGCTGAGCCAGAAGTACCGGGGGGCAGACAAAAGAGAACATGAGTCCAGGAGGAGTCTGACTCGGATTCTCTTGATTTGGATGAAGATGCTCCGATCCCGAATAATTAGGAGATACTTAATAGGATAGAGGCACTGGAGAGTAAGGTCGATTGTAACCATGCTGCGATCTTGCAATAGTTGGACCAAATCAATAGCAACCTTTCTAAGATTCTGAGTCTCCATCCCTCGGCTGCTTCATCATCACATCCTCCTTCACTGTAGATCACATTGGCTCTAATCTTTTGAGAGAGTTCCTTCATTTCTTGTGTTTAGTTATAGCATATTTGTGTTGTTATTTTTCATTTTTGTTTTTAATGTTAACATTTTATATTTTGGATATTTTATTTTTATATATTGTATTTTGTTTTTGAACATTTGCTGTTTGTGATGAAAAGGTAGAGTTTGCTTCACAGAGGAACGGTGGAAAACAGGTTGTACCTTCACTCTTTTTCTTTATTATCCTTGTTTCCATTGAGGACAATATAATTTATAAGTGTGGGGTAATCTTTAAGCTTTCCTTTAATTCTTGTTTTGTTAGTTTTTGTGTGTTATATTGTGCTTTGTGCATGGCATAATTATTGAAAACTTATTGACTTTTCTGTGATTCTAGCTTTATATTTGAGACTTTAGTATCAGCATAGAGATTAGCATTTGAATTCATTCAGGATCAATTTTCACATTCTGCAATTCATGACATATAAATCTTTGAGAACCCACCCTTTGTGAGTTTTGAGCCTCATAGATTGAATATTATTGTCAATTGATTTTCTTTACTTAAGTGTGCACCTCCATGATTTTGCATCTCTAGAGCTTGCTTTTGAATACTAATTGAACTCACATTATGATTTAATCTCAAGTTTTAAAATGATGAAGGCAAATTAGGTTATCCCTTTAGCTTAAAAAGACTTCCCTTAATTATGAATTCCTTAGTGAGCCAAGTTGAGCCTTTGACTTTTTCTTGATTGATCAACACAATTCACAACTCAACATTTTCTTATTATCATCATACATGCATTAAGAAATGGAGTTCTTATGATATGACAATAGGGTGGTCTAATTCATAAGTGTGGGGTAAGCAATTAAAAAAAACAAAAAATAGTATTGCTTTAGTAAGATTTTGGGCTGAAATGCATACTTTGCACATTGTATTTGCTAAGAGTCTGTTATTCTTTTCCTCTACATTTTAAGCTAGATGTTCCATGCAATTTTAAGCTAGATGTTCCATGCAATTTTATATTTTATATATATATAAAAAATATAAAAGAAAAAAATAATATAAAAGAAAATAAAAGAGAAGATATGATATATACAAAATTCATATATTTTCTAGCATTAGTCATCAAAGAGGAATGTCAACTCATGTACCTTTCTTTAAGTATGCAAGTATGTGAGATTATCAAGGGTTGGTGAATATGTCATTTGAGGGAGTTACAAGTTTCTTAGCAAGAGTATTGTCTAATTTAGATACTCCATTTCTTGATGTTTCAACTTAAATGTCTTTTCTCACACCTCCACCTTAGCCCCATTACATCCAAATATAAGACCTTCGGATTATTTCTTGAGAAAATCAGTGAGAGAGATTGGATAATTAAGCAAGTTTATGGCAGTATGCAGTCATGAGTGATTTGAGTGAATTAACCTTTGAAATCGAGTGAAACACTTAGATGAGAGATGAGATTTGTTATGTCTGGATTAATGAATGAGTTAAGAAAATCTTGATTGAAGTAAATTGCAATTATTTATGGCTGAGTCTTAAAGGATTTCATCTTATATACTGGAATTATAGTTAAGGTTGTTTGAGTTTTTAATTTATGCCATGTGAATTTGCTTGAGGACAAGCAAAGTTTTAAGTGTGGGGTAGTTGTTTTATTAGTTTTTGTTATAGAATTGTGTCTTATTTATTATGATGATTATTGTTTTTTTTATGTATTTTGGTAGTTTTAATCTATTTATTTAGTGTTTTCATCAATTTTGGTAGTTTTAATTTATTTCAGTGTTTATGTCATTTTTGTCCTAGTTTTTAGTGTGGTGTTTATGTGTTGTTGGTTAATGTTTATTTGATTCTTCTTTAAAGTTTGTTTAAGTGTTTGCTTTAGGTTAATATGCAAGGTATTTCATTGGAAGAAAGAATAGCATGAAGCATGTCTCACCTTAAAGGCAAAACCAAGGAACCAAGAGAGGAAGAAAAAAACTTTGGCAGTAACTGACACACTCAGGTGACACGGCCAGGAGCTTGGCTGTGTCCCACACTTAGCCAAGGAAGAAGCCAAAGAAAGAAGAGCAAAGAACGAAGAGAGCAGTAGGTGACACACTCAGGTGACACGGCTAAGCCACTGGCCGTGTCACATGACACGGCCAGGAGCATGGCCGTGTCACACTCCATTCCAAAGAAGTATATATGAAGCAGAAGTAGACACATTCAGTGACACGGCCAGGAGCTTGGCCGTGTCACTCCATGGACTAAAGGAAGAAAGAAAATGCGGATTTTTGGAGCAAGGTTTCGTATAAATAAGAGAATTAGGTTTTTTTTTAAAAAGAGAGATTTGATCAGCCGTCAAACTGAAACTTAAGGTTTCCATTTTGTTTTCTTTTGGATTTTTTATTACACTTTGATGCAAACAGTCTAGATTAAATTTGTCTTTGCCATTGCAATATTCTTCTAGCAAAGATCTTATCAAGAGATTCTTCAGAAGCTAAAGGGAGTTTGTAATTTGGTTTTGTTCTCAAACTTTATCTCTTAAATTTCTTTGGAATTGTATTCATGAATTCTATTATGTCTAACTTGATTTCTTTGAATTTTAATGAGATGAATATGTTTGATAGCATTATTATGAACTAATTTGATCTAGTCTAGGGTTTGTATGGATCTACTATGATTGTATTATTGCTTTTAACTGAATTATTTCTTTAGCCTTGATTGAATGGATTACTGTTAATATATAATTGATTGGCCACCAATTATGTGTTTGAGGTATTAGATGAAGGATTGAGAGATGAAGTCTAATGCTAGAACAATTCAATTAGGGACTTAGGTGAATTAGAAATATAACCTAAGAAAATGATCATTTAAATTGTAACAAGATTTTTTGAAAGAAGTTTAAATGCAAGAGCTTATTTCCTTGATTCGATTAATTAAGTTGCTTGAGTTCTAATCTTTGAAATTAAATTGGTTGAGAGGAATAACCTTTCATACATATAAGTTAGTAGAGAAGTGCAAACCCTAGACCTTTCTGTTAAGTGAATCAATATATCAGCTCAGTTTACTTTTATTGTTTTAAACTCCAATCAATCTGTCTTCATTAGTTGTTAGCAATTTAAATTTATTATAATTTGTTATTTGCAATCTGATAATCAATTAGCTTATCTAGCTTCCTTGTGAGATGACCTTGAGGTGTTCACCAAGATACCACAGCAGCCTCGTATACTTGCGAGTGTAGTTCTAGTAGTGTTAATTAGAGCGCAATAGTCTCCCACTTTGTCCCCCACTTCGTGCAAAAGAAATCAATTGTTTCAGGTGTGACACGGCCAAGCCAAGAGTAGCTTGGCCATGTCTCTTGTTTTCTCTTAGGACACGACAAAGCTTTCTGGCCTTGTCCTTTACTGCTTCCTTTCTTTCTTCTTTCTTTTCTTTCTTTCATTTGGTCTCAAGGGGTGACACTGCCAAGCTGACACAGCCACTAGCTTGGCCATGTCATGTGGGTGTGTCCACTACTGTCTCTTTTCTTTCCTTCTTTGCTTGCTCCCTTGTTCTTTGGGATGAAATGGGACACGGCCAAGCTTGCTGGCCGTGTCATGTGACGCGACCAGTGGCTTGGCTGTGTCACTGAGTGTGTCTCTTCCTGCTTCTTCATTTTTTCTCTTCTTTTCTTGGTTTCTTTGATTTTGCTCCTTGGATGAGACACGGCTAGAGGTTTAGCCGTGTCTCATGGCCGTGTCATGCTTTGCCCTCTTCATTCTTTGAGGGACACAGCCAAGCTTGATTTGGCTTGGCCATGTCTTGCTTGGTTCATGCTTTTCCTGCACTGTTTTGATCTTCCAAGGGTGTTTTTGCACTTAAACCTAAAACAAACACTTTAAACAAACTTAAAACAAAAATCAATCAAATCATTAACTAAAAACACATAAAAATCACACTAAAAACTAGTACAAAAATGATCTAAACAAGTTCCTAAAAAGCACTTAAATGCTTAGTGCTAAGTGATTGACAGGAATTTTGGGATTGTTGATCATGCTACATTGCTTGCTTCACTCTTGAAGTACTCTTAACCGAAATGAACAAACTCACTCTCCCAAATGTCATGCCTTTCCCTTAGCCCCGTTACAACCAAATAAAAGACCTTATGATTGATGCTTGATTGTGATTAGGTGGTGGAGATTTGATTGATAAGCAAGCCTATAGTCCTAATCTTTCATTGAATGTCGAGAGCTTAAACACTACCCAATTAAACACTTAAGAGGTTTTGTGAGGGAGCGACAATTTTTGGTATGCATAGATTGACCATTAAGTTGCTTGAGTACCGATTATTCTTGATTCGATTATGATTGTGGATTTAATAAGATGGGAGTCTTAATGCATCCTTATAACTCTTGAACTTGACAATATTTATATTGTTTTATTTGTTTTCATTTTAACTTTGCTTAGGGACAAGCAAATGATTAAGTGTGGGGTAATTGTTTAGATCAATTTTGTATATATTTCTTACGATGTTTTTGTTGATTTTAAGTTAATTTTCATGTTAATTTGTACTTAAGTTTGTTTAAAGTTGCTGATTTAGGTTGAAGTACATTTGATGGAGCTTTTTAATCAAAATTTTGGTGGACTTGTTGGAGAAAAACATGTGACACAGCCAAGCTAGACATGGCTTAGCCGTGTCTCTCATCAAAAGAAGAAGAAATCAAAGACAAGACAGGACACGGCTAGGATTAACCAAGCTTGGTTGTGTCCCTCAAGCAAAGATGGACACAAGCAGACACGGCCAAGCCACTGGCCGTGTCTCACCAAAGGAACAAAAGGCAAAGAAAGAAAAGAAAGAAGCAGAGAGTGATACCATCAAGAGACACGGCCAAGCCACTGGCCGTGTCACATAACACGGCCAGGAGCTTAGTCGTGTCACCCCTTGGACATAAAGAAAAGAACAAGTAGCAAGGGACATGGCCAGAAGCTTGGCCGTGTCCCAAGAAAGAAAAGAAAAACCAAGAGACACGGCCAACAAGCTTGGCCGTGTCACCCTAGATCAATTGGTATGCTTGCATGAGGTATGGATTAGTGTGTATTAGTGGGGAACAAAAAGGATAAAAGGGAGTGAAAGGTGGAAGGAATTATGGAAGAAATATAAAACAAATTGGAAAGTGGGAGACAAAGAGTGATGGGGTGTCTTAAAAAATTAAAATGGAAGAGCATGGAGGGAATAGGAAATGTATTGAATATATTGATTGGACATTCTCTACACATATCATCTTCTTCTTCCTTGGTTCTTGCTTGAGAGAGCAAGACACCATTCTCACCATATTCATTCACCGTTTTCCTTTCACACACCAAGAGCAAAGACAATCGTTGGAAGTGATGTGAGTAGCTAGTTCTTGAGGATTAGGGTTTTAAGAGGCTTGATTGGAGAGTTGTGAACTTGATAGAGCTATCATCCATCCTTCAAGAAGAGAGCCATTTGTTTAAGAGAGCTTGGAAGTTCATCATCACACATCAAAGAGGGAGCTACGAATGAGACAAGGAGTATGATTCTTAGCATCTCCAAAAGGGGTTTTTCAAACTCTTTCTTTTAATCCATTTCTTTTGTATTGTTGTTGTATTAAGAATATTGATATTGCAATGAATAACTTTGATTTGGTTTATATTGAAATGAGCATTTGTTTAAAGAATATGATGAGCTAATTTACTCATGCTTTGGGTTGCAGTATATTTGATTAAATGATTTGATTTGTTGATTCCATTGATATACCTTGTTATTGGTTGATTGTATTGAAATTAAAGGTAAATTGATAGATTGGCCACCTATTGATTACTCAATATTGAATGACGGACCGAGAGGAGAAGTTTAATATCGGAACTATGCAATTGACCACCCTAAGAATGAATTAGAAATATAAGTTCTAGGGTTTATTAATTTGCTAATGTAAAATAATTGGTTGTTGTTAATTCATAAATGTGAAAACTATTGAATTGATAATTGACTAATAAACCTTAAGGAACAAATGAAGGTACAAGGTTATATTGATGGATAATTTGATAATTAAACATTTGATTAAATGGATGTACAACCCTAGGCATCACTTCCATAATTGAATTTATCTTGCACAAAATCACTCATTTTCATTTCTAAGGTTAATTACAATTCACCAATCCAATCACACACTCAAGTTTATTATTTCATGTTAATCGAACTATTACATGCAATTCCTTCCTTGTGAGACGACCTTAGGGCGATCACCGTTACTATAATAGCCTCAGTTAGCTCAGCTCTATAACCCAAATTATCCTTAGGACGAGAACCTAAAATCTCTTTTAAGTCTAGAACTTAGCTCGGGTCCAGAAACCAAATTATACTTAGGTCCAGAATCTAAAATCTCTTTTAAGTCAGAACTTAGCCCGGGTTCAGAACCCAAATTATCCTTAGGTCCAGAACCTAAAATCTTATTTAAGTCTAGAACTTAGCTCGGGTTCAGAACCCAAATTATCCTTAGGTCCATAACCTAAAATTTCTTTTAAGTCCAGAACTTAGCCCAGGTCCAGAACCCAAATTATCCATAGGTCCATAACCTAAAATCTCTTTAAGTCCAGAACTTAGCTCGGGTTCAGAACCCAAATTCTCTTTAGGTCCATAACCTAAAATCTCTTTTAAGTCCAGAACTTAGCTCGGGTCCAATACCCAAATTGTCCTTAGGTAAAGAACCTAAAATCTCTTTTAAGTACAGAACTTAGCTTGGGTCAGAAACCCAAATTATCCTTAGGTCCAGAACCTAAAATCTCTTTTAAGTCAGAACTTGGCTCGGGTCCAGAACCCAAATTATCCTTACGTCCAGAACCTAAAATTTCTTTTAAGTCCAGAACTTAGCGCGGGTCCAGAACCCAAACTATCCTTAGGTCCAGAACCTAAAATCTCTTTTAAGTCCATAACTTAGTTCGGGTCCAAAACCCAAATTATCCTTAGGTCCAGAACTTAAAATCTCTTTTAAGTCTAGAACTTAGCTCCGCTCCAGAACCCAAATTACCCTTAGGTCCATAACGTAAAATCTATTTTAAGTCCAGAACTTAGCTCGGGTCTAGAACCCAAATTATCCTTTGGTCCAGAACCTAAAATCTCTTTTAAGTCTAGAACTTAGCTCCGGTCCAATGCCCAAATTATCCTTTGGACCATAACCTAAAATCTCTTTTAAGTCTAGAACGTAGCTCGTGTCCAAAACCCAAATTATCCTTTGGTCCAGAACATAAAATCTCTTTTAAGTACAGAACTTAGCGCAGGTCCAGAACCCAACTTATCCATAGGTCCAGAACCTAAAATCTCTTTTAAGTCCAAAATTTAGGCCGGGTCCAGAACCCAAATTATCCTTAGGTCCAGAACCTAAAATTTCTTTTATGTCCAAAACTTAGCGCAGGTCCAGAACCCAAATTAAACTTAGGTCCAGAACCTAAAATCTCTTTTATGTCTAGAACTTAGCTCGGGTCCGCAACCCAAATTATCCTTATATCCAGAACATAAAATCTCATTTAAGTCTAGAACTTAGCTTGGGTTCAGAATCCAAATTATCCTTAGGTCCATAACCTAAAATTTCTTTTAAGTCCAGAACTTAGCCCAGTTCCAGAACCCAAATTATCCATAGGTCCATAACCTAAAATCTCTTTAAGTCCAGAACTTAGCTCGGGTTCAGAACCCAAATTCTCTTTAGGTCCATAACCTAAAATCTCTTTTAAGTCCAGAACTTAGCCCGGGTCCAAAACCCAAATTGTCCTTAGGTAAAGAACCTAAAATCTCTTTTAAGTACAGAACTTAGCTTGGGTCCAGAACCAAAATTATCCTTAGGTCCAGAACCTAAAATCTCTTTTAAGTCAGAACTTGGCTCGGGTCCAGAACCCAAATTATCCTTACGTCCAGAACCTAAAATTTCTTTTAAGTCCAGAACTTAGCGCGGGTCCAGAACCCAAACTATCCTTAGGTCCAGAACCTAAAATCTCTTTTAAGTACATAACTTAGTTCGGGTCCAGAACCCAAATTATCCTTAGGTCCAGAACTTAAAATCTCTTTTAAGTCTAGAACTTAGCTCCGCTCCAGAACCCAAATTACCCTTAGGTCCATAACCTAAAATCTATTTTAAGTCCAGAACTTAGCTCGGGTCTAGAACCCAAATTATCCTTTGGTCCAGAACCTAAAATCTCTTTTATGTCTAGAGCTTAGCTCCTATCCAAGGCCCAAATTATCCTTGGGACCATAACCTAAAATCTCTTTTAAGTCCAGAACTTAGCTCGTTTTCAGAACCCAAATTCTCTTTAGGTCCATAACCTAAAATCTCTTTTAAGTCCAAAACTTAGCTCGGGTCCAAAACCCAAATTATCCTTAGGTAAAGAACCTAAAATCTCTTTTAAGTACAGAACTTAGGTTGGGTCCAGAACCCAAATTATCCTTAGGTCCAGAACCTAAAATCTCTTTTAAGTCAGAACTTGGCTCGGGTCCAGAACCCAAATTATCCTTATGTCCATAACCTAAAATTTCTTTTAAGTCCAGAACTTAGCGCGGGTCCAGAACCCAAACTATCCTTAGGTCCAGAACCTAAAATCTCTTTTAAGTCTATAACTTAGTTCGGGTCTAAAACCCAAAATATCCTTAGGTCCAGAACCTAAAATCTCTTTTAAGTCTATAACTTAGCTCTGTTCCAGAACCCAAATTACCCTTAGGTCCATAACCTAAAATCTGTTTTAAGTCCAGAACTTAGCTCGGGTCCAGGAACCAAATTATCCTTAGGTTTAGAACCTAGAATCTCTTTTAAGTCCAGAACTTATCTCGGGTCCAGAACCCAAATTATCTTAAGGTCTAAAACCTAAAATCTCTTTTAAGTCCAGAACTTAGCTTGGGTCCAGAACACAAATAATCATTAGGCCTAGAACCTAAAATCTCTTTTAAGTCTAGAACGTAGCCCGAGTCAAAAACCCAAATTATCCTTAGGTCCTGCTCCTAAAATTTCTTTTAATTCTAGAACTTAGCTCGGGTCTAGGACCCAAATTATACTTAGGTTTAGAACCTAGAATCTCTTTTAAGTCCACAACTTAGCTCGGGTCCAGAACCCAAATTGTCCTAAGGTCCAGAACCTAAAATCTCTTTTAAGTCAAGAACTTAGCTTGGGTCCAGAACCCAAATAATCATTAAGCCTAGAACCTAAAATCTCTTTTAAGTCCAGAACATAGCCCGGGTCCAAAACCCAAATTATCCTTAGGTCTTGCTCCTTAAATATCTTTTAATTCTAGAACTTAGCCCGGGTCCAGAACCCAAATTATCTTTAGGTCCAGAACCTAAAATTTCTTTTAAGTCCAGAACTTAGCGCAGGTCCAGAACCCAAATTATCATAAGGTTCAGAACCTAAAATCTCTTTTAAGTCGAGAACTTAGCCCGGGTCCAGAACCCAAATTATGCTTAGGTCTAGAACCTAAAATATCTTTTAAGTCCATAACTTAGCCCGGGTCCCGAACCCAAATTATCCTTAGGTCCATAACCAACAATATCTTTTAAGTTGAGAACTTAGCCCGGGTCCAGAGCCCAAATTATCCTTAGGTCCAGAACCTAAAATCTCTTTTAAGTCCAAAACTTAGCTCGGGTCCAGAACCCAAAATATCTTTAGGTCCAGAAATTAAAATCTCTTTTAAGTCCAAAACTTAGCTCGGGTCCAAAACTAAAATTACCCCTAGGTCGAGAACCTAAAATCTCTTTTAAGTCCAGAACCCAAACTATCCTTAAGTCCAGAACCTAAAATCTCTTTTACGTCTAGAACTTAGCTCAGGTCCAGAACCCAAATTATTCTTAAGTCCAGAACCTAAAATCTCTTTTAAGTACAAAACTTAGCACGGGTCTAGAACACAAATTATCCATAGGTCCAGAACCTAAAATCTCTTTTAATTCCAGAACTTAGCCCGGGTCCAGAACCCAAATTATCCTTAGGTCCAGAACCTAAAATTTCTTTTAAGTCTAGAACTTAGCGCAGGTCCAAAACCTAAAATCTCTTTTAAGTCAGAACATTGCCCGGGCCCAGAACCCAAATTATCCTTAGGTCCATAACCTAAAATCTCTTTTAAGTCAGAACATTGCCCGGGTCCAGAACCCAAAATATCCTTACGTCCAAAACCTAAAATTTCTTTTAAGTCCAGAACTTACCGTGGGTCCAGAACCCAAATTATACTTAGGTCCAGAACCTAAAATCTCTTTTAAGTCCAGAACTTAGCCCGGGTCCCAAACCCAAATTTTCCTTAGGTCCATAACCTAAAATATCTTTTAAGTCTAGAACATAGCCCGGGTCCAGAACCCAAATTATACTTAGGTCCATAACCTAAAATCTCTTATAAGTCAAAACTTAGCTCGGGTCCAGAAACCAAAATATCCTTAGGTCCAAAAACTAAAATCTCTTTTAAGTCTAGAACTTAGCTCGGGTCCAAAACCCAAAATATCCTTAGGTCCAGAAACTAAAATCTCTTCTAAGTCCAGAACTTAGCTCGGGTCCAGAACATAAATTATTTGTAGGTCTAGAACCTAAAATCTCATTTAAATCCAGAACTTAGGTCGGGTCCAGAACCTAAATTATCCTTTGGTCGAGAACCTAAAATCTCTTTTAAGTCCAAAACATAGCTTCGGTCCATAACCAAAATTATCTTTCGGTCCAGAACCTAAGTCCAGAACCAAAAATTATCCTTCGGTCCAGAACCTAAAATCTCTTTTAAGTCTAGAACTTAGCTCAGGTCCAGAACCCAAATTATCCTTAGGCCTAGAACCTAAAATCTCTTTTAAGTCCAGAACTTAGCCCTGTTCCAGAACCCAAATTATCCTTAGGTTCTGATCCTAAAATTTCTTTTAAGTCTAGAACTTAGCGTTGGTCCAGAAGCCAAATTATCCTTATGTGCAGAACCTAAAATCTCTTTTAAGTTCAGAACTTAGCTCGGGTCCAAAACCCAAATTATCCTTAGGTACAGAAACAAAAATATCTTTTAAGTCCAGAATTTAGTCGGGTCCAAAACCCAAATTATCCTTAGGTGCAGAATCTAAAATATCTTTAAAATCTCACTTAGCTCGGGTCCAGAATCCAAATTATCCTTAGGTATAGAACCTAAAATATCTTTTAAGTCTAGAACATAGCTCGTGTCCAGAAACCAAATTATCCTTAGGCCTAGAATCTAAAATCTCTTTTAAGTCCAGAACTTAGCCCTGGTCCAGAACCCAAATTATCCTTAGGTCCTGATCCTAAAATCTCTTTTACGTCTAGAAATTAGCGTTGGTCCAGAAACCAAATTATCCTTATGTGCAGAACCTAAAATCTCTTTTAAGTTTAGAACTTAGCCCGGGTCCAGAACCCAAATTATCCTTAGGTCTAGAACCAAAAATATCTTTCAAGTCCAGAATTTAGTCGGTTCCAGAACCCAAATTATCCTTAGGTCCAGAATCTAAAACTTCTTTTAAATCTCACTTATCTCGGTTCCAGAACCCAAATTATCCTTAGGTACATAACCTAAAATCTCTTTTAAGTCTAGAACATAGCTCGGGTCCAGAACCCAAATTATCCTTAGGCCTAGAACCTAAAATCTCCTTTAAGTCCAGAACTTAGCCCTGGTCCAGAACCCAAATTATCCTTAGGTCCTGATCCCAAAATCTCTTTTAAGTCTAGAACTTAGCTGTAACACCCCATCTTAGATTATTTTTATAGACCAAGATGGAATGCTATTTTATGATATTCAAGTCTTGGTTCTAAACTTAGTCAATTTATAATACACATTTTACAAAAATTTTGCCAGAGTTTCCCCTATAATTGGTGGTCCCAAGTGTCGCCAAAACTGATTTTTTTTATTTAATGAAAACATTTTTTTGTCTCAACCAATCAATCTCAAGCACTTCTATAGTCGACCTCCTTATATCCTCCACCAAAACCTGCATTAAAATTTCACACTTCTACACACACATCCATACACACTAATTCATACCAACATACAGTAGTTAATATACTTAACACACGTATTTTGGTCTTTTACTAGTCATACATACAAATTTTAGTTTACGCTAACATATGTACATGCCATTCTAGTTACATTACTTATAATAACTTTCTATATGAAAAGTTACCAACACCAGCTGCTCGGGACACTGCAGAAAATAGCTTCTCGCTCAACCTACGAGTTTAGAAAAAAAAAACTAAACTTGCTAAGTGTTTGCTTAGTGGGTACTTAAATCATTGCATTAAATAAATAGATTAAAAGAGTAATTAAAAACATGTATTTGAATACTTTAAATTAATGAATAAGATCTAAACATAATGATAAAAGATTAAATCCCATATTCTGAATTTAGAAATTTCTTGTTTTGCTTTTATCAGTTTAGGTGCTCTAATGGTTTAATAGAACATCAGCGGATAAGGAAGGGTCATGATAAACATATCTCGTCATGGTGAGATATTACATGATGATATGCATCATAGTGCATATTTCATCATCCTTCATCATAATTCTTGCACATGTGCTAATAGCCATTGTTCATTGAATCATTGATCATGTCATTGTAATCATCGGCCTTTAGCCGGAATATCATGTCATGTCATGAGCAGTACTGCAATAATAGTATGATGCATCATACCCTTATCTCAAGGGTTCTATCATAACCAAGTAGAGCATAAACAATTTATTAATTAATTTGATCATGATATTCAATAAGCCATGATTTTTCCATAATGCATGTATTGTCGGAATAGCTTGTCATGATGCCTTTCTGATCATTTCCAATTCTCCTTCATGTCATTTTATATGATTTAACATCAATACATATCATAATATTCAATTTTTAACACATTTAAAAAAAATGACCAAATGAATAGTGGCACGGCGAGTAAAATCGGCAACACAATGGCACGCGTCAACTAAATGGTAAAATCTGTTTTTACTGCTGAAAATCAGTCAACTTTGGCAATGGTTTTGACCAAGTAAACAAACTTATTTTTGGCTGAAGTTTTGCAAGAAAACACATTCATAAGTTAACTAAATGCATGTAAAATTTCATGGGAAAATTCCTTCGTTTGCCCCTTCAACGGACTGCCCAAAATGAAAGCTGCAGAATGGTGCCCAAAAGGAACCATTCGGCCCAATTTTCAAAACTTGAGGGAAATTCATTTTTTTCTTGCAAAATTGATTATTAGACTCCTTTTGTGATACCATTGAAGGACTAAGGGTCCCTCTTTCAAAAATCAAACCAAAGGGGTGATTAAAAGTTCATCAAAGTTTATGGATAATTGAGCAAATTTAGCTAGTTTGTTTTGTTTTCATTCTTTTCACAATCAATTGATTACAAATGGTTCAAGAGCACTTTCCCACATATTTACTACACATAATAACATAATTTCAAAACCATTTCAAAAGTCCCATAATGTAAAATATGTGAATTAATTGAAAAGGGCAATGATTTAAATACCAAACCTTAATTCTTTTCACTTGTTTCTAGTTCTTTTATGCCTTCTTTGCTTCCTTCTCTCTCACTTCTTAATTTCCTATAATTTTCATAAAATCCATGTCAAGAACATAATAAAATTTAAGTGCTTCATGCCTTATTTTTCTAACTAATACTACTAGTCATCCTTTTTATCCTTAATCTTATATGTGCAAATCATCTCTTTCACTTTCTCTTCAACTTCTTAAATTTTCTATAATCATCATATTTATTCTTTCATTTATATCTTGCAAATAATATAACCAATGAAAGAAATAGGACCATAGATGAATTTCCTTACCCTATAGTCTTATTCTCCACCCAAGTTTGCAAACAAAATTAGCTACTTGAAAAACAATCTCTCTCTCTCTTTTCCCTTTCTCTTCAATTCGGCCAAGCAAGAACAAAGAGAGCTCTTGGCTTTTATTTATTTGGTGTTCTCTCCTCCAAATGGCAGCCAAGAGAGGTTAAGATGTGATGGTGTAAGTGTTGATTTCCCATTGGTACACTTAAGTGGGAAAATGGCTAATTCTCATTGGTCCAAATGTCTCTTTCTTTTATTTATTTAAAACCCAAGCCCTTGGACTTTTTTTTTAATTATATTTTGGCCCCTCAACCTCCTTGTGCTATAATTTTATGGTCTAAGATGTGAAAAGACCAAAATACCCTCTGGTGATTACTCGTTCATAACTTTTAAACCGCGCACTTCCGCCGAATGCTGTGGTACACTTTTTGACTAAGTTTTTCCACTACTTTTCATTTTTGAGATCCATTATTACTTTCAAGAAACTTTTGAAAATGACCATGATGCCTCTGGTCAAAATCCCATATATCTTCCAAACCGTGCATTTTCGGGAAAAACCATGTCGCGCTGTTGCTACCCTATTTTTCTCTAGTTTCCATTTCTAGAGTCTGTTATATGCACTATTAAGGACCTCCGGAACAACTTTTGGTAAATACAGTCACCTCCACAAAACTTTGCATTCTTTTCAAATAGGTCCTTTCAGTTCTACAGAACTTCCCTTCACTTCGCGCTCTTGAGTAGCTTCTCGAGATGGTTCCTCTTACTGTACATGGACGTACTATACATATGTATAAGTTGGGTCATGACATTTCTTCCCCTCTAAAATTTAGGCTTCGTCCCGAAGCTGGTCAGTTGTAAACAAGTGCGGGTATTGCTGCTTCATAGTTTCTTCTCTTTCCCAGGTTGCCTCTTCTACCTTATGATTTCTCCACAATACCTTAACCAGAGGAATTTTCTTATTTCTCAATTCTTTAACCTCTCGTGCCAAAATCTTCACTGGCTCCTCTTCATAAGTCAAGTTGGGCTGGACCTCGATATCTTGTGTCTTGATGACGTGTGCATGGTCTGAACGATATCATCGTAACATCGAAACATGAAAAACATTATGTATCCTATCCAGTTCGGGTGGTAGGGCTAGCCGATAAGCTACTGGGCCTATACGTTTGATGACTTTGTACGGTCCAATGAATCTGGGACTTAACTTGCCTTTCTGCTTAAATCTCAGTACTTTCTTCCATGGAGAAACTTTAAGGAAAACTTTGTCCCCTACTGCAAATTCTATGTCTTTTCATTTCAGGTCTGCGTATGACTTCTGTCTATCTGATGCAACCTTTAGTCTGTCTCGAATGATGTCCACTTTCTCCTGAGTCTCCTTCACAATGTCGGGTCCAAGAACTTTTTCCTCACTTAGTTATGTCCAACCTACTGGCGTTCTGCACTTTCTTCCGTACAATGCTTCATAGGGCGTCATCTGTATGCTGGATTGGCAGCTGTTGTTATATGCGAATTCCATTAGGCTTAGGTACCTATCCCAGCTGCCTTTAAACTCCATAACACACGCTCTCAACATGTCCTCCAAAATCTGAATTACTCTTTCAGATTGCCCATCCGTTTGAGGATGGAAAGCAGTGCTACCGCTTGCTTGGGTTTCGAGGGCTGTTTCGAGCTTTCTCCAAAAGTTCGAAGTGAACCATGGATCTCTGTCCAAAATAATAGATGTCGGGACTCCATGCAATCGTACATTCTCTTTGACGTATATTTCTGCCAACTTATCCATTGAATAGTCCATTCGCACAGGTAGAAAATGAGCTGACTTAGTTAATCGATCAACAATTACCCATACAGCGTCATGTTTATCTCTTGTCATTGGCAGTCCTGTGATGAAATCCATAGTGATGCGATCCCATTTCCATGTCAAAATTGTAATTGTCTGTAATAGTCTTGATGGTACTTGATGTTCTGCTTTCACTTGCTGGCATGTCAAACACTTAGTTACGAAATCTACGATGTCTCTCTTCATTCCTGGCCACAAATAGAATTTCTTCAAGTCTTGGTACATTTTTGTAGCCCCTGGGTGCATTGCGTAAGGACTACTGTGGGCTTCCTGAAGAATCTTCTTCTTTATATCTCCTGTTGCTGGTATTACTTTCCGACTTTCGTAATATAACCTGCCATCTTTTGAAATTTGAAACTTTGTACTTTTTCCTTCTTGTACTTGCTTGATCCATTTTTGGACTTGTTTATCTTTTTTTTTTGTGCTTGGTGGATTTCTTGAAAAAGCGTGGGTCATGTTTGCATTTCTGCTAGCAGTGCTCCTTCTTCTGTTGGTCTTAAACTGATCCTCATAGCACTTAAGGCTTGCATTGATTTCCTACTAAGTGCATCGACCATGACGTTCGCCTTTCCTGGATGATAGTTTATGACATGGTCATAATTCTCCAAAATTTGGATCCATTTCCTTTGTCGCAAATTGAGGTCCTTTTGTGTTGGCAGATACTTCAAGCTTTTGTGATCCGTATAAATGTAGCATTTTTCTCCATACAGATAATGTCTCCATGTCTTGAATGCCAATACAATAGTCGCCAATTCTAAGTCGTGTGTTGGATAATTCATCTCGTATGGTTTAAGTTGTCGGGAAACATACGCGACCACTTTACGTTCTTGCATGAGTACACAACCTAGGCCAATGTGCAATGCATCGCTGTATATCACAAAGTCCTTACCGAACACTGTTTGTGTGAGTATCGGAGCATTTGTTATCTTTTCTTTCAGTTTCTCGAAGCTTTTTTGACATTCGTCTGTCCACTGAAATCTAGCATTCTTCTGAAGCAACTTGGTCATTGGGGCGGCGATAATGGAAAATCCTTTCACAAATCGTCGATAGTATCCTACCAATCCTAAGAAATTTCTCACTTCTGTTGCTATCCTTGGCAGTTTCCAATCCAAAATAGCTTCTATTTTCTTAGGATCCACTCTGATACCCTTAGCAGATACAATGTGTCCCAAGAATGTCACTTCTTTCAGCCAAAATTCGCACTTACTGAGCTTGGAATATAGTTGTTTTTCTCTCAATGTTTGCAATACAATGCGAAGGTGTCGATCATGCTCTTCTTTGTTCTTTGAATAAACAAGAATGTCGTCTATAAACACCACTATGAATTGGTCGAGGTACGGATGGAAATTTCGATTCATCAAATCCATAAATACTGCTGGTGCGTTTGTACGCCCAAAAGGCATTACAAGAAACTCATAATGTCCGTACCGAGTTTTGAAAGCAGTCTTTGGAATGTCCTCCTCCTTAATTGGCAGCTGATGGTATCCCGATCAGAGATCTATCTTTGAAAATATACTGGCTCCTTTGAGTTGATCAAATAACTCGTCAATGCGTGGTAGTGGATACTTGTTCTTGATTGTGAGCTTGTTCAACTATCGATAATCCACGCATAGCCTTAAGGATCCATCCTTCTTCTTGACGGAAAGTACCGGTGCGCCCCATGGGGAAACGCTTGGTCGTATAAAACCTTTGTCGAGTTGCTCTTATAATTGCGTCTTCAATTCCTTGAGTTCCGCTGGCGCAATTCAGTATGGGGCAATCGACACTGGTGCAGCTCCCGGATAAACATCTATGGTGAATTCCACTTCTCTCTTAGGTGGTAGTCCGGGTAGCTCATCTGGGAAAACATCGGGAAAATCACGCACCGTCGATATGTCTTGGATCTTAGTAGCATCTTTCTTTGCTTCCATGACACTTACTAGATATGCCTCGCATCCCTTTTGTATTAGCTTCCTTGTCATCATTGCTGATATTATGTTGTTCAAATAGTCGCCTCTTTTTCCTACTACTGTCACTTCCTCTCCGCGAGGGGTATGGAGCGTCACTCTTTTCTTCTCATAGTCAAATATTGCTTTATGCTTTGCTAACCAGATCATTCCTAAAATTACGTCAAATTCCCAAAATGGTAATTCCATCAAATTTCCAGGAAATATGTTTTCGTGTATCTCTATAGGGCATTCTTTGATTACTTTGTTCGTAACTACTTCATCTCCTATAGGGTTTGTAACTAGTATACCAGACTTGACATATTCTACTGGTAATCCTTCTAAATTCTCACTATGCATGCACATGTATGAATGTGTGGATCCGGGATCAATTAAAGTATGTACAGGTTTGCTGAACATATAAACGTACCAACAATGACGTCCGGTGCTTCTTCTTCTTCTCGGGTTCTCATCGTATATACCCTTGCTGGTGCACTTGTACTAGGCTGGTTAACAGTCTCTGATTGTGCCTTTTGAAAATTTTGATTACCTCCTCTTCCTCTACCTCGGCCTCTGCCAAAGGTAGGCTGTGACCTCTCCGTTGGTGCGGGAGTATTCATCTGTATTTTAGGGCAGTTCACCTTTATATGGTCCGGTGCTCCACATTCCCATCATCCTTCAGTTAAATACCAACATTCACCCCCATGTCTTCATCCACAATGCTCACATAGAGGAAAAGTATATCCTTTAAAACCCGTGTTTCTTCCAAATCCCCCACTAATTCCTGGATTGTTACTTCTTCCTCTGCCTCTACTTAATCCTCCTCCGAAGCCTCTTCCAAACGACCCCGGTGCACTGGCTATAGATGTTTGATAACTCATACCTCGGCCTGACCTCTGATTTTGAGATCGTCGGCCTTGTTATATAGAACTACTTCCTCCCATGAATTTCTTTCGGGCCAGCTGAGGTCCTCCCAGGCCTCGAGTTTGCATCCTTTTTTGCTGCATGTGCTGATGCCTATTCCTCTCATCCACTTGTACTTTCTCAATGTCCAAAGCCTTTGCAACAAGCTTGGAAAATTCTGATATATCTATGGCTACCAATTGCACTTTGATTTCATTGTTTAATCCTTCTAAGAATCTCTGGCATCGTTCCTGTTCTGTTTCTATCATTCTCCTCGCATACTTACTAAGACGAATGAACTCTTTTTCATACTCAGATACCGTCATTGTTCCTTGCTTTAAGTATGTGAATTCATTCCTTTTTGCATTTAAGTACGCCTTGGTGATATATCTCTTCTTAAACTCGGTTTGGAAAAATTCCCATGTCTGCTGTTCTGGTGGCGCACGCTGCTGTGTAGTCTCCCACCAAATGTACGCTTCTTCAACCAAAAGAGACGTGGCACAAATAAATCTTTCCTCTGGTGTGCACCTTAATTGATCCAACGCTCTAATGGTACTATCTAACCAGTATTCCGCTTCCTCAGATCCTTCTTCCCTACTGGCTTTAAATTCCTTAAACCCATACTTCCTTAATTTCTCGATTGGGGCCTTTCTCTCTCTTTCGGCAGCAGCAGGTACCATTCCTGCCATTTGTTGAAATGCTACTGCCATCTATCGTAAATAAGCATCGGGGCCTTCCGCGGCTGCCGCTGCTGGTTGGGGAATAGTTCCAAGACTCTCCTCTACATTTGTAGGCACGGAGGCACGTGACTTGCCCTCCTCGTCTACGGCTCTCTGTGATTCAACTTCTTGCGACATTCTACAATCATATACATGTATATCATAATAAAGTTAGCAGCTGGTTTGGCTTGGCATATTAAATTTCCTATATGGAATGTACATAGATAAATTCCAATCATAATTTCAGATCATACACTTAATATAAACATAACCTTATTTATTCACATTATCGCTTTTTCATACATATTTAACATACATCATCACATACTCCTACGTATGGCCTATTTATATCTATTTACAACAAAATGGCCAATCTATTGTTGCATTTTTATCTGCCTATATACATAACCAAAGGGGTAGCAAAATCATCAACCCATCACAGCTCAATAAGTAGGAGCTCGGGGAGAGGTAGCACTATCTGAAGCAAGCTCCATCGGATCCGGATCTACCTCGTTAGACTGAACTCTAGGAAGGTTATGAGGGAGTTTGTCCATTCTATCCTGTAACATCTCTACCCTTCCTTGCAAGGTCCTAGCCAAAAGATTCACATTCTCAAGCTCTACTGTAGTTTGCCTCTTATCCACTTGTAATGCCCTAACATCTTCCATCAAGAGCCTACTATTATCCAGGGCTAACACTAAGTCTTCCCGGTCCTGGAGACTCAAGTCTCTCAACTGATCTATTACTTCCTCTTGCTCCTCCTGTTTCCCTTTCATTCTAACTAATTCTTCTTTTAACTCTGCTATTTCTCGCTCTCTGGCTTCCATTTTAATTTTCTGGCGCAGATTCTCCTTCCCCAATTAAAAAAACTTCTTATCTATGGCTTGTTTCTCACTTGTGCTGGCCCGAGAATAAGGTTTAGGACCTAAAGCCAATTTAGCTGGTTGCATTGAATCACTCATCCTCACTCCTATTATCAATACCACAATATTACTAATAAGCATCATAAACATACACATCAGCTTATTAAAATGCCCTTCCTAAACCTATGTGTCATGCATTCACAGTTCGGTTCAACTAACTACCCAGAATCGACTAAACCAATGCTCTGATACAACTAAATGTAACACCCCATCTTAGCTTATGTTTATAGACCAAGATGGAATGCTATTTTATGATATTCGAGTCTTGGTTCTATACTTAGTCAATTTATAATACACATTTTACAAAACTTTTGCCAGAGTTTCCCCTATAATTGGTGGTCCCAAGTGTCGCCAAAACTGATTTTTTTGATTTAATGAAAACATTTTTTTATCTCAACCAATCAATCTCAATCAATCTCAAGTACTTCTGTAGTTGACCTCCTTATATCCTCCACCAAAACCTGCATTAAAATTTCACACTTCTACACGCACATCCATACACACTAATTCATACCAACATACAGTAGTTAATATACTTAGCACACGTACTTTGGTCTTTTACTAGTCATACATACAATTCTTAGTTTATGCTAACATATGTACATGCCATTCTAGTTACATTACTTATAATAACTTTCTATCCGAAAAGTTGCCAACACCAGCTGCTCGGGACACCGCAGAAAACAGCTTCTCGCTCAACCTACGAGTTTAGAAAAGAAAACTAAACTCGCTAAGCGTTTGCTTAGTGGGTACTTAAATCATTGCATTAAATAAATAGATTAAAAGAGTAATTAAAAACATGTATATGAATACTTTAAATCAATGAATAAGATCTAAACATAATGATAAAAGATTAAATCCCATATTCTGAATTTAGAAATTTCTTATTTTGCTTTTATCAATTTAGGTGCTCTACTGGTTTAACAGAACATCAGCGGATAAGGAAGGGTCATGATAAACATATCTTGTCATGGTGAGATATTACAAGATGATATGCGTCATGGTGCATATTTCATCATCCTTCATCATAATTCTTGCACATGTGCTAACAGCCATTGTTCATTGAATCATTGATCATGTCATTGTAATCATCGGCCTTCAGCCGGAATATCATGTCATGTCATGAGCAGTACTGCAATAATAGTATGATGCATCATACCCTTATCTCAAGGGTTCTGTCATAACCAAGTAGAGCGTAAACAATTTATTAATTAATTTGATCATGATATTCAATAAGCCATGATTTTTCCATAATGCATGTATTGTCGGAATAGCTTGTCATGATGCCTTTCTGATCATTTCCAATTCTCCTTCATGTCATTTTCTATGATTTAACATCAATCCATATCATAATATTCAAGTTTTAACACATTTAAAAAAATGACCAAATGAATAGTGGCGCGGCGAGTAAAATCGGCAACACAATGGCGCGCGTCAACTAAATGGTAAAATCTGTTTTTACTGCTGAAAATCAGTCAACTTTGGCAACAGTTTTGACCAAGTAAACAAACTTATTTTTGGCTGAAATTTTGCAGGAAAATACTTTCATAAGTTAACTAAATTCATGTAAAATTTCATGGGAAAATTCCTTCGTTTGCCCCGTCAACGGACTGCCCAAAATGAAAGCTGCAGAATGGTGCCCAAAAGGAACCATTCGGCCCAATTTTCAAAACTTGAGGGAAATTCATTTTTTTCTTGCAAAATTGATTTTTAGATTCCTTTTGTGATACCATTGAAGGACTAAGGGTCTCTCTTTCAAAAATCAAACCAAAGGCGTGATTAAAAGATCATCAAAGTTTATGGATAATTGAGCAAATTTAACTAGTTTGTTTTGTTTTCATTCTTTTCACAATCAATTGATTACAAATGGTTCAAGAGCACTTTCCCACATATTTACTACACATAATAACATCATTTCAAAACCATTTCAAAACCATTTCAAAAGTCCCATAATGCAAAATATGTGAATTAATTGAAAAGGGCAATGATTTAAGTACCAAACCTTAATTCTTTTCACTTGTTTCTAGTTCTTTTATGCCTTCTTTGCTTCCTTCTCTCTCACTTCTTGATTTCCTATAATTTTCATAAAATCCATGTCAAGAACATAATAAAATTTAAGTGCTTCATGTCTTATTTTTCTAACTAATACTACTAGTCATCCTTTTTATCCTTAATTTTATATGTGCAAATCATCTCTTTCACTTTCTCTTCAACTTCTTATATTTTCTATAATCATCATATTTATTCTTTCATTTGTATCTTGCAAATAATATAACCAATTAAAGAAATAGGACCATAGATGAATTTCCTTACCTTAAAGTCTTATTCTCCACCCAAGTTTGCAACCAAAATTAGCTACTTGAAAAACAATCTCTCTCTCTTTTCCCTTTCTCTTCAATTCGGCCAAGCAAGAACAAAGAGAACTCTTGGCTTTTATTTATTTGGTGTTCTCTCCTCCAAATGGCAGCCAAGAGAGGTTAAGATGTGATGGTGTAAGTGTTGATTTCCCATTGGTACACTTAAGTGGGAAAATGGCTAATTCTCATTGGTCAAAATGTCTCTTTCTTTTATTTATTTAAAATCCAAGCCCTTGGACTTTCTTTTAATTATATTTTGGCCACTCAACCTCCTTGTGCTGTAATTTTATGGTCTAAGATGTGAAAAGACAAAAATACCCTCCGGCGAGTACTCGTTCGTAACTTTTAAACCGCGCACTTTCGCCGAATGCTGTGGTACACTTTTTGACTCAGTTTTTCCTCTACTTTTCATTTTTAAGATCTATTATTATTTCGAGACACTTTTGAAAATGACCATGATGCCCCTGGTCAAAATCCCATATATCTTCCAAATCGTGCATTTTCGGGAAAAACCGTGTCGCGCCGTTGCTACCCGATTTTTCTCTACTTTCCATTTATGGAGTCTGTTATATGCACTATTAAGGACCTCAGGAACAACTTTTGGTAATTACAGTCACCTCCACAAAGCTTTGCAATCTTTTCAAATAGGTCCTTTCAGTTCTACAGAACTTCCCTTCACTTCGCGCTCTTGAGTAGCTTCTCGGGATTATTCCTCTTACTGTACATGGACGTACTGTACATATGTATAAGTTGGGTCGTACATTAGCACTGGTCCAGAACCAAATTATCCTTAGGTGCAGAACTTAAAATCTCTTTTAAGTTCAGAACTTAGCCCGGGTCCGGAACCCAAATTATCTTTAGGTCCAGAACCTAAAATATCTTGTAAGTCCAGAATTTAGTCGCGTCCAGAACCCAAATTATTCTTAGGTCCAGAATCTAAAATATCTTTTAAATCTCACTTATCTCGGGTCCAGAACCCAAATTATCCTAGGTCCAGAACCTAATGTAACACCCCTATATCCCGTATACGTACCAAGCATGCTTAAACGATCGTAAAATACGTATACCGGATATAGAAAATGCCACAGTTTAAAAAGACACAACAAATATCTTTGTAAATAATGAAACCAATCTCAAACATTTAAAAGAAATCCAAAAGACACCATATATAAAAACATTTATTAATTCATAGCGGAAGTTATTACAAATATGTTATAAATCAAAGTTTACAAAACATAGAATATATTCATGATTGGCAGCTCTTCTCTGATCTTTAAGTCCCAAAAGAAAATCCTCAATGTCTAGTCTCACTTGGTCTCGAGGAGCTCTCAGGTTCAACTCTATCACCTGCGCGATCAAATACTATCGCGCTGAGCCACAGCTTAGTAGTACAAACCATAATGATAATATGCAATATTAATATCAATATCATACAATCAATCAATAAGGATTATACTTATAAATATACATTTCATTATATCAATAATTATATCATCATCTATTATACTCATTCATAGTTTATCAATATAACCAACAAACTATGGCTTCATATACGAACTTTCCCCCAACCAGGTCGGTTGCCCACTGAGCCTCAGGCCACTGCCAATCCCAGGGGTCCGCAGGAGGCAGATAAGCACGTATAAAACTATCAGTAACGAACCTTCCCCCAACCAGGTCGGTAGTCCAAGATCGGTTGCCCAATCCACAGGGTCCGCATGGGTCCGCAAGAGGCAGATAGGTACGTAATACTGACTGTACTAAACCTTCCCCCAACCAGGTCGGTAGTCCAAGATCGGTTGCCCAAACTCAGGGTCCGCATGGTTCCGCAGGAGGCAGATAGGTCCGTTCATTTATATCTTTAAACATTACTTTCTCAATTCATTTCATTCTCATAATCAAATTAGAATCTTTCATAACATCATATGTTCTCATATGTTCTCATATGTTCTCAAATTACAATAAAGCAACTCTTCATAACATCATATCTTTCACAACTCATTTCATCATCACATCTTGCACATTTCACATTTCATCATCATAATATACAACATCAATTACATTAACTAAACACACCTATCCTTATTCAATCATATCTTCTAGGCATGCTTCAATCATATCATTATTGTTTAAGTGTGTTTACAATGTTTATTTTTATGTTTAGGTGCAACAAGACCCTTGAAGAATCAAAACAATTCAAGAAGAGCAATCACATTAGCCAACACACTCAAGGGACACGGCCAAGCTTGTGGCCGTGTCTCTCAACACAAAAATCCAGTAGCTAACACACTCAAAGGACACGGCCAAGCTTGTGGCCGTGTCTCTCAACACCAAATCAAATTGAGGCAGACACGGGCAAGGGACACGGCCGTGTCTCTCAACAAAAATCAGGCAGTGGCAATCACAGTCAAGGGACACGGCCAAGCCAGTGGCCGTGTCTCTCCAAAATTCATCCAACACGGCAAAATTTCCTTGAACTTGGCCGTGTCTCCCAAAACTCTTAAGTCTTGGCCGTGTTCCTTCTTTGGTTTGGCCGTGTCTCACATGAACAAAACCCTAAATGTGACCAAAACTCTTTTAATTGCATTTAAACTCATTGTGCACAACATAGCCTCATTCAAATGGATATAAACAATGTCATTAACACTTATTTTACATATTCATCACAATATTCTCAATAACAAATCATTAATAACACATTTAAACACATACCACTTCAAAACCCTAAACCAACATCATTCTTATTCTTTCAATTTCAATATCCACTCAACTTACCATTTTCAAACCAAAACCAACACCAATTTAACTTACAACCAATTTAAACACTTATAATCACATCTCAACCCCACCAAATCATAATCTCAACAAATCAAAACTCACTTCAAATACAACTTCAAAAATAACAAAGGAAAACAAGAGAGTACTTACCTAATTTGAAGAAATTCCACAAATCTCCAACTTAATCCTTTGATTCTTCCTTCAATTTGAGCTTAGAATTTAGAAGACCTCTCTTGCTCTCTCTTTTCCTTTGGTAGCCGGCCAAGAAATGCAAAGAAAAGAAAATGAAGACAAGTCAACCTTTTCTTCCTCTTTAATCTCTACCAAGCAATTCTACAAGCACAATTACTAACATACCCTCTTCTCATATGGTCTAGTTTTCTTCTTAATCAAGTGCCCTTTATATTAATTTCACACATCCCAAACTAAAATATCTTCTTCCCTTGACTCTACATTTGAACAACATATATGTTATATATATTAACATATATACAACATATACATTTCATTAACACAATCATTTCCTTCACAAAAACATATATACATTTAATTCCAATCAAACAACAATTGTATTAAAACTTCTAGGGCACACTTTGGGATATTACACCTAAAATCTCTTTTAAGTCTAGAACATAGCTCGGGTCCAGAAACCAAATTATCCTTAGGTCCTGATTCTAAATCTCTTTTAAGTCTAGAACTTAGCGCGGGTCCAGAACCCAAATTATCCTTAGGTGCAGAACGTAAAATCTCTTTTAAGTCCAGAACTTAGCCCGGGTCTAGAACCCAAATTATCCTTGGGTCCATAACTTAAAATCTCTTTTAAATCTCAATTAACTCGAGTCTAGAACCCAAATTATTCTTAGGTCCAGAACCTACAACCTCTTTTAAGTCCAGAACTTAGCTCTCCAGAACCCAAATTATCCTTAGGTCCAAAACCTAAAATCTCTTTTAAGTCCAGAACTTAGCTCGGGTCCATAATCCAAATTATCCTTAAGTCCAGAACTTAAAATATCAATTAAGTCCAGAATTTAGTCGGGTCTAGAACCCAAATTATCCTTAGGTCCAGAATCTAAAATATCTTTTAAATCTCACTTAGCTCGGGTCCAGAACCCAAATTATCCTTAGGTCCATAACTTAAAATATCTTTTAAGTCCATAACATAGCTCAGGTCCAGAACCCAAATTATCCTTAGGTCCATAACCTAAAATCTCTTTTATGTCCAGAACTTAGCTCGGGTCTAGAACCCAAATTATCCTTATGCCTAGAACCTAAAATCTCTTTTAATTTCAGAACTTAGCCCTGGTCGAGAACTCGAATTACCCTTAGGTCCTGATCCTAAAATCTCATTTAAGTCTAGAACATAGAGCGGGTCCAGAACCCAAATTATCCTTAGGTGCTGAACCTAAAATCTCTTTTAAGTCCAAAACTTAGCCCGGGTCTAGAACCTAAAATTTCTTTTAAGTCCAGAACTTAGCTCTGGTCCAGAACTCAAATTATCCTTAGTTCCAGAACCTAAAATCTCTTTTATGTCCAGAACTTAGCTCAGGTCTAGAACCCAAATTATCCTCAAGTCCAGAACCTAAAATATCTTTTAAGTCCAGAATTTAGTCGGGTCCAGAACCCAAATTACCGTTTGGTGAAGAATCTAAAATATCTTTTAAATCTCACTTTGCACGGGTCCAGAACCCAAATTATCCTTAGGTCCAGAACCTAAAATATCTTTTCAGTCAAGAATTTAGTCGGGTCAAGAACCCAAATTATCCTTAGGCCCAGAGTCTAAAATATCATTTAAATCTCACTTAGCTCGGGTCCAGAACACAAAATATCCTTAAGTCCAGAACCTAAAATTTCTTTTAAGTCTAGAACATAGCTCGAGTCCAGAACCCAAATTATCCTTAGGCCTATAACCTAAAATCTCTTTTAAGTCCAGAACTTAACCCTGGTCCAGAACCCAAATTATCCTTAGGTCCAGAACCTAAAATCTCTTCTAAGTCTAGAACATAGCACGGGTCTAGAACCCAAATTATCCTTAGGTGCTGAACCTAAAATCTCTTTTAAATCCAGAACTTAGCCCGGGTCCAGAATCCAAATTATCCTTTGGTCGAGAACCTAAAATATCATTTAAGCCCAAAATTTAGTCCAGAATCTAAAATATCTTTTAAAACTCACATAGCTCGGGTCCAGAACCCAAATTATCCTTAGGTCCATAACCTAAAATCTCTTTTAAGTCCAGAACATAGCTCGAGACAAGAACCCAAATTATCCTTAGGTCCAGAACCTAAAATCTCTTTTATGTCCAGAGCTTAGGTCGGGTTTAGAACCCAAATTATCCTTTGGCCTAGAAACTAAAATCTCTTTTAAGTCCAGAACTTAGTCCTGGTCCAGAACCCAAATTATCCTTAGGTCCAGATCCTAAAATCTCTTTTAGGTCTAGAACTTAGCGCGGGTCTAGAACCCAAATTATCCTTAGGTGCAGAACCTAAAATCTCTTTTAAGTCCAGAACTTAGCCCGGGTCCAGAACCCAAATTATCCTTAGGTCCAGAACCCAAAATCTGTTTTATGTCCAGAACTTAGCTCGGGTCCAGAACCCAAATTATCCTTAGGTTTAGAACCTAAAATCTCTTTTAAGTCCAGAACTTAGCTCGGGTCCAGAACCCAAATTATCCTCAGCACCATAACCTAAAATATCTTTTAAGTCCAGAATTTAGTCGGGTGCAGAACCCAAATTATCCTTTGGTCAAGAATCTAAAATATCGTTTAAATCTCACTTAGCACGGGTCCAGAACCAAAATTATCCTTAGGTCCAGAACCTAAAATCTCTTTTAACTCTAGAACTTAGCTCGGGTCCAGAACATAAATTATCCTTAGTTCCATAACCTAAAATCTCTTTTAAGAACAGAACTTAGCCGGGTCCAGAACCCAAATTATCCTTAGGTCCAGAACCTAAAATCTCTTTTAATTCCAGAACTTAGCTCTAGTCCAGAACCCAAATTATCCTTAGGTTTAGAAACTAAAATCTTTTTTAAGTCTATAACTTAGCTTGGGTCCAGAACCCAAATTATCCTTAGGTCCAGAAACTAAAATCTCTTTTAAGTACGGAACTTACCTCGGGTCCAGAACCGAAATTATACTTAGCAGGAGAACCTAAAATCTCTTTTAAGTCCAAAACTTAGCCCAGGTCCAGAACCCAAATTATCCTTAGGTCCAGAACCTAAAGTCTCTTTTAAGTCAAGAACATAGCTCGGGTCTAGAACCCAAATTATCCTTAGGTCCAAAACCTAAAATCTCTTATCTTAAGAACTTAGGTCAGGTCCTGAACCCAAATTATCCTTAGGTCAAAAACCTAAAATCTCTTTTAAGTCCAGAACTTAGCTCGGGTCCAGAACCCAAATTATCGTTAGGTGTAGAACCTAAAATCTCTTTTAAGTCCAGAACTTAGCTCGGGTCCAAAACCCAAATTATTCTTAGGTCCATAACCTAAAATATCTTTTAACTCCAGAATTTAGTCGGGTGCAGAACCCAAATTATCCTTTGGTCGAGAATCTAAAATATCTTTTAAATCTCACTTAGCATGGGTCTAGAAGCTGCAGTATCAGTCTGTCTATCCTCCTGCATCTCAGGGCAATCTTTGATGAAGTGAGCTGGTGACCCACATCTAAAGCATACTCCCAACCCACCTGTCTTCCAACAAGTACCACCATGGGTCCTACCACAATGAACACATATAGGTGGAATGGATCTCTGAACCACTGGAGTTGGAGCACTCGCTACAGAAACTATAGGTCTCAGTCTCTGCCTCTGATACTGAACTGACCTACCTGACTGCCTCTGGCTCCTACTAATTCTCGGAACAAAACTTCCTCGGCCTCTCTTCATAGATGAAGACCCTGCCTCAAACTGGGGTCTCCTAACTTTGGTCTCCTCTTCAGTAGCAGCCGTTGCAATAGCCTGTGCTCTGTCAACACTTCTGGCTGCTACAACCAATTGAGAAAAATCCTGATACCGAGATCCAACAACAATGCACATAATAGAGGGCCTCAATCCCTCCTCAAATCTCCTACACCGGTCAATCTCATCTGCAATAATCCCCCCGGCATAATGACTCAACCGGATGAATTCTACCTCATACTCTATCACAGTCCGGTTATCTTGTCTCAAATTCAGAAATTCCATCTTCTTAACATCCTTATACTCCCTCGGAGTAAATTTCTGCTCAAACTCCCTCAGAAAATCACTATAAGACAACGTTGGTGGATCATCCATGGCATGAGGAACCGTCTTCCACCAATCATAAGCATCTTTAGGCAGTAAAGATCTAGCATAATCAAATTTCTCTTCAGGAGTAGCTTGTAACTGAATAAATACCCTCTGCACTCTATCCAACCACTGCTCAGCTACTGCAGGATTTGTAGTACCAAGAAAATCCTCAGCCCCATACTTCCTCAATTTATCATAATATCTCACTGGTACTTGAGGCTGTGGTGGCGGTGGCTGCTGCTGCGCTGGAGCTCGCCTCAACAATTCTACCACATGCCGTAACCAACCCGGCAGAACCTCATCAGCAGCTGATCTCCCTGGCACAGGAGCAGGGACCTCTCCAGCTCTATCAACCTTAGCTCCATCTCTACCCTCTTCAGGAGCTACACTCTCAGTACTACCTTCTACAGACTGACGTGACTGAGATGCCATCACTACCTATTATTATAAGGCAATGAGCCTATTTTAATTATGAGAAATGAAATGAGATAAATGAATTAATTGTGTGCCTAGTATGTTATTCAATTTTCAGAGTTCTGGGTTTGGCAGCATGCCTATGAATTGCTGGACAGGTGAAATGACCGGGTCATAAGCCGAGTCCAGCTGAAAAATTTGAAATATGATGTTTTTGAGGTGAAAAGACTGGGTCGTAAGCCTCAAAAACTGTAACAGTCTAGCCGGGTTGAGGACCAAGAAACTAGGACCCTAGGGTCTAGCCGGGTTGAGGTCCAAGACACTGGGTCTGTTACAATCCATGGATATATATTGCCTACGGGGCTAGACACATGGTGTCATTATGGACCAAAGCAGTAACTCTAAACTTTGAATAGCATATTAGTTTCATTTTGGGCCCATGTTTGTCTTTGTTTTAATGTGAATTATGAAATGTGATGCAAATGATTAATATATTGAAATATATAATGTAATGAGTTCACATATTCATATGTATTGTGTATGAGCATCGCATTGATTAATATTGAATCAAAGTTCGTACCACTAAGCTTTCTGCTTAGCGCGATTGTGGTTCATCGCGCAGGTTATAGGGTAGATCCGGTTGTGCCGGAGGGCTCGTCTAGACCGAGTCGAGTCTAGGCTTGAGTTATGAGAGCAGTGTTGAGTTGTGGACATCACGATCAGAGACGAACTGCCATCATGTATAAATTCATATTTTTGTACTTATTGATTTTGATGTAAACATATATATTTTCCGCTGCTTAATTAATAAATATTTTGAACAGACTATTTTAGATAAGCTTTTGGGTACTAATGTTATATATATATATATATATTAACGAAGAAATATTTTCTCTATTACTATTTATAATATAGGTTGAATGTTTTAAGTTTATTCGGACTGACTTATGATGCTTATATGTTAAAGACTAAAGTTTTGGGTTGTTTAGAAATGAATCGTAGCACCCCTTTATCTGGTATGCGTATATCGCTTGTTGTGCGGGCATATGCGATGTGCGTATATTAGGTGTGGGGGTGTTACAGCTTTGGTCCATAATGACACCATGTGTCTAGCCCGTAGGCAATATATATATCCATGGATAATGTAACAGCCCCAGTCCCTTGAACCTTAACCCGGCTAGACCCTTAGGCCCCAGTATCTTGGTCCTCAACCCGGCTAGACTGCTACAGTTTTTGAGGCTTACGACCCAGTTTTTTCACCCCAAAAACATCATACTTATCATTTATTAGCTGGGCTCGTCTTACAACCTGGTTTTTTCACCTGCTCAGCAATTCATAGGCATGCCGCCAAACCCAGAACTCTGAAAATTGAATAACATACTAGGCACACAATTAATTCATTTATCTCATTGTCAAATACTTTCACAATTCATTTCTCATTTTATTTCTCAAAATCACAATAGGCTCATTGCCTTATTTTCACATTTTTTCCCATTTTCTCATTTTTCACATCTTTCTCATTTTTATCACTTTTCTCATTTTTTTTCTCATTTTTATCCATATCAACTCATTTCATTATTCCACATATCTCATTTTTGCATTCACAACACATTACCCAATTACTTTGGGTATTTTCACATAATATGCATATTTCACACTTTACACAATTTAGCCATTATCAATGGCTTTTCAAAATGCATTTAACACATATATGACATTACAAATGTCATAGCACATTATTCATAGTCAATCAATGAACCAAGTAGCTTAACACATTTTTCAACCAAAATGTGTTAAGTCCAAATGTCATGCAAATATAAACATTATACTCAAAGTTTGTACATACCTCTACTAGCAACCCAAAGCAAGCTTAATACAACCTCCAGTCCTATCCTTCCAACTTGCCCTTCACCACTTGGATGAAGCAAATCAACCTCCCTCAATGCCTATACCAAATGTGATCATACATAATCATTTAATATCATACTCTAAGGTATTCTCAACATCAAACCATAATTAAACATCTCTCTAAACCAAATCCCAAAATTAAGCTTCACCTCACTTTAACTTTGAAAAACCATATCAAGCCATTTAAATTAGTGTTTTAAGTTTATTAATATCATTAGAAGCATGTTTTAATACCTTTGAACCATTCACATTATAAAAATACACTCTTATATACAAAACCATAAAATGGCATAACCTTCCCCCATTGAAGGTTTTCCATTCCAACACAATCCATTACTCATTTCAAGCTTACATTCATCACTTTTAATACTAAACTACATGCTTAAACAAATAAAATCACACAATTCAACCACTTTGGGAAATCACTTTTCCAAAACCCTAAATCTCCACTTCCATTCCCAAACTCCAACCAAACACAACCAAATTCAATATTTGACTTTAAAATACTTGTTTATGTAACAAAACAACTCATTTGGAATCAATTTACACAATTAAAAATCATGATTTCAAAACCCCAAAAATTACATAACCCTAAATTCTCTCTCTTCACCAATCTTACCCAAACTCAACCATTTCTTTAATCCAACCTTAAAATCATTGTTAATAACTTAAAATAACTTCATATATACCCAAATAGACAATTAAATCTTAGAACTTTAAAAGGCCAAACCAAACATAATCACAATTCCTATGAAATCCAAAGAAAGAAGTTGGGAACTTACTAATTTTGGTGGAAATCACCAAAAATCCACTTTAAACTTGTTGAATCCTTCAATTTGTGGAGTATGGAAGATCAAAATTCTTGAATTCAATAGCCATGGTGGCCGGCCCTTGATGGAGAAGAAGAAGAAGATAAAAACTTTTAAATTTTCTTTTTCTTTTCATCTTTTATTTTTAACCATGTATATATATATATTAAAATAATTTAATAATTAATTATATAATTATTTATTTAATAAATTAAAAGTCATAATTTTCCTCTTTCATTCAAAAATAATTTATTTTTGAATTATTTTATTAATTTTGAATTTCTAAGATTTAATTACTAAAATACCCTTTTAATTTGACTTTTCTTTTAAAAAGTGTTGACTTTTATATGTTATATATATTTTACATAAATATCACATATATTATCCACTTTTTCATTTAAAACCCCTTCAATTTTCATTTAAAATCATTAATTTAATTTATCCATTTAAATTATAATTTATTTTATCAAATTTTCAAAAATTAGCACTTTTCAAAAATTTAGGATATTGCACATATGCACAAGTAATGTGTATCTTATATACACATCAAATGTACCTTATGTGTGTATTAAATATTAAATATGTAATGTATTAATCCAACATATACAATTAATATACCATATGTATATGTTATGTATACTCTAGATATATATATATATATAGAGTATATATAATTTATCTCTCCAAATACTTATTTAATTTCTCCAAAATCACGGATGTTACATAAACCATAAGTGATTTATAGTGATGCTTCACATAATGGTTTAGGTTGTGTTTTAATGCAGGAGGGTAGAGTTATAGCTTATGCTTCTCAGCAGTTGAAGCCGCATGAGCTTAATTACCCGACGCATGATTTGGAATTGGCAGCTATAGTTTTTGCTTTGAAGATTTGGCGACACTACTTGTATGGGGAGAAATGTTTCATTTATACAGATCATAAGAGTTTGAAATACTTGGGTGTTCAAAGAGAGCTGAATCTTTGGCAGAGACGGTGGTTAGAATTGATTAAAGACTATGACTGTTTGATTGATTATCATCCTAGTAAGCCAAATGTTGTTCCTGATGCCTTGAGTCGGAAGTCTTTAGCAGGTTTGACTGTTTATTCGCTCTCGTTGCTTCTTGAGTTGAGAGCATTGCATGCTAGTTTTGAATCATGTGATGATGAGCCTTGTTAGCTTAGTTGCATTTGAGACCGATGTTGTTGGATCAGATTAAAGAGGCTCAGTTGGCTGATGAGAAAATTCAGAAAGTTGTATCGAAATGCCAAAAAGGAGAGAGTCGAGATTTTCTTGTGAGAGATGATGGCAGCCTTTGGTGCAAAGATAGATTGTGTGTTCCTGATGATGCTAGTTTGAGAAAGATTATTTTAGAGGAAGCACATCAGTCGGTTTTTGCTATGCACCCTAGGAGTACCAAGATGTATCATGATTTGAAGCAGCATTACTAGTGGTCAGGTATGAAGAGCGACATAGCAGAGTTTGTATCCAAATGTCTCACTTGTAAGAGAGTGAAGGCCGAGTACCAAGTTCCAACAGGGTTGCTCCAACCTTTATCAGTGCCTGAATGGAAATGGAAGCGAGTGACAATGGATTTTGTGACTGGTTTGCCGTTGACTCAGAAAAAGCATGATGCCATCTGGGTGATTGTTGATCGGTTGACGAAGATAGCTCATTTTCTTCCAGTTAGAATGGATTATTCTCTAGATAAGTTGGTTGAGTTGTATATCAGTGAGATAGTGAAGTTGCATGGAGTTCCAATTTCTTTGGTGTCTGATCGAGATCCTCGGTTTACTTCAAGATTTTGGAAGAGGTTACATGGTGCTTTGGGTTCTCGATTGCACTTTAGCACTGCTTTTCATCCGCAGACAGATGGGCAGTCAGAAAGAGTGATACAGATTGATGCAAGAAAGGATCCCTTGAAGCTAGCAAGTGGACCAATCACTAGGAGCAAGGCAAAGAGATATCAAGCTAGTATGGCTTTGCATATTCAAGAAGAGATTTCTAAAGAGCTTCAAGAATTATCATTCAAGAAGATGGAGATAGAGCTGGAAGAAGGCACACCAAAGCTGATTATGATGCTTAGTGTGGAAGCTAAAGGCTAGCTAAAGAAAGGTCCAACGTGCAAGAAAGGTCCATGGGGGTTCATATAAAGCCTTGGGAAGTAATTTAAGGCCCATGGACAGCCCAAATAGTGTGGGGCGTTTCTTATGTTGAAGGGATTAGTTTGGTTGTTTCCATACTTTATATTTTCCTTAGTGGATTAGGATTTTGTTTCCATACTTTATATTTTCCTTAGTGGATTAGGATTTTGTTTCCATACTTAATGTTTTCCATATGCAATTAGGAATGTTTTCCTTATGCAATTAGGAATGTTTTTCTTATGCAATTAGGAATGTTTTCCTTATGCAATTAGGGATGTTTTAGTCTTAATTTTCCATATGCAATTAGGAATTTTGTAACCCTTATTTAAGGACACTATTAGGCCAAATTTCAAAAACAACAATTAATAAAAATTTTTGAATTCTTCTACAAGTTCTTCTTGTGAATTTTCGTGTGAGAGAGATTAGAGTGGATTCTTTAATTCTTTCTTTGCATCAAGAATTAGGTTTACTTATCAACAAGAGTTGTGGCGTTTTCCTTCTTCTTACCAACTAAATCCTTCAATCATAGTGAGTTCGCGTCTCTTTATAGGCGTTGGGTTCCTTAGGAGGTGATTATCAAGTTTCAAGGAGTTCTCTACCATTGTTATACGTTGGGTTTGCTGCCATCGTTGCTAAGGGTCCGCGTCATTTGGTATCAGAGCCTTGCTACAAGGTAATTTTTATCTACTTTGTCTTTCTAGGGTTTGTTAATTTAGGTTTTTTAAATTTCTACGTTTTAGGGTTCTTAGAGACTCTAGTCTTTAATTTTCGAAAAAGAGTCATATATCAATTCTGATCAAGGCCGAATTGAAGGAGGGTATTCTTAGGGTGAAAACGAAACCTAGGAAAGGATTCTTGGAGAATTTCGAAACCAAGAATTAGGGTTCTTGAAAGAAAGCAAAAGCTAGAGTTTGTTTTCAAGTTTGATTTCGATTTGGTCTTGAGTGAATCTGTGGTTGCGAATTAAGTCCAGATTTCAAAAAGTCCTTGGGAGTAAATTAAGCCCCGAATCAAGGGGATAGTGAGAGGAAGCAAAAAACAAAAAAGAGAGTACAAAACCACCTCAACAAAAATTGTTTGATATTCTTGCTATTTGGGTGCTAAGGATCAGATCTAGGTGGGTGAGAAGTAATAAAATTTTTGGGCGAAAAATTTCACCTTTTGAGGGGCTTTTGGAATTCGAAAATCAGACCTTAATATTCATATTATTTGAGTGTTTTAGGTGGGAATTAGAGTCTAAAAGCTAGCATTTTTGGGTAGAATTTATTAGGTCCATAAAGCAGCTTGCCAAGTGTGGGTTGTTTTTTATTCATTATATCTAAATTTGTCTTGTTTATTCACTTCATTTTTTCTGATTTCTATATCTAGCTTTTAATTCCATTACATTGCTAAGTATCATTTGCTTGTGTCGATACTTGGTTCTATATCGTGTAGTGCAATTTACCTTACATTGCCTCCAGATACTTGTCTTGTTTTCTATCTAGTTATAGGATTTAGGTTCTAGTTTCTTGAATGACTTGACAATTGTTGGTTGGTGAGCTTGGTTCTAAAGTGCAATCAAGGAAGACAAGAAAAGTGAGGTAATTCTAAACACTTGAGTGAATTTCGATTAAAACTAATCTTGTTTCTTTGAGTTTGTTTGTTTGTTAACATGGCTGGAAAAGGAGAAGAGACTAGCAAAGAAGGAGCTATGGCCAAAAACTTAGCTAGGCTTAATGAGACTTTGGCAGCAATGCTTGGTCGAATGGAGATGATGGATACTAGATTGCAAGAGAATGCAGCACGACAAGCACAACAAATTCAGCAAGTGTAACAAGGGCAGTCAGCCGCACATCCAAATCCCATAATGCGAGCTAGAAGAGTGCTTAGGAGAGAAGAGCAAGGAAATCTTGAAGCCCTAGAAGCAGCCGAAGGGGTAGAAGATGAAGATGAAGGTGGAAATCAACCTACCACTGATGGTGACCTTACTTCCATCAAGATGAAGATTCCTTCCTTTGAAGGGAAGAACAATGCAGAAGAGTTCATAGAATGGGAGAGGAAAGTTGAGCAGATTTTCGAATGCCATAACTATACCGAAGAGAAGAAATCAATTTTGGCAGCCGTAGAGTTCAAGGGGTATGCTACCTTTTGGTGGGATCAATTGAAAGCTAATAGAAGAGGGAAAGGTATGAGGCCTATTCCTGAATGGTCAACCATGAAAGAACTAATGAGGAGCCGATTTGTACCATCTCACTACATTCAGAATTTGTACAATCGACTAGCAAGACTAGTTCAAGGTGGAAGAAGTGTGGAAGAGTACCACAAAGAGATGGAGATGATCATGGCTAGGGAGAATATTGATGAAGATGAAGACAAGAAGATGTCACGATTTCTTGGGGGATTGAATTTGAACATAGCCAATGAGTTGGAGATGTATGAATTCAACACAATGGAAGAGTTAGTTCAAAAGGACATAAAGATAGAGAGAAGATTGAAGAATAAAGCTATTTCGAAAACTGGCTACTCTAAAGCTAGTGAAAAATTTTCAAACTTCAAGGGTTCAAGTTCGAGTGGAGGTTCCTACAAAGGGGATTACAAGGGTTCATTCCAAAAGAATTCTTCCTACAATCCTAATTTCAAGAAGCCGAATGATGGGGATGCAAAAACATCCAAGGAAACACCTTCTAGACCTACTCCAAGTAGGGAAATTAAATGCTACAAGTGTTTGGGAAGTGGACACATTGCTTCTCAATGTCCGAATAAGAGGGTGATGATTGCTACCCATGAAGGGGAAATTGAATCAGAATCTGAACATGAAGAAGAAGAGGAGGCCGAATGTGGTGATAGGGCCGAATGTGGTGATAGGGCCGAATATGATGAAGAGGCTTGGGAGAATCAAGTCTTGAATGCTGAACATGGAGAGATGCTTGTTACTAGAAGAGCCTTGAATATTCAAGTCAAGGAAGAAGGCTTGAATCAAAGGGAGAATCTTTTCCACTCTAGGTGTTTGGTGAATGGTAAGGTTTGTACACTTATCATTGATGGTGGAAGTTGTACCAATGCTGCTAGTACTACAATGATGGATAAATTGGGGTTAACTTGTTTTAAACATCCCAATCCTTACAAGTTGCAATGGTTCAATGACGCTGGGGAAGTAAAAGTGTTGAAGCAAGTCAAGGTACCATTCTACATTGGGTGGTATAAAGATGAGGTTTTGTGTGATGTAGTGCCAATGCAAGCTAGACATTTGCTAATAGGAAGACCATGGCAGCATGATAGAAGGGCACAACATGACAGCTTTTCTAATAAGTATACCTTTACTTATGAAGGAAAGAAGGTTGTTCTAGCACCATTATCACATCAAGAGGTGTATGAAGATCAGAAGAGGATGCTAGAGAGGGAGAAAGAAGTTTCGGCCAACATGAACCAAGGGGGTTCAAATTTGGCCAATAATGTTTCTTCAACACCCAAGGGTAATTCTAAGGGTAGGGAGAGAGAAAATAATAAAGTGAGTGAGTGCAGAAAGGGAAAAGAGGCCGAGAGTCAAAAGAAAGTAAGCAAACAAATAAATGGCCCATTGGTGAGAGAAAATAAGTAAGGAGAAAAAGCAAAACATACTTTTTATGCAAGAGCAAGAGAGATAGATGTAGGGCAGCCTGTACTCATTATTATGTATAAAGAATTGTTACTTGCTGACAGTGAAGAATCTCTTGATTCTTTACCTTCTAGTTTTGTGTCTTTGTTGCAGGATTTTAAGGATGTGTTTCCTAAAGACCTTCCTAGTGGTTTGCCGCCATTAAGAGGGATTGAACATCAAATTGATTTCATACCCAGTTCTACAATTCCAAACCGGCCAGCATATAGGAGCAATCCTATGGAGACAAAAGATATGCAAAGACAAGTTGAAGAGCTTTTGGAGAAAGGCTTGGTTCACCAGAGCCTTAGTCCTTGTGCCGTTCTAGTCTTATTAGTACCCAAGAAAGATGGTTCTTGGAGGATGTGTGTTGATTGTAGGGCTGTGAACAAGATTACTGTGAAGTATAGACATCCCATTCCTAGACTTGATGACATGTTGGACGAATTGCATGGGCGAAATATTTCACAAAGATTGATCTTATGAGTGGTTATCATCAAATTCGCATGAAGCCTGGAGATGAATGGAAGACTGCCTTCAAAACAAAATATGGTTTGTATGAATGGTTAGTTATGCCTTTTGGTTTATCTAATGCACCTAGTACTTTCACGAGATTAATGAACATGTTTTGAGAGCTTATTTAGGTAAGTTTGTGGTAGTTTACTTTGATGATATTCTGATTTATTGCAAAAATGAGGAAGAACATGTTGAACATGTTAGGAAAGTGCTTGAAATCCTTAGGGAGCAAAACCTTTATGCTAAGCTTAAGAAGTGTTCTTTTTGTCTAGATAGGGTTGTTTTTCTTGGTTTTGTTATAAGTATGCATGGAATTGAAGTTGATCAAGAGAAGGTGAAAGCTATCCAAGAGTGGCCGAATCCTTTAAGTATGATAGAAGTGAGGAGTTTTCACGGATTGGCAAGCTTTTATAGGAGATTTGTCCCTAATTTCTCTGCATTGGCAGCCCCCTTGACTAGCATAATCAAGAAAAAAGTGGGATTCATTTGGGGCAAGGAGCAACAAGAAGCATTTGATGCTTTCAAAGAGAAGCTTTCTACTACACCCGTTTTAGCTTTACCTAACTTTGATTCTACTTTTTAAATTGAATGTGATGCTTCTGGTGTAGGTATTGGAGCTGTTTTGATGCAAGAGAAGAAGCCCATTATATACTTTAGTGAAAAGCTTAATGGAGCAAAGCTGAATTATTCAACTTATGACAAGGAGCTATATGCTTAGGTGAGAGCATTGGAAGTATGGGAGCATTATTTGCTGCCTAAGGAATTCGTGATCCATTCAGACCATGAATCATTGAAGCATTTGAGAGGGCAAGGCAAGTTGAATAAAAGACATGCAAAATGGGTTATGAAGATTGAGAAGTTTCCTTATGTGATCAAATACAAGCAAGGTAAAGACAATGTAGTGGCAGATGCACTTTCAAGGAGGTACGCTTTACTTAATGTTTTGAGTACTAAATTGCTTGGATTTGAATGTATAAAGGACTAATATGTTGGTGATTCTGATTTCGGCAATGTTTATGATGCTTGTGAGCATGGTGCTTTTAATTCTTTCTATAGACATGATGGGTTTTTGTTTAAGGGTTCGAAATTATGCATGCCTAAATGTTCTATGAGAGATTTGCTAGTATTAGAATCACATTGTGGGGGTTTGATGGGGCATTTTGGAGTTGATAAGACTTTAGACATGCTGAATGAACACTTTTATTGGCCAAATATGAAAAGGGGTGTAATTCGGATTTGTAAGGCTTGTTTGGCTTGTAGGCAAGCTAAGTCTAATTTTATGCCTCATGGTTTGTATATGCCATTACCCGTTCCTAGTTCTCCTTGGATGGACATTAGTATGGACTTTGTTTTAGGATTACCAAGGACTAAGAGGGGGAGAGATAGCATATTTGTGGTTGTTGATAGGTTTAGTAAGATGGCACACTTTATCCCATGTCATAAGAGTGATGATGCTAGTTTAGTGGTGGAACTCTTCTTTAGGGAGGTGGTCCGAATTCATGGGATACCAAAATCCATAGTTTCTGATAGAGACACCAAGTTTTTGTCTCACTTTTGGCGTGTGCTTTGGGGAAAGTTAGGTACCAAGTTGTTATTTTCCACCACTTGTCATCCTCAAACGGATGGACAAACAGAAGTAGTAAACAGAACTTTAGGTACCATGTTGAGAGCTTTAGTGGGTAAAAATTTGAGTTCTTGGGAAGATTATTTGCCATTTATTGAGTTTGCTTATAATCGTGCTATTCATTCTTCTACAGGATATTCACCTTTTGAGCTTGTTTATGGTTTTAACCCACTAACAGTTTTGGATCTTGTTTCTTTACCTTCTCATGAGCTTGTTAGTTTAGATGGTGAGAAGAAAGCTAAATTGGTGAAAGAGATGCATGAGAAAGCAAGGGCGAATATTGAGAAAAGGAACAAGAGATATGCTGATTCTGCAAATAGAGGGAGACGTGAGATGAAGTTTCAAGTAGGAGATTGGGTTTGGGTGCATTTTTGAAAAGAGAGGTTTCCTAACCAAAGGAAGAACAAGTTGCAAGCAAGGGGAGATGGCCCATTCCAAGTGCTGGAGAAGATTAATGAAAATGCCTACAAGATCAACTTACCAGGTACGTATAATGTTAGTGCTACTTTCAATGTAAGTGATCTTTCTCCTTTTGATGATACAGATTTGAGGACAAATCTTTTTGAAGGGGGGGAGAATGATGCAAGAAAGGATCCCTTGAAGCTAGCAAGTAGACCAATCACTAGGAGCAAGGCAAAGAGATATCAAGCTAGTATGGCTTTGCATATTCAAGAAGAGATTTCCAAAGAGCTTCAAGAATTATCATTCAAGAAGATGGAGATAGAGCTTGAAGAAGGCACACCAAAGCTGATTATGATGCTTAGTGTGGAAGCTAAAGGCTAGCTAAAGAAAGGTCCAACGTGCAAGAAAGGTCCATGAGGGTTCATATAAAGCCTTGGGAAGTAATTTAAGGCCCATGGACAGCCCAAATAGTGTGGGGCATTTTTTATGTTGAAGGGATTAGTTTGGTTGTTTCCATACTTTATATTTTCCTTAGTGGATTAGGATTTTGTTTCCATACTTTATATTTTCCTTAGTGGATTACGATTTTGTTTCCATACTTAATGTTTTCCTTATGCAATTAGGAATGTTTTAGCCTTAATTTTCCATATGCAATTAGGAATTTTGTAACCCTTATTTAATGGCACTATTAGACCAAATTTCAAAAACAACAATTAATAAAAATTTTCGAATTCTTCTACAAGTTCTTCTTGTGAATTTTCATGTGAGAGAGATTAGAGTGGATTCTTTAATTCTTTCTTTGCATCAAGAATTAGGTTTACTTATCAACAAGAGTTGTGGCATTTTCCTTCTTCTTACCAACTAAATCCTTCAATCATAGTGAGTTTGTGTCTCTTTATAGGTGTTGGGTTCCTTAGGAGCTGATTATCAAGTTTCAAGGAGTTCTCTACCATTGTTATACGTTGGGTTTGCTGCCATCATTGCTAAGGGTCCGCGTCACAGATTATAGAGGATATGTTGAGAAGCTGTGTCATTGATTTCTCTGGAAGTTGGGATAGATTTTTACCACTAATGGAATTTGCTTATAACAACAGTAATCAATCTACTATTAGAATGGCACCATTTGAGGCATTGTATGGTAAAAGATGCAGAACGCCTCTATGTTGGGATGAAGTTAGAGAAGGCAAGTTGATTGGTCCTGATTTGATTAAGGAAACGGAGGAGAAAGTGAAGATAATTCGGGATCAGTTGAAAGCAGCTTCAGATCGGCAGAAATCTTATTCATATTTGAAGAGGAGAGACATAAAGTTCAATGTTGGAGATAAAGTATTTCTGAAAGTGTCCCCTTGGAAGAAGATGTTGAGATTTGGCAGAAAAGGGAAGCTAAGTCCTCGTTTTATTAGACCTTATGAAGTATTAGAAAGAGTTGGACCAGTTGCTTATCGACTCGCTTTGCCGCCTGAGTTGGATAGAATTCACAATGTTTTCCATGTCTCTATGCTGCGGAGGTATAGATCAGACCCATCTCATATTTTGTCGGTTGAATCTATTAAGGTGAGTCCGGATATTACTTTTGAAGAAGAACCAGTGGCTATTTTGGCATATGAAGTAAAAGAGTTGAGAATTAAGAAAGTGCCACTTGTGAAGGTTCTTTGGAAGAATCATACGAAGGAAGAGGCAACTTGGGAGAGTGAGCAAGCAATGTGAGATCAGTATCCTCAACTATTTCAGACTTGAGATCACGTAATTTCAAGGACGAAATTTCTTTTTAGAGGGGGAGAATTGTAATATCCCAAAGTATACCCTAAAAGTTTTGGAATACTTATTGTTATATTTAAATTAAATGTTATAAGTGTATATGTTTAAGTGGAAAGAGAAAAGAGGTAAGGAGAAGAGTGTATATGTTGTATATATAGAGATATATACAACATATACAAGTCAAAGAAATGGAAGGTCAAAAGAAGATTTATTTATTTTTAAATTAATTGAAATGGAAATTTAAAGGAAGTGGATGAGGATATTTATGAATATTTTATTATTCAATTTGCTTGGTTGAGATTTAAAGAGATTATTGAGTGGTTAAGAGAGAGTTGACTTGTGTTCTATTCATCATCTTCTTCTTTTCTTTTCTCCTTGGCCGGCTGACTCCATAGCAAGAGAGAAAGTGAGATTTTGTCTTTCCAAACTCAAGATTGAAGGATGTTTCAAGTGATCAAGTAGAATTCTAAGGGTTTTCATCACTTTTAGTAAGTTTTCCACTTGATTCCCTTGTTTTCTTTTAAGTTTGTGTTTTGAATTGGTGTTTGATTATTGATAGTATGTGTATATTTGATTATGGTGTATTTGAGGGTGTGTGATCTTCTTGGTGTTGATTTTGGAGTTTGATTGAGGAGATAGAGTTAAGCTTGGTGTTGGTAGAGCAAGTGTTGTGTTTGAGTTGTGTGTAGGCGATGGTTGTGAATTGGTATTTGATGTATGTATTGAGTTGTTTTGGTGTTTTTGCAAGTTATTATGGTTTATGAGTGTGTTTAGTTAAGTTTGTTTGAAGTGGAAAATGGTGGAAGTAAGAGGTTTGTTGGATGTGATGGTGTTGTTGCCAGAATCAAGATTTTTGGCCTGACACACCCATGAGCACGGCCAGGTCTTTAGGCGTGTCAATGGTTCTATTTTCTGGATGGGTGACACAATCAGTGACACGCCCATGTCACTGAGCGTGTCAGAGCTACTGTGTTGAGGAAGAATTGACACGGCCATGAACACGCCCGTGTTGTTGGACGTGTCAATGTTTTTGTGAGATAAAATGTATGACACATTCAGTGACACGCCCGTGTTTCTGAGCGTGTCAAATCTTCTGTATTGTGGATTTAGGGCACGGTCAGGTACACGTCCGTGTTGTTGAGCGTGTCATGTGTAGAGTTTGCCCTAGTTGGTTCTTAGCCTTATTATCTCATGTGTATCTTTAAGTGAGTGTATTATTCCTTTTGGATTAGGTTTTTAAAGAGATTGAGTTGCCCTAATCCAAGCGTTGAAGAATTCTTAGAAGAGGAGTTTGGTGTTGTGTGAGTTGCTCTTGAGGTAAGTACAAACCCTACATTATTGCATACAATTACATGACTTTGGGACTTAACACATTTGGTTGTAAATGTGTTAAGTAATCTATTACATTGTTAATACATTTGATTAATGTTATGATTTGCATAATGTGAAAGATGTGATGATCATTCAAAATGTATGTTCAATGCAATTGGTTATGTATACTTTAATGATGAGATGTGAAGCCATTGTTGTTGGCTATAATCATGCAAATGAAATAATTAGGGCATGGTTGCCTAGTTTGATTATGAGAAATGAATTGTGAAAGAGATTGATAATGAGATAAATGAATTAATTGTGTGTCTAATATGTTATTCAATTTTCGGAGTTTTTGGTTTGGCGGCATGCCTATGAATCGCTGGGCAGGTGAAAAGACCGGGTCGTAAGCCAAGCCCAGCTGAAAAATGTGAAATATGATGTTTTTGGGGTGAAAAGACCGGGTCGTAAAACTCAAAAACTGTAACAGTCTAGCCGGGTTGAGGACCAAGAGACTGGGGCCCTAGGGTCTAGCCGGGTTGAGGTCCAAGAGCTGGGTCTATTACACTATCCATGGATAGATATATATATATATATATCGCCTACGGGCTTGATGAATGTGATTATGGACCAAAGTAGTAACTCTGAACTTTGAATAGCATATTAAATTCTTTTGGGCCCGTGCTTGTCTTTGTTTCAATGTGAATCATAAATGGTGAAACAATTGAATAAGATAATGAAATGTAATGTTATGAAATACATCATTTCTGAAATTGTCTCTATTACTTGAAAGTATGACATTGACATTTGCATTAAATCATATTGTTATTGTTGTTTGTACCACTAAGCCTATGGCTTAGCATGATTGTGGTTCGTCATGCAGGTGACAGGATAGAACCGGAGAGTTCAGCTAAACCGAGTCGAGTCTAGAATTTGAAGTGTTGATTGTGGGCTTAAAGATCAGAGACGAACTGCCAAACATGTATAAACTTTATATTTTGTAAACATTGATTTTGATGTTTATATATATGTAAATACCGCTACATTTTCTGCTGCATAATGAATAAATGTTTTACCTATTATGTTCCATAATATATATATATGAAATGTTTTAAGTTTTCTCATATAAATGCAGAAGAGAAAAATTGGGTTGTCTAATATAAACCGTGGCACTCCTGTATCCGGTATAAGTATATTACTGATGTAATAGTATGTAGTGTGCGTATATGGGATATAGGGGTGTTGCAGGCCCTAGCTGAGACCATGAAGAACCAATTGACTGCAATCTTAGAAAATCATGACGAGGCATCTGCTAGCACTAAGAAGCCAAGGGACAAAGGGAAGACTAAAGTTGGTGAAGTGGTTTTTGATGATGAAAAAGTGATCATTGATGATGATGATGATTGGGCTCAATACTACCAATATGCTTAAGAGAAGAAAAAGGAACCGAAGATTGTTAAAAGATCAACTATGGAGAAGACCGAAACTTCTGATATTGAAAAGATGGTTGCCAATTTAGAAAAGAAATTTGAGAAGAAGTTAAAAACCGAAGAGATGTCCGAGATCGACAAACTATTTGAACAAGATGAGGAGGTCCCTTATAAGTTCAAGATGCCTTCCTTTGCTAGATACAATGGTACTGGAAATCCTCATCTCCATGTGAAACAGTATATCACTGCTATGCAGTCTGCCCGAGCTACTAAGGCTCAAACTCTAAGGTACTTCATGCTCTCATTGGACCATGTTGTCCAAAATTGGTTCAATACCTTAGATGATGGAACACAAAAGAATTGGGATTTGCTATACAAGGCCTTCATCCAGCAATATGGGTATAATGTCGAGTTGGAAGTTACCTTAATGGAAGTGGAGTCCATTAGGCAAAGGTCAAATGAGAACTTTGTGGATTATGTGAAGAGATGGAGAAACAAGGCTGCTTTGCTCAGGAAGAGGCCCGATAAATCCGATCAAATAAGGATGATTGTGAGAGGGGTATTGCCTAGTCTTCAAGAGAGGATGTCTTATACACTCATCCGTGATTTCAAAGACCTTCTCCAAGCTGGTTTGCAAATTGAGAATGGGAAAGGGAGAAGAGCCATTTTGCAACAAAAAGGAACGAGAAAGGGAGCTATCAATCTGGTAGCCAAAGCATGCAAAAGGCCGTCAGTGTTAATGCTACTAACCAAGGAATGAGGAGACAATTTTTGGAATTGGGAAAATCAATGTCTTGGGTTCTCAATAAGCTTCAAAGAAAGGGGTTGCTACAACCCTTAAATCCTCATCCTTTGCCTAACCCTCTCCAACCTAATTTTGACACTAAAGCATTTTGTCAATTTCACCAAATGCAAGGGCATGACACGGATAGATGTGTGAGGTTGAGACATGAGATCCAAAATCTAATTGACAATGGGAAGCTACCCAAGTACAATAAGCCAAACACCAAAGACAACCCATAACCAAAATTCAATAGGGTACCACCACCAGCAACCTTGATGATTGGAGGAGGTTTGCATGAGGATTTTGTCATGTCTTCTTTTCAAGATGTGGGTGGAGAAGCAACCAAAGAAGAAGAGGTATTTGGTGAAATTAAACAAGCTATGATGGGTGGAAAAGTAAAAATTTGTGTTGTCAATGGGTTTTGGGATTCAAGTGATAGTGATGATGATACTGTATCCAAGAAGGAGGAGTGGACTTGGTCCGAGCCCGAAGAAGATGAAGTAATGAATACTAGATCTGGTAAGCCTTATGCAAGGCCACCACCTAAGGAGGTAGAAACTAATAAGGGAAAGGAAGTTGAAGTATGTAATATCCTCATTTATGCCCTAGAAGTCTTGGTTATATTGTTGTTGTTGTTATTGTTATAAATTGGATTGAATGTATATGATGTGTTAAGAAAAGAAGTTGGGAGGAGAATGCTTGTGTATATGTGTTTTGGAAAGAAAATAGGGTTTAGAGAGAATGGTATATGTTGTGTATATGATGATATATATAACATATAAATGGGTCAAAGGAAGAGTCAAAGGAAGAGAGATATTTTTGTGTTAAGTGTGTAATTACATATATGGGCTTATATGAGACAAAAGGTTAGTTATATGGTTAAGGGCAATTTGGTAATTGCTTGAATTGAATCACATGGTGGATATTTAAAGAAGGTTTGACTTTGTTTCTTCATCATTTTCTTCTTTCTTTCATGAAGTGGCCGGCTCCTCCATAGACAAAGGGAAGCAAGAGGTGAAGAGAGGTTCTTGATGAGTTGAGTTCAAAATTGAAGGAAGATTAAGTGTTCAAGTGTTGATTCAAGAAGTTTTTAACTAAGGTAAGATCTTCCCTTTGATTTCTTTCATTCTTTTGAAGTGGTATGGGAAGTTAATTAGGGTTTGATGATTTGATGATGAGATGTGTTTATGATTTGTTTTCAAGTGTTAAATTGGTTTTAAGTTAATAGTTTAAATAGGTGTTGTTGTTGGAAGTGGTTAATGTTGATTTTGAAAGGTGGAGAAGGATGGTGATTTTAGTGTTTTGAGATGATGTGTTTAATTGTTATATTAATGTGTTGTGAAGTAATTCTTGTGGTGAATATGTGTTTAGAACATTGATTATGTTCATTTGAAACATGTTATATGATGAATATTGTGTTTGAGTGCAATTGAGAAAGTGTTGGTTTTAGTTAAGGTTATGTGCATGGGTGACACGGCCAGAAGCCATGAAGAGACACGCCCGTGTCATTTATTTGTGTTGGCTACTGCCTCTTTTATTTTTAGAGACACGGTCGTGTCCCTCAAGTGGGCTGGGCGTGTCCCTCAAATGAGTTGAATATTGTTTGATTTCTTTGTTCTTTTTGCATGGTTTGGATTCTTCAAAGGTAGTTTGATCTCTAAACCTAAACATAAACATTTTAAACATACTTAAACCAAGGAATGACTTAATCAAACACTTGTGGATGATCCTAAAGCTATGAATAATATAAATTGTTCTTGCATTGTTGAGATTGAACAATGTTATGTTATGCATTGTGAATGGTAATGTGTTTCATGAGTAATGTGGAATGAAATGTTGATATTTATGAATGATGCTATGTGAGATATAATGTGATCATGGATGAGATAAATATACATTTGAATAATGAAGTGTTATATTGTAAAATGAAAAGTGAAGCCATTGTTATTGGCTAAGGTGATTCAATGGAGATAAATGAGGCATGTTTGCCTAAATGATAATGAGAATTGAGAATGAAATCTAAATGAATTGTGTGGCTAATGTGTTATTCCATTTTCAGAGTTTGTTGTTGGTGGCATGCCTAATAAGTGTAACAATCTCTTGAAGTTAGGTTGGATTGAATCCTTGAAGCCTAATTGAGATGTTACCACCCTTGAAGCTAGGTTGGGTTAGTTCTTGAAGCCAAGTTGGGTTGAAGCTTAGCATGCTTTGCTCCCCTTGAAGCTTGGTTGAACTTAATCCTTGAAGCCTAGTTGGGTATATGATATTGATAAATGTGATAACAAACCAAAGCATTAACTCTGAAAATTGAATTGCATATTAGTGTGTCTTGGGCCCAATGCTTGTCTTTGTTTAATGAGAGTCATGATTTGTTTATTGTTATTTATGGATGATTAAATGATTAAATAATGAAGTATATGCAATGATGTTGAAATGTGATATGCATATATGTATGTTGGTTATAAAATGTAAAGGGATGTTGTTAGCTTTGCATCTATGTTGTTACATATATGATATGAATTAGAATTGACATTGTATTGCATTAAAGCATATCCATTGCATGTTTTATCTTACTAAGCCCTTGGCTTAGCGCGATAGTGTTTAATCGCGCAGGTAATAGAGTTGATAGAGTTGAACCCGAGAGTTCATCAAGACCAAGTGAGAGTAGACCTTGAAGAATCCATTTTGGGAGCTTAAAGATCAGAGCAAACTTGCCAATCATGTATACTTCTTTATATTTTGTAAAGAAATGTTTAATATGTAAATATGTACATATTTTATAACTTCCGCTGTGTAATATTTAAATGTATATATATATAACTAATATGTTTTGTTTTATAAGTGAATGATCTACTTTTCTATAATGTATAATGATAAGAGTATTGTATCAAGTTTAAAGTGTTTTGAATGTTAAGAAAACCGTAGCATCCCTATGTTTGGTGCACTTATGCTACATTGTTGTGGTTGTAGTGTGTGTGCATTGGATATGGGGGTGTTACAAAGTAGAAGAAGATGATGCTGTTCTCAAGCAATTGAAAAGAACCCAAGCAAGTGCTAGCATTTGGGACATATTAGCTACTTCTAAAAAGCACCGAGAAACTATGGCCAAAGCCTTGGCTAGCATGCCAATTTCTACCTCCACGACACCAGAGGAGCTGATCGACATTATATAAATTGGAGGGGGTAATGAAATGTGAAGAAAAGATTGAAGTTAATATGGGAGCAGTTTTTTTTTTGGATGCGGACTTATTGGAGGAGGGGAGAGACCACATTCGCCCTCTCTTTATCAAAGTAAAAAATCAAGGGGAAGAGGACTCCTTGTGTAATGGTCGATGATGGGTCCGCCATAAATGTTTGTGCACTTAAGATATTGCCAAAGCTAGCTATGTCAACAAGGGATCTAAATTCGACCGAAGTAACAATTTGGGCTTATGACAACACTAAGAGACATGCCGAAGGGACTTTCAAAGCGGCTGTCAAGGTTGGTCCAATTGAATCTATTGTTGAGTTTGTTGTTTTAGACATACCGATTAACTTCGCCTTACTCTTAAGGCGACCATGGTTTCATCCTCTTGGTGGAGTTCCTTCCACCCTTCACCAAAAGATCAAGTTCCCCAACGGAGATGAGACAGTGGTCATTGAAGCTGAAGATAATGAGATTGTTAACGCTCTAATGATTGAGAAGCCTCTCAATGGTTTTCAAGTAGCTGCAATTTTTGATGATGAAGTAGTGGACTCCAAAGTCTTGAATATGATGAAGAACATGAACTACCTTCCTGGAACTGGTCTTGGAAAGAGTAAGGCCGGTTTAACAAAGTTGCCAGAATTTAGAGCTCAAACTTCCAAGAAAGTGTAATATCCCAAAGTATACCTTAAAAGTTTTGGTATTATTGTAATAATCAGATTAAGTGTTATAAGTGTATATGTTTATATGAGAAGAGATAAAAGATAAGAAGAGTGTATATATTGTATATACATAGATATATACAAAATATACAAGTCAAAATGTGAAAGTCAAAAGAAGATTAACTAATGATTTTAATTAATTAATTAAGTGGAATTTGAGTGAGTGGAAGTGGATGGAGATATTTTGAATATTTTAATAATAATTTTGCTTGGAGGAGAGGGTTTTAAGGAGAAAGTTATTAAGAGTTTGACTTTGCTTTCTTTCTTTTCTTCTTGTTTATTTCTTCTTCGTGCATCTTCATTTCTTTTCTTTCCTTCTCTTTTCTTTTCTTTTCTTTTGGCCGGCTATCAAAGAAGCAAGAGAGCAATAGAGAGTTTTGTTTTCCAAGATCAAATTGAAGAAGATTTCAAGTGATCAAGTTGGAAATTTGAGAAGTTTCATTAACTTTGGTAAGTTTCTTCTTGATTCTCTTGTTTTATTTTAAGTTGTGTTTGAGTTTGGTGTTGGATTATTAAGAGCATGAATATGTTTGATTGTGATGTGTTTGAGAGTATTGGGTTTAATTGATTGTGGTTTTGGAATTGAATTGAAGAGAAGGAATTAGGTTGGTGTTGAAAGAGTAAGAGTTGTGACTTGGTAATTGATGTCAATATTGAGTTTGATCAATTATTTTTTGTAGATTTTCAATGTGTTTGTGTTTAATGGAGTGGAAAGCATAGAATACATGAGTTTGGTCCGAAACAGAAGCATTTTGGATGCCACGCCCATGGCCCTTGGATGCCACGACCGTGGGGGTGTTAAGCAATTGGACAGATTCATTTTCTAACCCACGTCCGTGGGGGTTTGTGAGACCACGACCGTGGGGTTGTGAGGCCACAACCGTGGGCCCTAGTTAGTGGTTTTGGTTTGTAATTTGTGATCCATGGGTCTAGTATGAGGCTAATAGGTGAATAATTGTATTGGAATTCATGTGTATGTTTATATAAGTGTTTATTATTCCTTTTGATTTAGGTTGTGAAGAGGTTGTATTGCCCTAACCTAAGTGTTGAGAATTCTTGGAAGAAGAAGTGTATAGATTGGTGTGAGTTGTTTTTGAGGTAAGTACAAACTTACATGGTTGCATTCATTTACATGATTTTGAGACTTAACACATTTGGTTATAAATGTGTTAAGTAATTTACTATATTGTTAATACAATTTGATTAATGTTATGATTTGTATAATGTGAAAGATATGATGATCATTCAAAAGGTATGTGTAATGCAATTGGTTATGATGAATACTTTAATGATGAATTGTTTTAATGTGAATTGAGATTGATGGAATGTGAAGCCATTGTGGTTGGCTATAATGATTCAAATGAAATAAATGGGCATGTTTGCCTAGATGATGATGAATGTTTCATGCAAATGGTTATGTATACTCTATTGATGAGATGTGAAGCCATTGTTGTTGGCTATAATGATGCAAATGAGATAATTGAGGCATGGTTGCCTAAATGATGATGAGAAAATGAGAATGAAATTGATAATGAAATAATGAATGAATTGTGTGTCTAATGTGTTATTCCATTTTCAGAGTTTTGTTGTTGGTGGCATGCCTAATGGTAACAATCTCTTGAAGCTAGGTTGGATCTAGTCCTTGAAGCCTAGTTGAGATGTTACAACCCTTGAAGCTAGTCTGGGTTTGGTTCTTGAAGCCAAGTTGGGTTGATACTTAACATGCTTTGTTCCCCTTGAAGCTTGGTTGAACCTAATCCTTGAAGCCTAGTTGGGACAACGATAATGATAAATGTGATAATTGAACCAAAAAATTAACTCTGAAAGTGGAATGGCATATTAGTGTCTTTTGGGCCCATGCTTGTCTTTGTGTCAATGTAAATCATGAGTGATGAAATAATTGAATAAAATAATGAAATGTAGTGTGATGAACAATATAAAGATATCATTTGTGAATATTGTCTTATTTGTTGAAATGTGTGACATTGGCATTGCATTGAAACATATTATTATTGTAGTTTGTACCACTAAGCCGTTGGCTTAGCGCGATTGTGGTTCATCGCACAGGTGACAGGGTCGAGCCAGAGAGTTCTTCTAGACCGAGTCGAGTCTAGATTTTGAAGTGTTGATTGTGAGCTTAAAAATCAAAGATTGACTACCAAACATGTATAAACTTTATGTTTTGGAAAATTTTGATTTTGATGTTTGTGTATTTGTAAATATCTTTACATTTTTCCGCTGCGTATTGAATGAACATTTTATTTATTGTGCTTTATGATATAACTTAAATGTTTTGAGTTTGCTCCCATTATTGTATAAAGGAATGATTTGTTTGTTTAGTAAACCGTAGCATTCCTATATTCGGTATACGTATATTACAGGTGTAGTAGTATGTAGTGTGTGTATACGGGGTATAGGGGTGTTACAATTGTTTTGGTATCAGAGCCTAGGTTTGAGATTTGTGGCTGAACACGCCCATGAGCACGTCCAGGGTTTTTAGGCGTGTCAATTGTGTTGGAGGCAGTGGGATTGACACGACCAGTAACACGCCCGTGTTATTGAGCGTGTCATAGCCACTGTGAGATTTGAGAATTTACATGGCCAGGAGCACGTTCATGATGTTGGACATGTTGTTATGTTTGAGAGGCAGAAGGTATTACACTCCCAGGAACACGCCCGTGTTGTTGAGTGTGTAAATGCTTCTGTGTTGTGGAGTTAGGGCACGATCAGGAACACGCCCGTGTGGGTGAGCGTGTCAAGTTTAGGGTTTGCCCTAGTTAACTCTTAATTGGATTATCTTTTGTGTATCTCTAAGCAAGTGTATGTTATTACTTTTGGATTAGGTTTTGAAGCAAGTGAGTAATCATTGATTTGAGAAGTGAAGAATCTTGGAAAAGGAAAGTGTTTAGGGTTGTGTGATTTGTGATTGAGGTAAGTACAAAGTACATACTTGCATACATTCATATGATGTTGAGATTTAACCTACATTTGATGATATGGATGATGCATATGAATATAGATAATTTGTGTACAATGTGGAATGAAATGTTGATATTTATGAATGATTCTATTGAAAGAAATAAGGCATGTTTGCCTAAATGATGATGAGAATTGAGAATGGAAATGATAATTGAATAATAAATGAATTGTGTGGCTAATGTGTTATTCCATTTTCAGAGTTTGTTGTTGGTGGCATGCCTAATGATAGTAACAATCTCTTGAAGCTAGGTTGGATTTTATCCTTGAAGCCAAGTTGGGTTGAAGTTTAACATGTTTTACTCCCCTTGAAGCTTGGTTGGGTCTAGTCCTTGAAGCCTAATTGAGATGTTACAACCCTTGAAGCTAGGTTGGGTTGGTTCTTGAAGCCAAGTTGGGTTGATACTTAGCATGCTTTGTTCCCCTTGAAGCTTGGTTGAACCTAATCCTTGAAGCATAGTTGGGTATATGATATTGATAAATGTGATAACAAAACCAAAGCATTAACTCTGAAAATAGAATGGCATATTAGTGTGTTTTGGGCCCATGTTTGTCTTTGTTTAATATGATTCATGAATGGTAACATGATTAATAAATGAGGTATATGGAAGGATGTTGAAATGTAATATGTTCATATATTGTGGTTTATGGAATGTAAAAGTATGTTGTTAGCTTTACATCTATGATGTTGTTTTTATTAATAAGGTGTGTAGTATTGCATTGCACTAAAGCTTAACATTAGCATGATTTGTCTTACTAAGCCGTTGGCTTAGCGCGATAGTGTTAATCGCGCAGGTGATAGAGTTGAACCCGAGTGAGAGTAGACATTGAAGAGTTGATTTTGGGACTTAAAGATCAGAGAAAGCTGCCAATCATGTATAACCCTTTTATATTTTGTAAAGTATTGTTTATAATGTAAATATATGTATATTTGTAAATATTTTCTATATTCCGCTGCGTATTAAGTAAATATATATATATATATCTATTTGTTTTATGTTACAAGTTAATGACTCATTTTCTATAATGTATAATGAGAAAAATTATAGTATCATTTAAAATATTTTGAATGTTAATAAAATCCGTAGCATCCCTATGTTCAGTGCACGTATATTACATTGTGGTGTTTGTAGCGTGCGTGTATTGAATGTGGGGGTGTTACAATTGTTTTGGTATCAAAGCCTAGGTTTGAGATTCTCAACCTAGGTGAAATGTAAGAAAAAGAATATTTTGACTTAAAAAGTTGGTTTTTAAATAATATATATGTTTGGGATTGGCAGTCTCTGATCTTTAATAAGGTGTATTCTGCTATATTTGCATATATAGGTTGTGATGGACTCTCACTTACGCCAGTCAGTTGAGGGTAGTGCTGAGAGTATAGCTCCGGAGGATAGAGCTAGAGTTGATAGTGCTGGGGAGGCACATGCTTCGGTGTCGGGGAGACCAGCTGGTGAGGAGGTTCTGCCAGCTTGGCTTAGGCATGTGGTAGAGGCTTTGAGGCAAGCACCAGTGCAACCAACGCCACCACCCCCTCAGCCTTTGGTATTAGTGAGACAGTATGATAAGCTAAGGAAGTATGGAGCAGAAGATTTCTTAGGTACTGTTGATCCAGCTGTAGCAGAGCAGTGGCTTGATAAAGTACAGAGAATCTTCATTCAGTTGCAAGCCACTTCAGAGGAAAAATTTGATTATGCAAGATCATTGCTACAGAAGAATGCATAGGACTGGTGGAAGACAGTGCCACAAGCTATGGATGATCCACCAACATTGTCCTATGCTGATTTTCTGAGAGAGTTTGAATTGAAGTATACTCCGAGGGAGTATAAAGACATGAAGAAGATGGAGTTTTTGAGCTTAAAGCAAGACAGCCGAACCGTAACAGAATATGAAGTTGAGTTTATCCGGTTGAGCCAGTATGCTGGGGGCATTATATCTGATGAGATAGATAGATGCAGGAGATTTGAGGAGGGATTGAGGCCCTCTATCATGTGTTTGGTGGCTGGATCTAGATATCATGATTTTTCCCAGCTTGTGGCAGCAGCTCGGAGTGTGGAGAGAGCTCAAGTTATTGCAGCTGCTTCAGAAGAAGAGATCAGGGTGAGAAGACCACAGTTTGAGGCAGGGTCTTCATCAGCTAAGAGAGGTAAAGGAAGTTTTGTTCCTCGGGTTAGTAGGAGTCAGAGACCAGCTGGTAGGTCAGTACAGTTTCAGAGACAGAGATTTAGACCTACAGTGTCAGTGGCGAGTGCTCCGACCCCAATGACTCAGAGATCCACCTTACCCATCTGCATTCATTGTGGTAGGCCACATGGTGGTCCTTGATGGAAGACTGGTGTAGCAGGGGTATGCTTCAGATGTGGATCACCAGATCACTTTGTTAGGGATTGTCCTGAGAGGCAAGAGCAGATGTCAGTTGATTTTGCAGCATCTCGACCTAATGTGAGGGGAGGTCGAGGAGGCAGGGGTGTTAGCAGAGGAGGTAGATCTGGGTTCAGTTCTAGAGGAGGTTCTACATCCAGGGAGAGTAGACCAGAGGAGGTTGGATCTTCCCAGAGGATATATGTTATGCAGAGGCAGCCAGATGCTTCGGCAGTCATAGCTGGTACTTTTTCTTTATTTGGTATTTCAGTACTTGCTTTGATTGATCCCGGATCTACACATTCATATATTAGTGCATCTGTTTTGCCTGTGTCTGATATGCATGTTGAATCCCTAGGATTTGATGTATTGGTGACAAATCCTCTAGGGCACAGTGTGATTGTTAGCAGGGTGCACCGAAATTGTGCAGTAATGGTGCAAGGTGAGGAGTTCCTTGGGGATTTAATTGAAATTCCTTTTAAGGAATATGATGTGATCCTAGGCATGGACTGGCTATCTAGACATGGAGCTATGGTAGACTGTAAAAAGAAATTTGTTACTTTGAGAACTGGTGATGGTAGAGAGGTGATAGTATCTAGTGAGCAGGGACAGCTAGCATCTTTGTTTGTTTCAACGGTTGCAGCCAGGAGGTTGATTAGAAAGGGGTGTGATGCTTATCTTGCTCATGTGGTAGATACTAGAGTAAGGGGTTCTCAAATTGATGATATACCCACAGTTGCAGAGTTTCCAGATGTGTTTCCAGAGTTGTTGCCAGGGTTGCCACCTGAGAGAGAGGTGGAGTTTGGTATTGAATTATTGCCTGGTACTACTCCTATCTCTATTACTCCTTATAGAATGGCACCAGCAGAATTGAGGGAGTTGAAAGTGCAATTACAGGAGTTGTTGGATAAAGGATTTATTCGCCCCAGTGTTTCTCCGTGGGGAGCTCCTGTTTTATTTGTGAAGAAGAAAGATGGTACTATGAGATTGTGTATAGATTATAGGCAATTGAACAAGGTAACTATTAAAAATAAATATCCTTTGCCTAGAATCGATGATCTCTTTGATCAGTTGAAGGGTGCAACAGTATTTTCTAAAATTGATCTGAGATCTGGGTATCATCAGCTGAGAGTCAGAGCTGAAGATGTTCCTAAAACAGCCTTTCGGACCAGGTATGGGCATTATGAGTTTTTAGTAATGCCATTTGGTTTGACGAATGCACCTGCAGCTTTTATGGATTTGATGAATAGGGTGTTTAGGCCCTATTTGGATCAGTTTGTAGTGGTCTTTATAGATGATATTTTGGTGTATTCATGTAATGAAGAGGAACATGATAAACATCTGCGGATTGTGTTGCAAATTCTGAGAGAGAAGCAATTGTTTGCTAAACTGTCGAAGTGTGAGTTTTGGCTTGACCAAGTAACTTTTCTCGGTCATATAGTTTCAGCAGAAGGTATTAGAGTTGATCCGAGTAAAGTTGAAGCTATTCTGAATTGGAGTCCACCAAAGTCAGTGACTGAAGTTAGAAGTTTTCTGGGTTTGGCAGGCTATTACCGATGGTTTGTGAAAGGATTTTCTTTGATAGCTACTCCACTCACCAGATTGCTTCGGAAGGGAGTTAGATTTGTGTGGACGGATCAGTGTCAGGCTAGCTTTGAACGGTTGAGAGAAATGTTGACTCAAGCACCTGTTCTTACTTTACCTGTAGAAGGCAAACCATATGTGATTTTCAGTGATGCTTCACATAGTGGTTTGGGTTGTGTTTTGATGCAAGAAGGTAAAGTTATAGCTTATGCTTCTCGACAGTTGAAACCGCATGAGCTCAATTATCCGACCCATGATTTAGAGTTGGCAGCCATAGTGTTTGCATTGAAGATATGGCGACACTATCTGTTTGGGGAGAAGTGTTTTATCTATACTGATCATAAAAGTTTGAAATATTTGGGGGTTCAGAAAGAGCTAAATCTTCGGCAGAGGAGATGGTTGGAATTGATTAAAGACTACGACTATTTGATTGATTATCATCCAGGTAAAGCAAATGTTGTTGCTGATGCCTTGAGTCGGAAGTCTTTAGCAGGGTTGACTGTTTATTCGCTCTCGTTGCTTGTTGAGTTGAGAACATTGCGTGCTAGTTTTGTATCTTGTGATGATGGTGCGTTATTGGCACAGTTGCAGTTGAGACCAGTTTTGTTGGATCAGATTAAAAGGGCTCAGTTGACTGATGAGAAGATTCAAAAGATTGTTTCAGATTGCCAGAGTGGAAAGAGTAGAGATTTTATTGTGAGAAGTGATGGGAGTCTCTGGTTTAAGAACCGATTGTGTGTACCTGATGATGCTAATTTGAAAAAGATTATTTTAGAAGAAGCACATCAGTCAGTATTTGCTATGCATCCAGGCAATACCAAGATGTATCATGATTTGAGACAGCATTACTGGTGGTTCGGTATGAAGAGAGACATTGCTGAGTTTGTATCTAAATGTCTCACCTGTCAGAAGGTAAAAGCAGAGCATCAAGTTCCAACCGGGTTGCTTCAACCTTTGTCAGTGCCAGAATGGAAGTGGGAAAGAGTAACAATGGATTTTGTGTCTGGTTTGCCAATGACACAAAGGAAACATGATGCTATTTGGGTAATTGTGGATAGATTGACTAAGACAGCTCATTTTCTTCCGGTTCGGATGGATTACTCTTTGGAGAGATTAGCTGAGCTGTATATCCATGAGATTGTGAAGTTGCATGGTGTTCCAATTTCTCTAGTGTCTGATCGAGATCCCCGGCTTACTTCAAGATTTTGGAAGAGTTTGCACAGTGCTTTGGGTTCTCGATTACACTTCAGCACTGCTTTTCATCCACAGACGGATGGACAGTCTGAGAGGGTGATACAGATCATTGAGGATATGTTGAGAAGCTGTGTCATCAACTTCTCTAGAAGTTGGGACAGATTTCTACCACTTGTGGAGTTTGCTTACAACAACAGTCATCAATCCAGCATTGGTATGGCACCATTCGAAGCACTGTATGGTAGACGGTGTCGGACACCTCTTTGTTGGAGTGAACTTGGAGATGGTAAGCTGATTGGGCCTGATTTGATTCAAGAAACTGAGAAGAAAGTGAAAATAATTCGAGATAGATTAAAGCAGCTTCAGACCGACAAAAGTCTTATGCAGATCTGAAAAGGAGGGACATAGAGTTTGATGTGGGAGATAAGGTATTTTTGAAAGTGTCTCCTTGGAAGAGGATTTTGAGGTTTGGTCGGAAAGGGAAATTGTGTCCTCGTTTCATTGGACCGTATGAAGTTTTGGAAAGAGTTGGGCCAGTTGCTTATCGGCTTGCTTTACCACCCGAGTTGGATCGTATTCATAATGTATTCCATGTTTCTATGTTGATGAGGTATAGATCGGATCCATCTCATGTTTTGCCAATTGAATCAATGGTGGCTGTGGTTGCACAGGTGCTTGTCTCATAACTTCCATCATATGTCTAAACCAGGCTGGCGGAACCTCCTCTCCAGCTGGTCTACCCGACACCGAAGCAGGTGCCTCCTCAACACTATCAACTCTAGCTCCCTCAGCAGGAGCAATACTCTCGGCACTACCCTCAATCGACTGACGTGAGTGAGAATCCATCACAACCTAAGTCTGCAAACACAACATACTACATCTTATTAAAGATCAGAGGTTGCCAATCCCAAACATGTATATTATTCAAAAACCACTTTTAAAATCAAAATAATCTTTTTCTTACATTTTACCTAGGTTGAGAATCTCAAACCTAGGCTTTGATACCAAAACAATTGTAACACCCCCACATCCATTACATGCACACTACAATACCACAATGTAGCATACATGCAATAAACATAGGGATGCTACGGATTTTCTTAACATTCAAAACATTTTATATACTACCATAATCTTTATCATTATATATTATAGAAAAGAAATCATTAAATTGTAGTATAAAATAAACTAGATATACAGATACATTTAATTAGTACACAGCGGAAGTTATAAAATATTTACATTATATGAAAACATTTAAATTCATATTTACAAATATACATATATCTATATTCTAAACAATATTTTACAAAACATAAAGAAATTATACATGATTGGCAGCTTTCTCTGATCTTTAAGCTCTAAATAAACTCTTCAATTTCTACTCTCACTCGGTCTCGAGGAGCTCTCAGGTTCAACTCTGTTACCTGCGCGATTAAACACTATCGCGCTAAGCCAAGGGCTTAGTAAGACAAATCATGCCAATATTATGTTTAATGCAATGCAATGCCACACAAATTATCAATAAAGGCTATTTCATAAGTGAAAAACTAACATAACACCTTTGCATCTCACCAATCATAATCATATGAGCACACCACATTTCAACATTTTTCCATAACCTTATTAGTCAACCATTTTACCATTCATGACTCACATTAAGCAAAGACAAGCATGGGCCCAAAACACACTAATATACCATTCAATTTTTAGAGTTAATGCTTTGGTTTTGTTATCACATTTATCCATATCATCAACCCAACTAGGCTTCAAGGATTAGGTTCAACCAAGCTTCAAGGGGAGCAAAGCATGCTAAGCATCAACCCAACTTGGCTTCAAGAACCAACCCAACCTAGCTTCAAGGGTGGTAACATCTCAATTAGGCTTCAAGGATTCAATCCAACCTAACTTCAAGAGATTGTTACACTTATTAGGCATGCCACCAACAACAAACTCTGAAAATGGAATAGCACATTAGCCACACAATTCATTTATTATTCAATTATCATTTCCATTCTCAATTCTTATCATCATTTAGGCAAACATGCCTTATTCCTTTCAATTGAATCATCATATCCAACCACAATGGCTTTACAACTCAATTCACAATATATCACTCTTCATTATTCAAATACACATGTATAACAACAATTATATTTGACATCAATAAAGTCAACATGGCATTGAACATTCTTTAAGCAAACATACCTCAATCATATCATTTCCATTGTTATAACTCATAACATTAATTCCTTATTAAGGTAAATCATCATCAATAATCACATTATATTCCACATAGCATCATTCATAATATCAACATCTCATTCCACATTATACACAACATATCATTATTCATAATATCAACATCTCATTCCACATTATACACAACATATCATCAATATGAGCAAATGTAGATTAAATCCCAACATTATATGATTGTATGCAATTATGTACTTTGTACTTACCTCAATCACAAGTCACACAACTCTAAACACCTTCCTTCTTGCAAAGTTCTTCACTTCCCAAATTAGGGCAAATCACCTTCTATCAAACCCTAATCCAAAGAATGATACAATCCATCAATTCCAATACCATTTAATCACTTAATAACTTCATCTTAAACCTTAAATCACAAAATTACACTTCAACATCATGCATTATAAACCACGGTCATGGCCACCATAACCACCACGGGCGTGGGGTACAAAACACTTCTGCCACTCAAGCTTCCATCCTCCACGGCCATGGCACCAAAAGCCTACCAATGGCCACGGCCATGGCCAATCAAGGCCACGGGCGTGGCATCCAGAAGGCTACTGCCCTCGGCCAAAATCCCATTTCCAAGTCCAAAATTCCAACAAACACCAACCACAAGAAGATCTTTGAAAATAATGAAGCAAACACAAGGAAAACATCATGTAACACTTCAAAACTCTAAAACAAAATCAACTCCAACACTTCCAACAACAACACCTCTTAAACTTCTTCACTTAAAATCAAAAACAACATTTAAAAACTCCTTACAAACACATATAATCATCATCTCAACAAACCAAAATTCATTTGCAACTCCACTTCAAAAGAACAAAAGAAAATCAAGAGAAAGTACTTACCAAAGTTGATGAATTTCACAAATCTTCAACTTAATTCCTTGAATCTCCTTTCAAATTGAGTTTAGAACTTCAAGCCCTCTCTAGCTCTTTCTCTTCTTCAATGGCCAGCACACTCACATGAGAAAAGACAAGAAAATAAACTCAAGTCAACCACTTCTTCTTCTTTTAATCTCCACCATGCAATTCCTACAAGGAAAATTACCAAAACACCCTTAACCATTTGTTCTAGCTTTTGTCCCTTGCATGCCCATATATGTAATTACACATATCCCATAAAAATATCTCTCTTCCATTGACCTTGCATTTGACCAACTTATATGTTATATATATTAACATATAAACAACATATACACTTTTCTCTAAACCCTATTTTCTTTCCCAAAACACATATACATAACCATTCTCTTCTCAAATTCTTTTCTTCTCACATAACATATACATTCAATCCAATTTAAAACAACAACAACAACAACAACATAGTCAAAACTTCTAGGGCATACATGAGGATATTACAGACATATTGCATCCTTGTTTGTTTCAGCTGTTGCAGCTAGGAAGTTGATTCAAAAAGGGTGTGATGCTTATCTTGCTCATGTTATAGATACCAGAATAGTTGATTCTCAACTTGATAGTATACTCACAGTTGCGGAATTTCCAGATGTTTTTCCTGAGGAATTGCCAGGGATACCCCCTGAGAGAGAGATTGAGTTTGGTATCGATTTGTTGCCTGGTACCACTCCCATCTCTATTACTCCCTATCGAATGGCACCTGCTAAGTTGAGAGAGTTCAAGGTGCAGTTGCAGGAGTTACAGAGAGGGTTTAGATGAAACCTGATTTCCATCTTTCCCATATACGATGTGTGGGGCTCCTTCCACCCATAATGCAATTGGAGCCCATGACTGAGAGGATGAACAATATGCAACTTTGAAATGTACCCGATATACGGCAACCCCTAAATAGTATTCCTTATCGATGGTGGATAATATTAGAGGAATTTGAGATTGAGTATGTAACCAGGAAAACAATCAAAGGTAGAACGGTGGCAGAATTCCTGGCTCAACAACCATTATCAGAAAGTGAAGAGGTAATTTTGGAGTTTCCAGATGAACATTTAGAAGCAATTGAAGTACAAGGGTGGAAAATATATTTTGATGGAGCAGTAAATAGGAAAGGAGAAGGTTTGGGAGTTATACTAGAATCGCCCGAAGTGGAACATATCCCTTTAGCCAAAAAGTTGAAATTTAGGCCAACCAATAATATGGTGGAGTACGAAGCTTGTATTTTTAGTTTGGAAACCCTAATGATTATGAAGGTGGATAAGGTGGAAGTTTATGGCGATTCATTGCTAGTTGTATCCCAAGTAAATGGAGAGTGGGATTTGAAAGAGGAAAAATTAAAACCATACCACCATTACTTGACCATGATGAAGAAGAACTTCAAGGAGTGTACGTTTTTACTCCTGTCAAGAGAAGAAAATCAAATGGCCGACGCCCTAACCACATTGGCTTCAGTGTGGGAAAACCCTGTTAGCTTATTCCTTAAGCCTCTAATCTTGACTAGTTCATCAACTCCTTACTATGAATATGAAATAATCATGGAAGTCGATACGGACCATGATGCATGGTATGATACTATAAGGTGATTTTTGGAAGGAGCAGTTAAGGATTTATTCTCCAAGTACCACATCCATCATCATCGATCCTCTCCTTATAGACCGAAGGCTAATGGTGCCGTGGAAGCAACAACTAAGATGATTAAGCAAATTCTATCCAAAATGACCAAAACTTACAGGGATTGGTCAGAGATGCTTCTCTTTGCTTTATAGGGATATAGGACAAGTGTGCGAACACCTACTGGAATGACACCATTCTCTTTGGTTTATGGGATGGAAGCAGTATTACCAATTGAAATTGAGATCAAGTCATTGAGAGTAGTCCTGGAAGCAGAACTGCCTGAAACGGAATGGGTAGCAAGCAGATACACACAGTTAGCTCTACTAGAAGAGAGAAGGTTAAAGGCACTGTATCATCACCAACTGTATCAAAACAAGATAGCTCGGGCCTACAATAGAAGAGTTAAGATCAGAAAATTCAAGGTTGGGGATTTGGTGTTGAAGCAATGTAAGCCTAATGTATATGATCCGAGAGGGAAGTTCAGGCCTAGCTGGGAAGGGCCATATGTCGTAAAACAAGTCATGAACAAAGGTGCAGTAAAGTTATCAGACATGGATGGGAACGAGTTTACTGAGCCAGTAAACATTGATAGGTTGAAGAAGTTTTATGTATGAAAAATAAAAAAGAAAGAGCTCGCTAGGTTGAAAACCCAAAAAGGGTGGCCTAGGCAAAAGTTAAAGCAGTCCGCTAGTTCCAAAAACTCGAAAGGGCGGGCTAGGCAACAATTAGGGCTAATGAAAGAAAATCGTCAATTAGAAAACTTGTAAGGGCTAATTGGCAATAGGAGTAATCTTGTGTATGCTGGCTTTATGTTTGGTTGTTCCCTAATTTAATAAAACAGAATTAATGTTAAAATTGTTCTATGTGCACTGTTATAAGTATTTGACTAGATATGGATGAAAGAAATAAACACAATAGCAAAAGGTGATGACAAATTATAAATGGAAAAGAAGCATCCTTTATTACTTTAATTATTTTTTTATTCTAACAATACACTTTATAAATTGACAAATGTAAAATCTATGGCAGTCGATAAGTGTAACGTGCAGGCCAACTTTGCCTCAACCGATCCAAGTAGGCTTCAGTCAAGCAAGGCATGTCTAGGTCGGGAGCAAAGTCAGAATCACGAGGTTCAGCTCCATACTGACGGCCAAGTCAGTGAGGATCATAGCATGTACATTGATGAAGAGCAACAAGGGGAACGTACATCAAGTATGTCCGCATGGTGATATGTGAAATCTTCCACCAAGGTACCAACCAACAGATATTGACTTCAGAGCATGAGTGGATTCAGTCGACCTAGTCAACATATGAAGAAGTAGGATGGAATAGCTTCCTAGCAGAATGATGACATGGTAGGTATCTAGCAAAATCAATGGATGGAGTATCAAGCAAACAAAGATGCTCCTGAAGCTAAATCTATGAAGAAAGAATTAAAATAAAAAAAAGAAAACAGTCTGCTAAGTTGAAAACCTGCAAGGGCAGCTTAGGTAAAAGTTAGGACAGCTCACTAGTTTTGAAAACCCATATGGGCAGACTAGGCAAAAATTAGAGCAATAAAAGAATATATAACAAAAAGAAAAAGAGTCCGCTAAGTTGAAAACCCACAAGGGCAGCTTAGGCAAAAGTTATAATAGCCCGCTAGTTCCTAAAACCCGCATGGGCGAACTAGGCAAAAATTAGAGCAACAAAGCAAAAAAAGAAAAGAAAAGAAAACCTAAATTGAAAACCCAAAAGGGCAATTTAGGTAATTACCTAAAGTAGCAATGGACTCCCAAGCAGTCTCTTTGATGATCCTAATTTAAATCGGTCCAATCCAACTAAGGTCTGGGCTAAGATCATAGGTACCGGCGACAAGCCTCCTTCCATTTGGTCCATGATATCCAATACTCGTGGATCAATATCGCCGTCAGAAGAAACAAGTAAAAATTGGCCGAGCAAGCAAAGACAAAAGCATGCGTCCCCATGCCTTAGTAGGAGCCGAATGAGAGAAACAAAAGTCAATCAAAGGAGCAAGTAGAATTTTTTCACCTCTCATCAACTAAAGAACTTCGGGTTTTGAAATTTGAAATAACATCTGCATCTTCAATTTAGTCTTGGAAATCAATGTGGGTAATGCCATTTGTTGATTATTGGGATATCCAAGGATGGCCTCAAATTCTTCAATCAAGGGACACATTTCAAAGCCATTAATTTTAAATACCCTAGAATCCGTATCCCACAAGGAAGCCACGACATGTAAGGAGTGGTCCAATTTGAAATTTTGAAAACACTTTAAAACATCAAGCTTTGACCATGAAATTTGCTTCTAATGGATGGCATCCATATTCTTAAATAGAATTTTTATTTTCTTTAAATGGTGCTCTGTCATGGTTGATGAATAAAGGAGAACCAAAATTGCTAAAACAAGTCTTCATGTTGAAAGAGAGAGATTTTTGGTTTATGAATTAAAATATGGCATGAAGGGTGATTTATATAGAGGAAAATAAACCTTTTCCAAAGGTGATAAGGAAAAGTGATGGGGAAGGATAAGACCATATGGCATAAGGAAAGGAATTGGTAACAATTTCCTTTACCACGTTGGATATGGTTTAGCAAATAAAGTGGATATTAATTATAAAAGATGATATTGAAAAAAAAAGTTACGGTAAAGAGGAAAATTGTATTCTTTTACAATATTTTACATATCACTGAGAGGGTGGTTGTAAGTCATCAAATAAACCCTTGAAAAGAATTGTCACCTGTTGGAGGAGGGGGCAAATTACTCGTCCTAGGATCGCCCAAAGCGGGAACACCAAAATCCCTATTACCTTGAGATTCTGATCCATCATGATCCTTATCAGAAGCAGATGAAAGAATCTCATGTTCATCAGTCTGGGGCCTCTTGATGAAGAAGCGCTGGGATCCCTCATCCCTCGAAATCGGAAGTTACAGAAACTTTGTTCGGATTGATGATATAAACTTTCAAAATAAGAAGCCTGTTGGCAACTTGCAGCTAACTTTTCTTGAAGTTTCTTATTTTGTTCTTCAAGCATCCGTTGTGAGCCAAGAAGGAAAAAGGTAAGAGCATACATAATCATGCATACATATAGCATAAACTATTATGAAATAAGGAACGTACTAGGTAGTTCATATCAATACCCTGCGGATGAGATGGCATATCTGACGGGCTAGAGCGAGCAGATGAAGGGACAATAAAGGAAGGTCCAGCCACATGATCAAATGAGCCCACAGCCTTCAACAGTCATTGAAGAAACAAAGAAAGGAAAAGCAGTTGCAAGGGAAAAATGGTTAAAATACAAAAATTCCTGTTGAAGATCAAAACAAGAAAAGAAGTGTATGAATCAAGCAAGACATGGCCAAGCCAAATCAAGCTTGGCCGTGTCACCTCAAATGAAATCTTGGCAGAACATGACACGGGCAGGAGACACGGCCAAGCCACTGGCTATGTCTCACCTAAAGGGCAAAGCCAAGAAAGACCAAGCAAAGAGAGAAAAAAACATAGAAGCTGACACACCTAGTGGACATGGCCAAGCCACTGGCCGTGTCACAACCATCCTAAGCCAAGAACAAAGAATAACCAAAGAAAAAGCAGAGAAGCTGACGCACCCAGGAGACACGGCCAAGCCACTGGCCGTGTCACTCCCATCTTCAAAGAATAAAGAATACCTCAATCCTAAGGATGGAGATCCATTTTGAAGGTGAAGAATCATAATGCATAAAACAGCCGGAGTAGTCAGACTTCTCAACTAAAAGGTTAGTCAAATTCATTCTTGGGTCCAAGTCCAAGTACCCAAATCAAATCAATCTCGGGTCCAAGTACCCAAATTAGATTAAAATTAATTTGAATCGGGTCCAAAACCGAAATTTACCCTTAGGTCTAGAACCTAGAACATCCTTGAGTCCAGAACTCGAACTGGGTCCAGAATCCAAATTTACCATTAGGTCCAGAACCTAGAATCTCTTTTAAGTCCAGAACTTAGCTCGGGTCCAGAACCCAAATTTTCCTTAGGTCTAAAACCTAGAAACATCCTTGAGTCCAGAACTCAAACTTGGTCCAGAACCCAAATTTTCCTTAGGTCCAGAACCTAGAATCATCCTTGAGTCCAGAACTCGAACTGGGTCCAGAACCCAAATTTTCCTTAGATCTAGAACCTAGAATCATCCTTGAGTCCAGAACTCGAGCCGGGTCCAGAACCCAAATTTTCCTTAGGTCCAGAACCTAGAACATCCTTGAGTCCAGAACTCAAACCGGGTCGAGAACCTAGAATCTTCCTTGATTCCAAAACTCAAATCGGGTCCAGAACCCAAATTTTCCTTAGGTCCAGAACCTAGAATTATTCTTGAGTCCAGAACTCGAACCGGGTCCAGAACCCAAATTTTCCTTAGGTCGAGAACCTAGAATTATCCTTGAGTCAAGAACTCGAACCGGGTCCAGAGCCCAAATTTTTCTTAGGTGGAGAACCTAGAATTATCCTTGAGTCCAGAACTCGAACCGGGTCCAGAACCTAAATTTTTCTTAGGTCCAGAACCTAGAATCATCCTTGAGTCCAGAACTCGAACCAGGTCCAGAACCCAAATTTTCCTTAGGTCCATAACCTAGAATCTCCCTTGAGTCCAGAACTCAAACCGGGTCCAGAATCCAAATTTTCCTTAGATTCAGAACCTAGAATTATCCTTGAGTCCAGAACTTCAACCGGGTCTAGAACCCAAATTTTCCTTAGGTCTAGAACCTAGAATCATTTTTGAGTCCAGAACTCGAACCGGGTCCAAAACCCAAAACCTCAATCTCAAAAATTAAGTCTTATTGCTTTTCACTCTCTTTCACTAAAGTTTCAGATCATTCAAGCAGGGGGCAAACTGTAGACCCTTAATTTTTTACCCAATCCGGTCCAATATGTTTTATTTAGTCCAAAATGATTTTTGTTGTCTAATTGATCCAAACTAATTTTAATTAAATACTTTTTGCTTTATTATCTAGATTTTATTAATAAAAAATAAAAATAAACAAATAAAAGTCAAAAAATAAAAATAAAAATAAAAATCGGAGTCAGAAAAATCGGCGACGAAAAAATCGTCGCGCGGGCCCGTGGGTATTTCGCCCGCAAAAGATCTTATTTTTGGCTGAAATTTTACAGAAAACTTATTTCATATGTTAATTAATTTCACGTAAAATTTCGTTGAAAAATTCATTCATTGCTGCCTCAAACAATTGTCACAAAAAGATCCAGAAAGCTGTCATTTTAGGACCATTTCGGCCCAAACATATGAAATACATAGGATAGTGTATTTTTCTTTTGCAAATCAATATGAAGGCTTCTTTAATGATAAAGTGAAGATTCAAACACTTTCCTTTAATAACGTTTGCATGTTTAACTCAAATCAAACTAATTAAAGTCCAAAACAACTTACCAAATCAACTTGCCAAATTTTCTCAAAACATTTGGTTTCAATTAAATTTAAACAACCCAAACTTAATTATTCAAAGGTAAAGTACCAAACCTTATTCTTGTACTTTTCCTTAGCTTTTCCTTTTTCTCCTTCTTTAATTCTTTATTTCTCCTTCAATAAATTCAAGATGCAACATAAACCTTAGAAATTCAAAATAATAAGTTATCCTCCATTTCTTTTCCAACCGAAACCCTAATCCAACCTTATTAATCTTTATACATCTTGATTCTTCCATTTAATCAATTAATCTCATCACTTACTTAATATTTTTCCAATTCCACATAAAGACTCTAATCTCCAATCTTCCAATAAATATATAACTACCTAAAATTAATACTAAAATTAAAGTCTACTTACTAGAAAACCTTAAAAACTTACCTTAAAAATCAAATTTGGAGAAACTTGGAAGTCCTTTGGTATTTCCTATTGTGGCTGAAATTTGTAAGTGGAAAAGAGAGAGTTTGTTCTTCATTTTATGATATATATATATATATATATAAGGAAAATGATGATCACCTTATGTGTTGGATAAATCCTTTAAGACCACTTGTCCACCTTTCTCTTTCTTCATTTAGTACTCATGCTAAATGGTTACTTTTGATTGGCCAAAAAGAGATTTTTATAGTTTTCTTTCCCATTACTTCTTCCCACTTGTCCCTCTTCCCATTGGATACCCTAAAGTTGTCCCGTGTTACCCATATGGTCCCGACATGAAACCGGGCCCACTTTACGTTCCGGCGGTTAATCGATCATATCTTTTAAACCGTATAGTCCCACGAGTCAAACTACATATAGTTTTGATCCTTTCGACCTCTACTTTCTATTTATAAGGTCTATTTTAGGTTTCCAAGCCATTTTGAAAAATTACCAATAAGCCCTTGACTTTTTACAAAATTCCCTTTAGGTCCTTTCTTTGCTCGGGTTTTCTCTGGCTTCGTTTCTACTGACGATCGTTTCATATTTAACCCCTCGTCATCCTCTACTACTCATGCTTTTATTTCCTACTTTAAATTCATGTATAACTTTAATTGATAATGACCAAAATGCCCCTAGTCAACATGTCTTCGTTTTTCTTTAACGGGACATTTCCTGGAAAAACCGTTACACGTCGTTGCGATCCAATTTTTCTCTACACTCCATTTTTGGAATCTGTTATATGCACTATTAAGAACATCCAGTGCAACTTTTTTTTGAAATTACATTTATATCCCCAAAACTTTTGAAAATTACAATTAAGTCCCTTTGGTCATACAACCTTATCTAGGGCTGTTATCAAGAATTATCTTCTCCTTTCCCCTTCTCTCGCTATGCACGTGACTACTCTGCATAAATGCGGTAGGCGGATGTGACAAGCAAAACACGATTTAAGAGATTAAAAAGGCAAAAAGGCTGGTCTTTTGAGTTTGTTCATCCAAGAAGCAATTTTGGTGCAACTTACAAAAGAAGGTATGAAATTTTAATTTCTTTATTTTTTTTACACAGTAGCTAAAACTAGGAATTTGCTTTTTTTTTTTTCAAAATCTAAAATCTTAGAGTTTTAAATTAGTTTTTCTAAAGTTAAAAGCTTTATTTCGTTGGTTTATCTTCCAAAAGGCTTAAAATTGTTATTTTTACTTCTTAAAAATCTTAAAACTCTAATTGAACATATTTTTCAACAAAACTAAGATTTAAATTCTATTTCTTTTAAAACTTTAAAGTAGGTTCTATTTCATTCAAAAAGCCTTAAAAAACATCTTTTCTAGTTATAAAAACTTTAATTTGTTTGTATAAATTCATAAAACTTCATGAAATTATCAAATTGATTTCCAAATTCCTAAAAATTAATTCACCACCCGTGACCCTAAATTCTAAAAGTACTAAACCCAAATTCAACTTCCAAAATTTTAAATAATGAACCCTAATCCTTTTAAAACTTTAAACCCTAATTTTTATGAACCCTAATCCTTTTAAAACATTAAAAACCATAAAACCATAAATATATTAAATTTACACAGTAGCTTAGAAACCCAATAACCGAAAATCATAAATCAAAGTATTTTAAGTGTCTAAAACCCTAGTTTTATGATTTCACTATTCAAACCTTAATTTAGTCAATCAAAGAGTCTTACCAACCTTTTAAAACATAAACTCTAATTTATTTTAATTCCATAAAAAGTCACAGTAGCTATAATTGGACTTTTATTTGCATTATTTAATTCTATACTTGATTATGCTTTGATTTATCTCTTATGCTTTAATTTATTTAATTTCAATACTTGATTTATTTAATTTATCATGGATGGATGTTTATTTTCTATTTTGATTAATAGCTTTGATGAATGATTTATTTATGACGAATGATTATTTACTTTTATCAATTAATTTAGATTTCCAAAAGTTGTAAGAGGTATGTTTCCAATTGGTGGGTATCTCATTAGTTAAACATCATGTAATTTAATTTGCTTTTCTATTTTAGAACCTATGTAAAGGGCATGTTTCTACCTTTTGGTGGGTGTCCTACCTAGGCATGTGATGTAAGGACATGTTTCCATCCTTGGATGGGTGTCCATTTATTTGCTTTGTTTGGACATTACTTTGATTTTAATATAATGATGCTTTCTTTTAATTATTGTGTGTAATATGGATAATGTTATTATATTTAAGAATTTTATAATATTAAGACCTGTAAAGGAGGCCGATTCCAATGTACCGGGCATTGTGGGGGTGCTGGGCCATTTCTCACCTTCCCTAAATGTACCCAACTTTTCGAACCCATTAAGGGGTTGGGGATTCCTTAGGAATCGAGTCATCCACCCCTTTCTTTTTCCCAGCCTGTCCGGGTGGCGACTCCATTTTCTCTAGACTTAGGTCCGTGTTCTCTAAGGCCCTGAGCCTAAACAGCTTCGAAGTCGCAAGAACCATTCCATCGGGACTGGGGGCAAAAATCTCCACTCACAGATATGTAAAGGAGGCCGGTTCCAATGAACCGGGCGTTGTGGGGGTGCTGGGCCATTTCTCACCTTCCCCACATGTACCCAACTTTCCGAACCCATTAGGGGGTTGGAGATTCCTTAGAAATCGAGTCATCCACCCCTTTCTTTTTCTTGGCCCGTCCGGGTGGCGACTCCATTTTCTCCAGACTTAGGTCCGTGTTCTCTAAGCCCCCGAGCCTAAATAGTGTCGAAGTTGCAAGAACCATTCCACAGGCAGTGGGGGCAAAAATCCCCGCTCACAGTGGCAACTCCACTGGTGATAAGAGAAGTTGATTCTGTTGGTCTTTATATTATTCTATTCTTTCTTATAATGATATTATCCATTGCATCATTTAGATTGCATAGTGTGCATGAGTGTTGCGCTTAAATCAACAATATCACAAGCGGCACTCGCAAGTATACGAGGCTATTGTAGTGACGGTGATCGCCCCAAGGTCGTTTCCCAAGGAAGGACTTGCATGTAATAGTTCAATTAACATAAAATTATAAACTCGATTGTGAGATTGGATTGGTGAATTATAGTTAACCTTAGAAATGAAAATGATTGATTTTATGCAAGAGAAATTCAATTATGGAAGTGATGCCTAGGGTTGTAGTTCTATTTAATCAAATGTTCAATTATCCGATTATCCATTAATATAACCTTGAATATTAATTTGTTTCTTAAGATTTAATTAGCCAATTATCAATTCACTAGTTCTCACATTTATGAATTAACAACAACCAATTATTTAACATTAGCAAATTAATAAACCCTAGAACTTATATTTCTAATTCATTCTTAGGGTAGTCAATTGCATAGTTCCGATATTAAACTTCTCCTCTCGGTCCGTCATTCAAAATTAAGTAATCAATAGGTGGCCAATCTATCAATTTACCTTTAATTTCAATGCAATCAACATATAACAAGGTATATCAATGGAATCATCAAATCAAATCATTTAATCAAATATACTACAACCCCAAGCATGAGTAAATTAGCTCATCATATGTTTTAAACAAATACTCATTTCGAAATAAACCAAATCAAAATTATACATTGCAATATTAATGTTCTTAATACACAACAACAAATAAGAAATGGAATAAAAGAAAGAGTTAGAAAAACCCCTTTTTGAAGATGCTAAAAATCGTACTCTCGTCTCTTTCGCGTCTCCTTCTTGGTGCGTGATGATGAACTTCCAGCTCTCTTGAACAAATGGTTCTCTTCTTGAAGGAGTAGATGATAGCTTTCTCAAATTCTCAACTCTCCAATCAAGCCTCTTAAAACCCTAATTCTCAAGAACTAATAACTCACTTCAAAACCAACAATTGTTTTTGCTCTTGGTGTGTGAAAAGAAATGGTGATTGAAGATGAGGGAATGGTCTTGCTCTCTCAAGCAAGAACCAAGGAAGAAGATGAGGAAAATCAAGAACAAGTGGAAGTGTAGAGAAAGTCCACTAAATTTATTCAAAAATCCATTTTCTAATCCCCATGCTCTTCCACTTTGAATTGTTTAAGACACCCATCATGCCTTGTCTCCCACTTACTAATTTCTTTATACCTTTCTTCCATAAAATCCTCCCACTTTTCACTCTTTTTTATTCTTTTTGTCACCCACTAAAACACACCAGCTCATTTCTCGTGCAAACCAGCTAAGGACCCAGGGTTTCTTTATTGGGGGACACGGCCAAGCTTCTAGCCGTGTTCCATTCTGTATGCTTTGCCCTTGTGAGACACGGCCAAGGACACGGCCGTGTCCAGTGATGGTGTCTGTCTCTGTGTATTTCTTTCTTTCTTTGCTTTCTTTGCTCTTTTGTTCCTTTGGAGAGACACGGCCAGTGGCTTGGCCGTGTCTCATGGCCGTGTTCGCTACTGGACTTGTTTCCTTGAGAGACACGGCCAAGCCATGTTAATCCTGGCCGTGTCTCATAATTTTCCTTGTTTCTACTTCTTTTGATGAAGGACACGGCCAAGCCATGACAAGCTTGGCCGTGTCACTTGATTTTCTCCACAAATTCCACCAATTTTGATCAAATGGCTCCATCGAATGTACTCCAACCTAAATCAACAACTTTAAACAAACTTAAGTGCAATTTAACATGAAAATTAACTTAAAATCAACATAAACATCATAGAAAATATATACAAAATTGATCTAAACAATGAGTTAGGATGCCCGTGTTACCCGTGTTGTGTTATGTAAGAGATACCATGCTTTCACTAAAGGTATGGAGATTGAGCATGACATAACCACTCATAGCCTTGTACCTTTTGGTATATACTTGTTATGGGAATCTAAGCCTTTTTACCAAAAGACTAAAGCTCATGTAATTGGCCTAGTTACTTTCCTTAGGTTTTTACCCCAAATGCATGTTGTTTGACTATGGTTAATTTATCTTGGCTTAAATCATGACTTATTCGATTTGTTCTTTTTCTAATATGACCTAAGTACATTGTAAGCTCAAAATAAAATTTTCTTTAAAGTCCAAAAGACCAAAGCTATCTTCAAAACTTTTCAAGATGGTCTTTGGACCTAAGACTTTTCTAACAAAAACAAATCAAAAATTCTTTTTCGCATGGCCCAAAATCTATTTTTTTCTAAAAATCTTTTTATAATGGGCTTAGAAACAAAATGATTTTCATCCAATCTTTTCTTACAAAGAGCTTGCAAATTATTTAGGCCAATTGCAAAATTTCAAAAATCAATTGTGAGCCTAGTTTACACTAAGAATAATTAATCATGGGCTTGTTTTTGGCATGAATCATTAGTTACCTTTTCGAGTGAGAAATATATTTATAATAAACCTCTTAATTTAGTTTTAATCCAATATAGCATAAAAGCTACTTTAGTTGGATAAATAGATTAAAACCTAATTAATGGGAATTGTTATGATCTGATTTCCATTTTTGAAAATATAACTATTGGTTGAAACGTCCGAGGGAAATATTTGAAAACAAGATGCTCCATGTTGGCATTTTGTTAACCATATTACCTAGGAAAAGAGACTTGCCATTCGTGTGTGGATGTTATAAGGTTGGAAGGAACGTCATATTTGTCCTTGTGTGTGAATTGTTTGTGCATACATGCATACATGCATACATTTGCATCTCATATCATTAATCCTCTCTTGCTCATAGCCCTGGATTATGATACTTCAAAAGTTATGACAATCTGACCTACGCTGGAGATGAAGAATCTAGCAATGACTCAATCACTTGCTCACCAAAAGCAATGGATACCGAACAAATTCAAAGAATGGTGGATGAAGCCCTCAATGCCAAGATGGAAGAAATAAAAGAGGCCATGGCCGAGACCATAAAGAATCAACTAGTTGCAATTTTAGGAAATAATGCCGAAGCATCTGCTAGCTCCAAGAAGCTAAAAGACAAAAGGAAGGCTAAAGTTGGTGAAGTAGCTTTTGATGATGATAAGGTGATTTTTGATGATGATGATTGGGCTCAATACTACTAAGATCCTCAAGATGAAAAGGAGTTAAAGGTTGTTGAGAAGGCAACTATTGAAAAGATCGAGACATCCAATGTTGAGAAGATGATTACTGATTTAGAAAAGAAATTTGAGAAGAAACTGAAAAATGAAGAAATGTCCAAAGTCAACAAACTATTTGAGCTAGATGAAGAAGTTCCATACAAGTTCAAGAAGCCATCTTTTGCGAAGTTTGATGGAATCGAAAACCCTCATCTCCTTGTGAAGCAGTATATCACTGCTATGTAGTCTGCCCGAGCTACTAATGCTAAAACTCTAAGCTCCTTCATGCTCTCATTGGACCCGGTCATCCAAAATTGGTTCAATACCTTAGATGATGGAACACAAAAGAGTTGAGATTTGCTATACAAGGCCTTCATCCAACAATATGGTTACAACATGGAAATGGAAGTTACCTTAATGGAAGTGGAGTCCATTAGACAAAGGCCAAATGAGAATTTTGTGGACTATATGAAGAGATGGAGAAACAAGGCCGCTTTGCTCAAGAAAAGGCCCGATGAATCTAATCAAATAAGGATAATTGTAAGAGGGGTGTTGTGTAGTCTTTGTGAAAAGATGTCTCATACACTCATCCATGATTTCAAAGATCTTCTCCTAGCTGGTCTGCAAATTGAAGAATGGGAAAGGGAGAAGAATCACTTTTCAATAAGAAGGAATGGGAAAGGGAATTATTAGCCTAGCAATCAAAGCACGCAAAAAGAAGTTGATGTCAATACAACTGGTCCAGCAAATAGAAGGCTGTTTTCAGATCTGGGGAACCCTTTGTCTTGGGTCTTCAACAAACTATGAAAGAAGGGACTATTACAGCCATTGGCCCCTCGACCTTTGTCGAATCCTTTACCCGCAAAATTTAATACTAAAGCCTTTTGTGAGTTTCATCAAACACAAGGACATGAGACAAACTAATGTTTGTGATTAAAACACGAGATCCAAAATTTAATTGACAGTGCTAAGCTGCCTGAGCCTGATAAGACCAGCACAAAAGACAATCCTTTGCCTATGTTTGGAAGAGTACTTCCATCGGCAACCTTCATGGTGGGAAAAGGATTGGAAGAAGATTTTGTTTTATCATCCTTTCAAGATGGAAATATTGAAGATGTGAAAGGAAAAGAAGCTTAAACTCAACGAACTTTCCTTAGCTTGAATGTTGCTTTTCAATTTTACTTTCTTTAATATTTTGGAACTATTGTGTTTTTCAAATTTAAAGTTGCTTGAAATAAATTACTTTCATCAAAATTTTTGTTGGTTTTTGTTCATTTTGGTGCTCAACCAATGAGGAATCTAGCTTGATAATTCATGAATTAATATATCTAGGCATCATGACTTGAATGACTTTACTAGATAAGGGAATTGCTCTATAGCATTGAGTTGTGTATGCTTACTTCGAGAGGGCTCCAACATAATTACCTTTGTCTAGGTCCAAGTCAGTCTTAGAACATGCTTTGACAAACTTTCGAGGCGAAATTGAACTCTGCTTATTTAAGAGAGAAATGATCCAGGCATTGTTTGGCTAGCCAACAACTAGTATCCACCCTATTAAATATCAATCCCTATTTGTCCCTTTGAGCATTCATAAAATTTTTAGCTTTCTTTTAATTTGACTTATAAGCCCAACAACTTATCCTGAGCCGTTGTGACACTTTTGACAAGTCTTATGATCACTAAGGTGAAGAGGCAAGAAGATCAAAGAAAGGAATGAATCGTCAAGATCCTAAGGATAGTAGAAGTTTTCATAATATCTCTAATATATCAAGACAATATTAGAGTAACAAACGATTTATCCCTGTTAAAGAAGATTTATGTCACTCCACTCATTCATTTTTGGAAGCCCAAGTTGGTATAAACAAGACAACTCTTTTAGAGCTAGAACCGAAAAAAAAAGAAACCAAAAAAAAAAGAAAAGGATAAAAGGATAAAACAAAAAGAAAAAAAAAAGAAAAAAGGAGAAGAAAAATAAAACCCAAAAAGGCGGTTCAAAAAGCCAACTGAGTTCTCTTTTACCTTAGACAACAAAAGGCTTCCATTTGGTTTATAAGGACGGTTTGACTTGAATTGGTCCAACCCAACTAAAGATTCAATCAAAATTGGAGAAAAAGGAGAAAGACCATTCAGTTCTTGAAAGTTCTGTACTTAGCAGTCCTACGAGGAAGAAGGAAAAAATTATAAAATGCTCAAAGAAAGGGAAGAGCAAGAAAAATAAAAAGAAAGAAAAGGGAGAAGAAGAAAAGAAACAAATTTGGATACCAAAAATTTTGCAAGGGCAAAGACTGTCCTAATTAAGATCTAGATTAATGCCAAGAAGATAGAAAGAATTTAGAGTCTAAAAAGATTGCTCACAACTGTGTAAAGTTCCAACAAGAAATTTGTAGTGTGAGGATTTGTTCATTATGACATATCAGCTCCAATCTCAAAATGGCTTTCATTTAACCCGTTTCCCTTATAGACCCCATTTCAAGCCTATCAAAGACCTGTTGATCTCTCTTGGCAGGTAGAGTTTATTAGTGGAGATAGTTTGGATAAGCATGCATATGAGATAGACAATATTTAAACTCAATGAGACCTTTGGCCAAGTAATGTGTATGTGCCTATCTGAAGTGCAACAATTCTTGCTTAAATAGAAATGATTCCCAAGTTTAGTATGGTAGCTAGGGTTGTCATGTTATAGATATGTTAATTTGGAAAAATCAAGTCCTGAGGTACATTGACATTGATTTGGCAAAGCCAACATTTGATTTCAAAATAAAAATTCAAAAAAAAAATTCAAAAATGTTTTTATCATACAAAACCTTCAAGTTAAGGGGAGTATGTTGAACTGTCGAATCTCAAAAGACACATTAGGCAAAGGTCATGAAGAAGCTACTATCTGACATGCTGAAACATAGTTTGAAATGGATGTATCCCTGACTCTGCAAGCTTGGGGTCTCCACCACTCATATTTGATAAAAGCCAATGATAAAAGCCATAAACATGAAGCATCATGTCCTTCCGAAGCAAGGACTTAACAAGCATCTCAAAGGAGTCAATGAGAATACTTCTGCTGATCACCTCGGTCTGTGAGTCAATGGAATGACTGTAAGTATTATTCATGCATATCATGCATACATGACCATATCACATCGCACTTTCTTGTCTTGTATTGTCTATTCTTTATCAAAGTGAACAACAAACACCCTGTGAAGTAAACAATCAAAAGAAGATATCAAATTAGGGGGCATAAAAGGCCCATTGCTTGAGAAAGTTCCAGTAATTTTGCAAAGAGAAGAAATATGTGCTTATGCGAAGAACTAGACAACAAAAACATCAATCAAAGCTTGCATGGAAAAAATCTTTGTTTTGATCCTACACAGGGGGCAAAGTTTCTCCTTTTCAATTTTTTGAGTTTATGTACCAAACATTTTCAAACTCACTTGCAAATATTTTACCACGCAGGGGAGTAAGGAGAGGATATGAATGCTAGCTGAAAAGGGCTGAATTTTTTGCAAAAGTGCAAAGGAAGGACAAGAAAGAATGCAAAAAGAAGAACATTATAATTCTCAAAAGAATGAAGATGCAAAAGACAAAAGATCAGTCCAGCTAAAAGAGCTGAAGCCAGGGTAAAGACCAAATTTCCAATTGATAAAGATCCATGTTTCAAGGGTAAAGACCCGATTTCCAATGGATAAAGATCCATATTTCCAATGGATAAAGATCCATATTTCAAGGGTAAAGACCCAATTTCCAATGGATAAAGATCCATATTGCAAGGGTAAAGACTCAATTTCCAATGGATAAAGATCCATATTTCAAGGGTAAAGTCCCGATTTCCAATGGATAAAGATCCATATTTCAAGGGTAAAGACCCGATCTCCAATAAAGATCCATGTTTCAAGGGAAAAGACCCGATTTCCAATGGATAAAGATCCATATTTCAAGGGTAAAGACCCAATTTCCAATGGATAAAGATCCATATTTCAAGGGTAAAGACCTGATTTCCAATAAAGATCCATGTTTCAAGAGTAAAGACCCGATTTCCAATGGATAAAGATTCATATTTCAAGGGTAAAGACCCAATTTCCAATGGATAAAGACCCATGTTTCAAGGGTAAATACCCGATTTCTAATGGATAAAGATCCATATTTCAAGGGTAAAGACCCAATTTCCAATGGATAAAGATCCATGTTTCAATGGTAAAGACCCGATTTCTAATGGATAAAGATCAATGTTTCAAGGGTAAAGACCCAATTTCCAATGGATAAAGATCCATATTTCAAGGGTAAAGACCTGATTTCCAATAAAGATCCATGTTTCAAGAATAAAGACTCGATTTCCAATGGATAAAGATCCATATTTCAAGGGTAAAGACCCAATTTCCAATGGATAAAGATCCATGTTTCAAGGGTAAAGACCTGATTTCCAATGGATAAAGATCCATATTTCAAGGGTAAAGACCCAATTTCCAATGGATAAAGATCCATATTTCAAGGGTAAAGACCCGATTTCCAATGGATAAAGATCCATTTTTCAAGGGTAAAGACCAGATTTTCAATGGATAATGATCCATATTTCAAAGGGTAAAGACCCAAAGTCCAATGGATAAAGATCCACATTTCAAGGGTAAGGACTCGATTTCCAATGGATAAAGATCCATGTTTATCTCCAATGGATAAAGATCCATGTTCCCAGGATAAGGACCCAATTTCCAATAGATAAAGATCTATTTTTTGTAGGTAAAGATCCACATTTCATAAAAATGGAACAACCAGTTATGCCAGAATTCTCAAATGATAAAAGGTCAGTCAAATCAAATTCAATCTCGTGTTTAAGTACCCAAACCAAATCCAAGAACCCAAAACCTCAACCATCTCAAAAATTAAGTCTTATTGCTTTTCACTCTCTTTTACTAAAGTCTCAGATCATTCAAGCAGGGGGCAAACTGTAGACCCTTAATTTTTAACCCAGTCCGGTCCAATATATTTTATTTAGTCCAAAATAATTTTTTTGTTATCTTAATTAAATAATATTTGTTTTAATATTTATTTTTTATAATTTTCAAAAAATTATTATAATAATAATAAATAATAATAAACATAAAAATAAAAATAAAAATCCGTGACGAAAAAATTCATCGTTGAAAGCGTAAGACGAAATAGCCCGCAGACCGCCCCTCGCAGTTTTTTGCTCGCCAGTTCTCGCAGCCAGCCGTCGCAAGTTTTTTTCGCCAGCTAAATTTTTACGACGTAATTTTTTTTAAAACCAAATTCTATTTGGTTTCGGTTTCCTTTTCCTAATTAATGATAGTTTCCGTAAACAAATTGAATTAATCTTCTAAATTTCCTATAAATAACACTAAAAAACACAAGAAAAAGGGGTTGAAGTTTAGGAGGGGGATCCAACTTTGGACTGGGACTTGGATTTTGAATTGAAACTTTACAAATTGATCGGACTTTTTAGAAGAGAAGAAGCAAGCAAGCAATCAAGCTATCAAAGGCAGCAACCTTGCCTTTGTCCTTGTTCATGCAAGAAGCAATTTTTGGTGGAACCAACGAACGAAGGTTTGAATCTTTAATTTCTTTTTATTTCTTACAATAGCTTCATTCTTTATTTGATTCATAAGATTATACACGCAAAACTTTGATCTTTGAAGATGTAATAATTTGATCTTCATTTCTAAAAACCTTAAATGATTTCCTCTATTTCTAAATACCTTAAAAAACCTTAATTCATTTCTTTGTTTTCCAAAAATATTAAATGATTCCCTCTGTTTCTTTTAAAACTCAAGAACCCTAATTTTGTTTCCTCTAAAATTTAAAACCTTAAATTTATCCTTTTATTTCAAGAAACCCTAAAAAAAAATACTTTCTGTTTCCGAAAACTTTAAATCATTCCTTTTATTTTCAAAAACCCTAAAAAATACTTTTCGATTTCCAAAAACTTTACAAAAACTCTAAATTGTTTTCTCAAATCCTAAAATCAAACATAATTTCAGAAACACCAAAAACCCTAATTCTCTCAAAATCAAAGCAGTAAACCCTAAATTTTCCTAAACCCTAATTCATTGAATTTAAAACCCCAAACTAGTAAATTTAAACCCTAAAATCTTAATTTTCAACACCAAAACCTACAACCCTAAAAACCAATTTCCAAAATTTTCTGGGGCGCTGTCCCCTTGACCCCCACCCGCTAACAGACTAGCGGGACAGCCGTATGGGCTCGTCAAAGGGGTCAATATTCATTTGTGTATTATGTGTCCATGTATTTAACTTTCCTTTTTCCAAAGCCCTAATTTAGTAATTAAAATTCTAAAATCTTATTTTATGATGCGAACCCTAAATTATATATTTGTTTAATTTTAGATTTGATTATGTAGTCTATGATATGCCTTGGTGGTTGATTTATTTAATTTTAAATCTTGATTTATTTAATTTATCATGGATGAATGCTTATTATATATTTTGATTGATGTTTAATATCTTTGATAATGATTTATTTATTATGAATGATTATTTACTTTTATCGATTTATTTTTTATTTCCAAATTTTGTAAGAGGTGTGTTTCCACGTTGTGGATACCTCATTAGTTAAATATCATGTAATTTAAATTGATTTTATATTTTAGACCAATGTAAAGGATATGTTTCTACCTTTTGGTGGTTGTCCTATTAGTTTAGACATGAATGATGTAAGGACAATGTGAACGGGGATTTTTTCCCCCACTCCCGGTGGAATGGTTCTTGCGATTTTGGCACTGTTTAGGCTTGGGGCCTTAGAGAACACGGACCTAAGTCCAGAGAAAATGGAGTCGCCACCCGGACGGGCCGGGAAAAAAGAAAGGGGTGGATGACTCGATTCCTAAGGAATCACCAACTCCCTAATGGGTTCAAAAAGTTGGGTATGTGTAGGGAAGGTGATAAATGGCCCAGCACCCCCCACAACGCCCGGTTCATTGAAACTGGCCTCCTTTATAGGTCTTAATATTATGAAATTCTTAAATATAACAACATTATCCATATTACACACAATAATTGAAAGAAAGCATCATTATATTAAAATAAAAGCAATGTCCAAATAAAGCAAATAAATGGACACCCATCCAAGGATGGAAACATGTCCTTACATCTCATGCCTAAATAGGACACCCACCGAAAGATAGAAACATGTCCTTTACATTGGTTCTAAAATAGAAAAGCAATTTAAATTACATATATTTAAATAATGAGGTACCCACCAAGTGGAAACATACCTCTTACAACATTTGGAAACCTAAATAAATTGATAAAGTAAATAACTATTCAAAATAAATGAATCATTCATCAAAGGTATTAAATATCAATAGAAAGTAAACATCCATCCATGATAAATAAAATAAACCAAGCATTGAACTTAAATAAATTAAGGCATATCAAATAAATCAAAGCATAGCAAATATAGAATTGAATAAAGCAAATAAAAATCTAAATTATAGCTACTGTGAGTTTTTAAAGGAATTAAAATAGATCAAGGTTTTATGTTTTAAATGGTTGATAAAGCTTTTTGATTAACTAAATTAATATTTGGATGGTGAAATCATGAAACTAGGGTTTGGGCTCCTCAAAATACTTTTGATTTATTATTTACGGTCACTCATCAAATTATGGTTTCAAGCTTACTGTGTAAAATTAAATATTTGTGTTTATATGGGTTTTTAAAGTTATAAAGGATAAGGGTTTAGAAAAAATTAAGGTTTAAGGTTTTAAGGAGGTTAGGGTTCCCTATTTTAGGTTTTGGAGTTGAATTAGGATTTTAGAATTTTTGATTTTAGGGTTTCGGGTAATGAATTTTATTTTAGGATATGGAAAAAATAATTGATAATTTTATGAAGCTTTATAAAAGTAAACAAACAATTTAAAGTTTATAAGAGCAAAAAAGATATTTTTAAGTCTTTTGGATGGAAACAAAACACAATTTTGGGTTTTGATAATTTGGGATGCAAATCTTGGTTTTGGGGTTTTGAAGAAATAAAACTAATATCTTTAAACTTTTGGAAAAATAAAGCAACGATTTAAGATTTTCATACTTTAGAAAAGGTGAATTGAGGTGATGAGGCTTTTAATTTAAAAGAAACAATTATGTGATCTAGCTACTGTGACAAAATAAAAGAAATTAAGAATTCAAACATTATTTTGTAAGTTTTACCAAAAATTGCTTCTTGGATGAACAAGGTCAAAGACAAGCCTTTTTTCCTTTGAATTGCTTGAATTGCTCCCTCCAAAGTCCGATTCAATTTACTGCCAGAAGGAATTTTCAGCGTTTCAGAGTTTTCCTTCTCACTCTCGGTCACTAATTTCAGTCCAATTTTCCTCCAATTTCTCCTCTTCCTGCCTCCCTTATTTATAGAAGAATTCCATTCCTAGTCCTAATTACTCACGGCATACAATATAGAATAAGAAAAGGAAACCGAAACTTAATTGTATAAGGTTTCAGAAAATTTACGTCGAAAAAATTTGCTGGGGAAAAAAACTACTGCAGAAAAATTGCGCTGGCGAAAAAATTTGCCGCAGGAAAAATTGTGCTAGTGAAATAATTTGCCACAATTGGCTGTGGTAGGGGGCAGGGAATGGACTGCGGGCCATTTCGCCCTTAGGAAACTCCTGCAGGCAAAATGGACCACGACCAAGCCCGCGCTGGTGGTTTTCGGCGAAAATTTTTTCGTCGCCGATTTTTATTTTTATTTTTATTTTTTAATTTTTATTTGTTTATTTTTATTTTTTATTGATAAAAATTAGATAAAAAATATAAATTAATTAATTAAGGAAATAAAAATTATTTTGGACCAATTAAAATATATTGGACCGGACTAGGTCAAAAATTAAGGGTCTACAGTTTGCCCATTGCTTAAATGATCTGAAACTTTAGTGAAAGACAGTGAAAAGCAATAAGACTTAATTTTTGAGATGGTGTAGGTTTTTGGTTCTGGACCCGGTTCGATTTCTAGACTCAATGATAATTCTAGGTTCTGGACCTAAGGGACATTTGGGTTCTGGACCCGAGCTAAGTTCTGGACTTAGATATAATTCTAGGTTCTGGACTTAATGGAAAATTTGGGTTCTGGACCCGAGCTAAGTTCTTGGACTTAGAAATAAATTCTAGGTTCTGGACCTAAGGAAAATTTGGGTTCTGGACCCGAGCTAAGTTCTGGACTAGGAATAATTCTAGGTTCTGGACCTAATAGTAAAATTTGGGTTCTGGACCCGAGCTAAATTCTGGACATAGAAACAAATTCTAAGTTCTAGACCTAAGGAAATTTTGGGTTCTGGACCTGAGTTAAGTTCTAGACTTAGGAATAATTCTAGGTTCTGGACCTAATAGTAAAATTTGGGTTCTGGACCCGAGCTAAGTTCTGGACGTAGAAACAAATTCTAGGTTCTGGACTTAAGGAAAATTTGGGTTCTGGACCTGAGCTAAGTTTTGGACTTAGAAACAAATTCTAGGTTATGTACCTAATGGTAATTTGGATTCTGGACCCAAGTTAAGTTCTAGACTTAGGAATAATTCTAGGTTCTGAACATAAAGAAAATTTGGGTTCTGGACCCGAGATAAATTCTGGATTGAAGAAAGATTCTAGGTTTTGTACCTAAGGAAAATTTGGGTTATGGACCTGATCTAAGTTCTTGGACTTAGAAATAAATTCTAGGTTCTGGACCTAAAGAAAATTTGGGTTCTGGACCCGAGCTAAGTTCTGGACTTAGGAATAATTCCAGGTTCTGGACCTAAAGAAAATTTGGGTTCTGGACCCGAGCTAAGTTCTGGACTTAGAAACAAATTCTAGGTTCTGGACCTAAGAATAATTTGGGTTCTGGACCTGAGCTAAGTTCTGGACTTAAGAAAGATTCTAGGTTCTGGACCTAAGGAAAATTTGGGTTCTGGACACGATCTAAGTTCTTAGACTTAGAAATAAATTCTAGGTTCTAGACCTAAAGAAAATTTGGGTTCTAGACCCGAGCTAAGTTCTGGACTTAGAAACAAATTCTAGGTTCTGGACTTAAAGGTAATTTGGGTTCTGGACCCGAGCTAAGTTCTGGACTTAGGAATAATTATAGGTTATGGACCTAAAGAAAATTTGGGTTCAGGACACGAGCTAATAATTTTTTATTTCAAAAAGTTTGATTAATATTTATGCATATGTCTTCTTATTGCCCCTGGGTGTAAAAATATTTATATACCCACAATTATTTGAATGATTAAAGTGAATAAATGAATTTACTGTTTATTTACTGTGTAGGCACTGTTCATGCACTATTTACTATTTATAAATAGTAAATTTACTATTCGCAAATAGTATCAAATAGTAATTACTATTAAAAATAGTACTTTTACTATTCATCAATAGTAATACTATTTATGAATAGTAAAATTTACTATTTATCAATAGTAAAGTTTACTATTCATGAACAGTTTTGAATTTTATTTTTTGCTTGCCGTTTCCCTATAAAAAGTCACTATTCCTTCATTTCATTTCACAGCATAATTTCAATTTCATGATTCTCTCAAATTTCTTTCAATTTTAGCATATATTTTTTAAAAACAATGCATGCTTCGAGGTCAGTGACTCATTCTAATGTCGAGTTATTGGAGTTTATTCGGCATCATAAAGAGGAAAATTTAGATATACTAGCCGGGATGCCGCTCCATCGTAGTTCCAATCAAAAGAGCAAGGTAATTATTTTTTCCTTTTTTATTTCTCTTAATTTTTTTTATTTTTATTTTTATTATTTTTATTTTTATTTATTATTATTATTTATTTATTTTGATTTATATATATATTTTTTATTATGGTCTTTTATTATTATTTTGTTTGCCTTTATTATTATTTTGTATGTTTATTTTGCATTATTATATTTAGAAAAATAAATTAAATTAAGTAGATAGAATAATATGTACTTACCTGGTATTAACTTACCTGGGTCTGTGTTAGCATGATCGTTGCGTTGTTTGGGCTGGAGAGTGTATTTACAAAGCCCGACAATGGTACGATGTAGAGCCTTCTCAGGTAAGGCGGATTATTCGAGATTGCGGGTTTAAGCAGTTCATCTTACAATTGCCATCCGAGGAATATCAGATAGACCGGAGCGTAGTCCAGGCACTTGCAGAGCAATGGTTGGATACAACCCACACTTTTTGCTTGCCCATTGGAGAGATGGCAATTGGCCTGGTCGATTTTACTGCCATAACCGGCCTTCGATATGATGGTTTTTCGGTTTCTCTGACCATCAATATTTTAACTTTTAAAGAAATTCAGGAATTAATTGGTATGGAACCATCATATAAAGGGCCTTTTAAGATAAAAATCGAGCTAATTCGTAGTTATTGGATGAACTACGAAGGACGAGTTGGCAGAGACACGGCCGAACAGTATGCTGGAGGATTTTTGTTATATCTGCTCGGGTCGACCATCTTAGGCAGCACTGAATCCTCTATTCACTTGTCAGTGTTGAGTGCCCTTTCTTATCTCAGAATGGTACCATCTTCTGGTTAGGGTGAAGCTGGTCTCGCGTGTCTTTACCATGGTCTTGATAAGCTTTGCCGAAACAAGAAGTCTTTCGTCGGCTTGATGGCGGTTGTCGAGGTATTCTTTTCCTTCACCAATGTTATTTCCACTCTTTTCTTGCATGAATTTGATCTTTACTATCATTGTTGTAGGAATGGGCATATGAACATAACCTCGTGAGAGTACTTGATATTTCCCGAGAGAGAGTCGGGTATCCAAGATTAAATTTCTAGTTGTCTGATCGTGTGGATGTTCCCAGCTCTCATCATGTGCATACTTACCGCTATGTGTTGAGCCGCTTAGCCTAGGACCAGGTAAAATAACATTAGTATGCTTTAAATTTTATGTGAATGTTTTACTTACCTTATGTTATTTTTCAGATGAATTTGGCCTGGTGGAGCCTAGAAGAGCTAGCAAACTGGTCTCCTTTGATGAGAGCTGCACATTCTTTCCAACATTCTCGCTGAATTATTGCTGGCCCAGTGTCTAGTGGCTGGTTTCTCGGGGAGAGAGTTTATGAATGGTTTCTCGATCCAAAACAGAGGAGGTTTTTGATGCAAATCTTGGAATATACTTTAAATATTATGTCAATGCCGGAGGATGCATGGTGGTCGGCCTGGTATGGTTATGATGCCGAGTCGTTTCTCCATTTATCGGTTCCATTTTATGCCAATTTTATTTGAATAAGACTCTTGAACTTTGATGTATCTCCTGTTGGTGTGCGGGAGATTTTCAATAAAAATGAGGGTAGAGATGAAGAGGAACATCACGAAAATGCAAGAGAGTCTGTTCCACATCTCGGGGCCAGTACTTCTCAGGTAAAACTTTTACCACTTTTCCCTTGCAACTGCTTCTTTCTTTTTCTTGATTCTTTAATGATTTTTGCAGGCTGTTGGCTCAATTGATTATGAGGCTGGACCTTCTTTTACCGCCCCTTCATTTACTCATTCTAGCCCGCCAGATATGCCATCTCATCCGCAGGGCATTGATATGAACTACATGGTACGTTTCTTATTTCATAGTAGTTTATGCTATATGTATGCATGATTATGTATGCTTTTACCTTTTTCCTTCTTGGCTCAGAGTAGATGCTCGAAGAACAAAATAAGAAACTTCAAGAAGAGTTGGCTTCAATTCGTCAGCAGGCTTCTCATTTTGAAAGTTTATATCACCAATCCGAACAACATTTTTGAGACTTCCAATTTCAAGGGATGAGGGATCCAGGCGCTTCTTCATCAAGAGGCCTCCAGACTAACGACCATGAGATCCTTTCGTCTGCTTTTGGTGAGGACCATGACGGATTAGAACTTTAAGGTAATAAAGATTTTGGTTCTCCTACTTTGGGAGGACTCGGAACGAGTGATTTGCCCCCTCCTCCAACAAGCGACGACTTTTTCAAGGCTTTATTTGATGACCTACCACAACCCTCTTAGTGATATGTAAATATTGTAGCAATTGTAAAATCTTGTACAATAATGAAAAAAAAATACAATTTTCCTCTTTATTGTAACTCTCTTTTTTTTTTTTGTTACTGCACCACTTTTTTTTTTTGTTACAGTACACCATAATTTACATCCATTTCATTTGCTAAACCAAATCCAACATGGTAAAGGAAATTCATTGCCAATTCCTTTCCTTATGCCATATTGTCTTACCCTTTCCCATCACCTTTTCCTTTTCACTTTAGGAAAAGGTTTATTTCTTCTATATAAATCACCCTTCATGCCATATTTTAATACATAAACCAAAATTCTTTCTCTTTCAACGTGAAGACTCCCTTTAATAATTTTAATTTTTTCTTTATTCATTCACCATGACCGAGCATCATTCAAAGAAGATAAAAATTCTATTTAAGAATATGGATGCCATTCATTGGAAGCAGATTTGATGGTCAAAACTTGATGTTTTAAAATGTTTTCAAAATGTCAAATTGGACCACTCCTTCTTACATGCCGTGGCTTCCTTTTGGGATACGGATTCTAGGGTATTTTGAATTAATGGCTTTGAAATATGTCCCTTGATTGAAGAATTTGAGGCCATTCTTGGATATCCCAATAATCAACAAATGGCGTTACCTACATTGATTTCCAAGACTCAACAGAAGATGCGTGGGAGATTGTTAGTGTATGTGCCCTAGGCCATTTGTTTGGATCTTTATGTTATACATTCATTATTAATAAATGAGGTTTTATTATCATTATTGTTGTTTGCATGTTACACAATTTGATATTTGTCCCTGGTTTATTATTGTTATAGAGATAAAAAATAAATAAATAATTCTTAACCAGTATGAACATTGATTTGATGATCATCAGATGGTTATGTGTATAGTGATACAAATCAATTTCATAAATACTTGTTAGAGAACAATTTATTGGATAGACCCATCATGAGATTACTACATGGGTTAGTGTCATAAGTAAATCTCATGATAGTTATGTAATTATTCTTTGACTTGAGATTGTCATAGTTTCCAATATAAGGACTATTATATTTTGACATGATCAAACATTATCCGTAACTGGATAGTAATAAAGGTTATGTTCATATATGATAGAAATTATGTAGAGGATAATGAACAATCAAGATAGAATTTGTCCCTCTCTTTGAGAGAGATATCTTTTGGGCCCCTCGATAAGTGAGACTGTGAAATGCATGGCCGTGCTCAAATGAATTGATAATGTGATCAATTTCATTTGTTTTTATCAGTCTACTTGGAGATCGAGTAATCATAAGTTTGGACAATATAAGTATGACGTTGACCATGACTTATGTTCAAGCTAGATATCGTGTGACAAAGGGATTAATGCATATACTATTATTAGGCAAATTGGACATTCCTTATATTAATTGGGTAGTTGTAACGCCTTGCTAGAGGCCAATTATGACTTGTTGATTTAATAGAGATTAAATTGACTGCCAATTAATATGGGCCTATCGGGTCACACACAAGAATGCGTTTTGGGCTGGATATAATATTAATAATATTAATATTAGATATTAATATTTATTATTATTATTATTTTCGTTTTTATATATATATTATTAGATAATATATTCAGAATCCTAATTAGATTTGGATTCTGAATTTGACTTACCTTATCCAATTATATTTATTATTAGATAATGTATTCAGAATCCTAATTAGACTTGGATTCTGAATTTGACTTTCCGTATCCAATTTTGAATTGGATTCTGGAGTGATTATATTCACTCTAGACGTTAAGTCTTCTCAGAGGTAACAATAAAAATAAAGAGGAACGAAAAAGGTAACCCTAATACGTTTTTAGAGAAAACGTTTTTCCAGCCTTCGCTGTTGCAGAGAGCTAGCACTCCAAACGGTAGCATTCGTGTGGATACGCGATAGAGGGTGTTTCGCGATCGAGGCATCTCTTCAAAACTGTGATTTCGAATCATCAACAGGTTAGTTCTTTGAACACTTTTGTCGAATTAAACGAACAGCATGGATCCTGGTGGGAAATCAGAGATCAAATATTTTTCCGCTGCGTGTTTTTGTTTGCAGTGATCTCCTTAATTTCCTAACAGTGGTATCAGAGCCACTTGTTGTTTTCGTTTAAGTCGAAAATGCCATGTTGATATGATTACATGAGATATATTGATTTCGTATGGCATGTTAACTATAAAACCTTAATTCGTTTTTCATATGATGAGAAAGGATTGGTTTTTGGTTTCGTTTCTGTAAAACCTTAATTCGTTTTTTATATGATGAGAAAGGATTGGTTTTTGGTTTCGTTTCTGTAAAACCTTAATTCATTTTTCATATGATGAGAAAGGATTGGTTTTTGGTTTCGTTTCTGTAAAACCCTAATTCGTTTTTCATATGATGAGAAAGGATTGGTTTTTGGTTTCGTTTCTGTAAAACCCTAATTCGTTTTTCATATGATGAGAAAGGATTGGTGTTTTTAATTTCGTTTTCATGAGATGATCACGTATATATGATTGGTTGATTAAAATGATTTTCATATGATGAAAACGATTAAGTTTATATGTGATATAAACATTTGGTAATGATTCTGTAATGGGTTGTACATATTCGAAATAAAACAGTAAGAAGGTTAATGAGATTAACGGTTCTGTTTTAGGGTTTCGCCAAAGAAAAATGTTAATGAGATTAACGTTTCTGTTTGGCTTCGAGGGGCGCTGCCCCTCGACCCCGCCCAGGGGCGCTGCCCCTTCGGAACCCCGCCCGCTGACCGGCCAGCGGGAGCCCCGCCCGCTAACCGGCTAGCGGGACCGCCGTATGTTCGCGCCCTATAGTTCGTTACCGCGACATTAAGAATGTCAATATATTTGTTTCTATTTAACATGTTGGTGATGAATATGTTATGTTTGTTTGATGTCTTGGCATGGTGCATAGCATGGCCTTATGACCTATGTGATTGGTTTATTCATATCTTTATTTTGGGTAAATACGGCCTGCGTGTCGTTTATTTTGTTGTAATTTATTTTACTAGTAGTTAGATTTTCTTTTATTGTAATATATGAAGATTCAAGCTACAATGTTTGTGATGGAGATTCATACCAAGGAGAAGATGGTTCCATGGTGATGGAAGCACAAGCTCAAGTTTTGAAGATATGTAATATTGCAAGTGTTGTAATAGATAGGTTTTTCACCTAGGGTTGCCTTTATGATCTTCATTTGGTCTCTTGAAGATCATATTTAGTTTGGCCATGCTATGTCACGTTTACATATTTTGTCATTTGGTATATGATGCTTATGTGATAAATTATATATATGCATATAGGATGCTAAAATATAATGATATGTAATGCAAGACATGATAATAATTTAGTTGAACCCTCATTAATAATTTAAGTCTAAATGCCATCCACGTTTTGAACACCTATCAAAACTAAGATTGTATTAAAGTAGGTATTGCCAAAGCAATATGCTTTAAACATTCCTAGCTAAGTAGGATGAGTAATAGTGCTACTCATATGTTTTAAAATTGGTTAGACTTAATTAGGCTATCAAAATGGTTTTGGGCCTAAGGCATTAGATGGAATTCAACATGCTATGATATATGATGTCAATATTCCATAATTACTAAGAGTTACATGAGATGTAATTGGTAAAGATGTTACCTACCTAAATAACTTGATTTTAAGCGTCACGCCAAAGCTGAGTTTAGAATTAAGTGAAATACGGATCTTAGCCTACTAAAATATTTCTTTAGAGGGTTATATTTTTTAGTAGGAGTTTAAATAATTTTAACCTCATTATTAATTAAAATTTGACTTTGCATATTTATCAACAGATGGCTGCTAATAACAATTCCACCTTATCACTGCGATCTATCCTTGAGAAGGAAAAACTGAAAGAATGTGGGACTAATTTTGTTGACTGGTTTAGGAACCTGAGAATTGTTCTCAAACAAGAGAAAAAGTCCTACGTGCTTGATGAAGCTATCCCTGACCCACCTCCTGCCGATGCTTCTAATGCTGCTAAGAGTAAGCATAAGAAGCATGTAGATGATTCCAATGACATAGGATGTCTTATGTTGGCTACTATGTGTCCAGGACTTTAGAAGGATCTGGAACACTTAGAGGCTTATGAGATGAGTGTGCATCTCAAACAAGCTTTCCAACAACAGGCTAGGCAAGATAGGTTTAACACCGCTGTTGCATTATTTGACTGCAAAATGTCTGAAGGTGAATCTGTTAGTGCTCATGTTTTGAAGATGAAAGGCTATCTAGATCACCTTGCTAGACTTGGATATCCCCTGAGTTTAGAACTCTCCACGGATTTGATCCTACATTCATTGCCTAGCAGTTTCTCACAGTTTGTCATGAACTATAACATGAATGACATGGAGAAATCCATTCCTGAGCTACATGGTATGCTCAAAACTGCTGAGGGGAATATCAAAAAGCCTACCCAAATATTGAATGTCAATATTAAACAAATGAAAAAGAAAGCCAAAGATACTAAAGGCAAGGGTAAGGCAAAAGGTGCTAAAGGGTCCAAGGGACAAGCTAAACCAAAACCTGTACCTAAGGCTAAAGTTCCTAAGGAAGGGACTTGTTTCCATTGCAACAAGCCTGGGCATTGGAAGAGAAATTGTCAACTCTATTTGGATGAGTTAAAGAAGTTGAAGGGTAGTGCGACTACATCTTCAGGTATTTATGTTATAGAAATTAATTTATCTATTCCTTCTTCCTGGGTATTAGATACCGGATGTGGATCTCATATTTGTACAAATATGCAGGGACTCAAAAGGAGTAGGATGCTGAAGAAGGGCGAAGTGGACCTACGTGTTGGCAATAGAGCAAGAGTTGCTGCTATAGCTGTAGGAACTTATGAGCTTGTTATGCCCAATGGGTTTTTGTTAATTTTGAACAATTGCTTTTATGTTCCTACTATGAGTAGGAATCTTATTTCAGTATCTGTTTTGGATGATGAAGGTTATTCATTTTTGATTAAGAATAAGAAATGTTCTATTTTTGATAAAAATGATCTGCTTTATGGTATTGCAAATTCTTATAATGGCCTTTATATCCTTAATCTTGATGATTCTAATGGTAATTATATCTATAACATAACTTCTAAGAGAACTAAGCCAAATGAGTTAAACCCTACTTATTTATGGCATTGTCGCCTTAGCCATATAAATGAGAAACGCATTTCTAAGCTCCATCAAGATGGATTATTAGATTCATTTGATTTTGAATCATTTGAAACATGTGAGTCTTGTTTGCTTGGTAAGATGACAAAGGATCCTTTTACTGGTCATAGTGAAAGGGCTAATGATTTATTGGGCTTGATACATACAGATGTATGTGGTCCTTTTAGCATTAGTGCCAGAGGAGGATTTCGATACTTCATTACTTTTACTGATGATTTCAGTAGGTATGGCTATGTCTACCTAATGAAACATAAGCATGAGTCTTTTGAAATGTTTAGAACTTTTCAAAATGAAGTACAAAATCAACTTGGTAAAACAATTAAACTACTTCGATCAGATCGAGGTGGTGAATATTTGAGCCAAGAGTTTGATGATCATCTAAGGGATTGTGGAATTGTTTCACAACTGACTCCTCCAGGAACTCCACAGTGGAATGGAGTTTCTGAAAGGAGAAATCGAACTCTATTAGATATGGTTCGATCAATGATGAGTCAAGCGGATCTTCCTTTATCTTTTTGGGGTTATGCCTTGGAGACAGCTGCATTCATTCTAAACCGTGTACCATCTAAGGCGGTTGAAAAGACACCATATGAGATATGGACAGGTAAGACACCTAGTTTGTCTTTTCTTAAGATTTGGGGTTGTGAAGCTTATGTGAAAAGACCAGTTTCAGATAAGTTAGCTCCAAAGTCTATCAAATGTAATTTTGTGGGGTATCCTAAGGAAACTAAAGGATACTATTTCTATACTCCTTCAGAGAACAAAGTGTTTGTTGCTCGAAATGGGATCTTTTTGGAAAAGGAATTTCTTTCTAAGAGAACTAGTGGGAGTATAGTAGAACTTGAGGAAACTCAAGTACCACAAGAAATCATTGAGCCGTCTATAGAGCCTATTTCAGAACCACAAATAGTTTTGGAGTCTGAAGATGTAACACAAATCCCTCGCAGGTCTGATAGGACACGTCGTCATCCAGAGAGATATGGATTTCTTGTGACTGATGATAGTGAAGTAATGCTCATAGATCAAGATGAGCCTACTACCTATCAAGAAGCTGTGTCAGGTCCAGATTCAGACAAATGGCTTGGAGCCATGAAATCTGAGATGCAATCTATGTTTGACAACCAGGTTTGGTCTTTAATTGATCCTCCAGAGGGTATTAAGACTATTGGTTGCAAATGGGTTTTCAAGAAGAAAACTGACATGGATGGGAATGTGCAGACCTATAAAGCAAGGCTTGTTGCAAAAGGTTTCAAGCAAACTCATGGTATAGACTATGATGAAACCTTTTCACCAGTTGCTATGCTTAAGTCTGTTAGAATTCTCATTGCCATTGCAGCATACTATGATTATGAGATATGGCAAATGGATGTCAAAACCGCTTTCCTTAATGGAAACTTGCTTGAGGATGTGTATATGACACAACCTGAGGGTTTTGTAAATCCTGAGAATTCTACAAAGGTTTGCAAGCTTCAAAGATCCATTTATGGATTGAAGCAAGCATCTCGAAGCTGGAATCTTCGTTTTGATGAAACAGTTAGGAACTTTGGTTTCATCAAGAATGAAGATGAACCTTGTGTTTACAAGATGGTTAGTGGGAGTGCAGTAGTGTTTTTAGTCTTATATGTGGATGACATATTACTCATTGGGAATGATATCCCTACCTTGCAAAATGTTAAGACTTGGTTAGGGAATTCTTTCTCAATGAAAGACTTAGGTGAGGCTGCCTATATCCTTGGTATAAAGATCTATAGAGATAGATCTAGAAGGATAATTGGCCTGAGTCAAAGTACATACATAGATAAAGTGTTGAAGAGGTTCAACATGCAAGATTCCAAAAAGGGATTCTTGCCTATGTCTCATGGCATTCATCTCAGCAAGAGTCAATGTCCTATGACATCTGATGAGCGAGATCGAATGAATAAGATTCCTTATGCTTCTGCTATAGGATCTATTATGTATGCCATGTTATGTACTAGACCAGATGTCTCATATCCATTAAGCGCAACTAGTAGATTTCAAGCTGATCCTGGTGAAGGTCACTGGACAGCTGTCAAGAATATTCTTAAGTACCTTCGAAGGACTAAAGATGTATTCTTGGTTTATGGAGGTTTGGAGGATGAGCTAGTTGTAAATGGTTACACAGATGCTAGTTTCCAAACTGACATAGATGATTTTAGATCGCAGTCAGGTTTTGTATTCACATTGAATGGTGGAGCTGTTAGTTGGAAGAGTTCAAAACAAAGCACTGTGGCTGATTCTACAACAGAGGCTGAGTATATAGCAGCATCAGATGCAGCTAAGGAAGCAGTCTGGTTGAAGAAATTCATCACTGAGCTAGGAGTGGTGCCTAGCATTGCAAATCCTGTGGACATTTATTGTGACAACAATGGTGCCATAGCACAGGCAAAAGAGCCTAGATCTCATCAAAGATCTAAGCATATACTCAGGCGTTTTCACCTCATTCGAGACATTATCGATAGAGGAGATATCAAGATATGCAAAGTTGACACAAATGATAACATAGCAGATCCATTAACAAAGCCTCTCTCACGGGTCAAGCATGATCAGCACACTAGATCTATGGGTCTTAGAAATTTGTAGGCCTAGTGCAAGTGGGAGATTGTTAGTGTATGTGCCCTAGGCCATTTGTTTGGATCTTTATGTTATACATTCATTATTAATAAATGAGGTTTTATTATCATTATTGTTGTTTGCATGTTACACAATTTTGATATTTGTCCCTGGTTTATTATTGTTATAGAGATAAAAAATAAATAAATAATTCTTAACCAGTATGAACATTGATTTGATGATCATCAGATGGTTATGTGTATAGTGATACAAATCAATTTCATAAATACTTGTTAGAGAACAATTTATTGGATAGACCCATCATGAGATTACTACATGGGTTAGTGTCATAAGTAAATCTCATGATAGTTATGTAATAATTCTTTGACTTGAGATTGTCATAGTTTCCAATATAAGGACTATTATATTTTGACATGATCAAACATTATCCGTAACTGGATAGTAATAAAGGTTATGTTCATATATGATAGAAATTATGTAGAGGATAATGAACAATCAAGATAGAATTTGTCCCTCTCTTTGAGAGAGATATCTTTTGGGCCCCTCGATAAGTGAGACTGTGAAATGCATGGCCGTGCTCAAATGAATTGATAATGTGATCAATTTCATTTGTTTTTATCAGTCTACTTGGAGATCGAGTAATCATAAGTTTGGACAATATAAGTATGACGTTGACCATGACTTATGTTCAAGCTAGATATCGTGTGACAAAGGGATTAATGCATATACTATTATTAGGCAAATTGGACATTCCTTATATTAATTGGGTAGTTGTAACGCCTTGCTAGAGGCCAATTATGACTTGTTGATTTAATAGAGATTAAATTGACTGCCAATTAATATGGGCCTATCGGGTCACACACAAGAATGCGTTTTGGGCTGGATATAATATTAATAATATTAATATTAGATATTAATATTTATTATTATTATTATTTTCGTTTTTATATATATATATTATTAGATAATATATTCAGAATCCTAATTAGATTTGGATTCTGAATTTGACTTACCTTATCCAATTATATTTATTATTAGATAATGTATTCAGAATCCTAATTAGACTTGGATTCTGAATTTGACTTTCCGTATCCAATTTTGAATTGGATTCTGGAGTGATTATATTCACTCCAGACGTTAAGTCTTTTCAGAGGTAACAATAAAAATAAAGAGGAACGAAAAAGGTAACCCTAATACGTTTTTAGAGAAAACGTTTTTCCAGCCTTCGCTGTTGCAGAGAGCTAGCACTCCAAACGGTAGCATTCGTGTGGATACGCGATAGAGGGTGTTTCGCGATCGAGGCATCTCTTCAAAACTGTGATTTCGAATCATCAACAGGTTAGTTCTTTGAACACTTTTGTCGAATTAAACGAACAGCATGGATCCTGGTGGGAAATCAGAGATCAAATATTTTTCCGCTGCGTGTTTTTGTTTGCAGTGATCTCCTTAATTTCCTAACAGATGTTATTTCAAATTCCAAAACCCGAAGTTCTTCGGTTGATGAGAGGTGAAAAAATTCTACTTGCTCCTTTGATTGACTTTTGTTTCTCTCATTTGGCCCCTGCTAAGGCATGGGGACGCATTATTTGTCTTTGCTTGCTCGGTTAATTCTTGCTTGTTTCTTTTGACGGTGATATTGATCCACGAGTATTGGATATTATGGACAAAATGGAAGGAGGCTTGTCCCCAGTACCCATGATCTTAGCCGAGACCTTAGTTGGATTAGACCGATTTAAATTAGGATTGTCAAAGAGACTGACTGGGAGTTCGTTGCTGCTTCAGGTAATTACCTAAACTACCCTTTCAGGTTTTCAATTTAGGTTTTCTTTTTCTTTTTATTGCTCTAACTTTTGCCTAGTCTGCCCATGCTGGTTTTCAGAATTAGCGAGCTGTCTTAATTTTTGCCTAAGCTGCCCTTGCGGGTTTTCGACTTAGCGGACTCTTTTTTTTTTCTTTTTTTAATTTAATTCTTTCTTCACAGATTTGGCTTCAGGAGCATCTTTGTTTACTTGATACTCCATCCATGGATTTTGCCAGATACCTGCCACGCCATCATTTTGCTAGGAAGCTACTCCATCCTGCTTCTTCATATGCTGACTGGATTGACTGGATCCACTCACGCTCCGAAATTAATATCCGTTGGTTGGTACCATGGTGGAAGATTTCTTGTATCACCATGCGAACGTACTTGATGTACGTTCCTCTTGCTACTCTTTGTCAAGGTACATGCTATGATCCTTGCCAACTTAGGCGTCAGTATGGAGCTGGGCCTCGTGATTATGACTTTGCTCCCAACTTAGACATGCCTTGCTTGACTAAAGCCTACTTGGATCGGCTGAGGCAAAGCTGGCCTGCACGTTACACTTATCGACTGCCATAAATTTTACATTTGTCAATTTAGAAAGTGTATTGTTAGGATGAAAAAATAATTAAAGTAATAAAAGATGCTTCTTTTCCATTTATAATTTGTCATCACCTTTTGCTATTGTGTTTGTTTATTTCATCCATATCTGGTTGAATACTTATAACAGTGCACATAGAACAATTTTAACATTAATTATGTTTTATTAAATTGGGGAACAACCAAACATAAAGCCAGCATACACAAGATTACTCCTGTTGCCAATTAGCCTTTTCGGGTTTTCAAGTTGATGATTTTCTCTCATTTAGCCCTAATTATTGCCTAGCCCACCCTTTCGGGTTTTTGAAACTAGCGGACTGCTCTAACTTTTACCTATGCTGCCCTTTTTGGGTTTTCAACCTAGCGAGCTCTTTTTTCCTTCTTTTTTTCTATCATACATAAAACCTCTTCAACCTGTCAATGTTTACTGGCTCACTAAATTCATTCTCGTCCATGTCTGACAACTTCACCGCACCTTTGTTCATGACTTGTTTCACGATATATGGCCCTTCCCAGCTAGGCTTGAACTTTCCTCTTGGATCAGATACATTAGCCTTACATTATTTCAACACTAAATCCCCGACACTAAATTTTTTTATTTTAACCCTTCTATTTTAGGCCCGAGCTATCTTCTTTTGATGCAGTTTATGATGATACTGTGCTTTTAACCTTCTCTCTTCTAGTAGAGCTAATTATGTGTATCTGCTTGCTACCCATTCTGTTTCAAGCAGTTCAGCTTCCAAGACTACTCTTAAAGACTTGATCTCAATTTCAATCGGCAACATTGCTTCCATCCCATAAACCAAAGAGAACGATGTCATTCCAGTAGGTGTTTGCACACTTGTCCTATATTCCCATAAAGTAAAGGGAAGCATCTCTGACTAATCCCTGTAAGTCTTGGTCATCTTGGGCAGAATTTGCTTAATTGTCTTGTTTGTTGCTTCTACGGCACCATTAGCCTTTGGTCTATAAGGAGAGGATCTATGATGATGGATTTGGTACTTAGAGAATAAATCCTTAACTGCTCCTTGAAACTGTACCCCATTTCTGATATCACATTATGCGGGACCCCGTATCTACAGATGTTCTTTTCAATAAACCTAGCCATTTGGCTTACACCCAGTTTATTGAAGGATTTGGCTTCGACCCATTTTGAAAAATAATCTACTGCTACCACAATGAAACGCTGACCATTTGAAGCTGTCGAATGTATCTCTCCTATAATGTCAATACCCCAGGTGGCAAATGGCCAGGATGAAGACATTGAATGCAGTTCTTCAGGAGGCATGTGATTCAAGTTACCATACATCTGACATTGTTAGCACTTCTTGACAAACTCAATACAATCTTTCTCCATGGTCAACCAGTAGTAACCTTGTCGAATAATATTCTTAACTAGGGCAAAACCATTCATGTGTGGACCACAACTTCCCGCATGTATTTCTAATATGATACGGTCCACTTCAAGTTTTCTTAAACATCTTAAATGTACTCCATCATGCCATCATCGATATAACTCCCCATGGAATGTGATGTATTGCAAAGACCACCGCCTTATGGCTCTTCTCTCTTTCGTTGTTGCCCCCGGCGGGTATTCTCTTTCCTCCAAAAATCATCTTGTAGTATCATACCACGCATCATGGTCTGTATCAATTTCCATCATTATCTCATATTCATAGCAAGGAGTTGATGAACTGGTCAAGATCAGATGCTTAAGGAATAGGCTAACAGGATTTTCCCATACCGAAGACAATGTGGCTAGGGCATCAGCCATCTAATTTTCTTCTCTTGATAGGTGTATAAACCTACACTCCTTAAAGTTCTTCTTCATCATGGTCAATTAATGGTGGTATGGTTTTAATTTTTCTTCTTTCAACTCCCATTCTCCATTTATTTGGGATACAACTAGTAATGAATCACCAAAAACTTCCACCTTATCCACCTTCATAATCACTAGGGTTTCCAAACCGAAAATACAAGCTTCGTACTCCACCATATTATTGGTTGCCCTAAATTTCAATTTTTTGGCTAAGGGGATGAGTTCCCCTTCGGGCGATTCTAGTATAACTCCCAAAACTGCTCCTTTCCTGTTTACTGCTCCATCAAAATACAATTTCCACCCTTTTACTTCAATTGCTTCTAAATGTTCATCTGGAAATTCCAAGATTACCTCTTCGCTTTCTGGTAATGGTTGTTGGGCCAGGAATTCTGCCACTATTCTACCTTTGATTGGTTTCCTGGTTATATACTCAATCTCAAATTCTTCTAATATTATCAACCATCGACCATATTTTTCAATTAAACAGGGTGTCTCCCTTAAGTACTTCATTGTATCCAACCTTGAAATTGCTTGCACACTATATGATTGAAAGTAATGTCGCAACTTCTTAGAAGACCAAACCACGGCTATACATGTCTTTTCAATGATGCTATACTTAATTTCATAAGGTAGGAGCTTTCTACTCAAACAGTAAATGGCATGCTCAATCCCTGACTCATCTGCTTGGGCTAGCATGGCTCCGATTGACTCTTCTTCCACTGCTAAGTATAGTAATAGAGGTTTACCGGGTTTAGGTGGTTTTAAAACAAGTGGATTCAGTAAATACTCTTTTATTCACTCAAAGGCCTTTTGACACTCTTCATTCCATATGACCGGCTTATTCTTTTTAAGCAATTTGAAGATAGGCTCACAAATTGTTGTGAGTTTTGCTATGAATCTGCTAATGTATTGTAATTTACCAATAAATCCCCGAACTTCTCTCTCCGTCTTAGGGGCTGGCATATCCCTAATTGCTTTGACTTTGTCAGGATCAATCTCAATACCATTTGGACCAATCACATGTCCTAATAATTTGCCTGAAGTAACAATGAATACACACTTCTTTGGGTTTAATCTTAGCTTATATTCCAAAGCTCTATCGAAGAATAATTCTAAGTTTTGGAAGTGTTGTTCCCTTGTATATGATTTGACCATCATATCATCAACATATACTTCAACCTCTTTGTGCATCATGTCATGAAATAAAGTGGTGGCCATCCTTTGATAAGTCACTCCAGCATTCTTTAAGCCAAATGGCATCACCCTATAACAAAATATACCCCATGTAGTAATGAAACCAGTTTTGGCTTTATCCTCTTAGGCCATTAACACTTGATTGTATCCGGAAAATCCATCTACAAATGAGTGTAGCACGCTAGAGGTTGTACTATCAATGAGAACATGTATATGAGGTAAAGGAAAATCATCCTTAGGGGAAGCCTTGTTTAAATCTCTATAGTCCACGCAGACCCTTATTGTTTCATCTTTCTTTGGCACGAGTACTATGATTGCTAGCCAATCTGGATATTCTATTACTTCGAGGAACTTCACTTGTATTTGCTTAGTGACCTCCTCTTTAACCAATTCAGCCCACTAAAGTCTTAATCGCTTAAGCTTTTGTTTGACAGGTTTTATGTGAGTGTGAGTTGGAATATGATGCTCGGCTATGTCTCGATCTATCCCCGGCATATCTTCATAAGACCAAGCAAACACTTCTTCATATTTTTTGAATATTTTTTCAAATCTCTCTCTCTCATCAGGAGTAAGGTCGGGTGCTATGCTAATGTTTTTAGGATTTTTAGTTGTTCCTAAATTTAATAATTGTGTGTTAACAGAATTAATATAAAAGATGCTCATGTAACTGCTATTTGAATGTATGCAACCATCAGGAGAAACATCACACAAGTAAGCGAAATTAGACTTTATTGCATTCATTTTGGAAAAGAAAACATCATCATCCTCATACAAAGCAGACAAATTAAAATCAAAATCAAAATCATTGTTCTCAAAATCATAAAGCAGGATGTCTTCAAACTTCTCTTCAACCAGGGCAACAATCTCCTTCGAAGTCTTCTCAGCTTTCTACACAGCTTCATTCTTCTCTTTTGGATTGGATTCTTTGCTGGTTGGCAGGGTGAGTTCTTTCTTCACTTGCTCCACTAGCTCGGCAACATCTGCAAAATTTTCAAAACCTGGGATTAACTTACCCATGAACATGATTGGCTCGGGCTTTCCTTGGAGCGGTCCCACATCTAGAGCTTTGACAAAAATCTCTTCAAGTGGTGGGAAGCTCATCTTCTCACTTTTGTTTGGCTGGACATCATTGTCTTCATCATATCCCAACCCCTTCTTGGAAGTTTGAATTCTAAAATCTGGCAACTTTGTCAAACCGGCCTTTCCCTTTCCAAGACCAGCTCCGGGAAGGTAGTTCATGTTCTTCATCATATTCAAGACTTTTGAGTCCACTACTTCATCATCAGAAATTGCAGCTACTTGAAAACCATTGAGAGACCTCTCAATCATTAGAGCGTTAACAATCTCATTATCTTCAGCTTCAATGACCACTGTCTCATCTCCATTGGGGAACTTAATCTTTTGATGAAGGGTGGAAGGAACTCCACCAAGAGGATAAAACCATGGTCACCCCAAGAGCAAGGTGAAGGTAATCGATATGTCTAAAACAACAAACTCAACCATAGATTCAATTGGACCAACCTTGACATCCGCTTTGAAAGTCCCTTCGGCATGCCTCTTAGTGTTGTCATAAGCACGAATCGTTACCTTGGTCGGGTTTAGATCTCTTGTTGACATGGCTAGCTTTGGCAATATCTTAAGTGGACAAACATTTATGGTGGACCCATCATCAACCATTACACATGGAGTCCTCTTTCCCTTGACTTCTATTTTGATAAAGAGAGGGCGGATGTGGTCTCTCCCCTCCTCTGGTAAGTTCGCATCCGAAAAAGAAATTGCTCCCATATTAACTTCGCTCTTCTCATGAACCTCTTCACATTTCATTACCCCTCCCATTTTTATGAAGTTGATAAGCTCCTCCGGTGTTGTGGAGGTAGAAATTGGCATGCTAGCTAAGGCTTTGGCCATAATTTCTCGGTACTTTTTAGAAGTAGCTAATAATTCCCAAATGCTAACAGTTGCTTGGGTTCTTTTCAATTGCTTGAGCACAACATCATCTTCATCTACTTCAACTTCCTTTCCTTTATTAGTTTCTACCTCCTTAGGTTGTGGCCTTGCGTAAGGCTTACCGGATCTAGTATTCATCACCTCATCTTCTTCGGGCTCGGACCAAGTCCACTCCTCCTTCTTGGATATAATATCATCGTCACTATCACTTGAATCTCAAAACCCATTGACAACACAAATTGTTACTTCTCCACCCATCATAGCTTGTTTAATTTTGATAAATGCCTCTTCTTCTTTGGTTGCTTCTCACCTACATCTTGAAAACAAGACATGACAAAGTCCTCATGCAAACCTCCTCCAATCATGAAGGTTGCCGGTGGTGGTACCCTATTGAACTTTGGTAATGGGTTATCTTTAGTGTTTGGCTCATTGGGCTAGGTAGCTTCCCATTATCAATTAGATTTTGAATCTCATGTCTCAACCTCACACATCTATCCGTGTCATGCCCTTGTATTTAGTGAAATTGACAAAATGCTTTGGCGTCAAAATTAGGTGGGAGAGGGTTAGGCAAAGGAAGAGGATTTAAGGGTTGTAGCAATCCCTTTCTTTGAAGCTTATTTAGAACCCAAGACATTGATTTTCCCAATTACAAAAATTTTCTCCTCGTTCCTTGGTTAGTAGCATTAACAACGATGGCCTTTTGCATGCTTTGGCTACCAGATTGATAGCACCCTTTCTCGTTCCTTTTTATTGCAAAACGGCTCTTCTCCCTTTCCCATTCTTCAATTTGCAAACCAGCTTGGAAAAGGTCTTTGAAATCACGAATGAGTGTATGAGACATCCTCTCATGAAGATTAGGCAACACCCCTCTCACAATCATCCTTATTTGACTGGATTCATAGGGTCTCTTCTCGAGTAAAGCGGCCTTGTTTCTCCATCTCTTGACATAATCAAAAAAATTCTCATTCGACATTTTCCTAATGGACTCCACTTCCATTAAGGTAACTTCTAACTCAACATTATATCCATATTGTTGGATGAAGGCTTTGTAAAGTAGATCCCAACTCTTTTGTGTTCCGTCATCTAAGGTATTAAACCAATTTTGGACAACAGGGTCCAATGAGAGCATAAAGTACCTTAGGGTTTGATCCTTAGTAGCTCGGGTAGACTGCATGGTAGTGATTTACTACTTTACATGGAGATGAGGATTTCTGGTGCCATTGTACTTTGCAAATGATGGCATCTTGAACTAGTATGGCACTTATTCATCTTGTTCAAATAGTTTATCAATCTCGGACATCTCTTCAGTTTTCAACTTATTCGCAAATTTCTTTTCTAAATCAGCAATCATCTTTTCACATCGGATGTCTCGGTCTTTTCAATAGTTGCCTTCTCAACAACCTTCGGATCCTTTTTGTCTTGAGGATCTTGGTAGTATTGAGCCCAATCATCATCATCAATGATCACCTTATCATCATCAAAAGCTACTTCATCAATTTTAACCTTCCCCTTGACTTTCTTGGTGCTAGTAGATGCTTCGACATTGTTTCCTAAAATTTTAGCTAGTTGATTCTTTATGGTCTCGGCCATGGCCTCTTTTATTTCTTCCATCTTGGCATTGAGGGCATCATCCATAATTCTTTGAATTTGTTCAAGATCCATTGTTTTTGGTGAGCAAGTGATTGAGTCTTTGCTAGATACCTCGTCTCCGGCGTAGGTCAGATTGTTGTAGGCTTTTGAACTTTCATAATCCAGGGCTGTGAGCTAGAGAGGATCAATGATATGAGATGTAAATGTATGCATGTATGTACAAACAATAGACAAACAAGGACAAATAGGACGTTACTTTAAACCTTATAACATCCACACATGAATGGCAAGTCTCTTTTCCTAGGTATATGGTTAAAAAAAATACCAACATGGGGTATCTTGTTTTTGAATATTTTCCTCGGACGTTTCAATCAATAGTTATATTTTCAAAAATAGAAATCAACTTATGATAATTCCCATTAATTAGGTTTTAATCCATTTAACCAACTAATGTAGCTTTTATGCTATATTGGAATAAAACTAAATAAAGAGGTTTATTATAGATAGATTTCTCACTTGAAAAAGTAACTAATGATTCATGCCAAAAACAAGCCCATGGTTAATTTATTCTTAGTATAAACTAGGCTCACAATTGATTTTTGGTATTTCATAATTGACCTAAATATTTTGCAAGCTCTTTGTAAGAAAAGGTTGAGTGAAAATAATATTGTTTCTAAGCCCATTGTAAAAAGATTTTAGAAAAAATGGATTTTGGGCTTAGTATTTGGGCCATGAGCAAAAGAATTTTTGATTTATTTTTATAAAAGTTTTATATCAAAATACCATCTTAAAAAATTTTAAAAATAGCTTTGGTCTTTTGGATTTTAAAGAAAATGTTTATTTTGAGCTCACAAAATATTTAGGTCATATTAGAAAAAGAACAAACCAAAAAAGCCATGATTTAAGCCAAGATAAATTAACCATAGTCAAACAACATGCATTTGGGGTAAAAACCTAAGGAAAGTAACTAGGCCAATTACATGAGCTTTAGTCTTTGGGTTAAAAGGCATAGGTTCCCATAGCAAGTATATACCCAAAGGTACGAGGCTATGAGTGGATATGCCATGCTCAATCTCCATACCTTGAGTGAAAGTATGGCATCCCTCACATAACATAACATGGGTAACACGGGCGTCCTAACTCACGCACACGATGCAATCTAAGATGATGCAATGGATAATATCATTATAAGAAAGAATAGAATAATATAAAGACCAATGGAATCAACTTCTCTTATCCCCAGTGGAGTCACCACTGTGAGCAGGGATTTTTGCCCCCACTCCCTGTGGAATGGTTCTTGCAACTTTGGCACTGTTAGGCTCGGGGCCTTAGAGAACACGGACCTAGGTCCGGAGAAAATGGAGTCGCCACCCGGACGGGCCGAGAAAAAAGAAAGGGGTGGATGACTCGATTCCTAAGGAATCCCCAACCCCTTAATGGGTTCGGAAAGTTGGGTACTTGTAGGGAAGGTGGGAAATGGCCAGCACCCCCACAACGCCCGGTTCATTGGAACTGGCCTCCTTTACAGGTCTTAATATTATAAGATTCTTAAATATAACAACATTATCCATATTACACACAATAATTAAAAGAAAGCATCCTTATATTAAAATCAAAGCAATGTCCAAACAAAGCAAATAAATGGACACCCATCCAAGGATGGAAACATGTCCTTACATCACATGCCTAAATAGGACACCCATCAAAAGGTAGAAACATGCCCTTTACATAGGTTCTAAAATAAAAAAAGCAAATTAAATTACATGATGTTTAACTAATGAGGTACCCACCAAGTGGAAACATACCTCTTACAACATTTGGAAATCTAAATAAATTGATAAAAGTAAATACTCATTCATCATAATAAATCATTCATCAAAGGTATTAAATATCAATAGAAAGTAAACATCCATCCATGATAAATAAAATAAAGCATATAAAATAAATCAAAACATATCAAATATAGAATTGAATAAAGCAAATAAAAATCCAAATTATAGCTACTGTTTCCATTTAGGGTTCTTTATTCATGTGTTAGGGTTTTGGAATTCATAGAATTAGGCTACTGTGACTTTTTTTAAAGAATTAAAATAGATTAAGGTTTTATGTTTTAAAAGGTTTTTAAGACTCTTAGATTAAACATGTAAAACCTCTATACCCCGTATACGTACATAGCATGCTATAACGATCGTAATATACGTATACTGAATATAGAAATGCCACGGATTACTAAACAAATGACTTATCCCTTTACAAAAACATGAACAAGTTTAAATCATTTAAAAGAAATTATAAAAGACAAAAGATAAAATGTTTAATTAAAAGCAGCGGAAAATACAACAAATATTTACAAATATATATACACCAAAATTCAAGTTTTACAAAACATAAAATAAATACATGTTTGGCAGTATTTCCTTGATCTTTAAGCTCCACTATCAACACCTCAAATCTAGACTCTACTTGAAATAGAGGAACTCTCCGGTTCTTCCCTGTCACCTGCGCGATAAACCACAATTGCGCTAAGCCAACGGCTTAGTGGTACAAACTACAATGATATCATGCTATAATGAAATGCCAATGTCATACTTTCCAACATGCAAGTGATTCTCAAGAATCTCATATTTCATGACATTACCTTTCATTGTATTAAACATTTGTGTCATCAATTATAGGACATATTGAACTCAAAACAAGCATAGATCTCAATATTTATTTACTTCATCATTTATAAATCACATGGAAAACAAAGACAAGCAAGGGCCCAAAAAGAAACTAATATGTTATTCAAAGTTCAGAGTTACTGCTTTGGTCCATATCATAATCATCAAGCCCGTAGGCAACATATATATCTCTATCCATGGATAGTGTAATAGACCCAGTCTCTTGGACCTCAACCCGGTTAAAACCGAGGAAATCCTCAACCCAGCTAGATTGTTACTATTTTTGAGGCATACAACCCAGTCTTTTCACCCCAAAAACATCACATTTCACATTTATCATTTCACATTTTTCAACTGGAATCGGCTTACGACCCGGTCTTCTCACCTATCCAGTGATTCATAGGCAACTATGCCTCAATTATAATTCATTTGCATCATCATAGCCAACAATCATGGATTCTTTTCACATTAAGATAGTATACATATATATCATCATTTGCATTGAACATCATCTAGGCAAACATGCCTAAATCATATCTTTTACATCATTACAACCCATCACATTAGTTTCACATCTCAATTCATCATTTAAGTACTCACAATCAATTACATTGAACATCCATCAAGAATGATCATCATTGATATATATATATATATACATAGCAATTTACCTTATTCATAGATTTAGAATCTTCAACTACATTCCACATAATCCACATTGTGCACAACATAGCATTATTCATATGCATCATCAATGTTCACATTATATCCAACATAACATTATTAATAAGCATCAACAATACATTAGATTTCTTAACACATTTACAATCAAATGTATGTTAAGTCTCAACATTATATGAATGTATGCAATAATGTATTTTGTACTTACCTCAAGCACCACTTATATAAATCTATACACTTCCTTTCCAAGAATTCTTCACTTCTCAAATTAGGGAAAATCACCTTCTTCCAAAACCTAGTCCAAAAATGATAAAATACATGAATTCCAATACAATTTATCACTTAATAACCTCATCTTAGACCTTTAGATCACAGATTATAACTCAACACCACTAAGCCGTGGCCACCCCAACCCCCACGGGCGTGGGTTAAAGAATGGTTCTGCCTCCCTTGCTCCAAACCTCCACGGCCATGGCTACAAATGGCCACAGCCATGGCAACCAAGGGCCACGGGCATGGCATCCAAAATTCTACTGTTTATGACCAAATTCACATATTCTATGCTTACAACTCCAACATACTACCATTAACACAACCCTACTTTCAAATATCAACACTCAAATTCATAAACAACTTAAAATAAAACAAGAGAATCAAGAGAAACTTACCAAAATAGTGAATCTTCTTGAATTTCCAACTTAATCTCTTGAAAACTCCTTCAATTTTGAGTTTGGAACAAGCAAAACTCACTCTTGCTCTCTTGCTTTGGATGGCCAGCCAACAAAAGGGAAAGAGAAGAAAATGAACAAGTGAAAGAGACAAAGTCAAACTTCTCATCTCTTTAAACCTCCACCAAGCATTCCAAAAAGAAAATTACTTAAATACCCTCATCTATTTATTTTAACTTCCTTTCACTTACATGCCCTTTTTAGTAATTTCATAATTAACAAAATAAATATCTTCTTCCTTTGACCATCCATTTGACTTGTGTATATGTTATATATATTTCCATATATACAACATATACACTCTCTTTTAAATTCTTTTCTCTTTCCAATTACACATATACATTTTAATTCAAATAAAACAACAATTATATCAAAACTTCTAGGGCATACATTGGGATATTACAATTCTCCCCCTCTAAAAGAAATTTTGTCCTCGAAATTACCTGATATTATGTCTGAAACAGTTGAGGATACTGATCTTGCATTGCTTGCTCGCTCTCCCAAGTTGCCTCTTCTTTCCCATGATTCTTCCATAGAACCTTCACCAATGGCACTTTCTTATTCCTAAACTCTTTCACTTCATGTGCCAAAATAGCAACTGGTTCTTCTTCAAATGTCAGATACGGACTCACTTCAATGGATTCAACTGGCAAGATATGAGATGGATCCGATCTATACCTCCGCAACATAGAAACATGGAATACATTATGGATTCTATCTAACTCAGGTGGCAAGGCAAGATGATAAGTAACTGGCCCAACTCATTCTAGAACTTCATATGGTCCAATGAAACGAGGACTCAGTTTCCCTCTCCGACCAAATCTCAAAATCTTCTTCCAAGGAGACACTTTCAAAAATACTTTATCTCCAACATCAAATTCTATGTCTCTTCTTTTCAAATTTGAATAAGATTTCTGTCGGTCTGAAGCTGCTTTTAACCGATCCCGAATTATCTTCACTTTCTCTTCAGTCTCTTTCACCAAATCAGGACCAATTAACTTGCCCGCTCCAATTTCATTCCAATATAAAGGCGTTCTGCATCTTCTACCATACAATGCCTCAAATGGTGCCTTACCAATACTGGATTGATGACTATTGTTGTAAGCAAATTCCACAAGTGGCAAAAATCTGTCCCAACTTCTAGAGAAATCAATGACACAGCTTCTCAACATATCCTCAATAATCTGTATCACTCTCTCTGACTGCCTATCTGTCTGTGGATGAAAAGCAGTACTAAAGTGCAATCGAGAACCCAAAGCCCCATGTAAACTCTTTCAAAACCTCAAAGTAAACCGGGGATCTCGATCAGACACTAAAGAAATTGGAACTCCATGCAACTTTACTATTTCACTTACATAAAGCTCAGCCAATCTTTCAAGAGAGTAGTCCATTCTAACAGGAAGGAAATGAGCTGTCTTTGTGAATCGATCAACAATCACCCAAATAGCATCATGCTTCTTCTGAGTCAATGGCAAACCAAACACAAAATCCATTGTTACTCTCTCCCATTTCCATTCAGGCACTGTTAAAGGTTGAAGCAACCCTGTTGGAACTTGGTGCTCAGCTTTTACCCTCTGACATGTGAGACACTTAGACACAAATTCCGCTATGTCTCTCTTCATACCAGACCACCAGTAGTGGTGTTTCAAATCATGGTACATCTTTGTACTTCCAGGATGCATAGCAAAAACCGATTGGTGTGCTTCATCCAAAATGATCTTTCTCAAACTATCATCATCAGAAACACACAACCTATCCTTGAACCAAAGACTACCATCACTTTTCACATGAAAATTTCTACTCTTCCCATTTCGGCAATCCGATACAATCTTCTAAATTTTCTCATTCGCCAATTGAGCCTCCTTTATCTGATCCAACAATACAGGTCTCAATTGTAGCTGAGCCAATAATGCACCATCATCACACACTTTAAAACTAGCATGCAACGCTCTCAACTTAACAAGCAACGAGAGTGAATAAACAGCTAAACCTGATAAAGATTTCCGACTCAAGGCATCAGCAACTACATTCACCTTACCAGGATGGTAATCAATCAAATAGTCGTAGTCTTTAATCAGTTCTAACCATTGCCTTTGCCGAAGATTCAGCTCCTTCTGAACACCCAAATATTTCAAACTTTTGTGATCCGTATAGATAAAACATTTCTCCCCATATAAGTAGTGTCGCCAAATCTTCAAAGCAAATACTATAGTTGCCAACTCCAAATCATGAGTCGGATAATTAAGCTCATGCAGCTTCAACTGCCGAGAAGCATAAGCTATGACTTTACCCTCTTGCATCAAAACACATCCTAAACCATTATGTGAAGCATCACTGCAAATGACATATGGTTTATCTTCCACTGGTAAAGTAAGAACAGGTGCTTGAGTCAACATTTCTTTCAACTGCTCAAAACTAGCTTGACACTGATCCGTCCATACAAATCTAACTCCCTTCCAAAGCAATCTGGTGAGTGGATTAGCTATCAAAGAGAAGCCTTTCACAAACCGTCGGTAATAGCCTGCCAAATCCAGAAAACTTCTAACTTCAGTTACAGACTTTGGTGGACTCCAATTCAAAATAGCTTCAACTTTACTTGGATCAACTCTTATATCATCCGCTGAAACTATATGACCTAGAAAAGTAACTTAGTCAAGCCAAAACTCACACTTTGACAGCTTAGCATACAACTGCTTCTCTCTCAAGATCTGTAATACAATCCACAAATGCTTGTCATGCTCCTCTTCATTACGCGAATACACCAAGATATCATCGATAAAAACCACCACAAATTGACCCAGATAGGGCCTAAACACCCTATTCATCAAATCCATGAAAGCTGCAGGTGCATTCGTCAACCCAAAAGGCATTACTAAAAACTCATAATGCCCATACCTAGTGCGAAAAGCTGTCTTAGAAACATCTTTAGCTCTAACCCTCAATTGATGGTAATCAATCTTGGAAAACACTACTGCTCCCTTCAATTGATCAAAGAGATCATCAATTCTAGGCAAAGGATATTTATTCTTGATAGTCACTTTGTTCAATTGCCTATAATTAATGCATAATCTCATAGTACCATCCTTCTTCTTCACAAACAACACAGGAGCTCCCCAAGGAGAAACACTGGGGCGAATAAACCCTTTATCCAACAACTCCTGTAACTGTACCTTCAACTCTCTCAATTCAGCAGGTTCCATTCGATAAGGAGTGATAGAGATGGGAGTGGTACGAGGCAACAATTCTATACCAAACTCAACCTGTCTCTTAGGGGGTAACCCTGGCAACTCCTCAGGAAACAGCTCTGGAAAATCTGCAACTGTGGTTATATTATCAAGTTGAGAACTCCCTACTCTAGTATCCACAACATGAGCAAGATAAGCATCACACCCTTTTCTAATCAACCTTCTAGCTGTTACAGCTGATACAAACAAGGATGCAAGTTGTCTCTGCTCACTAGATACTATCACATCCCTACCATCACTGGTTCTCAAGGTGACACACTTCTTTTGACAATCCACCACAGCTCCATGCTTAGACAACCAATCCATGCCTAAGATCAAATCATATTCCTTAAAAGGCATTTCAATCAAATCACCAAGAAACTCCTCACCTTGCACCACAACTGCACTATCTCGGTGTACCTTACTCACCACAACACTATGTCCTAAAGGATTTGTCACTAAGACATCAAATCCTAAGGACTCTGAATGCAATTCAGACACAGGCAAGATAGATGCACTAATGTATGAATGAATAGATCCTGGATCAGTTAAAGCAAGAACTGAAATGCCAAATAAAGAAAATGTACCCGCTATGACTGCTGAAGCATATGGCTGCCTCTGCATCACATACACCCTCTAAGAAAATCCGGCTTCATCTAGCCTACTGCCTCCGGATGATGATCCTCCTCTCTGACTATACCCAGATCGACCACCCCTACTGAAACCTCTGCCTCCTCGACCACCCTTGCTGACACTGGGTCGAGAGGCTGCAGACTCAGCCTGCCTATGCTCCATCGACCACCCCTACTGAAACCTCTGCCTCCTCGAGCACCCCTGCTGACACTGGGTCGAGAGGCTGCAGACTCAGCCTGCCTATGCTCCTGCATCTCAGGACACTCCCTAATGAAATGGTCAGGTGATCCACATCTGAAACATACAGCTGATCTACTAATCTTCCAGCAAACACCCACCTGGTTTCTACCACAAAGCTCACATCTAGGTGGAGTAGACCTCTGAATCACTGGAGTCGGAGCACTGGCTACAGAAGCTGTAGGTCTCGGTCTCTGTCTCTGATACTGCACTGACCTACCCGGCTGTCTCTGACTCCTACTGATCCTCGGAACAAAACTTCCTCTACCCCTTTTCACAGATGAAGACCCTGCCTCAAACTGGGGTCTCCTCACTCTAGTCTCCTCCTCAGTAGCAGCTGCTGCAATGCTCTGCGCTCTCTCAACACTTCTAGCTGCTGTAACTAGCTAAGAGAAATCCTGGTATCGAGAACCAGCCACGATGCACATAATAGACGGCCTCAATCCCTCCTGAAACCTTCGGCACCGATCTATTTCATCAGAGATAATTCCCCCGGCATAGCGACTCAACCGGATGTACTCAATCTCATATTCTGTTACCGTCCGGTTGTCTTGCCTCAAATTCAAAAATTCCATCTTCTTAATATCTTTATACTCTCTCGGAGTATATTTCTGTTTGAACTCCCTCAGAAAATTCCCATATGATAATGTAGGTGGATCATCCATGGCATGCGGGACCGTCTTCCACCAGTCATAGGCATCTTTCTACAGGAGGGATCTGGCATAGTCAAACTTCTCATCCGAAGTGGCTTGCAACTGAATGAATATCCTCTATACCTTATCCAACCACTGGTCAACCACTGCAGGATAGGTAGTGCCTAAGAAATCTTCAGCCCCATATTTTCTCAACTTGTCATAATGTCTTACCGGCAACTGAGGCTGTGGTGGTGGTGGTGGCTGCACTGGAGCTCCTCTCAACAGTTCTACCATATGCCTTAACCAACCCGGTGGACCCTCCTCAGCGACTGATCTCTCTGGCATAGAGACAAGTGCCTCACTAACCCTCTCAATCCTAGCTCCATCTCTACTCTCTTTCGGAGCTACAATTTCCGCACTACCCTCAACAGACTGTCGCGAATGAGATGCCATCTCTACCTATATCTGCAAACACAGCAGAATATTCCTCATTAAAGATCAAAGACTGCCATACCAAAACATGTATTTTACTCAAAAACAATCTTTTAAAATCAAAATATTCTTTGTCTTACAATTCACCTAGGTTGAGAATCTCAAACCTAGGCTCTGATACCAAAATAATTGTAACACCTCTATACCCCGTATACGTACATAGCATGCTATAACGATCGTAATATACGTATACTGAATATAGAAATGCCACGGATTACTAAACAAATGACTCATCCCTTTACAAAAACATGAAAAGTTTAAATCATTTAAAAGAAATTATAAAAGACAAAAGATAAAATGTTTAATTAAAAGCAGAGGAAAATACAACAAATATTTACAAATATATATACATCAAAATTCAAGTTTTACAAAACATAAAATAAATACATGTTTGGCAGTATTTCCTTGATCTTTAAGCTCCACTATCAACACCTCAAATCTAGACTCTACTCGGAATAGAGGAACTCTCTGGTTCTTCCCTGTCACCTGTGCGATAAACCACAATCGCGCTAAGCCAACGGCTTAGTGGTACAAACTACAATGATATCATGCTATAATGAAATGCCAATGTCATACTTTCCAACATACAAGTGATTCTCAAGAATCTCATATTTCATGACATTACCTTTCATTGTATCAAACATTTGTGTCATCAATTATAGGACATATTGAACTCAAAACAAGCATAGATCTCAATATTTATTTATTTCATCATTTATAAATCACATGCAAAACAAAGACAAGCAAGGGCCCAAAAAGAAACTAATATGTTATTCAAAGTTCAGAGTTACTGCTTTGGTCCATATCATAATCATCAAGCCGGTAGGCAACATATATATATCTCTATCCATGGATAGTGTAACAGACCCAGTCTCTTGGACCTCAACCCGGTTAAAACCGAGGAAATCCTCAACCCGGCTAGACTGTTACTGTTTTTGAGGCTTACGACCCAGTCTTTTCACCCCAAAAACATCACATTTCACATTTATCATTTCACATTTTTCAACTGGAATCGGCTTACGACCCGGTCTTTTCACCTATCCAGTGATTCATAGGCATGCCGCCAAACTCAGAACTCTGAAAGTTGAATAACACATTAGGCACACAATCATTTCATTTATTTATATCTTTGTACATTTCTTTCTCAATTCATTTCACATTTCATTCTTATAATCAAATAGGCAACTATGCCTCAATTATAATTCATTTGCATCATCATAGCCAACAATCATGGCTTCTTTTCACATTAAGATAGTATACATATATATCATCATTTGCATTGAACATCATCTAGGCAAGCATGCCTCGATCATATCATTTACATCATTACAACCCATCACATTAGTTTCACATCTCAATTCATCATTTAAGTACTCACAATCAATTACATTGAACATCCATCAAGAATGATCATCATTGATATATATATATACATAGCAATTTACCTTATTCATAGATTTAGAATCTTCAACATACATTCCACATAACCCACATTGTGCACAACATAGCATTATTCATATGCATCATCAATGTTCACATTATATCCAACATAACATTATTAATAAGCATCAACAATACATTAGATTTCTTAACACATTTACAATCAAATGTATGTTAAGTCTCAACATTATATGAATGTATGCAATAATGTAGTTTGTACTTACCTCAAGCACCACTTATATAAATCTATACACTTCCTTTCCAAGAATTCTTCACTTCTTAAATTAGGGCAAATCACCTTCTTCCAAAACCTAGTCCAAAAATGATAAAATACATGAATTCCAATACAATTTATCACTTAATAACCTCATCTTAGACCTTTAGATCACAAATTATAACTCAACACCACTAAGCCGTGGCCACCCCAACCCCCACGGGCGTGGGTTAAAGAATGGTTCTGCCTCCCTTGCTCCAAACCTCCACGGCCATGGCTACAAATGGCCACGGCCATGGCAACCAAGGGCCACGGGCGTGGCATCCAAAATGCTACTGTTTATGACCCAATTCACATATTCTATGCTTACAACTCCAACATACTACCATTAACACAACCCTACTTTCAAATATCAACACTCAAATTCATAAACAACTTAAAATAAAACAAGAGAATCAAGAGAAACTTACCAAAATAGTGAATCTTCTTGAATTTCCAACTTAATCTCTTGAAAACTTCTTCAATTTTGAGTTTGGAACAAGCAAAACTCACTCTTGCTCTCTTGCTTTGGATGGCCGGCCAACAAAAGGGAAAGAGAAGAAAATGAACAAGTGAAAGAGACAAAGTCAAACTTCTCATCTCTTTAAACCTCCACCAAGCATTCCAAAAAGAAAATTACTTAAATACCCTCATCTATTTATTTTAACTTCCTTTCACTTACATGCCCTTTTTAGTAATTTCATAATTAACAAAATAAATATCTTCTTCCTTTGACCATCCATTTGACTTGTGTATATGTTATATATATTTCCATATATACAACATATACACTCTCTTTTAAATTCTTTTCTCTTTCCAATTACACATATACATTTTAATTCAAATAAAACAACAATTATATCAAAACTTCTAGGGCATACATTGGGATATTACAAAACAAATTAAGGTTTTAATGGTGAATTCATGAAACTAGGGTTTGGACACTTTAAAACATTAAGTTTTGTGATTCACGGTTAATGAATTGTTATTTTGAGCTTACTATGTAAAATTATGTTTATATGATTTTTTAAAATTTTATTGAATTAAGATTTAGAAAAATTAGGTTTTAAGGTTTTAAAGGGGTTAGGGTCTACTATTTTGAGTTTTGGAATTGAATTAGGGTTTTAAGGTTATTGAATTAGGGTTTCGGGTAATGAATTTATTTTAGGATTTGGAAAGATAATTTTCAATTTTCATGAAGTTTATGAAATCATGAAACTAGGGTTTGGGCTCTTCAAAATACTTTTGATTTGTGGTTTACGGTTACTCATCAAATTATGGTTTCAAGCTTACTGTGTAAAATTAAATATTTGTGTTTATATGGTTTTTTAAAGTTTTAAAGGATAAGGGTTTAGAAAAAATTAAGGTTTAAGGTTTTTAGGAGGTTAGGGTTCCCTATTTTAGGTTTTGGAGTTGAATTAGGGTTTTAGAATTTTTGATTTTAGGGTTTCGGGTAATGAATTTTATTTTAGGATTTGGAAAAAAACAATTGATAATTTTATGAAGCTTTATAAAATTAAAAAAACAATTTAAAGTTTATAAGAGCAAAAAAGATATTTTTAAGTCTTTTGGAAGGAAACAAAACACAATTTTGGGTTTTGATAATTTGGGATGCAAATCTTGGTTTTGGGGTTTTGAAGAAATAAAACTAATATCTTTAAACTTTTGGAAAAATAAAGCAACGATTTAAGATTTTCTACTTTAGAAAAGGTGAATTGAGGTGATGAGACTTTTAATTTAAAAGAAACAATTATGTGATCTAGCTACTGTGACAAAATAAAAGAAATTAAGAATTCAAACCTTATTTTGTAATTTTCACCAAAAATTGCTTCTTGGATGAAAAAGGTCAAAGACAGGCCTTTTTGCCTTTGAATTGCTTGAATTGTTCCCTCCAAAGTCCGATTCAATTTACTGCCCGAAGGAATTTTCAGAGTTTCAGAGTTTTCCTTCTCACTCTCGATCACTAATTTCAGTCCAATTTTCCTCCGATTTCTCCTCCTCCTGCCTCCCTTATTTATAGAAGAATTCCATTCCTAATATTAATTACTCACGACATACAATATAAAATAAGAAAAGGAAACCGAAACCTAATTGTATTAGGTTTCGAAAAATTTGCGTCGAAAAAAAACTGTTACGGGTAATGGCCTGTGGGCCATTTTTATTTTTTGATTTTTATTTTTTATTATCTTTATTTTTTATTTTATGATTTTTATTTGTTTATTTTTATTTTTTATTAATATAAATTAGATAATAAAGAAAAAATTATTTAATTAAGAAAACAAAAATTATTTTGGACCAATTAAAATATATTGGACCGGACTGGATCAAAAATTAAAGGTCTACAAACATGTTTCCATCCTCGGATGGGTGTCCATTTATTTGTTTTGCTTGAACATTGCTTTGATTTTAATATAATGATGCTTTATTTTAATTGTTGCATGTAATATGGATAATATTGTTATATTTAAGAATTTTATAATATTAAGACCTGTAAAGGAGACCGGTTCCAGTGAACCAGGCGTTGTGGGGGTGCTGGGCCATTTCTCACCTTCCCCATACGTACCCAACTTTTCGAACCCATTAGGAGGTTAGGGATTCCTTAGGAATCGAGTCATCCATCCCTTTCTTTTTCCCAGCCCGTCTGGGTGGCTACTCCATTTTCTTCGGACTTAGGTCCGTGTTCTCTAAGGTCGAGAGCCTAAATAGTGCCAAAGTCGCAAGAACCATTCAACCTGGAGTGGGGGCAAAAATCCCCGCTCACAAGTCCCAATTTCTTTAGTATATGATCGAGATCCCCGGTTCACTTCAAGATTTTGGAAGAGTTTGCATAATGCTTTGGGTTCTCGGTTGCATTTTAGCACTGCTTTCCATCCTCAGACAGATGGGCAGTCAGAGAGAGTGATACAGATTTTAGAGGATATGTTGAGAAGTTGTGTCATTGATTTCTCTGGGAGTTGGGACAGGTTCTTACCATTAATTGAATTTGCTTATAACAATAGTCATCAGTCCAATATTAAAATGGCACCTTATGAGGCATTGTATGGTAGAAGATGTAGGACGCCTTTATGTTGGGATGAAGTTGGAGAAGGTAAGTTGGTTGGTCCTGATTTTATAAAAGAAATAGAAGAGAAAGTCCAGATTATTCGAGATCGGTTGAAAGCAGCTTCAGACTGACAGAAATCTTACTCATATTTGAAGAGGAGAGACATAGAGTTTTGTGTTGGAGATAAAGTATTTTTGAAAGTGTCTCCTTGGAAGAGAATTTTGAGATTTGGCCGCAAAGGGAAGTTGAGTCCTTGTTTCATTGGACCTTATGAGGTACTGGAAAGAGTTGGACCTGTTGCTTATCGACTTGCTTTGCCGCCTTAATTGGATAGAATTAACAATGTCTTCCATGTCTCTATGCTGAGGAGGTACAGATTAGAACCATCTCATGTTTTGTCAGTTGAATCTATTGAGGTGAGTCCAGGATCTAACTTTTGAAGAAGAACCTATGGCTATTTTGGCACATGAAGTGAAAGAGTTAAGAAATAAGAAAGTGCCACTTGAGAAGGTTCTTGGATGAATCATGCTAAGGAAGAGGCAACTTGGAAGAGTGAGCAAGTGATGCGAGACCAGTATCCCCGGCTGTTTCAAATTTGAGATCAGGTAATTTAGAGGATGAAATTTATTTATAGTGGTGGAGAATTGTAATAACCCAAATGATACCCTAAAATTTTTTGAAATGATTATTGTTGAAATTGGATTAAATGATTTTAAAGTGTGTATAAAGGATTATGTGGAAAGAGAGGAAAAGAGGAGTGTGTATATGTCGTATATATGAAGATATATACATCATATACAAGTCAACATTTATAGATGGTCAAATGATATTTATTGATTATTTAAAATGGAAATTAAATAAGTGGAAGATGATATTTTGGTTAATTGTATTATTATAATATTTAATTGCTTGGGGGATATTAAAAGTGAATTTAAGTGGTTAAGAGAGGTGGCTTGGGTTGACTTTCCTATCATCTTCTTCTTTCTTCTTGTGCTTAGCCGGCCACCACCATTAACAAGAAGGAAAGGGATTTTTGTTGCTCTCTAACTCAAGATTTGAAGGTGTTTCAAGAGATCAAGTTGGAGTTTGAAGGGTTTTCATCACTTTTGATAAGTTTCCAACTTGTTTCCTTGGTTTTCTTTCGAGTTTGTGATTTGAGGTTGTTGAATGGTTGGTGTATTTATGTGTATGATTTATTGTGGTGTGTTTGAGAGTGTTTAGTTTTATTGACTTTGATTTTTGGGGTTGGTTTGGAGGAAAAGTTAAGTTTGGTGATAGAAAGCAAGAGTTGTGGATTGTGTATGTGTTGAGTTGTGATGATGGTTATGATTGTGTTTGGATGTATGTATTGTTTTGTTTTGATGTTATGCAAGTCTAGTATGGTTTATTGATGGTTTTGGGTAGGATTGTTTGGAGTGGAAAAGGGTTAAGTATGATATTTGTTGGATGTGATGTTGTTGGTGTCGGAATTAGGATTTTTGGCTTGACACGCCCATGAGCACGACCTAGTCTTTGGGCGTGTCAATGGTTCTATTTTCTGGATGGGTGACATGACCAGTGACTCACCCATGTCACTAAGCATGTCACAGCTTCTGTGTCGGAGTAGTATTCACACGAGCAGTGACACGCCCATGTCACTGAGCGTGTCATAGCTACTGTGTTATTGGTGGATCGACACGTCCAGTGACATGCCCATGTCACTAAGCGTGTCATGGCTACTGTGTTGAGGGAGGATTGACACAGCCAGTGACACGCCCATGTCACTGAGTGTGTTATAGCTTATGTGTTGTGAGTTTAGGGCACGGTCAGGGACACTCCCGTGTTGTTGACCGTGTCATGTGTAAGGTATGCCCTAGTTGGTTCTTATCCTTATTATCTTATGTGTATCTCTAAGTGTGTAACACCCTAATACTCCATATAAGTACTATACATACACCTAGTATACATACAGTAAGTATATACAGTATAAGGATGCCACTTTTTGTCATATTTTAAAAACCTTTAACATAATTCAAATCACAATACATTAATTTAAAGAACATTTACAAATCATTATATTCTTAATGATCTTATGTATATACATATTCTTATCTTTATCAAAACTTCATTTATACATATACATATATTCTTGTCAGAAATACATCATAAATAATGATTATACATGTATGCATCACCCTCTAGTTGGTCTCGACAACTCATATCCTTCACATAGACACCTGCACGAATAAACATCCGCGCTAAGCCGAGAGCTTAGTAATACAAACATAACATACGAACATATCTTATAGAAATTTCACATATTAATAAATTCTTAACATGTTTTCATTATTAATTGCACTTTTCATTAGTATAAACTACACTCACATATTACATACATATATACAAGTCTTTATCACCAACCATAAACCACTAATATTACTCATAGTCAATATATCAATACACACCTCATGTATAATATTTCATAACATCACTTTATTCACAATTTACCATTCATGAACCACATTTTCCACAAAGACAATCATTATTAACAACCACACTCCATCACCAATACTCACATTATATATCATATCAATCATGACTCACAATTCCAATGAAGTCAACCATAGATCTCATTACTCATTTCTTTCAATACTTGTATATCACATTGACAACAAAGACAGACTCGGGCCCAAAAGACGCTAATATGTGATTCAAAGATCAGAGTTACTGCTTTGGTCCATAGTGACACCATGTGTCTAGCCCCGTAGGCAATATATATCATATCATATCTCTATCCATGGATAGCGTAACAGACCCAGTCTCTTGGACCATCAACTCAACAACTTGAGGAGATCCTCAACCCGGCTAGACTGTTACTAAATTTCAATTGGAATCAGCTTACGGGCCATCCCATTTCGCCTATCCAATGATTCATAAACATCACATTTCTCATTTATCAACTGGAACCGGCTTACGGGCCATCCCATTTCGCCTATCCAGTGATTCAATTGGAATCGGTTTACGGGCCATCCCATTTCACCTATCCAATGATTCATAGGCATGCCGCCAAATACAGAACTCTGAAAATTGAATCAACATATTAGACACACATCATTTCATCTTATTTCATATCTCATATCATTTCTCATTTCACAATTCATAATTCATTAGGCAATCATGCCTCCATTATTCCATTTGCATCATCATAGCCAATCACAATGGCTTTATTCATCATAGCCAATCACAATGGCTTTATACATCATCACATCTCAATTCACATTTCATATTTCATCACAATATCATATCATTCATATTCCATATTTCATACATTTCATACTTCACCTTTGATATTTATATACATAATCATTCATTACTCAAGTATGCACAATCAATTGCATTACCATATAATTTGAATACACATCATATCAATCTTATGCATCATCATTATAATGTTCAACATCAATTACATTAATCAAATGTACACTTCATTACTCAATCATATCATTCACATTATACATATAGCACCATTGCCATTACATTATAAAGTACATCAAAGTAATTCTTCATAAAAGTGTTTATCATAATAAATTGCATAGCTCATACCTTGTTGAATGATCCTCTTCTCTTTCACACTATACAAGTCACATTAGATTAACAATATAATCATTTATTTAACATTATCTTAAATCTTAAAATCATATAAAAGAATGCATCTAGGTAAGTTTGTACTTACCTCAATAATACTCCACACCCTATCAACACTTTCTTTTTCCAAGATTCTTCACTTCCCAAATTAGGGCAATTCACTTTATATCAAACCCTAATCCACAAATAATACAATCCATCAATTCTAGTATCATTTAATCACTTAATAACTTCTTACTAGACCTTTAAATCATAAAATATCATTCAACATCACACATAGTAGCCCACGGCCGTGGCCAACTAAATCCCCACGGGCGTGGGATACAATCCACTTCTTCCCAAAAGGTTCCATCCTCCCACGGCCGTGGCATCAACAAGTACCAATGGCCACGGCCATGGCCAACCAAGGCCACGGGCGTGGCATCCAGAAGTCTTCTGCCTTCGGCCAAAATCTCAATCCAAAGCCTAAAATCCCAACAAACATCAACCATATGAAGATCTAAGGAAATAATAAAGCAAACTCAAGCAAAACATCATGTAACACTTCAAAACTCTAAAACAATCTCAACTCCAACACTTCCCAAAATCAACAACAATACAATTTCTCAACTCAACATCACACCTTAATCATATCAAAACCTAATTCAATCCATAGAAATCAATTCAAAGAAAGAGGTACTTACTTGGATTCTTAGCCAAATCTTCAATATCCACTAGCAATCTCTTGATATCCTTTAATCTTTGATGCAAATAGAAGCAAAAATCATCTCTCTCTCTCTCTCTCTCTCGCTTCTCTCTCTCTCTCTCTCTCTCGTCCAAACAGAAAAGAAGAAGACGAAGGAGAGGAATGAAAGAAAGAAAGACTTTCCTCTTCTTCGTTCTTATCCTATACATATATAATAATAATAATAATAATAATAACAATAATAATAATAATAATAAATAGATAAACAAATCTCCACCACACATCCTTTTCCCATCTTTGACTTTCTTTCTCTTTGTCCTTATTATCATCTCTTGCCCACTTTGGTAATTTTACACTTAACAATTTAAAATATCTTCTTTCCTTGACTATGCACTTTAACTAACATATATGTTATATATATTACCATATACCCAACATATACAATTTCTCTCTACACAATGCTTTCCTTCCAAACAACACATAAACATTCTCTTTCAAATTTCTTTCCTTTTCAACATAACATATACACATTCTTCAAACAAACAACAATTATATTCAAACTTCCAAGGCACACATTAGGGTATTACAATTCTCTCCCCCTTAAATAATTTCGTCCTCGAAATTATCAGTATTGTAGCAATTCATTCTTAATAAAATACTATCTTAACTGCCATACGAAGTCAAGTATATGCTTAAGTTATTATGTCATCATATCATATAACTTCCACTCTCCTCTTAAAGTTAATTAACTTCTTTAAATTCTTTAACTCATCATTCTATATATTTATATATCTCACTACTACCCTGATCATACATTCAAAAGCACTCATCACACTTCCTACTAATATCTTAATACCAGAATCAAATCATTTTATAGCACACTTATATTTCATCCAATCTTTATATTCAATATATTTTTCCCCTTCACCTCTTTGTAATTACTTTCCTAACTTTAGCCACAACGATTATTGGTTTGTATCTTAGTATTAATTATCCCGTTATTACAATCACTGTCTAAAAAGACATTTATCAAACCTTAATGGATAACAAAATCCTTATTTTTCATAAATGGAGTTACTTCTTTAGCATGCTTTTCACTTAACTTACATATTAATACATTACTTTTCAACTTATTTTATAAGTAACCAATCTTTCTCTTCATATCATGATTTACAATTACTATAACTTCATTCATTCATCCAATCACACTTTAAAATTTTACATCATATACATTACCATATAAATAATTACACTCTTGATACTACTACTATACACATTAAATTCAATAATGATTCATAATCTTAGCCAATTATAGATCCATTGATCTATCTGACACAATATACCCACATTCCAATACAGTTCAATTCCAACCAACGATTAATTTATTTAACTGATCATAAAATTTCATCATATACATATATGTATATGTATATAACCTAATTCCATTAGAACAAACTTACATTCAATTCCTGATCACTTCCAATTCATATTCAATCAAATTATTATAAAAAATAACAAATCACTTCAAATTATCTTTCAATATATACATGGTCTATTCATATTAACCTCCAATTTATTCATTACACATCATAAACATATTTAGTATAACTCTCAATCACATTTTACAATTTCTCCCTTTATTATTATCTCCTTACATTTCATATTATTGTTATATTATCCTAACTCAAAACATTTCCATAATTTCCTTTCTCTCTTTACCTTCATAAATATAACCAAATTCTTAACATAAAATGATAAGGTACAACCTTATTCATCTCAACTTTTAACTATACTATCCAAACAAAATTCCAATCTCACCAAACTTGTATTACAATCATATTATCCAAGACCCAAATTCATGGATAATAAATTAATCGATCAAATATACTGAACAAAACACATGGCCATAAGAGATTAATATTCAAGCCCGGAACTTACAAATCAATTCTATTCTTATATAATTTTATTTTCAATTCTTACCAATACAAAGCTAAGGTGCATCTCAAAGATTACATATTCCTCCTTTACAATCCTGCTATATAAAAAAATTAACACATTCCAACTCTGTTTCAACCAAATTTGCATTCGATTATATGATCTTTATTAACTTAAATCACGTTTCAACAATAATATTATATACATATTCAATCACATACAGTTCTTATACAATATCTATTCGTCACTTCATTTCTAATCCATTTACAATCTCTTGTAATATAATTACATAGAACTTTATATGCGAATATTTTGAGACTTTAAATATCATATAATCATCACGTTCAATGCTCACCATAACAATTTCCTTCGTCCAAAATTACTCAAATCTATGCTATACTCACTTTCCTCATATAATCTATTTAGCTATACACAGTTCATGGCCTACTTTCTCTTAGGTCCTCCAATACATACAACATCATTCCCACATTACTAATTCTATAATTATACCACATATATATTCATAAGTTACCTTTATTTTGTGATTCACAAAATTCCTTTCACATATCATTTACATATATACACTTAATTATTTGCTCATACATTCAATACAAATTTAATGTTTATTACTTCCTTAAATATGCTACCACATGTAATATTATTTTCAATACCATTAAAAATGCAATTGCATAGGATAGTAAACACATTCCATATACATTCACAATATTTCTTACTTTTCACATTCTTCACATAATACTATTACCTTCCTATCGATGAACTCATCTTACTTTTTCTATATACGTATACACTTAATTATGCAATCTTATTAAATTTCTCGTTGATATATCATCCTACAAATTTAATATTTATTACTTTCCTTTGAACATTATCATTCCCATTCTTCCCACGTGATGTAAAGCATTTATTCACATAACAAAAGTATACATATATTCTGACTATAATAACACTTCACATCCATCTTAGTCACATTCCTAATGTGACATCTCTTTCATTTTCATCTATAAAAGCGTTTAATATACTTCCATATCCATTCTTACCCTTTACAATATAATGACTTTAAATAGCTCATTTTCATTCACTTATCCATTTCCCTTTTTACTTCAAAACAAATTCTCATACTACCAATCATATTACTCAATTCATAATACTTTCATGTGCAATATTAATCATTTCACCTAGCTCATATGTTGAATATACATTAAACCATCAATATCCCAAAAATCTTTATCAAATTCCACTAAAACTTTAACTTTTCAACTTACTACTTCGCTTAAACTTCAATTTGTCAAACTCATATTTTCTTAATATCATCTTAACAACATCTCATATATATATATCACTAAGCAATATCAAACATATAATTTTCATAATTATCAAGCTTATTTCAAAAATCTCAAATATCACAAATTACCACCATTTCCATGAGCTTTTACAATATCTAAGTATCTCACATTTCTAACATTGATTTTACCATATTCTCATTAAAATAATAATATCAACTTATATACTTACTTAATCAATATCATCTCTCTTTCCTTATTACAAAACTTTAATTTTATATATATATCCCAAACTTACATTAATCACACTTTGTTAATACTACTCAACTCATTCAATATCCAACCATACTTTTCTCATTTCAATAACATATCTTTCAATATTTACAATCCAACATGACTTCCTCTATTTAGCAAACCCAACGTAACCTCTATTATAAAGAGATTCAAAATATAGAGAAAAGAGTGCACACTCTTATATTAATTTTTATTTCCCAATTCATTTTCAATTTTATTCTTCCTTTCATTTCTCTATATGCCAAACACATATCAATAATCAAACTTTTTACTTATAAATTTCATGTCATGTATTTATATTACTATCATTTTTCAGTTATCAACATTTCGAAATTTACTTTCATATTAAAACCTCATTTACACACCATCATCTATCTCATGTAATTCAAATACATCACAAATCACATAATGCCACGTTGGAGACCAACCTAGATGTGAATGCATATGCATGTATTACCAATTACATTTCAAAACTCTTCCTTTTTACTTCTTTTTAAACTTTTCAAAACTCATTTTAGTTTCACTTAGGCCGAGAATCTCGAACCTAGGCTCTGATACCAAAATAATTGTAACACCCTAATACTCCATATAAATACTATACATACACCTAGTATACATACAGTAAGTATATACAGTATAAGGATGCCACTTTTTGTCATATTTTAAAAACCTTTAACATAATTCAAATCACAATACATTAATTTAAAGAACATTTACAAATCATTATATTCTTAATGATCTTATGTATATACATATTCTTATCTTTATCAAAACTTCATTTATACATATACATATATTCTTGTCAGAAATACATCATAAATAATGATTATACATGTATGCATCACCCTCTAGTTGGTCTCGACAACTCATATCCTTCACATAGACACCTGCACGAATAAACATCCGCGCTAAGCCGAGAGCTTAGTAATACAAACATAACATACGAACATATCTTATAGAAATTTCACATATTAATAAATTCTTAACATGTTTTCATTATTAATTGCACTTTTCATTAGTATAAACTACACTCACATATTACATACATATATACAAGTCTTTATCACCAACCATAAACCACTAATATTACTCATAGTCAATATATCAATACACACCTCATGTATAATATTTCATAACATCACTTTATTCACAATTTACCATTCATGAACCACATTTTCCACAAAGACAATCATTATTAACAACCACACTCCATCACCAATACTCACATTATATATCATATCAATCATGACTCACAATTCCAATGAAGTCAACCATAGATCTCATTACTCATTTCTTTCAATACTTGTATATCACATTGACAACAAAGACAGACTCGGGCCCAAAAGACGCTAATATGTGATTCAAAGATCAGAGTTACTGCTTTGGTCCATAGTGACACCATGTGTCTAGCCCCGTAGGCAATATATATCATATCATATCTCTATCCATGGATAGCGTAACAGACCCAGTCTCTTGGACCATCAACTCAACAACTTGAGGAGATCCTCAACCCGGCTAGACTGTTACTAAATTTCAATTGGAATCAGCTTACGGGCCATCCCATTTCGCCTATCCAATGATTCATAAACATCACATTTCTCATTTATCAACTGGAACCGGCTTACGGGCCATCCCATTTCGCCTATCCAGTGATTCAATTGGAATCGGTTTACGGGCCATCCCATTTCACCTATCCAATGATTCATAGGCATGCCGCCAAATACAGAACTCTGAAAATTGAATCAACATATTAGACACACATCATTTCATCTTATTTCATATCTCATATCATTTCTCATTTCACAATTCATAATTCATTAGGCAATCATGCCTCCATTATTCCATTTGCATCATCATAGCCAATCACAATGGCTTTATTCATCATAGCCAATCACAATGGCTTTATACATCATCACATCTCAATTCACATTTCATATTTCATCACAATATCATATCATTCATATTCCATATTTCATACATTTCATACTTCACCTTTGATATTTATATACATAATCATTCATTACTCAAGTATGCACAATCAATTGCATTACCATATAATTTGAATACACATCATATCAATCTTATGCATCATCATTATAATGTTCAACATCAATTACATTAATCAAATGTACACTTCATTACTCAATCATATCATTCACATTATACATATAGCACCATTGCCATTACATTATAAAGTACATCAAAGTAATTCTTCATAAAAGTGTTTATCATAATAAATTGCATAGCTCATACCTTGTTGAATGATCCTCTTCTCTTTCACACTATACAAGTCACATTAGATTAACAATATAATCATTTATTTAACATTATCTTAAATCTTAAAATCATATAAAAGAATGCATCTAGGTAAGTTTGTACTTACCTCAATAATACTCCACACCCTATCAACACTTTCTTTTTCCAAGATTCTTCACTTCCCAAATTAGGGCAATTCACTTTATATCAAACCCTAATCCACAAATAATACAATCCATCAATTCTAGTATCATTTAATCACTTAATAACTTCTTACTAGACCTTTAAATCATAAAATATCATTCAACATCACACATAGTAGCCCACGGCCGTGGCCAACTAAATCCCCACGGGCGTGGGATACAATCCACTTCTGCCCAAAAGGTTCCATCCTCCCACGGCCGTGGCATCAACAAGTACCAATGGCCACGGCCATGGCCAACCAAGGCCACGGGCGTGGCATCCAGAAGTCTTTTGCCTTCGGCCAAAATCTCAATCCAAAGCCTAAAATCCCAACAAACATCAGCCATATGAAGATCTAAGGAAATAATAAAGCAAACTCAAGCAAAACATCATGTAACACTTCAAAACTCTAAAACAATCTCAACTCCAACACTTCCCAAAATCAACAACAATACAATTTCTCAACTCAACATCACACCTTAATCATATCAAAACCCAATTCAATCCATAGAAATCAATTCAAAGAAAGAGGTACTTACTTGGATTCTTAGCCAAATCTTCAATATCCACTAGCAATCTCTTGATATCCTTTAATCTTTGATGCAAATAGAAGCAAAAATCATCTCTCTCTCTCTCTCTAGCTTCTCTCTCTCTCTCTCTCTCTGGCTTCTCTCTCTCTCTCTCTCTCTCTCTCTCTCGTCCAAACAGAAAAGAAGAAGACGAAGGAGAGGAATGAAAGAAAGAAAGACTTTCCTCTTCTTCGTTCTTATCCTATACATATATAATAATAATAATAATAATAATAATAATAATAATAATAAATAGATAAACAAATCTCCACCACACATCCTTTTCCCATCTTTGACTTTCTTTCTCTTTGTCCTTATTATCATCTCTTGCCCACTTTGGTAATTTTACACTTAACAATTTAAAATATCTTCTTTCCTTGACTATGCACTTTAACTAACATATATGTTATATATATTACCATATACCCAACATATACAATTTCTCTCTACACAATGCTTTCCTTCCAAACAACACATAAACATTCTCTTTCAAATTTCTTTCCTTTTCAACATAACATATACACATTCTTCAAACAAACAACAATTATATTCAATCTTCCAAGGCACACATTGGGGTATTACAAAGTGAGTGTGTATAAGCACTTTTGGGTTAGGTTTTAAAGAGATTGAATTGCCCTAATCGAAGTTTTGAAGTATTCTTGGAAGAGGAAGTGGTTAGATTGGTGTGAGTTGCTCTTGAGGTAAGTACAAACCTTACATGGTTGCATACATTTACATGACTTTGGGACTTAACACATTTGGTTGTAAATGTGTTAAGCAATCTATTACATTGTTGATACATTTGATTAATGCTATGATTTGCATAATGTGAAAGATAAAATGATCATTCAAAATGTATGTACAATGCAATTGGTTATGTATACCCTAATGACGAGATGTGAAGCCATTGTTGTTGGTTATAATGATGGAAATGAAATAATTGGGGCATGGTTGCCTAGATGATTATGAGAAAATGAGAATGGAATTAATAATGAAATAATAGAAGAATTGTGTGCCTAATATGTTATTCAATTTTCAGAGTTTTGTTGTTGGTGGTGTTAGACAAATGATCTTAATTTTGATCCTTGACAACTCAAATGGATGATCTATTTAACTTGTGTTTGAAGAATCTTGTTGCAGGATTAGGTTGCTTCAAATAAGGTGAACAGAACATTTCTAGCGGTCGCACCTCACCTAAAGACGACCGCTCCATGCAATTACAGAATGAAACCTTGTCACAGTAGGTTTCGCGGTCAGAAGTCCGACCTGAGTCGCGACCGCTCCTATAGAATAGCGACCGTCCAACTATGTGCACGACCGCTACTCAAGGAACTTAAATCATTACAATCACAGTAAGGTTCACGGTGACAAGAACGATGAATGACTCGACCTCGCTTACCACTTTAGCGACCGCCCATTCAGAGTCGTGACCGCCCCACCATTCAAGAAGAAATTGCTTAAAGAGACAGTAGTGTTCGCGTCCTCAGGTGCATCCAGAAGTCCAAGGGCGACCGCGAGATTCAAATTATGGCGGACATCTCTTTTGCCCTGTCAGAGAATGACACGTGACATGACCGTTGTAAGCCCACTTAAATATTCAAAAAGGGCGACCGCACCTTTGCCTAGCGACCGTCCCGACAAACACAGCATGGGCAAGAACTGGTCCAACAAACACATCATGGGCAAGATTCCAGCTGTAGAGCACTAAAATTCGACCGTTGAAGATTTTTCAAAAGCAGCGACCGTCCCTGATTAAAAGGACGACAGCGTGAAGCATGAGCGCGACCATCCTTGTGTGAAGGGCGACCGCGAAGTGCTTCGGACAGTTTAAGTAAAAAAGGTCTAATCTGCCAAGACTTTATTCTCAACATCAATAACGGCTAGTAAGACCACATTGGCTATAAATACAATGTTTCTATGAGAAAATAAAAAAAGAGACAAATTGAGAAAGGATTTTCATAGCCAAGCAACAAATTTTCTTTTACTTAAACTTGCATTTGAATTGTAATGAATGTTAGGTGTTAGCATTGAAAACACCATTGTATAAGTTTGAGTGTGAGCTTGGGAAACACTTGGGTTGTGAGAGTAAGCCTTGTAAAACTCTTGTTTGGGTTGTAAGTGTGAGCCTAAGAAAAACACTTGTGAAGTTAGGTGTGAACTTGTGAAAACACCAAAGTTTGAAGTGAGCTTGTAAAAACTTCAAAGATTAGTGGAACCTTAACAAGTTGTTAAGGAAGTGGATGTAGGATTGAAGTAAATCCGAACCACTATAAATCTTGTGTGTTCCTTCTTTCTTCCATTACTCAACCAACTCTCTATTCCGCATTTCTTGTTTGTTGAGTTTTTTAAATTGTCATTACTTCTTGAGGAAACCAATTCACCCCCCCCCTCTTGGTTGCCATCTTGGGATAACAATTGGTATCAGAGCCCTGAGATTTCTTAAACTTAATTGTGAAATCTGATCCACTATGGCAACTTCTTCTTCATCAAGCTCTCATGGAAATCTTAACTCTATTCTTAGACCCTACTTTGATGGAACAGATTACTCATACTGGAAACACAAAATGTATTTGTTTCTAGATAGTGAAGGGATTGAACTATGGGATTTCATGGAAAGTGAGTGGAAATCTCCCACTCATGAAGTTGACGGTATTCAAGTTCCACTTCCCAAAGCTCAATGGTCAACTAGCAATATCAGAGATCGATTCAAGAACAATAGAGCTGCTTCCATCTTGATGAACTCCATTTCAAGAGAAGAAGGTGGAAGAGTTCAACATTTAACTTGTGCACATTGCATTTGGAAAACACTTGAAAACTATCATGAAGGTACAACTCAAGTGAGATTCACCAAAAAACAAATGCATGTCCATGAGTATGAGCTATTCAAGATGAAACCAAATGAAAATGTCACCGACATGACAAATCGCTTGCTTGCTATTGTCAATGAACTAAAGAAGTATGGCAAGGTATACGATCAAGGTGATGTAAACAGTAAAATCTTGAGAGCCCTAAGAGCTAGAAAGAACTTTGAATCCAAAGTATCATCCATAGAAGAAGCTCATGATCTCAGCACATTGAGAACCGACGAGCTAGTTGGAAAGTTACTCACATTTGAGCTACATAGTGAGAAAGAAGAAGATCAAGGTGAGAAAGAAAAGAGAAAACCAATTGCACTCAAAGTAATCAAAGAAGCTGAGAGCTCAAGCAATGAAGGTACTGATGATGAAGATGAAATGACAATGTTCTCAAAAAGAATCAATGAATGGAAAAGGAAGAAAAGATTACAAGCAAACAAAGGCACACCTCCAAAATTCTCCTTCAAAGAAAAAGAAAAGAAAAACGAGGTAAAGTATTATGAATGTGGAAAAACTGGTCATATCAAATCGGATTGCTTCAAATTAAAAAACAAAAAGAAATGGGATAAAGAAAAGAAAAAGTCTCTCAAAGCCACATGGGATGACTCTTCCTCAAGTGAAGAAGAAGAAGAAGGAGGAATTGCAAATCTTTGTCTCATGGCTATTGAAGATGACTCCAATGAGGTAAGTACTCAATCCTTTGATCAAGTAGCACATGATGATATAAATGATATAGATGATAGTGATTTAATTGAGCACATGAATTTTAAAATAGAAAAATATTTCTCTAAAATGATGCTTTATAAAGAGAAAAACTCTAAGTTAGAAAAGGATTTTATATGCTTAAAGAACTCTACCTTAGAATTGAAAACCTCAAATGAACACTTAATGAATACAATAGGAGAGTTAAATAAAAGCTCACATGACTTAGAAAAGGTGATTAAAGAGAATGAGACATTGAAGCATGAACTAAAAGAACTAAAAGAATCAATTTCCAGATTTCATAAAGGAAAGGAAGCATTGAACATATTAATTAATAATCAAAGATCACCTTCCTTGAAATATGGATTAGGATTCAATGGCTCAACCAACATTGCACCTAGCAAACCAACATTTGTGAAAGCATCTACAACTGAAATTTCTGATGTTCATATCAAAGATGCTTGCACCAAGTCTAAAAGAACTTCTTATGGTTCACTAGGAGATAAAGCCAAAAATAACTATGCATTATTGTTCACTAAACTTGCACAAAAGAAATCACATACTTGTAGTTGTATGTATAATGCAAAAAGAAAAATACAGAAGCATAAAATGCCATGGCAATGCACATATTGCATGAAATTTGGACACAAAAACTTCTATTGTTATATAAGAAAGGCTCATCTCAAGTTAGAAGACTCTTTTTCTACTAACCATCAAGGACCCAACTTCATGTGGGTACCTAAAAGAAGATGATCACAATTATCTTGCAGGTCTGCCTAAAATCTACTATCAATGAAAGCACATGGCTTGTGGATAGTGGATGCTCAAGGCATATGACTGGAAATGCAAAGCTCTTTACTAGTATTACCTACAAACATGGAGGTAATGTAACTTTTGGAAACAATGCTAAAGGCAAAATTCTTGGTGTTGGCTCCATTGGTTCTATTGGTAAGGATTTAATTGAAGATGTATTGCTTGTTGATGGTTTAAAACATAACTTGCTAAGTGTTAGTCCACTTTGTGATAAAGCATACTTTGTCAAGTTTGATTCCAAAGAATGCAAGATCACAAATTCAAATGATGTTATCATATTTAAGGGCACTAGAACAAACAACACTTATAATGTCAGCATACATTCAAATCATACATGTTTAATGTCCACTAATAATGATGCATGGTTATGGCATAGAAGACTAGGACATGCTGGTATGGATAAATTGAAATATATCTGCAATGAAAACTTAGTTGATGGCTTACCTAAGATAAAATATGATAAAGACAAAATTTGTGAACCTTGTCAACATGGTAAGCAACATAAAAGCTCATTTAAAACAAAGAATGTTATAAGCACCTCTAGACCTTTAGAGCTCATTCATTTAGATTTGTTTGGACCAAATAGAGTTACAAGCTTAGGAGGCAAATCATATGCATTTGTTCTTGTTGATGACTACTCTAGATTCACATGGGTTAATTTCTTAGCTCAAAAGAATGAAGCTTTTAATTACTTCAAAACTTTTGCAAAAAGAGTTCAAAATGAAAAAGGATATGTGAACACATCTATTAGAAGTGATCATGGCAAAGAATTTGAAAATGAAAACTTTGAAGACTTTTGCAATGAACTTGGCATTTCACATAATTTCTCTGCTCCTAGAACTCCACAGCAAAATGGTGTAGTCGAAAGGAAAAATAGAACTTTAATTGAAATGGCTAGGACAATGCTCAATGAATATGATTTACCATCTTATTTTTGGGCGGAAGCCGTTAATACAGCTTGTTACATTGCAAATCATGTTTACAAAAGGCATTTAACTAACAAAACCTCTTATGAGCTATGGAATGGAAGAATACCCAGAATTGGATATTTTAGAGTATTCGGATGCAAATGCTTCATATTGAATACCAAGGATAATCTTGGAAAATTCTCATCCAAATCAGATGAAGGCATATTCTTAGGATATTCATCATATAGTAAAGCATATAGGGTATTTAACATGAAAACTCTAGTTATAGAAGAATCAATGCATGTTGTATTTGATGAATCATCTAAACTTGATCAAAAGAAAGGTATTACTTTCAATGACCCTGCAGGTACTCTTGAACCTCTTGAATCTATTGATGCTCCAAAGATCAATCAACTTGAAGAAAAGACTCAAGATCTACCTAAGGATTGGCAATACAAGAAAGATCATCCAAAGGAACTCATCATTGGAGAAACATCTAAGGGAGTAACTACTAGATCTAAAATTAATCATGTTGATGTTAATTTTGCTTTTGTTTCTCAAATTGAACCAAAAACTGTTGAGGAAGCTTTAAATGATGAAAATTGGATAACTGCAATGCAAGATGAACTTAATCAATTTGAAAGAAATAATGTTTGGCAACTTACTCCTAGACCTATAGATCATTCTATAATAGGATGCAAATGGGTTTATAGGAATAAGCTTGATGAAAATGGTCACATCATTAGAAATAAAGCAAGATTGGTAGCCAAAGGTTATAATCAAGAAGAAGGTATTGACTATGATGAAACCTTTGCCCCTGTAGCCAGATTAGAAGCTATTAGAATATTACTTGCCTTTGCATGTCATATGAACTTTAAGCTTTATCAAATGGATGTCAAAAGTGCATTTCTAAATGGACTTATAAATGAAGAAGTTTATGTAGAACAACCTCCTGGTTTTGAAAACTACAAATTTCCTGATCATGTTTTCAAACTTACCAAAGCCTTATATGGATTGAAACAAGCACCTAGAGCTTGGTATGATAAACTTAGTGCATATTTGCTTGAAAATGGTTTTTCAAAAGGAAAAGTAGACACAACTCTTTTTGTTAAAAAGGATAAGCACAACATTTTGATTGTACAAATTTATGTGGATGACATAATATTTGGAGCTACTAATGAAGTCTTGTGCAAAGAATTTGCTTCTTGTATGACTAGGGAATTTGAAATGAGCATGATGGGTGAACTCAAGTTTTTTCTTGGACTTCAAGTCAAGCAATGTGAGGATGGGATCTTCATCAACCAATCCAAATATACAAAAGAACTCATCAAGAAATTTGGAATGGATGGCTGCAAAACTAGCAAAACTCCCATGAGCACATCATTGAAATTAGGTAAAGATGAAAATGGTAAAGCAGTAGATGAGAAGAAATATCGAGGTATCATCGGATCACTACTTTACTTAACCGCTTCTAGGCCTGATATAATGTATAGTGTATGTCTTTGTGCTAGATTTCAAACTTGTCCTAAAGAATCACACTTGAATGCCACTAAGAGAATCTTGAAATATTTGAATGGTACAATGCATTTAGGACTTTGGTATCCTAAAAACACATCATTTCATATTATAGGATTTTCAGATGCAGATTATGCTGGTAGCATCTTAGATAGGAAAAGCACAACAGGAGCATGTCACTTTCTTGGTAATTGTCTATTTTCTTGGCATAGTAAGAAATAAGCATCGGTTGCTTTATCCACAATGGAAGCTGAATATGTTGCAGCATGTTTTTGTTGCACACAAGTATTATGGATGAAACAACAATTGCTTGATTATGGTAAAGTGTTTAACAATATCTCCATTAAATGTGACAACACTAGCGCTATCAATTTGTCTAAAAATCCTATCCAACATTCTAGATCCAAGCATATAGATATTAGACATCATTTCTTGAGGGAAAATGTACAAAATCAGAATATAATCCTAGAATTCATAGATACAGAAAATCAACTTGTTGATGTCTTTACAAAACCCTTGATGAAGATAGACTTAACTTCATTAAACTCAATTTAGGAATGATTGATGGAATCACTTTGAGTTAATTAAAACTTTTGCCTTACAATAAAGTTTCTATGTGCATAAATTTAATTTTTCTTAACACACTTGGAATATCTTCCATCTTTCCTTGAACTTTTCATTTTAAGTCTGTCGCGGTCGCTCTAGTGTCCTTTAGCGATCGCTATCTCGTCTGCCAGTTTCATTCAATAAAAATCTCTGTGCGCGGTCAAGAAAATTTGTGCGCGGCCGTACCAATTTGAATAGTTTCGACTGTTACTGACAGTTTCTTCCCTCGCGAGCGTACCTATCTTACTAATGGTCGCTAGACCACATGTCGCGATCGCACCTTGTTGAATATGCGACCGCACCCTGTACACTCTGCTCGAAAATTTATAACCGTTGGCTGTGTGACAGGTCGCAACTCTTAACTTACAACAGTCATAAACGGCTATTTCCTTAATTCCATCTATTTAAGAGTATGCTACAACAGTTTATCTGATATTTTGCTTATTAAAACACACAAACTTCATTATGAAACCCTAAAAACTTCTGTTTCTCAATCACTCTCTGTTTTTCTGTTTACTCCTACTCCTTCTGTTTTTAATGGCTCCTAAAAGAAAAACCACCTCTAAAATAAAAGGTCAAGCCAAAAGAGTTCCAGGAATCACCATTAGAGAACCCATTGTTGATCCTCCATCTCCTCCACAGTCTAGAAGAGGTGAGAAAATTCACAAACCTCACCACCAAACCTCTGAGGAAGACATTAGGTATGCCATGCTAAAGAAAAAGAAAGTTGAAGGCACCAAATCTCCTTTTGGTGGGATGCTTTCTACATTGGGCATCAAGGACGAAATTGAGAGATTGTTGGATGTCCTTGGATGGAGAAGATTTGTCTTTCCAGAAGAGGTAGGCTACTCTAGTCTAAGTAAAGAATTTCTGATGTCTCTTCAAATAGAGAAGAGTGCAAACTCTGCACTAGGGTGGTATGAGGTTAGGTTTAAGCTATTTGACAACTACCATTCCTTAACCCTAGAAGATTTTGGCAGCATTTGGAACTTCCCTTCTGAAGGTATAACCTCTTACAATGACCAAATCTTCTCAAACCAAACCCTTTCTGATTTCTGGAAAGAAATTTCCATTGAAACTTCTTTTGAAAAAGAATCTAAAGCCAGACATATTAAAACTCTCACCCATTGGATGCTCCATAGGATCATCACCTACACCATCCATCAAAGAGCAGATGGAAATGAGAAAGTAACCAAGAGAGACCTTATATTTCTGTATGCTTTCACCCACAACATCAAAATAAAAACAACCAAGTTCTTGATTGATACCCTCTATCATCATGCTGTTACAATAACTGTTACCTTCTTCCTATCCTCACAAATCACTCAAATAGCTAGGCACCTAAACCTTCTAAATGATCTGAATCTAGCTACCTTGAGAAACCCTTTCAATCTTACCTCTAGTGCTATCACAATAGATTACTTAGAGCATGCTGGATGTGTAAGGAAGATTGAAGGATCTTATGTATACTACTTTGGCAAGAAAGGAGTTATGGATAAACAAAAGAAAAGGCCAAGGTATACAATTGAGGAAGAGGGAGATTCTGTAGAAGTTGCAGTAGAATTACCTTCAAAAGCAACTTCATCAAAAGCTGCTCCAGAAACCACTTCATCCTCCACACAACTCATCCTCCAAGCTATCAAAACAATCTCAAGGAAACTCTCTAAGTTCAAGAAAAGTGTTTCCAACAGATTCTAGCACCTGAACAAGAGAATAGACCTTATATCTCATATGCACCATGATCTATATGATATGCAAGGCAAATTGGACTTGCCTCAATGCAACCTTGAAGATTGGGATATAAGTGATCACACCCAAAGCATTGCTGAAGAAGAAGAGTCCATTAGCACTAGCTCTGCCTTTATTGCTCCTCAAGATAAAGGAAAAGCTCCTTTAGATGAAGAAGAGTTAGATGTAGATGATAACTCAGAATAGCTTAGATTTTTTGTTGTTTGCATTTTCATATGTTTTATTTTCTGCCTTTGTACTTTTTCTATCCTTAATAAAGGTTAAATGTTTGTTGCAAATATTTTCTTTCATTCCTCATTTGTTTTGACTATTGTTTTTAACATTTTGCCTATGACAATGGGGGAGAAAATAACAAAATAGAACATAGTATGCACAATGGGAGAAAAAGAGAAAATAGTACAATGGGGAGAAAGAGAAAATGGTATGGAGAAAATGGCATAACTTAATGAAATAATCTAATAAATACAATGCTCTTAACTATATTTTATGCATATGTTAAGGGGGAGCAATTATATGTTAAGGGGGAGCAATTTTAAAACTTATCTTTTTTCTCATCATTCCATTTGAATTGTCAAAGTCAAAATGGGGGAGATTGTTAGACAAATGATCTTAATTTTGATCCTTGACAACTCAAATGGATGATCTATTTAACTTGTGTTTGAAGAATCTTGTTGCAGGATTAGGTTGCTTCAAATAAGGTGAACAGAACATTTCTAGCGGTCGCACCTCACCTAACGACGACCGCTCCATGCAATTACAGAATGAAACCTTGTCACAGTAGGTTTCGCGGCCAGAAGTCCGACCTAAGTCGCGACCGCTCCTATAGAATAGCGACCGTCCAACTATGTGCACGACCGCTACTCAAGGAACTTAAATCATTACAATCACAGTAAGGTTCGTGGTGACAAGAACGATGAATGACTCGACCTCGCTTACCACTTTAGCGACCGCCCATTCAGAGTCGCGACCGCCCCACCATTCAAGAAGAAATTGCTTAAAGAGACAGTAGTGTTCGCGTCCTCAGGTGCATCCAGAAGTTCGACGTGAGAATATGAGTTCGACCGCGAAATTCCACTAAGGGCGACCGCGAGATTCAAATTATGGCAGACATCTCTTTTGCCCTGTCAGAGAATGACACGTGACATGACCGTTGTAAACCCACTAAAATATTCAAAAAGGGCGACCGCACCTTTGCTTGGCTCGACCGTCCTGACAAACACAGCATGGGCAAGAACTGGTCTGACAAACACATCATGGGCAAGATTCCAGCTGTAGAGCACTAAAATTCGACCGTTAAAGATTTTTCAAAAGCAGCGACCGTCCCTGATTAAAAGGACGACCGCGTGAAGCATGAGCGCGACCATCCTTGTGTGAAGGGCGACCGCGAAGTGCTTCGGACAGTTTAAGTAAAAAAGGTCTAATCTGCCAAGACTTTATTCTCAACATCAATAACGACTAGTAAGACCACATTGGCTATAAATACAATGTTTCTATAAGAAAATAAAAAAAGAGACAAATTGAGAAAGGATTTTCATAGCCAAGCAACAAATTTTCTTTTACTTAAACTTGCATTTGAATTGTAATGAATGTTAGGTGTTAGCATTGAAAACACCATTGTATAAGTTTGAGTGTGAACTTGGGAAACACTTGGGTTGTGAGAGTAAGCCTTGTAAAACTCTTGTTTGGGTTGTAAGTGTGAGCCTAAGAAAAACACTTGTGAAGTTAGGTGTGAACTTGTGAAAACACCAAAGTTGGAAGTGAGCTTGTAAAAACTTCAAAGATTAGTGGAACCTTAACAAGTTGTTAAGGAAGTGGATGTAGGATTGAAGTAAATTCGAACCACTATAAATCTTGTGTGTTCCTTCTTTCTTCCATTACTCAACCAACTCTCTATTCCGCATTTCTTGTTTGTTGAGTTTTTTAAATTGTCATTACTTCTTGAGGAAACCAATTCACCCCCCCCCCTCTTGGTTGCCATCTTGGGATAACAGGTGGCATGCCTAAAAGTAAATAATAAATAATACTAAAAATTATTTTACTAAAAATTATAAATAATAAATATTTATGTAAATATTATTTAAATAAAATACCACAAAAATTATTTTGGAGTATAAAAAATATTAGACTAGACTGAGTAAAAAATTAAGGGTCTACAGTTTGCCCCCTACTTGAGCGATCTGAGACTACGGCAAAAGAGAGTGAAAAGCAATGTGATTTTTGACTGGGTTTGGAGCCATACTGGACTCCCAAGGTTTGTTTGAGCTCTGGACTCAAAAAAAAAAAAAAATAGGTTCGGGACCTGAGCTAGATTTAGGATTTGGGTTATAGACCCAGAGTAAGTTCTGGACTTAAAGGTAATTTGGGTTCTAGACCCGAGCTAAGTTCTGGACTTAAGGGTAATTTGGGTTTTAGACCCGAGCTATGTTTTGGACTTAAGAGAGATTTGGGTTCTAGACCCAAGCTTAGTTCTGGACTTAAGAGAGATTTGGGTTCTGGACCCGAGCTAAGTTCTAGACTTACGAGAGATTTAAGTTCTGAACCAGAGCTAAGCTCTGGACTTTAGAGAGATTTGGGTTTTGGACCTGAGCTAAGTTCTAGACTTAAGAGAGATTTGGGTTATGGTCCTGAGCTAAGTTCTGGACTTAAGGGTAATTTGGGTCTTGGACCCGAGCTAAGTTTTGAACTTAAAAATAATTTAGGTTCTGGACCCGAGCTAGATTTAGGATTTGGGTTCTGAACCCAGGGTAAGTTCTGGAGTTAATAGAGATTTTAGGATCTAGACCTAAGTTAAGTTCTAGACTTAAAAATAATTTTTGTTCTAGACCCGAGCTAAGTTCTAGACTTAAGAGAGAATTTAGATTCTGGACCTAAGCTAAGTTTTGGACCAAAATAATAATTTGGGTTCCGAACCTAAGCTATGTTTTGGACTTAAAAATAATTTTATTATATGTAATGTAATATCTATTACATTAAAAATTTAGCTATTTATCATGCCTGTATCTTCTTGCCCCCTGCGTGTAAAAAATATTTTAAAAGTGCAAAAATATTTATATACACGCAAATATCTGAATGATTGAATTGAATAATTGAGTTTCCTATTTATTCACTGTGTAGTTACTATTTATCTACTATTCATTTACTATTTATAAATAGTAACATTTACTTTTTTCTCTTTTTTTTTCACGAGAATACTGTTTTTCTCTTTTTTATTTTTGTCTTTTTCCTTTGCAATTTATCTATATAAACCTCGGCTCATCTCTTCTTTTCATCAACAATTACATATTTTGATATTAGAGAGTTTAGCATAGAGTTGAGGAGAAAATGCATTCTTCAAGATCAGGAACTCGATCTAATGCTGAGTTATTGGAGTTTATTCGGTAGCATGAAAATGGAAATATAAGTCTACTAGCCGGAATGCAGCTTCATCGTAGTTCAAATCAAAATACCAAGGTAATAATGCAATTATTTATTTTAGCAGCAAATTATTTTTTATTTTTTTATTTTTTTGTTTTTTTCTTTTCTTTTTTATTTTATGTTGTTTTTTTTATTTGTTGTTTTTTTATTTTTTGATTTTTGTTTCTTTTAAGATTTAGGAAAAATAAATTAATTAGATGAATATATTTAAGGATTTAACAAACAAGTAAATAGATAGACTAAAAATAGAACATAAATAAATTTAGCCTAAAAATCAGTGGTATTGATATGATGATATACTTACCTTGTGTTAACTTACCTGGCTCCGTATTAGCGTGATCGTTGCGTTATCCGGGGCGGAGGTGTGTCTATAAAGCTTGACAATGGTATGATGTAGCACCTTCTTGAGTAAAATGGATTATCCGAGATTGCGGTTTTAAAAGCTTTATCTTACAATTACTATCCGATGAGTGTTCGATACTAACATTGTCGGAGCGATGGATGGACATGACTCATACTTTTCACCTACCTATAGGAGAAATGACCATTGGGCTAGTCGATTATACAGCCATAACTGGTATCCGGTACTATGGCCTTTCGGTCCCTCTTGCCAATGATATTCTAACATTCAAAGAAATCTAACAGTTAATCGGCATGGAACCATCATTAGAAGGACCTTTCAAGATAAAAATTGAGCCGATTCGCAGTGATTGGATGAACAACGAAGGATAGTTTCATAGAGAAATAGCCAAGCAATATGCTCAAGGATTTTTATTGTATTTGCTCGGGTCGACCATTTTAGGCAGCACCGAATCTGCAATCCATTTGTCTGTGTTGAGGGCCCTTACTAATATGAGTATGGTACCGCTTTACGACTAGGGTGAAGCTGGCCTTGCCTGTCTTTATCATGGACTTGATATGATTTGTAGAAATAAGAAGTCTTTTGTTGGCTTTATGGTGGTTGTCGAGGTACTCTTCTTCCACCAATGTAAATTCCATTCTTATTCTTGCATGAATTTGATTTTTATTATTGTTGTAAGCATGGGCATATGAGCATAATCTTGTGAGGGTGCCCGGCATTTCCCCAGAGAGAGTTGGGCATCTGAGATTAAATTTTTGGTTGTCAGATCGTGTAGAAGTTCTCTGCTCTCACCATGTGCATACCCAACACTATCTCTTGAGTTGCTTAACCTAGGACCAGGTAAAATAGCATTAGTATACTTTAAAATTTATATAAAAGTTCACTTACCTTATGTCATTTTATAGGTTAATTTGTCCTGGTGGAACACAGAAGAGCGAACGAACTGGACTTCCTTCATGAATGCCGCATTGCCCTTTCAACATACCCACCGAGTCATAGCCGGCCCTATGTCTAGTGGCTGTTTTCTAGGGGAGAGCTGTATGAGTGGTTTCTTTGTCCCGAGCGGTGGAGGATCCCAATGAGTTGCATGTAGTATACTTCAAATATCACATCAATGTTGAAGAATGCATGGTGGTTGGCTTAGCACGGTTATGATGTTGAAACCTTTCTCTATCCACCGGGTGCATCTTATATCCATTTTATTCGAGTAGGACTCTTGAACTTTGATTTATCTCCTGTTGGCATATGGTAGATTCACGAGGAAAATGAGGATAGAGATGAGGAGGAGTATCACGGAGAGGGAAGAGAGTCTGTCTCGTATCTCGAGGCTAGCACTTCTCAGGTAAACTTTTACCATTTTTTCCATTGCAATTGCTTCTTTCTTAACTTGTTTTGATTTTTTTAATGATTATTTTTAGGCTGCTGGCTTATTTGGTTATGAGGCTGGACCTTCCTTTACCGCTCTTGCACTTGCTCATTCTAATCAACCGGAGATGCTATCTCATCCACAGGGCATTGATATGAATTACCTGGTAGGTTTTCTTATTCCATGATAATTTAGGCTATATGTATGCATGATTATGTATGCTCTTACTCTTTTCCATTCTAGCTCACAGGGGATGCTTGAGAAACAAAACAATAAACTTCAAGAAGAGTTGGCTGCTAGTTGTCAATAGGTTGCCCATTTGGAAAAATTATATCACCAGTCAGAGAAAGATTTTTGAGACTTCCATTTTCACTGGATGAGAGATCCCAATGCTTCATCATCTAGATGCCCCCAAGCTGATGACCATGAGATCCTTTCATCTACTTTGGATGAGGACTGTTACAGATCTAAATTCCAAGATAATAGAGATTCAGGTTCTCCTACTTTGAGTGGACTCGGAATGGTTGATATGCCTCCATCTTCAATAGGCGATGACTTTTTTAAGACTTTGTTTGATCATGATCCACTACCTCATTCTTAGTGATGTATCAGTATTGTATCAATTGAGGAAATATTATATAATAAGTATAATGATAAAAATAATAATGATGATATGTAATTTGCATTTATACTGCAACTTTTTTCTTTTTTTTCCTTTTGTTTTTTGTATTGTTTTTTTTTGTTTTTTTTGTTTTTTTCATCATTATTATTACTACTATACAAATATTGGCCTTTCCTCTTCACATTTAATATTTCCACAGTATCACTAACCTTCAAAACCAAAGGCAACGCAGCAATTCAAGATCCTTTCATCGCCAATTCCCTATCCTTGCGCATCTCGGTCTCACACTTTTCCTTGTCAATTTTGAAATAGTCAATCCTCCCATATAAATCTCTTTTCACGCCATGATTTTATACAGAAGCCAAGAGATTTCCTACCTGAAAGTAAAAATTGCTTCTAACAATTCCAATTTTTCTTTAGTTGTCAACAATGACCAGACTCAATTTGAAGAAAACAAAAGTTCTATTTAAAAATATGAATGCCATTCATTGGAAACAAATATCTTTGTCAAAAATCGATACTTTGAAGTGTTTTCAAAATATTAGGTTGGACCATTCTTTCTTACATGCCATAGCTTCCTTTTGGAAAGTGAATTTTAGGACATTGAAGATTAATGACTTTGAAATATGTCCCTTGATTGAAGAATTTAAGGCCATCCTTGGATATCCAAGCAATCAACAAATGGCGTTACCTATATTGATTTCCAAGACTCAACAAAAGATGTAGATGTTATTTCAACTTTCAAAGCCCGAAGTTCTACAGTTGATGAGATGCTTGATCCCTTAATTGATTTTTGCTTTTCTCATTTGGCTCCTACTAATGTAATATCCCAATGTATGCCTTAGAAGTTTTGAATATTGTTGTTGTTGTTGTTGTTTTAAATTGGATTGAAGGTATATGTTAATTTTGCAAGAGAAAAGAAATTGAAAAGAGAATGTGTATGTATTGTTTAAAAAGGAAAGTAATGTGTAGAGAGAAAGTGTATATGTTGGGTATATGGTAATATATATAACATATAAGTTGGTCAAAATAAGTGGTCAAGGGAAGAAGATATTTTAATTGATGTTTGTGAAATTACTAAAAGGGGTTTGTGGATGAAAGGTAGCTAGAACAAGTGAGAAAAGGGTATGTTGGTAATTGTCTTGTTAAAATTGCTTGGTGGAGATTTAAAGAGATGATAATTTGACTTTTTCTTCATCATCTTTTCTTCTTTTTCTTTATGGTGGCCGGCTCATCCAAAGACAAAGAGAGCAAGAGAGCAAGAGAGGATCTTGAAGTTTTAAGCTCAAATTGAAGGAAGAATTAAGTGGTTAAGTTGGAAAGTTGTGAAATTCATCAACTTTGGTAAGTTCTTTCTCTTGTTTTCCTTTGTTCTTTTTGAAGATGTGTTTGGAGTTGATGGATGATTATGGATTGTATGATTAGGTGTGTTTGTGATGTGTTTTCTAGTGTTGAAATTGATTTTAAGATGAGAAGTTAAGTTGGTGTTTGAGTTGAAAGATTAAGTTGTGTTGTATTAGGGTTTTGATGTGGTGAGTGAAGTGTAACTTGAGTTTGATCAAGTATTTTCATAGTTTTTCATGTTATTTGTGTTTGTTGGAGTTGTAAGCTCAAAATATGAGATTTTGGCCCAAGGCAGTAGCATTGTGGATGCCACGCCCTTGGCCTTGGTTGCCATGGCCGTGGTCATGTGTAGCCATGGCCGTGGAGGATGGGAGAAAGAGTGGAAGAATCATCCTTTAACCCACGCCCATGGGGGTTGTGGTGGCCATGGCCGTGGGCCTTTGTGAATGATGTTGAATTATACTTTGTGATCTAAGGGTCTTAAATGAGGTTTATAAGTGATAAATTGTGTTGGAACTCATGAATTATAGTAATTTTTGGATTAGGTTTTGAAAGAAGGTGATTGCCCTAATTTGGGAAGTGAAGAATCTTGGATAAAGAAAAGTGTTTAGAGTTGTGTGAATTTTTATTGAGGTAAGTACAAACCACATTATTGCATATACTTACAAGATGTTGAGGCTTAAAACACACTTGCTTGTTAATGTGTTGAGAAACCTAATGCATTGTTGATGCATATTATTATTGTTATGTTGGCATAATGTGAATGTTGTGATGAGTATAAATAATGTAAATTGTTATGTTTATATCAATGATGACAAGGGTATATTGTGAAGGATATGATATTAATTGTTATGTATATATCATTGATTAAATATGAAATGTGATTTGAGATATAATGAGATGTGAAGCCATTGTGATTGGCTATGATAATTCAAATGTGATATGAAGCCATTGTGATTGGCTATGATAACTCAAATGTGATATGAAGCCATTATGATTGGCTATGATGATTCAATTGAGAATGAAATAATAAATGAATTGTGTGGCTAATGTGTTATTCCATTTTCAGAGTTTGTTGTTGGTGGCATGCCTAATATTAGTAACAATCTCTTGAAGTTAGGTTGGATTTGATCCTTGAAGCCTAATTGAGATGTTACAACCCTTGAAGCTAGGTTGGGTTGGTTCTTGAAGCCAAGTTGGGTTGATACTTAGCATGCTTTGTTCCCCTTGAAGCTTGGTTGAACCTAATCCTTGAAGCCTAGTTGGGATTATGATATTGATGAATGTGATAATTGAACCAAAACATTAACTCTGAAAATGGAATGGCATATTAGTGTCTTTTGGGCCCAATGCTTGTCTTTGTTTAAATGTGGTTTATTGATTTTGAAATAATTAAATAATGAGATCCTTGAAAGGACTTTGAAATGAAATCTGTTTATACGAGTATGAGTTATGAAACATAAAGGTGTGGTATTATCTTTACAACTATAATGTTGTTGTATTATTAATGTGTATGACATTGCATTGCATTATAGCATAATGTGGCATACTTTGTATTACTAAGCCGTAGGCTTAGCGCGATAGTGTTGATCGCGCAGGTGACAGAGTTGAACCCGAGAGTTCCTCGAGACCAAGTGAGAGTAGACATTGAAGAATTTTACTTTTGGATTTAAAGATCAGAGAAGAGCTGCCAATCATGTATATATTCTATATTTTGTAAACTTTGTTTTGTAACATATTTGTAATAACTTCCGCTGTGAATTAATAAACTTTTTATCTATATATATATATAGTGTCTTTTGGATTTCTTTTAAAATGTTTGAGATTGGTTTCACTTATTTACAAAGATATATGTTGTGTATTTTTAAACTGTGACATTTCCTATATTCAGTATACGTATATTACGATCGTTTAAGCATGCTTAGTACGTATACGGGATATAGGGTTGTTACAACTAAGGCATGGGGACGTATGCTTTTGTCTATGCTTACTTGGCCAATTCTTTCTTGTTTCTTGTGATGGCAATATTGATCCATGAGTATTGGATATCATGGACCAAATGGAAGGAGGCTCATCGCCGATCCCAGTGATCTTAGCTGAGACTTTAGTTTGATTATACCAACTTAAATTGGGATTATCGAAGAAATTGACCGGGAGTCCATTGTTGCTTCAGGTAATTACCTAAACTGCCCTTTTGAGTTTTCAATTTAGGTTTTTTTATTATTATTGCTCTAATTTTTGCCTAGTTTGCCCATGCGAGTTTTCAAAACTAGAGAGTTGCCCTAATTTTTGCCGAAGTTGCCCTTGCGGGTTTTCAACTTAGCGGACCCCTTTTTTTTATTTTATTTTATATTGTTCTAATTTTTGCCTAGTCTGCCTATATGGGTTTTTGAAACTATCGAGCTGTCCTAATTTTGCCTGAGCTGCCCTTGCGGGTTTTTAACTTAACAAACCCTTTTTATTAGTTTTTAATTTTTCCTCATAAATTTGGCTTCATGAGCGTCACTGCTTGCTTGATACTCCATCTGTGGATTTTGCCAGATATCTTCCATGACATCATTCTGCTAGGAAACTACTCCATCCTGCTTCTTCGTATGTTGACAGAGTTGACTGGATCCACTCATGCGCTAAAGTCAACATCCGTTGGTTAGTACCTTGGTGGAAGATTTCTCGTATCACCATGCAGACATACTTGATGTATGTTCCTCTTGCTACCCTTCACCGAGGTACTTGCTATGATCCTCTCCAGCTTGACCGTCAGTATGGAGTTGAGCCTGGAGGTTCTGAATTCACTCCCGATTTAGACATGCCTTGTTTGACTAAAGCCTACTTGGATCAGCTGAAGCAAAGCTAGCCTGCACGTTACACTTATCGTATGCCATAGATTTTACATTTGTCAATTTCTTTAGAAAGTGTATTGTTAGGACAAAAAAAATAATAAAAGTAATAATAGGAGATGCTTCTTTTCCTTTTATAATTTGTCATCACCTTTATTTCATCCATATCTAGTCAAATACTTATAACAGTGCACATAGAATAATTTTAATCTTAATTCTGTTTTATTAAATTGGGGAACAACCAAACATAAAGCCAGCATACACAAGATCACTCATGTTGCCAACTAGCCCTTTCGAGTTTTCTAATTGGTGATTTTCTCTCATTTAGCCCTAATTGTTGCCTAGCCCACCCTTTCGGGTTTTTAAAACTAGCAGACTAATCTAACTTTTTCCTAGGCTGCCCTTTTTGGGTTTTCAACCTAGCGAGCTCTTTTTTCTTTTTCTTTTTTTTATACATAAAACATCTTTAACCTGTCAATGTTCACTGCTCACTAAACTTGTTCCCGTCTATGTCTGATAACTTCACTGCACCCCTGTTCATGACTTGTTTCACAACATATGGCCCTTCCCAGCTAGGCCTAAATTTCCCTCTTGGATCAAATACATTAGGCTTACATTATTTTAACACAAAATCCCCGACTTTGAGTTTTCTAGTCTTAACTCTTCTATTATAGGCCCGAGCTATCCTCCTTTGATATAGTTGATGATGATGCAGTGTTTTTAACCTTCTCTACTTTAGTAAAGCTAACTGTGTATATCTGCTCACTACCCATTCCATTTCAGGCTATTTAGCTTCCAATACCACTCTTAACAACTTCATCTCAATTTCAATTGGCAACACTGCTTCCATCCCATAAACCAAAGAGAATGGTGTCATTCCATCGATGTTCGCACACTTGTTGTGAGAGGGGATTTTCGCCCCCACTCCCAGTGGAATGGTTCTTGTGACTTCAGAGAAAATGGAGTCGCTAGACGGGTTGGGAAAAAAGAAAGGGGTGGAGACTTGATTCCTAAGGAATCTCCAACCCCCTAATGGGTTCGGAAAGTTACATACATGTAGGGAAGGTGAGAAATGGCCCAGCACCCCCACAATGCCCGGTTCATTGGAATCGGCCTCCTTTAAAGGTCTTAATATTATAAAATTTTTAAATATAACAATATTATCCATATTACACACAACAATTGAAATAAAGCATCATTATATTAAAAAATTAAAACACTATCCAAGTAAAACAAATAAATGGACACTCATCCAAACATGGAAACATGCCCTTACATCATCCATGTCTAAACTAAATAGGACACCCACCAAAAGGTTGAAACAATTAACATCCAAAATTTTTAAAAATTTCTAATTTTTTTGAAAATTTGATAAAATAAATTATAATTTAAAAGGATAAATTAAATTAATAGTTTTAAATTTTTTAACTGTAACGACCCCACTAGAACAGTCTTACGACAGCTGGTCTATTGGGCCTTTTCTCCCGTAGGTAGACCGAAGTCCCAGCCCTCAACCCAGCAGGCCGCCACAGTACCCGTTCACCTCATGGCTCCAGAGCAGAATTTGTTTATTTGGCCTCAAATGAGGTCGCCTCCCCAATTCAAACACGCGACCTCCCATTTAAGAGAGAACCACGAGCTGAACGAGTACCATTTCTACCAGTGGTAGAAATGGTACTGGATTGTGCTCGCTGGCTCTCTTAAGGGAGAGGTCAGGTGTTCAATTCGGGGAGGCGACTCCTTAGGGAGCCAAATAAACAAATCCTACTGGAGGGCCCGTGAGGGCAGTCTAGTGCTGTGGCGGCCTGCCGGGTTGAAGGCTGGGACTTCGGTCCACCTACGAGAGAAAAGGCCCAATAGACCAACTGTCGTAAGACCGTGCATGTGGGGTCATTACAAAACATGTCCTTTACATTGGTCTAAAATATAAAAGCAATTTAGATTATATGATATTTAACTAATGAGGTACCCACAAAGTGGAAACATACATCTTACAACATTTGGAAATCAAAATAAATCGATAGAAGTAAATAACCATTCATCATAAATAAATCATTCATCAAAAATACTAAACATCAATCAAAATAGAAAGTAAATATCCATCCATGATAAACTAAGTAAATTAAGCATTGAAATTAAATAAATCAACAAAGCATTGAAAATAAATTGAAGCATATAATAGACTACATAATCAAATAAGGTAAGTAAAGATAAAAATTGAAGTTTACTGTTTCTCATTTAAAGTTCTTTATTTAATATTTTAGAGTTTTGGAATTTATTGGTTTAGGCTACTATAAGTTTTAAGGAAATTGAAATGGATTAAGGTTTTATAATTTAAGAGATTGATAAGGTTCTTTGATTAACAAAATTAGGGTTTGAGGGGTAAAATCATGAAATTAGGGTTTGGATATTAAAACATTAGGTTTACGATTATTAGCTACTGGATTGTTGTTTTTAGGCTTACTGTGTTGAATTTTAATATTTAGGTTTATAAGGTTTTAAGGATTAGGGTTTAGAAAAACTAGGGTTTCAGATTTTAAGGGAATTAGGGTTTAAGAACACTTAGGGTTTAGATTAGCTAGTTTGGGGTTACTATCTTGATTTTGGAATTGAAGAAAATAATTTAGAGTTTATAAAGTTTTTGGAAATTGGCAAGATGATTTAATGGTTTTTGGAAACTGAAAATATTTTTTTATGGTTTTTGGAAATAAAAGGATCAATTTAGTGTTTTAAGGTTTTGGAAAATTGGAAAGCAGATTAGGGCTTTGGGAATTAGTAAAATGATTTAAGGTTTTGGAAAGTTGGAAAGTAGATTAGGGTTTTAAGATTTTGAAGAAATAGATTAGGGTTCTTAGGTTCTAGAAGAAATAGAAAAAACAATTTTAAGATTTTTGGAAACAAAGAAATGAATTAAGGTTTTTAAAATCAAAAGAAACAATTTAATGATTGAAACTACTGTAAGGAAAAAAGAGATTAGATATTCAAACCTTCATTTGTTGGTTCCACCAAAAATTGCTTCTTGGATGAATAATGACAAAGGCAAGATGGCTGCCTTTGATGGATTGATTGCTTTGTTACTTATTCTTCTCTCAAAAAGTCTCATTGTTTTCACTGCCAAAAAGAATTTCTAAAGTTTGATCTCCTTTCAAAGTTTTTTCCTCTGATTGTCCTCCAAATATTCATCCCCTTTTTTTGTGTTTTTTAGTGTTATTTATAGGAAATTTAGAAGATTCATTCAACTAGTTTATGGAACTAACATTAATTAAGAAAAGGAAACCGAAACCAAATAGAATTTGGTTTTGAAAAAAATTGCGTCGGAAAAATTTCGCTGGCAAAAAAAAATTGTTGCGGGCTACTGCGAAGATTACCATGGGCGTGCGAGCGAAATTGGCTGCGAGCTGCGGGCGAAATGGCACAAAGTCATTTCGTCCAACGTTTTCGGCGATGAATTTTTCATCGCCGATTTTCCCGTCACCGATTTTTTTTTATTTTTATTTATTTGTTTATTATTATTATTATTATTATTATTATTTATTAATTATAAAAACTAAATACTAAAACAAATATTATTTAATTAAGATAACAAAAAAATTATTTTGGATTAATTAAAATATATTGGACAACACAAAATTTATTTTGGACTAATTAAAATATATTGGATGGGACTTGGTCAAAAATTAAGGGTCTACACTTGTTCTATATCCCCATAAAGCAAAAGGAAGCATCTCCGACAAATCCTTGTCTGTTTTGGTCATCTTGGACAAGATCTGCTTAATTATCTTATTTGTTACTTCTACTACACTATTAGCCTTTGGTCTATAAGGAGAGGATCAGTGATGATGGATTTGGTACTTCGAGAATAAGTCCTTAACTACTCCTTGAAATTGTACCCCATTGTCTGATATTACACTGTGCGAGACCCCATATCTGCAAATGAGGTTCCTTTCAATAAATCTAGCCATTTGACTGGCCCCTAATTCGTTGAAGGATTCGGCTTCGACCCATTTTGAAAAATAATCTACCGCTACTACAATAAAATGTTGACCATTTAAGGCTATTGGATGTATCTCTCCTATAATGTCGATACCCCTAGTTGTAAAGTGCCAGGGTGAAGACATAGAATGCAATTCTTCAAGAGGCATGTGATTCAAGTTACCATATATCTGACATTATTGGCACTTCTTTTCAAACTCAATACAATCTCTCTCCATGGTCAACCAGTAGTAACCTAGTCGAATTATCTTTTTAACTAGGGCTAAACCACTCATGTGTGGACCGCAGTTTCCCGCGTGTATTTTTGACATGATATGCTCCACTTCAGGCTTTCTCAAGCATCTCAAATGCACCACATCAGGCCATCCTCGATATAACTCTCCATGGAAGGTGATGTATTGCAAAGACCACCGCCTTATGGCTCTTCTTTCTTTCTTTGTTGCCCCCAACGGGTGTTCCCTTATAGTATCATACCACGCTTCATGGTCTGTATCAATTTCCATGATTGTCTCATATTCATAGCAAGGAGTTGATGAACTGGTCAAAATCAGAGGCTTGAGGAATAAGTTGACCGAATTTTCCCATACCGAAGCCAATGTGGCTAGGGCATCAGTCATCTGGTTTTCTTCTCTTGGTATGTGTTTAAACCTACACTCCTTAAAGTTCTTCTTCATCATGGTCAAGTAATGGTGGTATAGTTTTAATTTCTCTTCTTTCAACTCCCACTCTCCATTTACTTGGGATACAACTAGCAATGAATACCTAAACACTTCCACCTTATCCACCTTCATAATCATTAGGGTTTCCAAACCAAAGATACATGCTTCATACTCCACATTTTATTGGTTGCCCTGAATTTCAACTTTTTGGCTAAGGGGATAAGTTCCCATTCGGGCAATTCTAGTAAGACTCCTAAACCTGCTCCTTTCCGATTCACTACCTCGTCAAAATACATTTTCCATCCTTGTACTTCAATGGCCTCTAAATGTTCATCCAAAAATTTCAAGACTACCTCTTCGCTATCCGGTAATGGTTGTTGGACCAGGAATTCTGCCACTAGTCTACCTTTTATTGTTTTCCTAATTACATACTCAATCTCAAATTCTTCCAATATTATCAACCATCGCCCATACTTCCCAATCAAAGAAGGTGTCTCCCTTAAGTGCTGCATTGGATCCAACCTGGAAATTGCTTGCACACTATAAGATTGAAAGTAATGCCACAACTTCTTAAAAGACCACACCATAGCTATACAAGTTTTTTCAATAATAATATACTTAATTTCGTAAGGTAGGAGCTTTCTACTCAAATAGTAAACTGCATGCTCAATCCCTAACTCATTTGCTTGGGCTAACATTGCTCCTACTGACACTTCTTCTACTGCTAAGTATATTAACAGGGGCTTACTGGGTTTATGTGGTTTCAAAATAGGTGGATTCAATAAGTACTCTTTTATTCATTCAAAGGCCCTTTGACATTCTTCATTCCACAGGACTGGCTGATTCTTTTTAAGCAACTTGAAGATAGGCTTACAGATTGTTGTGAGCTTTGCTATAAACCTGCTAATGTATTGTAATTTACCTATGAATCCCTGAACTTCTCTCTCCATCTTAGGGGTTGGCATATCCCTGATTGCTTTAACTTTGTTAGGGTCAATCTCAATGCCATTTGGACCAATCACATGTCCTAATCATTTGCCTAAGGTAACCCTGAACACACACTTCTTTGGGTTCGATCTTAGCTTATATTTCAATGCTCTATTGAAGAATAATTCTAAGTTTTGAAAGTGTTGTTCCCTCGTATCTGATTTCACCATCATATCATCAACATATACTTTGACTTCTTTATGCATCATGTCATGAAATAATGTGGTGGCCATCCTTTTTTAGGTTGCTCCAGCATTCTTTAAGCAAACGGCATCACCCTATAACAAAATATACCCCATGTATTAATGAAAGCAGTTTTGGCTTTATCCTCTTGGGCCATTAACACTTGGTTGTATCCGGAAAATGCATCTACAAATGAATGTAGCAAGCTAGAGGCAGCACTATCAATGAGAACATTTATATGGGGCAAAGGAAAATCATCTTTAGGGGAAACCTTGTTTAAATCTCTATAGTCCACACAGACCCTAATTCTTCCATCTTTCTTTGGCACAGGTACTATGTTGGCTAGCCAATCTGGATATTCTATCACTTCAAGGAACTTATATTTGTTTAGTGACCTCTTCTTTAACCAATTCAACCCACTCAGGTCTTAATCGCCTAAGCTTTTATTTGACAGGCTTTATATGAGTGTAAGTAGGAATAAGATGTTCGGCTATGTCTCGATCTATTCCAGGCATATCCTCATAAGACCAAGCAAATACTTCTTCACATTTTTTGAATATTTTTTTAAATCTCTCTCTCTCATCAGGAGTAAGGTCGGATGCTATGCTAATGTTTTTACGATTTTCGGTTGTTCCCAAATTTAATCATTGTGTATCAACAGAGTTAATATTAAAGATGCTCATGTAACCACTATTTGAATGTATGCAACTATCAAGAGAAACATCACACAAGTAAGCAAAATCAGACTTCATTGCATTCATCTTGGAAAAGAAAATATCATCATCCTCATACAAAGTAGACAAATTAAAATCAAAATCAAAATCATTCTTCTCAAAATCATAAGGCAGAATATCTTCAAACTTCTCTTCAACTAGGGCAGCAATCTCCTCCGGAGTCTTCTCAGCTTTCAGGACAGCTTCCTTCTTTTTTTCTGGATTGGGCTCCTTGTTGGCTGGCAGGGTTAGCTCTTTCTTCACTTGCTCCGCTAGCTCGGCAACATCAGCAAAAATTTCAAAACTCGGGATCAACTTTCCCATGAACATGATTTGCTTGGGCTTTCCTTGGACTGGTCCCATGTCTAGAGCTTTGACAAAGATTTTTCAAGTGGCGGGAAGCTCATCTTCTCATTCTTCTTTAGTTGGACATCTTTGTTGGCTTCATCATATCCCAACCCTTTCTTGGAAGTTTGAGTTTTGAAATCTGAAAGCTTTGTCAAACCGGCCTTGCCCTTTCCAAGACCAGCTTCTGAAAGGTAGCTCATGTTCTTCATCATGTTCAAGACCTTAGAGTCCACTACATCAACATTAGAAATTGCAGCTATTTGGAAACCATTGAGAGGCCTCTCAATCATTAGAGCATTAACAACCTCATTATCTTTGGCCTCGATGACCACTGTCTCATCTCCATTAGGGAACTTGATCTTTTGATGAAGGGTGGAAGGAACTCCACCAAGAGGATGAAACCATGGTCGCCCAAAGAGTAAGATAAAGGTAACAGGTATGTTCAAAACAAGAAATTCAACAATAGATTCAATTGGACAAACATTGACAGCAGCATTGAAAGTTCCTTCGGTATGTCTCTTGGTGTTTTCATAAGCCCTAATGGTTACCTCGGTTGGGTTTAGATCCCTTGTTAACATGGCTAGTTTTGGCAGTATTTTAAGTGGACAAATATTTATGGTGGACCCATCATCAACCATTACACATTGAGTCCTTTTTCCTTTGATTTTCACTTAGATAAAGAGAGGACAGATGTGATCTCTCCCCTCTTCTTGTAAATCTACATCTAAGAAGGATATCACTCCCATATTAACTTCGCTCTTCTCTTGAATATCTTCACATTTCATTACTCCTTCAATTTTTATGAAGTTGATCAGTCAGCTCCTCTGGTGTTATGGAGGTGGAAATTGGCATGCTGGCCAAGGCCCTGGCCATAGTTTCTCGATGCTTTTTAGAAGTAGGCAATAAGTCTCAAATGCTAACACTTGCTTGGGTTCTTTTCAATTGCTTGAGCATAGTATCATCTTCCTCTTCTTTGTTCCCTACTTCAGCTTCTTGTGCTTTATTAACTTCTACCTCCTTAGGCGGTGGCCTTGCATAAGGCTTACCGATTCTAGTATTCATTACTTCATCTTCTTCGGGCTCGGACCAGGTCCATTCCTCCTTCTTAGGTACAAGATCATCATCACTATCGCTTGAATCCCAAAACCCATTCACAATTGCTACTTCTTTACCCACCATAGGTTGTTCAATTTTGCTAAATACCTCTTCTTCTTTGGTTGCTTCTCCACCCACATCTTGCAAAGAAGACATGACTAAACTTTCATGCAAACCTCCTCCAATCATGAAGGTTGCCGGTGGTGGTACTCTATTAAACCTTGGTAATGGATTGTCTTTGGTGTTCGGCTTGTTGGGCTCAGATAGATTTCCACTATGAATCAAATTTTGGATCTCATGCCTCAACCTCACACATCTATCCGTGTCGTGTCTTTGCATTTGATGAAATTGAAAAAATGCCTTAGTGTCAAAATTATGTGGGAGAGGGTTAGGCAAAGGACGAGGATTTAAGGGTTGTAACAATCCCTTCTTTTGTAGCTTATTGAGAACTCAAGATAGCGGTTTCCACAATTCTAATAACTGCCTTCTTGTTCCTTGGGTAGTAGCATTAACACCAACTGCCTTTTGCATGCCTTGGTTACCAGACTGATAGTTTCCTTTCTCGTTCCTTCTTATTGAAAAATAATTTTTCTCTCTTTCCCATTCTTCAATTTGCAGACCAGCTTGGAGAAGATCCTTGAAATCATGGAAGAGTGTATGAGAAATCCTTTCAAGAAGACTAGGCAACACCCCTCTCACAATCATCCTTATTTGATCAGATTCATCGGCCCTCTTCTTGAGTAAAGCAGCCTTATTCCTCCATCTCTTTATATAGTCCACAAAATTCTCATTTGGCCTTTTTCTAATGGACTCCACTTCCATTATGGTAACTTCCATCTCGACATTGCATCCATATTGTTGGATGAAAGCCTTGTATAGCAGATCCCAACTTTTTTGCGTGCCATCATCTAAGGTATTAACCAGTTTTGTATAATAGGATCCAATGAGAGCATAAAATACCTTAGATTTTGAGCCTTAGTAGCTCGGGCAGACTACATAGCAGTGATATACTGCTTCACATGGAGGTGAGGATTTCTGGCTCCAACAAACTTTGCAAAGGATGGCATCTTGAATTTATACGGAACTTCTTCATCTAGCTTAAATAATTTGTCAATTTTGGACATTTCTTTGATTTTCAACTTCTTCTCAAATTTCATTTCCAAGTCCGCAATCATCTTTTCAACATCAGAAGTTTCAGTTTTCTCCATAGCTGATCTTTCAACAATCTTCGGTTCTTTCTTCTTATCTTGAGGATCTTGGAAGTATTGAGCCCAATCATCATCATCATCATCAATGATCACCTTATCGTCATCAAAAACCACTTCACCAACTTTAGCCTTCATCTTGTCCTTTGGCTTCTTAGCGCTAGCAGATGCTTCGACATTATTTCCTAAACTTGTAGCCAATTGGTTCTTCATGGCCTCAGCCAGGGCCTCTTTTATTTCTTCCATCTTAGCATTGAGGGCGTCGTCCACCATTCATTGAATTTGCTTGGGCTCCATTGCATTTGGTGAGTAAGTGATTGAATTGGTACTAGATTCTTCATCTCTGGCATAGGTCGGATTGTTGTAAGCTTTTGAACTGTCGTAATCCAGGGCTGTGAGCCAGAAGGGATCAATGACATGAGATGCAAATGTATGCATGTATGCACAAACAATCACCAAAGATAAGTAGAACATTCCTTCCAACATTATAACATCCACACACGAATAGCGAGTCTCTTTTCCTAGGTAATATGATTAACAAAATACCAACATGGGGCATCTTGTTTTTTGAATAATTCCCTCGAACGTTTCAACCAATAGTTATATTTTCAAAAATGGAAAACAGTTCATGAAAATTCCCATTAATTAGGCTTTAACCCATTTAACCAACTAAAGTAGCTTTTATGCTAACCTAAATAATTTGCAAGCTCTTTGTAAGAAAAGGCTGGATGAAAATAATTTTGTTTCTAAGTCCATTGTGAAAAAATTTTAGAAAAAACATATTTTGGGCTTTGTATTTGGATTATGAGAAAAGAATTTTTGATTTGTTTTTTAGAAAAGTTTTATGTCCAAAGACCATTTTAAAAAAGTTTGAAAATAGCTTTGGTCTTTTGGACTTTAAAGAAAAATTTATTTTGAGCTTACAATAAACGTGTAGACACTTAATTTTTGACCCAGTCTGGTCCAATATTTTTTTATATAGTCCAAAATAATTTTTTGGTATTTTAATTAAATAATATCTATTTTAGTATTTATTATTTTTAATTTTTAATAAAAATAAAAAAGTAATGTTAATAAAGTTAAAATAAATAAATAAAAATCGACAACAAAAAATTTCATCGCCGAGGGTGAATCGACTTTGGCCAATTCGTCACAGGATATTTCTGCGGCGAATTAGGGCCCGCCCCAGCCAACGTTCTCAAGTTTTCGTTCGCCTGCAGTAGTTTTTTTGCCAGCGTAATTTTCCAACGCAGTTTTTTTTTCGAAACCAAATTCTATTTGGATTTGGTTTCTTTTCCTAAATTGTTTGAATTTTCTTAGACAATTAGAAGTAGGTTTATGATTTTTCCTATAAATACCGCATTAAAACATAGAATTGAGGGGGAAGAAAATTGTTTTACTGGATTGGAGGATCAAAAATTCTATCGACCAAAAGAGAACCCTAATAAGCAAGAGACATTAGCAACAAGAAGCAATCATCAATCCATCAAAGGCAGCAGCATTGCCTTTGTTATTGTTCATCCAAAAATCAGTTTTTGGTGGAACCAACAAATAGAGGTTTGATTATAAATCTTTGATTTTATTATATTGTTACGTTTAGATTCATGAATTGTTTAAGCATAATCATTTGTTTTGATATTGAGTCAGTAACCTAAATTATTAAACATAGTAGTTTATTTTACAGATCAAATTGTCCATTCATCCAGTAACCCTAAATTATTCTTCTGTTTCCCAAACTTAAAAAATCCTAAATTGTTTCTTCTGCTTCCAAAACTTTAAAACCCTAAATTGTTTTTCCCTGATCTATTTTCTCAATCATCTAAACTCTAACTTTTTGTCCAAAATTTCCAAATATCTTCTTAAAATCTCCAAAGCCTAATCTTCTTTACAGTTTCTAAAAACTTTAATCATAATTATTTCTATAAAACTCTAAACTATTTTCTTAAATCCTAAAATCAAATATGTTTTTCAAAAAACCAAAAACACTAATTTTCTCAAAACCCTAATCGAGTAAACCCTAGCTTTCCTAAACCCTAATTCTTAAAACATCAAAACTTTATGACAAGTTCATCAACACCTAAAACCATAATCCAGTGAACCTAAAACATAATCTTTTAAAATTATAAACCCTAATATCTTAAAAAACCCTAATTTCATGATGTTTGCTTAAAACCCTAACAAACCCTACCTTTTCTAAATCATAGTAACATTGTTTTCATAAAAACATCCAAAAACTTAAATCTTTTAAACATCCAGTAGCTATGTTATTACCTTAAAATATTTCTCAACAAATTAAACTAGTATATGCAAAAGCCCTAGTTATTGAACATAAAACCCTAGAAACCCTACTTAATGTATGAACCCCTAAAGTTAATATATTTACTATTTTATTTAAAATGGATGAATGTTTATTATATATTTTGATTGATGTTTGATATCTTTGATGAATGATTTATTTAATATGAATGGTTATTTACTTTTAATGATTTATTTTGATTTCCAAATGTTGTAAGAGGTATGTTTCCACTTAGTGTGTGCCTCATTAATTAATTTCAATGTAATTTAAATTGCTTTTATATTTTGGACCAATGTAAAGGACATGTTTCCACCTTTTGGTGGGTATCCTATTTAGTTTAGACATGAACGATGTAAGGACATGTTTCCATCCTCGGATCGGTGTCCATTTAATTGTTTTGTTTGGACATTGCTTTGATTTTAATATAATGATGCTTTATTTTAATTGTTGCATGTAATATGGATAATATTGTTATACTTAAGAATTTTATAATATTAAGACCTACAAAGGATGCCGGTTCCAACAAACCAAGCATTGTGGGGTTGCTGGGCCATTTCTCACCTTCCCCACACGCACCCAACTTTCTGAACCCAATAGGGAGTTGAGGATTCCTTAGGATTCGAGTCATCTACCCCTTTCCTTTACATGGACTGTCCAGGTGGCGACTCCATTTTCTCCGGGCTTAGGCTCGTTTTCTTTAAGGCCCTGAGCCTAAACAGTGCCGAAGTCACAAGAATCATTCCACCGGAAGTAGGGGCAAAAATCCCCGCTCACAGTGGCAACTCCACTGGGGATAAGAAAAGTTGATTCCATTGGTCTTTATATTATTCTATTCTTTCTTATCATGATATTATCCATTGCATCATATTAGATTTGTATCGTATGCGTGAGTTAGGACGCCCGTGTTACCCGTGTTGTGTTATGTGAGGGATACCATACTTTCACTCAAGGTATGGAGATCGAGCATGGCATAACCACTCATAGCCTTATACTATTTGGTATATACTTGCTATGGGAACCTAAGGATTTTTTAACCTAAAGACTAAAGCTCATGTAATTGGCCTAGTTACTTTCCTTAGGTTTTTACCCCAAATGCTTGTTGTTTGACTATGGTTAGTTTATCTTGGTTTAAATAATGGCTTATTTGGTTTGTTCATTTTCTAATATGGCCCAAGTACATTTTAAGCTCAAAATAAATTTTTCTATAAATCCAAAAGGCCAAAGCTATTTTCAATATTTTTCAAGATGGTCTTTGGACATAAAACTTTTCTAAAAACAAATCGAAAATTCTTTTTCTCAAGAGTCAAATACAAAGCCTAAAATCCATTTTTTTGAAAAATCTTTTTACTATGGGCTTAGAAACAAAATTATTTTCATCCAAAAGAGCTTGCAAATTATGAGCCTAGTTTATACTAAGAATAATTAACTATGGGCTTGTTTTTGGCATGAATCATTAGTTACTTTTTGAAGTGAGAAATCTATTTTAATAACCTCTTAATTTAGTTTTAATCCAATATAGCATAAAAGCTACTTTAGTTGGTTGGATGGATTAAAGCCTAATTAATGGGAATTATCATGAACTAATTTCCATTTTTGAAAATATAACTATTGATTGAAAAATTTGAGGGAACTTTTCGAAAACAAGATACCCCATGTTGGTATTTTGTTAACCATATTACCTAGGAAAAGAGACTCGCCATTTGTGTGTGGAAGTTATAAGGTTGGAACGAATGTCCTAATTATCTTTCTGTGTTTATTGTTTGTGCATACATGCATACATTTGCATCTCATAGCATTAATCCCTTATGGCTCACAGCCCTGGATTATAACAATTCAAAAGCTTACGACAATCCGACCTACGCCGGAGATGAAGAATCTAGTTGCAACTCAATCACTTGCTCACCAAAAGCAATGGAGCCTGAACAAATTTAAAGAATGGTGGACGACACCCTCAATGCCAAGATGGAAGAAATAAAGGAGGCCCTAGCTGAGACCATCAAGAACCATTTGGCTAGAATTTTAGGAAATCATGCCAAAGCATCTGCTAGCACTAAGAAGACAAAGGACAAAGGGAAGGCTAAAGTTGGTGAAGTGGTTTTTGATGATGATAAGGTGATCATTGATGATGATGATGATTTGGCTCAATACTTCCAAGATCTTCAAGACAAGAAGAAAGAACCGAAGATTGTTGAAAGATCAACAATGGAGAAAATTGAGACTTCTGATGTTGAAAAGATGATTGCGGATTTAGAAAAGAAATTTGAGAAGAAGCTGAAAACTAAAGAAATGTCCAAAGTTGACAAATTATTTGAGCTAGACGAAGAAGTTCTATACAAATTCAAAATTCCATCTTTTGCAAAGTTTGATGGATCCAGAAATCTTCACCACCACGTGAAGCAGTATATCACTGCTATGCAGTATGCCTGAGCTGCTAAGGCTCAAACACTAAGGTACTTTATGCTCTCATTGGTTCCTATTATACAAAATTGGTTCAATACCTTAGAAGATGGAACACAAAAGAGTTGGGATCTACTATACAAGGCTTTCATCCAATAATATGGATACAATGTTGTTGCACTCAAATTAAGTACTACTACAAGCGGCACTCGCAAGTATACGAGGTAGTTGTAGCAAAGGTGATCGCCCCAAGGTCGTTTCCCCAAGGTCGTTTCCCCAAGAAGGTGTGGTTCATAATAGCTTGATTAAAGTAATTAAATTAAAAGCAAGAGTTTATTGTTTGGAATTGTAAAAGAACAATTTAAACCTAAGATTAAGGAGTGTAGGGTTTATGTATGTGAAAGTTGTACAAGATCAAATCGATTCTTGGGAATATGCCTAGGGTTATAGGTCCATTTAATCAAAGCTCAATTCTCAATTATCCATTAACATAACCTTGTAAATTAATTTTTTCCTTAAGGTTAATTAGTCAATTACCATTTCATTAGTTCTCACATTCATGAATTAGCAATGACCAATTATTTTACATTACCAAATTACCTAAACCCTAGAACTTATATTTCTAATTCATTCATAGGGTGGTCGATTGCATAATTTTGATACCAAATTTCACCTCTCGGTCCTTCATTCAATATCTAGAGATCAATAGCTAGCTAATCTATTAACCTAGCATACAATCCAATGCAATCAACCAACAACAAGGTACATCAATGGAAATATCAAATCAAAGCATTTAATCAAATATACTACAAACCCTAAGCATGGGTTTTTAGCTCAACATCATCAATTTAAAACATTCATTCAACTCAATATAAATCAAATACAAATTGTCCAATTGCAATATCAATTCTCTTAATATAACAAAAACAATATTGAAATGAATTAAAAGAGAGAATAGAAAAACCCCTTGTGAAGATGCAAAGAGTAGGATTACTAGTCTTCCTCCTAGCTCCACTTTGATGTTTGATGAAGAACTCAAGCCCTCTTCAATGGTTGATTTCCCTTTTGCAATATGGAATGGAGCTTTCTCAAATCACTAACCCTTCAATTGATTGTGCCTTTGGAAGATGGAATGGAACTTTCTCAAGTCACCATTCCTTTCAATGAAGCTTCTTCAACCTTTGAGAGCTTGTCAACCCACTTGATCCCAAAGAACCTCAAAGATCTTATCAATGGAAGATGGAGAAGATGAAGATGGAGGATGAAGATGAGGGACAAGGAGAGTGTCACTCTCTCCTCATCCCCTAGTGTGTTTCCTCCCTCTTCTCTTTTCTTTTCTCTAACTCAAACCCTAGCCGTCCTCTCTCTTTTTCTGTCGTGCAAAAGAATTTATACATTTTTTGGTGTGACACGGCCAAGCCAAGAGTGGTTTGGCCATGTCTCTTCTTCTTTTCTTCCTTTCCATGAGGTGACACGGCCAAGCCAAGGTTGGCTTGGCCATGTCTCTTGATTTCCATGGGACACGGCCAAGACAGTTGGTCGTGTCCCTCACTGTGGCTTCTTCTTTCTTTCTTTCTTTTCTTTGTTCTTCAAGGAGGTGACACGGCCAAGCCATGTGGAGCTTAGCCATGTCTCTTGTTTTTCTTTCTTGGGACACGGCCAAGCTCCTGGCCGTGTCCCTCACCGTTGCTTGCTCCTTGAGTGAGACACTGCTAGAGGCTTGGCCGTGTCTCTGGGTGTGTCTCTCTCTGTTGCTCATTTTCCTTCTTTTCCTTCTCTTCTTTGGCTTGTTCTTTGATTTGCTCTTTGAGTGAGACACGGCCAGAGGCTTGGCCGTGTCTGGGTGTGTCTGCTTCTGCCTTGAATTTTTTTTGAGGGACATGGCCAAGCTTGCTTTAGCTTGCCCATGTCTTGCTTGGTTCATGCTTTTCTTGCCCTGTTTTGATCTTCCAAGGGTGTTTTTGTACCTAAACCTAAAAACAACACTTTAAACACACTTAAAACAATAATTAATCAAAACATTAACTAAAACACAAATAAAATCATACTAAAAACTAGTCCAGAAACATGTAACTCTTCGGCGACGATGAAAAAATTCGTCGTCGATTTTTTCATCGCCGATTTTATTTTTATTTTTATTTTGTTTATTATTATTAATTTTTATTTTTTATTAATTATAAAAACTAAATACTAAAGCAAATATTATTTAATTAAGATAACACAAAGATTATTTTGGACTAATTAAAATATATTGGACAACAAAAAAATTATTTTGGACTAATTAAAATATATTGGACCGGACTGGGTCAAAAATTAAGGTTCTACAATTTGCCCCTTGCTTGAATGATCTGAGACTTTAGTGAAAGAGAGTGAAAAGCAATAAGACTTAATTTTTGAGATGGTTGAGGTTTAGGGTTCTGGACCCGGTTCGAGTTCTGGACTCAAGGATAATTTTATGTTCTAGACTTAAGTGTGATTTTAGATTCTAGACCTAAGGAAAATTTTAGGTTCTGGACCTAAGAAAAATTTGGGTTCTGGACCCGAGCTAAGTTATGGACTTAGAAAAGATTCTAGGTTTTGGACCTACGAGTAATTTGGGTTCTGGACCCGAGCTAAGTTCTGGACTTAGATGAGATTCTAGGTTCTGGACCTACGGGTAATTTGAGTTCTGGACCCTAGCTAAGTTCTGCACTTAGAAGAGGTTCTAGGTTCTGGACCTAAGGGTAATTTGGGTTCTGGACCCGAGCTAAGTTCTGGACTTAGAAGAGATTCTAGATTCTGGACCTAAGGAAAATTTGGGTTCTGGATTTAGAAAAGATTCTAGGTTCTAGACCTATGGGTAATTTAGGTTCTAGACCCGAGGTAAGTTCTGGATTTAGAAATGATTCTAGGTTCTGGACCTGAGCTAAGTTCTGGACTTAGAAATGATTTTAGGTTCTGGACCTAAGGAAAATTTTTGTTCTCGACCCTAGCTAATAATATTCTTTTTATTTCAAAAAGTTTGGCTAATTTTTATGCATATGTCTTGTCCTTGCCCCCTGCGTGTAAAAATATTTATACACACGCAAGCATTTAAATGATTAAAGTGAATAATTAAATTTAATGTTTATTTACTGTGTAGTCACTGTTCATGTACTATTTAACTTACTATTCATAAATAGAAATGAACAGTATTTTACTATTTTAAAAGTAATTTACTATTTTCATGTAAAACTTACTTTTGAATTTTGTTTTTTTTCTTGTTGTTTCTCTATATAAACCAACGAATTCCTTCATTTCATTCATAGCAAAATCTATAATTTCTATAATTCTCTCAAATTCTTTCAAATTTAGCACATAGTTTTCAAAAAAAATGCATGCTTTGAGGTTAGAAACTCATTCTAATGTTGAGTTATTAGAGTTTATTCAGCATCATGAAGATGGGAATATAGATCTACTAGCCGGGATGCCGCTTTATCGTAATTCCAACCAAAAGAGTGCGGGAATTATTTTTTTTCTTTCTTTTTTCTTTTCTTTTTTTTCATATTTTTATATTTTTTAGTTTCTTTTTTTTATTATTTTATTAATTATTATTATTATTATTTATTTTTGATTTTTTTTGTGTTTTTATATTATGCTCTTTTATTATTATTGTGTTTGCCTTTATTTTTTATTTATATTTTATATTATTATTCTTTAGAAAATTTAGGAAAAATAAATTAATTTAAGCAGATAGAATAATATGTACTTACCTGGTATTAACTTACCTAGCTCCGTGTTAGCGTGATCGTTGTGTTGTTCGGGTTGGAGGGTGTATCTACAAAGCCCGACAATGGTATGATGTAGTGCCATCTCGGGTAAGGCAGATTATCAGAGACTGCGGCTTTGAGAGCTTCATCTTACAATTTCCATTCGAGGAGTGTCAGATAGACCGAAGCGTAGTCCAGGCACTTGCAGAACGATGGTTGGACACAACTCATACTTTTCACTTGCCCATTGGAGAGATGACAATTGGTCCGGTCGATTTTACTGCTATAAGCGGCCTTCGATATGATGGTGTTTCGGTTCCTCTAACCAACGATACTTTCACATTTGAAGAAATTCAGCAATTAATTGGTATGGAACCATCATATAAGGGGCCTTTTAAGATAAAAATTGAACCGATTCATAGTTATTGGATAAACTACGAAGGACGGGTTCACAGGGAAACAGCCCAACAGTATGCTCAAGGATTTTTGTTATATTTTCTTGGGTCAACCATCTTAGGCAGCACTGAATCCTCTATCCACTTGTCAGTGTTGAAGGCCCTTTCTTATTTCAGAGCCGTACCCTCTTCTAGCTGGGGTGAAGGGGGTCTCTTCTGTCTTTACCATGGTCTTGATAAACTTTGCCGAAATAAAAAGTCTTTTTGTCGGCTTGATGGCGGTTGTCGAGGTACTCTTCTTCCATCAATATCATTTCCACTCTTTTCTTGCATGAATTTGATTTTTATTATTATTGTAGGCGTGGGCATACGAACACAATCTCATGAGGGTACCCAGTATTTCTCGAGATAGGGTATGGTATCCGAGATTAAATTTCTGGTTGTTCGATCGTGTGGACCTTCCCAACTCTCACGCCTAAGATAGTAAAGTTTACTGTTCATGAACAGTAAAACTTACTTTTGAATTTTGTTTTTTTTCTTGTTGTTTCTCTATATAAACCAACGAATTCCTTCATTTCATTCATAGCAAAATCTATAATTTCTATAATTCTCTCAAATTCTTTCAAATTTAGCACATAGTTTTCAAAAAAAATGCATGCTTTGAGGTTAGAAACTCATTCTAATGTTGAGTTATTAGAGTTTATTCAGCATCATGAAGATGGGAATATAGATCTACTAGCCGGGATGCCGCTTTATCGTAATTCCAACCAAAAGAGTGCGGGAATTATTTTTTTTCTTTCTTTTTTCTTTTCTTTTTTTTCATATTTTTATATTTTTTAGTTTCTTTTTTTATTATTTTATTAATTATTATTATTATTATTTATTTTTGATTTTTTTGTGTTTTTATATTATGCTCTTTTATTATTATTGTGTTTGCCTTTATTTTTTATTTATATTTTATATTATTATTCTTTAGAAAATTTAGGAAAAATAAATTAATTTAAGCAGATAGAATAATATGTACTTACCTGGTATTAACTTACCTAGCTCCGTGTTAGCGTGATCGTTGTGTTGTTCGGGTTGGAGGGTGTATCTACAAAGCCCGACAATGGTATGATGTAGTGCCATCTCGGGTAAGGCAGATTATCAGAGACTGCGGCTTTGAGAGCTTCATCTTACAATTTCCATTCGAGGAGTGTCAGATAGACCGAAGCGTAGTCCAGGCACTTGCAGAACGATGGTTGGACACAACTCATACTTTTCACTTGCCCATTGGAGAGATGACAATTGGTCCGGTCGATTTTACTGCTATAAGCGGCCTTCGATATGATGGTGTTTCGGTTCCTCTAACCAACGATACTTTCACATTTGAAGAAATTCATCAATTAATTGGTATGGAACCATCATATAAGGGGCCTTTTATGATAAAAATTGAACCGATTCATAGTTATTGGATGAACTACGAAGGACGGGTTCACAGGGAAACAGCCCAACAGTATGCTCAAGGATTTTTGTTATATTTTCTTGGGTCAACCATCTTAGGCAGCACTGAATCCTCTATCCACTTGTCAGTGTTGAAGGCCCTTTCTTATTTCAGAGCCGTACCCTCTTCTAGCTGGGGTGAAGGGGGTCTCTTCTGTCTTTACCATGGTCTTGATAAACTTTGCCGAAATAAAAAGTCTTTTTGTCGGCTTGATGGCGGTTGTCGAGGTACTCTTCTTCCATCAATATCATTTCCACTCTTTTCTTGCATGAATTTGATTTTTATTATTATTGTAGGCGTGGGCATACGAACACAATCTCATGAGGGTACCCAGTATTTCTCGAGATAGGGTCTGGTATCCGAGATTAAATTTCTGGTTGTTCGATCGTGTGGACCTTCCCAACTCTCACGCCTAAGATAGTAAAGTTTACTGTTCATGAACAGTAAAACTTACTTTTGAATTTTGTTTTTTTTCTTGTTGTTTCTCTATATAAACCAACGAATTCCTTCATTTCATTCATAGCAAAATCTATAATTTCTATAATTCTCTCAAATTCTTTCAAATTTAGCACATAGTTTTCAAAAAAAATGCATGCTTTGAGGTTAGAAACTCATTCTAATGTTGAGTTATTAGAGTTTATTCAGCATCATGAAGATGGGAATATAGATCTACTAGCCGGGATGCCGCTTTATCGTAATTCCAACCAAAAGAGTGCGGGAATTATTTTTTTTCTTTCTTTTTTCTTTTCTTTTTTTTCATATTTTTATATTTTTTAGTTTCTTTTTTTTATTATTTTATTAATTATTATTATTATTATTTATTTTTGATTTTTTTTGTGTTTTTATATTATGCTCTTTTATTATTATTGTGTTTGCCTTTATTTTTTATTTATATTTTATATTATTATTCTTTAGAAAATTTAGGAAAAATAAATTAATTTAAGCAGATAGAATAATATGTACTTACCTGGTATTAACTTACCTAGCTCCGTGTTAGCGTGATCGTTGTGTTGTTCGGGTTGGAGGGTGTATCTACAAAGCCCGACAATGGTATGATGTAGTGCCATCTCGGGTAAGGCAGATTATCAGAGACTGCGGCTTTGAGAGCTTCATCTTACAATTTCCATTCGAGGAGTGTCAGATAGACCGAAGCGTAGTCCAGGCACTTGCAGAACGATGGTTGGACACAACTCATACTTTTCACTTGCCCATTGGAGAGATGACAATTGGTCCGGTCGATTTTACTGCTATAAGCGGCCTTCGATATGATGGTGTTTCGGTTCCTCTAACCAACGATACTTTCACATTTGAAGAAATTCATCAATTAATTGGTATGGAACCATCATATAAGGGGCCTTTTAAGATAAAAATTGAACCGATTCATAGTTATTGGATGAACTACGAAGGACGGGTTCACAGGGAAACAGCCCAACAGTATGCTCAAGGATTTTTGTTATATTTTCTTGGGTCAACCATCTTAGGCAGCACTGAATCCTCTATCCACTTGTCAGTGTTGAAGGCCCTTTCTTATTTCAGAGCCGTACCCTCTTCTAGCTGGGGTGAAGGGGGTCTCTTCTGTCTTTACCATGGTCTTGATAAACTTTGCCGAAATAAAAAGTCTTTTTGTCGGCTTGATGGCGGTTGTCGAGGTACTCTTCTTCCATCAATATCATTTCCACTCTTTTCTTGCATGAATTTGATTTTTATTATTATTGTAGGCGTGGGCATACGAACACAATCTCATGAGGGTACCCAGTATTTCTCGAGATAGGGTCTGGTATCCGAGATTAAATTTCTGGTTGTTCGATCGTGTGGACCTTCCCAACTCTCACGCCTAAGATAGTAAAGTTTACTGTTCATGAACAGTAAAACTTACTTTTGAATTTTGTTTTTTTTCTTGTTGTTTCTCTATATAAACCAACGAATTCCTTCATTTCATTCATAGCAAAATCTATAATTTCTATAATTCTCTCAAATTCTTTCAAATTTAGCACATAGTTTTCAAAAAAAATGCATGCTTTGAGGTTAGAAACTCATTCTAATGTTGAGTTATTAGAGTTTATTCAGCATCATGAAGATGGGAATATAGATCTACTAGCCGGGATGCCGCTTTATCGTAATTCCAACCAAAAGAGTGCGGGAATTATTTTTTTTCTTTCTTTTTTCTTTTCTTTTTTTTCATATTTTTATATTTTTTAGTTTCTTTTTTTATTATTTTATTAATTATTATTATTATTATTTATTTTTGATTTTTTTTGTGTTTTTATATTATGCTCTTTTATTATTATTGTGTTTGCCTTTATTTTTTATTTATATTTTATATTATTATTCTTTAGAAAATTTAGGAAAAATAAATTAATTTAAGCAGATAGAATAATATGTACTTACCTGGTATTAACTTACCTAGCTCCGTGTTAGCGTGATCGTTGTGTTGTTCGGGTTGGAGGGTGTATCTACAAAGCCCGACAATGGTATGATGTAGTGCCATCTCGGGTAAGGCAGATTATCAGAGACTGCGGCTTTGAGAGCTTCATCTTACAATTTCCATTCGAGGAGTGTCAGATAGACCGAAGCGTAGTCCAGGCACTTGCAGAACGATGGTTGGACACAACTCATACTTTTCACTTGCCCATTGGAGAGATGACAATTGGTCCGGTTGATTTTACTGCTATAAGCGGCCTTCGATATGATGGTGTTTCGGTTCCTCTAACCAACGATACTTTCACATTTGAAGAAATTCAGCAATTAATTGGTATGGAACCATCATATAAGGGGCCTTTTAAGATAAAAATTGAACCGATTCATAGTTATTGGATGAACTACGAAGGACGGGTTCACAGGGAAACAGCCCAACAGTATGCTCAAGGATTTTTGTTATATTTTCTTGGGTCAACCATCTTAGGCAGCACTGAATCCTCTATCCACTTGTCAGTGTTGAAGGCCCTTTCTTATTTCAGAGCCGTACCCTCTTCTAGCTGGGGTGAAGGGGGTCTCTTCTGTCTTTACCATGGTCTTGATAAACTTTGCCGAAATAAAAAGTCTTTTTGTCGGCTTGATGGCGGTTGTCGAGGTACTCTTCTTCCATCAATATCATTTCCACTCTTTTCTTGCATGAATTTGATTTTTATTATTATTGTAGGCGTGGGCATAAGAACACAATCTCATGAGGGTACCCAGTATTTCTCGAGATAGGGTCTGGTATCCGAGATTAAATTTCTGGTTGTTCGATCGTGTGGACCTTCCCAACTCTCACGCCTAAGATAGTAAAGTTTACTGTTCATGAACAGTAAAACTTACTTTTGAATTTTGTTTTTTTTCTTGTTGTTTCTCTATATAAACCAACGAATTCCTTCATTTCATTCATAGCAAAATCTATAATTTCTATAATTCTCTCAAATTCTTTCAAATTTAGCACATAGTTTTCAAAAAAAATGCATGCTTTGAGGTTAGAAACTCATTCTAATGTTGAGTTATTAGAGTTTATTCAGCATCATGAAGATGGGAATATAGATCTACTAGCCGGGATGCCGCTTTATCGTAATTCCAACCAAAAGAGTGCGGGAATTATTTTTTTTCTTTCTTTTTTCTTTTCTTTTTTTTCATATTTTTATATTTTTTAGTTTCTTTTTTTATTATTTTATTAATTATTATTATTATTATTTATTTTTGATTTTTTTTGTGTTTTTATATTATGCTCTTTTATTATTATTGTGTTTGCCTTTATTTTTTATTTATATTTTATATTATTATTCTTTAGAAAATTTAGGAAAAATAAATTAATTTAAGCAGATAGAATAATATGTACTTACCTGGTATTAACTTACCTAGCTCCGTGTTAGCGTGATCGTTGTGTTGTTCGGGTTGGAGGGTGTATCTACAAAGCCCGACAATGGTATGATGTAGTGCCATCTCGGGTAAGGCAGATTATCAGAGACTGCGGCTTTGAGAGCTTCATCTTACAATTTCCATTCGAGGAGTGTCAGATAGACCGAAGCGTAGTCCAGGCACTTGCAGAACGATGGTTGGACACAACTCATACTTTTCACTTGCCCATTGGAGAGATGACAATTGGTCCGGTCGATTTTACTGCTATAAGCGGCCTTCGATATGATGGTGTTTCGGTTCCTCTAACCAACGATACTTTCACATTTGAAGAAATTCAGCAATTAATTGGTATGGAACCATCATATAAGGGGCCTTTTAAGATAAAAATTGAACCGATTCATAGTTATTGGATGAACTACGAAGGACGGGTTCACAGGGAAACAGCCCAACAGTATGCTCAAGGATTTTTGTTATATTTTCTTGGGTCAACCATCTTAGGCAGCACTGAATCCTCTATCCACTTGTCAGTGTTGAAGGCCCTTTCTTATTTCAGAGCCGTACCCTCTTCTAGCTGGGGTGAAGGGGGTCTCTTCTGTCTTTACCATGGTCTTGATAAACTTTGCCGAAATAAAAAGTCTTTTTGTCGGCTTGATGGCGGTTGTCGAGGTACTCTTCTTCCATCAATATCATTTCCACTCTTTTCTTGCATGAATTTGATTTTTATTATTATTGTAGGCGTGGGCATACGAACACAATCTCATGAGGGTACCCAGTATTTCTCGAGATAGGGTCTGGTATCCGAGATTAAATTTCTGGTTGTTCGATCGTGTGGACCTTCCCAACTCTCACGCCTAAGATAGTAAAGTTTACTGTTCATGAACAGTAAAACTTACTTTTGAATTTTGTTTTTTTTCTTGTTGTTTCTCTATATAAACCAACGAATTCCTTCATTTCATTCATAGCAAAATCTATAATTTCTATAATTCTCTCAAATTCTTTCAAATTTAGCACATAGTTTTCAAAAAAAATGCATGCTTTGAGGTTAGAAACTCATTCTAATGTTGAGTTATTAGAGTTTATTCAGCATCATGAAGATGGGAATATAGATCTACTAGCCGGGATGCCGCTTTATCGTAATTCCAACCAAAAGAGTGCGGGAATTATTTTTTTTCTTTCTTTTTTCTTTTCTTTTTTTTCATATTTTTATATTTTTTAGTTTCTTTTTTTATTATTTTATTAATTATTATTATTATTATTTATTTTTGATTTTTTTTGTGTTTTTATATTATGCTCTTTTATTATTATTGTGTTTGCCTTTATTTTTTATTTATATTTTATATTATTATTCTTTAGAAAATTTAGGAAAAATAAATTAATTTAAGCAGATAGAATAATATGTACTTACCTGGTATTAACTTACCTAGCTCCGTGTTAGCGTGATCGTTGTGTTGTTCGGGTTGGAGGGTGTATCTACAAAGCCCGACAATGGTATGATGTAGTGCCATCTCGGGTAAGGCAGATTATCAGAGACTGCGGCTTTGAGAGCTTCATCTTACAATTTCCATTCGAGGAGTGTCAGATAGACCGAAGCGTAGTCCAGGCACTTGCAGAACGATGGTTGGACACAACTCATACTTTTCACTTGCCCATTGGAGAGATGACAATTGGTCCGGTCGATTTTACTGCTATAAGCGGCCTTCGATATGATGGTGTTTCGGTTCCTCTAACCAACGATACTTTCACATTTGAAGAAATTCATCAATTAATTGGTATGGAACCATCATATAAGGGGCCTTTTAAGATAAAAATTGAACCGATTCATAGTTATTGGATGAACTACGAAGGACGGGTTCACAGGGAAACAGCCCAACAGTATGCTCAAGGATTTTTGTTATATTTTCTTGGGTCAACCATCTTAGGCAGCACTGAATCCTCTATCCACTTGTCAGTGTTGAAGGCCCTTTCTTATTTCAGAGCCGTACCCTCTTCTAGCTGGGGTGAAGGGGGTCTCTTCTGTCTTTACCATGGTCTTGATAAACTTTGCCGAAATAAAAAGTCTTTTTGTCGGCTTGATGGCGGTTGTCGAGGTACTCTTCTTCCATCAATATCATTTCCACTCTTTTCTTGCATGAATTTGATTTTTATTATTATTGTAGGCGTGGGCATACGAACACAATCTCATGAGGGTACCCAGTATTTCTCGAGATAGGGTCTGGTATCCGAGATTAAATTTCTGGTTGTTCGATCGTGTGGACCTTCCCAACTCTCACCATGTGCATACTCACTGCTTTGTGTTAAGCCGCTTAACTTGGGACCAGGTATATTAGCATTAGTATGCTTTAAATTTTATGTGAAAGTTTACTTACCTTATGTCATCTTGCAGGTGAATTTGGCCTGGTGGAACCCAGCAGAGTAGACAAACTGGTCTCCCTTCATGAAGGCTGCGCTATCTTTCCAACATTCTCACCAAGTCATTACCGGCCCAGTGTCTAGTGGCTGGTTTCTCGAAGAGAGAGTTTATGAGAGGTTTCTCGGTCCAGAATAGTGGAGGATTCTGATGCCTTGCCCGGAATATACATTAAATATTATATCAATGCTAGAGGATGCATGGTGGTCGGCTCGGTACGGTTATGGTATTGATGCATTTCTCTATCCGCCGAGTGCATCTTATGCCCATTTTATTCAAAGTAGGTTCTTGAACTTTGATGTATCTCCTGTTGGCGTATGGGAGATTCCCGAAGAAAATGAGGGTAGAGATGAAGAGGAACATCATGGAGATGCAGGAGAGTTTGTTCCACATCTCGGGGCTAGTACTTCTCAGGTAAAACTTTTACCATTTTTCCCTTGCAACTACTTCTTTCTTTTTTGATTCTTTAATGATTGTTGTAGGTTGTTGGCTCATTTGATCATGAGGCTGGACCTTCTTTTGTTGCCCCTTCGTTTGCTCATTCTAGCCCTCCAGATATGCCATCTCATCCGCAGGGCATTGATATGAATTACCTGGTGAGTTTCCTTATTTCATGGTAATTTATGCTATATGTATGCATGATTATGTATGCTCTTACCCTTTTCCTTTTTGGCTCACAGTGGATGCTTGAAGAACAAAATAGGAAACTTCAAGAAGAGTTGGCTGCAAGTCGTCAACAGGCTTCTCATTTTGAAAATTTATATCATCAATCCGAACAAAATTTTTGAGACTTTCGATTTCAAGGGATGAGGGATCCTGGCGCTTCTTCATCAAGAGGCCCCTAGACTGATGACCATGAGATCCTTTCGTCTGCTTCTGATGAGGACTGTGACAGATCGAAACTTCAAGGTAATAGGGATTTTGGTGCTCCCATTTCGGGTGATCCCAGGATGAGTAATTTGCCCCCTCCTCCAACAGGCGACGACTTTTTCAAGGCTTTATTTGATGACCTACCACCACCTTCTTAATAATGTATAACTTGTATCAATATTGTACAATAAGCATAATAATAAAAAATTTTAATTTCCATCTTTACTGTGACTATTTTTTTTTCTTTTTTTTTTACTTTTCATCATTACTGCATCACAATTATTAATCTTTCTTTTTTAAAATTCAATATTTATACAGTCACCATCATAAAAGCCAAATGCAACACGGTAGAATAAATTTGTCGCCAATTCCTTTCCTTACACGACATGGTTTCGTCCTTTTCCATCACCTTTACCTTATCAATTTTGAAAAAGTTTATTTCCTCTATATAAATCACCTTTCATGCCATATTTCATACAGAAGCCAAAATACTTTCCATTTCAATATAAAAACTCCTTTAACAATTTTGATTTTTCTTCATTCATCCACCATGACCGAACTTCATTTAAAGAAGATAAAAATTCTATTTAAGAATATGGATGCCTCACTAGAAGCAAATTTTATGGTCAAAACTTGATACTTTAAAGTGTTTTCAAAATGTTAAATTGGACCACTCCTTCTTACATTCCATGTCTTCCTTTTGGAATATGGATTCTAGGGCATTTAAAATTAATGGCTTTGAAATATGTCCCTTGATTGAAGAATTTGAGGCCATCCTTGGATATCCAAATAATCAACAAATGGTGTTACCCTCATTGGTTTCCAAAACTCAATAAAAGATGCAGATGTTATTTAAAATTCCAAAACCCGAAGTTCTTCGGTTGATGAGAGGTGAAAAAATTCTACTTGCTCCTTTGATTGATTTTTGTCTCTCATTTGGCTCCTACTAAGGCATGGGGATGCATGCTCTGTCTTTGCTTGCTTGGCCAATTCTTGCTTGTTTCTTCTGACAGTGATATTTATCCACGGGTATTGGATATTATGGACCAAATGGAAGGAGGCTTGTTGCCGGTACCTATGATCTTAGCTGAGACTTTAGTTGGGTTAGACCAGCTTAAATCTGGATTGACAAAGAGACTGACTGGGAGTCCGTTGCTGCTTCAGGTAAATACATAACCCTTTCAGGTTTTCAATTTATGTTTTCTTTTTCCTTCTTTTTATTGCTCTAATTTTTGCCTAGTCTGCCCATGTAGGTTTTCGGAACTAGCGAGCTGTCCTAATTTTTACCTAAGCTGCCCTTGCGGATTTTCAAATTAGCGAACCTCTTTTTTATTATATATATATTTTTATTGCTCTAATTTTTGCCTAGTCCACCCATGTGGGTTTTCAGAACTAGTGAGTTGTCTTAATTTTTTCCTAAGCTGCCCTTGCGAGTTTTCAACTTAGCAGACTTGTTTTTTTTTATTTAATTCTTTCTTCACAGATTTGGCTTCAAGAGTGTCTTTGTTTGCTTGATACTCCATCCATGGATTTTGCAGATATCTGCCATGTCATCATTCTACTAGGAACCTACTCCATCCTGCTTCTTCATATGCTGACTGGGTTGACTGAATCCACTCACACACTGAAGTCAATATCCGTTGGTTGGTACCTTGGTGGAAGATTTCTTGTATCACCATGCGGACATACCTAATGTATGTTCCCCTTGCTGCTCTTCATCAAGGTACATGCTATGATCCTCGCCGAGTTGGTCGTCAGTATGGAGCTGAGCCTCGCGATTCTGACTTTACTTCCGATTAAAGCAATAAAAGATGCTTCTCTTCCATTTAAAATTTGTCATCACCTTTTGCTATTGTGTTTATTTATTTCATCCATATCTAGTCAAATACTTATAACAGTGCACATAGAACAATTTTAACATTAATTCTATTTTATTAAATTAAGGAACAACCAAACATAAAGCCAGCATACACAAGATAACTCATATTGCCAACTATCCCTTTCGGGTTTTCTAATTGATGATTTTTTCTCTTTTAGACCTAATTGTAGCCTAGCCTGCCCTTTCGGGTTTTCGGAACTAGCGGACCGCTCTAACTTTTTCCCAGGTCACCCTTTTAGGGTTTTCAACCTAGCTAGCTTTCTCTCTTCTTCTTTTTTTTTTACATATATAAAACCTCTTCAACCTGTCAATGTTTACTGGCTCACTAAATTCATTCCCGTCCATGTCTGATAACTTCACTGCACCTTTTTTCATGACTCATTTCATGACATATGGCCCCTCCCAGCTAGGCCTGAACTTCCTTCTTGGATCAGATATATTAGGCTTACATTGCTTCAACACCAAATCCCTGACTCTGAGTTTTCTGATTTTAACCCATCTATTGTAGGCCCGAGCTATCTTCTTTTAATATAATTGGTAATGATACAGTGCTTTTAACCTTCTCTCTTCTAGTAAAGCTAACTGTGTGTATCTGCTAGCTACCCTTTCTGTTTCAGGCAGTTCTACTTCCAAGACTACACTCAGTGACTTGATCTCAATTTCAATTGGCAATACTGCTTCCATCCCATAAACCAAAGAGAACGGTGTCATTCTAGTAGGTGTTCGCACACTTGTCCTATATCCCCATAAAGCAAAGGGAAGCATCTCTGACCAATCCCTGTAAGTCTTGGTCATCTTGGATAGAATTTGCTTAATTGTCTTATTTTTTACTTCTACTGTACCATTAGCCTTTAGTCTATAAGGAGAGGATATATGATGATGGATTCAGTACTTTGAGAATAAATTCTTAACTGCTCCTTGAAACTATACCCCATTGTCTGATATCACACTGTGCGGGACCTCGTATCTGCATATGAGGTTCTTTTCAATAAATCTAGCCATCTGGCTTGCACCCAATTTGTTGAAGGATTCGGTTTCGACCCATTTTGAAAAATAATCTACTGCTACTACAAAGAAATGGTGACCGTTTAAGGCTGTCGGATGTATCACTCCTATAATGTCGATATCCCAAGTGGCAAATGGCCAGGGTGAAGACATAGAATGCAATTCTTTGGGAAGCATGTGATTCAAGTTACCATACATCTGACATTGTTGGCACTTCTTTGCAAACTCAATACAATCTTTCTCCATGGTTAACCAGTAGTAACCTTACCGAATAATCTTCTTAACTAGAGCCAAACCACTCATGTGCGGACCGCAACTTCCCGCATGTATTTTTGACATGATACGCTCCACTTCAGGCTTTCTTAAAAATCTCAAATGCACCCCATCAGGCCATCTTCGATATAACTCCCCATGGAATGTGATGTATTGCAATGACCACCACCTTATGGCTCTTCTTTCTTTCTTTGTTGCCCCCAGCGAGTATTCTCTTTCCTCCAAAAATCGCCTTATAGTATCATACCATGCATCATGGTCTGTATTCATTTCCATGATTGTTTCATATCATAGCAAGGAGTTGATGAACTGGTCAAAATCAAAGACTTAAGAAATAAACTGACAGGAATTTCCCATACCGAAGCCAATGTGTCTAGGGCATCAGCCATCTGATTTTCTTCTCTTGATAGGTGTATAAACCTACACTCCTTAAAGTTCTTCTTCATCATGGTCAGGTAATGGTGGTATGGCTTTAATTTTTCCTCTTTCAACTCCCACTCTCCATTTACTTGGGATACTACTAGTAATGAATCACCATAAACTTCCACCTTATCCACCTTCATAATCATTAGGGTTTCCAAACCGAAAATACAAGCTTCGTACTCCACTATATTATTGGTTGCCCTAAATTTTAACTTTTTGGCTAAAGGGATAAGTTTCCCTTTGGGTGATTCTAGTATAACTCCCAAACCTACTCCTTTCCTGTTTACTGCTCCATCAAAATACATTTTCCACCCTTGTACTTCAATTGATTTTAAATGTTCATCCGAAAATTCTAAGATTACCTCTTCGCTTTCTAGTAATGGTTGCTGGGCTAGGAATTCTGCCACCGCTCTACCTTTGATTGTTTTCCTGGTTACATACTCAATCTCAAATTCTTCTAATATTATCAACCATCGGCCATATTTCCCAATTAAAGAGGGAATTCTAGATATCACGATTTCTCCCTTAATCATTTGAGCACACCACATTTCAACATTTTTCCATAACCTTATTAGTCAACCATTTTACCATTCATGACTCACATTAAGCAAAGACAAGCATGGGCCCAAAACACACTAATATACCATTCAATTTTCAGAGTTAATGCTTTGGTTTTGTTATCACATTTATCCATATCATCAACCCAACTAGGCTTCAAGGATTAGGTTCAACCAAGCTTCAAGGGGAGCAAAGCATGCTAAGCATCAACCCAACTTGGCTTCAAGAACCAACCCAACCTAGCTTCAAGGGTGGTAACATCTCAATTAGGCTTCAAGGATTCAATCCAACCTAACTTCAAGAGATTGTTACACTTATTAGGCATGCCACCAACAACAAACTCTGAAAATGGAATAGCAAATTAGCCACACAATTCATTTATTATTCAATTATCATTTCCATTCTCAATTCTTATCATCATTTAGGCAAACATGCCTTATTCCTTTCAATTGAATCATCATAGCCAACCACAATGGCTTTACAACTCAATTCACAATATATCACTCTTCATTATTCAAATACACATGTATAACAACAATTATATTTGACATCAATAAAGTCAACATGGCATTGAACATTCTTTAAGCAAACATACCTCAATCATATCATTTCCATTGTTATAACTCATAACATTAATTCCATATTAAGGTAAATCATCATCAATAATCACATTATATTCCACATAGCATCATTCATAATATCAACATCTCATTCCACATTATACACAACATATCATTATTCATAATATCAACATCTCATTCCACATTATACGCAACATATCATCAATATGAGCAAATGTAGATTAAATCCCAACATTATATGATTGTGTGCAATTATGTACTTTGTACTTACCTCAATCACAAGTCACACAACTCTAAACACCTTCCTTCTTGCAAAGTTCTTCACTTCCCAAATTAGGGCAAATCACCTTCTATCAAACTCTAATCCAAAGAATGATACAATCCATCAATTCCAATACCATTTAATCACTTAATAACTTCATCTTAAACCTTAAATCACAAAATTACACTTCAACATCATGCATTATAAACCATGGTCGTGGCCACCATAACCACCACGGGCGTGGGGTACAAAACACTTCTGCCACTCAAGCTTCCATCCTCCACGGCCATGGCACCAAAAGCCTACCAATGGCCACGGCCATGGCCAATCAAGGCCATGGGCGTGGCATCAAGAAGGCTACTGCCCTCGGCCAAAATCCCATTTCCAAGTCCAAAATTCCAACAAACACCAACCACAAGAAGATCTTTGAAAATAATGAAGCAAACACAAGGAAAACATCATGTAACACTTCAAAACTCTAAAACAAAATCAACTCCAACACTTCCAACAACAACACCTCTTAAACTTCTTCACTTAAAATCAAAAACAACATTTAAAAACTCATTACAAACACATATAATCATCATCTCAACAAACCAAAATTCATTTCCAACTTCACTTCAAAAGAACAAAAGAAAATCAAGAGAAAGGACTTACCAAAGTTGATGAATTTCACAAATCTTCCACTTAATTCCTTGAATCTCCTTTCAAATTGAGTTTAGAACTTCAAGCCCTCTCTAGCTCTTTCTCTTCTTCAATGGCCGGCACACTCACATGAGAAAAGACAAGAAAATAAACTCAAGTCAACCACTTCTTCTTCTTTTAATCTCCACCATGCAATTCCTACAAGGAAAATTACCAAAACACCCTTAACCATTTGTTCTAGCCTTTGTCCCTTGCATGCCCATATATGTAATTACACATATCCCATAAAAATATCTCTCTTCCATTGACCTTGCATTTGACCAACTTATATGTTATATATATTAACATATAAACAACATATACACTTTTCTCTAAACCCTATTTTCTTTCCCAAAACACATATACATAACCATTCTCTTCTCAAATTCTTTTCTTCTCACATAACATATACATTCAATCCAATTTAAAACAACAACAACAACAACAACAACATAGTCAAAACTTCTAGGGCATACATGAGGATATTACAATTCTCCCCCTCTAAAAAGAAATTTCGTCCTCGAAATTACCTGGTATTAACTCTGAAACAACTGAGGATATTGATCTCGCATGGTTTGCTCACTTTCCCAAGTTGCTTCTTCTTGTCCATGATTCTTCCACAAAATCTTCACAAGTGGCACTTGTTTGTTTCTTAACTCTTTCACATCACGTGCCAAGATAGCAACTGGTTCCTCCTCAAATGTCAAATCTGAGCTCACTTCGATAGACTCAATTGGCAACACGTGAGATGGATCCAATCTGTATCTTCTCAACATAGAAACATGAAATACATTATGAATATGATCCAACTCAGGTGGCAAAGCGAGTCGATAAGCAACTGGCCCAATCCTTTCTAGAACTTCATACGGTCCAATGAAACGAGGACTTAATTTCCCTTTTCGACCGAACCTCAAGATTTTCTTCCAAGGAGATACTTTCAAAAATACCTTATCTCCAATATCAAACTCTATGTCTCTCCTTTTCAGATCTGCATAAGACTTCTGTCGGTCTGAAGCTGCTTTTAACCTGCCTCGAATCAACTTTACTTTTTCTTCAGTTTCTTGAATCAAATCAGGACCAACCAACTTATTATCTCCAAGCTCATTCCAACAAAGAGGTGTCCTACACCGTCTGCCATACAATGCTTCAAACGGTGCCATACCAATGCTGGATTGGTGACTGTTGTTGTAAGCAAACTCCACAAGAGGTAAGAATCTATCCCAACTTCCAGAGAAATCGATGACACAGTTTCTCAACATATCTTCAAGAATCTGTATCACCCTCTCTGATTGTCCATCTGTCTGTGGATGAAAAGCAGTGCTGAAGTGCAGTCGAGAACCCAAAGCACTATGCAAACTCTTCCAAAATCTTGAAGTAAACCTGGGATCTCGATCAGACACTAAAGAAGTTGGAACACCATGCAGTTTCACAATCTCATGGATATACAGCTCAGCCAACCTCTCCAAAGAGTAATCCATCCGCACCGGAAGGAAATGAGCTGTCTTAGTCAATCTATCCACAATCACCCATATGGCATCATGTTTCCTTTGTGTCAATGGAAATCCAGACACAAAGTCCATTGTCACTCTTTCCCACTTCCATTCAGGCACTGACAATGGTTGAAGCAACCCAGTTGGAACTTGATGCTCTGCTTTTACCTTCTGACATGTGAGACATTTTGGATTGGGAACCGATTATAGTTTTGTGTCTTGTTTATTATGATAATTATTGTTTTATTTAGGTATTTTGTTAGTTTTAATCGGTTTGTTTGGTGTTTTCATTAATTTTGGTAGTTTTAGTTTATTTCAATGTTTAGGTCGTTTTTGATGTATTCTTTAGTATTGTGTTTATGTTGTGTTGGTTATTGTCTATTGATTTCTTGTTTAGATTTGTTTTGAGTTTTGTGTTAGGTTAAAAAGGCAAGGAAGCAAATTTGAAGGAGAAAGTGGCAGTGGCTGACACAGGCAGAGGACACGGCCAAGTCACTGGCCGTGTCCCATACCAAGATTAAATTGAAGAACAAGTCCCAGTAGCAGACACAAGCAAGGGACACGGCCAAGTCATCTGGCCGTGTCCCTCCAAAAAGACCCAACACGGCCAAGTCAAGCTTCACTTGGCCGTGTCTCTTCACTTGGCCGTGTCTCACTTGGTTCCACAGGAAAGAGATCAAAATTGCACAGAAGCGAACACAGGCAAGGGACACGGCCAAGTCATCTGGCCGTGCCCCTCAAACATAGTCCAACACGGCCAAGTCAGGCTTCATCTGGCCGTGTCACTCAACCAAAGAAGAAAAGAAGGAAAAGGCAAGCAGTAGGTGACACATGCAAGGGACACTGCCAAGTCATCTAGCCGTGTCCCTCCAAAAGCCACTCACACGGCCAAGTCACATCTAACTTGGCCGTGTCCCTCATGAAGAAAACACGCAGCGGATTTTTAAAGCGATGTTTCATATAAAAGGAAGGGGAGAGCTTAGGGTTAGGAATGTTGCGATTTGGAGAACAAAGTTGGAGCCGTCAGAGATAGTTTTAGGGTTTTATCATTTGTTTTCTTGGATTTCAACTACATTTTGGATTAAAACTAGCTATATTAGATTGTTCATTCCATTGTTATATCCTTCTTGCAAGATTCGAACAAGAGATTATTCAGAAGCTTCAAGGAGTTGTAACTTGGTTTTGTTCTTAAACTTATTCTCTTTATTTTTTTGAATGGATATTATCATGTCTATTTCAATTTCTTTGAACATTAATGAGATGAATATGTTTAATTACATTATGAACTAATTTATTTATTTTTAACCAATTCATACAATCATAGCACGGCCAAGTCAAGCTTCACTTGGCCGTGTCTCACTTGGTTCCACAGGAAAGAGATCAAAATTGCACAGAAGCGAACACAAGCAAGGGACACGGCCAAGTCATCTGGTCGTGTCCCTCAAACATAGTCCAACACGGCCAAGTTAGGCTTCATCTGGCCGTGTCATTCAACCAAAGAAGAAAAGAAGGAAAAGGCAAGCAGTAGGTGACACATGCAAGGGACACGGCCAAGTCATCTGGCCGTGTCCCTCCAAAAGCCACTCACACGGCCAAGTCACATCTGACTTGGCCGTGTCCCTCATGAAGAAAACACGCAGCGGATTTTTAAAGCGACGTTTCATATAAAAGGAAGGGGAGAGCTTAGGGTTAGGACTGTTGCGATTTGGAGAGCAAAGTTGGAGACGTCAGAGATAGTTTTAGGGTTTTATCATTTGTTTTCTTGGATTTCAACTACATTTTGGATTAAAACTAGCTAGATTAGATTGTTCATTCCATTGTTATATCCTTCTTGCAAGATTCGAACAAGAGATTATTCAGAAGCTTCAAGGAGTTGTAACTTGGTTTTTGTTCTTGAACTTATTCTCTTTATTTTTATTGAATGGATATTATCATGTCTATTTCGATTTCTTTGAACATTAATGAGATGAATATGTTTAATTGCATTATGATCTAATTTGATCTAGTATAGGGTTTGTATGGATCTGCTATGATTGTATGAATTGGTTATTCTCTTAGCTAATAATTTCTCTAGCCTTTATTGAATGAAATATTGTTAACATATAATTGATTGGCCACCAATTGTGTGTTCTATGTATTAGATGATGGATTGAGAGATGAAATCTAATGCTGGAACAATTCAATTAAGGACTTTGGTGAATTAGAGATATAACCTATTAAAAAGATTGTTTCAATTATAACAAGATTAGTTGTAAGAGGTTTGAATGCGAGAGCTTATTTCCTTGACTCAATTAATTAAGTTGTTTGAGATTTAATCTTAGAAATTAAATTAGTTAAGAGAAATAACCGTTCATACATATGAGTAGTAGAGAAGTGCAAACCCTAGACCCTTTAATCAAGTGAATCAAAACATCAGCTTTAATTTACTTTTATCGTTTTAAACTTCAATTAAACCTTTTCATTACTTAGCAATTTAAATTTCTTTAATTACTTGTTACTTTTAATTTGATAATCAATTACCCACTTTATCTTCCTTGAGAGAACGACCTTGGGGTGATCACCTTTGCTACAAGTATCAATTTTAGGTATTTATATATTTATTGGGAGATTGGAGTTTAGAGTCTTTATGTGGAATTTGAAAAAAAAAAATTTAAGTGATGAGATTAAAGTGATTAAATGGAAGAATCAAGATGTATAAAGTTTAATAAGGTTGGAGTAGAGTTTCGGTTGAAAAGAAATGGAGGATAACTTACTATTTTAAATTTCTAAGGTTTATGTTGTATCTTGAATTTATTGAAGGAGAAATAAAGAATTAAGAAAGGAGAAGAAGGAAAAGCTAAGAGGAATTAAAGAAATAAGGTTTGGTACTTTACCTTTCAATAATAAATTTTGGATTGGTGCTTTACCATAAAAGAAGTTCTATTTTTCTTACAAACCTTGATTTATGGAAGTTTTAATGTTGATGCTTAAATATATTGATTGAGTTTAAATTAAATATTTGAGTTATGTTCTTGATTTCTTATGGCATTTGGGTTGTTTAAATTTAGTTGAAACCAAATGTTTTGAGAAAATTTGGCAAGTTGATTTGGTAAGTTGTTTTGGACTTTAATTAGTTTGTTTTGAGTTAAACATGCAAAAGTTGTCAAAGGGAAGCGTTTGAATCTTCACTTTACCATTAAAGAAGCCTTCATATTGATTTGCAAAAGAAAAATAAACTATCCTATGTAATTCATGGATTTGGGCCGAAATGGTCTAAAAATGATAGCTTTCTAAACCTTTTTTGTGGCAACTGTTTGAGGTAGTAAATGAATGAATTTTTCAACGAATTTCACATGCAATTAGTCAACATATGGAATAAGCTTTCTGTAAAATTTCAGCCAAAAATAAGATCATTTACATGGTCAAATACATGACTGAAGTGGACTGAAATTTTGACGAAAACCCAGATTTTACTATTCATTTGGTCATGCCATTTTGCGTTGCCGATTTTTCATGCCGCGACACTATTCATTTGGTCAATTTGTGATCTTTTGAGGAATGCTTTGAAATGTTTAATATGTTTATTATGGATATTATATATGCGAAAAAGGGGAATGGTTTGACTAAAGAATGTGTTGCACGGCATAAATGGCAAAGTGTGATGGGAATTTAAAATGATTTCTTGAATCATTCTAAAATGAAGTTTGAGACTTAAATTGAATCATTTTAATCTTTATGCTCTACTGGATAGTGGGAGTGGTAGATAAGGGTATGGTGCACTATACTAACGCATGCAGTACTGCTCATTATTGTGATATGATATTTTATTCAGTGGTGAGGCTACTGAAGCCAATGGGGAGGCCCATTGGTTATAACCAGGATGGGGAGGCCCATTCCTGTGATCTGATATCGGTGGTGAGGGCCACCTATGTTACAGTGGGGAGGCCCACTGCCTTATCACTATGGTTCCCTATATACCAGTAGATCCTGAGTCAAAGACATTATTTTTCGTTAAACTATACAATGCCAATGAGTTTGAATTATGATTTTACATTATTGAAAGCATATCACACTGAATGTACAATAATTTCTATTGGTTTAAGGTTGGTTAAATTATGATTTAATTATTTCCTTTTATTTCAAATACTTTCATATGTTACTTTTATTTTTTATTGGTAAAGTACCCACTGAGCGACAACGCTCAGCGAGTTGAGTTTTCTTGACTCGTAGGTTTGGAGCAGTAGATTTCGGTGATTAGCATCGAGCAGCACAACACAGCGCAGCACCTCAGAGTAGCCTTTAGTTTCCATTATGAGTTAACTATTTGTGGCATGTATATGTATATATAAGTTTGAGAATCAGTATGTGATATTGTACGTTATTAGTATGTAATAATAATAAACCATTACTTTATGTTGTATTAGAAGTGTGAACTCTTCTTGCAGGTTTGTAGTTGAGGGTATAAGGTGGATTCATTGGGAGTGCATTAAATTTGATGGTATTCACATTGATATGTGTAAAGTATTTTCAAAAATCAGAAAAAAAAAAAGTTTTGTCGACACTTGGGATCCAAATTTCTAGGCGAAACTATGGCAAAATTTCTATAAAAATCAGAACCAAAATTTGACTAAGTAAATTGGTAGCAACGTTAGGATAGTATGGCACCTCTACTCGGCTTACACATGTAGGTTGGGAAGGGGTGTTACAATTAGTGGTATCAAAGCTCCGGTTTAGCCGTTTCTGGGTAATCCAACATAGGAGGATGTACGTTTTATGTCGGGAGTGGCCATTACCGACGTAAAATGAGATATCCTATAGTAAATAGGAAATAAAAAGTAGGCATCATTCAGGAAGGAAATATAGGAAAAATAAATAAGGGAATGTTTGCATATATTTGATTAAGTGTTTTGTCTTTATATACATGCCACATAGGGTTTAATAGTAATGCTAAGCTGTGCTGCTTTTGACTGTGAGTTATGTGTTAGAATATAGATGTCGCGAGAGTCCTCTCAAAGAGCCGTAGAGGAGGAAGTTTAATCTCGAGCATCACATATTGTAGAGACGCATGTATCTGAAACACCGGAGGCTGAGCAACCCTCACTGGGAGCTCCTCTTCCGAATGAGATGTTGCAACAGATGGCTGCAGCGCTGCGACAGATAGCGGGCGTTGCCCCGGCACCACCACCAACGCCAGCCACCATACCAGTACCTGCTGTAGGAGGGGAAAGGAAACCCCCGATCAAAAAGATAAGAAAGTACGGGGGGAAGGAGTTTAGGGCCTGAAGGAACGATGATTCTTCTACATCCGAGTATTGGCTGGAAGGAACGGTAAGAGCCTTAGATGAGTTACAGTGTACTCCAGAGGAGCGAGTGGTATGTGCTACTTCCTTATTAGTGGAAGAAGCGTATGTCTGGTGGGACACAGTTCAACAACGAGTTCCATCGGAACATAGGACATGGGATTTCTTTGTGAATGAGTTCAAGAGGAAGTTTATATCGGAGGCATACCTAGATGCCAAGAAAAAGGAGTTTCTACACTTAAAGCAAGGTCGACTGACCGTTGCTGAATATGAGAGGGAATTTACTAGGCTGAGTAGGTATGCCAAGAAGACAATTGAAGACGAACATGATAGGTGTAAACAATTCCAGGATGGTTTGAATAATGAGATTAGGATGCAGTTAATTGCTGCTAATGTCAAGGAATTTTCTGAGTTGGTCACTAGGGCTCTGGAAGTAGAGCAATGCCGGATGGATGAGCGAGATAGTAGACAGAGAGTAAGTCAAAGGAGAGACACCCAGGGCTACTCGAGAAATTTCCAGTCATCGAGGAAGCGCTTCAGAGGAGGCAGTTCCACAGAAGGTAACCAACGTAGAACTTTTGGTCAGGGATCGGTTTATGATAGTTCGAGCCAGGTCACCTCTGTAGCTAGCACTGGCCGATCTGGAAGAGGACAAGGAAGAGGTTTTGGAAGAGGATTGGAGCATGGTAGAAGTGATTTTGTTCAGACAGGAAGCACTGGAGGAGGTGAGAATGCCAACCCACGTTGTGATCAGTGCGGATGTCGACATACAGGGGAATGTTGGGGAAGAACATATGCGTGCTATATATGTGGATCTTTAGACCACTTTTTGCGGGAGTGCCCCCAACGAGTACAGAACCTGCCTAGGCAGACAGAAGGGTCGTAGGCAGCAGCTGGTAGAGGTCGAGGCAGAGGTCGAGGAGGAAATCCATCACGGGCACAGTCAGAGACGGTGGATAGACCCGAGCCAAGAGCCCCTACGAGGATGTATGCAATGAGGGCGCGTGAGGAAGAAGAGGCTCCGAATGTCATAACAGGTCAGCTAGTTATGTTTGGAATGCCAATTTATGCTTTAATAAACCCAGGTTCTTCACATTCATATATATATGCATGAAAAATGAAAAATTAAAGGATTTAGATGTAGAACTTGAAACAGATGGAGTGTTAGTTATAAATCCTTTGGGTAGTGAGATGGTTACCAGGAAGGTAATAAAGGATTGTCAAATAGAAGTACACGGACACACTTTCTTAGGTGATCTGTTTGAGTTGCCATTCCAGGAATTTGATGCAATACTTGGAATGGAGGAGCTGACCAAACATAAGGCATTAGTGGACTGCGAAAAAAAAATGGATCCCTAAGACTATGTGTAGATTATCGGCAGTTAAATAAGCTGACGATTAAGAATAAATACCCGCTACCCCGGATAGACGATTTATTTGATCAATTGAAAGGTGTGGAAATTTCCTCAAAGATTGATCTGCGATCCGGCTATCATCAACTGAAGATTAAAGATGATGATATACCGAAGACTACATTCAGAACCCGATATAGACATTATGAGTTTATCGTAATGCCTTTTGCGCTCACGAATGCACCTGCGGTATTCATGGATTTGATGAATCGAATTTTCCATCCTTATTTGGACCAGTTTGCCGTGGTATTCATCGATGACAGACTGGTTTACTCCAAGAATGCAGAGAATCATGACCGGCACTTGAAAATCGTGTTACAAACATTGAGGGAGAAGCAGTTATACGCCAAATTCAGCAAGTGTGAATTTTAGAAAAGAAGAAGTGGCCTTTTTAGGACATATTGTATTGGCGGAAGGAATAAGAGTTGATTCTAAGAAGGTAGAAGCAGTATTGGAATGGAAGCCACCCAAGACAGTAACGGAAGTTCGTAGTTTTCTTGGGGTTAGCAGGATATTACCAAAGATTCGTCAAACGATTTTTCATGATCGCCGCACCTATGACCAAACTACTACAGAAGAATGTCAAATTCCAGTGGACCAACGCTTGCCAACATAGCTTTGAAAGGCTGAAGTAAAAACTTACTGAAGCGCCCATTCTTACACAACCCGAATCAGGAAAAGATTTTGTGATTTATAGCGATGCATCCCACATCGGGTTAGGTTGCGTATTAATGCAGGAGGGCAAAGTTATTACGTATGTCTCTCGACAGCTCAAGCCACATGAAAAGAATTATCCCACGCATGACTTAGAACTAGCAGCGATTATTTTGACTTTCAAGAAGTGGAGACACTACTTATACGGGGAAAAGTGTTATGATTTAAACAGAAAGGCAAGCTAAGCCTTAGATTCATTGGACCATATGAGATCATCAAACGGGTAGGTCCGGTAACATACCAATTGGCGTTACCAATTTCTTTTTTGCTGGTATCAGAGCCATCTTCTTTTAGGGGTGGTAGTAGATAGATATAGAACTGTTTACATAGTTAAATTTTTGACTTTTAGATCTAGAAGTGGACTTAGTGTTGTCTAGGTATTGGATATGCAGTAAGACCCGTGTTAGCCGATGGACAGGCATTTAGGGCAGTAAGTCAGTGGTCGCTACCAAAACCAACATTAATAAACTTTAAAAATCTATTTTTCAAAAATTTAAAAATGGAACCATTTCTATGTAAATCTGCTAGTACAACTAAATCAGACAGTTCTGAGTCATCAGAAGTTAAAAGGATAGTTAACAGAAATGAAGTAATTTTAGAAGATTTTAATAAAGCAATTGATAATTGGGTTATACCAAAAATAGATAAAGAACAGATTTACAAAATACCAAAATTAAACATATTTAAAAATGATTATATAATTAAAGCTGAAGAAAGGGATGTACAGTTAAGTAAACCCTTTGAGAAAATAACTTTACTTTCTGCAGAATCAATAAAGCATCATAAAAATAAAAAATACAAGTATATACACAGGACTAGTACAAATAGGTATAAAACCGTTAACTAGAGAAGGATTAAATACTAGTATTCTGGCTGTGGTCAGAGATGCTAGGTTTGTAAATTTTAATGACTCACTTTTAGGAACTATAGAAACCAGTCTGAGTAGTGGTCCAATCTCATTTGACTGCTTCCCAGACATAACAATTTCATTAAATGATCCAAATATATTAAAAAGTGTAGTTTTAAAAATTAAAACATATAATTATAAAATGCTTGAAGGATCCATTCCTGTAGCATTAATGTATAAAATAAATTATAAAGCTATGGTACCTGCTTTTGCTACAAAATATATAATGCAACCTAAATTAGGAGAAACTAAATTTTTACAGACAGATTTAAGTTAAGCTAATACAGTAATTCCTAAGACTATTCAGTGGAAAGATATTAGTCTCCCTGATGAATGGGTTTTAGAGGATGCTGTTCCTCTTCCTGAACCAAAAACTGTAGTTAAACCTAATATAGACTCAGTAAAATTGAACAGTATGAAGACGGTAAAGTAAAATTAAAATTCAATAGACATAGTATAAGCAGTAGGTATTCAGACTCTTCCTCCTCTGTTTCAACAGTAGATATAGGTAGAGCCTCACAGTTACCTTCTGTAATATATGCTTCATATAAAGAAAATGAACCTAAACCTGTATTGTAAACAGTAGTAAAGCCAAGGTATTCTACATCAGATATACCTGAATCTAGTAATAAACTAAAAAGTGTAGATTATAGTACAACAGTACCACACTTATATTATAATCCAACAGGAACAATGAACCCTTTGGAACCAAACCCTAATTATAATCAATCTCAAAATATAGAACACTCACCTTCTCCACCTATGTCACCTACAGCTTCCTTCATGACAGGAAATGTAGAAAGCATAGATAGAGAATTAAATGTAATTAATAAAGAATTTGTTTTTAATTATGATAAATTGGATAAAGAGATAACAGCAATTAAAAATAAAGATAAACTAGAAAATGTAATAAAAAAGGTAAAAGATTTTGAATCAGTTAAAGAAGAATATATTGACTTTATAAAACACTATGAAGTTAATATGAAATTCTTTGATTGGTTTAAAAGAATTTATAGAGGAAAACTTAATGCAGAAAAATTAATAAATCCAGTAACTATTAGAAATAAAAATACAGAATGGAAAGAAAAAGATAAAATTATACAGAGTGAACATCCACCTAAAACATCAAGTGTATTTTTACATGGAGATAAAGAAATAAATATAACACCATTTAAAATAATAACTGAAGATGACCCTAATAGAAAATTATTAGAACAAAACAATTTTAGTAATGCACATCTAATAAGTATGGGACAACAGTTAAGCAGAATAGAAGATACTATTAAAGAAAGTAAAATAGTAAAAATTGAAAAAGATATTAAAGATAAAAAAACTTAAATCTCATGTTTTTAAACCTTTCGAAGTTTCTAAAATAGGACAAAAGGAAGTCAAATCTAAGGATTCTGACTTTGTTAAAGCAATTAAAGAACAATTAAGTAAAATTGACTCTTCTTCTGGGTCAAAACAGGTTGTTCAGGAAACACCTCAATCTAAAGCCTCTAAAACTATTAGTATAGTTACCCAAGATCCAGAATCAGAATCAGTTGAGGAATCTCAACCTGAGTCTGAAGATATTGAAACCTTTAGTAAAGCCCTAGAGCCACAAATAAATCGTATAACATATAATCAATCTATAGTACATAGAATGTCTGCCCCAGACTTAGGTATAACAGATAGACCAAATATCCTATCACAATATAAATATAATGCCTCTTCTGTTTATGAATGGAACATTGATAGCCTATGATAATACAATATTCTGAGTCTTCTTCAACAGATGACAATGGCTGTCAACGCCTATAGAACCCAAACAGGAACTTCAGATAGAACTATAGCTGAACTCCTTATAGCTGGCTTTACAGGACAACTTAAAGGTTGGTGGGATAATTATCTCACTGATGAACAACATTTAGAAATTTTAAATGCCGTAAAAACTTATGAAGATGGAATACCTATATTAGATGAACTTGGTGATACTATTCAAGATGTTGTGGCAACACTAATCTTGACTATATCACTTCACTTTATAGGTGATCCTACACATTTAAAAGATAAAAATGTTGAATTACTGAGTAATCTTAGGTGTAAGAAACTTAGTGATTTTCAGTTTTATAAAACAACTTTCCTAACTAGGATAATGCTTAGAGAAGATTCTAACCAGGCTTTCTGGAAAGAAAAATTCTTAGCAGGATTACCTTTCTTCTTAGGAGAAAAGGTTAGGAATCATATAAAACAGGAATTTGGAAATCCTATTCCTTATGACCTATTGACCTATGGACAACTATTTAGTATAGTTCAAAAAAGAAGGATTAAAGCTTTGTCAAGACATAAAACTTCAAAAATCATTAAAATATGAAATGAGAAAACTAAACAAGAATTAGGTTCTTTCTGTAAACAATTTGATTATAGTATAACACAAAAACATAAAGATTGTAATGGACAATGTTCTACTACAAGAAAATATAAAAAACCTTATAAAAAATATCACAAAAAGAGTTATAAGAAAAAACTTGATAAAGATGATTATTATAAAAAACAGAAACCTTATAAGCGTTACAAATATAGAAAACCTAGTAGAAAACCATATAAAAAAAAGGGTAAAAAATTTACATCATATAAAGATTTAACTTGTTATAAATGTGGAAGAAAAGGTCACACATCAAGATTTTGTAAATTTGATAAAAAATTAGAAGAATTAAATTTAGAAGAATCTGTATTAAATAAAATTTATGAATTATATTTAGACTATTCAGATTCTGAAGAATATTCAGGTTCTGAAGAATTAAACCAAATAGATGATATAGGATCGGAATCAAGTTCTGAATATAGTAGTAAATCATTAAATGTATTAACTAAAGAACAGGAGTCTATATTAGAAGCAATAAAATATATAAGTGATCCTAAAATTCAAGAGAAAATGTTAAATAAGATATTAGAAAATGATAAACCTAAAAATTCATTGTTACCTAGTACTAGTAAACAAACATATGATTTAACTACAATACTAAACAAGAATAAAACAGTAAAAAATAAACCAAACATAAATGATTTACAAAAAGTGATTAAAGAAATTAAATTAGAACTAAAAGAATTAAAAAATAAACAAGAACAAGATTCGCAGATAATAAAATCTTTAATGAACTCAACTTCTTCTTCTGACGAAGAAGCTGATGAGGATATTGAACAAATAAATGATAAAGAAACTGATAATGAAATTAGTTTAATTAATAAAAATAAAATTCCTGATAACTTGATTTTTATGTTACATGAAATAACATCTAGGAAATATTTAATAAAGATAAAGTTAAAATTCTCAGAAAATTATAACATAGAAACTATAGCATTATTTGATACAGGAGCTGATTTAAACTGCATTAAACCTAGTTTAGTACCAAAAAGATTTTGGCAACAAACTAATGAAAGTTTATCTGCAGCTAATAAATCTAAATTAAATATACTTGGTAAAGCAGAAGCCTCAATTATAGATAAAAATTTAGAAATAAAAAAATATATTTATTTTAACCAACATTCATCATATGGTAATCTTAGGAACACCATTCATGAATTTGATAACACCTTATTCAGTAAATGATGATAGTATAAGTTTTAAAGTTAGAAAACAAAAGATAATTTTCCCATTTTTAGAAAAACCTAAAAAGAGGAATTTAAATCTTTTAAAGGCTCATTCAATAAATGAATTACAAATAAATGCTCTTATAAAAGCAAAGTCTGAACAACTTTGTAATTTAAAGAATAATTTTTACAAAAAATAAATGAACAGTTAAACAATAAATTTACACAAGATAAAATTAGTAAATTAAAATCTCAAATAGAAAAGGATTTGTGTGTTGATATTCCAAATGCATTTTGGAACAGGAAGCAACACATGGTTGATTTACCTTATGAAATAGGCTTTGATGAAAAGTCTATTACAACTAAAGTTAGGCCCATTCAGATGGCGCCTGATTTAATTGAATTTTGTAAAAAAGAAATAAATGATTTAGAAAATAAAGGATTAATAACTAAATCTAGAAGCCCTTGGCCTTGTGCTTCATTCTATGTTAACAAGGCCTCTGAAAAAGAAAGAGGAGCACCTAGATTAGTAATAAATTATAAACCTTTAAATAAAGCTTTAAAATGGATTAGGTACCCTATTCCAAATAAAAAAGATTTATTAGGAAGATTATATAAAGCAAATATTTTTAGAAAATTTGATATGAAATCTGGTTTTTGGCAAATTTAGATAAACCCTAAAGATAGGTACAAGACTGCATTCACTGTTCCATTTGGACAGTATGAATCTAATGTTATGCCTTTTGGATTAAAAAATGCACCCTCTGAATTTCAGAGAGTGATGAATGATATTTTTAACCCTTACACTAAATTTTGTATTGTTTATATTGATGATGTTTTAATATAATCAACAACTATAGATGAACATTTTAAACACTTAAAGACATTTTTTATGGTTATAAAACATAATGGATTAGTATTGAGTAAAATGAAGATGTCTCTGTTTCAAACTAAGATTAGGTTCTTAGGACATTATATAGAACAGGGAATCATAGAACCTATAGAAAGAAACTTAGCCTTTGGGGATAAGTTTCCTGATCAGATTATTAATAAAGCCCAGTTACAAAGATTTTTAGGTTGTTTAAATTATGTTATAGAATTCTTTCCCAACCTAAATAGAACTATTAAACCTTTGCATGATAGGTTAAAGAAAAACCCAGGTCCATGGACTGAAGTCTATTCTGGCATAGGTAGACAGATTAAAAACCTAGTCAAAACTATTCCTTGCCTACATATAGCTGATCCTTTAGCCTCTAAGATAGTAGAGACTGATGCATCAGATATAGGTTTTGGTGGGATTTTAAAACAGGTTAAAGAGGGTAGAGAAGCCATAGTCCAATTCTATTCAGGACATTGGAGCCCAACCCAATTAAACTATTCAACTATAAAGAAAGAGATTTTGAGTATCATTTTATGTATTTCAAAATTTCAATAAGATCTATTAAATCAAAAATTTCTATTGAGAATTGATTGTAAAAGTGCAAAAGATGTTTTGCAAAAAGATGTTAAAAACCTTGCCTCAAAATAGATTTTTGCTAGATGGCAAGCTATTTTGATATAGAGTTTATTAAAGGAGAAAATAATAGTTTACCTGACTTCCTTACTAGTGAATTCCTTCTCAGGAATCATGGGGAGAAAAAAGAAAACAGCCAATAAAGAAAAGGAAACCCTTAAAGATGACTCTCCTAAAGCCCTATCTGATCATTCAGATAGTATTGCAAACCCTAAACCCATAAAGTCTTGGGCTGATGCTGTCCATGAAGAAGATAAAGGAAAAATAGAGCATTGGGTCTCTCAGCTGGCCCAATCACCAGAAGTGATTAAAGCTCTCTTAAAAATGGGACACGAACCTCCTCCAGGGATTCCAGGTAAAGATTCCTTAATCCCTTATTTAAAAAACCAAATTGAGATAGGAGAATCTTCTTCTCAAAAAACCCTATCTCAAAGTATTTCTAAAATTGAGTTGGATATTTCAAAACCTTCAACTCAAATTGTTTCAGCAAATTTTCCTTTAAAGCAAAAGTCATTTTGGTATAATAAAAATTTTTGGTTTACAGAATTGATTCCTGATTTTGGGACTGCTCAGCAGAACCCATGGTCTATAATTGATTCTGTATATCCTAAAGGATGGTTTTTTAAAACCAAAAGAATTTTCAAAACCCCAAGAATATTATCTTCATATTCTTGTGGATTCAGGTTCCTTATTTCTAAAGCACAATTACCTTCAGCAAGATAGGGCTGTCATAGCCTATTCTTCTTTTAAAATAAAGAAAATTCTCCATCCTTCTGAATGGGGAAAACCTTTGCACATTCCTATGTAGTTTAAAACCCTTCCTTTCTTATCATGTTGTTCCTCATATAACTATTGGGACTATATAGAAGCCTAGACTAAAGCCCTATTTTTCCAAAACCCTGGTAAAACCCATTCCTGGCTTATCTATTGTGAGACCAATTTAAAGATCAATAACCTTCCATCCCGGTTCGTTGATTAGTGGCATTATTGTGGAAATGATGAAAGAACTCTTCCACAAGATGTACTATTAGCTTACCAGCATTTTAAAGCCCACTTAAATCCTACACCATTTGAGAGGAATTTTCCTCCTCTACTTCTTTTTTGCTTAAATTTCAATATACCTTGGGTATATCAATGGTATTTTGACTATTCATTTGAGTTAGGTACCAGTATCCCTATTATATTGAGAAAATCTAAAGTCAAGTGGTGGTCGGCCTTTCGCAATTCTACCACTATTGAAACTGTTAAAGAATGGCTCCTTAAGAGAAACCATGGTGGTCTTGATCCAAGGCTACAAGCCTCTTTTGGAGCTCAAAGAGCCTAAAATATTGCCCTTCTTGCAGCTGCAAAGACTGCAGAAGAATATAAAGTCTTAATGGAACAGATGGTTGGATCTCTTCCCTCAACATCTGAGCCCATTAAGCCCAGTAGGACCTGCTCTGCTGGATCTTCAACTAAAGTCCATTATAAAGTTTCTAAAGCCTCATCCAGAAGAAGAAAATCTCCTTCCTCTTCTTCGGATTCCTCCTCATCATCCATGACATCATCTTCTACAGAGACATCTGACTCGGATTACTGTCCCAGTAATGAGGATGATTGCTATGGTATATTGTCCCCCATTAAAATAAAAAGTAAAGAAAAGATAAAAAGGAAAGAAAAAGAAAAGAATAAAGAAAAAGAGAAAAAAGAAAAGAAAAAAGATAAAGAAAAAAGAAAAGAAAAAGAAAAAAGAAAAAGTAAAGAAAAAGAAAAGAAAAATAAAGAAAAGAAAAAAGAAAAAGAAAAGAAAAATAAAAAGAAAATTATGTCAGAAGTTGAATCTGACTCAGATTCATCTGATTAAAGGCAGGAGAAACCTAATTTCTCCACTCAGGTTGCTAAAGTCAATAAAGATGGTGCCCACTGACAAAATACTGTTCATCTACAGTATTCTCCTGAGGGATTCCAACAGTAAAGTCAGAAGAACTGTTCATCCACAGTTCCAAACAGTAAAGCCAACAGTACCCCAGATAAGATACTATTCATCCACAGTTCCAGACGCGTGAAGGTACAGTAAAAGCAAATAGTAACGACAGGTTACTATTCCTCTATAGTGCCAAAGCATGTGACAAGAACAGTGGAATTTTAAAGCCTCTGTCTATATAATGAAGCTCATTCTGAAGGAAAAGGGGATCCAAAATACTTCTCTCTCAACACAGAAGACATTCAAGAACCTCTTAGCCTAGTTTTAGCTTCTCCCTTCCTTTCTTCTTTCATTTACTATTCTTCCATCTCTGTACTCAACACCTATTGATCTCCTTATATAAGGTAGTAATATTTTATAATTATAATTTATAATTATAAATTGTATTTCATTTCAAAGTTTTTATTCTATATTGTATTTCGTTTTTGTTAATTTAAATAAATTTAAATTTTATATATCTCATCTCTCATTCTCCATTCTTAAGTATGCTCTGTTCTAGTTCTTGCAAGCAAAAAACGTGCAAGTTGAGCTTGATCTAGAACTAAAACATCAGAAAATATATATTTGCACTACTTACAGACTAAAAAGGACTTCTATATTCTATCATTTTCTGTCTTTCTTCTCTCTATATTCTACGTTGTATACTTATACGAGATTCGTATATTTATACCACATATAGTATAATTAGGTATACTAAAACAAATAGACTTAAGAGTGTGTTTTGATAAAGCTTAATTAATATATTTTAGACTTAAGATACAAATTTAATTAAAGATTTAATTGTAATCTTTAAAGTGGTATATAAGGCTGGAAACCTAAATATAAATTGGAGCAACGTCAGACTTGCACTTGTCTGAAGTCTTCCTTTGCACCAGGTATGAAACAACGCCGCCGTACCATTTAAAAAAGATTATAATTATTCTTTATATATTTTTAATATATGCTTTTGAATTATTTCTTTAATTTATTTAATATATTCTTTTACATTCTGTTTCTTAATTCATTTTTACTGTTTCTTATTTATTGTTGTAATTAATCTGTTTATATCTATGTTGTTTATGCTTAATTATTTTATTGTTTTTATTAATTCTTTTAAAATTATTTTATCCCCTGTAAAGATCCTTTCGTTTTTGCTGGTATCAGAGCCATCTTCTTTTAGGGGTGGTAGTAGATAGATATAGAACTGTTTACATAGTTAAATTTTTGACTTTTAGATCTAGAAGTGGACTTAGTGTTGTCTAGGTATTGGATATGCAGTAAGACCCGTGTTAGCCGATGGACAGGCGTTTAGGGCAGTAAGTCAGTGGTCGCTACCAAAACCAACATTAATAAACTTTAAAAATCCATTTTTCAAAAATTTAAAAATGGAACCATTTCTATGTAAATCTGCTAGTACAACTAAATCAGATAGTTCTGAGTCATCAGAAGTTAAAAGGATAGTTAACAGAAATGAAGTAATTTTAGAAGATTTTAATAAAGCAATTGATAATTGGGTAATACCAAAAATAGATAAAGAACAGATTTATAAAATACCAAAATTAAACATATTTAAAAATGATTATATAATTAAAGCTGAAGAAAGGGATGTACAGTTAAGTAAACCCTTTGAGAAAATAACTTTACTTTCTGCAGAATCAATAAAGCATCATAAAAATAAAAAATACAAGTATATACACATAGGACTAGTACAATAGGTATAAAACCGTTAACTAGAGAAGGATTAAATACTAGTATTCTGGCTGTGGTCAGAGATGCTAGGTTTGTAAATTTTAATGACTCACTTTTAGGAACTATAGAAACCAGTCTGAGTAGTGGTCCAATCTCATTTGACTGCTTCCCAGACATAACAATTTCATTAAATGATCCAAATATATTAAAAAGTGTAGTTTTAGAAATTAAAACACATAATTATAAAATGCTTGAAGGATCCATTCCTGTAGCATTAATGTATAAAATAAATTATAAAGCTATGGTATCTGCTTTTGCTACAAAATATATAATGCAACCTAAATTAGGAGAAACTAAATTTTTACAAATAGATTTAAGTAAAGCTAATACAGTAATTCATAAGACTATTCAGTGGAAAGATATTAGTCTCCCTGATGAATGGGTTTTAGAGGATGTTGTTCCTCTTCCTGAACCAAAAACTGTAGATAAACCTAATATAGAACTCAGTAAAATTGAACAGTATGAAGAAGGTAAAGTAAAATTAAAATTCAGTAGACATAGTATAAGCAGTAGGTATTCAGACTCTTCCTCCTCTATTTCAACAGTAGATATAGGTAGAGCCTCACAGTTACCTTCTGTAATATATGCTTCATATAAAGAAAATGAACCTAAACCTGTATTGCAAACAGTAGTAAAGCCTAGGTATTCTACATCAGATATACCTGAATCTAGTAATAAACTAAAAAGTGTAGATTATAGTACAACAGTACCACACTTATATTATAATCCAACAGGAACAATGAACCCTTTGGAACCAAACCCTAATTATAATCAATCTCAAAATATAGAACACTCACCTTCTCCACCTATGTCACCTACAGCTTCCTTCATGACAGGAAATGTAGAAAGCATAGATAGAGAATTAAATGTAATTAATAAAGAATTTGTTTTTAATTATGATAAATTGGATAAAGAGTTAACAGCAATTAAAAATAAAGATAAACTAGAAAATGTAATAAAAAAGGTAAAAGATTTTGAATCAGTTAAAGAAGAATATATTGACTTTATAAAACACTATGAAGTTAATATGAAATTCTTTGATTGGTTTAAAAGAATTTATAGAGGAAAACTTAATGCAGAAAAATTAATAAATCCAGTAACCATTAGAAATAAAAATACAGAATGGAAAGTAAAAGATAAAATTATACAGAGTGAACATCCACCTAAAACATCAAGTGTATTTTTACATGGAGATAAAGAAATAAATATAACACCATTTAAAATAATATCTGAAGATGACCCTAATAGAAAATTATTAGAACAAAACAATTTTAGTATTGCACATCTAATAAGTATGGGACAACAGTTAAACAGAATAGAAGATACTATTAAAGAAAGTAAAATAGTAAAAATTGAAAAATATATTAAAGATAAAAAACTTAAATCTCATGTTTTTAAACCTTTCGAAGTTTCTAAAACAGGACAAAAGGAAGTCAAATCTAAGGATTCTGACTTTGTTAAAGCAATTAAAGAACAATTAAGTAAAATTTACTCTTCTTCTGGGTCAAAACAGGTTGTTCAGGAAACACCTCAATCTAAAGCCTCTAAAACTATTAGTATAGTTACCCAAGATCCAGAATCAGAATCAGTTGAGGAATCTCAACCTGAGTCTGAAGATATTGAAACCTTTAGTAAAGCCCTAGAGCCACAAATAAATCGTATAACATATAATCAATCTATAGTACCTAGAATGTCTGCCCCAGACTTAGGTATAACAGATAGACCAAATATCCTATCACAATATAAATATAATGCCTCTTCTGTTTATGAATGGAACATTGATAGCCTATGATAATACAATATTCTGAGTCTTCTTCAACAGATGACAATGGCTGCCAACGCCTATAGAACCCAAACAGGAACTTCAGATAGAACTATAGCTGAACTCCTTATAGCTGGCTTTACAGGACAACTTAATGGTTGGTGGGATAATTATCTCACTGATGAACAACATTTAGAAATTTTAAATGCCGTAAAAACTTATGAAGATGGAATACCTATATTAGATGAGCTTGGTGATACTATTCAAGATGCTGTGGCAACACTAATCTTGACTATATCACTTCACTTTATAGGTGATCCTACACATTTAAAAGATAAAAATGCTGAATTACTGAGTAATCTTAGGTGTAAGAAACTTAGTGATTTTCAGTTTTATAAAACAACTTTCCTAACTAGGATAATGCTTAGAGAAGATTCTAACCAGGCTTTCTGGAAAGAAAAATTCTTAGCAGGATTACCTTTCTTCTTAGGAGAAAAGGTTAGGAATCATATAAAACAGGAATTTGGAAATCCTATTCCTTATGGCCTATTGACCTATGGACAACTATTTAGTATAGTTCAAAAAGAAGGATTAAAGCTTTGTGAAGACATAAAACTTCAAAAATCATTAAAATATGAAATGAGAAAGACTAAACAAGAATTAGGTTCTTTCTGTAAACAATTTGATTATAGTATAACACAAAAACATAAAGATTGTAATGGACAATGTTCTACTACAAGAAAATATAAAAAACCTTATAAAAAATATCACAAAAAGAGTTATAAGAAAAAACTTGATAAAGATGATTATTATAAAAAACAGAAACCTTATAAGCCTTACAAATATAGAAAACCTAGTAGAAAACCATATAAACAAAAGGATAAAAAATTTACATCATATAAAGATTTAACTTGTTATAAATGTGGAAGAAAAGGTCACACATCAAGATTTTGTAAATTTGATAAAAAATTACAAGAATTAAATTTAGAAGAATCTGTATTAAATAAAATTTATGAATTATATTTAGACTATTCAGATTCTAAAGAATATTCAGGTTCTGAAGAATTAAACCAACTAGATGATATAGGATCGGAATCAAGTTCTGAATATAGTAGTAAATCATTAAATGTATTAACTAAAGAACATGAGTCTATATTAGAAGCAATAAAATATATAAGTGATCCTAAAATTCAAGAGAAAATGTTAAATAAGATATTAGAAAATGATAAACCTAAAAATTCAATGTTACCTAGTACTAGTAAACAAACATATGATTTAACTACAATACTAAACAAGAATAAAACAGTAAAAATTAAACCAACCATAAATGATTTACAAAAAGAGATTAAAGAAATTAAATTAGAACTAAAAGAATTAAAAAATAAACAAGAACAAGATTCGCAGATAATAAAATCTTTAATGAACTCAACTTCTTCTTCTGACGAAGAAGCTGATGAGGATATTGAACAAATAAATGATAAAGAAACTGATAATGAAATTAGTTTAATTAATAAAGATAAAATTCCTGATAACTTGATTTTTATGTTACATGAAAAAACATCTAGGAAATATTTAATAAAGATAAAGTTAAAATTCTCAGAAAATTATAACATAGAAACTATAGCATTATTTGATACAGGAGCTGATTTAAACTGCATTAAACCTAGTTTAGTACCAAAAAGATTTTGGCAACAAACTAATGAAAGTTTATCTGCAGCTAATAAATCTAAATTAAATATACTTTGTAAAGCAGAAGTCTCAATTATAGATAAAAATTTAGAAATAAAAAAATATATTTATTTTAACCAACATTCATCATATGGTAATCTTAGGAACACCATTCATGAATTTGATAACACCTTATTCAGTAAATGATGATAGTATAAGTTTTAAAGTTAGAAAACAAAAGATAATTTTCCCATTTTTAGAAAAACCTAAAAAGTGGAATTTAAATCTTTTAAAGGCTCATTCAATAAATGAATTACAAATAAATGCTCTTATAAAAGCAAAGTCTGAACAACTTTGTAATTTAAAGAATAATTATCATTTACAAAAAATAAATGAACAGTTAAACAATAAATTTACACAAGATAAAATTAGTAAATTAAATCTCAAATAGAAAAGGATTTGTGTGCTGATATTCCAAATGCATTTTGGAACAGGAAGCAACACATGGTTGATTTACCTTATGAAATAGGCTTTGACGAAAAGTCTATTACAACTAAAGCTAGGCCCATTCAGATGGCGTCTGATTTATTTGAATTTTGTAAAAAAGAAATAAATGATTTAGAAAATAAAGGATTAATAACTAAATCTAGAAGCCCTTGGTCTTGTGCTGCATTCTATGTTAACAAGGCCTCTGAAATAGAAAGAGGAGCACCTAGATTAGTAATAAATTATAAACCCTTAAATAAAGCTTTAAAATGGATTAGGTACCCTATTCCAAATAAAAAAGATTTATTAGGAAGATTATATAAAGCAAATATTTTTAGTAAATTTGATATGAAATATGGTTTTTGGCAAATTCAGATAAACCCTAAAGATAGGTATAAGACTGCATTCACTGTTCCATTTGGACAGTATGAATGGAATGTTATGCCTTTTGGATTAAAAAATGCACCCTCTGAATTTCAGAGAGTGATGAATGATATTTTAACCCTTACACTAAATTTTGTATTGTTTATATTGATGATGTTTTAATATATTCAACAACTATAGATGAACATTTTAAACACTTAAAGACATTTTTTATGGTTATAAAACATAATGGATTAGTATTGAGTAAAACAAAGATGTCTCTGTTTCAAACTAAGATTAGGTTCTTAGGACATTATATAGAACAAGGAATCATAGAACCTATAGAAAGAAACTTAGCCTTTGGGGATAAGTTTCCTGATCAGATTATTAATAAAGCTCAGTTACAAATATTTTTAGGTTGTTTAAATTATGTTATAGAATTCTTTCCCAACCTAAATAGAACTATTAAACCTTTGCATGATAGGTTAAAGAAAAACCCAGGTCCATGGACTGAAGTCCATTCTGGCATAGTTAGAAAGATTAAAAACCTAGTCAAAACTATTCCTTGCCTGCATATAGCTGATCCTTTAGCCTCTAAGATAGTAGAGACTGATGCATCAGATATAGGTTTTGGTGGGATTTTAAAACAGGTTAAAGAGGGTAGAGAAGCCATAGTCCAATTCTATTCAGGACATTGGAGCCCAACCCAATTAAACTATTCAACTATAAAGAAAGAGATTTTGAGTATCGTTTTATGTATTTCAAAATTTCAATCTGATCTATTAAATAAAAAATTTCTATTGAGAATTGATTGTAAAAGTGCAAAAGATGTTTTGCAAAAAGATGTTAAAAACCTTGCCTCAAAACAGATTTTTGCTAGATGGCAAGCTATTTTGAGTATATTTGATTTTGATATAGAGTTTATTAGAGGAGAAAATAATAGTTTACCTAACTTCCTTACTCGTGAATTCCTTCTCAGGAATCATGGGGAGAAAAAAGAAAACAGCCAATAAAGAAAAGGAAACCCTTAAAGATGACTCTCCTAAAGCCCTATCTGATCATTCAGATAGTATTGCAAACCCTAAACCCATAAAGTCTTGGGCTGATGCTGTCCAAGAAGAAGATAAAGCAAAAATAGAGCATTGGGTCTCTCAGCTGGCCCAATCACCAGAAGTGATTAAAGCTCTCTTAAAAATGGGACACGAACCTCCTCCAGGGGTTCCAGGTAAAGATTCCTTAATCCCTTATTTAAAAAACCAAATTGAGATAGGAGAATCTTCTTCTCAAAAAACCCTATCTCAAAGTATTTCTAAAATTGAGTTGGATATTTCAAAACCTTCAACTCAAATTGTTTCAGCAAATTTTCCTTTAAAGCAAAAGTCATTTTGGTATAATAAAAATTTTTGGTTTACAGAATTGATTCCTGATTTTGGGACTGCTCAGCAGAACCCATGGTCTATAATTGAGTCTGTATATCCTAAAGGATGGTTTTTTAAACCAAAAGAATTTTCGAAACCCCAAGAATATTATCTTCATATTCTTGTGGATTCAGGTTCCTTATTTCTAAAGCAAAATTACCTTCAGCAAGATAAGGCTGTCATAGCCTATTCTTCTTTTAAAATAAAGAAAATTCTCCATCCTTCTGAATGGGGAAAACCTTTGCACATTCCTGTGCAGTTTAAAACCCTTCCTTCCTTATCATGTTGTTCCTCATATAACTATTGGGATTATATAGAAGCCTAGACTAAAGCCCTGTTTTTCCAGAACCCTGGTAAAACCCATTCCTGGCTCATCTATTGTGAGACCAATTTAAAGATCAATAACCTCCCATCCTGGTTCGTTGATTGGTGGCATTATTGTGGAAATGATGAAAGAACTCTTCCACAAGATGTACTATTAGCTTACCAGCATTTTAAAGCCCACTTAAATCCTACACCATTTGAGAGGAATTTTCCTCCTCTACTTCTTTTTTGCTTAAATTTCAATATACCTTGGGTATATCAATGGTATTTTGACTATTCATTTGAGTCAGGTACCAGTATCCCTGTTATATTGAGAAAATCTAAAGTCAAGTGGTGGTCTGCCTTTCGCAATTCTACCACTATTGAAACTGTTAAAGAATGGCTCCTTAAGAGAAACCATGGTGGTCTTGATCTAAGGCTACAAGCCTCTTTTGGAGCTCAAAGAGCCCAAAATATTGCCCTTCTTGCAGCTGCAAAGACTGCAGAAGAATATAAAGTCTTAATGGAACAGATGGTTGGATCTCTTCCCTCAACATCTGAGCCCATTAAGCACAGTAGGACCTGCTCTGCTAGATCTTCAACTAAAGTCCATTCTAAAGATTCTAAAGCCTCATCCAGAAGAAGAAAATCTCCTTCCTCTTCTTCGGATTCCTCCTCATTATCCATGACATCATCTTCTACCGAGACATCTGACTCGGATTACTATCCCAGTAATGAGGATGATTGCTATGGTATATTGTCCCCCATTAAAATAAAAAGTAAAGAAAAGATAAAAAGGAAAGAAAAAGAAAAGAATAAAGAAAAAGAGAAAAAGTAAAGAAAAAGAAAAGAAAAATAAAGAAAAGAAAAAAGAAAAAGAAAAAGAAAAATAAAAAGAAAATTATGTCAGAAGTTGAATCTGACTCAGATTCATCTGATTAAAGGCAGGAGAAACCTAATTTCTCCACTCAGGTTGCTAAAGTCAATAAAGACGGTGCCCACTGACAAAATACTGTTCATCTACAGTATTCACCAGAGGGATTCCAACAGTAAAGTTAGAAGAACTGTTCATCCACAGTTCCAAACAGTAAAGCCAACAGTACCCCAGATAAGGTACTATTCATCCACAGTTCCAAACGCGTGAAGGTACAATAAAAGCAAATAGTAATGACAGGTTACTATTCCTCTACAGTGCCAAAGCATGTGACAAGAACAGTGGAATTTTAAAGCCTCTGTCTATATAATGAAGCTCATTCTGAAGGAAAAGGGGATCCGAAATACTTCTCTCTCAACACATAAGACATTCAAGAACCTCTTAGCCTAGTTTTAGCTTCTCCCTTCCTTTCTTCTTTCATTTACTATTCTTCCATCTCTGTACTCAACACCTATTGATCTCCTTATATAAGGTAGTAATATTTTATATTTATAATTTATAATTATAAATTGTATTTCATTTTAAAGTTTTTATTCTGTATTGTATTTCGTCTTTGTTAATTTAAATAAATTTAAATTTTATATATCTCATCTCTCATTCTCCATTCTTAAGTATGCTCTGTTCTAGTTCTTGCAAGCAAAAAACGTGCAAGTTGAGCTTGATCTGGAACTAAAACATCAGAAAATATATATTTGCACTACTTACAGACTGAAAAGGACTTCTATATTCTATCCTTTTCTGTCTTTCTTCTCTCTATATTCTACGTTGTATACTTATACGGAATCCGTATATTTATACCACATATAGTATAATTAGGTATACTAAAACAAATAGACTTAAGAGTGTGTTTTGATAAAGCTTAATTAAAATATTTTAGACTTAAGATACAAATTTAATTAAAGATTTAATTGTAATCTTTAAAGTGGTAAATAAGGCTGGAAACCTAAATATAAATTGGAGCAACGTCAGACTTGCACTTGTCTGAAGTCCTCCTTTGCACCAGGTATGAAACAACGCCGCCGTACCATTTAAAAGAGATTATAATTATTCTTTATATATTTTTAATATATGCTTTTGAATTATTTCTTTAATTTATTTAATATATTCTTTTACATTCTGTTTCTTAATTCATTTTTACTGTTTCTTATTTATTGTTGTAATTAATCTGTTTATATCTATGTTGTTTATGCTTAATTATTTTATTATTTTTATTAATTCTTTTAAAGTTATTTTATCCCCTGTAAAGATCCTTTCGTTTTTGCTGACTCGATTCCTAAGGAATCCCCAACCCCCTAATGGGTTCGGAAAGTTGGGTACGTGTGGGGAAGGTGAGAAATGGCCCAGCACCCCCACAACGCCCGGTTCATTGGAACCGGCCTCCTTTACAGGTCTTAATATTATAAAATTCTTAAATATAATAACATTATCCATATTACACACAATAATTAAAAGAAAGCATCATTGTATTAAAATCAAAGCAATGTCCAAAAAAAGCAAATAAATGGACACCCATCCAAGGATGAAAACATGTCCTTACATCCCATGCCTAAATAGGACACCCACCGAAAGGTAGAAACATGTCCTTTATATTGGTTCTAAAATAGGAAAGCAAATTAAATTACATGATATTTAACTAATGAGGTACCCAACAAGTGGAAACATACCTCTCACAACATTTGGAAATCTAAATAAATTGATAAAAGTAAATAACCATTCATCATAATTAAATCATTCATCAAAGGTATTAAACATCAATAGAAAGTAAACATCCATCCATGATAAACTAAATAAACCAAGCATTGAACTTAAATAAATTGAAGCATATAAAATAAATTAAAGCATAATCAAATATAGAGTTGAATAAGGTAAATAAAAATCTAAATTATGGCTACTGTTTCCATTTAGGATTCTTTATTTCATGTGTTTAGGGTTTTGGAATTTATGGAATTAGGCTACTGTGAGTTTTTAATGGAATTAAAATAGATTAAGGTTTTATGATTTAAGAAGTTGGTAAAACTCTTTGATGAACCAAATTAGTGTTTGAATGGTAAAATCATGAAACTAGGGTTGAGCACTTTAAAATACTTTTGATTTATGACTTACGATTACTCATTTCATTGTGGTTTCAAGCTTACTGTGTAAAACTATAATATTTATGTTTATATGGTTTTTAAGGTTTTAAAGGATTAGGGTTTAGAAAAAATTAGGGTTTAAGGTTGTGAAGGGGTTAGGGTTCACTATTTTGGTTTTTGAAGTTGAATTAGGATTTTAGGATTTTTGAATTAGGGTTTCGAGTAATGATTTAATTTTTAGAATTTGGAAAAACAATTGATAATTTTATGAAGTTTAATGAAATTAAACAAAATGATTTAAAGTTTATAAAAACAAAAAAGAATATTTTTAGGACTTTTGGGAAGAAACAGAACTCAATTTTAGGGTTTTGAAAATTTGGAAAACAAATTTTGGTTTTGGGGTTTTGAAGAAACAAAACATATAACTTTAAACTTTTTGGAAAACAAAACAATGAATTAAGGTTCTTAAACTTTAGAAACAATGAACTGAGGTACTACGGTTTTTGAATTAAAAGGAACAATTAGGTGATTAAGCTACTGTGAAGAATAAATTTAAACAATTGATGCATACCTCCGTTTGTTGGTTCCACCAAAAATCTCTTCTTGGATGAACAAAAACAAAGACAAGCTTTGTTGCCTTTGAATTGCTTGACTTGTTTTTCTGCTCTCTCTCAAAAAATCAAATTGATTCACCTCTTTCCTACTTAGTTTCGGATCCCTTTTTCCTCCAAGCTTCTGAATTAATTTCCTCCTTATTTCTTCCTTTTTCTGTGTTGTTTAGTCCTTATTTATAGAAGTTTTAAGGTTAATTCCTAATTATTCATGGCATCTATTATTCATTAAGAAAAGGAAACCGAAACCTAATTGCATTAGGTTTCGAAAAATTTGCGTCGGAAAAATTATGCTGGTAAAAAAAAACTGCTGCGGAAAAATTGCGCTGGCAAAAAAAAATTGTTGCAGTTGGCTGCGGCAGGGGCTAGGTACTGGCCTGCGGGCCATTTCGCCTCGCAGGAAATTCCTGCGTGGGAAATGGCCCGCGTGCTGGTTTTCGGAGACGATTTTTTTTGTCGCCGATTCTTCAATCGCCGATTTTTATTTTTACTTTTATTTTTATTTTTCAATTTTTATTTATTTATTTTTATTTTTTATTAATAAAAATTAGATACTAAATCAAAAATTATTTAATTAAGATAATAAAAATTATTTTGGACTAATTAAAATATATTAGACAACACAAAAATTATTTTGGACTAAATAAAATATATTGGACCAGACTGGTCAAAAATTAAGGGTTTGCAGTTTGCCCCCTGCTTGAATGATCTGAAACTTCAGTGAAAGAGAGTGAAAAGCAATAAGACTTAATTTTTGAGATGGTGGAGGTTTTGGGTTCTGGACTCGGTTCGAGTTCTGGACTCAAGGATAATTCTAGGTTATGGACCTAAGGAAAATTTAGGTTCTGGACCCGAAATAAGTTCTAGACTTAGAAGAGATTATAGTTTCTAGACCTAAGGGTAATTTGGGTTCTGGACCCGAGCTAAGTTCTGGACTTAAAAAGAGATTCTAGGTTCTTGACCTAAGGAAAATTTGGTTTCTGAACCCGAGCTAAGTTCTAGACTTAGAAAAGATTCTAGGTTCTGGACCTAAGGGAAATTTAGGTTCTGGACCCGAGAGATTTGGATACTCGATCCTAAACTAGGTTTGGATACTCGATCCTATCAGGATTTGGAAACTCGATCCTAAATTGGATTGGGATACTCGATCCTAACTGGACTTGGATACTCGATCCTAAATTGGATTTGGATACTCTATCATAAACTGGATTTGGATGCTCGATCCTAAATTGGATTTGGATACTCAATTCTAAATGGGATTGGGATACTCGATCCATAAACTGGATTGGGATACTCGATCCTAACTGGACTTGGATACTCAATCCTAAACTAGATTGGGATACCCGATCCTAAACTGGATTTGGATACTCGATCCTAAATTGGATTGGGATACTCGATCCTAACTGGACTTGGATACTTGATCCTAAAATGGGTACTTTGACTCGAGATTTGAATTTGATTTGGGTACTTGGACTCGAGATTGGGTACTTGGACCCGAGATTGATTTGATTTGGGTACCTTGACCCGAGTTGGGTACTTGGACCCGAGATTGAATTAATTTGGGTACTTGGACCTGAGATTGGATTTGGGTACCATGACCCGAGATTGGGTACTTGGACCCGAGAATGAATTTGACTAACCTTTAAGTTGAGAAGTCTGACTGCTTCGGCTATTCTATGCATGGTGGTTCTTCACCCTCATAATGGATCTTCATCCTTTGAGATTGGGTCTTCACCCTTGAAAATGGATCTTCATCCTTTGGACTTCAGGTCTTCACCCTCTGAAATTGGATCTTTATCCATTAGAGATTGGGTCTTCACCCTTGAAACACGGATCTTTATCCATTGGAGATCGAGTCTTCACCCTTGAAAATGGACTTTCATCCTTTGGAAATTGGGTCTTCACCCTTGAAAATGGATCTTCATCCTTTGGACTTCGGGTCTTCACCCTTTAAAATGGATCTCCTGCCCAATCTCCATGAAAGGATGTCTCACACACTTATAAGGGATTTCAAAGATCTTCTCCAAGCTGGTCTACAAATTGAAGAGTGGGAAAGGGAGAAGAATCGCTTTTCAATAAGAAGGAATGAGAAAGGGAATTACCAGTCTAGCAACTGGTCAAGCAAATAGAAGGCAGTTTTCAGATCTAGGGAAGCCTTTGTCTTGGGTCTTTATCAAGCTGCAAAAGAAAGGGTTGTTGCAACCGTTAGCTCCTCGACCACTACATAATCCACTGCCACCAAACTTCAATGCCGAGGCCTTCTGTCAATTTCATCAAATGCGAGGGCATGAAACAGATAAATGTGCTCGTCTAAGGCATGAGATCCAAGACCTAATCGATAGTGGCAAGCTACCCGAGCCGGATAAGCCCAATACCAAGAACAGCCCTTTGCCTAAATTTGAAAAAGTGCCACCACCAGCAACCTTCATGGTGGGAAAAGGATTGGAAGAAGATTTTGTCTTATCATCTTTTTAAGATCGAAATATTGAAGATGTGAAAGGAAAAAAAGCTTAAACTCAATGAACTTTCCTTAGCTTGAATGTTGCTTTTCAATTTTACTTTCTTTAATATTTAAATTGGAACAATCTTGTTTTTCAAATTTAAAGTTGCTTGAATAAATTGCTTTCATCAAAATTTTTGTTGGTCTTTGTTCATTTTGATGCTCAACTGATGAGGAATCTAGCTTGATGTTCATAAATTAATGTGTCTAGGCATCATGACTTGAATGACTTTACTAGATGAGGGAATTGCTCTAAAGCATCGAGTTGTGTATGCTTACTTAGAGAGGGCTCCTGCATAATTATCTTTGTCTAGGTCCTAGTCAATCTTAGAACATGCTTTGACAAACTTTTAGGCAAAATTGAACTCTGCTTATTTAAGAGAGAAATGATCTAGGCATTGTTTGATTAGCCAACAACTAGTATCCACCCTATTAAATATCAATCCCTAGTTGTCCTTTTGAGCCTTCATAAAATTTTAGCTTTCTTTTCATTGGCTTACAAACCTCAATAACCTACCCTGAGATATTGTGATACTTTTGACAAGTCTTATGATCACTAAGATAAAGAGGCAAGAAGATCAAAGAAAGTAATGATTAGTCAAGATCATAGTTGAAGTTCTCAAGACCGTAAGGGTAGTTGATGTTTTCAAGACCATAAGGATAGTTGATGTTCTCAAAACCATAAGGGTAGTTGAAGTTCCCTTAATATCTCCAATATATAAAGACAGAGTAACAAATGATTTATCCCTGTTAAAGAAGATTTATGTTACTCCACTCATCCATTATTGGAAGCCCAAGTTGGTACAAACAAGACAACTCTATTTGAGCTAGAACCAAAAAAGGAAAGAAAGAAAGAAAAAGAAAGAAAAAATAGAAAAGAAAGAAAAAAAAAGAAAAAAATATATAACCTAAAAAGGCGGTTCAGAAAGCCAATTGAGTTTTCTTCTACCTAAAGCAGCAAAAGGCTTCCATTTGGATTATAAAGACATTTTTACTTGAATTGGTCCAACCCAACCAAATATTCAATCAAAATTGGAGAAAAAAAGAGGAAGACCATCTAGTTCTTGAAAATTCTGTACTTGATAGTCCTACAAGAAAGAAGGACAAAATGATAAAAGAAAGGGAAGAGTAAGGAAAGAGAAAGAAGAGGGAACAGTAAGAAAAATAAAGACAAAAGAAAAGGGAGAAGAAGAAAAGAAACAAATTTGGGTCTTAAACTTTTTGCAAGGGCAAAGACTGTCCTAATCAAGATCTAGATTAATGCCAAGAAGATAAAAGGAATTTGGAGTCTAGCAAGATTGCCTCCAAGCTGCCTAAAATCCAAACAAGAAATTTATAGTGTGAGAGTTTGTCCATTGTGTCACATCAGCTCCTATCTCAAAATAGCCTTCATTTAAACCCGTGTCCCTTATAGACCCCATTTCAAGCCTATTAAAGACCTGTTGATCTTTCTTGGTAGGTAGAGTCTATTAGTGGAGATAGTTTGGTTAAGTATGCATATGAGATAGACAATATTTAAACTCAAATGAGACCTTTGGCCAAGTAATGTGCATGTGCCTATCTGAAGTGCAACAATTCTTGCTTAAATAGAAATAATTCCTGAGTTTAGTATGGTAACTAGGGTTGTCATGTTTTAGATATGTTAATTTGGTCCAACTTAGGTCCGTGTTCTCTAAGGCCCCGAGCCTAAACAGTGCCGAAGTCGCAAGAACCATTCCACCGGGAGTGGGGGCAAAAATCCCTGCTCATAATTCTTTAAGCCAAATGGTATCACCCTATAACAAAATATACCCAATGTAGTAATGAAAGCAGTCTTGGCTTTATCCACTTGGGCCATTAACACTTGATTGTATCTGAAAAATCCATCTACAAACGAGTGTAGCACACTAGAGGCTGCACTATCAATGAGAACATCTATATGAGGTAAATGAAAATCATCTTTAGGAAAAGCCTTGTTTAAATCTGTAACACCCCCACATTCAGTACACACACACTACAACACCACAATATAGCATATGTGCACCGAACATAGGAGTGCTACGGCTTTTCATCAATATTCAAAACATTTTTATATAATACCATCATCTTTCTCAATATACATTATAGATATATAAATACATTTAAGTAGTACACAGCGGAAGTTATAAAATATTTACACATATGAAAACATTTGAGTACATATTTATCATTACATATATATTTACAATATAAACAAAATCTTTACAAAATATAAAAGAGTTATACATGATTGGCAAATCTCCTCTGATCTTTAAGTTCCCAAAATCAACTCTTCAATGTCTACTCTCACTCGGTCTAGAAGAGCTCTCGGGTTCAACTCTATCAACTCTATTACCTGCGCGATTAAACACTATCGCGCTAAGCCAACGACTTAGTAAGATAAAACATGCTAATGGTATGCTTTAATGTAATGCAATGCCACATATGTTATTGATAAGATCAACATCATAAATATAAAGTTAACCACATAATTATGCATTTCACAAATCATAGTCATATGAGCATACCACATTTCAACATCTTTCCACATTCCACATTAATCAATCATACTCAATAAACAACATCTCATTTCATTAACTCATAACATTATTTAGGACATTCATATAACCTTGACACCTATGGGCCCAACAAGTATTTAATACGATATTCAGAGTTCAGAGTTACTGCTTTGGTTCATAGTCACAATAATCACGCCCGTAGGCAATGTATATACATGTATATCTATCCATGGATAGTGTAACAGACCCAGTCTCTTGGACCATCAACTCAACACATATGAGGAGATCCTCAACCCGGCAAGACTGTTACAAATCATATATCTCATATTCACAATTCTCATAGTGTAACAGACCCAGTCTCTTGGACCATCAACTCAACACATATGAGGAGATCCTCAACCCGGCAAGACTGTTACCTTTCATCATTTCTTAGGCATGCCACCCAAATCCAGAACTCTGAAACTGAATAACATATTAAACAAACAATTCATTTATTATATAGTTACCATTTCCATTCTCAAATTCTCATCACATTTAGGCAAACATGCCTTCTTTCTTTCAATATCATCATCATAGCCAATCACAATGGCTTTACATCACATTTCGCCTCTTATTTGAATCATCATAGCATCTTTGATATAACATTTCAATATACATTATTCATGAAACACATAACCATCCACAATGCATAACATAACATTGTTCAATCTCAATAACGCAATTAGGGCAAAGAATAATTTATATCATTCATAGCTTTAAGATCTTCCATATGCATTTGTTTAGGTCAATCATTGTTTAAATGTGTTTAGGTTTAGGTTAAGGTACCAACTTACCTTAAAAGGACCAAAACAATGCAAATAGAACAAAGTATAAAAACCCTAACCCACACATTTGAGGGACACGGGCAGCCACTTGAGGGACACTGCCAAGCTTGTGGCCGTGTCACTCAACCCACTTGGACAGTAAGCAACACGGGCAAGGGACACGGCCAAGCTTGTGGCCGTGTCTCTTAAACCAAAACTCACAGTAGCTAACACGGCTTGGGAACACGGCCGTGTCACCCAAAAACTAATCCAACACGCCCAAAATCCCTTGGCTTGGCCGTGTCTCACATTGCTTTTGGCCGTGTCTCCCTAAACACAAACCCTAATATGCACAACTCTCCTCCAATTGCACTCAAACTCATCAAACACCATATAACATATTTCAAATAAATGAAATCAATGTTCTAAACACAAATTCTACATGTTTATCACAATATTCCTTATTAAAACACATCAACCAAATCATTTAAACACATACCATCTCAAACCCTAAAACCAACTTTACACTTGAACTTCCACTATCAAAATCCATTTAAACTTACAACCAAACTAACCTCAATTCAATCTTTTAACTAACAATCAACTTTAACACTTGTAAACACATATCAAACACACCAAATCATCACATCAACAAATCACAATTCAATATAGACATAACCTCAAAATTACCAAAGGAATTCAAGAGATTTCTTACCTAAGATGAAGAAATTCCACAATTCTCTTGTCAAATCCTTTGATTGCTTCTTCAATTTGCTTCTAGCACCATGAATACCTCTCTTGCTCTCTCTTCTCTTCAATGGCCGGCTCTTCAAGAAAGAAAGAAGAAAATGCACAAGTCAAACACCTTTTCTTCTTTTAATCTCCACCATGCATTCCACTTCAAGTAATTACTCAAATACCCCTCATCATTTAACTTAGCTTTTGTCTCTTATAAGCCCAATTAAGTAATTGCACATTCCACATAAAAAATCTCCTCTTGCATTGACTCTCTCTCTTTGACCATTTTATATGTTATATATATCACCATATACACAACATATAAACTTGTCTCTAAACCCTATTTCTTCCCAAAACACATATACATATACTTTCCTTTTCTCAATTTAAACCAACAACAACAACAACAATAACAACAATAACAACAATAGCAATAACATAATCAAAACTTCTAGACCACAAATGAGGATATTACAAAATCTTTATAATCCACACAGACTCTTATCCTTCCATCTTCCATTGGCATAGGCACTATGTTGGCTAACCAATCCGGATATTCTATCACTTCAAGGAACTTCACTTGTATTTGCTTAGTGACCTCTTCTTTAACCAATTCAGCCCACTCAGGTCTTAATCTCCTAAGCTTTTGTTTGACAGGTTTCATGTGAGTGTAAGTAGGAATATGATGCTCGGCTATGTCTCGATCTATTCCGGCATATCCTCATAAGACCAAGCAAACACTTCTTCATATTTTTTGAATATTTTTTCAAATCTCTCTCTCTCTCATCAGGAGTAAGGTCGGATGCTATGCTAATGCCTTTAGGATTTTCGGTTGTTCCCAAATTTAATAATTGTGTGTTAACAGAATTAATATTAAAGATGCTCATGTAACTGCTATTTGAATGTATGCAACCATCAGGGGAAACATCACACAAGTAAGCAAAATCAGACTTTATTGCATTCATTTTGGAAAAGAAAACATCATCATCCACATACAAAGCAGACAAATTAAAATCAAAATCAAAATCATTGTTCTCAAAATCATAAGGCAGGATGTTTTCAAACTTTTCTTCAACCAGGGCAGCAATCTTCTCCGGAGTCTTCTCAGCTTTCAGGACGGCTTCATTCTTCTCTTTTGGATTGGATTCTTTGCTGGTTGGCAGGGTGAGCTCTTTCTTCACTTGGGTGACTAGCTCAGCCACATCTGCAAAAATTTCAAAACCTAGGATCAACTTACCCATGAACATGATCGGCTCGGGCTTTTCTTGGAGTGGTCCCATATCTGGAGCTTTGACAAAAATCTCTTCAAGTGGTGGGAAGCTCATCTTATCACTCTTCATTGGCTGGACATCATTGTCTTCATCATATCCCAACTCTTTCTTGGAAGTTTGAGTTATAAAATATGGCAGCTTTGTCAAACCGGCCTTGCCCTTTCCAAGACCAGCTCCGGGAAGGTAGTTCATGTTCTTCATCATATTCAAGACTTTGGAATCTACTACTTCATCATCAGAAATTGCAGCTACTTGAAAACCATTGAGAGGCCTCTCAATCATTAGAGTGTTAACAATCTCATTATCTTCAGCTTCAATGACCACTGTCTCATCTCCGTTGGGGAACTTGATCTTTTGATGAAGGGTGGAAGGAACTCCACGAAGAGGATGAAACCATGGTCGCCCCAAGAGTAAGGTGAAGGTAACCGGTATGTCTAAAACAACAAATCCAACAATAGATTCAATTGGACCAACCTTGACAGCAGCTTTGAAAGTCCCTTTGGCATGTCTCTTAGTGTTTTCATAAGCCCGAATTGTTACCTCGGTCGGGTTTAGATCTCTTATTGACATGTCTAGCTTTGGCAATATCTTAAGTGGACAAACATTTATGGCAGACCCATCATTAACCATTACACATGGAGTCCTCTTCCCTTTGACTTCTATTTTGATAAAGAGAGGGCGGATATGATCTCTTCCCTCCTTCTGTAAATCCGCATCTGAAAAAGAAACTGCTCCCATATTAACTTCGTTCTTCTTTTGAACCTCTTCACATTTCATTACCCCTCCAATTTTTATGAAGTTGATCAGCTCCTCCGGTGTCGTGCAAGTAGAAATTGGCATGCTAGCCAAGGCTTTGGCCATAATTTCTCAGTGCTTTTTTGAAGTAGCTAATAAGTCCTAAATGCTAACACTTGCTTGGGTTCTTTTCAATTGCTTGAGCACAGCATCGTCTTCTTCTTCTTTATTTCCTACTTCAACTTCCTTACCCTTATTAGTTTCTACCTCCTTAGGTGGTGGCCTTGCATAAGGGTTACTGGATCTAGTGTTCATTACTTCATCTTCGTCAGGCTAGGACCAAGTCCACTCCTCCTTCTTGGATATAAGATCGTCATCACTATTGCTTGAATCCCAAAACCCATTGACAACAAAAATTGTTACTTCTTTACCCACCATAACTTTTTTAACTCCACCAAATACCTCTTCTTCTTTGGTTACTTCTCCACTTACATCTTGAAAAGAAGACATGACAAAATCTTCATGCAAACCTCCTCCAATCATGAAAGTTGTCGGCGGCGATACCCTGTTGAACTTTGGTAATGGGTTGTCTTTGGTGTTTGGCGTATTGGGCTCTGGTAGCTTCCCATTATCAATTAGATTTTGGATCTCATGTCTCAACCTCACACATCTATCCGTGTCATGCCCTTGCATTTGAGGAAACTGACAAAATGCTTTAGTGTCAAAATTAGGTGGGAGAGGGTTAGGCAAAGGATGAGCATTTAAGGGTTGTAGCTATAATGGTCATGATTTTCAACATGGGACGTTTTAACTAATAATGAAAAAAATGCATAGTGTATAGTGACAAAAGTATTGCGGATAAATACTATACGTAAAGAATAGTACATTGTATATCTTAAACCTTTACTGAAAAGAGTATTTTTACTGTTTTACAAGATTAAAACTCGATTTAAAATCAACGGTTAAGAAAGAGGGTGCACCATAGTTATTATGAGCATTCCGTCATTAGATTAAAAAAATTTATATATATATGTGTATATGTGTAAGTGTGTGGAAATTTCTAATTTCCTCCTTCTCTCCACGCCATCATCACCATCTTCACTCCTTTCTTCTTCCTTCTTTCCATGATTTGAATCAAAACTTAAGATTAAGTTGGAAAAGTGGTGATTATCAAGAAGGTATGTGCTTTTGATTTATACTTTACAAAAATATGACTTTTTATGAGTTTAAATGATTTAATTGACTGATTGAGTTATGTATAATGATATATTTATGAGAAGTGAAGGGTTTGATCATGTTTTTATCCATATGAAATGGTTAAAAGTTTATTTAAGTGCAGGTATTTGATATGAATTCTTTTTATGTCAAATATTGAGTTTGATACATTATTATCTTAGATCTTCAATATGTTTGTGCTTATTGAAGTTAAAAGTGCAGAATACAGTGACTGTGCCTTCAAAAATTTTGATAAAACAGAATAGTTCTCAATGCCACGACCGTGGGGGTATTAAAGAAAATTGGACAGACTCGTTTGCTATCCCACGGTCGTGAGGTTGTGATGCCAAGACCGTGGGGACCTAAATAGTGTTTTTGGCTTGTATTTTGTGATCTACAGGCCTAGTATGAGATTAATATGTGAATAATTTATACTTTTGTATTGAGAATTCATGTGTTGGTGTTAAATGTATGAAAAAGAGTGAGAAAATTTAGATAAGTGACAAATATACATATATCATACTAAATGTTGCTAAGAGTAATGTACAAATGAAATGATATAAACAAGTGAAATGACAAGTGAATGATATAAACAAGTGAAATGATATAAACAAGTGATGATATAAACAAGTCAGTGATTGTATAAACAAGTGAGCGTTAATCAATAACATGAGACTAATATGTGCATAGTCCATACTTTTGTGTTAAGGTGTTAAACGTATGAAAATGAGTGATAAACTGTAGACAAGTGACACACATATATATCCTACCAAATGTTGATAAGAGTATAGTATCAATGAAAGGAAGTAAACAATGTAGTGTTCATCAAAATTAATGAATTGCCCAAATCATATTAAATTTATATCTAGCTTTGGTTTGAATGGCTAACCAGAAGATGGATAGTCACAGTGATAGTGGGCACCTCGTGCCATTAAAGGACACATTGTGTTATCAGTGATAATGGGCATAATTGCCATTATAAATGTTTGAGATCTGTCGTACAGTTTGCTACACTAACATGTTATCCAAATCTATGATCTAAGTTTAGTATGTATGGGCATAATTAATGAAAATATATGTGAACATGATAGTTGTGACTAATGAAAGAAATGTAAAATAATAATATAAGTCAAAAGATTGAAATTGAAGTATTGTGTTACAATGTAAAAGCGAGTGGTAATATATATATTAATGCTTACAAGTGAGAGTACTAATGCACATAATGGAAATGTTATGCTCAATGTATTGAATTAATCAAATGATTAAAAGTGTATATAATGCTGTGAGATATAAAGTGCTCCAAAGTATATCAAATGATTGAAAGTGTATATCATGATGTGAGATACAAAGTGTTCTAAAGTATAGTACTAAAATTAAGTGATGAAAAGTATAGATTGAATAAAATAATACTATATGTGAACTTGAAAAGGAAGATTTATTGAAAAAAAACAAAATAAGCGTATTGTGGATAATGTTATCAAATGAGAAAGCAAGTCTTGAATAAAATGATTCTTAATAAGACAAGATGCAGTATCGAAAGTATTGTATTATATGATAACTTTTATACAGGGATAGTTATTATTTTGTGTAATCAACATGGTATATTGATTTGTTACTAAAATTAATTCATATATTGAAATACTTCTTAAAACTCAGTGTTATTACTATATTTTCATAAGTATATTTCTTTAATATTAAGTGATAAATATGTGTATACAAGCACCACTAAGCTTTGCTTAGCGTGTTAGAATTGTTTTCTGACACGCAGGTATCAGGACATCGGAGCAAGATAAGAATAGATAAAGATCTTGTGTATATTGTATTCATAAGTGATAAATGTATATAGATACTTCAGTTTGGCTATTTGAGAGATTGTATAAATTTATAACATGAAAGCCATACATGTATTTAGAGAATGAGGGTTGAGATTCTAGTGAATGATTATCATGAAAGAAATGTAATGTTTATTTATTTGATTTGATGAACTTATGGTGTTTATATGATTTATAATTTCTATTTAGATTATTGGAGATATTGGAAATTGGTCTAAATGTTGGACCTATAAGTGTTGTGATATGCAGATTGTATTATTATTTGAAAATTTTTATTTATGAAGGGAGTTTTCTCTGAATTGATTGGAGAGCGGAAAGTATATCGCATAACATTCTTTGATAGTTTTTATATAAGAATTGTCAGAGGATGTTACATTTAGTGGTATCAGAGCGTGGTTTAGGCATTTCTCGCATGTGGAGTTATGGGAGAAGTGAAATGTAATTGTCTAAGTTATGTGAAGTGAATAAGTGGATATGTGTTGTGACACAATTGATATTTCATATGTTTATGGTAATAGAATGTTTACTAAGAATTGATTGACAATTCGTAGTGTATTGTTTGGAGTGTACTAGATCTATTTGTGATAAAGACTGATGTGATATGTCAATGTAACACAGTGAAAGTGTAATAATTTATTGGAATTTGAGGAATGAATTATGACAGATAGATAAATTTCGAGCATGAAATTTCTTACGAGAATGAGAATTGTCATGTTGTACAACATTAAGTATTGATGTTCTACATTAAGTGAGTGAATATATGAGTGTCAAAGTGGAGTGATTATGATATGAGAGCATTTGAAACTGATAGTGATAAGGTTAAATAAGCCTTAATAGGAGTAACATTAAATCCCAGTATGGATAATATCCGTATAGTGGAAAAAGATTTCGAAGAGGTAAGAAATTGTGAAAATACCCTTATAGCTCGAAATGAATTCGAGCTGTAATTTGAATGTGAAATATGGATAATGGAGTTTTAAAGTGTCAAAAGTAATTATTTTATAATGTTTCAACGTTAAGGATTGAAGTGATAGTTAAATGAAAACACATGAATGCATCGAAACTATTGTATAAGTGAGTATATTGGATAAAAGTCCTAAAACTTATTTAAAGATTTCTAGTGTCTTTTATTGCCGTCTAAAACATCATCAAAGCAAAAAGATTGAAATGAAAAGTAATGAATGAGAATTGGTAAAGAGGCTAGTGCTTGAATACTACTCAGTGCTATTTAATGAAATGATCTTGAGTTTTATTATGAAAAGAGATTTGTGCATTGATAAAACACCATTACTTGTGAAAGATATGGTGTATTAAATAATTGTGAAAAATATGAGTATAAAACTTTACTTCTATGATAGTAAAGTTCTTCGTGCAATATGTAAATGTGTAGCTATATCTTATTTATCTGGAACAATGATTCAATCTATCATTGAATCATTTATGAGTTAATATAAAGTAATGAAAGAAAATAAGGTTGAAAGGGTTATGGAAATTGATATTTGAATTTGATTGTGCCTTGAAGAGTTGGATTTTGTTTCCTTAAAGTGTATGAGTTGCATTCTTCATAACTTATTGATTAAATTATGAAAATAAATTCTAATAGTGATAGGCATGATTATTTGTATAGTCATGCATATGCTTGTGTAAATTTCTATTCTTTAAACTTTGAGAAGAAATTCCAATATTGAGGTTGTAGACCCTTAATTTTTGACCCAATCCGATCCAATATGCTTTATTTAGTCCAAAATAATTTTTGTTGTTTAATTGATCCAAAATAATTTTAATTAAATAATTTTTAACTTAGTATCTAATTTTTATTAATAAAAAATGAAAATAAACAAATAAAAAATAAAAATAAAAATAAAAATCGGAGTTGGAAAAAAATCGGCAGCGAAAAGTGGTCGCGCGGGCCCGTCGCGCCTGCGGGCGAAATAACTTCCCGCAGGAAATTCCTGCAGGCTGGCACGCTGGCGTGCCCACGGCTGGCACGCCCACGGGCCCGTCAGCACAGTTTTCGCCAGCGCAATTTCTTTTTGACGCAATTTTTAGAATTCTAATCCAATTAGGTTTTAATTTCTTTTTTTATTATTATTATTATTACTTACCTTAATTAATTAGGAATAAACAACTTAAAAACCACTATAAATAAGGATGAATTAAACCAAATTGGGGGAGGAAAAAAATACACAGTGACTTTAGGATTTGAAACCAAATCAAGGAAGGAAAAGAAAAACTCAATTCAATTGATATTTATAGCAGCAGTAGCACGGAAAAAAGAGGAAAAAGGCAATCAAAGCTTGTCTTTGGAGCTAGTTCATCCAAGAAGAGTTATTTTTTGGAGAATCAACAAAAGAAGGTATGTTTTAATTCTTTTGATTTATGTTTTACAATAGCAAAATCCACAAAATTTAAGTTTTCAAATAAAAAATCTTAGAACTTTAATTTAGTTTTTCTAAGATTTCAACATTAAAATGTGAACTTCTTTTCTAAAAAGACTTAAAATTGTTATTTTTTTCTTCTTAAAAACCTTTAAACACTCATTGAACATATTTTTCAATAAAACCAAAATCAAATTCTGTTTCATTTAAGATTTTAAATTAGGTTCTTTTTCATTCAAAAAACCTTAAAAACATCTTTTCTACTTATAAAAACTTCAATCCATGTGTTTAAATTCATAAAATCTCATAAAATATCAAATTGCTTTTTTAAAACCCTAAAAATTATACTTTAGCCGAGAACCCAATTTCAAAGTCTAAAATTCAAAATTCAACTTTTAAACCTAAAATAATAAACCCTGACCCTTTTAAAACCTTAAACCCTAATTTTTATGAACTCTAATCCTTTTAAAACATTAAAAAATATAAAAACATAAAAACTCAAAAAAGTCACATTAGCTTAATTCACTATTTAAAAATCATGAATTAAAAAGTATTTCAAAGTGTCCAAAACCCTAATTTCAAGATTTCACCATTCAAACTTTAATTTTGTTAATCAAAGAGTCTTACCCACCTTTTAAAACCTAAAACCTTAATCTATTTTAATTCTATAAAAAGTTACAGTAGGCATAAATTAGACTTTTATTTGCTTTTATTCAATTCCATATTTAGTTATACTTTGATCTATTTCTTATACTTTAATTTATTTAATTTCAATACTTGATTTATTTAATTTATAATGGATGGATGTTTATATTATTGATATTTAAATATTATTGATGAATGATTTGTATATTATGGATGATTATTTACCTTTATTAATTAATTTAGATTTCCAAAAGATGTAAGAGGTATGTTTCCACTTAGTGGGTACCTCATTAGTTAAAACATCATGTAATTTAATTTTCTTTTCTATTTTAGAACCTTTGTAAAGGGCATGTTTCTACCTTTTGGTGGGTGTCCTATCTAGGCATGTGATGTAAGGACATGTTTCCATCCTTGGATGGGTGTCCATTTATTTATTTTGTTTTGTTTGGACATTGCTTTGATTTTAATATAATGATGCTTTCTTTTTATTGTGTGTAGTATGGATAATATTGTCATATTTAAGAATTTTATAATATTAAGACCTGTAAAGGAGGCTGGTTCCAATGAACCGGGCGTTGTGGGGGTGCTGGGCCATTTCTCACCTTCCCCACACGTACCCAACTTTCCAAACCCATTAAGGGGCTGGGGATTCCTTAGGAATTGAGTCATCCACCCCTTTCTTTTTCCCGGCCCATTCGGGTGTCGACTCCATTTTCTCCGGACTTAGGTCCGTGTTCTCTAAGGCCCCGAGCCTAAACAATGCCGAAGTCGCAAGAACCATTCCACCGGGAGTGAGGGCGAAAATCCCCGCTCACAGTGGCGACTCCACTGGGGATAAGAGAAGTTGATTTTGTTGGTCTTTATATTATTCTATTCTTTCTTATAATGATATTATCCATTGCATCATATTAGATTGCATTGTGTGCATGAGTTAGGATGCCCGTGTTACCCGTGTTATGTTATGTAAGGGATACCATACTTTCACTCAAGGTATGGAGATCGAGCATGGCATAACCACTCATAGCCTTGTACCGTTTGGTATATACTTGCTATGGGAACCTAAGCCTTTTAACCCAAAGACTAAAGCTCATGTAATTGGCCTAGTTACTTTCCTTAGGTTTTACCCCAAATGCATGTTGTTTGACTATGGATAATTTATCTTGGTTTAAATCATGGCTTATTTGGTTTGTTCTTTTTCTAATATGACCCAAGTACATTTGCAAGCTCAAAATAAATTTTTCTTTAAAATCCAAAAGACCAAAACTATTTTCAAAACTTTTTAAGATGGTCTTTGGACATAAGACTTTTCTAAAAATAAATCAAAAATTATTTTGGCTCATGGCCCAAATACTAAGCCCAAAATCCATTTTTCTAAAATCTTTTACAATGGGTTTAGAAATAAAACTATTTTCACCTAACCATTTTTTATAAAGAGCTTGCAAAAATATTTAGGTCAATTATGAAATACCAAAAATCAATTGTGGGCCTAGTTTACACTAAGAACAAATTAACCATGGGGCTTGTTTTTGGCATGAATCATTAGTTACTTTTTCAAGTAAGAAATCTATTTATAATAAACCTCTTAATTTCGTTTTAATCCAAAAGTTGGTTGAATGGATTAAAACCTAATTAATGGGAATTATCATGGATTGATTTCCATTTTTGAAAATATAACTATTGGTTGAAACGTCCGAGGGAATTATTCGAAAGCAAGGTACCCCATGTTAGTATTTTGTTAACCATATACCTAGGAAAAGAGACTCGCCATTCATGTGTGGATGTTATAAGGTTGGAAGGAACGTCCTAATTTGTTCTTGTTTGTTAATTGCTTGTGCATACATGCATACATTTGCATCTCATATCATTGGTCCTCTCTGGTTCACAGCCCTGGATTACGAAAGTTTAAAAGCTTACAACAATCCGACTTACGCCGGAGATGAAGTATCTAGCAACGACTCAATCACTTGCTCACCAAAAATAATGGAGCCCGAACAAATTCAAAGAATGGTGGATGAAGCCCTCAATGCCAAGATGGAAGAAATCAAAGAGGCCCTAGCTGAGACCATGAAGAACCAATTGACTGCAATCTTAGAGAATCATGCCGAGGCATCTGCTAGCACTAAGAAACCAAAGGACAAAGGGAAGACTAAAGTTAATGAAGTGGCTTTTGATGATGAAAAGGTGGTCATTGATGATGATGATGATTGGGCTCAATACTACTAAGAGGTTCAAGAAAAGAAGAAAGAACCGAAGGTTGTCGAGAAAGCAACTATTGAAAAGACCGAGACATCTGATGTTGAAAAGATGATTGCTGATTTAGAAAAGAAATTTGAAAAGAAGCTGAAAATCGAAGAGATGTCCGAAGTTCAAAAGTTGTTTGAACAAGATGATGAGGTCCCTTATAAGTTCAAGATGCCTTCCTTTGCTAAGTACAATGGCACCGAAAATCCTCATCTCCACGTGAAGCAATATATCATTGCCATGCAATCTGCTCGAGCTACTAAGGCTCAAACCCTAAGGTACTTTATGCTCTCATTGGATCTTGTTGTCCAAAATTGGTTCAATGCCTTGATGATGGAACACAAAAGAGTTGGGATCTACTTTACAAAGCCTTCATCCAACAATATGGATATAATGTTGAGTTGGAAGTTACCTTGATGGAAGTGGAGTCCATTAGGCAAAGACCGAATGAGAATTTTGTAGATTATGTCAAGAGATGGAGAAACAAGGCTGCTTTGCTCAAGAAAAGGCCCGATGAATCCGATCAAATAAGGATGATTGTGAGAGGGGTGTTACCTAGTCTTCGTGAGAGGATGTCTCATACACTCATACGTGATTTCAAAGACCTTCTTCAAGCTGGTTTACAAATTGAAGAATGGGACAGGGAGAAGAGCCGATTTGCATCGAAAAGGAATGAGAAAGGGAGCTATCAACCTGGTAGCCAAAGCATGCAAAAGGCCGTCATTGTTAATGCTACTAACCAAGGAACAAGGAGACAATTTTTGGAATTGGGAAAACCGATGTCTTGGGTTCTCAACAAACTTCAAAGAAAGGGACTGCTACAACCCTTAAATCCTCGTCCTTTGCCTAATCCGCTCCCACCTAATTTTGACACCAAAGCATTTTGTCAATTTCATCAAATGCAAGGACATGACACAAATAGATGTGTGAGATTGAGACATGAGATCCAAAACTTAATTGATAATGGGAAGCTACCTGAGCCCAACAAGCCAAACACCAAAGACAACCCATTGCCAAAGTTCAATAAAGTACCACCACCAGCAACCTTTATGATTGGAGGAGGTTTGTATGAGGATTTTGCCATGTCTTCTTTTCAAGATATGGGAGGAGAAGCAGTAAAAGAAGGAGAGGAATTTAATGAAGCCAAACAAGCTATGATTGGTAGGGAAGTAGCAATTTGTGTGGTCAATAGGTTTTGGGATTCAAGTGATAGTGATGATGATATCATACCAAAGAAGAAGGAGTGGACTTGGTCTGAGCCCGAAGAAGATGAGGTGATGAATACTAGATCCGGTAAGCCTTATGCAAGGACACTACCTAAGGATGGAGAAACTAATAAGGGGAAGGAAGTTGAAGTGGAAGAAGATGATGCTGTACTCAAGCAATTAAAAAGAACCCAAGCAAGTGTTAGCATTTGGGACCTGTTAGCTACTTCTAAAAAACACCAAGAGACTATGGCTAAAGCCTTGGCTAGCATGCCAATTTCTACCTCTACAACACCGGAGGAGTTGATTAACTTCATAAAAATTGGGGAAGTAATGAAATGTGAAGAGGTTCAAGAGAAGAGCGAAGTTAGTATGGGAGCAGTTTCTTTTTCTGATGCAGACTTACCAGAGGAAGGGAGAGACCACATCCGTCCTCTCTTTATCAAAATAGAAGTCAAGGGAAAGAGGAATCCTTGTGTAATGGTTGATGATGGGTCCGCCATAAATGTTTGTCCACTTAAGATACTACCAAAGCTAGCCATGTCAACAAGAGATTTAAACCCAACCGAGGTGACAATGCGTGCTTATGACAACACTAAGAGGCATGCCAAAGGGACTTTCAAAGCAGCGGTCAAGGTTGGTCCAATTGAATCTATTGTGGAGTTTGTTGTTTTAGACATACCAGTTACCTTCGCCTTACTCTTGTGACGACCATGGTTTCACCCTCTTGGTGGAGTTCCTTCCACCCTTCATCAAAAGATCAAATTCCCCAAAGGAAATGAGACAGTGGTCATTGAAGCTGAAGATAATGAGATTGTTAATGCTCTAGTGGTTGAGAGGCCTCTCAATGGTTTTCAAGTAGCTGTAATCTCTGATGATGAAGCAGTGGGCTCCAAAGTCTTGAATATGATGAAGAACATGAATTACCTTCCCGGAGCTAGCTTTGGAAAGGGTAAAGCCAGTTTAACAAAATTACCAGATTTTAAAACTCAAACTTCCAAGAAGGGGTTGGGATATGATGAAGCCAATAATGTTCAACCAAAGAAGAATGAGAAGATGAGCTTCCCACCACTTGAAGAGATCTTTGTCAAAGCTCCAACTATCGGACCACTCTAAGGAAAGCCCGAGCTGATCATGTTCATGGGTAAGTTAATTCTTAGTTTTGAAATTTTTGCAGATGTTGCTGAGTTAGTGGAGCAAGTGAAGAAAAAGCTCACCCTGTCAACCAACAAAGAATCCACTCCAAAGGAGAAGAATGAAGCTGCCCTAAAAGCCAAGAAGACTTCGGAAGAGATTGCTGCCATGGTTGAAGAGAAGTTTGAAGACATCCTGCTTTATGATTCTGAGAACAATGAAGCTGATGGTTGCATACATTCAAATAGTAGTTACAAGAGCATCTTTAATATTAATTCTGTTAACACACAATCATTAAATTTGGGAACAACTGAAAACCCTAAAAACATTAGCATAGCATCCGACCTTACTCCTGATGAGAGAGAGAGATTTGAAAAAATATTCAAAAAATATGAAGAAGTGTTTACTTGGTCTTATGAAGATATGCCTGGGATAGATCGAGACGTAGCCGAGCATCATATTCCTACTTACAACTACATTAAACCTGTCAAACAAAAGCTTAGACGATTAAGACCTAAATGGGCTGAATTGGTTAAAGAAGAGGTCACTAAGCAAATACAAGTGAAGTTCCTTGAAGTGATAGAATACCCAGATTGGCTAGCCAACATAGTACCTGTGCCAAAGAAAGATGGGAGGATAAGGGTCTGCATGGACTATAGAGATTTAAACAAGGCTTCCCCTAAGGATGATTTTCCTTTACCTCATATAGATGTACTCATTGATAGTGCAGCCTCTAGTGTGCTACACTCGTTTGTGGATGGATTTTCCAGATACAATCAAGTGTTAATGGCCTAAGAGGATAAAGCCAAAACTGCCTTCACTACTACATGGGGTATATTTTGTTATAGGGTAATGCCTTTCGGCTTAAAGAATGCTGGAGCAACTTACCAAAGGATGGCCACCACTTTATTTCATGACATGATGCACAAAGAGGTTGAAGTATATGTTGACGATATGATGGTGAAGTCGAATACAAGGGAGCAACACTTCCAGAACTTGGAATTATTCTTCGATAGAGCTTTGAAGTATAAGCTCAGATTAAACCCAAAGAAATGTGTATTTGGTGTTACCTCAGGTAAATTGTTGGGACATTTGATTGGTCCGAAAGGCATTGAGATTGATCCTGACAAAGTCAAAGCAATCAGGGATATGACAGCCCCAAAGACGGAGAAAGAAGTTCGGGGATTTATTGGTAAACTACAGTACATTAACAGATTTATAGCAAAACTCACAATAATCTGTGAGCCTATCTTCAAGTTGCTTAGGAAGAATCAGCCGGTCGTATGGAACGAAGAATGTCAAGAGGGCTTTGATCGAATAAAGGAGTATTTGTTGAATCCACCTGTTTTGAAACCGCCTAAACCCGGCAAACCTCTATTACTATACTTAGTGGTAGAAGAAGAGTCGATAGGAGCCATGCTAGAACAAGCAGATGAGTCGGGGATTAAGTATGCAGTCTACTATTTGAGTAGAAAGCTCTTACCTTATGAAATTAAGTATAGTATTATTGAAAAGACATGCATAGCCGTGGTTTGGTCTTCTAAGAAGTTGCGGCATTACTTTCAATCATATAGTGTGCAAGCAATTTCCAGGTTGGATCCAATGAAATACTTAAGGGAGACACCCTCTTTAAATGGGAAATATGGACGATGGTTGATAATACTAGAACAATTTGAGATCGAGTATGTAACCAGAAAAACAATCAAAGGTAGAGCGGTGGTGGAATTTCTAGCTCAACAACCATTACCAGAAAGTGAAGATGTAATCTTGGAATTTCCAGATGAACATTTAGAAGCAATTGAAGTACAAGGGTGGAAAATGTATTTTGATGAAGCAGCAAATAGGAAAGGAGCAGGTTTGGGAGTTATACTAGAATCGTTCGAAGGGGAACTCATCCCTTTAGCCAAAAAGTTGAAATTTAGGGCGACCAATAATATGGTGGAGTACGAAGCTTGTGTTTTCGGTTTGGAAACCCTAATGATTATGAAGGTAGATAAGGTGGAAGTTTATGGTGATTCGTTGCTAGTAGTATCCCAAGTAAATGGAGAGTGGGAGTTGAAAGAAGAAAAATTGAAACCATACCATCATTACCTGACCATGATAAAGAAGAATTTTAAGGAGTGTAGGTTTATACACTTGTCAAGAGAAGAAAATCAGATGGCTGATGCCCTAGCCACATTGGCTTCGGTATGGGAAAATCCTGTTAGCTTATTCCTTAAGCCTCTAGTCTTGACCAGTTCATCAACTCCTTGTTATGAATATAAAACAATCATGGAAATTGATACAGACCATGATGCATGGTATGATACCATAGGGAGATTTTTGGAGGAAAGAGAATACCCGCCGGGGGCAACAAAGAAAGAGAGAAGAGCCATAAGGAGGTGGTCACTGCAATACATCACCTTCCATGGGGATTTATATCAAAGATGGCCTGATGGGGGTACATTTGAGATGTTTAAGAAAGCCCGAAGTGGAGCGCATCATGTCTGAAATACATGCGGGAAGTTGCAGTCCGCACATGAGTGGTTTGGCCCTAGTTAAGAAGATTATTCGACAAGGTTACTATTGGTTGACCATGGAGAGAGACTGTATTGAGTTTGTCAAGAAGTGCCAACAATGTCAAATGTACGGTAACTTGAATCATATGCCTCCTGAAGAACTGCATTCAATGTCTTCACCCTGGCCCTTTTCCACCTAGGGTATCGACATTATAGGAGAGATACATTCGACAGCTTCAAACGGGCACCGTTTTATTGTGGTAGCAGTTGATTATTTTTTGAAATGGGTTGAAGCTGAATCCTTCAACAAGCTGGGTGCAAGTCAAATGGCTAGGTTTATCGAAAAGAATCTCATATGCAGATGTTGTAATAGATAGGTTTTCTTTTCACCTAGGGTTGCCTATATGATCTTCATTTGGTCTCATGAAGATCATATCTAGTTTGGCCATGCTATGTCACGTTTATTTTTATCAAATATGTATGATATGCCATGTTTGATAGTTTATGTATGCATATAGGATATGATATATAAATGTTAATTTTAACATGTTTTCAAAAAAAAAAATTAAATGGAATGAACCCTCACTATTAATCTAAGTTTTAATGCCATCCATGTCTTAAACACTTATCAAGGCTAAGATCACCTAAATGTAGATTTTGCCAAAGCAAAGTACTTTAGGTTATCCTAGCAAGATATGATGAGTAATGGTGCTGCTCATGCGTTTAAAATTGGTTAGACTTAATTAGGCTATCAAAATGGTTTTGGGCCTAAGGCATTAGATGGGGTATAACATGCTATGACATATGATGTCATGATCCCATATTATCTAAGAGTTACATCTGATGTAATTGGTAATGGGTTACCTACCATAATAACTTGATTTTAAGTGTCATGCCAAAGCTGACTTAATATTAAGTAAAAATTGGATCTTAGCCCACTAAAATGTCATTGTGAAGATTGAGGGTTATATTTTAGTGGGAGTTTAATTACTTATCACCTTTTATTAATTAAAATTTGCATATTTTGTAGATTGAAATGGCTACCAACAATAACTCCACTTTATCACTGCGATCCATCCTTGAGAAGGAAAAACTGAAAGAGAATGGGACTAATTTTGTTGATTGGTTTAGGAACCTGAGAATTGTTCTCAAACAAGAAAAGAAGTCCTATGTGCTTGATGAAGCTGTCCCTGAGCCACCTCCTGCTAATGCTTCTAATGCTGATAAGAACAAGCATAAGAAGCATATGGATGATTCCAATGACATTGGATGTCTTATGCTTGCTACTATGTGTCCAGAACTTCAGAAGGATCTGGAACACTTGGAGACTTATGAAATGAGTGTCCATCTCAAACAAGCTTTCCAACAGCAAGCTGGGCAGGATAGATTCGACACTGCTGTTGCATTATTTGACTGCAAGATGTCAGAGGGCGAATCGGTTAGCGCTCATGTTTTGAAAATGAAGGGCTACATTGATCACCTTGCCCGACTTGGATATCCCTTGAGTTTAGAACTCTCCACGGATTTGATCCTTCATTCTTTGCCCAGCAGTTTTTCACATTTTGTTATGAACTATAATATGAACAACATGGAAAAGTCCATTCCTAAGCTACATGGTATGCTCAAAACTGCTGAAGGGAATATCAAAAGGCCCACTAAGGCTACCCATGTATTGAATGTCAATAAGGGTAAGCCTATGAAGAAAAAAGGCAAGGCAAAGGGTAAAGCAACAGTTGCTACAAAGCCTAAGCGACAGCCCAAGCCAAAAGAACGCAAGGCACCTGTTCCTAAGGAAGGAACTTGTCACCATTGCAAGGAGCCTGGGCATTGGAAAAGAAATTGCCCACTTTATTTGGCTGAATTGAAGAAATCGAAGGGTAGTGCGACTACGTCTTCAGGTATATATGTTATAGAAATTAACTTATCTGCTTCTACTTCATGGGTATTGGATACTGCATGTGGTTCTCACATTTGTACAAATGTGCAGGGACTCAAAAGGAGTAGATCACTGAAAAGGGGCGAAGTTGACCTACGAGTTGGGAATAAAGCAAGAGTTGCTGCACTAGCTGTAGGATCTTATGAACTTCATATGCCTAATGGTTTTTTGTTAAATTTGAACAATTGCTATTATGTTCATACTCTGAGTAGGAATCTTATTTCAGTTTCAGTTTTGGATGATGAAGGTTTTTCATTTTTAATTAAAAATAAGACCTGTTCTATTTTTGATAAAGATGATTTGCTTTATGGTATTGCAAGATCTTTTAATGGCCTTTATGTCCTTGACTTAGATGATTCTAGGGAGAATCATATTTATAACATAAACTCTAAGAGAATTAAGCCAAATGACCTAAACCCTACATTTTTATGGCATTGTCGTCTTAGCCATATAAATGAGAGACGCATTTCTAAACTCCATCAAGATGGATTATTAGATTCATTTGATTTTGAATCATTTGATAAATGTGAATCTTGTTTACTTGGCAAAATGACAAAGAATCCTTTCACCGGACAAGGTGAAAGGGCTAATGACTTGCTAGGACTAGTACATACAGATGTATGTGGCCCATTAAGCATTAGTGCCAGAGGAGGATATAATTACTTCATTACTTTTACTGATGATTTCAGTAGGTATGGCTATGTCTACCTAATGAAACATAAGCATGAGGCTTTTGAAATGTTCAAAACTTTTCAAAATGAAGTACAAAATCAACTTGGTAAAACTATTAAGGCACTTTGATCTGATCGAGGTGGTGAATTTTTGAGCCAAGAGTTTGACGAACATCTAAGAAATTATGGAATTGTTTCACAATTAACTCCTCCAGGAACTCCACAGTGGAATGGTGTTTCTGAAAGAAGAAATCAAAGTTTATTAGATATGGTTCGATCTATGATGAGTCAAGCAGATCTTCCATTATCATTTTGGGGTTATGCCTTGGAGACAGCTGCTTTTGTTTTAAACCGTGTACCATCTAAAGCGGTTGAAAAGACACCATATGAGATATGGACTGGCAAAACACCTAGTTTGTCTTTTCTTAAGATTTGGGGTTGTGAGGCTTATGTGAAAAGACCAGTTTCAGATAAGTTAGCTCCAAAATCTGCTAAATGTATCTTTGTGGGATATCCTAGGAAACTAAAGGATATTATTTCTATATTCCATCTGAGAACAAAGTGTTTGTTGCTCGAAATGGAACCTTCTTGGAAAAGGAATTCATTTCTAAAAGAACTAGTGGGAGCACGGTTCAATTAGATGAATTTATAGAACCACAAGAAGATATTGAACCGCCTGTAGAAACAGTTTCAGAACCACAAGTCATTGTGGAAACTGAAAATGTTACACAAGTTCTGCGCAGATCTGATAGACCACGTCATCAGCCTAAGAGATATGGATTTCTCATGACTGAAAGTCGTGAAGTTTTGCTCATAGATCAAGATGAGCCAACTACCTATCTTGAAGCTGTGTCAGGTCCAGATTCATAGAAATGGCTTGGAGCCATGAACTCTGAGATGCAATCCATGTTTGACAACCAAGTTTGGGCCTTAATTGATCCTCCTGAAGGTATTAAGACTATTGGTTGCAAATGGGTTTTCAAGAAGAAAATTGACATTAATGGAAATGTGCAAACCTATAAAGCAAGGTTGGTTGCTAAAGGTTTCAAACAAACACATGGTATAGACTATGATGAAACTTTTTCTCCAGTTGCTATGATTAAATCTATTAGGATTCTCCTTGCCATTGCTGCATACTATGATTATGTGATATGGCAAATGGATGTCAAAACCGCTTTCCTTAATGGAAATTTACTCGAGGATGTGTACATGACACAACCTGAGGGTTTTGTAAATCCTGAGAATTCTGGGAAGGTTTGCAAGCTTCAAAGGTCCATTTATGGATTGAAGCAAGCATCTCGAAGCTAGAATCTTTGTTTTGATGAAACAGTTAAGAACTTTGGTTTCATTCAAAATGAAGATGAACCATGTGTTTACAAGATGGTTAGTGGGAGTGCTATCGTGTTCTTAGTCCTATATGTAGATGACATATTGATCATTGGAAATGATGTCCCCACTTTACAAAAGGTTAAAGATTGGTTAGGGAATTCTTTTTCAATGAAGGACTTGGGAGAGGCTGCATATATCCTTGGTATAAGGATCTATAGAGATAGATCTAGAAGGATAATCGGCTTAAGTCAAAGTACATACATTGACAAAGTGTTAAAGAGGTTCAGTATGCAAGATTCCAAGAAAGGATTCTTGCCTATGTCACATGGTATTCATCTTGGCAAGAATCAATGTCCTAAGACATCTGAGGAGCGAGATAGAATGAATAAGATCCCTTATGCTTCTGCTATTGGATCTATTATGTATGCCATGCTATGTACTAGACCTGATGTCTCATATTCTTTAAGCACAACAAGTAGATATCAAGCTGATCCTGGTGAGGGTCACTGGACAGCTATTAAGAACATTCTTAAGTATCTAAGAAGAACTAAGAATGTTTTCTTAGTTTATGGAGGTTTGGAAGATGAACTAGTTGTAAATGGTTACACAGATGCTAGTTTCTAAACTGATATAGATGATTACAAATCGCAGTCTGGTTTTGTATTCACATTGAATGGTGGAGCCATTACTTGGAAAAGTTCCAAGCAAAGCACAGTAGCAGATTCTACAACAGAAGCTGAGTATATAGCAGCATCAGATGCTGCTAAGGAAGCAGTTTGGCTGAAGAAATTCATCACTGAGCTTGGAGTGGTGCCTAGCATTGCTAATCCTATGGCTATCTATTGTGACAACAATGGTGCCATAGCGCAAGCAAAAGAGCCAAGGTCCCATCAAAAATCTAAGCACATACTCAGGCGATTTCACCTCATTCGAGACATCATTGATAGAGGTGATATCAAGATATGCAAAGTTGACACAAATGACAACATAGCAGATCCATTGACAAAGCCTCTCTCGCGGGTCAAGCATGATCAGCACACTAGGTCTATGGGCATGAGATATTTGTTAGACTAGGCCTAGTGCAAGTGGGAGATTGTTAGTGTATATGCCCTAGGCCATTGATTTGGACCTTAATGTTATTCATTTTGTTATTAATAAAGAAGTTTTTATTATCATTGTTATGTTTGCATGTTATATATAATAATGATTATATCCCTGGTTTATTATTGTTATGGAGATAATAATAAATATAACTAGTGTAATATTGATTTGATAATCATAAGATGATTATAGGTATGAAGATACAAATCAATATTATGGATACATGTTAGAGAACAGTGTATTGGATAGACCCACATAGATATCACTTCATGGTTTAATGTCATAAGTGTATCTCATAATAGTTTTCATTTAATCCTTTGACTTGAGATTGTCATAGTTTCCAACATAAGGAATATTATGTTTTGACATGATCAAACGTTATCTGTAACTAGATAATTATAAAGGTTATGCTTGAACATGATATAAATTATGTAGAGGAAAATGAACAATCAAGATGGAATTTGTCCCTCTCTATGAGAGAGATATCTTCTGGGCCCCTCGATAAGTGTAACTGAGAAATGCATGGCCATGCTCAAATAAGTTGATATAAGATCAATCTTATTTGTTTATCAGTTAACTTGGAGATCGAGTAATCATAAGTTTGGACAATATAAGTATGACATTTACTATGACATATGTTCAAACTAGATATCGTGTGACAAAGGGATTAATGCATGTACTATTTCAGGTTTTTCATTTATAATGATTCTCATGATTAATTGGGTAGTCGTAATGTCTTGCTAGAGGCCAATTATGATTTGTGCATTTCAATAGAGATTGAAATACACTACCAATTAATATGAGCCTATCGGGTCACACACATAGAACGTAGGCTGTACTTAAATAATAATAATTATATTTAATTATTGTTGTTAGTATTATTATTATTATTAGATATTAATAATAATATTGTTATAATAATAATTATTAGATAATAATTATTAAAACGTGGGTCCATATGGGATATGGACAGTTAGGGTTTTGATAAAAAGAAGTCTTTTAAAACGGTTTTAAAAGGACTGGAGGTTTGATGATCTAATTATTCGTTTTGCAAAAGAAAACGTAAGAAGAGAAAAAACCTAAAAAACCCTAGTTTCGTTTTGAAAAGGTTCAGCCACTGCCGTTGGTGAGCTAGCACTCAGACCGGCGTACGTTTGTGTGGATTTCGTTAGAGGGTGTTCGTCTTCAGAAGGCAGCATCTGTTAATCGTTTTGAAGCTACACAAAAAGGTTAGTTTTGAATCTCTTTTATCGAACTGAATGGATCACATGGATCCTGTGAGTAAATCGAAAGAATTTTTGTTTTCCGCTGCGGCAAGGGTTGCAGATTCTTCACGATTTACCCACACGAACACCTACTGGAATGACACCGTTCTCTTTGGTTTATGGGATGGAAGCAGTATTGCCAATTGAGATTGAGATCAAGTCATTGAGAGTAGTCTTGGAAGCAGAGCTACCTGAAACAGAATGGGTAGCAAGCATATACACTCAGTTAGCTCTATTAGAAGAGAAAAGGCTAAAGGCATTGTATCATCACCAACTGTATCAAAAGAAGATAGCTCGGGCCTACAATAGAAGGGTTAAAATTAGAAAATTCAGAGTTGGGGATTTGGTATTGAAGCAATGTAAGCCTAATGTATCTGATCCAAGAGGGAAGTTCAGACCTAGTTGGGAAGGGCCATATGTCGTGAAGCAAGTCATGAGCAAAGGTGCAGTGAAGTTGTCAGACATGGATGGGAACGAATTCAGTGAGCCAGTAAGCATTGACAGGTTGAAGAGGTTTTTTGTATGAAAAATAAATAATAATAAAAAAATAAGAAGAGCTCGCTAGGTTGAAAACCCAAAAAGGGTGGCCTAGGCAAAAGTTAGAGCAGTCCGCTAGTTCCGAAAACCCGAAAGAGCGGGCTAGGCAACAATTAGGGCTAATGAGAGAAAATCGTCAATTAGAAAAGCCGAAAGGGCTGATTGGCAACAGGAGTGATCTTGTGTATGCTGGCTTTATGTTTGGTTGTTCTCCAATTTAATAAAATAGAATTAATGATTAAATTTGTTCTATGTGCACTGTTATAAGTATTTGACCATATACGGATAAAATAAATAATCATAATTGCAAAAGGTGATGACAAATTATCAATGGAAAAGAAGCATCTTTTATTACTTTAGTTATTTTTCATCCTAACAAAACATTTTATGAATTGACAAATGTAAAATCTATAGCAGTCGATAAGTGTAACGTGCAGGCCATCTTTGCCTCAGCCGATCCAAGTAGGCTTCAGTCAAGCAAGGCATGTCTAGGTTAGGAACAAAGTCAGAATCATGACCCTCAGCTCCATACTGACGCCTAAGTCGGCGAGGATCATAGCATGTACCTTGACGAAGAGCAGCAAGGGGAATGTACATCAGGTATGTCCGCAGGGTAATATGAGAAATCTTCCACCAAGGTACCAACCAACGGATATTAACTTCGGAGCGTGAGTGGATCCAGTCAATCCAGTCAGCATATGAAGAAGCTGGGTGGAGTAGTTTCCTAGCAGAATGATGACGAGGCAGGTATCTGGCAAAGTCCATGGAGGGAGTATCAAGCAAACAAAGACGCTCTTGAAGCCAAATCTGTGAAGAAAGAATTATAAAAAAAAACGGTTCGCTAAGTTGAAAACCCGCAAGGGCAGCTTAGACAAAAAATAGGACAGCTCGCTAGTTCTGAAAACCCACATGGGCGGACTAGGCAAAAAAAAAACCTAAATTGAAAACCCGGAAGGGCAGTTTAGGTAATTACCTGAAGCAGCAATGGGCTCCCAGTCAGTCTCTTTGACAATCCTTATTTAAATCGGTCTAATCCAACTAAGGTTTCGGCTAAGATTACAGGTACCGGTGACAAGCCTCCTTTCCATTTGATCCATGATATCCAATACTCGTGGGTCAATATCGCCATCAGAAGAAACAAGTAAGAATTGGCCGAGTAAGCAAAGACAAAGCATGCGTCCCCAGGCCTTAGTAGGAGCCAAATGAGAAGAACAAAAGTCAATCAAAGGAGCAAGTAGAATTTTTTCACCTCTCATCAACCGAAGAATCTTGGGTTTCGAAATTTGAAATAACATCTGCATCTTCTGTTGAGTTTTGGAAACCAATGCGGGTAATGCCATTTGCTGATTATTGGGATGTCCAAGGATGGCCTCAAATTCTTCAATCAAGGGACACATTTCAAAGCCATTAATTCTAAACACCCTGGAATCTGTATCCCACAAGGAAGCCGCGGCATGTAAAAAGGAGTGATCCAATTTGACAGTTTGAAAGCATTTTAAAACATCAAGCTTTGACCATGAAATTTGCTTCCAATGGTTGGCATCCATATTCTTAAATAGAATTTTTATTTTCCTTAAATGGTGTTCGGTCATAGTTGATGGTTAAAGGGGAGCCAAAATTGCTAAAGAGAGAGTATTCACTTTGAAAGAGAGATTTTTGGCTTATGAATTGAAATATGGCATGTAAGGTGATTTATATAGAAGAAAATAAACCTCTTCCAAAAGTGAAATGGAAAAGATAAGACCATATGGTACAAGGAAAGGAAGTGGTCACAATTTCTTTTTCCATTTTGGATTTGGTTTAACAAAAGAAGTGGATATTAATTATGATGTATTATAAAAAAATGGCAGTAATGAAAAAAAAAGAGATTACAGTAAACGAGGAAAATTATATATTTTTCATTATTGTACAATGTTTTACAATTGTTTCAATATTTACATATCACTAAGAGGGTGGTGGGTCACCACCAAATAAAGACTTGAAAAAGTCGTCGCCTGTTGGAGGAAGCAAGTTACTCATCCCGGGATCATCTGAAGCAGAAGCACTAAAATCCTATTGCCTTGGAGTTCTGATTTGTCATGGTCCTCATCAGAAGCAGACGAAAGGATCTCATGGTCATTAGCCTGGGGGCCTCTCGATGAAGAAGCACCGGGATCCCTCATTCCTTGAAATCGGAAGTCTCAAAAATTTTGTTCGGATTGATGATATAAACTTTCAAAATGAGAAGCCTGTTGATGACTTGCAGCCAACTCTTCTTAAAGCTTCTTATTTTGATCTTCGAGCATCCGCTGTGAGCCAAAAAGGAAAAAGGTAAGAGCATACATAATCATGCATACATATAGCATAAACTATTGCAAAATAAGAAATGTACCAGGTAATTCATGTCAATGCCTTGCGGATAAGATGGTCCAGCCTCATGATCAAATGAGCCAACAACCTGCAATGATCATTGAAGAATCAAAGAAAGAAAAAAGTAGTTGTAAGGGAAAAGTGGTTAAAGTACAAAAACTCCCTTGGAAGATCAAAACAAGGAAAGAAGAACATGGATCAAGCAAGACATGGCCAAGCCAAATCAAGCTTGGCCGCATCACCTCAAAGGAAATCTTGGCAAGAACATGACATGGGCAGGAGACACGGCCAAGCCACTGGCCGTGTCTCACCTAAAGGGCAAAGCCAAGAAAGACCAAGAAAAGAGAGAGGGGAAGCAGTAGGTGACACAGGCAGGAGACACGGCCAAGCCACTGGTCGTGTCTCAGCTAAAGGGCAAAGCCAAGAAAGACCAAGCAAAGAGAGAAGGGAAGCAGTAGGTGACACGGGCAGGAGACACTGCCAAGCCACTGGCTGTGTCTCACCTAAAGGGTAAAGCCAAGAAAGACCAAGCAAAGAGAGAGGGGAACCAGTAGGTGACACGGGCAGGAGACACGGCCAAGCCACTGGCCGTGTCTCACCTAAAGGGCAAAGCCAAGAAAGACCAAACAAAGAGAAAAGGGAAGCAGTAGGTGACACTGGTAGGCGACACGGCCAAGCCACTGGCTGTGTCACATGACAGGGCCACAAGCTTGGCCGTGTCCCATCCTAAGCCAAGAATAAAGAAGAACCAAAGAAAAAACACAGAAGCTGACACACCCAGGGGACACGGCCAAGCCACTGGCCGTGTCACTCCCATCTTCAAAGAACAAAGAAGACCCGATCTCAAAGGATGAAGATCCATTTTCAAGGGTGAAGACTCGATCTTAAAGGATGAAGATCCATTTTCAAGGGTGAAGTCCCGATCTCAAAAGATGAAGATCCATTTTCAAGGGTGAAGTCCCGATCTCAAAAGATGAAGATCCATTTTCTAGAGTGAAGACCCAGTCTCAAAGGATGAAGATCCATTTTGATGGTGAAGAATCACGATGCATAAAACAGCCGGAGCATTCAGACTTCTCAAATGATAAAAGGTCAGTCAAACTCAATCTCAGGTCCAAGCACCCATTCTCGGGTCCAAGTACCCAAACTCGGGTCCAAGTACCCAATCCCGGGTCCAAGTACCTAAATTAAATCAATCTCGGGTCCAGAACCCAAATTTTCCTTAGGTCCAGAACCTAGAAGTATCCTCAAGTCAAGAACTCGAATCCGGGTCCAGAACCCAAATTTTCCTTAGGTCCAGAACCTAGAATTATCCTCGAGTACAGAACTCGAACAGGGTCGAGAACCCAAATTTTCCTTAGGTCCAGAACCTAGAATTATCCTCGAGTCCAGAACTCGAACCGGGTCCAGAACCCAAATTGTCCTTAGGTCCAGAACCTAGAATTATCCTCGAGTCTAGAACACGAACCGGGTCCAGAACCCAAATTGTCCTTAGGTCCAGAACCTAGAATTATCCTCGAGTCCAAAACTCGAACCGGGTCCATAACCCAAATTTTCTTTAGGTCCAGAACCTAGAAGTATCCTCGAGTCCAGAACTCGAATCCGGGTCCAGAACCCAAATTTTCCTTAGGTCCAGAACCTAGAATTATCCTCGAGTCTATAACTCGAACCGGGTCCAGAACCCAAATTTTCCTTAGGTCCAGAACCTAGAAGTATCCTCGAGTCCAGAACTCGAATCCGGGTCCAAAACCCAAATTTTCTTTAGGTCCAGAACCTAGAATTATCCTCGAGTCCAGAACTCAAACCTGGTCTAGAACCCAAATTGTCCTTAGGTCCAGAACCTAGAATTATCCTCGAGTCCAGAACTTGAACTGGGTCCAGAACCCAAATTTTCCTTAGGTCTAGAACCTAGAAGTATCCTCGAGTCCAGAACTCGAATCCGGGTCCAGAACCCAAATTTTTCTTAGGTCCAGAACCTAGAATTATCCTCGAGTCCAGAACTCAAACCGGGTCCAGAACCCAAATTTTCCTTAGGTCCAGAACCTATAATTATCCTCGAGTCCAGAACTCGAACCGGGTCCAGAACCCAAATTTTCCTTAGGTCCAGAACCTAGAAGTATCCTTGAGTCCAGAACTCGAATCCAGGTCCAGAACCCAAATTTCCCTTAGGTCCAGAACCTAGAACATCCGTGAGTCCAGAACTCAAATTGGGTCCAAGTACCCAAAACAAGTCGCCATATCAAAAATTAAGTTTTGTTGCTTTTCACTCTCTTTCACTAAGGTTTCAAATCATTCAAGCAGGGGGCAAACTGTAGACCCTTAATTTTTGACCCAATCCGATCCAATATGTTTTATTTAGTCCAAAATGATTTTTGTTGTTTAATTGATCCAAAATAATTTTAATTAAATAATTTTTACCTTAGTATCTAATTTTTATTAATAAAAAATGAAAATAAACAAATAAAAATAAAAAATAAAAATAAAAATCAGAGTCGGAAAAAAATCGGCAGCGAAAAGTGGTCGCGCAGGCCGTCAGGCCAACAGTAGCTCGCCCGCAAGCGAAATAACTTCCCGCAGGAAATTCCTGCGGGCTGGCATGCTGGCGCGTCCACGGTTGGCACGCCCAAGGGCCCGTCAGCACATTTTCGCCAGAGCAAATTTTTTTTTACTCAATTTTTAGAATTCTAATCCAATTCGGTTTTAATTTCTTTTTTTTAATATTATTACTTACCTTAATTAATTAGGAATAAACAACCTAAAAACCACTATAAATAAGGATGAATTAAACCAAATTGGGGGAGGAAAAAAATACACAGTGACTTTAGGATTTGAAACCAAATCAAGGAAGGAAAAGGAAAAACTCAATTCAATTGATATTTATAGCAGCAGTAGCACGGCAAAAGGAGGAAAAAGGCAATCAAAGCTTGTCTTTGGAGCTAGTTCATCCAAGAAGAGTTATTTTTTGGAGAATCAACAAAAGAAGGTATGTTTTAATTCTTTTGATTTATGTTTTACAATAGCAAAATCCACAAAATTTAAGTTTTCAAATCACAAATCTTAGAACTTTAATTTAGTTTTTCCAAGATTTCAACATTAAAACGTGAACTTCTTTTCTAGAAAGACTTTAAATTGTTATTTTTTTCTTCTTAAAAACCTTAAAACACTCATTGAACATATTTTTCAATAAAACCAAAATCAAATTCTGTTTCATTTAAGATTTTAAATTAGGTTCTTTTTCATTCAAAAAACCTTAAAAAACATTTTTTCTACTTATAAAAACTTCAATCCATGTGTTTAAATTCATAAAATCTCATAAAATATCAAATTGCTTTTTTAAAACCCTAAAAATTATACTTTAGCCGAGAACCCAATTTCAAAGTCTAAAATTCAAAATTCAACTTTTAAACCTAAAATAATAAACCCTAACCCTTTTAAAACCTTAAACCCTAATTTTTATGAACTTTAATCCTTTTAAAACATAAAAAAATATAAAAACATAAAAACTCAAAAAAGTCACAGTAGCTTAATTCACTATTTAAAAATCATGAATTAAAAAGTATTTCAAAGTGTCCAAAACCCTAATTTCAAGATTTCACCATTCAAACTTTAATTTTGTTAATCAAAGAGTCTTACCCACCTTTTAAAACCTAAAACCTTAATCTATTTTAATTCTATAAAAAGTTACAGTAGGCATAAATTAGACTTTTATTTGCTTTTATTCAATTCCATATTTAGTTATACTTTGATCTATTTCTTATACTTTAATTTATTTAATTTCAATACTTGATTTATTTAATTTATCATGGATGGATGTCTATATTATTGATATTTAAATATTTTGATGAATGATTTGTATATTATGGATGATTATTTACCTTTATTAATTAATTTAGACTTCCAAAAGATGTAAGAGGTATGTTTCCACTTGGTGGGTACCTCATTAGTTAAAACATCATGTAATTTAATTTTCTTTTCTATTTTAGAACCTTTGTAAAGGGCATGTTTCTACCTTTTGGTGGGTGTCCTATCTAGGCATGTGATGTAAGGACATGTTTCCATCCTTGGATGGGTGTCCATTTATTTATTTTGTTTTGTTTGGACATTGCTTTGATTTTAATATAATGATGCTTTCTTTTTATTGTGTGTAGTATGGATAATATTGTCATATTTAAGAATTTTATAATATTAAGACCTGTAAAGGAGGCTGGTTCCAATGAACCGGGCGTTGTGGGGGTGCTGGGCCATTTCTCACCTTCCCCACACGTACCCAACTTTCCAAACCCATTAAGGGGCTGGGGATTCCTTAGGAATTGAGTCATCCACCCCTTTCTTTTTCCCGGCCCATCCAGGTGGTGACTCCATTTTCTCCGAACTTAGGTCCGTGTTCTCTAAGGCCCCGAGCCTAAACAGTACCGAAGTCACAAGAACCATTCCACCGGGAGTGGGGGTGAAAATCCCCGCTCACAGAGGTGCATGATCATTTATATGGACATGCATATATTTGTGCCCTTAAAACATTAAAAATAAATTTCAGTAGAGACGTGCAAGACCATTCGCATGGTCATGTATCTGGCTATGCATACTTCTGTTCTACAAAATTTTAGTAATGTGCATATTTTCACAGAGTAGAGTTTATTGGTGGAATTAGTAGTGAATTCATGACTACATCTTGGAAATAGTTATAAGTGATAAAAGATTGCTTATAAGATTGAAATGAAATCAATCCCTTAAATGATGAAACTGAAATGTGAAAGAAAACGTGAGGAAAGTATGGATAAATGTAATTGGATATGTGAAAGAAGTGTAAAGGTAGAGAAAAGATAAAAGACAATTACAAGTGATTAGTGGATTTAACATCTTCATGATGAAATAAGATAATTTCTGAAGTAAAGTGAAAAGCATGATAGATTGATAAATCAGTAATGATTGTACATAATGTGAAGCGCAAGTTAAAGAAACTAAAGAGGTATATACAAATTGATTGAGTAATGAAAGTAAGAATGTGAGATTTAAATATTGTGTATTTATGAAATACGTGATAGTAACATTATTTGGTGATTAAAGCCAAGGTATAGATTATTTATATAGAAGTGTTAAAGAGTTACTTAATACTAATTGATTGCAAAATGGAAAGAAAGGAAGTGATAATGTAAAAAAAAATGTAGTGAGATGTGAAGGTAGTGAACCCTTCTAGTGAAATGATGTATGATAGAACAAGTTAGCAATATATACATATATGTGTGTGTATGTGAATGTGTGTATGAGACATTGAGAATAAAGTATAAATGTACATGTACTCTTAAAGTGAAAGAATAGTGATAAATTCTTAATATGTTAAGAAAAGAATGAAACAAGTAAAGAGTGGAAATCTTTGTAGATTTCATTATTACAATGGACACATGGAAATGATTTGAAAAGATAAAGATTGATGAATAAATAAAATCAATCGATCTAATCGAAAACAAGTATAATGTGTATATGTGTTGTGTTTGAAATTATTGTTTATATCTTATACACTTACAGTAAGAAACAAACATTGCAAAGAGAAAGTGTTATATTCCATTCAAAGAGAAAGTGTTATATTTCAAAGTATTATAATTGACAATACTTTGTACCATTGAAATAAATAATACTGATGTTAAATCTAGTTTCCAAATTAGCTAAAGGGTAAATATTCAAAATAATAGTGGGCATTTTATGCCATATTGAAAGTGGGCACTCTATGCCATAGAGGACACTTATGTCCCATATTGAAAGTGGGCACTCTGTGCCATAGAGGACACTTATGTCCCATATTGAAAGTGGGCACTTTGTGCCATAGAGGACATTTTTTTTATATATGTCCCAATGATATTGGTATTTATGCCATCAGTGGATGCTTTGCGTCATAGCGAACCTTTGGTTCTTTTCTCTTAGTGGTCACTCTGTGACATCATATACAGTGGACAATCATGCCATAGTGGGCCTTTGGCCATATTGATACAGTAGGCATTTACTTGCCATCAGTGACCCGATATCCGGAACTATGATTTAATATTCAGTATATAAGAGACGAGATATATATATATATATAACAGTGGAATGTAATGATACAAATTATAGAAAAAAAAAATCTAAAGAGGAATAAAGGCAATTACAAAGTTGAACTTGAAAAGTGTAAGTGTGTAGAGCTGAATGTTCTACAGTTCTATAATATGATTATTCTGAAAGTGTTACGTTGCTTGATATCAGACATAAATAAATGTTATGTAAGTTAAGAAAATCATTGATTTTATGTGAAATTTGAGAATATTTAAAAATGAAATAGCTTATTGCCATAACATGTAAATTTCGAGGATGAAATTTCTTTAGTGGGGGAGAATTGTAATGGTCATGATTTTCAACAGGGACGTTTTAACTAATAATGAAAAAAATGCATAGTGTATAGTAACAAAAGTATTGCGAATAAATGCTATACGTAAAGAATAGTACATTGTATATCTTAAACCTTTACTGAAAAGAGTATTTTTACTGTTTTACGAGATTAAAACTCGATTTAAAATCAACGGTTAAGAAAGAGGGTGCACCATAGTTATTATGAGCATTCCCTCATTAGATTAAAAAATATTATATATATATATGGGTATATGTGTAAGTGTGTGGAAATTTCTGATTTCCTCCTTCTCTCCACACCATCATCACCATCTTCACTCCTTTCTTCTTCCTTATTTCCATGATTTGAATCAAAACTTAAGATTAAGTTGGAAAAGTGGTGATTATCAAGAAGGTATGTGCTTTAGATTTATACTTTACAAAAATATGACTTTTTATGAGTTTAAATGATTTAATTGACTAATTGAGTTATGTATAATGATATATTTATGAGAAGTGAAGGGATGTTTTTATCCATATGAAATGGTTAAAAGTTTATTTAAGTGAAGGCATTTGATATGAATTCTTTTTATGTCAAATATTGAGTTTGATACATTATTATCTTAGATCTTTAATATGTTTGTGCTTATTGAAGTTAAAAGTGCAGAATACATTAGTTTACTCTGAAACAGACCAAAAATGAATGCCATGGTCGTGGCAAATGTGTGCCACGGTAGTGGCAAATGGGTGCTATGGTCGTGGCAAGTGAGGGCCACGACCGTGGGATTGAAAGTGTGACTGTGCCTTTAAAAATTTTGATAAAACAGAATAGTTCTCAATGCCACGACCGTGGCCCTTGAAGACCACGATCGTGGTGGTATTAAAGAAAATTGGATAGACTCGTTTGCTATCCCATGGTCGTGGGGTTGTGATGCCACGACCATGGGGACCTAAATAGTATTTTTGGCTTGTATTTTGTGATCTACGGGCCTAGTATGAGATTAATATGTGAATAATTTATACTTTTGTATTGAGAATTCATGTGTATGTGTTAAATGTATGAAAAAGAGTGAGAAACTTTAGATAAGTGATAAATATACATATATCATACTAAATGTTGCTAAGAGTAATGTACAAGTGAAATGATATAAACAAGTGAAATGATCTAAAGAAGTGATGATATAAACAAGTGAGTGATTGTATAAACAAGTGAGTGTTAATCAATAACATGAGACTAATATGTGTATAGTCCATACTTTTGTGTTAAGGTGTTAACGTATGAAAATGAGTGATAAACTTTAGACAAGTGACACACATATATATCCTACCAAATGTTGATAAGGGTATAGTATCAATGAAAGGAAATAAACAATGTAGTGTTCATCAAAATTAATGAATTGTCCAAATCATATTAAATTTATATCTAGCTTTGGTTTGAATGGCTAACCAGAAGATGGATAGCCACAGTGATAGTGGGCACCTCGTGCCATTAATGGACACATTGTGTTATCAGTGATAATGGGCATAATTGCCATTATAAATGCTTGAGATCTGTCATACAGATTGCTACACTAACATGTTATACAATAAGATCTAAGTTTAGTATGTATGGGCATAATTAATGAATATATATGTGAACATGATAGTTGTGACTAATGAAAGAAATGTAAAATAATAATATAAGTCAAAAGATTGAAATTGAAGTATTGTGTTACAATGTAAAAGTGAGTGGTAATATATATATTAATGCTTACAAGTGAGAGTACTAATGTACATAATGGAAATGTTATGCTCAATGTATTGAATTAATCAAATGATTAAAAGTGTATATAATGCTGTGAGATACAAAGTGCTCCAAAGTATATCAAATAATTGAAAGTGTAAATCATGATGTGAGATACAAAGTGTTCTAAAGTATAGTACTAAAATTAAGTGATGAAAAGTATAGATTGAATAAAATGATACTATATGTGAACTTGAAAAGGAAGACTTATTGAAAAAAAACAAAATAAGCGTATTGTGAATAATGTTATCAAATGAGAAAGCAAGTCTTGAATAAAATGATTCTTAATAAGACAAGATGCAGTACCGAAAGTATTGTATTATATGATAACTTTTATACAGAGATAGTTATTATTTTGTGTAATCAACATGGTATATTGATTTGTTACTAAAATTAATTCATATATTGAAATACTTCTTAAAACTCAGTGTTATTACTATATTTTCATAAGTATATTTCTTTAATATTAAGTGATAAATATGTGTATACAAGCACCACTAAGCTTTGCTTAGCATGTTAGAATTGTTTTCTGACACGCAGGTATCAGGACATCGGAGCAAGATAAGAACAGATGAAGATCTTGTGTATATTGTATTCATAAGTGATAAATGTATATGGATACTTCAGTTTGACTATTTAAGAGATTGTATAAATTTATAACATGAAAGACATACATGTATTTAGAGAATGAGGGTTGAGATTCTAGTGAATGATTATCATGAAAGAAATGTAATGTTTATTTATTTGATTTGATGAACTTATGGTGTTTATATGATTTATAATTTCTATTCAGATTATTGGAGATATTGGAAATTGGTCTAAATGTTGGACCTATAAGTGTTGTGATATGCAGATTGTATTATTATTTGAAAATTTTTATTTATGAAGAGAGTTTTCTCTGATTTGATTGGAGCGCGGAATGTATATCGCATAACATTCTCTGATAGTTTTTATATAAGAATTGTCAGAGGATGTTACAATAGCAATCCCTTTCTTTGAAGCTTATTGAGAACCCAAGACATTGGTTTCCCCAATTCCGAAAATTGTCTCCTTGATCATTGGTTAGTAGCATTAACACCGACTGCCTTTTGCATGCTTTGGCTACCAGACTGATAGTTCCCTTTCTCATTCCTTCTTGTTGAAAAATGGTTCTTCTCTCTTTCCCATTCTTTGATTTGCAAACCCGCTCGGAGAAGGTCATTGAAATCATGGATGAGTGTATGAGACATCCTCTCACAAAGACTAGGCATCACCCCTCTCACAATCATCCTTATTTGATCGGATTCATCAGGCCTCTTGTTGAGTAAAGCAGCCTTGTTTCTCCATCTCTTCACATAATTGACAAAATTCTCATTCGACCTTTGCCTAATGGACTCCACTTCCATCTCAACATTATATCCATATTATTGGATGAAGGCTTTGTAAAGCAAATCCCAACTCTTTTGTATTCCATCATCTAAGGTATTGAACCAATTTCGGACAACAGGGTCCAATGAGAGCATGAAGTACCTTAGGGTTTGAGCCTTAGTAGCTTCGGCAGACTGCATGGCAGTGATATATTGCTTCACATGGAGATGAGGATTTCTGGTTCCATCAAACTTCACAAAAGATGGCATCTTGAACTTGTACGGGACTTCTTCATCTAGCTCAAATAATTTGTCAACTTCGGACATTTCCTCGATATTCAGTTTCTTCTCAAATTTCTTTACTAAATCAGCAATCATCTTTTCAACATCAGATGTTTTGATCTTCTTCATAGTTGATCATTCAACCATCATAGGCTCTTTTTTCTTCTCTTGAGCATCTTGGTAGTATTGAGCCCAATCATCATCATCATCAATGATCACCTTTTCATCATCAAAAACTACGTCACCAACTTTAGTCTTCCCTTTGTCCTTTGGCTTCATAATGCTAACAGATGCCTCGGCATGATTTTCTAAGATTGCAGTCAATTGGTTCTTCATGGTCTCAGCTAAGGCCTCTTTTATTTCTTCCATTTTGGCATTGAGGGCTTCATCCACCATTCTTTGAATTTGTTCGGGATCCATTGTTTTTGGTGAGCAAGTGATTGAGTCATTGCTAGATACTTTGTCTCCAGTGTAGGTCGGATTGTTATAAGCTCTTGAGCTGTCATAATCTAGGGCTGTGAGCCAGAGAGGATCAATGATATGAGATGCAAATGTATGTATGTATGCATGTATGCACAAACAATCAACAAACAAGGATAATTAGGATGTTCTTTCCAACCTTATAACATCCACACATTAATGATGAGTCTCTTTTCCTAGGTATAATGTTAACAAAATGCCAACATGGGGTATCTTGTTTTCAAATATTTCCCTCGGACGTTTCAACCAATAGTTATATTTTCGAAAATGGACATCAGTTTACGATAATTCCCATTAATTAGGTTTTAATCCATTCAACCAACTATAGTAGCTTTTATGCTATATTGGATTAAAACTAAATTAAGAGGTTTATTATAAATAAATTAAGAGGTTTATTAAAACTAAAGTAACTAATGATTCATGCCAAAAACAAGCCCATGATTAATTATTTTTAGTATAAACTAGGCTCACAATTGATTTTTGGTATTTTTATAATTGACCTAAATAATTTGCAAGCTCTTTGTAAGGAAAGGTTGGATAAAATCAATTTTGTTTCAAAGCTCATTGTAAAAAGATCTTAGAAAAAAATGGATTTTGGGCTTAGTATTTTGTTGCGCTCTAATAAACACTACTAAAGCTACACTCGCAAGTATATGAGGCTGCTGTAGTATTTCGGTGAACACCTCAAGGTCGTCTCACAAGGAAGCTAGATAAGCTAATTATTTATCAAATCATAAATAAAAAATTATCAATTAATAGTCTTTGATTTATAAAATTAAATTGCTGAACAACTAACGAAAACAGAAAGGAATTGAATTTATAACAATGAAAGAAAACTGAACAATATATATTGATTCACTTAATAGAAAAGCCTAGGGTTTACACTTCTCTACTAATTTATATGTATGAACTGCTATTCCTCTCAACTAATTTAATTTCAAAGATCAGATTTCAAGCAACTTAATTAATCAAATTAAGGAAATAAGCTCTCGCATTCAATCCTTTTTCAATTAATCTTACTACAATCAAAATGATCTTTTCCTTAGGTTTATATTTCTAATTCAACTAAGTCCCTAATTAAATTATTCCAGTATTAGATTTCATTTCTCAATCCTTCATCTAAATACCTAAAACAAATAATTGGTGGCCAATCAATTATATATTAACATTAATCCATTCAATTAAGGATAAAAGAAATAAATCAATTAAGAGAAATAACCATTTCATACAATCATAGTAGATTCATACAAACCCTAGACTAGATCAAAATTAGTTCATAGTAATGCTATCAAATAATTCATCTCATTAAAATTCAAAGAAATTAATTTAGACGTTAGAGAATTCATGAATAAAATTTCAATGAAACTTCAGAAATAGAGTTTAAGAACAAAACCCAATTATAATTTTCCTTTGGCTTCTGAAGAATCTCTTGCTCAGATTTTTGCTAAAAGAATAACGTAATGGCTAGAACTAATTTGATCTAGAGTGTTTGAATCAAAGTGAAATCAATCTCAGATAACAAAAAAAAAATAAAGAACGGCTGAAAAAGTGAAAAAGTCCCCTGTTCTTGCCCTAATCTTATCTATTTATACAAATCCCTTCACTAAAAATCCGTACCTTCTTTCTTTCTTTCGTCTCATGGGATGACACGGCAAAGCTTGTGGCCGTGTCATCTGACACAGCCAGTAGCTTGGCCGTGTCTCCTGGGTGTGTCAGCTTCTGTTTCTTTTATTTGGTTCTTCCTTGTTCTTTGGCTTAGGATGTGACACGACCAAGCTCCTGGCCGTGTCATGTGACACAACCAGTGGCTTGGCCGTGCCACTTGAGTGTGTCAGCTTTTGTTTCTCCTTGCTCTTCTTTATTCTTTGGAGATGAGAGTGACACAACCAAGCTTATTGGCCGTGTTACTTGACATGGCCAAGCCTATTGGCCGTGTCACTTGCTGCCATTTCTTTCCTTCTTTTCTTTTCTTTCTTTGGTTTATTTGGTTTTGGTCTTTAGGTGAGACATGGCCAGTGGCTTGGCCGTATCTCCTAGCCATGTTAGCTTCTGCTAAAATTTTCTTTGAGGTGACACAGCCAAGCTTGATTTGGCTTGGCCATGTCTTGCTTGATTCATGCTCTTCTTTCTTTATTTTGATCTTCCAAGGGAGTTTTTGCACTTTAACCTAAAACAAACAATTAAAACAAACTTTATACAAAAATCAAATGAAACATTAACTAAAAACACATAAAATCATACTAAAAACTAGTACAAAAAATGATCTAAACACTGGGATAAATTAAAACTACCAAAATGCTGAAATCACTAAATAAACAGATTAAAACTACCAAAATGCATGAAGAAAACAATACTTATCATAATAAATAAATAGCAATTTGAGGACAAAAACTAATAAAACAACTACCCACACTTAAAACTTTGCTTGTCCTCAAGCAAATTTACATGGCATAAATTAAAAACTCAATTAACCTTAACTATAATTCAAGTATATAAGATGAAATCCTTTAATACTCAACAATAAATAAATGCAATTACTTCAGTCAAGATTTTCTTAAATCATTCATCAATTCAGACATAACAAATCTCATCTCTCATCTAAGTGTTTCTCTCAATTTCAAAGGTTAATTCTCTCAACCAATCATGATTGCATACTGCCATAAACTTGCTTAATTATCCAATCTCTCTCACTAATTTTTCTCAAGAAATAATCCGAAGATCTTTTCGTTTTGATGTAATGGGGCTAAGGTGAAGGCGTGAGAAAAGACATTTAAGTTGGAACACTAAGAAATTGAGCATCTAAATTAGATAATAATCTTGCGTAGAATGCCACGACCGGCCATAGCAGGTATGTACAGTAATTACGTATACAGTATTCACACGTGCTGACAAAGTAGGCATGCTTAAGAGATCCGGCTAACCCTAGACCGTTAAGCTATAATTCATTAAAGGACCGGGGTTAAAAGTGCGTAACTAATGGCGATGGGTGACTAGTCCGGGAAGTCTTAATAATGTATGTGATAGTATAATGACATGGAAACTAGAGAAAAACCGGGTAAAAACTGTGAACTGTGACTTTCTTCGGAAACGCCCCGTTAGAGAGAAACGAAGACACGTAGACTAGGGGTATTTTGGTCATTATTAATTAAAATTTATACATGAATCCAAAGTAGGAAATAAAAACACGAGGGCGTAGAGGACGTCGAGGGGTTGAATATGAAACGATCGTCAGTAGAAACGAAGCCCGGGAATTTTGTAAAAAGTCGAAGGCTTATTGGTAATTTTTCAAAATAACTTGGAAACCTAAAATAGACCTTAAAAATGGAAAGTGGAGGTCAAGAGGGTCAAAACCATATGTGGTTCACTTTGTGGAACCACACGGTTTAAAAGTTACAGACAATCAATCGCCGGAGGGTATTTTGGTCTTTTCACATCCTAAATCATAAAATTACAGCAAAGGGAAGAAGAGGGGCCAAAATATGATTAAAATAAAGCCCAATGGCTTGGGCCTTAAATAAATAAAAGAGAGAGACAATTGTACCAATGAAAAATGGCCATTTTGCCTTAAAGTGGACCAATTGGAATTAAGCATTTGTCTTAACACATTATTAGCCAAATTGGGCAGCCATTTGGACCAAAAACACATGAAAGAAGAAAGCAAAACTCCCTCTTGAGAAGGAGGGTCGTCCAAGCCATAGGAGAAGGAAGAAAGGTGGTGATTTTCAAGTTTTACGGTTTATTATCAAATGTTTTGGTGGAATCCAAGGTCCTAAACTAAGGTAAGTTCATTTCTAATCCTAATTTCAGGTTTTAATGAGTAATTTAAGAGATTAAAATTAGGGCTCTTATGGTGGATTTGTGGAAAACTTAAGTAGTGATGATATTGATTAATTAAATGGAAGAATTAAGGTTTCTAAGGTTTAATAAGGTTAGATTAGGACTTAATTTGAAAAGAAATGGAAGGGTAGTGCATGTTCTAAATTTCTAGGGTTTATGGTTGAGGTTGTGTTGTGAAATTTTTGTAGGCAAGGGTGGAAATAAGGAGAAGGAAGAGCTTGAAAGAGAAGGGAAAGCAAAAGGAAATTAAAATACAAGGTTTGGTACTTTACCTTGGAAGAATTAATTTTTCTTTCATTTACTTGCCAAAAATTTATATATGGAACTTTTTCTATGGATGCCTAAATGTGTTGTTTGAGTTTGAATTCAATTGTTGAGTGGTATTCTTGAATCCATGTGGTGATTGGGTTGTTTAAATTCAAATAAAATATAATGTTTTCAATGATTTTGGTAAAAGAGTATATGAACTCCATTTAGTCCAAATTGATTTAAACAATCAAGTTATTCTAAAAGAGAAGTGTCTAAGTCTTCATTACAATATTAGGGAAGCTTTGAAATGGGTTTAGAACAAAAAAAAATAAACAATTTTGCACCAAATGCAAGTGGGGGCCGAATTGGTGCCCTTTGGGAGCCAATTCTGGACCCAACTTTGGGCAGTCGGTTGAGGAAGCAAACGATGGAATTGTTCGATGAAATTTTACATGAAATTAGTCAACATATGAAATAAGTTTCCTGTAAAATTTCAGCCAAAAATAAGATCATTTACCTGGTCAAATACATGACTGAAATTGAGTGAAATTTAGACGAAAACCAGATTTTACTATTCATATAGCCATGCCATTTGCGTTGCTGATTTTACGTGGCGTGTTACTATTCTTTTGGTCATTTTTGGGAATGGTTCTAATGTGATTTGAAGTGTGTGGAAATTACTGGGAATGGTGGTAAACACTTGGAAATGAAACGGCCTTTAGTTACAGAGTTAGTACATGACGAAATGGCATGACTTGGTAAAAATGAAAAGGGATGTGCAAATCATTTGAAAATTTGTGGAAATCTTGGATTTGAATTTTAAACCCTTAAGCTCTACTTGGTGGTTGAACTTGGTAGATAAGGGTATAGTGCACTATACTAACTTATGCAGTACTGCTTGATATTGTGATTGAATTGTTATGATCTGAACTCAATGGTGAGGGCCATTGGGGCCAATGGTGAGGGCCATTGGTTATAACCAGGATGGTGAGGGCCATTCCTGTGATTTGATATCGGTGGTGAGACCCACCTGTGTTACAATGGTGAGGGCCACTTCCTTATCGCTGTGGTTCTGCTTTTACCAGTAGAGCAAAAAAATTTACAAACTATGACACGACTATTTTATGGCATAAGTTGAATTGTGAATATTTTACAATTTTAGTTGAAATCTTTTGAAAAACTTGAAATTCTTTTTCAGGAAGTACGTTTTTATTTCATTAAAGTGAGCTTTATATTTTATTGCTTATAGTATTTAACATTCATATATTTTATTGTCTTGCTTGTACAAATATTCTTTACTTTTATTTCCATTGGTAAAGTACCCACTGAGCGACATTGCTCAGCGAGTTAAGTTTTCCTTGACTCGTAGGTTCGGAGCAGTAGCTATCTCTTGGGAAGCGACGACCAGACCCACAGCATCTCAGGGTAGATCTCTTAGTTTCCATTTTGAGTTAACTAGTTGTGACATGTATATATATATATATAAGATTGAGAATTACTATGTTATATTGTACGTTAGTAGTATGTTATAATAATAAACTTCTACTTTATTTTGTACTAGAAGTGTGAATTCTTCTTGCAGGTTTGTAGTTGAGGTTATAAGGGGGATTCATTGGGAGTGTTTTGATGCTGATTGTGTTCGCATTGGTTTGTGTAAAAATATTTTCAAAAATCAGAAAAACCAGTTTTGTTGACACTTGGGACCCAATTTCTAGGCGAACCTCTGGCCAAATTTCTGTAAAAACCGGAACTAAAATTTGACTAAGTAAAATTGGTAGCAACATTAGGTTAGTGTGGCGCCTCTACTCAGCTTACACACATAGGCTGGGAAGAGGTGTTACAATTTTTGGTATCAGAGCTCCAGTTTAGCCGGTCCTGGGTAGTTAGTTGAACTAAACCTTAAATGTATGACACATAGGGTTAGGTTAGGGGTTCTAAATATGTAACTATACATGTGTGTAGTATTGTTAGTTATGTTATTCTAATTATAACAGGAGTAATTATGGATGATCGAAATAATGAGATGAGGGAGCTGAGGATGGAAGTAGAGAGACTAAACCGATAGTGCAGGAGCAAGATGATACCATAGATATCCTGACAGATCGAAGTCTACAGGATCGTGAAGACCTGAGATTAACACATGAGATGATTATCTCCTTGAGGAGAGACGTGCTGATGTTAAAGGAGGACAGGCATAGTCATAGAGTGGAGTTTGATAGTGCCTGTAGGAGTCTCGGGGTAGCACATAGAGAGATTCATGCTTTGCAGGAGAGGGTCCAAGAGCTAGGCCAGCACTTACATGGTGAAGCATCGCATGACCCAGAGTTTGATCCTGAGATAGAAGAGTATTTGTCTGAAAGTGCCACCTCACCTAGGGCACCTACTCACTGAGCTTCGAGATGTGTTGCTTTTTGGAGGTTCTTTTGGTCATGTACATATGTGACATCGGGGTATCGTGTAGATATTGTATGGTAGTATGACATGATGATATAGTAGTAAGGAGTCATAAATTTTGGAATGTACATAAGGGCTTCCTAGTAATGTAAATACTTTTGCTTGGAAATAAATAAAAGTTGTGTTGTATATGTGTTATTTAAGAGTTTTATCTTTATATACATGCCACCTAGGGTAATATAATGTTGTTGGTCTGGGTCGTTACTGATGATGGGATTGTATATGTTTTGCTCTGTTCTTTAGATGTCGTAAGCAGCGCAGCGTGATATAGAGGAGGAGGTCGAGTCTCAGGCCTCCCGAATTGTAGAAACGCATGTATCAGAGACACCTGCATCTGAGCAATCACCAGCTGATGCTCCTATCCCCAACGAAATGTTGCAACAAATGCCTGCCGTATTAAGGCAGATAGCCGGCGCCGCCCCGGCACCATCACTAGCGCCAGCACCCGTACCAGTACCTGCTGTGGGAGGGGAAAGGAAACCCCGATCGAAAAGATAAGAAAGTACGGGGCGAAGGAGTTTAGGGCCTGAAGGGATGATGATTCTTCTACAGCCGAGTATTGGCTGGAAAAAACGGTACGAGCCTTAGATCAGTTACAGTGTACTCCAGAGGAGCGAGTTTTGTGCGCTACTTCCTTGTTAGTGGAAGAAGCATATGTCTGGTGGGACACAGTCCAACAACGAGTTCCACCAGAGTAGAGGACATGGGACTTCTTTGTGAGAGAATTTAAGAGAAAGTTTATTTTTGAAGATATCTCGACGCCAGGAGGAAAGAGTTTCTACACTTGAAGCAGGGGCGAATGACAGTGATAGAGTACGAAAGGGAGTTCACCAGATTAAGCAGGTATGCTAATAAAGCAATAAAAGACGAGGAAGATCGATGTAAACAATTCTTAGACGGATTGAATAATGAGATTAAGGTGTAGTTGATTGCTGCTCATATTAAGGAATTTTCTGTGTTAGTCACCCGAGCTATTGAAGTGGAGCAATGTCAGTCTGATGAGCAGAATAGAAGACAGAAGATGAAATAGAAGAGAGATACCCAAAACTATTCGGGAAACTACCAATCATCAAGGAAGCAATTCCGAGGCAGTGGTTCCACGGGAGGCGGTCAATGCCGGGGTTACAGTCAGCGATCGAATTGCGGTGGCCCAAGTCAAGTCACCTCAGTCACTAGTACCGGACGATCCAAAAGAGGGCAAGGAAGAGGATTCAACCGAAGCGGAGGTAACTTTTCTACTGGTCCGAGAGGTAATGAAGGCAAAAATACTAATCCACGCTGTGATTAATGCGGACGCCGCCACATGGGAGAATGTTGGGGTCGGACATTTTCATGCTACATATGTGGATCTTTAGACCACCTTATGCGAGAGTGTCCCCAGCGAATGCAGAATCTACCTAGGGAGACTGAGGGATAGCAAGCGGCCGCAGGGCAAGGCCGAGGCAGAGGTAGGGGTGAAAATTCGTCATGCGTGCAGTCTGAGACGGTGGATCGACCAAAAGCGAGGGCTCCTGCTAGAATGTATGCCATGAGAGGGCAAGAAGATGAAGAAGCACTAGACGTGATTGCAGGTCAGTTGTCTATGTTTGGAGGTTCACTTTACGTTTTAATAGATTCAGGTTCTTCACACTTATATATATGCACGAAAAATGAAAAACTTGGGAACCTAAAGGTAGAACTAGAGGAAGAGGGAATATTAGTTACTAGCCCATTAGGGAGTGAGGTGATTACGAGGAAAGTAGTGAAAGTTTGCCCCGTGGAGATACACAGACGTATCTTTTAGGGAGACTTATTTGAACTACCATTTTAAGAATTCGACGCTATCCTTGGGATGGATTGGTTGGCCAAACACGATGCACTGGTTGACTGTAAACGGAAGAGAGTTACTCTGCATACATCAGACGGCGACGAAATGACCTTAGTGGGAAAGAGGAAGGACTATCTAACTAACATCATTTCCGCTATGACGGCTACGAGGTTAGTGCAAAAAGGCTGCGAGGCATATCTATTATGCGCGTTAGAAGTGAAAGAAGAGGCATCGAAGCTACAAGATATACCTACTGTTTGCGATTTTCCCGACGTATTTCCTGACGACTTACCCGGATTACCACCTAAACAAGAGGTGGAATTCACCATAGACGTGTACCCGGGAGCTGCACCAGTATCCATCGCACCTTACCAAATGGCGCCAGCGAAGCTAAAAGAACTAAAGGTACAGCTATAGGAACTTTTAGACAAGGGGTTCATTAGGCCAACGTGTCACCATGGGGAGCGCCAGTATTGTTCGTAAAAAAAAAAAGATGGATCCCTAAGGTTGTGTGTGGATTACCGTCAACTCAATAATCTGACCATCAAGAACAAGTATCCGCTACCTCGCATAGATGATTTATTTGATCAACTCAAAGGTGCTGGAGTCTTTTCAAAAATTGACCTACGATTGGGTTATCATCAATTGGGGATCAAAGACGAAGACATACCAAAAACCGCATTCAGAACTCGCTATGGACATTATGAATTCATCGTTATGCCTTTCGAATTAACGAACGCACCTGCAGTATTCATAGATCTGATGAACATAATCTTCCACCCGTATTTGGATCAGTTCGTGGTTGTATTCATTGACGACATATTGGTGTATTCAAAGAATCGAGAGGACCATGATCGCCACCTTAGGACCGTTTTGCAAACCCTGCGAGAGAAGCAGTTATACGCTAAATTCAGCAAATGCGAATTTTGGTTGGAAGAAGTAGCCTTCTTAGGACATATTGTATCAGCAGAAGGAATAAGGGTCGATCCCAAGAAAATAGAAGCAGTATTGGAATGGAAGCCACCTAAGACAGTAATGGAAGTCCGTAGTTTCTTGGGGTTAGCAGGGTACTATCATAGATTCATCAAAGGGTTTTCCATGATCGCCGCACTTATGACCAAGCTACTTCAGAAGAATGCCAAATTCCAGTGGACCAACGCTTGCCAATGGAACTTTGAAAGGCTGAAGCAAAAACTTACTGAAGCGCCCATTCTTACACAACCCGAATCAGGAAAAGATTTTGTGATCTATAGCAATGCATCCCACATCGGGTTAGGTTGCGTATTGATGCAGGAGGGCAAAGTCATTGCGTATGTTTCTCGACAGCTCAAGCCACACGAAAAGAATTATCTCACGCATGACTTAGAACTAGCAGCGATTGTTCTGGCTTTCAAGACGTGGAGGCACTACTTATACGGGGAAAAGTGTTACATTTATACGGATCATCAAAGCCTGAAGTACCTGCCCAAGCAGAAAGATTTAAACCTGCGACAGCAAAAATGGATGCAAATGTTAGCCAACTACGACTATACGAATAACTATCACCCGGGCTAAGCAAATGTCGTAGCAGATGCACTTAGTAGGAAGTCAATGCAAGCGCTACATGCTATGAGGGTAGAATTAGAGCCCACAGAAGATGGAGCTATTGTTGCAGAAATGCACGTGCGACCTACCTTACATCAACAAATACGTGAGGCTCAGAAGGAAGATGTGAAGAAGTGGAGTCAACAGGCGCAGGAGAATTCGTCAGGAGATTATCAAATTCGTCCAGATGGTATCCTATACTACAAGAAGACAATGGTGGTACCTAAGTCTGAGGAACTGAAGAAACAGATTTTGCAAGAAGCTCATAACAGTCCTTACACAATGCATCCGGGAGCAACGAAAATGTACCAGGACTTGAAGGAGTATTACTGGTGGCCAGGAATGAAAAGAGACATCGTGGATCACGTGACGAAGTGTCTGACCTGTCAGCAAGTGAAAGCGGAACATCAACTACCCTCAGGACTACTACAACCTATCACGATTCCAACCTGGAAATGGAACCGTATTACTATGGATTTTGTCACAGGATTGCCTATGACTAGGGACAAACATGACGCGATCTGGGTAATCATGGATCGGCTTACTAAGTCCGCTCATTCCTTACCAGTATGTGTGGATTACTCGCTAGACAAGTTGGCAGACTTGTACATCAAAGAGATCGTACATCTCCACGAAGTTCCAACTTCAATCATATCAGATCGAGATCCACGCTTTACGTCAAATTTTTGGCAGAAGTTCCAAACAGCCCTTGGGACTTGAACGTACCACAGTACCACATTCCATCCCCAGACAGACAGACAGTCGGAAAGGGTGATTCAAGTTTTGGAAGATATGCAGAGGGCGTGCGTTTTAGAATTTAAAGGCAGCTGGGACAAACACCTGAGCTTAATGGAATTCGCGTACAACAACAGCTATCAATCCAGCATACAAATGGCTCCTTACGAAGCACTGTACTGTCGGAAATGTAGAACTCCAGTTTGCTGGACAGAATTGAGCGAGGAAAAGATGTTGGGGCTAGATATAGTTAAGGAAACTGAGGAAAAGGTAGAGATCATTCGAGACCTATTAAAAGCAGTGACGGACAGGCAAAAATCATATGCAGACCTAAAGAGGAAAGACATACAGTTCGAGGTCGGCGACAGAGTATTCCTCAAAGTCTCTCCTTAGAAGAAGGTGTTACGATTTAAACAGAAAGGCAAGCTAAGCCCTAGATTCATCGGACCATATGAGATCATCAAATGGGTAGGTCCGGTAACTTACCAGTTGGCATTACCACCCGAATTAAGTAAAATACATGATGTTTTCCATGTTTCAATGCTAAGGAGGTATCGTTCAGATCCAACCCACATCATAAAAGCTCAAGACATCGAGATTCAGCCCGACCAGACGTACGAGGAAGAGCCGGTAGAAATCCTAGCATGGGAAATCAAAGAGTTGCGGAATAAGAAGATCCCATTGGTCAAAGTGCTTTGGAGCAATCACAAAGTAGAAGAAGCTACATGGGAACGCGAAGAAACTATGAGGAAGCAGTACCCATATTTATTTCCACCTGATAGGCTTCGGAGCGAAGCCTAAATTAACGGGGGAGGAATTGTCACGACCGGCCATAGCAGGTATGTATAGTAATTACGTGTACAATATTCACACATGCTGACAAAGTAGGCATGCTAAAGACATCCGGCTAACCCTAAACCGTTAAGCTATAATTCATTAAAGGACCGGGGTTAAACGTGCGTAACTAACGGTGATGGGTGACCAGTCCGGGAAGTCTTAATAATGTATGTGATAGTGTAATGAAATGGAAACTAGAGAAAAACCGGGTAAAAACTGTGAACTGTGACTTTCTTCGGAAACGCCCCGTTAGAGAGAAACAAAGACACATAGACTAGGGGTATTTTGGTCATTATTAATTAAAATTTATACATGAATCCAAAGTAGAAAATAAAAACACGAGGGCATAGAGGACGTCGAGGGGTTGAATATGAAACGATCGTCAGTAGAAACGGAGCCCGGGCAAACCCGAGCAAAGAAAGGACCTAAAGGGAATTTTGTAAAAAGTCGAGGGCTTATTGGTAATTTTTGAAAATGACTTGGAAACCTAAAATAGTCCTTAAAAATGGAAAGTGCAGGTCGAGAGGGTCAAAACCATATGTGGTTCACTTCGTGGAACCACACGGTTTAAAAGTTACAGACAATCAATCGCCGGAGGGTATTTTGGTCTTTTCACATCCTAAATCATAAAATTACAGTAAAGGGAAGAAGAGGGGCCAAAATATGATTAACAGAAAGCCCAATGGCTTGCGCCTTAAATAAATAAAAGAGAGAGACAATTGTACCAATGAAAAATGGCCATTTTGCCTTAAAGTGGACCAATTGGAATTAAGCATTTGTCTTAACACATTATTAGCCAAATTGGGCAGCCATTTGGACCAATAACACATGAAAGAAGAAAGCAAAAACTCCCTCTTGAGAAGGAGGGTCGTCCAAGCCATAGGAGAAGGAAGAAAGGTGGTGATTTTCAAGTTTTACGGTTTATTATCAATGGTTTTGGTGGAATCCAAGGTCCTAAACTAAGGTAAGTTCATTTCTAATCATAATTTCATGTTTTAATGAGTAATTTGAGAGATTAAAATTAGGGCACTTATGGTGGATTTGGGGAAAACTTAAGTAGTAATGATATTGATTAATTAAATGGAAGAATTAAGGTTTCTATGGTTTAATAAGGTTAGATTAGGACTTAATTTGAAAAGAAATGGAAGGGTAGTGCATGTTCTAAATTTCTAGGGTTTATGGTTGAGGTTGTGTTATGAAATTTTTGTAGGCAAGGGTGGAAATAAGGAGAAGGAAGAGCTTTAAAGAGAAGGGAAAGCAAAAGGAAATTAAAATACAAGGTTTGGTACTTTACCTTGGAAGAATTAATTTTTCTTTCATTTTCTTGCCAAAACTTTATCTATGGAACTTTTGCTATGGATGCCTAAATGTGTTTTTTGAGTTTGAATTCAATTGTTGAGTGGTATTCTTGAATCCATGTGGTGATTGGGTTGTTTAAATTCAAATAAAATCTAATGTTTTCAATGATTTTGGTAAAAGAGTTTATGAACTCCATTTAGTCCAAATTGATTTAAACAATCAAGTTATTCTAAAAAGGAAGTGTCTAAGTCTTCATTAAATTATTAGGGAAGCTTTGAAATGGGTTTAGAACAAAAAAAAAACAATTTTGCACCAAATGCAAGTGAGGCCGAATTGGTGCCCTTTGGGAGCCAATTCTGGACCCAACTTTGGGCAGCCGGTTGAGGTAGCAAACGATGGAATTGTTCAACGAAATTTTACATGCAATTAGTCAACATATGAGATAAGTTTCCTGTAAAATTTCAGCCAAAAATAAGATCATTTATCTGGTCAAATGCATGACTGAAATTGACTAAAATTTAGACGAAAACTAGATTTTACTATTCATATGGTCATGCCATTTGCGTTGCCGATTTTACGCGCTGTGTTACTATTCTTTTGGTCATTTTTGGGAATGGTTCTAATGTGATTTGAAGTGTGTGGAAATGACTGGGAATGGTGGTAAAGACTTGGAAATGAAACGGCCTTTAGCCATAGAGTTAGTACACGTCGAAATGGCATGACTTAGTAAAAATGAAAAGGGATGTGCAAATCATTTGAAAATTTGTGGAAATCTTGGATTTGAATTTTAAACCCTTAAGCTCTACTTGGTGGTTGAACTTGGTAGATAAGGGTATAGTGCACTATACTAACTTATGCAGTACTGCTTGATATTGTGATTAAATTGTTATGATCTGAACTCAATGGTGAGGGCCATTGGGGCCAATGGTGAGGGCCATTGGTTATAACCAGGATGGTGAGGGCCATTCCTGTGATTTGATATCGGTGGTGAGGGCCACCTGTGTTACAGTGGTGAGGGCCACTGCCTTATCACTGTGGTTCTGCTTTTACCAGTAGAGCAAAAAAATTTACAAACTATGACACAACTATTTTATGGCATAAGTTGAATTGTGAATATTTTACAATTTTAATTGAAATCTTTTGAAAAACTTGAAATTCCTTTTCGGGAAGTATGTTTTTATTTATATTTTATTGCTTATAGTATTTAACATTCATATATTTTATTGTCTTGCTTGTACAAATACTCTTTACTTTTATTTCCATTGGTAAAGTACCCACTGAGCAACATTGTTCAGCAAGTTAAGTTTTCCTAGACTCGTAGGTTCAGAGCAGTAGCTAACTCTTAGGAAGTGACGACCAGACCCATAGCATCTCAGGGTAGATCTCTTAGTTTCCATTTTGAGTTAACTAGCTGTGACATGTATATATATATATAAGATTGAGAATTACTATGTTATATTGTACGTTAGTAGTATGTCATAATAATAAACCTCTACTTTATTTTGTACTAGAAGTGTGAATTCTTCTTGTAGGTTTGTAGTTGAGGTTATAAGGGGGATTCATTGGGAGTGTTTTGAGACTGATTGTGTTCGCATTGGTTTGTGTAAAAATGTTTTCAAAAATCAGAAAAACCAGTTTTGTCTACACTTGGGACCCAATTTCTAGGCGAACCTCTGGCCAAATTTCTGTAAAAACCAGAACTAAAATTTGACTAAGTAAAATTGGTAGCAACATTAGGTTAGTATTGTAACACCCCGTCTTAGCCTACGTTTATAGACCAGGATGGACTATTAACTCATGGTGGTTGTGTCTTAATATTTTACTTAGCCAATCTTAAATGCAGATTTAAAAAAAATTGCCATAACCTCCCCTAAAAATGGAGGTCCCAAGTGTCGCCAAAACTGATTTTTCTTATTTTTGAAAAATATTTTGTTTCACAATTCAACTCAAGCACACTCCCAATAATCCACCCTTATAACCTCAACTACAATCCTGCAAGAAGAATTCACACTTCTATACTTGCATACATAAGTGCTAAACCTAAATAAGATTTATTAGATTACTAGCATTGTACGTGTTCTAGCTTTTCAGTATAATACATTTATTTGCTAGATCATACAAGCTTATGTACATGCCATATTGCTACAATCAATCATATCCAAACTCCTACCCAAAGTAGTAGTCAAGACCAGCTGCGCAGGACATGCTGCAATCTCGTCTCCTCATTTAACCTACGAGTTTAGAGGGAAACTAAACTCGCTAAGCAATTGCTTAGTGGGTACTTAAATCATTGCAATAAATAAATAAAATGAAAGAATGATTTGAACATACATTTATATACTTTAAATAATTGAAAGGAATAAATACAAAACACAGAAGGCAAAAGGCTTGACTGAGTAATTTGAATTTAAATCATTTTTCTTGCTTTTATCATTTTGGTTGCTCTACTGGTTTAACAGAACGTCAGCGGATAAGGAAGGGTCATGATAAACATATCTTGTCATGATCATATTTCATTATCTTTCATCATAATTCTTGCACATGTGTCAATGGCCATTATCATTGCATCATTGATCATATCATTGTAATCATCGGCCTTCGGCCAGAATATCATATCATGTCATAAGCAGTACTGCAGTAATAGTATGATGCATCATACCCTTATCTCAAGGGTTCTGATATACCAAGTAGAGCATAAATAATTTATTAAATTACTTTGGTCATGATATTCAATAGATCATGATTTTCCCATAAGGTATGTATTGTCGGAATAGCTTGTCATGATGCCTTTCTGATCATTTCCAATTCTCCTTCATGTCATTTTATATGATTTAACATTAATCCATATCATAATATTCAAGTTTTAACATATTTAGAAAAATGACCAAATGAATAGTAGCGCGATGCGTAAAATCGGCAACGCAATGGCACGCGACAACTAAATAATAAAATCTGTTTTTACTGCTGAAAATCAGTCAACTTTGGCAACAGTTTTGACCAAGTAAACAACCTTATTTTTGGATGAACTTTTGTAGGAAAACACTTTCATAAGTTAACTAAATGCATGTAAAATTTCGTCAAAAAATTCTTTCGTTTGCCCCTTCAACGGACTGCCCAAAATGAAAGCTGCAGAATGGTGCCCAAAAGGGACCATTCGGCCCAATTTTCAAAACTTGAGGGAAATTCATTTTTTTTCTTGCAAAATTGATTTTTAGACTCCTTTTGTGATACCATTGAAAGACTAAGGGTCCCTCTTTCAAAAATCAACCCAAAGGGGTGATTAAAAGTTCATCAAAGTTTATGGATATTTGAGCAAAGTTTAGCTAGTTTGTTTTGTTTTCATTCTTTTCACAATCAATTGATTACAAATGGTTCAAGAGTACTTTCCCACATATTTACCACACATAATAACATCATTTCAAAACTATTTCAAAAGTCCCATAATGCAAAATATGTGAATTAATTGAAAAGGGCAATGATTTAAGTACCAAACCTTGTTTATTTGCTTTATCCCTTGCTTGTCCTATTCTTTCTTCCCTTCTTCTTCTTTATCCCTTTGATTTCCTATAATTTTCATAACTCCCATAATAAGAACATTATAAAAACTATATGTTCAAGCCTTGATTCTTGCTATCTAAGGCTACTAATCACCATTAATTCATCAATTTTACATGTATGAATCATTTAATCTAATTCTTCTTCACTTTCTTAACTTTCCCATAATCTTCCCAACTTTTCTTTCATTGATAACTTGAAAACTATCAATCAAATGAATAAACTAAAGCTAGAATTGGAATCCTTACCTTAAAATTAAGCTTTTCCTTCCAAAAATCCACTTGAACACTTGAAAAATTTCTTCCCTTCTTTGGTGGAGAGAATTCGGCCATGCCTCTCAAAAATGGAGAGAAAAATGTGTCCTTAGTTCTTTAATCATCCTTCTTTCCTTTTTTATATTTTTCCATTTTCCATTTATTTAATTAATTTCATTTTGGAGGGTTAAGATGTAACCACCACAAAAGTATCTTTAACTAAGATGGTGTCATATGGAGGGTTAACATTAATCCAACCTAAAAGTGTCTTTAAACAAGATTTTGCCATGTGTCCTTTTCTAGAAAATTTCTATGCCATGTTTCCCTTTTCTAGAAAATGGGTGGAAGTGAAAAGACCAAAATACCCTTCAATGGAAGGTTTTGCCTTTTCTTCGTAACCGGGTGGTTTTACGACGCGTAAAATGTACCGTTCTCCTCCTTTCAATCTCTCGTTTCCATTTTCGACATTCATTCTTGATTTTGAACTAATTTATAAAAATTACGCTCATGCCCTTGACTTTTGTAAAAATTCCCTTTAGGTCCTTACGTGATTCGGGTCTCCACTTAGGTTCGTTCTTCAACATCGATCACTGCGGAGTCCTTTCGTTTACTTCGGATACCTTTACGTGTCTTGTTTTCCAGTGTATAATTTATTATCACAAGAATGGTGACAATACCCTTGGTCTAGAATCCACTGTATCTCTCAATCTGTACGTTTTCGGGGAAAACCGTGGTGTTCCGTTTCTACCCGATTTTTCTCTACTTTCCATTTCTGGAGTTTGTTATATGCACTATTAAGAACCTCCAGTACAACTTTTGAAAATTACAATCACCTCCCCAAAACTTTTTGAAATTACAGTCACCTCCACAAAACTTTACAATCTTTTCAGTTAGGTCCTTTTTGTCCTATAGAGCTTCCTTTCACTTCGTGTTCTTTGGTGGTTACTCGGGATGGCTCCTCTTACTGTACGTGGATGTACTGTACATGGATGTACTGTACATGTGTACAAATTGGGTCGTGACAAGTGTGGTGCCTCTACTCAGCTTACACACGTAGGCTGGGAAGGAGTGTTACATAGAAACTTGTAACTCTTTCAAATGGCATATTCATTAATCCTTGATAATCTCAAATATTTGCATACTAAAAGAAAAGTAAATGAGTCGAAATTCCTCTTTGATGACTAATGCTAGAAAATATATGAATTTTGTATATATATATCTTCTCTTTTTATTTTTATTATTATTTTTTTATATATATACAAAATATAAAAATGCATTGAACATCTAGCTTAAATGTTGAAGAAAAGAAAAATCGGCTCTTAGTCAAATAAAATCTGCAAAGTATGCATTTCAGCCCCAAATCTTACTAAAATGATACTATTTTATTTTTTATATATATATTTACCCTTTTTTATGTTTACCCCATACTTATCAATTAAACCACTCCGATTGTCATATCATAAGAAACTCTATTCCTTAATAAAGGTATGATAAAAATAGAAAAATGTTGAGTTGTGAATTGTGTTGATCAATCAAGAAAAGGGCAAAGGCTGAACTTGGCTCACTAAGGAATTCATAATTAAGGGTGATCTTTTTAAGCTAAAGGGGATAATCCTAATTTGCCTTCATCATCTTAAAACTTAAGATGAAATCATAATGTGAGTTCAATGAGTATGCAAAAGCAAGCTCTAGAGACACAAAATCATGAAGGTGCACACTTAATAAAAGAAAATCGATTGACAATAATATTCAATCTATGAGGCTCAAAACTCACAAAGGGTGGGTTCTCAGAGATTTATATGACATGAATTGCAGAACGTGAAAATTGATCCTGAATGAATTCAAATGTTAATCTCTATGTGATACTAAAGGCTCAAATGTAATGCTAGAATTATAGAAAAGTCAATAAGTTTCCAACAATTATGCCATGAAAAACGCATAATCTAACTCACAAAGAAAACAGAACAAAAATTAAAGAAAAGCTTAAAAATTACCGCACACTTATGAGTTACATTGCTCTCAGTGTAAACAAAAGAAAAGATAGAAAGAACCTCCTTTGTGTCACGCATAATGGAGCTTCCATACAAAAATTCCATTAAGCTTTTCATTATGAACAGATAATCAACATGAAAGAAAACAACAATGACTTCAGCATAAACATGCAATCAAGGAAAGTTGGAACTGGATGCCCCTTCTTTTCTCAATTAAACTCAATGCTCCTGGTCTGTTCTCTGCAAGAATAAAAACACTTCCAATCTCCAAACCATCAAGCCTTAAAGAAAAATAGAAGGGAAAATAAATAAATAAACTGAAGATACTAAACTAAAATGATAACAATGATAACAATGGGGTGCCTCCCATCGAACGCTTCTTTAATGTAGTCTTAGCTGGACATTACTGTAAGAATTAAGGATCGTAGATCAAAGTACTATCGACAATCCTTACTTCTTGGAACCCCTCGTTATATGGTTTAACTCTTTGTCCATTTACTTTAAAAGTTTCATTCATTTCGAGAGTTAAGTAATTCTATAGCACCGAAAGGATATACCTGAGTTATCTCAAAAGGACCGCTCCATCGAGACTTGAGTTTTCCAGGAAATAGTCAGAGCCGAGAATTGAAAAGCAAGACCTTCATTCCTGGGCTCAATGTCTTTTGTACTAAAATTCAGTCATAAAGTGCTTTAGTACGGTCCTTATAAATCCTCGAACTCTCATATGCCTCGTTCCTTAGTTCATCTAACTCCGAAATTTGCAAAAAGCGTTCTCTCTTTGCCTTGTCCAAGTCTAAATTCAGAGTCTTAATTGCCCAATATGCCTTATGCACTAACTCCATTGGTAAATGACAAGCCTTACCGAAAACCAATCGATATGGACTCATACTCAAGGGAGTCTTGAAAGCAGTTCGATATGCCCACAATGCGTCATTCAATATACTTGTCCAATCCTTCCTTGATGAGTTGACTGTTTTTTCCAAAATTCCTTTGATTTGCTTGTTGGATGTCTCAACTTGCCCTGAAGTCTATGGATGGTATGGGGTCGCCACTTTGTGTTTCACACCTGACTTGGCATTAACTTCTCAAAACGTTTGTTACAAAAATGACTTCCCCCATCACTGACTATCACTCTTGGCGTGCCAAATCTGCTAAGAATGTATTCCTTCACAAATTTAACAACCACATTAGCATCATTAGTTCAGGTAGGGATTGCCTCCACCCATTTTGAAACATAATCAATAGCAACCAATATGTATTCATAACCAAAAGATTTGGGAAAAGGACCCATGAAGTCTATTCCCCAAACATCAAACAGTTCAACTACAATATAAGATTGAAGGGGCATTTCATTCCTCCTTCCAATATTACCTACTCTTTGTCAGCGGTCACAATGCTTACAATATTCTTGAGCATCTTTGAATAGAGTAAGCCAATAAAATCCACTTTGAAGGACTTTTTCGGCAGTCTTTCTCCCTCCAAAATGACCACCGCAGTGAAGGTCATGACAAAATTGAAGAACACTAAGTTGTTCTTCCTCAGGTACACACCTGTGAACTATCTCATCTTTGCATATCCGGAATAGGTAAGGTTCATCCAAGAAATAGAATTTACTCTTGTGCAAAAACATTTTCTTTTCCTGAAATGAAATGTTAGAACGCAAAAGACCATAAGCAAGATTGTTAGCAATATCTACAAGCCATGGTGAATTCATTACTGCAAACAACTGCTCATCAGGAAATGCTTCTAGATTTCTATGAACACTATCAGATGCAAGATTTTCATCAAAGGAAGGTAACCTAGATAAATGATCATCTACAACATTTTCACTTCCCTTAGTATCTTTGATTTGAAAATCAATTTCTTGCAATAATAGCACTCATCTAATTAAATAAAGTTTAGCATGTTGTTTGGTCAAAAGATATTTTAAAGCTGCGTGATCTGAATGTATAATAATTTTAGACCCAATCAAATATGCTCTAAACTTATCTAAGGCAAAAACAACAACTAGCATTTCTTTTTCAGTTGTTGTGTAATTAACTTGTGTGCTACTTAGGGTCAAGCTAGCATAATAAATCAATCTCAAAAATTTCTCAACCCATTGCCCAAGGACAGCTTCTACTGCATGGTTGGATGCATCACACATAATGTCAAAAGGTAAGGACCAAACAGGAGCTACAATTACTGGTGCGCTAGTCAATTTTTCCTTAAGGGAATTGAAAGCTTGCATGCATTATGCAGTAAATACAAATGGAACATCTTTCCCAAGCAAATGACACAATGGTTGGCTTATTTTAGAAAAATCTTTAATAAACCTCTGGTAAAAACCTACATGCCCTAGAAAGCTTCTTATTCCCTTAACAGATGTAGGTGGGGGTAACTTAGCAATCAACTCTACCTTAGCTTTATCCACCTCAATCCCTTTACTAGACACAATATGGCCTAACACAATACCGTGAGTAACCATGAAATGACTTTTTTCCCAACTCAAAGTGAGATTACATTCAATGCATCTTTCAAGCACAAGAACAAGTTTACTGAGGCAATTATCAAAAGAGTCACCAAAAATAGAAACATTGTCCATAAATACCTCAATAAATTCATCTATCATGTCCGTGAAAATAGACATCATGCATCTCTGAAAAGTTGCCAGCGCATCGCACAAGCCAAAGGGCATAAGCCAAAATGCAAAAGTCCCAAAAGGGCAAGTAAAAGTGGTCTTTGATTGATCCTCTGGTGCTATCGGCACCTGATAATAACCTGAAAGTCCATCCAAAAACCAATAGTGTGAGTGTCCAGAAAGTTTATCCAGCATTTGATCAATAAAAGGAAGAGGGAAATGATCTTTCTTTGTGGCATTATTTAACTTCCTATAGTCTATACACATTCTCCACCTAGTGGTAGTCCTAGTAGGAATCAATTCATTCTTTTCATTTTTTACCACAGTGATTCCTGATTTCTTAGGCACTACATGTACTGGGCTAACCCACTCACTATTGGCTATCGAATATATCACTCCTTCATCAATCAATTTAAGCACTTCCTTCTTCACCACTTCACTCATGTTTGGGTTAAGGCACCTTTGGTTCTCTCTTACAGGTTTAGCTCCCTCTTCTAAGATAATTCTATGCATGCACATTGAAGGGCTAATACCTTTTATATCACTCAACCCCCATCCTATAGCTCTTTTCAATCTTTTTAATTCACTCACCAACCTCATCTCTTTCATTTCACTAAGTTTGCTAGAAATTATCACAGGTAAGGTGTCGTGAAGGATTATTCTCTTCTTTTTGGATTGAGGGAAGCTCGAATGATGGTTCCTCTTTAAATTCCTCTATTTCAGCACTTTCTAATATATCAAGGCAACTGGCTACTTCTGAGTAAAAAATATCCAAGTTACGATCTAAAGTCAATGCCAGCTCCAATTTTTCCGAAGAACCAGTTTGCAAGAGAGCATCTGAAACAACTGCATCAATACAATCAATTAAAGAGCAATCCTCATATAATGCAGTTGCAGGAATAGGAGAAGTGTTAAAAATAGAAAATACAACCGTTTTCCCCAAGATAATCATTGATAATTTACCATTTTTAACATCAATCAAGGTGTTGGTCGTAGCCATAAAAGGCTTACCCAGTAGAATAGTGTGTGCGGATGGTGTAGGGTTATCTCCTCCCATGTCAAGGACTATAAAATCCACGGGCACTATCAACCCACCAACTTTAACTAACACATCTTCTATAATTCCTTTTGGGAATCTAAGAGATCTATTAGCTAATTGCAAGACCATTTTAGTAGGTTTCAGTTCCCCAGGTTCTAATTCGAGATAAACAGAGTAAGGCATTAAATTAACACTGGCTCCTAAATCACACATGTCATCAGTCCCCTTTCCATTACCCATAGTAATTTTAATTACGAAGCTGCCAGGATCCTTTAGCTTCGGAGGTAGTTTATGTTGCAAAACAGCACTGGCTACCTCTGTTACTATCACCTTTTCATTTGGCTCATACCTTTTTTTCTTGATGTTCAATTCCTTGAAGAATTTGGCATAAGCCGGCATATTTTTTATTGCTTCAAGTAGAGGTAAGTTAATACTTACCTTCGACAGCATGTTGAAGATGTCTGAAAATTGTTTATCTTGTTTATCATTCTTCAATCTGCTGGGGAATGGTATAGGTGGCCGGTAAGGATTACTTGCCTTCTGTAAATATGCTAAAGGAGACCGCTCCATTGATTTTTCTCTATCACTCTTGTCCTCTAGTTCTCCTTCTTTCTCATTTTCTTGATCACCTGCATTCACAGAATTATTTTTAACACCATTATTTATTACCTTGCCAATTTTAAGAATAGTCACTGCTTGTGCTTGCTCAGGTTGACTCAAAAATTTTCCTTTATGTTGAATCTGATCTGTTGTTCAAGTTATCCCACTTGGGTCTCCACTTTCTTGAAAGATGCTTCCGATGAATCCAACCTTTTGTTATTCATCTCTTGATTCTTGGTACAGGCTTGGATAAAATCATGTAAACTATCCTCCAAACTGTATCTCTTAGGCTGCCCTTGATTTGAAGATTGCCCTGATGGTTGATTTTGTCTTTGGAGCAAATGGAAAGGTTGTTGGGAATTATTTTTTGCCCACGAAAAGTTTGGATGATTCTGCCAACCAGGAATGTAAGTGTTTGAGAAAGGATTATTCCGGGCCCTTGGTTGATAACCCTCCATAGCGTTAAGTTGCTCAGCCTCATTTCCATAAGACTCGTACACAGAGGGGCATATATTTGCTCCATGCCCAAAAGTTCCACAAATTCCACACACTTCTTGAGTGGGTGAAGAAGCATTGTTCTTCATGTTCAGCATCTGCACTTGTCTTGTCAATTCAGCTATCTGATTGACCATCTCACTGTTGGCTTCCACTTGATTTACCCCTTTACTTCTTCCTCTTACACTTTTTTGTTGGGAATTAGCTCCCAACATTTCAAAGATATCATAAGCATCTTCTGCTGTCTTTTCTCCCATAGCTCCCCCAGCTGCATTATCAACAGTACTATGAAATTGCTGGGTTAGACCTCATAGAAAAACTGATTCAGCAATTGAAGTGGGTAGTGATGGTGTGGAAACTGGATTAACAACATCTTAAACCTATCCCAAGCCTCATGAAATGGCTCTCCATCCAATTGAGCAAATTTAGCTATTTTTCCTCTTAATTCAACTGTCTTCTGATGTGAGTAAAATTTGCCCATGAACTTGTTATATACTTACTCCCAAGTTGTCAAAGAATTTTCAGGCAACATCATAAGCCAGCTTTTTGCCCTATCCTTAATGTGTACGGAAAATACCTCATCCTCAACTGGTCTTCTATTAGTCCTTCCAATGGAAATGTGTTGAAGGTAGAGTAGAAATCCCAGATAAAATTCAGAGGATCCTCATTCGGAACTCCATAGAAAGATGGCAGCATGTTGTAATGAATATTCTTCAACTCGTAATTTCTTGCTGCATCTGTCAATCTTATACATGAAGTGGCAGTCCCTATGATAGGTCTGGCAAACTCCCTCATAGTTCTTTGCCTTTGGTCTCCCATATTGGTAGATTGCGTAGTATCTGACTCAAAATCAAAAATTTCATCCTCTGTATCAAACCCGGTATACAATTCAAACTCTTCTCTGCTCCTTTTCACTCTTTGAATTTATGAAATAAATGGGCAAAGCTCTCCTCCGAGTGATCTCCTACCTTGCATAAAAAAAATTTCTGGAAGAAGGAATTATTTAAAGCAAAAGAAAAATAAAATAAAATATAAACAATGTAAAATAACTTAAAATATATATATGACTAATAAAAAATTACGCCAATTAGCTTCCCCGGCAGTGGCGCCAAAAACTTGTTGCGCTCTAATAAACACTACTAAAGCTACACTCATAAGTATACTAGGCTGCTGTAGTATTTCGGTGAACACTTCAAGGTCGTCTCACAAGGAAGCTAGATAAGCTAATAATTTATCAAATCGTAAATAACAAATTATCAATTAATAGTCTTTGATTGATAAAATTAAATTGCTGATCTCTTTTCCTAGGTATATGGTTAACAAAATACCAACATGGGGTATCTTGTTTTCAAATATTTCCCTCGAACGTTTCAACCAATAGTTATATTTTTGAAAATGGAAATCCATTCATAGTAATTCCCATTAATTAGGTTTTAATCCATTCAACCAACTATAGTAGCTTTTATGCTATATTGGATTAAAAAATAAATTAAGAGGTTTATTATAGATAGATTTCTCACTTGAAAAGAGCAACTAATGATTCATGCCAAAAACAAGCCCATGATTAAGTATTCTTAGTATAAACTAGGCTCACAATTGATTTTTGGTATTTCTTAATTGACCTAAATAATTTGCAAGCTCTTTGTAAAAAAAGGTTGGATAAAACAATTTTGTTTCTAAGCCCATTGTAAAAAGATCTTAGAAAAAATGGATTTTGGGCTTAGTATTTGGGCCATGAGCCAAAGAATTTTTTATTTGTTTTTAGAAAAGTCTTATGTCCAAAGACCATCTTGAAAAATTTTGGAAATAGCTTTGGTCTTTTGGATTTTAAAGAACAAACTAAATAAGCCATGATTTAAGCTAAGATAAAATAACCATAGTCAAACAACATGCATTTTGGGTAAAACCTAAGGAAAGTAACTAGGCCAATTACATGAGCTTTAGTCTTTGGGTTAAAAGGCTTAGGTTCCCACAGCACGTATATACAAAATGGTACGAGGCTATGAGTGGTTATATAACACCCTTATACCCTATAAACGTATAATACATATTATCAGCATATGTAAATACGCATATACGGTATAAAAATGTCACAGACCGATTTAATAAAAAATTTTACATTTCTGTTTTAAGATTTCAAATACTAATATATAACATAAATAGTATATAAATATTCTTTGCTTGTTATAGGAATTCAAAATAAATATTTTATATGAAAATCTCTGGGAAAAATTCGCCAGAGTTTTGTTTGTAATTTGAACGTTTCCAAAATTCAACAAAACACAACCTGCATAAAAAAAAAACACTCCAAATAAAATCAATTCACCAATACATCTCAATTTCTCCATATTTTCTCAAAATACTTATATATAGGTATATATATATCAACATTACATATAAAATCACATCTTAAACAAAATATTCAAATCATTCTTTACAATTTACAATATATACTTCAAAAACATATCATAACATGTATAATATCAAAAATGTACATGCTGGCAACTGGCTCTGATCTTGATGTACCCAAAACAACTCTTCAAGCTCAATAAATACAAACCTAGACCTGACCAGGTCTAGTAAAACTCTCCAGCTCTCCCAAAATGTCCATGACACCTGTGCGATGAATTACAATCGCGCTAAGCCGAAGCCTAGTGGTACAAACTTTGATAATAACAATAAAACTCAATGCAATGCTAATGCACAATGCATATAGATGTCACATCATTCTACTTTCTTATATTTTTCAAATATTTCATAATCACAACTCATAGCATTATATTGCTCATTTGTATCACAATTCATAATTCACATTAAAGCAAAGACAAGCATGGGCCCAAAAAGGATCTAATATGCTATTCAAATTTCAAAGTTACTGTAACACCCCTTCCCAACCTACATGTGTAAGCCGAGTAGAGGCGCCACACTATCCTAACGTTGCTACCAATTTACTTCGTCAAATTTTAGTCCCGATTTTTACAGAAATTTTGCCATAGTTTCGCCTAGAAATTTGGATCCCAAGTAAATTGGTAGCAACGTTAAGATAGTGTGGCGCCTCTACTCGGCTTACACATGTAGGTTGGGAAGGGGTGTTACAATTAGTGGTATCAGAGCCAGGTTTAGCCGGTTCTGGGTAGTTAGTTGAACTAAACCTTAAATGTAGGACGCATAGGGTTAGAATAGGGGTTTTAATTATATAACTATACATATGTGTGTTATTGTTAGTTATGTTATTCAAATTATACAAGAGTAATAATGGGTGATCTAAACGAGGTGAGGGAGCTGAGGATAGAAGTAGAGAGGTTAAAACAACTAGTGCGGGAGCAAGATGAGACTATAGAAATTTTGGCCGATCAAAGTATACAAGATCGTGAAGACTTGAGAATAAAAGATCAGATGATTACCGCCTTGATAGATGACGTGCAGATGTTAAAAGAAGACATGCTTAGTTATAGAGCGGAGTTGGATAGTGTCGGTAGAAGCCTCGGGGTAGCATATTAAGAGATTTGAGCTTTACAGGAGAGGGTTCAAGAGCTAGGCCAGTACTTACCTAGTGAAGCATCACATGACCCAGATTTTGATCCCGAGATAGAAGAGTATTTTTCAGACAATGCCACTTCACCTAGGGCACCTACTCACTGAGTCTTGAGATGTATTGCTATTTGGCAATTCTCTTAGTTATATACATATGTGATATAGAGGTATCATGTAAATATTGTATGGTAGTATAATATGATGATATAATAGTAAGGAGTCCTAAATTTTGGAATTTACATAAGGACTTCCTAGTATTGTAAAACTTTGTGTTTGGAAATAAATAAAAGTTGTGTTGTATATGTGTTATTTAAGAATTTTATAATTATATACATGCCACCTAGGATAAGATAATGTTGTTGGTCTGGGTCGTTACGTATGATGGGATTGTATACGTTTTGCTCTGTTCTTTAGATGTCGCAAGAAGCGCTAGATGTGATTGCAGGTCAGTTGTCTATGTTTGGAGTTCTGCTTTACGTTTTAATAGATTCGGGTTCTTCACACTCATATATATGCACAAAAAAAAATTGAGAAATATATGCGCAATAAAGGTTAAGGCAATTATGAGAGGTAAGTAGTAAAAGCACCGAAAGAATAATAACGAATAGAATACCGACCATAATACAAGAGTCTAAAATTGAAAGAGTGAAGAATAATAGTATGGCAAGAAAAAAAAATCATAGAAAATAAAATTGAGAACTAAGAAAAGGAAGTAAAACTAGTTAGATTCTCCAGGATTAATGCTTTACCTGGTTGAAATCATGTGTTCCTTATATAATGAACTATTTAAACTTGTGTTGGAAATGTTTGGTAATGTGTTCTGACAACTTGAGAATTTTTGTGCCTATGTGTGCATTGATATGAATGAAGGAAAGAGAATAAAATATTAGAAAGATATGTTTACCTTGGTAATTCATATTGAATCAGAGTTGGGATGAGTGTATTTATATGGCATTAACATTTATACTCAATGGTGAGGGCCATTGGGGCCAGTGGTGAGGGCCACTGGTTTGATATTTATCTGGCACCGATATATATACTCAGTGGTGAGGGCCACTGGGGGCCAATGATGAGGGCCATTGGTTTGATGAAAAAGGTGGTGAGGGCCACCTGTGCCATGGAAATGAAACGGTGGTGAGGGCCACCCATGCCATGCTGGTTCCATATGGTATTGTCTCATCCCACTTTGATTCTACTGTTATTACCTTGAGGAGCTAAGTAAGAAAAATATGTGATAATATACAGATGAAAAAAAAAACAAAAAGTATATATGAAAATAAACAGAAAGTGAATTGAAACATATTCGAAAAAGAAAGGAAAGAAAGAGTTTGAAATGTAATAAAAAAGGAAAAATGTTCTCACCTTATGTTGGGATCGGCCGTAACCAGCATAGAGCGAGACATGTAATGAAATAAATAGTACTTCGAGAATAATGGTATCATGGACTGATCACCCATGAGCTATTATTTGAGATGTATATATGACAACACAAGGAAAGTCAGATGATTCGATACTTAAGGAATGCCACCACACTGCACGAATATACATAGGACATACAAATTCAGTAAGAAGTAAATAAAGAATAACCACAATGCAAAGAGAAGGAAGCTTAGAAATGAATATAGCAGAGAATGAAAATTGTACAAGAAAGAATGGAAAAGAATAAATTTAAATCAAAGTTAAAGAAAACATAAGTGAATAATAATAACGCTTCGAATGAGAAATCGTGACAAAAGTCAAAGCATGTTGAAACACATAATAGTCTATTGGACAATCTTGTAGAATAATAAACAGCAAGTGAGCAGAGATGGGAAGAAAATAGAATACAAAAGGTAAAACATGTTGAATCTTAAAATAGTTAATCCCAGTAAATGAATAAGTGTCAAAATAAGGCAATGTGTAAACAATATAGAGAGATGACAGAGAGCAATCAAGTGAATAAGGTGAAAGAGTGGCAAAAGCAATAGACAGTAGTTAAAGAACATCAAGTATATAGAATGAGTAAGCTTCAGGGTGAAGCTTAAATTAAGGGGGATAGAATTGTAATATCCCAAATGCCAGATTGGTAAGAAACAGACATAGAGAATATGATTTAGGCTTAGAACAAAGAAGTTTAGAACATGACCTATAACTTGAGCTCAAATTTCATCCAAGTTAATGAAAAAATTAGAGAGTCTCAAACAAGACTTAATTGTTTATTTGTGTCTTAGCTAGATTTATAACTTGAAATTACTCAATTTGGAGCTGTACAGAATAAGATATGATGGATTTAGTAGACAATGTGCAAGCTGCCTCAGGACAGCATAGTAGGCTTGAATTTGAAGGACCGTCAAAAATCAGATATAACTCGGATAGACCTGAAATTTTGACAAAATGTAGCCCCAGATGTCTAGTTTCAGTGGGGATAAGAATTACTTAATTTGGAGCTGTGAGTAAAAAGATATTAATAAAGAAAGACAGCAAGGTCAGGAAGGGATATCAAAAGGAACTAAGTGAAAATTTCTCAAAAGTTAGGGGTAACTATGTAAACTTAAAAATTAAGAGTCAGAAGTTCTTAATAGTGCCCATATCCAACCCCGGAAGAATATTCTCAAGATTAATCGGCTCATAACCATGGGTTTCAATTTTTCCTGAAAATGCACGGTTTAAAAGTTACAATCGATTAATCGCTAGAGGGTATTTTGATATTTTCACACCCTAGACTATAAAATTACAGCACAAGAAAGTTGAGGGGGTCAAAATATGAATAAAAGGAAGCCTAATGGCTTGCCAAATAAATAGATAAAAGAAGAAGGCAAGTGGACCAATTAAAAGTGGCCATTTTTGCTATAAGGTGTACCAATTGGAAGTCAACATCTATACCAATATATTTTCACCACTTATGGCTGCCATTTGGATCAAAATAAGCTAAGGAAAGAAAATAAAAGCCCTCTCTTACATGGTGAACTCGTCCAAACCATAAGAGAAGGAAGAAGGAGGTGATTTTTCCAAAGTTTACGGCTTTTGGTTGAAGATTTTGGTGACAAACAAGATTATAAGGTAAGAGAAACCTATCTCTAGTTTTAATTTCATGGATTAATGGTTAATTTAAGAGATTGAAATTAGGGTTCATGTAGATAGATTTGGTGAAAATTCAAGAAATAATTATTTGAAGGATTTGATGAAAGAAATAATGGTTTTAAGGTTAGAGGAGATTAGATTGAGGAAAAATTGGCAAGAAATGAATTGGTAGCTTATGTTTTCAAACCATAGGATGTATGTTTAAAGTGTGTATGCTGGAATTCTTGTAGGAAATCAAGAAAAGCTAAAGGAAAAAGAAGAAAAGATCAAAGATGAGCTAAGGAAAGCAAAGGGGAAAAAGGTTTGGTACTTTAACCTTCTTGAATTAGTGATCTCTATTGTCTTTGCATTTGGATGTGTAATTGCTATAATTGTTCATGTGCTTGAGTTGTGGTGGTTATGTTGTTGAGATTGATGATGATATAGAAGTGTTTGTTGTGTATTGATTGATTTTGGGGTTGAGGTTATAAGGGAGGTAAATATGGGAGTGCTATGTTGTGTTGTTTTGTTGCAGCCAGCCATGTGTCCTGCATTTTTCTGGAACTTCAACCGAACTTTAGACTAGAAAAATGATAGAACTAGAACTTGACAAAGAATCTTAATTGTTCTCCATTAAGTCAGTAAACCATAGGCTTTGGAACCAACTCATTTTCATGTGTGGAATGAAAGTTATGATCAAAATGATACCAGGCTTACAAACTGAAAAACTGAGATTCCTCAGTCAGTAACCTGTGACTTGGGACTACGTTTAGGTGACCTTAATGACACATTTAGAAGCTGTGAAAGAAAACTTAAATGTACCCTTATGTGTTAGGAAACCATATAATTTGGAATTTCCTAAATCCCACTTGTAGATAAAAAGATATGATCAAAAGAGTATAACTCATGCACACTGGAATTGTGAAACCGAACAGACTGAGATTTGTGCCTTGAGTCCAGGTGACCTTAATGACACATTTAGAAGCTGTGAAAGAAGACTTAAATGTACCCTTATGTGTTAGGAAACCATAGAATTTGGAATTTCCTAAATCCCACTTGTAGATAAAACGATATGATCAAAAGAGTATAACTCATGCACACTGGAATTGTGAAACCGGACAGACTGACATTTGTGCCTTGAGTCCAGGTTTTGGTCCATTTACCTCAGGAATTAGATGTTGTGATAGGAGATATAAATGAACCCTTGTATTTTGGTGAATCATAGGAGTTGGATTCATCTCGATTGGACTTCAAATGTAGAAGTTACACACGAATGAGCGAACCATGCGCAGGAAGACCCTAGCAGACTGCTGGGCTGAATTAGAAATTGTGCCAAAAATCACTGTTGCATGTTTTAAGCTGAAATTTTTACTGAATATATCCTTATGTGTCTAGTTTAATTTACGATAAGAATCGTCTCAATCCGAGTTTCTTAGGTAAAGTTATAAATGAAATAGTATGCATTGCGCAGACTTGAGTAACCAATTGGCCAGGGGTGAGTTCAAGGAGTCATCAAGAATTATGTGTAACAAATTTAAATCTAGAAATTTAAGCATAAGGACTCATATGAGTCTAGTTCAAGTGAAAACAAGAATTTTTACATTCGGATTAGTAGAACAAAAGTTATTGGGGAAATAAGATAACAAGGTACATAAGAAACTAAATGCTAGAATTCACTGTTCATTTGGTAAGAAATAAATGAGGTATAATTGAGATAAAATATTCATTTGGAATGAAATAAATTATCAAAAATATGCTCTTGAAAGCTTGACCAATTAAGAACAAGATAGCATTTTTCGTTTTTTGAAAATCACATCCTAATTGTGTTTTATTTAGATTTTAAAGCCCAACGATGGATTTTTGCAGTATTGTAAAACCCGGTGTGGCCAAAAAAGTGCAGTCTGGCCCAAAGGCCCGGAATGAAAACTTTGAACTACAAATTAGTTCTATTGAGCTTATTTAGGATAAAAATAATCAGATTCTTAATCACTGGTGCCATATCTGTAACATTGTGTGGTTTGCATCTAATTTCTACTTAACGATTAAAGTACCCACTAAGCTATATACTTAGCGAGTTTAGTTTTCTAAACTCGTAGGTTATGGAGTCCAAGCTGACAAATGGGAAGCTACAAAGGAGCACCAGAGTGAGCAACAAGAGGCGAAGTGAGGAGCAAAGCAAAGTTTAGCTTGGCATGTACTGTTAAGGACTTTCAAAATGTAATTATAACAATTAAAGAAATGTGTAAATTATTATTATTTGTAATAAAAAGGAGAAAAAAAATTTATTTAGTACATGTTCTGTATACCATGTTGCATATACTGTAGCACACTTGGCTCGGCTGGAAATAGTAGGGTTAAGGGGTGTTACAGTTATTGCTTTAGTCCATAATGACACCATGTGTCTAACCCGTAGGCAATATATATATCCATGGATAATGTAACAGCCCCAGTCTCTTGAACCTCAACCCGGCTAGACTCTTAGGCCCCAGTATCTTGGTCCTCAACCCGGCTAGACTGTTACGGTTTTTGAGGCTTACGACCCAGTCTTTTCACCCCAAAAACATCATATTTATCATTTATTAGCTGGGCTCGGTTTACGACCCGGTCTTTTCACCTGCCTAGCAATTCATAGGCATGCCGCCAAACCCAGAACTCTGAAAATTGAATAACATACTAGGCACAAAATTAATTCATTTATCTCATTATCAAATACTTTCAAAATTCATTTCTCATTTTATTTCTCATAATCAAACTATGCTCATTGCCTTATTTTCACTTTTTTTTCTCATTTTTCTCATTTTTCACATCTTTCTCATTTTTCTCAGTTTTCTCATTTTTTTCTCATTTTTATCAATATCAATTCATTTCATTATTCCATACACAATCAATAATTAATTACTTTGGGTATTTTCACATAATATACATATTTTACATTCTACACAATTTAGCCATTATCAATGGCTTTTTCACAATGCATTTAACACATATATGAAATTACAAATGTCATAGCACATTATTCATACACAATCAATGAACCAAGTAGCTTAATACATTTTCCAACCAAAATGTGTTAAGTCCAAATGTTATGCAAATATAAACATTATATTCAAAGTTTGTACATACCTCTACTAGCAAGCTTAATACAACCTCCAATCCTATCCTTCCAACTTGCCCTTCACCACTTGGATGAAGAAAATCAACCTCCATCAATGCCTATACCAAATGTGATCATACATAATCATTTAATATCATATTCTAAGGTATTCTCAACATCAAACCATAATTAAACATCACTCTAAACCAAATCCCAAAATTAAGCTTCACCTCACTTTACTTTGAAAAACCATATCAAGCCATTTAAATTAGTGTTTTAAGTTTATTAATATCATTAGAAGCATATTTTAATACATTTGAACCATTCACATTATAAAAATACACTCTTATATACAAAACCATAAAATGGCATAACCTTCCCCCAGTGAAGGTTTTCCATTCCAACACAATCCATTACTCATTTCAAGCTTACATTCATCAATTTTAATACTAAACAACATACTTAAACAAATGAAATCACACAATTCAACCACTTTGGAAAATCACTTTTCCAAAACCCTAAATCTCCACTTCCATTCTCAAACTCCAACCAAACACAACCGAATCCAATATTTGACTTTAAACTACTTGTTTATGTAACAAAACAACTCATTTGGAATCAATTTACACAATTAAAAATCATGATTTCAAAACCCCAAAAATTACATAACCCTAAATTCTCTCTCTTCACCAATCTTACCCAAACTCAACCATTTCCTTAATCCAACCTTAAAATCATTGTTAATCACTTAAAATAAGTTCATATATACCCAAATAGACAATTAAATCTTAGAACTTTAAAAACCCAAAACAAACATAATCACAATTCCTATGAAATCCAAAGAAAGAAGTTGGGAACTTACTAATTTTTGTGGAAATCACCAAAAATCCACTTTAAACTTGTTGAATCCTTCAATTTGTGGCGTATGGAAGATCAAAACTCTTGAATTCAATAGCTATGGTGGCCGGCCCTTGATGGAGAAGAAGAAGAAGATAAAAACTTTTAAATTTTCTTTTTCTTTTCATCTTTTATTTTTAACCATGTATATATATATATATATATTAAAATAATTTAATAATTATTTATATAATTATTTATTTAATAAATTAAAAGTCATAAATTTTCTCTTCCATTCAAAAATAATTTATTTTTGAATTATTTTATTAATTTTTAATTTCTAAGGTTTAATTACTAAAATACCCTTTTACTTTGACTTTTCTTTTAAAAAGTGTTGACTTTTATATGTTATGTATATTTTACATATATATCACATATATTATCCACTTTTTCATTTAAAACCCCTTCATTTTTCATTTAAAATCATTAATTTAATTTATCCATTTAAATTATAATTTATTTTATCAAATTTCCAAAAATTAGCACTTTTCAAAAATTTTAGGATATTACACATATGCACAAGTAATGTGTATCTTATATACACATCAAATGTACCTTATGTGTGTATTAAATATTAAGAATCCTCCATATACATTTGGTTGGATCATTATTGTTTTAAGTGTGTTTAGGTACAAAAGACATTTGAAGATCCAACAATGTTGAAGACCAAATAACAAACACATTTGCAAACACCCTCAAGGGACACGGCCAAGCTTGTGGCCGTGTCTCCCAATATAAACATCCAGTAGCCAACACGCCCAAGGGACACGGCCAAGCTTGTGGCCGTGTCACTCAACACCAATACAAGCAGTAGCAAACACGGGCAATGGACACGGCCAAGCCAGTGGCCGTGTCTCTCAACACAACAATCCAGTACCAGACACGGGCAAGGGACACGGCCGTGTCTCTCAACATAAATCAGACAGTAACAAACACAGGCAAGGGACACGGCCAAGCCAGTGGCCGTGTCTCTCCAAAATTCATCCAACACGGCCAAATTTGCCCTAACTTGGCCGTGTCTCCCATAACTTGGCCGTGTCCTTCAATAATTCATAGACCAAACACTTCGAAATTCATCTAAACCAAACTCTAATTCAACATTTCATCATTTTCCTCACAATTTTCTCAACTCATCATCACTTAGATATCAATTCCACACATTTACATACTTAAATCTCTTGTTATCATCATTTTACACACCAATCATACCCAACATAACCTCAATCCAAAAGAAAACCACACAAGAAGGTATATACTTATATATATGTATAATCAATAAAATTCATTCAAGAAATGTGTACTTACCTATATAGCTTGCCAAATCTTCATCTCCATCTTCAATACTCTTAAAATCCTTAAGAAATTTGATGAAGATCAATCTCTCTCTCTCTCTCTCGTGCTCTCTCTCTTTCTCGTGCTCTCTTGTCCACGAAGAAGAAACAGAAGAAGAGGAAGAAGGAAGGTTCTCCATCCTTCCTTCGTTCTTATCTTATATATATATATAATAATAATAATAATAATAATAATAATAATAATAATAACAATAATAACAATTATACCATTTAAATCTCCACCACACACAATTTCTTTTTGACTTTCTTCTTCTTTTCTCTTCAACACACACATTGAATCCAAATACAACAGTAATCCCAACACTTTTAGGGTATACTTTAGGATATTACATAACACTTTTCTCTTATAATTATTTGAAACTAATATAACTTAGCTCCTTTCATATGCATATACATATCAAAACGCTGTATTATGCACATTATCATATATCTTGCATATTCTTAATTCAATTACACACATTGAATTTCAATAAATACTTGTAAACTTATTACATTTTGGATCAATTGATCTAACTATCACAATATAACCATCACAACTTTATTCTATTCTGACCAACCTTTAGTCTATTTTAAATTTATCAATTTGTTTTCAATTCATGACCTAATTCTATTAGATCAAATTTATTCTCAAATTTTAATTCTCTTCGAATTCATCATTACAAATAATATTTACTTCCCCTAGTCTCTTTTACTTTACACATTATTTTCATAAACTTATTCATTTTATACCACTTTCAAACACATTTATTATAACTCTTACTCACATTTCATAATTCCTTTCATTTACCATTTTCTCACATTTCCTATAGTTACCATATTTACACAAATCACTTTTCTTACTCATCATTTAAAGCTCATCATATTTTTATAATTCTCTTCTGTTTCCATTCTATAATTATAAACAAATTTCTAGTATAAAATTATAAGATACAACTATGCAAACCATAAGTCTTGACCATGTTCCTTGAAGCATAACTATCAATCTCACCAAAACTATCCAACAGTCATGCCATAATAATGGTCACATCTATGGCTTATAAATAAATACTGCCCTTCTATCATTCTTCTTCAAACATTTCCAATCACAATGTTAAGTTCATATCGCAAAAATCACATATTCATTTTCTAATCTTTTGATACACAAAAAGTTAACACGTTTCAGCTCTGTTTCAAAGCAATTTACTCTTGATTACTTGATCATCATTAGCCTTGTAACACCCCTTCCCGACCTACATATGTAAGCTGAGTAGAGGTGCCACACTAACCTAATGTTGCTACCAATTTTACTTAGTCAAATTTTAGTTCCGATTTTTACAAAATTTTTGCCATAGTTTCGCCTAAAAATTGAGTCCCAAGTGTCGACAAAACCGGTTTTTTTCTTATTTTTAAAAACATTTTACACAAACCAATGCAAACAAAATCATTCTCAGTACACTCCCAATAAATCCCCCTTGTAACCTCAACTACAACCTGCAAAAAGGATTTACACTTCTAGTACAACATAAAATAAAGGTTTTGTGACAACCCCCATATTTAAATATTACACAGCGGAAGTTATAAAATATTTACATATTTACAAATTCATATACATCAAAACCCAAGTTTTACAACACATAAAATTTATACATGATTGGCAAGTCTGCTCTGATCTTTAAGCTCCCAAAATGGATTCTTCAAGGTCTACTCTCACTAGGTCTTGATGAACTCTCGGGTTCAACTCTATCCACTCTATTACCTGCGCGATTAAACACTATCGCGCTAAGCCAACGGCTTAGTAAGATAAAACATGCTAATAGTATGCTTTAATGCAATACAATGCCACATATGCTATTGATAAGATCAACATTATAAATATAAAGTTAACACATAATTATGCATTTCACAAATCATAGTCATATGAGCATACCACATTCAACATTACTCAACAACCAACATCTTATTTCATTAACTCATAACATTATTTAGGACATTCATATAACCTTGACACCTATGGGCCCAACAAGTATTTAATACGATATTCAGAGTTCAGAGTTACTGCTTTGGTTCATAGTCACAATAATCACGCCCATAGGCAAGTGTAACAGACCCAGTCTCTTGGATCATCAACTCAACACATATGAGGAGATCCTCAACCCGGCAAGACTGTTACAAATCATATATCTCATAGTGTAACAGACCCAGTCTCTTGGACCATCAACTCAACACCTATGAGGAGGTCCTCAACCCGGCAAGAATGTTACCTTTCATCATTTCTTAGGCATGCCACCCAAATCCAGAACTCTGAAACTGAATAACATATTAAACAAACAATTCATTTCCATTCTCAATTCTCATCACATTTAGGCAAACATGCCTTCTTTCTTTCAATTACATCATCTTAGCCAATAACAATGGCTTCACATTTCATTTCACAATATAACATCTCATTATTCAAGTATATATATATATCTCATCCATGATCACATTATATCTCACATAGCATCATTCATAAATATCAACATTTCATTCCACATTACTCATAAAACACATTACCATTCACAATGCACAACATAACATTGTTCAATCTCAACAATGCAATTAGGGCAAAGAACAATTGATTATAACATTCATTGATTCAAGTGTGTTTAAAGTGTTTAGGGTTAGGTTTAAGGACCAACCTACCTTTGGAAAACCAAAGCAATGCAAAAAGAACAAAGAATTAAAACCCTAACCATAAATAGTACATTCTGGTTTTAAACTCCATTTTATACTTATTTTGAAAAATTGTATAAAATAATCTACTTGACTAAAAATTCTAAAATTTTTACAGAATTTAGTTTTGTATCTTAAAATCATCCCTTTAAAATTTCAGATCAAACTGAACACAAAATCTTGGTCAAATAGTTCACCTAACCAGACTGCCCCAATTGCCCTGCATCCTGGCAGCAGTTCTGAACTTTGTGAATTCCATAAATCAAATTCAATCAACGTGGTTCCAAATTATTTTTCTCAAATACTAGACTCACTAAGCAACAACATATCCAAAATTCGATTGGATATGATTTTTTTACATTTTATTAAAAATCACGAAATATAGCTGTCCCAGTTAAGGTACCTGCTGGAACAGGTCTAATGAAAATAATCTTTCTAAACTCATAACCATTCCAAAATCGAATCAACATATTTTTCAGTCATTCTAGACTCATAGAGGCACAACATATCAAAAATTCACTTCAAGAACATTTTTCTAAAATTAATTAAAAATCATACAAGTCACAGCCTTTACTAATCCTAAAACAGAAACAATTTCACTAAACACCAATCTTACTCTTCCATCACCAACACCAACCCAACTTCTCATCTATCAAGCAAAATCAATACTTACAATCATACCATAAGCAACTTAATCATACCACTTCAAAAGAATTGAAGAAATTAGAGAAAAGATCTTACCTTAGTTAAAAACTTCTTAAAGCAACACTTGAACACTTAATCTTTCTTCAATTTAAGCTTGAAATCATCAAAACCATCACTTGTCTCTTTCTTTCTCTTTGGCTATGGAGGGCCGGCCATCAACAAGAAGAAAAAGAAGAAATGGTGAAGAAAACACAAGTCAAACCTTCTTTAAATATCCACCATGTGATTTTATCCAAGCAATTACCAAAGTGCCCTTATTCACATAATTATCTTTTTGTCTTATATGTGCCCAATTAAGTAATTTACCAATCTCAAATAAATATCTTCTCTTGCCTTGACCAAGCCTTTTGACCACTTTATATGTCATATATATTAACATATACACAACATATAAATTTGTCTCTAAACCCTATTTCTTCCCAAAATACATATACATATACTTTCTCTTCTCAATTTCTTTTCTCTTACAATTTAACACATATATTCAATCCAATATATAACAATAACAACAACAACAATATGCAAAACTTCTAGGGCATAAATGAGGATATTACAAGCCTAACTCATGTTTCAACAATATTATCATTATCATCTCTTACATACACACATTCGTTCATGTGCTAATTTACACAATTTCCATTTATTACTCCATTTCTAATCTATCTCTTATAAAAATTTTCATTCATTTCTTTTTTTTCACTTCCATTCTTTCTTCATTATACTTTCCTTTTTCCTTACAATCTCTTATTTATACGCATATACTTTAGGCCCAAAACACTATACAATCATGAAGTTCAGTTGTTAAAATAACAATTTTACCGTCCAGCTCTGTTCGGGTCCATTCTCAATCTCAATTCATCACATGACCTAACTCTACATAGGTCAAGACTTAATCTCTCTTAGGTCTATTAATACATGCAATATCATTCTCAATATCACCAAACACGTATTTGTATAAGGTAGAAAACACTCGATAATATTTTTTTTTATCATCCACATACACCTTCGTAAGTCATAATCACAATGTGACTTACTTTCCACATTTTCTTATATATCATATTTGTGTTCATAAAAAAAATCTTATCACACAAATCATACAATTATACTCAATTCCTCTTTTACATATAACCTATACAAAGTTAACATTTATCACCTTTCAGAGAACATTATCACTTCTCATTCTTTTGACATTACTTAGGTTATTCATCAATTGAACATATATATACATTTTGACCACAACATAATTATCATCTTCCTTATTTAATTGCCCATCTCTTAAATAAGTTTCTTATTATATATTTTGTTTTCTAACACTTCACATAAATCTTATTCACGTTTCCAATGTGACATCTCTTACACACATTTTTTTTATTACACCCTTCATATCTATTTTCATCATTTACAATTCAATTACCTAAAGTAACTCATTTTCACTTGCTTAATCATTTCTCTTTATTTCATAACAAATTTCTATATTATCAACCACATTACACCTTAGTTAGTACTTTTATAAATAATATTACTCATTCAAAATTACTTCCATGCTTATTAAACATTAAACTATCAATATTTAAACAATCTTTATCAAAATTCTCTTACAACTCTAAATTTTCAACTTACTACTTTACTTAAACTTCATTCTATTAATCTCATTTTCAAGAGCTAACTTTATAAGCATTACCTTTATATTAATATAACATCAAAGTTGTAATATCCCAAAGTATACCCTAAAAGTTTTGGAATACTTATTGTTATATTTGAATTAAATGTTATAAGTGTATATGTTTAATTGGAAAGAGAAAGAGGTAAGGGAAGAGTGTATATGTTGTATATATAGTGATATATATAACATATACAAGTCAAACTAATGGAAGTCAAAAGAAGATAAATTAATTATTTTAAATTAATTAAATTAATTAAATGGAAAATAAAGTTAGTGGAAGAGGATATTATGAATATTATATTATACAAATTGCTTGGTGGAGGTTTAAAGAGATTAAGTGTTTGACTTTGCTTCTCATTCTTCTTCTTCTTCTTCTCTTTTTCTTTTCTGTCTTGGCCGGCTCCTTCCAAAGCAAGATAGAAAGTAAGTTTTTGATTTTCCAAGATCAAAATTGAAGGATGTTTCAAGTGATTAAGTTGGAAATCTAAGAAGTTTCATCATTTTTGGTAAGTTTCCACTTGATTCCCTTATTTTATTTTAAATTGTATTTGAGTTTGATGGTTGATTGTTGATAGTATGAGTATGTTTGATTGTGGTGTGTTTGAGAGTGTTGGGTTTAGTTGATTGTGATTTTGGAGTTGAATGGAAGAGTAAGAGTTGTGTTTATGTTATGGTTGTGAATTGGTGATTGATGTAAATATTGAGATTGATCAATTATTTTTGTAGATCTTCAAGATGTTTGTGTTTAATAAAGTTAAAAGCATAGAATACATGAGTGTGATCCGAAACAGAAGCATAATGGATGCCACGACCGTGGCCCTTGGATGCCACGACCGTGGTCATTGAAGGCCACGACCGTGGGGGTTTTAAGCAAAGTGGGCAGATTCGTTTACTATCCCACGACCGTGGGGGTTGTGAGGCCACGACCGTGGGGGTCTAGATAGTGGTTTTAATTTGTAATTTGTGATCTACGGTCCTAGTATCAGTTTAATAGGTGAATAATTGTATTGTAATTTGAGTGTATTATTCCTTTTGAATTAGGTTGTGAAGAGGTTGAGTTGCCCTAACCTAAGTGTTGAGAATTCTTGGAAGAGGAAGTGTATAGATTGGTGTGAGTTGTTCTTGAGGTAAGTACAAACTTACATGGTTGCATACATTTACATGATTTTGAGACTTAACACATTTGGTTGTAAATGTGTTAAGTAATTTACTATATTATTAATACAATTTGATTAATGTTATAATTGGTATAATGTGAAAGATATGATGATCATTCAAAATGTATGTGCAATACAATTGGTTATGATGAATACTTTAATGATGAATTGCTTTAATGCGAATTGAGATATGATGAGATGTGATGCCATTGTGGTTGGCTATAATGATTCAAATGAAATAAGTGGGGCATGTTTGCCTAGATGATGATGAATTTAAAATATATGTCCAATGCAATTGGTTATGTATACTCTATTGATGAGATGTGAAGCCATTGTTGTTGGCTATAATGACGCAAATGAGATAATTGAGGCATGGTTGCCTAAATGATTATGAGCAAATGAGAATGGAATTGATAATGAAATAATGAATGAATTGTGTGTCTAATGTGTTATTCCATTTTCAGAGTTTTGTTGTTGGTGGCATGCCTAATGGTAACAATCTCTTGAAGCTAGGTTAGGCTTGATCCTTGAAGCCAAGTTGGGTAGAAGTTTAGCATGCTTAACTCCCCTTGAAGCTTGGTTGGGTCTAGTCCTTGAAGTCTAGTTGAGATGTTACAACCCTTGAAGCTAGGTTGGGTTTGGTTCTTGAAGCCGAGTTGGGTTGATACTTAGCATGCTTTGTTCCCCTTGAAGCTTGGTTGAGCCTAATCCTTGAAGCCTAGTTGGGATAATGATAATGATAAATGTGATAATTGAACCAAAACATTAACTCTGAAAGTTGAATGGCATATTAGTGTCTTTTGGGCCCATGCTTGTCTTTGTTTCAATGTGATTCATGAATGGTGAAACAATTGAATAAAATAATGGAATGTAGTGTTATGGAAAATATTAATATATCATTTATGAATATTGTCTTTATTGTTGAAATGTGTGACATTGACATTGCATTGAAGCATATTGTTATTGTGGTTTGTACCACTAAGCCGTTGGCTTAGCGCGATTGTGGTTCATCGCGCAGGTGACAGGGTAAAACCAGAGAGTTCATCTAGACCGAGTCGAGTCTAGATTTTAAAGTGTTGAGTGTGGGCTTAAAGATCAGAGATGAACTGCCAAACATGTATAAACTTTTTGTTTTGTAAAATTTGATTTTGATGTTTATGTATTTATAAATACCACTACATTTTCCGCTGCGTATTGAATGAACGTTTTATTTATTGTGTTTTATGATATAACTTAAATGTTTAAAGTTTGCTCATATTATTGTATAAAGGAATGATTTGTTTGTTTAGTAAACTGTGGCATTCCTATATTCAGTATACGTATATTACAGGTGTAGTAGTATGTAGTGTGCGTAAACGGGATATAGGGGTGTTACAAAAGTACATCACTTTCACAACTATGAAAACCCATTGCAAAAATTCAAATTCCACATAATACAACCAACAACATGAACCTCACTAAATTTCATCCTTATCACATTCTCAATCTTAAGATCATAACATTTACTTTTAAACAACACTAATTCATTTCCTTACACTAATTAACATCATCCATTAGATATCCTACTTTTACATACTCAAACCCTAAATCATGTATCATTCATTTTTTTTAATGAACTCTTTGTTCTAAATTATTAAAACTCCATATTCCTTCTTCATACTTATACCCATATGCATATAAATTTTTATAATTTTCTTCATTCATTTGTCTTATAAAATTAATTTATTACTTACTTACACAAAACTGCATAACTTCCTCAGTTTCATGTCAATCTCACTTTTAATTTTTATATTCCTTACCAATTCTTTATAAAAGCTTGTAAACTTTTATCCATGTGCACTTGACACATATATGGACTTATATTTAAAGTTTTAGATTTTTCCAAGTTGATTTAATATATTTAAAAATTAAATCTTCCAAAATTAGAGAATCTGTCTCTTTAATAATTTTTCTGGCAGCACCCGGTTGTCCATTTTTTTCAGATATCAAACCTTAATAAAATTTCATGAAATTTTAAACATATGTTATAGGAATACATATGATATTGTGTATAAAATTTTAGATTTTTCTGGGTAGGTTCACCGTAGTTTCTAGATTTATTTATTTTTTTCAATTTCTACTGATTCTGAGTTGCTGAAATTTCTCCAACAATCTGTGTTCTTCTATTTTTCTTAATTAGAGATCCATCTTTAAAATTTATAAAATTTTATACATTTGGATTCTAACATATAGAAAAACTTTCTATTAAATTTTCAAACTCATCCAAGATTCCTATATTTATTTTTAAAAAAATCAACAATATCATTGTACAGCATACCTATAAAATTTTCTGTAACTCTCATGTCCATTTCTCAAACTTTTTATTTCAGATCATAAATCATTTCATAAATTATTTTTTTCTTAATTCCACTTATTCATTAATTGATTCAACTATGAATCTTAATTTCGAATAGAAGTTCTAAAAATTCTTAATCCATAAGGTCCAGAATGATGCTTCTACTATGCCACTCTAATCTATGCAACCCAGACGCCAACTCAACTCATATCTATTATATCAAATGGACATTGTCACATCAGGGATCAGATAAATTATCAGTGCCAATGCATGCATCATAATTGAAAATTATTTTTTTAAAAATTTCAAATTTCTCTCTCTAACAACCCACCTAGGTCGAGAACCTCAAGCCTAGGCTCTGATACCAAAATAAATGTAACACCCTTATACCCTATATACGTACAATACATATTATCAGTATATGTAAATATGCATATACGGTATAAAAATGTCACAGACCAATTTAATAAACAATTTTACATTTCTGTTTTAAGATTTCAAATACTAATATATAAAATAAATAGTATATAAATATTCTTTGCTTGTTATAGGAATCCAAAATAAATATTTTATATGAAAATCTCTAGGAAAAATTCGCCAGAGTTTTATTTGTAATTTAAACGTTTCTAAAATTCAACAAAACACAACCTGTATAAAAAAAAACACTCCAAATAAAATCAATTCACCAATACTTCTCAATTTCTCCATATTTTCTCAAAATACTTATATATAGGTATATATATATATCAACATTACATATAAAATCCCATCTTAAACAAAATTATTCAAATCATTCTTTACAATTTACAATATATGCTTCAAAAACATATCATAACATGTATAATATCAAAAATGTACATGCTGGCAACTGGCTCAGATCTTGATGTACTCTTGATGTACCCAAAACAACTCTTCAAGTTCAATAAATACAAACTTAGACCCGACCAGGTCTAGTAAAACTCTCCAGCTCTCCCAAAATGTTCATGACACCTGCGCGACGAATTACAATCACGCTAAGTCAAAGCCTAGTAGTACAAACTTTGATAATAACAATAAAACTCAATGCAATGCCAATGCACAATGCATATAGATGTCACATCATTCTACTTTCTTATATTTTTCAAATATTTCATAATCACAACTCATAGCATTATATTGCTCATTTGTATCACAATTCATAATTCACATTAAAGCAAAGACAAGCATGGGCCCAAAAATGATATAATATGCTATTCAAATTTCAGAGTTACTGCTTTGGTCCATAATGACACCATGTGTCTAACCCGTAGGCAATATATATATCCATGGATAATGTAACAGCCCCAGTCTCTTGAACCTCAACCCGGCTAGACCCTTAGTCCCAGTATCTTGGTCCTCAACCCGGCTAGACTGTTACGGTTTTTGAGGCTTACGACCCGGTCTTTTCACCTGCCCAGCAATTCATAGGCATGCCGCCAAACCCAGAACTCTGAAAATTGAATAACATACTAGGCACACAATTAATTCATTTATCTCATTATCAAATACTTTCACAATTCATTTCTCATTTTATTTCTCATAATCAAACTAGTCTCATTGCCTTATTTTCACTTTTTTTTTCATTTTTCTCATTTTTCACATTTTTCTCATTTTTCTCAGTTTTCTCATTTTTTTCTCATTTTTATCAATATCAATTCATTTCATTATTCCATATATTTCATTTTTGCATTCACAACACATTACCCAAATACTTTGGCTATTTTTACATAATATACATATTTCACATTCTACACAATTTAGCCATTATCAATGGCTTTTCACAATGCATTTAACACATATATGACATTACAAATGCCATAGCACATTATTCATACACAATCAATGAACCAAGTAGCTTAACACATTTTCCAACCAAAATGTGTTAAGTCCAAATGTTATGCAAATATAAACATTATATTCAAAGTTTGTACATACCTCTACTAGCAAGCTTAATACAACCTCCAATCCTATCCTTCCAACTTGCCCTTCACCACTTGGATGAAGAAAATCAACCTCCCTCAATGCCTATACCAAATGTGATCATACATAATCATTTAATATCATATTCTAAGGTATTCTCAACATCAAACCATAATTAAACATCACTCTAAACCAAATCCCAAAATTAAGCTTCACCTCACTTTAGCTTTGAAAAACCATATCAAGCCATTTAAATTAGTGTTTTAAGTTTATTAATATCATTAGAAGCATATTTTAATACATTTGAACCATTCACATTATAAAAATACACTCTTATATACAAAACCATAAAATGGCATAACCTTCCCCCATTGAAGGTTTTCCATTCCAACACAATCTATTACTCATTTCAAGCTTACATTCATCACTTTTAATACTAAACAACATGCTTAAACAAATAAAATCACACAATTCAACCACTTTCGAAAATCACTTTTCCAAAACCCTAAATCTCCACTTCCATTCTCAAACTCCAACCAAACACAACCAAATCCAATATTTGACTTTCAAATACTTGTTTATGTAACAAAACAACTCATTTGGAATCAATTTATACAATTAAAAATCATGATTTCAAAACCCCAAAAATTACATAACCCTAAATTCTCTCTCTTCACCAATCTTACCCAAACTCAACAATTTCTTTAATCCAACCTTAAAATCATTGTTAATCACTTAAAATAACTTCATATATACCCAAATAGATAATTAAATCTTATAACTTTAAAAACCCAAAGCAAACATAATCACAATTCCTATGAAATCCAAAGAAAGAAGTTGGGAACTTACTAATTTTTGTGGAAATCACCAAAAATCCACTTTAAACTTGTTGAATCCTTCAATTTGTGGAGTATGGAAGATCAAAATTCTTGAATTCAATAGCTATGGTGGCCGGCCCTTGATGGAGAAGAAGAAGAAGATAAAAACTTTTAAATTTTCTTTTTCTTCTCATCTTTTATTTTTAACCATGTATATATATATTAAAATAATTTAATAATTATTTATATAATTATTTATTTAATAAATTAAAAGTCATAAATTTCCTCTTCCATTCAAAAATAATTTATTTTTGAATTATTTTATTAATTTTAAATTTCTAAGATTTAATTACTAAAATACCCTTTTACTTTGATTTTCTTTTAAAAAAGTGTTGACTTTTATATGTTATGTATATTTTTTATATATATCACATATATTGTCCACTATTTCATTTAAAACCCCTTCATTTTTCATTTAAAATCATTAATTTAATTTATCCATTTAAATTATAATTTATTTTATCAAATTTTCAAAAATTAGCACTTTTCAAAAATTTTAAGATATTACACATATGCACAAGTAATGTGTATCTTATATACACATCAAATGTACCTTATGTGTGTATTAAATATTAAGTATGTAATGTATTAATAAAACATATAAAATTAATATACCATATGTATATGTTATGTATACTCTAGATATATATATATTGAGTATATACAATTTATCTCTCTAAATACTTATTTAATTTCTCCAAAATCACGGATGTTACAGGTTATGCCATGCTCGATCTCCATACCTTGAGTGAAAGTATGGTATCCCTTACATAACATAACACGGGTAACACGGGCATCTTAACTCACGCACACGATGTAATCTAATAAGATGCAATGGATAATATTATTATAAAAAGAATGGAATAATATAAAGACCAACGAAATCAACTTCTCTTCTCCCCAGTGGAGTCGCCACTATGAGCGGGAATTTTTGCCCCCTACTCCTGGTGGAATGGTTCTTGCGACTTTGGCACTGTTTAGGCTCGTGGCCTTAGAGAACACGGACCTAAGTCAGGAGAAAATGGAGTCGCCACTCGGACGGGCTGGGAAAAAGAAAGGGGTGGATGACTCAATTTCTAAGGAATCCCCAACCCCCTAATGGGTTCGAAACGTTGGGTACGTGTGGGAAAGGTGAGAAATGACCCAGCACCCCCACAGTGCCTGGTTCATTGGAACCAGCCTCCTTTACAGGTCTTAATATTATAAAATTCTTAAATATAACAATATTATCCATATTACACACAATAACTAAAATAAAGCATCGATATATTGAAAATCAAAACAATGTCCAAGCAAAACAAATAAATAGACACCCATCCAAAAATGGAAACATGCCCTTACATAATCCATACCTAAATAGGACACCCACCGAAAGGTAGAAACATGTCCTTTACATTGGTTCTAAAATACAAAAGCAATTTAAATTACATGATATTTAACTAATGAGGTACCCACCAAGTGGAAACATACCTCTTACAACATTTGGAAATCTAAATGAATCAATAAAAGTAAATAACCATTCATCATAAATAAATCATTCTTCAAAGATATCAATCAAAATATAAAATAAACATCCATCCATGATAAACTAAATAAATCAAGTATTGAACTTAAATAAATCAACAAAGCATTGAAAATAAATTAAAGCATATAATAGACTACATAATCAAATATAAAATTGAATAAGGCAAGTAAAGATTCAAATTAGGGCTACTGTTTCTATTTAAGATTCTTTATTTAATGTGTTTAGGGTTTTGGAATTTATGGGTTTAAGTTACTATGAGTTTTAAAGGAATTGAAATGGATTAAGGTTTTATAATTTAAGAGGTTGATAAAATTCTTTGATTAACCAAATTAGTGTTTGAGTAGTGAAATCATGAAATTAGGGTTTGGACACTTTAAAACATTAGGTTTATAATTTACGGTTACTTACTGTGTAGAATTATAACATTTAAATTTATATGGTTTTAAGGTTTTAAAGATTAGGATATAGAAAAATTGGGGTTTAAGGTTTTAAGGGAATTAGGGTTTAAGAAAAAGTTTAGAATAATTTGGTTTGAGGTTACTGTCTTGATTCTAAAGTTGAATTAGGGTTTAGTGTTTTTGGAGAATATATTTTAGTTTAGAATTTGGAGAAACAATTTATAGTTTTATGAAGTTTTATGAAAATAAACAAAACAATTTAAGGTTTATAGAAACAAAAAAAGATATTTTCTAGGGTTTTTGGAAAGAAACAGGTTCTGTAATATCCTCATTTATGCCCTAGAAGTTTTGAGTATGTTGTTGTTATTGTGGTTGTTGATATATATATTGGGAAGTGAATGTTTGTGCATATATGTGTTAAATTGTAAGAGAAAAGAAATGGGAAGAGAATGTATATGTATATGTGTTTTGGAGAAGAAATTTAGGGTTTAGAGACAAATGTATATGTTGTTTATATGATGATATAATTAACATATACATTGGTCAAATGAAGAGTCAAGGTGATGGTTAAGTGGAAGAAGATATTTTTGGTTGTTAATGAAATTACTATAAAGGGCTTATATGAGACAAAGAGTTAGTTATATGGTTAAGGGTGTTTTGGTAATTTTCCTTGTAAGATGCATGGTGGAGATTAAAAGAAGAAAAGGTGTTTGACTTGTGCATTTTCTTCTTTCTTTCTTGAAGTGGCCGGATTCTCCATAGACAAAGAGAGAAAGAGAGGTGATCTTGAGGTTTGAAGCATTTTGAAGAAAGAAACAAGGGTTTTGGTTAAAGATTTGTAGATTTCTTCATTTGAGGTAAGATCTTTTCTTTAATTTCTTCAATTCTTTTGAAGTGGTGTGAGAAAGGAATTAGGGTTTGTTGGTTTGATGATGAGAAGTTGAGTTGGTGAAGGTGTTGGAAGTGATTGTGTTGAGTAAGAGTTGTGTTTAGTGAAATTGTTTCTGTTTTACAATTAGTAAAGGCTGTGATTTGTATGATTTTTAATTAATTATAGAAAAATGTTCTTGAAGTGAATTTTTGATATGTTGTGCCTCTATGAGTGTAGAATGACTGAAAAATATGTTGATTCGATTTTGGAATGGTTATGAGTTTAGAAAGATTATTTTCATTAGACCTGTTCCAGCAGGTACCTTAACTGGGACAGCTATATTTCGTGATTTTTAATAAAATGTAGAAAAATCATATCCAATCGAATTTTGGATATGTTGTTGCTTAGTGAGTCTAGTATTTGAGAAAAATAATTTGGAACCACGTTGATTGAATTTGATTTATGGAATTCACAAAGTTCAGAACTGCTGCCAGGATGCAGGGCAATTGGGGCAGTCTGGTTAGGTGAACTATTTGACCAAGATTTTGTGTTCAGTTTGATCTGAAATTTTAAAGGCATGATTTTAAGATACAAAACTAAATTCTGTAAAAATTTTAGAATTTTTAGTCAAGTAGATTATTTTATACAATTTTTCAAAATAAGGATAAAATGGAGTTTAAAACCAGAATGTACTATTTATGGTTAGGGTTTTAATTCTTTGTTCTTTTTGCATTGCTTTGGTTTTCCAAAGGTAGGTTGGTCCTTAAACCTAACCCTAAACACTTTAAACACACTTGAATCAATGAATGTTATAATCAATTGTTCTTTGCCCTAATTGCATTGTTGAGATTGAACAATGTTATGTTGTGCATTGTGAATGGTAATGTGTTTCATGAGTAATGTGGTATGAAATGTTGATATTTATGAATGATGCTATGTGAGATATAATGTGATCATGGATGAGATATATATATATATATATACTTGAATAATGAGATGTTATATTGTGAAATGAAATGTGAAGCCATTGTTATTGGCTAAGATGATGTAATTGAAAGAAAGAAGGCATGTTTGCCTAAATGTGATGAGAATTGAGAATGGAAATGAATTGTTTGTTTAATATGTTATTCAGTTTCAGAGTTCTGGATTTGGGTGGCATGCCTAAGAAATGATGACAGGTAACAGTCTTGCCGGGTTGAGGACCTCCTCATAGGTGTTGAGTTGATGGTCCAAGAGACTGGGTCTGTTACACTATGAGATATATGATTTGTAACAGTCTTGCCGGGTTGAGGATCTCCTCATATGTGTTGAGTTGATGATCCAAGAGACTGGGTCTGTTACACTTGCCTACGGGCGTGATTATTGTGACTATGAACCAAAGCAGTAACTCTGAACTCTGAATATCGTATTAAATACTTGTTGGGCCCATAGGTGTCAGGGTTATATGAATGTCCTAAATAATGTTATGAGTTAATGAAATGAGATGTTGGTTATTGAGTATGATTGATTAATGTTGAATGTGGAAAGATGTTGAAATGTGGTATGCTCATATGACTATGATTTGTGAAATGCATAATTATGTGGTTAACTTTATATTTATGATATTGATCTTATCAATAACATATGTGGCATTGCATTACATTAAAGCATACCATTAGCATGTTTTATCTTACTAAGCCGTTGGCTTAGCGCGAATGTGATTCTTCGCGCAGGTGACAAGGAAGAACCAGAGAGTTCCTCTAGGCCGAGTCGAGCCTAGATTTTGAAGATTGAATAGTGGGCTTTAAGATCGAAGACTGACTGCCAAACATGTATAAATTTTATGTGTTGTAAAACTTGAGTTTTGATGTATATGAATTTGTAAATATTGTTACTTTCCGTTGCATAGTGAACAAAGATTTTATCTGCTGTATTTCATAATAAACCTTTACTTTATTTTGTACTAGAAGTGTAAATCCTTTTGCAGGTTGTAGTTGAGGTTATAAGGGGGATTTATTGGAAGTGTACTGAGAATGATTTTGTTTGCATTGGTTTGTGTAAAAATGTTTTCAAAAATTAGAAAAAAAAAACCAGTTTTGTCGACACTTGGGATTGAATTTTTAGGCAAAACTATGGCAAAATTTCTATAAAAATCGGAACAAAAATTTGACTAAGTAAAAGTGGTAGCAACATTAGGATAGGGTGGCGCCTCTACTCAGCTTACACACGTAGGTCGGGAAGGGGTGTTACAATTTTTGGTATCAGAGCCTAGGTTTGAGATTCTCAACCTAGATCAATTGTAAGAAAAAGAATATTTTGATTTTTAAAGTGGGTTTTTGAGTAAAATACATGTTTTGGTATGGCAGTCTTTGATCTTTAATGAGGAATATTCTGCTGTGTTTGCAGATATAGGTAGAGATGGCATCTCATTCACGACAATCTGTTGAGGGTAGTGCCGAGAGTATTGCTCCTGCTGAGGGAGCTAGGGTTGATAGTGTTGAGGAGGCACCTGCTTCGGTGTCGGGTAGACCAGCTGGGGAGGAGGTTCCGCCAGCCTGGTTTAGGCCTATGTTGGAAGCTATGAGACAAGCACCTGTGCAACCACAGCCACCGCCACCACCCCCTCAGCCTTCAGTACCAGTAAGGCACTATGATAAGCTAAGGAAATATGGAGCAGAGGATTTCTTTGGTACAGTTGATCCGGCTGTAGCAGAACAGTGGCTTGATAGAGTTCAGAGGGTATTTGTGCAGTTGCAAGCCACTTCAGAGGAGAAGTTTGACTATGCAAGATCTTTGCTACAGAAGGATGCCTACGACTGGTGGAAGACAGTGCCCCATTCTATGGATGATCCACCAACCTTGTCTTATGCGGATTTTCTGAGAGAATTTGAGTTGAAGTATACTCCTAGGGAGTATAAAGATGGGAAGAAAAGAGAGTTTCTAGATTTGAAGCAAGATCATCGGACCGTAACTGAGTATGAAGTTGAGTTTATTCGACTGAGTCAGTATGCTGGGGGTATCATTACTGATGAGATTGATAGATGTCGGCGATTTGAGGAGGGATTGAGGCCCTCGATCATGTGCTTAGTGGCTGGATCCAGATATCAGGATTTCTCACAGCTTGTGGCAGCAGCTCGAAGTGTAGAGCGAGCTCAAGTTATTGCAGCTGCTTCAGAGGAAGAGGTTAGGGTTAGAAGGCCCCAGTTCGAGGCAGGGTCTTCTTCTGCGAAGAGGGGTAGAGGAAGTTTTGTTCCTCGGAGTAGTAGGAGCCAGAGACCAGTGGGTAGGTCAGTGCAGTTCCAGAGGCAGAGATTTAGACCTGCAGCTTCAGTAGCGAGTGCTCCTACTCCTGTAGTTCAGAGATCCACCTTACCTGTGTGTAACCAGTGTGGTGGAAGACATGGGGGCGTTTGTTGGAGGCATAGTAGATCAGGGGTATGCTTCAGGTGTGGATCACCTGACCACTTTGTGAGAGACTGTCCTGAGAGGCAGGATCAGATGCCAATTGATTCTGCTGCTTCTCGAGCTAGTGTGAGGGGAGGCAGAGGAGGCAGAGGTGCCAGCCGGGGAGGTAGACCAGGATTCAGTTCTAGAAGAGGTACTACATCCAGGGAGGGTAGACCAGAGGAGGTTGGATCTTCCCAGAGGATGTATGTTATGCAGAGACAGCCAGATACATCGGCAGTCATAGCTGGTACTTTTTCTTTATTTAATACTCCAGTACTTGCTTTGATTGATCCGGGTTCCACACATTCATATATTAGTGCATCTGTTTTGCCTGTATCTGATTTGCATGCTGAGTCCCTAGGATTTGATGTGTTGGTAACAAATCCGTTAGGGCATAGTGTGGTTGTGAGTAAGGTGCATAGAGATAGTGCAGTAGTGGTGCAGGGTGAGGAGTTCCTTGGGGATTTGATTGAGATGCCATTTAAGGAATATGACGTGATCTTAGGTATGGATTGGCTATCTCGACATGAAGCTGTGGTGGATTGTAAAAAGAAAATTGTTTCTTTGAGAACGGGTGATGGTAGAGAGGTGATAGTATCTAATGAGCAGGAACAGCTAGCCTCCTTATTTGTTTCAGCTGTTGCAGCCAGGAGGTTGATTAGAAAGGGGTGTGAAGCCTATCTTGCTCATGTGGTGGATACTAGAGTGAAGGGTTCCCCTATTGATAGCATTGCCACAGTTGCTGAGTTCCCGGATGTGTTTCCAGAGGAGTTGCCAGGGTTGCCTCCTGAGAGAGAGGTGGAGTTCGGTATTGAATTGTTGCCTGGTACCACTCCTATCTCTATTACTCCTTATAGAATGGCACCAGCAGAATTGAGGGAGTTGAAAGTGCAATTACAGGAGTTGTTGGACAAAGGATTCATTCGCCCCAGTGTTTCTCCTTGGGGAGCTCCTGTGCTATTTGTGAAGAAGAAAGATGGTACTATGAGGTTGTGTATCGATTATAGGCAATTGAACAAGGTGACTATTAAAAATAAATATCCTTTGCCTAGAATCGATGATCTCTTTGATCAGTTGAAGGGAGCGTCAGTGTTCTCCAAAATTGATTTGAGATCTGGGTACCATCAGCTGAGGGTAAGAAGTGAAGATGTTCCTAAGACTGCTTTTCGGACCAGGTATGGGCATTATGAGTTTTTAGTTATGCCTTTTGGTCTAACGAATGCACCTGCAGCTTTTATGGATTTGATAAATAGGGTGTTTAGGCCCTATTTGGATCAGTTTGTAGTGGTCTTCATTGATGATATACTGGTGTATTCGCGGAATGAAGAGGAGCATGATATGCATCTGCGGATTGTGTTGCAGATTTTGAGAGAGAATCAGTTATTTGCCAAATTGTCGAAGTGTGAGTTCTGGTTGGATCAAGTTGCTTTTCTCGGACATATTGTTTCTGCAGAAGGCATCAGAGTTGATCCGAGCAAAGTTGAAGCCATTTTAAATTGGAGTCCACCCAAGTCTGTGACAGAGATTAGAAGTTTTCTGGGTTTGGCAGGCTATTACCGACGGTTTGTGAAAGGGTTTTCTTTGATAGCTACTCCACTCACCAGATTACTTCGAAAGGGAGTGAGATTTGTGTGGACAGATCAGTGTCAGGCTAGTTTTGAGCAGTTGAGAGAGTTGTTGACTCAAGCGCCTGTTCTTACTTTACCTGTTGAAGGCAAACCATATGTGATCTACAGTGATGCTTCACATAGAGGTTTGGGGTGTGTATTGATGCAGGAAGGGAAAGTTATAGCTTATGCATCTCGACAGTTGAAACCGCATGAGCTTAACTATCCGACCCATGATTTAGAATTGGCTGCCATTGTGTTTGCATTAAAGATTTGGCGCCACTATCTGTTTGGGGAGAAATGTTTCATCTACACTGATCACAAGAGTTTGAAGTATTTGGGTGTCCAGAAAGAACTCAATCTTCGTCAGAGGAGATGGTTAGAATTGATTAAAGACTACGACTGCTTGATTGACTATCATCCAGGTAAAGCAAATGTTGTTGCTGATGCCTTGAGTCGGAAGTCTTTAGCTGGTTTAACTGTTTACTCGCTCTCGTTGCTTGTTGAGTTGAGAGCATTGCATGCCAGTTTTGTACCTTGTGTTGATGGTGCATTATTGGCACAGTTGCAATTAAAGCCGATTTTGTTAGATCAGATCAAAGAAGCTCAGTTGGCCGATAAGAAGATTCAGAAGATTTTTTCAGATTGCAAGAATGGGAAGACTAGAGATTTTGTTGTGAAAGATGATGGGAGTCTCTGGTTTAAGAACCGATTGTGTGTACCCGATGATGCTGATTTGAAAAGAGTCATTTTAGAAGAAGCTCATCAGTCAATGTTTGCTATGCATCCGGGTAATACGAAGATGTATCATGATTTGAGACAGCATTATTGGTGGATTGGTTTGAAGAGAGACATTGCTGAGTTTGTATCGAAATGTCTCACTTGTCAGAAGGTTAAAGCAGAGCATCAAGTTCCAACCGGGTTGCTTCAACCATTGTCAGTGCCAGAATGGAAGTGGGAAAGAGTGACAATGGATTTTGTGTCTGGTTTGCCATTGACACAAAAGAAGCATGATGCTATATGGGTGATTGTGGATAGATTGACTAAGACAGCTCATTTCCTTCCGGTTCGAATGGATTACTCTTTGGAGAGATTGGCTGAGCTGTATATCCATGAGATTGTGAAACTGCATGGTGTTCCAACTTCTTTAGTGTCTGATCGAGATCCCAGGTTTACTTCCAGATTTTGGAAGAGTTTGCATAGTGCTTTAGGTTCTCGACTGCACTTCAGCACTGCTTTTCATCCACAGACGGATGGACAGTCAGAGAGGGTGATACAGATTATTGAGGACATGTTGAGAAGCTGTGTCATCGATTTCTCTGGAAGTTGGGATAGGTTTTTACCTCTTGTGGAGTTTGCTTACAACAACAGTCACCAATCCAGCATTGGTATGGCACCGTTTGAAGCATTGTATGGCAGACGGTGTAGGACACCTCTTTGTTGGAATGAGCTTGGAGATAATAAGTTGGTTGGTCCTGATTTGATTCAAGAAACTGAAGATAAAGTAAAGTTGATTCGAGGCAGGTTAAAAGCAGCTTCAGACCGACAGAAGTCTTATGCAGATCTAAAAAGGAGAGATATAGAGTTTGATGTTGGAGATAAGGTATTTCTGAAAGTGTCTCCTTGGAAGAAAATTTTGAGGTTCGGTCGGAAAGGAAAATTGAGTCCTCGTTTCATTGGGCCGTATGAAGTGTTAGAAAGAGTTGGGCCAGTGGCGTATCGACTTGCTTTGCCACCTGAGTTGGATCGTATTCATAATGTATTCCATGTTTCTATGTTGAGGAGATATAGGTCGGATCCATCTCATGTGTTGCCATTTGAGTCTATTGAAGTGAGCCCAGATTTGACATTTGAAGAGGAACCAGTTGCTATCTTGGCACGAGAAGTGAAAGAGTTAAGGGACAAGAGAGTGCCATTGGTGAAGATTCTTTGGAAGAATCATGCAAAAGAAGAAGCGACTTGGGAAAGTGAGCATACCATGCGAGAGCAGTATCCGCAATTGTTTCAGCTTTGATATCAGGTAATTTCGAGGACGAAATTTTCTTTTTAGAGGGGGAGAATTGTAATATCCTCATTTATGCCCTAGAAGTTTTGAGTATGTTGTTGTTATTGTGGTTGTTGATATATATATTGGGAAGTGAATGTTTGTGCATATATGTGTTAAATTGTAAGAGAAAAGAAATGGGAAGAGAATGTATATGTATATGTGTTTTGGAGAAGAAATTTAGGGTTTAGAGACAAATGTATATGTTGTTTATATGATGATATAATTAACATATACATTGGTCAAATGAAGAGTCAAGGTGATGGTTAAGTGGAAGAAGATATTTTTGGTTGTTAATGAAATTACTATAAAGGGCTTATATGAGACAAAGAGTTAGTTATATGGTTAAGGGTGTTTTGGTAATTTTCCTTGTAAGATGCATGGTGGAGATTAAAAGAAGAAAAGGTGTTTGACTTGTGCATTTTCTTCTTTCTTTCTTGAAGTGGCCGGATTCTCCATAGACAAAGAGAGAAAGAGAGGTGATCTTGAGGTTTGAAGCATTTTGAAGAAAGAAACAAGGGTTTTGGTTAAAGATTTGTAGATTTCTTCATTTGAGGTAAGATCTTTTCTTTAATTTCTTCAATTCTTTTGAAGTGGTGTGAGAAAGGAATTAGGGTTTGTTGGTTTGATGATGAGAAGTTGAGTTGGTGAAGGTGTTGGAAGTGATTGTGTTGAGTAAGAGTTGTGTTTAGTGAAATTGTTTCTGTTTTACAATTAGTAAAGGCTGTGATTTGTATGATTTTTAATTAATTATAGAAAAATGTTCTTGAAGTGAATTTTTGATATGTTGTGCCTCTATGAGTGTAGAATGACTGAAAAATATGTTGATTCGATTTTGGAATGGTTATGAGTTTAGAAAGATTATTTTCATTAGACCTGTTCCAGCAGGTACCTTAACTGGGACAGCTATATTTCGTGATTTTTAATAAAATGTAGAAAAATCATATCCAATCGAATTTTGGATATGTTGTTGCTTAGTGAGTCTAGTATTTGAGAAAAATAATTTGGAACCACGTTGATTGAATTTGATTTATGGAATTCACAAAGTTCAGAACTGCTGCCAGGATGCAGGGCAATTGGGGCAGTCTGGTTAGGTGAACTATTTGACCAAGATTTTGTGTTCAGTTTGATCTGAAATTTTAAAGGGATGATTTTAAGATACAAAACTAAATTCTGTAAAAATTTTAGAATTTTTAGTCAAGTAGATTATTTTATACAATTTTTCAAAATAAGGATAAAATGGAGTTTAAAACCAGAATGTACTATTTATGGTTAGGGTTTTAATTCTTTGTTCTTTTTGCATTGCTTTGGTTTTCCAAAGGTAGGTTGGTCCTTAAACCTAACCCTAAACACTTTAAACACACTTGAATCAATGAATGTTATAATCAATTGTTCTTTGCCCTAATTGCATTGTTGAGATTGAACAATGTTATGTTGTGCATTGTGAATGGTAATGTGTTTCATGAGTAATGTGGTATGAAATGTTGATATTTATGAATGATGCTATGTGAGATATAATGTGATCATGGATGAGATATATATATATATATACTTGAATAATGAGATGTTATATTGTGAAATGAAATGTGAAGCCATTGTTATTGGCTAAGATGATGTAATTGAAAGAAAGAAGGCATGTTTGCCTAAATGTGATGAGAATTGAGAATGGAAATGAATTGTTTGTTTAATATGTTATTCAGTTTCAGAGTTCTGGATTTGGGTGGCATGCCTAAGAAATGATGACAGGTAACAGTCTTGCCGGGTTGAGGACCTCCTCATAGGTGTTGAGTTGATGGTCCAAGAGACTGGGTCTGTTACACTATGAGATATATGATTTGTAACAGTCTTGCCGGGTTGAGGATCTCCTCATATGTGTTGAGTTGATGATCCAAGAGACTGGGTCTGTTACACTTGCCTACGGGCGTGATTATTGTGACTATGAACCAAAGCAGTAACTCTGAACTCTGAATATCGTATTAAATACTTGTTGGGCCCATAGGTGTCAGGGTTATATGAATGTCCTAAATAATGTTATGAGTTAATGAAATGAGATGTTGGTTATTGAGTATGATTGATTAATGTTGAATGTGGAAAGATGTTGAAATGTGGTATGCTCATATGACTATGATTTGTGAAATGCATAATTATGTGGTTAACTTTATATTTATGATATTGATCTTATCAATAACATATGTGGCATTGCATTACATTAAAGCATACCATTAGCATGTTTTATCTTACTAAGCCGTTGGCTTAGCGCGAATGTGATTCTTCGCGCAGGTGACAAGGAAGAACCAGAGAGTTCCTCTAGGCCGAGTCGAGCCTAGATTTTGAAGATTGAATAGTGGGCTTTAAGATCGAAGACTGACTGCCAAACATGTATAAATTTTATGTGTTGTAAAACTTGAGTTTTGATGTATATGAATTTGTAAATATTGTTACTTTCCGTTGCATAGTGAACAAAGATTTTATCTGCTGTATTTCATAATAAACCTTTACTTTATTTTGTACTAGAAGTGTAAATCCTTTTGCAGGTTGTAGTTGAGGTTATAAGGGGGATTTATTGGAAGTGTACTGAGAATGATTTTGTTTGCATTGGTTTGTGTAAAAATGTTTTCAAAAATTAGAAAAAAAAAACCAGTTTTGTCGACACTTGGGATTGAATTTTTAGGCAAAACTATGGCAAAATTTCTATAAAAATCGGAACAAAAATTTGACTAAGTAAAAGTGGTAGCAACATTAGGATAGGGTGGCGCCTCTACTCAGCTTACACACGTAGGTCGGGAAGGGGTGTTACAGGTTCAATTTAAGGTTTTGAAAACTTGGAAAGCAAATTAGGGTTTTGAGATTTTGAAGAAATAAAAATAACAATTTTAAGATTTTTGGAAAACAAATAAACGAATTAAGGTTTTTAAGCTTTAGAAAAGGTAAATTAAAGTTCTAGGGTTTTTTGAATCAAAAGAGACAATTGAATTATTTAAGCTACTGTGAAGAAATTAGACATTCATACCTCAGTTTGTTGGTTCCATCAAAAATTTCTTCTTGGATGAACAAGAACAAAGACAAGTTTTGCTGTCTTTGATGAATTAAATTGCTTGTTTGCTTCTCTCAATAAGTCTGATCGATTTCACTGCCAGAAGAAATTCTTCAAATCTTTCAAAGTTTTCCTCCTCAATTTTGGTCTCAAATTTCACCTCCAAAAATCTGATCCCTTTCTTTGTTGTTTTAGTCTTTATTTATAGAAAATTTTTATGATTAATTCTAGTTATTCACAGAATCTAACATTAATTAAGAAAAGGAAACTGAAACCTAATTGTATTTGGTTTCGGAAAAATTTGATTCGGAAAAATTTCGCTGGCGAAAAAAAACTTCAACAGAAAAATTACGCTGGCTGCGGGCTGCTAGCGCAACTCTTTGGCGACGAATTTTTTTCGTTGCCGATTTTTATTTTTATTTTTTTGTTTATTATTATCATTTTTTAGTTTTTATTAATAAAAATTAGATACTAAAGCAAATATTATTTAATTAAGATAACAAAAATTATTTTGGACTAATTAAAATATATTGGACAACACAAAAATTATTTTGGACTAATTAAAATATATTGGACCAAACTAGGTCAAAAATTAAGGGTCTACAGCAAGGCATATGTTATTGTTGATACCTTGAGTCGGAAGTCTTTGTAGGCTTGATTGCTTATTCGCTCTCATTACTTGTTGAGTTGAGAGCATTGCATGCTATATTTGAGTCTTCCGATGATGGTGCTTTGATGGCTTAGTTGCAGTTGAGGCCAAACTTATTGGATCATTTTAGGGAGGCTCAGTTGGCAGATGAGGAAATTTAGAAAATTGTGTTGGTTTATCAGAAGGGGGAGAGTTGAGACTTTTATATGAGGAATGATGGCAGTCTATGGTACAGAGATAGATTGTGTATTCCTGATAAGGCAGAATTGAAAAGGATGATATTAGAGGAAGCACATCAGTCACTTTTTGCTATGCAACCTGGGAGTACCAAAATATATCAGGACTTAAAATGACATTATTGGTGGTCAGGTATGAAGATGGACATAGCAGAGTTTGTATCCAGATGTCTCACTTGCCAGAAAGTGAAGGCTGAGCACCAAGTTTCTTCAGGGTTGCTCCAACCTTTATCAGTGCCCGAGTGGAAATGGGAGCGAGTGACAATGGATTTTGTAACTAGACTACCTTTGACCCAGAAGAAGCATGATGCAATCTGGGTGATAGTTGATCAAATGATGAAGACAACTCATTTTCTTCCAGTTCAGATGGATTATTCTCTTGAGAGGTTGGTTGAGCTGTATATCAATGAGATAGTGAGGCTGCATGGAGTCCTAGTTTCTTTGGTGTCGGATCGAGATCCCCAGTTTACTTTGAGGTTTTGGAAGAGTTTGTATGATGATTTGGGTTCACGATTGCATTTTAGTATTGCTTTCCATCCTCAGAAAGATGGGCAGTCAGAGAGAGTGATACAGATTCTGGAAGATATGTTGAGGCGATGTATCATTAATTTTACCGGGAATTAAGACAGATTTTTGCCACTAATTGAGTTTACTTATAACAATAGTCATCAGTCCAATATTGGGATGGCTCCTTATGAGGCCTTATATGGCAGGAGATGCAGGACACCTTTGTGTTGGCATGAGGTCAGAGAAGGTAAACTGGTCGGTCCTGATTTGATTAAGGAAACATAAGAGAAAGTGAAGGAGATTCGGGGTCGGTCCTGATTTGATTAAGGAAACCGTCAGAAATCCTATTTAGATTTGAAGAGAAGAGAAATAGAGTTCAGTGTAGGACATAAAGTGTTTTGGAAGGTATCTCCATGGAAGAAGATTCTGAGGTTCGATCGAAAAGGGAAGTTGAGTCCTCGTTTCATAGGACCATATGAGGTGTTGGAGAGAGTTGGTCCAGTGGCTTATAGACTAGCGTTGCCGCCTGAATTGGATCAAATTCATAATATTTTTCATGTCTCGATGCTTCGGAGATACAGGTCTGACCCATCTCATATCTTGTCAATGGAGTCTATTGAGGTGAGTCCAGATCTAACTTATGAGGAAGAACCCGTGGCAATTTTGGCACGAGAGGTTAAAGAATTGAGGAATAAGAGGGTGTCACTTGTGAAAGTCCTTTGAAGGAATCATGCCACTGAGGAGGCAACATGGGAGAGTGAGCAAGCGATGCAGAGTCAATTTTTTCAATTATTCCAGACTTGAGAACAGGTAATTTCGAGGACGAAATTTGTTTTATGGGGAGAGAATTGTAATATCCCAAAATTTTTGAAAATTTCTAATTTTTGGAAAATTTGATAAAATTAATTATAATTTAAAAGGATAAATTAAATTAATGATTTTAAATGAAAAATGAAGGGATTTTAAATGAAAAAGTGGAATATATATGTGATATATATGCAAAATATACATAACATATAAAAGTCAACACTTTTTAAAAGAAAAGTCAAAGTCCAATGGCATTTTTGTAAATAATTTTAAATTTTTAAAATTAATAAAATAATTCAAAAATAAATTATTTTTTAATGGAAGAGGGAATTTAGGACTTTTAATTTATTAAATAATTAATTAATTATTAAATTATTTTAATATATATATATGGTTTAAAATAAAGATGAAAGGAAAAAAGAAAATTAAAAAAAAAAGTCTTCTTCTTCTTCTTCTTCATCTAGGCCGAAACTCCATAGCTAACAAGGGGAGATTTTTTCTTCTTCCATACACCAAGAATTGAAAAAATTTTAAGGATTCAAGGAGAGTTTTAGAAGTTTTTTCATTAATTGGTACGTTTCCAACTCTTTTCTTTAAATTCCATGGAAAATTGAATTATGTGAGTTTTGAATTTTTGAAGTAGTATGTTATAATTGTTGGAATTGGTGTGTATGATGTTATTTTGGGTAGTTAACAATGAATTTAAGGTTAGATTGAAGAGATGATGGAGTTTGGATAAAGAATGGTGAAGAGAGAGAATTTAGGGTTATGGAATTTTTGGATTTGTGAAAACATGAGCTTTAATTGTGCAAATTGATTCCAAATGAGTTGTTTTGATGCATAAATAAGTATTTTAAAGTCAAATATTAGATTTGGTTGTGTTTGGTTGGAGTTTGAGAATGGAAGTGGACATTTAAGGTTTTAGAAAAGTAATTTTCCAAAGTTGTTGAATTGTGTGATTTTATTTGTTTAAGCATGCTGTTTAGTGATAGAAGTGATGAAAATAAGCTTAAAATGATTAATGGACTGTGTTGGAATGGAAAACCTTCAATGAGGGAAGGTTATGCCATTTTAGGGTTTTATGTATAAGAATGTGTTTTTGTAATGTAAATGGTTTAAATGTATTAAAATATATTTTTAATAATATAAATAAACTTAAAACATTAATTTAAATGGAATAGAATGGAATTCTAATGTTAAAGTAAGGAAAGGCTAAATTTTGAAAAATTTGTAGAGTGATGTTTAATTATGATTTAATATTGGAAATGCCATTAAATGTGATACTAAATGATTAATTGTTATTACATTTGGTTTAGGCATTGAGGGAGGTTGATTTGCTTCATCCAAGTGGTGAAGGGCAAGTTGGAAAGATAGGGTTGGAGGCTGTTTAAGCTTGCTTTGGGTTGCTATTTGAGGTATGTACAAACTTTGAATACATTGGTTATGTTTGCATGACATTTGGGCTTAACTCAATTTGGTTGAAAAATGTGTTAAGTAACTTGGTACATTGGTTGTGCATGAATAATGTGCTATGACATTTGTAATGTCATATATGTGTTAAATGCATTGTGAAAAGCCATTGATAATGACTAAATTGAGTAAATGTGATTAAAATGTGTATTATGTAGAAATACCGAAAGTTATTGGGATGTAAATAAAAAATATGTGATATAATTGTGAGCGGGGATTTTTGCCCCCACTCCCGGTGGAATGGTTCTTGTAACTTCTGCACTGTTTAAGCTCGGGGCCTTAGAGAGCACGGACCTAAACCCAGAGAAAATGGAGTCGCCACCCGGACGGGCAAAAAAAAAAGAGGTGGATGACTCAATTCCTAAGGAATTCCCAACACCCTAATGGGTTCGAAAAGTTGGGTACGCGTGGGGAAGGTGAGAAATGGCCCAGCACGCCCACAACGCCTGGTTCATTGGAACCGATCTCCTTTACAGGTCTTAATATTATAAAATTCTTAAATATAATAATATTATCCATACTACATGCAACAATTAAAATAAAGCATCATTATATTAAAATCAAATCAATGTCCAAACAAAACAAATAAATGGACACCCATCCGAGGATGGAAACATGTCCTTACATTACCCATGTCTAAAACTAAATAGAGCACCCACCAAAAGGTGGAAACGTGCCCTTTATATTAATCCCATAAATATGAAATAAATTAAATTACATAAGGTTTAAATAATGAGGTACCCACAAAGTGAAACATACCTCTTACATTAGTACCAAAATAAATCAATAATAATAAAGAAAATATCCATTCATTCATTCATAAATGAAATAAACTCATCACAGGTTAAATAAGTCATCCATGAATATATATAACAAATCAAATAAATAACTAAAACCAAAGTTTATATCATTACACAAATGAAATTAGGCTTTAGAGAATTAGGGTCTATAATTTTAAAAGATTGGAATTAGGGTTTAAGATTTTTTAGGTTTGGCAACTGGAATTAGGGTTTGAGGATTTTTTCGGTTTGCTAGATGAGGGTTTGAAAAATAGGGTTTTGGCATTTTTGGGAATAAATTAAGGTTTTCTCGGATTAGGGTTTCGGATGTTTTTGCAGAATAGTTTGGATTAGGGTTTTGGGGCTTTGGTAAAATAATTTGGATTAGGATTTTGCTGGCTTTTGTAGAATAATTTGGATTAGGGTTACGGGGCGACAAGCTTTAAAATAAATTAAGGTTGTGATTTATCTTTTTAGAAGAAAAATTTATTCTGGAGATAAATTGAGATTTTGGAAAATAATTAGGTTTGTGAGACTTTAATGGAATAATTTAGGGTTTAAAAGTTTTCAAAATAAAATAACAGTTTAGGGTTTTGATAATTTAATCAATGATTTAGGCTACTGGGTGAATGGACAATTTGATCTATAAAACATACTATTAAGGTTTAATAATTTAGGTTACTGAAAGACTCAACATCAAAATAAATAACAGAAACATTTAATATAAAATATGGCAATACTATCATATACTTAAACAATTCATGAATAAAAAATGTAAGCATGCTGTAAATATAAACAAATCAAAGATTTATAATCAAACCTGCGTCCCGTTGGTTCCACCACAATTGACTCTGTCTAAACAACAACAAAGGCAATGTTGCTGCCTTTGATGGATTGATGATTGATACTTGTTGCTAATTTCCTTTTGTCATTTCTGCTTTGTTGTTTTAATCTTTCTTAATCTCAATTGCCGCTCTCTGCTTTACTTTTTTCCGTTTCCCCCTCTAGAGTTTTCTCCGCCTCTCCTTTTTTCTTAGGGTTTTTTCTCTTTTTTTTCCCGTCCTCCCTTTTTCCGTGTTTTAATATATATTTATAGGAAAAATAAAGTCCTAATCCTATTTTAATAAGGACATACTATCTATTTAGGAAAAACTACAAAACTGGATAAAATAAGGTTTGGTCAAAAAATCGGCAGCACAGGTTGTCGGGCCCGCAGGCTGCTCTGGCAAAAACGGGCATGGCGGGCTAGCTGAGCAAGCCAGTTCATTGCAAAACTGCAGATAATTTCTGCGGCGAAATGGGCTGCCGCGCGTCGCTCGCCGATCCATTGGATTTTTTATTTTTTCATTTTTTAGTATTTTTTATATTTTTATTATTATAAAAATAACTATTAAATATTATTAGTAATTAAAATTTTATTAAAATAATTAAAATACCACAAAAATTATTTTAGACTATTGGATTTGAATGGGTCAAAAATTAAGGGTCTACAGTTTGCCTTGTAATGGTCAAGAAGTTAAACAGGGACGTTTTGAATAATAATGAAAACTTGATAGTGTACAGTGACCAAAGTATTGTGGATAAATGCTATATGTAGAGAAGAGTAAATTGTGTATCTTAAAACTTTACTGAAAAGAGTATTTTTACTGTTTTACGAGATAAAAACTCGATTTAAAATCAACGGTTAAGCATGAGGGTACACTATAGTTATTATGAGCATTCTCTCACTAAATTAAAAATATTATATATATATATATATGTGTGTGTGTATATGTGTCAATTGTGTAGAATTTTCTGATTTCTTTCTTCCTTCTTCTCTCCACGCCACCATCACCAACACCACCAAAGTTTCTTCTTTCTTCTTTCTTTCTATGATTTGAATCAAAACTAAGATAAGATTACATCTAAATATAAGTGTTGAGAAGATTAAGTTGGAAAAGTGGTGATTATCAACAAGGTATGTGCTTTTGATTTATACTTTGCAAAAATATGAATTTTTATGAGTTTTAATGATTTAATTGAATGATTGAGTTATGTATAATGATATATTTCTTAAAAGTATTGATTAAATAGATTGATGAGTGAAAAATAACTTTTATATGATGGGTTTTGATCCTTAACTCAACCTTTATGAGAATTGAATGGTTTGATGTTGGTTTTATTCATAGGAAATGATTGAAAGTTTGATTGAGTGAAGTTGTGGTAAAATATTTGATATGAAGTCTTTTTCTATCAAACCTTTGAGTTGGATACATTTTGATCTTAGATCTTAAACATGTTTGTGTTTAATGAAGTTAAAAGTGCAGAATACATGATTTTAGTCCAATAACAGTCCCAAAATCAATGCCACGACCGTGGCAATTGAGTGCCACGGCCATGGGATTGAAAGTGATGCTGTTTCTTCAAAAAAAAATTTGATAAAAGAGAGCAAGTTACAATGCCACGACCGCGGCCCTTGAAGGCCACGACCGTGGGGTCTTCAAACTTAATTTACAGCTTCATTTGGGATCCCACGGCCGTGGGGTGCCTAAATAATATTTTTGGCTTGTAATTTGTGATCTACGGGCCTAGTATGAGACTAATATGTGAATAATTGTATTGGGACTTCATGTGTATGTGTTAAATGCATGAAAAAGAGTGAGAAATTTGAGATAAGTGACAAATATATATATCATACTAAATATTGATAAGAGTAATGTACTAATAAAATGATATAAACAAGTGAAATATAGACAAGTGCTTATATAAACAAGTGAGTGTTTATATAAACAAGTGCTAATCAATGACATGAGACTATGTGTATAGTCCATACTTTTGTGTTAATGTGTTAAATGTATGAAAACGAGTGATCAACTTTAGATACGTGACACACATATATATTCGACTAAATATTAATAAGAGCATAGTAACAATGAAAGGAAATAAACAGTGTAGTGTTCATCAAAATCAATGAATTGCCTAAATCATATTCAATTTATATCTAGCTTTGGATTGAATGGCTAACCAAATGATGGATAGCCACAGTGATAGTGGGCACCTCGTGCCTTTAGTGGACACATTGTGTTATCAGTGAAAGTGGGCATAATTGCCATTATTAATTCTTGAGATTGCTACACTAACATGTTATCCAAACCTATGATCTAAGTTTAGTATGTTTGGGCATAATTAATGAAAATATATGTGAACATGATAGTTGTGACTAATGAAAGAAATTTAAAATACTAATATAAGTCAATTACGTGAAATTGAAGTATTGTGTTCTAGTGAAAAAGGGATTGTAATATATATATTACTGCTTACACGTGAAAGTTCTAATGAACGTAATGGAAATGTTATGCTCAATGTATTGAATTAATCAAATGATTGAAAATGTATATAATGTGGTGAGATAAAAAGTGCTCCAAAGTATTTCAAAGGAATGAAAGTGCCTATGTGAGATACAAAGTGCTCTAAAGGATAGTACTGAAATTAAGTGATGAAAAGTATAGCTTGACTAAAATGATCCTATATGTGAACCTGAACTTGAAAAGAAAGACTTAGTGAAAAACAAAATAAGTGTATTGTGAACAATGATATCAAATGAGAAAACAAGCCTTGAATAAAATGATTCTTAATGAGACAAGTTGCAATACCGAAAGTATTGTATTATATGATAACTTTTATACAAGGATAGCTATTATTTTATGTAATCAACATGGTATGTTGATTTGTTACTAAAATTAGTTCATATATTGTCTTAAAACTCAGTGTTATTACTATATTTTCATAAGTATATTTCTTTAATATTAAGTGATAAATATGTGTATACAAGCACCACTAAGCTTTGCTTAGCGTGTTAGAATTATTTTCTGACACGTAGGTATCAGGGCATCAGAGCAAGATAAGAACAAATGAAGATCTTGTGTTTATTGTATTCATAAGTTATAAAGTGTATGTATATAGATACTTCAGTTTGGCTACTTGAGAATTGTATAAAATTGTAAACATAAGAGGATATATGTATTTAGAGAATGAAGTTTGAGATTCTAGTGAATGAGTATCATGAAAGAAATGTATTGTTTATTTATTTGATTTAATGAACTTATAAAGTTTATCTGATTTATAATTTCTATTCGGATTATTGGAGATATTGGAAATTGGTCTAAATGTTGGATCTATAAGTGTTGTAATATATAGATTTTATTATTATTTGAAAATTTTTATTTATGATGAGAGTTTTCTAAGAATTGATTGAAGCACGAACAGTGTATCGTATAACATTCTCTGATAATTTTTATATAAAAATTGTCAGAGGATGTTATATTTATTGGTATCGGAGCATGGTTTAGGCGTTTCTGGCATGTGGAGTTATGGGAGAAGTGAAATGTAATTGTCTAAGTTATGTGAAGTGAATAAGTGGATATGTGTTGTGACACAATTGATATTCCATATGTTTATGATAATAGAATGTTTGCTAAGAATTGATTGACAATTCATAGTGTATTGTTTGGAGTGCACTAGATCTATTTGTGATAAAGAATGATGTGAAAAGAAAACAAGATATGAGTAGCCAAAGAGATATGTTAAAGTAACACAGTGGAAGTGTAATAATTTATTGGAATCAGAGGAATAAATTATGACAGAGAGATAAATTTCAAGCATGAAATTTCTTACTAGAATGAGAATTGTCATGTTGTTCAACATTAAGTATTGATGTTCTACACTAAGTGAGTGAATATATGAGTGTCAAAGTGGAGTGATTATGATATGAGAGTATTTGAAACTGATAGTGATAAGGTTAAATAAGCCTTAATAACAATAACATTAAATCCGAGTATGAATAATATCCATATAGTGGAACAAGATTTCGAAGAGGTAAGAAATTATGAAAATACCCTTATAGCTCGAAATGAATTCGAGCTATACTTTGAATGCGAAATATGGATAATGGAATAGTGTCAAAAGTACTTGTTTTTATAATGTTTCAACGTTAAGGAGTGAAGTGATAGTTAAATGAAAGTACGTGAATGCATCAAAACTATTGTATAAGTGAGTATATTGGATAAAAGTCCTTAAACTTATGTAAAGATTTCTAGTGTCTTCTATTGTCGTCTAAAACATCATAAAAACAAACGATTGAAATGAAAGTAATGTAAGAGTATTGATAAAGAGGTTAGTGCTTGAATACTATTGAATGCTATTTAATGAAAGGGATTTGTGAATTGATAAAACACCAGTACTTGTGAAAGATTTGGTGTAATAAATAATTGTGAAAACTTTACTTCTAAGATAGTAAAGTTCTCCGTGCAATATGTAAATGTGTATTTAACTGGAACAATGATTCAATCTATCATTGAATCATTTATGAGTTAATATAAAGTTGTGAAAGAAAATAAGGTTGAAATGGTTATGGAATTTGAGATTTGAAGTTGATTATGCCTTAAAGAGTTGGATTTTATTTCCTCAATTTATATGAGTTGCATTATTAATAACTTATTGATTAAATCATGAAAAGACATTCGAGCAATGATACGCATGATTATTTGTATAGTCATGCATATGCTTGTGTAAATGTCTATTCTGTAAACTTTGAGAAGAAATTCCAATATTGAGATGCATGATCATTTATATGGACATGCATATATTTGTGCCCTTAAAACAATGAAAATAAATTTCAGTAGAGATGTGCAAAGACCATTCGCATGGTTATGTATCTGGCTATGTATACTTCTGTTCTACAAAATTTTAGTAATGTGCATATTTTCACAGAGTAGAGTTTATCGGTGGAAGTAGTAGTGAATTCATGACTACATCTTGGAAATAGTTATAAGTGATAAAAGATTGCTTATAAGATTGAAATGAAATCAATGCATTAAATGATGAAACTGAAATGTGAAGAGAACGTGAGGAAAGTATGAATAAATGTAATTGGATATGTGAAAGAAGTGTAAAGGTAGAGAAAAGATAAAAGACAATTACAAGTGATTAGTGGATTTAACATCTTCATGATGAAATAAGATAATTTCCGAAGTAAAGTGAAAAAAAAAACAACATGATAGATTAATAAATCAGTAATGATTGTACATAATGTGAAGCGCAAGTTAAAGAAACTAAAGAGGTATATACAAATGGATTGAGTAATGAAAGTAAGAATGTGAGATTTACATATTGTGTATTTATGAAATATGTGATTGTAATATTATTTAGTGATTAAAGCCAAGGTATAGATTATATAGATATAAGTGTTAAAGAATTACTTAATACTAATTGATTGGAAATGGAAAGAAAGGAAGTGATAATGTAAAAAGAAAAGAATGTAGTGAGATGTGAAAGTAGTGAACCCTTCTAGTGAAATGATGTATGGTAGAACAAGTTAGTAATATATACATATATGTGTGTGTGTGTGAATGTGTGTATGAGACATAGAGAATAAAGTATAAATGTACATGTACTCTTAAAGTTAACATGTTAAGAAAACAATGAAACAAGTAAAGCCTGGAAATCTTTGTAGATTTCATTATTTCAGTGGACACATGGAAATGATTTGAAAAGATAAAGATTGATGAATAACTAAAATCAATCGAACTACTTGAAAATAAGTATAATGTGTATATGTGTTGTGTTTGAAATGATTGTTTATATCTTATATACTTACAGTAAGAAACAAACATTGCAAAGAGAAAGTGTTATATTTCAAAATATATTATAATTGACAATACTTTGTACCATTGAAAAAAATGATACTGATGCTAAATCTAGTTTCCGAATTAGCTAAAAGGTGTGATAGTGGGCATTTTATGCCATATTGAAAGTGGGCACTTTGTGCCATAGAGGACACTTATGTCTCATATTGACAGTGGGCACTCTGTGCCATAGAGAACATTTATGTTCCATATCGAAAGTGGGCACTTTGTGCCATAGAGGACATTCTTTTTTATATATATGTCCCAATGATATTGGCATCTATGCCATCAGTGGACGCGTTGCATCATAGCGAACCTTTGGTTCCTTTCTCTCAGTGGTCACTCCATGACATCATATACATTTTGCATTCATGCCATAGTGGGCCTTTGGCCATATTGATACAGTGACATTTACTTGCCATCAGTGACTCGCTATCCGGAACTAGGATTTAATGTTCAGTATATAAGAGAAAGAACGAGATATATATCTAACAGTGGAATGTAATGAGATAAATTATAAAAAAAATTAAATTAAAGAGGAATAAAGGCAAAGTCAAAATTGAACTTGCACAGTGTAAGTGTGTAGAGTTGAATAATCTTCTACAGTTCTATACGACGATTATTTTGAAAGTGTTACGTGGATTGATAAGTTAATAAAATCATTGATTGTATGTGAAATTTGAAATTATTGAAAAAAGTAAATAGCTTAGTGCTATAGTATGTAACTTTCGAGGACGAAATTTCTTTAGTGGGGGAGAATTGTAATGGTCAAGATGTTAAATAGGGACGTTTTGAATAATAATGAAAACTTGATAGTGTACAGTGACCAAAGTATTGTGGATAAATGCTATATGTAGAGAAAAGTAAATTGGGTATCTTAAAACTTTACTGAAAAGAGTATTTTTACTGTTTTAAGAGATGAAAACTCGAATTAAAATCAACGGTTAAGAATGAGGGTGCACTATAGTTATTATGAGCATTCTCTCACTAGATTAAAAATATTATATATATGTGTGTGTGTATATGTGTCAATTGTGTAGAATTTTCTGATTTTTTTTCTTCCTTCTTCTCTCCACGCCACCATCACCAACACCACCAAAGTTTCTTCTTTCTTCTTTCTTTCTATGATTTGAATCAAAACTAAGATAAGATTACATCTAAATATAAGTGTTGAGAAGATTAAGTTGGAAAAGTGGTGATTATCAACAAGGTATGTGCTTTTGATTTATACTTTGCAAAAATATGAATTTTTATGAGTTTTAATGATTTAATTGAATGATTGAGTTATGTATAATGATATATTTCTTAAAAGTATTGATTAAATAGATTGATGAGTGAAAAATAACTTTTATATGATGGGTTTTGATCCTTAACCCAACCTTTATGAGAATTGAATGGTTTGATGTTGGTTTTATTCATAGGAAATGATTGAAAGTTTGATTGAGTGAAGTTGTGGTAAAATATTTGATATGAAGTCTTTTTCTATCAAAACTTTGAGTTGGATGCATTTTGATCTTAGATCTTAAACATGTTTGTGTTTAATGAAGTTAAAAGTGCAGAATACATGATTTTACTCCAAAAACAGTCCCAAAATCAATGCCACGGTCGTGGGATTGAAAGTGATGTTGTTTCTTCAAAACAAATATTGATAAAATAGAGCAAGTTACAATGCCACGACCGTGGCCATTGATGGCCACGATCGTGGGGTCTTCAAACTTAATTTACAGCTTCATTTGGGATCCCACGGGCATGGGGTTGAGATGCCACGGCCGTGGGGTACCTAAATAATATTTTTGGCTTGTAATTTATGATCTACGGGCCTAGTATGAGACTAATATGTGAATAATTGTATTGGGACTTCATGTGTATGTGTTAAATGCATGAAAAAGAGTGAGAAACTTGAGATAAGTGACAAATATATATATCATACTAAATATTGATAAGAGTAATGTACTAATGAAATGATATAAACAAGTGAAATATAAACAAGTGCTTATATAAACAAGTGAGTGTTTATATAAACAAGTGTTAATCAATGACATGAGACTAAGTGTATAGTCCATACTTTTGTGTTAATGTGTTAAATGTATATAAATGAGTGATCAACTTTAGATACGTGACACACATATATATTCGACTAAATATTGATAAGAGCATAGTAACAATGAAAGGAAATAAACAGTGTAGTGTTCATCAAAATCAATGAATTGCCCAAATCATATTCAATTTATATCTAGCTTTGGATTGAATGACTAACCAAAGGATGGATAGCCACAATGATAGTGGGCAGCTCGTGCCTTTAGTGGACACATTGTATTGTCAGTGAAAGTGGGCATAATTGCCATTATAAATTCTTGAGATTGCTACACTAACATGTTATCCAAACCTATGATCTAAGTTTAGTATGATTGGGCATAATTAATGAAAATATATGTGAACATGATAGTTGTGACTAATGAAAGAATTTTTAAATACTAATATAATTCAATTACGTGAAATTGAAGTATTGTGTTCTAGTGAAAAAGGGATTGTAATATATATATTACTGCTTACACATGAAAGTTCTAATGAACGTAATGGAAATGTTATGTTCAATGTATTGAATTAATCAAATGATTGAAAATGTATATAATGTGGTGAGATACAAAGTGCTCCAAAGTATTTCAAATAAATGAAATTGTCTATGTGAGATACAAAGTGCTCTAAAGGATAGTACTGAAATTAAGTGATGAAAAGTATAGCTTGACTAAAATGATCCTATATGTGAACCTAAACTTGAAAAGAAAGACTTAGTGAAAAACAAAATAAGTGTATTGTGAACAATGATATCAAATGAGAAAACAAGTCTTGAATAAAATGATTCTTAATGAGACAAGTTGTAATACCGAAAGTATTGTATTATATGATAACTTTTATACAAGGATAGCTATTATTTTATGTAATCAGCATGGTATGTTGATTTGTTACTAAAATTAGTTCATATATTGAAATACTTATTAAAACTCAGTGTTATTACTATATTGTCATAAGTATATTTCTTTAATATTAAGTGATAAAAATGTGTATACAAGCACCACTAAGCTTTGCTTAGCGTGTTAGAATTGTTTTCTGACACGCAAGTATCAGGACATTGGAGCAAGATAAGAACAAATGAAGATCTTGTGTTTATTATATTCATAAGTTATAAAGTATGTATATAGATACTTCAGTTTGGCTACTTGAGAATTGTATAAAATTGTAAACATAAGAGGATATATGTATTTAGAGAATGAAGTTTGAGATTCTAGTGAATGAGTATCATGAAAGAAATGTATTGTTTATTTATTTGATTTAATGAACTTATAAAGTTTATCTAATTTATAATTTCTATTCGGATTATTGGAGATATTGGAAATTTGTCTAAATGTTGGATCTATAAGTGTTGTGATATGTAGATTTTATTATTATTTGAAAAATTTTATTTATGATGAGAGTTTTCTAAGAATTGATTGAAGCGCGAACAGTGTATCGTATAACATTCTCTGATAGTTTTTATATAAAAATTGTCAGAGGATGTTACATGCCCCCTGCTTGAATGATCTGAGACTACGACAAAAGAGAGTGAAAAGCAATAAGTTCTTTGACTGATTTTTTATGAGGATGGGTACTTGGATTTGATTTGGGTACTTGGACCCGAGACTGAACTTGATTTGAGTACCTGGACCCGAGATTGGGTACTTAAACCCGAAATTTGGTACTTGGACCCGAGATTGAATTTGATTTGGGTACTTGGATCCGAGATTGGGTACTTGGACCCAAGATTTAATTTGATTTAGATACTTAGACCCAAGATTAAATTTGATTTGGATACTTGGACCTGAGATTGGGTACTTGGACCTAAGATTGGATACTTGGACCTAAGATTAGGTACTTGGACCCAAGATTGAATTTGATTTGGGTACTTAGACCCAGGATTAAATTTGATTTGGGTACTTGAACCCGAGATTGAATTTGATTTGGGTACTTAGACCTGAGATTGGGTACTTGGACCCGAGATTGAATTTGATTCAGGTACTTAGACACGAGATTGAATTTGATTTGGGTACTTGGACTCGAGATTGAATTTGATTTGAGTACTTGGACCCGAGATTGAATTTGATTTGGGTACTTGGACCCGAGATTGGGTACTTGGACTCGATATTGAATTTGATTTGGGTACTTAGACCTGAGATTGAATTTGATTTGGGTACTTGGACCCGAGACTGAATTTGATTTGGGTACTTGGACCGGAGATTGGGTACTTGGACTCAAGATTGATTTTGATTTGGGTACTTAGACCAGAGATTGAATTTGATTTGGGTACTTCTACCCGAGATTGAATTTGATTTGGGTACTTGGACCAGAGATTGAATTTGATTTGGATACTTGGACTCGAGATTGGGTATTTGGACCCGAGACTGAATTTAATTTGGGTACTTGGACCCGAGATTGGGTGCTTGGACCCGAGATTGAATTGAATTTGGGTACTTGGATCCGAGATTGAGTACTTGGACTTGAGACTGAATTTGATTTGGGTACTTAGACCCGATATTGAATTGGATACTTGGACCCATGACTAAATTGAATTTGGGTGTTTGGACCCAAGACTGGATACTTAGACCCATGATTGAATTGGGTACTTGGACTCGAGACCGGATACTTGGACCCGAGACTGAATTGAATTTGGGTACTTGGACCCAAAACTGGATTGGATTTGGGTACTTGGACCTGAAACTGGATGTGATTGGGTACTTGGACTCGAAACTGGATTGGATTTGGGTACTTAGACCCGTGACTGGGTACTTGACCCGAGATTGAATTGTATTTGGGTACTTGGACCCGAGATTGGGTACTTGGACCCAGGATTAGGTACTTGGACCCGATATTGAATCTGATTTGGGTACTTGGACCCGTGATTGAATTGGATTTCATTAACCTTTTATTAATTGAGGATTCTAGCTTAACTGGTTGTTCCATTTTTTTGTTCTTCCTTCTACAAAATTTTAGCTATTTTTAGTTGGCCCTCATATCTTCTCCTTGCCCCCTGCGTGGCAAATAATTGCAAGTGAATTTGAAAATGTTTGGTATATAAACTCAAAAAATTGAAAAGGAGAAACTTTGCCCGCTATGTAGGCTCAAACCAAAGATTTTTTTCATGCAGGCTTTGGTTGATGTTTTTGTTGTCTAATTCTTCGCACGAGCACTCATTTCTTCTTTTTGAAAAATTATTAGAGCTTTCTCAAGCAATGGGCCTTCCATACCCCCCCTGATTTGATATCTTCTTTTGATTCTCAACTTCACAGGGCGTTTGCTGTTTACTTTGACAAAGAATAGACAATACAAGACAAGAAAGTACAATGTGATATGCTCATGTATGCATGACATGGATGAATAATACTTACAATGGTTCCATTGACTCACAGACTGATGTGATCAACTGAAGTGTTCTTATTGGTTCCTATAAGATACTCGTTCAGGTCTTGCATTGGAATGACACAATGCTTCACATTTATAACTTTTATCTTCAAGATTTTGAAAATAAGAATAATGGAGGCCCCAAACAGCAGAGATACATCCGGCATGATCTTGCCAATAATCATTTACTTTGCCCAATGTGTCCTTTGGAGATTCAATGATTTGGCATACTTCCCTTAACTTGAAGGCTTTGAAATTTTCTTTTTTTTTTGAATTTTCAATTTTGAATTTTGATTTTGAAATCAAATGTTGGATTTGCCAAATTAATGTCAATGTACCTCAGGACTTGATTTTCCAAATTAACATATCTATAACATGACAACCCTAGTTACCATACTAAACTCGGGAATCATTTCTATTTAAGCAAGAATTATTGCACTTCAGATAAGCACATACACATTACTTGGCCAAAGGTCTCATTTTTAAATATTGTCTATCTCATATGCAAGCTTATCCAAACTATCTCCACTAATAGACTCTACCTACCAAGAGAGATCAACAAGTCTTTGATAGGCTTGTAACGGGGTCTACAAGGGACATGGATTAAGCGGAGGCTAATTGTAAATTGGAGCTAATGTGACACAATGGACAAACCCTCACACTATAAATTTCCTGTTCAGACAGTTGGAAGCGGGAATAAGATAAAGCTTTGAACATTCTTCTTTCTTTTTTGGCATTAATCTGGATCTTAATTAGGACAGTCTTTGCCCTTGCAAAAAATTTGGTACCCAAATTCGTTTCTTTTCTTCTTCTCCCTTTTCTTTCTTTTTATTTTTCTTACTCTTCCCTTTCTTTGATCATTTTATCATTTTTCCCTTTTTCCTTGTAGGACTGTCAAGTATAGGACTTTCTAAAACTAGGTGACCTTTCTCCTTTTTCTCCAATTTTGATTGAATCTTTGGTTGGGTTGGACCAATTCAAGTCAAACTGTCCTAATAAACCAAATGGAAGCCTTTTGCTATCTTAGGTAAAAGAGAACTTAGTTGGCTTTTTGAACCGCCTTTTTAGGTTTTATCTTTCTTTTTTTTTCTTTTTTTGCTCTTTTTCTTCTTCTTTTCTTTTCTTTTTCTTTTTCTTTTTTTTTGGTTCTAGCTCTTAAAGAGTTGTCTTGTTTATACCAACTTGAGTTTCTAATAATGGATGAGTAGAGTGACATAAATCTCCTTTCACAAGGATAAATCATTTGTTACTTTGATGTTATCTTGATATATTGGGAATATTAGGAGAACTTCAACTACCCTTATGGTCTTGATAACATCAACTATCCTTACGGCTTTGGCTAAGCATTCCATTCTTTGATCTTCTTGCCTCTTCACCATAGTGATCATAAGACTTGTCAAAAATATCACAACAACTCGGGGTAGGTTGTTGGGGTTTGTAAGCCAATGAAAAGAAATCTAAATTTTTATGAAGGCTCAAAGGGACAACTAGGATTGATATCTAATATGGTGGATACTAGTTGTTGGCTAACCAAACAATGCCTAGATCATCTCTCCCTTAAAATAAGCAGAGTTCAATTTTGCCTGGAAAGTTTGTCAAAGCATGTTTTAAGACTGAATAAGACCTAGATAAAGGTAATTATGCAGAAGCCCTCTCTAAGTAAGCATACACAACTCAATACTATAGAGCAATTCCCTCAACTAGTAAAGTCATTCAAGTCATGATGCATAAATATATTAATTCATGAATTATCAAGCTAGATTCCTCATGGGTTGAGCACCAAAATGAACAAAGACCAACAAAAATTTTAATGAAAGTAATTTATTCAAACAAAAACAGAAAAACATAATTGTTCAAATTAAATATTAAAGAAAGTAAAATTGAAAAGCAACATTTCAAGCTAAGGAAAGTTTATTGAGTTAAGCTTCTTGTCCTTTCATGTCTTTAATATTTCTATCTTGAAAGGATAATAAACCAAAATCTTCTTCCAATCCTTTTCCTACTATGAAGGTTGCTGGTGGTGGCACTTTTCCAAATTTAGGCAAAGGATTATTCTTGGTATTGGGCTTGTTTGGCTCAGGTAGCTTACCACTGTCGATTAGATTCTGGATCTCATGCCTTAACTTCATACAATTGTCCATTTTGTGTCTAGGCCTTTGATGGAATTGGAAAAATGCATTACTATCAAAGTTAGGTGGAAGAGGATTAGGCAAAGGATGAGGAGTCAATGGCTGTAACAATCCCTTCTTTTATAACTTATTGAGAACCCAAGGTAGCGGCTTCCCTAATTCTAAAAACTGCCTCATTCCTTCTTGATTAGTGGCATTAACTTCAGCTTCTTTTTGTTTACTTTGATTGCTAGGTTGATAATTTCCTTTCTCATTCCTTCTTACTAAAAAGCGGCTCTTATCAATCTCCCACTCTTCGATTTGCAAGCCAGCTTGCAAAAGATCTTTGAAATCATGGATGAGTGTATGAGACATCCTTTTACGAAGACTAGGCAACACCCCTCTCACAATTATCCTTATTTGATCAGATTCATTGGGCCTCTTCTTGAGCAAAGCAGCCTTATTTCTCCACCTTTTTGCATAGTCCACAAAATTCTCATTTAGCCTTTGTCTAATGGACTCAACTCCCATTAAGATAACTTCCAGCTCGACATTATACCCATATTGCTAAATGAAAGCCTTGTATAACATGTCCTAATCATTTTGAGTACTTTCCTCTAAGGTGTTGAACCAAATTTGGACAACAGGGTCCAATGAGAGCATAAAGTACCTTAAAGTTTAAGCCTTAGTAGCTCAGGCAGATTGCATAGTAGTGATATACTGCTTCACATGGAGGTGAAGATTTTTGGTTCCATCAAACTTTGCAAAGGATGGCATCTTGAACTTATAAGCGACCTCCTCATCTTGTTCAAATAGTTTGTCAATATCGGACATCTTTTCGGTTTTTAGTTTCTTTTCAATTTTCTTTTCTAAATCAGCAATCTTCTCAACATCAGAATTTTTAGTATTTTCAAAAGTTGTCTTGTCAACAACCTTTGGTCCTTATTTTTATCTTGAGGATCTTGAAAGTATTGAGCCCAGTTGTCATAATCATCAACGACTACCTTGTCGTCATCAAAAGCCACTTCACCAACCTTAGCCTTCCCTTTGTCCTTTGGGTTTTTGGTGCTAGCAGATGCTTCGGTATTATTCCCTAAAATTGTAGCTAGTTGATTCTTTATGGCCTTGGCCAATGCCTCTTTTATTTCTTTCATCTTGGCATTGAGGGCGTCATCCACCATTCTTTGAATTTGTTCGGGCTCCATTGCTTTTGGTGAAAAAGAGATTGAGTCATTGCTAGATTCTTCATCTCCGGCGTAGGTCAGATTGTCGTAAGCATTTGAACTATCGTAATCCAGGCCTGTGAGCCAGAGAGGATCAATGATATGAGATGTGAATGTATGTATGTATGCATGTATGCATAAACAATAGACAAAGAAAGGTAATTAGGACATTCCTTCCAACCTCATAACATCCACACACGAATGGCAAGTCTCTTTTCCTAGGTATATGGTTAACAAAATACCAACATGGGTTATCTTGTTTTTGAATATTTTCTTCGGACGTTTCAATCAATAGTTGTATTTTCAAAAATGAAAATCAGTTCATGATAATTCTCATTAATTAGGTCTTAATCCATTCAACCAACTAAAGTAGCTTTTATGCTATATTGGATTAAAACTAAATTAAGAGATTTATTACAAATAGATTTCTCACTTGAAAAAGTAACTAACGATTCATGCCAAAAATAAGCCCATAATTAATAATTCTTAGTATAAACTAGGCTCACAATTGATTTTTGGTATTTCGTAATTGACCTAAATAATTTGCAAGCTCTTTGTAAAAAAAGGTTGAATGAAAATAATTTTGTTTCTCAGCCCATTGTAAAATGATTTTAGAAAAAATGGATTTTGGGCTTTGTATTTGAGTCATGAAAAAGAATTTGTTTATGGAAAAGTTTTATATCCAAAGACCATTTTGATAAATTTTGAAAATAGCTTTGGTCTTTTGGATTTTAAAGAAAAATTTATTTTGAGCTCACAATGTATTTAGGTCATATTAGAAAAAGAACAAACCAAATAAGCCATGATTTAAGCTAAGATTAATTAACCATAGTCAAACATCATGCATTTGGGGTAAAACCTAAGGAAAGTAACTAGGTCAATTACATGAGCTTTAGTCTTTGGGTTAAAAGGCTTAGGTTCCCATAGCAAATATATACCAAAAGGTACAAGGCTATGAGTGGTTATACCATGCTCGATCTCCATACCTTGAGTGAAAGTATGGTATCCCTTACATAACACAACACGGCTAACACGGGCGTCCTAACTCACGCACACAATGCAATCTAATATGATGCAATGGATAATATCATGATAAGAAAGAATAGAATAATAAAAAGACCAACAGAATCAACTTCTCTTATCCCCAATGGAGTCGCCACTGTGAGCGGGGATTTTTGCCCCCACTCCCAGTGGAATGGTTCTTGCGACTTTGGTACTATTTAGGCTCGGGGCCTTAGAGAGCACGGACCTAAGCCCAGAGAAAATGGAGTCGCCACCCGGATGGGCAAAAAAAAAAAGGGATGGATGACTCAATTCCTAAAGAATCCCCAACCCCCTAATGGGTTCGAAAAGTTGGGTATGTATGGGGAAGGTGAGAAATGGCCCAGCACCGCCACAACTCCCGGTTCATTGGAACCGACCTCCTTTACAAGTCTTAATATTATAAAATTCTTAAATATAATAATATTATCCATACTACATGCAACAATAAAATAAAGCATCATTATATTAAAATCAAAGTAATGTCCAAATAAAACAAATAAATGGACACCCATTCGAGGATGGAAATATGTCCTTACATCACCTATGTCTAAAACTAAATAGGACACCCACCAAAAGGTGAAAACGTGCCCTTTACATTAATCCCAAAAATATGAAATAAATTAAATTACATAAGATTTAAATAATGAGGTACCCACAAAGTGAAAACATACCTCTTACATTAGTACAAAAATAAATCAATAATAATAAAGAAAATATCCATTCATTCATTCATAAATGAAATAAACTCATCACAGGTTAAATAAGTCATCCATGAAAACATATAACAAATCAAATAAATAACTAAAACCAAAGTTTATATAATTACACAAATGAAATTAGGCTTTAGAGAATTAGGGTCTATAATTTTAAAAGATTGGAATTAAGGTTTAAGATTTTTTAGGTTTGGCAACTGGAATTAGGGTTTGAGGGTTTTTTAGGTTTACTAGATGAGGATTTGAAAAATGGGGTTTTGGCATTTTGGGAATAAATTAAGGTTTTCTCAGATTAGGGTTTTGGATGTTTTTGCAAAATAGTTTGGATTAGGGTTTTGGGGCTTTGGTAAAATAATTTGGATTAGGGTTTTGGTGGCTTTACTAGAATAATTTGGATTAGGGTTACAGGGTGACAAGCTTTAAAATAAATTAAGGTTGTGTTTTATCTTTTTAGAAGAAAAATTGATTCTAGAGATAAATTGAGATTTTGGAAAACAATTAGGTTTGTGAGACTTTAATGGAATAAATTAGGGTTTAAAAGTTTTGAAAATAAAATAACAGTTTAGGGTTTTAATAATTTAATCAATAATTTAGGCTGCTGGGTGAATGGACAATTTGATCTATAAAATATACTATTAAGGTTTAATAGTTTAGGTTACTGAAAGACTCAACATCAAAATAAATAACATAAAAATTTAATATAAAATATTGAAATACTATCGTATACTTAAACAATTCATGAATAAAAAACGTAAGCATGCTGTAAATATAAACAAATCAAAGATTTATAATCAAACCTGCATCCTGTTGGTTCCACCACAGTTGACTCTGGCTAAACAACAACAAAGGCAGTGTTGCTGCCTTTGAATAGCATATTAGTTATCTTTGGGCCCATGTTTGTGTTTGTTTTTATGTGAAATATTTGAAAAGTATAAGAACATGGAATGATGTAATATTCATAAGCATTGTGTATTGGCATTGCATTTGATTTTTGTTATTATCAAAGTTTGTACCACTAGGCTTTGGCTTAGCGTGATTGTTTACCTCGCGCAAGTGACAGGGCAGATTCAGCTAAGCCAGAGAGTTCTTTTAGACTAGATCGAGTCTAGACTTGTGCTTGATCTTGTAGAATTGATATCAAGATTAGAAACACCGTCAGCAGCATGTATATATTTATATTATTGTATATTTTGAGTATTATGCATAATATACTATGTTTTTGGATTTTATATATTAATTATAAAGAATGTTTGGTTTAAGTTATTTGAAATGGGAGTGTAAATGTGTTCTAAATTATATATATATATATATATATCTATATATAAATGTTTGAGAAACTTGGTGAAATTGAGAAGTATAGTTGACATGGTGAATTGAAATTATTTGGGGATGTGTTCTTTTTGCAGGTTGAGTAATTGCTAAATTTTGGGACGTCCAAATTACAGATAAAACTCTTGCGAATTTTTCCCAGAGACTTTCATATAAAATATTTTTTTGGGTTCCTATAACGAGCAAAGAATTTTTATATACTATTTAATTTTATATATTTTATATTTGAAATTTTAAATTTGAATTGTGAAAAATTATTATTAAACCGGTCGGTGATATTTTTGTACCGTATATGTGTATTTTACATATGCTAGAAATATGTATTGTACACATATAGGGTATAAGGGTGTTACATTTATTTTGGTATCAGAGCCTAGGTTTGTGGTTTTTGACCTAGGTGGGTTGATAAAGAGAGAAAATGGGAGATTTAAAAATAGTTTTAAATTGTAATAAATGCATTGACACTGGCAGTTTCTGATCTCTGATATAGTAATTTCTGCTGTGTTTGCAAATATAGGTAGTTATGACGTCTCGGACTCATCAGACTACTGAGGGTAGTGCAGAGAGTGTGGCTCTGGATGAGGGTAGAGATGGAGCTCGAGTTGTGTCCGCTGGTGAGGCATCTATTTCTATGCATGTGAGACCAGCAGCTGATGAGATCCTGCCTGGCTGGGTGCGGCATATGATAGAGTTGTTGAGACAGGCTCCAGTTTAGCAGCCGCCACAGCCACATCCGCAACTGCAGTTGCCGGTGAGGAAGTATGATAAACTAAGAAAGTTCAGAGTTGAGGACTTTGTTGGTACTACAGTGTAACACCCCCACATTCAATATATGCATACTACAAACACCACAATGTAGTATACATGCACTAAACATAGGGATGCTACGGATTTTCTTTACATCTCCAAAACATTTTAAACAATACCATAATCTTTCAGTTGTATACATTATAGAAAAATAAGTAATCAAGTTGTAATACAAAACCAAATAGATATATTTACATTTAGTTAATACGCAGCGGAATTTTATAAAATATTTACATGTATAAACTCTTTCAAATCCATGTTTATAGTTATACATATATTTACATTAAAACCAATACTTTACAAAATATAAAAGAAATATACATGATTGGCAAGTCTCTTCTGATCTTTAAGTTCCAAATCAACACTTCAACGTCTACTCTCACTCGGTCTCGAAGAACCTTCAGGTTTAACTCTATCAACTCTATCACCTGCGCGATTAAACACTATCGCGCTAAGCCAAGGGCTTAGTAAGATAAAACATGCTAATGGTATGCTTTAATGTAATGCAATGCCACATATGTTATTGATAAGATCAACATCATAAATATAAAGTTAACCACATAATTATGCATTTCACAAATCATAGTCATATGAGCATACCACATTTCAACATCATTCCACATTCATCATTAATCAATCATACTCAATATACAACATCTCATTTCATTAACTCATAACATTATTTAGGACATTCATATAACCTTGACACCTATGGGCCCAACAAGTATTTAATACGATATTCAGAGTTCAGAGTTACTGCTTTGGTTCATAATCACAATAATCACGCCCGTAGGCAATATATATACATGTATCTCTATCCATGGATAGTGTAACAGACCCAGTCTCTTGGACCATCAACTCAACACATTTGAGGAGATCCTCAACCCGGCAAGACTGTTACCTTTCATCATTTCTTATGCATGCCACCCAAATCCAGAACTCTGAAACTGAATAACATATTAAACAAACAATTCATTTATTATATAGTTACCATTTCCATTCTCAAATTCTCATCACATTTAGGCAAACATGCCTTCTTTCTTTCAATATCATCATCATAGCCAATCACAATGGCTTTACATCACATTTCACCTCTTATTTGAATCATCATAGCATCTTTGATATAACATTTCAATATACATTATTCATGAAACACATAACCATTCACAATGCATAACATAACATTGTTCAACCTCAACAATGCAATTAGGGCAAAGAATAATTTATATCATTCATAGCTTTAAGATCTTCCATATGCATTTGTTTAGGTCAATCATTGTTTAAATGTGTTTAGGTTTAGGTTTAGGTACCAACTTACCTTAAAAGGACCAAAACAATGCAAATAGAACAAAGTATAAAAACCCTAACCCACACATTTGAGGGACACGGGCAGCCACTTGAGGGACACGGCCAAGCTTGTGGCCGTGTCTCTCAACCTAAATTGACAGTAGGCAACACGGGCAATGGACACGGCCAAGCTTGTGGCCGTGTCTCTCAACCAACAAATCACAGTAGCAGACACGGGCATAGGACACGGCCAAGCTAGTGGCCGTGTCTCCCAACACCAAAAATCCAGTAGTGAACACGGGCACTAGACACGGCCGTGTCTCTCTCAAAGCAATCCAACACGCCCAAAATCACTTGGCTTGGCCGTGTCTCTCCTTTGTTTTGGCCGTGTCACTCAAATACACAACCCTAAAAATGGCCAACACCCTTCTAAAAGCATTTACACCCTTTTTACACAACAATCATCTCATTCAAATGGATACAATTCATGTTATAAACACATATCTTACATATTCACCCTAGTAATCACAATAACCATACATTAAATTCATACCAAACCAAAACCCTAAAAATACAACATCACTCCTATTTTCTCAAAATCAATTTCCACCTACTTACCATCTTCAATCCAAAACCATTAATAATTAACTCTTTGGCTTATAATCAAATTCAACACATTACAAACACATCAAATCATCATATCAACAAATCACAATTTCTTTTAGACCCAACTTCAAAATTAACAAAGGAAAACAAGAGATTTCTTACCTTAAATTATAACATTTCTTGAATCAACACTTGATCACTTCAATCTTCCTACAATTGGAGCTTACTCTTCAAAGTCTTCTCTTTGTCTCTTTGCTTTCCCTTTGTCTACGAGAAATCAGCCAAAATGGAAAAGAAGAAGAAAATACATGGAGGAAATAAAGTCAACTCCACTTTAAATCTCCACCAAGAAATTTTATCCAAGTAATTACCAAAATGCCCTCAATCAAATAACTAACCTTTTGTCTCATCTAAGCCCTTATATGTAATTGCACATTCCACAAAAATATCTTCTTGCATTGACTCTATATTTGACCAATTTATATGTTATATATATCATCATATACACAACATATACATTCGTCTCTAAACCCTATTTCTTTCCCCAAAACACACATATACACAAACATTCACTTTCCAATATATACCAACAACAACAATAACCACAACATCAACAACATAATCAAAACTTCTAGGGCATATATGAGGATATTACATACAGACCCTGCTGTAGCAGAGCAGTGGCTAGACAGGGTTCAGAGAGTATTCTTTCAGTTGCAGGCTAGTCCAGAAGAGAAGTTTGAGTATGCCAAATCTCTTATGTAGAGGGATGCATATGATTGGTGGAAGACGATTCCACATGCTCTGGATGATCCACCAGTCCTGACCTATGATGATTTTCTACGGGAATTTGAGCAGAAGTATACCCCAAGGGAGTATAAGGATGCAAAGAAGATGGAGTTCTTGAGTTTGAGACAGGATACCAGGACATGACAGAGTATGAGATCGAGTTTATCCGGTTGAGTCATTATGCTGGTGGGATCATTTCTGACGAGATTGATAGGTGCAGGAGGTTTGAAGAGGGACTGAGACCCTCTATCATATGTATCATAGCAGGCTCTCGGTATTAAAATTTTTCTCAGTTGGTTGCAGCTACCAGGAGTGTTGAGAGAGCATAGGGTCTTGCAGCAGCTGCCAGGGTTGATGAGACCAGAGCTAGGAGACCCCAGAGTGAGGCAGGGTCTTCATCAGTGAAGAGAGACCGAGGGGGATATGTTCAGATGTTCAGTAGGATCCAGGACAGTTTAGCATGTCAGTACAGTAGCAGAGATAGAGACAGAGACCTGCAGTTTCAGTGGCTAGTGCTGCAACCCAGTGGCTTAGAGGCCTGCTCCACCTTTTTGTGTTCATTGTGGTAAAGCACACGGAGGTGTCTGCTGGTGGAGAGGTACTTTGGGAGTGTGTTTTAGATGTGGGTTGTCATACCATTTTATCAGAGATTGTGCTGAGCCACCAGAGGATAGACAGGCAGATACTGCAGCTTCTTGATCCAGTATCAAAGGGGGTCGTGGTGACAGAGGTTTTGGTAGAGGTGGTCGATCTGAGACTAGTCAGAGAGGAGGTTTTACAGCTGGAGGTAGTAGACCAGATGAGGCTAATTACATGAGCTTTAGTCTTTGGGTTGAAAAGCTTAGGCTCCCATAGTAAGTATATACCAAATGGTATGAGGCTATGAGTGGTTACGACATACTCAATCCTCATACCTTGAGTGAAAGTATGATATACCTTACACAACATAACACGGGTTATACGGGCATCCTAACTCACACACACAAATAAAATCTCAATTATGTAATGAATAATATCATAATAATAAAGAATAAAATAATATAAACACCAACAAAATTAACTTCTCTTATCCCTAGTGGAGTTGCCACTATGAGAGAGGATTTTCGCCCCCACTCCCATATGAAATGGTTCTTGCAACTTCGACACTGTTAGGCTCAGGACCTTAGAGACCATGGGCCTAAAACCAAAGAAAATGGAGTTGCCACCTGAACAGGCCAGGAAAAGAAAGGGGTGGATAACTCGATTCCTAAGGAATCCCCAACCCCCTAATGGATTCGAAAAGTTAGATACGTATAGAAAATATGAGAATGATCTAGCACCCCTATAATGCTCGGTTCATTGGACCCGGCCTCCTTTTCAGGTATAGATATTATTAAATTTTTAAATATTATAAAATCATCCATACCATGCAATTATTGAAATAAATTTTTATTATATTAAAATCAAAACAAATTCAAATAAAATAATAAAATGGGCACTCATCCGAAGATGGAAACATGCCCTTATAACCATATCTAATGCCTAAAACTAAATAAAATAGGATACTCACCAATTGGTGAAAACGTGTCATTTACATTAATCCCGGAACTTGAAAGAAATTAAATTACATTGAACTTAGCTAATGAGGTACTCACAAAGTGAAAACATACATTTTACATTCTTAAAATCAAAATAGTCAATCTTAAAACAATTAACAAAATAAATTAAAGCATTCAAACATCCATAATAATTAAAAATAAATCATCCATTTATAAATCAAATAAACCATCCATCATAATCATATAATAAATTAAATAATCAAAACTAGGGTTTAAATAATTAAATACACAAAATTAGGCTTTTAGGGTTTCGATTTAGAAATTAGGGCTTTAGCTTGAAAATTAGGGTTTTGGATTTTAGAGTTTAAGGAATCAGGGTTTTGGATTTAGGGTTCAAGGAATTAGGGTTTTGGATTTAGGGTTTAAGGAATTTAGGGTTTGGTAGTTAGGTTACTGGTTATTGTGGTTTGGGTTTTTGGCTTCTGGATATTAGACAGACTGGGATTTCTTAAATAAATGTTAGGGTTTTATATTTTATGAATATGCAAAAGTGGTTTTTGGTGATCTAATTTAGGATTTTGATAATTATACCAGTGATTCAAATTAAGCCTTAAGCTACTGGATGAGACAAACGGATTGGATTAAAATTAATTACAAAAAGTAATCAAGATTTGTTATTGTACTAGAGTTAAGTTTAACTATTGGACTAAAAAAATTTCACAACCTTCAAATCTTTTAATGATATTTTTAAAAGAAAACACAACTATTGGATGTTTAAATAAATTGTAAATCAATGGATGAAGTCACTGTGAATTAAAATGAGTTAAATAATAAAGCCAAACCTCCATTGTTGGTTCAACCAAAATTGAATATATTGATCCAAGCTTTCTAACTTGCCTGCACTAATTTTAGTTTTGGCCGGAGACTACCTTGTTTATTTTGTTATTGTGTCTATGTTGCTCATTCTTAATTGATTGCTAAAAGCTCTTTGTTGCTCTCTATTGTTGTATGTTAATTCTTGATGATTCTTTTCTCTGCATTTTAATTATCTATTTATAGGCCAATAATAGTTTTAACCCTAAAACCCTAATATGCTAATCCGAGGTTTAATCGAAGTCTAGCTTGATCAGGAAAATAAAATTACTGGAAAAATTATTTTTGAATTAGGGCTTTTATAAGTTGAATCAATTTATTTTAGAGCTTATAAAATTGAACCAAACTAATTAAAAACTTTAAAACAATTTTAAACCATTAAGAATGGACGGACCTTTGATTAGGCTTTTTTAATTAGAACCGGACTAGTTTAGGGTCAAAATTAAGGGTCGACATGAACTTCGTTCATAAATTGAAACAAAATATTTGTTCTAATACCCGCGATTAACAAACCGTTTCTATTTGAAATGAATATGTTCATTTCTAAATTGTTCTTTGTTTAGTCCTCATTAATTATCATTCTGAATTAGAAATTGAGTTTATTTTCCTTTTCTAATTTTAAACAAAATTTTTAATCCAATTAGAAACGGATAATTTTTTCCATTTCAAAGTAATTAGCAACAAGGCATTTAGTAAACGAAAACATTTTCATATTAAATACGTTTCAAATTTTAGTTTGAAAGATTTTTTTTATTTAGAAACGAATTTTTCCATTTCAAAATTGTTTTTATTTTGTGGTGGGTTCATTTGTATTTTCAATATTATTTATTAATGTTATTTGTTCTTTTAGTTTTTTTTTATTATTTTTTAATTTGTATCATAATTCTAAACCTAGGGTTCTTCATTTACTTCAATGTTTAAAATTTTTCTTTAAATTGTGATTTGATGTTGTTCGTGTCATACATATTTCGAGAGGGATATTATAGGACGGGACAAACTAATGATCAGACAAATACCTCAACCTCAGTCTCATCCCAAAAACAGAGAGAAATTACCTAAACTCCTATCAAACTTCTTCAGTTTTTCCCACTTTAATTGGCATATACTCAATATACTTGATACATAAGAAATTTCCTATTTTTCATTTACACCACTTCATTTCCTTTTTCAATCGTGCATGTTGTCTTTTAAGAAGTTTTTCATTCTCTAATTCAATAATTGATTGGTTGATATTTTGAAAGTGTGAAATTTCATCTGTGAATTAACAGTTTCTGTAATTTTATGTTCTGATCTCTGAAATGTAAAGTTCAATTCCACATGCATACAGCCATTAGATACTAAGCAATCTAATTTCAAATCATGTCATACGTTTTAGTTTATTTTTAAATTTTATTAAATTTTAATATTTGTGGGTTAATTACTTAATTCTATTGTGCTAATTCAACTTATTCGTTAATTGACGTAGATGCCTAAATTTTATTTAAAATTATACTAAATACCTTAACAAATTCAATTTGCAATTTTAGAAAGAGGATTAACAATCTACCGCCTATTGCTGGAGATGCCTATAAGCGACCAAATTTTGGGGGGAACTTTAGATTTCGAAGAGAGAGAGACTAATTAATAATTATTTTATCAATTAATTAATGTCACATTAGCTAAGACAAAAACAAAAATAGAAATCCAGCTATTGCATAAATTCAGCCTAAAAGTTTTATAGAAACTAATATTTATATTTGCGAAAACATAAATGGTATATTTATACATTTTTCTTATATATATCTATATATAAATTTATTTTAAAAATAAAAGATATATTCCAAAATATAATTTAGTAATAATTAATTATGCAAACATAGTTGTATAATATTCAAATTCTTTTTCCGCAAGAAAACTCTTCAAATTACGACCTGAACCAATCTGCCTACAATTGCAGGTGGCGCCTGCCATAGATGTGCCCATCACCAAAAAAAAAAAAAGGTTATCTATGCCAAGTGCAGGCTTTAAGAATGTCTCTTCAATTTGGATTGGCTGATCAAATCTGACCAAAGGCCAAAGGCCACAGGCCAACCAATCACTAAAAAAAATGTTTCTTTTGTCTCACATTTCATGGAAGATGGAACCTACAAATTCAACCATTTTTTAGGTCAAAATTAAGAAAGTTATTCCTATTACACCGTCCACTTTCATAAAGGTTCATTCTTCTGTTTATCCCATTGCCTGCACTAATTAAATTAGGTCTCCTTTTCTTTATACACGTGTTGTCACAATTGATTTTATTATTTTTTTATTATAAAACAAGAAATCCGTGTGGAAATGTTTCTTTTTTCCAGCACTTTCTTAGCTTTTTGCTCTTTTTTTTCATGAATATGATGTTGCTTTGCATCATTTTATTACAAATATCTACTCGAAAATCTTAATTAAGCAAAAAAAAAACAATATTATAAATAAAAGAAGTTATTAGTAAATAAAATTAGGATCACATTTATGACACGGTTAATTAATTATATGCATTTTTATATTCAATCATAAGTCTTTTTCTTCTTTTTTTTTAATACTATAGTTGATACTCTAAATTTAATTGTGGAAAATATTTTTTCTTTTTATTTTTAATTTTTTTCTGTTTCTTAATTTTTTTAAATTTAATTGATATAATGGGAGATTGAAAGCTCCATATACAAATGTGACAAAAATTCTGTTGAAGATAACTTATTATTTTTATTTTCTTTATAAGGATAAATACCTAAATTTTAAACTTTTAGCTTTTCTTGCACCTAACCGCTAAGTAATTTTTGTGAACAACTAAAATTAAAAAAAATCAAGAAGTGGATAATTTTATTTTAAAATAAATCTTAAAAATATAAGATCTATAATTTCATTTTAATTGATCCAGCAAATTTATTTCTAAATTCAAACGTATTTCTGTCAATCAATATAAAATGCATGATTCTTGTTTTTCCTAAAAGAAATAGTCTAGGGTATTGTTAATTTTAAATTATTAAGATATATTTAATAAATATAATAGATTATATAGATTTCGAAATTAACGAATTCGATTTCTTTGTTTTATAAGAAATATGAAGCAATTTTTTTTATCATTAGATTGTGGATAATTGCTTTTGAAATTTAATTCCAGACACTTATCTTTAAAATATATTAATTTAAAACATAATAAATTAATTGCTAAAATAGACGCTACAATAAATTACTTAACAATTAGAATACATAAATGGAGAGTATCCTGATTGATTTTCTATTTTAGCGCACCGTTTAAAATCAAATGGAAAGGTTGTCAATTACTTGACAACTAGGACAAAGGACAACATCGCCAACCTTATGATATCATGCTTCCACACGTTCGCAAATTTGCTCTCTCTCATTCTCAAACAGATTTTTTTTTTTTGGTAAAATTTAATTTTATTAAAATTTGAGTTCGAGACCACCACGTGTATATCATTTAATAAGGAACTATTTGAATATAAATTTTACTGTTACGTGGTCCTTCGAGAATTATAACATTACATTATAATTAACTAAAATTTTATTTTTAGTGTCACATATATATTGTAACTAAGTGGAATTTATTTGCTAATTTCTCTTTCTTTATGATGAAAAAAAGACTAGTAACAGTATCAGTGTGGAAAAAATTAATAAAAAGTCAATCTAAAAAGGTGCTGGCATTTAATTTTAGAGAAGGAAAGCAAACCAATTATTAAAACAGATCATATATTACCGAGTCAGTAGCATATAATCCGAACGAATTTGGTTGGATTTTTGTTGGAAATCTTATCCAACTTTAAGCAAATTCAATGGGTCTGGATTGGTTTGCAATTGGCTTCCATTAAGCAATGACCATAACAATTTCAATGTCGAAAATACAGAAAATAGTTTGAATTCCTATTTCAAGGCAATTAATTATTTTCTTTATATATTTCGTTTTTAAGCATTTAATTTCAGCCATGTCTATTCACAAAATAAAAATAAATAAATAAATAAAAAGAATTCTGTTTTATAAATAATTTTATAGCTTAAATCAATATTCAATAGAGAAGTTGTAATTATTAATTTTTCATAGCAGTATTATCTTGCCTAACTAGATAACAATGCCTCTAAGGATTTTCCCTCGTAAATAGACCAAGCCTTATCTGATCCTGTGGGTCCTTTTAGATCGAGTATATTTAATTTTAGAAACTTTTTTGCTTCCTTTATTATACAAAATATTGCTATAAATTGGTGACTGGTGAGCTCCAAACTATTAGAAAATCATGACGAGATTGATGATGAAAATTTGAAGAAGAATTTTCGCAAGTCACAAAAGAGAATCAAAGCGTGGTGTAGTTCTTTGTGCATGTTCCTGTTTTCTAGTCACATAAACAATCACAACCCAAATATTTATATCTGGAATAGATCATTTCATAGAGCTTTATTTAGTTTTTCAGGATATATTATATCATGGCCAAAATGGAAGGAGGAGGAGTACAAGAACACCAAAAATTTAACAAGTATGCAGCTGCATGCGCTATAGTTGCTTCAATGATATCCATTATATTTGGCTATGGTATGTTCTTAATTTATATATAAATATATATATATATATATATGCATATAAATATATTGATCTCATATTTTTTATCTTCTTGTATTGGTACCGTTCATAAAGTGGCAGATCTTTGAATCTTCAATAATTTCTCTTGTTTATATAAAACTAAATTAGAATTCAAATCTCGACAGTGGGTTCTTTTTAAATTTTCGAGAAATATGGAATTTCGGATTTATAATATAAATCAAGTCAACGAGTCATTTTTACATAGTAATCTTGAAATATTTAATTTTTTTTCCCTCAGATACTGCTGTAATGAGTGGAGCAATGATATTCATAAAAGACGACCTGAAAATCCATGATACACAAGTGGAAGTCCTTGCCGGAATCTTGAACATATGTGCTTTAGTGGGTTCCCTACTCGCCGGAAGAACTTCTGATTGCATTGGTCGGCGATATACAATTGTTGTCGCCTCCATAATTTTCATGCTTGGTTCAGTTCTGATGGGATATGGTCCAAATTATGCCATTTTAATGACGGGAAGATGCACTGCTGGTATTGGTGTAGGCTTTGCTCTAATGATTGCTCCAGTCTACTCCGCAGAGGTTTCATCACCGTCATCGAGAGGTTTCTTGACCTCTTTGCCCGAGCTTGGTATAAGTATTGGGATTTTACTGGGCTATATTTCAAATGTTGTATTCGGAAAACTGGCTCTGAAACTTGGTTGGAGATTGACGCTTGGAATTGCGGCCATACCTTCAGTTATTCTGGCATTTGGCATAGTACAAATGCCAGAATCTCCAAGATGGTTGGTCATGCAAGGCCGTTTAGGAGAAGCCAAGAAAATCTTACTCCTAGTATCTAATTCTAAAGAGGAAGCCGAAGCCCGCTTTCGAGACATAAAAGTTGCAGCTGGAATAGACGAGAATTGCAATGAAGAATTTGTGAAGCTATCTCATGTGAAGACTCACGGCGAAGAGGTATGGAAAGAGTTGCTATTAAAGCCAACACCAGCAGTCAGATGGATACTAATTGCAGCCATCGGAATCCATTTCTTTGAGCATGCAGTTGGGATTGAAGCAGTTGTGCTATATGGTCCAAGAATCTTCAAGAAAGCTGGTGTTACTGGCAAGGAAAAGCTGTTGCTTGCAACTGTCGGTATCGGTCTTACAAAATTCACATTTATATTAATAGCCACATTTTTGCTTGACAGAGTTGGAAGGAGACGACTGCTACTAACAAGCACAGCAGGCATAATAGTATCACTCACAGTACTAGGATCTTGCTTGACCATAGTAGAATACCACAATGGCGGTCAACTTTTGTGGGCACTTGGCCTCAGTATTGCATCTACATACTTATTTGTGGCTTTTTTCAACATTGGGCTGGCACCTGTGACCTGGGTTTATAGTTCTGAGATCTTCCCTTTGAAGTTGAGGGCTCAAGGTTATAGTATTGGTGTAGCTGTCAACAGGCTTATGAATGCCACAATTTCTATGAGTTTCATTTCACTCTATAAAGCAATTACTATAGGTGGAGCCTTCTTCTTGTTTGCTGGTGTATCTCTGCTTGGCTGGTTTTTCTTCTATTTCCTTTTCCCGGAAACTAAAGGAAGGTCCTTGGAAGATATGGAAAAGCTATTTAGCAAGGGTATTGGAGCTAGAAATGAGACTCTGGAACTTCAGCCAAGAAATAATGTGTAGTATATAAGGTTAGAAGAAGCGAAGGATTTGATTAGTATACAATTATAAGCGATGGAACCTTACAAGAAAAAAATATATGTTTTTGGAATGATTCAAATGCTGTGACCTTGAAAGAATTGTATTGTACAAGAGAACCTACTACTGTATATGTAATTGCTTTTTCTTTTTTCTACAGTTGTGCTTGAATGAAATAACTAACTTTATATGTAAGAAAGAATGTAAGAAAGAGCGTTAAGTAAATAAATGTGATTGCTAAACTTTGTTAAGTTACTATGCTTATGTATATATAAATATATATATATATATAGAAGCAAAATTTTCAACTGATTGGTAGCCAAATAATGGCGAGGGCAAGATTTTGAGGGTTAATATCTTGGACACTTTTACAAGTATTCTGATTTGATTACTTCATTTAATTAGTAGTGATAATTCGTTTCATCTTTCCTATAGTAATAGTTTGTGGTTTAAACCCATATTTTGTTTAAGAAAAAAAACTAAATATTTTTTTAACCATCCACTATCCTAAAATTTAAATATTATAAATTAATCTGGATTCGAATCAGACAATTTATTAAAAAAATAAAATATATTTTTTTAAATTTATACTCAGAGTTTAAACTCGAAATAATGTGTTAATGTTAATAGGATAATGTTGTTCCATTCATTAAGGTTTTCTTTTTGTTTATTATGTTGCTTGTTAACCCATGTAAAAAACCATTGCTGAAAATTTTGTTTTACTTTTTGCTTATCTAAGCACAAATGATAAAAACCAGTTAAGATTTGTTCTTTTCCTCTTTTTTTTTAATTAGTTTTGAGTAGCACTGAAATTTATAATTTTATAATAATTTTACAAGAAAATCTCAATAGGTCTGAATAAAAAATATTCAATTTTAAATTTTCCGGTTTATATATCTGTGTATTTGAAAGATATATAGACAGGTCAAGTTCAGTATAAATTTAATAAGAAATAAATAATGTAATAGAAAAGTCTTTTAAAAAGAGCGATAACATTTCATAATTGATAAATTGATAATTATGTCGTCCCTCTTTAATTGTTTAGTCTTCGTATATGAAAAAAATATTTAAGTGTACAAAACCCAACATTACTCTATAACAAAATACTGATTTATCAATGAATATTTTACTAATAAAAATTTACAACCAAAAGATTTTACCATTAAAAAAATTTCACATTAATTATTGACAGAAAATTATGGTTGTTAATATGCTTGTCCGCAAACATTTGATCGAAATAAAAATAATAAAAAACTGCCAATGATTATCAAAAGACGAAACTAACGACAATTGACGATGATAACTTACCCACAAGTATACGGCTGGTGATTTCCAACGAAAACTTACGAACAAACACGTAATTATCAACGAATATGGTAGAGGGTAAAACAGTGGCAGAACCAGCTACCGTGGAACAAAGGAGAGAGAAATTTTTCAAAGCAAAAAAATTATAGATAAATTAAAGATAAAATTAAATATTTAATATTATAATAAAATTTAAATTTTATTATAAATTTTTTTAAAAATATTTATTAAATATTTATATTATTTATTGTATTCTAAAAATTTATTGAATTTTTAATATATTTTTTATTTTAATTTTTAGATCTATTAATTTATTTATATAATTTTATTAAATACTATTTTAAATAATTTTTTTTTTCAAATGAGAAGTTTTATCAAATTTATCACTAAATTATAAAATTTTAGTATTAACTTAAATACCTAATAACAAAATCATGAACACTCACAAATAAATTTAAAAAAAAAACATATATATTAAAAAAATCAATATATATATAATATTATATATATATATAATTTTTATAAAATACTATAAATTTTATAAAAAATAATATATATATACCTTATCACAAAACTCTAAATATAAAATAATTAAAAAATATATATGATGAAAAAACCAATATATATAATACTATATATATATATATAATTTTATAAAATACTACATATATATATCTAATCATAAAACTCTAAATACCCATAAATTAAAAATATATATATGATAAAAAAGTCAATATATATATAATACTGTATATATAAAATTTTAATAAAATATTATATATAAAAATAATATGCATAGTGAAAAAAGTCAATGTATAAATAAAATACTATATATATAATAAAATACTATATATATAATATGTATAGTAAAAAAAGCCAATGTATATATAAAATACTATATATATAATTTTAATAAAAGACTACACAAATATATATATGCACATATATACACACACACATCTATATATGTATCCAAGTGTTGGGGGGGGGGGGGGGGGGGGGGGGGGTCGTCCATTGCCTCCCTCCTCCCTCCGTCACTCATGATAAATACCAATTATACTTGGCAATAGATCCATACTCTGTTAGTCCAAATAAATTCATCGTATTTGTGATTGTAACGGCTTAGCATGGTGCATTAGTCCTTTACATAATCGTGTTGTGTTGTGTTGTGCTGAGTTGTGTCATTTTGTGTTAATATGTGAGTTAGTCTAATTATTTTTTAATGAATTGTACTATTATTTTTAAGTCCGGCTTGCCTAAAGTCATACAAAAATTTTAATTTATAAACTAATAATTTAATTTACATATATAACTTCATGAATTAAAATATAAAAATTTTAAAGAATTTTAAGAGATTAAATTATTTGAAAAATCTACTTCGAATGTAATAGAAGCTTTTAGAGCCCTAGAACTTGTCTAATTTCATCTAATCTTCACAACCACTAAGATTGAGGACCTGATCAAATATTGCTAGATCAAGGATGACTCAGCTTCTTCCTTAAGGTATAGTTAGAATACTGATTACACCCCCAACCACCAATTAAAGGAGCGCACATATGTTTACAATCAACTCTAGCTACAAATCAGACTTGATAAATGGGAACAACAGGCCTTCACAGATCTAGGCATGCCACTAAGTGTGGTGTATAAGAAAGCCTTCAAGGCTAATCTAACTCAACCATTAAAGCCAAGGCCCCTACAAAATCCATTACCCAAAAGGTGGATTGATAATGAAATTTGTGAGTATCATCAAGGTCCAAGGTACAAAATAAATATATGCAGGAGCCTGAGACATAGAATCCAAGACCTAGTTGATGATGGGACATCATCCCCCTTGAAATTAGCCAAATATAAATACCAACCCTTACCCAATCATCAAAATATTAAATGCATTTCCTCCTCAATAGATTTAGAGGTTGACCCACTCACCACCATATAAGACTACTATTGTGTCCTCGACCTCCAAGAATTTGTTGAAGAGGTCAATGCCATGACTAAAAGTGGCAGGGTGGCCCATCCACCCAAAGTCCCATCAAAACCAATAGCTCCACTAATTTCTAAGCTGAACTTGATTCCAGAGTCTGAGGAAGATGTTGTCCTTAAGCAAGTTAAAAAGAACTAGGCCAATAAATCCATATGGAGCCTCCTTCAGTCCTCCTACCAAGCTCTTTATAAGGCATTGAGCCAAATACAGACTTCGATTGGCATAACCATAGAAACTGTAGTGGCTACCATGACTAAGTCTACTACCATCTCCTTCACTGACCATGACTTATGTAATACCACATGACAGTTCTGTTAAAGAACCATAAGAAAATGCTACTTAATACCTATCAACCTTATATTCAACATTAAATATACATTAAAATAATTAAAATACAAATTTCAGTATAGTTTCTTCTGTAATTTTCTCTGCCAAAATCTTCTTCAATCCCACACATCCTACAGAAAAGCACTTCTAATCTCCTTACATTCAACCTCAACTCCAATTACACCAGCTCAACCATATTCATTCACAAGTTAACATATCTATACAATACTTTCATCGACCTGTATACATATGAAATATTCTCCAAGACTAATATCATTTGCTAAAGTTACATAACCCATACTATATTTACAAAAATAATGAACCACTAACTTATAAATAATTATACATTTGTCATTTAATATAAATATTGCTATCTGAATAGTAAAGATATAAACATATACAAAATCTTCTAAATTTACACCTTTTGATCTGTAGTTGATCTTTGACACTTTAAGATCCTACCGATGTAACACCCGTAACTTTATTAAAATATAATTAATTAAATAATTTAGAAGATTAATTAAATATATATTAAATATACATAACATATAAAAGTTAAAAATTCAAATAGTAAAAAATGAAATGGTGAATAGTAAAAAGTAAAAGTTAAAAAATAAAAAATAATATTAAAATAATATTAGTGGAAGATGGTGGAATATGATAAATATGGGATATTAATTTTTAATAAATTAGTTCATTTACTATTTATTATTTAAATTTTATAATATATATATATGGCTAAGAAGACTTAAAATTAAAAATATCTCATTTTTACTTCATCTTCTTCCTTCTCTTCTCCTTGGCTGATTTTCATAGATGATCAAGGGGGAGATTTTAACTTTTTATACATCAAATTTTCTAAAGTTTTCAACTAATCAATGGTAGTTTTGAAGATTTCCTAGGTAAGTAGCAAGTTTTTCTTAGTTTTTACAAGCTTTCTTTAAAGAATATAAATATGTGTAAATAGTGATTTTGATGGAGTGTCTTATAATTGTTTAAATGGGTATGAATGATGTTAGTTTAATATAGAGACAATAATTTTGTGGTTAAATGGTTGAAACAATTAGGTTTGATAGAAGTTTGATGGAAGTAGTGATGAATCTATGGTTTGGATGGAGAAATGGTAAAGAAATTATGTTAATTGGATTTAATTGTTTAAATTATGTTATAATATGATTCTAATGGTAGAAATGAACTTACAATTAAATTAGGAGTTGATTGGCATGGTTTTCCAAAATTAAATAATGTTAGAACAAAATTTGAAAAATTGAAGAAAATGTGCTAAATTGATGTTTACTAGTTAAAATAGAAATGTGATTCGAATGTATTATATATATTCACATTTTGATTAGGTGTTGAGTAGATAGTAATTTTCTAAGCCATGTGTGAAGGACATTGTGGGAAAATGGTGAGGAAGTTGTGATTTTTAGCTTGGAAGTAGCTTGAACAAAGTTAAGTACATACTTTGAATGCAATGTGTCTAATTGCATTTGTTGGCATGCTACATTGTTGTGTGATTTGATGACTATGATACTTTGATATGAAAATTCACATAAAAAGTGCATAGATACATGTTTAAGCTATAAAATGCATAATGTATGATTAAGTGAATCACGTTAAGATGGCTAAGAACATTGAATGATAAGATTGTGAAAAGTTTGTAATTATGCCTAATATATGCATAATTCAGCCACATTGAGGATGTGGCAAGAAAATTGGTGAAATTGATGAAAATGCATGAAAATAATGAGAAAAGATGTAAAAGTGCAAAAAGAATGGAATGGCATAATTGCCAAGTATTAGAAAAGTGTGAAATTGTATATGATATATGTGAAACCTTATATACTATCATTTTTCAGAGTATTGTGTTTGGTGTTATATGGCATGCCAGTGATTGCCTTTGATATTTTCCTTTGAGCCAGACATTGGGTGTCAAAAATAGTTCAAAGCAATAGATCTAGAACTTGAATATTATATAGGGTCATTTGGGCCCAATGCATGTAAATGTGACATGTGATGGTTTAAGATGAAAAATGCAAAAGATTTAAAGTGTAGTTACATGCCATATTATGATTTATGAAAGAAAATTATTTTACATTATTGTCTTTAAAATTTTACTATTATCAAAGTATGTACCACTAGGCAAAAAGCTTAGTGCAAATTGTCCATTGCGCAGGTGACAAGATAGAGGCAGAGAACTCTAATTGACCTAACTAGATCTAGAATCTTTGGGTAATTTTTGAAGTTTATCAGGTTGCCACAAGACTAGAGACCATTGCATACCATGTAGATGTTTATTTGTTTTGAGAAACATACTATGTTTTGCATACATTATAGATATTATTAAATTGTTATAAGTTTAGTGGAAGTTAAGTAATGTGAATCTTCAAAACACCATTTGTTTAATGAAATGAACATGTAATGCTATTGATATTGGATTATAGAAATATTTATTTTGGTGATGTGAATGAGTCAATATGTGTCACAGTGTTGTTAAACAACCAAATCATCATTTATAAAACCCGTAAAATCTTAAAATATTCAATTAATATCATATAAATAGTAAATGAAACAATACTTGTTAAAATACATATATATACTCCATTACCAAAGGTTTATCCAAAACATTTTTGATAGATTACGGAATATACATAATTACATGAAATCAATATGTACAAAAATATAAAATATGTACATGCTAGTAGTTTGTCTCTAATCTTGTGTTCGCTATTATGATTCGTCAACACTGAATTCTCCGGTTCAGCCGGATCTACCTTGTCACTTGCACGACGAATCATAATAGCGATAAGCCAGAAGCTTAGTGGTACAAACTTTGATAACAATATAGTTCAAATTTAATGCCAATAACAAATTTTCAAGAACTAGAAACAATACATAAGGATATCATATTTCATAACATTATATTTCTCAATTGTTCTGCCATTCATAATTCACATTAAATCAAAGACAAGCATGGCCCCAAAAGGATCTAATATGCTATTCAAATTCCAGAGTTACTGCTTTGGTCCAATATAACAATATTTGTCTAGCCTGAAGGCGAATTATAATCACAATAAGGATTACCTCATATGTAACATCCCAACTAGGCTTCAAGGACTAGGCCCAGCCCAGCTTCAAGGGTTTACTATATCATGTAACACCCAACTAGGCTTCAAGGACCAAGCCCAACCCAGCTTCAAGGGATTGTTACTTTTTAGACATGCCACCAAACACAAAACTCTGAAAATTAAATAACATACTAGGCACACAATTCTTTCATAATTTCATTATCAAATCCTTTTTCATTTTCTCATGATCAATCTAGGCACAATGCCTCAAATATCTCATTTATATCAGTTTAGCCATCACCAATAGCTTTACATACCATCATTAGTGTATACATAACAAATTGTATTATCCAAACATTTTGAATCATCATCATTTATTTCACATAGTTCACAATGTACAAGTCATAGCATTTTATTCATGCATCAATAATGTAGTAAGAAACTTAACCCATTGTCCCAACCAAATGTGTTAAGTGCCAATTCCATGTATATATAACAATTATTCAAAGTTTGTACTTACCTCTAAAGCAACAAACACCACTTTCAAACTCCTCTTCCAAGATATCCCTCAACACTTGGATTGGGGTAACTCAACTCTCTTCAAACCTTAAACCAAATGTGATTATACATAATCACTAAGTGATCCATAAAGGAAAAAAAAAGGAAAAGACTCATCTAGGATAAACTCTACACATGACATGCTCAACAACACGGGTGTGTCCATGACCGTGCCCTAAATCCACAACACAAAATGTAATATCCCAAAATTTTTAAAAATTCTAATTTTTGAAAAATTTGATAAAATAAATTATAATTTAAAATGATAAATTAAATTAATGGTTTTAAATGAAAAATGAAGGGATTTCAAAAGAAAAAGAGGAATATATATGTGATATATATGCAAAATATACATAACATATAAAAGTCAACACTTTTTAAAAGAAAAGTCAAAGTCCAATGGTATTTTTGGAAATAAATTTTAGAAATTTAAAATTAATAAAATAATTCAAAAATAAATTATTTTTGAATGGAAGAGAGAAATTAGGACTTTTAATTTATTAAATAAATAATTATTAAATTATTTTAATATATATATATATATATGGTTTAAAAATAAAGATAAAAAGAATAAGAAAATTAAAAAGTCTTCATCTTCTTCTTCTTCTTCATCTAAGCCGAATTTCCATGGGAGCTAGACCAAAGAATTTGATTCTTCCATGAAATTTGGTAAGTTTTGGTGATTTCCACCAAATTTGGTAAGTTTTTAACTCTTTTCTTTGAATTCCATGAAAATTTGAATTATGTGAGTTTTGGACTTTTGAAATAGTATGTTATAATTGTTGAAATTAGTGTGTATGATGTTATTTTGGGTAGTTAACAATGATTTTAAGGTTAGATTAAAGAGATGATGGAGTTTGGATAAAGAATGGTGAAGAGAGAGAATTTAGGGTTATGGATTTTTGGGATTTTGAAAACATGAGCTTTAATTGTGCAAAGTGGTTTTAAATGTGTTGTTTTGATTCATAAACAAGTATTTTAAAGTCAAATATTGGATTTGGTTGTGTTTGGTTGGAGTTTGAGAATGGAAGTGGAGATTTAGGGTTTTTGAAAAGTGATTTTTCAAAGTGTTAAATTGTGTGATTTTACTTGTTTAAGCATGTTGTTTAGTGTTAAAAGTGATGAATATAAGCTTGAAATGAGTAATGGATTGTGTTGGAGTGGAAAACCTTCAATGGGGGAAGGTTATGCCATTTTTGAGATTTTGTGTATAAGAGTGTATTTTTATAATGTAAATGATTTAAATGTATTAAAATACATTTTTAATAATATAAATAAACTTAAAACACTAATTTAATTGTAGTGGAATGAAATTCTAATGTTAAAGTAAGGAAATGCTAAATTTTTGGAAATTTATAGGACTGATGTTTAATTATGGTTAAATATTGAAAATGCCATTAAATGTGATACTAAATGATTATTTTCTATCACATTTGGTTTAGGCATTGAGAGAGGTTGATTTGCTTCATCCAAGTGGTGAAGGGCAAGTTGGAAAGATAGGATTGGAGATTATTTTAAGCTTGCTTTAGGTTGCTAGTGGAGGCATGTACAAACTTTGAATACATTATTTATATTTGCATGACATTTGGGCTTAAAACATTTTGGTTGAAAAATGTGTTAAGCTACTTGGTACATTGATTGTGTATGAATAATGAGCTATGACATTTGTAATGTCATATATGTGTTAAATGCACTGTGAAAAGCCATTGATAATGGCTTAATTATGTAAAATGTGAAATATGTATATTATGTGGAAATACCCAAAGTATTAACAACAAAAATGGATAATGTGTTGTGAATGAAAAAATGAGATATGTGGTATAATAAAATGAATTGATAATGATAAAAATGAGAAAAGTGAGAAAAAAAAATGAGAAAAGTGAGAAAAAATATGAAAAAAAGGCAATGTGCCTAGATTGAATATGTGAAAATGAGAAAGAGATTAATAATGAGAAATATGAATAATATTGTGTGTCTAGTATGTTATTCAATTTTCAGAGTTCTGTGTTTGGCGGCAAGCCTATAATTGCCTACGGGCTAGAAGCTAGGTGTCATTGTGAAAATATTTTTGAGGTGAAAAAACTAGGTCGTTGTTTTATTAGTTTTTGTTATAGTTTTGTGTCTTGTTTGTTATGTTAATTATTGTTTTATTTAGGTATTTTGTTAGTTTTAATTGGTTTGTTTAGTGTTTTCTTTAATTGTGTAGTTTTAGTTTATTTCTATGTTTCTGTCATTTTTTATTTAATTTTTAGTATATGTTTATGTTTTGTTAGATATTGTTTATTTAATTCTTGTTTAAGTTTTGTTTGCCAGTTTTTTTTGTTAGGTTAAAACAGCAAGGAAACAAATTGAAGATGAAATGGGCAGAAGCTAACACAGGCAGAGGACACGGCTAAGTCACTTGCTGTGTCCCATACTAAGTTAAAAGGAAGAGAAAGTCCCAGTAGCAGACACAAGCAAGGGACACGGCCAAGTCATGTGGCCGTGTCCCTCCAAAGAAGCCCTACACGGCCAAGTCATCTTGACTTGGCCGTGTCTCACTTGGTTCCAAAGGCAAAGACGAAGCTAAATTTCACAGAGGCAGACACAGGCAAGGGACACGGCCAAGTCATGTGGCCGTGTCCCTCAATCATGGTGCAACACGGCCAAGTCACTCATGAATTGGCCGTGTCACTCAACCAAAAGAAGAAGAAAGACAAGAATTTCACAGAGGTGGACACCTGCAGGGGACACGGCCATGTCTTGTGGCCGTGTCCCTCCAACAAGCTCTCACACGGCCGTGTCCCTCATCACCTGGCCGTGTCCCTCATGAACCAAACGCGCACCAAATTTTAAAGCCGACTTTTCGTATAAAAGCAAAAAGAAAGTTAGGGTTTGGGGACTGTTGATGATTTTTGAGATTATTTTGAGCCGTCAGAGAGTAGAGATTAAGGTTTTTACTTTGTTTTCTTGATTTTGATTAAACTTTGGATCAAAACTAGCTAGATTAGATTGTTCTAGCCATTGTTTCATCCCTCTTGCAAGATTCGAACAAGAGATTATTCAGAAGCTTCAAGGAGTTGTAACTTGGTTTTGTTCTTGAACTTATTCTCTTTACTTTTATTGAATGGATATTATCATGTCTATTTCGATTTCTTTAAACATTAATGAGATGAATATGTTTGATTGCATTATGAACTAATTTGATCTAGTCTAGGGTTTGTATGGATTTGCTATGATTGTATGAATTGGTTATTCTCTTATCTAATGATTTCTTTAGCCTTTATTGAATGAAATATTGTTAACATATAATTGATTGGCCACCAATTGTGTGTTTTAGGTATTAGATGATGGATTGAGAGATGAAGTCTAATGCTGGAACAATTCAATTAAGGACTTAGGTGAATTAGAGATATAACCTATTAAAAAGATTGTTTCAATTATAACAAGATTAGTTGTAAGAGGTTTGAATGCGAGAGCTTATTTCCTTGACTCAATTAATTAAGTTGTTTGAGATTTAATCTTAGAAATTAAATTAGTTAAGTGGAATAACCGTTCATACATTTGAGTAGTAAAGAAGTGCAAACCCTAGACCCTTTTATCAAGTGAATCAAAACATCAGCTTTTGTTTATTTTTATTATTTTCAAATTAAATCAATCTTTTTCATTACTTTGCAATTTAAATCTCTTAAATTACTTGTTACTTTTAATTTGATAATCAATTACCCACTTTGGCTTCCTTGTGAGACGACTTTGGGGCGATCACCTTTGCTACAGCTACCTCGTATACTTGCGAGTGACGCTTTGTGGTAGAGTTAATTTGAGCGCAACAAGTTTTTGGCACCGCTGCCAGGGAGGCTAATTGGCGTAATTGTTTATTTAAAAAAAATTTTAAATACTTTGGATTATTTTTCATTGTTTTCATTTTATTTTATTTGTCTTTTGCTTTTGATATTTCTTTTTCTAGAAAATTTCTGTTTATGCAAGGCAGGAGATCACTCGAAGGAGAGTTGCATCCATTCATTCCAGAAATTCAGAGAGTAAAAAGGAGCAGAGAGGAGTTTGAGCTCTTCACCGGATTTGATACTTCAGAGGAAGATATTTCGGATTTTGAGTCAGAATCTGAAAAATCTGTAAAGATGGCTGAAGAAAGGCAAAGAACCATGAGAGATTTTGCTAGACCTGTCATTGGGACTTCCACTTCTTGCATAAGACTAACAGATGCAGCAAGGAACTATGAGTTGAAGAATATTCACTACAACATGCTGCCATCATTCTATGGAGTTCCAAATGAAGATCCTTTGAATTTTATTCGGGATTTCTACTCCACCCTCAACACTTTTCCTTTGGGAGGACTTACAGAAGATCAGTTGAGGATGAGATGTTTCCCTTATACTTTGAAGGATAGGGCAAAGAGCTGGCTCATGATATTGCCTGAAAATTCACTGACAACTTGGGAGCAAGTTTACAATAAATTCATGGGCAAGTTCTATTCACACCAAAAGACAGCTGAGTTGAGAGGGAAGATTGCTACATTCTCTCAATTTGAAGGAGAGCCATTTCATGAGGCTTGGGATAGATTCAAGATGCTATTGATCCAGTGTCCACACCATCACTACCCACTTCAACTCCTTAATCAGTTTTTCTATGATGGTCTCACCCAGCAATTTCAGAACACTATTGATAATGCAGCTGGGGGAGCCATGGGAGAAAAGACAGCTGATGAGACTTATGAGATCTTTGAGATGTTGGGAGCTAATTCTCAACAAAAGAGTGTAAGGGGAAGAAGCAAGGGGGTGAATCAACTGGAAGCTAATACTGAAATGGTTAGTCAAATAGCTGAGTTGACAAGGCAGGTTCAGATGCTAAACATGAAGAACAATATTTCTTCATCTACTCAAGAAGTGTGTGGAATCTGTGGGACATTTGGGAATGGAGCAAATATATGTCCCTCTGCATATGAGTCTTTTGGGAATGAAGCTGAGCAAGTTAATGCTATGGGGGGATTTCAACCAAGAGCCAGAAATGATCCTTACTCCAACACTTACAATCCTGGTTGGAGGAGTCACCCCAATTTTTCCTGGACAACGAATAATGCTCAACAGCCTTTCCATTTGCTCCAGAGACAGAACCAACAACAGGGCCAATCCTCAAATCAAGGTCAGCCTAAGAGAGAGAGTTTGGAGGAAAGCTTACAGGCTTTTATCCAAGTCAGTGCTAAAAATCAGGAGATGAACAACAAGAGGCTGGATTCCTTGGAAGCATCTTTTAAGAAGGTGGAGACCCAAGTGGGGCAACTTGCACAACAGATGCAGATTCAACAAAAGGGGAAGTTCCCAAGTCAACCTGAGCAGGCACAGGCAGTGACTGTTCTTAGGAGTGGCAAGGTAATTAATAACAATGTTGAAAGTAATTCTGTGAATGCAGGTGAGCAAGAAAATAAAAAGGAAGGAGAATTGGAGAACAAAGGTGCTGAAGAAAAATCAATAGAGAAGTCCCCTACACCAGATTTGCACAAGGCAAGCAATCCATACCGGTCACCTATACTATTCTCGAGCAGGTTGAAGGATGATAAAAAAGATAAGCAGTTTTCAGATATCTTCAACATGCTATCTAAGGTAAGTATCAACTTACCCTTACTTGAAGCAATTAAGAATATGCCGGCTTATGCTAAATTCTTCAAAGAACTGAATACCAAGAAAAAAAGGTATGAGCCGAATGAAAAGGTGATAGTTTCTGAGGTAGCTAGTGCTGTTTTGCAGCATAAACTACCTCCTAAGCTAAAGGATCCTGGAAGCTTTATTATTCAAATTGCTATGGGGAATGGAAAATGTACTGATGGCATGTGTGATTTGGGAGCTAGTGTGAATTTAATGCCTTACTCTGTCTACCTTGACTTAGAATTAGGGGAACTTAAGCCAACAAAAATGGTGTTGCAATTAGCTGATAGATCTCTTAGATTCCCGAAAGGGGTTATAGAAGATGTGTTAGTTAAAGTTGGTGGTTTAATAGTACCTGTGGATTTCATTGTTCTTGACATGGAGGTAAGTAATTCTTCACCATCTGCACACACCATTTTGCTGGGTAGGCCTTTTATGGCGACTACCAATACTTTGATAGATGTTAAGAATGGAAAATTATCAATGACTGTTTTGGGACAAACTGTGGAATTTTCTATTTTTAACACTTCTCCTATTCCTACAACTGCTTTATATGAGGATTGTTCTTTCATTGATTTTGTTGATGCAGTTGTTTCAGATGTTTTCTTGCAGACAGGTTCCTCTGATAAATTGGAGCTGGCATTGACTTTGGATAGTGATTTGGAAATTTTTGATGCAGAAATAGCCAGTTGTCTTGAGACCTTAGGAAGTGCTGAAGTAGAGGAGCTTAAGGAGGACCCAATTTGTGAGCTTTTCCCCATTGAAAAAGAAGAGAAGAACCCCTCACTAGAGTTAGAGCTGAAAGAGTTACCTAAGAACCTAAAATATGTGTTTTTAGGAGATCACAACACTTTACCTGTGATAATATCTAGTGAACTTAGTGAAGGGGAGGAGATGAGGTTAGTGAGTGAGCTTAAAAGATTAAAGAGAGCAATAGGATGGGGATTGAGTGACATCAAGGGTATTAGCCCTTCTATGTGCATGCATAGAATCACTTTAGAAGAGGGAGCTAAACCTGTGAGGGAGACCCAAAGGCGACTTAACCCAAATATGAGTGAAGTGGTTAAGAAAGAGGTGCTCAAATTACTGGATGAAGGAGTAATATATCCAATTGCTAATAGTGAGTGGGTGAGCCCAGTACATGTAGTTCCTAAGAAATCTGGAATCACTGTGGTGAAAAATGAGAATAATGAGTTGGTTCCTACTAGGACTACTACTGGGTGGAGAATGTGCATTGATTATAGGAAGTTGAACAATGCTACAAAGAAAGATCATTTTCCTCTTCCTTTTATTGATAAGATGTTAGATAAACTTTCTGGACATTCACATTATTATTTTCTGGATGGCCTTTCAGGTTACTATCAGGTGCCAATAGCTCCAAAGGATCAGTCAAAGACAACCTTTACTTGCCCTTTTGGGACTTATGCATTTCGACGTATGCCCTTTGGCTTGTGCAATGCACCTGCAACTTTTCAAAGATGCATGATGTCTGTCTTCTCAGATATGATCGATGATTTTATTGAGGTATTTATGGATGACTTTTCTATTTTTGGTAATTCTTTTGATAATTGCCTCAATAAACTTGTTCGTGTGCTTGAGAGATGCATTCAATGTAACCTCACTTTAAGTTGGGAAAAGAGTCATTTTATGGTTACTCAGGGCATTGTTTTAGGTCATGTGGTGTCAAGTAAAGGGATTGAGGTGGATAAGGCTAAAATTGAATTGATTGCTAAGTTACCCCCACCCACCTCAGTTAAGGGAATAAGAAGTTTTCTAGGGCATGCAGGATTTTACAGGAGGTTTATTAAGGATTTTTCCAAAATAAGCCAACCATTGTGCCATTTGTTGGGAAAAGATGTTCCATTTGAATTTACAGCACAATGCATGCAAGCTTTTAATTCCCTTAAGGAAAAATTGACTAGTGCACCTGTGATTGTAGCTCCTGTCTGGTCTTTACCTTTTGAAATTATGTGTGATGCATCTAATCATGCAGTAGGAGCTGTTCTTGGGCAAAGGGTTGACAAATACTTGAGGGTAATTTATTATGCCAGTTTAACCCTGAATAGTGCACAAATGAACTACACCACAACTGAGAAAGAAATGTTAGCTGTTGTTTTTGCTTTAGACAAATTTAGAGCATATTTAATTGGGTCAAAAATTATTGTGCATTCTGATCATGCAGCTCTTAAATATCTATTAACAAAACAACATGCTAAACCGCGCTTAATTAGATGGGTGTTGTTGTTGCAAGAGTTTGATTTCCAAATCAAGGATACTAAGGGTAGTGAGAATGTTGTTGCTGATCACTTATCCAGATTACCCTTCTTTAGTGAAAATCTTGCATCTGATAACATTTATAAAAATTTAGAAGAATTTCCTGATTAGCATTTGTTTGTGGTGATTAATGCCCCTTGGTTTGCAGATATTGCTAACTATCTTGCTTGTGGTATTTTGAGATCTAACATGTCCTTTCAGGAAAAGAAAAGGTTTCTACACTTGAGTAAGTTTTATTTTTGGGATGAACCTTATCTATTCCGGATATGCAAAGATGAGATAGTTCGCAGGTGTGTAGCTGAGGAAGAACAACTGAGTGTTCTTCAATTTTGTCATGACCTTCACTGTGGGGGTCATTTTGGAGGAAGAAAGACTGCAGAAAAGGTGCTTCAAAGTGGTTTTTACTGGCCTACTTTATTTAAAGATGCTCAAGACTATTGTAAGCACTGTGATCATTGCCAAAGAGTAGGTAACATTGGAAGGAGGAATGAAATGCCCCTTCAGTCATATATTGTTGTTGAACTGTTTGATGTGTGGGGAATAGACTTCATGGGTCCTTTCCCCAAGTCCTTTGGTTATGAATACATTTTAGTTGCTGTTGATTATGTTTCCAAATGGGTGGAGGCAATCCCCACCCGTACTAATGATGCTAATATTGTTGTTAAATTTGTGAAGGAAAACATTCATAGCAGGTTTGGCACACCAAGGGTGATAGTCAGTGATGGGGGGAATCATTTTTGCAACAGGCTTTTTGAGAAGTTAATGCACAAATCTGGCGTGAAGCACAAGGTGGCAACCCTATACCATCCACAGACTTCTGGGCAAGTGGAAACATCCAACAAGCAGCTAAAAGGAATTCTGGAGAAAACAGTCAACACATCCAGGAAGGATTGGGCAAGCAGATTGCATGATGCACTATGGGCATATCGGACTGCTTTCAAAACTCCTCTAGGTATGAGTCCATATCGATTGGTGTTTGGAAAAGCTTGTCACTTACCAGTGGAGTTGGAGCACAGAGCATATTAGGCAATCAAGACTCTGAATTTGGACTTGGACAAAGCAAAGAGAGAAAGATTTCTGCAAATTTCAGAGTTAGATGAGCTGAGGAATGAGGTTTATGAGAGCTCGAGAATTTACAAGGATCGCACTAAAGCACTTCATGATAGAATTATAGTGCGAAAGACATTGAGTCCAGGTATGAAGGTTTTACTTTTTAACTCACGACTCCGTCTTTTTCCAGGTAAACTCAAGTCTCGATGGAGTGGTCCTTTCGAGATAACTCAGGTATATCCTTCTGGTGCAATTGAATTACTTAACTCTAGAACAGGTGAGACTTTCAAAGTGAATGGACAGAGAGTTAAGCCATACAATGAAGGATTTCAGGAAGTGAGGGTCATTGACAGTACTTTGATTCATGATCCCTAGGCCTTGCATGATGTCCAGCTATATGACATTAAAGAAGCGCTAAACGGGAGGCAACCCATCGGTTTGCATTTATTTTTCGTAGTTGTAGTTTTAAATTTAGCGAGTATTGATTTTATGTTCGGTTTAAATAAATGGACTGTGCTTTGATCAGTTTTTCTTTACTCTGTGTTTCAGGGTGTTTAACGAAGAAGGTTGCAAAATCATTGAAAAAAAAGTTTAAAGTTAATAAAAAGGCAGTAGGTGACACGGCCAAAGGACTTGGCCGTGTCACCCACTGGACACGGCCAAAATTTTTTCAACAATTTGAACGATTTTGCAAACTTAGTACAGATTAGGACACACCCAGGGGACACGGCCAAGTCACCTGGCCGTGTCCCTCATAAACCATGAGACATGGGCGTGTGCTCTCCACTTGGCCGTGTTCCTCCACTTTCACACACCAACACGGCCAAGTCCACACACACACGGCCGTGTCACTCAATTTTTAACTTTTAAAAACCCGATTTTGCCCAGTTCTTTTCATAAATCCCTAATTTCTTTTCCTTGTCTCTCTCTCGCTCTCACGCTCTCTGTAACACCAAAACCATAGCTTTTGATTTTAAACTTCCAAATCTTCCATTAAAACTTCAAATTTCTTCAACAAAACTTGAGATAATCACTTAAAACTTCCTCTTTACTCATATAATCTTGATTTAATTCAGTTTTGGGTGTTAATTTTTTAGATCTCAAGATGCCAAGAACTAAAACTGTATCATACCGCAAGAAGAAGAAATCTAGTGCCGAAGGAGCTTCGTCGTCTTCCTCAACTTTATCTTTCAAGAGAGCAAGTCTTTTGGCTCAGGGTTTTTTCCCGACAAGGTATGTGAATGACGAATCTCTAGATGCTTTGCAAATGAGAACTACTTTTTATAGATATGTGCAATATCTTGGGTGGGAGACTTTTGTCTCATTGAGACCTTTGCAGTTTGAGGATCTCACCCTAGAATTTTTGACAACTCTTAAGGTGGAAAGAGATGATAAGAAAATTTGCAGGAGACTGATGTTTAAATTAATGGGTAAATCATTTGTGCTTACTATTGATCAGTTGAATGATATCTATGGTTTTCATCAACATGGGGAAAGATCGATACCCAAAGATTTTAGACAACAATTTGCTTGGGGTGTCTTAGGCTCGGGTACTTATGTGGCCAAATCGGCCAAAGCATCTAAATTACGGAACCCTACTTTGAGATATTTGCACAGGTTTATGTCATGTGGGTTCTTTGCTCGGAAGGAGAGCCCGGGTGTGGTTGAGTTGAGTGAGTTATTTTTCTTGGATTGTGTTTTGAATGAAATGAATATTAGTGCCGGCTATTGGTTAGCCGATATTTTTGACACTGTAGCTAATAAAAGGAGGGGGGCTATTTGTGTTGGAGGATTGATCACTACATTAGCAGTAGCCCTGGTTGAGGATTTTGACCCGAGTACTACTCGGATGACCCGTATTTTGGGTAATGATTCCTTGGATTTAGCTACCCTTGAGAAGATGCACATGGTGGTGCATAGGAGAGGGACTTTTGTGATGCCTTCAGCTGAGCCTGAAGCACCGAGGGACAGGCAGAAGAGAGCCCGGGTTGAAGAGGAGTCAGACTCGGATTCTTTAGGTCTAGATGAGGATGCTCCGGTCTCGGAACATCAAGAGGTACTTCTGAGGATTGAGGCCCTGGAGGGCAAAGTGGATCGACTGGATAGCAAGGTGGACCGTAACCATGCTGAGATCCTACAGCAGATGGAACAGATTAACAGTAACCTTGCGACGATCTTGAGTCTCCATCCCTCAGCTGCATCATCTTCCCGCCCACATTTTCCATAGATTTTCAGTCCTTGCTTTATTTTATTTAGTGTACTTTTGTTTTATTTTTCGTTTTTGTTTTAATGTCCACATTTTGTATTTGGATATTTTATTTTTATTTTTATATTGTACTCTTATTTTTGAACTTCTGTGTTTGTGATGGAAAGCTAGGATTTTGCCTCACTAGGTACGATGGAAGACAGGTTGTCCTTTGACTCTTTTTATTTATTATTCTTATTTTACATTGAGGATAATGTAAATTTTAAGTGTGGGGTACTCTTTAAGCTTTCCTTTAATTCTTGTTTTGCTTATTGTGGTTGTTTTGTTTATTGTATTTGTTGTGAATGGCATAATTGTTGAAAATTTATTGATCTTTTCTTTAATTCTAGCATTATAGTTGAGACTTTGGTATCGGCATAGAAATGAGCAATTGAATTCATTCGGGATTAATTTTCGCATTCTGCAATTCATGACATATAAATCTTTGTGTACCCACCTGTGTGAGTTTTGAGCCTCATAAAATTTGATATTTTTGTCAATTGATTTTCTTTTCTTAAGTGTGCACCTTCATGATGTTGCATCTCTAGAGTTTGCTTTTACATACTTATTGAACTCACATTATGATTTAATCTCAAGTTTTAAAGTGATGAAGGCAAATTAGGTTAGCCCCTTTAGCTTAAAGAGACTCCCCTTTATATTGATTTCCTTAGTGAGCCAAGTTGAGCCATTGACCGTTTCTTGTTTGATTAACACAATTCTCAACTTAACATGTTCTTATTATCATCATACCTATGCATTAAGGAATGAAGTTTTATAATTTGACAATAGGGTAGTTTATTTCAAGTGTGGGGTAAGTAAAATAATAATAATAATAAAAATAAAAATATATGGAATTCCTAATTGAGGGTTGAAATGCATACTTTGCATATTGTATTTGATTGAGAGTCATTGTTCTTTTCCTCTACATTTTTCTAGTTCCATGTAAGTTTATACTTTGTATATATATATATATAAAAATAAATAAATAAACTAAATAAAAAAAAAGAAAAAGTGAAAAAAAAAGATATATATATATATACAAAGTTCATATATTTTCTAGCCTTAGAGGAATTTTGACTCATGTACTTTTCTTTTAGTGTGCAAGTATGTAAGATTGTTAAGGGTTGGTGAGTATGCTATGTAAGGAGTTATGAAATTCTTAGCAAGAGTAGTGTCTAATTTAGATACTCCATTTCTTGATGCTCCAGCTTAAATGTCTTTTCTCACACCTTACCTTAGCCCCATTACATCCAAATAAAAGACCTTCGGATTATTTCTTGAGAAAATCAGTGAGGGAGATTGGATAATTAAGCAAGTTTATGGCAGTATGCACTCATGAGTGGTATGAGTAATTAACCTTTGAAATCGAGTGAAACACTTAGTTGAGAGATAAGATTTGTATGTTTGGATTAATGAATGAGTTAAGAAAATCCTTGATTGAAGGAAATTGCAATTATTTATGTCTGACTCTTTAAGTATTTCATCTATATGCTGGAAATTTTAGTTAAGGTTGTTTGAGTTTTTAATTTATGCCATGTGAATTTGCTTGAGGACAAGTAAAATTTAGTGTGGGGTAGTTGTTTTATTAGTTTTTGTTATAGTTTTGTGTCTTGTTTGTTATGTTAATTATTGTTTTATTTAGGTATTTTGTTAGTTTTAATTGGTTTGTTTAGTGTTTTCTTTAATTGTGTAGTTTTAGTTTATTTCTATGTTTCTGTCATTTTTTATTTAATTTTTAGTACATGTTTATGTTTTGTTAGATATTGTTTATTTAATTCTTGTTTAAGTTTTGTTTGCCAGTTTTTTTTGTTAGGTTAAAACAGCAAGGAAACAAATTGAAGATGAAATGGGCAGAAGCTAACACAGGCAGAGGACATGGCTAAGTCACTAGCCGTGTCCCATACTAAGTTAAAAGGAAGAGAAAGTCCCAGTAGCAGACACAAGCAAGGGACACGGCCAAGTCATGTGGCCGTGTCCCTCCAAAGAAGCCCAACACGGCCAAGTCATCTTGACTTGGCCGTGTCTCACTTGGTTCCAAAGGCAAAGACGAAGTTAAATTTCACAGAGGCAGACACAGGCAAGGGACACGGCCAAGTCATGTGGCCGTGTCCCTCAATCATGGTGCAACACGGCCAAGTCACTCATGACTTGGCCGTGTCACTCAACCAAAAGAAGAAGAAAGACAAGAATTTCACAGAGGTGGACACCTGCAGGGGACAAGGCCATGTCTTGTGGCCGTGTCCCTCCAACAAGCTCTCACACGGCCGTGTCTCTCATCACCTGGCCGTGTCCCTCATGAACCAAATGCGCACCGAATTTTAAAGTCGACGTTTCGTATAAAAGCAAAAAGAAAGTTAGGGTTTGGGGACTATTGACGATTTTTGAGATTAGTTTGAGCCGTCAGAGAGTAGAGATTAGGGTTTTTACTTTGTTTTCTTGATTTTGATTAAACTTTGGATCAAAACTAGCTAGATTAGATTGTTCTAGCCATTGTTTCATCCCTCTTGCAAGATTCGAACAAGAGATTATTCAGAAGCTTCAAGGAGTTGTAACTTGGTTTTGTTCTTGAACTTATTCTCTTTATTTTTATTGAATGGATATTATCATGTCTATTTCGATTTCTTTAAACATTAATGAGATGAATATGTTTGATTGCATTATGAACTAATTTGATCTAGTCTAGGGTTTGTATGGATTTGCTATGATTGTATGAATTGGTTATTCTCTTATCTAATGATTTCTTTAGCCTTTATTGAATGAAATATTGTTAACATATAATTGATTGGCCACCAATTGTGTGTTTTAGGTATTAGATGATGGATTGAGAGATGAAGTCTAATGCTGGAACAATTCAATTAAGGACTTAGGTGAATTAGAGATATAACCTATTAAAAAGATTGTTTCAATTATAACAAGATTAGTTGTAAGAGGTTTGAATGCGAGAGCTTATTTCCTTGACTCAATTAATTAAGTTGTTTGAGATTTAATCTTAGAAATTAAATTAGTTAAGTGGAATAACCGTTCATACATTTGAGTAGTAAAGAAGTGCAAACCCTAGACCCTTTTATCAAGTGAATCAAAACATCAGCTTTTGTTTATTTTTATTATTTTCAAATTAAATCAATCTTTTTCATTACTTTGCAATTTAAATCTCTTAAATTACTTTTTACTTTTAATTTGATAATCAATTACCCACTTTGGCTTCCTTGTGAGACGACCTTGGGGCGATCACCTTTGCTACAACTACCTCGTATACTTGCGAGTGACGCTTTGTGGTAGAGTTAATTTGAGCGCAACAGTCGTAAGTCTCAAAAACAAATATTGAAAGCTAGGATGAGTGAAAAGACTGGGTCGTAAGCTCATGCCTAGTTGGAATATTCCATTGATATATTGCCTACAGGGCTATACACATGGTATCATTATAAACCAAAACAGTGACTCTGAAATTTGAATAACATGTTAGTTATCTTTGGGACCATGTTTGTGTTTGTTTATATGTAAATTGTGATTATGAAATATTTGAAAAATATAAGAAAATGGAATGATGTGACATATATATGCATTGTGCACTGACATTGCAATGAGTTTTATTTTTATTATCAAAGTTTGTACCACTAGGCTTCAGCTTAGCGATTTGTTTCCATCACACAGGTTATAGGGTAGACTCAGTTGAGTCAAAGAGTTCTTCTAGACTAGGTTTGGTCTAGACTTGTAGTTGAGCTTGTTGAGTTGTTATCTAGATCAGAAACACTGTCAGCAGCATGTATATATTTTTATGTTATTGTACATTTTGAGTATGATACATAATATGTTATATTTTGGATTTTATGTATTCTATATTTTAAAGAATGTTTGGGTCAATGTATTTTAAATGGGAGAGTAAGTGTGTTTTAAATTATATAAATCTATATATAAATATTTGAGAAACTTGGTGAAATTCAGGAGTATGGTTGAGATGGTGATTTAAAATTATTTGGGAGTGTATTTTTTTTGCAGGTTGTGTTTTTCTAAATTTTGGGATGTCCAAATTACAGACAAAACCTTGACAAATTTTTTTTAGAGATTTTTATATATAATATTTATTTTGGGTTCCTATAACAAGTAAAGAATATTTATATGCTATTTAATTTTATATATTTAGAATTTGAAATTTTAAATTGGAAATGTGAAATTTTTTTATTAAACCAGTCTGTGATATTTTTGTACCGTATATGCGTATTTTACATATGATGAAAATATGTATTATACATTTATAGGGTATAAGGGTGTTATATTTGTTTTGGTATCAGAGTCTAGGTTTGTGGTTCTCGACCTAGGTGGGTTGATAGAGAGAGAAAATGGAGAATTTGAAAATAGTTTTTAATTGTAATACATGCATTGGCACTGGTAATTTCTGATCTCTGATATAGTATTTTCTGCTATGTTTGTAGATATAGGTAGTTATGGCGTCTCGGATGAATCAGGCTGCTGAGGGTAGTGCAGAGAGTATGGCTCTGGATGAGGGTAGAGATGGAGCTAGAGTTGTGTCTGCTGGTGAGGCATCTATTTCTGTGCCTGTGAGACTAGCAGCTGATGAGATTTTGCCTGGCTGGGTATGGCATATGGTAGAGTTGTTGAGGCAGGCTCCAATTCTGCAGCCGCCATAGCCACAGCCGCAGCCGCAACCGCAGTTGCCGGTGAGGCAGTATGATAAACTGAGAAAGTATGGAGCTGAAGACTTTGTTGGTACTACAAACCCTGCTGTAGCAAAGCAGTGGCTAGACAGGGTTTACAGGGTATTCATTCAGTTGCAGGCTAGTCCGGAAGAGAAGTTTGATTATGTCAGATCTCTTATGCAGAGGGATGTATATGATTGGTGGAAGACGGTTCCACATGCTTTGGATGATCCACCAGTCCTGACCTATGATGATTTTCTGCGGGAATTTGAGCAGAAGTATACTCTGAGAGAGTATAAAGATGCAAAGAAGATGAAGTTCCTGATTCTCAGACAGGATACCAGGACAGTGACCGAGTATGAAATCGAGTTTATCTGGTTGAGTCACTATGCTGGTGGGATCATTTATGACGAGTTTGATAGGTGCAGGAGGTTTGATGAGGGACTGAGACCCTCTATCATATGCATTATCATAGGTTTCCGGTATCAAGATTTTGTCCAGTTATTTGCAGCTGCCAGGAGTGTAGAGAGAGCACAGGGTCTTGCAGCAGCTAACAGGGTTGAGGAGACCAGAGCTAGGAGATTCCAGAGTGAGACAAGGTCTTCATCAGTGAAGAGAGGCTGAGGGGGATATTTTCAAAGGTTTAGTAGGAGTCAGTGGTAGTTTGGCAGGCCAGTACAGCAGTAGAGATAGAGATAGAGACCTGCAGTTCAGTGGCTAGTGCTCCGACCCTAGTGGCTCAGAGACCTGCTCCGCCTACTTGTGTTCATTGTGGTATAGCATACGGAGGTGTCTGCTGGTGGAAAGATGCTTCGGGAGTGTATTTTAGATGTGGGTCATCAGACTATTTTATCAGAGATTATCCTGAGCCACCAGAGGATAGACAGATAGATACTGCAGCTTCTCGACCCAGTGTCAGAGGGGGTCGTGGTGGCAGAGGTTTTGGTAGAGGTGGTCGATCTGGGTCTAGTCTGAGAGGAGGTTCTTCAGCTGGAGGTAGTAGACCAGATGAGACAGGACCATCACAGTGGGTTTATGTGATGCAGAGGTAGCCAAATGCTTCAGCTGCTATTGCTGGCACTTTTACATTATTTTGTACTTCAGTTCTTGCATTATTAGAACCTCGGTCTACTCATTCTTGCATTGGTACATCCATCCTGCCTATGAGTGATTTGCATTCTGAGTCCTTAGAATTTGATGTTTTGGTCACAAATCCTTTAGGGCATAGTGTTGTGGTGAGCAGGGTGCACCGAGATAGTTCAGTTGTTGTTTAGGATGAGGAGTTTCTTAGTGACCTGATTGAGATACCTTTTAGGGAGTATGATATGATTTTAGGCATGGATTGGTTATCCAAGCATAGGGCTATGGTAGACTGTCAGAAGAAATAAGTTACTTTGAGAACACGTGATGGTAGCGATGTGATGGTTTCTAGTGAGTAGAGATATCTTTCATCCATGTTTGTTTCAGCTGTTTCAGTTAGGAGGATGATTCGAGAGGGATGTGCTGCTTATCTTGCTCATGTTATAGATACTAGAGTAGTGGGGTCCCTGCTTGAAAGTATACCTACAGTTGCTGAGTTTCCAGATGTTTTCCCTGATGAGTTGCCAGGGGTACCTCCTGAGAGAGAAGTGGAGTTTGATATCAATTTGTTGCTTGGTACCACTCCTATCTCTATTGCCCCTTATCAGATGGCACTTGCTGAGTTGAGAGAATTGAAGGTGCAGTTGCATGAGTTATTAAAAAAAGGGTTTGTCCGCCCTAGTGTGTCCCCATGGGGAGCGCCTGTGTTGTTTGTGAAGAAGGATGGCACATTGAGATTGTGTATTAATTATAGGCAGTTGAATAAGGTGACCATCAAGAACAAGTATCCTTTGCCTTGGATAGATGATCTCTCTGATCAGTTGAAGGGAGCAGCAGTATTCTCTAAGATCGATCTGAGATCAGGGTACCATCAATTGAGAGTCAGAGATGTGGATGTACCCAAGACAACTTTTCGCATGAGGTATGGGCATTATGAGTTTCTGGTGATTCCCTTTGGATTGACGAATGCACCAGCAGCTTTTATGGATTTGATGAACAGGGTGTTCAGACCATATTTAGATCAGTTTGTGGTGGTCTTCATTCATGACATCTTGGTGTATTCGCGTAATGAGGAGGATCATGATAGGCATTTACGGATTGTATTGCAGACTTTGTAAGAGAAGCAGTTGTATGCTAAGCTATCTAAGTGTGAGTTCTGGCTCGATTGGGTAGCTTTTCTTGGTCATGTGGTTTTAGCAGAGGGTATTAGAGTTGATCCAAGTAAAGTTGAGGCTATCTTGAATTGGAGTCCACCGAAGACTGTGATAGAGGTTTGAAGTTTTATAGGATTGGTAGGCTATTATTGTCGGTTTGTGAAGGGTTTTTCTATAATAGCTACACCACTCACCAGATTACTTCGGAAAGGAGTTAGATTTGTGTGGATAGATCAGTGTCAGGCGAGTTTTGAGCAGCTGAGGGAGATGTTGACTCAGGCTCCTGTGCCTGTGGAAGGTAAACCATATGTGATATACAGTGATGCTTCACATAGTAGTTTAGGTTGTGTTCTGATTTAGGAGGGTAGAGTCATTGCTTATTGCTCTCGACAGTTGAAATCGCATGAGCTGAATTACTCGACGCATGATTTGTAATTAGCAGCAATATTTTTTGCGTTAAAGATTTGATAGCATTACTTGTATGGGGAAAAGTGTTTCATTTATATGAATCACAAGAGTTTGAAATACCTGGGTATTCAGAGAGAGTTGAATCTTCAACAAAGATGATGGTTAGAGTTGATTAAAGACTACAACTAATTGATTGATTATCATCCTGGCAAGGCAAATGTTGTTGCAGATGCCTTGAGTCGGAAGTCTTTGGCAGGTTTGACTGCTTATTCACTCTCGTTGCTTGTTAAGTTGAGAGTGTTGCATGCTAGATTTGAGTCTTCTGATGATGGTGCTTTGATGGCTTAGTTGTAGTTGAGCCAATCTTGTTGGATCTTATTAGGAAGGCTCAGTTGGTAGATGAGAGAATTCAGAAAATTATGTTGATTTGTCAGAAGGGGGAGAGTTGAGACTATGTGAGGGATGATGATAGTCTATGTTACAAAGATAGATTGTGTATTCCTAATGATGCAGAATTGAAAATGATGATATTAGAGGAAGCACATCAGTCACTTTTTTCTATGCACCCTGAGAGTACCAAGATGTATTAGGACTTGAAGCGACATTATTGGTGGTCAGGTATGAAGAGGGACATAGCATAGTTTGTATCCAGATGTCTCACTTGCCAGAAAGTGAAGGCTGAGCACCAAGTTCCTTCAAGGTTGCTCCACACTTTATCAATGCCAGAGTGAAAATGGGAGCAAGTGACAATGGATTTTGTAACTGGACTGCCTTTGACCCAGAAGAAGCATGATGCAATCTGGGTGATAGTTGATCGGATGATGAAGACATCTCGTTTTCTTCCAGGTAGGATGGATTATTCTCTTGCGAGGTTGGCTGAGCTGTATATCAATGAGATAGTCAGGTTGCATGGAGTCCCAGTTTCTTTAGTGTCGGATCGAGATTCTCGGTTTACTTTAAGGTTTTGAAAGAGTTTGCATGATGCTTTGGGTTCTCGATTGCATTTTAGTACTGCTTTCCATCCTCAGACAGATGGGCAGTCAGAGAAAGTGATACATATTCTGGAGGATATGTTGAGGAGCTGTATCATTGATTTTACCAAAAATTGGGACAGAATTTTGCCACTAATTGAGTTTGCTTATAATAACAGTCATCAGTCCAGTATTGGGATAGCTCCTTTTGAGGCATTATATGGAAGGAGATGCAGGACACCAAAATTTCTAATTTTTAAAAAATTTGATAAAATAAATTATAATTTAAAAGGATAAATTAAATTAATGGTTTTAAATGAAAAATGAAGTAATTTTAAATGAAAAAGAAAAATATATATGTGATATATATGCAAAATATGCATAACAAATAAAAGTCAACACTTTTTAAAAGAAAAGTCAAAGTCCAATGGCATTTTTATAAATAAATTTTAGAAATTTAAAATTAATAAAATAATTCAAAAATAAATTATTTTTGAATGGAAGAGAGAAATTAGAACTTTTAATTTATTAAATAAATAATTAAATAATTAATTATTAAATTATTTTAATATATATATATTTATGGTTTAAAAATAAAGATAAAAAGAAAAAGAAAATTAAAAAGTCTTCATCTTCTTCATCATCTAGGCCGAATTTCCATGGGAGCTAGACAAAGGAATTTGATTCTTCCATACTTCATAAATTGAAGAATTTAACAAGTTTAAAGTGGATTTTTAGTGATTTCCACCAAATTTGGTAAGTTCCAACTCTTTTCTTTGAATTCCATGAAAATTTGACTTATGTGAGTTTTGGAATTTTGAAGTAGTATGTTATAATTGTTGGAATTGGTGTGTATGATGTTATTTTGGATAGTTAACAATGATTTTAAGGTTAGATTGAAGAGATGATAGAGTTTGGATAACGAATGGTGAAGAGAGAGAATTTAAGGTTATGGATTTTTGGGATTTTGAAAACATGAGCTTTAATAGCGCAAATTGGTTCTAAATGTGTTGTTTTGATTCATAAACAAGTATTTTAAAGTCAAATATTGGATTTGGTTGTGTTTGGTTGGAGTTTGAGAATGGAAGTGGAGATTTAGGGTTTTGGAAAAGTGATTTTTCAAAGTGGTTGAATTGTGTGATTTTATTTTTTTAAGCATATTGTTTAGTGTTAAAAGTGATGAATATAAGCTTGAAATGAGTAATGTATTGTATTGGAATAGAAAACCTTTAATGGGGGAAGGTTATGCCATTTTTGATATGTTGTGTATAAGAGTGTATTTTTATAATGTAAATAATTTAAATGTATTAAAATATATTTTTAATAATATAAATAAACTTAAAACACTAATTTAATTATAGTAGAATGGAATTCTAATGTTAAAGTAAGGAAAGGCTAAATTTTTAAAAATTTGTAGGAGTGATATTTAATTATGGTTAAATATTGAAAATGCCATTAAATGTGATACTAAATGATTATTTGCTATCACACTTGGTTTAGGCATTGAGGGAGGTTGATTTGCTTCATCCAAGTGGTGAAGAGCAAGTTGGAAAGATAGGATTGGAGGTTATTTTAAGCTTGCTTTGGGTTGCTAAAGGACGTATGTACAAATTTTGAATATATTGTTTATATTTGCATGACATTTGGGCTTAACACATTTTGGTTGAAAAATGTGTTAAGCTACTTGGTACATTGATTGTGTATGAATAATGTGCTATGACATTTGTAATGTCATATATGTGTTAAATGCACTGTGAAAAGCTATTGATAATGGCTAAATTGTGTAAAATGTGAAATATGTATGTTATGTGGAAATACCCAAAGTAATTGGGTAATGTGTTGTGAGTGTAAAAATAAGATATGTGGTATACTGAAATGAATTGATATTGATAAAAATGAGAAAAGTGAGGAAAAAAAATTTGAAAATAAGGTAATGGGCCTAGATTGAATATGTAAAAATGAGAAAGAGATTAATAATGAGAAATATGAATAATATTGTGTTTCTAGTATGTTATTTAATTTTCATAGTTCTGTGTTTGGCGGCATGCCTATGATTGCCTACGGGCTAGACGCTGGGCGTCATTGTGAAAATGTTTTTGAGGTGAAAAGACTGGGTTTTAAGCCTCAAAAGTAAATATTTAAAGCTAGGATGAGTGAAAAGTCTGGGTCGTAAGCTCATGCCTAGTTGGAATATTCCATTGATATATTGCCTACGGGGCTAGACACATGATGTGATTATAGACTAAAAAAGTAATTCTGAAATTTGAATAGCATGTTAGTTATCTTTGGGCCCATGTTTGTGTTTGTTTATATGTGAATTGTGATTATAAAATATTTGAAAAATATAAGAAAATAGAATGATGTGACATATATGCATTGTGCATTGACATTGCATTGAGTTTTATTGTTATTATCAAAGTTTGTACCATTAGGCTTCGGCTTAGCGTGATTATTTTCATCGCGTAGGTGACAGGGTAGACTCAGCTGAGCCAGAGAGTTCTTCTAGACCAGGTCGGGCCTAGACTTGCAGTTGAGCTTGTTGAGTTGTTATCGAGATCAGAAATATTGTCAGCAGCATGTATATTTTTATGTTATTGTACATTTTGAGTGTTATGCATAATATATTATGTTTTGGATTTTATATATTGTATATTATAAAGAATGCTTAGGTCAATGTATTTGAAATGGGAGAGTAAATGTGTTTTAAATTATATATATCTATATATAAATGTATGAGAAACTTGGTGAAATTGAGGAGTATGGTTGAGATGGTGATTTGAAATTATTTGAGAGTGTATTCTTTTTGCAGATTGTGTTTTGCTGAATTTTTGGATGTCCAAATTATAGACAAAACTCTGACGAATTTTTTCCGAAGATTTTTATATATAATATTTATTTTGGGTTCCTATAACAAGTAAAACATATTTATATGCTATTTAATTTTATAAATTTAGAATTTGAAATTTTAAATTTGAAATATGAAAAATTTTTATTAAACCGGTCTGTGATATTTTTGTACCCTATATGTATATTTTACATATGCTGAAAATATATATTGTACGTATATAGGGTATAAGGGTGTTACACAGAAGCTTTGACATGCTCAGTAACATGGGCGTGTCACTGCACGTGTAAATACTCAAACAACACAGTAGCTATGACACGCTCAGTGACATGGGCGTGTCACTGCACTTGCCAATTTTATGCTGAAAATAGAACCATTGACACGCCCAAAGACATAGCCGTGCCACCGGGCGTGTCAGGCCAAAAACCTGAAATCGACACAAAAATGCCATAATCAAATATTATCTTTCATTAACCTTTCCAAATCCATACAAACTCAACCAATCCACCATAATACCACATGATACTTATGTAAACATCAAAATAACTCAAACACAATCAACAATACACAATCATAACCATATTTCACAACTCAAAACTTACACTATCCACAACTCTTATTCTCTTCACCAAACTTAACCTTTTCTTCAATCCAACTCCAAATTCATAATAACCTAGGCAAAAGAACTTCAAACATACCAAAATCAACCATAGGCCCATACCACACCAAACATCCAATTCACACATACAAACTTCCAAAGGAAACCAAAGAAACAAGTTGGAAACTTACCAAATATGAAGAAAATCCTTAAAACTTCAATTTGAACACTTGAAATCCTTCAATTTCTTGAGTTAGAAAGAAGCAAAATCTCTTTCCTTTTGATGGAGATGATGGCCGGCTCAATGGAGGAAGAAGAAGATGAAGAAATTAATCAACTCCACTTTTTACCAAATACACCCCTATAACCACACAATTTCCCTATTTTAATCTCCACCAAGCAATATATTATTATAATACTAATTAATCTCAAAAATCCTCTTCCACCATCCATTAATATTAATATCTCATTAAATAATTAAATATCATTTGACCATATTTAAATGTTGACTTGCATATATTGTATATATATCTTCATATGTACATCATATACACACTTCCCTTTTTCCTTTCTTCTTTCTTTTCACTTAATTATATATATATATATACACTTTTAAATCCTTTATTTACTTTTCAACAATTAATATTTATTTCAAAATTTTGGGATATTATTTGGGATATTACAATTCTCCCCCTTTACAAATAAATTTTGTCCTCGAAATTACCTACTCTCAAGTCTGGAACAACATAGGACACTGATCCCGCATCATCTGCTCACTCTTCCATGTTGCCTCTTCAGTAGCATGATTATTCCAAAGAACTTTCATAAGTGGCACTTTCTTATTTCTCAACTCCTTCACTTCATGTGCCAAAATAGCCACTGGTTCTTCCTCATAAGTCAGATCTGGACTCACCTCAATAGATTCCACTAACAAAACATGAGATAGGTCTAACCTGTACCTCCGAAGCATAGAGATATGGAAGACATTTAGAATTCGATCTAATTTAGGAGGTAAAGCTAATCTATAGGCCACTGGTCCAACTCTCTCCAATACCTCATAAGGTCTTATGAAACGAGGACTCAACTTCCCGTTGCGGCCAAATCTCAAAATTTTCTTCTAAGGAGACACTTTAAAAAATACTTTATCTCCAACACTGAACTGTATGTCTCTTCTCTTTAAATCTGAATATGATTTCTGTCAATCTAAAGCTTCTTTCAAATGATCTCAAATTAACTTCACTTTCTCTTCTATTTTCTTAATCAAATAGGGATTGACCAACCTACCTTCCCCAACCTCATCCCAACATAGAGGTGTCCTGCATCTTCTACTATACAATGCCTCATAAGGTGCCATACTAATACTAGACTGATGACTGTTGTTATAAGCAAACTCAATCAGTTGTAAAAATCTATCCCAACTCACAAAAAAATGAATGATACAACTTCTCAACATGTCCTCTAAAATCTGTATAACTCTCTCTGACTGCACATCTGTCTGAGGATGGAAAGCAGTGCTAAAATGCAACCTATAACCCAAAACATCATGCAAACTCTTCCAAAATCTCAAAGTAAATCGGTGATCTCGATCCGACACCAAAGAAATTAAGACTCCATGGAACCTCTCTATCTCATTGATATACAGTTCAGCCAACTTCTCAAGAGAATAATCCATCTGAATTGGAAGAAAATGAGCTGTCTTCGTCATTCGATCAACAATCTCCCAAATGACATCATGCTTCTTTTGAGTCAAAGGTAATCTAGTCACAAAATCCATCATCACTTGCTCCCATTTCCACTCTGGCACTGATAATGGCTGAAGTAATCTCAAAGAAACTTGGTGTTCAGCCTTCACTCTCTGATAAGTGAGACATCTGGATACAAACTCTACTATGTCCCTCTTCATACCTGACCACTAGTAATATTGTTTCAAATCCTGATACATCTTGGTACCCCAGGGTGCATAGCATAAGCTGACTGATGTGCTTCCTCCAAAATTACCTTTTTCAATCTTGCATCATCAGGAACACACAACCTATCTCTGTACCACAAACTGCCATCACTTCTCACATGAAAGTCTCGACTCTTCCCCTTTTGGCAATCCAATATAGCTTTCTGGATTTTCTCATCTGCCAACTGAGTCTCCCTAATATGATCCAATAACACCATCCTCAATTGCAACTGAGTCATCAATGCACCATCATCACAAGACCCAAATCTGGCATGCAATGCTCTCAACTCAACAAGCAACATAAGCAAATAAGCAGACAAACCTGCCAAAGACTTCTGACTCAAGGCATCAGCAACAACATTTGCCTTACAAGGATGATAATCAATTAAATATTCATAATCTTTAATCAACTCTAACCACCATTTCTGCCAAAGATTCAACTCTCTCTGAACACCCAGATATTTCAAACTCTTTTGATCCATATAAATGAAACACTTCTCCCCATACAAGTAATGTCGCCAAATCTTCAAAGCAAAAACTATAGCTGCTAACTCCAAATTATACGTCGGGTAATTTAGCTCATGCGTCTGCAACTATCGAGAGGCATAAGGAATGACTCTACCCTCCTGCATCAAAACACAACCTAAATAACTATGTGAAGCATCACTATAAATCATATAAGGTTTACCTTTCACAGACAGAGTAAGAATAGGAGCCTGAGTCAACATCTCCTTCAGCTGCTTAAAGCTCATCTGACACCGATCTGTCCATACGAATCTAACTCCCTTCCAAAGTAATATGGTGAGTGGAGTAGCTATCATAGAAAAACCTTTCACAAACCATCGATAATAGCCTGCCAAACCCAGAAAACTTATAACCTCTATCACAGTCTTCAGTGGACTCCAATTCAAAATAGCCTCAACTTTACTCGGATCAACTCTAATACCCTGTGCTGAAACCACATGACCAAGAAAAGTCACTTGATCAAGCCAAAACTTACATTTAGATAGCTTAACATACAACTGCTTCTCTTTCAGAGTCTACAATACAATCCATAAATGCTTGTCATGATCCTCCTCATTATGTGAATACACCAAAATATCATCAATGAAAACCACCACAAATTGATCTAGATAATGTCTGAATACCCTGTTCATCAAATCCATAAATGCTGCTGGTGCATTCGTCAACCCAAAAGGCATCGCCAAGAACTCATAATGCCCATACCTCGCACAAAAAGTTGTCTTAGGTACATCTTCATCTCTGACTCTCGACTGATGGTATCCTGATCTCAAATCAATCTTAGAAAATACTATTGCTCCTTTCAACTGATCAAAGAGATCATTTATCCTAGGTAATGGATACTTGTTCTTGATGGCCACTTTATTTAATTGTCGGCAATCAATGCACAATCTTAAGGTACCATCTTTCTTCTTCACAAATAAAATGGGCGCTCCCCACGAGACACACTAGGACGAACGAACCCTTTATCCAACAATTTCTGTAACTGCACCTTCAGCTCTCTCAACTCAGCAGGTGCCATACGATAAGGAGTAATAGAGATGGGAGTAGTACTAGGTAACAAATCGATACCAAACTCAACCTCTCTCTCAGGGGGTAATCCTGGCAACTCCTCAAGAAAAACATCTGAAAACTCAGCAACTGTGGATATACTGTCTAGCTGGGAACCCACTACTCTGGTATCTACAACATGAGTAAGATAAGCTTCACATCCTTTCTGAGTCATCCTCCTAGCTAAAATAGCTAAAACAAACATGGATGAAAGATGTCTCTGCTCACTAGATACCATCACATTCCTACCATCACAGGTTCTCAGGGTAACACACTTTTGCTGACAATCTACCATATCCCCATGCCTAGATAAGCAATCCATGCCTAAAATTAAATCATACTCCTTGAAAGGAATCTCAATCAAGTCACCAAGGAACTCCTCATCCTGAACCACAACCGGACTATTTCGGTGCACCTTGCTAACTACAATAATATGCCCTAAAGTATTTGTCCCCAAAACATCAAATCCTAAGGACTCTGAATGCAAATCAGTCACAGGCAAGATGGATGCACTAATGTATGAATGAGTCGATCCAGGGTCTATCAAAGCAAGAACTAAAGTGCCAAATAATGAAAAAGTACCAGCAATAATAGCTGAAGCATTTGGTTGCCTCTGCATCACATATACCCGATGAGACGATCCTATCTCTTCTGGTCTACTACCTGCGGTAGAACCTCCTCTCTGACCAGACCATGTTCGACCTCCTCTGCTAGAACCTCTGCCACCACGACCCTCTCTAACATTCATTAAGAAGCTGCAGTATCTGTATATCTATCCTCTGGTGGCTCAGGGCAATCTCTGATGAAATGATCTGGTGACCCACATCTATAACACACTGCTGGTCCACCTGTCTTCCAGCAAGCGCCCCTATGTGCCCTACCACAGGTATATGGAATTGACCTCTGAACTACTGGAGTCGGAGCACTAGCCACAGAAACTGTAGGTCTCGATCTCTGCCTCTACTGCTGTACTGATCTATCAGACTGCCTCTGGCTCCTACTGAACCTCAGAAAATATCCTCCTCAACCTCTCTTCACAGATAAAGATCTTGCCTCACTCTGAGGTCTCCTAGCTCTGATCTCCTCATCTCTAGCAGCTACTGCAAGACCCTGTGCTCTCTCAACACTCCTAGCAGCTGTAACCAATTAGGGAAAATTTTGATACCGGGAGCCTGCGATAATGCACATGACAGAGGGTCTCAACCCCTCCTCAAACCTCCTACACTGATTAATCTCATCAGAAATAATCTCGCCAGCATACTGACTCAACCAGATAAATTTTATCTCATACTTTGACACAGTCCTAGTATCTTGCCTCAAACTCAAGAACTCTATCTTCTTTTCATCTTTATACTCCCTCAGAGTATACTTCTGCTCGAACTCTCATAGAAAGTCATCATAGATCAAGATTGGTGGATCATCCAGGGCATGTGAAACCATCTTCCACCAATCATATGCATCCCTCTACAAAAGAGATCTAGCATAATCAAACTTTTCTTTTGGAGTAGCCTGCAGCTGGATGAACACTCTCTGGACTCTATCTAGCCACTGCTCAGCTACAGCAGGGTCTGTAGTACCAATAAAGTCCTCAGCTCCAAACTTCCTCAACTTATCATATTTCCTCGTCGATAATTACGGCTGCAGCTGCGGTGGCGATGGCTGCTGAACTGGAGCCTGCCTCAATAACTCCACCATATGCCGTACCTAGCCCCGCGGAATCTCATCAACTGCTGGTCTCTCTGGCATAGGAGTAGGTGCCTCTCTAGCTATCTCAACTCTAGCTCCATCTCTACCCTCAACAAGAGCCACACTCTCTGCACTACCCTCAGCAAACTGACGTGCTTGAGATGCCATAACTACTTGTATCTACAAACAAGGCAGAATTTGCCACATCATAGATCAGAAATTGCCAGTGCCAATGCATGTATCATATTTAAAAACCATATTTAAAAATTTTCATTTTCTTTCTCTTACAACCCACCTAGGTGTGAGCGGGGATTTTCGCCCCCACTCCTGGTGGAATGGTTCTTGCGACTTCGGCACTGTTTAGGCTCGGGGCCTTAGAGAACAAGGACCTAAGTCTAGAGAAAATGGAGTCGCCACCCAGACAGGCCGAAAAAAAGAAAGGGGTGGATGACTCGATTCCTAAGGAATCCCCAACCCCCTAATGGGTTCGGAAAGTTGGGTACGTGTGGGGAAGGTGAGAAATGGCCCAACACCCCCACAACGCCCGGTTCATTGGAACCGGCCTCCTTTACAGGTCTTAATATTATAAAATTCTTAAATATAACAATATTATCCATATTACACACAATATTTGAAATAAAGCATCGATATATTCAAAATCAAAACAATGTCCAAACAAAGCAAATAAATGGACACCCATCCGAAGATGGAAACATGCCCTTGCATAATCCATACCTAAATAGGACACCCACCGAAAGGTAGAAACAAGTCCTTTACATTGGTTATAAAATAGAAAGAAATTTAAATTACATGATATTTAACTAATGAGGTACCCACCAAGTGGAAACATACCTCTTACAACATTTGGAAATCTAAATAAATTGATAAAAGTAAATAACCATTCATCATAAATAAATCATTTATCAAAGGTATTAAACATCAATAGAAAGTAAACATCCATCCATGATAAATTAAATAAACCAAGCATTGAACTTAAATAAATTAAAGCATATAAAATAAATCAAAGCATAATCAAATATAAAATTGAATAAGGCAAATAAAGATTCAAATTAGAGCTACTGTTTCTATTTTTAAGTTTTAATGTGTTTAGGGTTTTGGAATTTATGGGTTTAAGATTTTTAATTCTTAGCTACTGTAAACTTTAAGGAATTGACATGAATTAAAGTTTTATAATTAAGCGATTGATAAAGTTCTTTAATTAACCGAATTAGGGTTTGAGATGTATAATCATGAAATTAGGTTTTGGACACTTTAAAACATTTAGATTTATGATTTACGGTCACTGGCTTACTGTGTTTGAATATGTTTATAGTGTTTTAAGGTTTTAAGGATTAGGGTTTAGAAAACTTTAAGGTTTAGGTTTTAAGGGAGTTAGGGTTCACTGTTGAGTTTTGGAGTTGAATTAGGGTTTTAGAATTTTTGAATTAGAAGAAACAATAGGATGATTTTAAGCTACTGTGAAGAAATTAGACAATTGATGCATACCTCCGTTTGTAGGTTCCACCAAAAATTTCTTCTTGGATGAACAAAAACAAAGACAAGCTTTGCTACCTTTGATGGATTGAATTGTTGTTTGCTCTCTCAAAAAAAAATTAGATTGATTCAAAGCCTTTCCTACTCAGTTTCGGTCTCAATTTTTCTCCAAATCCGATCCAATTTTCTTCTTTTTTTTCCTCCCTTTTGTGTTGTTTTAGTCCTTATTTATAGAAGATTTCTATGGTTAAATCTAGTTATTCACGGAATAGAACATTCATTAAGAAAAGGAAACCAAAACCTAATTGTATTAGGTTTCGAAAAATTTGCGTCGAAAAAATTTCGCTGGCAAAAAAAAACTGATGCGGAAAAACTGCACTGGCAAAAAAAAACTGCTGCGGAAAAATTGCGCTGGCGAAAAAGCTGCAGCAACAGCGGGGGCGAATTGGCCTGCGGGCCATTTCACCCGCAGGAAATTCCTGCAGGCGAAATGGCCCTGCCCAAGGCCATTTCGCAGCAAGCCGACCCCCTTTTTTTATTTTATTTTATTATTTTTTGTTTATTATTATTATTTTTTATTTTTTATTAATAAAAATTAGATACTAAACCAAATATTATTTAATTAAGATAACAAAAATTATTTTGGACTAATTAAAATATATTGGACAACACAAAAATTATTTTGGACTAATTAAAATATATTGGACCGGACTGGGTAAAAAATTAAGGGTCTACACTAGGTTGAGAACCTCAAACCTAGGCTCTGATATCAAAACATATATAACACCTTTATACCCAATATACATATACTATATATACCCTCTACATGTAATATACATATAGAGGATACAAGAATGTTACAGCCTTTTTAAACAACCAAATCATCATTTATAAAATTTGTATAATCATAAAATATTCAATTGATATCATATAAATAGTAAATGAAATAATACTTGTTAAAACACATATACATACTTCATTACCAAAGGTTTATCCAAAACATTTTTGATAGATTACGGAATATACATAATTACATGAAATCAATATGTACAAAAATATAAAATATGTACATGCTGGCAGTTTGTCTCTGATCTTGATGTCCACAATCAACGCTACACTCAAAGTCTCAAGCCTAGACTCGACTTGGTCTAGCTGAATTCTCCGGTTCAACCGGATCTACCTTGTCACTTGCGTGAAGAATCACAATTGTGCTAAGTTAGAAGCTTAGTGATACAAACTTTGATAACAATATAGTTCAAATGTAATGCTAAATTTTCAAGAACTAGAAACAATACATAAGGATATCATATTTCATAACATTATATTTCTCAATTGTTCCACCATTCATAATTCACATTAAAGAAAAGACAAGCATGGGCCCAAAAGGATCTAATATGCTATTCAAATTCCAGAGTTACTGCTTTGGTCCAATATAACAACATTTGTCTAGCCTGAAGGCGAATCATAATCACGATAAGGATTACCTCATATGCAACATCCCAACTAGACTTCAAGGACTAGGCCCAACCCACCTTCAAGGGTCTGCTACATCATGTAACACCCAACTAGGCTTCAAGGACCAAACCTAACCCAGCTTCAAGGGATTGTTACTTTTTAGGCATGCCACCAAATACAAAACTCTGAAAATTGAATAACATACTAGGCACACAATTCTTTCATAATTTCATTATCAAATCCTTTCTCATTTTCTCATAATCAATCTAAGCACAATGCCTCAAATATCTCATATATATCAATCTAGCCATCATCAATGGCTTTACATACCATCATTAGTGTATACATAACAAATTGCATTATCCAAACATTTTGAATCATCATTATTTATTTCACATAGTTCACAATGTACAAGTCATAGCATTTTATTCATGCATCAACAATGTAGTAAGAAACTTAACCATTTGTCCCAACCAAATGTGTTAAGTCCCAATTCCTTGTATATATAACAATTATTCAAAGTTTGTACTTACCTCTAAAGCAACAAACACAACTTTCAAACTCCTCTTCCAAGATATCCCTCAACACTTGGATTAGGGTAGCTCAACTCCCTTCAAAGCCTAAACCAAATGTGATTATACATAATCACTAAATGATCCATAAAGAAAAAAAAATAAGGAAAAGACCCATCTAGGGCAAACTCTACACATGACATGCTCAACAACACAAGCATGTCCATGACCTTGCCCTAAACCCACAACACAGAAGCTTTGACATGCTCAGTAATATGGGCGTGTCACTGCACGTGTAAATACTCCAATAACACAGTAGCTATGACACGCTCAGTGACATGGGCGTGTCACTACACATGTTAATTTTGCACTAAAAATAGAACCATCGACACGAACAAAGAAATGGCTGTGCCACCGGGAGTGTCAGGCCAAAAACCTGAAATTGACACAAAAATGCCATAATCAACTATCATCTTTCATTAACCTTTCCAACTCTATACAAACTCAACCAATCCACCATAATACCACATGATACTTATGTAAACATCAAAATAACTCAAACACAATCAACAATACACAATTATAACCATATTTCACAACTCAAAACTTACACAATCCACAACTCTTATTCTCTTCACCAAACTTAACCTTTTTCTTCAATCCAACTCCAAATTCATAGTAACCTAGACATAAGAACGTCAAACATACCAAAATCAACCATAGACCCATGCCACACCAAACATCCAATTCACACATACAAATTTCCAAAGGAAACCAAAGAAACAAGTTAGAAACTTACCAAATATGAAGAAAATCCTTAAAACACCAACTTGAATACTTGAAATCTTTCAATTTCTTGAGTTAGCAAGAAGCAAAATCTCTTTCCCTTTGATGGAGATGATGGCCGGCTCAATGAAGGAAGAAGAAGATGAAGAAATTAGTCAACTCCTCTTTTTACCTACTAAACCCCTATAACCACACAATTTTCCTCTTTTAATCTCCACCAAGCAATATATTATTATAATACTAATTAATCTCAAAAATCCTCTTCCACTATCCATTAATATTAATATCTTATTAAATAATTAAATATCATTTGACCATATTTAAATGTTGACTTGCATATATTGCATATATTATATACATCATATACACACTTCCCTTTTTCCTTTCTTCTTTCTTTTCACTTAATTATATATATACACTTTTAAATCCTTTATTTACTTTTCAGCAATTAATATTTATTTCAAAATTTTGGAATATTATTTGGGATATTACACAATATGTTTTGGGAGTGTGAACTTTTAGTGCAAGTTGTGTATATTTAAATTTTGGAATTACCCAAATTACAAATAAAACTCTGGCAAATTTTTCCTGAAACATTTCTCTAAAATATGTGTTTTTAGTAATTTAAACTATTAATGAATATTTATATATAATTATTGAAGTACATTTTATGGTAAAAAATAATTTTCTTAAAATTATAGAAGTTTTGTAATGATGAAAACTATGACATTCTTATATTCTATATGTGTATTATATATATATATCGGGTGTATGTATTATACATATGTAGGATATAAGGGTGTTATAGCCGAATCTACTATGTGTATCTGATCTGGGTGATAGAAAAGTCAAACACGTTAAGCAATTGCTTAGTGATATTTTTATATTCATAATTTGCCAAATTTATAACCTAAGAAAATAATTGAAATAATAGATAAAAATAAATCATAACTCTAAAAAGAAGTAAACCAATAAAATTCAAATTACTTTTCTTAATAACAATAAGTTCCAAATTTTGGCTTAATTTAAAAGGAAATAATCACTTTTGTAGTAAATGGCTAAAACATTAATATTTAAGATAAAAATTCCATTTCATATTCACTTTTCCATACAATTCTTATAAATACTTATGTTACACATTATTCATTTTCAATAAATTTCATTTGTTTTTACCGTCATATATTGATTTTAAAATTCTAGAATTGAATAATGAGTTTACTATTGACAAATAAATGCCCACTTTTAGAGATTAGATATGACCAGAGGTCCACTGGTGGCATGAATGCCCAATGACACTAATGGCATAAAAGTGTCTACTGATAGTATAAAGTGCCCACTAATACTGTAGATTCCACCCTCTAGCTAGTCATTATATGTGATACTAGGTTTTTCACCAATAAATTTGGCCATTCTAATTATTTTTTTTCATTCCAATCAATTTTTTATTATGACAATATTGCTAAAAATGTTACTTTAAAGTAAACCCTTCTTTGTTTTCCTTGTAATCAATTTTACACGTAGAATATTATTTTTTGCTAAAACATTTCTTTAAAGTAACCATTTCTTTCTTTATCATTCAATTGTTTTACAAATTTTGACAACACACTTGATGTAATTATTCTTTAATTTAATATGAACATATTTCTTTTTAAACATAATCATCAAATAAGCCACAAACAGTCACTTTTCTTCCAACCCCTAAAATTTTCCCAAAATCCTAAATCAAAACTTTGGTGGTTTAAAAATTGTTTTAAGTTTAGTTTTAAGTTAAAATTTACACAAAAACACTTAATCTCAACTACAAATTAATCCATATTCAATTTCTTCCTCATTTAGTTCCATATTCAATTCTTTCTCAAGTGATTCAAATAATCAAATCTATCACAATTAATTCAAATATTATAGTTTATCTAACTTCTATAAGCATAAAAAATCAAATAAAATCCAAACAATAGCAAATTACCAAATAAACAAGTACTAACCTCTTTCAAAGTGGCTCTTTATATCTCTTTCTTTAATTTCCTTTGATTATATTGTGCTACTTTAAGAAAATCACTCATAAACTAATTATTTCCCTTAAAAATCTTAAATTATTACTAAAGTTTCTTTTGTTTTTAAGGTAAAGACATGGAAGAAGAAGAAAGAATGAAGATATAGTGGTAATTAGGAGATGAGTACGGGTTTGGTGAAGAAAGAAGAAGAAAAAGAATAGTCAACACTTCTTTTATAATATCTTGGGGTTTATTCTCATGTGATGCACATATCATAACTTTGGTATACCTACTTTCTTTATTTATCCCTTAATCTAATTTTTAATTTTAAAAAATTATAAAAATATTTGCTTTGATTATTTCAAAGCCTTATTAATCATATTTCATATCTCAATTACAATTGAGTTTAATTCTAGGGCCACAAGGGTATTTTTATAATTTCCATCGTATAAAAATTGTTTTTCAAAAGTACTAATTAAATCCATATCTGGATTTAATTTTTAACTTTGCATGGCTTATCTAATCTGATTTTTCAATCAATTATAAATGCGCAGGCCACTCTCAACATCACACACAATTTAATATTTATATAATTCAGAAAATCATTACTCAAAATTTCATACATTACAACTTTCCCTCCAGGGAGCCAAGCCACAATAATGCTTTATACATCATAGTGTTAGCTCGGGCAAAGACAATCCCTATGGTGTTGGTAGATAATGGTTCATCCCTAATGTTTGCCCATTGAGGGTGGCTAGCTTCTTGTGGATAGAATCTTAAAAGTTATTGCCTTATGATCATATGGTGAGGGCCTATGACAATACGCTCAAACATGCCAACATGATCATGACTAAAAACATGTAATTAATTAAAATTTTAGCAGCAATAAATTCAATTAAACACATGTAATTGAAAAAAATGACAGAACATAAGCTAATTGCTTCAATACCAATGTTGGAACATATTCATATACAAAATAAATGGGTATATATTAACTCAAAGCAAGTTTAGAAAGACTATAGCCATTTCTTGTGCAACCAATCGAGAAGAGCAATCACCAAAATGGAAAACCTCTTATTTTCCACAGTCTAGAAACTCAAACCCTCTCACAGCTTACACTCAAACTCACATAGAGATTAAGTTCTTTGAAAGAGCATAAAAGAGAATAGTTGGGCAGAGCGAGTAGAAAACTTTCGTATATCGATATGACTTTTTAGCTAGCTAAAAAATATACTTAATTATCCTAAGATAATAATAATAATTAATTAATAAAAATCAAATTCAAATAGGAAATCTAAATCCTATTTAACTTCTCCCAAATCCTATCTAAATATTAAATAATAATACATAAAATATATTATAAATAATTGTGAGCGGGGATTTTCGCCCCCACTCCCGGTGGAATGGTTCTTACGACTTTGGCACTGTTTAGGCTCAGGGCCTTAGAGAACACGGACCTAAGTCAGGAGAAAATGGAGTCGCCACTCGGATGGGCCAGGAAAAAGAAAAGGGTGGATGACTCGATTCCTAAGAAATCCCCAACCCCCTAATGGGTTCGGAAAGTTGGGTACGTGTGAGGAAGGTGAGAAATGGCCCAGCACCCCCACAATGCCCAGTTCATTGGAACCGGCCTCCTTTACAGTTCTTAATATTATAAAATTCTTAAATATAACAACATTATCCATATTACACAATAATAAAAATAAAGCATCGATATATTAAAAATCAAAACAATGTCCAAGCAAAACAAATAAATGGACACCCATCCAAGGATGGAAATATGCCCTTACATAATCCATGCCTAAATAGGACACCCACCGAAAGGTAGAAACATGTGCTTTACATTGGTTATTAATAAAAAATAAAGAATAATAATAAACAAAATAAATAAAAATAAAAATCGGTGACGGAAATGTCGGCGATTAAAAAATTCATCGCAGAAGAACACGGAGAACACGGACCTAAGTCCAGAGAAAATGGAGTCGCCACCTGGACGGGCCGGGAAAAAGAAAGAGGTGGATGACTCGATTCCTAAGGAATCTCCAACCCCCTAATGGGTTTGAAAAGTTGGATACGTGTGGGGAAGGTGAGAAATGGCCCAGCACCCCCACAACGCCCAGTTCATTGGAACCGGCCTCCTTTGCAGGTCTTAAAATTATAAAATTCTTAAATTTAACAACATTATCCATATTACACAATAATTAAAATAAATCATCGATATATTAAAAATCAAAATAATGTCCAAGCAAAACAAATAAATGGACACCCATCCGAGGATGGAAACATGCCCTTACATAATCCATGCCTAAATAGGACACCCACTAAAAGGTAGAAACATGTGCTTTACATTGGTTATAAAATAGAAAAGAAATTTAAATTACATGATATTTAACTAATGAGGTACCCACCAAGTGGAAACATACCTCTTACAACATTTGGAAATCTAAATAAATCGATAAAAGTAAATAACCATTCACCATAAATAAATCATTCATCAAAGATATTAAACATCAATAGAATGTAAACATCCATCCATGATAAACTAAATAAATCAAGTATTGAACTTAAAAAAATCAACAAAGCATTGAAAATAAATTAAAGTATATAATAGACTACATAATCAAATGTAAAATTGAATGAAGCAAATAAAGATTTAAATAAGGGCTACTGTTTCTATTTAAGATTCTTTATTTAATGTGTTTAGGGTTTTGGAATTTATGGGTTTGAGTTACTATGAGTTTTAAAGGAATTGAAATGGATTAAAGTTTTCTAATTTAAGAGGTTGATAAAATTCTTTGATTAACCAAATTAGTGTTTGAGGAGTGAAATCATGAAATTAGGGTTTGAACACTTTCACATATTGGATTTATGATTATTAGCTACTGAATTATGGTTTTTAGGTTTACTGTGTTTGAATTTTAATATTTATGTTTATAAGGTTTTAAGGTTTAAAGGATTAAGGTTTAGAAAAATTAGGGTTTAAGGTTTTAAGGGAGTTAGGGTTTACTGTTTGTATTTTGAATAATCATAATAATGGAAGTAAAACGTAAAGATTTATAATGCATAAATAAATAATGACTCGAACCCATACGGCGGTCCAGCTAGCCGGTTAGCGGGAGGGGGTCAATGTTGCTCTCGAATTAAGTACTACTACAAGCATCACTCGCAAGTATACGAGGTAGCTGTAGCAAAGGTGATCGCCCCAAGGTCGTTTCCCCAAGAAGGTGTAGTTCGTAATAGCGTGATTGACAAGTTATTTAAATGCGAAAGTTTGTTGTGTTGGAATGGTGCGAGAATAATTTAAACCTAAAATTAACGTGCGTAGGGATTGATGTGTGAAGGTTGTACAAAATCAAATAGATTCTTGGGAAAGTGCCTAGGGTTATAGGTCCATTCAATCAAAGCTCAATTCTCAATTGTCCATTAACATAACCTTGTAAATTAATTTGTTCCTTAAGTTTAATTAGTCAATTACCAATTCATTAGTTCTCACATTCATGAAATAGCAATAACCAATTATTTTACATTTGCAAATTAATGAAACCTTAGAACTTATATTTCTAATTCATTCATAGGGTTGTCGATTATATAGTTCCGATATCGGATTTCACCTCTCTGTCCGTCATCCAATATTCAAAGATTATTAGGTAGCTACTATATCAACCTAGCATTTAATACAATACAATCAACCAATCAACAAGGAACATCAATGGAAATATCGAATCAAGACATTCAACCAAATATACTACAAACCCTAGGCATGGGTATTTAGCTCAACATCATCAATTTATAACATTCATTCAACTCAATATAACACAAATACAAATTGTTCATTGCAATATCAATCTCTTAATACAACAACAACAATAGAAATGAATTAAAAGAGAGAATAGAAAAACCCCTTGTGAAGATGCCAAGAGTAGGATTACAAGTCTTCCTTCTTGCTCCACTTGATGTATGATGAAGAACTCAAGCCCTCTTCAATGGTTGATTCCCCTTTGCAATATGGAATGGAGCTTTCTCAAGTCACCAAACCTTTGGATGGAGCTTTCTCAAGTCACCAACTCTTAAATTGATTGTGCCTTTGGAACATGGAATGGAGCTTTCTCAAGTAACCAAACCTTTCAATGAAGCTTCTTCAACCTTCAAGAGCTTGTTAACCCAATTTATCCCAAAGAACCTCAAAGATCTTATCAATGAAAGATGGAGAAGGTGGAGAGGATGGAAATGGAGATGAAGATGAAGGGCTAAGGGAGAGTGTCACTCTCTCCCTCTCCCAAACATGTAGCAGAAAATTGGCTCCCAAGAACCAAGAACTCCCCCCAATTTCCCTCTTCTTCTCTTTTTAATTCATTCAAAAACACAACCCATGCCTTCCAACTCACACCACTTCACCTTCTTCCCCACTTTTTCTTTGTTTAGTATTTCTTTTGGCAAACACATGGCTTTGTTCCCCACTTTGTCCCCCACTTCGTGCAAAAGAAATCAATTGTTTTAGGTGTGACACAGCCAAGCCAAGAGTAGCTTGGCCGTGTCTTTCATTTTCCCTTGGGACACGGCCAAGGTTGTTGGCTGTGTCCTTCACTGCCCTCTTTCTTTCTTTCTTTTCTTTTGGTCTCAAGGGGTGACACAGCCAAGCTAGTGGCCGTGTCATGTGACACGGCCACAAGCTTGGCCGTGTCATGTGGGTGTGTCCATTTCTATTTCTTTTCTTTCCTTCTGTGCTTGCTCCAAGTGTCTTTGGCATGAAATGGGATACGGCCAAGCTTGCTGGCCGTGTCATGTGACACGGCCAGTGGCTTAGTCGTGTCATTGAGTGTGTCTCTTCCTGCTTCTTCATTTTTACTCTTTCTTTGTTTTGGTCTTTGTTTTGCTCCTTGAATGAGACATGGCCAGTGGCTTGGCCGTGTCTCTTGGTCGTGTCAAGCTCTGCCATCACCATTCTTTGAGGAACACAGCCAAGCTTGATTTGGCTTGGCCATGTCTTGCTTGGTTCATGCTTTTCCTGCACTGTTTGATCTTCCAAGGGTGTTTTTGCACTTAAACCTAAAACAAACACTTTAAACAAACTTAAAAAAAATCAATCAAAACATTAACTAAAAACATATAAAAATCACACTAAAAACTAGTACAAAAATGATCTAAACAGTCAAGGGGGGCAAAGACACCCGAAAGATTTTGAAAATTGGCTTCTAGAATTATAGGTTTCGGTGTTGAAAATTAAGATTTTAGGGTTTAAGATTTAAAAAAATAGGGTTTTGAAATTGGAAGAAACTAGTATTATTTTTAAAAGAATAATGCTTACTGTGTGATTTTGGAAAGAAGGATTAATTAGGGTTAAAGCTTTTGATTCTTAAAAATAAGGCTACTGACTTTTTAGAATAGAGATTAGGGTTTTGGGAATTAAGTTTTTGAAGTTTTGGGAGACAAAAGAAACAATTTTAGGTTTTTATGGTTTTTGAAAACAAAAGAAACAAATTAGGGTGTTTGGAGACAGAAGAAATAAATTAGGGTTCTTAGGTTTAGAAGAAACGTTTTAGGGATTTAAGGTTTAGAAGAAACAGAAGAATAATTTTTAGGATTTTTGGAAATAGAAGAAACGATTTATTAAAGCTACTGTGAGAAAATAACGAAATTAGAGATTCAAACTTTCGTTCGTTGGTTCCACCAAAAATTGCTTCTTGGATGAACAAGAATAAAGACAAGCTTTGCTGCCTTTGATGGATTAAATTGCTTGTTTGCTCTCTCAAAAAATTCGATCGATTTCACTGCCAGAAGGAATTCTTAAAATCTGATTTATTTTTCAAAGTTTTCCTCCTCAATTTCAGTCTCAAATTTTCCTCCCCCTTTTTGTGTTCTTTTAGTCCTTATTTATAGAAGATTTTTATGATTAATTTTAGTTATTCATGGAATCTAACATTAATTAAGAAAAGGAAACTGAAACCTAATTGCATTTGGTTTCGAAAAAATTTGTGTCGGAAAAATTTTGCTGGCGAAAAAAACTGCTGCGAAAATATTACGCTGGCGAAAAAGCTATCGCAGCTGGCTGCGGGTTGCGGGGAAGAATTGGCTTACGGGCCATTTCACCTGTAGAAAATTCCTGCGAGCGAAATGGCTCGTAAGCCATTTCGCCCGCAGAAATAATCTGCTTGGGCCATTTCGCCGCAACTCTTCTGCGACGAATTTTTTAATCGTCGATTTTTCCGTCGCCGATTTTTATTTTTATTTATTTTGTTTATTATTATTCTTTATTTTTTATTAATAAAAATTAGATACTAAAGCAAATATTATTTAATTAAGATAACAAAAAATTATTTTGGACTAATTAAAATATATTGGACAACACAAAAATTATTTTGGACTAATTAAAATATATTGGACAACACAAAAATTATTTTGGACTAATTAAAATATATTGGACCGGACTAGGTAAAAAATTAAGGGTCTACAGTTTGTCCCTTGCTTGAATGATCTGAGACTTTAGTGAAAGAAAGTGAAAAGCAATAAGACTTAATTTTTGAGATGGTTGAGGTTTTGGGTTCTGGACCCGGTTCGAGTTCTGGACTCAAGGATAATTTTAGGTTCTGGACCTGAGTTAAGTTCTGGACTTAGAAAAGATTCTAGGTTCTGGACCTAAGGATAATTTGGGTTCTGGACTCGAGCTAAGTTCTAGACTTAGAAGAGATTCTAGGTTCTAGACCTAAGGAAAATTTGGGTTCTGGACCCGAGCTAAGTTCTGGACTTAAAAGAGATTCTAGGTTCTGGACCTAAGGGTAATTTGGGTTCTGGACCCGATATTGAATTTAATTTAGGTGCTTGGACCCGAGACTGAGTTTGACTGATCTTTTATCATTTGAGAAGTTTGACTGCTCTGGTTATTCTATGCATTGTGGTTTTTCACCCTCATTTGAGAAGTCTGACTGCTCTGGTTATTCTATGCATTGTGGCTCTAGTCCATGGCAGTCCGGCAAGCTCTAAAAGCAAATAATCACAGTCTAGACTTGACTAGGTCTAGTGGTGCTCTCCGGATTAACCCTGTCATCTACGTGAAAGAATTCAACCATGCTAAGCATATCACCTAGTAGTACATACTATAGTAAAATTAAGAAATGATGTTAACATATATAATGCCATATTTGCATCATGTTATAAATGTCAAACATTGTATATACATATTAAACATCCGCATACATTGGGTCCAACCTCCTTATATAATTATCTAGTCTTAGACTCGTTGCCTTAATCTATCACATAGTGTATATCTCTGATACTATTGGTGTCTCACTCGGGCGTAGGCACATCTCTGTGACACCTAGTATCTCATCTCGTTTGGCGTATGGCATGCCAACATCCAAGCACAATCTTCTGCCAACTAGATAATGTATAAGGTACATACAATACATATTCATTTTTCAATATGTTTTCACATCCCGACTCATATCATGGTTTTTACAAACCATTATCATATATATAATATAAATGTGGCTTACTTCCACATGTTAGTGCACCACTTGCACTTTTACATTTTTCACAAACATTTCATTTATCCATTCTTAAATGGCTTATCATGCCATAATCAATGCAAACTAAACATTGTTACTTCAAATAATGCCATACACACACATTCACATTATACAAGTAACATATCACATTCAAATAATAAAATGTATTATGTTTAAAATCAATGATGTCAACCACACTCAATGTCAAAGCATGTACTAACCTTTATACAAGGGAACTTCCAAGCTATAAAGTATCAACTCTCACAACTTTTCCAAGAGTCTCTTCTCTTACTAAGTTATTGGAACAACAACTTACTCAACATCTAACCAAAATGTGAATAATAAACATACATTAGCATCGCATTCTAAGATGTTTCAACTACCAAACATCAGTTAAAACTTGATTCTTCAATTTCCCTTTTCTTAGCCATAAAGGCCTTTAACTTTACAAAACCATTCTCACTAATTCCAAATAGAGTTGTAAGCTCAAAAACATCTTTAACATTATCTTTTAACACTTTTAAAGCATTAAAATACAATGCACAACATTTCCCCCAAAATTCTAAAATTTAGCCCTAAGCCACTCCAACCTTAGAAATTCTCTCTAACCAAATCCAAATATTAATTTAAGTTCATTACGATCATTAAAATCATTAAAATACATGATTTAAATGATGAAACCAAATGAACAAACAATATTGAACAAAACCCTTTTCTAAAACCCTAAACTATATAACCAACTCAAACTCCAACAAAATTTAGTCTAATCATCCAACCAACCATAAAATCCTTGTCCACTCATCAAAATAACATGCATTAAAAGCATTTGAACCATTTACAAATAGGCCATAGAAAACCCAAATCATACATAAGCTTAAAACTTCATAAAACTCAAAAATTAAGTAAGAAAGCTTACCAACTAGTTGGAAAGACACCCAAACCCACTTCAATATACTAAAATCCTTCAAAAATTTGGTGTTCGGAAGAGCAAAAATCTTTCTTTGTCTTCAATGGTAATTTCGGCCTAAGGGAGAGAGAGAGGAAGAAGAAGATGCAAAATTATGTTTTTAATTTTTGTTCTTTTTTAAATACTATTCATATATATTATTTTAATTAATTTTTTATTTAAATAAATTTTAAATTCCAAAATTCCATCATCCATCCATGTTTATTTTATTTTAAAATTATTTAATTAATTTAATTTTTATAAAATATATTTACCATTTTGTCCTTTGACTTTACTATTCACTTTAACTTTTATATGTTATATATTTAACATATACATATCATATTTCTCTCTTCCAACCCTCCATTTACCTCTTAAATTATTTATTTTAATTTAATTAAGTTATACTTTATATTATTTTAACAAATGCACTGATATTACAATTATTGAACGTAAACCAACTAATGTTTTAGGTTTGAAAAGATTCAAATTAATTTAGATGGCAAACCAATTCAAATTTAGGTTTAGAAAAATGATTTAATGATAAACCTATTCAATTTTAGGTTTAGAAAAAATAAATTGGCAAAAATTTAAAAGGAAAAGTTTGAGATTTTACATTCCTTAAGCATGATCTTCGCAGTGGTGGAGCCTCCAAATCTTTCTTGCTAGATCATAATTCTACCTTTGGAATAAAATTGAGTGAAAAATGTCACTCAAAATTTTAAAGAGATCTTAAAAAAAATGAAAATTGAGCAATATAGTGTTTTCTAACTACTTTCAATGAGATGCAGCGAAAAGTGATGAGTAAAATGATGAAAAAGGATACTATTTATGGGCACAAGAATCGAGAAAGAGGTCACCACAGTATCAGAGAGTGGTTTTCGGGGACTGAACGAATCGCCAAAAGTTGATGACCAAAGTGGTTATTGATACTAAGATCAGTTACTAGACTGATGATCGATCGAACCATCGATAATCCATTAGTAGACCGATGATTGGATGGCTAGTGGTTACCGATACTGAGATTGGTAACTTTGTGATCAGATTGGTGACTGCACTAGATCACTGATCCCGTCTTGACGTGCATGAAACTTTCAAAGCTTGTTTTGGGGTCGTCTAATGTTCGATCGATACAATTCTCAAGGTGTTAGTGATATGGTGGATTAAATTTCAAATTAGGGTATAGAAAATAAGAGTTCACAACTACCCATATCACTTTAGGCAATGTGAAGTCGGACAAGGTGATGGTTGTGAATCAGCTCAACCAGGAAGCAAAAGTTTGAAACAAAGCAAAATCACAAATATTCTAACATTAGGAAATTGTTGAAAATGAAAATGACAAACTCTTGACTTGTCTATGACCTCGTTCTGCTATTCGGCTTCTATAAATTCTGTAATTTTGCATGTCATTTTGGAAAAAACTATCAAGTGATGGTAAATCATGGAAATACACATCGATATGATCATGCCCACTATAAGAATGTCAATTTATCAATAGAAATTTACCGAGAAAAAATATTTTATTGGTATTTACCGACTGAGTACTAAAAGAATAAATAGAAATAATAAATTACAAAATATACCAACATATTGCTAACACATTACTAATATAATAATAAATTCCAACAAATTACTAATATACCAACAAATTACTAAGAGATTATTTTACCGAGAGAAAATTTATTGGTAAATATTGGCATTAACGATAGGCACTATTAGTTATCGAGTAAAATTAGTGACAACAAAAATCATAGTCAACAATTTATGGTGCAAAGCTGTGGTATGAAGCATTATATCTCGGTAATTTACCGATAGAAAAATACTGTCTCTCAGAATTACCAAGAGACGAGATAATTCTCTCGATATTACTAAGAGAAAAAAAAACTCTCGGTAAATTTAATTTATAGTAACTTTTTATATTTTTAGTTAACTTGCAATCATATGGTTATCCTTTTTTTTATTTTACAAAGCCAATATGGAATTTGAAATTTATTAATTTAAATATTTGGATTTTTTTATTTTTTCTTTAAAAATTTTTTCCAAGATAAATCTTTTATTCTTTTGGTAAATATTTTTTTCTCTCGGTATTACCCAGAAAAAGAATAAATCTCTCGGTGTATTTATTAATCTTTAAAAGAGAAAATAAGTGAGAAATCATGTATCACATATGGAAGCAATGGTTAGGTGATAAAGTTTTACTCGTGAAGGAATTACTTAGACACAATACTTAGTTGCTACAATATAAATTTATTATCTTCATTATTTTTTCCTTCATTAAATTGAAATTTTTTTTCTTTAAGAATAAATTTATATTCTAGTGAACTTGGAATTGTATATTTATCCAAACTTTTTAATGATTTTGGAAAAAGCTATTCTGAAATTTTAATTTTATTACTTGCTATATTAGGATTTTTTTTTAATTTTTGTCGTAAATTTACCGATAGAAGATATTTTCTCTCAGCGATATCAAGAGAAAATATTATTTCTCTCATTAAACTTATGATTAAAAGAAAATTTCTCTTGGCAATACTAAGAGAAAGAATGTTTCTCTCAATATTATTAATCTTTTCCGTGTGATAATTTTCATAAAAATTATCCAACTGAGTTATTTATTATTAAAATGGAAAACAAGAGAGAAATATATTCACATATCCCACATGGAGCAAGGGTTAAGTGATAAAGTTTTTCTTGTGAAGGAATTATGTGGACACCTTTCTTAATTGCTACAATATAAATTTATCATCTTCTTTTTTTTTTCTCCATTAACTTCAATTTTTTTTCTTTAAGAATGAATTCATATTTCTAGTGAACTTGGAATTATATAGTTATCCAAACTTTTTCATGATTTTGGAAAAGTTATTATAAAATTTTAATTTTATTACTTGCTTTATTAGCATTTTTTTCATTTTTTAGTAAATTTATCCAGCGAAGATATTTTCTCTCGATAATATCGAGAGAAAATATTATTTCTCTTTGTATTTCTCTTTGCTGATATCAGAGTCATCTTCTTTTAGGGGTGGTAGTAGATAGATATAGAACTGTTTCCATAGTTAAATCTTTGATTTATAGATCTAGAAGTGGACTTAGTGTTGTCTAGGTATTGGATATGCAGTAAGACCCGTGTTAGCCGACGAACAGGCGTTTAGGGTAGTAAGTCAGTGGTCGCTACCAAAACCAACATTAATAAACTTTAAAATCTATTTTTCAAAAATTTAAAAATGGAACCATTTTTGTGTAAATCTGCTAGTACAACTAAATCAGATAGTTCTGAGTCATCAGAAGTTAAAAGGATTGTAAACAGAAATGAAGTACTTTTAGAAGACTTTAATAAAGCAATTGATAATTGGGTAATACCAAACATAGATAAAGAACATATTTATAAAATACCAAAATTAAACATATTTAAAAATGATTATATAATTAAAGCTGAAGAAAGGGATGTACAGTTAAGTAAGCCCTTTGAAAAAATAACTTTACTTTCTGCAGAATCAATAAAGCATCATAAAAATAAAAAATATAAGTATATATACATAGGGCTTGTAAAAATAGGTATAAAACCTTTGACCAGAGAAGGATTAAATACTAGTATTCTGGCTGTGGTCAGAGATGCTAGGTTTGTAAATTTTAACGACTCACTGTTAGGAACTATAGAAACCAGTCTGAGTAGTGGACCTATCTCATTTGACTGTTTCCCAGATATAACAATTTCATTAAATGATCCAAATATATTAAAAAGTGTAGTATTAGAAATTAAAACACATAATTATAAAATGCTTGAAGGATCTATTCCTGTAGCATTAATGTATAAAATAAAGTATAAAGCAATGGTATCTGCCTTTGCTACAAAGTATATAATGCAACCTAAATTAGGAAAAACTAAATTCTTACAAACAGATTTAAATAAAGCTAATACAGTAATACCTAGGACTATTCAGTGGAAAGATATTAGTCTCCCTTATGAATGGGTCTTAGAGGATACTGTTCCTCTTCCTGAACCAAAGACTTTAGTTAAGCCCAATATAGAACTCAGTAAAATTGAACAATATGAAGATGGTAAAGTTAAATTAAAATTCAGTAGACATAGTGTAAGCAGTAGGTATTCAGACTCTTCCTCCTCTATTTCAACAATAGATATAGGTAGAGCCTCACAGTTACCTTCTGTAATATACGCCTCATATGAAGAAAATGAACCTAAACCTGTATTGCAAACAGTAGTAAAGCCTAGATATTCTACATCAGATATACCTGAGTCTAGTAATATATTAAAAGGTGTAGATTATAGTACAACGGTACCACACTTATATTATAATCCAACAGGAACAATGAACCCTTTTGGAACCAAACCCTAATTATAATCAACCTCAGAATATAGAACAGTCTCCCTCTCCACCTATGTCACCTGCAGCTTCTTTTATGACAGAGAATATAGCTAACATAGATAGAGAATTAAATGTAATTAATAAAGAATTCATTTTTAATTGTGATAAATTAAATAAAGAATTAACAGCAACTAAAAATAAAGATAAGTTAGAAAATGTAATGAACAAAGTAAAAGATTTTGAATCAGTTAAAGAAGAATATGTCGACTTTATAAAAAATTATGAAGTTAATATGAAATTCTTTGATTGGTTTAAAAGAATTTATAAAGGAAAACTTAAAGCAGAAAAATTAATAAATCCAGTAACTATTAGGAATAAAGATACAAAATGGAAAGTAAAAGACAAAATAATACTGAGTGAACATCAACCTAAAACATCAAGTATATTCCTACATGGAGATAAAGAAATAAATATATCACCATTTAAAATAGTATCTGAAGATGACCCTAATAGGAAAACATTAGAACAAAATAATTTTAGTAATGCACACCTATTAAGTATAGGACAAAAGTTAAACAGAATAGAAGATACTATTAAAGAAAGTAAAATAGTAAAAATTGAAAAAGATATAAAAGATAAAAAACTTAAATCTCATGTTTTTAAACCTTTCGAAGTATCTAAAACAGGACTAAAGGAAGTCAAATCTAAGGATTCTAACTTTGTTAAAGCAGTTAAAGAACAATTAAGTAAAATTGACTCTTCTTCTGGGTCAAAACAGGTTGTTCAAGAAACCCCTCAATCTAAAGCTTCTAAGACTAAAAGTATAGTCACCCAAGAACAAGAATCAGAATCAATTGAGGATTCTCAACCTGAATATGAAGATATTGAAACCTTTAGTAAAGCTTTAGAACCACAAATAAATCGTATAACATATAATCAGTCTATAGTACCTAGAATGTCTGCCCCAGACTTAGGTATAACAAATAGACCAAATATCCTAACACAGTATAAATATAATGCCTCTTCAATATATGAATGGTACATTGATAGCCTATCAGAATACAATATTCTGAGCCTTCTTCAACAAATGACAATGGCTGCTAATGCCTATAGACCTCAAACAGGAACCTCATATAAAACTATAGCTGAACTTCTTATAGCTGGCTTCACAGGCCAACTTAAAGGTTGGTGGGATAATCATCTCACTGACGAACAACATTTGGAAATTCTAAATGCTATAAAAACCTATGAAGATGGAATACCTATATTAGATGAGTTTGGTGATACTATTCAGGATGCAGTGGCAACACTAATCCTGACTATATCACTTCATTTTATAGGTGATCCTACTCATTTAAAGGATAAAAATGCAGAATTACTAAGCAACCTTAGATGTAAGAAACTTACTGATTTTCAGTTTTATAAAACAACCTTCCTAACTAGGATAATGCTTAGAGAAGATTCTAACCAGGCTTTTTGGAAAGAAAAATTCTTAGCAGGATTACCTTTCTTCTTAGGAGAAAAAGTTAGGAACCATATAAAACAGGAATTTGGAAACCATATTCCTTATGACCTATGGACAATTATTTAGTATAGTTCAAAAAGAAGGATTAAAACTTTGTCAAGATATAAAACTTCAAAAATCATTAAAATATGAAATGAGAAAAACTAAACAAGAATTAGGATCTTTTTGTAAACAATTGGATTATAATATAACACAAAAATATAAAGATTGTAATGGACAGTGTTCTACTACAAAAAAGTACAAAAAACCATATAAAAAATACCATAAAAAGAGTTATAAGAAAAAATTTGATAAAGATGATTATTACAAAAAACAGAAACCTTATAAACCTTATAAATATAGGAAACCTAGTAGAAAACCATATAAACAAAAAGATAAAAAATTTACATCATATAAAGATCTAACATGTTATAAATGTGGAAGAAAAGACCATACATCAAGATTTTGTAAATTTGATAAAAAAAATTACAAGAATTAAATTTAGAAGAATCTGTATTAAATAAAATCTATGAGTTATATTTAGATTATTCAGATTCTGAAGAATATTCATATTCTGAAGAATTAAATTAGATAGATGATATAGGAACAGAATCAAGTTCTGAATATAGTAGTAAATCATTAAATGTATTAACTAAAGAACATGAATCTATATTAGAAGCAATAAAATATATAGGTGATCCAAAAATTCAAGAAAAAATGTTAAATAGAATATTAGAAGATGATAAACCTAAAAGCTCTATGTTACCTAGTACTAGTAAACAAACTTATGATTTAACCACAATATTAAATAAAAATAAGACAATAAAAAACAAACCAACTATAAATGATTTACAAAAAGAAATTAAAGAAATTAAATTAGAATTAAAAGAATTAAAAAACAAACAAGAACAAGATTCACAGATAATAAAATCTTTATTGAACTCAACTCCTTCTGATGAAGAAACTGAAGAAGATATTAAACAAATAATTGGTAAAGAAGAAACTAGTAATGAAATCAATTTAATTAATAAAGACAAAATTCCTGATAATTTAATTTTTATGTTACATGAAATAACATCTAGGAAATATTTAATAAAAATAAAATTAAAATTTTCACATAATTATAATATAGAAACTATAGCATTATTTGATACAGGAGCTGACCTAAATTGTATTAAACCTAGTTTAGTACCTAAAAGATTTTGGCAAGAAACTAAAGAAAGTTTATCTGCAGCAAATAAATATAAATTAAATATACTTGGTAAAGCAGAGCCTCTATTATAGATAAAAATCTAGAAATAAAAAATATATTTATTTTAACTAATATTCATCATATGGTAATTTTAGGAACGCCATTTATGAATTTGATAACACCTTATTCAATAAATGATGATAATATAAGTTTTAAAGTTAGAAATCAAAAGATAATTTTTCCATTTTTGGAAAAACCAAAAAAGAGAAATTTAAATCTTTTAAAAGCACATTCAATAAATGAATTACAAATAAATGCTCTTATAAAAGCAAAGTCTGAACAACTTTGTAATTTAAAAAATAATTATCATTTACAAAAGATAAATGAACAGTTAAATAATAAATTTACACAAGAAAAAATTAATAAATTAAAGTTACAAATAGAAAAAGAATTGTGTGCTGATATTCCAAATGCGTTTTGGAACATAAAACAACACATGGTTGATTTACCTTATGAAATAGGCTTTGATGAAAAGTCTATTACAACTAAAGCTCGGCCCATTCAGATGGCGCCTGATTTAATTGAATTTTGTAAAAAAGAAATAAATGACTTAGAAAATAAAGTATTAATAACTAAATCTAGAAGCCCTTGGTCTTGTGCTGCATTTTATGTAAACAAGGCCTCTGAAATAGAAAGAGGAGCACTTAGATTAGTAATAAATTATAAACCTTTAAATAAAGCTTTAAAATGGATTAGGTATCCTATTCCAAATAAAAAAGATTTATTAGGAAGATTATATAAAGCAAATATTTTTAGTAATTTTGATATGAAATCAGGATTTTGAAAAATCCAGATTAACCCTATAGATAGGTATAAGACTGCATTCACTGTTCCATTTAGACAATATGAATGGAATGTCATGCCTTTTGGATTAAAGAATGTACCCTCTGAGTTTCAGAGAGTGATGAATGATATTTTTAACCCTTATACTAAATTTTGTATTGTATACATTGATGATGTATTAATATACTCTACAACTATAGATGAACATTTTAAACACTTAAAAACATTGTTTATGGTAATTAAACATAATGGTTTAGTATTAAGTAAAACGAAGATGTCTCTGTTTCAGACTAAAATTAGGTTCTTAGAACATTATATAGAACAGGGAATTATAGAACCTATAGAAAGAAACTTAGCTTTTGGAGATAAGTTTCCTGATCAGATAGTTAATAAAGCTCAATTACAAAGATTCTTAGGTTGTCTGAATTATGTCATAGAATTCTTTCCCAACCTAAATAGGACCATTAAACCTTTGCATGACAGACTAAAGAAAAACCCAGGCCCATGGACTGAGGTCCATTTTGGTATAATTAGACAAGTTAAAGACTTAGTCAAAATAATCCCTTGCTTGCACATAGCTGATCCATTAGCCTCTAAGATAGTAGAAACTGATGCATCATATATAGGTTTTGGTGGGATTTTAAAACAGGTTAAAGAGGGTAGAGAAACCATAGTCCAGTTCTATTCAGGACATTGGAGTCCAACCCAATTAGACTATTCTACTATAAAGAAAGAAATTTCGAGTATTGTTTTATGCATTTCAAAATTCCAATCTGATTTATTGAATAAAAAATTTCTATTAAGGATTGATTGTAAAAGTGCAAAAGATGTTTTGCAAAAAGTTGTTAAAAACCTTGCTTCAAAACAAATTTTTGCTAGATGGAAAGCTATTTTAAGTATATTTGATTTTGACATTGAATTTATTAAAGGAGAGAATAATAGTTTACCTGATTTCCTTACTCGTGAGTTCCTTCTCAGGAATCATGGGGAGAAAAAAGAAAATAGCCAATAAAGCTAAAGAAATCCTAGAAAGTGATTCTCCTGAAGCTCTATCTGATCATTCAGATAGTATTCTTCAACCTAAACCAATAAAGACTTGGGATGATGCTGTCCAAGAAGAAGATAAAGCAAATATAGAGCATTGGGTCTCTCAGCTGGCCCAATCACTAGAAGTGATTAAAGCTCTTCTAAAAATGGGACACGAACCTCCTCCAGGGGTTCCAGGTAAAGATTCTTTAATCCCTTATTTAAAAAATCAGATCGAGATAGGAGAATCTTCTTCTCAAAAAACCCTATCTCAGAATATTTCTAAAACTGAGTTGGATGTTTCAAAATCTTCAACTCAAATTGTTTCAACAAATTTTCCATTAAAGCAAAAAACTTGTTGGTATAATAAAAGTTTTTATTTTACAGAATTAATTATTAACTTTGGGCCTGTTCAACAGAACCCATGGTCTATTATTGATTCCGTTTATCCTAAAGGATGGTTTTTTAAACCAACAGACTTTACTAAAACCCAAGAGTATTATCTTAATATTCTTGTGGATTCTGGATCACTATTTTTTAAACACAATTATAACCAGCAGGATAAGGCTGTAATAGCCTATTCCTCATTTAAAATAAAGAAAATTCTTCATCCTTCTGAATGGGGAAAACCCTTGCAAATTCCTGTGCAATTTAAAGCCCTTCCTTCTATAGCCCATTGTTCTTCATATAACTATTGGGATTACATTGATGCCTGGACTAAAGCCTTATTTTTCCAAAACCCTGGAAAAACCCATTCCTGGCTCATCTATTGTGAAACCAATATAAAGATCAATAACCTTCCCTCCTGGTTTGTTGATTGGTGGCATTATTGTGGAAATGATGAAAGAACTCTTCCACAAGATGTACTATTAGCTTACCAATATTTTAAAGCTCACCTAAATCCTACACCATATGAGAGGAATTTTCCTCCTCTACTTCTTTTTTGCCTAAACTTCAATGTACCTTGGGTATATCAATGGTATTTTGACTCCTCATTTCAGTCAGGTACCAATATCCCTGTTATATTGAGAAAGTCTAAAGTCAAGTGGTGGACTGCCTTCCGCAATTCTACCACTGAGGAAACTGTTAAAGCATGGCTCCTAAAGAGAAACCATAATGGTCTTGACTCAAGACTATCAGTCTCTTTTGGAGCTCAAAGAGCCCAAAATACTGCCCTTCTTGCAGCTGCAAAGACTGCAGAAGAATATAGAGCCTTAATGGAGCAAATGGTTGAAACTCTTCCTTCAACCTCTAAGCCCGTTAAGCCCAGCAGAACCTGCTCTGCTGGATCTTCAAATAAAGCCCAAACTAAAATCTCTAAAGCCTCATCCAGAAGAAGAAAATCTCTTTCCTCTTCTTTGGAATCCTCCTCATCATCCATGACGTCATCATCCACTGAGACATCTGACTCAGATTATTGTCCCAGTAATGAAGATGACTGCTATGGTATATTATCTCCTATTAAAATAAAAAGTAAAGAATAAAATAAAGAAAAAAGAAAAAGAAAAAGAAAAAAGAAAAAGAAAAAGAGAAAAGAAAAGAAAAAGAAAAAGAAAAAGAAAAAGAGAAAAGAAAAGAAAAAGAAAAAGAGAAAAGAAAAAGAAAAAGAAAAAGAGAAAAGAAAAGAAAAAGAAAAAAGAAAAGAAAAAGAAAAGTAAAAAGAAAAGAAAAGTAAAAAGAAAGTTGAGTTAGAAGTAGAATCTGATTCGTCTGATTAAAGGCAGGAGAAACCTAATTTCTCCACTCAGTTTGTTAAAGTCAATAAAGGCGGTGCCCATTGACAAAATACTGTTCATCTACAGTATTCACCAGAGGGATTCCAACAGTAAAGTCAGAAGAACTGTTCATCTACAATTCTCCACAGTAAAGCAAACAAGGTACTATTCATCCACAGTTCCAAACGCGTGAAGGTACAGTAAAAGCAAATAGTAACGACAAGATACTATTCCTCTACAGTGACAAAGCATGTGACAAGAACAGTGGAATTTTAAAGCATTTGTCTATATATTGAAGCTGATTCTGAAGCAGAAGAGGATCCGAAATACTTCTCTCTCACACAGAAGACATTGGAGAACCTCTTAGCCTAGTCTTAGCTTCTCTCTTCCCCTTCCTCTTTCACTCTTTATTCTTCCAGTTCTGTAACCTCCTCACCTATTGATCTCCTTATATAAGGTAGTTATAATTTATAATTTATAACTTGTATTTTAATTTTAAAGTTTTATTCTGTATTGTATTTTATTTTTATTTATTTAAATAAAGTTGAATTTCATATCTCATCTCTCATCTTCATTCTTAAGTATGCTCTGTTCCATTTCTTGCAAGCAATAAACGAGCAAGTTGAGCTTGATCTGGAATTAGAACATCAGAAATTATATATGCACTACTAACAGTTGAAAAGGACTTCCATATTCTATCCTTTTCTGCTTAATTCTCTCTCTATTCAACGTTGTATACTTATACGGGATCCGTATATTTATACCTCATATAGTATAAATAGGTATACTAAAAGAAATAGACTTAAGAGTGTGTATTGATAAAACTTAATAAAATATTATAGACATAAGATACAATTATTTTTAATAAAGATTAGTATCATAACAACTTATACACTCGAGGCTGGAAACAGTCGATGAAACTGTATGTATTTGTTGTTATGATATTATCTTTGTTATTTCAATCTTTAAAATGGTATATAAGGCTGGAAACCTAAATATAAATTGGAGCAACGTCAGACTTGCACTTGTCTGAAGCCCTCCTTTGCACCAGTTATATAAGGCTGGAAACCTAAATATAAGATCCTTTCGTTTTTGCTTATACAAGGGATAAAATAATTTTAGAAAATAATTAATAAAACAATAAACAGTTAGGCATAACAAAATAAATATAAACAAACAGAATGTAAAAGTCTATATTAAAGACATATTAAAAACATATAAAGAATAATTATAATCTCTTTTAAATGGTACGGCGGCATTGTTTCATACTTGGTGCAAAGGAGGGCTTCAGACAAGTGCAAGTCTGACGTTGCTCCAATTTATATTTAGGTTTCCAGCCTTATATACCACTTTAAAGATTGAAATAACGAAGATAATATCATAACAACAAATACATACAGTTTCATCGACTGTTTCCAGCCTCGAGTGTATAAGTTGTTCTGATACTAATCTTTATTAAAAATAATTGTATCTTATGTCTATAGTATTTTATTAAGTTTTATCAATACACACTCTTAAGTCTATTTCTTTTAGTATACCTATTTATACTATATGAGATATAAATATACGGATCCCGTATAAGTATATAGCGTTGAATAGAGAGAGAATTAAGCAGAAAAGGATAGAATATGGAAGTCCTTTTCAGCTGTTAGTAGTGCATATATAATTTCTGATGTTCTAATTCCAGATCAAGCTCAACTTGCTCGTTTATTGCTTGCAAGAATTGGAACAGAGCATGCTTAAGAATGAAGATGAGAGATGAGATATGAAATTCAACTTTATTTAAATAAATAAAAATAAAATACAATACAAAATAAAACTTTAAAATTAAAATACAAGTTATAAATTATAAATTATAACTACCTTATACAAGGAGATCAATAGGTGAGGAGGTTACAGAATTGGAAGAATAAAGAGTGAAAGAGGAAGGGGAAGAGAGAAGCTAAGACTAGGCTAAGAGGTTCTCCAATGTCTTCTGTGAGAGAGAGAAGTATTTCGGATCCTCTTTTGCTTCAGAATCAGCTTCAATATATAGACAAATGCTTTAAAATTCCACTGTTCTTGTCACATGCTTTGGCACTGTAGAGGAATAGTATCTTATCTTTACTATTTGCTTTTACTGTACCTTCACGTGTCTGGAACTGTGGATGAATAGTACCTTGTCTGCTTTACTGTGGAGAACTGTAGATGAACAGTTCTTCTGACTTTACTGTTGGAATCCCTCTGGTGAATACTGTAGATGAACAGTATTTTGTCAGTAGGCACCGCCTTTATTGACTTTAACAAACTGAGTGAAGAAATTAGGTTTCTCCTGCCTTTAATCAGACGAATCAGATTCTACTTTTGACTCAACTTTCTTTTTCTTTTCTTTTCTCTTTTTCTTTTTTCTTTTTTCTTTTTCTTTTTTTCTTTATTTTTTCTTTACTTTTTATTTTAATAGGAGATAATATACCATAGCAGTCATCTTCATTACTGGGACAATAATCTGAGTCAGATGTCTCAGTGGATGATGACGTCATGGATGATGAGGAGGAATCTGAAAAAGAGGAAAGAGATTTTCTTCTTCTGGATGTGGCTTTAGAGATTTTAGTTTGGGCTTTATTTGAAGATCTAGCAGAGCAGGTCCTGCTGGGCTTAACGGGCTTAGAGGTTGAAGGAAGAGTTTCAACCATCTGCTCCATTAAGGCTCTATATTCTTCTGCAGTCTTTGCAGCTGTAAGAAGGGCAATATTTTGGGCTCTTTGAGCTCCAAAAGAGACTGATAGTCTTAGGTCAAGACCATTATGGTTTCTCTTTAGGAGCCATGCTTTAACAGTTTCCTCAGTGGTAGAATTGCGGAAGGCAGTCCACCACTTGATTTTAGACTTTCTCAATATAACAGGGATATTGATACCTGACTGAAATGAGGAGTAAAAATACCATTGATATACCCAAGGTACATTGAAGTTTAGGCAAAAAAGAAGTAGAGGAGGAACATTCCTCTCATATGGTGTAGGATTTAGGTGAGCTTTAAAATACTGGTAAGCTAATAGTACATCTTGTGGAAGAGTTCTTTCATCATTTCCACAATAATGCCACCAATCAACAAACTAGGAGGGAAGGTTATTGATCTTTATATTGGTTTCACAATAAATGAGCCAGGAATGGGTTTTTCCAGGGTTTTGGAAAAATAAGTCTTTAGTCCAGGCATCAATGTAATTCCAATAGTTATATGAAGAACAATAGGCTATAGAAGGAAGGGCTTTAAATTGCACAGGAATGTGCAAGGGTTTTCCCCATTCAGAAGGATGAAGAATTTTCTTTATTTTAAATGAGGAATAGACTATTACAGCCTTATCCTGCTGGTTATAATTGTGTTTAAAAAATAGTGATCCAGAATCCACAAGAATATTAAGAAAATACTCTTGGGTTTTAGTAAAATCTGTTGGTTTAAAAAACCATCCTTTAGGATAAACGGAATCAATAATAGACCATGGGTTCTGTTGGACAGGCCCAAAGTTAATAATTAATTCTGTAAAATAAAAACTTTTATTATACCAAAAAGTTTTTTGCTTTAATGGAAAATTTGTTGAAACAATTTGAGTTGAAGATTTTGAAACATCCAACTCAGTTTTAGAAATATTCTGAGATAGGGTGTTTTGAGAAGAAGATTCTCCTATCTCGATCTGATTTTTTAAATAAGGGATTAAAGAATCTTTACCTAGAACCCCTGGAGGAGGTTCGTGTCCCATTTTTAGAAGAGCTTTAATCACTTCTGGTGATTGGGCCAGCTGAGAGACCCAATGCTCTATATTTGCTTTATCTTCTTCTTGGATAGCATCAGCCCAAGTCTTTATTGGTTTAGGTTGAAGAATACTATCTGAATGATCAGATAGAGCTTTAGGAGAATCACTTTCTAGGGTTTCTTTAGCTTTATTGGCTGTTTTCTTTTTTCTCCCCATGATTCCTGAGAAGAAACTCACGAGTAAGGAAATCAGGTAAACTATTATTCTCTCCTTTAATAAATTCAATGTCAAAATCAAATATACTTAAAATAGCTTGCCATCTAGCAAAAATTTGTTTTGAGGCAAGGTTTTTAACATCTTTTTGCAAAACATCTTTTGCACTTTTGCAATCAATCCTTAATAGAAATTTTTGATTTAATAAATCAGATTGGAATTTTGAAATGCATAAAACAATACTAAAAATTTCTTTCTTTATAGTAGAATAGTTTAATTGGGTTGGACTCCAATGTCCTGAATAGAACTGGACTATGGTTTCTCTACCCTCTTTAACCTGTTTTAAAATCCCACCAAAACCTATATCTGATGCATCAGTTTCTACCATCTTAGAGGCTAATGGATCAGCTATGTGCAGGCAAGGGATTATTTTGACTAAGTCTTTAACTTGTCTAATTATACCAAAATGGACCTCAGTCCATGGGCCTGGGTTTTTCTTTAGTCTGTCATGCAAAGGTTTAATGGTCCTATTTAGGTTGGGAAAGAATTCTATGACATAATTCAGATAACCTAAGAATCTTTGTAATTGAGCTTTATTAACTATCTGATAAGGAAACTTATCTCCAAAAGCTAAGTTTCTTTCTATAGGTTCTATAATTCCCTATTCTATATAATGTTCTAAGAACCTAATTTTAGTCTGAAACAGAGACATCTTCATTTTACTTAATACTAAACCATTATGTTTAATTACCATAAACAATGTTTTTAAGTGTTTAAAATGTTCATCTATAGTTGTAGAGTATATTAATACATCATTAATGTATACAATACAAAATTTAGTATAAGGGTTAAAAATATCATTCATCACTCTTTGAAACTCAGAGGGTGCATTCTTTAATCCAAAAGGCATGACATTCCATTCATATTGTCTAAATGGAACAGTGAATGCAGTCTTATACCTATCTATAGGGTTAATATGGATTTTCCAAAATCCTGATTTCATATCAAATTTACTAAAAATATTTGCTTTATATAATCTTCCTAATAAATCTTTTTTTTTGGAATAGGATACCTAATTCATTTTAAAGCTTTATTTAAAGGTTTATAATTTATTACTAATCTAAGTGCTCCTCTTTCTATTTCAGAGGCCTTGTTTACATAAAATGCAGCACAAGACCAAGGGCTTCTAGATTTAGTTATTAATCCTTTATTTTCTAAGTCATTTATTTCCTTTTTACAAAATTCAATTAAATCATGCGCCATCTGAATGGGCCGAGCTTTAGTTTTAATAGACTTTTCATCAAAGCCTATTTCATAAGGTAAATCAACTATGTGTTGTTTTCTATTCCAAAACGCATTTGGAATATTAGCACACAATCTTTTTCTATTTGTAACTTTAATTTATTAATATTTTGTTCATTTATCTTTTGTAAATGATAATTATTTTTTAAATTACAAAGTTGTTCAGACTTTGCTTTTATAAGAGCATTTATTTGTAATTCATTTATTGAATGTGCTTTTAAAAGATTTAAATTTCTCTTTTTTGGTTTTTCTAAAAATGGGAAAATTATCTTTTGATTTCTAACTTTAAAACTTATACTATCATCATTTACTGAATAAGGTGTTATCAAATTCATAAATGGCATTCCTAAAATTACCATATGATGAATATTAGTTAAAATAAATATATTTTTTATTTCTAGATTTTTATCTATAATAGAGGCTTTTGCTTTACCAAGTATATTTAATTTAGATTTATTTGCTGCAGATAAACTTTCTTTAGTTTCTTGCCAAAATCTTTTAGGTACTAAACTAGGTTTAATACAATTTTGGTCAGCTCCTGTATCAAATAATGCTATAGTTTCTATATTATAATTATCTGAAAATTTTAAATTTATTTTTTTTAATATTTCCTAGATGTTATTTCATGTAACATAAAAATTAAATTATCAGGGATTTTGTCTTTATTAATTAAACTGATTTCATTATTAGTTTCTTCTTTACCAATTATTTGTTAAATATCTTCTTCAGTTTCTTTATCAGAAGGAGTTGAGTTCAATAAATATTTTATTATCTGTGAATCTTGTTCTTGTTTGTTTTTTAATTCTTTTAATTCTAATTTAATTTCTTTAATTTCTTTTTGTAAATCATTTATAGTTGGTTTGTTTTTTATTGTCTTAATTTTATTTAATATTGTGGTTAAATCATAAGTTTGTTTACTAGTACTAGGTAACATAGAGTTTTTAGGTTTATCATCTTCTAATATTCTATTTAACATTTTTTCTTGAATTTTTGGATCACCTATATATTTTATTGCTTCTAATATAGATTCCTGTTCTTTAGTCAATACATTTAATGATTTACTACTATATTCAGAACTTGATTCTGTTCCTATATCATCTATCTGATTTAATTCTTCAGAATCTAAATATTCTTCAGAAGATGAATAATCTAAATATAACTCATAGATTTTATTTAATACAGATTCTTCTAAATTTTATTCTTGTAATTTTTTATCAAATTTACAAAATCTTGATGTATGGCCTTTTCTTCCACATTTATAACATATTTGATCTTTATATGATGTAAATTTTTTATCTTTTTGTTTATATGGTTTTCTGCTAGGTTTCCTATATTTATAAGGTTTATAAGGTTTCTGTTTTTTGTAATAATCATCTTTACCAAATTTTTTCTTATAACTCTTTTTATGGTATTTTTTATATGGTTTTTGTACTTTTTTGCAGTAGAACACTGTCCATTACAATCTTTATATTTTTGTGTTGTATTATAATCAAATTGTTTACAAAAAGATCATAATTCTTGTTTAGTTTTCTCATTTCATATTTTAATTATTTTTGAAGTTTTATATCTTGACAAAGTTTTAATCCTTCTTTTTGAACTATACTAAATAATTGTCCATAGGTCAATAGGTCATAAGGAATAGGGTTTCCAAATTCCTGTTTTATATGGTTCCTAACTTTTTCTCCTAAGAAGAAAGGTAATCCTGCTAAGAATTTTTCTTTCCAAAAAGCCTGGTTAGAATCTTCTCTAAGCATTATCCTAGTTAAGAAGGTTGTTTTATAAAACTGAAAATCACTAAGTTTCTTACATCTAAGGTTGCTTAGTAATTCTGCATTTTTATCCTTTAAATGAGTTGGATCACCTATAAAATGAAGTGATATAGTCAGGATTAGTGTTGCCACTGCATCCTGAATAGTATCACCAAACTCATCTAATATAGGTATTCCATCTTCATAGGTTTTTATAGCATTTAGAATTTCCAAATGTTGTTCGTCAGTGAGATGATTATCCCACCAACCTTTAAGTTGGCCTGTGAAGCCAGCTATAAGAAGTTCAGCTATAGTTTTATCTGAGGTTCCTGTTTGAGTTCTATAGGCATTAGCAACCATTGTCATTTGTTGAAGAAGGCTCAGAATATTGTATTCCGATAGGCTATCAATGTTCCATTCATATATTGAAGAGGCATTATATTTATACTGTGTTAGGATATTTGGTCTATCTGTTATACCTAAGTCTGGGGCAGACATTCTAGGTACTATAGACTGATTATATGTTATACAATTTATTTGTGGTTCTAAAGCTTTACTAAAGGTTTCAATATCTTCAGATTCAGGTTGAGAATCCTCAACTGATTCTAATTCTTGTTCTTGGGTGACTATACTTATAGTCTTAGAAGCTTTAGATTGAGGGGTTTCTTGAACAACCTGTTTTGACCTAGAAGAAGAGTCAATTTTACTTAATTGTTCTTTAACTGCTTTAACAAAGTCAGAATCCTTAGATTTGACTTCCTTTTGTCCTGTTTTAGATACTTCGAAAGGTTTAAAAACATGAGATTTAAGTTTTTTATCTTTTATATCTTTTTCAATTTTTACTATTTTACTTTCTTTAATATATCTTGACAAAGTTTTAATCCTTCTTTTTGAACTATACTAAATAATTGTCCATAGGTCAATAGGTCATAAGGAATAGGGTTTCCAAATTCCTGTTTTATATGGTTCCTAACTTTTTCTCCTAAGAAGAAAGGTAATCCTGCTAAGAATTTTTCTTTCCAAAAAGCCTGGTTAGAATCTTCTCTAAGCATTATCCTAGTTAAGAAGGTTGTTTTATAAAACTGAAAATCACTAAGTTTCTTACATCTAAGGTTGCTTAGTAATTCTGCATTTTTATCCTTTAAATGAGTTGGATCACCTATAAAATGAAGTGATATAGTCAGGATTAGTGTTGCCACTGCATCCTGAATAGTATCACCAAACTCATCTAATATAGGTATTCCATCTTCATAGGTTTTTATAGCATTTAGAATTTCCAAATGTTGTTCGTCAGTGAGATGATTATCCCACCAACCTTTAAGTTGGCCTGTGAAGCCAGCTATAAGAAGTTCAGCTATAGTTTTATCTGAGGTTCCTGTTTGAGTTCTATAGGCATTAGCAACCATTGTCATTTGTTGAAGAAGGCTCAGAATATTGTATTCCGATAGGCTATCAATGTTCCATTCATATATTGAAGAGGCATTATATTTATACTGTGTTAGGATATTTGGTCTATCTGTTATACCTAAGTCTGGGGCAGACATTCTAGGTACTATAGACTGATTATATGTTATACAATTTATTTGTGGTTCTAAAGCTTTACTAAAGGTTTCAATATCTTCAGATTCAGGTTGAGAATCCTCAACTGATTCTAATTCTTGTTCTTGTGTGACTATACTTATAGTCTTAGAAGCTTTAGATTGAGGGGTTTCTTGAACAACCTGTTTTGACCTAGAAGAAGAGTCAATTTTACTTAATTGTTCTTTAACTGCTTTAACAAAGTCAGAATCCTTAGATTTGACTTCCTTTTGTCCTGTTTTAGATACTTCGAAAGGTTTAAAAACATGAGATTTAAGTTTTTTATCTTTTATATCTTTTTCAATTTTTACTATTTTACTTTCTTTAATAATATCTTCTATTCTGTTTAACTGTTGTCCTATACTTAATATGTGTGCATTACTAAAATTATTTTGTTCTAATATTTTTCTATTAGGGTCATCTTCAAATACTATTTTAAATGGTGATATATTTATTTCTTTATCTCCATGTAGGAATATACTTGATGTTTTAGGTGGATGTTCACTCTGTATTATTTTGTCTTTTACTTTCCATTATGTATCTTTATTCCTAATAGTTACTGGATTTATTAATTTTTCTGGTTTAAGTTTTCCTTTATAAATTCTTTTAAACCAATCAAAGAATTTCATATTAACTTCATAATTTTTTATAAAGTCAACATATTCTTCTTTAACTGATTCAAAATCTTTTACTTTGTTCATTACATTTTCTAACTTATCTTTATTTTTAGTTGCTATTAATTCTTTATTTAATTTATCACAATTAAAAATGAATTCTTTATTAATTACATTTAATTCTCTATATATGTTAGCTACATTCTCTGTCATAAAAGAAGCTGTAGGTGACATAGGTGGAGAGGGAGTCTGTTCTATATTCTGAGGTTGATTATAATTAGGGTTTGGTTCCAAAGGGTTCATTGTTCCTGTTGGATTATAATATAAGTGTGGTACCATTGTACTATAATCTACACCTTTTAATATATTACTAGACTCAGGTATATCTGATGTAGAATATCTAGGCTTTACTACTGTTTGCAATACAAGTTTAGGTTCATTTTCTTTATATGAGGCGTATATTATAGAAGGTAACTGTGAGGCTCTACCTATATCTACTGTTGAAACAGAGGAGGAAGAGTCTGAATACCTACTGCTTACACTATGTCTACTGAATTTTAATTTAACTTTACCATCTTCATATTGTTCAATTTTACTGAGTTCTATATTGGGCTTAATTATAGTCTTTGGTTCAGGAAGAGGAACAACATCCTCTAAGACCCATTCATCAGGGAGACTAATATCTTTCCACTGAATAGTCCTAGGTATTACTGTATTAGCTTTACTTAAATCTGTTTGTAAGAATTTAGTTTCTCCTAATTTAGGTTGCATTATATACTTCGTAGCAAAGGCAGATACCATTGCTTTATACTTTATTTTATACATTAATGCTATAGGAATAGATCCTTCAAGCATTTTATAATTATGTGTTTTAATTTCTAATACTACACTTTTTAATATATTTGGATCATTTAATGAAATTATTATATTTGGGAAACGGTCAAATGAGATAGGTCCACTACTCAGACTGGTTTCTATACTTCCTAATAGTGAGTCATTAAAATTTACAAACCTAGCATCTCTGACCACAGCCAGAATACTAGTATTTAATCCTTCTCTGGTCAAAGGTTTTATACCTATTTGTACAAGTCCTATGTGTATATACTTATATTTTTTATTTTTATGATGCTTTATTGATTCTGCAGAAAGTGAAGTTATTTTTTCAAAGGGCTTACTTAACTGTACATCCCTTTCTTCAGCTTTAATTATATAATCATTTTTAAATATGTTTAATTTTGGTATTTTATAAATCTGTTCTTTATCTATGTTTGGTATTACCCAATTATCAATTGCTTTATTAAAGTCTTCTAAAATTACTTCATTTCTGTTTACAATCCTTTTAACTTCTGATGACTCAGAACTATCTGATTTAGTTGTACTAGAAAATTTACACAGAAATGTTTCCATTTTTAAATTTTTGAAAAATAGATTTTAAAGTTTATTAATGTTGGTTTTGGTAGCGACCACTGACTTACTGCCCTAAACGCCTGTCCGTCGGCTAACACTGGTCTTACTGTATATCCAATACCTAGACAACACTAAGTCCACTTCTAGATATATAAATCAAAGATTTAACTATGGAAATAGTTCTATATCTATCTACTACCACCCCTAAAAGAAAATGGCTCTGATACCAGCAAAAATGAAATAAAGAAATATTATTTCTTTTTGTATTACCAGCAATAACGAAATATTATTTCTCTTTGTATTACCAAGATAAATATTTTTTTCTCTTGGTTTGGAAATGAACTTAAAAATTAAGTTATAATTTCATCGGTAAGAATTTTAAATGAGTTACATTAACTATTATTTATAATATATATATATATATATAAATATAAGCAGACAATAAATAAATTCTTCATTACAATATTTTAATATAAAAATATCTCATAGTTAAAAGAAAATGATAATTAAATTATTTCGGAGTTGTATCTTCATTGAAATATCAAATAAAAAAGGCTGATATACATGGAGCTAAATAACATAAAATAATTTTTCATCAAGCATCTCAAAACTATATTAGTTTATAATACACATGTTTGTGCAATCAATTAATGTTTTTTTTAAAGAGATGGCTAATATAATTCTTGTGCAATAAAATTACTATGAAAAATTATTTTTTGTCTTGTTGATAGTGAGAGAAATTTAATTTCTCTCGGTAAATTTTTTATCCTACTCGACAGGCTAGGCTCCCAGTTTTTGATGAATTTTTTTTGTTGGTAATTTACCAAGAGACTTAAGTGTGTCTTAGTAAATTTATCCTAGGTATAAAAATAATATTTTCTTCTCTCCTCTTTATTATTTTTCTCTTAGCTGCTCATTATTTCCTCTCTCTCTCTCAGTTGCAGATTTATTTTATATTTACTGTATATTTGTTTCTTATTTGATTGTACAAATTTTTGTTATTAAAAAAAAACTATTTTTTTTGTGATAAATTCTTTTGGCAAATTTGTTTTGAACTTTACTGTATATGAACTGGCCTCCTTTACCGGTCTTAATATTATAAAATTCTTAAATATAGCAATATTATCCATATTACACGCAACAACTGAAATAAAGCATCGTTATATTAAAATCAAAGCAATGTCCAATTAAAGCAAATAAATGGACACCCATCCAAGGATGGAAACATGTCCTTACATCATCCATGTCTAAGCTAAATAGGACACCCACCATGAGGTAGAAACATGTCCTTTACATTGGTCTAAAATATAAAAGCAATTTAAATTACATGATATTTAACTAATGAGGTACCCACAAAGTGGAAACATACCTCTTACAATATTTGTAAATAAAAAATAAATCGATAAAAGTAAATAACCATTCATAATAAATAAGTCATTCATCAAAGATATTAAATATAAATCAAAATAGAAAGTAAACATCCATCCATGATAAATTAAATAAATCAATCATTGAACTTAAATAAATCAAAGCATATAAAATAAATCAAAGCATATAATGAACTACACAATCAAATCTAAAAATAAATAAGGCAAGTAAAGATACAAATTAAGGCTACTGCTTCTATTTAAGATTCTTTACTTAATGTTTAGAGTTTTGGAAATTATTGGTTTAAGCTACTGTATGTTTTAAGGAAATTAAAATGGATTAAGGTTTTACGATTTAAGAGATTGATATGGTTCTTTGATTAACCAAATTAGGGTTTGAGGGGTAAAATCATGAAATTAGGGTTTGGATATTAAAACATTAGGTTTATGATTTACGGTTACTGGATTATTATTTTGGATTTACTGTGTTGAATTTTAATATTTAGGTTTATAAGGCTTTAAGGTTTTAAGGATTAAGGTTTAGGAAAACTAGGGTTTAAGGTTAGCTAGTTTGGGGTTACTGTCTTGATTTTGAAGTTGAATTAGGGTTTTTAGTGTTTCAGAAAATATATTTGATTTTATAGTTTGAGAAAATAATTTATGGTTTTATAAAGATTTATGTGATTTTTAGAAGCTGTAAGGTAAATTTAGGGTTTGGATATGTAACAAAACATTTGGAATTTTGGAAAAGAATTAGAAGAAAACTAGTTTAGGGTTTTTAAAAGCCTTTGGAAATAAACAAAACAATTTATGGTTTTTGGAAACAAAAGAGACAATTTAGGGTTTTTGGGAACAGAAGGAATAAATTAGGGTTTTTTTTTTGTTTTAGGGAAACAGAAGTATGATTTTTAGGGTTTAAGAATGATTTAGGAAAGTCTTGCTGGCGAAATGCCTAGTACGCCTGCGGGCAAAATGCCCAGCCTGCGGGCGAAATGGTCTAAGGCCATTTTGTCCTAACTTTTTGGCCACGAATGTTTTCGTCACCGATTTTTTCGTCATCAATTTTTATTTTTATTTATTATTTATTATTATTTATTATTAATTATAAAAACTAAATACTGAAATAAATATTATTTAATTCAGATAAAATAAATTATTTTGGACTAATTAAAATATATTGGACAACACAAAAATTATTTTGGACTAATCAAAATATATTGGACTGGACTGGATCAAAAAAAGTTTTGGTAAAAAAATTGGCAGCGCGCGAGCTGTCGAGCCCGTGGGCTGCGCAGCGGGCCAATTCGCCCCCAGATGCCATCTCCATCTCCGGCAAAATGGGACAGCCCAATTTGCCCCCAGATGCCATTGGCTGCGAAATTGGTGTCCCAATTAGCCCCCAGATTATTTATGCGGCGAATTGGGCTGCCGCGCGATGCTCGCCGATCTGTCCGATCTTTTAATTTTTTATATTTTTTAATTTTTTTATATTTTTTATTTTTATTAAAAATAACTATGAAATAATATTAGTAATTAAAATATTATTAAAATAAAAAATACCACAAAAAAATATTTTAGACTATCGAATTTGAATGGGTCAAAAATTAAGGGTCTACAGTTTGCCCCCTGCTTAAACGATCTGAGACTATGGCAAAAGAGAGTGAAAAGCAATAAGACTTAATTTTGATGAGATGGTTACTTGAATTTTATTTGGGTACTTGAACCCGAGGCTGAACTTGATTTGGGTACTTGGACCCGGGATTGGGTACTTAGACCCGAGATTGGGTACTTGGACCCGAGATTGGGTGCTTGTACCCGAGATTGAATTTGATTTGGGTGCCTGGACCTGAGATTGAATTTAATTTGGGTACTTGGACCCAGAATTGGGCACTTGGACCAGAGATTGATTTGATTTGGGTACTTAGACCCGAGATTGGGTACTTGGACCCTAGATTGAATTTGATTTGGATACTTGGACCCGAGCTTGAATGGATTTGGGTACTTGGACCCTAGATTGGGTACTTGGACCTGAGATTGAATTGAATTTGGGTGCTTCAACCCAAGACTAGATTGAATTCGGGTACTTGGACTCAAGACTAGATTAAATTTGGGTACTTGGACCCGGGATTGGGTACTTGGACCCGAGATTGATTTGATTTGGGTACTTGAACTCGAGATTGGGTACTTGGACCCGAGACTAATTTGATTTGGGTGCTTAGACCCGAGAATGGGTACTTGGACTCGAGAATGAATTGAATTTGGGTGCTTGGACCCGAGACTGAGTTTGACTAGCCTTTTATCAGTTGAGAAGTCTGACTGCTCCAGCTGTTCTATGCATTGTGGTTTTTTACCCTCAAAATGGATCTTCATCGTTGGACCTTGGATCTTCATCCTTAGCATCGGATCTTCACCTTTGAAAACAGATCTTCATCCTTGGAGATCAGGTCTTCACCCTTGTAAATAAATCTTCATCCTTGTAGGTCAAGTCTTCATCCATAAAAATGGATCTTCATCCTTTGAGATCGGGTCTTCACCCTTAAAAATGGATCTTCATCCTTTGAGATCGGGTCTTCAGCCTTAAAATGGATTTTCATCCTTTGAGATCGGGTCTTTACCCTTGAAAATGGATCTTCATCCTTGGATTCAGGTCTTCACCTTTGAAAATGGATCTTCATCCTTGGAAATCGGGTCTTCACCCTTGAAAGTGGATCTTCATCCTTGGAATCAGGTCTTCACCTTTGAAAATGGATCTTCATCCTTCGAAATTGGGTCTTCACCCTTGAAAATGGATCTTCATCCTTGGAATTAGGTCTTCACCTTTGAAAGTGGATCTTCATCCTTAGAGATTTGTCCTGTATTAGCTTCAACACTTCTAGCTGGACTGATCTTTTGTCATTTGCATCTTCATTCTTTTGATAGTTCTAATGTTCCATTCTTTTGTTCTTTCTTTTTGCAAAAATTCAGCTATTTTTAGTTGGCTTTCATATCCTCTCCTTGCCCCCCAAGGATTTTTTTTTCCATGCAAGCTTTGATTGATGTTTTTCTTGTCTAGTTCTTTGCATAAGCACGCATTTCTTCTCTTTGCAAAATTACTGAAGCTTTCTCAAGCAATGGGCTTTTTATGCCCCCCTGATTTGACATCTTCTTTTGATTCTTTACTTCACAGAGTGCTTGCAATTCACTTTGATGAAGAATAGACAATACAAGACAAGAAAGTGTGATGTGATATGCTCATGTATGCATGATATGCATGATAATACTCACAGCGGTTTCATTGACTCACAGACCGAGGTGATCAGCAAAAGTATTCTCATTGACTTCTTTTTGACGCTCATTCAAGTCTTGCATTGGAATGATAAAAAGCTTTGCATTTATGGCTTTTATCTTCAAGATGTTGAAAATATGAATAATGGAGACCCCAAGCAGCAGAGTCAGGGATTCATCTATTTCAAACTATGTCTCAGCATGTCAGTTGATTGCTTCTTCATGACCTTGCCAATAATCATTTCCTTTGCTAAATGTGTCCTTTGGAGGTTCAACATACTTCCCTTAACTTGAAGGCTTTGTATGAAAAAACACTTTTTTTTTTAATTTTGATTTTGAAATCAAATGTTGGCTTTGCCAAATTAATGTCATTGTACCTCAGGACTTGATTTTCCAAATTAACATATCTATAACATGACAACCCTAGTTACCGTACTAAACTCGGGAATTATTTCTATTTAAGCAAGAACTGTTGCACTTCAGATAGGCACATACACATTATTTGGCCAAATGTCTCATTGAGTTTAAATACTATCTATCTCATATGCATGCTTATCCAAACTATCTCCACTAATAGACTCTACCTACCAAGAGAGATCAACAAGTCTTTGATAGGCTTGAAATGGGGTCTATAAGGGACACTGGTTAAATGAAAGCTATTTGTAAGTTGGGGCTGATGTGACACAATGGACAAACCTTCACACTATAAATTTCTTGTTTGAACTTTAGGCAGTTGGGAGCAATCTTGCTAGATTCTAAATTCTTTCTGTCTTCTTGACATTAATTTGGATCTTAATTAGGACAATCTTTGCCCTTGCAAAAAGTTTAAGACCCAAATTTATTTCTTTTCTTCTTTTTCCTTTTCTTTCCTTTTTATTTTTCTTACTCTTCCCTTTTCTTTCTCTTTCCTTACTCTTCCCTTTGTTTTATCATTTTGTCCTTCTTTCTTGTAGGACTATCAAGTACAAAATTTTCAAGAACTGGATGGTCTTCCTCCTTTTCCTCCAATTTTGATTGAATCTTTGGTTGGGTTGGACCAATTCAAGTAAAAATGTCTTTATGAACCAAATGGAAGCCTTTTGCTACTTTAGGTAAAAGAGAACTCAGTTGGCTTTCTGAACCGCCTTTTTAGGTTTTATTTTTTTTATTTTTTATTTTTTTTTCTTTTCTCTTTTCCTTTTTTCTTCTTTTTTTTTTCTTTTCTTTTTCTTCTTTTTGTTTGTTTGTTTGTTTGTTTGGTTCTAGCTCTAAAAGAGTTGTCTTATTTGTACTAACATAAGCTTCCAATAATGGATGAGTGGAGTAACATAAATCTTCTTTAACAGGGATAAATTTTTTATTACTTTGATGTTGTCTTGATATATTGGAAATATTAAGAAAACTTTAGCTACCCTTATGGTCTTAAGAACTTCAACTGTCTTCATGGTCTTGAAAACTTCAACTACCCTTATGGTATTGAAAACATCAACTACCCTCATGGTCTTGAGAACTTCAACTATCCTCATGATCTAGACTAATCATTATTTTCTTTGATCTTCTTGCCTCTTCACCTTAGTGATCATAAGACTTGTCAAATGTATCACAACAACTCAGGGTAGGTTATTGGGGTTTGTAAGCTAATAAAAAGAAAGCTAAAATTTTATGATGGCTCAAAGGGAAAACTAGGGATTGATATTTAATTGGGTGGATACTAGTTGTTGGCTAACTAAACAATGCCTAGATCATCTCTCCCTTAAATAAGTAGATTTCAATTTCACCTCAAAAGTTTGTCAAAGCATGTTCTAAGACTGTCTAGGACCTAGACAAAAGGTAATTATGCAGGAGCCCTCTCTAAGTAAGCATACACAACTCAATGCTATAGAGCAATTCCCTCACCTAGTAAAGTAATTCAAGTCATGATGCATAAATATATTAATTTATAAATATCAAGCTAGATTCCTCATTGGTTGAGCACCAAAATGAACAAAGACCAACAAAAATTTAGGAAAGTAAATTATTCAAATAAACTTAAAATTAGAAAAACACGATTATTCCAATTAAATATTAAAGAAAGTAAAATTGAAAAGCAACATTCAAGCTAAGGAAAGTTTGTTGAGTTAAGCTTCTTTTCCTTTCACATCTTCAATATCCCCATCTTGAAAGGATGATAAAACAAAATCTCCTTCCAATCCTTTTCCTACCATGAAGGTTGCTGGTGGTGGCACCCTGTTGAACCTTGGAAATGGATTACCTTTGGTATTGCGCTTATCCGGCTCAGGCAACTTGCCATTATCAATTAAATTCTGGATCTCATGCCTCAACTTCATACAATTGTCCATTTTGTGCCCAGGCCTTTGATGGAATTGGCAAAATGCATTAGTATCAAAGTTAGGTGGAAGAGGATTAGGCAAGGGACTAGGAGTCAAAGGTTGTAACAATCCCTTCTTTTGTAGCTTATTGAGAACCCAAGACAGCGGCTTCCCTAATTCTAAAAACTGCCTTTTTCCTCCTTGACTAGTGACATTAACATCAGCTTCCTTTTGTGTACTTTGATTGCTAGGCTGATAATTTCCTTTCTCATTCCTTCTTATTAAAAAGCGATTTTTCTTCCTTTCCCACTCTTCAATTTGCAGACCAGCTTGGAGAAGATCTTTGAAATCCCTTATAAGGGTGTGAGACATCCTTTCACGGAGATTGGGCAGGACACCTCTCACGATCATCCTTATTTGATCAGATTCATCGGGCCTCTTCTTGAGCAAAGAAGCCTTATTTCTCCATCTTTTCACATATTCCATAAAATTTTCATTTGGTCGTTGCCTAATGGACTCAACTTCCATTAAGGTAACTTCCATTTCAACATTATATCCATATTGCTGAATGAAAGCCTTGTATAAAATGTCCCAATCTTTTTGAGTACTTTCCTCTAAAGTGTTGAACCAATTTTGGACAATAGGATCCAATGAGAGCATGAAATATCTCAGAGTTTGAGCTTTAGTAGCTCGGGCAGACTGCATAGCAGTGATATACTACTTCACATGGAGATGAGGGTTTTCGGTTCCATCAAACTTCCTAAAAGATGGCATCTTGAACTTGTATGGAACTTCTTCATCTAGCTCAAATAGTTTGTCAACTTTGGACATTTCTTCAATTTTTAGTTTCTTCTCAAATTTCTTTTCTAAGTTTGCATTCATGTTTTCAACATCAGACGTCTAGGTCTTTTCCATATTTGCCTTTTCAACAACCTTTGATTTTTTTCTTCTTTTCTTGAGGATCTTGATAGTATTGCACCCAATCATCATCATCATCAATGATCACCTTTTCATCATCAAAAACCACTTCACCAACTTTAGTCTTCCCTTTGTCCCTTGGCTTCTTGGTGCTAGCATATGATTCGGCGTGATTTTCTAAAATTGCAGTCAATTGGTTCTTCATGGTCTCAGCTAGGGCCTCTTTTATTTCTTCTATTTTGGAATTGAGGGCTTCATCCACCATTCTTTGAATTTGTTCGGGATATATTGTTTTTGGTTAGCAAGTGATTGAGTCGTTGCTAGATTCTTCTTCTCCGGCATAGGTCGGATTGTCGTAAGCTTTTGAACTGTTGTAATCCAAAACTGTAAGCCAGAGAGGATCAATGATATGAGATGAAAATGTATGCATGTATGCACAAACAATCAAGGATAATTAGGATGCTCCTTCCAACCTTATAACATCCAGACACGAATGGTGAGTCTTTTTTCCTAGGTATATGGTTAACAAAATACCAACATGGGATACCTTGTTTTTGAATATTTCCCTCGGATGTTTCAACCAATAGTTATATTTTCGAAAATGGAAATCAGTTTATGATAATTTCCATTAATTAGGTTTTAATCCATTCAACCAATTATAGTAGCTTTTATGCTACATTGGATTAAAACTAAATTAAGAGGTTTATTATAGATAGATTTCTCACTTGAAAAAAAGTAACTAATGGTTCATGCCAAAAACAAGCCCATGGTTAATTTATTCTTAGTATAAACTAGGCTCACAATTGATTTTTTGTATTTCGTAATTGACCTAAATAATTTGCAAGCTCTTTATAAGAAAAGGTTGGATAAAAATAATTTTATTTCTAAGCCCATTGTAAAAAGATTTTAGAAAAAATGTATTTTGGGCTTTGCATTTGGGTTATGAGAAAAAGAATTTTTAACTTGTTTTGGAAAAGTTTTATATCCAAAGACCATCTTAAAAAGTTTTGAAAATTGTTTTGGTCTTTTGGACTTTAAAGAAAAAAAATTATTTTGAGCTTACAATGTACTTAGGTCATATTAGAAAAAGAGCAAACCAAATAAGCCATGATTTAAGCTAAGATAAATTAACCATAGTCAAACAACATGCATTTGGGGTAAAACCTAAGGAAAGTAACTAGGCTAATTACATGAGCTTTAGTCTTTGGGTTAAAAGGCTTAGGTTCCCATAGCAAGTATATACCAAATGATACGAGGCTATGAGTGGTTATGCCATGCTCGTTCTCCATACCTTGAGTGAAAGTATGGTATCCCTTACGTAACATAACACGGGTAACACGGGCGTCCTAACTCACGCACACGATGTAAATCTAAATGATGCAATGGATAATATCATTATAAGAAAGAATAGAATAATATAAAGACCAACAGAATCAACTTCTCTTATCCCCAGTGGAGTTGCCACTGTGAGCGGGGATTTTCGCCCCCACTCCCGGTGGAATGGTTCTTGCGGCTTCTGCATTGTTTAGGCTCAGGGCCTTAGAGAACATGGACCTAGGTTCGGAGAAAATGAAGTCGCCACCCAAACGGGCCGAAAAAAGAAAGGGGTGGATGACTCGATTCCTAAGGAATCCCCAACCCCCTAATGGGTTAGAAAAGTTGGGCACGTGTGGGGAAGGTGAGAAATGACCCAGCACCCCCACAACACCCGGTTCATTAGAACCGGCCTCCTTTACAGGTAATATTATAAAATTCTTAAATATAACAATGTTATCCATATTACATGCAACCAATGAAATAAAGCATCGTTATATTAAAATCAAAGCAATGTCCAAACAAAGAAAATAAATGGACACCCATCCAAGAATGGAAACATGTCCTCACATCATCTATGTCTAAGCTAAATAGGACACCCACCATGTGGTAGAAACATGTCCTTTACATTGGTCAAAAATTTAAAAAAAATTTAAATTACATGATATTTAACTAATGATGTACCCATAAAGTGGAAACATACCTCTTACAATATTTGAAAATAAAAAATAAATTGATAAAAGTAAATAACCATTCATAATAAATAAGTCATTCATCAAAGATATTAAATATCAATCAAAATAGAAAGTAAACATCCATCCATGATAAATTAAATAAATCAAAGCATATAATGAACTACACAATCAAATCTAAAAATAAATAAAGCAAGTAAAGATACAAATTAAGGCCACTGCTTCTATTTAAGATTCTTTATTTAATGTTTAGAGTTTTGGAATTTATTGGTTTAAGCTACTGTATGTTTTAAGGAAATTAAAATGGATTAAGGTTTTATGATTTAATAGATTGATAAGGTTCTTTGATTAACCAAATTAGGGTTTGAGGGGGTAAAATCATGAAATTAGGGTTTGGATATTAAAACATTAGGTTTATGATTTACGGTTACTAGATTATTATTTTGGATTTACTGTGTTGAATTTTAATATTTAGGTTTATAAGGCTTTAAGGTTTTAAGGATTAAGGTTTAGGAAAACTAGGGTTTAAAGTTAGCTAGTTTGGGGTTACTTTCTTAATTTTGAAGTTGAATTAGGGTTTTTAGTGTTTCGGAAAATATATTTGATTTTATAGTTTGAGAAAACAATTTAAGGTTTTATAAAGTTTTATGTGATTTTTAGAAGCTGTAAGGTAAATTTAGGGTTTGGATATGTAACAAAACATTTGGAATTTTGGAAAAGAATTAGAAGAAAACCAGTTTAGGGTTTTTAAAAGCCTTTGGAAATAAACAAAACAATTTAAGGTTTTTGGAAACAAAAGAGACAATTTAGGGTTTTTGGGGACAGAAGGAATAAATTAGGGTTTTTTTTTGTTTTAAGGAAACAGAAGGATGATTTTTATGGTTTAAGAAAGATTTAAGGTTTTTTTGGAAAAACAAAAGAAATGAATTAGAATTTTAGGGTTTTAGGGTTAAGAAGAAACAAAAGAAATCACTTATGTTATTGAAACGGAGATTAATGTTACTACATGTTTATAGATCAAGGTTTTGTGTGTATATTTTCATGAATCAAAGAAACAAAGCTACTGTAAGAAAATAAAATAAAAAGAGATTAGAGATTCAAACATCCGTTCGTTGGTTCCACCAAAAATTACTTCTTGGATGAAAAAGAACAAAGGCAAGATGGCTGCCTTTGATGGATTGATTGCTTGTTTGCTTATCATTCTCTAAAAAGTTCGATCGTTTTCACTGCCAAAAAGTTTTAAAGCCCGATCTCTTTTTCTAAGTTTTTCCTTCACTCGATAGTCTTCCTTTTTTATGTGATTTTTAGTGTTGTTTATAGGAAATTTAGATGATTAATTTAACTTGTTTACGGAAACTAACATTAATTAAGAAAAGGAAACCGAAATCAAATAGAAATTGGTTTCAAAAAAAATTATGTCGGAAAAATTTCGCTGGCAAAAAAAACTGTTGCGGAAATATTTCGCTGGAGAAAAAACTGCTGCAAGGATTGCCGTGGAACTTGCCAGCATTAGCGTGCTGGGCATTTCGCCTGCAGAAAAATTATGCGGGCAAAATGGCCCAAGGCCATTTCGTCCTAACTTTTCGGCGTTGATTTTTTCATTCCCGATTTTTATTTTTATTTTTATTTTTGTTTATTTATTTATTATTCTTATTTATTATTTTTTATTAATTATAAAAACTAAATACTAAAATAAATATTATTTAATTAAGATAACATAAATTATTTTGGACTAATTAAAATATATTGGACCGGACTGGGTAATAAAAAGATTTGATCAAAAAATCGGCAGCGCGCGAGTTGTCGGGCCTGTGGGCTGTGCTGGCAACAATTAAGCTTACAAAAATGGGCGCAGTGGGCCAATTCTCCCCCCAGATGCCATCTGCGGCAAAATGGGACAGCCCAATTCACCCCCAAATGCCATTGGCTGCGAAATTGGTGTCCCAATTCGCCCCAGATTATTTCTGCAGCTAAATGCGCGCGGCAGCGCTGCCGCACGATGCTCGCCGATCCGTCCTATTTTTTATTTTTTTCATTTTTTATATTTTTATATTTTTTATTTTTATTAAAAATAACTATGAAATAATATTAGTAATTAAAATATTATTAAAATAAATAAAATACCACAAAAAATTATTTTAGACTATCGGATTTGAATGGGTCAAAAATTAAGGGTCTACAAGGATGTCTAGTGTTGTGCATGATATAGGTTCATCCACACATACGGGAGGCAACAAATCACATCATGCTTATGCCCAGACACTTATAAGAATGATTATGTTTTTTTTTTAATATTTTTAATTATTTTTATTTGAGTTATCAAACTAATATTTTTAATTTAAAAGGAGTCTAACCTAGTTTGGCTGTCGAGTAGTTACGAGCTATTTGTGCATATGCACACTAGGGGTCATGACGGTTATTCATTTGTGGATCATTGGTCCAAAGATGTGAATGTAAGTAATTTCATAATTTATTTTCTTAAATTTTATAATATAAAGTAAATAATATTTTTCTATTATATATAATCATTTCATTGGATCTCAGAAGGGTCTGACATGCACGTTTACAAGGAGAGATTATTTAGAGTTGCTATTGGTGGAGAGAAGAAGAAGAAAATGTATGGACTTGGCTTAAAGGTTGTTATCATAGCTTCTTCTTTATTGTCTTCTAGTTTGTTTACTTTATGATAGGGGATCGAGCGATTGAAGGAACAGTTAGAGGAGTGTGATCGGACTGTTCAGTATTAACTACATGACTATGTGCAGACTGAGGTACAGAGGTTGGTCCAGCAGCAACTGCAAGACTTTATGACCAACTTTATGCGAGAAATCTTCAATCCATCACAGTAGTATCCTTTTGTGGTCCTCCTCCATCTCCACCTCCACTGCCTTCTGCTTCTACCTGATTTTAGATTTTACCTTATTTTAGATTTTTTTTCTTTTACTGTATTTATGTATTTTCTATGTTAATTTATATTTATATATATATATTTTATTGTATTTATGTATATTTATTTTTTGTCGGTACTGTGAACGAAAATTTTCACTCCCACTTTTGGTGGAATAGTTCTTACGACTTTGGTACTGTTAGGCTCTAGGCCTTAGAGAACATAAGACTGAACCCAGAGAATAAGAGTCGCCACCTGGATGGGCTGTGAAGAAGATAGAAGGGGCAAATGACTCAATTCCTAAGGAATCTCCAACCCATACTAGGTTTGAAAAGTTGGGTATGCGTGGAAAAGTTGAGAAGTGGCTTAGCACCCCCCATAACGCTCGGTTTATTGGAATGTGCCTCCTTTTTATATCTAAATATTATTAAATTTGTATATGATTATGATATTACTCGTATTACAAGCAATTGAAATAGATAACCATCCATCAATTCATAACATAAAAAATAATAAAATGGACACCCATAGGAGATGAAAACATGCCCTTGCAATGTTCGAATCTGAAATACAAAATAAAATTGGACACCGTCCAAAGATTGGATACATATCCTTTTACAACTCATTAAAATCCAAAAAAAAATAAATAAAAGATCAAATAAATCAAGGCACCGTTGAACTGTGGAAATATGCCTTTTATAAGTACCTTAAAATCAAAATAATGAACAAACACAATTCAACCTTTCATAATAAATGAATAATCAAAACATATAACTTATCATCACTCAAACAACCATAAATTTAGGGTTTAATTAAATGAAATTAGGGTTTTTATAATACAACTAAGGTTTTGTTAATGAAATTATGGTTTTGCATTTCAAGATTAGGGTTTTAACTTGCAAAACTACGGTTTCAGATCATAATTTAAATAAGAAATCAAAACAAAATAAATCTACATAGTTATGTAATAAAAAAAGAATGATAATTTATTAATAGATATTACTTATTAAAGAGCATACCTACTGAAGACCTTTAATTTTGGCCCTAATTAAATTTGATCCCAACTTTAAAAGCTTGAATTAAATCCAGCCCAATTTCAAAAGCTTGAATTAAGTTCGGTCCAATTTTAAAAATTCAAACCAAGTCTGGTCTGATTCAAAAGCAAAAATCATGACTAATTGGCCATTGTCAGCTCGCCATGAGCCTTAATTTTGGGTATAATTCAATTTTTGTTGGTTTTAAGTATCCTAATTTTACTTAAACTTGGACAGATATTTGATAAGCATAAGCTTTCCAAATAGAATTGGGATTGTTTAAACCAAGAGGGAGTCAGATTTGTTACCTTAATTTGCCTAAAAAAGCAATTAACATGCAACATCAAAGATAATGACAATTAGCAAATCAAACGGCCACAATTAGCAAATAAAAAGAGCACAAAAACAATAAAAGAAAAGACAGACATGATCAACGAAAGCTAATACAACAGCAAGGTAGAATCTAGAGGGTTGTGCTTAGGCTTAATCAACATAATTGCTTGGTGTATCTAACAATGATGGTAACAAATTCTAGTACTTACATCTATTCAATTTTATAATTCTTTTTATTTCTTTCCTTAAGCATAATTTATTATTTTCTTAACCTTGTTCGATGGATTATATGATTAAAACCCTCATTATTCCTTACAAAACCCCAGTCCCATCCATTTAAACTGTAACATCCTCTGACAATTCTTATATAAAAACTATCAGAGAATGTTATACGATACACTGTTCACGCTCCAATCAATTCTTAGAAAACTCTCATCATAAATAAAATTTTCAAATATTAATACAATCTACATATCACAACACTTATAGATCCAACATTTAGACCAATTTCCAATATCTCCAATAATCCAAATAGAAATTATAAATCAGATAAACATTATAAGTTCATCAAATCAATTAAATAAATAATACATTTCTTTCATGATACTCATTCACTAGAATCTCAAACTTCATTCTCTAAATACATAAACCTTATTATGTTTACACATTTATACAATCTCTCAAATTGCCAAATTGGAGTATCTATATACCTTTTATAACTTACGAATACAATAAATACAAGATCTTCATCTGTTCTTAACTTGCTCTGATGTCCTGATACCTGCATGTCAGAAAACAATTCTAACACGCTAAGCAAAGCTTAGTGGTGCTTGTATTTACATATTTTATCACTTAATATTAAAGAAATATATTTATGAAAATATAGTAATAACACTTAGTTTTAAGGAGTATTTCAATATATTAACTCATTTCAGTAATAAATCAACATACCATGCTGATTATACAAAATAATAACTATCCCTGCATAAAAGTTATCATATAATACACTACTTTCAGTATTGCAGCTTGTCTCATTAAGAATCATTTTATTCAAGACTTGCTTTCTCATTTGATAACATTGTTCACAATACATTATTTTGTTTTTCAATAAGTCTTCCTTTTCCAAGTTCACATATAGGATCATTTCATTCAATCTATACTTTTCAGCACTTACATCTATTACTATACTTTAGAGCACTTTGTATCTCATATCATGTTATACACTTTCAATCATTTGATATACTATGGAGCACTTTGTATCTCACAGCATTATATACACTTTCAATCATTTGATTAATTCAATACATTGAACATAACATTTTCATTACGTTCATTAGAACTTTCACGTATAAGCAGTAATATATATATATATATTACAATCCCTTTTTCACTGGAACACAATACTTCAATTTCACGTAATTGACTTATTTTAGTATTTTACATTTCTTTCATTAGTCACAACTATCATGTTCACATATATTTTCATTAATTATGCCCAAACATACTAAACTTATATCATAGGTTTGGATAACATGTTAGTGTAGCAATCTCAAGAATTGATAATGGCAATTATGCCCACTTTCACTGATAACACAATGTGTTCACTAAATGCATGAGGTGCCCACTATCACTGTGGCTATCCATCCTTTGGTTAGCCATTCAATCCAAAGCTAGATATAAATTAAATATGATTTGGGCAATTCATTAATTTTGATGAACACTACACTGTTTATTTCCTTTCATTGTTACTATACTCTTATCAACATTTAGTCGAATATATATATATGTGTCACGTATCTAAAGTTGATCACTCATTTTCATACATTTGACACATTAACAAAAAAGTATGGACTATACACATATTAGTCTCATGTCATTGATTAACACTTGTTTATACAAGCACTTGTTTATATCATTTCACTACATTACTCTTATCAATATTTAGTATGATATATATATTTGTCACTTATCTCAAGTTTCTCACTCCTTTTCATGCATTTAATACATACACATGAAGTCTCAATACATTTATTGACATATTAGTCTCATACTAGGCCCGTAGATCACAAATTACAAGCCAAAAACATTATTTAGGTACCCCACGGCCGTGGCATCTCAACCCCACGCCCGTGGGATCCAAAATGAAGCTGTAAAATAAATTTGAAGACCCCACGGTCGTGGCACTCAATTGCCACGGTCGTGGCATTGATTTCGGGACTATTTTCGGAGTAAAATCATGTATTTTGCACTTTTAACTTCATTAATCACAAACATATTGAAGATCTAAGATAATAATTGATCAAACTCAATATTTTGACATAAAAAGTGTTCATATCAAATACCTTCACTTAATTAAACTTTTAACCATTTCATATGGATAAAAAATGATCAAATCCTTCACTTCTCAACAATATATCTTTATACATAACTTAATCAATCAATTAACTCATTTAAACTTGTAAAAAGTCATATTTTTATAAAATATAAATCAAAAGCACATACCTTCTTGATAATCACCACTTTTCCAACCTATTTTTCAGTTTTGATTCAACTCATAGAAAGAAAGAAGAAGAAAGAAGTGAAGATGGTGGTGATGGCGTGGAGAGAAGAAGAAATCAGAAACTTCTCCACACACACACACATATGCACATATATATATTTATTTAATCTAGTGAGGGTAGGCTCATAATAACTATGGTGCACCCTCATTCTTAACCGTTGATTTTAAATCGAGTTTTAATCTCGTAAAACGGTAAAAATACTCTTTTCAGTAAAGTTTCACAATGTACTATTCTTTACGTGTAGCATTTATCCATCACACTTTTGTCACTATACACTATGCATTTTTCAATATTTGTTAAAATGTCCCTGATTAAAATCTTGACCATTACATAAACCTAGTTTTATACTAAAATCTTTTTTTTAAACCCCAATTGTATATCAAAAAACCCTAATTCCATAATCTTAAACCCTGGTTTTAGGATTAAATAACATACATTCTGGAGGCAGTGACTCTTTCAAAACGAGTTTGGTAAATCTTTTACCTTTTGCAACTGCCATATGCGTTGTGCCCTATATTTCGTTAACAAGTTAATATTAAGATATTTTTGTGGATTGCAATTTTTGTGATTACCCTTAATTTCCTTTTAATTAACTCCTGATTTTATAATTCTTTGTATGATGATTATTTATATATCTATGGATTGCAATTATTATTATTATGATTTTAAAGTTGTAAAAGGCATTGTTTGTTCTCTATTCCTGTTATTTTCATTTATGTTTTTGTGCTCTCTCTCTAATTATTTCTACTTTCTATTCATCTCAATCCTCTCAAGTTTAAGTAGGATTAGGAATTTAAACAACTGGCTCATAGTGAATTGCTTGCTCATGGAAATTTGGCCATGAAAAATGGCTGATTACTTTTCTGGTTGATTCAGTGATTTGACTTTTAAATCAAGAATAGACTTGATTTGGGCTTTAAAATTGGGACCAAATTTAGTTTGGACCAAAATGAAGGGCCTACAGTTTTGCCCCTTACTTGAATGATCTGATACTTCAGTAGAAGAGAGAAAAAAGCAATGATATTGCTTTTGAATTTTTCACCAAGCATCATTGAATAATTTTAATATCTCAATGGGTCATTAGGCAACTGTAATATACCAATGGGTTCATTGAGCAATTCTAATATCTCGGTGAATTAAAACAACCATTGAACAACTCTAATATCTTGATGAAGCCACCAAGCAAGTCTAACATCTAGGTAAAACAACAATTATCAAGCAACTCTAATATCTCGATGAAACCATGAAGCAATTCTTGTATCTTAGTTAAATTACAACAATCTAATGACTCTAATATCTCGATGAAATGACCAAGAAATTCTAATATCTTGGCTAAACAACAACCATCGAGCGACTCTAACATACTAATGAAACCAGTGAGCAACTATAATATAGTGGTAAAACAACAACCATTGAGCAACTATAATATGTCTATGAAACCACCAAGCAATTCTAATATCTTAGTAAAACAACAACCTTCAAGCGGCTCTAATATCTTGATGAAACCACTAAGCAATTATAATATTTTGGTAAAACAACAACCATCGAGCGACTCTAATATCTTGATGAAACAACCATGCAATTATAATATCTTGGTAAAACAACAACCTTCGAGTTACTTTAATACATCAATTAAACCACCATACAGCTCTAATATCTTGATGAAACCACAAAGTGATTCTAATACTTTGGTAAAACAACAATCATCGAGCGACTCTAATATCTCAATAGGATAGTGAGCAACTCTAATATCTCATTAGGAATAAACCTGGATACTTTAATAAATTAAGAAAAACCATATGCCTTTGTAGAAATGGATCTTCATCTTGATTCTTTACTCTTTTGGATAGACCTTTGTCCTGCATTAACTTCAGCTCTTCTAGCTAGACTGACCTTCTATCATTTGTATCTTCATTCATTTGAGAGTTTTAACTTTCCTATAGCCACTTGTTTCATTCTTTAATGGATTTTACTTTATAGAATTCAACTATTCTTTTTGCTAGATACTTTATCTTTGCCCCCCTGTATAGGCTCAAATTGGCAATTATGCCTCATATGTAAGCTTCAATCAATGTTTCTATAAGCATGCATCTCTTTTATCTTTTGCAATGGGCCTTTTTATGTCCCCCTGATGCTATGTCTGCTTCTTCCTATTTACTTCATAGAGTATTAGTTGTTTACCTTAATAAAGAATAGACAACAAAAATACAGTGTGACATGCTCATGTATTCGTATATGCATGATATGCGTGGGTGATACTTATAGTGGTTCTATTGACTCATGGACCGAGGTGATAGGCCAAAGCACTCCCATTGGTACCTTTAGGATGTTCATGTAGATCTTGCTTTGGATCATCAAGAGATGTCACAACCACAACTTCATCTTCAAGATATGCAAAACATGAGTAGTGGGGGACCTAAGTAAGGTAGTTACTTCATTAACCACCTTTGCGCAATATGTTCTTTAAGGTTCGACAATGTAACATACTTCTCTAAACTCGAAGGCTCGTATGATAAGAAAACATTTTTTTTATTTTAATTTTAAAATCACATATTGACTTTGTTAAATCAGTGTCAATATACCTCAAGGCTTTATTTTTCCAAATTATCATATCTATAACATTACAATCCTAGTTACCGTATTAAATTTGGGAATGATTTCCAATTGAGTAAGAACTATTTTACTTCATATAGGCACATACACATTGCTTGGCCAAAGGTCTCATTGAGATATTGTCTATCTCTTATGCATGTTTTTTTAAACAATCTCCACTAATAGACTCCACCTACTAAGAGAGATCAATAGTTCTTTAATAGGCTTAAAATGGGGTTTATAAGGGACATGTGTTAAGCGAAGGCCATTCTAATCGGAGTTGATGTGACACTATTGACAAATCTTCACACAACAAACTTCTTATTGGAACTATAGATAGCTGAAAATATTGAACTCTAGACATCATTTTCACCTTTTAGGCATCTTGTTATCTTACTTTATGAAAAGATAGAGCTTGAATATTCTTCCATCTTCTTAGCAAAAATCTAAATCTGATTAGGATGATTTTAATCTTTTTCTTTTTCTTTTGTAAAAACTCATCATTTTCTTCTTTTTTGTTTTTATTTTTTTGGCATTTTATCATTCTGCCCTTTTCCCTTTGGAATATCAAGTCTAAGACTTTTAAGATTGCTTACTTAAAGCTATGTTGGATATCGTGAACCAAATGAAAGATGGTCTTTCGCCTATTTCTCTAATTTTAGATGAGTCTTTAGTTGGGCTAGACTAATTCATGTTAAACTCTTCTCATAGGCTAAGTGGAAGTCTTTTGCTGCTTCAAAAGAACTCTATTTGCTTTTTGAAACACCATAACTGGTTTTTAATTAAAACTTTTGTTATTTTCTCTTTTTTTCTATTCTTCATTTTCATTTTTTTTCTTTTTTTTCCTCTTTTCTTTTTCTTTTTCTTTTTTTTGTGTCATAGCTCTAACAGAGTTGTCTTCTTTGTACCACTTTATGCTTCTGATCATGGATGAGTAGAGTAGTACAAGGATGAATCCTTTGTAATTTTGATGTCATTTCTAAATGGAATAGTTTTGAGACATCAGATCTAATTCAGGTAAGCTTCAATCATCTTCATGGTCTTGATTGAGCATCTCTTTCTTTGATCTTTTTCCCTTGGTACCTCAGTGATAATCAAACTTGTCATAAGTGTCATAGTAACATATGTAGGTTATTGGGTTTATAATCCAATAAAAAGCAAGCTAAAATCTAATGAAGGCTCAAAGGAATAAACCAGGAATTGATATTAGCAGGGTGGATACTTGTTGTTAGGTCACTAAACAACTTCTAGATCATTTATCGCTTAAAGTGGCAGAGTTTAATTTCGCTTTAAAGTTTGTCAAAGCATGTTTAAGTTCAACTAAACATAGGTAATTATGCAAGAGCCCTCTCTTAGAATCCATACATAGCTTAATGCTACATAATAATTCCCTTACCTAGTAAAGTCATTCAAATCATGATGCATAGATATACTAATTTATGAACATCAAGCTAAGTAAAATGAATAAAAGCCAATAAAATCATAAATGTAACAAAAATAATTTATTCATAAAAAATATTAAATAAAAAACAATTACTCCAAAAAACACTAAAGAAATAAAATGAAACGAGAACCACACAAGCTAAGGGAAGTTTGTGGAGTTGGAATAGAAAATGCTTCATCTATAAGGACATGTCAGGTGTGAGGATCTTTCCATCATCAATGAGGTTCTACATTTCATTCCTTCATCATGTACATAATGACCAGGTACTTGATGAAACTGATAGAAAACCTTTGCAACAAAATTGAAAGGCAGAGGATCTGGCAAAGATCGAGGGTCTAAAAGCTGCAGTAATCCCTTTTTCTATAATTTTTTGAAGACCCAAGAAAGTGGCTTCACCAATTCTACGAATTGAAGTTTCTTTCCTAGCTCAGTTTTCACATTTATCTCGACATCATTTTATTCCCCTTGACTTTGCCCATCAGACTTATTGCCACCATTATTGCTCTATTTTCCATTGTATTTGTTCTTTTCTCTCTCCCATTCTTCCAGCTGAAGACCTACCTGTAGAAAATCCTTGAAATTCCTTACAAGATTTTGAACCATTCTTTCTTGGAGGTAGGGAAAAGTGCCCATTCGTATTTGCTCTGAGTCATCTAGCCTTTTCTTGAGAAGAGCTTCCTTATTCCTCCATCTCTTTATATAGTAAACAAAGTTTTCATATGAGAGACTCAATCTTTATCAAGGTTGCCTGTAACTTAATATTATACCGATACTGTTGGATGAAAGCTTTGTACAACAAAACCCAATCTTTTTGAGTCCTCTCCTCTAAAGTGTTATACCAGTTTTGCATCACATGATCCAAAGAGAGCATAAAGAACCTTAATGTTTGAGCCTTAATGGTTCAAACAGACTGCATAATAGTAATATACTGCTTAACATGTAATTGAGGATTTTCTGTACCACTGTACTAAGAAAAAAATAAGGATTTTAAACTTGTATGGGAGATTATAATCTTCCTCGATCAATCATGGTTGCTCTCTTATGTTCGTTTCTATTTTTGTGCTCTCTCTCTGATTATTCCTACTTTCTGTTTATCTCAATCCACTTGAGTTTAAGTAGGATTAGAAATTTAAACAACTGGCTCATAGAAAATTGGTCATGGCTCATGACTAATTGGCCATGAAACATGGCCAAATACTTTTTGGGCCAATTCAGTGATTTGGCTTTTAAATCAGATCTGACTCGATTTGGTCTTAAAATTGGGACTGAACCTGGTTTGAGCAAAAATTAAGAGTCTACATGTACTACCGACAAAAGCTATTTTTGTCAGCAATTTTTGCCAACGAAAAAATTCATTGATAACATTCTTGTATTGTTTGATTTTTATGGATTTGGAATTGAAGTTCAAACAGTTACAAAATTATTGGTCCAAAGCTACGAGTCTCCTCTATAAATAGGGGCTAAAACCTCTCATTTATCACATTACACTCTCTCTAGCCTAGATCTTCTCTCTTTAGAAATTCCCTTCAGTATCGCTTCTCCTCCTTATACTTCACTCTTTCCTTGATACTTAGACGAGGACAAGCCCTTAGAGCCACCTACAGCCCTATCCACCCTCATTAAATTTATTGTTCTAAAACATATATGGCCTTTGTATGAGGTTAAAAGGTGGTCGGTTCAACTAAAATGGTCTTTGATCATCTACTGAGATCCTGAACCTAATCACGACCTGATTTGTGCCTTAGGTGAGAGATGATGAGACACCACCAACAGTGTTTAATTCACATATGGGGAGATGATAGTGACTCCAGTGAACCTGGTGCTCTTAACTAGTGTCTGTTTTAGTACTCGGGAGCTAGTGTTCTGCGAGGACTAGTGCACCCTTTTCAATGATTGATTGCAGGATTTACTCAGGCATATACTAGACTGTACTTCTCTTAGTCTGGAGGAACACATTCTATGCTACCATGGTTGGTGTTACTACAACATTTATCCTATACTCCACTGAGCAGATGGCTTGCTCATTGATGTTGTTGATTCTAAGGTGCTCCTACTTTCATGATGGTCGAGATGGCATCGACTTTAACATCCTCAAGAGTTTGGAGGATCTGATGGTGATTGGAAAGTACAATTGAGGTAGCACTTTCCTAGCTACCATGTACCTAGACATGGGTAGTTTCTCTCGAGGTCGCTAGCATTCTCTTAGTGGGGCCTACTCAGTTTGAGAGGTACTTCACTCTATTTGCTTTTTCTTTTCTGTTATAGATCTTGGATTCTGGCTATATATACTATAGATGTGGGCATATGAGTAACTTCCTTTCACTACCTTGACATTGGGTCAACTCAGGCTAGGCGACTTCCATACCGAATTGTGATGGAGGTAAGAGTATTGGTTGAGCTTTGCTACTAACTTACTTGATTTCCCAACTTTGTGGAGACACTTTAACCACTTGCAAGTAACATCTATATGTTATTCTTATCTCCTTACTTCACACTTTCTTTCAAATCTAACTAATTGTCTTTATATAGGTTAATTGGTTTCTGTTCTTTAAGAGATACGGCGAGCAGGTCGAGTTCATGTTTGACGCCTAGTGCCCTTTCTTTTGGAAATTTTTTTCATTTTGGGGCACATGTGGGCCTACTACGTTAGAAAGAGGGTTAGAAGGAAGGTTACAAGGATCCAACATGTCCTAGTTTATCCTCCTACCAACATGTGCACTCTTTCTAGGATTCATCTAACTACAGTCCTGCTAAAAGGGGATGCTTGCTAAAGAGTTCATCCTTCCTAATGTTGATTACTCTACATTTTGCAAGGCTCGACTAATGCCCCAGATCCTTCCTTCCTTATTGAGCTATAGCTAAAGGAGAGTTAGCCCTTCTTTGATAGCATCATCACATTCTTCAACTTCTTATGGTGGTTCTCATGGATCACATTATTCTGTTGGGCCTCGTGGTGTTGCATCTTTTTCCCGGGAAGCCCTAACTCATGCTTGTCCTGTTTAAGTCCCTAATGGTGACCCCATGCCTCCATTCTACTAGATATAATACTAGATATCTAATGTCCATCATGGAATCAGACATTCATACACAGTACCAAATGTCTCCTTCTTTCCACTGCTAAATAACATCAATAATGTAATGCTTTACCACACCCCTATAACATTTGATTCTTTCTTACCACTGACTTGCTTTTGTCTTGATTTTGTAGTTTTCGGTGGACTAGATATGGCACACCTATAGCATTCCTCGGAGGCTGGAATATAGTCTAATTTGGGCAATGAGCCAAATATCTACTGGAGATTTGGATGAGGAGGAAGGCCTAAGGAGGCGGCCTTGATTTCATTTTTTTCTTGACCTATTATGCAATGAATTTTATGGATGAATGATTTTTTTATAAACAATTTGCTCTCTTTGCATGAATTTTATGCTTATTGATGATGATGTCCGATAAAATAAAATGGGAAATGCATAAACATAATTTAAAGCAGAGCGAAATGAGAAAATAACAAAGGATAAAAATAGAAAAGAGTAAAATCAAATAAAATGGAATGAAATAAGAAAAAAATGAAATAAACACAAAACAAAAAAAAACAAAAAAAAATAATTTTAAAAATAGAAAAGAAAAAGGGGAAAAATCAGTGACTGATTTAAAAGCGATCATCGATCACTAGATCGATGACCGATCAGACTGCTGGTCACCAGCAACTGCACCAACAACCAATCCCCAGACTGGTCATAGTTGACCGGTCCGGTGACTAAATAACCATTGCTCGATGACTGCATTTGACAGCTGAAAATCTATATATAAGGGTCTAATCAATTATTGAATCACAACTTTTCAAAGCATTTTTGTCTTTAGTGAAAAATAGAGCCTTTTGTGAGTTGTGCCATGCATCAATGGCTTATAAGTTTAGATAAAGTTGATAAGATCGATTTTGGGTACTATAGTATTGGGACTGTCATTAGCTTGAATGGGGTTAAGTTCAATTTGGTTTTTCTGCAAGCTTGCCTCAAATTTTGGGATCCAGATATTCATATTTTTAGGCTCGGCACAAGAATGGAGGAACTATGTCTGACTTTTAAAGAATTTAGTATAATAATGGATAGCAACCCTGATGTTGCCTTAGTGGTCCCTTACCAGTCTTTGGGTTATAAGCACATGTTTGGAGAGCTGTTTGCTCTAGATCTAGATTTACTGGACATGATGATAATGAGCAACGAAATAAACCTCACTAAGGTAATAGAAAGGTTTGGAATTCCAAAAGAGGGTTGGGTCGAGACAAGGGGCAATGGTGCAGAAGTAAAAGACAATAGGGTCATTCTAATACACCATCTCATGTTGCGGGCATCAGCTTTCTGCCTATCTACTAGCTTCATTTTTCCTAAGTGAGATAGGTTTGGGGGAAACCCAAGTTACTTGTCTGGTTAAGCAGATGGAGGACTTTGTAACACCCTTATACAATATATATATATGTACAACACATATGCCCAGTATATGTAAAATATGCACATACGGTACAAAAATGTCACAATCTGGTTTAATAAAAAATTTTCACTTTTCAAATTTAAAATCTTAAATACTTTAAAATATATATTCAAATAAGAAATAAAATATTATCATAAATTATAGGTACCAAAATAAGCATTTTTTATAAAAATCTCAGAAAAAATTCGCTAGAGTTTTTTCCTGTAATTTGGGCATTCTCAAATTCAACAAACAACACAACTTACACACAAAAACACTCCCATATAATATCAAATCATCATTTCACCCATAGTCCACAATTTCTCCAAATTTCACAAAACATTTATACACATATATATGTTATCCAAAAACACATAAAATCTATAATATAACATTTATCCAAAACATCCTTTATAATGTACAATATATATACTAAAAACATAATTTAATATATGTAATAAAAACATATACATGATGGCAATTATCACTGATCACGAAAAAGTAGCAAGATCAACTCAAGCAATCTCAAAGCTAGACCGGGCCTGATTTAGATGAACTCTCCAGCTCTACCAGATCTCCCCTGTCAACCGTGAGATGAATTACAATCACGCTAATCCAAAAGCCTAGCGATACAAACTTTAATAACAATAAAGCTCAAATACAATGCTATTGCACAATGCATATGGATATCATATCTCATATCATTTCATTAAAATATATTTTTCAATCATTCTACAATTTACATAAACAAACACAAGTATGGGTCGAAAGGATCTAATATGCTATTCAAATTCCAGAGTTACTATTTTAGTCCATAATGATACCCAGTGTCTAGCCCAAAGGCAAGTGATGCCCAACGTCTAGCCCAAAGGCAAATCATAGTGATGCCCATCCTCTAGCCTGAAAGCAAGTGATGTCCAACGTCTAGCCCGAAGACAAATTAATAATTGCTCAAAAGCTAGCCCCGAAGGCAAATAATGAGGATAACCTCATAGGCATGCTGCCAAACACAAAACTCTGGAAATTGAATAACATACTAGGCACACAATTAATTCACATTTCTCATTATCAATCTCTTTCTCATCTTCTCATAATGAAGCTAGGCACATTGCCTCATTTTTCATTATCTATTAGGAACATTGCCTTATTTTCTCATTTTTTTTTCTCACTTTTCTCATTTTTCTCATTTATAGCAATATCAATTCATCTCATTTCATCATACCATCACATTGCATCACATTTTATCTTAAAACCCATGACCCAAATATTTTGGATAATTTCACATAATCCACATATGATTCACATTTTATGCACTTTAGCCATTACCAATGGCCTTTTTAACAATGCCATGATTCCTCCAAAGGACTTTCACAAGTGGCACCTTCTTATTCCTCAACTCTTTCACTTCTCGTGTTAAGATCGCCACTAGTTCTTCCTCATAAGTCATATCCGGACTCACCTCAATAGACTCCACTGATAAGATATTAGATGGGTCTGACCTGTATCTCTGAAGCATAGAGATATGGAAGATATTATGAATCTGATCTAACTCAGGCGGCAAAACCAGCCTATAAGCCACTGGATCAACTCTCTCCAGTACCTCATATGGTCCTATGAAATGAGGGCTCAATTTCTCTTTGTGATCGAATCTCAAAATCTTCTTCCATGGAGACACCTTGAAGAACACTTTATCTCCCACACTGAACTCTATATCTTTCCTCTTCAAATCAGTATAGGATTTTTGTCGGTCTGAAGTTACATTCAAATGACCCTGAATCACCTTCACTTTCTCTTTTATTTCCTTAATCAAATCTGGACCGACCAATTTTTTTTCTCGAATCTAATCCTAACACAAAGGTGTCTTAAACCTCCTACCATACAAGGCCTCATAAGGTGCCATCCCATTACTGGACTGATGACTGTTGTTATATGCAAACTCAATTAGTGGCAAGAATCTATCCCATCTCCCAATAAAATCAATGATACAACTCCCCAACATATCCTCTAGAATATGTATCACTCTCTTTGATTTGCCTATATGTCTGAGGAAGAAAAGCAGTGCTAAAATGAAACCAAGAACCCAAAGCATTCTGTAAACTCCTCCAAAACCTCGATGTAAACTGAGGATCTCAATCCGATACCAAAGAAAATGGGACTCCATGCAACCTCACTATTTCAATGATATACAACTCAACCAACTTCTCAAGAGAATAATCCATCCAAACTAGAAGAAAAATGAGCTGTGTTCTTCATCCAATCAACCATCACCCAAATTGCATCATGCTTCTTCTATGTCAAAGGCAGTCCAGCCACAAAATCCATCATCACTCACTCCCATTTCCACTCTAGCACTGATAATGACTGGAGCAACCCTGAAGGAACCTGGTGCTTAGTCTTCACTCTCTGGCGAATGAGACATTTGGATACAAACTCTGCTATGTCCCTCTTCATACCTGACCACCAATAATGTTGCTTCAAATCCTGATACATCTTACTACTACCAGGGTGCATAGCATAGAGTAAATGATGTTCTCCCTCTAAAATCATCCTCTTCAATCCTGCATTATCAGGAATACACAACCTATCTCTGTACCATAAACAACCATCACCTCTCACATGAAAGTCTCAACTCTCCCTTTTTTGCCAATCCAACACAATCTTCTGGATTTTTTCATCTGCCAATTGAGCAACCCTAACCTGATCCAATAAAATTGGCCTCAACTGCAACTAAGCCAACAATGTACCATCATCACAAGACTCAAATCTGGCATGCAATGCTCTCAACACAACAAGCAACAAGAGCGAATAAGCAGTCAAACCTGCCAAAGACTTTTGACTTAAGGCATCAGCAACAACATTTTTCTTACCAGGATGATAATCAATCAAATAGTCATAGTCTTAAATCAACTCTAACCACCGTCTCTGCCAAAGATTCAACTCTCTCTGAACATCTAGGTACTTCAAAATCATGTGATCAGTATAAATGAAACACTTCTCCCCATACAAATAATGCCCAAATCTTCAATGTAAAAACTATGGCTGCTAGCTCCAAATCATGAGTCGGGTAATTCAACTCATGTGGTTTCAACTGTTGACAGGCAAAAGCAATGACTCTACCCTCCTGCATTAAAACACAACCTAAATCACTATGTGAAGCATCACTATAAATCACATAAGATTTACCTTCCATAGGCAGGGTAAGGACAGGAGCCTGAGTCAACATCTCCCTCAGCTGCTCAAAACTCGCCTAACACCAATCTGTCCACACAAATATAACTCCCTTCTAAAGTAATCTTGTGAGTGGTGTGCCTATCATAGAAAAACCCTTCACAAATCGACGATAATAGCTTGCCAAACCCAGAAAACTTCTAACCTCTATCACACTCTTAGGTGGACTCCAATTCAAGATAGCCTCAACTTTACTCAGATCAACTCTAATACCCTCTTCTAAAACCACATGATCGAGAAAAGTCACCTGATCGAGCCAAAACTCACACTTAGATAGCTTAACATACAACTACTTCTCTCTCAAAGTCAACAATACAATCCGCAAATGCCTGTCATGATCCTCATTACACAAATACACCAAAATATCATCAATAAATACCACTACAAACTGATCTAAGTAGGGCCTAAACATTCTGTTCATCAAATCCATAAATACTGCTGGTGCATTTGTCAATCCAAAAGGCATCACCATAAACTCATAATGCTCATACCTCATTCAAAAAGTTATCTTAGGTACATCCACATCTCTGAATCTCAACTGATACTACCCTGATCTCAGATTAATCTTAGAGAATACTGCTGCTTCCTTCAACTGATCTACGAGATCATCTATCTGACACAATGGATACTTGTTCTTGATGGTCACCTTATTCAACTGTCGGTAATCAATATACAATCTCAAGGTGTCATCCTTCTTCTTTACAAACAACACAGGTGCTCCCCATGAGGACACACTAGGGCGATTGAACTCTTTATCTAGCAACTCCTGCAATTGCACCTGCAACTCCCTCAACTCAGCAGGTGCAATCCGATAAGGAGTGATAGAGATCAAAGTGGTACCAGGCAACAGATCAATACCAAACTCAACCTCTCTCTCAGGAGGTATCCTTGTAACTCATCAGGAAAAACATATGGAAACTTGAAAAGTGTGGGTATACTGTCAAGCAGGGACCCCATTACTCTGGTATCTTTCCACATGAGCAAGATAAGTCTCACATCCCTTTTGGATCATCCTCCTAGCTAAAACAACTAAAATAAACATGGATGAAAGATGCCTTTGCCCATTAGATACCATCATATCCCTACCATCATGTGTTCTTAGGGTAACACATTTTCGCTGATAGTCTACCATAGCCCTATGCCTGGATAACCAATCTATGACCAAAATCATATCATACTCCCTGAAAGGCATCTCAATCAGGTCATCTAGAAACTCATCATCCTAAACAACTATGCCATCTCGGTGCACCCTGCAAACCATAACACTGTGCCCTAAATGATTTGTCACCAAAACATCAAATCCTAGGGACTCAGAATGCAAATCACTCACAGGCAAGATGGATGTACTGATGTATGAATGAGTTGACCCAGGGTCTATCAATGCAAGAACTGAAGTACCAAATAAATTAAAAGTACTAGCAATAACAACTGAAGCATCTAGCTTCCTCTGCATCACATAGACCCACTGTGATGGCCCTGCCTCATTTGGTCTACCCCCAGTTGTAGAAACTCCTCTTTGACTAGTCCCAAATTGACCACCTCTAATAAAACCTCTAACACCACGATCCCCTCTGACACTGGGTTGAGAAGCTACACTATTTGTCTGTCTATCCTCTGGTGGCTCTGGACAATTTATGATAAAATGGTATGGTGACCCACATTTGAAACACACTGCTGATGCACCTCTCCTCTAGCATACACCTCCATGTGCTCTACCACAACGAACACAGGTAGGCGAACACAGGCATCTGAGCCACTGGGGTCGGAGCTCTAGCCACTAAAACCATAGGTCTCTGTCTCTGTTGTTGTACTGACCTGCCAGACTGCCCCTGGCTCCTACTGAATCTTTGAAAATATCTCTCTCAGCCTCTTTTCATTGATGAAGACCCTACCTCACTCTAGGGTCTCATATCTCTGGTCTCCTCAATCCTAGCAGCTGCTGCAAGACCCTGTGTCTCTCAACACTCCTGGTAGCTGCAACCAACTGAGAAAAGTACTAATATTGAGATCCTGCCACAATACACATAATAGAGGGTCTCAGCCCCTCCTCAAACCTCCAGCACTGGTCAATCTCATCAGAAATGATCCCATTAGCATACTGACTCAGCCACATAAACTCTATCACATACCCTATCACCATCCTAGTATCCTGTATCAAACTCAGGAACTCCATCTTCTTTGCATCCTTATACTCCCTTAGAGTATACATCTTCTCAAATTCTCGTAGGAAATCATCATAGGTCAGAACTGGTTTATCAACCATAGCATATGGAACCATCTTCCACCACTCATATGCATCCCTATGCAAAAGAGATATGGCATTATAACACCCCTATATCCCATATACGCACACTACATACAACCACATCTGTAATATACGTATATCATATACAGGAGTGTTACGGTTTATATTAGACAACCCAATTTTTCTCTTCTGCATTAATATGAGAAAACTTAAAACATTTCATATATATATATATATATATATTTATATATACACTATGGAACATAACAAGTAAAACATTTATTCATTATGCAGCGGAAAATGTAGCGGTATTTACATATATAAATACATCAAAATAAATGTTTAAAAAACATAAAGTTTATACATTTTTGGCAGTTTGTCTCTGATCTTTAAGCCCACAATCAACACTTCAAAGTCTAGACTCGACTTGGTCTAGCTGAACTCTCCGGTTCTACCCTGTCACCTGCGCGACGAACAACAATCGCGTTAAGCCATAGGCTTAGTGGTACAAACCACAATAATAATATGCTTTAATGCAATGTCAATGTCATACTTTCAAGCAATAGAGACAATATTCAGAAATGATGTATTTCATAACATTACATTTCATTATCTTATTCAATTGTTTCACCATTTATGATTCGCATTAAAACAAAGACAAGCATGGGCCCAAAAGAATTTAATATGCTATTGAAAGTTCAGAGTTACTGCTTTGGTCCATAATCACATTCATCAAGCCCGTAGGCGATATATATATATCTATCCATGGATAGTGTAACAGACCCAGTCTCTTGGACCTCAACCCGGCTAGACCCTAGGGCCCTAGTCTCTTGGTCCTCAACCCGGCTAGACTGTTATAGTTTTTGAGGCTTACGACCCAGTCTTTTCACCCAAAAAACATCATATTTCACATTTTCAGCTGGGCTCGGCTTACGACCCGGTCTTTTCACTTGCCCAGCGATTCATAGGCATGCCGCCAAACCCAGAAGTCTGAAAATTGAATAACATATTAGAGACACAATTAATTCATTTATCTCATTATCAATCTCTTTCACAATTCATTTCTCTTTTCATTTCTCATAACCAAACTAGGCAACCATGCCCTAATTATTTCATTTGCATCATTATAGCCAACAACAATGGCTTCACATCTCATTATTAAAGTATACATAACCAATTGCATTGGACATACATTTTGAATGATCATCATATCTTTCACATTATGCAAATCATAACATTAATCAAATGTATTAACAATGTAATAAATTACTTAACACATTTACCACCAAATGTGTTAAGTCCCAAAGTCATGTAATTGAATGCAATAAGGTAGGGTTTGTACTTACCTCAAGAGCAACTCACACAACACCAAACTCCTCTTCCAAGAATTCTTCAACACTTGGATTAGGGCAACTCAATCTCTTTAAAAACCTAATCCAAAAGGAAATAATACACACTCACTTAAAGATACACATGAGATAATAAGGCTAAGAACCGACTAGGGCAAACTCTACACATGACACGCTCAACAACACGAGCGTGTCCCTGACCGTACCCTAAACTCACAACACAGAAGCTTTGACACGCTCAGTGACATGGGCGTGTCAAACCTCCCTCAACACAGTGACTATGACACGCTCAGTGACATGGGTGTGTCACTCGCCGTGTCAATCCACCAGCATCACAGTAGGTATGACACGCTCAGTGACATGGGCATGTCACTAGACGTGTCAATCCTCCATCAACACAGAAGCTGTGATACGCTCAGTGACATGGGCGTGTCACCCATCCAGAAAATAGAACCATTGACACGCCTAAAGACCTTGCCGTGCTTATGGGCGTGTCAGGCCAAAAATCCTGATTCCGGCAACAAAAACTTTACATCCAACAAACCTCTTACTTTCACCATTTTCCACTTAAAACAAACTTAACTAAACACACCCATAAACTATAATAACTTGCAAAAGCACCGAAACAAATCAAAACATACATCAAACACCAATTCACAACCATCACATACACTCATCTCAAACACAACACTTGCTCTCCAACACCAAACTTAACTCTATCTCTTCAATCAAACTCCAAAAATCAACACCAAGAAGGTCACACATCCTCATATACACCATAATCAAATATACACACACTATCAGCAATCAAACACCAAACTCAAAACACAAACTTAAAAGAAAACAATGGAATCAAGTGGAAAACTTACCAAAAGTGATGAAAACCCTTGGAATTCCAACTTGATCACTTGAAACATCCTTCAATCTTGAGTTTGGAAAGACAAAATCTCACTTTCTCTCTTGCTATGGAGTTAGCCGGCCAAGGAGAAAAGAAAAGAAGAAGAAGATTAATGGAACACAAGTCAACTCTCTCTTAACCACTCAAACTTCCTTTAATTCTCAACCAAGCAATTTATTAATATAATATTCATAAAAATCTTCCTCCACTTACTAATTTCCATTTCAATTCATTTAATTTAAAATTAATTAAATCTTCTTTTGACCTTCCATTTCTTTGACTTGTATATGTTGTATATATCTCTATATATACAACATATACACTCTTCTCCTTATCTCTTTTCTCTTTCTACTTAAACATATACACTTATAACATTTAATTCAAATACAACAATAAATATTCCAAAACTTTTAGGGTATACTTTGGGATATTACAATTCTCCCCCTCTAAAAAAAAATTTTGTCCTCGAAATTACCTGATCTCAAGTCTGAAACAGTTGAGGATACTGATCTTGCATTGCTTGTTCACTCTCCCAAGTTGCCTCGACCTTCGCATGATTCTTCCAAAGAACCTTCACAATTGGCACTTTCTTATGTCTCAACTCTTTCACTCCATGTGCTAAAATAACCACCGGTTCTTCTTCAAAAGTCAGATCTGAAATCACCTCAATGGATTCGACTGACAAGATATGAGATGGGTCTGACCTGTACCTCCGTAGCATAGAAATATGGAAGACATTGTGAATTCTATCCAACTCAGGCGGCAAAGTGAGTCGATAAGAAACTGGTCCAACTCTTTCCAATACCTCATAAGGTCCAATAAAATGAGGACTTAGCTTCCCTTTGCGGCCAAATCTCAAAATCGTTTTCCAAGGAGACACTTTCAAAAATACTTTATCTCCAACATTGAACTCTATGTCTCTCCTCTTCAAATCTGAATAAGATTTCAGCCGATTTGAAGCTGCTTTCGACCGATCCCGAATTATCTTCACTTTCTCTTCCATTTCTTTAATCAAATCGGGACCAACCAACCTACCTTCTCCAACCTCATTCCAACATAGAGGCATCCTGCATCTTCTACCATACAATACTAGACTGATGACTGTTGTTGTAAGCAAATTCTATCAATGGAAAAAATCTATCCCAACTTCCAGAGAAATCAATGATACAGCTTCTTAACATGTCCTCTAAAATTTGTATCACTCTCTCTGACTGCCCATCCGTCTGCGGATGAAAAGCAGTGCTAAAGTGCAATTGAGAACCCAAAGCAGCATGCAAACTCTTCCAACACCTTGAAGTAAACCGAGGATCTCGATCAGACACTAAAGAAATTGGGACTCCATGCAACTTCACTATCTCATTGATATACAGCTCAGCCAACTTCTCCAGAGAATAGTCCATCCGAACTGGAAGGAAATGAGCTATCTTCGTCAACTGATCAACAATCACCCAAATTGCATCATGCTTCTTCTGAGTCAACGGCAAACTAGTCACAAAATCCATTGTCACTCGCTCCCATTTCCATTCAAGCACTGATAAAGTTTGAAGCAACTGTATTGGAACTTGGTGCTCGGCCTTCACTCTCTGACAAGTGAGACACTTGGATACAAACTCCGCTCTATCCCTCTTCATACCTGACCACCAATAATGTTGCTTCAAATCATGATGCATCTTGGTACATCCAGGGTGCATAGCAAAAGTTGACTGATGTGCTTCCTCCAAAATAATCTTTCTCAATCTGGTATTATCAGGAACACACAATCTATCTTTGTACCAAAGGCTGCCATCACTTCTCACATGAAAATCTTGGCTCTCTCCCTTCGAACAATCCAAAACAATATTCTGAATTTTCTCATCAGCCAATTGAGCCTCTTTAATCTGATCCAACAACACCGGTCTCAACTGCAACTGAGCCAACAACGCACCATCATCACATGATACAAAACTAGCATGCAACGCTCTCAACTCAATAAGCAATGAGAGTGAATAAGCAGTCAAACCTGCCAAAGACTTCCGACTCAAGGCATCAGCAACTACATTTGCCTTACCAGGATGATAATCAATCAAACAGCGTAGTCTTTGATCAACTCCAACCACCGTCTCTGCCGAAGATTCAGCTCTCTCTGAACACCCAAGTATTTCAAACTCTTATGATCTGTATAAATAAAACACTTCTCCCTATATAAGTAGTGTCGCCAAATCATCAAAGCAAAAACTATAGCTGCTAACTCCAAATCATGCGTCGGGTAATTCAACTCATGCGGCTTCAACTACCGAGAAGCAAAAGCTATGACTCTACCCTCTTGCATCAAAACACATCCTAAACCATTTTGTGAAGCATCACTGTAAATCACATATGGTTTATCTTCCACAGGCAAGGTAAGAACAGGACCTTGAGTCAACATCTCCTTCAACTGCTCAAAGCTTGCATGACACTGATCTGTCCACACAAATCTAACTCCCTTCCGAAGTAATCTGGTGAGTGGAGTAGCTATCAAAGAAAAATCCTTCACAAACCGTCGATAATAGCCTGCCAAACCCAGAAAACTTCTGATTTCAGTCGCTGACATCGGTGGACTCCAATTCAAAATGGCCTCAACTTTACTCGGATAAACTCTTATACCATATGCTGACACTATATGACCAAGAAAAGTCACTTGATCAAGCCAAAACTCACACTTCGATAGCTTAGCATATAATTGCTTCTCTCTTAAGGTCTACAACACAATCCGCAAATGTTTGTCATGCTCCTCCTTATTATGCGAATATACCAAAATATCATTAATAAAAACCACCACAAACTGATCCAGATAGGGTCTAAACACCCTATTCATCAAATCCATAAAAGCTGCAGGTGCATTCGTTTATCCAAAAGGCATCACCAAGAACTCATAATGCCCGTACCTTGTGCGGAAAGCTATCTTATGAGCATCTTCAGCTCTCACCTTCAACTGATGGTACCCTGATCTCAAATCAAACTTGGAAAACACTACTGCTCCCTTCAACTGATTGAAGAGATCATCAATCCGAGGCAAAGGATACTTATTCTTAATAGTCACCTTATTCAATTGCCTATAATCGATTCACAACCTCAAAGTACCATCCTTCTTCTTTACAAACAAAACAGGAGCTCCCCACGGAGAAATACTAGGGCGAACAAACCCTTTGTCCAACAACTCCTGCAACTGCACCTTCAACTCTCTCAACTCAGCAGGTGCCATTCGATATGGATTAATAGAGATGGGAGTGGTACCAGGCAACAAATCGATACCAAACTCAACCTCTCTCTCAGGGGGTAACCCTGGCAACTCCTCAGGAAACACATCTGGGAATTCAGCAACTGTGGGTATACTATCAAGTTGAGAACCCACTACTCTGGTATCCACAACATGAGCAAGATAAGCATCACACCCTTTTCTAATCAACTTCTTAGCTGCAACAGCTGAAACAAACAAGGATGCAAGTTGTCTCTGCTCACTAGATACCATCACACTTCTACCATCACCGGTTCTCAGGGTAACACACTTCTTTTGACAGTCTACCATAGCTCCATACTTAGACAACCAATCCATGCTTAAGATCAAATCATATTCCTTAAAAGGCATTTCAATCAAATCACCCAAAAACTCCTCACCTTGCACTACAACTAAACTATCATGATGCACCTTACTCACCACAACACTATGTCCTAAAGGATGATTCACCAAGACATCAATTCCTAAGGACTCATAATGCAATTCAGACACAGGCAAGATGGATGCACTTATGTATGAATGAGTATATCCTGGATCAATCAAAGCAAGAATTGAAATGCCAAATAAAGAAAATGTACCCGCAATAACTGCTGAAGCATCCGGCTGCCTCTGCATCACATACACTCGCTGAGAAGACCCAGCCTCATCTGGCCTACTGCCTCTGGATGTAGAGCCTCCTCTCTGACTGATCCCAGGTCGACCACCTCTACTAATACCTCATCCACTTCGACCTCGTCTCACACTAGGTCGAGAAACTGCAGAATCTGCCTGCCTATGCTCCTGTATCTCAGTACAATCTCTGATGAAATGGTCAGGCGATACACATCTAAAACACACAGCTGATCCACCAATCTTCCATCAAACACCCCCATATATCCTACCACAATGGACACATGTAAGTGGAGTAGACCTCTGAACCACTAGGGTTGAGCACTAGCCACAGAAAATGTAGGTCTCGATCTCTACCTTTGATACTGAACTGACCTACATGACTGCCTCAGGCTCCTACTGACTCTCGGAATAAAACTTCCTCGGCCTCTCTTCATAGATGAAGACCCTACCTCAAACTGAGGTCTCCTAACTTTAGCCTCCTCCTCAGTAGCAGCTGCTGCAATAGCCTGTGCTCTCTCAACACTTCGGGCCTTGCAACAAGCTGGGAAAGATCCTGATATCGGGAACCAGCAACAATACACATAATAGAGGGCCTCAACCCCTCCTCAAATCTCCTACACCAGTCTATCTCATCTGAAATAATTCCACCTGCATAATGACTCAACCGGATGAACTCTACCTCATACTCTGTCACAGTCCGGTTATCTTGTCTTAAATTCAGAAACTCAATCTTCTTAGCATCCTTATACTCCCTCGGAGTATACTTCTACTCAAACTCCCGTAGAAAATTACCATAAGACAAGGTTAGTGGATCATCCATGGCATAGGGAACCGTCTTCCACCAATCATACGCATCTTTCTGCAGAAGTGATCTAGCATAATCAAACTTCTCTTCAGGAGTGGCTTGCAACTTGATAAATACCCTCTGCACTCTATCCAATCACTGCTCAGCTACTGCAGGGTCTGTAGTGCCAAAGAAATCCTCAGCCCCATACTTTCTCAATTTATCATAATGTCTCACTGGCACTTGCGGCTGTGGTGGCGGTTGCACTGGAGCTTGCCTCAACAATTCTACCACATGCCGTAACCAAACCGGCGGAATCTCATCAGCAGCTAGTCTCTCTGGCACAGGAGCAGGTGCCTCTCCAGCTCTCTCAACCCTAGCTCAATCTCTACCATCTTCAGGAGCTACACTCTCTGCACTACCTTCTATGGACTGATGTGACTAAGATGCCGTCACTACCTACATCTGCAACACAGCAGAATATACCTCATCAAAGATCAGAGACTGCCAGTGCCAAAGCATGTATCTTATTTAAAAAAAAAACATATTTAAAAATCAAAATTTTCTTTTTCTTACAATTTACCTAGGTTGAGAATCTCAAACCTAGGCTCTGATATAAAAACAGTTGTAACACCCCTATATCCCATATACGCACACTACATACAACCACATCTGTAATATACGTATATCAGATACAAGAGTGTTACGGTTTATATTAGACAACCCAATTTTTCTCTTCTGCATTAATATGAGAAAACTTAAAACATTTCATATATATATTTATATATATACTATGGAACATAACAAGTAAAATATTTATTCATTAAGCAGCGGAAAATGTAGCGGTATTTACATATATAAATACATCAAAATCAATGTTTACAAAACATAAAGTTTATACATGTTTGGCAGTTTGTCTCTGATCTTTAAGCCCACAATCAACACTTCAAAGTCTAGACTCGACTTGGTCTAGCTGAACTCTCCGGTTCTACCCTGTCACCTGCGCGACGAACCACAATCGCGCTAAGCCATAGGGTTAGTGGTACAAACCACAATAATAATATGCTTTAATGCAATGTCAATGTCATACTTTCAAGCAATAGAGACAATATTCAGAAATGATGTATTTCATAACATCACATTTCATTATCTTATTCAATTGTTTCACCATTTATGATTCACATTAAAACAAAGACAAGCATGGGCCCAAAAAATTTAATTTGCTATTCAAAGTCCAGAGTTACTGCTTTGGTCCATAATCACATTCATCAAGCCCGTAGGCGATATATATATATATCAATGGATAGTGTAACAGACCCAGTCTCTTGGACCTCAACCCGGCTAGACACTAGGGCCCCAGTCTCTTGGTCCTCAACCGGGCTAGACTGTTACAGTTTTTGAGGCTTACGACCCAGTCTTTTCACCCCAAAAACATCATATTTCACATTTTTCAACTGGGCTTGGCTTACGACCCGGTCTTTTCACCTGCCCAGCGATTCATAGGCATGCCGCCAAACCCAGAACTTTGAAAATTGAATAACATATTAGACACACAATTAATTCATTTATCTCATTATCAATCTCTTTCACAATTCATTTCTCATTTCATTTCTCATAATCAAACTAGGCAACCATGCCCTAATTATTTCATTTGCATCATTATAGCCAACAACAATGGCTTCACATCTCATTATTAAAGTATACATAACCAATTGCATTGGACATACATTTTGAATGATCATCATATCTTTCACATTATGCAAATCATAACATTAATCAAATGTATTAACAATGTGATAAATTACTTAACACATTTACCACCAAATGTGTTAAGTCCCAAAGTCATGTAATTGTATGCAATAAGGTAGGGTTTGTACTTACCTCAAGAGCAACTCACGCAACACCAAACTCCTCTTCCAAGAATTCTTCAACACTTGGATTAGGGCAACTCAATCTCTTTAAAAACCTAATCCAAAAGGAAATAATACACACTCACTTAAAGATACACATGAGATAATAAGGCTAAGAACCAACTAGGGCAAACTCTACACGTGACATGCTCAACAACACGGGCGTGTCCCTGACCGTGCCCTAAACTCACAACAGAAGCTTTGACACGCTCAATGACATGGGCGTGTCACTGGCCGCTTCAATCCTCCCTCAACACAGTGACTATGACACGCTCAATGACATGGGCGTGTCACTGGTCGTGTCAATCCACCAACATCACAGTAGCTATGACACGCTCAGTGACATGGGCGTGTCACTGAACGTGTCAATCCTCCCTCAACACAGAAGCTGTGACATGCTCAGTGACATGGGCGTGTCACTAGACGTGTCATCCATCCAGAAAATAGAACCATTGACAAGCCAAAAGACCTGGCCGTGCTCATGGGCGATTCAGGCCAAAAATCTTGATTCCGGCAACAAAAACATCACATCCAACAAACTCTTACTTCCACCATTTTCCACTTCAAACAAACTTAACTAAACACAGCCATAAACCATAATAACTTGCAAAATCACCAAAATAATGCAAAACATACATCAAACACCAATTCACAACCATCACATACACACAACTCAAACACAACACTTGCTCTCCAACACCAAACTTAACTCTATCTCTTCAATCAAACTCCAAAAATCAACACCAAGAAGATCACACACCCTCATATACACCATAATCAAATATACACACACTATCAACAATCAAATACCAAACTCAAAACACAAACTTAAAAGAAAACAAGGGAATCAAGTGGAAAACTTTCCAAAAGTGATGAAAACCCTTAGAATTCCAACTTGATCACTTGAAACATCCTTCAATCTTGAGTTTGGAAAGACAAAATCTCACTTTCTCTCTTGCTATGGAGTTACCCGGCCAAGGAGAAAAGAAAAGAAGAAGAAGATGAATAGAACACAAGTCAACTCTCTCATAGCCACTCAAACTTCCTTTAATTCTCAACCAAGCAATTTATAAATATAATATTCGTAAAAATCTTCCTCCACTTACTAATTTCCATTTCAATTAATTTAATTTAAAATTAATTAAATCTTCTTTTGACCTTCCATTTGTTTGACTTGTATAAGTTGTATATATCTCTATATATACAACATATACACTCTTCTCCTTACCTCTTTTCTCTTTCTACTTAAACATATACACTTATAACATTTAATTCAAATAAAACTTTTAGGGTATACTTTAGGATATTACAGGCATAATCAAACTTCTCCTTCAAAGTAGCCTACAGCTGGATAAACACTCTCTGGACCCTGTCTAGCCACTGCTCCGCTACAACAAGGTCTTTAGTACCAAAAAAGTCCTTAGCTCCAAACTTTCTCAGCTTATCATACTTCCTCATCAGCAATTGCGGCTGTGGTGGCAGCTGCTGAACCAAAGCCTATCTCAACAGCTCCACCATATGCCATACCCAGCTCGCTAGAATCTCATCAGCTGCTAGTCTCACAGGCATAGAGGCAGATGCCTCACCAACAGTCTCAGCTGTAGCTCCATCTCTACCATCACCAGGAGCTACACTCTCTGCACTACACTCTGCAGATTGATGGGTCTGAGACGCCATAACTACCTATATCTACAAACATAGCAGAAATTGCCACATCGAAGATCAAAAACTACCAGTGCCAATGCATGTATCACAATTGAAAATCATATTTAACATCCCCATTTTCTCTCTCTATCAACCCACCTAGGTCGAGAACCTCAAACCTTGGCTCTGATACCAAAATAAATGTAACACCCTTAATACCCTATATATATATATACACACAATACATACACCCAATGTATGTAAAATACTCACATAAGGTACAAAAATGTCATAGTCCGGTTTAATAAATTTTTTTTATTTTTCAAATTTAAAATCTTAAATACTTTAAAATGTATATTCAAATAACAAATAAAATATTATCATAAATTATATGTACTAAAATAAGCAATTTTCATAAAAATCTCTAGGAAAAATTAATCAGAGTTTTGTCTATAATTTGGGCATTCCCAAATTCAACAAACAACACAACCTGCACATAAAAACACTCCCAAATAATATCAAATCATTATTTCACCCATACTCCTCAATTCCAAATTTCACAAAATATTTATACACATATATATATTTATCCAAAAACACATATAAAATCCATAATATAACATTTATCCAAAACATCCTTTATAATTTACAATATATACCAAAAAATAATATAATATATGTAATATCAAAATGTAATAAAAACATATACATGATAGCAATAGGCAATGATCTCGAAGAAGCAGCAAGATCAACTCAAGCAATCTCAAAGTTAGACCTGACCTAGTCTAGAGGAACTCTTCGGCTCTACTAAATCTCCCCTGTCACCTGCGCGATGAATTACAATCGCACAAAGCCAAAAGCCTAGTGGTACAAACTTTGATAATAATAAAGCTCAAATGCGATGCCAGTGCACAATTCATATGGATATCATATCTCATATCATTTCATTAAAACATATTTTTCAATCATTCTACAATTCACATAAACAAACACAAGCATGGGCCCAAAGGATCTAATATGCTATTCAAATTTCAGAGTTACTATTTTGGTCCATAATGACACCCAATGTCTAGCCCAAAGGCAAGTGACGCCCAACGTCTAGCTCAAAGGCAAATCATAGTGATGCCCAGCATCTAGCTCGAAAGCAAGTGACGTCCAACCTCTAGCCCGAAGGCAAATTAATAATTGCTGAAAAGCTAGCCTCGAAGGCAAATAATGAGGATAACCTCATAGGCATGCTACCAAACACAAAACTCTAAAAATTGAATAACATACTAGGCACACAATTAATTCACATTTCTCATTATCAATCTCTTTATCATCTTCTCATAATCAAGCTAGGCACATTGCCTCATTTTTCATTATCTATTAGGCACATTGCCTTATTTTCTCATCTTTTTTCTCACTTTTCTCACTTTTCTCATTTATAGCAATATCAATTCATCATATTTCATCATATCATCATATTGTATCACATTTTACCTTAAAACTCATCACCCAAATATTTTGGGTAATTTCACATAATCCACATATGATTCACATTTTATGCACTTCAGCCATTACCAATGGCCTTTTTTACAATGCCCTTAATGCATACACAAAAAATGGCATTACTCAAACACTTTTTGTCACTTTTATATAATAAACACATTTCACATTTTGCACCATTTAACCATTAACAATGGCTTTTCACAATGCATTTAATACATATATGACATTACACATGTCATAGCACATTATTCATACATGTTGCATGTATCAAGTAGCTTAACATATTTTCCAATCCAAAATGTGTTTAAGCCCAACGTAATGCAAATATAACCAATTCATCCAAAGTTTGTACATACTCTAAGAGCAACCAAAAACAAGCTCAAACACCCTCCAATCCTTCTCTTTCCACTTGCCCTTCAACATTTGGATTGGGAAAATCAACTCTCCTCAGTGCCTATACCAAATATGATCATAAATAATCATTTAGTATCACATTCTAAGGCATTTTCAATCTTAAATCATAATTAAATATCATTCGAACAACAATTCCAAAGTTAAGGCTAACCTCACTTTAACTTTGGAATACCATATTAGGCCATTCAATATGGTATTTTAAGTTTATTTATATTATTAAAAATATATTTTAACATGTTTAAACAAATTACACTACAAAAACACACACTTATGACCAAAACTCTAAAATGGCATAACCTTCCCCCATTGAAGGTTTTCCATTCCAACTCAATCCAATTATCATTTTAAACTTATATTCATCACTTTTATCATTAAATAACATGCTTTAACCAATAAAATCAAACAATTCAACAACTTTGAAAATATCACTTTTCCAAAATCCTAAATCACCACTTCCATTCTCAAACTCCAATCAAACTCAACCAAATCCAATATTTAACTTTAAAATACTTGTTTATGCATCAAAACAACTCATTTAGAATTAATTTGCACAATTAAATCACAAGATTCCATAAACCCAAAAGTTACATAACCCTAAATTCTCTCCACCAATCTTTACCCAAACTCAACCATATCTTCAATCAACCCTTAAAATCATCATTAATATTCAAAAAAAAAAAAACTTCATACACACCAATTCCAACAATTAAATCATACTACATCACAAACCCAAAACACACATATTCATAATTTCCATGAAATCCAAAGAAAGAAGTTGGAAACTTACTAAATTTGAAGGAAATCCTTAAAAATCTATTTGAAACTCTTAAAATCCTTCAATTCTTAAATCATGGAAGAAGAAAATCTTGCACTTGCTTGGCTATGGAGGTTCGGCCCTTCATGGAAGAAGAAGAAGATGAAGATCAAATTGTTTCTCTTTCTTTCCACTTTCTTTTTAAACCATATATATTATTATATTATATTTTTAATTATTTAATTAATTAATTAAAACCCCCAAAAATACATCTTCCATCCAAAATTACTTATTTTTGAATTAATTTAATAATTTTAAATCCAAAGTTTATTTACCAAAACACCTTTGACTTTTACTTTTTTTTAAAAGTTGTTGACTTTTTTGTTGACTTTAAAAATTATGTATATTTTGCATATATATCACATATACATTTCACTTTTTCACTTAAAATCCTCTCATTTTTCATTTAAAACTATTAATTTAATTTATCCAATTATTTTATAATTTATTTTATTAAATTTCAAAAAATTAGGAATTTTAAAATATTTGGGATATTACAGACTTCCAGAGTATCACTGCATCAGTTTTAGCTGAAATTCTATTGAGCTTAGACCAAACATACAAAATAGATGGTTCATGGCTTGGCATCCTTGTGGTACTTAAAGTAAAAGGTCTACCTTTGTCATTTGTTTCCTCGTTTATTCTTTAGATATTGAACTAATCATTGATATTGGCATAGGTTTGGCATATCAATCATCTCAAAGTGGTGGATCTTTCCTGAAAATTACCATACAACCTAGTTACCTACGGTGCCAAGAAAATTCATGTACAATTTTCATTTGAGGAGTGGACATCTTGGCTTCTGGAATTGAATCATGACGATATCTATTGGTTTTGGTCTTGGTATCAAATCAAATCATTTATGACTATGAGTTTTGGATACTGAGTTGTGTGCCTCCTTGGCCTCTCAAAAACCACTTATTACCATGGCGCTTGGGTGTGGAGCTTGTAACATCCCAAATCCCATATTGGTAAGAAGCAGACATAGAGGATATGATTTAGGCTTAGAACAAAGGAGTTTAGAACATGACCTATAACTTGAGCTCGAATTTCATCCAAGTTAATGACAGAATTAGAGAGTCTCAAAAAAGACTTAATTGTTTATTTGTGTCTTAGCTAGATGTATAACTTAAAATTACTCAATTTTGAGTTGTAAAGAATAAGATATGATGGATTTAGTAGACAATGTGCAAGCTGCCTCAGGACAGCATAGTAGGCTTGACTTCGAAGGACCGTCAAAAATCAGATATAGCTCGGATCGACCTGAAATTTTGAAAGAATGTACCCCCGGATGTCTAGTTTCAGTGGGAATAAGAATTAATTAATTTGGAGTTGTGAATAAAAAGATATTAATAAAGAAAGACAGCAAGGTCAGGAAGGGATATCAAAAGGACCTAAGTGAAAATTTCTCAAAAGTTAGGGGCAACTATGTAAACTTAAAAATTAAGTGTCGGAAGTTCTTAATAGTGCCCATATCCAACCTCGGAAGAATATTCTTGAGATTAATTGGGTCATAACAATGGGTTTCAATTTTTTCCGAAAACGCACGATTTAAAAGTTACAATCGATTAATCGCTAGAGGGTATTTTGATATTTTCACACCCTAGACTATAAAATTACAGAACAAGAAAGTTGAGGGGGTCAAAATATGAATAAAAGGAAGCCTAATGGCTTGCCAAATAAATAGATAAAAAAAGAAGGCAAGTGAGCCAATTAAAAGTGGCCATTTTTGCTATAAGGTGTACCAATTGGAAGTCAACATCTATACCAACATATTTTCACCACTTATGGCTGCCATTTGGATCAAAATAAGCTAAGGAAAGAAAATAAAAGCCCTCTCTTACATGGTGAAATCGTCCAAACCATAAGAGAAGGAAGAAGGAGGTGATTTTTCCAAAGTTTAAGGCTTTTGGTTGAAGATTTTGGTGACAAACAAGATTATAAGGTAAGAGAAACCTATCTCTAGTTTTAATTTCATGGATTAATGGTTAATTTAAGAGATTGAAATTAGTGTTCATGTAGCTAGATTTGGAGAAAATTCAAGAAATAATTATTTGAAGGATTTGATGAAAGAAATAATGGTTTTAAGGTTAGAGGAGATTAGATTGAGGAAAAATTAGCAAGAAATGAATTGGTAGCTTATGTTTTCAAACCATAGGATGTATGTTTAAAGTCTGTATGCTGGAATTCTTGTAGGAAATCAAGAAAAGCATAAGGAAAAAGAAGAAAAAGATCAAAGATGAGCTAAGGAAAGGAAAGGGGAAAAGGGTTTGTACTTTAACCTTCTTGAATTAGTGATCTCTATTGCCTTTGCATTTGGATGTGTAATTGCTATAATTGTTCATGTGCTTGAGTTGTGTGCTTGAGTTGTGGTGGTTATGTGGTTGAGATTGATGATGATATAGAATTGTTTGTTGTGTATTGATTGATTTTGGGGTTGTGGTTATAAGGGAGGTAAATATGGGAGTGCTATGTTGTTTTGTTTTGTTGCAGCCAGCCATGTGTCCTGCATTTTTCTGGAAATTCAACCGAAATTTAGACTAGCAAAATGATAGAACTAGAACTTCACAAAGAGGACCTAATTGTTCTCCATTAAGTCAGTAAACCATAGGCTTTGGAACCAACTCATTTGCATGTGTGGAATGAAAGTTATGATCAAAATTATACCAGGCGTACAAACTGAAAAACTGAGATTCCTCAGTCAGTAACCTGTGACTTGGGACTACGTTTAGGTGACCTTAATGACACATTTAGAAGCTGTGAAAGAAGACTTAAATTTACCCTTATGTGTTATGAAACCATATAATTTGGAATTTCCTAACTCTCACTTGTAGATAAAAAGATATGATCAAAAGAGTATAACTCATGCACACTGGAATTGTGAAACCGGACAGACTGAGATTTGTGACTTGAGTCCAGGTTTTGGTCCATTTACCTCAGGAATTAGATGTTGTGATAGAAGATATAAATGAACCCTTGTATGTTGATGAATCATAGGAGTTGGATTCATCTCGATTGGACTTAAAATGTAGAAGTTACACACGAATGGGCGAACCATGCGCAGGCAGACCCTAGCAGACTGTAGGGCTGAATTAGAAATTGTACCAAAACTTACGTGTTGCCTGTTTTAAGTTGAAATTTTTACTGAATATATCCTTATGTGTCTAGTTTAATTTAAGATGAGAATCATCTCAATCCGAGTTGCGTAGGTAAAGTTATAAATGAAATAGTACTCATTGCAAAGACTTGAGTAACCAATTGGCCAGGGAAGAGTTCAAGGAGTCATCAAGAATTATGTGTAACAAATTTAAATATAGAAATTTAACCATAAGGACTCATCTGAGTCTAGTTCGAGTGAAAACAAGAATTTTTACATTCAGATTAGTAGAACAAAAGTTATTGGGGAAATAAAATAACAAGGTACATAAGAAACTAAATGCTAGAATTCACTGTTCATTTAGTAAGAAATAAATGGGGTATAATTGAGATAAAATATTCGTTTGGAATGAAATAAATTATCAAAAAATATGCTCTTGAAAGTTTGACCAATTAAAAACAAGATAACATTTTTCGTTTTTTGAAAATCACATCCCAATTGTGTTTTATTTAGATTTTAAAGCCCACCGAGGGATTTTTGCAGTGTTGTAAAACCCGGTGTGGCCTAAAAAGTGCAGTCCGGCCCAAAGGCCGAAATGAAAACTTTGAACTACAAATTAGTTCTATTGAGCTGATTTAGGATAAAAATAGTCAGATTCCTAATCACTGGTGCCCTATGAATTTTTAATAAAATAAATTTCGAACCGTCAAAATATTAAACTCGGCAAAGGGTAATAAACATTATTCAGTTGGTTAATTTCTTATATGAATTATCCAAACCTTAACAAATATATGTGAACTTAATGAAAGGAGCATATGAACACACGAATAACCATTTATGCCAAACTACCGAAGGAAGCATAGGACAAAGATAGTGAATACACACCTTTAATTCATGCATAAGTTATTTAATAAACGGAACTCAAAACAAGAGAGTATTAAGCCTACAATGATAAAGAAATTATAATTCCATAAAATACAAATACATAACCATCAGATCAGTAATCAACAGCAATGTTAGGCAACTAACAGACATAGGATGAGGTACCATCCAGTGGCAGTAAATCAATAGAAATGAATAGCATACTGTCATAAAAGCTTAACAAATAATAGGAGAAATATAATAAGAACCTGAGAATGTTTATATTGATGATTGGGTTGGCTGTGCCATATCTGTAACATTGTGTGGTTTGCATCTAATTTCTATTTAACGGTTGAAGTACCCACTAAGCTATATGCTTAGCGAGTTTAGTTTTCTAAACTCGTAGGTTATGGAGTCCAAGCTGAAAAATGGGAAGCTACAAAGGAGCACTAGAGTGCGCAACAGGAGGCGAAGTGAGGAGCAAAGCAAAGTTTAGCTTGGCATATACTGTTAAGGACTTTCAAAATGTAATAATAACAATTAAAGAAATGTGTAAATTATTATTATTAAAAATAAAAAGGAAAAAATTTTATTTAGTGCATGTTCTGTATACCATGTTGCATATACTATAGCACACTTGGATCGGCTGGAAATAGTCGGGTTAAGGGGTGTTACAGAGCTAAATGGGGTGTTCTCAAGGTAACTAAGCAATCTTTCCTTTGACCTTTATTTCAGAGAGGGTAGCCAAAGCTATAATAAGTAGCTTGTAACACCCATAATTATAAATATAATTAAATAATTTGGAAGGGTTAAGTAATATGTTGGAAGGAGTAAATGCTTAAAGGTATATGTGGGATATACGTTCAATATACGTAAAATATAAATTTAACTAAAAAACAAAAAGTCAAAGTAAAAGTTAAAAGGTTAAAGTTAAAAGTAAAAGTTAAATAATAATAATAATATAATATAATAAATCAAAATTAAATTAAATTTTGATGGAAGAGGAAAATAAATATTAAATAATAAATATTAATTAATTAATTAATTATAATATATATGTATGGTTAAGAAGGAAAGAAGAATTAACAAGTCAAAATATTATCTTTTTCCATCTTCTTCCTCTTTCCTTATTTGGGCTGATTTTCATGGTAATAAAGGGGAGCTTTGGTTCTTCCAAATACTCAAAATTCCAGCAAGTGTTCAAGGATTAAAGGTGGTTTAGAAGGATTTTTAAGTAATAGGTAAGAAATGTTTTGATTTTGCTAGCTTTTCTTTAAGCATATGATTATGTGAAATTTGTGATTATGATAGAGTGTTTGTTAATTGTTTAAATTATGTTGGATTATGATATTTTGATGTGGTGACATTGATTTTAAGGTTAGATGATTGATTTGATTAGGTTTGATTGAAGTTTGGGAGAAGAAGTAATGAATTTAGGGTTTTTGGGTGAAATTTGTAAGGAATGAATGTAAATGACATTTGAATGATTAAATTGTGTTAGAATATGATTCTAATAATGTAATTTAGCTTAAAACTTGATTTGGAATTGATTAAAGTAGAATTCAAAATTAAAGAATGTTAGGGAAAATGTTGGAAATTTGAAAGAAATGTGATAAATAAAGTTTGAATTGTTACATTGAGTAGAATTATGTTTCTAATGAATTATTTAAACTTATAATGTGGTTAGGAGTTGAGTAGTATGGGATTTTCCAATCCAAGAGGTGAAGAGCATTTTAGTAAAGTGAAGAAATGGGGGTGAACTTGGCTTGGAAGTTGCCTTAAGTAAATGTTAATATATACTTTGGTAATCATATATTAAAATGCATTGAATGGGCATGCTACATTGAATGTTGATGATTTGTTCCATGCTACTTTGATGTGAGTGTTCACATGTAAAGTACATGGATTTTTGTATATGGTGTGAAATGCATAAAGTATGAGTTATTAAACCATTGTAGAATGGCTAACGACATTGTAATGTGTTATTTATGAAAATTGCTTCATGTAAGTTGAAAGGAAGGAATCGGCCACATTGTAAATATGGCAAGATAATATGCTTATATGATTGAAAAATATAAAAAATGAGCATGGAATGTGAAACATGAGGTAAAGATGTCAATGTAATTGAAATATGCAAAATACAAGGAGAAAATGGATAAGAAAAGATGATATTTATGAAATGTGTGTTTACCTTATATAATATTATGTTCCAGAGATTTGAATGTGGTGCTATTGGCATGACATGCCTATGATATAACTTACCTATGGGGCTAGACATTAGGTGTCACTGTTGATGAAATTATTTTCCTTTGAGGCTAGACACTGGGCATCACTTATGATATTATTTACTTTCTAGACGTAGAGGTATCAACTGCTGCGTTAGACCAAATCAATATCCCTGAAACTTGAATATTGTATAGGGTTTTTAGGCCCAATGTATGTGATTGTGATAAATAGATGATGTATATGAATAATGTATGTTCTAGTGTATAATTCATTTATGTTCAGAAAGAAAGCATTAAGCATTATTTTAAAATTATTTTTATTATTATCAAAGTATGTAATACTATAAGCTTAGAGCGATTGAATTTCATCGTGTAGGTGTCAGGATAGAGATGGAGAGCTTTGTTGGACCTAACTAGGTCTAGATTATTGGATAGTGCTAAAAGATTGCTAAGTTGTCATAAGACCAAAACTGGTTGCATAGCATGTAATTATTTATTTTTGATTAAACATGATTTGCTTATATATATTATGCTATTGTATAAAAATGTTGTAAACTTAATGAAAGTTTAAGTATTGTAGATATTTGAGACACTTTTTGGCATATATTTGGAGAAATGAGGGAGAATTAGAAATGTATGTATATTAGGAGTGACATTTTTCTTGCAGGTTGTTGATATTTAATTTTTGGGAAAACGTTAGATTTATAGTCAAAACTCTGAAATTTTTTTCAGAGATTTTCTTTTAATTATATATATGTAACATTTAATTACTAATGTTTCATAATTATTTTTCCTAATAAATATATTTTATAAAGAAAAACAAAACTGTTTTGTTATAAGTGTGGTAAATTTTACTAGGAAATGGATGATAGCATTCTTGTATTCTGTATATGTATTTTACATATACTAGGTGTATGTATTATACGTATATAGGGTATAAGGGTGTTACATTTATTTTGGTATCAGAGCCTAGGTTAGAGATTCTTGACCTAAGTGGGTTTTTAAAAGAGAAAAGGAATTTCAAATATAATTTTAAATTGTTATACTTGCATATGTATTAGCATTTAAATTGGTCTATGATATGGAAAAATTTGTTAATGTAACAGATTTAGGTTATGATGGCATCTCGGGTGCATGGATCTTATGAGGGGAGTGCTAAGAGTTTTGCTTTAGGGGACGATAGAGTTGAAGCTATTGCAGAGGTTGCTGGAGAGGCATCAGTACTAGCCAGACCAACACCTTAGCATGTTTCGCCAGTTTAGATGCAACATACGGTAGAGTCTCTGTTAGGCCCCAGTGCAGCAGCAACATCATACTAGAAAATATGACAAGTTGAGAAAATACTGGGCTACAGACTTCATAGGCACTACAGATCCAGCTGAAGTGGAGCACTGGCTGTATAGAGTGGAAAGGGTATTCACCCAGTTGCAAGCTGCTACATAAGAGAAGTTTGACTATGCTGCATCTCTTCTGTAGGGGGACTCTTATGATTGGTGGAAGAAAGTTCTCCATGGGTTAGATCAACCATCAGTGATAATATATGAGGATTTATTATGAGACTTCAAAAAAAGTATACACTATAGGAGTATACAGATAGGAAGAAAAGAGAATTTCTTGATTTACAGCAAGGAGTGAAGACAGTAACTGAATATGAGAAAGAGTTTCTTCGGTTGAGTAAGTATGTAGGGGGAATTATAACTGATAAGGTAGACATATGCAGGAGGTTTGAGAAGGCACTGAGACCATCTATTATGTAATATCCCAATGTATGCCCTAGAAGTTTGGATATAATTGTTGTTTGTTTGAATTAAGTATATATGTTATGTTGATAAGAAAAGAAATTGAAAGATAATGTATATGTGTTGTTTGAATGGGAAGTATTGTGTAGAGAGAAATGTATATGATGTTTATATGATTATATATATAACATATAAGTTGGTCAAATATGTGGTCAAGGGAAGAAAATATTTTTAGTTGAGATTGGTGAAATGTCTAAAAAGGGCAAGTGTTTTAAAAAGAAACAAAACAATTTGTAGAAGGGTGTTTTGGTAATTGCTTGAATTGAAACACTTGGTGGAGATTAAAAGAAGAGTTGACTTTGTTTCTTGTGGTTCATTTTCTTCTTTCTTCTTTGTGTGGCCGGTTTCTCCATAGACAAAGGAAAGCAAGAGACAAAGTGAAGATCTTGATGTGTTAAGCTCAAATTGAAGGAAGATTGAAGTGATCTAGTGGATGATACAAGAAGTCTTATAACTTTGGTAAGTTCTCTTGTGATCTTTGTGCTTATTTGAAATGATATTTGAGTTTGATAGATTTTTAAGAGTGTGTTGGTTGATTTTGAGATGTGAGAAGTGTTTGAGTGATTTGATGATGGATTTTGAGTATGGATTGAAGAAAAGAGTAAGTGGTTGGAAGAGATGATGTTGTATATGTGGTGAGGGTTTTGAGATGATTTTGTGTTTTGTGTTTGATATGTGTTTTGGTTTGTTTTGGTGTTGTTGCAAGTTTGAGATAGGTTTTTGGGTATGTTTTGTGAAGATTGGTTGAAGTGAATGTTAGTGAATAGAAATGTGTTGTTGAGTGTTTGGTTGTTTTGATCGGAGTCTTGATTTGTGGCCGGACACGTCCATGAGCACGTTCAGGGTTTTTAGGCGTGTCAATTGTGTTGGAGGCAGTAGGTTTGACACGACCAGTAACACGCCCGTGTTATTGAACGTGTCATAGCTACTGTGAGTTTGGAGAATTTACACGCCCAGGAACACGCCCATGTTGTTGAGCATGTAAATGCTTCTGTGTTGTGGAGTTAGGGCACGGTCATGGACACGCCCGTGTGGGTGAGCGTGTCAGGGTTAGGGTTTGCCCTAATTAATTCATAATTGGATTATCTCTTGTGTATTCCTAAGCAAGTATATGCTATTACTTTTGATTTAGGTCTTGAAGATAGTGATTGATCATTGATTTAAGAGGTAGAAGGATTTTGTACAAGGAATTGTTAAGAGTGGTGTGATTTGCTTTTGAGGTAAGTACAAAACCTATATGATTGTATGTAAGTACAAATGTGGCATTATTACATTGTTAATTTATATGAGCAATGTGTGTTGTTATGTTTATATCAATGATGATATATATATATATATATGAATAATGTGAATGACATGATGATGCAAATGATTGTGTATATGAAAGATTGAAATGTTATGATGTGAATTGAGATGAAATGGAATATAAAGCCATTGTGATTGGCTATGTTAATTCATTTGAGAATGAAATTGATAACAAATTAATGAATGAGTTGTGTGGCTAATGTGTTATTCTATTTTCAGAGTTTGTTGTTGGTGGCATGCCTAATGATAGTAACAATCTCTTGAAGTTAGGTTGGGCTTGATCCTTGAAGCCAAGTTAGGTTGAAGTTTAACATGTTTTACTCCCCGTGAAGCTTGGTTGGGTCTAGTCCTTGAAGCCTAATTGAGATGTTACAACCCTTGAAGCTAGGTTGGGTTTGGTTCTTGAAGCCAAGTTGGGTTGAGACTTAGCATGCTTTGTTCCCCTTGAAGCTTGGTTGAACCAAATCCTTGAAGCCTAGTTGGGTATATGTGATAATGATAAATGTGATAAAACCAAAGCATTAACTCTGAAAATTGAATGGCATATTAGTGTGTTTTGGGCCCATGCTTGTCTTTGTTTATATGTGATTCATTGATGGCAAAATAATTAAATAATGAAATTCATGAAAGGACTTTGAGATGTGATATGCTTATATGATTATGATTTGTGAAAGGCAAAGGTTTGATGTTAGCTTTTCACTTATGATGTTGATATTAATGGAATGTGTGACATTGCATAGCATACAAGCATAATGTTAGCATGTTTTGTACTACTAAGCCCTTGGCTTAGCGTGATAGTGTTGATCACGCAGGTGATAGAGTTGATAGAGTTGAACCCGAGAGCTCATCGAGGCCGAGTGAGAGTAGACATTGAAGAGTTGATTTGGGACTTAAAGATCAGAGAAGATTTGCCAATCATGTATAACTTCTTTATATTTTGTAAAGTATTATTTATAATGTGAATATATTTACATTTGTAAATATAAATATTTAAATGTTTTTCCTATATGTAAATAGTTGTTAAATTCCGCTGCGTAATAAGTATATATATATATATCTATTTTATTTTATATTACAGATTAATCACTTATTTTTCTATAATGTGTAATGAGAAAGATTATAGTATCATTGGAAATGTTTTGAATGTTAAGAAAATTCGTAGCATTCCTATATTTGATGCATGTATACTACATTGTGGTGTATGTAGTGTGTATGTATTGGATGTGGGGGTGTTACAATTGTTTTGGTATCAGAGCCTAGGTTTGAGATTCTCAACCTAGGTAAAGTGTAAGAAAAAGAGTGTTTTGATTTTAAAATGTGGGTTTTTGAATAACATACATGTTTGGCATTGGCAGTCTCTAATCTTTAATAAGAGGTATTCTGCTGTGTTTGCAGATATAGAATGTGATGGATTCTCACTCACGTCATTCAGTTGAGGGTAGTGCTGAGAGTATAGCTCCTGAGGAGATTAGAGAGGGAGCTAGAGTGGATAGTGCTGGAGAGATACCTGCTTCTGTATCGGGGAGACCAGCTGGTGAGGAGGTTCCACCAGTTTGGCTTAGGCATGTGATAGAGGCTTTGAGACAAGCACCAGTGCAACCACCGCCACCACCCCCACAACCTTTGGTATCAGTAAGACAGTATGATAAGCTAAGGAAGTATGGAGCTGAAGATTTTATAGGTACCATTGACCCAGTTGTAGCAGAGCAGTGGCTAGACAAAGTACAAAGAATCTTTATTCAGTTGCAAGCCACTCCAGAGGAAAAGTTTGATTATGCAAGATCATTGTTGCAAAAGGATGCATATAATTGGTGGAAGACAGTGCCCCATTCTATGGATGATCCACCAACATTGTCCTATGCTGATTTTCTGAGAGAGTTTGAATTGAAGTATACTCCGAGGGAGTATAAGGACATGAAGAAGATGGAGTTTTTGAGTTTAAAGCAAGACAACCGGTCAGTAACTGAATATGAGGTTGAATTTATTCGGTTGAGTCAGTATGCTGGGGGTATTATATCTGATGAGATAGATAGATGCAGGAGATTTGAGGAGGGATTGAGGCCCTCTGTCATGTGTCATGTGGCTGGATCTAGATATCATGATTTTTCTCAGCTTGTGGCAGCGGCTAGGAGTGTGGAGAGAGCCCAGGCTATTGCAGCTGCTTCAGAGGAAGAGATCAGGGTTAGAAGGCCCCAGTTTGAGGCAGGGTCTTCATCTGTGAAAAGAGGTAAATGAAGTTTTGTTCCTCGGGTTAGTAGGAGTCAGAGGCCAACTGGTAGGTCAGTACAGTTTCAGAGGCGGAGATCTGGACCTGCAGCTTCAGTGGCGAGTGCTCCGACCCCGATGACTCAGAGATCCACTCCACCCGTATGCATTTATTGTGGTAGGCCACATGGTGGTACTTGTTGGAAGACTGGTGTAGCAGGGGTATGTTTCATATGTGGATCTCCTGATCATTTTGTGAGAGATTGTCCCGAGAGACAGGAGCAGATGTCAGTGGATACTGCAGCTTCTCAATCTAGTGTGAGGGGAGGTCGAGGAGGCAGAGGGTTCGGCAGAGGAGGCAGATCTGGGTTCAATTCTAGAGGAGGTTCTACATCCAGGGAGAGTAGACCAGAGGAGGCTGGATCTTCTCAGAGGATTTATGTGATGCAGAAGCAACCAGATGCTTCGGCAGTCATAGCTGGTACTTTTTCTTTATTTGATACTTCAGTACTTGCTTTGATTGATCCGGGTTCCACACACTCATATATTAGTGCATGTGTTTTGCCTGTGTCTGATGTGCATGCTGAATTCCTAGGATTTGATGTATTGGGGACAAATCCGTTAGGGCATAGTGTGATTGTTAGTAAGGTGCACCGAGATAGTGCAGTAGTGGTTCAAGGTGAGGAGCTCCTTGGAGATTTGATTGAGATGCCTTTTAAGGAATATGATGTGATTCTAGGCATGGATTGGTTATCTAGACATGGAGCTGTGGTTGATTGCAAAAAGAAAGTTGTTACCTTGAGAACCGGTGATGGTAGAGAGGTGTTAATATTTAATGAGCAGGAACAGCTAGCATCCTTATTTGTTTCAGCAGTTGCAGCTAGGAGATTGATTAGAAAGGGGTGTGATGCTTATCTTGCTCTTGTGGTGGATACTAGAGTAAGGAGTCCTCAAATTGATAGCATAGCCACAGTTGCAGAATTCCCAGACGTGTTTCCAGAAGAGTTGCCAGGGTTGCCTCCTGAGAGAGAGGTGGAGTTTGGTATTGAATTATTGCCTGGTACCACTCCTATTTCTATTGCTCCTTATCGAATGGCACCAGCAGAATTGAGGGAGTTGAAAGTGCAATTACAAGAGTTGTTGGATAAAGGATTTATTCGCCCCAGTGTTTCTCCTTGGGGAGCTCCTGTGTTATTTGTGAAGAAGAAAGATGGTACAATGAGATTATGTATCGATTATAGGCAATTGAACAAGGTGACAATCAAAAATAAATATCCTTTACCTAGAATTGATGATCTCTTTGATCAATTAAAGGATGCAGCAGTGTTTTCTAAGATCGATTTGAGATCAGGGTACCATCAGTTGAGGGTCAGAGCTGAAGATGTTCCTAAGACAGCCTTTCGGACCAGGTATGGGCATTATGAGTTTCTAGTTATGCCTTTTGGTCTGATAAATGCACCTGCAGTTTTTATGGACTTGATGAATAGGGTGTTTAGGCCCTATCTGGATCAGTTTGTGGTAGTGTTTATCGATGATATTCTAGTGTATTCGCGTAATGAAGAGGAACATGACAAGCATCTGCGGATTGTGTTGCAAATTTTGAGAGAGAAGCAATTGTTTGCTAAACTGTCAAAGTGTGAGTTTCGGCTTGATGAAGTTACTTTTCTCGGTCACATAGTTTCAGCGGAAGGTATTAGAGTTGATCCGAGTAAAGTTGAAGCTATTTTGAATTGGAGTTCACCAAAGTCTGTGACTGAAGTTAGAAGTTTTCTGGGTTTGGCAGGCTATTACCGACGGTTTGTGAAAGGATTTTCTTTAATAGCTACTCCACTTACCAGATTGCTTAGAAAGGGAGTTAGATTTGTGTGGACAGATCAGTGTCAGGCTAGTTTCGATCAGTTGAAAGAAATGTTGACTCAAGCGCCTGTTCTTACTTTACCTGTGGAAGATAAACCATATGTGATTTATAGTGATGCTTCACATAGGGGTTTGGGTTGTGTTTTGATGCAAGAAGGTAAAGTTATAGCTTATGCTTCTCGACAGTTGAAACCGCATGAGCTAAATTATCCGACCCATGATTTAGAGTTGGCAGCCATTGTGTTTGCATTGAAGATTTGGCGACACTATTTGTTTGGGGAGAAATGTTTTATCTACACTGATCATAAAAGTTTGAAATATTTGGGAGTTCAGAGAGAGCTCAATCTTCGGCAGAGAAGATGGTTGGAGTTGATCAAAGACTACGACTGTTTGATTGATTATCATCCGGGTAAAGCAAATGTTGTTGCTGATGCCTTGAGTCGGAAGTCTTTAGCAGGTTTGACTGTTTATTCGCTCTCGTTGCTTGTTGAGTTGAGAGCTTTGCATGCCAGTTTTGTATCTTGTGATGATGGTGCATTATTGGCACAATTGCAATTGAAACCAGTATTGTTGGATCAGATTAAAGAGGCTCAATTGGCTGATGAGAAGATTCAAAAGATTGTTTCAGATTGTCGGAATGGGAAAAGTAGAGATTTTATTGTGAAAGATGATGGGAGTCTTTGGTTTAAGAACAGATTGTGTGTGCCGGATGATATTAATTTGAGAAGGATCATTTTAGAAGAAGCACATCAGTCAGTGTTTGCAATGCATCCGGGCAATACAAAGATGTATCATGATTTGAAACAGCATTACTGGTGGTTTGGTTTGAAGAGAGACATTGCTGATTTTGTATCCAGATGTCTCACCTGTCAGAAGATAAAAGCTGAGCATCAAGTTCCAACAGGGTTACTTCAACCTTTAGCAGTGCCTGAATGGAAATGGGATAGAGTAACCATGGATTTCGTATCTGGTCTGTCATTGACACAAAGAAAGCATGATGCCATTTGGGTGATTGTTGATAGGTTGACTAAGACAGCTCATTTTCTTCCGGTTCGGATGGATTACTCTTTGGAGAGATTAGCTGAGCTGTATATCCATGAGATTGTGAAGTTGCATGGTGTTCCAACTTCTATAGTGTCTGATCGAGATCCCCGGTTTACTTCAAGGTTTTGGAAGAGTTTACATGGTGCTTTGGGTTCTCGATTACACTTCAGTACTGCTTTTCATCCGCAAACAGATGGACAGTCAGAGAGAGTGATACAGATTATTGAGGACATGTTGAGAAGTTGTGTCATTGATTTCTCTGGAGGTTGGGATAGATTCTTACCACTTGTGGAATTTGCATACAATAACAGTCATCAATCTAGCATTGGTATGACACCATTTGAAGCATTGTATGGTAGAAAGTGTAGGACACCTCTATGTTGGAATGAACTTGGTGAAGGTAAGATAATTAGTCCTGATTTGACATTTGAAGAGGAACCAATTGCTGTCTTGGCACGTGAAGTGAAAGAATTGAGAAATAAGAAAGTGCCACTTGTGAAGATTTTGTGGAAGAATCATGCAAAGGAAGAGGCAACTTGGGAAAGTGAGCAAACAATGCGAGAGCAATATCCTCAATTGTTTTTTGGACTTGATATCAGGTAATTTCGAGGGCGAAATTTCTTTTTAGAGGGGGAGAATTGTAATATCCCAATGTATGCCCTAGAAGTTTGGATATAATTGTTGTTTGTTTGAATTAAGTATATATGTTATGTTGATAAGAAAAGAAATTGAAAGATAATGTATATGTGTTGTTTGAATGGGAAGTATTGTGTAGAGAGAAATGTATATGATGTTTATATGATTATATATATAACATATAAGTTGGTCAAATATGTGGTCAAGGGAAGAAGATATTTTTAGTTGAGATTGGTGAAATGTCTAAAAAGGGCAAGTGTTTTAAAAAGAAACAAAACAATTTGTAGAAGGGTGTTTTGGTAATTGCTTGAATTGAAACACTTGGTGGAGATTAAAAGAAGAGTTGACTTTGTTTCTTGTGGTTCATTTTCTTCTTTCTTCTTTGTGTGGCCGGTTTCTCCATAGACAAAGGAAAGCAAGAGACAAAGTGAAGATCTTGATGTGTTAAGCTCAAATTGAAGGAAGATTGAAGTGATCTAGTGGATGATACAAGAAGTCTTATAACTTTGGTAAGTTCTCTTGTGATCTTTGTGCTTATTTGAAATGATATTTGAGTTTGATAGATTTTGAAGAGTGTGTTGGTTGATTTTGAGATGTGAGAAGTATTTGAGTGATTTGATGATGGATTTTGAGTATGGATTGAAGAAAAGAGTAAGTGGTTGGAAGAGATGATGTTGTATATGTGGTGAGGGTTTTGAGATGATTTTGTGTTTTGTGTTTGATATGTGTTTTGGTTTGTTTTTGTGTTGTTGCAAGTTTGAGATAGGTTTTTGGGTATGTTTTGTGAAGATTGGTTGAAGTGAATGTTAGTGAATAGAAATGTGTTGTTGAGTGTTTGGTTGTTTTGATCGGAGTCTTGATTTGTGGCCGGACACGTCCATGAGCACGTTCAGGGTTTTTAGGCGTGTCAATTGTGTTGGAGGCAGTAGGTTTGACACGACCAGTAACACGCCCGTGTTATTGAGCGTGTCATAGCTACTGTGAGTTTGGAGAATTTACACGCCCAGGAACACGCCCATGTTGTTGAGCGTGTAAATGCTTCTGTGTTGTGGAGTTAGGGCACGGTCATGGACACGCCCGTGTGGGTGAGCGTGTCAGGGTTAGGGTTTGCCCTAATTAATTCCTAATTGGATTATCTCTTGTGTATCCCTAAGCAAGTATATGCTATTACTTTTGATTTAGGTCTTGAAGATAGTGATTGATCATTGATTTAAGAGGTAGAAGGATCTTGAACAAGGAATTGTTAAGAGTGGTGTGATTTGCTTTTGAGGTAAGTACAAAACCTATATGATTGTATGTAAGTACAAATGTGGCATTATTACATTGTTAATTTATATGAGCAATGTGTGTTGTTATGTTTATATCAATGATGATATATATATATATATATATATGAATAATGTGAATGACATGATGATGCAAATGATTGTGTATATGAAAGATTGAAATGTTATGATGTGAATTGAGATGAAATGGAATATAAAGCCATTGTGATTGGCTATGTTAATTCATTTGAGAATGAAATTGATAACAAATTAATGAATGAGTTGTGTGGCTAATGTGTTATTCTATTTTCAGAGTTTGTTGTTGGTGGCATGCCTAATGATAGTAACAATCTCTTGAAGTTAGGTTGGGCTTGATCCTTGAAGCCAAGTTGGGTTAAAGTTTAACATGTTTTACTCCCCTTGAAGCTTGGTTGGGTCTAGTCCTTGAAGCCTAATTGAGATGTTACAACCCTTGAAGCTAGGTTGGGTTTGGTTCTTGAAGCCAAGTTGGGTTGAGACTTAGCATGCTTTGTTCCCCTTAAAGCTTGGTTGAACCAAATCCTTGAAGCCTAGTTGGGTATATGTGATAATGATAAATGTGATAAAACCAAAGCATTAACTCTGAAAATTGAATGGCATATTAGTGTGTTTTGGGCCCATGCTTGTCTTTGTTTATATGTGATTCATTGATGGCAAAATAATTAAATAATGAAATTCATGAAAGGACTTTGAGATGTGATATGCTTATATGATTATGATTTGTGAAAGGCAAAGGTTTGATGTTAGCTTTTCACTTATGATGTTGATATTAATGGAATGTGTGACATTGCATAGCATACAAGCATAATGTTAGCATGTTTTGTACTACTAAGCCCTTGGCTTAGCGCGATAGTGTTGATCGCGCAGGTGATAGAGTTGATAGAGTTGGACCCGAGAGCTCATCGAGGCCGAGTGAGAGTAGACATTGAAGAGTTGATTTGGGACTTAAAGATCAGAGAAGATTTGCCAATCATGTATAACTTCTTTATATTTTGTAAAGTATTGTTTATAATGTGAATATATTTACATTTTTTAAATATAAATATTTAAATGTTTTTCCTATATGTAAATAGTTGTTAAATTCCGCTGCGTAATAAGTATATATATATCTATTTTATTTTATATTACAGATTAATCACTTATTTTTCTATAATGTGTAATGAGAAATTATAGTATCATTGGAAATGTTTTGAATGTTAAGAAAATTCGTAGCATTCCTATATTCGATGCATGTATACTACATTGTGGTGTATGTAGTGTGTATGTATTGGATGTGGGGGTGTTACATATTATGTGTCAGATAAGTGTTGTACAATATAAAGATTTTTTTCCCATATTGGTGTCAACTACCCAGAGTGTGGAGAAGGCCCATGGGATTACAGCTACTACTAGTATGGATAAGAGTAAAGGTAGGAGATCACAAACTGAGGTAGAATCATCATCTCGCAAGAAGGGGCGAGAGGATTCTTTGTAGGGTGATGGGGAGAGTCAGGGGTAGACTAGTGGATAGAGGCAGGGACTTAGGGCTATAGCATCGATAGTTAGTACCCCTACCTCTTCCTTTCAGAGATCCATTCTGCCTACTTGTATCCAGTGCGGTAGAGTACATAGGGGTATTTGTTAGGGAGATGACTTTAGAGATTATTATGATCTCCCGGTCATTACATCAGGGATTGCCTAGAGTCACTAATGGCTAGATAGACTGAGACTGTCATATCTATACCTGGTGGTAGAGGAGAGAGTATAGTCAGAGAGAAGAGTCTATATAAGTAGTAGATGTGGCAAGGCATAGTATAGTTAGAGAGATCTATATTTGTGGATAGACCAGAGAGTTGGATCATTATAGAGAGTCTATAGGATGCAGAGGCTGCAGGTTGATCTGGATGTAGATAAAGGTAAATTTTTTTACTTGATTATATTGTTGTTTATGCATTGATAGAGTGTTCATTCTTTGATGATATTATTGGAAGTGGTGAAATATTTGCATTAGTTTAGGGATTTGTGAAAATGATTAAGGAAATATTTAAGGTGACGAGCTAAGATTATTTTGGCTAAAGATTGAGAGGTTGGTTTCACTAAGAGATGAAATTGATGTTTGGTTGAGTAGGGTTTGTTTACTGTGGTAGATAATTTCAAGGATGAAATTATTTAAGGGGGAGAGAGTTGTAGCACACATAATTCTAAATATAATTAGTAACAACCTTATATCCTAAATATGTATAATACGTATACCCCATATATGTAAAATATATATCTAAGACATAAAGATACTATAATAATTATACTTAAAAATCCACTCTTATTTTAAAATAATTTATAAATTAAAAAAAATTCTCTGGAAAATTTTCGCCAGATTTTTATTTTTAATTTCAATATTTCCCAAAAGCAAACAAGCCAACCTGTAAATAAAAAAAAATCAACAATCCCAATTATAAGTGTAAAATTGATGATATTTTGCCCCTTTTTCTGAGTATATTTATTGTCAAATTGAGTTAAATTTGTTTGTTCAAGTGTTTGTTAGGATTGATTTCGAGAATCTTTTACATTGTGAGGCCTTATGGTCATTTAGGCCAAAATCAGGGATGAAAGACAAGGAACATAGCTATTTTGGGCAAATTCTTCAAGTGACACACAAAACGACACAGGCGTGTCAATGACCGTGCCATTAATCCACTTTACAAATGCTTCAACACACCCAGAGACATGGGTGTGTCAATTCCCATGTCATTAACATTGAGAAACAGCAGCGGCGACATGCCCAGAGGCATGACCATGTCACTAGGCATGTCAATCTAAATCTCTGGGATATAAAATATAAACTAAAGTGCAAATTAGGGATCCAATTTTTATCGCTTAAAGTAGACTTCCTTAGAAGAAAAAAAGAGTTTGGCAACTGAGATTGAAGGTGAAGATCCAGGTTATACAAGATTTAAATCAAGAATTAGGGATTGAAATGAAGAAACACAAATCATTCATCATGGATTGTTTGAATTCTTTTACTTATTTCTTTTGTTCTGGTTTTCTAGTTATGAACATGAACTAAATTATTTCTATCTAGATATTGATGAACCCTAGCTTTATTGTATGGATTGAATAGTTTTTATTAAATTAAATCATTTAATTAAGTTGTTTTATTCTTATGATTCTTAATTATTTATTTCCAATTAATAATAGCATACTTATTAAATAGTTGAAATTTTCATATTATTGACTTGAGAAAGCTTGATATGAATAGAATTCTCATGAGGATTAAGGGTTGATTGGAGTGCTAGATATAGACTTATAAGATCCTTTGGTTTATAATTCCTTGTTCCTATTGCAAGATCTATTTAATTATACTTGAGAAGCGATTCCTAGCATTCTACTTAGTGATGAGGGATTAACTAAATCGAGAGAAGTTTTGGTCTAATTTAGCGGAATGCCAATTCAACTCTGTTATTTGATTTAATTGAATTAATATTCATAAATATTTTTATTGCTAGGGGGATTCAATATCTGGATAGAATTTTTATCATTAATTATCTTTTTCCTTAATTTAATTTATTAAGTAATTTGTCATTTATTTTAATCAACACAAAACTATTGGATTGCTAAACAACAGTTGAAATTTGCACTAGTAATTGATTGACCTTCTCCCCAAGGGAACGATATCTTACTCATTACTTTATTACTTGCGCGACTCGTGCACTTGCGGTAACATTGCAATAGCACAAATTCGCCACCAAGTTTTTGTCGCCGTTGCCGGGGACAACGGTTTTCAATATTAGAAATATAATTAAGATTGTTGATCTAGCTTTTATTTTATTTGTTTTTAACATTGGTTCTGGCTTGCTGATTGTCATTTTAGGTACTTTTTCATGTTTATGACCCGAGCTCGCTCTTCCTGTAACATCCTAAAATTTTTGAAAATTTTTAAATTTTGAAAAATTGGACAAAATAAATTATAATTTAAAACGATAAATTAAATTAATAGTTTTAAATGAAAAATGAAGGGATTTTAAATGAAAAAGTGGAATATATATGTGATATATATGCAAAATATACATAACATATAAAAATCAACACTTTTTAAAACAAAAGGGTATTTTGGTAATTAAATATTATAAATTCAAAATTAATAAAATAATTCAAAAACAAATTATTTTTGAATGGAAGAGGAAAATTAGGACTTTTAATTTATTAAAAAAATAATTAAAAAATTAAATATTAAATTATTTTAATATATATATATATATGTGGTTAAAAAAAAGATGAAAGGAAAAAGAATATAAAAGTCTTCTTCTTCTTCTTCTTCTTCTTCTTCAAGGACGTGGCTTCCATGGGAGATTGAAGACTAAGGATTTTGCTTCTTCCATACTCCATAAATTGAAGGAATTAACAAGTTTCAAGTGGATTTTTGGTGATTTCCACCAAAATTAGTAAGTTTCCATCTCTTTTCTTTGAATTCTATGGAAGATGAGATTATGTGAGAATTTGGATTTTTATGTAGTATGTTATAATTGTTGGAATTGGTGTGTACAATGTTATTTTGGGTAGTTAACAATGATTCTAAGGTTAGATTGAAGAGATGATGGAGTTTGGTTAAAGAATGGTGAAGAGAGAGAATTTAGGGTTATGGATTTTTGGGGTTTTGAAAACATGAACTTTAATTGTGCAAATTGATTCCAAATGAGTTCTTTTGATTCATAAACAAGTATTTTAAAGTCAAATATAGGATTTGGTGGTGTTGGGTTAGAGTTTGAGAATGGAAGTGGAGATTTAGGGTTTTCGAAAAGTGATTTTCTAAAGTGGTTGAATTGTGTGATTTTATTTGTTTAATCATGTTGTTTAGTATTAAAAGTGATGAATGTAAGCTTGGAATGAGTAATGGATTGAGTTGGAATGGAAAACCTTCAATGGGGGAAGGTTATGCCATTTTTGAGATTTTGTGTATAAGAGTATATTTTTATAATGTAAATGATTTAAATGTATTAAAATATGTTTTTAATAATATAAATAAACTTAAAACACTAATTTAATTGTAGTAGAATGGAATTCTAATGTTGAAGTAAGGAAAGGCTAAATTTTTTGAAATTTGTAGGAGTGATGTGTAATTATGGTTTAATGTTGAAAATGCCATTAAATGTGATACTAAATGATTATTTGTTATCACATTTGGTTTAGGCATTGAGGGAGGTTGATTTGCTTCATCCAAGTGGTGAAGGGAAAGTTGGAAAGATTGGATTGAAGGTTGTTTTTAGCATGCTTTGGGTTGCTAGTGGAGGTATGTACAAAATTTGAATATATTGTTTATATTTGCATGACATTTGGGCTTAACACATTTTGGTTAGAAAATGTGTTAAGTTACTTGGTTCATTGATTTGTATGAATAATATGCTATGACATTTTTAATGTCATATATGTGTTAAATGCATTGTGTAAAGCCATTAATAATGCTTAATTTGTGTAACATGTGAAATATGCATATTATGTGAAAATACCCAAAGTAATTGGGTAATGTGTTGTGAATGCAAAAATGAGATGTGTAATAATGAAATGAATTGATATTGATAAAAATGAGAAAAGTGAGAAAAATGAGAAAGATGTGAAAAGTGAGAAAAAAAAGTGAAAATAAGGCAATGTGCCTAGATTGAATATGTAAAAATGGGAAAGAGATTAATAGTGAGAAATAAGAATAAATTGTGTGCCTAGTATGTTATTCAATTTTTAGAGTTCTGGGCTTGGCGGCATGCCTATGATTGCCTACGGGCTATATGCTGGAATGGTAAAAAGACTGGGTCGTAAGCCAGGCTAGCTGATAAATATAATGTTTTTGGGGTGAAAAGACTGGGTCGTAAGCCTCAAAAACTGTAGCAGTCTAGCCGAGTTGAGGACCAAGATACTGGGGGCCTAAGGGTCTAGCCGGGTTGACGTCCAAGAGACTTGGGCTGTTACATTATCCATGGATATAAATATTGCCTACGGGGCTAGACACATGGTGTCATTATGGACCAAAGCAGTAACTCTGAAATTTGATTATCATATTAGATCCTTTTTGGGCCCATGCTTGTCTTTGTTTTACTGTGAATTATGAATTATGATACAATTGAGTAATATAATATTATGAGTTGTGCTAATGAATTATTTGAAAAATATAAGAAAGTGGATTGATGTGACATCTATATGCATTGTGCATTTGGTATTGCATTGAGTTATATTGTTATTATCAAAGTTGTACCACTAGGCTTCGGCTTAGCGCGATTGTTTTTATCGCGTAGGTGACAGGGTAGACCCAGTTGAGCTAGAGAGTTCTTCTAGACCGGGTCGGGTCTAGACTTGTAGTTGAGCTTGTTGAGTTGCTATCGAGATCAGAAGCACTGCCAGCAACAAGTATATATTTTTATGTTATTGTACATTTTGAGTTTTATGCATAATATATTATATTTTGAATTTTACGTATTGTATATTATAAAGAATATTTGGGTCAATGTATTTGAAATGGGAGAGTAAGTGTGTTTTAAATTATATATATCTTTATTTATAAATGTTTGAGAAACTTGGTGGAATTGAGAAGTATGGTTGAGATGGTGATTGGAAATTATTTGGGAGTGTTTTCTTTTTTGCAGGTTGTGTTTTGATAAATTTTGGGATATCCAAATTACAGACAAAACTGTGGTGAATTTTTCCTAGAGATTTTTATATATATTATTTATTTTGGGTTCTTATAACAAGTAAAGAATATTTATATTCTATTTAATTTTTATATATTTAGAATTTAGAATTTAAAATTGGAAATGTGAAAATTTTTTTATTAAACTGGTGTGTGACATTCTTGTACCGTATATGCGTATTTTACATATATTGGAAATATGTATTGTATGTATATAAGGTATAAGGGTGTTACATTTGTTTTGGTATCAGAGCCTAGGTTTGAGGTTCTCGACCTAGGTGGGATGATAGAGAGAGAAAATGGGAGATTTAAAAAATAGTTTTTAATTGTAATACATGCATTGGCACTGGCAGTTTCTGATATCTGATATAGTATTTTTCCTTTGTTAGCAGATATAGGTAGTTATGGCGTCTCGGCCGCATCAGGCTGCTGAGGGTAGTGTAAAGAGTGTGGCTCCAGATGAGTGTAGAGATGGAGCTAGAGTTGTATCTGCTGGTGAGGCATCTGTTTTTGTGCCTGTGAGACCAGCAGCTGATGAGATTCCACCTGGCTGGGTATTGCATATGGTAGAGTTGTTGAGGCAGGCTCCAGTTCCGCAGCCGCAGTTGTCGGTGAGGTAGTATGATAAATTGAGAAAGTATGCGGCTGAGGACTTTGTTGGTACTACAAATCCTGCTGTAGCAGAGCAGTGGCTAGACCGGGTTCAGAGGATATTTATTCAGTTACAGGCTAGTCCATAAGAGAAGTTTGATTATGCCAGATCTCTTCTGCAGAGAGATGCATATGATTGGTGGAAGATGGTTCCACATGCTCTGGATGATCCACCAGTCCTGACCTATGATGATTTCCTGTGAGAATTTGAGCTGAAGTATACTTCGAGAGAGTATAAAGATGCAAAGAAGATGGATTTCCTGAGTCTGAGATAGGATACAAGGACAATGAGTGAGTATGAGATCGAGTTTATCCGGTTAAGTCACTATGCTGGTAGAATCATTTCTAATGAGTTTGACAGGTGTAGGAGGTTTGAGGAGGGACTAAGACCCTCTATCATGTGTATCATTGCAGGCTCTCAGTATCAAAATTTTTCCCAGTTAGTTGCAGCTGCCAGGAGTGTTGAGAGGGCACAGAGTCTTGCAGTAGTTGCCAGGGTTGAGGAGACTAGAGTTAGGAGACCCCAGAGTGAGGCAGGGTCTTCATCAGTGAAGAGAGGCCTAGGGGGACATTTTAAGAGGTTTAGTAGGAGTCAGGGGCAGTTTGGCAGGTCAGTACAGTAGTAGAGATAGAGGCAAAGACCTACAGTTTCAGTGGCTAGTGCTCCGACTCCAGTGGCTCAGAGACCTACTCCACCAACTTGCGTTCATTGTGGTAGAGTACACGGAGGTGTCTGCTGGTGGAGAGGTGCTTCAGGAGTGTGTTTTAGATGTGGGTCATCAGACCATTTTATCAGAGATTGTCCCGAGCCACCAGAGGATAGGCAGGCAGATACTGCATCTTCTCGACCCAATGTCAGAGGTGGTCGTGGTTGCAGAGGTTTTAGTAGAGGTGGTGGACCTGAGTTTAGTCAGAGAGGAGGCTCTACATCCAGAGGCAGTATGCTAGATGAGGCTGGGCCATCTCAGCGGGTTTATGTGATGCAGAGGCAGCCGGATGCTTCAGCCGTCATTGCGGGTACATTTTCTTTATTTGGTATTTCAGTCATTACTCTATTAGATCCTGGATCTACGCATTCATACATAAGTGCATCCATCTTGCTTGTGTCTGAATTGCATTCTGAGTCCCTAGGATTTGATGTCTTGGTGAAAAATTCTTTAGGGCATAGTGTTGTGGTAAGCAGGTTGCACCAAGATAGTCCAGTTGTTGTTCAAGATGAGGAGTTTCTCGGTGACCTGATTGAGATACCTTTCAGGGAATATGATCTGATTTTGGGCATGGATTGGTTATCCAAGCATGGGACTGTGGTAGACTGTTAGAAGAAATGTGTTACTTTGAGAACACGAGATGGTAGGGATGTTATAGTATCTAGTGAGCAAAGGTATCTTTCATCTATGTTTGTTTCAACTGTTTCAGCTGGGAGAATGATTCGGAAGGGATGTGAGGCTTATCCTGCTCATGTTGTAGATACTAGAGTAATGGGATCCATGATTGAAAGTATACCCACAGTTGCCGAGTTTCTAGATGTTTTTCCTGATGAGTTGCCAGGGGTACCTCCTGAGAGAGAAGTGGAGTTTGGTATCGATTTGTTGCTTGGTACCACTCTTATCTCTATTACCCCTTATCGGATGGCACCTGTTGAGTTGAGACGGTTGAAGGTGCAGTTGCAGGAGTTATTAGATAAAGGGTTCATCTGCCCTAGTGTATCCCCGTGGGGAGCGCCTGTGTTGTTTGTGAAGAAGAAGGATGGCACCATGAGATTGTGTATTGATTATAGGCAGTTGAATAAGGTGACCATCAAGAACAAGTATCCTTTGCCTCGGATAGATGATCTCTTTGATCAGTTGAAGAGAGCAGCAGTATTCTCTAAGATTGATCTGAGATCAGGGTACCATAAATTGAGAGTCAAAGATGTACCCAAGACAGCTTTTCGTACGAGGTGTAACACCCCTATACCCCGTATATGCACACTACATACTACTACACCTGTAATATACGTATACCGAATACAGGAGTGCCACGGTTTATATTAGATAATCCAATTTTTCTCTTCTACCATAATATGAGGAAAATTTAAAACATTTCATATATATATATATTATGGAACATAACAAGTAAAACATTTATTTATTAAGCAGCGGAAAATGTAGCGGTATTTATATATACATATATATCAAAATAAATATTTACAAAACATAAAGTTTATACATGCTTGGCAGTTCGTCTCTGATCTTTAAGCCCAAAATCAACACTTCAAAGTCTAGACTCGACTCGGTGTAGCTGAACTCTCCGGTTCTACCCTGTCACCTGCGCAATGAACCACAATCGAGCTAAGCCATAGGATTAGTGGTACAAACCACAATAACAATATGCTTTAATGCAATTACAATGTTATACTTTCAACAATAGAGATCAAATTCAAAATGCTATAATTCATAACATTACATTTCATCATCTTATTCAATTGTTTTACCATTTATGATTTACATTGAAACAAAGACAAGCATGGGCCCAAAAAGGATCTAATATGTTATTCAAAGTTTAGAGTTACTGTTTTGGTCCATAATCACATTCATCAAGCCTGTAGGCGATCCATATATATCTATCCATGGATAGTGTAACAGACCTAGTCTCTTGGACCTCAACCCGGCTAGACCCTAGGGCCCCAGTATCTTGGTCCTCAACCCGGCTAGACTGTTATTATTTTTGAGGCTTACAACCCGGTCTTTTCACCTCAAAAATATCATATTTCACATTTATCAGCTGGACTCGGCTTACGACCAGGTCTTTTCACCTGTCAAGCAATTCATAGGCATGCCGCCAAACCCAGAACTCTGAAAATTGAATAACATACTAGGTACACAATTAATTCATTTATCTCATTATCAATCTTTTTCACAATTCATTTCTCATAATCAAACTAGGCAATCATGCCCCAATTATTTCATTTGCATCATTATAGCCAATCACAATGGCTTCACTTCTCATCATTAGATTATACATAACCAATTGCATTGGACATACATTTTAAATGATCCTCATATCTTTCATATTATGCAAATCATAACATTAATCAAATATATTAACAATGTAATAACTTACTTAACACATTTACAACCAAATGTGTTAAGTCTCAAAGTCATGTAAATGTATGCAACCATGTAAGTTTGTACTTACCTCAAGAGCAACTCACACAACACCAAACTCCTCTTCCAAGAATTCTTCAAAACTTGGATTAGGGAAACTCAACCTCTTCAAAACCTAATTCAAAAGGGATAATACACATGAGATAATAAGGCTAAGAACCAACTAGGGCCAACTCTACACATGACATGCTCAACAATACGGGTGTGTCCCTGACCGTGCCCTAAACTCAGAACACAGAATCTTTGACACGCTCAGTGACATGAGCGTGTCACTAGCTATGTCAATCCACCAACATCACAGTAGCTATGACACGATCAGTGACATGGGCGTGTCACTGATCGTGTCAATGCTACTACAACACAGAAGCTATGACATGCTCAGTGACATGGGCGTGTCACTGCTCGTGTCACCCATCCAAGAACACAGAACCATTGACACACCCAAAGACCTGGCCGTGCTCATGGGCGTGTCAGGCCAAAATCTTGATTCCGGCAATTACAACAACACATCCAATAAACCTCTTACTTCCACCATTTCCCACTTCAAACAAACTTAACTAAACACACCCATAAACCATAATAACTTGCAAAAACACCAAAACAATTCAAAACATACATCAAACACCACTTTACAACCATCACATACACACAACTCAAACACAACACTTACTCTTCCAACACCAAACTTAACTCTATCTCTTCAATCAAACTCCAAAATCAAAATCAAATAAACCAAATACTCTCAAACACCCCACAATCAAACATACTCATACCATCAATAATCAACCATCAAACTTAAATACAACTTAAAAGAAAACTAAGGAATCAAGTGAAAACTTACCAAAAATGATGAAACTTCTTAGATTTCCAACTTGATCACTTGAAACATCCTTCAATCTTGAGTTTGGAAAAATCAAAAACTCTTTTCCTCTCTTGCTATTATGATGGTCGGCCAACAAAGAAAGAAGAAGAAGAAGAATGAATGAATGGCAAAGTCAACCACTTCTTCTCTTTAAACCTCCACCAAGCAATTAAATATTAAAATAATCAAATATCTTCATCCACTCACTAATTCAATTTTCCATTTAATTAATTAAAATTAATTATATCTTCTTTGACTTCCATTTCTTTGACTTGTATATGTTGTATATATCACTATATATACAACATATACACTCTTCCCTTACCTCATTTCTCTTTCCATTTAAACATATGCATTTAATCCAAATACAACAATAAAATATTCCAAAACTTTTAGGGTATACTTTGGGATATTACACAAGGTATGGGCATTATGAGTTTCTGGTGATGCCCTTTGGATTGACGAATGCACCAGCAGCTTTTATGGATTTGATGAACAGGGTATTCAGACCATTTTTGGATCAGTTTGTGGTAGTCTTCATTGATGACATCTTGGTGTATTCGCATAATGAGGAGGATCATGATAGGCATTTGCGGATCATATTGCAGACTCTGAGAGAGAAACAGTTGTATGCTAAGCTGTCTAAGTGTGAGTTCTGGCTTGATCAGGTAGCTTTTGTTGGTCATGTGGTTTCAGCAGAGGGTATTAGAGTTGATCCGAGTAAAGTTGAGGCTATCTTGAATTGGAGTCCACCGAAGACTGTGACAGAGGTTAGAAGATTTTTGGGATTGGCAGGCTATTATCGTCGATTTGTGAAGGGTTTTTCTATAATAGCTACACCACTCACTAGATTACTTCGGGAAGGAGTTAAATTTGTGTGGACTGATCGGTGTCAGGCGAGTTTTGAGCAGCTGAGGGAGACGTTGACTCAGGCTCCTATCCTTACCCTGCCTGTAGAAGGTAAACCATATTTGATATACAGTGATGCTTCACATAGTGGGTTAGGTTGTGTTCTGATGCAGAAGGGTAGAGTCATTGCTTATGCCTCTCGACAGTTGAAACCGCATGAGCTGAATTATCTGACGCATGATTTGGAGTTGGCAGCCATAGTTTTTGCTTTGAAGATTTTGTGACATTATTTGTATGGGGAAAAGTGTTTCATTTATGTAGATCACAAGAGTTTGAAATACCTGGGTATTCAGAGAGAGCTGAATCTTCGGCAGAGACGGTGGTTAGAGTTGATTAAAGACTATGACTGTTTGATTGATTATCATCCTGGTAAGGCAAATGTTGTTGCTGATGCCTTAGTCAAATATCTTTGGTAGGTTTGACTGCTTATTCGCTCTCATTGCTTATTGAGTTGAGAGCGTTGCATGCTAGATTTGAATCTTCTGATGATGGTGCTCTGATGGCTCAGTTGCAACTGAGGCCAGTCTTGTTGGATCATATTAGGGAGGCTCAATTAGCAGATGAGAGAATCCAAAAAATTGTATTGGTTTGTCAGAAAGGGGAAAGTCGAGACTTTTATGTGAGGGATGATGGCAGTCTATGGTATAAAGATAGATTGTGTATTCCTGATGATGCAAAATTGAAAAGAATGATATTAGAGGAAGCACATCAGTCACTTTTTGCTATGCACCCTAGGAGTACCAAGATGTATCAGGACTTGAAGCGACATTATTGGTGGTCAGGTATGAAGAGGGATATAGCAGAGTTTGTATCTAGATGTCTCACTTGCCAGAAAGTGAAGGTTGAACACCAAGTTCCTTCAGGATTGCTCCAACTTTTATCAGTGCCAGAGTGGAAATGGGAGCGAGTGACAATGGATTTTGTGACTGGACTACCTTTGACTCATAAGAAGAATGATGCAATCTGGGTGATAGTTGATCGGACGATGAAGACAGCTCATTTTCTTCCAGTTCGGATGGATTATTCTCTTGAGAGATTGGCTGAGCTGTATATCAATGAGATAGTCAGGTTACATGGAGTCCTAGTTTCTTTGGTGTCGGATCGAGATCCTCGGTTTACTTCGAGATTTTGGAAGAGGTTGCATAATGCTCTGGGTTCTCGATTGCATTTTAGTACTGCTTTCCATCCTCAGACGGATGGACTGTCAGAGAGAGTGATACAGATTTTGGAGGATATGTTGAGAAGCTGAATCATTGATTTTACCGGGAATTGGGATGGATTTTTGCCATTAATTGAATTTGCTTATAACAACAGTCATCAATTGAGTATTGGGATGACTCCGCAGGAGATGCAGGACACCTTTGTGTTGGGATGAAGTTGGAGAAGGTAAACTGGTTGGACTCGGTTTGATTAAGGAAACAGAGGAAAAAGTGAAGGTGATTCGGGGTCTTTTGAAAGCAGCTTCAAACCGACATAAATCTTATTCAGATTTAAAGAGAAGAGACATAGAGTTCAGTGTGGGAGATAAAGTGTTTCTGAAGGTGTCTCCATGGAAGAAGATTTTGCGATTTGGCTGCAAAGGGAAGTTGAGTCCTCATTTCATAGGACCATATGAGGTGTTAGAGAGAGTTGGTCCAGTGGCTTATAGACTAGCTTTGCCGCCTGAGTTGGATCGAATACATAATGTTTTCCAAGTCTCGATACTTCAAAGATATAGGTCTGACCCATCTCATATCTTGTCAGTGGAGTCCATTGAGGTGAGTCCAGATCTGACTTACGAGGAAGAACCAATGGCGATTTTGGCATGAGAGGTTAAAGAATTGAGGAATAAGAGGGTGCCACTTGTGAAAGTCATTTGGAGGAATCATGCCACTGAGGAGGTGACATAGGAAAGTGAGCAGGCGATGCAGAGTCAGTTTCCCCATTTGTTCCAGACTTGAGGACAGGTAATTTCGAGGTCGAAATTTATTTTAGGGGGAGAGAATTGTAACATCCTAAAATTTTTGAAAATTTCTAATTTTTGAAAAATTGGATAAAATAAATTATAATTTAAAAGGATAAATTAAATTAATGGTTTTAAATGAAAAATGAAGGGATTTTAAATGAAAAAGTGGAATATATATGTGATATATATGCAAAATATACATAACATATAAAAGTCAACACTTTTTAAAAGAAAAGGGTATTTTGGTAATTAAATCATATAAATTAAAAATTAATAAAATAATTCAAAAATAAATTATTTTTGAATAGAAGAGGGAAATTAGGACTTTTAATTTATTAAAAAAATAATTAAATAATTAAATATTAAATTATTTTAATATATATATATATGTGGTTAAAAAACAAGATGAAAGGAAAAAGAATATAAAAGTCTTCTTCTTCTTCTTCTTCTTCTTCTTCTTCTTCTTCTTCTTCTTCTTTAAGGACGTGGCTTCCATGGGAGATTGAAGACCAAGGATTTTGCTTCTTCCATACTCCATAAATTGACGGAATTAACAAGTTTCAAGTGGAGTTTTGGTGATTTCCACTAAAATTAGTAAGTTTCTATCTCTTTTCTTTGAATTCCATGGAAGATGAGATTGTGTGAGAATTTGAATTTTTATGTAGTATGTTATAATTGTTGGAATTGGTGTGTATGATGTTTTTTTGGGTAGTTAACAATGATTCTAAGGTTAGATTGAAGAGATAATGGAGTTTTGTTAAAGAATGGTGAAGAGAGAGAATTTAGGGTTATGGATTTTTGGGGTTTTGAAACATGAACTTTAATTGTGCAAATTGATTCTAAATGAGTTGTTTTGATTCATAAACAAGTATTTTAAAGTCAAATATTGGATTTGGTGGTGTTGGGTTGGAGTTTGAGAATGGAAGTGGAGATTTAGAGTTTTGGAAAAGTGATTTTCCAAAGTGGTTGAATTGTGTGATTTTATTTGTTTAAGCATGTTCTTTAGTATTAAAAGTGATGAATGTAAGCTTGGAATGAGTAATGGATTGTGTTGGAATGGAAAACCTTCAATGGGGGAAGGTTATGCCATTTTTGAGATTTTGTGTATAAGAGTATATTTTTATAATGTAAATGATTTAAATGTATTAAAATATGTTTTTAATAATATAAATAAACTTAAAACACTAATTTAATTATAGTAGAATGGAATTCTAATATTGAAGTAAGGAAAGGCTAAATTTTTGGAAATTTGTAGGAGTGATGTGTAATTATGGTTTATTGTTGGAAATGCCATTAAATGTGATACTAAATGCTTATTTGTTATCACATTTGGTTTAGGCATTGAGGGAGGTTGATTTGCTTCATCCAAGTGGTGAAGGGCAAGTTGGAAAGATTGGATTGAAGGTTGTGTTTAACTTGCTTTGGGTTGCTAGTGGAGGTATGTACAAACTTTTAATATATTGTTTATAGTTGCATGACATTTGGGCTTAACACATTTTGGTTAGAAAATGTGTTAAGTTACTTGGTTCATTGATTGTGTATGAATAATGTGCTATGACATTTGTAATGTTATATATGTGTTAAATGCATTGTGTAAAGCCATTGATAATGGTTAATTTGTGTAACATGTGAAATATGCATATTATGTGAAAATACCCAAAGTAATTGGGTAATGTGTTGTGAATGCAAAAATGAGATATGTGTAATAATGAAATGAATTGATATTGAAAAAAATGAGAAAAGTGAGAAAAATGAGAAAGATGTGAAAAATGAGAAAAGTGAGAAAAAAAAAATGTGAAAATAAGGCAATGTGCCTAGATTGAATATGTAAAAATGGGAAAGAGATTAATAGTGAGAAATATGAATAAATTGTGTGCCTACTATGTTATTCAATTTTTAGAGTTCTGAGTTTGGCGGCATGCCTATGATTGCCTACGGGCTATACGCTGGAATGGTGAAACGACTGGGTCATAAGCTAGGCCAGCTGATAAATATGATGTTTTTGGGGTGAAAAGACTGATCGTCGTAAGCCTCAAAAACTGTAGCAGTCTAGCCGAGTTGAGGACCAAGATACTTGGGCCTAAGGGTCTAGCCGGGTTGAGGTCTAAGAGACTGGGGCTGTTACATTATCTATGGATATATATATTGCCTACGGGGCTAGACACATGGTCTCATTATGGACCAAAGCAGTAACTCTGAAATTTGAATAGCATTTTAGATTCTTTTTGGGCCCATGCTTGTCTTTGTTTTACTGTGAATTATGAATTATGATACAATTGAGTAATATAATATTATGAGTTGTGCTTATGAAATATTTGAAAAATATGAGAAAGTGGATTGATGTGACATCTATATGCATTGTGCATTTGGTATTGCATTGAGTTATATTGTTATTATCAAAGTTTGTACCACTAGGCTTCGGCTTAGTGCGATTTTTTTCATTGCGCAGGTGACAGAGTAGACCTAGTTGAGCCAGAGAGTTCTTTTAGACCAGGTCGGGTCTAGACTTGTAGTTGAGCTTGTTGTGTTGCTATCGAGATCAGAAACACTGCTAGCAGCATGTATATATTTTTATGTTATTGTACATTTTGAGTTTTATGTATAATATATTATGTTTTTGAATTTTGCATATTGTATATTATAAAGAATGTTTGGGTAAATGTATTTGAAATGGGAGAGTAAGTGTGTTTTAAATTATATATATCTATATGTATAAATGTTTGAGAAACTTGGTGGAATTGAGAAGTATGGTTGAGATGGTGATTGGAAATTATTTGGAAGTGTTTTCTTTTTTGCAGGTTGTGTTTTGATAAATTTTGGGATATCCAAATTACAGACAAAACTCTGGCGAATTTTTTTCAGAGATTTATATATATATTATTTATTTTGGGTTCTTATAACAAGTAAAGAATATTTATATTCTATTTAATTTTTATATATTTCGAATTTAAAATTTTAAATTGGAAATGTGAAATTTTTTTATTAAACCGGTCTGTGACATTCTTGTACCGTATTGTAATATCCCAAAATATACCCTAGAAGTTTGGAATATTTATTGTTGTAATTGAATTAAGTGTATTTGTGTTTTATTGGAAAGAGAAAGGAAGTGAAGAGAGAGTTTATATGTTGTACATATGTAAATATATACAACATATACACAAGTCAAAGTGGAAGTCAAAGGAAGAGATTTATTATTTGATTTATTGTGTTTAAGGGATTATTTAATTAATTGTTTTTGGGTTAGAGTAAGTGGAAGAAGATATTTGAATATTTTATTGTATTTTGCTTGGTGGAGAGGAATTTAAGGAAAAGTGGATTTGACTTTGGTTTTCTTCTTTCTTTCTTTCCTTGCCGTGGATCATTTCTTTCTTTCTCTTCTCTTTTCTTTTCTTGTGTTGTTTTTGAAGTTTAGTTTGGGTTTGTGAGTTGAAGTTGTGATGGATATGTGTTTGGTTTGATTGTGTTGTGTTTATAAGTTTTGTTTTAAGTGGTTTTGGATTTTGGGGTTGGATTGAAGAAAAGAGTAAGTTGATTTGTATAGATTGAGTTGTGGTTGTGTTTAGAGTTTTGATGAAGTTTGTGATTTGTGTTTGATGTGTGTTTTGGCTTGTTTTGGTGTTGTTGTAAGTTTGAGATGGTTTTTGGGTATGTTTTGTTAAGGTTATTTGAAGTGGATGTTGATGAATAGAAGTGATTTGTTGGTTGTGGTGTTGTCTTGGCCGGAATCTGGGTTTTTGACCTGACACGCACAGGAGCACATCCAGGTCCTTAGGCGTGTCAATTGTTCTATGTGGCAGTAGGTGTGACACAGCCATTAACACGCCCGTGTTGTTGAGCGTCTCATAGCTACTGTGATTTTGGAGAATTTACACGGCCAGGAGCACGCTCATGATGTTGGACGTGTCGATATTTCTGAGGCACAGAATGTATTACACGCCCAGTGACACGCCCGTGGTTCTAAGCGTGTCAATGCTTCTGTGTTGTTGAGTTAGGGCACGGTCAGGAACACGCCCGTGTGTGTGAGTGTGTCAAGTTAAGATTTTGCCCTAGTTGATTCTTAACCTTATGATCTCATGAGAGTTTCCTCATTTTTTTTTTTGAAATAGGTTGTGAAGAAGGTGATTTACCCTAACTCAAGTGGTGATAGATTCTTGAAAAGTAAGTGTTTAGAGTTGTGTGGGTCACTTTTGAGATAAGTACAAACTACATTGTTGCATACATTCATATGATATTGAGAATTGAGACATAATTGGTTATATGTTGTGATGAGCATGTAAAATATGTGTTAATACCATTAATGATATTTATGTGATGATGAAATATAATGTGAAAGATATGAGGCCATGATTGTTGGCTATGATAATGAAAACGAGATAATTAAGGCATGGTTGCCTAATTGATTATGGATTATGAAATGAGAAATGAATTGAGAAAGAAATTGATAAAGAAATAAACGAAATCATTGTGTACCTAATATGTCTATTCAATTTTCAGAGTTCTGAGTTTGGCGGCATGCCTATGAATAACTGGATAGGTGAAATGACCGGGTCGTAAGCCGATTCCAGTTGATAAATCTGAAATGTGATGTTTTTGGGGTGAAATGACTGGGTCGTAAACCTCAAAAACAAATTATTGAAACTAGATTGAGTGAAATGACCGGGTTGTAAACTCAAATCTAGTTGATTATCCATGGATAGATATCGCCTACGGGGCTAGACACAAGGTGTCAATATGGACCAAAGCAGTAACTCTGAACTTTGAATAACATATTAGTGTGTTTCGGGCCCGTGTCTGTCTTAGTTGTAAAAGTGATTCATGAATGAAGAAACAATTGAATAATAAGATCTAATGTACAAATATGAAATGTGATATGATTATGTATGGTTTATGAAATATAGAATTGTGACATTTGCATCGCATTAAAGCATAATGTTAGTATGAGTTGTACTACTGAGCTGTTAGCTCAACGCGATTGTGGTTCATCGCGCAGGTAACAGAGTTGAACTCGAGAGTTCTTCGAGACCGAGTGAGTCTAGACATTGAAGATTTGAGTTTGGACTTAAAGATCAGAGAAGAGTTGCCAATCATGTATATATTTTATATTTGTGTATTCTGATTTTGATGTATAAGTATTTGTAAATATTTGTTCTATTTTTTGCTGCGTTTTGAATGAACTTTCTATTTATTTGGTTTTTATAAACACTTTTAAAAGTTTTTAATTTGTTTACATTATATATACGAGTGAAATTTTAAACTGTGGCATTTTTATATTCAGTATACGTATATTACGATCGTATTAGCATGCTGTGTACGTATACAGGGTATAGGGGTGTTACACGTATATTCATATTTTACATATACTGGAAATATGTATTGTACATATATAGGGTATAAGGGTGTAACACTTCCCATTTTCTTGAATTAGAGTAAGAACTAGAGAGAACATTAAGTAGAAAGTGAAAGGAAGGAAGAAAATAGTTTTGGCAGAAGCATAAACAAACCTGAAAGATTCAAGCTCAGAAGAAGAACTTGAAGCAATGGAAAGAATTGAGCTAAGAACAATGTAAAAATTTGCTAAGCCAACTCTCAATGGGACTGATTCTAGCATATGAAGGCTGATAGTTGTATGAACAACTTCAAAATAAAGCCAAATGTAATTCAAATGGTGCAGCAGACTTGCCAGTTTAATGAGTTCTCGAATAAAGATCCTAATGCACATCTTGAGAATTTTCTGGAGATATGTGATACATTCAAGATAAATAATGTCTTAGATGATGCAATTAGGCTGAGGTTGTTCCCATTTTCACTTATAGACAGATCGAAGAAATGACTAAAATCTTTTCCCCCGGGCACTTTCACCACATGGGGTCAGTTGGCAGAGAAATTCTTAGAAAAATACTTCCCACCATCCAAGACCGCCAAGTTGAGAAATGATATCTCATCCTTCCTTTAGCAAGATGTTGAAACCCTTTATGATGCTTGGGAGAGGTTTAAAGATGTATTGAGAAGGTGTCCTCATCATGGGCTTCCACTATGGCTTCAAATTCAAACTTTTTACAATGGATTGAACTATGCAAGCAAGCAATACATTCATGCAGCAGCTAGAGATACCATAAATAATAAAACACCTGAAGAAGCAAGGGATTTGATTGAAGATATGGAACCTACCCATTGTCAGTGGCAAGTTCCAAGGGAACAAAAAAACTGAGAGTCATCGATTCACATCAATTGGATCCTGTAGTGGCTTTGACAGCGTAATTAGAAGCAATGCATAAGAAGATTGATTCTTTAGCCTCATCTTCAGGGAAATCAATAAAAATAATATCTTATGAATGGTGTGGGGGTGGACATCAAGGTCAAGATTGCCAAAGTGGCAATATGTTTGCTAGACAGGAGCAGGTGGATTTTGTTTGGAATATGCCAAGGCAACAGCAGAACAACCCCTACAACAACACATATAATCTGGGGTGGAGAAATAATACTAATTTCTCCTAAAATAATCATAACAATTCAAGACCTCCCCTTGGATTTCAACAGCCTCAACACCAACAAGATGCTCCTCTAAGAAAGGGAAATTTAGAAGACATTATGGAGAAGTTCTGAAGAAATCAACGAGCCTCTATTGACAAAGGTGGGGCAAATTGCCAAGTTACTTAGTGAAAGACTGCAAGGGAGTTTACCTAGCAATATTGAGGCAAATCCGAAGGAGCAGCTAAAGGTAATAACTTTGAGGAGTGGAAGGGAAATTAAGGGTGGTGTGGTTGCGAAAAGAGAAGAAATGATTGAGGAAGAAACTGAGGCATAAGAAAAAGAAAAAGAAGATGATCCTACTGTCATTCTGAGAGAGAAAGCTATAGTGGAAAATGAGAAAGGGAACCAACCATAAGAGCCCAATACAATAGTAAAGGAATACTGACCTCAAGTGCCATATCCAGCAAGGTTGAATAAGGACAAGATGGATGCTCAGTTCGGTAAGTTTCTTTAACTCTTTAAATAATTGCACATTAATATTCCATTTGCTAAAGCTTTATCGTAAATGCCCAAATATACTAAATCCTTGAAATATCTCATTTCTAACGAAAGGAAACTTGAGGAAGTATCTTTAGTGCATTTGTTAAAAAAGAGTTTGGAAATTTTGCAAAAGAGGTTACCTAAGAAATTAAAAGATCATGGTAGTTTTACTATTCAATATTTGATAGGTAATCTTGAAGTTAAAAGTGCATTGGCTGATTTGGGGGCCATCTTTAGTGTTATGTCCTACAAGATGTTTAAAGAGTTAGGTATCGGAGAACCTAAACCAACACTCATTACCATCCAACTTGTTGATAAGTTAGTAGTCCACCCTCATGGTATTATAGAGGATGTGTTGGTAAAAGTTGGGGATTTCATTTTCCCCAGTGACTTTGTTGTCATCAATATAGATGAGGATGTGGATGTTTCGCTTATCCTTGGTAGGCCATTTTTAAATAAATCCCATGCCCTTATCGATGTCTATGATGACACGTTGACTTTAAGAGTGGGAAGCAAGAAAGTTATTTTTAATATACATTATGCTATGAAGCATCCACTTACACTCTATGAGGTAGATTCATGCAATGATATTATTGAGCATGAAACCTTAAATTTTGTTACTAACATTATTTCCAAGGATCCCCTTGAGTTGTGTTTAATGCAGGATAATGTTGAGGATCAAGAAGCAATGGCACAACTTGCTTATGCTATGAAACCATTGAGATTCCAAAAGAACATAAGTCGAAACCATCTGTGATTGATCCAATAAATTTGAAACTCAAGACCTTTCTGAATCATCTTGAGTATGGATTCTAGGTAGAGGAAAATCTATTACCCATAATTCTGAGTTCCCACCTATCTTCTGAGCGGAAGGTAAAGCTCATCAAGTTATTATAAAAGCATAAGAAAGTTATAGCTTGGAAGATAGCAGACGTCAAGGGTATCAGTCCATCCTATTGCACTCATAAGATACTGATGGACGATGAATTCAAGCCGGTAGTGCAACCATAGCGGAGGCTTAACCCAAAGATGAAAGATGCAGTGAAAGCTGAAGTGATCAAACTACTTAATGAAGAAATTATATATATGATTTTGAATAGCTCTTGGGTGAGCCCGGTTTTGGTAATACCAAAGAAAGGAGGAATGATGGTGGTTACCAATGAAAATAATGAGCTTATTCCAACAAGAACAGTTACCTGCCGGAGGTTTGCATCAATTACCTAAAGTTGAATGATGCAACTAGGAAGGACCATTTCTTTTTCCCTTCATTGAAGGACCTTTTCCTTTTCCCTTCATTGATTAGATGCTAGAGAGGTTATCTAGGCATGGATATTACTGTTTTTTGGATGGTCTTTTGGGCTACTTTCAAATTCCTATTGCCCCGAAAGACTAAGAGAAAACTACGTTCACTTGTCCATATGAGACATTTGCATATACACCTGTAACTTTTTAACGGTGCATGGTGGCAATCTTTGATGAGCTAATTAAGGATATTGTGGAGGTGTTCATGGATGATTTCTCAATTTATGGTAGCTCATTCGAAGGATGTTTGGAAAACCTTGAGAGGGTATTGATAAGGTGTGAGGAAATAAAACTTGTGCTTAATTGGGAAAAATATCATTTCATGGTTCAAGAGGGAATCATGTTGGGACACAAAATTTCAAGCAAGGGTATTGAGTTGGATCAGGCTAAGATGGAAACCAATGAGAAACTACCACCACCCACATCAGTCAAAGCCATTGTAAGTTTTTTGGGACATGCAGGCTTCTACCAGAGGTTCATACAAGATTTTTCTAAGATAGCTCGGCCTCTAAAAAGACTTCTCGAGAAGGTTGTTGATTTTGTATTTGATGAGGAATGTCTAAGAGCTTTCACAACTCTTTAAAAAAATTGACCCATTCTACAATCATTGTGGCTCCTGATTGGAATTTACCTTTTGAAATAATATGTGATGCGAGTAATTTCGCAGTAGGGGCAGTCTTGGGTCAATGCAGAGAGAAGTATTTTCAGCCCATCTATTATGTAAGCAAGACTCTAAATGTAGCTCAGGCCAATTACACTACTACAGAAAAAGAACTACTACTGTAGTGTTTGCTTTTGACAAGATTAGATGATACCTGATCTTATCAAAAGTGATCATTTATATGAACCACTCGGCTTTAAGGTATTTATTTGCATAAAAACTGATGTAAATCCTAGGCTAATTCGATGGGTTTTGTTATTGTAAGAATTTAACTTGAAGATTCAAGACAAAAAGGGAGCAAAAAATCTAGCAACATATCACCTTTCTCGCTTAGAGAACCCAACTTTGGAGAGGTTAGAAGAAGGGGGCTGTGAGCGGGGATTTTTGCCCCCACTCCCGGTGGAATGGTTATTGTGACTTCGGCACTGTTTAGGCTCAGGGCCTTAGAGAATACGGACCTAAGTCTGGAGAAAATGGAGTCACCACCCGGACAGGCCGGGAAAAAAAAAGGGGTGGATGACTCGATTCCTAAGGAATCTCCAACCCCTTAATGGGTTCGAAAAGTTGGGTACGTGTGAGGAAGGTGAGAAATGGCCCAGCACCCTCACAATGCCCGGTTCATTGGAACCGGCCTCCTTTACAGGTCTTAATATTATAAAATTCTTAAATATAACAACATTATCCATATTACACACAATAATTAAAAGAAAGCATCAATATATTAAAATCAAAGCAAGGTCCACACAAAACAAATAAATGGACACCCATCCGAAGATGGAAACATGTCCTTACATCACATGCCTAAATAGGACACCCACCAAAAGGTAGAAACATGTCCTTTACATAGGTTCTAAAATAGAAAAACAAATTAAATTACATGATATTTAACTAATGAGGTACCCACCATGTGGAAACATACCTCTTACAACATTTGAAAATCTAAATAAATTGATAAAAGTAAATAATCATTCATCATAAATAAATTATTCATCAAAGGTATTAAATATCAATAGAAAGTAAACATCCATCAATGATAAATTAAATAAACCAAGCATTGAACTTAAATAAATTAAAGCATATAAAATAAATCAAAGCATAATCAAATATAGAATTGAATAAGGCAAATAAAAATCTAAATTATGGCTACTGTGAGTTTTTAAGGAATTAAAATAGATTAAGGTTTTATATTTTAAAAGGTTGATAAAGTTCTTTGATTAACCAAATTAATGTTTGAATGGTGAAATCATGAAACTAGGGTTTGAACACTTTAAAATACATAGATTTATGGTTTATGGTTACTCATTGAATTATGTTTTAAACTTACTGTGTAAAATCATAAAATTTGTGTTTTTATGGTTTTAAAGTTCTTAAAGGATTAGGGTTTAGAAAAAATTAGGGTTTAAGGTTTTAGGGGGTTAGGGTTTACTATTTTGAGTTTTGGAATTAAATTAGGGTTTTAGGATTTTTGAATTTAGGGTTTCGGTGAATGTTTAGATTTTTTAGAATTTGGAAAAAAACAATTGGTAATTTCATGAAGTTTTATGAATTTAAACAAATGATTTAAAGTTTACATAAATAGAAAAGATATTTGTTAAGGTGTTTAGAAAGAAACATAAGCAAATTTTGGTTTTGAAGAAAAACATGTTCAATTAGGGTTTTAAGATTTTGAAGAAGAAAAAATAACAATTTTAAGCCTTTTTGGAAAATAAAGCAACGAATTAGTGTTTTTAGCTTTAGAAAAGGGGAATTAAGGTTCTGGGATTTTTGAATTAAAAGAAACAACTAGATGAATTCAGCTACTGTGAAAAAACAAAAAGAATTTAAGAGCTCAAACCTTGGTTCGTGAGTTACAACCAAAAAATTTCTTCTTGGATGAACAAGTTCCAAGACAAGCTTTTCTTCCCTTTGAATTGATTGAATTGCTTGTTTGCTCCCTCCAAAATCCAATTCAATCTACTACCACAAGGAATTTTTAAGTTTCCAAGTTTTCCTACTCACTCTCGGTCACCAATTTCCGTCCCAATTTCTCATTATTTTGTCCCTCTCTCTGCCTCCTTATTTATAGAAGTTTTATGGTTTTTCCTAGTTGCTCGCGACATACATTATTTATTAAGAAAAGGAAACCGAAACCTAATTGCATTAGGTTTTAGAAAATTTGCATCGAAAAATTTTGCTAGCAAAAAAAAAACTGCTGCGGAAAAATTGCGCTGGTGAAAAAAAATTGCCGCAGGAAAAATTACGCTGGCAAAAAAACTGCCGCAGCCAAGCCATTCACCCGTAGGCAACTTCTACCGGCGAAATGCCCATGGGCCCACGCCGATTTTTCCGTCACCGATTTTTTATTTTTATTTTTTATTAATAAAAATTAGATACTAAAGCAAAAATTATTTAATTAAAATAACAAAAATTATTTTAGACCAATTAAAATATATTAGATAACACAAAAATTATTTTGGACTAAAATATATTGGACCAGACTGGGTCAAAAATTAAGGGTCTATAGGGGCATTGATGATCATTTCCCCGATGAGCAGCTATATGCCATGATATGTGAGGTAAGTAGCTCAACTTTTGAAATTTCTTGGTTTGCAGATTTTGCTAATTACCTGGATGTTAGGGAACTCCATAAAGATCCAACTTATCAAGAAAAGAAGAAATTCTTTTTTGATTTAAAATATTATCTTTGGAAGGATCCCTTTTTGTTTAAGTTATATAAGGATCACATGATCCGATGTTGATTGGCATAGACTGAAACAATGAACATTCTCCGTCATTGCCATACCGGACCAACTGGTGGTCATATGGAGCCAATAGAACTACTTAAAAGGTATTAGAATCAGGATTTTATTGGCCCACTTTGTTTAGGGATAGCTATGACTTTGTGAAATATTGTGATCATTGCCAAAGAACTTGAAACACCTTATTTCATGATAAGATGCCCCAAAATGGAATTCTAGTTTGTGAAGTCTTTGATGTATGGTGCATTGACTTTATGGGACCATTTCCCAGTTCCTTTGGTAACAAATATATTCTCATAGCTATAGATTATGTTTCTAAATGGCCTGAAGCCCAAGCCTTAGCAACGAATGATGCTAGGGTAGTGATAAAGTTCTTGAAAAAAATTATTTTATCGATTTGGCATGCCAAAAAAAATCATAAGTGATAAGGGTACTCACTTTTGTAATCCTCAGCTTGAGAAAGTCTTGAAATGGCTAGGCATTACACATAGATTTTCTACTCCTTAACACCCTCAAACTAGTGGCTAGGTTGAGAACACAAATGGGGAGATAAAAAGAATTCTAGAGAAAACTATAGAGCATTCCTGAAAGGATTGGTTTTAGAAATTGTACAATGCTCTTTTGGCCTTTGGGACAACATTCAAAACTCCTTTGGTTACTATCCCATTTAGGCTAGTATATGGAAAGGTTTTCCATTTACTTGTAGAAATTGTACATAACACTTATTAGGCTATAAAAGAAGTTAACCTTAATCTGGCTAATGCAGGTGAAAAGAGGAAATTGCAGGTCAATGACCTGGATGAATGGAGACTGTAAGCTTACAATAATGCAAGGATGTATAAGGAACAGACTAAGAGATAGCATGATGACTACATTAAGGAACAAAAAGAGTTTCAAGCTAGAGATCAGATATTACTGTATAATTTAAGGCTTCGACTTTTTCTAAGTAAGTTAAAATGTCGATAGTCTGGTACTTTCAATGTCAAGGAAGTTTTTCCCTATGGAATGATCAAAATTACTCATCCAGAAAAAGGGAATTTTAAGGTAAATGGGCAAAGGCTCAAATTGTATTTAGGGGGAGAATTGAATAAGTTGAAGGAGGTCTTATACCTCCATGATTAGGGGTAAATTACTCCTGACCGTACAACTAATATTATATTAAAGAAGTGCTAGGTGGGAGACAACCCATCATTTTATTTGTTTTTAATATATGTTTCTTTAATTTTCATGTTTTTAGTTGTTTCTTTGATTTTTATTTCTTTTCTCATTGATTGGAGGTGTGTTATATTAAGCTCATTTCAATATGTAGAGGAAAATTTTCTTTTGTTGGAAATTTGATTGGGTATTATGGGGGGCAACTTTTACTGTAATTTGCTTTTAGACATGCCCATGTTACTGGGCGTGTCATTCATTTTAAGAGACAATAGCCAAAACATGCCCAATGACACACCTGTGTCACTGGACATGTCATTTAAATTGCACCTGTAACACCCCTATACCCCGTATACGTACACAGCATGCTTATACAATCGTAATATACGTATACTGAATATAGAAAATGTCACAGTTTACAAAATACACAAGTCATATCTCGAAAAGAAATAAAACAAATATCAAATGTTTAAAAGAAATCCATAAAATATAATAAATAAAAACGTTTATTAATACGCAGCGGAAATTATAACAAATATTTACAAGTACAAATACATTAAAATCAAAATTTACAAAACATGAAATATATACATGATTGGCAGCTTGACTCTCTGATCTTCAAACTCTAGGCCAACTCTTCAAGCATAAACTCAACTAGGTCTAGAAGAGTCTTCCATCTCAACCCTATCACTTGCGCGATGAACCACAATCGCGCTGAGCCAACAACTCAGTAGTACAAACCATAATGATATTATGCAATGTCAATATCAATGTCATACATTCCAACAATAGAGATCATATTCATAAATGTTACATCTCATTATTTTAATAATTATATCATCATCCATGAAACACATTTAACATAGACTCACTTGGGCCCAACAAGTATTTAATATGATATTCAAAGTTCAGAGTTACTACTTTGGTCTATAATCACAATGATCAAGCCCGTAGGCAATATATCTCATATCTCTATCCATGGATAGTGTAATGGACCCAGTCTCTTGGACCATCAACTCAATAACTTGAGGAGATCCTCAACCCGGCAAGACTGTTACTAGTAACAGACCCAGTCTCTTAGACCTCAATTCAACTCAATTTGAAGAGATCCTCAACCTGGCAAGACTGTTACCTTTTTCATTTTATAGGCATGCCTCCAAACCCAGAACTCTGAAATTGAATAACATATTAAACATACAATCAATTTATTCACTTGTTTACCATTCTCTTTCTCAATTCATATCTCATAAACACATAGGCAATCATGCCTTAACAATTTCATTTTGCATAATCATAGCCAACAATCATGGCTTCTCATCACATCAATATACATATATCACATTACATTTCGCAAGGTTAACATTATTCATATATATATATCAACAATGCAATACGATTTCTTAATACATTCATATCCAATTGTGTAAGTTCCAAAATCACATGAATGTATGCAATAATGCAAGGTTTGTACTTACTTCAAAAGCAATCCACAAAACACTAAACACTTCTTCTTCCAAGAATCTTTCACCACTTGAATTAGGGCAATTCACCTTCTTCACAACCTATTCCAAAAGAAAGATGAAACCCACATAAGATCATAAGGCTAAGAACCAACTAGGGCAAATTCTAAACATGACACGCTCAACAACACGGGTGTGTCCCTGACCGTGCCTAAATCCACAACACAGAAGCTTTTACATGCTCAGAACCACGGCCGTGTCACTGGGCGTGTAATACATTCTACCTCTCAGAAACTTGACACGTCCAACAACATGAGCGTGTTCATGGCCATGTCAATTCCCCAAAAACACAGTGGCTATGATTCGTTCAATAACACGGGCGTGTTACTGGCCGTGTCAAACCTACTGCCACACAGAATAATTGACACGCCTAAAGACCTGGACGTGCTCGTGGGCGTGTCAGGCCAAAAACCCAGATTCCAGCCAAAACAATAGAATACACAACAAATCACTTCTTCCACCAACATCCACTTCAAACAAACTCAACTACACACATCCAAAAACCATCTTAAACTTGCAAAAACACTAAAACAAAACAAAATATACATTAACCACAAATCATCAATATCATCACAAACCTTAAACACACCTTCAACACTATCTCTTCCAACAACCTTACTCTTTCCTTCAATCCATCCTCAAAATACATAATCAACTTAACCAAACACTCTTAAACATATCACCATCAAACAACACACTCTTACTATCAACAATACTCTATCAAACTCAAACACAACTTCAGTAAAAACAAGAGATAACAAGAGATAACTTACCAAAGTTGATGAAACTTCAAAACTTTCCAATTCAATCACTTGATTCTCCTTTGAATTTGATCTTAGAACATCAAAACTCTTGCTTGCTCCCTTGTCTTTGAAGTACCCGGCCACCAAAGAAGAAGAAAGGAAAATGAAGAAGCAAAGTCAAACTTTTCATCTCTTTAAATCTCCACCAAGCATTTCTAAAAAAAACAATTACCTAAACACCCTCTTCTTATTTGTAATAACCCCTTTCAATCACTTGCCCTTTAGTAATTTCACAAATAACAAAATAAATATCTTCTTCCCTTGACCCTCCATTTTGACTTACATATATGTTATATATATTGCCATATATACAACATATACATTATCTCTATACAAGTCTTTTCCTTTCCAATTACACATATACATTTAATTCAATTAAAACAACAATTCTTAAAACTTCTAGGGCACATTTTGGGATATTATAGCACCTTAGTAGCTACAACACGTATATGGACACTCCCGTGTCCCTGGTCGTGTCATTTTGGTTAAAAGTTTTGAAATTCACAGTAGCAATAACATGCCTAATGACACACCCATGTCACTGGACATATCATTTTATTTAAGTCATAGTAGCAACAACACACCAAGTGACATGTCCATGTCGCGGGATGTGTCATTTTATTTTAGTTGTAGTAGTTACGACATGCCCATGGACATAGGCGTGTCTGTGGGCATGTCGGTTGTTTAGGTCATTTTTGTACTAGTTTTTAGTATGATTTTATGTGTGTTTTAGTTAATGTTTTGATTAATTGTTGTTTTAAGTGTGTTTAAAGTGTTTTTTTAGGTTTAGGTACAAAAACACCCTTGGAAGATCAAAATAGAGCAAGAAAAGCATGAACCAAGAAAGACATGGCCAAGCCAAAGCAAGCTTGGCCATGTCCCTCAAAAGAAATTCAAGGCAGAAGCAGACACACGCAGAGACACGACCAAGCCTCTGGTCGTGCCGTGTCTCACTTAAAGAGCAAATCAAAGAACAAGCCAAAGAAGAGAAGGAAAATGAGCAACAGAGAGAGACACACCCAGAGACAAGGCCAAGCCTCTGGCCGTGTCTCACTCAAGGATCAAACAAATAATGAGGGACACGGCCAGGAGCTTGGCCGTGTCCCAAGAAAGAAAAAACAAGAGACACGGCCAAGCTCCACAAGGCTTGGCCGTGTCACACACTCAACCTCAAAGAAAAAAAGAAAGAAAGAAGGGAAGAGCCAGTGAGGGACACGGCCAACTGTCTTGGCCGTGTCCTATGGAAATCAAGAGACACGGCCAAGCCAACCTTGGCTTGGCCGTGTCACCACATGGAAAGGAAGAAAAGAAGAAGAGACACGGCCAAGCCACTCTTGGCTTGGCTGTGTCACACTAAAAAAACATATAAATTCTTTCGCACGACAGAAAAAGAGAGGAGAACGGCTAGGGTTTTGAAATGGAGAAAAGAAAAGAGAAGGAGTGAGCAAACTCACTTGGGATGAGGAGAGAGTGACACTCTCCTTGTCCCTTCATCTTCTTCCTCCATCTTCATCTTCTCCATCTTCCATTGATAAGATCTTTGAGGTTCTTTGGGATCAAGTGGGTTAACAAGCTCTTAAAGGTTGAAGAAGCTTCATTGAAAGGTTTGGTGACGTGAGAAAGCTCCAATCCATCTCTCAAAGGCATAATCAATTGAAGGTTTCGTGACTTGAGAAATCTTCATTCCATATTGCAAAGGAGAATCAACCATTGAAGAGGGCTTGTGTTCTTCATCATACATCAAAGTGGAGCTAGAAGGAAGATTAGTAATCCTACTCTTGGCATCTTCACAAGGGGTTTTTCTATTCTCTCTTTTAATTCATTTCAATATTTTTTTTGTTATATTAAGAGAATTGATATTGCAATTGAACAATTTGTATTTGATTTATATTGAGTTGAATGAATGTTTTAAATTGATGATGTTGAGCTAAATACCCATGCCTAGGGTTTGTAGTATATTTAGTTGAATGTTTTGATTTCATATTTACATTGATGTTCCTTGTTGATTGGTTGATTGTATTGTATTAAATGCTAGGTTGATAGATTAGCTACCTATTGATCTTTGAATATTGGATGATGGACCAAGAGGTGAAATCCGATATCGAAACTATATAATCGACCACCCTATGAATGAATTAGAAATGTGAAATAATTGGTTATTGCTAATTCATGAATGTGAGAACTAATGGATTGGTAATTGACTAATTAACCTTAAGGAACAAATTAATTACAAGGGTATGTTAATGGATAATTGAGAATTGATCTTTGATTGAATGGACCTATAACCCTAGGCACCTTCCCAAGAATCGATTTGATCTTGTACAACCTTCACACATCAACCCTACGCACAACTCTTTTAGTTTTAATTGTTTTAAAGTCACAACTCAAACATTAAATTTCCGCATTTAAATACTTGTCAATCAATCTATTACGAACCACACCTTCTTGGGGAAATGACCTTGGGGCGATCACCTTTGCTACAGCTATCTCGTATACTTGCGAGTGACGCTTTGTAGTAGTACTTAATTCGAGCACAACAAGTTTTTGGCGCCGTTGCCGGGGAAGGCTTTTGCAGTAGTAATAGTTTGATTTTTCTTTTCATTGTTTGTTTATTTTCTTTGAATTGTTTGTTTGTTTTATTTTTCTTTCAATTTAATTATTTGTTTGTTTTATTTAAGTTGCTAAGTGCCTTGTGTAAATATGCAATTTTCAAGGTACGCAGGGGTTTATGACGATAACCCTGATTCTGACATGGCATGGCAATTAGCAGAATTAACGAACAACCTTAAGATGTTAAATGCAAGAGGACAAACACCTATGCCTACTCGTGAAGTATGTTCAGCATGTGGCATTGCAGGACATAGCGCAAACATGTGTTCATTTGGTTATGGACAATATCAAGAGAGGCAAGAGGAAGAATATGCCTATGACAGTTTCCAGCAAATGGGTGGAAATGACACATACCCCAGACCTTATAATTCAAGATGGGGAAGCCACCCAAATTTTTCTTGGGAAAACCAACAGTACATTCCACCTCCAAATTTTTTTCAACCTTACCAAAGAAGTTATTACTCTTAAGAACAATATTCAAACAAAGAGTACCTTAAGCGACCCACATTAGAAGATAGTTTGGATGCCTTCATTCAAATTAGTGCGCAAAATCAAAGTAAACTTAAGGAACCCACTTCGGAAGATAGTTTGAATGCCTTCATTCAAATTAGCTCACAAAACCATGATAAATTCAAGAAATCCACAGTGGAAGATGATTTGAATGCTTACCTTCAAATTAGCACAGAAATTCAGGAGGGAAGCAATGAGAGGTTTGATTCTTTGGAGGAATCATTGAAGAGGGTGGAAATGCAACTTGGGCAATTGGCACATCAACTCCAAGCACACCAAGAGGAGGAATTTCCTAGCCAATTGGAGAAAATAGAGGTAATCACAAATTTTAAGAATAAACAGGTGATATATAATGATTTTTGTGATTCCTTTGATGCAGGAACTAACAATGAAGAAGATGGCGAGGAAATGCAATCAAACATAGAGGAGTTCATTCAATCAAAGGAGGAGGAGAATTTGGAAGCATCGATTTTGACAAAATTGCATGAACCTCCAAATCCTTGTATGCCACCAATCCCATTCCCAAGTAAGCTGAATGCAGAGAAACAAGGTATGCAACTTTCTGAACTCCATGACATGCCCTATAGTGAAGATAAGCTTAAGGTGGCCATGACCATAATTCATCCAAATTAGAAATTGATGAGAGCAATTTACTAGAGAATAATGAGATTGTTGAGGGAGAACTTCAAATTGCTAAAGAGAATGTAGAACACATTCAACCAAACTTGGTTGAACTTAAAAAGACCCCAGGAATTTTGAAAGATGTTTTGGTTGGGGAATACAGTATGTAACAAATTATCATCTCTCCCACTCTTGGTGGTGAGAACGAGCAAAAACCATATAAAACCATGTTGCAAACTGAAAAGGTTCTTACTACGTCCCTATAGCATTAAAAAATCAAGCTAAGACAACCCTCACATGTTCTTTTTGGACAATTGCTCCCCTAAGAATGCTACCTAGGCTTTTCAATACATTGGGCACTTTTCAAAGTTGCATGGTGTTCATCCTCTCAGTCATGGGCTCCAATTGCATTATGGGTGGAAGGAGCCCTACGCATCGTATATGGGAATGATGGAAATCAGGTTTCATCTAAACCCCCTCTGTAGTATGCATGCTCACATTGAGGACAATGTGAATCTTTAAGTGTGGGGTACATTTTATGTTTTGTGTTTTTACTTTTAAGTGCATTTTGTGTTTTTATTTTTAATAATGTTTTACCTTGAATAAATGAGTTTTAGAAAGTTCAATTATTTTAAACATTGCTGATAGATGACCTTTGAATTTTTGAAGCATGATTTGGAGAATTGAGTAGATTTGGTGCTTATTGTCAATTTTGTTGGTCTTTCCTTGCATTGCTATTAACCTTGTGAGGAATTGAGCCATCAACTTATTATTCTTTTTGTGGGTGAACATCATTGATTGATGAATTGCTAGAACTTGCTTTGACATGCATTTTAAGACTACATAAAATTTTTAATTAGGCATCAAGATGATTAAGGCAATTAGGTGAACCCACTTTGGCTTAAAAAGACCAACCCTATTTTTAACTTTAGTTAGCTAATTTTGAGCTTATTTTATTTTCCTTTTCTTTCTTTTTCAGAACACCATTAGCTTGAACCTTGTTGTTTAACTCTTACCCTTTCATTAGGTCAAGAGCATTTTAAGAGCGTTTATGATCGAGTGTTGTGTTGAATTAAGTGTGGGGTTAAATTTAGTAGGTTTGAGCTTGCAAACTATTATGTTATTTAGTTGCAAACCCTATTTTTAACTTTATGTTTTGTGTTTTTACTTTTAAATACATTTTGTGTTTCTATTTTTTAAGTTTAATAATGTTTTACCTTGAATAAATGAGTTTTAGAAAGTTCAATTGTTTTAAACATTGTTGATAGACGACCTTTGAATTTTTGAAGCATGATTTGGAGAATTGAGTAGATTTGGTGCTTATTGTCAATTTTGTTGGTCTTTCCTTGCATTACTATTAACCTTGTGAGGAATTGAGTCATCAACTTATTATTCTTTTTGTGGGTGAACATCATTGATTGATGAATTGCTAGAACTTGCTTTGACATGCATTTTAAGACTACATAAAATTTTTAATTAGGCATCAAGATGATTAAGGCAATTAGGTGAACCCACTTTGGCTTAAAAAGACCAACCCTATTTTTAACTTTAGTTAGCCAATTTTGAGCTTATTTTATTTTCCTTTTCTTTCTTTTTCACAACACCATGAGCTTGAACCTTGTTGTTTAACTCTTACCCTTTCATTAGGTCAAGAGCATTTTAAGAGCGTTTATGACTGAGTGTTGTGTTGAATTAAGTGTGGGGTTAAATTTAGTAGGTTTGAGATTGAAAACTATTATGTTATTTAGTTGCAAACCCTAAAAAAAATATAGAAAATAAAAAAAGTAAAAGAAAAAAAATAAAAAAAGTAAAAATAATTGTTGTTCTTGTTGACAGGGTTGGAATTTGTTTGGGAATAATCATTGCAAAATGTGATAAGTGAGTTCCCTTGAAAAGCTCTTTAATGTCAATGGGTATATGAGAGGAAGGTGTTTTGGGATTGTTAGTTATACATATGATCGGTTACTTCACTCTTGAAGTGCTCTTGAACTTAATGATTAGGCTTACATTTCCTAAATGTCATGCCTTTACCTTAGCCCCATTACAACCAAAGAAAGACCTTTTGATTGATGCTTGATTGAAATTTGGTGGTGGAGATTTGATTGAAAAGCAAGCCTATAGTAATAATCTTACATTGATTGTTATGAGTGTAAACACCACCATGATCAAACACTTGTAAGAGTTGGTGAGGGAGCGACAACATAGGTTTTGCATGGAAAACCACTTAATTGCATGGGTGTCGATTTTGTTTGATTTGATATTGATTAAGGATTTAGGGATAAGGAAGTCTTGATGCATCTTTATAACTCTTGAACTTAACAAAATTCATCTGGTTAGTGTGTTTTGATTTTAGCATTGCTTGGGGACAAGCAAGGAGTTAAGTGTGGGGTAGTTGTTTAGGTCATTTTTGTACTAGTTTTTAGTATGATTTTATGTGTGGTTTAGTTAATGTTTTGATTAATTGTTGTTTTAAGTGTGTTTAAAGTGTTGTTTTTAGGTTTAGGTACAAAAACACCATTGGAAGATCAAAACAGGGAAAGAAAAGCATGAACCAAGCAAGACATGGCCAAGCCAAAGCAAGCTTGGCCATGTCCCTCAAAAGAAATTCAAGGCAGAAGAAGACACACCCAGAGACACGACCAAGCCTCTGGCCGTGTCTCACTCAAAGAGCAAATCAAAGAATAAGCCAAAGAAGAGAAGGAAAATGAGCAACAGAGAGAGACACACCCAGAGACACGGCCAAGCCTCTGGCCGTGTCTCACTCAAGGATCAAACAAATAGTGAGGGACACGGCCAGGAGCTTGGCCGTGTCCCAAGAAAGAAAAAACAAGAGACATGGCCAAGCTCCACAAGGCTTGGCCGTGTCACACACTCAACTCCAAAGAAAGAAAGAAAGAAAGAAAGGAAGAGCCAGTGAGGGACACGGCCAACTGTCTTGGCCGGGTCCCATGGAAATCAAGAGACACGGCCAAGCCAACCTTGGCTTGGCCGTGTCACCTCATGGAAAGGAAGAAATGAAGAAGAGACACGGCCAAGCCACTCTTGGCTTGGCCGTGTCACACCAAAAAACATATAAATTCTTTTGCACAACAGAAAAAGAGAGGAGAATGGCTAGGGTTTTGAAAGGGAGAAAAGAAAAGAGAAGGAGCGAACAAACTCACTTGGGATGATGAGAGAGTGACACTCTCCTTGTCCCTTCATCTTCATCCTCCATCTTCATCTTCTCCATCTTCCATTGATAAGATCTTTGAGGTTCTTTGGGATCAAGTGGGTTAACAAGCTCTTAAAGTTTGAAGAAGCTTCATTGAAAGGCTTGGTGACTTGAGAAAGCTCCAATCCATCTCTCAAAGGCATAATCAATTGAAAGTTTGGTGACTTGAGAAAGCTCCATTCCATATTGCAAAGGAGAATCAACCATTGAAGAGAGCTTGTGTTCTTCATCATACATCAAAGTGGAGCTAGGAGGAAGATTAGTAATCCTACTCTTGGCATCTTCACAAGGGGTTTTTCTATTCTCTCTTTTAATTCATTTCAATATTGTTTTTGTTATATTAAGAGAATTAATATTGCAATTGAACAATTTGTATTTGATTTATATTAAGTTGAATGAATATTTTAAATTGATGATGTTGAGCTAAATACCAATGCTTAGGGTTTGTAGTATATTTGGTTGAATGTTTTGATTTGATATTTACATTGATGTTCCTTGTTGATTGGTTGATTGTATTGTATTAAATGCTAGATTGATAGATTAGCTACCTATTGATCTTTGAATATTGGATGATGGACCGAGAGGTGAAATCCGATATCGAAACTATATAATCAACCACCCTATGAATGAATTAGAAATATAAGTTCTAGGGTTTCATTAATTTGATAATGTGAAATAATTGGTTATTGTAATTCATGAATGTGAGAACTAATGGATTGGTAATTGACTAATTAACCTTAAGGAACAAATTAATTACAAGGGTATGTTAATGGATAATTGAGAATTGAGCTTTGATTGAATGGACCTATAACCCTAGGCACCTTCCCAAGAATCGATTTGATCTTGTACAACCTTCACACATCAACCCTACGCACAACTCTTTTAGTTTTAATTGTTTTAAAGTCACAACTCAAACATTAAATTTCCGCATTTAAATACTTGTCAATCAAGCTATTACGAACTACACCTTCTTGGGGAAATGTTCTTGGGGTGATCACCTTTGCTACAGCTACCTCGTATACTTACGAGTGACGCTTTGTGTTAGTACTTAATTCGAGCGCAACATCGGTGTATTTTAAAGAGATCCCAACTTCAATTTAAATAGATTTTTCTCTCTTCTCTCTCCCTCTCTGTCGATTTTCTCTCAAAATTCTTATACTCTCACACTCAAAATCACACACCCATTCATCCTACAAGGAATTTCGATTCCCATTTCAAGTTTTGGAGAGGATTTACTTGCTTTTCATTCAATTTTGTCATAGCCTCCACTCCTACTCTCAGGGACGAACCCTAACATTTGTAATTTTTTTGTTTCATTTGAAATTACTTCGAGATTTCTTGCAATTTTTTGAGATTCTTAGGGATTTTATGGTTTGCCCCTAGTTTTTCAAGATTTGTTGTGCTTTACTCGTCATATTTTTAGGGATACTTTAGTTGGGTCTATGTTGAGCATGTTTATGCACTATTCATTATTTATTTCTCCACCCATTTAGCAATTTCTTTATTTTAACTTGTTGGGCTATGAAGGCAAATAGAACTGGAGTGCTGCATTTTATGTTTCATTGGTCACTATATGCAATGATTTAGTGTAAACCCTTACTTTTTGACCAGTCTGGTCCAATATATTTTAATAAGTCCAAAATAATTTTTGTGTTATCCAATATATTTTAATTAGTCCAAAATAATTTTTGTGCTATCTTAATTAAATAATATTTGCTTTAGTATTTAATTTTTATTAATAAAAAATAAATAAAATAATAAACAAATAAATAAAAATAAAAATCGGCGACGAAAAATTTCATATCCAAAAAGAGGGGAGGCAAAATGGCCAAAGCCATTTTGCCAGCAGATTTTTCCTGCGGGTGATAATTGTCATTATTTTTGTTGAATTATATTTTGTGATATGTTGTTATAATGCCCATATTTCAGTAACCCTCTCCCATGTTTTTGATATTACTATTTTTTTAAGGATGTTTTTGTTTATTATGTAGATCATAGGCCTTCATAAACAACTACCTTCCAAGTTACCCACCAAATGGGCTAGAGGGAAGGCATCTCAAGCCAACCCGCTATTCATTCGACCTCTAAATTTATGGCCAACCACAAGTGCATTGGGTTCTCAAATCCAGGGGAAAGGAAGCGGTTTGAATTATTAGTAAATAAGGATTGGTCCCCTGCTAGGATTTTGTATTGGGATGCTATGGAACAAGCAAACATTACAGTTGATATTCAGGACTTGATAAACCAAGTGGGATGGGAAAAACTCTTTTCTATCAATGAGCCTTCATATAGAGAATTAACACTGGAATTTTATTGCACTTTCCAGTTCGACAAAAATAAGATCTCAATTATCGAGCCGACAATGAAGTTTTGGTTGGGTGGACAATGATTCCACATAAGTATCAATAACCTTGGTATGCATTTACGATTATATACTGTGAAGGAGGTGCAGACTTCTGATTATATTAATTTTAAGGTAGATTTTACGAAATAGGAAGTTGTTCCTCCCTAGGTTTGGAGGACATTTGCACCAAATACAACCCAATATCAGCCTAAGGTGTCCAAAGCATCAAATTTTGAATCATTTCCTTATTGAGTGGTACATAATCTTTTGGTTCACACTATTATGGCTTGACAAAGTAATACGGGAGTGGTTGGCTTAAGGGATTTATTCTTCTTGAATTGCATGGTTAAAAAAATGAGATGCAATGTAGCTCATGCTATCACACATTTCTTCTACGAGTGGTCCAAGAAAGGGGTACCGAGTAACTTACATAGTGGCATATATGTCATAAGGCTAGCTCACAGTTTGGGTGTGTTGTATGGATGCCTCTCGATGACTGTGGATGGGTACCCCTAGTTTTTGTGCACGGACACTTTATAGAGATTAGACTGGGAGAAGGTGGTGGAGTTGTAGGTGCCACCTACGAATTCTGAGTCAGTCCCTCATGCTCCCGCTTCTGACATACCTCCACCTCCACCAATAGACTTTTCTATCCCATCCACCACTGTTGGACCTTCTTCCTCAGCTAGCCCACCCTTTCCTCCATCCCCTACCCTTAGAGACTGGCATCATTTTGTTAATGTTGAGTGGGATGATGATAGGAAACCCGCTAATTTTGAGTGGTAGATATGCAGGATAGAAGGCAAATTAGGAAACCTAGATTTGAAACAAAATAAGTTATTGTCTCAGCAGAACCATATCCAGCTTTACATGGAGCAATGTGCCTCTTCCTTTCAAGCGCAATTGGATCATGAGATTTTATGAAGGGAATGACTAAAACAGTCCATGCTTGAGTTTTGGAAGTCTCAGGAGTTCAGCCAGTCACCTCCTCCACCATATTAATCCCCGATGCCACGCGTAAATGATTTGGATGATAATGCCAGTGATGATACCAGTGCCAACAGTAAGGATGTTGTGCCCATGATTGACTAGTCCACTCTTCCTCTCCCATCTAGTGAATTTTTTTCTTTACTTCATTCATTTCTTTTTATTTTTCTTTCTTTTGGATGATTGTACTTTTAACCAGTACATATTTTTGTTTTTTTCTTTTCTTTTGTTTTTATTCTATTTCTATATTTATTTCTTTCTATCTTTTTATATATCTACATGAATATTCACAATTTTGCTTGTTAGTACTTGTTCTATAGCTATTTCTACTTCACAATGCTTTTGGGACTATATTCTTATATGTTGATTCATGGACATGACATGATAGTTCTCTCTCTCTCTTTTGTTGTTTTTCTTATTTTACACACATTGGGGACAATGTGCGTCTTATGTGTGGGGGGGAGGTACATTTCCTAGATTGAGTTTTATTGTCTCATTCAGTTTCTTTAGATTGCTATAATAATATGACTTGAAATGGTTCCTCTTTATATTAAATTAATGGTATATTTACTAAATGACAATATTTTGTTGAGGTTGACTCGGCTATCTTACTCAATGGATAAGGACCAAATGTGATAGTCATAATTAGGTAGTTCATTGATGAGAATTGTACACCTAAAGTTTGAAACCTTAATTACATTTTTAGCATATTAAAATTCTTTAGATACTTGAGTCAAACTTCATAGAACATACTTAGTATCTTATGTTCTTACCCACTTGAGTATTTTTACAACAAAAAAAATTGCATAAGGAGCTTTGAAAATTAATCCATATTCTGCTGATTTTAACTCTTGAATTGAAACGAAGGAGTTGGAATTATAAATAGTACTAGTAGCCATTTGAACAGTGATTCTAACTGAGTAACTGGGGGTCGACATCACAAATGTTTACTTTCACGTCAAAAAGATAGTATCAGTTCAAACAAGTAGAGCTCTTCAGAAAAAAAAAATGGTTCAAGCAATGCAAGTTAAAAAAAAAGTCAAAGAACTTAAGAGAAAATCTACACTTCTTACTTTGTTCATGACTTTTGAGTTCTTAGAATTTTATGCTCAATCTTTTAACTCTGAATTTTTAAATTTTAGATCTATGAAAATAGGGGTTATTTTGGGCAAATTTTTGCACTCCAAGGAAAAGATCTGCCTCAAAATGTAAAAGATTCCCGAAATCAACCCTAACAAAACTTGAATAAACAAATTAAACTCAATTTGACAATAAATATACTAAGAAATAGGGGCAAAAATATCATTAATTATACACTTATCAAATTCCCCTACACTTGACTTTTTGCTTGTCCTCAAGCAAACTAAATTACTATAATAAGCAGAAATGAAGGACCCCACTATATCCAAAAAGAAAAGAAAAGTTTTACAATACTCGAACTTAGGGTTCTTGGAAAAGCATAAAATTCCAAGAGAAAATCTACACTTCTTACTTTGTTCATGACTTTTGAGTTCTTAGAATTTTATGCTCAATCTTTTAACTCTGGATTTTTAAATTTTAGATCTGCGAAAATAGGGGTTATTTTGTGCAAATTTTAGCACTCCAAGGAAAAGAGCTATTTTGGATTTGAAAATAGGTATATTTATTGTTAGGGTTATTTAAATCAAGAATTAAGGATTGAAGTGAAGAAACACAAATCATTAATCATGGATTGTTTGAATTCTTTTACTTATTTCTTTTGTTCTGGTTATGAACATGAACTAAATTATTTCTATCTAGATATTAATGAACCCTAGCTTTATTGTATGGATTGAATAGTTTTTATTAAATTAAATCATTTAATTGAGTTGTCTTATTCTTATGATTCTTAATTGTTTATTTACAATTGATAATAGCATGCTTATTAATTGGTTGTAATTTTCATATTATTGACTTGAGAAAGCTTGATATGAATAGAATTCTCATAAGGATTAAGGGTTGATTGGAGTGCTAGAGATAGACTTAAAAGATCCTTTGTTTATAATTCCTTGTTCCTATTGCAAGATCAATTTAATTATTCTTGAGAAGAGATTCCTAGCATTCTACTTAGTGATTAGGGATTAACTCACTCGAGAGAGGTTTTGGTCTAATTTAGAGGAATCCCAATTCATCTCTGTTATTTGATTTAATTTAATTGATATTTATAAATATTTTTATTGCTAGGGGAATTTAATATCTGGATAGGATTTTTATTATCAATTCTTTTTGTACAATACTAAATTTTTCCTTAATTTAATTTATTAAGCAATTCATCTTTTATTTTAATTAACACAAAAATTATTCTATTGCTAAACAACAGTTAAAATTTGCACTAGTAATTGACCTTCTCCCCAGGGGAACGATATCTTACTCACTACTTTATTACCTGTGCGACCCGTGCACTTGTAGTAATATTGCAATATCACAAATTTGCCACCACCCAATAATAAAGATTTCACAAAATCCTCCATTTAACTTAACAGTCAACCCAAAAACTCAATATTTTATATATACACAAATCATTTCCAAAAATCATGTTTAAGATACATAGGACGTGTTTATATTATACAAAAATTAAAAGGTATAGCAAAACAAAATATACATGTATGCATCCCTGGCATAGTTGGTCTCGTGGCACACTTAGCCTCTAGATTTTCAGCCACAATCCTGGTTTCTAACCTGTGCGATTCACACAACCGCTCTAAGCATATAGCTTAGTGGTACAAATTTTAAGAAAACATACATATGTACATTTACATCTAGATACTTTCTCAAATATAATTAGCAATATTAATATAACCATATTTTACTTATTCCTCAATCATTAAACATATACATACATATCCAGACTCACAAACGCACATATTCACAAACGCACGCAATCTTTGTTTATTTTATCCAATTAACCATCAATTCATCATATACATATGATATTTGATTTCTTGGAAATTCTTATGAAATTTGAGGTATAATGAAGAACAAATCTCTCTCTTTCTCTCTCTCTTTCTCTACATATGGAATTCAACCATGGAGGAAAAACAAGGAAGAAGATGACTCCTTTTTTGCTTCTTTCTAATTTCCCATCCATAAATATTAATAAAATTATTTATTAAATTTTCTTTTAATATCCACCACACATTCCTTTCTTCTTTTTATCTTATTTAGTTATTTATTTATTTCCATCTTCCCACTCATAATTATATATATATAATTATATTTCATTTATATTTTGTTTATATGCTATGTATATGTATATGTAATATATATGTAATGTGTATTTAATGTGCAAGGAATTTGCATATGTGAGCTTCACCTTTGTACATTTCTTTTATAGGTGTGGGTGTATTAACATAACCTTGTGTGGACTCCGGGCATTACCAAATGGCGAATTGGCTACCCGAGGCTGAGTCTCTAGCTATGGGGCTGCATAGAGGTACTGACAGTCATTAAGTGCATACTCATCGTTATCTTCTTAGTTTCCTTACTTGGGACTGGGTAAAAAGACAAAATTAGTATTAACATTAAAATGTATGAGAAAGATAGTTTACCTTCTTTTATTGTGTTGCGGGTGAATATTGCCTGGTGGAGAGCAAGTGAGAGGGCTAAAAGGACTCCCTCTATGAACAGTGAGTTGCCCCTTTAAAATTCTCATCAAGTTATTGCCAGACCGATTTTCAGTGGTTGGTTCCTTAGTAAAAGAGTGCATAACTGGTTTCTTGTTCCTGACTAGAGGAGGGTGCTGGTGGACATTCATGCATTTATGTTGAATAACTTGTATGTGCAATAAAACTCTTGTAGGCATGCTCGAAGTAGATTTAACATCGATGTTTTCTTACATTCGTCAAGTGTGTCATATCCTTAGTTAATTAGTGAGCAGCTTCTGAATTTTGAAGTTTTCTCAGTTGGTGTTAAGGTTCTTGAAGAACAACAGGGGGAAGAAAAAGAAGAAGAAGAAGAAGAAGAAGAAGAAGAAGTAGGTAAAGTCGAGGCCACCTCTTCACAGGTTTATCAGTTATGTGCATGTGTTTATCCAGAACTACTTGGCTTTACACTTGTCTAACTTTCATGAATTTTTGCAGATAATTGGTCAGTCAAGTAGTTCTAGTCATGATGAAGTTGGTCCTTCTCATGCAGCTCTAACAGAGCCGCATGCTCCATATATAACACCTTATGTTCATTCATCTTTTGGTCCACAAGGCTTTAATATAAATTACCTGGTTTGCAATCTTATTCCATATTGATGTATGCTACGTGTATGCTTGAAAATTGCATGGACTTATGTTTTCCTTTTTTTGCTCACAATGAATACTCGAGGAACATAATAGAAAGCTGCAAGAAGAACTGGCTACTAGCCGCTGGCATGCAGCCTATCCTGAATGAAATTTTGAGACTTCCAGTTTCAGGGTTATAGGGATCTTGGTGCATCTTCGTTAAGAGAGCCCCAAACTGATGTCCATGATGAGCCTTCTCCTTTCTCAGGCAACAACTAGTGCATAACAGTCTTTTAGGACAATAGGGACCCATGTGCTTCTTCTTTGAGTGGATTCTGGGCAGATGATGTACCTCCTCCTCCATTAGGCAATGAATTTCTTAGGGCTTTATTTGATTATAGATTGCCTTCTCCTTTATTGTGATTTTATTAAAAAACGTGCATTAAATTGAATGAACACATAATAAAAGAAGCTTATAAATAAAATATATAATTTTCACTTTTCATCCTTTTTTTTACTTCTGGACATTTTTCTAAATAGTGTCTTTGATTTTTCCATATATACATATATATACATAGATACCATGTCAAATTCATTCAAAATGGATTCGACATGGACTAGAATTTATGACAAATTACAAAACCAACATGAACGAAGTTTATTTATTTCCAACTTCATAACAAATTCGGCGTCTCTAAATCCAAACCCAATTTGACATGGATATCTATGCCCTAAACCAATCGGACTTTAGCCTTCTACTATATAAATCAATAAATCGCCTCTTTTTCTGTGATAATTAAATCAGTAACACTCAGGTAAATTTAAAGTAATTTCAATTCTCATAACCCTAAAGATGACCGAAACTTATTTAATGAAAATAAAAAATTTATTCAAAACCATCAGAGCTACACAATGGGAACAAATATCATGGTTTCAACTTGATGTTTTAAAATATTTTCAAAATTTCAAGTTGAACCAATCTTTTATACATGCCATGGCTTCCTTTTAGGATGTCGAATCTAGGACTTTCAAAATAAATAACTTTGAAGTTTGTCCTATGATGGAAGAGTTTGAAGCCATTCTTGGATATCCAAGCAATCATCCAATGGCATTACCCATATTGACCTCAAAGACTCATTAAAAGATGCAAATGTTGTTCCATCTCTCAAAATCTGAAGTTTTGCAATTGACCAGAGGTGATAAAATCTTGCTTGGTCCATTAATTAATTTTTGCACTTCCTATTTGGCTTCCACCAAAGCATGGGGATGCATATTTTACTTATGCTTGCATGGTCAGTTTCTGCTTGTTTCTTCTGAGTGACATCAACCCACTAGTACTGGATATCATGGACCAAATGGTGGAAGGATTTTCACCAATACCCGTGATCTTGGCTGAAACATTGGCTAGACTGGATCAATTCAAGATAGATTCTTCGAGGAGGTTGGCTAGAAGTCCTTTAATACTTCAGGTAATTACCTAAATCTCCCTTTTAGGTTTTCATTTTAGGTCTTTATTTTATTGCTCTAATTTTTGCATAGCCTGCCCTTATGGGTTTTTAAAACTAGCAAGATGTCCTAATTTTTGCCTAGGCTGCCCTTGCGGGTTTTCAACCTAGTGGAATCTCCCTTTTTTATGTTGGTCCTAACTTTTGCCTAGACTACCCTTGTGGGTTTTCTGAAGTAGAGAACCACCCTAATTTTTTCCTATGCCATCCTCACAGGTTTTCAACCTAGCATGCTCTTTTTTGATTAATGAATTATACTTCTTTAAAGATCTAGCTACAGGAGCACTTCTGATTACTTGACACCCCATCTATTGATTACACTAGATATTTACCCCAACATCATTCTGTGAGGAAGCTGCTTCATCCTACTTCTTTATATGGTGACTGGGTTGATTGGATCCACTCATGAGCTGTCATTAACATCCATTGGTTGGTTCCTTGGTTGAAGGTTACCCATGTCACCATTCAGATGTATCTAATGTATGTTCCCCTTGCTGCTCTCCATTGAGGTAGTTGCTATAATTCTCATTGGCTTGACTGCCAATATAGAGCCGAGCCTCGAGATCCTGAGTTCACTCTTGATTTTGAAATGCCCCATTTCATCGAAGCCTACATGGATCAACTGAGGCAAAGCTGGCCTGCAAGTTACACTTACCGATTGCCATGAATCTGCAATTGTCAGTCTTTAAATAAAATAATATTAGGATGAAATATATTTTCTTTTTATTATGATTTGTCATCAATTTTTACTATTATGTAATTTATTTTACCCTTTCGGTCAAATATTTGACATTTTGTCAAATTTATTTTAGCCAGCATATACAAGATCACTCCTATTGCCAACTAGTCATTTTAGGTTTTCTAATTGACGATTTTCATTCATTTAGCCCTAATTGTTGTATAGCCCACCCTTTTGGGTTTTTGAAACTAGCATATTTCTCTAACTTTTGCCTAGACTGCCCTTTTGGGTTTTCGACCTAGCAAGCTTACCTTTTTTTTAGACATAAAACCTTTTGAGTCGGTTAATGTTTACTGGTTCGCTGAACTCGTTTCTATCCATGTCAGCTATCTTGCCTGCCCCCTTCTTTATTGCTTCTTTCACAACATAAAGCCCTTCCCAACTTGGTCTGAACTTCCCTCTCGGATATGGGAAATATGACTTGCATTGTTTTAGTACTAAATCACCAACCCTAACCCTTCTTGTAACATACGTAATTTTTATAAATTAAAATAAAATAAATAAATAAATTTATTGAAAAATGGAAGGTTTATAAGTGAGAAAATGGAATGTATATGTGAAATATATGTAAAATATATATAATATATAAAAAATTCAACTCAAAGTCAAAGGTCAAGTGGCAAAATTGTAAATATACTTTGGAAAAATAAAATTATTTAAATAAACTAAAAATAAATTAATTTTTGGATGGAAGAGGGAAATTATAATTTTTTAAATAAATAATTAATTAATTAATTAACTAAAAATATAATAAAATATATTATATATATGGTCATATTTTAAGTGGTAAGAAAGAGAGAATCAAAAGTCTTCATCATCTTCTTCTTCTTAAGGTGGCCGAACCACCATTAAAGCCCAAGCCAAGATTTTTCATTCTCCATGCTTCAACAATTGAAAGGATTTCAAGGATTCAAGTGGGATTTTGGTGATTTCCTCTTGAAATAGTAAGTTTCCAACATATTCCTTTGGAATTCCATGGATATATGAATATGTTGAGTTTGAGATTTTGACTTAGCATGATTTAATGACTTGAATGAGTTTGTATGAAGTTATTTTGATTTTTCATTAATGATTTTTAAGTTGGATTGAAGAAATGATTAAGTTTCAGCGAGTTTGGTCGAAGATAGAGAATTTAGGTTTATGAAATTTTGGACTTTTGAAGTCCTATGTTTTAGTTGTTTAAATGGTTTCCAAATGTGTTTTTTTTTCATGCATAAATAAGAATTTTAAAGTCAAATGATGGATTTAAGCAAGTTTGGTTAGAGTTTGGATAAGGTAGTGTTGAATTTAGGATTTTTGAAAGGGAATTTTCAAAGTATTGGTATTTGTTTGATTTTAATGTTTAAATCATGTTATTTAATGATATAAGTGATGGAAATAAACTTGGATTAATAATTGGAATTAGTTGGAATGAAGAACCTTCAATGATGAAGGTTATGGCATTTTAGGGTTTTAACAAAGTATATGTGTTTATTTAGTTTGAATGATTAAAACATGTTATAATATGTTTGTAATGATATAAATAAACTCAGAACACAAATTTAAATGGATTAACATGGTTTTCCAATATTAAAGTAAGGTTAGGCTAAATTTTAGGGTATTTCTTAGAGTGATGTTTAATTAAGGTTTAAAGTTTGAAATGCCTCAAAATATGATATTAAATTATTGTATTTGATCACATTGTGCATAGGCATTAAGAGGAAGTGAATTGGCCACACCTAGTGTTGAAAGGCAAGTTGGAAGTGAAGGTTGGAGGGAGATTTTAAGCTTACATTTGAGTGCTTTCTAAGGTATGTATAAGCTTTTGATAAATGGTTTGCATTACATTTGGGCTAACACATTTTGGATAGAAAATGTGTTAAGCTACTTGCTAGCATTAACATTCATGGACATTGTTATAACATGTGAATTGTTATGTATGCATTATGTGCATTATGAAAAATAATTATTAATGGCTAAAATGTGATTATGTGCATTATGTGAGATTAACCTAAGAATATTTGTGTAGTGAGATTTTGATGCGAAATGTGATACATTGTGATGAAATGATGAGATATAATGAATTGAAATGAGTTGACATTGATATGAATGAGAAAAATGAGAAAATGATCCAATGTGATGAGAAAAATGAGAAATTGAGACAATGCGATAAGAAAAGTTGAATGTGGGAAACATGCATTATTTGTGTTCTTAGTATGTTATTCAATTTCTAGAGTTCTGTGTTTGGCGGCATGCCTATGAATTTATCCTTATTATTTGCCTTCGGGGCTAGACGCTATGCATCACTGATATATAATTTGCCTTCAGAGCTCGATGCTATGCATCATTGTTATATGATTTGCCTTCGGGACTAGACACAGAGTGTCAATATGGACCAAAATAGTAACTCTGAAATTTGAATAATATATTAGTTTCTTTGGGCCTATGTTTGTGTATGTTTTAATGTGAATTATTAAATGATTAAATATTATGTTTTAAAGTGGTATTGAGTGCCACATTTTGACATAACATACAAAAGCATTATGCATTGGCATTATATTAAAGCTTTATTGTTATCAAAGTTTGTACCACTAGGCTTTAGCTTAGCGCGATTGTAATTCATTGCGCAGGTGACAAGATGGATCCGGTAGATCCGGAGAGTTCTACTAGACTTGGTCAAGTCTAGGCTTGTGTTTGCTGAGCTTGAAGTGTTTTTGCTACTACAAGATCAAGCCAGTTGCCATCATATATATATTTTATATTATAGTAAATTTTATTATATGCATATTATGTTTATGTTTTTAAAGTATATATTGTAAATTATAATGAAAATTTTGAATAAATTGTGCAATGTGGGGTTTTTATATGTGTTGTGATATATATATATATGTATATATATTATATATAAATGTTTTGATGAAATATGGAGAAATTGAGAAGTCGGGGTAAAAGGTGTGATTTATTATTTATTGGGAGTGTGTTTTTGGTGGTTGTATAATTGTTGAAAATTTAGGATGTCCAAATTACAGACAAAATTCTAGCGAATTGTTTCTTGAGATTTTTTTTTTGTAAAATGGTTATTTTGGAACCTATAATTAATAAAGAATATTTTATTTACTATTTAAATATACATTTTAAAGCATTTGAGATTTTAAATCGGAAATGTGAAAATTTGCTAGGATCGGTAGGAACCAAAGGTAAGATAGGGTCTTCATCATCGAAGTGAGGCTGAGCGGGATTTCCTCAGAGGTTCAGTAGGAGCCAAGGGTAGTCTAGTAGGTCGTCACAGTAGCAGAGGCAGAGACAGAGACATGCAGCCTCGGTGTCTAGTGCCCCGACCCTAGTGAATCAGAGGCTTGCTCCACCTACCTGTACTCATTATGGTAGGGCACAAAGGGGTGTATGCTGGAGGACTGGTGCACCAATAGTATGTTACAGATGTGGATCACCAAGACATTTTCTCAGAGACTGTCCAGAGCCACTAGATGACAGACAAATAGATACAACAACTTCTCAACCTTGTGTTAGAGGGGGTCATGGTGGCAGAGGTTTTAGCAGAGGTGGTAGATCAGGGTCAGATTAGAGAGGAGGTTCTATAGTAGAGAGTATACCAGATGAGGCAGGGCCCTCACAGCAGCTTTATGTGACAAAGAGGAAATCGAATGCTTTAGCTGTCATAGCTGGTATTTTTACTCTACTTGGTACTTCAGTTCATGCAATGATAGACCCTGGGTTGATTCATTCATACATCATTGTATCCATACTGCCTATGAGTGATTTACATTTGAAATCCCTATGATTGGAAGTGTTGGTAACAAATTCTTTAGGGCATAGTGTCGTAGTTAGCAGGGTGCTCCGAGATAGTCCAATTGTTGTTCGAGATGGGGAGTTTCTTGGTGACCTGATTGAGATGCCTTTTAGGGAGTATGATTTGATTATGGGCATGGATTGGTTATCCGTGCATGGGGCTATAGTAGACTATCAGCAGAAATGTTTTACTCTGAGAACATGTGCTGGTAGAGATGTGGTGGTATCTAGTGAGCAAAGACACCTTTCATGCATGTCTATTTTAGCTATTTCAGCTAGGAGGATGATCCGGATGGGATGTGAGACATATCTTGCTCATGTTGTAGATACCAGAGTAGTGGTGTTCCAGCTTGACAGTATACCTACAGTTGCTGAGTTTTCGAATGTTTTTTCTGATGAGTTGCTAGGGGTACCTCCTATGAGAGTGGTGGAGTTTGGTATTGATCTGATGTTTGGTACCACTCCCATCTCCATTACCCCTTATCAGATGGCACCTACAGAGTTAAATGAGTAAAAGGTGCGGATGCGGGATTTGCTTGATAAAGGGTTCATCCGCCCTAGAATGTCACCGTGGGGAGCACCTATTTTGTTTGTGAAGAAGAGGGATGACACCTTGACCATCAAGAACAAGTATCCATTACCTTGGATAGATGATCTCTTCGATCAGTTGAAGGGAGCAGCAGTATTTTCTAAGAATGATCTGAGATCAGGGTACCATCAGTTGAGAGTTATAGATGTGGATGTAACCAAGACATCTTTCTGCATGAGATATGGGCATTATGAGTTTCTGGTGATGCCCTTGGATTGATGAATGCGCCAGCAGAATTTATGGATTTGATGAATAGGGTGTTTAGACCATACTTAGATCAGTTTTTAGTAGTATTCATTGATGATATTCTAGTGTATTTGCGTAATAAGGAAGATCATGACAGGCATCTGCAGTTGTATTACAAACTTTGAGAGAGAAGCAGTTGTATGCTAAGCTGTCTAAGTGTGAGTTCTGGCTCTATCAGGTGACTTTTCTTGATCATATGGTATCAACAGAGGGAATTAGAGTTGATCCGAGTAAAGTTGAGGCTATCTTGAATTGGAGTCTCTTAAAGAATGTGATAGATATTGGAAGTTTTATGGGATTGGCATGCTATTATTGTTGGTTTGTAAAGAATTTGTCTATGATAGGTACACCACTCACAAAATTACTTTGGAAAGAGGTTAGATTTGTGTGGACAGATCGGTGTCAGACAAGTTTTGAGCAGTTGAGGGATATGTTGACTCAGCCTCCTGTCCTTACTCTGCCTATGGAAGGTAAGCCCTATTTGATATACAGTGATACTTTATATAGTGGTTTAGGTTGTATTCTGATGCAGGTGGGTAGAGTCATTGCTTATGCATCTCTACAGTTGAACTATCATGAGCAGAATTACCTGACTTATGATCTGGAGCTAGCAACCATAGTTTTTGCATTGGAGATTTGGCATCATTACTTGTATGGGGACAAATGTGTTATTTATACTGATCAAAATAGTTTGAAGTACCTTGGTGTTCAGAGAGAATTGAATTTGAGACAGAGATGATGGTTGGAGTTGATTAAAGACTATGATTGTTTGATTGATTATCATCCTTGCAACGCAATTGTAGTTGCAGATTCCTTGAATCGAAAGTCCATGGTAGGCTTGACTGCTTATTTGCTCTCATTGCATGTTGAATTGAGAGCATTGCGTGCTAGATTTGAGACTTGTGATGATATTGCATTGATGGCTCAGTTGCAAATGAGGCCAATTTTATTGGATCAGATTAAGGAAGCATAGTTCTAGAAGATTATGATGGTTTCCAAAAAGGGGAGAGTTGAGACTTTCATGTGAGATATGATGGCAGTTTGTGGTAGAAATATAGACTGTGCATTCCTGATGATGCAGAATTAAAGAGAAAGATTTTAGTGAAAGCACATCAGTCATTCTATGTTATGTACCTTGGAAGTACCAAGATGTATCAATATTTGAAGCACCATTATTAGTGGTCAAGTATGAAGAGGGACATAGCATAATTTGAATCCAGATGCCTCACTTGCCAAAAAGTGAAGGATGAACACAAAATTCCTTCAGGGTTGCTTCCACCATTATCAGTGCTTAAGTGAAATGGAAGCAAGTGTCGATGGATTTATGACTGGACTACCTTTAACCTAGAAGACACATGATGCAATCTGGGTGATAGTTGATCGAATGACAAAGATAGCTTATTTTCTTCCACATCGGATGGATTATTCACTTGAGAGATTGGCTGAGTTGTATATCAATGAGATAGTGAGATTGTATGAGTCCCAATTTCTTTGGTGTTAGACTGAGATCTCTGGTTTAAATTGAGATTTTAGAGGAGTTTGCAGGATGCGTTGGGTCCTCGGTTGCACTTTAGTACTAATTTTTATCCTTAGATAGATGGTAAGTCAAAGAGAGTGATACAAATTCTAGAGGATATGTTGAGGAGTTGTATCATTGATTTCACTGGGAGTTGGGATAGGTTTTTGCCACTGATTGAGTTTGCCTACAACAGCAGTCATTAGTTCAGTATTGGGATGGCACCTTATGAGGCCTTGTATGGCAGGAAGTACAGGACTCCTTTATGTTGGAATGAGGTTGGAGAAGGTAAACTGGTTGGTCCCGTTTTGATTAAGGAAATAGAAGAGAAAGTAAAGGTGATTCAAGATCGTTTGAAAGTAGCTTCAGACCGAAAGAAATCCTATACAGATTTGAAGAGGAAAGACATAGAGTTCAGTGTGGGAGATAAGGTGTCCTTAAACGTGTAACACCCTTATACCCAATATACGTACAATACATATTTTCAGCATATGTAAAATACGCATATACGGTATAAAAATATCACAGACCGATTTAATAAAAATTTTCACATTTCTGTTATAAGATTTCAAATACTAATATATAAAATAAATAGTATATAAATATTCTTTGCTTGTTGTAGGAATCCAAAATAAATATTTTATATCAAAATCTCTGGGAAAAATTCGCCAGAGTTTTGTTTGTAATTTGAACGTTTCCAAAATTTAACAAAACACAACCTGCATAAAACAAACACTCCAAATAAAATCAATTCATCAATTCACCAATACTTCTCAATTTCTCCATATTTTCTCAAAATACTTATATATAGGTATATATATATCAACATTATATATAAAATCCTATCTTAAACAAAATTATTCAAATCATTCTTTACAATTTACAATATATGCTTCAAAAACATATCATAACATACATAATATAAAAAATGTACATGTTGGGAACTAGCTCTGATCTTGATGTACCCAAAACAACTCTTCAAGCTCAATAAATACAAATCTAGACTCGACCAGGTCTAGTAAAACTCTCTGGCTCTACCAAAAAGTCCACGACACCTGCACGACGAATTACAATAGCGCTAAGCCGAAGCCTAGTGGTACAAACTTTGATAATAATAAAAATGTAAAGTAATGCCAATGCACAATGCATATAGAGATCACATCATTTCACTTTATTATATTTTTCAAATATTTCATACTCACAACTCATAACATTATATTACTCAATTGTATCACAATTCATAATTCACATCAAATCAAAGACAAGCATGGGCCCAAAAAGGATCTAATATGCTATTCAAATTTTAGAGTTACTGCTTTGGTCCATAATGACACCATGTGTCTAGCCCGTAGGCAATATATATATTCGTGGATAATGTAACAGCCCCAGTCTCTTGGACCTCAACCTGGCTAGACCCTTAGGCCCAAGTATCTTGGTCCTCAACCCGGCTAGACTGCTATGGTTTTTGAGGCTTACGACCCAGTCTTTTCACCCCAAAAACATCATATTTATCATTTATCAGCTGGGCTCGGCTTATGACCCGGTCTTTTTACCTGCCCAGCAATTCATAGGCATGCCACCAAACCCAGAACTCTAAAAATTGAATAACATACTAGGCACACAATTAATTCATTTATCTCATTATCAAATACTTTCACAATTCATTTCTCATTTTATTTCTCATAATCAAACTAGGCTCATTGCTTTATTTTCACATATTTTTCTCATTTTTCACATCTTTCTCATTTTTCTCATTTTTTTTCTCATTTTTATCAATATCAATTCATTTCATTATTCCACATATCTCATTTTTGCATTCACAACACATTACCCAATTACTTTGGGTATTTTCACATAATATGCATATTTCACACTTTACACGATTTAGCCATTATCAATGGCTTTTCACAATGCATTTAACACATATATGACATTACAAATGTCATAGCATATTATTCATACTCAATCAATGAACCAAGTAGCTTAACACATTTTTCAACCAAAATGTGTTAAGTTCAAATGTCATATAAATATAAACATTATACTCAAAGTTTGTACATACCTCTACTAGCAACCCAAAGCAAGCTTAATACAACCTCCAATCCTATCCTTCCAACTTGCCCTTCATCACTTGGATGAAGCAAATCAACCTCCCTCAATGCCTATACCAAATGTGATCATACATAATCATTTAATATCATATTCTAAGGTATTCTTAATATCAAACTATAATTAAACATCACTCTAAACCAAATCCCAAAATTAAGCTTCACCTCACTTTAACTTTGAAAAACCATATCAAGTCATTTAAATTAGTGTTTTAAGTTTATTAATATCATTAAAAACATATTTTAATACATTTAAATCATTTACATTATAACAATACACTCTTATACACAAAATCTCAAAAATGGCATAACCTTCCCCCATTGAAGGTTTTCCATTCCATCACAATCCATTACTCATTTCAAGCTTATATTCATCACTTTTAACACTAAACAACATGCTTAAACAAATAAAATCACACAATTCAACCACTTTGGAAAATCACTTTTCCAAAACCCTAAATTTCCACTTCCATTCTCAAACTCCAACCAAACAAAGCCAAATCCAATATTTGACTTTAAAATACTTGTTTATGTATCATAACAACTCATTTGGAATTAATTTACACAATTAAAAACCATGCTTTCAAAACCCCAAAAATTACATAACCCTAAATTCTCTCTCTTCACCAATCTTACCCAAACTCAGCCATTTCTTTAATCCAACCTTAAAATCATTAATAACCAATAAAAACAACTTCATTCATATCCAATTATGAAATTAAATCATGCTACTATAGAATTCCAAAATTTACATAACACACTTTTCCATAGAATTTGAAAATTTTGTAAGAAAGCTTACCAATTGATGAAGAAACTTCTAAAACTCCACTTGAATCCTTATAATCTTTTAAATTTTTGGAGTATGGAAGAAACAAATCCCTCTCTTGAAGCCATGAAATTTGGCCTTGAAGGAAAGAAGAAGAAGAAAACTTTATTTTTTTTTATTTCTCTTTCCTTTCACCTTTAATTTAAAACCATGTATATATATTAAAATAATTTAATAATTAATTATTTAATTATTTATTTAATAAATTAAAAGTCCTAAATTTCCTCTTCCATTCAAAAATAATTTATTTTTGAATTATTTTATTAATTTTAAATTTCTAAGATTTAATTACCAAAATACCCTTTTACTTTGACTTTTCTTTTAAAAAGTGTTGACTTTTATATGTTATGTATATTTTACATATATATCACATATATTATCCACTTTTTCATTTAAAACCCCTTCATTTTTCATTTAAAACCATTAATTTAATTTTTCCATTTAAATTATAATTTATTTTATCAAATTTTCAAAAATTAAAACTTTTTAAAAATTTAAGATATTACAAATATACACAAGTAATGTGTATCTTATATACACATCAAATGTACCTTATATGTATATTCAATATTAAGTACGTAATGTATTAATCCAACATATACAATTAATATCTCCAAATACTTATTTAATTTCTTCAAAATCACGGATGTTACAATTTTCTCCACCTTAAATAATTTCGTCCTCGAAATTATCCAGTATAGTAATAAATCATCCAAATCATTATTTTACCAAATTACATAATTTATATTCTCCCCCTTAAGTTCATTCTTAATTTTCTTTTTACCATTCCCTAACACATCATTATACTGTCTATTTACTCAAACAGTCACAACAGATTATTATATCTTCAATTGAATTGTCATTAGACAAAATTAGTTCATCTCCTTAATATATACACACCACACACCTATTGCACTCAAGATATCTGATCACTTCATTATCTTAAAAATATACTCTCATCACCTTAAATTCAAATGTTAATAACTTTTATCTTAACACAATAATTTTACACATCTTCACTTTGATCCTACTCTTTATACAATTACTACATATTAATTTAATATCACCATTATACAACAACAAAATCTTATTTCCTTATTAAAATTCATTCCAATTATACTATAACTAGCACTTTTCTCTTATAATTATTTGAAACTAATATAACTTAGCTCCTTTCATATGCATATATATATCAAACTGTTGTATTATGCACATTATCATATAGCTCGCATATTCTTAATACAACTACACACATTGAATTTCAATAAATACTTGTAAACTTATTAGATCAATTGAACTAACTATCACAATATGACCATCACAACCTTATTCTATTCTGACCAACCTTTTATCCATTTTAAATTCATCAATCTGTTTTCAATTCATGACCTAATTCTATTAGGTCAAATTTATTCTCAAATTTTAATTCTCTTTGAATTCATCATTACAGATAATATTCAATTCCCCCAGTCTCGTTTACTTTACACATCATTTTCATCAACTTATTCATTTTATACCACTTTCAAACACATTTATCATAACTCTTACTCACATTTCATAATTCTTTTCATTTACCATTTTCTCACAGTTCTTATAGTTAACCTGTTTACACAAATCACTTTTATTATATATCAGTTAAAGCTCATCATATTTTTACAATTCTCTTCTGTTTCCACACTTTCTATAACTATAAACAAATTTCTAGTATAAAATTATAAGATACAACTATGCAAACCATAAGCCTTGACCATGTTTCTTGAAGCATAACTATCAATCTCACCAAAACTATCCAACGGTCATGCCATAATAATGGTCACATCCGTGGTTTATAAATAAATACTGCTCTTCTATCATTCTTCTTCAAACATTTCCAATCACAATGTTAAGTTCGTATGGCAAAAATCACATATTCATTTTCTAATCTTTTGATACAAAAAAAGCTAACACGTTTCAGCTCTGTTTCAAAGCAATTTACTCTTGATCACTTGATCATCATTAGCCTAACTCATGTTTCAACAATATTATCATTAACATCTCTTACATATACACATTCATTCATATGCTAATTTACACAATTTCCATATATTACTCAATTTCTAATCTATCTCTTATAAAAATTTCATTTATTTTTTTTTCACTTCCATACTTTCTTCATTATAATTTCCTTTTTCCTTACAATCTCTTATTTATACGCATATACTTTAGGCCCAAAACACTATACAATCATGAAGTTCAGTTGTTAAAATAACAATTTCACCATCCAGCTCTGTTCGGGTTCATTCTCAATCTCAATTCACCACATGACCAAACTCTACGTAGGTCAAGACCTAATCTCTCTTAGGTCTATTAATACATGCAATATCATTCTCAATATCACCAGACACGTATTTGTATAAGGTAGTAAACACTTGATAATATTGTTTTAATCATTCACATACACCTTCGTAAGTCATAATCACAATATGACTTACTTTCCACATTTTCTTACATATCATATTTGTGTTCATATAGAAAAAAAAATCTCATCCTACAAATCATACAATTATACTCAATTCCTCTTTTACATACAACCTTTACAAAGTTAACATTTATCACCTTTCAGAGAACATTATCATTTCTCATTCTTTTGACATTACTTAGGTTATTCATCAATTCAACATATATACATACTCTGACCACAACATAATTAACATCATTCTTATTCAATCGCCCATCTCTTAAATAAGTTTCTTATTTTATATATATATATATATATATTTCTAACACTTCACATAAATCTTAGTCATGTTTCCAATGTGACATCTCTCTCTCATATTTTTTTTTTTTTGCATTGATCACACCTTTCATATCCATTTTCATCATTTCCAATTCAATTAACTAAAGTAACTCATTTTCACTTGCTTAATCATTTCCCTTTATTTCATAATAAATTTCTATATTATCAACCACATTACACCTTAGTTAGTACTTTTATAAGTAACATTATTCATTCAAAATTACTCCCATGCTTATTAAACATTAAACTATCAATATCTAAACAATCCTCATCGAAATTCCCTTACAACTCTAAATTTCCAATTTACTATTTTACTTAAACATCATTCTATTAATCTCACTTTCAAGAGCTAACTTTATAAATATTATTTTTATATTAATTTAACATCAAAACAAATCACTTTCATAATTATGGAAACCCATTTCAAAAATTCAAATTTCATATAATGCAACTAACAACATGAACCTCACCAAATCTAACCCATATCACATTCTCAATCTTAAGATCATAACATTTACTTTTAAACAACACTAATTCATTTCCTTACACTAATTAATATCATCCATTTAGATACTTTAATTTTACACACTCAACCCTAAATTATGCATCATTGTTCCATAATAAATAATTCGCTATCATATATGATTTCACTCTTTGATTTTAATTATGAACTCTTTGATGAAAATTATTAAAAACTCCATATTCCATCTATACTTATACCCATATGCATATAAATTTTTAATATTTTTCTTCATTCATTTGTCTCATAAAATTAATTTATTACTTACACAAAACTGCATGACTTCCTCAGTTTCATGTCAATCTCATTTTTAATTTTTATATTCCTTACCAATTCTTTATAAAAGATTTTAAACTTTTATCCATGTGTACTTGACACATATATGGACTTATACTTAAAGATTTAGATTTTTCCAAGTTGATTTAATATATTTAAAAATTAAATCTTCCAAAATCAGAGAATCTGTCTATTTAATAATTTCTCTGGCAGCACTTGGTTGTCCATTTTTTTCAGGTATCAAACCTTAATAAAAATTCATGAAATTTTAACCATATGTTATAGGAATACATATGATATTTTGTGTAAAGTTTTAGATTTTTCTGGGTTAGTTTACCATAGTTTCTAGATTTATTTGTTTTTCAATTTCTACAGATTCTGAGTTGCTGAAATTTCTCCAACAATTTATGTTCTTCTATTTTTCTTAATTAGAGATCCATCTTTAAAATTTATAAAATTTTATACATTTGGATTCTAACATATAGAAAAACTTTCTATTAAATGTTCAAACTCATCCAACATTTCTAGATTTGTCCAACAATTCAGACAATATCACTTTGTAGTACATCTGTAAAATTTTCTGTAACTATAATGCTCATTTCTCAAAATTTTTATTTTTATATCTTAAATTATTTCCTAGATTGTTTTTCTAATTTCTCTTATTCATCAATTGAATCAGCTATAAATTTTAAATTTCAAATAAAAATTCCAAAAATTCTTAATCCATAATCTCTAGAATGACGTTTCCACTGCGCCACTCTGATCTATGTAAACCATACACTATCTCAACTCATATCCATTATATCAAATGGACATTGTCACATCAGGGATCAGATAAATTGTCAGTGCCAATGCATGCATTACAATTGAAAAATCATTTTTTTATTCCAATTTTCTCTCTCTATCATCCCACCTAGGTCGAGAACCTCAAACCTAGGCTCTGATGCCAAAATAAATGTAACACCCTTATACCCTATATACGTACAATACATATAGAGGTCACATGATTGTTTATAAATATTTTATATGAAAATCTCTGGAAAAAATTCGCCAGAGTTTTGTTTATAATTTGAACGTTTCAAAAATCCAACAAAACACAACCTGCATAAAATAAACACTCCAAATAAAATCAATTCACCAATACTTCTCAATTTCTCCATATTTTCTCAAAATACTTATATATAGGTATATATATATATTAACATTATATATAAAATCCCATCTTAAAAAAAATTATTAAAATCATTCTTTACAATTTACAATATATGATTCAAAAACATATCGTAACATACATAATATAAAGAATGTACATGCTGGCAACTAGCTCTGATCTTGATGTACCCAAAATAACGCTTCAAGCTCAATAAATACAAACCTAGACCCGACCAGGTCTAGCAAAACTCTTCGGCTCTACCAAAATGTCCATGACACCTGCGCGATAAATTACAATCGCGCTAAGCCGAAGCCTAGTGGTACAAACTTTGATAATAATAAAAATGTAAAGTAATGCCAATGCACAATGCATATAGAGGTCACATCATTTCATATTATATTTTTCAAATATTTCATACTTACAACTCATAACATTATATTGCTCAATTGTATCACAATTCATATTTCACAATAAATCAAAGACAAGCATGGGCCCAAAAAGGATCTAATATGCTATTCAAATTTCAGAGTTACTGCTTTGGTCCATAATGACACCATGTGTCTAGCCCGTAAGCAATATATATATCCATGGATAATGTAACAGCCCCAGTCTCTTGGACCTCAACCCGGCTAGACCCTTATGCCCCAGTATCTTGGTCCTCAACCCGGCTAGACTGCTACGGTTTTGAGGCTTACGACCCAGTCTTTTCACCCTAAAAATATCATATTTATCATTTATCAGCTGGGCTCGGCTTACGACCCGGTCTTTTCACCTGCCCAGCAATTCATAGGCATGCCGCCAAAACCAGAACTCTGAAAATTGAATAACATACTAGGCACACAATTAATTCATTTATCTCATTATCAAATACTTTCACAATTCATTTCTCATTTTATTTCTCATAATCAAACTAGGCTCATTGCTTTATTTTCACATTTTTTTTCTCATTTTTCTCATTTTTCACATCTTTCTCATTTTTCTCATTTTTTTCACTTTTTCTCATTTTTATCAATATCAATTCATTTCATTATTCCAGATATCTCGTTTTTGCATTCACAACACATTACCCAATTACTTTGGGTATTTTCACATAATATGCATATTTCACACTTTACACGATTTAGTCATTATCAATGGCTTTTCACAATGTATTTAACACATATATGACATTACATATGTCATAGCATATTATTCATACTCAATCAATGAACCAAGTAGCTTAACACATTTTTCAACCAAAATGTGTTAAGTCCAAATGTCATGCAAATATAAACATTATACTCACAGTTTGTACATACCTCTACTAGCAACCCAAAGCAAGCTTAATACAACCTCCAATCCTATCCTTCCAACTTGCCCTTCACCACTTGGATGAAGCAAATCAACCTCCCTCAATGCCTATACCAAATGTGATCATACATAATCATTTAATATCATATTCTAAGATATTCTTAACATCAAACCATAATTAAACATCACTCTAAACCAAATCCCAAAATTAAGCTTCACCTCACTTTAACTTTGAAAAACCATATCAAGTCATTTAAATTAGTGTTTAAGTTTATTAATATCATTAAAAACATATTTTAATACATTTAAATCATTTACATTATAACAATACACTCTTATACACAAAATCTCAAAAATGGCATAACCTTCCCCCCATTGAAGGTTTTCCATTCCAACACAATCCATTACTCATTTCAAGCTTATATTCATCACTTTTAACACTAAACAACATGCTTAAACAAATAAAATCACACAATTCAACCACTTTGGAAAATCACTTTTCCAAAACCCTAAATCTCCACTTCCATTCTCAAACTCCAACCAAACACTACCAAATCCAATATTTGACTTTAAAATACTTGTTTATGTATCAAAACAACTCATTTGGAATCAATTTACACAATTAGAAACCATGATTTCAAAACCCCAAAAATTACATAACCCTAAATTCTCTCTCTTCACCAATCTTACCCAAACTCAACCATTTCTTTAATCCAACCTTAAAATCATTAATAACCTTAAAATCTCTTCGAACTTCATCACCTTTTTGGTTCTTTTTGTTCCCATGAAACTAACTAGCTCCTCTAGTATTTCAGAAGTAGAAATCTGCATGCTTGCCATAGCTTTAGCCATAGTCTCCCGATGTTTCTTGTATGTTGCTAGTAGGTCCCAGATGCTGATGCTGGCTTGGGTCCTTTTTAACTATTTAAGGACAGCATCATCATCATTTTCTTTCATTTCTTTCTCAACATCCTTCCCCTTATTAGTCTCTGCTTCTTTTGGTTGAGCTCAGGCATAAGGTTTGCTAAAATGGGTATTCAACTCTTCTTCTTCAGGTTCATACCAATCCCATTCCTCTTTCATGGCTTCTTGTTGCTCCTCACTGTCAGTGGAATACTAGAACTCATTCACAACACAAATGATTAATTTTTTTTCTTTTGTAAGTGATTCATCGAGTAAAAACTCCTCTTCTGTAGCTTCTCCCCTATGTCTTGAAATGATGACAAGATGACCTTCTCATTCAGTCCCCTTTCTATCATGAAGGTTGTTGGTTGTGGTACTCTGTTGAATCTAGGAAAAGGGTTGTCCTTTGTGCGGGGCTTATTAGGTTCAAGCAACTTTCCACTATCAATCAGATTTTGAATCTCATTCCTCAATCGCATGCATTTATCTATCTTATGCTCTTGCATTTGATGAAATTGATAGAAAACCTTAGCATCAAAGCTTGGTGGTAAAGGACTTAGCAAAGGTCGAGGAGCCAGTGGCTGTAATAGTCCTTTCTTCTGCAGTTTATTGAAATCCTAAGACAGAGGTTTTTCTAATTCTTAAAATTTCCTTCTATTTCCTTGACCAGTTGCATTGACATTCCCTGTTTTCTATGTACCTTGATTACTAGATTGATAATACCCTTTTTTGTTTCTTTTTTCAGCAAAATAGTTCTTCTCCCTATCCCACTCTTGTATTTGTAATCTAGCTTGAAGAAGGTCTTTGAAATCCCTAATAAGAGTGTGAGATATCTTGTAACACCCTTATACCCCATATACGCATAATACACACACTTCGTATGTATAAAATATGTATATAGAATATAAGAATGTCACGTATATTTTTTTTGACCTTTTTCATTTAAAAACATTCATCATTATAAAATAGCTATTTAGAACACTTTATATATATATATATTAATAGATAAAGAAATATATTCCTTAGTAATTTAAATAATAAAAGGCACATTTTAAAGGAAAATCTCTGAAAAAAATTCGCCAGAGTTTTATCTATATTTCGTATATTTCCAAATTTCAAAGCACTCAACCTATATTTAAATACACTCTCAAATATTCATTCAACACATTTCTCTAAAATCTCAAACAACAACACAAAATTTACAAGTGTTTTATATATAACAATATATATAATCCATCTCTCAAATTTTCAACATTTAAAAACTAAAAATCCTTTTATAATTTACATCATATACATATAGTAACCATAATATTCATATTTAAGTAAATTACACAAAGTTTTAAATATACACATGAGATGCAGATGGCTTTGGCTCGTGGTAGCTCGAAAAACTCCTAAAGTAAATAAATATAATCTAGAACTGGTATGGTCTGGCAACAATCTCCGAATCAACTCTATCACCTGTGTGATGCAATTCAATCGCACTAAGCATAATGCTTAGTGGTAGATACTTTGGTAAAATAAATAAATAATATTACACATGCAATGCCAAAAATAAATTATGATAAAAAATGCTAGACAATTTACTTCTTTTTACACATTTTAACAACATAACAATAATCCACATACATTGGGCCTAAAATCCTTATATATTAGTCTAGTTTAAAAAATATTTTCTTAGGCTAACTCAATCATCTATGACACTATCGCATCACACCCAAAAGCACATAAAACCTATGACACCAGCGTATCTAACCTAAAGGTGTAATAATGTCTATGATACCAGTGTGTCTCACCCTAAGGTATAACAATATCTGTGACACCAGCATGTCTCATCCAAGGGGAGTAATAATATCCAACAACAACATTCTAGAACTAGACCATATACAATGTGACATGCAATTATATTTTTATAATTTCCACTTTTCACATTCTTTTTCATATTTTCAATGCATCTTTAACATTATCATCATATACAATGGAAATGTTGCTCATTCCCACATGTTAGTGCACAATTTGCACTTTTCACAATTTGCAATTTTCAATTACAACATACTCAATACCTATTGAAAATGTGAATATAAATAATCAACTAGTATTATGTTTCTAGGTGTTTAAAGCATAAAACATGAATTTAGGCACATTCCTTCAAAAACACTAAAATGTTTTCTAACACACTCTAACTTTCGAAGTTCACTCTATTCAATCCCAATTTGATTTTAAAGTTTAAATAAATCATAAATATCATATTTTAATACATTTCAAGCATTAAAATATAATGTACCACTTTTCCATCAAAATTCCAAAATTTTTCCCCAAGCCTCTTTGATTTTGGTTTTTCATTCTAACCAATTTCAAATGGTAATTATATCATTTCCAAGACAAAATAACACAATTCAAATCATAAAACCAAATTTACCACCACTTTTGACCAAAACCCTTACTAAAACCCTAACTTCCATACTACCTCTTTCAAACTAAACCTAATCAAATCCAATATTTAACCATAAAATCTTTACTTACACATCAAAATAACATCTTACATATCCATTTCAACAATTATAACACACTCATTCAAAAACCCAATTCATACATATTCATATTTAACCATAAAGCTTACAAATAAGATAAAAAAGCTTACCTTTGAATGGAGAAACCACCAAATTTCACTTCAATCTTTAAAAATCATTCAAAATTTTTATGTTGGAAGAATAAAACCCCACCTAGCTCCATCCATGGAAAATTTCAGCCAAGTATGAAAAAGGAAGAAGAAGATCGGTTTTTATTAAGTTTACTTTCCAAATATACCCCTCATCTTTCTTTATAATTTACCAAATAGTTAATTAATAAATATTCATATTTAATTAATTATTTAGTTAATTTTAAGTATTTAATTTCCATCATTTATCCAAAAATAATTTTATTTTATTTTATTTTTTTATTTTTGTAAATTACCATTTTACCCCTCCTTTTACTTTTAAATTTTGTCTTTTTCTAACTTATTTTTGACTTTATATGTAATGTATATTTCCTTTATATGTCTCATATAAATTGCCTATTTCTCACTTCCAACACTTCATTTGACCCTTCAACTTATTAATTTAATTTAATTTAAATTTAAATTTATTTATTTTAGCAATTATGCAGGCGTTACACATCTGCTCATGGAGATTAGGTAATACACCCCGTACTATCATCCGGATCTGATCAGACTCATCCAACCTCTTCTTAAGAAGTGCAATCTTTTTTCTCCATCTTTTGATATAGTCAACAAAGTTCTCATTCTGCTTTTTCCTAATCGATTCTACCTCTATCCATACTGCTGGATGAAGGCTTTGTATAGTATATTCCAGTCCTTTTGAGAGTTCTCCTCTAAGGCATTAAACTTGTTTTGCACAACGGAGTCTAATGAGAGCATAAAATACATTAGAGTTTGAGCCTTAGTAGCTTTAGCAAACTATATAACAGTGATGTACTACTTGACATGCAAATGGGGATTTTTCATTCCATCGAACTTAGCAAAGGGAGGCATCTTAAACTTGTAAGGGATTCCTTCATCATCCTTAAATAGCTTGTCCACCTCCAATACTTCTTTAGTCTTCAGTTTCTTTTCAAAATTCTTTCCAAGTTAGTAATCAGCTTTTCAACATCAAAGGCCTCGTTCATGATGTTTTGAACTTGTTCACGGTCCATTAGTCTTGCTTCAAAGTTGACTGAGCATTTAATGCTTTCTGACTCTCTATCGTAGGTTGGATTATTGTAAGCCTTTGAATAGTTGAACTCCAGGTCTGTGAGCTAGAAAAGATCAATGCAAATGTAATGCAATGCATGTTTATGTGTATTCATGAGCAACAAACAATGCAAACAAACAAATTAAGTAAAGACATTCCTTCCAACCTTATTTCTCCCAGACAAGAGTGGTCAGTCTCTTTTCCTAGGTATTATGGTCAACAAAATATCAACATGGGATATCTTATTTTCAAAAGATGCACTCAGATGGATTAACCAATGGCTATATTTTCAAATAAAAATCAGTCCATGATAATTTTCATTAATTAAGCCTTAATCCATTGGATCAACTAAAAAATAGCATTTATGCTCTATTGTGGATTAAAGCTAAATTAAAGGATTTATCATAAATAGATTTCTAATTTGGAAATAAGCAACTAACAATTCATGCCACAAACAAGCCCATAATTAACAAGTCTTGGTATAAATTAGACACATAATTGATTTTAATATTCTATAATTAACCCCACTAGTTGTAAGCCCATTTAAGAAAAGGTTTTAATAAAAGCCAATTGAAAAAGGTTCATTTTAATATGAATTTTGGGCTTTGAATTGGGGCCATGAGGAAAAAGGATTTTTGGCCAATCTTAAAAAAGGTTATATGTCAAAAGATCATTTTGAAAAAGAGTTGAAAAATAATTTTGGTCTTTTGGCCTTAAAATATTTACTTTTGACTTACACCATAAATAGGTCATATTAGGAAAAAGGAAAACCAAATGGGCCATAACTCAACTAAACCATGTTAACCATAGTCAAACTGTAAGCAATTGGGCCAAGCCTAAAGAAAGTTACTCCATACCTTGAGTGAGGGTATGGTATCCCTTACATAACATAACACAAGTTACAAAGGGCATCCTAACTCTTGCACACAATGTAATCTAAGGAATGAAATGGATAATATCATAGTAAGAAAGAATAAAATAATATGAAGGCCAATGAAATCAAGTTCTCTTATTCCTAGTGGAGTCACCACTGTGAGCAGGGATTTTTGACCCTATTCAAAATGGAATGGTTCTTGCAACATCGACACTGTTAGGCTCAGGGCCTTAGAGAATATGAGCCTAAAGTTGAAGAAACATTGCTACCTGGATGGGCCAAAAAATAAAGAAAGGGGTGGATGACTCGATTCCTAAGGAATCCCTAACCCCCTATTGGGTTCAAAAAATTAGGTACGCATAGGAAATGTGAGAATGACCTAGCACCCCATAGCATCTGGTTCATTTGAACCGGTCTCCTTTTTAGGTCTAAATATTATTAAATTCTTTATTCAAATATCATCCAAACTACATATAATTTAAAGTAAAATAAATATTCATTGTTTTAAAATCAAAGAAGATTCAAACAAAATAAATAAAAATGGGCACCTATACAAGATGGAAACATGCCCTTACAATAGAATCCAATGTCTAAAACTAAATAAAATAGGACACCCACCAATTAGTGAAAACATGTCCTTTATAATGATCCAAAACTTAAATTAGATAAAATAACAAATCAAATAAAACAAGGCACCCACAAGGTGGAAATATGCCTTTTACATCCTTGAAATCAAAGTAAACAACTAATTATAATTAAATCATTCACAAAATAAAAGTGAACCATCCATCATGAGTAGATAACAATAAATCAACAATTATAATTAGGGTTCCATCATCAAATTAAGGTTTAACCATGAGAATAGGGTTTTAATCTTTGAAAATTATAGTTTTAAACAAAACTAGGGTTTAATATGGAATTAGGGTTTTTAAAAATACTAATTTAAGGTTTAATATAGAGTTTAGGGTTTTAAAAATATAAATTAGGGTTTAATATAGAATTAGATTTTTAAAAATATAAATTAGGTTCAATATAGAATTAGGGTTTTGAAAATACAAATTAGGGTTTTCCTTATGAAATCAAATGAGAAATAGACAAACTAAAATGAATCTGTGATGTTATTAGGGTTCTAGATTTATAAAGCTGTGGACAAAACATGTTATTGGCGCCACTGTGAACAATCTATGTTGTTTTTATTAATGGGACATTACAATAAATTAATTAGTAAGAGTAAATGATTAAATTGAATTAACTAAAGAAAACGAACCTGCATTTGTCAGCTCCACCAAGTTAATGCATTGAACGGTCTGGATCAATCAGTTTCTTTACCGAACCTCAGCAATTTGGCAATTGCTTAGCTACTGCCTCTATTTTGTTTGATTGCGTTTTGTCTCTCAATTACTTTTTATTAATTTCTCCACCCTCTGGTCTCTTTCTTTTTATGTCTCTTAAACCTGTATTTATATAAAATAATTAGGTCAAATCCCAATAATTAACCTTACCTTATCTAAGTTTAATTAGGATTTTAACCAAACTCTTCTTTGTATCAGGCCCAAATTAGGTATTAAAACTAAAATCATATCAAACTCAAATATATTAAGTTCGATATGAAGCAACTCAAATTGAATTGGAGGGGGGAAAGGGGCTTCACCATATCAAACTGGAGAGTCCCAATTCTATATGAGGCCCCTATGTTGAATTGGGTGCCCATGTAGAATTGAGGGCTCCCTGATTCGACATGGGGCATCCCATGTTGAATTAGGGTTCCCCAATTTGATATGGGTACACCCATATAGAATTGAAGTGGCCCACATCGAATTAAACCTAACAAAAGTTTAGATCAGACCTGTTCAAGGATTTAAAATAATGAATCAGCTTATTTTAGTCATTATAAAATTAGGCCAATCCAATTAAAAGCTTCTAACTAGATTTAAGCCATTTAAGAATGGACCAAAATTGATTTGTCCATTATTAATTGGGATCAGATTATCTTAGGGTCAAAATTAAGGGTCTACAATGACAAACATTTACAGAATGTGTTACAAACCTTGAGGGAGAAACAATTGTATGCCAAGTTGTCCAAGTGTGAATTCTAATTGGATCAAGTGACCTTTCTCGGGCATGTTGTTTCAGCAGAGGATATAAAAGTTGATCTGAGTAAAGTAGAGTCAATTTTGAATTGGAGTCCACCAAAGAATGTGACTGAAATTAGAAGTTTTCTTGGATTGGCTGGTTATTATCGTTAGTCTGTGAAGAAAATTTCCATGATAGCTTCACCACTCACTAGATTACTTTAAAAGGATGTGAAATTTGTGTGGACAAATCAATGTCAGGCAAGCTTTGATCAGTTGAGAGACATGTTGACTCAAGTTCTAGTTCTTACTTTACCTGTAGAAGGCAAACCATGTGTGATATATAGTGATACATCACATAGTGGTTTGGGTTATTTATTGATGCAGGAAGGTAAAGTTATTGCATATGCTTCTAGACAGTTGAAGCCTCATGAGTTAAACTATCTGTCTCATGATTTAGAGTTGGCAGCCATTGTATTTGCATTGAAGATTTGGAGACACCACTTGTATGGAGAGAAGTGTTTTATTCATACTGATCATAAGATTTTTAAATATCTAGGTGTTCAGAAAGAATCTTTGAGAAAGATGGTGGTTAGAATTGATAAAGGATTATGACTGCTTAATTGACTACCACCCCAGCAAGGCAAATGTAGTTGTAAATGCCTTTAGTTGGAAGTTAGTGGTAGGGTTGACTGCTTATGCTCTTTTGTTGCTTGTTGATTTGAGAGCATTACATGCCAGATTTGAGGTTTGTGATGATGGTGCTGTTATGGCTCAGTTGTAGGTGAGACCATTGCTAATTTTGATCAGATTAAAGAAGCACAGGCATTAGATATGAAACTCCAGAAGATTGTGAAGGATTGCTAAAAGGGGGAGAGAAGAGATTTTCTTGTGAGAGATGATAGTGGGTTTTGGTATACCAGAGAAAGATTGTGCGTTCCTAAGGATGGGGATTTGAGAACGAGGATTTTGGAGGAAGCACATCGATCTTCATATAATATGCACCCTGAAAGTACCAAGATATATTAGGATTTGAAACAGCATCATTGGTGCTTTGGTATGAAGAGAGACATAGCAGTGTTTGTTTCTAGATGTCTCACCTATCATAGAGTGAAGGCTGAACATCAGGTTTCTTTAGGATTGTTGTAGCCTTTATTGGTACATGAATGGAAGTGGAAGCATGTAACTATGGACTTTGTGGCTGGATTGCCTTTGACCTAAAAGAAGCATGATGCATTCTGGGTGATTGTCGATAGATTGACAACGTCAGCTCATTTTTTTCCAATAAAGATGGATTACTCTCTTAATAGGCTAGCTGAGTTGTATATTAGTGAGATAGTAAGGTTACATGGAGTCCCAGATTTAGTGGTTTCAAAATGAGATCCCATATTTACATTAAGATTTTAGAGGAGTTTGCAAGGTGAAATGGGTACTCGATTACATTTCAGTATTGCTTTCCATCCGTAGACAGATGGACAGTCTGAGAGAGTGATACAGTTGTTGGAGGATATGTTAAGGAGCTATATCATTGGCTTTACAGGGTGCTGGGATAGGCATTTGCCTCTGGTAGAGTTCACCTATAACAATAGCTTCCAATCCATCATTGGGATGTCACCATATGAGGCTTTGTATGGTAGGAAGTGCAGGACATATGTATGTTGGGATGAGGTTGGTGAATGAAAGGTTATATATCCAGATTTGATCAAAGAAATAGAAGATAAGGTTAAAGTGATTCAGGATTGGTTGAAAGCAACTTCAGACTGACAAAAATCCTATTCAGATTTGAAGATGGGGGATAAGGTGTTCTTGAAGGTGTCTCTATGGAAGAGGATTCTGAGATTTGGTCGAAAAGGAAAGTTGAGTCCTCTATTCATTAGGCCATATGAGATACTGAAGAGAGTAGGGCCAGTGGCCTACAGACTGGAATTACCACCTAAATTGGAAAAGACTCACAATGTCTTCCATGTCTCCATGCTTTAGAGGTATAGGTCGAATCCATCTAATGTTTTATTGGTGAAGTCTATTGAGGTAAATTTGGATTCAACTTATGAAGAGGAACCAATGGCGATCTTGGCATGTGAGGTGAAGGAATTGAGAAACAAGAAGGTGCCATTGGTAAAAGTTCTTTGAAGGAACTATTCCACTGAGGAGGTGACATGGGAGAGTGAGCATACGATGTGAAGCTGGTATCCTCAGTTGTTTTAGAGATGACGTTAGGTAATTTTAAGGGTGAAATTTCTTTAAGGGAGTGAATTGTAACAACCACATTTCTTTTGCTTAAATAAAATTAATTTAATTTAAATAAATAATGAAAGGGATAAATAATATTTGGAAGTGGAAAATGTGTAATATATGTTAAATATATAAAACATATAAAAGTCAAAGTGAATAGTATGGTCAAAGGGCAAAATTGTAAATATACTTTATAAAATTCAAAATTAATTAAATAATTTAAAAAGAAAATGATTTTTAGATGAAATAGTAAAATTTGGAATTAAAAATTAATTAATTAAAATATTAAAATAACATATATATGGTTGGTATTTAAAGAACAAAGAAAATTAAAATAACTATTTATCATCATCTTCTTCTTCTCTTCTCTCTCAACCACGAGATTCCACTATATCCAAGGATGATTTTTTCTCCAAATTCCAAAGTTTGAAGGATTTTAAAGGATTGAAGTGAGATTTGGTGGTTTCTTCATTAGTTGGTAATCTTTCTTACCTAATTTTTCACTTTTATGAAAATTTATGAATATGTTTGAATTGGGTTTATGAAAGGGTATGTTATAATTGTTGGAATGATTATGGATGAAGTCATTTTGATGAGTAAACAATGATTTTAAACTTAGATTAAAGAACATTTTTGGTTTGGTTAGAGTTTGGAAGAGGAAGAATGGAAATTAGGGTTTTGGAAAGGGTTAGGTTATAGTGTGCTTAAACATTTGGTTTCATCAATTAAATCATGTTTTTTAATGATTTTTATGATGAAAATGAGATCAAATCAACATTTGAAATTGGTTAGAATGTTGAACAAAAATCAAAGTGGTTTAGGGCAAAAATTTTAGAATTGTGATAGAAGTGTATAGCATTGTATTTTAATGCTTGGAATGTTTTAAAATATAATGGTTGTGATGTATTTAAGCTTTAAAATCAATTTGGAAATGTTGAGAATGAAGTTTTAATATTAAAATATGTTTAGGCGCAATTTAATGTTTTTAAAGGGAATGCTCCTAAATTGAGTTCTATTGTTTATTATATTTTTAAATGTTATGTTAGAGACATATATGAGCTTAAAACTCTATTCGGAATTTGTGATAATGGTTTTGTAAAGATAAAGACCTTTATGGCTAAGAAAAGGAAAATTGAAGTATTAGGTTTTAATTGATGTTTTGTAGTTGAAACACCTTAAAATGTGATGCTAATGTATGTTTGTTATTCACATTTTGGTTAGGTGTTAAATAAATTATTGTTCCAACAACTTAGTAAGTAAAGGCACTTTTGGAAAAGTTGTTAGAGTTGGTGCTAGTGCCCTTGGATAGAGGTTAGTACATACTTTGTTTATAATGTGTGTGATTACTTTGAATTTTAGCATAACACATTGCATATGTTAAATGTCATATGTTACTTGAATAATGTGAATGTATGTGTATGGCATTATTTGAAGTAAATATGCTTGATTTGTGTTTGATGGTGGCATGATAAGCCATTTGAGAATGGCTAAATAAAATGTTTGTGCAAAATGTGAAAAATGCAAGTTATACACTAACATGTGGAAGTAAACCACATTTTCATTATATATGATGATGGTTTGTGGAAACCATGATATGAGTTGAGATGTGGAAATGTGTTGAAAAATTAATATGTATTGTGTGTACCTTATACATTATCTAGTTGCCAGAAGATTGCACTTGGATGTTGGCATACAATATGCTAAAAGGGATGTGACACTAGGTGTCATAGAGATATGCCTATGCCTGAGTGAGACACCAATGGTGTTAGAAATATATACTATCTGATAGACCAAGGCAACGAGCCTAGGACTAGATAATTATATAAGGAGGTTGGGCCCAATGTATGCAAAATTTAATGTGTATATAAAATGATTAACATTTATAACATGATGCAAATATGACATTATATATGTGTAACATCATTTTTTTTTAATTTTACTAAAGTATGTACTACTAGTGTAACACCCCTAAATCCCATATACGCACACTACATAATACTACAATGTAATATACGTACATGAAACATAGGAATGCTACGGATTTCTTAAACCATTTAACTCTTTAAAAGACACCAAACAATTTTTTCTCTTTGTACCATATAAGAAATGTGGTAGTTAACATGTAATAGAAAATAAAAAGGAATATAAACATTTATTTAGTATGCAGCGGAAATTATAAAGTATTTACATATATAGAAATATCTAAGTTCAAGTTTACAACCATGTATACATATACATTAAAATCATTACTTTACAAAATATAAAGAAATTATACATGGTTGGCAGCACTGCTCTGATCTTTAAGTCCTAAGGCAAATCCTCAATGTCTAGACTCACTCGGTCTAGTGGAACACTTGGGTTCTTCTCTAACACCTGCGCGATGAACCACAATCGCGCTAAGCCAACAGCTTAGTAAAACAAACTACAATATCAAGATGCTTTGATGCAATGTTCATGTCACACAATCAAGTTGTTTACACAATTCAAGTAAACATTACATTTCATGCATACCTTGTTCACCCTAACTTATTAAACCATGAACATCTCTCATAACATTACATCATATCATTTCTCATTACTTTCATCCAATAATAATCACATTTAAACAAACACAAGCATTGGGCCCAAAACACAAACCAATATGTTATTCAAAGTTCAGAGTCACCGTTTTGATTCAATATCACATCATTAAGCCCGTAGGCAAAATATATCATATCTCTATCCATGGATAGCGTAATAGACCTAGTCTCTTGGACCATCAACCCATTAACATGAGGAGATCCTCAACCCGGCTAGACTGTTACTAATTTTTCAAATGGAAGTGGTTTACGGGTCTCCCATTTCACCATCATTCCATATTCACATTTTTCAACTGGAATCGGTTTACGGGCCTCCCATTTCACCTATCCAGTGATTCATAAGTATTTTTCAATTGGAATCGGCTTACGGGCCACCCATTTCGCCTATCCAATGATTCATAGGCATGCCATCAAATACAGGACTCTGAAAGTTGAATCAACATATTAGGCACACAATCATTTAGTTTATCTCATTCTCAATTCATTTCTCATTTTACCATCCACAATTCATTAGGCATTCATATCTCAACTATATCATCATAGCCAATCACATTGCATTATCATAAAAGCAAACATGCCTTAACCATTTTACTTACATCATGAGTAATCAATCATGTTATTTCCACACTTTATTACTCAAATATATACACAACCAATATTCTTAACATACATTACACATGCTTAGCACAACATTCACATAACAATAATAATATGTTTCAACAATGCCTTTATGTTCTCAACACTTTAACAAACACATATGTATATTAAGTTTCCACATCTCATAAATGAATGCAATGATGTAGTTTGTACTTACCTTATGCACACTCACACAACTCTAAGCAATCCTTTCTTCCAAAGATTCTTCACTTCACAATTAGGGCAAATCACTTCTTCCAAACCTAACCCAAAACAATGATGCAACACATCAATTTCTATAACATTATCACTTATTAACCTTATCCTAAATCTTAAGACCACTAAACAAAACTCAACATCACTAAGCAAAGCCCACGGCCGTGGCCACCTCAACCCCCACGGTCGTGGCTTTGAGAACCCTTCTGCCCAAAAATGGCCAACACCCCCACGGCCATGGCTACCAAAAGGCCACGGGCGTGGCATCCAAAACGCTACTGCCCCTTTCCGAAATTAGGTATTCTTCACTTCTAAAACCAACAAACACAACCAACTCAAAGATTAACAAGAATAATCAATCAAACATAACATAACCAACACTTACCAACTCAAAACCCTAACACAATCTCCACACAACCACTTCCAACATCAACACCCACTTAACTTCTCATCTATCAAACAATCTCAACACTTAAATTCACACCATAAACAACCTTAATCATACCATCATCAAACCACAACCCAACTTAAACATAACTTCAAAAATAACAATGGCAAACAAGAGAAAACTTACCAAATCATCAAATTCCTTGAAATTCCAACTTGTATACTTGAAAACTCCTTTCAATTTGAGCTTGGAATCAACAAAACCTTCACTTGTTCTCTTGCTCTCTTGTCCCTTTGATGAGCCGGCCACACAAGAAAGAAAAGAAAAGAAAATGACAATGAAGAGTAAAAGTCAAACTTTGCTTCTTCTTTAAATCTCCACCAAGCAAAAATAATAAGGAAATTACTTAAATGTCCTCTTCTCATATGCTTTCTCTTCCTATTATTTACAAGCCCTTTTAAGTAATTTCACAAGTAACAATAAAATATCCTCTTCCCTTGACTTTCCACTTTGACCAACATATATGTTATATATATTACCATATACACTACATATACATTTCTCTCTACACAAATTTTTCCTTATCAACTTAACATATACATTTAATCCAATTAAAATAACAACAACCTCAAAACTACTAGGGCACAAATAGGGATATTACAATTCTCCCCCTCTAAAAAAAAATTTCGTCCTCGAAATTACCTGAAATCAGCTCTGAAACAACTGAGGATGCTGGTCTCGCATTGCTTGCTCACTCTCCCAAGTTGCCTCTTCTCTCCCATGATTCTTCCATAACACTTTCACAAGTGGCACTCTTTTGTTCCTTAATTCTTTCACTTCATGTGCCAAAATAGCAATTGGCTCTTCTTCAAATGTTAGATCCGAATTCACTTCAATAGATTCAATTGATAACACATGAGATGGATCCGATCTGTATCTCCTCAACATAGAAACATGGAAAACATTATGGATCCTGTCCAAATCAGGTGGCAAAGCAAGCCGATAAGCAACTGGTCCCACTCTTTCCAATACCTCATACGGCCCAATGAAACGAGGACTCAGCTTCCCTTTTCGACCAAATCTCAAGATCTTTTTCCAAGGAGACACTTTCAAAAATACTTTATCTCCCACATTATACTCAATATCTCTTCTTTTCAAATCCACATAAGATTTCTGTCGATCTGAAGCTGCTTTCAATCTATCTCGAATCATTTTCACCTTCTCTTCAGTCTCTTTAACTAAATCAGGATCAATTATCTTACCTTCACCAGTCTCATTCCAACACAAAGGCATCCTACACCTTCTTCCATACAATGCTTCAAATGGTGCCATACTAATGCTCAATTGATGACTGTTGTTGTAGGCAAATTCCACAAGTGGTAAAAATCTGTCCCAACTTCCAGAGAAATCAATGACACAACTTCTCAACATATCCTCGATAATCTGTATCACCCTCTCTGACTGCCCATCTGTCTGAGGATGGAAAGCAGTACTAAAGTGTAATCGAGAACCTAAAGCCCCATGCAAACTCTTCCAAAATCTTGAAGTGAACCTAGGATCTCGATCAGACACTAAAGAAATTGGGACTCCATGTAACTTCACAATCTCATGGATATACAGCTCAGCCAACCTCTCAAGCGAATAATCCATCCGAACTGGAAGAAAATGAGCTGTCTTGGTCAACCTATCAACAATCACCCAAATAGCATCATGTTTCTTTTGCGTTAAAGGCAATCCAGACACAAAATCCATTGTCACTCTCTCCCACTTCCATTCAGGTACTGACAAAGGTTGAAGCAACCCAGTTGGACCCTGATGCTCAGCTTTCACCCTCTGACATGTGAGACATTTAGATACAAATTCTGCAATGTCTCTCTTCATACCGGACCACCAGTAATGCTGTCTCAAATCATGGTACATCTTCGTACTGCCCGGATGCATAGCAAAAGCTGATTGGTGTGCTTCTTCTAAAATAATCCTTCTCAAACTATCATCATCAGGCACACACAGTCTATTCTCAAACCACAAACTCCCATCATCTCTCATAACAAAATCCCTGCTCTCTCCTTTAAGACAATAAGAAACAACCTTCTGAATCTTCTTATCAGCCAATTAAGCCTCCTTAATCTGGTCTAACAGCACTGGCCTCAATTGCAATTGTGCCAACAATGCACCATCATCACAAGATATGAAACTAGCATGCAACGCTCTCAACTCAACAAGCAACAAGAGCGAATAAGCAGTCAAACCTGCTAAAGACTTCCGACTCAAGGCATCAGCAACAACATTTGCTTTACCTGGATGATAATCAATCAAACAGTCATAGTCTTTAATCAACTCCAACCATCGCCTCTGTCAAAGATTCAACTCCTTTTGGACTCCTAAATACTTTAAACTTTTATGATCAGTGTAAATGAAACACTTCTCTCCATACAGATAATGTCGCCAAATCTTCAAAGCAAACACAATGGCTGCTAACTCCAGATCATGGGTCGGATAATTGAGCTCATGCGGCTTCAACTGTCGAGAAGCATAAGCTATCACTTTACCCTCTTGCATTAAAACACAACCCAAACCATTATGTGAAGCATCACTATAGATCACATATGGTTTATCTTCCACAGGTAAAGTGAGAACAGGCGCTTGAGTCAACATCTCTTTCAACTGCTCAAAACTAGCTTGGCACTGATCAGTCCACACAAATCCCACTCCCTTCCGAAGCAATCTGGTGAGTGGAGTAGCTATCAGAGAAAATCCTTTCACAAAGCGTCGATAATAGCCTGCCAAACCCAGAAAACTTCTAACTTTAGTTACAGATTTCGGTGGACTCCAATTCAGAATAGCTTCAACTTTACTCGGGTCAACTCTAATACCATCTGCTGAAACTATATGACCGAGAAAAGCTACTTGATCAAGCCAAAACTCACACTTTGACAGCTTAGCATACAATTGCTTCTCTCTCAAAATCTGTAACACAATCCTTAAATGCTTGTCATGTTCTTCCTTACTACGAGAATACACTAAAATATCATCTATAAACACCACCACAAACTTATCCAAATAGGGCCTAAACACCCTATTCATCAAATCCATGAAAGCGGCAGGGGCATTTGTCAAACCAAAAGGCATTACCAAAAACTCATAATGCCCATACCTAGTTCGAAAAGCTGTCTTCGGCACATCCTCAGCTCCGACCCTCAACTGATGGTACCCTGATCTCAAATCAATCTTAGAAAACACAGCTGCTCCCTTCAATTGATCAAAGAGATCATCAATTCTAGGCAAAGGATATTTATTCTTGATAGTCACTTTGTTCAATTGCCTATAATCGATACATAATCTCATAGTACCATCCTTCTTCTTAACAAATAAAACAGGAGCTCCCCATGGCGAAACACTAGGGCGAATGAATCCCTTATCCAACAACTCCTGCAACTGCACCTTCAACTCTCTCAATTCAACAGGTGCCATTCTATAAGGAGTAATAGAGATAGGACTGGTACCTGGCAACAAATCGATACCAAACTCTACCTCTCTCTCAGGAGGCAATCCTGGCAACTCCTCTGGAAAAACATCTGGAAACTCTGAAACTATGGGAATACTATCAAGTTGAGAACCTATCACCCTGGTATCTAAAACATGAGCAAGATAGGCATCACACCCTTTTCTGATTAACTTCCTAGCTGAAACAGCTGAAATCAACAAAGATGCTAACTGTCTCTGCTCACTCGATACCATCACAACTCTATCACCACTAGTTCTCAAAGTAACACACTTCTTCTTACAATCTACCACAGCTCCATGACTAGATAACCAATCCATACCCAAAATCAAATCGTACTCTTTAAATGGCATCTCAATCAAATCACCAGGAAACTCTTCACCCTGCACCACAATTGCACATTCCCGGTGTACCTTACTAACAACCACACTATGCCCTAAAGGATTCGTTACCAATACATCAAATCCTAGGGATTCAGCATGTAATTCAGGCACAGGCAAAACTGATGCACTGATGTATGAATGAGTTGATCCTGGATCAATTAAAGCAAATATAGAAATGCCAAATAGAGAGAAAGTACCAGCAATGACAGCTGAAGCATCTGGCTGTCTCTGCATCACGTAAACTCTCTGGGAAGATCCAGCCTCATCAGGTCTACTGTCTCTAGCTGAAGATCCTCCTCTCTGAATGAACCCAGATCTACCTCCTCTACCAAAACTTCTGCCTCCTCTACCTCCTCTGCTAAAGCTCTGTCGAGAAGCTGCAGATTCCACTGACCTCTGTTCCTGCATCTCAGGACACTCTCTAATGAAATGGTCAGGCGATCCACAACGAAAGCACACACCTGGTCTACTAACCCTCCAACAAGCTCCCACATGAATCTTACCACAAAGCTCACATGCCTGTGGAGTGGATCTCTGAATAAAGGGAGTCGGTGCACTAGCCACAGAAACTGCAGATCTAGGTCTCTGCCTCTGAAACTGCACTGACCTGCTAGCCGGCCTCTGACTCCTCCCAACTCTGGGAATAAAGCTCCCTCTGCCCCTCTTCACTGATGAAGACCCTGCCTCAAACTGGGGCCTTCTCACTTTAACCTCTTCCTCAGAAGCAGATGATGTTATGGCCTGGGCTCTCTCTACACTCCTAGCTGCTGCAACTAGCTGGGAGAAATCCTGATACCTGGAGCCAGCCACATGACACATGATTGAGGGCCTCAATCCCTCCTCAAATCTTCTGCATCTATCAATATCATCAGATATAATGCCACCAGCATAATGGCTCAACCGGATGAACTCAACCTCGTATTCTGTAACTGTCCGGTAATCTTGCCTCAGACTCAAAAACTCCATTTTCTTCACATCCTTATACTCCCTCGGAGTATACTTCAACTCAAACTCTCTGAGAAAATCAGCATAAGACAGGGTAGGAGGATCATCTAAAGCATGTGGCACAGTCTTCCACCAGTCATATGCGTCCTTCTGCAACAATGACCTAGCATAATCAAATTTTTCCTCTGGTGTTGCTTGCAACTGAATAAAGATCCTCTGTACTTTATCTAGCCACTGTTCCGCTACATCCGGATCTATAGTACCCAGAAAATCTTCAGCCCCATACTTCCTTAGTTTATCATAGTGTCTCACTGGCACTTCAGGCTGAGGTGGTGGTGGTGGCTGCACTGGTGCCTGTCTCATCACTTCCATCATATGTCTAAACCAAGCTGGTGGAACCTCATCACCTGCTGGTCTCCCAGACACTGAAGCAGGCACCTCACTAGCTATCTCAACTCTAGCTCCCTCCCTACTCTAAACAGGAGCTATACTCTCTGCATTTCCCTCAACAGACTATCGTGAATGGGGATCCATTACTACCTATATCTGCAAACACAACCGAATACACCTTATTAAAGATCAGAGACTACCAATGCCAACATGTATTTTAGTTAAAATCCAACTTTTAAAATCAAAATATTCTTTTCCTTTATAATTTACCTAGGTTGAGAATCTCAAACCTAGGCTCTGATACCAAAACAATTGTAACACCCCTAAATCCCGTATACGCACACTACATAATACTACAATGTAATATACGTACATGAAACATAGGAATGCTACGGATTTCTTAAACCATTTAACTCTTTAAAAGACACCAAACAATTTTTCTCTTTGTACCATATAAGAAATGTGGTAGTTAACATGTAATAGAAAATAAAAAGGAATATAAACATTTATTTAGTACGCAGCGGAAATTATAAAGTATTTACATATATAGAAATATCTAAGTTCAAGTTTACAACCATGTATTGTAACACCCCTTCCCGACCTACGTGTATAAGCTGAGTAGAGGCGCCACACTAACCTAATGTTGCTACCAATTTTACTTAGTCAAATTTTAGTTCCAATTTTTATAGAAATTTTGCCATAGTTTCACTTAAAATTTGAGTCCCAAGTGTCGACAAAACTGGTTTTTTTTTTTTCTGATTTTTGAAAATATTTTTACACAAACCAATGCAACCAAAATCATTCTCAGTACACTTCCAATAAATCCCCCTTATAACCTCAACTACAACCTGCAAAAAGGATTTACACTTCTTGTAACACCCCCATATCCAATGCCCACACACTACAACCACAACAATGTAGCATAAGTGCATCAAACATAGGGATGCTACGGTTTTCTTAATATTCAAAACACTTTAAACTTGATACAATACCCTTATCATTATACATTATAGAAAAGTAGATTATTTACTTATAAAAAAAAACATATTAGTTATATATATATATACATTTAAATATTACCTAGCGGAAGTTATAAAATATGTACATATTTACAAACACTTGATTACATATTTAAATATATCCATACTTTTACATTATAAACATTACTTTACAAAATATAAAGAAGTATACATGATTGGCAATTCTCTTCTGATCTTTAAGTTCCCAAAATCAACTCTTCAAGGTCTACTCTCACTTGGTCTTGATGAACTCTCGGGTTCGACTCTATCAGCTCTATTACCTGCGCGATTAAACACTATCGCGCTAAGCCAAGGGCTTAGTAAGATAATTCATGCTAAAATGCAATGTCACAAATTAATTACATATATCAATCAAAAGCATATTATTTATTCAATATGTTGCTTTGTTCAATGTCACATCAATATTCATATAATAGCACCATTCATTATACTCATTTAAATTTATCATTATAGCCAACAACTATGACTTTATATACGTACCCTTTCCCAACCAGGTCGGTTGCCTTCCAATCCCAAGGGTCCGCAGGAGGCAAATAGGCACGTATAACATTATCAGTAACATACCTTTCCCCATCCAGGTCGGTTGTCCAAGTTCGGTTGCCCATTCCAATGGGTCCGCATGGTTCCGCAGGAGGCAAATAGGTACGTATAATACTGACTATATCGAACCTTCCTCCTACCAGATCGGTAGTCCAAGATCGGTTGCCCAACCCACTGGGTCCGCAGGAGACGGATAGGTCCGTTCATTAAACTTATCAATACCTTTTCAATTCATTTCTTTTTCACAAGCAAGTTAAGCAATCATTATATACAATATTCATTACATTATCTAAACACTCACATTATTATTCAATCCTATCATCAATGCATGCTTCAATCATATTTCATTTGAATCACTATAACATCTTTGGTATAACATTTCAATGTGCATTACTCATGAAACACATTACCATTCACAATGCATAACATAACATTATTCAATCTCAACAATGCAATTAGGGCAATTCAACCTCTTCACAACCTAATCCAAAAGGAATATTAGCAAAATGACCATATGAATAGTACATTCTGGTTTTAGACTCCATTTTATCCTTATTTTGAAATATTGTATAAAATAATCTACTTGACTAAAAATTCTAAAATTTTTACAGAATTTAGTTTTGTATCTTAAAATAATTCCTTTAAAATTTCAGATCAAACTGAACACAAAATCTTGGTCAAATAGTTCACCTAACCAGACTGCCCCAATTGCCCTGCATCCTGGCAGCAGTTCTGAACTTTGTGAATTCCATAAATCAAATTCAATCAACGTGGTTCCAAATTATTTTTCTCAAATACTAGACTCACTATTCCAAAATTCAATTGGATATGATTTTTCTACATTTTATTAAAAATCCCGAAATACAGCTGTCTCAGTTAAGGTACCTGCTGGAACAGGTCTAATAAAAATAATCTTTCTAAACTCATAACCATTCCAAAATCGAATCAACATATTTTTCAGTCATTCTAGACTCATAGAGACACAACATATCAAAAATTCACTTCAAAAACATTTTTCTATAATTAATTAAAAATCATACAAATCACAGCCTTTACTAATTGTAAAACAGAAACAATTTCACTAAACACAACTCTTACTCTTCCATCACCAACACCAACCCAACTTCTCATCTATCAAGCAAAATCAATACTTAAAATCACACCATAAGCAACTTAATCATACCATCATCAAATCACAACTCAACTCAAGCATAACTTCAAAAATAACAAGGGTAAACAAGAGCAAACTTACCAAATAATGAAATTCCTTGAAACTCCAACTTGTAACTTTGAAAACTTCATTCACTTTGAACTTGAAATCATCAAAACCATCACTTGTTCTCTTGCTCTCTTCTCTCTTTGATGAGCCGGCCACACAACAACAAGAAGAAGAAGAAATGATGAAGAAACACAAAGTCAATAGGCATTAAATACCCATCCAAAAGAAAATTTCTATAATACCCTCATCCATTTAACTAAGCTTTTGTCATATCTATACCCATTTAAGTAATTCACAACCAACACAAAAATATCCTCTTTCCTTGACTTTCCATTTTGACCACTTTATATGTTATATATATCACCATATAAGCAACATATACAATTATCTCTAAACCCTCTTTTCTTTCCCAACCACCATACAAAAACATTCTCTTCCCATTTCTCAATTCAAACCAACAACAACAACAACAAAACTTCTAGGGCATGCATAGGGATATTACAATTCTCCCCCTCTAAAAAGAAAATTTCGTCCTCGAAATTACCTGATATCAAAGCTGAAACAACTGCGGATATTGCTCTCGCATGGATTGTTCACTCTCCCAAGTCGCTTCTTCTTTTGCATGATTCTTCCAAAGAATCTTCACCAATGGCACTTGCTTGTTTCTCAATTCTTTCACATCATGTGCCAAGATAGCAACTGGTTCCTCTTCAAATGTCAAATCTGGGCTCACTTCGATAGACTCAAATGGCAACACATGAGATGGATCCGACCTATATCTCCTCAACATAGAAACATGGAATACACTATGAATACGATCCAACTCAGGTGGCAAAGCAAGTCGATACGCCACTGGCCCAACTCTTTCTAACACTTCATACGGCTCAATGAAACGAGGACTCAATTTTCCTTTCCGACCGAACCTCAAAATCTTCTTCCAAGGAGACACTTTCAGAAATACCTTATCTCCAACATTAAACTCTATATCTCTCCTTTTCAGATCTGCATAAGATTTCTGTCGGTCTGAAGCTGCTTTTAACCTGCCTCGAATCAACTTTACTTTTTCTTCAGTTTCTTGAATCAAATCAGGACCAACCAACTTATTATCTCCAAGCTCATTCCAACAAAGAGGTGTCCTACACCGTCTGCCATACAATGCTTCAAACGGTGCCATACCAATGCTGGATTGGTGACTGTTGTTGTAAGCAAACTCCACAAGAGGTAAAAACCTATCCCAACTTCCAGAGAAATCGATGACACAGCTTCTCAACATGTCCTCAATAATCTGTATCACCCTCTCTGACTGTCCATCCGTCTGTGGATGAAAAGCAGTGCTGAAGTGCAGTCGAGAACCCAAAGCACTATGCAAACTCTTCCAAAATCTGGAAGTAAACCTGGGATCTCGATCAGACACTAAAGAAGTTGGAACACCATGCAGTTTCACAATCTCATGGATATACAGCTCAGCCAATCTCTCCAAAGAGTAATCCATTCGAACCGGAAGGAAATGAGCTGTCTTAGTCAATCTATCCACAATCACCCATATAGCATCATGCTTCTTTTGTGTCAATGGCAAACCAGACACAAAATCCATTGTCACTCTTTCCCACTTCCATTCTGGCACTGACAATGGTTGAAGCAACCCGGTTGGAACTTGATACTCTGCTTTAACCTTCTGACAAGTGAGACATTTCGACACAAAATCTGCAATGTCTCTCTTCAACCCAATCCACCAATAATGCTGTCTCAAATCATGATACATCTTCGTATTACCCGGATGCATAGCAAACACTGACTGATGTGCTTCTTCTAAAATGACTCTTTTCAATTCAGCATCATCGGGTACACACAATCGGTTTTTAAACCAGAGACTCCCATCGTCTTTCACAACAAAATCTCTTGTCTTCCCATTCTTACAATCTGAAATAATCTTCTGAATCTTCTTATCGGCCAACTGAGCTTCTTTGATCTGATCTAACAAAATCGGCTTCAATTGCAACTGTGCCAATAATGCACCATCAACACAAGGTACAAAACTGGCATGCAATGCTCTCAACTCAACAAGCAACGAGAGCGAGTAAACTGTTAAACCAGCTAAAGACTTCCGACTCAAGGCATCAGCAACAACATTTGCTTTACCTGGATGATAGTCAATCAAGCAGTCGTAGTCTTTAATCAATTCTAACCATCTCCTCTGACGAAGATTGAGTTCTTTCTGGACACCCAAATACTTCAAACTCTTGTGATCAGTGTAGATGAAACATTTCTCCCCAAACAGATAGTGGCGCCAAATCTTTAATGCAAACACAATGGCAGCCAATTCCAAATCATGTGTCGGATAGTTAAGCTCATGCGGTTTCAATTGTCGAGATGCATAAGCTATAACTTTCCCTTCCTGCATCAATACACACCCCAAACCTCTATGTGAAGCATCACTGTAGATCACATATTGTTTGCCTTCAACAGGTAAAGTAAGAACAGGCGCTTGAGTCAACAACTCTCTCAACTGCTCAAAACTAGCCTGACACTGATCTGTCCACACAAATCTCACTCCCTTTCGAAGTAATCTGGTGAGTGGAGTAGCTATCAAAGAAAACCCTTTCACAAACCGTCGGTAATAGCCTGCCAAACCTAGAAAACTTCTAATCTCTGTCACAGACTTGGGTGGACTCCAATTCAGAATAGCTTCAACTTTACTTGGATCAACTCTAATGCCTTTTGCTGAAACAATATGTCCGAGAAAAGCAACTTGATCCAACCAGAACTCACACTTCGACAATTTGGCAAATAACTGCTTCTCTCTCAAAATCTGCAACACAATCCGCAGATGCATATCATGTTCCTCTTCATTCCGTGAATACACCAGTATATCATCAATGAAGACCACTACAAACTGATCCAAATAGGGCCTAAACACCCTATTCATCAAATCCATAAAAGCTGCAGGTGCATTCGTTAGACCAAAAGGCATAACTAGAAATTCATAATGCCCATACCTGGTCCGAAAGGCAGTCTTCGGAACATCCTCAGCTCTGACTCTCAGCTGATGGTACCCAGATCTCAAATCAATTTTAGAAAACACAGCTGCACCTTTCAATTGATCAAAGAGATCATCGATTCTAGGCAAAGGATATTTATTTTTAATAGTCACCTTGTTCAATTGCCTATAATCGATACACAACCTCATAGTACCATCTTTCTTCTTCACAAATAGCACAGGAGCTCCCCAAGGAGAAACACTGGGGCGAATAAATCCTTTGTCCAACAACTCCTGTAATTGCACTTTCAACTCCCTCAATTCTGCTGGTGCCATTCTGTAAGGAGTAATAGAGATAGGAGTGGTACCAGGCAACAATTCAATACCAAACTCCACCTCTCTCTCAGGAGGCAATCCTGGCAACTCCTCTGGAAAAACATCAGGGAACTCTGCAACTGTGGCAATACTATCAATGGAAGAACCCTTCACTCTAGTATCTACCTCATGAGCAAGATAGGCTTCACACCCCTTTCTAATCAACCTCCTGGCTGCAACAGCTGAAACAAATAAGGAGGCTAGCTGTTCCTGCTCATTAGATACTATCACCTCTCTACCATCACCCGTTCTCAAAGAAACAATTTTCTTTTTACAATCCACCACAGCTCCATGTCGAGATAGCCAATCCATACCTAAGATCATGTCATATTCCTTAAATGGCATCTCAATCAAATCCCCAAGGAACTCCTCACCCTGCACCATTACTGCACTATCTCTATGCACCTTACTCACAACCACACTATGCCCTAACGGATTTGTCACCAACACATCAAATCCTAGGGACTCAGCATGCACATCAAATACAGGCAAAATAGATGCACTAATAAATGAATGCGTGGAACCCGGATCAATCAAAGCAAGTACTGGAGTATTAAATAAAGAAAAAGTACCAGCTATGACTGCCGATGTATCTGGCTGCCTCTGCATAACATACATCCTCTGGGAAGATCCAACCTCCTCTGGTCTACCCTCCCTGGATGTAGCACCTCCTCTAGAACTGAATCCTAGTCTACCTCCCCGGCTGGCACCTCTGCCTCCTCTGCCTCCCCTCACACTAGCTCGAGAAGCAGCAGAATCAACTGGCATCTGCTCCTGCCTCTCAGGACAGTCTCTCACAAAGTGGTCAGGTGATCCACACCTGAAGCATACAGCTGGTCCACCACTCTTCCAACAAACACCTCTATGATAACCCCCACACTGAGCACATCTAGGTGGAGCGGATCTCTGAGTCATAGGGATCGGAGCACTTGCCACTGAAGCTGCAGGTCTAAATCTCTGTCTCTGGAACTGCACAGACCTACCAGCTGGTCTCTGGCTCCTACTACTCCGAGGAACAAAACTTCCTCTACCCCTCTTCGCAGAGGAAGACCCTGCCTCGAACTGGGGCCTTCTAACCCTAACCTCTTCTTCTGAAGCAGCTACAATAACTTGAGCTCGCTCTACACTTCGAGCTGCTGTCACAAGCTGTGAGAAATCCTGATATCTGGATCCAGCCACTAAGCACATGATCGAGGGCCTCAATCCCTCCTCAAACCTCCTGCATCTATCAATCTCATCAGCAATGATACCCCCAGCATACTGACTCAGTCGAATAAACTCAACTTCATACTCAGTTACGGTCCGATGATCTTGCTTCAAATCTAGAAACTCTCTTTTCTTCCCATCTTTATACTCCCTAGGAGTATACTTCAACTCAAATTCCCTCAGAAAATCAGTGTAAGACAGTGTTGGAGGATCATCCATAGAATGGGGCACCGTCTTCCACCAATCGTAGGCATCTTTCTGCAGCAAAGATCTTGCATAGTCAAATTTTTCCTCAGGGGTAGCTTGTAACTGAATAAAGATTCTCTGTACTTTGTCAAGCCACTGTTCTGCTACAGCTGGATCAGTAGTACCAAGGAAATCCTCCGCTCCATACTTCCTTAGTTTATCATAGTGCCTCACAGATACCAAAGGCTGAGGGGGTGGTGGCACTGGTTGCACTGGTGCTTGTCTCATAACTTCCATCATATGTCTAAACCAGGCTGGCAGAACCTCCTCTCCAGCTGGTCTACCCGACACCGAAGCAGGTGCCTCCTCAACACTGTCAACTCTAGCTCCCTCAGCAGGAGCGATACTCTCGGCACTACCCTCAATCGACTGACGTGAGTGAGACTCCATCACAACCTAAGTCTGCAAACACAACATACTACATCTTATTAAAGATCAGAGGTTGCCAATCCCAAACATGTATATTATTTCAAAACCAACTTTTTAAGTAAAATATTCTTTTTATTACATTTTACCTAGGCTGAGAATCTCAAACCTAGGCTCTGATACCAAAAATTGTAACACCCCTTCCCGACCTACGTGTGTAAGCTGAGTAGAGGCGCCACACTAACCTAATGTTGCTACCAATTTTACTTAGTCAAATTTTAGTTCCAATTTTTATAGAAATTTTGCCATAGTTTCACTTAAAATTTGAGTCCCAAGTGTCGACAAAACTGGTTTTTTTTCTGATTTTTGAAAATATTTTTACACAAACCAATGCAACCAAAATCATTCTCAGTACACTTCCAATAAATCCCCCTTATAACCTCAACTACAACCTGCAAAAAGGATTTACACTTCTTGTAACACCCCCATATCCAATGCCCACACACTACAACCACAACAATGTAGCATAAGTGCATCAAACATAGGGATGCTACGGTTTTCTTAATATTCAAAACACTTTAAACTTGATACAATACCCTTATCATTATACATTATAGAAAAGTAGATTATTTACTTATAAAAAAAAAACATATTAGTTATATATATATACATTTAAATATTACCTAGCGGAAGTTATAAAATATGTACATATTTACAAACACTTGATTACATATTTAAATATATCCATACTTTTACATTATAAACATTACTTTACAAAATATAAAGAAGTATACATGATTGGCAATTCTCTTCTGATCTTTAAGTTCCCAAAATCAACTCTTCAAGGTCTACTCTCACTTGGTCTTGATGAACTCTCGGGTTCGACTCTATCAGCTCTATTACCTGCGCGATTAAACACTATCGCGCTAAGCCAAGGGCTTAGTAAGATAATTCATGCTAAAATGCAATGTCACAAATTAATTACATATATCAATCAAAAGCATATTATTTATTCAATATGTTGCTTTGTTCAATGTCACATCAATATTCATATAATAGCACCATTCATTATACTCATTTAAATTTATCATTATAGCCAACAACTATGACTTTATATACGTACCCTTTCCCAACCAGGTCGGTTGCCTTCCAATCCCAAGGGTCCGCAGGAGGCAAATAGGCACGTATAACATTATCAGTAACATACCTTTCCCCATCCAGGTCGGTTGTCCAAGTTCGGTTGCCCATTCCAATGGGTCCGCATGGTTCCGCAGGAGGCAAATAGGTACGTATAATACTGACTATATCGAACCTTCCTCCTACCAGATCGGTAGTCCAAGATCGGTTGCCCAACCCACTGGGTCTGCATGGTTCCGCAGGAGACGGATAGGTCCGTTCATTAAACTTATCAATACCTTTTCAATTCATTTCTTTTTCACAAGCAAGTTAAGCAATCATTATATACAATATTCATTACATTATCTAAACACTCACATTATTATTCAATCCTATCATCAATGCATGCTTCAATCATATTTCATTTGAATCACTATAACATCTTTGGTATAACATTTCAATGTGCATTACTCATGAAACACATTACCATTCACAATGCATAACATAACATTATTCAATCTCAACAATGCAATTAGGGCAATTCAACCTCTTCACAACCTAATCCAAAAGGAATATTAGCAAAATGACCATATGAATAGTACATTCTGGTTTTAGACTCCATTTTATCCTTATTTTGAAATATTGTATAAAATAATCTACTTGACTAAAAATTCTAAAATTTTTACAGCATTTAGTTTTGTATCTTAAAATCATTCCTTTAAAATTTCAGATCAAACTGAACACAAAATCTTGGTCAAATAGTTCACCTAACCAGACTGCCCCAATTGCCCTGCATCCTGGCAGCAGTTCTGAACTTTGTGAATTCCATAAATCAAATTCAATCAACGTGGTTCCAAATTATTTTTCTCAAATACTAGACTCACTAAGCAACAACATATCCAAAATTCAATTGGATATGATTTTTCTACATTTTATTAAAAATCCCGAAATACAGCTGTCTCAGTTAAGGTACCTGCTGGAACAGGTCTAATAGAAATAATCTTTCTAAACTCATAACCATTCCAAAATCGAATCAACATATTTTTCAGTCATTCTAGACTCATAGAGACACAACATATCAAAAATTCACTTCAAAAAAATTTTTATATAATTAATTAAAAATCATACAAATCACAGCCTTTACTAATTGTAAAACAGAAACAATTTCACTAAACACAACTCTTACTCTTCCATCACCAACACCAACCCAACTTCTCATCTATCAAGCAAAATCAATACTTAAAATCACACCATAAGCAACTTAATCATACCATCATCAAATCACAACTCAACTCAAGCATAACTTCAAAAATAACAAGGGTAAACAAGAGCAAACTTACCAAATAATGAAATTCCTTGAAACTCCAACTTGTAACTTTGAAAACTTCCTTCACTTTGAACTTGAAATCATCAAAACCATCACTTGTTCTCTTGCTCTCTTCTCTCTTTGATGAGCCGGCCACACAACAACAAGAAGAAGAAGAAATGATGAAGAAACACAAAGTCAATAGGCATTAAATACCCATCCAAAAGAAAATTACTATAATACCCTCATCCATTTAACTAAGCTTTTGTCATATCTATACCCATTTAAGTAATTCACAACCAACACAAAAATATCCTCTTTCCTTGACTTTCCATTTTGACCACTTTATATGTTATATATATCACCATATAAGCAACATATACAATTATCTCTAAACCCTCTTTTCTTTCCCAACCACCATACAAAAACATTCTCTTCCCATTTCTCAATTCAAACCAACAACAACAACAACAAAACTTCTAGGGCATGCATAGGGATATTACATTTATACATATACATTAAAATCATTACTTTACAAAATATAAAGAAATTATACATGGTTGGCAGCACTGCTCTGATCTTTAAGTCCTAAGGCAAATCCTCAATGTCTAGACTCACTCGGTCTAGTGGAACACTCGGGTTCTTCTCTAACACCTGCGCGATGAACCACAATCGCGCTAAGCCAATAGCTTAGTAAAACAAACTACAATATCAAGATGCTTTGATGCAATGTTCATGTCACACAATCAAGTTGTATACACAATTCAAGTAAACATTACATTTCACGCATACCTTGTTCACCCTAACTTATTAAACCATGAACATCTCTCATAACATTACATCATATCATTTCTCATTACTTTCATCCAATAATAATCACATTTAAACAAACACAAGCATTGGGCCCAAAACACAAACCAATATGTTATTCAAAGTTCAGAGTCACCGTTTTGATTCAATATCACATCATTAAGCCCGTAGGCAAAATATATCATATCTCTATCCATGGATAGCGTAACAGACCCAGTCTCTTGGACCATCAACCCATTAACATGAGGAGATCCTCAACCCGGCTAGACTGTTACTAATTTTTCAAATGGAAGTGGTTTACGGGTCTCCCATTTCACCATCATTCCATATTCACATTTTTCAACTGGAATCGGTTTACGGGCCTCCCATTTCACCTATCCAGTGATTCATAAGTATTTTTCAATTGGAATCGGCTTACGGGCCACCCATTTCGCCTATCCAATGATTCATAGGCATGCCATCAAATACAGGACTCTGAAAGTTGAATCAACATATTAGGCACACAATCATTTAGTTTATCTCATTCTCAATTCATTTCTCATTTTACCATCCACAATTCATTAGGCATTCATATCTCAACTATATCATCATAGCCAATCACATTGCATTATCATAAAAGCAAACATGCCTTAACCATTTTACTTACATCATGAGTAATCAATCATGTTATTTCCACACTTTATTACTCAAATATATACACAACCAATATTCTTAACATATATTACACATGCTTAGCACAACATTCACATAACAATAATAATATGTTTCAACAATGCATTTATGTTCTCAACACTTTAACAAACACATATGTATATTAAGTTTCCACATCTCATAAATGAATGCAATGATGTAGTTTGTACTTACCTTATGCACACTCACACAACTCTAAGCAATCCTTTCTTCCAAAGATTCTTCACTTCACAATTAGGGCAAATCACTTCTTCCAAACCTAACCCAAAACAATGATGCAACACATCAATTTCTATAACATTATCACTTATTAACCTTATCCTAAATCTTAAGACCACTAAACAAAACTCAACATCACTAAGCAAAGCCCACGGCCGTGGCCACCTCAACCCCCACGGCCATGGCTACCAAAAGGCCACGGGCGTGGCATCCAAAATGCTACTGCCCCTTTCCGAAATTAGGTATTCTTCACTTCTAAAACCAACAAACACAACCAACTCAAAGATTAACAAGAATAATCAATCAAACATAACATAACCAACACTTACCAACTCAAAACCCTAACACAATCTCCACACAACCACTTCCAACATCAACACCCACTTAACTTGTAATATCCTCATTTATGCCCTAGAAGTTTTGCATATTGTTGTTGTTGTTATTGTTATATATTGGATTGAATATATGTGTTAAATTGTAAGAGAAAAGAAATTGAGAAGAGAAAGTATATGTATATGTATTTTGGGAAGAAATAGGGTTTAGAGACAAATTTATATGTTGTGTATATGTTAATATATATGACATATAAAGTGGTCAAAAGGCTTGGTCAATGCAAGAGAAGATATTTATTTGAGATTGGTAAATTACTTTGTAATATCCTCATTTATGCCCTAGAAGTTTTGCATATTGTTGTTGTTGTTATTGTTATAAATTGGATTGAATGTATATGATGGGATAAGAAAAGAAATTGGGAGGAGAATGCTTGTGTATATGTGTATTGGGAAAGAATTAGGGTTTAGAGAGAATGGTATATATTGTGTATATGAGGATATATATAACATATAAATGGGTCAAAGGAAGAGTCAAAGGAAGAGAGATATTTTTATGTGATATGTGTAATTACTATCATGGGCATACATGAGACAAAAGTTAAATTAAATGATTAAGGGTAATTAAGTAATTGCTTGAATTGGAACTCTTGGTGGAGATTTAAAAGAAGAGTTGACTTTGGTTTATTCATAATTTCTTCTTCTTCTTCATGTGTGTGGCCGGCTCCTCCATAGAGAAAGGAAAGCAAGTGGTGAAGAGAGGATCTTGATGTGTTGAGCTCAAATTGAAGGAAGATTAAGTGTTTAAGTGTTGATTCAAGAAGTTTTAACTAAGGTAAGATCTTTCCTTTGATTTCTTTCCTACTTTTGAAGTGGTATGGGAAGTTAATTAGGGTTTGATGATTTGATGATGAGATGTGTTTATGATTTATTCTCAAGTGTTGAAATGGAATTAAACATAAGAAGCTAGGTTGGTGTTGGTGATGGAAGAGTAAGAGTGTGTTTAGTGAATTCTTTTTCTGTTTTACAATTAGTAAAGGCTGTAACTTGTATGATTTTTAATTAATTATAGAAAAATGTTCTTGAAGTGAATTTTTGATATGTTGTGCCTCTATGAGTCTAGAATGACTGAAAAATATGTTGATTCGATTTTGGAATGGTTATGAGTTTAGAAAGATTATTTTTAGTAGAACTGTTCCAGCAGGTACCTTAACTGAGACAGCTATATTTCGGGATTTTTAATAAAATGTAGAAAAATCATATCCAATTGAATTTTGGATATGTTGTTGCTTAGTGAGTCTAGTATTTGAGAAAAATAATTTAGAACCACGTTGATTGAATTTGATTTATGGAATTCACAAAGTTCAGAACTGCTGCCAGGATGCAGGGCAATTGGGGCAGTCTGGTTAGGTGAACTATTTGACCAAGATTTTGTGTTCAGTTTGATCTGAAATTTTAAAGGAATGATTTTAAGATACAAAACTAAATTCTTTAAAAATTGTAGAATTTTTAATCAAGTAGATTATTTTATACAAGTTTTCAAAATAAGGATAAAATGGAGTCTAAAACCAGAATGTATTATTCATATGAATCATATCAATTGTTCTTTGCCCTAATTGCATTGTTGAGATTGAACAATGTTATGTTATGCATTGTGAATGGTTATGTGTTTCATGAATAATATACATTGAAATTGAAATAATAATTCAAATAAGACATGATATGAGACAATGCCATTGTGATTGGCTATGATGATGATATTGAAAGAAAGAAGGCATGTTTGCCTAAATGTGATGAGAATTTGAGAATGGAAATGGTAACTATATAATAAATGAATTGTTTGTTTAATATGTTATTCAGTTTCAGAGTTCTGGATTTGGGTGGCATGCCTAAGAAATGATGAAAGGTAACAGTCTTGCCGGGTTGAGGATCTCCTCATATGTGTTGAGTTGATGGTCCAAGAGACTGGGTCTGTTACACTATGAGAATTGTGAATATAAGATATATGATTTGTAACAGTCTTGCCGGGTTGAGGATCTCCTCATATGTGTTGAGTGATGGTCCAAGAGACTGGGTCTGTTACACTATCCATGGATAGAGATACATGTATATACATTGCCTACGGGCGTGATTATTGTGACTATGAACCAAATCAGTAACTCTGAACTCTGAATATCGTATTAAATACTTGTTGGGCCCATAGGTGTCAAGGTTATATGAATGTCCTAAATAATGTTATGAGTTAATGAAATGAGATGTTGGTTATTGAGTATGATTGAGTAATGTTGAATGTGGAAAGATGTTGAAATGGGGTATACTCATATGACTATGATTTGTGAAATGCATAATTATGTGATTAACTTTATATTTATGATGTTGATCTTATCAATAACATATGTGGCATTGCATTACATTAAAGCATACCATTAGCATGTTTTATCTTACTAAGCCCTTGGCTTAGCGCGATAGTGTTTAATCGCGCAGGTAATAGAGTTGATAGAGTTGAACCCGAGAGTTCATCAAGACCAAGTGAGAGTAGACCTTGAAGAATCCATTTTTGGAGCTTAAAGATCAGAGTAGACTTGCCAATCATGTATATTTCTTTATATTTTGTAAAGAAATGTTTAGTATGTAAATATGTAAATATTTTATAACTTCCGCTGTGTAATATTTAAATATAGGGATTGTCACAAAACCTTTATGTTATGTTGCACTAGAAGTGTAAATTCTTTTTGCAGGTTGTAGTTGAGGTTACAAGGGGGATTTATTGGGAGTGTACTGAGAATGATTTTGTTTGCATTGGTTTGTGTAAAATGTTTTTAAAAATAAGAAAAAAACCGGTTTTGTCGACACTTGGAACTCAATTTTTAGGCGAAACTATGGCAAAATTTTTGAAAAAAAAATCGAAACTAAAATTTGACTAAGTAAAATTGGTAGCAACATTAGGTTAGTGTGGCGCCTCTACTCAGCTTACACATGTAGGTCGGGAAGGGGTGTTACAATTGTTTTGGTATCAGAGCCTAGGTTTGAGATTCTCAACCTAGGTAAAATGTGATAAAAAGACTATTTTGATTTTAAAAAAAATGGTTTTTGAATAACATATATGTTTGGGATTGGCAACCTCTGATCTTTAATAAGATGTAGTATGTTGTGTTTGCAGACTTAGGTTGTGATGGATTCTCACTCACGACAGTCGGTTGAGGGTAGTGCCGAGAGTATTGCCCCTGATGATGGAGCTAGGGTTGTTAGTGTTGAGGAGGCACCTGCTTCGGTGTCAGGGAGATCAGCTGGGGAGGAGGTTCCGCCAGCTTGGGTTAGGCATGTGATAGAGGCTTTGAGGCCAGCATCAGTGCAACCACAGCCACCACCACCACCCCCACAGCCTTTGGTAGCAGTGAGGCAATATGATAAACTAAGGAAGTTTGGAGCAGAGGATTTTATAGGTACTACTGATCCAGTTGTGGCTGAGCAATGGTTAGACAAAGTTCAGAGAATATTTGTTCAGTTGCAAGCCACCCCTGAGGAAAAGTTTGACTATGCAAGATCTTTGCTGCAGAAGGATGCCTACGATTGGTGGAGGACAGTGCCCCATTCTATGGATGATCCACCAACTTTGTCATATGCTGATTTTCTGAGGGAATTTGAGTTGAAGTATACTCCTAGGGAGTATAAAGACATGAAGAAGATGGAGTTCTTGAGCTTGAAGCAAGACAGCAAGACTGTTACTGAGTATGAAGTTGAGTTTATTCGACTGAGTTAGTATGCTGGGGGTATCATTGCTGATGAGATAGATAGATGCAGGAGATTTGAAGAGGGGTTAAGGCCTTCTCTTATATGTCATGTGGCTGGTTCAAGATATAATGATTTTTCTCAGCTTGTGGCAGCAGCTCGCAGTGTGGAGAGAGCTCAAGTTATTGCAGCTGCTTCAGAGGAAGAGACTAGAGTTAGGAGGCCCCAGTTTGAGGCAGGGTCTTCTTCTGCAAAGAGAGGAAAAGGGAGTTTTGTTCCTCGGGGTGGTAGGAGCCAGAGACCAGTGGGTAGGTCAGTGCAGTTACAGAGACAGAGATTTAGACCTGCAGCTTCAGTAACGAGTGCTCCTACTCCTGGAGTTCAGAGATCCACCTTACCTGTGTGTAACCAGTGTGGTGGAAGACATGGGGGCGTTTGTTGGAGGTATAGTAGATCAGGGGTATGCTTCAGGTGTGGATCACCTGATCACTTTGTGAGAGACTGTCCTGAGAGACAGGAACAGATGTCAGTTGATACAGCAGCTTCTCGACCTATTGCGAGGGGAGGCCGAGGAGGCAGAGGTGCCAGCTGAGGAGGTAGACCAGGGTTCAGTTCTAGAGGAGGTGCTACATCCAGGGAGGGTAGACCAGAGGAGGTTGGATCTTCCCAGAGGATGTATGTTATGCAGAGGCAGCCAGATGCATCGGCAGTCATAGCTGGTACTTTTTCTTTATTTGATATTTCAGTACTTGCTTTGATTGATCCGGGTTCCACACATTCATATATTAGTGCATCTGTTTTGCCTGTGTTTGATGTGCATGCTGAGTCCCTAGGATTTGATGTGTTGGTGACAAATCCGTTAGGGCATAGTGTGATTGTTAGCAAGGTGCACCGGGATAGTGCGGTTGAGGTACAAGGTGAGGAGTTTCTTGGAGACTTGATTGAAATGCCTTTTAAAGAGTATGATTTGATTTTGGGTATGGATTGGTTGTCTAGGCATGGAGCTGTAGTTGATTGTCAGAAGAAATGTGTCACTTTGAGAACTAGTGATGATAGGAGTGTGATGGTGTTCAGTGAGCAGAGACAGCTTGCATCCTTGTTCGTATCAGCTGTATCAGCTAGACGGATGATTAGAAAAGGGTGTGATGCTTACCTTGCTCATGTTGTGGATACTAGAGTAAGGAGTTCTCAAATTGATGATATAGCCACAGTTTCAGATTTTTCAGATGTGTTTCCAGAGGAGTTGCCAGGGTTGCCTCCTGAGAGAGAGGTTGAGTTTGGTATCGATTTGTTGCCTGGTACCACTCCCATCTCTATTACTCCTTATAGAATGGCGCCAGCTGAATTGAGAGAGTTAAAGGTGCAGTTGCAGGAATTGTTGGATAAAGGATTTATTCGCCCCAGTGTTTCTCCTTGGGGAGCTCCTGTATTATTTGTGAAGAAGAAGGATGGTACTATGAGGTTATGCATTGACTATAGGCAATTGAATAAAGTGACTATTAAGAATAAATATCCTTTGCCTAGAATTGATGACCTTTTTGATCAATTGAAGGGTGCAGCTGTATTTTCTAAAATTGATTTGAGATCTGGGTACCATCAGCTGAGAGTCAGAGCTGAGGATGTTCCGAAGACCGCCTTTCGGACCAGGTATGGGCATTATGAATTTCTAGTTATGCCTTTTGGTCTAACGAATGCACCTGCAGCTTTTATGGATTTGATGAATAGGGTGTTTAGGCCCTATTTGGATCAGTTTGTAATGGTCTTCATTGATGACATTCTGGTGTATTCGCGGAATGAAGAGGAACATGATATGCATCTGCGGATTGTGTTGCAGATTTAGAGAGAGAAGCAGTTGTTTGCTAATTGTCGAAGTGTGAGTTCTGGTTGGATCAAGTAGCTTTTTTCGGACATATTGTTTCAGCAGAAGGCATTAGAGTTGATCCAAGTAAAGTTGAAGCTATTCTGAATTGGAGTCCACCTAAGTCTGTGACAGAGATTAGAAGTTTTCTAGGTTTGGCAGGCTATTACCGGCGGTTTGTGAAAGGGTTTTCTTTAATAGCTACTCCACTCACCAGATTGCTTCGTAAGGGAGTGAGGTTTTTGTGGACGGATCAGTGTCAGGCTAGCTTTGAGCAGTTGAGAGATATGTTGACTCAAGCGCCTGTTCTTACTTTACCTGTGGAAGGCAAACCATATGTGATCTACAGTGATGCTTCACATAGAGGTTTGGGGTGTGTATTGATGCAGGAAGGTAAAGTTATAGCCTATGCATCTAGGCAGTTGAAACCGCATGAGCTTAACTATCTGACCCATGATTTGGAATTGGCTGCCATTGTGTTTGCATTAAAGATTTGGCGCCACTATCTGTTTGGGGAGAAATGTTTCATCTACACTGATCACAAGAGTTTGAAGTATTTGGGTGTCCAGAAAGAACTCAATCTTCGTCAGAGGAGATGGTTAGAATTGATTAAAGACTACGACTGCTTGATTGACTATCATCCAGGTAAAGCAAATGTTGTTGCTGATGCCTTGAGTCGGAAGTCTTTAGCTGGTTTAACAGTTTACTCGCTCTCGTTGCTTGTTGAGTTGAGAGCATTGCATGCCAGTTTTGTACCTTGTGATGATGGTGCATTGTTGGCACAGTTGCAATTGAAGCCAGTTTTGTTAGATCAGATTAAAGAGGCTCAGATGACTGATATGAAGATTCAGAAGATTATTTCAGATTGTCAGAGTGGAAAGAGTAGAGATTTTGTTGTGAAGAGTGATGGGAGCCTATGGTTTAAAAACAGATTATGTGTACCCGATGATGCTGATTTGAAGAAGATTATTTTGGAAGAAGCTCATCAGTCGATGTTTGCTATGCATCCAGGCAATACCAAGATGTATCATGATTTGAGACAGCATTATTGGTGGATTGGGTTAAAGAGAGACATTGCTGAGTTTGTATCAAAATGTCTAACTTGTCAGAAGGTTAAAGCAGAGCATCAAGTTCCCACCGGGTTGCTTCAACCGTTGTCAGTGTCAGAATGGAAGTGGGAAAGAGTGACAATGGACTTTGTGTCTGGGTTGCCATTGACACAAAGGAAACATGATGCCATATGGGTGATTGTGGATAGATTGACTAAGACAGCTCATTTCCTTCCGGTGCGGATGGATTACTCTTTGGAGAAGTTGGCTGAGCTGTATATCCATGAGATTGTGAAGTTGCATGGTGTTCCAACTTCTTTAGTATCTGATCGAGATCCCAGGTTTACTTCAAGATTTTGGAAGAGTTTGCATAGTGCTTTGGGTTCTCGACTGCATTTCAGCACTGCTTTTCATCCACAGACGGATGGACAGTCAGAGAGGGTGATACAGATTATTGAGGACATGTTGAGAAGCTGTGTCATTGATTTCACTGGAAGTTGGGATAGATTTTTACCTCTGGTGGAGTTTGCATACAACAACAGTCACCAATCCAGCATTGGTATGGCACCGTTTGAAGCATTGTATGGCAGACGGTGTAGGACACCTCTTTGTTGGAATGAGCTTGGAGATAATAAGTTGATTGGTCCTGATTTGATTCAAGAAACTGAAGAAAAAGTAAAGTTGATTCGAGACAGGTTAAAAGCAGCTTCAGACCGACAGAAATCTTATGCAGATCTGAAAAGGAGAGATATAGAGTTTGATGTTGGAGATAAGGTATTTCTGAAAGTGTCTCCTTGGAAGAAGATTTTGAGGTTCGATCGGAAAGGAAAATTGAGTCCTCGTTTCATTGGGCCGTATGAAGTGTTAGAAAGAGTTGGGCCAGTGGCGTATCGACTTGCTCTGCCACTTGAGTTGGATCGTATTCATAATTTATTTCATGTTTCTATGTTGAGGAGGTATAGGTCGGATCCATCTCATGTGTTGCCGATTGAGTCAATTGAAGTAAATCCTGATTTGACATTTGAAGAGGAACCAGTTGCTATTTTGGCACGTGATGTGAAAGAGTTGAGAAACAAGAAAGTGCCGCTTGTGAAGATTTTGTGGAAGAATCATGGAAAAGAAGAAGCAACTTGGGAAAGTGAACAATCCATGCAAGAGCAATATCCGCAATTGTTTCAGCTTTAATATCAGGTAATTTCGAGGATGAAATTTTCTTTTTAGAGGGGGAGAATTGTAATATCCTCATTTATGCCCTAGAAGTTTTGCATATTGTTGTTGTTGTTATTGTTATAAATTGGATTGAATGTATATGATGGGATAAGAAAAGAAATTGGGAGGAGAATGCTTGTGTATATGTGTATTGGGAAAGAATTAGGGTTTAGAGAGAATGGTATATATTGTGTATATGAGGATATATATAACATATAAATGGGTCAAAGGAAGAGTCAAAGGAAGAGAGATATTTTTATGTGATATGTGTAATTACTATCATGGGCATACATGAGACAAAAGTTAAATTAAATGATTAAGGGTAATTAAGTAATTGCTTGAATTGGAACTCTTGGTGGAGATTTAAAAGAAGAGTTGACTTTGGTTTATTCATAATTTCTTCTTCTTCTTCATGTGTGTGGCCGGCTCCTCCATAGAGAAAGGAAAGCAAGTGGTGAAGAGAGGATCTTGATGTGTTGAGCTCAAATTGAAGGAAGATTAAGTGTTTAAGTGTTGATTCAAGAAGTTTTAACTAAGGTAAGATCTTTCCTTTGATTTCTTTCCTACTTTTGAAGTGGTATGGGAAGTTAATTAGGGTTTGATGATTTGATGATGAGATGTGTTTATGATTTATTCTCAAGTGTTGAAATGGAATTAAACATAAGAAGCTAGGTTGGTGTTGGTGATGGAAGAGTAAGAGTGTGTTTAGTGAATTCTTTTTCTGTTTTACAATTAGTAAAGGCTGTAACTTTTATGATTTTTAATTAATTATAGAAAAATGTTCTTGAAGTGAATTTTTGATATGTTGTGCCTCTATGAGTCTAGAATGACTGAAAAATATGTTGATTCGATTTTGGAATGGTTATGAGTTTAGAAAGATTATTTTTAGTAGAACTGTTCCAGCAGGTACCTTAACTGAGACAGCTATATTTCGGGATTTTTAATAAAATGTAGAAAAATCATATCCAATTGAATTTTGGATATGTTGTTGCTTAGTGAGTCTAGTATTTGAGAAAAATAATTTAGAACCACGTTGATTGAATTTGGTTTATGGAATTCACAAAGTTCAGAACTGCTGCCAGGATGCAGGGCAATTGGGGCAGTCTGGTTAGGTGAACTATTTGACCAAGATTTTGTGTTCAGTTTGATCTGAAATTTTAAAGGAATGATTTTAAGATACAAAACTAAATTCTTTAAAAATTGTAGAATTTTTAATCAAGTAGATTATTTTATACAAGTTTTCAAAATAAGGATAAAATGGAGTCTAAAACCAGAATGTATTATTCATATGAATCATATCAATTGTTCTTTGCCCTAATTGCATTGTTGAGATTGAACAATGTTATGTTATGCATTGTGAATGGTTATGTGTTTCATGAATAATATACATTGAAATTGAAATAATAATTCAAATAAGACATGATATGAGACAATGCCATTGTGATTGGCTATGATGATGATATTGAAAGAAAGAAGGCATGTTTGCCTAAATGTGATGAGAATTTGAGAATGGAAATGGTAACTATATAATAAATGAATTGTTTGTTTAATATGTTATTCAGTTTCAGAGTTCTGGATTTGGGTGGCATGCCTAAGAAATGATGAAAGGTAACAGTCTTGCCGGGTTGAGGATCTCCTCATATGTGTTGAGTTGATGGTCCAAGAGACTGGGTCTGTTACACTATGAGAATTGTGAATATAAGATATATGATTTGTAACAGTCTTGCCGGGTTGAGGATCTCCTCATATGTGTTGAGTGATGGTCCAAGAGACTGGGTCTGTTACACTATCCATGGATAGAGATACATGTATATACATTGCCTACGGGCGTGATTATTGTGACTATGAACCAAATCAGTAACTCTGAACTCTGAATATCGTATTAAATACTTGTTGGGCCCATAGGTGTCAAGGTTATATGAATGTCCTAAATAATGTTATGAGTTAATGAAATGAGATGTTGGTTATTGAGTATGATTGAGTAATGTTGAATGTGGAAAGATGTTGAAATGGGGTATACTCATATGACTATGATTTGTGAAATGCATAATTATGTGATTAACTTTATATTTATGATGTTGATCTTATCAATAACATATGTGGCATTGCATTACATTAAAGCATACCATTAGCATGTTTTATCTTACTAAGCCCTTGGCTTAGCGCGATAGTGTTTAATCGCGCAGGTAATAGAGTTGATAGAGTTGAACCCGAGAGTTCATCAAGACCAAGTGAGAGTAGACCTTGAAGAATCCATTTTTGGAGCTTAAAGATCAGAGTAGACTTGCCAATCATGTATATTTCTTTATATTTTGTAAAGAAATGTTTAGTATGTAAATATGTAAATATTTTATAACTTCCGCTGTGTAATATTTAAATATAGGGATTGTCACAAAACCTTTATGTTATGTTGCACTAGAAGTGTAAATTCTTTTTGCAGGTTGTAGTTGAGGTTACAAGGGAGATTTATTGGGAGTGTACTGAGAATGATTTTGTTTGCATTGGTTTGTGTAAAATGTTTTTAAAAATAAGAAAAAAACCGGTTTTGTCGACACTTGGAACTCAATTTTTAGGCGAAACTATGGCAAAATTTTTGAAAAAAAAATCGAAACTAAAATTTGACTAAGTAAAATTGGTAGCAACATTAGGTTAGTGTGGCGCCTCTACTCAGCTTACACATGTAGGTCGGGAAGGGGTGTTACATACTTAATTGGGCACATATAAGACAAAAAGATAATTATGTGAATAAGGGCACTTTGGTAATTGCTTGGATAAAATCACATGGTGGATATTTAAAGAAGGTTTGACTTGTGTTTTCTTTATCATTTCTTCTTCTTCTTCTTGTTGATGGCCGGCCCTCCATAGCCAAAGAGAAAGAAAGAGACAAGTGATGGTTTTGATGATTTCAAGCTTAAATTGAAGAAAGATTAAGTGTTCAAGTGTTGATTTAAGAAGTTTTTAACTAAGGTAAGATCTTTTCTCTAATTTCTTCAATTCTTTTGAAGTGGTATGATTAAGTTGCTTATGGTATGATTGTAAGTATTGATTTTGCTTGATAGATGAGAAGTTGGGTTGGTGTTGGTGATGGAAGAGTAAGATTGGTGTTTAGTGAAATTGTTTCTGTTTTAGGATTAGTAAAGGCTGTGACTTGTATGATTTTTAATTAATTTTAGAAACATTTTCTTGAAGTGAATTTTTGATATGTTGTGCCTCTATGAGTCTAGAATGACTGAAAAATATGTTGATTCGATTTTGGAATGGTTATGAGTTTAGAAAGATTATTTTTATTAGACCTGTTCCAGCAGGTACCTTAACTGAGACAGCTCTATTTCGGAATTTTTAATAAAATGTAGAAAAATCATATTCAATTGAATTTTGGATATGTTGTTTCTTATTGAGTCTAGTATTTGAGAAAAATAATTTGGAACCACTTTGATTGAATTTGATTTATGGAATTCACAAAGTTCAGAACTGCTGCCAGGATGCAGGGCAATTGGGGCAGTCTGGTTAGGTGAACTATTTGACCAAGATTTTGTGTTCAGTTTGATCTGAAATTTTAAAGGGATGATTTTAAGATAAAAAAATAAATTCTGTAAAAAGTTTAGAATTTTTAGTCAAGTAGATTATTTTATACAATTTTTCAAAATAAGGATAAAATGGAGTTTAAAACCAGAATGTACTATTTATGGTTAGGGTTTTAATTCTTTGTTCTTCTTGCATTGCTTTGGTTCTCCAAAGGTAGGTTGGTCCTTAAACCTAACCCTAAATACTTTAAACACACTTGAATCAATGAATGTTATAATCAATTGTTCTTTGCCCTAATTGCATTGTTGAGATTGAATAATGTTATGTTGTGCATTGTGAATGGTAATGTGTTTCATGAGTAATGTGGAATGAAATGTTGATATTTATGAATGATGCTATGTGAGATATAATGTGATCATGGATGAGATATATATATATATATATACTTGAATAATGAGATGTTATATTGTGAAATGAAATGTGAAGCCATTGTTATTGGCTAAGATGATGTAATTGAAAGAAAGAAGGCATGTTTGCCTAAATGTGATGAGAATTGAGAATGGAAATGAATTGTTTGTTTAATATGTTATTCAGTTTCAGAGTTCTGGATTTGGGTGGCATGCCTAAGAAATGATGAAAGGTAACAGTCTTGCCGGGTTGAGGACCTCCTCATAGGTGTTGAGTTGATGGTCCAAGAGACTGGGTCTGTTACACTATGAGATATATGATTTGTAACAGTCTTGCCGGGTTGAGGATCTCCTCATATGTGTTGAGTTGATGATCCAAGAGACTGGGTCTGTTACACTATCCATGGATAGAGATACATGTATATACATTGCCTACGGGCGTGATTATTGTGACTATGAACCCAAGGCAGTAACTCTGAACTCTGAATATCGTATTAAATACTTGTTGGGCCCATAGGTGTCAAGGTTATATGAATGTCATAAATAATGTTATGAGTTTAATGAAATGAGATGTTGGTTATGGAGTATGATTGATTAATGTTGAATGTGAAAAGATGTTGAAATGTGGTATGCTCATATGACTATGATTTGTGAAATGCATAATTGTGTGGTTAACTTTATATTTATGATGTTGATCTTATCAATAACATATGTGGCATTGCATTTCATTAAAGCATACCGTTAGCATGTTTTATCTTACTAAGCCGTTGGCTTAGCGCGATAGTGTTTAATCGCGCAGGTAGTAGAGTGGATAGAGTTGAACCCGAGAGTTCATCAAGACCTAGTGAGAGTAGACCTTGAAGAATCCATTTTGGGAGCTTAAAGATCCGAGCAGACTTGCCAATCATGTATAAATTTTATGTGTTGTAAAACTTGAGTTTTGATGTATATGAATTTGTAAATATGTAAATATTTTATAACTTCCGCTGTGTAATATTTAAATATGGGGGTTGTCACAAAACCTTTATTTTATGTTATACTAGAAGTGTAAATCCTTTTTGCAGGTTGTAGTTGAGGTTACAAGGGGGATTTATTGGGAGTGTACTGAGAATGATTTTGTTTGCATTGGTTTGTGTAAAATGTTTTTAAAAATAAGAAAAAAACCGGTTTTGTCGACACTTGGGACTCAATTTTTAGGCGAAACTATGGCAAAAATTTTGTAAAAATCGGAACTAAAATTTGACTAAGTAAAATTGGTAGCAACATTTGGTTAGTGTGGCGCCTCTACTCAGCTTACATATGTAGGTTGGGAAGGGGTGTTACAATTGTTTTGGTATCAGAGCCTAGGTTTGAGATTCTCAACCTAGGTAAAATGTAAGAAAAAGACTATTTTTACTTAAAAAGTGAGTTTTTGAACAAAAATACATGTTTGGGATTGGCAGTCTCTGATCTTTAATAAGAGGTATTCTGTTGTGTTTGCAGACTTAGGTTGTGATGGATTCTCACTCTCGTCAGTCGATTGAGGGTAGTGCCGAGAGTATTGCTCCTGCTGAGGGAGCTAGAGTTGATAGTGTTGAGGAGGCACCTGCTTCGGTGTCGGGTAGACCAGCTGGGGAGGAGGTTCCGCCAGCCTGGTTTAGGCCTATGATGGAAGCTATGAGACAAGCACCTGTGCAACCACAGCCACCGCCACCACCCCCTCAGCCTTCAGTACCAGTAAGGCACTATGATAAGCTAAGGAAATATGGAGCAGAGGATTTCTTTGGTACAGTTGATCCGGCTGTAGCAGAACAGTGGCTTGATAGAGTTCAGAGGGTATTTGTGCAGTTGCAAGCCACTTCAGAGGAGAAGTTTGACTATGCAAGATCTTTGCTACAGAAGGATGCCTACGACTGGTGGAAGACAGTGCCCCATTCTATGGATGATCCACCAACCTTGTCTTATGCGGATTTTCTGAGAGAATTTGAGTTGAAGTATACTCCTAGGGAGTATAAAGATGGGAAGAAAAGAGAGTTTTTAGATTTGAAGCAAGATCATCGGACCGTAACTGAATATGAAGTTGAGTTTATTCGACTGAGTCAGTATGCTGGGGGTATCATTGCTGATGAGATTGATTGATGTCGGCGATTTGAGGAGGGATTGAGACCCTCGATCATGTGCTTAGTGGCTGGATCCAGATATCAGGATTTCTCACAACTTGTGGCAGCAGCTCGAAGTGTAGAGCGAGCTCAAGTTATTACAGCTGCTTCAGAGGAAGAATTTAGGGTTAGGAGGCCCCAGTTTGAGGCAGGGTCTTCTTCTGCAAAGAGGGGTAGAGGAAGTTTTGTTCCTCGGAGTAGTAGGAGCCAGAGACCAGCGGGTAGGTCAGTGCAGTTCCAGAGGCAGAGATTTAGACCTGCAGCTTCAGTAGCGAGTGCTCCTACTCCTGGAGTTCAGAGATCCACCCTACCTTTGTGTAACCAGTGTGGTGGAAGACATGGGGGCGTTTGTTGGAGGCATAGTAGATCAGGGGTATGCTTCAGGTGTGGATCACCTGACCACTTTGTGAGAGACTGTCCTGAGAGGCAGGAGCAGATGTCAGTTGATTCTGCTGCTTCTCGAGCTAGTGTGAGGGGAGGCAGAGGAGGCAGAGGTGCCAGCCGAGGAGGTAGACCAGGATTCAGTTCTAGAGGAGGTGCTACATCCAGGGAGGGTAGACCAGAGGAGGTTGGATCTTCCCAGAGGATGTATGTTATGCAGAGGCAGCCAGATACATCGGCAGTCATAGCTGGTACTTTTTCTTTATTTAATACTCCAGTACTTGCTTTGATTGATCCGGGTTCCATGCATTCATATGTTAGTGTATCTGTTTTGCCTGTCTCTAATTTGCATGCTGAGTCCCTAGGATTTGATGTGTTGGTGACAAATCTGTTAGGGCATAGTGTGGTTGTGAGTAAGGTGCATAGAGATAGTGCAGTAGTGGTGCAGGGTGAGGAGTTCTTAGGGGATTTGATTGAGATGCCATTTAAGGAATATGATGTGATCTTAGGTATGGATTGGCTATCTCGACATGGAGCTGTGGTAGATTGTAAGAAGAAAATTGTTTCTTTGAAAACTGTTGATGGTAGAGAGGTGATAGTATCTAATGAGCAGGAACAGCTAGCCTCCTTATTTGTTTCAGCTGTATTGAATTGGAATCCACCTAAATCAGTGACAGAGATTAGAAGTTTTCTGGGTTTGGCAGGCTATTACCGGCGGTTTGTGAAAGGGTTTTCTTTGATAGCTACTCCACTCACCAGATTGCTTCGTAAGGGAGTGAGATTTGTGTGGACGGATCAGTGTCAGGCTAGCTTTGAGCAGTTGAGAGAAATGTTGACTCAAGCGCCTGTTCTAACTTTACCTGTTGAAGGCAAACCATATGTGATCTACAGTGATGCTTCACATAGAGGTTTGGGGTGTGTATTGATGCAAGAAGGTAAAGTTATAGCTTATGCATCTCGACAGTTGAAACCGCATGAGCTTAACTATCCAACCCATGATTTGGAATTGGCTGCCATTGTTTTTGCATTGAAGATTTGGCGCCATTATCTGTTTGGGGAGAAATGTTTCATCTACACTGATCACAAGAGTTTGAAGTATTTGGGTGTCCAGAAAGAACTCAATCTTCGTCAGAGGAGATGGTTAGAATTGATTAAAGACTACGACTGTTTTATTGACTATCATCCAGGTAAAGCAAATGTTGTTGCTGATGCCTTAAGTCGGAAGTCTTTAGCTGGTTTAACAGTTTACTCGCTCTCGTTGCTTGTTGAGTTGAGAGCATTGCATGCCAGTTTTGTACCTTGTGTTGATGGTGCATTATTGGCACAGTTGCAATTAAAGCCGATTTTGTTAGATCAGATCAAAGAAGCTCAGTTGGCTGATAGGAAGATACAGAAGATTGTTTCAGATTGTCAGAGTGAAAAGGGTAGAGATTTTATTGTGAAGAGCGATGGGAGTCTCTGGTTTAAGAACTGATTGTGTGTACCCGATAATGCTGATTTGAAAAGAGTCATTTTAGAAGAAGCTCATCAGTCAATGTTTGCTATGCATCCGGGTAATACGAAGATGTATCATGATTTGAGACAGCATTATTGGTGGATTGGTTTGAAGAGAGACATTGCAGATTTTGTGTCGAAATGTCTCACTTGTCAGAAGGTTAAAGCAGAGCATCAAGTTCCAACCGGGTTGCTTCAACCGTTGTCAGTGCCAGAATGGAAGTGGGAAAGAGTGACAATGGATTTTGTGTCTGGTTTGCCATTGACACAAAAGAAGCATGATTCTATATGGGTGATTGTGGATAGATTGACGAAGACAGCTCATTTCCTTCCGGTGCGGATGGATTACTCTTTGGAGAGATTGGCTGAGCTGTATATCCATGAGATTGTGAAACTGCATGGTGTTCCAACTTCTTTAGTGTCTGATCGAGATCCCAGGTTTACTTCCAGATTTTGGAAGAGTTTGCATAGTGCTTTGGGTTCTCGACTGCACTTCAGCACTGCTTTTCATCCACAGACGGATGGACAGTCAGAGAGGGTGATACAGATTATTGAGGACATGTTGAGAAGCTGTGTCATTGATTTCACTGGAAGTTGGGATAGATTTTTACCTCTGGTGGAGTTTGCATACAACAACAGTCACCAATCCAGCATTGGTATGGCACCGTTTGAAGCATTGTATGGCAGACGGTGTAGGACACCTCTTTGTTGGAATGAGCTTGGAGATAATAAGTTGGTTGGTCCTGATTTGATACAAGAAACTGAAGAAAAAGTAAAGTTGATTCGAGGCAGGTTAAAAGCAGCTTCAGACCGACAGAAGTCTTATGCAGATCTGAAGAGGAGAGATATAGAGTTTGATGTTGGAGATAAGGTGTTTTTGAAAGTATCTCCTTGGAAGAAGATTTTGAGGTTCGGTCGGAAAGGAAAATTGAGTCCTCGTTTCATTGGGCCGTATGAAGTGTTAGAAAGAGTTGGGCCAGTTGCATATCGACTTGCTTTGCCACCTGAGTTGGATCGTATTCATAATGTATTCCATGTTTCTATGTTGAGGAGGTACAGGTCAGATCCATCTCATGTGTTGCCATTTGAGTCTATCGAAGTGAGCCCAGATTTGACATTTGAAGAAGAACCAGTTGCTATCTTGGCACGTGATGTGAAAGAATTGAGGAACAAGAAAGTGCCATTGGTGAAGATTCTTTGGAAGAATCATGCAAAAGAAGAAGCAACTTGGGAAAGTGAGCAAACTATGCGAGAGCAATATCCTCAATTATTTCAGAGTTGATATCAGGTAATTTCGAGGACGAAATTTCTTTTTAGAGGGGGAGAATTGTAATATCCTCATTTATGCCCTAGAAGTTTTGCATATTGTTGTTGTTGTTATTGTTATATATTGGATTGAATATATGTGTTAAATTGTAAGAGAAAAGAAATTGAGAAGAGAAAGTATATGTATATGTATTTTGGGAAGAAATAGGGTTTAGAGACAAATTTATATGTTGTGTATATGTTAATATATATGACATATAAAGTGGTCAAAAGGCTTGGTCAATGCAAGAGAAGATATTTATTTGAGATTGGTAAATTACTTAATTGGGCACATATAAGACAAAAAGATAATTATGTGAATAAGGGCACTTTGGTAATTGCTTGGATAAAATCACATGGTGGATATTTAAAGAAGGTTTGACTTGTGTTTTCTTTATCATTTCTTCTTCTTCTTCTTGTTGATGGCCGGCCCTCCATAGCCAAAGAGAAAGAAAGAGACAAGTGATGGTTTTGATGATTTCAAGCTTAAATTGAAGAAAGATTAAGTGTTCAAGTGTTGATTTAAGAAGTTTTTAACTAAGGTAAGATCTTTTCTCTAATTTCTTCAATTCTTTTGAAGTGGTATGATTAAGTTGCTTATGGTATGATTGTAAGTATTGATTTTGCTTGATAGATGAGAAGTTGGGTTGGTGTTGGTGATGGAAGAGTAAGATTGGTGTTTAGTGAAATTGTTTCTGTTTTAGGATTAGTAAAGGCTGTGACTTGTATGATTTTTAATTAATTTTAGAAAAATGTTCTTGAAGTGAATTTTTGACATGTTGTGCCTCTATGAGTCTAGAATGACTGAAAAATATGTTGATTCGATTTTGGAATGGTTATGAGTTTAGAAAGATTATTTTTATTAGACCTGTTCCAGCAGGTACCTTAACTGAGACAGCTCTATTTCGGAATTTTTAATAAAATGTAGAAAAATCATATTCAATTGAATTTTGGATATGTTGTTTCTTAGTGAGTCTAGTATTTGAGAAAAATAATTTGGAACCACTTTGATTGAATTTGATTTATGGAATTCACAAAGTTCAGAACTGCTGCCAGGATGCAGGGAAATTGGGGCAGTCTGGTTAGGTGAACTATTTGACCAAGATTTTGTGTTCAGTTTGATCTGAAATTTTAAAGGGATGATTTTAAGATACAAAACTAAATTCTGTAAAAATTTTAGAATTTTTAGTCAAGTAGATTATTTTATACAAATTTTCAAAATAAGGATAAAATGGAGTTTAAAACCAGAATGTACTATTTATGGTTAGGGTTTTAATTCTTTGTTCTTCTTGCATTGCTTTGGTTCTCCAAAGGTAGGTTGGTCCTTAAACCTAACCCTAAATACTTTAAACACACTTGAATCAATGAATGTTATAATCAATTGTTCTTTGCCCTAATTGCATTGTTGAGATTGAATAATGTTATGTTGTGCATTGTGAATGGTAATGTGTTTCATGAGTAATGTGGAATGAAATGTTGATATTTATGAATGATGCTATGTGAGATATAATGTGATCATGGATGAGATATATATATATATATATATATACTTGAATAATGAGATGTTATATTGTGAAATGAAATGTGAAGCCATTGTTATTGGCTAAGATGATGTAATTGAAAGAAAGAAGGCATGTTTGCCTAAATGTGATGAGAATTGAGAATGGAAATGAATTGTTTGTTTAATATGTTATTCAGTTTCAGAGTTCTGGATTTGGGTGGCATGCCTAAGAAATGATGAAAGGTAACAGTCTTGCCGGGTTGAGGACCTCCTCATAGGTGTTGAGTTGATGGTCCAAGAGACTGGGTCTGTTACACTATGAGATATATGATTTGTAACAGTCTTGCCGGGTTGAGGATCTCCTCATATGTGTTGAGTTGATGATCCAAGAGACTGGGTCTGTTACACTATCCATGGATAGAGATACATGTATATACATTGCCTACGGGCGTGATTATTGTGACTATGAACCCAAGGCAGTAACTCTGAACTCTGAATATCGTATTAAATACTTGTTGGGCCCATAGGTGTCAAGGTTATATGAATGTCCTAAATAATGTTATGAGTTTAATGAAATGAGATGTTGGTTATGGAGTATGATTGATTAATGTTGAATGTGAAAAGATGTTGAAATGTGGTATGCTCATATGACTATGATTTGTGAAATGCATAATTGTGTGGTTAACTTTATATTTATGATGTTGATCTTATCAATAACATATGTGGCATTGCATTTCATTAAAGCATACCGTTAGCATGTTTTATCTTACTAAGCCGTTGGCTTAGCGTGATAGTGTTTAATCACGCAGGTAGTAGAGTGGATAGAGTTGAACCCGAGAGTTCATCAAGACCTAGTGAGAGTAGACCTTGAAGAATCCATTTTGGGAGCTTAAAGATCAGAGCAGACTTGCCAATCATGTATAAATTTTATGTGTTGTAAAACTTGAGTTTTGATGTATATGAATTTGTAAATATGTAAATATTTTATAACTTCCGCTGTGTAATATTTAAATATGGGGGTTGTCACAAAACCTTTATTTTATGTTATACTAGAAGTGTAAATCCTTTTTGCAGGTTGTAGTTGAGGTTACAAGGGGGATTTATTGGGAGTGTACTGAGAATGATTTTGTTTGCATTGGTTTGTGTAAAATGTTTTTAAAAATAAGAAAAAAACCGGTTTTGTCGACACTTGGGACTCAATTTTTAGGCGAAACTATGGCAAAAATTTTGTAAAAATCGGAACTAAAATTTGACTAAGTAAAATTTGTAGCAACATTAGGTTAGTGTGGCGCCTCTACTCAGCTTACATATTTAGGTTGGGAAGGGGTGTTACATAACTTCTCATCTATCAAGCAATCTCAACACTTAAATTCACACCATAAACAACCTTAATCATACCATCATCAAACCACAACCCAACTTAAACATAACTTCAAAAATAACAATGGCAAACAAGAGAAAACTTACCAAATCATGAAATTCCAACTTGTATACTTGAAAACTCCTTTCAATTTGAGCTTGGAATCAACAAAACCTTCACTTGTTCTCTTGCTCTCTTGTCCCTTTGATGAGCCGGCCACACAAGAAAGAAAAGAAAAGAAAATGACAATGAAGAGTAAAAGTCAAACTTTGCTTCTTCTTTAAATCTCCACCAAGCAAAAATAATTAGGAAATTACTTAAATGTCCTCTTCTCATATGCTTTCTCTTCCTATTATTTACAAGCCCTTTTAAGTAATTTCACAAGTAACAATAAAATATCCTCTTCCCTTGACTTTCCACTTTGACCAACATATATGTTATATATATTACCATATACACTACATATACATTTCTCTCTACACAAATTTTTCCTTATCAACTTAACATATACATTTAATCCAATTAAAATAACAACAACCTCAAAACTACTAGGGCACAAATAGGGATATTACAACTAGGCGATATGTTTGCTTTTGGAACATACCAAGCTGCCATAGACGGGAGCCTTCTGCATTCCATATATATATTTTGTACTTTAAGAAATTTTATAGGAGTACGTATTTTGTATTTATAAATGTGTACATGATGTAAACTAGAAAGGGTTTTTGGGTTTTATGCTGCATATGTGAGATATAGTTTATATATGTATTGATATATAAATGTTTGTGAAATATTGGTTAAATTGAGCGATTAGGCTTTTTCAGAGAAATGGATGAGATGAATGAATATTTGGGAGTGTGTTTTATGCAGCTTAAGAAACTCAAAATTTTGAAATATTCAAAATATAGACAAAACTTCCTTTAAAATATGTGTATATGGAATTTAAATTATTATTAACTATATTGGTTTAATTAATACATTTACATTATGTGTAAATTTATTGATTTGGAAATTAGGAAAATTTTTTGTAACACTGTGCTGTGACATTCTGGTATTGTATATGCATATTTTACATATATCGGGTATATGTACCATACGGTTATATGGTATAAGGGTATTACATAAGTCAACACTGGAGATTGCTCTAACCCATGGACAACTTGTAGACCCTTAATTTTTGACCCAATCTGATCCAACATGCTTTATTTAGTCCAAAATGATTTTTGTTGTTTAATTGGTCCAAAATAATTTTAATTAAATAATTTTTTACCTTAGTATCTAATTTTTAGTAGTAAAAAATGAAAATAAACAAATTAAAAATAAAAATAAAAATAAAAATAAAAATCGGAATCGGAAAAAAATCGGCAGCGAAAAGTGGTTGCGCGGGCCCGTCGGGCCAACAGTGGCTAGCCCGCAGGCTCCTGCGGGCTGGCACGCCGCCCGCAGGAACGTTGCCAGAATTTTTGCCAGCGCAAATTTTTCAGCTGCAATTTTTAGAATTCTAATCCAATTAGGTTTTAATTTTTTTTTTGTTTTATTATTATTACTTACCTTAATTAATTAGGAATAAACAACCTAAAAACCACTATAAATAAGGACCAATTAAACCAAATCAAAGGAGGAAAAACTTTTCATGATAGCTTTAGGTTTTGAAACCAAATCAAGGAAGGAAAGGGAAAACTCAATTCAATTGATATTTATAGCAGCAGTAGCAGTAGTAGCACGAAAGAGGGAGAAGAAATGAGGCAATCAAAGCTTGTCTTTGGAGCTAGTTCATCCAAGAAGAGTTATTTTTTGGAGAATCAACAAAAGAAGGTATGTTTTAATTCTTTTTATTTATGTTTTACAATAGCCAAATCTATAAAATTTAAGTTTTTTAAATAAAAAATCTTAGAGTTTTAATTTAATTTTCCAAGTTTAGAACATTAAAAACTTGACTTTCTTTTCTAAAAGGACTCAAAATTGTTATTTTTTCTTCTTAAAAACCTTAAAACACTCATTTAACATATTTTTCTACAAAACCAAAATAAAATTCTGTTTCATTTAAGATTTTAAAGTAGGCTCTTTTTCACTCAAAAAACCTTAAAAAATATCTTTTCTACTTATAAAAACTTCAATTCATGTGTTTAAATTCATAAAATCTCATAAAATATCAAGTTGCTATTTAAAACCCTAAAATTAAATTCCTTGGCCGAGAACCCCAAATTCAAAGCCTAAAATCCAAAAATCATCTTTTAAACCAAATGTAATAAACCCTAACCCTTTTAAAACCTTAAACCCTAATTTTTATGAACTTTAAACCCTTTAAAACATAAAAAACATAAAACACATAAAAAAACTCAAAAAAGCTACAGTAGCTCAATTTACTATTTTAAAAACATGAATTAAAAAATATTTCAAAAGTGTCTAAAACTCAAGTTTTATTATTTCATCATTCAAATCTTAATTTGTTTAATCAAAGTGTCTTGCTAACCTTAAAAAAACATAAAACCTAATCTATTTAAATTACCTAAAAAGTCACATAGCTTAAACTTTAGAATTTCCAAAGCCTTAACACATGAGGTAAATAACCCTAAATAGAAATAGTAGCTATACTTGAACTTTTATTTGTTTTATTCAATTCCATATTTATTTATACCTTGATTTATTTCTAATGCTTTAATTTATTTAATTTTAATACTTGATTTATTTAATTTATCATGGATGGATGTTTGTTTTATATTTTGGTTAATACTCTTAATGAATGATTTATTTATTATGGATGATTATTTACCTTTATTAATTAATTTAGACTTCCAAAAGTTGTAAGAGGTATGTTGGTGGGTACCTCATTAGTTAAACATCATGTAATTTAATTTTCTCTTCTATTTTAGAACTTATGTAAAGGGCATGTTTCTACCTTTTGGTGGGTGTCCTACTTAGGCATGTGATGTAAGGACATGTTTCCATCCTCGGATGGGTGTCCATTTATTTGTTTTGTTTTGTTCGGACATTGCTTTGATTTTAATATAATGATGCTTTCTTTTTATTGTGTGTAGTATGGATAATGTTATTATACTTAAGAATTTTATAATATTAAGACCTGTAAAGGAGGCCGGTTCCAATGAACCGGGCATTGTGGGGGTGCTGGGCCATTTCTCACCTTCCCCACACGTACCCAACTTTCTGAACCCATTAGGGGGTTGGGGATTCCTTAGGAATCGAGTCATCCACCCCTTTCTTTTTCCCGGCCCGTCCGGGTGGCGACTCCATTTTTTCCGGACTTAGGTCCGTGTTCTCTAAGGCCCCGAGCCTAAACAGTGCCAAAGTCGCAAGAACCATTCCACCGGGAGTGGGGGCGAAAATCCCCACTCATAGTGGCGACTCCACTGGGGATAAGAGAAGTTGGTTCCGTTGGTCTTTATATTATTCTATTCTTTCTTATAATGATATTATCCATTACATCATCTTAGATTGCATTGTGTGTGTGAGTTAGGACGCCCGTGTTACCCGTGTTATGTTATGTAAGGGATACCATACTTTCACTCAATGTATGGAGATCGAGCATGGCATAACCACTCATAGCCTCGTACCATTTGGTATATACTTGCTATGGGAACCTAAGCCTTTTTACCCAAAGACTAAAGCTTAAGTAATTGGCCTAGTTACTTTCCTTAGGTTTTTTTTTACCACAAATGCATGTTGTTTGACTATGGTTAATTTATCTTAGTCTAAATCATGGCTTATTTGGTTTGTTCTTTTTCTAATATGACCCAAGTAATTTGCAAGCTCAAAATAAATTTTTTCTTTCTTTTAAGTCCAAAAGACCAAAGCTATTTTCAAAACTTTTTAAGATGGTCTTTGGACATAAGACTTTTCTAAAAATAAATCCTTTGGCTCATGGCCCAAATACTAAGCCCAAAATCCGTTTTTCTAAAATCTTTTACAATGGGCTTAGAAACAAAACTATTTTCACCCAACCATTTTTTACAAGGAGCTTGCAAAAATATTTAGGCCAATTATGAAATACCAAAAATCAATTGTGGGCCTAGTTTACACTAAGAACAAATTAACCATGGGCTTGTTTTTGGCATAAATCATTAGTTACTTTTTCAAGTGAGAAATCTATTTATAATAAACCTCTTAATTTCGTTTTAATCCAATATAGCATAAAGCTACTTTAGTTGGTTGAATGGATTAAAACCTAATAAATGGGAATTATCATGGATTGATTTCCATTTTCGAAAATATAACTATTGGTTGAAACATCCGAGGGAATTATTCGAAAGCAAGATACCCCATGTTGGTATTTTGTTAACCATATACCTAGGAAAAGAGACTCGCCATCCATGTGTGGATGTTATAAGGTTGGAAGGAATGTCCTAATTTGTTCTTATTTGTTAATTGTTTGTGCATACATGCATACATGCATACATTTACATCTCATATCATTGGTCCTCTCTGGCTCACAGCCCTGGATTAAGAAAGTTCAAAAGCTTACGACAATCCGACCTAGGCCGGAGATGAAGTATCTAGCAACGACTCAATCACTTGCTCACCAAAGACAATGGAGCCCGAACAAATTCAAAGAATGGTGGATGAAGCCCTCAATACCAAGATGGAAGAAATCAAAGAGGCCCTAGCTGAGACCATGAAGAACCAATTGACTGCAATCTTAGAGAACCATGCCGAGGCATCTGCTAGCACTAAGAAACCAAAGGACAAAGGGAAGACCAAAGTTAGTGAAGTGGCTTTTGATGATGAAAAGGTGGTCATTGATGATGATGATGATTGGGCTCAATACTACCAAGAGGTTCAAGAAAAGAAGAAAGAACCGAAGGCTGTTGAGAAAGCAACTATTAAAAAGACCGAGACATCTGATGTTGAAAAGATGATTGCTGATTTAGAAAAGAAATTTGAAAAGAAGCTAAAAATCGAAGAGATGTCCGAAGTTGACAAGTTATTTGAACAAGATGATGAGGTCCCTTATAAGTTCAAGATGCCTTCCTTTGCTAAGTACAATGGCACCGGAAATCCTCATCTCCACGTGAAGCAATATATCACTGCCATGCAATCTGCTCAAGCTACTAAGGCTCAAACCCTAAGGTACTTTATGCTCTCATTGGACCCTGTTGTCCAAAATTGGTTCAATACCTTAGATGATGAAACACAAAAGAGCCGGGATCTACTTTACAAAGCCTTCATCCAACAATATGGATATAATGTTGAGTTGGAAGTTACCTTGATGGAAGTGGAGTCCATTAGGCAAAGACCGAATGAGAATTTTGTAGATTATGTCAAGAGATGGAGAAACCAGGCTGCTTTGCTCAAGAAAAGGCCCGATGAATTTGATCAAATAAGGATGATCGTGAGAGGTGTCTTGCCCAATCTCCGCGAAAGGATGTCTCACACCCTTATAAGGGACTTCAATGATCTTCTCCAAGCTGGTCTACAAATTGAAGAATGGGAAAGGGAGAAGAATCGCTTTTCAATAAGAAGGAATGAGAAAGGGAACAACCAGCCTAACAATCAAAGCACACAAAAAGAAGTTGATGTTAATGTAACCGGTCAAGGGAATAAAAGACAATTCTCAGAATTGGGGAAACCTTTATCTTGGGTTCTTAGCAAGCTGCAAAAGAAAGGGTTGTTACAACCATTAGCTCCTCGACCTCTGTTGCACTAGAATTAAGTATTACTACAAAGCGTCACTCGCAAGTATACGAGGTAGCTGTAGCAAAGGTGATCGCCCCAAGGTCGTTTCCCCAAGATGGTGTGGTTCGTAATAGCTTGATTGACAAGTATTTAAATGCGGAAGTGTTTGTTGTATGAAATGTGCAAGATTAATTTAAACCTAAAATTAATGTGCGTAGGTTGAAGTGTGTGATGGGCGTACAAGATCAAATCGATTCTTGGGAAGGTGCCTAGGGTCATAGGTCCATTCAATCAAAGCTCAATTCTCAATTGTCCATTAACATAACCTTGTAAATTAATTTGTTCCTTAAGATTAATTAGTCAATTACCAATCCATTAGTTCTCACATTCATGAATTAACAATGACCAATTCTTTTACATTATCAAATTAACGAAAACCCTAGAACTTATATTTCTAATTCATTCATAGGGTGGTCGATTATATAGTTCTGATATCGGATTTCACCTCTCGGTCCGTCATCCAATATTCAAAGATCAATAGGTAGCTAATCTATCAACCTAGCATTTAATGCAATACAATCAACCAATCAATAAGGAACATCAATTTAAATATCAAATCAAGACATTCAACCAAATATACTACAAGCCCTAAACATGGGTATTTAGCTCAACATCATCAATTTATAACAAATATTCATCTCAATACAAAATAATTACAAATTGGTCATTGCAATATCAATCTCTTAATACAACAACAACAATAAGAAATGAATTAAAAGAGAGAATAGAAAAACCCCTTGTGAAGATGCCAAGAGTAGGATTACTAGTCTTCCTCCTAGCTCCACTTTGATATTTGATGAAGAACTCAAGCCCTCTTCAATGGTTGATTCCCCTTTGCAATGTGGAATGGAGCTTTCTCAAGTCACCAACCTTCAATGGATATGCCTTTGGAAGATGGAATGGAGCTTTCTCAAGTCACCAATCCCTTCAATGAAGATTCTTCAACCTTTGAGAACTTGTAACCCAATTTGTCCCAAAGAATCTCAAAGATCCTATCAATGGAAGATGGAGAAGGTGGAGAGGATGGAAATGGAGGTTTGGAGGTGAAGGGACCAGGGAGAGTGTCACTCTCTCCCTCTCCCACGTTTTGCAGAAAATTGGCTCCAAGAAGCCAAGAAAATCCTCCATTTTCCTCTTCCTCTCCTTTTAATTCATTCAAAAATCAACACTCATGCCTTCCAACTCACACCATTACACTTTGTTCCCCACTTTTTGTTTGTTTAATATTTCTTTTTGCAAGCACAAGGCATTGTCTCCCACTTTGTCCCCCACTTCGTACAAAAGAAATCAATTTATTCAGGTGGGACACGGCCAAGCCAAGACAAGCTTGGCCGTGTCTCTTGCACTTTTTTCTCTTTTCCATGAGGTGACACGGCCAAGCCAAGGTTGGCTTGGCCGTGTCTCTTGATTCTTCACGGGACACGGCAGTGTCCCTCACTGGACCTCTTTCTTTCTTTCTTTTTCTCTTTGGTTGTGAGAGGTGACACCGCCAAGCCATATGGAGATTGGCCGTGTCTCTTGATTTTCTTTCCTGGGACACGGACAAGCTCCTGGCTGTGTCCCTTACTGTCTTTGGTACAAGGTGAGACACGGCCAGAGGACACGGCCGTGTCCCTTGACAATGTCAGTCTCTGCTTCTTTTCTTTCCTTCTTTGCTTGCTCTCTTGATCTTGGTATAAATGGGACACGGCCAAGCCATTTTGTCCTGGCCGTGTCAGGTGACACGGCCACAAGCTTGGCCGTGTCTCTGAGTGTGTCTCTTCCTGCCTTCATTTTTTTCTCTTTCTTTTCTTTGTTCTTTGTTTTGCCTTTTGAATGAGACACGGCCAGAGGCTTGGCCGTCTCTCTGGCTGTGTCAGCTACTGCCTTGAAGAAATTTTGAGGGACATGGCCATGTCTTGCTTGGCTTGGCCATGTCTTGCTTGGTTCATGCTTTTCTTGCCTGGTTTTGATCTTCCAAGGGTGTTTTTGCTCTCAAACCTAAAAACAAACACTTTAAACAAACTTAAAACAAAAATCAATCAAAACATTAACTAAAACACACATAAAATCATACTAAAAACTAGTATAAAAATGAACTAAACAAATACCCCACACTTAACTCCTTGCTTGTCCCCAAGCTAGGCTAAAATAAAAACACACTAACAAGATAAATTTTGTTAAGTTCAAGAGTTATAAAGATGCATCAAGACTTCCCTATCCTTAAGTCCACAATAAATATAGAATCAAACAAAATCGACACTCATGCAATTAAGTGGCTTTCCATGCATAACCAAAGTTGTCACTCCCTCACCAACTCTTATAAGTGTTTGATCATGGTGGTATTTACACTCATATCAATCAATGAAAGATTATTACCATAGGCTTGCTTATCAATCAAATCTCCACCACAAAATAACAACCAAGCATCAATCAAAAGGTTTTTATTTTGGTTGTAATGGGGCTAAGGTAAAGGCATGATATTTAGGAAATGTGAGCTTGATCATTAAGTTCAAGAGCACTTCATGAATGAAGTATCCATTCATAAACATAACCCAACAATCCCAAAACACCTCCCTCTCATCTACCCCTTGACATTAAAGAGCTTTTGAAGGGAACTCACTTATTAAATCTTGTAATGATACATTCCAACCCTTTCAACAAGAATAACAATTATTCTTATTATTATATATATACATATATTTTTTTTCTTTTTCTATTTCTCTTTTTTTTTATTTTGCTTTGCAATCTTAAACCTACTACTTAACCCCACACTTACTTCAACACAACACTCGGTCATAAACGCTCTTAAAATGCTCTTGACCTAATGAAAGGATAAGAGTTAAACAATAAGGTTCAAGCTAATGGTGTTGTGAAAAAGAAAGAAAAGGAAAAATAAAATAGGCTCAAAATTGGCTAACTAAGGTTAAAAATAGGGTTGGTCTTTTTAAGCCAAAGTGGTTTCACCTAATTGCCTTAATCATTTTGATGCAAAATTGAAATTTTTATGTAATCTTAAAATGTATGTCAAAGCAAGTTCTAGCAACTCATCAATCAAAGATGTGCACCCACAAAAAAGAATAATAAGTTGATGGCTCAATTCCTCACAAGGTTAATGGCAATGCAAGGAAAACCAACAAAATTGAAAATAAGCACCAAATCTACTCAATTCTCAAATTCATGCTTCAAAAATTCAAAGGTCATCTATCAACAATTTTTATAACAATTGAACCCCTTTTTTTTAAATTCATTTATTCAACGAAAAACATTAAAAACATTAACTAAACTTAACAAAAACAAGTTAAAAGTAAAAACACAAAAAACAAAAGTAAAAACACAAAACACATAATGCACCCCACACTTAAAGATTCACATTGTCCTCAATGTGAGCATGCATACTACAGGGAGGGTTTAGATGAAACCTGATTTCCATCGTTCGCATATACGATGTGTAGGGCTCCTTCCAACCATAATGCAATTGGAGCCCAGGACTGAGAGGATGAACAACATGTAACTTTGAAATGCACCCGATGTACGGCAACCCTTAAATATTTTTCTTTGAAGGGAACATGTCTCAAAGGGACATGTGAAGGTCACCTCGGGGTTATCCTCCAGTGTTATAGGAACGTGGTAAAATCCTATTTCATTATGCAACATGGTTCTATCCATTGTATGCTCTTCTTCACCACCAAGAGTAGAGGAGATGATTTTTGGGAACTCTTTAAGTTCAACCAAGTTTGGTTGAATCACTTCTTCATTCACTTTAACAATGTCAAGTCCCCTCTCAACAACCTCAACATCTAAAACTAGCTTACACTCCTCAAGTTCTAAATTGGGCAATTCATGTTCTTCTTCTAAAGATATCCATCTCAAGCTTATTTCCACTTTCTCCTTGGGAGTGCATAATATAGATGTTAGAAGGCTGCTTACCTTGCTCCTCTTCTTTTAGCCTACTTGGGAATGGAATTGAGTGCAAAGGATTCAAAGGTTCATACAAATGTGATAAAGTTGATGAGTCCAAATTCTCCTCCTCCTTTGATTGACTTTGTTTCTCCATGTTGGGCAGCATTTCCTCACCATTGTCTTCTTGATTAGTCCCTGCATCAAAGGAATCACAAAAATTGTTATATATCACCTGTTCACTCGTCATATTTGTGATTACCTTGACTTGCTCCAATTGGCTAGGAAATTCCTCCTTTTGCTGTGCTTGGAGTTGAAGTGCCAGTTGCCCAACCTGCATTTCCACCCTCTTCAATGATTCCTCCAAAGAATCAAACCTCTCATTGCTCCCTTCCTGATTTTGTGTGCTAATTTGAAGGCAAGCATTCAAATCATCGTCCACTGTGGATTTCTCAAATGGATCATGGTTTTGTGAGCTAGTTTGAATGAAGGCATTCAAACTATCTTCCAAAGTGGGTTCCTTGAGGTGATTTTGATTTTGCGCGCTAGTTTGAATGAAGGCATTCAAACTCTCTTCTAAGGTGGGTTCCTTAAGGTGATCTTGGTTTCGTGTGCTAGTTTGAATGAAAGAATTCAAACTATCTTCTAATATGGGTGGCTTAAGGTGATCTTGATTTGAATATTGTTCTTGAGAGTAAGGATTTCTTTTGTAAGGTTGAAAAAAATTTGGAGTGGAATTTGCTGTTGATTTTCCCAAGAAGAATTTGATTGGCATCCCCAGCTGGGATTATAAGGATTGGAACATGTGTCATTTCTTCCCATTTGCTGGAAATTTTTGTAGTCATATTCTTCCTCTTGTCATTCTTGGTATCTTCTAAAACCCATGGAACACGTATTTGCACTATGGCCTACATTGCCACATGCTGCCCATATCTCTTGGCGTGGCATAGGTGCTCTTCCTCTTGCATTTAGCACCTTAATTTGATTGGTCAATTCTGCTAATTGCCATGCCATTTCAGAATCGTCGTTCCTATTGTAAACTCCTCCGTGCCTTGAAAACTGCATCTTTACACAAGGAACTCGGCAACTAAAAGAAAACAAACAATAAAAAATTTCAAACAAAACAAACAAACAATTTAAAAGAAAACAACAAACAATTCAAAGAAAACAAATAAACAATTAAGTAAAAAAAAATCAAACTACTACTACTACTACGACAGCCCTCCCCGGCAGCGGCGCCAAAAACTTGTTGTGCTAGAATTAAGTAGTACTACAAAGCGTCACTCGCAAGTATACGAGGTAGCTGTAGCAAAGGTGATTGCCCCAAGGTCGTTTCCCCAAGAAGGTGTGGTTCGTAATAGCTTGATTGAGAAGTATTTAAATGCGGAAGTGTTTGTTGTATAAAATATGCAAGATTAATTTAAACCTAAAATTAACGTGCGTAGGTTGAAGTGTGTGATGGGCGTACAAGATCAAATCGATTCTTGGGAAGGTGCCTAGGGTCATAGGTCCATTCAATCAAAGCTCAATTCTCAATTGTCCATTCACATAACCTTGTAAATTAATTTGTTCCTTAAGATTAATTAGTCAATTACCAATCCATTAGTTCTCACATTCATGAATTAACAATGACCAATTCTTTTACAATATCAAATTAACGAAAACCCTAGAACTTATATTTCTAATTCATTCATAGGGTGGTCGATTATATAGTTCTGATATCGGATTTCACCTCTCGGTCCGTCATCCAATATTCAAAGATCAATAGGTAGCTAATCTATCAACCTAGCATTTAATGCAATACAGTCAACCAATCAACAAGGAACATCAATTTAAATATCAAATCAAGACATTCAACCAAATATACTACAAGCCCTAAACATGGGTATTTAGCTCAATATCATCAATTTATAACAAATATTCATCTCAATACAAAATAATTACAAATTGCTCATTGCAATATCAATCTCTTAATACAACAACAACAATAAGAAATGAATTAAAAGAGAGAATAGAAAAACCCCTTGTGAAGATGCCAAGAGTAGGATTACTAGTCTTCCTCCTAGCTCCACTTTGATATTTGATGAAGAACTCAAGCCCTCTTCAATGGTTGATTCCCCTTTGCAATGTGGAATGGAGCTTTCTCAAGTCACCAAACCTTTGGATGGAGCTTTCTCAAGTCACCAACCTTCAATGGATATGCCTTTGGAAGATGGAATGGAGCTTTCTCAAGTCACCAATCCCTTCAATGAAGCTTCTTCAACCTTTGGGAACTTGTAACCAAATTTGTCCCAAAGAATCTCAAAGATCCTATCAATGGAAGATGGAGAAGGTGGAGAGGATGGAAATGGAGGTTTGGAGGTGAAGGGACAAGGGAGAGTGTCACTCTCTCCCTCTCCCACGTTTTGCAGAAAATTGGCTCCAAGAAGCCAAGAAAATCCTCCATTTTCCTCTTCCTCTCCTTTTAATTCATTCAAAAATCAACACTCATGCCTTCCAACTCACACCATTACACTTTGTTCCCCACTTTTTGTTTGTTTAATATTTCTTTTGGCAAGCACAAGGCATTGTCTCCCACTTTGTCCCTCACTTCGTACAAAAGAAATCAATTTATTCAGGTGGGACACGGCCAAGCCAAGACAAGCTTGGCCGTGTCTCTTGCACTTTTTTCTATTTTCCATGAGGTGACACGGCCAAGCCAAGGTTGGCTTGGCCGTGTCTCTTAATTCTTCATGGGACACGGCCGTGTCCCTCACTGGACCTCTTTCTTTCTTTCTTTTTCTCTTTGGTTGTGAGAGGTGACACCGCCAAGCCATGTGGAGCTTGGTCGTGTCTCTTGATTTTCTTTCCTGGGACACGGCCAAGCTCTTGGCTGTGTCCCTTACTGTCTTTGGTACAAGGTGAGACACAGCCAGAGGACACGGCCGTGTCCCTTGACAGTGTCAGTCTCTGCTTCTTTTCTTTCCTTCTTTGCTTGCTCTCTTGATCTTGGTATGAATGGGACATGGCCAAGCCATTTTTGTCCTGGCCGTGTCAGGTGACACGGCCACAAGCTTGGCCGTGTCTCTGAGTGTGTCTCTTCCTGCCTTCATTTTTTGCTCTTTCTTTTCTTTGTGTTTTGTTTTGCCTTTTGAATGAGACACGGCCAGAGGCTTGGCTGTGTCTTTGGCTGTGTCAGCTACTGCCTTGAAGAAATTTTGAGGGACATGGCCATGTCTTGCTTGGTTCATGCTTTTCTTGCCTGGTTTTGATCTTCCAAGGGTGTTTTTGCTCTCAAACCTAAAAACAAACACTTTAAACAAACATAAAACAAAAATCAATCAAAACATTAACTAAAACACACATAAAATCATACTAAAAACTAGTATAAAAATGAACTAAACAAATACCCCACACTTAACTCCTTGCTTGTCCCCAAGCCAGGCTAAAATCAAAACACACTAACAAGATAAATTTTGTTAAGTTCAACAGTTATAAAGATGCATCAAGACTTCCCTATCCTTAAGTCCACAATCAATATAGAATCAAACAAAATCGACACTCATGCAATTAAGTGGCTTTCCATGCATAACCAATGTTGTCACTCCCTCACTAACTCTTATAAGTGTTTGATCATGGTGGTGTTTACACTCATAACAATCAATGAAAGATTATTACCATAGGCTTGCTTATCAATCAAATCTCCACAACAAAATAACAACCAAGCATCAATCAAAAGGTCTTTATTTTGGTTGTAATGGGGCTAAGGTAAAGGCATGATATTTAGGAAATGTGAGCTTGATCATTAAGTTCAAGAGCACTTCAAGAATGAAGTAACCATTCATAAACATAACCCAACAATCCCAAAACACCTTCCTCTCATCTACCCCTTGACATTAAAGAGCTTTTGAAGGGAACTCACTTATTAAATCTTGTAATGATACATTCCAACCCTTTCAACAAGAATAACAATTATTCTTATTATTATATATATATATTTTTCTTTTTCTATTTCTCTTTTTTTTTTATTTTGCTTTGCAATCTTAAACCTACTACTTAACCCCACACTTACTTCAACACAACACTCGGTCATAAATGCTCTTAAAATGCTCTTGACCTAATGAAAGGATAAGAGTTAAACAATAAGGTTCAAGCTAATGGTGTTGTGAAAAAGAAAGAAAAGGAAAAATAAAATAGGCTCAAAATTGGCTAACTAAGGTTAAAAATAGGGTTGGTCTTTTTAAGCCAAAGTGGTTTCACCTAATTGCCTTAATCATTTTGATGAAAAATTGAAATTTTTATGTAATCTTAAAATGTATGTCAAAGCAAGTTCTAGCAACTCATCAATCAAAGATGTGCACCCACAAAAAAGAATAATAAGTTGATGGCTCAATTCCTCACAAGGTTAATGGCAATGCAAGGAAAACCAACAAAATTGAAAATAAGCACCAAATCTACTCAATTCTCAAATTCATGCTTCAAAAATTCAAAGGTAATCTATCAACAAATTTTATAAAAATTGAACCCCCTTTTTTTTAAATTCATTTATTCAACGAAAAACATTAAAAACATTAACTAAACTTAACAAAAACAAGTTAAAAGTAAAAACACAAAAAACAAAAGTAAAAACACAAAACACATAATGCACCCCACACTTAAAGATTCACATTGTCCTCAATGTGAGCATGCATACTACAGGGAGGGTTTAGATGAAACCTGATTTCCATCGTCCCCATATACGATGTGTAGGGCTCCTTCCAACCATAATGCAATTGGAGCCCAGGACTGAGAGGATGAACAACATGTAACTTTGAAATGCACCCGATGTACGGCAACCCATAAATATTTTTCCTTGAAGGGAACATGTCTCAAAGGGACATGTGAAGGTCACCTCAGGGTTATCCTCCAGTGTTATAGGAACGTGGTAAAATCCTATTTCATTGTGCAACATGGTTCTATCCATTGTATGCTCTTCTTCACCACCAAGAGTAGAGGAGATGATTTTTGGGAACTCTTTAAGTTCAACCAAGTTTGGTTGAATCACTTCTTCATTCACTTTAACAATGTCAAGTCCCCTCTCAACAACCTCAACATCTAAAACTAGCTTACACTCCTCAAGTTCTAAATTGGGCAATTCATGTTCTTCTTCTAAAGACATCCATCTCAAGCTTATTTCCACTTTCTCCTTGGGAGTGCATAATATAGATGTTAGAAGGTTGCTTACCTTGCTCCTCTTCTTTTAGCCTACTTGGGAATGGAATTGAGTGCAAATGATTCAAAGGTTCATACAAATGTGATAAAGTTGATGAGTCCAAATTCTCCTCCTCCTTTGATTGACTTTGTTTCTCCATGTTTGGCAGCATTTCCTCACCATTGTCTTCTTGATTAGTCCCTCCATCAAAGGAATCACAAAAATTGTTATTTATCACCTGTTCACTCGTCATATTTGTGATTACCTTGACTTGCTCCAATTGGCTAGGAAATTCCTCCTTTTGCTGTGCTTGGAGTTGAAGTGCCAGTTGCCCAACCTGCATTTCCACCCTCTTCAATGATTCCTCCAAAGAATCAAACCTCTCATTGCTCCCTTCCTGATTTTGTGTGCTAATTTGAAGGTAAGCATTAAAATCATCGTCCACTGTGGATTTCTCAAATGGATCATGGTTTTGTGAGCTAGTTTGAATGAAGGCATTCAAACTATCTTCCAAAGTGGGTTCCTTGAGGTGATTTTGATTTTGCGCGCTAGTTTGAATGAAGGCATTCAAACTCTCTTCTAAGGTGGGTTCCTTAAGGTGATCTTGGTTTCGTGTGCTAGTTTGAATGAAAGCATTCAAACTATCTTCTAATGTGGGTGGCTTAAGGTGATCTTGATTTGAATATTGTTCTTGAGAGTAAGGATTTCTTTGGTAAGGTTGAAAAAAATTTGGAGTGGAATTTGCTGTTGATTTTCCCAAGAAGAATTTAATTGGCATCCCCAGCTGGGATTATAAGGATTGGAACATGTGTCATTTCTTCCCATTTGCTGGAAATTTTGGTAGTCATATTCTTCCTCTCGTCATTCTTGGTATCTTCTAAAACCCATGGAACACGTATTTGCACTATGGCCTACATTGCCACATGCTGCGCATATCTCTTGGCGTGGCATAGGTGCTCTTCCTCTTGCATTTAGCACCTTAATTTGATTGGTCAATTATGCTAATTGCCATGCCATTTCAGAATCGTCGTTCCTATTGTAAACTCCTCTGTGCCTTGAAAACTGCATCTTTACACAAGGAACTCGGCAACTAAAAGAAAACAAACAATAAAAAATTTCAAACAAAACAAACAAACAATTTAAAAGAAAACAACAAAAAATTCAAAGAAAACAAATAAACAATTAAGTAAAAAAAAATCAAACTACTACTACTACTACGACAGCCCTCCCCGGCAGCGGCGCCAAAAACTTGTTGCGCTAGAATTAAGTACTACTACAAAGCGTCACTCGCAAGTATACGAGGTAGCTGTAGCAAAGGTGATCGCCCCAAGGTCGTTTCCCCAAGAAGGTGTGGTTCGAAATAGCTTAATTGACAAGTATTTAAATGCGGAAGTGTTTGTTGTATGAAATATGCAAGACTAATTTAAACCTAAAATTAACGAGCGTAGGTTGAAGTGTGTGATGGGCGTACAAGATCAAATCAATTCTTGGGAAGGTGCCTAGGGTCATAGGTCCATTCAATCAAAGCTCAATTCTCAATTGTCCATTAACATAACCTTGTAAATTAATTTGTTCCATAAGATTAATTAGTCAATTACCAATCCATTAGTTCTCACATTCATGAATTAACAATGACCAATTCTTTTACATTATCAAATTAACGAAAACCCTAGAACTTATATTTCTAATTCATTCATAGGGTGGTCGATTATATAGTTCTGATATCGGATTTCACCTCTCGGTCCGTCATCCAATATTCCAAGATCAATAGGTAGCTAATCTATCAACCTAGCATTTAATGCAATACAATCAACCAATCAACAAGGAACATCAATTTAAATATCAAATCAAGACATTCAACCAAATATACTACAAGCCCTAAACATGGGTATTTAGCTCAACATCATCAATTTATAACAAATATTCATCTCAATACAAAATAATTACAAATTGGTCATTGCAATATCAATCTCTTAATACAACAACAACAATAAGAAATGAATTAAAAGAGAGAATAGAAAAACCCCTTGTGAAGATGCCAAGAGTAGGATTACTAGTCTTCCTCCTAGCTCCACTTTGATATTTGATGAAGAACTCAAGCCCTCTTCAATGGTTGATTCCCCTTTGCAATGTGGAATGGAGCTTTCTCAAGTCACCAAACCTTTGGATGGAGCTTTCTCAAGTCACCAACCTTCAATGGATATGCCTTTGGAAGATGGAATGGAGCTTTCTCAAGTCACCAATCCCTTCAATGAAGCTTCTTCAACGTTTGGGAACTTGTAACCCAATTTGTCCCAAAGAATCTCAAAGATCCTATCAATGGAAGATGGAGAAGGTGGAGAGGATGGAAATGGAGGTTTGGAGGTGAAGGGACAAGGGAGAGTGTCACTCTCTCCCTCTCCCACGTTTTGCAGAAAATTGGCTCCAAGAAGCCAAGAAAATCCTCCATTTTCCTCTTCCTCTCCTTTTAATTCATTCAAAAATCAACACTCATGCCTTCCAACTCACACCATTACACTTTGTTCCCCACTTTTTGTTTGTTTAATATTTCTTTTGGAAAGCACAAGGCATTGTCTCCCACTTTGTCCCCCACTTCGTACAAAAGAAATCAATTTATTCAGGTGGGACACGGCCAAGCCAAGACAAGCTTGGCCGTGTCTCTTGCACTTTTTTCTCTTTTCCATGAGGTGACACGGCCAAGCCAAGGTTGGCTTGGCCGTGTCTCTTGATTCTTTATGGGACACGGTCGTGTCCCTCACACGACCTCTTTCTTTCTTTCTTTTTTCTCTTTGGTTGTGATAGGTGACACCGCCAAGCCATGTGGAGCTTGGCCGTGTCTCTTGATTTTCTTTCCTGGGACCCGGCCAAGCTCCTGGCAGTATCCCTTACTGTCTTTGGTACAAGGTGAGACACGGCCAGAGGACACGGCCGTGTCCCTTGACAGTGTCAGTCTCTGCTTCTTTTCTTTCCTTCTTTGCTTGCTCTCTTGATCTTGGTATGAATGGGACATGGCCAAGCCATTTTTGTCCTGGCCGTGTCAGGTGACACGGCCACAAGCTTGGCCGTGTCTCTGAGTGTGTCTCTTCCTGCCTTCATTTTTTGCTCTTTCTTTTCTTTGTTCTTTTTTTTGCCTTTTGAATGAGACACGGCCAGAGGCTTGGCCGTGTCTCTGGCTGTGTCAGCTACTGCCTTGAAGAAATTTTGAGGGACATGGCCATGTCTTGCTTGGCTTGGCCATGTCTTGCTTGGTTCATGCTTTTCTTGCCTGGTTTTGATCTTCCAAGGGTGTTTTTGCTCTCAAACCTAAAAACAAACACTTTAAACAAACTTAAAACAAAAATCAATCAAAACATTAACTAAAACACACATAAAATCATACTAAAAACTAGTATAAAAATGAACTAAACAAATACCCCACACTTAACTCCTTGCTTGTCCCCAAGCCAGGCTAAAATCAAAACACACTAACAAGATAAATTTTGTTAAGTTCAACAGTTATAAAGATGCATCAAGACTTCCCTATCCTTAAGTCCACAATCAATATAGAATCAAACAAAATCGACACTCATGCAATTAAGTGGCTTTCCATGCATAACCAATGTTGTCGCTCCCTCACCAACTCTTATAAGTGTTTGATCATGGTGGTGTTTACACTCATAACAATCAATGAAAGATTATTACCATAGGCTTGCTTATCAATCAAATCTCCACTACAAAATAACAACCAAGCATCAATCAAAAGGTCTTTATTTTGGTTGTAATGGGGCTAAGGTAAAGGCATGATATTTAGGAAATGTGAGCTTGATCATTAAGTTCAAGAGCACTTCAAGAATGAAGTAACCATTCATAAACATAACCCAACAATTCCAAAACACCTTCCTCTCATCTACCCCTTGACATTAAAGAGCTTTTCAAGGGAACTCACTTATTAAATCTTGTAATGATACATTCCAACCCTTTCAACAAGAATAACAATTATTCTTATTATTATATATATATATATTTTTTCTTTTTCTATTTCTCTTTTTTTTTATTTTGCTTTGCAATCTTAAACCTACTACTTAACCCCACACTTACTTCAACACAACACTCGGTCATAAATGCTCTTAAAATGCTCTTGACCTAATGAAAGGATAAGAGTTAAACAATAAGGTTCAAGCTAATGGTGTTGTGAAAAAGAAAGAAAAGGAAAAATAAAATAGGATCAAAATTGGCTAACTAAGGTTAAAAATAGGGTTGGTCTTTTTAAGCCAAAGTGGTTTCACCTAATTGCCTTAATCATTTTGATGCAAAATTGAAATTTTTATGTAATCTTAAAATGTATGTCAAAGCAAGTTCTAGCAACTCATCAATCAAAGATGTGCACCCACAAAAAAGAATAATAAGTTGATGGCTCAATTCCTCACAAGGTTAATGGCAATGCAAGGAAAAACCAACAAAATTGAAAATAAGCACCAAATCTACTCAATTCTCAAATTCATGCTTCAAAAATTCAAAGGTCATCCATCAACAATTTTTATAACAATTGAACCCCTTTTTTTTTAAATTCATTTATTCAACAAAAAACATTAAAAACATTAACTAAACTTAACAAAAACAAGTTAAAAGTAAAAACACAAAAAACAAAAGTAAAAACACAAAACACATAATGCACCCCACACTTAAAGATTCACATTGTCCTCAATGTGAGCATGCATACTACAGGGAGGGTTTAGATGAAACCTGATTTCCATCGTTCCCATATACGATGTGTAGGGCTCCTTCCAACCATAATGCAATTGGAGCCAAGCACTGAGAGGATGAACAACATGTAACTTTGAAATGCACCCTATGTACGGCAACCCTTAAATATTTTTCCTTGAAGGGAACATGTCTCAAAGGGACATGTGAAGGTCACCTCAGGGTTATCCTCCAGTGTTATAGGAACGTGGTAAAATCCTATTTCATTGTGCAACATGGCTCTATCCATTGTATGCTCTTCTTCACCACCAAGAGTAGAGGAGATGATTTTTGGGAACTCTTTAAGTTCAACCAAGTTTGGTTGAATCACTTCTTCATTCACTTTAACAATGTCAAGTCCCCTCTCAACAACCTCAACATCTAAAACTAGCTTACACTCCTCAAGTTCTAAATTGGGCAATTCATGTTCTTCTTCTAAAGACATCCATCTCAAGCTTATTTCCACTTTCTCCTTGGGAGTGCATAATATAGATGTTACAAGGTTGCTTACCTTGATCCTCTTCTTTTAGCCTACTTGGGAATGGAATTGAGTGCAAAGGATTCAAAGGTTCATACAAATGTGATAAAGTTGATTAGTCCAAATTCTCCTCCTCCTTTGATTGACTTTGTTTCTCCATGTTGGGCAGCATTTCCTCACCATTGTCTTCTTGATTAGTCCCTGCATCAAAGGAATCACAAAAATTGTTATTTATCACCTGTTCACTCGTCATATTTGTGATTACCTTGACTTGCTCCAATTGGCTAGGAAATTCCTCCTTTTGCTGTGCTTGGAGTTGAAGTGCCAGTTGCCCAACCTGCATTTCCACCCTCTTCAATGATTCCTCCAAAGAATCAAACCTCTCATTGCTCCCTTCCTGATTTTGTGTGCTAATTTGAAGGTAAGCATTCAAATCATCGTCCACTGTGGATTTCTCAAATGGATCATGGTTTTGTGAGCTAGTTTGAATGAAGGCATTCAAACTATCTTCCAAAGTGGGTTCCTTGAGGTGATTTTGATTTTGCGCGCTAGTTTGAATGAAGGCATTCAAACTCTCTTCTAAGGTGGGTTCCTTAAGGTGATCTTGGTTTCGTGTGCTAGTTTGAATGAAAGCATTCAAACTATCTTCTAATGTTGGTGGCTTAAGGTGATCTTGATTTGAATATTGTTCTTGAGAGTAAGGATTTCTTTGGTAAGGTTGAAAAAAATTTGGAGTGGAATTTGCTGTTGATTTTCCCAAGAAGAATTTGATTGGCATCCCCAGCTGGGATTATAAGGATTGGAACATGTGTCATTTCTTCCCATTTGCTGGAAATTTTGGTAGTCATATTCTTCCTCTCGTCATTCTTGGTATCTTCTAAAACCCATGGAACACGTATTTGCACTATGGCCTACATTGCCACATGCTGCGCATATCTCTTGGCGTGGCATAGGTGCTCTTCCACTTGCATTTAGCACCTTAATTTGATTGGTCAATTATGCTAATTGCCATGCCATTTCAGAATCGTCGTTCCTATTGTAAACTCCTCCGTGCCTTGAAAACTGCATCTTTACACAAGAAACTCGGCAACTAAAAGAAAACAAACAATAAAAAATTTCAAATAAAACAAACAAACAATTTAAAAGAAAACAACAAACAATTCAAAGAAAACAAATAAACAATTAAGTAAAAAAAATCAAACTACTACTACTACTACGACAGCCCTCCCCGGCAGCGGCGCCAAAAACTTGTTGCGCTAGAATTAAGTACTACTACAAAGCGTCACTCGCAAGTATACGAGGTAGCTGTAGAAAAGGTGATCGCCCCAAGGTCGTTTCCCCAAGAAGGTGTGGTTCGTAATAGCTTGATTGACAAGTATTTAAATGCGAAAGTGTTTGTTGTATGAAATATGCAAGATTAATTTAAACCTAAAATTAACGTGCGTAGGTTGAAGTGTGTGATGGGCGTACAAGATCAAATCGATTCTTGGGAAGGTGCCTAGGGTCATAGGTCCATTCAATCAAAGCTCAATTCTCAATTGTCCATTAACATAACCTTGTAAATTAATTTGTTCCTTAAGATTAATTAGTCAATTACCAATCCATTAGTTCTCACATTCATGAATTAACAATGACCAATTCTTTTACATTATCAAATTAACGAAAACCCTAGAACTTATATTTCTAATTCATTCATAGGGTGGTCGATTATATAGTTCTGATATCGGATTTCACCTCTCGGTCCGTCATCCAATATTCAAAGATCAATAGGTAGCTAATCTATCAACCTAGCATTTAATGCAATACAATCAACCAATCAACAAGGAACATCAATTTAAATATCAAATCAAGACATTCAACCAAATATACTACAAGCCCTAAACATGGGTATTTAGCTCAACATCATCAATTTATGACAAATATTCATCTCAATACAAAATAATTACAAATTGCTCATTGCAATATCAATCTCTTAATACAACAACAACAATAAGAAATGAATTAAAAGAGAGAATAGAAAAACCCCTTGTGAAGATGCCAAGAGTAGGATTACTAGTCTTCCTCCTAGCTCCACTTTGATATTTGATGAAGAACTCAATCCCTCTTCAATGGTTGATTCCCCTTTGCAATGTGGAATGGAGCTTTCTCAAGTCACCAAACCTTTGGATGGAGCTTTCTCAAGTCACCAACCTTCAATGGATATGCCTTTGGAAGATGGAATGGAGCTTTCTCAAGTCACCAATCCCTTCAATGAAGCTTCTTCAACCTTTGAGAACTTGTAACCCAATTTGTCCCAAAGAATCTCAAAGATCCTATCAATGGAAGATGGAGAAGGTGGAGAGGATGGAAATGGAGGTTTAGAGGTGAAGGGACAAGGGAGAGTGTCACTCTCTCCCTCTCCCACGTTTTGCAGAAAATTGGCTCCAAGAAGCCAAGAAAATCCTCCATTTTCCTCTTCCTCTCCTTTTAATTCATTCAAAAATCAACACTCATGCCTTCCAACTCACACCATTACACTTTGTTCCCCACTTTTTGTTTGTTTAATATTTCTTTTTGCAAGCACAAGGCATTGTCTCCCACTTTGTCCCCCACTTCGTACAAAAGAAATCAATTTATTCAGGTGGGACACGGCCAAGCCAAGACAAGCTTGGCCGTGTTTCTTGCACTTTTTTCTCTTTTCCATGAGGTGACACGGCCAAGCCAAGGTTGGCTTGGCCGTGTCTCTTGATTCTTCATGGTACACGGCCGTGTCCCTCACTCGACCTCTTTCTTTCTTTCTTTCTTCTCTTTGGTGGTGAGAGGTGACACGGCCAAGCCATGTGGAGCTTGGCCGTGTCTCTTGATTTGCTTTCCTGGGACAGGGCCAAGCTCCTGGTCATGTCCCTCACTGTCTTTGATACAAGGTGAGACACGACCAGAGGACACGGCCGTGTCATGTGACACGGCCAGTGTCCTGGCCGTGTCCCTTGACAGTGTCAGTCTCTGCTTCTTTTCTTTCCTTCTTTGCTTGCTCTCTTTTTCTTGGTATGAATGGGACACGGCCAAGCCATTTTTGTCCTGGCCATGTCAGGTGACACGTCCATAACCTTGGCCGTGTCTCTGAGTGTGTCTCTTCCTGCCATCATTTTTTGCTCTTTCTTTTCTTTTTTCTTTGTTTTGCCTTTTGAATGAGACATGGCCAGAGGCTTGGCCGTGTCTCTGGCTGTGTCAGCTACTGCCTTGAAGAAATTTTGAGGGACATGGCCATGTCTTGCTTGGCTTGGCCATGTCTTGCTTGGTTCATGCTTTTCTTGCCCGGTTTTGATCTTCGAAGGGTGTTTTTTCTCTCAAACCTAAAAACAAACACTTTAAACAAACTTAAAACAAAAATCAATCAAAACATTAACTAAAACACACATAAAATATACTAAAAACTAGTATAAAAATGAACTAAACAAATACCCCACACTTAACTCCTTGCTTGTCCCCAAGCAAGGCTAAAATCAAAACACACTAACAAGATAAATTTTGTTAAGTTCAAGAGTTATAAAGATGCATCAAGACTTCCCTATCCTTAAGTCCACAATCAATATCGAATAAAAAAAATCGACACTCATGCAATTAAGTGGCTTTCCATGCATAACCAATGTTGTCACTCCCTCACCAACTCTTATAAGTGTTTGATCATGGTGGTGTTTACACTCATAACAATCAATGAAAGATTATTACCATAGGCTTGCTTATCAATCAAATCTCCACCACAAAATAACAATCAAGCATCAATCAAAAGGTCTTTATTTTGGTTGTAATGGGTCTAAGGTAAAGGCATGATATTTAGGAAATGTGAGCTTGATCATTAAGTTCAAGAGCACTTCAAGAATGAAGTAACCATTCATAAACATAACCCAACAATCCCAAAACACCTTCCTCTCATCTACCCCTTTACATTAAAGAGCTTTTCAAGGGAACTCACTTATTAAATCTTGTAATGATACATTCCAACCCTTTCAACAAGAATAACAATTATTCTTATTATTATATATATATATTTTTTTTTCTTTTTTTCTTTTTCTTTTTTTTATTTTGCTTTGCAATCTTAAACCTACTACTTAACCCCACACTTAATTCAACACAACACTCGGTCATAAACGCTCTTAAAATGCTCTTGACCTAATGAAAGGATAAGAGTTAAACAACAAGGTTCAAGCTAATTGTGTTGTGAAAAAGAAAGAAAAGGAAAAATAAAATAGGCTCAAAATTGGCTAACTAAGGTTAAAAATAGGGTTGGTCTTTTTAAGCCAAAGTGGTTTCACCTAATTGCCTTAATCATTTTGATGCAAAATTGAAATTTTTATGTAATCTTAAAATGTATGTCAAAGCAAGTTCTAGCAACTCATCAATCAAAGATGTGCACCCACAAAAAAGAATAATAAGTTGATGGCTCAATTCCTCACTAGGTTAATGGCAATGCAAGGAAAAACCAACAAAATTGACAATAAGCACCAGATCTACTCAATTCTCAAATTCATGCTTCAAAAATTCAAAGGTCATCTATCAACAATTTTTATAACAATTGAACCCCTTTTTTTTTTTTAAATTCATTTATTCAATGAAAAACATTAAAAACATTAACTAAACTCAACAAAAACAAGTTAAAAGTAAAAACACAAAAAACAAAAGTAAAAACACAAAAAACATAATGCACCCCACACTTAAAGATTCACATTGTCCTCAATGTGAGCATGCATACTACAGGGAGGGTTAGATGAAACCTGATTTCCATCGTTCCCATATACGATGTGTAGGGCTCCTTCCAACCATAATGCAATTGGAGCCCAGGACTGTGAGGATGAACAACATGTAACTTTGAAATGCACCCGATGTACGGCAACCCTTAAATATTTTACCTTGAAGGGAACATGTCTCAAAGGGACATGTGAAGGTCACCTCGGGGTTATCCTCCAGTGTTATAGGAACGTGGTAAAATCCTATTTCATTGTGCAACATGGTTCTATCCATTGTATGCTCTTCTTCACCACCAAGAGTAGAGGAGATGATTTTTGGGAACTCTTTAAGTTCAACCAAGTTTGGTTGAATCACTTCTTCATTCACTTTAACAATGTCAAGTCCCCTCTCAACAACCTCAACATCTAAAACTAGCTTACACTCCTCAAGTTCTAAATTGGGCAATTCATGTTCTTCTTCTAAAGACATACCCATCTCAAGCTTATTTCCACTTTCTCCTTGGGAGTGCATAATATAGATGTTAGAAGGTTGCTTACCTTGCTCCTCTTCTTTTAGCCTACTTGGGAATGGAATTGAGTGCAAAGGATTCAAAGGTTCATACAAATGTGATGAAGTTGATGAGTCCAAATTCTCCTCCTCCTTTGATTGACTTTGTTTCTCCATGTTGGGCAGCATTTCCTCACCATTGTCTTCTTGATTAGTCCCTGCATCAAAGGAATCACAAAAATTGTTATATATCACCTGTTCACTCGTCATATTTGTGATTACCTTGACTTGCTCCAATTGGCTAGGAAATTCCTCCTTTTGCTGTGCTTGGAGTTGAAGTGCCAGTTGCCCAACCTGCATTTCCACCCTCTTCAATGATTCCTCCAAAGAATCAAACCTCTCATTGCTCCCTTCCTGATTTTGTGTGCTAATTTGAAGGTAAGCATTCAAATCATCGTCCACTTTGGATTTCTCAAATTGATCATGGTTTTGTGAGCTAGTTTGAATGAAGGCATTCAAACTATCTTCCAAAGTGGGTTCCTTGAGGTGATTTTGATTTTGCGCGCTAGTTTGAATGAAGGCATTCAAACTCTCTTCTAAGGTGGGTTCCTTAAGGTGATCTTGGTTTCGTGTGCTAGTTTGAATGAAAGCATTCAAACTATCTTCTAATGTGGGTGGCTTAAGGTGATCTTGATTTGAATATTGGTCTTGAGAGTAAGGATTTCTTTGGTAAGGTTGAAAAAAATTTGGAGGTGGAATTTGCTGTTGATTTTCCCAAGAAGAATTTGATTGGGTTCCCCAGCTGGGATTATAAGGATTGGAACATGTGTCATTTCTTCCCATTTGCTGGAAATTTTGGTAGTCATATTCTTCCTCTTGTCATTCTTGGTATCGTCTAAAACCCATGGAACACGTATTTGCACTATGGCCTACATTGCCACATGCTGCGCATATCTCTTGGCGTGGCATAGGTGCTCTTCCTCTTGCATTTAGCACCTTAATTTGATTGGTTAATTCTGCTAATTGCCATGCCATTTCAGAATCGTCGTTCCTATCGTGAACTCCTCCGTGCCTTGAAAACTGCATCTTTACACAAGGAACTCGACAACTAAAAGAAAACAAAAAATAAAAAATTTCAAACAAAGCAAACAAACAATTTAAAAGAAAACAACAAACAATTCAAAGAAAACAAATAAACAATTAAGTAAAAAAAAATCAAACTACTACTACTACTACGACAGCCCTCCCCGGCAGCGGCGCCAAAAACTTGTTGCGCTAGAATTAAGTACTACTACAAAGCGTCACTCGCAAGTATACGAGGTAGCTGTAGCAAAGGTGATCGCCCCAAGGTCGTTTCCCCAAGAAGGTGTGGTTCGTAATAGCTTGATTGACAAGTATTTAAATGCGAAAGTGTTTGTTGTATGAAATGTGCAAGATTAATTTAAACCTAAAATTAACGTGCGTAGGTTGAAGTGTGTGATGGGCGTACAAGATCAAATCGATTCTTGGGAAGGTGCCTAGGGTCATAGGTCCATTCAATCAAAGCTCAATTCTCAATTGTCCATTAACATAACCTTGTAAATTAATTTGTTCCTTAAGATTAAATAGTCAATTACCAATCCATTAGTTCTCACATTCATGAATTAACAATGACCAATTCTTTTACATTATCAAATTAACGAAAACCCTAGAACTTATATTTCTAATTCATTCATAGGGTGGTCGATTATATAGTTCTGATATCGGATTTCACCTCTCGGTCCGTCATCCAATATTCAAAGATCAATAGGTAGCTAATCTATCAACCTAGCATTTAATGCAATACAATCAACCAATCAACAAGGAACATCAATTTAAATATCAAATCAAGACATTCAACCAAATATACTACAAGCCCTAAACATGGGTATTTAGCTTAACATCATCAATTTATAACAAATATTCATCTCAATACAAAATAATTACAAATTGCTCATTGCAATATCAATCTCTTAATACAACAACAACAATAAGAAATGAATTAAAAGAGAGAATAGAAAAAAACCTTGTGAAGATGCCAAGAGTAGGATTACTAGTCTTCCTGCTAGCTCCACTTTGATATTTGATGAAGAACTCAAGCCCTCTTCAATGGTTGATTCCCCATTGCAATGTGGAATGGAGCTTTCTCAAGTCAACAAACCTTTGGATGGAGCTTTCTCAAGTCACCAACCTTCAATGGATATGCCTTTGGAAGATGGAATGGAGCTTTCTCAAGTCACCAATCCCTTCAATGAAGCTTCTTCAACCTTTGAGAACTTGTAACCCAATTTGTCCCAAAGAACCTCAAAGATCCTATCAATGGAAGATGGAGAAGGTGGAGAGGATGGAAATGGAGGTTTGGAGGTGAAGGGACAAGGGAGAGTGTCACTCTCTCCCTCTCCCACGTTTTACAGAAAATTGGCTCCAAGAGGCCAAGAAAATCCTCCATTTTCCTCTTCCTCTCCTTTTAATTCATTCAAAAATCAACACTCATGCCTTCCAACTCACACCATTACACTTTGTTCCCCACTTTTTGTTTGTTTAATATTTCTTTTTGCAAGCACAAGGCATTGTCTCCCACTTTGTCCCCCACTTCGTACAAAAGAAATCAATTTATTCAGGTGGGACACGGCCAAGCCAAGACAAGCTTGGCCGTGTCTCTTGCACTTTTTTCTCTTTTCCATGAGGTGACACGGCCAAGCCAAGGTTGGCTTGGCCGTGTCTCTTGATTCTTCATGGGACACGGCCGTGTCCCTCACCGGACCTCTTTCTTTCTTTCTTTCTTCTCTTTGGTTGTGAGAGGTGACACGGCCAAGCCATGTGGAGCTTGGCTGTGTCTCTTGATTTTCTTTCCTGGGACACGGCCAAGCTCCTGGCCGTGTCCCTCACTGTCTTTGATACAAGGTGAGACACAGCCAGAGGACATGGCCGTGTCATGTGACACGGCCAGTGTCCTGGCCGTGTCCCTTGACAGTGTCAGTCTCTGCTTCTTTTCTTTCCTTCTTTGCTTGCTCTCTTGTTCTTGGTATGAATGGGACACGGCCAATCCATTTTTGTCCTGGTCGTGTCAGGTGACACGGCCACAAGCTTGGCCGTGTCTCTAAGTGTGTCTCTTCCTGCCTTCATTTTTTTCTCTTTCTTTTCTTTGTTCTTTGTTTTGCCTTTTGAATGAGACACGGCCAGAGGCTTGGCCGTGTCTCTGGGTGTGTCAGCTACTGCCTTGAAGAAATTTTGAGGGACATGGCCATGTCTTGCTTGGCTTGGCCATGTCTTGCTTGGTTCATGCTTTTCTTGCCCGGTTTTGATCTTCCAAGGGTGTTTTTGCTCTCAAACCTAAAAACAAACACTTTAAACAAACTTAAAACAAAAATCAATCAAAACATTAACTAATACACACATAAAATCATACTAAAAACTAGTATAAAAATGAACTAAACAACCTCTACATAGTCCACTGCCACCAAACTTCAATGCCGAGGCCTTCTATCAATTTCATCAAATTGGAGGGCTTAAAACAGATAAATGTGCTCGTCTAAGGCATGAGATTCAAGACCTGATTGATAGTGGCAAGCTACCTGAGCCGGATAAGCCCAATACCAAATATAACCCTTTGCCTAAATTTGGAAGAGTGCCACCACCAGCAACCTTTATGGTGGGAAAAGGATTGGAAGAAGATTTTCTTTTATCATCCTTTTAAGATGGGGATATTGAAGATATGAAAGAAAAAGAAGCTTAAACTCAACAAACTTTCTTTAGCTTGAATGTTGCTTTTCAATTTTACTTTCTTTAATATTTAAATTGGAACAATCGTGTTTTTCAAATTTAAAGTTGTTTGAATAAATTACTTTCATCAAAATTTTTGTTGGTCTTTGTTCATTTTGGTGCTCAACCAATGAGGAATTTAGCTTGATGTTTATAAATTAATGTGTCTAGGCATCATGACTCGAATGACATTACTAGATGAGGGAATTACTCTATAGCATTGAGTTGTGTATGCTTACTTAGAGAGGGCTCCTGCATAATTATCTTTGTCTAGGTCTTAGTCAGTCTTAGAACATGCTTTGACAAATTTTCGAGGCAAAATTGAACTCTGCTTATTTAAGGGAGAAATGATCTAGGTATTGTTTGATAAGCCAACAACTAGTATCCACCCTATTAAATATCAATCCATAGTTGTCCCTTTGAGCCTTCATAAAATTTTAGCTTTCTTTTCATTGGCATAAAAACCTCAATAACCTACCCTGAGCTATTGTGATACTTTTGACAAGTCTTATGATCACTAAAATGAAGAGGCAAGAAGATCAAAGATAGCAATGATTAGTCAAGATCTTAAGAATAGTTGAAGCTCTCAAGACCATGAAGATAGTTGATTTTTCAAGACCATAAGGATAGTTGATGTTCTCAAAACCTTAAGGGTAGTTGAAGTTCCCTTAATATATCCAAGACAACATCAACATTGGAGTAATAAATGATTTATCCCTATTAAAGAAGATTTATGTTACTCCACTCATCCACTATTGAAAGCCCAAGTTGGTACAAACAAGATAACTATGTTTGAGCTAGAACCAAAAAAAGAAAAAAAAAGAGAAAAAAAAGAGAGAATAGGAAAAGAAAAGAAAGAAAAAAGAATAGAAAAAAAAGAAAGAAAAAAGAGTAAAAAAAAAACCCAAAATGGTTCAAAAAGCCAACTGAGTTATCTTTTACCTAAAGCAGCAAAAGGCTTCTATTTGGTTCATAAAGACCTTTTTTGAGTTGGTCCAACCCAACCAAAGATTCAATTAAAATTGGAGAAAAGGAGGAAGACCACACAGTTCTTGAAAGTTCTGTGGTCCAACAAGAAAGAAGGACAAAAAGACAAAGAAAGGGAAGAGTAAGAAAAATAAAAAGAAAGAAAAGGAAGAAGAAGAAAAGAAACAAATTTGGGTCTTAAACTTTATGCAAGGGAAAAAAAAACTGTCCTAGTCAATATCCAGTTTAATGCTAAGAAGATAGAAGAAATTTGGAGTCTAGCAAGGTTGCCTCCAAGCTGCCTAAAATTCCAACAAGAAATTTGTAGTGTGAAGGCTTGTCCATTGTGTCACACCAGCTCCAATCTCAAAATGGCCTTCACTTAAACATGTTTCCCTCATAGACCCCATTTTAAGCCTATCAAAGACCTATTGATCTCTCTTGGTAGGCAGAGTCTATTAGTGGAGATAGTTTGGATAAGCATGCATATGAGATAGACAGTATTTAAACTCAATGAGACCTTTGGCCAAGTAATGTGTATGTGCCTATCTGAAGTGCAACAGTTATTGCTTAAATAGAAATGATTCCTGTGTTTAAGTACGGTAACTAGGGTTATCATGTTATAGATATGTTAGTTTCGAAAATCAAGTCCTGAGGTATATTGACATTGATTTGGCAAAGCCAACATTTGATTTCAAAATTAAAATTCAAAAAATCAAATAAAAAATGTTTTGTCATACAAAGCCTTCAAGTTAAGGGAAGTATGTTGAACCTCCAAAGGACACATTGGGCAAAGGAAATGATTATTGGCAAGCTACCAATTGACATGCTGAAACATAATTCGAAATGGATGCATCCCTGACTCTACAATTAGGGGTCTCTACCACTCATGTTTTCAACATCTTGAAGATAAAAGCCAAATGCAAAGCTTTTGATCATTTCAATGCGAGACTTGAACAAGCATCAAAACGGAACCAATGAGAACACTTCTGTTGATCGCCTCGGTCTGTGAGTCATGGAACCACTGTAAGTATTATTCATGCATATCATGCATACATGAGCATATCACATCGCACTTTCTTATCTTGTGTTGTCTATTCTTTGGCAAAATGAACAGCAAACACCTCGCGAAGTAAAGAATCAAAAGAAGATGTCAAATTAGGGGGGCATGGAAAGTCCATTGCTTGAGAAAGCTCCAGTCATTTTACGAAGATAAGAAATAAGTGCTTGTACGAAGAACTAGACAACAACAACATCAATCAAAGCTTGCATGGAAAAAATATTTGGTTTGAGCCTACACAGGGGGCAAGGTTTTTCCTTTTCAATTTTTGGGTTTATATACCAAATATTTTTAAACTCACTTACAAATATTTTGCCACGTAGGGGGGCAAGGAGAGGAAATAAGGTCCAATTAAAAAAAACTAAATCTTTGTAAAAAGAAAGAACAAAAGAATGGAACAATAGAACTCTTAAAAGAATGAAGGTGCAAAAGACAACAGACCAATCCAGCTAAAAGAGCTGAAGCCAGGGTGAATACCCAATCTCAAAGGATGAAGATCCATTTTCAAGGGTGAAGACCCGATCTCAAAGGATGAAGATCCATTTTCAAGGGTGAAGACCCGATCTCAAAGGATGAAGATCCATTTTCAAGGGTAAAGACCCGATCTCAAAGGATGAAGATCCATTTTCAAGGGTCAAGACCCGATCTCAAAGGATGAAGATCCATTTTCAAGGGTGAAGACCCGATCTCAAAGGATGAAGATCCATTTTTAAAGGTAAAGACCCGATCTCAAGGATGAAGATCCACTTTTAAGGGTAAAGACCCGATCTCGAAGGATGAAGATCCATTTTTAAGGGTAAAGACCCGATCTCAAAGGATGAAGATCCATTTTCAAGGGTAAAGACCCGATCTCAATGGATAAAGATCCATGTTCCAAGGGTAAAGACCCGATTTCCAATGGATAAAGATCCATGTTTCAAGGGTAAAGACCCGATTTTGAATGGATAAAGATCCATATTTCAAAGGGTAAAGACCCAAAGTTCGAAGGATAAAGATCCTTGTTTCAAGGGTAAAGACCCGATTTCAAATGGATAAAGATCCATATTTCAAGGGTAAAGACCCGACCTCCAATGGATAAAGATCCATTTTTATGGGTAAAGACCCTATCTCCAATGGATAATGTAATATCCTCATTTATGCCCTAGAAGTTTTGCATATTGTTGTTGTTGTTATTGTTATATATTGGATTGAATATATGTGTTAAATTGTAAGAGAAAAGAAATTGAGAAGAGAAAGTATATGTATATGTATTTTGGGAAGAAATAGGGTTTAGAGACAAATTTATATGTTGTGTATATGTTAATATATATGACATATAAAGTGGTCAAAAGGCTTGGTCAATGCAAGAGAAGATATTTATTTGAGATTGGTAAATTACTTAATTGGGCACATATAAGACAAAAAGATAATTATGTGAATGAGGGCACTTTGGTAATTGCTTGGATAGAATCACATGGTGGATATTTAAAGAAGGTTTGACTTGTGTTTTCTTCTTCATTTCTTCTTCTTCTTCTTGTTGATGGCCGGCCCTCCATAGCCAAAGAGAAAGAAAGAGACAAGTGATGGTTTTGATGATTTCAAGCTTAAATTGAAGAAAGATTAAGTGTTCAAGTGTTGATTTAAGAAGTTTTTAACTAAGGTAAGATCTTTTCTCTAATTTCTTCAATTCTTTTGAAGTGGTATGATTAAGTTGCTTATGGTATGATTGTAAGTATTGATTTTTCTTGATAGATGAGAAGTTGGGTTGGTGTTGGTGATGGAAGAGTAAGATTGGTGTTTAGTGAAATTGTTTCTGTTTTAGGATTAGTAAAGGCTGTGACTTGTATGATTTTTAATTAATTTTAGAAAAATGTTCTTGAAGTGAATTTTTGATATGTTGTGCCTCTATGAGTCTAGAATGACTGAAAAATATGTTGATTCGATTTTGGAATGGTTATGAGTTTAGAAAGATTATTTTCATTAGACCTGTTCCAGCAAGTACCTTAACTGGGACAGTTATATTTCGGGATTTTTAATAAAATGTAGAAAAATCATATTCAATTGAATTTTGGATATGTTGTTTCTTAGTGAGTCTAGTATTTGAGAAAAATAATTTGGAATCACGTTGATTGAATTTGATTTATGGAATTCACAAAGTTCAGAACTGCTGCCAGGATGCAGGGCAATTGGGGCAGTCTGGTTAGGTGAACTATTTGACCAAGATTTTGTGTTCAGTTTGATCTGAAATTTTAAAGGAATGATTTTACGATACAAAACTAAATTCTGTAAAAATTTTAGAATTTTTAGTCAAGTAGATTATTTTATACAATTTTTCAAAATAAGGATAAAATGGAGTTTAAAAACCAGAATGTACTATTTATGGTTAGGGTTTTAATTCTTTGTTCTTCTTGCATTGCTTTGGTTCTCCAAAGGTAGGTTGGTCCTTAAACCTAACCCTAAACACGTTAAACACACTTGAATCAATGAATGTTATAATCAATTGTTCTTTGCCCTAATTGCATTGTTGAGATTGAACAATGTTATGTTGTGCATTGTGAATGGTAATGTGTTTCATGAGTAATGTGGAATGAAATGTTGATATTTATGAATGATGCTATGTGAAATATAATGTGATCATGGATGAGATATATATATATATATACTTGAATAATGAGATGTTATATTGTGAAATGAAATGTGAAGCCATTGTTATTGGCTAAGATGATGATATTGAAAGAAAGAAGGCATGTTTGCCTAAATGTGATGAGAATTTGAGAATGGAAATGGTAAGTATATAATAAATGAATTGTTTGTTTAATATGTTATTCAGTTTCAGAGTTCTGGATTTGGGTGGCATGCCTAAGAAATGATGAAAGGTAACAGTCTTGCCGGGTTGAGGATCTCCTCAAATGTGTTGAGTTGATGGTCCAAGAGACTGGGTCTGTTACACTATGAGAATTGTGAATATGAAATATATGATTTGTAACAGTCTTGCCGGGTTGAGGATCTCCTCAAATGTGTTGAGTTGATGGTCCAAGAGACTGGGTCTGTTACACTATGAGAATTGTGACTATGAACCAAAGCAGTAACTCTGAACTCTGAATATCGTATTAAATACTTGTTGGGCCCATAGGTGTCAAGGTTATATGAATGTCCTAAATAATGTTATGAGTTAATGAAATAAGATGTTGATTATTGAGTAATGTTGAATGTGGAAAGATGTTGAAATGTGGTATGCTCATATGACTATGATTTGTGAAATGCATAATTATGTGTTAACTTTATATTTATAATGTTGATCTTATCAATAGCATATGTGGCATTGTATTGCATTAAAGCATACTATTAGCATGTTTTATCTTACTAAGCCGTTGGCTTAGCGCGATAGTGTTTAATCGCGCAGGTAGTAGAGTGGATAGAGTTGAACCCGAGAGTTCATCAAGACCTAGTGAGAGTAGACCTTGAAGAATCCATTTTGGGAGCTTAAAGATCAGAGCAGACTTGCCAATCATTTATAAATTTTATGTGTTGTAAAACTTGAGTTTTGATGTATATGAATTTGTAAATATGTAAATATTTTATAACTTCCGCTGTGTAATATTTAAATATGGGGGTTGTCACAAAACCTTTATTTTATGTTGTACTAGAAGTGTAAATCCTTTTTGCAGGTTGTAGTTGAGGTTACAAGGGGGATTTATTGGGAGTGTACTGAGAATGATTTTGTTTGCATTGGTTTGTGTAAAATGTTTTTGAAAATAAGAAAAAAACCGGTTTTGTCGACACTTGGGACTCAATTTTTAGGCGAAACTATGGCAAAAATTTTGTAAAAATCGGAACTAAAATTTGACTAAGTAAAATTGGTAGCAACATTAGGTTAGTGTGGCGCCTCTACTCAGCTTACATATGTAGGTTGGGAAGGGGTGTTACAATTGTTTTGGTATCAGAGCCTAGGTTTGAGATTCTCAACCTAGGTAAAATGTAATAAAAAGAATATTTTTACTTAAAAAGTGGTTTTGAATAACATATACGTTTGAGATTGGCAGTCTCTGATCTTTAATAAGATATAATCTGTTGTGTTTACAGTGTTAGGTTGTGATGGATTCTCACTCACGTCAGTCGATTGAGGGTAGTGCCGAGAGTATTGCTCCTGCTGAGGGAGCTAGGGTTGATAGTGTTGAGGAGGCACCTGCTTCGGTGTCGGGTAGACCAGCTGGGGAGGAGGTTCCGCCAGCCTGGTTTAGGCTTATGATGGAAGCTATGAGACAAGCACCTGTGCAACCACAGCCACCGCCACCACCCCCTCAGCCTTCAGTACCAGTAAGGCACTATGATAAGCTAAGGAAATATGGAGCAGAGGATTTCTTTGGTACAGTTGATCCGGCTGTAGCAGAACAGTGGCTTGATAGAGTTCAGAGGGTATTTGTGCAGTTGCAAGCCACTTCAGAGGAGAAGTTTGACTATGCAAGATCTTTGCTACAGAAGGATGCCTACGACTGGTGGAAGACAGTGCCCCATTCTATGGATGATCCTCCAACACTGTCTTACACTGATTTTCTGAGGGAATTTGAGTTGAAGTATACTCCTAGGGAGTATAAAGATGGGAAGAAAAGAGAGTTTCTAGATTTGAAGCAAGATCATCGGACCGTAACTGAGTATGAGGTTGAGTTTATTCGACTGAGTCAGTATGCTGGGGGCATCATTGCTGATGAGATTGATAGATGTCGGCGATTTGAGGAGGGATTGAGGCCCTCGATCATGTGCTTAGAGGTTGGATCTTCCCAGAGGATGTATGTTATGCAGAGGCAGCCAGATGCATCAGCAGTCATAGCTGGTACTTTTTCTTTATTTAATACTCCAGTACTTGCTTTGATTGATCCGGGTTCCACGCATTCATATATTAGTGCATCTGTTTTGCCTGTATCTGATTTGCATGCTGAGTCCCTAGGATTTGATGTGTTGGTAACAAATCCGTTAGGGCATAGTGTGGTTGTGAGTAAGGTGCATAGAGATAGTGCAGTAGTGGTGCAGGGTGAGGAGTTCCTTGGAGATTTGATTGAGATGCCATTTAAGGATTATGATGTGATCTTAGGTATGGATTGGCTATTTCGACATGGAGCTGTGGTGGATTGTAAAAAGAAAGTTGTTTCTTTGAGAACGGGTGATGGTAGAGAGGTGATAGTATCTAATGAGCAGGAACAGCTAGCCTCCTTATTTGTTTCAGCTATTGCAGCCAGGAGGTTGATTAGAAAGGGGTGTGAAGCCTATCTTGCTCATGTGGTAGATACTAGAGTAAGAAGTTCTCTCATTGATAGCATTGCCACAGTTGCAGAGTTCCCAGATGTGTTTCCAGAGGAGTTGCCAGGGTTACCTCCTGAGAGAGAGGTGGAGTTCGGTATTGAATTGTTGCCTGGTACCACTCCTATCTCTATTACTCCTTATAGAATGGCACCAGCAGAATTGAGGGAGTTGAAAGTGCAATTACAGGAGTTGTTGGACAAAGGATTTATTCGCCCCAGTGTTTCTCCTTGGGGAGCTCCTGTGCTTTTTGTGAAGAAGAAAGATGGTACTATGAGGTTGTGTATCGATTATAGGCAATTGAACAAGGTGACCATTAAGAATAAATATCCTTTGCCTAGAATCGATGATCTCTTTGATCAGTTGAAGGGAGCGTCAGTGTTCTCCAAAATTGATTTGAGATCTGGGTACCATCAGCTGAGGGTAAGAAGTGAAGATGTTCCTAAGACTGCTTTTTGGACCAGGTATGGGCATTATGAATTTCTAGTTATGCCTTTTGGTCTGACGAATGCACCTGCAGCTTTTATGGATTTGATGAATAGGGTGTTTAGGCCCTATTTGGATCAGTTTGTAGTGGTCTTCATTGATGATATACTGGTGTATTCGCGGAATGAGGAGGAACATGATATGCATCTGCGGATTGTGTTGCAGATTTTGAGAGAGAGGCAGTTGTTTGCTAAATTGTCGAAATGTGAGTTCTGGTTGGATCAAGTAGCTTTTCTCGGACATATAGTTTCAGCAGAGGGTATTAGAGTTGATCTGAGCAAAGTTGAAGCTGTATTGAATTGGAATCCACATAAATCAGTGACAGAGATTAGAAGTTTTCTGGGTTTGGCAGGCTATTACCGGCGGTTTGTGAAAGGGTTTTCTTTGATAGCTACTCCACTCACCAGATTGCTTCGTAAGGGAGTGAGATTTGTGTGGACGGATCAGTGTCAGGCCAGCTTTGAGCAGTTGAGAGAAATGTTGACTCAAGCGCCTGTTTTAACTTTACCTGTTGAAGGTAAACCTTATGTGATCTACAGTGATGCTTCACATAGAGGTTTGGGGTGTGTATTGATGCAGGAAGGGAAAGTTATAGCTTATGCATCTCGACAGTTGAAACCGCATGAGCTTAACTATCCGACCCATGATTTGGAATTGGCTGCCATTGTTTTTGCATTGAAGATTTGGCGCCATTATCTGTTTGGAGAGAAATGTTTCATCTACACTGATCACAAGAGTTTGAAGTATTTGGGTGTCCAGAAAGAACTCAATCTTCGTCAGAGGAGATGGTTAGAATTGATTAAAGACTACGACTGCTTGATTGACTATCATCCAGGTAAAGCAAATGTTGTTGCTGATGCCTTGAGTCGGAAGTCTTTAGCTGGTTTAACTGTTTACTCACTCTCGTTGCTTGTGGAGTTGAGAGCTTTGCATGCCAGTTTTGTAGCTTGTGACGATGGTGCATTGTTGGCACAGTTGCTTTTGAAACCAGTTTTGTTAGATCAGATCAAAGAGGCTCAGTTGATTGATATGAAGATTCAGAAGATTATTTCAGATTGCAAGAATGGGAAGACTAGAGATTTTGTTGTGAAAGATGATGGGAGTCTCTGGTTTAAGAACCGATTGTGTGTACCCGATGATGCTGATTTGGAAAGAGTCATTTTAGAAGAAGCTCATCAGTCAATGTTTGCTATGCATCCGGGTAATACGAAGATGTATCATGATTTGAGACAGCATTATTGGTGGATTGGTTTGAAGAGTAACAATGGATTTTGTGTCTGGTTTGCCATTGACACAAAAGAAGCATGATGCCATATGGGTGATTGTGGATAGATTGACTAAAACAGCTCATTTCCTTCCGGTTCGAATGGATTACTCTTTGGAGAGATTGGCTGAGCTGTATATCCATGAGATTGTGAAACTGCATGGTGTTCCAACTTCTTTAGTATCTGATCGAGATCCCAGGTTTACTTCCAGATTTTGGAAGAGTTTGCATAGTGCTTTGGGTTCTCGACTGCACTTCAGCACTGCTTTTCATCCACAGACGGATGGACAGTCAGAGAGGGTGATACAGATTATTGAGGACATGTTGAGAAGCTGTGTCATCGATTTCTCTGGAAGTTGGGATAGGTTTTTACCTCTTGTGGAGTTTGCTTACAACAACAGTCACCAATCCAGCATTGGTATGGCACCGTTTGAAGCATTGTATGGCAGACGGTGTAGGACACCTCTTTGTTGGAATGAGCTTGGAGATGATAAGTTGGTTGGTCCTGATTTGATTCAAGAAACTGAGGAAAAAGTAAAGTTGATTCGAGGTAGGTTAAAAGCAGCTTCAGACCGACAGAAGTCTTATGCAGATCTGAAGAGGAGAGACATTCAGTTTGATGTTGGAGATAAGGTGTTTTTGAAAGTATCTCCTTGGAAGAAGATTTTGAGGTTCGGTCGGAAAGGAAAATTGAGTCCTCGTTTCATTGGGCCGTATGAAGTGTTAGAAAGAGTTGGGCCAGTTGCATATCGACTTGCTTTGCCACCTGAGTTGGATCGTATTCATAATGTAATCCATGTTTCTATGTTGAGGAGGTACAGGTCAGATCCATCTCATGTGTTGCCATTTGAGTCTATCGAAGTGAGCCCATATTTGACATTTGAAGAAGAACCAGTTGCTATCTTGGCACGTGATGTGAAAGAATTGAGGAACAAGAAAGTGCCATTGGTGAAGATTCTTTGGAAGAATCATGCAAAAGAAGAAGCAACTTGGGAAAGTGAGCAAACTATGCGAGAACAGTATCCGCAGTTGTTTCAGAGTTGATATCAGGTAATTTCGAGGACGAAATTTTCTTTTTAGAGGGGGAGAATTGTAATATCCTCATTTATGCCCTAGAAGTTTTGCATATTGTTGTTGTTGTTATTGTTATATATTGGATTGAATATATGTGTTAAATTGTAAGAGAAAAGAAATTGAGAAGAGAAAGTATATGTATATGTATTTTGGGAAGAAATAGGGTTTAGAGACAAATTTATATGTTGTGTATATGTTAATATATATGACATATAAAGTGGTCAAAAGGCTTGGTCAATGCAAGAGAAGATATTTATTTGAGATTGGTAAATTACTTTTTTTTTTTTATTTTTTTAAAAGATTCGATCCCAGAAAACATTTTGGGGGATCGAACCCCGCACCTTCCCCTAGTGGGTTGGGTGCAGATTGGTAAATTACTTAATTGGGCACATATAAGACAAAAAGATAATTATGTGAATGAGGGCACTTTGGTAATTGCTTGGATAGAATCACATGGTGGATATTTAAAGAAGGTTTGACTTGTGTTTTCTTCTTCATTTCTTCTTCTTCTTCTTGTTGATGGCCGGCCCTCCATAGCCAAAGAGAAAGAAAGAGACAAGTGATGGTTTTGATGATTTCAAGCTTAAATTGAAGAAAGATTAAGTGTTCAAGTGTTGATTTAAGAAGTTTTTAACTAAGGTAAGATCTTTTCTCTAATTTCTTCAATTCTTTTGAAGTGGTATGATTAAGTTGCTTATGGTATGATTGTAAGTATTGATTTTGCTTGATAGATGAGAAGTTGGGTTGGTGTTGGTGATGGAAGAGTAAGATTGGTGTTTAGTGAAATTGTTTCTGTTTTAGGATTAGTAAAGGCTGTGACTCGTATGATTTTTAATTAATTTTAGAAAAATGTTCTTGAAGTGAATTTTTGATATGTTGTGCCTCTATGAGTCTAGAATGACTGAAAAATATGTTGATTCGATTTTGGAATGGTTATGAGTTTAGAAAGATTATTTTCATTAGACCTGTTCCAGCAAGTACCTTAACTGGGACAGCTATATTTCGGGATTTTTAATAAAATGTAGAAAAATCATATTCAATTGAATTTTGGATATGTTGTTGCTTAGTGAGTCTAGTATTTGAGAAAAATAATTTGGAATCACGTTGATTGATTTTGATTTATGGAATTCACAAAGTTCAGAACTGCTGCCAGGATGCAGGGCAATTGGGGCAGTCTGGTTAGGTGAACTATTTGACCAAGATTTTGTGTTCAGTTTGATCTGAAATTTTAAAGGGATGATTTTAAGATACAAAACTAAATTATGTAAAACTTTTAGAATTTTTAGTCAAGTAGATTATTTTATACAATTTTTCAAAATAAGGATAAAATGGAGTTTAAAAACCAGAATGTACTATTTATGGTTAGGGTTTTAATTCTTTGTTCTTCTTGCATTGCTTTGGTTCTCCAAAGGTAGGTTGGTCCTTAAACCTAACCCTAAACACGTTAAACACACTTGAATCAATGAATGTTATAATCAATTGTTCTTTGCCCTAATTGCATTGTTGAGATTGAACAATGTTATGTTGTGCATTGTGAATGGTAATGTGTTTCATGAGTAATGTGGAATGAAATGTTGATATTTATGAATGATGCTATGTGAAATATAATGTGATCATGGATGAGATATATATATATATATATACTTGAATAATGAGATGTTATATTGTGAAATGAAATGTGAAGCCATTGTTATTGGCTAAGATGATGATATTGAAAGAAAGAAGGCATGTTTGCCTAAATGTGATGAGAATTTGAGAATGGAAATGGTAAGTATATAATAAATGAATTGTTTGTTTAATATGTTATTCAGTTTCAGAGTTCTGGATTTGGGTGGCATGCCTAAGAAATGATGAAAGGTAACAGTCTTGCCGGGTTGAGGATCTCCTCAAATGTGTTGAGTTGATGGTCCAAGAGACTGGGTCTGTTACACTATGAGAATTGTGAATATGAAATATATGATTTGTAACAGTCTTGCCGGGTTGAGGATCTCCTCAAATGTGTTGAGTTGATGGTCTAAGAGACTGGGTCTGTTACACTATGAGAATTGTGACTATGAACCAAAGCAGTAACTCTGAACTCTGAATATCGTATTAAATACTTGTTGGGCCCATAGGTGTCAAGGTTATATGAATGTCCTAAATAATGTTATGAGTTAATGAAATAAGATGTTGGTTATTGAGTAATGTTGAATGTGGAAAGATGTTGAAATGTGGTATGCTCATATGACTATGATTTGTGAAATGCATAATTATGTGTTAACTTTATATTTATAATGTTGATCTTATCAATAGCATATGTGGCATTGTATTGCATTAAAGCATACTATTAGCATGTTTTATCTTACTAAGCCGTTGGCTTAGCGCGATAGTGTTTAATCGCGCAGGTAGTAGAGTGGATAGAGTTGAACCCGAGAGTTCATCAAGACCTAGTGAGAGTAGACCTTGAAGAATCCATTTTGGGAGCTTAAAGATCAGAGCAGACTTGCCAATCATTTATAAATTTTATGTGTTGTAAAACTTGAGTTTTGATGTATATGAATTTGTAAATATGTAAATATTTTATAACTTCCGCTGTGTAATATTTAAATATGGGGGTTGTCACAAAACCTTTATTTTATGTTGTACTAGAAGTGTAAATCCTTTTTGCAGGTTGTAGTTGAGGTTACAAGGGGGATTTATTGGGAGTGTACTGAGAATGATTTTGTTTGCATTGGTTTGTGTAAAATGTTTTTGAAAATAAGAAAAAAACCGGTTTTGTCGACACTTGGGACTCAATTTTTAGGCGAAACTATGGCAAAAATTTTGTAAAAATCGGAACTAAAATTTGACTAAGTAAAATTGGTAGCAACATTAGGTTAGTGTGGCGCCTCTACTCAGCTTACATATGTAGGTTGGGAAGGGGTGTTACAGATAAAGATCCATGTTCCTAGGTAAAAGACATAGTTTCTAATAGATAAAGATCTATTTTTGGTGGGTAAAGACCTACAATTCGTAAAAATGGAACAACCAGTTATGCCAGAATTCTCAACTGATAAAAGGTCAGATGAGTTAAACCAATCTCTCGGGTCCAGAATCCAAAACCTCAAAAATTAAGTCTTATGGCTTTTCACTCTCTTTCACTAAGGTTTCAGATCATTCAAGCAGGGGGTAAACTGTAGACCCTTAATTTTTGACCCAATCCGATCCAACATGCTTTATTTAGTCCAAAATGATTTATGTTGTTTAATTGGTCCAAAATAATTTTAATTAAATAAGTTTTACCTTAGTATCTAATTTTTATTAGTAAAAAATGAAAATAAACAAATAAAAAATAAAAATAAAAATAAAAATAAAAATCGGAGTCGGAAAAAAATCGGCAGCGAAAAGTGGTCGCGCGGGCCCGTAGGGCCAACAGTGGCTCGCCCACAGGCTCCTGCGGGCTGGCACGCCCACGGGCCCGTCGCCAGAATTTTTGGCAGCGCAAATTTTTCAGCTGCAATTTTTATAATTCTAATCCAATTAGGTTTTAATTTTTTTTTTGCTTTATTATTATTACTTACCTTAATTAATTAGGAATAAACAACCTAAAAACCACTATAAATAAGGACCAATTAAACCAAATCAAAGGAGGAAAAACTTTTCATGATAGCTTTAGGTTTTGAAACCAAATCAAGGAAGGAAAGGGAAAACTCAATTCAATTGATATTTATAGCAGCAGTAGCAGCAGTAGCACGAAAGAGGGAGAAGAAAAGAGGCAATCAAAGCTTGTCTTTGGAGCTAGTTCATCTAAGAAGAGTTATTTTTTGGAGAATCAACAAAAGAAGGTATGTTTTAATTCTTTTGATTTATGTTTTACAATAGCCAAATCTATAAAATTTAAGTTTTTTAAATCAAAAATCTTAGAGTTTTAATTTAATTTTTCCAAGTTTATAACATTAAAAACGTGACTTTCTTTTCTAAAAGGACTCAAAATTGTTATTTTTTCTTCTTAAAAACCTTAAAACACTCATTTAACATATTTTTCTACAAAACCAAAATAAAATTCTGTTTCATTTAAGATTTTAAAGTAGGCTCTTTTTCACTCAAAAAACCTTAAAAAACATTTTTTCTACTTATAAAAACTTCAATTCATGTGTTTAAATTCATAAAATCTCATAAAATATCAAGTTGCTATTTAAAACCCTAAAATTAAATTCCTTGGCCGAAAACCCCAAATTCAAAGCCTAAAATCCAAAAATCATCTTTTAAACCTAAAGTAATAAACCCTAACCCTTTTAAAACCTTAAACCCTAATTTTTATGAACTTTAAACCCTTTAAAACATAAAAAACATAAAAACATAAAAAAAACTCAAAAAAGCTACAGTAGCTCAATTTACTATTTTAAAAACATGAATTAAAAAATATTTCAAAAGTGTCTAAGACTCAAGTTTTATTATTTCATCATTCAAATCTTAATTTGTTTAATCAAAGTGTCTTACTAACCTTAAAAAAACATAAAACCTAATCTATTTAAATTACCTAAAAAGTCACATAGCTTAAACTTTAGAATTTCCAAAGCCTTAACACATGAGGTAAATAACCCTAAATAGAAATAGTAGCTATACTTGAACTTTTATTTGTTTTATTCAATTCCATATTTATTTATACCTTGATTTATTTCTTATGCTTTAATTTATTTAATTTTAATACTTGATTTATTTAATTTATCATGGATGGATGTTTATTTTATATTTTGGTTAATACTCTTAATGAATGATTTATTTATTATGGATGATTATTTACCTTTATTAATTAATTTAGACTTCCAAAAGTTGTAAGAGGTATGTTGGTGGGTACCTCATTAGTTAAACATCATGTAATTTAATTTTCTCTTCTATTATAGAACTTATGTAAAGGGCATGTTTCTACCTTTTGGTGGGTGTCCTACTTAGGCATGTGATGTAAGGACATGTTTCCATCCTCGGATGGGTGTCCATTTATTTGTTTTGTTTTGTTTGAACATTGCTTTGATTTTAATATAATGATGATTTCTTTTTATTGTGTGTAGTATGGATAATGTTATTATACTTAAGAATTTTATAATATTAAGACCTGTAAAGGAGGCCGGTTCCAATGAACCGGGCGTTGTGGGGGTGTTGGGCCATTTCTCACCTTCCCCACACGTACCCAACTTTCCGAACCCATTAGGGGGTTGGGGATTATTTAGGAATCGAGTCATCCACCCCTTTCTTTTTTCTGGCCCGTCCGGGTGGCGACTCCATTTTCTCCAGACTTAGGTCCGTGTTTTCTAAGGCCCCGACCCTAAACAGTGCCGAAGTTGCAAGAACCATTCCACCGGGAGTGGGGGCGAAAATCCCCGCTCACACAACTGTCTTCCACTAGTCATAGGCATACTTTTTCAACCCTATCCAGCCATTGCTCTGCCTCTATTGGATCTACAGTCCCTATGAAATTAGTAGCCCTATACTTTCTCATCATATCATATTTTCTAATATGTTGTTGCTGTACTAGGGCCTGGCGAAGCAACCCTGCCATATACTGAACCCATACTGGAGGACCCAGCACCTCCGGTTTGGCTATATTCGAAGCCTTTCCAAAAGTAACTTTGCCTCCAACTCTATCCTCACCTGGAGCCATACTCCCCATACTTAGGGGTGGGAGTTTTTCGGTTAATCGACTAATATTTGGTTTGGTTAGTCGACTGCATTAATATAAGAATAGGTACAGTTTAAAAATTATATTTTTTTTTTATTTTCGATTTGGTTAATGGTTAATCAATTATAATCAGTTGGTTAACCGATCAACCAAAAATGATGCTATATGGATTATTTTTCGGTCATACATAATCACTACACTAATGAGTAGTTGTGTCAGAATAAAAGCCAGAACCTTTATTTTATTATACTATCCATTCTCTTCCTCCTCTTCCAATCATAAAATAATATTAAATTCTTAAACTTTGTATATGACTATATTAAATATTAAAGTAAATAATACTGTGAGCGGGGATTTTTGTCCCCACTCTCGGTGGAATGGTTCTTGCGACTTCGGCACTATTTAGGCTCAGGGCCTTAGAGAACACGGGCCTAAACCCGGAGAAAAATAGAGTCGCCACCAGGACGGGCCAGGAAAAAGAAAGGGGTGGATGACTAAATTCCTAAGGAATCCCCAACCCCCTAATGAGTTTGAAAAGTTGGGTACATGTGGGGAATGTGAGAAATGGCCCAGCATCACCACAGCGCCCGATTCATCAGAACTGGCCTCCTTTTCAGGTCTTAATATTACAAAATTCTTATATATAATGAAATTATCCATGCTACATGCAACAATTAAAATAAAGCATCATTATATTAAAATCAATGCAATGTCCAAACAAAACAAATAAATGGACACCCATCCGAGAATGGAAACATGCCCTTACATCGTCCATGTCTAAACTAAATAGGACACCCACCGAAAGGTGGAAACATGCCCTTTACATTGGTCCAAAATATAAAGGCAATTTAAATTACATGAAAATTAATTAATGAGGTACCCAATAATGGAAACATACCTCTTACAATTTTAATACCAAAATAAGTAAAAAAAAGAAAATATCCATCCATTATAAATTAAATAAATCAAGCATTGAAATTAAATAAATCAACCATCAAAACATATAATAAACTATAAATGCAATCTAAAATTAAATAAAGCAATAAATATATAAGTTTATGGTTTTAAAGAATTTAGGGTTTTTGAAACTTATGGTTTTAGAAACTAGAGTTTTGTAATTAGGGTTTTGAAATTAGGGTTTTTTGAAACTAGGGTTTTTAAATTCAGGGTTTGGAATTAGGGTTTTAGGGTTTAACTTACTGCCTAAAAAAATAATTTTTGATATGGAGAGATAAATTAAGGTTTTGGAAAAATAATCAATATTTTGGAGTTTAATAATGAAATGGTTTAAGCTTTTGGATAAAAATAGTTTAAGGTTTTGAGTTTCAATAAAATAATTTACGATTCTTGAAGTTTTAGTAAAAAAAAAATAGATTCTGACAATTAATTTAAATCCTCGAAAGCTACTGGGTAGTTTTAAGTTTTTTGTAAAACATGTAAGTGGTGTTACGAACACCAACTCATTAATGTATTAACTAAAGCAAACAATTAAAGTTTTTAAACAAAGATCAATTTACTGCATGTACAAAGATCAAGTTACTGCACGTTCAAAGATCAAGTTATTGCATGTTCAATGATCAAGTTATTGCATGTTCTTATTAATCAAAGAAAATGAAGCTACTATAAGCATGAATAATTTAAGATTAAATATCAAACGTCCGTCGTTGGTTCCACTAAAAAAATTGATTTTTGGATGAACAATGTGAACATAGTATGGACTCTGCCTTCTTCTTTGGTTTTCTTGATATTTCTGTTTGTTGTTTCCTTCATTCTCAAAAACCTACTGATATTCTTCTCTGTGTGTTGTTCCTAATCCTCTTAATATTAATTGCCGACCCTTGTTAATGTTAATTGCCAAACCTTGTTAATGTTCATTGCCACCCTATTAAAGTCTAAAATGTTATTATTTATAGGCAAACCTCACTCAGAATCCCTAACCATTTAATTCAATTCGAAAACTAATTTCAAAAGACAACTGAAACCATGTCAACCTAGGGCAACCAGATCGACATGGACCAAAGCCATGTCGACCTGGGCATCCGGTCGACATGGCCTTTGAGCAACTAGGTCAGCATGAGCCAAGGCTCATATCACCTGGGTCCTCCTAACTTGAACTAGTTTTGCATTTTTTAATTTTTTGGACCGGACCATCTAAAAAAGACTTGGTTAAGGATTTTGTAGTTGAGTTTGTGAATTTTAAAATCGGACCAATTTATTAGAAGTTGTAAATTGGATTGAATTTATTTTGGCATCCTTAAATCAGGACCGTATCAAATTGGAGTCAAAATTAAGGGTTTATACACTACAAAAATATTCGGCATTTGCAATGGATATCTGCGACGGACTAGTTTCCGTAGCAAATTTGCTACGGATTTGCGACGGAAGGACAAGTTAGAGAAATTTTGAAAAATTGGTCGCAAATCGGTTGCAAATCCATAGTAAATCTGCGACGAAAATCATTCCGTCGCAAATAATCATCGCAAAAGTTGGCGCGGATACTTGGCGAGAGAGACCCGCGTATATTTTTTCGAGAAAATTTTTTCCGTCGCAGATTGGTTGTAGAAAATTTTTTTCGTCGCAAATTTACTACGGATTTGCAACCAATTTGCGACGGCTTCCTCAAAATTCCTTCCTATTTCATCGCAGATTTCCATCACAAATTCCAAATGTTCTTATTTTGGCGCCTCCCTTAATTATAAACACTCATTTAATTGGTTATATTTTTTCCCTTTCCTCTGTATTTCTAAATCTAACCTAGGAGCCGCCTCTCACCATATTCATGGCCATCCCAGCCTCTCTCCATCACCGTGCAGCAATTTCCAAATTTTGAAGCACGAGCATGAGAAGCACCGTACGACTGGAGTTTAGGGAACGAGTTCTCTATCGCTCAGCTCAAAGCTTCTCAGAATGAAATGGACTCTGTGGAATCGTTGGGACAATGTTGAGCCACAGTGAGTCAACACGAGCAATGGATGGTTCAGGATCATGTGTTCCAGATCTACGATATCTTCGCTAATATTCCTCAAAGCGGGCAAACCCTAATGTAAACTAAAATCTTAATCTCACTATGGATTCAGTAACAATTTTGATTTTTAATTTTAACTCGATTTTTCTGAATTTTTATTTGGTATTTTACGAGCTTGAGCTTCTACGTGAGGAGCACATGGATTACTTAACCAAGGGACTCAAGCAACTCAGTTCTTCCTTCGTTGTATTGGATGCCAGGTGCGTCTCTTTTTGTTTGAATTTTGTGTTAGTCTTTAAAGGGTTGCTGTTACCTTTGAAGATGCTTGGTGTTTAAAGTTTATGAGTGATGGGTTGGTGAGATTGTGGACCTGTTTCAGTTCTTTATCTTCAATATCAAGCCTTTCTTCTTTGTTTCTTGTGATTTTTGTTTGGTAAGCTGTAAAAATAGCTTGCATTTTTTGTCTTTCTTTTAACTTCCAAGCTTTTTAGATTTCGACTCTTTTCTTCTCTTGCTTTCTCACTTCCTTCAGATTTCTGAGTTTTCCTTTTATTCAGTTGCATCTGTTTATCTTTGTAATCTATATAATGTTTTTTTAATCTACTCAGGTTTGGTTTTTAGTAGCACTCCCTCTGTAACTTTGAAGTTCCTTTTGAATCTAGACTAGGTGTGGGTTTATTTTGTCTTTTTTCTTTCTGCATATCTAGATTTCAAGATCCTCGAATGCGGCTTCGAATGTGCTCTTGAGGGTCTTTTTGTGCCCCATGCTTGAAACAATGTGTCTTTTGGAGCTTTGCTTGGCATCTTGAAACACGTTTTTCTTGTTTAGAATGTGACCTCCATTATGAACTTATAAGTATTTTGCATGCCTTTTCATACTTCGTTTGAGATATATATCCAGTAGAAAAGGATCGTTCTTTATTGGTCATAGACGGGTCTCAGAGTATTATTGTTTCAAATTTGTGCATTTTGGTGGAGTTTGCCCCTGGACTGAACTGTAGAAAAGATAGGAGGAACCTAATTATTATAGTGAATTGAAAGTTGGGTTTAATTTTGCTTAAAAGAGACTGTTGAGTATAGTAAATGCATGGATCGAAGGGATGCTATGGCGATATCTGGCTCTGCTTCATTCTATATGCAGAGAGGGATGTCTGGGTCTGGAACACAGTCTGGTTTAAATGTATCATCAGGCATCAATCCTTTAACTAATACAAATGTATCATTTCAATCTAATGTTGGAGCCAATTCAATTGGATCTACATTACCAATTGAAACTTCAATTCCATCTCACGGTGTTAATGTTGGTGCACCATCTCCAATGCCACTGCCTGGCGAACCTGGGAAAAGGAAAAGGGGAAGGCCCAGAAAATATGGACCAGATGGAACTGTATCACTGGCATTATCTCCCTCATTGTCTACTCATCCTGGCACAATAACCCCAACTCAGAAGCGTGGTCGAGGGCGGCCACCTGGGACTGGGAGGAAGCAACAATTAGCTTCCCTTGGTAAGATTTCTTTTGCAAAATTTCCTGTGTGATGTATTTATATATGATATGATGCATTGCAGCGAATTGGACTGACCTTTGTAAAGTTTGGTGGAAATGTTATTGCATTGTGTTGGATATTTTCCTGTGTCCAGATTTTTAACTATTTTTTAAATGTATTATGATGCATCTTTTCTATTGTCAAATGTTATGATTTCTAATTTTAGCTAAATGGTTTATTTGTTTTTTAGTCCTTTAAAAATTGGTCTTTAGGGCCCATATCAGGTGAGGAAGAATACATTATGCTGCAACTGAAACATGCTAGTATGGGCAAAAACTAAACTTTGACTTTTAATAACTCAGCGGCAAGAATCCATAAGTAAAATTCAAAATTTGCTGTATGGGTTGAAGGTTTATTACTCAAACCTTTTTATCAACTGCAAAAAATATTTAATACCAAATTAACAATGGCAAGTCTGGTAAACCATTAATTGGACGGCACTCTAATGAGAAGCCATGACAACAAACCTATATAGTTATGTATTTATTATCATAAGTTCATGTCTATATCTTGTGGTATATTTTATTGTTTACTTATTTCAGTAATGCAAGTCTAGTTTTGTTTGCTTAATTCTATTTGATTGGATATCCTAATGAAGGTGTTTACTTCTTGATTACTTCAAAATTCCATCACTTTGTAATATTTTAAGAGCACAACTGTTCCTTGTGAAATGAGAATGGGTATTAGTAAATGTGTTTTGGACATGTAACTGTAACTGCGTTGTATGTGCTTGCAGACTTATCTTATATATGTAACCTAAGTACAAGTTTTTCTTTATGCACTTGTACTTGTTTGAATGATGCAAATTGTAATTGTTTTGCTAGGTGAATGGTTGTCTGGTTCAGCTAGGATGGGATTTACTCCACATATCATCACGATTGCAATAGAAGAAGCATGTTGTTTTTCCTTAGTAATGTATCAATGTACCATATATGAAAATTATAGCCTAATTTGATCCTTTTGTCAATTCATTATGCTGAGCAAGATATGATGTAATCCGACAGAGCTGAGTGGTTGTAGCACCTTCTTTGGTTTTGTGTTTAAACTATTCTGAATATGGGATGTGCCTATATTTTCTAATATGTTGTAGTTAAAAGCCCATACCTTTTAACTTTGATGCGTGGATTCATGCACCACTACTATATTGTACTAACATTTAGGACCACTTACTTGAATAGGTTTTCTATCCAAAGTTCTAAATTTAAAAGTTTAACCTTGCAGGTAAGGCCACAATAATATGTTATATTCCCTAAAACTAAGGGTATTATTTTAATGGAGAAGATTTGAGAAGAAAATATGAAGGAAAAGATAATGGGATCGGCACATGGCTGGTGTTGTTTCATTTGATCTTTCTGAGTGCTATATACCAAATGAACCAGATTATTGACCAGAATAAAAAATTATAGCACCCTAGTAGAAATTTCAGTTCTAAAAAAGAACATTGTGCTGGCCCTGTTATGGTTCTTAGTGTTCTTTCTTAATACCTGCGATTGTCATAAATTTGTATTGCCTCATGGTTTGCTGGTTGTATTTTTCTTTTGAACTGAAACTCTCAATTTCTTTTACAGGACATTGCAACAAAAATAATGGCATTCTCACAGCAAGGACCAAGAGCTATATTTAACTATTGTCATTTCATGTTCTATGGTATACCGAACTCTGTCCCTTTGCTCAATGAATTTACATTAGGTTTTAGAGCAGAAGTGTGATGTCAGTTTTAATAAATTAAAGTTATAAAATAATAGCTGAATGAATACAGTTTATGATACTGAATTCCCTCATTGAATGGTTAATTTAACTATAATATTCAAGAGTCCACATAGCAGCCACAATATGCTCTGTTCTATCCCTTTGCTTCCTTAGGGGTTTACCATTAGCAATCACTTTTCCTAGTGGTTGAGTAATAGGTCCAATTTTATTTGTAAAATACTTTTTCTCTTTAATAAGATAATGGGTGTAGTAATTTGATTTTTACTTAAGAAAATTAGATCAACTACCAATTTGCAGTAGGGATAAATACTGAAATGGAAAAGTGATAAATGTATCCTTATGCTTGTCATTGGTTAAACTTGAAGAAAAGGTAAGGAACATTTTTTAATCTATAAGAACATTTCTGTAATGTAGCAAAGTCAATGCAAAGAGAGCTGGAAAACCTGCACCCGACGACAAACAACTTGTGTATATACAAAATTCCTGAGCAGCTACACGAGTTGAATGAAAAAGCCTACATACCATGGTTAGTATTACTTTGTTAACGTGTATCATATTATTCTTTTCATTTACTCTTTTTAATATTATTTGCAGGTTAATAATGATGATGCAAGTCATGATTCAATGGAAAATGATAATGGAAGATCTATATTGTTATTTTCAAGATAGATTATTTATAGTAGTGTTCTTAACACTTGTATAGTTAAATTGTAAAATATTTTATTCTATTGAAGATTAATAAAAGAATTATTTTTATCAATGTAATTAGTGTTTTTTTAGATTGTGTTTAAATGTTCCAAATGTATTTATAAATTTCTCATAAAATTAATTGATAATATAAATAGTTCCAATAAAAATCAATATTAAATTACTACGGATTTGCTACGAATCTGCGACGGATATTTGAAATCTATGACGGAATCTGCGACAGATACTGCGACGACAATCTGCGACGGAATATGTGACAGCAATCTGCGACGGAATCTGCAACGAATTTGTAATGGAAATCTGCGATGGAATCTGCGATTGCTGCCTTTTACCCGCGAAAATTTAAGCGCGAGATTTGCAACCGCCGAGTGGTTGCAAATCCGTCGCAATCTGCGACGGCCTGTCGCAAAATTGAAAATTGCGATGCCTTTTTTATTAACGGATCGTATCCATCGCAGATCGGTCGCAAGACTTGATCTGCGACGGATCTGCGACGGATCTGCGATGGATTCTGTCCGTTGCAGATAGCGTGTTTTTTTGTAGTGATAGTTTGTCCCTGCTTGAGCGATCTGAGAGTACATCAAAAGAGAGCAAAAAGCAATGTGATTTTTGATTAATTTTTAATGAGGATGGGTATTTGGATTTGATTTGGGTACTTGGACTCGAGACTAAACTTGATTTGGGTACTTAGACTCAAGACTGAATTTGATTTGGGTACTTGGACCAGAGACTGGATTGGATTTGGATACTTGGACCCGAGATTAGGTACTTGGACCCAAAACTGGATTGGATTTGGGTACTTAGACCCGTGACTGGGTACTTAGACCTAAGACTGAATTGAATTTGGGTGCTTAGACTTGAGACTGGATACTTGGACCCGTGATTGAATTGAATTTGGGTGCTTGGACCCGAGACTGAATACTTAGACCATGACTGAATTGGGTACTTGGACCCAAGACTAAATTGAATTTGGGTACTTGGACCAAAGATTGGGTACTTGCACCCAAATTGAATTGGGTACTTGGACCAAAGACTGTGTTGTCCCAAGATGGCAACCAAGAGGGGGGGGGGTGAATTGGTTTCGTCAAGAAATAATGACAATTTAAAAAACTCAACAAACAAGAAATGCGGAATAGAGAGTTGGTTGAGTAATGGAGGAAGGTAAGAACACACAAGATTTATAGTGGTTCGGATTTACTTCAATCCTACATCCACTTCCTTAACAACTTGTTAAGGTTCCACTAGTCTTTGAAGTTTTTACAAGCTCACTTCCAACTTTGGTGTTTTCACAAGTTCACACCTAACTTCACAAGTGTTTTTCTAAGGCTCACACTTACAACCCAAACAAGAGTTTTACAAGGCTCACTCTCTCAACCTAAGTGTTTCCCAAGCTTACACTCAAACTTATACAATGGTGTTTTCAATGCTAACACCTAACATTCATAACAATTCAAATACAAGTTTAAGCAAAAGGAAATTTGTTGCTTGGCTATGAAAATCTTTTCTTAATAATGTTCTTTTTTTTTCTCATGGAAACATTGTATTTATAGCCAATGTGGTCTTACTAGCCATTATTGTAGTTTAGAATAAAGTCTTGGCAGATTAGACCTTCTTTACTTAAACTGTCCGAAGCACTTCGCGGTCGCCCTTCATGCAAGGATGGTCGCGCTCATGCTTCTCGCGGTCGTCCTTTTAACCTGGGACGGTCGCTACTTTTGAAAAAGCTACAACGGTCGAATTTTAGTGCTCTGCAGCTGGAATCTTGTCCATGCTGTGTTTGTCGGACCGTTTCTTGCCCATGCTTTGTTTGTCGGGACGGTCGCGCCAAGCATAGGTGCGGTCGCCCTTTTTGAATATTGAAGTGGGTTTACAACGGTCATGTCACGTGTCACTTTCTGACAGAGCAAAAGAGATGTCCGCCATAATTTGAATCTTCGCGGTCGCCCTTGGTAGGTTTTCGCGGTCGAACTCACATTCTCGCGTCGAACTTCTGGACGCACCTGAGGACGCGAACACTACTGTCTCTTTGAGCAATTTCTTCTTGAATTGTTGGGCGGTCGTGACTCTGAATGGGGCGGTCGCTAAAGTGGTAAGCGAGGTCGAATCATTCACCGTTCTTGTCACCGTGAACCTTACTGTGATTGTAATGATTTAAGTTCCTTGAGTAGCGGTCGGGCAAATATTAGGACGGTCGCTATTATGTATGAGCGGTTGCGACTATGGTCGAACTTCTGACCGCGAAACCTACTGTGACAAGGTTTCATTCTGTAATTGCGTGGAGCGGTCGTATTCAGTTGAGGTGCGACCGCTATACTTGTTCTGTTCACCTTTAATTGAAGCAACCTAATCCTGCAACAAGCTTTCTCAAACACAAGTTAAAATAGATCATCCATTTGAGTTGTCAAGGATCAAAATTAAGATCATTTGTCTAACAATCTCCCCCATTTTGACTTTGACAATTCAAATGGAATGATGCTCCCCCTTAACATATGCAACAATCATGGTTAAGAGCATTGTGAATGTATTATGAGATGTATCTTTCAACATATGTTATTGTTTGATGCAAACATTCCCCCATAAACATTTTTTCACTTTATTTGCAAATGTTCAACAAATTTTCATAGTTGTTCAAATGTTCAACAAATTGTAACAAATTGTTCTTGTTTGTTCTTGTTTTCCCATTATTGTATTTTCATTCCATTTTGATATTTTCTCCCCCATTGTCAGAGGCAAAATGAAACAAATGTTAAAAACAAATGAAACAATGAAAGGGAATATAAACATTATATATATTAAAGTGAAGGAAAGTACAAGACATGAAACATAAGCAGTAAACATATGAAAATGCAAACAAAAACAAATTAAAGCTAAGCTTATTCTGAGTCATCATCTATGTCTAACTCTTCTTCAACTAAAGGAGCTTTCCCTTTATCTTGAGGTGCAACAGAGGCAGAGCTAGTGCTAATGGACTCTTCTCCTTCAGCAACGCTTTGGGTGTGATCACTTATATCCCAATCTTCAAGATTGCATTGAGGCAAGTCCAATTTGCCTTGCATGTCATAAAGATCATGGTGCATGTGGGATATAAGGTCTATCCTCTTGTTTAAGTGCTGGAATCTCTTGGAAACACTTTTCTTGAACTTAGTGAGATTCCTGGAGAGAGTTTTGATAGCTTGGAGGATGAGTTGTGTGGAGGATGAAGCAGTTTCATGAGCAGCTTTTGATGAAGCAGCTTTTGAAGGTAGTTCTACTGCAACTTCTACAGAATCTCCCTCTTCCTCAATTGTATACCTTGGCCTTTTCTTTTGTTTATCCATAACTCCTTTCTTGCCATAGCAGTATACATATGACCCTTCTATCTTCCTTACACAACCAGCATGCTCTAAGTAATCCATTGTGATAGCATTGGAGGCTAGAGTGAAAGGGTTCCTCAAAGTGGCTAAGTTCAAATCATTCAGAAGGTTTAGGTGCCTAGCTATTTGAGTAACTTGAGAGGATAGGAAGAAGGTACCAGTTCTTGTAACAGCATGATGATAAAAGGTATCAATCAAGAACTTGGTTGTGTTCATTTTAATGTTGTGGGTGAAAGCATAGAGAAAGATAAGGTCTCTCTTGGTTACTTTCTCATTCCCATCTGCTCTTTGGTGAATGGTATAGGTGATAATCCTATGGAGCATCCAGTGGGTGAGAGATTTGATGTGCCTGGCTTTAGATTCCTTTTCAAAGGAAGTTTCAATGGAAATTTCTCGCCAGAAATCAGAAAGGGTTGGGTTTGAGAAGATTTGGTCATTGTAGGAGGTTATACCTTCAGAAGGGAAGTTCCAAATTCTGCCAAAATCTTTAAGGGTTAAGAATTGATACAGATCAAAGAGTTTGAACCTAACCCCATACCACCCTAGTGCAGAGTTTGCACTCTTCTCTATCTGGAATGACATTAGAAACTCCTTACTTAGACTAGAGTAACCTACCTCTTCTGGAAAGACAAAATTTCTCCATCCAAGGACATCCAACAATCCTTCAATTTCGTCCTTGATGCCCAAGGCAGACAGCATCCCACCAAAAGGTGATTTGGTGCCTTCAACCTTCTTCTTCTTTAGCATGGCATACCTAATGTCTTCCTCAGTGGTTTGGTGATGAGGTTTGTGAATTTTCTCATCCCTTTTTGACTGTGGAGGAGATGGAGGTTCAACAACAGGTTCTCTAATGGTGATTCCTGGAACTCTCTTAGCTTGACCCTTAATTTTGGAAGTGGTTTTTCTTTTGGGAGCCATTAGATTAGAAAGAGTAGAAGTAAACTGGAAAACAGAGGGTGATTGAGATGTAGAAGTTTTTTAGGGTTTCAGAAGTAAGTTTGTGTGCTTTGATAGGCAAAATATCAGATAAACTATTGCAAAACACTTTTAAATAGATGAAGTAAAGAAAATAGCCGTTTATGACTGTTGAGAGTTAAGAGTTGCGACCTGTCACACAGCCAACGGTTATAAATTTTTGAGCAGAGTGTACAGGGTGCGGTCGCAGATTTAACAAGGTGCGATCGCGAAATGGTGTACAGCGACCATTATTATGATCAGTACGCTCGCGAGTGAAGAAAACATCTGTAACGGTCGAAACTATTCAAATTGGTGCGATCGCGCACAAATTTTCTCGACCGCGCTCAGAGAATTTTTATGAATGAAACTAGCAGACGAAGTAGCGAGCACGAAAGAACACTGGAGCGACCGCTACATACTCAAAAATAAAAGATTCAAGGAAAGATGGAAGATATTCTAAGTGTGTTAAGAAAAATTAATTTCATGCACATAGAAACTTTATTTTAAGGCAAAAAATTCTAATTAACTCAAAGTGATTCCATCAATCATTCCTAAATTGAGTTTGATGAAGTTAAGTCTATCTTCATTCAAGGGTTTTGTAAAGACATCAGCAAGTTGATTTTCTGTATCTATGAATTCTAAGGTTATATTCTGATTTTGTACATTTTCTCTTAAGAAATGATGTCTAATATCTATGTGTTTGGATCTAGAATGTTGGATAGGATTCTTAGACAAATTGATAGCACTAGTGTTGTCACATTTAATGGAGATATTGTTAAACATTTTACCATAGTCAAGCAATTGTTGTTTCATCCATAATACTTGTGTGCAACAAAAACATGCTGCAACATATTCAGCTTCCGTTGTGGATAAAGCAACTGATGCTTGTTTCTTACTATGCCAAGATACTAGACAATTACCAAGAAAGTGACATGCTCCTGTTGTGCTTTTCCTATCTAATATACTACCAGCATAATCTGCATCTGAAAATCCTATAATATGAAATGATGTGTTTTTGGGATACCAAAGTCCTAAATGTATTGTACCGCTCAAATATTTCAAGATTCTCTTAGTGGCATTCAAGTGTGATTCTTTAGGACTAGTTTGAAATCTAGCACAAAGACATACACTATACATTATATCAGGCCTAGAAGCAGTTAAGTAAAGTAGTGACCCGATGATACCTCGATATTTCTTCTCATCTACTGCTTTACCATTATCATCTTTACCTAATTTCAATGATGTGCTCATAGGAGTTTTGCTAGTTTTGCAGCCATCCATTCCAAATTTCTTGATGAGTTCTTTTGTATATTTGGATTGGTTGATGAAGATCCCATCTTTACATTGCTTGACTTGCAGTCCAAGGAAAAACTTGAGTTCACCCATCATGCTCATTTCAAATTCCCTAGTCATACAAGAAGCAAATTCTTTGCACAGGGCTTCATTAGTAGCTCCAAATATTATGTCATCCACATAAATTTGTACAATCAAAATGTTGTGCTTATTCTTTTTAACAAAAAGAGTTGTGTCTACTTTTCCTTTTGAAAAACCATTTTCAAGCAAATATGCACTAAGTTTATCATACCAAGCTCTAGGTGCTTGCTTTAATCCATATAAAGCTTTGGTAAGTTTGAAAACATGATCAGGAAATTTGTAGTTTTCAAAACCAGGAGGTTGTTCAACATAAACTTCTTCATTTATGAGTCCGTTTAGAAATGCAGTTTTAACATCCATTTGATAAAGCTTAAAATTCATATGACATGCAAAAGCAAGTAATATTCTAATAGCTTCCAATCTAGCTACGGGGGCAAAGGTTTCATCATAGTCAATACCTTCTTCTTGATTATAACCTTTGGCTACCAATCTTGCTTTATTTCTAATGATGTGACCATTTTCATCAAGCTTATTCCTATAAACCCATTTGCATCCTATTATAGAATGATCTATAGGTCTAGGAGTAAGTTGCCAAACATTATTTCTTTCAAATTGATTAAGTTCATCTTGCATTGCAATTATCCAATTTTCATCATTTAAAGCTTCCTCAATAGTTTTTGGTTCAATTTGAGAAACAAAAGCAACATTAACATCAACATGATTAATTTTAGATCTAGTAGTTACTCCCTTTGATGTTTCTCCAATGATGAGTTCCTTTGGATGATCTTTCTTGTATTGCCAATCCTTAGGTAGATCTTGAGCCTTTTCTTCAAGTTGATTGATCTTTGGAGCATCAATAGATTCAAGAGGTTCAAGAGTGCCTGCAGGGTCATTGAAAGTAATACCTTTCTTTTGATCAAGTTTAGATGATTCATCAAATACAACATGCATTGATTCTTCTATAACTAGAGTTTTCATATTAAATACTCTATATGCTTTGCTATATGATGAATATCCTAAGAATATGCCTTCATCTGATTTGGATGAGAATTTTCCAAGATTATCCTTGGTATTCAATATGAAGCATTTGCATCCAAATACTCTAAAATATCCAATTCTGGGTATTCTTCCATTCCATAGCTCATAAGAAGTTTTATTAGTTAAATGCCTTTTATAAACACGATTTGCAATGTAACAAGCTGTATTAACGGCTTCCGCCCAAAAATAAGATGGTAAATCATATTCATTGAGCATTGTTCTAGCCATTTCAATTAAAGTTCTATTTTTCCTTTCAACTACACCATTTTGCTGTGGAGTTCTAGGAGCAGAAAAATTGTGTGAAATGTCAATTTCATTGCAAAAGTTTTCAAAGTTTTCATTTTCAAATTCTTTGCCATGATCACTTCTAATAGATGTGATCACATATCCTTTTTCATTTTGAACTCTTTTTGCAAAGGTTTTGAAGTAATTAAAGGCTTCATTCTTTTGAGCTAAGAAATTAACCCATGTGAATCTAGAGTAGTCATCAACAAGAACAAATGCATATGATTTGCCTCCTAAGCTTGTAACTCTATTTGGTCCAAACAAGTCTAAATGAATGAGCTCTAAAGGTCTAGAGGTGCTTATAACATTCTTTGTTTTAAATGAGCTTTTATGTTGCTTACCATGTTGACAAGGTTCACAAATCCTATCTTTATCATATTTTATCTTAGGTAAGCCATCAACTAAATTCTCATTACAAATATATTTCAATTGATCCATACCAGCATGTCCTAGTCTTCTATGCCATAACCATGCATCATTATTAGTGGACATTAAACATGTATGATCAGAATGTATGCTTACATTGTAAGTGTTGTTTGTTCTAGTACCCTTAAATATGATAACATCATTTGAATTTGTGATTTTGCATTCCTTGGAATCAAACTTAACAAAGTATGCTTTATCACAAAGTTGACTAACACTTAGCAAGTTATGTTTCAAACCATCAACAAGCCATACATCTTCAATTAAATCCTTACCAATAGAACCAATGGAGCCAACACCAAGAATTTTACCTTTAGCATTGTTTCCAAAAGTTACGTTACCTCCATGTTTATAGGTAATACTTGTAAAGAGCTTTGCATTTCCAGTCATATGCCTTGAGCATCCACTATCCACAAGCCATGTGCTTTCATTGGTAGTAGATTTTAGGCATACCTGCAAGCCAATTGTGATCATCCTTTTTTAGGTACCCACATATAGTTGGGTCCTTGATGGTTAGTAGAAAGAGTGCCTTCTAAATTTAGATGAGCTTTTCTTATATAACAATAGAAATTTTTGTGACCAAATTTCATGCAATATGTGCATTGCCATGGTATCCTATGCTTCTGCATTTTTCTTTTTGCATTATACATACAACTACAAGTATGTGATTTCTTTTGTACAAGTTTAGTAAACAACAATGCATAATTATTTTTGGCTTTATCTCCTAGTGAACCGTAAGAAGTTCTTTTAGACTTGGTGCAAGCATCTTTGATATGAACATCAGAAATTTTAGTTGTAGATGCTTTCACAAAAGTTGGTTTACTAGGTGCAATGTTGGTTGAGCCATTGAATCCTAATCCATATTTCAAGGAAGGTGATCTTTGATTATTAATTAATGTGTTCAATGCTTCCTTTCCTTTATGAAATCTGGAAATTGATTCTTTTAGTTCTTTTAGTTCATGCTTCAATATCTCATTTTCTTTAATCACCTTTTCTAAGTCATGTGAGCTTTTATTTAATTCTCCTATTGTATTCATTAAGTGTTCATTTGAGGTTTTCAATTCTAAGGTAGAGTTCTTTAAGCATATAAAATCCTTTTCTAACTTAGAGTTTTTCTCTTTATAGAGCATCATTTTAGAGAAATATTTTTCTATTTTAGAATTCATGTGCTCAATCAAATCACTATCATTTATATCACTTATATCATCATGTGCTACAAGATCAAAGGATTGAGTACTTACCTCATTGGAGTCATCTTCAATAGCCATGAGACAAAGATTTGCAATTCCTTCCTCTTCTTCTTCTTCACTTGAGGAAGAGTCATCCCATGTGGCTTTGAGAGACTTTTTCTTTTCTTTATCCCATTTCCTTTTGTTCTTTAATTTGTAGCAATCCGACTTGATGTGACCGGTTTTTCCACATTCATAGCATTTTACCTCATTTTTCTTTTCTTTATCTTTGAAGGAGAATTTAGGAGGTGTACCTTTGTTTGCTTGTAGTCTTTTCTTCCTTTTCCATTCATTCATTCTTTTTGAGAACATTGCCATTTCATCTTCATCATCAGTACCTTCATTGCTTGAGCTCTCAACTTCTTTGATTGCTTTGAGTGCAATTGGTTTTCTCTTTTCTTTCTCACCTTGATCTTCTTCTTTTTCACTGTGCAGCTCAAAAGTGAGTAATTTACCAACTAGCTCATCGGTTCTTAATGTGCTGAGATCATGAGCTTCTTCTATGGATGATACTTTGGATTCAAAGTTCTTTCTAGCTCTTAGGGCTCTCAAGATTTTACTGTTTACATCACCTTGATCATATACCTTGCCATACTTCTTCAGTTCATTGACAATAGCAAGCAAGCGATTTGTCATGTCGGTGACATTTTCATTTGGTTTCATCTTGAATAGCTCATACTCATGAACATGCATTTGTTTCTTGGTAAATCTTACTTGAGTTGTACCTTCATGGTAGTTTTCAAGTGTTTTCCAAATACAATGTGCACAAGTTAAATGTTGAACTCTTCCACCTTCTTCTCTTGAAATGGAGTTCATCAAGATGGAAGCAGCTCTATTGTTCTTGAATCGATCTCTGATATTGCTAGTTGACCATTGAGCTTTGGGAAGTGGAACTTGAATACCGTCAACCTCATGAGTAGGAGATTTCCACTCATTTTCCACGAAATCCCATAGTTCAATCCCTTCACTGTCTAGAAACAAATACATTTTGTGTTTCCAGTATGAGTAATCCGTTCCATCAAAGTAGGGTCTAAGAATAGAGTTAAGATTTCCATGAGAGCTTGATGAAGAAGAAGTTGCCATTGTGGATCAGATTTCACAATTAAGTTTAAGAAATCTCAGGGCTCTGATACCAATTGTTGTCCCAAGATGGCAACCAAGAGGGGGGGGGGTGAATTGGTTTCGTCAAGAAATAATGACAATTTAAAAAACTCAACAAACAAGAAATGCGGAATAGAGAGTTGGTTGAGTAATGGAGGAAGGTAAGAACACACAAGATTTATAGTGGTTCAGATTTACTTCAATCCTACATCCACTTCCTTAACAACTTGTTAAGGTTCCACTAGTCTTTGAAGTTTTTACAAGCTCACTTCCAACTTTGGTGTTTTCACAAGTTCACACCTAACTTCACAAGTGTTTTTCTAAGGCTCACACTTACAACCCAAACAAGAGTTTTACAAGGCTCACTCTCTCAACCTAAGTGTTTCCCAAGCTTACACTCAAACTTATACAATGGTGTTTTCAATGCTAACACCTAACATTCATAACAATTCAAATACAAGTTTAAGCAAAAGGAAATTTGTTGCTTGGCTATGAAAATCTTTTCTTAATAATGTTCTTTTTTTTTCTCATGGAAACATTGTATTTATAGCCAATGTGGTCTTACTAGCCGTTATTGTAGTTTAGAATAAAGTCTTGGCAGATTAGACCTTCTTTACTTAAACTGTCCGAAGCACTTCGCGGTCGCCCTTCATGCAAGGATGGTCGCGCTCATGCTTTCTGACAGAGCAAAAGAGATGTCCGCCATAATTTGAATCTTCGCGGTCGCCCTTGGTAGGTTTTCGCGGTCGAACTCACATTCTCGCGTCGAACTTCTGGACGCACCTGAGGACGCGAACACTACTGTCTCTTTGAGCAATTTCTTCTTGAATTGTTGGGCGGTCGCGACTCTGAATGGGGCGGTCGCTAAAGTGGTAAGCGAGGTCGAATCATTCACCGTTCTTGTCACCACGAACCTTACTGTGATTGTAATGATTTAAGTTCCTTGAGTAGCGGTCGGGCAAATATTAGGACGGTCGCTATTATGTAGGAGCGGTCGCGACTATGGTCAAACTTCTGACCGCGAAACCTACTGTGACAAGGTTTCATTCTGTAATTGCATGGAGCGGTCGTATTCAGGTGAGGTGCGACCGCTATATTTGTTCTGTTCACCTTTAATTGAAGCAACCTAATCCTGCAATAAGCTTTCTCAAACACAAGTTAAAATAGATCATCCATTTGAGTTGTCAAGGATCAAAATTAAGATCATTTGTCTAACAGACTGGGTAGAGACTGAATTGAATTTGGGTATGTAGACCCGAGATTGGGTACTTGGACCCGAATTGGATTGGATTTGGGTTCTTGGACCCAAGACTGGATAATTTGGGTTCTGGACCCAAGCTAAGTTCTGGACTTAAGGATAATTTGGGTTCTGGACCCGAGCTAAGTTCTGGACTTAAGAGTGAATTTAGGTTAATTTGGGTTCTGGACCTAAGCTAAGTTCTGGACTTTATGATAATTTGGGTTATGGACCAGAGCTAAGTTCTGGACTTAAGGGTAATTTGGGTTCTGGACCCGAGCTAAGTTCTGAACTTAAGAGGGAATTTAGGTTCTAGACCTAAGCTAAGTTCTTAACTTAAGAGGAAATTTAGGTTCTTGACCTAAGCTAAGTTCTTGACTTAAGAGAAATTTGTGTTCTGGACCAAAATATTTGAAAGTGAGTTTGAAAATATTTTGTATACACATAAACTCAAAAATTAAAAAGGAGAATCTTTGCCCCCTGTCTAGGCTCAAACCAATAATTTTTTATCCTTCAAGCTCTGATTGATGTTTGTATTTTGTCTTGTTCTTTGCATAAGCATGCATCTCTTCTTTCTTTTGCAAAATGACTAGACCTTCCTCAATCAATGGTTCTTCCATGCCCCCCCTGATTCAATATCTTCTTCATCTTTACTTCATAGAGTGTCTGTTGTTCACTTTGACAAAGAACAGACAATACAATACAAGAAAATGCCATGTGATATGCTCATGTATGCATGATATGCATGAGTAATACTTACAGTGGTTCCTTCGACCCACAGACCAAGGTGATCAACAAAAGTATTCTCATTGACTTCTTCCATATGCCCATTCAGGTTTTGCATTGGAATAACAAAAACCTTTGTATTTATGGCTTTTATCTTTGAGACATTAAAAACATGAATAATGGAGGCCCCAAGCAGTTGAAATGCATCAATTTCAAATTATGATTCAGTATATCAATTGGTAACTTCATGACCTTGCCAGTAATCATTTCCTTTGCCCAATGTGTCCTTTGAGGTTCGATAATTCAACATACTCCCTGTGAGCGGGATTTTCTCCCACACTCCTAGTGGAATGGTTCTTGTGACTTCGGCATTGTTTAGGCTTAGGGCCTTAGAGAACACGGGCCTAAGCCCTGAGAAAATGGAGTCGCCACCTGGACAGGCCGAGAAAAAGAAAGGGGTGGATGACTCAATTCCTAAGGAATCCCCAATCCCTTAATGGGTTTGAAAAGTTGGGTACGTGTGGGGAAGGTGAGAAATGGCCCAGCACCCTCACAACGCCCAGTTCATTGGAACCGGCCTCCTTTGCAGGTCTTAATATTATAAAATTCTTAAATATAACAATATTATCCATACAACATGCAACAAGTAAAATAAAGCATCATTATATTAAAATCAAAGCAATGTCCAAACAAAGCAAATAAAGGGACACCCATTTGAGGATGGAAACATGTCCTTACATCGTCCTTGTCTAAAACTAAATAGGACACCCACCAAATGGTGGAAACATGTCTTTTACATTGGTACACAATATAAATGCAATTTAAATTACATAAAATTTAACTAATGAGGTATCCACAAAGTGGAAACATACCTCTTACAATTCTAATACCAAAACAAACAAATAATAATCACAATAATAAAGAGAATATCCATCCATGATAAATTAAATAAATCAAAGATTGAAATTAAATAAATCAAAACATATAATAAACTACATAATCAAATCTAAAATTTAATAAAGCAAATAAAGATACAAATTTAGGTTTATGTCTCAATTTAGGGTTCTTTAATAAATATTTAGGGTTTTGAGATTTTGGAATTATTATTATAATTTAGGCTACTGTGAGAATTTTTTAGGAAAAATGGGATGGATTAGGGTTTTATAATTTTAAGAAAGTAGTAAAATTTTTGGTTAATCAAATTAGGGTTTAGGGCTAACATCAGGAATTTTAAGATATTAGGGTTCTAGGATTTAAGGTTTGAGGAAATAAGGTTTTAGGGTTTTTTGAAAAATAAAGTACTTTAGGGTTTGTTTGAAGAATAATTTATGGTTATGGAAGAAGAACTTAAGAATTTGGGATCTAAGGTTTGAAAGTTAATTTTTAGGGTTAATGGTATTTGGAAAACAAATTAGGATTCAATAAAGCAACTTTAAATTTTAGAATTTAAGAAAATAATTTAGGGTTTTGATAATTGAAAAGCTATTTTGGGGTTTTAGGAAATATAAAGCAAATTAGGGTTTGGTTCTTAGAGTTTACTAGAGTTAGAGTTTAGAAATTTGGCTTATTGGATCAATTTTAATAATTAAACTATTTGCAAACTCAGGTTTATGTTTTCTGGAATTGAGATTTGGGAATTAGGGTTTTAGGAAGCTAGGGTTTTGGATAGTTAGGGTTTTTAGAATTAGACTAATATTTTAATGATCATATTTACTTTAAGTAGAGCCTTAGCTACTATTTGAATTAAAAAAAAAAGAATTTAATTATACAAACAGTGTGATGAAAATTTGAAAGGAGAAGATAGTTATTAATTAAATAAATTGAATTTAGAGAACTTACATACGTTTGAAGGCTCCACCGAATTTAAAGTGTTTGAATCAATCTTGTTTGGATATGTGTTGCTACCTGAATCAAAGTTTATTTTTTGGGTTGAGCAAGATCAAGACAACACTGCTTTTATTGCCTTGATTTTGTAAGTTAGATCGTCACTTCTTGGTGTTTTTCTCTCTGTTTCCTGTTGCTCTTTTAAAAAATCCAGTCACCTCTTGATCTCTTCCTCTCAGTTTTCCTCAAAAAGATTAAGTCCAGTCCTTAGGATTTCTTTGTTCCCATCTCTCCGTTCTTTTTTTGTCCCCTTTTTCCTGTACCCCTTGTTCTTGTTGTTTAATGTGGTGATTATAGGAAAAATAAAGTCCTAATCCTATTTTAAATAGGAAATACTGTCTATTTAGGAAAAACTACAAATTCGGGCAAAACAAGATTTGGTCAAAAAATCGACAGTGCGCGGGCTGTTGGGCTCGCGGGCTGTGCTGGCAAAAGTTGCTGCGGGCGACGGGCTAGCTGGGCAATCCATTTCATCGCATAACTGGGCAAGCCCAGCTGCGGCAAATTGGGCAGTGCCCAATTTGCCCCAGATTATTATCTGCAGCGAATTGGGCACTGCCCAATTCGCCGCAGACAACAATCTGCGGCAAAATGGGCTGCCACGCGTCACTCGCCGATCCGCCTGATTTTATTTTTTCATTTTTTATATTTTTTATATTTTTTATTTTTATTAAAAATAACTGTTAAATATTATAAGTAATTAAATTATTAAAATAATTAAAATACCACAAAAAATATTTTAGACTATTGAATTTGACTGGTAAAAAATTAAGGGTCTACACTCCCCTTAACTTGAAGGTTTTGTATATATATATTTTTTTGAATTTTCAATTTTGAATTTTGATTTTGAAATCAAGTGTTGGCTTTACCAAATTAATGTCAATTTACCTCAGTACTTGATTTTTCAAATTAACATATCTATAACATGACAATCCTAGTTACCATACTTAACTCAGAAATCATTTATATTTAAGCAAGAATTATTGCACTTCAAATAGGCACATACACGTTACTTGGCTAAAAGTCTCATTTGAGTTTGAATATTGTCTATCTCATTTGCATGCTTATCCAAACTATCTCCACTAATAGACTCTACCTACTAAGAGAGATCAACAGGCCTTTGATAGGCTTGAAATGGGGTCTATAAGGAACACGGGTTAAATGAAAGCCATTTTGTGATTGGAGCTAGTGTGACACAAAGGACAAACCTTCACCCTTCAAACTGCTTATTGGAACTTTAGACAGTTGGGAGCAATCTTGCTAGACTCTAAATTCCTTTTATCTTCTTGGCATTAATCTGGATCTTGATTAGGACAGTCTTTGCCCTTGCAAAAAGTTTGGTACCCAAATTCATTTCTTTTCTTATTCTCCCTTTTCTTTCTTTTTATTTTTCTTACTCTTCCCTTTCTTTGAGCATTTTACCATTTTGTCCTTCTTCCTTGTAGGATAGTCAAGTATAGGACTTTCAAAAACTAGGTGACCTTTCTCCTTTTTCTTTGATTTTGATTGAATCTTTGGTTGGGTTGGACCAATTCAAGTCAAACTGTCCTAATAAACCAAATGGAAACTGTAACACCCCATCTTAGCCTACGTTTATAGACCAAGATGGACTGTTATCTCATGGTGGTTGTGTCTTAATATCTTACTTAGCCAATTTTAAGTACAAATTTAAAAAAAAAAATTTGCCTTAACCTCCCCTAAAAATAGAGGTCCCAAGTGTCAACAAAACTGATTTTTCTTATTTATCAAAAACATTTTGTTTCACAATTCAATACAAGCACACTCCCAATAATCCACCCTTATAACCTCAACTACAATCCTACAAGAAGAATTCACACTTCTATATTCACAACCCAACTCAATTCAAAATCATACAGTTATTATACATTACTAGATTTACATGCTACATCAAGTTATCTCTTTGTATTGTTCAAATAAGTACATGCCAGTTTCTAATGCCAAAATACAAAATGAAGAGCACCACTTAAGTTTGTTGATGACCGGCAGATCGCAGGACTCTTCTGCTCGCTACTGGCTCCTTGCTAATAACCTACGAGTTTAGAAGAAACTAAACTCGCTAAGCATTGCTTAGTGGGTACTTTAACTAATTACGGAAAATAAATATTAAAAGCATAATGCACTTTTAAAAGCAATGAGTCGTATAAAAAAAATAATATCACAGTAAAAACAATCCATACATGTCATATATTCAGTTATTATCATTTTATCATTTCCCTCCACAAGGTAATTATGAATACACCAATCTCGAAATGAGGCCTCGTATAGAGTTACGTGTGGTCTTGACCTCACACGACTAATTGCCATGGTCTTGGTCTCACACGATATGGAATATACAATATAACTGCGTGGTCTTGGTCTCACACAACTAGTTGCCATGATCTTGACCTCACACGATATAACCTCGTGGTCTTGGTCTCACACGACTAGTTGCCATGATCTTGACCTCACATGATATAACCCCCATTCCAGACCGGTTTTACCCATTTATCGAGTAGAGCATATATAACATTTCCTATATACCCATTCACTTCGTATATATACCACATATTCTCCATGTATATACAATATAAATTTACACAAATATCACATATACTCACATATGTATCAGATGTATTCACATATTTTCCATCTTAATTTATTCTTCATATCATAATTAAGCTCAATACTAAAAATAAAATGATAAAACACCCACACCAAGTTTTTGACCCAGTTCATAATGAAAATTTTCCATATGAACAATAAACTCTGGTTCTTGACCCAACTTGATCCTTGTTTTAGAAAATTTGTATAAAATAATCCACTTGGCTAAAAACTCTAAAATTTTTACAGAATTTAGTTTTGCATCTTAAAATCATTCCTTTAAAATTTCAGATCAAACTGGACACAAAATCTTGGTCAAGTAGTTCACCCAACCAGACTACTCCAGTTGCCCTGCATCCTGGCAGCAGTTCTGAATTTTATAAATTCCGTAAATTAAATTCAATCAATGTGGTTCCAAATTATTTTTCTCAAATACTAGACTTATTAAAAAACAACATATCCAAAATTAAACTCAAGATAATTTTTCTATATTTAATTAAAAATCATACAAGTCACAGCATTTTACTAATTGTAAAATAGAAAAATTTCAAAAGGAGTTCAATGGTTAAAGTACCAAACCTTGCTCTTTAATTCCCTTTTGCTTTTCCTATTGTGGCCGAAATTTGTAAGTGGAAAAGAGAGATTTTGTTCTTCATATAATGATATATATATATATATATAAGGGAAATGATGATCACCTTATGTGTTGGATAAATCCTTTAAGACCACTTGTCCACCTTTCTCTTTCTTCATTTAATACTCATGCTAAATGGTTACTTTTGATTGGCCAACAAGAGATTTTTATAGTTTTCTTTCCCATTACTTCTTCCCACTTGTCCCTCTTCTCATTGGATACCCTAAAGTTGTCCCGTGTTACCCATACGGTCCCGACACGAAACCGGGCCCACTTTACGTTCCGGCGGTTAATTGATCATATCTCTTAAACCGTACAGTTCCACGAGTCAAACTACATATAGTTTTGATCCTCTCGACCTCTACTTTCTATTTGTAAGGTCCATTTTAGGTTTCCAAGTCATTTTGAAAAATTACCAATAAGCCCTCAACTTTTTACAAAATTCCCTTTAGGTCCTTTCTTTGCTCGGGTTTTGCCCGGGTTCCGTTTCTACTGACGATCGTTTCATATTCAACCCCTCGACGTCCTCTACTTACTCTTATGTTTATTTTCTACTTTGGATTCATGTATAAATCTTAATAAAAATGACCAAAATACCCCTAGTCTACATGTCTTCGTTTCTCTTTAACGGGGCATTTTCTGGAAAAACCGTTACGCGCACAGTTGTGACTCGATGTTTCTCTACTTTCCATTTTTAGAATCTGTTATGTGCACTATTAAGAACCTCCGATACAACTATTGGAAATTACTCTTAGGTCCTTAGCCTTTAAAAAAATTACCTTTAGGTCCCGTTGACTTCACGGGCCTCCTTCGCACACCAATTTTGTTTTTGACTATCTCGAGCCTCTATTTGACCACTTATTTATATCCTTCTTGCCTAATACTCGACTATCTAAATTTTGGGATGTGACAAAAACCTTTTGTTGTCTTAGGTAAAAGAGAAGTCAGTTGACTTTCTAAACCGCCTTTTTAGGTTTTATCTTCTCTTCCTTTTTTTTTTCTTTTTTTCTTTTTTTCTTTTTTTTCTTTTTAGGTTTTATTTTTTTTTCTTTTTTTTGTTTGTACCAACTTGGGTTTCTAATAATGGATGAGTGGTGTAACACCCCGATACCCCATATAAATACTGTACATATACCAGGTACACATACAATATGTATATAGAGTATAAGAATGTCACTTTTCATCACCATTATAACTCTTTACTTTAATTTTTAAAACCATAATACATTTAAATCATATGAAAGTATTTACAAAATGGTTATTCTTATCATGGTAATACATAAATATAAGTTACATTGTTTCTTCCAAAGATTCATTTATACAAATGAATACATTCTTATGAAAATACAGTATAATTACATGCATGCACCACCATCTAGTTGGTCTCGAACTACACTTGTCCTCGTTGTGACATAGTAGCTTATCTCCAGCTTCATCACCTATATACCTGCGCGATTAAGATAACCGCGCTAAGCTCGAAAGCTTAGTAGTACAAGTAACCATTAAAATATACAATATAAAGGAAACATACCTCATATGTTTAGTCTCATGTTTTAACATTTTCTTACTCTGTTTTCCCCTTTTTCAATGCATTCTTCATATAATCCTATTAACCTTATAGAGGATATACATATACACATATAACATAACCATCAAACATAATTCAATAAATTGATAGAACCTTCATATTATGATACTTACCAATTTCACCTCATACATATCATATATATCATTTTATACTTTATAATCGCATATTGCATATAACTTCACAAACCATATCTCCTTTCAATAATTCATGTATGTTATATAATCATATCACTAACCACAATTCATCATTCACAACTCACATTTCCAACAAAGGCAACATAAATCCCATTACTCATTTATTTCAACTTGTATATACATCACATTAACAACAAAGACAGACTCGGGCCCAAAAGACACTAATATGTCATTCAAAGTTCAGAGTTAATGCTTTGGTTTTGTTATCACATTTATCAATATCATATACCCAACTAGGCTTCAAGGATTAAGTTCAACCAAGCTTCAAGGGGAGCAAAGCATGCTAAGCTTCTACCCAACTTGGCTTCAAGAACTAACCCAACCTAGCTTCAAGGGTGGTAACATCTCAATTAGGCTTCAAGGATTCAATCCAACCTAACTTCAAGAGATTGTTACACTTATTAGGCATGCCACCAACAACAAAACTCTGAAAATGAATAACACATTAGTCACACAATTCATTTATTATTTCATTATCAATTTCATTCTCATTCTCATCATCATTTACATCATCATAGCCAACCACAATGGCATCATTTAGGCAAAACATGCCTCATTTATCTCATTCTCAATATCATAGCCAACCACAATGGCTTTATACATCATCACCTCTCAATTTACATTTCATATTCCATCACAATATCACATTTCATAGTTCACCACAATATCACATTATCACATTTCATAGTTCATCACAATATCACATTATCACATTTCATAGTTCATCACAATATCACATTATCACATTTCATAGTTCATCTTTGATATTTATATACATAATCATTCATTACTCAAGTATGCACAATCAATTGCATTACCATATAAATTGGAATACACATCATACAAATCATATCCTCACATCTTTCACATTTCATAACATATATATATTGAATGCCTTCACATCTTATATGTATTAATGTATTATCATATCTCTTATCTTTTCATTGCGTATACAATATTAATATTTATTTTAACAATATACTTATATGTAATCCAATAGGGTTTTGTACTTACCTCTAAAGAACTCACTCCCATATAACTTCTCTTCCATAGATCTTTCAATACTTGGATTAGGGCAATTCCATCTCTTAAAACCTAATCCAAAAGTAATCATACACACTCACTTAGAAATACACATGAGGTAATACAAATAAGAATCAATTAGGGCAAACTCAACACATGACACGCTCATCAACACGGGCGTGTTCCTGATCGTGCCCTAACTCCACAACACAGAAACATTGACACGCTCATAACCACGGGCGTGTCACTGGGCGTGTAATACATTCTGTATCTCAAAAACATCAACACGTCCAATCAACAAGAGCGTGCTCATGGCCGTGTCAATTCTCCAAACTCACAGTAGCTATGACACGCTCAATAACACGGGCGTGTTACTGGTCGTGTCAATTCTACTGCCACACAGAACTTATGACACGCTCAATAACATGGGCGTGTCACTGCTCGTGCTACCAACTCCAGAAAACAGAACCAACGACACGCCTAACAAACTGGCCGTGTCTCTGGGCGTGTCCGACTAAAAACCCAGATTCCGGTCAACACACAACAACATCCAACAATACCCATCTTTTTATCATTACTCACTTCAAACAATCTTCATCAAACACACCCAAAAACCATAACAAACTTACCAAAACATCAACAACACTCAAAACACACACCAATCATCATTATAAACTTCATTCATATACCAATTTATCAAATCCCCAAATTTCATTAAACTCAACCCTTATTCAACAATTCATCATCATCTTCACAAATAATCATATTATCATCATCCAATTACCAAATCAACACATATATATACTTAAATCTTTCAATATCATCATCATCACACATCAACCATACCAAACCCAACTCAAACAATGAAAATCAATTTAAAGAAATAAATACTTACTTGAATCCTTTATCAAATCTTCATCTCTATCATCAAATCTCTTGAATTCCTTAAGAAATTTGGTAAGAAAATCACATCTTTCTCTCTTTCTCTCTCTCTCTCTCTCTCTCTCTCTCTCTCTCGGCCAAGAAGAACGAAGAAGACGAAGGAGTAGAAGGAAGAAGAAGTTTCTACTTATTTCCTTTGTCCTTATCCATATATATATATATATAATAATAATAATAATAATAATAACAACAATAACAATAACAATAACAATAGTAATAATAATAATAATACTTTAAATCTCCACCACATATTCTTTCTTTGATTTTCTTCTTCTCTTTTCTTTTTGTCTTTATTATTATTATTATTATTTAGTTATACAAATATATATACAACTCACTTATCCTTCACCATTATATATATCCCATGTATATGTGATGTATATGTATATGTCTTACATATATTATCCTTATATTTCACATATACACATATACATTAAATCCAAATACAACAACAATAACTCCAAAACTCTTAGGGTCTATTCCGGGATATTACAATTCTCTCCCCCTAAAAAAAATTTCGTCCTCGAAATTACTCAGTACAATAACATTCCATTCTTACCAATACACCATTTAAAATTTTCATCAAATCACATAGTTTGCGCTCTCCCCCTTAGAGTCAATTATATTATTCAATTCCACAACTTGTCACGATAAAAATCTTTATACCTTATTACATTCTCATCCAATATTCAAAATAACTCATTATACTCTCAAATACCTTATCTATATGCAAAAATTCAATCATCCTTTAACATACTTATGTTACATTCCATTATTACATTCAAAATATTTTATCACTTCATCTCTTTATAACTATTCTCTTAACTTTAACTTTCAAGATCATAAACTTATATCTTAATATTAATTATCCCATCATTACAATTATCCTTACAAACAAACATTTATCAAACCTTCATTGATAATAATATTCTTATTTCTCATACACTTCATTCCTTCTCTAGTATTTTCTCACTTAACATCAATATTAATACAATGCTTTTGAACTTACTTTACAGGAAATCAACTTCTTCCCTTTTCTCATCATTAAAATTGATATAATTCAATTAATTCATGTCCGTTCATCTATCAAAATTTTACATTGTATACATCATTATTTATCTCTTATGCCTTTAGCACAACCATACATATTAAATCTCAATAATAATTCACAATTATAGCAAAAATCCAGATCAATTGATTTATTCTCCACAATATCTTAACATCATAATCTTGTTTGATTCAAATCAATAGTTCACTTATCTAAATTTATCATGAATAACCATCCACTTTAATTTATCTTTCAATATACACATAGTTTATCTTTCATTATCTCAATACAATTCCACCAAAATTCATAATTATCTCATACCATGCTTATCATTCATAGTTTACTCACTCAAATATTAAACCCATCCACTTATTCACCGTATACCATAAACATAATCAATATAGCTCTCAAACACATTCTGCAATCTTCTTTCATTATCATCTTCTCACTTATCATATCATTACTATATTAACAATAATTACCTTTTTCTCACATTACTCATAACTTAAAGTATTTCCACAATTCTCTTTCTGTCTTTTCTTTTCCAGAATTATAACCAAATTGCTAACACAAAAACCATAAAATACACTTCATCAATCATAACCGTTAATCATGTTTCTAGAAACATAATTATCAATCTTACCAAAGTAGTATTACAGTTATACTTTCTTAGTCTCAATTCTGTGGATAACAAAGTTAATCGGCCAAATACCATAAATACACTATATGGCCATAGGAGATTAATGATCACATCTGAAACTTATAAATCAATACTGTTCCTCTATTATTTTATTTCCAACTTTCCAATTATACTACTAAGTTGCATCACAAATATAATATCTCCATTCTCCAAACTTTACTACATCCAAAATTAACATATGTCAACTCTATCTCAACACAATTTACTCTTAATTATTTGATCACCATTTGCATGTCTCATATACAACAATATTATCCTTAACCTCTCCTTCACACATCATTCAATCTTATACAGATCTTACATAAATTTCATTCTTTATACTTTCTTTTTCCCTTATAATTTCTTATTAAATTTATATACACAGAACATTTCCTCACACAAATACTTTGGCTCATAACATTTATGATAGCCAAATTCAGTTATTATCATAACAATATTACTGTCCACCATTTCCCAAATTAATCCTTATTTCCATAACCATTTCACTATCCAACATTTCTTAAGTTTATTCTTATTTTCATTTCATCACATACTCTTTACGTCAATCAAGGCCTAATCTCTCTTAGGTCCACTACTACATGCAATGTCATTTCCAATATACATCAAATATGCAATTATATAACACATCCATAGATCACATTCACAATGTGATTTACTTTCCACATTTCTTACATTTTACAATTACATTCATATCAAAAACTCATTCCACATTTTCTATACATGTATACACATAATCATACAATGATATTTAATTCCTCTTTTACATATTTTCAACACAATTTAACATTTTACTATTCCGTGAACAACATCATTTTTATCCCTTTTTGACATGACTTAAGTTGTTTATCAACCCAACACATATACATTATCACCATGATATTACTTCATAAAATCTTAGTCACGCTACTAAGGTGACATCTCTCTCACATATATTTTTAAATGCATTAGTATACCATCTATACATCCATTTGTTTATTCTTCAACACATAGATATATATATATATATTACTCACATATCTATACACATGTACATTACATCCACTCATATATACATTGGGCTCAATAATCTCTTTATACTCTCCAAGTCTAATTATGACAAATCTCAATTTCTTAAATCCACATTGATCCATCCCATTTCTTACTGTCAATATTATCCCATGACCTAGCTTTGCTCAGGTTTGTCAATGCAAGCATAATCATTCTCATACTATCAATCACATTATTCAATTTAATAGTACTCTCATATACAGTAATATTCATTCCACAAGCTCATGGGTTTAACTTACATTAAGATTATCAATACTCAAATAGTCTTTACCCAAATTCCATTAACACTATAATTTCACAACTTACTACTTTACTTAAACTTCCATTCACTCATCTTATGTTCTTAATATCAACTTAAAAAAAAACATCTTATATATACACATTACAAAACAACCTCAAAGTATATTCTTTTCACAAATATTAAAGCTCATTTCCAAAAATATAATTATCACATCTTTCCACCATTAATATGAGCTTTAACAACACTCAAGCGTATCACATTTCTAACATTAAAATCACAATGTTTGCATTTAAAACAGCAATGCAACAACACCATTATATTTCCTTATTTAACCAACATCATCTCTTTTTCTTTTAAAAACTTTAACTTTACATATTCAAATCATAAATGGTCAAACTTTGTCTATACCCATCAACTCATTCAATATACCACCATACTCTCTTCATTTAAATAACATAACTTTCAATATTCACAATTCGACATTATTTCCTCTGTCTAGCAAACTCAACATAAACTTTCTTATAAAGAGGTTTAAAGTATAGAAGAAAGAGTACATACTCTTATCTTAATTTGATTTTCAACTCATTTCCAACTTTATTTTCCTTTCCATTTCTTTATTTTTCAATTCATATTATGTCATACATAATATTACTCATAAACATCAATATTACATTCCATGTTGCACATGACATAACATTTTTCATATGTCTCATCAACATGCATATTTCACATTACATTTCGTAATTCGTTTCTCATAAATAATTAGGCACTATGCCTCAATTATAATTCATTTCCAACATCATTGCCAACAATCATGGTTTCTTCTCACATCAACATAGTATACACATATATCATCAACTATATTAAACATCTCATGTAACACAAATATTTTACAAATCATATTATGCCACATCCGAGACCAACCTAGGTGTTAATGCATGTGCATGTATCAAAATTTTCATTCTTTTTATTTTCATTTATCATCATTTTTTTTAAACTTTTCTTTGTAAATTTACTTAGGCCGAGAATCTCGAAACCTAAGCTCTGATACCAAAATAATTGTAACACCCCGATACCCCATATAAATACTGTACATATACCAGGTACACATACAATATGTATATAGAGTATAAGAATGTCACTTTTCATCACCATTATAACTCTTTACTTCAATTTTTAAAACCATAATACATTTAAATCATATGAAAGTATTTACAAAATGGTTATTCTTATCATGGTAATACATAAATATAAGTTACATTGTTTCTTCCAAAGATTCATTTATACAAATGAATACATTCTTATGAAAATACAGTATAATTACATGCATGCACCACCATCTAGTTGGTCTCGAACTACACTTGTCCTCGTTGTGACATAGTAGCTTATCTCCAGCTTCATCACCTATATACCTGCGCGATTAAGATAACCGCGCTAAGCTCGAAAGCTTAGTAGTACAAGTAACCATTAAAATATACAATATAAAGGAAACATACCTCATATGTTTAGTCTCATGTTTTAACATTTTCTTACTCTGTTTTCCCCTTTTTCAATGCATTCTTCATATAATCCTATTAACCTTATAGAGGATATACATATACACATATAACATAACCATCAAACATAATTCAATAAATTGATAGAACCTTCATATTATGATACTTACCAATTTCACCTCATACATATCATATATATCATTTTATACTTTATAATCACATATTGCATATAACTTCACAAACCATATCTCCTTTCAATAATTCATGTATGTTATATAATCATATCACTAACCACAATTCATCATTCACAACTCAAATTTCCAACAAAGGCAACATAAATCCCATTACTCATTTATTTCAACTTGTATATACATCACATTAACAACAAAGACAGACTCGGGCCCAAAAGACACTAATATGTCATTCAAAGTTCAGAGTTAATGCTTTGGTTTTGTTATCACATTTATCAATATCATATACCCAACTAGGCTTCAAGGATTAAGTTCAACCAAGCTTCAAGGGGAGCAAAGCATGCTAAGCTTCTACCCAACTTGGCTTCAAGAACTAACCCAACCTAGCTTCAAGGGTGGTAACATCTCAATTAGGCTTCAAGGATTCAATCCAACCTAACTTCAAGAGATTGTTACACTTATTAGGCATGCCACCAACAACAAAACTCTGAAAATGAATAACACATTAGTCACACAATTCATTTATTATTTCATTATCAATTTCATTCTCATTCTCATCATCATTTACATCATCATAGCCAACCACAATGGCATCATTTAGGCAAAACATGCCTCATTTATCTCATTCTCAATATCATAGCCAACCACAATGGCTTTATACATCATCACCTCTCAATTTACATTTCATATTCCATCACAATATCACATTTCATAGTTCACCACAATATCACATTATCACATTTCATAGTTCATCACAATATCACATTATCACATTTCATAGTTCATCACAATATCACATTATCACATTTCATAGTTCATCTTTGATATTTATATACATAATCATTCATTACTCAAGTATGCACAATCAATTGCATTACCATATAAATTGGAATACACATCATACAAATCATATCCTCACATCTTTCACATTTCATAACATATATATATTGAATGCCTTCACATCTTATATGTATTAATGTATTATCATATCTCTTATCTTTTCATTGCGTATACAATATTAATATTTATTTTAACAATATACTTATATGCAATCCAATAGGGTTTTGTACTTACCTCTAAAGAACTCACTCCCATATAACTTCTCTTCCATAGATCTTTCAATACTTGGATTAGGGCAATTCCATCTCTTAAAACCTAATCCAAAAGTAATCATACACACTCACTTAGAAATACACATGAGGTAATACAAATAAGAATCAATTAGGGCAAACTCAACACATGACACGCTCATCAACACGGGCGTGTTCCTGATCGTGCCCTAACTCCACAACACAGAAACATTGACACGCTCATAACCACGGGCGTGTCACTGGGCGTGTAATACATTCTGTATCTCAAAAACATCAACACGTCCAATCAACAAGAGCGTGCTCATGGCCGTGTCAATTCTCCAAACTCACAGTAGCTATGACACGCTCAATAACACGGGCGTGTTACTGGTCGTGTCAATTCTACTGCCACACAGAACTTATGACACGCTCAATAACATGGGCGTGTCACTGCTCGTGCTACCAACTCCAGAAAACAGAACCAACGACACGCCTAACAAACTGGCCGTGTCTCTGGGCGTGTCCGACTAAAAACCCAGATTCCGGTCAACACACAACAACATCCAACAATACCCATCTTTTTATCATTACTCACTTCAAACAATCTTCATCAAACACACCCAAAAACCATAACAAACTTACCAAAACATCAACAACACTCAAAACACACACCAATCATCATTATAAACTTCATTCATATACCAATTTATCAAATCCCCAAATTTCATTAAACTCAACCCTTATTCAACAATTCATCATCATCTTCACAAATAATCATATTATCATCATCCAATTACCAAATCAACACATATATATACTTAAATCTTTCAATATCATCATCATCACACATCAACCATACCAAACCCAACTCAAACAATGAAAATCAATTTAAAGAAATAAATACTTACTTGAATCCTTTATCAAATCTTCATCTCTATCATCAAATCTCTTGAATTCCTTAAGAAATTTGGTAAGAAAATCACATCTTTCTATCTTTCTCTCTCTCTCTCTCTCTCTCTCTCTCTCTCTCTCTCTCTCTCTCTCGGCCAAGAAGAACGAAGAAGACGAAGAAGGAGTAGAAGGAAGAAGAAGTTTCTACTTCTTTCCTTTGTCCTTATCCATATATATATATATATAATAATAATAATAATAATAATAACAATAACAATAACAATAACAATAGTAATAATAATAATAATACTTTAAATCTCCACCACATATTCTTTCTTTGATTTTCTTCTTCTCTTTTCTTTTTGTCTTTATTATTATTATTATTATTTAGTTATACAAATATATATACAACTCACTTATCCTTCACCATTATATATATCCCATGTATATGTGATGTATATGTATATGTCTTACATATATTATCCTTATATTTCACATATACACATATACATTAAATCCAAATACAACAACAATAACTCCAAAACTCTTAGGGTCTATTCCGGGATATTACAAGTGGAGTGACACAAATCTTCTTTACCAAGGATAAATCATTTGTTACTTTGATGTTATCTTGATAGATTGGAGATATTAGGTGAACTTCAAATACCCTTATGGTCTCAAGAACATCAATTATCCTTATAATCTTGACTATTCATTCCTTTCTTTGATCTTCTTGCCTCTTCACCTTAGTGATCATAAGACTTGTCAAAAGTATCACAACAGCTCAGGGTAGGTTGTTGGTGTTATATGCCAAAGAGAAGAAAGCTAAAATTTTATGAAGGCTCAAAGGGACAACTAGGGATTAATATTTAATTGGGTGGATACTAGTTGTTGGCTAACGAAACAATGCATAGATCATCTCTCCCTTAAATAAGCGGAGTTCAATTTCGCCTCAAAAATTTTTCAAAGCATGTTCTAAGACTGACTATGACCTAGACAAAGGTAATTATGCTGGAGCTCTCTCTAAGTAAGCATACATAACTCAATGCTATAGAATAATTCCCTCATCTAGTAAAGTCATTCAAATCATGATGCATAGATATGCTAATTTATAAATATTAAGTTAAGTTCCTCATTGGTTGAGCACCAAAATGAACAAAGACCAACAAAAATTTTGATGAAAGTAATTTATTCAAACAAATTTAAATTTGAAAAATATGACTGTTCAAATTAAATATTAAAGAAAGTAAAATTGAAAAGCAACATTGAAGCTAAGGAAAGTTTGTTGAGTTAAGCTTCTTTTCCTTTCACATCTTCAATATTTCCATCTTGAAAGGATGATAAAACAAAATCTTCTTCCAATCCTTTTCCTACCATGAAGGTTGCTGGTGGTGGCACTCTTCCAAATTTAGGCAAAGGATTATTCTTAGTATTGGGCTTGTCTAGCTCAGGTAGCATACCACTATTGATTAGATTCTGGATCTCATGCCTCAACTTCATACAATTGTCCATTTCGTGTTTAATGGTTCTAGCAGATGCTTCGGCATTCTTTCCTAAAATTGCTGCCAATTGGTTCTTCATGGTCTCAACTAGGGCCTCTTTTATTTCTTCCATCTTGGCATTGAGGGCATTGTCCACCATTCTTTGAATTTTTTCGGGCTCCATTGCTTTTGGTGAGTGGTTATGCCATGCTCAATCTCCATACCTTGAGTGAAAGTATGGTATCCCTTACATAACACAACACGGGTAACATAGGTGTCCTAACTCACGCACACAATGCAATCTAAATGATGCAATGGATAATATCATGATAAGAAAGAATAGAATAATATAAAGACCAACGGAATCAACTTCTCTTATCCCCAGTGGAGTCACCAATATGAGCGGGAATTTTTGCCCCCACTCCCTGTGGAATGGTTCTTACGACTTCGGCACTGTTTAGGCTCGGGGCCTTAGAGAACACGGGCCTAAGCTTAGAGAAAAATGTTGTCGCCACCCGGAAGTGCCAGGAAAAAAAAGGGTGGATGACTCGATTCCTAATGAATCCCCAACCCCCTAATGGGTTCGGAAAGTTGGGTACATGTGGGGAAGGTGAGAAATGGCCAGCACCCCCACAACGCCCGGTTCATTGGAATTGGCCTCCTTTCCAGGTCTTAATATTATAAAATTCTTAAATAATAATAACATTATCCATACTACAAGCAATAATTAAAATAAAGCATCATTATATTAAAATCAAAGCAATGTCCAAACAAAGCAAATAAATGGACACCCATCCGAGGATGAAAATATGTCCTCACATCGTCCATGTCTAAACTAAATAGTACACCCACTGAAAGGTGGAAACATGTCCTTTACATTGGTCCAAAATACAAATGCAATTTAAATTACATGAAAATTAATTAATGAGGTACCCAATAATGGAAACATACCTCTTACAATTTTAATACAAAAATAAATAAATAAAGAAAATATCCATCCATGATAAATTAAATAAATCAAGCATTGAAATTAAATAAATCAACCATCAAAACATATAATAAACTATACAATCAAATCTAAAATTAAATAAAGAAATAAATATATAAGTTTAGGGTTTTAAAGAATTTAGGGTTTTTGGAACTTAGGGTTTTAAAAACTAGAGTTTTGTAATTAGGGTTTTGAAATTAGGGTTTTAGGGTTTAACTTATTGCCTAAAAAATAATTTTGGATTTGGAGAGATAAATTATGGTTTTGGAAAATTAATCAATATTTTGGAGTTTAATAATGAAATGGTTTAAGTTTTGGATAAAAATAGTTTAAGGTTTTGAGTTTCAATAAAATAATTTACAGTTCTTGAAGTTTTAGTAAAAAAAATAGACTCTAGAAATTAATTTAATTCCCCAAAAGCTACTGGGTAGTTTTAAGTTTTTTGTAAAACATGTAAATGGAGTTACGAACACCAACTGATTAATGTATTAACTAAAGCAAAAAATTAAAGTTTTTAAACAAAGATCAAGTTACTTCACGTTCAAAGATCAAGTTATTGCATGTTCAAAGATCAAGTTACTGCATGTTCTTATTAATCAAAGAAAACGAAGCTACTATGAGCATCAATAATTTATGATTAAAGATCAAACCTCCGTCGTTGGTTCCACCAAAAAAATTGATTTTTGGATGAACAATGTGAAGACAATATGGACTCTACCTTCTTATTTGGTTGTCTTGATATTTCTGTTTGTTGTTTCCTTCGTTCTCAAAAAACTGATGCTGTTCTTCTCTATGTGTTATTCCTAATCCTCTTAATGTTAATTGCCGACCCTTGTAAATGTTAATTGCCAACCCTTATTAATGTTAATTGCCACCCTGTTAAAGTATAAAATGTTATTATTTATAGGCAAACCTCACTTAGAATCCCTAACCCTAATATTAATATGTCCTTAAAATAAATTTTAATTTAATTCGGAAACTACTTTCAAAAAACAAATGAAACCATGTCGACCTAGGGCAACCAGATCGACATGGACCAAATCCATGTCGACCTGGGCATCCAGGTCGACATGGCCTTTGCCTCATATCGACCTGGGCATCCAGGTCGACATGGCCTGTGGCTCATGTCGACCCATGGCATCCAGGTCGACATGAGCCAAGGCTCATATCACCTGGGCCCTCTTAACTTGAACTAGTTTTGCATTTTTCAATTTTTTAGACCGGACCGTCTAAAAAAGACTTGGTTTAGGATTTTATAGTTGAGTTTGTGACTTTTAAAATCGGACCTACTTATTAGAAGTTGTAATCAGATCAAATTTATTTTGGCATCCTTTAATCAGGACCATATCAAATTGGGGTCAAAATTAAGGGTCTACAAATACTAAATTTATTTCATAAAAAAGCTCATACTTTAAAAAAAATCTAAAAGGTGCTAAAATGCCATATATATATTTACAAACTTTATAATTATTTCAAATTTTTATATTTTGAAAGTTATAAATGATATTTTAAGTTAAATTTTTCTTAGATAAATTAAAAAAATCTTCTTTATAATTATTTGAAATATTTATATTTTGAAAGTTAAAAATGATATTTTACGTTAAATTTTTCTTAGATAAATTTAAAAAATCTAATAATTAGTTTTAAGTTTATTTATATTAATAATTGTTATATTTTTAAACTATTGTATTGCTTAATAATTTTTGGTCAATAATATAATATTTTATCACTCAATAATTATTTATTGATCACTTGGTATTCTTAATAGTTAATTCATAAAATTAGAATTTAATTAATTTAAAATTAATTGAAATTAAATTAAAAAATTGATGATGAGACATCAAAATATTTTTCTTAAAGTGTATATGTAAAATACTATTATATATTCCTTTTTTTTTGTATGTAGCATGGGGAGTGAAGACTTTTTGATTTATAGGTGTATTATAGTCTAAGAAGTACGCCCCTAGATAAATTATGATGATTATTAATGAGTATGTTGTTTAACCATTAAGTATGAATGTCGAACTTTTTTTAGCAAAATTTTTTTTCAGCTTCGGTTAAATTTTGAATTAACCGAACTGACTGATCGTATTCGGTTAATTAACTGAACCGATTGAAATTAAATCGGTCTATTTGGTTAAAAAATTAAGATATCAAAAAATTCAGTTAAAACTTGGTTCGGTCGGTTAATTAACTGACTGACCAAATGCCTACCTCTACCCACACCATCCTCTAATTCGCGTCCTCCAGACGCCATCATAACCTATATCCGCAACTACAAATACATATTGCCACATTAAAGATCAACTTAAATGTCAATGCATATGCATGTATTAAAACTCCAATCAGATTTTAAAATTCCCCTTTCTCTTTTTCCAAAACCCACCTAGGTCGAAAATCTCAAACTTAAGCTCTGATACTAAAACAAATAACATTATTATACCATAAATACATTTAATACATATATCACGTATACATAAAATACACATCTAGAACATGAAGGTACTATAATAATTACACTTAGAAACCTACACTCCAATTTTAAAAATAATTTATAAATTTTAAAAGAAAATTTTTTAAGAAAATTTCTCCAAAGTTTTGTTTATATTTTCAATATTTCCCAAAAGCAAACAATAAAACATGCAAATAAAAAAAATCAACACTCCAAATAATAAAGATTTCACAAAACCCTCCATTTAACTCAAGAGTCAACCAAAAACTCAATATTTTATATCTTAACATACATATTCACAAATCATTTCCCAAAATCATGTTTAAGATACTTAGGATGTGTTCATATTATATAAAAACTAAAATATACAGCAATACAAAGTATACATGTATGCACCTTTGGCACAGCTGGTTTCTTGGCACACATAACCTCCAAATTTTTAGCCACAATCCTAGCCTCTCAGTATGAAATCCTCAACTGTATGATTCACACAACCGCACTAAGCATATAGCTTAGTGGTACAAATTTTAAGAAAACAACATACATATATACATTTTAAGATACTTTATTATAATATAATTAGCAATATTAATATAACCATATTTTACTTATTCCTCAGTCATTATATATATAAAAATATCCAAACTCACAAATGCACACATTCACACATGTATTGGGCTCAATAACCCCTACATAATATCTAAGTCCATTTATCACATCAATTCCATGGCTAGCTCTGCTCGGGTACATTTCCGATTTTAACGTATGACCTAGCTCTGCTCAGGTTTATCAATACATGCATAATCAATCTCACATTATTAGATAAGTAATTGTTAAGGCATACACACCACATCTTGTTATAATTTCATAGTTACAAGTGATCACCACTTTCTGTGATCACATTACAATTTGTCACATTTCATTATCATTTCATCATCACATTGCATAATCATGATCACACTCACAATGTGACTCATTCCACACATTTCCTCATAACTTAAACACGTTCATATTGGACATAATACCACAAAACATAAATACGCCTCACATATATCATATACAAACATCACTTTACATTGGACTATTTCCTAATATGATACTTATCACATAACTATGCCACATTGCATATATTATATGCATATCCATATTTCAATGTAACTATACAAACATAATGCCAACTCAGATTTAATAAAAAAACAAGTTTTAAAAGTTGTACTCGCCTTATTTGTTTCCCGAATTCCCTCCAAAAAACACTTCCTAAACCAAAATTCTACACTCCACCACTTCCACCAATTTGATCTACATACACATAAATTCAATAACAAGCAACACTATTCATTTAGACTCACTTCCATGTCCAATGTATATCAAACTATCATTATTTATACAATTTTCTTCAAAATTCCATTAAAACCCTACTCATTTTCAACATTTAACCATAAAATTATTACTTACATACCAAAATAGCATCAAAATAACTCTTTTCCACAATTATCAAAACCACTTTCAAAAATCCTAATTTTACGTAACACACCTATAAATCCTAACTTCATCCAAACTTACCCATAATTAATTTCTAACCATAAAATCATCACATACATATTAAAACAAAACTAAATTCATCCATTACCAAATTATAACTATCTAAATTAAAACTTTAATTTACACATATTCATCCCATAACCCTAAATTCATCAACTTTGTTCATTTCAACCAACCAATCATCAATTCATCATATACATATGAAATTTGATTTATTGGAAATTCTTATGAAATTTGAGGTATAATGAAGAACAAATCTCTTTCTCTCTCTCTCTTTCTCTCTCTACATATGGAATTCGACCATGGAGGAAAAATAAGGAAGAAGATGACTCATTTTTCGCTTCTTTCTAATTTACAATCCATAAATATTAATATAATTAATTATTTAGTTTTCTTTTAATATCCACCACACCTTCCTTTCTTCTTTTTGACTTTCTTATTACTTTATTTATTTCCATCTTCCCACTCATAATTATATATATAAATTTATATTTCATTTATATTTTGTTTATATGTATATGTATATATAATATATATGTCATGTATATTTAATGTATAAATCAAGTATATATTATGTGTATATCTTATATATATAATATATATCTTATGTTTCTCTCTTCCAACTCACTAACTACCCTCCAAATTAATTGTTTAGCAATATTTAAAATTTGTGTTGTTATATAATTAAATAATTTGGAAGAGTTAAGTGATATATTGGAAGAAGTAAATAATTAAAGGTATATGTGGGATATATGTTAAAAAATACATAAAATATAAATTTAACTAAAAACAAAAAGTCAAAGTAAAAAGTTGAAAAGTCAAAGTTAAAAGTAAAAAATTAAAAATAAATAATAAACAAATAATAAAATAAAATAAATCAAAATTAAATTATATTTTGATGGAAGAGGGAAAAATAAATATTAAATATTAAATATTAATTAATTAAATAATTATAAAATACATATATGTGCTTAAGAAGGAAAAAATAATTAAAAAGTCAAAATATCATCTTTTCCATCTTCTTCTTCCTCCTTCCTTCTTTGGCCTGATTTTCATGGTAGTAAAGGGGGAGATTTAGTTCTCCCAAATACTCAAAATTCCATCAAATTTTCAAGGATTAAAGGTGGTTTAGAAGGATTTTCATGTAACAGGTAAGAAATCTTTTTGACTTTGCTAGCTTTTCTTTAAGAATATGATTATGTGAAATTTGTTATTTTGATGGAGTGTTTGCTAATTGTTTAAATAGTGTTAGATGATGTTATTTTTTTTTATTTGGGGATAATGATTTTAAGGTTAGATGATTGATTTGATTAGGTTTAGTTCAAGTTAGGGAGAAGAAGTAATGAACTTAGGATTTTTGGGTGAAATTTGTAAAGAATGAATGTAAATGGCATTTGAATGGTTAAATTGTTTTAGGATATAATTATAATGATGAAATTTAGCTTAAAACTTGATTTTTAATTGATTAGAGTAGAATTCAAAAATTAATGAATGTTAGGGAAAATATTGAAAATTTAAAAGAAATGTGGTAAATGTTGTTTGAATCATTAAAGTAGAATTATACTTCTAATGAATTATTTAAACTTATAATGTGGTTCAGAGTTGAGTAGTGAGATTGCCCAATCCATGAGGTGAAAAGCATTTTAGTAAAGTGAAGAAAAATGGTTGAACTTAGCTTGGAAGTTGCCTTAAGTGAAGATTAGCACATACTTTGGTAATCATGTATTAAAATGCATTGAATGGGCATGCTGCATTGAATGTTGATGATTTGTCCCATGATACTTTGATGTGAGTGTTCACATGTAAAGTTCATGGATTTGTGTTATAAGGTGTAATATGTATTAAGTGTGAGTTATTAAGCCATTATAGAATGGCTAATGACATTGTTATGTGTTATTTGTGAAAATTGCATCATGTAAGCCAAATGGAAGGAATAGACCACATTTTAAAAGTGCAAGAAAATATGCTTTTATGATTTAAAAATATAAAAAATGAGCATGAAATGTGAAATATGAGGTAAAGGTTTTAGTGTAATTGAAATATGGAAAATGTGAGGAGAACATGGATAAGAAAAGATGATATATAAATGAAATGTGTTTTTACATTATATATTATTCTGCTCCAGAAAATTGAATTTAGTGCTATTAGCATGGCATGCCCATGATATGATTTGCCAATAGAGCTAGACACTGAAATTTGCCACCCTAAGATTAATTATCAAATACGATAATAATTGTAAACACTGAAATTTGCCGCACTGAGATTAATTATCAAATACAATAGTAATATTATTGAACTCGATAATTATTAAGGAACATAGAGTAGATAGCTAAGGGATACATTTATTGATTCTTAAAATTATCAAATTTGGTAATTGTGTACTTTCAAACTTGATAATTTCTCTACACAAATCTCACATCTCGCCTATAAAAGGGAGCCTCCAGCTATCTTGAAGTGACCTTCTTTTGGATTTTCCATCTTTTTCTCTTCCTTTTTTTAAGCTGGCATAGGCTAGGTTTCCTCTTTTAGCAGACCAAAGAGAAGATAGTCTAAAAACATTATCATTTGCACACATTTTTTCTTATATTCCATAGGTAAAAGGAGATTATTCCAGCAAAGATCAATTATTCAAAGCAAGAGTCAAGAATATTGTAACTCTAGGAAGATTAGCTATGATTTTCATCCACTACCAGTAAGTTTCTTAAGCTTTTAGTGTCTATTCTTAAATCTAAACCATTTAATGTCATTATCACATTTATATTACATAATTTCATTAAGCTTTTAGTAACACGACTCATTCATAAGCAAAGTCATTGAACTTAAAAAGAATAAAAAAATACTCACTTAAGAACTAAGATCTACTAATTCCATATCAGATCTTTGAATATATGAGCTATAAATGATGAAATAGATCCCAATAGACTATAGCTAACTTTTCCAGATTGAGGACTTGAAATCTTGAACTAAAAATGACTTTTAATGTGATTCGTATGAGAAATCTGCAGTTTTAGGTTTTTTGTGCTAGAAATGGCGAATGGTTATCGAATTTGACATTTACATTAATATCGAATTCGATAATTTGATTCAAAGCTCAATATATGCATACTATGAATTCCTCTATTAATACTTTTCTGCATGTTGTTGTTCTGTAATTATTGGGTTCAATTATCATAATCTTGTCTGCCATTATTTATGTATTTATGATCCAATCACATGCATGGATACAGGATATGGACCAAATCTGCAGATGTAGGTCACTTCTGCCAGAAATGGCAGATGATTATCCAACTTGATATTCCTACGAGTATCGAATTTGATATTTAGAATTAACTTTTAGTATACATATGATGTGTTGTTTTCAACTAATCTTTTATGCAGGATGTTTTCTAAATCATTAGTGCATTAATTATCAAATTCGATCATATTGCTCCTATATATATATATATTCCTTCTGCTGCTAATTTCTTAATGATTTTGCCTTGTGAATATTATCGCATTTGACATTCCTTGAATATTGAATTCGACACCTCCATCTGACGATGTATATATCTATTTTATTCAGCTAACAGATCTTGGAGATTATCCCGGACTAAGGATATTATCGAACTTAATAATCTAAGAAATATGGAAATTGACATTATTTGTCAATTCTGTACATATTGGTTTTGTTCCAATTATCTAATCTTGCGGGTTATTTTCAAGTTCGATAATCTCATAATTATCGAGTTTGGCAGTTTTATTAGTGTAATATCCCAAAGTATACCCTAAAATTTTGGAGTGTTAATTGTTGTATTGGATTAAATAATTTAAAGTGTATATGTTATGTATATGGAGATAAAAACAATATATATACAAGTCATTGGGTCTTAGAAGTCAAAAGAAATATTTTGATTAATTAAATGGATTTAATTATGTTAGTGGATGATGATGTTAGTGGGTGAATATTTTATTGTTTAAATGTATGGTGGAGAGTGTTTTGAGGAGAGAGTAGTTGAAGAGTGTTGACTTTCTTTCTTTCCTTCTTTCTTTCTTTCTTTCTTCTTCCTAGTTCACCTTCATCTCCTTCTTTCATTCTCTTTGGCCGACCACCCTTATCAACCAAAGGAGAAGAGATTTTGTTGCTTCCAAGCTCAAAAGATTGAAGGTTTTCAAGAGATCAAGTTGGAGTTTTAAGGATTTTCTTCACTTTTGGTAAGTTTCCAACTTGTTTCTTGGTTTTCTTTTGAGTTTATGTTCTTGGGTTTGTTGGATGGTTGTTGTAGATGTGTTTATTGTTATTTTTGTGTGTTTGAAGTGTTTTGTCTTAGTAACTTTGTTTTGTTTTGGGGTTGGATTGAAGAGAGTAAAGGGATGACTTTGGTGAAAGAGGCAAGTGTGTGGATTGTGTGATTTTTGAGTTGTTTTAAGGTTTACTCAAGTATTTTTGAGTTGTTGATGGTTTTGGTTGAGTTATGTGTGGTTGATTTGGCTATTGGAAGATGAGTGTTGGTTGTGGCTTTATTGGTGTCGATTTCAGGGTTTTTGGCCTGACACGCCCAAGAGCACGGCCATGTCTTTAGGCATGTCATTGGTTCTGTCTTCTGGGTTGGTGACACGAGCAGTGACATGCCCATGTCACTGAGCGTGTCACAACTTCTGTGTTGTAGTAGGATTGACACGGCCAGTGACACGCCCATGTCACTGAGCGTGTCATAGCTTCTGTGTTGTAGTAGGATTGACACAGCCAGTGACACACCCATGTCACTGAGCGTGTCATAGCTACTGTATTGTTGGAGGATTAACACGGCCAGTCATGTCACTGGCCGTGTCAAAGCTTCTGTGTTGTGAGTTTAGGGCACGGTCAAGGACACGCCCGTGTTGTAGAGCGTGTCAAGTGTAGAGTTTGCCCTAGATAGTTCTCTTTCTTATTTTCTTCTTGTGTATTTCTAAGTGAGTGTGTATGATCACCTTTGGATTAGGTTTTGAAGAGAGTTGAGCTACCTATAATCACATTTAGTTGAAAAATGTGTTAAGTTACTTGATACATTGTTGATGAATGAGTTATATGTTGTGATATGCATAATGTGAATTTTATTGATGTATCAATGTAATTGAGTAAAGTATTGTATATGAAAAGAAATGTGGAAATAGGTGATATGAGATGTGAAAACATAATGTAACCAATCGATATTGAGTTGAAATAGAAGAATGAGAAAAGATGATATTATTATAAGGCAATGAGCCTATTTTGATTATGAGAAATGAAATGAGATAAATGAATTAATTGTGTGCCTAGTATGTTATTCAATTTTCAGAGTTCTGGGTTTGGCGGCATGCCTATGAATTGCTGGACAGGTGAAAAGACCGGGTCGTAAGCCGAGTCCAGCTGAAAAATGTGAAATATGATGTTTTTGAGGTTAAAAGACCGGGTTGTAAGTCTCAAAAACAGTAATAGTCTAGCCGGGTTGAGGACCAAGAAACTGGGGCCCTAGGGTCTAGTCGGGTTGAGGTCCAAGAGACTGGGTCTGTTACAATCCATGGATATATATTGTCTACGGGGCTAGACACATGGTGTCATTATGGACCAAAGCAGTAACTCTGAACTTTGAATAGCATATTAGTTTCATTTTGGGCCCATGTTTGTCTTTGTTTTAATGTGAATTATGAAATATGATGCAAATGATTAATATATTGAAATTTATAATGTAATGAGTTGACATATTCATATGTATTGTGTATGAGCATCACATTGATTTATATTGAATCAAAGTTTATACCACTAAGCTTTCTGCTTAGAACGATTGTGGTTCATCGCACAGGCGACAGGGTAGATCCGGTTGTGCCGGAGGGTTAGTTATATGATTGAGGGCATTTTGGTAATTGCTTGGATACGATTACTTGGTGGAGATTAAAAGCAAAAATTGACTTTGTGTCTTCATCATTTCCTTCTTTCTTTCAAGAGGTGCCGACTCTCCAAAAACCAAGAGAGAAAGAGAGGTGATCTTGAGGTTTGAAGCAATTTGAAGAAGGAAGCAAGGGTTTTGGTTAAAGATTTGTGGATTTCTTCATTTAAGGTAAGATCTTTTCTTTAATTTCTTCAATTCTTTGGAAGTGGTGTGAGAAAGGAATTAGGGTTTGTTGGTTTGATGATGAGATGAGTTGTGTTTAGTGAAATTCTTTTTCTGTTTTACAATTAGTAAAGGCTGTGACTTGTATGATTTTTAATTAATTATAGAAAAATGTTCTTGAAGTGAATTTTTGATATGTTGTGCCTCTATGAGTCTAGAATGACTGAAAAATATGTTGATTCGATTTTGGAATGGTTATGAGTTTAGAAAGATTATTTTTAGTAGAACTGTTCCAGCAGGTACCTTAACTGAGACAGCTATATTTCGGGATTTTTAATAAAATATAGAAAAATCATATTCAATTGAATTTTGGATATGTTGTTTCTTAGTGAGTCTAGTATTTGAGAAAAATAATTTGGAACCACGTTGATTGAATTTGATTTATGGAATTCACAAAGTTCAGAACTGCTGCCAGGATGCAGGGCAATTGGGGCAGTCTGGTTAGGTGAACTATTTGACCAAGATTTTGTGTTCAGTTTGATCTGAAATTTTAAAGGAATGATTTTAAGATACAAAACTAAATTCTGTAAAAATTTTAGAATTTTTAGTCAAGTAGATTAGTTTATACAATTTTTCAAAATAAGGATAAAATGGAGTCTAAAACCAGAATGTATTATTTATATGAATCATATCAATTGTTCTTTGCCCTAATTGCATTGTTGAGATTGAACAATGTTATGTTATGCATTGTGAATGGTTATGTGTTTCATGAATAATATACATTGAAATTGAAATGATAATTCAAATAAGACATGATATGAGACAATGCCATTGTGATTGGCTATGATGATGATATTGAAAGAAAGAAGGCATGTTTGCCTAAATGTGATGAGAATTTGAGAATGGAAATGGTAACTATATAATAAATGAATTGTTTGTTTAATATGTTATTCAGTTTCAGAGTTCTGGATTTGGGTGGCATGCCTAAGAAATGATAAAAGGTAACAGTCTTGCCGGGTTGAGGATCTCCTCATATGTGTTGAGTTGATGGTCCAAGAGACTGGGTCTGTTACACTATGAGAATTGTGAATATGAGATATATGATTTGTAACAGTCTTGCCGGGTTGAGGATCTCCTCATATGTGTTGAGTTGATGATCCAAGAGACTGGGTCTGTTACACTATCCATGGATAGAGATACATGTATATACATTGCCTACGGGCGTGATTATTGTGACTATGAACCAAAGCAGTAACTCTGAACTCTGAATATCGTATTAAATACTTGTTGGGCCCATAAGTGTCAAGGTTATATGAATGTCCTAAATAATGTTAAGAGTTAATGAAATGAGATGTTGGTTATTGAGTATGATTGAGTAATGTTGAATGTGGAAAGATGTTGAAATGGGGTATGCTCATATGACTATGATTTGTGAAATGCATAATTATGTGTTAACTTTATATTTATGATGTTGATCTTATCAATAACATATGTGGCATTGCATTACATTAAAGCATACCATTAGCATGTTTTATCTTACTAAGCCGTTGGCTTAGCGCGATAGTGTTTAATCGCGCAGGTAATAGAGTGGATAGAGTTGAACCCGAGAGTTCATCAAGACCAAGTGAGAGTAGACCTTGTTGAATCCATTTTGGGAGCTTAAAGATCAGAGCAGACTTGCCAATCATGTATATTTCTTTATATTTTGTAAAGAAATGTTTAATATGTAAATATGTAAATATTTTATAACTTCCGCTGTGTAATATTTAAATATGGGGGTTGTCACAAAACCTTTATTTTATGTTGTACTAGAAGTGTAAATCCTTTTTGCAGGTTGTAGTTGAGGTTACAAGGGGGATTTATTGGGAGTATACTGAGAATGGTTTTGTTTGCATTGGTTTGTGTAAAATGTTTTTAAAAATAAGAAAAAAACCGGTTTTGTCGACACTTGGGACTCAATTTTTAGGCGAAACTATGGCAAAATTTTTGTAAAAATCGGAACTAAAATTTGACTAAGTAAAATTGGTAGCAACATTAGGTTAGTGTGGCGCCTCTACTCAGCTTACACATGTAGGTCGGGAAGGGGTGTTACAATTTTTGGTATCAGAGCCTAGGTTTGAGATTCTCAACCTAGGTAAAATGTAAGAAAAAGACTATTTTGATTTTAAAAAGTGGTTTTGAATAACATATACGTTTGAGATTGGCAGTCTCTGATCTTTAATAAGATATAATCTACTGTGTTTGCAGTGTTAGGTTGTGATGGATTCTCATTCACGACAGTCAGTTGAGGGTAGTGCCGAGAGTATTGCCCCTGATGATGGAGCTAGGGTTGTTAGTGCTGGGGAGGCACCTGCTTCGGTGTCGGGGAGACCAGCTGGGGAGGAGGTTCCGCTAGCTTGGGTTAGGCATGTGATAGAGGCTTTGAGGCCAGCACCAGTGCAACCACAGCCACCGCCACCACCCCCTCAGCCTTTGGTATCTGTGAGGCACTATGATAAGCTAAGGAAATATGGAGCAGAGGATTTCCTTGGTACTAATGATCCAGCTGTAGCAGAACAGTGGCTTGACAAAGTACAGAGGATCTTTATTCAGTTACAAGCCACCCCTGAGGAAAAATTTGACTATGCAAGATCTTTGCTACAGAAGGACGCCTACAATTGGTGGAAGACGGTGCCCCATTCTATGGATGATCCTCCAACATTGTCTTACACTGATTTTCTGAGGGAATTTGAGTTGAAATATACTCCTAGGGAGTATAAGGACATGAAGAAGATGGAGTTCTTAAGCTTGAAGCAAGATAGCAAGACTGTAATTGAGTATGAAGTTGAGTTTATTCGACTGAGTCAGTATGCTGGAGGTATCATTGCTGATGAGATTGATAGATGTCGGCGATTTGAGGAGGGATTGAGGCCCTCGATCATGTGCTTAGTGGCTGGATCCAGATATCAGGATTTCTCACAGCTAGTGGCAGCAGCTCGAAGTGTAGAGCGAGCTCAAGTTATTGCAGCCGCTTCAGAGGAAGAGGTTAGGGTTAGGAGGCCCCAGTTTGAGGCAGGGTCTTCTTCTGCAAAGAGGGGTAGAGGAAGTTTTGTTCCTAGGAGTAGTAGGAGCCAGAGACCAGCGGGTAGGTCAGTGCAGTTCCAGAGGCAGAGATTTAGACCTGCAGCTTCAGTAGCGAGTGCTCCTACTCCTGGAGTTCAGAGATCCACCTTACCTGTGTGTAACCAGTGTGGTGGAAGACATGGGGGCGTTTGTTGGAGGCATAGTAGATCAGGGATATGCTTCAGGTGTGGATCACCTGACCACTTTGTGAGAGACTGTCCTGAGAGGCAGGAGCAGATGCCAGTTGATTCTGCTGCTTCTCGAGCTAGTGTGAGGGGAGGTAGAGGAGGCAGAGGTGCCAGCCGGGGAGGTAGACCAGGATTCAGTTCTAGAGGAGGTGCTACATCCAGGGAGGGTAGACCAGAGGAGGTTGGATCTTCCCAGAGGATGTATGTTATGCAGAGGCAGCCAGATACATCGGCAGTCATAGCTGGTACTTTTTCTTTATTTAATACTCCAGTACTTGCTTTGATTGATCCGGGTTCCACGCATTCATATATTAGTGCATCTGTTTTGCCTGTATTTGATGTGCATGCTGAGTCCCTAGGATTTGATGTGTTGGTGACAAATCCATTAGGGCATAGTGTGGTTGTGAGTAAGGTGCATAGAGATAGTGCAGTAGTGGTGCAGGGTGAGGAGTTCCTTGGGGATTTGATTGAGATGCCATTTAAGGAATATGACGTGATCTTAGGTATGGATTGGCTATCTCGACATGGAGCTATGGTGGATTGTAAAAAGAAAATTGTTTCTTTGAGAACGGGTGATGGTAGTGGGGTGATAGTATATAATGAGCAGGAACAGCTAGCCTCCTTATTTGTTTCAGCTGTTGCAGCCAGGAGGTTGATTAGAAAGGGGTGTGAAGCCTATCTTGCTCATGTGGTGGATACTAGAGTGAAGGGTTCCCCTATTGATAGCATTGCCACAGTTGCTGAGTTCCCGGATGTATTTCCAGAGGAGTTGCCAGGGTTACCTCCTGAGAGAGAGGTGGAGTTCGGTATTGAATTGTTGCCTAGTACTACTCCTATCTCTATTACTCCTTACAGAATGGCACCAGCAGAATTGAGGGAGTTGAAAGTGCAATTACAGGAGTTGTTGGACAAAGGATTTATTCGCCCCAGTGTTTCTCCTTGGGGAGCTCCTGTGCTATTTGTGAAGAAGAAAGATGGTACTATGAGGTTGTGTATTGATTATAGGCAATTGAACAAGGTGACTATTAAAAATAAATATCCTTTGCCTAGAATCGATGATCTCTTTGATCAGTTGAAGGGAGCGTCAGTGTTCTCCAAAATTGATTTGAGATCTGGGTATCATCAGTTGAGAGTCAAAGCTGAAGATGTTCTTAAGACCGCTTTTCGGACCAGGTATGGGCATTATGAATTTTTAGTTATGCCTTTTGGTCTGACGAATGCACCTGCAGCTTTCATGGATTTGATGAATAGGGTGTTTAGGCCCTATTTGGATCAGTTGTAGTGGTCTTCATTGATGATATACTGGTGTATTCGCGGAATGAGGAGGAACATGATATGCATCTGCGGATTGTGTTGCAGATTTTGAGAGAGAAGCAGTTGTTTGCTAAATTGTCGAAGTGTGAGTTCTGGTTGGATCAAGTAGCTTTTCTCGGACATGTTGTTTCAGCAGAAGGCATTAAAGTTGATCCGAGCAAAGTTGAAGCTGTATTGAATTGGAATCCACCTAAATCAGTGACAGAGGTTAGAAGTTTTCTGGGTTTGGCAGGCTATTACCGGCGGTTTGTGAAAGGGTTTTCTTTGATAGCTACTCCACTCACCAGATTGCTTCGTAAGGGAGTGAGATTTGTGTGGACGGATCAGTGTCAGGCTAGCTTTGAGCAGTTGAGAGAAATGTTGACTCAAGTGCCTATTCTAACTTTACCTGTTGAAGGCAAACCATATGTGATCTACAGTGATGCTTCACATAGAGGTTTGGGGTGTGTATTGATGCAGGAAGGGAAAGTTATAGCTTATGCATCTCGATAGTTGAAACCGCATGAGCTTAACTATCCGACCCATGATTTGGAATTGGCTGCCATTGTGTTTGCATTGAAGATTTGGCGCCACTATCTGTTTGGGGAGAAATGTTTCATCTACACTGATCACAAGAGTTTGAAGTATTTAGGTGTCCAGAAAGAACTCAATCTTTGTCAGAGGAGATGGTTAGAATTGATTAAAGACTACGACTGCTTGATTGACTATCATCCAGGTAAAGCAAATGTTGTTGCTGATGCCTTGAGTCGGAAGTCTTTAGCTGGTTTAACTGTTTTCTCGCTCTCGTTGCTTGTTGAGTTGAGAGCTTTGCATGCCAGTTTTGTACCTTGTGATGATGGTGCATTGTTGGCACAGTTGCTTTTGAAACCAATTTTATTGGATCAGATCAAAGAGGCTCAGTTGGCTGATAAGAAGATTCAGAAGATTATTTCAGATTGTCAGAATGGGAAGACTAGAGATTTTGTTGTGAAAGATGATGGGAGTCTCTGGTTTAAGAATCGATTGTGTGTACCCGATGATGCTGATTTGAAAAGAGTCATTTTAGAAGAATCTCATCAGTCAATGTTTGCTATGCATCCGGGTAATACGAAGATGTATCATGATTTGAGACAGCATTATTGGTGGATTGGTTTGAAGAGAGACATTGCTGAGTTTGTATCGAAATGTCTCACTTGTCAGAAGGTTAAAGCAGAGCATCAAGTTCCAACCGGGTTGCTTCAACCATTGTCAGTGCCAGAATGGAAGTGGGAAAGAGTGACAATGGATTTTGTGTCTGGTTTGCCATTGACACTAAAGAAGCATGATGCTATATGGGTGATTGTGGATAGATTGACTAAGACAGCTCATTTCCTTCCGGTTCGAATGGATTACTCTTTCGAGAGATTGGCTGAGCTGTATATCCATGAGATTGTGAAACTGCATGGTGTTCCAACTTCTTTAGTGTCTGATCGAGATCCCAGGTTTACTTCCAGATTTTGGAAGAGTTTGCATAGTGCTTTGGGTTCTCGACTGCACTTCAGCACTGCTTTTCATCCACAGACGGATGGACAGTCAGAGAGGGTGATACAGATTATTGAGGACATGTTGAGAAGCTGTGTCATCGATTTCTCTGGAAGTTGGGATAGGTTTTTACCTCTTGTGGAGTTTGCTTACAACAACAGTCACCAATCCAGCATTGGTATGGCACCATTTGAAGCATTGTATGGCAGACGGTGTAGGACACCTCTTTGTTGGAATGAGCTTGGAGATAATAAGTTGGTTGGTCCTGATTTGATTCAAGAAACTAAAGAAAAAGTAAAATTGATTCGAGGCAGGTTAAAAGCAGCTTCAGACCGACAGAAGTCTTATGCAGATCTAAAAAGGAGAGATATAGAGTTTGATATTGGAGATAAGGTATTTCTGAAAGTGTCTCCTTGGAAGAAGATTTTGAGGTTCGGTTGGAAAGGAAAATTGAGTCCTCGTTTCATTGGGCCGTATGAAGTGTTAGAAAGAGTTGGGCCAGTGGCGTATCGACTTGCTTTGCCACCTGAGTTGGATCGTATTCATAATGTATTCCATGTTTCTATGTTGAGGAGATACAGGTCGGATCCATCTCATGTGTTGCCTTTTGAATCTGTTGAAGTGAGCCCAGACTTGACTTTTGAAGAGGAACCAGTTGCTATCTTGGCACGTGATGTGAAAATGTTGAGAAACAAGAGAGTGCCATTGGTGAAGATTCTCTGGAAGAATCATGCAAAAGAAGAAGCAACTTGGGAAAATGAGCAAACGATGCGAGAGCAATATCCTCAGTTGTTTCAGAGTTAATTTCAGGTAATTTCGAGGACGAAATTTTATTTTTAGAGGGGGAGAATTGTAATATCCCTATGCATGCCCTAGAAGTTTTGTTGTTGTTGTTGTTGTTGTTGTTGTTGTTGTTGGTTTAAATTGAGAAAAGAAAAATATATGTATATGTGTTTTGGAGAAGAAATTTAGGGTGTAGAGACAAATGTATATGTTGTGTATATGATGATATATATAACATATAAATTGGTCAAATATAGAGTCAATGGAAGAGAGATATTTTTGTGTTGAGTGTGCAATTACATATAAGGGCTTATATGAGACAAAAAGTTAGTTATATGATTGAGGGCATTTTGGTAATTGCTTGGATAAGATCACTTGGTGGAGATTAAAAGCAAAAATTGACTTTGTGTCTTCATCATTTCCTTCTTTCTTTCAAGAGGTGCCGGCTCTCCAAAAACCAAGAGAGAAAGAGAGGTGATCTTGAGGTTTGAAGCAATTTGAAGAAGGAAGCAAGGGTTTTGGTTAAAGATTTGTGGATTTCTTCATTTAAGGTAAGATCTTTTCTTTAATTTCTTCAATTCTTTGGAAGTGGTGTGAGAAAGGAATTAGGGTTTGTTGGTTTGATGATGAGATGAGTTGTGTTTAGTGAAATTCTTTTTCTGTTTTACAATTAGTAAAGGCTGTGATTTGTATGATTTTTAATTAATTATAGAAAAATGTTCTTGAAGTGAATTTTTGATATGTTGTGCCTCTATGAGTCTAGAATGACTGAAAAATATGTTGATTCGATTTTGGAATGGTTATGAGTTTAGAAAGATTATTTTTAGTAGAACTGTTCCAGCAGGTACCTTAACTGAGACAGCTATATTTCGGGATTTTTAATAAAATGTAGAAAAATCATATTCAATTGAATTTTGGATATGTTGTTGCTTAGTGAGTCTAGTATTTGAGAAAAATAATTTGTAACCACGTTGATTGAATTTGATTTATGGAATTCACAAAGTTCAGAACTGCTGCCAGGATGCAGGGCAATTGGGGCAGTCTGGTTAGGTGAACTATTTGACCAAGATTTTGTGTTCAGTTTGATCTGAAATTTTAAAGGAATGATTTTAAGATACAAAACTAAATTCTGTAAAAATTTTAGAATTTTTAGTCAAGTAGATTATTTTATACAATTTTTCAAAATAAGGATAAAATGGAGTCTAAAACCAGAATGTATTATTTATATGAATCATATCAATTGTTCTTTGCCCTAATTGCATTGTTGAGATTGAACAATGTTATGTTATGCATTGTGAATGGTTATGTGTTTCATGAATAATATACATTGAAATTGAAATGATAATTCAAATAAGACATGATATGAGACAATGCCATTGTGATTGGCTATGATGATGATATTGAAAGAAAGAAGGCATGTTTGCCTAAATGTGATGAGAATTTGAGAATGGAAATGGTAACTATATAATAAATGAATTGTTTGTTTAATATGTTATTCAGTTTCAGAGTTCTGGATTTGGGTGGCATGCCTAAGAAATGATAAAAGGTAACAGTCTTGCCGGGTTGAGGATCTCCTCATATGTGTTGAGTTGATGGTCCAAGAGACTGGGTCTGTTACACTATGAGAATTGTGAATATGAGATATATGATTTGTAACAGTCTTGCCAGGTTGAGGATCTCCTTATATGTGTTGAGTTGATGATCCAAGAGACTGGGTCTGTTACACTATCCATAGATAGAGATACATGTATATACATTGCCTACGGGCGTGATTATTGTGACTATGAACCAAAGCAGTAACTCTGAACTCTGAATATCATATTAAATACTTGTTGGGCCCATAGGTGTCAAGGTTATATGAATGTCCTAAATAATGTTAAGAGTTAATGAAATGAGATGTTGGTTATTGAGTATGATTGAGTAATGTTGAATGTGGAAAGATGTTGAAATGCGGTATGCTCATATGACTATGATTTGTGAAATGCATAATTATGTGTTAACTTTATATTTATGATGTTGATCTTATCAATAACATATGTGGCATTGCATTACATTAAAGCATACCATTAGCATGTTTTATCTTATTAAGCCGTTGGCTTAGCGCGATAGTGTTTAATCGCGCAGGTAATAGAGTGGATAGAGTTGAACCCGAGAGTTCATCAAGACCAAGTGAGAGTAGACCTTGTTGAATCCATTTTGGGAGCTTAAAGATCAAAGCAGACTTGCCAATCATGTATATTTCTTTATATTTTGTAAAGAAATGTTTAATATGTAAATATGTAAATATTTTATAACTTCCGCTGTGTAATATTTAAATATGGGGGTTGTCACAAAACCTTTATTTTATGTTGTACTAGAAGTGTAAATCCTTTTTGCAGGTTGTAGTTGAGGTTACAAGGGGGATTTATTGGGAGTGTACTGAGAATGGTTTTGTTTGCATTGGTTTGTGTAAAATGTTTTTAAAAATAAGAAAAAAAACCTGTTTTGTCGACACTTGGGACTCAATTTTTATGCGAAACTATGGCAAAATTTTTGTAAAAATCGGAACTAAAATTTGACTAAGTAAAATTGGTAGCAACATTAGGTTAGTGTGGCGCCTCTACTCAGCTTACACATGTAGGTCGGGAAGGGGTGTTACAATTTGTATTTGTTTTATATTGAGTTGAATGAATGTTATAAATTGATGATGTTGAGCTAAATACCCATGTTTAGGGTTTGTAGTATATTTGGTTGAATGTCTTGATTTGATATTTCCATTGATATTCCTTGTTGATTGGTTGATTGTATTGCATCAAATGCTAGGTTGATAGATTAGCTACCTATTGATCTTTGAATATTGGATGACGGACCGAGAGGTGAAATCCGATATCGAAACTATATAATCGACCACCCTATGAATGAATTAGAAATATAAGTTCTAGGGTTTATTAATTTGGTAATGTAAAAGAATTGGTCATTGTTAATTCATGAATGTGAGAACTAATGGATTGGTAATTGACTAGTTAATCTTAAGAAACAAATTAATTACAAGGTTATGTTAATGGATAATTGAGAATTAGGCTTTGATTGAATGGACCTATGACCCTAGGCACCTTCCCAAGAACCGATTTGATCTTGTACACCCATCACACACCAACCCAACGCACATTAATTTTAGGTTTAAATTATTCTCGCACCATCACAACAAAACAAACTCTCGCATTTAAATAAATTGTCAATCAAGCTATTACGAACCACACCTTCTTGGGGAAAACGACCTTGGGGCGATCACCTTTGCTGCAGCTACCTCGTATACTTGCGAGTGACGCTTTGTAGTAGTACTTAATTCGAGCGCAACACTAACCATATGTCCCATGAATATTCATGATGTTAATCCAAAGATACATTTAGCTTAATTGAGTTTGAGATTATATTGGCAGAGTCTATGGAAGAATAGTTGTAAAGCATCCAAGTGTTGTTTTACAAATTACGACGTGATTACCATATCATCAACATAGACCTCCACATCCTGATGCATCATATCATGGAATGAGTGGTAGCCATTCTTTGATAAGTTACCCTAGCATTTTTGAGACTAAATGGCATGACTATGTAGCAATAGGTATCCCATTCCATAGTAAAGGCAATTTTATATTTATCAGGGGGATAAACTTGGATTTAATTGTACCCGATGTACAAGTCGATCAAGGAGGCCACTTTTGAACCTACCATCTGATCTATAAAAATATTTATATGGGAAAGAGGAAAATCATCTTTGGGATGAGCATTGTTCAAATCCTGATAATCTACACACATTCTGTCTCCTCCATCCTTTTTGTGAACTGGGACTATGTTGGCTAACCATGTTCGATATGTGATGGGCTCAATAAAACCATTCTGAAGTAGCTTGCAATCTCTTCTTTGATCTGCAATGACCATTTCGGCTTGAGTCTCCAAAGCTTCTATTTGACTGGCTTAATGTGATCATAGGTAGGTATCTTATGCACTGCAATGGTCGAATATAGCCTAGTCAAGTTGCTTACTTGCTAAGCAAAACAATAACTAAATTTTTGCAGCAAGTTCACTAGTCCCTATTTATCATGAAATGTTTATTCAATGCATATATTTTTAATTTCTGCTTCTATGCCAAGTTTTATTATTTCTTTTTCTTCTTTTATCTGACATATTTCTTTATTCTGAATTTTTAGGGAAAGAAACAGGAGACTAAGAATAAAAGGAATAATAAAAACTCTTATTGATGATTAAATGTTTGCTATGAGTTTCAGTTACATACTTAAAATTTTAAAAAAAAGTACGACTAAACTCAAGCTTTCCTTTTGATTCTGAATATGAGTTGGATGTTGAACTTAAAGACTCTAAACTTAGAGAAGACTCTGACTCTGGAGAAAAGAACTCGAGATTTCATGAAAAAAGACAGGTGGAATTACCCTCCTCATAGTACCAATAATTGAGCTCACTTAAGGTGTCTCAGATTAAAGCTACTCCTTTGGGTTTATTGCCACTTTGAACCATGAAAACACTCTCAAAGAGAGAGGGGTTCATGTTATCCTCCCATTCCAGATTCACCTGACAAAGAGGCTTAATGTCATCCAAATTAAACCTGATATTAAAGAAGATTTCAAAACTAGGAATTAGTTTTTTAGTTTTGGGGAAATACCAGGGTTCAGGAAAATCACAATATGGAAAACTTTTTCCCACTTTGACAAAGTACCTATTGAGAGACTTAGAAGAAGATCTCATTGAATATTCATAGGGTTCACCCATTTTCAAAGCTCTAGACTACTTTCTTACTCGAACTGTATATTCTTCTAGGTCATCATGTGTAGGGTGATAACCTAAACTAAATAGAGGTTGTGCTGTTGGGTGGTCATAATACTAAGGGATCCCTTACTGATTCTTACCCAAGCCAAGTCCATGGAAATAATCTGTCTTTTTCATTATATGAGCAATTGTATGGTTTGAATAAATAACAAAGTCAAGAGAAACCAGTTCTTTACCTACTTCTTCTTTAATGAATTAAACAATTTTAAAAGCAAACCCTAAGAGGGCTACTGGAAACTCTAGTTAGATCTCCAAAATGGGTGTCACAGTGAGTGAGTTAGACTTTCCGTAGCAGCCTCCCTTCATTTTACAATGGAAGATCCATGATGGAACTTTAATTTCTAATGAAGGGAAGAAGGATCAGCTTTAACTTGGTGGATCCAAGGTCTTCCCAACAATAGGTTAAAACAAGTCGGCACATTAATTACTTAGAAAGGAATGGTTTGTGTCACTGGGCCAATGGTCACTTCCAAGTTTGCTACTCCTGACACCTCCCTCTTCGTGTTATCAAAAGCTCTGATAACTTGATCTTATGGTACAAAATTAGATTCCCCATGAACTAGATAGGAGGCTACCTTTAAGGGACACACATTGAGTGTTGAGCCGTTATCCACTAAAACTAAAGAATAGTCTCTCCCTAAGTGAGGATTGTAATGTACAGAGCACTATTGTGTTGATCCTCATTTTTAGATAAATCTTTATCATTAAAAGTGATAGCTACAACCTTTATGGAAACTATTTTTGGTGATGTATCAGTAGAGATTCGGTCTTGATTTAAAGCTTGACATAGAGCCTGGCAGTGGCAGTAGAATGAACAAATTAGGCTCCAAATGGAAATGTTTACTTGAGTTTTCTTCCACTGCTTTAGAATTGCATCTTCCTTTAGCTCAAGGGTAGGATCAGTCCTTTGACTTAGTAGGGTCAGTCTCCATCTCTGACTGAGGTTTAGATTGTGGCATCATTTCATGGGGTGCTAGAATCACTCTTCCACTATGGGTGGTTGTATTAACTTCATCAACAAAAGTGACCCAGATCTAAAACACAACATAAAAAATGGATGAGGGTAATTAGGTCAACTTCAGATTCGTCCATAGAGGTGATACATCTTATTATAGTTTAGTGATTAGCTAAGGGATTGGTGGTAATATTTGGTCAAGATTTAGGTGGGATGACCCTTCACCAATAAAATCCTAGATTTTGTGACATAAGGCTTTGCAATTATCAGTCAGGTGTCCTGGGATTTGGTGCTATTCACAGTGCTCATTAGCATTGCATGATTTGGGTAGTGGATTTGGAGGAGGTCAGGGTCCAGGAGTTTTAACATATTTGCTTTGAAGGCCTTATTATAGACAATTCTCAAAGGCATACCCATATCTAAAAAGTTTCTTTCCTTTCTTTCCAACCTGATAGTTTTCTAGGTGCTGATATTTGTAATTTCAAAACTCTTTTAATTTGTTATGGTGGTGTAAGTACTTTCTTATACCATGAAGAGGAGGTTTCATCCTTGAGCGACCAAACTAAATGAGATCCTCGATCTTGGAAGCGGTTATTACTAATGCCTTAAAATTAGGCAGGTATTGAGTTTGTAGATGAGTCTAATATACTAGCAATAAATTTTTCACAATTATATCAATCTGCTCTTGCTTTACAGGTCTGTTACTATTTGGGCAGCCTTTGCTCTCCATCTTTGCAATAAAGTGGAAAAAGGTTCCTTTGGTTCTTCCTTAATTGTTTCTAGGTCTCGCTGGGCTACATCAAGCAAAATGTTATAATGGTATTGCTTGGTAAAAGCATTTCATATTTCTTCCCATATATAGCACTTAATTTTATCTAGGTCTATTAAACCATCGTACAGTAGCCCTAGTCAAAGGCTAGGTAAGGAGGTCTCCTATTATGCCAAGGGGTGTCAACACTCTGACATACATCTTTAAGTGGGTTTTTGGGAAAATAGTACAGCCAAATTTAGCCATTTCTTGCATTCTAAATTTGGGAGATAAACTGTAATACCCCAATGTATGCCCTAGAAGTTTTAAATATAATTGTTGCTTGATTTGGATCAATGTATATATGTTTTTACAAAGGAAATGATGGTGTAAAGGGAAGGTATATGTTGTATATATGCTAATATAAATAACATATACATAAGTCAATATGAGGAGTCAATGGGAGAAGATATTTTTATGTGATATGTGTGTAATTCCTATAATGGGCATACAAGTGACAAAAGTTAAGTTAAATGAAAATGGGTATTAAGGTAATTTTCTTTTGGAATTGCTTGGTGTAGGTTTAAAGAGAGGAAGAGGTTGACTTTGCTTCTTGAATTTCTTTTCTTCTTCTTTGGTGGCCGAACCTTGTCAAGAGAAGAGGAGCAAGAGGAAAGTTTGATTTCTAGAATCAAATTGAAGGAGAAATCAAAGGAGTGAATTGAAGATTTGTGAAATTTCTTCATTTAAGGTTAGTACTCTCTTGTTTTCTTTTGTTAATCTTGAAGTTGTGTCTAAGATGAATTGTGATTTGTTGATGTGATGATTTGGTGTGTTTGAGTTGTGTTTATAAGTGTTAGAATTGATTGTAAGTTAAAAGATTGAATTGGTGATTGGTTTGGTCTTGAATATGGTAAGTTATGTGGAGGTTGATAGTGGAAGATTAAGAGTGAATTTGGTTTTAGGGTTTTGATATGATGAATGATTAAATGTATGGTTAATTGTGATTATTGTGTTAAACATGCAAAATAAGTGTTAATGACTTTGATTACATCCATTTGAATGAGTTTATGTTGTGTATCATGTGTTTAAATGCAATTAGAAGTGTTTTGGCCACAAATAGGGTTTTGTTCTTGAATGACACGGCCAAAAGCAAGGAGAGACACGGCCAATTCATGAGAGACACGGCCAAGTCAAGGAAAATTGAGCCGTGTTGGATTGATTTTGGAGGGACACGGCCGTGTCTTATGCATGTGTTTGCTACTGCCAATTGGTTTTGAGAGACACGGCCACAAGTTTGGCCGTGTCCCATGAAGGTGTTTGCTACTGTGATGGTTCTTGACTTTTCTCACTTTGTTTTGATTCTTCAAAGGTTTTGTTGTTCCTAAACCTAAACATAAACACTCTAAACACTTTGAAAGCAAAGAATGGTCTAAATAAATATATGTGGAACATACATTCATATGATGTTGAGATTATAGCACACATTTGATGAGATTGATGAAGCATATGAACAATGTTAGGCTATATGCATTGTGAATAGTAATGTGATATATACTTTGAAATATTGTATCAATGATGCTATATGAATAATATGAATTGAGATATTGTATGATTTGAGGCCATTGTGATTGGCTATGATAATTCAAATGTGATGTAAAGCCATTGTGATTGGCTATGATGATTCCATTGAAAGAACATAAGGCATGTTTGCCTAATTGATGATGAGAATTGAGAATGAAACAATAAATGAATTGTGTGTCTAATGTGTTATTCATTTTCAGAGTTTTGTTGTTGGTGGCATGCCTATTGGTAACATTCTCTTGAAGTTAGGTTGGCTAAGTCCTTGAAGCCTAATTGAGATGTTACAACCCTTGAAGCTAGGTTGGATTGGTTCTTGAAGCCAAGTTGGGTTGATGCTTAGCATGCTTTGCTCCCCTTGAAGCTTGGTTGAACTTAAATCCTTGAAGCCTAGTTGGGATTATGATAATGATAAATGTGATAACAAAACCAAAGCATTAACTCTGAAAATTGAATGGCATATTAGTGTGTCTTGGGCTCAATGCTTGTCTTTGTTTAATGTGAGTCATGAATGGTAAATTGATTGACTACTAAGGCATATGGAAAAATGTTGAAATGTGATATATTTGTATATGTGTGATTTATGAAATATAAAGATATGTTGATAGCTCTCCATTTATAATGTTGTGTTGAAATGTGGTATGCTTATATGATTATGATTTGTGAAATGCAAAGGTGTGATGATAGCTTTTCACCTATGTTGTTGCCTTTCTTAATAATATGTGTGGCATTGCATTACATTAAGCATAATGTTGGCATATGTTGTACTACTAAGCCGTTGGCTTAGCGCGATAGTGTTGATCGCGCAGATAACAGAGTTGAACCTGAGAGCTCCTCGAGACCGAGTGAGAGTAGAAATTGAAGAGGTTATTTTGGGACATAAAGATCAGAGAAAGCTGCCAATCATGTATAACTTCTTTATATTTTGTAAAGTATTGTTTATAATGTGACTAAATGTATATTTTTAAATATGGATTTAAATGCTTTCATATATGTAATTATTTTATAAATTCCGCTGCGTATTAATTAAATGTATCTATATCTACTTTGTTTTGTATTACAAGTTAACTACTTATTTCTTTATAATATACAATTATAAAGGTTATAGTATCTTTTAAAATGATTTGAATATTAAGAAGAGTCGTAGCATCCCTATGTTCAGTGCATGTTTATTACTTTGTGGTGAATGTAGTGTGCATGTATCGGATGTAGGGGTGTTACAATTGTTTTTGTATCATAGCCTAGGTTTGAGATTCTCAACCTAGGTAAAAAGTAAGAAAAAGCATATTTTTCACTTAAAAAGTGAGCTTTTAAATAACATATATGTTTGGGATTGGCAGTCTCTGATCTTTAATAAGATGTACTCTGCTGTGTTTGCAGATATAGGTTGTGATGGATTCGCACTCATGTTAGTCAGTCGAGGGTAGTGCTGAGAGTATAGCTCCTGATGAGATTAGAGAGGGAGCTAGAGTGGATAGTGTTAGGGAGGCACCTGCTTCGGTGTCGGGGAGATCAGCTGGTGAGGAGGTTCCGCCAGCTTGGATTAGGCATGTGGTGGATATTTTGAGGCAAGCACCAGTGCAACCACCGCCACCACCCCCACTGCCTTTGGTATCAGTGAGACAGTATGACAAACTAAGGAAGTATGGAGCAGAGGATTTCCTTGGTACTGTTGATCCAGCTGTAGCTGAACAATGGCTAGATAGAGTACAGAGAATATTTGTTCAGTTGCAAGCCACTTCAGAGGAGAAATTTGATTATGCAAGATCATTGCTGCGGAAAGACGCATATGATTGGTGGAAGACAGTGCCCCATGCTATGTATGATCCACCAACTTTGTCCTATGCTGATTTTCTGAGAGAGTTTGAATCGAAGTATACTCCGAGGGAGTATAAAGATAGGAAGAAGATGGAGTTTTTGAGTTTAAAGCAAGATAACCGGACTGTAAATGAATATGAGGTTGAGTTTATTCGATTGAGTCTGTATGCTGGGGGGTATTATACCTGATGAGATTGATAGATGCAGGAGATTTGAGGAGGGATTGAGGCCCTCTATCATGTGTCATGTGGCTGGATCTAGATATCATGATTTTCCCTAGCTTGTTGCAGCAGCCAGGAGTGTGGAGAGAGCTCAGGTTATTGCAGCTGCTTCAGAGGAAGAGGTCAGGGTTAGAAGGCCCCAGTTTGAGGCAGGGTCTTCATCTGCTAAAAGAGGTAAAGGAATCTTTGTTCCTCGGGTTAGTAGGAGTCAGAGGCCAGCTGGTAGGTCAGTACAGTTTCAGAGGCAGAGATTTAGACCTACAGTTTCAGTGGCGAGTGCTCCAACCCCAGTGACTCAGAGATCCACTCCACCTGTATGCATTCATTGTGGCAGGCCCCATGGTGGTACTTGTTGGAGGACTGGTGTGTCAGGGGTATGCTTCAGATGTGGATCACCTGATCACTTTGTGAGAGATTGTCCTGAGAGGCAGGAGCAGATGTCAGTGGATACTGCAGATTCTCGACCTAATGTGAGGGGAGGTCGAGGAGGCAGAGGGTTTGGTAGAGGAGGCAGATCTGGGTTCAGTTCTAGAGGAGGTTCTACAGCCAGGGAGAGTAGACCAGAGGAGGCTGGATCTTCTCAGAGGATTTATGTGATGCAGAGGCAACCAGATGCTTCGGCAGTCATAGCTGGTACTTTTTCTTTATTTGATAATTCAGTACTTGCTTTGATTGATCCGGGTTCCACACATTCATATATTAGTGCATCTGTTTTGCCTTTGTCTGATGTGCAGACTGAATCCCTAGGATTTGATGTATTGGTGACAAATGCGTTAGGGCATAGTGTGATTGTTAGTAAGGTGCACCGAGATAGTGCAGTAGTGGTTCAAGGTGAGGAGTTCCTTGGAGATTTGATTGAGATGCCTTTTAAAGAATATGATGTGATTCTAGGCATGGACTGGCTATCTAGACATGGAGCTGTGGTAGACTGTAAAAAGAAAGTTGTTACCTTGAGAACCAGCGATGGTAGAGAGGTGTTAGTATCTAGTGAGCAGGGACAGCTAGCATCCTTGTTTGTTTCGGCTGTTGCAGCTAGAAGATTGATTAGAAAAGGGTGTGATGCTTACCTTGCTTATGTTGTGGATACTAGAGTAAAGAGTTCTCAACTTGATGATATTTTGGTGTATTCGCGTAATGAGGAGGAACATGACAAGCATTTGCGGATTGTGTTGCAAATCTTGAGAGAGAAGCAATTGTTTGCTAAACTGTCGAAGTGTGAGTTTTGGCTTGACCAAGTTACTTTTCTCGGTCACATAGTTTCAGCAGAGGGTATTAGAGTTGATCCGAATAAAGTTGAAGCTATTTTGAATGGGAGTCCACCAAAGTCTGTGACTGAAATCAAAAGTTTTCTGGGTTTGGCAGGTTATTACCGACGGTTTGTGAAAGATTTTTCTTTGATAGCTACTCCACTCACCAGATTACTTCGAAAGGGAGTGAGATTTGTGTGGACGGATCAGTGTCAGGCTAGTTTTGAAGAGTTAAGAGAAATGTTGACTCAAGCGCCTGTTCTTACTTTATCCTGTGGAAGGCAAACCATATGTGATCTACAGTGATGGTTCACATAGTGGTTTAGGTTGTGTTCTGATGCAAGAAGGTAAAGTTATAGCTTATGCTTCTCGACAATTGAAACCACATGAGCTCAATTATCCGACCCATGATTTAGAGTTGGCAGCCATTGTGTTTGCATTGAAGATTTGGCGACATTATTTGTTTGGGGAGAAGTGTTTCATCTATACTGACCATAAAAGTTTGAAATATTTGGGGGTTCAGAAAGAGCTTAATCTTCGACAGAGGAGATGGTTGGAATTGATTAAAGACTATGACTGTTTGATTGATTATCATCCAGGTAAAGCAAATGTTGTTGCTGATGCCTTAAGTCGGAAGTCTTTAGCAGGTTTGACTGCGTATTCGCTCTCGTTGCTTGTTGAGTTGATAGCATTGCATGCTAGTTTTGTATCTTATGATGATGGTGCATTATTGGCACAGTTGCAATTGAAACCAGTTTTGTTGGATCAGATTAAAGAGGCTCAGTTGGCTGATAAGAAGGTTCAAAAGATTGTTTCAGATTGCCAGAGTGGAAAGAGTCAAGATTTTATTGTGAGAGATGATGGGAGTCTCTGGTTTAAGAACAGATTGTGTGTACCTGATGATGCTGATTTGAGAAGGATTATTTTAGAAGAAGCACATCAGTCAGTATTTGCTATGCATCCGGGCAATACCAAGATGTATCATGATTTGAAGCAACATTACTGGTGGTCTGGTATGAAGAGAGACATAGCAGAGTTTGTTTCCAGATGTCTCACATGTCAAAAAGTAAAAGCAGAGCATCAAGTTCCAACCGGGTTGCTTCAACCTTTGTCAGTGCCTGAATGGAAATGGGAGAGAGTGACAATGGATTTTGTGTCTGGTCTTCCATTGACACAAAAGAAGCATGATGCTATTTGGGTGATTGTTGACAGGTTGACTAAGACAGCTCATTTCCTTCCGGTTCGGATGGATTACTCTTTGGAGAGGTTAGCTGAGCTGTATATTCATGAGATTGTGAAGCTGCATGGTATCCCAATTTCTATAGTGTCTGATCGAGACCCCAGGTTTACTTCAAGATTTTGGAAGAGTTTTCAGGGTGCTTTGGGTTCTCGACTGCACTTCAGCACTGCTTTCCATCCGCAGACAGATGGGCAGTCAGAGCGAGTGATACAGATTATTGAGGACATGTTGAGAAGCTGTGTCATTGATTTCTCTGGAAGTTGGGATGGATTTCTACCACTTGTTGAATTTGCTTACAATAACAGTCACCAATCCAGCATTGGTATGGCACCTTTTGAAGCATTGTATGGTAGACGGTGTAGGACACCTCTGTGTTGGAGTGAACTTGGAGACGGTAAGTTGATTGGGCCTGATTTGATTAAGGATACTGAAGAAAAAGTGAAGATGATTCGAGATAGATTGAAAGTAGCTTCAGACCGACAAAAATCTTATTCAGATTTGAAGAGGAGAGACATTGAGTATAATGTGGGAGATAAAGTGTTTTTGAAAGTGTCTCCTTGGAAAAAGATTTTGAGGTTTGGTCGGAAAGAGAAATTGAGTCCTCGCTTCATTGGACCGTATGAAGTTTTAGAAAGAGTTGGGCCAGTTGCTTATCGGCTTGCTTTACAACTTGAGTTGGATCGTATCCATAATGTATTCCATGTTTCTATGTTGAGAAAGTACAGATCGGATCCATCTCATGTTTTGCCAATTGAATCAATCGAAGTGAGTGAAGATCTGACGTTTGAAGAGGAACCAGTTGCTATCTTGGCACGTGAAGTGAAAGAATTGAGAAATAAGAAAGTGCCACTTGTGAAGATTTTGTGGAAGAATCATGCAAAAGAAGAAGCAACTTGGGAACGTGAGCAAACTATGCGAGATCAATATCCTCAGTTGTTTCAGACTTGATATCAGGTAATTTCGAGGACGAAATTTCTTTTTAGAGGGGGAGAATTGTAATACCCCAATGTATGCCCTAGAAGTTTTAAATATAATTGTTGCTTGATTTGGATCAATGTATATATGTTTTTGCAAAGGAAATGATGGTGTAAAGGGAAGGTATATGTTGTATATATGTTAATATAAATAACATATACATAAGTCAATATGAGGAGTCAATGGGAGAAGATATTTTTATGTGATATGTGTGTAATTACTATAATGGGCATACAAGTGACAAAAGTTAAGTTAAATGAAAAAGGGTATTAAGGTAATTTTCTTTTGGAATTGCTTGGTGTAGGTTTAAAGAGAGGAAGAGGTTGACTTTGCTTCTTGAATTTATTTTCTTCTTCTTTGGTGGCCGAACCTTGTCAAGAGAAGAGGAGCAAGAGGAAAGTTTGATTTCTAGAATCAAATTGAAGGAGAAATCAAAGGAGTGAATTGAAGATTTGTGAAATTTCTTCATTTAAGGTTAGTACTCTCTTGTTTTCTTTTGTTAATCTTGAAGTTGTGTCTAAGATGAATTGTGATTTGTTGATGTGATGATTTGGTGTGTTTGAGTTGTGTTTATAAGTGTTAGAATTGATTGTAAGTTAAAAGATTGAATTGGTGATTGGTTTGGTCTTGAATATGGTAAGTTATGTGGAGGTTGATAGTGGAAGATCAAAAGTGAATTTGGTTTTAGGGTTTTGATATGATGAATGATTAAATGTATGGTTAATTGTGATTATTGTGTTAAACATGCAAAATAAGTGTTAATGACTTTGATTACATCCATTTGAATGAGTTTATGTTGTGTATCATGTGTTTAAATGCAATTAGAAGTGTTTTGGCCACAAATAGGGTTTTGTTCTTGAATGACACGGCCAAAAGCAAGGAGAGACACGGCCAATTCATGAGAGACACGGCCAAGTCAAGGAAAATTGAGCCGTGTTGGATTGATTTTGGAGGGACACGGCCGTGTCTTATGCATGTGTTTGCTACTGCCAATTGGTTTTGAGAGACACAGCCACAAGCTTGGCCGTGTCCCATGAAGGTGTTTGCTACTGTGATGGTTCTTGACTTTTCTCACTTTGTTTTGATTCTTCAAAGGTTTTGTTGTTCCTAAACCTAAACATAAACACTCTAAACACTTTGAAAGCAAAGAATGGTCTAAATAAATATATGTGGAACATACATTCATATGATGTTGAGATTATAGCACACATTTGATGAGATTGATGAAGCATATGAACAATGTTAGGCTATATGCATTGTAAATAGTAATGTGATATATACTTTGAAATATTGTATCAATGATGCTATATGAATAATATGAATTGAGATATTGTATGATTTGAGGCCATTGTGATTGGCTATGATAATTCAAATGTGATGTAAAGCCATTGTGATTGGCTATGATGATTCCATTGAAAGAACATAAGGCATGTTTGCCTAATTGATGATGAGAATTGAGAATGAAACAATAAATGAATTGTGTGTCTAATGTGTTATTCATTTTCAGAGTTTTGTTGTTGGTGGCATGCCTATTGGTAACATTCTCTTGAAGTTAGGTTGGCTAAGTCCTTGAAGCCTAATTGAGATGTTACAACCCTTGAAGCTAGGTTGGATTGGTTCTTGAAGCCAAGTTGGGTTGATGCTTAGCATGCTTTGCTCCCCTTGAAGCTTGGTTGAACTTAAATCCTTGAAGCCTAGTTGGGATTATGATAATGATAAATGTGATAACAAAACCAAAGCATTAACTCTGAAAATTGAATGGCATATTAGTGTGTCTTGGGCCCAATGCTTGTCTTTGTTTAATGTGAGTCATGAATGGTAAATTGATTGACTACTAAGGCATATGGAAAAATGTTGAAATGTGATATATTTGTATATGTGTGATTTATGAAATATAAAGATATGTTGATAGCTCTCCATTTATAATGTTGTGTTGAAATGTGGTATGCTTATATGATTATGATTTGTGAAATGCAAAGGTGTGATGATAGCTTTTCACCTATGTTGTTGCCTTTCTTAATAATATGTGTGGCATTGCATTACATTAAGCATAATTTTGGCATATGTTGTACTACTAAGCCGTTGGCTTAGCGCGATAGTGTTGATCGCGCAGATAACAGAGTTGAACCTGAGAGCTCCTCGAGACCGAGTGAGAGTAGAAATTGAAGAGGTTATTTTGGGACATAAAGATCAGAGAAAGCTGCCAATCATGTATAACTTCTTTATATTTTGTAAAGTATTGTTTATAATGTGACTAAATGTATATTTGTAAATATGGATTTAAATGCTTTCATATATGTAATTATTTTATAAATTCCGCTGCGTATTAATTAAATGTATCTATATCTACTTTGTTTTGTATTACAAGTTAACTACTTATTTCTTTATAATATACAATTATAAATGTTATAGTATCTTTTAAAATGATTTGAATATTAAGAAGAGCCGTAGCATCCCTATGTTCAGTGCATGTATATTACTTTGTGGTGAATGTAGTGTGCATGTATCGGATGTAGGGGTGTTGCATAAACATACTTTAGGGAAGAACACAAGGGCGTCCATATCTAAGAGGTCATCATGATTCTTGATGGCTTTTAGTGACCTCTCCATTACCTTAAATTTATCCATCAGCTTTCTTGTTCCTCATCGGTTCCAAAAGGAGGTGGAATCATGAGTGGAGCCAAAGGTGGATCCAGATTAATACCGACAGGTGGTGGTGGTAGTGGTGGTGGATTACTAGGTCCTGCAATGTTAGGTGTGTTTAGATTAATGGTGGTTTGGGTTATGGGTGGTATAGCAAAAGGTGGACTTTTGGGGTGAATAGCCTAAATCATAGTTTTCACTTCCCTAAGGATTGTAATTCTTTAGGCTTCCAGTGCACTGGTGAGCACGACATAGTTATTTTCCTCCCATCTCTTCAGAAAGGCTTTGAGATAAGCTGGCATTTGGGTGTTACTCTCTTGTTCTCCTATGGGTAACTTGAAAAAGAAAACAACAATTTCAGTCCCAATGAAAAGTTCTAAGTTTAGGATCAAGGTAAAGCTATGTCATATAGATATAGCTTGATCAAATCATTTGTCAAACTTCACTTAGAATGGATTGTCTTTGTTTAGTAACTCTAATTTCTAAGGTTCGGAAGGCTAAAAGGAGGGTATGTCTCAAATCACTCTAATATTGGAGTATAGGATCAATCTCAAGGAACATTGCTTATCTCCTAAGCTAAAGGGAAGTTAAGGGTAAGGGTATGGAAACTCACAAAAGGTAAAGAAGGAAAGAGAGGAAAGAAAATGTATTTTGAGATGTTTTGATGCATGAATGAATGTTTGAAAAAGTTTCCATGTATATGTAATGTGATTGGTTTGATTATGGTACATACAACCTCAGGTTGAGGTTTATAGCCACTGCATGATGAGGGTAAAGGGTGGCTTAGTCTCAAAGGGGTCCCATCACACTAGAGCAGTAATATACCTAACAACATGTCAAAAAAGGAATCGGGTGTGGGTCCAACAGTACATGCATACTCATTACATCTCAAATGGATTGAGGATTCATCATGGGGTTGGGTTCTTTTTCAAGGCCCCCCTTCATACCTATGGAAGGTTGAAGGTGGATGGTACTTTGTTGGTCCCAAGTTCACCTAGATTCTAGGTTGAGGCATAACGCCTTATGTAAAATGATATATGGTAAAACCAAGGATTATAAAAAAGGCTACATAGATTTGCTTGATAAATTTTTTTATGAAAAACATTTTTAGAATATATTTTAGTATTCTCCAGAGGACTAGCTAACTGTGAGACCTCCCCTGAGCACCATGTTTGATATACAGTGAGATCAAAATCCTCATTTGGAGTTGGTTCATGTAAAACCGCCATGTCCGATCTCCTATCACTAGTAAGCATGAGTTTAAAAGAGTCACCGCTTCAAATTTGATTTCATAGGGAAAATTCAAAGGAAACCCCCTTATGACTCCATTTTAAGAAAAAGGAACTAGTCGGATCCAAAGGATGGGTCCGCTACTAAGTTTTTTACTTTAAGCACTAGTCGAATCCAAAGGATGGATTTCATGATGATAAAGAATATGGATGAATAGTTATATTATGCATGAACAATTATACTATGCATAAGCATGACATCAATTCATCCACATCCATCACAAAATAAGGTAAAAATAGCATCAAAGGAAATAATTTATTATTGCATTTTAAAAATCAATAAGAAAGGATCCCAACTCTAGACCTTATGGGTATTAAGAGGGGTGTACATTCCCTAAAAAAGCATTTAAAGAGGCAGCAAAGTACAACAATATTACATATAAGATGGACATAGGTTTACTAGGGTTGTGGGCTTGATCATTCGGAGTGAAACTTTCAAACAAGGCTGCATATCCTTTTAGTATAAAAATCTGAGCCTCATGCAGTTTTGTCTATTCACAAGAATGTGAAAATGGAGGGTTGACCTAGTGTTAATGTCTTAGTGAACCTAAGGGTAAGGACCTAAGGCTAACTCAAACCAATTAATGTTTTAGGCTTGAAAATATTTTGATGCAAACCAATTAATGTCTTAGGCTTGAAAAATGATTGTATTGCAAACCAATTAATGTTTTAGATTTGAGGAAAATTAATTGATTACAAACTAATTAATGTTTTAGATTTTAAAATGATTTACTTATTGAACACAAACCAATTAATATTTTAGGCTTGAAAAGATTCGTACTAATTTAGAGGAAAAACCAATTCAAATTTATGTTTATAAAAATGATTTAAGGATAAACCAGTGTAGATTTAGGTTTAGAAAATAATTTAATTTAATAGGGATTGACTAATTTGAATATAAATTGGTTATATTTTAAAAGGACAAGTTTGAGATTTTACCTTCCTTCAGCGTGATCTTCATAGTGGTGGAGCCTCCAAAGCTTTATTGCCATATTGTAATTCCACCTTTGGAATAAATTTGAGTGAAAAATCTCACTTAAATTGAGAAGAATTTCAAAGAGATCTTAAAAAATGAAAATAAAGTAATAGAGTTTTTCTGACTCCTTTTAATGAGATACAATGAAAAGTGATTATCAAAATGATAAAAAAAATGACACTATTTATAGGCACAAGAATAGAGAAAGATTTCACTGTAGCACCAGAAAATGGTTTCCAACCGCCGTTACTGGATTATTGAACATCAGCCAAAAACTTGTTGTGCTCGAATTAAGTACTACTACAAGCGTCACTCGCAAGTATACGAGGTAGTTGTAGCAAAAGTGATCACCCCAAGGTCGTTTCCCCAAGAAGGTGTGGTTCGTGATAGCTTGATTGACAAGTATTTAAATGCGGAAGTGTTTATTGCTCGGAATTGTGGAAGGACAATTTAAACCTAAGATTAACGTGCATAGGGTTGAAGTGTGAAGGTGATACAAGATCAAATCGATTCTTGGAAAGGTGCCTAGGGTCATAGGTCCATTCAATCAAAGCTCAATTCTCAATTATCTATTAGCATAACCTTGTAAATTAATTTGTTCCTTAAGATTAATTAGTTAATTACCAATCCATTAGTTCTCACATTCATGAATTAGCAATAACCAATTATTTCACATTATCAAATTAATGAAACCCTAGAACTTATATTTCTAATTCATTCATAGGGTGGTCGATTATATAATTCCAATATTGGATTTCACCTCTCGGTCCGTCATCCAATATTCAAATATCAATAGGTAGCTAATCTATCAACCTAGAATTTAATGCAATACAATCAACCAATCAACAAGGAACATCAATGGAAATATCAAATCAAGACATTTAAGCAAATATACTACAAACCATAGGCATGGGTATTTAGCTCAACATCATCAATTTAGAACAAACATTCAACTCAATATAAAACAAATACAAATTGTCCATTACAATATCAATTCTCTTAATATAACAACAACAATAAAAAATGAATTAAAAGAGAGAATAGAAAAACCCCTTGTGAAGATGCCAAGAGTAGGATTACTAGTCTTCCTCCTAGCTCCACTTTGATTTTTGATGAAGAACTCAAGCCCTCTTCAATGGTTGATTCCCCTTTGCAATATGGAATGGAGCTTTCTCAAGTCACCACACTTTTGGATGGTGCTTTCTCAAGTCAGCAACCCTTCAATTGATTGTGCCTTTGGAAGATGGAATGGAGCTTTCTCAAGTCACCAATCCCTTCAATGAAGCTTCTTCAACCTTCAAGAGCTTGTTAACCCAACTTATCCCAAAGAACCTCAATGATCTTATCAATGGAGGATGGAGAAGGTGGAGAGGATGGAAATGGAGATGAAGATGAAGGGGTAAGGGAGAGTGTCACTCTCTCCCTCTCCCAAACGTGTAGCAAAATTGTTCAAGGACCAAGAACTCCTCTCCAGTTTCCCTCTTCTTCTCCTTTTAATTCATTCAAAATACACACCCATGCCTTCCAACTCACACCACTTCACTTTGTTCCCCACTTTTTCTTTGTTTTATATTTCTTTTGGCAAGCACAAGGCTTTGTCCCCCACTTCATGCAAAAGAAATTAATTGTTTTAGGTGTGACACGGCTAAGCCAAGAGTGGCTTGGCCATGTCTCTTGTTTTCCTTTGGGACATGGCCAAGCTTGCTGGCCATGTCCTTCACTGCTTTCTTTCTTTCTTCTTTCTTTTCTTTCTTTCATTTGGTCTCAAGGGGTGACACGGCCAAGCTAGTGGCCGTGTCATGTGGGTGTGTCCACTTCTGTTTCTTTTCTTTCCTTCTTTGCTTGCTCAAGTGTCTTTGGCATGAAATGGGACACGGCCAAGCTTGCTGGTCGTGTCATGTGACACGGCCAGTGGCTCGGCCGTGTCATTGAGTGTGTCCTTTCCTGCTTCTTCATTTTTGCTCCTTCTTTGCTTTTGTCTTTGTTTTGCTCCTTGAATGAGACACGACCAGTGGCTTGGCCGTGTCTCTTGGCCGTGTCAAGCTCTTCTGTGAGCGGGGATTTTCGCCCCCACTCCCGGTGGAATGGTTCTTGCCACTTCGGCACTGTTTAGGCTCGGGGCCTTAGAACACAGACCTAAGTCGGGAGAAAATGGAGTCGCCACCCGGACGGGCCGGGAAAAAGAAAGGGGTGGATGACTCGATTCCTAAGGAATCCCCAACCCCCTAATGGGTTCAGAAAGTTGGGTACGTGTGGGGAAGGTGAGAAATGGCCCAGCACCCCCACAACGCCTAGTTCATTGGAACCGGCCTCCTTTATAGGTCTTAATATTATAAAATTCTTAAGTATAATAACATTATCCATACTACACACAATAAAAAGAAAGCATCATTATATTAAAATCAAAGCAATGTCCAAACAAAACAAAACAAATAAATGGACACCCATCCAAGGATAGAAACATGTCCTTACATCACATGCCTAAGTAGGACACCCACCAAAAGGTAGAAACATGCCCTTTACATAAGTTCTAAAATAGAAGAGAAAATTAAATTACATGATGTTTAACTAATGAGGTACCCACCAAGTGGAAACATACCTATTACAACTTTTGGAAGTCTAAATTGATTGATAGAGGTACCCACCAAGTGGAAACATCCATAATAAATAAATCATTCATTAAAAGTATTAACCAAAATATAAAACAAACATCCATCCATGATAAATTAAATAAATCAAGTATTAAAATTAAATAAATTAAAGCATAAGAAATAAATCAAGGTATAAATAAAAATGGTCTTGAGAACTTCAACTATCTTTATGGTCTTGAGAACTTCAACTATGAAAACGTCCACTATCTTTATGGTCTTGAGAACTTCAACTATCTTTATGGTCTTGAGAACTTCAACTATCTTCATAGTCTTGAGAACTTCAATTATCTTCATGATCTTGACTAATCATTGCTTTTTTTTTATCTTATTGCCTCTTTATCTTAGTGATCATAAGACTTGCCAAAAGTATCACAATAGCTCAAGGTAGGTTGTTGAGGTTATATGCCAATGAAAAGAAAGCTAAAATTTTATGAAGGCTAAAAGGGACAACTAGGGATTAATATTTAATTGGGTGGATACTAGTTGTTGGCTAATCAAACAATGCCTAGATCATTTCTCCCTTAAATAAGCAGAGTTCAATTTCGCCTCGAAAATTTGTCAAAGCATGTTCTAAGACTGACTAAGACCTAGACAAAGATAATTATGTAGGAGCCCTCTCTAAGTAAGCATACACAAGTCAGTGCTATAGAGTAATTCCCTCATCTAGTAAAGTCATTTGAGTCATGATGCCTAGACACATTATTTTATAAACATCAAGCTAAATTCCTCATTGGTTGAGCACCAAAATGAACAAAGACCAACAAAATTTTGATGAAAGTAATTTATTTAAAGCAACTTTAAGCACAATAGTTCAAAATATTAAAGAAAGTAAAATTGAAAAGCAACATTCAAGCTAAGGAAAGTTTGTTGAGTTTAAGCTTCTTTTTCTTTCACATCCCCATCTTGAAAGGATGATAAAACAAAATCTTCTTCCAATCCTTTTCCCACCATGAAGGTTGCCGGTGGAGGTACTCTTCCAAACTTAGGCAAAGGGTTGTTCTTGGTATTGGGCTTATCCGGCTCGGGTAGCTTACCATTGTCAATCAAATCTTGGATCTCATGCCTTAATCGGGTACACCTATCAGTCTCATGTCCTTGAGTTTGATGAAATTGACAAAAAGCCTTAGTATTAAATTTTGGGGGTAATGGACTAGGTAAAGGTCGAGGAGCCAATGGTTGTAACAACCCTTTCTTTTGTAGCTTATCGAAGACCCAAGACAAAGGCTTCCCCAGATCTGAAAATTTCCTTCTATTTGCTTGACCGGTTACATTAACATCAACTTCTTTTTGTGTGCTTTGATTGCCCGACTGGTAGTTCCCTTTCTCATTCTTTTTCATTGAAAAGCGATTCTTCTCCCTTTCCCATTCTTCAATTTGTAGACCAGCTTGGAGAAGATCTTTGAAGTCCCTTATAAGGGTGTGAGACATCCTTTCGCGAAGATTGGGCAGGACACCTCTCACGATCATCCTTATTTGATCAGATTCATCGAGCCTTTTCTTGAGCAAAGCAGCCTTGTTTCTCCATCTCTTGACATAATCTACAAAATTCTCATTCGGTCTTTGCCTAATGGACTCCACTTCCATCAAGGTAACTTCCAACTCAACATTATATCCATATTTTTTGATGAAGGCTTTGTAAAGTAGATCCCAACTCTTTTGTGTTCCATCATCTAAAGTATTGAAGCAATTTTGGACAGCAGGATCCAATGAGAGCATGAAGTACCTTAGAGTTTGAGCCTTAGTAGCTCGGGCAGACTGCATGGCAGTGATATATTGCTTCACATGGAGATGAGGATTTCCAGTGCCATTGTACCTAGCAAATGATGGCATCTTGAATTTATAAGGGACCTCATCATCTTGTTCAAATAGTTTGTCTATCTCAGACATATCTTCGGTTTTCAACTTCTTATCAAATTTCTTTTCTAAGTCAGCAATCATCTTTTCAAAGTCAGATGTTTCAGTCTTTTCAATAGTTGCCTTCTCAACAGCCTTCGGTTCTTTCTTCTTTTCTTGAACCTCTTGGTAGTATTGAGCCCAATCATCATCATCATCAATGACCATCTTTTCATCATCAAAAGCTACTTCATTAACTTTAGTCTTCCCTTTGTCCTTTGGTTTCTTAGTGCTAGCAGATGCCTCGGCATGATTCTTTAAGATTGCAGTCAATTGGTTCTTCATGGTCTCAGCTAGGGCCTCTTTGATTTCTTCCATCTTGGCATTGAGGGCTTCATCTACCATTCTTTGAATTTGTTCAGGCTCCATTGTTTTTGGTGAGCAAGTGATTGAGTCATTGCTAGATACTTCGTCTCCGGCGTAGGTCGGATTGTCGTAAGCTTTTGAACTTTCGTAATCCAGGGCTGTGAGCCAGAGAGGACCAAAGATATGAGATGCAAATGTATGCATGTATGCATGTATGCACAAGCAATTAACAAACAAGAACAAATTAGGAAGTTCCTTCCAACCTTATAACATCCACACATGAATGGCGAGTCTCTTTTCCTGGGTATATGGTTAACAAAATACCAACATGGGGTACCTTGCTTTCGAATAATTCCCTCGGACGTTTCAACCAATAGTTATATTTTCAAAAATGGAAATCAATCCATGATAATTCCCATTAATTAGGTTTTAATCCATTCAACTAACTTTTGGATTAAAACGAAATTAAGAGGTTTATTATAAATAGATTTCTTACTTGAAAAAGTAACTAATGATTCATGCCAAAAATAAGCCGATGGTTAATTTGTTCTTAGTGTAAACTAGGCCCACAATTGATTTTTGGTATTTCATAATTGACCTAAATACTTTTGCAAGCTCTTTGTAAAAAATGGTTGGGTGAAAATAGTTTTGTTTCTAAGCCCATTGTAAAAGATTTTAGAAAAATGGATTTTGGGCTTAGTATTTGGGCCATGAGACAAAGAATTTTTTATTTGTTTTTAGAAAAGTCTTATGTCCAAAGACCATCTTAAAAAGTTTTGAAAATAGTTTTGGTCTTTTGGATTTTAAAGAAAAAAAAATTTATTTTGAGCTTGCAAATGTACATGGGTCATATTAGAAAAAGAACAAACCAAATAAGCCACTGTGAGCAGGGATTTTCGCCCCCACTCCCGGTGGAATGGTTCCTGCGACTTCAGCACTGTTTAGGCTCGGGGCCTTAGAGAACACGGACCTAAGTCTGGAGAAAATGGAGTTGCCACCCGGATGGGCCGGGAAAAAAGAAAGGGGTGGATGACTCGATTCCTAAGGAATCCCTAACCCCTTAATGGGTTCGGAAAGTTGGGTACGTGTGGGGAAGGTGAGAAATGGCCCAGCAACCCCACAACGCCCGGTTCATTGGAACCGGCCTCCTTTACAGGTCTTAATATTATAAAATTCTTTAATATAACAATATTATCCATACTACACACAATAAAAAGAAAGCATCAATATATTAAAATCAAAAACAATGTCCAAACAAAACAAAACAAATAAATGGACACCCATCCAAGGATGGAAACATGTCCTTACATCACATGCCTAGGTAGGACACCCACCAAAAGGTAGAAACATGCCCTTTACATAAGTTCTAAAATAGAAAAGAAAATTAAATTATATGATGTTTAACTAATGAGGTACCCACCAAGTGGAAACATACCTCTTACATCTTTAGGAAGTCTAAATTAATTGAAAAAGTAAATAATCATTCATCATAAATAAATCATTCATCAAAAGTATTTAAAAATCAATAAAATAAACATCCATCCATGATAAATTAAATAAATCAAGTATTGAAATTAAATAAATTAAAGTATAAGAGATAAATCAAGATATAAATAAATATGGAATTGAATAAAGCAAATAAAAGTCTAATTTATGCCTACTGTAACTTTTTATGGAATTAAAATAGATTAGGGTTTTGTGTTTTAAAGTTTGGTGAGACTCTTTGATTAACAAAATTAAGATTTGAATGGTAAAATTATGAAATTAGGGTTTTGGATATTTTGAAATACTTTTTAATTCATGATTTTTAAATAGTGAATTAAGCTACTGTGACTTTTTTTGAGTTTTTATGTTTTTATATTTTTTTAATGTTTTAAAAGGATTAGAGTTCATAAAAATTAGGGTTTAAGGTTTTAAAAGGATTAGGGTTCATTGTTTTAGGTTTAAAAGTTGAATTTTGAATTTTAGACTTTGAAATTGGGTTCTCGACTAATGTATAATTTTTAGGGTTTTAAAAAAGCAATTTGATATTTTATGAGATTTTATGAATTTAAACACATGGATTGAAGTTTTTATAAGCAGAAAAGATTTTTTTTAAGGTTTTTTGAATGAAAAAGAGCCTACTTTAAAATCTTAAAAGAAACAGAATTTTATTTTGGTTTTATTGAAAAATATGTTCAATTAGTGTTTTAAGATTTCTAAGAAGAAAAAATAACAATTTTAAGTCTTTTTAGAAAAGAAGTTCACGTTTTAGTATTGAAATCTTGGAAAAACTAAATTAAAGTTATAAGATTTTTTATTTAAAAAAAACTAAAATTTTGTGGATTTTGCTACTGTGAACAAATAAATCAAAAGAATTAAAACATACCTTCTTTTGTTGATTCTCCAAAAAATACTCTTCTTGGATGAACTAGCTCCAAAGACAAGCTTTGATTGCCTCTTGAATTGTTTTTGCCATGCTACTGCTGCTTTAAAGATCAATTTATTAAGCTTTTCCTTTTCCTTCCTTGATTTGGTTTCAAAAATCAAGTCACTGCCAATTTTTTTCCTCCTTTGATTTGGTTTAATTGGTCCCTATTTATAGTGGTTTTTAGGTTGTTTATTCCTAATTAATTAAGGTAAGTAATATTAATAAAATAAGGAAATTAAAACCTAATTGGATTAGGATTCAAAAAATTGCATTAAAAAATTTTGCCCTGGCAAAAACTGTGCTGCCGGGCCCGTGGGCGTGTCCTGCGGGCGAAGAATTTCCTGGGGGCGAAATAACTTCGCCCGCAGGTTCCTGCGGGTGAAATAACTCGCCTGCAGCCCGACCCGCCCAGCACTCCGATTTTTATTTTTATTTTTATTTTTTATTTGTTTATTTTCAATTTTTATTAATCAAAATTAGATATTAAGGTAAAAATTATTTAATTAAAATTATTTTGGACCAATTAAACAACAAAAATAATTTTGGACTAAATAAAGCATATTGGATCGGATTGGGTCAAAAATTAAGGGTCTACAGGTAGGTTGTTGGGGTTTGTAAGCCAATGAAAAGAAAGCTAAAATTTTATGAAGGCTCAAAGGGACAACTAGGAATTGATATTTAATTAGGAGGATACTAGTTGTTGGCTAACCAAACTATGCCTAGATTATCTCTCCCTTAAAATAAGTGGAATTCAATTTCGCCTCGAAAGTTTATCAAAGCATGTTAAGACTGACTAGGACCTAGACAAATATAATTATGCAGGAGCCCTCTCTAAGTAAGCATACACAACTCAATGCTATAGAACAATTCCCTTATCTAGTAAAGTCATTTGAATCATGATGCCTAGATACATTAATTTATGAACATCAAGCTAGATTCCTCATTGGTTTAGCACCAAAATGAACAAAGACCAACGAAAAATTTGATGAAAGTAATTTATTCAAATAAATTTAAATTTGAAAAATACGATTATTCCAATTAAATATTAAAGAAAGCAAAATTGAAAAGCAACATTCAAGCTAAGGAAAGTTTGTTGAGTTAAGCTTCTTTTCCTTTCACATCTTCAATATTTCCATCTTGAAAGGATGATAAAACAAAATCTTCTTCCAATCCTTTTCCTACCATGAAGGTTGCTGGTGGTGGCACTCTATTGAACTTAAGTAGAGGATTGCTTTTGGTATTAGGCTTATCTGGCTCGGGTAGCTTACCACTGTCAATCAAATCTTGGATCTCATGTCTTAGATGAGCACATTTATCCATCTCATGCCCTTGCATTTGATGAAATTGACAAAAGGCCTCGGCATTGAAGTTTGGTGGCAGGGGATTATGTAGCGGTCAAGGAGCCAACGGTTGTAATAACCTATTCTTTTATAGCTTACTAAAAACCCAAGATATAGGTTTGCCAAATTTTGAAAATTGTCTTTTATTTCCTTGACCAGTAGCATTAACATCAACTTCTTTTTGCGTGCTTTGATTGCCCTACTGGTAGTTTCCTTTCTCATTCCTTCTTGACTAAAAGTGGTTCTTCTCCCTTTCCCATTCTTTGATTTGCAGTCCAGCTTGGAGGAGATCTTTGTAATCACAGATGAGTGTATGAGGCATTCTTTCACGAAGACTAGGCAACACCCCTCTCACAATCATCCTTATTTGATCGGATTCATCGGGCCTTTTCTTGAGCAAAGCAGCCTTATTTCTCCATCTTTTGACATAGTCCACCAAATTCTCATTTGGCCTTTGTCTAATGGACTCAACTTCCATTAAGGTAAGTTCCATTTCAACATTATATCCATATTGTTGGATGAATGCCTTGTATAGCAGATCCTAACTCTTTTGTGTTCTTCTTCTAAGGTATTAAACCAATTTTGGATAACAGGATCCAATGAGAGCATAAAGTACCTTAGTGTTTGAGTCTTGGTAGCTCAGGCAGACTGCATAGTAGTGATATACTGCTTCACATGGAGATGGAGATTTTCGGTTCCATCAAACTTTGCAAAGGATGGCATCTTGAATTTGTATGGTACTTCTTCATTTAGCTCAAATAATTTGTCAACTTTGGACATTTCTTCGATTTTTAGCTTCTTCTCAAATTTCTTTTCTAAATCTGCGATCATCTTTTCAACATCAGAAGTCTCAATTTTCTCCATAGCTGATCTTTCAACAATCTTTGGTTCTTTCTTCTTGTCTAAAGGATCTTGGAAGTATTGAGCCCAATCATCATCACCATCAATGATCACCTTATCATCATCAAAAACCACTTCACCAACTTTAGTCTTCCCTTTGTCCTTTGGCTTCTTAGTTCTAGCAGATGCTTCGGCATGATTTCCTAAAATTGCAGCCAATTGGTTCTTCATGGTCTCAGCTAGGGCCTCTTTTTTTTCTTCCATCTTGGTATTGAGGGCATCATCCACCATTCTTTAAATTTGTTCGGGTACCATTGCTTTTGGTGAGCGAGTGATTGAGTCATTGCTGGATTCTTCATCTCCGGCGTAGGTCAGATTATCGTAAGCTTTCGAACTATCGTAATCCAAGGATTCGTTCATTAGTTCCTCCACAATTTGCTTCTGGATGAATAAAGACAAAGGCAGTGTTGCTGCCTTCGAATGGACTGTTGATTGCTTTCTTTGTTGCTAATCTCTTGTGCTAGGGTTTTTCTGTCTCTTTTTTACTCCAAGAAAGACTAATCTTCCCAATCTAATCCCAGTCCAAAAGTCCCCCCTTCATTCTGAGTTGTAATGTGTTATTTATAAGAAAAATCATAAACTTACTTCTAGTTGCTTAAGAAAATTAAAACCAATTAGGAAAAGAAAACAAAACCAAATAGAATTTGGTTTAAAAAAAACTGTGTCAAAAAATTGAGCTGACAAAAAAATTACTGGTGAAAACTGCGGGCTGGCGTTAGGGCGGCTGGCCAATTCGCCCGTAGGAAATTCCTGCAGGCGAATTGGCCTGGCCAACCCAATTTTCGGCAATGATTTTTTTTTGTCGCCGATTTTTATTTTTATTTATTTATAATTATACTTTTTATTTTATTAACTTTATCATTTTTTTATTTTTACTAAAATAAATATTATTTATTTAAAATACAACAAAAATTATTTTGGACTATATAAAAAATATCGGACTAGACTGGGTCAAAAATTAAGGGTCTATAGTTTGTCCCCTACTTGAACGATCTGAGACTATAGCAAAAGAGAGTGAAAAGCAATAAGACTTAATTTTTCTCAGATGGTTGAGGTTTTGGATTCTTGACCCAGTTCGAGTTATGCACTCAAGGATAATTTTAGGTTCTAGACCTAAGGGTAATTTGGGTTCTTAACATAAAACTAGATTTTAGGGTTTTACAATTGAATTTATGTGTCTTAAATCCAAATTGAGTTCTTTAAAAATTATAAATTAGGTTTAAATATTTAAAGTCGGATCAAATTTATTTTGATATCCTTTAATTAGGACCATATAAAATTGGGGTCAAAATGAAGGGTCTATAGTAAGTACAAACTTTGAATGATTGCATACATTTATATGACATTGGGACTTAACACATTTAGTTAGAAAATGTGTTAAGTTACCTGCCATATTATTGATGTATGAGTATGGTGCTATGTTTTGCAGTATGTGAAATATATGTTGAGAATTCAAAATGTATGATTAATGTAATTTGTTATGTATACACTAATGATAGTGTGTGAAGCCATTGGTGATGGCTATATTGATAAAAATGAAATATTTGAGACATTGTGCTTATGATGATCATGAGAAAATGAGAATAGATTTGATAATGAAATAATGAAAAAATTGTGTGCCTAGTATGTTATTAAATTTTTAGAGTTTTTTCCTTTGTGGCATGCCTAAAAGTAACAATCCCTTGAAGCTGGGTTGGGCTTGGTCCTTGAAGCCAAGTTGGGTTGATGCTGAGCTCCCCTTGAAGCTTGGTTGGGCCCAGTCCTTGAATCCTAGTTGGGATGTTACATATGAGGTAATCCTCATTATGATGATGATTCGCCTACGGGCTTGATAAATGTGATTATTGGACCAAAACAGTAACTCTAGAATTTGAATGGCATATTAGTTTCTTTTGGGATCATGCTTGTCTTTGCTTTAATGTGAATTGTGAATAATGGAACAATTGAACAATGTAATGAGATTTAATGTTATGAGATTTAATGTTATGAAATGTGATATCCTTGTATATTGTTTCTAATTCTTGAAAGTTTGACATTGGCATTACATTTGAAGCATATTGTTATCATGGGTTGTACCACTAAGCCTTTGGCTTAGCGCAATTGTGATTTATCACGCAGGTGACAGGGTAGATCCGGTTGAATCGGAGAGTTCAGCTAGACCGAGTCGAGTCTAGACTTGCGATCCCATGTGAATTGTTGATTTTTGGACTTCAAGATCAGAGACAAATTGCCAAGCATGTATAAACTCTATATTTTTTTTGTAAATATTGATTTTGATGTATACATATATATATTCCATTGCTTATTAAATAAATGTTTTGGATAAACTTTGGGTGTAATGAAAATATATGTATATGTATATTAACAAGGAATGTTTTATCTATTACTATTTATGATGATGATTTGATGTTAAAGTTTTAAAGATTGGTTTACTTCAAATAGACTGTGACATTCTTATATCCGATATACGTATATTACATATGTGGGTGTATGTGGTGTACGTCTGTGGGGTGGGGGTGTTACAACTATTTTGGTATCAGAGCCTAGGTTTGAGATTCTCAACCTTGGTGAATTATAAGAAAAAGAAAATTTTTATTTTTAAAATATGATTTTTAAATAAGATACGTGCATTGGCACTAGTAGTTTCTGATCCTTGATGAGGTATATTCTGTTGTGTTTGCAGATATAGGTAGTGATCACGTCTTAGATACGTCAATCCATAGATGGTAGTGATCAGAGTGTAGCTCCTAATGAGAGTAGAGATGAAGCTAGGGTTGAGATAACTGGTGAGGCACCTGCTCCCGTGCCAGAGAGACCAGTTGCTGATGAGATTCTACCGGTTTGGTTACTGCATATGGTAGATTTGATGAGGCAGGCTCCAGTGCAGTAGCCGCCACCGCAACTACAACCACAAGTACCGGTGAGGCAGTATGATAAGTTGAGGAAGTTTGGAGCAGAGGAATTCTTTGGTACTACAGATCCTATAGTAGCTGAGCAGTGGTTGGATAGAGTTCAGAGGGTATTCATTCAGCTGCAGGCTACTTTTGAAGAAAATTTTAATTATGCTAGATCCCTTCTGCAAAGAGATGCATATGATTAGTGGAAGACGGTTCCACATGCCATGGATGATCCATCGACCTTTTCTTATGGTGATTTTCTATGGGAGTTTGAGCAGAAGTATACTCCAAGGAAGTATAAAGATGCTAAGAAGATGGAGTTTCTGAATCTAAGGCAGGATAACCGGATGATGACAGAGTATGAGGTAGAGTTCATCTGTAGAGCCATTATGCCAGTGGGATTATTTCAAATGAGATAGACCGGTCTAAGAGATTTGAGGAGGGGTTGAGACCCTCTATTATGTGTATTGTTGCTGGTTCCCGGTATCAGGATCTTTCCCAGCTAGTTGCAGCTGCCAGGAGTGTTGGGAGAGCACAGGAGATTGCCGTAGTTGCTACTGAGGAGGAGACCAGAGTTAGAAGACCCCAGTTTGAGGCAGGGTCTTCATCTGCAAAGAGAGGCCGAGGAGGTCATTTTTCGAGGATTAGTAGGAGCCAGAGGCAGAGATCGAGACCTATAGTTTCTGTAGCCAGTGCTTCGACTTCGTTGGTTCAGAGATCTACTCCACCTATATGTGTCCATTGTGGTAGAATACATGGGGGTGTTTGTTGGAAGATAGGTGGACCAGCTGTGTGTTTTAGATGCGGATTCCTGAGCTATAGGAAGATAGAAAGGCAGATTCTACAGTTTCTCGACCTAGTGTCAGAGGAGGTCATAGTGGCAGAGGTTTTAGTAGAGGTGGTCGACCTGGGTTTAATCAGAGAGGAGGTTCTACATCTGGAGGTGGTAGGCCAGATGAGGCTGGGCCATTGCAGTGAGTTTATGTGCTGCAGAGGCAGCCGGATGCTTTAGCCGTCATTGCTGGTATATTATCTTTATTTGGCATTTTAGTTCTTGCTCTAATTGATCCAGGATCTATGCATTCATACATAAGTGCATTAGTCTTTCCTGTGTCTGAATTGCATTCTGAGTCCCTAGGATTTGATGTTTGGGTGACAAAGCCTTTAGGGCATAGTGTTGTGGTGAGTGAGGTGCACCGAGATAGTCCAGTTGTTGCACAGGATAAGGAGTTCTTGGGTGATTTGATTGAAATGCCTTTTAAGGAGTATGATCTGATTTTAGGCATGGATTGGTTGTCTAAGCATGGAGCTATGGTAGACTGTCAAAAGAATTGTGTTACCCTTAGAACCGGTGATGGTATCTAGTGAGTAGAGACAACTTGCAACCTTATTTGTTTTAGCTGTTGCAGCTAGGAGGTTGATTTAGAAAGGATGTGAGGCTTATCTTACTCATGTGGTAGATACCAGAGTAGTGGGTTCACAGCTTCATAGTATACTCATAGTTGCTAAATTCCTAGATATGTTTCCTAAAGAGTTGCCAGGGATACCCCCTTAGAGAGAGGTTGAGTTTGGTATCGATTTGTTGCCCAGTACCACTCCCATCTCTATTACTCCTTATCAATTGGCACCTGTTGAGTTGAGAGAGTTAAAGGTACAGTTGCAGGAGTTGTTAGATAAAGGGTTTATTCACCCTAGTGTGTCTCCGTGGGGAGCTCCTATTTTGTTTGTGAAGAAGAAGGATGGTACTTTGAGATTCTGCATTGATTATAGGCAGCTGAATAAGGTGACCATCAAGAATAAGTATCCTTTGCTTAGGATAGATGATCTCTTTGATCAGTTAAAGGGACCAGCAGTTTTCTATAAAATTGATCTGAGAGAAGGGTACCATCAGTTGAGAGTCAGAGCTGAAGATGTACCTAAGACAGCTTTCTGCACAAGGTATGGGCATTATGAGTTCTTGGTGATGCCTTTTGGATTGACGAATGCACCAACAGCTTTTATGGATTTAACGAACAGGGTGTTTAGACCCTATCTAGATTGATTTGTGGTGGTCTTTATCGATGATATTTTGGTGTATTTGCATAATGAGGAGGACCACGATAAGCATTTGCAGATTATATTGCAGACTTTGAGGGAGATGCAGTTGTATGCTAAGCTGTCTAAGTGTGAGTTTTTCCTTGACCAAGTGACTTTTCTGGGTCATGTGGTTTCAGCAGAGGGTATTAGAGTTGATCCGAGTAAAGTTGAAACTATTTTGAATTGGAGTCCACCGAAGACAGTGATTGAAGTTAGAATTTTTCTGGGTTTGGCAGGCTATTATCAACGGTTTGTGAAAGGTTTTTGTGACTGGTTTGCCGTTGACTCAGAAGAAGCATGATGCAATCTGGGTGATTGTAGATCAGTTGACGAAAACAACTCATTTCCTTCCAGTTAGGATGGATTATTCTCTTGAGAAGTTGGTTGGGCTATATATTAGTAAGATAGTGAATTTGCATGGAGTCCCAATTTCTTTAGTATCTGATCGAGATCCCTGGTTCACTTCGAGATTTTGGAAAAGTTTGCATGATTCTTTGGGTTCTCGGTTGTATTTTAGCACTGCTTTTCATCCTCAGACAGATGGGCAGTTAGAGAGAGTGATACAAATTTTCGAGGATATGTTGAGGAATTGTGTCATTGATTTCTCAGAAAGTTGGGACAGATTCTTGCCACTGATTGAATTTGCCTACAACAACAGTCACCAGTCCAGTATTGGAATGCACCTTGTGAGGCATTCTATGGTAGAAAATGTAGGACGCCTCTATGTTGGGATGAAGTTGGAGAAGGTAAGTTGGTTGGTCCCGATTTGAGTAAAGAAACAGAAGAGAAATAGAAGATAATTCAGGATCGATTGAAAGCAGCCTCAGATCTACAGAAATCCTACTCAGATTTGAAGAGAAGAGACATAGAGTTTAAAATTGGAGATAAAGTATTTTTCAAAGTGTCTCCTTGGAAGAAAATTTTGAGATTTGGCTGCAAAGGGAAGCTGAGTCCTCGTTTCATTGGACCTTATGAGATACTGGAGAGAGTTGGACCAATTGCTTATTGACTCGCTTTGCTGCCTGAATTGCATAGAATCCACAATGTTTTCCATGTTTCTATGCTGCGGAGGTACAGGTCAGACCCAACTCATATTTTGTCAGTAGAATCTATTGAGGTGTGGTCGGATATGACTTTTGAAGAAGAACCAGTGGCTATTTTGGCACATGAAGTGAAAGAGTTAAGAAATAAGAAAGTGTCACATGTGAAGGTTCTTTGGAAAAATCATGCTAAGAAAGAAGCAACTTGGGAGAGTGAGCAAGTGATGCGAGATCAGTATCCCCAATTGTTCTAAACTTGAGATCAGGTAATTTCGAGGACAAAATTTATTTATAGAGGGGGAGAATTGTAATATCCCTCTTGATACCCTAAAATTTTGGAAATGCTAATTGTTGGAATTGAATTATTTGATTAAGTAAAAAGATAAAAGAAGAAGTGTGTATATGTTGTATATATAGAGATATATATATACAACATATACAAGTCAACTTTTATTTAATGGTCAAATGATATTTTGATTATTAAATTAGAAATTAAGTGATGGTGGAGGTTGATATTTGGGATTATATTATTATTATAATATTTAATTGCTTGGTTGAGATTAAAGAGAGTTTTTGTGTGGTTAAGAGAGAAGAATTTCTTTGACTTGAGGGAAGCTCATCTTCATCTTCTTCTTTCTTCTCCAAGAGCCGGCCATCACCATTGACAAAGAGAAAGAAAGGTTTTGTTGATTCCTAACTCAAGCAATTGAAGGATTTCAAGAGATCAAGTTGGAGTTTTAAGGATTTTCTTCACCTTTTGGTAAGTTTACAACTTGTTTCTTTGTGTTCTTTTGGAGTTTGTGTATTTGAGTTTGGTGAATGGTTGTTGTAGATGTGTTTATGGTTGATTTTGATATGTTTGAGGTTGTTTTTGATATGTTTGAGGTTGTTTTGTCTAATTGACTTTGATTTTGGGGTTGGATTGAAGAAAATGTTAAGTTTGGTGAAGAAAACAAGAGTTATAGATTGTGTATGTGTTGAGTTATAAAATATGGTTGTGTTTGTGTGTTGATGCATATAATTGAGTTATTTTGATGTTATGCAAGTTTAATACGGTATATTGATGGTTTTGGTTAAGTTTGTTTGGAATGGAAAAGGGTAAAAGAAAGATGTTTGTTGGATGTGGTGTTTTTGGTGTCGATTTCAGGTTTTGGCCTAACACACCAGTAGCACGGCCATGTCTTTGGGCGTGTCGTCGGTTCTGTTTTTAGCATGGGTGACACGAGCAGTGACATGCCCATGTTACTATGTGGTTGGAAGATTGACACGTCCAGTGACACGCCCATGTCACTGAGCGTGTCATAGCTACTGTGTTGTTGGTGGATTGACATGTCCAGTGACACGCCCATGTCACTAAGTGTATCACAGCTACTATGTTATTGGTGGATTGACACATCCAGTGACACACCCATGTCACTGAGCATGTCATAGCTTCTGTGTTGGAGGAGGATTGACACGTGCAGTGACACACCCATGTCATTGAGCATGTCAAAGCATCTGTGTTGTGGGTTTACGGCACGTCCATGAACACGCCCGTGTTGTTAAGTGTGTTAAGTGTAGGAGCCAGGGGGAACCTAGCAGGTCATCATAGCAGCAGAGGCAGAGATAGAGACATGCAACCTTAGTGGCTAGTGCCTCGACTCTAGTGACTCAGAGGCCTGCTCCACCTACCTATGCTCATTGTGTTAGGGCACATAGAGGTGTCTGTTGGAGGACTAGTGCAATAATAGTAGTTACAAGTGTGGATCACCAAACCATTTTCTCTGAGATTATCGAGAGCCATTAGTGATAGACAGATAGATACGACAACATCTAGACAAGTGTCATAGAGGGTCATGGTGGTAGAGGTTTTAGTAAGGGTGGTAAATCAAGGTCTGGTCAGAGAGGAGGTTCTACAGTAGGGAGTAGACCAGAGGATGTAGAGCCATCACGGTGGGTTTATGTGATGTAGAGGCAGTTGGAAGCTTCAACTGTCATAGTTGGTATTTTTACTTTATTTGGTACTTTAGTTCATGCATTGATAGACCCTGGGTCGACAAATTCATACATCAGTGCATCCATATTGTCTATGAGTGATTTGCATTTAAAGTCCCTAGGATTTGATGTGTTGGTTACAAATCCTTTAGGGGATAGTATTGTAGTTACCAGGGTGCACCGAGATAGTACATTTGTTGTTCAGGATGATGAGTTTCTCGGTGACCTGATTGAGATGCCTTTTAGGGTGTATGATCTGATTATGGGCTTGGATTTATTATCCAGACATGGGGTTGTGGTAGACTATCAGTAGAAATGTGTTACTATGAGAACACGTGATGGTAAAGATGTGGTGGTATCTAGTGAGCAAAGGCACCTTTCATTCATTTTTATTTCAGCTGTATTAGCTAAGAGGATGATTAAGGAAGGGATGTAAGGCATATTTGGATCATGTTGTAGATACCAGAGTAGTGGGTCCAAACTTGACAATATACCTACAGTTGCTGAGTTTCCATATGTTTTCCCTAATGAGTTTCAAGGGGTACCTCCTAAGAGAGAGGTGGAGTTTGGTATCGATCTGATGCCTAATACCACTCCATCTCCATTACCCCTTATCGAATGGCACGTACAGAGTTAAAGGAGTTGAAGGTGAAGTTTCAGGAGTTGCTTGATAAAGGGTTCATCCACCCTAGTGTGTCATCGTAGGGAGCACCTGTCTTATTTGTGAAGAAGAAGGATGGCACCTTAAGATTTTGTATTAATTACCAGCAGTTGAATATGGTGACCATCACGAACAAGTATCCATTACCTTGAATAATCTACATTGGAACTTTAAAGGCTAATTTCTTTTCTTTAAAATGAACTTATTTAGATAATTCAATGTATTTTAATTAAAATGTGATTTGAGAAATGCTTTGGGTTTAAAAACTATTATGTTATGGTATATTTGTAACATTTTTAATGAGTCACATTATTATTATGGAAAATCATGTGTAATGTAAATGTGATCATGGAATATGATGAATATGTGAGAAATATGGAAAATTGATAACTAGAGATAAATATGTGAAAATTTGATGTAATGTTACTGTGGTTGGTTGCCTTGCACAATTTCTTATGTCAAAATGTTGAATTTTGCATTGTCGAGTTGGCATGCCAACAATATGTCATGATGTTATATACATCTTTGAGTGAGATACACTGGTATCACATTTATTATTACACATTCAGGTGAGATACACTAGTATCATGACACTTTGGTGTCGAGGAGACATTATTTATATGTCTTCGGGTGATATATACTAGTATCACATAGCAATCAGTCTTCGCTGTCAAGACCTTTGCCTCGCAATAGGCGAAATCAATCTTTTTGGAGCTTAAATATTATGTTGTAATTTGTTTGTGTCCAATGTGTTTAATTATGATGTGTTTTTAAGGTTTGTGAGATAATAAACTGTTAATGGTGCAATGCATTCTACCTAAAGATGAATGTACTTTATGTTAATAAAGAAATCTTTATTTTAAAAATATTATGTTATGAAAGTATGTACCACTAAGCAATTAGCATAACACAATTTAATTTTATCACATAGGTGATAGGGCAATTAAGAGAGGAAGCCCTGATAGATCCAAGCAGGCCTAGGATTTGAGGCTGTTATTGGAGTGTAAGTTTCTTTCCACAAGTACTATCTTGCCAGTGTTGCATTGCATGTAAAGTTTTGCATCACATTATAAACATTATACATAAATGTGTTTTAGTAAACAAGGTTTTGTAATGATATGTAAATATATAAATTGCACATTATTTATATTTGTTAAATATTTGCACGTGAATTGGAGTAGTGGTGGATTTTGAGAAATTAAAATTTTGAGAGTATTTTTTTAATGTAGGTTGTGTATTTTAAAAATTTAGGTTTTATGAATTTATAAACGGAACTCTAGCAAATTTTTTGTAGAATTTTTCTTTTATATAATTCATTCAAAGCTATATTTTAATAGTTTTATTTAATTATTAAATATATAAGCTTGTAATATTTAAACTTTTGAAAAAGCTTTTATTTTGATAATAAGGTATTAAATTTGAAATTTTACTATTGAATATAGTAGCACTCTTGTACTCTTTATATGTATTTTATGTACATACGGTATAAGAGTGTTCCATCTACTCATTACTGCTAAATGACTAGAGACTCATTTTGGTATAAACATAATTGCACATGATAAGAATCTCACAATCACGATCTCTCTCTTGATTTCTATCATGCTATGCTACTTTTTACTAAGGACAATTTCATTATTCAATTAAGTAAATGAAAATGAATACAAAAACACATATCACATGTATGTTGAAAGATAAAAATGTGTCTTTATTAAATAAATAAAATAATAAATCATGTCCTAATGCAATTCCTATAGGGAATCTCTCTAACAACTAGTTGAGAAGTGGATTTTGAAGCCTTTGAATCATGGGAAGATTCTTCACCCGTCACAGAGTTGTCCATGATATATATAAGAACACTTACCTAAAACATGAAGTCAAAGACTTGATTAACAATGGGACATTGATGGATCATGAGAAGATTAGGCCCAATATCAATAATAACCCATCGCCAAACCATAATGTACTCCATCTTATAAAGGACATGCTTACAATTGGGTTAGGCCCAAGCAAAGAGTATGTTATCCAATCATTTTAGAGTGTGATCCTTGATATAGTGACCATTGACATATGGGATAGTAGTGAAGAAAGTGGAGCTAAGAATGGGCCATTCTTTTGGGATGACCTTAGAAATGAAGAGCCCATAGTGTAAAGAGGAGGTTGGACTTTCAAGATGAAAATTTAGAGAGAAAGTCCAAGGAATCACTAGAGGTGGAAGGTTCTATGGAGGAGTTGAACTTAAGATTGAGCCATGTGTGAGGGAAAAATAAGATGAAGAGGATAAAAACATGGTTCATAAAACAACATAAGAAGTCTCAAGCCAATATAAGAATATGGGAGTTGCTCATTGCATCTAAGAAATACTGAGAGGCAGTAATGAATGAATTAAATGGGCTTTGTGCTTTAACCTTGGTTACCCCTAAGGAAGCGATTAATTCCATAGTAAACAAGACTAGTGGTACGATTATCTATTATGAGAAAGATCTACCCATGGAATGGAGGGACCACAACAAGCTGCTATATATTGTTGGGTCAGCCATCAAAGTCTTGCCTTATAAGTTTCTACCAATCTTTAGGATTCAACAAGGAGGATTGCAACCTTCAAACCTAGTGACTCGAGTCTATGATGACAAAAGGAGGGAAGCTGAAGGGACCTTTACTACAATCATCTAAGTTGGTCCCATTGAAAGTGTAACACCCACAGTTTCAATAGAAATAATTAAATAAGGCATATGGAGGGTAAATAAAGTGTTGCATGAAAGATATGCATGGTACATACTGTGGACCCCTATTTTTTTCCCTAAACCAGTTCAGTCCCAATTAAAAGAGGCCAAGTCAAATCCAATCCTTTTAAAATCTTAAACCTGGCCTGCTCAAATTATAAAAGCTTAAAAACCTAGTCTGGTCCAATTTTAAAACCTTGAATTAATTTTGAAAGATTGAATGAAGTTTGGTCCAATATTAAAAGCTTGAATTAAGTTCGGTCAAATCATAAAATCCCAAACCAAGATGGTCCAATGCCAAAAGGCAAGATCATGGCGAATTGGCTAAGGTCAATTTATCATGAGTCCTTAATTCAGACTTGATTAATTTTTACTTGTGTTTAAATTCAAATAGGATTGGATAAGTAAGAAGTTTGTTTTAATAGGATGAGGATTAATGAGCTGGGGGTCGCCCTAATTGCTACTTATAAATACAAACCACACTTAGCAAGAATGCAACCGTGATTATCAAGTAAATAACCAATATTACAAAAACCAAAGGAAAGAAAGAAAGCTTAAACAAGTAGAGAAAATATCTAGAACAACAAATAATATCTGGATTGTTTAAACATCAACTAAGAATCTTAGTTGATATAGACTCTTCAAAGTCATTGTGCAATTAAAGCAGCGAGCTTGGTTCAATAGACACCCTGGTGGAGCCAATAAAGCAGTTTCAATTTTATTAGCCAGTTTAAATTGATCATCCTCATTGTTTGGTTTTATTTTGATTGATTTTTATTCATCTTAAGTTTCCACCCAAGACCAATTTATTTAATTCAATTGATCATCCTCATGGTCTAGCTTTGTAAACTTATTACTGCACTCTAAGATAATTTAAAACCCTAAATCACATGATTAAACCTTATTTTCTAATATCAAACCCTAAATTGCATGCCTTGATTTTAGCTTTAGCCTTAAAACCCTAATTTCATATGTTAAGACCCTAATTCTTGATTTTCATACATAAATCCTAATTTGGCATTCTAAAACCATAGTTCAGGTTTAAATGCTCTAATTTTATACTAAAACCTTAATTTTACATGTTTAGTCCTAGTCTGCATATCAAACAACATACTTCCATGTTTTAGCCATTATTTTAAAATCAAAGCTTAATTTTTGCATGTTTTAAACTTAATTTGCACATCAAACCCTACTTCTGCATGCATTAACAGTAGTTTAGAATAAAACCCTAATATTTCATGATTAAACCCTAGGTTAAGATTAAAATATTAACTTGTATGTTAAAACCTTAATTTTTTAATAAAACCATAATTTGACAAGCAAAAACCCTAAAACCCTAATTTTGTAATTGAAACCTTCATTTGATAATAGAACCCTAATTTTTTTAACTTAATTCTAATTTACTTTTATGTGTAAATTTTCTTAATTCTAATTTATTGTTATGTGCTTGATGATGAATTATGAGTTTTCATTGCTTATAATGTATGATTGAATTATGTTTATTTATCATTGTTTGGATCTTTAGGGAGATGTAAAAGGTATGTTTCCACTTTGTGGGTTCCTTATTTATTAAATTTATGCAATTTAATTTATATAATGGACATTGAGATTATTTTAAAGGACATCTTTTCACCTTTTGGTGGGTATTCTATTTTATTTTTTATAAATATTTGAACAGTTATAAGGGCATGTTTCCATCTTATATGAGTTCCCATTTTGTTTGATCATTTTTATTTATAATTTAATACCCTTATATCCTATATACATATAATACGTAACCTGGTATATGTAAAATATGCATATAGAACACAAGAATGTCATAGTTATTGTCATTAGAAAATTTCTATAATTTCAAGAAAACTATTTTATGCCCTAAACTTTCTTTTAATAATTTTATATAAATATTCATTAATAGTTTAAATTAATAAAAACACATATTTTAGAGAAAAATCTCTGAGAAAAATTCGTCAGAGTTTTATTTGAAATTTGAGTAATCCCAAAATTCAAACATACACAGCCTGCATTAAACGTTCACACTCCTAAAACATATTGACTCATTCACATCTCCAAATAAATATTTTCACAATCCAACATCAATGGTATCACATGTTAATTTTATTACACAAATGGTGTTTTGAATATTCACATTACTTAACTTGCACTAAACTTATTGTAGCCAAACTACTATAATTTTTTATCGTAGGCAATCAAATTGAATAAAAGTAATATTTGTATCAATATACAATTCGCACGAAGTCATTCATTGAAGAATTTAAGAAAAGTCTGATCGGACCGCCACCAAAATCCCATCATACCACTTTAAGTCCACTCGGACCATGCCCAAGTTAAGAATAAGTTGGTGGTGGGAAAAGGTGATATGATTGGTAGAAATTAAAGGTGAAAGATGATAGGAAAATTTTAAATTTATTAAATAATTCAAAATTAAAATAATTTGAATGGAAGATAGAAAATTTAAGTTTTAAAATAAATCAAAATTAAAAATATATTTTTAGATAGTGAAAATTGATGAAAAGTTATTTATTTATTAAATATTAATTAATTAATTAAAAAGAATATATTGAATGGAAGAAAGGAATTAGATTTTTAAATAATTAATTAATATAATATAATATATATACATGGTTAATATTAAAGAAGAAAGAAAAATAAAAAATTCACAATTTTCATCTTCCTTCTTCTTCCTTTGAAGAACATTTTCCATGGGTGCTAGGAGGGAGCTTGGGCTTCATTTAATACATCAAATTTACTCAAATTTTCAAGGGAATAGGGAGTTTTTAAGGATATTGCTTGAAAGAGGTAAGAATTCTTAGATTTTTGTTAAGTTTTCTTGAGAAATATGGATATGTGTAAAATGGGGTTTGATGGAGGATGAGATAAATTATTAAATGGGTATGTAAGATGTTATTTTTGATGCAAGAAGGGTGATTGTAAGATTAAATGATGGATTTGCATTGGTTTGGTGTAAGTTTGGATGAGGAAGAAGGTGTGTGAGTGGGGATTTTTTCCCCCACTCTCATATGGAATGATTTTTGTGACTTTAACATTGTTAGGCTCAAGGCCTTAGAGAAAACAGGCTTAAATCCAGAGAAAATGGAGTTGCCACCTAGACAGGCCTGAAAAAAAGGGGTGGAGGACTTAATTCCTAAAGAATCCCCAACCCCGTAGTGGGTTCGAAAAGTTGAATACATATGGGGAAGGTGAGAATGACCCAACACTCCCAGAACACTCGCTTCATTGGAACCGGCCTCCTTTTTAGGTTTACATATTATTAAATTCTTAAATATTATAAAACATCCATACCACATGCAATTATGAAAATAAATAGTTATTGCATTGAAATTAAAACAAGTAAAAATAAAATAGTAAATGGGCACCAATAAAAGATGGAAACATGCCCTTACAACCATGTCCAATGCCCAAAACAAGATAAAATAGGACACTCACCATTTACTAGAAACATGTCCTTTACATCAATCCAAAACTTGAAATAATTTAAATTACATGGAACTTTAATTAATGAGGTACTTACTATAGACCCTTAATTTTTGACCCAGTCCAGTCCAATATATTTTAATTAGTCTAAAATAATTTTTGTGATGTCCAATATATTTTAATTAGTCCAAAATAATTTTTGTTATCTTAATTAAATAATATTTGTTTTAATATTTAATTTTTATTAATAAAAAATAAATAATAATAATAATAAACAGAAAATAAAAATAAAAATAAGAAATCGGCGACGAAAAAATCGTCGCCGAAAACAAAAGCAGGACGAATGGTCGTGGGCCATTTCGCCCGCAGGAGTTTCCTGTGAGTGAGAATGGGCTAAGGTGAAATGGCCCGCAGGCCCATTCTCGCCCGCTGTCGCAGCCAGCTGCGGCAGTTTTTTTATCCAGTGCATTTTTTTCGCAGCATTTTTTTTGCCAGAGCAATTTTTCCGCAGCAGTATTTTTTTGCCAGCTAAATTTTTCCGACGCAAATTTTTTCGAAACCTAATGCAATTAGGTTTCGGTTTCCTTTTCTTAATCAATATTAGATTCCGTGAATAACTAGAATTAACCATAAAATTCTTCTATAAATAAGATAAAAAACAACACAAAAATCATAAGAAATTGGGACGGAAATTTGAAGAAAAATTGAGACCAAAATTGAGAAGGAAAAGCTTTGAATCAATCTGATTTTTTTGAGAGAGAAAACAAAAAATTCAATCCATCAAAGGCAGCAAAGCTTGTCTTTGTTCTTGTTCATCCAAGAAATGATTTTTGGTGGAACCAACAAACGGAGGTATGAATTTCTTTATTTGTTTCATTAATTCACAGCAGCTTCATCATTCAAAAATCTTAAAAATTGTTTTTTTTTCTTCAAAATAAAAAAAAAAACCTAAGAACCCTAATTCACCTTTTCTAAAGTTTAAAAACCTTAATTCATTGCTTTGTTTTCCAAAAAGCTTAAAATTGTTGTTTTTGTTTCTTCAAAATCTCAAAATCCTAATTTGCTTTCTAAATTTTCAAAACCATAAATTGAATCTGTTTCTTTCCAAAAACCCTAAAAAATATCTTTTTCTGTTACTATAAACCTTAAATCATTTTGTTTATTTTCATAAAGTTTCATAAAATTGTCAATTATTTTTTCAAATCCTAAAACCTAATGCATTCTCCGAAGCCCTAATTCAAAAATTCTAAAACCCTAATTCAACTTTAGAACAAAACAGTCAACTCTAAATTAGCTAACCTAAACCCTAATTTTTCTAAACCCTAATTTTTAAAACCTTAAAACCATATAAATCTAATTCTACACAGTAAGTTCAAAAATAATCCAGTAACCATAAATCATAAATCTAAGTGTTTTAAAGTGTTCAAACCCTAATTTCATGATTTTACCACTCAAATACTAATTTGGTTAATCAAAGATCTTTATCAACCTATTAAATTCTAAAACTTGGCTCCATCTCAATTCCCTTAAAATCACAGTAGCTTAAACCCATGAATTCTCAAAACCCAAAACATATTAAATAAAGAAACTTAAATAGAAACAGTAGCCCTAATTTGAATCTTTATTTGCCTTATTCAATTTTATATTTGATTATGTAGACTATTATATGCTTTAATTTATTTTCAATGCTTTGTTGATTTATTTAAGTTCAAAGCTTAATTTACTTAGTTTATCATGGATGGATGTTCATTTTACATTTTGATTGATATCTTTGATGAATGATTTATTTATTATGAATGGTTATTTATTTTTATCGATTTATTTAGAATTCCAAATGTTGTAAGAGGTATGTTTCCACTTTGTGGGTACCTCATTAGTTAATATCATGTAATTTAAATTGATTTTCTATTTTAGAACCAATGTAAAGGACATGTTTCTACCTTTCGGTGGGTGTCGTATTTAGGCATGGGATGTAAGGACATATTTCCATCCTCGGATGGGTGTCCGTTTATTTGCTTTGTTTGGACATTGCTTTAATTTTTAATATATTGATGCTTTCTTTTAATTATTGCGTGTAATATGGATAATGTTGTTATATTTATGAATTTTATAATATTAAGACCTGTAAAGGAGGCGGGTTCCAATGAACCAGGCATTGTGGGGGTGCTGGGCAATTTCTCACCTTCCCCACACGTACCCAACTTTCCGAACCCATTAGGGCATTGGGGATTCCTTAGGAATTGAGTTATCCACCCCTTTCTTTTTCTCGGCCTGTCCGGGTGGCGACTCCATTTTCTCCGGACCTAGGTCCGTGTTCTCTAAGGCCCTGAGCCTAAACAGTGCCGAAGTCGCAAGAACCATTTCACCGGGAGTGAGGGTGAAAATCCCCGCTCACAGTGGCGACTCCACTGGGGACATGAGAAGTTGATTCCCTTGGTCTTTATATTATTCTATTCTTTCTTATAATGATATTATCCATTGCATCATATTATATTGCATTGTGTGCGTGAGTTAGGACGCCCGTGTTACCCGTGTTATGTTATGTAAGGGATACCATACTTTCACTTAAGGTATGGAGATCGAGCATGGCATAATCACTCATAGCCTCATACCATTTGGTATATACTTGCTATGGGAACCTAAGCCTTTTAACCCATAGACTAAAGCTCATGTAATTGGCCTAGTTACTTTCCTTAGGTTTTTACCCCAAATGCATGTTGTTTGACTATGGTTAATTTATCTTGGCTTCAATCATGGCTTATTTGGTTTGTTCTTTTTCTAATATGACCCAAGTACATTTGCAAGCTCAAATAAATTTTTCCTTAAAGTCCAAAAGACCAAAACTATTTTTAAAACTTTTCAAAATGGTCTTTGGACATAAAACTTTTCTAAAAGCAAATAAAAAATTCTTTTGCTCATGGCCCAAATACTAAGCCCAAAATCCATTTGTTCTAAAATCTTTTTACAATGGGCTTGGAAACAAAATTATCCAACCTTTTCTTACAAAGAGCTTGCAAATTATTTAGGTCAATTAAGAAATACCAAAAATCAATTGTGAGCCTATTTTATATTAAGAATAATTAATATTGGGCTTATTTTTGGCATGAACCATTAGTTACTCTTTTCAAGTGAGAAATCTATCTATAATAAACCTCTTAATTTAGTTTTAATCCAATATAGCATAAAAGCTACTATGGTTGGTTGAATGGATTAAAACCTAATTAATGGGAATTACTATGAATGGATTTCCATTTTCGAAAATATAACTATTGGTTGAAATGTCTGAGAGAAATATTCGAAAACAAGGTACCCCATGTTGGTATTTTGCTAGCTATATACCTAGGAAAAGAGACTCACCATTCGTGTGTGGATGTTATAAGGTTGGAAGGAACGTCCTATTTGTGATATGTTTGTTTATTGTTTGTGCATACATGCATACATTTGCATCTCATATCATTGATCCTTTCTGGCTCACAGCCCTGGATTACGATAGTTCAAAAGCTTATAACAATCCGACCTATGCTGGAGACGAAGTATCTAGCAACGACTCAATCACTTGCTCACTAAAAATAATGGAGCCCGAACAAATTCAAAGAATGGTGGATGAAGCCCTCAATGCCAAAATGGAAGAAATAAAAGAGGCCCTAGCTGAGACCATGAAGAACCAATTGACTGTAATCTTAGAAAATCATGCCGAGGAATCTGCTAGCACTAAGAAGCCAAAGGACAAAGGAAAGACCAAAGTTGGTGAAGTGGTTTTCGATGATGAAAAGGTGATCATTGATGGTGATGATGATTGGACTCAATACTACCAATATTCTCAAGATAAGAAAAAAGAATCGAAGATTGTTGAAAGATCAACTATGGAGAAGACTGAAACTTTTGATGTTGAAAAGATGATTGCTGATTTAGAAAAGAAATTTGAGAAGAAACTGAAAATCAAGGAAATGTCTGAAGTTGACAAATTATTTGAGCTAAATAAAGAAGTCTAGTACAAGTTCAAGGCACCATCTTTCGTGAAGTTTGATGGAACCGAAAATCCTCATCTCCATGTGAAGCAGTATATCACTGGCATGCAGTATGCCCGAGCTACTAAGGCTCAAACTCTAAGGTACTTCATGCTCTCATTGGACCCTGTTGTCCAAAATTGGTTCAATACCTTAGATGATGGAACATAAAAGAGTTGGGATCTGTTTCACAAAGCCTTCATCCAACAATATGGATACAATGTCGAGATGGAGGTTACCTTAATGGAAGTGGAGTCTATTAGGCAAAGGTGGAATGAGAATTTTGTAGATTATGTGAAGAGATGGAGAAACAACGCTGCTTTACTCAAGAAGAGGCCTGATGAATCCGATCAAATAAGGATGATTGTGCGAGGGGTGTTGCCTAGTCTTCGTGAGAGGATGTCTCATACACTCATCTATGATTTCAAAGACCTTCTCCAAGCAGGTTTGCAAATTGAAGAATGGGAAAGAGAGAAGAACCATTTTTTAACAAGAAGGAACGAGAAAGGGAACTATCAATCTGGTAGCCAAAGCATGCAAAAGGCGGTCGGTGTCAATGCTACTAACCAAGGAACAAGGAGACAATTTTTGGAATTAGGGAAACCGATGTCTTGGGTTCTCAATAAACTTCAAAGAAAGGGATTGCTACAACCCTTAAATCCTTGCCCTTTGCCTAACCCTCTCCCACCTAATTTCGACACTAAAGCATTTTGTCAGTTTCATCAAATGCAAGGGCATGACACTGATAGATGTGTGAGATTGAGACATGAGATCCAAAATCTAATTGATAATGAGAAGCTACCCGAGCCCAATAAGCCAAACACCAAAGACAACCCATTACCAAAGTTCAATAGGGTACCACTGCCGGCAACCTTCATGATTGGAGAAGGTTTGCATGAAGATTTTATTATGTCTTCTTTTCAACATGTGGGTATAGAAGCAACCAAAGAAGAAGAGTATTTGGTGGAATTAAACAAGCTATGATGGGTAAAGAAGTAAAAATTTGTGTTGTCAATAGGTTTTGGGATTCAAGCGATAGTGATGATGATCTTGTCTCCAAGAAGGAGGAGTGGACTTGGTCCGAGCTCGAAGAAGATGAAGTAATGAACACTAGATCCGGTAAGCCTTATGCAAGGCCACCACCTAAGGAGGTAGAAACTAATAAGGGAAAGGAAGTTGAAGTAGGAAATAAAGAAGAAGAAGATGATGTTGTGCTCAAGCAATTGAAAAGAACCTAAGCAAGTATTAGCATTTAGGACTTATTAGCTACTTCTAAAAGGCACCGAGAAACTATGGCCAAAGCCTTGGATAGCATGCCAATTTCTACCTCCATGACACCGGAGGAGCTGATCAACTTCAAAAAAATTAGAGGGGTGATGAAATGTGAAGAGGTTCAAGAAAAGAGTGAAGTTAATATGGGAGAAGTTTCTTTTTTGGATGCGGACTTACCGGAGGAGGGGAGAGACCAGATCCGCCCTCTCTTTATCAAAATAGAAGTGAAGGGGAAGAGGACTTCATGTGTAATGGTCCATGATGGGTCCGCCATAAATATTTGTCCACTTAAGGTATTGCCAAAGCTAGCCCTGTCAACAAGAGATCTAAACCCGACCGAGGTTGTGAGCGGGGATTTTTGCCCCCACTCCCGGTGGAATGGTTCTTGCGACTTCGACACTGTTTAGGCTCGGGGCCTTAGAGAACACGAACCTAAGTCCGGAGAAAATGGAGTCACCACCCGGACGGGCTGGGAAAAAGAAAGGGGTGGATGACTTGATTCCTAAGGAATCCCCAACCCCTTAATGGGTTCGGAAAGTTGGGTACGTGTGGGGAAGGTGAGAAATGGCCCAGCACCCCCACAACGCCCGGTTCATTGGAACCGGCCTCCTTTACAGGTCTTAATATTATAAAATTCTTAAATATAACAATATTATCCATACTACACACAATAAAAAGAAAGCATCATTATATTAAAATCAAAGCAATGTCAAAACAAAACAAAACAAATAAATGGACACCCATCCAAGGATGGAAACATGTCCTTACATCACATGCCTAGGTAGAACATCCACCAAAAGGTAGAAACATGCCCTTTACAAAGGTTCTAAAATAGAAAAGAAAATTAAATTACATGATGTTTAACTAATGAGGTACCCACCAAGTGTAAACATACCTTTTACAACTTTTGGAAGTCTAAATTGATTGATAAAAGTAAATAATCATCCATAATAAATAAATCATTCATCAAAAGTATTTAAATATCAATAAAATAATCATCCATCCATGATAAATTAAATAAATCAAGTATTGAAATTAAATAGATTAAATCATAAGAGATAAATCAAAGCATATCAAGTATGGAATTGAATAAAGCAAATAAAAGTCTAATTTATGCCTACTGTAACTTTTTATGAAATTAGAATGAATTAGGGTTTTATGTTTTAAAGGATTGGTGAGACTCTTTGATTAACAAAATTAAGATTTGAATGGTAAAATTATGAAACTAGGGTTTTGGACACTTTGAAATATTTTTTAATTAATGATTTTTAAATAGTGAATTAAGCTACTGTGACTTTTTTTGAGTTTTTATGTTTTTATATTTTTTAATGTTTTAAAAGGATTAGAGTTCATAAAAATTAGGGTTTAAGGTTTTAAAAGGGTTAGGGTTTATTATTTTAGGTTTAAAAGTTGAATTTTGAATTTTAGACTTTGAAATTGGGTTCTCGGGTAATGTATAATTTTTAGGGTTTTAAAAAAGCAATTTGATATTTTATGAGATTTTATGGACTTAGACACATGGATTGAAGTTTTTATAAGTAGAAAAGATGTTTTTTTAAGGTTTTTTGAATGAAAAAGAACCTACTTTAAAATCTTAAAAGAAACAGAATTTTATTTTGGTTTTGTTGAAAAATATGTTCAATGAGTGTTTTAAGATTTTTAAGATGAAAAAATAACAATTTTAAGTCTTTCTAGAAAAGAAGTTCACGTTTTAGTGTTGAAATCTTGGAAAAACTAAATTAAAGTTCTAAGATTTTTGATTTGAAAACTTAAATTTTGTGGATTTTGCTACTGTGAACATGTAAATCAAAAGAATTAAAACATACCTTCTTTTGTTGATTCTCCAAAAAAATAACTCTTCTTGGATGAACTAGCTCCAAAAACAAGCTTTGATTGCCTTTGAATTCTCCTCCCTCGTGATGCTGCTGTCCAGAAAATATTTAAATTGAATTCTCTCTTTTCCTTCCTTGATTTGGTTTCAAATCCTAAAGTCACTGTGTCTCTTCTTTCCCCCCTCTGATTTGGTTTAATTAGTCCCTATTTATAGTGGTTTTTAAGTTGTATATTCCTAATTAATTAAGGTAATTAATATTAATAAAAAAAAGAAATTAAAACCTAATTGGATTATGATTCAAAAAAATTGCGTTGAAAAATTTTGCGTGCAACCTGCAGGTATTTCCTGCGGGCGAAATAACTCGCCCGCAGCCCGACGGGCCCGCGCGACCACTTTTTGCTGCCGATTTTTTTCCGACTCCGATTTTTATTTGTTTATTTTTCTTTTTTTATTAATAAAAATTAGATATTAAGGTAAAAATTATTTAATTAAAATTATTTTGGACCAATTAAACAACAAAAATCATTTTGGACTAAATAAAGCATATTGGATCGGATTGGGTCAAAAATTAAGGGTCTACAGTTTGCCCCCTGCTTGAATGATTTGAAACCTTAGTGAAAGTGAGTGAAAAGCAACAAAATTTAATTTTTGATATGGCGGCTTGTTTTGGGTTCTAGACCCGAGGATGACTCTAGGTTCTAGACCTAAGGAAAATTTGGGTTATGGACCTGGATTCGAGTTCTGAACTCGAGGATAATTCTAGGTTATGGACCTAAGGGAAATTTGGGTTCTGGACCCGGATTTGAGTTCTGGACTCGAGAATAATTCTAGGTTCTGGACCTAAGGGAAATTTGGGTTCTGGACCAGAATTTGAGTTCTGGACTCGAGGATAATTCTAGGTTCTGGACCTAAGGGAAATTTGGGTTCTGGACCCGATTTTGGATACTCAATCCTAAACTAGACTTGGATACTCGATATTAATTTTGATTGGGATACTCGATCCTAACTGGATTTGGATACTCGATCCCAAATTGGATTGGGATACTCGATCCTAAATTGGATTCGGATACTCGATCCTAAATTGGGTTGGGATACTCGATCCTAACTTGATTTGGATACTCGATCCTAAACTTGATCCTTTGAGATAGGGTCTTCATCCTTGAAAATGGATCTTCGTCCTTTGAGATCGGGTCTTCACCCTTGAAAATGGATCTTCATCCTTTGAGATCGGGTCTTCACCCTTGAAAATGGATCTTCATCCTTTAAGATCAGGCCTTCACCCTTGAAAATGGATCTTCTTCCTTTGAGATCGGGTCTTCACCCTTGAAAATGGATCTTCATCCTTTGAGATTGGGTCTTCACCCTTGAAAATGGATCTTCATCCTTTGAGATTGGGTCCTCACCCTGGCTTCAGCTCTTTTAGCTGGATTGGTCTTTTGTCTTTTCCACCTTCATTCCTTTGAGAGTTCTATTGTTCCATTCTTTTGTTCTTTCTTTTTGCAAAGATTTAGTTATTTTTAATTGGACCTTATATCCTCTCCTTGCCCCCTACATGGCAAAATATTTGTAAGTGAGTTTAAAAATATTTGGTATATAAACCCAAAAAATTGAAAAGGAGAAACTTTGCCCCCTATGTAGGCTCAAACCAAAGATTTTTTTCCATGCAAGCTTTGATTGATATTTTTGCCGTCTTGTTCTTCGCATAAGCATGCATTTCTTCTCTTTGCAAGATTACTGGAGGTTTCTCAAGCAATGGGCTTTATATGCCCCCCTGATTTGATATCTTGTTTTGATTGCTTGCTGTTCATTTTGACAAGGAATAGACAACACAAGACAAGAAAGTGTGATGTGACATGCTCATGTATGCATGATATGCATGAATAATATTTATAGTGGTTCCATGACTCACAGATCGAGGTGATCAGCAGAAGTATTCTCATTGGTTCCGTTTTGACGCTTGTTCAAGTCTTGCATTGGAATGATCAAAAGCTTTGCATTTGTGGCTTTTATCTTCAAGATGTTGAAAACATGAGTGGCGGAGATCCCAAGTTGCAGAGTCAGGGATTCATCTATTTCAAGCTATATATCAGTTGGTAGTTTCTTCATAACTTTGCCAATAATAATTTTCTTTGCTTAACGTGTCCTTTGGAGGTTCAACATACTTCCCTTAACTTGAAGGCTTTGTTATGACAAAACAATTTTTTTTTTGAAATTTTCGAATTTTTCATTTTGAAATCAAATGTTGGTTTGCTATATTAATGTCGATGTACCTCAGGACTTGATTTTTCCAAATTAACATATCTATAACATGACAACCCTAGTTACCATACTAAACTCGGGGATTATTTCTACTTAAGCAAGAATTGTTGCACTTCAGATAGGCACATACACATTACTTGGCCAAAGGTCTCATTTGAGTTTAAATATTGTCTATCTCATATGCATGCTTATCCAAACTATCTCCACTAATAGACTCTACCTACCAAGAGAGATCAACATGTAACACCCCCATACTCTATATAAGTACTATACATATACCAAGTATACATACAATACGTATATAAAGTATAAGAATGTCACTTTTCGTTTCCAATTAAAAACCTTTATCCAAGTTTAAGCAATATTGCATTAATTTAAAGAGCATTTACAACAATCATTATTCTTATAAAAAATACAACATAATTAAAGTCACACATGTATGCATCACCTTCTAGTTGGTCTCGAGACACTCTTACCCTTCTCGTGGCATAACAGCTGGACTTCCAGATCAACCACATAACCACCTGCGCGATTACACCACCGCGCTAAGCCCGAGAGCTTAGTAATACAAATAAATATAAAATATATATACTTTACATAAAGATCATACCTTATACTTTTAGCATCATGTTTTATTGTTTTCTTACCCTGTTTTCCTTTCTCAAAGCATTCTTCATATATTCCCACTGATCTCATAAATCATACACATATTTACATAGAACATTCGCAAAACTATACTTACCATTTCTATCTCATATACAGATACATATACATCATTTTAACAAATCACTATTCAATGATCTATCCAAACCTTCATGAGAACAATTCTCGCAAATTCCACATTCATAAACATTTTACACATCATACTATATTCTCATAAACTCATATCTCAACAAAACTCCTCAAGCCATATTCATTTTCAATATATCATTACACACATTACCAAATCATACTTCATAACATTATTTTATTCACAAATTTATCAATCATGAAACACACTTCCAACAAAAGCAACCATAGATCTCATTACTCATTTAGTTCAACATTTGGATATCACATTAACAACAAAGACAGACTCGGGCCCAAACAAAACACTAACATGCCATTCCATTATCAGAGTTAATGCTTTGGTTTAATCATCACATTTATCATTATCCCAACTAGGCTTCAAGGATTTAGGTTCAACCAAGCTTCAAGGGGAACAAAGCATGCTAAGTATCAACCCAACTTGGCTTCAAGAACCAATCCAACCTAGCTTCAAGGGTTGTAACATCTCAATTAGGCTTCAAGGATTTGACCCAACCAAGCTTCAAGGGGAGTAAAACATGTTAAACTTCAACCCAACTTGGCTTCAAGGATCAAGTCCAACCTAACTTCAAGAGATTGTTACTCATATTAGGCATGCCACCAATAACAAACTCTGAAAATGGAATAACACATTAGCTATACAATTCATTTATCAATTTCATTCTCAATTGAATTATCATAACTAATAACAATGGCTTCACATGTCATTTGAATCATCATAGCCAATAACAATGGCTTCACATGTCATTTGAATTATCATTGCCAATCACAATGGCCTCATATCTCAATTTATGTTATAACCTTTCATTATTCGAGTATACATAATCAATTACCCCATCATATCACTCACATTATACATATCGCATCATTAGTATCACATTTCAAATACATTATTCATATAACACATCACCATTCACAAGACTTACAATGCATAGTACATAACCTTGTTCATATAATATCATATGCATTATCAAATGTAAGTTCAATTCCAATCATTTAAGAAGAACAAAAACCAAACACAGTAACCAACACACCCAAGGGACACGGCCAAGCTTGTGGCCATGTCTCTCAATCCAACACTTCAGTAGCAAACACGGTCACAGGACACGGCCAAGCTTGTGGCCGTGTCTCTCAAAACAAATTGGCAGTGACCAACACTGGCATAGAACACGGCCGTGTCTCCTCAAAATCCACCCAACACGGCCAAAATTCCCTTGACTTGGCCGTGTCTCTCATGAATTGGCCGTGTCTCTCCTTGCTTTTGGCCGTGTCACTCATGGATTGAAACCCTAACATACACAAGTCTCCTCTAATTGCACTCAAACTCATCATACAAAAAATAGCATGGTTCAAATGAATGGAATCAATGTTCTAAACACAAATTCTACATGTTTATCACAATATTCACCTTATTAAAACACATCCACAAAACATTTAAACACATACTATCTCAAAACCCTAAAACCAACATCCTTCTCCATCTTCCAAAATCAACATCCACCACTTTCAACAACACCACCTATTTAAACTCTTAACTTAAAACCAAATTTAAAACTTGAAAACACATTACAAACACATCTCATCATCAAATCAACAAACCCTCATTAACTTCAAATACCACTTCAAAAGAATAAAAGAAATCAAAGAAAAGAACTTACCTTAGTTATAAACTTCTTGAATCATCACTTGATCACTTAATCTTCCTTCAATTTGAGCTTAACTCTTCAAGATCTTCTCTTTGTCTCTTGCTTTCCTTTGTCTATGGAGGAGCCAGCCAACAATGGAGAAGAAGAAATCATGAAGAAAACAAAGTCAATTCTTCTTTAAATCTCCACCAAGAGTTGTTAACCAAACAATTACCTATATACCCTTATCCATTTAACTAACCTCTTGTCTCTTATATGCCCATATAAGTAATTTCACCTATCACAAATGAAAATATCTTCTTGCATTGACTCTCCCTTGACCAACTTATATGTTATATATATTATCATATAAACAACATATACATTTCTCTCTAAACCCTCTTTTCTCCCAAAACACATATACATAAGCATTCACTTTCCAATTCCTTTTTTTCTTTCAAATCAACATATACATTCAATCCCATTTAAAACAACAACAACAACAACATCAACAACAACAACAACATTCAAAACTTCTAGGGCATATATGGGGATATTACACAACAGGTCTTTGATAGGCTTGAAATGGGGTCTATAAGGGAAACAGGCTTAAGTGAAGGCCATTTTGAGATTGGAGCTGGTGTGACATAATGGACAAACCTTCACACCACAAATTTCTTGTTGGAATTTTAGGCAGCTTGGAGGCAACCTTGCTAGACTCCAAATTTCTTCTATCTTCTTAGCATTAATTTGGATCTTACTAGGACAGTTTTTGCCCTTGCAAAAAGTTTGGTTCCCAAATTCATTTCTTTTCTTCTTGTCCCTTTTCTTTATTTATCTTACTCTTCCCTTTTCTTTCTCTTTTTGTCCTTCTTTCTTGTTGGACTACAGAACTTTCAAGAACTGGGTGGTCTTCCTCCTTTTCTCCAATTTTAATTGAATCTTTGGTTGGGTTGGACCAACTCAAAAAAAAGTCATTATGAACCAAATAGAAGCCTTTTGCTGCTTTAGGTAAAAGAGAACTCAGTTGGCTTTTTGAACCATTTTGGTTTTTTTTTTTACTCTTTTTTCCTTTTCCTTTCTTTTTCTATTGATTTTTTTCTTGTTTTTCTTTCTTTCTCTCCTTTTTTGTTTTTGGTTCTAGCTCAAACAGAGTTGTCTTATTTGTACCAACTTGGGCTTCCAATAATGGATGAGTGGAGTAACATAAATCTTCTTTAATAGGGATAAATCATTTGTTACTCTGATATTGTTTTGATATATTGGAGATATTAGGAGAACTTCAACTATCCACATGATCTTGATTAATCATTGCTTTCTTCGATCTTCTTGCCTATTCATCTTAGTGATCATAAGACTTGTCAAAAGTATCACAACAGCTCAAGATAGGTTATTGAGGTTATATGCCAATGAAAAGAAAGCTAAAATTTTATGAAGGCTCAAAGGGACAACTAGGGATTGATATTTAATAGGGTGGATACTAGTTGTTGGCTTATCAAACAATGCCTAGATCATTTCTCCCTTAAATAAGCAGAGTTCAATTTCACCTCAAAAGTTTGTCAAAGCATGTTCTAAGACTGACTAAGACTTAGACAAAAATAATTATGCAGGAGCCCTCTCTAAGTAAGCATACACAACTCAATGCTATAGAGTAATTCCCTCATCTAGTAAAGTCATTCGAGTCATGATGCCTAGACACATTAATTTATAAACATCAAGCTATTCCTCATTGGTTGAGCACCAAAATGAACAAAGACCAACAAAATTTTGATGAAAGTAATTTATTTAAAGCAACTTTAAGTTTGAAAAGCACAATAGTTCAAAATATTAAAGAAAGTAAAATTGAAAAGCAACATTCAAGCTAAGGAAAGTTTGTTGAGTTTAAGCTTCTTTTTCTTTCATATCTTCAATATGATTTAGACTAAGATAAACCAACCATAGTCAAATAACATGCATTTGGGGTAAAACCTAAGGAAAGTAATTAGGCCAATTACATGAGCTTTAGTCTTTGGGTTAAAAGGCTTAGGTTCCCATAGCAAGTATATACCAAACGGTACATGCTCGATCTCCATACCTTGAATGAAAGTATGGTACCCCTTACATAACATAACACGGGCATCCTAACTCACGCACACAATGCAATCTAATATGATGCAATGGATAATATCATTATAAGAAAGAATAGAATAATATAAAGACCAACGGAATCAACTTCTCTTGTCCCCAGTGGAGTCGTCACTGTGAGTGGAGATTTTCGCCCCCACTCCCGGTGGAATAGTTCTTGCTACTTCGGCACTATTTAGGCTCAGGGCCTTAGAGAACACGGACCTAAGTCCGGAGAAAATGGAGTCGCCACCCGGACGGGCCGGGAAAAAGAAAGGGGTGGATGACTCGATTCCTAAGGAATCCCCAATCCCTTAATGGGTTCGGAAAGTTGGGTACGTGTGGGGAAGGTGAGAAATGGCCCTGCACCCCCAAAACACCCGGTTCATTGGAACTGGCCTCCTTTACAGGTCTTAATATTATAAAATTCTTAAATATAACAATATTATCCATACTACACACAATAAAAAGAAAGCATCATTATATTAAAATCAAAGCAATGTCCAAACAAAACAAAACAAATAAATGGACACCCATCCAAGGATGGAAACATGTCCTCACATCACATGCCTAGGTAGGACATCCACCAAAAGGTAGAAACATGCCCTTTACAAAGGTTCTAAAATAGAAAAGAAAATTAAATTAATGATGTTTAACTAATGAGGTACCCACCAAGTGGAAACATACCTCTTACAACTTTTGGAAGTTTAAATTGATTGATAAAAGTAAATAATCATCCATAATAAATAAATCATTCATCAAAAGTATTTAAATATAATAAAATAAACATCCATCCATGATAAATTAAATAAATCAAGTATTGAAATTAAATAGATTAAAGCATAAGAGATAAATCAAAGCATATCAAGTATGGAATTGAATAAAGCAAATAAAAGTCTAATTTATGCCTATTGTAACTTTTTTATGAAATTAGAATGAATTAGGGTTTTATGTTTTAAAGGATTGGTGAGACTCTTTGATTAACAAAATTAAGATTTAAATGGTAAAATTATGAAACTAGGGTTTTGGACACTTTGAAATATTTTTTAATTCATGATTTTTAAATAGTGAATTAAGCTACTATGACTTTTTTGAGTTTTTATGTTTTTATATTTTTTTAATGTTTTAAAAGGATTAGAGTTCATAAAAATTAGGGTTTAAGGTTTTAAAAGGGTTAGGGTTTATTATTTTAGGTTTAAAAGTTGAATTTTGAATTTTAGACTTTGAAATTGGGTTCTCGGCTAATGTATAATTTTTTGGGTTTTAAAAAAGCAATTTGATATTTTATGAGATTTTATGGACTTAAACACATGGATTGAAGTTTTTATAAGTAGAAAAGATGTTTTTTTAAGGTTTTTTGAATGAAAAAGAACCTACTTTAAAATCTTAAAAGAAACAGAATTTTATTTTGGTTTTGTTGAAAAATATGTTCAATGAGTGTTTTAAGATTTTTAAGAAGAAAAAATAACAATTTTAAGTCTTTCTAGAAAAGAAGTTCACGTTTTAGTGTTGAAATCTTGGAAAAACTAAATTAAAGTTCTGAGATTTTTTATTTGAAAACTTAAATTTTGTGGATTTTGCTACTGTCAACATATAAATCAAAAGAATTAAAACATACCTTCTTTTGTTGATTCTCCAAAAAAAATAACTCTTCTTGGATGAACTAGCTCCAAAAACAAGCTTTGATTGCCTTTGAATTCTCCTCCCTCGTGATGCTGATGTCAAGAAAATATTTAAATTGAATTCTCTCTTTTCCTTCCTTGATTTGGTTTCAAATCCTAAAGTCACTGTGTCTCTTCTTTCCCCCCTCTGATTTGGTTTAATTGGTCCCTATTTATATTGGTTTTTAGGTTGTATATTTCTATTTAATTAAGGTAATTAATATTAATAAAAAAAGAAATTAAAACCTAATTGGATTAGGATTCAAAAAAATTGCGTTGAAAAATTTTGCGCTGGCAAAAACTGTGCTGCTGGGCCCGTCGGAGTGCCAGCCGGGCCGGTGCCGCAGCCTGACGGGCCCGCTCGACCACTTTTTGCTGCCGATTTTTTTCCGACTCTGATTTTTATTTTTATTTTTATTTGTTAATTTTTATTTTTTATTAATAAAAATTAGATACTAAGGTAAAAATTATTTAATTAAAATTATTTTGGACCAATTAAACAACAAAAATCATTTTGGACTAAACAAAGCATATTGGATCGGATTGGGCCAAAAATTAAGGGTCTACAGAGGTAACAATTCGGGCTTATGACAAAACTAAGAGACATGCCAAAGGGACTTTCAAAGCTGCTATCAAGGTTGGTCCAATTGAATCTATTGTTGAATTTGTAGTTTTAGACATACCAGTTACCTTCGCCTTACTCTTGGGGGTGACCATGGTTTCATCCTCTTGGTGGAATTCCTTCCACCCTTCATCAAAAGATCATGTTCCCCAATGGAGATGAGACAGTGGTCATTGAAGGTGAAGATAATGAGATTGTTAATGCTCTAATGATTGCGAGGCCTCTCAATGGTTTTTAAGTAGCTGCAATTTCTGATGATGAAGTAGTGGACTCCAAAGTCTTGAATATGATGAAGAACATGAACTACCTTCCTGGAGCTAGTCTTGGAAAGGGTAAGGCCGGTTTGACAAAGTTGCCAGACTTTAGAACTCAAACTTCCAAGAAAGGGTTGGGATATGATGAAAATAATGATGTCCAGTCAAAGAAGAGTGAGATGATGAGCTTCCCACCACTTGAAGAGATCTTTGTCAAAGCTCCAAATATGGGACCACTCCAAGGAAAGCCCGAGCCAATCATGTTCATGGGAAAGTTGATCCCAGGTTTGAAATTTTTGCAGATCTGGTCGAGCTGGTGGACCAAGTGAAGAAAGAACTCACCCTGTCAGCCAACAAAGAATCCAATCCAAAGAGAAGAAAGAAGCTTTCCTGAAAGCTGAGAAGACTCCGGAGGAGATTGCTGCCCTGATTGAAGAAAAGTTTGAAGACATCTTGCCTTTCGATTTTGAGAACAATGATTTTGATTTTGATTTTAATTTGTCTACTTTTATGAGGATGATGATGTTTTCTTTTCCAAAATGAATGCAATAAAGTCTGATTTTGCTTACTTGTGTGATGTTTCTCTTGATGGTTGCATACATTCAAATAACAGTTACATGAGCATCTTTAATAGTAATTCTATTAACACACAATCATTAAATTTGGGAACAATCGAATATCCTAAAAACATTAGCATAGTATCCGACCTTACTCCTGATGAGAGAGAGAGATTTGAAAAAATATTCAAAAAATATGAAGAAGTGTTTGCTTTGTCTTATTAGGATATGCCTGGAATAGATCGAGACATAGCCGAGCATCATATTCCTACTTACACTCACATGAAACCTGTCAAATAAAAGCTTAGGTGATTAAGACCTAAGTGGGCTGAATTGGTTAAAGAAGAAGTCACTAAGCAAATACAAGTGAAGTTCCTTGAAGTGATAGAATACCCAGATTGGCTAGCCAACATAGTACCTGTGCCAAAGAAAGATGGAAGAATGAGGGTCTGTGTGGAATATAGAGATTTGAATAAGGCATCCCCTAAGGATGATTTTCCTTTACCTCATATTAATGTTCTCATTGATAGTGCAGCCTCTAGTGTGCTACACTCGTTTGTAGATGGAATTTTTGGATACAATCAAGTGTTAATGGCCCAAGAGGATAAAGCCAAAACTGCTTTCATTACTACATGGGGTATATTTTGTTATAGGGTAATGCTGTTTGACTTAAAGAATGCTGGAGCAACCTATCAAAGGATGGCCACCACATTATTTCATGATATGATGCACAAAGAAGTTAAAGTATATGTTGATGATATGATGGTTAAATCGGATACAAGAGAACAACACTTCCAAAACTTAGAATTATTCTTCAATAGAGCTTTGAAATATAAGCTAAGATTAAACCTAAAGAAGTGTGTGTTCGGTGTTACCTCAGGTAAATTATTAGGACATGTGATTGGTCTAAATGGCATAGAGATTGATCCTGACAAAGTTAAAGCAATCAGGGATATGCCAGCCCTTAAGACAGAGAGAGAAGATCAGGGGTTTATTGGTAAATTACAATACATTAGCAGATTCATAGCAAAGCTCACAACAATTTGTGAGCCTATCTTCAAATTGCTCAAAAAGAATCAGCCAGTCATATGTAATGAAGAATGTCAAAAGGCCTTTGAGCGAATAAAAAAGTATTTATTGAATCCACCTATTTTAAAACTACCTAAACCCGGCAAACCTCTATTACTATACTTAGCAGTAGAAGAAGAGTCGATAGGAGCCATGCTAGCCCAAGCAGATGAGTCAGGGATTGAGCATGCAGTTTACTATTTGAGTAGAAAGCTCATGCCTTATGAAATTAAGTATAGTATCATTGAAAAGACTTGTATAGCCGTGGTTTGGTCCTTTAAGAAGTTGCGGAATTACTTTCAATTGTATAGTGTGCAAGCAATTTCCAGGTTGGATCCAATGAAGTACTTAAGGGAGACACCCTCTTCGATTGGGAAATATGGTCGATGGTTGATAATATTAGAAGAATTTAAGATTGAATATGTAACAAGGAAAACAATCAAAGGTAGAGCGGTGGCAGAATTCCTGGCCCAATGTTTTATTAGTTTATGTCCTCAAATTGCTATTTATTTATTATGATAATTATTGTTTTCTTCATGCATTTTGGTAGTTTTAATCTATCTATTTAGTGATTTCATGCATTTTGGTAGTTTTGATTCATCCTAGTGTTTAGATCATTTTTGTACTAGTTTTTAGTATGATGTTTATGTGTTTTTGGTTAATGTTTCATTTGATTCTTGTTTAAAGTTTGTTTTAAGTGTTTGTTTTAGGTTAAAGTGCAAAAACCCACCTTGGAAGATCAAAACAAGAAAGAAGAGCATGAATCAAGTAAGACATGGCCAAGCCAAAACAAGCTTGACCATGTCACCTCAAGGAATATCTTGGCAGAACATGACACGGCCAAGCCACTGGCTGTGTCTCACCTTAAGGACAAAACCAAAGGAACCAAGAAAGAAAGGAAATTTTGGCAGAAGCTGACACTGGCAGGTGACACGGCCAAGCCACTGGCCGTGTCACATGACATAGTCACAAGCTTGGTCATGTCCCATCCTAAGCCAAGAACAAAGAAGAACAAAAGAAAAGATACAGAAGCTGACACACCCAGGAGACACGGCCAAGCCATTGGCCATGTCACATGACATGACATGGAGCTTGGCCGTATCATTCTCATCTTCAAAGAACAAAGAAGACCAAAGGAGAAACAGAAGATGACACACCCAGGTGACACGGCCACAAGCTTGGCCGTGTCATTCCATGAGACCAAAGAAAGAAAAGACGCCGGATTTTTAGCAAGGGAGTTGTATAAATAGAAGATTAGGGCAAGGGGAAGGGGGAATCAACTTCTTCAGCCGTCCAACACATACTTTTGAGCCATTCTTCATTTTTCTTTGGGAATTTATCTCTGAAACAAGAAATCTATCAAAGATTGATGTCACTTTCATTCAAACACTCTAGATCAAATTAGTTCTAGCCATTACATTATTCTTTTAGGAAATCTAAGCAAGAGATTCTTCAGAAGCCAAAGGAAAATTGTAATTGGGTTTTGTTCTTCAACTCTATTTCTTAAGTTTCATTAAAATTTTATTTATGAATTCTTTAATGTCTAAATTAATTTCTTTGAATTTTAATAAGATGAATTTGTTTGATAGCATTACTATGAACTAATTTCGATCTAGTCTATGGTTTGTATGGATCTACTGTGATTGTATGAACTGGTTATTTCTCTTAATTGATTTATTTCTTTTATCCTTAATTGAAAGGATTAATGTTAAATTATAATTGATTGGCCACCAATTATGTGTTTTACGTATTTAGATGAAGGATTGAGAAATTAAATCTAATACTGGAATAATTTAATTAGGGACTTAGGTGAATTAAAAATATAAACCTAAGGAAAATATCATTTTGATTGTAGTAAGATTAATTGAAAAGGGATTGAATGCGAGAGCTTATTTCCTTAATTTGATTGAGTAAGTTGCTTGAAATCTGATCTTTGAAATTAAATCAGTTGATAGTAATAGCCATTCATACATATAAATTAGTAGAGAAGTGCAAACCCTAGGCTTTTCTATTAAGTGAATCAATATATCTGTTCAATTTTCTTAAATTGCATTAAATTCAACTCCTTTCTGTTTTCATTAGTTGTGTAGCAATTTAATTTTATTGATAATTTGTTATTTACAATTTGATAAATAATTAGCTTATCTAGCTTCCTTGTGAGACGACCTTAAGGTGTTCACCAAAATACTACAGCAGCCTCGTATACTTGCGAGTGTAGTTCTAGTAGTGTTTATTAGAGCGCAACAAGTTTTTGGCTGCGCTGCTGGGGAAGCTAATTGGCGTAATTGTTTATCAGTCATATATTTATTTTAAATTATTTTTCATTGTTTATATTTTATTTCATTTTTTTTCTTTTGCTTTAAATAATTCCTTCTTCCAGAAATTTTGTTTATGCAAGGTAGGAGATCACTTGGAGGAGAGCTTTGCCCAGTTATTCCAGAAATTCAAAGAGTGAAAAGGAGCAGAGAAGAGTTTGAATTGTATACCGGGTTTGATACAGAGGAGGAAATTTCTGATTTTGAGTCAGATACTGCGCAATCTACCAAAATCGGAGAAGAAAGGCAAATAACTATGAGGGATTTTGCCAGACTTGTCATTAGGACTTCCACCTCATGTATAAGATTGACAGATGCAGCAAGAAATTACGAGTTGAAGAATATCCATTACAGCATGTTGCCATCTTTCTATGGAGTTTCGAATGATGATCCTTTGAATTTTATCTAGGATTTCTACTCCACCCTCAACACATTTCCATTGGGAGGACTAACAGAAGGCCAGTTGAGGATGAGGAGTTTTCCATGCACATTAAAGGATAGGGAAAAAAGCTAGCTTATGATGTTGCCTGAAAATTCTTTGACAACTTGGGAGCAAGTATACAACAAGTTTATGGGCAAATTTTACTCACATCAGAAGACAGCTGAATTAAGAGGAAAAATAGCTATATTTACTCAAATGGATGGAGAGCCATTTCATGAGGCTTGGGATAGGTTTAAGATGTTGTTAATCCAGTGTCCACACCATCATTACCCACTTCAACTGCTGAATCAATTTTTCTATGATGGTCTAACCCAGCAATTTCATAATACTATCGATAATGTAGCTGGGGGAGCTATGGGAGAAAAGACAGCAGAAGAGACTTATGAATCTTTGAAATACTGGGAGCTAATTCCCAACAGAAAAGTGTAAGAGGAAGAAGTAAAGGGGTAAATCAAGTGGAAGCCAACAGTGAGATGGTCAATTAGATAGCTGAATTGACAAGACAAGTGTAGATGTTGAACATGAAGAACAATGCTTTCTCATCCACTCAAGAAGTGTGTGGAATTTGTGGAACTTTTGGGCATGGAGCAAATATATGCCCCTCTGCATATGAGTCTTATGGAAATGAGGCTGAGCAATTTAACACTATGGAAGGATATCAACCAAGGGCCCGGAATGATCCTTTCTCAAAAACTTACAATCCAGGTTGGTGGAATCATCCAAAATTTTTATGGGCAACAAAAATTCTCAACAACCTTTCCATTTTGCTCCAAAGACAAAATCAATTGCTAGGGCAATCTTCAAATCAAGGGCAGACTAAGAGAGAGAGTTTGGAGGATAGTTTACATGCTTTTATCCAAGTCGGTACCAAGAATCAAGAGATGAATAACAAAAGGTTGGATTCATTGGAAGCATCTTTTAAGAAAGTGGAGACCCAAGTGGGACAACTTGCACAACAGATACAGATTCAACAAAAAGAAAAATTTTTGAGTCAACCTGAGCAAGCAGAAGCAGTGACTATTCTTAGAAGTGGCAAGGTAATAAATAATGGTGTTGAAAATAATTCTATGAATGCAAGTGATTAAGAAAACAAAAAGGAAGGAGAACCAGAGGACAAGGGTGATGGAGAAAAATCAATGGAGCAATCTCCTTCAGCAAATTTACATAAGGCAAGTAATCCTTACCGGCCGCCTATACCATTTCCCAGCAGATTGAAGAATGATAAATAAGATAATCAATTTTCAGATACTTCAACATGCTGTCCAAGGTAAGTATTAACTTACCTTTACTTGAAGCAATAAAGAATATGCTGGCTTATGCCAAATTCTTCAAAGAATTGAACACCAAGAAAAAGAGGTATGAGCCAAATGAAAAGGTGATAGTATCAGAGGTAGCTAGTGCTGTTTTGGAACATAAACTACCTTCAAAGCTAAAGGATCCTGGCAGCTTCATAATTAAAATTACAATGGGGAATGGAAAGGGGACTGATGGCATGTGTGATTTAGGAGCCAATGTTAATTTGATGCATTACTTTGTGTATCTTGAACTAGAACTTGGGGAACTTAAACCTACTAAAATGGTCTTGCAATTAGCTAACAGATCTCTTAGATTCCCGAAAGGAGTTATAGAAGATGTGTTAGTTAAGGTTGGTGGGTTGATAGTGCCCATGGATTTTATAGTTCTTGACATGGAAGGAGATAACCCTACAACATCCGCACACACTATTCTATTGGGTAGACATTTTATGGCTACGAACAACACCTTGATTGATGTTAAAAATGGTAAATTGCAAATGACTGTCTTGGAACAAACGATTGAATTTTTTATTTTTAACACTTCTCCTATTCCTACAACTGCATTATATGAGGATTGCTCTTTAATTGATTGTATTGACGCAGTTGTTTCAGATGTTTTCTTGCAAACTGGTTCTTCGGATGAATTGGAGCTGGCATTGACCTTAGTTCATGACTTAGATGTTTTTGACTCAGAAGTAGCCAGTTGCATTGATATATTAGAAAGTGCTGAAATAGAGGAATTTAAAGAGGAACCATCATTTGAGCTCCCCTCCACCCAAAAAGAAGAGAATAATCATTCACTTGAGTTATAGCTAAAAGAGTTGCCTAAAAACCTGAAATATGTGTTTTTAGGAGATCACGACACCTTACTTGTGATAATTTCTAGCGAACTTAGTGAAAGGGAAGAGATGAGGTTGGTGAGTGAATTAAAAAGGTTGAGAAGAGCTATAGGATGGGGGTTGAGTGATATCAAAGGTATTAGCCCTTCAATGTGCATGCATAGAATTACCTTAGAAGAGGGAGCTAAACCTGTTAAAGAGACCCAAAGGTGCCTTAATCCAAACATGAGTGAAGTGGTTAAGAAAGAAGTGCTTAAATTGCTTAATGAAGGAGTGATATACCCAATAGCCAATGGTGAGTGGGTTAGCCCAGTACCTGTAGTGCCTAACAAATCAGGAATCACTGTGGTAAAAAATGAAAAGGATGAATTGATTCCTACTAGGACTACCATTGGGTGGAGAATGTGTATAGACTATAGGAAGTTAAATAATGCCACAAAGAAAGATCATTTTCCTCTTCCTTTTATTGATCGAATGCTAGATAAACTTTCTGGACACTCACACTATTGCTTTTTGGATGGACTTTCAGGTTATTATCAAGTGCCGATAGCACCAAAGGATCAATCCAAGACAACTTTTACTTGCCCTTTTAGGACTTATGCATTTCGGCGTATGCCCTTTGGCTTGTGCAATGCGCCTGCAACTTTTTAGAGATGCATGATGTCTATTTTCACGGACATGATAGATGACATTATTGAGGTATTTATGGATGATTTTTCTATTTTTGGTGATTCTTTTGATAACTGCCTCAGAAAACTTGTTCTTGTGCTTGAAAGATGCATTGAATGTAATCTCACTTTGAGTTTGGAAAAAAGTCATTTCATGGTCACTCATGGCATTGTGTTAGGCCATATTGTGTTAAGTAAAGGGATTGAGGTGGATAAAGCTAAGGTAGAGTTGATTGCTAAGTTACCCCCACCTACCTCTATTAAGGGAATAAGAAGCTTTTAGGGCATGCAGGTTTTTACTGGAGGTTTATTAAAGATTTTTCTAAAATAAGCCAACCATTGTGTCATTTGCTTGGAAAAGATGTTCCATTTGTATTTACTACACAATGCATGCAAGCTTTTAATTCCCTTAAGGAAAAATTGACCAGCGCACCGATAACTGTAGCTCCTGTTTGGTCCTTACCTTTTGAAATTAAGTGTGATGCATCCAACCATGTAGTAGGAGCTATCTTTGGGCAAAGAGTTGAGAAATTTTTGAGAGTGATTTATTATGATAGCTTGACCCTAAGTAGCACACAAGTTAATTACACAACAACTGAAAAAGAAATGCTAGCTGTTGTTTTTGCCTTAGATAAGTTTAGAGCATATTTTATTGGTTCTAAAATTATTTTGCATTCAGATCACGCTGCTTTAAAATATCTTTTGGCCAAACAACATGATAAACCTCGTTTAATTAGATGGGTGCTATTATTGCAAGAATTTGATTTTCAAATCAAGGATACTAAGGGAAGTGAAAATGTTGTAGCTGATCATTTATCTAGCTTACCTTCCTTTGATGAAAATCTTGCATCTGATAGCGTTCATAGAAATTTAGAAGCATTTCCTGATGAACAGTTGTTTGCAGTAATGAATTCACCTTGGTTTGCAGATATTGCTAACTATCTTACTTGTGGTATTTTGCGTTCTGACATGTCATTTCAGGAAAAGAAAATGTTTTTGTGCATGAGTAAATTCTATTTCTGGGATGAACCTTACCTATTCCGGATATGCAGAGATGAGATAGTTCGCAGATGTGTACCTGAGGAAGAACAACTTAGTGTACTTCAGTTTTGTCATGACCTTCAATGCGGTGGTCATTTTGGAGGGAGAAAGATTGCAGAAAAACTGCTTTAAAATGGATTTTACTGGCCTACTCTATTCAAAGATGCTCAAGAATATTGTAAGTATTGTGACCGCTATCAAAGAGTAAGTAATATTGGTAGGAGGAATGAAATGCCCCTTCAATCTTATATTATAGTTGAACTGTTTGATGTTTGGGGAATAGACTTCATGGGTCCTTTTCCCAAATCTTTTTGTTATGAATACATTTTAGTTGTGGTTGATTATGTTTCAAAATGGGTGGAGGCAATCCCCACCCGAACTAATTATGCTAATGTGGTTGTTAAATTTGTGAAGGAATACATTCTTAGCATATTTGGCATGCCAAGAGTGATACTCAGTGATGGGGAAAGTCATTTCTGCAATAAACGTTTCGAGAAGTTAATGCACAAATCGGGTGTGAAACACAAAGTGGTGACCCCATACCATCTATAGACTTCAGGACAAGTTAAGACATCCAACAAGCAAATCAAAGGAATTTTGGAAAAAACAGTCAACTCTTCAAGGAAGGATTGGGCAAGTAGATTGAATGACACTTTGTGGTCATATCGAACTGCTTTCAAGACTCCCTTAGGTATGAGTCCATACCGATTGGTTTTCGGTAAGGCTTGTCATTTACCAGTGGAGTTAGAGAACAAGGCGTATTGGGCAATTAAGACTCTGAATTTAAATTTGGACAAGGCAAAGACAGGACATTTTTTGCAAATTTTGGAGTTAGATGAACTAAGGAATGAGGCATATGAGAGTTCGAGGATTTATAAGGACCGTACTAAAGCACTTCATGACTGAATTTTGGTACGAAAGACATTGAGCCCAAGTATGAAGGTCTTGCTTTTCAATTCTCGTCTCTGACTGTTTGTAGGAAAACTCAAGTCTCAATGGATCGGTCCTTTCGAGATAACTCAGGTATATCCTTCTGGTGCAATAGAATTACTTAACTCTCAAACGAATGAAACTTTTAAAGTAAATGGACAGAGAGTTAAACCATATAATGAGGGGTTCCAAGAAGTAAGGATTGTCGATAGTACTTTGATCTATGATCCTTAATTCTTGCAGAAACATCCAGGTAAGACAACATTAATGAAGCGCTCGATGGGAGGCAACCCATTGTAATTGTTTTTATCATTTTAGTTTAGTATCTTCAGTTTATTTATTCATTTTCCCTTTTATTTTTCCTTAAGGCTTGATGGTTTGGAGATTGGAAGTGTTTTTATTCTTGCAGAAAATAGGCCAGGAGCATGGAGTATAATTGAGAGAAGGAGGGCCATCCAGTTCCAACTTTCCTTGATCGAATGTTTATGCTGAAGTTGTGGTATTTGCTTTTATTGTTTTCTTTCATGTGACTATTTGTTTGAAAGCTTCACTATGCGTGACACAAAAGAGGTTATTTCTATCTTTTTTTTTTCTTACATTGAGGACAATGTAACTCATAAGTGTGGGGTAATTTTTAAGCTTTTCTTTAATTTTTGTTTTTTTTTCTTTGTGAGTTATATTGTGCGTTTTTCATGGCATAATTGTTGGAAACTTATTTTCATGGCATAATTGTTGGAAACTTATTGACTTTTCTGTAATTCTAGCATTACATTTGAGCCTTTAGTATCAGCATAGAGATTAGCATTTGAATTCATTCAGGATCAATTTTCACATTCTGCAATTCATGACATATAAATCTTTGAGAACCCACCCTTTGTGAGTTTTGAGCCTTATAGATTGAATATTATTGTCAATCAATTTTCTTTTCTTAAGTGTGCACCTTCATGATTTTGCATCTCTAGAGCTTGCTTTTGCATACTTATTGAACTCATATTATGATTTCATCTCAAGTTTTAAAATGATGAAGGCAAATTAGGATTATCCTCTTTAGCTTAAAAAGACCTCCCTTAATTATGAATTCCTTAGTGAGCCAAGTTGAGCCTTTGACCTTTTCTTGATTGATCAACACAATTCACAACTCAACATTTTTCTAATATTATCATACCTTCATTAAGGAATGGAGTTTCTTATGATATGACAATAGGAGTGGTTTAATTGATAAGTGTGGGGTAAACAAAAAAAAACAATAAAACAATAAAAGAAATAAAATAGTATTGTTTTTAGTAAGATTTGGGGCTGAAATGCACACTTTGCAGATTGTATTTGACCAAGAGTCGATTATTCTTTTCTTCTACATTTGAGCTAGATGTTCAATACAAAATTCATATATTTTATAGCATTAGTTATCAAAGAGGAATTTCGACTCATTTACTTTTCTTTAAGTATGCAAATATTTGAGACTATCAAGGGTTGGTGAATATGCCATTTGAGGAAGTTATGAGTTTCTATGCAAGATTATTGTCTAATTTAGATACTCCATTTCTTAATGATCAAACTTAAATGTCTTTTCTCACACCTTCACCTTAGCCCCATTACATCCCAATGAAAACACCTTCGGATTATTTCTTGAGAAAAATTAGTGAGGGAGATTGGATAATTAAGCAAGTTTATGGCAGTATGCAGTCATGATTGGTTTGAGTAAATTAACCTTTGAAATTGAGAGAAATACTTAGATGAGTGATGAGATTTGTTATGTCTGAATTAATGAATGAGTTAAGAAAATCTTGATTGAAGTAAACTGCATTTATTTATTGCTGAGTATTAAAGGATTTCATCTTATATATTTGAATTATAGTTAAGGTTAATTGAGTTTTTAATCTATGCTATGTAAATTTGCTTGAGGACAAGCAAAGTTTTAAGTGTGGGGTAGTTGTTTTATTAGTTTTTGTCAAATTGCTATTTATTTATTATGATAATTATTGTTTTCTTCATGCATTTTGGTAGTTTTAATCTGTTTATTTAGTGATTTCATGCATTTTGGTAGTTTTGATTCATCCTAGTGTTTAGATCATTTTTGTACTAGTTTTTAGTATGATGTTTAAGTGTTTTTGGTTAATGTTTCATTTGATTCTTGTTTAAAGTTTGTTTAAAGTGTTTGTTTTAGGTTTAAGGAGAAAAATTCCCCTTGGAAGATCAAAACAAGAAAGAAGAGCATGAATCAAGCAAGACATGGCCAAGCCAAAACAAGCTTGGCCTTGTCACCTCAAGGAAAATCTTGGCAGAACATGACATGGCCAGGAGACACGACCAAGCCACTGGCCGTGTCTCACCTTAAGGGAAAAACCAAAGGAACTAAGAAAGAAAGGAAATTTTGGCAGAAGCTGACACTGGCAGGTGACACGGCCAAGCCACTGGCCATGTCACATGATACAATCACAAGCTTGGCTGTGTCCCATCCTAAGCCAAGAACAAAGAAGAACCAAAGAAAAGACACAAAAGTTGACACACCCAGGAGACACGGCCAAGCCATTGGCCATGTCACATGACACAGCCAGGAGCTTGGTCGTGTCACTCTCATCTTCAAAGAACAAAGAAGACAAAAGGAGAAACAGAAGATGACACACCCAGGTGACACAGCCAAGCCAGTGGCCGTGTCACATGACACAGCCACAAGCTTTGCCATGTCACTCCATGAGACCAGAGAAAGAAAAGATGCCAGATTTTTAGAAAGGGATTTGTATAAATAGAAGATTAGGGCAAGGGAGAGGGGGAATCAACTTCTTTAGCCATCCAACATATAATTTTAAGCCATTCTTCATTTTTCTTTGGGAATTTATCTCTGAAACAAGAAATCTATCAAAGATTGAAGTCACTTTCATTTGAACACTCTAGATCAAATTAGTTCTAGCCATTACATTATTCTTTAGCAAAAATCTGAGCAAGAGATTCTTCAGAAGCCAAAGGAAAATTGTAATTGGGTTTTATTCTTTAACTCTATTTCTTAAGTTTCATTGAAATTTTATTTATGAATTCTTTAATGTCTAAATTAATTTCTTTGAATTTTAATAAGATGAATTTGTTTGATAGCGTTACTAAGAACTAATTTTGATCTAGTCTAGGGTTTTTATGGATCTACTATGATTGTATGAACTGGTTATTTCTCTCAATTGATTTATTTCTTTTATACTTAATTGAAAGGATTAATGTTAAATGATAATTGATTGGCCACCAATTATGTGTTTTAGGTATTTAGATGAAGGATTGAGAAATGAAATCTAATACTGGAATAATTTAATTAGGGACTTAGGTGAATTAGAAATATAAACCTAAGGAAAAGATCATTTTGATTGTAGTAAGATTAATTGAAAAGGGATTGAATGCGAGAGCTTATATCCTTAATTTGATTAAGTAAGTTGCTTGAAATCTGATATTTGAAATTAAATCAGTTGATAGGAATAGCCGTTCATAAATATAAATTAGTAGAGAAGTGCAAACCCTAGGCTTTTCTATTAAGTGAATCAATATATCTGTTCAATTTTCTTTAATTGCATTAAATTCAACTCCTTTCTGTTTTCATTAGATGTGTAGCAATTTAATTTTATTGATAATTTGTTATTTACGATTTGATAAATAATTAGCTTATCTAGCTTCCTTGTGAGACGACCTTGAGGTGTTCACCAAAATACTACAGTATCCTCGTATACTTGCGAGTGTAGTTCTTGTAGTGTTTATTAGAGCTCAACACCCAAAACCATTACCACATAGCAAAGAAGTAATCTTGGAATTTTCGGATGAACATTTAGAAACAATTGAAGTGCAAGGGTGGAAAATGTATATTGATGGAGCAGTAAATAGGAAAGGAGCAGGTTTGGGAGTTATATTAGAATCACCCGAAGGGGAACTTTTCCCTTTGGCCAAAAAGTTGAAATTTAGGGCAACCAATAATATGGTAGAATACGAAGCTTGTATTTTTTGTTTGGAAACCCTAATGATTATGAAGGTGGATCAGGTGGAAGTTTTTGGTGATTCATTACTAGTAGTATCCCAAGTAAATGGAGATTAGGAGTTGAAAGAAGAAAAATTAAAACCATACCACCATTACCTGACCGTGATGAAGAAGAACTTTAAGGAGTGTAGATTTATATACCTATCAAGAGAAGAAAATCAGATGGCTGTCGCCCTAGCCACATTGGCTTCGGTATGGGAAAACCCTGTCAGCTTATTTCTTAAGCCTTTGATTTTGACCAGTTCATCAACTCCTTGCTATGAATATGAGACAATCATGGAAATTGATATAGATCATGATGCGTGGTATAATAATATAAGGCGATTTTTGGAGGAAAGAGAATACCCACTGGGGGAAAAAAAGAAAGAAAGAAGAGCCATAAGGCGGTGGTCATTGCAATACATCACATTCCATGGAGAGTTATATCGAAGATGGCCTGATGGGGTGCATTTGAGATGTTTAAGAAAGTCTAAAGTGGAGCACATCATGTCAGAGATACTTGCGGGAAGTTGCGGTCCGCACATGAGTGGTTTGGCCCTAGTTAAGAAGATTATTCAAAAAGGTTACTACTGGTTGACCATGGAGGAGGATTGTATTGAGTTTGTAAAGAAGTGCCAACAATGTCAGATGTATGGTAACTTGAATCACATGCCTCCTGAGGAATTACATTCTATGTCTTCGCCCTAGCCCTTTGCCACTTGGAGTATTGACATTATAGGAGAGATACATCCGACAGCTTCAAACGGTCACCATTTCATTGTGGTAGCAGTAGATTATTTTTCAAAATGGGTCGAAGCCGAATCCTTCAATAAACTGGGTGCAAGCCAAATGGCTAGATTTATTGAAAAGAATCTCATCTGCAGATACGAGGTCCAGCACAGTGTGGTATCAGACAATGGGGTACCGTTTCAAGGAGTAGTTGAGGATTTATTCTCAAAGTACCACATCCATCATCATAGATCCTCTCCTTATAGACCAAAGGCTAATGGTGCGGTAGAAGCAACAAATAAGACAATTAAGCAAATTTTGTCCAAAATGACCAAGACTTATAGGGATTGGTCAAAGATGCTTCCTTTTGCTTTATAGGGATATAGGACAAGTGTGCAAACACCTACTGGAATGACACCGTTCTTTTTGATTTACGGGATGGAAGCAGTGTTGCCAATTGAATTGAGATCAAGTCATTAAGAGTAGTCTTGGAAGCTGAACTGCCTGAAATAGAATGGGTTGCGAGCAGATACACGCAGTTAGCTTTACTAGAAGAGAGAAGGTTAAAAGCGCTATATCATCACCAACTGTATCAAAAGAAGATAGCTCGGGCCTACAATAAAAGGGTTAAAATCAGAAAATTCAGAGTTGGGGATTTAGTGTTGAAGCAATGTAAGCCTAATGTATCTGATCCAAGAGGGAAGTTCAGGCCTAGCTGGGAAGGGCCATATATCATGAAACAAGTCATGAACAAAGGTGCGGTGAAGTTATCAGACATGGACGGGAACGAATTTAGTGAGCCAGTAAACATTGATAGGTTGAAGAGGTTTTATGTATGATATGAAAAAAAAACTCGCTAGGTTGAAAATCCAAAAAGGGCAGCCTAGGCAAAAGTTAGAGCAGTCTGCTAGTTTTGAAAACCCGAAAGGGCAGGCTAGGCAACAATTAGGGATAAATGAGAGAAAATCGTCAATTAGAAAACTCGAAAGGGCTAGTTGGCAACAGGAGTGATATTGTGTATGCTGGATTTATGTTTAGTTGTTCCCCAATTTAATAAAATAAAATTAATGTTAAAATTGTTCTATGTGCACTGTTATAAGTATTTGACCAGATATGGATGAAATAAATAAACACAATAGCAAAAGGTGATGACAAATTTTAAATGGAAAAGAAGCATCTTTTTTTACTTTAATTATTTTTCATCCTAACAATACACTTTCTGAATTAACATCTATTGCAATAGATAAATATAATGTGTAGGCCAGCTTTGCCTCAGCCGATCCAAGTAGGCTTCAGTCAATCAAGGCATGTCTAAATCGGGAGTAAAGTCATAATCACGAGGCTCAGCTCTATACTGACGGCCAAGTCGGCGAGGATTATAGCATGTACCTTGACAAAGAGCAGCAAGGGGAACATACATCAAGTATGTCTGCATGGTGATACGAGAAATCTTCCACCAGGGTACCAATCAACGGATATTGACTTCAATGCGTGAGTGGATCCAGTCAACCCAGTCATCATATGAAGAAGCAGGATGAAGTAGTTTCCTAGTAGAATGATGACGTGGTAGATATCTGGAAAAATCCATGGATGGAGTATCAAGAAAACAAAGATGCTCCTGAAGCCAAATCTTGGAAGAAAGAATTAAATTAAAAAAAAAAGAGTCCGCTAAGTTGAAAACCCGCAAGGGCAGCTTAGGCAAAAATTAGGACAACTCGCTAGTTCTGAAAACCCACATGGGCAGACTAGGAAAAAATTAGAGCAATAAAAAATATATATATAATAAAATAAAATAGAGGTCCGCTAAGTTGAAAACCCGCAAGGACAGCTTAGGCAAAAATTAGGACAGCTCGCTAGTTTCGAAAACCCACATGGGCAGACTAGGCAAAAATTATAGCAATAAAAAGAAGAAAAAGGAAAACCTAAATTGAAAACCTGAAAGGGCAGTTTAGGTAATTACCTGAAGCAGCAACGGACTCCCAGTCAGTCTCTTTTTCAATCCTGATTTAAGTCAATCTAATCCAACTAAGGTCTCGGTTAAGATCACAGGTATCGGCGACAAGCCTCCTTCCATTTGATCGATAATATCCAATACTTGTGGATCAATATCGTCATCGGAGGAAACAAGCAAGAATTGACCAAGCAAGCAAAGACAGAGCATCCATCCCCATGCCTTAGTGGGGGCCAAATGAGAGAGACAAAAATCAATCAAGGGAGCAAGTAGAATTTTTTCGCCTCTCATCAACTGAAGAATTTCGGGTTTTGGAATTTGAAATAACATCTGCATCTTCTGTTGAGTCTTGGAAATCAATGTGGGTAACACCATTTGTTGGTTATTTGGATATCCAAGGATGGCCTCAAATTCTTCAATCAAGGGACATATTTCAAAGCAATTAATTTTAAATGCCCTAGAATCCATGATCCAAAAGGAAGACATGGCTTGTAAGAAGGAGTGGTCTAATTTAACATTTTGAAAACATTTTAAAACTTCAAGTTTTGACCACAAAATTTGCTTCCAATGAATGGCATCCATATTCTTAAACAGAATTTTTATCTCCTTTAAATGATGTTCGGTCATGGTGGATGAATAAAGAAAAATTAAAATTGTTAAAGGGAGTTCTTTGCATTGGAATGGAAAGAATTTTGGATTCTGTATGAAATATGGCATGAAAGGTGATTTATATAGAGGAAATAACCTTTTCCAAAATTGATAAGGTAAAGGTGGTGGAAAAGGGTGAGACCATATGGCATAAGGAAAGGAATTAGCAACGAAATCCTTTACCGCGTTGAATTTGGTTTAGCGAAATGATGTGGCTGTGAATTATGAAATTGTGATGTACTGTGATAAAAAAAATAAGAAAAAGAAAGTTTAGTAATTGTGATGTAGTATGATGAAAAGGAAAAAAAGAAAAAAAAAAGTAAAAAGAAAAAGTTACAGTAAAGATGGAAACTGTATTTTTTATTATTATTGTACAATATTTATACAATTGATACAATATTTATACATCACTAAGAGGGTGGTGGTAGGTCATCAAATAAAGCCCTGAAAAAGTCATCACCTGTTGGAGGAGGGGGCAAATCACTTGTCCCGAGTCTGCCCAAAGCGGGAGCACCAAAATCCGGCAAATTACTCGTCCAGGGATCACCCGAAGTAGAAGCACCAAAATCTTTATTACCTTGAAGTTTCGATTTGTCACGGTCCTCATCAGAAGCAGATGAAAGGATCTCATAGTCATCAATCTGGAGGCCTCTTGATGAAGAAGCGTCGGGATCTCGTATCCCCTGAAATCAAAAGTCTCCGAAATGTTGTTCTGATTGATGATATAAACTTTCAAAATGAGAAGCCTGCTGACGACTTGCAGCCAACTCTTCTTGAAGTTTCCTATTTTGTTTTTCAAGCATCCACTGTGAGCTAGAAAGGAAAAAGGTAAGAGCATACATAATCATGCATACATATAGCATAAATTGCCATGAAGTAAGGAAACTCACCAGGTAATTCATATCAATGCCCTACGGATGAGATGGCATATCTGGCGGGCTAGAATGAGCAAACGAAGGGGTAGTAAAAGAAGGTCCAGCCTCATGATCAAATGAGCCAACAGCCTGCAACAATCATTAAAGAATCAAAAAAGAAAGAAGCAGTAGCAAAGGAAAAATGGTAAAAGTTTTACCTGAGAAGTACTAGCCCCGTGATGTGGAACAAACTCTCCTGCATCTCTGTGATGTTCCTCTTCATCTCTACCCTCATTTTCTCCGGGAATCTCCCGCACACCAATAGGAGATACATCAAAGTTCAAGAGCCATCTTTGAATAAAATGAGCATAAGATGCACTCAGCGGATAGACAAATCCTTCAATACCATAACGTAACCGAGCCGACCACTAGGCATCCTCCGGCATCGATATAATATTTAAAGTGTATTTCGGGCAAGGCATCGGAATCCTCTGCCGCTCTAGACCGAGAAACCAGCTTGGGTTAGGCATGTGATAGAGGCTTTGAGGCCAGCACCAGTGCAACCATAGCCACCACCACCACCCCCACAGCCTTTGGTAGCAGTGAGGCAATATGATAAACTAAGGAAGTTTGGAGCAGAGGATTTTATAGGTACTACTGATCCAGTTGTGGCTGAGCAATGGTTAGACAAAGTTCAGAGAATATTTGTGCAGTTGCAAGCCACTCCAGAGGAAAAGTTTGATTATGCAAGATCATTGTTGCAGAAGGATGCTTATAGTTGGTGGAAGACAGTGCCCCATTCTATGGAAGATCCCCCAACATTGTCCTATGCAGATTTTCTGAGGGAGTTCGAATTGAAGTATACTCCGAGGGAGTATAAAGATGGGAAGAAGAGAGAGTTTTTAGATTTGAAGCAAAACAACCGGACCGTGACGGAGTATGAGGTTGAATTTATCCGGTTGAGTGAGTATGCCGGGGGCATTATATCGGATGAGATAGATCGATGCCGGAGATTTGAGGAGGGGTTGAGGCCCTCTCTTATGTGCCATGTGGCTGGTTCTCGGTATCAGGATTTTTCTCAGCTTGTGGCAGCAACTCGGAGTGTGGAGAAAGCTCAGAATATTGCAGCTGCTTCTGAGGAAGAGGTTAGGATTAGAAGGCCCCAATTTGAAGCAGAGTCTTCTTCTGCTAAAAGAGGTAAGGGAAGCTTTGCTCCTCGGGTCAGTAGAAGTCAAAGATCAGCTGGTAGGTCAGTGCAGTTCCAGAGGCAGAGATTTAGACCTGTAGCTTCAGTAGCGAGTGCTCCTACTCCTGGAGTTCAGAGATCCACCTTACCTGTGTGTAACCAATGTGGTGGAAGACATGGGGGCGTTTGTTGGAGGCATAGTAGATCAGGGGTATGCTTCAGGTGTGGATCATCTGACCACTTTGTGAGAGACTGTCCTGAGAGGCAGGAGCAGATGCCAGTTGATTCTGCTGCTTCTCGAGCTAGTGTGAGGGGAGGCAGAGGAGGCAGAGGTGCCAGCCGAGGAGGTAGACCAGGGTTCAGTTTTAGAGGAGGTGCTACATCCAGGGAGAGTAGACCAGAGGAGGTTGGATCTTCCCAGAGGATGCATGTTATGCAAAGGCAGCCGGATGCATCGGCAGTTATAGCTGGTACTTTTTCTTTATTTGATACTGCAGTACTTGCTTTGATTGATCCCGGATCCACCCATTCTTATATTAGTGCATCTGTTTTGCCTGTGTTTGATATGCATGCTGAGTCCCTAGGATTTGATGTTTTGGTGACAAATCCTCTAGGGCATAGTGTGATAGTTAGTAAAGTGCATAAAGATAGTGCAGTGAGGGTGCAAGGTGAGGAGTTCCTTGGAGATTTGATTGAGATGCCATTTAAGGAATATGATGTGATTCTAGGCATGGACTGGCTATCTCGACATGGAGCTGTGGTAGATTGTAAGAAGAAGATTGTTTCTTTGAGAACTGGTGATGGTAGAGAGGTGATAGTATCTAATGAGCAGGAACAGCTAGCCTCCTTATTTGTTTCAGCTGTTGCAGCTAGGAGGTTGATTAGAAAGGGATGTGAAGCCTATCTTGCTCATGTGGTAGATACTAGAGTAAAGGGTTCTCCCATTGATAGCATTGCCACAGTTGCTGAGTTCCCAGATGTTTTTCCCGAGGAGTTGCCAGGATTGCCTCCTGAGAGAGAAGTGGAGTTTGGTATCGAATTGTTGCCCGGTACCACTCCTATTTCGATTACTCCTTACAGAATGGCACCAGCAGAATTGAGGGAGTTAAAAGTGCAATTACAGGAGTTGTTGGACAAAGGATTCATTCGCCCCAGTGTTTCTCCTTGGGGAGCTCCTGTGCTATTTGTGAAGAAGAAAGATGGTACTATGAGATTATGTATCGATTATAGGCAATTGAACAAAGTGACCATTAAGAATAAATATCCTTTGCCTAGAATCGATGATCTATTTGATCAGTTGAAGGGTGCAGCTGTGTTTTCCAAAATTGATCTGAGATCAGGGTACCATCAGCTGAGAGTCAGAGCTGAAGATGTTCCGAAGACAGCTTTCCGGACCAGATATGGGCATTATGAATTTTTAGTTATGCCTTTTGGTCTGACGAATGCACCTGCAGCTTTTATGGATTTGATGAATAGGGTATTTAGGCCCTATCTGGATCAGTTTGTAGTGGTCTTCATCGATGACATTCTGGTGTATTCGCGGAATGAGGAGGAACATGATATGCATCTGCGGATTGTGTTGCAGATTTTGAGAGAGAAGCAGTTGTTTGCTAAATTGTCGAAGTGTGAGTTCTGGTTGGATCAAGTAGCTTTTCTCGGACATATTGTTTCAGCAGAAGGCATTAGAGTTGATCCAAGTAAAGTTGAAGCTATTCTGAATTGGAGTCCACCTAAGTCTGTGACAGAGATTAGAAGTTTTCTAGGTTTGGCAGGCTATTACCGGCAGTTTGTGAAAGGATTTTCTTTGATAGCTACTCCACTCACCAGATTGCTTCGTAAGGGAGTGAGGTTTTTGTGGACAGATCAGTGTCAGGCGAGCTTTGAGCAGTTGAGAGATATGTTAACTCAAGCGCCTGTTCTTACTTTACCTGTAGAAGGCAAACCATATGTGATTTACAGTGATGCTTCACATAGTGGTTTGGGATGTGTGTTGATGCAGGAAGGAAAAGTTATAGCTTATGCATCTCGACAGTTGAAACCGCATGAGCTTAACTATCCGACCCATGATTTGGAATTGGCTGCCATTGTGTTTGCATTGAAAATTTGGCGCCACTATCTATTTGGGGAGAAATGTTTCATCTACACTGATCAAAAGAGTTTGAAGTATTTGGGTGTCCAGAAAGAACTCAATCTTCGTCAGAGGAGATGGTTAGAATTGATTAAAGACTACGACTGCTTGATTGACTATCATCCAGGTAAAGCAAAAGTTGTTGCTGATGCTTTGAGTCGGAAGTCTTTAGCTGGTTTAACAGTTTACTCGCTCTCGTTGCTTGTTGAGTTGAGAGCATTGCATGCCAGTTTTGTACCTTGTGATGATGGTGCATTGTTGGCACAGTTGCTTTTGAAACCAGTTTTGTTAGATCAGATCAAAGAGGCTCAGTTGATTGATATGAAGATTCAGAAGATTATTTCAGATTGCAAGAATGGGAAGACTAGAGATTTTGTTGTGAAAAGTGATGGGAGCCTATGGTTTAAAAACCGATTGTGTGTACCCGATGATGCTGATTTGAAAAGGGTCATTTTGGAAGAAGCTCATCAGTCAATGTTTGCTATGCATCCGGGTAATACGAAGATTTATCATGATTTGAGACAGCATTATTGGTGGATGGGGTTGAAGAGAGACATTGCTGAGTTTGTATCGAAATGTCTCACCTGTCAGAAGGTTAAAGCAGAGCATCAAGTTCCAACCGGGTTGCTTCAACCATTGTCAGTGCCAGAATGGAAGTGGGAAAGAGTAACAATGGATTTTGTGTCTGGTTTGCCATTGACACAAAAGAAGCATGATGCCATATGGGTGATTGTGGATAGATTGACTAAGACAGCTCATTTTCTTCCGGTTCGAATGGATTACTCTTTGGAGAGATTGGCTGAGCTGTATATCCATGAGATTGTGAAACTGCATGGTGTTCCAACTTCTTTAGTGTCTGATCGAGATCCCAGGTTTACTTCCAGATTTTGGAAGAGTTTGCATAGTGCTTTAGGTTCTCGACTGCATTCCAGCACTGTTTTTCATCCACAGACTGATGGACAGTCAGAGAGGGTGATACAGATTATTGAGGACATGTTGAGAAGCTGTGTCATCGATTTCTCTGGAAGTTGGGATAGGTTTTTACCTCTTGTGGAGTTTGCTTACAACAACAGTCACCAATCCAGCATTGGTATGGCACCGTTTGAAGCATTGTATGGAAGACGGTGTAGGACACCTCTTTGTTGGAATGAGCTTGGAGATAATAAGTTGGTTGGTCCTGATTTGATTCAAGAAACTAAAGAAAAAGTAAAGTTGATTCGAGGCAGGTTAAAAGCAGCTTCAGACCGACAGAAGTCTTATGCAGATCTGAAAAGGAGAGATATAGAGTTTGATGTTGGAGATAAGGTATTTCTGAAAGTGTCTCCTTGGAAGAAGATTTTGAGGTTCGGTCGGAAAGGAAAATTGAGTCCTCGTTTCATTGGGCCGTATGAAGTGTTAGAAAGAGTTGGGCCAGTGGCGTATCGACTTGCTTTGCCACCTGAGTTGGATCGTATTCATAATGTATTCCATGTTTCTATGTTGAGGAGATATAGGTCAGATCCATCTCACGTGTTGCCATTTGAATCTATTGAAGTGAGCCCAGACTTGACATTTGAAGAGGAACCAGTTGCTATCTTGGCACGTGATGTAAAAGAGTTAAGAAATAAGAATGTGCCTTTGGTAAAAGTTCTGTGGAAGAATCATGCAAGAGAGGAAGCAACTTGGGAAAGTGAGCATACCATGCGAGACTAGTATCCTCAGTTATTTCAGAGTTAATTTCAGGTAATTTCGAGGACGAAATTTCTTTCTAGAGGGGGAGAATTGTAATATCCCTAATTATGCTCTAGTAGTCTTGGTGTTAGTGTTGTTGCACTTGAATTATGTATATATGATAAGTTGATAAGAAATTGGAAGAGAATGTTTTTGTATGTGTTTTGGAGAAGAAATTTAGGGTTTAGAGACAAATGTATATGTTGTGTATATGATGATATATATAACATATAAATGGGTCAAAGGAAGAGTCAATGCAAGAAGATATTTTTGTGGAATGTGCAATTACATATAAGGGCTTATATGAGACAAAAAGTTAGTTATATGATTGAGGGCATTTTGGTAATTGCTTGGATAAGATCACTTGGTGGAGATTAAAAGCAAATTTGACTTTGTGTCTTCATCATTTTCCTTCTTTCTTTCAAGAGGTGCCGGCTCTCCAAAAACCAAGAGAGAAAGAGAGGTGATCTTGAGGTTTGAAGCAATTTGAAGAAGGAAGCAAGGGTTTTGGTTAAAGATTTGTGGATTTCTTCATCTAAGGTAAGATCTTTTCTTTAAATTCTTCAATTCTTTTGAAGTGGTGTGAGAAAGGAATTAGGGTTTGTTGGTTTGATGATGAGATGAGTTGTGTTTAGTGAAATTCTTTTTCTGTTTTACAATTAGTAAAGGCTGTGACTTGTATGATTTTTAATTAATTATAGAAAAATGTTATTGAAGTGAATTTTTGATATGTTGTGCCTCTATGAGTCTAGAATGACTGAAAAATATGTTGATTCGATTTTGGAATGGTTATGAGTTTAGAAAGATTATTTTTAGTAGAACTGTTCCAGCAGGTACCTTAACTGAGACAGCTATATTTCGGGATTTTTAATAAAATGTAGAAAAATCATATCCAATTGAATTTTGGATATGTTGTTGCTTAGTGAGTCTAGTATTTGAGAAAAATAATTTGGAACCACGTTGATTGAATTTGATTTATGGAATTCACAAAGTTCAGAACTGCTGCCAGGATGCAGGGCAATTGGGGCAGTCTGGTTAGGTGAACTATTTGACCAAGATTTTTTGCTCAGTTTGATCTGAAATTTTAAAGGAATGATTTTAAGATACAAAACTAAATTCTGTAAAAATTTTAGAATTTTTAATCAAGTAGATTATTTTATACAATTTTTCAAAATAAGGATAAAATGGAGTCTAAAACCAGAATGTATTATTCATATGAATCATATCAATTGTTCTTTGCCTAATTGCATTGTTGAGATTGAACAATGTTATGTTATGCATTGTGAATGGTTATGTGTTTCATGAATAATGTACATTGAAATTGAAATGATAATTCAAATAAGACATGATATGAGACAATGCCATTGTGATTGGCTATGATGATGATATTGAAAGAAAGAAGGCATGTTTGCCTAAATGTGATGAGAATTTGAGAATGGAAATGGTAACTATATAATAAATGAATTGTTTGTTTAATATGTTATTCAGTTTTAGAGTTCTGGATTTGGGTGGCATGCCTAAGAAATGATGAAAGGTAACAGTCTTGCCGGGTTGTGAATATAAGATATATGATTTGTAACAGTCTTGCCGGGTTGAGGATCTCCTCATATGTGTTGAGTGATGGTCCAAGAGACTGGGTCTGTTACACTATCCATGGATAGAGATACATGTATATACATTGCCTACGGGCGTGATTATGGTGACTATGAACCAAATCAGTAACTCTGAACTCTGAATATCATATTAAATACTTGTTGGGCCCATAGGTGTCAAGGTTATATGAATGTCCTAAATAATGTTATGAGTTAATGAAATGAGATGTTGGTTATTGAGTATGATTGAGTAATGTTGAATGTGGAAAGATGTTGAAATGTGGTATACTCATATGACTATGATTTGTGAAATGCATAATTATGTGTTAACTTTATATTTATGATGTTGATCTTATCAATAACATATGTGGCATTGCATTACATTTAAGCATACCATTAACATGTTTTATCTTACTAAGTCGTTGGCTTAGCGCGATAGTGTTTAATCGCGCAGGTAATAGAGTGGATAGAGTTGAACCCGAGAGTTCATCAAGACCAAGTGAGAGTAGACCTTGTTGAATCCATTTTTGGAGCTTAAAGATCAGAGCAGACTTGCCAATCATGTATATTTCTTTATATTTTGTAAAGAAATGTTTAGTATGTAAATATGTAAATATTTTATAACTTTCGCGGTGTAATATTTAAATATAGGGGTTGTCACAAAACCTTTATTTTATGTTGCACTAGAAGTGTAAATTCTTTTTGCAGGTTGTAGTTGAGGTTACAAGGGGGATTTATTGGGAGTGTACTGAGAATGATTTTGTTTGCATTGGTTTGTGTAAAATGTTTTTAAAAATAAGAAAAAAACCGGTTTTGTCGACACTTGGGACTCAATTTTTAGGCGAAACTATGGCAAAATTTTTGAAAAAAAAATCGGAACTAAAATTTGACTAAGTAAAATTGGTAGCAACATTAGGTTAGTGTGGCGCCTCTACTCAGCTTACACATGTAGGTCGGGAAGGGGTGTTACATACATATCTCTCTATCCATGGATAGGGTAACAGACCCAGTCTCTTGGACCATCAACTCAACAAGCTTGAGGAGATCTTCAACCCGGCTAGACTGTTACCTGTAACAGACCCAGTCTCTTGGACCATCAACCCGACTAAATCGAGAAGATCCTCAACCCGGCTAGACTGTTACTATTCATATATTTCATATTCACAATTTTCATAGTGTAACAGACCCAGTCTCTTGGACCATCAACCCGACTAAATCGAGGAGATCCTCAACCCGGCTAGACTGTTACTATTCATATATATTAGGCATGCCGCCAAATCCAGAACTCTGAAATTGAATCAACATATTAAACATACAATTATTTCATTTGCCTCTTTATCAATCTCTTTCTCAAATCGTATCTCATACTCAAATAGGCAATCATGCTTTATCAATTTCATTTGCATAACCATAACCAACAACAATGGTTTTATTACATCTCCATTCACATCAAGACAATTCATCATTATACATATAGCACATTACATTCCACAAGATTCACAATGTACAAAATGTCAAATTAATCATATATATATCAACAATTCCACATCAAATGGATGTATGAAACAATGCAATGTTTGTACTTACCTTAAATGCAACCCTCACAATATTAAACACTTCTTCCTCCAATAATCTTTCACTTCTTGAATTAGGGTAATTCACCTTCTTCACAACCTATTCCAAAAAGGAAGATGAAACCCACATAAGATCATAAGGCTAAGAACCAACTAGGGCAAACTCTAAACTTGACACGCTCAACAACACGGGCGTGTCCCTAACCGTGCCCTAACTCCACAACACAGAAGCTTTTACACGCTCAACAACACGGGCGTGTTCCTGGGCGTGTAATACATTCTTTCTCTCAACAACATTGACACGTCCAACATCATGAGCGTGCTCATGGCCGTGTCAATTCCCCAAAAACACAGTGGCTATGACACGCTCAATAACACGGGCGTGTTACTTGCCGTGTCAATCCTACTGCCACACAGACGCCATGACACGCTCAGTATCCTGGGCGTGTCACTGCTTGTGTCACTCATCCAAAATACATAACCATCAACACGCCCAAAATCCTGGACGTGCCCTTGGGCGTGTCAGGCCAAAAACCCAGATTCCGGCCAAAACAACAACACAATCAACAAAGCACTTCCTTTCACCAAAATCCACTTCAATCAAAGTCATCCCAACATACCCAAAAATCACAACAAACTTACAAATACACCAAAACAACTAAAAACATACTTCTAACACAATTCAAAATCATCACCAAAAACCTAAAACACAACCACAAAACAATCACTTCCAACAACTTACTCTTTCCTTCAATCCATCCCCAAAACAAGAAATCAATTACCCAAACACTCTTAAACCCATCTTAAACAAACATAAACACATACCATCCACAAACTCAACTCAAAACTCAAAGAAATCAAAGAGTCAAGTGAAGAACTTACCAAGGATGAAGAAACTCTTAACTTTTCAACTTGATCTCTTGAAATCTTCCTTAGATCTTGAGTTTAGAGGTTCAAATCTCTCCCTTGTTCTCTTATCTCTTTGTTAGCCGGCCAAAACAAAAGCAAAGGAAGGAGATGAAGATGAGCCACGGCAAGGAAGAAAGAAAGAAGAAAGAGAAACACAAAGTCAACCTCCTTTTCCTTAAAACCCTCTCTACCAAGCAATTAATATTAAACTAATCCCATTTAATCTCTTCCACTCAATTAATTTCGTTATTATTTAATTATTAAATTCAAAAACACAAAATATCTTCTTCCACTATCATCCTTTTGACTTTCCAATGACTTGTGTATATGTTGTATATATTCTAATATACACAACATATACAATCTCTTTAAAAACCCTTTTCTCTTCCAAATAAACAAATACATTGAATCCAATTTAAACAACAATAAAGCCAAAACATCTAGGGTATATTTTGGGATATTACATGTTTATCATGGATGGATGATTTCTTTATTATTATTATTTGTTAAAATTGTAAGAAGTATATTTCCATGATTGAGTACCTCATTAATTAATCTTTATGCAATTTAATTTATTTTCATATTTTGGAATTAATGTAAAGGACATTTTCCACCTTTCGGTGGGTGTCCTATTTAGTTTTAGATATAAATGATGTAAGGACATGTTTCCATCCTCGGATGGATGTCCATTTATTTGGTTTGTTTGGACATTGTTGTGATTTTAATAAAGTATTTATTTATTCTAATGATCACATGTAGTATGGATAATATCATTATATTTAAGAATTTTATAATATAATATCATTATATTTAAGAATTTTATAATATTAAGACTTGCAAAGGTGGCCAGTTCCAATGAACCGGGCGTTATGGGGGTGCTGGGCCATTTCCCACCTTTCCCACATGTACCCAAATTTCCAAACCCATTAGGGGGTTGAGAATTCCTTAGGAGTTGAGTCATCCACACCTTTCTTTTTTCCTTGCTCGTCCGAGTGGTGACTCCATTTTCTCCTGGCTTAGGCTTGTGTTCTCTAAGGCTTTGAGCCTAAACAGTGCTGAAGTCGCAAGAACCATTCCACCAGGAGTGGGGGAAAAATCCCCGCTCACAACCACATATACATATTATATTTCTCTCTTCCAACCCTCCATTTATCTCTTAAATTATTGATTTTAATTTAATTAAGTTCTACTTTATTTTATTTTAACAAATGCATGAATATTAAAGAGGTCGTGAGAGAAAAATGGGGTTTAGGGTTTGAATGGGAGAGAAAATAGGGAGAAGATATCATTTTTAAAAGGGCTTCAAGATGGGTGATACGGCCAAGTTAGTCTTGCCATGTCCATGTCTCTATTAAAATGAACTGGCATAGGAATTTGCAAAGGACAGGGCCATGACCATGTCTAAGTTGAATGGTCATGTTTGGTTCTATAAAATCTGGGCTTCAATGGTTGGTGAGAGACACGACCAAGTTATCTTGCCATGTCTGGTTCTGTCTCTTTGAAAGAAAATTTAAAGTGTTGAACACGGTCAAGGACACGGCCAAGTTGTCTGGCGGTGTCTACTACTATGTTTTAAGAAAATTTTAGAGTGCTTGACACGAGAACAGACACGGCCAAGTCGTCTGGCTGTGTCAGCTGTTGCCAAATTGAAAATTTCTACACCATTTGATATTTTGGTCATGTCACTCTTGGCTTGGCTATGTGTCTGAGTGTGTCTCATTCTGCCCAATTTTGTTTAATATTTTTCCTTCATTTTCTTGTCCTAAAACTTAATCACAACCAAAATACCCATCAAAGCACCTATTCAATTCAATTTATTAACACCTTTCACACACCAAAATGAAAATTCAGAATTCCAAAGTATGAAAAATTATTTAAAAAAGAGAAATACAAACTGATGGGTTGCCTCCCATTAAGTGTTTCTTTAACATCATATATGTTAGACAAATAATCTCAATTTTGATCCCTGACACTCAAATTGAATGATGCATTTAACATGTTTTTAAGACATGTGTTGTAGGATTACCGCCCCAGATGATTTGAAGAACAAGTTGGGTCACAGTAAGGCTAACAGTCATAATCTCAACTTCAATAGCAACCACTAATGATACATTAGCGACCATTCTAAGGTTGCAATGATTTCACCTTAAATGACCAAATGTCCAACACTCACAGTAGGGAACGCGGTTGCCAGCACGGTATGAGGAATGGCCTTTCTATAATATGTCTTGACCGTCCCTGCATTTTGAGAGAAAATCACAATGACTGGCAGTAGTATTTATGACCTCGGGTGCATTTAGAAGTTTGACGTGAGACACCCAATCCAACCACTAAGTGAACCATAGAGCGGCCATGAATTTCATATTTTAGTGGAATTTTAATTTGTCCGATAATGGATTGCCACGTGGAATGACCGTTGTAAACCCACTTTCAGATTAAAAAAGGGTGACTGCCCTTGGACTTTGGAGGACCATCCCGATAGCCACATAATGGGAAAGATTTCAATAGTAGAGCACTCATAATTGACCGTTAGAGAATTTTCAAAATGAGCGACCATCCCAAGCTGAAGGGCGACCGCACATTGTGTTTGGGTGACCATCCTCAGTGCTAGGATGACCGCTACCTGCAGATATTCTCTATTAACACAAGGTCTAGACTACTAAAGCACATCAAATGACTTGTCTAGTTGGACCAAATTGCCTATATATACCACATGAAACATCTTGTTAAAGGTAAAATTTTGATTGTAATAGCTCAAACAACATACTTTCTTTTCATTTATAACCATTAACAATTAAATTATTAGAGTGTTGGGTGTGAGCATTAAACACAAAATTGTAAGTTTGAGTGTGAGCTTGGAAACACATAGGTTGTGAGAGTGAGTCTGGGAAAACTATTATAAGGGTTGTGAGGATTGTTCTCAAATCATTGTAAAGTTTGATGTGAGCTTGTAAAAACACCAAGTTATAGTTAAGCCTGTAAAACTCAAGTCTAGTGGTAACTTAACAAGTTGTTAAGGAAGTGGATGTAGGATTGAGGTAATCTGAACCACTATAAATCTCTTATGTTCATTCTTCTACTCTCTACTTAATCTTCTACATCTTCTGTATTTATTGCTTGTTAATATTTTAAATTACCATCAATTGCCAAACAACCAATTCACTCCCCCTGGCACATTGATCATATTGAATAACTTTAATCGTTTGCTTTAATTATCACATTGATCAGTTGGTATTTGTAACCCCACTGGCATATTTCATAAAAAACATAAAACTATCCAGTAGCCGTCGAGGATTTAAATTAATAGTTAGAATCTATTTTGTTTACTTTACTTTAAGAACAGTGAATTATTTTATTAAAACTCAATACCTCAAACTATTTTTATCCAAAAGCCAAAACCATTTCATTATTAAACTCCAAAATATTGATTATTTTTCCAAAACCTTAATTTATTTCTCCAAATCACAAATTATATTTTAAGCCGCTAAGTTAAACCTCGTAACCCTTTCCCCAAATTATTCTACTTAAAGCCATTAAAAACCCTAATCCCAAAACCCTAGTTACAATAACCCTAATTCCAAAACCCTAATTGCATAACCCTAGTTTTAAAAACTCTAATTCCAAAACCCTAGTTTCAAAAACCCTAAAAATCCTAATTTCAAAACCCTAATTACAAAACTTTAGTTTCTTAAACCCTAAGTTTCATAATCCCAGCAACCTCAAAAAAAACCCTAAACCCTAAATGATGAAACCTCAATTTAAATCCTAATTTCAAAAACCCTAATTCCAAAAACCCTATTCTAAGATGCAAATCATAAATTTATATATTTATTACTTTATGTAATTTTAGATTTGATTTTGTAGTTTATTATATGATTAAATGGTTGATTTATTTAATTTCAAAGCTTGATTTATTTAATTTATCAAGGATGGATATTCTCTTTATTATTATGATTATTATTTGGTTGTTTTAGTATTAAAATTGTAAGAGGTATGTTTTCACTTTGTGGGTACCTCATTAATTAATTTTTATGTAATTTAAATTGTTTTTATATTTTGAACCAATGTAAAGGACATGTTTCCACCTTTTGGTGGGTGTCCTATTTAGTTATAGACATGGACGATGTAAGGACATGTTTCCATCCTCGAATGGGTGCCCATTTATTTGTTTTGTTTGGACATTGCTTTGTTTTTAATATAATGATGCTTTATTTTAATTGTTGCATGTAATATGGATAATATTGTTATATTTAAGAATTTTATAATATTAAGACCTGTAAAGGAGGCCGGTTCCAATGAACCGAGCATTGTGGGGGTGCTGTGCCATTTCTCACCTTTCCCACACGTATCGAACTTTCCAAACCCATTAGGAGGTTGGGGATTCCTTAGGAATCGATTCTTCCACCCCTTTCTTTTTCCCGTCCCGTCCGGGTGGTAACTCCATTTTCTCCGGGCTTAGGCCCGTGTTCTCTAAGGCCCCGAGCCTAAATAGTGCCGAAGTCGCAAGAACCATTCCACCGGGAGTGGGGCAAAAATCCCTGCTTACAATGTCGACTCCACTGGGGATAAGTGAAGTTGATTCCGTTGGTCTTTTTATTATTCTATTCTTTCTTATCATGATATTATTCATTGCATCATATTAGATTGCATAGTGTGCATGAGTTAGGATACCCTTGTTACCCGTGTTGTGTTATTTAAGGGATACCATACTTTCACTCAAGGTATGGAGATCGAGCATGGCATAACCACTCATAGCCTCATACCATTTGGTATATACTTGCTATGGGAACCTAAGCCTTTTTACCAAAAGACTAAAGCTCATGTAATTGGCCTCGTTACTTTCCTTAGGTCTTTACCCTAAATGTTTGTTGTTTGACTATGGTTAATTTATCCTGGCTTAAATCATGGCTTATTTGGTTTGTTCTTTTTCTAATATGACCCAAGTATATTGTAAGCTTAAAATAAATTTTTCTTTAGATTCCAAAAGGCCCAAGCTATTTTTAAAACTTTTTAAAATGGTCTTTGGACATAAACTTTTCTAAAATCAATTATTTTCTCAAGACCCAAATACTAAGCCCAAAATCTATTTTTTTTCTAAAATCTTTTTTACAATGGGCTTAGAAACAAAATAATTTATATCCAAAAGAGCTTACAAATATTTAGGTCAATTACGAAATACCAAAAATCAATTGTGAGCCTAGTTTATACTAAAAATAATTAATCATGGGCTTATTTTTGGCATGAATCATTATTTACTTTTTCAAAGTGAGAAATCTATTTATAATAAACCTCTTAATTTAGTTTTAATCCAATATAGCATAAAAGCTACATTAGTTGGTTGAATGGATTAAAGCCTAATTAATAAGAATTATTATGAACTGATTTCCATTTTTTAAAATATAACTATTGGTTGAAATGTCCAAGGGAAATATTCAAAAACAAGATACACCATGTTGGTATTTTGTTAACCATATACCTAGGAAAAGAGAATCACCATTCGTGTATGGAAGTTATAAGGTTGGAAGGAACGTCCTATTTGTCCTTGTTTGTTTATTGTTTGTTCATACATACATACATGCATACATACATCACATGACATATCATTAATCCTTTCTGGCTCACAGCCCTGGATTATGATAGTTCAAAAGCTTACGACAATTCGACCTACGCCGGAGACGAAGAATCTAGCAACGAATCAATCACTTTCTCACTAAAAGCAATGAAGCCTGAGCAAATTAAAAGAATGGTGGATGATGCCCTCAATGCAAAGATAGAAGAAATAAAAGAGGCCCTAGCTGAGACCGTGAAGAACCAATTGGCTGCAAGTTTAAGAAATAATGTGAAGCATCTACTAGCTCCAAGAAGCCAAAGGACAAAGGGAAGGCTAAAGATGGTGAAGTGGTTTTTGATGATGATAAGGTGATAATTGATGATGATGATGATTGGGCTCAATACTTCCAAGATCCTCATGACAAAAAGGAGCCGAAGGTTGTTGAGAAGAGAAATGTTGAAAAGACCGAGTCATCTGATGTTGAGAAGATAATTACTGATTTAGAAAAGAAATTTGAGAAGAAGCTGAAAATCAAAGAGATGTCCAAGATCGACAAACTATTTGAACAAGATGAGGAGGTCCATTATAAGTTCAAGATGCCTTCCTTCGCTAGGTACAATGGTACTGGAAACCCCCATCTCCATGTAAAGAAGTACATCACTACTATGTAGTCTGCTAGAGCTACTACGGCCCAAACTCTAAGATATTTCATGCTCTCATTGGACACTGCTGTCCAAAATTGGTTCAACACCTTAGAGGAAAGTACTCAAAAAGATTGGGACATGTTGTACAAGGAATTCATTCAACAATATAGGTACATTGTCAAGCTAGAAGTAAGCTTGATGGAGGTGGAAGCCATTAGACGAAGGCCAAATGAAACTTTTGTGGACTATGTGAAAAGATGGAGGAATAAGGCTGCTTTGCTCAAGAAGAGGCCCGATGAATCTGATCAAATAAGGATGATTGTGAGAGGGGTGTTGCCTAGTCTTCGTGAAAGGATGTCTCATGCACTCATTCGTGATTTCAAAGATCTTCTCCAAGCTGGTCTGCAAATTGAAGAATGAGAAATAGAGAAGAACCATTTTTCAATAAGAAGGAACGAGAAAGGGAATTATCAGCCTAGCAATCAAAGCACGCAAGAAGAAGTTGATGTTAATGCGACTGGTCAAGGAAATAAAAGACAATTCTCAGAATTGGGAAAACCTCTATCTTGGATTTTCAGCAAGCTACAAAAGAAAGGGTTATTACAACCATTGGCTCCTCGATCGCTACCTAATCCCCTGCCACCAAACTTCAATGCCGAGGCCTTCTGTTAATTTCATCAAATTCAAGGGCATGAGATGGATAAATGTACTCATCTAAGGCATGAGATCCAAGATTTGATTGACAGTTGTAAGCTACCCGAGCTGAATAAGCCAAATAACAAAAGCAATCCTCTGCCTATGTTCAATAGAGTGCCACCACCAGCAACTTTCATGGTAGGAGAAGCATTGGAAGAATATTTTTTTTTATCATCCTTTTAAGATGAAGATATTGAAGATGTGAAAGGAAAAGAAGCTTAACTCAACAAACTTTCCTTAGCTTGAATGTTGCTTTTCAATTTTACTTTCTTTAATATTTATTTGGAACAATTGTATTTTTCAAATTTAAATTTGTTTGAATAAATTACTTTCATCAAAATTTTTGTTGGTCTTTGGTCATTTTGGTGCTCAACTAATGACGAATCTAGCTAGATGATTCATGAATTAATATATATATATGCATCATGACTTGAATGACTTTACTAGATGAGGGAATTACTCTACAGCATTGAGTTATGTATGCTTACTTAGAGAGGGCTCTTGCATAATTACCTTCTTCTAGGTCCTAGTCAGTCTTACAACATGCTTTGACAAACTTTCGAGGCAAAATTGAGCTATGCTAATTTAAGGGAGAGGTGATCTAGGCATTGTTTGGTTAGCCAACAACTAGTATCCATCCAATTAAATATCAATCCCTAGTTGTCTCTTAGAGCATTAATAAAATTTTAGCTTTCTTTTCATTGGCTTACAAACCATGATAACCTACCCTGAGCTATTGTGATACTTTTGACAAGTCTTATGACCACTAAGATGAAGAGGCAAGAAGATCAAAGAAAGGAATACATAATCAAGATCGTAAGGATAGTTGATGTTCTTAAGACCATAAGGGTATTTGAAGTTTACCTAATATCTCCAATCTATCATGATAACATCAGAGTAACAAATGATTTATCCCTATTGAAGGAAATTTATGTCATTCCACTCATCCATTATTGGAAATACAAGTTGGCACAAACAAGAAAAATCTGTTGAGCTAAACCCCAAAAAAAAAAAGAGAAAAAGAAAAGAAAAGGAAAGAAAGAAAAAAAAAAGAAAAGAAAAAAGAAAAGAAAAAAAGAAAAGAGAAGAAAAAAGGAAAAAAAGAAAAGAGAAAAAAATAATAAAACTCAAAACGGTTCAGAAAGCCAACTGAGTTCCCTTTTACCTAAAGCATCAAAAGGCTTCCATTTGGTTTATAAGGATAACTTGACTTGAATTGGTCCAAAGATTCAATCAAAATCAAAGAAAAAGGAGAAAGACCATCCAGTTCTTGAAAGTTCTGTACTTGACAGTCCTACAAGGAAGAAGGACAAAATGATAAAATGCGCAAAGAAAGAGAAGAGTAATAAAAATAAAAAGAAAGAAAAGGGAGAAGAATAGAAGAAATTAATTTGGATACCAAACTTTTTGTAAAGGCAAAGACTATCCCAATCAAGATCTAGATTAATAACAAAAAGAAAGAAGAATACTCAAAGCTCTACCTTTTCATGCTCCCAACTATTTGAAGTTTCAACAAGCAGTTTGTAGTGTGAAGGTTTGTCCATTGTGTCACTTACAAATGGCCCTCATTTAAACCCATGTCCCTTATAGACCCCATTTCATGCTTATCAAAGACTTGTTGATCTCTCTTGGTAGGTAGAGCCTATTAGTGGAGATAGCTTTAGCTTGGATAAGCATGCATATGAGATTGACAATATTCAAACTCAAATGAGACCTTTGACCAAGTAATGTGTATGTGCCTATCTGAAGTGCAACAATTCTTTCTTAAATGATTCTCGAGTTTAGTACGGTAACTAGGGTTGTTATTTTATAGATATGTTAATTTGAAAAATCAAGTCCTGAGGTAAATTGACATTAATTTGGCAAAGCCAACATTTGATTTCAAAATCAAAATTCGAAATCAAAATTCAAAAAATAAAAAATGTTTTTGTTGTACAAAGCCTTCAGGTTCAGGGGAGTATGTTGAACATTCAAATCTCAAAGGAAATATTTGGTTAAAGGAAATGATTATTGGTAAGGTCATGAAGAAACTACCAACTGACATGCTGAAACATAGTTCAAAATGGATGTATCCCTGACTCTGCTGCTTGGGGTCTCCACCACTCATGTTCTCAACATCTTGAAGATAAAAGCCATAAATATGAAGCATCCTGTCATTCCAAAGCAAGAACTGAACAAGCATTTGGAAGGAGTCAATGAGAATACTTCAGTTGATTATCTCGGTCTGTGAGTCGATGAAACCACTGTAAGTATTATCCATGCATATCATGCATACATGAGCATATCACATCGCCCTTTCTTATCTTGTATTATCTATTCTTTGTCAAAGTGAATAGCAAACACCCTGTGAAGTAAAGAATCAAAAGAAGATATTGAATCAGGGGGCATGGAAGACCCATTGCTTGAGGAAGTGCTAGTCATTTCGCAAAAGAAAGAAGAGATGCATGCTTATTCAAAGAACAAGACAAAATACAAACATCAATCAAAGCCTGCATAAGAAAAATTATTGGTTTGACCCTACACAGGGGGCGAAGTTTCTCCATTTTAATTTTTGAGTTTATGTGTGTACAAAATATTTTCAAACTCACTTTCAAATATTTTGGCCCAGAATTCAAATCAAGTTTAGGATTGAGTATCCAAATCCAGTTTAGGATCGAGTATCCAAATCCACTTTAGGATCAAGTATCCAAATCTAGTTTAGGATCGAGTATCCAAATCCAGTTAGGATCGAGTATCCAAATCCAGTTTATGATCGAGTATCTAAATCCAGTTTAGGATTGAGTATCCAAGTCCACTTTAGGATTGAGTATCCAAATTTAGTTAGGATTGAGTATCCAAATCCAATTTTGGATCGAGTATCCAAGTCCACTTTAGGATTGAGTATCCAAATCCAGTTATGATCGAGTATCCAAATCCAGTTTAGGATCAAGTATCCAAGTCCACTTTAGGATCGAGTATCCAAATCAAGTTAGGATTGAATATCCAAGTCCATTTTAGGATCGAGTATCCAAATCTAGTTTAGGATCGAGTATCCAAATCTAGTTTAGGATTGAGAATTCAGATTACCCTTAAGTCCAGGACTTACCCCAAGTTCAAATCCAAGTATCCATCCTCATCCAAAATCTGCTCAAAGTCATGTTGCTTTTCACTCTCTTCTACAAAAAGTCTCAGGTTGTTCAAGCAGGGGGCAAACTGTAGACCTTAATTTTGACCCCAATTTTATACGGTCCTAATTAAAGGATGCAAAAATAAATTTGATCCGACTTTAAAATATTTAAACTAGTTTATAACTTTTAAAGAAGTATGTTCAGATTAAAGACACACAAATTCAATTATAAAGCCCTAAAACCAAGTCTTTTTTAGAAGGTACGGTCCAAAAAATTAAAAAATGCAAAATTAGTTCAAGTTCAAAGGCCCAAGTGACATGAACCATGGCTCATGTCGACTTGGAGGCCCCATGTCGACATGAGCATTGGCTCATGTCCACCTGGATGTCCCAGGTCGACATGGCTTTGGACCATGTTGGCCTGGAGGCCCCAAGTCTACTTGAGCATGCCTCATGTCGACCTCGGCAGCCCAAGGTCGACATGAGCATGCCTCATGTCGACTTAGGCAGCCGAAGGTCGACATGAGGTTGGTCTCATGTCGACCTAGGGCAACTAGGTCAACATGGGTTTAATAACTTTCCTAATTCAACTATAATTTGTTTTAAGGACTAATTAATATTAGATTAAGGATTCTGAGTGAGGTAAGGGCCTATAAATAATTACATTTTAGAATTCAGAAAGGAGAATTAACATTAAGCAATTAAGATTTAGAGAATTTAAACAACAAAACAGAAGAGACGGTAACAAATAGAGAAGAACAGCACCAGCTTTTTTAGAGAACGAAGGAAACAAACAGAAATATCAAAACAACCAAAGAAGAAGGCAGAGTCCATACTGTCTTCACATTATTCATTTAGAAATCAATTTTTTGGTGGAACCAACGACGGAGGTTTGATCTTAATCATGAATTATTCATGTTCACAGTGGCTTTATTTCTTTGATAACTAAGAACATGCATGCAGTAACTTGATCTTTGAACACACAGTACCTTGATCTTTGAACATGCAGAAAATTGGTTTTTTTTAAATAACTTTAATCGTTTGCTTTAATTATCACATTGATCAGTTGGTATTCGTAACCCCACTGGCATATTTCATAAAAAACATAAAACTATCAAGCAGCCATCGAGGATTTAAATTAATTGATAGAATCTATATTGTTTGCTTTACTTCAAGAACCCTGAATTATTTTATTAAAACTCAAAACCTCAAACTATTTTTATCCAAAAGCCTAAACCATTTCATTATTAAACTCCAAAATATTGATTATTTTTCCAAAACCTTAATTTATTTCTCCAAATCCCAAATTATATTTTTAAGGCAGTAAGTTAAACCCCGTAACCCTTTCCCCAAAATATTTTACTCAAAGCCATTAAAATCCCTAATCCCAAAACCCTAGTTTCAAAAACCCTAATTCCAAAACCCTAGTTTTAAAAACCCTAATTCGAAAACCCTAGTTTCCAAAGCCTTAGTTTCAAAAACCCTAAAAATCCTAATTTCAAAACTGTAATTACAAAATTTTATTTTCTTAAACCCTAAGTTTCATAATCCCAGTAACCTCAAAAAAACCCTAAACCCTAAATGATGAAACCTCAATTTAAATCCTAATTTCAAAAACCCTAATTCCAAAAACCCTATTCTAAGATGCAAATCCTAAATTTATATATTTATTACTTTATTTAATTTTAGATTTGATTTTGTAGTTTATCATATGTTTAAATGGTTGATTTATTTAATTTCAATGCTTGATTTATTTAATTTATCATGGATGGATATTCTCTTTATTATTATGATTATTATTTGGTTGTTTTAGTATTAAAATTGTAATAGGTATGTTTCCACTTCGTGGGTACCTATTAATTTTTATGTAATTTAAATTATTTTTATATTTTGGACCAATGTGAAGGACATGTTTCCACCTTTCGGTGGGTGTCCTATTTAGTTATAGACGTGGACGATGTAAGGACATGTTTCCATCCTCAGATGGATGTCCATTTATTTGTTTTATTTGGACATAGCTTTGTTTTTAATATAATGATGCTTTATTTTAATTATTGCATGTAATATGGATAATATTATTATATTTAAGAATTTTATAATATGAAGACCTGCAAAGGAGGCCGGATCCAATGAACTGGGCATTGTGGGGGTGTTGGGCCATTTCTTACCTTCCCCACACATACCCAACTTTGCAAACCCATTAGGGGGGTTAGGGATTCCTTAGGAATCGAGTCATCCACCCCTTTCTTTTTCACAGCCCATCCGGGTGGCGACTCCATTTTGTTCGAGCATAGGCCGTGTTCTCTAAGGCCCCGAGCCTAAATAGTGCCAAAGTCACAAGAACCATTCCACCGTGAGTGGGGGCAAAAATCCCCACTCACAGGGAGTAACTACTATATCAAAATTTAAACATTCAAATGTTAATATTGCTTTTGTCTCTCAAATAGAACTAAGTACCATTGAGGAGGCTCTTAGTGACGAATGTTGGGTGATTGCAATGCAAGATGAACTCAATCAATTTGACAGAAATAATATGTGAGAACTTGTTGCTAGGCCTAAAAACCATCCAATTATAGGATGTAAATGGGTATATAGGAATAAGCCTGATGAAAATGGTCTCATTATAAGAAATAAAGCTAGATTGATAACCAAGAGGAAGGCATAGACTATGATGAGACATTTGCCCCCATAGCTAGATTAGAAGTTATTAGATTGTTACTTGCATTTGCATGTCATGTGAACTTTAAACTTTTTCAAATGGATGTTAAGAGTGAATTTCTAAATGGCTTTGTAAATGAGGAAGTTTATGTTAAACAGCCAATTGGTTTTGAAGATTATAAACTTCCAAATCATGTTTTTAAACTCACCAAGGCATTATATGGATTGAAACAAGCTCCAAGAGCTTGGTATGATAGACTTAGTGCATATTTGCTTGAAAATGGATTTTCAAAAGGGAAAGTTGATACAACTCTCTTTGTTAAAAAGAAATTACATAACATTTTGATTGTACAAATTTATGTTGATGAGATTATATTTGTTGCTACTAATAAATATTTTGCAAGGAATTTGCATTTTGTATGACTAGGGAATTTGAAATGAGCATGATGGGTGAACTCAAATTCTTTCTTAGATTACAAATTAAGCAATGCAAAGATGGGATCTTCATCAATCAATCCAAGTGCATAAAGAAACTTCTCAAGAAATTTGAAATGGATGGTTGCAAGACTAGCAAGACTCCCATGAACATCATTGAAACTTGACAAAGATGAAAGTGGTAAGGTAGTAGATGAGAAGAAATATCAAGGTATCATCAGACAGTAGATGAGAAGAAATATCGAGGTATTATCAGATCCCTACTCTATTTAAATGCTTCTAGACCCGATATAATGTATAGTGTATGTTTATGTGCTAGATTTCAATCTTGTCCTAAAGAATCACAATTGAATGCCACTAAAAGAATTTGAATTACTTGAATGGTACATTGCATTTAGGACTTTGGTATCCTAGAAACATAACATTTGATATTTTAGGCTTTTCGGATGCTGATTATGCCAGTAGTCTTTTGGATAGAAAAATTACAACTAGAGCATGTCATTTTCTTGGTGATAGTTTCTTTGTTTATCAAAAAACAAGTATCGGTTGCTTTGTCTATGGTGGAAGTCGAATATGTTGCGGTATGTTTTTGTTGCACACAAGTTTTATGGATGTAGCAACAAATGCTTGACAATGGGAAAGTGTTTGACCATATTCCTATTAAGTGTGATAACACTATTGCCATTAACTTATCCAAGAATCCAATCCAACATTCTAGGACTAAACATATAGATATTAGACATCATTTCTTAAGGGATAATGTACAAAATCATAATATTATTTTAGGATTCATTGATACGCACAATCAACTTGCTAATATCTTTACAAAACCATTGAATGAAGATAGACTAAACTTCACTAAGCATAACTTAGGCATGATTGATGGAAGCTTATTGAATGAATAGTTATTATAGTGTGTCATTTCTGATATGTTTGTAAGTTTTTATCGTCATTTAAAACATTCAAATTTGATCATACATCATTCAGACCAAAAGCCATCTCTCTTGTTTCTTTTTATTCTTTTTTTTTCTTTGTTAAGCATGCTCTCCCTGCCTAGGATCATGGTCTCATGTCTACTGGACAAGTTCATCCGAGATGACCTTTCAGTGAGCGGTCAGGCAGTTATGATAGATGGTAGCGAGAATTTTAAAAGTCTTGATGGTTACAGTCTTTCTGTCAGGTCGTGAGAGCACCTCACTATATAACGGTCACTCGACTGCTTGTCGTGGGCATTCCTATAACAAAAGGTGGTTGCACTTGGTACACTCTACACAAAATGTTTTAACCATTGGCATGTGTCAGGTCGTGTTTTCCAATTCCTAACAGCCATGAATGACTATTTTTCAATGTTTTCTCCATTTAAGACCACTTAACATCAGTTTCATACTTCTCTTTAATCACTATTAAGATATAAATTCGCTATAAAACTATAAATCATCTAAAATCCAACTCTATCTCTAGAATACTAGTTTTTTCCAATTTTTTCCATCTCTCTTACTCCAAATGGACCCTAAGAAGAAAGTATCCTCCAAGGGAAAGGGAAAGGGAACGAAACCTTTTGGTATAGTCATTAAGGAACTACAAAAGGCTCCTCCCTCTCCTTCACCACCTAGAACAGGTGAGAGAATCCAAAAACCCCACCATCAAACAACTGAAGAAGAAATTAGATATGCAATGCTCAAAAGGAAGAAGATGGAGGGAACCAAAAGCCCTTTTGGAGGTATGCTTACTGCCATCAACATCAAGGATGAAATTGATAGATTGCTTGTTGTTCTTAAGTGGACAAATTTCATTTTTCCTGAAGAGGTAGTGTAGACCCTTAATTTTTGACTCAGTCTGGTCCAATATGTTTTAATTAGTCCAAAATAATTTTTATGTTGTCCAATATATTTTAATTAGTCCAAAAAAACTTTTATTATCTTAATTAAATAATATTTGCTTTAATATTTAATTTTTATTAATAAAAAATAAAAAATAATAATAATAAACAAAAAATAAAAAATAAAAATAAAATTAAAAATAAAAAATCAGTGATGAAAAAATCGGCGATGAAAAAATCATCGCCGAAAACTAGTGCAGGACGAATGGCCGTGGGCCATTTCACCCGCAGGAGTTTCCTGCGGGTGAAATTGCCTACAGGCCAATTCTCACAGGCTGCCACAGCCAGCTGCGGCAGTTGTTTTTTGCCAACACATTTTTTCCGCAGCGCAATTTTTCTGCAGCAGTTTTTTTCTCCAGCGAAATTTTTCCAACGCAAATTTTTCCAAAACCTAATGCAATTAGGTTTCAGTTTCCTTTTCTTAATCAATGTTAGCTTCCATGAATAACTAGAATTAACCATAGAATTCTTCTATAAATAAGACCAAAAACAACACAAAAAGGGACAAAAATTGGGATCAGAAATTGGGACGAAAATTTGAAGAAAAATTGAGACCGAAACTGAGAAGGAAAAGCTTTGAATCAATCTGATTTTTTTGATAGAGCTGACAAACAATTCAATCCATCAAGGGCAGCAAAGCTTGTCTTTGTTCTTGTTCACCCAAGAAGTGATTTTTGGTGGAACCAACAAACGAAGGTATGAATTTCTTTATTTTTTTCATTAATTCACAGTATCTTCATCATTCAAAAATCTTAAAAATTGTTTCTGTTTCTTCAAAATAAAAAAAAAAACTTAAGAACGCTAATTCACCTTTCTAAAGTTTAAAAACCTTAATTCGTTGCTTTGTTTTCCAAAAAGCTTAAAATTGTTGTTTTTGTTTCTTCAAAATTTCAAAACCCTAATTTGCTTTCCAAATTTTCAAAACCATAAATTGAATCTGCTTCTTTCCAAAAACTCTAAAAAATATCTTTTTCTATTTCTATAAACCTTAAATTGTTTTGTTTATTTTCATAAAGTTTCATAAAATTATCAATTATTTTTTCAAATCCTAAAACCTAATGCATTCTCCGAAACCCTAATTCTAAATTTCTAAAACCCTAATTCAACTTTAAAACAAAACAGTAAACCCTAAATTAGCTAACCTAAACCCTAATTTTTCTAAGCCCTAATTTTTAAAACCTTAAAACCATATAAATCTAATTCTACACAGTAAGCTCAAGAATAATGATCCAGTAACCGTAAATCATAAATCTAAGAATTTCATGATTTTACCACTCAAATACTAATTTGGTTAATCAAAGAACTTTAACAACCTATTAAATTCTAAAACTTGGCTCCATCTCAATTCTTTTAAAATTCACAGTAGTTTAAATCCATGAATTCCCAAAACCCTAAACATATTAAATAAAGAAACTTAAATAAAAATAGTAGCCCTAATTTGAATATTTATTTGCCTTATTCAATTTTATATTTGATTATGTAGTCTATTATATGCTTTAATTTATTTTCAATGCTTTGTTGTTTTATTTAAGTTCAATGCTTGATTTACTTAGTTTATCATGGATGGATATTTATTTTATATTTTGATTGATATCTTTGATGAATGATTTATTTATTATGAATGGTTATTTACTTTTATCGATTTATTTAGATTTCCAAATGTTGTAAGAGGTATGTTTCCACTTGGTGGGTACCTCATTAGTTAAATATCATGTAATTTAAATTACTTTTCTATTTTAGAATCAAAATAAAGGACATGTTTCTACCTTTCGGTGGGTTTCCTATTTAAGCATGGATGTAAGGACAAGTTTCCATCCTCGGATGGGTGTCTATTTATTTGCTTTGTTTGGACATTGTTTTGATTTTTAATATATCGATGCTTTATTTCAATTATTGTGTGTAATATGGATAATGTTGTTATATTTAAGAATTTTATAATATTAAGACCTATATAGGAGGCCGGTTCTAATGAACTGGGCGTTGTGGGGGTGGTAGGCCATTTCTCACCTTCCCCACACATACCCAACTTTCTGAACCCATTAGGGGGTTGAGCATTCCTTAGGAATTGAGTCATCCATCCCTTTCTATTTTCCTAGCCCGTCCGGGTGGCGACTCCATTTTCTCCGGACTTAGGTTCGTGCTCTCTAAGGCCCCAAGCCTAAACAATGCCAAAGTCGCAAGAACCATTCCACCAGGAGTGGAGACAAAAATCCCCGCTCACAGTGGTGACTCCACTGGGGATAAGAGAAGCTGATTCCGTTGGTCTTTATATTATACTATTCTTTCTTATAATGATATTATCCATTGCATCATATTAGATTGCATCGTGTGTGTGAGTTAGGACGCCCGTGTTACCCGTGTTGTGTTATGTAAGGGATACCATACTTTCACTCAATTACATGTAGATTGAGTATGGCATAACCACTCATAGCCTCGTACCATTTGGTATATACTTGCTATGGGAACCTAAGCCTTTTTACCCAATGACTAAAGCTCATGTAATTGGCCTAGTTACTTTCCTTAGGTTTTACCCCAAATGCATGTTGTTTAACTATGGTTAATTTATCTTGGCTTAAGTCATGGCTTATTTGGTTTGTTCTTTTTCTAATATGACCCAAGTACATTTGCAAGCTCAAATAAATTTTTTCCTTAAAGTCCAAAAGACCAAAACTATTTTTAAAACTTTTCAAAATGGTCTTTGGACATAAAACTTTTCTAAAAGCAAATAAAAAATTATTTTGCTCATGGCCCAAATACTAAGCCCAAAATCCATTTTTTCTAAAATCTTTTTACAATGGGCTTGGAAACAAAATTATCCAACCTTTTCTTACAAAGAGCTTGCAAATTATTTAGGTCAATTAAGAAATACCTAAAATCAATTGTGAGCCTAGTTTATACTAAGAATAATTAATCATGGGCTTGTTTTTGGCATGAACCATTAGTTAGTCTTTTCAAGTGAGAAATCTATCTATAATAAACCTCTTAATTTAGTTTTAATCCAATATAGCATAAAAGCTACTGTGGTTGGTTGAATGGATTAAAACCTAATTAATGAGAATTACTATGAATGGATATCCATTTTCGAAAATATAACTATTGGTTGAAACGTCCAAGGGAAATATTCGAAAACATGGTACCCCATGTTGGTATTTTATTAGCCATATACCTAGAAAAAGAGACTCGCCATTCGTGTGTGGATGTTATAAGGTTGAAAGGAACATCCTATTTGTCCTATGTTTGTCTATTGTTTGTGCATACATGCATACATGCATACATTTGCATCTCATATCATTGATCCTTTCTGGCTCACAACCCTGGATTACGATAGTTCAAAAGCTTACAACAATCCGACCTATGCCAGAGATGAAGTATCTAGCAATGACTCAATCACTTGCTCACCAAAAAAAATGGATCCCGAGCAAATTCAAAGGATGGTGGATGAGGTCTTCAACGCCAAGATGGAAGAAATAAAAGAGGCCCTAGCTGAGACCATGAAGAACCAATTGGCTGCAATCTTAGAAAATCATACCGAGGCATCTGCTAGCACTAAGAAGCAAAATGACAAAGGGAAGACCAAAGTTGGTGAAGTGATTTTTGATGATGAAAAGGTGATAATTGATGATGATGATGATTGGGCACAATACTACGAAGATGCTCAAGAGAAGAAAAAAGAACTGAAGATTATTGAAAGATCAACTATGGAGAAGACCAAAACTTCTGATATTGAAAAGTTGATTGCTGATTTAGAAAAGAAATTTGAGAAGAAACTGAAAACCGAGGAAATGTCCGAAGTTGACAAATTATTTGAGCTAGATGAAGAAGTCCCGTACAAGTTTAAGATGCCATCTTTCGCGAAGTTAGATGGAACCAAAAATCCTCATCTCCATGTAAAGTAGTATATCACTGCCATGCAGTCTGCCCAAGCTAATAAGGCTCAAACCCTAAGGTACTTTATGCTCTCATTGGACCCTGTTGTCCAAAATTGGTTCAATACCTTAGATGATGGAACACAAAAGAGTTGGGATCTGCTTCACAAAGCATTCATCCAACAATATGGATATAACATCGAAATGGAGGTTACCTTAATGGAAGTGGAGTCCATTAGGCAATGGTCGAATGAGAATTTTGTAGATTATGTGAAGAGATGGAGAAACAAGGCTGCTTTACTCAAGAAGAGGCCTGATGAATCAAATCAAATAAGGATGATAGTGAGAGGGGTATTGCCTAGTCTTCATGAGAGGATGTCTCATACACTCATCCATGATTTCAAGGACCTTCTGCAAGCTAGTTTGCAAATTGAAGAATGGGAAAGAGAGAAGAACCATTTTTCAACAAGAAAGAATGAGAAAGGGAACTATCAGTCTGGTAGCCAAAGCATGCAAAAGGAAGTCGGTGCAACGCTACTAACCAAGGAACAAGAAGTCAGTTTTTGAAATTGGGGAAACTGAAGTCTTGGGTTGCTACAACCCTTAAATCCTCGTCCTTTGCCTAACCCTCTCCCACCTAATTTCGACACTAAAGCATTTTGTCAGTTTCATCAAATGCAAGGGCATGACACGGATATATGTGTGAGGTTGAGACATGAGATCCAAAATCTAATTGATAATGGAAAGCAACCCGAGCCCAATAAGCCAAACACCAAAGACAACCCATTACCAAAGTTCAATAGGGTACCACCACCGGCAACCTTCATGATTGGAGGAGGTTTGCATGAGTATTTTGTCATTATTCTTTTCAAGATGTGGGGAAAGAAGCAACCAAAGAAGAAGAGGTATTTGGTGGAATTAAACAAGTTATGGGGGGGGGGGTAAAGAAGTAACAATTTGTGTTGTCAATGGGTTTTGGGATTCAAGCGATAGTGATGATGATCTTTTCTCCAAGAAGGAGGAGTGGACTTGGTCCGAGCCTGAAGAAGATGAAGTAAGGAACACTAGATCTGGTAAGCCTTATGCAAGGCCAACACCTAAGGAGGTAGAAACTAATAAGGGAAAGGAAGTTGAAGTAGGAAATAAAGAAGAGGGGGATGATGCTATGCTCAAGCAATTGAAAAGAACCCAAGCAAGTGTTAGCATTTGGGACTTGTTAGCTACTTCTAAAAGGCACAGAGAAACTATGGCCAAAGCCTTAGCTAGCATGCCAATCTCTACCTCCATAACACCGGAGGAGCTGATAAACTTCATAAAAATTGGAGGGGTAATGAAATGTGAAGAGGTTCGAGAGAAGAGTGAAATTAATATGGGAGCAGTTTCTTTCTCAGATGCTAATTTACCGGAGGAGGGGAGAGATCACATCTGCCCTCTCTTTATCAAAATAGAAGTCAAGGGGAAGAGGACTCCATGTGTAATGGTCGATGATGGGTCCACCATAAATGTTTGTCCACTTAAGATATTGCCAAAGCTAGCCATGTCAACAAGAGATCTAAACCCGACTGAGGTAACAATTTGGGCTTATGACAATACTAAGAGACACGCCAAAGGGACTTTCAAAGCTACTGTCAAGGTTGGTTCAATTTAATCTATTGTGGAGTTTTTTGTTTTAGACATACGGTTACCTTTGCCTTACTCTTGGGGCGACCATGGTTTCATCCTCTTGGTGGAGTTCCTTCCACCCTTCATCAAAAGATCAAGTTCCCCAACAGAGATGAGATAGTGGTCATTGAAGCTGAAGATAATGAGATTGTTAACGCTCTAATGATTGAGATGCCTCTCAATGGTTTTCAAGTAGCTGCAACTTCTGATGATGAAGTAGTGGAATCCAAAGTCTTGAATATGATGAAGAACATGAACTACCTTCCCAGAGCTGGTCTTGGAAAGGGTAAAGCTGGCTTGACAAAGTTGCCAGACTTTAGAACTCAAACTTCCAAGAAAGGGTTGGGATATGATGAAGACAACAATGTCCAGACAAAGAAGAGTGAGAAGATGAGCTTCCCACCACTTGAAGAGATTTTTGTTAAAGCTCCAGATATGGGACCACTCCAAGGAAAGCCCGAGCCAATCATGTTCATGGGAAAGTTGATCCCTGGTTTTAAAATTTTTGCAGATGTGGCCGAGCTAGTGGAGCAAGTGAAGAAAGAACTCACCTTGCCAACCAGCAAAGAATCCAATCCAAAAGAGAAGAATGAAGCTGTCCTGAAAGCTGAGAAGACTCCGGAGGAGATTGCTGCCCTGGTTGAAGAAAAGTTTGAAGACATCATGCCTTATGGTTTTGAGAACAATGATTTTGATTTTGATTTTAATTTGTCTGCTTTGTATGAGTATGATGATGTTTTCTTTTCCAAAATGAATGCAATAAAGTCTGATTTTGCTTACTTGTGTGATGTTTCTTCTGATGGTTTCATACATTCAAATAGCAGTTACATGAGCACCTTTAATATTAATTCTGTTAACACACAATCATTAAATTTGGGAACAATCAAAAATCCTAAAAACATTACCATAGCATCTGACCTTACTCCTGATGAGAGAGAGAGATTTGAAAAAATATTCAAAAAATATGAAGAGGTGTTTGCTTGGTCTTATGAGGATATGCCTGGAATAGATCGAGACATAGCTGAGCATCATATTTCTACTTACACTCACTTGAAACCTGTCAAACAAAAGCTTAGGCAATTAAGACCTGAGTGGGCTGAATTGGTTAAAGAAGAGGTCACTAAACAAATACAAGTGAAGTTCCTTGAAGTGATAGAATATCCAGATTGGCTAGCCAACATAGTACCCGTGCCAAAGAAAGACGGAAGAATAAGGGTCTGTGTGGACTTTAGAGATTTGAACAAGGCTTCCCCTAAGGATGATTTTCCTTTACCTCATATAGATGTTCTCATTGATAGTGCAGCCTCTAGTTTGCTACACTCGTTTGTAGATGGATTTTTCAGATACAATCAAGTGTTAATGGCCCAAGAGGATAAAGCTAAAATAGCTTTCATTACTACATGGGGTATATTTTGTTATAGGGTGATGCCGTTTGGTTTAAAGAATGCTGGAGCAACCTATCAAAGGATGGCCACCGCATTATTTCATGACATGATGCACAAAGAAGTTGAAGTATATGTTGATGATATGTGTGGGTGGGGATTTTTGCCCCCACTCCCAGTGGAATGGTTCTTGCGACTTCGCACTGTTTAGGCTCGGGGCCTTAGAGATCACAGACCTAAGTCCGAAGAAAATGGAGTTGCCACCCGGACGGGCCAAGAAAAAAAGAAAGAGGTGGATGACTCGATTCATAATGAATCCCCAACCCCCTAATGAGTTCGGAAAGTTGGGTACGTGTGGGGAAGGTGAGAAATGGCCCAGTAGCCCCACAATACCCGGTTCATTAGAACCGGCCTCCTTTATAGGTCTTAATATTATGAAATTCTTAAGTATAATAATATTATCCATATTACACACAATAATTGAAAGAAAGCATCATTATATTAAAATCAAAGCAATGTCCAAACAAAGCAAATAAATGGACACCCATCCAAGGATGGAAACATGTCCTTACATCTCATGCCTAAATAGGACACCCACCGAAAGGTAGAAACATGTCCTTTACATTGGTTCTAAAATATAAAAGCAATTTAAATTACATGATGTTTAACAAATGAGGTACCCACTAAGATGAAACATACCTCTTACAACATTTGGAAACCTAAATAAATTGATAAAAGTAAGTATCTATTCAAAATAAATGAATCATTCATCAAAGGTATTAAATATCAATAGAAAGTAAACATCCATCCATGATAAATAAAATAAACCAAGCATTGAACTTAAATAAATTAAAGCATATAAAATAAATCAAAGCATAATCAAATATAGAATTGAATAAGGCAAATAAAAATCTAAATTATAGTTACTGTTTCCATTTAGGGTTCTTTATTCCAAGTATTTAGAGTTTCGGAAGCTACTATGATTTTAATGGGATTAAAATGGAGCAAAAGTTTTATGATTTAAAAAGTTGGTAAAATTCTTTGATTAACCAAATTAGGGTTTGAAATGTATAATCATGAAATTAGTTCTTGGACACTTTAAAACACTTTGATTTATGATTTTTGGTTATTGCATTGTAGTTTTAAGCTACTGTGTAAAGTTGTAAAATTTGTATTTGTATGATTTTTAAAGTTTTAAAGGATTAGGGTTTAGAAAAAAATTAGGATTTAAGGTTTTAAGGGGTTAGAGTTTACTATTTTAGGTTTTGGAGTTGAATTAGGATTTTAGAATTTTTGGATTAGGGTTTCGGGTAATGGTTAATTTTTAGAATTTGAAAGTCAATTTGATAATTTTATGAAGTTTTATGAAAATAAAAAATGATTTAAAGTTTATAAATCAAAAAAAGGCATTTTTGGAGCTTTTGGAAATAAACAGAACTCAATTTTGGCTTTCAAAAACTTAGAAAGCAAATTAAGGTTTTAGGGTTTTAAGAAACAAAACTAACAACTTTAAACTTTTTGGAAAATAAAGCAACGAATTAAGGTTTTGAAACTTTAGAGAAAGTGAATTGAGGTTATTAGGTTTTTGAATTAAAAGACATAATTTGATAATTTAAGCTACTATGACAAAATAAAAGAAATTAAGAATTCAAACCTTATTTTGTAATTTTCACCAAAAATTGCTTCTTGGATGAACAAGGTCAAAGACAAGCCTTTTTGCCTTTGAATTGCTTGAATTGTTTTTCTTCCTTCTCAAAAAATCAGCGTGGTTCCATTTCTTTCCTACTTAGTTACGGTTTCAAACTCTCCCAAGTTTCTGTCCAATTTTCTTCCCTTTTCCCTCCCTCTTTTTTTGTGTTGTTTAGTCCATATTTATAGAAGAATTCTATGGGTAATTCTAATTATTCATAGCATACAATATTCAATAAGAAAAGGGAACTGAAACCTAATTGCATTAGGTTTCGGAAAATTTGCGTCGAAAAAATTTCGCTAGCAAAAAAACTGCTGCGGAAAAACTGTGCTAGCAAAAAAAGCAGCCGCAGCTGGCTATGGCAGCGCCAGCAGAATGGGCCAGCGGGCCATTTCACCTGCAAGAGTTTCCTGCTGGTGAAATGCCCAAGGGCCCGAGCTGACTTTCGGCAATTATTTTTTCATCGCCGATTTTTTTGTCGCCCATTTTTTTTGTTATTTTTATTTTTTATTTTTTTTAATTTTTATTCATTTCACCATTTTTTTACTAAAATAAATATTAAAATTAATCAAGATACCATAAAAATTATTTTGGACTAACTAAAATATATTGGACAACACAAAAATTATTTTGGACTAATTAAACTATATTGGACCAGACTAGGTAAAAAATTAAGGGTCTACAGTTTGCCCCCTGCTTGAACGATCTGAGACTTAAGTGAAAGAGAGTGAAAAGCAATAAGACTTAATTTTTGAGATGGTTATTTAAATTTGTTTTGGGTACATAGACCCGAGACTGATTTGATTTGGGTACTTGGACCTGGGTTTGGGTACTTGGACCCGAGATTTGATTTGATTTGGGCACTTGGACCCGAGAATGGATTGAATTTGGGTACTTGGACCCCATATTGAATTTGATTTGGGTACTTTGACTCGAGATTAGATTTGATTTAGGTACTTGGACCTAAAATTGATTTGATTTGGGTACTTGGACCCGAAATTGATTGGATTTGGGTACTTGGACCTGAAATTAATTTGATTTGGGTATTGGACCCAAGATTGATTAAATTTGGGTACTTGGACCCGAAATTGATTTGATTTGGGTACTTGGACCTGAGATTGGGTACTTGGACCCGAGAATGTGCACTTAGACCCAAGATTGGATTTGATTTGGGTACTTAGACCCGAGCTTAAATTGATTTGGGTACTTGGACCCGAGAATGGGTGCTTGGACCCGAGATTGGGTACTTGGACCCAAGATTGAATTGATTTGGGTACTTGGACCCGAGATTGGGTGCTTGGACACGAGATTGGGTACTTGGACCCAAGATTGGATTGAATTTGATTTGGGTACTTGGACCCAAGATTGGATTGAATTTGGGTACATGGACCCTGGATTGGGTACTTGTACCCGAGATTGATTTGATTTGGGTACTTGGACCCAAGATTAGATTTGATTTGGGTACTTGACCCAAATTTGAGTTGATTTGGGTACTTGGACTCGAGATTGAATTGAATTTGGGTGCTTGGACCCGAGATTGAGTTTGACTGACCTTTAATCATTTGAGAAATCTGACTGCTCCTGTTATTCTATTCATTGTGGTTTTTCACCCTCAAAATGGATCTTTATCCTTTGAGATCGGGTCTTCATCCTTGAAAATGAATCTTCATCTTTTGACATCGGGTCTTTACCCTTGAAAAATGGATCTTCATCCTTTGAGATCGAGTCTTCACCCTTGCAAATTGATCTTCATCCTTTGAGATCGGGTCTTCACCCTTGCAAATGGAGATCGGGTCTTTACTCTTGCAAATGGATCTTCATCCTTTGAAATTAGGTCTTCACCCTTATAAGTGGATCTTCATCCTTTGAGATCAGGTCTTTACCCTTGAAAAATAGATCTTCATCCTTTGAGATCGGGTCTTCACCCTTGCAAATGGATCTTCATCCTTTGAGATCGGGTCTTCACCCTTTGTAAATGGATCTTCATCTTTTAAGATCAGGTCTTCACCCTTGAAAATATGGATCTTCATCCTTTTGAAATCATGTCTTCACCCTTGTAAGTGGATCTTCATCCTTTGAGATTGGGTCTTCACCCTTGTAAGTGGATCTTCATCCTTTGAGATCGAGTCTTCACCTTGGCTTCAGCTCTTTTAGCTGGATTGATCTTTTGTCTTTTGCATCTTCATTCTTTTGAGAATTCTAATTTTCTTTTTTATTCCATTCTTTTTTGTTATTCCTTTGCACTTTTGCAAAAAATTTAGCCCTTTTTAGCTAGACTTCATATCCTCTCCTTTTCCCCCTGCGTGGTGAGATATTTGCAAGTGAGTTTGAAAATGTTTTATATATAAACTCAAAAAATTGAAAAGGAGAAACTTTGCCCCCTTTGTAGGCTTAAACCCATGATTTTTCTATACGGACTCTGATTGATGTTGTTGTTGTCTAGTTCTTCGCACAAGCACGCATTTCTTCTCTTTGCAAAATTACTGGAGCTTTCTCAAGCAATGGGCTTTCTATGCCCCCCTGATTTGATATCTTCTTTTGATTGCTTGCTGTTCATTTTGACAAGTAATAGACAACACAAGACAAGAAAGTGCAATGTGATATGCTCATGTGTGCATGATATGCATGAATGATACTTACAGTCGTTCCATTGACTCACAGATCGGGGTGATCAGCAGAAGTGTTCTCATTGGTTCCTTTTTGACGCTTGTTCAATTCTTCCATTGGAATGATCGAAAGCTTTGCATTTGTGGCTTTTATCTTCAAGATGTTGAAAACATGAGTGGTGGAGACTCTAAGCAGTAGAGTTAGGGATTCATCTATTTCGAACTATGTTTCAGTATGTCGGCTGATAGCTTCTTCATGACCTTGCCAATAATTATTTCCTTTGCCCAATGTGTCCTTTGGAGGTTCAACATACTTCCTTTAACTTGAAGGCCTTGTATTACAAAACATTTTTTTTAAAATTTTTGATTTTGAAATCAAATGTTGGCTTTGCCAAATCAATGTCAATATACCTCAGGACTTGATTTTTCCAAATTAACATATCTATAACCTGACAACCCTAGTTACCGTACTAAACTTGAGAATCATTTCTATTTAGGCAAGAATTGTTGCACTTCAGATTGGCACATACACATTACTTGGTCAAAAGTCTCATTTGAGTTTAAATATTGTCTATCTCATATGTATGCATATCCAAACTATCTCCACTAATAGACTCTACCTACCAAGAGAGATCAACAGGTCTTTGATAGGCTTAAAATAGGGTCTATAAGGGACATGGGTTAAATGAAGGCCATTTTGAGATAGGAGCTAATGTGACACAATGGACAAACCCTCACACTATAAATTTCTTGTTTGAATTTTAAGCAGCTTGGAGGCAATCTTGCTAGACTCCAAATTCCTTCTATCTTCTTGGCATTAATCTGGATCTTGATTAGGATAGTTTTTGCTTTTGCAAAAAGTTTGGTTCCCAAATTCGTTTCCTTTCTTCTTTTTCCTTTTCTTTCCTTTTATTTTTCTTACTCCTCCTTTTCTTTGAGCATTTTATCATTTTTGTCCTTCTTCCTTGTAGGACTGTCAAGTATAGAACTTTCAAGAACTGAATGGTCTTTCTCCTTTTTCTTTAATTTTGATCAAATCTTTAGTTGGGTCTGACCAATTCAATTCAAAACGTCCTATAAACCAAATGGAAGCCTTTTGTTGTCTTAGGTAAAAGAGAACTCAGTTGGCTTTTTGAACCATTTTTTTAGGCTTTATTTTTTTTCTTTTTATTTTTTCCTTTTGTTTTCTTCTTTTTTATTCTTTTTCTTTTTCTCTTCCTTTTTTTTCCTTTCTTTTTCCTTTCATTTGTCTTTTTTATTTTCTTTTCTTCTCTTTTTTTTTTGGTTTTTTTTGTTCTAGCTCAAACAGAGTTGTCTTGTTTGTACCAACTTGGGCTTCCAATAATGGATGAGTGGATTAACATAGATCTTCTTTAATAGGGATAAATCATTTGTTACTCTAATGTTGTCTTAATATATTAGAGATATTAAGTGAACTTTAACTGCCCATATGGTCTTGAAAACTTCAACTACCCTTATGGTCTTGAAAATATCAACTATCCTTATGGTCTTGAGAACTTCAACTATCTTCATGATTTTGACTATTCATTGCTTTCTTTTGATCTTCTTGCCTCTTCATCTTAGTGATCATAAGACTTGTCAAAAGTATCACAACAGCTCAGGGTAGGTTATTGGGGTTATATGCCAATTAGAAGAAAGCTAAAATTTTATGAAGGCTCAAAGGGACAACTAGATATTGATATTTAATAGAGTGGATACTAGTTGCTGGCTAACCAAATAAAGCCTAGATCATTTCTCTCTTAAATAAGCAGAGTTCAAATTTGCCTCGAAAGTTTATCAAAGCATGTTCTAAGACTGACTAGGACCTAGATAAAGGTAATTATGCAGGAGCCCTCTCTAAGTAAGCATACACAATTCAATGCTATAGATCAATTCCCTTGTAACACCCCTATATCCCGTATACGTACAAAGCACGCTTATATGATCGTATTATACGTATACTGAATATAGAAATGACACATTAAAAATACACAAATCATATTTAAAGTAAAAATAAAAATTTAAGAAATACCAAATAAAGAGAAATGAAAATCATAAGACACAATTGATAAAAACGTTTGTTTATTACGCAACGGAAGTTTCATCCAAAACTTACAAGTGTAAATACATTAAACCTCAAAAATTACAAAATATGAAATATATACATGATTGGCAGCTTGACTCTCTAATCTTTAAGCTTTAATCCAACTCTTCACAATCAAAACAACCTCAATTAGGTCTAGAGGAATTCTCCGTTTCAACTCTATCACCTCTATCACCTGCGCGATAAATCATAATCGCGCTGAGCCAACAACTCAGTAGTACAAACCATAATGCTCTTATGCTTAATCAATAACAATGATATATAATCAAATAATAAAGATCATACTCAATATACAATATTTCATGAATATTACATTATTTCATCACATTATCACATCATTTATAACATCAGCATGACATATACACCTATGGGCCCAACAAGTGTTTAATACGATATTCAGAATTCAGAGTTACTGCTTGGGTTCATAATCACAATAATCAAGCCCGTAGGTAACATATATATATATATATATCTCTATCCATGGATAGTGTAACAGACCCAGTCTCTTGGACCATCAACTCAGCAAATCGAGGAGATCCTCAACCCGGCAAGACTATTACCAATCATATATCTCATAATCACAATTCTCATAATGTAACAGACCCAGTCTCTTGGACCTCAATTCAACTCAAATTGAAGAGATCCTCAACCCGGCAAGACTGTTACTATTCATAATTTCATAGGCATGCCACCCAAATCCAGAACTCTGAAACTGAATAACATATTAAACATAAAATTATATCATTATTCTCTTTCTCAATTCATATCTCAATATCAAATAGGCACTCATGCCTCAACACTTTCATTTGTATAACCATAGCCACTCACAATGGCTTCTCATCACATTTGAATCATCATGTCTCAATTCACAATATAATACATCATCTTTCACATATTCATAATCAATTACATTGGACATAATCATATATGCATACATGTCTCAATTATCTCATTTCACATTATACATATAGTACATTTCACAAGATTCACAATGTGCAAAACGTAACATTATTCATATATAACAATAATGTCATATCAAGTGAATGTATGCAACAATGCAAGGTTTGTACTTACCTCAATAACAATTCACACAACTCTAAACACTTTTCTTTTCCAAGATTCTTTTACTTCTTAGATCAATGACAAATCACTTTCTTCAAGACCTAATCCAAAAATAATAACATACACTTGTTTAGGGATACACATGAGATAATCAAATTAAGAGTTAACTAGGGCAAACCCTAAATATGACATGCTCAACCACACGGACGTGTCCCTGACCGTGCCCTAACTCCACAACACAGAAGCTTTTACACGCTCAGAACCACGGGCGTGTCACTAAGCGTGTAATACATTCTGCCTCTCTGAAAAATAACAACATGTCCAACATCATGAGCATGCTCATGGCCGTGTAAACTCTCCAATCTCACAGTAGCTATGACACGCTCGATAATACGGGCGTGTTACTGGTCGTGTCAAATGTACTGCCTCCAACACAATTGACACGCCTAAGACTCTGGGCGTGCTCCCGGGCGTGTCAGACCAAAAACTCAGATTCCGGCCAAACAACAAAATACCCAACAAAACACTTCTATCCACCAACATCCACTTCAAACAAACTTCACTACACACACCCAAAAACCATTTCAACACTAACAACAATACCAAAACAAGCCAAAACACACATCAAACACAAATCACAAACATCATCAAAACCCTAAACACCACTACAACACCATCTCTTTTAACATACTACTCTTTTCTTCAATCCATCATCAAAATCCATAATCAACTTACTCAAACACTCTTAAATATATCAAAATCAAACAACACACTCTTAAATCATCTATTAATTTCACAACACAACTTCAAATAAGCAAAGATATAAAAAGAGAACTTACCAAAGTTATAAAACTTCTTGAATCACCAACTTGATCACTTAGATCTTCCTTCAATTTGAGCTTAGATCATCAAAATCCTCTCTTGTCCACTTGTTTTCCCTTGTCTATGGAGGAGCCGGCCACAACAAAAAGAAAAGAAGAAAAGAACAATGAAGAAACAAAGTCAACTCCTCTTTAAATCTCCACCAAGTATTTCATCATAAGCAATTACCTAAACACCCTTTTGCCATTTGTTTTGATTTCTTTTAAAGCACTTGTCCTCTTTAGTCATTTCACAAATCCCAAATTAAAATATCTTCTTCCCTTGACCACTCTTTTGACTTGCATATATGTTATATATATTATCATATAAACAACATATACACTTCTCTCTATACACTCTTTCCTTTCCCATAATACATATACATTTAATTCAAATCAAACAACAATTACCTCAATACTTCTAGAGCACATTTTAGGATATTACAATTCTCCCCCTCTAAAAAGAAATTTCGTCCTCGAAATTACCTATCATTGAGTCCGAAACAACTGAGGATATTGATCTCGCATTGCTTGCTCACTCTCCCAAGTTGCCTCTTCCTTTGCATGATTCTTCCACAAAATCTTCACAAGTGGCACTTTCTTATTTCTCAATTCTTTCACTTCACGTGCCAAAATAGCAATTGGTTCTTCTTCAATTGTTAAATCTGGACTCACTTCAATGGATTCAACTGGCAAGATATGAGATGGATCCGATCTATACCTCCTTAACATAGAAACATGGAATACATTATGAATCCTATCCAACTCAGGTGGCAAAGCAAGCCAATAAGCAATTGGCCCAACTCTTTCTAAAACTTCATACGGTCCAATGAAACAAGGACTCAATTTCCCTTTCCGACCAAACCTCAATATCTTCTTCCAAGGAGACACTTTCAAAAATACCTTATCTCCAACCTCAAACTCTATGTTTCTCCTTTTCAAATCTGAATAAGATTTCTGCCGATTTGAAGCTGCTTTCAACCTATCTTGAATCATTTTCACTTTCTCTTCAGTTTCTTTAACCAAATCAGGACCAATTAACTTACCTTCTCCAAGTTCATTCCAACATAGAGGTGTCCTACACCGTCTACCATATAATGCTTCGAATGGTGCCATACCAATGCTAGATTGATGACTATTATTGTAAGCAAATTCCACAAGTGGCAAAAATCTATCCCAACTTCCAGAGAAATCAATGACACAACTTCTCAACATGTCCTCGATAATCTGTATCACTCTCTCTGACTGCCCATCTGTCTGCGGATGAAAAGCGGTGCTAAAGTGCAGTCGAGAACCCAAAGCACTATGTAAACTCTTCCAAAACCTTGAAGTAAATCGGGGATCTTGATCAGACACTACAGAAATTGGGATACCATGCAATTTCACAATCTCATGAATATACAGCTCAGCTAACCTCTCCAAAGAGTAATCCATCCGAACTGGAAGAAAATGAGCTGTCTTAGTCAACCTATCAACAATCACCCAAATAGCATCATGCTTCTTTTGTGTCAATGGTAAACCAGATACAAAATCCATGGTTACTCTATCCCATTTCCATTCAGGCACTGATAACGGTTGAAGTAACCCTATTGGAACTTGATGCTCAGCTTTTACCCTCTGACATGTGAGACATTTGGACACAAAATCTGCAATGTCTCTCTTTAAACCAGACCACTAGTAATTCTGCTTCAAATCATGACACATCTTTGTATTGCCCGGATGCATAGCAAATACTGATTAATGTGCTTCTTCTAAAATGATCCTTCTCAAATTAGCATCATCAGGTACACACAATCTGTTCTTAAACCAAAGACTCCCATCACTTCTCACAATAAAATCTTGACTCTTTCCATTCTGGTAATCTGAAACAATCTTTTGAATCTTCTCATCAGCCAATTGAGCCTCTTTAATCTGATCCAATAATACTGGTTTCAACTGCAACTGTGCCAACAATGCACCATCATCACAAGATACAAAGCTAGCATGCAATGCTCTCAACTCAACAAGCAACGAGAGCGAATAAACAGTCAAACCTGCTAAAGACTTCCGACTCAAGGCATCAGCAACAACATTTGCTTTACCAGGATGATAATCAATCAAACAGTCATAGTCTTTAATCAACTCCAACCATCTCCTCTATCGAAGATTGAGCTCTCTTTGGACACCCAAATATTTCAAACTTTTATGATCTGTATAGATAAAACACTTCTTCCCATACAAATAGTGTCGCCAAATCTTCAATGCAAACACAATGGCTGCTAACTCTAAATCATGGGTCGGATAATTGAGCTCATGCGGTTTCAACTGTCGAGAAGCATAAGCTATAACTTTATCTTCTTGCATCAAAACACAACCCAAACCATTATGTGAAGCATCACTGCAAATCACATATGGTTTATCTTCCACAGGTAAAGTAAGAACAGGCGCTTGAGTCAACATTTCTTTCAACTGTTCAAAGCTAGCCTGACACTGATCTATCCACACAAATCTAACTCCCTTTCGAAGTAATCTGGTAAGTGGAGTAGCTATTAAAGAAAATCCTTCCACAAACCGTCGGTAATAGCCTGCCAAACCCAGAAAACTTCTAACTTCAGTCATAGACGTTGGTGGAATCCAATTCAAAATAGCTTCAACTTTACTCGGATCAACTCTAATACCCTCTGCTGAAACTTTATGACCGAGAAAAGTCACTTGGTCAAGCCAAAATTCACACTTCGACAGTTTAGCAAACAATTGCTTCTCTCCCAAAATTTACAGCACAATCCGCAAATGCTTGTCATGTTCCTCCTTATTACGCGAATACACCAAGATATCATAGATAATAACTACCACAAACTGATCCAAATAGGGCCTAAACATCCTATTCATCAAGTCCATAAAAACTACAGGTGCATTCGTCAAGCCAAAAGGCATAACTAGAAACTCATAATGCCCATACCTTGTACGAAAGGTTGTCTTAGAAACATCTTCAGCTCTGACCCTCAACTGATGGTACCCTGATCTCAAATCAATCTTGGAAAACACTGCTGCACCCTTCAATTGATCAAAGAGATCATCAATTCTAGGCAAAGGATATTTATTTTTAATAGTCACCTTGTTCAATTGCCTATAATCGATACACAGTCTCATAGTACCATCCTTCTTCTTCACAAACAAAACAAGAGCTCCCCACGGTGAAACACTAGGGCGAACAAACCCTTTATCCAACAACTCCTGCAACTGCACCTTCAATTCTTTCAATTTAGCAGGTGCCATTCTATAAGGAGTAATAGAGATAGGAGTGGTACCAGGCAATAATTCAATACCAAACTCCACCTCTCTCTCAGGAGGCAACCCTGGCAACTCCTCTGGAAACACATCTGGAAACTCTGCAACTGTAGGTATACTATCAATTTGAGAACTCACTACTCTAGTATCCAAAATATGAGCAAGGTAAGCATCACACCCTTTTCTAATCAATCTCCTAGCTGCAACAGCTGAAACAAACAAGGATGCTAGCTGTCCCTGCTCACTAGATACTATCACATCTCTACCATCATCAGTTCTCAAGGTAACAACTTTCTTTTGACAGTCTACCATAGCTCCATGTCTAGATAATCAGTCCATGCCTAGGATCAAATCATATTCCTTAAAATGCATTTCAATTAAATCTCCAAGGAACTCCTCACCTTGCACCACTACTGCACTGTCTCGATGCACCTTACTAACAATCACACTATGCCCTAAAGGATTTGTCACCAATACATCAAATCCTAGGGATTCAGCATGCAATTTAGACACAGGCAAAACAGATGCACTAATATATGAATGTGTAGATCCTGGATCAATCAATGCAAGTACTGAAATACCAAATAAAGAGAAAGTGCCAGCTATGACTGCCGAAGCATCTGGCTGCCTCTGCATCACATAAACTCGTTGAGAAGGCCCAGCCTCATCTGGTCTAGTATCCCTGGATGAAGATCCTCTCTGACTATACCCAGGTCTACCCCCTCTGCTAAAACTTCTGCCCCCTCGACCACCTCTGACACTAGGTCGAGAAACTACAGAATCTGCTGACCTCTGTTCTCGTATCTCTGGACACTCTCTAATAAAATGATCCGGAGATCCACATCTAAAGCATACAGCTGGTCCACTATTCCTCCAACAAGCACCCCTATGTGTTTCACCACACTGAGCACACACAAGTGGAGTGGATCTCTGAACTACCGGAGTAGGAGCACTCGCTACTGAAGTTGTAGGTCTCGATCTCTGTCTCTGAAACTGAACCGACCTACCAGCCTGTCTCTGACTCCGACTGATTCTGGGAACAAAACTTCCCCTACCTCTCTTCACAGAAGAAGACCCTGCCTCAAACTGGGGTCTACTAACCCTGATCTCTTCCTCAGAAGCAACTACTGCAATATTCTGAGCTCTTTCCACACTCCTAGTTGCTGCAACCAGTTGGGAAAAGTCTTGGTATCTAGAACCAGCCACAAGACACATAATTGAGGGTCTCAATCCCTCCTCAAACCTTCTACACCTGTCAATCTCGTCAGAAATGATTCCCCCGGCGTAGTGGCTCAACCGGATAAATTCTAACTCATACTCCGTCACAGACCGGTGATCTTGCCTCAAGGTCAGAAACTCCATCTTCTTCACATCTTTATACTCCCTTGGAGTATACTTCAATTCAAACTCTCTTAGAAAATCAGCATAGGACAAGGTAGGTGGATCATCCATAGCATGAGGCACTGTCTTCCACCAGTCATATGCATCCTTCTGCAACAATGATCTTGCATAATCAAATTTTTCTTCTGGAGTGGCTTGTAACTAAACAAATATTCTCTGTACTTTATCTAGCTACTGCTCAGCTACAGCTGGATCAATAGTACCTAGAAAATCTTCTGCTCCATACTTCCTTAATTTATCATACTGTCTCACTGATACCAAAGGCTGTGGGGGTGGTGGGGGTGGTTGCACTGGTGCTTGCCTCAACAAATCAACCACATGTCTAAGCCAAATTGGCGGAACCTCCTCACTAGCTGGTCTCCCCGACACAGAAGCAGGTACCTCTCCAGCACTATCCACTCTAACTCCCTCCCTAACCTCATCAGGAGCTACACTCTCCGCACTACCCTCTACTGACTGACGTAAGTGAGAATCCATCACAACCTATATCTGCAAACACAGCAGAATACATCTCATTAAAGATCAGAGACTGCCAATACCAAACATGTATGTTATTCAAAAATTAACTTTTAAAATCAAAATATTTTTTTTTCTTTCATTTTACCTAGGTTGAGAATCTCAAACCTAGGCTCTGATACCAAAACAATTGTAACACCCCTATATCCCGTATACGTACAAAGCATGCTTATACGATTGTATTATACGTATACTGAATATAGAAATGACACACATTAAAAATACACAAATCATTTTTAAAGTAAAAATAAAAATTTAAGAAATACCAAATAAAGAGAAATGAAAATCGTAAGACACAATAGATAAAAACGTTTGTTTATTACGCAACGGAAGTTTCATCCAAAACTTACAAGTGTAAATACATTAAACCTCAAAAATTACAAAATATGAAATATATACATGATTGGCAGCTTGACTCTCTAATCTTTAAGCTTTAATCCAACTCTTCACAATCAAAACAACCTCAATTAGGTCTAGAGGAATTCTCAATCTCAACTCTATCACCTCTATCACCTGCGCGATGAATCATAATCACGCTGAGCCAACAACTCAGTAGTACAAACCATAATGCTCTTATGCTTAATCAATAACAATGATATATAATCAAATAATAAAGATCATACTCAATATACAATATTTCATGAATATTACATTATTTCATCACATTATCACATCATTTATAACATCAGCATGACATATACACCTATGGGCCCAACAAGTGTTTAATACCATATTCAGAATTCAGAGTTACTGCTTGGGTTCATAATCACAATAATCAAGGCCGTAGGCAACATATATATATATATCTCTATCCATGGATAGTGTAACAGACCCAGTCTCTTGGACCATCAACTCAACAAATCGAGGAGATTCCCAACCCGGCAAGACTGTTACCAATCATATATCTCATAATCACAATTCTCATAATGTAACAGACCCATTCTCTTGGACCTCAATTCAACTCAAATTGAAGATATCCTCAACCCGGCAAGACTGTTACTATTCATAATTTCATAGGCATGCCACCCAAATCCAGAACTCTGAAACTGAATAACATATTAAACATACAATTATATTATTATTCTCTTTCTCAATTTGTATCTCAATATCAAATAGGCACTCATGCCTCAACACTTTCATTTGTATAACCATAGCCACTCACAATGGCTTCTCATCACATTTGAATCATCATGTCTCAATTCACAATATAATACATCATCTTTCACATATTCATAATCAATTGCATTGGACATAATCATATATGCATACATGTCTCAATTATCTCATTTCACATTATACATATAGTACATTTCACAAGATTCACAATGTGAAAAATGTAATATTATTCATATATAACAATAATGTCATATCAAGTCAATGTATGCAACAATGCAAGGTTTGTACTTACCTCAATAACAATTCACACAACTCTAAACAATTTTCTTTTCCAAGATTCTTTTACTTCTTAGATCAATGACAAATCACTTTCTTCAAGACCTAATCCAAAAATAATAACATACACTTGTTTAGGGATACACATGAGATAATCAAATTAAGAGTTAACTAGGGCAAACCCTAAACATGACACGCTCAACCACACGGACGTGTCCCTGACCGTGCCCTAACTCCACAACATAGAAGCTTTTACGCGCTCAGAACCACGGGCGTGTCACTGGGCGTGTAATACATTCTGCCTCTCTGAAAAATAACAACACGTCCAACATCATGAGTGTGCTCATGGCCGTGTAAACTCTCCAATCTCACAGTAGCTATGGCACACTCGATAACACGGGCGTGTTACTGGTCATGTCAAACCTACTACCTCCAACACAATTGACACGCCTAAGTCTCTGGACGTGTCAGACCAAAAACTCATATTCCGGCCAAACAACAAAATACCCAACAAAACACTTCTATCCACCAACATCCACTTCAAACAAACTTCACCACACACACCCAAAAACCATTTCAACACTTACAACAATACCAAAACAAGCCAAAACACACATCAAACACAAATCACAAACATCATCAAAACCCTAAACACCACTACAACACCATCTCTTTTAACATACTACTCTTTTCTTCAATCCATCCTCAAAATCCATAATCAATTTACTCAAACACTCTTAAATATATCAAAATCAAACAACACACTCTTAAATCATCTATTAATTTCACAACACAACTTCAAATAAGCAAAGATATCAAAAGAGAACTTACCAAAGTTATAAAACTTCTTGAATCACCAACTTGATCACTTAGATCTTCCTTCAATTTGAGCTTAGAACATCAAAATCCTCTCTTGTCCACTTGTTTTCCCTTGTCTATGGAGGAGTCGGCCACAACAAAAAGAAAAGAAGAAAAGAACAATGAAGAAACAAAGTCAACTCCTCTTTAAATCTCCACCAAGTATTTCATCATAAGCAATTACCTAAACACCCTTTTGCCATTTGTTTTGATTTCTTTTAAAGCACTTGCATATATGTTATATATATTATCATATAAACAACATATACACTTCTCTCTGTACACTCTTTCCTTTCCCATAATACATATACATTTAATTCAAATCAAACAACAATTACCTCAATACTTCTAGAGCACATTTTAGGATATTACATCCCTTACCTAGTAAAGCCATTCAAGTCATGATGCCTAGAAACATTAATTTATAAATTATCAAGCTAGATTCCTCATTGGTTGATCACCAAACTGAACAAAGACCAACAAAATTTTTACGAAACTAATTTATTCAAAGCAACTTTAAATTTGAAAAACACAATAGTTCCAAAATATTAAAGAAAGTAAAATTGAAAAGCAACATTCAAGTTGAGGAAAGTTCATTTTGTTTAAGCTTCTTTTCCTTTCACCTCTTCAATATCCCCATCTTGAAAGGGTGATAAAATAATATCTTCTTCCAATCCTTTTCCTACCATGAAGGTTGCCGGTGGTGGCATCCTATTGAATCTTGGAAATGGATTACCTTTGGTATTGGGCTTGTCCGGCTCAGACAACTTTCCATTATCAATTAAATTTTGGATCTCATGCCTCAACTTCATACAATTGTCCATTTCGCGTCCAGGCCTTTGATGGAACTGGCAAAATTCATTAGTATAGAATTTAGGTGGAAGAGGATTAGGCAAAGGACGAGGAGTCAAGGGTTGTAACAATCCCTTCTTTTATAGCTTATTGAGAACCCAAGACAGTGGCTTCCCTAATTCTGAAAACTGCCTCATTTCTCCTTGACTAGTGGCATTAACATCAACTTCTTTTTGTGTGCTTTGATTGCCCGACTAGGAATTCCCTTTCTCATTCCTTTTAATTGAAAAGTGATTCTTCTCCCTTTCCCACTCTTCAATTTGTAGACCAGCTTAGAGAAGATCTTTGAAATCCCTTATAAGGGTGTGAGACATCCTTTCACGGAGATTGGGCAGAATGCCTCTCACAATCATCCTTATTTGATCAGATTCGTCGGGCTTTTTCTTCAGCAAAGCGGCCTTATTTCTCCATCTCTTCACATAGTCCATGAAATTATCATTTGGCCTTTGCCTAATGGACTCAACTTCCATTAAGGTAACTTCCATCTCGATATTGTACCCATATTGCTGAATGAAGGCCTTTTATAGCAAATCCCAACTCTTTTGTGTTCCTTCTTCCAAGGTATTGAACCAATTTTGGACAACAGGATCAAATGAGAGCATGAAGTACCTTAGAGTTTGAGCTTTAGTAGCTCGGGCAGACTGCATAGCAGTAATATACTGCTTCATATGGAGATGAGAATTTCTGGTGCCATTGTACTTGGCAAAGGATGGCATCTTGAACTTGTACGGAACTGCTTCATCTAGCTCGAATAACTTGTCAATTTCAGGCATCTCTTCGATTTTCAGCTTCTTCTCAAATTTTGTTTCCAAATCAGCAATCATCATCTCAACATCAGAAGTTTCATTCTTTTCAATAGTTGTGTCATGACCCAATTTGTACATATGTACAGTACATCCATGTACAGTACATCCGCGTACAGTAAGAGGAGTCATCCCGAGTAACCACCAAAGAACACGAAGTGAAAGTAAGCTCTATAGGACAAAAAGGACCTAACTGAAAAGATTGTAAAGTTTTGTGGAGGTGACAGTAATTTCAAAAAGTTTTGGGGAGGTGACTGTAATTTTCAAAAGTTGTACTGGATGTTCTTAATAGTGCACATAATAGGCTCCAAAAATGGAAAGTAGAGAAAAATTGGGTCGAAACGGAACACCACGGTTTTTCCCAAAAATGCACAGTTTGAGAGATACAGTGGATTCTCGACCAAGGATATTTTCATCATTATTGTGATAATAATTTATACACTGGAAAACAAGACACGTAAAGGTATCCAAAGTAAACGGAAGGACTCCGCAGTGATCGATGTTGAAGAACGAACCTAAGTGGAGACCCAAATCACGTAAGGACCTAAAGGGAATTTTTACAAAAGTCAAGGGCATGAGCGTAATTTTTATAAATTAGATCAAAATCAAGAATGAATGTCGAAAATGGAAACAAGAGGTTGAAAGGAGGAGAATGGTACATTTTACGCGTCGTAACCCGGTTACGAAGAAAAGGCAAAACCTTCCATTGAAGGGTATTTTGGTCTTTTCACTTCCACTCATTTTCTAGAAAAGGGACATATGGCATAGTAATTTTCTAGAAAAGGACACATGGAAAAATCTTGTTTAAAGACACTTTTGGGTTGGATTAATCTTAACCCTCCATATGGCACCATCCTAGTTAAAGATACTTTTGTGGTGGTTACATCTTAACCCTCCAAAATGAAATTAATTAAATAAATGGAAAAGTGAAAAATATAAAAAGGGAGAGAAGGATGATTAAAGAACTAAGGACACATATTTTTCTCCCCATTTTTGAGAGGCATGGCCGAATTCTCTCCACCAAAAAAGGGAAGGAATTTTTCAAGTGTTCAAGTGGATTTTTGGAAGGAAAAGCTTAATTTTAAGGTAAGGATTCCAATTCTAGATTTAGTTTATTCATTTGATTGATAGTTTTCAAGTTATCAATGAAAGAAAAGTTGGGAAGAATATGGAAAAGTTAAGAAAGTGAAGAGAAATTAGAGTAAATGATCCATACATGTAGAATTGATGAATTAATGGTGATTAGTAGCCTTAGATAGCAAGAATCAAGGCTTGAACATATGGTTTTTATAATGTTATTATTATGGAAGTTATGAAAATTATAGGAAATCAAAGGGATAAAGAAGAAGAAGGGAAGAAAGAATAGGACAAGCAAGGAACAAAGCAAATAAACAAGGTTTGGTACTTAAATCATTGCCTTTTCAATTAATTCACATATTTTGCATTATGGGACTTTTGAAATAGTTTTGAAATAATGTTATTATGTGTGGTAAATATGTGGGAAAGTACTCTTGAACCATTTGTAATCAATTGATTGTGAAAAGAATGAAAACAAAGCAAACTAGCTAAATTTTGCTCAAATATCCATAAACTTTGATGAACTTTTAATCACCCCTTTGGGTTGATTTTTGAAAGAGGGACCCTTAGTCTTTCAATGGTATCACAAAAGGAGTCTAAAAATCAATTTTGCAAGAAAAAAATGAATTTCCCTCAAGTTTTGAAAATTGGGCCGAATGGACCCTTTTGGGCACCATTCTGCAGCTTTCATTTTGGGCAGTCCGTTGAAGGGGGCAAATGAAGGAATTTTCTGATGCAATTTTACATGCATTTAGTTAACTTATGAAAGTGTTTTCCTGCAAAAATTCAGCCAAAAATAAGTTTGTTTACTTGGTCAAAACTATTGCCAAAGTTGACTGATTTTTAGCAGTAAAAACAGATTTTACCATTTAGTTGTCGCGCGCCATTGCGTGTTGCCGATTTTAAGCGCCGTGCTACTATTCATTTGGTCATTTTTCTAAATGTGTTAAAACTTGAATATTATGATATGAATTGATGTTAAATCATATAAAATGACATGAAGGAGAATTGAAATGATCAGAAAGGCATCATTACAAGCTATTTTGACAATACATGCATTATGTAAAAATCATGACCTATTGAATATCATGACCAAAATAATTTAATAAATTATTTATGCTCTACTTGGTATATCAAAACCCTTGAGATAAGGGTATGATGCATCATACTATTACTGCAATACTGCTTATGACATGATATGATATTCCGGCTGAAGGCCGATGATTATAATGACATGATCAATGATGCAATGATAATGGCCATTGGCACATGTGCAAGAATTATGATGAAAGATAATGAAATATGATCATGACGAGATATGTTTATCATGACCCTTCCTTATCCACTGATGTTCTGTTAAACCAGTAGAGCAACCAAAATGATAAAAGTAAGAAAAATGATTTAAATTCAAATTATTCAGTCAAGCATTTTTACCTTCTATGTTTTGTATTTATTCCTTTCAATTATTTAAAGTGTATAAATGTATGTTCAAGTCATTCTTTCATTTTATTCTTTTATTGCAATGATTTAAGTACCCACTAAGCAATTGCTTAGCGAGTTTAGTTTTCTTCTAAACTCATAGGTTAAAAGAGGAGACGAGATTGCAGCATGTCCTGCGCAGCTGGCCTTGACTACTACTTTGGGTAGGAGTTTGGATATGATTGATTGTAGCAATATGGCATGTACATAAGCTTGAATGATCTAGCAAATAAATGTATTATACTGAAAACCTAGAACACGTACACTGCTAGAAATCTAATAAATCTTATTTAGGTTTAGCACTTATGTATGCAAGTATAGAAGTGTGAATTCTTCTTGCAGGATTGTAGTTGAGGTTATAAGGGTGAATTATTGGGAGTGTGCTTGAGTTGAATTGTGAAACAAAATGTTTTTCAAAAATAAGAAAAATCAGTTTTGGCGACACTTGGGACCTCCATTTTTAGGGGAGGTTATGGAAAATTTTTTTTTAAATCTGCATTTAAAATTGGCTAAGTAAAATATTAAGACACAACCACCATGAGTTAACAGTCCATCTTGGTCTATAAACGTAGGCTAAGATGGGGTGTTACATTTAGTGGTATCAGAGCACCGGTTTAGCCGGTCCTGGAAAATTCAACATAGGAGGATACACATTTTATGTTGGGAGTGGTGTTGCGCTCGAATTAAGTACTACTACAAAGCGTCACTCGCAAGTATACGAGGTAGCTGTAGCAATGGTGATCGCCCCAAGATCGTTTCCCTAAGAAGGTGTGGTTCGTAATAGCTTGATTGACAATTTATTTAAATGCAGAAGTTTGTTGTTGGAATTGTAAAAGACATTTTAAACCTAAGATTAACGTACGTAGTGTTTGATGTATGTAATGGGTGCACAAGATCAATTCAGTTCTCGGGAAAGTGCCTAGGGTTATAGGTCCATTCAATCAAAGCTAAATTCTCAATTATCCATTAACATGGCCTTGTAAATAATTTGTTTCTTAAGATTAATTAGTTAATTACCAATTCATTAGTTCTCACATTCATGAAATAGCAATAACCAATTATTTATCTTTGCAAATTAATAAAACCCTAGAACTTATATTTCTAATTCATTCATAGGGTAGTCGAATGCATAATTCTGATACCAAATTTCACCTCTCGGTCCTTCATTCAATATCTAGAGATCAATAGGTAGCTAATCTATTAACCTAGCATACAATCCAATGCAATCAACCAACAACAAGGTAATCAATGGAAATATCAAATCAAAGACATTCAATCAAATATACTACAAACCCCAGGCATGGGTATTTAGCTCAACATCATCAATTTAAAACATTCATTCAACTCAATATAAAACAATACAAATTGTCCAATTGCAATATCAATCTCTTAATACAGCAAAAACAATATTGAAATGAATTAAAAGAGAGAATAGAAAAACCCCTTGTGAAGATGCCAAGAGTAGGATTGCTAATCTTCCTCCTAGCTCCACTTGATGCATGATGAAGAACTCAAGCCTCTTCAATGGTTGATTCCCCTTGCAATATGGATGGAGCTTTCTCAAGTCACCAATACTTCAATTGATTGTGCCTTTGGAAGATGGAATGGAGCTTTCTCAAGTCACCACTCCTTCAATTGAAGCTTCTTCAACCTTTGAGAGCTTATTGACCCACTTGATCCCAAAGAACCAAATTGAAGCTTGTCAATGGAAGATGAAGAAGATGAAGATGGAGGATGAAGATGAGGGACAAGGAGAGTGTCACTCTCTCCTCATCCCAAGTTAGGAGTGCCCTCTCTTCTCTTTTCTTTTCTTTTTGCTCCAAACCCTAGCCGCTCTCCCCCTCTCTCTTTTTTCCTTTTCGTGCGAAAGATTTTATACAAATCCAGGTGACACGGCCAAGCATGGGTGAGCTTGGCCGTGTCTCTTGCCCTTTTCCTCGATTTCCTTTAGGTGACACGGCCAAGCTTTGGATGAGACACGGCCGTGTTTGAACTTTTTGGAGGGACACAGCCAAGGACACGGCCGTGTCCCCTGGGTATGTCCTCTCCTATTTGATTTTCCTTTCTTCTTCTTTGGAGTGTGACACGGCCAAGTCAGGATGAACTTGGCCGTGTCTGGCATTTTTTGAGGGACATGGCAAAGGACACGGCCGTGTCCCCTGGGTGTGTCCTCTCCTGCTTGATTTTTGCTCTTTCTTGCTCTGTTCTTTGGTTTTGCTCATCAGGTGAGACACGGCCAGAGACTTGGCCATGTCTCTGGGTGTGTCTCTTCCTGTTTCTTCATTTTTGCTCTGTTTTTCACTGTTTTGATCTTCCAAGGGTGTTTTTGCTCTCAAACCTAAAAACAAACACAATAAGCAAACTTAAAACAAAAATCAATCAAAACATTAACTAAAACACACATAAAATCATACTAAAAACTAGTATAAAAATGAAATAAACAACTACCCCACACTTAACTCCTTGCTTGTCTTCAAGCAAGACTAAAATCAAAACACACTAACTAGATGAATTTTGTTAAGTTCAAGAGTTATAAAGATGCATCAAGACTTCCCTATCCCTAAATCCGCAATCAATATCTTATCAAACAAAAATCGACACTCATGCAATTAAGTGGTTTTCCATGCAAAACCAATGTTGTCACTCCCTCACCAACTCTTTCAAGTGTTTGATCATGGTGGTGTTTACACTCATAACAATCAATGAAAGATTATTACAATAGGCTTGCTTATCAATCAAATCTCCACCACCAAATTTCAATCAAGCATCAATCAAAAGGTCTTTCTTTTGGTTGTAATGGGGCTAAGGTAAAGGCATGACATTTAGGAAATGTAAGCTTAATCATTAAGTTCAAGAGCACTTCAAGAATGAAGTAACCGATCATACGTATAACTAACAATTCCAAAACACCTTCCTCTAATATACCCATTGACATTCAAGAACTTTTCAAGGGAACTCACTTATTACATTTTGCAATGATTATTCATAAACAAATTCCAAACTGTCAATAAGAACAACAATTATTTTTTTTTCTTTCTTTTTTTTTATTTTTTATTTTATATATATATATATATTTTTTTTCTTCTACACAAGTTTTTGTACAAGTTTTTATTTTTCTTTGCAATTTTAAACCTACTAAATTTAACCTCACACTTAATTCAACACAACACTCGGTCATAAACGCTCTTAAAATGCTCTTGACCTAATGAACGGATAAGAGTTAAACAACAAGGTTCAAGCTAATGGTGTTGTGCAAAAGAAAGAAAAGGAAAAATAAAATAGGCTCAAAATTGGCTAACTAAGGTTGAATATAGGGTTGGTCTTTTAAGCCAAAGTGGGTTCACCTAATTGCCTTAATCATCTTGATGCCAAATTGAAATTTTTATGTAATCTTAAAATGTATTTCAAAGCAAGTTCTAGCAATTCATCAATCAAAGATGTTCGCCCACAACAAGAATAATAAGTTGATGGCTCAATTCCTCACTAGGTTAATGGCAATGCAAAGAAAAACCAACAAAATTGACAATAAGCACCAAATCTACTCAATTCTCCAAATCATGCTTCAAAAATTCAAAGGTCATCTATCAATAATTTTTATAACAATTGAACTTTCTAAAACTCATTTATTCAATGAAAAACATTAAAAATAGTAACTAAAACCTAAACAAAAACAAATTAAAGGTAAGAACACAAAAACACAAAATGCAATTAAAAGTAAAAACAAAAACACCAAATGCACCCCACACTTAAAAATTCACATTGTCCTCAATGTGAGCATGCATACTACAGAGAAAGTTAGATGATACATGATTTCCATCATTCCCATATACGATGTGTAGGGCTCCTTCCACCCATAATACAATTGGAGCCCATGACTGAGAGGATGAACACCATACAACTTTGAAAAGTGCCCAATGGATTGAAAAGCCTAGGTAGCATTCTTAGGGGAGCAATTGTCCAAAAAGAATATGTGAGGGTTATTTTAGCTTGATTTTTTAATGCTATAGGGACGTAGTAAAAACCTTTTTCAGTTTGCAACATGGTTTTGTATGGTTTTTGCTCGTTCTCACCACCAAGAGTGGGAGAGATGATAATTTGCTGCATATTGCATTCCCCAACCAAAACATCTTTCAAAATTCCTAGGGTCTTTTTAAGTTCAACCAAGTTTGGTTGAATGTGTTCTACATTCTCTTTAGCATTTTGAAATTCTTCCTCAACAATCTCATTATTTACTAGTAAATTGCTCTCATCAATTTCTAATTTGGAAGAATTAGGCTCTACTTTTATTGTCATGGCCACCTCAAGCTTATCTACACTATCTTCACTATAGGGCATGTCATGAAGTTCAGAAAGTTGCATACTCTGTTTCTCTGCATTCAGCTTACTTGGGAATGGTATTGATGGCATACAAGGATTTGGAGGTTCATGCAATTTTGTCAAAGTCGATGCTTCCAAATTCTCCTCCTCCTTTGATTGAATTAACTCCTCTATGTCTGATTGCATTTCCTCGCCATCTTCTTCGTTGTTAGTTCCTGCAGCAAAGGAATCACAAAACTCATTATATATCACCTGTTTATTCTTAAAATTTGTGATTACCTCTATTTGCTCCAATTGGCTAGGAAATTTCTCCTCTTGGTGTGCTTGGAGTTGATGTGCCAGTTGCCCAACTTGCTTTTCCACCCTCTTCAATGATTCCTCCAAAGAATCAAACCTCTCATTGCTTCCTTCCTGAATTTCTGTGATAATTTGAAGGTAAGTATTCAAATCATCTTCCACTGTGGATTTCTCGAATTTATCATGGTTTTGTGAGCTAATTTGAATGAAGGCATTCAAACTATCTTCCAACGTGGGTTCCTTAAGTTTACTTTGATTTTGTGCTCTAATTTGAATGAAGGCATTCAAACTATCTTCTAATGTGGGTCGCTTAAGGTACTCTTGATTTGAATATTGTTCTTGAGAGTAAGAACTTCTTTGGTAAGGTTGAAAAAAATTTGGAGGTGGAATGTGCTGCTGGTTTTCCCAAGAAAAATTTGGGTAGTTTCTCCAATTTGGATTACAAGAATTGGAATATGGGTTACTTCTACCCCTTTGCTAGAAACTTTCATAGGCATATTCTTCCTCTTGCCTCTCTTGATATTGTCCATAACCAAATGAACACATGTTTGCGCCATGTCCTGCAATGCTACAAGCTGAACATACTTCACGAGTAGGCATAGGTGTTTGTCCTCTTGCATTTAGCATCTTAAGTTGGTTCGTTAATTCTGCTAAATGCCATGCCAGGTCAGAGTCTGGGTTATCATCATAAACCCCCGAGTACCTTGAAAATTGCATATTTACACAAGGCACTTAGCAAATTAAATAAAACAAACAAATAATTAAATTGAAAGAAAAATAAAACAAACAAACAAGTCACAAAAAATAAACAAACAATGAAATGAAAAATCAAACTATCACTACTTAACAACCTTCCCCGGCAGCGGCGCCAAAAACTTGTTGCGCTCGAATTAAGTACTACTACAAAGCGTCACTCGCAAGTATACGAGGTAGTTGTAGCAATGGTGATCGCCCCAAGGTCGTTTCCCCATGAAGGTGTGGTTCGTAATAGCTTGATTGACAATTTATTTAAATGCAGAAGTTTGTTGTTGGAATTGTAAAAGACATTTTAAACCTAAGATTAACGTACGTAGTGTTTGATGTATGTAATGGGTGCACAAGATCAATTCAGTTCTCGGGAAAGTGCCTAGGGTTATAGGTCCATTCAATCAAAGCTCAATTCTCAATTATCCATTAACATGGCCTTGTAAATAATTTGTTTCTTAAGATTAATTAGTTAATTACCAATTCATTAGTTCTCACATTCATGAAATAGCAATAACCAATTATTTATATTTGCAAATTAATAAAACCCTAGAACTTATATTTCTAATTCATTCATAGGGTAGTCGAATGCATAATTCCGATACCAAATTTCACCTCTCGGTCCTTCATTCAATATCTAGAGATCAATAGGTAGCTAATCTATTAACCTAGCATACAATCCAATGCAATCAACCAACAACAAGGTAATCAATGGAAATATCAAATCAAAGACATTCAATCAAATATACTACAAACCCCAGGCATGGGTATTTAGCTCAACATCATCAATTTAAAACATTCATTCAACTCAATATAAAACAATACAAATTGTCCAATTGCAATATCAATCTCTTAATACAACAAAAACAATATTGAAATGAATTAAAAGAGAGAATAGAAAAACCCCTTGTGAAGATGCCAAGAGTAGGATTGCTAATCTTCCTCCTAGCTCCACTTGATGTATGATGAAGAACTCAAGCCTCTTCAATGGTTGATTCCCCTTGCAATATGGATGGAGATTTCTCAAGTCACCAATCCTTCAATTGATTGTGCCTTTGGAAGATGGAATGGAGCTTTCTCAAGTCACCACTCCTTCAATTGAAGCTTCTTCAACCTTTGAGAGCTTATTGACCCACTTGATCCCAAAGAACCAAATTGAAGCCTGTCAATGGAAGATGAAGAAGATGAAGATGGAGGATGAAGATGAGGGACAAGGAGAGTGTCACTCTCTCCTCATCCCAAGTTAGGAGTGCCCTCTCTTCTCTTTTCTTTTCTTTTTGCTCCAAACCCTAGCCGCTCTCCCCCTCTCTCTTTTTTCCTTTTCGTGCGAAAGATTTTATACAAATCCAGGTGACACGGCCAAGCTTGGGTGAGCTTGGCCGTGTCTCTTGCCCTTTTCCTCAATTTCCTTTAGGTGACACGGCCAAGCTTTGGATGAGACACGGCCGTGTTTGAACTTTTTGGAGGGACACGGCCGTGTCCCCTGGGTGTGTCCTCTCCTGTTTGATTTTCCTTTCTTCTTCTTTGGAGTGTGACACGGCCAAGTCAGGATGAACTTGGCCGTGTCTGGCATTTTTGGAGGGACATGGCCAAGGACACAGCCGTGTCCCCTGGGTGTGTCCTCTCCTGCTTGATTTTTTATCTTTCTTGCTCTGTTCTTTGGTTTTGCTCATCAGGTGAGACACGGCCAGAGACTTGGCCGTGTCTCTGGGTGTGTCTCTTCCTGTTTCTTCATTTTTGCTCTGTTTTTCTCTGTTTTGATCTTCCAAGGGTGTTTTTGCTCTCAAACCTAAAAACAAACACAATAAACAAACTTAAAACAAAAATCAATCAAAACATTAACTAAAACACACATAAAATCATACTAAAAACTAGTATAAAAATGACCTAAATAACTACCCCACACTTAACTCCTTGCTTGTCCTCAACCAAGACTAAAATCAAAACACACTAACTAGATGAATTTTGTTAAGTTCAAGAGTTATAAAGATGCATCAAGACTTCCCTATCCCTAAATCCGCAATCAATATCGTATCAAACAAAATCGACACTCATGCAATTAAGTGGTTTTCCATGCAAAACCAATGTTGTCACTCCCTCACCAACTCTTTCAAGTGTTTGATCATGGTGGTGTTTACACTCATAACAATCAATGAAAGATTATTACCATAGGCTTGCTTATCAATCAAATCTCCACCACCAAATTTCAATCAAGCATCAATCAAAAGGTCTTTCTTTTGGTTGTAATGGGGCTAAGGTAAAGGCATGACATTTAGGGAATGTAAGCTTAATCATTAAGTTCAAGAGCACTTCCAGAATGAAGTAACCGATCATACGTATAACTAAAAATCCCAAAACATCTTCCTCTAATATACCCATTGACATTCAAGAACTTTTCAAGGGAACTCACTTATTACATTTTGCAATGATTATTCCTAAACAAATTCCAAACTGTCAATAAGAACAACAATTATTTTTCTTTCTTTCTTTTTTTTATTTTTTATTTTATATATATATCTTTTTCTTTTTCTTGTACACAAGTTTTTATACAAGTTTTTATTTTTCTTTGCAATCTTAAACCTACTAAATTTAACCCCACACTTAATTCAACACAACACTCGGTCATCAACGCTCTTAAAATGCTCTTGACCTAATGAAAGGATAAGAGTTAAACAACAAGGTTCAAGCTAATGGTGTTGTGCAAAAGAAAGAAAAGGAAAAATAGAATAGGCTCAAAATTGGCTAACTAAGGTTGAATATAGGGTTGGTCTTTTAGGCCAAAGTGGGTTCACCTAATTGCCTTAATCATATTGATGCCAAATTGAAATTTTTATGTAATCTTAAAATGTATTTCAAAGCAAGTTCTAGCAATTCATCAATCAAAGATGTTCGCCCACAACAAGAATAATAAGTTGATGGCTCAATTCCTCACTAGGTTAATGGCAATGCAAAGAAAAACCAACAAAATTGACAATAAGCACCAAATCTACTCAATTCTCCAAATCATGCTTCAAAAATTCAAAGGTCATCTATCAATAATTTTTATAACAATTGAACTTTCTAAAACTCATTTATTCAATGAAAAACATTAAAAACAGTAACTAAAACCTAAACAAAAACAAATTAAAGGTAAAAACACAAAAACACAAAATGCAATTAAAAGTAAAAACATAAAACACCAAATGCACCCCACACTTAAAAATTCACATTGTCCTCAATGTGAGCATGCATACTACAGAGAAAGTTTAGATGATACATGATTTCCATCGTTCCCATATACGATGTGTGGAGCTCCTTCCACCCATAATACAATTGGAGCCCATGACTGAGAGGATGAACACCATACAACTTTGAAAAGTGCCCAATGGATTGAAAAGCCTAGGTAGCATTCTTAGGGGAGCAATTGTCCAAAAAGAATATGTGAGGGTTATTTTAGCTTGATTTTTTAATGCTATAGGGACGTAGTAAAAACCTTTTTCAGTTTGCAACATGGTTTTGTATGGTTTTTGCTCGTTCTCACCACCAAGAGTGGGAGAGATGATAATTTGCTGCATATTGCATTCCCCAACCAAAACATCATTCAAAATTCCTGGGGTCTTTTTAAGTTCAACCAAGTTTGGTTGAATGTGTTCTACATTCTCTTTAGCATTTTGAAATTCTCCCTCAACAATCTCATTATTTACTAGTAAATTGCTCTCATCAATGTCTAATTTGGAAGAATTAGGCTCTACTTTTATTATCATGGCCACCCCAAGCTTATCTACACTATCTTCACTATAGGGCATGTCATGAAGTTCAGAAAGTTGCATACCTTGTTGCTCTGCATTCAGCTTACTTGGGAATGGTATTGATGGCATACAAGGATTTGGAGGTTCATGCAATTTTGTCAAAGTCGATGCTTCCAAATTCTCCTCCTCCTTTGATTGAATTAACTCCTCTATGTCTGATTGCATTTCCTCGCCATCTTCTTCGTTGTTAGTTCCTGCAGCAAAGGAATCACAAAACTCGTTATATATCACCTGTTTATTCTTAAAATTTGTGATTACCTTTATTTGCTCCAATTGGGTAGGAAATTTCTCCTCTTGGTGTGCTTGGAGTTGATGTGCCAGTTGCCCAACTTGCTTTTCCACCTTCTTCAATGATTCCTCCAAAGAATCAAACCTCTCATTGCTTCCTTCCTGAATTTCTGTGCTAATTTGAAGGTAAGTATTTAAATCATCTTCCACTGTGGATTTCTCGAATTTGTCATGGTTTTGTGAGCTAATTTGAATGAAGGCATTCAAACTATCTTCCAACGTGGGTTCCTTAAGTTTACTTTGATTTTGTGCTCTAAATTGAATGAAGGCATTCAAACTATCTTCTAATGTGGGTCGCTTAAGGTACTCTTGATTTGAATATTGTTCTTGAGAGTAAGAACTTCTTTGGTAAGGTTGAAAAAAATTTGGAGGTGGAATGTGCTGCTGGTTTTCCCAAGAAAAATTTGGGTAGTTTCTCCAATTTGGATTACAAGAATTGGAATATGGGTTACTTCTACCCCTTTGCTGGAAACTTTCATAGGCATATTCTTCCTCTTGCCTCTCTTGATATTGTCCATAACCAATTGAACACATGTTTGCGCTATGTCCTGCAATGATACATGCTGAACATACTTCACGAGTAGGCATAGGTGTTTGTCCTCTTGCATTTAGCATCTTAAGTTGGTTCGTTAATTCTGCTAAATGCCATGCCATGTCAGAGTCTGGGTTATCATCATAAACTCCCGAGTACCTTGAAAATTGCATATTTACACAAGGCACTTAGCAAATTAAATAAAACAAACAAATAATAAAATTGAAAGAAAAACAAAACAAACAAACAAGTCACAAAAAATAAACAAACAATGAAAAGAAAAATCAAACTATCACTACTTAACAACCTTCCCCGGTAGCGGCGCCAAAAACTTGTTGCTCTCGAATTAAGTACTACTACAAAGCGTCACTCGCAAGTATACGAGGTAGCTGTAGCAATGGTGATCGCCCCAAGGTCGTTTCCCCAAGAATGTGTGGTTCATAATAGCTTGATTGACAATTTATTTAAATGCAGAAGTTTGTTTTTGGAATTGTAAAAGACATTTTAAACCTAAGATTAACGTACGTAGTGTTTGATGTATGTAATGGGTGCACAAGATCAATTCAGTTCTCGGGAAAGTGCCTAGGGTTATAGGTCCATTCAATCAAAGCTCAATTCTCAATTATCCATTAACATGGCCTTGTAAATAATTTGTTTCTTAAGATTAATTAGTTAATTACCAATTCATTAGTTCTCACATTCATGAAATAACAATAACCAATTATTTATATTTGCAAATTAATAAAACCCTAGAACTTATATTTCTAATTCATTCATAGGGTAGTCGAATGCATAATTCCGATACCAAATTTCACCTCTCGGTCCTTCATTCAATATCTAGAGATCAATAGGTAGCTAATCTATTAACCTAGCATACAATCCAATGCAATCAACCAACAACAAGGTAATCAATGGAAATATCAAATCAAAGACATTCAATCAAATATACTACAAACCCCAAGCATGGGTATTTAGCTCAACATCATCAATTTAAAACATTCATTCAACTCAATATAAAACAATACAAATTGTCCAATTGCAATATCAATCTCTTAATACAGCAAAAACAATATTGAAATGAATTAAAAGAGAGAATATAAAAACCCCTTGTGAAGATGCCAAGAGTAGGATTGCTAATCTTCCTCCTAGCTCCACTTGATGTATGATGAAGAACTCAAGCCTCTTCAATGGTTGATTCCCCTTGCAATATGGATGGAGCTTTCTCAAGTCACCAATCCTTCAATTGATTGTGCCTTTGGAAGATGGAATGGAGCTTTCTCAAGTCACCACTCCTTCAATTGAAGCTTGTTCAACCTTTGAGAGCTTATTGACCCACTTGATCCCAAAGAACCAAATTGAAGCTTGTCAATGGAAGATGAAGAAGATGAAGATGAGGGACATGGAGAGTGTCACTCTCTCCTCATCCCAGGTTACGAGTGCCCTCTCTTCTCTTTTCTTTTCTTTTTGCTCCAAACCCTAGCCGCTCTCCCCCTCTCTCTTTTTTTCCTTTTCGTGCGAAAGATTTTATACAAATCCAGGTGACACGGCCAAGCTTGGTTGAGCTTGGCCGTGTCTCTTGCTCTTTTCCTCGATTTCCTTGAGGTGACATGGCCAAGCTTTGGATGAGACACGGCCATGTTTGAACTTTTTAGAGGGACACGGCCAAGGACACGGCCGTGTCCCCTGGGTGTGTCCTCTCCTGTTTGATTTTCCTTTCTTCTTCTTTGGAGTGTGACACGGCCAAGTCAGGATGAACTTGGCCGTGTCTGGCATTTTTTGAGGGACATGGCCAAGGACACGGCCGTGTCCCCTGGGTGTGTCCTCTCCTGCTTGATTTTTGCTCTTTCTTGCTCTATTCTGGGTGTGCCATCCAGTTTGCTCTGTTCTTGTGTCTCTTCCTGTTTCTTCATTTTTGCTCTGTTTTTCACTGTTTTGATCTTCCAAGGGTGTTTTTGCTCTCAAACCTAAAAACAAACACAATAAACAAACTTAAAACAAAAATCAATCAAAACATTAACTAAAACACACATAAAATCATACTAAAAACTAGTATAAAAATGACCTAAACAACTACCCCACACTTAACTCCTTGCTTGTCCTCAAGCAAGACTAAAATCAAAACACACTAACTAGATGAATTTTGTTAAGTTCAAGAGTTATAAAGATGCATCAAGACTTCCCTATCCCTAAATCCGCAATCAATATCGTATCAAACAAAATCGACACTCATGCAATTAAGTGGTTTTCCATGCAAAACCAATGTTGTCACTCCCTCACCACCTCTTTCAAGTGTTTGATCATGGTGGTGTTTACACTCATAACAATCAATGAAAGATTATTACCATAGGCTTGCTTATCAATCAAATCTCCACCACCAAATTTCAATCAAGCATCAATCAAAAGGTCTTTCTTTTGGTTGTAATGGGGCTAAGGTAAAGGCATGACATTTAGGAAATGTAAGCTTAATCATTAAGTTCAAGAGCACTTCAAGAATGAAGTAACCGATCATACGTATAACTAACAATCCCAAAACACCTTCCTCTAATATACCCATTGACATTCAAGAACTTTTCAAGGAAACTCACTTATTACGATATATGTATACGGTATAAGGTTGCAAGAGGCAGAATCACAAAGAGTTATAGATCAAGAGAAGGAATCACATGCTTTCGTACCCATAAATGTAGAAATGGGTCTTGGACTTATGCCACGACCCGCAACGGTGGCTGTGGAAGGCCCCGAAGTTTATTTAAGATAGATGACAGTACCATTGCAATAAATGGTAAGAATGGTACCTGTTGCTACCAAAAGAGAAAGGAAGTCCCCAATTGAGAAGTTAAGGAAATATGGGGCTAAAGAATTTAAGGCTAGTAGGGAAGAAGGATTTGAAGAAATTGAGTACTGTTTGGACAGTACCAGTAAGGCATTGGAACAACTGAGATGCACGCCGGATAAAAGATTTATTTATGCCATGTCCCTTTGGGTAGAAGAAACATACACTTGGTAAAACATATTTAAACGCAAGGAGAAATGAGTTAATATATCTACAGCAAGGAAGAATGACAATATCTGAGTATGATAGAGAGTTCACCCGCCTCAGTAAGTATGCAAAGAAAATGATAGAAACAAAGCAAGAAAGATGTCAAAGGTTTTGGAAGGATTAAATAATGGAATTAAAGTACAATTAGTAGTCATGGACGTGTTTGAATTTTCAAGATTAGTTGTGAAAGTTTTAGGTAATGAGAGGGTATACATAGATTAGAGAAGTAGACACCAACGCATGCAACAAAAGAGAGTACAAACTTAAAGCTTAGGAAGATTTCGACAAGTTGAGAAGAAGTTTAGAAGTGAAGATAGTTTTGCACAGTAAAGCTGGCGATCGTAAAGCCAAGGATCCGGCCGAGGTTCAAGGCGCCAGACATCCGTATCCAGTATACCGGGGTCCTTATAAGGGGGTTCCAGGAGAAGGTTAGATAGGCGTATATGAATATGAAAATGTATATAAGAAAATGAAATTTGAAGAATGGAATAAAAAGAGGAACAGAATAAGAGGATAAAAGAAAAGTACGTAAAATGTTAAGACCAGACAGTAAGAGATAAAATAGATAGAACTTAGATAACAAAAATGAGTGAACAGAAATAAGTATATGAGAAATTCTCATGTCCGACCATTAGAGAATATGTACAGTAACCCCATGTACAAAATTCACATAAGCAGATGAAGTAAGCGCACTAAGGAGATACTGCTGACCCGACACCGTCGTGTTGAAATTTAGCAGGAAACCGGAGTTAACCGTGCTCCACCAATGATGATGGGTGACCATCCCGTGAAGTCTTAATAAGGTAGGTGACGTACCATATGAGTAGAAAACTAGACGAAATCTAATCAAAACACTGTATTGTGATTTCTCCTGAAAATGCCCCAATGTAATCATCAAAATTAAGAAATTATAAGAAGAAGATATATGAGATTTATGAATTCAGGAAATGATGGGAAAAAAAAAAGAGAAAGAAGAGAAAGAGAGAAATTAAGAGCCGGAGAGGTAGAAAGTGTGGAATTAAAATTAGATCAAAAAGGAAAGAATGAAAGTAATAACAACCCAAGGACTAGGTAAAGGAAAAAGGAAAAAGTAACAATTCAAAAATTACTGAAGGATTGGAAAGAAATATAGATTTGAAGGATATATTACTCCTCTAAGCAAACACTGTGGATGAAGACATAAAAGTGAATGCACCAGCACCGACAGAAAAAAAATCACAGCCCGCTTTTGGCCGAGGCCAAAGCAGGGGAAAGGAAAGTGATTCGAATTTTCAAAGAGCACAATCAGAGACCGTTGACTAGCTCAATTCAAGTACACCAGCCAGAGCCTACGCAATGAAAACTTAAAAGAATTACCAGTAGGATATGTTAAGTTTGAAACATTAGTTATAAATACAATAAGAGACGAGGTAGTTACACACAAGTGATTAAAGAATGTTCTATAGAGTTACATGAAAATGCATTTCCAGAAAATTTAATAGAGTTACCATTCTGAGAATTTGACATAATGTTGGTATTGGATTGGCTAACAAGGCATAAAACAGTGGTTGATTATAAGAAGAAAGAGAGTAACACTTCATACTCCTCACAAGGAGGAAGTGACGGTAGTAGGAAAGAGAGCCGATTACCTAAACAACATAACAACAGCAGTTACAACAAGGCGTTCCATACAAACGGATGTGAGGCACACTTGGTAAGCACTATGGAAGCAAAGAAGAATGTGATAAAGATTCAAGAGGTATCAACAATGCGTGATTTTCTTGATGTTTCTTTAGATGAGCTACCCAGATTATCGCCTAAGAGAAAAGTAGGATTCACTATAAATGTATATCCGGGAACTGCACCGGTGTTGGTTGCCTCATACTGAATGGTACCAGCGGAACCCAAAGAAATGAAAATGCAATTATAGGAGCTACTCGACAAGGGTCTTATATGGCCAAGTATTTCTTCATGGGGTATGCCAGTACTCTTCGTCAAGAAGAAAGATAAATCCTTAAGGTTATATGTGAAATATAAGTAGTTGAATGAGCTTACGATTAAGGATAAATATCCATTACCATCCATCGATGATGTATTCGACCAACTTAAAGGAACCAAGGTCTTTTCAAAAATAAAAATAAAAAATAGATCACCGACTGGGATATTAGCAGCTGCGGATCAAAGGAAATGAAAGTCCAAAGACTACATCTAGAACTCGATACGGACGTTATAAGTTCCTTGTAATGCCTTTTGAGCCCACAAATGTGTCAGCAGTATTAATGGATTTAATGAATCATATCTTTCATCCATACTTTGACCAATTTGTAAATGGTGTTCATAGATGACACCTTCGTTTATTTAAGGAACAAAAAAAAAGAATACGATCGATACTTTTGCATAGTATTGCAAATATTGCGAGAGAAGCAGTTGTACGTCAAACATGACAAATGCGAGTTTCGATTGGAAAGAGTGACATTCTTAGAACACACCATATTAGCATAAGGCATTAAAGTTGTAACACCCCCATGCTCTATATAAGTACTATACATATACCTAGTATACATACAATACATATATAAAGTATAAGGATGTTACTTTTAGTTTCAATTTAAAACCTTTATCCAAGTTCATCAAATTATACATTAATTTAAAACATATCTACAAAAGTCAGTATTCTCATTTATCAAAACTTCATTCATCCATATGAATATATATTAACTCAAAAATACAATATAGTTTAAAATCACACATGTATGCATCACCTTCTAGTTGGTCTCGAGACACTCTTACCCTTCTCGTGGCATCACAGCTAGATTTCCAGATCAACCGCATAAATACCTGCGCGATTAAACAACCACGCTAAGCTCGAAAGCTTAGTAGTACAACTAAAATAATAAAATACACTTTACCAAATTATCATACCTCATATGTTTAGCTTTATGGTTTACTGTTCTCTTACCACGTTTTCCTTTCTCAATGCATTCTTCATAAGTTCCCACTAATTTCATAAATTAGATATATAATTACATAGAACATTCACAACTCAGTTCTTGCCTTTTCTATCTCATATACATATAAATATACATCAATTCAACAAAGCACCCTTTTATGACCTATCCAAACCTTCATGAAAACCATTCTCACAAATTCCACATTCATATACAATTTACACATCATACAATATTTTCATATATTCATATATCAAGAAAGTCCCTCAAAACATATTCACCTTCAATACATCAATACACATATTACAAAATCATACTTTCAATAACAGCAGTTATAGATCTCATTACTCATTTATTTCAATATTTGAATATCACACTGACAACAAAGACAGACTCGGGCCCGAACAACACTAATATGTTATTCAAAGTTCAGAGTTACTGCTTTGGTCTATAATCATAATCATCAAGCCCGTAGGCATCATATATAAATATCTCTATCCATGGATAGCGTAACAGACCCAGTCTCTTAGATCATCAACTCGGCTAAACTCGAGGAGATCCTCAACCCGGCAAGACTGTTACTACAATTCTCATATCAAAGTTATCAAGTAACAGACCCAGTCTCTTAGACCATCAACCCGACTCAATCGAGGAGATCCTCAACCCGGCAAGACTGTTACTAATCATATATATTATAAGCACAAATCTCATAGTGTAACAGACCCAGTCTCTTGGATCATCAACCCGACTCAATCGAGGAGATCCTCAACCCGGCAAGACTGTTACCTTTTTCATTTTATAGACATGCTTCCAAACCCAGAACTCTGAAATTGAATAACACATTAGTTACACAATTCATTTATTATTTCATTATCAATTTCATCATCAATTAGGCAAACATGCCTTATCTCTTTCACTTGAATCATCATAGCCAATCATAATGGCTTTCCATCACATTTGAATCATTATAGTCAATAACAATGACTTATCATCATACATTTCACGATATATATATATATATGTATAAATCATCATTGTAATTCACAAGATTCACAATGCATTCTACACAACATTGTTCATATAGTATCATAAACATCATTGTTATCATCTAGTCATATTGATCAATTCATCACTCAACAATACATAATCAATGGCATTGCACATACATTTTTCCATGATCATTATCTCTTCCACATTTTCTATATCATCATTGTTATATACAAAACAATTTACACTATACATGAATGTAGAATCTTCTATATACATTTGGTTGGATCATTATTGTTATAAGTGTATTTAAGTACAAAAGACAATTGAAGATCCAACAATGTATGAAGAACAATTAACAAACACAAAAGCCAACACCCTCAAGGGACACGGCCAAGCCTGTGGCCGTGTCTCTCAACCAAAAGTTCCAGTAGCAAACACGGGCAGTAGACACAGCCAAGCCAGTGGCCGTGTCTCTCAACACAAACAATCCAGAAGCAGACACGGGCAAGGGACACGGCCGTGTCTCTCAACACAAACTAGGCAGTGGCAAACACGGTCAAGGGACACGGCCAAGACAGTGGCCGTGTCTCTTCAAAAAACATTATACACGGCCAAGTTTGCCCTAACTTGGCCGTGTCTCTCATAACTTGGCCGTGTCCTTCAATGATTCAAAGACCAAACACTTCAAAATTCATCCAAGCCCTTCCAAATTCATACCACAACCCTAATAATCATTATCTTTATTAATATTTATCAATTTCCTATCATTTTAACATATATATAACTTCATTATATTATCATAATAATCAATATATATATTCATCATTATAATCAATTACTCAAAGTACCAATTCATTTATACACAACCCTAACTCAACAATTCATCATCATTCTCACAATTATCTCAACTTATCATCACTTAGATGATAATTCAATACATCTACATGCTTCAATCTTTTCTTTTCATCATCTTACACACCAATTATACCCAAGATAGCCTCAATCCAAAAGAAATCCACACAATAAGATAAATACTTATATATATGTATAATCAATAAATCAACTCAAAGAATAGGTACTTACTTGAATATGTTGCCAAATCTTCATCTCTATCTTCAATTCTCTTAAAATCCTTAAGAACTTTGATGTGAAAAGCAACAAAATCACATCTCTCTCTCTCTCTCGTCCAAGCAGCAAGAAGAAAACGAAGAAGGAGCAGAAGAGGAAAGAAGTTTCTACTTCTTTCCTTCGTTCTTATCATATATATAATAATAATAATAATAATAATAATAATAATAATAATAACAATAACAATAACAATAATAATAATAATAATAACACTTTAAATCTCCACCACATAATCTTTCTTTGACTTTCTTCTTCTCTTTTCTTTTTGACCTTATTATTATTATTATTAATTCATTACACAAATATATATATATATACCATTCACTTATCCTACACCACTTTATATCCCATGTATATGTCTTATATATATTATCTTTATATTTCCCCCTATATACATATACATTAAATCCAAATTCAACAACAATAACTCCAAAACTCTTAGGGTCTATTCCGGGATATTACAAAAGTAGGTCTTAAGAAAACAAAAGCCATTTTGGAATGGAAAACACCAAAGACAGTAATAGAAGTAAGAATCTTCTTAGGACTGGCTGGGGACTATTAATGTTTTATAAAAGGGTTTTCCATTATTATCATCCCAATGACAAGGTTGTTTCAAAGGAATGCCAAACTCCAATGGACTGATAAATGTTAGAGGAACTTTGAGAAACTAAAGGAAAAGTTAACGAATGCTTCAATAACCATACGGCCTGTGTCTAGCAAAGAATTTGTGATATATAGTGATGCTTCACACATCGGTTAAGGTTATATGCTTATGCAAAAGGATAAAATAGTCGCATAAGTCTTTTGATGATTTAAACCATACGAAAAAAATAATAATAATAACCCGACACACTGTTTGGAATTAACAGTTATCATATTGGCTTTCAAGATTTGGAGATATGATTTATATGGAGAAAAGTGTTATATTTATACAGACGCAAAAGTTTAAAATATCCGCCAACCTAAGAGGATCTCAATTTATGGTAAGGAAAGTAAGCCGAAGTTTTGGAAATAACAGCTAAGTTATAAATTATCATCTAGGAAAAGCTAACGTGGTGGCCGACGCACTTGGTGGAAAATCGATACCAGCCTTAGGCGCTATAAAGATCAGTTTAAGACCAATGGAAGAGGAAGTACTAGTAGCAGAAATGCAAGCATAAACTATGTTTCTTTTCAAGAAATTCATTAAGTGCAAAAGGAAAATGAACAAATACAAAAATGGATCAAGCAAGTGCAAGGAGGAAAGGATATAAAATTCTAAATTTCTAAGAACAATGGTTTGTATTATGACAATAGAATAATGATACGAACAATGGGAGACACAAGAAAGAAAATTTTTTTTCGAAAAGCATATAGTAGTCTCTACGCAATGCATCCAGGAGTTACAAATGTATCAATATCTAAAGAAGTTTTTAGTGGTAGCCTGGAATGAAGAGAGATATTGTTGATTTTATGACCAAATGTTTAATATGTCAACAAGCAAAAGCGAAACATCAAATCCTATCGGGACTGTTACAACTAATTCCCACTCTGGTATGGAAATGAGAACATATCACTATGAATTTCATCATAGAACTACCAATGACACAAGGTCGGCATGACGTTGTTCGGATAATCATTGACTGCCTAACTGAGTTAGCTCATTTTCTACTTTTATAAATGGATTATTCAATAGATAAATTGGTGGAAATGTACTCCAAGGAAATTGTATGATTACACAGGATTCCAACGTCTATCATTTTAGGCAGAGGTCCACAGTTCACCATGAATTTATGGAAGAAGTCGCAAACAGCTTCTGAAACCCAAACAAATTATAGCACTGCCTTTCACCCGTAAATAGATGGACGATTTGAAAGAGTCATCCAAATTTTGGGAGGACATATTAAGAGTATGTGTTATAGAATTTAAGGGTGGTTGGAATAGGTATTTGAGTTTAATTGAATATGCATATAACAACGACTATTAATTCAGCATACGGTGACGCCCTATAAAGAATTATACGAAAGAAAACATGGAACACCAGAGTGTTGGATGGAATTAAGTAAAGACAAGATAAAATCATATGCGGGTAGTTAGGAGCAAAATCATATGCGGACTCGAAACGAAGGGACATAGAACTCTAAGTGGAAGATAAGGTTTTTCTTAAGACTTTCCCATGAAAGAAGGTATTAAGATTTAAGCAGAAAAGTAACTTAAGCCTTAGGCTTATTGGACTATACTAGATCATCAAATACATAGATCAATAGCCTATCGGTTAACTCTATTACCAGAACTAAACAAAATACATAATGTTTTTTTTCACGTTTCAATGATAAGGCAATATCGTTTGAAATTCACACACGATATAAAGACACAAAACATCAGAGTCCAATCTGACCTAAATTATGAAGAAGAACAAATAGAAATTTTAGCACGAAAAGTCAAAGGATTAAGAAATAAGAGAATTCCTCCAGTTAAAGTGCGGCGAAGGAACCATAGAATGGAAGAGATAATTTGGGAAAAGGAAGGAATAATGAGGATGGAAGCCTAAATTTTATACCCGATCGGCTTCGGGACGAAGCCTAAATTTTAGAGGGGAAGAAATGTCATGACCCAATTTGTACGTATGTACAGTACATTCATGTACAGTACATCCGCGTACAGTAAGAGGAGTCATCCCGAGTAACCACCAAAGAACACGAAGTGAAAGGAAGCTCTATAGGACAAAAAGGACCTAACTGAAAAGATTGTAAAGTTTTATGGAGGTGACTGTAATTTCAAAAAGTTTTGGGGAGGTGACTGTAATTTTCAAAAGTTGTACTGGATGTTCTTAATAGTGCACATAACAGACTCCAAAAATGGAAAGTAGAGAAAAATCGGGTCGAAACGGAACACCATGGTTTTTCCCAAAAACGCACGGTTTGAGAGACAGTGGAATCTCGACCAAGGGTATTTTCATCATTCTTGTGATAATAATTTATACACTGGAAAACAAGACACGTAAAGGTATCCGAAGTAAAAGGAAGGACTCCGCAGTGATCGATGTTGAAGAACGAACCTAAGTGGAGACCCAAATCACGTAAGGACCTAAAGGGAATTTTTACAAAAGTCAAGGGCATGAGCATAATTTTTATAAATTAGTTCAAAATCAAGAATGAATGTCAGAAATGGAAATGAGAGGTTGAAAGGAGGAGAATAGTACATTTTACACGTCGTAAAACCACCCAGTTACGAAGAAAAGGCAAAACCTTCCATTGAAGGGTATTTTGGTCTTTTCACTTCCACTCATTTTCTAGAAAAGGGACACATGGCATAGTAATTTTCTAGATAAGGACACATGGCAAAATCTTGTTTAAAGACACTTTTGGGTTGGATTAATCTTAACCCTCCATATAGCACCATCCTAGTTAAAGATACTTTTGTGGTGGTTACATCTTAACCCTCCAAAATGAAATTAATTAAATAAATGGAAAAGGGAAAAATATAAAAAGGGAGAGAAGGATGATTAAAGAACTAAGGACACATATTTTTCTCCCCATTTTTGAGAGGCATGGCCGAATTCTCTCCACCAAAAAAGGGAAGGAATTTTTCAAGTGTTCAAGTGGATTTTTGGAAGGAAAAGCTTAATTTTAAGGTAAGGATTCCAATTATAGCTTTAGTTTATTCATTTGATTGATAGTTTTCAAGTTATCAAAGAAAGAAAAGTTGGGAAGAATATGGAAAAGTTAAGAAAGTGAGAAATTAGAGTAAATGATCCATACATGTAGAATTGATGAATTAATGGTGATTAGTAGCCTTAGATAGCAAGAATCAAGGCTTGAACATATGGTTTTTATAATGTTCTTATTATGGAAGTTATGAAAATTATAGGAAATCAAAGGGATAAAGAAGAAGAAGGGAAGAAAGAATAGGACAAGCAAGGAACAAAGCAAATAAACAAGGTTTGGTACTTAAATCATTGCCTTTTCAATTAATTCACATATTTTGCATTATGGGACTTTTGAAATAGTTTTGAAATGATGTTATTATGTGTGATAAATATGTGGGAAAGTACTCTTGAACCATTTGTAATCAATTGATTGTGAAAAGAATGAAAACAAAACAAACTAGCTAAACTTTGCTCAAATATCTATAAACTTTGATGAACTTTTAATCACCCCTTTGGGTTGATTTTTGAAAGAGGGACCCTTAGTCTTTCAATGGTATCACAAAAGGAGTCTAAAAATCAATTTTGCAAGAAAAAAATGAATTTCCCTCAAGTTTTGAAAATTGGGCCGAATGGTCCCTTTTGGGCCCATTCTGCAGCTTTCATTTTGGGCAGTCCGTTGAAGGGGGCAAACGAAGGAATTTTCCGATGAAATTTTACATGCATTTAGTTAACTTATGAAAGTGTTTTCCTGCAAAAATTCAGCCAAAAATAAGTTTGTTTACTTGGTCAAAACTATTGCCAAAGTTGACTGATTTTCAGCAGTAAAAACAGATTTTACCATTTAGTTGTCGCGCACCATTGCGTGTTGCCGATTTTACGCGCCATGCTACTATTCATTTGGTCATTTTTCTAAATGTGTTAAAACTTGAATATTATGATATGAATTGATGTTAAATCATATAAAATGACATGAAGGAGAATTGGAAATGATCAGAAAGGCATCATGACAAGCTATTTTGACAATACATGCATTATGGTAAAATCATGACCTATTGAATATCATGACCAAAATAATTTAATAAATTATTTATGCTCTACTTGGTATATCATAACCCTTGAGATAAGGGTATGATGCATCATACTATTACTGCAGTATTGCTTATGACATGATATGATATTCTGGCTGAAGGCCGATGATTATAATGACATGATCAATGATGCAATGATAATGGCCATTGGCACATGTGCAAGAATTATGATGAAAGATAATGAAATATCATCATGACGAGATATGTTTATCATGACGCTTCCTTATCCGCTGATGTTCTGTTAAACCAGTAGAGCAACCAAAATGATAAAAGCAAGAAAAATGATTTAAATTCAAATTATTCAGTCAAGCATTTTTACCTTCTGTGTTTTGTATTTATTCCTTTCAATTATTTAAAGTATATAAATGTATGTTCAAGTCATTCTTTCATTTTATTCTTTTATTGCAATGATTTAAGTACCCACTAAGCAATTGCTTGGCGAGTTTAGTTTCCTTCTAAACTCGTAGGTTAAAAGAGGAGACGAGATTGCAGCATGTCCTGCGCAGCTGGCCTTGACTACTACTTTGGGTAGGAGTTTGGATATGATTGCTTGTAGCAATATGTCATGTACATAAGCTTGTATGATCTAGCAAATAAATGTATTATACTAAAAACCTAGAACACGTACACTGCTAGAAATCTAATAAATCTTATTTGGGTTTAGCACTTATGTATGCAAGTATAGAAGTGTGAATTCTTCTTGCAGGATTGTAGTTGAGGTTATAAGGGTGGATTATTGGGAGTGTGCTTGAGTTGAATTGTGAAAATATTTTTCAAAAATAAGAAAAATCAGTTTTGGCGACACTTGGGACCTCCATTTTTAGGGGAGGTTATGGAAATTTTTTTTAAAATCTGCATTTAAAATTGGCTAAGTAAAATATTAAGACACAACCACCCTGAGTTAACAGTCCATCTTGGTCTATAAATGTTTGCCTTCTCAACAACCTTCGGCTCCTTTTTGACTTGAAGATCTTGGTAATATTGAGCCCGATCGTCATCATCAATGATCACCTTATCATTATCAAAAGCTACTTCATCAACTTTAGCCTTCCCTTTGACTTTCTTGGTGCTAGCAGATGCTTCATCATTTTTTCCTAAAATTACAGCTAGTTGATTCTTTATGGTCTCGGCCATGGCCTCATTTATTTCTTCCATCTTAACATTGAGGGTTCATTCACCATCCTTTGAATTTGTTCATGCTCCATTGTTTTTGGTGAGCAAGTGATTGAGTCATTGCTAGATACTTCATCTCCGGCGTAGGTCGGATTGTTGTAAGCTTTTGAACTGTCGTAATCCAGGGCTGTGAGCTAGAGAGGATCAATGATATGTGATGCAAATGCATGCATGCATGCATGTATGCATGGACAATCTACAAAGAAAGATAATTAGGACATTCCTTCCAACCTTATATCATCCACACACGAATGGCGAGTCTCTTTTCCTAGGTATATGGTTAACAAAATACCAACATGGGGTACCTTGCTTTCGAATAATTCCCTCGGACATTTCAACCAATAGTAATATTTTCAAAAATGGAAATCAATCCAAGATAATTCCCATTAATTAGATTTTAATCCATTTATCCAACCAAAGTAGCTTTTATGCTATATTGGATTAAAATGAAATTAAGAGGTTTATTACAAATAGATTTCTCACTTGAAAAAGGTAACTAAGGGTTCATGTCAAAAACAAGCCCATGATTAATTATTCTTAGTATAAACTAGGCTTACAATTGATTTTTGGTATTTCATAATTGACCTAAATCATTTGCAAGCTCTTTGAAAATAATTCTATTTCTAAGCCCATTGTAAAAAGATTTTAGAAAAGATGGATTTTGGGCTTAGTATTTGGGCCATGAACAAAAGAATTTTTGATTTATTTTTAGAAAAGTCTTATGCCCAAAGACCATCTTGAAAAGTTTTGAAAATAGCTTTGGAATTTTGGATTTTAAAGAAAAATTTATTTTGAGCTTACAATGTACTTAGGTCATATTAGAAAAAGAACAAACCAAATAAGCCATGATTTAAGCTAAGATAAATTAACCATAGTCAAACAATATGCATTTGGGGTAAAACTTAAGTAACTAGGCCAATTACATGAGCTTTAGTCTTTGGGTTAAAAGGCTTAGGTTTTCATAGCAAGTATATACCAAATGGTATGAGGCTATGAGTGGTTATGCCATGCTCGATCTCCATACCTTGAGTGAAAGTATGGTATCCCTTACATAACATAACACGGGTAACACGGCTGTCCTAACTCACGCACACGATGCAATCTAATATGATGCAATGGATAATATCATTATAAGAAAGAATAGAATAATATAAAGACCAATGGAATCAACTTCTCTTAACCCCAGTGGAGTCGCCACTATGAGCGGGGATTTTCACCCCCCACTCCCGGTGGAATGGTTCTTGTGACTTTGGCACTGTTTAGGCTTGGGGCCTTAGAGAACACGGACCTAAGTCCGGAGAAAATGGAGTCACCACCCGGATGGGCCAGGAAAAAAGAAAGGGGTGGATGACTCGATTCCTATGGAATCCCCAACCCCCTAATGGGTTTGGAAAGTTGGGTTCGTGTGAGGAAGGTGAGAAATGGCCCAGCACACCCACAATGCCTGGTTCATTGGAACCGGCCTCCTTTACAGGTCTTAATATTATAAAATTCTTAAGTATAATAATATTATCCATATTACACACAATAATTGAAAGAAAGCATCATTATATTAAAATCAAAGCAATGACCAAACAAAGAAAATAAACGGACACCCATCCAAGGATGGAAACATGTCCTTACATCTCATGCCTAAATAGGGCACCCACAGAAAGGTAGAAACATGTCCTTTACATTGGTTCTAAAATAGAAAAGCAATTTAAATTACATGATATTTAACTAATGAGGTACCCACCAAGTGGAAACATACCTCTTACAACATTTGGAAACCTAAATAAATTGATAAAAGTAAATAACTATTCAAAATAAATGAATCATTCATCAAAGGTATTAAATATCAATAGAAAGCAAACATCCATCCATGATAAATAAAATAAACCAAGCATTGAACTTAAATAAATTAAAGCATATAAAATAAATCAAAGCATAATCAAATATAGAATTGAATAAGGCAAATAAAAATCTAAATTATAGCCACTGTTTCCATTTAGGGTTCTTTATTCCAAGTATTTAGAGTTTTGGAAGCTACTATGATTTTAATGGGATTAAAATGGAGCAAAAGTTTTATGATTTAAAAAGTTGGTAAAATTCTTTGATTAACCAAATTAGGGTTTGAGATGTATAATCATGAAATTAGTTCTTTAACACTTTGATTTATAATTTTCAATTATTGCATTGTGTTTTTAAGCTACTGTGTAAAGTTGTAAAATTTGTATTTGTATGATTTTTAAAGTTTTAAAGGATTAGGGTTTAGAAATAAAATTAGGATTTAAGGTTTTAAGGGGTTAGGATTTACTATTTTAGGTTTTGGAGTTGAATTAGGGTTTTAGAATTTTTGGATTATTGTTTCGGGTAATGACTTAAGTTTTAGAATTTGAAAATCAATTTGATAATTTTATTAAGTTTAATGAAAATAAACAAACGATTTAAAGTTTATAAAGCAAAAAAAAAAGACATTTTTGGAGCTTTTGAAATAAACAGAACTCAATTTTGGCTTTTGAAAACTTGGAAAGCAAATTAAGGTCTTAGGGTTTTGAAAAAACAAAACTAACAACTTTAAACTTTTTGAAAACAAAGCAACGAATTAAGGTTTTGAAACTTTAGAGAAAGTGATTTGAGGTTATTAGGTTTTTGAATTAAAAGACATAATTTGATAATTTAAGCTACTGTGACAAAATAAAAGAAATTAAGAATGCAAACCTTATTTTGTAAGTTTCACCAAAAATTGCTTCTTGGATGAACAAGGTCAAAGACAAGCCTTTTTGCCTTTGAATTGCTTGAATTGTTTTTCTGCTTTCTCAAAAAATCAGCATGGTTCCACTGCTTTCCTACTCAGTTACGGTTTCAAACTCTCCCAAGTTTCTGTCCAATTTTCTTCCTTTTTTCATCCCTCTTTTTTGTGTTGTTTAATCCATATTTATAGAAGAATTCTATGGGTAATTCTAATTATTCACGACATACAATATTCAATAAGAAAAGGAATTAGGTTTTGGAAAATTTGCGTCGGAAAAATTTCGCTGGCGAAAAAAACTGTTGCAGAAAAACTGCATGCTGCAGCTGACTGCGGCAGCGCTAGCGAAACGGGCCCGTGGGCCATTTCGCCTGCAGGAGTTTCCAGCGGACGAAATGCCCACAGGCCCGCGCTGACTTTCTGCGACTATTATTTCGTCGCCGATTTTTTTCGTTATTTGTTATTTTTTATTATTTTTGAATTTTTATTCATTTCACCATTTTTTTTACTAAAATAAATATTAAAATTAATCAAGATACCATAAAAATTATTTTGGACTAACTAAAATATGTTGGACAACACAAAAATTATTTTGGACTAATTAAAATATATTGGACCGGACTAGGTAAAAAATTAAGGTTCTACTATGTGATGGTTAAATCGGATACAAGAGAACAACACTCCCAAAACTTAGAATTATTCTTCGATAGAGCTTTGAAATATAAGCTAAGATTAAACCCGAAGAAGTGTGTGTTTGGTGTTACCTCAGGTAAATTATTGGGACATGTGATTGGTTCGAACGACATTGAGATTGATCCTGACAAAGTTAAAGCAATCAGGGATATGCCAGCCCCTAAGATAGAGAGAAGTTCGGGGGTTTATTGGTAAATTATATTACATTAGCAAATTCATAGCAAAGCTCACAACAATTTGTGAGCCTATCTTCAAATTGCTCAAAAAGAATCAGCCAGTCATATGGAATGAAGAATGTCAAAAGGCCTTTGAGCGAATAAAAGAGTATTCATTGAATCCACCTATTTTTAAACCACCTAAACCCAGCAAATCTCTATTACTATACTTAGCAGTAGAAGAAGAGTTGATAGGAGCCATACTAGCCAAAGCAGATGAGTCAGGGATTAAGCATGCAGTTTACTATTTAAGTAGAAAGCTCCTACCTTATGAAATTAAGTATAGTATCGTTGAAAAGACTTGTATAGCCATGGTTTGGTCCTCTAAGAAGTTGCGGCAGTACTTTCAATCGTATATTGTGCAAGCAATTTCCAGGTTGGATCCAATGAAGTACTTATGGGAGACACCCTCTTTGATTGGGAAATATGGTGGATGGTTGATAATATTAGAAGAATTTGAGATTGAGTATGTAACCAGGAAAACAATCAAAGGTAGAGCGGTGTCAGAATTCCTGGCCCAACAACCATTACCAGATACCGAAGAGGTAATCTTGGAATTTTCGGATGAACATTTAGAAGCAATTGAAGTACAAGGGTGGAAAATGTATTTTGATGGAGCAGTAAATAGGAAAGGAGCAGGTTTGAGAGTTATACTAGAATCGCCCGAAGGGGAACTTATCCCTTTAGGAAAAAAGTTGAAATTTAGGGAAACCAATAATATGGTGGAATACGAAGCTTGTATTTTTTTGTTTGGAAACCCTAATGATTATGAAGGTGGATAAGGTGGAAGTTTATGGCGATTCATTGATAGTAGTATCCCAAGTAAATGGAGAATGGGAGTTGAAAGAGGAAAAATTAAAACTATACCACCATTACCTGACCATGATAAAGAAGAACTTTAAGGAGCGTAGGTTTGTACACCTGTCAAGAGAAGAAAATCAAATGGCTGATGCCCTAGCCACATTGGCTTCGGTTTGGGAAAACCCTATCAGCTTATTTCTTAAGCCTCTGATTTTGACCAGCTCATCAACTCCTTGCTATGAATATGAGACAATCATGGAAATTGATACAGATCATGATGCATGGTATGATACTATAAGGCAATTTTTGGAGGAAAGAGAATACCCGCCGGGGGCAACAAAGAAAGAAAGAAAGAAGAGCAATAAGGCGGTGGTCATTGTTATACATCACATTCCATGGGGAGTTATATCGAAGATGGCCTGATGGGGGTGCATTTAAGATATTCAAGAAAGCCTGAAGTGGAGCGTATCATGTCTGAAATACATGCGGGAAGTTGTGGACCGCATATGAGTGGTTTGACCCTAATTAAGAAAATTATTCGGCAAGGTTACTACTGGTTGACCATGGAGAGAGATTGTATTGAGTTTGTAAAGAAGTGCCATCAATGTCAGATGTATGGTAACTTGAATCACATGCCTCCTGAAGAATTGCATTCTATGTCTTCACCCAGGTCATTTACCAACTTGGGTATCGACATTGTAGGAGAGATACATCCGACAGCTTCAAATGGTCACCGTTTCATTGTGGTAGTAGTAGATTATTTTTCAAAATGGGTCAAAGTTGAACCTTCAACAAACTAGGTGCAAGCCAAATGGCTAGATTTATTGAAAAGAACCTCATCTGCAGGTACGAGGTCCCGCACAGTGTGATATCAGACAATGGGGTACAGTTTCAAGGATTTATTCTCAAAGTACTGAATCCATCATCATAGATCCTATCCTTATAGACCAAAGGCTAGTGGTGCGGTAGAAGCAACAAACAAGATGATTAAGCAAATTCTATCCAAAATGACCAAGACTTACAGGGATTGGTCTGAGATGCTTCCCTTTGCTTTATGGGGATATAGGATAAGTGTGCGAACGCCTACTGGAATGACACTTTCTCTTTGGTTTACGGGATGGAAGTAGTATTACCAATTGAAATTGAAATCAAGTCATTAAGAGTAGTCTTGGAAGCTAAAGTACCTAAAACGGAATGGGTATCAAACAGATACACACAGTTAGCTTTACTAGAAGAGAGAAGGTTAAAAGCATTGTATCATCACCAACTGTATCAAAAGAAGATAACTCGGGCCTACGATAGAAGGGTTAAAATCAGAAAACTCAGAGTCGGGGATTTGGTGTTGAAGCAATGTAAGCCTAATGTATCTTATCCAAGAGGGAAGTTCAGGCCTAGCTAGGAAGGGCCATATGTCTTGAAACAAGTCATGAACAAAGGTGCGGTGAAATTATCAGACATTGATAGGAATGAGTTTAGTGAGCCAGTAAACATTGATAGGTTGAAGAAGTTTTATGTATGATGTATATATAAAGAAAAAAGAGAAGAAGAGAGCTCGCTAGGTTGAAAACCCAAAAAGGACGGCCTAGGCAAAAGTTAGAGCAGTCTGCTAGTTTCGAAAAATAGAAAGGGCGAGCTAGACAACAATTAGGGCTAAATGGGAGAAAATTGTCAATTAGAAAACCCGAAAGGGCTAGTTGGCAACATGAGTGATCTTGTGTATACTGGCTTTATGTTTGGCTGTTCCCCAATTTAATAAAACAGAATTAATGTTAAAATTGTTCTCTGTGCACTATTATAAGTATTTGGCCAGATATGGATGAAATAAATAAACACAATAGCGAAAGGTGATGACAAATTTTAAATGGAAAAGAAGCATCTTTTATTACTTTAATTATTTTTCATCCTAACAATACACTTTCTGAATTGATAAATGTAAAATCTATGGCAGTCGATAAATTTAACTTGCAGGCCAGCTTTGTCTCAGCCGATCCAAGTAGGCTTCAGTCAAGCGAGGCATGTCTAATTCAGGAGTAAAGTCAGAATCGCGAGTGTAATATCCTCATTTATGCCCTAGAAGTTTTGCATATTGTTGTTGTTGTTATTGTTATATATTGGATTGAATATATGTGTTAAATTGTAAGAGAAAAGAAATTGAGAAGAGAAAGTATATGTATATGTATTTTGGGAAGAAATAGGGTTTAGAGACAAATTTATATGTTGTGTATATGTTAATATATATGACATATAAAGTGGTCAAAAGGCTTGGTCAATGCAAGAGAAGATATTTATTTGAGATTGGTAAATTACTTAATTGGGCACATATAAGACAAAAAGATAATTATGTGAATAAGGGCACTTTGGTAATTGCTTGGATAAAAATCACATGGTGGATATTTAAAGAAGGTTTGACTTGTGTTTTCTTCATGATTTCTTCTTCTTCTTCTTGTTGATGGCCGGCCCTCCATAGCCAAAGAGAAAGAAAGAGACAAGTGATGGTTTTGATGATTTCAAGCTTAAATTGAAGAAAGATTAAGTGTTCAAGTGTTGATTTAAGAAGTTTTTAACTAAGGTAAGATCTTTTCTCTAATTTCTTCAATTCTTTTGAAGTGGTATGATTAAGTTGCTTATGGTATGATTGTAAGTATTGATTTTGCTTGATAGATGAGAAGTTGGGTTGGTGTTGGTGATGGAAGAGTAAGATTGGTGTTTAGTGAAATTGTTTCTGTTTTAGGATTAGTAAAGGCTGTGACTTGTATGATTTTTAATTAATTTTAGAAAAATGTTCTTGAAGTGAATTTTTGATATGTTGTGCCTCTATGAGTCTAGAATGACTGAAAAATATGTTGATTCTATTTTGGAATGGTTATGAGTTTAGAAAGATTATTTTCATTAGACCTGTTCCAGCAGGTACCTTAACTGGGACAGCTATATTTCGGGATTTTTAATAAAATGTAGAAAAATCATATTCAATTGAATTTTGGATATGTTGTTGCTTAGTGAGTCTAGTATTTTATAAAAATAATTTGGAACCACGTTGATTGAATTTGATTTATGGAATTCACAAAGTTCAGAACTGCTGCCAGGATGCAGAGCAATTGGGGCAGTCTGGTTAGGTGAACTATTTGACCAAGATTTTGTGTTCAGTTTGATCTGAAATTTTAAAGGGATGATTTTAAGATACAAAACTAAATTCTTTAAAAATTTTAGAATTTTTAGTCAAGTAGATTATTTTATACAATTTTTCAAAATAAGGATAAAATGGAGTTTAAAACCAGAATGTACTATTTATGGTTAGGGTTTTAATTATTTGTTCTTCTTGCATTGCTTTGGTTCTCCAAAAGTAGGTTGGTCCTTAAACCTAACCCTAAACACTTTAAACACACTTGAATCAATGAATGTTATAATCAATTGTTCTTTGCCCTAATTGCATTGTTGAGATTGAACAATGTTATGTTGTGCATTGTGAATGGTAATGTGTTTCATGAGTAATGTGGAATGAAATGTTGATATTTATGAATGATGCTATGTGAGATATAATGTGATCATGGATGAGATATATATATATATACTTGAATAATGAGATGTTATATTGTGAAATGAAATGTGAAGCCATTGTTATTGGCTAAGATGATGTAATTGAAAGAAAGAAGGCATGTTTGCCTAAATGTGATGAGAATTGAGAATGGAAATGAATTGTTTGTTTAATATGTTATTCAGTTTCAGAGTTCTGGATTTGAGTGGCATGCCTATGAAATGATGAAAGGTAACAATCTTGCCGGGTTGAGGACCTCCTCATAGGTGTTGAGTTGATGGTCCAAGAGACTGGGTCTGTTACACTATGAGATATATGATTTGTAACAGTCTTGCCGGGTTGAGGATCTCCTCATATGTGTTGAGTTGATGATCCAAGAGACTGGGTCTGTTACACTATCCATGGATAGAGATACATGTACATACATTGCCTACGGGCGTGATTATTGTGACTATGAACCAAAGCAGTAACTCTAAACTCTGAATATCGTATTAAATACTTGTTGGGCCCATAGGTGTCAAGGTTATATGAATGTCCTAAATAATGTTATGAGTTTAATGAAATGAGATGTTGGTTATGGAGTATGATTGATTAATGTTGAATGTGAAAAGATGTTGAAATGTGGTATGCTCATATGACTATGATTTGTGAAATGCATAATTGTGTGGTTAACTTTATATTTATGATGTTGATCTTATCAATAACATATGTGGCATTGCATTTCATTAAAGCATACCGTTAGCATGTTTTATCTTACTAAGCCGTTGGCTTAGCGCGATAGTGTTTAATCGCGCAGGTAGTAGAGTGGATAGAGTTGAACCCGAGAGTTCATCAAGACCTAGTGAGAGTAGACCTTGAAGAATCCATTTTGGGAGCTTAAAGATCAGAGCAGACTTGCCAATCATGTATAAATTTTATGTGTTGTAAAACTTGAGTTTTGATGTATATGAATTTGTAAATATGTAAATATTTTATAACTTCCGCTGTGTAATATTTAAATATGGGGGTTGTCACAAAACCTTTATTTTATGTTGTACTAGAAGTGTAAATCCTTTTTGCAGGTTGTAGTTGAGGTTACAAGGGGGATTTATTGGGAGTGTACTGAGAATGATTTTGTTTGCATTGGTTTGTGTAAAATGTTTTTAAAAATAAGAAAAAAACCGGTTTTGTCGACACTTGGGACTCAATTTTTAGGCGAAACTATGGCAAAAATTTTGTAAAAATCGGAACTAAAATTTGACTAAGTAAAATTGGTAGCAACATTAGGTTAGTGTGGCGCCTCTACTCAGCTTACATATGTAGGTTGGGAAGGGGTGTTACAGCGAGGCTTAGCTCCATACTAACAGCCAAGACATCGAGGATCATAGCAATTACCTTGACGAAGAGCAGCAAGGGGAACATACTTGCAGGCCAGCTTTGTCTCAGCCGATCCAAGTAGGCTTCAGTCAAGCGAGGCATGTCTAATTTGGGAGTAAAGTCAGAATCGTGAGGCTTAGCTCCATACTAACAGCCAAGACATCGAGGATCATAGCAAGTACCTTGACGAAGAGCAGCAAGGGGAACATACATCAAGTATGTCCGCATGGTGATATGAGAAATCTTCCACCAAGGTACCAACCAACAGATATTGACTTCAGAGCGTGAGTGGATCCAGTCAACCCAGTCAGCATATGAAGAAGCAGGATGGGGTAGTTTCCTAGCAGAATGGTGACATGGCAGATATCTGGTAAAATCCATGGATGGAGTATCAAGCAAATAAAGATGCTCCTGAAGCCAAATCTATGAAGAAAGAATTAAATTAAATAAAAAAAAGGAGTCCTCTAAGTTGAAAACCCGCAAGGGCAGCTTAGGCAAAAATTAGGACAGCTCGCTAGTTTCGAAAACCCACATGGGTGCACTAGGCAAAAATTAGAGCAATAAAAGTATATAAAAAAAAGAGAAGAAAGAGTCTACTAAGTTGAAAACCCGCGAGGGTAGCTTAGGCAAAAATTAGGATAGCTAGCAAGTTCCAAAAACCCACATGGGCAGACTAGGCAAAAATTAGAGCAATAAAAAGAAGGAAAAAAAGAAAACCTAAATTGAAAACCCGAAAGGGCAGTTTAGGCAATTACCTGAAGCAGCAATGGACTCCGATCAGTCTCTTTGGCAATCCTGATTTAAGTCGGTCTAATCCAACTAAAGTCTCGGCTAAGATTACAGGTACCGGCGACAAGCCCCCTTCCATTTGGTCCATAATATCCAATACCCGTGGATCAATATCGCCGTCGGAAGAAACAAGCAAGAATTGGCCAAGCAAGCAAAGATAGAGCATGCATCCCCATGCCTTAGTAGGAGCCAAATGAGAGAGACAAAAATCGATCAAGGGAGCAAGTAGAATTTTTTCACCTCTCATCAACCGAAGAACTTCGGGTTTTGGAATTTGAAATAACATCTACATCTTCTGTTGAGTTTTGGAAATCAATGTGGATAATGCCATTTGTTGATTATTTGGATATCCAAGGATGGCCTCAAATTCTTTGATCAAGGGACATATTTCAAAGCCATTAATTTTAAATGCCCTAGAATCCATATTCCAAAAGGAAGACATGGCATGTAAAAAAGAGTGGTCCAATTTAACATTTTGAAAACATTTTAAAACATCAAGTTTTGACCACGAAATTTGCTTCCAGTGAATGGCGTCCATATTCTTAAACAAAATTTTTATCTTCCTTAAATGATGTTCGGTCATGGTGGATGAATGAAGAAAAATTAAAATTGTTAAACGAGTCTTTACATTGAAATGGAAAGTTTTGGTTTCTGTATGAAATATGGCATAAAAGGTGATTTATATAGAAGAAGCAAGCCTTTCCAAAATTGATAACGAAAAGGTGATGGGAAAGGGTGAAACCATGTTGTGTAAGGAAAAGAATTAGCGACGAAATCCTTTACCGTGTTGCATTTGGTTTTAGCAAATGGTGCGGCTGCGAAAAGGAAATTGTGATGCACTGTTTATGATGTGATAAAAAAAGGTATAATAATTGTGGCGCAGTAATAAAAAAAGTGAAAAAAAAAAGTTACAGTAAAGATGAAAATTGTATTTTTTTTCATTATTGTACAATATTTATACAATTGATACAATATTTATACATCACTAAGAGGGTGGTGGTGGGCCACCAAATAAAGCTCTAAAAAAGTCATCGCCTATTAGAGGAGGGGGCAAATCACTTGTCCCGAGTCTGCCCGAAGCGGGAGCACCAAAGTTCGGCAAATTACTCATCTCGGGATCACCCGAAGTAGGAGCACCAAAATCCCTATTACCTTGAAGTTTCAATTCGTCACGGTCCTCATCAGAAGTAGACGAAAGGATCTCATGGTCATTATTTTGGGGGCCTCTTGGGGAAGAAGCGCTGGGATCCCTCATCCTCTGAAATCGGAAGTCTCGAAAATTTTGTTTGAATTGATGATATAAATTTTCAAAATGAGAAGCCTGCTGATGACTTGCAGCCAACTTTTCTTGAAGTTTCCTATTTTGTTCTTCAAGCATCCGCTGTGAGCTAGAAAGGAAAAGGGTAAGAGCATACATATAGCATAAATTACCATGAAATAAGAAAACTCACCAGGTAGTTTATATCAATGCCCTGCGGATGAGATGGCATGTCTGGCGGGCTAGAATGAGCAAATGAAGGGGCAGTCAAAGAAGGTCCAGCCTCATGATCAAATGAGCCAACAACCTGTAACAATCATTAAAGAACCGAAAAAAGAAGAAGAAGAAGAAGAAAGAAGCAGTTGTAAGGGAAAAATGGTAAAAGTTTTACCTGAGAAGTACTAGTCCCGAGATGTGGAACAGACTCTCCTGCATCTCCATGATGTTCCTCTTAATCTCTACCCTCATTTTCTTCGGGAATCCCCCGTACGATAATAGAAGATACATCAAAGGTCAAGAGCCTTCTTTGAATAAAATGGGCATAAGATGCACTCGGCGGATAAAGAAATCCTTCAATACCATAACCGCACCGAGCCGACCACCAGGCATCCTCCGGCATTGACATAATATTTAAAGTGTATTCCGGGTAAGCCATCAGAATCCTCCGCTGCTCTGGACTGAGAAACCACTGATAAACTCTCTCTCCAAGAAACCAGCCACTAGACACTGGGCCAGTGATGACTCGGCGAGAATGTTGGAAAGATAGCGCAACCCTCATCAAAGGAGACCAGTTTGCTTGCTCTTCTGGGTTCCACCAGGCCAAATTCACCTGCAAATAACATAAGGTAAGCAAACTTTCATATAAAATTTAAAGCATACTAATGTTATTTTACCTGGTCCCAGGTTAAGCTGCTCAACACAAAGCGATGAGTATGCACATGGCGAGAGCCGGGAACGTCCACACGATTGGACAACCAGAAATTTAATCTCGGATACTCGACCCTATCTCAAAAAATATCGGGTACCCTCACGAGGTTGTGTTCATAAGCCCATGCCTACAATAACAATAAAGATCACATTTATGCAAGAAAAGAGCAGAAATGACATTGGTAGAAGAAGAATACCTCGACAACCGCCATTAAGCCAACAAAAGACTTCTTGTTTCGGCAAAGTTTATCAAGACCATGGTAAAGACAAGCGAGACCAGCTTTACCCCAGCCAGAAGATGGTACCATTCTGAAATAAGAAAGGGCATTCAACACTGACAAGTGGATGGAGGATTCAGTGCTGCCTAAGATGGTCGAACCAAGCAAATATAACAAAAATCCTCGAGCATACTGTTGGGCCGTGTCTCTGCCAACTCGTCCTTCATAGTTCATCCAATAACTATGAATCAGTTCAATTTTTATCTTAAAAGGCCCTTTATATGATGGTTCCATACCAATTAATTCCTGAATTTCTTCAAATGTTAAAATATCGTTGGTCAGAAAAACTAGAACACCATCAAATCGAAGGCCGATTATAGCAGTAAAATCGACCGGGCCAATTGTCATCTCTCCAATGGGCAAGTGAAAGGTGTGGGTTGTGTCCAACCATCGTTCTGCAATCGCCTGGACTACGCTCTAGTCTATCTGATATTCCTCGGATGGCAATTGTAAGATGAAGCTTTCAAAGCCACATTCTCGGATAATTTGCCTTACCCGAGAAGGCACTACATCGTATCATTGTCGGGCATTGTAAATACATCCTCTAGCCCAAACAACGGAACTATCATGCTAACATAGAGCCAGGTAAATTAATACCAGGTAAGTACATATTATCCTATCTGCTTAAATTAATATATTTTTCCTAAATTTTCTAAAAAAATTATTATAATATAAAAAATAAAAAAATATTTAAATTAGGCAAATACAATAATAATAAAAGAGCATAATATAAAAACAATAATAAAAATACAAACAAATAAATAAATAATAAAAAAAAATAAAAAAAAAACAAAAACAGAAAGACGAAAAAAGAAAAAAGAAAGAGAAAAATAATTATTGCGCTCTTTTCGTTGGAACTACGATGAAGTGGCATTCCGGCTAGTATATCTATATTTTCATCTTCATGATGCCGAATAAACTCCAATAACTCGGCATTAGAATGAGTCACTGACCTTGAAGCATGCATTTTTTTTTTTTCGAAAACTATGTGCTAAATTTGAAAGAATTTGAGAGAATTATTAAAATTGAGAAGTTTTGCTGTGAATAAAACGAAGGAACTCATGGGTTTATATAGAGAAACGGCAAGGAAAAAAAATTCAAAAGTAAGTTTTACTGTTCATGAATAACTTTACTATTCATGAATAGTAAATTACTATTGATGGATAGTAAATTACTATTTCCAATAATAAATACTATTTACTAATAGTAATTTACTATTTATGAATAGTAAATAGTCATGAACAGTTACTACACAGTAAATAAACAGTAAATTCAATTATTTAATTCAATCATTCAAATACTTGCGTGTGTATAAATACTTTTACTTGCAAGGGGCAATAAAGAAGACATGTGAATAAAAATTAGCCAAACTTTTTGAAATCAAAAGAATTATTAGCTCGGGTCCAGAACCCAAACTATCCTTAGGTCCAGAACCTAGAATCTTTTCTAAGTCCAGAACTTAGCTCAGGTCCAGAACCCAAATTTTCCTTAGGTCCAGAACCTAGAATTATCCTTAAGTCCAGAACTCGAATCGGGTCCAGAACCCAAATTTTCCTTAGGTCTAGATCCTAGAATCTTTCCTAAGTCAAGAACTTAGCTCGGGTCCAGAACCCAAATTTTCCTTAGCTCGGGTCCAGAACCAAAATTTTCCTTAGGTCCGGAACCTTGAATCTTTTCTAAGTCCAGAACTTAGCTCGGGTCCAGAACCCAAATTTTCCTTAGGTCCAGAACCTAGAATTATCCTTAAGTCCAGAACTCGAATCGGGTCCAGAACCCAAATTTTCCTTAGGTCCAGAACCTAGAATCTTTTCTAAGTCCAGAACTTAGCTGGGGTCCAGATCCCAAATTATTCTTAGGTCCAGAACCTAGAATCTCTTCTAAGTCCAGAACTTAGCACTAGTCCAGGACCCAAATTTTCCTTAGGTCCAAAACCTAGAATCTCTTCTAAGTCCAGAACTTAACTTGAGTCCAGAACCCAAATTTTTCTTAGGTCCCGAACCTAGAATCTTTCCAAAGTCCAGAACTTAGCTCCCAAATTTTCCTTAGGTCCAGAACCTAGAATCTTTTCTAAGTCTAGAACTTAGCTCGGGTCGAGAACCCAAATTTTCCTTAGGTCCAGAACCTAGAATCTATTTTAAGTCCAGAACTTAGCTCGGGTTCAGAACCCAAATTTTCCTTAGGTCCAGAACCTAGAATTATTCTTGAGTCCAGAACTCGAATCGGGTCCAGAACCCAAATTTTCCTTAGGTCCAGAACCTAGAATTATCCTTGAGTCTAGAACTCGAACCGGGTCTAGAACCCAAAAACTCAACCATCTCAAAAATTAATTCTTATTACTTTTCACTCTCTTTCACTAAAGTCTCAGATCATTGAAGCAGGGGGCAAACTGTAGACCCTTAATTTTTGACCGAGTCCGGTCTAATATGTTTTAATTAGTCCAAAATATTTTTTGTTATCTTAATTAAATAATATTTACTTTAATATTTAATTTTTATTAATAAAAAATAAAAATAATAAACAAAAAATAAAAATAAAAATCAACGACGGAAAAATCATCACCGAGAACCAGCGCGGGACGAATGGCCGTGGGCCATGTCGCCTGTAGGAAATTCCTGCTGGCAAAATGGCCTGCCGGCCAATTATCGCCAGCTGCGGCAGTTTTTTTTGCCAGCGCATTTTTTCCCAGTAGTTTTTTTTTGCCTGTGTAATTTTTCCGCAGTAGTTTTTTTCGCCAGCAAAATTTTTTCGACTCAAATTTTTTCAAAACCTAATGCAATTAGGTTTTGGTTTCCTTTTCTTTATCAATGTTAGCTTCCATGAATAACTAGAATTAACCATAAAATTCTTCTATAAATAAGACCAAAAACAAGACAAAAAGGGACATAAATTGGGATCAGAAATTGGGACGAAAATTTGAATAAAAATTGAGACCGAAACTGAGGAAAAGCTTTGAATCAATCTAATTTTTTTGAGAGAGCAAACAAACAATTCAATCCATCAAAGGCAACAAACCTTGTCTTTGTTCTTGTTCATCCATGAAGTGATTTTTGGTGGAACCAACAAGCGAAGGTAAGAATTTCTTTATTTGTTTCATTAATTCACAGTAGCTTCATCATTCAAAAATCTTAAAAATTGTTTCTGATTCTTCAAAATAAAAATAAAAAACCTAAGAACCCTAATTCACCTTTTCTAAAGTTTAAAAACCTTAATTCATTGCTTTGTTTTCCAAAAAGATTAAAATTGTTATTTTTGTTTCTTCAAAATCTTAAAACCCTAATTTGCTTTCCAAATTTCAAAACCATAAATTGAATCTGCTTCTTTCCAAAAACCCTAAAAAATATCTTTTTCTGTTTCTATAAACCTTAAATCATTTTGTTTATTTTCATGAAGTTTCATAAAATTATCAATTATTTTTTCAAATCCTAAAAGCTAATGCATTCTCCGAAACCCTAATTCTAAAATTCTAAAACCCTAATTCAACTTTAAAACAAACACAGTAAAACCTAAATTAGCTAACCTAAACCCTAATTTTTCTAAACCCTAATTTTAAAAACCTTAAAACCATATAAATCTAATTCTACACAGTAAGCTCAAGAATAATGATCCAGTAACCGTAAATCATAAATCTAAGTGTTTTAAAGTGTTCAAACCCTAATTTCATGATTTTACCACTCAAATACTAATTTGGTTAATCAAAGAACTGTATCAACCTATTAAATTCTAAAACATGGCTCCATCTCAATTCATTTAAAATTCACATTAGTTTAAACCCATGAATTCCCAAAACCCTAAACATATTAAATAAAGAAACTTAAATAGAAACAGTAGCCCTAATTTGAATCTTTATTTGACTTATTCAATTTTATATTTGATTATGTAGTCTATTAAATGCTTTAATTTATTTTCAATGCTTTGTTCATTTATTTAAGTTCAATGCTTGATTTACTTAGTTTATCATGGATGGATTTTATTTTATATTTTGATTGATATCTTTGATGAATGATTTATTTATTATGAATTGTTATTTACTTTTATCGATTTATTTAGATTTCCAAATGTTGTAAGAGGTATGTTTCCACTGGGTGGGTACCTCATTAGTTAAATATCATGTAATTTAAATTGCTTTTCTATTTGAGAATCAATGTAAAGGACATGTTTCTACCTTTGGATGGGTGTCCTATTCAGGCATGGGATGTAAGGACATATTTCCATCCTCAGTTGGGTGTCCATTTATTTGCTTTGTTTGGACATTGTTTTGATTTTTAATATATCGATGCTTTATTTCAATTATTGTGTGTAATATGGATAATGTTGTTATATTTAAGAATTTTATAATATTAAGACCTGTAAAGGAGGTCGGTTCCAATGAACAGCGCATTGTGGAGGTGCTGGGCCATTTCTCACCTTCCCCACACATACCCAACTTTCCGAACCCATTAGGGGGTTGGGGATTCCTTGGGAATCGAGTCATCCACCCCTTTCGATTTTCCCGGCCCGTCCGGGTGGCAACTCCATTTTCTACAGACTTTGGTCCGTGTTCTCTAAGGCCCCGAGCCTAAACAGTGCTGAAGTCACAAGAACCATTCCACCGGGAGTGGGGGCAAAAATCCCCGCTCACAGGTAGGTTACCCTAGCCTTATTAGAGAGTTTCTAATGTCTCTTAAAATTGAGAAGACTGCTAAGTCTGCACTAGGATGGTATAGGATTAGATTTAAGTTGTTTGTTAAATATCATTCCCTAACCTTAGAAGCTTTTGGTAGAATTTGGGATTTTCCTGTAGGTGGAGCAACTTCCTACAATGACATAGCCTTCTCCAATCAAACCCTTTCCACTTTGTGGCAAGAAATTTCAGTGGAGAAATCCTTTAAAAAAGAATCCAAGGCTGGACACATTAAATCCCTTACACATTGTGTACATCATAGGATCATCACCTATACAATCCATCAAAGGGCTGATCAGAATAAGAAAGTCACCAAAAGGGTCTTGATCTTCTTTTATGCCTTTACCCACAACATTACATTGAACACACAAAACTTCCTAATTGACACCCTCTATGACCATGCTACTATAAGGTCAGGAACCTTCTTTATTTCCTCTCATATTACCCAAATAGTTAGGCACTTAAATTTGCTAAATGATCTTAACCTAGCCTCCTTGAAGAATCCATTTGACCTTGCTTTTAATTCCATCACCATGGAATACTTTGAGCATTCTAGTTGTGTTATGAAGATTGATGGTTCTTATGTTTACTTCTTTGGCAAGAAAGGAGTGGTGGATAAACATAAGAAGAGGCCAAGGTATACCATAGAAGGTGAAGGAGACTCTATGGAAGTTGTTATGGAGATGCCTCATAAAGCTTCAACTTCAAAGCCTAGCAAAGTTAGCTCTCCAACCAAACTCATTCTTAAGGCTATCAAATCTCTCTCTAAAAAGCTTTCTCACTTCAAAAGGGATGTATCCAAAAGGTTCAGCACTTGAACAAGAGAATTGACCTTATATCCCATATGCACTATGATCTTTATGACGTGCAAGGCAAGTTGGAACTGTGTCAATGTGATCTAAAAGAATTGGTTGTGAGTGATCATGAAGAAATTCCCTTTGTAGAAGAATCCTTGGAGGATGACTTTAGCACTAGCACAGTCAGCAGTGTGCATGCTCCTCTTGATATGTGCAAGGCCCCTATAGAAGAAGAAGAGTAAGAAGAAAAAGAATCTAATTAGCTTTATTATTTTTTAATTTTTTTTCTTGTTTACTTTATGCTTTTCTGATTTGTTGTCATGTTTGCCTTATGTTTCTTTTGTCTTATTTGATTTCTATGTTTATGTACTCTATTTTCTTTTTAATGAACATGTTAGTTTTCTTTTATCAATATCTTGCACTCTTATCCTCTCTTATTACCTTTGCAAAAGGGGGAGTGATGGAATGGAAAAGATGAATAGGTGATGAATAAATGCATGAAGCATGAATAAGTGCATGATGAAATCAATGTATTACAAATATCCTAAAATGCAATATGCAAATAATATCTCTTTAACTAAAACTCATGTTGAATGATGCACATCATTTTTAAAAAAAATGCATATATTTAGGGGGAGATTAAGCCACAAGTTGTTAACCTAAAACCAAAGATTTCATTATATTACTTATCCTTTATCAACATTCCATTTTATTTTCAAAGTCAAAAAGGGGGAGATTGTTAGCCAAATAATCTCAATTTTGATCCTTGACACCCAAATTGAATGATGCGTTTAACATGTTTTTAAGACACTTATTGCATGAGTAGGTTGCTAAACATTTTTCCTAAACAGGGAACAAGGTAAGGTCCATGCATAACCAAGGACGACCGCCCCTAATGATTTGAAGAACAATTTGGGTCACTCTAAGGCTCGCGGTTAGAATTTTGACTTCAGTAGTTACCACTAATGATATATTAGCGATCGTCCTAAGGGTAGGATGAACACACCTCAAATGACGAAATGTCCAACACTCACAGTATGGAATGCGATTGCCAACATGGTCTGAGGAGCTGCCTTTCTACACTATGTCATGACCATCCCATAAGTTTCATGACCGCCCCTACATTTTGAGAGAAAATCACAAGGACTGGCATTAGTATTTGCGACCTCGAGTGCGTCCACCCAATCCGACCGCTAAGTGAACTATAGAGCGACCGGGACTTTCATATTTTGGAAGAATTTTAATTTGTCCAATCAAGGAGTGTCATGTGGAATGATTGTTGTAAACCCACTTTTAGATGATAAAATGGCAACCACCCCTAGACTTTGGGTGACTGTCCCGATAGCTACAACATGGGCAAGATTCCAACATCAGAGCACTCACAATTGACCGTTAGAGAATTTTCAAAAGGAGCGACCATCCCAAATTGATGGACGATCACATCCTCAGTGCTAGGACGACTGCTACCTATGGATATTCTCTATTAACAAAAGGACTAGCCTACTAAAGCACATCACATGACTTGTAATGGCTAGTTGGACTAAATTGGCTATATATACCCCATGAAACATCTTGTTAAAGGGAATGTTTTTATTGTAATAGCCCAAGCAACATACTTTCTTTCCATTTATAACCATTAACAATTAAATTGTTAGAGTGTTGTGTGTGAGAATTAAACACCAAATTGTAAGTTTGAGTGTAAGCTTGGAAACACTTAGGTTGTGAGAGTGAGCCCAGGAAAACTCTTATTGGATTTATGAGGATTGATCTCAAGCCATTATAAAGGTTGGTGTGAGCTTGTAAAAACACCAAGTTAGAGTTAAGCTTGTAAAACTCAAGTCTAGCGGTACCTTAACAAGTTGTTAAGGAAGTGGATGTAGGATTGAGGTAATCCAAACTACTATAAATCTCTTGTGTCCATTCTTCTACTCTCTACTTAATCTTCAACATTTATTATTTGTTAATCTCTTAAGTTGCCATAAATTCTCTAACAACCAATTCACCCCCCTCTTAGTTGCCATCTTGGGACAATAGTATAGTTGGACGTGATTGTATGTGCATTAATAAATACCATCATTTCAATGGCTCTTGCAACCTCAAGCTCATCTAAATAAGGTTTTACCCTGTGGCCATTCACCTTGAGTGTCTCTCGGGTTTTTAAGTTCAATAGTTCAACAACTCCATATATGAATACCTGAACCACCTAAAATGGTCCACTCCAACAGGACTTCAATTTTCTAGGGAACAGTCTCATTCTTAAATTAAACATGAGGACCTTTATCCATGGTTTTAAGGTTCTTTTGAGGATCATCTTATCATGCATTGCCTTAGTTTTTTCCTTGTAAATCCTTGAAACTCTCATAGGCTTAATTTCTAAGCTCATATAGCTCAGAAATTTGAAACATTCTCCATTGTTTCGCTCCATTTAAGTCCATATTTGTTGCCTTAATTGCCCAATGGGTCTTGTGTTCCAATTCAACTAGCAAGTGACATGCCTTGCCAAAGTTTAGGCAATATGGACTCATTCCCAAGGGTATTTTAAAAGTTGTCTGGTAAGCCCAAAGTGCTTCTGGAAGGCACAATGCCCAATCCTTCATGTTCACACTCACTATTTTCCCTAAAATTCCCTTGATCTTCTTATTGGAAATTTATGCTTGGCCAGATTTTTGGGAATGGTAGGGTGTTTCCACTTTATGCCGAATACCCATCTTGGTCATTAGCTTTTCAAACCATTATTGCAAAAGTGGCTTCCTCCATCGCTAACTATCGCTTTAGGAGTTCCGAACATGCTTTAGATGTATTCCTTCAAGAATTTCAAAACAATATTAGCATCATTGCTCCTATTGGGAAAAAGCTATTATTAATTGCTAAAGTGCATAAAATGTGATTTATGTGAGGATTATGTGAAATTACCCAAAAATTTTGGGTAATGTGTTTTAATATGAAATGTGATACATTGTGATAATATGTTGAGATGTAATAAATTGAAATGAAATGAAATTGAGAAAAATGAGAAAAAAAATGAGAAAATGAGGTGATGTGCCTAATTGATAATGAGAAAAGAGGCAATGTGCCTAATAGATTTAGGAAAAATGAGAAAGAAATTAAGAATGAGAAATATGAAATAATTGTGTGCCTAGTATGTTATTCAATTTTCAGAGTTTTGTGTCTGGCGGCATGCCTATGAGGTTATTCTCATTATTTGCCTTCGAACTAGCTTTTGAGCAATTATTTGATTTGCTTTAGGGATAGACATTTGGCATCACTGTGATATAATTTGCCTTTGGGGCTAGTTTTTGAGAATTACTAAGATTTGCATTCGGGGCTAGACACATGGTATCAATATGGACCAGAACAGCAACTCTCAGATTTGAATGGCATATTAGATCCTTTAGGCCCATGCTTGTGTTTGTTTTTATGTGAATTGTAAAATGATTGAAAAATATGTTTAAAATGAAATGGTATGTCACATGGTGACATGATATTGTGAGAGGGGATTTTCGCCCCCACTCCCAATGGAATGGTTCTTGTGACTTCAGCACTGTTTAGGCTCGGGGTCTCAGAGAACACGGGCCTAGGCCAGAAGAAAATAAAGTTGCCACCTGGACAAGCTGAGAAAAAAAGGGATGGATGACTCGATTCCTAAGGAATCCCCAATCCCGTAATGGGTTTGAAAAGTTGGGTACGTGTGGGGAAGATGAGAAATGGCCCAGCACCCCCACAATGCCCGGTTCATTGGAACTGGCCTCCTTTGAAGGTCTTAATTTTATAAAATTCTTAAATATAACAATATTATCCATACTATATGTAATCATAATAATAAGTAAATACTTTATTAAAACTACAATAATATCCAAATAAAACAAATAAATGGATACCCATCCGAGGATGAAAACATGTCTTTACATCGTATAATATCTAAAACTAAATAGGATACCCACCGAAAGGTGGAAACGTATCCTTTACATTGATCCAAAACTTTAAAATAAGTTAAATTACATGATGCTCACAATATGGGGTACCCAAAACATGGAAACATACCTCTTACAATATTTTGAAACAAAAGCAAATCAATAAAAATAACAAAACATTCATTATAAATAAATCATTCATCAAAGACATCAAACATCAATCAAAATATATAATAAATATTCATCTAATTTAAATAAAATAGTAAGTATATAAATTTAGGGTTTATGCATCAATTAGGGTTTTTTGGGTTTTATGTTTAATAATTAGGGTTTTGTATATACTGGATTAATTAATTGAGAAATATTTGATATAAAAGAAATAATATGGCTACTGGATGTTTGAATTAGAGATTAGGTTTCAAATAAATTAGGGTTTGAATTTAAAGAATGGATGTTTTGGATTTAGGGTTTCGAAAGTTGTATGAAAATAATATTAAAATTTAAGGTTTAAATAAATAAGATTGAAGATCATGAAAATAGGATTTTAAGTTAGGTATTTGGAAAGAATAGGCTACTGTGAATCTCAGAAAAATAGATTTGGTTAGTGTTTTAAGAAAACATATTATTGTTTTGTGATTTTAGAAAAGTGTAATTAGGATTTTATATCTCAAAAATTAGTTTTACGGGTATTATGGTATTAGGCTTTTGAAAAAACACTTTTTAAGGCTTTAATTAGAGTTTAGATGGTAAGTAGAATAATTGATTAATATTCCTAACAAAAACATCATCTATTGTATGTTTAAATAATTGATCCAATTGAGTGATGAGGCATACTATAAACATAAACAAGTAAATAGAAATTCAAACCTCTGTTGTTGGTTCCATCACAATTTTGAATTCTGGTTGAATAATAACAAAGACAATGGGTGCTGCCTTTGATGGATTGTATATTGTTTGCTGTCATTGATCCTTCAAGCTTGAGATTGTAAATAAACTGCCAAAAAGAATTCAAATAGTTCTTGAATAAAATTCCAAAATTCTCAATCCCAAAAGTTCGATCCCCTCAACTGTGTGTCTTTAATGTGGTATTTATAAGAAAAAATAAAAAACTAATACTAATTGATTAAGGAAATCTAAACTCTTTCGGAAATAAAATCAAAAACTAAGTAAAACAAGGTTTTAAAAAAATTGCTAAAGGGCCAGGCTACTGACGTGTGAGACTGCGCTGGCGAAAACTTGCTGTAGGGTGCTGCTGGCTGGGCACGGGCAGCCAAAAATTGGCCCGTAGCCAATTTGTCGCCAATGAATTTCGTCGCCAACAAATTTTGTCGCCGATTCTACCGTCGCCGATTTTTAATTTTTTTATTATTTTTATTTATATATTATTAAAAATAACTATTAAATATTATAAGTAATAAATAATATTAAAATTTGCTTAAAATAAATAATAAAATACCATAAAAAATTATTTTGGACTGTTTAAAAATATCGGACTGGACTGGGCAAAAAATTAAGGGTCTACAGTTTGCCCCCTGTATGAACGTAAGACTTTAGTAGAAGAGAGTGAAAAACAATATGATTTTGAGCAGATTTTGGATGAGGATGGGTTGTCAACCTAAGGTTGGAGTTGGTTTGGGTTTGGACCCGACGTTGGGTCTAGACTTAAAAATGATTTGGGTTCTTGACCTGAGACTAGATTTGATTGATTTCTCGACCCAATACTAAATTTTGGGTTAGGTTCTCAACCTGAGACTGATTTTGATTTAGGTTCTCAATCCGAAATTAGATTTTGTGACCCGATACTAGATTTGGATTTGGTTTCTCAACCCAAAATTGGATTTTGGGTGCTTGACCCGAAACTGAATTTTGGGTTCTTGACTCGAGGCTGATTTGGATGCTCAATCCAAGACTAGATTATGGGTGCTCGTCCGGATACTGGATTTGGGTTTGGGTTCTCTACTCGAAACTGGATTTGGATTTGGGTTCTCAACTCAAAACTGAATTTTGGGTGCTCGACTCGAAACTGATTTTAGGTACTTGACCTAAAACTAGATTTTGGATGCTCGATCCAAGACTGGATTATGAGTGCTCGACCCAAAACTAGATTTGGATACTCAATTTGAAACTAGATTTTAGGTGCTCGACCCGAAATTGGATGTTTGAGTACTCGATCCGAAACTGAAATTAGATTTGGGTTCTCGATCCAAATTTGGATTTTGGGTGCTCGACCTAAAATTGGATTTTAGGTGCTCGACCTGAGATGAGTTTGAACCTCAAAAGTGATTACGGTTCTGAAACCAATGGTGAGTTATGGACTCAAAAGTGATTTGGGTTCTTGACCCGGTGGTGAGTTCTGGACTCAAAAATGATTTGGGTTCTGGACCTAGTGGCTACAAAAGATAATTGTAGTTAGTAGGATATTAATAAAAAAATCTGTAAAAAAGTTAGCTATTTTTTAGCTGGCCTTCATCTCTTCTCCTTGTCCCCTATGTGGCAAAATATTTGAAAGTGAGTTTGAAAATATTTTGTATATGCATAAACTCAAAAATTAAAAACGAGAAACTTTGCCCCCTAGGTAGGCTCAAACCAATGATTTTTCTCATACAGGCTTTGATTGATGTTTGTATTTTATCTAGTTCTTTGCATAAGTATGCTTCTCTTCTTTCTTTTGCAAAATGACTAGAGCTTCCTCAAGCAATGGAACCTCCATGCCGCCTGATTCTATACCCACTTCATCTTTCCTTCATAGAGTATGTGTCATTCACTTTAACAAAGAATAGACAATACAACACAAGAAAATGCAATGTGATATGTCATGTAAGCATGATATGCATGAATAACACTTACAATGATTCTATCGACTCACGGACCGAGATGATCAACTGAAGTGTTCTCATTGACTTCTTCCAGATGATAGTTCAAGTCTTACATTAGAATGACAAAAGGCTTCGCATTTATGGCTTTTATCTTTAAGATGTTGAAAACATGAGTAGTGAGACCTAAGCAGTTGAGTCAGCGATACATCCATTTCAAACTATGATTCAGTATGTCAGTTGGTAGCTTCTTCATGACCTTGCCAATAATCATTTACTTTGCCCAAAGTGTCCTTTGAGTTTTGACGGTTCAACAAACTTCGCTTAACTTGAAGGCTTTGTATGAATTTTTTTTTTGAATTTTGATTTTTGATTTTGAAATCAAATGTTGGATTTACCAAATCAATGTCAATATACGTTAGGACTCGATTTTTAGAATTAACATATTTATAACATGACAACCCTAGTTACCTTACTAAACTTGGGAATCATTTCTATTTGAGCAAGAACTGTTGCACTTCAGATAGGCACATACACATTACTTGGTCAAAGGTCTCATTGAGTTTGAATATTGTCTATCGCATATGCATGCTTATTCAAACTATCTCCACTAATAGACTCTACCTACCAAAAGAGATCAACAAGTCTTTAATAGGCTTGAAATGGGGTCTATAAGGGACATGGGTTAAATGAAAGCCATTTGAAAATTGGAGCCATTGTGACACTATGGGCAAACCCTCACACTACAAATTTCTTATTTGAACTTTAGGCAGCTGGGAGAAATCTTGATAGATTCCAAATTTCTTTTATCTTCTTGAAATTAATCTGGATCTTGATTAGGATAATCTTTGCCTTTGCAAAAATTTAGTGCCCACATTCCTTTTTTTTTTTATCATTTTTGTCCTTTTTCCCTGTAGGATTGTTAAGTACAATACTTTCAAAAACTAGATGGTCTTTCTCATTTTTCTCAAATTTTTATTTAATCTTTGGTTGGGTTGGACCAATTCAGGTCAAATTGTCCTTATAAACCAAATGGAAGTCTTTTGCTGCTTTAGGTAAAAGAGAAATCAGTTGGATTTCTAAACCATTTTGGATTTTATTTTCTTTCTTTTTCTTATTTTTTTCTTTCTTTTCCCTTATTTTTTTCTTCTTTTTTCTTCATCCTTTTAGTTAGCTCCAAAAGAGTTATCTTGTTTGCATCAACTTGTATTTCTTGCAATGGATGAGCAGAGTGGTATTAATCTGCTTCAGTCCTCACCTTATCTGTGATATTTGGTCTAATTTAGGTGAATTTTTCAACTACCCTTATGGTTTTGAGAACATCAACTATCCTTACAGTCTTGGCTATGCATTCCTTTCTTTTTGATCTTCTTGCCTCTTCCCCTTAGTGATCATAAGACTTGTCAAAAGCATCACAATTGCTCAGGGTAGGTTGTTGGGGTTTGTAAGCCAATGAAAAGAAATCTAAAATTTTATGAAGGCTCAAAGTGACAACTAGGGATTGATATCAATAGGGTTGATACTAGTTGTTGGCTAACCAAATAATACCTAGATCATTTCTCCCTTAAATAAGCAGAGTTCAATTTAGCCTCAAAAATTTGCCAAAGTATGTTCTAAGACTGACTAGGACCTAGACAAAGGTAATTATGTAGGAGTCCTGTCTAAGTAAGCATACACAACTCAATGCTATAGAACAATTCCCTCACCTAGTAAAGCCATGCGAATCATGATGCATAGATTTGCTAATTTATAAATATCAAGTTAGATTCGTCATCAGTTGAGCACCAAAATGATTCGTCATCAGTTGAGCACCAAAATGAACAAAGACCAACAAAAATTTTGATGAAAGTAATTTATTCTAACAACTTTAAAACATGATTATTCTATTATATATTAATATTAATCCATTCAATTAAGGATAAAAGAAATAAATCAATTAAGAGAAATAACCATTTCATACAATCATAGTAGATTCATACAAACCCTAGACTAGATCAAAATTAGTTCATAGTAATGTTATCAAACAAATTCATCTCATTAAAATTCAAAGAAATTAATTTAGACATTAGAGAATTCATAAATAAAATTTCAATGAAACTTGAGAAATAGAGTTTAAGAATAAAATCCAATTACAATTTTCCTTTGGCTTCTGAATAATCTCTTGCTCAGATTTTTGCTAAAAGAATAACGTAATGGCTAGAACTAATTTGATCTAGAGTGTTTGAATCAAAGTGAAATCAATCTCAGATAACAAAAAAAAATAAAGAACGGCTGAAAAAGTGAAAAAGTCCCCTACTCTTGCCCGAATCTTATATATTTATACAAATCCCTTCGCTAAAAATTCATGCCTTCTTTCTTTCTTTCGTCTCATGGGATGACACGACCAAGCTTGTGGCCGTGTCATGTGACATGGCAAGTAGCTTGGCCGTGTCTCCTTGGTGTGTCAGCTTCTATTTCTTTTCTTTGGTTCTTCCTTGTTCTTTGGCATAGGATGGGACACGGCCAAGCTCCTGGCAGTGTCATGTGACACGGCCAGTGGCTTGGCCGTGTCACTTGAGTGTGTCAGCTTCTATTTCTCCTTGCTCTTCTTTATTCTTTGGAGATGAGAGTGACACAGCCAAGCCTGTTGGCCATGTCACTTGTTGCCATTTTTTTCCTTCTTTTCTTTTCTTTCTTTGGGTTTTTTGGTTTTGGCCTTTAGGTGAGACACGGCCAGTGGCTTCGCCGTGTCTCCTGGCCCTGTTAGCTTCTGCCAAAATTTTCTTTGAGGTGACACGGCCAAGATTGATTTGGCTTGGCCATGTCTTGCTTGATTCATGCTCTTCATTCTTTGTTTTGATCTTCCAAGGGAGTTTTTACACTTTAACCTACAAAAACACTTAAAACAAACTTCAAACAAAAATCAAATGAAACATTAACTAAAAAAGCATAAAAATCATACTAAAAACTAGTATAAAAAATGATCTAAACACTGGGATAAATTAAAACTACCAAAATGATGAAATAACTAAATAAACAGATTAAAACTACCAAAAAGCATGAAGAAAACAATATTTATCATAATAAAAAAATAGCAATTTGAGGACAAAAACTAATAAAACATATTTGGGCCAAGAGCAAAAGAATTTTGTTTTGTTTTTAGAAAAGTTTTATGTCCAAAGACCATTTTGAAAACATTTTGAAATTAGCTTTGGTCTTTTGGATTTAGAGAAAAGTTTATTTTGAGCTTACAATGTACTTAGGTCATATTAGAAAAAGAACAAACCAAATAAGCCATGATTTAAGCCAAGATAAATTAACCATAGTCAAACAACATGCATTTTGGGTAAAAACCTAGGGAAAGTAACTAGGCCAATTACATGAGTTTTAGTCTTTGGGTTAAAAGGCTTAGGTTCCCATAGCAAGTATATACCAAATGGTATGAGGCTATGAGTGGTTATTCCATGCTCGATCTCCATACCTTGAGTGAAAGTATGGTATCTCTTACATAACACAACATGGGTAACACGGGCGTCCTAACTCACGCACACGATGCAATCAAATATGATGCAATGGATAATATCATTATAAGAAAGAATAGAATAATATAAAGGCCAACGGAATCAACTTCTCTTATCCCTAGTTGAGTCGCTACTGTGAGCGGGGATTTTCGACCCCACTCCCGGTGGAATGGTTATTGCGACTTCGATACTTTTTAGGCTCGGGACCTTAGAGAACACGGACCTAAGTTCGAAGAAAATGGAGTCGCCACCCGGATGGGCCGGGAAAAAGAAAGGGGTGGATGACTCAATTCCAAAGGAATCCCCAACCCCTAATGGGTTCAGAAAGTTGGGTATCTATAGGGAAGGTGAGAAATGGCCCAGCACCCCCACAATGCCCGGTTCATTAGAACCGACCTCCTTTATAGGTCTTAGTAATATAAAATTCTTAAATATAACAACATTATCCATATTACACACAACAATTAAAATAAAGCATCGATATATTAAAAATCAAAATAATGTCCAAATGAAACAAATAAATGGACACCCATCTGAAGATGGACACATGCCCTTACATAATCCATGCCTAAATAGGACACCCACAAAAAGGTAGAAATGCATCCTTTACATTGGTTATAAAATAAAAAAGCAATTTAAATTACATGATATTTAACTAATGAGGTACCCACCAAGTGGAAACATACCTCTTACAACATTTGAAAATCTAAATAAATCGATAAAAGTAAATAACCATTCATCATAAATAAATCATTCATCAAAGGTATTAAACATCAATAGAAAGTAAACATCCATCCATGATAAATTAAATAAACCAAGCATTGAACTTAAATAAATTAAAGCATATAAAATAAATCAAAGCATAATCAAATATAAAATTAAATAAAGCAAATAAAAGTCCAAATTATGGCTACTGTTTCTATTTAAGTTTCTTTATTTAATGTGTTTAGGTTTTTGGAATTTATGGGCTAAGCTACTGTAAATTTTAAAACAAATTGAAATGGGGCAAAGTTTTAGAATTTAAGAGGCTGATAAAGTTCTTTGACTAACTCCATTAGTATTTGAGAAGTGAGATTATGAAATTAGGGTTTGAACACTTTAAAACATTAAGATTTATGATTTATGGTTACTAAATTATAGTTTTTAAGCTTACGGTGTAGGATTATAACATTTAAATTTATATGGTTTTAAGGTTTTAAAAATTAGGGTTTAGAAAAATTAGGGTTTAAGGTTTTAAGGGAGTTAGGCTTTACTATTTTAAGTTTTGGAGTTAAATTAGGGTTTTAGAATTTTTGAATTAGGGTTTCGGAGAATGCATTAGGTTTTAGAATTTGGAAGTCAATTGATAATTTTATGAAACTTTATGAAAATAAACAAAACGATTTAAAGTTTATAGAAGCAGAAAAGATGTTTTTTATGATTTTTGGAAAGAAACAGATTTAATTTATGATTTTGAAAATTTGGAAAGCAAATTAGGGTTTTAAGATTTTGAAGAAACAAAAACAACAATTTTAAGCTTTTTGGAAAACAAAGCAATGAATTAAGATTTTTAAACTTTAGAAAAGGTGAATTGAGGTTCTAGGGTTTTTGGTTTTAAAGAAACAGAAACAACAATTTTAAGATTTTTGAATGATGAAGCTACTGTGAATTAATGAAACAAATAAAGAAATTCATACCTTCGTTTGTTGGTTCCACCAAAAATCACTTCTTGGATGAACAAGAACAAAGACAAGCTTTGCTACCTTTGATGAATCAAATTGCTTATTTACTTCTGTCAAAAAGTTCAATTGAATAAAGGTTTTCCTCCTCAATTTCGGTCTCAATTTCTCCTCCCAATTTTCGATCTAATTTCTCCTCCTTTTTGTGTTATTTTTTGGTCTTATTTATAGAAGATTTTTTATGGTTAAGTCTAGTTATTCACAAAATATAACATTGATTAAGAAAAGAAAACCAAAACCTAATTGTATTAGGTTTCGGAAAATTTTGCGTCAAAAAAATTTCGCTGGCAAAAAAAAATTGCTGCGGAAAAATTGCATTGGCAAATAAAAACTGCTGCGGAAAACATACGCTGACAAAAAAACTGCCGCAGCTGGCTGCGAGCTGAGGGCACAAATTGGCCTGCGGACCATTTTGCCCACAGGAAAATCTTGCGGGCCATTTTGCCGCAGCCCCTTTCGGCGATGAAATTTTTTGTCGCCGATTTTCCATCGCGGATTTTTTTTCTTTTTATTTGTTTATTATTTTTATTTTATTATTATTTTTTATTAATAAAAATTAGATACTAAAGCAAAAATTATTTAATTAAGATAACAAAAATTGTTTTGGACTAATTAAAATATATTGGACAACACAAAAATTATTTTGGACTGATTAAAATATATTGGATCGGACCTGGTAAAAAATTAAGGGTCTACAGATCTCAAAGGATGAAGATCCATTTTCAAGGATGAAGACCTAATCTTAAAGGATGAAGATCTATTTTGAGAGTGAAAAACCACAATGCATAGAACAGACGGAGCAGTCAGACTTCTCAACTGATAAAAGGCTTGTCAAAATCAATCTCAGGTCCAAGTACCCAAAATCAAGTTCAATCTCGGGTACAAGTACCCAATCTTGGGTCCAAGTACCCAAATCAAATCAATCTCGGGTCCAAGTACCGAAATCAAATCAATCTCGGGTCAAAGTACCCAATCTCGGGTCCAAGCACCCAAATTAAATTCAAGCTCGAGTCCAAGTACCCAAAATCAAGTTCAATCTCGGGTCCAAGTACCCAAATCAAATTAGTCTCGGGCCCAAGTACCCAATCTCAGGTCCAGGTACCCAATCCCAGGTCCAAGTACCCAAATTCAATCTAGTCTCGGGTCCAAGTACCCAAAAAAAAATTCAAGTAACCATCTCAAAAATTAAGTGTTATTGCTTTTCACTCTCTTTTACTAAAGTCTCAGATCGTTCAAGCAAGGGGCAAACTGTAGACCCTTAATTTTTGACCCAGTCCGATCCAATATATTTTAATTAGTCCAAAATAATTTTTGTATTATCTTAATTGAATAATATATCTTAGTATTTAGTTTTTATGATTAATAAAAAATAAATAAACAAAAAAATAAATAAACAAAAAAAATAAAAATAAAAATCGACGACTAAAAAATTCATCGCCGAAAAATAGGTTGGACGAAATGGCCATGGGCCATTTCGCCCACAGGAGTTTCCTATGTAAAGGGCATGCTTTTGCCTTTAGGTGGGTGTCCTATTTAGTTTAGACATGGACGATGTAAGGACATGTTTCCATCCTCGGATGGGTGTCCATTTATTTGCGTTTCTTGGACATTACTTTGATTTTAATATAACGATACTTTATTTCAATTGTTACATGTAATATGGATAATATTATTATATTTAAGAATTTTATAATATTAATACCTATAAAGGAGGCCGGTTCCAATGAACTGGGCATTGTGGGGATGTTAGGCCATTTCTCACCTTCCCCACACTACCCAACTTTCCGAACCCATTAAGGGGTTGAGGATTCCTTAGGAATCGAGACATCCACCCCTTTCTTTTTCCCGGCCCGTCCGGGTGGTGACTTCATTTTTTCCAGACTTAGGTCTGTGTTCTCTAAGGCCCCGAGCCTAAATAATGCCAAAGTCGCAAGAACCATTCCACCGGGAGTGGGGACAAAAATCCCCGCTCACACTCTAGTTTCGAAAACCTGAAAGGGCAGACTAGGCAAAATTAGAGCAATAATAATTAAAAAAAAAAAGAAAAAAAGGAACCTAAACTGAAAACCCAAAAGGGTAGTTTAGGTAATTACCTGAAGCAACAATGGACTCCCGGTCAGTTTCTTTGATAATCCTAACTTAAGTTGGTATAATCCAACTAAAATCACGGGTATCGGTGACAAGCCTCCTTCCATTTGGTCCATGATATCCAATACTCGTGGATCAATATCACCATTAGAAGAAACAAGCAAGCATAGACAAAGCATACGTTCCCATGCCTTAGTAGGAGCCAAATGAGAAAGGCAAAAGTCAATTAAAGGACTAAGCAGAATTTTCTCACCTCTCATCAACTGTAGAACTTCGGGCTTTGAAAGTTGAAATAACATTTGCATCTTTTGTTGAGTCTTAGAAATCAATATAGGTAACGCCATTTGTTGATTGCATGGATATCCAATGATGGCCTCAAATTCTTCAATCTAGGGACATATTTCAAAGCCATTAATTTTAAATGGCCTAGAATCTACATTCCAAAAAGAAGCCATGGCATGTAAAAAAGAATGGTCCAATTTAACATTTTGAAAACACTTCAAAGTATCAATTTTTGACCAAGTTATTTGTATCCAATGAATGGCATTCATACTTTTAAATAGAACTTTTATTTTCTTCAAAAGGAGTTCGGTCATTATGAAAGACTAAAGGAAAATGAGAATTGTTAAAAGGAGTTTTTACTTTAAAGTAGTGTAGACCCTTAATTTTTGACCCAGTCTGGTTCGATACTTTTATACAATCCAAAATAATTTTTGTGATATTTTAATTAAATAATATTTATTTTAGTATTTATTATAATTTTTTAATAATAATAATAAATAAATAATAAAAATAAAAATAAAAATAAAAAATAAGTAAATAATAATAATAAAAAATAAAAAATAATAATAAAAAATAAAAATAAATAAAAATAAAAATCGGCGACAAAAAATCGACGACGAAAAAATTCATTGACGAAAGTGGAATTGGCCAAGGCCAATTCGACCGCAGGAATTTCCTGCGCCGAAATGGAGCAATTCTTGGCCAACGCTAGCAGTTTTCTCCAGCGAAATTTTTCAACGTAGTTTTTTTCGAAACCAAATTCTATTTGATTTTGGTTTCTTTTCCTAATTAATTTTAGTTTCCTTAAATAATTAGATGTAGGCTAATAATTTTTTCTATAAATAACACATTAAAACTCAGAATTAGGGATGGAAAAATTGGACTTTTAAACTTGGATTGGATCGGAGTAAAAAACACAGAAAACCCTAGCAAGAGGCATTAACAGCAAGCAAGCAAGCAATAATTCATCAAAGGTAGCCACTCTGCCTTTGTTATTATTTATCCAGAAAGAATTTTTTGGTGGAACCAACAAATGAAGGTTTGAATCTCTATTTTCTTTATTTATTTCTTTACAGTAGCTTCATCATTCAAATTGAATTAATTCATCATACAAATTAACCAAAAACTTCACAAACCCTAAATTACTCTTTTGTTTCCAGAAACCTTAAAGACTTTAAATTATTTCTTCTACTTCCAAAAGCTTTAAAACCCTAAACTGTTTTCCCCGAATTATTTTCATCTAAACCATAACTTTTTGTCCAAAATTTCCAAATATTTTCTTAAATCTCCAAATCCTAATCTTCTTTCAATTTTCTAAAAGTCATAATTATTTTTTATAAAACTCTAAACTATTTTCTTAAATCCTAAAACCAAATATGTTTTCTAAAATACCAAAAACCCTAATTTCCCCAAAACCAAAACAGTAAACCCAAGTTTTCCTAAACCCTAATTCAGTGAACTTAAAACCCCAAACTAGTTAATCTAAACCCTAAAGCCATAATTCAATAAACCTAAAATCACAATCCAGTAACTATGAATTATAAACCCTAATGTCTTAAGATTCCAAAACCCTAATTTCACAATGTTACCCCTAAGACTCAATTTGATTAACCAAAAAACCTTACTACTTTCTTAAATTCATAAAACCCTAATCCATTCCAATTTTTCAAAACCTTTATAGTAGCCTAAATAAATAACAATAATAATACTAAAATCCCAAAACCCTAAATGTTAATTAAAGAACTTTAAATAGAAACAGTAAACCCTAAGTTGCATCTTTACTTGCTTTAATTAATTTTAGATGTGATTATGTAGTTTATTATATGCTTTGATGGTTGATTTATTTAATTTCAATACTTGATTTTTTTTTAATTTATCACGGATAGATGTTTTCTTTATTTGTTTTAGTATTAAAATTGTAAGAGGTATGTTTCCACTTTGCAGGTACCTCATTAGTTAAATACCATGTAATTTAAATTGTTTTTATATTTTGGACCAATGTAAAGGACATGTTTCCACCTTTCGGTGGGTGTCCTATTTAGTTTAGACATGGATGAAGTAAGGACATGTTTCCATTTTCGGATGGGTATCCATTTATTTGCTTTGTTTGGACATTGCTTGGATTTTAATATAATGATGCTTTATTTTAATTGTTGCATGTAATATGGATAATATTGTTATACTTAAGAATTTTATAATATTTAAAACTGCAGAGGAGGCCGGTTCCAATGAATCGGGCATTGTGGGGGTGCTGGGCCATTTCTCACCTTCCCCATACATACCCAACTTTTTGAACCCATTAGGGGGTTGGGGATTCCTTAGTAATCGAGTCATCCACCCCTTTCTTTTTCCCGGTCCGTCCGGGTGGTGACTCCATTTTTTTCAGACTTAGGTCTGTGTTCTCTAAGGCCTTGAGCCTAAACAATGCTGAAGTCGCAAGAACCATTCCACTAGGAGTAGGGGCAAATATCCCCGCTCACAGTGGTGACTCCACTAGGGATAGAGATGTTGATTCCGTTGGTCTTTTTATTATTCTATTCTTTCTTATCATAATATTATCCATTGCATCATATTAGATTTGCATCATGTGCATTTGTTAGGACCCCCCGTGTTACCCGTGTTGTGTCATGTTAGGGATACCATACTTTCACTCAAGGTGTGGAGATCGAGCATGGCATAACCACTCATAGCCTCGTACCATTTGCTATATACTTGCTATGGGAACCTCAGCCTTTTAACCCAAAGACTAAAGCTCATGTAATTGGCCTACTTACTTTCCTTACGATTTTACCCTAAATGCTTGATGTTTGATTATGGTTAATTTATCTTAGCTTAAATCATGGCTTATTTGGTTTGTTCTTTTTCTACTATGACCTAAGTACATTGTAAGCTCAAAATAAATTTTTTCTTTAAAGACCAAAAGACCAAAGCTATTTTCAAAACTTTTTAAGACGGTCTTTGGACATAAAACTTTTCTAAAAGCAAATCAAAAATTCTTTTGCTCATAACCCAAATACTAAGCCCAAAATCCATTTTTTCTAATGGGCATAGAAACAAAATTATTTTCATCCAATCTGTAACACCCTTATACCCTATATACGTAAAATACATATTTCTAGCATATGTAAAATATGCATATACAGTACAAAAATATCACAGACCGATTTACTAATTTTTTTTTTACATTTGCAATTTAAAATTTAAAATTCTAAATATATAAAAATTAAATAGAATATAAATATTATTTACTTGTTATAAGAACCCAAAATAAATAATATATATAAAAATCTTTGGAAAAAATTTGCCAGAGTTTTGTCTGAATTTTGGATATCCCAAAATTTAGCAATTACTCAACCTACAAAAAGAAAACACTCCCAAATAATTTCCAACCACCATCTCAACCATACTTTTCAATTTCACCAAGTTTCTCAAACATTTATACATATAGATATATATAATTTGAAACACACTTACTCTCCCATTTCAAATACAATGACCCAAACATTCTTTATAATATATAATACGTAAAATTTAAAACATAATATATTATGCATAAAACTCAAAATGTACAATAACATAAAAATATATACATGTTGTTGGCAGTGTTTCTGATCTCGATAGCACCTCTACAAGTTCAACTACAAGTCTAGACCTGACCTGGTCTAGAAGAACTCTCTGGCTCAACTGGGTTAACTCTGTCACCTGCGCGATGGAAACAATCGCGCTAAGCCAAAGCCTAGTGGTACAAACTTTGATAATAACAATATAACTCAATGCAATACCAAATGCATCATGCATGTAGATGTCACATCAATCCACTTTCTTATATTTTTTAAATATTTCATAAGCACAACTCATAACATTATATTGCTCAATTGTATCATAAATCATAATTCACATTAAAACAAAGACAAGCATGGGCCAAAAAGGATCTAATATGCTATTCAAATTTCAGAGTTACTGCTTTGGTCCATAATGACACCATGTGTCTAGCCCCGTAGGCAATATATATATCCATGGATAATGTAACAGCCCCAGTCTCTTGGACCTCAACCCGGCTTGACCCTTAGGCCCCAGTATCTTGGTCCTCAACCCGGCTAGACTGCTACAAATTTTGAGGCTTATTGTAACACCCCATCTTAGCCTACGTTTATAGACCAAGATGGACTGTTATCTCATGGTGGTTGTGTCTTAATATTTTACTTAGCCAATTTTAAGTATAGATTTTAAAAATTTTGCCATAACCTCCCCTAAAAATGGAGGTCCCAAGTATCGACAAAACTGATTTTTCTTATTTTTGAAAAACATTTTATTTCACAATTCAATACAAGCACACTCCCAATAATACACCCTTATAACCTCAACTACAAATCCTGTAAGAAGAATTCACACTTCTATATTCACAACCCAAATCAATTCAAAACCATACAGTTATTATACATTACTAGATTTACATGCTACATAAAGTTATCTCTTTGTATTATTCAAATAAGTACATGCCAGTTTCTAATACCAAAATACAAATTGAAGAGCACCTCCTAAGCTTGTTGATGACTGGCAGATCGTAGGACTCCTCTGCTTGCTGCTGGCTCCTTGCTAATAATCTACGAGTTTAGAAGAAACTAAACTCGCTAAGCATTGCTTAGTGGGTACTTTAACTAATTACGTAAAATGAATAATAAAAGCATAATGCACTTTTAAAAGCAATGAATCGTATTGAAAAATAATATCACAGTAAAAACAATCCATACATGTCATATATTCAGTTATTATCATTTTATCGGTTTGCTCCACAAGGTAATTATGAATACACCGATCTCGAAATGAGTCCTCGTATAGAGTTACGCGTGGTCTTGACCTCACACGACTAATTGCCATGGTCTTGGTCTCACACGATATGGAATATACAAGATAACTTCATGGTCTTGGTCTCACACGACTAGTTGCCATGATCTTGACCTCACACAATATAACCTTGTGGTCTTGGTCTCACATGACTAGTCACCATGATCTTGACCTCACACGATATAACCCCCATTCCAGACCGGTTTTACTCATTTACCGAGTAGAGCATATATAACATTTCATATATACACATTCACTTCGTATATATATACCACATATTCTCCATGTATATACAATATATCCTCACACAAATACCACATATACTCACATATGAATCATATGTATTCACATATATACCATATACACGCATATATATACCATATGAACAAAAGTTTGTAAAAATAAAATTTCTTTTATGTTAAAGTACCAAACCTTGCTTTTCCTTAGTCCTTATTCTTTTTCACTTCCTTTCCTTCCTTGTCTCCTTGATTTCCTTATAATCTTCTTTGTCACCAAACTCTTTAAATCAAAAGCCTTAAACTTAGGAAAAATCACTTCCTTCTTCCTTCTCTTACGGTTTAGACGAATTCATCATGCAAGAGGGGCTTTTATACTTTCTTTCCTTAGCTTATTTTGATCCAAATGGAAGCCATAAGTGGTGAATAGATGTTGACTTCTAGTTGGTACACCTTATAGCAAAAATGGCTACTTTTAATTGGTCCACTTGCCTTCTTCTTTTAAAAAATGTTATATGGCTAATTATGATCCACTTTTGGGGTGGATGAATGCCTTAGGGCCATTTGTCCATCTCTTTTTCTTTTCTTCTTTTAATAAATGCTATATGGCTAATTATGATCCACTTTTGGGGTGGATGAATGCCTTAGGGCCATTTGTCCACATCTTTTTCTTTTCTTCTTTTTATAATGCTAAATGGTCACTTTTAATTGGTCCAAATGTCTCTTTATTTTATTTATTTAAAACCCAGGCCCTTGAACTTTCTTTTAATCATATTTTGGCCCTCTCAACTTTCTTATGTTGTAATTTTATAGTCTAGGCTCTGAAAATATCAAAATACCCTCCAGCGATTAATCGATTGTAACTTTTAAACCGTGCGTTTTTGGGAAAAATTGAAATCCATGATTGTGACCCGATTAATCTCAAGAATATTCTTCCGGGGTCGGATATGGGCACTATTAAGAACTTCCGACACTTAATTTTTAAGTTTACATAGTTGCCCCTAACTTTTGAGAAATTTCCACTTAGGTCCTTTTGATATCCCTTCCTGACCTTGCTGTCTTTCTTTATTAATATCTTTTTACTCACAACTCCAAATTAAGTAATTCTTATTCCCACTGCAACTAGACATCCGGGGCTATATTTTATCAAAATTTCAGGTCGATCCGAGCTATATCTGATTTTTGATGGTCCTTCGAATTGAAGCCTACTATGCTGTCCTGAGGCAGCTTGCACATTGTCTACTAAATCCATCATATCTTATCCTGTACAACTCCAAATTGAGTAATTTCAATTTATACATATATCTAAGACACAAATAAACAATTAATTCTTCTTTGAGACTCTCTAATTCTATCATTAACTTGGATGAAATTAGAGCTCAAGTTATAGGTCATGTTCTAAACTCCTTTGTTCTAAGCCTAAATCATATCCTCTATGTCTGTTTCTTACCAATCTGGAATTCGGGATGTTACAATTCTATCCCCCTTAATTTAATTTTCGCCCCAAAACTTACTTATTCATGCATGATTCTTACGTTTCATTCCATAGCTTGCCACGAATCTAGAGACATTCTTCATTGACATAAATAGCTATCTGGTTAGGTCATCAACATATAACTCGATTATCAATTCCTATCTGGCATGTACATTTACCTATTCATCATATAACTTTCTCCTTATTTTATCTTACATGGAACACATAATTACTTACTTACTACCTATCTCCAGAATCGACTAAACCAATACTCTGATACCACTAAATGTAACACCCCATCTTAGCCTATGTTTATAGACCAAGATGGACTGTTATCTCATGGTGGTTGTGTCTTAATATTTTACTTAGCCAATTTTAAGAACAAATTTTAAAAATTTTGCCATAACCTCCCCTAAAAATGGAGGTCCCAAGTATCGACAAAACTGATTTTTCTTATTTTTGAAAAACATTTTATTTCACAATTCAATACAAGCACACTCCCAATAATCCACCCTTATAACCTCAACTACAAATCCTGTAAGAAGAATTCACACTTCTATATTCACAACCCAACTCAATTCAAAACCATACAGTTATTATACATTACTAGATTTACATGCTACATAAAATTATCTCTTTGTATTGTTCAAATAAGTACATAACAGTTTCTAATACCAAAATACAAATTGAAGAGCACCTCCTAAGCTTGTTGATGACCGGCAGATCGCAGGACTCCTCTGCTTACTACTGGCTCCTTGCTAATAATCTATGAGTTTAGAAGAAACTAAACTCGCTAAGCATTGCTTAGTGGGTACTTTAACTAATTATGGAAAATGAATAATAAAAGCATAATGCACTTTTAAAAGCAATGAATCGTATTGAAAAATAATATCACAGTAAAAACAATCCATACATGTCATATATTCAGTTATTATCATTTTATCAGTTTGCTCCACAAGGTAATTATGAATACACCGATCTCGAAATGAGTCCTCGTATAGAGTTACGCGTGGTCTTGACCTCACACGACTATTTGCCATGGTCTTGGTCTCACACGATATGGAATATACAAGATAACTGCGTGGTCTTGGTCTCACACGACTAGTTGCCATGATCTTGACCTCACACAATATAACCTCGTGGTCTTGGTCTCACACGACTAGTCGCCATGATCTTGACCTCACACGATATAACCCCCATTCCAGACCGGTTTTACTCATTTACCGAGTAGAGCATATATAACATTTCATATATACACATTCACTTCGTATATATATACCACATATTCTCCATGTATATACAATATATCCTCACACAAATACCACATATACTCACATATGAATCATATGTATTCACATATATACCATATACACGCATATATATACCATATGAACAAAAGTTTGTAAAAATAAAATTTCTTTTAAGTTAAGGTACCAAACCTTGCTTTTCCTTAGTCCTTATTCTATTTCACTTCCTTTCCTTCCTTGTCTCCTTGACTTCCTTATAATCTTCTTTGTCACCAAACTCTTTAAATCAAAAGCCTTAAACTTAGGAAAAATCACCTCCTTCTTCCTTCTCTTATGGTTTGGACGAATTCATCATGCAAGAGGGGCTTTTATACTTTCTTTCCTTAGCTTATTTTGATCCAAATGGAAGCCATAAGTGGTGAATAGATGTTGACTTCTAGGTCGTACACCTTATAGCAAAAATGGCTACTTTTAATTGGTCCACTTGCCTTCTTCTTTTAATAAATGTTATATGGCTAATTATGATCCACTTTTGGGGTGGATGGATGCCTTAGGGCCATTTGTCCATCTCTTTTTCTTTTCTTCTTTTAATAAATGCTATATGGCTAATTATGATCCACTTTTGGGGTGGATGAATGCCTTAGGGCCATTTGTCCACATCTTTTTCTTTTCTTCTTTTTACAATGCTAAATGGTCACTTTTAATTGGTCCAAATGTCTCTTTATTTTATTTATTTAAAACCCAAGCCCTTGAACTTTCTTTTAATCATATTTTGGCCCCCTCAACTTTCTTATGTTGTAATTTTATAGTCTAGGGTGTGAAAATATCAAAATACCCTCCAGCGATTAATCGATTGTAACTTTTAAACCGTGCGTTTTTGGGAAAAATTAAAATCCATGATTATGACCCAATTAATCTCAAGAATATTCTTCCAAGGTCGGATATGGGCACTATTAAGAACTTCCGACACTTAATTTTTAAGTTTACATAGTTGCCCCTAACTTTTGAGAAATTTCCACTTAGGTCCTTTTGATATCCCTTCCTGACCTTGCTGTCTTTCTTTATTAATATCTTTTTACTCACAACTCCAAATTAAGTAATTCTTATTCCCACTGCAACTAGACATCCGGGGCTATATTTTGTCAAAATTTCAGGTCGATCCGAGCTATATCTGATTTTTGAAGGTCCTTCGAATTCAAGCCTACTATGCTGTCCTGAGGCAGCTTGCACATTGTCTACTAAATCTATCATATCTTATCCTGTACAACTCCAAATTGAGTAATTTCAATTTATACATATAGCTAAGACACAAATAAACAATTAAGGCTTCTTTGAGACTCTCTAATTCTATCATTAACTTGGATGAAATTAGAGCTCAAGTTATAGGTCATGTTCTAAGCTCCTTTGTTCTAAGACTAAATCATATCCTCTATGTCTGTTTCTTACCAATCTGGAATTCGGGATGTTACACTTACGACCCAGTCTTTTCACCCCAAAAACATCATATTTATCAGCTGGCCTGGTTTACGACCCAGTCTTTTCACCATTCCAGCGTATAGCCCGTAGGCAATCATAGGCATGCCGCCAAACCCAGAACTCTGAAAATTGAATAACATACTAGGCACACAATTTATTCATATTTCTCATTATTAATCTCTTTCTCATTTTTACATATTCAATCTAGGCACATTGCCTTATTTTCACATTTTTTTTCTCACTTTTCTCATTTTTCACATCTTTCTCATTTTTCTCACTTTTCTCATTTTTATCAATATCAATTCATTTCATTATTACACATATCTCATTTTTGCATTCACAACACATTACCCAACTACTTTGGGCATTTTCACATAATATGCATATTTTACATGTTACATAAATTAGCCATTATCAATGGCTTTTGACAATGCATTTAACACATATATGACATTACAAATGTCATAGCATATTATTCATACACAATCAATGAACCAAGTAGCTTAACACATTTTTCAACAAAAATGTGTTAAGTCCAAATGTTATGCAAATATAAACATTATATTCAAAGTTTGTACATACCTCCACTAGCAACCCAAAGCAAGCTAAAAACAACCTTCAATCTAATCATTCTAACTTGCCCTTCACCACTTGGATGAAGCAAATCAATCTCCCTCAATGCCTAAACCAAATGTGATAGCAAATAATCATTTAGTATCACATTTAATGGCATTTCCAACATTAAATCATAATTACACATCACTCCTACAAATTTCCAAAAATCTAGCCTTTCCTTACTTCAACATTGGAATTCCATTCTACTACAATTAAATTAGTATTTTAAGTTTATTTATATTATTAAAAACATATTTTAATATATTTAAATCATTTACATTATAAAAATACACTCTTATATACAAAATCTCAAAAATGGCAAAACCTTCCCCCATTGAAGGTTTTCCATTCCAACACAATCCATTACTCATTCCAAGCTTATATTCATCACTTTTAACACTAAACAACATGCTTAAACAAATAAAATCATACAATTCAACCACTTTGGAAAATCACTTTTCCAAAACCCTAAATCTCCACTTCCATTCTGAAACTCCAACCCAACACCACCAAATCCAATATTTGACTTTAAAATACTAGTTTATGAATCAAAACAACTCATTTGGAATCAATTTGCACAATTAAAATTCATGTTTTCAAAACCCCAAAAATCCATAACCCTAAATTCTCTCTCTTCACCATTTTTTAACCAAACTCCATCATCTCTTCAATCTAACCTTAGAATCATTGTTAACTACCCAAAATAACATCATACACACCAATTCCAACAATTATAACATACTACATAAAAATTCAAATTCTCACATAATCTAAATTTCCAAGGAATTCAAAGAAAAGAGATGGAAACTTACTAATTTTGGTGGAAATCACAAAAAATCCACTTGAAACTTGTTATTTCCTTCAATTTATGGAGTATGGAAGAAACAAAATCCTTGGTCTTCAAACTTCCATGGAAGCCACGTTCTTGAGAAGAAGAAGAAGAAGATTTTTAATATTCTTTCCTATTCATCTTTTTTTTAACCACACATATATATATATATTAAAATAATTTAATATTTAATATTTAATTATTTTTTTAATAAATTAAATGTCCTAATTTCCCTCTTCCATTCAAAAATAATTTATTTTTGAATTATTTTATTAATTTTGAATTTATAAGATTTAATTACCAAAATACCCCTTTCTTTTAAAAAGTTTTGACTTTTATATATGTTATGTATATTTTGCATATATATCACATATATATTCCACTTTTTCATTTAAAATTCCTTCATTTTTCATTTAAAAATATTAATTTAATTTATTCTTTTAAATTATAATTTATTTTATCCAATTTTCCAAAAATTAGAATTTTTCAAAAATTTTTGGATGTTACAATTCTCTCTCCCAAAAACAAATTTCATCCCCGAAATTACCTATCCTCAAGTCTGGAACAATTGAGAAAACTGACTCTGCATCGCCTGCTTACTTCCCCATGTCACCTCCTCAGTGGCATGATTTCTCCAAAGGACTTTCACAAGTGGCACCCTCTTATTCCTCAATTCTTTAACCTCTCGTGCTAAAATTGCCACTGGTTCTTCCTCGTAAGTCAGATCTGGACTCACCTCAATGGACTCCACTGACAAGATATGAGATGGGTCAAACCTGTATCTCTGAAGCATCGAGACATGGAAAATATTATGTATTCGATCCAACTAAGGCGGCAAAGCTAGTCTATAAGCCACTGGACCAACTCTTTCCAACACCTCATATGGTCCTATGAAATGAGGACTCAACTTTCCTTTGCGGTCAAATCTCAAAATTTTCTTCCATGGAGACACCTTCAGAAACACTTTATCTCCCACACTAAACTCTATGTCTCTTCTCTTTAAATCTGAATAAGATTTCTGTCGGTCTGAAGCTGCTTTCAAACGACCCCGAATCACCTTCACTTTCTCCTCTGTTTCCTTAATCAAATCGGGACCAACCAATTTACCTTCTCCATCTTCATCCCAACACAAAGGTGTCCTACATCTCCTGCCATATAAAGCCTCATAAGGAGTCATTCCAATACTCGATTGATGACTATTGTTATAAGAAAATTCAATTAATGGCAAAAATTTGTCCCAATTCTCGGCAAAATCAATGATATAGCTCCTCAACATATCCTCCAGAATCTGTATCACTCTCTCTGACTGTCCATCTGTCTGAGGATGGAAAGAAGAAATAAAATGTAATCGAGACCCTAGAGCATTATGCAAACTCTTCCAAAACCTCAAAGTAAACCGGGGACCTCGATCTGACACCAAAGAAACTGGGACTCCATGCAACCTGACTATCTCATTGATATACAACTCAGCCAACCTCTCAAGAGAATAATCTATCCGAACTGGAAGAAAATGAGCTGTCTTCATCATTCGATCAACTATCACCCAGATTGCATCATGCTTCTTCTGAGTCAAAGGTAGTCCAATCACAAAATCCATTGTCACTCGCTCCCATTTCCACTCTGGCACTGATAAAGGTTGGAGCAATCCTGAAGGAACTTGGTGCTCAGCCTTCACTTTCTGGCAAGTGAGACATCTGGATACAAACTCTGCTATGTCCCTCTTCATACCTGACCACCAATAATGTCGCTTCAAGTCCTGATACATCTTGGTACTCCCAGGGTGCATAGCAAAAAGTGACTGATGTGCTTCCTCTAATATCATTCTTTTCAATTCTGCATCATCAGGAATACACAATCTATCTCTGTGCCATAGACTGGCATCATTCCTCACATAAAAGTCTCGACTTTCCCCTTTCTGATAAACCAGCACAATTTTCTGAATTCTCTCATCTGCTAATTGAGCCTCCCTAATATGATCCAATAAGACTGGCCTGAACTGCAACTGAGCCATCAAGCACCATCATAAGAAGACTAAAATCTAGCATGCAATGCTCTCAACTCAACAAGCAACAAGAGTGAATAAGCAGTCAAACCTGTCAAAGATTTTTGACTCAAGGCATCTGCAACAACATTTTCCTTAATAGGATGATAATCAATCAAACAGTCGTAGTCTTTAATCAACTCTAACCACCGTCTCTGCCAAAGATTCAGCTCTCTCTGAACACCCAGGTATTTCAAACTCTTGTGATTTGTATAAATGAAACACTTTTCCCCATACAAATAATTCCGCCAAATCTTCAAGGCAAAGACTACTGCTGCTAATTCCAAATCATGCATCGGATAATTCAGCTCATATGGTTTCAACTGTCGAGAGGCAAAAGCAATGACTCTACCCTCCTGCATCAGAACACAACCTAAACCACTGTGTGAAGCATCACTGTATATAACATATGGTTTACCTTCCACAGGCAGGGTAAGGATAGGAGCTTGAGTCAACATCTCCCTCAGCTGCTCAAAACTCGCCTAACACCAATCTGTCCACACAAATTTAGCTCCTTTCTGAAGTAATCAGGGGAGTGGTGTAGCTATTATAGAAAAACCCTTCACAAACCGACGATAATAGCCTGCCAATCCTAGAAAACTTCTAACCTCTGTCACAGTCTTCGGTGGACTCCAATTCAAGATAGCCTCAATTTTACTCGGATCAACTCTAATACCCTCTGTTGAAACCACATGACCAAGAAAAGCTACCTAATCGAGCCAGAACTTAAACTTAGACAGTTTAGTATACAACTGCTTCTCTCTCAGAGTCTGCAATACGATCCACAAATGCCTATCATGATCCTCCTCATTACACGAATACACCAAGATGTCATCAATGAAGACCACCACAAACTGATCTAAATATGGTCTGAATACCTTGTTCATCAAATCCATAAAAGCTGCTGGTGCATTCATCAATCCAAAGGGTATCACCAGAAACTCATAATGCCCATACCTCATATGAAAAGTTGTCTTGGGTACATCCACATCTCTGACTCTTAACTGATGCTACCTTGATCTCAGATCAATCTTAGAGAATACTGCTGCTTCCTTCAACTGATCAAAGAGATCATCTATCCGAGGCAAAGGATACTTGTTCTTGATGGTCACCTTATTCAACTACCTATAATCAATACACAATCTCATGGTGCCATCCTTCTTCTTCACAAACAACACAGGTGCTCCCCACGGGGACACACTAGGGCGGATAAACCCTTTATCCAATAACTCCTGCAACTGCACCTTCAACTCTCACAACTCAGCAGGTGCCATCCGATAAGGGGTAATAGAGATAGGAGTGGTACCAAGCAATAAATCGATACCAAACTCCACTTCTCTCTCAGGAGGTACCCCTGGCAACTCATCAGGGAAAACATCTGGAAACTCGGCAACTGTGAGTATACTTTCAAGCAGGGATCCCACTACTCTAGTATCTACAACATGAGCAAGATAAGCCTCACATCCCTTCCGAATCATTCGCTCAGCTGAAAAAGTTGAAACAAACATGGATGAAAGATACCTCTGCTCACTAGATACTATAACATCCCTACCATCCCGTGTTCTCAAAGTAACACATTTCTTTTGACAGTCTACCATAGCCCCATGCTTGGATAACCAATCCATGCCCAAAATTAGATCATATTCCCTAAAAGGCATCTCAGTCAGGTCACCAAGAAACTCCTCATCTTGAACAACAACTGGACTATCTCGGTGCACCCTGCTCACCACAACACTATGCCCTAAAGGATTTGTCACCAAGACAACAAATCCTAGAGACTCAGAATGCAATTCAGACATAGGCAAGATGGATGCACTTATGTATGAATGCGTAGATCCAGGATCTAATAGAGTAAGGACTGAAATACCAAATAAAGAAAATGTACACATAATGACTGCTGAAGCATCCGGCTGCCTCTGCATCACATAAACCCACTGAGATGGCCCAGCCTCATCTGGCCTATTGCCTCCGGATGTAGAGCCTCCTCTCTGACTAAACCCAGGGCGACCACCTCTACTAAAACCTCTGTCACCACGACCCCCTCTGACACTGGGTTGCGAAGATGCAATATCTGCCTGCCTAACCTCTAGTGGCTCGAGACAATGTCTGATAAAATGGTCTGATGACCCACATCTAAAACACACTCCCGAAGCACCTCTCCACCAGCAGACACCTCCATGTACTCTACCACAATGAACGCAAGTAGGTGGAGTAGGTCTCTGAGCCACTGGGGTTGGAGCACTAGCCACTGAAATTGCAGGTCTCTGCCTCTGTCTCTGCTGCTATATTTGACCTGCCAAACTGACCCTGACTCCTACTAAACCTCTGAAAATGTCCCCCTCAGCCTCTCTTCACTGATGAAGACCCTGCCTCACTCTAGGGTCTCCTAACTCTAGTCTCCTCAACCCTGGCAGCTACTGCAAGACTCTGTGCCCTCTCAACACTCCTGGCAGCTGCAACTAACTGAAAAAAATCTTGATACCAAGAACCTACAATGATGCACATGATAGAGGGTCTCAGTCCCTCCTCAAATCTCCTACACCTGTCAAACTCGTCAGAAATGATCCCACCAGCATAGTGACTCAACCGGATAAACTCGATCTCATACTCGGTCACTGTAATATTCCAATGTATGCCCTAGAAGTTTGGATATAATTGTTGTTTGTTTGAATTATGTGTATATGTTATGTTGATAAGAAAAGAAATTGAAAAGAGAATGTTTAGGTATTGTTTAAAAAAGGAAATTAATGTGTAGAGAGAAAGTGTATATGTTGGGTATATGGCAATATATATAACATATACATTAGTCAAAGTGGATGGTCAATGCAAGAGGATATTTATTTGTTATTTGTGAAATTACTTAAGTGGGCATATAAGTGACAAAAGCTAAGTTAAATGGATGAAGGGCATTTAGGTAATTGCTTTGTTAAAATTGCTTGGTGGAGATTTAAAGAAGAAGAAAAGGTTGACTTGTGTTGATTTTTCTTTTCTTCTCATTGTGTGGCCGGTTACCAAAGGAAGAAGAGAGGAAGAGAGGTGTTCTTGATGCTAGAATCAAATTGAAGAAGGAACCAAAGGATTTGGTTAAAGATGTGTGAAATTTCTTCATTTAAGGTAAGTACTCTCTTGTTTTCCTTTGTTATTCTTGAAGTTGTGTTTGAAGTGAATTTTGATTTGATGAGATTATAAGATTTTGGTTTGAGGATGGTAAGTTAAGTGGATGTTGGTTTTGAAAGAATAAGAATGATGTTGGTTTAGGGTTTTGAAGTGGTATGTGTTTAAATGTGTTGTTAATGATTTGTAAATGATAAACATGTAAAGATAAGTGTTAATAACATTGTTTATCTCCATTTGAATAAGGTTATGTTGTGTATAATATGTTTGAGTGCAACCAAAGGAGATTTGAATATGTTTAGGGTGTTGATTCATGAGTGACACGACTAAGCAAGGAGAGACACAGCCAAGTTAAGGAAATTTGGCCGTGTTGGATTGAATTTGGAGAGACACGGTCACTGTCTCAGCCGTGTCATCTGCCCGTGTCTGTTACTGGATGATTTTTGTTGAGAGACATGGCCGTGTCCCTTGCCCGTGTCTGCCACTGCCTGATTTTGGTTGAGAGACATGGCCAAGCTAGGGAAGTCCTGGCCGTGTTAGAGCTTTTGGTTGAGAGACACGGCCACAAGCTTGGCCGTGTCCCTCAAAGGTGTTAGTTGGTATTTTATTTCTTTGTTCTTCTTGCATTATTGAGTTTGAACATACATTTGATGATAATGATGATGCATATGATGCTATAGGTAAAATGTGAAGAGATTGTGTTGCATTGACTTAAATATTGAGAACTCTTGGAAGAGGAAATGTATAGTTTGATGGAGAGTAGTTCTTGAGGTAAGTACAAATTTATATGAATGCATTCTTTTACAAGATTGTGAGACTTAACACATTTAGTTATAAATGTGTTAAGTAATTTATTATATTGCTAATATAATGTGACTAATGTTACGATTTGTATAGTGTGAAAGATAAGATGATCGCTCATAAAGGTATGTGTTATGTGATTTGTTATAATAAATACGTTATTGACGAATTCAAAGTATATTATGTATATACTATTGATGAGTTGTTTTAATGTGAGTTGAGGAATGATAAGAGGTAAAATCATTATGATTGGTTGAGATGATTCAATGAAATATACGCTCTTGATGTGATGGGAATCTAAGATTGTTGAATATAATGAGGAATTGCTTTGATGTTAATGTATATTATAATGATGTGAATGATATGTTGGTTTAGTCAATGAAATTGATTATGAATATGTGAAAGATGAAGTATTATAATATGAATTGAGACATGATGATTTAAATGTGATGAGAAGCCTTTATGAATGATTATGATTATACAAATGATATTGTTAAGGCATGTTTGCCTATTTGATAATGATGAGAATGAATGGAGAAGGTAATGTTAAAAGATCTAAATGAGTGAACCTATCTGCCTCCTACGGAACCATGCGGACCCATTGGTTGGGCAACCGAACTTGGACTACCGACCTGGTTGGGGGAAAGGTTCGATATGATCAGTATTACGTATTTATCTGCCTCCTGCGGAACCATGCGGACCCTGTGAGTGGGCAACCGAACTTGGACTACCGACCTGGTTGGGGGATAATACGTGGTTGATAGTCTTATACGTTCCTATCTGCCTCCTGCGGAACCATGCTGACCCAGTGGGATGGGCAACCGAACTTGGACAACCGACCTGGTTGGGGGAAGGATCGTTACTGATAGTTTTATACGTGCTTATCTGCCTCCTGCGGACCCCTGGGATTGGCAGTGGCCTGAGGCCCAGTGGGCAACCGACCTGGTTGGGGGAAAGTTCGTATATGACGCCATGGCTGTTTGGCTATAATGATGAACTTTGTATAATATATTAGTGTCTTTGGACCCATGCTTGTGCTTGATTGCATGTGATTCTTAAATGATGAACCAAATGAATAATGTAAATGGAGACATAGAGAATTGTGAATGATATGATTGAAGCATGCCTTGATGATATGATTGAATAATAATATGTGTGTTTAGTTAATGTGAAATGTGCAAGATGTGATGATGAAATGAATTGTGGAAAACATAATGTTATGTGATAAATGATGATAATCATGAAATGTGATGTATACAATATATAAGTAAATTATTGTAAGTGAATATAGCTTGAGAAGCTATGTTGAATAATGAGTTTATGAATAAAAGAATATTATGAAGTATGATGTGTAATATATATATTGAGATATGGATTGTGAATATTAGTGAGGGATTGTGGTTGGTGATAATAAGATGTATATATGTATATAATATATGAAATTAGTCGAGATATATGAAAGGTGCCATTCAAAAGGAAAAACATGATAAGAAACTAATGGTACATGGAATTGTTATATTATTGTATGTTAGAATTTCTATAATGTAAGTTTATATTTTATATTTGTACTACTATGCTCTCGGGCTTAGCGCGAATGTGTAATCGCGCAGGTGACTAGGTGGAAGATATGAAGTTTTTCGTGATGCCACGAGAAGAGTAAGAGTTTGTCGAGACCAACTAGAGGGTGATGCATACATGTATAACTTTTAATTATGATGTATTCCTGACAAGAGTGTATTTATATGTATAAATGAAGTTTTGATAAAGATAAGATTATTTATATGTAAGATCATTAAATGGATAAGGATTTTGTAAGTGTTCCTTAAATTAATGTATGATGGTTTTAAATTCTTTTTAAAGGTTTTTAAATTGTAACGAAAAGTGACATCTTTATACTTTATATACTTACTGTATGTATACCAGGTATATGTATAGTACTCATATGGAGTATCGGGGTGTTACAGTCACTGTCATGGTATCCTATCTCAGACTCAAGAACTCCATCTTCTTTGCATCTTTATACTCTCTCGGAGTATACTTCTGCTCAAATTTTCGCAGAATATCATCATAGTTCAGGACTGGTGGATCATCTAGAGCATGTGGAACCATCTTCCACCAATCATATGCATCTCTCTGCAGAAGAGATCTGGCATAATCAAACTTCTCTTCTGGACTAGTCTGTAACTGAATAAATATCCTCTGAACCTGGTCTAGCCAGTGCTCTACTACAGCAGGATCTATAGTACCAACAAAGTCCTCAGCCCATATTTTCTCAATTTATCATACTGCCTCACCGGCAACCGTGGCTGTGGCTATGTCTGTGGCAGCTGCGGAACTGGAGCCTGCCTCAACAACTCTACTATATGCCATACCCAGCCAGGCAGAACCTCATCAGCTGCTGGTCTCACAGGTACAGAAATAGACGCCTCACCAGCAGATACAACTCTAGCTCCATCTCTACCCTCATATGGAGCCACACTCTCTACACTACCCTCAGCAGCCTGATGAGGCCGAGACGCCATAACTACCTATATCTGCAAACAAAGCAGAAATACTATATCAGAGATCAGAAACTGCCAGTGCCAATGCATGTATTACAATTAAAAAACTATTTTTCAAATCCCCCATTTTCTCTCTCTTTCATCCCACCTAGGTCGAGAACCTCAAACCTAGGCTCTGATACCAAAACAAATGTAACACCCTTATACCCTATATACATAAAATATATATATTTCTAGCATATATAAAATACGCATATACGGTACAAAAATGTCACAGACCGATTTACTAATTTTTTTTTACATTTCCAATTTAAAATTTCAAATTCTAAATATATAAAAATTAAATAGAATATAAATATTATTTACTTGTTATAAGAACCCAAAATAAATAATATATATATAAATCTTTGGGAAAAATTTGCCAGAGTTTTGTCTGAATTTTGGATATCCCAAAATTTAGCAATTACTCAACCTGCAAAAAGAAAACACTCCCAAATAATTTCGAACCACCATCTCAACCATACTTTTCAATTTCACCAAGTTTCTCAAACATTTATACATATAGATATATATAATTTAAAACACACTTACTCTCCCATTTCAAATACAATGACCCAAACATTCTTTATAATATACAATACGTAAAATTCAAAACATAATATATTATGCATTAAACTCAAAATGTACAATAACATAAAAATATATACATGTTGCTGGCAGTGTTTATGATCTCAATAGCAACTCTACAAGCTCAACTACAAGTCTAGACCCGACCTGGTCTAGAAGAACTCTTTGGCTCAACTGGGTCTACTCTGTCACCTGCTTGATGGAAACAATCGCGCTAAGCTGAAGCCTAGTGGTACAAACTTTGATAATAACAATACAACTCAATGCAATACCAAATACATAATGCATATAGATGTCACATCAATCCACTTTCTTATATTTTTTAAATATTTCATAAGCACAACTCATAACATTATATTGCTCAATTGTATCATAAATCATAATTCACATTAAAACAAAGACAAGCATGGGCCTAAAACGGATTTAATATGCTATTCAAATTTTAGAGTTACTGCTTTGGTCCATAATGACACCATGTGTCTAGCCCCGTAGGCAATATATATATCCATGGATAATGTAACAGCCCTAGTCTCTTGGACCTCAACCCGGCTTGACCCTTAGGCCCCAGTATCTTGGTCCTCAACCCGGCTAGACTGCTACAGTTTTTGAGGCTTACGACCAAGTCTTTTTGCCCCAAAAACATCATATTTATCAGCTGGCCTGGTTTACGACCTAGTCTTTTCACCATTCCAGCGTATAGCCCCGTAGGCAATCATAGGCATGCCGCCAAACCCAGAACTCTAAAAATTGAATAACATACTAGGCACACAATTTATTCATTTTTCTCATTATTAATCTCTTTCTCATTTTTACACATTCAATCTAGGCATATTGCCTTATTTTCATTTTTTTTTCTCACTTTTCTCATTTTTCACATCTTTCTCATCTTTCTCACTTTTCTCATTTTTATCAATATCAATTCATTTCATTATTACACATATCTCTTTTTTGCATTCATAACACATTACCCAACTACTTTGGGTATTTTCACATAATATGCAAATTTCACATGTTACAAAAATTAGCCATTATCAATGGCTTTTGACAATGCATTTAACACATATATGACATTACAAATGTCATAGCATATTATTCATACACAATCAATGAACCAAGTAGCTTAACACATTTTTCAACCAAAATATGTTAAGTCCAAATGTTATGAAAATATAAACATTATATTCAAAGTTTGTACATACCTCCACTAGCAACCCAAAGCAAGCTAAAAACAACCTTCAATCCAATCTTTCTAACTTGCCCTTCACCACTTGGATGAAGCAAATCAATCTCCCTCAATGCCTAAACCAAATGTGATAGCAAATAATCATTTAGTATCACATTTAATGGCATTTCCAACATTAAATCATAATTACTCATCACTCCTACAAATTTTCCAAAAAATTAGCCTTTCCTTACTTCAACATTGGAATTCCATTCTACTACAATTAAATTAGTATTTTAAGTTTATTTATATTATTTAAAACATATTTTAATGCATTTAAATCATTTACATTATTAAAATACACTCTTGTATACAAAATCCAAAAAATGGCATAACCTTCCCCCATTGATGGTTTTCCATTCCAACACAATCCATTACTCATTCCAAACTTATATTCATCACTTTTAACACTAAAACATGTCACATCCGCCTACCGCATTTATGCATAGTAGTCACATACACAGTGAGAGAAGGGGAAAGGAGAAGATAATTTCTGACCACGGCCCCAGATAAGGCTATTGGACCACTGGGACCTAATTGAAGAAAAAAGCAAAGTGTTAGGGAGGTGATTGTAATTTCAAAAAGTTTTGGGGAAGTGACTGTAATTTTCAAAAGTTTTGGGGAGGTAAATGTAATTTTCAAAAGTCGTACTGGACGTTCTTAATAGTGCACATAACAGATTCCAAAAATAGAAAATAGAGAAAAATCGGGTCACAACGACGCGTAACGGTTTTTCCAGAAAACGCACGGTTTGGAAGATATAGGGGATTTTGACTAGGGACATTTTGGTCATTATACATGAATCCGAAGTAGGAAATAAACACAAGAGTGAGTAGTGGACGTTAAGGGGGTAAATATGAAATAATCGTTAGTAGAAACGGGGCCCGAGCAACACCCGAGCAAAGAAAGGACCTAAAGGGAATTTTGTAAAAAGTCGAGGGTTTATTGGTAATTTTTCAAAACGACATGAAAAATTAAAATAGACTTTAAAAATAGAAAGTAGAGGTCAAGAGGATCAAAACTATACATAGTTTGCCTCGTGGAATTGTACGGGTTAAAAGTTATGAACAAATAATCGCCAGAGGGTATTTTGGTCTTTTCACACCTTAGACCATAGATATTTCAACACAAGATGGTGGAGGGGCCAAAATATAATTAAAAGAAAGTTTAAGGACTTGGTTTTTTAAATAAATAAAAGTAGGAGACATTTGGGCTAATGAAAAGTGGACATTTAAAAGTTATAATAAAGAAGAAAGAGAAAAGTGTGGACATTTGGTTGAAAACACTCATTCATTCAAAAGTGATCATCATTTTCCTTATATATATATATGATGATAAAAAAATTTCTCTCTCTCTCCCACTTCCAAATTCGGCCACCATAGGAAAATATCAAAAGATTTCCAAGTTTTGCCAAGTTCGATTTTCAAGGTAAGTTTTAAGGTTTCAAGTATGTAGAATTCAATTATAGTATCAATTATAGGTATTTATATAACTATTGGGAGATTGGAGATTAGGGTTCTTAGGGTGGATTTGGGAAAATTTTAAGTAGTTATGATATTAATCAATTAAATGAAAGAATCAAGGTTTTTAAGGTTTAATAAGGTTAGATTAGGGTTTAGTTTGAAAAGAAATGGAGGATAGCTTATTATTCTAAATTGTTAAGGTTTATGTTTAAGGGTGTGTTCTTGAATTTCTTGAAGGAAAAACAAAGATTAAGGAAGGAGAAGGAGGAAAAGCAAAAGGGGAAGTAAAAGAATAAGGTTTGGTGCTTTACCATAAAAGAAATTTTATTTTTCTTACAAACTTTGGTTTATGGAATTTTTGATGTTGATGAACTTTAATTAGTTTGATTTGAGTTAAACATGCAAAAGTTATCAAAGGGAAGTGTTTGAATCTTCACTTTACCATTAAAGAAGCCTTCATATTGATTTGCAAAAGAAAAATAAACTATCCTATGTATTTCATATGTTTGGGCCGAAATGGTCCCAAAATGACAGCTTTCTGGATCTTTTTGTGTCAATTGTTTGAGGTAGCTAATGAATGAATTTTTCAACGAAATTTCACATGAAATTAGTCAACATATGAAATAAGTTTTCTGTAAAACGTCAGCCAAAAATAAGATCATTTACTTGGTCAAATACATGACTGAAGTGGACTGAAATTTTGACGAAAACCCAGATTTTACTATTCATTTGGTCATGCCATTTTGCGTTGCCGATTCTTCGTGCCGCGACACTATTCATTTGGTCAATTTGTGATCTTTTGAGGAATGCTTTGAAATGTTTAATATGTTTATTGTGGATATTAAATATGTGAAAAAGGGTAATGGTTTGACTAACGAATGTGGTGCGCGGCATAAATGGCAAAGTGCGATGGGAAATAAAATGATTTCTCGAATCATTCTAAAATGAAGTTTGAGACTTAAAGTGAATTATTTTAATCTTTATGCTCTACTGGATAGTGGGAGTGGTAGATAAGGGTATGGTGCACTATACTAATGCATGTAGTACTGCTCATTATTGTGATATGATATTTTATTCAGTGGTGAGGCCACTGAAGCCAATGGGGAGGCCCATTGGTTATAACCAGGATGGTGAGGGCCATTCCTGTGATCTGATATCGGTGGTGAGGGCCACCTATGTTACAGTGGTGAGGGCCACTGCCTTATCACTATGGTTCCCTATATACCAGTAGAGCCTGAGCCAAAGTCACATTTTTCGCTAAACTATGTAATGCAAAATAAGTTTGAATTATGGTTTTACATTATTGGAAGCATATCACACTGAATGTACAATAATTTCTATTGGTTTAAGGTTGGTTAAATTATGATTTAATTATTTCCTTTTATTTCAAATACTTTCATATGCTACTTTTAGTTTTATTGGTAAAGTACCCACTGAGCGACAACGCTCAGCGAGTTAAGTTTTCCTTGACTCGTAGGTTCGGAGCAATAGCAAATTCTTGGAAAGTTACGACCAAACCCACAACATATCTCAGGGTAGATCTTTTGGTTTCCATTATGAGTTAGCTAGTTGTGGCATGTATATGTATATATATAAGTTTGAGAATTTCTATGTTATACTGTAGTTAGTAGTATGTAATAATAATAACCCTCTATTTTATTTTGTATTAGAAGTGTGAACTCTTCTTGCAGGTTTGTAGTTGAGGGTATAAGGTGGATTCATTGGGAGTTTATTGAAACTGATTGTACTCACACTGATTTGTGTAAAAATGTTTTCAAAAATCAGAAAAACCAGTTTTGTCTACACTTGGGACCCAAATTTCTATGCGAAACTCTGGCAAAATTTCTGTAAAATCGGAACTAAAATTTGACTAAGTAAAATTGGTAGCAACATTAGGATAGTGTGGCGCCTCTACTCAGCTTACACATGTAGGCCGGGAAGGGGTGTTACAATTTGTGGTATCAGAGCACTGGTTTAGCCGGTTCTGGGTAGTTAGTTGAACTAAACCTTAGATGCATGACACATAGGGTTAGGATAGGGGTTTTAATTATGTAACTATACATGTGTGGAGTATTGTTAGTTATGTTATTCTAATTATAACAGGAGTAATTATGGGTGATCAAAATGATGAGATGAGGGAGCTAAGAATGGAAGTAGAGAGGCTAAAGAAAATAGTGCAGGAGCAAGATGAAACCATAGAAATTCTGGCAGATCGAAGTATACAGGATCGTGAAGACCTGAGAGAAAAAAATGAGATGATTACCACATTGATGAGAGATGTGCAGATGTTAAAGGAGGACAGGCTTAGTCATAGAGTGGAGTTTGATAGTGCCTGTAGGAGCCTCGAAGTAGCACGTAGAGAGATCCGTGCTTTACAGGAGATGGTCATGGAGCTAGGCCAGCACTTACCTGGTGAAGCATCGCATGACCTAGACTTTGATCCTGAGATAGAAGAGTATTTTTCTGACAGTGCCACCTCACCTAGGGCACCTACTCACTGAGCTTCAGGATGTATTGCTTTTTGGAGGATCTTTTGGTTATGTATACATGTAATATCGAGTAGACATTGTATGGTAGTATGACATGATAATATAGTAGTAAGGAGTCCTAAATTTTGGAATGTACCTAAGGGCTTCCTAGTAATGTAAAAACTTTTGCTTGGAAATAAATAAAAGTTGTGTTGTATGTGTGTTATTTAAGAATTTTATATTTATATACATGCCACCTAGGGTAATATAATGTTGTTGGGCTGGGTCGTTACTGATGATGGGATTGTATGCATTTTGCTCTGTTCTTTAGATGTCGCAAATAGCACAGCATGATATAGAGGAGGAGGTCGAGTCTCAGGCCTCCTGAACTGTAGAAACGCATGTATCAGAGATACCTGCGTCGGAGCAACCACCAGCTGATGCTCCAATTCCTAACGAAATGTTGCAACAAATGGCTACCGTATTACGATAGATAGCCGGTGCCGCCCAAGCACCACCACCAGCGCCAGCGCCCGTACCAGTACCTGCTGTAGGAGGGGAAAGAAAACCCCCGATCGAAAAGATAAGGAAGTATGGGGCGAAGGAGTTTAGGGCCCGAAGGGACGATGATTCTTCTACAGCCGAGTATTGGCTAGAAGGGACGGTACGAGTCTTAGATTAGTTACAGTGTACGCTAGAAGAGCGAGTGATATTTGCTACTTCCCTATTAGTGGAAGAAGCATATATATGGTGGGACACAGTTCAACAACGAGTTCCACTGGAACAGAGGACATGGGATTTCTTTGTGAATGAGCTCAAGAGGAAGTTTATATTAGAGGCATACCTAGATGCCAGGAAAAAGGAGTTTCTACACTTAAAGCAAGGTCAACTGACCGTTGCCGAATACGAGAGGGAATTTACTAGGCTGAGTAGGTATGCCAAGAAGACATTTGAAGACGAACATGATAGGTGTGAGCAGTTCCAGGATGGTTTGAATAATGAGATTAGGATGCAGCTAATTGCTGCTAATATTAAGGAATTTTCTGAGTTGGTCACTAGGGCTCTGGAAGTAGAGCAATGTCAGTATGATGAGCAGAATAGAAGACAGAAGATGAAACAGAAGAGAGATACCCAAAACTATTAAGGAAATTACCAATCATCAAGGAAGCAATTTCGAGGCAGTGCTTCCACGGGAGGCGGTCAACGCCGAGTTTACAGTCAGGGATCGAATCGCAATGGCCCAAGCCAAGCCACCTCAGTCACTAGTACCGGACGATCCAGAAGAGGGCAAGGAAGAGGATTCAACCGAAGCAGAGGTAACTTTTCAACTGGTCCGAGAGGTAATGAAGGAGAAAATACTAATCCACGCTGTGATCAATGCGGACGCCGTCACCCGGGAGAATGTTGGGGTCAGACATTTGCATGTTATATATGTGGATCTTTGGACCACCTTATGAGAGAGTGTCCCCAGCGAATGCAGAATCGACCTAGGGATACTGAGGGATCGCAAGCGGCAGCAGGTCGAGGCCGAGGCAGAGGTAGGAATGAAAATTTGTCACGTATGCAGTCTGAGACGGTGAATCGACCAGAAGTGAGGGCTCCTGCTAGAATGTATGCCATGAGGGGGCGAGAAGATGAAGAAGCACTAGACGTGATTGCAGGTCGGTTGTCTATGTTTGGAGTTTCGCTTTACATTTTAATAGATCTGGGTTCTTCCCATTCATATATGTGCACGAAAAATGAAAAACTTAGGAACCTAAAGGTAGAACTAGAGGAAGAGGGAATATTAGTTACTAGCCCATTAGGGAGTGAGGTGATTACGAGGAAGGTAGTGAGAGATTGCCCGTGGAGATACACAGACATATCTTTCGGGGAGACTTATTTGAACTACCATTTCAAGAATTCGACGTTATTCTTGGGATGGATTGGTTGGCCAAACACGATGCACTGGTTGACTGTAAACGGAAGAGAGTTACTCTGCATACTGCAGACGGCGATGAAGTGACCCTAGTGGGAAAGAGGAGGGACTATCTAACTAACATCATTTTCGCCATGACGGCTAAGAGGTTAGTGCAAAAAGGCTGTGAGGCATACCTGGTATGCGCGTTAGGAGCGAAAGAAGAGGCACCAAAACTATAAGATATACCTACTGTGCGTGATTTCCCTGACATATTTCCTGATGATTTACCCGGATTACCACCTAAACGAGAGGTGGAATTCACCATAGACGTGTACCTGGGAGCTGCACCAGTATCCATCGCACCTTATCGAATGGTGCCAGCAAGGCTAAAAGAACTAAAGGTATAGCTACAAGAACTTTTAGATAAAGGATTCATTAGGCCAAGCATGTCACCATGGGGAGCACCAGTATTGTTCGTGAAAAAGAAAGACGGATCCTTAAGGTTGTGTGTAGATTACCGTCAACTCAATAAGCTTACAATCAAGAACAAGTATCCGCTACATCGCATAGATGATCTGTTTGATCAACTCAAAGGTGCTGGAGTCTTTTCAAAAATCGATCTACGATCAGGTTATCATCAATTAGGGATCAAAGACAAAGACATACCAAAAACCGCATTCAGAAATCGCTATGGACATCATGAATTCATCGTTATGCCTTTCGGATTAACGAACGCACCTGCAGTATTCATGGATTTGATGAACAGAATCTTCCACCCGTATTTTGATCAGTTCGTGGTTGTATTCATTGACAACATATTGGTGTATTCAAAGAATCGAGAGGACCATGATCGTCACCTTAGGATTATTTTGTAAACCCTGCGAGAAAAGCAGTTATACGCTAAATTCAGCAAATGCGAACTTTGGTTGGAAGAAGTAGCCTTCTTGGGACATATTGTATCAGCAGAAGGAATAAGGGTCGATCCCAAGAAAATAGAAGCAGTATTGGAATGGAAGCCACCTAAGACAGTAACGGAAGTCCGTAGTTTCTTGGGGTTAGCAGGATATTATCGGAGATTCATCAAAGGGTTTTCCATGATCGCCGCACCTATGACCAAGCTACTTCAGAAGAATGTCAAATTCCAGTGGACCGACGCTTGCCAACGAAGTTTTGAAAGGCTGAAGCAAAAACTTACTGAAGCGCCCATTCTTACACAACCTGAATCAGGAAAAGATTTTGTGATTTATAGCGATGCATCCCACATCGGGTTAGGTTGCGTATTGATGCAGGAGGGCAAAGTCATTGCGTATGTCTCTAGACAGCTCAAGCCACACGAAAGGAATTATCCCACGCATGACTTAGAACTAGCAGCGATTGTTTTGGCCTTCAAGACGTGGAGGCACTACTTATACGGGGAAAAGTGTTACATTTATACGGATCATCAAAGCCTGAAGTATTTGCCCACGCAGAAAGACTTAAACCTGCGACAGCGAAAATGGATGCAATTGCTAGCCAACTACGACTATATGATTAACTATCACCCGGGCAAAGGAAATGTCGTAGCAGATGCACTTAGTAGGAAATCAATGCAAGCGCTACGTGCTATGAGGGTAGAATTAAAGCACACAGAAGATGGAGCTATCCTTGCAGGAATGCACATGCGACCTAACTTACATCAACAAATACATGAGGCTCAGAGGGAAGATGAACAAGTGAAGAAGTGGAGTCAACAGGCGCAGGAACACTCTTCAAGAGACTATCAAATTCATCCTGATGGTATCCTATACTACAAGAAGAGAATGGTGGTACCTAAGTCAAAGGAGCTGAAGAAACAGATTTTGCAAGAAGCTCATAACAGTCCTTACACAATGCATCCGGGAGCAATAAAAATGTACCAGGACTTGAAGGAGTATTACTGGTGGCCAGGAATGAAAAGAGACATCGTGGATCACGTGACAAAGTGTCTAACCTGTCAGCAAGTGAAAGCAGAACATCAACTACCCTCAGGACTACTACAACCTATCATGATTCCAACCTGGAAATGGGATCGTATTACTATGGATTTTGTCACAGGATTGCCTATGACTAGGAACAAACATGACGCGATCTGGGCAATCGTGGATTGGCTTACTAAGTCTACTCATTTCGTACCAGTACGTGTAGATTACTCGCTAGACAAGTTGGCAGACTTGTACATCAAAGAGATCATATGTCTCCATGGAGTTCCAACTTCAATCATATCAGATCGAGATCCACACTTTACATCAAAATTTTGGCAAAAATTCCAAACAGCCCTTGCGACTCGAACGTACCACAGTACAGCATTCCATCCCCAGACAGATGGACAGTCGGAAAGAGTAATTCAAGTTTTAGAAGATATGCTGAGGGCGTGCATTTTAGAATTTAAAGGCAGCTGGGACAAAAACTTGAGCTTAATGGAATTCGCGTATAACAACAGCTATCAATCCAGCATACAAATGGCTCCTTACGAAGCACTGTATGGTTGAAAATGCAGAACTCCAGTTTGCTGGACAGAATTGAGCGAAGAAAAGATGTTGGGGCCAGATATAGTTAAGGAAACTGAGGAAAAGGTAGAGATCATTCGAGACCGATTAAAAGCAGTGGAGGATAGGCAAAAATCATACGCGGATCTAAAGAGGAAAGACATACAATTCGAGGTCAGCGATAGGGTATTCCTCAAAGTCTCTCCTTGGAAGAAAGTGTTACGATTTAAAAAAAAAAGGCAAGCTAAGCCCTAGATTCATCGGACCATATGAGATTATTAAACGGGTAGGTCCAGTAGCTTACTAGTTGGCGTTACCACCCGAATTAAGTAAAATACATGATGTTTTCCATGTTTCAATGCTAAGAAGGTATCGTTTAGATCCAACCCACATCATACCAGCTCATAACATTGAGATTCAGCCTGACCTGACATACGGGGAAGAGCCGGTAGAAATCCTAGCACGAGAAATCAAAGAGTTGCGAAATAAGAAGATTCCATTGGTCAAAGTGCTTTGGAGGAATCACAAAGTAGAAGAAGCTACATGGGAATGCGAAGAAACTATGAGGAAGTAGTACCCATATTTATTTCAATCTGATAGGCTTCGGGACGAAGCCTAAATTAACAAGGGAGGAACTGTCACATCCGCCTACCGCATTTATGCATAGTAGTCACATACACAGTGAGAGAAGGGGAAAGGAGAAGATAATTCCTGACCACGGCCCCAGATAAGGCTATAGGACCATTGGGACCTAATTGAAGAAAAATGCAAAGTGTTAGGGAGGTGATTGTAATTTCAAAAAGTTTTGGGGAGGTGACTGTAATTTTCAAAAGTTTTGGGGAGGTAAATGTAATTTTCAAAAGTTGTACTGGACGTTCTTAATAGTGCACATAACAGATTCCAAAAATAGAAAATAGAGAAAAATCGGGTCACAACGACGCGTAATGATTTTTCCAGAAAACGCACGGTTTGGAAGATATAGGGGATTTTGACTGGGGACATTTTGGTCATTATACATGAATCCAAAGTAGAAAATAAACACAAGAGTGAGTAGAGGACATTAAGGTGGTAAATATGAAATGATTGTCAGTAGAAACGGGGCCCGGGCAACACCCGAGCAAAGAAAGGACCTGAAGGGAATTTTGTAAAAAGTCGAGGGCTTATTGGTAATTTTTCAAAACGACTTGGAAACTTAAAATAGACTTTAAAATTAGAAATTAGAGGTCAAGAGGATCAAAACTATACATAGTTTGCCTCGTGGAATTGTACGGGTTAAAAGTTACGAACAAATAATCGCCAGAAGGTATTTTGGTCTTTTCACACCTTAGACCATAGATATTTCAACACAAGATGGTGGAGGGGCCAAAATATAATTAAAAGAGAGTTTAAGGACTTGGGTTTTTAAATAAATAAAAGTAGGAGACATTTGGGCTAATGAAAAGTGGACATTTAAAAGTTATAATAAAGAAGAAAGAGAAAAGTGTGGACATTTGGTTTGAAAACACTCATTCATTCAAAAGTGATCATCATTTTCCTTATATATATATAATGATATGAAGAACAAACTCTCTCTCTCTCTCCCACTTCCAAATTCGGCCACCATAAAAAAATATCAAAAGATTTCCAAGTTTTGCCAAGTTTGATTTACAAGGTAAGTTTTAAGGTTTTCAAGTATGTAGAATTCAATTCTAGTATCAATTATAGGTATTTATATAACTATTGGGAGATTGGAGATTAGGGTTCTTAGGGTGGATTTGGGAAAATTTTAAGTAGTTGTGATATTAATCAATTAAATGAAAGAATCAAGGTTTTTAAGGTTTAATAAGGTTAGATTAGGGTTTTGTTTGAAAATAAATGGAGGATAGTTTATTATTCTAAATTGTTAAGGTTTATGTTTAAGGTTGTGTTCTTGAATTTCTTGAAGGAAAAACAAAGATTAAGGAAGGAGAAGGAGGAAAAGCAAAAGGGGAAGTAAAAGAATAAGGTTTGGTGCTTTACCATAAAAGAAATTTTATTTTTCTTACAAACTTTGGTTTATGGAATTTTTGATGTTGATGAACTTTAATTAGTTTGATTTGAGTTAAACATGCAAAAGTTATCAAAGGGAAGTGTTTGAATCTTCACTTTACCATTAAAGAAGCCTTCATATTGATTTGCAAAAGAAAAATAAACTATCCTATGTATTTCATATGTTTGGGCCGAAATGGTCCCAAAATGACAGCTTTTTGGATCTTTTTGTGGCAATTTTTTGAGGTAGCTAATGAATGAATTGTTCAACGAAATTTTACATGCAATTAGTCAACATATGAAGTAAGTTTTCTGTAAAATTTCAGCCAAAAATAAGATCATTTACTTGGTCAAATACATGACTGAAGTGGACTGAAATTTTGACGAAAACCCAGATTTTACTATTCATTTGGTCATGCCATTTTGCGTTGCCGATTCTTCGTGACGTGACACTATTCATTTGGTCAATTTGTGATCTTTTGAGGAATGCTTTGAAATTTTTAATATGTTTATTGTGGATATTAAATATGTGAAAAAGGGTAATGGTTTGACTAAAGAATGTGGTGCGCGGCATAAATGGCAAAGTGCGATGGAAAATAAAATGATTTCTCGAATCATTCTAAAATGAAGTTTGAGACTTAAAGTGAATTATTTTAATCTTTATGCTCTACTGGATAGTGGGAGTGGTAGATAAGGGTTTGGTGCACTATACTAACGCATGCAGTACTGCTCATTATTGTGATATGATATTTTATTCAGTGGTGAGGCCACTGAAGCCAATGGGGAGGCCCATTGGTTATAACCAGGATGGTGAGGGCCATTCCTGTGATCTGATATCGGTGGTGAGGGCCACCTATGTTACAGTGGTGAGGGCCACTGCCTTATCACTATGGTTCCCTATATACCAGTAGAGCCTGAGCCAAAGTCACATTTTTCGTTAAACTATGTAATGCAAAATAAGTTTGAATTATGGTTTTACATTATTGGAAGCATATCACACTGAATGTACAATAATTTCTATTGTTTTAAGGTTGGTTAAATTATGATTTAATTATTTCCTTTTATTTCAAATACTTTCATATGCTACTTTTATTTTTATTGGTAAAGTACCCACTGAGCGACAACGCTCAGTGAGTTAAGTTTTCCTTGACTCGTAGGTTCGGAGCAGTAGCAAATTCTTGGAAAGCGACGACCAGACCCACAGCATATCTCAGGGTAGATCTTTTGATTTCCATTATGATTTAGCTAGTTGTGGCATGTATATGTATATATATAAGTTTGAGAATTTCTATGTTATACTGTACGTTAGTAGTATGTAATAATAATAAACCTCTATTTTATTTTGTATTAGAAGTGTGAACTCTTCTTGCAGGTTTGTAGCTGAAGGTATAAGGTGGATTCATTGGGAGTGTATTGAAACAAATTGTACTCACACTGGTTTGTGTAAAAATGTTTTCAAAAATCAGAAAAACCAGTTTTGTCGACACTTGGGACATAAATTTCTAGGCAAAACTCTGGCAAAATTTCTGTAAAATCGGAACTAAAATTTGACTAAGTAAAATTGGTAGCAACATTAGGATAGTGTGGCGCCTCTACTCAGCTTACACATGTAGGCCGGGAAGGGGTGTTACAAAACAACATGCATAAACAAATAAAATCACACAATTCAACCACTTTGGAAAATCACTTTTCCAAAACCCTAAATCTCCACTTCCATTCTCAAACTCAAACCCAGCACCACCAAATCCAATATTTGACTTTAAAATACTTGTTTATGAATCAAAACAACTCATTTGGAATCAATTTGCACAATTAAAATTCATGTTTTCAAAACCCCAAAAATCCATAACCATAAATTCTCTCTCTTCACCATTCTTTAACCAAACTCCATCATCTCTTCAATCTAACCTTAGAATCATTGTTAACTACCCAGAATAACATCATACACACCAATTCCAACAATTATAACATACTACATAAAAATTCAAATTCTCACATAATCTAAATTTCCAAGGAATTCAAAGAAAAGAGATGGAAACTTACTAATTTTGGTGGAAATCACCAAAAATCCACTTTGAAACTTGTTAATTCCTTCAATTTATGGAGTATGGAAGAAGCAAAATCCTTGGTCTTCAAACTTCCATGGAAGCCACGTTCTTGAGAAGAAGAAGATGAAGAAGAAGATTTTTAATATTCTTTCCTATTCATCTTTTTTTTAACCACATATATATATATATTAAAATAATTTAATATTTAATTATTTAATTATTTTTTTAATAAATTAAATGTCCTAATTTCCCTCTTCCATTCAAAAATAATTTATTTTTTTGAATTATTTTATTAATTTTGAATTTATAAGATTTAATTACCAAAATACCCTTTTCTTTTAAAAAGTGTTGACTTTTATATATGTTATGTATATTTTGCATATATATCACATATATATTCCACTTTTTCATTTAAAATTCCTTCATTTTTAATTTAAAAACATTAATTTAATTTATTCTTTTAAATTATAATTTATTTTATCCAATTTTCCAAGAATTAGAAATTTTCAAAAAATTTTGGATGTTACACAACCTTTTCTTACAAGGAGCTTGCAAATTATTTAGTTCAATTATGAAATACTAAAAATCAATTGTGAGCCTTGTTTATACTAAGAATAATTAATCATGGGCTTATTTTTGGCATGAATTATTAGTTACTTTTTCAAGTGAGAAATCTATTTATAATAAACCTCTTAATTTAGTTTTAATCCAATATGGCATTAAAGCTACTTTAGTTGGATAAATGGATTAAAACCTAATTAATGAGAATTATCATAAACTGATTTTCATTTGTAAAAATATAACTATTAGTTGAAACGTCTGAGGGAATTATTCAAAAACAAGATACCCCATGTTGGTATTTTGTTGACCATATACCTAGAAAAGGAGACTCGTCATTCGTGTGTGAATGTTATAAGGTTGGAAGGGACGTTCTACTTATCTTTGTCTATTGTTTGTGCATACATGCATACATACATTTGCATCTCATATCATTTATCCTCTCTGGATCGCATCCCTGGATTATGATAGTTCAAAAGCTTACGACAATCCGACCTACGCCAGAGATAAAGAATCTAACAATGACTCAATCACTCGCTCGCCAAAAGCAATAGAGCCCGAACAAATTCAATGAATGGCGGATGATGCCCTCAATGCCAAGATGGAAGAAATAAAAGAGGCCCTAACTGAGACCATGAAGAACCAATTGACTGCAATTTTAGGAAATCATGCCGAAGCATCTGCTAGCACTATGGCGAAGGCCTTGGCTAGCATGCCAATTTCTACCTCCACAACACCGGAGGAGCTGATCAACTTCATAAAAATTGGAGGAGTAATGAAATGTGAAGATATTCAAGAGAAGAGTGAAGTTAATATGGGAGCGGTTTCTTCCTCAGATGCAAATTTAATGGAAGAGGGGAGAGATCACATCCGCCCTCTCTTTATCAAAATAGAAATCAAAGGGAAAAGGACTCCATGTGTAATGGTCGATGATGGGTCCACCATAAATGTTTGTCCACTTAAAATATTGCCAAAACTAGCCATGTCAACAAGGGATCTAAACCCAACCGAGGTAACCATTCGAGCTTATGATAACACTAAGAGACATGCCGAAGGAACTTTCAAAGCTGCTATCAAGGTTGGTCCAATTGAATCTATTGTTAAATTTGTTGTTTTGGACATACCTGTTACCTTTGCCTTAATCTTGGGAATACCATGGTTTCATCCTCTTGGTAGAGTTCCTTCCACCCTTCATCAAAACATTAAATTCCCTAATGGAGATGAGACAGTGGTCATCGAGGCCGAAGATAATGAGGTTGTTAATGCTCTAATGATTGAGAGGCCCCTCAATGCCCACGGGCTTAATGCTCTAGGAATTTCCTGCGGGCAAAATGCCCATGGGCCCGTACCCACGGGCCCGCATGATGATTTTTTGCTGCCGATTTTTATTTTTATTTTTATTTTTATTTTTATTTTTATTTTTTATTAATAAAAATTAGATACTAAAGCAAAAATTATTTAACAAAAATTATTTTGGACCAATTAGACAACAAAAATCATTTTGGACTAAATAAAACATATTGGACTGGATTGGGTCAAAAATTAAGGTTCTACACAATGTTGGCGGACTAGGCAAAAATTAGAGCGATATATATATATATATATATATATATATATATAAGAGGTCTGCTAAGTTGAAAACCCGCAAGGGCAGCTTAGGCAAAAATTAGGATAACTCGCCAGTTCTGAAAACCCGCATGGGCAGACTAGGCAAAAATTAGAGCAATAAAAAAAGAAGAAGAAAGAGAAAACCTAAATTGAAAACCCGAAAGGGTAGTTTAGGTAATTATTTGAAGCGACAACGGATTCCCGGTCAGTCTCTTTGACAATCTTGACTTAAGTTGGTCTAATCCAACTAAAGTCTTAGCTAAGATCACGAGTATCGGTAACAAGCCTCCTTCCATTTGGTCCATGATATCCAATACTCATGGATCAATATCGCCATCAGAAGAAACAAGCAAGAATTGGCCAAGCAAGCAAAGACAAAGCATACGTCCCCATGCCTTATTAGGAACCAAATGAGAAAGGCAAAAGTCAATTAAAGGACCAAACATAATTTTTTCACCTCTTGTCAACTGTAGAACTTCGTGATTTACAAGTTGAAATAACATCTGCAACTTTTATTGAGTCTTGGAAATCAACATAGGTAACGACATTTGTTGATTATTTGGATATCCAAGGATGGCCTCAAATTCTTCAATCAAGGGACATATTTCAAAGCCATTAATTTTAAATGTCCTAGAATCCACATTCCAAAAAGAAGCCATGGCATGTAAAAGAGAATGGTCTAATTTAGCATTTTGAAAACACTTCAAAGTGTCAATTTTTTACTAAGACATTTGTTTCCAATGAATGGCATTCATATTCTTAAATAGAATTTTTATCTTCTTTAAATGGAGTTCGGTCATTGTGGAAGGTGGAAGGAAAATCAGAATTGATAAAAGGAGTTTTAACGTTGAAGTGGAAAATCTCTTGGTTTCTGTATGAAATTTTGGCTTGAAAAGTGATTTATATAGGAGGATTATTCTATTCCAAAATTGATAAGGAAAAAGAAATAAGATCGAGATACATAAGGAAAAAGAATTAGTGACAAAATTTCTTTAATTGCTCTGTTGCATTTGGTTTAGTTAATTGATGCAGTCGTAAATGTGAAAAGAAAAATTTTGGTGCAATAATGATGATAAAAAAAGGAAAAAGTTGCAGTAAAATAAACATTATATATTATCATTATTATCTTTATACTTATTGTACAATGTTTCCTCAATTGACACAATATTTATACATCACTAAGAAGGAAGTGGTAGATCATCAAATAAAGCTCTGAAAAAATTGTCGCCTGTTGGAGGAGGAGGCAAATCACCTGTCCCGAGTCTGCTCGAAGCAGGAGCACCATAATCTCTATTACCTTGGAGTTATGATCTATAACGGTCCTCATCAGAAGTAGAGGAAAGGATCTCATGGTCATCAGTTTGGGGGCCTCTAGATGAAGAAGCACCAGGATCTCTCATCCCCTGAAATCGAAAGTCTCAAAAATTTTGCTCTGATTGATGGTACAAATTTTTAAAATGGGAAACTTGCTGACAACTAGCGGCCAGCTCTTCTTGAAGTTTCTTGTTTGTTCTTCAAGCATCCGCTATGAGCCAGAAAGGAAAAGAGTAAGAGCATACATAATCATGCATACATGCATACATATAGAATAAATTACCATGAAATAAGAAAACTTACCAGTTAATTGATATCAATACCCTATGGATGAGATGACATATCTGGTGTACTAGAATGAGCAAATGAAGGAGTAGTAAAAGAAGGTCTAGCCTCATGATCAAATGGACCAGCAGCCTACAACAATCATTAAAAAAGTCAAAACAAGTTAAGAAAGAAGCAATTACAATGAAAAAATGGTAAAAGTTTACCTGAGAAGTGCTAACCCCGAGATGTGGAACAAACTCTCCTCCCTCTCCATGATGTTCCTCTTCATCTCTATCCTCATTTTCTTTAGAAATCTCCCATACACCAATAGGAGATACATCAAAGTTCAAAAGCCCAATTTGAAAAAACTGGGTATAAGATGCACTTGATGGATAGAGAAATGTTTCAACATCATAACCATGTCGGGCCAACCACTATGTATTCTCCGGCATTGATGTGATATGCAAGGTATATTTAGGGCAATGCATCTAGATCCTCCGCTGCTCGAGACCAAGAAACCACTCATATACTCTCTCCTCGAGAAACCAACCACTAGACATAAGGCCGACGATGACTCGGCGAGTATGTTGAAAAGGCAGTGCAACATTCATGGAGAAAGTCCAATTTGTTTGCTCTTCTGTGTTCCACCAAGACAAATTCACCTACAAAAAGACATAGGGTAAGTAATCTTTTATATAAATTTTAAAGTATACTAATGTTATCTTACCTGGTCCCAAGTTAGGCAGGTCAAGACAAAGCGTTGGGCATGCACATGGTGAGAGCCGAGAATTTCTACATGTTCTAACAACCAGAAATTTAATCTCGGATGCCTGACTCTCTCTCTGGAAATACTAGGCATCCTCACAAGGTTGTGCTCGTATGCCCATGCCTACAAAATCCATGCAAGAATAAGAATGGAGTTGACATTGGTGGAAGAAGAGTATCTTGTCAATCACCATAAAGCCAACAAAGGACTTCTTATTTCTACAAATTTTGTCAAGACCATGGTAAAGAAAGGCAAGACCAGCTTCACCCCAGCCGTAAAGTGGTACCATTCTCATATAAGTAAGGGCCCTCAACACTGACAAATGGATGGCATATTCGGTGCTGCCTAAAATGGTTGACCCGAGCAAATACAACATAAATCCTCGAGCATACTGTTGGACTGTGTCTTTGTGAACCCTTCCTTCATAGTTCATCCAATAACTACAAATTGGCTCGATTTTTATCTTGAAAGGCCCTTTAAATGATTGGTCCATACCAATTAATTGTTGAATTTCTTCAAATGTCAGAATATCATTGGTAAGAGGAACCGGAAGACCACCATACCGAATGTCGGTTATAGCAGCAAAGTCAACCGGACCAATTGTCATCTCTCCAATGGGCAAATGAAAAGTATGAGTTGTGTCCAACCATCATTCTGCTAGCGCCTGGATCATGCTCCGGTCTATCGGATGCTCCTCGGATGGTAATTGTAAGATGAAGCTCTCAAAGCCGCAATCTCGGATAATCTACCTTACCCGAGAAGGCGCTAGATCATACCATTGTCGGGCTTTGTAGATACACCCTCTGTCCCGAATAACGCAATGATCACGCTAACACGGAGCCAGGTAAGTTAACACTAGGTAAGTATATCATTATTCTATCTACTTAAAATCTTAAATTAATATAATGTTTCCTAAATTTTCTGAAAAATAGAAAATATAAACAAAACAACAACAACAACAACTAAACCTTAGTCCCAAACAAGTTGGGGTCGACTGTATGGATCCTCAACAAAATAAGCTCAAAAGACACCAAAAAAGATACTCCAGCCTTAGGCCCCTTCCAAGACACGGATTTTACGTCTCCATTCAAGTTTGTCACTAATCAAATCTGCATCAAGATCTAAGGCACGTAAGTCTCTTGTTATCACCTCATTCCACACAGTTCTAGGTCTTCCACGACCTCTAGCCCCCTCAATCAATAAATTCTCACACTTACGGACAGCAGCATTAGGAGGTCTTCTTAAAACATGCCCATACCATCTAAGACTTCTTTCCCTCACCTTATCTCCGACATCCGCTACTTGGACTTTTTGTCGAATATGAACATTCTTAGCATCCTCATTTCTAGCACACTCATCTTATGCAAATGTTGTCCCGTTGGTGCCCAACACTCACTACCATAGAGCATCACAGGTCTAACAACCGTCCTATAGAATTTACCTTTCACTTTCGGAGGTATTTTCTTATCACATAGAACCCCAGTCGCACCATTCAACTTCAACCACCCTACCTGTATTCTGTGAGCCACATCTTCATCTATACGGCCATTATTCTGGAACACCGAACCCAAATATTTGAACTGCTTGGTTTTATGAACCAAAACTCCATCCAACTTAACCTCATGTTCCTGCTTCTTCCTTAGACTGAACCCACAGTGCATATATTTAGTTTTACTCCTACTTAACTTAAAACCCTTGTCCTCGAGGGTTTTTCTCCACACTTCCAACTTACGGTTTACACCAACACTAGTCTCATCAATTAAAATAATGTCATCAGCAAACAACATACACCAAGGAACATCGTCTCGTATGCTTCTAGTTAGGTCGTCCATAACCAGGGTAAATAAATATGGACTCATGGCCGAACCTTGATGCAATCCGGTAGTAATGGGGAAAGCCTCAGTGTCTCCACCAGGTGTTTTCACACTAGTGGATGTATTCTCATACATGTCCTTGATGATGTTGATATATTTGCTGCTAACTCTTTTCCTCTTCAAAACCCACCATAACACTTCTCTTGGTACTCTATCATAGGCTTTCTCCAAGTCAATAAATACCATGTGGAGATCTTTCTTCTTCTCTTGATACAATTCCATTAGTCTTCTTAGAAGAGAAATAGCCTCCATGGTAGATCTCCCTAGCATAAACCCAAACTGATTCTCCGAAACTCTTGTAAGCTTCCTCAATTTGTGTTCAATAATCCTTTCCCATAATTTCATAGTATGGCTCATAAGTTTGATACCCCGATAATTTGTACAACATTGATTGTCTCCCTTATTTTTATATATGGGTACCAGGATACTCTTCCTCCAGGCATTCGACATCTTACGTCCTTTCACAATAGCATTAAAGAGTTTAGTTAACCAGGCAACTCCTACCTCTCCAAGGTTCTTCCAAACCTTTATAGGAATACCATCCGGGCCACAACCTTTACCAACTTTCATATACTTCAAGGCTTCTCTTACTTCACTATGCAAGATCCTCCTAGACCAACTGATATAACCATTTGTTGCATGAAGACCTTGAAAATCTTGTTCATGTTCAGGGTTGAATAACTGCTCAAAATAAGCCTTCCACCTCTCCTTAAAAAAATAAGAACAAAAGAAAATAAATGAAAGAAAAAAAAAGAAGAAAAAAATGAAAAAGAAAAAAAAAGAAAAAACACACAAAAAATAAAAATAATTACCTCGCTCTTTTGATTTGAACTATGATGAAGCGGCATCCCGGCTAGTAGACCTATATTTTCATCTTCATGCCGTCAAATAAATTCCAATAACTCAGTATTAGAATGAGTTCTTGATCTTAAAGCAAGCATTTTTTCATAACTGTATACTAAACTTGAAAGGCTTAAAGAATGAAAAGATTGCTGTGAATGAAATGAAGAAATCGGTCGTTTATATAGAGGATCGGCAAAGGAAAAAATAAAATTCATAAAGTAAATTTCACTTTTCATAAATAGTAGGATACTATTTATAAATAGTAGGTTACTATTTATGAATAGTAAATAATGCATGAACAGTGACTACAATTTTTTTTATAAATAATTAGAAGTAGGCTTATAATTTTTCCTATAAATAATACATTAAAACTCAGAATTAGGGATGGAAAAATTGGGACTTTTAAACTTGAATTGGATCGAAGTAAAAAAGATAGAAACCCTTGCAAGAGACATTAGCAATAAGCAAGCAATCAACAACTCATCAATGGTAGCCACACTGCCTTTGTTATTGTTTATACAGAAAGTAATTTTTGGTGGAACCAACGAACGGAGATTTGAATCTCTATTTTCTTTATTTATTTCTTTACAGTAGTGTAGACCCTTAATTTTTGACCTAGTCCGGTCCAATATATTTTATATAGTCCAAAATAATTTTTGTGTTATTTTTAATTAAATAATATTTATTTTAGTATTTATTTTTTTATAATTTTTAAAAATAAAATAATAAATAAAATTAAAATAAATAAATAAAATTAAAATCGGCGACGAAAAAATTCATCGCCCAAACTAATTGGCCAAGGCCAATTTCGCTCGCAGGAACTTCCTGCGGCGAAATGGCCTTGGCCAATTTCGCCGTAGGAAATTGGTTGGCTGCGCCAATCCTCGCCCAGCCAGCACTTGCAGCTCGCAATTTCCTAGTAGCCCGTTGCAGTTTTTGCCAGCGAAATTTTTCCATTGGTTTTGGTTTCTTTTCTTAATTAATCTTAGTTTCCTTAAGCAATTAGAATTAATCTTATAAATTTTTCTATAAATAACACTTTAAAAAGCATAAAAGGTGAGGAGAACTTCTAGGGACTGGAATTTGGGACTTCTGATTAGAGAGGAGCAACAAGCAAGCAATCAACAATTCATCAAAGCTAACCACACTGCCTTTGTCTCCGTTCATCCAGAAGTTAATTTTGGTGGAACCAACTATGCAGGTCTGATCCTTCATCATAAATTATTCATGATCACAATAGCTTTGTTTCTTGGATTCATAATAATATACACACAAAACTTTGATCTTTAAATATGTAGTAACTTGATCTTCGTTTCAAAAAACCCTAAAAATACTTTTCTGTTTCTTCTAAACCTTAAGAACCCTAAAAATACTTTTATGTTTCTTCTAAACCTTAAGAACCCTAAATTTATTTCTTCTACATCCAAAAAACCTTAATTCGTTTCTTTTGTTTTCAAAAACGTTAAATCATTTTCCCTATTTCCAAAAACTTTATAAAACTCTAAACTGTTTTCTCAAATCCTATTATATGCTTTGGTGGTTGATTTATTTAATTTCAATGCTTGATTTATTTAATTTATCATGGATGGATGTTTTCTTTATTGTTATTATTTGCTTGTTTTAGTATTAAAAGTGTAAGAGGTATGTTTCCATTTTGTGGGTACCTCATTAGTTAAATATCATGTAATTTAAATTGCTTTTATATTTTAGACCAATGTAAGGCACATGTTTCTACCTTTTGATGGGTGCCCTATTAGTTTAGACATGGATGATGTAAGGACATGTTTCCATCCTCGGATGGGTGTCCATTTATTTGTTTTGCTTGGACATTGCTTTGATTTTAATATAATGATGCTTTATTTTAATTGTTGCATGTAATATGGATAATATTGTTATATTTAAGAATTTTATAATTTTAAGACCTGTAAAGGAGGCCGGTTCCAATGAACCGGATGTTGTGGGGGTGCTGGGCCATTTCTCACCTTCCCCACACGTACCCAACTTTCCAAACCCATTAGGAGGTTTGGGATTCATTAGGAATCGAGTAATCCACCCCTTTCTTTTTCTCGGCCCGTCCGGGTGGAGACTCCATTTTCTACGGACATAGGTTCGTGTTCTCTAAGTCCCTGAGCCTAAACAATGCTGAAGTCACAAGAACCATTCCACCGGGAGTGAGAGCAAAAATCTTCACTCACAAGTTGCTTCATCATTCAAATTGAATTAATTCATCATACAAATTAACCAAAAACTTCACAAACCCTAAATTATTCTTCTGTTTCCAGAAACCTTAAAGATGTTAAATTATTTCTTTTGCTTGCAAAAGCTTTAAAACCCTAAACTATTTTTCCCAAATTATTTTCACCTAAAAAATAAACTTTTGTCCAAAATTTCCAAATATTTTCTTAAATCTCCAAACCCTAATCTTCTTTACATTTTCTAAAACTCATAATTATTTTTATAAAACTCTAAACTATTTTCTTAAATCCTAAAACCAAATATGTTTTCTAAAATACTAAAAACCCTAATTTTCCCAAAACCAAAACAGTAAACCAAAGTTTTCCTAAACCCTAATTCAGTGAACTTAAAACCCCAAACTAGTTAATCTAAACCCTAAAGCCATAATCCAATAAACCTAAAATCACAATCCAGTAACTATGAATTATAAACCCTAATGTCTTAAGATTCCAAAACCCTAATTTCATAATGTTACCCCTAAGCCTTAGTTTGATTAACCAAAAAACCATACTACTTTCTTAAATTCATAAAACTCTAATCCATTCCAATTTTCTAAAACCTTTACAGTAGCCTAAACAAATAACAATAATAATACTAAAATCCCAAAACCCTAAATGTTAATTAAAGAATTTAAATAGAAACAGTATACCCTAATTTCTATCTTTACTTGCTTTATTTAATTTTAGATTTGATTATGTAGTTTATTATATGCTTTGATGGTTGATTTATTTAATTTCCATACTTGATTTATTTAATTTATCATGGATGGATGTTTTCTTTATTTGTTTTTGTATTAAAATTGTAAGAGATATGTTTCCACTTTGTGGGTATCTCATTAGTTAAATATCGTGTAATTTTAATTGCTTTTATATTTTGGACCAATGTAAAGGATATGTTTCCACCTTTCGATGGGTGTCCTATTTAGTTTAGACATGGATGATGTAAGGACATGTTTCCATCTTCGGATGGGTGTCCATTTATTTGCTTTGTTTGGACATTGCTTGGATTTTAATATAATGATGCTTTAATTTAATTGTTGCATGTAATATGGATAATATTGTTGTACTTAAGAATTTTATAATATTAAAATCTACAAAGGAGGCCGGTTCTAATGAACTGGGCGTTGTGGGGGTGCTGGGCCATTTCTTGCCTTCCCCACACGTATCAAACTTTTTGAACCCATTAGGGGGTTGGGGATTCCTTAGGAATCAAGTCATCCACCCCTTTCTTTTTCCCGGCCCGTCCGGGTGGAGACTCCATTTTCTCCGGACTTAGGTCTGTGTTCTCTAAGGCCTCAAGCCTAAACAGTGCCAAAGTCGCAAGAACCATTCCACCGGGAGCGGGGGCAAAAATCCCCACTCACAAGTAGAAAATCTCCTGGCTTCTGTATGAAATTATGGCATGAAAAGTGATTTATATAGGAGGAATGTGCTATTCCAAAATTGATAAGGAAAAGCATGAGGCCGAGATGCACGAGGATAGGGAATTAGCGACGAAAGTTCTTGAGTTGCCTCATTGCATTTGGTTTTAGTAAATTGGTGTGACTGTGTAAATATTAAATATGAAGAGGAAAGTGTAATAATTGTATCATAGTAATAATGATGAAAAAAAAAGAGTTGTAGTAAAGATAAAAATTATATATTGTAATTATTATTTTTATACTTATTATACAATATTTTCTCAATTGATACAATATTCATAGATCACTAAGAAGGAGGTGGTAGATCGCCAAATAAAGCTCTGAAAAATCATCGCCTATTGGAGGAGGAGGCATATCATCCGTCCTGAGTACGCCCGAAGTAGGAGCACCTGAATCTCTATTACCCTGGAATTCAGATCTATAACGGTACTCATCCGAAGTAGATGAAAGGATCTCATGTTCATCAGCTTGGGGCCCTCTAGATGAAGAAGCACCAGGATCTCTCATCCCCGAAATAAAAAATCTCAAAAATCTTACTCTGACTGGTGATACAATTTCTCAAAATGGATGACCTGTTGACGACTAGCGACTAACTCTTCTTGAAGTTTCTTGTTTTATTCTTCAAGCATCCGCTGTGAGCTAGAAAGGTAAGAGCATACATAATCACGCATACATATAGCATAAATTATCATGGAACAAGAAAACCTACCAGGTAATTCATATCAATGCCCTGTGGATGAGATGGAATCTCCAGTTGATTAGATTGAGCAAATGGAGAAGCAGTAAAAGAAGGTCCAGCCTCATGACCAAACAAGCCAGTAGCCTGCAACAATCATTAAAAAGGTTAAAACAAGTTAAGAAAAAGCGATTGCAATGAAAAAAATCTAAACATTTACCTAAGAAGTGCTTGCCCTGAGATGTGAGACAAACTCCCCTCCCTCTCCATGATATTCCTCTTCATCTCTATCCTCATTTTCCTTGGGAATCTCCAGTACACCAACAGGCGATATGTCAAAGTTCTAAAGCCCTATTTGAATAAACTGGGCATAAGATGCACCCGATGGATAGAGAAATGTTTCAACATCATAACCGTGCCGAGCCAACTACCATGCATTCTCTGGCATTGATGTGATATTTAAAGTATATTCTGAGCAATGCATCGGGATCCTCTGCTACTCGAGACCAAGAAAATACTCATATACTCTCTCTCTGAGAAACCAACCACTAGACACAGGGTTGACAATGACTCAATGGGTATGTTGAAAAGGCAGTGCGGCATTCATGGAGGAAGTCTAGTTCGTCCACTCTTCTATGTTCCATTAGGCCAAATTGACCTACAAAAAGACATAAGATAAGTGAACTTTTATATAAATTTTAAAGTATACTATTGCCATTTTACCTGGCCCCAGGTTAAGCATCTCAAGACAAAGCATTAGGTATGCACATGGTGAGAGCCGGGAACTTCTACACAATCTGACAACTAAAAATTTAATCTTGGATACCCGACTCTCTCTTAGGAAATACCAGGCACCCTCACAAGATTGTGCTCATATGCCTATGCCTGCAACAATAATAAAAATCAAATTCATGCAAGAATAAGAATGGAATTGATATTGGTGGAAGAAGAGTACCTCGACAATTGCCATAAGCCAACAAACAATTTCTTATTTCTGCAAATTTTGTCAAGTCCATGGTAAAGACAGGCAAGGCCAGCTTCACCCCAGCCGTAAAGTGGTACCATACTCATATCAGTAAGGGCCCTCAACATCGATAAATGGATGGTGGATTCAGTGCTGCATAAAATGGTCGACCTGAGCAAATACAGTAAAAATCCTCGAGCATATTGTTTGGTTGTGTCCCTATGAACCCGTCCTTCGTAGTTCATCCAATAACTTCAAATTGGCTCAATTTTTATTTTGAAAGGCCCCTTAAATGATGGTTCCATACCAATTATCTGTTGGATTTCTTTGAATGTCAGAATATCATTGGTAAGAGGGACCGAAAAGCCATAGTACCGGATACCAGTTATGGCTATATAATCGACCGGGCCAATGGTCATTTCTCATGTAGGTAGGTGAAAAGTATGGGTCGTGTCCATCCAACTTTCTGACAATGCTTGAACTACGCAATCTCGGATAATTCGTCTTACCCAAGAACGTACTACATCATACCATTGTCAAGCTTTATAGACACATCCTCCGCCCCGGATAACGCAACGATCACGCTAACATGGAGCCTTGTAAGTCAACACATGGTAAGCATATCATCATATCAATACCACTAATTTTTAGGCTAAATTTATTTTTAGTCTATCTATTTACTTAAATTCTTAAATATATTCATCTAATTAATTTATTTTTCCTAATTCTTAAAAAAACAATGAAAAAACAAAAAAATATAAAGAAAAAGAGAAAAAAAATGTAATAGAAAAGGAAAACAAAAAAAAACACAAAAAATCAAAAGATTAATAAAAACACAAAAAAAGGAAAAAATGAAAAAATGAAAAATAATCTGCTATTAAAATAAATAATTACCTTGCTCTTTTGTTTTGAACTGTGATGAAGCGGCATCCCGGCTAGTAGACTTATATTTCCATCTTCATGTCGTCGAATAAATTCCAATAACTCAGCATTAGATCGAGTTCCTGATCTTGAAGTATGCATTTTTTTCCTGAACTCTATGCTAAACTCTCTAAAGTAAAAGATGTATAGCTATGAAAGAAATGAAGAAATGAGCTGCAACATTTATATAGAGAAATGGCAAAAGAAAAAGACAAAAAAAATAAACAAACAGTATTCTTATGAAAAAAAAAAGGGAAAAAGTAAATTTTACTATTGATAAAATTACTATTTACAAATAGTAAACGAATAGTGGTGAATAGTGCATAAACAGTAACTACACAGTAAATAAATAGAAAACTCAATTATTCAATTCAATCATTCAGATACTTGCATGTATATAAATATTTTTGCACCTTTAAAATATTTTTACACGAAGGGGGCAAGAAGATATGTGCATGGTAAAAATCAGCTAAATTTTTTTTGCAGACAATTAAATCAGCTAAGTATCCTACTTACTACAATTTTTTTTTTGCACACAATTAAATCTCTCTTAGCTTAGGTCCAGAACCTAAATTCCATTTTAAGTCTAGAACTTAGCTTAGGTCCAGAACCTAAATTCCCCCTTAAGTCCAGAACTTAGCTCGGGTCCATAACTCAAATTACCTTTAAGTCTAGAACATAGCTCTGGTCCAGAACCCAAATCATCCCGGGTCTAGAACCTAAGTCATTTTTGAGTCCGAAACTCAAACCGAGTCTAGAACCCAAATCATTCCGGGTTCAAAACCCAAGTCTTTTTTTAGTCGAGAACTCAAACTGGGTCCAGAACCCATGTCTTTGTCGAGTCTAGAACTCGAACCTGATCCAGAACCCAAACCATCCCAGGTCCAGAACCCAAGTTTTTTTCAAGTCCAGAACTCAAACCGGGTCCGGAACCCAAGTTTTTTTCAAGTCCAGAACTCGAACCGGGTCCAGAACCCAAGTCTTTTCTGAGTTCAGAACTCGAACTGGGTCGAGAACCCAAACCATCTCGGGTCTAGAACCCAAGTCCTATCTGAGTCTAGAGCCCAAACCATCCAGGGTCCAGAGCCCAAACCATCCCGGGTCCAGAACCCAAGTCTTTTTTTAGTTCAGAATTCAAACCAGGTTCAGAACCAAAACTTAAACCATCTCAGAAAATTAAGTCTTATTACTTTTCACTCTCCTTTGCTACAGTCTCAGATATTCAAGCAGGGGGCAAACTGTAGACCCTTAATTTTTGACCCAGTCTGGTATGATATTTTTTTATATAGTCCAAAAATAATTTTTGTGGTATTTTAATTAAATAATATCTATTTTATTATTTATTATTTATATATTTTTTAATAAAAATAAAAAATGTAATGTTAGTAAAGTTAAAAATAAATAAAAAAAAATCGGCGACGAAAAAATCGGTGACTTGGCGCCCGTCCCAGCCAGCGCTTGCAAGTTTTCGTTCTCCCGCAGCAGTTTTTTTGCCAGCGTAATTTTTCAATGCAGTTTTTTTTCGAAACCAAATTCTATTAGGTTTTGGTTTCTTTTCCTAAATGGTTTGAATTTCCTTAGACAATTAGAAGAAAGTTTATGATTTTTCCTACAAATACCACGTTAAAACACATAATTAAGGGGGAAGAAAATTGTTTTACTGGATCGGAGACTTAAAAATTTTATCGGCCAAAAGAGAACCCCAGCAAGCAAGAGACATTAGTAACAAGAAGCAATCATCAATCCATCAAAGGCAGCAGCATTGCCTTTGTTATTGTTCATCCAGAAATCGATTTTTGGTGAAACCAACAAACGGAGGTTTGATTATAAATCTTTGATTTTATTATATTCTTATGCTTAGATTCATGAATTGTTTAAACATAATCATTTGATTTGATATTGAGTCAGTAACCTAAATTATTAAACTTAGTAGTTTGTTTTACAGATCAAATTGTCCATTCATCCAGTAACCCTAAATCATTCTTCTGTTTCCAAAACTTTAAAAACCCTAAATTGTTTCTTCTGCTTCGAAAACTTTAAAACCCTAAATTGTTTTTCCCCGAACTATTTTCTTAATCATCTAATCTCTAACTTTTTGTCTGAAATTTCCAAATATCTTCTGAAAATCTCCAAACCCTAATCTTCTTTACAGTTTCTAAAAACTTTAATCATAATTGTTTCAATAAAACTCTAAACTGTTTTCTTAAATCCTAAGATCAAATATGTTATTCAAAAATACCAAAAACCCTAATTTTCTCAAAACCCTAATCCAGTAAACCCTAGCTTTCCTAAACACTAATTCTTAAACCATCAAAACTTTATAACAAGTTCATCAACACCTAAAACCATAATCCAGTGAACCTAAAACCCAATCTTTGAAAATTATAAACCCTAATATCTTAAAAAACCCTAATTTTGTGATGTTTACTTAAAACCCTAACTAAACCTACCTTTTTTAAATCACAGTAACATTGTTTTCACAAAAACATACAAAACATTAAATCTTTTAAACATCCAGCAGCTATGTTATTACCTTAAAATATTTCTCAACAAATTAAACTAGTATATGCAAAAACCCTAGTTATTGAACATAAAACCCTAGAAACCCTACTTAATGCATGAACCCCTAAAGTTAATATATTTACTATTTTATTTAAATTGGATGAATGTTTATTATATATTTTGATTGATGTTTGATATCTTTGATCAATGATTTATTTATTATGAATGGTTATTTACTTTATTTTATTTAAATTGATTTTCAAATTTTATATGAGGTATATTTCCACTTTGTCGGTACCTCATTAATTAATTTCTATGTAATTTAAATTGCTTTTATATTTTGGACCAATGTAAAGGACATGTTTCCACATTTTAGTGGGTGTCCTATTTAGTTTAGACATGAATGATGTAAGGACATGTTTCCATCCTCGAATGAGTGTCCATTTATTTGCATTGTTTGGACATTGCTTTGATATTAATATAATGATGCTTTATTTTAATTGTTGCATGTAATATTAATAATATTGTTATACTTAAGAATTTTATAGTATTAAGACCTGCAAAGGAGGCCGGTTGCAATGAATCGGGAGTTGTAGGGGTGCTGGGCCATTTTTCACCTTCCCCACATGTACCTAACTTTTCGATCCCATTAGGGGGTTAGGGATTCCTTAGGAATCGATTCATCAACCCCTTTCTTTTTCCTAGCCCGTCCTGGTGGCGACTCCATTTCCTCCGGGCTTAGGCCCATGTTCTCTAAGGTCCTGAGTCTAAATAGGGTCGAAGTCACAAGAACCATTCCACCAAAAGTGGGGGAAAAAATCCCCGTTCACAATACATAGGTCATATTAGAAAAAGAACAAACTAAATAAGCCATGATTTAAGCCAAGATAAATTAACCATTGTCAAACAACAAGCATTTGGGGTAAAAACCTAAGGAAAGTAACTAGGCAAATTAAATGAGCTTTAGTCTTTGGGTTAAAAGGCTTAGGTTCCCATAGCAAGTATATACCAAATGGTACAAGGCTATGAGTGGTTATGCCATGCTCGATCTCCATACCTTGAGTGAAAATATGGTATCCCTTACATAACATAACATGGGTAACACGGGCGTCCTAACTCACGCACATGATGCAATCTAAATAATGCAATGGATAATATCATGATAAGAAAGAATAGAATAATAAAAAGACCAACTGAATCAACTTCTCTTATTCCCAGTGGAGTCGCCACTATGAGCAGGGATTTTTGCCCCAACTCCCGGTGGAATGGTTCTTGCGATTCGGCACTGTTTAGGCTCGGAGCCTTAGAGAACACTGGCCTAAGCCCGGAGAAAATGGAGTCACCACACGGACGGGCCAGGAAAAAGAAAGGGGTGGATGACTCAATTCCTAAGGAATCCCTAACCCCCTAATGGGTTCAAAAAGTTGGGTACGTGTGGGGTAGATGAGAAATGGCCTAGCACCCCCACAACGCATGATTCATTGGAACAAGCCTCCTTTGCAGGTCTTAATATTATAAAATTCTTATGTATAATGATATTATCCATATTACATGAAACTTATATTAAAATCAAAGCAATGTCCAAACAAAGAAAATAAATGGACACCCATCCGAGGATGGAAACATGTCCTTACATTGTCCATGTCTAAAACTAAATAGGACACCCATTGAAAGGTGGAAACATGTCCTTTAAATTGGTCCAAAAACTTTAAAATAAAATAAATTACATGATGCGCATGACATGAGGTACCAAAAAATATGGAAACATACCTCTTACAATATTTTGAAATCAAAACAAATCAATAAAAGTAAACAACCATTCATCATAAATAAATCATTCATCAAAGACATCAATCAAAATGTATAATAAACATTCATCCAATTTAAATAAAATAGTAAATATATTAACTTTAGGGGTTCATACATCAATTAGGGTTTCTAGGGTTTTATGTTTAATAACTAGGGTTTTACATATACTAGTTTAATTAGTTGAGAAATATTTTAAAGTAATAACATAGTTACTGGATGTTTTAAAGATTTAGGGTTTTGGATATTTTTATGAAAATAATGCTACTGTGACTTAAAAAATAGGTTTGATTAGGGTTTTAAGTAAACAGTTTGTTGTTTTGATTTTTAAGTAAACAGTTTGTTGTTTTGGTTTTTAGAAAGGTGTAACAATGATTTTAGATTTGAAAAACATGTTTTAAGGCTATTAAAGTTTTAGGGTTTTACGGTTAAGATATTAGGGTTTTATGGTTTGAAATCTTGATTCTATAGATTATGATTTTGAATTTAGAATTTGATGTTTTTCTGTGATCAAAGTTGAGTGTGCTTTTAATATTAACTATATCAACTACTTATGTATTTTTAGGTGAAACAAACATTGAAAACTAAATTAATTATTGAAAGATTAAAATAACTCTATGAATAAAATTATAACAAAATAGCTACTGTGAAGGTTTGAAAATGAAGCTAATTAAGATTTAGGGTTTGAATAACTTGGGATTTATGAAATTAGATTTGTGTTTGAATGATTATATTATTTACTTTAATTAAGATCTTAAGTATTGTATGAATTAATTTATGCTACTGCCTAAACTAGATTGAAGGAAGAATTAAATAACTAAGGCAGTGTAATGATGGCTTAAAAGCTGAAGATGATTAATGATTTAATAAGCTGAAGTTAAAGCAATTTACCTACGTTTGAAAGCTCCACCAAATTTGAAGAAATTGAACCAAGCTGTTGCTTGCTTCAAATTTGATTTTGGTTGAGCAAAGCAATCTGGAGATTATTCCTTATTGCCTCCTTTGGTTGCCGTGTTTACTTCCTAGGGTTTTCTTTTGGCCAAAAGAATTTTTGAGAGTCCCAAGTTTGGTTCCTAATTTCTTTTTGAAGGATCTAAGTTTCGTCTCCAAAGTCCAAAGTCCCTTTGAAAGTTTTTTAATGTTGTATTTATAAGAAAAAATCCAAACCTAATTCTAATTGTCTAAGGAAATAACAACCATTTCGGAAAAGAAATCAAATCCAAATAGAATTCGGTTTTGAAAAAAACTGCGCTAAAAAAATTATGCTGGCGAAAGTTGCAGTGGGCCAACACAAAAATTGCTAGCGAACTGGAGCGCGGGCCAGCCAATTCGCCGTAGGAAATTCCTGTGGCGAATTGGCCCAAGCCAATTCATTTTTGGCGATGAAAATTTTTCATCTCCGATTTTTTCGTCGCTGATTTTTATTTATTTATTATTTATTTTTTTAACTTTACTAATATTACCTTTTTTATTTTTATTAAAAATTATAAATAATAAATACTAAAATAAATATTATTTAATTAAAATATCACAAAAATTATTTTGGTCTATAAAAAATATTAGACCAGACTGAGTAAAAAATTAAGGGTATGCAGCCACACTCACCATATGACTCATAAACATACCAATATTTAGCATAATCAACATATTTTATAATAATTTTTCAAGTAACACAATCAACATATAGAAACTTTAACACACCCAGGGACATGACATGCCAAGAGACATGGGTGTGTCATTGGGCATGTCAAGCTAAATCTCTAGGTATGTCCATGACATCATAAAAATACTCTTTCACTCCATTTTCATCAATACAATTGTAATATCCCAATGTGTGCCTTAGAAGATTTGAATATTATTGTTGTTTGTTTGAATTATGTGTATATGTTATGATGATAAGAAAAGAAATTGAAAAGAGAATGTTTATGTATTGTTGAAAAAGGAAAGTAATGTGTAGAGAGAAAGTGTATATGTTGGGTATATGGTTATATATATTACATATACACAAGTCAAAAGAGATGGTCAATGGAAGAGGATATTTATTTGTGATATGTGAAATTACTTAAATGGGCATATAAGTTAAAAGAATTTAAGTTAAATGGATAAGGGCATTTAGGTAATTGCATTGTTAGAATTGCTTGGTGGAGATTTAAAGAAGAAGAAAAGTTTGACTTGTTTTTATTTTCTTTTCTTCTCATTTGGTGTGGCCGGCTACCAAAGCAAAGAGAGAGCAAGAGAGGTGTTGTAATTTCCAAACTCAATTTGAAGGAAGAATCAAAGGATTAAGTTGGAGATTTGTGAAATTCATCAACTTTGGTAAGTTCTTTCTCTTGATTTTCCTTTGTTCTTTTGAAGTTGTGTTTGGGGTTGATGAGTTGATATGGATGGTTGATTAGATTTGTTTGTGGTATGTTTTTAAGTGTTGAATTTGATGTTAAGTTAAGAAGTTAAATTGTTGTTGATATTGGAAGTGTTGGAGTTGATATTGTTTTAGGGTTTTGAAGTGATATATGAAGTTTAACTTGAGTTTGCTTGATTATTTTCATTGATTTGCATGTGGTTGATGTTTGTGAGAGTTGTAAGCTTAGAAATGAGAATTTGGCCGAAGGCAGTAGCCTTGTGGATGCCACGCCCGTGGCCTTGGTTGCCATGGTCGTGGCCATTTGTAGCCTTTTGTAGCCATGGCCGTGGAGAATGGGAGCAAGGGTGGCAGAACCATTCCTTAAGCCACGCCCGTGGGGGTTGAGGTGGCCACGACCGTGGGCCTTTATGAGTGATGTTGAAGTGTAATTTGTGATTTAAGGGTTTAGTAAGAGGTTATTAAGTGATAAATTGTATTGGAATTCATGAAATTGTATCATTTTTGAATTAGGTTTTGAAAGAAGGTGATTTGCCCTAATTTGGAAAGTGAAGAATCTTGGAAAAGGAAAGTGTTTAGAGTTGTGTGAATTGTTATTGAGGTAAGTACAAATCTTGCATCATTGCATTGTTAATGCATATGAATAATGTTATGTTGTGTACAATGTGGAACATACATTCATATGATGTTGAGATTAAATATACATTTGATGATATTGATGATGCTTATAAACAATGTACTTTGTTATATTTATGCCAATGATGCCATAAGTATAATGTGAAGGATATGATGTAAATGATTGTGTATTTGAAAGATGAGTTGCTATAATGTTATGTTTTGCATAATGTGAATTGGGGCATGTGTGCCTATGTGATGATGTTTAATGTATTTGGTTATGTATACTTGAATAATGAAGTGTGATAATGTAAATTGGAACATGATAAGATATGAGGCCATTGTGATTGGCTATGATGATTCAAAAGAGATATGAAGCCATTGTGTTTGGCTATGATGATGAGAATTTAGAATGAAATGAATAATGAAATAATAAATGAGTTGTGTGGCTAATGTGTTATTCCATTTTCAGAGTTTGTTGTTGGTGGCATGCGTATTATTAGTAACAATCTCTTGAAGTTAGGTTGGACTTGGTCCTTGAAGCCTAATTGAGATGTTACCACCCTTGAAGCTAGGTTGGGTTGGTTCTTGAAGCCAAGTTGGGTTGATACTTAGCCTGCTTTGTTCCCCTTGAAGCTTGGTTGAACCTAATCCTTGAAGCCTAGTTGGGTTTATGATAATGATAAATGTGATAACAAAACCAAAGCATTAACTCTGAAAATTGAATGGCATATTAGTGTATGTTGGGCCCAATGCTTGTCTTTGCTTAAATGTGATTCATTAATGATAAAATGACTGAATAATGAGATCTATGGAAGAACTTTGCAATGGGATATGTATATATGTGTATGGTTTGTGAACTATGAAGGTGTGATGTTAGTTTCCACTTGTGATGTTATTTTTATTACTAAAATGGGTGACATTACATTGCATTAAAGCATAATGCTAGCATAATTTGTATTACTAAGCCGTTGGCTTAGCGCGATAGTGTTGATCGCGCAGGTGACAGAGTTGAACCCGAGAGTTCCTCGAGACCAAGTGAGAGTAGACATTGAAGAATTTACTTTTGGACTTAAAGATCAGAGAAGAGCTGCCAATCATGTATATATTCTATGTTTTGTAAACTTTATTTTGTAACATATTTGTAATAACTTTCGCTGTGAATTATTAAACATTTTATCTATATATATATATGATGTCTTTTGGATTTCTTTTAAATTGTTTGAGATTGGTTTCACTTATTTACAAAGATATATGTAGTGTATTTGTAAACTGTGACATCTCCTATATTCAGTATACGTATATTACGATCGTTTAAGCATGCTTAGTACGTATACAGGGTATAGGGGTGTTACATTTGTTTTGGTATCAGAGCCTAGGTTTGAGATTCTCAACCTAGGTAAAATGTAAGAAAAAGCATATTTTGACTTTAAAAGTTGGTTTTTGAATAACATACATGTTTGGGATTGGCAGTCTCTGATCTTTAATAAGATGTATTCTGCTGTGTTTGCAGAGATAGGTTGTGATGGATTCTCACATACGTCAGTCAGTAGAGGGTAGTGAGGAGAGTGTAGCTCCTGATGAAGTTAGAGATGAAGCTAGAGTGGATAGTGCTGGAGAGGTGCCTGCTTCTGTGTCAGGGGAACCAGCTGGTGAGGGTGTTCCACCAGTTTGGCTTAGGCATGTGGTAGAGGTTTTGAGGCAAGCACCAGTGCAACCACCGCCACCACCCCCACAGCCTTTGGTATCAGTGAGACAGTATGATAAATTAAGGAAGTATGGAGCAGAAGATTTTCTAGGTACTGTTGATCCAGTTGTAGCTGAGCAATGGCTAGATAAAGTACAGAGAATATTTGTTCAGTTACAAGCCACTCCAGAAGAAAAATTTGATTATGCAAGATCATTGTTGCAGAAGGACGCATACAATTGGTGGAAGATAGTGCCCCATGATATGGATGATCCACCTACATTGTCCTATGCTGATTTCTTAAGAGAGTTTGAATTGAAGTATACTCCGAGGGAGTATAAAGATGGGAAGAAGATTTAGTTTCTAAGTTTGAAGCAAGATCACCGGACTGTGACCGAATATGAGCTAGAGTTTATCCGGTTGAGCCAGTATGGTGGGGGTATTATATCTGATGAGATAGATAGATGTAGGAGATTTGAGGAGGGATTGATGCCCTCTATCATGTGTCTTGTGGCTGGATCTAGATATCATGATTTTTCCCAGCTTGTGGCAGCAGCTAGGAGTGTGGAAAGAGCTCAGGGTATTGCGGCTGCTTCTGAGGAAGAGATCAGGGTGAGAAGACCCCAGTTTGAGGCAGGGTCTTCGTCTGTAAAGAGAGGTAAAGGAAGCTTCATTCCTCGGGTTAGTAGGAGTCAGAGGCCAGCTGGTAGGTCAGTACAGTTTCAGAGGCAGAGATCTAGACCTACAGTTTCAGTGGCAAGTGCTCCGACCACAGTGACTCAGAGATCCACTCTACCCATCTGCATTCATTATGGTAGGCCACATGGTGGTACTTGTTGGAGGACTGGTGTGATAGGGGTATGTTTCAGATGTGGGTCACCTGATCACTTTGTTAGAGATTGTCCTGAGAGGCAGGAGCAGATGTCAGTAGATTCTGTAGCTTCTCGACCTAGTGTGAGGGGAGGTCGAGAAGGCAGAAGTTTTAGCAGAGGAGGCAGATCTGGGTTCAGTCCTAGAGGAGGTTCTACATTCAGGGAGAGTAGACCAGAGGAGGTTGGATCTTCTCAGAGGATTTATGTGATGCAGAAACAACCAGATGCTTCGGCAGTCATAGCTGGTACTTTCTCTTTATTTGGTATTTCATTACTTGCTTTGATTGATCCCGGATCCACACATTCATATATTAGTGCATCTATTTTGCCTGTGTCTGATTTGCATGCTGAATCCCTAGGATTTGATGTATTGGTGACAAATCCTTTAGGGCATAGTGTGATTGTTAGTAAAGTGCACCGAGATAGTGCAGTAATGGTGGAAGGTGAGGAGTTCCTTGGAGATTTAATTGAAATGCCTTTTAAGGAATATGATTTGATCCTAGGCATGAATTGGTTATCTAGACATGGAGCTGTGGTAGATTGTCAAAAGAAATTTGTTATCTTGAGATCTGGTGATGGTAGAGAGGTGATAGTATCTAGTGAGCGTGGACAGCTAGCATCCTTGTTTGTTTTAGCTGTTGCAGCTAGGAGGTTGATTAGAAAAGGGTGTGATGCTTACCTTGCTCATATTTTGGATACTAGAGTAGTGAGTTCTCAAATTGATAGTATACCCACAGTTGAAGAGTTTCCAGATGTGTTTCCAGAAGAGTTGCCAGGGTTGCCTCCTCAGAGAGAGGTGGAGTTCGGTATTGAATTATTGCCTGGTACCACTCCTATCTCTATTACTCCTTATAGAATGGCACCTGCTGAACTGAGGGAATTGAAGGTCCAGTTGCAAGAGGTTGTTGGACAAAGGGTTTGTTCGCCCTAGTGTTTCACCGTGGGGAGCTCCTATTTTGTTTGTGAAGAAGAAAGATGGTACTATGAGATTGTGTATCGATTATAGGCAATTAAATAAGGTGACTATTAAAAATAAATATCCTTTGCCTAGAATTGATGATCTTTTTTATCAATTGAAGGGTGCAGCAGTGTTTTTTAAAATTGATTTGAGATCAGGGTACCATCAGTTGAGGGTCAGACCTAAAGATGTTCCTAAGACCGCCTTTTCGTACAAGGTATGGGCATTATGAGTTTTTAGTAATGCCTTTTGGTTTGACGAATGCACCTGCAGCTTTTTTGGACTTGATGAATAGGGTGTTTAGGCCCTATTTGGATCAGTTTGTGGTAGTGTTTATCGATGATATTTTGGTGTATTCGCATAATGAGGAGGAGCATGACAAGCATTTGCGGATTGTGCTGCAAATTTTGAGAGAGAAGCAATTGTTTGCTAAACTGTCGAAATGTGAGTTTTGGCTTGACCAAGTAATTTTTTTGGGTCATATAGTTTCAGCTGAGGGTATTAGAGTTGATCCGAGTAAAGTTGAAGCTATTTTGAATTGGAGTCCACCAAAGTCTGTGACTGAAGTTAGAAGTTTTCTAGGTTTGGCGGGCTATTACCGACGGTTTGTGAAAGGATTTTCTTTGATAGCTACTCCACTTACCAGATTACTTCGAAAAGGAGTTAGATTTGTGTGGACAGATCAGTGTCAGGCTAGCTTTGAACAGTTGAGAGAAATGTTGACTCAAGCGCCTGTTCTTACTTTACCTGTGGAAGATAAACCATATGTGATTTACAGTGATGCTTCACATAGTGGTTTGGGTTGTGTACTGATGCAAGAAGGTAAAGTGATAGCTTATGCTTCTCGACAGTTAAAACCGCATGAGCTCAATTATCCGACCCATGATTTAGAGTTAGCAGCCATTATGTTTGCATTGAAAATTTGGCGACACTATCTGTATGGGGAGAAGTGTTTTATTTATACAGACCATAAAAGTTTGAAATATTTGGGTGTCCAAAGAGAGCTCAATCTTCGACAGAGGAGATGGTTGGAGTTGATTAAAGACTACGACTGTTTGATTGATTATCATCCTGGTAAGGCAAATGTTGTTGCTGATGCCTTGAGTCGGAAGTCTTTAGCAGGTTTGACTGTTTACTCTCTCTCGTTGCTTGTTGAGTTGAGAGCATTACATGTTAACTTTGTATCTTGTAATGATGGTGCATTGTTGGCACAGTTGCAATTGAAACTAGTATTATTGGATCAGATCAAAGAGGCTCAATTGGCTGATGAGAAGATTCAAAAGATTATTTCAGAATGCCAGAGTGGAAAGAGTCGAGATTTTATTGTGAGAAATGATGGGAGTCTTTGGTTTAAGAACATATTGTGTATACCTGATGATGCTAATTTGAGAAGGATCATTTTAGAAGAAGCACATCAGTCAGTGTTTGCTATGCATCCGGGCAATACAAAGATGTATCATGATTTAAAGCAGTTCTACTGATGGTCCGGTATGAAGAGAGACATAGCGGAGTTTGTATCCAAATGTCTCACATGTCAGAAGGTAAAAGCTGAGCATCAAGTTCCAACAGGATTGCTTCAACCTTTATCAGTGCCTGAATGGAAGTGGGAAAGCGTGACGATGGATTTTGTGTCTAGTTTACCATTGACACAAAGGAAGCATGATGCTATTTGGGTAATTGTTGATAGGTTGACTAAGACAGCTCATTTTCTTCCGGTTCGGATGGATTACTCTTTGGAGAGGTTAGCTAAGCTGTATATCCATGAGATTGTGAAATTGCATGGTATTCCAATTTCTATAGTGTCTGATCGAGATCCCCGGTTTACTTCAAGATTTTGGAAGAGTTTTCAGAGTGCTTTCGGTTCTCGACTGCACTTTAGTACTGCTTTCCATTCGCAGACAGATGGGCAGTCAGAGAGAGTGATACAGATTATCGAGGATATGTTGAGAAGCTGTGTCATTGATTTCTCTGGAGGTTGGGATAGATTCTTACCACTTGTGGAATTTGCTTACAATAACAGTCGTCAATCCAGCATTGGTATGGCACCATTCGAAGCACTGTATGGTAGACGGTGTAGGACACCTTTATGTTGGAATGAGCTTGGAGAAGGTAAGTTAATTGGTCCTAACTTGGTTAAAGAAACTGAAGAGAAAGTGAAAATGATTCGAGATAGATTGAAAGCAGCTTCAGACCGACAGAAGTCTTATTCGGATTTGAAGAGGAGAGACATTGAGTTTAATGTGGGAGATAAAGTATTTTTGAAAGTGTCTCCTTGGAAAAAGATCTTGAGGTTTGGTCGGAAAGGAAAGGTGAGTCCTCGTTTCATTAGACCATATGAAGTTTTGGAAAGAGTTGGGCCAGTTGCTTATCGGCTTGCTTTGCCACTTGAGTTGGATAGGATCCATAATGTATTTCATGTATCTATGTAGAGGAGATACAGGTCGGATCCATCTCATGTTTTGCAAACGGAAGCTATCGAGGTGAATCCATATCTGACATTTGAAGAAGAGCCAGTTGCTGTTTTGGCACGTGAGGTGAAAGAATTGAGAAATAAGAAAGTGCCACTTGTGAAGATTTTGTGGAAGAATCATGCAAAAGAAGAGGCAACTTGGGAAAGTGAGCAAGCTATGTGAGATCAATACCCTCAACTATTTCAGGCTTGATATCAGGTAATTTCGAGGATGAAATTTCTTTTTAGAGGGGGAGAATTGTAATATCCCAATGTGTGCCTTAGAAGATTTGAATATTATTGTTGTTTGTTTGAATTATGTGTATATGTTATGATGATAAGAAAAGAAATTGAAAAGAGAATGTTTATGTATTGTTGAAAAAGGAAAGTAATGTGTAGAGAGAAAGTGTATATGTTGGGTATATGGTTATATATATAACATATACATAAGTCAAAAGAGATGGTCAATGGAAGAGGATATTTATTTGTGATATGTGAAATTACTTAAATGGGCATATAAGCTAAAAGAAGTTAAGTTAAATGGATAAGGGCATTTAGGTAATTGCTTTGATAGAATTGCTTGGTGGAGATTTAAAGAAGAAGAAAAGTTTGACTTGTCTTTATTTTCTTTTCTTCTCATTTGGTGTGGCCGTCTACCAAAGGAAAGAGAGAGCAAGAGAGGTGTTGTAATTTCCAAACTCAATTTGAAGGAAGAATCAAAGGATTAAGTTGGAGATTTGTGAAATTCATCAACTTTGGTAAGTTCTTTCTCTTGATTTTCCTTTGTTCTTTTGAAGTTGTGTTTGGGGTTGATGAGTTGATATGGATGGTTGATTAGATTTGTTTGTGGTATGTTTTTAAGTGTTGAATTTGATGTTAAGTTAAGAAGTTAAATTGTTGTTGATATTGGAAGTGTTGGAGTTGATATTGTTTTAGGGTTTTGAAGTGATATATGAAGTTTAACTTGAGTTTGCTTGATTATTTTCATTGATTTGCATGTGGTTGATGTTTGTGAGAGTTGTAAGCTTAGAAATCAGAATTTGGCCAAAGGCAGTAGCCTTGTGGATGCCACGCCCGTGGCCTTGGTTGCCATGGCCGTGGCCATTTGTAGCCTTTTGTAGCCATGGCCGTGGAGAATGGGAGCAAGGGTGGCAGAACCATTCCTTAAGCCACGCCCGTGGGGGTTGAGGTGGCCACGACCGTGGGCCTTTATGAGTGATTTTGAAGTGTAATTTGTGATTTAAGGGTTTAGTAAGAGGTTATTAAGTGATAAATTGTATTGGAATTCATGAAATTGTATCATTTTTGGATTAGGTTATGAAAGAAGGTGCTTTGCCCTAATTTGGAAAGTGAAGAATCTTGGAAAAGGAAATTGTTTAGAGTTGTGTGAATTGTTATTGAGGTAAGTACAAATCTTGCATCATTGCATTGTTAATGCATATGAATAATGTTATGTTATGTACAATGTGGAACATACATTCATATGATGTTGAGATTGAATATACATTTGATGATATTGATGATGCTTATAAACAATGTACTTTGTTATATTTATGTCAATGATGCCATAAGTATAATGTGAAGGATATGATGTAAATGATTGTGTATTTGAAAGATGAGTTGCTATAATGTTATGTTTTGCATAATGTGAATTGGGGCATGTGTGCCTATGTGATGATGTTTAATGTATTTGGTTATGTATACTTGAATAATGAAGTGTGATAATGTAAATTGGAATATGATAAGATATGAGGCCATTGTGATTGGCTATGATGATTCAAAAGAGATATGAAGCCATTGTGTTTGGCTAATGTGATGAGAATTTAGAATGAAATGAATAATGAAATAATAAATGTGTTGTGTGGCTAATGTGTTATTCCATTTTCAGAGTTTGTTGTTGGTGGCATGCGTATTATTAGTAACAATCTCTTGAAGTTAGGTTGGACTTGGTCCTTGAAGCCTAATTGAGATGTTACCACCCTTGAAGCTAGGTTGGGTTGGTTCTTGAAGCCAAGTTGGGTTGATACTTAGCCTGCTTTGTTCCCCTTGAAGCTTGGTTGAACCTAATCCTTGAAGCCTAGTTGGGTTTATGATAATGATAAATGTGATAACAAAACCAAAGCATTAACTCTGAAAATTGAATGGCATATTAGTGTATGTTGGGCCCAATGCTTGTCTTTGCTTAAATGTGATTCATTAATGATAAAATGACTGAATAATGAGATCTATGGAAGAACTTTGCAATGGGATATGTATATATGTGTATGGTTTGTGAACTATGAAGGTGTGATGTTAGTTTCCACTTGTGATGTTATTTTTATTACTAAAATGGGTGACATTACATTGCATTAAAGCATAATGCTAGCATAATTTGTATTACTAAGCCGTTGGCTTAGCGCGATAGTGTTGATCGCGCAGGTGACAGAGTTGAACCCGAGAGTTCCTCGAGACCAAGTGAGAGTAGACATTGAAGAATTTACTTTTGGACTTAAAGATCAGAGAAGAGCTGTCAATCATGTGTATATTCTATGTTTTGTAAACTTTGTTTTGTAACATATTTGTAATAACTTCCGCTGTGAATTAATAAATGTTTTATCTATATATATATATGGTGTCTTTTGGATTTCTTTTAAAATGTTTGAGATTGGTTTCACTTATTTACAACGATATATATTGTGTATTTGTAAACTGTGACATCTCCTATATTCAGTATACGTATATTACGATCGTTTAAGCATGCTTAGTACGTATACGGGGTATAGGGGTGTTACAACAATACTCACATATCATATAAGCAACTTCAAAACATGTTAAATCAAATATGTACAACCTCAAGAGCATATCTATATAAACTCAAGATCATGTGTATAAAACAAAGAGATTATGTACAAACATTTAGTTATTCCAAGTTTACTGTTCTTTACTTACTTCTTGTTAATCTAAACACAAAATCATAATAATAATTATCATATACTTCATTCATACCATCATTCATATATCAATTCACCCAACCCCCAAATCAACTTTACGAAACCCTCAATTTCAAATACTCATCATTATCCCCAACATCTAACCATATTTACTTCATCTGTGTACCAATTCGACATATATAAACTTCAATATATCATTGTCATCATATTACTCAATTAATCATCACTTTCTCTCACTAACTATATCATACATATATATATAATCCATAAAATAAGCTCAAGAAGAAAGTACTTACTTGAATTACTTTGCAAATCGTGATTATTATCTTTAATCCCTCTTGAATCTCTTGTAAAGTTGATATGTAACATAGAAAGTTCACTCTTCCACTCTCTCTATATCTCACATTGAAGAAGAAGAAGAAGACTTATCTCTTCTTTTCTCATCCTTATACTTATATAAATAAAATATTATAAACAATTTCCATTTAAATTCTCCACCACTCATCTTCCTCCTCCATTTGACTTTGTGCTTACCCTTTATTATTAATTAATTAAATAATTAAAATCAACTTTCCCTACAACAAATTATACCTCATGTATATGTAGTTTATATGTATATGTCTTATATATGTCATGTTTATTTTAAATATATTTTAAGTACATATAACATATACATATATATTACATCCATCATATATATTCATCTTATATTTTCTCTATCCATCACAATGTTTTGCTCTCCCATATTTACTATTCTAAAATACATAAAAATCTGGGTGTGCTAGTGATAGCAGTATAATATGATGATTTCTCCAGAATGGTATCAGCTACCTAAAATTTTGAGAAAGCCTAGAGGCTTGCAGCTACTGCCAGGGCAGAGATGAGTAGGGATAGGAGACCTCAAACTGAGATAGGATCTTCATCTTCAAAGAAAGGCTTGGTAGGTCTTCATAACTATAGTGGTAGAGGCCTGCAGCCTCAGTGGCTAGAACTCTGACCATAGTTTCATAAAGACCTACTCCACATACCTGTGCTCAATGTGGCAAAGCATATGGGGTGTTTGTTAGAGACTGGTACATCAGCATTTTATTTCAGATATGGTTTGCTAGATCATTTTATCAGAGTTTATCTAAAGGCACTAGAGGATAGATAGAAATATATAGCAGTGTCTAGACCTAGTGTCAAAGGGGTCGAGGTGGTAGAGATAGTGGTAAAGGTGGTAGACTGATGTTTGATTAGAGAGTAGGATCTATAGAGGGAGTAGACCAGAGGATGACAGGTCATCACAGAGGGTGTGTGTGATGCATAAGAAACCAGATGCTTCAGATGTGATAGTTGGTAATTTTTCTTTATTTGGCAATTCAATTAATACATTGATGGATAGACTTGATCCAACACATTCATACATCAGTGCATCCATCTTTCCTATGAGTGATGTACATTCAGAGTCTTTAGGGTGTGATGTGTCGGTGCTCAACCCTTTATGGCATAGTGTGGTAGTTAGCAGGGTAGACAAAGATAGTCCAGTAGTGATACATGATGACAAGTTTCTCAGTGACTTGATTGAGATAACCTTTAGGGATTATGACCTTAAGCTAGATATGGATTGGCTATCCAAATATCAGGTAGTGGTAAATTTCCAGCAAAAATGCATTACTCTGAAGACATGTGATGGAAAGGAGGTGGTGGTATCCAATGAGCAGAGACACGTCTCATCCATGATTATTCCAGCTATTTCAGCTAGGAGGATGATTCGGAAGGGATGTGTAGCTTACTTAGCACATGTAGTGGATAATAGAGCTAAGGGATCCAAGGTTGATAGTATTCCTACTGAGGCAGAGTTCCCTGTTCCCCGATTAGTTGCTAAGATTGCCACTAGTTCGAGAGGTGGAGTTTGGTATCAATGTACTGATAGGTACCACTACCACTCCTGTCTCTATTATCCCTTATCAAATGATACCCGCAGAAGTTAAAGAGTTGAAGGTGCTGCCACATGAGTCGTTAGATAAAGGGTTCATTCACCCTAGTGTCTCACCTTGGGGAGCACCGATACTATTTATTAAGAAGAAGGTTAGCACCTTAACATTGTGCATTGATTACTTGCAGTTGAATAAGGTGACCATTAAGAAGAAGTACCCGTTACCTTGTATTGATGTTCACTTTGATTAGTTGAAGGGGGCTGCCATATTATCCAAGGACCTAAGTCCGGAGAAAATAGAGTTTTACACTCAGATGGGCCGGGAAAAAGAAAGGGGTGGATGACTCGATTCCTAAGGAATGCCCAACCCCCTAATGGGTTTGGAAAGTTAGGTGCGTCTAGAGAAGGTAAGAAATGGCCCAACACCCCCATAACGCCCGATTCATTAGAACCGGCCTCCTTTACAGGTCTTAATATTATAAAATTCTTAAATATAACAATATTATCCATATTACACACAATAATTAAAATAAAACAATATATTAAAAATCAAAACAATGTCTAAGCAAAACAAATAAATGGACACCCATCCGAAGATGGAAACATGCCCTTACATAATCTATGCCTAAATAGGACACCCACCGAAAGGTAGAAATATGTCCTTTACATTGGTTCTAAAATAGAAAAGCAATTTAAATTACATGATATTTAACTAATGAGGTACCCACCAAGTGGAAACATACCTCTTACGACATTTGGAAGTCTAAATAAATCGATAAAAGTAAATAACCATTCATCATAAATAAATCATTCATCAAAGATATCAATCAAAATATAAAATAAACATCCATCCATGATAAACTTAAATAAACCAAGCATTGAACTTAAATAAATTTAAGCATATAAAATAAATCAAAGCATATAACAGACTACATAATCAAATATAAAATTAAATAAAGCAAATAAAGATTCAAATTAGGGCTACTGATTCTATTTAAGATTCTTTATTTAATGTGTTTAGGGTTTTGGAATTTATGGGTTTAAGCTACTGTGAGTTTTAAAGGAATTGAAATGGATTAAAGTTTTATGATTTAAGGGGTTGATAAAGTTCTTTGATTAACTAAATTAGTGTTTGAGGAGTGAAATCATGAAATTAGGGCTTGAACACTTTAAAACATTGGCTTTATGATTATTAGCTGCTGAGTTATGGTTTTTAGGCTTACTGTGTTTGAATTTTAATATTTAGGTTTATAAGGTTTCAAGATTTAATGGATTAGGGTTTAGAAAAAAATTAGGGTTTAAGGTTTTAAGAGAATTAGGGTTTAAGAAAACTTTAGGGTTTAGAATAATTGGTTTGAGGTTACTGTCTTGATTCTAAAGTTGAATTGAGGTTTATAGTGTTTTAGAGAATGGATTTGATTTTAGAATTCGGAAAAACAATTTATGATTTTATGATTAAGGTTCTAGGATTTTTTGAATCAAAAGAGACAATTGGATGATTCAAGCTACAGTGAAGAAAAATAAATAAAGAAATTCATACATTCGTTTGTTTGTTCCACCAAAAATTACTTCTTGGATGAACAAGAACAAAGGCAAGGTAGCTGCCTTTGATGGATTGATTGTTTGGTTGCTTATTCATCTCTAAAAAGTCCGATTGATTTCACTGCCAGAAGGAATTTTAAAATCCGATTTTCTTTCAAAGTTTTCCTCCTCAATTATCCCTCCTTTTTTCTTTTTTTTATGTTGTTTTTTAGTCCTCATTTATAGAAGATTTTGATGATTAATTTCACTTGTTTATGAAATCTAATATTAATTAAGAAAAGGAAACCGAAACCGAATTGAATATGGTTTCGGAAAATTTTGCGTCGAAAAAATTTTGCTGGCAAAAAAAAACTGTTGGATAAAAATTGCACTGGCGAAAAAGCTGCCGCAGGGGTAGTGTTTAGATCAATTTTGTATATATTTTCTATGATGTTTATGTTGATTTTAAGTTAATTTTCATGATAAATTGCACTTAAGTTTGTTTGAAGTTGTTTATTTAGGTTGAAGTACATTCGATGGAGCCATTTGATCAAAATTGGTGGAAATTGTGGAGAAAATCAAGTGACACGGCTAAGCTTGTCATGGCTTGGCCGCGTCCCTCATCAAAAGAAGAAGAACCAGGACAAGCATGAGACACGGCCAGGATTAACATGGCTTGGCCATGTCCCTCAAAGAAACAAGTCCAGTAGCCAACACGGCCATGAGACACGGCCAAGCCACTGGCCGTGTCTCTCCAAAGGAACAAAAGAGCAAAGAAAGCAAAGAAAGAAAAGAAATAAACAGAGACAGACACCATCACTGAACACGGCCAGGACACTGGTCGTGTCACATGACACGGCCTTGTCCTTAGCCGTGTCTCACAAGGACAAAGCATACAGAATGGGACACGGCCAGAAGCTTGGTCATGTCCCCAAGAAAGAAAGTCACTAGACACGGCCAAGCTCCATATGGCTTGGCCGTGTCACCCTGGGTCCTTAGCTGGCTTGCACGAGGAATGAGCTGTTGTGTTTTAGTGGGTGACAAAAGAACAAAAAAAGAGTGAAAAGTGGGAGAATTTTATGGAAGAAAGGTATAAAGAAATTAGTAAGTGGGAGACAAGGCATGATGGGTGTGTCTTAAAAAATTCAAAATGAAAAAAAGAATGGAGGGAAAAATAAATGGATTGAATATATTTTTAGTGGACATTCTCTACACATTTTTCATCTTGTTCTTGATCTTCCTCATCTTCTTCCGTGGTTCTTGCTTGAGAGAGCAAGACCATTCCCTCATCTTCAATCACCATTTTCTTTTCACACACAAAGAGCAAAACAATTGTTGGTTTTGAAGTGAGTTATTAGTTCTTGAGAATTAGGGTTTTAAGAGACTTGATTGGAGAGTTGAGAATTTGAGAAAGCTATCATCTACTCCTTCAAGAAGAGAACCATTTGTCAAGAGAGCTGGAAGTTCATCATCACGCACCAAGAAGGAGCCACGAAAGAGACGAGAGTCCGATTTTTAGCATCTTCAAAAAGGGGTTTTTCTAACTCTTTCTTTTATTCCATTTCTTATTTGTTGTTGTGTATTAAGAACATTAATATTACAATGTATAACTTTGATTTGGTTTATATTGAATTGAGTATTTGTTTAAAACATATGATGAGCTAATTTACTCATGCTTGGGGTTGTAGTATATTTGATTAAATGATTTGATTTGATGATTCCATTGATATACCTTGTTATATGTTGATTGCATTGAAATTAAAGGTAAATTGATAGATTGGCCACCTATTGATTACTTAATATTGAATGACAGACCGAGAGGAGAAGTTTAATATCCGAACTATGCAATTGACTACCCTAAGAATAAATTAGAAATATAAATTCTAGGGTTTATTAGTTTGCTAATGTTAAATAATTGGTTGTTGTCAATTCATAAAAGTGAGAACTGGTGAATTGATAATTGGCTAATTAATCTTAAGAAACAAATTAAGATTCAAGGTTATATTAATGGATAATCGGATAATTGAACATTTGATTAAATAGACCTACAACCCTAGGCATCATTTCCATAATTGAATTTCTCTTGCATAAAATCAATCGTTTTCATTTATAAGGTTAACTATAATTCACCAATCCAATCTCACAATCGAGTTTATAATTTTATGTTAATTGAACTATTACATGCAAGTCCTTCCTTGGGAAACGACTTTGGGGCGATCACCGTCACTACAATAACCTCGTATACTTGCGAGTGCCGCTTTGTGATAGTGTTGATTTAAGCGCAACAAGTTTTTGACGCCGCTGCCGGGGAAGGCAATTTTTGTGATAGTTTGATTGTTTTAATTTATTTGTTAAATTTTTTAAAGTGGTCTTTTTGAATTGCTTAGGCACTTTATGTAACACCCCTTCCCGACCTACGTGTATAAGCTGAGTAGAGGCGCCACACTAACCTAATGTTGCTACCAATTTTACTTAGTCAAATTTTAGTTCCAATTTTTATAGAAATTTTGCCATAGTTTCACTTAAAAATTGAGTCCCAAGTGTCGACAAAACTGGTTTTTTTTTTTTTTTGATTTTTGAAAATATTTTTACACAAACCAATGCAACCAAAATCATTCTCAGTACACTTCCAATAAATCCCCCTTATAACCTCAACTACAACCTGCAAAAAGGATTTACACTTCTTGTAACACCCCCATATCCAATGCCCACACACTACAACCACAACAATGTAGCATAAGTGCATCAAACATAGGGATGCTACGGTTTTCTTAATATTCAAAACACTTTAAACTTGATACAATACCCTTATCATTATACATTATAGAAAAGTAGATCATTTACTTATAAAACAAAACATATTAGTTAGATAAATATATACATTTAAATATTACCCAGCGGAAGTTATAAAATATGTACATATTTACAAACACTTGATTACATATTTAAATATATCCATACTTTTACATTATAAACATTACTTTACAAAATATAAAGAAGTATACATGATTGGCAATTCTCTTCTGATCTTTAAGTTCCCAAAATCAACTCTTCAAGGTCTACTCTCACTTGGTCTTGATGAACTCTCGAGTTCGACTCTATCAGCTCTATTACCTGCGCGATTAAACACTATCGCGCTAAGCCAAGGGCTTAGTAAGATAATTCATGCTAAAATGCAATGTCACAAATTAATTACATATATCAATCAAAAGCATATTATTTATTCAATATGTTGCTTTGTTCAATGTCACATCAATATTCATATAATAGCACCATTCATTATACTCATTTAAATTTATCATTATAGCCAACAACTATGACTTTATATACGTACCCTTTCCCAACCAGGTCGGTTGCCCTCCAATCCCAAGGGTCCGCAGGAGGCAAAAAGGCACGTATAACATTATCAGTAACATACCTTTCCCCATCCAGGTTGGTTGTCCAAGTTCGGTTGCCCATTCCAATGGGTCCGCATGGTTCCGCAGGAGGCAAATAGGTACGTATAATACTGACTATATCGAACCTTCCTCCTACCAGATCGGTTGCCCAACCCACTGGGTCCGCATGGTTCCGCAGGAGACGGATAGGTCCGTTCATTAAACTTATCAATACCTTTTTAATTCATTTCTTTTTCACAAGCAAGTTAAGCAATCATTATATATAATATTCATTACATTATCTAAACACTCACATTATTATTCAATCCTATCATCAATGCATGCTTCAATCATATTTCATTTGAATCACTATAACATCTTTGGTATAACATTTCAATGTGCATTACTCATGAAACACATTACCATTCACAATTCATAACATAACATTATTCAATCTCAACAATGCAATTAGGGCAATTCAACCTCTTCACAACCTAATCCAAAAGGAATATTAGCAAAATGACCATATGAATAGTACATTCTGGTTTTAGACTCCATTTTATCCTTATTTTGAAAAATTGTATAAAATAATCTACTTGACTAAAAATTCTAAAATTTTTACAGAATTTAGTTTTGTATCTTAAAATCATTCCTTTAAAATTTAAGATCAAACTGAACACAAAATCTTGGTCAAATAGTTCACCTAACCAGACTGCCCCAATTGCCCTGTATCCTGGCAGCAATTCTGAACTTTGTGAATTCCATAAATCAAATTCAATCAACGTGGTTCCAAATTATTTTTATCAAATACTAGACTCACTAATAAACAACATATCCAAAATTCAATTGGATATGATTTTTCTACATTTTATTAAAAATCCCGAAATACAGCTGTCTCAGTTAAGGTACCTGCTGGAACAGGTCTAATAAAAATAATCTTTCTAAACTCATAACCATTCCAAAATCGAATCAACATATTTTTCAGTCATTCTAGACTCATATAGACACAACATATCAAAAATTCACTTCAAAAACATTTTTCTATAATTAATTAAAAATCATACAAATCACAGCCTTTACTAATTGTAAAACAGAAACAATTTCACTAAACACAACTCTTACTCTTCCATCACCAACACCAACCCAACTTCTCATCTATCAAGCAAAATCAATACTTAAAATCACACCATAAGCAACTTAATCATACCATCATCAAATCACAACTCAACTCAAGCATAACTTCAAAAATAACAAGGGTAAACAAGAGCAAACTTACTAAATAATGAAATTCCTTGAAACTCCAACTTGTAACTTTGAAAACTTCCTTCACTTTGAACTTGAAATCATCAAAACCATCACTTGTTCTCTTGCTCTCTTCTCTCTTTAATGAGCCGGCCACCCAACAACAAGAAGAAGAAGAAATGATGAAGAAACACAAAGTCAATAGGCATTAAATACCCATCCAAAAGAAAATTACTATAATACCCTCATCCATTTAACTAAGCTTTTGTCATATCTATACCCATTTAAGTAATTCACAACCAACACAAAAATATCCTCTTTCCTTGACTTTCCATTTTGACCACTTTATATGTTATATATATATCACCATATAAGCAACATATACAATTATCTCTAAACCCTCTTTTCTTTCCCAACCACCATACAAAAACATTCTCTTCCCATTTCTCAATTCAAACCAACAACAACAACAACAAAACTTCTAGGGCATGCATAGGGATATTACACTTTATGCACGGACGACGGTCTCCAGGAAACGAACTTGTTCCATTTATAGACAACATCCATAGACTTCCAAGATCCGAGAGACCAAATCCTTTTGAGCAAGAAAGAGAAAATACCGAAGAGCAATTTGAGGAGAACACAGAAATAGAGATGGGTGATGCACAAGAGCCACCCATGAAGGAGTTTGCTCGACCGATCATCGGAGTGACCACATCTTGTATCCGGTTGAGCAACGCAGCAAGAAACTACGAACTCAGAAATACTCATTATAGTATGCTGCCATCCTTCCACGGACTGCCGAATGAAGTTACCCTCTCAACTTCATTCGAGACTTTTATTCAACATTGCATACGTTCCCTTTGCAAACATTAACGGAAGATGAACTGAAGCTAAGATGTTTCCCATACAGTTTAAAGGACAGAGCAAAAGCGTGGTTAATGACCCTACCAGAGAATTCTTTAACCACATGGACTGAAGTCTACAACAAATTTATGGGAACATTTTATTCACATCAAAAGACCAAAGAGCTTAGGGGAAGTATTGCAACTTTCACCTAATTTGACGGAGAACTATTTCACGAGGCGTGGGATCACTTCAAATCATTATTATTTCAGTGCCCTCACCACTACTATCCATAACAGTTGCTCAATCAATTCTTCTATGATGGGCTAACTCAATAATCTCAAAATACAGTGGATAATGCAGCTGGGGGTGCAATGGGTGAAAGAACAGCTGCAGAAATAGTTGCATTATTCGAAATGTTAGGGGCAAATTCCCAACAAAAGAGCATTGGAGAAAGAAGAAAAGGAGCACATGACATAAGTGCAAACTCAGAAATGGCTAGGCAAATTGCAGAACTGACAAGGCAAGTGAAATTGTTGAATGCAAAAGGGAACTTGTCGGGACCAAGCCAAGAGTCATGCGCATCATGCGGTCTTGTAGGCCATCAAGCAAATGTGTGCCCCTCAAATTTTGATTCATTTCAAGAGGAGCAAGAGCAAGCTTTTGCTTTTGAAGGGTTCCAACAAAGGGGTAGGAATGACCCATATTCAAATTCTTATAACCCCGGTTGGAGGAATCACCCCAATTTTTCATGGAAAAATCAACAACATGCTCCACCTCAACAACCCTTCCAACCATATCAAAGAGGTCCCCAATTTCAAGGGCAACCCTCAAATCAAGAGCAAGTCAAGAAACCTTCATTTGAAGACAACTTGAATGCTTTCATTCAAGTAAGCACTCAAAATCAAGAATTGAACAATAAGCAGTTTGACTCTTTAGAAGCATCGCTTAAGAAGGTTGAAACTCAAATGGGCCAATTGGCTAATCAAATTCAAGCCAATCAAAAAGGGAAATTTCCAAGCCAACTGGAGCAAGCCAAAGAAATCACCGTTTTGAGAAGTGGTAAGGTACTTAATAATAAAATCAGTGATAATAACATTGATAATTCCTTTGATGCAGGTACAACGCAGGGTAATGGCAAGGAAATGCAAGAAGAAGAAGTTGAACCAAATGAGCTTGAGAAGGACAAAGAGGAGGCATTCGTTGCACCAAAACTGCACAAATCTCCAAATCCGTACAGACCACCAATTCCATTTCCCAGCAGGTTAAAAAATGAAAAGCATGATAAGCAATTTTCTAAAATTTATAACATGCTTTCGAAGGTAAGTATCAACCTACCCTTACTAGAGGTGATAAAGAATATGCCATCTTATGCCAAATTCTTAAAAGAGCTTAACACTAAGAAGATAAGGTATGAGTTGGATGAGAAGGTGATAGTTTCGGAAGTAACAAGTGCTGTTTTACAACATAAGTTACCTCCTAAACTAAAAGATCCTGGGAGCTTTATTGTTAAAATCTCTATGGGGAATGGGAAAGAGACCATTGGCATGTGTGATCTTGGAGCTAGTATTAATTTGATGCCATACTCAATTTATCTGAATCTAGAGCTAGGGGAACTCAAACCGACCAAAATGGTTTTACAATTAGCAGATAGAACTCTTAGATACACTAAGGGAATCATAGAAGATGTTCTAGTGAAGGTAGGAGGTTTGATTGTACCCGTCGATTTCATTATCTTAGACATGGGGGGAGAAATCCCACGGGATGCCGAGCATGCAATTTTGTTAGGGAGGCCTTTTATGGCCACAACTAACACTTTAATTGATGTTAAAAATTGAAAATTAACCATGACCGTTTTGGGACAATCTGTAGAATTTTCAATTTTTAACACTTCCCCCATTCCCACTAGTGCTTTATATGAAGATTGCCCTTTCATTGATCTTACTGATAGTGTTGTCCAAGAAGTTTTCTTGCAGGAAAATGGCGAGCACAAGCTAGAAAAGGCTCTAAAATTGCAAGAAGAAGCAGAGATTTCCAATGAGGAGGATAAAGAAGATAATTCCGTTTTGGACGATGAGAGTGTTGAGGAAGAAATTGAAGTTGAAGAAAAGCAAGTTCAACTACAAGGGGTTGAGCTTAAAGAACTCCCCAAACATTTAAAATATACTTTTCTTGGGGAAAATAACTCTCAACCAGTGATAATTTCTGCTACCCTTACCAGAGAGGAAGAAAATAAGCTTGTAACAATGTTGAAAAAATTCAAGAAGGCTATAGGTTGGGGGTTGAGTGACATTAAGGGTATTAGTCCCTCTATGTGCATGCATAAGATTATCTTAGAGGAAGGGGCTAAACCGGTGAGAGAGTCTCAAAGGAGACTAAACCCTAACATGAGCGAGGTTGTTAAGAAGGAGGTCCTTAAGTTACTGGATGAAGGGGTAATTTACCCTATTGCTGATAGTGAATGGGTTAGTTCAGTTCATGTTGTGCCTAAGAAAACAGGGTTGACAGTGGTCCAGAATGAAAAAGGAGAGTTGGTACCAACACGAACACAAACTGGGTGGTGGATGTGCATAGATTATAGGAAATTAAATAAAGTCACCAAGAAAGATCACTTTCCTTTGCCATTTATTGATCAAATGCTTGATAGATTATCTGGACATTCTTTTTACTGTTTTCTTGATTGTCTTTCAGGTTACTACCAAGTCCCGATAGCACCGGAAGATCAACCAAAGACCACATTTACTTGTCTCTTTGGGACATTTGCATTTCGAAGGATGCCATTCGGACTTTGCAATGCACCGGGCACATTTCAAAGGTGTATGCTTTCCATATTTTCTGATATGTTAGACAAGTGCATTGAGGTATTCATGGATGACTTTTCTGTCTTTGGTAATTCCTTTGATGATTGTTTGGAAAAGTTGACTCTAGTAATTAAAAGGTGTTTTGAATGTAATCTTACATTGAGTTGGGAAAAGAGTCACTTTATGGTTGATCATGGAATTGTTTTAGGGCATGTTATTTCCCATGAAGGGATTGAGGTAGACAAAGCTAAAGTTGAATTAATTGTGAACCTACTTCCACCCACATCAGTTAAGGGAATTAGAAGTTTTTTAGGACATGCAGGATTTTATAGGAGGTTCATAAAAGATTTTTCAAAAATTTCACGTCCTTTGTGTCATTTGTTAGGAAAATATGTCCCATTTGTTTTTGATGAAAAGTGCTTAGAGGCTTTTAAAATTTTGAAAGATAAACTAACTTCTGCCCCTATAATTGTTGCCCCAAATTGGGATTTGCCATTTGAAATTATGTGCGACGCATCAAATTTTGCCATTGGAGCTGTTTTGGGCCAAAGAGTGAATAAGTTGATGTGTGTAATTTATTATGCAAGTTTATCTTTAAATGATGCACAAGTAAATTACACGACTATTGAAAGAGAAATGTTAGCTGTGGTATTTGCACTAGACAAATTTAGATCTTACTTGATAGGTTCTAAGGTCATTGTATTTTCTGATCATACAGCTTTGAAATACCTATTGACCAAACCACAAGCTAAACCTAGGCTCATTAGGTGGGTGTTAATGTTACAAGAATTCGATGTTGAAATCAAAGATAGGAAAGGAAGCGAAAATGTAGTGGCCGACCATCTTTCTAGACTTAACTCTTGTGAAAATAATGCTGAAATTGCTTGTGAAAATGCTTTTGAAAAATTCCCAGATGAATATGCTGATATTGCTAATTATCTTTCTTGTGGTGTAGTAAGAAAGGATTTGAGCTTCCAGGTAAAGAAGAGATTCCTGCATACATGTAAGTATTATTTTTGAGATGAGCCTTACTTGTTTAGAATTTGCAGGGATGAAGTGATAAGAAGATGTGTGCCAGAAGAAGAACAAAAGCAAGTGCTACAATTTTGCCACAAGTTGTATTGCGGGGGACATTTTGGAGGAAAGAAGACCGCCGAGAAAATTCTTCAAAGCAGTTTGTATTGGCCTACTCTTTTTAAAGATGCTTATCATTTTTGTATAAGATGTGATGAATGCCAAAGAGTAGGAAACATTAGCAAACGGAATGAAATGCCCCTTAATATCTTTATTGTGGTCGATATTTTTGATGTATGGGGAATTGATTTCATGGGGCCATTTCCTAAATCCTTTGGTTTTGAATATATTCTTCTAGCAGTGGATTATGTGTCCAAGTGGGTTGAGGCAATCCCCACTAGGACCAATGATGCTAACATTGTATTAAAATTTGTGAAGGAGAATATTTTGAGCAGGTTTGGAACCCCCAAGGCGATAGTGAGTGATGGAGGAAGCCATTTTTGCAACAAATGGTTTGAAAAGTTGATGACCAAGATGGGCATCCAACACAAAGTGGCAACCCCATATCATCCCCAAACATCCGGGCAAGCTGAGATTTCAAACAAGCAGATCAAGGGGATTTTAGAAAAGACAGTGAGCACAACTCGGAAGGACTGGTCAATCCGACTCTCAGATGCATTGTGGGCTTATAGGACTGCTTATAAAACCCATTGGGAATGAGTCCTTATAGGTTGGTCTTTGGAAAGGCATGCCACCTCCTGGTGGAATTGGAGCACAAGGCTTATTGGGCAATCAAGACCACGAATATGGACTTAGGTGAAGCAAGGGAGCAAAGAATGCTTCAAATTTCTGAGCTTGATGAGCTTCGGAATGAAGCCTACGAGAGTTCGAGGATCTTCAAGGAAAAGACCAAAGCTATTCATGACAGGATGATTCTTCGAAGGACTTTTGAACCGGGAATGAAAGTCCTCCTCTTCAATTCAAGAATGCGGTTGTTTCCCGGAAAATTGAAGTCACGTTGGAGTGGACCCTTTCAAGTTACTCAAACATTCCCCTATGGAGTTGTTGAGTTGCTTAATTTAAAAACCAACGAGACGTTCAAGGTCAATGGACAAAGGGTGAAGCCCTACTTGGAAGACATCGAAGTTGCAAAAATGGTGGAAAGCATGGTGTTCATTGACGAATGATGCGACAATGTCCAGCTATACGACATTAAAGAAGCGCTAAATGGGAGGCAACCCATCGGTTTGCATTTCTTTTCACAGTTATAATTTTATATTTTGCGATTTTAATTTCATGTTGAGTTAAATAAAATAGAATAGGTACTTTGATCGGTTTTTATTTGTCTTGAATGTGTTTTAGGGTTAAACTAAGAAGAACATTGCATTTTTTGTGATTTGGTGACACAAATAAACCATTAAAAAAAATTTCAAAACCAATTTGGCAGAGGCAGACACGGCTAGAGGACCTAGCCGTGTCCTTGCCCGTGTCTAGTAGCACCAAAAAAGACACAGAGGCAGACACGTCCAGAGGTCCTGGCCGTGTCCTTGCCCATGTCAAAAAAGCATCAAAAGTCCCAGAGGCAGACACGGCCAGAGGTCCTGGCCGTGTCCTTGGCCGTGTCACACAGACACGGCCAAGCCTCTCCCCGTGTCACCCAAATTGTTTTGCATCTTTCTTTTATCCAGTAAGAGACACGTTCAAGGGACACCGCCGTGTCTCTGGCCGTGTCCCTCAAAAACCATTAGACACGGCCAAGCTTCACCAAGCTTGGTCGTGTCACCTAAAATTTGACTTTTAAAAATGCGACTTTTGCCCAACTTTTCACTCTAAATCCCTCAAATTCTCAACTCTCCAATCAAGTCTCTTAAACCTTCAAAATCATTTGAAATCTTTCATTTTTCTTCACCCAAACAGATTTAAACTCATCCACTTCCTGTAATATTCCAATGTATGCCTTAGAAGTTTTGAATATTGTTGTTGTTGTTGTTGTTTTAAATTGAATTGAAGGTATATGTTAATTTTGCAAGAGAAAAGAAATTGAAAAGAGAATGTGTATGTATTGTTTAAAAAGGAAAGTAATGTGTAGAGAGAAAGTGTATATGTTGGGTATATGGTAATATATATAACATATAAGTTGTTCAAAATAAGTGGTCAAGGGAAGAAGATATTTTAATTGATGTTTGTGAAATTACTAAAAGGGGTTTGTGGATGAAAGGTAGCTAGAACAAGTGAGAAAAGGGTATGTTGGTAATTGTCTTGTTAAAATTGCTTGTTGGAGATTTAAAGAGATGATAATTTGACTTTTTCTTCATCATCTTTTCTTCTTTTTCTTTATGGTGGCCGGCTCATCCAAAGACAAAGAGAGCAAGAGAGGATCTTGAAGTTTTAAGCTCAAATTGAAGGAAGAATTAAGTGGTTAAGTTGGAAAGTTGTGAAATTCATCAACTTTGGTAAGTTCTTTCTCTTTTTTTCCTTTGTTCTTTTTGAAGATGTGTTTGGAGTTGATGGATGATTATGGATTGTATGATTAGGTGTGTTTGTGATGTGTTTTCTAGTGTTGAAATTGATTTTAAGATGAGAAGTTAAGTTGGTGGGTGAGTTGAAAGATTAAGTTGTGTTGTATTAGGGTTTTGATGTGGTGAGTGAAGTGTAATTTGAGTTTGATCAAGTATTTTCATAGTTTTTCATGTTATTTGTGTTTGTTGGAGTTGTAAGCTCAAAATATGAGATTTTGGCCGAAGGCAGTAGCATTGTGGATGCCATGCCCGTGGCCTTGGTTGCCATGGCCGTGGTCATGTGTAGCCATGGCCGTGGAGGATGGGAGCAAGAGTGGCATAATCATCCTTTATCTCACGCCCATGGGGGTTGTGGTGGCCACGGCCGTGGGCCTTTGTGAATGATGTTGAATTATACTTTGTGATCTAAGGGTCTTAAATGAGGTTTATAAGTGATAAATTGTGTTGGAACTCATGGATTGTAGTAATTTTTGGATTAGGTTTTGAAAGAAGGTGATTTGCCCTAATTTGGGAAGTGAAGAATCTTGGATAATGAAAAGTGTTTAGAGTTGTGTGAATTCTTATTGAGGTAAGTACAAACCACATTATTGCATATACTTACAAGGTGTTGAGGCTTAAAACACACTTGCTTGTTAATGTGTTGAGAAACCTAATGCATTGTTGATGCATATTATTATTGTTATGTTGGCATAATGTGAATGTTGTGATGAGTATGAATAATGTAAATTGTTATGTATATATCAATGATGACAAGGGTATAATGTGAATGATATGATATTAATTGTTATGTATATATCATTGATTAAATATGAAATGTGATTTGAGATATAATGTGATATGAAGCCATTGTGATTGGCTATGATAACTCAAATGTGATATGAAGCCATTGTGATTGGCTATGATGATTTAATTGAGAATGAAATAATAAATGAATTGTGTGGCTAATGTGTTATTCCATTTTCAGAGTTTGTTGTTGGTGGCATGCCTAATATTAGTAACAATCTCTTGAAGTTAGGTTGGATTTGATCCTTGAAGCCTAATTGAGATGTTACAACCCTTGAAGCTAGGTTGGGTTGGTTCTTGAAGCCAAGTTGGGTTGATACTTAGCATGCTTTGTTCCCCTTGAAGCTTGGTTGAACCTAATCCTTGAAGCCTAGTTGGGATTATGATATTGATGAATGTGATAATTGAACCAAAACATTAACTCTGAAAACGGAATGGCATATTAGTGTCTTTTGGGCCCAATGCTTGTCTTTGTTTAAATGTGGTTTATTGATGTTGAAATAATTAAATAATGAGATCCTTGAAAGGACTTTGAAATGCAATCTGTTTATACGAGTATGAGTTATGAAACATAAAGGTGTGGTATTATCTTTACAACTATAATGTTGTTGTATTATTAATGTGTATGACATTGCATTGCATTATAGCATAATGTTGGCATACTTTGTATTACTAAGCCGTTGGCTTAGCGCGATAGTGTTGATCGCGCAGGTGACAGAGTTGAACACGAGAGTTCCTCGAGACCAAGTGAGAGTAGACATTGAAGAATTTACTTTTGGACTTAAAGATCAGAGAAGAGCTGCCAACCATGTATATATTCTATGTTTTGTAAACTTTGTTTTGTAACATATTTGTAATAACTTCCGCTGTGAATTAATAAACGTTTTATCTATATATATATATAGTGTCTTTTGGATTTCTTTTAAAATGTTTGAGATTGGTTTCACTTATTTACAAAGATATATGTTGTGTATTTTTAAACTGTGACATTTCCTATATTCAGTATACGTATATTACGATCGTTTAAGCATGCTTAGTACGTATACGGGATATAGGGGTGTTACAATTGTTTTGGTATCAGAGCCTAGGTTTGAGATTCTTAACCTAGGTAAAATGTAAGAAAAAGCATATTTTGATTTTAAAAGTTGGTTTTTGAATAATATATTTGTTTGGGATTGGCAGTCTCTGATCTTTAATAAGATGTATTCTGCTGTGTTTGCAGAGATAGGTTGTGATGGATTCTCACATACGTCAGTCAGTAGAGGGTAGTGAGGAGAGTGTAGCTCCTGATGAAGTTAGAGATGGAGCTAGAGTGGATAGTGCTGGAGAGGTACCTGCTGCTGTGTCAGGGGGACCAGTTGGTGAGGATGTTCCACCAGTTTGGCTTAGGCATGTGGTAGAGGTTTTGAGGCAAGCACCAGTGCAACCACCGCCACCACCCCCACAGCCTTTGGTATCCGTGAGACAGTATGATAAATTAAGGAAGTATGGAGCAGAAGATTTTCTAGGTACTGTTGATCCAGCTGTAGCCGAGCAGTGGCTAGATAAAGTACAGAGAATATTTGTTCAGTTACAAGCCACTTCAGAAGAAAAATTTGATTATGCAAGATCATTGTTGCGGAAGGACGCATACAATTGGTAGAAAACAGTGCCCCATGCTATGGATGATCCACTAACATTGTCCTATGCTAATTTTCTAAGAGAGTTTGAATTGAAGTATACTCCGAGGGAGTATAAAGATGGGAAGAAGATTGAGTTTCTAAGTTTGAAGCAAGATCACCGGACTGTGACTGAATATGAGCTAGAGTTTATCTGGTTGAGCCAGTATGCTGGGGGTATTATATCTGATGAGATAGATAGATGCAGGAGATTTGAGGAGGGATTGATGCCCTCTATCATGTGTCATGTGGCTGGACCTAGATATCATGATTTTTCCCAGCTTGTGGCAGCAGCTAGGAGTGTGGAGAGAGCTCAGGTTATTGCGGTTGCTTCTGAGGAAGAGATCAGGGTTAGAAGGCCCCAGTTTGAGGCAGGGTCTTCATTTGTGAAAAGAGGTAAAGGAAGTTTTGTTCCTCGAGTTAGTAGGAGTTAGAGGTCAGCTGGTAGGTCAGTACAGTTTCAGAGGCAGAGATTTAGATCTACAGTTTCAGTGGCGAGTGCTCCAACCCCAGTGACTCAGAGATCCACTCCACCCATCTGCATTCATTGTGGTAGGTCACATGGTGGTACTTGTTGGAGGACTGGTGTGACAGGGGTATGTTTCAGATGTGGGTCGCCTGATCACTTTGTTAGAGATTGTCCTGAGAGGCAGGAGCAGATGTCAGTAGATTCTGCAGCTTCTCGACCTAGTGTGAGGGGAGGTAGAGGAGGCAGAGGTTTTAGCAAAGGAGGCAGATCTGGGTTCAATCCTAGAGGAGGTTCTACATCCAGGGAGAGTAGACCAGAGGAGATAGGATCTTCTCAGAGGATTTATGTGATGCAGAAACAACCAGATGCTTCGGCAGTTATAGCTGGTACTTTCTCTTTATTTGGTATTTCAGTACTTGCTTTGATTGATCCCGGATCCACTCATTCATATATTAGTGCATCTGTCTTGCCTGTATCTGATGTGCATGCTGAATCCCTAGGATTTGATGTATTGGTGACAAATCCTTTAGGGCATAGTGTGATTGTTAGTAAAGGGCACCGAGATAGTGCAGTATTGGTGCAAGGTGAGGAGTTCCTTGGAGATTTAATTGAAATGTCTTTTAAGGAATATGATTTGATCCTAGGCATGGACTGGTTATCTAGACATGGAGCTGTGGTAGACTGTAAAAAGAAATTTGTTACTTTGAGAACTGGTGATGGTAGAGAGGTGATAGTATCTAGTGAGCAAGGACAGCTAGCATCCTTGTTTGTTTCAGCTGTTGCAGCTAGGAGATTGATTAGGAAAGGGTGTGATGCTTATCTTGCTCATGTGATAGATACTAGAGTAAGGGGTTCTCAAATTAATAGCATACCTACAGTTGCAGAGTTTCCAGATGTGTTTCAAGAGGAGTTGCCAGGGTTGCCTCCTGAGAGAGAGGTGGAGTTCGGTATTGAATTATTGCCTGGTACCACTCCTATCTCTATTACTCCTTATAGAATGGCACCTGCTCAACTGAGAGAATTGAAGGTGCAGTTGCAGGAGTTGTTGGATAAAGGGTTTGTTCGCCCTAGTGTTTCACCGTGGGGAGCTCCTGTTTTGTTTGTGAAGAAGAAAGATGGTACTATGAGATTGTGTATCGATTATAGGCAATTGAACAAGGTGACTATTAAAAATAAATATCCTTTGCCTAGAATTGATGATCTCTTTGATCAATTGAAGGGTGCAGTAGTGTTTTCTAAAATTGATTTGAGATCAGGATACCATTAGTTGAGGGTCAGAGCTGAAGATGTTCCTAAGACAGCCTTTCATACAAGGTATGGGCATTATGAGTTTCTAGTTATGCCTTTTGGTCTAACGAATGCACCTGCAACTTTTATGGATTTGATGAATAGGGTGTTTAGGCCCTATTTGGATCACTTTGTGGTGGTATTTATTGATGATATTTTGGTGTATTCACGTAATGAAGAGGAACATGACAAGCATCTGCGAATTGTGTTGCAAATTTTGAGAGAGAAGCAATTGTTTGCTAAACTGTCGAAGTGTGAGTTTTGGCTTGACCAAGTTACTTTTCTCGGACATATAGTTTCTGCAGAGGGTATTAGAGTTGATCCGAGTAAAGTTGAAGCTATTTTGAATTGGAGTCCACCAAAATCTATGACTGAAGTTAGAAGTTTTCTGGGTTTGGCAGGCTATTACCGACGGTTTGTGAAAGGATTTTCTTTGATAGCTACTCCACTTACCAGATTGCTTCGAAAGGGAGTTAGATTTGTGTGGACAGATCAGTGTCAGGCTAGCTTCGAATAGTTGAGAGAAATGTTGACTCAAGCACCTGTTCTTACTTTACCTGTGGAAGATAAACCATATGTGATTTACAGTGATGCTTCACATAGTGGTTTGGGTTGTGTTCTGATGCAAGAAGGTAAAGTTATAGCTTATGCTTCTCGACAGTTGAAACCTCATGAGCTCAATTATCCGACTCATGATTTGGAATTAGCAGCCATTGTGTTTGCATTGAAGATTTGGCGACATTGTCTATATGGGGAGAAGTGTTTTATCTATACTGATCATAAAAGTTTAAAATACTTGGGTGTTCAAAGAGAACTCAATCTTTGACAGAGAAGATGGTTGGAATTGATTAAAGACTATGACTGTTTGATTGATTATCATCCGGGTAAAGCAAATGTTGTTGCTGATGCCTTGAGTCGGAAGTCTTTAACAGGTTTGACTGTTTATTCACTCTCGTTGCTTGTTGAATTGAGAGCGTTGTGTGCTAGTTTTGTATCTTGTGATGATGGTGCATTGTTGGCACAGTTGCAAGTGAAACCAGTATTGTTGGAGCATATTAGAGAGGCTCAAGCGACTGATGAGAAGATTCAGAAGATTATTTCAGATTGCCATAATGGAAAGAGTCGAGATTTTATTGTGAGAGATGATGGGAGTCTTTGGTTTAAGAACAGAATATGTGTACCTGATGAAGCTAATTTGAGAAGGATTATTTTAGAGGAAGCACATCAATCAGTATTTGCTATGCATCCGGGCAATACAAAGATGTATCATAATTTGAGGCAGTATTATTAGTGGTCCGGTATGAAGAGAGACATTGCAGATTTTGTATCCAAATGTCTCACATGTCAGAGGGTAAAAGCTGAGCATCAAGTTCCAACAGGGTTACTTCAGCCTTTGTCAGTGCCTGAATGGAAATGGGATAGAGTAACCATGGATTTCGTATCTGGTCTGCCATTGACACAAAGAAAGCATGATGCTATTTGGGTGATTGTTGACAGGTTGACTAAGACAGCTCATTTTCTTCCAGTTCGAATGGATTATTCTTTGGAGAGGTTAGCTGAGCTGTATATCCATGAGATTGTGAAGCTACATGGTGTTCCAACTTCTATAGTGTCTGATCGAGATCCCCGATTTACTTCAAGGTTTTGGAAGAGTTTACATGGTGCTTTGGGTTCTCGATTACATTTCAGCACTGCTTTCCATCCTCAGACAGATGGGCAGTCAGAGAGAGTGATACAGATTATTGAGGATATGTTGAGAAGTTGTGTCATTGATTTCTCTGGTAGTTGGGATAGATTCTTACCGCTTGTTGAATTTGCTTACAATAACAGTCATCAATCAAGCATTGGTATGGTACCATTTGAAGCATTGTATGGTAGACGGTGTAGGACACCTTTATGTTGGAATGAACTTGGAGAAGGTAAGTTAATTGGTCCTAATTTGGTTAAGGAAACTGAAGAGAAAGTGAAAGTGATTCGAGAGAGATTGAAAACAGCTTCAGACCGACAGAAATCATATTCAGATTTGAAGAGGAGAGACATTGAGTATAATGTGGGAGATAAGGTATTTTTGAAAGTGTCTCCTTGGAAGAAGATTTTAAGGTTTGGTCGGAAAGGGAAATTGAGTCGTCGTTTCATTGGACCGTATGAAGTTTTGGAAAGAGTTGGGCCAGTTGCTTATCGTCTTGCTTTGCCACCTGAGTTGGAGAGGATCCATAATGTATTCCATGTGTCTATGTTGAGGAGGTACAGGTCGGATCTATCTCATGTTTTGCCAATGGAATCTATCGAAGTGAGTTCAGATCTGACATTTGAAGAAGAACCAGTTGCTGTTTTGGCACATGAAGTAAAAGAGTTGAGGAATATGAAAGTGCCTTTGGTGAAGGTTCTATGGAAGAATCATGGAAGAGAAGAAGCAACTTGGGAGAGTGAGCAAGCTACGCGAGATCAATATCCTCAGTTGTTTCGGATTTGATGACAGGTAATTTCGAGGACGAAATTTCTTTTTAGAGGGGGAGAATTGTAATATCCCAATGTATGCCTTAGAAGTTTTGAATATTGTTGTTGTTGTTGTTGTTTTAAATTGAATTGAAGGTATATGTTAATTTTGCAAGAGAAAAGAAATTGAAAAAAGAATGTGTATGTATTGTTTAAAAAGGAAAGTAATGTGTAGAGAGAAAGTGTATATGTTGGGTATATGGTAATATATATAACATATAAGTTGGTCAAAATAAGTGGTCAAGGGAAGAAGATATTTTAATTGATGTTTGTGAAATTACTAAAAGGGGTTTGTCGATGAAAGGTAGCTAGAACAAGTGAGAAAAGGGTATGTTGGTAATTGTCTTGTTAAAATTGCTTGGTGGAGATTTAAAGAGATGATAATTTGACTTTTTCTTCATCATCTTTTCTTCTTTTTCTTTATGGTGGCCGGCTCATCCAAAGACAAAGAGAGCAAGAGAGCAAGAGAGGATCTTGAAGTTTTAAGCTCAAATTGAAGGAAGAATTAAGTGGTTAAGTTGGAAAGTTGTGAAATTCATCAACTTTGGTAAGTTCTTTCTCTTGTTTTCCTTTGTTCTTTTTGAAGATGTGTTTGGAGTTGATGGATGATTATGGATTGTATGATTAGGTGTGTTTGTGATGTGTTTTCTAGTGTTGAAATTGATTTTAAGATGAGAAGTTAAGTTGGTGGGTGAGTTGAAAGATTAAGTTGTGTTGTATTAGGGTTTTGATGTGGTGAGTGAAGTGTAATTTGAGTTTGATCAAGTATTTTCATAGTTTTTCATGTTATTTGTGTTTGTTGGAGTTGTAAGCTCAAAATATGAGATTTTGGCCGAAGGCAGTAGCATTGTGGATGCCATGCCCGTGGCCTTGGTTGCCATGGCTGTGGTCATGTGTAGCCATGGCCGTGGGGGATGGGAGCAAGAGTGGCAGAATCATCCTTTAACCCACGCCCGTGGGGGTTGTGGTGGCCACGGCCGTGGGCCTTTGTGAATGATGTTGAATTATACTTTGTGATCTAAGGGTCTTAAATGAGGTTTATAAGTGATAAATTGTGTTGGAACTCATGGATTGTAGTAATTTTTGGATTAGGTTTTGAAAGAAGGTGATTTGCCCTAATTTGGGAAGTGAAGAATCTTGGATAAAGAAAAGTGTTTAGAGTTGTGTGAATTCTTATTGAGGTAAGTACAAACCAGATTATTGCATATACTTACAAGGTGTTGAGGCTTAAAACACATTTGCTTGTTAATGTGTTGAGAAACCTAATGCATTGTTGATGCATATTATTATTGTCATGTTGGCATAATGTGAATGTTGTGATGAGTATGAATAATGTAAATTGTTATGTTTATATCAATGATGACAATGGTATAATGTGAAGGATATGATATTAATTGTTATGTATATATCATTGATTAAATATGAAATGTGATTTGAGATATAATGTGATATGAAGCCATTGCGATTGGCTATGATAACTCAAATGTGATATGAAGCCATTGTGATTGGCTATGATGATTTAATTGAGAATGAAATAATAAATGAATTGTGTGGCTAATGTGTTATTCCATTTTCAGAGTTTGTTGTTGGTGGCATGCCCAATATTAGTAACAATCTCTTGAAGTTAGGTTGGATTTGATCCTTGAAGCCTAATTGAGATGTTACAACCCTTGAAGCTAGGTTGGGTTGGTTCTTGAAGCCAAGTTGGGTTGATACTTAGCATGCTTTGTTCCCCTTGAAGCTTGGTTGAAACTAATCCTTGAAGCCTAGTTGGGATTATGATATTGATGAATGTGATAATTGAACCAAAACATTAACTCTGAAAACGGAATGGCATATTAGTGTCTTTTGGGCCCAATGCTTGTCTTTGTTTAAATGTGGTTTATTGATGTTGAAATAATTAAATAATGAGATCCTTGAAAGGACTTTGAAATGCAATCTGTTTATACAAGTATGAGTTATGAAACATAAAGGTGTGGTATTATCTTTACAACTATAATGTTGTTGTATTATTAATGTGTATGACATTGCATTGCATTATAACATAATGTTGGCATACTTTGTATTACTAAGCCGTTGGCTTAGCGCGATAGTGTTGATCGCGCAGGTGACAGAGTTGAACCCAAGAGTTCCTCGAGACCAAGTGAGAGTAGACATTGAAGAATTTACTTTTGGACTTAAAGATCAGAGAAGAGCTGCCAACCATGTATATATTCTATGTTTTGTAAACTTTGTTTTGTAACATATTTGTAATAACTTCCACTGTGAATTAATAAATGTTTTATCTATATATATATATATATATAGTGTCTTTTGGATTTCTTTTAAAATGTTTGAGATTGGTTTCACTTATTTACAAAGATATATGTTGTGTATTTTTAAACTGTGACATTTCCTATATTCAGTATACGTATATTACGATCGTTTAAGCATGCTTAGTACGTATACGGGATATAGGGGTGTTACACTTCCCTTCTTTTCTCATTAAAAAGCAATTAAAACTTTGAAAACTTCAATTTCACCAAATCATCAAAATGACAAGAACAAAAATGGTGTCTCACCACAAAAGGACGCGACCTTCATCTTCAACTCCATCTTCATCATCGTCAGCACCAAGGAGAGCAACTCTTCTCGCTCGGGGTTTCTTTCCGACGAGGTATGTTAACGAAGAATCCCTTGATGCTCTTCATATTCGAAATAATTTTTATGGATTTGTTCATAATCTTGGGTGGGGTAGATTTGTTTCCCTTAAACCTTTGCAATTTGAGGAACTTACATTGGAATTTTTAACCTCACTTAAGGTTGAAAGAAATGACAAAAATATTTGTATTAGGTTGCATTTTAAACTGCTTGGGAGACCATTTGTCCTTAAAATTGAGCAATTGAGCGATATATTTGGTTTTCACCAACAAGGGGAACAATGTGTGCCTAAGAGTTTTAAACAACAGTTCGCATGGGGAGCTTTGGGCTTGGGTACCTATGTGGCCAAATCGGCCAAAGCTACAAAATTGAAAAATCCCGCCCTAAGGTACTTACACCAGTTTATGTCATGTGGATTCTTTGCAAGAAAAGAGAGCACAGGGGTTGTAGAACTAAGCGAACTATACTTTTTAGACTGTGCTATCAATGACGTACCCGTTTGTACCGACTATTGGTTAGCCGATGTGTTTGACAATGTGGCAAATAAAAAGCGGGGTGCCATTTGTATCGAAGGATTAGTTACAATTTTAGCAATGGCACTCCTTGATAATTTTGACCCGAGCCATTGCCAGATGACTAAGATCTCGGGGAGTGATTCATTAGATCTTGCCACCCTAGAGAAGATGCGCATGGTTTCAAGAAAAGGAGGAGCTTATGTTATGGGTTCAGCTGAGCCTGAGATACCGGAGGGCAGTCAAAAGAGAGCACGAGTCGAGGAGGATTCCGACTCGGATTCTCTAGATTTAGATGAAGATGCTCCAATCCCGAACAATCAGGAGATCCTTAATAGGATTGATGCATTGGAAAGCAAGGTTGACCGTAACCATGCTACAGCCATGGAACAAATTGACCGTAACCATGCTGCGGTGATGGAACAAATGGACCTAATCAACAGCAACCTCGCTAAAATTCTGAGCCTCCACCCATCAGCTGCATCATCGTCCTATCCTCCACCACTGTAGATCCTACCAGCTCCAACCTTTTGACATCACTTGTTATTTTCTTTTTTTGTAGTTATTTCATATTTTTGTTGTTTTGATTTTTAATGTTAACTCTTTATATTGTGTTTATTTTATATATTGTATTTTACTCTTGAACAATGGTTGTTTGTGGATGAAAAGGTAGCACTTGCGTCACAAAGGATCGATGGAAAAATAGGTTGTACCTTGACTTTTTACTTTAAATATCGTTGTTTCCATTGAGGACAATATAAAACTTAAAGTGTGGGGTGTGTGCTAAGCCTTTTGTTCATGAATATAAATTGTCTATTTTCGTAAGTATTTTTGTTTTGTTATTTTCGTAAGTGTTCTTGTTTTGTTAAGTTTCCTATTTTGTTTTATAATTGATTTTGATGGATATTAATAAGTTCAATTGTTATAAGAATGTTGATAGATGACTTTTAAATTTTTGAAGCATGAATTTGAGGATTGATTAGAGTTAGCACTTATTGTCAATTTTGATGGTTATTCTTTGCATTGCCATTAAACTAGTGAGGAATTGAGCCATCAACTTATTATTCTTTTTATGTGTGAACATCTTTGATCGATGAATTACTAGAACTTGCTTTGACATGCATTTTGAGACTACATAAAAATTTCAATTAAGCATCAACATGATTAAGGCAATTTAGGGCAAACCATTTTGGCTTAAAAAGACCAACCTTACATCTGACCTTAGTTCGCCAACTTTGAGCTCATTTCATTTTTTTTGCTTCTTTCTTTTTCACAACACCATCGGCTTGAGCCATTATATTTTAACTCTACCCGTTCATTAGATCAAGAGCACTTTAAGAGCATTAATGGAGTGTTGTGCAGAATAAAGTGTGGGGTTGAATTCAATGGGCTTTATATTAATTGGATACCCTATATATAAAAAAAATGAATGAATAATGAAAATTAAAATAATAGTTGTTGTTCTTGTCGGAAGGGTTGTAATGAGTTTGGAAATTATCTTTGCAAATTAAACAAATGGAGTCCCTTAAAAGCACATAAATGCTTAGTGCTAAGTGATTGAGATGAATTATGGGATTGTTGATCATGCTACATTGCTTACTTCACTCTTGAAGTACTCTTGACTTAAATGAACAAACTCATTCTCCCAAATGTCATACCTTTTCCTTAGCCCGTTACAACCAAATAAAAGACCTTATGATTGATGCTTGATTGTGATTAGGTGGTGGAGATTTGATTGATAAGCAAGCCTATAGTCCTAATCTTTCATTGAATGTTGAGAGCTTAAACACTACCCAATTAAACACTTGAGAGGTTTTGTGAGGGAGTGACAATTTTGGTATGCATAGATTGACCATTAAGTTATTTGAGTACCGATTATTCTTGATTCGATTATGATTGCAGATTTAATAAGATGGGAGTCTTAATGCATTCTTTTAACTCTTGAACTTGATAATATTTATCTTGTTTTATTTGTTTTGATTTTAACTTTGCTTGGGGACAAGCAAAGGATTAAGTGTGGGGTAATTGTTTAGATCAATTTTGTATATATTTTCTATGATGTTTATGTTGATTTTAAGTTAATTTTCATGATAAATTGCACTTAAGTTTGTTTGAAGTTGTTGATTTAGGTTGAAGTACATTCGATGGAGCCATTTGATCAAAATTGGTGGAAATTGTGGAGAAAATCAAGTGACACGGCCAAGCTTGTCATGGCTTGGCCGTGTCCCTCAAAGAAACAAGTCCAGTAGCCAACACGGCCATGAGACACGGCCAAGCCACTGGCCGTGTCTCTCCAAAGGAACAAAAGAGCAAAGAAAGCAAAGAAAGAAAAGAAATAAACAGAGACAGACGCCATCACTGAACACGGCCAGGACACTGGCCGTGTCACATGATACGGCCGTGTCCTTGGCCGTGTCTCACAAGGACAATGCATATAGAATGGGACACGGCCAGAAGCTTGGCCGTGTCCCCAAGAAAGAAAGTCACTAGACACGGCCAAGTTCCATATGGCTTGGCCGTGTCACCCTGGGTCCTTAGCTGGCTTGCACGAGGAATGAGCTGTTGTGTTTTAGTGGGTGACAAAAGAACAAAAAAAGAGTGAAAAGTGGGATGATTTTATGGAAGAAAGGTATAAAGAAATTAGTAAGTGGGAGACAAGGCATGATGGGTGTGTCTTAAAAGATTCAAAATGAAAAAAAGAATGGAGGGAAAAATAAATGGATTGAATATATTTTTAGTGGACATTCTCTACACATTTTTCATCTTGTTCTTGAACTTCCTCATCTTCTTCTGTGGTTCTTGCTTGAGAGAGCAAGACCATTCCCTCATCTTCAATCACCATTTTCTTTTCACACACAAAGAGCAAAAACAATTGTTGGTTTTGAAGTGAGTTATTAGTTCTTGAGAATTAGGGTTTTAAGAGACTTGATTGGAGAGTTGAGAATTTGAGAAAGCTATCATCTACTCCTTCAAGAAGAGAACCATTTGTCAAGAGAGTTGGAAGTTCATCATCACGCACCAAGAAGGAGCCACGAAAGAGACGAGAGTCCGATTTTTAGCATCTTCAAAAAGGGGTTTTTCTAACTCTTTCTTTTATTCCATTTCTTATTTGTTGTTGTGTATTAAGAACATTAATATTACAATGTATAACTTTGATTTGGTTTATATTGAATTGAGTATTTGTTTAAAACATATGATGAGCTAATTTACTCATGCTTGGGGTTGTAGTATATTTGATTAAATGATTTGATTTGATGATTCCATTGATATACCTTGTTATATATTGATTGCATTGAAATTAAAGGTAAATTGATAGATTGGCCACCTATTGATTACTTAATATTGAATGACGGACCGAGAGGAGAAGTTTAATATCGGAACTATGCAATTGACTACCCTAAGAATGAATTAGAAATATAAATTCTAGGGTTTATTAGTTTGCTAATGTTAAATAATTGGTTGTTGTCAATTCATAAAAGTGAGAACTAGTGAATTGATAATTGGCTAATTAATCTTAAGAAACAAATTAAGATTCAAGGTTATATTAATGGATAATCGGATAATTGAACATTTGATTAAATAGACCTACAACCCTAGGCATCATTTCCATAATTGAATTTCTCTTGCATAAAATCAATCATTTTCATTTATAAGGTTAACTATAATTCACCAATCCAATCTCACAATCGAGTTTATAATTTTATGTTAATTGAACTATTACATGCAAGTCCTTCCTTGGGAAACGACTTTAGGGCGATCACCGTCACTACAATAACCTCGTATACTTGCGAGTGCCGCTTTGTGATAGTGTTGATTTAAGCGCAACAGGTAGCGGGCTGTGATGGGAGAAATTGCCTGCGGGCCATTTCGCCGCCCCCTTTTCGGCGACGAAGTTTTTCATCGCCGATTTTCCATAATTTTTATATTTATTTTTATTTATTTGTTTATTATTATTTTTTATTTGTTATTAATAAAAATTAGATACTAAAGCAAATATTATTTAATTAAGAACACAAAAATTATTTTGGACTAATTAAAATATATTGGATAAGACTGGGTCAAAAATTAAGGGTCTACAGGTCTTCCTCATAAATGGATCTTCATCCTTGGAGATTAGGTCTTCACCCATGGAAATGGATCTTCATCCTTTGGACATCGGGTCTTTATCCTTGAAAATGGATCTTCATCCTTTGAGATCGGGTCTTCACCCTTGAAAATGGATCTTCATCCTTTAAATTGGATCTTCATCCTTGGAATCAGGTCTTCACCTTTGAAAAATGGATCTTCATCCTTGGAAATTGGGTCTTCCTTGAAATTCGATCTTCATCCTTTGGACATCGGGTCTTTATCCTTGAAAATGGATCTTCATCCTTTGAGATCAGGTCTTCACCCTTGAAAATGGATCTTCATCCTTTAAATTGGATCTTGATCCTTGGAATAAGGTCTTCACCTTTGAAAAATGGATCTTTATCATTGGAAATCGGGACTTCACCCTTGAAAGTGGATCTTCATCCTTTAGAAATCTGGTCTTTGTCCTTGAAAATGAATCTTCATCCTTTGAGATCGGATCTTCACCCTTGAAAATGGATCTTCATCCTTTAAATTGGATCTTGATTTTTTATCATTTGCATCTTCATTCTTTTGATAGTTCTATTGTTCCATTCTTTTTTTCTTCAATTTTGCAAAAATTCAGCTATTTTTAGTTGGCCTTCATATATTCTCCTGCCCCCTAAGTGGAGAAATATTTGCAAGTGAGTTTGAAAATATTTTATATATAAACTCAAAAATTGAAAAGGAGAAACTTTGCCCCCTGTGAAGGCCCAAACCCATGATTTTTCTATGCGGGCTCTGATTGATGTTTTTGTTGTCTAGTTCTTCGCACAAGCACACATTTCTTCTCTTTGCAAAATTACTGGAACTTTCTCAAGCAATGGGCCTTCTTTGCCCCCCTGATTAGAAATCTTCTTTTGATTGTTTACTTCACAAGGTGTTTTCTATTCACCTTGATAAAGAATAGACAATACAAGACAAGAAAGTGCGACATGATATGCTCATGTATGCATGATATGCATGAATGATACTTATAGTCATTCCATCGACTCACAGACCGAGGTGATCAGCAGAAGTGTTCTCATTGGTTCTTTTCAGATGCTCGTTCAGGTCTTGCATTGGAATGACACAATGCCCCACATTTATGGCTTTTATCTTTAAGATGTTGAAAATATGAATAATCGAGGCCCTAAACAGCAGAGATTCATCCATTTTAAATTATGATTCAGTATGTCAGTTGGTAGCTTCTTCATGGCCTTGCCAGTAATAATTTATTTTGCCCAATGTATCCTTTGGAGGTTTAATGATTCGACATACTTCCCTTAACTTGAAGGCTTTGTAATTTTTTTTGAAATCTACTGTTGGCTTTGCCAAATTAATGTCAATGTACCTCAGGACTTGATTTTCCAAATTAACATATCTATAACATGACAACCCTAGTTACTATACTAATCTTGGGAATCAATTCTATTTAAGCAAGAATTGTTGCACTTCAGATAGGCACATACACATTACTTGGCCGAAGGTCTCATTGAGTTTAAATATTGTCTATCTCATATGCATTCTTATTCAAACTATCTCCACTAATAGACTCTACCTACCAAGAAAGATCAACAGGTCTTTGATAGGCTTAAAATGGGGTCTATAAGGGACATAGGTTAAATGAAGGCATTTTGTATGTTGGAGCCATTGTGACACTATGGACAAACCCTCACACTATAAATTCCTTGTTTGAACTTTGGTGAGAAGAACCTAATGCTATAGCAATACCGCAAGTGCACGGGTCGCCCAGGTAATAAAGTAGTGAGTAAGTTATAGTTCCACTAGGGACAAGGCCAAGTACTAGTGCAAATCTTAAACGTTGTTTAGAAAATCAATAGATTTGTGATGTTTTGTAATTAAAAACAATTAATTTAATAACTGAATGTAAAGGGAAATTAAATGTTGTGCAAAAAGAATTGATGGTAATAATACTATCCAGATATTGAATCCCCCTAGCCACAATTATATTTATGAAAATCAATTCAATTAAATCACATAATAGAGTTGAATTGGCATTCCTCTAAATTAGACTAAAACCTCTCTCGAGTGAATTAATCCCTAATCACTAAGTAGAATACCGAAATCTCTTCTCAAACATAATTAAGTAGATCTTGCATTAAGAACAAGTAATTTTAAACCAAAGGTTCTTGTAAGTCTATCTGTAGCACTCCAATCAATCCTCAATCCTTATGAGTATTCAATTCATATCAAGCTTTCTCAAGTCAATAATATGAAAATTGCAACCAATCAATAAGCATTCTATTATCAATTGGAAATAAATCATTAAGCATCATAAGAATAAAATAACTCAATCAAATGGTTCAATTAAATAAGATTATTCAATCCAAACAAATAAGCTAGGGTTTATCAATATCTAGATATAGAATGAATTAGTTCATGTTCAAAACCAGAAAAACACAACAAGAGAAATGAGTCAAAGAAACCAAACAATCCATGGCGAATAATTTGTATTTCTTAACTTGAATCCTTGATTCTTGGTTTAGGTCTTGTATAGGATGTATCTTCTTCTTCAAACTCAGTTTAAGACTCTCCTCTTTGCTCCAGTAGTCAGCTCCTTCTCCCTCTCCCAGTCTGCTCTTGGTTCTTGCATTTCCTTCAATTTTTATTTCATTCCCCATACCTTCCAACTCACACCACTCTCCCTTGTCTCCCACATTCCCTTTGTTTTATTTTTCTTTTTATCATTTAGGCAAGCTTTTCCTTTCTTCAATCTTTCTTTTGTCAAAAGCAAATTGTTTTTCCCCCACTTATTCCTCAATCCATGCAAAAGAATTCAATATTTTATAGCTGACACGGCCAAGCCATGGGTGGCTTGGTGTCTCCCATTTCTCTTGGGACACGACCAAGCTAGTTGGCCGTGTCCACCACTGCCTCTCTTTCTTTCTTTCTTTTCTTTGTTCTTCAAGGAGTGACAAGGCCAAGCTTGTGGCCGTGTCATGTGGGTGTGTCACCTTTTGCTTCTTTTCTTTCATTATTTGCTTGGTCCTTTGTTCCTTAGCTTAAGATGGGACACGGCCACTGGCTTGGCCGTGTCACCTGCCAGTGTCAGCTACTGCCAAATTTTCCTTTCTTTCTTGATTTCTTTGGTTTTGCCCTTGAGTGAGACACGGCCAGTGGCTTGGCCGTGTCTCCTAGCCGTGTCAGCTACTACCTTGAAATTTTTTTTAGGGACACGGCCAAGCTTGCTTTGGCTTGGCCATGTCTTGCTTGATTCATGCTCTTCCTGCATTGTTTTGATCATCCAAGGGAGTTTTTGCACTTTAACCTAAAACAAACACTTATAACAAACTTTAAACAAAAATCAAATGAAACATTAACTAAAAACACATAAAAATCATACTAAAAACAAGTACAAAATTGATCTCATCAAATACCCCACACTTAATTCCTTGTTTGTCCCCAAGCAAGGTTAAAATAAAAAAAAACTAAACAAAATAAATTTTGTTAAGTTCAAGAGTTATAAAAATGTTCAAGACTTCCCCAATCAATATCAAATCGAACAAAATCGATTCCCAAGCAATTAAGTGGCTTTTCAAGCATAACCAATGTTGTCACTCCCTTACCAACTCTTAAAAGTGTTTGATCATGGTGGCGTTTACACTCATAACAATCAATGATAGATTATCGCCATAGCCTTGCTTATCAATCAAATCTTCACCACATAATTATAATTAAGCATCAATGAAAAGGTCTTTCTTGGGTTGTAATGGGACTAAGGGTAAGGTATGATATTTAGGCAATGTGAGCTTAATCCTTAAGTTCAAGAGCAATTCAAGAATGAAGTAACCAATCATAAGTATAACCCAACAATCCCAAAATACCTTACTCTCAACTACCCCTTGACATTGAAGAGCTTTTCAAGGGAACTCACTTACTACATCTTGCAATGATTATTCCCAAACATATTCCAACCCTTTCAACAAGAATAACAATTATTATTATTATTATTATTATTATTATTATTATTATTATTATTATTATTATTATTATTTTGTTTACATTTATATATATATATATATTTTTTGTTTTATATTTTTGTTTTTTTTTAGAATATGGTTTTGCAACTAAAGAAGATAATAGTTTGCAATCTTGGACCTAGTAAATTTAACCCCACACTTAATTCAACACAACACTTGGTCATAAACGCTCTTAAAATGCTCTTGACCTAATGAAAGGGTAAGAGACAAAATAGCATGTTTCAAAGTTAGTAGTGTTGCGAAAAAGAAAGAAAAGGAGAAACAAAATAGGCTCAAAATTGGCTAAGGTTAAAAATAGGGTTGGTCTTTTTAAGCCAAAGTGGGTTCACCTAATTGCCTTAATCATCTTGACGCCTAATTAAAATTTTTATGTAATCTTAAAATGCATGTCAAAGCAAGTTCTAGCAAGTCATCAATTAAAGATGTTAAACCACAACAAGAATGATAAGTTGATGGCTCAATTCCTCACTAGGTTAATGGTGATGCAAAGAAAAACCAACAAAATTGACAATAATCACCAATTCTACTCAATTCTCAAATTCATGCTTCAAAAATTCAAAGGTCATCAATCAACAATTTATAACAATTGAACTTTCCAAAATTAATTTATTCAAAGAAAAACATTAAAAATATTAACTAAACTTAAACAAAAATAGCTTAAAAGTAAAAACAGAAAACACAAAATGCACCCCGCACTTAAAGATTCACATTGTTCGCAATGTGAGTATGCATAAACTAAAAATTTGTGACACAAACCAAAAACACAAAAAATAAAAAAATAAAAATTAAATAACAAATAACACGGCGGGTTATCTCCCCCCCAGCACTTCTTTAACACCATATTAGTTAGACGTCCAAGAAAAATTTCCCTAGTCTTGGATGTGTAAAACCTCCTTCAAGTCATGTATTTCCCCCCCCAAAGTATAACTTGAGCCTATGCCCATTTACATTAAAATCACCTTTTTCTGGATGAGTTATTTTAACCACTCTAAAGGGGAAAACTTCCTTAACTGTAAAAGGACCAGACCATCGAGATTTTAACTTACCTAGAAAGAGTCGAAGCCTCGAATTGTACAATAATACCTGATCTCCCGCTTGAAACTCTTTCGCTCCTTAATGCGAGCATCATGTCATCTCTTAGTACGTTCCTTATACATTCTTGCATTGTCATAAGCTTACAGTATCCACTCATCCAACTCATTTACCTGCAATTTTCTCCTTTCACCTGCACTAGCTAGATCAAGGTTAAGTTGTTTTATAGCCCTAAATGCATGATGTTCAATTTCAACAGGTAAATGGCAAGCTTTTCCATGTACCATCCTAAATGGCGTAGTGCCCAAGGGAGTTTTGAATGCAGTCTTAAAAGCCCATAGAGCATTGTCCAATTTCTTGGACCAATCCTTTCGGGATCACTCTACAGTTTTTTCTAAAATTCTTCTTATCTCTCTGTTCGTGTTCTCAACTTGGCCACTAGTTTGGGGATGATAAGGAGTAGCAAACTTATGTGTAACTCCTAATCTTTTGAAAACTTTCTCAAGATGAATGTTACAAAAGTGAGTACCCCTATCACTTATAATTGCTTTTGGTGTACCAAATCGAGAAAACAACTTCTTCAAAAACTTCATCACAACCCTAGCATCATTGGTTGCCAAGGCTTGGGCTTCAGGCCATTTAGATACATAGTCTATAGCTACAAGAATATATTTTTTACAAAGGGAATTTGAAAACGGTCCCATAAAATCGATCCCCCATACATCAAAAACTTCACACACTAAAATTCCATTTTGGGGCATCTCATCACGAGATGAAATGTTTCCAGTCCTTTGGCAACGATCACAGCGGTTCACAAATTTGTAGCTATTCCTAAACAAAGTGGGTCAATAAAATCCTAATTCTAGTACCTTTTGAGCAATCCTATTGGCTCCCATATGACCATCAGCTGGTCCAACATGGCATTGACTTAGAATGTTCATTGTTTCGGGCCATGCCACACATCGTCGGATCATGTGATCCTTACATAATCTAAACAAAAAGGGATCCTCCCAAAAATAATACTTTAAATTGGAAAAGAATTTCTTCTTTTCTTGATAAGTTAAGTCCTTATGAAGTTCCCTAACAGCTAAATTGTTAGCAAAATCTACAAACCAAGGTGTTTCAAAATTTAAATTACTTACCTCACTTACCATGGCGTACAACTGCTCATCGGGGAAGTGATCATCAATGTCCCCTTCTTCAAACCTCTCCAAGGTTGGTTTCTCCAAGCGAGAAAGGTGATCTGCTGCCAGATTTTTAGCTCCTTTCTTGTCTTGAATCGTTAAGTCAAATTCCTGCAACAACAAAACCCAACGGATTAGCCTAGGCTTAGCATCAATTTTTACAACCTCAAAGCCTAATGGTCTGTATAAACAATCACTTTTGACAAGATTAGTTATGATCTAAACTTGTCAAAAGCAAAAACCACAGCTAGCAGCTCTTTCTCTGTAGTTGTGTAATTAGCTTGAGCTGTGTTCAAGGTCTTGCTTGCATAGTAGATAGGCTGGAAGTATTTCTCCTTGCGTTGACCCAACACTGCTCCCACTGCAAAGTCACTTGCATCGCATATTAATTCAAATGGTAGATTCCAATTGGGAGCTACCATGATTGGAGCATGGATCAATTTCTCCTTAAGAGTTGTGAATGCTCTCAAACATTCCTCATCAAAAACAAAATCCACATCCTTCTCAAGGAGTCTTCTCAATGGATGGGCTATCTTAGAAAAATCTCGAATGAACCTCCGATAAAAACCCGCATGTCCTAGAAAACTTCTGATGGCCTTCACAGATGTGGGTGGTGGTAACTTCTCAATGGTGTCTACCTTAGCCCGATCCACCTCAATGCCCTTGCTTGAAATTTTGTGTCCCAACACAATTCCCTCTTGAACCATGAAATGACACTTTTCCCAATTAAGCACTAAGTTGGTTTCCTCACATCTCAACAAGACTCTTTCAAGATTTTCCAAACATCTGTCAAATGAGCCGCCATATACTGAGAAATCATCCATAAATACCTCCATAATATCCTCAATAAGTTCATCAAATATTGCCACCATGCACCTCCGAAAAGTCGCAGGTGCATTGCACAACCCGAATGGCATTCTTCGATATGTGAATGTCCCATACGGGCTAGTGAATGTAGTTTTCTCTTGGTCTTCTAGAGTGATAGGAATTTGGAAATAGCCTAAAAGACCATCCAAAAAATAGTAATACTCATGCCCGGATAACCTCTCCAACATCTGATCAATGAAGGGTAAAGGAAAATGGTCCTTCCTAGCTGCATCATTCAATTTCCTGTAATCTATACAAACACTCCAACCGGTAACTGTTCTTGTTGGAATCAACTCATCATTTTCGTTAGGGACCACCGTCATCCCTCCTTTCTTTGGTACTACCTAGACTGGGCTCACCCATGAACTATCCGAAATCGGATATATAATCCCTGCATCAAGTAGTTTTATCACTTCAGCCTTCACTACATCTTTTATCTTTGGGTTTAGTCTCCGTTGTGGTTGCACTAGCGGCTTGAATTTGTCCTCCATTAGTATCTTGTGAGTGCAATAGGATGGACCGATACCCTTGATGTCTATTATCTTTCAATCTATCTCTTTCTTATGTTTCCGCAACAACTGGATAAGCTTTTCCTTCTGCTCAGAAGATAGGTGGGAACTCAGAATTATTGGTAATTTCTTCTTCTCCGCCAGAAATCAATACTCAAGGTGATTTGGAAAGGGCTTAAGTTCCAAGTTTGGTGGATCAATCACCGATGGTTTTGGCTTCTCTTCCTTTGGCATCTCAATAGTCTCAAATGCCCTGCATTTGAATGATTTGCTTGCTTCAAGAAAAGCAAGCTGCTCCATTGCTTCTTGATCCTTAACATTTTCCTGCAATAAACACAACTCAAGGGGATCCTTGCGTGAGTGGGGATTTTAGCCCCCACTCCCGGTGGAATAGTTTTTGCGACTTCGGCACTGTTTAAGCTTGGGGCCTTAGAGAACACGGACCTAAGATCGAAGAAAATGGAGTCACCACCCGGACGGGCCGGGAAAAAAAAAAGGGGTGGATGACTTGATTCCTAAGGAATCCCCAACCCCTTAATGGGTTCGGAAAGTTGGGTACGTGTGGGGAAGGTGAGAAATGGCCCAGCACCCCCACAACACCCGATTCATTAGAACCGGCCTCCTTTACAGGTATTAATATTATAAAATTCTTAAATATAACAACATTATCCATACTACACACAATAAAAAGAAAGCATCATTATATTAAAATCAAAGCAATGTCCAAACAAAACAAAACAAATAAATGGACACCCATCCAAAGATGGTATGACTCTTTGATTAGCTAAATTAATATTTGAATGGTGAGATCATGAAATTAGGGTTTTAGACACTTTGAAATTGTTTTGATATGTGGTTTTAAATGGTGATTTTAAGCTACTGCGTAATTTTAAAATATTTATATTTTTATGGTATTTTAATGTTTTAAAGGATTAGGGCTTAGAAAAAATTAAGATTTAAGGTTTTAAAGGAGTTAGAGTATATTATTTTAGGTTTAGAAATTGAATTAGGGTTTTAGTATTTTAGAATTTGGGTCTCGGGTGATGAATTTGAATTAGGGTTTAGAAAAACAATTTGATGATTTCATGAGATTTATAAGTTTAAACAAAACAAATTAAAGTTTTTATAAATAAAAAAGATTTATATAATTGGAAAATGTATTTTGGGGTTTTGAAGAAATAAAATTAATAACTTTAAATTCTTTGGGAAATAAAGCAACGGATTAATGTTTTTAACTTTGAACAAAAGGGATTACATTCTGGGATTTTTGAATTAAAAGAACAAAGGAAAATTTAGCTACTATATAAAAAAAACAAAGAATTTAATACATACCTTTTTTTTTATGATTCCTTCAAAAATAATTCTTCTTGGATGAACAAGCTCCAAAGACAAGCCTTTTTGCCTTTTAATTGTTTAAATTGTGTTTTTGCTCCTTAAAAATCAATTGAATTCAATTATTGCTTTTCCACTTCACTTTCATATTCAAATTCTCAAAGCTACTGTGAAATTTTTCCTCCCCCAATTTAATTGCCTTTGGTCCTTATTTATAGTGGTTTGATGTTGTTTATTCCTAATTAGTTAAGGCAAGTAATATTAATAAAAAAAAGAAACTGAAACCTAATTGAATTTGGTTTCAAAAAATTTGCGTCGAAAAAATTGCGCTGCCAAAAAAAATTGCGGCAGGAAAAAATACGCTGGCGAAAAAAAACAGCTGCAGAAAACTGCGGCAGTGGCGAAAAATATGTTGTTTATTTTTATTTTTTGACTTTTACTTGTTTATTTTTATTTTTTATTAATAAAAATTAGATACTAAAGCAAAAATTATTTAATAAAAATTATTTTGGACCAATTAGACAACAAAAATAATTTAGACTAAATAAAACATATTGGACCGGATTGGTCAAAAATTAAGGGTCTACAGTTTGCCCCCTACTTGAATGATCTGAAACCTTAGTGAAAGAGAGTGAAAAGCAATAAGACTTAATTTTTGAGGTTTTGGGTTCTACACCTGAGAGATTTGGACACTCAATCCTAAACTAGACTTGGATACTCGATCCTATCTGGATTTGGATGCTCGATCCTAACATGAATTCGGATACTCGATCCTAACTGGATTTGGATACTCGATCCTAAATTGGATTTGGATACTCAACCATAAATTAGATTGGGATACTCGATCCTAACTGGACTTGGATACTCGATGCTAAACTGGATTTGGATTTTGGATCCTAAACTGGATTTGGATACTCAATCCTAAATTGGATTGGGATATTCGATCCTAACTTGATTTGGATACTCGATCCTAACTTGGATTCGGATACTCGATCCTAAACTTGATTGGGATACTCGATCCTAACTGGATTTGGATACTCGATCTGAAATTGGATTTGGATACTCGATCTTAAACTGGATTTGGATACTCGGTCCTAATTTGGATTTGGATACTCGATCCTAAACTTGATTGGGATACTCAATCCTAAATGGATTTGGATACTCGATCCTAAACTGGATTTGGAAACTGGATTTGGATACTCGATCCAAAACTGGATTTGGATACTTGATCCTAAACTGGATTCGGATACTAGATCCTAAACTGGATTTGGATACTCGATCCTAAATGGATTTGGATACTCGATCCTAAATTGGTTTTGGATACTTGATCTTAAATTAGATTGGGATACTCGATCCTAACTGGACTTGGATACTCGATGCTAAACTGGATTTGGATTTTGGATCCTAAACTGGATTTGGATACTCGATCCTAAATTGGATTTGGATATTCGATCCTAACTTGATTTGGATACTCGATCCTAACTTGGATTCGGATACTCGATCCTAAACTTGATTGGGATACTCGATCCTAACTGGATTTGGATACTCGATCTGAAATTGGATTTGGATACTCGATCTTAAACTGGATTTGGATACTCGGTCCTAATTTGGATTTGGATACTCGATCCTAAACTTGATTGGGATACTCGATCCTAAATGGATTTGGATACTCGATCCTAAACTGGATTTGGAAACTGGATTTGGATACTCGATCCTAAATTGGATTTGGATACTCGATCCTAAAATGGATTCGGATACTAGATCCTAAACTGGATTTGGATACTCGATCCTAAATGGATTTGGATACTCGATCCTAAATTGGCTTTGGATACTTGATCTTAAACTGGATTTGGATACTTGATCCTAAATGGATTTGCATACTCAATCCTAAATTGGCTTTGGATACTCGATCCTAAACTGGATTGGGATACTCGATCCTAATTGGATTTGGATACTCGATTCTAAATTGGATTGGGATACTCGATCCTAACTGGATTCGAACACTCGATCCTAACTGGATTTGGATACTCGATCCTAAATTGGCTTTGGATACTCAATCCTAAATTGGATTGGGATACTCGATCCTAAATTGGGTTTGAATACTCGATCCAAAACTTGATTGGGATACTCGATCCTAAATTGGATTTGATTTGGGTACTTGAACCCAGGATTGGATACTTGGACCCTAGATTGAATTTTGATTTGGGTACTTGGACCCCAAATTGAATTGATTTGGGTACTTGGACCCTAGAATGGGTGCTTGGACCCAAGATTGAGTTTGACTAACCTTTTATCAATTGAGAAATCTGACTACTCCGGTTATTCTATGCATTGTGGTTTTTCACCCTCAAAATGGATCTTCATCCTTTGAGATCGGGTCTTCATCCTTGAAAATGAATCTTCATCTTTTGACATCGGGTCTTCACCCTTGCAAATGGATCTTCATCCTTTGAGATTGGGTCTTTACCCTTGAAACATGGGTCTTTGTCCATTGGAGGTTGGGTCTTTACCCTGGCTTCAGCTCTTTTAGCTAGATTGGTCATTTGTCTTTTGCATCTTCATTCTTTTGAGAGTTCTAATTTTCGTTATTTATTCCATTCTTTTTTGTTCTTCCTTTGCACTTTTGCAAAAAATTCAGCCCCTTTTAGCTAGCCTTCATATCCTCTCCTTTTCCCCCTGCGTGGCAAGATATTTGCAAGTGAGTTTGAAAATGTTTTATATATAAACTCAAAAAATTGAAAAGGAGAAACTTTGCCCCCTGTGTAGGCTTAAACCCATGATTTTTCTATGCGGACTCTGATTGATGTTGTTGTCGTCTAGTTCTTCTCACAAACACATATTTCTTCTCTTTGCAAGATTACTGGAGCTTTCTCAAGCAAGGGGCTTTCTATGCCCCCCTGATTTGATATCTTCTTTTGATTCCTTACTTCATAGAGTGTTTGTTGTTCACTTTGATAAAGAATAGACAATACAAGACAAGAAAGTGCGATGTGATATGCTTATGTATGCATGATATGCATGAATAATACTTACAGTTGTTCCATCGACTCACAGACTGAGGTGATTAGCAGAAGTGTTCTCATTGGTTCCTTTTTGACACTCGTTCAGGTCTCGCATTGGAATGATCGAAAGCTTTGCATTTGTGGCTTTTATCTTCAAGATGATGAAAATATGAGTGGTGGAGGCCCCCAAGCAGCAGAGTCAGGGATACATCCATGGCATGTCGACTGATAGCTTCTTCATGACCTTGCCAATAATTATTTCCTTTTGCCCAATGTGTCCTTTAGAGGTTCGACAGTTCAATATACCCATCTTAGCTTGAAGGCTTTGTATGACAAAACATTATTATTATTATTATTATTTTGATTTTTTTTTGAATTTTGATTTTGAAATCAAATGTTGGCTTTGCCAAATTAATGTCAATGTACCTCAGGACTTGATTTTTCCAAATTAACATATCTATAACATGACAACCCTAGTTACCGTACTAAACTCAGGAATCATTTCTATTTAAGCAAGAATTGTTGCACTTTAGATAGGCACATACACATTACTTGGCCAAAGGTCTCATTTGAGTTTAAATATTGTCTATCTCATATGCATACTTATTCAAACTATCTCCACTAATAGACTCTACCTACCAAGAGAGATCAACAGGTCTTTAATAGGCTTGAAATGGGGTCTATAAGGGACACGGGTTTAAATGAAGGCCATTTTGAGATAGGAGCCGATGTGACACAAGGGACAAACCTTCACACTACAAATTTCTTGTTTGAATTTTAGGCAGCTTAGAGGCAATCTTGCTAGACTCCAAATTCCTTCTATCTTCTTGGCATTAATCTAATTCTTGATTGGGATAGTCTTTGCCCTTGTAAAAAATTTTGGTTCCCAAATTTGTTTCTTTTCTTCTTCTCCCTTTTCTTTCTTTTTATTCTTCCTCCCTTTCTTTGAGCATTTTATAATTTTGTCCTTCTTCCTTGTAGGACAGTCAAGTACAGAACTTTCAAGAACATGATGGTCTTTTCCTTTTTCTTTGATTTTGATCAAATCTTTAATTGGGCTAGACCAATTCAAGTCAAAATGTCCTTATAACCCAAATGGAAGCCTTTTGTTGTCTTAGGTAAAAGAGAACTCAGTTGTCTTTTTGAACCATTTTGGGTTTTCTTTTCTTCTTTTTTTTCATTCTTTTTCTCTCTCTTTTTTTTTGTTTTTTTTTTCTAACTCAAACAGAATTGTCTTGTTTGTACTAACTTGGGCTTCCAATAATGGATGAGTGGAGTAACATAAATCTTCTTTAACAGGGATAAATGATTTGTTACTCTGATGTTGTCTTGGTATATTGGAGATATTAGAAAAACTTCAACTACCCTTATGGTCTTAAAAACATCAACTACCCTTATGGTCTTGAGAACTTCAACTATCTTTATGGTCTTGAGAACTTCAACTGTCCTCATGATCTTGACTAATCATTGATTTCTTTGATCTTCTTGCCTCTTCATCTTAGTGATCATCAGACTTGTCAAAAGTATCACAACAGCTCAGGGTAGGTTGTTGGGGTTATATGCCAATTAAAAGAAAGCTAAAATTTTATGAAGGCTCAAAGGGACAACTAGGGATTGATATTTAATAGGGTGGATACTAGTTGTTGGCTAACCAAACAATGTCTAGATCATCTCTCCCTTAAATAAGCAGAGTTCAATTTCGCCTCGAAATTTTATCAAAACATGTTCTAAGACTGACTAGGACCTAGACAAAGATAATTATGCAGGAGCCCTCTCTAAGTAAGCATTCATAACTCAATGCTATAGAGCAATTCCCTCACATAGTAAAGTCATTCGAGTCATGATGCATAAATATATTAACTGATGAATTATCAAGATAGATTCCTCATTGGTTGAGTACGAAAATGTACAAAGACCAACAAAATTTTTTGATAAAAGTAATTTATTCAAACAAATTTAAATTTAAAAAAACATGATAGTTTCAATTAAATATTAAAGAAAGTAAAATTGAAAAGCAACATTCAAGCTAAGGAAAGTTTGTTGAGTTGGAATTAAAGATGCTTCATTTATTTAGACATCTTAAGGGCAAGGATATTTTTTCATCATCAAGGATCATTGCTTTATCATCCATAATTGGCCCAAGCTTGCTTAGTAGCACATCATCTTTAGTAGCTTCTCTTTCCATATCATGACAAGATGACAAGATAAAACTCTTCATGAAGGTTGCAAGCGGTGGCGCCCTTCCAAATTTAGGCAAAGGATCATTCTTAGGGTTGGGCTTATCAGGCTCAGGCAGCTTTCCACTGTCAATCAAATCTTGGATTTTGTGACTTAAGTGAACACATTTATCTGTCTCATGCCCTTGCATTTGATGGAATTGACAGAAGACCTTGACTTCAAAATTTGGTGTTAGAGGCTTATGTAGAGGCCGAGGTGTCAATGGTTGTAGCAAATCCATCTTTATTAAATTTTCTAATATCGTTGACAAAGGCTCCCCCAAGTTTGAAAATTTATGCTTCTTTGTTGGCTTAGTTGTTGTAATTTTCTCAACACCTCCTCTTTCCCTTTGACTTTGCCCACTAGGGTGATAGCCAATCTTATTGCTCCACTTAGATAGCACATGGTTCGGTTGGTCTTGTAGAATAGGGATTGATCTCTCATTTTTCATTCGATCTCTATCAGTAGACATGTTCCTTGTTAATGCTACCTTTTCCTTCTTTCTTATGTGTTTAGATCATTTTTGTACTAGTTTTTAGTGTGATTTTTATGTGTTTCTAGTTAATGTTTTGATTGATTTTTGTTTTAAGTGTGTTTTAAGTGTTGTTTTTAGGTTAAAGTGCAAAAACACCCTTGGAAGATCAAAACAATGCAGGAAAATCATTAACCAAGCAAGACATGGCCAAGCCAAATCAAGCTTGGCCGTGTCCCTCAAAGAATGATGATGGCAGAGCTTGACACGGCCAAGAGACAAGGCCAAGCTACTAGCCATGTCTCATTCAAAGAGAAAAACAAAGAAACCACAAAGAAAGAGCAAAAATGAAGAAGCAGGAAGAGACACACTCAATGACACAGCCAGCAACCTTGGCCATGTCCCATTTCATGCCAAAGAACAATGGAGCAAGCAAAGAAGGAAAGAAAAGAAACAGAAATGGACACACCCACATGACACGGCCAAGCTTGTGGCCATGTCACCCCTTGAGACCAAAAGAAAAGAAAGAAAAGAAAGAAAGAAAGAGGGCAGTGAAGGACACGGCCAGCAAGCTTGGCCGTGTCCCAAGGGAAAAAGAGAGACACGACCAAGCTACTCTTGGCTTGGCCGTGTCACACTAAAAACATTTGATTTCTTTTGCATGAAGTGGGGGACAAAGTGGGGAACAAAGCCTTGTGTTTGCTAAAAGAAATATTAAACAAAGAAAAAGTGGGGAACAAGGTGAAGTGGTGTGAGTTGGAAGGCATCGGTGTGTATTTTGAATGAATTAAAAGGAGAAGAAGAGGGAAATTGGAAGGAGTCTTGGTTTTTGTGGAGACAAATTTCTGCTACACATTTGGGAGAGGGAGAGAGTGAAACTCTCCCTTACCCTTTCATCTTCATCTCCATTTCCATCCTCTCCACCTTCTCCATCTTCCATTGATAAGATCTTTGAGGTTCTTTGGGATAAATTGGGTTTAACAAGCTCTTGAAGGTTGAAGAAGCTTCATTGAAGGGATTGGTGACTTGAGAAAGCTCCATTCCATCTTCCAAAGGCAAAATCAATTGAAGGGTTGGTGACTTGAGAAAGCTCCATCCAAAGGTTTGGTGACTTGAGAAAGCTCCATTCCATATTGCAAAGGGGAATCAACCATTGAAGAGGGCTTGAGTTCTTCATCAAATACATCAAGTGGAGCTAGGAGGAAGATTAGTAATCCTACTCTTAGCATCTTCACAAGAGGTTTTTCTATTCTCTCTTTTAATTCATTTCTATTGTTGTTGTTGTATTAAGAGATTGATATTGCAATTGACAATTGTAATTTGATTTGTATTGAGATGAATATTTGTTATAAATTGATGATGTTGAGCTAAATACCCATGCCTAGGGTTTGTAGTATATTTGATTGAATGCTTTGATTTGATATTTACATTGATGTACCTTGTGTTGGTTGATTGCATTGGATTGTATGCTAGGTTGATAGATTAGCTACCTATTGATCTCTAGATATTGAATGAAGGACCGAGAGGTGAAATTTGATATCGGAATTATGCAATCGACTACCCTATGAATGAATTAGAAATATAAGTTCTAGGGTTTTGTTAATTTGGTAATGTAAAATAATTGGCTATTGCTAATTCATGAATGTGAGAACTAATGGATTGGTAATTGACTAATTAACCTTAAGGAACAAATTAATTACAAGGTTATGTTAATGGATAATTAAGAATTGGGCTTTGATTGAATGGACCTATGACCCTAGGCACCTTCCCAAGAATCGATTTGATCTTGTATCACCTTCACACTTCAACCCTACTCATGTTAATCTTAGGGTTAAATTATTCTCGCACCATTCCAACACAACAAACTTCCGCATTTAAATAATTTATCAATCAAGCTATTATGAACTACACCTTCTTGGGGAAACGACCTTGGGGCGATCACCTTTGTTATAACTACCTCGTATACTTGCGAGTGACGCTTGTAGTAGTACTTAATTAGAGCGCAACATTATGTCAATGGGAGATGCCTCATTAGCATTGTTGATGATCTCTAGAATTTAAATCAACTGGTCTTCATAATTTCAACCAATTGATCTTGTAGCTCGGCCATCCTAGCTTTGACAACTTCATCGATTTTATCCCTTAGCTGGTTTGCGTCCATCCTTCCAATGAAGCACTTGAATTAAAAATCAGTGTTGTAGGTGATATCGTTATATGCTCTTGAATTGCTGTACCTCAGTTCTATGAGCCAGAAAGGATCAATGATATGAGATGCAAATGTATGTATGTATGCAAACAATAAACAAGGATAATTAGGACATTCCTTCCAAAGATGGAAACATGTTCTTACATCGCATTCCTAGATAGGACACCTACCGAAAGGTAGAAACATGCCCTTTACATAAGTTCTAAGATGGAAAAGTAAATTAAATTACATGATATTTAACTAATGAGGTACCCACCAAGTGGAAGCATACCTCTTACAACTTTTGGAAATCTAAATTACTTGATAAAAGTAAATAATCATTCATCATAAATAAATCATTCATCAAAGCTATTAATCAAAATAGAAAATAAATATCCATCCATGATAAATTAAATAAATCAAGTATTGAAATTAAATAAATTAAAGCACAAGAGATAAATCAAAGCATAATCAAATATAAAATTAAATAAACCAAACAAAAGTCCAATTATAGCTACTATGACTTTTTATGGAATTAAAATAGATTAGGGTTTTATATTTTAAAAGGTTGGTAAGACTCTTTGATTAACTAAATTAATATTTGAATGGTGAGACCATGAAACTAGGATTTTAGACACATTGAAATTGTTTTGATTTGTGGTTTTAAATGGTGATTTTAAGCTACTGTGTAATTTTAAAATATTTATATTTTTATGGTTTTTTAATGTTTTAAAGGATTAGGGCTTAGAAAAAATTAAGATTTAAGGTTTTAAAGGAGTTAGAGTATATTATTTTAGGTTTAGAAATTGAATTAGGGTTTTAGTATTTTAGAATTTGGGTCTCGGGTGATGAATTTGAATTAGGGTTTAGAAAAACAATTTGATGATTTCATGAGATTTTATAAGTTTAAACCAAACAAATTAAAGTTTTTATAAATAAAAAAGATTTATATAATTGGAAAAAGTATTTTAGGGTTTTTTTTTATAAGAAACAAAATATGTTTTAAGAGTTTACATAATTTGGAAAGTAAATTGGAATTTTGGGGTTTTGAAGAAATAAAATTAATAACTTTAAATTCTTTGGGAAATAAAGCAACGGATTAATGTTTTTAACTTTGAACAAAAGGGTTTAGGTTCTGGAATTTTTTAATTAAAAGAATAAAGGAAAATTTAGCTACTGTATAAAAAAAAGAATTTAATACATACCTTTTTTTTGGTGATTCCTCCAAAAATAATTCTTCTTGATGAACAAGCTCCAAAGACAAGCCTTTTTTCCCTTTTAATTGTTTAAATCGTGTTTTTGCTCCTTAAAAATCAATTGAATTCAATTATTGCTTTTCCACTTCACTTACAGATTCAAATTCTCAAAGCTACTGTGAAATTTTTCCTCCCCCAATTTAATTGCCTTTGGTCCTTATTTATAGTGGTTTGATGTTGTTTATTCCTAATTAGTTAAGGCAAGTAATATTAATTAAAAAAAAAAGAAACCGAAACCTAATTGAATTAGATTTCAAAAAATTGCGCTGACAAAAAAAATTGCCGCAAGAAAAATACTAGTTGGGTAAAAAAAACTACCACAGAAAACTGCGGCTCTGGGTAGGCTGGGGCGTCGCCCGCAGGAAATTCCTGCGGGCGACCATTCGCCCACACGATTTTACTGCGGGCAAAATGCCCACGGGCCCGAGTGATATTTTTTCGTCGCCGATTTTTCGACTTTGATTTTTATTATTATTATTTTTTTGACTTTTACTTGTTTATTTTTATTTTTTATTAATAAAAATTAGATACTAAAGCAAAAATTATTTAATAAAAATTATTTTGGACCAATTAGACAACAAAAATCATTTTAGTCTAAATAAAACATATTGGACCGGATTGGGTCAAAAATTAAGGGTCTACACCTTGGAAACAATGTTAGCAACACAATTTATGGTCTCTTGCTCAATAACATCATTGCATGATTTTGCCTCATTAAGTGAAAGTAAATATTTCATAGCATTATGTATCCTAAAAATAACTTTCTCATCACCCACTCTCAAAGTTAATGTGCCATCATGAACATCGATAAGGGCACGAGCTTTATTTAAAAATGGCCTACCAAGAATAAGTGAAACATCTGCATCCTCATCAATATCAATGACAACAAAATCATTGGGGAAAATGAAATCCTCGACTTTTACCAACACATCTTCTATAATGCCACGAGGGTGGACTAATGACTTATCAGCAAGTTGGATGGTCATAAGTATTGGTTTAGGTTTACCATTGCCTAACTCTTTAAACATTTTATAGGGCATAACACCTATGCTAGCCCCCAAATTAGCTAATGCACTCTTAACCTCAAGGTTACCTATTAAACATGGAATGGTAAAACTACCTAGATCTTTTAACTTCTTAGGTAACCACCTTTGTAAAATTACAGAACTCTTTTTAGATAAATGCACTAAAGACACTTCCTCAAGTTTCCTTTTGTTGGAAATGATATCTTTCAAGAATTTAGCATATTTAGGCATCTGAGACAAAGCCTTAGCAAATGGAATATTGATGTGCAACTGCTTAAAGAGTTCAAGAAACTTACTGAACTGAGCATCAATCTTATCCTTATTCAACATTGCCGGATATGGTATTCTAGGTCGGTATTCCTTCATTATTGGGCTGCTATCTTGTGGCTACTTCTCTTTCTCACTTTCTAATGCAGCTTTCTCTCCCGAAGTAACAGGTGGATCGTCTTCTTTTTCTTTTTCTCGTACTTTAGCCCTTTTCTCTGTCACTTCTCCTCTTTTCTCATCCACATTACCCTTGATCTTTTTTCCACTCCTTAGTGTAATTGCCTTAAGCTGCTCTTTAGGATTTGCCTCAGTGTTGCTAGGCAAACTTCCTTGTGGTCTCTCACTGAGCAACTTGGCAATTTGCCCCACCTGATTCTCCAAATTATGAATAGGGGCTTACTAATTTCTTAGGGTGGTTTCAGTTGATTGGAACCTAGTTTCAGAAGCTGCTATAAATTTCTCTATCATGTCCTCCAAATTACACATTCTTGGAGGGGCAGCTTGTTGATGTTGTGGCTGCTGGAATCCAGGGGGAGGTCTTGGATTATTTTGATTATTCCATGAGAAATTTGGATGATTTCTCCACCCCGGATTGTACGTGTTGCTGTAGGGGTTATTCGGCTGTTGCCTTGACATATTTCCAACATAATCTACTTGCTCTTGGCTAGCAAACATCTTGCCACTTTGGCAATCTTGACTTTGATGTCCACCCCCACACCATTCACAAGATATCACTTGCATTACTTTCGCAGAAGAAGAGGCCAAAGAATCAAATTTTTTATTCAATGCTTCCATTTGGGCTGTCAAAGCCACCACATGATCTAATTGGTGTGAACCCATGACCTTCAGCTTTCCTTGCTCCCTTGGGGCTTGCCATTGATAATTGGTGATAGCCATGTCTTCAATTAAATCCCTTGCTTGTTCAGGTGTCTTGTTATTTATGGTACTACCAGCTGCTACATTAATGAATTGCTTACTTACATAATTCAACCCATTGAGGAATGTTTGAATTTGAAGGCATAGTGGAAGTCCATGATGAGTACACCTTCTCAACAAATCTTTAAATCTTTCCCAGTCATCATAAAGGGTCTCACCATCTTACTGCAGAAAGGAAGAGATATCATTCATCAACTTAGCAGTTTTGGAAGGTGGGAAGTATTTTTCTAGGAATTTCTCTACCAACTGACCCCATGTGGTGAAGGTTCCTAAAGGAAAAGATTTCAGCCACTTCTTTGGTCTATCTCTAAGGAAAAATGGGAACAACCTCAGCCTAATTGCACCATCTGAGACATTATTTATCTTGAATGTGTCAGATATCTCCAGAAAATTCTCAATATGTGCATTAGGATCTTCAACAGGAAACCCATCGAATTGACAAGTCTATTGTACCATTTGAATTGCATTTGCCTTTATTTTAAAGTTGTTCGCAGCAACTGTCGGCCTCTGGATACTAGAGGCAGCTCCATTGAGATTGGGCTTAGCAAACTCTTCATTGTACTTGGCCCAGCTCCTTCCATCACTTCAAACTCTTCTTCTTCTTCTATTTCCAGATTTATTTCTATTTCTGCGTCTTCCAAAACTACCTCCCCTTCTTCATTTCACTTTCTCCTTAATGTTCTTTCTAGCTCTGGGTCTAATTCAAGCAGTTGGGATGAGCTACCTCTGGTCATAAATGGGAAGAAATACCTAAAATGATAGTCAACAAGCAAGAACCAATGTCAAAAACAAATGAAAATAAAACTAAATCAACAGTCTTGATTATATTACTAATATTGAAACCGTTGTCCCCGGCAGCAGCGCCAAAAACTTGTGATAAGAACCTAATGCTATAGCAATTCCGCAAGTGCATGGATCGCCCAAGTAATAAAGTAGCGAGTAAGTTATCGTGCCACTAGGGACAAAGCTAAGTACTAGTGCAAATCTTAACTGTTGTTTAGCAAATCAATAGTTTTGTGATGTTTTGTAATTAAAAACAATTAATTTAATAACTGAAAGTAAAGGGAAATTAAATGTTGTGCAAAAAGGATTGATGGTAATAATACTATCCAGATATTGAATCCCCCTAGCCACAATTATATTTATGAAAATCAATTCAATTAAATCATATAATAGAGTTGAATTGGCATTCCTCTAAATTAGACTAAAACCTCTCTCGAGTGAATTAATCCCTAATCACTAAGTAGAATGCCAGAATCTCTTCTCAAACATAATTAAGTAGATATTGCATTAAGAATAAGGAATTTTAAACCAAAGGATCTTGTAAGTCTATCTCCAGCACTCCAATCAATCCTCAATCCTTATGAGTATTCAATTCATATCAAGCTTTCTCAAGTCAATAATATGAAAATTGCAACCAATCAATAAGCATGCTATTATCAATTGGAAATAAATCATTAAGCATCATAAGAATAAAACAACTCAATCAAATTATTCAATTAAATAAGATTATTCAATCCATACAAATAAGATAGGGTTCATCAATATCTAGATAGAGAATGAATTAGTTCATGTTCAAAACTAGAAAAACACAACAAGAGAAATGAGTAAAAGAAACCAAACAGTCCATGGCGAATAATTTGTATTTCTTCACTTGAATCCTTGATTCTTGGTTTAGGTCTTGTATAGGATGTATCTTCTTCTTCAAACTCAGCTCAAGACTCTTCTCTTTGCTCCAGTAGTCGGCTCCTTCTCCCTCTCCTAGTCTACTCTTGGTTCTTGCATTTCCTTCTCTTTTTATTTCATTCCGAGCTCAAACCCATACCTTCCAACTCACACCACTCTCCCTTGTCTCCCACATTCCCTTTGTTTTATCTTTCTTTTTATCATTTAGGCAAGCTTTTCCTTTCTTTAATCTTTCTTTTGCAAAATAAATTTTTTTGTCCCCCACTTGTTCCTCAATCCGTGCAAAAGAATTCAATATTTTATAGGTGACACGACCAAGCCATGAGTGGCTTGGCCATGTCTCTCATTTCTCTTGGGACACTACCAAGCTAGTTGGCCATGTCCATCACTGCCTCTCTTTCTTTCTTTCTTTTCTTTGTTCTTCAAGGAGTGACACGGCCAAGCTTGTGGCCGTGTCATGTGGGTGTGTCACCTTCTATTTCTTTTCTTTCATTCTTTGCTTGGTCCTTTGTTCCTTGGCTTAAGATGGGACACGACCAAGCTTGTGATCGTGTCATGTGACACGGTCAGTGGCCTAGCCATGTCACCTGCCAATGTCAGCTACTGCCAAATTTTCCTTTCTTTCTTGATTTCTTTGGTTTTGCCCTTGGGTGAGACACAACCAGTGGCTTGGCTGTGTCTCCTGGCTGTGTCAGCTACTGCCTTGAAATTCTTTTGAGGGACATGGCCATGCTTGCTTTGGCTTGGCCATGTCTTGCTTGATTCATGCTCTTCCTTCATTGTTTTGATCATCCAAGGGAGTTTTTGCACTTTAACCTAAAACAAACACTTAAAACAAACTTTAAACAAAAATCAAATGAAACATTAACTAAAAACACATAAAAATCATACTAAAAACAAGTACATAATTGATCTCATCAAACTTTAGGCAGCTGGAAGTAATCTTGTTAGACTCAAAATTCCTTCTATCTTCTTGGCATTAATCTGGATCTTGATTAGGACAGTCTTTGCACTTGCAAGAAGTTTGGTACCTAAATTAATTTCTTTTCTTTTTCTCCCTGTTCTTTCTTTTCATTTTTCTTACTCTTCCCTTTCTTTGAGCATTTTATCAATTTTGTCCTTCTTCCTTGTACGACTGTCAAGTATAAAACTTTCAAGAACTGGATGGTCTTCCTCCTTTTTTCTTTAATTTTTATTGAATCTTTGGTTGGGTTGGACCAATTCAAGTCAAAATGTCCTTATGAACCAAATGGAAGCCTTTTGCTGCTTTAGGTAAAAGAGAACTCAGTTGGCTTTCTGAACCGCCTTTTTAGGTTTTATCTTTCTTTTTTTTCTTTTTTCTTTTCTTTTCATTTGACCTTTTTTCTTTTCTTTTTCTTCTTTTTTCTCTTCTCTCTTTTTTTTTTATTTTTTTGTTTGGTTCTAGCTCTAGAAGAGTTGTCTTGTTTGTACTAACTTGGGCTTCCAATAATGGATGAGTGGAGTAACATAAATCTTCTTTAACAGGGATAAATCATTTGTTACTCTGATGTTGTCTTGATATATTGGAGATATTAAGTGAACTTCAACTACCCTTATGATCTTGAAAACTTCAACTACCCTTATGGTCTTAAAAACATCAACTACCCTTATGGTCTTGAGAACTTCAACTATCTTCATGGTCTTGAGAACTTCAACTATCCTCATGATCTTGACTAATCATTGCTTTCTTTGATCTTCTTGCCTCTTCATCTTAGTGATCATAAGACTTGTCAAAAGTATCACAATGACTCAGGGTAGGTTATTGGGGTTTGTAAGCCATTGAAAAAAAAGCTAAAATTTTATGAAGGCTCAAAGGGACAACTAGGGATTGATATTTAATAGGGTGGATACTAGTTATTGGCTAACCAAACAATGCCTAGATCATTTCTCTCTTAAATAAGCAGAGTTCAATTTCATCTCGAAAGTTTGTCAAAGCATGTTCTAAGACTGACTAGGACCTAGATAAAGGTAATTATGCAGGAGCCCTCTCTAAATAAGCATACACAACTCAGTGCTATAGAGCAATTCCCTCACCTAGTAAAGTCATTCGAGTCATGATGCATAAATATATTAATTCATGAATTATCAAGCTAGATTCCTCATTGTTTGAGCACCAAAATAAAAAAAAAGACCAACAAGATTTTTGATGATAGTAATTTATTCAAATAAATTTAAATTTGAAAAACAAGATTGTTCCAATTAAATATTAATGAAAGTAAAATTGAAAAGCAACATTCAAGCTAAGGAAAGTTTGTTGAGTTAAGCTTCTTTTCCTTTCACATCTTCAATATATTTATCTTGAAAGGATGATAAAACAAAATCTTCTTCCAATCCTTTTCCTACCATGAAGGTTGCTGGTGGTGGCACTCTTCCAAACTTAGGCAAAGGGTTGTTCTTGGTACTGGGCTTATCCGGCTCGGGTAGCTTACCACTATCAATCAAATCTTGGATCTCATGCCTTAGATGAGCACATTTATTTGTTTCATGCCCTTGCATTTGATGAAATTAACAGAAGGCCTCAGCATTGAAGTTTGGTGGTAGGGCATTATGTAACGGTCGAGTAGCTAATGGTTGTAACAACCCTTTCTTTTGCAGCTTGCTAAAAACCTAAGATAAAGGTTTCCCCAATTCTAAGAATTGTCTTTTATTTTCTTGACCAGTCGCATTAACATCAACTTCTTTTTGCTAAACCGATAATTCCCTTTCTCATTCCTTCTTATTGAAAAGCAATTTTTTTCCCTTTCCCACTCTTCAATTTGTAGACCGGCTTGGAGAAGATCTTTGAAATCCCTTATAAGGGTGTGAGACATCCTTTCACGGAATTGGGCAGGATTCCTCTCACGATCATCCTTATTTGATCAAATTCATCGGGCCTTTTCTTGAACAAATCAGCCTTATTTCTCCACCTTTTCACATAGTCCACAAAATTCTCATTTGGCCTTTGCCTAATGGACTCAACTTCCATTAAGGTAACTTCCATTTCAAAATTGTAACCATATTGTTGGATGAAAGTCTTGTATAACATGTCCCATCTTTTTAAGTACTTTCCTCTAAGGTGTTGAAACAATTTTGGATAATAGGGTCCAATGAGAGCATGAAATATTTTAGAGTTTGAGCCTTAGTAGCTCAGGCATACTGCATAGCAGTGATGCAATGCTTCACATGGAGATGAGGATTTCCAGTACCATCAAACTTTGCAAAGGACGGCATCTTTAATTTATATGGAACTTCTTCATCTAGCTCAAATAATTTGTCGACTTTGGACATTTCTTCGCCTTTCTATTTCTTCTCAAATTTCTTTTCTAAGTCCGCAATCATCTTTCAACATCAGAAGTTTCAATTTTCTCCATAGCTGATCTTTCAACAATCTTTGGTTCTTTCTTCTTGTCTTGAGGATCTTGGTAGTATTGATCCCAATAATCATCATCATCAATGATCACCTTTTCATCATCAAAAACCACTTCACCAACTTTAGTCTTCCCTTTGTCCTTTGGCTTCTTAGTGCTAGCAGATGCATCAGCATGATTTCCTAGAATTGTAGTCAATTGGTTCTTCATGGTCTCAGTTAGGGCCTCTTTTATTTCTTCAATCTTGGCATTGAGGGCTTCATCCACCATTCTTTGAATTTGTTTGGGCTCCATTGTTTTTGGTGAGCAAGTGATTGAGTCATTGCTAGATTCTTCGCTTCCGGCGTAGGTCGGATTGTCATAAGCTTTTGAACTGTCGTAATCCAGGGCTATGAGCCAGAAAGGATCAATGATATGAGATGTAAATGTATGCATGTATGCACAAACAATCAATAAACAAGGACAAATAGGACGTTCCTTCCAACCTTATAACATCCACACTCGAATGGCGAGTCTCTTTTTCTAGGTATATGGTTAACAAAATACCAACATGGGGTATCTTGTTTTTGAATATTTCCCTCGGACATTTTAACCGATAGTTATATTTTCAAAATTGGAAATCAGTTCATTATAATTCCCATTAATTAGGTTTTAATCGATTAAACCAACTATAGTAGCTTTTATGCTATATTGGATTAAAACCAAATTAAGAGGTTTATTATAAATAGATCTCTCACTTGAAAAAGTAACTAGTGATTCATGCCAAAAACAAGCCCATGATTAATTATTCTTAGTATAAACTAGGCTCACAATTGATTTTTAGTATTTCGTAATAGACCTAAATAATTTGCAAGCTCTTTGTAGAAAAGGTTGGATGAAAAGAATTTTGTTTCTAAGCCCATTGTAAAAAGATTTTAGAAAAAAATGGATTTTGGGCTTAGTATTTGGGTCATGAGCAAAGTAATTTTTGATTTGTTTTTAGAAAAGTTTTATGTCCAAAGACCATCTTGAAAATTTTTGAAATTAGCTTTGGTCTTTTGGATTTAGAGAAAAAAAATTTTTGAGCTTACAATGTACTTAGGTCATATTAGAAAAAGAGCAAACAAAATAAACCATGATTTAAGCCAAGATAAATTAACCATAGTCAAACAACAAACATTTGGGGTAAAAACCTAAGGAAAGTAACTAGGCCAATTACATGAACTTTAGTCTTTGGGTAAAAAGGATTAGGTTCCCATAGCAAGTATTTACCAGATGGTACGAGGCTATGAGTGGTTATGCCATGCTCGATCTCCATGCCTTGAGTGAAAGTATGGTATCCCTTACATAACACAGCACGGGTAACAAGGGCATCATAACTCGCGCACACGATGAAATCTAATATGATGCAATGGATAATATCATTATAAGAAATAATAGAATAACATAAAGACCAACTGTGAGCGGGGATTTTTGCCCTTACTCCTGGTGGAATGGTTCTTACGACATTGGCACTGTTTAGGCTCGAGGCCTTAGAGAACGCGGACATAAGTCCTGTGAAAATGGAGTCACCACCCGAACGGGCTGGGAAAAAGAAAGGGGTGGATAACTCGATTCCTAAGGAATCCCCAACCCCCTAATGGGTTTGAAAAGTTGGGTACATGTGGGGAAGGTGAGAAATGGCCCGGCACCTCCACAATGCCCGGTTCATTAGAACCGGCCTCCTTTACAGGTCTTAATATTATAAAATTCTTAAATATAACAACATTATCCATATTACACACAATAATTAAAATAAAGCATCGATATATTGAAAATCAAAATAATGTCCAAGCAAAACAAATAAATGGACACCCATCCGAAGATGGAGACATGCCCTTACATAATCCATGCCTAAATAGGACACCCACTGAAAGGTAGAAACATGTCCTTTACATTGGTTATAAAATAGAAAAGCAATTTAAATTACATGATATTTAACTAATGAGGTACCCACCAAGTGGAAACATACCTCTTACAACATTTGGAAATCTAAATAAATCGATAAAAGTAAATAACCATTCATCATAAATAAATCATTCATCAAAGATATCAATCAAAATATAAAATAAAAATCCATCCATGATAAATTAATAAATCAAGAATTGAACTTAAATAAATCAACAAAGCATTGAAAATAAATTAAAGCATATAATAGACTACATAATAAAATATAAAATTGAATAAAGAAAGTAAAGATTCAAATTAGGGCTACTGTTTCTATTTAAGATTCTTTATTTAATGTGTTTAGTGTTTTGGAATTTATGGGTTTAAGTTACTATGAGTTTTAATGGAATTGAAATGGATTAAGGTTTTATAATTTAAGAGGTTGATAAAATTCTTTGATTAACCAAATTAGTTTTTGAGAAGTGAAATCATGAAATTAGGGTTTGGACACTATAAAACATTAGGTTTATGATTTATGGTTACTTAATGTGTCGAATTTTAATACTTATGTTTATAAGGTTTTAAGGTTTAAAAGATTAGGGTTTAGAAAATTAGGGTTTAATGGTTTTAAGGGAGTTAGGGTTTACTGTTTTGGGTTTTGGAGTTGAATTAGGGTTTTAGCATTTTAGAATTAGGGTTTCGGAGAATGCATTAGATTTTAGGATTTGAAAATCAATTGATAATTTTATGAATCTTTATGAAAATAAACAAAATAATTTAAGGTTTATCGAAACAAAAAAGATATTTTTTATGGTTTGTGGAAGGAAACAGATTCAATTTAGGGCTTTGAAAAGAAATAGATTCAAATTAGGGTTTTGGTAAATTTTGAAGCAACAAAAACAACAATTTTAAGATTTTTGGAAAACAAAGAAACGAATTAAGGATTTTAAGCTTTAGAAAAGGTAAATTAAAGTTCTAGGGTTTTTTTAATCAAAAGAGACAATTAGATTATTTAAGCTACTGTGAAGAAATTAGACATTCATACCTCCGTTTGTTGGTTCCACCAAAAAGTTCTTCTTGGATGAATAAGAACAAAGACAAGCTTTGCTACCTTTGATGAATTAAATTGCTTGTTTGCTTTTCTCAATAAGTCTGATCGATTTCACTGCCAGAAGGAATTCTTCAAATACGATTCCTTTTCAAAGCTTTCCTCCTCAATTTCGGTCTCCAATTTCCCCTCCCTTTTGTGTTGTTTTAGTCCTTATTTATAGAAGATTTTTATGATTAATTTTTGTTATTCATGGAATCTAACATTAATTAAGAAAAGGAAATCGAAACCTAATTGTCTTTGGTTTCAAAAAAATTTGCATCAGAAAAATTTTGCTGGCGAAAAAAAACTACTGCAGAAAAATTAGGCTGGCAAAAAAGCTGCCGCAGCCAGGGCAAAAATTGTCCTGCCGGCCATTTTGTCCCCAGAAATAATCTGCGGGCGAAATGGAAAGACATTTCGCCTGCAGGAAAATCCTACGGGTGAAATGGCCCAAGGCCATTTCGTCGCAACTCTTCGTCGCCGATATTTATTTTTATTTTTATTTTTTTGTTTATTATTATTATTTTTTATTTTTTATTAATAAAAATTAGATACTAAAGCAAATATTATTTAATTAAGATAACAAAAATTATTTTGGAATAATTAAAATATATCGGAGAACACAAGAATTATTTTAGACTAATTAAAATACATTGGACCGGAGTGAGTCAAATTAAGGGTCTACACCAACGAAATCAACTTTTCTTATCCCTAGTGGAGTCGCCACTGTGAGCGGGGATTTTTGCCCCCAGTACCTGTAAAATGGTTCTTGCGACTTCGGCACTGTTTAGGCTCGGGGCCTTAGAGAATACGAACTTAAGACCGAAGAAAATGGTGTCGCCACCCGGACGGTCCAGGAAAAAGAAAGGGGAGGATGACTCAATTCTTAAGGAATCTCCAACCCCTAATGGGTTCGGAAAGTTGGTACGTATGGGGAAGGTGAAAAATGGCCCAGCACCCCCAAAACCTGGTTCATTGGAACTGGCCTCTTTTACAGGTCTTAATATTATAAAATTCTTAAATATAACAATATTATCCATATTTCACACAACAATTGAAATAAAGCATCATTATATTAAAATCAAAGCAATGTCCAAACAAAGCAAATAAATGGACACCCATCCGATGTTGGAAACATGCCCTTACATCATCCATGCCTAAGCTAAATAGGGCACCCACCGAAAGGTAGAAACATGTCCTTTACATTGGTCCAAAATATAAAAGCAATTTAAATTATATAGAACTTAATTAATGTGGTACCCAAAAAGTGAAACATACCTCTTACAACATTTGGAGATCAAAATAAATTGATAAAAAGTAAATAACCATTCATCTTAAATAAATCATTCATAAAAGATATTAAACATTAATCAAAATATATAATAAACATTCATCCATGATAAATTAAATAAATCAAGCATTGAAAATAAATCAAAGCATATGATGAACTACATAATCATATCTAAAAATAAAGCAAGTAAAGATACAAATTAAGATTTACTGTTTTTATTTAAAGTTCTTTAATTAATATTTAGGGCTTTGGGATTTTAGTATTATTATTGTTATTTGTTTAAACTACTGTAAAGGTTTTGGAAAATTGGAATGGATTAGGGTTTCATGAATCAATTTAGGGTTTAGTGGTAACATTATGAAATTAGGGTTTTAGGATATTAAAACATTTGGTTTATAATTCTTGGTTACTGGATTGTTGTCTTGGATTTACTGTATTGATTTTGAATGTTTAGGTTTGTAAGGTGTTAAGGTTTTAAGGATTAGGGTTTACGAAAACTAGGGTTTATGTATTAGTTTTGAGGGAATTAGGGTTTAGGAAAACTTAGGGTTTAGATTAACTGGTTTAGGGGTTTACTGTTTTGGTTTTAGAGTTGAAGAAAATAGTTTATTTTTATAAAGTTTTTGGAAATAGGCAAAATGATTTAAGATTTTGGAAACAAAAGAAACGAAGGTTTTTTGGACATGGAAGAAATAAATTTAGGGTTCTTGAGGTTTAGAAGAAGCAGAAAAGTATTTTTAGGTTTCTTAAGGTTTAGAAGAAACAGAAAAGTATTTTTAGGTTTTTAAGGTTTAGAAGAAACACAAATGATCATTTCTATCATTGAAATGAAGATCAATGTTACTACATATTTATAGATCAAGGTTTTATGTGTATATTATTATGAATCAAAGAAACAAAGCTATGTGTAGTTTATGATTAAGGATCAAACTTGCGTAGTTGGATCCACCAAAATTAACTTCTGGATGAACAGAGACAAAGGCAAGGTAAGGTTGCTGCCTTTGATGAATTCTTGATTGCTTCTTCTTGCTCCTTTCAAATCTGAAGTTCCACTATTCGATCCAAGTCCAAAGTTGTTTCCCAAAGTCCCCTCTCAGTCCAATCCCTTTTTCTGTGTTTTTTAGTGTTATTTATAGGAAATTTTATTAGATTAATTCTAATTGTTTAAGGAAACTAAGATTAATTAGGAAAAGAAACCAAAACAAAATAGAGTTTGGTTTTGGAAAAAATTGCGTTAGAAAATTTTGCTGGCGAAAGAACTGCTGCGGGCTGTGAGGAAATTTGCGAAAAATTGCGAGCTAGGTGCACGGCTAGCCAATTTTGCCGTAGGAAGTTCCTGCAGGCGAAATTGGCCTTGGCCAATTACTTTTCCTCGCCGATTTTTATTTTTATTTATTTATTATTTTTAAATTATAAAATAAATACTAAAATAAATATTATTTAATTATAATAACACAAAAATTATTTTGGACTATATAAAAAAATATCAGACCGGACTGGGTCAAAAATTAAGGGTCTACACTTTGGTTAATTTATCTCGGCTTAAATCATGGCTTATTTGGATTTTGTTTTTTCTAATATGACTTAAGTACATTGTAAGCTCAAAATAAATTTTTCTTTAAAGTCCAAAAGACCAAAGTAATTTTCAAAAATTTTCAAAATGGTCTTTAGATATAAAACTTTTCCATAAACAAGTTCTTTTCTCATGACTCAAATACAAAGCCCAAAATCCATTTTTTCTAAAATATTTTTACAATGGGCTTAGAAATAAAATTATTTTCATCCAACCATTTCTTACAAAGAGCTTGCAAATTATTTAGGTCAATTATGAAATGCCAAAAATCAATTGTGTGCCTAGTTTATACTAAGAATAATTAATCATGGGCTTGTTTTTGGCATGAATCATTAGTTACTTTTTCAAGTGAGAAATCTATTTATAATAAACCTCTTAATTTAGTTTTAATCCAATATAGCATAAAAGCTACTTTAGTTGGTTGGATGTATTAAAGCCTAATTAATGGGAATTATCATGAATTGGTTTCGATTTTTGAAAATATAACTATTGGTTGAAACGTCCAAGGGAATTATTAGAAAACAAGATACCCCATGTTGGTATTTTGTTAACCATATACCTAGGAAAAGAGACTCGCCATTCGTGTGTGGAAGTTATAAGATTGGAAGGAACGTCCTAATCATCTTTCTTTGTTATTTGTGCATACATGCATACATACGTTTGCATCACATATCATTGATCCTCTCTGGCTCACAGCCCCGGATTATGATAGTTCAAAAGCTTACAACAATCCGACCTATGCTGGAGATGAAGAATCTGGTAGTAACTCAATCACTTGCTCACCAAAAAGAAATGGAGCCGAACAAATTCAAAGAATGGTGGATGACGCCCTCAATGCCATGATGGAAGAAATAAAAGATGCCCTAGTTGAGACCATGAAGAACCAATTGGCTACAATTTTAGGAAATAATGCTGAAGCATCTGCTAGCACTAAGAAGCCAAATGACAAGGGGAAGGCTAAAGTTGGTGAAGTGGTTTTTGATGATGATAAGGTGATCATTGATGATGATGATGATTGGGCTCAATACTTCCAAGATCCTCAAGATAAGAAGAAAGAACCGAAGATTATTGAAAGATCAGCTGTGGAGAAAAATGAAACTTCTAATGTTGAAAAGATGATTGCGAATTTGGAAAAGAAATTTGAGAAGAAGCTGAAAACCAAAGAAATGTCCAAAGTTGACAAATTATTTGAGCTAGACGAAGAAGTTCTATACAAATTCAAGATGCCATCCTTTACAAAGTTTGATGGAACCAAAAATTCTCACCTCCATGTGAAGCAGTATATCATTGCTATGCAGTCTACCCGAGCTACTAAGGCTCAAACTCTAAGGTACTTCATGCTCTCATTGGATCCTGTAATCCAAAACTGGTTCAATACCTTAGATGACAACAGGCAAAAGAGTTGGGATCTGCTATATAAGGCCTTCATCCAATAATATGGATACAATGTCGAAATGGAAGTAACCTTGATGGAGGTGGAAGCCATTAGGCAACGACCAAATGAGAATTTTATGGACTATGTGAAAAGATGGAGAAATAAGGCTGCTTTGCTCAAGAAGAGGCCCGATGAATCTGATCAAATAAGAATGATTGTGAAAAGGGTGTTGCCTAGTCTTCGTGAAAGGATGTCTCATACACTTATCCGTGATTTCAAAGATCTCCTCCAAGCTGGTCTGTAAATTGAAGAATGGGAAAGAGAGAAGAACCATTTTTCATCAAGAAGGAATGAGAAACGAAACTATCAGTCTGGTAACCAAGGCATGCAAAAGGCAGTTTGTGTTAATGCTACTAGCCAAGGAACAAGAAGATAGTTTTCAGAATTGGGGAAACCGCTATCTTAGGTTCTCAATAAGCTTCAAAGGAAGGGATTGTTACAACCCTTAAATCCTCGCCCTTTGCCTAACCCTCTCCCACCTAATTTCGATACTAAGGCATTTTGTCAATTTCATCAAATACAAGGACACGACACTGATAGTTGCATAAAGTTGAGGCATGAGATCCAAAATTTGATTGATAGTGAAAAGCTGCCCGAGCCGGATAAGCTTAATACCAAAAGCAATCCTCTGCCTAAGTTCAACAAAGTGCCACCACTAGCAACTTTTATGGTAGGAGGAGGATTGGAGGAAGATCTTATCTTATCCTCCTTTCAAGATGGGAATATTGAAAATGTGAAAGGAGAAGAAGCTTAACTCAAAAAACTTCCCTTGGCTTGTTTATTTTTCTTGTTTTTTTTCTTTATTTTTTTGTTTTATGGAACAATCATGTTTTTCAAATTTAAATTTATTTGAATAAATTACTTTCATCAAAATTTTTGTTCGTCTTTGTTCATTTTGGTGCTCAACCAATGAGGAATTTAGCTTGATATTCATAAATTAATGTATCTAGGCATCATGACTTGAATTACTTTACTAGATGAGGGAATTGCTCTACAGCATTGAGTTGTGTATGCTTACTTAGAGAGGGCTCCTACATAATTACCTTTGTCTAGGTCCTAGTCAGTCTTAGGACATGCTTTGACAAACTTTCGAGGCAAAATTGAAATCTGCTTATTTTAAAAGAGAGATGATCTAGGCATTGTTTGACGAGCCAACAACTAGTATCCACCCAATTAGATATCAATCCCTAGTTGTCCCTTTGAGCCTTCATAAAATTTTAGCTTTCTTCTCATTGGCTTACAAACCCCAACAATCTACCCTGACCTGTTGTTACACTTTTGACAAGTCTTATGATCACTAAGATAAAGAGGCAAGAAGATCAAAGAATGGAATGCATAGCCAAGACTGTAAGGATAGTTGATGTTCTCAAGATAATAAGGGTGGTTGAAGTTCACCTAATATCTCCAATCTATCAAGATAACATCAGAGTAACAAATGATTTATCCCTATTAAAGAAGATTTATGTCACTCCACTCATCCATTATTGGAAACCCAAGTTGGTACAAACAAGACAACTCTTTTAGAGCTAGAACAAAAAAAAAGAAAAGAAAAGTAGAAGAAAAAAAAAGAAAGAAAAAAGAAAAGAAAAAAGGGACAAAAAAAAGAAAAGAAAAAGAAAAGAAAAAAAGATAAAACCTAAAATGGCGGTTCAGAAAGCCAACTGAGTTCTCTTTTACCTAAAGCAACAAAAGGCTTCCATTTGGTTTGTAAGGACAGTTTGACTTGAATTGGTCTAACCCAACCAAAGATTCGATCAAAATCAAAGAAAAAGGAGAAAGGTTGTCACATCCGCCTACTGCATTTATGCAGTGTAGACACGTGCATAGCAAGAGTAGGGAAAAGGAGAAGATAATTCTTGATAACAGCCCTAGATAAGGTTGTATGACAAAAGGGACATAATTGTAATTTTTAATAAAGTTGGGGACGTAGATGTAATTTCAAAGAAAGTTGCACCGGATGTTCTTAATAGTGCATATAACAGATTTCAAAAATGGAATGTAGAGAAAAACCGGATCGCAACGACGTGTAACGGTTTTTCCAGGAAATGTCCCGTTAAAGAAAAATGAAGAAATGTTGCCTAAGGGCATTTTGGTCATTATCAATTAAAGTTATACATGAATTTAGGGTAGGAAATAAAGACGTGAGTACGTAGAGAATGGCGAGAGGTTAAATATGAAACGATCGTCAGTGGAAACGAAGCCGGAGAAAACCCGAGCAAAAATAGGACTTAAAGGGAATTTTGTAAAAAGTTGAGGGCTTATTGGTAATTTTTCAAAATGACTTGGAAACCTAAAATAGACCTTATAAATAGAAAGTAGAGGTCGAGAGGATCAAAACTATATATAGTTTGACTCATGGAACTATACGGTTTAAAAGATATGATCGATTAATCGCCGGAACGTAATGTGGCTCGGTTTCGTGTCGGGACCGGATGGGTAACCCGGGACAACTTTATGAGATCCAATGGGAAGAGAGACAAGTGGAAAGAAGTAAAGTAAAAAGGAAGTTATAAAAATCAAAGGTTGGCCAATCAAAAGAAAACATTTAGCATGTGTAATAAATGTGTAATAAATGAAGAAAGAGAAAAAGTGGACAAGTGGGCAAGGTGATCATCATTTCTTTTGTATATAAATATATGTGATATGAAGAACCAATTTCTCTCTTTTCCACTTGCAAATTTCGGCCAACAAAGGGAAACACCAAAGGACTTCTAAGTTTCTCCAAATTTGATTTTTAAGGTATGTTTTTAAGGTTTTCTAGTAAGTAGACTTTGATTTTAGTATTAATTTTAGGTAGTTATATATTTATTAGAAGATTGGGAATTAGAGTCTTATATGGAATTGAAAAACATAATAATAATATTAAGTAAGTGATGAGATTAATTGATTAAATGAAAGAATCAAGGTTTCTAAGGTTTAATAAGGTTAGATTAGGGTTTAGTTTGAAAAGAAATGGAGGATAGCTTATTAATCTAAATTGCTAAGGTTTATGTTTAAGGGTGTGTTCTTGAATTTCTTGAAGGAAAAACAAAGATTAAGGAAGGAGAAGGAGGAAAAGAAAAAGGGGAAGTACAAGAATAAGGTTTGGTGCTTTACCATAAAAGAAATTCTATTTTTCTTACAAACTTTGGTTTATGGAATTTTTGATGTTCATGAACTTTAATTAGTTTGATTTGAGTCAAATATGCAAAAGTTGTCAAAGGGAAGTGTTTGAATCTTCACTTTACTATTAAATAAGCCTTAATATTGATTTGCAAAAGAAAAATAAACTATCCTATGCATTTTATGTGGTTGGGCCGAAATGGTCCCAAAAAGACAGCTTTCTGGACCTTTTTGTGGAAATCGTTTGAGGCAGCAAATGAATGAATTTTTCAACAAAATTTTACATGCAATTAGTCAACATATGAAATAAGTTTTCTGTAAAATTTCAGCTTAAAATAAGATCATTTACTTGGTCAAATTCATGACTGAAGTGGACTGAAATTTTGACGAAAACCCAGATTTTACTATTCATTTGGTCATGCCATTTTGCGTTGCCGATTTGTCTCGCCGCAACACTATTCATTTGGTCAATTTGTGATATTTTGAGAAATACTTTGAAATGTTTGATGTGTTTATTGTGGATGTTAAATATGCGAAAAAGGGGAATGGTTTGACTAAAGAATGTGTTGCGCGGCATAAATGGCAAAGTGCGATGGGAATTTAAAATGATTTCGCGAGTCATCCTAAAATGAGGTTTGAGACTTAAATTGAATCATTTAAAGCTTTTTGCTCTACTGAATAGTGGGAGTGGTAGATAAGGGTATGGTGTACTATACTAACTTATGCAGTACTGCTTGATATTGTGATTGAATTGATATGATCTGAACTCAATGGTGAGGGCCATTGGGGGCCAATGGTGAGGGCCATTGGTTATAACCAGGATGGTGAGGGCCATTCCTGTGATCTGATATCGGTGGTGAGGGCCACCTATGTTACAGTGGTGAGGGCCACTGCCTTATCACTATGGTTCCCTATATCCCAGTAGAGCCTGGATCAAAGACATATTATTTTTCGTTGAACTATATAATGCAAATGAATTTGAATTATGATTTTACATTATTGAAAACATATCATACTGAATGTATCACGATTTCTATTGGTATAATGTTGGTTGATTGTTGATTTTATTATTTCCTTTTTACTTCGAATACTTTCATGTACTACTTTTATTTTTATTGGTAAAGTACCCACTGAGCGACAACGGTCAGCGAGTTAAGTTTTCCTTGACTCGTAGGTTCGGAGCAGTAGATAAATCTTGGGGAAGCAACGACCAGACCACAGCAAATCTCAGGGGTAGATCTTTTAGTTCCATTATGAGTCGATAGTTGTGGCATGTATATGAATAAATATAAAAGAGATTTTCTATGTTATAATTGTATGTTAGTAGTATGTAATAATCATAAATCTTTACTTTATGTTATATTAGAAGTGTGAACTCTTCGTGCAGGTTTGTAGTTGAGGGTATAAGGTGGATTCATTGGGAGTGCATTAAATTTGATGGTATTCTTATTCACATTGGTATGTGTAAAATGTTTTCAAAAATCAGAAAAACAAGTTTTGACGACACTTGGGATCCAAATTTCTAGGCGGAACTATGGCAAAATTTCTGTAAAAATCAGAACTAAAATTTGACTAAGTAAATTGGTAGCAACAATTAGGATAGTGTGGCACCTCTACTCAGCTTACACATGTAGGTTGGGAAGGGGTGTTACAAAGGTCACCCAGTTTTTGAAAGTTCTGTACTTGACAGTCCTACAAGGAAAAGAAAGATCACCAAACTTTTTACGAGGGCAAAGACTGTCCCAATCAAGATCCAGATTAACGCCAAGAAGATGGGAGAATGTTCAAAGCTCTATCTTTTCATGCTCCCAACTGTCTAAAGTTCCAACAAGCAGTTTGTAGTGTGAAGGTTTGTCCATTGTGTCACAATAGCTCCAACTTACAAATGGCCTTCATTTAAACCCATGTCCCTTATACACTCAATTTCAAGCCTATTAAAGACCTATTAATCTCTCTTGGTAGGTGGAGTCTATTAGTGGAGATAGTTTGTGTAACACCCCTATACCCCGTATACGTACCCAGCATGCTATTACGATCGTAATATACGTCTACTGAATATAGAAATGCCACGGCTTACTAACCAAATGACTCATTTCTTTTACAATAATGTGAACCAATTTAAAACATTTAAATTATATTATAAAACACAAAAGATAAAATGTTTATTCAAAACGCTGGGGAAAATATTACAAATATTTCCAAATACATAAACATCAAAACTCAAATTTTACTAAACATAAAATATATACATGTCTGGCAGTATGTCTTTGATCTTTAAGCTCCACTATCAACTCCTCAAGATCTAGACTCTACTCGGCCTAGAGGAACTCTCCGGTTCTTCCCTGTCACCTGCGCAATAAATCATAATCGCGCTAAGCCAACGGCTTAGTGGTACAACTACAATAATATTATGTTTTGATGTAATGCCAATGTCACACAATCAATTCCATACACCATTCAAAAGAATGTTATACCTTAACATTATACTTTGCTTAATGTCATATCAAACATTCATTCTCAATATCATATTTATGCATTATAATCAATCTCATTATTCATTGGTTTCACCATTCAAGAATCACATTGAAAACAAAGACAAGCATGGGCCTAAAGACACTAATATGCTATTCAACTTTCAGAGTTAATGTTTTGGTTCAATTATCACATTTATCATTATCATTATCCCAACTAGGCTTCAAGGATTTAGGTTCAACCAAGCTTCAAGGGGAACAAAGCATGCTAAGTATCAACCCAACTTGGCTTCAAGAACCAAACCCAACCTAGCTTCAAGGGTTGTAACATCTCAATTAGGCTTCAAGGACTAGACCCAACCAAGCTTCAAGGGGAGTTAAGCATGCTAAACTTCAACCCAACTTGGCTTCAAGGATCAAGCCCAACCTAACTTCAAGAGAATGTTACTATTAGGCATGCCACCAACAACAAAACTCTGAAAATGGAATAACACATTAGCCACACAACTCATTTATTATTTCATTATCAATTCCATTCTCATTTCTCATCATCAACTAGGCAAACATGCCTCAATTATATCATTTGCATCATTATCATTATAGCCAACAACCATGGCTCCTCATCTCATCAATAGAGTATATATCATCAATTGCATTGAATATCATCATTTAGGTAAACATACCTCACTTATTTCATTTAAATCATCATAATCAATCACATTGGCTTCACATCTCATTATATATCAAGTTTATATCCAACATAACATTATTAATATGCATCAACAATACATTAGATTTCTTAACACATTTACAATCAAATGTGTGTTAAGTCTCAACACCATATGAATGTATGAAATAATGTAGTTTGTACTTACCTTAGGAACAATTCACACCAATCTACAACTTTACTCTTCCAAAAATTCTTCACCGCTTAGGTTAAGGCAAATCAACCTCTTCACAACCTAATCCAAAAGGAATAATACACATGAGATGCAAACTCTACACATGACACGCTCAACAACACGGGCGTGTCCCTGACCGTGCCCTAAACTCACAACACAGAAGCTTTGACACTCTCAGAACCACGGGCGTGTCACTTGACGTGTAATACATATTGTCTCACAGAATCATTGACAAATCCAACAACACGGGCGTGCTCATGGCCGTGTCAATTCTTTACCAACACAGTAGCTATGACACGCTCAATGACATGGGTGTGTCACTACTCGTGTCACCCTTCCAAAACACAGTACCATTGACACTGTAACACCCCTTCCCGACCTACGTGTGTAAGCTGAGTAGAGGCGCCACCCTATCCTAATGTTGCTACCACTTTTACTTAGTCAAATTTTTGTTCCGATTTTTATAGAAATTTTGCCATAGTTTTGCCTAAAAATTCAATCCCAAGTGTCGACAAAACTGGTTTTTTTCTAATTTTTGAAAACATTTTTACACAAACCAATGCAAACAAAATCATTCTCAGTACACTTCCAATAAATCCCCCTTATAACCTCAACTACAACCTGCAAAAAGGATTTACACTTCTAGTACAAAATAAAGTAAAGGTTTATTATGAAATACAGCAGATAAAATCTTTGTTCACTATGCAACGGAAAGTAACAATATTTACAAATTCATATACATCAAAACTCAAGTTTTACAACACATAAAATTTATACATGTTTGGCAGTCAGTCTTCGATCTTAAAGCCCACTATTCACTCTTCAAAATCTAGGCTCGACTCGGCCTAGAGGAACTCTCTGGTTCTTCCTTGTCACCTGCGCGAAGAATCACATTCGCGCTAAGCCAACGGCTTAGTAAGATAAAACATGCTAATGGTATGCTTTAATGTAATGCAATGCCACATATGTTATTGATAAGATCAATATCATAAATATAAAGTTAACCACATAATTATGCATTTCACAAATCATAGTCATATGAGCATACCACATTTCAACATCTTTCCACATTCAACATTAATCAATCATACTCAATAACCAACATCTTATTTCATTAACTCATAACATTATTTAGGACATTCATATAACCCTGACACCTATGGGCCCAACAAGTATTTAATATGATATTCAGAGTTCAGAGTTACTGCTTTGGTTCATAGTCACAATAATCACGCCCGTAGGCAATGTATATACATGTATCTCTATCCATGGATAGTGTAACAGACCCAGTCTCTTGGATCATCAACTCAACACATATGAGGAGATCCTCAACCCGGCAAGACTGTTACAAATCATATATCTCATAGTGTAACAGACCCAGTCTCTTGGATCATCAACTCAACACATATGAGGAGATCCTCAACCCGGCAAGACTGTTACCTTTTATCATTTCTTAGGCATGCCACCCAAATCCAGAACTCTGAAACTGAATAACATATTAAACAAACAATTCATTTATTATATAGTTACCATTTCCATTCTCAAATTCTCATCACATTTAGGCAAACATGCCTTCTTTCTTTCAATATCATCATCATAGCCAATCACAATGGCATTGCCTCATATCATGTCTTATTTGAATTATCATTTCAATTTCAATGTATATTATTCATGAAACACATAACCATTCACAATGCATAACATAACATTGTTCAATCTCAACAATGCAATTAGGGCAAAGAACAATTGATATGATTCATATGAATAGTACATTCTGGTTTTAAACTCCATTTTATCCTTATTTTGAAAAATTGTATAAAATAATCTACTTGACTAAAAATTCTAAAATTTTTACAAAATTTAGTTTTGTATCTAAAAATCATTCCTTTAAAATTTCAGATCAAACTGAACACAAAATCTTGGTCAAATAGTTCACCTAACCAGACTGCCCCAATTGCCCTGCATCCTGGCAGCAGTTCTGAACTTTGTGAATTCCATAAATCAAATTCAATCAACGTGGTTCCAAATTATTTTTCTCAAATACTAGACTCACTAAGCAACAACATATCCAAAATTCGATTGGATATGATTTTTCTACATTTTATTAAAAATCCCGAAGTATAGCTGTCTCAGTTAAGATACCTGCTGGAACAGGTCTAATAAAAATAATCTTTCTAAACTCATAACCATTCCAAAATCGAATCAACATATTTTTCAGTCATTCTACACTCATAGAGGCACAACATATCAAAAATTCACTTCAAGAACATTTTTCTATAATTAATTAAAAATCATACAAATCACAGCCTTTACTAATTGTAAAACAGAAACAATTTCACTAAACACAACTCTTACTCAACACAATCACTTCCAACACCTTCACCAACTCAACTTCTCATCATCAAACCAACAAACCCTAATTCCTTTCTCACACCACTTCAAAAGAATTGAAGAAATTAAAGAAAAGATCTTACCTCAAATGAAGAAATCCACAAATCTTTAACCAAAACCCTTGCTTCCTTCTTCAAAATGCTTCAAACCTCAAGATCACCTCTCTTTCTCTCTTTGTCTATGGAGAATCCGGCCACTTCAAGAAAGAAAGAAGAAAATGCACAAGTCAAACACCTTTTCTTCTTTTAATCTCCACCATGCATCTTACAAGGAAAATTACCAAAACACCCTTAACCATATAACTAACTCTTTGTCTCATATAAGCCCTTTATAGTAATTTCATTAACAACCAAAAATATCTTCTTCCACTTAACCATCACCTTGACTCTTCATTTGACCAATGTATATGTTAATTATATCATCATATAAACAACATATACATTTGTCTCTAAACCCTAAATTTCTTCTCCAAAACACATATACATATACATTCTCTTCCCATTTCTTTTCTCTTACAATTTAACACATATATGCACAAACATTCACTTCCCAATATATATATCAACAACCACAATAACAACAACATACTCAAAACTTCTAGGGCATAAATGAGGATATTACAATTCTCCCCCTCTAAAAAGAAAATTTCGTCCTCGAAATTACCTGATATCAAAGCTGAAACAATTGCGGATACTGCTCTCGCATGGTATGCTCACTTTCCCAAGTCGCTTCTTCTTTTGCATGATTCTTCCAAAGAATCTTCACCAATGGCACTCTCTTGTTCCTTAACTCTTTCACTTCTCATGCCAAGATAGCAACTGGTTCCTCTTCAAATGTCAAATCTGGGCTCACTTCAATAGACTCAAATGGCAACACATGAGATGGATCCGACCTATATCTCCTCAACATAGAAACATGGAATACATTATGAATACGATCCAACTCAGGTGGCAAAGCAAGTCGATACGCCACTGGCCCAACTCTTTCTAACACTTCATACGGCCCAATGAAACGAGGACTCAATTTTCCTTTCCGACCGAACCTCAAAATTTTCTTCCAAGGAGACACTTTCAGAAATACCTTATCTCCAACATCAAACTCTATATCTCTCCTTTTTAGATCTGCATAAGACTTCTGTCGGTCTGAAGCTGCTTTTAACCTGCCTCGAATCAACTTTACTTTATCTTCAGTTTCTTGAATCAAATCAGGACCAACCAACTTATTATCTCCAAGCTCATTCCAACAAAGAGGTGTCCTACACCGTCTGCCATACAATGCTTCAAACGGTGCCATACCAATGCTGGATTGGTGACTGTTGTTGTAAGCAAACTCCACAAGAGGTAAAAACCTATCCCAACTTCCAGAGAAATCGATGACACAGCTTCTCAACATGTCCTCAATAATCTGTATCACCCTCTCTGACTGTCCATCCGTCTGTGGATGAAAAGCAGTGCTAAAGTGCAGTCGAGAACCTAAAGCACTATGCAAACTCTTCCAAAATCTGGAAGTAAACCTGGGATCTCGATCAGACACTAAAGAAGTTGGAACACCATGCAGTTTCACAATCTCATGGATATACAGCTCAGCCAATCTCTCCAAAGAGTAATCCATTCGAACCGGAAGGAAATGAGCTGTCTTAGTCAATCTATCCACAATCACCCATATAGCATCATGCTTCTTTTGTGTCAATGGCAAACCAGACACAAAATCCATTGTCACTCTTTCCCACTTCCATTCTGGCACTGACAATGGTTGAAGCAACCCGGTTGGAACTTGATGCTCTGCTTTAACCTTCTGACAAGTGAGACATTTCGATACAAACTCAGCAATGTCTCTCTTCAAACCCATCCACCAATAATGCTGTCTCAAATCATGATACATCTTCGTATTACCCGGATGCATAGCAAACATTGACTGATGAGCTTCTTCTAAAATGACTCTTTTCAAATCAGCATCATCGGGTACACACAATCGGTTCTTAAACCAGAGACTCCCATCATCTTTCACAACAAAATCTCTAGTCTTCCCATTCTTGCAATCTGAAAAAATCTTCTGAATCTTCTTATCGGCCAACTGAGCTTCTTTGATCTGATCTAACAAAATCGGCTTTAATTGCAACTGTGCCAATAATGCACCATCAACACAAGGTACAAAACTGGCATGCAATGCTCTCAACTCAACAAGCAACGAGAGCGAGTAAACAGTTAAACCAGCTAAAGACTTCCGACTCAAGGCATCAGCAACAACATTTGCTTTACCTGGATGATAGTCAATCAAGCAGTCGTAGTCTTTAATCAATTCTAACCATCTCCTCTGACGAAGATTGAGTTCTTTCTGGACACCCAAATACTTCAAACTCTTGTGATCAGTGTAGATGAAACATTTCTCCCCAAACAGATAGTGGCGCCAAATCTTTAATGCAAACACAATGGCAGCCAATTCTAAATCATGGGTCGGATAGTTAAGCTCATGCGGTTTCAACTGTCGAGATGCATAAGCTATAACTTTCCCTTCCTGCATCAATACACACCCCAAACCTCTATGTGAAGCATCACTGTAGATCACATATGGTTTGCCTTCAACAGGTAAAGTAAGAACAGGCGCTTGAGTCAACAACTCTCTCAACTGCTCAAAACTAGCCTGACACTGATCTGTCCACACAAATCTCACTCCCTTTCGAAGTAATCTGGTGAGTGGAGTAGCTATCAAAGAAAACCCTTTCACAAACCGTCGGTAATAGCCTGCTAAACCCAGAAAACTTCTAATCTCTGTCACAGACTTGGGTGGACTCCAATTTAAAATGGCTTCAACTTTGCTCGGATCAACTCTGATGCCTTCTGCAGAAACAATATGTCCGAGAAAAGCAACTTGATCCAACCAGAACTCACACTTCGACAATTTGGCAAATAACTGATTCTCTCTCAAAATCTGCAACACAATCCGCAGATGCATATCATGCTCCTCTTCATTCCGCGAATACACCAGTATATCATCAATGAAGACCACTACAAACTGATCCAAATAGGGCCTAAACACCCTATTCATCAAATCCATAAAAGCTGCAGGTGCATTCGTTAGACCAAAAGGCATAACTAAAAACTCATAATGCCCATACCTGGTCCGAAAAGCAGTCTTAGGAACATCTTCACTTCTTACCCTCAGCTGATGGTACCCAGATCTCAAATCAATTTTGGAGAACACTGACGCTCCCTTTAACTGATCAAAGAGATCATCGATTCTAGGCAAAGGATATTTATTTTTAATAGTCACCTTGTTCAATTGCCTATAATCGATACACAACCTCATAGTACCATCTTTCTTCTTCACAAATAGCACAGGAGCTCCCCAAGGAGAAACACTGGGGCGAATGAATCCTTTGTCCAACAACTCCTGTAATTGCACTTTCAACTCCCTCAATTATGCTGGTGCCATTCTATAAGGAGTAATAGAGATAGGAGTGGTACCAGGCAACAATTCAATACCGAACTCCACCTCTCTCTCAGGAGGCAACCCTGGCAACTCCTCTGGAAACATATCCGGGAACTCAGCAACTGTGGCAATGCTATCAATAGGGGAACCCTTCACTCTAGTATCCACCACATGAGCAAGATAGGCTTCACACCCCTTTCTAATCAACCTCCTGGCTGCAACAGCTGAAACAAATAAGGAGGCTAGCTGTTCCTGCTCATTAGATACTATCACCTCTCTACCATCACCCGTTCTCAAAGAAACAATTTTCTTTTTACAATCCACCACAGCTTCATGTCGAGATAGCCAATCCATACCTAAGATCACGTCATATTCCTTAAATGGCATCTCAATCAAATCCCCAAGGAACTCCTCACCCTGCACCACTACTGCACTATCTCTATGCACCTTACTCACAACCACACTATGCCCTAACGGATTTGTTACCAACACATCAAATCCTAGGGACTCAGCATGCAAATCAGATACAGGCAAAACAGATGCACTAATATATGAATGTGTGGAACCCGGATCAATCAAAGCAAGTACTGGAGTATTAAATAAAGAAAAAGTACCAGCTATGACTGCCGATGTATCTGGCTGTCTCTGCATAACATACATCCTCTAGGAAGATCCAACCTCCTCTGGTCTACCCTCCCTGGATGTAGCACCTCCTCTAGAACTGAATCCTGGTCTACCTCCCCGGCTGGCACCTCTGCCTCCTCTGCCTCCCCTCACACTAGCTCGAGAAGCAGCAGAATCAACTGGCATCTGCTCCTGCCTCTCAGGACAGTCTCTCACAAAGTGGTCAGGTGATCCACACCTGAAGCATACCCCTGATCTACTATGCCTCCAACAAACGCCCCCATGTCTTCCACCACACTGGTTACACACAGGTAAGGTGGATCTCTGAACTCCAGGAGTAGGAGCACTCGCTACTGAAGCTGCAGGTCTAAATCTCTGCCTCTGGAACTGCACTGACCTACCCACTGGTCTCTGGCTCCTACTACTCCGAGGAACAAAACTTCCTCTACCCCTCTTCGCAGAAGAAGACCCTGCCTCGAACTGGGGCCTTCTAACCCTAACCTCTTCCTCTGAAGCAGCTGCAATAACTTGAGCTCGCTCTACACTTCGAGCTGCTGCCACAAGCTGTGAGAAATCCTGATATCTGGATCCAGCCACTAAGCACATGATCGAGGGCCTCAATCCCTCCTCAAATCGCCGACATCTATCAATCTCATCAGTAATGATACCCCCAGCATACTGACTCAGTCGAATAAACTCAACTTCATACTCAGTTACGGTCCGATGATCTTGCTTCAAATCTAGAAACTCTCTTTTCTTCCCATCTTTATACTCCCTAGGAGTATACTTCAACTCAAATTCTCTCAGAAAATCCGCATAAGACAAGGTTGGTGGATCATCCATAGAATGGGGCACTGTCTTCCACCAGTCGTAGGCATCCTTCTGTAGCAAAGATCTTGCATAGTCAAACTTCTCCTCTGAAGTGGCTTGCAACTGCACAAATACCCTCTGAACTCTATCAAGCCACTGTTCTGCTACAGCCGGATCAACTGTACCAAAGAAATCCTCTGCTCCATATTTCCTTAGCTTATCATAGTGCCTTACTGGTACTGAAGGCTGAGGGGGTGGTGGCGGTGGCTGTGGTTGCACAGGTGCTTGTCTCATAGCTTCCAACATAGGCCTAAACCAGGCTGGCGGAACCTCCTCCCCAGCTGGTCTACCCGACACCGAAGCAGGTGCCTCCTCAACACTATCAACCCTAGCTCCCTCAGCAGGAGCAATACTCTCGGCACTACCCTCAACAGATTGTCGCGAATGAGATGCCATCTCTACCTATATCTGCAAACACAGCAGAATATTCCTCATTAAAGATCAAAGACTGCCATACCAAAACATGTATTTTACTCAAAAACCCACTTTAAAAATCAAAATATTCTTTTTCTTACAATTGATCTAGGTTGAGAATCTCAAACCTAGGCTCTGATACCAAAAATTGTAACACCCCTTCCCGACCTACGTGTGTAAGCTGAGTAGAGGCGCCACCCTATCCTAATGTTGCTACCACTTTTACTTAGTCAAATTTTTGTTCCGATTTTTATAGAAATTTTGCCATAGTTTTGCCTAAAAATTCAATCCCAAGTGTCGACAAAACTGGTTTTTTTCTAATTTTTGAAAACATTTTTACACAAACCAATGCAAACAAAATCATTCTCAGTACACTTCCAATAAATCCCCCTTATAACCTCAACTACAACCTGCAAAAAGGATTTACACTTCTAGTACAAAATAAAGTAAAGGTTTATTATGAAATACAGCAGATAAAATCTTTGTTCACTATGCAACGGAAAGTAACAATATTTACAAATTCATATACATCAAAACTCAAGTTTTACAACACATAAAATTTATACATGTTTGGCAGTCAGTCTTCGATCTTAAAGCCCACTATTCACTCTTCAAAATCTAGGCTCGACTCGGCCTAGAGGAACTCTCTGGTTCTTCCTTGTCACCTGCGCGAAGAATCACATTCGCGCTAAGCCAACGGCTTAGTAAGATAAAACATGCTAATGGTATGCTTTAATGTAATGCAATGCCACATATGTTATTGATAAGATCAATATCATAAATATAAAGTTAACCACATAATTATGCATTTCACAAATCATAGTCATATGAGCATACCACATTTCAACATCTTTCCACATTCAACATTAATCAATCATACTCAATAACCAACATCTCATTTCATTAACTCATAACATTATTTAGGACATTCATATAACCCTGACACCTATGGGCCCAACAAGTATTTAATATGATATTCAGAGTTCAGAGTTACTGCTTTGGTTCATAGTCACAATAATCACGCCCGTAGGCAATGTATATACATGTATCTCTATCCATGGATAGTGTAACAGACCCAGTCTCTTGGATCATCAACTCAACACATATGAGGAGATCCTCAACCCGGCAAGACTGTTACAAATCATATATCTCATAGTGTAACAGACCCAGTCTCTTGGATCATCAACTCAACACATATGAGGAGATCCTCAACCCGGCAAGACTGTTACCTTTTATCATTTCTTAGGCATGCCACCCAAATCCAGAACTCTGAAACTGAATAAAATATTAAACAAACAATTCATTTATTATATAGTTACCATTTCCATTCTCAAATTCTCATCACATTTAGGCAAACATGCCTTCTTTCTTTCAATATCATCATCATAGCCAATCACAATGGCATTGCCTCATATCATGTCTTATTTGAATTATCATTTCAATTTCAATGTATATTATTCATGAAACACATAACCATTCACAATGCATAACATAACATTGTTCAATCTCAACAATGCAATTAGGGCAAAGAACAATTGATATGATTCATATGAATAGTACATTCTGGTTTTAAACTCCATTTTATCCTTATTTTGAAAAATTGTATAAAATAATCTACTTGACTAAAAATTCTAAAATTTTTACAGAATTTAGTTTTGTATCTAAAAATCATTCCTTTAAAATTTCAGATCAAACTGAATACAAAATCTTGGTCAAATAGTTCACCTAACCAGACTGCCCCAATTGCCCTGCATCCTGGCAGCAGTTCTGAACTTTGTGAATTCCATAAATCAAATTCAATCAACGTGGTTCCAAATTATTTTTCTCAAATACTAGACTCACTAAGCAACAACATATCCAAAATTCGATTGGATATGATTTTTCTACATTTTATTAAAAATCCCGAAGTATAGCTGTCTCAGTTAAGATACCTGCTGGAACAGGTCTAATAAAAATAATCTTTCTAAACTCATAACCATTCCAAAATCGAATCAACATATTTTTCAGTCATTCTACACTCATAGAGGCACAACATATCAAAAATTCACTTCAAGAACATTTTTCTATAATTAATTAAAAATCATACAAATCACAGCCTTTACTAATTGTAAAACAGAAACAATTTCACTAAACACAACTCTTACTCAACACAATCACTTCCAACACCTTCACCAACTCAACTTCTCATCATCAAACCAACAAACCCTAATTCCTTTCTCACACCACTTCAAAAGAATTGAAGAAATTAAAGAAAAGATCTTACCTCAAATGAAGAAATCCACAAATCTTTAACCAAAACCCTTGCTTCCTTCTTCAAAATGCTTCAAACCTCAAGATCACCTCTCTTTCTCTCTTTGTCTATGGAGAATCCGGCCACTTCAAGAAAGAAAGAAGAAAATGCACAAGTCAAACACCTTTTCTTCTTTTAATCTCCACCATGCATCTTACAAGGAAAATTACCAAAACACCCTTAACCATATAACTAACTCTTTGTCTCATATAAGCCCTTTATAGTAATTTCATTAACAACCAAAAATATCTTCTTCCACTTAACCATCACCTTGACTCTTCATTTGACCAATGTATATGTTAATTATATCATCATATAAACAACATATACATTTGTCTCTAAACCCTAAATTTCTTCTCCAAAACACATATACATATACATTCTCTTCCCATTTCTTTTCTCTTACAATTTAACACATATATGCACAAACATTCACTTCCCAATATATATATCAACAACCACAATAACAACAACATACTCAAAACTTCTAGGGCATAAATGAGGATATTACAGACACGCCTAAAGACCTAGCCGTGCTCATGGGCGTGTCAGGCCAAAAATGCAGATTTCGGCCGCAATAACACTACCTCTAACAATTCACTTCCTTCCTCCATTTTCCACTTCAACCAAACTTAATTAAACTCACCCAAAAACCATATCAAACTTGCAAACATACCAAATCAACTCAAAACATACATCAAACACAAATCATAATCATCACCACAAACCCTAAACACAACCACAACACTTCCTCTTCCAACAACTTACTCTTTTCTTCAATTCACCCCAAAACCCAAAATCAAATGAATCAAACACTCTTAAAAATAGCACAATCAAACACACTCCTATTAACAGCAATCATCCATCAAACTCAAACACAACTTCAAATAAAACAAAGGAAAACAAGAGAGAGCTTACCAATAATAATGAAACTTCTTGAATTTCAAACTTGGTTACTTGAATCACCTTTCAACTTTGAGCTTGGAACACAAAACTCTCTCTTGCTCTCTTGTCTTGATGATGCCCGGCCAACAAAGGAAGAGAAAAGAAAATGAAGAGACAAATCAATCACTTATCTCTTTAAACCTCCACCAAGTCATTTTAATATTAAAATAATCCAAATTAATCTCTTCCATTCATAATTTCCTTATTAATTAATTCAATAAATCATAACATAAATATCTTCTTCCATTAACTTTCTTTGACTTTGACTTGTGTATATGTTGTATATATTTGCATATACACAACATATACACTCTCTCTATAATTCTTTTCTCATTCCAAAGAATCATATACATTTAATCCAAATAAAACAACAATTATATCAAAACATCTAGGGCACATTTCAGGATATTACAGTTTGAATAAGCATGCATATGAGATAGACAATATTTAAAATCAATGAGACCTTTGGCCAAGTAATGTTTATGTGCCTATCTGAAGTGCAACAGTTCTTGCTTAAATAGAAATAATTCCTAAGTTTAGTACGGTAACTAGGGTTGTCATGTTATAAATATGTTAATTTGGAAAAATCAACCCCTGAGGTAACTTTACATTGATTTGTCAAAGCCAACATTTGATTTTAAAATAAAATGTTTTTGTCACACGAAGCCTGCAAGTTAAGGGAAGTATGTTGAATCATCAAACCTCAAAGGACACATTAGGCAAAGTAAATAGTTATTGGCAAGGATGTAAATAGTTACCAACTGGTGTGCTGAATCCTAGTATGAAATGGATGTATTTCTACTTCATGGAGCCTCCATTATTTATGTTCTCAACATCTTGAAGATAAAAGTCATAAATATGAAGCATCCTGTCATTTCAAAGCAAGAACTGAACAAGCATCTGGAAGGAGTCAATGAGAACACTTCAGTTGATTATTTCGGTCTGTGAGTCGATAGAACCATTGTAAGTGTTAGTCATGCATATCATGCATACATGAGCATATCACATTGTATTTTCTTTTATTGTATTGTCTATCCTTTGTCAAAGTGAACAATAGATACTCTATGAAGCAAAGATGAAGCGGGTATAGAATCAGGGGCCATGGAAGACCCATTGCTTGAGGAAGCTCTAGTCATTTTTGCAAAAGAAAGAAGGGATGCATGTTAATGAAAGGAACTAGACAAAATACAAACATCAATCAGAGCCTACATAAGAAAAATTATTAGTTTAAGCCAACACAGCGGGTAAAGTTTCTCCATTTCAATTTTTGAGTTTATGCGTATACAAAATATTTTCAAACTCACTTTCAAATATTTTAGTCTAGAATCAAAATCTAGTTTAGGATCGAGTATCCAAATTCAGTTTAGGATTGAGTATGCAAATCTAGTTTAGGATCAAGTATCCAAATTCAGTTTAGGATCGAGTATCCAAATTCAGTTTAGGATCGAGTATCCAAATCCAGTTTAGGATCGAGTATCAAAATCTAGTTAGGATCAAGTATCCAAATCCAGTTTAGGATCGAGTATCCAAACCCAGTTTAGGATCGAGCATCCAAATCCAGTTTAGGATCGAGTATCCAAATCTAGTTTAGGATCGACTATCTAAATACAGTTAGGATTGAGTATCCAAATCTAGTTAGGATCAAGTATCCAAATCCAGTTTAGGATCGAGTATCCAAATCCAGTTAGGATTGAGTATCTAAAATTCAGTTAGGATTGAGTATCCAAATCTAGTTAGGATCGAGTATCCAAAATCCAGTTTAGGATCGAGTATCCAAATCCAGTTAGGAACGAGTATCCAAATCAAGTTAGGATTGAGTATCCAAATCCAGTTTAGGATCGAGTATCCAAATCCACATAGGATCGAGTATCCAAATCCAGTTTAGGATCAAGTATCCAAATCCAGTTAGGATTGAGTATCCAAATCCAGTTTAGGATCAAGTATCTAGTTTAGGATCGAGTATCCAAATCCATTTAGGATGGAGTTTCCATGTCTAGTTTAGGATCGAGTATTCAAATCTAGTTTCATGTCAAGAACACAAGTCTTTTCCGAGTCCAGAACTCGAATCGGGTCCATAACCTAAAACCAAAACCATCTCAAGAAAATTAAGTCTATTTTTACCAAAATTAAAAGTCTTCTTACTTTTCACTCTCTGAATCAATCCAAGATCGTTCAAGCAGGGGAAAAACTGTAGACCCTTAATTTTAACCCCAATTTTATACGATCCTAATTAAAGGATGCCAAAATAAATTTTATCTAACTTTAAAATATTTAAACCTAGTTTATAATTTTTAATGAAGTAGGTTCGGATTAAAGAGGCATAAATTCAATTCTAAAACCCTTGAATCGGTCCAAATTAAAACTTTTAGGTCCATAAGTTAAAAAAGGCAAGATTAATTCAAGTCAGGACGGCCGGGGAGACATGAGCAATTGCTCATGTCGATCTGAAGGGACAAAGTTGACATGAGCATGCCTCATGTCCATCTGACAGCCCAGATCGACATGAGGTTGGACTCATGTCAACCTGGGCAAACCAGGTCGACATGAGCATGCCTCATGTCAATCTGGTAGCCCAGATCGACCTGAGGTTGGACTCATGTCGACCTAGGGCAACTAGGTCGACATGGCCTTAACTCATGTCGACCTGGTTGCCCCAAATCGACATGGTTTCAATGTGTTTCATAATTGAACTAGAATTTGTTTTAAGGATGGATTAATATTAGGGTTAAGGATTTGGAGTGAGGTTAGAGCCTATAAATAATAACATTTCAGAATTTAGAAAAGAAAATTAACATTAAAGTTGGGGCAATAAACATTAACAAGGGTCAGCAATTAACATTAAGAGGATTAAAGAGCAAAGCAAGAGACGGAAAAAAGGAATTAGCAGTAAGCATTCATCAATCATCAATCCATCAAAGGCAGCAACATTGCCTTTATTATTGTTCATCCAGAAATCAATTTGGTGGAACCGACTACGCAGGTTTGATTTTAATCATAAATTATTCATTCTCATAGTAGCTTCATTTTCTTTGATTAATAAGAACTTGCATGCAGTAACTTGATCTTTGAACATGCAGTACCTTGATCTTTGAACATGCAGAAAATTGATCTTTGTTTCAAAAACTTTAATTGTTTGCTTGACCAGTTGGTATTCATAACTCCACTTGCATGTTTCATAAAAAAACATAAAACTACCCAGTAGCCATCGAGGATTTAAATTAATTATCAGAATCTATTTTTTTACTAAAACTTCAAGAACCATAAATTATTTTAGTGAAACTCAAAACCTTAAACTATATTTATCCGAAAGCTTGAATCATTCCATTATTAAACTACAAAATATTGATTATTTTCCAAAACTTAATTTATCTCTCCAAATCCAGAATTATTTTTTAAAGGACAGTAAGTTAAAATCCTAAACCTTTTTTAGTTTCAAAAACCCTAATTCCAAAACCATAATTTCTGTAATATCCCAAAATATACCCTAAAAGTTTTGGAGTTATTGTGTATTTGGATTTAGTGTATATGTATATATATATGGAATATATATAAATACAATATAAAAAGACATATACATATACATCACATATACATGGGATATAAAAGTGGGGTAGGAAAGTGAGTTATATATATATATATATATTTGTATAATTAATTAATAATAATATTAATGATGATTAAGACAAAAAGAAAAAGAGAAAAAGGAAGTCAAAGGTTGAAAAGGATGTGTGGTGGAGATTTATTATTATTATTATTATTATGGTTATTATTATTATTATTATTATTATTATTATTATATATATAGAAGATAAGGACGAAGGAAGAGAAAAAGAAATTCTTTCTTTCTTCTTCTTCGTCTTCTGCTTTTCTTCTTGGATGAGAGAGAGAGAGAGAGAGAAGCTAGAGAGAGAAAGGTGATTTTTGCCTCTATTTTCACCAAAGATTAAAAGATATCAAGAGATTTGCAAGTGGATATTGAAGAGTTGGCTAAGAATCCAAGTAAGTGCCTCTTGCTTTGTATTAATTTCTATGGATTTAATTAAGTTTTGAGATGATTATGGTGTGATGTTAGTGAAAGTTAAGAGTATGGATTAAATAGATGGATGAGTGCAAAATAGTTTGGATATGTTAAGATTTGAACTTTAATTTAAATTTTTAGAAGAAAGGAAGAGTTTGATTATGTTTGTATTCATGTGGATTTGTTTAAAATGTAAAATACTTGAGTTGTCTTGGAAAATAGTCCCGGATTGGATGCCACGACCGTGGCAAGTGAAGGCCACGACCGTGGGGTTACAAACATGACTGTGTCTTTATGCATTTTGGTAGCACAGAAGAGTTTTCAATGCCACGACCGTGGCTCTTGAAGGCCACGACCGTGGGGATTGTAATGAAAAATGGGCAGAACCGTATTGGATCCCACGGGCGTGGGGATTGGGAGGCCACGACCGTGGGGACTTAAATGTTGATATGACTTGTAATTTGTGATCTAAAGGCTTAAAATGAGACTAATATATGAATGTATTATATGTTGTGATGTGCATAAGGTGAGTTTGTTGAGGCATCAATGTCATTGAGTAATGAATTGCTTATGAAATGAGAAATGTAATGAAATGATTATAACACTTGCGCAATTACATAAAATGAATATGGCTTGAGAAGCTATGAAGAGTAAGTACAAACTACATTATTGCATATATTCATATAATGTTGAGATTGAATATACATTAAATGATATCGATGATGCATAAGAGTAAGGTTATGTTGTGCATAATGTGAATATTGATGATGTATATGAATACTTTTATGATGAATTGATTAATGTGATTTGAGACATGATAATGATATAAATAATATGAATGAAGCATATTTGCTTATACGATGATGAAATGAGAATATGATTTGTATAATGTGTATTCAAAATATATGATAATGCAATTGATTGGGTATACTTGAATGATGAAAGAGGAAGTATGAAACGTATGTGCTAAGAAATGTGAAAAATGTGATATTGTGATGAAAGATGAAATGTGAATTGAGATTAAAGAAATGTGAGGCCATTGTGATGGGCCAAGATGAATCAAATGAAATAGTTGAGGCATAATTGTCTAATGAATTGTGGATTGTGAAATAAGAAATGAATTGAGAAATGAAGTTTAAAATGAAATGATTGTGTGCCTAATATGTTGATTCAACTTTCAGAGTCCTGTATTTGATGGCATGCCTATGAACCATTGGATAGGTGAAATGGGAGGCCCGTAAACCGATTCCAATTGGAAATTATGATGTGAATCACTGGATAGGCGAAATGGGAGGCCCGTAAGCCGATTCCAGTTGAAAAATGTGAATATGGAATGATGGTGAAATGGGAGACCCGTAAACCACTTCCATTTGAAAAATTAGTAACAGTCTAGCCGGGTTGAGGATCTCCTCATGTTAATGGGTTGATGGTCCAAGAGACTGGGTCTGTTACGCTATCCATGGATAGAGATATGATATATTATGCCTACGGGCTTGATGATGTGATATTGAATCAAAGCGGTGACTCTGAACTTTGAATAACATATTAGTTTCTTTTGGGCCCATGCTTGTGTTTGTTTATAATGTGATTATTGCTTGATGATATAATATTATAAAATGATTATAATGCATAAGCATCTATATGAAATATGATTATGATATGATAGAATGAAATACATGGTAAGCAAATGAATATGATATTGTGATTTGTTGTAATGTGTTATGTGCATATATATAACTATGAGAATTTTGGAAAAAAAAATACTAAGAATGCATGTTAAAAGGGAAAACATGATACGATAATGATGATACATAATGTTAATGTATGAAGTATGATTTGTCTGTAATGTATGTTTTAAATATTTGTTTGCACTACTAAGCTTTTGAGCTTAGCGCGGTTGTGTTAATCGCGCAGGTGAGTTGATGGTTGATCCAGGAGCTCAACCGTTATGCCACGAGAAGGATAAGAGTGTTTTGAGACCAACTAGAAGGTGATGCATACATGTATAATATGATTATATTGTATTTGATTAAAATATATGTATACTTAAATAAATTTTGGGAAAGACAAATTAATATACATATATGTGTAATATCATTAAAAGTGTAATACGTTTCCGCTACTCAAAAAAATGGATATTTTATTCATTATGTTTTATAATGCAAAATTTAAATACTTTGAGTTATTTATATTTAATGAGGTGAAAGATTGATTTGGTTTAAAAATCGACCGTAATATTCCTGTATCCGGTATACGTATATTGCAGATGGTTGTATGTAGTGTACGTATACGGGGTTCAGGGGTGTTACAATTTCAAACCCTAGTTTCAAAAACTCTAAGTTCCAAAACCCTGATTACAAAACTCTAGTTTCCAAAACTCTAGTTTCCAAAACCCTAAGTTCCAAAATCCCTAAATTCTTTAGAAACCTAAACTTATACTTTTTATTACTTTATTTAATTTTAGATTTGATTACATAGTTTATTATATATTTTTGATGGTTGATTTATTTAATTTCAATGCTTGATTTATTTAATTTTTGATCGATGGATAGTTTCTTTATTATTATAATTATTATTTGTTTTTTTGATACTAATGTAAGAGGTACGTTTCCACTTTGTGGGTACCTCATTATTTAAACCTTATGCAATTTAATTTATTTTATATTTTGGGACCAATGTAAAGGACACATTTTCACCTTTCGGTGGCTGTCCGATTTAGGTTTAGACATGGATGATGTAAGCATATGTTTCCATCCTTGGATGGGTGTCCATTTATTTGCTTTGTTTGGACATTACTTTCATTTTAATATAATGATGCTTTATTTTAATTGTTGCATGTAGTATGGATAATATTGATATATTTAAGAATTTTATAATATTAAGACCTACAAAGGAGGCCAGTTCCAATGAACCGGGCATTATGGGGGTGCTGGGCCATTTCTTACCTTTCCCACACATACCCAACTTTTTGAACCCATTAGAGGGTTGGGGATTCCTTAGGAATCGAGTCATCTACCGCTTTCTTTTTCCTGGCCATTACAGGTGGCGACTCCATTTTCTCCTGGCTTAGGCCCATGTTCTCTAAGGCCCTAAGCCAAAACAGTGCCGAAGTCGCAAGAACCATTACACCAGGAGTGGAGGCGAAAATCCCCGCTCACGCATGGCACTCCCCAGGCCATGCTCGTTGCTTTTAAAATGCTATAGCCACATGAATAAATTAAGCCTACAGTCATGGCTTTTCAATGCCATACCCATGTCTTTCAATTTGACACTACCTACGGTTGTGCACCTCATAAGGCCATGCCCGTGGTTACTAAATTTGTACCAAATCATAAACATTCAACTCAAAACAATGCAAACTATAAGAAAATAAATTATCAAAGTATGTACTAATCTTTTGAAGCTCAAAATGAAAGGATAAGCCCCTTTCTAAGCTTAAATTGACCAAATCTCTCCACTTCTCCTAAGTGGCCTTTCCCTCTCTAATTCACACAACCACTTCACGCCTAACAAAATCATAAGTGTAGACCCTTAATTTTGGCCATTTTATTCTAATTAAAAAGGTCTATTCAAGTTTGGTTTCAATTATAAAGGCCCAAATTATGCCGGTTCAATTTTTAAAAGTTCAAATAGGTCTTATCCAAAATCAAATTGATTCTGTTGTCCAAAATTAGCAACCTAAAAGGGGTGAATTGGTTGATTCAAATATTGATGATAAATTAAAACTTTTAAAAGAAAAATGAAGATAATCAAGATATAGATGAAGTAGAGTAGAGAAGAATGAACATAAGAGATTTATAGTGGCTCAGATTTACCTGAATCCTACATCCACTTTCTTAAAACCTTGTTAAGGTTCAACTAATCTTGATTTTTTACAAGCTTTAACTCTAACTTGGTGTTTTCACAAGCTTACGCCAAACTTTACAATGGTTTGAGATCAATCCTCACAACTCTTGTAAGATTTTTTCCAAGGATCACGCTAAAACTTATATGTTTCCAAGCTTGCACTCAAACTTTTATTAGTGTTTATTGTTCACACCAAAGACTCACAATCACAATTATTCTCAAACAAGAGGTTTATGAGGGTATTTTTAGCCATTTATTCCACTAATCTTAGGGTCGCTCGATTCTCGAGTACGATTGCACTCATATGTCGCGGTCTGACTTCACCGCTCATTAACAACATGAACTCTTTTGTGAGATTTATGGATTTAGCTTGGCATGGTTATTCATTCTCTCATTCTGCTTGGGGGGTCTCACATCAAACTCAGTATTCAATGTCGCTACTTGCTTAGCTGGGTGATTCTATATGCACTGTTTGGTTCTCTGCTCGAGCTACTTTTGTGTAGTTGCTTAGTAGCTCGAGCGGTCACACAAAGGCTCAGTTTTCATCCCTGTAATACAGACTTGTTTAAAATCATTAGTACTTTATAAATTTTCAAAATAGAGTTTGATTGTTCAACAATCTCAATAATCTCCCAATTTTTTACTTTGGCAATTTAATTGAATTTAATTTAAGAATAATCAAGTGAATGCATCAATTGTAATTCAAATGCAAGTGTTAATGCCAATGGTATTTTTCTTTTAATTGCTTCCCCTCAAATTATTAATGTTTATGAAATGAATGATCATTAAATTTTAAGTTTAACATTTCCTTCTTTGTATATTTCTCATCCTTTGTTTATCTTTCCCTTTATAGATTAGTTTACACCCCCTTTGTATAGGAATAACAGGATAATTAAATCCATATACTTCTCCCCCTTTGACAAAGGCGAAAAGGAAATAAAATGCAAGAAATATAAAAAGAATCAAGTAGAATAGAAAAGGAAGTTTCATTTCACTAAATGCAAAACAAGAACAACTAAAAAAGTAAAGAAATAACATTAATCAATGACTTTTTTCTTTTCCTTTTTTTGATGGTGGAGGAGGAGTTGGAGTGCATTCATCATCATCACCCTTAAGAGAAGGAGAGGGAGAGTAACCATGAGATGATTAGGAGAATTCCTAACAAGGGCTGTCAAAATACTTCCTTACATCCCATTCACTTAGCTCCCATTGAGGAAGATTAAATTTCCCTTGTAAATCATATATGTTATGATAAATGTGGGAAATAAGATCAGCCTTCTTGTTGAGTGTTGTTATTCTTTTGGTTACATCTTTCTTAAAATGATTGAATTGCTTTTGAAGAGAAATTATGGCCTTCAGGATGAGCTTTAGGGTTTTGGATTACTCGCCCTTTTCTTTGGAAGGTTTAAAGGGGCTAGGTGGGTGCTCAACTTTTACATGAGTAGGTTTCTTCTTCGATAATGTAGTACCTATGTCTCTTCCTCTCTCTTTTGATAACTCCCTTGCTCCTAAAGGTATACTCATAGTGGTCATCAACCTTTTGGATACATGTAGCATGCTCAAGGCAATCTAGGTTGATGGAGTTGGTGGCTGGAGGGAATCACTTAGTGTTGCATGATTTTCAGGGGTTATAAGGCCTAAGTGTGTAACAAGTTGTGTGATTTGGGAGGAGAGGTACCTACCTTATACTTCCCATGGTGCAAGAAGGTATCTATGAGTAACCTAGCACTTTGTATAGGCTCATTATGCACAAGAACATACAATAAAAACAAGTCATGTGGAGTGAATTTTTCATTTCAATCACTTCTTTGGTGGATAATGTAAGTGATGATTCTATGCAAGAGCCAAAAGAGAAGGGTCCTAAAATGGATGGCTTTAGATGACCTATTATTGTACTCAGTCTCAATAGAAAGCTCATTCAAAAAAGAAGAATAATTTTTAAAGGAAAATCTTTGTCTGTATAGGCAAAGGCTCCATAGGTTTGGAATCCTCAAACATCTCCAAATTCTTCTAAAGAGAGAAAAATCTTGGTCAAAAATCCTAAAATAAACTCCATAAAAGCCTATAGGTTCATTATGATTTTTCACTACCCTTAGAGACATTATGAATTCCCTAGTGAAGCTAAGATAGCATGTAACACCCCATCTTAGCTTATGTTCATAGACCAAGATGGAATGTTATTTTGTGATATTTGAGTCTTGGTTCTATACTTAGTCAATTTATAATACACATTTTACAAAAATTTTGCCAGAGTTTCCCCTATAATTGGTGATCCTAAGTGTCGCCAAAACTGATTTTTTTTATTTAATGAAAACATTTTTTTCTCAACCAATCAATCTCAAACACTTCTATAGTCGACCTCCTTATATCCTCCACCAAAAACCTGCATTAAAATTTCACACTTCTACACACACATCCATACACACTAATTCATACCAACATACAGTAATTAATATACTTAGCACACGTACTTTGGTCTTTTACTAGTCATACATACAATTCTTAGTTTACGCTAACATATGTACATGCCATTCTAGTTATATTACTTATAATAAATTTCTACCTGAAAAGTTGCCAACACCAGCTGCTCGGGACACTGCAGAAAACAGCTTCTCGCTCAACCTATGAGTTTAGAAAAGAAAACTAAACTCGCTAAGCGTTTGCTTAGTGGGTACTTAAATCATTGAATTAAATAAATTAATTAAAAGAGTAATTAAAAACATGCATTTGGATACTTTAAATAAATGAATAAGATCTAAACATAATGATAAAAGATTAAATCCCATATTCTGAATTTAGAAATTACTCATTTTGCTTTTATCAATTTAGGTGCTCTACTGGTTTAACAGAACGTCAGCGGATAAGGAAGGGTCATGATAAACATATCTCGTCATGATCATATTTCATTATCTTTCATCATAATTCTTGCACATGTGCCAATGGCTATTATCATTGAATCATTGATCATGTCATTGTAATCATCGGCCTTCAGCCGGAATATCATATCATGTCATAAGCACTACTGCAGTAATAGTATGATCCATCATATCCTTATCTCAAGGGTTCTGACATACCAAGTAGAGCATAAATAATTTATTAATTACTTTGGTCATGATATTCAATAAGTCATGATTTTTCCATAATGCATATATTACTAGGATAACTTCTCATGATGCCTTTATGATTATTCCAAACCCCTTTTGTGTCATTTTAAATGATATAACATCAATATATATCATAATATTCAAGTTTTAACACATTTAGAAAAATGACCAAATGAATAAAAGAGCGGCGCGTAAAATCGGCGACGCAATGGCGCGCAACTACTACATGATAAAATCTGTTTTTACTGCTGAAAATCAATCAAATTTAGCAATAGTTTTTACCAAGTAAACAAACTTATTTTTGGCTGAAATTTTTCAGGAAAACCCCTTCATAAGTTAACTAAATTCATGTAAAATGTCATCGAAAAATTCCTTCGTTTACCCCCACAACGGACTGCCAAAAATGAAAGCTGCAGAATGGTGCCCAAAAGGGACCTTTCGGCCCAACTTTCAAAACTTGAGGGGAATTCATTTTTTTCTTGCAAAATTACGTTTTAGACTCCTTTTGTGATACCATGGAAGGACTAAAGGTCCCTCTTTCAAAAATCAAACCAAAGAGATGACTAAAAGTTAGTCAAAGTTTATGGACAATTAACACAAACTGGGCTAGTTTGTTTTATTTTTTTATTTTCGTCACCATCAATTAACTACAAATGACTAGAAGGCACTTTCCCACATATTTACCACACATAATAACATCATTTCAAAGCCATTTCAAAAGTCCCATAATGCAAAATATGTGAATTAATTGAAAAGGGCAATGATTTTAGTACCAAACCTTAATTCTTTTCACTTGTTTCTATTTCTTTTATGCCTTCTTTGCTTCCTCCTCTCTCACTTCTTGATTTCCTATAATTTTCATAAAATTCATGTCAAGAAAATAATAAAATTTAAGTGCTTCATGCCTTATTTTGCTAACTAATACTACTAGTCATCCTTTTTATCATTAATCTTATATGTGCAAATCATCTCTTTCACTTTCTCTTCAACTTCTTAAATTTTCTATAATCATCATATTTATTCTTTCATTTGTATCTTGCAAATAATATAACCAATGAAAGAAATAAGACCATAGATGAATTTCCTTACCTTGGAATTGGTAACTTTCTTCTAAACTTTCACCTAGAAACTTGGAAATTCCTTGAATTTTTTTTTGTTGGAGGCCACGGCCTTTGCTTGGAGAAGAGAAGGTGATTTGGCTTTTTGTATTCTAGAGATTTCAAGAACATGGATTATATATGTACACGTTTGTACATATAAATTTATTTCCTTTTTTTTTAATGGATGGGATTTTGCCAAAACAAAAGGCTAAATGAATAAGATTACAACGTGTCCTTCTTTGCCTTTTTATCATTTGGATCCTTGACTTTTAGTCTATGTCTAAATTGGTGCTTGGTTGGTGGAATGACCATAATGTCCCCCTTCAGTTAAAAATTTACCGTATCCTTCAGACCGAGCAATTCCATGATGCATAAAATATACCGTCGTGCTCCTTTCGACCCCTAGTCCTCATTTCTAATATTTATTCTTGATTCCCAGTCAATTTATAAAAATTACACTTATGCCCTTGACTTTCATAAGAATTCCCTTTAGGTCCTTACGTGATTCGGGTCTCCTCTCGAGTCCGTTCATTGATATCGATCATTGTGGGGTCCCCCCGCTTGCTTCTGGTACCTTTATATGCCTTGTTTTCCTGTGTATAAATTATTATTGTATATTGACGAAAATACCCTTAGTAAAAAATCCACTATATCTCCCAAACCGTGCGTTTCTGGGAAAAACCGTGGCGTTTCGTTGCGACCCAATTTCCCTCTACTTTTCATCCTTGGGGTCTGTTATAGGCACTATTAAGGACTTCCGGAATGACTTTTGATAATTATGGCCACCTCCACAAAACTTTGCAATCTTTTCAAATAGGTCCTTTCAATTCTATAGAACTTCCCACTTCGCGCTCTTGAGCAGGTTCTCAGGATGGTTCCTCTTACTGTACATGGACGTACTGTACATATGTATAAGTTGGGTCATGACATTTCTTCCCCTCTAAAATTTAGGCTTCGTCCCGAAGCTGGTTAGTTGTAAACAAGTGCGGGTATTGCTGCTTCATAGTTTCTTCTCTTTCCCAGGTTGCCTCTTCTACCTTATGATTTCTCCACAATACCTTAACCAGAGGAATTTTCTTATTTCTCAATTCTTTAACCTCTCATGCCAAAATCTTCACTAGCTTCTCTTCATAAGTCAAGTCGGGCTAGACTTCGATATCTTATGTCTTGATGACGTGTGTAGGGTCTGAACGATATCATCATAACATCGAAACATGAAAAACATTATGTATCCTGTCCAGTTCGGGTGGTAGGGTTAGCAGATAAGCTATCGGGCCTATACGTTCGATGACTTCATACGGTCCAATGAATCTGGGACTTAACTTGCCTTTCTGCTTAAATCTCAGTACTTTCTTCCATGGAGAAACTTTAAGGAAAACTTTATCCCCTATTGCAAATTCTATGTCTTTTCGTTTCAGGTCTGCGTACGACTTATGTCTATCTGATGCAACCTTTAGTTTGTCTCGAATGATGTCAACTTTCTCCTGAGTCTCCTTCACAATGTCGGGTCCAAGAACTTTTTCCTCACTTAGTTTTGTCCAACATACTGGCGTTCTGCACTTTCTTCCGTACAATGCTTCATAGGGTGACATCTGTATGTTGGATTGGTAGCTGTTGTTATATGCGAATTCCATTAGGCTTAGGTACTTATCCCAGCTACCTTTAAACTCCATAACACACGCTCTCAACATGTCCTCCAAAATCTGAATTACTCTTTCAGATTGCCCATCCGTTTGAGGATGGAAAGCAGTGCTATAGCTTGCTTGGGTTCCGAGGGCCGTTTGGAGCTTTCTCCAAAAGTTTGAAGTGAACCGTGGATCTCTGTCCAAAATAATAGATGTCGGGACTCCATGCAATCGTATAATCTCTTTGACTTATATTTCTGCCAACTTATCCATTGAGTAGTCCATTCGCACAGGCAGAAAATGAGTTGACTTAGTTAATCGATCAACAATTACCCATACAGCGTCATGTTTATCTCTCGTCATTGGCAGTCCTATGACGAAATCCATAGTGATGCGAACCCATTTCCATGTCGGAATTGTAATTGGCTGTAATAGTCCTGATGGCACTTGATGTTCTGCTTTCACTTGCTGGCATGTCAAACACTTGGTTACGAACTCTACGATGTCTCTCTTCATTCCTGGCCACCAATAGAATTTCTTCAAGTCTTGGTACATTTTTGTAGCCCCTGGGTGCATTGCGTAAGGACTATTGTGGGCTTCCTGAAGAATCTTCTTCTTTATATCTCCTGTTGCTGGTATTACAGTCCGACTTTCATAATATAAACTGCCGTCTCTTGAAATTTGAAACTTAGTACTTTTTCCTTCATGTACTTGCTTGATCCATTTTTAGACTTGTTTATCTTTTTTTTTTTGTGCTTGGTGGATTTCCTGAAAAAGCGTGGGTCGTGTTTGCATTTCTGCTAGCAGTGCTCCTTCTTCTGTTAGTCTCAAACTGATCCTCATAGCACTTAAGGCTTGCATTGATTTCCTACTAAGTGCGTCGGCCATGACGTTCGCCTTTCCTGGATGATAGTTTATGACATAGTCATAATTCTCCAAAATTTGGATCCATTTCCTTTGTCGCAAATTGAGGTCCTTTTGTGTTGGCAGATATTTCAAGCTTTTGTGATCCATATAAATGTAGCATTTTTCTCCATATAGGTAATGTCTCCATGTCTTGAATGCCAATACAATAGCCGGCAATTCTAAATCGTGTGTTGGATAATTCTTCTTGTATGGTTTAAGTTGCCGGGAAACATACGCGACCACTTTACCTTCTTGCATGAGTACACAACCTAGGCCAATGTGTGATGCATCGCTGTATATCACAAAGTCCTTACCAGACACTGGATGCATGAGTATCGGGGCATTTGTTAGCTTTTCTTTCAGTTTCTCGAAGCTTCTTTGACATTCATCTGTCCACTGAAATCTAGCATTCTTCTAAAGCAACTTGGTCATTGGGGCGGCAATAATGGAAATTCCTTTCACAAATCGTCGATAATATCCTGCCAATCCTAGGAAACTTCTCACTTCTGTTACTGTCCTTGGCGGTTTCCAATCCAAAATAGCTTCTATTTTCTTAGGATCCACTCTGATGCCCTCAGCAGATACAATGTGTCCCAAGAATGTCACTTCTTCCAGCCAAAATTTACACTTACTGAGCTTGGCATATAGTTGTTTTTCTCTCAATGTTTGAAATACAATGCGGAGGTGTCTATCATGCTCTTCTTTGTTCTTTGAATAAACAAGAATGTCGTCTATAAACACCACTACGAATTGGTCGAGGTACGGATGGAAAATTTGATTCATCAAATCCATAAATACTGCTGGTGCATTTGTAAGCCCAAAAGGTATTACAAGAAACTCATAATGTCCGTACCAAGTTCTGAAAGCAGTCTTTGGAATGTCCTCCTCCTTAATTGGCAGCTGATGGTATCCTGATCGAATATCTATCTTTGAAAATACACTGGCCCCTTTAAGTTGATTGAATAAATCATCAATGCATGGTAGTGGATACTTGTTCTTGATTGTGAGCTTGTTCAACTGTCGATAATCCACGCATAGCCTTAAGGATCCATCCTTCTTCTTGACAAAAAGTACCGGTAAGCCCTATGGGGAAACGCTTGGTCGTATAAAGCCTTTGTCGAGTAGCTCTTATAATTGCATCTTCAATTCCTTGAGTTCTGCTGGCACCATTCGGTATGGGGCAATCAACACTGGTGCAGCTCCCAGATAAACATCTATGGTGAATTCCACTTCTCTCTTAGGTGGTAGTCCGGGTAGCTCATCTGGGAAAACATCGGGAAAATCACGCATCATCGGTATGTCTTGGATTTAAGTAGCGTCTTTCTTTGCATCCATGGCGCTTACTAGATATGCCTCGCATCCCTTTTGTATTAGCTTCCTTGTCGTCACTACCGATATTACGTTGTTCAAATAGTCACCTCTTCTTCCGACTACTGTCACTTCCTCTCCGCGAGGGGTATGGAGCGTCTCTCTTTTCTTCTCACAGTCAACTATTGCTTTATGCTTTGCTAACCAGTTCATTCCTATAATTACGTCAAATTCCCGAAATGGTAATTCCATCAAATTTCCAGGAAATACGTTTCCGTGTATCTCTATATGGCATTCTTTGATTACTTTGTTCGTAACTACTACATCTCCTATAGGGTTTGTAACTAGTATACCGGACTTGACATATTCTACTGGTAATCCTTGTAAATTCTCACTATACATGCATATGTACGAATGTGAGGATCCGGGATCAGCTAAAGCATGTACAGGTTTGCTGAACATATAAAATGTACCAACAATGACGTCCGGTGCTTCTTCTTCTTCTCGGGTTCTCATCGCATATACCCTTGCTGGTGCACTTGTACTAGACTGGTTAACAGTCTCTGATTGTGCCCTTTGAAAGTTTGGATTACCTCCTCTTCCTCTGTCTCGGCCTCTGCCAAAGGTAGGCTGTGACCTCTCCGTTGGTACAGGAGTATTCATCTGTATTTTAGGGCATTTCACCTTTATATGGTCTGGTGCTCCACATTCCCAACATCCTTCGGTTAAATACCAACATTCGCCTCCATGTCTTCGTCTGCGATGCTTACATAGGGGAAAAGTATATCCTTCAAAACCCATGTTTCTTCCAAAATCCTCCACTAATTCCTGGATTGTTACTTCTTCCTCTGCCTCTACTTAATCCTCTTTCGAAGCCTCTTCCAAACGACCCCGGTGCACTGGCTACAGATGTTTGATAACTCGTACCTCTGCCTGACCTCTGATTCTGAAATCGCCGGCCTTGTTGCATAGGACTACTTCCTCACCTGAATCTCTTTCGGGCTTGCTGAGGTCCTCCCGGGCCTCGAGTTTGCATCTTTTTTTTGTTGTATGCGCTAATGCCTATTCCTCTCATCCACTTGTACTTTCTCAACGTCCAAAGCCTTTGCAACAAGCTTGGAAAATTCTGATATATCTATGGCTACCAATTGCACTTTGATTTCATTGTTTAATCCTTCTAAGAATCTCTGGCATCTTTCCTCTTCTGTTTCTATCATTCTCCTCACGTACTTACTAAGATGGGTGAACTCTTTTTCATACTCGGATACCGTCATTCTTCCTTGCTTTAAGTACGTGAATTCATTCCTTTTTGCGTTTAAGTACGCCTCGGTGATATATCTCTTCTTAAACTCGGTTTGGAAAAATTCCCATGTCTACTATTCTGGTGGCACGCGCTGCTGTGTAGTCTCCCACCAAATGTACGCTTCTTCAACCAAAAGAGACGTGGCAAAAATAAATCTTTCCTCTGGCGTGCACCTTAATTGATCCAACGCTCTAATGTTACTATCTAACCAGTATTTCGCCTCCTCAGATTCTTCTTCCCTACTGGCTTTAAATTCCTTAGCCCCATACTTCCTTAATTTCTCGATTGGGGGCTTTCTCTCTCTTTCGGCAGCAGGTACCATTCCTGCCATTTGTTGAAATGCTGCTGCCATCTGTCGTAAATATGCATCGGGGCCTTCCGCGGCTGCCGCTGTTGGTTGTGGCATAGTTCCAAGACTCTCCTCTACATTCGTAGGCACGGAGGCACGTGACTCAACCTCCTCGTCTACGACTCTCTTTGATTCAACTTCTTGCGACATTCTACAATCATATACGTGTATATCATAATAAAGTTAGCAGCTGGTTTCGCTCGGCATATTAAATTTCCTATATGGCATGTACATAGATAAATTCCAATCATAATTTCAGATCATACACTTAATATAAACATAACCTTATTTATTCACATAATCGCGTTTTCATACATATTTAACCTACATCATCACATACTCTTACTTATGGCCTATTTTACATCTATGTACAGTAAAATGGCCTATATTAGTTTGTTACTTGTCCGGCCTATTTATATCTATTTACAACAAAATGACCTATCTACTGTTGCATTTTTATCCGCCTATATACATAACCAAAGGGGTAGCAAAATCATCAGCCCATCACAGCTCAATAAGTAGGAGCTCGGGGAGAGGTAGCACTATCTGAAGCAAGCTCCATCGGATTCGGATCTACCTCATTAGACTGAACTCTAGGAAGGTTACGAGGGAGTTCGTCCATTCTATCCTATAACATCTCTACCCTTCCTTGCAAGGTCCTAGCCAAACGATTCACATTCTCAAGCTCTACTGTAGTTTGCCTCTTATCCACTTGTAACACCCTAACATCTTCCATCAAGAGCCTACTATTATCCAGGGCTAACACTAAGTCTTCCCGGTCCTGGAGTCTCAAGTCTCTCAACTGATCTATTACTTCCTCTTGCTCCTCCTGTTTCCCTTTCATTCTAACTAATTCTTCTTTTAACTCTGCTATTTCTCGCTCTCTGGCTTCCATTTTAATTTTTTGGCGTAGATTCTCCTTCCCCAATTCAAAAAGCTTCTTATCTATGGCTTGTTTCTCACTTGTGCTGGCCCGAGAATAAGGTTTAGGACCTAAAGCCAATTTAGCTGGTTGCTTCGAATTACTCATCCTCACTCCTGTTCTCAATACCACAATATCACTAATAAGCATCATAAACATACACATCAGCTTATTAAAATTCCCTTCCTAAACCTATGTGTCATGCATTCACAGTTTGATTCAACTAACTACCCAGAATCAACTAAACCAATGGTATGATACCACTAAATGTAACACCCCATCTTAGCTTATGTTCATAGACCAAGATGGAATGTTATTTTGTGATATTCGAGTCTTGGTTCTATACTTAGTCACTTTATAATACACATTTTACAAAAATTTTGCCAGAGTTTCCCCTATAATTGGTGGTCCCAAGTGTCGCCAAAACTGATTTTTTTTATTTAATGAAAACATTTTTTTTCTCAACCAATCAATCTCAAACACTTCTATAGTCGACCTCCTTATATCCTCCACCAAAAACCTGCATTAAAATTTCACACTTCTACGCACACATCCATACACACTAATTCATACCAACATACAGTAATTAATATACTTAGCACACGTACTTTGGTCTTTTACTAGTCATACATACAATTCTTAGTTTTACGCTAACATATGTACATGCCATTCTAGTTATATTACTTATAATAAATTTCTACCCGAAAAGTTGCCAACACCAGCTGCTCGGGACACTGCAGAAAACAACTTCTCGCTCAACTACGAGTTTAGAAAAGAAAACTAAACTTGCTAAGCATTTGCTTAGTGGGTACTTAAATCATTGAATTAAATAAATAAATTAAAAGAGTAATTAAAAACATGCATTTGAATACTTTAAATAAATGAATAAGATCTAAACATAATGATAAAAGATTAAATCCCATATTCTGAATTTAGAAATTACTCATTTTGCTTTTATCAATTTAGGTGCTCTACTGGTTTAACAGAACGTCAGCGGATAAGGAAGGGACATGATAAACATATCTCATCATGATCATATTTCATTATCTTTCATCATAATTCTTGCACATGTACCAATGGCCATTATCATTGAATCATTGATCATGTCATTGTAATCATCGGCCTTCAGCTGGAATATCATATCATGTCATAAGCAGTACTGCAGTAATAGTATGATTCATCATATCCTTATCTCAAGGGTTCTGACATACCAAGTAGAGCATAAATAATTTAATAATTACTTTGGTCATGATATTCAATAAGTCATGATTTTTCCATAATGCATATATTACTAGGATAACTTCTCATGATGCCTTTCTGATTATTCCAAACCCCTTTCGTGTCATTTTAAATGATATAACATCAATCTATATCATAATATTCAAGTTTTAACAGATTTAGAAAAATGACCAAATGAATAGTAGCACGGCGCGTAAAATCGGCGACGCAATGGCGCGCGACTACTACATGATAAAATCTGTTTTTGCTGCTGAAAACCAGTCAACTTTAACAACAATTTTGACAAAGTAAAAAAACTTATTTTTTGCTGAAATGTTGTAGGAAAACCCCTAAATGCATGTAAAATTTCGTCGAAAAATTCCTTCGTTTGCCCCCTCAACGGACTACCCAAAATGAAAGCTGCAGAATGGTGCCCAAAAGGGACCTTTCGGCCCAACTTTCAAAACTTGAGGGGAATTCATTTTTTTCTTGCAAAATTAAGTTTTAGACTCCTTTTATGATACCATGGAAGGACTAAAGGTCCCTCTTTCAAAAATCAAACCAAAGAGATGACTAAAAGTTAGTCAAAGTTTATGGACAATTAACACAAATTGGGCTAGTTTGTTTTATTTTTTTATTTTCTTCACCATCAATTAACTACAAATGACTAGAAGGCACTTTCCCACATATTTATCACACATAATAACATCATTTTGAAAGCCATTTCAAAAGTCCCATAATGGAAAATATGTGAATTAATTGAAAAGGGCAATGATTTAAGTACCAAACCTTAATTCTTTTCACTTGTTTCTATTTCTTTTATGCCTTCTTTGCTTCCTCCTCTCTCACTTCTTGATTTCCTATAATTTTCATAAAATTCATGTCAAGAACATAATAAAATTTAAGTGCTTCATGCCTTATTTTGCTAACTAATACTACTAGTCATCCTTTTTATCATTAATCTTATATGTGCAAATCATCTCTTTCACTTTCTCTTCAACTTCTTAAATTTTCTATAATCATCATATTTATTCTTTCATTTGTATCTTGCAAATAATATAACCAATGAAAGAAATAAGGCCATAGATGAATTTCCCTACCTTGGAATTGGTAACTTTCTTCTAAACTTTCACCTAGAAACTTGGAAATTCCTTGAAAATTTTTTTTGATGGAGGCCATGGCCTTTGCTTGGAGAAGGAGAAGGTGATTTGGTTTTTGTATTCTAGAGATTTCAAGAACATGGATTATATATGTACATGTTTGTACATATAAATTTATTTCCTTTTTTTTAAATGGATGGGATTTTGCAAAAACAAAAGGCTAAATGAATAAGATTGCAACATGTGTCCTTCTTTGCCTTTTTATCATTTGGATCCTTGACTTTTAGTCTATGTCTAAATTGGTGCTTGGTTGGTGGAATGACCATAATGTCCCCCTTTAGTTAAAAATTTACCGTATCCTTCAGACCGAGCAATTCCATGATGCATAAAATATATCGTCGTGCTCCTTTCGACCCCTAGTTCTCATTTCTAATATTTATTCTTGATTCCCAGTCAATTTATAAAAATTAAACTTATGCCCTTAACTTTCATAAGAATTCCCTTTAGGTCCTTACGTGATTCGGGTCTCCTCTCGAGTCCGTTCGTTGATATCGATCATTGTGGGATCCTCCCGCTTGCTTCTGGTACCTTTTATATGCCTTGTTTTCCTGTGTATAAATTATTATTGAATATTGATGAAAATACCCTTGGTCGAAAATCCACTATATCTCCCAAACCGTGCGTTTTCGAGAAAAACCGTGGCATTCCGTTGCGACCCAATTTCCCTCTACTTTTCATCCTTGGGTCTGTTGTAGGCACTATTAAGGACTTCTGGAATGACTTTTGATAATTACGGCCACCTCCACAAAACTTTGCAATCTTTTCAAATAGGTCCATTCAGTTCTACAGAACTTCCCTTCACTTTGCGCTCTTGAGTAGCTTCTTGGGATGGTTCCTCTTACTGTACATGGACGTACTGTATATGTGTATAAGATGGGTTGTGACATAGCATTGTTCATTTGTGAATGCAAAATGCCTCCACCCAATCATATCAAGGTAGCTATAAATTTCACCTTGGATATTTAGGGCTTGGAGCATCCCTTCCGAAAGCATGTTGATTAGCTATATGTTCTTCTTCTTAAGCATGTAGTTTTTAGTTATCTCTTCATTATTTTTGTACTTAAGTTTGTGTGGTTGAACACTCTTTCTAGTGAAATGTTTAGGCTTAGGTTGAGGTTGAGGTTGAGGGTCACTAATCACAATCCCTTTGTAACATCCATAATTTTAAAAAATTAAATAAATTAAAATTAAAATTAAAGTAAATTAATTAAATAAAAAATATAAATGGAAAATGGAAGGTTTATATGTGAAAAAGTGGAATGCATATGTGAAATTTGCATAATATATTAAAAGTCAACTAAAAGTCAACATTTTTAAAAAAAGTCAAAGTCAAGTGGCAATTTTGTAAATATACTTTGAAAAATTAAATTATTTTTAATGGAAGAGGTAAAATTATGATTTTTATTAAATAAATAAATAATTAATTAATTAATTAAAAAATAATAATATTATATTATATATATGGTCAAAATAAAAGTGGAATGAAAGAGAAATTTGAATTGATATTCTTCTTCTTCTTCCTTAGTGAGATGAAACACCATGGGTGACAAACCAAGCTTTTTCCTTCTTCAAAGCTCCATTATTTGAAAGGAATTCAAAGTTTCAAGTGAAGTTTTAGTGATTTCCTCTTGGATTAGTAAGTTTTCTAATTTCTTCCTTGGAATTTCATGGATATATGATTATGTTGAGTTTGGGTTATTGTGATAGCATGATTTAATTGCTTAATTGGGTATGTATGAAGTTAGTTTGAGTAGTTATTAATGATTTTTTAAGCTGGATTGAAGAAATGGCTATGTTTGAGTTGAGTTGGGTAAAGAGAGAGAATTTAGGGTTATAGAACATATGGACTTTTGAGTTCATGTTTTTTAATTTTGCAATTTAATTCCAAATGCATTTTTTTGATGCATAAACAAGAATTTTAAAGTCAAATGATGCATTTGGTTAAGTTTGGATAAAAATTGGATGAGGTAGTGTTAATTTAGGGTTTTGGAAAAGGAATTTTCAAAGAATGGTTGATTGTTTTATTTTAATGTTTAAACCATGTTATTAAATGATATAAGTGATGGAATTAAGCTTGCATTAGTAATTGGAAGGAGTTAGAATGGAGATTCTTCATTGGTGAAGGTTATGCCATGTTAGAATTTTTATAAGAGTGTGTAATTAATTAATGTGATTGATTGAAATATGTTGTAATGTGTCTTTAATAATATAAATAAACTTAAAACACCAATTTAAATGAATTAACATGGATTTCGAAAGTTAAAGTAAGGTTAGGCTTAACTTTGGGGTTTTGATTGGAGTGATGTTTAATTAAGGTTTAAGGTTGGTAATGCCTAAAAATGTGGTATTAAATGATTGTATTTGATCACATTTTGTATATGCATTAAGGAGAGGTGAATTGCCCAACCCTAGTGTGAAGGGCAACTTGGAAGTGAAGGTTTGTGGGAGATTTTTTGCTTGCATTTGAGTGCTTTCTAAAGTAAGTACAAACTCTTTATAAATGAGATATAATTGCATTACATAGGGCCTAAAACATTTTGGATGGAAAATGTGTTAAGCTACTTGGTAGCTTGAATATTCATGAACATTGTGTTATAACATGTGAATTGTTATATATGCAATATATGCATTATGAAAAGCCATTATTAATGGCTAAAATGAATAAAATGTGATTTATGTGCATTATATGATAATGACCCAAAAATATTTGGATAATGTGATTTCAATGTGAAATGAAATACATTGTGATAAAGTGATGAAATATAATGAATTAAAGTGAATTGCCATTGAAATGAATGAGTAAAATGAGGAAATGAAACAATGTGATGAGAAAAATGAGAAAATGAGACAATGTGATAAGAAAAGTTGATTATGGAATTATGTATTATTTGTGTGCCTAGTATGTTATTCAATTTCCAGAGTTTTGTGTTTGGTGGCGTGCCTATGAGGTTATCCTCATTATTTGCCTTTGGGGCTCGATGCTATGTGTCACTGATATATATTTTGCCTTCGGGGCTAGACTCTAGGTGTCACTGTTATTTGATTTGCCTTCGAGGCTAGGTGCTATTCATCACTATTATATGACTTGCCCTTGGGCTAGACACTGAATGCCAATATGGACTAAAATTGTAACTCTGGTATTTCAATGATTAATTAGTTTGTTTGGACCCATGTTTGTGTATGTGTTAATGTGACTTATAAAATGATTAAAGACTATGTTTTAAATGGAATTGTATGCCATATTATGACATCACACACAAAAGCATTATGCATGGGCATTATATTACAATTTTATTATTATCAAAGTTTGTACTGCTATGCTTTTAGCATAGCGCAAGTGAGGGGGGTGTTCCGGTAGATTTAGATCTGGTAAGGTCTAGCTTTGTAGTGATTTTGCTACTTCGAGATCGAGCCAGTTTCCATCATGTATATATTTTATGTTATAGTGCATTTTGATATTATTTATGTTTTTAAAATATATATTGTGAATTATAAAGACTCTTTGGATAAATGGTGTAATGTGGGATTTTATATGTGTGTTTAGATATATACATGTATATATTTAAATGTTTTTAGAAAATATGGAGAAATTGAGAAGTATTGGTGAAATTGTGATTTGTTTTTATTGGGAGTGTGTTTTTATTCAGGTTGTGCGATTGTTGAATTTTTGGGATGTCCAAATTACAGACAAAACTCTGGTGAATTTTCCTATAGATTTTTATATAAAATGCTTATGTTGGGACCTATAATTAATAAATAATATTTATTTTACTATTTAACCAAACATTTTAAAGTGTTTGAATTTTTTTTACTGGGAATATGAAATTTTTTATTAAACCGGGTTGTGACATTCTTATACTTTATACTTTATTTTACATATATCGGGTGTATGTATTATAGGTATACAGGGTATAAAGGCGGTAAACCCCTTTCCCTTGGTTTGGCCTTTCTTTTTGGTTGTCTTTGTTTTGGGTGCCATAACATCAATAAAAGCAAAACACAGAAAGAATAGAAATATAGAAGATAGAAAAAAGGTAGAAAGTATAATGTTGATGTAGCTTGAAAAATCTTCAAAAGCTTCTTCTGATGATTAAAAACTTGAAAGATTATTTGAAAATGTGCTTATGAGTTTTTTAAAGATGTATTTTCATACAAAAGAAGAGTTTTTACAGACAAAATTGAAAGAATAGCCATTTCGGACTTTTGGATATTAAGAAATTTGAATTTTAAAAGTTCCAACGTTCAAAAGAAAATGTCAGTTACACAAGCTCAATCTGGCAAGCTCTCTAGGCGGTGGGCACTCACACAAGCCTAAGGAGTATGTAACGGTCAAGCAACTTTGAAATTTTGAATTTTTTGGGTGACCACACAAACTGTGGTGCATTTGCTTGAGAGAGATCTTTAAGTTCAAGCTTGGGAGAAACTTGTTTTTGAATCTCAGGCTTGGGAGACTCATATGATGTGAGACTGCTAGGTGTTTTTGAGGGATAGCATAAAGGCAACAAGTATGGATTTTTATATTTTTCAAATGCAAATGATCAAAATATGTTTGGAAGTCTCAAAGAGTTATTACACAAGGGAATATCCATCAATCATTCCAATGTGTTGTTTGATGAAATTTAATCTTTTTTTTCATTTAAAGGTTTAGTGAAAATATCAGCAAGTTGGTTTTGAGTATCAACAAATTCTAAAACTACATTATGATTTTGAGCATTATCTCTTTAAAAAAATGTTTGATGTCTATATACTTTTACCTAGAATGCTGAATGGGGATGTTTGATAAATTAATTGTACTTGTCTTATCACATTTAAAAAGAATGTTATCACATATTTTTCCATAATCAAGCAATTATTGTTTCATCCAAAGAACTTGTGTGTAATAAAAACATGCAGCAACGTATTTAGCTTTAATGTTAGATAAAGCAACTGACACTTATTTCTTGCTAAACGAAGAAACAAAGCATTCACCAATAAAATGATATGCTCTGGTGGTGCTTTTTCTATCTAGTAGGCTATTAGCAAAAGCTGCAACCAAACCCTAATATGTCAGGTGATGTGTTTCTAGGATACCACAGACCTAAATGCAATATACCATTCAAGTATTTTAAAATTCTTTTAGGTTTATTTAAATGTGATTCCCTAGGATAAGATTAAAATCTAGCACACAAACAAACACTATACATTATATCTGGTCTATAAATGGTTAAGTAAAGTAGTGATCAAATAATATCTTGATATTTCTTTTCATCTACTACCTTACCACTCTCAACTTCGTCAAGTTTAAAGATGTGCTAATTGGAGTCTTGCTAACTTTGCAACCATCCATTCCAAATTTCTTAAGGAGTTCCTTCGTGTACTTGGATTGGTTGATGAAGATCTCATCCTTGCATTGCTTGATATGTAGTCTAAGGAAGAATTTGAGTTCGCCCCTCATACTCATTTCAAATTCCTTAGTCATACATAAAGTAAATTCCTTGCACAAATGTTCATTAGTGGCACCAAATATAATATCATCAACATAAATTTGCATAATCAAGATGTTATGCATTTTCCTTTTAACAAAAAGAGTTGTGTCAACTTTGCCTTTTGAGAAACCATTTTATAGCAAGTAGGTACTAAGTCTATCATACCAAGCTCTTAGAGCTTATTTCAATCCATATAGTGCTTTGGTTAGTTTTAAAACATGATTTGTAAATTTATAATGTTTAAAACCAGGAGGCTATTAAACATAAACTTCCTCATTTATAAATATAATCAGAAATGCACTTTTAAGATCCTTTGGAAAAGTTTAAAATTCATATGACAAGCAAATGCAAGCAATATCCTAATGGCTTCTAATCTAGCAACGGGAGCAAATATCTCATCATAGTCAATGCCTTCCTCTTGGTTATAGCCTTTGACTACCAATCTAGCTTTGCTTCTAGTAATGAGACCATTTTCATCAAGCTTATTGCTATATACCCATTTACATCCTATAATTGGATGATCTTTCGGTTTAAGAATAAGTTCCCATACTTTGTTTCTCTCAAATTGGTTGAATTCATCTTGCATAGCAGCTACCTGCCAATCATCACTAAGAGCCTCCCCAATTGTCCTTAGCTCAATTTGAGAAAAAAAGCAAAGTTAGCATCCAAGTAATTAGATTGAGATATAGTAGTTACTAATTTAAAGGTGTCACCAGTGATTAGTTCTTTTGGATGATCCTTCTTGTATTGCCAATCTTTGGGTAGTTCTTGAGGTTCTTCTTATTATTCAATCCTTATCTCAATTTCATTGTTGTCTTTTAGAATAATATGTGTCCTATATTATTCAAATGTACCTAAAAAATAATCAAGAGCACTACCTTTCCTTTGATCAAGTTTAGAGGATTCATTAAAGATAACATGTATTAATTCTTCAACCACTAGTGTTCTCTTATTAAATATTCTATATGCCTTGCAAGATTGTGAATACTCTAAAAATATGCCTTCATCCAACTTGGATGAGAATTTTCCAAGATTATCCTTTGTATTCAATATGAAGCATTTGCATCCAAATACTATAAAGTATGAAATTTTGGGGTTTCTTCAATTCCAAAACTCATAAGATGTTTTGTTTAACAAGGGCCTTTTTGTAAACGCGATTTGAAACATAACATGTGCTATTAATGGCTTATGCCCAAAAGTAAGATGATAAATCATACTCATTGATCATTGTTCTAGCCACTTCTACCAATGTTCTATTTTTCCTCAACCACACAATTTTGTTGTAGTGTTCTAGGAGCTAAAATGTTATGTGAAATCCCAAACTCATTGCAAAAATTTTTAAAGTTCTCATTTTCAAATTCTTTATCATGATTACTTCTAATAGATGTGATTACATATCCTTTTTCAGTTTGAACTCTTTTTGCAAAAATTTTAAGATGTTTGAAAGCTTCACTCTTTTGAACTAGGAAATTAACCCATGTAAACAAGTACAAATACATATAACTTGCCACCTAAGCTAGCAACTCTATGTAGACCAAACAAATCTAATGAATTAGTTATAGTGGTCTAGAAGTGATTAAAACATTCTTGGATTTAAATGAGCTTTTACGTTGTTTACCAAATTAAAAAGGCTCATAAATTTTATCCTTATTGAATTTTATTTGAGGGAGACCATTAACAAGTTCTTCTTTACTTATGCATTGTAAATGATCCATGCTTGCATGTCCTAATCTCCTATGCCAAATCCATGCATCACTGCTAATCATAATCAAGCATTCAATCATTTTTGGAATGTAACTCAATTTTATAGGTGTTATTAATTCTAGCTCCTTTAAATACAAGTTCATCATTGAAAGAAGGAACCTTGCATCCTTTAGAGTAAAAATTTGCAACATATCTTTTATCACATAATTGACTAACACTAATCAAATTATGTTTCAATCCATCAATAAGCCATACAATTTCAATCATATTCTTACCAAGCATGCCAATGGAACTAATGCCAATTATTCTACCATTAGCGTTGTTCCCAAAGGTTACAATCCCTCCTTGCTTGTAGGTGAGAGTTGTAAAAAGTTTTGCATTGCACATAATGTACCTTGAACATCCACTATCAATAAGCCAAACATTTTCATTGATAAGGGATTTAGGCATACCTACAGAATAACAATGTTCATCTTTTTTATGTACCCAGACATATTTGGGTCCTAGGGGGTTAGTAGTAGAAGGATCCTCTAATTTGTGATGAGCCTTCCTAATTTAGCAAAATGTGCTTTTATATCCAAATTTCATACAATAAGTGCATTAATACAAGATTTTACACTTACACACTTTTCTATTGAAATTCAATGAATCATGCACACAATTACAAGTGTGTGTTGAATGATATTATTTTTGTGCACTTTTGTGTTTCTGTACATGCCTGAAATACATGAATGCATAGTTTGCTCTTGGAAATTTAGTTCTAGAGCCTTGTAAACCCAATGTAATCCTTTTATGATTTTTAGGCTTGGTTTATGCATTAGTGTTCTTTACAACTTCAACATTAGAGGTTTAATTTATAAATGCTTTTACAAATGATGGTGCATTAGATGTACTGATGGATAAGCCATTGAACCCTAAACAATGTTTCAAAGAGGGTGACCTTTGATTGTTGATCAATGTATCTAAGGCCTCTTTTCCCTTGTGAATTTTTAAAATAGATTCTTTTAATTCATTTATTTCATCATTCAATATTTTATCTTCCTTGATCATATTTTCTAAGCTATGTGAATTCCAACAATTGTTCATTTGATGTCTTTAATTCTAGTATGGAATTCTTTAGAGATACAAAATCTTTTTCAAGCTTAGAACATGTATCTTTGTAAAATTTCATTTAATGGAAATATTTTTCTACTCTAAGGTTCATGTGCTCAATCAAATCAATATCATTTCAGGTATCATCAATATTATCATCATATGCAATTAAGCTCAAGGATTGAGTACCTACATTATTGGTGTGATCGTCATCATCTCCAATAGCCATGAGACATAGATTAGCACTTCCTTGCTCTTCTTCCTCTTCTTCACTTGAGGAATCATCATCCCATGTGGTTTTGAGTTATTTCTTCTTTTCCTTATCCCAATTCTTTTTGTTCTTCAATTTGAAGCAATCCGATTTGCTATGATCGGTTTTGCTACATTCATAACATTTTACATAATTCATTTTCTCTTTTACCTTTGAAGGAGGATTTAGGAAATGTACCTTTCTTAGCTTGTAGTCTTCTCTTTCTCTTCCAATCACTTATCCTTTTGGATATCATAGCCATTTCTTCTTCATCATCACTATCTTTATCACTTGACCTCTCAACTTCCTTAATGGCTTTCAGAGCTATTGTTATCCTCTTATCATTTTCACCTTATTCATCTTCCCTTCAAGATGCAATTTAAAGGTGAGCAGTTTTCCCACTAGTTCATCGGTTATCAAAAAGCTAAGGTCATGAGCTTCTTCAATTTAAGAAACTTTAGACTCAAAACTCTTCTTTGCTCTAAGTGATCTCAAGATTTTGATATTAACATCACCTTGATCATAAACCTTGCCATATTTCTTTACCTCATTGACAATGGCAAGCAAATGGTCATGCTAGTGACGTTCTTATTGGGTTTCATCTTGAAAAGTTTGTACTCATGCATAACCATTTGCTTCTTAGTGAACCTCACTTAGGTGGTGCCCTTATGATAGTTCTCAAGAGTTTTTCAAAAGCTATATGCATATATAAAATGTTGGACTCTTTCACCTTCTTCTCTTGATATTGAATTCATCAAGATAGAGGCTGCCATATTGTTCTTAAAATGAGTTTCCACATTTTCACTTGACCATTGTGCTTTTGGAAGAGGAATTTGGACATATCAACTCCATGAGTAGGAGGTTTCAACTCATTCTCAACATAATCCCAAAGCTCAATTCCTTCACTATCAAAGAATAAATACATCTTATGTTTCCAATAAGAGTAATCAGTTCCATCGAAGTAAGGTCTAAGGCATGGATTTAGGTTTCCATGTGTGGAGTTGGAAGAAGAAGTTGATGTAGAGGTGTTTGTTGGTGGAATGGCTACCATTTTGGATAAAATTTGATACTTAAGCTTCTTGAAATTTAGAGGCTATGATACCAATTGTCGTACCAAATTAGCAACTAAGGTGGGGAGAATTGGTTGATTCAAGTAGCAATTAAAACATTCAATTGATATCATAAAAATGATAGATGACACATTACTTGTTAAAACATATATATTACTTCATTACTAAAGATTAATCCAAAACATTTTTGATAGTTTGTAGAATATACATATTTATATATATCAAAATCAATATGTACAAAAATATGAAATATATACATGTTGGCAGTTTGTCTCTAATCTTGATCTCCAAAACAACACTGCTCTCATAAACTCAAGCCTAGACTCAACTCGATCTAGGTAAACTCTTCGGCTCAACAGGATCTACCCTGTGACCTGCACGATGAACCACAATTATGCTAAGCCATAAGCTTAGTGGCACAAACTTTGATAACGATATAGTTCAAATGCAATGCCAATGCACAATACTAAGGATATCATATCTCATAACATTATATCTCATTATATTACTCAACTGTTCCACAATTCAAAAGGATATTATATCTCATACCATTAAATCATTTTATCTAAATAAATTGTTCAATTATTCCACATTTCATAATTCACAATAAACCAAAGACAAGCATGGGCCCAAAAAGGATCTAATATGCTATTCAAATTCCAGAGTTATTGCTTTGGTCTATAATGACACCTTGTGTCTAGCCCCGTAGAAAATATATCCATGGATTAATCCAACTAGGATTGAGTTTACGACCCCGTCATTTCACCCAGCCTAGCTTCAAGGATTTATTTTTGAGGCTTACGACCTAGTCATTTCACCTTAAAAATATTTTCACATTGATGCCTAGTGTCTACCCCGTAGGCAATTCATAGGCATGCCACCAAACCCAGAACTCTAAAAATTAAATAACATACTAGGCACACAATTTATTCTTAATTCTCATTTATACTGATATCAATTCATTGTATTATGTTTCCATATATCTCATTTCATTATCATATCCTTTCTCATTTTTTTCGTGATCACATTAGGCACAACGCTGTTTAGATCATTTTTGTACTAGTTTTTAGTGTGATTTTTATATGCTTTTAGTTAATGTTTTGATTGATTTTTGTTTTAAGCTTGTTTAAAGTGTTTGTTTTAGGTTTAGGTGCAAAACACTCTTGGAAGATCAAAAAAGTGCAAGAAAAGCATGAACCAAGCAAGACATGGCCAAGCCAAATCAAGCTTGGCCGTGTCCCTCAAAGAATGGTGATGACAGAGCTTGACACGGCCAAGCCACTGGCCGTGTCTCATTCAAGGAGCAAAACAAAGACCAAAGCAAAGAAAGAGAAAAAATGAAAAAGCAGGAAGAGACACACCCAAGTGACACGGCCAAGCCACTGGCCGTGTCACATGACACGGCCAGCAAGCTTGGCCGTATCCCATCTTGAGCCAAGGAAGAGAAGAAAAAGAAGCAAGTAGAGGTGGACACACTCAATAACACGGCCAGCAAACTTGGTCGTGTCCCATTTCATGCCAAAGTCACTTGGAGCAAGCAAAGAAGGAAAGAAAAGAAATAGAAATGGACACACCCACATGACACGGCCACAAGCTTGGCCGTGTCACCCCTTGAGACCAAAAGAAAAGAAAGAAAAAGAAAGAAAGAAAAAGGGCAGTGAAGGACACGGCCAGATGGCTTGGCTGTGTCCCAAAGGAAAATAAGAGACACGACCAAGCCAAGAATGGCTTGGCTGTTTCACACCTAAAATATTTGAATTTTTCTACATGAAGTGGGGGTCAAAGTGGGGAACAAAGCATTGTTGTCACATCCGCCTACCGCATTTTTGTATAGTAGTCACGTACACAGTGAGAGAAGGGGAAAGGAGAAGATAATTCCTGACAATGGCCCCAAATAAGGCTATAGGACCACTGGGACCTAATTGAAAAAAATGCAAAGTGTTAGGGAGGTGATTGTAATTTCAAAGAGTTTTGGGGAGGTGACTGTAATTTTCAAAAGTTTTGGGGAGGTAAATTTAATTTCCAAAAGTCGTACTGGATGTTCTTAATAGTGCACATAACAGATTCCAAAAATGGAAAATAGAGAAAAATTGGGTCACAACGACGCGTAACGATTTTTCCAGAAAATGCACGGTTTGGAAGATATAGGGGATTTTGACTAGGGACATTTGGTCATTATACATGAATTCGAAGTAGGAAATAAACACAAGAGTGAGTAGAGGATGTTAAAGGGGTAAATATGAAATGATTGTCAGTAGAAACGGGGCCCGGGCAACACCCAAGCAAAGAAAGGACCTAAAGGGAATTTTGTAAAAAGTCGAGGGCTTATTGGTAATTTTTCAAAACGACTTGGAGGATAGCTTATTATTCTAAATTGTTAAGGTTTATGTTTAAGGGTGTGTTCTTGAATTTCTTGAAGGAAAAACAAAAAATAAGGAAGGAGAAGGAGGAAAAGCAAAAGGGGAAGTAAAAGAATAAGGTTTGGTGCTTTACCATAAAAGAAATTCTATTTTTCTTACAAACTTTGGTTTATGGAAGTTTTGATGTTGATGCTTAAATATATTGATTGAGTTTAAATTAAATATTTGAGTTATGTTCTTGATTTCTTATGGCAATTGGGTTGTTTAAATTTAATTGAAACCAAATATTTTGAGAAAATTTGGCAAGTTGAGTTGGTAAGTTGTTTTGAACTTTAATTAGTTTGATTTGAGTTAAACATGCAAAAGTTGTCAAAGGGAAGTGTTTGAATCTTCACTTTACCATTAAAGAAGCCTTCATATTGACTTGCAAAAGAAAAATAAACTATCCTATGTATTTCATATGTTTGGGGCGAAATGGTCCCAAAATGACAGCTTTCTAGATCTTTTTGTGGCAATTGTTTGAGGTAGCTAATGAATGAATTTTTCAACGACAATTTACATGCAATTAGTCAACATAGGAAATAAGCTTTGTGTAAAATTTCAGCCAAAAATAAGATCATTTACTTAGTCAAATGCATAACTGAAGTGGACTGAAATTTTGACGAAAACCCAGATTTTACTATTCATTTGGTCATGCCATTTTGCGTTGCCGATTTTTCGTGCTGCGACACTATTCATTTGGTCAATTTGTGATCTTTTGAGGAATGCTTTGAAATGTTTAATATATTTATTGTGGATATTAAATATGGGAAAAAGGGTAATAGTTTGACTAAAGAATGTGGTGCGCGGCATAAATGGCAAAGTGCGATGAGAATTAAAATGATTTCTCGAATCATTCTAAAATGAAGTTGGAGACTTAAAGTGAATCATTTTAATCTTTATGCTCTACTGGATAGTGGGAGTGGTTGATAAGGGTATGGTGCACTATACTAATGCATACAGTACTGCTCAATATTGTGATATGATATTTTATTGAGTGGTGAGGCCACTGAAGCCAATGGGTAGGCCCATTGGTTATAACCAGGATGGTGAGGGCCATTCTTGTGATCTGATATCGGTGGTGAGGGCCACCTATGTTACAGTGGTGAGGGCCACTGCCTTATCACTATGGTTTCTCTATATACCAGTAGAGCCTGAGCCAAAGTCACATTTTTCGTTAAACTATGTAATGCAAAATAAGTTTGAATTATGGTTTTACATTATTGGAAGCATATCACACTGAATGTACAATAATTTCTATTGGTTTAAGGTTGGTTAAATTATGATTTAATCATTTCCTTTTATTTCACACACTTTCATATGTTACTTTTATTTTTATTGGTAAAGTACCCACTGAGTGACAACGCTCAGCGAGTTAAGTTTTCCTTGACTCGTAGGTTCGGAGCAGTAGCAAATTCTTGGAAAGCGACGACCAGACCCATAGCATATCTTAGGGTAGTTCTTTTAGTTTCCATTATGAGTTAGCTAGTTGTGGCATGTATATGTGTATATATAAGTTTGAGAATTACTATGTTATACTGTACGTTAGTAGTATGTAATAGTAATAAACCTCTATTTTATTTTGTATTAGAAGTGTGAACTCTTCTTGCAGGTTTGTAGTTGAGGGTATAAGGTGGATTCATTGGGAGTGTATTGAAACTGATTGTACTCACACTAGTTTGTGTAAAATATTTTCAAAAATCAGAAAAACTAGTTTTGTCGACACTTGGGACCCAAATTTCTAGGCGAAACTCTGGCAAAATTTTTGTAAAATCGGAACTAAATTTTGACTAAGTAAAGTTGGTAGCAACATTAGGATAGTGTGGCGCCTCTACTCAGCTTACACATGTAGGTCAGGAAGGGGTGTTACAATTTGTGGTATCAAAGCGAGGTTTAGCCGATTCTGGGTAGTTAGTTGAACTAAATCTTAAATGTATGACACATAGGGTTTTTTAGGGGTTTTAATTATGTAACTATACATGTGTGGAGTATTGTTAGTTATGTTATTCTAATTATAACAGGAGTAATTATGGGTGATCAAAATGATGAGATGAGGGAGCTGAGAATGGAAGTAGAGAGGCTAAAGCAAATAGTGCAGGAGCAAGATGAAACCATAGAAATTCTGGCAGATCGAAGTATACAGGATCGTGAAGACCTGAGAGAAAAAAAATGAGATGATTACCACATTGATGAGAGATGTGCAGATGTTAAAGGAGGATAGGCTTAGTCATAGAGTGGAGTTTGATAGTGCCTGTAGGAGCCTCGGAGTAGCACATAGAGAGATCCGTGCTTTACAGGAGAGGGTCCAGGAGCTAGGCCAGCACTTACCTAGTGAAGCATCGCATGACCCAGACTTTGATCCCGAGATAGAAGAGTATTTTTCTGACAGTGCCACCTCACCTAGGGCACATACTCACTGAGCTTTGGGATGTGTTGCTTTTTGGAGGATCTTTTAGTTATGTATATATGTAATATCGAGTAGACATTGTATGGTAGTATGACATGATAATATAGTAGTAAGGAGTCCTAAATTTTGGAATGTACCTAAGGGCTTCCTAGTAATGTAAAAACTTTTGCTTGGAAATAAATAAAAGTTGTGTTGTATATGTGTTATTTAAGAATTTTATATTTATATACATGTCACCTAGGGTAATATAATGCCGTTGGACTGGGTCGTTACTGATGATGGGATTGTATGCATTTTGCTCTGTTCTTTAGATGTCGCAAATAGCACAGCATGATATAGAGGAGGAGGTTGAGTCTCAGGCCTCCCAAACTGTAGAAACGCTTGTATTAGCTGATGCTCCAATTCCTAACAAAATGTTGCAACAAATGGCTACCGTATTACGGCAGATAGCCGGTGCCGCCCCAGCACCACCACCAGCGCCAGCTCCCGTACTAGTACCTGCTGTAGGAGGGGAAAGAAAACCCCCGATCGAAAAGATAAGGAAGTACGGGGCGAAGGAGTTTAGGGCCCGAAGGGACGATGATTCTTCTACAGCCGAGTATTGGCTAGAAGAGACTGTACGAGCCTTAAGATCAGTTACAGTGTATGCCAGAAGAGCGAGTGATATGTGCTACTTCCCTATTAGTGGAAGAAGCATATATATGGTGGGACATAGTTCAACAACGAGTTCCACTGGAACAGAGAACATGGGATTTCTTTGTGAATGAGTTCAAGAGGAAGTTTATATCAGAGGCATACCTAGATGCCAGGAAAAAGGAGTTTCTACACTTAAAGCAAGGTCGACTGACCATTGCCGAATATGAGAGGGAATTTACTAGGCTGAGTAGGTATGCCAAGAAGATAATTGAAGACGAACATGATAGGTGTAAGCAGTTCCAGGATGGTTTGAATAATGAGATTAGGATGCAGCTAATTGCTGCTACTATCAAGGAATTTTCCGAGTTGGTCACTAGGGCTCTGGAAGTAGAACAATGTCAGTATGATGAGCAGAATAGAAGACAGAAGATGAAACAGAAGAGAGGTACCCAAAACTATTCAGGAAATTACCAATCATCAAGGAAGCGATTTCGAGGCAGTGCTTCCACGGGAGACGGTCAATGCCGAGTTTACAGTCAGGGATCGAATCGCAATGGCCCAAGCAAAGCCACCTCAGTCGCTAGTACCGAAAAATCCGAAAGAGGGCAAGGAAGAGGATTCAACTGAAGCGGAGGTAACTTTTCGACTGGTCTGAGAGGTAATGAAGGTGAAAATACTAATCCACGCTATGATCAATGTGGACGCCGTCACCAGTGAGAATGTTGGGGTTGGACATTTGCATGTTATATATGTGGATCTTTGGACCACCTTATGCGAGAGTGTCCCCAGCGAATGCAGAATCAGCCTAGGGATACTGAGGGATCGCAAGCGGCAACAGGTCGAGGCCGAGGCAGAGGTAGGAATGAAAATTCATCACGTATGCAGTCTGAGATGGTGAATCAACCAGAAGTGAGGGCTCCTGCCACAATGTATGCCATGAGGGGGCGAGAAGATGAAGAAGCGCTAGACGTGATTGCAGGTCAATTGTCTATGTTTGGAGTTCCGCTTTACATTTTAATAGATCCAGGTTCTTCCCATTCATATATGTGCATGAAAAATGAAAAACTTGGGAACCTAAACGTAGAACTAGAGGAAGAGGGAATATTAGATACTAGCCCATTAGGGAGTGAGGTGATTACGAGGAAGGTAGTGAGAGATTGCCCCGTGGAGATACACGGACATATCTTTCGGAGAGACTTATTTGAACTACCATTTCAAGAATTCGACGTTATTCTTGGGATGGATTGGTTGGCCAAACACGATGCACTGGTTGACTGTAAACGGAAGAGAGTTACTCTGCATACTGCAGACGGCGACGAAGTGACCTTAGTGGGAAAGAGGAGGGACTATCTAACTAACATCATTTCCGCCATGACGGCTAAGAGATTAGTGCAAAAAGGCTGCGAGGCATACCTGGTATGCGCGTTAGGAGCGAAAGAAGAGGCACCAAAGCTATAAGATATACCTACTGTGCGTGATTTCCCCGACATATTTCCTGATGATTTACCCAGATTACCACCTAAACGAGAGGTGGAATTCACCATAGACGTGTACCTGGGAGTTGCACTAGTATCCATCGCACCTTATCGAATGGCGCCAGCAGAGCTAAAAGAACTAAAGGTACAGCTACAGGAACTTTTAGATAAGGGATTCATTAGGCCAAGCGTGTCACCATGGGGAGCGCCAGTATTGTTCGTGAAAAAGAAAGATGGATCCTTAAGGTTGTGTGTAGATTACCGTCAACTCAATAAGCTTACCATCAAGAGCAAGTATCCGCTACCTAGCATAGACGATTTGTTTGATCAACTCAAAGGTGCTGGAGTCTTTTCAAAAATCAATCTACGATTAGGTTATCATCAATTAGGGATCAAAGACGAAGACATACCAAAAATCGCATTCAGAACTCGCTATGGACATTATGAATTCATCGTTATGCCTTTTGGATTAACGAACGCACCTGCAGTATTCATGGATTTGATGAACAGAATCTTCCACCTGTATTTGGATCAGTTCGTGGTTGTATTCATTGACGACATATTGGTGTATTCAAAGAATCGAGAGGACCATGATCGTCACCTTAGGATTGTTTTGCAAACCCTGCGAGAAAAGCAGTTATACGCTAAATTCAGCAAATGTGAATTTTGGTTGGAAGAAGTAGCCTTCTTGGGACATATTGTATTAGCAGAAGGAATAAGGGTCGATCCCAAGAAAATAGAAACAGTATTGGAATGGAAGCCACCTAAGACAGTAACGGAAGTCCGTAGTTTCTTAGGGTTAGCAGGATATTATCGAAGATTCGTCAAAGGGTTTTCCATGATCGCCGCACCTATGACCAAGCTACTTCAGAAGAATGCCAAATTCCAGTGGACCGACGCTTGCCAACAGAGTTTTGAAAGGCTGAAGCAAAAACTTACTGAAGCGCCCATTCTTACACAACCTGAATCAGGAAAAGATTTTGTGATTTATAGCAATGCATCCCACATAAGGTTAGGTTGCGTATTGATGCAGGAGGGCAAAGTCACTGCGTATGTCTCTCGACAGCTCAAGCCACATGAAAGGATTATCCCACGCATGACTTAGAACTAGCAGCGATTGTTTTGGCCTTCAAGACGTTGAGGCTCTACTTATACGGGGAAAAGTGTTACATTTATACGGATCATCAAAGCCTGAAGTATTTGCCCACGCAGAAAGACTTAAACTTGCGACAGTGAAAATGGATGCAATTGCTAGCCAACTACGACTATATGATTAACTATCACCCGGGCAAAGCAAATGTTGTAGCAGATGCACTTAGTAGGAAATCAATGCAAGCGCTACGTGCTATGAGGGTAGAATTAAAGTCCATAGAAGATGGAGCTATCCTTGTAGAAATGCACATGCGACCTAACTTACATCAACAAATATGTGAGGCTCAGAGGGAAGATGAACAAGTGAAGAAGTGGAGTCAACAGGCGCAGGAACACTCTTTAAGAGACTATCAAATTCGTCCTGATGGTATCCTATACTACAAGAAGAGAATGGTGGTACCTAAGTCCAAGGAGCTGAAGAAACAGATTTTGCAAGAAGCTCATAACAGTCCTTACACAATGCATCCGGGAGCAACAAAAATGTACCAAGACTTGAAGGAGTATTACTGGTGGCTAGGAATGAAAAGAGACATCGTGGATCACGTGACGAAGTGTCTAATCTGTCAGCAAGTGAAAGCAGAACATCAACTACCCTCAAGACTACTACAACCTATCACGATTCCAACCTGGAAATGGGATCGTATTACTATGGATTTTGTCACAGGATTGCCTATGACTAGGAACAAACATGACGCGATCGGGGTAATCGTGGATCGACTTACTAAGTCCTCTCATTTCTTACCAGTACGTGTGGATTACTCGCTAGACAAGTTGGCAGACTTGTACATCAAAGAGATCGTACGTCTCCATGGAGTTCCAACTTCAATCATATCAGATCGAGATCCACGCTTTACGTCAAAATTTTGGCAAAAATTCCAAACAGCCCTTGGGACTCGAACGTACCATAGTACAACATTCCACCCCAGACAGATGGACAGTCGAAAAGAGTAATTCAAGTTTTGGAAGTTATTCTGAGGGCGTGGGTTTTAGAATTTAAAGGCAGCTGGGACAAAAACCCGGGCTTAATGGAATTCACGTATAACAACAGCTATCAATCCAGCATACAAATGGCTCCTTACGAAGCACTGTACGGTAGAAAATGTAGAACTCCAGTTTGCTGGACAGAATTGAGCGAAGAAAAGATGTTGGGGCCAGATATAGTTAAGGAAACGAGGAAAAGGTAGAGATAATTCGAGACCGATTAAAAGCAGTGGCGGATAGGCAAAAACCATACGCGGATCTAAAGAGGAAAGACATACAATTTGAGGTTGGCGACAAGGTATTCCTCAAAGTCTCTCCTTGGAAGAAAGTGTTGCAATTTAAACAAAAAGGCAAGCTAAGCCCTAGATTCATCGGACCATATGAGATTATTAGACGGGTAGGTCCGGTAGCTTACCAGTTGGCGTTACCACCAGAATTAAGTAACATACATGATGTTTTCCATGTTTCAATGCTAAGGAGGTATCGTTTAGATCCAACCCACATCATACAAGCTCAAGACATTGAGATTCAGCCTGACCTGACATACGAGGAAGAGCCGGTAGAAATCCTAGTACGGGAAATCAAAGAATTGCAGAATAAGAAGATCCCATTGGTCAAAGTGCTTTGGAGGAATCACAAAGTAGAAGAAGCTACATGGGAACACGAAGAAACTATGAGGAAGCAGTACCCATATTTATTTCAACCTGATAGGCTTCGGGACGAAGCCTAAATTAATGAGGGAGGAACTGTCACATCCGCCTACTGCATTTATGCATAGTAGTCATGTACACAGTGAGAGAAGGGGAAAGGAGAAGATAATTCCTGACAACGGCCCCAGATAAGGCTATAGGACCACTGGGACCTAATTGAAGAAAAATGCAAAGTGTTAGGGAGGTGATTGTAATTTCAAAAATTTTTGGGGAGGTAAATGTAATTTCCAAAAGTCATACTGGATGTTCTTAATAGTGCACATAACAGATTCCAAAAATGGAAAATAGAGAAAAATCGGGTCACAACGACGCGTAACGATTTTTCCAGAAAACGCACGGTTTGGAAGATATAGGGGATTTTTACTAGGGACATTTTGGTCATTATACATGAATCCGAAGTAGGAAATAAACACAAGAGCAAGTAGAGGACGTTAAGGGGGGTAAATATGAAATGATCATCAGTAGAAACGGGGCGCCCGGGCAACACCCGAGCAAAGAAAGGACTTAAAGGGAATTTTATAAAAAGTCGAGGGCTTATTGGTAATTTTTCAAAATGACTTGGAAACCTAAAATAGACCTTAAAAATAGAAAGTAGTGGCCAAGAGGATCAAAACTGTACATATTTTGCCTCGTGGAATTGTACGGGTTAAAAATTACGAACAAATAATCGCCAGAGGGTATTTTGGTCTTTTTACACCTTAGACCATAGAAATTTCAACACAAAATGGTGGAGGGACCAAAATATAATTAAAAGAAAGTTTAAGGGCTTGGGTTTTTAAATAAATAAAAGGAGGAGACAATTGGGCTAATGAAAATTAGCCATTTAAAAGTTATAATAAAGAGGAAAGAGAAAAGTGTGAACATTTGGCTTTAAAACATTCATTCTTCCAAAAGTGACCATCATTTCCCTTATATATATATATCATGATATGAAGAACAAACTCTCTCTCTCCCACTTCCATGTTTCGGCCACCATAGGAAAACATCAAAAAGATTTCCAAGTTTTGTCAAGTTTGATTTTCAAGGTAAGTTTTAAGGTTTTCAAGTATGTAGAATTCAATTCTAGTATCAATTTTAGGTATTTATATAACTATTGAAAGATTGGAGATTAGGGTTCTTATGGTGGATTTGGGAAAATTTTAAGTAGTTATGATATTAATCAATTAAATGAAAGAATCAAGGTTTCTAAGGTTTAATAAGGTTAGATTAGGGTTTCATTTGAAAAGAAATGGAGGATAGCTTATTATTCTAAATTGTTAAGGTTTATGTTTAAGGGTGTGTTCTTGAATTTCTTGAAGGAAAAACAAAGATTAAGGAAGGAGAAGGAGGAAAAGCAAAAGGGGAAGTAAAAGAATAATGTTTGGTGCTTTACCATAAAAGAAATTCTATTTTTCTTACAAACTTTGGTTTATGGAAGTTTTGATGTTGATGCTTAAATATATTGATTGAGTTTAAATTAAATATTTGAGTTATGTTCTTGATTTCTTATGGCAATTGGGTTGTTTAAATTTAATTGAAACCAAATATTTTGAGAAAATTTGGCAAGTTGAGTTGGTAAGTTGTTTTGAACTTTAATTAGTTTGATTTGAGTTAAACATGCAAAAGTTGTCAAAGGGAAGTGTTTGAATCTTCACTTTACCATTAAAGAAGCCTTCATATTGACTTGCAAAAGAAAAATAAACTATCCTATGTATTTCATATGTTTGGGCCGAAATGGTCCCAAAATGACAGCTTTCTAGATCTTTTTGTGGCAATTGTTTGAGGTAGCTAATGAATGAATTTTTCAACGAAAATTTACATGCAATTAGTCAACATAGGAAATAAGCTTTGTGTAAAATTTCAGCCAAAAATAAGATCATTTACTTAGTCAAATGCATAACTGAAATGGACTGAAATTTTGACGAAAACCCAGATTTTACTATTCATTTGGTCATGCCATTTTGCGTTGCCGATTTTTCGTGCCACGACACTATTCATTTGGTCAATTTGTGATCTTTTGAGAAATTCTTTGAAATGTTTAATATGTTTATTATGGATATTAAATATGGGAAAAAGGGTAATGGTTTGACTAAAGAATGTGGTGCGCGGCATAAATGGCAAAGTGCGATGAGAATTAAAATGATTTCTCGAATCATTCTAAAATGAAGTTGGAGACTTAAAGTGAATCATTTTAATCTTTATGCTCTACTGGATAGTGGGAGTGGTAGATAAGGGTATGGTGCACTATACTAACACATGCAGTACTGCTCAATATTGTGATATGATATTTTATTCAGTGGTAAGGCCACTGAAGCCAATGGGGAGGCCCATTGGTTATAACCAGGATGGTGAGGGCCATTCCTGTGATCTGATATCGGTGGTGAGGGCCACCTATGTTACAGTGGTGAGGGTCACTGCCTTATCACTATGTTTCCTTATATACCTGTAGAGCCTGAGCCAAAGTCACATTTTTCGTTAAACTATGTAATGCAAAATAAGTTTGAATTATGGTTTTACATTATTGGAAGCATATCACATTGAATGTACAATAATTTCTATTGGTTTAAGGTTAGTTAAATTATGATTTAATCATTTCCTTTTATTTCAAACACTTTCATATGTTACTTTTATTTTTATTGGTAAAGTACCCATGCAATTAAATGATTTTCCATGCATAACCTATGTTATCACTCCCTCACCAACTCTTACAAGTGTTTGATCATGGTGGTGTTTACACTCATAACAATCAATGAAAGATTATTACCATAGGCTTGCTTATCAATCAAATCTCCACCACAAATAACAATCAAGCATCAATCAAAAGGTCTTTATTGGGTTGTAATGGGGCTAAGGTAAAGGCATGGCATTTAGGAAATGTGAGCTTAATCATTTAGTTCAAAAGCACTTTAAGAATGAAGTACCCGATCATATACATAACCCAACAATCCCAAAACACCTTCCTCTCATCTACCCCTTGAGATTAAAGAGCTTTTCAAGGGAACTCACTTCTTAAATCTTGCAATGATACATTCCAACCCTTTCAATAAGAACAACAATTATTCTTATTATTATATATTTTTTTTCTTTTTTTTATTTCTTTCTTTCTTTCTTTCTTTTTATTTTATTTTATTTTTATTATTTTTCTTTGCAATCTTAAACCTACTAAATTTAACCCCACAGTTAATTCAACACAACACTCGGTCATAAATGCTTTTAAAATGCTCTTGACGTAATGAAAGGGTAAGAGTTAAACAACAAGGTTCAAGCTAATGGTGTTGTGAAAAAGAAAGAAAAAGAAAAATAAAATAAGCTCAAAATTGGCTAACTAAGGTTGAATATAGGGTTGGTCTTTTTAAGCCAAAGTGGGTTCACCTAATTGCCTTAATCATCTTGATGCCAAATTGAAATTTTTTATGTAGTCTTAAAAACCATTTCAAAGCAAGTTCTAGCAAATCATCAATCAAAGATGTTTACCCACAAAAAGAATAATAAGTTGATGGCTCAATTCCTCACTAGGTTAATGGCAATGCAAAGAAAAACCAACAAAATTGACAATAAGCACCAATTCTACTCAATTCTCAAATTCATGCTTCAAAAATTCAAAGGTCATCTATCAACAATTTTTATAACAATTGAACTTTCTAAAACTCATTTATTCAACGTAAAACATTATTAAACTTAAAAAGTAAAAACAAAATGCACTTAAAAGTAAAAACACAAAACATAAAATGTACCCCACACTTAAGGATTCACATTGTCCTCAATGTGAGCATGCATACTACAGAGGGGGTTTAGATGAAACCTAATTTCCATCGTTCCCATATATGATGTGTAGGGCTCCTTCCACCCATAATGCAATTGGAGCCCATGACTGAGAGGATGAGCAAAGTGTAACTTTGAAATGTACCCGATGTACGGCAACCCCTAAATAGTATTCCTTTAAGAGAACATGTCTCAAAGGGACATGTGAAGGTCGCCTCAGGGTGATCCTCCAGTGCTATAGGAACATGGTAATAATCTTTGTCTTTGTGCATCCTGGGCATATCAGATTTCTGCTCTTCCTTACCACCAAGAGTAGTAGATATGACTTTTGGGGACTCTTTAAGTTCAACCAAGTTTGGTTGAATCACTTCTTCATCCACTTTAACAATGTCAAGTCCCATCTCAACAACCTCAGCATCTTGCTCCTCATCCGTCAAGCTACATGGAAATGGATTTGATGGCCTATCAGGATTGGAAAATTCATGCAACTTTGGTGAGGTTAATGCCTCCAAATTCTCCTTCTCGTTTGATTGGCTTAACTCCTCAATGTTGGTTTGTATCTCCTCGCCATTATCTTCTTGATTAGTGCCTGCATCCAAAGAATCACAAAATTTGTTATATATTACCTGTTCACTCCTCAAATTTGTGATTACCTTGACTTGCTCCAATTGCCTAGGAAATTCCTCTTTTTGGTGTGCTTGGAGTTGATGTGCCAGTTGCCTAACTTGAATTTCCACTCTCTTCAATGATTCCTCCAAAGAATCAAAACTCTCATGATCCCTTCCTGATTTTGTGTGCTAATTTGAATGTAAGCATTCAAATCATCTTCCACTGTGGATTTCTTGCATTGATCTTGATTTTGTGCACTAATTTGAATGAAGGCATTCAAACAATCTTCCAAAGTGGGTTCCTTAAGTCGATCTTGATTTTGTGCGCTAGTTTGAATGAAGGCATTCAAACTATCCTCCAATGTGGGTTTCTTAAGGTGATCTTGATTTTGTGCACTAGTTTGAATGAAGGAATTCAAACTATCCTCCAATGTGGGTTTCTTAAGGTGATCTTGATTTGAATATTGTTCTTCAGAGTAAGGATTTCTTTGGTAAGGTTGAAAAAAATTTTGAGGTGGAATTTGCTGTTGATTTTCCCAAGAAAAAATTTGGGTGGCTTCCCCAGCTTGAATTATAAGGTCTGGGATATGAGTCATTTCCACCCATTTGCTGGAAACTTTCATAGGCATATTCTTCCTCTTGCCATTCTTAGTATCGTGCGAAATCGAATGAGCATGTATTTGCACTATGCCCTGCATTGCCACATGCTGCACATATCTCTTGGCGTGGCATAGGTGTTCTTCCTCTTGCATTTAGCACCTTAAGTTGATTCGTCAATTCTGCTAATTGCCATGCCATTTCAGAATCATCGTTCCTATCATAAACTCCCCCGTGCCTTGAAAACTACATCTTTACAAAAGGCACTCGGCAACTTAAAGAAAACAAACAAATAATTAAATTGAAAGAAAATCAAACAAAACAAACAAACAATTCAAAGAAAACAAACAAAAAATTAAATTGAAAAGAAAAATCTAATTATCGCTACTAAAACAGCCTTCCCTAGCAGCGGAGCCAAAAACTTGTTGCGCTCGGATTAAGTTCTACTACAAGCGTCACTCGCAAGTATACGAGGTAGTTGTAGCAAATGTGATCGCCCCAAGGTCATTTCCCATGGAAGGTGTGGTTCGTAATAGCTTAATTGACAATTAATTTAAAAAGGATAGTTTGTTGTATGAAATGTGCAAGATTAATTTAAACCTAAAAGTAACGTGCGTAGAGATTGATGTAAGTGATGGGTGCACAAGATCAATTCAGCTCTCGGGAAAGTGCCTAGGGTTATAGGTCCATTCATTCAAAGCTCAATTCTCATTTATCCATTAACATAGCCTTGTAATTAATTTGTTCCTTAAGGTTAATTAGTCAATTACCAATTCATTAGTTCTCACATTCATGAATTAGCAATAACCAATTATTTTACATTACCGAATTAATGAAACCCTAGAACTTATATTTCTAATTCATTCATAGGCTGGTTGATTATATAGTTCCGATATCGGATTTCACCTCTCGGTCCATCTCCAATATTCAAAGATTAACAGGTAGCTAATCTATCAACCTAGCATTTAATACAATACAATCAACCAATCAACAAGGAACATCAATGTAAATATCAAATCAAAACATTCAACCAAATATACTACAAACCCTAGGCATGGCTATTTAGCTCAACATCATCAAATTAAAACATTCATTCAACTCAATATAAATCAAATACAAGTTGTTCATTGTAATATCAATCTCTTAATACAACAAAAACAACATTGAAATGAATTAAAAGACAGAATAGAAAAACCCCTTGTGAAGATGCCAAGAGTAGGATTACTAGTCTTCCTCCTAGCTCCACTTGATGTATGATGGAGAACTCAAGCCCTCTTCAATAGTTGATTCCCCTTTTGCAATATGGAATGGAGCTTTCTCAAGTCACCAAACCTTTGGATGATTATGCCTTTGGAAGATGGAATGGAGCTTTCTCAAGTCACCAAACCTTTCAATGAAGCTTCTTCAACCCTCAAGAGCTTGTTAACCAAACTTATCCCAAAGAACCAAATTGAAGCTTGTCAATGGAAAATGGAGAAGATGAAGATGGAGGATGAAGATGAGGGACAAGGAGAGTGTCACTCTCTCCTCATCCCAAATTATGTTTGCCCTCTCCTTCTCTTTTCTTTTCTCTAACTCAAACCCTAGCTGTCTCCCTTTTCTTTATCGTGTGAAAGAACTTAAATAGACATTAAGGGTGACACGGCCAAGCTTGGGTGAGGTTTGCCATGTTTCATAGTCTTTTTCTTGATTTCCATTAGGTGATATGGCCAAGCCAAGGTTGGCATGGCCGTGTCTCTTGATTTCCATGGGACACGGCCAAGACAGTTGGTCATGTCCCTCACTAGCTCTTTCTTTCTTTCTTTCTTTCTTTCTTTCTTTGGAGTTGAGTGTGTGACACGACCAAGCTTAGGTGAGCTTGGCCGTGTCTGAGGTATTTGGAGGGACACGGCCACAAGCTTGGCCATGTCCCTTGAGTGTGTCTCCTTCTAATCTTTTGTACTTCTTCTTAGCTTGGTATGGGACACGGCCACAAGCTTCGCCGTGTCCCTTGAGTGTGTCAGCTACTGTCCATTGTTTTCTTCCTCACTTGGTTCCTTGGCTTTTCCTTCCTCTCTTGTCTTTGGTTTTGCCCTTAAGATGATGTTTGCTTATGAACCTAAAATAAACACTTAAACAAACTTTAAACAAGAATCAAATAAACATTAACCAACAAAAAATAAACACCAAAGTAAAAACTAGAACAAAAATGACATAAACACTGAAATAAATTAAAACTACCAAAATTGATGAAAACACTAAATAAACAGATTAAAGCTACCAAAATAGCTAAATAAAACAATAATCATCATAATAAATAAGATACAATTCTATGACAAAAACTAATAAAACACATCTCCATTTCCATTCTCTCCACCTTCTCCATCTTCCATTGATAAGATCTTTGAGGTTCTTTGGGATAAATTGGGTTAACAAGCTCTTGAAGGTTGAAAAAGCTTCATTGAAAGGATTGGTGACTTGAGAAAGCTCCATTCCATCTTCCAAAGGCATAATCAATTAAAGGGTTGGTGACTTGAGAAAGCTCCATTCCACATTGCAAAGGGGAATCAACCATCGAAGAGGGCTTGAGTTCTTCATCATACATCAAGTGGAGCTAGGAGAAAGACTAGCAATCCTACTCTTGGCATCTTCACAAGGGGTTTTTCTATTCTCTCTTTTAATTCATTTCTATTGTCGTTGTTGTTTTAAGAGATTGATATTGCAATGGACAATTTGTATTTATTTTATATTGAGTTGAATGTTTGTTCTAAATTGATGATGTTGAGCTAAATACCCATGCCTAGGGTTTGTAGTATATTTGATTGAATGCTTTGAGTTGATATTTACATTGATGTACCTTATTGTTGGTTGATTGTATTGTATTTAATGCTAGGTTGATAGATTAGCTACCTATTAATCTTTGAATATTGGATGACGGACCGAGAGGTGAAATCCGATATCAGAACTATACAATCGACCACCCTATGAATGAATTAGAAATATAAGTTCTAGGGTTTCATTAATTTGATATTGTGAAATAATTGGTTATTGCTAATTCATGAATGTGAGAACTAATGGATTGGTAATTGACTAATTAACTTTAAGGAACAAATTAATTTACAAGGTTACGCTAATGGATAATTGAGAATTGAGCTTTGATTGAATGGACCTATGACCCTAGGCACCTTCCCAAGAATCGATTTGATCTTGTACACCCATCACACACATTAATCCCTACGCACGGTTAATTTTAGGTTTAAATTATTCTCGCACCATCCCAACACAACAAACTTGTGCATTTAAATAATTGTCAATCAAGCTATTATGAACCACACCTTCTTGGGGAAACGACCTTAGGGCGATTACCTTTGCTACAGCTACCTCGTAGACTTACGAGTGACGCTTTGTAGTAGTACTTAATTCGAGCACAACAAGTTTTTGGTGCCGCTGCCGGGGAGGGTTGTCGTAGTAGTAATAGTTTGATATTGTTTTCATTTAATTGTTTGATTGTTTTGTTTGAATTTTTGTTGTTTGTTTTCTTTAAGTTTCTAAGTGCCTTGTGTAAAGATGCAATTTTCAAGGCATGGGGAAGTTTATGATAGGAATGATGATTCTGAAATGGCATGGCAATTAAGAGAATTGATGAATCAACTTAAGGTGCTAAATGCAAGAGGAAGAGCACCTATGCTACGCCAAGAGATATGTGCATCATGTGGCAATGTAGGCCATAGTGCAAACACATGTTCAATGGGTTTTTGACGATACCAAGAATGGCAAGAGGAAGAATATGACTACCAAGGTTTCCAGCAAATGGGTAGAAATGACACATATTCCAATCCTTATAATCACAGCTGGGGAAGCCAACCAAATTTTTCTTGGGAAAATCAGCAGCACATTCCACATCCAAATTTTTTTCAACCTTACCAAAGAGACTCTTACTCTCAAGAGCAATATTCAAATCAAAATTACCTTAAGACACCCACATTTGAAGACAGTTTGAATGCCTTCATTCAAACTAGCGAATGAAATCAAGATAAACTTAAGGAACCCACTTTTGAAGATAGTTTGAATGCCTTCATTCAAATTAGCTCACAAAACCATGATCAATTCGAGAAATCCACAGTGGAAGATGATTTGAATGCTTACCTTCAAATTAGCACACAAAATCAGGAAGGGAGCAATGAGAGGTTTGATTCTTTGGAGGAATCATGGAAGAGGGTGGAAATGCAAGTTGTGCAACTGGCACATCAACTCCAAGCACAACAAAAGGAGGAATTTCCTAGCCAATTGGAGCAAGTCAAGGCAATCACAAATTTGACGAGTGAACAGGTGATATATAACAATTTTTGTGATTCCTTTGATGTAGGGACTAATCAAGAAGACAATGGTGAGGAGATGCTGCCCAACATGGAGAAACAAAGTCAATCAAAGGAGGAGGAGAAATTAGACTCATCAACTTCATCACATTTGTATGAACCTCCAAATCCTTTGCCACCAATTCCATTCCCAAGTAGGCTGAAAAGAAGAGTAGAAAGGTAAGCAACTTTCTAACATCTATGATATGCAATCCCAAGGAGAAAGTGGAAATAAGCTTAAGATGGGTATGCCTTTAGAAGAAGAACATGAAATGCCCAATTTAGAACTTGAGGAGTGTAAGCTAGTTTTAGATGCTGAGGTTGTTGAGAGGCGACTTGACATTGTTAAAGTGGATGAAGAAGTGATTCAACCAAACTTGGTTGAACTTAAAGAGTTCCCAAAAATCATCTCCTCTACTCTTGGTGGTCAAGAAGAGCATACAATGGATGTAACCATGTTGCACAATGAAATAGGATTTTACAACATTCCTATAGCATTGGAGGATCACCCCGAGGCGACCTTCACATGTCCCTTTGAGACATGTTCTCTTCAATGAATACTATTTAGGGGTTGCCGTACATCGGGTACATTTCAAAGTTACATGTTGTTCATCCTCTCAGTCATGGGCTCCAATTGCATTATGGGTGGAAGGAGCCCCACACATTGTATATGGGAATGATGGAAATCAGGTTTCATCTAAACCCTCCCTATAGTATGCATGGTCATATTGAGGACAGTGTGAATCTTTAAGTTTGAGGTGCATTTTGTGTTTTTGTGTTTTTACTTTTAATTGCATTTTGTGTTTTAGTATTTTTACTTTTAACTTGTTTTTGTTTAAGTTAGTTAATGCTTTTGAATGTTTTTCATTGAATAAATGAATTTTATAAAGTTCAATTGTTATGAAATTGTTGATAGATTACCATTGAATTTTTGAAGCATGAATTGGAGAATTGAGTAGAATTGGTGCTTATTGTCAATTTTGTTGGTTTTTCTCCTTGCATTACCATTAACCTAGTGAGGAATTGAGCCATCAACTTATCATTATTGTTGTGGGTGAACATCTTTGATTGATGAGTTGCTAGAACTTGCTTTGACATACATTTTAAGATTACATAAAAATTTTCAATTAGGCATTAAGATGATTAAGGCAATTAGGTGAACCCACTTTGGCTTAAAAAGACCAACCCTATATTCAACCTTAGTTAGCCAATTTTGAGCCTATTTCGTTTCTCCTTTTCTTTCTTTTTCGCAACACTACTAACTTTGAATCATACTATTTTGCCTCTTACCCTTTCATTAGGTCAAGAGCATTTTGAGAGCGTTTATGACCAAGTGTTGTGTTGAATTAAGTGTGGGATTAAATTTAGTATGTTTAAGATTGCAAAGTAAAATAATAAAAAGAAAAAAAGAAAAAAAAAGAAAAATAAAAAAATAAAAAAATATAATAATAAGAATAATTATTGTTCTTGTTGAAAGGGTTGGAATGTATCATTGCAAGATTTAATAAGTGAGTTCCCTTGAAAATCTCTTTAACGTCAAGGGATAGATGAGAGGAAGGTGTTTTGGGATTGATGGGTTATGTATATGATCGGGTAATTCATTCCTAAAGTGCTCTTGAACTTAATGATTAAGCTCATATTTCCTAAATATCATGCATTTACCTTAGCCCCATTACAACCCAATAAAGACCTTTTGATTGATGCTTGATTGTTATTTTGTGGTGGAGATTTGATTGATAAGCAAGCCTATGGTAATAATCTTTCATTGATTGTTATGAGTGTAAACACCACCATGATCAAACACTTGTAAGAGTTGGTGAGGGAGCGACAACATAGGTTATGCATGGAAAACCACTTAATTGCATGGGTGTCGATTTTGTTTCATTCGATATTGATTGCGAATTTAGGGATAGGGAAGTCTTGATGCATCTTTATAACTCTTGAATTTAACAAAATTTATCTTGTTAGTGTGTTAAAATTTTAGCCTTGCTTGGGGACAAGCAAGGAATTAAGTGTGGGGTATTTATTTAGATAATTTTTGTACTAGTTTTTAGTGTGATTTTTATATGCTTAGTTAATGTTTTAATTGATTTTTGTTTTAAGTTTGTTTAAAGTGTTTGTTTTAGGTGTAGGTGCAAAAACACCCTTGGAAGATCAAAACAGTGAAAGAAAAGCATGAACCAAGCAAGACATGGCCAAGCCAAATCAAGCTTGGCCATGTCCCTCAAAGAATGGTGATGGTAGAGCTTGACACGGGCAAGCCACTGGCCGTGTCTCATTCAAGGAGCAAAACAAAGACCAAAGCAAAGAAAGAGCAAAAATGAAGAAGCAGGAAGAGACACACCCAAGTGACACGGCCAAGCCACTGGTAGTGTCACATGACACAGCTAGCAAGCTTGGCCGTGTCCCATCTTGAGCCAAAGAAGAGAAGGAAAAAAAGCAAGCAGAGGTGGACACACTCAATGACACGTCCAAGCCACTGGCCGTGTCACATGACACAGCCAGCAAGCTTGGTCATGTCCCATTTCATGCCAAAGTCACTTGGAGCAAGCAAAGAAGGGAAGAAAAGAAACATAAATGGACACACCCACATGACACGGCCAAGCTAGTGGCCGTGTCACACGACCACTAGCTTGGCCATGTCACCCCTTGAGACCAAAAGAAAAGAAAGAAAAAGAAAGAAAGAAGAAGGGCAGTGAAGGACACGTCCAGATGGCTTGGCCGTGTCACACCTAAAATATTTGAATTTTTCTGCATGAAGTGGGGGATAAAGTGGGCAACAAAGCCTTGTGCTTGCCAAAAGAAATATTAAACAAATAAAAAGTGGGGAACAAAGTGAAATGGTGTGAGTTGGAAGGCATGGGTGTGTATTTTGAATGAATTAAAAAGATAAGAAGAGGGAGTTCTTGTTCTTGGTTTTCTTGGAGCCAAATTTCTGCTACACATTTGGGAGAGGGAGAGAGTGACACTCTCCCTTAGCCCTTCATTTTCATCTCCATTTCCATTCTCTCCACCTTCTCCATCTTCCATTGATAAGATCTTTGAGGTTCTTTGGGATAAATTGGGTTAACAAGCTCTTGAAGGTTGAAAAGGCTTCATTGAAGGGATTGGTGACTTGAGAAAGCTCCATTCCATCTTCCAAAAGAACAATCAATTAAAGGGTTGGTGACTTGAGAAAACTCCATCCAAAGGTTTGGTGACTTAAGAAAGCTCCATTCCACATTGCAAAGGGGAATCAACCATCGAAGAGGGCTTGAGTTCTTCATCATACATCAAGTGGAGCTAGGAGGAAGACTAGCAATCCTACTCTTGGCATCTTCATAAGAGGTTTTTCTATTCTCTCTTTTAATTCATTTCTATTGTTGTTGTTGTATTAAGAGATTGATATTGCAATGGATAATTTGTATTTATTTTATCTTGAGTTGAATGTTTGTTCTAAATTGATGGTGTTGAGCTAAATACCCATGCCTAGGGTTTGTAGTATATTTGTTTGAATGCTTTGATTAAATGCTCGGTTGATAGATTAGGTACCTATTAATCTTTGAATATTAGATGACGGACCGAGAGGTGAAATCCGATATCGGAACTATATAATTGACCACCCTATGACTGAATTAGAAATATAAGTTCTAGGGTTTCATTAATTTGATAATGTGAAATAATTGGTTATTGCTAATTCATGAATGTGAGAACTAATGGATTGGTAATTGACTAATTAACTTTAAGGAAAAAATTAATTTACAAGGTTACGTTAATGGATAATTGAGAATTGAGCTTTGATTGAATGGACCTATGACCCTAGGCACCTGCCCAAGAATCAATTTGATCTTGTACACCCATCACACACATTAATCCCTACGCACGGTTAATTTTAGGTTTAAATTATTCTCGCACCATCCCAACACAACAAACTCTCGTGCATTTAAATAATTGTTAATCAAGCTATTACGAACCACACCTTCTTGGGGAAACGACCTTGGGGTGATCACCTTTGCTACAGCTACCTCGTATACTTGCGAGTGACGCTTTGTAGTAGTACTTAATTCGAGCGCAACGCCTCAAATATCTCACTTATATCATTATAGTCATTACCAATGACTTTATATACCATCTTTAATGTACACAAACAATTTGCATTATCCATACATTTTGGTTCATTATCATATTTTGCACCAAGCCCACATTATACATAATGCATTGGTGACAATATACAAATCATATCATATTATTCATGTACCAATCATGTAGTAGGGAACTTAACTCATTTTCCAACCAAATATGTTAAGTCCCAATGTCATGTAAATGTAAACAATTATGCAAAGTTTGTACTTACCTCTAAGAGCAACAAACACCACTTCAACCTCCTCTTCTATGATATCCTTCAACACTTGGATTAGGGTAGCTCAACTCTCTTCAAAGCCAAAACCAAAAGTGATTATAAATAATCACTAAGTGATCCACAAAGAAAAATAAGGAAAAGAACCATCTAGGGCAAACTCTACACATGACACGCTCAACAATACGGGCATGTCCATGACTGTGCCCTAAACCCACACCACAGAAGCTTTGACATGCTTAGTAACATGGGTGTGTCACTGCACATGCAAATACTCCAATAACATAGTAGTTGTAACACGCTCAGTGACATGGGCGTGTCACTTCATGTGTCAATTCTCCTCTAACACAGTAGCTATGACACGCTCAGTGACATGGGTGTGTCACTTCACTTGTCAATTCTCCTCCAACACAGTAGCTATGACACGCTCAGTGACATGGGCGTGTCACTGCTCATGTCAATTCTACAACAACACAGTAGTTGTGACACGTTTAGTAACATGGGCATGTCACTGATCATGTCACCAACACTAAAAACAGAACCATCGACACGCCTGTGAGTGGGGATTTTTGCCCCCACTTCCTGGTGGAATTGTTCTTGCGACTTCGGCACTGTTTAGGCTCGGGGCCTTAGAGAACACGAACCTAAGGCCGGAGAAAATGGAGTCGCCACCCAGACGGTCTAGGAAAAAGAAAGAGGTGGATGACTTGATTCCTAAGGAATCCCCAACCCCCTAATGGGTTCGGAAAGTTAGGTACGTGTGGGAAAGGTGAGAAATGGCCCAACACCCCCACAACGCCCGGTTCATTGGAACCGACCTCCTTTATAGGTCTTAATATTATAAAATTCTTAAGTATAACAATATTACCCATATTACAAACAATAATTAAAATAAAGCATCGATATATTGAAAATCAAAACATTGTCCAAGCAAAACAAATAAATGGACACCCATCCGAGGATGGAAACATGTCCTTACATCCCATGCCTAAATAGGACACCTACCGAAAGGTAGAAACATGTCCTTTACATTGGTCTAAAATGGAAAAGTAATTTAAATTACATGATATTTAATTAATGAGGTACCCACCAAGTGGAAACATACCTCTTACAATATTTGGAAATCTAAATAAATCGATAAAAGTAAATAACCATTCATAATAAATAAATCATTCATCAAAGGTATTAAACATCAATAGAAAGTAAACATCCATCCATGATAAATTAAATAAACCAAGCATTGAACTTAAATAAATTAAAGCATATAAAATAAATCAAAGCTTAATCAAATATAGAATTGAATAAGGCAAATAAAAATCTAAATTATGCCTACTGTTTCCATTTAGGGTTCTTCATTTCATGTGTTTTGGGTTTTGGAATTTGTGGAATTAGGCTACTGTGAGTTTTTAAAGGAATTAAAATAGATTAATGTTTTATATTTTAAAAGGTTGATAAAGTTCTTTGATTAACCAAATTAGTGTTTGAATGGTGAAATCATGAAACTAGGGTTTGGACACTTTAAAATACTTAGATTTATGGTTTACGGTTATTCATTGAATTATGGTTTCAAGCTTACTATATAAAATTATAATATTTATGTTTATAGGATTTTAAAGTTTTAAAAATTTAGAGTTTAGAAAAAATTATGGTTTAAGGTTTTAAAGGGGGTTAGGGTCCACTGTTTTTATTTTTGAAGTTGAATTAGGGTTTTAGGATTTTTGATTTAAGGTTTCGGGGATGCATTAGGTTTTTAGGATTTAAAAATCAATTGATAATTTTATGAAGTTTTATGAAAATAAATAAAAGAATTGAAGTTTATAAGAGCAAAAAAAAAAGAAGTTTTTGGGGCTTTTGAAAAAAAAAAACAGAACTCGATTTAGGGTTTTGAAAATTTGGAAAACAAATTTTGGTTTTGGGGTTTTGAAGAAACAAAACTAATAACTTTAAATTTTTTGGAAAACAAAACAACGAATTAAAGTTTTTAAACTTTAGAAAAAGTGAATTGAGGTTCTAGGGTTTTTTAATTAAATGAAATAAAGGGATGATTTAGCTACTGTGAAGAATAGAATTTAAACAATTGATGCATACCTCCGTTTGTTGGTTCCACCAAAAATTTCTTCTTGGATGAACAAAAACAAAGACAAGCTTTGTGTGAGCAGGGATTTTAGCCCCCACTCCCGGTGGAATGGTTCTTGCGACTTTGGCACTGTTTAGGCTCGGGGCCTTAGATAACACGGACCTAAGTCTGGAGAAAATGGAGTCACCACCCGGACGGACCGGGAAAAAGAAAGGGGTGGATGACTCGATTCCTAAGAAATCCCCAACCCCTTAATGAGTATGGAAAGTAATGTACGTGTGGGGAAGGTGAGAAATGGCCCAGCACCCCCACAACGCCCGGTTCATTGGAACCGACCTCCTTTACAAGTCTTAATATTATAAAATTCTTAAGTATAATAACATTATCCATACTACACATAATATTTAAAAGAAAGCATCAATATATTAAAATCAAAGCAATGTCCAAACAAAGCAAATAAATGGACACCCATCCAAGGATGGAAACATGTCCTTACATCACATGCCTAAATAGGACACCCACAAAAAAGTAGAAACATGCCCTTTACATAGGTTCTAAAATAGAAAAGCAAATTAAATTACATGATGCTTAACCAATGAGGTACCCACCAAGTGGAAACATACCTCTTACAACTTTTGGAAATCTAAATTAATTTATAAAAGTAAATAATCATTCATCATAAATAAATCATTCATCAAAGCTATTAATCAAAATAGAAAATAAACATCCATCCATGATAAATTAAATAAATCAAGTATTGAAATTAAATAAATTAAAGCATAAGAAATAAATCAAAGCATAATCATGTATGGAATTGAATAAAGCAAATAAAAGTCCAATTATGGCTACTGTGACTTTTTATGGAATTAAAATAAATTAGGGTTTTAAGTTTTAAAAGGTTGGTAAGACTCTTTGATTAACTAAATTAATATTTGAATGGTGAAATCATGAAACTAGGGTTTTAGACACTTAAAAATACTTTAATTTGTGATTTTTGGTTATTGGGTTCCTAAACTACTGTGTAAAATTTAGGATTTTATATTTTTTATGTTTTTTAATGTTTTAAGGGTTCATAAAATTAGGGTTTAAGGTTTTAAAAGTGTTAGTGTTCATTATTTTAAATTTTGGAAGTTGAATTTGGATTTGATATTTTGGAAGTAGGGTCACGGGTGGTGAATAATTTTTGGGAATTTGGAAATCAATTTGATATTTTATGGAATTTTATGAATTTAAACAAATAAATTAAAGTTTTTATAAGTAGAAAAGATGTTTTTTAAGGCTTTTTTGAATGAAATAGAACCTACTTCAAAATTTTAAAAGAAGCAAAATTTACATCATAGTTTTGTTGAAAAATATGTTCAATTAGAATTTTAAGAACAAAAAATAACAATTTTAAGCCTTTTGGAAGATAAACCAACGAAATAAGTTTTTTTTTAGCTTTAGAAAAACTAAATTAAAGTTCAAAGGTTTTTAATTTTGATTTCATAGATTTGCTACTGTGTAAAAAGCAATTAAAGAAAATTAATTAACACATACCTTCTTTTGATGATTTCTCCAAAAACAATTCTTCTTGGATGAACTAGCTCCAAAGACAAGCCTTTTTTTGCCTTTGAATCCTCTAAATCGTGCTGCTGCTGTTCCAGAAAAGAGTTGAATTGAATTTCTTCTTTTCCTTTCCTTGATTTGGTTTCAAATTTTCTAAACTACTCTTGGATATTCTTTTTTAATTGCCTTTGGTCCTTATTTATAGTAGTTTGAGGTTGTTTATTCCTAATATGCTAAGGTAAGTAATATTAATAAAAAAAATAAACCAAAACTTAATTGGATTAGGTTTCAAAAAATTTGCGTCGGAAAATTTGCACTGCCGAAAAAAAACTGCTGCGGAAAAACTGCGCTGGCGAAAAAATCTGCTGCAGCTGGCTGCGGCAGCGCGCGCGGAGAGGGCCCGTAAGCTATTTCACAGGCAGAAAATTTCTGCCAGCTATTTCAGGCAGAACATTTCTGTGTGCGAAATAGCACAGTGATTTCGCCCGTAGGAATTTCCTGCGGGCTAAATGCCCACGGGCCCGCGCGACGATTTTTTTGTCGCCGATTTTTCTGACTCCGATTTTTATTTTTATTTTTATTTTTTGACTTTTATTTGTTTATTTCTATTTTTTATTAATAAAAATTAGATACTAAAGCAAAAATTATTTAATAAAATTTATTTTGGACTAATTAGACAACAAAAATCATTTTAGACTAAATAAAACATATTGAACCGGATTGGGTCAAAAATTAAGGGTCTACACTTTGCTTCCTTTGAATTGCTTGAATTTTTTTCTGCTCTCTCAAAAAATAAGATTGATTCACCACTTTCCTACTTAGTTTCGGATCCAAATTTTCCTCCAAACTTCTATCTGATTTTCTCCCCCTTTTTTGTTTTTTTTTTGGTATTATTTATAGAAGAATTTTATGGTTCATTCCTAGTTATTTATGGAACATAATATTCATTAAGAAAAGGAAACCGAAAACTAATTGTATTAAGTTTCGAAAAAATTTACGTCGAAAAAATTTCATTGGCGAAAAAAACTGCTGCAAAAAAAATGCGTTGGTAAAAACAAATTGCCGCTGGCCTGCGGGCCATTTGTCCTGTGGACAAAATGGCCCATGGCCATTCATCCCGCGCACTGGTTTTCGGTGATGATTTTTTCGTCGCCGATTTTTTCGTCGTTGATTTTTTATTTTATTTTTATTTTTTGATTTTGATTTGTTATTTTTTTATTAATAAAAATTAGATACTAAAGCAAAAATTATTTAATTAAGATAACAAAAATTATTTTGGACTAATTAAAATATATTGGACAACACAAAAATTATTTTGGACTATTTAAAATATATTGGAGCAGACTAGGTCAAAAATTAAGGGTCTACAGTTTGCCCCCTGCTTGAATGATCTGAAACTTTAGTGAAAGAGAGTGAAAAGCAATAAGACTTAATTTTTGAGATGGTTGAGGTTTTGGGTTCTGGACCCGGTTTGAGTTCTAGAATCAAGGATAATTCTAGGTTCTGAACCTAAAGAAAATTTGGGTTCTGGATCCGATTCGAGTTCTGTACTCAAGGATAATTCTGGGTTCTGGACCTAAGGGTAATTTGGGTTCTGGACCCGAGCTAAGTTCTGGACTTAAAAGAGATTCTAGGTTCTGGACCTAAGGGTAATTTGGGTTCTGGACCCGAGCTAAGTTCTAGACTTAGAAAAGATTCTAGGTTCTGGACCTAAGGGTAATTTGGGTTCTGGACCCAAGAGATTTGGATACTCGATCCTAAACTAGACTTGGATACTCGATCCTAACTGGACTTGGATACTCAATCCTAAACTGGATTTGGATACTCGATCTTAAATTGGATTTGGATACTCTATCCTAAACTGGATTTGGATACTCGATCCTAAGTGGGATTGGGATACTCAATCCATAAACTTGATTGGGATACTCGATCCTAACTGGACTTGGATACTCGATCCTAAACTAGATTGGGATACTCGATCCTAAATTGGATTGGGATACTCGATCCCAACTGGATTGGGATACTCAATCCTAAATTTGATTTGGATACTCGATCATAACTGGACTTGGATACTCGATCCTAAATTGGATTTGGATACTTGATCCTAACTTGGATTGGGATACTCGATCTTTACTGGACTTGGATACTCGATCCTAAATTGGATTAGGATACTTGATCCTAACTGGATTTGGATACTCTATCCTAAACTGGGTACTTTGACTCGAGATTTGAATTTGATTTGGGTACTTGGACCCGAGATTGATTTGATTTGGGTACTTAGACCCGAGATTGAATTAATTTGGGTACTTGGACCTGAGATTGGGTACTTGGACCCGAGAATAAATTTGACTAACCTTTTAGTTGAGAAGTGTGACTGCTCTGGCTGTTCTATGCATGGTGGTTCTTCACCCTCAAAATGGATCTTCATCCTTTGAGATCGGGTCTTCACCCTTGAAAATGGATCTTCATCCTTTAGAGATTGGGTCTTTACCCTTGAAAATGGATCTCCATCCTTTGGACTTCGGGTCTTCACCCTTGAAAATGGATCTTCATCCTTTGGACTTTGGGTCTTCACCCTTGGAACATCGATCTTTATCCATTGGAGGTCGGGTCTTTACCCTGGCTTCAGCTCTCTTAGCTGAACTGATCTTTTGTCTTTTGCATCTTCATTCTTTTGATAGTTCTAATGTTCCATTCTTTTGTTCTTCCTTTTTCCAAAAATTCAGCTATTTTTAATTGGACATTATATCTTCTCCTGCCCTCGCGAGTTCCAAAATATTTGTAAGTGAGTTCCAAAATGTTTTCAAAAATTCAGCAATGTTTTGAAAAGGAGAAACTTTTCCCCCTGTGTAGGCTCAAACCCATGATTTTTCTATGCGGGCTCTGATTGATGTCTTTGTTGTCTAGTTCTTCTCACAAGTACATTCCTTCTCTTTGCCAAAATTACTGGAACTTTCTCTGGTAATGGGCTTTCCATGCCCCCTTGATTCAATATCTTCTTTTGATTCTTTACCTCGTAGGGTATTCGCTGTTCACTTTGACAAAGAATAGACAATACAAGACAAGAAAGTGACGTGATATGCTCATGTATGCATGATATGCATGAATGATACTTACAGTCATTCCATCTACTCACAGACCGAGGTGTTCAGCAGAAGTGTTCTCATTGGTTCCTTTCATATACTCGTTCAGGTCTTGCATTGGAATAAAAGAATGCTTCCCATTTTTGACTTTTTATCTTTTTTAAAAAATGAATAATGGAGGCCCCAAGCAGCAGAGTCAGGGATTCATCTATTTCAAACTACGTCTCAACATGTCAGTTGATAGCTTCTTCATGACCTTGCCAATAATCATTTCCTTTGCCCAATGTGTCCTTTGGAGGTTCAACATACTTCCCTTAACTTGAAGGCTTTGTATGACAAATTTTTTTTTTTGAATTTTGATTTTGAAATCTAATGTTGGCTTTGCCAAATTAATGTCAATGTACCTCAGGACTTGATTTTTCCATATTAACATATCAATAACATGACAACCCTAGTTACCGTACTAAACTTGGGAATCATTTATATTTAAGCAAGAATTGTTGCACTTAAGATAGGCACATACACATTACTTGGCAAAAGGTCTCATTGAGTTTGAACATGGTCTATCTCATATGCATGCTTATCCAAACTATCTCCACTAGTAGACTCTACCTACCAAAAGAGATCAACGGGTCTTTGATAGGCTTGAAATGGGGTCTAAGAGAGACATGGGTTAAATGAAGGCCATTTTAAGATAGGAGCTGATGTGACACAATGGACAAACCCTCACACTATAAATTTCTTGTTTGAATTTTAGGCAGCTTGGAGGCAATCTTGCTATACTCCAAATTCCTTCTATCTTCTTGGCATTAATCTGGATCTTGATTAGGACAATTTTTGCCCTTGCAAAAAGTTTGGTTCCCAAATTTGTTTCTTTTCTTCTTCTCCCTTTTCTTTATTTCTCTTACTCTTCCCTTTTCTTTCTCTTAATTTTCCTTACTCTTCGCTTTCTTTGAGCATTTTATCATTAGGACTGTCAAATACAGAACTTTCAAGAACTGAATGGTCTTTCTCCTTTTTTCTCCAATTTTGATTGAATCTTTGGTAAAAAAAAAATGTATTTATGATCCAAATGGAAGCCTTTTGCTGCTTTAGATAAAAGAAAACTCAATTGGCTTTCTAAACCGCCTTTTTAGGTTTTATTATCATTTTTTTCTTTTTTTTTCTTCTTTTTTTTCTTTCTTTTTTTTCTTCCTTTTTCTTCCTTCTTTTGTTTTTTTTTCTAGCTCTAAGAGAGTTATCTTGTTTATAATAACTTGGGCTTCCGATAATGGATGAGTGGAGTAACATAAATCTTCTTTAACAGGGATAAATTATTTGTTACTCTGATGTTGTCTTGATATATTGGAGATATTAAGAAAACTTCAACTTCCCTTATGGTCTTGAGAACTTCAACTATCCTTATGGTCTTGAAAACATCAGCTACACTTATGGTCCTGAGAACTTTAACTATCTTCATGGTCTTGACTATTCATTTCTTTCTTTGATCTTCTTGCCTCTTCACCTTAGTGATCATAAGACTTGTCAAGAAAGCTCAGGGTAGGTTATTAGGGTTTGTAAGCCAATGAAAAGAAAGCTAAAATTTTATGAAGGCTTAAAGGGACAACTATGTATTGATATTTAATTGGGTGGATACTAGTTGTTGGCTAACCAAACAATGCCTAGATCATCTATCCCTTAAATAAGCAGAGTTGTAATTTCACCTCGAAAGTTTGTCAAAGCATGTTCTAAGACTGACTAGGACCTAGACAAAGCTAATTTTGCAGGAGCCCTCTCTAAGTAAGCATACACAACTCGATGCTAAGAGCAATTCCCTCATCTAGTAAAGTCATTCAAATCATGATGCATAGATATATTAATTCATGAACCATCAAGCTAGATTCCTCATTGGTTGAGCATCAAAATGAACAAAGACCAACAAAAATTTTGATGAAAGTAATTTATTCAAGCAACTTTAAAATTGAAAAACAAGGTTGTTCCAATTTAAATATTAAAGAAAGTAAAATTGAAAAGCAACATTCATGCTAAGGAAAGTTCATTGAGTTTAAGCTTCTTTTCCTTTCACATCTTCAATATTTCCTTATTGAAAAGATGATAAGACAAAATCTTCTTCCAATCCTTTTCCCACCATGAAGGTTGCTGGTGGTGGCACTTTTCCAAATTTAGGCAAAGGGTTATTCTTAGTATTGGGCTTATCCGGCTCGGGTAGCTTGCCACTATCGATTAGGTCTTGGATCTCATGCCTTAGATGAGCACATTTATCTGTTTCATGCCCTCGTATTTGATGAAATTGACAGAAGGCCTCGGCATTAAAGTTTGGTGGCAGTGGATTATGTAGTGGTCGAGGAGCTAACGGTTGCAACAACCGTTTCTTTTGCAGCTTGGTAAAAACCCAGGATAGAGGTTTCCCCAATTCTGAGAATTGACTTTTATTTCCTTGACCAGCCACATTAACATCAACTTCTTTTTGCGTGCTTTGATTGCTAGGGTGATAATTCCCTTTCTCATTCCTTCTTATTGAAAAGCAATTTTTCTCCCTTTCCTACTCTTCAATTTGTAAACCAGCTTGGAGAAGATCTTTGAAATCCCTTATAAGGGTGTGAGACATCCTTTCACGGAGATTGGGCAGGACACCTCTCATGATCATCCTTATTTGATCAGATTCATCTGGCCTTTTCTTGAGCAAAGCAGCCTTATTTCTCCACCTTTTCACATAGTCCGCAAAATTCTCATTTGGCCTTTGTCTAATGGACTCAACTTCCATTAAGGTAACATCCAACTCGATATTATACCCATATTGCTAGATGAAGGCCTTGTATAGAAAATCCCAATTCTTTTGTGTTCCATCATCTAAGGTATTGAACCAATTTCGGACAACGGGGTCCAATGAGAGCATAAAGTACCTTAGCGTTGAGCCTTAGTAGCTCAGGCAGACTGCATATCAGTGATATACTGCTTTACATGGAGATGAGGATTTTCGATTCCATCAAACTTTGCAAAAGATGGCATCTTGAACTTGTACGGGACTTCCTCATCTAACTCAAATAATTTGTCAAATTTGGACATTTCCTCGGTTTTCAGCTTATTCTCAAATTTATTTTCTAAATCAGCAATCATCTTTTCAATATCAGAAGTTTTGGTCTTCTCTATAGTTGATCTTTCAACAATCTTTGGTTCCTTTTTCTTCTCTTGAGCATCTTGATAGTATTCAGCCCAATCATCATCATCATCAATGATCACCTTTTCATCATCAAAAACCACTTCACCAACTTTAGTCTTCCCTTTGTCCTTTGGCTTATTAGTGCTAGCAGATGCCTCAGCATGATTATCTAATATTGCAGTCAATTGGTTCTTCATGGTCTCAATTAGGGCCTCTTTTATTTCTTCCATCTTGGAGTTGAGGTTCTCATCCACCATCCTTTGAATTTGTTCGGGCTCCATTATTTTTGGTGAACAAGTGATTGAGTCGTTGCTAGATACTTCATCTTCGGCATAGGTCGGATTGTTGCAAGCTTTTGAACTGTCTTAATCCAGGGCTGTGAGCCAGAGAGGATCAATGATATGAGATACAAATGTATGCATGTATGCACAAACAATCAACAAACAGGGATAATTAGGACGATCCTTCCAACCTTATAACATGCACACACGAATGGCGAGTCTCTTTTACTAGGTATATGGTTAACAAAATACCAACATGGGTGTTTTATTAGTTTTTATCCTCAAATTTCTATTTATTTATTATGATAATTATTGTTTTCTTCATGCATTTTGGTAGTTTTAATATGTTTATTTAGTGATTTCATGCATTTTGGTAGTTTTGATTCATCCTAGTGTTTAGATAATTTTTTTACTAGTTTTTAGTATGATGTTTATGTGTTTTTGGTTAATGTTTCATTTGATTCTTGTTTAAAGTTTGTTTTAAGTGTTTGTTTTAAGTTAAAGTGCAAAAACCCCCTTGAAAGATCAAAACAAGAAAGAAGAGCATGAATCAAGCAAGACATGGCCAAGCAAAAACAAGCTTGGCCGAGTCACCTCAAGGAAAATCTTGGCAGAACATGACATGGCCAGGAGACAAGGCCAAGCCACTGGCCGTGTCTCACCTAAAGGGCAAAACCATAGGAACCAAGAAAGAAAGGAAAATTTGGCAGAAGCTGACACTGGCAGGTGACACGACCACAAGCTTGGCCGTGTCCCATCCTAAGCCAAGAACAAAGAAGAACCAAAGAAAAGAAATAGAAGACGACACACCCAGGTGACATGGCCAAGCCAGTGGCCGTGTCACATGACACGACCATAAGCTTGGTCGTGTCACTCCATAGACCAAAGAAAGAAAAGACGCCGAATTTTTAGAAAGGGATTTGTATAAATAGAAGATTAGAGCAAGGGGGAGGGGGATCAACTTCTTCAGCCGTCCAACACATATCTTTTAGCCATTCTTCACTTTTCTCTTGAAGATTGATTTCACTTTCATGCAAACACTCTAGATCAAATTAGTTTTAGCCATTGCATTATTCTTTTAGCAAATATCTGATCAAGAGATTCTTCAGAAGCCAAAGGAAGTTTGTAATTTGGTTTTGTTCTTAAACTTTATCTCTTAAGTTTCATTGAAATTGTATTTATGAATTCTCTAATGTCTAAATTAATTTCTTTGAATTTTAATGAGATGAATTTGTTTGATAACATCATTATGAACTAATTTTGATCTAGTCTAGGGTTTGTATGGATCTACTATGATTGTATGAAATGGTTATTGCTCTTAACTGATTTATTTCTTTTATCCTTAATTGAATGGAATAATGTTAATATATAATTGATTGGCCACCAATTATGTGTTTTAGGTATTTAGATGAAGGATTGAGAAATGAAATCTAATACTGGAATAATTCAATTAGGGACTTAGGTGAATTAGAAATATATACCTAAGGAAAAGATCATTTTGATTGTAATAAGATTAATTGAAATAGGTTTGAATGCGAGAGCTTATTTCCTTGATTTGATTAATTAAGTTGCTTGAAATATGATCTTTGAAATTAGACCAGTTGAGAGGAATAACCATTCATACATATAAATTAGTAGAGAAGTGCAAACCCTAGGCTTTTCTATTAAGTGAATCAATATCCTTGTTTAGTTTCCTTTCATTGTTATAAATTCAATTCATTTCTGTTTTCATTAGTTGTTCAGCAATTCAATCTTATAAATCAAAAACTACTAATTAATAATTTGTTCATTATGATTTGATAAATAATTAGCCTATCCTGCTTCATTGTGAGACGACCTTGAGGTGTTCACTGAAATACTACAGCAGCCTCGTATACTTGCGAGTGTGGCTTTAGTAGTGTTTATTAGATCACAACAAGTTTTTGGCGCCACTGCCGGGGAAGCTAATTGGCGTAATTGTTTATCAGTCATATATTTATTTTAAATTATTTTTCATTGTTTATATTTTATTTCATTTTTTCTTTTGCTTTAAATAATTCCTCCTTCAAGAAATTTTATTTATTCAAGGTAGGAGATCACTTGGAGGAGAGCTTTGCCCAATTATTCTAGAAATTCAAAGAGTGAAAAGGAGCAGAGAAGAGTTTGAATTGTATATTGGGTTTGATACAGAGGAGGAAATTTTTTATTTTGAGTCGGATACTGCGCAATCTACAAAAATGGGAGAAGAAAGGCAAAGAACTATGAGGGATTTTGCTAGACCTGTCATTGGGACTTCCACCTCATGTATAAGATTGATAGATGCAGCAGGAAATTACTAGTTGAAGAATATCCATTACAACATGCTGCCATCTTTCTATAGAGTTTCGAATGAAGATCCTTTGAATTTTATCTGAGATTTCTACTCCACCCTCAACACATTTCCATTGGGAGGACTAACAGAAGACCAGTTGAGGATGAGGTGTTTTTCGTACACATTAAATGATAGGGCAAAAAGTTGGCTTATGATGTTGCCTGAAAATTCGTTGACAACTTGGGAGCAAGTATACAATTAGTTTATGGGCAAATTTTACTCACATCAGAAGACAGCTGAATTAAGAGGAAAAATAGCTACATTTGCTCAAATGGATCGAGAGCCATTTCATGAGGCTTGGGACAGGTTTAAGATGTTGTTAATCCAGTTTCTACACCATCATTACCCACTTCAACTGCTAAATCAGGTTTTCTACGATGGTCTAACCCAGTAATTTCAGAATACTGTTTATAATGCAGCTAGGAGAGCTATAGGAGAAAAGACAGTAGAAAAGACTTATGAAATCTTTGAAATGCTGGGAGCTAATTCCCAATAGAAAAGTGTAAGAGGAAGAAGTAAAGGGGTAAATCAAGTGAAAGCCAACAGTGAGATGGTCAATCAGATAGTTGAATTGACAAGACAAGTGCAGATGCTGAACATGAAGAACAATGCTTTCTCATCAACTCAAGAAGTGTGTGGAATTTGTGGAACTTTTGGGCATGGAGCAAATATATGCCCCTCTGCATGTGAGTCTTATGGAAATAAGGCTGAGCAAGTTAACGCTATGGAAGGATATCAACCAAAGGCCCGAAATGATCCTTTCTCAAAAACTTATAATCCTGGTTGGCGGAATCATCCAAACTTTTCGTGGGCAGCAAACAATTCCCAACAACCTTTCCATTTGCTCCAAAGACAAAATCAACCGCCAGGGCAATCTTCAAATCAAGGGCAGCCTAAGAGAGAGAGTTTGGAGGATAGTTTAAATGCTTTTATCCAAGTCAGTACCAAGAATCAAGAGATGAATAACAAAAGGTTGGATTCATTGGAAGCGTCTTTCAAGAAAGTGGAGACCCAAGTGGGACAACTTGTGCAACAGATGTAGATTCAACAGAAAGGAAAATTTCTAAGTCAACCTGAGCAAGCACAAGCAGTTACTGTTCTTAGAAGTGGCAAGCTAATAAATAACGATGTTGAAAATAATTCTATGAATGCAGGTGATCAAGAAAACAAAAAGGAAGGAGAACCAGAGGACAAGGGTGCTAGAGAAAAATTAATGGAGTAATCTCATTCAGCAGATTTACACAAGGCAAGTAATCCTTACCGGCCACCTATACCATTCCCTAGTAGGTTGAAGAATGATAAACAAGATAAGCAATTTTCAAACATCTTCAACATGCTATCTAAGGTAAGTATTAACTTACCTTTACTTGAAGCAATAAAGAATATGTGGGCTTATGCCAAATTCTTCAAGGAATTGAACACCAAGAAAAAGAGCTATGAGCCAAATGAAAAGGTGATAGTATCAGAAGTAGCTAGTGCTATTTTGCAACATAAACTACCTCCGAAGCTAAATGATCCTGCTAGTTTCATAATTAAAATTACTATGGGTAATGGAAAGGGGACTGATGGCATCTGTGATGTAAGAGCCAGTGTTAATTTGATGCCTTACTCTGTGTATCTTGAATTAGAACTTGGGGAACTTAAACCTACTAAAATGGTCTAGCAATTAGCTGATAGATCTCTTAGATTCTCGAAAGGAGTTATAGAAGATGTCTTAGTTAAGGTTGGTGGGTTGATAGTGCCCATGGACTTTATAGTCCTTGACATGGAAGGAGATAACCCTACACCATCCGTACACACTATTCTACTGGGTAGGCCTTTTATGGCTACGACCAACACCTTGATTGATGTTAAAAATGGTAAATTGTCAATGACTATCTTGGGACGAACGGTTGAATTTTCTATTTTTAACACTTCTCCTATTCCTACAACTGCATTATATGAGGATTGCTCTTTAATTGATTGTATTGACGCAGTTGTTTCAGATGTTTTCTTGCAAATAGGTTCTTCAGATGAATTGGAGCTGGCACTGACCTTAGATCGTGACTTGGATGTTTTTGACTCATAAGTAGCCAGTTGCATTGATATATTAGAAAGTGCTAAAATAGAGGAGTTTAAAGAGGAACCATCATTCAAGCTTCCCTCAATCCAAAAAGAAGAGAATAATCCTTCACTTGAGTTAGAGCTAAAAGAGTTGACTAAAAACCTGAAATATGTGTTTTTAGGAGAACATGACACCTTACCTGTGATAATATCTAGCAAACTTAGTGAAAGGGAAGAGATGAGGTTGGTGAGTGAATTAAAAAGGTTGAAAAGAGCTATATGATGGGGGTTGAGTGATATCAAAGGTATTAGCCCTTCAATGTGCATGCATAGAATTACCTTAGAAGAGGGAGTTAAACCTGTTAGAGAAACCCATAGGCGCCTTAATCCAAACATGAGTGAAGTGATTAAGAAGCAAGTGCTTAAATTGCTTGATGAAGGAGTGATATACCCAATAGCCAATAGTGAGTAGGTTAGCCCAGTACATGTAGTGCCTAAGAAATCAGGAATCACTGTGGTAAAAAATGAAAAGAATGAATTGGTTCCTACTAGGACTGCCACTGGGTGGAGGATGTGTATAGACTATAGGAAGTTAAATAATGCCACAAAGAAAGATCATTGCCCTCTTCCTTCTATTAATCAAATGCTGGATAAACTTTTTGGACACTCATACTATTACTTTTTGGATGGACTTTCAGGTTATTATCAGGTGGCGATAGCACTAGAGGATTAATCTAATACCACTTTTACTTGCCCTTTTGGGACTTATGCATTTCGGCGTATTCCCTTTGGCTTGTGCAATGCGCCTGCAACTTTTCAAAGATGCATGATGTCTGTTTTCTCGGACATGATAGATGACTTTATTGAGGTATTAGTGACTCTTTTGATAATTGCCTCAGGAAACTTGTTCTTGTGCTTGAATAATGCATTGAATGTAATCTCACTTTGAGTTGGGAAAAAAGTCATTTCTTGGTCACTCATGGCATTGTGTTAGGCCATATTGTGTCAAGTAAAGGGATTGAGGTGGATAAAGCTAAGGTAGAGTTGATTGCTAAGTTACCCCCACCTACCTCTGTTTAGGGAATAAGAAGCTTTCTTGGGCATGCAGGTTTTTACCGGAGGTTTATTAAAGATTTTTCTAAAATAAGCCAACCATTGTGTCATTTGCTTGGGAAAGAAGTTCCATTTGAATTTACTGCACAATGCATGCAAGCTTTCAATTCCCTTAAGGAAAAATTGACCAGTGCACCGGTAATTGTAGCTCCTGTTTGGTCTTTACCTTTTGAAATTATGTATGATGCATCCAACCATGCAGTAGGAGCTGTCCTTGGCCAAAGGGTTGACAAATTTTTGAGAGTGATCTATTATGCTAGCTTGACCTTAAACAGTGCACAAGTTAATTACACAACAACTGAAAAAGAAATGCTAGCTATTGTTTTTGCCTTAGATAAGTTTAGAGCATATTTGATTGGGTCTAAAATTATTGTGCATTCAGATCATGCAGCTTTAAAATATCTTTTGACCAAACAACATGTTAAACCTCGTTTAATTAGATGGGTGCTGTTATTGAAAGAATTTGATTTTCAAATCAAGGATACTAAGGGAAGTGAAAATGTTGTAGCTGATAATTTATCTAGGTTACCTTCCTTTGATGAAAATCTTGCATCTGATAGCGTTCATAGAAATTTAGAAGCATTTCCTGATGAACAGTTGTTTGCGGTAATGAATTCACCATGGGTTGCAGTTATTGCTAACTATCTTTCTTCTGGTATTTTATGTTCTGACATATCATTTCAGGAAAAGAAAAGGTTTTTGCACCTGAGTAAATTCTATTTCTGGGATGAACCTTACCTATTTCGGATTTGCAAAGATGAGATAGTTCGCAGGTGTGTACCTGAGGAAGAACAACTTAGTGTTCTTCAATTTTGTCATGACCTTCACTGCGGTGGTCATTTTGGAGGGAGAAAGATTGCAGAAAAAGTGCTTCAAAGTGGATTTTACTGGCCTACTCTATTCAAAGATGCTCAAGAATATTGTAAGCATTGTGACTGCTGTCAAAGCGTAGGTAACATTGGAAGGAGGAATGAAATGCCCCTTCAATCTTATATTGTAGTTGAACTGTTTGATGTTTAGGGAATAGACTTCATGGGTCCTTTTCCCAAATCCTTTGGTTATGAATACATATTGGTCGCTGTTGATTATGTTTCAAAATGGGTGGAGGCAATCCCCACCCGAACTAATGATGCTAATGTGGTTGTTAAATTTGTGAAGGAATACATTCTTAGCAGATTTGGCATGCCAAGAGTGATAGTCAGTGTAACACCCCGATACCTTATATAAGTACTATATATATACCTGGTATACATACGGTAAGTATATAAAGTATAAGGATGTCACTTTTCATTACCTTTTTAAAACCTGTAAAAGAATTCCAAACAATAATACATTAATTTAAATAACATTTACCAAATCATTATCTTTATCAAAACTTCATTTATACATATAATTACTTTCTCGTCATAAATACATCAATATAAAAGTTATACATGTATGCATTTCCCTCTAGTTGGTCTCGACAAACTTTTAATCTTCTCATGGCATAACAAAAGACTTCATATCTTCCATCTATATACCTGCGCGAATAAACACCCGCGCTAAGCCCGAGAGCTTAGTAGTCCAAATATAAAATATAAACATATAGTATAGAAGTATTAACATATAATGATGTATAAATTCAAGGTATAATTAGTTCTTATCATATTTTATTTTCTTTTTAATTGCATCCTTCATAAATCCTAGCTAATTTCATATATGATGTATATATATACATAATAATATCACCAACCCTAATCCATCACCAATACTCAAAATCAATATATTAATACATCCACATTATATATACCATACCAATCCTTATTGCAATACACACATTACATATCATACCAATCATTATTGCAGTACACACATTACATATCATACCAATCATTAATGCAATACACACATTACATATCATACCAATCATTAATCACATTTCCAATGAAGACAACCATTATTATCAACCACAATTCATTTACATATCACACTTCATAACATTATCTTATTCACAATTCACCAATCATGATTCATTATTAATACTCACAATCAATATTTCAATACTTGTATTTCACATTAGCAACAAAGACAGACTCGGGCCCAAAACACTAATATGTTATTCAGAGTTCAGAGTTCTGCATTGGTCCATAATCACAATGATCAAGCCCGTAGGCAATATATCTCATGTCTCTATCCATGGATAGCGTAACAGACCCAGTCTCTTGGATCATCAACTCGGCTAAACTCGAGGAGATCCTCAACCCGGCTAGACTGTTACTACAATTAACATTTCACATTTTATCAAGTAACAGACCCAGTCTCTTGGATCTCAATTCATCTCAATGCAAAGAGATCCTCAACCCGGCAAGACTGTTACCTTTCATGTATTTCGCATCAATAATTTACATAGTGTAACAGACCTAGTCTCTTGGACCTCAGTTCACTCAAATTGAAGAGATCCTCAACCTGGCAAGACTGTTACATTTTCACATTCTCTAGGCATGCCGCCAAATCCAGAACTCTGAAAATTTAATCAACATATTAGACACAAAATCTTTTATTTTTCATTTCATTCTCAATTGAATTATCATAGCCAATAGCAATGGCTTAACATCTCATTTGAATCACTATAGCCGATCACAATGGCTTCATATCTCATTTGAATCATCATAGTCAATCACATTGACTTCACAACATATCATATCTCAATCCATATGATACATATAACATTATTGATATAACATTTCAAAATATATTATTCATATAATACATTGCCATTCACAATGCATACAACATAACATTTCATCATTTCTCAAAACACACTAACACCATTCATTATTAGAACATTTATCATAACAAATTGCACATACCTCAAGAATGATCCTCATTTCTTTCTACCTTTCCATTTCATATTTCATCCTTTATATTTATATATATAAAATGATTTTCATTCTTCATTTACATTCATAATATAATAGCTTATTTAACACTTTCATCCCAATGTATAAATGTTCAAAGACATATAAGGATATACAATCAAATAGGGTTTATGCTTACCTTGTTAATGATCTTCACATCCTTCACATCATTATCATCACCTTAGTCCAATTATATTAACAATATAGTAAACCACTTAACACATTTGCAAACAAATGTGTTAAGCCTCAAATCATGTAAGTAAATACAATCATATGTATTGGTACTTACCTCAAGAACTACTCCCATCAATCTATACATTTCCTTTTTCCAAGAATTCTCCACCTTTAGGTTAATGCAACACAATCTCTTCAAAACCTAATCCAAAGATCATTATTCATAGGTTTAGAATCATCTACATACATTTGATTAGGGCATTCTTTGTTTTAAACATGTTTAAAGTGTTTATGTTTAGGTTTAGGTACCATAATACCTTTGAAGAATCAAAGCCATACTAAAAGAACAAAGAATAAAAACAATAATCATTACATTTGAGGGACACGGGCAGCCCACTTGAGGGACACGGCCAAGCTTGTGGCCGTGTCTCTCAACCACAATTGGCAGTAAGCAACACGGGCAAGGGACACGGCCAAGCTTGTGGCCATGTCTCCCAAAACAAATTGGCAGTGGCAGACACTGGCATGGGACACGGCCGTGTCTCTCAAAAATCAACCCAACACGCCCAAAATTTCCATGTCTTGGCCGTGTCTCTCCATGCTTTTGGCTGTGTTACTCACAACATACCCTAACCAAAAACCAACACTCTTCTAATTGCATTTACACACCCTTTTCACAACAAAAACCTCATTCAAATGGATACAATCAATAACATAAACACATATCTTACATAATCAATTAAACCACACATTAGCAATACAATTAAACATATACCATCTCAAAATCTTAAAACCAACATTCTTCTCCATCTTTCAAAATCAACATCCACCACTTCCAACAACAAAATCTCTTTAAACTCTTAACTTAAAACCAATTTTAACACTTAAAAACACAACACAAACACATCTCATCATCAAACCACCAAACCCTAATTATCTTCAAAAGAATGAAAGGAATCAAAGAAAAGATCTTACCTTAGATGAAGTAATTACACAAATCTTTGATTCTCCCTTAAATTTTGAGCTTAGCATCTCAAGAACCTCTCTTAGCTCTTTCTTTCTCTTTGTCTATGGAGGAGCCGGCCACACATGAAGAGAAAAGGAAAAGATGAAGAAGCAAAGTCAAATTTTTCTTTTAATCTCCACCAAGAGTTCAATTCAAGCAATTACCAAAACACCCTTTAATCATTTAACTAACCACTTGTCTCTTATATGCGCATACATGTAATTTCACATATCCCACAAAAATATCCTCTTGCATTGACTCTCCCTTTGACCAATTTATATGATATATATATATCATCATATAAACAACATATACATTTCTCTCTAAACCCTCTTTTCTTTCCCAAAACACATATACATAAACCTTCTCTTCCCATTTCTTTTCTCTTCACATAACATATACATTCAATCCAACTTACAACAACAACATACTCCAAACTTCTAAGGCATACATGAGGATATTACAGTCAGTGATGGGGGAAGTCATTTCTGCAACAAACGTTTTGAGAAGTTAATGCACAAATCGGGTGTGAAACACAAAGTGGTGACCCCATACCATCCACAGACTTCAGGACAAGTTGAGACATCCAACAAGCAAATCAAAGGAAATTTGGAAAAAAAGTTAACTCTTCAAGGAAGGATTGGGCAAGTAGATTGAATGACGCATTGTGGGCATATCGAACTGCTTTTAAGACTCCCTTGGGTATGAGTCCATACCGATTGGTTTTTGGTAAGGCTTGTCATTTACCAGTGGAGTTAGAGCACAAGGCGTATTGGGCAATTAAGACTCTGAATTTAGATTTGGACAAGGCAAAGAGAGAACCTTTTTTGCAAATTTCGGAGTTAGATGAACTAAGGAACGAGGCATATGAGTGTTCGAGGATTTATAAGGACCGTACTAAAGCACTTCATGACCGAATTTTGGTACGAAAGACATTGAGCCCAGGTATGAAGGTCTTGCTTTTCAATTCTCATCTCCAACTATTTCCAAGAAAATTCAAGTCTCGATGGAGCGGTCCTTTCGAGATAACTCAGGTATATCCTTCCGGTGCTATAGAATTACTTAACTCTCGAACGAATGAAACTTTTTAAGTAAATGGACAGAGAGTTAAACCATATAACGAGGGGTTTCAAGAAGTAAGGATTGTCGATAGTACTTTGATCTATGATCCTTAATTCTTGGAGAAACGTCCAGCTAAGATGACGTTGAAGAAGCGCTCGATGGGAGGCAACCCATTGTTATTATTTTTATCATTTTAGTTTAGTATCTTTAGTTTATTTATTCATTTTCCCTTTTATTTTTCTTTAAGGCTTGATGGTTTGGAAATTGGAAGTGTTTTTATTCTTGCAGAGAACAGGCCAGGAGCATGGAGTTTAATTGAGAGAAGGAGTGTAACACCCCTATATCCCGTATACGTACCAAGCATGCTTAAACGATCGTAATATACGTATACTGAATATAGTAAATTCCATAGTTTAAAAAGAAAACACAACAAATATCTTTGTAAATAAATGAAACCGAACTCAACATTTAAAAGAAATCCAAAAGACACCATATATAAAAATGTTTATCAATTCACAGCGGAAGTTATTACAAATATGTTATAAATCAAAGTTTACAAAACATAGAATATATATACATGATTGGCAGCTCTTCTCTGATCTTTAAGTCCCAAAAGAAATTCCTCAATGTCTAGTCTCACTTGGTCTCGAGGAGCTCTCAGGTTCAACTCTGTCACCTACACGATCAAACACTATCGCGCTAAGCCATCGGCTTAGTAGTACAAAATATACCAAAATTATACTTTAAGGCAAGGTAATGTTACACATCTAAATCATAAAGTTAACATCATAAGTGAAAAGCTAACATCACACCTTTATATTTCATAAACCATACACATATAAGCACATCACATTACCACATCACACTACATTCAATGTCTTAACAATATTCATATTACATCTTCATAGTTCAATTGATTTTACCATTCAAGAATCACATTATATACAAAGACAAGCATGGGCCCAAAACACTCTAATATGCCATTCAATTTTCAGAGTTAATGCTTTGGTTTTATTATCACATTTATCATTATCATAAACCCAACTAGGCTTCGAGGATTAGGTTCAACCAAGCTTCAAGGGGAACAAAGCATGCTAAGTATCAACCCAACTTGGCTTCAAGAACCAACCCAACCTAGCTTCAAGGGTTGTAACATCTCAATTAGGCTTCAAGGATCAAATCCAACCTAACTTCAAGAGAATGTTACCAATAGGCATGCCACCAATAACAAAACTCTAAAAATGAATAACACATTAGACACACAATTCACTTATTACTTTATTCACAATTCTCATCATCAATTAGGCAAACATGCCTTATGTTCTTTCAATGGAATCATCATAGCCAATCACAATGGCTTTATATCATTTCATATCCCCATTCATATTATACATATAGCATCATTGGTATAACATTTCAAAGTACATTATTCATATAACACATTACCATTCACAAGATTCACAATGCATAATACATAACCTTGTTCATATAGTATCATATGCATTATCAAATGTATGTTCAATCTCAACCATGTAAGAAGAGCAAGGAAAAATCACAGTAGCCAACACACTCAAGGGACACGGCCAAGCTTGTGGCCGTGTCTCTCAACCAAAAGCAACAGAAGCAAACATGGGCAAGGGACACGGCCGTGTCTTCTCCAAAATTTATCCAACACGGCCAAATTTCCTAAGACTTGGCCGTGTCTCTCAAAAATCCTTAGTTTGGTCGTGTCTCTTCCTTGGTTTGGCCGTGTCTCTCATGAATAAAACCCTAAACATAACCAAAACTCCTTTGATTGAATTAAGAACACCTTATACACAACATAACCTCATTCAAATGAATATAATCAATGTCATTAACACTTAATTTACATATTCATCACAAAATACACACTAACAATACATCAACAATACATTTGATCACTTACCACTTCAAAACCCTAAAACCAAGCATAAGCTATAACTTTACCTTCCTGCATCAGAACACAACCCAAACCACTATGTGAAGCATCACTGTAAATCACATATGGTTTATCTTCCACAGGTAAAGTAAGAACAGGCGCTTGAGTCAACATTTCTCTCAACTGATCGAAACTAGCCTGACACTGATCTGTCCACACAAATCTAACTCCATTTCGAAGCAATCTGGTAAGTGGAGTAGCTATCAAAGAAAATCCTTTCACAAACCGTTGGTAATAGCCTGCCAAACCCAGAAAACTTCTAACTTCAGTCACAGACTTTGGTGGACTCCAATTCAAAATAGCTTCAACTTTACTCGGATCCACTTTAATACCCTCTGCTGAAACTATATGAACGAGAAAAGTAACTTGGTCAAGCCAAAACTCACACTTCGACAGTTTAACAAACTCAAAATCTGCAGCACAATCCGTAAATGCTTATCATTCTCCTCCTTATTACGCGAATACACCAGAATGTCATCAATAAAGACCACCACAAACTGATCCAAATAGGGCCTAAAAACCCTATTCATCAAGTCCATAAAAACTGCAGGTGCATTCGTCAAACCAAAAGGCATAACTAGAAACTCATAATGCCCATACCTGGTCCGAAAGGCGGTCTTAGGAACATCTTCAGCTCTGACTCTCAACTGATGGTACCCTGATCTTAAATCAATTTTGGAAAACACTGCTGCACCTTTCAATTGATCAAAGAGATCATCAATTCTAGGCAAAGGATATTTATTTTTAATAGTCACCTTGTTCAACTGCCTATAATCGATACACAATCTCATAGTACCATCCTTCTTCTTTACAAACAGAACAGGAGCTCCCCACGGTGAAACACTAGGGTGAACAAACCCTTTATCCAGCAACTCCTGTAACTGCACCTTCAGTTCTCTCAGTTCAGCAGGTGCCATTCTATAAGGAGTAATAGAGATAGGAGTGGTACCAGGCAATAATTCAATACCAAACTCCACCTCTCTCTCAGGAGGCAACCCTGGTAACTCCTCTGGAAACACATCTGGAAACTCTGCAATTGTGGGTATACTATCAAGATGAAAACCCTTTACTCTCGTATCTACAACATAAGCAAGGTAAGTATCACACCCTTTTCTAATCAATCTTCTAGCTGCAACAGTTGAAACAAACAAGGATGCTAGCTGTCCCTGCTGACTAGATACTATCACCTCTCTACCATCACTGGTTCTCAAGGTAACAACTTTCTTTTGGTTGTCAACCACAGCTCCATGTCTAGATAACCAGTCCATGCCTAGGATCACATCAGATTCCTTAAAAGGCATCTCAATCAAATCTCCAAGAAACTCCTCACCTTGCACCATCACTACACTATCTCGGTGCACTTTGCTAACAATCACACTATGCCCTAACGGATTTGTCACCAATACATCAAATCCTAGGGATTCAGCATGCACATCAAACACAGGCAAAACAGATGCACTAATATATGAATGCTTGGATCCGGGATCATTCAAAGCAAGTACTGAAGTATCAAATAAAGAAAAAGTACCAGCTATGACTACCGAAGCATCTGGTTGCCTCTGCATCACATAAATCCTCTGAGAAGATCCAGCCTCCTCTGGTCTACTCTCCCTGGATGTAGAACCTCCTCTAGAACTGAACCCAGATCTGCCTCCTCTGCCGAAACCTTTGCCTCCTCAACCTCCCCTCACACTAGGTCGAGAAGCTGCAGTATCCACCGACATCTACTCTTGTCTCTCAGGAAAATCTCTCACAAAATGATCGGGAGATCCACATTTGAAACATACCCCTGCTACACCAGTCTTCCAATAAGTACCACCATGTGGCCTACTACAATGAATGCATATGGGTAAGGTGGATCTCTGCATCACTGCGGTCGGAGCACTCGCCACTGAAACTGTAGGTCTAGATCTCTGCCTCTGAAACTGTACTGACCTACCAGCTGGCCTCTGACTCCTACTAACCCAAGGAACAAAACTTCCTTTACCTCTTTTCACAGAAGAAGACCCTGCCTCAAACTGGGGCCTTCTAACCCTGATCTCTTCCTCTGAAGCAGCTGCAATAACCTGAGCTCTCTCTACACTCCTAGCTGCTGCAACCAGCTGGGAAAAATCATGATATCTAGATCCAGCCACCAGACACATGATAGAGGGCCTCAATCCCTCCTCAAATCTCATGCATCTATCTATCTCATCAGATATAATACCCCCAGCATACTGGCTCAACCGGATAAACTCTAGTTCATATTCCGTCACAGTCCGGTGATCTTGCTTCAAGCTTAGAAACTCCATTTTCTTCACATCTTTGTACTCCCTAGGAGTATACTTCAATTCAAACTCTCTTAGAAAATCAGCATAGGACAATGTTGGTGGATCATCCATAGCATGGGGCACTGTCTTCCATCAGTCATATGCGTCCTTTTGCAACAATGATCTTGCATAATCAAACTTTTCCTCTGGAGTGGCTTGCAACTGAACAAATATTCTCTGTACTTTATCTAGCCACTGCTCAGCTACAGCTGGATCAATAGTACCCAAGAAGTCTTATGTTCCATATTTCCTTAATTTATCATACTGTCTCACTTATACCAAAGGCTGTGGGGGTGGCGGTGGGGGTTGTACTGGTGCTTGCCTCAACAAATCAATCACATGCCTAAACCAACCTGGCGGAGCCTCCTCACCAGCTGGTCTCCCTGACACAGAAGCAGGTACCTCTCCAGCACTATCCACTCTAGCTCCCTCTCTAATCTCATCAGGAGCTATACTCTCAGCACTACCCTCGACTGACTGACGTGAGTGAGAATCCATCACAACCTATATCTGCAAACACAGCAGAATACCTCTCATTAAAGATCAGAGACTGCCAATGCCAATCATGTATGTTATTCAAAAATCCACGTTTTAAAATCAAAACACTCTTTTTCTTACACTTGACCTAGGTTGAGAATCTCAAACCTAGGCTCTGATACCAAAACAATTGTAACACCCCTATATCCCGTATACGTACCAAGCGTGCTTAAACGATCGTAACATACGCATACTGAATATAGTAAATGCCACAGTTTAAAAAGAAAACACAACAAATATCTTTGTAAATAAATGAAACCAAACTCAACATTTAAAAGAAATCCAAAAGACACCATATATAAAAATGTTTATCAATTCACAGCGGAAGTTATTACAAATATGTTATAAATCAAAGTTTACAAAACATAGAATATATATATACATGATTGGCCTCTCTTCTCTGATCTTTAAGTCCCAAAAGAAATTCCTCAATGTCTAGTCTCACTTGGTCTCGAGGAGCTCTCAGGTTCAACTCTGTCACCTGCGCGATCAAACACTATCGCGCTAAGCCATCGGCTTAGTAGTACAAAATATACCAACATTATACTTTAAGGCAAGGTAATGTTACACATCTAAATCATAAAGTTAACATCATAAGTGAAAAGCTAACATCACACCTTTATATTGTTAGTAAATCGTTAAGAATCTGCAACCCTTGCCGCAGCGGAAAACAAAAATTCTTTCGATTTACTCACAGGATCCATGTGATCCATTCAGTTCGATAAAAGAGATTCGAAACCAACCTTTTTGTGTAGCTTCAAAAATGATTAACAGATGCTGCCTTCTGAAGACAAACACCCTCTAACGAAATCCACACAAACGTATGCCGGTCTGAGTGCTAGCTCACCAACGGCAGTGGCTGAACCTTTTCAAAACGAAACTAGGGTTTTTTTAGGTTTTTTTTTTCTTCTTATGTTTTTTTTTGCAAAACGAATAATAAGATCATTAAACCTCCAGTCCTTTTAAAACCGTTTTAAAAGACTTCTTTTTATCAAAACCCTAACTGTCCATATCCCATATGGACCCACGTTTTAATAATTATTATCTAATAATAATTATTATAACAATATTATTATTAATATCTAATAATAATAATAATACTAACAATAATAATTAAATATAATTATTATTATTTAAGTACAGCCTACGTTCTATGTGTGTGACCTGATAGGCTCATATTAATTGGTAGTGTATTTCAATCTCTATAGAAATGCACAAATCATAATTGGCCTCTAGCAAGACATTACGACTACCCAATTAATCATGAGAATCATTATAAATGAAAAACCTGAAATAGTACATGCATTAATCCCTTTGTCACACGATATCTAGTTTGAACATAAGTCATAGTAAATGTCATACTTATATTGTCCAAACTTATGATTACTCGATCTCCAAGTTAACTGATAAACAAATAAGATTGATCTTATATCAACTTATTTGAGCATGGCCATGCATTTCTCAGTTACACTTATCGAGGGGCCCAGAAGATATCTCTCTCATAGAGAGGGACAAATTCCATCTTGATTGTTCATTTTCCTCTACATAATTTATATCATGTTCAAGCATAACCTTTATAATTATCTAGTTACAGATAACGTTTGATCATGTCAAAACATAATATTCCTTATGTTGGAAACTATGACAATCTCAAGTCAAAGGATTAAATGAAAACTATTATGAGATACACTTATGACATTAAACCATGAAGTGATATCTATGTGGGTCTATCCAATACACTGTTCTCTAACATGTATCCATAATATTGATTTGTATCTTCATACCTATAATCATCTTATGATTATCAAATCAATATTACACTAGTTATATTTATTATTATCTACATAACAATAATAAACCAGGGATATAATCATTATTATATATAACATGCAAACATAACAATGATAATAAAAACTTCTTTATTAATAACAAAATGAATAACATTAAGGTCCAAATCAATGGCCTAGGGCATATACACTAACAGTCTCCCGCTTGCACTAGGCCTAGTCTAACAAATATCTCATGCCCATAGACCTAGTGTGCTGATCATGCTTGACCCGCGAGAGAGGCTTTGTCAATGGATCTGCTATGTTGTCATTTGTGTCAACTTTGCATATCTTGATATCACCTCTATCAATGATGTCTCGAATGAGGTGAAATCGCCTGAGTATGTGCTTAGATTTTTGATGGGACCTTGGCTCTTTTGCTTGCGCTATGGCACCATTGTTGTCACAATAGATAGCCATAGGATTAGCAATGCTAGGCACCACTCCAAGCTCAGTGATGAATTTCTTCAGCCAAACTGCTTCCTTAGCAGCATCTGATGCTGCTATATACTCAGCTTCTGTTGTAGAATCTGCTACTGTGCTTTGCTTGGAACTTTTCCAAGTAATGGCTCCACCATTCAATGTGAATACAAAACCTGACTGCGATTTGTAATCATCTATATCAGTTTGGAAACTAGCATCTGTGTAACCATTTACAACTAGTTCATCTTCCAAACCTCCATAAACTAAGAAAACATTCTTAGTTCTTCTTAGATACTTAAGAATGTTCTTAACAGCTGTCCAGTGACCCTCACCAGGATCAGCTTGATATCTACTTGTTGTGCTTAAAGAATATGAGACATCAGGTCTAGTACATAGCATGGCATACATAATAGATCCAATAGCAGAAGCATAAGGGATCTTATTCATTCTATCTCGCTCCTCAGATGTCTTAGGACATTGATTCTTGCCAAGATGAATACCATGTGACATAGGCAAGAATCCTTTCTTGGAATCTTGCATACTGAACCTCTTCAACACTTTGTCAATGTATGTACTTTGACTTAAGCCAATTATCCTTCTAGATCTATCCCTATAGATCCTTATACCAAGGATATATGCAGCCTCTCCCAAGTCCTTCATTGAAAAAGAATTCCCTAACCAATCTTTAACCTTTTGTAAAGTGGGGACATCATTTCCAATGATCAATATGTCATCTACATATAGGACTAAGAACACGATAGCACTCCCACTAACCATCTTGTAAACACATGGTTCATCTTCATTTTGAATGAAACCAAAGTTCTTAACTGTTTCATCAAAACAAAGATTCCAGCTTCGAGATGCTTGCTTCAATCCATAAATGGACCTTTGAAGCTTGCAAACCTTCCCAGAATTCTCAGGATTTACAAAACCCTCAGGTTGTGTCATGTACACATCCTCGAGTAAATTTCCATTAAGGAAAGCGGTTTTGACATCCATTTGCCATATCACATAATCATAGTATGCAGCAATGGCAAGGAGAATCCTAATAGATTTAATCATAGCAACTGGAGAAAAAGTTTCATCATAGTCTATACCATGTGTTTGTTTGAAATCTTTAGCAACCAACCTTGCTTTATAGGTTTGCACATTTCCATTAATGTCAATTTTCTTCTTGAAAACCCATTTGCAACCAATAGTCTTAATACCTTCGGGAGGATCAATTAAGGCCCAAACTTGGTTGTCAAACATGGACTGCATCTCAGAGTTCATGGCTCCAAGCCATTTCTCTGAATCTGGACCTGACACAGCTTCAAGATAGGTAGTTGGCTCATCTTGATCTATGAGCAAAACTTCACGACTTTCAGTCATGAGAAATCCATATCTCTCAGGCTGATGACGTGGTCTATCAGATCTGCGCAGAACTTGTGTAACATTTTTAGTTTCCACAATGACTTGTGGTTCTGAAACTATTTCTACAGGCGGTTCAATATCCTCTTGTGGTTCTATAAATTCATCTAATTGAACTGTGCTCCCACTAGTTCTTTTAGAAATGAATTCCTTTTCCAAGAAGGTTCCATTTCGAGCAACAAACACTTTGTTCTCAGATGGAATATAGAAATAATATCCTTTAGTTTCCTTAGGATATCCCACAAAGATACATTTAGCAGATTTTGGAGCTAACTTATCTGAAACTAGTCTTTTCACATAAGCCTCACAACCCCAAATCTTAAGAAAAGACAAACTAGGTGTTTTGCCAGTCCATATCTCATATGGTGTCTTTTCAACCGCTTTAGATGGTACACGGTTTAAAACAAAAGCAGCTGTCTCCAAGGCATAACCCCAAAACGATAATGGAAGATCTGCTTGACTCATCATAGATCGTACCATATCTAATAAAGTTCGATTTCTTCTTTCAGAAACACCATTCCACTGTGGAGTTCCTGGAGGAGTTAATTGTGAAACAATTCCATAATTTCTTAGATGTTCGTCAAACTCTTGGCTCAAAAATTCACCACCTCGATCAGATCGAAGTGCCTTAATAGTTTTACCAAGTTGATTTTGTACTTCATTTTGAAAAGTTTTGAACATTTCAAAAGCCTCATGCTTATGTTTCATTAGGTAGACATAGCCATACCTACTGAAATCATCAGTAAAAGTAATGAAGTAATTATATCCTCCTCTGGCACTAATGCTTAACGGGCCACATACATCTGTATGTACTAGTCCTAGCAAGTCATTAGCCCTTTCACCTTGTCCGGTGAAAGGATTCTTTGTCATTTTGCCAAGTAAACAAGATTCACATTTATCAAATGATTCAAAATCAAATGAATCTAATAATCCATCTTGATGGAGTTTAGAAATGCGTCTCTCATTTATATGGCTAAGACGACAATGCCATAAAAATGTAGGGTTTAGGTCATTTGGCTTAATTCTCTTAGAGTTTATGTTATAAATATGATTCTCCCTAGAATCATCTAAGTCAAGGACATAAAGGCCATTAAAAGATCTTGCAATACCATAAAGCAAATCATCTTTATAAAAAATAGAACAGGTCTTATTTTTAATTAAAAATGAAAAACCTTCATCATCCAAAACTGAAACTGAAATAAGATTCCTACTCAGAGTAGGAACATAATAGCAATTGTTCAAATTTAACAAAAAGCAATTAGGCATATGAAGTTCATAAGATCCTACAGCTAGTGCAGCAACTCTTGCTTTATTCCCAACTCGTAGGTCAACTTCGCCCCTTTTCAGTGATCTACTCCTTTTGAGTCCCTGCACATTTGTACAAATGTGAGAACCACATGCAGTATCCAATACCCATGAAGTAGAAGCAGATAAGTTAATTTCTATAACATATATACCTGAAGACGTAGTCGCACTACCCTTCGATTTCTTCAATTCAGCCAAATAAAGTGGGCAATTTCTTTTCCAATGCCCAGGCTCCTTGCAATGGTGACAAGTTCCTTCCTTAGGAACAGGTGCCTTGCGTTCTTTTGGCTTGGGCTGTCCCTTAGGCTTTGTAGCAACTGTTGCTTTACCCTTTGCCTTGCCTTTTTTCTTCATAGGCTTACCCTTATTGACATTCAATACATGGGTAGCCTTAGTGGGCCTTTTAATATTCCCTTCAGCAGTTTTGAGCATACCATGTAGCTCAGGAATGGACTTTTCCATGTTGTTCATATTATAGTTCATAACAAAATGTGAAAAACTGCTGGGCAAAGAATGAAGGATCAAATCCGTGGAGAGTTCTAAACTCAAGGGATATCCAAGTCGGGCAAGGTGATCAATGTAGCCCTTCATTTTCAAAACATGAGCGCTAACCGATTCGCCCTCTGACATCTTGCAGTCAAATAATGCAACAGCAGTGTCGAATCTATCCTGCCTAGCTTGCTGTTGGAAAGCTTGTTTGAGATGGACACTCATCTCATAAGCCTCCAAGTGTTCCAGATCCTTCTGAAGTTCTGGACACATAGTAGCAAGCATAAGACATCCAATGTCATTGGAATCATCCATATGCTTCTTATGCTTGTTCTTATCAGCATTAGAAGCATTAGCAGGAGGTGGCTCAGGGACAGCTTCATCAAGCACATAGGACTTCTTTTCTTGTTTGAGAACAATTCTCAGGTTCCTAAACCAATCAACAAAATTAGTCCCATTCTCTTTCAGTTTTTCCTTCTCAAGGATGGATCGCAGTGATAAAGTGGAGTTATTGTTGGTAGCCATTTCAATCTACAAAATATGCAAATTTTAATTAATAAAAGGTGATAAGTAATTAAACTCCCACTAAAATATAACCCTCAATCATCACAATGACATTTTAGTGGGCTAAGATCCAATTTTACTTAATATTAAGTCAGCTTTGGCATGACACTTAAAATCAAGTTATTATGGTAGGTAACCCATTACCAATTACATCAGATGTAACTCTTAGATAATATGGGATCATGACATCATATGTCATAGCATGTTATACCCCATCTAATGCCTTAGGCCCAAAACCATTTTGATAGCCTAATTAAGTCTAACCAATTTTAAACGCATGAGCAGCACCATTACTCATCATATCTTGCTAGGATAACCTAAAGTACTTTGCTTTGGCAAAATCTACATTTAGGTGATCTTAGCCTTGATAAGTGTTTAAGACATGGATGGCATTAAAACTTAGATTAATAGTGAGGGTTCATTCCATTTAATTTTTTTTTTGAAAACATGTTAAAATTGACATTTATATATCATATCCTATATGCATACATAAACTATCAAACATGGCATCTCATACATATTTGATAAAAATAAACGTGACATAGCATGGCCAAACTAGATATGATCTTCATGAGACCAAATGAAGATCATATAGGCAACCCTAGGTGAAAAGAAAACCTATCTATTACAACATTTGCAATAGTACATTTCTTCATATCTTGAAAGGCAACTTCATCTCCATGGAATTTTCATCTTCTTCTCCAAGCTTGAGTCTTCATTATTACATTAATAATAAAAACTAACTACTAAACTAGTAATTATAAAGTTACAAAAATAAACGACACGCAGGCCGTATTTATAAAAAATTAAGATATAAATAAACCAATCACATAGGTCATAAGGCCATGCTATGCACCATGCCAAGACATCAAACAAACATAACATATTCATCACTAACATGTTAAATAGAAACAAATATATTGACATTCTCAATGTCACGGTAACGAACTATAGGGCGCGAACATACGGCGGTCCCGCTAGCCGGTTAGCGTTTCTAAGGTTTCTGGTAATAGTTCTCTGTTAATATGATTAATAGATTCAATATGAATAAACGAATTGAATTAATCATATTAACCCTAATTCGAAACCATAACAGATCGTATACCAACCCCAATTTGATTTCACATAATTGTATCTTATACAATTGGTCATCTTTGACATCATATATCAACAACAATTTATGTTATATCTCATATAACAGATTCGAATCATCATCAAATGATAAAACGAATTTAATCATGCCATTCGAAAAACAATAGATCATATCAACACATCAACATGGTATATTTCGAATTAAATGGAATCAACAAGAGGCTCTGATACCACTGTTAGTAAATCGTTAAGAATCTGCAACCCTTGCCGCAGCGGAAAATAAAAATTCTTTCGATTTACTCACAGGATCCATGTGATCCATTCAGTTCGATAAAAGAGATTCGAAACCAACCTTTTTGTGTAGCTTCAAAAATGATTAACAGATGCTGCCTTCTAAAGACGAACACCCTCTAACGAAATCCACACAAACGTATGCCGGTCTGAGTGCTAGCTCATCAACGGCAGTGGCTGAACCTTTTCAAAACGAAACTAGGGTTTTTTTAGGTTTTTTTTTTCTTCTTATGTTTTTTTTTGCAAAACGAATAATAAGATCATTAAACCTCCAGTCCTTTTAAAACCGTTTTAAAAGACTTCTTTTTATCAAAACCCTAACTGTCCATATCCCATATGGACCCACGTTTTAATAATTATTATCTAATAATAATTATTATAACAATATTATTATTAATATCTAATAATAATAATGATACTAACAATAATAATTAAATATAATTATTATTATTTAAGTACAGCCTACGTTCTATGTGTGTGACCCGATAGGCTCATATTAATTGGTAGTGTATTTCAATCTCTATTGAAATGCACAAATCATAATTGGCCTCTAGCAAGACATTACGACTACCCAATTAATCATGAGAATCATTATAAATGAAAAACCTGAAATAGTACATGCATTAATCCCTTTGTCACACGATATTTAGTTTGAACATAAGTCATAGTAAATGTCATACTTATATTGTCCAAACTTATGATTACTCGATCTCCAAGTTAACTGATAAACAAATAAGATTGATCTTATATCAACTTATTTGAGCATGGCCATGCATTTCTCAGTTACACTTATCGAGGGGCCCAGAAGATATCTCTCTCATAGAGAGGGACAAATTCCATCTTGATTGTTCATTTTCCTCTACATAATTTATATCATGTTCAAGCATAACCTTTATAATTATCTAGTTACAGATAACGTTTGATCATGTCAAAACATAATATTCCTTATGTTGGAAACTATGACAATCTCAAGTCAAAGGATTAAATGAAAACTATTATGAGATACACTTATGACATTAAACCATGAAGTGATATCTATGTGGGTCTATCCAATACACTGTTCTCTAACATGTATCCATAATATTGATTTGTATCTTCATACCTATAATCATCTTATGATTATCAAATCAATATTACACTAGTTATATTTATTATTATCTCCATAACAATAATAAACCAGGGATATAATCATTATTATATATAACATGCAAACATAACAATGATAATAAAAACTTCTTTATTAATAACAAAATGAATAACATTAAGGTCCAAATCAATGGCCTAGGGCATATACACTAACATATATTTCATAAACCATACACATATAAGCACATCACATTACCACATCACACTACATTCAATGTATTAACAATATTCATATTACATCTTCATAGTTCCATTGATTTTACCATTCAAGAATCACATTATATACAAAGACAAGCATGGGCCCAAAACACTCTAATATGCCATTCAATTTTCAGAGTTAATGCTTTGGTTTTATTATCACATTTATCATTCTCATAAACCCAACTAGGCTTCAATGATTAGGTTCAACCAAGCTTCAAGGGGAACAAAGCATGCTAAGTATCAACCCAACTTGGCTTCAAGAACCAACCCAACCTAGCTTCAAGGGTTGTAACATCTCAATTAGGCTTCAAGGATCAAATCCAACCTAACTTCAAGAGAATGTTACCAATAGGCATGCCACCAATAACAAAACTCTGAAAATGAATAACACATTAGACACACAATTCACTTATTATTTCATTCACAATTCTCATCATCAATTAGGCAAACGTGCCTTATGTTCTTTCAATGGAATCATCATAGCCAATAACAATGGCTTTATATCATTTCATATCCCCATTCATATTATACATATAGCATCATTGGTATAACATTTCAAAGTACATTATTCATATAACACATTACCATTCACAAGATTCACAATGCATAATACATAACCTTGTTCATATAGTATCATATGCATTATCAAATGTATGTTCAATCTCAACCATGTAAGAAGAGCAAGGAAAAATCACAGTAGCCAACACACTCAAGGGACACGGCCAAGCTTGTGGTCGTGTCTCTCAACCAAAAGCAACAGAAGCAAACATGGGCAAGGGACACGGTCGTGTCTTCTCCAAAATTTATCCAACACGGCCAAATTTCCTAAGACTTGGCCGTGTCTCTCATGAATAAAACCCTAAACATAACCAAAACTCCTTTGATTGAATTAAGAACACCTTATACACAACATAACCTCATTCAAATGAATATAATCAATGTCATTAACACTTAATTTACATATTCATCACAAAATACACACTAACAATACATCAACAATACATTTGATCACTTACCACTTCAAAACCCTAAAACCAAACATCACCCTTAACTTACCATCTTCAAACCAAAACCAACACCAATTCAACCTTTTATCTTACAATCAATTTAACACTTATAAACACATCTTAAACACACTTAGTCATAAAATCAACAATTCATAAATCACCTCAAACACCACTTCAAAATAACAAAAGAAAACAAGAGAGTACTTACCTAGATTGAAGAAATTTCACAAATCTCCAACTTAATCCTTTGATTCTTCCTTCAAATTGAATTTGAATTAAACAAATCTCACTCTTGCTCCCTTCCTTTGAAATGGACGGCCAACATATGGGAAAGAGAAGAAGAAATGAAGAAAAATCAAATTATCATCTCTTTAAATCTCCACCATGCATTCCAAAAAGGAAAATTACTTAAATGCCCTTTTCTATTTGTTCACATATCCTTTAAAACTCTTGCCCTCTTTAGTAATTTCACACATTCCAAATTAAAATATCTTCTTCCCTTGACTCTCCATTTGACCAACATATATGTTATATATATTAACATATATACAACATATACATTCTATTAACACAATCATTTCCTTTGCAAAAACATATGTACATTAAATTCAAATCAAACAACTATTGTTTTAAAACTTCTAGGGCATACATTGGGATATTACAAGGAGGGCCATCCAGTTCCAACCTTCCTTGATGGCATGTTTTATGCTGAAGTTGCGGTATTTGCTTTTGTTGTTTTCTTTCATGTGACTATTTATACAAAAGCTTCACTATGCGTGACACAAAAGCGGTTCTTTCTATCTTATTTTTTTGTTTACGTTGAGGACGATGTAACTGTAACGACCCCACCTGCACGTCTTACGACAGCTGGTCTATTATGCCTTTTCTCCCGTAGGTGGACCATAGTCCCAGCCCTCAACCTGGCAGGCCGCCACAGTACTAGACTGCCCTCGCGGGCCCTCCAGTAGGATTTGTTTATTTGGCTCCCAAAGGAGTCGCCTCCCGGGATTGAACACCTTACCTCTCCCTTAAGAGAGTCAGCGAGCACAATCATGGCTTATTTGGTTTGTTCTTTTTCTAATATGACCTAAGTATATTGTGAGCTCAAATAAATTTTTCTTTAAAATCCAAAAGACCAAAGCTATTTTCAAAACTTTTCAATATGGTCTTTGTGCATAAAAATTTCCTAAAAATAAATCAAAAATTCTTTTTCTCATGATCCAAATACTAAGCCCTAAATCCATTTTTTCTAAAATCTTTTTGCAATGGGCTTAGAAACAAAATTATTTTCATCCAACCTTTACTTACAAAGAGCTTGCAAATTATTTAGGTCAATTACGAAATACCAAAAATCAATTGTGAGCCTAGTTTATACTAAGAATTATTAATCATGGGCTTGTTTTTTGCTTGAATCATTAGTTTCTTTTTCAAGTGAGAAATCTATTTATAATAAACCTCTTAATTTAGTTTTAATCCAATATAGCATAAAAGCTACTTTAGTTGGTTGAATGGATTAAAACCTAATTAATGGGAATTATCATGGACTGATTTCATTTTTGAAAATATAACTATTAATTGAAATGTCCAAGAGAATTATTTTAAAACAAGATACCCCATGTTGGTATTTTGTTAACCAAATACCTAGGAAAAGAGACTCGCCATTCGTGTGTGGATGTTATAAGGTTGGAAGGGATGTTCTACTTATCTTTTTTGATTGTCTGTGCATACATGCATACATGCATACATTTGCATCTCATATCATTGATCCTCTCTGGCTCACAGCCCTGGATTATGACAGTTCAAAAGCTTACAACAATCTGACCTACGCTGGAGATGAAGAATCTAGTAGCAACTCAATCACTTACTCACCAAAAGCAATGGAACCCGAACAAATTCAAAAAATGGTGGATGATGCTCACAATGCAAAGATGGAAGAAATAAAAGAGGCCCTAGCTGAGAACGTGAAGAACCAATTGGCTGCAATTTTAAGAAATAATGTTGAAGCGTCCACTAGCACCAAGAAGCCAAATGACAAAAGGGAGGCTAAGGTTGGTGAAGTGGCTTTTAATGATGATTATTGGGCTCAATACTTCCAAGATCCTCAAGATAAACAGGAGCAAAAGGTTCTTGAGAAGACAACTTTTGAAAAGACTGAAAATTCAAATGTTGAGAAGATGATTGCCAACCTAGAAAAGAAATTTGAGATGAAGCTGAAAACCGAAGAGATGTCCGAGATTGACAAATTGTTTGAATAAGATGAGGAGGACCCTTATAAGTTCAAGATGTCTTCCTTCGCTAGGTACAATGATACTGAAAATCCTCATCTCCATGTGAAGCAATACATCACTGCTATACAGTCTGCTCGAGCTACTAAAGCTCAAACTCTGAGATATTTTATGCTCTCATTGGACCCTAGTGTCCAAAATTGGTTCAACACCTTAGAGGAAAGTATGCAAAAAGATTGGGATCTGCTATACAAGGCCTTCATCCAACAATATGGATACAATGTTGAAATGGAAGTTACCTTAATGGAAGTGGAGTCCATTAGATAAAGGCCAAATGAGAATTTTGTGGACAATGTGAAAAGGTGGAGAAATAAGGCTGCTTTGCTCAAGAAGAGGCTTGATGAATTTGATCAAATAAGGATGATTGTGAGAGGGGTGTTGCCTAGTATCCGTGAAAGGATGTCTCATACACTCATCCATGATTTCAAAGATCTTTTGCAAGCCTGCTTGCAAATCAAAGAGTGGGAAAGGGAGAAAAATCGCTTTTCGGCAAGAAGGAATGAGAAAGGAAATTATCAGCCTAGCAATCAAAGTACACAAAAGGAAGCTGATGTTAATGTCACTAGTCAAGGAGGAATGAGGGAGTTTTAAGAATTAGGGAAGCCACTGTCTTGGGTTCTCAATAAGCTATGAAAGAAGGGATTATTACAACCATTGACTCCTCGTCCTTTGCCTAATCCTCTTCCACCTAACTTTGATACTAATGCATTTTGCCAATTCCATCAAAGGCCTGGACATGAAACAGACAATTGTATGACATTGAGGCATGAGATCCAGAATCTAATCGACGGTGGAAAGCTACCTGAGCCAGACAAGCCCAATACCAAGAATAATCCTTTGCCTAAATTTTGAAGAGTGCCTCCACCAGCAACCTTCATGGTAGGAAAAAGGATTGAAAGAAGATTTTGTTTTATCATCCTTTCAAGATGGAAATATTAAAGATGTTAAAGGAAAAGAAGCTTAAACTCAACAAACTTTCCTTAGCTTGAATGTTGCTTTTCAATTTTACTTTCTTTAATAATTAATTGGAACTATCGTGTTTTTCAAATTTAAATTTATTTGAATTAATTACTTTCATCAAAATTTTTGTTGGCCTTTGTTCATTTTAGTGCTCAACCAATGACGAATCTAGCTTGATATTCATAAATTAATGTATCTAGGCATCATAATTTAAATGACTTTACTAGATGAGGGAATTGCTCTATAGCATTGAGTTGTGTATGCTTACTTAGAGATGGCTCCTGTATAATTACCTTTGTCTAGGTCCTAGTTAGTCTTAGAACATGCTTTGACAAACTTTTGAGGTGAAATTGAACTTTGCTTATTTAAGAGAGAGATGATCTAGACATTGTTTGGGGAGCCAACAACTAGTATCCACCCAATTAAATATCAATCCCTAGTTGTCCATTTGAGCCTTCATAAAATTTTAGCTTTATTTTCAATGGCTACAAACCCCAACAATCTACCCTGAGCTGTTGTGATACTTTTGACAAGTCTTATGATCACTAAGAAGAAGAGGCAAGAAGATCAATGAATGGAATGCATAGCCAAACCTATAAGTATAGTTCAAGCTCACCTAGTATCTCCAATCTATCAAGACAACATCAGAGTAACAAATGATTTATCCCTGTTAAAGGAGATTTATGTCACTCCACTTATCCATTATATGAAACCCAAGTTGGTACAAACAAGACAACTCTTTTAGAGCTAGAACAAAAAAATAATAAATAATAAAAAAGAAGAAGAAGAAGAAGAAGAAGAAGAAGAAGAAGAAAAGAAGAAAAGAAAAAAAAAAGAAAAGGACAAAAGGACAAAACAAAAAAAAGGAAAAAAGAAAAGAGAAAAGGGTAAAACCTAAAAAGGCAGTTTAGAAAGCCAACTAAGTTATCTTTTACCTAAAGCAGCAAAAGGCTTCCATTTGGTTTATAAGGACAGTTTGACTTAAATTAGTCCAACCCAATAAAAGATTCAATCAAAATCAGAGAAAAAGGAGAAAGACAATTTAGTTCTTGAAAGTTTTGTACTTGAAAGTCCTACAAGGAAGAAGGACAAAATGATAAAATGCTCAAAGAAAGGGAAGAGTAAGAAAAATAAAAAGAAAGAAAAGGGAGAAGAAGAAAAGAAATAAATTTGGGTACCAAACATTTTGCAAAGGCAAACACTATCCCAATCAAGATCCAGATTAATGCCAAGATGATAGAAGGAATTTGGAGTCTAGCAATATTGCTTCCAGCTGCCTAAAGTTCAAACAAGAAATTTGTAGAGTGATGCTTTGTCCATTTTGTCACATCGGCTCTAACTTACAAATGGCCTTCATTTAACCCATGTCCCTTATAGACCCCATTTCAAGCCTATCAAAGACCTATTTATCTCTCTTGGTAGGTAGAGTCTATTAGTGGAGATAGTTTGAATAAGCATGCATATGAGAGAAAATATTTAAACTCAATGAGACCTTTGGCAAAGTAATGTGTATGTGCCTATCTGAAGTGCAACAATTCTTGCTTAAATAGAAATGATTACCAAGTTTAGTATAGTAACTAGGATTATCATGTTATAGATATATTAATTTTAAAGATCCAGTCTTGAGGTAAAATGACATTGATTATGCAAAGCTAACATTTGGATTTCAAAAAAAAAAACGAATTGAAAAAAAAAATTCAAAACCTTCAAGTTAAGGGAAGTATGTCGAATCATTAAATCTCAAAGGACGCATTGGGCAAAGAATATGATTGTTGACAAGGTCATGAAGAAGCTACCGGCTGACATGCTGAAACATAGTTTGAAATGGATGTATCCCTGACTCTGTGTGAGCGGAGATTTTTGCCCCCACTCCTGGTGGAACGGTTCTTGTGACTTCGACACTGTTTAGGCTCGAGGCCTTAGAGAACATGGACCTAAGTCCGGAGAAAATGGAGTCACCACCTGGACGAGCCAGGAAAAAGAAAGGGGTGGATGACTCGATTCCTAAGGAATCCCCAACCCCCTAATGGGTTCGAAAAGTTGGGTACATGTGGGGAAGGTGAGAAATGGCCCAGCACCCCCACAACGCCCGGTTCATTGGAACCGGCCTCCTTTACAAGTCTTAATATTATAAAATTCTTAAATATAACAACATTATCCATATTACACAATAAAAAAGAAAGCATCATTATATTAAAATCAACGCAATGTCCAAGCAAAACAAAATAAATAATTGGACACCCATCCGAAGATGGAAAATATCCTTACATCCCATGCCTAAATAGGACACCCACCGAAAGGTAGAAACATGCCCTTTACATTGGTTCTAAAATAGAAAAGCAATTTAAATTACATGATATTTAACTAATGAGGTACCCACCAAGTGGAAACATACCTCTTACAACATTTGGAAATCTAAATAAATTGATAAAAGTAAATAACCATTCATCATAAATAAATCATTCATCAAAGGTACTAAACATCAATAGAAAGTAAACATCCATCCATGACAAATTAAATAAACCAAGCATTGAACTTAAATAAATTAAAGCATATAAAATAAATCAACGCATAATCAAATAAGGCAAATAAAAATCTAAATTATAGCTATTGTTTCCATTTTGGGTCCTTTATTTCATGTGTTTAGGGTTTTGAAATTTGTTGAATTAGGCTACTGTGATTTTTTAAAGAAATTAAAATAGAATAAGGTTTTATGTTTTAAAAGTTTGATGAAGTTCTTTGATTAATCAAATTAGTGTTTGAATGGTGAAATCATGAAACTAGGGTTTGGACACTTTAAAATACTTAGATTTATGGTTTACGATTATTCATTGAATTGTGAATTAAGCTTACTATGTAAAATTAAACATTTCGGGTTTATATGGTTTTTAAAGTTAAAGGATTAGGGTTTAGAAAAAATTAGGATTTAAGGTTTTAAAGGAGTTTAAGGTTTATTGTTTAGTTTAAAAGTTGAATTAGGGTTTCGGTGAATGCATGAGGTTTTTAGGGTTTGAAAATCAATTTGATAATTTTATGAAGTTTTATGAAAATAAACAAACAATTTAAAGTTTACATAAATAGAAAAGATATTTGTTAAGGTTTTTAGAAAGAAACAAAATTTAAATTATGGTTTTGAAAAGAAACATATTAAATTAGGGTTTTAAGATTTTGATGAAGCAAAAATAACAATTGTAAGTTTTTTTGGAAAATAAAGCAACGAAATAAGGTTTTTAAGCCTAAGAAAAACTAAATTAAAGTTCTAGGGTTTTTGAATTAAAAGACACAATTGGATAGTTTATGCTACTGTGAAAAAATATAAAGAAATTAAGAATTCAAACCTTCTTTCGTGGGTTGCACAAGAATTGCTTCTTGGATGAACCAAATCAAAGACAAGCTTTGCTACCTTTGAATTGCCTTGAATTATTTTTTTGCTCCCTCAAAAAAATAGAATTGAATTACTGCCTTTCCTACTCAGTTTCAGATCCAATTTTGTTCCTATTTCTTCTCCGATTTCTTCCTCCAATTCTCATTGATTTTTTTTGTTGTTTTTTATCTTATTTATAGAAGTTTTTATGGTTCATTCTTAATCATTCACGGAACATAATAGTCATTAAGTAAAGGAAACTAAAACCTAATTGCATTAGGTTTCGGAAAATTTGCGTTGGAAAAATTTCGCTGGCAAAAAAAAACTGCTGCTGAAAAATTGTGCTGCCAAAAAAAATTTGCCGCAGTTGGCTGCAGCAGAAGGTGAGGACCGGCCTGCGAGCCATTTCACCCGCAGAAAATTCCTGTAGGCGAAATGGCCTAAGGCCATCGTCCCGCGCGCTGGTTTTCGATGATGATTTTTTCCTCGCCGATTTTTATTTTTATTTGTTTATTTTTATTTTTTATTAATAAAAATTAGATACTAAAGCAAAAATTATTTAATTAGGATAACAAAAATTATTTTGAGCCAATTAAATATATTAGACAAAACAAAAATTATTTTGGACTAAATAAAATATATTGGACTAGATTGGGTCAAAAATTAAGGGTCTACAGTTTGACCCCTGCTTGAATGATATGAAACTTTAGTGAAAGAGAGTGAAAAGCAATAAGACTTAATTTTTGAGATGGTGAAGGTTTTGGATTTTGGACCCGGTTCGAGTTCTGGACTCAAGGATAATTCTAGGTTATGGACCTAAGAAAAATTTGGGTTCTGAACCCGATCTAAGTTCTGGGACATAGAAATAAATTCTAGGTTTTGGACCTAAGGGTAATTTGGGTTCTGGACCCGAGCTAAGTTCTGGACTTAGAAGAGATTTTAGGTTCTAGACCTATAGAAAATTTGGGTTCTGGACCAGAGCTATGTTCTTGGACTTAGAAATAAATTCTAGGTTCTGGACCTAAGGAAAATTTGGGTTCTGGACCCGAGCTAAGTTCTTGGACTTAGAAATAAATTCTAGGTTCTAGACGTAAGAAAAATTTGGGTTCTGGACCCGAGCTAAGTTCTGGACTTAGAAATAAATTCTAGGTTCTGGACCTAAAGAAAATTTGGGTTCTGGACCCGAGCTAAGTTCTTGACTTAGAAATAAATTCTAGGTTCTAGACCTAACGGTAATTTGGGTTCTGGAACCGAGCTAAGTTCTGGACATAGAAAAGATTCAAGGTTCTGAATGTAACACCCTTATACCCTATATACGTACAATACATATTTCTAGCATATGTAAAATATGCATATACGGTACAAAAATGTCACAGACCGGTTTAATAAAAAAATTTCACATTTCCAATTTAAAATTTTAAATTCTAAATATATAAAAATTAAATAGAATATAAATTACTTATTATAAGAACCCAAAATAAATAATATATATAAAAATCTCTTGGAAAAATTCGCCAGAGTTTTGTCTGTATTTTGGACATCCCAAAATTTATCAAAACATAACCTGCAAAAAAAAAAAACACTCCAAATAATTTTCAATCACCATCTCAACCATACTTCTCAATTTCACCAAGTTTCTCAAACATTTATACATATAGATATATATAATTTAAAACACACTTACTCTCCCATTTCAAATACATTGACCCAAACATTCTTTATAATATACAATACGTAAAATTCAAAACATAATATATTATGCATAAAACTCAAAATGTACAATAACATAAAAATATATACATGCTGCTGGCAGTGTTTCTAATCTCGATAGCAACTCAACAAGCTCAACTACAAGTCTAGACCTGACCTAGTCTAGAAGAATTCTCTGGCTCAACTGGGTCTACCCTGTCACCTGCACGATGGAAACAATCGCGCTAAGCCAAAGCCTGGTGGTACAAACATTGATAATAATAATATAACTCAATGCAATACCAAATGCACAATGCATATAGATGTCACATCAATCCACTTTCTTATATTTTTCAAATATTTCATAAGCATAACTCATAACATTATATTACTCAATTGTATCATAATTCATAATTCACAGTAAATAAAAGACAAGCATGGACCCAAAAAGGATCTAATATGCTATTCAAATTTCAGAGTTACTGCTTTGGTCCATAATGATACCATGTGTCTAGCCCCGTAGGCAATATATCCATGGATAATGTAACAGCCCTAGTCTCTTGGACCTCAACCCGGCTAGACCCTTAGGCCCCAGTATCTTGGTCCTCAACCCAGCTAGACTGCTACAGTTTTTGAGGCTTACGACACAGTCTTTTCACCCGAAAAACATCATATTAATCAGCTGGCCTGGCTTACGATCCAGTCTTTTCACCATTCCAGTGTGTAGCCTGTAGGCAATCATAGGCATGCCACCAAACCCAGAACTCTGAAAATTGAATAACATACTAGGCACACAATTTATTCATATTTCTCATTATTAATCTCTTTCTCATTTTTACATATTCATTCTAGGCATATTGCCTTATTTTCACTTTTTTTTTTCTCATTTTTCTCATTTTTTACATCTTTCTCATTTTTCTCACTTTTCTCATTTTTATCAATATCAATTCATTTCATTATTACACATATCTCATTTTTGCATTCACAACACATTACCCAATTACTTTGGGTATTTTCACATGATATGCATATTTCACATGTTACACAAATTAGCCATTATCAATGGCTTTTCACAATGCATTTAACACATATATGACATTACAAATGTCATAGCATATTATTCATACACAATCAATGAACCAAGTAAATTAACACATTTTTCAACCAAAATGTGTTAAGTCCAAATGTTATGCAAATATAGACATTATATTCAAAGTTTGTACATACCTCCACTAGCAACCAAAAGCAAGCTAAAAACAACCTTCAATCCAATCTTTCCAACTTGCCCTTCACCACTTGGATGAAGCAAATCAACCTCCCTCAATGTCTAAACCAAATGTGATAGCAAATAATCATTTAGTATCACATTTAATGGCATTTCCAACATTAAACCATAATTATACATCATTCCTACAAATTTCCAAAAATTTAGCCTTTCCTTACTTCAACATTAGAATTCCATTCTACTACAATTAAATTAGTGTTTTAAGTTTATTTATATTATTAAAAATATATTTTAATACATTAAATTCATTTACATTATAAAAATACTCTATTATACATAAAATATCAAAAATGGCATAACCTTCCCCCATTGAAGGTTTTCCATTCCAACACAATCCTTTACTCATTTTAAGCTTATATTCATCACTTTTAACACTAAACAACATGCTTAAACAAATAAAATCACACAATTCAACCACTTTGGAAAATCACTTTTCCAAAACCCTAAATCTCCACTTCCATTCTCAAACTCCAACCCAACACCACCAAATCCAATATTTGACTTTAAAATACTTGTTTATGAATCAAAACAACTCATTTGGAATCAATTTTCACAATTAAAGTTCATGTTTTCAAAACCCCAAAAATCCATAACCCTAAATTCTCTCTCTTCACCATTATTTAACCAAACTCCATCATCTCTTCAATATAACCTTACAATCATTGTTATCTACCCAAAATAACATCATACACACCAATTCCAACAATTATAACATACTACATAAAAATCTCAAAAATCACATAATCTCATCTTCCATGGAATTCAAAGAAAAGAGACGGAAACTTACAAATTTTGGTGGAAATCACCAAAAATTCACTTGAAACTTGTTAATTCCTTCAATTTTTGGAGTATGGAAGAAGCAAAATCCTTGTTCTTCAAACTCCCATGGAAGAAGAAGAAGAAGAAGATGAAGACTTTTATATTCTTTTTCCTTTCATCTTTTTTTTAACCACATATATATATATATTAAAATAATTTAATATTTAATTATTTAATTATTTTTTTAATAAATTAAAAGTCCTAATTTCCCTCTTCCATTAAAAAAATAATTTGTTTTTGAATTATTTTATTAATTTTGAATTTATAAGATTTAATTACCAAAATACCTTTTTCTTTTAAAAAGTGTTGACTTTTATATGTTATGTATATTTTGCACATATATCACATATATATTCCACTTTTTCATTTAAAATCCCTTCATTTTTCATTTAAAACCATTAATTTAATTTATCCTTTTAAATTATAATTTATTTTACCCAATTTTTCAAAAATTAGAAATTTTCAAAAATTTTAGTATGTTGCACTGGACCTAAGGAAAATTTGGGTTCTAGACTCGAGCTAAGTTCTGGACTTAGAAAAGATTCTAGGTTTTGGACCTAAGGAAAATTTGGGTTCTGGTCCCGAGCTAAGTTCTGGACTTAGAAATAAATTTTAGGTTATGGACCTAAAGAAAATTTGGGTTTTGGAACCGAGCTAAGTTCTAGACTTAGAAATAAATTCTAGGTTCTGGACCTAAGAAAAATTTGGGTTCTGGATCCGAGCTAAGTTCTGGACTTAGAAGAGATTCTAGGTTCTGGACCTAAGAAAAATTTGGGTTCTGGACCTGAGCTAATAATTTTTTATTACAAAAAGTTTGGCTAATTTTTATGCATATGTCTTCTTATTGCCCCTTGGTGTAAAAATATTTAAATACCCGCAATTATTTGAATGATTAAAGTGAATAATTGAACTTACTATTAATTTACTGTGTAGTCACTGTTCATGCACTATTTACTATTCATTAATAGTAATTTTACTATTAGTAAATAGTAGTAAATAGTATTTACTATTTGAAATAGTAATTATACTATTCATTAATAGTAATACTATTTATAAATAGTAATATTTACTATTCATCAATAGTAATACTATTTATAAATATAGAAAATTTACTATTTATCAATAGTAATACTATTTATGAATAGTGATATTTACTATTCATGAATATTTTTGAATTTTGTTTTTTTTTTTTGCTTGCCGTTTCTCTATATAAAGGAGCTGATTCTTCATTTCATTTCACAGCAAAACTCAATTTCATAATTCTCTCAAATTTCTTTCAATTTTAGCACATATTTTTCAAAAATAATGCATGCTTCGAGGTTAGTGACTCATTCTAATGCCGAGTTATTAGAGTTTATTCGGCATCATGAAGTCAAAAATATAGATATAATGGCCGGGATGCCGCTCCATCATAGTTCCAACGAAAAGAGCGCGGTAATTATTTTTTCCTTTTTCTTTTCTCTTGATTTTTCGTCTTTCTGTTTTGCGCTCTTTTTCTTTTTTTTTTGTTCTGTTATATTTAATTTTTGATTTCAATCTTTTGATTTTTTATTATTTATATTTTTTCTATTATTTTTTATTATTTTTGATTTTTGATTTATGTTTTTATATTATGCTCTTTTATTATTATTGCGTTTGCCTTTATTTATTATTTTTATTTTTATTTTATTATAATTTTTAGAAAATTTAGGAAAAATAAATTAATTTAGGATAGCCTGTACTTACCTTGCGTTAACTTACCTGGCTCCGTGTTAGCATGATCGTTGCATTGTTCGGGATGGAGGGTATATTTGCAAAGCCCGACAATGGTACGATGTAATGCCTTCTCGGGTAAGGCAGATTATCCGAACATTATGCTCGAGGATTTTTGTTATATCTGCTTGGGTCGACCATCTTAGGCAGTACTGAATCCTCCATCCACTTGTCAGTGTTGAGTGCCCTTTCTTATCTCAGAATGGTACCATCTACTAGCTGGTGTGAAGCTGGTCTCGCATGTCTTTACCATGGCTTTGATAAGCTTTGCCGAAACAAGAAGTCTTTTGTCGGCTTGATGGCGGTTGACGAGGTATTCTTTCCTTCACTAATGTTATTTCCACTCTTTTCTTACATGAATTTGATCTTTACTATTATTGTTGTAGGTATGGGCATATGAACATAATATCGCGAGGGTACTCGGTATTTCCCGAGAGAGAGTCGGGTATCCGAGATTAAATTTCTAGTTGTCCAATTGTGTGGACATTCCCGGCTCTCATCATGTGCATACTCACCGCTATGTGTTGAGCCGCCTAACCTGGGACCAGGTAAAATAACATTGGTATGCTTTAAATTTTATGTGAAACTTTACTTACCTTATGTTATTTTGCAGGTGAATTTGGCTTGGTGGAGCCCAGAAGAGCGAGCAAACTGGTCTCCTTTGATGAGGACTACTGTCACATCCCAAAGTTTAGGTAGTCGAGTATTAGGCAAGAATGACATAAATAAGTGGTCAAATAGAGGCTTGAGATAGTCAAAAACAAAATCGGTGTGCAAAGGAGGCCTGTGAAGTTGACGGGAACTAAAGGTAATTTTTCAAAAGGCCGAGGACCTAAGAGTAAATTTTTGAAAAGTTGTGTAGGTTCTTAATAGTGACCCTAACTGATGCCATAAATGTGTTCTCGGGATTATTCGGGTCATAATGGTGGCGCATGATTTTTCCCTAAAATGCAAGGTTTGTAAGTTACGGGTAATTTTCCAACAAGGGCATTTTGGACGTTTCTACCGGAGGGGCGATTTTGTAATTAAATATAACTTTGGGGGGTCAAAATATGAATAAAAGGAAGTCTAATGGCTTGCCAAATAAATAGATAAAAGAAGAAGGCAAGTGGACCAATTAAAAGTGGCCATTTTTGCTATAAGGTGTACCAATTGGAAGTCAACATCTATACCAACATATTTTCACCACTTATGGCTGCCATTTGGATCAAAATAAGCTAAGGAAAGAAAATAAAAGCCCTCTCTTACATGGTGAACTCGTCCAAACCAAAAGAGAAGGAAGAAGGAGGTGATTTTTCCAAAGTTTAAGGCTTTTGGTTGAAGATTTTGGTGACAAACACGATTATAAGGTAAGAGAAACCTATCTCTAGTTTTAATTTCATGGATTAATGGTTAATTTAAGAGATTGAAATTAGGGTTCATGTAGCTAGATTTGGAAAAAATTCAAGAAATAATTATTTGAAGGATTTGATGAAAGAAATAATGGTGTTTAATGGTGAAAATAAGCTAGCAACCATTTGAAAAATCATAAGATAAGACTATGTCTATACCTAGGGTTCTTACCTTTGTATATGTGATGTTAAATTTCATAGGAAATCAAGGAGACAAGGAAGGAAAGGAAGTGATACAGAATAAGGACTAAGAAATAGTAAGGTTTGGTACTTCAACCATAGAACTCCTTTTTAAATTTTTCTATTTTACAATTAGTAAAATGCTGTGACTTGTATGATTTTTAATTAAATATAGAAAAATTATCTTGAGTTGAATTTTTGATATGTTGTGTCTCAATGAGTCTAGAATGACTGAAAAATATGTTGAGTTGAATTTGGAATGGTTATGATTTTGGAAAATTTTTGTAAGGAACGTTAAGTAAGCTGACATAACCAGAGCTTGTATTCCGATGTAGCATTCCTCCTCGGCTTATTCATAGGTTGGGAAGGGGTGTTTTTGGCCAAGCAAGAATAAAGAGGTAGAAAGTGCAGAATTAAAATTAGATCAAAAAGGAAAGAATGAAAGCAATAACAACCCAAGGACTAGGTATAGGAAAAAGGAAAAAGTAACAATTCAAAAATTACTGGAGGATTGGAAAGAAATATAGATTTGAAGGATATATTACTCCTCTATGCAAACACTGTGGATGAAGACATAAGAGTGAATGCTGGAATTCTTGTAGGAAATCAAGAAAAGCTAAAGGAAAAAGAAGAAAAAGATCAAAGATGAGCTAAGGAAAGCAAAGGGGAAAAAGGTTTGGTACTTTAACCTTCTTGAATTAGTGATCTCTATTGCCTTTGCATTTGGATGTGTAATTGCTATAATTGTTCATGTGCCTGAGTTGTGGTGGTTATGTGGTTGAGATTGATGATGATATAGAAGTGTTTGAGGAGTGTTGCAATTGTTTGATTGAGATCAAAATTGTTTTCAAAAATCAAGAAAATCAGTTTTGGTGACACTTGGGACCTCCATTTTTAGGGGAGGTTATAGCAAAAGTTTTTTAAAATCTGCACTTAAAATTGGCTAAGTAAAATATTAAGACACAACCACCATGAGATAACAGTCCATCTTGGTCTATAAACGTAGGCTAAGATGGGGTGTTACATTTAGTGGTATCACCCCTTCCCGACCTATGAATAACCTAGGGAGGGGTGTTACAGTTGCACTGTCTTTCTAACATTCTCATCGAGTTATTGCGAGCCTAGTGTCTAGTGGTTTGTTTCTCAAGGAGAGAGTTTATGAATGGTTTCTCGGTCCAGAGCAGCGGAGGGTTTCGATGCAAATGTCATAATATACTTTAAATATTATGTCAATGTCGGAGGATGCATGGTGGCCGGCCCGGTATGGTTATGGTGCCGAGTCATTTCTCCATTTATTGGGTCCATTTTATGCCCATTTTATTCAAAGAAGACTCTTGAACTTTGATGTATCTCCTGTTGGTGTGCGGGAGATTTCCAACAAAAATGAGGGTAGAGATGAAGAAGAACATCACGGAGCTGCAGGAGAGCTTGTTCCACATCTAGGGACTAATACTTCTCAGGTAAAACTTTTACCACTTTTCCCTTGCAACTGCTTTTTTCCTTTCCTTGATTCTTTAATGATTGTTGTAGGATGTTGGCTCATTTGATCATGAGGCCGGACCTTCTTTTACTTCCCCTTCTTTTGCTCATTCTAGCCTGCCAGATATGCCATCTAATCCGCAGGGTATTGATTTGAATTACCTGGTAATTTATGTTATATGTATGCATGATTATGTATGCTCTTACCTTTTCCTTCTTGGCTCACAGCGGATGCTCGAAGAACAAAATAGAAAACTTCAAGAAGAGTTGGCTGCAAGTCATCAGCAGGCTTCTCATTTTGAAAGTTTATATCATCAATCCGAACAACATTTTCGAGACTTCCAATTTCAGGGGATGAGGGATCCCGGCGCTTCTTCATCAAGAGGCCTCCATACTGATGGCCATGAGATCCTTACGTTTGCTTCTGATGAGGACCATGACAGATCAAAACCTCAAGGTAATAGGGATTTTGGTGTTCCCACTTCGGGTGATCCCAGGAGGAGTAATTTGGCGGGTTTTAGTGCTCCCGCTTCGGGCGGGCTCGGGACAAGTGATTTGACCCCTCCTCCAATAGGCAATGATTTTTTCAAGGCTTTATTTGATGACCTACCACCACCCTCTTAGTGATATGTAAATATTGTAGCAATTGTAAAATATTATACAATAATGAAAAAAATACAATTTTCCTCTTTGCTATAACTTCTTCTTTTTTCGTCACTGCACCACTTTTTTTTTTATCACAGTACATCATAATTTCATAATCCACATCATTGCTAAACCAAATCCAACGTGGTAAAGGAAATTGCCACCAATTCCTTTCCTTATGCCATATGGTCTTACCCTTTCCCATCACCTTTTCCTCATCACTTTTTGAAAAGGTTTATTTTCTTCTATATAAATCACCTTGCATGCCCTATTTTAATACAGAAACCAAAACTCTTTCTCTTTCAACGTGAAGACTCCCTTTAACAATTTTAATTTTTTCTTTATTCATTCACCATGACCGAGCATCATTCAAAGAAGATAAAAATTCTATTTAAGAATATGGATGCCATCCATTGGAAGCAAATTTCATGGTCAAAATTTGATGTTTTAAAATGTTTTCAAAATGTTAAATTGGACCACTCCTTCTTACATGCCATGGCTTCCTTTTGGGATGCGGATTCTAGTGTATTCAGAATTAATGACTTTGAAATATGTCCCTTGATTGAAGAATTTGAGGCCATCCTTGGATATCCAAATAATCAAGAAATGGCGTTACCCACATTGATTTCCAAGACTCAACAAAAGATGTAGATGTTATTTCAAATTCCAAACCCGAAGTTCTTCGGTTGATGAGAGGTGAAAAAATTCTACTTGCTTCTTTGATTGACTTTTGTCTCTCACATTTGGCCCCTACTAAGGCATGGGGATGCATGCTTTGTCTTTGCTTTCTCGGCCAATTCTTGCTTATTTCTTCCGACGGCAATATTGATCCACGGGTATTGGATATTATGGACCAAATGGAAGGAGGCTTGTTGTAACACCCCCGTACCCCATATACGCACACTACATACACCCACACAACATGCGATATGCGTATACTGGATAAAGGGGTGCCACGGTTCATTTTAAACAAACCAAACTTTAATCTTTAACATATAAGCATCATAAGTTAGTCCGAATAAACATAAAACATTTAACCTATATTATAAATAGTAATAGAGAAAATATTTCTTCGTTAAAATACATATATATATATATCATTAGTACCCAAAAGCTTATCTAAAACAGTTTGTTCAAAATATTTGTTAATTAAACAGTGGAAAATACGTATGTTTACATGAAAATCAATAAGTACAAAATATGAAGTTTATAAATGCTGGCAATTCGTCTCTGATCTTGATGTCCACAACTCAACATTGCTCTCACAAACTCAAGCCTAGACTCGACTTGGTCTAGATGAGCTCTCCGGCACAATCGGATCTACCCTGTCACCTGCACGATGAACCACAATCGCACTAAGCAGAAAGCTTAGTGGTACAAACTTTGATTCAATAAAGATCAATGCGATGCTCATGCACAATATATATATGAATATATCAACTCATTACATTATATATTTCAACATATTAATCATTTACATCACATTTCATAATTCACATTAAAACAAAGACAAACATGGGCCCAAAACGAAACTAATATGCTATTCAAAGTTCAGAGTTACTGCTTTGGTCCATAATGACACCATGTGTCTAGCCTCGTAGGCAATATATATCCATGGATTGTAACAGACCCAGTCTCTTGGACCTCAACCTGGCTAGACCCTAGGGCCCCAGTATCTTGGTCCTCAACCTGGCTAGACTGTTATAGTTTTTGAGGCTTATGACCCGGTCTTTTCACCTCAAAAACATCATATTTCACTTTTTTCAGCTGGACTCGGCTTACGACCCGGTCTTTTCACCTGTCTAGCAATTCATAGGCATGCCGCCAAACCCAAAACTCTAAAAATTGAATAACATACTAGGCACACAATTAATTCATTTATCTCATTATCAATCTCTTTCACAATTCATTTCTTATTTCATTTCTCATAATCAAACTAGGCACATTGCCTTATAATAATATCATTTTTCTCACCTTTCTCATTCTTTTCTTTTGTACTTGTATTACTTTGTTACATTATGATTTCACATGTCTTACCACATTATTCCATATTTCTTTTCATATACAATACATTACTCAATTGCATTGATACATCAACATAATTCACATCATACATATCATAACATATAACTCATTCATCAACAATGTATCAATTAACTTAACACATTTTGTAACACCCCATCTTAGCCTACATTTATAGACCAAGATGGACTGTTATCTCATGGTGGTTGTGTCTTAATATTTTACTTAGCCAATTTTAAGTGCAGATTTTTAAAAAATTTTGCCATAACCTCCCCTAATAAATGGAGGTCCCAAGTTTCAACAAAACTGATTTTTTTTTTTTGAAAAACATTTTATTTCACAATTCAATATAAGCACACTCCCAATAATCCACCCTTATAACCTCAACTACAATCCTGCAAGAAGAATTCACACTTCTATATTCACAAGCCAACTCAATTCAAAACCATACAGTTATTATACATTACTAGATTTACATGTTACATCAAGTTATCTCTTTGTATTGTTCAAATAAGTACATGCCGGTTTCTAATACCAAAATATAAAATAAAGAGCACCACTTAAGTTTGTTGATGACCGACAAATCGCAGGACTCCTCTGCTCGCTACTGGCTCCTTGCTAATAACCTACGAGTTTAGAAGAAACTAAACTCGCTTAGCATTGCTTAGTGGGTACTTTAACCATTGCCGAATATAAATAGTGCAAGGAAGGTTTGTTGAAACACATGTAAAAGTAGAATACTGCATAATTAAACTATTTTCATACAATAATCATATTTATATTTTCTAATTAAGTTAAGATTCACATTCTGTACGTAAACAACATGTAATATAACTTCATTATAATTATGAGTTAATATGCTCCACTAGGTAATTATGAATACAACGATCTCGAAATGAGGCCTCGTATAGAGTTACGCGTGGTCTTGACCTCACACGACTAATTGCCATGGTCTTGGTCTCACATGATATGGAATATACAACATAACTGCGTGGTCTTGGTCTCACACGACTAGTTGCCATGATCTTGACCTCACACGATATAACCTCGTGGTCTTGGTCTCACACGACTAGTCGCCATAATCTTGACCTCACACGATATAACCTCCATTCCAGACCGGTTTTACTCATTTACCGAGTAGAGCATATATAACATTTCATATATACCCATTCACTTCATAAATATATACCACATATTCTCCATGTATATACAATATATACATACACAAATACCACATATACTCACATATGTATCATATGTATTCACATATATACCATATACACGTATAAATAAACCGTATGAACAAAAGTTTGTAAGAAAATAAAATTTATTTTATGTTAAAGTACCAAACCTTGCTTTTCCTTAGTCCTTATTCTATATCACTTCCTTTCCTTCCTTGTCTCCTTGATTTCCTTATAATCTTGTTTGTCACCAAACTCTTTAAATCAAAAGCCTTAAACTTAGGAAAAATACCTCCTTCTTCCTTCTCTTATGGTTTGGACGAATTCACCATGCAAGAGGGGCTTTTATACTTTCTTTCCTTAGCTTATTTTAATCCAAATGGAAGCCATAAGTGGTGAATAGATGTTGACTTCCAATTGGTACACCTTATAGCAAAAATGGCCACTTTTAATTGGTCCATTTGCCTTCTTCTAATTGGTACACCTTATAGCAAAAATAGCCACTTTTAATTAGTCCATTTGCCTTCTTCTAATTGGTACACCTTATAACAAAAATGGCCACTTTTAATTAGTCCAAATGTCTCTTTATTTTATTTATTTAAAACCCAAGCCCTTGAACTTTCTTTTAATCATATTTTGGCCCCCTCAACTTTCTTATGTTGTAATTTTATAGTCTAGGGTGTGAAAATATCAAAATACCCTCCAGCGATTAATCGATTGTAACTTTTAAACCGTGCGTTTTTGGAAAAAATTGAAACCCACGGTTATGACCCGATTAATCTCAAGAATATTCTTCCGGAGTCAGATATGGGCACTATTAAGAACTTCCGACACTTTATTTTTAAGTTTACGTAGTTGCCCCTAACTTTTGAGAAATTTCCACTTAGGTCCTTTTGATATCCTTTCCTGACCTTGCTGTCTTTCTTTATTAATATATTTTTACTCACAACTCTAAATTAATTAATTCTTATTCCCACTGAAACTATACATCCGGGGATATATCATATCAAAATTTCAGGTCGATCCAAGCTATATCTGATTTTTGACAGTCCTTTGAAGTCAAGCCAACTATGCTGTCCTGAGGCAGCTTGCACATTGTCTACTAAATCCATTATATCTTATTCTTTACAACTCCAAATTGAGTAATTTCAAGTTATACATCTATCTAAGACACAAATAAACAATTAAGTCTTCTTTGAGACTCTCTAATTCTGTCATTAACTTTGATGAAATGCGAGCTCAAGTTATAGGTCATGTTCTAAACTCCTTTGTTCTAAGCCTAAATCATATCCTCTATGTCTGTTTCTTACCAATCTGGAATTCGGGATGTTACACATTTCTCAACTAAATGTGTTAAGTTTCAATGCCATGTACATGTATGCAATCATTCAAAGTTTGTACTTACCTCTTAAAGCAACAACACCATTCTATCCACTTCCTCTTCCAGGATAACTCTCAACACTTGAATAAAGGTAGCTCAACTCTCTTCAAAACCTAATCCAAAGGTGATCATACACACTCACTTAGACATACACAAGAAGAAAATAAGAAAGAGAACTATCTAGGGCAAACTCTACACTTGACATGCTAAACAACACGGGAGTGTCCCTGACCATGCCGTAAACTCACAACACAGAAGCTTTGACACGCTCAGTGACATGGACGTGTCACTGGCTGTGTCAATCCTCCAACAAGACAGTAGCTATGAAACGCTCAGTGACATGGGCATGTCACTGGCCATGTCAATGCTACTACAACACAGAAGCTGTGACACGCTCAGTGACATGGGCATGACACTGCTCGTGTCACCAACCTAGAAAACATAACCAACGACACGCCCAAAGGCATGGTCGTGCTCCTGGGCGTGTCAGGCCAAAAACCCTGAAATTGACACCAACAAAGCCACAACCAACAATCAACTTCCAATAGCCATATCAACAACACATAACTCAACCAAAACCATCAACAACTCAAAAATACTTGAGTAAACCTTAAAACAACTCAATCGCAAATATCAAACACAAACACCACCATATAACACAACTCAAATTCACAACACCCACAACTCTTGTCTCTTCAATCCAAACCCAAAAATCAAAGTTACTAAGACAAAACACTTCAAACACACCAAAATAACCATAAAGACATCTACAAAAACCATCCAACAAACCCAAGAACACAAACTCAAAAGAAAACCAAGAAACAAGTTGGAAACTTACCAAAAGTTAAGAAATCCTTAAAACTCCAACTTGATCTCTTGAAAACCTTCAATCTTTTGAGCTTGGAAGCAATAAAACCTCTTTTCCTTTGGTTGCTAAGGGTGGCTGGCCAGAGAGAAGAAAAGAAGAAGATGAAAGAAAGAAGGAAAGAAAGAAAGTCAACACTCTTCTCTTTTAACCAAACCACTTTTCCCCAAATTACTCGCAACCATACATTTAAACAATATAATATTCAACCACTAACATCATCTTCCACTAACTTAAATAAATCCATTTAATTAATCAAAATATCTCCTTTGACTTATAAGACCCATTGACTTGTATATATTGTTTTTATCTCCATATACATAACATATACACTTCAAATTAATTAATCCAATACAACAATAAATATTCCAAAACTTTTAGGGTATACTTTGGGATATTACAATTCTCCCCCTCTAAAAAGAAATTTCAACCTCAAAATTACCTGTTCTCACATCTGGAATAATTGAGGATACTGATCTCGCATCGCTTGCTCACTCTCCCAAGTTGCCTCTTCTCTACCATGATTCTTCCAAAGAACCTTCACAATTGGCACTTTCTTATGTCTCAACTCTTTCACTCCATGTGATAAAATGACCACTGGTTCTTCTTCAAATGTTAGATCCGGACTCACTTCAATGGATTCCACTGACAAAACATGAGATGGGTCTGACATGTACCTTCGTAGCATAGATACATGGAAGACATTGTGAATTTTATCCAACTCAGGAGGCAAAGCTAGTCGGTAAGCCACTTGTCCAACTCTCTCCAGTACCTCGTAAGGTCCAATGAAATGAGGACTTAACTTCCCTTTGCGGCCAAATCTCAAAATTCTCTTAAAAGGAGACACTTTTAAAAATACTTTATCTCCAACATCAAACTCTATGTCTCTCCTCTTCAAATCTGAATAGGACTTTTGCCGATCTGAAGTTGCTTTCAACCGATCCCAAATTATCTTCACTTTCTCTTCTGTTTCTTTAATCAAATCAGGACCAACCAATTTACCTTCTCCAACTTCATTCCAACATAGAGGCGTTCTGAATCTTCTACCATACAATGCCTCATAAGGTGCCATTCTAATACTAGATTGATGACTGTTGTTGTAAGCAAATTCCATCAATGGCAAGAATTTGTCCCAACTTCCGGAGAAATCAATGATACAGCTTCTCAACATGTCCTCTAAAATATGTATCACTCTCTCTGACTGCCCATCTGTCTGTGGATGAAAAGCAGTGCTAAAGTGCAATCGAGAACCCAAAGCAGCATGCAAACTCTTCCAAAACCTTAAAGTAAACCGAGGATCTTGATCAGACACTAAAGAAATTGGGACTCCATGCAATCTCACTATCTCACTGATATACAGCTCAGCCAACTTCTTAAGAGAATAGTCCATCCGAACTGGAAGGAAATGAGCTGCCTTCATCAACCGATAAACAATCACCCAAATAGCATCATGCTTCTTCTGAGTCAATGGCAAACCAGTCACAAAATCCATTGTTACACGCTCCCACTTCCATTCAGTCACTAATAAAGGTTGAAGTAACCCTGTTGGAACTTGGTGGTCGCCCTTCACTCTCTGACAAGTGAGAAACTTGGATACAAACTCCGCTATATCCCTCTTCATACCTGACCACCAATAATGTTGCTTTGAATCATGATACATCTTGGTACTCCCAGGGTGCATAGCAAAAGCCGACTAATGTGCTTCCTCTAAAATAATCTTTCTCAATCTTGCATCATTAGGAACACACAATCTATCTTTAAACCAAAGGCTGCCATCATCTCTCACAAGAAAATCTTGACTCTCTCCTTTTTGGCATTCTGACACAACTTTTTGAATTTTCTCATCAGCCAATTGAGCCTGTTTAATCTAATCCAACAACACCGGTCTCAATTGCAATTGAGCCAACAATGCACCATCATCACATGATTAAAAACTAGCATGCAACGCTCTCAACTCAACAAGCAATGAGAGTGAATAAGCAGTCAAACCTGCCAAAGACTTCCGACTCAAGGCATCAGCAACAATATTTGCCTTACCAGGATGATAATCAATCAAACAGTCGTAGTCTTTGATCAACTCCAACCACCATCTCTACCGAAGATTCAGCTCTCTCTGAACACCTAAGTATTTCAAACTTTTATGATCCGTATAGATAAAATACTTCTCCCCATACAAGTAGTGTCGCCAAATCTTCAAAGCAAAAACTATAGCTGCTAACTGCAAATCATGCATTGGGTAATTCAACTCATGCGGCTTCAACTGCCGAGAAGCATAAGCTATAACTCTACCCTCTTGCATCAAAACACATCCTAAACCATTTTGTGAAACATCACTATAAATCACATATGGTTTATCTTCGACAGGCAAGGTAAGAACAGGAGCTTGAGTCAACATCTCCTTTAACTACTCAAAGCTTGCTTGACATTGATCTATCCACACAAATCTAAGTTCCTTCCGAAGTAACATAGTGAGTGGAGTAGCTATTAAAGTAAAACCCTTCACAAAGTGTCGATAATAACCTGCCAAACCCAAAAAACTTCTAACTTCAGTCACTGACTTCGGTGGACTCCAATTAAAAATAGCCTCAACTTTACTCGGATCAACTCTTATACCATCTGCTGAAACTATATGACCCAGAAAAGTAACTTGATCAAGCCAAAATTCACACTTCGACAGCTTAGCATACAATTGCTTCTCTCTCAAGGTCTACAATACAATCTGCAAGTGCTTATCATGTTCCTCTTCATTATGTGAATACACCAAAATATCATCGATGAAGACCGCCACAAACTGATCAAGATAGGGTCTAAACACCCTGTTCATCAAATCCATAAAAGTTGTAGGTGCATTCATCAATCCAAAAGGCATTACCAAAAACTCATAATGCCCATACCTTGTGCGGGAAGCGGTCTTAGGAACATCTTCCTCTTTGATTCTCAACTAATGGTACCCTGATCTCAAATCAATCTTGAAGAAAACTGCTGCTCCCTTCAACTTATCAAAGAGATCATCTATCCTAGGCAAAGGGTACTTGTTCTTGATGGTCACTTTTTTCAATTGCCTATAATCAATGCACAATCTCAAAGTACCATCCTTCTTCTTCACAAATAAAATAGGAGCTCCCCACGGAGACACACTAGGGTGAACAAACCCTTTACCCAATAACTCCTGCAACTGTACCTTCAACTCTCTCAACTCAGTAGGTGCCATTTGATATGGAGTAATAGAGATGGGAGTGGTACCAGGCAAAAAATCGATACTAAACTCAACCTCTCTCTCTCAGGGGGTATCCCTGGCAACTCATCGGGAAACACATCTAGGAATTTAGCAACTGTGGATATACTATCAAGTTGAGAAACCACTACTCTGAGCAAGATAAGCCTCACATCCCTTCCGAATCAACCTCTTAGTTGCAACAACTGAAACAAACCTGGATGCAAGTTGTCTCTGCTCAATAGATACCATCACATCTCTACCATCATCGGTTCTTAGGGTAACACACTTCTTCTGACAATCTACTACAGCTCCATGCTTAGATAACCAATCCATGCCTAAGATTAAATCATACTCCTTAAAAGGCATTTCAATCAAATCACCAAGAAACTCCTCATCTTGAACAACCACTGGACTATCTCGGTGCACCTTACTCACCACAACACTATGCCCTAAAGGATTTGTCATCAAGACACCAAATCCTAGGTATTCAGAATGCAATTCAGACACAGGCAAGATGGATGCACTTATATATGAATGAGTAGATCCTGGATCAATCAAAGCAAGAACTGAAATACCAAATAAAGAGAATGTACCCGCAATGATGGCTGAAGCATCCGACTGCCTCTGCATCACATACACTCACTGAGATGGCACAGCCTCATCTAGCCTACTACCTCCAGATGTAGAGCCTCCTGTCTAACTGAACCCAGGTCTACCACCTCTACCGAAACCTCTACTACTATGACCTCCTCTCACACTAGGTAGAGAAACTGCAAAATCAGTCTACCTATCCTCCTATAGCTTAGGACAATCTCTGACAAAATGGTCTGGCGACCCACATCTGAAACATACTCCTGAAGTACCCCTCCACCTGCATTCACCTCCGTGTGCTCTACCACAATGAACACAAATAGGTGGAACAGACCTCTGAGCCACTGGAGTCGGTGCACTAGCCACAGAAACTGTAGATCTCAATCTCTGCCTCTGATGTCGTACTAACCTAACAGACTGCCTCTGGCCCCTACTAAACCTCTAAAAATGACCTCCTCGGCCTCTCTTTGCAGATGAAGACCCTGCCTCAACCCCTCCTCAAATCTCCTGCACCGATCAATCTCATCTGAAATAATCCCACCGGCATAATAACTCAACCGGATGAACTCTACCTCATACTCTGTCACAGTCCGGTTATCTTGTCTTAAATTCAGAAACTCAATCTTCTTAGCATCCTTATACTCCCTTGGAGTATACTTCTGCTCAAACTCCCATAGAAAATCACCATAAGACAAAGTCGGTGGATTAGCCATGGCATGGGGAACCGTCTTCCACCAATCATACGCATCTCTCTGCAGAAGAGATCTAGCATAATCAAACTTCTCTTCAGGAGTGGCTTGCAACTGGATAAATACCCTCTGAACTCTATCCAACCACTGCTCAGCTACAGCAGGATCTGTAGTACCAAAGAAGTCCTCAGCTTCGAATTTCCTTAATTTATCATACTGCCTCACCGGTACTTGCGGTTGTGGTTGCGGTGGCGGCTGCTGCACTGGAGCCTGTCTCAATAAATCTACCATATGCCGTAACCAAACCGGCGGAATCTCATCAGCAGCGGGTCTCTCTGGCACAAGAGCAGGTGTCTCACCAGTTAACTCAACCCTAGCTCCATCTCTACCCTCAACAGGAGCTACACTCTCAGCACTACCTTCTACAGACTGACGTGACTGAGACACCATCACTACCTATATCTGCAAACACAACAGATTACCCCATCAAAGATCAAAAACTGCCAGTGCCAATACATGTATCTTATTTAAAAATCATATTTTAAAATCAAAATTTTCTTTTTCTTACAATTCACCTAGGTTGAGAATCTCAAACCTAGGCTCTGATACTAAAACAATTGTAACATCCCCGTATACGTATACAGGATAAAGGGGTGCCACGGTTCATTTTAAACAAAACAAACTTTAATCTTTAACATATAAGCATCATAAGTCAGTCCGAATAAACTTAAAACATTTAACCTATATTATAAATAGTAATAGAGAAAATATTTCTTCGTTAAAATACATATATATATAACATTAGTACCCAAAAGCTTATCTAAAACAGTCTGTTCAAAATATTTGTTAATTAAGTAGCGGAAAATACGTATGTTTACATCAAAATCAATAAGTAAAAAATGTGAAGTTTATACATGCTGGCAGTTCATCTCTGATCTTGATGTCCACAACTCAACACTGGTCTCACAAACTCAAGCCTAGAATCGACTTGGTCTAGATGAGCTATCCGGCACAACCAGATCTACCCTGTCACCTGCGCGATGAACTACAATCGCGCTAAGCAGAAAGCTTAGTGGTACAAACTTTGATTCAATAAAGATCAATGCGATGCTCATGCATAATATATATATGAATATATCAACTCATTACATTATATATTTCAACATATTAATCATTTACATAACATTTCATAATTCACATTAAAACAAAGACAAACATGGGCCCAAAATGAAACTAATATGCTATTCAAAGTTCAGAGTTACTGCTTTGGTCCATAATGACACCATGTGTCTATCCCCATAGGCAATATATATCCGTGGATTGTAACAGACCCGGTCTCTTGGACCTCAACCAGGCTAGACCCTAGGGCCCCTGTATCTTGGTCCTACGGCTAGACTGTTACAGTTTTTGAAGCTTACGATCCAGGTCTTTTCACCTCAAAAATATCATATTTCACATTTTTCAACTGGACTTGGCTTATGACCCGGTCTTTTAACCTGTCCAACAATTCATAGGCATGCCACCAAACCCAGAACTCTGAAAATTGAATAACATACTAGGCACACAATTAATTCATTTATCTCATTATCAATCTCTTTCACAATTCATTTCTTATTTCATTTCTCATAATCAAACTAGGCACATTGCCTTCTAATAATATCATTTTTCTCACCTTTCTCATTCTTCTCTTTTGTACCGGTATTACTTTGTTACATTATGATTTCACATGTCTTACCACATTATTCCATATTTCTTTTCATATACAATACATTACTCAATTGCGTTGATACATCAAACACAAACACCACCATATAACACAACTCAAACTCTCAACGCCCACAACTCTTGTCTCTTCAATCCAAACCCAAAAATCAAAGTTACCAAGACAAAACACTCCAAACACACCAAAATAACCATAAACACATCTACAAAAACCATCCAACAAACCCAAGAACACAAACTCAAAAGAAAACCAAGAAAAAAGTTGAAAACTTACCAAAAGTGAAGAAAATCCTTAAAACTCCAACTTGATCTCTTGAAAACATTCAATCTTTTGAGCTTGGAAGCAATAAAACCTCTTTTCCTTTGGTTGCTAAGGGTGTCCGGCCAAAGAGAATAAAAGAAGAAGATGAAAGAAAGAAGGAAAGAAAGAAAGTCAACACTCTTCTCTTTTAACCAAACCACATTTTCCCAAATCACTCTCCACCATACATTTAAACAATATAATATTCAACCACTAACATCATCTTCCACTAACTTAAATAAATCCATTTAATTAATCAAAATATTTCCTTTGACTTATAAGACCCATTGACTTGTATATATATTTTTTATCTCCATATACGTAACATATACGCTTTAAATTAATTAATCTAATACAACAATAATTATTCCAAAACTTTTAGGGTATACTTTGGGATATTACACTTGTCGCCGGTGCCTGTGATCTTAGCCGAGACCTTAGTTGGATTAGACCAATTTAAATCAGGATTGTTAAAGAGACTGACTGGGAGTCCGTTGCTGCTTCAGGTAATTACCTAAACTGCCCTTTTGGGTTTTCAATTTAGGTTTTCTTTTTTCTTTTCTTTATTGCTCTAATTTTTGCCTAGTCCGCCCATGTGGGTTTTCGAAACTAGCGAGCTGTCCTAATTTTTGCCTAAGTTGTCCTTACAGGTTTTCAACTTAGCGGACTCTTCCTTTTTTTTTCTTTTAACTCTTTCTTCACAAATTTGGCTTCAGGAGCATCTTTGTTTGCTTGATACTCCATCCATGGATTTTTCCATATACCTGCCACATCATCATTCTGCTAGGAAGCTACTCCATTCTGCTTCTTCATATGCTGACTGGGTTGACTGGATCCACTCATGCTCTGAAGTAAATATCCGTTGGTTGGTACCTTGGTGGAAAATTTCTCATATCACCATGCGGACATACTTGATGTATGTTCCCCTTGCCGCTCTTCCTCAAAGTACATGCTATGATCCTTGCCGACTTGGCCGTCAGTACGGAGCTGAGCCTCGTGATTCTGACTTTACTCCCAACTTAGACATGCCTTATTTGACTGAAACTTGCTTGGATCGGCTGAGGCAAAGCTGGCCTGCATGTTACATTTATTGATTGCCACAGATTTTACATTTGTCAATTCAGAAAGTGTATTGTTAGGATGAAAAAAAAATAATTAAAGTAATAAAAAGATGCTTCTTTTCCATTTATAATTTGTCATCACCTTTTTCTATTGTGATTTGTCATTTATTACAATTCAGAGTGATGACAAATTATACAATTCAAAGTGAGGCATGTGATTCAAGTTACCATACATCTGACATTGCTGGCACTTCTTTACAAACTCAATACAATCTTTCTCCATGGTCAACCAGTAGTAACCTTGTCGAATAATCTTCTTAACTAGTGCCAAACCACTCATGTGTGGTCCACAATTTCCTGCATGTATTTCTAACATGATACACTCCACTTTAGGTTTTCTTAAACATCTCAAATGCACCCCATCGGGCCATCTACGATACAACTTCCCATGGAAGGTGATGTATTGCAATGACCACTGCCTTATGGCTCTTCTCTCTTTCTTTGTTGCCCCTGACGGGTATTCTCTTTTCTCCAAAAGTCGCCTTATAGTATCATACCACGCATCATGGTCTGTATTAATTTCCATGATTGTTTCATATTCATAGCAAGGAGTTGATGAACTGGTCATGATTAGAGGCTTAAGGAATAGGCTAACAGGGTTTTCCCCTACCGAAGCCAATGTGGCTAGGGCATCAGCCATCTGATTTTCTTCTCTCGATAAGTGTATAAACCTACACTCCTTAAAGTTCTTCTTCATCATGGTCAAGTAATGGTGGTATGGTTTTAATTTTTCTTCTTTCAACTCCCATTCTCCATTTACTTGGGATACAACTAGCAATGAATCGCCAAAAACTTCCACCTTATCCACCTTCATAATCATTAGGGTTTCCAAACCAAAAATACAAGCTTTGTACTCCACCATATTATTGCTTGCCCTAAATTTCAACTTTTTGGCTAAAGGGATGAGTTCCCCGTCGGGCGATTCTAGTATAACTCCCAAACCTGCTCCTTTCCTATTTACTGCTCCATCAAAATACATTTTCCACCCTTGTACTTCAATTGCTCCTAAATGTTCATCCAAAAATTCCAAGATTACCTCTTCACTATCTGATAATGGTTGTTGGGCCAGGAATTCTGCCACCGCTCTACCTTTGATTGTTTTCCTGGTTACATACTCAATCTCAAATTCTTCTAATACTATCAACCATCGACCATATTTCCCAATCAAAGAGGGTGTCTCCCTTAAGTACTTCATTGGATCCAACCTAGAAATTGCTTGCACACTATACGATAGAAAGTAATGCCGCAACTTCTTAGAAGACCAAACCACGGCTATACAAGTCTTTTCAATGATATTATACTTAATTTCATATGGTAGGAGCTTTCTACTTAAATAGTAAATTGCATGCTCAATCCCTGACTCATCTGCTTGGGCTAGCATGGCTCCTATCAACTATTCTTCTACTGCTAAGTATAGTAATAGAGGTTTGCTGGGTTTAGGTGGTTTTAAAATAGGTGGATTGAACAAATACTCTTTTATTTGCTTAAAGGCCTTTTGACACTGTTCATTCCATATGACCGGCTGATTCTTTCTAAGCAATTTGAAGATAGGGTCACAGATTTTTGTGAGCTTTCCTATAAATCTGCTAATGTACTGCAGTTTACCAATGAATCCCTGAAATTCTCTCTCTGTCTTTGGGGCTAGCATATCCCCAATTGCTTTGACTTTGTCAAGATCAATCTCAATTCCATTCGGACCAATTACATGTCCCAATAATTTACCTAAGGTAACACCGAATACACACTTCTTCGGGTTTAATCTTAGCTTATATTTCAAATCTCTATCGAAGAATAATTCTAAGTTTTGGAAGTGTTGCTCCCTTGTGTCCGATTTAACCATCATATCATCAACATATACTTCAACTTCTTTGTGCATCATGTCATGAAATAGTGTGGTGGCCATCCTTTGGTAGGTTGCTCCAGCATTCTTCAAGCCGAACGACATCACCCTATAACAAAATATACCCCATGTAGTAATGAAAGCAGCTTTGATTTTATCCTCTTGGGCCATTAACACTTGGTTGTATCCGAAAAATCCATCTAAAAATGAGTGTAGCATGCTAGAGGCTGCACTATCAATGAGAAAATCTATATGAGGTAAAGGAAAATCATCCTTAGGGAAGCCTTGTTCAAATCTCTATAGTCCACACAGACCCTTGTTCTTCCATCTTTCTTTGGCACGGGTGCTATGTTGGCTAACTAATTTGGATATTCTATCACTTCAAGGAACTTCACTTGTTTTTGCTTAGTGACCTCTTCTTTAACAAATTCAACCCACTCAAGTCTTAATCGCCTAAGCTTTTGTTTGACAGGTTTCATGTGAGTGTAAGTAGGAATATGATGCTCGGCTATGTCTCGATCTATTCCAGGCATATCCTCATAAGACTAAGCAAACACTTCTTTATATTTTTTGAATATTTTTTCAAATCTCTCTCTCTCATCAGGAGTAAGGTCGGATGTTATGCTAATATTTTTAGGATTTTTTGTTGTTCCCAAATTTAATGATTGTGTATTAACAGAATTAATATTAAAAATGCTCATGTAATAGCTATTTGAATGTATGCAACTATCAGGAGAAACATCACACAAGTAAGCAAAATCAGACTTTATTACATTCATTTTGGAAAAGGAAACATCATCATCCTCATACAAAGCAGAAAAATTAAAATCAAAATCAAAATCATTGTTCACAGAATCATAAAGCAGGATGTCTTCAAACTTTTCTTCGACCAGGGCAGCAATCTCTTTCGGAGTCTTCTCGCTTTCAGGACAGCTTCATTCTTCTCTTTTGGATTGGATTCTTTGCTGGTTGGCAAGGTGAGTTCTTTCTTCACTTGCTCCACTAGTTCAGCAACATCAGCAAAAATTTCAAAACCTGGGATTAACTTACCCATGAACATGATCGGCTTGGGCTTTCCTTAAAGTGGTCCCATATCTGGAGCCCTGACAAAGATCTCTTCAAGTGGTGGGAAGCTCATCTTCTCACTCTTCTTTGGCTAGACATCATTTGCTTCATCATATCCCAACCCTTTCTTGGAAGTTTGAGTTCTAAAATCTGGCAACTTCGTAAAACCGGCCTTACTCTTTCCAAGACCAGCTCCGGGAAGGTAGTTCATGTTCTTCATCATAATCAAGACTTTGGAGTCAACTACTTCATCATCAAAAATTGCAGCTACTTGAAAACTATTGAGAGGCCTCTCAATCATTAGAGCGTTAACAATCTCATTATCTTCAGCTTCAATGACCACTGTCTCATCTCCGTTGGGGAACTTGATCTTTTGGTGAAGGGTGGAAGGAACTCCACCAAGAGGATGAAACCATGGTGGCCCCAAGAGTAAGGAGAAGGTAACCGGTATATCTAAAACAACAAACTCAATAATAGATTCAATTGGGCCAACCTTGACAACCGCTTTGAAAGTCCCTTCGGCGTGTCTCTTAGTGTTGTCATAAGCCCGAATTGTTACTTCGGTCGAATTTAGATCCCTTGTTGACATAGCTAGCTTTGGCAATATCCTAAGTGGACAAACATTTATGGCAGACCCATCATCGACCATTACACAAGGAGTCCTCTTCCCCTTGATTTCTACTTTGATAAAGAGAGGGCGGATATGGTCTCTCCCCTCCTCCGGTAAGTCCGCATCCGAAAAAGAAACTGCTCCCATATTAACTTTAATTCTTTTCTTCACCAATTTTTATGATCTCAATCAGCTCCTCCGGTGTCGTGGAGGTAGAAATTGGCATGCTAGCCAAGGCTTTGGCCGTAGTTTCTCGGTGCTTTTTAGAAGTAGCTAATAAGTCCCAAATGCTAACACTTGCTTGGGTTCTTTTCAATTGCTTGAGCACAACATCATCTTCTTCTACTTCAACTTCCTTTCCCTTATTAGTTTCTACCTCCTTAGGTGGTGGCCTTGCATAAGGCTTACCAGATCTAGTGTTCATTACTTTATCTTCTTCGGGCTCGGACCAAATCCACTCCTCCTTCTTGGATGCAATATCATCATCACTATCACTTGAATCCCAAAACCCGTTGACAACACAAATTGTTACTTCTCCACCCATCATAACTTGTTTAATTTCACCAAATACCTCTTCTTCTTTGGTTGCTTCTCCACCCACATCTTGAAAAGAAGACATGACAAAATCCTCATGCAAACCTCCTCCAATCATGAAGGTTGCTGGTGGTGGTACCCTATTGAATTTTGGTAATGGGTTGTCTTTGGTGTTTAGCTTATTGGGCTCGGGTAGCTTCCCATTATCAATTAGATTTTGGATCTCATGTCTCAACCTCACACATCTATTCATGTCATGCCCTTGCATTTGGTGAATTGTCAAAATGCTTTAGTGTCAAAATTAGGTGGGAGAGGGTTAGGCAAAGGATGAGGATTTAAGGGTTGTAGCAATCCCTTTCTTTGAAGCTTATTAAGAACCCAAGACATTGGTTTCCCCAATTTCAAAAATTGTCTCCTCGTTCCTTGGTTAGTAGCATTAACACCGACGGCCTTTTGCATGCTTTGGCTACCAGATTGATAGCTCCTTTTATCGTTCCTTTTTTGTTGCAAAACAGCTCTTCTCCGTTTCCCATTCTTCAATTTTGCAAACCAGCTTGGAGAAGGTCTTTGAAACCACGGATGAGTGTATGAGACATCATCTCACAAAGACTAGGCAATACCCCTCTCACAATCATCCTTATTTGATCGGATTCATCGGGCCTCTTCCTAAGCAAAGCAACCTTTTTTCTCCATCTCTTCACATAATCCACAAAGTTCTCATTCGACCTTTGCCTAATGGACTCCACTTCCATTAATGTAACTTCCAACTCGACATTATACCCATATTGCTAGATGAAGGCCTTGTATAGCAAATCCCAATTATTTTGTGTTCTATCATCTAAGGTATTGAACCAATTTTGGACAACAGGGTCTAATGAGAGCATGAAGTACCTTAGAGTTTGAGCCTTAGTAGCTCGGGCAGACTGCATAGCAGTGATATACTACTTCACATGGAGATGAGGATTTCCAGTACCATTGTATCTAGCAAAGGAAGGCATTTTGAACTTATAAGGGACCTCCTCATCTTGTTCAAATAGTTTGTCGATCTCAGACATCTCTTCAATTTTCAACTTCTTCTCAAATTTCTTTTCCAAATTGGCAATCATCTTTTCAATATCAGAAGTTTTGGTCTTCTCCAAAGTTGATTTTCAACAATCTTCGGTTCCTTTTTCTTCTCTTGAGCATCTTTGTAGTATTGAGCCTAATCATCATCATCATCAATGATCAATTTTTCATCATCAAAAACCACTTCACCAACTTTAGTCTTCCCTTTGTCCCTTGGCTTCTTAGTGCTAGCAGATGCATGATTCTCTAAGATTGCAGTCAATTGGTTCTTCATGGTCTTAGCTAGGGCCTCTTTTATTTCTTCCATCTTGGCGTTGAGGGCCTCATCCACCATACTTTGAATTTGTTCGGGCTCCATTATTTTTTGTGAGCAAGTGATTGAGTCGTTGCTAGATACTTCATCTCCAGCATAGGTCGAATTGTTGTTAGATTTTGAACTGTCGTAATCCAGGGTTGTGAACCAGAGAGGATCAATGATATGAGATGCAAATGTATGCATGTGTGCATGTATGCACGAACAATCAATGAAGAAAGATAATTAGGACGTTCCATCAAACCTTATAACATCCACACACGAATGGCAAGTCTCTTTTCCAAGGTATATGGTTAACAAAATACCAACATGGGGTATCTTGTTTTTGAATAATTCCCTCGAATAATTCAACCAATAGTTATATTTTCGAAAATGGAAATCCATCCATGATAATTCCCATTAATTAGGTTTTTATCCATCCAGCAAACTAAAGTAGCTTTTATGCTATATAGGATTAAAACTAAATTAAGAGGTTTATCATAGATAGATTTCTCACTTGAAAAAGGTAACTAATGATTCATGCCAAAAACAAGCCCATGGTTAATTTATTCTTAGTGTAAACTAGGCCCACAATTGATTTTTGGTATTTCTTAATTGACCTAAATATTTTTGCAAGCTCTTTGTAGGGAGAGGTTGGATAAAATTAATTTTATTTCTAAGCCCATTATAAAAAGATTTTAGAAAAATAGATTTCGGGCTTAGTATTTGGGCCCTGAGCCAAAGAATTTTTGATATGTTTTTAGAAAAGTTTTTTGTCCAAAGACCATCTTGAAAAATTTTGAAAATAGCTTTGGTCTTTTGTATTTTCTAAAGAAAAATTTATTTTGAGCTTATAATGTACTTAGGTCATATCAGAAAAAGAACAAACCAAATAAGCCATGATTTAGGCCAAGATAAATGAACCATAGTCAAACAACTTGCATTTGAGGTAAAAACCTAAGGAAAGTAACTAGGCCAATTACATGAGCTTTAGTCTTCAGGTTAAAAGGCTTAGGTTCCCATAACAAGTATATACCAAATGGTACAAGGCTATGAGTGGTTATGCCATGATCGATCTCCATACCTTGAGTGAAAGTATGTTATCCCTTACATAACACAACACGGGTAACACGGGCGTCCTAACTCACGCACACAATGCAATCTAATATGATGCATTGGATAATATCATTATAAGAAAGAATAGAATAATATAAAGACCAACGAAATCAACATCTCACATCCCCAATGGAGTCACCATTGTGAGCGGGGATTTTTGTCCCCACTCCCGGTGGAATGGTTCTTGCGACTTCAACACTGTTTAGGCTCGAGGCCTTAGAGAAGACGGACCTAAATCCAGAGAAAATGGAGTCGCCACCCAGACGGGCCAGGAAAATGAAAGGGGTGGATGACTTGATTCCTAAGGAATCTCCAATCCCCTAATGGGTTTGGAAAGTTGGGTACGTGTGGGGAAGGTGAGAAATGGCCCAGCACCCCCACAACGCCCGGTTCATTAGAACCGGCCTCCTTTATAGGTCTTAATATTATAAAATTCTTAAATATAACAACATTATCCATATTACACAATAAAAAGAAAGCATCATTATATTAAAATCAAAGCAATGTTCAAGCAAAACAAAACAAATAAATGGACACCAATCCGAAGATAGAAACATGTCCTTACATCCCATGCCTAAATAGGACTTTCACCTAAAGGTAGAAACATGCCCTTTACATTGGTTCTAAAATAGAAAAGCAATTTAAATTACATGATATTTAACTAATGAGGTACCAACCAAGTGGAAACATACCTCTTACAACATTTGGAAATCTAAATAAATTGTTAAAAGTAAATAACCATTCATCATAAATAAATCATTCATCAAAGGTATTAAATATCAATATAAAGTAAACATCCATCCATGACAAATTAAATAAACCAATCATTGAACTTAAATAAATTAAAGCGCATATAAAATAAATCAAAGCATAATCAAATATAGATTTGAATAAGGCAATTAAAAATCTAAACCTAGCTACGAAATTAGGGTTTTGGAATTTGTGGAATTAGGCTACTATGAGTTTTTAAAGGAATTAAAATAGATTAAGGTTTTATGTTTTAAAAGGTTGATGAAGTTCTTTGATTAACCAAATTAGTGTTTGAATGGTGAAATCATGAAACTAGGGTTTGGACACTTTAAAATACTTAGATTTATGGTTTACGGTTATTCATTGAATTGTGTTTTAAGCTTACTGTGTAAAATTAAACTTTTGGGGTTTATATGGTTTTTAAAGTTCTATAGGATTAGGGTTTAGAAAAAATTAGGATTTAAGGTTTTAAAGGAGTTTAAGGTTTATTGTTTAGTTTTAAAGTTGAATTAGGGTTTCGGTGAATGCATGAGGTTTTTAGGGTTTGAAAATCAATTTGATAATTTTATGAAGTTTTATGAAAATAAACAAATGATTTAAAGTTTACATAAATAGAAAAGATATTTGTTAAGGTTTTTAGAAAGAAATAGAATTTAAATTATGGTTTTGAAAAGAAACATGTTCAATTAGGGTTTTAAGATTTTGATGAAAAAATAACAATTGTAAGTTTTTTTGGAAAACAAAGCAACGAAATAAGGTTTTTAAGCCTTAGAAAAACTAAATTAAAGTTCTAGGGTTTTTGAATTAAAAGACACAATTGGATAGTTTATGCTACTGTGAAAAAATATAAAGAAATTAAGAATTCAAACCTTCTTTCATGGGTTGCACCAAAATTGCTTCTTGGATCAACCAAATCAAAGACAAGCTTTGCTACCTTTGAATTGCCTTGAATTGTTTTTCTGCTTCCTCAAAAAAAATAGAATTGAATTACTGCCTTTCCTACTCAGTTTCGGATCCAATTTTGTTCCTATTTCTTCTCCGATTTCTTCCTCCATTTCTCATTGATTTTTTGTGTTGTTTTTTATCTTATTTATAGAAGTTTTTATGGTTCATTCCTAATCATTCACAAAACATAATATTCATTAAGAAAAGGAAATTGAAACCTAATTGCATTAGGTTTCAAAAAATTTGCATCAGAAAAATTTCGCTGGCGAAAAAAATGCTGTAGAAAAATAGCGCTGGCAAAAAACAATTGTTGTAGTTGGCTGGGCAGAAGGCGAGGACCGACCTGAGGGCCATTTCGCCAGCAGGAAGTTCCTACGGGCGAAATGGCCCATGACCATTGTCCCGCGTGCTGGTTTTCAGCGACGATTTTTTTGTCGTCGGTTTTTTCGTCGCCGATTTTTATTTTTATTGATTTTTATTTGTTTATTTTTATTTTTTATTAATAAAAATTAGATACTAAAGCAAAAATTATTTAATTAAGATAACAAAAATTATTTTGAACCAATTAAAATATATTAGACAACACAAAAATTATTTTGGACTAAATAAAATATATTGGACCGGACCGGGTAAAAAATTAAGGGTCTACACTCTACAGCTTGGGGTCTCCACCACTCATATTTTCAACATCTTGAAGATAAAAGCTATAAATGTGAAGCATCCTGTAATTCCAGTGGAAGACCTAAATGGGCATCTCAAAGGAGTCAATGAGAACACTTCTGCTGATCACCTCGGTCTATGGGTCGATGGAACCATTGTAAGTATTATTCATGCATATCATGCATACATGAGCATATCACATCACACTTTCTTGTCTTGTATTGTCAAAGTGAATAGCAAACACCTTGTGAAGTAAAGAATCAAATGAAGATATCAAATCAGGGGGGGATGGAAAGCCCATTGCTTAAGAAGGCTCCAGTAATTTTCCAAAGAGAAAAAGTGTGTGCTTGTGCAAAGAACTAGACAACAAAACCTTCAATCAAAGTTTGCATAAAAAAAAACTTTGGGGGCAGGAGAAGATATGAGGGCCAACTAAAAATTGCTAAATTTTTGCAAAAAGGAAGAACAAAAGAATGGAACATTAGAACTGTTAAAAGAATGAAGACGCAAATGATAAAAAAACAAGATCCAGCTTAAAGGATGAAAATCCAATTTCAAGGTGAGGACCCAATTTTCGAGGATGAAGATCCAATTTCAAAGGTGAAGACCCAATTTCCAAGGATGAAGATCAATTTCCAAGGGTGAAGACCCGATACTAAGGATGAAGATCCAATTTCAAGGGTGAAGACTCGATTTCCAAGGATGAAGATACATTTTCAAGGGTGAAGACCTGATTCTACGGATGAAGATCCAATTTCAAAGGGTGAAGACCCGAAGTCCAAAGGATGAAGATCAATTTTCAACGGTGAAGAGCCGATGCAAAGGATGAAGATCCAATTTCAAGGGTGAAGACCTAATCTCCAAGGATGAAGATCCATTTACAGGGGTGAAGGCCCGATCTCTAAGAATGAAGATCCATTTTCAAAGATGAAGATCTGATACCAAGGATGAAGATCCAAGGTCCAAGGATGAAGATCCATTTTGGTGGGTAAAGACCTACATTCTATTAAAGAATGGAATAACAAATTAAGTTTAGAACTTAGCTTAGGTCCAGAACCTAAGTTGTCTCTTAAGTCCAGAACTTACCTCAGGTCCAGAACCCAAGTTACTCTTAAGTCCAAAACTTAGCTTGGGTCCAGAACCCAAATTACCCTTAGGTTCAGAACCTAAAATCTCTCTTAAGTCCAAAACTTAGTTCGAGTCAAGAACCCAAATTACCCTTAGGACCAAAACCTAAAATCTATCTTAAGTCCAGAACTTAGCTCGGGTCCAGAACCTAAATTCCCTCTTAAGTCCAGAACTTAGCTCGGGTCTAGAATCCAAGTCTTTTTAGAGTCCAGAACTCAAACCGGGTCCAAAACCCAAGTCTTTTCCGATTCCAGAGCTCAAACTAGATCCAGAACCCAAGTCTTTTTCGAGTCAAGAACTCAAACCGGGTCCAGAACCCAAGTCTTTTCGAGTCAGGAACTCAAACTGGGTCCAGAACCCAAATCATCCTGGGTCCAGAACCCAAGTCTTTTTCGAGTCCAGAACTCAAACTAGGTCCAAAAGCCAAACTATCTTGGGTCCATAACCCAAATCTTTTTTTGAGTTTAGAACCAAAATCATCCCGAGTCCAGAACCAAAATCATCCCATGTCCAGAACCTAAGTATTTTTTTAGTCCAGAACTCAAACCGAGTCCAGAACCCAAGTCTTTTTTTAGTCTAGAGCTCAAACCGGGTCCAGAACCCAAACCAAGCCTGGTCCAGAACCCAAACCATCTCGGATCCAAAAATCAAGTCTTTTTTGAGTCCAGAACTCAAACTGGGTCCAGAACCCAAATCATCCCGGGTTCAAAAGCCAAGTCTTTTCGAGTCTAAAACTCAAACTGGGTCCAGAACCCAAACTATCCTGGGTCTAGAACCCATGTCTTTTCCGAGTCCAGAACTCAAACCGGGTCCTGAACAAAACTATCTTGGGTCCAGAACCCAAGTCTTTTTTGAGTCTAGAACTCAAATTGGGTCTAGAACCCAAACCATCTCGGGTCTAGAACCCAAGTCTTTTCTAAGTCCAGAACTCGAACCAAGTCCAGAAACTAAAACTGAAGCCATCTCAAGAAAATTAAGTCTATTTTTGCAAAATTAAAAGTCTTGTTGCTTTTCACTCTCTGAATCAATTAAAGATCGTTCAAGCAGGGGGAAAACTGTAGACCCTTAATTTGATATGGTACTAATTAAAGGATGCCAAAATAAATTTGATCCGACTTTAAATATTTAAACCTAGTTTATAATTTTTAAAGGAGTCAGTTGGGATTAAAGAGGCATATATTTAATTGTAAAACCTAAAATCAAGTGGAATTGGCCCAAATTAAAATTTTTTGGTCCATAAGTTATAAAAGGCTAGAATAATTTAAGTGAGGCCGGCCAGGGAGACATTAGCATGCCTCATGTCAATCTGGCAGCCCAAATCGACATGAGGTTGGACTCATGTCTACCTAGGCAAGCTAGGTCAACATGAGCATGCTTCATGTCGACCTTGGCAGGCTAGGTCGGCATGAGCATGCTTCATGTCAACCTTGAAAGCCCAAGATCGAAATGAGCATGCCTCATGTCGACTTTGGCAGCCTAATATTAATGTTTCAGAATTCAGAAAAGGGGGAGAAAAACATTAACAAGGGAGAATTAACAAGAACAAGGGTCAATAATTGAGATTAATAGAGAATTAAACCACAAAGCAAAAGAGACAGCAACAAAGAGAGAAGAACAGCAGTAGCTTTTTGGAGAACGAAGGAAACCATAAATAGAAATATCAAGATAACCAAAGAAGAAGGCAGATTACATACTATCTTCACATTGTTTATCCAGAAATCAATTTGGAGGAACCAACAAATGGAGGTTTGATCTTTAATCATAAATTACTCATGATCACAGTAGCTTCGTTTCTTTGATTTATAAAAACTTGCATGCAGTAACTATGAGCAGGGATTTTTGCCCCCACTCCCGGTGGAATGGTTCTTGCGACTTCGGCACAGTTTAGGCTTGGGGCCTTAGAGAACACGAACCTAAGTCCGAAGAAAATGGAGTCGCCACCCGGATGGGCCGGGAAAAAGAAAGGGGTGGATGACTCAATTCCTAAGGAATCCCCAACCCCCTAATGGGTTCAAAAAGTTGGGTACGTGTGGGGAAGGTGAGAAATGGCCCAGTGCCCCTACAACGCCCAGTTCATTGGAACCGACCTCCTTTACAAGTCTTAATATTATAAAATTCTTAAGTATAATAACATTATCCATACTACACACAATAAAAAGAAAGCATCATTATATTAAAATCAAATCAATGTCCATCCAAAACAAAATAAATAAATGGACACCCATCCGAAGATGGAAACATGTCCTTACATCACATGCCTAGATAGGACACCCACCGAAAGGTAGAAACATGCCCTTTACATAAGTTCTAAGATAGAAAAGCAAATTAAATTACATGATATTTAACTAATGAGGTACCCACCAAGTGGAAACATACCTCTTACAACATTTAGAAATCTAAATAAATTGATAAAAGTAAATAACCATTCATAATAAATAAATCATTCATCAAAGGTACCAAATATCAATAAAAAGTAAACATCCATCCATGATAAATAAAATAAACCAAGCATTGAATTTAAATAAATTAAAGCACGTAAAATATATCAAAGCATAATTAAATATGGAATTGAATAAGGTAAATAAAAATCCAAATTATAGCTACTGTTTCCATTTAGGGTTCTTTATCTCATGTGTTAAGGGGTTTTGGATTTTCATAGGTTTAAGCTACTTTGACTTTTAAAGAATTAAAATAGATTGAGGTTTTATGTTTTAAAAGGTTGGTAAGACTCTTTGATTAAACAAATTAAGGTTTGAATGGTGAAATCATGAAACTAGGGTTTTAGACACTTTAAAATACTTTTGATTCATGGTTTTAAATGGTGATTTCAAGCATACTGTGTAAATTTAAACTATTTATGTTTTTATGATTTTTAATGTTTTAAAGGATTAAGGTTTAGAAAAGGTTAGGGTTTAAAGTTTTAAAGGGTTAAAGTTTACTATTTTAAGTTTGGAAGTTGAATTAGGGTTTTAGGATTTATAATTAGGGTCTCGGGTGATGAATTGGCTTTTAGAATTTGGAAATCAATTTGATAATTTTATGAAGTTTTATGAATTTAAACAAACGAATTAAAGTTTTTATAAATAAAAAAGATGTTTTTTTAAAGCTTTTTGAAAGAAACGGAACCTAGTTTAAAATTTTGAAAGAAACAGAATCAAATTTTGGTTTTGTTGAAAAATATGTTTAATTAGTGTTTTAAGATTTTAAAGAAGTAAAAATAACAATTTTAAGCCTTTTGGAAAATAAACCAACGAAATAAGGTTTTTGACTTTAGAAAAACTAAATTAAAGTTCTGAGATTTTAAATTTTGAAAAACACAAATTCCTAGTTCTAGCTACTGTGAAAAAAAAACCAAAGAATTTAATACATACCTCCTTTTGATGATTCCTCCAAAAATTGTTTTTCATGGATGAATTAAAACAAAGACAATTGCTGCCTTTTGAATTGCTTAAATCGTGTCCCTGCTATTTCAAAATAAATATCAAATTCAATTGCTCTTTTTCCTTCACGGATTTGGTTCCACTTTTTCAAGCTATTGTCCAATTTTTTATTTTCGGCCTCCCCCAATTTGATTGCCTTTGGTCCTTATTTATAGAGGTTTCATATGGTTTATTCCTAATTAATCACGACAAATAATATTGATAAAAAAGGAAACCAAATCCTAATCATGGAAAATAATATTGATAAGAAAAGGAAACCGAAACCTAATTGAATTAGGTTTCAAAAAATTTGCGTCGAAAAAATTACGCTGCTGAAAAAATTGCCGCAGGAAAAAATGCGCTGGTGAAAAAAATCTACCGCAGAGGCGAGGAGCGGGCGAAATGGCATATGCCATTTCGCTCACATGAAAATCCTATGAGAAAAATGGCTTTGCCATTTCGCCCGTAGAAAAAATATGAGGGCGAAACAAATAAAAGTCAAAAAATAAAAATAAAAATAAAAATCGGCGTCAAAAAATTCAGCGACAAAAAAATTAGATACTAAAGCAAAAATTATTTAACAAAAATTATTTTTGATCAATTAGACAACAAAAATCATTTTGGAATAAATAAAACATATTGGACCAGACTGGGTCAAAAATTAAGGGTCTACAGTTTGCCCCCTGCTTGAATGATCTGAAACTTTAGTGAAAGAAAGTGAAAAGCAATAAGACTTAATTTTTGTGATGGTTGAGGTTTTGGTTTCTGGACCCGGTTTGAGTTCTAGACTCAAGGATAAATCTAGGTTCTGGACTTAAGGAAAATTTGGGTTCTAGACCCAGTTCGAGTTATGGACTCAAGGATAATTCTGGGTTCTGGACCTAAAGAAAAATTTGGATTCTGGACCTGGTTCGAGTTCTGGACTCAAGAATGATTCTAGTTTCTGGACCTAAGGAAAATTTGGGTTCTGGACCCGGTTTGAGTTCTGGACTCAAGGATAATTCTAGGTTCTGGACCTATAGAAAAATTTGGGTTTTAGACCCGGTTCGAGTTCTAGACTCAAGAATGATTCTAGGTTCTGGATCTAAGGAAGATTTGGGTTCTAGACTCGGGAGATTTGGATACTCGATCTTAAATAGGGTTTGGATACATTATCCTAAACTGGATTGGGATACTCAATCCTAACTGGATTCAGATACTCGATCCTAAACTTGATTTGGATACTCGACCCTAAATTTGCTTTGGATACTTGATCCTAAACTGGATTGGGATACTTGATCCTAACTTGTTTCGGATACTCGATCCTAACTGGATTTGGATACTCTATCCTAAATTGGCTTTGGATACTCTATCCTAAACTGGATTGGGATACTGGATCCTAAATGGTTTTGGATACTCGATCCTAACTGGATTTGGCACTCGATCCTAAATAGGGTTTGGATTCTCGATCCTAAACTGGATTGGGATACTCAATCCTAACTGGATTCAGATACTCGATCCTAAACTTGATTTGGATACTCGATCCTAAATTGGCTTTGGATACTCGATCCTAAACTGGATTTGGATACTCAATCCTAAATTGGTTTTGAATACTTGATCCTAAACTGGATTGGGTCCTAAACTAGATTGGGATACTCGATCCTAACTGGTTTTGGATACTTGATCCTAAATTGGATTGAGATACTCGATCCTAACTTGACTTTGGATACTCGATCCTAAACTGGATTGGAATTTGATTTGGGACCCGAGATTGAATTGATTTTGATTTTATGTAATATCCCTAAGTGTGCTTAGAAGTTATGATAATGTTGTTATTATTGAATTGAGTGTGTGATTGATAAGTGGTAATTATGTTGTTTGAAGAAAAGCATTGTGTAGAGTGAAGTGTATATGTTGTGTATATGGTCATATATATATAATATAAGTTGGTCAAGGGAAGAGGATATTTTATTTGTGATTGTGAAATTACCAACATGGGCTTGTAAAAGACAAAGGTTTAGTTATATGGTTGAGGGTAGTTTAGTAATTTTCTTTTGGAAGGGTATTTAATGCCTATTGACTTTGTGTTTTCTTCATCATTTCTTCTTCTTCTTCTTGTTGATGGCCGGCTCACTCAAAGACAAAGGAAAGCAAGAGAGCAAGTGATGATTTTGGAATTTTAAGCTCAAAAGTGAAGGAAGATCTCAAGTATACAAGTTGGAATTTCAAGAATTTCATGATTTTAGTAAGTTTTCTCTTGTTTGCCTTTGTTATTTTTGAAGATGTGTGTGAGTTGAGTTAGGGTTATTGATAGTATGATTAAGTGTGTTGATGATTTGTTGATTAGAGTTGAAATTGATTTTAAAATAAGAAGTTAAATTGGTGTTGGTGATGGAAGAGTAAGAGTTGTGTTTAGTGAATATTTTTCTGTTTTACAATTAGTAAAGGCTGTGACTTGTATGATTTTTAATTAATTATAAAAAAATGTTCTTGAAGTGAATTTTTGATATATTGTGCCTCTATGAGTCTAGAATGACTGAAAAATATGTTGATTCGATTTTGGAATGGTTATGAGTTTAGCAAGATTATTTTTATTAGACCTGTTCCAGCAGGTACCTTAACTGAGACAGCTATATTTCGGGATTTTTAATAAAATGTAGAAAAATCATATCCAATTGAATTTTGGATATGTTGTTGCTTAGTGAGTCTAGTATTTGAGAAAAATAATTTGGAACCACGTTGATTGAATTTGATTTATGGAATTCACAAAGTTCAGAACTGCTGCCAGGATGCAGGGCAATTGGGGCAGTCTGGTTAGGTGAACTATTTGACCAAGATTTTGTGTTCAGTTTGATCTGAAATTTTAAAGGAATGATTTCAAGATACAAAACTAAATTCTGTAAAAATTTTAGAATTTTTAGTCAAGTAGATTATTTTATACAATTTTTCAAAATAAGGATAAAATGGAGTCTAAAACCAGAATGTACTATTCATATGGTCATTTTGCTTATATTCCTTTTGGATTAGGTTGTGAAGAGGTTGAATTGCCCTAATTTGTGAAGTGAAGAACTATTGAGTGGAGAAGAGTTTAGAGTGGTGTGAAATGTTATTAAGGTAAGTACCAATGTTGCATGATTGCATTGTTAATGCATATCACTAATGTATTTTGATGTGTTTATATCATTAATGATATGTATATATATAATTGTGTTATGGGAAAATGAAAGATGTGAATGATTTGATGAATATTAATGTATGAGAATACAATTGATTGAGTATAATTAAATAATGTTAGGTAAATTATTACATTGTTAATCTAATGTGACTTGTATAGTGTGAAAGAGAAGAGGATCATTCAACAAGGTATGAGCTATGCAAATTTATTATGATAAACACTTTTATGAAGAATTACTTTAATGTACTTTGTAATGTTATAGCAATGATGCTATATGTATAATGTGAATCATGTGATTGAATAATGATATGTTCATTTGGTTAATGTAATTGATGTTGAGTATTATAATGATGATGCACATGATACTATATGAACAATACTATGTTTTGTGTATTATGAATCTTGTGAATTGTATTGTGCTATATGAATAAGGTACTTTGTAATGTTATAGCAATGATGTTATATGTATCATATGGATTGAGATATGATATGTTGTGAAGCCATTGTAATTGGCCATGATGATTCAAATGTGAGATGAAGCCATTGTGATTGGCTATGATGATCTAATTGAAAGAAATAAGGCATGTTTGCCTAGATGATAATGAACATTGAGATTGAAATTGATAATGAAACAATAAGTGAAATATGTGTTTAATGTGTTATTCAGTCTTCAGAGTTCTGGGTTTGGAGGCATGCCTATAAAATGAAAAAGGTAACAGTCTTGCCGGGTTAAGGATCTCTTCAAATTGAGTTGAATTGAGGTCCAAGAGACTGGGTCTGTTACACTATGAGAATTGTAAATATGAAATATATGATTGGTAACAGTCTTGCCGGGTTGAGGATCTCCTCATGATGAGTTGATGGTCCAAGAGACTGGGTCTGTTACACTATCCATGGATAGAAATATTGATATATGATGCCTACGGGCTTGATGATTATGATTATAGACCAAAGCAGTAACTCTGAACTCTGAATAACATAGTGGTGTCTGCTGGGCCCGAGTCTGTCTTTGTTGTCAATGTGATATACAAATGTTGAAAGAAATGGATAATGAAATCTTTGGTATACTTCATTGGACATGTGATTGATGATATGTAATATGTGCGTTGAAATATTGATTATGAGCACTAGTGATGAATCATTAATGTTGAATTGTGAATAAAGAAATGTTATGATTGGTATGATGTATAATGTGTGTATTAGCATTGATTGTGAATATTAGTGATGGGTTGGACTTGGTAGAAATGTTATGTTTATATGTGTATAAGATAGGAGATTAGTTGAAAGATATGAAAGGTGCAAATGAATAGGGATAAACTTAATAAGAACTAAAAGTATATGGAATTGAGATATCTTTATATGTTAGTGTTTCCATGATATATGTTTGTATTTTATATTTGTACTACTAAGCTTTCGAGCTTAGCGCGGATGTATTATCGCGCAGGTAGCTTGGTGGAAGATATGAAGTCTTTTGGTATGCCACGAGAAGAGTAAGATTTTGTCGAGACCAACTAGAGGGTAATGCATACATGTATCCACTTTAAGTATTTATATTATATGTATAAATGAAGTTTTGATAAAGACAATAATTTGTAAGTGTTCTTTAAATTGACCTATTATGGTTTGAATTTTGTTACAGGTATTGAAAGGTAAAAAGAAAAGTGGCATCCTTATACTTTATATACTTACTGTATGTATACTAGGTATATGTATAGTATTTATATGGAGTATTGGGGTGTTACATTTTAATTTGGGTACTTGGACCCGAGAATGAATTTGACTAACCTTTTATCAGGTGAGAAGTCTAATTGCTCCAGTTGTTCTATGCATTGTGATTCTTCACCCTCAAAATGGATCTTCATCCTTGGAGATTGGGTCTTCACCCTTGGTTTTCTCCGGACCTAGGTTCATGTTCTCTAAGGCCCTTAGCCTAAACAGTGCCGAAGTCGCAAGAACCATTCCACCGGGAGTGGGGGCGAAAATCCCCGCTAGCACATCTGCTAGTAATAAGAAGCAAAAGGATAAGAAAAATCCTATGGTAGCTGAAGTAGCCTCTTAGGAAGACAAGGTAGTGCTGGATGATGATGACTGGGAGCATACTTCCAAGATCCTTCAGAAAAAAAAAGAGACAGAAAAAGACTAAGGATAAAGTAGCTATGGAAAAAACTAACACTGTGGATGTGGAGAAAATAACTGCTAATTTAGAAAAGAAGTTTGAAAAGAAGCTGAAGGTTAAAGAGGTGTCAAAAATGGATAAGCTATTTGAACAAGATGAAGAAGTTCCTTGCAAGTTCAAGATGCCTTCTTTTGCTAAATATAGTGGAAACTTAAAAGAACTGGGATATGTTGTATAAAGCCTTCATCTAGCAGTATGGATACAATGCTGAATTGGAAGTCACTCTGATGGAGATAGAAGCAATTGGGTAAAGACATAATGAGAACTTTATCGATTATGTGAAGAGATGGAGAAATAAGGTTGCACTACTTAAGAAGTGGCCAGATGAGTCTGACAAGATTAGGATGATAATGAGAGGTGCTTTTGGAAAATTAAACACTATTTTGATTATTGACAATCAAATTGATGAGTACTAGTGATTTCAAACAAGTTTGTTGTTGTAGACAACATTTGTGCGACCACTAGAGCCCACCGAATGACAGTAAAAAGTTACAAGACAAATGAACTAAAGTTATAGAAAGGATAGCGGGCTTGCCTAGCGGTGAAGCTGGATCACGAGTTGGATGTGTAATAGCTTGAGCTAACCAAGCAACAGCACATACCGAGCTAAGATCTACAATATTCACAGAGGAGTTTGCATTCTCATTGTATGTTGATGTCAAGACACCCAATGGGACGTGCGACCACACCCGAGCACCAAGTGACTGCATTAAGAACAAAGCTAAATAATTAATTTATAGAACGATTCGTTATCTTAGCATGTAGAAAAGTCAGGAAGCATGGAAGGCATGCGATCACACCATTATACTGAGCGACCACACAACCTAATAACTCAAAAGCTCAGAAATGGCAAAAGATATAGCGGTCAGCATGTGCGATGCTTCCTCAACACTCAATCACTTATGACTACCCATGGCAATTGAGTGACCGTATAAGTCCAATACATTTGACTCTTAGCGCCAATTACTTTGGACCAATGACAAATGAACATTTGGATGAAGAAATTCAAATTAAATGGTAACTTTGTGCAGAGCGACCACACAAGGTATTGTACCATGGAATGACATGGCAACATGGGTAGTCAAGATCCTATCAGACAATAAAATCTTACCATTGGAGTTAGCTGTTAGAGAAAATTATGAATTGTGCAACCACACAATTAGTAGTGGAAGACAAGCTCTACACTTGTGGGAACCTCTTCAAACAGCTAGTTCAAGTTCACATGGCTATATATATGTAACATCTCCTGAAAATTCTTGTTTGAATTATCAGAGAATGTTACTCAATATACTGTCATTACTCTAATCATTTCATAGGCAAAGTTTCCTTTCAAAGTGTTACTAACAAAAATTTTCAAATAATAATACAATTTGTATAATATAACACTTATAAATCCAACATTTAAACCAATCTCCAATATCTCCAATAATCCAAATGCTAATTATAAATCAGATAACCATCATAAGTTTATCAAATAAAATAAAAATATAATACATTGCTTTATTTGATAATCATTCACTAGAATCTCAAACTTCATCCTCTATATTTACAAATTTGTAAAATCTCTCAAATAGCCTTAAATTGTATATATATACATTTCATAACTTATGAGTATATCATATAAAATCTTTATATGTACTGTAGATAATTTTTGAGATCATTAATTTCACTGTTTAACTTGCTCCGATGACATGATACTTACGTGTCAAAAAATAATTCTAACACGCTAAGCAAAGCTTAGTGGTGCTAGTATAAACATATTTTTTCACTTAAAATTAAAGAAAAAATACTTATGGAAATATAGTAACAACACTCAGTTTTAAGAAGCATTTCAATATATTAAATATTCTCAATAACAAATCAACACAATATTTTGATTATACAAAATAATAATTTTAACTTAATAAAAATCATCATGCTATACTACATTTTTTGTATTGCAACTTTTCTCTTTTTGAATCATTTTATGTAAGATTTACTTTCTCATTTGTTAACATTGCTCATAATATGCTTATTTTGTTTTTCAATAAGTCTTACTTTTCAGTTTTACATATAGGATAATTTCATTCAATATATATTTTTTGGCACTTAGATTTAGTACTATACTTTGGAATAGTTTGTATCTTATATCATTATATACACTTTCAATTATTATAACACTTAGAAAGTTATTGATCAATTTAATAACTCAAGCATAACATTTCTATTCCATGCATTGGAACTTTCGCTTGTTAACATTAATATATACATTACCAATCACTTTCACATTGTAACACAGTAAGTCGATTTTAAGTAATTGAGTCGATTTTAAGTAATTGACTTATATTATTATTTTGCATTTCCTCCATTATTAATAACATCATATTCACATATATTTTCAATTTAGATAACTTCATTAAATATGCCCATAGATATTGAACTCATATCATAGTTTTGGATAACATGTTAGTGTAGCAATTTTAATTCCAAATTTCAAGAATATATAATGGCAATTATGCCCACTGTCACTGATGACACAATGTGTCCATTAATGGGACGAGGTTGTAGACCCTTAATTTTTGACCCAATCCGATCCAATATGCTTTATTTAGTCCAAAATGATTTTTGTTGTTTAATTGGTCTAAAATAATTTTAATTAAATAGTTTTTGCTTTATTATCTAATTTTTATTAATAAAAAATAAAAATAAACAAATAAAAATAAAAATAAAAATAAAAATCGGAGTAAAAAAAATCGGCAGCAAAAAACAGTCGCACGGGCCCGAGGGAGTTTTGCCCCGCAGGAAAATCCTGCGAGCGACGAGCCCGCAGGCCCATTCGTTTGCCCACAGGAATTTCCTGCGGGTGAAATAACTTCCCACAGGAAATTCCTGCGGGCTGACATGCCCACTGCGGGCTGGCGTGCCTACTGGCCCCAGCCACGGACCCGTTGCCACAGTTTTTGCCAGCGCAAATTTTTTTGACCCAAATTTTAGAAACCTAATCCAATTAGGTTTTAATTTCTTTTTTTTATTAATATTAATTGCCGTGTGAAATTAGGAAGAAATAACCTAAAAACCACTAGAAATAAGGATTAATTGAACCAAATTGTAGGAGGAAAAAATTTTCACAGTGAGCTTGGGATTGGAAACCAAATCAAGGAAGGAAAAGCAACAATTCAATTCAATTGATTTTTAAGGGTGTAGCAGCTCAAATTAAGCAATTCAAAGGCAACAAAGGCTTGTCTTTGGAGTTAGTTCATCCAAGAAGAGTTATTTTTTTGGAGAATCAACAAAAGAAGGTATGTTAAATTCTTTTTGATTTATGTAACACAGTACCAAATCTATACAATTTAAGGTTTTTTTAAAATCAAAACTTTAGAACTTTAATTTAATTCTTCCAAGATTAAAACACTAAAACGTGACTTTCTTTTCTAAAAAGACTTAAAATTGTTATTTTTTCTTCTTAAAAATCTTAAAACTCTCATTGAACATATTTTTCAACAAAACCAAAATCAAATTCTGTTTCTTTCAAATTTTTAAATTAGGTTCTATTTCATTCAATAAGCCTTCAAAAACATCTTTTCTACTTATAAAAACTTCAATCCATGTGTTTAAATTCATAAAACTTCATAAATCATCAAATTGCTTTTTAAAACTCTAATTCAAATTCATTACCCGAGAACCCTAATTTCAAAGCCTAAAACCAAAATTCAACTTTTAAACCTAAAACAATGAACCTTAATCCTTTTAAAACCTTAAACCTTAATTTTTTATGAACCCTAATCCTTTTAAAATATTAAAAACTATAAAAACATGAAAACAAAAAAATCACATAGTAGCTTAAATCACTATTTAAAATCATGAATTAAAAAGTATTTTAAGGTATTTAAAACCCTAGTTTCATGATTTCATCATTCAAACCTTAATTTGTTTAATCAAAGAGTCTTACCAACCTTTTAAAACATAAAACCCTAATCTATTTTAATTCCATAAAAAGTCACAGTAGCTATAATTGAACTTTTATTTGCTTTATTCAATTCCATATTTATTTATACCTTGATTTCTCTCTTATGCTTTAATCTATTTAATTTCAATACTTGATTTATCTAATTTATCATTGATGGATGTTTATTGATATTTAAACACTTTTGATGAATGATTTAGTTATTATGGATGATTATTTACTTTTATCAATCAATTTAGACTTCCAACAGTTGTAAGAGGTATGTTTCCACCTGGTGGGTACCTCATTAGTTAAACATCATGTAATTTAATTTGCTTTTCTGTTTTAGAACTTATGTAAAGGGCATGTTTCTACCTTTTGGTGGGTGTCCAATCTAGGCATGTGTTGTAAGGACATTTTTCCATCCTTGGATGGGTGTCCATTTATTTGTTTTGTTTTGTTTGAACATTGCTTTGATTTTAATATAATGATGTTTTCTTTTTATTGTGTGTAGTATGGATAATATTGTTATATTTAAGAATTTTATAATATTAAGACCTGTAAAGGAGGCCGGTTCTAATGAACCGGGCGTTGTGGGGGTGCTGGGCCATTTCTCACCTTCCCCACACGTACCCAACTTTTCGAACCCATTAAGGGGTTGGGGATTCCTTAGGAATTGAGTCATCCACCCCTTTCTTTTTCCCGGCCCGTCCGGGTGGCGACTCCATTTTCTCCGGACTTAGGTCCGTGTTCTATAAAGCCCCGAGCCTAAACAATGCCGAAGTCGCAAGAACCATTCCACCGGGAGTGGGGGCGAAAATCCCCGCTCACAGTGGCGACTCCACTGGGGATAAGAGAAGTTGATTCCGTTGGTCTTTATATTATTCTATTCTTTCTTATAATGATATTATCCATTACATCATATTAGATTGCATTGTGTGCGTGAGTTAGGATGCCCGTGTTACCCGTGTTATGTTATATAAGGGATACCATACTTTCACTCAAGGTATGGAGATCGAGCATGGCATAACCACTCATAGCCTTGTACCGTTTGGTATATACTTGCTATGGCAACCTAAGCCTTTTTACCCAAAGACTAAAGCTCATGTAATTGGCCTAGTTACTTTCCTTAGGTTTTACCCCAAATGCATGTTGTTTGACTATGGTTAGTTTATCTTACTCTAAATCATAGCTTATTTGGTTTTTTCTTTTTCTAATATGATCTAAGTATATTGTAAGCTCAAAATAAAATTTTTTTTAAAAGTCCAAAAGACCAAAGTTATTTTCAAAATTTTTCAAGATGATCTTTGGACATAAGACTTTTCTAAAAACAAATCAAAAATTCTTGGGGTCATGGCCCAAATACTAAGCCCAAAATCCATTTTTCTAAAATCTTTTACGATGGGCTTAGAAATAAAACTATTTTCACCCAACCATTTTTTACAAAGGGAAACCAAAATTGCTAAAGAAAGAGTATTCACTTTGGAAGAGAGATTCTTGGCTTATGAATTGAAATATGGCATGCAAGGTGATTTATATAGAAGAAAATAAACCTTTTCCAAAAGTAAAATGGAAAAGATGATGGAAAAGGATAAGACCATATGGCACAAGGAAAGGAAGTGGTCACAATTTCTTTTTCCATTTTGGATTTGGTTTAACAAAAGAAGTGGATATTAATTATGATGTATTATATAAAAAAATAATAATAAATAAAAAAATGACAGTAACGAAAAAAAAAAGAAAAAAAATGACAGTAACGGAAAAAAAAAGATTACAGTAAAGAGGAAAATTGTATATTTTTCATTATTGTACAATGTTTTACAACTGTTTCAATATTTACATATCACTAAGAGGGTGGTGGTAGGTCATCAAATAAAGGCTTGAAAAAGTCATCACCTGTTGGAGAGGGGACAAATTACTCATCCCGGGATCATCCGAAGCAGAAGTACTAAAATCCCTATTGCCTTGGAGTTCCGATGTGTCATGGTCCTCATCAGAAGCAGACGAAAGAATCTCATGGTCATCAGCCTGGGGGCCTCTCGATGAAGTAGCACCGGGATCCCTTATTCCTTGAAATCGAAAGTCTCAAAAATTTTGTTCGGATTGATGATATAAACTTTCAAAATGAGAAGCCTGCTGACGACTTGCAGCCAACTCTTCTTGAAGCTTCTTATTTTGTTCTTCGAGCATCCGCTGTGAGCCAAGAAGGAAAGGGTAAGAGCATACATAATCATGCATGCATATAGCATAAACTATTATGAAATAAGGAACTTACAAGGTAATTCATATCAATACCCTGCAGATGAGATGACATATCCGATAGGCTAGAATGAGCAAATGAAGGGGGAGTAAAAGAAGGTCCAGCCTCATGATCAAAAGAACCAATAAACTGCAACAATCATTAAAGAATCAAAGAAAGAAAAGCAGTTGCAATAGAAAAGTGGTAAAAGTTTTACCTGAGAAGTATTGGTCCCGAGACAAGGAACAGACTCTCCTGCATCTCCGTGATGTTCCTCCTCATCTCTACCCTCATTTACATCAGAAATCTCCCGCACACCGACAGGAGATACATCAAAGTGCAAGAGTCTCATTTGAATAAAACGAGCATAAAATGGACCCGGTAAATAGAGAAATAACTCAGCATTAAAACCATATCAGGCCGACCACCAAGCATCCTCCGGCATCAACATAATATTTAAAGTGTATTCTGGGATTTGCATCGGGAACCTCCGCTGCTCTGGGCTGAGAAACCATTCGTAGACTCTCTCCCCGAGAAACCAACCGCTAGACACTGGGCCAGCAATAACTCGGCGAGAATGTTGAAAAGACAGTGCAGCCCTCATCAAAGGAGACCAGTTTGTTCGCTCTTCTAGATTCCACCAGGCCAAATTCACCTGCAGGATAACATAAGGTAAGTAAAATTTTTGCAAAACATTTAAAGCATACTAATGTTATTTTACCTGATCCCAGGTTAAGCGGCTCAACACAAAGCGATGAGTATGCACATGATGAGAGCCGAGAACATTCACAGGATCGGATAACCAGAAATTTAATCTCGGATATCCGATTCTCTCTCGGGGAATGCCGGGTACTCTCACAAGGTTGTGTTCATATGCCCATATCTACAATAACAACAAAGATCACAAGAGAAAAAAGGGAAAAGACATTGGTGGAAGAAAGAATACCTCGACAACCGCCATCAAGCCGACAAAAGAATTCGTATTTCGACAAAGCTTATCAAGGCCATGATAAAGACATACGAGACCAGCTTCACCCTAGCCAGAAGATGGTACCATTCTGAGATAAGAAAGGGCATTCAACACTGATAAGTGAATGGATGATTTAGTGCTGCCAAAGATGGTCGATCCGAGCAGATATAACAAAAATCCTCGAGCATACTGTTCGGCCCTGTTTCTGCCAATCCGACCTTCGTAGTTCATCCAATAACTACGAATCGGCTCGATTTTTATCTTATGAGGTCCTTTATATGATGGTTCCATACCAATTAATTCCTGAATTTCTTCAAATGTTAAAATTTCATTGGTTAGAGGAGCCGAAGCACCATCATATCGAAGGCCGGTTATGGCAGTAAAATTGATCGGACCAATTGTCATCTTCCCAATGGGCAAGTGAAAAGTGTGAGTTGTATCCAGCCATCGCTCTGCCAGCGCCTGGACCACGCTTCGGTCTATTTGATATTCTTCGGACGCAATTGTAAGACAAACTGCTCAAAGCCGCAATCTCGGATAATCCGCCTTACCTGAGAAGGCACTACATCATACCATTGTCGAGCTTTGTAAATACACCCTCCGGCCAGAACGACACAACGATCGTGCTAACACAGACCCAGGTAAGTTAATACCAGGTAAGTATGCATTATTCAATCTATTTAAATTAATTTATTTTTCATAATAATAATAATAAGTAATAATAATAAATAATAATAAATAATAATAATAGAAAATAATATAAAAATAATAATAAATAATAATAAATAATAATAAAAAAAAGGAAATCATTACCTCGCTCTTTTGATTGGAACTGCGATGAAGCAGCATCCCGACCAGTATATCTAGATTTCCATCTTCATGATGCCGAATAAACTCCAATAATTCGGCATTAGAATGAGTCCGCGACCTCGAAGCATGCATTGTTTTTGAAAAATATGTGCTAAAATTGAAAAGAAATTTGAAAGGATTATAAAATTGAAATTGAAAATTTGAAATTTTATGGAGAATTGATGGCCTTTTATAGAGGAACGGCAAGCAGACGAAAACAAACTCAAACTGTGCATGAATAGTGAATTTTACTATTCATAAATAGTCTTACTATTGATGAATAGTAAATATCACTATTTATAAATAGTATTACTATTGATGAATAGTAAATGTTACTATTTATAAATAGTAAGTATTACTATTCATAAATAGTATTACTATTGATGAATAGTGAAATTACTTTTTTCAATAGTAAATACTATTTGACACTATTTGCAAATAGTAAATTTACTATTTGTGAATAGTGAATAGTGCATGAACAGTAACTACACAGTAAATAGATAGAAAATTCAATTATTCACTTTGATCATTCAAAAATTGCGAGTATACAAATGTTTTTACGCTCAGGGGGCAATAGGAAGACATATGCCTAAAATTTAGCTAAACTTCTTAACTCGGGTCCAGAACCCAAATTTTTCTTAGGTCCGGAACCTAGAATTTTCTAAGTCCAGAACTTAGCTCAGGTCCAGAACTCGAATTACCCTTAGGTCCAGAACCTAGAATCTTTCCTAAGTCCAGAACTCGAACCAGGTCCAGAACCTAAATTTCCCTTAGGTCCAGAACCTAGAATTTTCTAAGTCTAGAACTTAGCCCGGGTCCAGAACCCAAATTTCCTTAGGTCCAGAACCTAGAATTTTTTAAGTCCAGAACTTAGCCCGGGTCCAGAACCCAAATTACCCTTAGGTCTAGAACCTATAATTTTCTAAGTCCAGAACTTAGCTCGGGTCCAGAACCCAAATTACTCTTAGGTCCATAACCTAGAATTTTCTAAGTCCATAACTTAGCTCGGGTCCAGAACCCAAATTACTCTTAGGTCCAGAATTTATGTAACACAGTAGCAAATCTATACAATTTAAGGTTTTTTTTAAATCAAAACTTTAGAACTTTAATTTAATTCTTCCAAGATTAAAACACTAAAACGTGACTTTCTTTTCTAAAAAGACTTAAAATTGTTATTTTTTTTTCTTAAAAATCTTAAAACTCTCATTGAACATATTTTTCAACAAAACCAAAATCAAATTCTGTTTCTTTCAAATTTTTAAATTAGGTTCTGTTTCATTCAAAAAGCCTTCAACAAACATCTTTTCTACTTATAAAAACTTCAATCCATGTGTTTAAATTCATAAAACTTCATAAATCATCAAATTGCTTTTTAAAACTTTAATTCAAATTCATTACCCGAGAACCCTAATTTCAAAGCCTAAAACCAAAATTCAACTTTTAAACCTAAAACAATGAACCTTAATCCTTTTAAAACCTTAAACCTTAATTTTTATGAACCCTAATCCTTTTAAAATATTAAAAACTATAAAAACATGAAAATAAAAAAATCACACAGTAGCTTAAATCACTATTTAAAATCATGAATTAAAAAGTATTTTAAGGTATTTAAAACACTAGTTTCATGATTTCGTCATTCAAACCTTAATTTGTTTAATCAAAGAGTCTTACCAACCTTTTAAAACATAAAAACCTAATCTATTTTAATTCCATAAAAAGTCACAGTAGCTATAATTGAACTTTTATTTGCTTTATTCAATTCCATATTTATTTATACCTTGATTTATCTCTTATGCTTTAATCTATTTAATTTCAATACTTGATTTATCTAATTTATCATGGATTGATGTTTATTGATATTTAAATACTTTTGATGAATGATTTATTTATTATGGATGATTATTTACTTTTATCAATCAATTTAGACTTCCAAAAGTTGTAAGAGGTATGTTTACTCCCGGTGGAATGGTTCTTGCGACTTCGGCACTGTTTAGGCTCGGGGCCTTAGAGAACACGGACCTAAGTCTGGAGAAAATGGAGTTGCCGCTCTAACGGGCCGGGAAAAAAGAAAGGGGTGGATGACTCAATTCCTAAGGAATCCCCAACCCCCTAATGGGTTCGAAAAGTTGGGTACGTGTGGGGAAGGTGAGAAATGGCCCAGCACCCCCACAACGCCCGGTTCATTGGAACCGACCTCCTTTACAAGTCTTAATATTATAAAATTCTTAAATATAATAACATTATCCATATTACACACAATAAAAAGAAAGCATCATTATATTAAAATCAAAGCAATGTCCAAACAAAACACAACAAATAAATGGACACCCATCCAAGGATGGAAACATGTCCTTACATCACATGCCTAGATAGGACACCCACCAAAAGGTAGAAACATGCCCTTTACATAAGTTCTAAAATAGAAAAGCAAATTATATTACATGATGTTTAACTAATGAGATACCCATCAAGTGGAAACATACCTCTTATAACTTTTGGAAATCTAAATTAATTGATAAAAGTAAATAATCATTCATCATAAATAAATCATTCATTAAAAGTATTTAAATATAAATAAAATAAACATCCATCCATGATAAATTAAATAAATCAAGTATTGAAATTAAATAGATTAAAGCATAAAAGATAAATCAAGGTATAAATAAATATGGAATTGAATAAAGCAAATAAAAGTTCAATTATAGCTACTGTGACTTTTTATGGAATTAAAATAGATTATGGTTTTATGTTTTAAAAGGTTGGTAAGACTCTTTGATTAACCAAATTAAGGTTTGAATGGTGAAATCATGAAACTAGGGTTTTGAATACCTTAAAATACTTTAATTTGTGATTTTTGGTTATTGAATTTTAAGCTACTGTGCAATTTTTTGGGTTTTCATATTTTTATGTTTTTTTTATGTTTTAAAGGGATTAGGGTTCATAAAATTTAGGGTTTAAGATTTTAAAAGGATTAGGGTTTATTTTTTTAGGTTTAAAAGTTGAATTTTGGATTTTAGGCTTTAAAATTAGGGTTCTCGGGTAAAAGATAATTTTTAGGGTTTTAGAAATCAATTTGATATTTTATGAAGTTTTATGAATGTAAACAAATGGATTGAAGTTTTTATAAGTAGAAAAGATGTTTTTTTAAGGTTTTTTGAATGAAATAGAACCTACTTTAAAATTTTAATAGAAACAGAATTTGATTTTGATTTTGTTGAAAAATATGTTCAATTAGGGTTTTAAGGTTTTTTAAGAAGAAAAAATAACAATTTTAAGTCTTTTTAGAAAATAAAGTCACGTTTTAATGTTTTAACTTTGGAAAACTAAATTAAAGTTCTATGATTTTAACTTTTGAAAAACACAAAAAAAATCCTAGTTTAGCTACTGTGTAAAAAAATTAGAATTTAGAATTTCATACCTTCTTTTGTAAGTTGCTCCAAAATTGCTTCTTGTTGGATGAACTAGCTCCAAAAACAAACCTTTTTTGCCTTTGGAATCCCTTTTTTTTTTATGCTTCTGTTCCAGAAAAATTTAAATTGAATTTCTTCTTTTCCTTCCTTGATTTGGTTTCAAACTTTCCAAACTCCCATTGGATTTGTTCACTCTCGGCCACCCCCAATTTTAATTGCCTTTGGTCCTTATTTATAATGGTTTAAGGTTATTTATTCCTAATTAATTAAGGTAAGTAATATTAATAAAAAAAGAAATTAAAACCTAATTGGATTAGGTTTCAAAAAATTGCGTTGAAAAATTTTGCGCTGGCAAAAACTGTGGCAGTGGGCCCGTGGCTGGGGCAAGTGGGATTGCCAGCCCGCAGGCCTGCGGGTGAGCTGCTGCTGGGCCGACGAGCCCGAGCGACCACTTTTCGCTGTCGATTTTTTTAGTCCAATTTTTATTTTTATTTTTATTTTTTATTTGTTTATTTTTATTTTTTATTAATAAAAATTAGATAATGAATCAAAAACTATTTAATTAAAATTATTTTGGACCAATTAGACAACAAAATCATTTTGGGCTAAATAAAACATATTAGATCGAATTGGGTCAAAAATTAAGGGTCTACACAAATAGAATTTGGTTTCGAAAAAAATTGCGTTGGAAAAATTTCGCTAGCAAAAACTGCGAGAGCTGGTGCAAAATTGGTTGGGCGACCAGCCAATTCGCCGCAGGAATTTCCTGTGGCGAAATGGCCAAGGCCATTTCGCTCGCAGTAAATTCCTATCGGTGAATTGGCCTTGGCCAATTGGACCTTCGGTGTAACACCCCCATACCCCATATATGCACACCGCATACGCCCACACGACACACAATATACGTATACTGGATAAAGGGGTGCCACGGTTAATTTTAAACAAACCAATCTTTAAAATGAAAGCCTCATAAGTCAGTCCAAGTAAACTTAAAACATTTAACCTATATTATAAATAGTAATAGATAAAACATTCCTTCATTAAAATACATATATATATATAACATTAATACCCAAAAGTTTATCCAAACAGCCTGTTCAAAACATTTGTTAAATAAGCAGCGGAAAATACATATGTATATATATCAAAATCAATGTTTACAAAATTATAGAATTTATACATGATGGCAGTTCGTCTCTGATCTTGATATCCACAACTCAACACTGCTATTACAAACTTAAGCCTAGACTCGACTATGTCTAGACGAGCTCTCGGGCACAGCCGGATCTACTCTCTTACCTGTGCGATGAACCACAATCGCGCTAAGCAAAAAGCTTAGTGGTACAAACTTTGATTCAATATAAATCAATACGATGCGCATGCACAATATTTATATATATATATATATGAATATATCAACTCATTGCATTATATCTCAACATATTAATCATTTGCATCATATTTCATAATTCACATTAAAGCAAAGACAAGCATGGGCCCAAAACGAAACTAATATGCTATTCAAAGTTCAAAGTTACTGCTTTGGTCCATAATCAAGCCCGTAGGCGATATATATATCCATGGATAATGTAACAGACCCAGTCTCTAGGACCTCAACCCGGCTAGACCCTAGGGACCTAGTATCTTGGTCCTCAACCCGGCTAGACTGTTACAGTTTTTGAGGCTTACGACCCGTTCTTTTCACCTCAAAAACATCATATTTCACATTTTTTAGCTGGGCTCGGCTTAAGACCCGGTCTTTTCACCTGCCCAGCGATTCATAGGCATGCCGCCATACCCAGAACTCTGAAAATTGAATAACATACTAGGCACACATCTAATTCATTTATCTCATTATCAATCTCTTTCCCAATTCATTTCTCAATTCATTTCTCATAATCAAACTAGGCTCATTGCCCTAGTATATCATCTTTTCTCATTTTTCTCATTCTTCTCTTTTGTACCAATATTAATTTGTTACATTATGATTTCACTTGTCTTACCACATTATTCCACATTTATTTTCATATGCAATACATTACTCAATTGCATTGATACATCAACATAATTAACATTATGCATATCATAACATATAACTCATTCATCAACAATGTATCAAGTAACTTAACACATTTCTCTACTAAATGTGTTAAGTCCCAATGTCATATAAATGTATGCAATCATTCAAAGTTTGTACTTACCTCTATGAGCAACAACACCACTCTAACAACTTCCTCTTCCAAGATAACTCTCAACACTTGAATTAAGGTAGCTCAATTCTCTTCAAAACCTAATCAAAATGTGATCATACAACACTCTCTTAGTGATACACAAGAAGAAAATAATAAAGAGAATTATCCAGGGCAAATTCAACAACACAGGCGTGTCCCTGACCGTGCCCTAAATCCACAACACAGAAGCTTTGACACGTTCAGTGACATGGGCATGTCACTGGCCTGTCAATTCTCCTCCCATACAGAAGCTATGACAAGCTCAGTGACATGGGCGTGTCACTGGACATGTCAATCCATCAACATCACAGTAGCTATGACACGCTCAGTGACATGGGCATGTCACTGGCTGTGTCAATGCTACTACTACACAGAAGCTGTGACACGCTCAGTGACATGGGCGTGTCACTGCTCGTGTCACCAACCCAAAAAATAGAACCAATGACATGCCCAAAGACATGGCCGTGCTTCTGGGCGTGTCAGACCAAAAACCCTGAAATCTACACCAACAAAGCCACAACCAACAATCATCTTCCAATAGCCATATCAATAACACACAACTCAACCAAAACCATCAACAACTCAAAAATACTTGAGTAAACCTTAAAACAACTCAATTACAAACATCAAACACAAACACCACCATAATCACAACTCAAAAAAAATCACACAATCCACACACTTGCCTCTTTCACCAAACTCAACCCTTTTCTCTTCAATCCAAACCCAAAAACCAAAGTTAACAAAACAACACAACTCTCAAATATACCAAAACAACCATTCAACAAACCCAAGAACACAAACTCAAAAGAAAACCAAGAAACAAGTTGGAAACTTACCAAAAGTGAAGAAAATCCTTAAAACTCCAACTTGATCTCTTGAAAACCTTCAATCTTTTGAGCTTGGAAGCAACAAAATCTCTTTTCCTTTGGTTGCTAAGGGTGGCCGGCCAAAGAGAAGAAAAGAAAAAGATGAAGATGAACGAAGAAGAAGAAAGAAAGGAAGAAAGAAAGAAAGAAAGTCAACCACTACAACTACTCTCTCCTCAAAACACTCTTAACCAAGCAATAAAATAATATAATAATCACCCACTAACATCATCTTCCATTAACATTAAATATATCCATTTAATTAATCAAAATATCTCTTTTGACTTATAAGACCCATTGATTTGTATATATTGTTTTTATTTCCATATACATACCATATACACTTTAAATTATTTAATCCAGTACCACAATTAACACTCCAAAATTTTAGGGTATAGTTTGGGATATTACATTCGGCGACGAAAAAATTTTGTCCCTGATTTTTATTTTATTTATTTATTTATTATTATTTTTACTATTTATTATTTTTATTATTTTCTATATTAACTTCACCATTTTTATTTTTATTAAAAATTATAAATAATAAATACTAAAATAAATATTATTTAATAAAAAATACTATAAAAATTATTTTAGACTATGAGGGTGTTTCTCAAAACTTAAAAGCTGGTCAAAACTGATTATAAGCAGTTTTTAGATTATAATTTATTATTTAAGTGTTTCTGAAAACTTAAATAGTAGATTATAATATGATTTTAATCAGTTTTTTAAAAGTTGAGTTTTGCTACTTTTTTTTAAGCACTTATTTTTAAAGCAGTTTTGACCAAGTAAAAGACCATACTATCCCTACCTAATCTTCAATATTCCAAATTTGTCCACCTATACACTTTAGTTTCCATCAAAATTCTTTTATTTTTAGGATTCTAATTAATATTTTTAGGATTCTAATTAATTTAGTAATATTTACATGGTAGTTTTTTATTTGTATAATTTATTGATAACACAAATATTATTATTATTATTATTAAATAAATTTTATTATTATTATTATTAAATAAATTTTATTATTATTATTATTATTATTGCAAAATAAACTTTGAATTGACATTTAAAAAATCATTTTTATACAATAAATAAACTCAGGGACAGTTTGGTCATTTTGACAGTTTCTGCAATTAAAAACTGATTATAAGCTGATTTTACAGAAACACTTAACTGATTATAAACTGATTATTAGCTGATTATTAACTAGTTTACAGAAACGCTTAACTGATTATTTTTAATCTGATTATAATCTAAAAATCACTTATTTACAATAAGCTGAAAAGCTCCAGTTTTGAGAAACACCCTCTATATATAAAAAATAACAGACCGAACTGGGTCAAAAATTAAGGGTCTACAGTTTGCCCCTCTGCTTGAACGATCTGAGACTTTTGTAACACCCTCGTACCCCATATACGTACACTACATACAACCACATCTGTAATATACATATATCAGATACAGGAGTGTCATGGTTTATATTAGACAACCCAATCTTTCTCTTCTACATTTATATGAGAAAACTTAAAACATTTCAGATATATTTATATACATATTATGGAACATAACAGGTGAAACATTTATTCATTATGCAGCAAAAAATGTAGCGGTATTTACATATATAAATACATCAAAATCAATGTTTACAAAACATAAAGTTTATACATGTTTGGCAGTTCGTCTCTGATCTTTAAGCCCACAATCAACACTTCAAAGTCTAGACTCGACTCGATCTAGCTAAACTCTCCGGTTCTACCCTGTCACCTGCGCGACAAACCACAATTGCGCTAAGCCTTAGGCTTAGTGGTACAAACAACAATAACAATATGCTTTAATGCAAATGTCAATGTCATACTTTCAAGCAATAGAGACAATATTTAGAAATGTTGTATTTCATAACATTACAATTCATTATCTTATTCAATTGTTTCACCATTTATGATTCACATTGAAATAAAAACAAGGATGGGCCCAAAAGAATTTAATATGCTATTCAAAGTTCAGAGTTACTGCTTTGGTCCATAATCACATTCATCAAGCCCGTAGGCGATATATATATATATATATATATCTATCCATGGATAGTGTAACAGACCTAGTCTCTTGGACCTCAACCCGGTTAGACCCTAGGGCCCTAGTCTCTTGGTCCTCAACCCGGCTAGACTGTTACAGTTTTTGAGGCTTACGACCCGGTCTTTTCACCCCAAAAACATCATATTTCACATTTTTCAGCTGGGCTCAGCTTACGACCCGGTCTTTTCACCTGCCTAGCAATTCATAGGCATGCCGCCAAACCCAGAACTCTGAAAATTGAATAACATATTAGACACACAATTAAATGTGCTTCCTCCAAAATAATCTTTCTCAATCTTGCATTATCAGGAGCACACAATCTATTTTTGCACCAAAGGCTGCCATCACTTCTCACATTAAAATCTCTACTCTCTCCTTTTTGACAATCCAAAACAATTTTCTAAATTTTCTCATCTGCCAATTGAGCCTCTTTAATCTGATCCAACAACACCGGTCTCAAATGCAACTGAGCTAACAAAGCTCCATCATCACATGATTCAAAACTAGCATGCAACGCTCTCAACTCAACAAGCAACGAGAGCGAATAAACTGTAATATCCCAATGTGTGCCCTAGAAGTTTGGATATAATTGTTGTTGATTGAATTATGTGTATATGTTATGTTGATAAGAAAAGAAATTGAAAAGAGAATGTCTATGTATTGTTTAAAAAGGGAAGTAATGTGTAGAGAGAAAGTGTATATGTTGGGTATATGGTAATATATATAACATATACATAAGTCAAATGAATGGTCAATGAAAGAAGATATTTTATTTTGTGATATGTGAAATTATTTAATTGGTCATATAAGTTAAAAGAGGTTAAGTTAAATGGATGAGGGTATTTAGGTAATTGCTTTGTTAGAATTGCATGGTGGAGATTTAAAGAAGAAGAGAAGTTTGACTTGGCTTTATTTTCTTTTCTTCTCATTTGTGTGTGGCCGGCTATCCAAAGGGAAAGAGAGCAAGTGAGGTGTTGGGATTTCTAAACTCAAATTGAAGGAAAAATCAAAGGATTAAGTTGGAGATTTGTGAAATTCATCAACTTTGGTAAGTTCTTTTCCTTGCTTTTCCTTTGTTCTTTTGAAATTGTGTTTGGGATTGATGAGTTGATATGGATGGTGGTTTATATTTGTTTGTGGTATGTTTTTATGTGTTGAAAGTGATGTTAAGTTAAGAAGTTAAATTATTGTTGATATTGGAAGTGTTGGATTGAGTTTGTTTTAGGGTTTTGAAGTGATTATTGATGTTTAACTTGAGTTTGCTTGATTATTTTCATAAATTTGCATGTGGTTGAGGTTTGTAGAAATTATAAGCTTAAAATTGAGATTTTGGCCGAGGGCAGTAGCCTTGTGGATGCCACGCCCGTGGCCTTGGTTGGCCATGGCCGTGGCCAATTAGAACCATGGCCGTGGAGGATGGGAGCAAGGGTGGCAGAACTATTCCTTAAGCCACGCCCGTGGGGGTTGAGGTGGCCACGACCGTGGGCCTTTGTGAGTGATGTTAAAGTGTAATTTGTGATTTAAGGGTTTAGTAAGAGGTTATTAAGTGATAAATTATGTTGGAACTTATGTGTTGTATCATTTTTGGGATTAGGTTTTGAAGGAAGGGGATTTGCCCTAATTTGGGAAGTGAAGAATCTTGGAAAAGGAAAGTGTTTAGAATTGTGTAAATTGTTATTGAGGTAAGTACAAACCTTGCATTGTTGCATATATTTATATGATATTGAGATTGAATACACATTTGATGATAATGATGATGCATATGATACTACATAAACAATGCTATGTTTTATGCATTGTGAATCTTGTGAATGGTAATGTGTTATATGGATATTGTACTTGGTAATGTTATATCAATGATGCTATAAGTATAATTGAATAATGAAATATTATAATATGGTTTGAGACATGATATGATATGAAGCCATTGTGATTGGCTATGTTAACTCAATGTGATATGAAGCCATTGTGGTTGGCTATGATAATTCAATTGAGAATGAAATTGATAAATGAATTGTATGGCTAATGTGTTATTCCATTTTCAGAGTTTGTTTTTGGTGGCATGCCTAATATGAGTAGCAATCTCTTGAAGTTAGGTTGGCTAAGTCCTTGATGCCTAATTGAGATGTTACAACCCTTGAAGCTAGGTTGGATTGGTTCTTGAAGCCAAGTTAGGTTGATGCTTAGCATGCTTTGCTCCCCTTGAAGCTTGGTTGAATCTAAATCCTTGAAGCCTAGTTGGGATTATGATAATGATAAATGTGATAACAAAACCAAAGCATTAACTCTGAAAATTGAATGGCATATTAGTGTGTTTTGGGCCCATGCTTGTCTTTATTTTAAATGTCAGTCATTGATGGTAAAATGATTGAATAATGTGATCCATGGATGGATTTTGAAATGTGATATGTTATATGAGTATGAATGGTGAGATGCAAAGATGTGGTATTATATTTCCACATATGATGTTGTGTTATTAATATGAATGACATTGCATTGCATTGAAGCATAATGTTAGCATACTTTGTATTACTAAGCCGTTGGCTTAGCGCGATAGTGTTGATCGCGCAGGTGATAGAGTTGAACCCGAGAGCTCTTCGAGACCGAGTGAGAGTACACATTGAAGGGTTTATTTTGGGACTTAAAGATCAGAGAAGAGCTGCCAATCATGTATAATTTCTTTATATTTTGTAAAGTATTGATTCTAATGTAAATATATGTATAAGTATAAATGTGGATTGAAAGTAATCGTATATGTAAATATTTTATAAATTCCACTGCGTATTAAGTAAATGGATATATATATATATATTTTTTTATATTACAAGTTAATTACTTAATTTCTATAATGTATGTTGAGAAAGGTTATCGTATATTTTAAAAGGATTTGATTGTTACAGAAAAATCGTAGCATCCCTATGTTCAGTGCACATATGCTACATTGTGGTGTTTGTAGTGTGCTTGTGCCGGATATGGGGGTGTTACAATTATTTTGGTATCAGAGCCTAGGTTTGAGATTCTCAACCTAGGTGAAATATAAGAAAAAGCATATTTTGATTTAAAAAGTTTGTTTTTGAATAATATACATGTTTGGGATTGGCAGTCTCTGATCTTTAATAAGATATATTCTGCTGTGTTTGCAGATATAGGTTGTGATGGATTCTCACATACGTCAATCTATCGAGGGTAGTGAGGAGAGTGTAGCTCCTGATGAGGTTAGAGAGGGAGCTAGAGTGGATAATGCTGGAGAGGTACCTGTTTCGGTGTCGGGGGGACCAGCTGGTGAGGATGTTCCTCCAGTTTGGCTTAGGCATGTGGTAGAGGTTTTGAGGCAAGCACCTGTGCAACCACCGCCACCACCCCCACAGCCTTTGATAGCAGTGAGACATTATGACAAATTACGGAAGTATGGAGCAGAAGATTTTCTAGGTACTCTTGATCCAGCTGTAGCTGAGCAGTGGCTAGATAAAGTGCAGAGAATATTTGTTCAATTACAAGCCACTTCAGAAGAAAAATTTGATTATGCAAGATCCTTGTTGCAGAAGGACGCATACAATTGGTGGAAGACAGTGCCCCATGCTATGGATGATCCACCAACATTGTCCTATGTTGATTTTCTGCGAGAGTTTGAATTGAAGTATACTCCGAGGGAGTATAAAGATGGGAAGAAAATTGAGTTTCTAAGCTTGAAGCAAGATCACCGGACAGTGACGGAATATGAGCTAGAGTTTGTCCGGTTGAGCCAGTATGCTGGGGGTATTATATCTGACGAGATAGATAGATGCAGGAGATTTGAGGAGGGATTGAGGCCCTCTATCATGTGTCATGTGGCTGGATCTAGATATCATGATTTTTCCCAACTTGTGGCAGCAGCTAGGAGCGTGGAGAGAGTTCAGGTTATTGCAGCTGCTTCAGAGGAAGAGATCAGGGTTAGAAGGCCCCAGTTTGAGGCAGGGTCTTCGTCGGTGAAAAGAGGTAAAGGAAGTTTTGTTGCTCGGGTTAGTAGGAGTCAGAGGCCAGCTGGTAGGTCAGTACAGTTTCAGAGGCATAGATCTAGACCTACAGTTTCAGTGGCGAGTGCTCCGACCCCAGTGATGCAGAGATCCACCTTACCCATATGCATTCATTGTGGTAGACCAAATGGTGGTCCTTGTTGGAAGACTGGTGTAGCAGGGGTATGTTTCAGATGTGGATCTCCCGATCATTTTGTTAGAGATTGTCCTGAGAGATAGGAGCAGATGTCAGTAGATACTGCAGCTTCTCGACCTAGTGTGAGAGGAGGTCGAGGAGGCAGAGGTTTCGGCAGAGGAGGCTGGATCTTCTCAGAGGATTTATGTGATGCAGAGGCAACCAGATACTTCGGCAGTCATAGCTGGTACTTTCTCTTTATTTGATACTTCAGTACTTGCTTTGATTGATCCTGGATCCACACATTCATATATAAGTGCATCTGTTTTGCCTGTGTCTGATTTGCATGTTGAATCCCTGGGATTTGATGTATTGGTGACAAATCCTTTAGGGCATAGTGTGATTGTTAGCAAAGTGCACCGAGATAGTGCAGTAGTGGTTCAAGGTGAGGAGTTCCTTGGAGATTTGATTGAGATGCCTTTTAAGGAATATGATGTGATCCTAGGCATGGACTGGTTATCTAGACATGGAGCTGGGGTAGATTGTAAAAAGAAAGTTGTTACCTTGAGAACCGGTGATGGTAGAGATGTGATAGTATCTAATGAGCAGGAACAGCTAGCATCCTTGTTTGTTTCAGCTGTTGCAGCTAGGAGATTGATTAGAAAAGGGTGTGATGCTTATCTTGCTCATGTGATAGATACTAGAGTAAGGGGTTCTCAAATTGATAGCATACCCACAGTTGCAGAGTTTCCAGATGTGTTTCCAGAGGAATTGCCAGGGTTGCCTTCTGAGAGAGAGGTGGAGTTTGGTATGGAATTATTGCCTGGTACCACTCCTATCTCTATTACTCCTTATAGAATGGCACCAGCTGAACTGAGAGAGTTAAAGGTGCAGTTGCAGGAGTTGTTAGATAAAGGGTTTGTTCGCCCTAGTGTTTCACCGTGGGGAGCTCCTGTTTTGTTTGTGAAGAAGAAAGATGGTACTATGAGATTGTGTATCGATTATAGGCAATTGAACAAGGTGACTATTAAAAATAAATATCCTTTGCCTAGAATTGATGATCTCTTTGATCAATTGAAGGGTGCAACAGTGTTTTCTAAAATTGATTTGAAATCAGGGTACCATCAGTTGAGAGTCAGAGCTGAAGATATTCCTAAGACCGCCTTTCGGACCAGGTATGGGCATTATGAGTTTCTAGTTATGCCTTTTGGTTTGACGAATGCACCTGCAGTTTTATGGACTTGATGAATAGGGTGTTTAGGCCCTATTTGGATCATTTTGTGGTAGTGTTTATCGATGATATTTTGGTGTATTCGCGTAATGAGGAGGAGCATGACAAACATTTGCGGATTGTGTTGCAAATTTTAAGAGAGAAGCAATTATTTGCTAAATTGTCGAAGTGTGAGTTTTGGCTTGATCAAGTAACTTTTCTCGGTCATATAGTTTCAGCAGAAGGCATTAGAGTTGATCCGAGTAAAGTTGAAGCTATTTTGAATTGGAGTCCACCAAAGTCTGTGACTGAAGTTAGAAGTTTTCTGGGTTTGGCAGGCTATTACCGACGGTTTGTAAAAGGGTTTTCTTTAATAGCTACTCCACTTACCAGATTACTTCGAAAGGGGGTTAGATTTGTGTGGACAGATCAGTGTCAGGCTAGCTTCGAACAGTTGAGAGAAATGTTGACTCAAGCACCTATTCTTACTTTACCTGTGGAAGATAAACCATATGTGATTTATAGTGATGCTTCACATAGTGGTTTGGGTTGTGTGCTGATGCAAGAAGGTAAAGTGATAGCTTATGCTTCTCGACAGTTGAAACCGCATGAGCTCAATTATCCTACCCATGATTTAGAGTTAGTAGCCATTGTGTTTGCATTGAAGATTTGGCGACACTATTTGTATGGGGAGAAGTGTTTTATCTATACAGACCATAAAAGTTTGAAATATTTGGGTGTCCAAAGAGAGCTCAATCTTCGTCAGAGAAGATGGTTGGAATTGATTAAAGACTATGACTGTTTGATTGATTATCATCCTGGCAAAGCAAATGTTGTTGTTGATGCCTTGAGTCGGAAGTCTTTAACAGGTTTGACTGTTTATTCACTCTCGTTGCTTGTTGAATTGAGAGCGTTGTGTGCTAGTTTTGTATCTTGTGATGATGGTGCATTGTTGGCACAGTTGCAAGTGAAACCAGTATTGTTGGAGCATATTAGAGAGGCTCAAGCGATTGATGAGAAGATTCAGAAGATTATTTCAGATTGCCATAATGGAAAGAGTCGAGATTTTATTGTGAGAGATGATGGGAGTCTTTGGTTTAAGAACAGATTGTGTGTACCTGATGATGCTAAATTGAGAAGAATTATTTTAGAAGAAGCCCATCATTCAGTATTTGCTATGCATCCGGGCAATACAAAGATGTATCATGATTTGAAGCAATGTTACTGGTGGTCCGGTATGAAGAGAGACATAGCGGAGTTTGTATCCAGATGTCTCACATGTCAGAGGATAAAAGCTGAGCATCAAGTTCCAACAGGATTGCTCCAACCTTTATCAGTGCCTGAATGGAAATGGGAAAGAGTGACAATTGATTTTGTGTCTGGTTTACCTTTGACACAAAGGAAGCATGATGCTATTTGGGTGATTGTTGATAGATTGACTAAGACAGCTCATTTCCTTTCGGTTCGGATGGATTACTCTTTGGAGAGGTTAGCTGAGCTGTATATCCATGAGATTGTGAAGTTGCATGGTGTCCCAATTTCTATAGTGTCTGATCGAGATCCCCGGTTTACTTCCAGGTTTTGGAAGAGTTTACATGGTGCTTTGGGTTCTCGACTACACTTTAGCACTGCTTTTCATCCGCAGACATATGGACAGTTAGAGAGAGTGATACAGATTATCGAGGATATGTTGAGAAGTTGTGTCATTGATTTCTCTGGAAGTTGGGATGGATTCTTACCACTTGTGGAATTTGCTTACAATAACAGTCACCAATCCAGCATTGGTATGGCACCATTCGAAGCATTGTATGGTAGACGGTGTAGGACACCTCTATGTTGGAATGAACTTAGTGAAGGTAAATTAATTGGTCCAGATTTGGTTAAAGAAACTGAAGAGAAAGTGAAAATGATTCGAGATAGATTGAAAATAGCTTCAGACCGGCAGAAATCTTATTCGGATTTGAAAAGGAGAGACATAGAGTTTGATATTGGAGATAAGGTATTTTTGAAAGTGTCTCCTTGGAAGAAGATCTTGAGGTTTGGTCAGAAAGCAAAATTGAGTCCTCGTTTCATTGGACCATATGAAATTTTAGAAAGAGTTGGACCAGTTGCTTATCGGCTTCCTTTACCACCTGAGTTGGATAGGATCCATAATGTATTCCATGTTTCTATGTTGAGGAGGTACAGATCGGATCCATTTCATGTGTTGCCTATTGAATCTATCGAAGTGAGTCCAGATTTAACATTTGAAGAGGAACCAGTTGCTATCTTGGCACGTGAAGTGAAAGAATTAAGAAATAAGAAAGTGCCACTTGTGAAAATTTTGAGGAAGAATCATGCAAAGGAAGAGGCAACTTGGGAAAGTGAACAAACAATGCGAGATCAATATCCTCAATTATTTCAGACTTGATATCAGGTAATTTCGAGGACAAAATTTCTTTTTAGAGGGGGAGAATTGTAATATCCCAATGTGTGCCCTAGAAGTTTGGATATAATTGTTGTTGATTGAATTATGTGTATATGTTATGTTGATAAGAAAAGAAATTGAAAAGAGAATGTCTATGTATTGTTTAAAAAGGGAAGTAATGTGTAGAGAGAAAGTGTATATGTTGGGTATATGGTAATATATATAACATATACATAAGTCAAATGAATGGTCAATGAAAGAAGATATTTTATTTTGTGATATGTGAAATTATTTAATTGGTCATATAAGTTAAAAGAGGTTAAGTTAAATGGATGAGGGTATTTAGGTAATTGCTTTGTTAGAATTACATGGTGGAGATTTAAAGAAGAAGAGAAGTTTGACTTGGCTTTATTTTCTTTCCTTCTCATTTGTGTGTGGCCGGCTATCCAAAGGGAAAGAGAGCAAGTGAGGTGTTGGGATTTCTAAACTCAAATTGAAGGAAAAATCAAAGGATTAAGTTGGAGATTTGTGAAATTCATCAACTTTGGTAAGTTCTTTTCCTTGCTTTTCCTTTATTCTTTTGAAATTGTGTTTGGGATTGATGAGTTGATATGGATGGTATGTTTTTAAGTGTTGAAAGTGATGTTAAGTTAAGAAGTTAAATTATTGTTGATATTGGAAGTGTTGGATTGAGTTTGTTTTAGGGTTTTGAAGTGATTATTGATGTTTAACTTGAGTTTGCTTGATTATTTTCATAGATTTGCATGTGGTTGAGGTTTGTGGAAATTATAAGCTTAAAATTGAGATTTTGGCCGAGGGCAGTAGCCTTGTGGATGCCACGCCCGTGGCCTTGGTTGGCCATGGCCGCGGCCAATTAGAACCATGGCTGTGGAGGATGGGAGCAAGGGTGGCAGAACCATTCCTTAAGCCACGCCCGTGGGGGTTGAGGTGGCCACGACCGTGGGCCTTTGTGAGTGATGTTGAAGTGTAATTTGTGATTTAAGGGTTTAGTAAGAGGTTATTAAGTGATAAATTATGTTGGAACTTATGTGTTGTATCATTTTTGGGATTAGGTTTTGAAGGAAGGGGATTTGCCCTAATTTGGGAAGTGAAGAATCTTGGAAAAGGAAAGTGTTTAGAATTGTGTAAATTGTTATTGAGGTAAGTACAAACCTTGCATTGTTGCATATATTTATATGATATTGAGATTGAATACACATTTGATGATAATGATGATGCATATGATACTACATAAACAATGCTATGTTTTATGCATTGTGAATCTTGTGAATGGTAATGTGTTATATGGATATTGTACTTGGTAATGTTATATTAATGATGCTATAAGTATAATTGAATAGTGAAATATTATAATATGGTTTGAGACATGATATGATATGAAGCCATTGTGATTGGCTATGTTAACTCAATGTGATATGAAGCCATTGTGGTTGGCTATGATAATTCAATTGAGAATGAAATGGATAAATGATTTGTGTGGCTAATGTGTTATTCCATTTTTAGAGTTTATTGTTGCTGGCATGCCTAATATGACTAACAATCTCTTGAAGTTAGGTTGGCTAAGTCCTTGAAGCCTAATTGAGATGTTACAACCCTTGAAGCTAGGTTGGATTGGTTCTTGAAGCCAAGTTGGGTTGATGCTTAGCATGCTTTGCTCCCCTTGAAGCTTGGTTGAATCTAAATCCTTGAAGCCTAGTTGGGATTATGATAATGATAAATGTGATAACAAAACCAAAGCATTAACTCTGAAAATTGAATGGCATATTAGTGTGTTTTGGGCCCATGCTTGTCTTTATTTTAAATGTCAGTCATTGATGGTAAAATGATTGAATAATATGATCCATGGATGGATTTTGAAATGTGATATGTTATATGAGTATGAATGGTGAGATGCAAAGATGTGGTATTATATTTCCACCTATTATGTTGTGTTATTAATATGAATGACATTGCATTGCATTGAAGCATAATGTTAGCATACTTTGTATTACTAAGCCGTTGGCTTAGCGCGATAGTGTTGATCGCGCAGGTGATAGAGTTGAACCCGAGAGCTCTTCGAGACCGAGTGAGAGTAGACATTGAAGGGTTTATTTTGGGACTTAAAGATCAGAGAAGAGCTGCCAATCATGTATAATTTCTTTATATTTTGTAAAGTATTGATTCTAATGTAAATATATGTATAAGTATAAATGTGGATTGAAAGTAATCGTATATGTAAATATTTTATAAATTCCACTGCGTATTAAGTAAATGGATATATATATATTTTGTTTTATATTACAAGTTAATTACTTAATTTCTATAATGTATGTTGAGAAAGGTTATGGTATCTTTTAAAATGATTTGATTGTTACAGAAAAACTGTAGCATCCCTATGTTCAGTGCACATATGCTACATTGTGGTGTTTGTAGTGTGCTTGTGCCGGATATGGGGGTGTTACATAAACAGTCAAACCTTCTAAAGACTTTCGACTCAAGGCATCAGCAACAACATTCGCCTTACCAGGATGATAATTAATCAAACAGGCATAGTCTTTAATTAATTCTAACCACTGTCTCTGTCGAAGATTCAGCTCTCTTTGAACACCCAAGTATTTCAAACTCTTATGATCTGTATAGATGAAACACTTCTCCCCATACAAGTAGTGTCGCTAAATCTTTAAAGCAAAAACTATAGCTGCCAACCCCAAATCATGCGTCGGGTAATTCAACTCATGCGGCTTCAACTGTTGAGAAGCATAAGCTATGACTCTACCCTCCTGCATCAAAACACAACCTAAACCATTATGTGAAGCATCACTGTAAATCACATATTGTTTATCTTCCACAGGCAAAGTAAGAATAGGAGCTTGAGTCAACATCTCCTTCAACTGCTCAAAACTAGCTTGACACTGATCTGTCCATATAAATCTAACTCCCTTTCAAAGTAATCTAGTGAGTGGAGTAGCTATCAAAGAAAAACCTTTCACAAAGCGTTGATAATAGCCTGCCTAACCCAGAAAACTTCTAACTTCAGTTACAGACTTCGGTGGACTCCAATTCAAAATAGCTTCAACTTTACTCGGATCAACTCTTATACCATCTGTTGACACCACATGACCCAGAAAAGTCACTTGATCAAGCCAAAACTCGCACTTCGATAACTTAGCATATAATTGCTTCTCTCTCAAGGTCTGCAACACAATTCGCAAATGCTTGTCATGCTCCTCCTTATTATGTGAATATACCAAAATATCATCAGTAAAAACCACCATAAACTAATCCAGATAGGGTCTAAACACCCTATTCATCAAATCCATAAAAGCTGCAGCTGCATTCATTAATCCAAAAGGCATCACTAAGAACTCATAATGCCCATACCTTGTGCGGAAAGCTATCTTAGGAACATCTTCAACTCTAACCCTCAACTGATGGTACCCTGATCTCAAATCAATCTTGGAAAACACGCTGCTCCCTTCAACTGATCGAAGAGGTCATCAATCTGAGGCAAAGGATACTTATTCTTAATAGTAACCTTATTCAATTGCCTATAATCTATGCACAACCTCAAAGTACCATCCTTCTTCTTTACAAACAAAACAGGAGCTCCACATAGAGAAACACTAGGGCGAACAAACCCTTTATCCAACAACTCCTACAACTGCACCTTCAACTCTCTCAACTCAGCAGGTGCCATTTGATATGGAGTAATAGAGATGGGAGTTGTACCAGACAACAAATTGATACCAAACTCAACCTCTCTCTCAGGGGGTAACCTTGGCAACTCCTCAGGAAACACATCTGGGAATTCATCAACTGTGGGTATACTATCAAGTTGAGAACCCACTACTCCGGTATCCACAAAATGAGTAAGATAAGCATCACACCCTTTTCTAATTAACTTTCTAGCTGCAACAGCTGAAACAAACAAGGATGCAAGTTGTCTCTGCTCACTAGATACCATCACACTTCTACCATCACCGGTTCTCAGGGTAACACACTTCCTCTGACAATCTACTACAGCTCCATGCTTAGACAACCAATCCATGCCTAAGATCAAATCATATTCCTTAAAAGTCATTTCAATCAAATCACCCAAAAACTCCTCACCTTGCACTACAACTGAACTATCACGATGCACCTTACTCACCATAACACTATATCCTAAAGGATTTGTCACCAACACATCAAATCCTAAGGACTCTGAATGCAATTCAGACACAGGTAAGATAGATGCACTTATGTATGAATGAGTAGATCCTAGATCAATCAAAGCAAGAACTGAAATACCAAATAAAAAAAAAGTACCCGCAATAACTGTTAAAGCATCCGGCTACCTCTGCATCACTTACACTCGCTAAGAAGACCTAGCCTCATCTGGCCTACTGCCTCTGGATGTAGAGCCTCCTCTCTAACTGATCCTAGGTTGACCACCTCTACTAATACCTCTGCCACTTCGACCTCCTCTCACACTAGGTCGAGAAACTGTAGAATCTGCCTACCTATGCTCCTGTATCTCAGGACAATCTCTGATGAAATGGTCAGGCGATCCACATCTGAAACACACAGCTGATCCACCAATCTTCCAACAAACACCCCCATGTATCCTACCACAATGGACACATGTAAGTGGAGTAGATCTCTGAACCACTGGAGTCGGAGCACTAGCTACAGAAACTGTAGGTATCGATCTCTGCCTCTGATACTAAACTGACTTACCTGACTGCCTCAGGCTCCTACTGACTCTCAGAATAAAACTTCCTCGGCCTCTCTTCATAGTTGAAGACCCTGCCTCAAACTGAGGTCTCCTAACTCTAGCCTTCTGCTCAGTAGCAGCTGCTGCAATACCTTGTGCTCTCTCAACACTTCTAGCTGCGGCAACCAACTGAGAAAAATCTTGGTACTGAGAACCAGCAACAATACACATAATAGAGGGCCTCAATCCCTCCTCAAATCTCCTACATCGATCAATCTCATCTGAAATAATCCCACTAGCATAGTGACTCAACCGGATATACTCAATCTCATACTTTATCACTGTCCGGTTCTCCTATCTCAAATTTAAGAATTCCATCTTCTTGGCATCCTTATACTCCCTCGGAGTATATTTCTGCTCAAACTCCTGCAGAAAATCACCATAAGACAAAGTTGGTGGATCATCCATGGCATGTGGAACTGTCTTCCACCAGTCATAAGCATCTTTCTGCAGAAGTGATCTAGCATAATTAAACTTCTCTTCAGGAGTGGCTTGCAACTGGATGAATACCCTCTGAACTCTATCCAACCACTGCTCAGCTATTGCAGGATCTGTAGTACCAAAGAAATCCTCAGCCCCAAACTTTCTCAATTTATCATACTGCATCACTGGCACTTGTGACTGTGGTGGTGGTGGCGGCTGCTGCACTGGAGCCTACCTTAATAAATCTACCATATGCTGTAACCAAACCAGCTAAATCTCATCTGCAGTGGGTCTCTCTGGCACAAGAGCAGGTGCCTCACCAGTTAACTCAACCCTAGCTCCATCTCTACCCTCTTCAGAAGCTACACTCTCAGCACTACCTTCTATGGACTGACGTCACTGAGATGCCATCACTACCTATATCTGCAACACAGCAGAATATAACTCATCAAAGATCAGAGACTGCTAGTGCCAAAACATGTATCTTATTTAAAAAAAAACATATTTTAAAATAAAAATTTTCTTTTTCTTACAATTTACCTAGGTTGAGAATCTCAAACCTAGGCTCTGATACCAAAACAGATGTAACACCTCCGTATCCCATATACGTACACTACATACAACCACATCTGTAATATACGTATATCAGATACAGAAGTGTCACGGTTTATATTAGACAACCCAATCTTTCTCTTCTGCATTTATATGAGAAAACTTAAAACATTTCATATATATTTATATACATATTATGGAACATAACAGGTGAAACATTTATTGTCACATCTGCCCACCGTATTTATGCATGGCAGGCACGTGCACAGTGAGAGAAGGGGAAAGGAGAAGTCAATTCCTGACAACGGCCCTAAATAAGGGTATAGGACCAATGGGACCTAATTGAAGAAATGCAAAGTTTTGGGGAGGTGACAGTAATTTTCAAAAGTTGTACTAAAGGTTCTTAATAGTGCACATAACAGACTCCAAAAATGGAGAGTAGAGAAAAATCGGGTCACAACGACGCGTAACAGTTTTTCCAGGAAATGCCCCGTTAGAGAGAAACGAAGACATGTAGACTAGGGGCATTTTGGTCATTATTAATTAAAATTTATACATGAATCCAAAGTAGAAAATAAACACACGAGTGCATAGACGATGTCGAGGGGTTGAATATGAAATGATCGTCAGTAGAAATGGAGCCCGGGCAAAACCCGAGCAAAGAAAGGACCTAAAGGGAATTTTGTAAAAAGTCGAGGGCTTATTGGTAATTTTTCAAAATAACTTGGAAACTTAAAATAGACTTTAAAAATAGAAAGTAGAGGTCGAGAGAATCAAAACCATATGTAGTTTGCCTCGTGAAACTGTACGGTTTAAAAGTTAAGATCGATTAATCGTCGGAGCGTAAAATGGGCCCGGTTCCATGTAGGTACCATATGGGTGATATGGAACAAATTGGGGTACCAAATGGGAAGAGGGACAAGTTGGAGGACTTAATTGGAAAGAAAAATATAAAAATCTTTTGATGGCTAATCATAATTAGCCATTTAGAATTATTAAAAGAAGAAAAGTAAAAGGTATGGACAAATGGCCCTAAAGCATTCATCCACCCCAAAAGTGGACATCATTTCCACTATATATATCATAGCAAGAAGAACAAAAACTCTCTCCCACAAACACTCCAAACCGTCGGCCTCCATAAGAAAACACCAAAGAATTTCTAATTTTTGTCAAGTTTGATTCAAGTTCAAGGTGAGTTTTAAGGTTTTAAAGTATGTAAAATTCAATTCTAGTATCAATTTTAATTATTTATATATCTATGGGAAGATTGGAAATTAGAGTTCATAAAGGTTGAATTTGGGGAAAGTTTGTAGGATGGTTAGAAAATGAATTTAATGGAAAAATATGTTGATTAATGATAAGAGATGGTTAGTTTAGGTAGAAATTCATATGAATTTGGAGGGTAGCTTATTGTTCTAAATTTCTAAGGTTTATGTTTAAGGTTATGTTCTTGAATTTCTTGAAGGAGAAACAAAGATTAAGGAAGGAGAAGAAGGAAAAGCAAAGGGGAATTAAATGAATAAGGTTTGGTACTTTACCTTGGAAGAATTAATTTTCCTTTCAATTTCTTACCAAAACTTTATCTATGGAACTTTTGCTATGGATGCATAAATGTGTTGTTTGAGTTTGAATTCAATTGTTGAGTGGTATTTTTAAATCCATGTAGTGATTGGGTTGTTTAAATTCAAATGAAATCTAATGTTTCCAATGATTTTGGTAAAAGAGTTTATGAACTCCATTTAGTTCAAATTAATTTAAACAATCAAGTTATTTTAAAAGGAAAGTGTCTAAGTCTTCATTACATTATTAGGGAAGCTTTGAAATGGGTTTAAAACAGAAAAATAAACAATTTTGCACCAAATGCAAGTGTGGCCGAATTGGTGCACTTTGGGATCCAATTCTGGACCAAACTTTGGGCAGCCAGTTGAGGCAGTAAACGATGAAATTTTTTGACGAAGTTTACATGCAATTAGTCAACATATTAAATAAGTTTCCTGTAAAATTTCAGCCAAAAATAAGATCATTTACCTGGTCAAATGCATGACTGAAGTGGACTGAAATTTTGACAAAAACCCAGATTTTATTATTCATTTGGCGCTTGCCTTTTGCGTTGCCGATTTTACGCGCCGCGACACTATTCATTTGGTCAATTTGTGACCTTTTGAGAAATGCTTTGAAATATTTGATATGTTTATTGTGGATGTTAAATATGTGAAAAAGGGTAATGGTTTGACTAAAGAATGTGACGAGAATTAAAATGATTTCTCGAGTCATTCTAAAATGAAGTTTGAGACTTAAATTGAATCATTTTAACCTTTATGCTCTGCTGGGTAGTAGGGGTGGTAGATAAGGGTATGGTGCACTATACTAACTTATGCAGTACTGCTTGATATTGTGATTGAATTGTTATGATCTAAACTCAATGGTGAGGGCCATTGAAGCCAGTGGTGAGGGCCATTGGTTATAACCAGGATGGTGAGTGCCATTCCTGTGATATGATAATGCTGGTGAGGGCCACCTATGTTACAGTGGTGAGGGTCACTGCCTTATCGCTATGGTTCCCTATATACTAGTAGAGCCAAAGTCCTGTTTTTTTTTTAACTACGTAATGCAAAATGAGTTTGAATTATGGTTTTTACATTTGTTGAAAGCATATTTACACTGAATGTACAATAACTTCCATTGGTTTAATGTTGGTTGATTTTTGATTCAATTATTTCCTTTTATTTCAAATGCTTTCATGTTTTACTTTTATTTCCATTGGTAAAGTACCCACTGAGCGACATTGCTCAGCGAGTTAAGTTTTCTTTGACTCGTAGGTTCGGAGCAGTAGCTAACTCTTGAGAAGCGACGACCAGACCCACAGCATCTCAGGGTAGATCTCTTAGTTTCCATTATGAGTTAACTAGTTTGTGGCATGTATATGTATATATAAGATTGAGAATTACTATGTTATATTGTACGTTAATAGTATGTAATAATAATAAACCTCTACTTTATTTTGTACTAGAAGTGTAAATTCTTCTTGCAGGTTTGTAGTTGAGGTTATAAGGGGGATTCATTGGGAGTGTATTGATACTGATTGTGTTCACATTGGTTTGTGTAAAAATGTTTTCAAAAAACAGAAAAACCAGTTTTGTCGACACTTGGGACCCAATTTCTAGGCGAAACTCTGGCCAAATTTCTGTAAAAATCGGAACTAAAATTTGACTAAGTAAAATTGGTAGAAACATTAGGCAAGTATGGCGCCTCTACTCGACTTACACATGTAGGTCGGGAAGGGGTGTTACAATTTTTGTATTAGAGCTCCGGTTTTGCAAGTTCTGGGTAGTTAGTTGAACTAAACCTTAAATGTATGACACATAGGGTTAGGTTAGGGGTTCTAATTATATAACTATACATGTGTGTAGTATTGTTAGTTATGTTAATCTAATTATAACAGGAGTAATTATGGATCGAAACGATGAGATGAGGAAGCTGAGGATGGAAGTAGAGAGGCTAAAGCAGATAGTGCAGGAGCAAGATGATACCATAGAAATTCTGGCAGATTGAAGTATACAGGATCATGAAGACCTGAGATTAAAACATGAGATGATTACCTCCTTGATAAGAGACGTGCAAATGTTAAAGGAGGACAGGCTTAGTCATAGAGTGGAGTTTGATAGTGCCTGTAGGAGCCTCGGAGTAGCACGTAGAGAGATCCGTGCTTTACAGGAGAGGGTCATGGAGCTATGCCAGCAATTACCTGGTGAATCATCGCATGACCCAGAGTTTGATCCTGAGATAGAAGAGTATTTGTCTGACAGTGCCACCTCACCTAGGGCACCTACTCACTGAGCTTCGAGATGTGTTGCTTTTTAGAGGTTCTTTTGGTTATGTACATAGGTGACATCGGGGTATCATGTAAATTTTGGAATGTACATAAGGGCATCCTAGTAACGTAAATACGTTTGCTTGGAAATAAATAAAAGTTGTGTTGTATATGTGTTATTTAAGAGTTTTATCTTTATATACATGCCACCTAGGGTAATATAATGTTGTTGGTCTGGGTCGTTATTGATGATGGGATTGTATAAGTTTTGCTCTATTCTTTAGATGTTGCGAGTAGCGCAGCGTGATATAAAGGAGGAGGTCGAGTCTCAGGCCTCCCGAACTGTAGAAACGCATGTATCAGAGATACCTGCATCTGAGCAACCACCAGCTGATGCTCCTATTCCCAACAAAATGTTGCAACAAATGGCTACCGTATTACGGCAGATAGACGGCGCCACCCTAGCACCACCACTAGTGCCAGCACCCATACCAGTACCTGTTGTAGGAGGGGAAAGGAAACCCTCGATCGAAAAGATAAGAAAGTACGGGGCGAAGGAGTTTAGGGCCCGAAGGGACGATGATTCTTCTACAGCCGAGTATTGGCTGAAAGGAATGGTACGAGCCTTAGATCAGTTACAGTGTACTCCAGAGGAGCGAGTTGTGTGCGCTACTTCCTTGTTAGTGGAAGAAGCGTATGTCTGGTGGGGCACAGTTCAACAATGAGTTCCATCAGAGCAGAGGACATGGGACTTCTTTGCGAAAGAATTCAAGCGAAAGTTTATTTCTGAAACATACCTCAACACCAGGAGGAAAGAGTTTCTACACTTGAAGCAAGGGCGAATGACAGTGATAGAGTACGAAAGGGATTTCACCAGATTAAGCAGGTATGCTAAGAAAGTGATAGAAGACGAGGAAGATCGATGTAAACAATTCTTAGATGGATTGAATAATGAAATTAAGGTGCAGCTGATTGCTGCTCATATTAAGGAATTTTCTGTGTTAGTCACCCGAGCTGTTGAAGTGGAACAGTGTCAGTCTGATGAGTAGAATAGAAGACAGAAGATGAAACAGAAGAGAGGTACCCAAAACTATTTGGGAAACTACCAATCATCAAGGAAGCGATTCCAAGGCAGTGGTTCCACGGGAGGCGGTCAATGCCGGGGTTACAGTCAGGGATCGAATCGCAGTGGCCCAAGTCAAGCAACCTCAGTCGCTAGTACCGGACGATCCGGAAGAGGTCAAGGAAGATGATTTAACTGAAGCGGAGGTAACTTTTCTACCGGTCTGAGAGGTAATGAAGGCGAAAATACTAATCCATGTTGTGATCAATGCGGACGCAGCCACATGGGAGAAGTTGGGGTCGGACATTTGCATGTTACATATGTGGATCTCTAGATCACCTTATGCGAGAGTGTCCCCAGTGAATACAAAATCTACCTAGGGAGACTGAGGGATCGCAAACGGCAGAAGGGCGAGGCCAAGGCAGAGGTAGGGGCGAAAATCCATCACGTGTGCAGTCTGAGACGATGAATCGATCAAAAGCGAGGGCTCCTGCTAGAATGTATGCCATGAGGGGGCGAGAAGATGAAGAAGCGCTAGACGTGATTGCAGATCAGTTGTCTATGTTTGGAGTTTCGCTTTACATTTTAATAGATCTGGGTTCTTCACACTCATATATATGCACGAAAAATGAAAAACTTGGGAACCTAAAGGTAGAATTAGAGGAAGAGGGAATATTAGTTACTAGCCCATTAGGGAGTGAGGTGATTACGAGGAAGGTAGTAAAAGGTTGCCCCATGGAGATACACGGACGTATCTTTTGGGGAGACTTATTTGAACTACCATTTCAAGAATTCGACGCTATCCTTGGGATGGATTGGTTGACCAAACACGATGCACTGGTTGACTGTAAATGGAAGAGAGTTACTCTGCATACATCAGACGGCGATAAAGTGACCTTAGTGGGAAAGAGGAAGGACTATCTAACTAACATCATTTCCGCTATGACAGCTAAGAGGTTAGTGCAAAAAGGCTGTGAGGCATATCTGTTATGCACATTAGAAGTGAAAGAAGAGGCACCGAAGCTATAAGATATACCTACTATTTGTCATTTCCCCGACGTATTTCCTGATGATTTACCTGGATTACCACCTAAACGAGAGGTGGAATTCACCATAGACGTGTACACGGGAGCTGCACCAGTATCCATCGCACCTTACCGAATGGTGCCAGCGGAGCTAAAAGAACTAAAGGTACAGCTACAGGAACTTTTAGACAAAGGGTTCATTAGGCCAAGCGTGTCACCATGGGGAGCGCCAGTATTGTTCGTGAAAAAGAAAGATGGATCCCTAAGGTTGTGTGTGGATTACCGTCAACTCAATAAGCTGACCATCAAGAACAAGTATCCGCTACCTCACATAGACGATTTGTTTAATCAACTCAAACGTGCTGGAGTCTTTTCAAAAATGATCTACGATCGGGTTATCATCAATTGGGGATCAAAGACGAAGACATAACAAAAACCGCATTCAGAGCTGGCTATGGACATTATGAATTCATTGTTATGCCTTTCGGATTAACGAACGCACCTGCAGTATTCATGGATCTGATGAACAGAATCTTTCACCCGTATTTGGATCAGTTCATGGTTGTATTCATTGACGACATATTGGTGTATTCAAAGAATCGAGAGGACCATATCGTCACCTTAGGATCATATTGCAAACCTTGTGAGAGAAGCAGTTACACGCTAAATTCAGCAAATGCAAATTTTGGTTGGAAGAAGTAGCCTTCTTAGGACATATTGTATCGGCAGAAGGAATAAGGGTCGATCCCAAGAAAATAGAAGCAGTATTGGAATGGAAGCCACCTAAGACAGTAACAGAAGTATGTAGTTTCTTGGGGTTAGCAGGATATTATCAGAGATTTGTCAAATGGTTTTCCATGATCGCCGCACCTATGACCAAGCTACTTCAGAAGAATGCCAAATTCCAGTGGACCGACGCTTGCCAACAGAGCTTTGAAAGTGTCACATACGCCTACCGCATTTATGCATAGTAGTCACATACACAGTGAGAGAAGGGGAAAGGAGAAGATAATTCCTGACCACGGCCCCAGATAAGGCTATAGGACCACTGGGACCTAATTGAAGAAAAATGCAAAGTGTTAGGGAGGTGATTGTAATTTCAAAAAGTATTGGGGAGTGACTGTAATTTTCAAAAGTTTTGGGGAGGTAAATGTAATTTCCAAAAGTTGTACTAGACATTCTTAATAGTGCACATAACAGATTCCAAAAATGGAAAATAGAGAAAAATCGGGTCACAATGACGCGTAATGGTTTTCCCAGAAAACGCACGGTTTGGAAGATATAGGGGATTTTGACTAGGGACATTTTGGTCATTATACATGAATCCAAAGTAGGAAATAAACACAAGAGTGAGTAGAGGAGGTTAAGGGGGTAAATATAAAATGATCGTTAGTAGAAACGGGGCCCGGGCAACACCCTAGCAAAGAAAGGACCTAAAGGGAATTTTGTAAAAAGTCGAGGGCTAATTGGTAATTTTTCAAAATAACATGGAAACCTAAAATAGATCTTAAAAATAGAAAGTAGAGGTCGAGAGTATCAAAACTATACGTAGTTTGCCTCGTGGAATTGTACGGGTTAAAAATTACGAACAAATAATTGCCAGAGGGTATTTTGGTCTTTTCACACCTTAGACCATAGAAATTTCAAGACAAGATGGTGGAGGGGCCAAAATATAATTAAAAGAAAGTTTAAGGGCTTGTTTTTTTAAATAAATAAAAGGAGGAGACAATTGGGCTAATGAAAATTAGCCATTTAAAAGTTATAATAAAGAAGAAAGAGAAAAGTGTGAACATTTGGCTTTAAAACATTCGTTCTTCCAAAAGTCACCATCATTTCCCTTATATATATATATCATGATATTGAGAACAAACTCTCTTTCTCCCACATCCAAGTTTTGGCCACCATAGGAAAACATCAAAAGATTTCCAAGTTTTGTCAAGTTTGATTTTCAAGGTAAGTTTTAAGGTTTTCAAGTATGTAGAATTCAATTCTAGTATCAATTTTAGGTATTTATATAACTATTGGAAGATTGGAGATTAGGGTTCTTATGGTGGATTTGGGAAAATTTTAAGTAGTTATGATATTAATCAATTAAATGAAAGAATCAAGGTTTCTAAGGTTTAATAAGGTTAGATTAGGGTTTCGTTTGAAAAGAAATGGAGGATAGCTTATTATTCTAAATTGTTAAGGTTTATGTTTAAGGGTGTGTTCTTTAATTTCTTGAAGGAAAAACAAAGATTAAGGAAGGAGAAGGAGGAAAAGCAAAAGGGGAAGTAAAAGAATAAGGTTTGGTGCTTTACCATAAAAGAAATTCTATTTTTCTTACAAACTTTGGTTTATGGAAGTTTTGATGTTGATGCTTAAATATATTGATTGAGTTTAAATTAAATATTTGAGTTATGTTCTTGATTTCTTATGGCAATTGGGTTGTTTAAATTTAATTGAAACCAAATGTTTTGAGAAAATTTGGCAAGTTGATTTGGTAAGTTGTTTTGAACTTTAATTAGTTTGATTTGAGTTAAACATGCAAAAGTTGTCAAAGGGAAGTGTTTGAATTTTCACTTTACCATTAAAGAAGCCTTCATATTGATTTGCAAAAGAAAAATAAACTATCCTATGTATTTCATATGTTTGGGCCGAAATGGTCCCAAAATGACAGCTTTCTAGAACTTTTTGTGGCAATTGTTTGAGGTAGCTAATGAATGAATTTTTCAACGAAATTTTACATGCAATTAGCCAACATATGAAATAAGTTTTATGTAAAATTTCAACGAAAAATAAGATCATTTACTTTGTCAAATGCATGACTGAAGTGCACTGAAATTTTGACGAAAACCCAGATTTTACTATTTATTTGGTCATGCCATTTTGCGTTGCCGATTTTTTGTGCTGCGACACGATTCATTTTGTCAATTTGTGATCTTTTGAGGAATGCTTTGAAATTTTTAATATGTTTATTGTGGATATTAAATATGGGAAAAAGGGTAATGGTTTGACTAAAGAATGTGGTGCGCGGCATAAATGGCAAAGTGCGATGAGAATTAAAATGATTTCTCGAATCATTCTAAAATGAAGTTTGAGACTTAAAGTGAATCATTTTAATCTTTATGCTCTACTGGATAGTGGGAGTGGTAGATAAGGGTATGGTGCACTATACTAACGCATGCAGTACTGCTCAATATTGTGATATGATATTTTATTCAGTGGTGAGGCCACTGGAGCGAATGGGGAGGCCCATTGGTTATAACCAGGATGGTGAGGGCCATTCCTGTGATCTGATATCGGTGGTGAGGGCCACCTATGTTACAGTGGTGAGGGCCACTGCCTTATCACTATGGTTCCCTATATACCAGTAGAGCCTGAGCCAAAGTCACATTTTTTGTTAAACTATGTAATGCAAAATAAGTTTGAATTATGGATTTACATTATTGGAAGCATATCACACTGCATGTACAATAATTTCTATTGGTTTAAGGTTAGTTAAATTATGATTTAATCATTTACTTTTATTTCAAACACTTTCATATGTTACTTTTATTTTTATTTGTAAAGTACCCACTGAGCGACAATGCTCAGCGAGTTAAGTTTTCCTTGACTCGTAGGTTCGGAGCAGTAGCAAATTCTTGGAAAGCAACGACCAAACCCACAACATATCTCAGGGTAGATCTTTTAGTTTCCATTATGAGTTAGCTAGTTGTGGCATATATATGTATATATATAAGTTTGAGAATTACTATGTTATACTGTACATTAGTAGTATGTAATAATAATAAACCTCTATTTTATTTTGTATTAGAAGTGTAAACTCTTCTTACAGGTTTGTAGTTGAGGATATAAGGTGGATTCATTGGGAGTGTATTGAAACTGATTGTACTCACACTGGTTTGTGTAAAAATGTTTTCAAAAATCAGAAAAACTAGTTTTGTCGACACTTGGGACCTAAATTTCTAGGCGAAACTCTGGCAAAATTTCTGTAAAATCGGAACTAAAATTTGACTAAGTAAAATTGGTTGCAACATTAGGATAGTGTGGCGCCTCTACTCAGCTTACACATGTAGGCCGGGAAGGGGTGTTACAATTTGTGGTATCATAGCACTGGTTTAGCCGGTTCTGGGTAGTTAGTTGAACTAAATGTTTAATGTATGACACATAGGGTTAGGATAGGGGTTTTAATTATGTAACTATACATGTGTGGAGTATTGTTAGTTATGTTATTCTAATTATAACAGGAGTAATTATGGGTGATAAAAATGATGAGATGAGGGAGCTGAGAATGGAAGTAGAGAGGCTAAAGCAAATAGTGCAGGAGCAAGATGAAACCATAGAAATTCTGGCAGATCGAAGTATACAGGATCGTGAAGACCTGAGAGAAAAAAATGAGATGATTACCACATTGATGAGAGATGTGCAGATGTTAAAGGAGGACAGGCTTAGTCATAGAGTGGAGTTCGATAGTGCCTGTAGGAGCCTCGGAGTAGCACGTAGAGAGATCCGTGCTTTACAGGAGAGGGTCATGGAGCTAGGCCAGCACTTACCTGGTGAAGCATCGCATGACCTAGACTTTGATCCTGAGATAGAAGAGTATTTTTCTGACAGTGCCACCTCACCTAGGGCACCTACTCACTGAGCTTCGGGATGTGTTGCTTTTTGGAGGATCTTTTGGTTATGTATATATGTAATATCGAGTAGACATTGTATGGTAGTATGACATGATAATATAGTAGTAAGGAGTCCTAAATTTTGGAATGTACCTAAGGGCTTCCTAGTAATGTAAAAACTTTTGCTTGGAAATAAATAAAAGTTGTGTTGTATATGTGTTATTTAAGAATTTTATATTTATATACATGCCACCTAGGGTAATATAATGTTGTTGGGCTGGGTCGTTACTGATGATGGGATTGTATGCGTTTTGCTCTGTTCTTTAGATGTTGCAAATATCACAGCATGATATAGAAGAGGAGGTCGAGTCTCAGGCCTCCCGAACTGTAGAAACGTATGTATCAGTGATACTTGCTTAGGAGCAACCACCAGCTGATGCTCCAATTCCTAACGAAATGTTGCAACAAATGGCTACAGTATTACGGCAGATAGCCGGTGCCGCCCCAGCACCACCACCAGCGCCAGTGCCCGTACCAGTACCTGCTGTAGGAGGGAAAAGAAAACCCCCGATCGAAAAGATAAGGAAGTACGTGGCGAAAGAGTTTAGGGCCCGAAGGGATGATGATTCTTCTACAGCCGAGTATTGGCTAGAAGGGACGGTACGAGTCTTAGATCAGTTACGGTGTACAATAGAAGAGCGAGTGATATGTGCTACTTCCCTATTAGTGGAAGAAGCATATATATGGTGGGACACAGTTCAAAAATGAGTTCCACTGGAACAGAGGACATGGGATTTCTTTGTGAATGAGCCCAAGAGGAAGTTTATATTAGAGGCATACCTAGATGCCAGGAAAAAGGAGTTTCTACACTTAAAGCAAGGTTGACTGACTGTTGCCGAATACGAGAGGGAATTTACTAGGCTGAGTAGGTATACCAAGAAGACAATTGAAGACGAACATGATAGGTGTAAGCAGTTCTAGGATGGTTTGAATAATGAGATTAGGATGCAGCTAATTGCTGCTAATATCAAGGAATTTTCCGAGTTGGTCACTAGGGCTCTGGAAGTAAAGTAATGTCAGTATGATGAGAAGAATAGAAGATAGAAGATGAAACAGAAGAGAGGTACCCAAAACTATTCAGGAAATTACCAATCATCAATGAAGCAATTTCGAGGCAGTGCTTCCACGGGAGGCGGTCAACGCCGAGTTTACAGTCAGGGATCAAATCGCAATGGCCCAAGCCAAGCCACCTCAGTCGCTAGTACCGGACGATCCGGAAGAGGGCAAGGAATAGGATTCAACCGAAGCGGAGGTAACTTTTCGACTGGCCCGAGAGGTAATGAAGGCGAAAATACTAATCCACGCTGTGATCAATGCGGACGCCGTCACCCAGGAGAATGTTGGGGTCGGACATTTGCATGTTATATATGTGGATCTTTGGACCACCTTATGCGAGAGTGTCCCCAGCGAATGCAGAATCGTCCTAGGGATACTGAGGGATCGCAAGCAGTAGCAGGTTGAGGCTGAGGCAGAGGTAGGAATGAAAATCCGTCAAGTATGCAGTCTGAGACGGTGAATCGACCAGAAGTGAGTTCTCCTGCTAGAATGTATGCCATGAGGGGGCGAGAAGATGAAGAAGCGCTAGACGTGATTGCAGGTCAGTTGTCTATGTTTAAAGTTCCGCTTTACGTTTTAATAGATCCAGGTTCTTCCCATTCATATATGTGCACGAAAAATGGAAAACTTGGGAACCTAAAGGTAGAACTAGAGGAAGAGAGATTATTAGTTACTAGCCCATTAGGGAGTGAGGTGATTACGAGGAAGGTAGTAAGAGATTGCCCCGTGGAGATACACGAACATATCTTTCGGGGAGACTTATTTGAACTACCATTTCAAGAATTTGACATTATTCTTGGGATGGATTGGTTGGCCAAACACGATGCACTGGTTGACTGTAAACGGAAGAGAGTTACTCTGCATACTGCAGACGGCGACGAAGTGACCCTAGTGGGAAAGAGAAGGGACTATCTAACTAACATCATTTTCGCCATGATGGCTAAGAGGTTAGTGCAAAAAGGCTGCGAGGCATACCTGGTATGCGCGTTAGGAGCGAAAGAAGAGGCATCAAAGCTATAAGATATACCTACTGTGTGTGATTTCCCCGACATATTTCCTGATGATTTACCCGGATTACCACCTAAACGAGAGGTGGAATTCACCATAGACGTGTACCCAGGAGCTGCACCAGTATCCATCACACCTTATCGAATGGCGCCAACAGAGCTAAAAGAACTAAAGGTACAGCTACAGGAACTTTTAGATAAGGGATTCATTAGGCCAAGCGTGTCACCATGGGGAGCGCCAGTATTGTTCGTGAAAAAGAAAGACAGATCCTTAAGGTTGTGTGTAGATTACTGTTAACTCAATAAGCTTACCATCAAGAACAAGTATCCGCTACATCGCATAGACGATTTGTTTGATCAACTCAAAGGTGCTGGAGTCTTTTCAAAAATCGATCTACGATCAGGTTATCATCAAGTAGGGATCAAAGACAAAGACATACCAAAAACCGCATTCAGAACTCGCTATGGACATAATGAATTCATCGTTATGCCTTTCAGATTAATGAATGCACCTGCAGTATTCATGGATTTGATGAACAGAATCTTCCACCCGTATTTGGATCAGTTCGTGGTTGTATTCATTGACGACATATTGGTGTATTCAAAGAATCGAGAGGACCATGATCGTCACCTTAGGATTGTTTTGCAAACCCTGCGAGAAAAGCAGTTATACACTAAATTTAGCAAATGCGATTTTTGGTTGGAAGAAGTAGCCTTCATGGGACATATTGTATCAACAGAAGGAATAAGGGTCGATCCTAAGAAAATAGAAGCAGTATTGGAATGGAAGCCACCTAAGACAGTAACAGAAGTCCGTAGTTTCTTGGGGTTAGCAGGATATTATCGGAGATTCGTCAAAGGGTTTTCCATGATCGCCGCACCTATGACCAAGCTACTTCAGAAGAATGTCAAATTCCGGTGGACCGACGCTTGCCAACGGAGTTTTGAAAGGCTGAAGCAAAAACTTACTGAAGCGCCCATTCTTACACAACCCGAATCAGGAAAAGATTTTGTGATTTATAGTGATGCATCCCACATCGGGTTAGGTTGCGTATTGATGCAGGAGGGCAAAGTCATTGTGTATGTCTCTCGACAGCTCAAGCCACACGAAAGGAATTATCCCACGCATGACTTAGAACTAGCAGTGATTGTTTTGGCCTTCAAGACGTGGAGGCACTACTTATACGGGGAAAAGTGTTACATTTATACGGATCATCAAAGCCTGAAGTATTTTCCCACACAGAGACTTAAACCTGCGACAGCGAAAATGGATGCAATTGCTAGCCAACTATGACTATATGATTAACTATCACCCGGGCAAAGCAAATGTCGTAGCAGATGAACTTAGTAGGAAATCAATGCAAGCGCTATGTGCTATGAGGGTAGAATTAAAGCCCACAGAAGATGGAGCTATCCTTGCAGAAATGCACATGTGACCTAACTTACATCAACAAATACGTGAGGCTCAGAGGGAAGATGAACAAGTGAAGAAGTGGAGTCAACAGGCGCAGGAACACTCTTTAAGAGACTATCAAATTCGTCCTGATGGTATCCTATACTACAAGAAGAGAATGGTGGTACCTAAGTCCAAGGAGCTAAAGAAATAGATTTTGCAAGAAGCTTATAACAGTCCTTACACAATGTATCCGGGAGCAACAAAAATGTACCAGGACTTGAAGGAGTATTAGTGGTGGCCAGGAATGAAAAGAGACATCGTGGATCACGTGACGAAGTGTCTAACCTGTCAGCAAGTGAAAGCAGAACATCAACTACCCTCAGGACTACTACAACCTATCACGATTCTGACCTGGAAATTGGATCGAATTACTATGGATTTTGTCACACGATTGCCTATGACTAGGAACAAACATGGCGCGATCTGGGTAATCATGGATCGACTTACTAAGTCCGCTCATTTCTTACCAGTACGTGTGGATTACTCGCTAGACAAGTTGGCAGACTTGTACATCAAAGAGATCGTACATCTCCATGGAGTTCCAACTTCAATCATATCAGATCCAGATCCACGCTTTACGTCAAAATTTTGGCAAAAATTCCAAACAGCCCTTGGGACTCGAACGTACCACAGTACAGCATTCCATCCCCAGACTGATGGATAGTCAAAAATATCAATCCAGCATACAAATGGCTCCTTACGAAGCACTATACGGTTAAAAATGCAGAACTCCAGTTTGCTGGACAGAATTGAGCGAAGAAAAGATGTTGGGGCCAGATATAGTTAAGGAAATTGAGGAAAAGGTAGAGATCATTCGAGACCGATTAAAAGCAGCGGCGGATAGGCAAAAATCATACGCGGATCTAAAGAGGAAAGACATACAATTCGAGGTCAGTGACAGGGTATTCCTCAAAGTCTCTCCTTGAAAGAAAGGGTTACGATTTAAACAAAAAGGCAAGCTAAGCCCTAGATTCATCGGACCATATGAGATTATTAAACGGGTAGGTCCGATAGCTTACCGGTTGGTGTTACCACCCGAATTAAGTAACATACATGATGTTTTCCATGTTTCAATGCTAAGGAGGTATCGTTCAGATCCAACCCATATCATACAAGCTCAAGACATCGAGATTCAGCCTGACCTGACATACGAGGAAGAGCTAGTAGAAATCCTAGCACGGGAAATCAAAGAATTGCGGAATAAGAAGATCCCATTGGTCAAAGTGCTTTGGAGGAATCACAAAGTAGAAGAAGCTACATGGGAACGTGAAGAAACTATGAGGAAGCAGTACCCATATTTATTTCAACCTGATAGGCTTCGAGACGAAGCCTAAATTAATGAGGGAGGAACTATCACATCCGCCTACCGCATTTATGCATAGTAGTCACATACACAGTGAGAGAAGGGGAAAGGAGAAGATAATTCATGAACACGGCCCCAGATAAGGCTATAGGACCACTGGGACCTAATTGAAGAAAAATGCAAAGTGTTAGGGAGGTGATTGTAATTTCAAAAATTTTTGGGGAGGTGACTGTAATTTTCAAAAGTTTTAGGGAGGTAAATGTAATTTTCAAAAGTCATACTAGACATTCTTAATAGTGCACATAACAGATTCCAAAAATGGAAAATAGAGAAAAATCGGGTCACAACGACGCGTAACGGTTTTTCCAGAAAACGCACGGTTTGGAAGATATAGGGGATTTTGACTAGGGACATGTTGGTCATTATACATGAATCCGAAGTATGAAATAAACACAAGAGTGAGTAGAGGACATTAAGGGGGTAAATATGAAATGATCGTTAGTAGAAACGGGGCCCGGGCAACACCCGAGCAAAGAAAGGACCTAAAGGGAATTTTGTAAAAAGTCGAGGGCTTATTGGTAATTTTTTAAAATGACTTGGAAACCTAAAATAGACCTTAAAAATAGAAAGTAGAGGTCAAGAGGATTAAAACTATACGTAGTTTGCCTCATGGAATTGTACGGGTTAAAAATTATGAACAAATAATCGCCAGAAGGTATTTTGGTCTTTTCACACCTTAGACCATAGAAATTTCAACACAAGATGGTGGAGGGGCCAAAATATAATTAAAAAGAAAGTTTAAGGGCTTGGGTTTTTAAATAAATAAAAGGAGGAGACAATTGGGCTAATGAAAATTAGCCATTTAAAAGTTATAATAAAGAAGAAAGAGAAAAGTGTGAACATTTGGCTTTAAAACATTCATTCTTCCAAAAGTCACCATCATTTCCCTTATATATATATATATATATATCATGATATGAAGAACAAACTCTCTCTCTCCCACTTCCAAGTTTCGACCACCATAGGAAAACATCAAAAGATTTCCAAGTTTTGTCAAGTTTGATTTTCAAGGTAAGTTTTAAGGTTTTCAAGTATGTAGAATTCAATTCTAGTATCAATTTTAGGTATTTATATAACTATTGGAAGATTGGAGATTAGGGTTCTTATGGTGTATTTGGGAAAATTTTAAGTAGTTATGATATTAATCAATTAAATGAAAGAATTAAGGTTTCTAAAGTTTAATAAGGTTAGATAAGGGTTTCGTTTGAAAAGAAATGGACGATAGCTTATTATTCTAAATTGTCAAGGTTTATTTTTAAGGGTGTGTTCTTGAATTTCTTGAAGGAAAAACAAAGATTAAGGAAGGAGAAGGAGGAAAAGCAAAAGGGGAAGTAAAAGAATAAGGTTTGGTGCTTTACCATAAAAGAAATTCTATTTTTCTTACAAACTTTGGTTTATGGAAGTTTTGATGTTGATGCTTAAATATATTGATTGAGTTTAAATTAAATATTTGAGTTATGTTCTTGATTTCTTATGGCAATTGGGTTGTTTAAATTTAATTGAAACCAAATGTTTTGAGAAAATTTGGCAAGTTGATTTGGTAAGTTGTTTTGAACTTTAATTAGTTTGATTTGAGTTAAACATGCAAAAGTTGTCAAAGGGAAGTATTTGAATCTTCACTTTACCATTAAAGAAGCCTTCATATTGATTTGTAAAAGAAAAATAAATTATCCTATGTATTTCATATGTTTGGGCCGAAATGGTCCCAAAATGACAGCTTTCTAGATCTTTTTGTGGCAATGTTTTGAGGTAGCTAATGACTGAATTTTTCAACGAAATTTTACATGAAATTATTCAACATATGAAATAATTTTTCTGTAAAATTTCAGCCAAAAATAAGATCATTTACTTGGTCAAATGCATGACTGAAGTGGACTGAAATTTTGACGAAAACCCAGATTTTAGTATTCATTTGGTCATGCCATTTTGCGTTGCCGATTTTTTGTGCCGCGACACGATTTATTTGGTCAATTTGTGATCTTTTGAGGGATGCTTTGAAATGTTTAATATGTTTATTGTGGATATTAAATATGGGAAAAAGGGTAATGGTTTGACTAAAGAATGTGGTGCGCGGCATAAATGGCAAAGTGCGATGAGAATTAAAATGATTTCTCGAATCATTCTAAAATGAAGTTTGAGACTTAAAGTGAATCATTTTAATCTTTATGCTCTACTGGATAGTGGGAGTGGTAGATAAGGGTATGGTGCACTATACTAACGCATGCAGTACTGCTCAATATTGTGATTTGATATTTTATTCAATGGTGAGGCCACTGAAGCCAATGGGGAGGCCCATTGGTTATAACCAGGATGTTGAGGGCCATTCCTGTGATCTGATATCGGTGGTGAGGGCCACCTATGTTATAGTGGTGAGGGCCACTGCCTTATCACTATGGTTCCCTATATACCAGTAGAGCCTGAGCCAAAGTCACATTTTTCGTTAAACTATGTAATGCAAAATAAGTTTGAATTATGGTTTTACATTATTGGAAGCATATCACACTGCATGTACAATAATTTCTATTGGTTTAAGGTTGGTTAAATTATGATTTAATCATTTCCTTTTATTTCAAACACTTTCATATGTTACTTTTATTTTTATTGGTAAATTACCCACTGAGCGACAACGCTCAACGAGTTAAGTTTTCCTTGACTCGTAGGTTCGGAGAAGTTGCAAATTCTTGGAAAGCGACGACCAGACCCACAACATATCTCAGGGTAGATCTTTTAGTTTCCATTATGAGTTAGCTAGTTGTGGCATGTATATGTATATATATAAGTTTGAGAATTACTATGTTATACTGTACGTTAGTAGTATGTAATAATAATAAACCTCTATTTTATTTTGTATTAGAAGTGTAAACTCTTCTTACAGGTTTGTAGTTGAGGGTATAAGGTGGATTCATTGGAAGTGTATTGAAACTGATTGTACTCACACTGGTTTGTGTAAAAATGTTTTCAAAAATAAAAAAAACCAGTTTTGTCGACACTTGGGACCCAAATTTCTAGGCGAAACTCTGGCAAAATTTCTATAAAATCGGAAATAAAATTTGACTAAGTAAAATTGGTAGCAACATTAGGATAGTGTGGCGCCTCTACTCAGCTTACACATGTAGGCCGGGAAGGGGTGTTACAGAAAGGTTGAAGCAAAGACTTACTGAAGCGCCCATTCTTATACAACCCGAATCAGGAAAAGATTTTGTGATCTATAGCGATGCATCCCACATCAGGTTAGGTTGCGTATTGATGCAGGAGGGAAAAGTCATTGCGTATGTCTCTCGACAGCTCAAGCCACATGAAAAGAATTATCCCACGCATGACTTAGAACTAGCAGCGATTGTTTTGGCTTTCAAGACGTGGAGGCACTACCTATACGGGGAAAAGTGTTACATTTATACGGATCATCAAAGCCTGAAGTACCTGCCCACGCAGAAAGATTTAAACATGCGACAACGAAAATGGATGCAATTATTTGACAACTACGACTATACGATTAACTATCACTCGGGCAAAGCGAATGTTGTAGCAGATGCACTTAGTAGGAAGTCAATGCAAGCGCTACGTGTTATGAGGGTAGAATTAGAGCCCACAGAAGATGGAGCTATCTTTGCAGAAATGTACGTGCGACCTACCATACATCAACAAATACGTGAGGCTCAGAAGGAAGATGAACAAGTGAAGAAGTGGAGTCAAAAGGCGCAGGAGAATTCATCAGGAGATTATCAAATTCGTCCAGATGGTATCCTATACTACAAGAAGAGAATGGTGGTACCTAAGTTCGAGGAACTGAAGAAATAGATTTTGCAAGAAGCTCATAACAGTCCTTACACAATGCATCCGGGAGCAACAAAAATGTACCGAGACTTGAAGGAGTATTACTGGTGGCCAGGAATGAAAAGAGACATCGTGGATCACGTGATGAAGTGTCTAACCTGTCAGCAAGTGAAAGCGGAACATCAACTACCCTCAGGACTACTACAACCTATGACGATTCCAACCTGGAAATGGGACCGTATTACTATGGATTTTGTCACAGGATTGCCTATGACTAGGGATAAACATGACGCGATCTGGGTAATCGTGGATCAGCTCACTAAGTCTGCTCATTTCTTACCAGTATGTGTGGATTACTCGCTAGACAAGTTGGCAGACTTGTACATCAAAGGGATCATACGTCTCCACGGAGTTCCAACTTCCATCATATCAGATCGAGATCCACGCTTTACGTCAAATTTTTGGCAGAAATTCCAAACAGCCCTTGGGACTCGAAAGTACCACAGTACAGCATTCCATCCCCAGACAGACGGACAGTCGGAAAGAGTGATTCAAGTTTTGGAAGATATGTTGAGGGCATGCGTTTTAGAATTTAAAGGCAGCTGGGACAAACACCTGAGCTTAATGGAATTCGCATACAACAACAGCTATCAATCCAGCATACAAATGGCTCCTTACGAAGCACTGTACGGTCAAAAATGCAGAACTCCAGTTTGCTGGACAGAATTGAGCGAGGAAAAGATGTTGGGGCAAGACATAGTTAAGGAAACTGAGGAAAAGGTAGAGATCATTCGAGACCGATTAAAAGTAGCCGCGAACAGGAAAAAATCATACGCGGACCTAAAGAGGAAAGACATGCATTTCGAGGTCGGCGACAGAGTATTCCTCAAAGTCTCTCCTTGGAAGAAGGTGTTACGATTTAAACATAAAGGCAAGCTAAGCCCTAGTTTCATCAGACCATATGAGATCATCAAACGAGTAGGTCCAGTAGCTTACCAGTTGGCGTTACCACCCGAATTAAGGAAAATACATGATGTTTTTCACATTTCAATGCTAAGGAGGTATCATTCAGATCCAACCCAAGTTATACAAGCCCAAGACATCGAGATTCAACCAGACCTGACGTACGAGGAAGAGACGGTAGAAATCCTAGCATGGGAAATCAAAGAGTTGCGGAATAAGAAGATCCCATTGGTCAAAGTGCTTTGGAGGAATCACAAAGTAGAAGAAGCTACATGGGAACACGAAGAAACTATGAGGAAGCAGTACCCATATTTATTTCCACCTGATGGGCTTTGGGATGAAGCCTAAATTAACGAGGGAGGAACTGTCACATCCGCCCACCGCATTTATGCATGGCAGGAATGTGCACAGTGAGAGAAGGGGAAAGGAGAAGTCAATTCCTGACAACGGCCCCAGATAAGGCTATAGGACCAATGGGACCTAATTGAAGAAATGCAAAGTTTTGGGGAGGTGACTGTAATTTCCAAAAGCTGTACTGAAGGTTCTTAATAGTGCACATAACAGACTCCAAAAATGGAGAGCAGAGAAAAATCGAGTCACAACGACGCGTAACGATTTTTCCAGGAAATGCCCCGTTAGAGAGAAACGAAGACATGTAGACTAGGGGCATTTTGGTCATTATTAATTAAAATTTATACATGAATCCAAAGTAGGAAATAAACACACGAGTGCGTAGAGGATGTCGAGGGGTTGAATATGAAACGATCGTCAGTAGAAACGGAGCCCGGGCAAAACCCGAGCAAAGAAAGGACCTAAAGGGAATTTTGTAAAAAGTCGAGGGCTTATTGGTAATTTTTCAAAATAACTTGGAAACTTAAAATAGACTTTAAAAATAGAAAGTAGAGGTTGAGAGGATCAAAACCATATGTAGTTTGCCTCGTGAAACTGTACGGTTTAAAAGTTACGATCTATTAATCGACGGAGCATAAAATGGGCCCTGTTCCATGTAGGTACCATATGGGTGATATGGAACAAATTGGGGTACCAAATGGGAAGAGGGACAAGTTGGAGAACTTAATTGGAAAGAAAAATATAAAAATCTTTTGATGGCCAATCATAATTAGCCATTTAGAATTATTAAAGGAAGAAAAGTAAAAGGTTTGGACAAATGGCCCTAAAGCATTCATCCACCCCAAAAGTGGACATCATTTCCACTATATATATGATAGCAAGAAGAACAAAAACTCTCTCCCACACACATTCCAAACCGTCGGCCTCCATAAGAAGAACACCAAAGAATTTCTAATTTTTGTCAAGTTTGATTCAAGTTCAAGGTGAGTTTTAAGGTTTTAAAGTACGCAGAATTCAATTCTAGTATCAATTTTAAGTATTTATATATCTATGGGAAGATTGGAAAGTAGAGTTCATAAAGGTTGAATCTGGGGAAAGTTTGTAGGATGGTTAGAAAATGATTTTAATGGAAAAATATGTTGATTAATTATGAGAGATGGTTAGTTTAGGTAGAAATTCATATGATTTTGGAGGGTAGCTTATTGTTCTAAATTTCTAAGATTTATGTTTAAGGTTATGTTCTTGAATTTCTTGAAGGAGAAACAAAGATTAAGGAAGGAGAAGAAGGAAAAGCAAAGGGGAATTAAAAGAATAAGGTTTGGTACTTTACCTTGGAAGAATTAATTTTCTTTTCAATTTCTTACCAAAACTTTATCTATGGAACTTTTGCTATGGATGCATAAATGTGTTGTTTGAGTTTGAATTCAATTGTTGAGTGGTATTTTTAAATCCATGTAGTGATTGGGTTGTTTAAATTCAAATGAAATCTAATGTTTCCAATGATTTTGGTAAAAGAGTTTATGAACTCCATTTAGTTCAAATTGATTTAAATAATCAAGTTATTTTAAAAGGGAAGTGTCTAAGTCTTCATTACATTATTAGGCAAGCTTTGAAATGGGTTTAAAACAGAAAAATAAACAATTTTGCACCAAATGCAAGTGTGGGCCGAATTGGTGCCCTTTGGGATCCAATTCTAGACCTAACTTTGGGCAGCTAGTTGAGGCAGCAAACGATGAAATATTTTGACAAAATTTTACATGCAATTAGTCAACATATGAAATAAGTTTTCTGTAAAATTTCAGCAAAAATAAGATCATTTACCTGGTCAAATACATGACTGAAGTGGACTAAAATTTTGACGAAAACCCAGATTTTACTATTCATTTGGCGCTTGCCTTTTGCGTTGCCGATTTTACGTGCCGCGATACTATTCATTTGTTCAATTTGTGACCTTTTAAGAAATGCTTTGAAATGTTTGATATGTTTATTGTGGATGTTAAATATGTGAAAAAGGGTAATGGTTTGACTAATGAATGTGGTGTGCGACGTAAATGGCAAAGCGTGACGGGAATTAAAATGATTTCTCGAGTCATTTTAAATTGAAGTTTGAGACTTAAATTGAATCATTTTAACCTTTATGCTCTATTGGGTAGTAGGGGGTGATAGATAAGGGTATGGTGCACTATACTAACTTATGCAGTACTGCTTGATATTGTGATTGAATTGTTATGATCTAAACTCAATGGTGATGGCCATTGAAGCCAGTGGTGAGGGCCATTGGTTATAACCAGGATGGTGAGGGCCATTCCTGTGATATGATAATGGTGGTGAGGGCCACCTATGTTAAAGTGGTGAGGGTCACTGCCTTATCGCTATGGTTCCCTATATACCAGTAGATCCAAAGTCCTGTTTTTTTTTTAAACTACGTAATGCAAAATGAGTTTGAATTATGGTTTTTACATTTGTTGAAAGCATATTTACACTAAATGTACAATAACTTCCATTGGTTTAATGTTGGTTGATTATTGATTCAATTATTTCCTTTTATTTCAAATGCTTTCATGTTTTACTTTTATTTCCATTGGTAAAGTACCCACTGAGCGACATTGCTCAGCGAGTTAAGTTTTCCTTGACTCGTAGGTTCATAGCAGTAGCTAACTCTTGGGAAGCGACGACCAGACCCACAGCATCTCAGGGTAGATCTCTTAGTTTCCATTATGAGTTAACTAGTTGTGGCATGTATATATATATAAGATTGAGAATTACTATGTTATATTGTACGTTAGTAGTATGTAATAATAATAAACCTCTACTTTATTTTGTACTAGAAGTGTAAATTCTTCTTGCAGGTTTGTAGTTGAGGTTATAAGGGGGATTCATTAGGAGTGTATTGATACTAATTGTGTTCACATTGGTTTGTGTAAAAATGTTTTTAAAAATCAGAAAAACCAGTTTTGTCGACACTTGGGACCCAATTTGTAGGCGAAACTCTGGCCAAATTTCTGTAAAAATCGGAACTAAAATTTGACTAAGTAAAATTGGTAGCAACATTAGGCAAGTGTGGCGCCTCTACTCGGCTTACACATGTAGGCTAGGAAGGGTGTTACATTTATTCATTATGCAGCAAAAAATGTAGCGGTATTTACATATATAAATACATCAAAATCAATGTTTACAAAACATAAAGTTTATACATGTTTGGCAGTTCATCTCTAATCTTTAGGCCCACAATCAACACTTCAAAGTCTAGACTCGACTCGGTCTAGCTAAACTCTCCGGTTCTACCCTGTCACCTGCGCAACGAACCACAATCGCGCTAAGCCATAGGCATAGTGGTACAAACCACAATAACAATATGCTTTAATGCAAATGTCAATGTCATACTTTCAAGCAATAGAGACAATATTCAGAAATAATGTATTTCATAACATTACAATTCATTATCTTATTCAATTGTTTCACCATTTATGATTCACATTGAAACAAAAACAAGCATGGGCCCAAAAGAATTTAATATGCTATTCAAAGTTCAGAGTTACTGCTTTGGTCCATAATCACATTTAACAAGCTTGTAGGCGATATATATATATATATATCTATCCATGGATAGTGTAACAGACCCAGTCTCTTGGACCTCAACCCGGCTAGACCCTAGGGCCCCAGTCTCTTGGTCCTCAACCCGGCTAGACTGTTATAGTTTTTGAGGCTTACGACCCCATCTTTTCACCCTAAAAACATCATATTTCACATTTTTCAGCTGGGCTCGGCTTACGACCTGGTCTTTTCACCTGCCCAGCGATTCATAGGCATGCCGGTAAACCCAGAACTCTGAAAATTGAATAACATATTAGACACACATTTAATTCATTTATCTCATTATCAATCTCTTTCACAATTCATTTCTCATTTCATTTCTCATAATCAAACTAGGCAAGCATGCCCTAATTATTTCATTTGCATCATTATAGCCAACAATAATGGCTTCACATCTCATTTTTAAAGTATACATAACCAATTGCATTGGACATACAATTTGAATGATTGTCATATCTTTCACATTATGCAAATCATACATTAATCAAATGTATTAACAATGTAATAAATTACTTAAGACATTTACCACCAAATGTGTTAAGTCCCAAAGTCATGTAATTGTATGCAATAATGTAGGGTTTGTACTTACCTCAAGAGCAACTCACACAACACCAAACTCCTCTTCCAAAAATTCTCAACACTTGGATTAGGGCAACTTAATCTCTTGAAAACCTAATCCAGTGGGGATAATACACACTCACTTAAAGATACACATGAGATAATATGGATAAAAACCAACTAGAGCAAACTCTGTACATGATACGCTCAACAACACGGGCGTGTCCCTGACCGTGCCCTAAATCCATAACACAGAAGCTTTGACACACTCAGAAACACGGGCGTGTCACTGGATGTGTCATTCATTCTGTCTCACAGAAACATTGACATGTCCAACAACACGGGTGTGTTCATGGCCGTGTCAATTCTTCCTCAACATAGTAGCTATGACACGCTCAGTGACATGGGTGTGTCACTGATTGTGTCATCCATCCAAAAAATAGAACCATTGACATGCCTAAAGACCTGGCCGTGCCCATGGGCATGTCAGGCCAAAATCCAAATTCCGGCAACAAAAACATCACATCCAACAAGCCTCTTACTTCCACCATTTTCCACTTCAAACAAACTTAACTAAACACACCCATAAACCATAATAACTTGCAAAAATACCAAAACAACTCAAAACATACATCAAACACCAATTCACAACCATCACATACACACAACTCAAACACAACACTTGCTCTTCCAACACCAGTTAACTCTATCTCTTCAATCAAACTCCAAAATCAACACCAAGAAGATCACACACCCTCAAATACACCATAATCAAATATACACATACCATCAACAATCAAACACCAAACTCAAAACACGAACTTAGAAGAAAACCAAAGAAACAAGTTGGAAACTTATTAAAAGTGATGAAAATCTTTAGAATTCCAACTTGATCACTTGAAACAGCTTCAAATATTGAGTTTGGAAGGACAAAATCTCTCTTTCTCTCTTGCTATGGAGTTAGCCGGCCAAGGAGAAAAGAAAAGAAGAAGAAGATGAATAGAACACAAGTCAACTCTCTCTTAACCACTCAATCATCTCTTTAAATCTCAACCAAGAAAATTAAATAATAAAATATTCATAAATATCCTCATCCACTTCCTTTAATTTCCATTTCAATTAATTTAAAAAATAAATAAATCTTCTTTTGACCTTCCATTTCTTTAACTTTTATATGTTGTATATATCTCTATATATACAACATATACACTCTTCTCCTTACCTCTTTTCTCTTTCCACTTAAACATATGCACTTATAACATTTAATTCAAATATAACAATAAGTATTCCAAAACTTTTAGGGTATACTTTGGGATATTACAACTTTAGTAAAAGAGAGTGAAAAGCAATAAGACCTAATTTTTCTGAGATGGTTGAGGTTTTGGGTTCTGGACCCGATTCGAGTTCTAGACTCAAGGATAATTTTAGGTTCTGGACCTAAGGGTAATTTTGGATTCTGGACCCAAGCTAAGTTCTGGATTTAAAAGAGATTTTAGGTTCTGGACCTAAGGATAATTTGGGTTCTGGACCCAAGCTAAGTGAGATTTAAAAGAGATTTTAGGTTTTGGACCTAAGGAAAATTTGGGTTCTGGACCCGAGCTAAGTTTTGGACTTAAAAGAGATTTTAGGTTATGGACTTAAGGATATCATTTGGGTTCTGGACCCTAGCTAAGTGAGATTTAATTATTTGCAAAAAATAAATTATTATCGGTAGTATATAAATTTTGTTTGCAAAAAATTTAGCTAATTTTTTATGCACATATCTTCTCCTTGCCCCCTGTGTAAAAATATTATAAAAGTGCAAAAATATTTATATACGCACAATTATTTGAATGATTAAATTGAATAATTGAGTTTCCTATTTATTTACTGTGTAGTCACTATTCATATACTATTTACTATTCATAAATAGTAACCTACTATTTATAAACAGTATCATACTATTCATCAATAGTGAAATTTACTTTTTGAATTTTGAATTTTTCCTTTTCCATTCCTCTATATAAACAACCAATTTCTTCATTTCATTCACAGCAAACTTGTTAATTTCATTCACTCATAGCTATAATTCTTTCAAATTTAGCATACAATTTTGAAAAAAATGCATGCTTCAAGATCAGGAACTCATTCTAATGCTGAGTTATTGGAGTTTATTCGGCATCATGAAGATGGAAATATAGGTCTACTAGCCGGGATGCCGCTTCATCGTAGTTCAAATCAAAAGAGCAAGGTAATTATTTATTTTTTGTTTGTTTTTTCGTCTTTTTCTTTTTCTTTTTTTTTTCATTTTTTCCTTTTTTATTTTATTTGTTTTCTTTTGTTCTTATTTATTATTTTTATTATTTTTATTATTTTTCTTTTTCTTTTTTTTTCTTCTTTTTTTTTTACTTTTTACTTTTTATTTTCTTCTTTTTCTTTTGTTTGTTGTTTTTTCTTTATATTTTCTATTTTTTAGAAAATTTAGGAAAAAAATATATTAATTTAAGAATTTAAGTAGATATAATAATGATATACTTACCTGGTGTTAACTTACCTAGCTCTGTGTCAGCATGATCGTTGCGTTATTCGGGGCGGAGGGAGTATCTACAAAGCCCGACAATGGTATAATGTAGCGTCTTCTCGGGTAAGGCAGATTATCCGAGATTGCGGCTTTGAGAGCTTCATCTTACAATTACCATCCGAGGAGTATTTGATAGGCCGGAGCGTAGTCCAGGCGCTTGCAGAATGATGGTTGGACACAACTCATACTTTTCACTTGCCTATTGGACAGATGACAATTGGTCCGGTCGACTTTGTTGCTATAACCGGCATTCGGTATGATGGTCTTCTGGTTCCTCTTACCAACGATATTCTGACATTTGAAGAAATTCAACAATTAATTTGTATGGAATCATCATATTAAGGGCCTTTTAGATAAAAATTGAGTCAATTCGTAGTTATTAGATGAACTACGAAGGATGGGGTCACAGAGACACAACCCAATAGTATGCTGGAGGATTTTTGTTATATTTGCTCGGGTCGACTATTTTAGGCAGCACTGAATCCGCCATCCATTTGTAAGTGTTGAGGGCCCTTACTTATATGAGGATGGTACCACTTTATGACTGGGGTGAAGCTGGCCTTGCCTGCCTTTACCAGGATCTTGACAAAATTTGACGAAATAAGAAGTCTTTTGTTGGCTTTATGGCAGTTGTCGAGGTATTTTTATTCCACCAATGTCAATTCCATTCTTATTCTTGCATGAATTTGATTTTTATTATTGTTGTAGGCATGAGCATATGAACACAACCTTGTGAGGGTGCCTGGTATTTCCCGAGAGAGAGTCAGGTATTCGAGATTAAATTTCTGGTTGTCTGAGCTTGTAGAAGTTCCCTGCTCTCACCATGTGCATACCCAACATTTTGTCTTGAGCTGCTTAACATGGGACCATGTAAAATAGCATTAGTATATTTTAAAATTTCTGTGAAAGTTTACTTACCTTATGTCATTTTGCAGGTGAATTTAGCCTGGAGGAACCTAGAAGAGCGAACAAATTGGACTTCCTCCATGAATGCTGCACTACCTTTTCAACATACTCGTCGAGTTATTGCCGGCCCTGTCTCTAGTGGTTGGTTTCTCGGAGAGAGAGTATATGAGTGGTTTCTTGGTCCCGAGCAGTGGAGTATCCCGATACGCTGCCCGGAATATACTTTAGATATTACATCAATGCCGGAGAATGCATGGTGGTTGGCCCAGCACAGTTATAATGTTGATACATTTCTCTATCCACCGGGTGCATCTTATACCCATTTTATTCAAATAAGGCTCTTGAACTTTGATGTATCTCCTGTTGGTGTATGGGAAATTCCCGAAGAAAATGAGGATAGTGATGAAGAGGAACATCTTGGAGAGGGAGGAGAATTCATTCCACATCTCGGTGCTAGCACTTCTCAGGTAAAACTTTTACCATTTTTCCATTGTAATCGCTTCTTTCTTAACTTGTTTTGACTCTTTAATGATTGTTGCAGGTTGCTAGCTCATTTGATCATGAGGCTGGGCCTTCTTTTACTGCTCCATCATTTGCTCATTCTAGTCCACCAGATATTCCATCTCACCCACAGGGTATTGATATGAATTACCTGGTAAGTTTTCTTGTTTCATGATAACTTATGCTATATGTATGCATGATTATGTATGCTCTTACTCTTTTCCTTTCTGGTTCACAGCGGATACTTGAAGAACAAAACAAAAAACTTCAAGAAGAGTTGCTTGCTAGTCGTCAACAGGTTTCCCATTTTGAAAATTTGGATCATCAATTAGAACAAAATTTTTGAGACTTCTAATTTCAGGGAATGAGGGATCCTGGTGCTTCTTCATCTTGAGGCCCCCAAACTGATGACCATGAGATCCTTTCATCTACTTTTGATGAGGACGGATTGGATCTCTTAGGTAATAGAGATTCTGGTGCTCCTGCTTCGGGCAGACTTGGAATGAGTGATTTGCCTCCTCCTCCGACAGGCCATGATTTTTTCAGGGCTTTATTTGATGACCTACCACCACCTTCTTAGTGATCTATGAATATTGTATGAATTGAGTAAACATTGTATAATAAGTATAGAAATAATAATGATAATATATAATGTTCATTTTACTACAACTTTTTTTCCTTTTTTTTATATATGTATATGTATCATAATTATTACGCCACAATTTCCCTTTTTACATTCATAGCCACATCAATTATCTAAAACCAAATGCAACACGACAATTAAAGAGATTTCGTCGCTAATTCTTGTTCCTCATGCATCACGATCTCACTCTTTTCCTTATCAATTTTGGAATAGCATGGGTTCTTCTATATAAATTACTTTTCATGCAATAATTTTATACAGGAAACCAAGAGATTTTCCACTTCAACATAAAAACTGGTTTTATCAATTCTAATTTTCCTTCATCCTTCCACGATGACCGAACTCCATTTGAAGAAAATAAAAATTCTTTTTAAGAATATGAATGCCATTCATTGGAAGAAAATGTCTTGGTCAAAGATTGATACTTTAAAGTGTTTTCAAAATGTTAAATTGGACCATTCCTTTTTACATGCTATGGCTTCTTTTTGCAATATGGATTATAGGACATTTAAAATTAATGGCTTTGAAATATGTCCCTTGATTGAAGAATTTGAGGCCATCCTTGGATATCAAAATAATCAACAAATGGTGTTACCCATATTGATTTCCAAGACTCAATAGAAGATGCAGATGTTATTTCAAATTTCAAAGCTCGAAGTTCTACAGTTGATGAGAGGTGAGAAAATTATGCTTGGTCCCTTGATTGATTTTTTTTCTCTCATTTGGCTCCTACTAAGGCATGGGGACGTATGCCTTGTCTTTTCTTGCTTGGCTAATTCTTGCTTGTTTCCTCTGATGGCAATATTGATCTACGAGTATTGGATATCATGGACCAAATGGAAGGAGGCTTGTCGCCGATACCCGTGATCTTAGCCGAAACTTTAGTTGGATTAGGCCAACTTAAATCAAGATTGTCAAAGAGACTGACCGAAAGTCCATTGCTGCTTCAGGTAATTGCCTAAACTGCCCTTTCAGGTTTTCAATTTAGGTTTTCTCTTTCTTCTTCTTTTTATTGCTCTAATTTTTGCCTAGTCCGCCCATGCTAGTTTTCGGAACTACTGAGCTGTCCGAATTTTTGCCTAAGCTGCCCTTGCAGGTTTCCAACTTAGTGGACCTCTTTTTATTATATTTTTTTTATCACTATAATTTTTTCCTAGTCCACCCATGCGGGTTTTCGGAACTAGCGAGCTGTACTAATTTTTTACCTAAGCTGCCCTTGCGGGTTTTCAACTTAACAGACTCTTTTTTTTTAATTTAATTCTTTCTTCACAGATTTGGCTTCAGGAACGTCTTTGTTTGCTTGATACTCCATCCATGGATTTTGCTAGATACCTGCCACGGCATCATTCTACTAGGAAACTACTCCATCCTGCTTCTTCATATGCTGACTGGTTTGACTGGATCCACTCACGCACTGAAGTCAACATCCGTTGGTTGGTACCTTGGTGGAAGTTTTCTCGTATCACCATGCGGACATACTTGATGTATGTTCCTCTTGTTGCTCTTCATCAAGGTACTTGCTATGATCCTCATTTGGATTGGTTGTAACACCCCGATACCCCATATAAGTACTATAAATATTGTAACACCTCTATACCCTGTATACGTACCAAGCATGCTTAAACGATCGTAATATACGTATACTGAATATAGAAAATGCCACGGTTTAAAAAGACACGACAAATATCTTTGTAAATAAGTGAAACCAATCTCAAACAAATAAAAGAAATCCAAAAGACACTATATATAAAATGTTTAATAATTCACAGCGGAAGTTATTACAAATATGTTATAAATCAAAGTTTACAAAACATAGAATATATACATGATTGGCAGCTCTTCTCTAATCTTTAAGTCCCAAAAGAAAAATCCTCAATGTCTAGTCTCACTTGGTCTCGAGGAGCTCTCAGGTTCAACTCTGTCACCTGCGCGACAAACACTATCGCGCTAAGCCATCGGCTTAGTAGTACAAAATATACCAACATTATACTTTAAGGCAAAGTAATGTTACACATCTAAATCATAAAGTTAACATCATAAGTGAAAAGCTAACATCACACCTTTATATTTCATAAACCATACACATAGAAGCACATCACATTATCACATCATACTACATTCAATGTCATAACAATATTCATATTACATCTTCATAGTTTCATTGATTTTACCATTCAAGAATCACATTATAAACAAAGACAAGCATGGGCCCAAAACACTCTAATATGCCATTCAATTTTCAGAGTTAGTGCTTTGGTTTTATTATCACATTTATCATTATCATAAACCCAACTAGGCTTCAAGGATTAGGCTCAACCAAACTTCAAGGGGAACAAAGCATGCTAAGTATCAACCCAACTTGGCTTCAAGAACCAACCCAACCTAGCTTCAAGGGTTGTAACATCTCAATTAGGCTTCAAGGATCAAATCCAACCTAACTTCAAGAGAATGTTACCAATAGGCATGCCACCAACAACAAAACTCTGAAAATGAATAACACATTAGACACACAATTCATTTATTATCTCATTCTCAATTCTCATCATCAATTAGGAAAACATGCCTTATGTTCTTTCAATGGAATCATCATAGCCAAATCACAATGGCCTCATATCATTTCATATCTCCATTCATATTATACATATAACCTCATTAATATAGCATTTCAAAGTACATTATTCATATACACTTTACCATTCAAAAGATTCACAATGCATAATACATAACCTTGTTCATATAGTATCACATGCATTATCAAATGTAAGTTCAATCTCAACCATGTAAGAAGAGCAAGGAAAAATCACAGTGGCCAACACACTCAAGGGACACGGCCAAGCTTGTGGCCGTGTCTCTCAACCAAAAGCAACAGAAGCAAACATGGGCAAGGGACACGGCCGTGTCTTCTCCAAAATTTATCCAACATGGCCAAATTTCCATAGACTTGGCCGTGTCTCTCAAAAATTCTTTAGCTTGGCCATGTCTCTTCCTTGGTTTAGCCGTGTCTCTTATGAACAAAAACCCTAACCATAGCCAACACTCTTTTGATTGAAATTAAACACATTATGCACAACATAAACTCATTCAAATGGATGTAATCAAAGTCATTAACACTTATTTTGCATGTTTAACACAATATTCACATTAACCATACATATAATCATTTACCACCTCAAAACCCTAAAACCAACTTCACTCTTGATCTTTCACCATCAACATCCACTTAACTCACCATCTTCAAAACAAAACCAACACCAATTCAATTTCTTTTAACTTACAATCATTTTCAACACTTGTAAACACATCTCAAACACACCAAATCATAATATCAACAAATTATAACTCATCTTATACACAACTTCAAAATAACAAAAGGAAACAAGAGAGTACTTACCTTAAATGAAGAAATTTCACAAATCTCCAACCAAAACCTTTGATTCCTCCTTCAATTTGATTCTAGCATTAAGAAAACCTCTCTTGCTCTCTCTTTTCTTTTATAGCCGGCACACAAATGAGAAGAAAAGAAAAATAAACACAAGTCAAACTTCTCTTCTTCTTTAAATCTCCACCAAGCAATTCTAACAAAGCAATTACCTAAATGCCCTCATCCAATTAACTTAACCTTTGTCACTTATATGCCCATTTAAGTAATTTCACATATCACAAATAAATATCCTCTTCCATTGACCATCCCTTTTGACTAATGTATATGTTATATATATAACCATATACCCAACATATACACTTTCTCTCTACACATTACTTTCCTTTTTAAACAATACATAAACATTCTCTTTTCAATTTCTTTTTTCTTTCAAATCAACATATACATTCAATCCAATTAAAACAACAATAATATTCAAAACTTCTAGGGCATACATTGGGATATTACAATTCTCCCCCTCTAAAAAGAAATTTCATCCTCGAAATTACCCGTTATCAAGTGTGAAACAACTGAGGATATTGATCTCGCATTGCTTGCTCACTTTCCCAAGTTGCTTCTTCTCTTGCATGATTCTTCCACAGAACCTTCACCAAAGGCACTTTCTTATTTCTCAACTCTTTTACATCACGTGCTAAGATAGCAACTGGTTCCTCTTCAAATGTCAAATCTGGACTCACTTCGATAGATTCAATTGGCAACACATGAGATGGATCCGATATGTATCTCCTCAACATAGAAACATGGAATACATTATGGATCCTCTCCAACTCAGGTGGCAAAGCAAGCCGATAAGCAACTGGCCCAACTCTTTCCAAAACTTTATATGGTCCAATGAAAAGAGGACTCAATTTCCCTTTCCGACCAAACCTCAAGATCTTTTTCCAAGGAGACACCTTCAGAAATACTTTATCTCCCACATTATATTCAATGTCTCTCCTCTTCAAATCTGAATAAGATTTCTGTCGGTCCGAAGCTGTTTTCAACCTATCTCGAATTATTTTCACTTTCTCTTTAGTTTCTTTAACCAAATCAGGACCAATTAACTCACTTTCACCAAGTTCATTCCAACATAGAGGTGTCCTGCACCGTCTACCATACAATGCTTCGAATGGGGCCATACCAATGCTGGATTGATTACTGTTATTGTAAGAAAATTCAACAAGTGGTAAGAATCCATCCCAACTTCTAGAGAAATCAATGACAGCTTCTCAACATATCCTCAATAATCTGTATCACCCTCTCAGACTGCCCATCTGTCTGAGGATGGAAAGCAGTGCTGAAATGTAATCGAGAACCCAAAGCACCATGTAAACTCTTCCAAAACCTTGAAGTAAATCGGGGATCTCGATCAGACACTATAGAAGTTGGAACACCATGCAGCTTCACAATCTCATGGATATACAGCTCAGCTAACCTCTCCAAAGAGTAATCCATCCGAACCGGAAGAAAATGAGCTGTCTTAGTCAACCTGTCAACAATCACCCAAATAGCATCATGCTTTCTTTGTGTCAATGGTAGACCAGATACGAAATCCATGGTTACTCTATTCCATTTCTATTCAGGCACTGCTAAAGGTTGAAGTAACCTTGTTGGAACTTGATGCTCAGCTTTTACCCTCTGACATGTGAGACATTTAGACACAAAATCTGCAATGTCTCTCTTCATACCGGACCACCAATAATGCTGTCTCAAATCATGATACATCTTTGTATTACTCGGATGCATAGCAAATACTGATTGATGTGCTTCCTTTAAAATAATCCTTCTCAAATTAGCATCATCAGGTAACACATTCTGTTCTTAAACCAAAGACTCCCATCACCTCTCACAATAAAATCTCGACTCTTTCCATTCTGACAATCTGAAACAATCTTTTGAATCTTTGCATCAGCCAATTGAGCCTCTTTAATCTGATCCAACAATACTGGTTTCAATTGCAATTGTGCCAAAAATGCACCATCATCACAAGATACAAAACTAGCATGCAACGCTCTCAACTCAACAAGCAACGAGAGCGAATAAACAGTCAAACCTGCTAAAGACTTCCGACTCAAGGCATCAGCAACAACATTTGCCTTACTAGGATGGTAATCAATCAAATAGTCGTAGTCCTTAATCAACTCCAACCATCTCCTCTGTCGAAGATTAAGCTCTTTTTGGACACCCAAATATTTTAAACTTTTATGATCAGTATAGATAAAACACTTTTCCCCATACAGATAATGTCGCCAAATCTTCAATGCAAACACAATGGCTGCCAACTCTAAATCATGGGTTGGATAATTGAGCTCATGCGGTTTCAACTGTCGAGAAGCATAAGCTATCACTTTACCTTCTTGCATCAGAACACAACCCAAACCACTATGTGAAGCATCACTGTAAATCACATATGGTTTATCTTCTACAGGTAAAGTAAGAACAGGCGCTTGAGTCAACATTTCTCTCAACTGTTCGAAACTAGCCTGACACTGATCTGTCCACACAAATCTAACTCCCTTTCGAAGTAATCTGGTAAGTGGAGTAGCTATCAAAGAAAATCCTTTCACAAACCGTCGGTAATAGCCTGCCAAACCCAGAAAACTTCTAACTTCAGTCACAGACTTTGGTGGACTCCAATTCAAAATAGCTTCAACTTTACTCGGATCAACTCTAATACCCTCTGCTGAAACTATATGACCGAGAAAAGTAACTTGGTCAAGCCAAAACTCACATTTCGACAGTTTAGCAAACAATTGCTTCTCTCTCAAAATTTGCAACACAATCCGCAGATGCTTGTCATGCTCTTCCTCATTACGCGAATATACCAAAATATCATCTATAAAGACCACTACAAACTGATCCAAATAGGGCCTAAACACCCTATTCATCAAATCCATAAAAACTGCAGGTGCATTCGTCAAACCAAAAGGCATAACTAGAAACTCATAATTCCCATACCTGGTCTGAAAGGCGGTCTTAGGAACATCTTCAGCTCTGACTCTCAACTGATGGTACCCTGATCTCAAATCAATTTTGGAAAACACTGCTGCACCTTTCAATTGATCAAAAAGATCATCAATTCTAGGCAAAGGATATTTATTTTTAATAGTCACCTTGTTCAATTGCCTATAATCGATACACAATCTCATAGTACCATCCTTCTTCTTCACAAATAAGACAGGAGCTCCCCACGGTGAAACACTAGGGCGAACAAACCCTTTATCCAGCAACTCCTATAACTGCACCTTCAGCTCTCTTAGTTCAGCAGGTGCCATTCTGTAAGGAGTAATAGAGATAGGAGTGGTACCAGGCAATAATTCAATACCGAACTCCACCTCTCTCTCAGGAGGCAACCCTGGAAACTCCTCTGGAAACACATCTGGAAACTCTGCAACTGTGGGTATATCATCAAGTTGAGAACCTTTTACTCTAGTATCCACAACATAAGCAAGGTAAGCATCACACCCTTTTCTAATCAATCTCCTAGCTGCAACAGCTGAAACAAACAAGGATGCTAGCTGTCCCTGCTCACTAGATACTACCACCTCTCTACCATCGCTGGTTCTCAAGGTAACAACTTTCTTTGGGCAGTCAACCACATCTCTATGTCTAGATAACCAGTCCATGCCTAGGATCACATCATATTCCTTAAAAGGCATCTCAATCAAATCTCCAAGAAACTCCTCACCTTGCACCATCACTGCACTATCTCGGTGCACTTTGCTAACAATCACACTATGCCCTAACGGATTTGTCACCAATACATCAAATCCTAGGGATTCAGCATGCACATCAGACACAGGCAAAACAGATGCACTAATATATGAATGCGTGGATCCGGGATCAATCAAAGCAAGTATTGAAATACCAAATAAAGAAAAAGTACCAGCTATGACTGCCGAAGCATCTGGTTGCCTCTGCATCACATAAATCCTCTAAGAAGATCCAGCCTCCTCTGGTCTACTCTCCCTGGATGTATAACCTCCTCTAGAACTGAACCTAGATCTGCCTCCTCTGCTGAAACCTCTGCCTCCTTGACCTCCCCTCACACTAGGTCGGGAAGCTGCAGTATCCACTGACATCCGCTCCTGTCTCTGAGGACAATCTCTCACAAAATGATCGGGAGATCCACATCTGAAACATACCCCTGCTACACCAGTCTTCCAACAAGTACCACCATGTGGCCTACCACAATGAATGCATATGGGTAAGGTGGATCTCTGAGTCACTCGGGTCGGAGCACTCGCCACTGAAACTGTAGGTCTAGATCTCTGCCTCTGAAACTGTACTGACCTACCCGCTGGCCTCTGACTCCTACTAACCCGAGGAACAAAACTTCCTTTACCTCTTTTCATAGACGAAGACCCTGCCTCAAACTGGGGCCTTCTAACCCTGATCTCTTCCTCTGAAGCAGCTGCAATAACCTGAGCTCTCTCCACACTCCTAGCTGCTGCAACCAGCTGGGAAAAATCACGATATCTAGATCCAGCCACCAAACACATGATAGAGGGCCTCAATCCCTCCTCAAATCTCCGGCATCTATCTATCTCATCAGATATAATACCCCCAGCATACTGGCTCAACCGGATAAACTCTAACTCATATTTCGTCACAGTCCGGTGATCTTGCTTCAAACTTAGAAACTCCATTTTCTTCACATCTTTGTACTCCCTAGGAGTATACTTCAATTCAAACTCTCTTAGAAAATTAGCATAGGACAATGTTGGTGGATCATCCATAGCATGGGGCACTGTCTTCCACCAGTCATATGCGTCCTTTTGCAACAATGATCTTGCATAGTCAAACTTTTCCTCTGGAGTGGCTTGCAACTGAACAAATATTCTTTGTACTTTATCTAGCCACTGCTCAGCTACAATTGGATCAATAGTACCCAGGAAGTCTTCTGCTCCATATTTCCTTAATTTATCATACTGTCTCATTGATACCAAAGGCTGTGGGGGTGGCGGTGGTGGTTGTACTGGTGCTTGCCTCAACAAATCAATCACATGCCTAAACCAACATGGGGGAACCTCCTCAACAGCTGGTCTCCCCGACACAGAAGCAGGTACCTCACCAGCACTATCCACTCTAGCTCCCTCTCTAATCTCATCAGGAGCTATACTCTCAGCACTACCCTCGACTGACTGACGTGAGTGAGAATCCATCACAACTTATATCTGCAAACACAGCAGAATACCTCTCATTAAAGATCAGAGACTGCCAATGCCAAACATGTATGTTATTCAAAAATCCACGTTTTAAAATCAAAACACTCTTTTTCTTACACTTGACCTAGGTTAAGAATCTCAAACCTAGGCTCTGATACCAAAACAATTGTAACACCTCTATACCCTGTATACGTACCAAGCATGCTTAAACGATCGTAATATACGTATACTGAATATAGAAAATGCCACGGTTTAAAAAGACACAACAAATATCTTTGTAAATAAGTGAAACAAATCTCAAACAAATAAAAGAAATCCAAAAGACACTATATATAAAATGTTTAATAATTCACAGCGGAAGTTATTACAAATATGTTATAAATCAAAGTTTACAAAACATAGAATATATACATGATTGGCAGCTCTTCTCTGATCTTTAAGTCCCAAAAGAAAAATCCTCAATGTCTAGTCTCACTTGGTCTCGAGGAGCTCTCAGGTTCAACTCTGTCACCTGCGCGACAAACACTATCGCGCTAAGCCATCGGCTTAGTAGTACAAAATATACCAACATTATACTTTAAGGCAAAGTAATGTTACACATCTAAATCATAAAGTTAACATCATAGGTGAAAAGCTAACATCACACCTTTATATTTCATAAACCATACACATAGAAGCACATCACATTATCACATCATACTACATTCAATGTCATAACAATATTCATATTACATCTTCATAGTTTCATTGATTTTACCATTCAAGAATCACATTATAAACAAAGACAAGCATGGGCCCAAAACACTCTAATATGCCATTCAATTTTCAAAGTTATTGCTTTGGTTTTATTATCACATTTATCATTATCATAAACCCAACTAGGCTTCAAGGATTAGGTTCAACCAAGCTTCAAGGGGAACAAAGCATGCTAAGTATCAACCCAACTTGGCTTCAAGAACCGACCCAACCTAGCTTCAAGGGTTGTAACATCTCAATTAGGCTTCAAGGATCAAATCCAACCTAACTTCAAGAGAATGTTACCAATAGGCATGCCACCAACAACAAAACTCTGAAAATGAATAACACATTAGACACACAAGTCATTTATTATCTCATTCTCAATTCTCATCATCAATTAGGCAAACATGCCTTATGTTCTTTCAATGGAATCATCATAGCCAAATCACAATGGCCTCATATCATTTCATATCTCCATTCATATTATATATATAACCTCATTAATATAGCATTTCAAAGTACATTATTCATATACACTTTACCATTCACAAGATTCACAATGCATAATACATAACCTTGTTCATATAGTATCACATGCATTATCAAATGTAAGTTCAATCTCAACCATGTAAGAAGAGCAAGGAAAAATCACAGTGGCCAACACACTCAAGGGACACGGCCAAGCTTGTGGCCGTGTCTCTCAACCAAAAGCAACAGAAGCAAACATGGGCAAGGGACACGGCCGTGTCTTCTCCAAAATTTATCCAACACGGCCAAATTTCCATAGACTTGGCTGTGTCTCTCAAAAATTCTTTAGCTTGGCCGTGTCTCTTCCTTGGTTTAGTCGTGTCTCTTATGAACAAAAACCCTAACCATAGCCAACACTCTTTTGATTGAAATTAAACACATTATGCACAACATAAACTCATTCAAATGGATGTAATCAAAGTCATTAACACTTATTTTGCATGTTTAACACAATATTCACATTAACCATACGTATAATCATTTACCACCTCAAAACCCTAAAACCAACTTCACTCTTGATCTTTCACCATCAACATCCACTTAACTCACCATCTTCAAAACAAAACCAACACCAATTCAATTTCTTTTAACTTACAATCAATTTCAACACTTGTAAACACATCTCAAACACACCAAATCATAATATCAACAAATTATAACTCATCTTATACACAACTTCAAAATAACAAAAGGAAACAAGAGAGTACTTACCTTAAATGAAGAAATTTCACAAATCTCCAACCAAAACCTTTGATTCCTCCTTCAATTTGATTCTAGCATTAAGAACACCTCTCTTGCTCTCTCTTTTCTTTTATAGCCGGCACACAAATGAGAAGAAAAGAAAAATAAACACAATTCAAACTTCTCTTCTTCTTTAAATCTCCACCAAGCAATTCTAACAAAGCAATTACCTAAATGCCCTCATCCAATTAACTTAACCTTTGTCACTTATATGCCCATTTAAGTAATTTCACATATCACAAATAAATATCCTCTTCCATTGACCATCCCTTTTGACTAATGTATATGTTATATATATAACCATATACCCAACATATACACTTTCTCTCTACACATTACTTTCCTTTTTAAACAATACATAAACATTATCTTTTCATTTTCTTTTTTCTTTCAAATCAACATATACATTCAATCCAATTAAAACAACAATAATATTCAAAACTTCTAGGGCATACATTGGGATATTACACATATATCGGGTATACATACAGTAAGTATATAAAGTATAAGGATGTCACTTTTCGTTACAATTTAAAAACCTTTAACAGAGTTTAAACCACAATACATTAAAACGTAAAGCAGAACTCCAAACATAGACAACTGACCTGCAATCACGTCTAGCGCTTCTTGCGACATCTAAAGAACAGAGCAAAACGTATACAATCCCATCATACGTAACGACCCAGACCAACAGCATTATCTTATCCTAGGTGGCACGTATATAAAGATCCCATCATCAACTAACTACCCAGAACCAGCTAAACCTTTGCTCTGATACCACTAATTGTAACACCCCTTCCCAACCTACATGTGTAAGCCGAGTAGAGGCGCCACACTATCCTAATGTTGCTACCAATTTACTTAGTCAAATTTTAGTTCCGATTTTTATAGAAATTTTGCCATAGTTTCGCCTAGAAATTTGGATCCCAAGTGTTGACAAAACTTGTTTTTCTGATTTTTGAAAACATTTTACACAGACCAATATGAATACCATCAAATTTAATGCACTCCCTAATGAATTCACCTTATACCCTCAACTACAAATCTGCAAGAAGAGTTCACACTTCTAATACAACATAAAGTAAAGGTTTATGATTATTACACACTACTAACATACCATTGTAACATAGAAATTCTCTTTTATATTTATTCATATACATGCCACAACTAGCTAACTCATAATGGATCTAAAAGATCTACCCCTGAGATTTGCTGTGGTTTGGTCGTTGCTTCCCCAAGATTTATCTACTGCTCCGAACCTACGAGTCAAGGAAAACTTAACTCGCTGAGCGTTGTCGCTCAGTGGGTGCTTTACCAATAAAAATAAAAGTAGTATATGAAAGTATTCGAAATAAAAGGAAATACTTAAATCAACAATCAACCCAGTTTATACAAATAGAAATCGTGATACATTCAGTGTGATATGCTTTCAATAATGTAAAATCATAATTCAAACTCATTGGCACTATATAGTTTAACGAAAAATATGACTTTGGCTCAGGCTCTACTGGTATATAGGGAACCATAGTGATAAGGCAGTGGGCCTCCCCACTGTAACGTAGGTGGCCCTCACCACCGATATCAGATCACAGGAATGGGCCTCCCCATCCTGGTTAACCAATGGGCCTCCCCATTGGCTTCAGTGGCCTCACCACTGAATAAAATATCATATCACAATAATGAGCAGTACTGCATGCGTTAGTATAGTGCACCATACCCTTATCTACCACTCCCACTATCTAGTAGAGCAAAAAGATTTAAATGATTCAATTTAAGTCTCAACTTCATTTTAGAATGATTCAAGAAATCAATTTAATTCCCATCGCACTTTGCCATTTATGCCGCGCAACACATTCTTTAGTCAAACCATTCCCCTTTTTCACATATTTAATATCCACAATAAAAATATTAAACATATCAAAGCATTCCTCAAAAGATCACAAATTGACCAAATGAATAGTATTGCGGCGAGAAAAATCGGCAACGCAAAATGGCATGACCAAATGAATAGTAAAATCTGGGTGTTCGTCAAAATTTCAGTCCACTTCAGTTATGCATTTGACCAAGTAAATGATCTTATTTTTGGCTGAAATTTTACATAAAACTTATTTCATATGTTGACTAATTGCATGTAAAATTTTGTTGAAAAATTCATTCGTTTGCTACCCCAAACAATTGCCACAAAAATAGTCCAGAAGCTGTCACTTTGGGACCATTTCGGCCCAAACATTTGAAATGCATAGGATAGTTTATTTTTTTTTGCAAATCAATATTAAGGCTTCTTTAATAGTAAAGTGAAGATTCAAACACTTCCTTTTAACAATTTTTACATGTTTAACTCAAATCAATATATTTAAACATCAACTTCAAAACTTTCATAAACCAAAGTCTGTAAGCAAATAGAATTTCTTTTATGGTAAATCACCAAATCAAAATTAATTATTTAAAGGTAAAGTACCAAACCTTATTTCTTTAACTCCTCTTAGCTTTTCCTTCTTCTCCTTCTTTAATTCTTTATTTCTCCTTCAATCAATTCAAGATACAACATAAACCTTAGAAATTCAAAATAATAAGTTATCCTCCATTTCTTTTCTAACCGAAACCCTAATCCAACCTTATTAATTTTTATACATCTTGTTTCTTCCATTTAATCAATTAATCTCATCACTTAATATTTTTCCAATTCCACATAAAGACTCTAATTCCCAATCTCCCCATAAATATATAAATACCTAATTTTGATACTAAAATCAAAGTCTACTTACTAGAAAACCTTAAAAACTTACCTTAAAAAATCAAATTTGGAGAAACTTGGAAGTCCTTTGGTGTTTCCCTTTGTTGGCCGAAATTTGCAAGTGGAAAAGAGAGAAATTGGTTCTTCATATCACATATATTTATATACAAAAGAAATGATGATCACCTTATGTGTTGGTTAAACCCTTTAAGACCACTTGTCACCTTTCTCTTTCTTCATTTATTACACATGCTAAATGGTTACTTTTGATTGGCCAACATTATATTTTTATAGTTTTCTTTTCCTTTACTTCTTTTCACTTGTCCCTCTTCCCATAGGATATCATAAAGTTGTCCCGGGTTACCCATCCGGTCCCGACTCAAAACCGGGCCCACTTTACGTTCCGGCGATTAATCGATCATATCTTTTAAACCGTATAGTTCCATGAGTCAAACTATATATAGTTTTGATCCTCTCGACCTCTACTTTCTATTTATAAGGTCTATTTTAGGTTTCCAAGTCATTTTGAAAAATTACCGATAAGCCCTCAACTTTTTACAAAATTTCCTTTAGGTCCTTTCTTTGCTCGGGTTTTCTCCGGCTCCATTTCTACTGACGATCGTTTCATATTTAACCCCTCGTCATCCTCTACGTACTCATGTTTTTATTTTCTACTTTAAATTCATGTATAACTTTAATTGATAATGACCAAAATGCCCCTAGTCAAAATGTCTTTGTTTTTCTTTAACGGGACATTTCCTAGAAAAACCGTTATACGTCGTTGCGACCCGATTAATCTCTAGAATATTCTTCTGGGGTCGGATATGGGCACTATTAAGAACTTCCAACTCTTAATTTTTAAGTTTACATAGTTACCCCTAACTTTTGAGAAATTTTCACTTAGGTCCTTTTGATATCCCTTCCTGACCTTGCTGTCTTTCTTTATTAATATCTTTTTACTCACAACTCCAAATTAAGTAATTCTTATTCCCACTGAAACTAGACATCCGAGGCTACATTGTGTCTAATTTTCAGGTCGATCTGAGCTATATCTGATTTTTGACGGTCCTTCGACCTCAAGCCTACTATGCTGTCCTGAGGCAGTTTGCACATTGTCTACTAAATCCATCATATCTTATTCTGTACAACTCTAAATTGAGTAATTTCAAGTTATTCATCTAGCTAAGACACAAATAAACAAATAAGTATTCTTTGAGACTCTCTAATTTTGTCATTAACTTTGATGAAATTCAAGCTCAAGTTATAGGTTATGTCTATTTCTTACCAATCTGGGATTTGGGATGTTACACAATCATTATATCAATATACATATTACATATCATACTTCATATCATTATTTTATTCACAATTCACCAATCATGAATCACATTAAACAAAGACAAGCATGGGCCCAAAACACACTAATATGCCATTCAATTTTCAGAGTTAATGATTTGGTTTTGTTATCACATTTATCATTATCATAAACCCAACTAGGTTTCAAGGATTAGGTTCAACCAAGCTTCAAGGGGGAACAAAGCATGCTAAGTATCAACCCAACTTGGCTTCAAGAACCAACCCAACCTAGCTTCAAGGGTTGTAACATCTCAATTAGGCTTCAAGGATCAAATCCAACCTAACTTCAAGAGATTGTTACCAATATTAGGCATGCCACCAACAACAAACTCTGAAAATGGAATAACACATTAGTCACACAATTCATTTAGCAATTTCATTCTCAATTGAATCATCATAGCCAATGACAATGGCTTCACATCACATTTGAGTTACCATAGCCCATCACAATGGCTTCACATCACATTTGAGTTATCATAGCCAATCACAATGGCTTCACATCATGTCATGTCTCAATTCATATTATAATATTTCATAGTATACCCAATCAATTACCCCATCATATCCTTCACATTTTACATATAGCATCATTGATATAACATTACAAAGTACATTATTCATATAACACATTACCATTCACAAGATTCACAATGTATAAAACATAACATTGTTCATATAGTATCATATGAATCATCATTACTCACATTGTGTCCCACATTATACACAATATAACATTATTCATAGATTTAGAGTCTTCCACATATATTTGTTTAGATCATTCTTTGTATTAAATGTGTTTAGAGTGTTTATTTTTATGTTTAGGTGCAAGAAGACCATTGAAGAATCAAAACAATGTGAGAAAGGCAAAGAAAATTCACAGTAGCCAACACCTTCAAGGGATACGACCAAGCTTGTGGCCGTGTCTCTCAACACCAAAAATCCAGTAGCAGACACGGGCAAGGGACACGGTTGAGCCAGTGGCCGTGTCTCTCCAAAAATGACCCAACACGGCCGTGTCTCCTCTAACTTGGCCGTGTCTCCCATAGATTGGTCGTGTCTCTCCTTTAGATTTGGCCGTGTCTCCCAACAAATTCAAAACCAAACACGACCAAGCCTCCTTGACTTACACTTAATTTCAACACTTATAAACACATCTCAAACACACCAAATCATAATATCAACAAATCATAACTCACCTCAAACACAACTTCAAAATAACAAAGGAAAACAAGAGAGTACTTACCAAAATTGAGGAAATTCCACAAATCTCCAACTTAATCCTTTGATTCTTCCTTCAATTTGATTTTAGAAATCAAAGCACCTCTCTTGCTCTCTTCTTCCTTTGGTAGCCGGCCACGCCAAGCAAAGAAAAGAAAATCAAGACAAGTCAAACTTTTCTTCTTCTTTAAATCTCCACCAAGCAATTCTAACAATGCAATTACCTAAATGACCTTCATCCATTTAACTTAACTTCTTTTCACTTATATGCCCATTTAAGTAATTTCACATATCACAAATAAAATATCTTCTTCCCTTGACTCCTCATTTTGACCAACATATATGTTATATATATTACCATATACCCAACATATACACTTTCTCTCTACACATTATTTTCCTTTTTAAACAATACCTAAACATTCTCTTTTCAATTTCTTTTCTTATCAACATAACATATACACATAATTCAAACAAACAACAATTGTATCCAAACTTCTAGGGCACACATTGGGATATTACAATTCTCCCCCTCTAAAAAGAAATTTCATCCTCGAAATTGCCAGTACCATTACAATTCATTCTTAACAAAATACTATCTTAACTTCCATATGAAGTTAATTATATGCTTAAGTTATTATGTCATCAAATCATATACCTTTAACTCTCCCCTTTAGAATTAACCATCTTCTTAAAATTCCATAACTCATCATTCTATATGTTTATATATCTTATTACTTCCTTGATCAACCATTCAAAAGAACTCATTACATTCCTATTAATATCTTAATACAATAATCGGATCATTTTATACTTCGTCAAATCTTTATATTCAATATATATTGTTCCTTCATCTCTTTGTAATTACCCCCCTTAACTTTAACCTTAAAAATCATTGGTTTATATCTTAGCATTAATTATCCCGTCATTACAATCACTGTCTAAATAAACATTTATCAAGCCTCAATGAATAACAAGATCCTTATTTTTCACAAACTGAGTTACTTCTTTAGCATGCTTTTCACTTAACTTACATATTAATACACTACCTTTCAACTTATTTTATAAATAACCAATTTTTCCCATTTTTATCATGATTTAAACTACTAACTCCATTCATTCATGTCCAATCACACTTTAAAATTTTACATCCAATACATTATCATGCAAATAATTATACTCTCAGTATAACTATACATATTAAATCTCATTAATGATTTATAATCTTAGCCAAATCCAGATCACTTGATCTATCTGTCACAATATACCCACATTCCAATCTTGTTCAATTCCAACCAACGATTAATTTATTTAACTTATCATGAAATTTCACAATTTTCATACATGTATATATATAACTTAATTCCATTAGGGCAAACTTTTATTCAATTCCTGATTTCTTCCGATCCATATTCAGACAAATTATTATAATAACAAATCACTTCAAATTATCTTTTAATATACACATAGTTTATTCTCTATTATTTTACTATAATTCTCACCAATTCTCATAATAATTTTATACCATATTTACTATCTATAGTTCATTCACTTAAACCTCAAGTCCATTCATTTATTCATTATATACCATAAACATATTCAGTATAACCCTCAGTCACATTTTATATTTTCTCCCTTTTTAATATCTCCTCACATTTCATATCATTGTTATATTTATTTTGATTACCTTTTTGTCATATTATCCATAACTCAAAACATTTCCATAATTTCTTTTTCTCTCTTTACCTTCATAATTATAACCAAATTATTAACATAAAATGATAAGGTACAACTTTATCCATCATAACTTTTAACTATACTTTTCCAACAAAATTTTCAATTTTACCAAATCTGTATTACAATCATTTTATCTAAGACCCAAATCTATGGATAACAAAATTAACCGATCAAATATACTGAACAACACATATGGCTTTAAGAGATTAATATTCAAGCCTGGGACTTTCAAATCAATACTGTTCTGTTTTATAATTTTATTTCTCAATCTTTACGACATATTTCTTCTTTACATTTTTGCTATATCAGCAGTTAACACATTCCAACTCCGTTTCAAACCAATTTGCACTCGATTAAATGATCCTTATCAACTTAATTCATGTTTCAACAATATTACTATATATATTTTTAATCATATGCAGTTCTTATACAATTTCTATTCATCACTTCATTTCTAATCCATTTACAATCTCTTATAATATATAATTACATAGAACTTTCCATATGTGAATACTTTGGGACTCTAAATATCATATGATCATCACGTTCAGTGCTCACCATAACAATTTCCACTGACCAATATTACTCAAGTCCATTCCCTTCTCACTTCCATCACATAATCCATCTAGCTCTACACAGTTCAAGACCTAATCTCTCTTAGGTCCACTAATACATACAACATCTTTTTCCATATCACTAATTTTATAATAACACCACATACATATTCATAAGTCACCTTCATAATGTGATCCACATTTTTTTATATATCATAATTTCATTCATATTGAAAAACTTAGTTCACATATCATATAAATGTACACAGTTAATTACATGCTCTTACTTTATTTTCCTTTTTCATACTTTCCATACAAATTTAATGTTTATCACTTTCTTTTAAACACTATCATTCTCATTCTTCCAATATGATATAAAGTATCTATTCATACTCCAATTATATATATTCTGACTATACTAACACTTCACATCCTTCTTGGTCACATTCCCAATGTGACATCTCTTTCATTTTCGTCTTTAAAAATATTTAATATACTTCCATATCCATTTTTACCCTTTGCAGTAAAATGACTTAAAATGGCTCATTTTCATTTGCTTATCCACTTCCCTTTTTACTTCCAAACAAATTCTCATACTATCAATCACATTACTCAATTCATAATACTTTCATGTGCAATATTAGTCATTTCACCTAGCTCATGTATTGAATATACATTAAACCATCAATATCCAAATAATCTTTATCAAATTCCACTAAAACTTTAACTTTTCAACTTACTATTTCGCTTAAGCTTCAATTTGCCAAACTCATCTTTTCTTAATATCAACTTTAAAAACAACATATATATATATATATCACAAAGCAATATCAAAACATATAATTTTCACAATTATCAAGCTCATTTCAAAAAAAAAAAAAACAAATGTCACATATTATCACTATTACCATGAGCTTTCACAATATCCAAGCATCTCACATTTCCAACATTGAATTTACAATGTTTGCATTAAAATAACAATACCAATTTATATTCTTACTTAACCAATATCATCTCTTTTTCCTTTAAACAAAACCTTAACTTTATATATATATACCCCAAACTTTAAATAATCACACTTTGTCTATACTAATCAACTCATTCAATATTCCACCATACTCTCCTCATTTTAATAACATATCTTTCAATATTAACAATCCAACAATATTTCCTCTGTCTAACAAACCCAACATAAACTTTATTATAAATATGTTCAAAGTGTAGAGGAAAGAGTACATACTTTAATCTTGATTTTGTTTCCAACTCATTTTCAACTTTATTCTCCTTTTCATTTCTTTATTCTTCAACACATTTAACAATTCACTTTACTTGCATAAATTTCCATTTTTTTAATTTATCAATTAAACTTATATAAATCCATATCATTACTTTCTCTAGCTTTTCTTTCATGTAAAACATCATTCACACTCTAGCATCCATCTCATATAACACAGATATACTACAAATCATATAATGCCACACCCGAGACCAACCTAGGTGTTAATGCATATGCATGTATTACCAATTGCATTTCAAAACTCTTCTTTTTAATTCATTTTAAGCGTTTCAAAATTTTTTTTTAATTTCACTTAGGCCGAGAATCTCGAACCTAAGCTCTGATACCAAAATAATTGTAACACCCCGATACCCCATATAAGTACTATACATATACCGGGTATACATACAGTAAGTATATAAAGTATAAGGATGTCACTTTTCGTTAAAATTTAAAAACCTTTAACAGAGTTTAAACCACAATACATTAATTTAAAGAGCATTTATGAAATCATTATACTTTTAATGATCTTACCTATATATAAGAATCTTATCTTTATCAAAACTTCATTTATACATATAAATACACTCTTGTCAGAAATACATCATAATTAAAAATTATACATGTATGCATCACCCTCTAGTTGATCTCGATAAACTCTTACTCTTCTCGTGGCATAACGAAAGACTTCATATCTTCCACCTAGTCACCTACGCGATTACACATCCGTGCTAAGCCCGAGAGCTTAGTAGTACAAATAAATAATATAAACATACATTATAGAAATTCTAACATATAATGATATATCAAATTCCATGTACCATTAGTTTCTTATCATGGTTTCCCTTTTTAGTTCCACCTTTCATATATCTCTACTAATCTCATTTATTATATATACATATATACATATCATTAACACCAACCACAATCCATCACTAATACTCACAATCATCATATCAATATACATATTACATATCATACTTCATATCATTATTTTATTCAAAATTCACCAATCATGAATCACATTTCCAACAAAGGCAAACATTATACCATTCATAATTCACCAATCATGAATCACATTAAACAAAGACAAGCATGGGCCCAAAACACACTAATATGCCATTCAATTTTCAGAGTTAATGCTTTGATTTTGTTATCACATTTATCATTATCATAAACCCAACTAGGCTTCAAGGATTAGGTTCAACCAAGCTTCAAGGGGAACAAAGCATGCTAAGTATCAACCCAACTTGGCTTCAAGAACCAACCCAACCTAGCTTCAAGGGTTGTAACATCTCAATTAGGCTTCAAGGATCAAATCCAACCTAACTTCAAGAGATTGTTACCAATATTAGGCATGCCACTAACAACAAACTCTGAAAATGGAATAACACATTAGTCACACAATTCATTTAGCAATTTCATTCTCAATTGAATCATCATAGCCAATCACAATGGCTTCACATCACATTTGAGTTATCATAGCCCATCACAATGGCTTCACATCACATTTGAGTTATCATAGCCAATCACAATGGCTTCACATCATGTCATGTCTCAATTCATATTATAATATTTCATAGTATACCTAATCAATTACCCCATCATATCCTTCACATTTTACATATAGCATCATTGATATAACATTACAAAGTACATTATTCATATAACACATTACCATTCACAAGATTCACAATGTATAAAACATAACATTGTTCATATAGTATCATATGCATCATCATTACTCACATTGTGTCCCACATTATACACAATATAACATTATTCATAGATTTAGAGTCTTCCACATATATTTGTTTAGATCATTCTTTGTATTAAATGTGTTTAGAGTGTTTATTTTTATGTTTAGGTGCAAGAAGACCTTTGAAGAATCAAAACAATGTGAGAAAGGCAAAGAACAATCACAGTCTCTCAACACCAAAAATCCAGTAGCAGACACGGGCAAGGGACACGGCTGAGCCAGTCACCGTGTCTCTCCAAAAATGACCCAACACGGCCGTGTCTCCTCTAACTTGGCCGTGCCTCCCATAGATTGGCCGTGTCTCTCCTTTAGATTTGGTCGTGTCTCCCAACAAATTCAAAACCAAACATGGCCAAGCCTCCTTGATTGCATTAAATAACATTATGCACAACTTAACCTTATTCAAATGGATATAATCAATGTTATTAACATTTATTTTACAAGTTCATCACAATATTCACCTTAACAATACATCAATAATACATTTAATCACTTACCATTTGAAAACCCTAAAATCAACATCACTCTTATTCTTTCAATATCAACATCCACTTAACTTACCATCTTCAAACCAAAACAAACACCAATTCAATCTTTTTAACTTACACTTAATTTCAACACTTATAAACACATCTCAAACACACCAAATCATAATATCAACAAATCATAACTCACCTCAAACACAACTTCAAAATAACAAAGGAAAACAAGAGAGTACTTACCAAAATTGAGGAAATTCCAGAAATCTCCAACTTAATCCTTTGATTCTTCCTTCAATTTGATTTTAGAAATCAAAGCACCTCTCTTGCTCTCTTCTTCCTTTGGTAGCTGGCCACACCAAGCAAAGAAAAGAAAATCAAGACAAGTCAAACTTTTCTTCTTCTTTAAATCTCCACCCAGCAATTCTAACAAAGCAATTACCTAAATGCCCTTCATCCATTTAACTTAACTTCTTTTCACTTATATGCCCATTTAAGTAATTTCACATATCACAAATAAAATATCTTCTTCCCTTGACTCCTCATTTTGACCAACATATATGTTATATATATTACCATATACCCAACATATACACTTTCTCTCTACACATTATTTTCATTTTTAAACAATACCTAAACATTCTCTTTTCAATTTCTTTTCTTATCAAGATAACATATACACATAATTCAAACAAACAACAATTGTATCCAAACTTCTAGGGCACACATTGGGATATTACATTGGTCATCAGTATAGAGCTGAGCCTCACAATTCTGAATTCACTCTCGATTTAGACATGCCTTGCTTGACTAAAGCCTACTTGGATCGGCTAAAGCAAAGCTGGCCTGAACATTACACTTATCATCTGCCATAGATTTTACATTTATCAATTCAGAAAGTGTATTGTTAGGATGAAAAATTAATTAAAGTAATAAAAGATGCTTCTTTTCCATTTATAATTTGTCATCACCTTTTGCTATTATATTTATTTATTTCATCCATATTTAGCAAATACTTATAACAGTGTGCATAGAACAATTTTAACATTAATTCTGTTTTATTAAATTGGGGAACAACCGAACATAAAGCCAGCATACACAAGATCACTCCTGTTGCCAACTAGCCCTTTCGTATTTTCTAATTGACAATTTTCCCTCATTTAGTCCTAATTTTTGCCTAGCCCGCCCTTTCGGGTTTTCGAAACTAGCGGACTGCTCTAATTTTACCTAGGCCGCCTTTTTTGGGTTTTCAACCTAGCGAGCTTTTTTCTTTTTCTCCTTTTTTTATACATAAAACCTCTTCAACCTGTCGATGTTCACTGGCTCACTAAACTCGTTCCCATCCATTTCTGATAGCTTCACTGCACCCTTGTTCATGACTTGTTTCATGACATATGGCCCTTCCCAACTAGGCCTAAACTTCCCTCTTGGATCAGATACGTTAGGCTTACATTGTTTCAACACCAAATCCCCGACTTTGAGTTTTTTGATCCTAACTCTTCTATTATAAGCCCGAGCTATCTTCCTTTGATATAGTTGATGATGATATAGTGCACACTACCTATTCTATTTCAGGCAGTTCAGCTTCCAAGACCACTCTTAATGACTTGATCTCAATTTCAATTGGCAATACTGCTTCCATTCCATAAACCAAGGAGAACGGTGTCATTCCAGTCGGTGTTCGAACACTTGTTCTATATCCCCACAAAGCAAAAGGAAGCATTTCTGACCAATCCTTGTATGTCTTGGTCATTTTGGAAAGAATTTGCTTAATTATCTTGTTTGTTGCTTCTACTGCACCATTAGTCTTTCGTCTATAAGGAGAGGATATGTGATGATGGATTTAGTACTTCAAGAATAAATCCTTAACTGCTCCTTGAAACTGTACCCTATTGTCTGATATCACACTGTGCAGGACCCTGTATCTGAAGATGAGGTTCATTTCAATGAATCTAGCCATTTGACTTGCCCCCAGTTTGTTGAAGGATTCGGTTTCGACCCATTTTGAAAAATAATCTACCGCTACTACAATGAAACATTGACCGTTTGAGGTTGTCGGATGTATCTCTCCTATAATGTCGATATCCTAAGTGGCAAAGGGCCAGGGTGAAGACATAGAATGCAATTCTTCAAGAGGCATGTGATTCAAGTTACCATACATCTGACATTGTTGGCATTTCTTTACAAACTCAATACAATCTCTCTCCATGGTCAACCAGTAGTAACCTTGTCAAATAATCTTCTTAACTAGGGCCAAAACACTCATGTGCGGACCGCAACTTCCCGCATGTATTTCTGACATGATATGCTCCACTTCAAGCTTCCTTAAACTTCTCAAATTCACACCATCATGCCATCATCGATATAACTCTCCATGGAATGTGATGTATTGCAAAGACCATAGCCTTAGGGCTCTTCTTTCTTTCTTTGTTGCCCCCGGCGGGTATTCCCTTTCCTCCAAAAATCATCTTATAATATCATACCACGCATCATAGTCTGTATCAGTTTCCATGATTGTCTCATATTAGTAGCAAGGAGTTGGTGAACTAGTCAAAATCAGAAGCTTAAGGAATAAGCTGACAGGATTTTCCCATATCGCAGCCAATGTGGCTAGGGCATCAACCACCTGATTTTCTTCTCTTGATAGATGTATAAACCTACACTTCTTAAAGTTCTTCTTCATCATGGCCAAGTAATGGTGGTATGGTTTTAATTTTTCTTCTTTCAACTCCCACTCTCCATTTACTTGAGATACTACTAGCAATGAATCACCAAAAACTTCAACCTTATATACCTGCATAATCATTAGGGTTTCCAAACCAAAGATACAAGCTTCATACTCCACCATATTATTGGTTGCCCTCAATTTCAACTTTTTGGCTAAAGGGATAAGTTCCCCTTCGGGCGATTCTAGTATGACTCCCAAACCTGCTCCTTTCCTGTTTGCTGCTCCATCAAAATACGTTTTCCACCATTGCACTTCAATTGCCTCTAAATGTTCATCTAGAAATTCCAAGATTACCTCTTCACTATCTGGTAATGGTTGTAAGGCCAGGAATTCTGTCACTGTTCTACCTTTGATTGTATTCCTTGTTACATACTCGATCTCAAATTCTTTTAATATTATTAACCATCGACCATATTTCCCAATCAAAGAGGGTGTCTCCCTCAAGTATTTCATTGGATCCAACCTAGAAATTGCTAGCACACTATACAATTGAAAGTAATGTCGCAACTTCTTAGAAGACCAAACCACGACTATACAGATCTTTTCAATGATACTTAATTTCATAAGGTAGGAGCTTTCTACTTAAATAGTAAATTGCATGCTCAATCCTTGACTCATCTGCTTAGGCTAGCATGGCCCCTACTGACTCTTCTTCTACTGCTAAGTATAGTAATAGAGGTTTGCCGGGTTTGGGTGGTTTCAAAATAGGTGGGTTTAGTAGGTACTCCTTTATTCGCTCAAAGGCCTTTTGACACTCTTCATTCCATATGACCGGCTGATTCTCTTTAAGCATTTTGAAGATAGGCTCCCAGATTGTTGCGAGCTTTGCTATAAATCTGCTAATGTATTGTAATTTACCAATGAATCCCAATAATTTCATTGAGGTAACCCCGAACACACACTTCTTCAGGTTTAATCTTAGCTTATATTTCAATGCTATATCAAAGAATAATTCTATGTATTGGAAGTGTTGTTCCCTTGTATCTGATTTCACCATCATATCATCGACATATACTTCAACTTCTTTGTGAATCATGTCATAAAATAGTGTGGTGACCATCCTTTGATAGGTTGCTCCAGCATTCTTTAAGCCGAATGGCATCACCCTATAACAAAATATACTCCATGTAGTAATAAAAGCAGTTTTGGCTTTATCCTCTTAGGCCATTAACACTTGGTTGTATCCGAAAAAATCATCTACAAACGAGTGTAGCACGCTAGAGGCTGCACTATCAATGAGAACATCTATATGAGGTAAAGTAAAATCATCTTTAGGGGAAGCCTTGTTTAAATCTCTATAGTCCACACAGACCCTTATTCTTCCATCTTTCTTTAGCACGGGTACTATGTTAGCTAGCCAATCTGGATATTCTATCATCAATGATCACCTTTTCATCATCAAAAACCACTTCACTAACTTTGGTTGTAACACCCCCATATTCAATGCACACATACTAAAACCACCACAATGTAGCATAAGTGCACCAAACATAGGGATGCGACGGTTTTCTTAACATTCAAAACACTTTAAATTTGATACAATACCCTTATCATTATACATTATAGAAAAGTAGATCATTTACTTATAAAACAAAACATATTAGTTATATATATATATATACATTTAAATATTACACAGCGGAAGTTATAAAATATGTACATATTTACATATTAAACATTTCTTTACAAAATATAAAGAAGTATACATGATTGGCAAGTCTACTCTGATCTTTAAGCTCCCAAAATGGATTCTTCAAGGTCTACTCTCACTTGGTCTTGATGAACTCTCGGGTTCACCCCTATCAACCCTATTACCTGCGCGATTAAACACTATCGCGCTAAGCCAACGGCTTAGTAAGATAAAACATGCTAATGGTATGCTTTAATGTAATGCAATGCCACATATGTTATTGATAAGATCAACATCATAAATATAAAATTAACCACATAATTATGCATTTCACAAATCATAGTCATAAGAGCATACCACATTTCAACATCTTTCCACATTCAACATTAATCAATCATACTCAATAAACAACCTCCCATTTCATTAACTCATAACATTATTTAGGACATTCATATAACCTTGACACCTATGGGCCCAACAAGTATTTAATACGATATTCAGAGTTCAGAGTTACTGCTTTGGTTAATAGTCACAATAATCACGCCTGTAGGCAATGTATATACATGTATCTCTATCCATGGATAGTGTAACAGACCCAGTCTCTTGGATCATCAACTCAACACATATGAGGAGATCCTCAACCCGGCAAGACTGTTACAAATCATATATCTCATATTCACAATTCTCATAGTGTAACTGACCCAGTCTCTTGGATCATCAACTCAACACATATGAGGAGATCCTCAACCCGGCAAGACTGTTACCTTTCATCATTTCTTAGGCATGCCACCCAAATCCAGAACTCTGAAACTGAATAACATATTAAACAAACAATTCATTTATTATATAGTTACCATTTCCATTCTCAAATTCTCATCACATTTAGGCAAACATGCCTTCTTTCTTTCAATATCATCATCATAGCCAATCACAATGGCTTTACATCACATTTCACCTCTTATTTAAATCATCATAGCATCTTTGATATAACATTTCAATATACATTATTCATGAAACACATAACCATTCACAATGCATAACATAACATTGTTCAATCTCAACAATGCAATTAGGGCAAAGAATAATTTATATCATTCATAGCTTTAAGATCTTCCATATGCATTTGTTTAGGTCAATCATTGTTTAAATGTGTTTAGGTTTAGGTTAAGGTACCAACTTACCTTAAAAGGACCAAAACAATGCAAATAGAACAAAGTATAAAAACCCTAACCCACACATTTGAGGGACACGGGCAGCCACTTGAGGGACACGGCCAAGCTTGTGGCCGTGTCACTCAACCCACTTGGACAGTAAGCAACACGGGCAAGGGACACGGCCAAGCTTGTGACCGTGTCTCTTAAACCAAAACTCTCAGTAGCTAACACGGCTTGGGAACACGGCCATGTCACCCAAAAACTAATCCAACACGCCCAAAATCCCTTGGCTTGGCCGTGTCTCACATTGCTTTTGGCCGTGTCTCCCAAAACACAAACCCTAATATGCACAACTCTCCTCCAATTGCACTCAAACTCATCAAACACCATATAACATGTTTCAAATGAATGGAATCAATGTTCTAAACACAAATTCTACATGTTTAACACAATATTCCTTATTAAAACACATCAACCAAATCATTTAAACACATACCATCTCAAACCCTAAAACCAACTTTACACTTGAACTTCCACTATCAAAATCCATTTAAACTTACAACCAAACCAACCTCAATTCAATCTTTTAACTAACAATCAACTTTAACACTTGTAAACACATATCAAACACACCAATTCATCACATCAACAAATCACAATTCAATATAGACATAACCTCAAAATTACCAAAGGAATTCAAGAGATTTCTTACCTAAGATGAAAAAATTCCACAATTCCCTTGTCAAATCCTTTGATTGCTTCTTCAATCTGCTTCTAGCACCATGAATACCTCTCTTGCTCTCTCTTCTCTTCAATGGCCGGCCTCTTCAAGAAAGAAAGAAGAAAAATGCACAAGTCAAACACCTTTTCTTCTTTTAATCTCCACCATGCATTCCACTTCAAGCAATTACTCATATACCCCTCATCACTTAACTTAGCTTTTGTCTCTTATAAACCCAATTAAGTAATTTCACATGCCATATAAAAAATCTCCTCTTGCATTGACTCTCTCTCTTTGACCATTTTATATGTTATATATATCACCATATACACAACATATAAACTTGTCTCTAAACCTTATTTCTTCCCAAAACACATATACATATACTTTCCTTTTCTCAATTTAAACCAACAACAACAACAACAATAACAACAATAACAATAACATAATCAAAACTTCTAGACCACAAATGAGGATATTACAATTCTCCCCCTCTAAAAAGAAAATTTCGTCCTCGAAATTACCTGATATCAAAGCTGAAACAACTGCGGGTATTGTTCTTGCATGGTTTGCTCACTTTCCCAAGTTGCTTCTTCTTTTGCATGATTCTTCCAAAGAATCTTCACCAATGGCACTCTCTTGTTTCTCAACTCTTTCACTTCTCGTGCCAAGATAGCAACTGGTTCCTCTTCAAAAGTCAAATCTGGGCTCACTTCGATAGATTCAATTGGCAACACATGAGATGGATCCGACCTGTACCTCCTCAACATAGAAACATGAAATACATTATGAATACGATCCAACTCAGGTGGCAAAGCAAGTCGATACGCAACTGGCCCAATTCTTTCCAAAACTTCATATGGTCCAATAAACCGAGGACTCAATTTTCCTTTCCGACCGAACCTCAAAATCTTCTTCCAAGGAGATACTTTCAAAAACACCTTATCTCCAACATCAAACTGAATGTCTCTCCTTTTCAGATCTGCATAAGACTTCTGTCGGTCTGAAGCTGCTTTTAACTTGCCTCGAATCAACTTTACTTTTTCTTCAGTTTCTTGAATCAAATCAGGACCAACCAACTTATTATCTCCAAGCTCATTCCAACAAAGAGGTGTCCTACACCGTCTGCCATACAATGCTTCAAACGGTGCCATACCAATGCTGGATTGGTGACTGTTGTTGTAAGCAAACTCCACAAGAGGTAAAAACATATCCCAACTTCTAGTGAAATCAATGACACAGCTTCTCAACATGTCCTCAATAATCTGTATCACCTTCTCTGACTGTCCATCCGACTGTGGATGAAAAGCAGTGCTGAAGTGCAGTCGAGAACCCAAAGCACTATGCAAACTCTTCCAAAATCTTGAAGTAAACCTGGGATCTAGATCAGACACTAAAGAAGTTGGAACACCATGCAATTTCACAATCTCATGGATATACAGCTCAGCCAACTTCTCCAAAGAGTAATCCATCCGCACCGGAAGGAAATGAGCTGTCTTAGTCAATCTATCCACAATCACCCATATAGCATCATGCCTCTTTTGTGTCAAAGGCAACCCAGACACAAAATCCATCGTCACTCTATCCCACTTCCATTCTGGTACTGATAATGGTTGAAGCAATCCAGTTGGAACTTGATGCTCTGCTTTAACCTTCTGACAGGTGAGACATTTCGATACAAACTCTGCAATATCTCTCTTCAACCCAATCCACCAATAATGCTGTCTCAAATCATGATACATCTTCGTATTACCCGGATGCATAGCAAACATCGACTGATGAGCTTCTTCCAAAATGACCCTTTTCAAATCAGCATCATCGGGTACACACAATCTGCTCTTGAACCAGAGACTTCCATCACTCTTCACAATAAAATCTCTACCCTTTCCACTCTGACAATCCGAAACAATCTTCTGTATCTTCTTATCGGCCAACTGAGCTTCTTTGATCTGATCTAACAAAACCGGCTTCAATTGCAATTGTGCCAATAATGCACCATCAACACAAGGTACCAAACTGGCATACAATGCTCTCAATTCAACAAGCAACGAGAGCGATTAAACTGTTAAACCAGCTAAAGACTTCCGACTCAAGGCATCAGCAACAACATTTGCTTTACCTGGATGATAGTCAATCAAGCAGTCGTAGTCTTTAATCAATTCTAGCCATCTCCTCTGACGAAGATTGAGTTCTTTCTGGACACCCAAATACTTCAAACTCTTGTGATCAGTGTAGATGAAACATTTCTCCCCAAACAGATAGTGGCGCCAAATCTTCAATGCAAACACAATGGCAGCCAATTCCAAATCATGGGTCGGATAGTTAAGCTCATGCAGTTTCAACTGTCTAGATGCATAAGCTATAACTTTCCCTTCCTGCATCAATACACACCCCAAACCACTATGTGAAGCATCACTGAAAATCACATATGGTTTGCCTTCAACAGGTAAAGTAAGAACAGGCGCTTGAGTTAACATTTCTCTCAACTGTTCAAAGCTCGCCTGACACTGATCTGTCCACAAAAACCTCACTCCCTTACGAAGCAATCTGGTGAGTGGAGTAGCTATCAAAGAAAACCCTTTCACAAACCGCCGGTAATAGCCTGCCAAACCCAGAAAACTTCTAATCTCTGTCACAGACTTAGGTGGATTCCAATTCAGAATAGCTTCAACTTTACTTGGATCAACTCTAATGCCTTCAGCTGAAACAATATGTCCAAGAAAAGCGACTTGATCCAACCAGAACTCACACTTCGACAATTTGGCAAATAACTGCTTCTCTCTCAAAATCTGTAATACAATCCGCAGATGCTTGTCATGTTCCTCTTCATTCCGCGAATACACCAGAATGTCATCGATGAAGACCACTACAAACTGATCCAGATAGGGCCTGAACACCCTATTCATCAAATCCATAAAAGCTGCAGGTGCATTCGTTAGACCAAAAGGCATAACTAGAAATTCATAATGCCCATACCTGGTCCGAAAGGCGGTTTTGGAAATGTCTTCAGCTTTAACTCTCAATTGATGGTACCCAAATCTCAAATCAATTTTAGAAAACACAGCTGCACCCTTCAATTGATCAAAGAGATCATCGATTCTAGGCAAAGGATATTTATTTTTAATAGTCACCTTGTTCAATTGCCTATAATCGATACACAACCTCATAGTACCATCTTTCTTTTTCACAAATAGCACAGGAGCTCCCCAAGGAGAAACACTGGGGCGAATGAATCCTTTATCCAACAACTCCTGTAATTGCACTTTCAACTCCCTCAATTCTGCTGGTGCCATTCTATAAGGAGTAATCGAGATAGGAGTGGTACCAGGTAACAATTCAATACCGAACTCCACCTCTCTCTCAGGAGGCAACCCTGGCAACTCCTCTGGAAACACATCCGGAAACTCAGCAACTGTGGCAATGCTATCAATAGGGGAACCCTTCACTCTAGTATCTACCACATGAGCAAGATAGGCTTCACATCCCTTTCTAATCAACCTCCTGGCTGCAACAGCTGAAACAAATAAGGAGGCTAGCTGTTCCTGCTCATTAGATACTATCACCTCTCTACCATCACCCGTTCTCAAAGAAACAATTTTCTTTTTACAATCCACCACAGCTCCATGTTGAGATAGCCAATCCATACCTAAGATCACATCATATTCCTTAAATGGCATCTCAATCAAATCCCCAAAGAACTCCTCACCCCGCACCACTACTGCACTATCTCAATGCACCTTACTCACAACCACACTATGCCCTAACGGATTTGTCACTAACACATCAAATCCTAGGGACTCAGCATGCATATCAGACACAGGCAAAACAGATGCACTAACATAAGAATGTGTGGAACCCGGATCAATCAAAGCAAGTACTGAAATATCAAATAAAGAAAAAGTACCAGCTATGACTGCCGATGCATCTGGCTGCCTCTGCATAACATACATCCTCTGGGAAGATCCAACCTCCTCTGGTCTACCCTCCCTGGATGTAGCACCTCCTCTAGAACTGAACCCTGGTCTACCTCCTCGGCTGGCACCTCTGCCTCCCCTCACACTAGCTCGAGAAGCAGCAGAATCAACTGGCATCTGCTCCTGCCTCTCAGGACAGTCTCTCACAAAGTGGTCAGGTGATCCACACCTGAAGCATACCCCTGATCTACTATGCCTCCAACAAACGCCCCCATGTCTTCCACCACACTGGTTACACACAGATAAGGTGGATCTCTGAACTCCAGGAGTAGGAGCACTCGCTACTGAAGCTGCAGGTCTAAATCTCTGCCTCTGGAACTGCACTGACCTACCAGCTAACCTCTGACTCCTACTAACTCTAGGAACAAAGCTTCCTTTACCTCTTTTAATAGAAGAAGACCCTGCCTCAAACTGGGGCCTCCTAACCCTAACCTCTTCCTCTGAAGCAGCTGCAATAACTTGAGCTCGCTCTACACTTCGAGCTGCTGCTACAAGCTGTGAGAAATCCTGATATCTGGATCCAGCCACTAAGCACATGATCGAGGGCCTCAATCCCTCCTCAAATCACCGACATCTATCAATCTCATCAGCAATAATACCCCCAGCATACTGACTCAGTCGAATAAACTCAACTTCATACTCAGTAACAGTCTTGCTGTCTTGCTTCAAGCCTAAGAACTCCATCTTCTTCATGTCTTTGTACTCCCTAGGAGTATACTTCAACTCAAACTCTCTCAAAAAATCCGCATAAGACAAGGTTGGTGGATCATCCATAGAATGTGGCACTGTCTTCCACCAATCGTAGGCATCCTTCTGTAGCAAAGATCTTGCATAGTCAAATTTTTCCTCAGAGGTGGCTTGTAACTGAATAAAGATCCTCTGTACTTTGTCAAGCCACTGTTCTGCTACAGCTGGGTCAGTAGTACCAAGGAAATCCTCTGCTCCATATTTCCTTAGCTTATCATAGTGCCTCACTGGTACCACAGGCTGAGGGGGTGGTTGCACTGGTTGGACAGGTGCTTGCCTCATAACTTCCATCGTATGTCTAAACCAGGCTGGCGGAACCTCCTCTCCAACTGGTCTACCCGACACCGAAGCAGGTGCCTCCTCAACACTATCAACTCTAGCTCCCTCAGCAGGAGCAATACTCTCGGCACTACCCTCAATCGACTGACGTGAGTGAGAATCCATCACAACCTAACACTGCAAACACAGTAGGATACTTCTTATTAAAGATCAGAGGTTGCCAATCCCAAACATTTATTTTATTTCAAAACCAACTTTTTAAGTAAAAATATTCTTTTTATTACATTTTACCTAGGCTGAGAATCTCAAACATAGGCTCTGATACCAAAACAATTGTAACACCCCCATATTCAATGCACACATACTAAAACCATCACAATGTAGCATAAGTGCACCAAACATAGGGATGCTACGGTTTTCTTAACATTCAAAACACTTTAAATTTGATACAATACCCTTATCATTATACATTATAGAAAAGTAGATCATTTACTTATAAAACAAAACATATTAGTTATATATATATATATACATTTAAATATTACACAGCGGAAGTTATAAAATATGTACATATTTACATATTAAACATTTCTTTACAAAATATAAAGAAGTATACATGATTGGCAAGTCTGCTCTGATCTTTAAGCTCCCAAAATGGATTCTTCAAGGTCTACTCTCACTTGGTCTTGATGAACTCTCGGGTTCACCCCTATCAACCCTATTACCTGCGCGATTAAACACTATCGCGCTAAGCCAACGGCTTAGTAAGATAAAACATGCTAATGGTATGCTTTAATGTAATGCAATGCCACATATGTTATTGATAAGATCAACATCATAAATATAAAATTAACCACATAATTATGCATTTCACAAATCATAGTCATAAGAGCATACCACATTTCAACATCTTTCCACATTCAACATTAATCAATCATACTCAATAAACAACCTCCCATTTCATTAACTCATAACATTATTTAGGACATTCATATAACCTTGACACCTATGGGCCCAACAAGTATTTAATACGATATTCAGAGTTCAGAGTTACTGCTTTGGTTAATAGTCACAATAATCACGCCTGTAGGCAATGTATATACATGTATCTCTATCCATGGATAGTGTAACAGACCCGGTCTCTTGGATCATCAACTCAACACATATGAGGAGATCCTCAACCCGGCAAGACTGTTACAAATCATATATCTCATATTCACAATTCTCATAGTGTAACAGACCCAATCTCTTGGACCATCAACTCAACACATATGAGGAGATCCTCAACCCGGCAAGACTGTTACCTTTCATCATTTCTTAGGCATGCCACCCAAATTCAGAACTCTGAAACTGAATAACATATTAAACAAACAATTCATTTATTATATAGTTACCATTTCCATTCTCAAATTCTCATCACATTTAGGCAAACATGCCTTCTTTCTTTCAATATCATCATCATAGCCAATCACAATGGCTTTACATCACATTTCACCTCTTATTTAAATCATCATAGCATCTTTGATATAACATTTCAATATACATTATTCATGAAACACATAACCATTCACAATGCATAACATAACATTGTTCAATCTCAACAATGCAATTAGGGCAAAGAATAATTTATATCATTCATAGCTTTAAGATCTTCCATATGCATTTGTTTAGGTCAATCATTGTTTAAATGTGTTTAGGTTTAGGTTAAGGTACCAACTTACCTTAAAAGGACCAAAACAATGCAAATAGAACAAAGTATAAAAACCCTAACCCACACATTTGAGGGACACGGGCAGCCACTTGAGGGACACGGCCAAGCTTGTGGCCGTGTCACTCAACCCACTTGGACAGTAAGCAACACGGGCAAGGGACACGGCCAAGCTTGTGACCGTGTCTCTTAAACCAAAACTCTTAGTAGCTAACACGGCTTGGGAACACGGCCATGTCACCCAAAAACTAATCCAACACGCCCAAAATCCCTTGGCTTGGCCGTGTCTCACATTGCTTTTGGCCGTGTCTCCCAAAACACAAACCCTAATATGCACAACTCTCCTCCAATTGCACTCAAACTCATCAAACACCATATAACATGTTTCAAATGAATGGAATCAATGTTCTAAACACAAATTCTACATGTTTAACACAATATTCCTTATTAAAACACATCAACCAAATCATTTAAACACATACCATCTCAAACCCTAAAACCAACTTTACACTTGAACTTCCACTATCAAAATCCATTTAAACTTACAACCAAACCAACCTTAATTCAATCTTTTAACTAACAATCAACTTTAACACTTGTAAACACATATCAAACACACCAATTCATCACATCAACAAATCACAATTCAATATAGACATAACCTCAAAATTACCAAAGGAATTCAAGAGATTTCTTACCTAAGATGAAGAAATTCCACAATTCCCTTGTCAAATCCTTTGATTGCTTCTTCAATCTGCTTCTAGCACCATGAATACCTCTCTTGCTCTCTCTTCTCTTCAATGGCCGGCCTCTTCAAGAAAGAAAGAAGAAAAATGCACAAGTCAAACACCTTTTCTTCTTTTAATCTCCACCATGCATTCCACTTCAAGCAATTACTCATATACCCCTCATCACTTAACTTAGCTTTTGTCTCTTATAAACCCAATTAAGTAATTTCACATGCCATATAAAAAATCTCCTGTTGCATTGACTCTCTCTCTTTGACCATTTTATATGTTATATATATCACCATATACACAACATATAAACTTGTCTCTAAACCCTATTTCTTCCCAAAACACATATACATATACTTTCCTTTTCTCAATTTAAACCAACAACAACAACAACAATAACAACAATAACAATAACATAATCAAAACTTCTAGACCACAAATGTGGATATTACATTGGTCTTCCCTTTGTCCTTTGGTTTTTTAGTGCTAGCAGATGCCTCGGCATGATTTTCTAATATTGCTGTCAATTGGTTCTTCATGGTCTCAGCTAGGGCCTCTTTGATTTCTTCCATCTTGGCATTGAGGGCCTCATCCACCATCCTTTGAATTTGTTCGGGCTCCATTGATTTAGGTGAGCAAGTGATTAAGTCGTTGCTAGATACTTCGTCTCTAGCGTAGGTCGAATTGTTGTAGGCTTTAGAACTATCGTAATCCAGGACTGTGAGCCAGAGAGGATCAAGGATATGAGATCCAAATGTATACATGTATGCATGTATGCACAAACAATCAACAGATAAAAATAGGATGTTCCTTCCAACCTTATAACATCCACACATGAATGGCGAGTCCCTTTTCCTAGGTATATGGTTAACAAAATACCAAAATGGGGTATCTTGCTTTCGAATAATTCCCTCAGACGTTTCAACCAATAGTTATATTTTCGAAGATGGAAATCCATCCATGATAATTTCCATTAATTAGGTTTTAATCCATTCAACCAACTAAAGTAGCTTTTATGCTATATTGGATTAAAACAAAATTAAGAGGTTTATTATAAATAGATTTCTCACTTGAAAAAGGTAACTAATGGTTCATGCCAAAAACAAGCCCATGGTTAATTTATTCTTAGTGTAAACTAGGCCTACAATTGATTTTTGGTATTTCATAATTGACCTAAATATTTTTGCAAGCTCTTTGTAAGAAAAGGTTGGGTGAAAATAGTTTTGTTTCTAAGCCCATTGTAAAAGATTTTAGGAAAATGGATTTTCAGCTTAGTATTTGAGCCATGGGCCAAAGAACTTTTGATTTATTTTTAGAAAAGTCTTATGTCCAAAGACCATCTTGAAAAATTTTGAAAATAGCTTTGGTCTTTTGGACTTTAAAGAAAAATTTATTTTGAGCTTACAATATACTTAGGCCATATTAGAAAAAAAAAACCAAATAAGCCATGATTTAGACTAAGATAAACTAACCATAGTCAAACAACATGCATTTGGGGTAAAACCTAAGGAAAGTAACTAGGCAAATTACATGAGCTTTAGTCTTTGGGTAAAAAGGCTTAGGTTCCCATAGCAAGTATATACCAAACGGTACAAGGCTATGAGTGGTTATGCCATGCTCGATCTCCATACCTTGAGTGAAAGTATGGTATCCCTTACATAACATAACATGGGTAACACGGGCGTCCTAACTCAAGTACACGATGCAATCTAAGATGATGCAATGGATAATATCATTATAAGAAATAATAGAATAATATAAAGACCAACGGAATCAACTTCTCTTATCCCCAGTGGAGTCGCCACTGTGAGCGGGGATTTTTGCCCCCACTCCCGGTGGAATGGTTCTTGCGACTTCGGCACTGTTTAGGCTTGGGGCCTTAGAGAACACGGACCTAAGTCCGGAGAAAATGGAGTCGCCACCCGAACATGCCTGGAAAAAAGAAAGGGGTGGATGACTCGATTCCTAAGGAATTTCCAACTCCCTAATGGGTTTGAAAAGTTGGGTACGTGTGGAGAAGGTGAGAAATGGCCCAGCACCCCCACAACACCCGGTTCTTTGGAGCCGGCCTCCTTTACAGGTCTTAATATTATAAAATTCTTAAATATAGCAATATTATCCATACTACACACAATAAAAAGAAAGCATCATTATATTAAAATCAAAGCAATGTCCAAACAAAATAAAACAAATAAATGGACACCCATCCGAAGATGGAAACATGTCCTTACATCACATGCCTAGATAGGACACCCACCAAAAGGTAGAAACATGCCCTTTACATAGATTCTAAAATAGGAAAGCAAATTAAATTACATGATGTTTAACTAATGACATACCCACCAAGTGGAAACATACCTCTTACAACTTTTGGAAATCTAAATTAATTGATAAAATTAAATAATCATTCATCATAAATAAATCATTCATCAAAGCTATTAATCAAAATAGAAAATAAATATCCATCCATGATAAATTAAATAAATCAAGTATTAAAATAAAATAAATTAAAGCACAAGAGATAAATCAATGCATAATCAAGTATATAATTAAATAAAGCAAATAAAAGTCCAATTATAGCTACTGTGACTTTTTATGGAATTAAAATAGATTAGGGTTTTATGTTTTAAAATGTTAGTAAGACTCTTTGATTAACTAAATTAATATTTGAATGGTGGATCATGAAACTAGGGTTTTAGACACTTTAAAATACTTTTGATTCATGGTTTTAAATGGTGATTTTAAGCTACTGTGCAAAATTTAAAATATTTATATTTTTATGATTTTTAATGTTTTAAAGGATTAGGGTTTAAAGAAAGTTAGGATTTAAGGTTTCAAAGGGTTTGGGTTTACTATTTTAGGTTTAGGAATTGAATTTGGTTTTTATGAGCTTTGGATTAGAGTTTGGGGTGATGCATGAAGCTTTTGGGATTGAAAATCAATTTGATACTTTTATGAGATTTTATAAGTTTAAACCAAACAAATTAAAGTTTTTATAATTAAAAAAGATTTATATAATTGGAAAAATTATTTTAGGGTTTTTTTATAAGAAACAAAATATGTTTTAAGAGTTTACATAATTTGGAAAGTAAATTTGAATTTTGGGGTTTTTAAGAAATAAAATTAATAACTTCAATTTCTTTGGAAAATAAAGTAACGGATTAATGTTTTTAACTTTGAACAAAAGGGATTAGGTTCTAGGATTTTTGAATTAAAAGAAAATAGTTTCATGCTACTGTAAAAACATAACAAAAATAATTTAATACATACCTTCTTTTGATGATTCCTCCAAAAATAATTCTTCTTGGATGAACTAGCTCAAAAGACAAGCCTTTTTTGCCCTTGAATTGCTTAAATCATGATGCTGCTCCTTTAAAAAACAATTGAATTCAATTATTGCTTTTCCACTTCACTTTCGTATTCAAATTCTCAAAGCTACTGTGAAATTTTTCCTATCTCAATTTGGTTGTCTTTGGTCCTTATTTATTGAGGTCTTTCTATGTATCTTCTTTATTATGAACGACAAGTAATATTAATAAGAAAAGGAAACCAAAACCTAATTGAATTAGGTTTCAGAAAATTTTGCATCGAAAAAATTACGCTGCTGAAAAAAATTGACGCGGGAAAAAATGCGCTGGCGAAAAAATCTGCCGCAGGAAACTGCGGTAGTGGGCGAGGCATTGGGACGCGCCCGCAGGATTTTCCTGTGGGAGAAATAGCGTTATTTTCATCGCCGATTTTTTTGACTCTGATTTTTATTTTTATTTTTCTTTTACTTTTATTTGTTTATTTTTATTAATAAAAATTAGATACTAAAGCAAAAATTATTTAACAAAAATTATTTTGAACCACTTAGACAACAAAAATTATTTTGGACTAAATAAAACATATTGGACCGGATTAGGTCAAAAATTAAGGGTTTACACCATGGTTGTCCCAAGAGTAGGGCAAAGGTAGCAGGTATGTCCAAAACAACAAATTCAAAAATAGATTCATTTGGACCGACCTTGACAACAACTTTGAAAGTTTCTTTGGCATGTCTCTTAGTGTTGTCATAAGCCCGAATGGTTACCTCGGTTGGGTTTAGATCCCTTATTGACATGGCTAGCTTTGGCAATATTTTAGGTGGACAAACATTTATGGTGGATCCATCATCAACCATTGCACATGGAGTCCTTTTCCCTTTGATTTCTATTTTGATAAAGAGAGGGCGAATGTGATCTCTCCCCTCTTTCGGTAAATCTGCATCTGAGAAAGAAACCGCTCCCATATTAACTTTGCTCTTCTCTTGAATATCTTCACATTTCATTACCCTTCCATTTTTTATGAAGTTGATCAGCTCCTCCGGTGTTGTGGAGGTAGAAATTGGCATGCTAGCTAAGGCCATGGCCATAGTCTCTCAGTGTTTTTAAGAAGTAGCCAATAAGTCCCAAATGCTAACACTTGCTTGGGTTCTTTTCAATTGCTTGAGCACAGTATCATCTTCCTCCTCTTTATTCCCTACTTCAACTTCCTTTCCCTTATTAATTTCTACCTCCTTAGGCGGTGGCCTTGCATAAGGCTTACCGGATCTAGTGTTCATTAATTCATCTTCTTCAGGCTCAGACCAAGTCCATTCCTCCTTCTTGGATACAAGATCATTATCACTATCATTTGAATCCCAAAACCCATCGAAAACACAAATTGCTACTTCTTTACCCACCATAGCCTGTTTAATTTTGCCAAATACCTCTTCTTCTTTGGTTGCTTCTCAACCCACATCTTGAAAAGAAGACATGACAAAATCTTCATGCAAACCTCCTCCAATCATGAAGGTTGCCGGTGGTGGTACTCTATTGAACTTCGGTAATGAGTTGTCTTTGGTGTTTGGCTTGTTGGGCTCAGGCAGCTTCCCACTATCAATTAAATTTTAGGTCTCATGTCTAAACCTCACACATCTATCCATGTCATGCCCTTGCATTTGATGAAACTGACAAAATGCTTTAGTGTCGAAATTAGGTGGGAGAGGGTTAGGCAAAGGATGAGGATTTAAGGGTTGTAACAATCCCTTTCTTTAAAGCTTACTGAGAACCCAAGCCATTGGTTTCCCCAATTTTGAAAACTGCCTCCTTGTTCCTTGGTTAGTAGCATTGACACCGACTGCCTTTTGCATGCTTTGGCTACCAGATTGATAGTTTCCTTTCTCGTTCCTCCTTGTTGAAAAATGGTTCTTCTCTCTTTCCCATTCTTCAATTTGAAAACCAGCTTGGAGGAGATCTTTGAAATCACGGATGAGTGTATGAGACATCCTTTCATGAAGACTAGGCAACACCCCTCTCACAATCATCCTTATTTGATCATATTCATAGGGCCTTTTCTTGAGCAAAGCGGCCTTATTTCTCCATCTTTTCATATTGTCCACAAAATTCTCATTTGGCCATTGCCTAATGGACTCAACTTCCATTAAGGTAACATCCATTTCAACATTGTATCCATATTGTTGGATGAAGGCCTTGTATAGCAGATCCCAACTCTTTTGTGTTCCTTCTTCTAAGGTATTGAACCAAATTTGGATAACAGGATCCAATGAGAGTATAAAGTACCTTAGAGTTTGAGCATTAGTAGCTCGAGCAGACTACATAGCAGTGATATACTGCTTCACATGGAGATGAGGATTTATGGTTCCATCAAACTTTGCAAAAGATGGCATCTTGAACTTGTACGGAACTTCTTCGTCTAGCTCAAATAATTTGTCAACTTCGGACATTTCTTCAGTTTTCAGCTTCTTCTCAAATTTCTTTTCTAAATTAGCACTCATCTTTTCAACATCAGAAGTTTTGATTTTCTCCATAGTTGATCTTTCAACAATCTTTGGTTCTTTCTTCTTGTCTTGAGGATCTTGGTAGTATTGAGCCCAATCATCATCATCATTAATGATCACCTTTTCATCATCAAAAACCACTTCACCAACTTTAGTCTTCCCTTTGTCCTTTGGCTTCTTAGTGCTAGCAGATGCTTCAGCATGATTTCCTAAAATTGTAGTCAATTGGTTCTTCATGGTCTCAGCTAGGGCCTCTTTTATTTCTTCCATCTCGGCATTGAGGGCATCATCCACCATTCTTTGAATTTGTTCAGGCTCCATTGTTTTTGGTGAAAAAGAGATTGATTTGTTGCTAGATTCTTCGTCTCCGACATAGGTTGGATTGTCGTAAGCTTTTGAACTGTCGTAATCCAGGGCTGTGAGCCGGAGAGGATCAATGATATGAGATGCAAATGTATGCATGTATGCACAAACAATAAATAAACAAGGACAAATAGGACATTCCTTTTAACCTTATAACATCCACACAAGAATAGCGAGTCTGTTTTCCTAGGTACATGGTTAACAAAATACCAACATGGGGTACTTTGTTTTCGAATATTTCTCTCGGACGTTTCAACTAATAGTTATATTTTCAAAAATGGAAATCAATTTATGATAATTCCCATTTATTAGGTTTTAATCCATTTATCCAACTAAAGTAGCTATTATGCTATATTAGATCAAAACTAAATTAAGAGGTTTATTATAAATAGATTTCTCACCTGAAAAAGTAACTAATGATTCATGCCAAAAACAAGCCCATGATTAATTATTCTTAGTATAAACTAGGCTCACAATTGATTTTTGGTATTTCGTAATTAACGTAAAAAATTTACAAGCTCTTTGTAAAATAATTTTGTTTATAAGACCATTGTAAAAAGTTTTTAGAAAAAACATATTTTCACCTTTGTATTTGGGTTATGAGCAAAATAATTTTTGATTTGATTTTAGATAAGTCTTATGTCCAAAGACCATCTTGAAAAGTTTTGAAAATAGCTTTGGTCTTTTGGACTTTAAAGAAAATTTTATTTTGAGCTTACAATGTACTTAGGTCATATTAGAAAAAGAGCAAACCAAATAAGCCATGATTTAAGCCAAGACAAATTAACCATAGCCAAACACTACAAAAATATTCGGCATTTGCGACGGATATCTGCGACGGACTTGTTTCCGTCGCAAATTTGCTATGGATCTGCGACGGATTTGAGACGGAAGGACAAGTTAGAGGAATTTTGAGAAATTGGTCGCAAATCGGTTGCAAATATGTAGTAAATCTGCGACGAAAATCATTCCGTCGCAAAAGTTGGCGCGGATACTTGGCGGGAGAGAGACCCGCGTATATTTTTTCACGAAAATTTTTTTCGTCGCAGATTGGTTGTAGAAAACTCTAAAAAAAGCAATTTGCAACGGAAATCTGCTACCGTCTATTGCCGTCGCAAATTTCACTACAAAAATATTCCGTATTTGCGACGGAAATCTGCAACGGATAATTTTCGTCGCAAATTTATATCAATATATTAATTTATTTATAACTGATTTATAATATATTAAAATAATTAAATTATATATAATTTTTTAATTTTAATATTAAATTAATATTTTAATATTAAATTAATATTTTAAAAAATTAAACAACTTAATTATTAAATTTTAAAAAAATTTAAACACAAAAAATATAGTTATAGCTAAAAATAATAATATCAAAACGACGACTCTGTAATTACAACCGGCACGTGGTAAGCATCAAAGAACCTGTAACTGACAACTTTCAACAAAACCCTTCCAAATTAGGGTTTCTCTGTTACACTTACTCTTATCATCAAGCTTCAATCTCTCTCTGCAAGGAAGAAATCGAAAGCAATCAAATTAAAATGGAGTCAGAAAGAAGTGATGCTGCTCGAATCCTCAGCAAAATTCAAAACCTGAAGGCTTCGAAGATCGACATAGATAATCAAATTGCGGCTCTCGAAGCTCAACTCTGTCACATGAACCTCCAAAACGATACCGTTTCCTCTAATGGTTCTTCTTCTCCAATTTCCACCGCTGATTCCCGTTTCAGCCATGGGTTATCGACAGATATGATTTACCGTTACAGTCGCCATCTCTTGCTGCCTTCTTTTGGAGTTCAAGGTTCTATTTTTCATATCATATATCTGTATATTAACCTATATTAAGATCGCATAGATGGGTAATTCTTTTTGTTTGTTGAACTGCAGCGCAGTCAAATCTTTTGAAGTCTTCTATTTTAGTTGTTGGAGCTGGAGGCTTGGGCTCGCCTGCTTTGTTATATCTTGCAGCATCCGGTGTTGGTAAGACATGCTTTTCTCAGAGACATTTAGATTTACTGGAATGAGATATGCATAATAGGGATATACCTTTGTTTCATTTCCTCTTTAATATGGATATTTTCATTTGAATGTTTTGGGTTTACCTTGCAGGTCGGCTGGGTATCGTTGACCATGATGTTGTTGAGTTAAATAATATGCATAGACAGGTACGAAATTGGAAGCATGGACATTGAAATCGATTGTTATTTGTTATTTTAGTTATTATATTGCAATGATATTAATGTCTAGTGTAACATGTATAATGTCCTTTATTTGTATAATATGCACTTTCTTTTTATGCTTTGTTTTTCTAAATTACATCATTTCATTAGGGCCAGGGGCTAATTGGCTACAAGTTTCCTTGTAACCAACCTTTTTTTTTTGTACTTCAGGTTATACACACTGATGCATTTATTGGTCAACCAAAAGTGAAATCTGTTGCTGCTGCCTGTCGCTCGTATGTGCATATTCTAGATCATATGTCTACATACTTTATTTCTAGCTTAATGTCTTATATGTATTCCTAAACTGTATTTTGTGTAAAAAGACTATGGATAATAACTTTTCTATTGAAGAATTAGATATATGCGGTGAAGGATGAACTCACTTATTCTTGTCACTGATTTTGGATCTTATAAAGTTTATATTCCAATCTTGTGGTTTACTTCTAATATGATCTTTATAATTATGTTCCAGAATCAACTCAACTATTCAGATTGTGGAACATCAAGAAGCTTTATGCACACACAATGCCTTGGAAATCTTTAACCAGTATCCTTGAGATAACGAATCTTTCTTTTTTTTTTTTCCTATCCATGCTTTACTTTTTTTTTATCTCATCTCCTTGTAAGTGTCAACTTTTATTTTATGGACTCCCTAACTGCCAACTTTCGTTAGGTATGACATAATAGTAGATGCAACAGACAATGCTCCAAGCCGTTATATGATCAGTGATTGTTGTGTCGTGTTGGGAAAGGTAAATCGGCACCTTAAACTGCTTATTCGAATGATTTTGCTAATACCATCTGAACCAAGTGTAAGGATAGTCTTGTACATGTGTAATTAGGAATAATTCGCACATGCTTCATGTAATTTATAGCTTTTGTTGATGTTGGTACTTAAGAGTCTGTTAATTCAGTGTCTAGCCCAAGTGATAGGGTCCCTCTTGTTAACGCTAATAATGATGCACAATGGTGCACAATGGTGTGTAAATGATCCCATTTTTTTTTTAAACAGGGCGAGTTGCATGCAATTTAATTGTTAGTTCTAACCAAGTTTAAGAACAGAAAATTTAATTCCGTGCCTTCCGAATTTGTAGAAGAGTGGAGAAGAGATTGGGAAACGGAAGATTCTAAAAAATTATCAGAGCAATAGTCTAAGAACAGACTGTCTGAGCCTGCTGGACCAGGAATAGGGCCATCTACTCACACTTGTGGGTCGAAATCGATGAAAGAGCATGCGAAGGATTTGGTATGTAATCTACATCTTATTTTGTTAAATAAATTGACTATTTTTTTCATCTTATGTTTGTGTTTCATATTGATTTAAACAGGCTGCAGCAAATGGGGGAAAGTTTCCTGGAAATTATGAATTGTTCAAGCATAGCCATACCAGTAAAAAAGATCGGGGGAAGTTTATAGATAAGAGATTGGAACTTGTTCATGTAAGTTAATATATTTTATTTACATTATTTTATGGATGAGTTTATAATGTTTTTGTTGAAAATATGACTGATATGGTGTGTGGTTTACTTGGTATTGCATAATGTATACACCCTCTTTCAAATTTTCAGATTTCAATTAATATAGGCAGTTTGATTTCATAGTAATTTCTTTGTGTTTTCATTGTACTCGAGTTTTGTTTACTTCTTGATTTCTGGAATTTGTGTTAGGCTTTGACGATTTCTTTTCTGTTGTTTTTGTAATTGTTTCATTATAAATGATAAACCTTCAAACTAATGATATGTGCTTATTCTTAAACATTTCCAAGTGTGGATTCTATCACCTGGTTTCTGTATATGGTTGAAGCATCTGAACTAGAATCTTATGATTTTATGCTTTTTTGTTATTAGTTGATTGGCTTTTCTTTCTAATATTTTGTTCTTAGGTTGTGTTATTGTGCGCTCTAAGTTTTGTTATACCTTTTTTTACTTATTTGATTTGTTTCACCATAGGGTACTTATGTGATTGTGGCTCATTGTTGGCTCTTTAGTTTGCATCAGTCAATAATATTTCAACATAAATTTTTGCTTGCATCTAGCTTATAGGAATTGACTGCTCTGCAAATATTCCCCTGTTTTAAAATTTTAAACATTAATGTAAATACCATCTTCTTTCACCCTTTTATTCTTAAAGTATTGTCAAATATTCTACAGAGTTGTCCCTTTAATTTGTTTGTGAATGATGGAAATATTGCCCATTGTCTGTTTGAGTGGCTTAGCCACTTAGTTCTTTAACTCCTCTTATCTGTAAACAAATTGTTCTTTGCATTGCAATTCAATTGGCAGTTTTTGAACTTGTAGCCTTCAGTTTTTTTGAGTTTCAACTTGCATTTGGAACCTCATCTTGGTTGTGCTGCTAGTACAATTATTAAAAAGAACTAGTTGAATTATTCGATTTTTGTGTTTATGAGGTGATCATAATCATTGGAACTGAGACCCATAAATAGGTTATGTCATAGTCTGTTAATATTTTTTTTGTTAAATGTTATTAAATTGCCTATTTATGAATATTGCTTGTGAATTGTGTGTATTGGCTACTGGATTCTTTTGAATCTAACGTTGTTTTGATTTTCATTTTTAGGAAAGCTTTCAGAAATTGAAAGCATCACAATCTACAGAAGAGGCAAATGGAGAGGAAGTTCAATCTTGTACTAAGGATGATGATGATTTATTTGTTGAAGCGGCAGGAGGAACAAAGAAGGCCAGATTATATGGGTTGGGGAATTTAGCGATTTCTCACATCTTTAAGGGCAGTGGAAGTACATCTCAACAAGTGAATGAGAATATGTTAACTGAGATACATGATGAGATAAGCAATAAAGTCAGTCATATAGGGAGCAAATTAGAGACCAAGATTGCAGATATGACTCGATTTTTGGTTGAGAACCAGACTTGGATTCAGAATATGTTACTAGGACGGCCAACTGAACCTCCTAGATGGGCTCCAACAGAACCAACCCCACCAGCAGAAGATCAAGTAACAGAAGAACATCCAGATGATGACTAGTGTATGCCTTCGGCTTAGTTTTTACTTTTGAAAGTGTTCATACTTTAATACTTTGAAATGTTTAAAACTTATATATTGTAATGACTTTTGAATTATGTTAGTTTAACTAACTATTGCATTTTATATCAATGAAAATTGGTGTAAATTTAGATTTATGTAATTAAATTGTAAATATTATTACTATAGGTGTGTATTTTATATATAAAATCCATATAATTGACACAGATAGCATTTTTTTTTTGTAGTGAAACAACATGCATTTGGGGTAAAATCCTAAGGAAAGTAACTAGGGCAATTACATGAGCTTTAGTCTTTGGGTTAAAAGGCATAGGTTCCCATAGCAAGTATATACCAAATGGTATGAGGCTATGAGTGGTTATGTCATGCTCGATCTCCATACCTTGAGTGAAAGTATGGTATCCCTTACATAACATAACACGGGTAACACGGGCATCCTAACTCACGCACATGATGCAATCTAATATGATGCAATGGATAATATCATTATAAGAAAGAATAGAATAATATAAAGACCAACGAAATCAACTTCTCTTATCCCCAGTGGAGTCATCACTATGAGCGGGGATTTTGGCCCCCACTCTCGGTGGAATGGTTCTTGAGACTTCGGCACCCGGACGGGCTGGGAAAAAGAAAGCGGTGGATGACTCAATTCCTAAGGAATCCCTAACCCCCTAATGGGTTCTGAAAGTTGGGTACGTGTGGGGAAGGTGAAAAATGGCCCAGCACCCCCACAATGCCAAGTTCATTGGAATTGGCCTCCTTTGCAGGTCTTAATATTATAAAATTCTCAAGTATAACAATATTATCCATATTACATGCAACAATTAAAATAAAGCATCATTATATTAAAATCAAAGCAATGTCCAAGCAAAGCAAATAAATGGACACCCATCCGAAGATGGAAACATGTCCTTACATCGTCCATGTCTAAACTAATAGGACACCCACCAAAAGGTTGAAACATCTCTGTTACATTGGTCTAAAATATAAAAACTATTTAAATTACATGATATTTAACTAATGAGGTGCCCACAAAGTGGAAACATACCTCTTACAATTTTAATGCTAAAACAAATAAATAATAACAATAAATAAAACATCCATCCATGATAAATTAAATAAATCAAGCATTGAAATTAAATAAATCAACCATCAAAGCATGTAATAAACTACATAATCAAATGTAAAAATAAAGAAAGTAAAGATACAAATTAGGGTTTACTGTTTCTATTTAAAGTTCTTTAATTAATATTTAGGGTTTTGAAATTTCAGTATTATTATTGTTATTTGTTTAACCAACTGTAAAGGTTTTGTAAAATTTGAATGGATTATGGTTTTATAAATTTAAGAAAGTTGTAAGGTTTTTTGGTTAATCAAATTAGGGTTTAAGGGTAATATTATGAAATTAGAGTTTTGAAATCTTAAGACATTTGGTTTATAATTCATGTTTACTGGATTATTATTTTAGTTTAATTAGATTATGGCTTTAGGGTTTAGATTAACTAGTTTGCAATTTTAAGTTCACTGAATTAGGGTTTAGGAAAACTTAGGGTTTACTGTTTTGGTTTTTTGAGAAAGTTAGGGTTTTTGGTATTTTGGAAAACTTATTTTGTTTTAGGACATGAGAAAACAGTTTAGAGTTTTATAAAATAATTATGACTTTTAGAAACTGTAAAGTAGGTTAGGGTTTGGAGATTTAAGAAAACATTTGGAAATTTAGGAAAAAAAGTTAGAGGAAAACAATTTTGGGTTTTTTAAAGTTATTGGAAATAGGAGAAACGATTTAAGGTTTTTAAGGTTTTTGAAAATAGAAGAAACGAATAAGGGTTTTTTTGAGACAAAAGAAATAAATTATGGTTTTTGAGGTTTTTGGGAAAAAGAAGAAATAATTTAGGGTTTTTAAGGTTTTTGGAAACAGAAGAAATAAATTAGGGTTCTTAAGGTTTTTGGAAACAAAAGAAATAAATTAGGGTTCTTAAGGTTTTTGGAAACAGAAGAGTACTTTTTAGGGTTTTTGGAAACAAAAGGAACAATTTAAGTTATTGAAACAAAGATCAAATTACTACATATTTAAGGATCAAAGTACTGTGTGCATGTTCTTATTAATCAAAGAAACAAAGCTACGTAAATATATAATCTATGATTAATGATCAAACCTGCCTAGTTGGTTCCACCAAAATTGACTTCTGGATGAACAAAGACAAAGGCAGTGTGGCTACTTTTGATGAATTGTTGTTTGCTTGCTTGTTGCTAATCTTCTCTGGCTAGGGTTTAATGTAATTCAAGTTTAAAAGTCCAATTTTTGATCCCCCAATCAAAGTCTCCTAATTCTGAGTTTTAAAGTCTTATTTATAGAAAAATTCCTAAACCTAATTATAATTGTTTAAGGAAACTAAAATTAATTAGGAAAAGAAACAGAAACCAAATAGAATTCTGTTTCGAAAAAAATTGCATTGGAAAAATTTTGCTAGCGAAAACTGCGAGCGTTGGCCAAAATTGCGAGAGCTAGTGCAAAATTAGCTAGGTGGCCAGCCAATTCGCCGTAGGAATTTCCTGCAGCAAAGGCCTTGGGCTCATTCGGTCCTCAAAAAATTCCTGCGGGCGAATTGGCCTTGGCCAATTGGACCTTCGGCGACGAAATATTTCCTTCACCAATTTTTATTTTTATTATTTATGTTTATTTATTTATTTATTATTATTATTTATTTATTTTTGAATGTTTATTTATTATTATTATTGATTTTTTTTCTTATTATTTTCTTTATTAACTTCACCATTTTTATTTTTACTAAAAATTATAAATAATAAATATTAAAATAAATATTATTTAATTAAAATACCACAAAAATTATTTTGGACTATGTAAAAAAAATAACGTACCAGACTGGTCAAAAATTAAGGGTCTACACATCTACAACTCAAACTTCTTGTGTTGAAGTTGTAAAGAACACTAATGCACAAACCAAGCCAAAAATTCCTAAAAGGAATATATTAGGTTCACAAGGCTCTAGAACTAAATTTCCAAGAGCAAACCATGCATATATGTATATAAAGGCATGCACACATACATAAAAATGTACAAAGAGAAATTCACTTAACTCATACTTGCAATTATGTACGTAGTTCTTTAAATTTCAATAAAAGAGTGCATAAATATAAAACATTGTATAAATGCACTTATTGTATGAAAATTTAAACATAAAAGCACCTTTTGCTATATTATGAAGGCTTATCTCAAATTAGATAATCATTCTACTACTAACCCTAAGGACCCAAATTCATTTGGGTACCTAAAAGAAGATAAACCTTTATTGTCTTATAGGTATGGCTAAAGTCTACTTTCAATGAAAATGTTTGACTTGTGGATAGTGGATGTTCAAGGCACGTGATGGGAATTGCAAAGATTTTTACAACTCTTACTAACAAGCAAGGAGGTAATGTACCTTTTGGAAATAATGCTAAAGATAAAATCATAGGGATTGGTTCCATTGGCATACTTGGAAAAATATGATTGATAATGTATGGCTTACTGACAGAGTGAAACATAACTTGCTTAGTGTAAGTCAATTGTGTGATAAAGGATTGTGAGCGGGGATTTTCTCCCCCACTCCCGGTGGAATGGTTCTTACGACTTTGACACTGTTTAGGCTCGGGTCCTTAGAAAACACAGACCAAAGTTTGAAGAAAATGGAGTAGCCACCCGGACGGGCCGGGAAAAAGAAAGGGGCAGATGACTCGATTCCTAAGGAATTCCCAACCCCCTACTGGGTTCGAAAAGTTGGGTACGTGTGGGGAAGGTGAGAAATGGCTCAGCACCCCCACAACGCCCGGTTCATTGGAACCGGCCTCCTTTACATGTCTTAATATTTTAAAATTCTTAAATATAATAATAGTATCCATATTACACACAACAATTGAAATAAAGCATCATTATATTAAAATCAAAGCAATGTCCAAACAAAGCAAATAAATGGACACCCATCCGTAGATGGAAACATGTCCTTACATCATCCATGTGTAAACTAATAGGACACCGACCAAAAGGTAGAAACATGTCATTTACATTGGTCTAAAATATAAAAACTATTTAAATTACATGATATTTAACTAATGAGTTACCCACAAAGTGGAAACATACCTCTTACAATATTCGAAAATCAAAATAAATCGATAAAAGTAAATAACCACTCATCATAAATAAATCATTCTTCAAAGATAGTAAATATTAATCAAAATATACAATAAACATTCATCCATGATAAGTTAAATAAATCAAGCATTGAAATTAAATAAATCAACCATCAAAGCATATAATAAACTACATAATCAAATCTAAAAATAAAGCAAGTAAAGATACAAATTAGGGTTTACTATTTCTATTTAAAGTTCTTTAATTAACATTTAGGGTTTTGCGATTTTAGTGTTATTATTGTTATTTGTTTAGCCTACTGTAAAGGCTTTGGAAAATTGGAATGAATTAGGGTTTTATGAATTTAAGAAAGTAGTAAGGTTTTTTAGTTAATCAAACTAGGGTTTAAGGGTGACAACAAAAAATTAGGGATTTAGAATCTTAAGATATTAGTATTTATAGCTCTTGGTTACTGGATTGTGATTTTAAATTTACTGTATTGAGTTTTAAGGTTTAGGTTTATAAGATTTTAAGTTTTTAAGGATTAGTATTTAGGGTTTAGATTAACTTGTTTGGGGTTTTAAGTTCACTGAATTAGGGTTTAGCAAAACTTGGGTTTACTGTTTTGGTTTTAGGAAAATTAGGGTTTTTGGTATTTTAGAAAACATATTTAGTCTTAGGATTTAAGAAAACAGTTTAGAGTCTTATAAAATAATTATGATTTTTAGAAATTGTAAAGTAGGTTAGGGTTTGGAGATTTAAGAAAACATTTGGGAATTTTGAAAAAAAAAGTTATAGGAAAACAGTTTAGGGGTTTTTTTTTTAAGTTTTTGGAAATAAGAAAAATGATTTAAGGTTTTGGAAACGGAAGGAACAATTTAGGGTTTTAAGGTTTAGAAGAAACATTTTTAGGGTTTTAAGGTTTAGTAGAAACAGAAGGAACAATTTATTCAATTGGAGTGATGAAGCTACTGTAAAGAAATAAATAAAGAGAATAGAGATTCCAACTTCCGTTCATTGGTTCCACCAAAAATTGCTTTCTGGATGAACAAGGAAAAAGGTAGTGTGGCTACCTTTGATGAATTATTAATGGCTTGCTTGTTGCTAATCTTCTGTGGCTAGGGTTTTCTGTAATCCATGTTTCGATCACCTATTCAAAATCCCACTATCTGATCCTTAATTTTGAGCTTTCATATATTATTTATAGGAAAAATTATAGGCCTCTTCTAATTGTTTAAGGAAACTACAATTAATTAGGAAAAAGAAACAAAACCAAATAGAATTTTGGTTTCGAAAAAAATTGCATTGGAAAATTTCGCTGGCGAAAAAAGACTGCTGCAGGCTGGAAACTGCGAGCTGCGAGGGAATTTGGCAAAAATTGGAGCGGCCAGCCAATTCGCCGCAGGAATTTCCTGCGGGCAAATTGGCCTAGGCCAATTCCCTTTTCGGTGACGAATTTTTCATGCCATTTCGCCCGCAGGAATTTCCTGCGGGCGAATTGGCCTTGGCCATTTCCTTTTCGATGATGAATTTTTCATCGCCGATTTTATTTTTATTTTTATTTATTTTTTATTTTTGTTTATTTATTTTTTTTATTTTGTTTATTATTTTTATTTATTTTTCTTATTATTTTCTTTACTAACTTAACCATTTTTATTTTTATTAAAAATTATAAATAATAAATACTAAAATAAATATTATTTAATTAAAATACCACAAAATTTATTTTGGACTATATAAAAAAAATCGGACGGAACTGGGTTAAAAATTAAGGGCCTACAGTTTGCCCCCTGCTTGAGCGATCTGAGACTTCAGTAAAAGAGAGTGAAAAGCAATAAGACTTAATTTTTCTGAGACGGTTGAGGTTTTAGATTCTGGACCCGGTTCGAGTTCTGAACTCAAGGATAATTTTAGGTTCTGGACCTAAGGGTAATTTGGGTTCTCGACCCGAGGTAAGTGAGATTTAATTATTTACAAAAAATAATTATAATCAGTAGTATATAAATTTTGTTTGCAAAAAAAAATTAGCTAATTTTTTATGCACATATCTTCTCCTTGCCCCTGCGTTTAAAAGTGCAAAAATATTTATATACACATAATTATTTGAATGATTAAATGAGTTTCTGTTTTATTAGTTTTTGTTATAGATTTGTGTCTTGTTTATTATGATAATTATTGTTTTATTTAGGTATTTTGTTAGTTTTAATCGGTTTATTCAGTGTTTTCATTAATTTTGGTAGTTTCAGTTTATTTCAGTGTTTATGTCATTTTTGTCCTAGTTTTTAGTTGTGTTTATGTTTTGTTGGTTATTGTTTATTTAATTCTTGTTTAAAGTTTGTTTGAAGTTTTGTTTTAGGTTAAAAAGCCAAGGAACCAAAAAGAAGGAAAAAATGACAGTAGCTGACACATGCAGAGGACACGGCCAAGCCACTGGCCGTGTCCCATATCAAGCTAAAAAGAAGCCACAAGACACAGAGATGGACACACTCAAAGGACACGGCCAAGTCACTGGCCGTGTCCCTCCAAAGAAGCTCAAACATGGCCAAGTTGCTTAAGCTTGGCCGTGTCTCACTCAGTTCCAAAGCAAAAAGGAAGAAAATCAATCAGTAGAAGACACAGGCAAGGGACACGGCCAAGTCACTGGCCGTGTCCCTCCAAAATGGTCCAACACGGCCAAGTCAACCTCCAACACGGCCGTGTCACTCAACCAAAGAAGAAAAGAAGAAAAGCAAGCAGTAGTGAACACAAGCAAGGGACACGGCCAGGCTTGTGGCCGTGTCCCTCCAACTCACCTCCAACACGGCCAAGTCTCCTCTAACTTGGCCGTGTCTCTCATGAACCAAAGGCAATGCGGATTTTAAGCGGAGGTTTCGTATAAAAGAAAAGAAAAAGCTAGGGTTTTGGGGTTGTTGAGTTTTTGAGAGCTGTTTTGAGCCGTCAAGAGAGTTTTAGGTTTTCATAACTTGTTTTCTTTGATTTTTGATTACATTTTGGATTAAACTAGCCTAGATTAGGTTGTTCTAGCCATTGATACATCCTTCTTGCAAGATTTGATCAAGAGATTCTTCAGAAGCTTCAAGGAGTTTGTAACTTGGTTTTGTTCTTGAACTTTATCTCTTAATTTTCATTGGAATTGTATTTATGGATATTATCATGTCTAAATTGATTTCTTTGAATATGAATGAGATGAGTATGTTTGATAGCATCATGAACTAATTTGATCTAGTCTAGGGTTTGTATGGATTTGCTATGATTGTATGAATTGGTTATTACTCTTAACTCAATAATTTCTTTAGCCTTGATTGAATGAAATATTGTTAATATATAATTGATTGGCCACCAATTATGTGTTTTAGGTATTAGATGATGGATTGAGAGATGAAGTCTAATGCTGGAACAATTCAATTAAGGACTTAGGTGAATTAGAGATATAACCTAGGAAAAGATTATTTCAATTGGAACAAGATTATTTGAGAGAGGTTTGAATGCGAGAGCTTATTTCCTTTATTCAATTAATTAAGTTGCTTGAGATTTAATCTTTGAAATTAAATTGGTTAAGAGGAATAACCGTTCATACTTATAAGTAGCAGAGAAGTGCAAACCCTAGACCTTCTTATTAAGTGAATCAAATCATCAGCTCAATTTTCTTTTACTGTTTTAAACTTCGATCAATCTGTCTTTATTAATTGTTAGCAATTTAAATTTCTTCATTACTTGTTATTTATTATCTAATAATCAATTAGCTACTTTAGCTTCCTTGTGAGACGACCTTGGGGTGATCACCTTTGCTACAGCTACCTCGTATACTTGCGAGTGACGCTTTGTGGTAGAGTTAATTCTAGCACAATAGTTTCCTATTTATTTACTGTGTATTCACTGTTCATGCACTATTTACTATTTATAAATAGTAACCTACTATTTACAAATAGTATCTTACTATTTGAAAATAGTAATCTACTATTCATCAATAGTGAAATTTACTTTTTGAATTTTTTTCCTTTTACTGTTCCTCTATATAAACAACCGATTTCTTCGTTTCATTCACAGTAAACTTGTTAATTTCATTCGTTCATAGCTATAATTCTTTCAAATTTAGCATACAGTTTTGAAAAAATGCATGCTTCAAGATCAGGAACTCATTCTAATGCTGAGTTATTAGAGTTTATTCGGTATCATGAAGATGGAAATATAGGTCTACTAGCCGGGATGTCGCTTCATCGTAGTTCAAATCAAAAGAGCAAGGTGTGTTTTTTCTTCTTTTTTCTTTTTCTTTTTATTATTATTATTTTTTCTTTTCTTTTATTTTGTTCTTATTATTATTTTTTCATTTTTATTTTCTTTTTCTTTTTATTCTTTTTCTTTTTATAATTATTATTATTTTCTTCTTATTTCTTCTTTTTCATTTTTTTCCTTTCTTCTTTTATTTGTTTTCTTTTGTTCTTATTTTTTATTTTTATTTTCTTTTTTCTTTTCCTTTTTATTTGTATGTTGTTTTTTTCTTTATATTTTCTATTTTTTAGAAAATTTAGGAAAAAATATATTAATTTAAGAATTTAAGTAGATAGAATAATGATATACTTACCTGGTGTTAACTTACCTGGCTCCATGGTAGTGTGATCGTTGCATTGTTTGGGGTGGAGGGAGTATCTACAAAGCCCGACAATGGTATGATGTAGCGCCTTCTCGGGTAAGGCAGATTATCCAAGATTGCAGCTTTGAGAGCTTAATCTTACAATTACTATCCAAGGAGTATCTAATAGACCGGAACGATGGTTGGACACAACTCATACTTTTCACTTGCCCATTGGAGAGATGAAAATTAGTCCGGTCGATTTTGCTGCTATAACCGGCATTCGGTATGATGGGGTTCCGATTCCTCTTACCAACAATGCTTTGACATTTGAAGAAATTCAATAATTAATTGGTATGGAACCATCATATAAAGGCCTTTTAAGATAAAAATTGAGCCAATTCATAGTTATTAGATGAACTATAAAGGACGGGTTCACAGAGACACAGCCTAACAGTATGCTCGAGGATTTTTGTTATATTTGCTCGGGTTGACCATTTTAGGCAGCACTAAATCCGCCATCCATTTTTCAGTGTTGAGGACCCTTACTTATTTTAGGACGATACCAATTTATGGCTGGGGTGAAGCTGGCCTTGCCTGCCTTTACCATGGTCTTGAAAAAATTTGCTGAAATAAGAAGTCTTTTGTTGGCTTTATGGAATTTTTTGAGGTACTCTTCTTCCACCATTGTCAATTCCATTCTTTTCTTGTATGAATTTGATTTTTTATTATTGTTGTAGGCGTGGGCATATGAGCACAATCTTGTGAGGGTGCCTGGTATTTCCCGAGAGAGAGTCGGGTATCCGAGATTAAATTTTTAGTTGTCTGAGCATGTAGAAGTTACCGGCTCTCATAATGTGCATACCCAACGCTTCATGTTGAGCTGCTTAACTTGGGACCAGGTAAAATAGCATTAGTATGCTTTAAAATTTATGTGAAAGTTTACTTACCTTATGTCATTTTGCAGGTGAATTTGGCCTGTTGAAACCTAGAAGAGCGGACAAACTGGACTTCCTCCATGAATGTTGCATTGCCTTTTCAACATACTCGCCGAGTTATTGCCGGCCCTGTCTCTAGTGGCTGGTTTCTTGGAGAGAGAGTATATGAGTGTTTTCTTGGTCTCGAGCAGTGGAGGATCCCGATGCATTGCCCAGAATATACATTGAATATCAAATCAATGCCAGAAAATGCATGGTGGTTGGCCCGGCATGGTTATGATGTTGAAACGTTTCTTTATCCATCGGGTGCATCTTATACCCATTTTATTCAAATTAGGCTTTTGAACTTTGACGTATCTCCTGTTGATATATGAGAGATTTCTAAAGAAAATGAGGATAGAGATGAAGAGGAACATCATGGAGAGGGAGGAGAGATTGTTCCATATCTCAGGGCTAGCACTTCTCAGGTAAAACTTTTACCATTTTTCCATTGTAATCGCTTCTTTCTTAACTTGTTTTGACTCTTTAATTATTGTTGTAGGTTGCAGGCTCATTTGATCATGAAGCTGGACCTTCTTTTATTGCTCCTTCATTTGCTCATTATAGTCCGCCAGATATGTCATCTCATCCACAGGGTGTTGATATGAATTACCTAGTAAGTTTTCCTGTTTCATGGTAATTTATGCTATATGTATGCATGATTATGCATGCTCTTACTCTTTTCCTTTCTGGCTCATAGCGGATGCTTAAAGAACAAAATAAAAAACTTCAAGAAGAGTTGGCCACTAGTCGTCAGCAGGTTTCCCATTTTGAAAATTTGTATCATCAATCAGAATAAAATTTTCGAGACTTCCGATTTCAGGGGATGAGGGATCCTGGTGCTTCTTCATCTAGAGGCCCCCAAACTGATGACCATGAGATCCTTTCGTCTACTTCTGGTGAGGACCATGATAGATTAAAACTCCGAGTTAATAGGGATTCTGGTGCTCCTTTTTCGGGCGGACTAGGGATGAGTGATTTGCCTCCTTCGACTGGCGATGATTTTTTCAGAGCTTTATTTGATGACCTACCACCTCCTTCTTAGTGATGTATTAATATTGTATCAATTGAGTTAACATTGTACAATAAGTACAAAAATAATAATGATATTCTATAATGTCCATTTTACTGCAACTTTTTTTTCTCTCTTTATATATATATATCTCATAATTTTTACGCCACAAATTCCCTTTTCACATTCACAATCCCAACATTAGCTAGAACCAAATGCAACACGGTAATTAAAGAAATTTCATTGCCAATTCCTTTTCCTCATGCATCTTAGTCTTATGCTTTCCTAATCAATTTTGGAAAAGCACAATCCTCCTATATAAATCACCTTTCACGCCATAATTTCATACAAAAACCAAGAGATTTTCGATGATCGAACTCCTTTTAACGATTCTAATTTTCCTTCATCCTTCCACGATGATCAAACTCCATTTGAAGAAAATAAAAATTCTATTTAAGAATATGAATGCCGTTCATTGGAAGCAAATGTCTTGGTTAAAAATTGATAATTTAAAGTGTTTTCAAAATGTTAAAGTGGACCATTCCTTTTTACATGCCATGGCTTCTTTTTGGGATGTAGATTCTAGGACATTTAAAATTAATGGCTTTGAAATATGTCCCTTGATTGATGAAATTGAGGCCATCCTTGGATATCCAAATAATCAACAAATGGCGTTACCCATACTGATTTCCAAGACTCAACAGAAGATGTAGATGTTATTTCAAATTTCAAATCCCGAAGTTCTTCAGTTGATGAGAGGTGAGAAAATTCTACTTGCTCCCTTGATTGATTTTTGTCTTTCTCATTTGGCTCCTACTAAGGCATGGGGACATATGCTTTGTCTTTGCTTGCTTGGCCAATTCTTGCTTGTTTTTTTTTATGGCGATATTGATCCTTGAGTATTGGATATCATGGACCAAATGGAAGGAGGCTTATCGCCGATACTTGTGATCTTAGCTGAGACTTTAGTTGGATTAGACCAGCTTAAATCAGGATTGTCAAAGAGACTGACCGGGAGTCCATTGCTGCTTTAGGTAATTACCTAAATTGCCCTTTCGGGTTTTCAATTTATGTTTTCTTTTTTTTTTATTCTATTGCTCTAATTTTTTCCTACTCCGTCCATGCGGGTTTTCGAAACTAGCGAGCTGTCCTGATTTTTGCCTAAGCTGCCCTTGCGGGTTTTCAACTTAGCAGAATCTTTTTTTTATTATATATATATTTTTTAATTTTAATATAATTTTCCCTCACATATTTGGCTTCAAGAGCGTCTTTGGTTGTTTGATACTCCATCCATGGATTTTGCCAGATATCTGCCACGACATCATTCTGCTAGGAAACTACTCCATCCTACTTCTTCATATGCTGACTGGATTGACTGAATTCACTCACGCGCTGAAGTCAACATTCATTGGTTGGTACCTTGGTGGAAGATTTCTCATATCACCATGCGGACATACTTGATGTATGTTCCTCTTGCTGCTCTTCGTCGAGGTACTTGCTATGATCCTCGCCGGCTTAGCCATCAGTATGGAGCTGAGCCTCACGATTCTGAATTCACTCCCGATATAGACATGCCTAGCTTTACTGAAGCCTACTTGGATCGGCTGAATTCAGAATATGCCAGCTTATGCCAAATTCTTCAAGGAATTGAACACCAACAAAAAGAGGTATGAGCCAAATGAAAAGGTGATAGTATCAGAGGTAGCCAGTGCTATTTTGCAACATAAGCTACCTCCAAAGCTAAAGGATCCTGGTAGCTTCATAATTAAAATTACTATGGGTAATGGAAAAGGGACTGATGGCATGTATGATTTAGGAGCCAGTGTTAATTTGATGCCTTACTCTGTGTATCTTGAACTAGAACTTGGAGAACTTAAACCTACTAAAATGGTCTTGCAATTAGCTGACAAATCTCTTAGATTCCCAAAAGGAGTTATAGAAGATGTGTTAGTTAAGTTTGGTGGGTTGATAGTGCCCGTGGACTTTATAGTCCTTGACATAGAAGAAGATAACCCTACACCATCCGCACACACTATTCTACTGGGTAGGCCTTTTATGGCTACGACCAACACCTTGATTGATGTTAAAAATGGTAAATTGTCAATGACTGTCTTGGGACAAACGGTTGAATTTTCTATTTTTAGTACTTCTCCTATTCCTACAACTGCATTATATGAGGATTGCTCTTTAATTGATTGTATTGACACAGTTGTTTCAGATGTTTTCTTGCAAGCAGGTTCTTTGGATAAATTGGAGCTGGTACTGACCTTAGATCATGAATTGGATATTTTTGACTCAGAAGTAGCCAATTGCATTGATATTTTAGGAAGTGCTGAAATAGAGGAAATTAAAGAGGAACCATCATTTGAGCTCCCCTCCATCCAAAAAGAAGAGAATAATCCTTCACTTGAGTTAGAGCTAAAAGAGTTGCCTAAAAACCTGAAATATGTGTTTTTAGGAGATCACAACACCTTACCTATGATAATTTCTAGTGAACTTAGTGAAAGGGAAGAGATGAGGCTGGCGAGTGAATTAAAAAGATTGAAAAGAGCCATAGGATGGGGGTTGAGTGATATCAAAGGTATTAGCCCTTCAATGTGCATACATAGAATTATCTTAGAAGAAGGAGCTAAACCTGTGAGAGAGACCCAAAGGCGCCTTAACCCAAACACGAGTGAAGTGGTTAAGAAAGAAGTGCTTAAATTGCTTGATGAAGGAGTGATATATCTGATAGCCAATAGTGAGTAGGTTAGCCCAGTACATGTAGTGCCTAAGAAATAAGGAATCACTGTGGTAAAAAATGAAAAGAATGAATTGATTCCTACTAGGACTACCACTGGGTGGAGAATGTGTATCGACTATAGGAAGTTAAATAATGCCACGAAGAAAGATCATTTCCCTCTTCTTTTTATTGATAAAATGCTGGATAAACTTTCTGGACACTCACACTATTGCTTTTTGGATGGACTTTCAGGTTATTATCAGGTGCCGTTAGCACCAAAGGATCAATCCAAGACCACTTTTACTTGCCCTTTTTGAACTTATGCATTTCAGTGTATGCCCTTTGGCTTGTGCAATGCGCCTGTAACTTTTCAGAGATGCATGATGTCTGTTTTCACGGACATGATAGATGACTTTATTGAGGTATTTATGGGCGATTTTTATGTTTTTGGTGACTCTTTTGATAATTGCCTCAGTAAACTTGTTCTTGTGTTTGAAAGATGTATAGAATGTAACCTCACTTTGAGTTGGGAAAAAAGTCATTTCATGGTTACTCAAGGTATTGTATTAGGCCATATTGTGTCAAGTAAAGGGATTGAGGTGGATAAAGCTAAGGTAGAGTTGATTGCCAAGTTACCCCCACCTACCTCTGTTAAGGGAATAAGAAGCTTTCTTGGGCATGCAGGTTTTTACCGGAGGTTTATTAAAGATTTTTCTAAAATAAGCCAACCATTGTGTCATTTGCTTGGGAAAGATGTTCCATTTGAATTTACTGCACAATGCATGCAAGCTTTCAGTTCCCTTAAGGAAAAATTGACCAGTGCACCGGTAATTGTAGCTCCTTTTTGGTCTTTACCTTTTGAAATTATGTGTGATGCATCCAACCATGCAGTAGGAGTGGTCCTTGGACAAAGGGTTGAGAAATTTTTGAGAGTGATCTATTATGCTAGCTTGACCCTAAATAGTGCACAAGTTAATTACATAACAGCTGAAAAAGAAATGCTAGCTGTTATTTTTGCCTTAGATAAGTTTAGAGCATATTTGATTGGGTCTAAAATTATTGTGCATTCAGATCATGCAGCTCTAAAATATCTCTTGACAAAACAACATGCTAAACCTAGTTTAATTAGATGGGTGCTATTATTGTAAGAATTTGTTTTTCAAATCAAAGATACTAAGGGAAGTGAAAATGTTGTAGTTGATCATTTATCTAGGTTACCTTTCTTTGATGAAAATCTTGCATCTGATAGCATTCATAGAAATCTAGAAGCATTTCCTGATGAGCAGTTGTTTGCGGTAATGAATTCACCTTGGTTTACAGATATTACTAACTATCTTGCTTGTGGCATTTTGAGTTCTGACATGTCATTTCAGGAAAAGAAAAGGTTTTTTGCACATGAGTAAATTCTATTTTTGGGATGAACCTTACCTATTCCGGATATGCAAAGGTGAGATAGTTCGCAGGTGTGTACCTTAGGAAGAACAACTGAGTGTTCTTCAATTTTGTCATGACCTTCACTGCGGTGGTCATTTTGGAGGGAGAAAGACTATTGAAAAAGTGCTTCAAAGTGGATTTTACTAGCCTACTCTATTCAAAGATGCTCAAGAATATTGTAAGCATTGGAAGGAGGAATGAAATGCCCCTTCAATCTTATATTGTGGTTGAACTGTTTGATGTTTGGGGAATAGACTTCATGGGTCCTTTTCCCAAATCTTTTAGTTATGAATATATTTTAGTTGCTGTTGATTATGTTTCAAAATGGGTGGAGGCAATCCCCACTCGAACTAATTATGCTAAAGTGGTTATTAAATTTGTGAAGGAATACATTCTTAGCAGATTTGGCACGCCAAGAGTGATAGTCAGTGATGGGGGAAGTCATTTCTGCAACAAACTTTTTGAGAAGTTAATGCACAAGTCGAGTGTGAATCACAAAGTGGTGACCCCATGCCATCCACAGACTTCAGGACAAGTTGAGACATCCAACAAGAAAATCAAAGGAATTCTGAAAAAAAACAGTCAACTCATCAAGGAAGGATTGGGCAAGTAGATTGAATGACGCACTGTGGGCATATCAAACTGCTTTCAAGATTCCCTTGGGTATGAGTCCATACCGATTGGTTTTCGGTAAGGGTTGTCATTTACCAGTGGAGTTAGAGCACAAGGCGTATTGGGCAATTAAGACTCTGAATTTAGATTTGGACAAGGCAAAGAGAGAACGTTTTTTGCAAATTTCAAAGTTAGATGAATTAAAGAACGAGGCATATGAGAGTTCGAGGATTTATAAGGACCATACTATAGCACTTCATGACCGAATTTTAGTACAAAAGACTTGCTTTTGAATTCTCATCTCCGACGATTTCCAGGAAAACTCAAGTCTCGATGGAGCGGTCCTTTCGAGATAACTCAGGTATATCCTTCCGGTGCTATAGAATTACTTAACTCTCGAACGAATAAAACTTTCAAAGTAAATGGACAAAGAATTAAACCATATAATGAGGGGTTTCAAGAAGTAAGGATTGTCAAAAGTACTTTTATCTACGATCCTTAATTCTTGCAGTAACGTCCAGCTAAGACGACGTTAAAGAAGTGCTCGATGGGAGACAACCCATGCTTATTATTTTTTATCATTTTAGTTTAGTATCTTCAGTTTATTTATTTATTTTTCCTTCTATTTTTCTTTAAGGCTTAATGGTTTGGAGATTGTAAGTGTTTTTATTCTTGCAGAGAATAGGCCATGAGCATTGAGTTTATTTGAGAAAAGGAGGGCTATCCAGTTCCAACTTTCCTTGATCGCAGGTTTATGCTGAAGTCGCGGTATTTGCTTTTGTTGTTTTCTTTCATGTTGATTAATTGTACAAAAGCTGCACTATGCGTGACACAAAAGAGGTTCTTTCTGTCTTTTCTTTTGTTTACATTGAGGACAATGTAACTCATAAGTGTGGGGTAGTAATTTCTAAGCTTTACTTTAATTTTTGTTTTGTTTTCTGTGTGAGTTATATTATGCGTTTTTCATGACATTATTGTTGGAAACTTATTTTCATGGCATAATTGTTGGAAACTTATTGACTTTTCTGTAATTCTAGCATTACATTTGAGCCTTTAGTATCAGCATAGAGATTAGCATTTGAATTCATTCAGGATCAATTTTCACATTCTGTAATTCATGACATATAAATCTTTGAGAACCCACCCCTTGTGAGTTTTGAGCCTCATAGATTGAATATTATTGTCAATCGATTTTCTTTCTTAAGTGTGCACCTTCGTGATTTTGCATCTATAGAGCTTGCTTTTGCATACTAATTGAACTCACATTATGATTTCATCTCAAGTTTTAAAATGATGGAGGAAAATTAGGATTACCCCCTTTAGCTTAGAAAGACCTCCCTTAATTATGAATTTCTTAGTGAGCCAAGTTGAGCCTTTGACCTTTTCTTGATTGATCAACACAATTCACAACTCAACAATTTCCTATTATTATCATACCTTCATTAAGGAATGGAGTTTCTTATGATATGACAATAGGAGTTAAAAAAAATTAAAAAAAATAGTATTGCTTTAGTAAGATTTGGGGCTGAAATGCATACTTTGCAGATTGTATTTGACTAAGAGTCGATTATTCTTTTCCTCTCCATTTGTGCTAGATGTTTAATGCAATTTTTTATATTTTGTATATATATATAAATAATAAAAAAATAAAAATAAAAATAAAAAGAGAAGATATATATATACAAAATTCATATATTTTCTATTTGGTATTTTAGAAAACATATTTGGCTTTAGGATTTAAGAAAATAGTTTAGAGTCTTATAAAATAATTATGATTTTTAGAAAATACAAAGTAGGTTAGGGTTTGGAGATTTAAGAAAACACCTGGAAATTTTGAAAAAAAAAGTTAGAGGAAAACAGTTTAGAGCTTTTTTTTAAGTTTTTGGAAATATGAAAAATGATTTAAGGTTTTTGGAAACGAAATGAAAAATTTAGGGTTTTAAGGTTTAGAAGAAACTTTTTTAGGATTTTAAGGTTTAGAAGAAACAGAAGGAACAATTTATTCAATTTGAGTGATGAAGCTACTGTACAGAAATAAATAAAGAAAATAGAGATTCAAACCTCCGTTTGATAGTTCCACCAAAAATTGCTTTTCGGATGAGCAAGGACAAAGGCAGTGTGGCTACCTTTGATGAATTATTAATGGCTTGAATGTTGCTAATCTTCTCTGGCTAGGGTTTTCTGTAATCCAAGTTTTGATTACCAAATCAAAGTCCCACTATCCGATCCTTAATTATGAGTTTTCATATATTATTTATAGGAAAAATTATAGGCCTCTTCTAATTGTTTAAGGAAACTACAATTAATTAGGAAAAAGAAACAAAAACCAAAAAGAATTTGGTTTCGGGAAAAATTGAGTTGGAAAATTTCGCAAGTGAAAAAAGACTACTGCGGGCTGAAAACTGCGAGCTGCGAGGGAATTTGGCGAAAATTGGGAGCAGCCAGCCAATTCGCCGTAGGAATTTCCTGGGCAAAATGGCCCATAGGAAATTCCTGTGGGCGAATTGGCCTCGGCCAATTCCCTTTTTGGAGACAAATTTTTCGTCGCCGATTTTTTTGTCGTCGATTTTATTTTTATTTATTTATTTTTGTTTATTTTTTTAAATTTTAAATTTTTACTTTTTGTTTATTTATTTTTTATTATTTTTTATTATTTTTTTCTTTATTAACTTCACTATTTTTATTTTTATTAAAAATTATAAATAATAAATACTAAAAAAATATTATTTAATTAAAATACAACAAAAATTATTTTGGTCTATATAAAAAAATATCGGACTGGACTGGGTCAAAAATTAGGGGTCTACAGTTTGCCCCCTGCTTGAAATATCTAAGACTTCAATAAAAGAGAGTGAAAGGCAATAAGACTTAATTTTTCCAAGATGGTTGAGGTTTTGGGTTTTGGACCCGGTTCGAGTTCTAGACTCAAGAATAATTTTAGGTTCTAGACCTAAGAGTAAATTTTGATTCTGGACCAGAGCTAAGTTCTGTACTTAAAAGAGATTTTAGGTTCTGGACCTAAATATAATTTGGGTTCTAGACCCGAGCTAAGTTCTAGACTTAAGAGATTTTAGGTTCTGGACCTAGGGATAATTTGGGTTCTAGACCTCAACTAAGATCTGGACTTAAAGGAGATTTTAGGTTCTGGACCTAAGGGTAATTTGGGTTCTGGACCCGAACTAAGTTCTGGACTTAAAAGAGATTTTAGGTTCTGGTCCTAAGGGTAATTTGGGTTCTGAACCTGTTGCGCTTAAATCAACACTATCACAAAGCGGCACTCGCAAGTATACGAGGCTATTGTAGTGACGGTGATCGCCCCAAGGTCGTTTCCCAAGGAAGGACTTGCAAGTAATAGTTCGATTAGCATGGAATAATAAATTCGATTTTGTGATTGAATTGGTGGACCGTAATTATCCTTAGAAATTAAAACGAGTAATTTTATGCAAGAGAATTTCAATTATGGAAATGATGCCTAGGGTTGTAGGTCTATTTAATCAAATGTTAAATTATCCGATTATCCATTAATATAATCTTGAATCTTAATTTGTTTCTTAAGATTAATTAGCCAATTATCAATTCACTAGTTCTCACATTTATGAATTAACAACAACCAATTATTTAACATTATCAAATTAATAAACCCTAGAACTTATATTTCTAATTCATTCTTAGGGTAGTCAATTGCATAGTTCCGATATTAAACTTCTCCTCTCGGTTCGTCATTCAATATTAAGTAATCAATAGGTGGCCATTCTATCAATTTACCTTTAATTCAATACAATCAACATATAACAAGGTATATCAATGGAATCGTTAAATCAAATCATTTAATCAAATATACTACAACCCCAAGCATGAGTAAATTAGCTTATCATATGTTTTAAGCAAATACTCAATTCAATATAAACCAAATCAAAATTATACATTGCAATATTAATGTTCTTAATACACAACAATAAATAAGAAATGGAATAAAAGAAAGAGTTAGAATGAAGATGCTAAAAATCAGACTCTCGTCTCTTTCGTGGCTCCTTCTTGGTGCATGATGATGAACTTCCAGCTCTATTGAACAATTGGTTCTCTTCTTGAAGGAGTAGATGATAGCTTTCTCAAATTCTCAACTCTCCAATCAAGCCTCTTAAAACCCTAATTCTTAAGAACTAATAACTCACTTCAAAACCAACAATTGTTTTTGCTCTTGGTGTGTGTAAAGAAATGATGAATGAAGATGGTGATTGGTCTTACTCTCTCAAGCAAAAACCAAGGAAGAAGATGAGGAAGATGATGAACAAATGGAAGTGTGTAGAGAATGTCCACTAAAAAGAAAAAAATCCATTTTCTAATCCCCATGCTCTTCCACTTTTGAATTGTTTAAGACACCCATCATGCCTTGTCTCCCACTTACTAATTTCTTTATACCTTTCTTCCATAAAATCCTCCCACTTTTCACTCTTTTTTGTTCTTTTTGTCTCCCACTAAAAACACACCAGCTCATTTCTCGTGCAAGCCAGCTAAGGACCCAGGGTGACACGGCCAAGCCATATGAAGCTTGGCCATGTCTAGTGACTTTCTTCCTTGGGGACACGGCCAAGCTTCTGGCCGTGTCCCATTCTGTATGCTTGCCCTTGTGAGACACGGCCAAGGACACGGCCGTGTCATGTGACACGGCCAGTGTCCTGGCCATGTCCAGTGATGGTGTCCGTCTCTGTTTCTTTTTGCTCTTTTGTTCCTTTGGTGAGACACGACCAGTGGCTTGGCCGTGTCTCATGGCCGTGTTCACTACTGGACTTGTTTCCTTGAGGGACACGGCCAAGCCATGTTAATCCTGGCCGTGTCTCATGCTTTTCCTTGTTTCTTCTTCTTTTGATGAAGGACACGACCAAGCCATGACAAGCTTGGCCATGTCACTTGATTTTCTGCACAATTCCACCAATTTTGATCAATGGGCTCCATCGAATGTACTCCAACCTAAATCAACAACTTCAAACAAACTTGAGTGCAATTTAACATGAAAATTAACTTAAAATCGACATAAACCTCATAGAAAATATATAAAAAATTTATCTAAACAATTACCCCACACTTAATCCTTTGCTTGTCCCCAAGCAAAGTTAAAATAAAAACAAATAACACAAGATAAATATTATCAAGTTCAAGGGTTATAAGGATGCATTAAGACTCCCATCTTATTAAATCCGCAATCATAATCGAATCGAGAATAATCGGTACTCAAGTAACTTAATGGTCAATCAATACATACCAAAATTGTCACTCCCTCACAAAACCTCTCAAGTGTTTAATTGGGTAGTGTTTAAGCTCTCAACATTCAATGAAAGATTAGGACTATAGGCTTGCTTATCAATCAAATCTCCACCACCTAATCACAATCAAGCATCAATCATAAGGTCTTTTATTTGGTTGTAACGGGGCTAAGGAAAAGGTATGACATTTGGGAGAGTGAGTTAGTTCATTTAGGTCAAGAGTACTTCAAGAGTGAAGTAAGCAATGTAGCATGATCAACAATCCCATAATTCATCTCAATCACTTAGCACTAAGCATTTATGTGCTTTTAAGGGACTCCATTTGTTTAATTTGCAAAGATAATTTCCAAACTCATTACAACCCTTCCGACAAGAACAACAACTATTATTTTAATTTTCATTATTCATTTTTTTTATAGAGTATCCAACTAATTTAAAGCCCATTGAATTCAACCCCACACTTATTCTGCACAACACTCCATTAATGCTCTTAAAGTGTTCTTGATCTAATGAATGGGTAGAGTTAAAATATAATGGCTCAAGCCGATGGTGTTGTGAAAAAGAAAGAAGGAAAAAATGAAATAAGCTCAAAGTTGGCGAACTAAGGTCGGATGTAAGGTCGGTCTTTTTAAGCCAAAATGGTTTGCCCTAAATTGCCTTAATCATGTTGATGCTTAATTGAAATTTTTATGTAGTCTCAAAATGCATGTCAAAGCAAGTTCTAGTAATTCATCAATCAAAGATGTTCACACATAAAAAGAATGATAAGTTGATGGCTCAATTCCTCACTAGTTTAATGGCAATGCAAAGAATAACCATCAAAATTGACAATAAGTACTAACTCTAATCAATCCTCAAATTCATGCTTCAAAAATTTAAAAGTCATCTATCAACATTCTTATAACAATTGAACTTATTAATATCCATCAAAATCAATTATAAAACAAAACAAGAAACTTAACAAAACAAGAACACTTACGAAAATAACAAAACAAAAACACTTACGAAAATAGACAATTTATATTCATGAACAAAAGGCTTAGCACACACCCCACACTTTAAGTTTTACATTGTCCTCAATGGAAACAATGATATTTAAAGTAAACACTTAAGGTACAACCTGTTTTTCCATCGATCCTTTGTGACGCAAGTGCTACCTTTTCATCCACAAACAACCATTGTTCAAGAGCAAAATACAATATATAAAATAAACACAATATAAAGAGTTAACATTAAAAACCAAAACAACAAAAACATGAAATAACTACAAATAAGTAAATAACAAGTGATGTCAAAAGGTTGGAGATGGTAGGATCTACGGTGGTGGAGGATAGGACGATGATGCAGCTGATGGGTGGAGGCTCAGAATTTTAGCGACGTTGCTGTTGATTAGGTCCATTTGTTCCATGACTGCAGTATGATTACGGTCAATTTGTTCCATGGCCGCAGTATGGTTTCGGTCAACCCTGCTTTCCAATGCTTCAATCCTATGAAGGATCTCCTGATTGTTCGGGATTGGAGCATCTTCATCTAAATCTAGAGAATCCGAGTCGGAATCCTCCTCAACTCGTGCTCTCTTTTGACGGCCCTCCGGTACCTCAGTCTCAACTGAACCCATAACATAAGCTCCTCCTTTTCTTGAAACCATGTGCATCTTCTCTAGGGTGGCAAGATCTAATGAATCACTCCCCGATATCTTAGTCATCTGGCAATGGCTCGGGTCAAAATTATCAAGGAGTGCCATTGCTAAAATTGTAACTAATCCTCCGATACAAATGGCACCCCGCTTTTTATGTGCCACACTGTCAAACACATCGGCTAACCAATAGCCGGTACAAACGGGTACGTCATTGCTAGCACAGTCTAAAAAGTATAGTTCGCTTAGTTCTACAACCCCTGTGCTCTCTTTTCTTGCAAAGAATCCACATGACATAAACCGGTGTAAGTACCTCAAGGCGGGATTTTTCAATTTTGTATCTTTGGCCAATTTGGCCACATAGGTACCCGAGCCCAAAGCTCCCCATGCGAACTGTTGTCTAAAACTCTTACGCACACATTGTTCCCCTTGTTGATGGAAACCAAAAATATCGCTCAATTGCTCAATTTTAATGACAAATGGTCTCCCAAGCAGTTTAAAGTGTAACCTAATGCAAATCCTTTGGTCATTTCTTTCAACCTTAAGTGTGGTTAAAATTTCCAATGTAAGTTCCTCAAATTGCAAAGGTTTAAGGGAAACAAATCTATCCCACCCAAGATTATGAACAAATCCATAAAAATTATTTCGAATATGAAGAGCATCGAGGGATTCTTCGTTAACATACCTCGTCGGAAAGAAACCCCGAGCGAGAAGAGTTGCTCTCCTTGGTATTGACGATGATGAAGATGGAGCTGAAGGTGGAAGTCGCGTCCTTTTGTGGTGAGACATCGTTTTTGTTCTTGGCATTTTGATGATTTGGTGAAAATGTAGTTTTCAAAGTTTTAATTGCTTTTTAATGAGAAAAGAAGGGAAGTGGATGAGTTTAAATCAGTTTGGGTGAAGAAAAATGAAAGATTTCAAATGATTTTGAAGCTTGAAGATGGTGGCTATGGAGTTTTGAGAGAGAGAGAGCGAGAGAGAGAGAGAGAGGAGAGAGAGAGATTTAGGGATTTAAAATGAAAAATCTGGGCAAAAGTCGTGTTTTTAAAACTGATGGTTTTTGAGGGACACGGCCAGAGACACGGCCATGTCCCTTGAACCTGTCTCTTACTAGATAAAAGAAAATTGCAAAACAATTTGGGTGACACGGGGAAAGGCTTGGCCGTGTCTGAGAGACACGGCCAAGGACACGGCCAGGCCCTCTGGCCATGTCTGCCTCTGTGACTATTGATGCTTGCTGGACACGGGCAAGGACACGGCCAGGACCTCTAGCCGTGTCTGCCTCTATGTCCTTTGGTGCTACTTGACACGGGCAAGGACACGGCCAGGTCCTCTGGCCGTGTCTGCCTCTGCCAAATTGGTTTGAAATATATATATATTTTTTAAATTTAATTGGTTTATTTGTGTCACCAAATCACAAAAATGCAATCTTCTTCTTGATTTAACCCTAAAACACATTCAAGAAAAATAAAAACTAATCAAAGTACCTATTCTATTTTATTTAACTCAACATGAAATTAAAATTGCAAAATATAGAATTATAACAGTGAAAAGAAATGCAAACCGATGGGTTGCCTCCCATTTAGCGCTTCTTTAATGTCGTATAGCTGGACATTGTTGCATCATTCGTCAATGAACACCATGCTTTCCACCATTTTTACAACTTCGATTTCTTCCAAGTAGGGCTTCACCCTTTGTCCATTGACCTTGAACGTCTCATTGGTTTTTAGATTAAGCAGCTCAACAACCCCATAGGGGAATGTTTGAGTAACTTGAAAGGGTCCACTCCAACGCGACTTTAATTTTTTGGGAAACAACAGCATTCTTGAATTGAAGAGGAGGACTTTCATTCCCGGTTCAAAAGTCCTTCGAAGAATCATCCTGTCATGAATAGCTTTGGTCTTTTCCTTGAAGATCCTTAAACTCTCATAGGCTTCATTCCGAAGCTCATCAAGCTCGAAAATTTGAAGCATTCTTTGCTCCCTTGCTTCACCTAAGTCCATATTCGTGGTCTTTATTGCCCAATAAGCCTTGTGCTCCAATTCCACTGGGAGGTGGCATGCCTTGCCAAAGACCAACCTATAAGGACTCATTCCCAATGGGGTTTTATAAGCAATCCTATAGGCCCACAATGCTTTTGAGAGTCGGATTGACCAGTCCTTCCGAGTTGTGCTCACTGTCTTTTCTAAAATCCCCTTGATCTGCTTGTTCGAAATCTCAGCTTCCCCGGATGTTTGGGGATGATATGGAGTTGCCACTTTGTGTCTGATGCCCATCTTGGTCATCAACTTTTCAAACCATTTGTTGCAAAAATGGCTTCCTCCATCACTCACTATCGCCTTGGGGGTTCCAAACCTGCTCAAAATATTCTCCTTCACAAATTTTAACACAATGTTAGCATCATTGGTCCTAGTGGGGATTGCCTCAACCCACTTGGACACATAATCTACTGCTAGAAGAATATATTCAAAACCAAAGGATTTGGGAAATGGCCCCATGAAATCAATTCCCCACACATCAAAAATATCAACCACAATAAAAATATTAAGGGGCATTTCATTCCATTTGCTAATGTTTCCTACTCTTTGGCATTCATCACATCTTATACAAAAATGATAAGCATCTTTAAAAAGAGTAGGCCAATACAAACCGCTTTGAAGAATTTTCTCGGTTGTCTTCTTTCCTCCAAAATGTCCCCCGCAATACAAATTGTGGCAATATTGTAGCACTTGTTTTTGTTCCTCTTCCGGCACACATCTTCTTATCACTTCATCCCTGCAAATTCTAAACAAGTAAGGCTCATCCCAAAAATAATACTTACATGTATGCAGGAATCTCTTCTTTGCTTGGAAGCTCAAATCCTTTCTCACTACACCACAAGAAAGATAATTAGCAATATCAGCATACCATGGTGCTTGAGTTAAGGAAAACAAGTGTTCATCCGGGAATTTCTCAAAAGCATTTTCACAAGCAATTTCAGCATTATTTTCACAAGAGTTAAGTCTAGAAAGATGGTCGGCCACTACATATTCGCTTCCCTTCCTATCTTTGATTTCTACATCGAATTCTTGTAACATCAACACCCACCTAATGAGTCTAGGTTTAGCTTGTGGTTTGGTCAATAGGTATTTTAAGGCTGTATGATCAGAGAATACTATGACCTTAGAACCTATCAAGTAAGATCTAAATTTTTCTAGTGCAAATATCACAGCTAACATTTCTCTCTCAGTGGTCGTGTAATTTACTAGTGCATCATTTAAAGATAAACTTGCATAATAAATTACACACATCAACTTATTCACTCTTTGGCCCAAAACAGCTCCAATGGCAAAATTCGATGCATCGCACATAATTTCAAATGGCAAATCCCAATTTGGGGCAACAATTATAGGGGCAGAAGTTAGTTTTTCTTTCAAAATTTTAAAAGCCTCTAAACACTTTTCATCAAAAACAAATGGGACATCTTTTCCTAACAAATGACACAAAGGACGTGAAATTTTGGAAAAATCTTTTATGAACCTCCTATAAAATCCTGCTTGTCCCAAAAAACTTATAATTCCCTTAACTGATGTGGGTGGAGGTAGGTTCACAATTAATTCAAATTTAGCTTTGTCTACCTCAATCCCTTCATGGGAAATAACATGCCCTAAAACAATTCCATGATCAACCATAAAGTGACTCTTTTCCCAACTCAATGTAAGATTACATTCAATACACCTTTTAAGTACTAGAGTCAACTTTTCCAAACAATCATCAAAGGAATTACCAAAGACAGAAAAGTCATCCATGAATACCTCAATGCACTTGTCTAACATATCAGAAAATATGGAAAACATACACCTTTGAAATGTTCCCGGTGCATTGCAAAGTCCGAATGGCATCCTTCGAAATGCAAACGTCCCAAAGGGACAAGTAAATGTAGTCTTTGGTTGATCTTCTGGTGCTATCGGGACTTGGTAGTAACCTGAAAGACCATCAAGAAAACAGTAAAAAGAATGTCCAAATAATCTATCAAGCATTTGATCAATAAATGGCAAAGGAAAGTGATCTTTCTTGGTTACTTTATTTAATTTCCTATAATCTATGCACATTCGCCACCCAGTTTGTGTTCGTGTTGGTACCAACTCTCCTTTATCATTCTAGTCCACTGTCAACCCTGTTTTCTTAGGCACAACATGAACAGGACTAACCCATTCACTATCAGCAATAGGGTAAATTACCCCTTCATCTAGTAACTTAAGGACCTCCTTCTTAACAACCTCGCTCATGTTAGGGTTTAGTCTCCTTTGAGACTCTCTTACCGGTTTAGCCCCTTCCTCTAAGATAATCTTATGCATGCACATAGACGGACTAATACCCTTAATGTCACTCAACGCCCAACCTATAGCATTCTTGAATTTTTTCAACATTGTTACAAGCTTATTTTCTTCCTCTCTGGTAAGGGTAGCATAAATTATCACTGGTTGAGAGTTATTTTCCCTAAGAAAAGTATATTTTAAATGTTTGGGGAGTTCTTTAAGCTCAACCCCTTGTAGTTGAACTTGCTCTTCTTCAACTTCAATTTCTTCCTCAACACTCTCATCGTCCAAGACGGAATTGTCTTCTTTATCCTCCTCATTGGAAATCTCTACTTCTTCTTGCAATTTTAGAGACTTTTCTAGCTTGTGTTTGCCATTTTCCTGCAAGAAAACTTCTTGGACAACACTATCAGTAAGATCAATGAAAGAGCAATCTTCATATAAAGCACTAGTGGGAATGGGGGAAGTGTTAAAAATTGAAAATTCTACAGTTTTTTCCAAAACGATCATGGTTAATTTTCCATTTTTAACATCAATTAAAGTGTTAGTTGTGGCAATAAAAGGCCTCCCTAACAAAATTGCATGCTCGGCATCCCGTGGGATATCTCCCCCCATGTCTAAGACAATGAAATCGACGGGTACAATCAAACCTCCTACCTTCACTAGAACATCTTCTATGATTCCCTTAGGGTATCTAAGAGTTTCTATCTGCTAATTGTAAAACCATTTTGGTCGGTTTGAGTTCCCCTAGCTCTAGATTCAGATAAATTGAGTATGGCATCAAATTAATACTAGCTCCAAGATCACACATGCCAATGGTCTCTTTCCCTTTCCCCATAGAGATTTTAACAATAAAGCTCCCAGGATCTTTTAGTTTAGGAGGTAACTTATGTTGTAAAACAGCACTTGTTACTTCCGAAACTATCACCTTCTCATCCAACTCATACCTTATCTTCTTAGTGTTAAGCTCTTTTAAGAATTTGGCATAAGATGGCATATTCTTTATCACCTCTAGTAAGGGTTGGTTGATACTTACCTTCGAAAGCATGTTATAAATTTCAGAAAATTGCTTATCATGCTTTTCATTTTTTAACCTACTGGGAAATGGAATTGGTGGTCTATACGGATTTGGAGATTTGTGCTGTTTTGGTGCAACATATGCCTCCTCTTTGTCCTCCTTAAGCTCATTTGGTTTAGCTTCTTCTTCTTGCATTTCCTTGCCATTGCCCTGCGTTGTACCTGCATCAAAGGAATTATCAATGTTATTATCACTGATTTTATTATCAAGTACCTTACCACTTCTCAAAACGGTGATTGCTTTGGCTTGCTCTGGTTGCCTTGGAAATTTCCCTTTTTGATTGGCTTGAAGTTGATTAGCCAATTGGCCCACTTGAGTTTCAACCTTCTTAAGCGATGCTTCTAATGAGTCAAACCGCTTATTGTTCAATTCTTGATTTTGAGTGCTTACTTGAATGAAAGCATTCAAGTTGTCTTCAAATGAAGGTTTCTTGACTTGCTCTTGATTTGAGGGTTGCCCTTGAAATTGGGGACCTCTTTGATATGGTTGGAAAGGTTGTTGAGGTGGAGCATGTTGTTGATTTTTCCATGAAAAATTGGGGTGATTCCTCCAACCGGGGTTATAAGAATTTGAATATGGGTCATTCCTACCCCTTTGTTGGAACCCTTCAAAAGCAAAAGCTTGCTCTTGCTCTTCTTGAAATGAATCAAAATTTGAGGGGCACACATTTGCTTGGTGGCCTACAAGACCGCATGATGCGCATGACTCTTGACTTGGTCCCGACAAGTTCCCTTTTGCATTCAACATTTTCACTTGCCTTGTCAGTTCTGCAATTTGCCTAGCCATTTCTGAGTTTGCACTTATCTCATGTGCTCCTCTTCTTCTTTCTCCAATGCTCTTTTGTTGGGAATTTTCCCCCAACATTTCGAATAATGCAACTATTTCTGCAGCTGTTCTTTCACCCATTGAACCCCCTGCTGCATTATCCACTGTATTTTGAGATTGTTGAGTTAACCCATCATAGAAAAATTGATTGAGCAACTGTTGTGGATAGTAGTGGTGAGGGCACTGAAATAATAATGATTTGAAGCGATCCCACGCCTCGTGAAACGGTTCTCCGTCAAATTGGGTGAAAGTTGCAATACTTCCCCTAAGCTCCTTGGTCTTTTGATGTGAATAAAATTTTCCCATAAATTTGTTGTAGACTTCAGTCCATGTGGTTAAAGAATTCTCCGGTAGGGTCATTAACCACGCTTTTGCTCTGTCCTTTAAACTGTATGGGAAACATCTCAGCTTCAGTTCATCCTTCGTTAGTGTTTGCAATGGGAACGTATGCAATGTTGAATAAAAATCTCGAATGAAGTTGAGAGGATCTTCATTCGGCAGTCCGTGGAAGGATGGCAGCATACTATAATGAGTATTTCTGAGTTCGTAGTTTCTTGCTGCGTTGCTCAACCGGATACAAGATGTGGTCACTCCGATGATCGGTCGAGCAAACTCCTTCATGGGTGGCTCTTGTGCATCACCCATCTCTGTTTCTGTGTTCTCCTCAAATAGCTCTTCGGTATTTTCTTCTTCTTGCTCAAAAGGATTTGGTCTCTCGGATCTTAGAAGTCTATGGATGTTGTCAATAAATGGAACAAGTTCATTTCCTTGAGACCGTCGTCCGTGCATAAAGTACCTAAGCAATTCAAAAAGAATACTTTAAACAATTTAACAAATAAAATAAAAAAATTCAAACTATCACAAAAATTGCCTCCCCGGCAGCGGCGCCAAAAACTTGTTGTGCTTAAATCAACACTATCACAAAGCGGCACTCGCAAGTATACGAGGCTATTGTAGTGACGGTGATCGCCCCAAGGTCGTTTCCCAAGGAAGGACTTGCAAGTAATAGTTCGATTAGCATGGAATAATAAATTCGATTTTGTGATTGAATTGGTGGACCATAATTATCCTTAGAAATTAAAACGAGTGATTTTATGCAAGAGAATTTCAATTATGGAAATGATGCCTAGGGTTGTAGGTCTATTTAATCAAATGTTCAATTATCCGATTATCCATTAATATAATCTTGAATCTTAATTTGTTTCTTAAGATTAATTAGCCAATTATCAATTCACTAGTTCTCACATTTATGAATTAACAACAACCAATTATTTAACATTATCAAATTAATAAACCCTAGAATTTATATTTCTAATTCATTCTTAGGGTAGTCAATTGCATAGTTTCGATATTAAACTTCTCCTCTCGGTTCGTCATTCAATATTAAGTAATCAATAGGTGGCCATTCTATCAATTTACCTTTAATTCAATACAATCAACATATAACAAGGTATGTCAACGGAATCATCAAATCAAATCATTTAATCAAATATACTACAACCCCAAGCATGAGTAAATTAGCTCATCATATGTTTTAAGCAAATACTCAATTCAATATAAACAAAATCAAAATTATACATTGCAATATTAATGTTCTTAATACACAACAACAAATAAGAAATGGAATAAAAGAAAGAGTTAGAAAAACCCCTTTTTGAAGATGCTAAAAATCGGACTCTCGTCTCTTTCGTGGCTCCTTCTTGGTGCATGATGATGAACTTCCAGCTCTATTGAACAATTGGTTCTCTTCTTGAAGGAGTAGATGATAGCTTTCTCAAATTCTCAACTCTCCAATCAAGCCTCTTAAAACCCTAATTCTTAAGAACTAATAACTCACTTCAAAACCAACAATTGTTTTTGCTCTTGGTGTGTGTAAAGAAATGATGAATGAAGATGGTGAATGGTCTTACTCTCTCAAGCAAAAACCAAGGAAGAAGATGAGGAAGATGATGAACAAATGGAAGTGTGTAGAGAATGTCCACTAAAAAGAAAAAAATCCATTTTCTAATCCCCATGCTCTTCCACTTTTGAATTGTTTAAGACACCCATCATGCCTTGTCTCCCACTTACTAATTTCTTTATACCTTTCTTCCATAAAATCCTCCCACTTTTCACTCTTTTTTGTTCTTTTTGTCTCCCACTAAAAACACACCAGCTCATTTCTCGTGCAAGCCAGCTAAGGACCCAGGGTGACACGGCCAAGCCATATGGAGCTTGGCCGTGTCTAGTGACTTTCTTCCTTGGGGACACGGCCAAGCTTCTGGCCGTGTCCCATTCTGTATGCTTGCCCTTGTGAGACACAGCCAAGGACACGACCGTGTCATGTGACACGGCCAATGTCCTGGCCGTGTCCAGTGATGGTGTCCATCTCTGTTTCTTTTTGCTCTTTTGTTCCTTTGGTGAGACACGGCCAGTGGCTTGGCCGTGTCTCATGGCCGTGTTCGCTACTGGACTTGTTTCCTTGAGGGACACGGCCAAGCCATGTTAATCCTGGCCGTGTCTCATGCTTTTCCTTGTTTCTTCTTCTTTTGATGAAGGACACGGCCAAGCCATGACAAGCTTGGCCGTGTCACTTGATTTTCTGCACAATTCCACCAATTTTGATCAATGGGCTCCATCGAATGTACTCCAACCTAAATCAACAACTTCAAACAAACTTGAGTGCAATTTAACATGAAAATTAACTTAAAATTGACATAAACCTCATAGAAAATATATACAAAATTTATCTAAACAGAACCTAAGAATAATTTGGGTTCTGGACCCGAGCTAAGTTCTTGACTTAAAAAGAGATTTTAGGTTCTGGACCTAAGGATAATTTGGGTTCTGGACCCGAGCTAAGTTCTTGACTTAAAAAGAGATTTTAGGTTCTGGACCTAAGGATAATTTGGGTTCTGGACCCGAGCTAAGTTCTAGACTTAAAAAGAGATTTTAGATTATGGACCTAAGGGTAATTTGGGTTCTGAACCCGAGCTAAGTGAGATTTAATTATTTGCAAAAAATAATTATAGTTAGTAGTATATAAATTATGTTTGAAAAAAAATTAGCTAATTTTTTATGTACATATCTTCTCCTAAAATACCACAAAAATTATTTTGGACTATGTAAAAAAATATCGGACCGGACTGTGTAAAAAATTAAGGGTCTACAAGGATATAATGTAAATTTTAACTCTGAATGATGCAAAGTTACTTCTTTCAATGGTGAACTTGCATTCAAAAGATTTACAATTGACAATAAATATAAAATTGACTTATATTCTAATAATGCATTTGAATGTTTGATTACCATTAGTAATGATGCATGGATTTTGCATAGAAGATTAGGACATGCAAATATGGATCATTTATAATGCATTAGTAAAGAAAAACTTATAGATGGGCTCCCAAAATTTTTTTAATAAGGATACAATTAATGAACCTTATCAATTTTGAAAATAACATAATAGTTCATTTAAAATGAATAATGTTATAAGCACTTCTAGACCCCTAGAACCAATTCACTTCAATTTGTTTGGACCAAATAGAGTTGCTAGTCTAGGAAGCAAGTTGTATGCATTTGTGCTAGTTGATGATTACTAAAGATTTATATGGATTAATTTCTTAGCTCAAAAGAATGAAAGTTTCATTCATTTTAAATTTTTTGTAAAAAGAGTTCAAAATGAAAAAGGATATATAATCCCATCTGTTAGAAGTGATAATGTCAAAGAATTTGAAAATAAGAACTTTGAAAAATTTTGCAATGAGTTTGGTATTTCACATTACTATTTTGCTCCTAGAACACCACAACCAAATGGTGTGTTTTTTACCAGGTCCAGTTTGATATTTTAAAACAGTCCGAAATAATATTTGTGGTATTTCTTTTATTTATTATTTATAATATTTCTTTTATTTTTATTTATTTATTTTCAATAATATAATAATATTTATTTTTAATAAAAAATAAAAAAATGATAAAAAAATGGACGCAGGTAGGAGCATTGCCCAACTCGTCACAGTAGCAAACTTGACTTGTCTAGTTCTCCCAACCCATAGTTGCCCGCTCCCTCGCCCAGTGTAGCCTGCGTGCCAGCCCGTAACAATCCTCGGAGGCCCAGTAGCCCGCACACACTGCTGATTTTTTACCAAATCCTATTTTACCCGGTTTTGTGATTTTTTCTAAACAATTGGTATTTTCTTATCAAAATAGTATTAGGTCATTTGTTTTCTTATGAATAATAGTATTAAACACACAAAAAAAGGGGGATTGAAAAAAGAATTATTCAGACTTTTTCTTGGAAATTATTTCAAAGACTTTGGACTTTTCTTTGGGACATTTTGGAAGATAATCAAACTTTCAATTTAGGCAGAGTCCAACAGAGAAAAAAATTAATCTAAAATCATTATCAAACAAAGAAAAGCTTAAACATCAAACAGTGAGGCAATAAGACAACAAGACAGTGTCTTGATTTTGGTTGGCCAATTTCTTGCAGGATAGTGTCTAAAGAATTGTAGCAGGTAGGAGCTTGACCAATTTCTTCAATTTGGTGGAGCCAACACGAAGGTACGTTCTTTATTTAATTCATCTAAATTTAATAATAGTTATTTTTTATCATAACCTTTAGACATTGATATTTAATTCATCCAGTAGCTATTTATTTTTAATTATCAACATGCAATAAGTTAGGTTTAGTTTATAATGATCATGTCAACCCTTTAAATCAACCATTATATTTGCATGATAACTTGTTAGGACACTCAGTAGCCAAGCGATTAATAGAATTAAAATTATTAGTTCATTGAGGCCCTAGCCTCGATGGCAACTTTTACAAAATCTTAATATTAATATCAAACCCTAAATCCAAAACTTCTACTCTTTAGATTCAAACCCTAACTTATTTCAAACCTAATCCTTAATTTAAACATCACAGCAGCTATGTTATTTTACCTTTAAAACTTTTTGATTATTTTGGGTTGTTATATTAACACAATAGCTTCATTATTTTGATCATACAGATTTAATTACTAAAACCTTAATTACATAAAATCAAAGATCAACCTATTTATCCATCTAGTAGATACGTTATTTCTTTCATAAGGAATATTTCTTAGTTGACTAATCTAGTAATCAAAATACATAACCCTAATTGTTAAACATAAAACCTACAAATCCCTAATTTTATTCAAGAAATCCTAATTGATGCATAAACCCTAAATTTATATACTTATTGCTTTATTTAAATTAGATGTATGTTTATTATATATTTTGATTGATAATTCATGTCCTTGATGAATAATTTATTTATGATGAATGGTTAGTTATTTTTATTGATTTGCTTTGGTTTCAAAACATTGTAAGAGGTATGTTTCCATGTTTTGAGTACCTCTTATTATAAGAATCATGTAATTTAATTTATTTTAAGTTTCAGATCAATGCAAAGGACACTTTTCTACCTTTCGGTGGTTGTTCTATTTAGTTTTAGATATTAAATGATGTATGGATATGTTTTCATCCTTGGATGGGTGTCTGTAGACCCTTAATTTTTGACCCAGTCCAGTCCAATATATTTTATTTAGTCCAAAATAATATTTGTGTTATCTTAATTAAATAATATTTGTTTTACTATTTATTTTTTTAATTTTTAAAAAATTATTATAATAATAATAAATAAAAATAATAAATAAAAATAAAAATTTCGTCGCCGAAAGTCATTGGATAAAATGGCCTCGACCGCGCCCAGCACGCCAATCCTCGCAACCCCTCGCAGTTTTTGCCAACGAAATTTTTTCGATGCAATTTTTTCGAAATCAAATTCTATTTGGTTTTGGTTTCTTTTCCTAAAGAATTATAGTTTTCGTAAACAATTTGAATTAATCTTCTAAATTTCCTATAAATAACGCTAAAAAAACACAAAAAGAAGGGGGGAACAAAAGATCTGGAGATCGAACTTTAAAAATTGAAGGGACTTGGCAGTAAAATGATCGGACCTTTTAGAGGAGAATAAGCAAGTAATCAATCCATCAAAGGCAGCCATCTTGCTTTTGTGTTTGTTCATCAAGAAAACAACTTTTTGGTGGAACCAACTATGCAGGTTTGATCCTTAATCATAAACTATTCATAGGTTTGTTTCTTTGATTCATACTAATATACATACAAATATTTAATCTTTGAATATGTAATAATTCGTTTCTTTTGTTTCCAAAAACCTTAAATGATTTCGTCTATTTCTAAATACCTTAAAAACCCTAATTCGTTTCTTTATTTTCCAAAAATCTTAAATCATTCCTTCTGTTTCTTTTAAAAACTCAAGAACCCTAATTCTGTTTCTTCTAAAACTCAAGAACCCTAATTCTGTTTCTTCTAAAATTTAAGACCCCTAATTTATACCTTCTATTTCCAAAAACTCTAAAAAATACTTTTCTATTTCTAAAAACCTTAAATCATTTTGTTTATTTCCTAAATTGTTTTCCTTTCATTTTTTTCCAAAAATTCCAAATGTTTTGTTAAATATCCAAACTCAAAACCCACTTTACAGTTTGTAAAATCACAATTACTTTATAAAACTCTACACAAATTTTTTCAATCCAAAACCAAAACAGTAAACCCCAAACAAGTTAATATAAACCCTAAGTTTTCCTAAACCCTAATTCTCTCAAAACAAAAACCATGAACCCTAGTTTTCATAAACCCTAATCCTCAAAGCCCTAATATTTAAATTCTTATAAACCTAAACATTCAAACTCAATATAGTAAATCAAAAATAATAATCTAGTAGCTATGCTAATGAAATCCAGTAGCTAAGAATTATAAAACTAAATGTTTTAAAGTGTCTAAACCCTAATTTCATAATTTTACCCTTCGAACCCTAATTTGATCAATCAAAGAACCTTACTAATTTCTTAAATTATAAAATCCTAATCCATTTCAATTACAGTAGCTAAGAATTACAAAACCTTATAATACTAAAATTCCAAAACCCTAAAATATTAATTAAAGAATTTTAAATAGAAACAGTAACTCTAATTTGTATCTTTACTTGCTTTATTTTTAGATTTAATTATGTAGTTTATTATATGCTTTGATTTATTTAAATTCAATGCTTGATTTATTTAATTTATCATGGATGGATGTTTACTTTCTATTTTGATTGATGTTTAATATCTTTGATGAATGATTTATTTATTATGAGTGGTTATTTACTTTTATCAATTTATTTTGATTTTCAAATGTTGTAAGAGGTATGTTTCGACTTTGTGGGTACCTCATTAATTAAGTTCTATGTAATTTAAATTGCTTTTATATTTTAGACCAATGTAAAGGACATGTTTCTACCTCATGGTGGGTGTCCTATTTAGCTTAGAAATGGATGATGTATGGGCATGTTTCCATCTTCGGATGGGTGTCCATTTATTTTTTTTGCTTGGACATTGTTTTGACCTTTAATATATCGATGCTTTATTTCAATTGTTGTGTGTAATATGGATAATATTGTTATATTTAAGAATTTTATAATATTAAGTCCTGTAAAAGAGGCCGGTTCCACTGAACCGAGAGTTGTGGGGGTGCTTGGCCATTTCTCACCTTTCCTACACGTACCCAACTTTCCGAACCCATTAGGGGGTTAGGGATTTCTTAGGAATTGAGTCATCCACCCCTTTCTTTTTCCCTGCCCGTCCGGGTGACGACTCCATTTTCTCCAAACTTAGGTCCGTGTTCTCTAAGGCCCGGAGCCTAAACAGTGCCAAAGTCACAAGAACCATTCCACTAGGAGTGGGGGCAAAAATCCCCGCTCATAGTGGTGACTCCACTGGGGATAAGAGAAGTTGATTCTGTTGGTCTTTATATTATTCTATTCTTTCTTATAATGATATTTTCCATTGCATCATATTATATTGCATTGTGTGTGTGAGTTAGGATGCCCGTGTTACCCGTGTTATGTTATGTAAGGGATACCATACTTTCACTCAAGGTATAGAGATCGAGCATGGCATAACCACTCATAGCCTCGTACCATTTGATATATACTTGTTATGGGAACCTAAGCTTTTTAACCCAAAGACTAAAGCTCATGTAATTGGCCTAGTTACTTTCCTTAGGTTTTACCCCAAATGCATGTTGTTTGACTATGGTTAATTTATCTTGGCTTAAATCATGGATTATTTGGTTTGTTCTTTTTCTAATATGACCCAAGTACATTTGCAAGCTCAAATAAATTTTTCTTTAAAATCCAAAAGACCAAAGCTATCTTCAAAACATTTCAAGATGGTCTTTGGATATAAAATTTTTCTAAAAATTCTTTTGCTCATAGCCCAAATACTAAGCCCAAAATCCATTTTTTCTAAAATCTTTTTACAATGGGCTTAGAAATAAAATTATTTTCATCCAAAAGAGCTTGCAAAATATTTAGGTCAATTACGAAATACCAAAAATCAATTGTGAGCCTAGTTTATACTAAGAGTAATTAATCATGGGCTTGTTTTTGGCATGAATCATTAGTTACTTTTTTTTCAAGTGAGAAATCTATTTATAATAAACCTCTTAATTTAGTTCTAATTCAATATAGCACAAAAGCTACTATAGTTAGTTAAATGGATTAAAACCTAATTAATGGGAATTATTATGAACTGATTTCCATTTTTGAAAATATAACTATTGGTTGAAACGTCCGAGGAAAATATTCGAAAACAAGATACCCCATGTTGGTATTTCGTTAACCATGTACCTAGGAAAAAATACTCACCATTCGTGTGTGGATGTTATAAGGTTGGAAGGAATGTCCTATTTGTCCTTGTTTGTTAATTGTTTGTGCATACATGCATACATGCATACATTTGCATCTCATATCATTGATCCTTTCTGGCTCACAGCCCTGGATTATGACAGTTAAAAAGTTTACGACAATCCAACCTACGTCGGATGGAGTATCAAGCAAGCAAAGACGCTCCTGAAGCCAAATCTGTGAGGAAAGAATTAAATTTTAAAAAAAGGGAGAGGTTCGCTAAGTTGAAAACCTACAAGGGCAGCTTAGGCAAAAATTAGGATAGCTCGCTAGCTCTGAAAACCCACATGGGCAGACTAGGTAAAAATTAGAGTAATATAAAAAAATATAATAAAATAGGTCTGCTAAGTTGAAAACCCGCAAGGGCAGCTTAGGCAAAAATTAGGATAGCTCGCTAACTCTGAAAACCCACATGGGCGGACTAGGCAAAAATTAGAGCAATAAAAAAAAGAGAGAGAAGATGAAAAAGAAAAACCTAAATTAAAAACCTGAAAGGGCAGTTTAGGTAATTACCTGAAGCAGCAACGGACTCCCGATCAGTCTCTTTGAAGATCCTGATTTAAGTTTGTCTAATCCAAATAAAGTCTCGGCTAAGATCACAGGTATCGGCGACAAGCCTCCTTCCATTTGGTCCATAATATCCAATACTCGTGGATCAATATCGCCGTCAGAAGAAACAAGCAAGAATTGGCCAAGCAAGCAAAGACAGAGCATGCGCTCCCATGCCTTAGTAGGAGCCAAATGAGATAGACAAAAATCAATCAAGGGAGCAAGTAGAATTTCCTCACCGCTCATCAACTGAAGAACTTTGGGCTTTGAAATTTGAAATAACATCTGCATCTTCTGTTGAGCCATGGAAATCAGTATGGGTAATTCCATTTGTTGATTATTTAGATATCCAAGAATGGCCTCAAATTCTTCAATCAAGGGACATATTTCAAAGCCATTAATTTTAAATATCCTAGAATCCACATTCCAAAAAGAAGCCATGGCCTGTAAAAAGGAATGGTCCAATTTAACATTTTGAAAACACTTTAAAATATCAAGTTTTGGCCACAAAATTTGCTTCCACTGAATGGCATCCATATTCTTAAATAGAATTTTTATCTTCTTTAAATGAAGTTCGGTCATTGTTGATGAATGAAGGAAAATCAAATTTGTTAAAAAGGAGTTTTTATGTTGAAATTGAAAGTTTTTTGGCTTCTGTATGAAATTATGGCATGAAAGGTGATTTATATAGAGGAAACAAGCTTTTCCAAAATTGATAAGGAAAAGGTGATGGGAAAAGGGCGAGACCGTGTTGTGTGAGGAAAGGAATTGGTGACGAAAGTTTTTTTGCCATATTACATTTGGCTTTGTAAGTGATGTTGTGTAAATACTGAAATATGAAAAAGAAAGTATAATAATTGTGGCGCAGTAATGATGTAAAAAGAAAAAGAAGTTGAAGTAAAATAAACATTATATATTTTTATTGTACAATGTTTACTCAATTGACACAATAATTATACATCACTAAGAAGGTGGTGGTAGGTCATCAAATAAAGCCCTGAAAAAATCATTGCCTATTGGAGGAGGAGGTAAATTACTCGTCCCGAGTTCACCCGAAGAAGGAGCGCCAAAATCCCTATTACCTCGGAGTTCCGATCTATCACGATCCTCATCAGAAGTAGATGAAAGGATCTCATGGTCATCAGTTTGGGGGCCTTTAGATGAAGAAGCACCAGGATCCCTCATCCCCTGAAATCGAAAGTCTCAGAAATTTTGTTCTGATTGATGATACAAATTTTCAAAATGAGAAGCCTGCTGATGACTAGCGGCCAACTCTTCTTGAAGTTTCTTATTTTGTTCTTTAAGCATCCGCTATGAGCTAGAAAAGAAAAAGGTAAGAGCATACATAATCATGCATACATATAGCATAAATTACCATGAAATAAGAAAACTCACCAGGTAATTCATATCAATACCCTGTGGATGAGATTGCATATTTGGAGGACTAGAATGAGCAAATGAAGGAGTAGTAAAAGAAGGTCCAGCCTCATGATCAAATGAGCCAGCAACCTACAACAAGCATTAAAAAGTCAAAATAAGAAAGAAGCTATTGCAATGGAAAAATTATAAAAGTTTTACCTGAGAAGTGCTAGCCCCGAGATGTGGAACGAACTCTCCTGCATCTCCATGATGTTCCTCTTCATCTCTATCCTCATTTTCTTTTGGAATTTCCCATACACCAACAGGAGATACATCAAAGTTCAAGAGCCTTATTGGAATAAATGAGCATAAGATGCACTAGGTGGATAGAGAAATGTTTCAACATCATAACCGTGTCGGGCCAACGACAATGCATCCTCCGGCATTGATGTAATATTTAAAGTATACTCCAGGCAAGGCATCGGAACCCTCCGCTGCTCTGGACCAAGAAACCACTCATAAACTCTCTCTTCGAGAAACCAGCCACTAGATACTAGGCCAGCGATGACTCGGCGAGTATGCTGGAAAGATAGTGCAGCATTCATGAAGGGAGTCCAGTTTGTCCGCTCTCCTGGGTTCCACCAGGCCAAATTCACCTGCAATATGACATAAGGTAAGTAAACTTTCATATAAATTTTAAAGTATACTAATACTATTTTACCTGGTCCCAGGTTAAGCGGCTCAACACAAAACGTTGGGTATGCACATGGCGAGAGCTGGGAACTTCTACATGATTAGACAATCGGAAATTTAATCTTGGATACCTGACTCTCTCTTGGGAAATACCAGGCACCCTAACAAGGTTGTGTTCGTATGCCCATGCCTACAACAACAATAAAATAAAAATCAAATTCATACAAGAAAATAATGGAATTGACATTGTTGGAAGAAGAGTACCTCGATAACCGCCATCAAGCCGACGAAAGAATTCTTGTTTCGAAAAATTTTGTCAAGACCATGGTAAAGGCAGGTGAGACCAGCTTCACCCCAGCCATAAAAGTGGTATTATCCTAAAATAAGAAAGGGCCCTCAACACTGACAAATGGATGGAGGATTCAGTGCTGCCTAAGATGGTCGACCCAAGCAAATATAATAAAAATCTTCGAGCACACTGTTGGGCCATGTCTCTGTGAACCCGTCCTTCATAGTTCATCCAATAACTATTAATTGGCTCGATTTTTATCTTAAAAGGCCCTTTATACGATGGTTCCATACCAATTAATTGTTGAATTTCTTCAAATGTCAAAATATCGTTGGTCAGAAGAACCGGAACACCATCATACCGAATGTCGATTATAGCAGCAAAGTCGACCGGGTCAATTGTCATCTCTCCAATGGGCAAGTGAAAAGTATGAGTTGTGTCCAACCATCGTTCTGTGAGTGCCTGGACTATGCTCCAGTCTATGAGATACTCCTCGGATGGTAATTGTAAGATGAAGCTCTCAAAGTCGCAATCTCGGATAATTTGCCTCTCGAGAAGGCACTACATCATACCATTGTCGGGCTTTGTAGACACACCCTCCGGCCCGAACAACGCAATGATCACGCTAACACTGAGCCAGGTAAGTTAATACCAGGTAATTACATATTATTCTATCTGATTAAATTAATATATTTTTCCTAAATTTTCTAAAAAATAATAATAATATAAAAATATAAATTAAAAATAAAGAAAAACATAATAATAATAAAAAAACCATAAAAAACCATTAAAAAATTAAAAAATTAAAAATGAAAAATGAAAAAGAAAATAAAAAAAAACAAAAAAAAAATTAATAATAGAAAAACGAAAAAAGAAAAAGAAAGAAAAGAAGAGAAAATTACCGTGCTCTTTTTGTTTGAACTACGGTGAAGCGGCATCCCGGCTAGTAGATTTATATTTCCATTTTCAAGATGCCGAATAAACTCCAATAACTCAGCATTAAAATGAGTTACTGATCTTAAAACATGCATTTTTTTCAAAACTATATGCTAAATTTGAAAGAATTATAGTAATGAATGAAATTAACTAATTTGATGTGAATGCAATGAAGGAATTTGTTCGTTTATATAGAGGAACGGCAAGGAAAAAAACAAAATTGAAAAAGTAAATTTTACTATTGATGAATAGTAAATTACTATTTATAAATAGTAGGTTACTATTTGTAAATAGTAAATAGTGCATAAACAGTGACTACATAGTAAATCAATAGTAAATTCAATCATTCAATTTAATCATTCAAATGCTTGTGCGTATATAAATATTTTTACACACAGGGGCAAGGAGAAAATATGTACATAAAAATTAGACAAATTTTTTGCACCCAAAAAATTATTTTTTACAGATAATTAAATCTCTATCAGCTCGGGTCTAGAACTAAATTATCCTTAGGTCCAGAACTTAAAAATCCTCCTAAGTCCAGAATTTAGCTCGGGTCCTGAACCCAAATTATTCTTAGGTCCATAACCTAAAATTTTTTCTAAGTCTAGAACTTAGCTCAGGTCCCGAACCCAAATTATCCTTAGGTCCAGAACCTAAAATCTCTTCTAAGTCCAGAACTTAGCTCGAGTCCATAACCCAAATTACCGTTAGGTCCACAATTTAAATTCTTTTCTAAGTCCAGAACTTAGCTTGGGTCCAGAACCCAAAATTATCCTTACGTCCAGAGCCTAAAATCCCTTTTAAGTCTAGAACTTAGTCCGGGTCCAAAACTCAAAATTACCCTTGGGTCCAGAACCTAAAATTATTCTTTGAGTCCAGAACCCAAAACTTCAACCATCTTAGAAAAATTAAGTTTTATTGCTTTTTACTCTCTTTTACTAAAGCCTCAAATTGTTCAAGCAGGGGCAAACTGTAGACCCTTAATTTTTTACCTAGTCCGGTCCAATATATTTTATTTAGTCCAAAATAATTTTTATGTTATCTTAATTAAATAATATTTGTTTTAGTATTTATTTTTTATAATTTTTTAAAAATTATTATAATAATAAATAAAAATAAAAATTTGCGATAGAAAAATCAGCGATGAAAAAATTTCATCGTTGAAAGTCATCGAACGAAATGGCCTTGGGCCATTTCACCCGCAGGAAAATCCTGCGGCAAAATGCCCTCGGCCACACCCAGCACGGCAATCCTCGCAGCCCCTTGCAGCCCGTCGCAGTTTTTGCCAGCGAAATTTTTCCAACGCAATTTTTTTTGAAATCAAATTCGATTTGGTTTCGGTTACTTTTCTTAAAGAATTATAGTTTTCATAAACAATTTGAATTAATCTTCTAAATTTCCTATAAATAACACTAAAAAAACACAAAAAGAAGGGGGGAACAAATGATCTGGAGATCGAACTTTAAAAATTGAAGGGACTTGGCAGTAAGACAATCAGACATTTTAGACGAGAATAAGCAAGCAAGCAATCCATCAAAGGCAACCATCTTGCCTTTGTCTTTGTTCATCCAGAAAATAACTTTTTGGTGGAACCAACTACGCAGGTTTGATCCTTAATCATAAACTATTCATATGTTTGTTTCTTTGATTCACACTAATACACATACAAAACTTTGATCTTTGAATATGTAATAATTTGTTTCTTTTGTTTCCAAAAACCTTAAATGATTTTTTCTGTTTCTAAATACCTTAAAAACCCTAATTTGTTTCTTTGTTTTCCAAAAATCTTAAATCCTTCCTTCTGTTTCTTTTAAAAACTCAAGAACCCTAATTCTGTTTCTTCTAAAACTCAAGAACCCTAATTCTATTTCTTCTAAAATTTAAGACCCCTAATTTATTCCTTCTATTTCCAAAAACTCTAAAAAATACTTTTTTTTTTCTAAAATCCTTAAATCATTTTGTTTATTTCCAAAAGCTTTTAAAAACCCTAAATTGTTTTCCTTTCACTTTTTTCTAAAATTTCTAAATGTTTTGTTAAATATCCAAACTCAAAACCCACTTTACTGTTTCTAAAATCACAATTACTTTATAAAACTCTACACAATTTTCTTCAAATTCAAGACCAAAACAGTAAACCCCAAACAAGTTAATATAAACCCTAAGATTTCCTAAACCCTAATTCTCTCAAAACTAAAACCATAAACCCTAGTTTTTATAAACCCTAATCCTCAAAACCCTAATATTTAAAATCTTATAAACCTAAACATTGAAACCCGATATAGTAAATCCAAAATAATAATCAAGTAGCTATGCTAATGAAATCCAGTAGATAAGAATTATAAAGCTAAATGTTTTAAAGTGTCTAAACCATAATTTCATAATTTTACCCTTCGAACCCTAATTTGATCAATCAAAGAACCTTACTAATTTTTTAAATTATAAAACCCTAATCCATTTCAATTCTCTTAAAACTTACAGTAGCTAAGAATTACAAACCCTAATAATACTAAAATTCCAAAACCCTAAAATATTAATTAAAGAATTTTAAATAGAAACAGTAACCCTAATTTGTATCATTACTTGCTTTATTTTTAGATTTAATAATATTCATTCATAATAAATGTTAAATAGTAACCCCTCAATTTTAAAACAGTAACCCTTATCACAATTTTATAATATTAAGACCTGTAAAGGAGGCCGGTTCCAATGAATCGGGTGTTGTGGGGGTGCTGCGCCATTTCTCACCATCCCCATACATACCCAACTTTTCGAACCCATTAATGGGTTGGGGATTCTTTAGGAATTGTGTCATCCACCCCTTTCTTTTTCCTGGTCCATTCGGGTGGTGACTCCATTTTCTCCGAACTTAGGTCTGTGTTCTCTAAGGCCCGAAGCCTAAACAGTGCCGAAATTGCAAGAACTATTCCACCGGGAGTGGGGGCAAAAATCCTCGCTCACAGTGTCCATTTATTTGTTTTGTTTTGACATTGCTATGATTTTTAATAAAGTATTTATTTATTTTTATGATTGCATGTAGTACGGATAATATCATTATATTTAATAATTTTATAATATTAAGACCCGAAAAGGAGGCCGGTTTCAATGTGTCACATCCCAAAGTTTAGGTAGTCGAGTATTAGGCAAGAAGGAAATAAATAAGTAGTCAAATAGAGGCTCGAGATAGTCAAAAACAAAATCGGTGTGCAAAGGAGGCCCGTGAAGTCGACGGGACCTAAAGGTAATTTTTTGAAAGGCCGAGGACCTAAGTGGAAATTTCTCAAAAGTTAGGGGCAACTATGTAAACTTAAAAATTAAGTGTCGGTAATAGTGCCCATATCCAACCCCGGAAGAATATTCTCGAGATTAATCGGGTCTTAACCGTAGGTTTCAATTTTTTCTAAAAACGCACAGTTTAAAAGTTACAATCGATTAATCGCTGGAGGGTATTTTTATATTTTCACTCCCTAGACTATAAAATTATAGCACAAGAAAGTTGAGGGGGTAAAAATATTAATAAAATGAAGCCTAATGGCTTGCCAAATAAATAAATAAAAGAAAGAGACATTTGGACCAATGAAAATTAGCCATTTTTCCACTTAAGTGTACCAATGGGAAATCAACACTTACACCAACACATCTTAACCTCTCTTGGCTGCCATTTGGATCAAAATAAGCTAAGGAAAGAAAATAAAAGCCCTCTCTTACATGGTGAACTCGTCCAAACCATAAATGAAGGAAGAAGGAGGTGATTTTTCCAAAGTTTAAGGCTTTTGGTTGAAGATTTTGGTGACAAACAAGATTATAAGGTAAGAGAAACCTATCTCTAGTTTTAATTTCATGGATTAATGGTTAATTTAAGAGATTGAAATTAGGGTTCATGTAGTTAGATTTGGATAAAATTCAAGAAATAATTATTTGAAGGATTTGATGAAAGAAATAATGGTGTTCAATGGTGAAAATAAGCTAGCAACCATTAGAAACATCATAAGATAAGACTATGTCTATACCTAGGGTTCTTACCTTTGTATATGTGATGTTAAATTTCATAGGAAATCAAGGAGACAAGGAAGGAAAGGAAGTGATATAGATAAAGGACTAAGAAATAGCAAGGTTTGGTACTTTAACTAATTGTTTGTTCATTTTCTTGAAATTTTTCTGTTTTAGAATTAGTGAAATGCTGTTACTTGTATGATTTTTAATTAAATATAGAAAACTTTTCTTGAAGTTAATTTTTGATATGTTGTGCCTCAATGCGTCTAGAATGACTGAAAAATATTTTGAGTTGAATTAGGAATGGTTATGATTATGGAAAAATAATGTTTTTAGACCTGCTCTAGGAGGTACCTTGACTGAGACAGCCAGGTTTCCGGATTTTTAATAAAATTTAGAAAAATAATCTTCAATTGAATTTTTGATATGTTGTTTTTTAGTGAGTCTAGTACTTGAGAAAAATAATTTGGAACCACATTGATTGAATTTAATTTATGGAATTCACAAAATTCAGAACTGCTGCCAGGATGCAGGGCAACTGGAGCAGTCTGGTTGGGTGAACTACTTGACCAAGATTTTGTGTCCAGCTTGATCTGAAATTTTAAAGGAATGATTTTAAGATGTAAAACTAAATTCTGTAAAAATTTTATAGTTTTTTGTCAAGTATATTATTTTATACAATTTGTCAAATTAAGGATCAAGTTGAGTCCAAAACCAGAATTTACTATTCATATGGTCATTTTGCTAATATTCATTTGGTCATTTTTCAAAAGTAATCCAATTGATTCCTTATGCATATAAATGAGCATAATATGTTATTAAAATGACAAAATATGATATTTCAAGTTTAAATAATATAAGAAACATAAGTCGATAATTGTATAATGCATATTCGATTAAGAAATGGCATGAAAATTTTGGCTCCACTAGGTATCTGGGATAGTACTGAGTAGGGTAAGGGTATGATATATCATACTATATGCAGTGCTGCTTTAATATAGGACTTCGGTTCAAGTTATATAGGGTGATGACCCGAGCTATATAGGACTTCGATCTGAGTTATATAGGGTGACGACCCGAGCTATATAGGACTTCGGTCCGAGTTATATAGGGCAATCGCCCGAGTTATATAGGACTCCGGTCCGAGGCCTTCGGCCACAGATTCCATAGGGCTTGGTTCTCAATTTTTTTTAGGGCCACAACCATAGAATATATATACAGTTGTTTCAGTTAGTTCCTTATCATACGTTAGTCTACCAAATTACCTTGTGGAGCGAACTGATAAAATGATAATAGCTGAATATATGACATATATGGATTGTTTTCACTGTGATATTATTTTTCAATACGACTCATTGCTTTTAAAAGTGCATTATGCTTTTATTATTTATTTTCCGTACTAGCGAGTTTAGTTTCTTCTAAACTCGTAGGCTATTAGCAAGGTGCCAGTAGCGAGCAGAGGAGTCCTGCGATCTGTCGGTCATCAACAAACTTAGGTGGTGCTCTTCATTTTGTATTTTGGTATTAGAAACTGGCATGTACTTATTTGAACAATACAAAGAGATAACTTGATATACCATGTAAATCTAGTTATGTATAATAACTGTATGGTTTTAAATTGAGTTGGGTTGTGAATATAGAAGTGTGAATTCTTCTTGCAGGATTGTAGTTGAGGTTATAAGGGTGGATTATTGGGAGTGCGCTTGAGTTGAATTGTGAAACAAAATGTTTTTCAAAAATAAGAAAAATCAGTTTTGTCAACACTTGGGACCTAGAATTTTAAGGGAGACTCCGTCAAAATTTTTGGAAAATTTTTATAAGGAACATTAAGTAAGCTGACATAATCAAAGCTCGTATCCCGATGTGACATTTCTCCCCGGCTTATTCGTAGGTCGGGAAGGGGTGTTACAATTTGTAGTATCAGAGCATTGGTTTAGTCGATTCTGGGAGACAGGTAGTAAGTAAGTAACTATGTGTGCCATGTAAGATAAAGTAAGGAGAAAGTTATATGATGAATAGGTAGATGTACATGCCAGATGGGAATTGATAATCGAGTTATATGTTGATGAATTAAGCAGATAGCTATTTATGTCAATGTAGGATGTGTCTAGATTCGTGGCAAGCTATGGAATAGGAAATAGAATCCCAAGCCTCCACACCAATAGGTGTTGAGGAAGCCCATGGACTATGATTAGGGCCAGCAATGTATTTACATGTACGAATAAGTAAGTTTCGGGGCGAAACTTAAATTAAAGGAGGTAGAACTGTCACATCCCAAAGTTTAGGTAGTCGAGTATTAGGCAAGAAGGACATAAATAAGTGGTCAAATAGAGGCTCGAGATAGTCAAAAACAAAATCGGTGTGCAAAGGAGGCCCGTGAAGTCGACGGGACCTAAAGGTAATTTTTCGAAAGGCCGAGGACCTAAGTGGAAATTTCTCAAAAGTTAGGGGCAACTATGTAAACTTAAAAATTAAGTGTCGGTAATAGTGCCCATATCCGACCCCGGAAAAATATTCTCGAGATTAATCGAGTCATAACCGTGGGTTTCAATTTTTTCTGAAAACGCACTGTTTAAAAGTTACAATCGATTAATCGCTGGAGGGTATTTTTATATTTTCACTCCCTAGACTATAAAATTATAGAGCAAGAAAGTTGAGGGGGTCAAAATATTAATAAAAGGAAGCCTAATGGCTTGCCAAATAAATAAATAAAAGAAAGAGACATTTGGACCAATGAAAATTAGCTATTTTTCCACTTAAGTGTACCAATGGGAAATCAACACTTACACCAACACATCTTAACCTCTCTTGGCTGCCATTTGGATCAAAATAGGCTAAGGAAAGAAAATAAAAGTCCTCTCTTACATGGTGAACTCGTCCAAACCATAAATGAAGGAAGAAGGAGGCGATTTTTCCAAAGTTTAAGGCTTTTGGTTGAAGATTTTGGTGACAAACAAGATTATAAGGTAAGAGAAACCTATCTCTAGTTTTAATTTCATGGATTAATGGTTAATTTAAGAGATTAAAATTAGGGTTCATGTAGCTAGATTTGGATAAAATTCAAGAAATAATTATTTGAAGGATTTGATGAAAGAAATAATGGTGTTTAATGGTGAAAATAAGCTAGCAACCATTAGAAACATCATAAGATAAGACTATGTCTATACCTAGGGTTCTTACCTTTGTATATGTGATGTTAAATTTCATAGGAAATCAAGGAGACAAGGAAGGAAAGGAATTGATATAGATAAAGGACTGAGAAATAGCAAGGTTTGGTACTTTAACTAATTGTTTGTTCATTTTCTTGAAATTTTTCTGTTTTAGAATTAGTGAAATGCTGTGACTTGTATGATTTTTAATTAAATATAGAAAAATGTTCTTGAAGTGAATTTTTGATATGTTGTGCCTCAATGCGTCTAGAATGATTGAAAAATATTTTGAGTTGAATTCGGAATGGTTATGATTATGGAAAAATTATTTTTGTTAGACCAGCTCTAGGAGGTACCTTGACTGAGACAGCCATGTTTCCGGATTTGTAATAAAGTTTAGAAACATAATCTTCAATTGAATTTTGGATATGTTGTTTTTTAGTGAGTCTAGTACTTGAGAAAAATAATTTAGAACCACATTGATTGAGTTTAATTTACGAAATTCACAAAATTCAGAACTGCTGCCAGGATGCAGGGCAACTGGAGCAGTCTGGTTGGGTGAACTACTTGACCAAGATTTTGTGTCCAGTTTGATCTAAAATTTTAAAGGAATGATTTTAAGATGTAAAACTAAATTCCGTAAAAATTTTAGAGTTTTTAGTCAAGTATATTATTTTATACAAGTTTTCAAATTAAGGATCAAGTTGAGTCCAAAACCAGAATTTACTATTCATATCGTCATTTTGCTATTATTCATTTGGTCATTTTTCAAAAGTAATCCAATTGATTCCCTATGCATATAAATGAGCATAATATTTTATTAAAATGAAAAAATATGATATTTCACATTGAAATAATATAAGAAACATAAGTCGATAATTGTATAATGCATATTCGATTAAGAAATGGTATGAAAATTTTGGCTCCACTGGGTATCTGGGATAGTACTGAGTAGGGTAAGGGTATGATATATCATACTATATGCAGTGCTGCTTTAATATAGGACTTCGGTCCGAGTTATATAGTGTGATGACACGAGCTATATAGGACTTCGGTCCGAGTTATATAGGGCAATCGCCCGAGTTATATAGGACTACGGTCCGAGGGCTTCGGCCACAGATTCCATAAGGCTTGGTTTGCAATTTTTTTTAGGGCCATAGCCATAGAATATATATACAGTTGTTTCAGTTAGTTCCTTACCATACGTTAGTCTACCAAATTACCTTGTGGAGCGAACTGATAAAATGATAATAACTGAATATATGACATTACCTTGTTGAACAGCCTTTTTAGGTTTTATCTTTTTATCTTTTTTTCTTTCACTTTTTTCTTTTCTTTTTCTTTTCTTCTTCTTTTTTCTTTCCTTTTTTTCTTCTTTCTTTTCTTTTTTTTTGTTGTTTTTTTTGGTTTGTTTCTAGCTCTAAAAAGAGTTGTCTTGGTTTGTACTAACTTGGGCTTCCAATAATGGATGAGTGGAATGACATAAATATTCTTTAACAGGGATAAATTGTTTGTTACTCTGATGTTGTCTTGATATACTGGAGATATTAGGTGAACTTCAACTACCCTTATGGTCTTGAGAACTTCAACTACCCTTGTGGTCTTGAGAACATCAACTACCCTTATGGTCTTGAGAACTTCAACTATCTTCATGCTCTTAAGAACTTCAACTATCCTCATGATCTTGATTAATCATTGCTTTCTTTGATCTTCTTGCCTCTTCATCTTAGTGATCATAAGACTTGTCAAAAGTATCACAACAGCTTAGGGTAGGTTGTTAAGGTTATATGCCAATGAAAAGAAAGATAAAAATTTTATGAAGGCTCAAAGGGACAACTAGGGATTGATATTTAATAGGGTGGATACTAGTTGTTGGCTAACCAAACAATGCCTAGATCATTTCTCTCTTAAATAAGAAGAGTTCAATTTCGCCTCGAAAGTTTGTCAAAGTATGTTCTAAGACTAACTAGGACCTAGACAAAAATAATTATGCAGGAGCCCTCTCTAAGTAAGCATACAAAACTCAATGCTATAGAGTAATTCCTTCATCTAGTAAAGTCATTCAAGTCATGATGCATAAATATATTAATTCATGAATTATCAAGCTAGATTCCTAATTGGTTGAGCACTAAAATGAACAAAGATCAATGAAATTTTGATGAAAGTAATTCATTCAAACAAATTTAAACTTGAAAAATATAATTGTTCAAATTAAAGATTAAAGAAAGCAAAATTGAAAAGCAACATTCAAGCAAAGGAAAGTTTGCTGAGTTAAGCTTCATTTCCTTTCAATTTTTCCATCTTGAAAGGATGATAAAACAAAATCTTCTTCCAATCCTTTTCTGACCATGAAGGTTGCCGGTGGAGGTACTCTTACAAATTTAGGCAAAGGATTATTCTTGGTATTGGGCTTGTCTGGCTCAGGTAGCTTACCACTATCAATCAAATCTTGGATCTCATGCCTTAGACGAGCACATTTATCTATTTCATGCCCTTGCATTTGATGAAATTGATAGAAGGCCTCGGCATTGAAGTTTGGTGGCAGTGGATTATGTAACGATAGAGGAGCTAATGGTTGTAACAACCCTTTCTTTTGCAGCTTGCTAAAAACCCAAAATAGAGGTTTCCCCAATTTTGAAAATTGTCTTTTATTTCCTTGACCGGTCACATTAACATCAACTTCTTTTTGCATGCTTTGATTGCTAGGCTGATAATTTCCTTTCTCATTCCTTCTTATTGAAAAGAAAATTTTCTCCCTTTCCCACTCTTCAATTTGTAGATCAACTTGGAGAAGATCTTTGAAATCACGGATGAGTGTATGAGACATCCTTTCAAGAAGACTAGGCAACGTTCCTCTCACAATCATTCTTATTTGATCAGAATCATCGGGCCTTTTCTTGAGCAAAGCAGCCTTATTTCTCCATCTTTTCACTTAGTCCACAAAATTCTCATTTGATCTTTGCCTAATGGCTTCCACCTCCATCAAGGTTACTTCCAGCTCGACATTGTACCCATATTGTTGAATGAAAGCCTTGTACAATATGTCCCAATCTATTTGTGTACTTTCCTCTAAGGTGTTGAACCAATTTTAGACAATAGGGTCCAATAAGAGTATGAAGGACCTTAGAGTTTGAGCCTTAGTCGCTCGGGCAGACTACATAGCAGTGATATACTGCTTCACATGGAGATGAGGATTTTTGGTTCCATTGATCTTTGCAAAGGACTGCATCTTGAATTTGTATGGAACTTCTTCATCTTGTTCAAATAATTTGTCAACTTCAGACATTTCTTCGGTTTTTAGTTTATTCTCAAATTTCTTTTCTAAATCAGCAATCATCTTTTCAACATCAGAAGTTTCAGTTTTCTCCATAGCTGATCTTTCAACAATCTTTGATTCTTTCTTCTTGTCTTGAGGATCTTGGTAGTATTGAGCCCAAACATCATCATCATCAATGATCACCTTTTCATCATCAAAAACCACTTCACCAACTTTAGTCTTCCCTTTGTCCCTTGGCTTCTTAGTGCTAGCAGATGCTTTAGTGTGATTTTCTAAAATTGCAGTCAATTGGTTCTTCATGGTCTCAGCTAGGGCCTCTTTTATTTCTTCCATCTTGGCATTGAGGGCATCATCCACCATTCTTTGAATTTATTCTGGATTCATTATTTTTTGTGGCCAAGTGATTGAGTCATTGCTAGATACTTCATCTCCGGCATAGGTCAAATTGTTGTAAGCTTTTGAACTGTCGTAATCCAAGGCTGTGAGCCAGAGAGGATTAATGATATGAGATGCAAATGTATGCATGTATGCATGTATGCACAAACAATTAACAAGCAAAGACAAATAGGATGTTCCTTCCAACCTTATAACATCCACCGCGAATGGCGAGTCTCTTTTCCTAGGTATATGGTTAACAAAATACCAACATGGGGTATCTTGTTTTCGAATATTTCCCTCTGACGTTTCAACTAATAGTTATATTTTTGAAAATGTAAATTAGCTCATAATAATTCTCATTAATTAGGTTTTAATCCATTCAACCAACTAAAGTAGCTTTTATGCTATATTTGTAATATCCTCATATGTGGCTTAGAAGTTTTGATTATATTGTTGTTGTTGTTGTTGTTGTTATTGTTAAATTGAATTGAATGTATATGATGGGATAAGAAAAGAATTTGGGATGAGAATGCTTGTGCATATGTGTTTTGGAGAAAGAAATAGGGTTTAGAGACAAATGTATATGCTGTGTATATGATGATATATATAACATATAAAGTGGTCAAATGAAGAGTCAAGGTGTTGGTTAAGTGGAAGAAGATATTTTTGGTTGTTAATGAAATTACATATAAGGATTATATGAGACAAAGGTTAGTTATATGATTGAGGGTGTTTTAGTAATTGCTTGGATAAGAACACTTGGTGGAGATTAAAAGCAAAATTTGACTTTGTATCTTGATCATTGTCTTCTTTCTTCATGAAGTGGCCGGCTCTCCATTAGCAAAAGGAAAAGAGAAGTGTTCTTGAGGCAAGAAGCAAGTTGATGAAGCAATCCAAGGTTTTGACGAAGGATTTGTGGAATTTCTTCTTTTCAAGTAAGTATTTGCTTGTTTTCTTTACTTATTTGGAAGTTGTGTTGGAAGTAAAGTAGGGTTTGATGATTTTGTGATTTGGTGGATTTGAGATGTGTTTGGTTGTGTTTTCAAATGTTAAATTGATTTTAAGTTATGAGTTTAATTGAAGGTTGTTGTTGGAAATGATGGTTGTTGATTTGGATGGATGGAGAAGGATGTTGATTTTAGGGTTTTGAGTTAATATGTGTTTTATTGTGATATTAATGTGTGGTGAAGTAGTTCTTGTGATGAATATGTGTTTAGAACATTGATTATGTTCATGTGAAATATGTTATATGATGAATATTGTGTTTGAGTGCAATTGAGAAAGGGTTGGTTTTTAGTTAAGGTTTTGTGAATTGGTGACACGGCCAAAATCAATTTAGGGGAGTGGGCGTGTCCCTTAGGGGAGTGGGCGTGTCAATTGTTTGAATTAGCTACTGCCTCTTTTCTTTTTAAGGACACGGGCGTGTCACTCAAGTTGGTTGGGCGTGTCAATTGTTTGAATTAGCTACTGCCTCTTTTCTTTTTAAGGACACGGGCGTGTCACTCAAGCTGGTTGGGCGTGTCAATCAAGTGAGTTGGGCGTGTCCTTCAAATGATTTGAACATTGTTTGATTTCTTGGTTCTCTTTGCATGGTTTAAATTCTTCAAAGGTTCCATTGTTCCTAAACTTAAACATGAACATTATAAACATGTTTCAAACACAAGAATGATCTAATCAAATGATTGTGGATGGTCCTAAAGCTATGAATCATGTCAATTGTGTTTTGCCCTAATTGCATTGTTGAGAATTAACAATGTTATGTTATGCACTTTGAATGGTAATGTGTTTTATGAGAAATGTGGAATGAAATGTTAATATTTATGAATGATGCTATGTGAGATAAAAATACACTTGAATAATGAAGTGTTATATTGTGAAATGAAATGTGGAGCCATTGTTATTGGCTAAGGTGATTTAATGGAGATAAATGAGGCATGTTTGCCTAAATGATAATGAGAATTGAGAATGAAATCTAAATGAATTGTGTGGCTAATGTGTTATTCCATTTTCAGAGTTTGTTGTTGGTGGCATGCCTAATGAGTGTAACAATCTCTTGAAGTTAGGTTGGATTGAATCCTTGAAGCCTAATTGAGATGTTACAACCCTTGAAGCTAGGTTGGGTTAGTTCTTGAAGCCAAGTTGGGTTGATGCTTAGCATGCTTTGCTCCCCTTGAAGCTTGGTTGAACTTAATCCTTGAAGCCTAGTTGGGTATATGATATTGATATTGATAAATGTGATAACAAAACCAAAGCATTAACTCTGAAAATTGAATGACATATTAGTGTGTCTTGGGTCCATGCTTGTCTTTGCTTAGTGTTGTTCATGAATGATTAAATGATTAACTAATAAAATATATGCAAAGATGTTGAATTCTGATATACATATATGTATGTTAGGTTATGAAATGTAAAAGTATGTTGTTAGCTTTGCATTTATGTTGTTACATGTATGATAAATTAGAATTGGCATTGTATAGCATTTAAGCATGTCTATTGCATGTTTTATCTTACTAAGCCCTTGGATTAGCGCGATAGTGTTTAATCGCGCAGGTGATAGAACTGATAGAATCGAACCCGAGAGCTCTTCGAGACCGAGTGAGAGTAGACATTGAAGAGTTGATTTTGGGAGCTTAAAGATCAGAGCTGACTTGCCAATCATGTATAAATCTTTTATATTGTGTAAAGTTTTGTTGATAATGTAAATATATGTATAATAGTAAATATGTATTCAAATGTTTTCATATATATACATATTTTATAACTTCCGCTGTGTAATATATAAATGTATATAAATATATATAGATAACTAATATGTTTTGTTTTATAAGTAAATGATCTATTTTGTTAATAAGATATAATGATATGGATATGGTATCAAGTTTTAAAATGTTTTGAATGTTAAGGAAACCGTAGCATCCCTATGTTTGGTGCACCTATGCTACATTGTTGTGGTTGTAGTGTGTGTGCATTGAATATGGGGGTGTTACAATTGTTTTGGTATCAGAGCCTAGGTTTGAGATTCTCAGCCTAGGTAAAATGTAATAAAAAGAATATTTTTACTTAAAAAGTGAGTTTTGAATGACATATACGTTTGAGATTGGCAGTCCCTGATCTTTAATAAGATGTAATCTGCTGTGTTTGCAGTATTAGGTGTTGATGGATCCTCACTCAAGACAGTCAGTTGAGGGTAGTGCCGAGAGCATTGCTCCTGCCGAGGGAGCTAGGGTTGATAGTGTTGAGGAGGCACCTGCTTCGGTGTCGGGTAGACCAGCTGGAGAGGAGGTTCCGCCAGCCTGGTTTAGACATATGATGGAAGTAATGAGACAAGCACCAGTACAGCCACCTCCACCACCACCCCAGCCTCAGGTTCAGATGAGACAGTATGATAAATTGAGGAAGTTTGGGGCAGAAGATTTTCTGGGAACCACTGATCCAGCAGTGGCTGAGCAATGGTTAGACAAAGTGCAGAGAATCTTTATTCAGTTACAAGCCACCCCTGAGGAAAAGTTTGATTATGCCAGGTCATTACTGCAGAAGGACGCATATGACTGGTGGAAGACAGTGCCACACTCTATGGATGATCCTCCAACACTGTCTTACACTGATTTTCTGAGGGAATTTGAGTTGAAGTATACTCCTAGGGAGTATAAGGACATGAAGAAGATGGAGTTCTTAAGCTTGAAGCAAGACAGCAAGACTGTTACTGAGTATGAAGTTGAGTTTATTCGACTGAGTCAGTATGCTGGGGGTATCATTGCTGATGAGATTGATCGATGTCGGCGATTTGAGGAGGGATTGAGGCCCTCAATTATATGTCATGTGGCAAGCTCCAGGTATCAGGATTTCTCCCAGCTAGTTGCAGCAGCTAGGAGTGTAGAGAGAGCCCAGGCCATAGTTACAGCTGCTTCTGAAGAGGAGGTTAGAGTGAGAAGGCCCCAGTTCGAGGCAGGGTCTTCTTCTGAGAAGAGGGGTAGAGGAAGTTTTGTTCCTCGGAGTAGTAGGAGCCAGAGACCAGCAGGTAGGTCAGTGCAGTTCCAGAGGCAGAGATTTAGACCTGCAGCTTCAGTGGCTAGTGCTCCGACCCCGATGATTCGGAGATCCACTCTTCCCATCTGCATCCATTGTGGGAGGCCACATGGTGGTCCTTGTTGGAAGGCTGGTGTTGCAGGGGTATGCTTCAGGTGTGGATCACCAGACCATTTTGTGAGAGATTGCCCTGAGAGGCAGGAGCAGATGCCAGTTGATTCTGCTGCTTCTCGAGCTAGTGTGAGAGGAGGTAGAGGAGGCAGAGGTGTCAGCCGAGGAGGTAGGCCAGGGTTCAGTTCTAGAGGAGGTGCTGCATCCAGAGAGGGTAGACCAGAGGAGGTTGGTTCTTCCCAGAGGATGTATGTTATGCAGAGGCAGCCAGATGCATCAGCAGTCATAGCTGGTACTTTTTCTTTATTTAATACTCCAGTACTTGCTTTGATTGATCCGGGTTCCACGCATTCATATGTTAGTGTTTCTGTTCTGCCTGTATCTGATGTGCATGTTGAGTCCTTAGGATTTGATGTGTTGGTGACAAATCCGTTAGGGCATAGTGTGGTTGTGAGTAAGGTGCACCGGGATAGTGTAGTGAGGGTGCAGGGTGAGGAGTTCTTTGGAGATTTGATTGAGATGCCATTTAAGGAATATGATGTGATCTTAGGTATGGATTGGCTATCTCGACATGGAGCTGTGGTGGATTGTAAAAAGAAAATTGTTTCTTTGAGAACGGGTGATGATACAGAGGTGATAGTATCTAATGAGCAGGAACAGCTAGCCTCCTTATTTGTTTCAGCTGTTGCAGCCAGGAGGTTGATTAGAAAGGGGTGTGAAGCCTATCTTGCTCATGTGATAGATACTAGAGTGAAGGGTTTTCCCATTGATAGCATTGCCACAGTTGCTGAGTTCCCTGATGTGTTTCCAGAGGAGTTGCCTGGATTGCCTCCAGAGAGAGAGGTGGAGTTTGGTATTGAATTGTTACCTGGTACCACTCCTATCTCTATTACTCCTTATAGAATGGCACCAGCAGAATTGAGGGAGTTAAAAGTGCAATTACAGGAGTTGTTGGACAAAGGATTTATTCGCCCCAGTGTTTCTCCTTGGGGAGCTCCTGTGCTATTTGTGAAGAAGAAGGATGGTACTATGAGGTTATGTATCGATTATAGGCAATTGAATAAAGTGACTATTAAGAATAAATATCCTTTGCCTAGAATCGATGATCTCTTTGATCAATTAAAGGGTGCAGCTGTATTTTCTAAAATTGATCTGAGATCAGGATACCATCAGCTGAGAGTCAGAGCTGAAGATGTTCCGAAGACAGCTTTCAGGACCAGGTATGGGCACTATGAATTTTTAGTTATGCCTTTTGGTCTGACGAATGCACCTACAGCTTTTATGGATTTGATGAATAGGGTGTTCAGGCCCTATCTGGATCAGTTTGTTGTGGTCTTCATCGATGACATTCTAGTGTATTCGCGGAATGAAGAGGAACATGATATGCATCTGCGAATTGTGTTGCAGATTTTGAGAGAGAAGCAGTTGTTTGCCAAATTGTCGAAATGTGAGTTCTGGTTGGATCAAGTAGCTTTTCTCGGACATATTGTTTCAGCAGAAGGCATTAGAGTTGATCCGAGTAAAGTTGAAGCTATATTGAATTGGAATCCACCCAAGTCTGTGACTGAGATTAGAAGTTTTCTGGGTTTGGCAGGCTATTACAGGCGGTTTGTGAAAGGATTTTCTTTGATAGCTACTCCACTCACCAGATTGCTTCGTAAGGGAGTGAGATTTGTGTGGATGGATCAGTGTCAAGCTAGCTTTGAGCAGTTGAGAGATATGTTAACTCAAGCAGCTGTTTTAACTTTACCTGTTGAAGGCAAACCATATGTGATCTACAGTGATGCTTCACATAGAGGTTTGGGATGTGTATTGATGCAGGAAGGGAAAGTTATAGCTTATGCATCTCGACAGTTGAAACCGCATGAGCTTAACTATCCGACCCATGATTTGGAATTGGCTGCCATTGTGTTTGCATTAAAGATTTGGCGCCATTATTTATTTGGGGAAAGATGTTTCATCTACACTGATCACAAAAGTTTGAAGTATTTGGGTGTCCAGAAAGAACTCAATCTTCGTCAGAGGAGATGGTTAGAATTGATTAAAGACTACGACTGCTTAATTGACTATCATCCAGGTAAAGCAAATGTTGTTGCTGATGCTTTGAGTCGGAAGTCTTTAGCTGGTTTAACAGTTTACTCGCTCTCGTTGCTTGTTAAGTTGAGAGCATTGCATGCCAGTTTTGTACCTTGTGTTGATGGTGCATTGTTGGCACGGTTGCAATTGAAGCCAGTTTTGTTAGATCAGATCAAAGAGGCTCAGTTGGTTGATATGAAGATTCAGAAGATTATTTCAGATTGCAAGATTGGGAAGACTAGAGATTTTGTTGTGAGAGATGATGGGAGTCTCTGGTTTAAGAACCGATTGTGTGTACCCGATGATGCTGATTTGAAAAGAATCATTTTAGAAGAAGCTCATCAGTCAGTGTTTGCTATGCATCCGGGTAGTACGAAGATGTACAATGATTTGAGACAACATTATTGGTGGATTGGTTTGAAGAGAGACATTGCAGATTTTGTGTCGAAATGTCTCACCTGTCAAAAGGTTAAAGCTGAGCATCAAGTTCCAACTGGGTTGCTTCAACCATTGGCAGTGCCTGAATGGAAGTGGGATAGAGTGACAATGGACTTTGTGTCTGGTTTGCCATGGACACAAAGGAAGCATGATGCCATTTGGGTGATTGTGGATAGATTGACGAAGACAGCTCATTTCCTTCCGGTGCGGATGGATTACTCTTTGGAGAGATTGGCTGAGCTGTATATCTAGGAGATTGTGAAACTGCATGGTGTTCCAACTTCTTTAGTGTCTGATCGAGATCCCAGGTTTACTTCAAGATTTTGGAAGAGTTTGCATAATGCTTTGGGTTCTCGACTGCATTTCAGCACTGCTTTTCATCCACAGACGGATGGACAGTCAGAGAGGGTGATACAGATTCTTGAAGACATGTTAAGGAGCTGTGTCATCGATTTTTCTAGAAGTTGGGACAGGTTTCTACCGCTTGTGGAATTTGTTTACAACAACAGTCACCAATCCAGCATTGGTATGGCACCGTTTGAAGCATTGTATGGCAGACGGTGTAGGACACCTCTTTGTTGGAATGAGCTTGGAGATAATAAGTTGGTTGGTCCTGATTTGATTCAAGAAACTGAAGAGAAAGTAAAGTTAATTCGAAGCAGGTTAAAAGCAGCTTCTGACCGACAGAAGTCTTATGCAGATCTGAAGAGGAGAGACATTCAGTTTGATGTTGGAGATAAGGTATTTTTGAAAGTGTCTCCTTGGAAAAAGATTTTGAGGTTCGGTCAGAAGGGAAAATTGAGTCCTCGTTTCATTGGGCCGTATGAAGTGTTAGAAAGAGTTGGGCCAGTTGCTTATCGACTTGCTTTGCCACCTGAGTTGGATCGTATTCATAATGTATTCCATGTTTCCATGTTGAGGAGGTACAGGTCAGATCCATCTCATGTGTTGCCATTTGAATCTATTGAAGTGAGCCCAGACTTGACTTTTGAAGAGGAACCAGTTGCTATCTTGGCACGAGAAACAAAAGAGTTGAGAAACAAGAGAGTGCCATTGGTGAAGATTCTTTGGAAGAACCATGGGAAAGAAGAAGCAACTTGGGAAAATGAGCAAACGATGCGAGAGCAATATCCTCAGTTGTTTCAGAGTTAATTTCAGGTAATTTCGAGGACGAAATTTTCTTTTTAGAGGGGGAGAATTGTAATATCCTCATATGTGGCTTAGAAGTTTTGATTATATTGTTGTTGTTGTTGTTGTTGTTATTGTTAAATTGAATTGAATGTATATGATGGGATAAGAAAAGAATTTGGGATGAGAATGCTTGTGCATATGTGTTTTGGAGAAAGAAATAGGGTTTAGAGACAAATGTATATGTTGTGTATATGATGATATATATAACATATAAAGTGGTCAAATGAAGAGTCAAGGTGTTGGTTAAGTGGAAGAAGATATTTTTGGTTGTTAATGAAATTACATATAAGGACTTATATGAGACAAAGGTTAGTTATATGATTGAGGGTGTTTTAGTAATTGCTTGGATAAGAACACTTGGTGGAGATTAAAAGCAAAATTTGACTTTGTATCTTGATCATTGTCTTCTTTCTTCATGAAGTGGCCGGCTCTCCATTAGCAAAAAGAAAAGAGAAGTGTTCTTGAGGCAAGAAGCAAGTTGATGAAGCAATCCAAGGTTTTGACAAAGGATTTGTGGAATTTCTTCTTTTCAAGTAAGTATTTGCTTGTTTTCTTTACTTATTTGGAAGTTGTGTTGGAAGTAAAGTAGGGTTTGATGATTTTGTGATTTGGTGGATTTGAGATGTGTTTGGTTGTGTTTTCAAATGTTAAATTCATTTTAAGTTATGAGTTTAATTGAAGGTTGTTGTTGGAAATGATGGTTGTTGATTTGGATGGATGGAGAAGGATGTTGATTTTAGGGTTTTGAGTTAATATGTGTTTTATTGTGATATTAATGTGTGGTGAAGTAGTTCTTGTGATGAATATGTGTTTAGAACATTGATTATGTTCATGTGAAATATGTTATATGATGAATATTGTGTTTGAGTGCAATTGAGAAAGGGTTGGTTTTTAGTTAAGGTTTTGTGAATTGGTGACACGGCTAAAATCAATTTAGGGGAGTGGGCGTGTCCCTTAGGGGAGTGGGCGTGTCAATTGTTTGAATTAGCTACTGCCTCTTTTCTTTTTAAGGACACGGGCGTGTCACTCAAGTTGGTTGGGCGTGTCAATTGTTTGAATTAGCTACTGCCTCTTTTCTTTTTAAGGACACGGGCGTGTCACTCAAGCTGGTTGGGCGTGTCAATCAAGTGAGTTGGGCGTGTCCTTCAAATGATTTGAACATTGTTTGATTTCTTGGTTCTCTTTGCATGGTTTAAATTCTTCAAAGGTTCCATTGTTCCTAAACTTAAACATGAACATTATAAACATGTTTCAAACACAAGAATGATCTAATCAAATGATTGTGGATGGTCCTAAAGCTATGAATCATGTCAATTGTGTTTTGCCCTAATTGCATTGTTGAGAATTAACAATGTTATGTTATGCACTTTGAATGGTAATGTGTTTTATGAGAAATGTGGAATGAAATGTTAATATTTATGAATGATGCTATGTGAGATAAAAATACACTTGAATAATGAAGTGTTATATTGTGAAATGAAATGTGGAGCCATTGTTATTGGCTAAGGTGATTTAATGGAGATAAATGAGGCATGTTTGCCTAAATGATAATGAGAATTGAGAATGAAATCTAAATGAATTGTGTGGCTAATGTGTTATTCCATTTTCAGAGTTTGTTGTTGGTGGCATGCCTAATGAGTGTAACAATCTCTTGAAGTTAGGTTGGATTGAATCCTTGAAGCCTAATTGAGATGTTACAACCCTTGAAGCTAGGTTGGGTTAGTTCTTGAAGCCAAGTTGGGTTGATGCTTAGCATGCTTTGCTCCCCTTGAAGCTTGGTTGAACTTAATCCTTGAAGCCTAGTTGGGTATATGATATTGATATTGATAAATGTGATAACAAAACCAAAGCATTAACTCTGAAAATTGAATGACATATTAGTGTGTCTTGGGCCCATGCTTGTCTTTGCTTAGTGTTGTTCATGAATGATTAAATGATTATCTAATAAAATATATGCAAAGATGTTGAATTCTGATATACATATATGTATGTTAGGTTATGAAATGTAAAAGTATGTTGTTAGCTTTGCATTTATGTTGTTACATGTATGATAAATTAGAATTGGCATTGTATAGCATTTAAGCATGTCTATTGCATGTTTTATCTTACTAAGCCCTTGGCTTAGCGCGATAGTGTTTAATCGCGCAGGTGATAGAACTGATAGAATCGAACCCGAGAGCTCTTCGAGACCGAGTGAGAGTAGACATTGAAGAGTTGATTTTGGGAGCTTAAAGATCAGAGCTGACTTGCCAATCATGTATAAATCTTTTATATTGTGTAAAGTTTTGTTGATAATGTAAATATATGTATAATAGTAAATATGTATTCAAATGTTTTCATATATATACATATTTTATAACTTCCGCTGTGTAATATATAAATGTATATAAATATATATAGATAACTAATATGTTTTGTTTTATAAGTAAATGATCTATTTTGTTAATAAGATATAATGATATGGATATGGTATCAAGTTTTAAAATGTTTTGAATGTTAAGGAAACCGTAGCATCCCTATGTTTGGTGCACCTATGCTACATTGTTGTGGTTGTAGTGTGTGTGCATTGAATATGGGGGTGTTACAATATTGGATTAAAACTAAATTAAGAGGCTTATTATAAATAGATTTCTAACTTGAAAAAGTAACTAATGATTCATGCCAAAAATAAGCCCCTGATTAATTATTTCCTAGTATAAACTAGGCTCATAATTGATTTTTGGTAATTCATAATTGACCTAAATAATTTGCAAGCTCTTTGAAAATAATTTTGTTTCTAAGCCTATTGTAAAAAGATTTTAGAAAAAATGGATTTTGGGCTTAGTATTTAGGTCATGTCCAAAGACCATTTTGAAAAGTTTTGAAAATAGCTTTGGTCTTTTGGATTTTAAAGAAAAATTTATTTGAGCTTGCAAATGTACTTGGGTCATATTAGAAAAAGAAAAAACCAAATAAGCCATGATTTAAGCCAAGATAAATTAACCATAGTCAAACAACATGCATTTCGGGTAAAACCTAAGGAAAGTAACTAGGCCAATTACATGAACTTTAGTCTTTGGGTTAAAAGGCTTAGGTTCCCATAGCAAGTATATACCAAATGGTACAAGGCTATGAGTGGTTATGCCATGCTTGATCTCCATACCTTGAGTGAAAGTATGATATCCCTTACATAACACAATACGGGTAACACAGGCGTCCTAACTCACGCACATGATGCAATCTAATATGATGCAATGGATAATATCATTATAAGAAATAATAGAATAATATAAAGACCAACAGAATCAACTTCTCTTATCCCCACTGGAGTCGCCACTGTGAGCGGGGATTTTCGCCCCCACTCCCGGTGGAATGGCTCTTGCGACTTCGGCACTGTTTAGGCTCGGGGCCTTAGAGAATAAAACCTAAGTTCGGAGAAAATGGAGTCACCACCCGGATGGGCTGAAAAAAGAAAGGGGTGGATGACTTGATTCCTAAGGAATCCCCAACCCCCTAATGGGTTTGGAAAGTTGGGTACATGTGGGGAAGGTGAGAAATGACCCAGCACCCCTACAACACCCGGTTCATTGGAACCGACCTCCTTTATAGGTCTTAAAATTATAAAATTCTTAAATATAAGAATATTATCCATATTACACACAACAATTGAAATAAAGCATCGATATATTAAAATCAAAGCAATGTCCAAACAAAGCAAATAAATGGACAACCATCTGATGATGGAAACATGCCCTTACATCATCCATGTCTAAACTAATAGGACACTCACCAAAAGGTAGAAACATGTCCTTTACGTTGGTCTAAAATATAAAATCAATTTAAATTACATAGTACTTAATTAATGAGGTACCCACAAAGTGAAAACATACCTCTTACAACATTTGGAAATCAAAATAAATTGATAAAAGTAATTAAATAACCATTCATCATAATTAAATCATTCATCAAAGATATCAATCAAAATATAAAATAAACATTCGTCCATGATAAATTAAATAAATCAAGCATTGAAATTAAATAAATCAAATCATATAATAAACTACATAATTAAATCTAAAAATAAAGCAAGTAAAGATACAAATTAGGGTTAATGTTTCTATTTAAAATTCTTTAATTAATATTTTAGGGTTTTAAAATTCTAGTATTAGTAGGGTTTGTAATTCTTAGCTACTATAAGTTTTAAGAGAATTGAAATGGATTAAGGTTTTATAATTTAAGAAACTAGTAAGGTTCTTTGATTGATCAAATTAGGGTTTGAGGGGGTAAAATTATGAAATTAGGGTTTGGACACTTTAAAACACTTAGCTTTATAATTCTTAGCTACTGGATTATTATTTTGGATTTACTATATTGGGTTTGATTGTTTAGGTTTATAAGGCTTTAAGGTTTTAAGGATTAAGGTTTAGGAAAATTAGGGTTTACGGTTTTAGGGGAATTAGGGTTTAAGAAAACTCAGGGTTTAGATTTACTAGTTTAGGGTTTACTGTTTTTGGTTTTGAAGTTGAAGAAAATAGTTTTGTAGACCCTTAATTTTTGACCCAGTCCGATCCAATATATTTCGATTAGTCCAAAATAAATTTTGTCTTATCTTAATTAAATAATATTTATTTTAGTATTTATTTTTTATAATTTTTAAAAATTATTATTATAATAATAATAATAAATAAATAAAAATAAAAATAAAAATCGACGATGAAAAAATCGGGGTCAAAATAGCCATGGGCCATTTCACCCACAGGATTTTCCTGCGGACGAAACGGCCTGGCTGCACCCTCGCAATTTTTGGCATAGTTTGTCGCAGCAGCCGTCAGTATTTTTTTGTCAACGAAATTTTTCCGACACAATTTTTTCCGAAACCAAATTCTATTTTGTTTCGGTTTCTTTTCCTAAGTAATTTTAGTTTCCTTAAAAAATTAGAGCTAGGCTTATAAATTTCCTATAAATAACACTAAAAAGAGAAAAAAAAAGGGGGAGAAAAAAAGATTAACAAGGGACTTGGAAGCAAAACGATCAGACTTTTGAGAGGAATAAGCAAGCAAGCAGTCAATCCATCAAAGGCAGCCATCTTGCCTTTGTCTTTGTTCATCCAGAAAATAACTTTTTGGTGGAACCAACTACGCAGGTTTGATCCTTAATCATAAACTATTCATAGCTTTGTTTCTTTGATTCATACTAGGATACATACAAAACTTTGATCTTTGAATATGTAATAATTTGTTTCTTTTGTTTCCAAAAACATTAAATGATTTCTTCTATTTCTAAATACCTTAAAAACCTTAATTCGTTTCTTTTGTTTTCCAAAAAATCTTAAATCGTTCCTTCTGTTTCTCCTAAAACTCAAGAACCCTAATTCTGTCTCTTCTAAAAGATAAGAACCCTAATTTTGTTTCTTCCAAAACTTAAGAACCCTAATTTATTTCTTTTAAACCTTAAAACCCTAGATTTTTCCTTCTATTTCCAAAAACCCTAAAAAAATACTTTTCTGTTTCTAAAAACCTTAAAATCATTTTGTTTATTTCAAAAAGCTTTTAAAAAACATAAACTGGTTTTCTTCTAATTCTTTTTCCAATTTCCAAATGTTTTGTTAAATATCCAAACTCAAAACCCGCTTTACAGTTTCTAAAATCATAATTACTTTATAAAACTCTACACTATTTTCTTCAAATCCAAAACCAAAACAGTAAACCCCAAATAAGTTAATATAAGCCATAGGTTTTCCTAAACCTAATTCTCTCAAAACTAAAACCATAAGCCCTAGTTTTCATAAACTCTAATCCTTAAAACCTTAAAACCGTATAAACCTAAACATTAAAACTCAACACGGTAAGCCAAACCAACAATCCAGTAACCAAGAATTATAAACCTAATGTTTTAATTTCCTAAAACCCTAATTTCATATGTTGCCCCTAAACCCTAATTTGATTCATGAAACTTTAATCCATTTCAAATTTTCAAAATCTTTATAGTAGGCTAAACAAATAACAAATGTAATACTAAAATCCTAAAAATACAAAATACTAATTAAAGAATTTTAAATAGAAATAGTAACCCTAATTTGTATCTTTACTTGCTCATTTTTTTTTAGATTTGATTATGTAGTCTATTATATGCTTTGATTTATTTTCAATGCTTGATTTATTTAATTTATCATGGATGAATGTTTATTATATACTTTGATTGATGATGAATGAATTATTTACAATGAATGGTTATTTACTTTTATCGTTTTATTTTGATTTCCAAAAGTGTAAGAGGTATGTATCCACTTTTGGTTGCCTCATTAATTAATTTCTAGGTAATTTAGGTTGCTTTTATATTTTGGACCAATGTAAAGGACATGTTTCTACCTTTTGGTGGGTGTCCTATTAGTTTAGACATGGATGATGTAAGGGCATGTTTCCATCCTAGGATGGGTGTCCATTTATTTGTTTTTCTTGGACATTGCTTTGATTTTAATATAATGATGCTTTATTTTAATTGTTGTGTGTAATATGGATAATATTATTATATTTAAGAATTTTATAATATTAAGACCTATAAAGGAGGCCAATTCCAATAAACCGGGCATTGTGGGGGTGCTGGGCCATTTCTCACCTTCCCCACACGTACCCAACTTTTCGAACCCATTAGGAGGTTGGGGATTCCTTAGGAATTGAGTCATCCACCCAGTTCTTTTTCCCAGCCCGTCCGGGTGGCGACTCCATTTTCTCCGGACTTAGGTCCGTGTTCTCTAAGGCCCTGAACCTAAACAGTGCCGAAGTCCCAATAACCATTCCACCAGGAGTGGGTCAAAAATCCCCGCTCACAGTGGCGACTCCACTGTGGACAAGAGAAGTTGATTCATTGGTCTTTTTATTATTCTATTTTTTCTTATAATGATATTATCCATTGCATTATATTAGATTGCATCATGTGCGTGAGTTAGGACGCCCGTGTTACCTGTATTATTTTATGTATGGGATACCATACTTTCACTCAAGGTATGGAGATCGAGCATGGCATAACCACTCACAGCCTCGTACCATTTTGTATATACTTGCTATGGGAACTTAAGCCTTTTTACCCAAAGACTAAAGCTCATGTAATTGGCCTAGTTACTTTCCTTAGGTTTTTACCCCAAATGCATGTTGTTTGACTATGGTTAATTTATCTTGGCTTAAATCATGGCTTATTTGGTTTGTTCTTTTTCTAATATGACCCAAGTACATTTGCAAGCTCAAATAATTTTTGTTTTAAAATCTAAAAGACCAAAGCTATTTTCAAAACATTTCAAATTGGTCTTTGGATATAAGACTTTTCTAAAAATAAATTAAAAATTCTTTTGGTCATGGCCCAAAAACTAAGCCCAAAATCCATTTTTTTCTAAAATCTTCTTACAATAGGCTTAGAAATAAAATTATTTTTATCCAACCTTTTCTTACAAAAAGCATGCAAATTATTTAGGTCAATTAAGAAATACCAAAAATCAATTGTGAGCCTAGTTTATACTAAGAGTAATTAATCATGGGCTTGTTTTTGGCATGAATCATTAGTTACTTTTTTCAAGTGAGAAATCTATTTATAATAAATCTCTTAATTTAGTTTTAATCCAATATAGCATAAAAGCTACTTTAGATGGATAAATGGATTAAAACCTAATAAATGGGAATTGTCATAAATTGATTTCTATTTTTAATAATACAACTAATGATTGAAACGTCCGAGGGAAATATTCGAAAACAAAACGTCCGAGGAAAATATTCAAAAATAAGGTACCCCATATTGGTATTTTGTTAACCATATACCTAGGAAAAGAGACTCGCCATTCGTGTGTGGATGTTATAAGGTTGAAAGGAACATCTTATTTGTCCTTGTTTGTTAATTGTTTGTGCATACATGCATACATGCATACATTTGCATCTCATATCATTGATCCTTTTTGGCTCATAGACCTGAAGTATGACAATTCAAGAGCATACAACAATACCATCTACAACATTGACTTTAATTTAAGTGCTTCATTGGGAGGATGGATGCAAACTAGCTAAGGAATATAATTGATGAAGTTGTCAAAGCTAGGATGGCCGAAATACAAGACCAATTGGTTGAAATTATGAAGACCCAGTTGATTGAAATTCTGGAGATCATCAATAATGCTAAGGCAGCATCCGTGGAGAACACGTTCACAAATAGAGATCCAATGAAAAATAAGGGACCAATCCCTATTCTACGAGACTAACCGAACCATGTGCTGTCTAAGTAGGGCAATAAGGGCGGCTATCACCCCAGTGGAAAAGGTCAAGGGGAAAGAGAGAAGAATCATTTGTCTGCAAAACGGAATTATCAGCCTAATAATCAAAATACACAAAAGAAAGCTAATGTTAATGCCACCGGTCAAGGAGGAATGAGGCAGTTTTCGAAATTGGGAAAGCCACTATCTTGGGTTCTCAATAAACTACAAAAGAGGGGATTGTTACAATTGTTGACTCCTCGACCTTTGCCAAATCCTTTACCCCCAAAATTTGATACTAAGGCTTTTTGTCAATTTCATCAGACTCAAGGACATGAGACTGATAGATTTACTCGATTGAGGCATGAGATCAAAAATCTAATTGATAAAGGTAAACTACTTGAGCCTGATTCTCTACCTAAATTTGGAAGGGCGCTACCGCTTACAACCTTCATGAAGAGTTTTATCTTGTCATCCTGTGATGATATGGAAAGAGAAGCTGTTGCGCTCGAATTAAGTACTACTACAAAACGTCACTCTCAAGTATACGAGGTAGCTGTAGCAAAGGTGATTGCCCCAAGGTCGTTTCCCCATAAGGTGTGGTTCGTAATAGCTTGATTGACAAGTTATTTAAATGCGAGAGTTTGTTGCACTGGGATGGTTCGAGAATAATTTAAACCTAAAATTAACGTGCGTAGGGTTGATGTGTGTGATCGTTGTACAAGGTCAAATCAATTCTTCGGAAGGTGCCTAGGGTCATAGGTTCATTCAATCGAAGCTCAATTCACAATTATCCATTAACGTAACCTTGTAATTAATTTGTTCCTTAAGGTTAATTAGTCAATTACCAACCCATTAGTTCTCACATTCATGAATTAATGATAACCAATTCTTTTACATTACCAAATTAACAAAACCCTAGAACTTATATTTCTAATTCATTCATAGGGTGGTCGATTGCATAGTTCCAATATTGAATTTCACCTCTCGGTCCGTCATCCAATATTTAAAGATCAATAGGTAGCTAATCTATCAACCTAGCATTTAATGCAATACAATCAACCAATCAACAAGGAACATCAATGGAAATATCAAATCAAGACATTCAACCAAATATACTACAAACCCTAGGCATGGGTATTTAGCTCAACATCATCAATTTATAACATTCATTCAACTCAATATAAAACAAATACAAATTGTTCATTGCAATATCAATCTCTTAATACAACAACAATAGAAATGAATTAAAAGAGATAATAGAAAAACCCCTTTGAAGATGCCAAGAGTAGGATTACTAGTCTTCCTCCTAGCTCCACTTTGGTATTTGATGAAGAACTCAAGCCCTCTTCAATGGTTGATTCCCCTTCGCAATATGGAATGGAGCTTTCTCAAGCAACCAAACCTTTGGATGGAGCTTTCTCAAGTCACCAACCCTTCAATTGATTGCGCCTTTGGAAGATGGTATGGAGCTTTCTCAAGTCACCAATCCCTTCAATGAAGCTTCTTCAACCTTCAAGAGCTTGTTAAACCCAATTTATCCCAAAGAACCTCAAAGATCTTATCAATGGAAGATGGAGAAGGTGGAGAGGATGGAAATGGAGATGAAGATGAAGGGCTAAGGGAGAGTGTCACTCTCTCCCTCTCCCAAACGTGTAGCAAAAATTTGGCTCCAAGAAGCCAAGAACTCCCTCCAATTTTCCTCTTCTTCTCTTTTTAATTCATTCAAAAACACAACTCATGCCTTCCAACTCACACCATTTCACCTTGTTCCCCACTTATTCTTTATTTAATATTTCTTTTGGCAAACACAAGGCTTTGTTCCCCACTTTGTCCCCCACTTCGTGTAGAAGAATTCAAATATTTTAGAAGTGACACGGCCAAGCCATGAGTAGCTTGGCCGTGTCTCTCATTTTCCTTTGGGACACGGCTAAGCTTGCTGGCCGTGTCCTTCACTGCCTTCTTTCTTTCTTCTTTCTTTTCTTTCTTTCATTTGGTCTCAAGGGGTGACATGGCCACAAGCTTGGCCGTGTCATGTGGGTGTGTCCACTTCTGTTTCTTTTCTTTCCTTCTTTGCTTGCTCCATGTGTCTTTGGCATGAAATGGGACACGGCCAAGCTTGCTGGCCATGTCATGTGACACGGCCAGTGGCTTGGCCGTGTCATTGAGTGTCTCTCTTCCTGCTTCTTCATTTTTGCTCTTTCTTTGCATTGGTCTTTGTTTTGCTCCTTGAATGAGACACGGCCAGTGGCTTGGCCGTGTCTCTTGGCCATGTCAAGCTCTGCCATCACCATTCTTTGAGGGACACGGCCAAGCTTGATTTGGCTTGGCCATGTCTTGCTTGGTTCATGGTTTTCCTACACTGTTTTTAATCTTCCAAGGGTGTTTTTGCACTTAAACCTAAAAAAAAACACTTCAAACAAACTTAAAAAAAAAGTCAATCAAAACATTAACTAAAAACATATAAAAATCACACTAAAAACTAGTACAAAAATGATCTAAACAACTACCCCACACTTAATTCCTTGCTTGTCCCCAAGCTAGGCTAAAATCAAAACACTAAACAAGATAAATTTTGTTAAGTTCAAGAGTTATAAAGATGCATCAAGACTTCCTTATCCCTAAATCCGCAATCAATATCGAATCAAACAAAATTGACACCCATGCAATTAAGTGGTTTTCCATGCATAACCAATGTTGTCACTCCCTCACCAACTCTTACAAGTGTTTGATCATGGTGGTGTTTACACTCATAACAATCAATGAAAGATTATTACCATAGGCTTGCTTATCAATCAAATCTCCACCACAAAATAACAATCAAGCATCAATCAAAAGGTCTTTATTGGGTTGTAATGGGGCTAAGGTAAAGGCATGACATTTGGAAAATGTGAGCTTGATCATTAAGTTCAAGAGCACTTTAAGAATGAAGTACCCGATTATATACATAACCCAACAATCCCGAAACACCTTCCTCTCATCTACCCCTTAACATTAAAGAGCTTTTCAAGGGAACTCACTTATTAAATCTTGTAATGATACATTCCAACCGTTTCAACAAGAACCACAATTATTCTTATTATTATATTTTTTATTCTCTTTTTTTTTTATTATTTTGCTTTGCAATTTTAAACCTACTAAATTTAACCCCACACTTAATTCAACACAACACTCGGTCATAAACGCTCTTAAAATGCTCTTGACCTAATGAAAGGGTAAGAGTTAACACAACAAGGTTCAAGCAAATGGTGTTGTGATAAAGAAAGGAAAGGAAAATTAAAATAGGCTCAAAATTGGCTAACTAAGGTTGAATATAGGGTTGGTCTTTTTAAGCCAAAGTGGGTTCACCTAATTGCCTCAATCATTTTGATGCCAAATTGAAATTTTTATGTAATCTTAAAATGCATGTCAAAGCAAGTTCTAGCAATTCATCAATCAAAGATGTTCACACATAACAATAATGATAAGTTGATGGCTCAATTCCTCACTAGGTTAATGGCAATGCAAGGGAAAAAACCGACAAAATTGACAATAACCACCAATTCTACTCAATTCTCCAATTCATGCTTCAAAAATTCAAAGGTCATCTATCAACAATTTTTATAACAATTGAACTTTCTAAAACTCATTTATTCAACGAAAAACATTCAAAAACATTAACTAAAACTTAAACAAAAATAATTTAAAAGTAAAAACACAAAATGCAATTAAAAATAAAAACACAAAATCCACTTAAAAGTAAAAACACAAAACACAAAATGCACCCCACACTTAAAGATTCACATTGTCCTCAATGTGAGCATGCATACTACAGAGAGGGTTTAGATGATACCTGATTTCCATCGTTCCCATATACGATGTGTAGGGCTGCTTCCACCCATAATGCAATTGGAGCCCATGTGTGAGAGGATGAACAACATGCAACTTTGAAATGTGCCCAATGTATTGAAAAGCCTAGGTAGCATCCTTGGCAGAGAAATTGTCCAAAAAGAACATGTGAGGGTTGTCTTAACTTGATCCTCTAATGCTATAGGGACGTGGTAAGAACCTTTTTCAGTTTGCAATATGGTTATATATGGTTTTTGCTCGTTATCACCACCAAGGGTGGGAGAGATGATAATTTGTTACATACTGTACTCCCCAACCAAAACATCTTTCAAAATTCTTGGGGTCTTTTTAAGTTCAACCAAGTTTGGTTGAACCACTTCTTCATCCTCTTTAGCAATTTGAAGCTCCCCCTACAATCTCATTGTTTAATAGTAAATTTCTCTCCTCAATTTCTAAATTGAAAACAATAGGCTCTACTCCTAAGGTCATGGCTACCTCAAGCTTATCTTCACTATCTTCACTATAGGGCATGTCATAAAGTTTAGAAAGTTGCATACCTTGTTTCTCTTCATTCAGCCTGCTTGGGAATGGGATTGGTGGCATACAAGGATTTGGAGGTTTATGCAATTTTGTGGAAGTTGATGCTTCTAAATTCTCCTCCTCCTTTGATTGAATTAACTCCTCTATGTATGGTTGTATTTCCTCACCATCTTCTTCTTGATTAGTTCTTGCATCAAAGGAATCACAAAAACTGTTATATATCACCTGTTCACTTCTCAAATTTGTGATCACCTTGACTTGCTCCACTTGGCTAGGAAATTCCTCCTTTTGGTATGCTTGGAGTTGATGTGCCAATTGCCCAACTTGAGCTTCCACCCTCTTCAATGATTCCCCCAAAGAATCAAACCTCTCATTGCTCCCTTCTTGATTTTGTGTGCTAATTTGAAGGTAAGCATTCAAATCATCTTCCACTGTGGATTTCTTGCATTGATCCTGATTTTGCGCACTAATTCGAATGAAGGCATTCAAACTATCTTCCAAAGTGGGTTCTTTAAGTTTATCTTGATTTTGTGCGCTAGTTTGAATGAAGGCATTCAAACTATCTTCAATTGTTGGGTTCTTAAGGTAATCTTGGTTTGAATATTATTCTTGAGAGTAAGGATTTCTTTGGTAAGGTTGAAAAAAATTTTGAGGTGGAATTTGCTGTTGGTTTTCCCAAGAAATATTTGGGTGGCTTCCCCAGCTTGAATTATAAGGTCTGGGATATGGGTCATTTCCACCCATTTGCTGGAAACTTTCATAGGCATATTCTTCCTCTTGCCTCTCTTGGTATTATCCATAACCAAATGAACACATGTTTGCACTATGTCCTGCAATGCCACATGCTGAACATACTTCACGAGTAGGCATAGGTGTTCTTCCTCTTGCTTTTAGCATCTTAAGTTGGTTCGTTAATTCTGCTAATTGCCATGCCATTTCAGAGTCAGGGTTATCATCATAAACCCCTACGTACCTTGAAAACTGCATATTTACAAAAGGCACTTAGCAACTTAAATAAAACAACAAATAATTAAATTAAAAGAAAATAAAACAAAATAAATAAACAATTCAAAGAAAAACAAACAAACAATTAAATAAAAAAAATCAAACTATCACTACTTAAACAGCCTTCCCCGGCAACGGCGCCAAAAACTTGTTGCGCTCGAATTAAGTACTACTATAAAGCGTCACTCGCAAGAATATGAGGTAGCTGTAGTAAAGGTGATCGCCCCAAGGTTGTTTTCCCAAGAAGGTGTTGTTCGTAATAGCTTGATTGACAAGTTATTTAAATGTGAGAGTTTGTTGTGCTGGGATGGTTCGATAATAATTTAAACCTAAAATTAACGTGCGTAGGGTTGATGAGTGTGATGGTTTTATAAGATCAAATCGATTATTGGGAAGGTGCCTAGGGTCATAGGTCCACTCAATCAATGCTCAATTCTCAATTATCCATTAACATAACCTTGTAATTAATTTGTTCCTTAAGGTTAATTAGTCAATTACCAATCCATTAGTTCTCACATTCATGAATTAACGATGACGAATTCTTTTACATTACCAAATTAATAAAACCCTAGAACTTATATTTCTAATTCATTCATAGGGTGGTCGATTGCATAGTTCCGATATCGAATTTCACCTCTCGGTCCGTCATCCAATATTCAAAGATCAATAGGTAGCTAATCTATCAACCTAGCATTTAATGCAATACAATCAACCAATCAATAAGGAACATCAATGGAAATATCAAATCAAGACATTCAACCAAATATACTACAAACCCTAGGCATGGGTATTTAGCTCAACATCATCAATTTATAACATTCATTCAACTCAATATAAAACAAATACAAATTATTCATTGCAATATCAATCTCTTAATACAACAACAATAGAAATGAATTAAAAGAGATAATAGAAAAACCCCTTTGAAGATGCCAAGAGTAGGATTACTAGTCTTCCTCCTAGCTCCACTTTGGTATTTGATGAAGAACTCAAGCCCTCTTCAATGGTTGATTCCTCTTTGCAATATAGAATGGAGCTTTCTCAAGTCACCAAACCTTTGGATGGAGCTTTCTCAAGTCACCAACCCTTCAATTGATTGTTCCTTTGGAAGATGGAATGGAGCTTTCTCAAGTCACCAATCCCTTCAATGAAGCTTCTTCAACCATTAAGAGCTTGTTAAACCCAATTTATCCCAAAGAACCTCAAAGATCTTATCAATGGAAGATGGAGAAGGTGGAGAGGATGGAAATGGAGATGAAGATGAAGGGCTAAAGGAGAGTGTCACTATCTCCCTCTCCCAAACGTGTAGCAGAAATTTGGCTCCAAGAAGCCAAGAACTCCCTCCAATTTTCCTCTTCTTCTCTTTTTAATTCATTCAAAAACACAACTCATGCCTTTCAACTCACACCATTTCACCTTGTTCCCCACTTTTTCTTTGTTTAATATTTCTTTTGGCAAACACAAGGCTTTGTTCTTCACTTTGTCCCCCACTTCGTGTAGAAGAATTCAAATATTTTAGGTGTGACATAGCTAAGCCAAGAGTAGCTTGGCCGTGTCTCTCATTTTCCTTTGGGATACGGCCAAACTTGCTGGCTGTTTCCTTCACTGCCTTCTTTTTTTCTTCTTTCTTTTCTTTCTTTCATTTGGTCTCAAGGGGTGACACGGCCAAGCTAGTGGTCGTGTCATGTGACACGTCCACAAGCTTAGCCATGTCATGTGGGTGTGTCCACTTCTATTTCTTTTCTTTCCTTCTTTGCTTGCTCCATGTGTCTTTGGCATGAAATGGGACAAGGCCAAGCTTGTTGGCCATGTCATGTGACACGGCCAGTGGCTTGGCCGTGTCATTGAGTGTGTCTCTTCCTGCTTCTTCATTTTTGCTCTTTCTTTGCTTTAGTCTTTATTTTGCTACTTGAATGAGACACGGCCAGTGGCTTGGCCATGTCTCTTGGCCATGTTAAGCTCTGCCATCACCATTCTTTGAGGGACACGGCCAAGCTTGATTTGGCTTGGCCATGTCTTGCTTGGTTCATGCTTTTCCTGCACTGTTTTGATCTTTCAAGGGTGTTTTTGCACTTAAACCTAAAAACAAACACTTCAAACAAACTTAAAACAAAAATCAATCAAAACATTAACTAAAAACATATAAAAATCACACTAAAATCAAGTACAAAAATGATCTAAACAGAAGCTGCTAAAGTTGATGTGCTACTAAGAAAGGTTGGACTAACTATGGATAATGAAGCAATGATCCTTAATGATGAAAAAAAATCCTTGCCCTTGATCTATCTAAATAAATAAAGTATCTTCAATGCCAACTCAACGAACCTCCTTAACTTGAATGTTGCTTTTCAATTTTACTTTCTTTAATATTTAATTGGAATAATCTTGTTTTTCAAATTTAAAATTTGTTTGAATAAATTACTTTCATAAAATTTTATGTTGGTCTTTGTTCATTTTGGTGCTCAACCAATGAGGAATCTAGCTTGATGTTCATAAATTAACATGTCGAGGCATCATGACTTGAATGACTTTACTAGATAAGGGAATTTCTCTATAGCATTGAGTTGTGTATGCTTACTTAGAGAGGGCTTATGCTTACTTAGAGAGGGCTCCTGCATAATTACCTTTGTCTAGGTCCTAGTTAGTCTTAGAATATGCTTTGACAAACTTTCGAGGCAAAATTGAACTCTGCTTATTTAAGAGAGAAATGATCTAGGCATTGTTTGGTTAGCCAACAACTTGTATTCACCCTATTAAATATCAATCCCTAGTTGTCCCTTTGAGCCTTCATAAAATTTTAGCTTTCTTTTCATTGGCTTACAAACCCCAACAACCTAACCTGAGCTGTTGTGACACTTTTGACAAGTCTTATGATCACTAAGGTGAAGTGGCAAGAAGATCAAAGAAAGGAATGAATAGTCAAGATCATAAGGATAGTTGATGTTCTCAAGACCATAAGGATAGTTGGAGTTCACCTAATATCTCTAATATGTCAAGACAACATTAGAGTAACAAATGATTTATCCCTGTCAAAGAAGATTTATGTCACTCCACTCATCCATTATTGGAAGCCCAAGTTAGTATAAATAAGACAACTCTTTTAGAGCTAGAACCAAAAAAAAAAAGAGAAGAGAAAAAGAAGAAAAAGAAAAAAAAAGAAGAAAAAAAGAAGAAGAAAGAAGACAAAAAAAAAGGAAGAAGAAAGATAAAACCTAAAAAGGCGGTTCAGAAATCCAACTGAGTTCTCTTTTACCTAAAGCAGCAAAAGGCTTCCATTTGGTTTATAAGGACAATTTGACTTGAATTGGTCCAACCCAACCAAAGATTCTCTAGTTCTTTAAAGTTTTGTACTTGACGGTCCTATAAGGAAGAAGGACAAAATGCTCAAAGAAAGGGAAGAGTAAGAAAAAAAAAAGAAAGAAAAGGGAGAAGAAGAAAAGAAACAAATTTGGGTACCAAACTTTTTGCAAGGGCAAAGACTGCCCTAATCAAGATCCAGATTAATGCCAAGAAGATAGAAAGAATTTTGAGTCTAGCAAGATTGCTCCCAGTTGCCTAAAGTTCAAACGTGGAATTTATAGTGTGAGGGTTTGTCCATTGTGTCACATCAGCTCCTATCTCAAAATGGCCTTCACTTTAACCCATGTCCCTTATAGACCCCATTTCAAGCCTATCAAAGACCTGTTGATCTCTCTTGGTAGGTAGAGTCTATTAGTGGAGATTGTTTGAATAAGCATGCATATTAGATAGACGATATTTAAATTCAATGAGACCTTAGGCAAAGTAATGTGTTTGTGCCTATCTGAAGTGCAACAATTCTTGCTTAAATAGAAATGATTCACGAGTTGAGTACGATAACTAGGGTTGTCATGTTATAGATATGTTAATTTGGAAAAATCAAGTCCTGAGGTACATTGACATTGATTTGGCAAAACCAACATTTGATTTCAAAATCAAAATTCAAAAATTCAAAAATGATTTTGTCATACAAAACCTTCAGGTTAAGGGGAGTATGTTGAACTGTCAAATCTCGAAGAACACATTGGGCAAAATAAATGATTACTGGCAAGGTCATGAAGAAGCTACCAACTGACATGCTGAATCATAATGGATGAATCTCTGCTTATTGGGACCTCCATTATTCATATTTTCAACATCTTGAAGATAAAAGCCACAAATGCAAAGCTTTCGATCATTCCAATGCAAGACCTAAACGAGCATCTAAAAGGAACCAATGAGAACACTTCTGCTGATCACCTCGGACTGTGAGCCGATGGAATGACTGTAAGTATTATTCATGCATATCATGCATACATGAGCATATCACATCGCACTTTCTTCTCTTGTATTGTCCATTCCTTGTCAAAGTGAAGAGCAAACACCCTGTGAAGTAAACAATCAAAAGAAGATATCAAATCAAGGGGGCATAGAAGGCCCATTGTTTGAGAAAGTTCTAGTAATTTTGCAAAGAGAAGAAATGCATGCTTGTGCGAAGAACTAGAAAACAAAAACATCAATCAAGGCTTGCATGGGAAAAATCTTTGGTTTAAGCCTACACAGGGGGAAAAGTTTCTCCTTTACAATTTTTTGAGTTTATATACAAAACATTTTCAAACTCACTTGCAAATATTTCGCCACACAGGGGGAAAGGAGAAGATATGAAGGCTAGCTAAAAAGGGCTGAAGTTTTTTAAAGTGCAAAGGAAGAACAAAAAATAATGAAAAAAAAAAGAAGAAGAAAATTAGAATTCTCAAAAGAATGAAGATGCAAAAGACAAAAGATCAGTCCAGCTAAAAGAGCTGAAGCCAGGGTAAAGACCCGACCTCCAATGGATAAAGATCCATATTTCAAAGGTAAAGGCCCAATTTCTAATGGATAAAGATCCATGTTTCAAGGGTAAAGACCAGATTTTCAAGGATGAAGATCCATTTTCAAAGGTGAAGACCTGATTCCAAGGATGAAGATCCAGTTTAAAGGATGAAGATCCACTTTCAAGAGTGAAGACCCAATTTCCAAGGATGAAGATCTATTTTCAAAGGTGAAGACCTGATTCCAGGGATGAAGATCCACTTTCAAAGGTTAAGACCTGATTCCAAGGATGAAGATCCATTTTCAAGGGTAAAGACTTGATTCCAAGGATGAAGATCTATTTTCAAGGGTGAAGACCTGATCTCAAAGGATGAAGATCCATTTTCAAGGGTGAAGACCTGATCTCAAAGACCTGATCTACAAGGATGACGATCTATTTACCAGGGTGAAGACCCGATCTCCATGGATGAAGATCCATTTACAAGGGTGAAGACTCGATCTCCAAGAATGAAGATTCATTTTCAAATGTAAAGATCCGATGCTAAGGATGAAAATCCAAGGTCCAACGATGAAGATCCATTTTGAGGGTGAAGAACCACAATGCATAGAATAACCGGAGCAGTCAGACTTCTCAACTGATAAAAGGTTAGTCAAACTCAGTCTCGGGTCCAAGCACTCAAATTCAATTCAGTCTCGCGTCCAAGTACCCAATCTCGGGTTTAAGTACCTAAATCAAATTCAATCTCGGGTCCAAATACCCAAATCAAAATCAGTCTCGGGTCCAAGTACCCAAATCCAATTCAATCTCGAGTCCAAGTACCCAAAATCAAGTTTAATCTCGGGTTCAAGTACCCATTCTTGGGTCTAAGTACCCAAATCAAATTTAGTCTCGGGTTCAAGTACCCAATCTCGAGTCTAAGTACCTAATTTCGGGCCCAAGTACCAAAATCAAATTCAGTCTCGGGTCCAAGTACCTAATCTCGGATTCAAGTACCCAAATTATTCCAATCTCGGGTCTAAGTACCCAATCTCGAGTCCAAGTATCCAAATTCAATCTATTCTTAGGTCCAAGTACCCAAATTCAATCTAGTCTCGGGTCTAAACACCCAAATTCAATTCAGTCTCGGGTCCAAGTACCCAAATCAAATCATTCTCAGGTCCAAGTACCCAATCTAGGGTCCAAGTACCCAATCCTGAGTCCAAGTACCCAACTTCAATCCAATCTCAGGTCTAAGTACCCAAATCAAATTCAATTTCGGGTCCAAGTATCCATATCAAAATCATTCTCGAGTCCAAGTACCCAAATCAAATCAGTCTCGGGTCCAAGTATCCAATCTAGGGTATAAGTACCCAATCTCAGATCCAAGTACCCAAATCAAATTAAATCTCGGGTCCAAGTACCCAATCCCATGTCTAAGTACCCAAATTCAATCTAGTCTCAGGTCCAAGTACCCAAATCAAGTTCATTCTCGGGTCCAAGTACCCAAAACAAATTCAAGTAACCATCTCTTCAAAATTAAGTCTTATTGCTTTTCACTCTCTTTCACTAAAGTCTCAAATCGTTCAAGCAGGGGGCAAATAGTAGACCCTTAATTTTTGACCCAGTCCGGTCCAATATATTTCAATTAGTCCAAAATAATTTTTGTGTTATCTTAATTAAATAATATTTTGTTTTAGTATTTATTTTTTATAATTTTTAAAAATTATTATAATAATAAATAATAATAAAAATAAATAAATAAAAATAAAAATCAGCGACAAAAATCAAAATGTCCTTGGGACATTTCGCCCGCAGGACTTTCCTGCGGGCGAAACGGCCTGGCCGCGCGCCATCGCAATTTTTGACGCAGTTTCTCGTAGCAGCCTGCAGCAGTTTTTTCGCCAGCAAAATTTTTTCTACGTAATTTTTTTCGAAACCAAATTCTATTTGGTTTTGGTTTCTTTTCCTAAGTAATTTTAGTTTCCTTAAACAATTAAAATTAGGCTTATAAATTTCCTATAAATAACACTAAAAAGAGAAAAAAAAAAGGGGGGGGAGAAAAAAAGATTAACAAGGGACTTGGCAGTAAAACGATTGGACTTTTGAGAGGAATAAGCAAGCAAGCAATAAATCTATCAAAGGCAGCCATCTTGCCTTTGTCTTTGTTCATCCAGAAAATAACTTTTTGGTGGAACTAACTACGCAGGTTTGATCCTTAATCATAAACTATTCATAGATTTGTTTCTTTGATTCATACTAGGATACATACAAAACATTGATCTTTGAATATGTAATAATTCGTTTCTTTTGTTTCCAAAAACCTTAAATGATTTCTTCTGTTTCTAAATACCTTAAAAACCCTAATTTGTTTTTTTTTTCAAAAAATCTTAAATCGTTCCTTCTGTTTCTCCTAAAACTCAAGAACCCTAATTCCGTTTCTTCTAAAACTTAAGAACCCTAATTCTGTTTCTTCCAAAACATAGGAATCCTAATTTATTTCTTTTAAACCTTAAAACCCTAGAATTTTCCTTCTATTTCCAAAAACCCTAAAAAATACTTTCTATTTCTAAAAACCTTAAATCATTTTGTTTATTTCTAAAAGCTTTTAAAAACCCTAAACTGGTTTTCTTCTGATTCTTTTCCAAATTTCCAAATGTTTTGTAAAATATCCAAACTCAAAACCCACATTACAGTTTCTAAAATCACAATTACTTTATAAAACTCTACACTATTTTCTTCAAATCCAAAACCAAAACAATAAACCCTAAACAAGTTAATATAAGCCCTAAGTTTTCCTAAACCCTAATTCTCTCAAAACTAAAACCGTAAACCCTAGTTTTTCTAAACCCTAATCCTTAAAACCTTAAAACCTTATAAACCTAAACATTAAAAATCAACACAGTAAGCCAAAATAATAATCCAGTAACCAAGAATTATAAACCTAATGTTTTAATTTCCTAAAACCCTAATTTCATAATGTTGCCCTGCTTGATTAGTTTTTGTCCTCAAATTGTTATTTATTTATTATGATAATTATTGTTTTCTTCATGCATTTTGGTAGTTTTAATCTGTTTATTTAGTGATTTCAGCATTTTGGTAGTTTTAATTTATTCCAGTGTTTAGATCATCTTTTGTACTAGTTTTAAGTATGATGTTTATGTGTTTTTAGTTAATGTTTCATTTGATTTTTGTTTAAAGTTTTTTTTAAGTGTTTATTTTAGGTTACAATGCAAAAACTCCCTTGGAAGATCAAAACAAAGAAAGAAGAGCATCAATCAAGCAAGACATGGCCAAGCCAAATCAAGCTTGGTCGTGCCACCTTAAAGGAAAATTTGGAAGAAGCTGACACGGCCAGGAGACACGGCCAAGCCACTGGCCGTGTCTCACCTAAAAACAAAAACCAAAGAAACCAAAGAAAGAAAAGAAAAGAAGGAAAGAAATGGCAGTAAGTGACACGGGCACCAAGCTTGGCCGTGTCACTCTCATCTCCAATGTACAAAAAAGAGCAAGGAGAAAAAGAAGCTGACATGCTCAAGTGACACGGCCAAGCCACTGGCCGTGTCACATGACACGACCAGGAGCTTGGCCGTGTCCCATCCTAAGCCAAAGAACAACAAAAATAGAAACAGAAGCTGACACACCCAGGAGACTGTAGACCCTTAATTTTTGACCTAGTCCGGTCCAATATGTTTTATTTAGTCCTAAATGATTTTTATTGTCTAATTGGTCCAAAATAATTTTTGTTAAATAATTTTTTCTTTAGTATCTAATTTTTATTAATAAAAAATAAAAATAAAAAAATAAAAGTCAAAAAATAAAAATAAAAATAAAAATCGGCATCAAAAAAATCGGCGACGAAAAAATCATTGTGCTGGCCCGTGGGCATTTCGCCCGCAGCCCACCCACTGCCTCAAAATTTGTGCAGATTTTCTTTCGCCAGAGTATTTTTCCTGTGGCAATTTTTTTTCGGCAGCGCAATTTTTTTGACGCAAATTTTTTGAAACCTATTTCAATTAGGTTTCGGTTTCGGTTTCCTTTTCTTATTAATATTACTTGCCGTGATTAATTAGGAATAAACCATATTAAACCACTATAAATAAGGACCAAAGGCAATGAAATTAAGGGAGGCCGAAAGGTACAGTGGAAAAGAAAATCCAAATCCGTGAAGGAAAAGCTTGAATTCAATTGATTTTTAAAGCAGCAGAAACACGATTTAAAGGATTAAAAAGGCAAAAAGGCTAGTCTTTTGAGCTTGTTCATCCAAGAAGCAATTTTGGTGCAACTTACAAAATAAGGTATGAAATTCTAATTTCTTTATATTTTTTCACAGTAGCTAAAATTGAGATTTTGTGTTTTTCAAAAGTTAAAATCTTAGAACTTTAATTTAGTTTTTCTAAAGTCAAAAAAAGCCTTATTTCTTTGGTTTATTTTCCAAAAGGCTTAAAATTTTTATTTTTACTTCTTTAAAATTTTAAAACACTAATCGAACATATTTTTCAACAAAACCAAAATTTGATTCTGTTTCTTTCAAAAATTTAAACTTGGTTCTGTTTCTTCCAAAAAGCCATAAAAAACATCTTTTCTATTTATAAAAACTTTAATCAGTTTGTTTAAATTCATAAAACCTCATGAAATCATCAAATTGTCTTTCTAAACCCTAATTCAAATTCATCACCTGAGACCCTAATTTTAAATCCTAAAACCTTAATTCAACTTCTAAACCTAAAATATTAAACTCTAACTCCTTTAAAACCTTAAACCCTAACTTTTTCTAAACCTTAATCCTTTAAAACATTAAAAAACCATAAAAGCATAAATACTTTAATTTTACACAGTAGCTTGAAATCACCATTTAAAACCCTAAATCAAAAATATTTCAAAGTGTCTAAAACCCTAGTTTCATGATTTCACCATTCAAACCTTAATTTGTTTAATCAAAGAGTCTTACCAACCTTTTAAAACATAAAACCTCAATCTATTTTAATTCCATAAAAAAGTCACAGTAGCCTAATTTTGTGAATTCCAACACATGAGATAAAGAACCCTAAATGGAAATAGTAGCTATAATTTGGATTTTTATTTACCTTATTCAATTCCATATTTGATCATGCTTTGTTTTATTTCTTATGCTTTAATTATTTTAAATTCAATGCTTGGTTTATTTTATTTATCATGAATGGATGTTTACTTTTTATTGATATTTGGTACCTTTGATGAATGATTTATTTATTATGAATGGTTATTCACTTTTATCAATTTATTTAGATTTCCAAATGTTGTAAGAGGTATGTTTCCACTTGGTGGGTACCTCATTTAAATATCATGTAATTTAATTTGCTTTTCTATCTTAGAACTTATGTAACGGGCATGTTTCTACCTTTCGGTGGGTGTCCTGTCTAGGCATGTGATGCAAGGACATGTTTCCATCTTCGAATGGGTGTCCATTTATTTATTTTGTTTGGACATTGTTTTGATTTTTAATATATCGATGCCTTATTTTAATCATTGTGTGTAATATGGATAATATTGTTATACTTAAGAATTTTATAATATTAAGACCTATAAAGGAGGTCGGTTCTAATGAACCGGGCGTTGTGGGGGTGCTGGGCCATTTCTCACCTTCCCCACACGTACCCAACTTTCTGAACCCATTAGGGAGTTGGGGATTCCTTAGGAATCGAGTCATCCACCCCTTTCTTTTTTCCGGCCCGTCCGGGTGGCGACTCCATTTTCTCCGGACTTAGGTTCGTGTTCTCTAAGGGCCCGTGCCTAAAAAGTGCCGAAGTCGCAAGAATCATTCCACCGGGAGTGGGGGCGAAAATCCCCTCTCACAGTGGCTACTCCACTGGGGATAAGAGAAGTTGATTCCGTTGGTCTTTATATTATTCTATTCTTTCTTATAATGATATTATCCATTGCATTATATTAGATTGCATTGTGTGCGTGAGTTAGGACGCCCATCTTACCCGTGTTATGTTATGTAAGGGATACCATACTTTCACTCAAGGTATGGATATCGAGCATGGCATAACCGCTCATAGCCTCGTACCATTTGGTATATACTTGCTATGGGAACCTAAGCCTTTTTACCCAAAGACTAAAGCTCATGTAATTGGCCTAGTTACTTTTCTTTGGTTTTACCCCAAATGCATGTTGTTTGACTATGGTTAGCTTATCTTAGTCTAAATCATGGCTTATTTGGTTTGTTCTTTTTCTAATATGACCTAAGTATATTGTAAGCTCAAAATAAACTTTTCTTTAAAGTCCAAAAGACCAAAGCTATTTTCAAATTTTGTTCAAGTTGATCTTTGGACATAAGACTTTTCTAAAAACAAATAAAAAATTCTTTGGCCCATGGCCCAAATACTAAGCCCAAAATCCATTTTTCTAAAATCTTTTACATTGGGCTTAAAAGCAAAACTATTTTCACCCAACCTTTTCTTACAAAGAGCTTGCAAAAATATTTAGGTCAATTATGTAATACCAAAAATCAATTGTGGGCCTAGTTTACACTAAGAAAAATTTAACCATGGGCTTGTTTTTGGCATGAACCATTAGTTACCCTTTTTCAAGTGAGAAATCTATTTATGATAACCTCTTAATTTAGTTTTAATCCAATATAGCATAAAAGTTACTTTAGATGGTTGGATGGATTAAAACCTAATTAATGGGAATTATCGTGGATGGATTTCCATTTTCAAAAATATAACTATCGGTTGAAACGTCCGAGGGAATTATTCGAAAGCAAGATGCCCCATGTTGGTATTTTATTAACTACATACCTAGGAAAAGAGACTTGCCAATCGTGTGTGGATGTTATAAGGTTGGAAGTAACGTCCTAATTATCTTTCTTTGTTGATTGTTCGTGCATACATGCATACATTTGCATCTAATATCATGGATCCTTTGTAACACCCCTATATCCCGTATACGTACAAAGCATGCTCATACGATCGTATTATACTTATACTGAATATAGAAATGACACACATTAAAAATACATAAATCATATTTAAAGTAAAAATAAAAATTTAAGAAATACTAAATAAAGAGAAATGAAAATCATAAGACATAATAGATAAAAACATTTGTTTATTACGCAACGGAAGTTTCATCCAAAACTTACAAGTGTAAATACATTAAACCTCAAAAATTACAAAATATGAAATATATACATGATTGAAAGCTTGACTCTCTGATCTTTAAGCTTTAATCCAACTCTTCACAATCAAAACAACCTAAACTAGGTCTAGAGGAATTCTCCGTCTCAACTCTATCACCTCTATCACCTGCGCGATGAATCATAATCGCGCTGAGCCAACAACTCAGTAGTACAAACCATAATGTTATGATGCTTAATCAATAACAATGATATACAATCAAGCAATAAAGATCATACTCAATATACAATATTTCATGAATATTACATAATTTCATCACATTATAACTTCATTCATAACATCAACATGACATAGACACCTATGGGCCCAACAAGTGTTTAATAAGATATTCAGAATTCAGAGTTACTGCTTGGGTTCATAATCACAATAATGAAGCCCGTAGGCAACATATATATATATATCTATCCATGGATAGTGTAACAGACCTAGTCTCTTGGACCATCAACTCAACAAATCGAGGAGATCCTCAACCCGGCAAGACTGTTACCAATCATATATCTCATAATCACAATTCTCATAATGTAACAGACCCAGTCTCTTGGACCTCAATTCAACTCAAATTGAAGAGATCCTCAACCCGGCAAGACTATTACTATTTATAATTTCATAGGCATGCCACCCAAATCCAGAACTCTGAAACTGAATAACATATTAAACATACAATTATATCATTATTCTCTTTCTCAATTTGTATCTCAATATCAATTAGGCAATCAAGCCTCAACACTTTCATTTGTATAACCATAGCCACTCACAATGGCTTCTCATCACATTTGAATCATCATGTCTCAATTCACAATATCATACATCATCTTTCACATATTCATAATCAATTACATTGAACATAATCATATATGCATACATGTCTCAATTATCTCATTTCACATTATACATAAAGTACATTTCACAAGATGCACAATGTGCAAAACGTAACGTTATTCATATATAATAATAATGTCATATCAAGTGAATGTATGCAACAATGCAAGGTTTGTACTTACCTCAATAACAATTCACACAACTCTAAACACTTCTCTTTTCCAAGATTCTTTTACTTAGATCAATGACAAATCACTTTCTTCAAGACCTAATCCAAAAATAATAACATACACTTGCTTAGGGATACGCATGAGATAATCAAATTAAGAGTTAACTAGGGCAAACCCTAAACATGACATGCTCAACCACACGGGCTTGTCCCTGACCGTGCCCTAACTCCACAACACAGAAGCTTTTACACGCTCAGAACCACGGGCGTGTCACTGGGCGTGTAATACATTCTGCCTCTCTACAAAATACCAACACGTCCAACAACATGAGTGTGCTAATGGCCGTGTAAACTCTCCAATCTCACAGTAGCTATGACACGCTCGATAACACGGGCGTGCTACTGGTCGTGTCAAACCTACTGCCACCAACACAATTGACATGCCTAAGACTCTGGACGTGCTCCCGGGCGTGTCAGACCAAAAACTCAGATTCCGGCCAAACAACAAAATACCCAACAAAACACTTCTATCCACCAACATCCACTTCAAACAAACTTCACTACACACACCCAAAAACCATTTCAACACTTACAACAATACCAAAACAAGCCAAAACACACGTCAAACACAAATCACAAACATCATCAAAACCCTAAACACCACTACAACACCATCCCTTTAACATACTACTCTTTTCTTCAATCCATCCTCAAAATCCATAATCAATTTACTCAAACACTCTTAAATATATCAAAATCAAACAACACACTCTTAAATCATCTATTAATTTCACAACACAACTTCAAATAAGCAAAGATATCAAAAGAGAACTTACCAAAGTTATAAAACTTCTTGAATCACCAACTTGATCACTTAGATCTTCCTTCAATTTGAGCTTAGAACATCAAAATCCTCTCTTGTCCACTTGTTTTCCCTTGTCTATGGAGGTGCCGGCCACAACAAAAAGAAAAGAAGAAAAGAACAATGAAGAAACAAAGTCAACTCCTCTTTAAATCTCCACCAAGTATTTCATCATAAGCAATTACCTAAACACCCTTTTGCCATTTGTTTTGATTTCTTTTAAAGCACTTGCCCTCTTTAGTCATTTCACAAATCCCAAATTAAAATATCTTCTTCCCTTGACCACTCTTTTGACTTGCATATATGTTATATATATATCATATAAACAACATATACACTTCTCTCTATACACTCTTTCTTTTCCCACAACACATATACATTTAATTCAAATCAAACAACAATTACCTCAATACTTCTAGAGCACATTTTAGGATATTACAATTCTCCCCCTCTAAAAAGAAATTTCGTCCTCTAAATTACCTGTCATTGAGTCCGAAACAACTGAGGATATTGATCTCGCATTGCTTTCTCACTCTCCCAAGTTGCCTCTTCCTTTGCATGATTCTTCCACAAAATCTTCACAAGTGGCACTTTCTTATTTCTCAATTCTTTCACTTCACGTGCCAAAATAGCAATTGGTTCTTCTTCAATTGTTAAATCTGGACTCACTTCAATGGATTCAACTGGCAAGATATGAGATGGATCCGATCTATACCTCCTTAACATAGAAACATGGAATACATTATGAATCCTATCCAACTCAGGTGGCAAAGCAAGCCGATAAGCAACTGGCCCAACTCTTTCTAAAACTTCATACGGTCCAATGAAACGAGGACTCAATTTCCCTTTCCGACCAAACCTCAATATCTTCTTCCAAGGAGACACTTTCAAAAATACCTTATCTCCAACCTCAAACTCTATGTTTCTCCTTTTCAAATATGAATAAGATTTCTGCCGATCTGAAGCTGCTTTCAACCTATCTCGAATCATTCTCACTTTCTCTTCAGTTTCTTTAACCAAATCAGGACCAATTAACTTACCTTCTCCATGTTCATTCCAACATAGAGGTGTCCTACACCGTCTACCATATAATGCTTCGAATGGTGCCATACCAATGCTGGATTGATGACTATTATTGTAAGCAAATTCAACAAGTGGCAAAAATCTATCCCAACTTCCAGAGAAATCAATGACACAACTTCTCAACATGTCCTCGATAATCAGTATCAGTCTCTTTGACTGCCCATCTGCCTGCGGATGAAAAGTAGTGCTAAAGTGCAGTCGAGAACCCAAAGCACTATGTAAACTCTTCCAAAACCTTGAAGTAAACCGGGGATCTCGATTAGACACTACAGAAATTGGGATACCATGCAACTTCACAATCTCATGAATATACAGCTCAGCTAACCTTTCCAGAGAATAATCCATCCGAACCGGAAGAAAATGAGCTGTCTTAGTCAACCTGTCAACAATCACCCAAATAGCATCATGCTTCCTTTGTGTCAATGGTAAACCAGATACAAAATCCATGGTTACTCTATCCCATTTCCATTCAGGCACTAATAACGGTTGAAGTAACCCTGTTGGAACTTGATGCTCAGCTTTTACCCTCTGACATGTGAGACATTTGGACACAAATCTGCAATGTCTCTCTTTAAACCAGACCACCAGTAATTCTGCTTCAAATCATGATACATCTTTGTATTGCCCAGATGCATAGCAAATACTGATTGATGTGCTTCTTCTAAAATGATCCTTTTCAAATTAGCATCATCAGGTACACACAATCTGTTCTTAAACCAAAGACTCCCATCACTTCTCATAATAAAATCTTGACTCTTTCCATTCTGGTAATCTGAAACAATCTTTTGAATCTTCTCATCAGCCAATTGAGCCTCTTTAATCTGATCCAATAATACTGGTTTCAATTGCAACTGTGCCAACAATGCACCATCATGGCAAGATACAAAGCTAGCATGCAATGCTCTCAACTCAACAAGCAACGAAAGCGAATGAACAGTCAAACCTGCTAAAGACTTCCGACTCAAGGCATCAGCAACAACATTTGCTTTACCAGGATGATAATGAATCAAACAGTCATAGTCTTTAATCAACTCCAACCATCTCCTCTGTCGAAGATTGAGCTCTCTTTGGACACCCAAATATTTTAAACTTTTATGATCTATATAGATAAAACACTTCTCCCCATACAAATAGTGTCGCCAAATCTTCAATGCAAACACAATGGCTGCTAGCTCTAAATCATGGGTCGGATAATTGAGCTCATGCGGTTTCAACTGTCGAGAAGCATAAGCTATAACTTTATCTTCTTGCATCAAAACACAACCCAAACCATTATGTGAAGCATCACTGTAAATCACATATGGTTTATCTTCCACAGGTAAAGTAAGAACAGGCGCTTGAGTCAACATTTCTTTCAACTGTTCAAAGCTAGCCTGACACTGATCTGTCCACACAAATCTAACTCCCTTTCGAAGTAATCTGGTAAGTGGAGTAGCTATTAAAGAAAATCCTTTCACAAATCATCGGTAATAGCCTACCAAACCCAGAAAACTTCTAACTTCAGTCATAGACTTTGGTGGACTCCAATTCAAAATAGCTTCAACTTTACTCGATTCAACTCTAATACCCTCTGCTGAAACTATATGACCGAGAAAAGTCACTTGGTCAAGCCAAAATTCACACTTCGACAGTTTAGCAAACAATTGCTTCTCTCTCAAAATTTACAGCACAATCCGCAAATGCTTGTCATGCTCCTCCTCATCACGCGAATACACCAAAATATCATCGATGAAGACCACAACAAATCGATCCAAATAGGGCCTAAACACCCTATTCATCAAATCCATAAAAACTGCAGGTGCATTCGTCAAACCAAAAGGCATAACTAGAAACTCATAATGCCCATACCATGTACGAAAGGCTGTCTTAGAAACATCTTCAGCTCTGACCCTCAACTGATGGTATCCTGATCTCAAATCAATCTTGGAAAACACTGCTGCACCCTTCAATTGATCAAAGAGATCATCAATTCTAGGCAAAGGATATTTATTTTTAATAGTCACCTTGTTCAATTGCCTATATTCGATACACAGTCTCATAGTACCATCCTTCTTCTTCACAAACAAAATAGGAGCTCCCCACGGTGAAACACTAGGGCGAACAAATCCTTTATCCAACAACTCCTGCAACTGCACCTTCAATTCTTTCAATTCAGCAGGTGCCATTTGTTTTGTTAGTTTTTGTCATAGATTTGTAGTTTGTTTATTATGATAATTATTGTTTTATTTAGGTATTTTGTTAGTTTTTATCAGTTTGTTTAGTGATTTCATTAATTTTGATAGTTTTAGTTTATTTTAGTGTTTGTGTTTTTTTATCTAGTTTTTTTGTATAGTGTTTATGTTTTGTTGGTTATTGTTTATTTACTTTTTGTTTAAAGTTTGTTTGATGTTTAGTTTTAGGTTAAAAAGCCAAGGAACCAAGACTAAAGAAAGATTGCACAGTAGCTGACACAGGCAGAGGACACGGCCAAGTCACTGGCCGTGTCTCATATCCAGCTAAAGATGGAAATCAAGCACAGAGAGAGACACATTCAAGGGACACGGCCAAGTCTTGTGGCCGTGTCCCTCCAAAGAAGACCCACACAGCCAAGTCATCTTGACTTGGCCGTGTCTCACCAATTCCAAAGGCAAAAGATAGTTAATCTTCACAGAGGCAAACACTTGCAAGGGACACGGCCAAGTCATGTGGCCGTGTCCCTCCAACAAGGTGCAACACGGCCAAGTCAAGCTCCACTTGGCCGTGTCACTCAATCAAAGAAGAAGAAAGAAGAGTCAAATAGAAGTGGACACATGCAAGGGACACGGCCAAGTCTTGTGGCCGTGTCCCTCCAAAGAACACTCACACGGCCAAGTCACTTCTGACTTGGCCGTGTCCCTCATGAAATAAACGCGCACCGAATTTTAAAGCCGGCGTTTCGTATAAAAGGAAAAAGAAAGTTAGGGTTTAGAGTGTTGACGATTGGGAGAAGATTTTGAGCCGTCAGAGATTAGAGCTAGGGTTTTAACATTTATTTTCTTAATTTTGATTTCACTTTGGATTAAAAACTAGTTTAGATTAAATTGTTCTAGCCATCAAGACAACCTTCTTGCAAGATTGAACAAGAGATTCTTCAAAAGCTTCAAGGAGTTTGTAACTTGGTTTTGTTCTTGAACTTATTCTCTTTATTTTCATTGAATGGATATTATCATGTCTATTTTGATTTCTTTGAACATTAATAAGATGAATATGTTTGATTGCATTATGAACTAATTTGATCTAGTCTAGGGTTTGTATGGATCTGCTATGATTGTATGAATTGGTTATTCTCTTAGCTAATAATTTCTTTAGCCTTGATTAAATGGAATATAGTTAATATATAATTGATTGATCACCAATTATGTGTTTTAAGGTATTAGATGATGGATCGAGAGATGAAGTTTAATACTTGAACAATTCAATTAAGGACTTAGGTGAATTAGAGATATAACCTATTAAAAAGATTATTTCACTTATAACAAGATTAGTTGAATGAGGTTTGAATGCGAGAGCTTATTTCCTTGACTCGATTAGTGGAGTTGTTTGAGATTTAATCTTTGAAATTGAATTAGTTAAGAGGAATAACCATTCATACATATAAGTAGTAAAGAAGTGCAAACCCTAGACCATTCTATCAAGTGAATCAAAACACAGGTCAATTTACTTTTATTGTTTTAAACTTTAATCAATCTTCTTCATTATTTAGCAATTTATAAATCTCTTTATTATTTGTTAAACATAATCTGATAAGCAATTAACCACTTTAGCTTCCTTGAGAGAACGACCTTGGGGCGATCACCTTTGCTACAGCTACCTCGTATACTTGCGAGTGACGCTTTGTGGTAGAGTTAATTCGAGCGCAACAAGTTTTTGGCGCCGCTGCCGGGGAGGCTAATTGGCATAATTGTTTATTAAAAAAATAATAAAAAAATAATAAAAAAATAAAAATATTTTAGATTATTCCTCACTATTTTCATTTTATTTTATTTTGTCTTTTGCTTTTAATTGTTTCTTTTTCTAAAAAATTTTGTTTATGCAAGGCAGGAGATCACTCGAAGGAGAGCTACATCCATTCATTCCAGAAATTCAGAGAGCAAAAAGGAGCAGAGAAGAGTTTGAGCTCTACACCGGATTTGATACTACAGAGGAGGACACTTCTGATTCTGAGTCAGATTCTGCACAATTAGTTAAAATGGCTGAAGAAAGACAAAGAACCATGAGAGATTTTGCTAGACCTATCATTGGGACTTCCACATCTTGTATAAGGTTGACAGATGCAGCAAGGAACTATGAGTTGAAGAACATTCACTACAACATGCTGCCATCATTTTATGGAGTTCCAAATGAGATCCTTTGAATTTTATTCGGGATTTCTACTCCACCCTCAACACTTTTCCATTGGGAGGATTAACAGAGGATCAGTTGAGGATGAGATGTTTCCCTTATACTTTGAAGGATAAGGCAAAGAGCTAGCTCATGATGTTGCCTGAAAATTCACTGACAACTTGGGAGCAAGTTTATAACAAGTTCATGGGCAAGTTCTATTCACATCAAAAGACAGCTGAGTTGAGAGGGAAGATTGCTACATTCTCTCAATTTGAAGGAGAGCCATTTCATGAGGCTTGGGACAGATTTAAAATGTTATTGATCCAGTGTCCACATCATCATTATCCACTTCAACTTCTGAACTAGTTTTTCTATGATGGTCTAAGCCAACAATTTCAGAACACTGTTGATAATGCAGCTGGGGGAGCCATGGGAGAAAAGACAGCAGCTGAAACTTATGATATTTTTGAGATGTTGGAAGCTAATTCTCAACAGAAAAGTGTCAGGGGAAGAAGTAAATGGGTGAATCAACTAGGAGCAAATAGTAAGATGGTCAGTCAGATAGCTGAGTTGACAAAGCAAGTGCAGATGCTGAATATGAAGAACAATATTTCTTCATCCACTCAAGAAATTTGTGGAATTTGTGGAACTATCGAGCATGGAGAAAATATTTGCCCCTCTGCATATGAGTCTTTTGGTAATGCTGAGCAAGTCAATGCTATGGGAGGATTCCAACCAAGGGCCAGAAATGATCCTTACTCCAACACTTATAACCCTGGTTGGAGGAATCACCCAAATTTTTCTTGGGCAACAAATAATTCTCAGCAGCCTTTCCATTTGCTTCAAGGACAAAATCAAGAGCTAGGTCAATCCTAAAATCAAGGGAAGTCTAGGATAGAGAGTTTGGAGGAAAGTTTACAAGCTTTTATCTAGGTCAGTGCTAAAAATCAAGAGGTGACCAACAAGAGGCTGGATTCCCTAGAAGCATCTTTTAAGAAGGTGAAACTCAAGTAGGACAACTTGCACAACAGATGAAGATTCAACAAAAAGGGAAATTCCCAAGTCAAACTGAGCAGGCACAATCAGTGACTGTTCTTAGAAGTGGTAAGGAAATTAACAAAAATGTTGAAAATGACTCTGTGAATGCAGGTGACCAAGGGAACAAGAAGGAAGGAGATCCATAAAAAAAAGGTGTTGGAGAAAGATCAGTGGAGAAGTCCCCTACAGCAGATCTACATAAGGCAAGCAATCCATACCAGCCACCTGTACCATTCCCCAGCAGGTTGAAGGATGATAAATCAGATAAGAAATTTTCTAACATCTTAGCATGCTGTCAAAGGTAAGTATTGACTTACCCTTACTAGATGCAATAAAGAACATACCGGCTTATGCCAAGTTCTTTAAAGACCTAATCACCAAGAAAAAGAGGTATGAGATGAATGAAAAGGTGATAGTTTCAGAGGTAGCTAGTGTTGTTCTGCAGCATAAACTACCTCTCAAGCTAAAGTATCCTGGTAGCTTTCTAATTCAAATTACTATGGGGAATGGAAAGGGAACTGAGGGCATGTGTGATCTAGGAGCTAGTGTGAATTTAATGCCTTATTCTGTGTTTAAAGAATTAGAACTAGGGGAGCTAAAACCGACAAAAATGGTGTTGCAATTAGCTGATAGGTCTTTTAGATTCCCAAAAGGGGTTATAGAAGATGTGTTAGTTAAGGTTGGAGGGTTGATAGTACCTGTGGATTTCATAGTACTTGACATGGAAGGAAGTAACCCTTCACCATCTGCACACACTATATTGCTGGGTAGGCCTTTTATGGCTACTACCAACACCTTAATAGATGTTAAAAATGGTAAGTTGTCAATGAATGTCTTAGGACAAACTGTGGATTTTTCTATTTTTAACACTTCTTCCATTCCTACAACTGCTTTATATGAGGAATGTTCTTTCATTGAATGTGTGGATGCAGTTGTTTTAGGTGATTTCTTGCAGACAGGTTCCCCAGATAAATTGGAGCCGACACTGACTTTAGAAGAGGAGGCTAAACCAGTAGGGAAGACCCAAAGATGCCTTAACCCAAAGGCATATGAGAGCTCGAGGAATTATAAGGATCACAATAAAGCACTTCAAGATAGATTTATTGGGCATCAGAGATTGAGTCTGGGTATGAAAGTTTTACTTTTTAATTCTCGATTCCGTCTGTTTCTAGGTAAACCCAAATCTAGATGGAGTGGTCCTTTTGAGGTAATTAAGGTATGTCCTTCTGGTGCCATTGAATTGCTAAACTCTAGAACCAAAAAGATTTTTAAAGTAAATAGACATAGAGTTAAACCATACAAAGAAGGATTTCATGAAGTGAGGATCAGTGACAGCACTTTGATCCATGATTCCTAGGCCTTGCATGATGTCCAGCTTTATTACATTAAAGAAGCGCTAAATGGGAGGCGACCCATTAGTTTGAATTTCTTTTTCATAGTTATAATTTTATATTTTGCAATTTTGATTTTATTTTAGTTTGAATAAATAAAAACCCTAAAGCTCTCTTGCATATTGTTTTTGAACATTTGTGTCAGTGATAAAAAGCTAGGTTTTGCCTCACCAGGGGACGATGGAAGACAGGTTGTACTTAAACTCTTTTTCTTTATTTTTCTTGTTTTCCATTGAGGACAATGTAAATTATAAAGTGTGGGGTAATCTTTTAGCTTTTCCTTAATTTTTGTTTTGGTTGCCTTGGTATGTTTTATTGTGTTGTGCATGATATAATTGTTGAAAATTTATTGATCTTTTCTGTGATTCTAGCATTATAGTTGAGACTTTAGAATCAGCATAGAGATTAGCATTTGAATTCATTCAGGATCAATTTTCACATTCTGCAATTTATGACATATAAATCTTTGAGAACCCACCTTTGTGAGTTTTGAGCCTCATAATTTGATATTATTTTCAGTTGATTTTCTTTTCTTAAGTGTGCACCTTCATGATTTTGCATCTCTAGAGTTTGCTTTTGCATACTAATTGAACTCACATTATGATTTAATCTCAAGTTTTAAAATAATGAAGGCAAATTAGGTTAGCCCTTTAGCTTAAAAAGACCTCCCTTAATATTAAATTCCTTAGTGAGCCAAGTTGAGCCTTTGACCTTTTCTTGTTTGATCAACACAATTCTCAACTTAACATGTTCTTATTATCATCATACCTGCATTAAGGAATGGAGTTTTATGATATGACAATAGGGTGGTTTGTTTCAAAGTGTGGGGTAAGCAAGTAAAAAAAAAATGGAATTGCTAATTGGGGGTTGAAATGCATACTTTGCACATTGTATTTGATTAAGAGTCATTATTCTTTTCCTCTACATTTTAAGCTAGATGTTCCATGCAATTATTAATTTTGTATATATATATATATATTAAAAAAAATGATAAAAGTAAAAAAAAAAAGAGAGAGAAAATAAAAGAAAAGTTATATATATATATATAAAATTCATATATGTTCTAGCATTGGCTATCAAAAGAGGAATGTTGACTCATGTATTTTTATGCAAGTATGTAAGATTAATAAGGGATGGTGAGTATGCCATTTGAAGGAGTTATGAGTTTCTTAGCAAGAGTAGTGTCGAATTTAGTGTTAGTAAATCGAGAAGAATCTGCAACCCTTGCTGCAGCGGAAAAAAAAAATTTCTTTCGATTTACTCCCAGGATCCATGTGATCCATTCAGTTCGATAAAAGAGATTCGAAACTAACCCTTTTGTGTAGCTTCAAAATGATTAACAGATGCTGCCTTTGGAAGACGAACACCCTCTAACGAAGTCCACACAAACATACGCCGGTCTGAGTGCTAGCACACCAACGGCAGTGGCTGAACTTTTTTTTTTTTGCAAAAATGAAACTAGGGTTTTAGGTTTTTCCTCTTCTTCCGTTTTCTTTCAAAACGAATAATCATAATATCATCAAGGCCTTCAGTCCTTTTAAAACCCTAACTGTCCATATCCTATATGGACCCACGTCTTTAATTATTATTATCTAATAATAATTATTATAACAATATTATTATTAATATCTAATAATAATAATAATACCAACAACAATAATAAAAATTTAATTATTATTATTTTAAGTACAGCCTACGTTCTATGTGTGTGACCCGATAGTCTCATATTAATTGGTAGTGTATTTCAATCTCTATTGAAATGCACAAATCATAATTGGCCTCTAGCAAGACATTACGACTACCCAATTAATCATGAGAATCATCATAAATGAAAACCTGAAATAGTACATGCATTAATCCCTTTATCACACGATATCTAGTTTGAACATAAGTCATAGTAAATGTCATACTTATATTGTCCAAACTTATGATTACTTGATCTCCAAGTTAACTGATAAACAAATAAGATTGATCTTATATCAACTTATTTGAGCACGGCCATGCATTTCTCAGTTACACTTATCGAGGGGCCCAGAAGATATCTCTCTCATAGAGAGGGACAAATTCCATCTTGACTGTTCATTTTCCTCTACATAATTTATACCATGTTCAAGCATAACCTTTATAATTATCTAGTTACAGATAACGTTTGATCATGTCAAAACATAATATTCCTTATGTTGGAAACTATGACAATCTCAAGTCAAAGGATTAAATGAAAACTATTATGATATACACTTATGACATTAAACCATGAAGTGATATCTATGTGGGTCTATCCAATACACTGTTCTCTAACATGTATCCATAATATTGATTTGTATCTTCATACCTATAATCATCTTATGATTATCAAATCAATATTACACTAGTTATATTTATTATTATCTCCATAACAATAATAAACCAGGGATATAATCATTATTATATATAACATGCAAACATAACAATGATAATAAAAACTTCTTTATTAATAACAAAATGAATAACATTAAGGTCCAAATCAATGGCCTAGGGCATATACACTAACAGTCTCCCACTTGCACTAGGCCTAGTCTAACAAATATCTCATACCCATAGACCTAGTGTGCTGATCATGCTTGACCCGCGAGAGAGGCTTTGTCAATGGATCTGCTATGTTGTCATTTGTGTCAAATTTGCATATCTTGATATCACCTCTATCAATGATGTCTCGAATGAGGTGAAATCACCTGAGTATATGCTTGGATTTCTAATGGGACCTTGGCTCTTTTGCTTGCGCTATGGCACCATTGTTGTCACAATAGATAGCCATAGGATTAGCAATGCTAGGCACCACTCCAAGCTCAGTGATGAATTTCTTCAGCCAAACTGCTTCCTTAGCTACATCTGATGCTGCTATATACTCAGCTTCTCTTGTAGAATCTGCTACTGTGCTCTGCTTGGAACTTTTCCAAGTAATGGCTCCACCATTCAATGTGAATACAAAACCTGACTGCGATTTGTAATCATCTATATCAGTTTGGAAACTAGCATCTGTGTAACCATTTACAACTAGCTCATCTTCCAAACCTCCATAAACCAAGAAAGCATCCTTAGTTCTTCTTAGATACTTAAGAATGTTCTTAACAGCTGTCCAGTGACCCTCACCAGGATCAACTTGATATCTACTTGTTGTGCTCAAAGAATATGAGACATCAGGTCTAGTACATAGCATGGCATACATAATAGATCCAATAGCAGAAGCATAAGGGATCTTATTCATTCTATCTCGCTCATCAGATGTCTTAGGACATTGATTCTTGCTAAGATGAATACCATGTGACATAGGCAAAAATCCCTTCTTGGAATCTTGCATGCTGAACCTCTTCAACACTTTGTCAATGTATGTACTTTGACTTAAGCCAAGTATCCTTCTAGATCTATCTCTATAGATCATTATACCAAGGATATATGCAGCCTCACCCAAGTCCTTCATTGAAAAAGTATTCCCTAACAAATCTTTAACCTTTTGTAAAGTGGGGACATCATTTCCAATGATCAATATGTCATCTACATATAGGACTAAGAACACGATAGCACTCCCACTAACCATCTTGTAAACACATGGTTCATCTTCATTTTGAATGAAACCAAAGTTCTTAACTGTTTCATCAAAACAATGATTCCAGCTTCGAGATGCTTGCTTCAATCCATAAATGGACCTTTGAAGCTTGCAAACCTTCCCAGAATTCTCAGGATTTACAAAACCCTCAGGTTGTGTCATGTACACATCCTCGAGTAAATTTCCATTAAGGAAAGCGGTTTTGACATCCATTTGCCATATCACATAATCATAGTATGCAGCAATGGCAAGGAGAATCCTAATAGATTTAATCATAGCAACTGGAGAAAAGGTTTCATCATAGTCTATACCATGAGTTTGTTTGAAACCTTTTGCAACCAACCTTGCTTTATAGGTTTGTACATTTCCATCCATGTCAATTTTCTTCTTGAAAACCCATTTGCAACCAATAGTCTTAATACCTTCGGGAGGATCAATTAAGGCCCAAACTTGGTTGTCAAACATGGACTGCATCTCAGAGTTCATGGCTCCAAGCCATTTCTCTGAATCTGGACCTGACACAGCTTTAAGATAGGTAGTTGGCTCATCTTGATCTATGAGCAAAACTTCATGACTTTCAGTCATGAGAAATCCATATCTCTCAGGCTGATGACGTGGTCTATCAGATCTGCGCAGAACTTGTGTAACATTTTCAGTTTCCACAATGGCTTGTGGTTCTGAAACTGTTTCTACAGGCGGTTCAATATCTTCTTGTGGTTCTATAAATTCATCTAATTGAACTGTACTCCCACTAGTTCTTTTAGAAATGAATTCCTTTTCCAAAAAGGTTCCATTTCGAGCAACAAACACTTTGTTCTCAGATGGAATATAGAAATAATATCCTTTAGTTTCCTTAGGATATCCCACAAAGATACATTTAGCAGATTTTGGAGCTAACTTATGTTTCATTAGGTAGACATAGCCATACCTACTGAAATCATCAGTGAAAGTAATGAAGTAATTATATCCTCCTTTGGCACTAATGCTTAACGGGCCACATACATCTGTATGTACTAGTCCAAGCAAGTCATTAGCCCTTTCACCTTGTCCGATGAAAGGATTCTTTGTCATTTTGCCAAGTAAACAAGATTCACATTTATCAAATGATTCAAAATCAAATGAATCTAATAATCCATCTTGATGGAGTTTAAAAATGCGTTTCTCATTTATATGGCTAAGACGACAATGCCATAAAAATGTAGGGTTTAGGTCATTTGGCTTAATTCTTTTAGAGTTTATGTTATAAATATGATTCTCCCTAGAATCATCTAAGTCAAGGACATAAAGGCCATTAAAAGATCTTGCAATACCATAAAGCAAATCATCTTTATCAAAAATAGAACAGGTCTTATTTTTAATTAAAAATGAAAAACCTTCATCATCCAAAACTGAAACTGAAATAAGATTCCTACTCAGAGTAGGAACATAATAGCAATTGTTCAAATTTAACAAAAAGCCATTAGGCATATGAAGTTCATAAGATCCTATAGCTACTGCAGCAACTCTTGCTTTATTCCCAACTCGTAGGTCAACTTCGCCCCTTTTCAGTGATCTACTCCTTTTGAGTCCCTGCACATTTGTACAAATGTGAGAACCACATGCAGTATCCAATACCCATGAAGTAGAAGCAGATAAGTTAATTTCTATAACATATATACCTAAAGATGTAGTCGCACTACCCTTCGATTTCTTCAATTAAGCCAAATAAAGTGGGCAATTTCTTTTCCAATGCCCAGGCTCCTTACAATGGAAACAAGTTCCTTCCTTAGGAACAGGTGCCTTGGGTTCTTTTGGCTTGGGCTGTCCCTTAGGCTTTGTAGCAACTGTTGCTTTACCCTTTGCCTTGCCTTTCTTCTTCATAGGCTTACCCTTATTGACATTCAATACATGGGTAGCCTTAGTGGGCTTTTTGATATTCCCTTCAGCAGTTTTGAGCATACCATGTAGCTCAGGAATGGACTTTTCCATGTTGTTCATATTATAGTTCATAACAAAATGTGAAAAACTGCTGGGCAAAGAATGAAGGATCAAATCCGTGGAGAGTTCTAAACTCAAGGGATATCCAAGTCGGGCAAGGTGATCTATGTAGCCCTTCATTTTCAACACATGAGCGCTAACCGATTCGCCCTCTGACATCTTGCAGTCAAATAATGCAACAGCAGTGTCGAATCTATCCTGCCTAGCTTGCTGTTGGAAAGCTTGTTTGAGATGGACACTCATCTCATAAGCCTCCAAGTGTTCCAGATCCTTCTGAAGTTCTGGACACATAGTAGCAAGCATAAGACATCCAATGTCATTGGAATCATCCATATGCTTCTTATGCTTGTTCTTATCAGCATTAGAAGCATTAGCAGGAGGTGGCTCAGGGACAGCTTCATCAAGCACATAGGACTTCTTTTCTTGTTTGAGAACAATTCTCAGGTTCCTAAACCAATCAACAAAATTAGTCCCATTCTCTTTCAGTTTTTCCTTCTCAAGGATGGATCGCAGTGATAAAGTGGAGTTATTGTTGGTAGCCATTTCAATCTACAAAATATGCAAATTTTAATTAATAAAAGGTGATAAGTAATTAAAATCCCACTAAAATATAACCCTCAATCATCACAATGACATTTTAGTGGGCTAAGATCCAATTTTTTACTTAATATTAAGTCAGATTTGGCATGACACTTAAAATCAAGTTATTATGGTAGGTAACCCCTTACCAATTACATCACATGTAACTCTTAGATAATATGGGATCATGACATCATATGTCATAGCATGTTATACCCCATCTAATGCCTTAGGCCCAAAACCATTTTGATAGCCTAATTAAGTCTAACCAATTTTAAACGCATGAGCAGCACCATTACTCATCATATCTTACTAGGATAACCTAAAGTACTTTGCTTTGGCAAAATCTACATTTAGGTGATCTTAGCCTTGATAAGTGTTTAAGATATGGATGGCATTAAAACTTAGATTAATAGTGAGGGTTCATTCCATTTAATTTTGAAAACATGTTAAAATTAACATTTATATATCATATCCCATATGCATACATAAATATCAAACATGGCATCTCATACATATTCGATAAAAATAAACATGACATAGTATGGCCAAACTAGATATGATCTTCATGAGACCAAATGAAGATCATATAGGCAACCCTAGGTGAAAAGAAAACCTATCTATTACAACATTTGCAATAGTACATTTCTTCATATCTTGAAAGGCAACTTCATCTCCATGGAATTTTCATCTTCTTCTCCAAGCTTGAGTCTTCATTATTACATTAATAATAAAACTAACTACTAAACTAGTAATAATAAAGTTACAAAAATAAACGACACGCAGGCCGTATATACAATCCAAAGATATGAATAAACAAACACATAGGTCATAAAGCCATACTATGCACCATGCCAAGACATCAAATAATCATAGCATATTCATCACCAACATGTTAAATAGAAACAAATATATTGACATTCTTAATGTCACGGTAATGAACTATAGGGCGCGAACATACGGCGGTCCCGCTAGCCGGTTAGCGGGCGGGGCTCCCGCTGGCCGGTCAGCGGGCAGGGTTCCGAAGGGGCAGCGCCCCTCGAAGCTAAACAGAATCATTAATCCAATTAATTATTTTCTGTCAAAACCCTTATTCTGTCAATCATATTAAATAGAATATAATAGCAATCTATTAATCATATTAACAGAGAACTATTACAAGAAACCTTAGAAAACGATTTACTCAATAATCATATTAATCAAAATTGAAATCTATGTATACATTCAATATGAATAAATGAATTGAATTAATCATATTAACCCTAATTCAAAACCATAACGGATTGTATACCAACCCTAATTCGACTTCACAGAATTGTATCTTATACAATTGGTCATCTTTGACATCATATATCAACAACGATTTAGGTTATATCTCATATAACAGATTCGAATCATCATCAAATGATAAAACAAATCCAATCATGCCATTCGAAAAACAATAGATCACATCAACACATCAACATGGCATATTTCGAATTAAATGGAATCAACAAGGGGCTCTGATACCACTGTTAGTAAATCGAGAAGAATCTGTAACCCTTGCTGCAGCGGAAAAAAAAATTTCTTTTGATTTACTCCCAGGATCCATATGATCCATTCAGTTCGATAAAAGAGATTCGAAACTAACCCTTTTGTGTAGCTTCAAAATGATTAACAGATGCTGCCTTCGGAAGATGAACACCCTCTAACGAAGTCCACACAAACATACGCCGGTCTGAGTGCTAGCTCACCAACGGCAGTGGCTGAACTTTTTTTTTTTTTACAAAAATGAAACTAGGGTTATAGGTTTTTCCTCTTCTTCCGTTTTCTTTCAAAACGAATAATCATAATATCATCAAGGCCTCCAGTCCTTTTAAAACCCTAACTGTCCATATCCTATATGGACCCACGTCTTTAATTATTATTATCTAATAATAATTATTATAACAATATTATTATTAATATCTAATAATAATAATAATACCAACAACAATAATAAAAATTTAATTATTATTATTTTAAGTACAGCCTACGTTCTATGTGTGTGACCCGATAGGCTCATATTAATTGGTAGTGTATTTCAATCTCTATTGAAATGCACAAATCATAATTGGCCTCTAGCAAGACATTACGACTACCCAATTAATCATGAGAATCATCATAAATGAAAACCTGAAATAGTACATGCATTAATCCCTTTATCACACGATATCTAGTTTGAACATAAGTCATAGTAAATGTCATACTTATATTGTCCAAACTTATGATTACTCGATCTCCAAGTTAACTGATAAACAAATAAGATTGATCTTATATCAACTTATTTGAGCACGGCCATGCATTTCTCAGTTACACTTATCGAGGGGCCCAGAAGATATCTCTCTCATAGAGAGGGACAAATTCCATCTTGATTGTTCATTTTCCTCTACATAATTTATACCATGTTCAAGCATAACCTTTATAATTATCTAGTTACAGATAACGTTTGATCATGTCAAAACATAATATTCCTTATGTTGGAAACTATGACAATCTCAAGTCAAAGGATTAAATGAAAACTATTATGATATACACTTATGACATTAAACCATGAAGTGATATCTATGTGGGTCTATCCAATACACTGTTCTCTAACATGTATCCATAATATTGATTTGTATCTTCATACCTATAATCATCTTATGATTATCAAATCAATATTACACTAGTTATATTTATTATTATCTCCATAACAATAATAAACCAGGGATATAATCATTATTATATATAACATGCAAACATAACAATGATAATAAAAACTTCTTTATTAATAACAAAATGAATAACATTAAGGTCCAAATCAATGGCCTAGGGCATATACACTAACATTTAGATACTCCATTTCTTGATGCTCCAGTTTAAATATCTTTTCTCACACCCTTACCTTAGCCCCATTACATCCAAATGAAAGACCTTCAGATTATTTCTTGAGAAAATCAGTGAGGGAGATTGGATAATTAAGCAAGTTTATGGTAGTATGCAGTCATGAGTGGTTTGAGTGATTAACTTTTGAAATCGAGTGAAACACTTAGATGAGAGATAAGATTTGTATGTCTGGATTGATGAATGAGTTAAGAAAATCTTGATTGAAGGAAATTGCAATTATTTATGTCTGATTCTTAAAGTATATCATCTTATGTTGGAATTATAGTTAAGGTTGTGTGAGTTTTTAATTTATGCCATGTGAATTTGCTTGAGGACAAGCAAAGTTGTAAGTGTGGGGTAGTTGTTTTGTTAGTTTTTGTCATAGATTTGTAGCTTGTTTATTATGATAATTATTGTTTTATTTAGGTATTTTGTTAGTTTTTATCGGTTTGTTTAGTGTTTTCATTAATTTTGATAGTTTTAGTTTATTTTAGTGTGTGTGTTGTTTTTGATCTAGTTTTTTTTGTATAGTGTTTATGTTTTGTTGGTTATTGTTTATTTAATTTTTGTTTAAAGTTTGTTTGATGTTTTGTTTTAGGTTAAAAAGCCAAGGAACCAAGACTAAAGAAAGATTGCACAGTAGCTGACACAGGCAGAGGACACGGCCAAGTCACTGGCCGTGTCTCATATCCAGCTAAAGATGGAAACCAAGCATAGAGAGAGACACATTCAAGGGACACGGCCAAGTCTTGTGGCCGTGTCCCTCCAAAGAAGACCCACACGGCCAAGTCATCTTGACTTGGCCGTGTCTCACCAATTCCAAAGGCAAAAGAGAGTTAATCTTTACAGAGGCAAACACTTGCAAGGGACACGGCCAAGTCATGTGGCCGTGTCCCTCTAACAAGGTGCAACACGGCCAAGTCAAGCTCCACTTGGCCATGTCACTCAATCAAAGAAGAAGAAAGAAGAGTCAAACAGAAGTGGACACATGCAAGGGACACGGCCAAGTCTTGTGGCCGTGTCCCTCCAAAGAACACTCACACGGCCAAGTCACTTCTGACTTGGCCGTGTCCCTCATGAAATAAACGCGCATCAAATTTTAAGGCTGACGTTTCATATAAAAGGAAAAAGAAAGTTAGGGTTTAGAGTGTTGACGATTGGGAGCAGATTTTGAGCCGTCAGAGATTAGAGCTAGGGTTTTAACATTTATTTTCTTAATTTTGATTTCACTTTGGATTAAAAACTAGTTTAGATTAAATTGTTCTAGCCATCAAGACAACCTTCTTGCAAGATTGAACAAGAGATTCTTCAAAAGCTTCAAGGAGTTTGTAACTTGGTTTTGTTCTTGAACTTATTCTCTTTATTTTCATTGAATGGATATTATCATGTCTATTTTGATTTCTTTGAACATTAATAAGATGAATATGTTTGATTGCATTATGAACTAATTTGATCTAGTCTAGGGTTTGTATGGATCTGCTATGATTGTATGAATTGGTTATTCTCTTAGCTAATAATTTCTTTAGCATTGATTGAATGGAATATAGTTAATATATAATTGATTGATCACCAATTATGTGTTTTAAGGTATTAGATGATGGATCGAGAGATGAAGTTTAATACTTGAACAATTCAATTAAGGACTTAGGTGAATTAGAGATATAACCTATTAAAAAGATTATTTCACTTATAACAAGATTAGTTGAAAGAGGTTTGAATGCGAGAGCTTATTTCCTTGACTCGATTAGTGGAGTTGTTTGAGATTTAATCTTTGAAATTGAATTAGTTAAGAGGAATAACCGTTCATACATATAAGTAGTAGAGAAGTGCAAACCCTAGACCATTCTATCAAGTGAATCAAAACACAGCTCAATTTACTTTTATTGTTTTAAACTTTAATCAATCTTCTTCATTATTTAGCAATTTATAAATCTCTTTATTATTTGTTAAACATAATCTGATAAGCAATTAACCACTTTAGCTTCCTTGAGAGAACGACCTTGGGGCGATCACCTTTGCTACAGCTACCTTGTATACTTGCGAGTGACGCTTTGTGGTAGAGTTAATTCGAGCGCAACACCATTCTATAAGGAGTAATAGAGATAGGAGTGGTACCAGGCAATAATTCAATACCAAACTCCACCTCTCTCTCAGGAGGCAACCCTGGCAACTCCTCTGGAAACACATCTGGAAACTCTGCAACTGTAGGTATACTATCAATTTGAGAACTCACTACTCTAGTATCCAAAATATGAGCAAGGTAAGCATCACACCATTTTCTAATCAATCTCCTAGCTGCAACAGCTGAAACAAACAAGGATGCTAACTGTCCTTGCTCACTAGATACTATCACATCTCTACCATCATCAGTTCTTAAGGTAACAACTTTCTTTTGACAATCTACCATAGCTCCATGTCTAGATAACCAGTCCATGCCTAGTATCAAATCATATTCCTTAAAAGGCATTTCAATTAAATCTCCAAGGAACTCCTCACCTTGCACCACTACTGCACTGTCTCGATGCACCTTACTAACAACCACACTATGCCCTAAAGGATTTGTCACTAATACATCAAATCCTAGGGATTCAGCATGCAATTCAGACACAGGCAAAATAGATGCACTAATATATGAATGTGTAGATCCTGGATCAATCAAAGCAAGTACTGAAATACCAAATAAAGAGAAAGTACCAGCTATGACTGCCGAAGCATCTAGCTGCCTCTGCATCACATAAACTCGTTGAGAAGGCCCAGCCTCATCTGGTCTAGTATCCCTGGATGAAGATCCTCTCTGACTATACCCAGGTCTACCCCCTCTGCTAAAACTTCTGCCCCCTCGACCACCTCTGACACTAGGTCGAGAAACTACAGAATCTGCTGACCTCTGTTCTTGCATCTCTGGACACTCTCTAATAAAATGATCCGGAGATCCACATCTAAAGCACACAGCTGGTCCACTATTCCTCCAACAAGCACCCCTATGTGTTCCACCACACTGAGCACACACAAGTGGAGTGGATCTCTGAACTACCGGAGTAGGAGCACTCGCTACTGAAGCTGTAGGTCTCGATCTCTATCTCTGAAACTGAACTGACCTACCAGAATGTCTCTGACTCCGACTGATTCTGGGAACAAAACTTCCCCTACCTCTCTTCACAGAAGAAGACCCTGCCTCAAACTGGGGTCTACTAACCCTGATCTCTTCCTCAGAAGCAACTGCTGCAATATTCTGAGCTCTTTCCACACTCCTAGCTGGTGCAACCAGTTGGGAAAAGTCTTGGTATCTAGAACCAGCCATAAGACACATAATTGAGGGTCTCAATCCCTCCTCAAACCTTCTACACCTGTCAATCTCGTCAGAAATAATTCCCCCGGCGTAGTGGCTCAACCGGATAAATTCTAACTCATACTGTAACACCCCTTCCCAACCTACATGTGTAAGCCGAGTAGAGGTGCCACACTATCCTAATGTTGCTACCAATTTACTTAGTCAAATTTTAGTTCTGATTTTTACATAAATTTTGCCATAGTTTTGCCTAGAAATTTGGATCCCAAGTGTCGACAAAACTTGTTTTTATGATTTTTGAAAACATTTTACACAGACCAATATGAATACCATCAAATTTAATGCACTCCCAATGAATTCACCTTATACCCTCAACTACAAATCTGCAAGAAGAGTTCACACTTCTAATACAACATAAAGTAAAGGTTTATGATTATTACACTCTACTAACATACCATTGTAACATAGAAATTCTCTTTTATATTTATTTATATACATGCCACAACTAACTAACTCATAATGGAACTAAAAGATCTACCCCTGAGATTTGTTGTGGTCTGGTCGTTGCTTCCCCAAGATTTATCTACTGCTCCGAACCTACGAGTCAAGGAAAACTTAACTCGCTGAGCGTTGTCGCTCAGTGGGTACTTTACCGATGAAAATATAAGTAAAACATGAAAGCCTTTGAAACAAAATGAAATAATTAAATCATAAATCAACCAACCTTAAACCAATGGAAGTTTCTGTACATTCAGTGTAAATATGCTTCCAACAAATGTAAAAACCATAATTCAAACTCATTTTGCATTACGTGGTTTAAAAGAAACAAGACTTTGGATCAGGCTCTACTGGTATATAGGGAACCATAGTGATAAGGCAGTGGGCCTCCCCACTGTAACATAGGTGGCCCTCACCACCGATATCAGATCACAGGAATGGGCCTCCCCATCCTGGTTATAACCAATGGGCCTCCCCATTGGCTTCAGTGGCCTCACCACTGAATAAAATATCATATCACAATAATGAGCAGTACTGCATGAGTTAGTATAGTGCACCATACCCTTATCTACTACTCTCACTATCCAGTAGAGCAAAAAGGTTAAAATGATTCAATTTAAGTCTCAAACCTCATTTTAGAATGACTCACAAAATCATTTTAAATTCCCATCGCACTTTGTCATTTATGCCGCGCAACACATTCTTTAGTCAAACCATTCCCCTTTTTCACATATTTAATATCCACAATAAACATATTAAACATTTCAAAGCATTCCTCAAAATATCCCAAATTGACCAAATGAATAGTGTTGCGGCGAGAAAAATCGGCAACGCAAAATGGCATAACCAAATGAATAGTAAAATCTGGGTTTTCATCAAAATTTCAGTCCACTTAAGTTATGCATTTGACCAAGTAAATGATCTTATTTATGGCTGAAATTTTACAGAAAACTTATTTCATATGTTGAATAATTGCATGTAAAATTTCGTTGAAAAATTCATTCGTTTGCTGCCCCAAACAATTGCCACAAAAATAGTCCAGAAGCTGTCACTTTGGGACCATTTCGGCCCAAACATTTGAAATGCATAGGATAGTTTATTTTTCTTTTGCAAATCAATATTAAGGCTTCTTTAATAGTAAAGTGAAGATTCAAACACTTCCTTTTAGCAATTTTTGCAAGTTTAACTCAAATCAAACTAATTAAAGTCCAAACAACTTACTAAATCAACTTGCCAAATTTTCTCAAAACATTTGGTTTCAATTAAATTTAACAACCCAATTGCCATAAGAAAACAAGAACATAACTCAAATATTTAATTTAAACTCAATCAATATATTTAAACATCAATTTCAAAACTTCCATAAACCAAAGTTTGTAAGCAAATAGAATTTCTTTTATGGTAAAGCACCAAATCAAAAGTAATTATTCAAAGGTAAAGTACCAAACCTTATTTCTTTAATTCCTCTTAGCTTTTCCTTCTTCTCCTTCTTTAATTCTTTATTTCTCCTTCAATCAATTCAAGATACAACATAAACCTTAGAAATTCAAAATAATAAGTTATCCTCCATTTCTTTTCCAACCGAAACCCCTAATCCAACCTTATTAATCTTTATACATCTTCATTCTTCCATTTAATCAATTTATCTCATCACTTACTTAATATTTTTCCAATTCCACATAAAGGCTCTAATTCCCAATCTTCCAATAAATATATAACTACCTAAAATTAATACTAAAATTAAAGTCTACTTACTAGAAAATCTTAAAAACTTACCTTAAAAATCAAATTTGGAGAAACTTGGAAGTCCTTTGGTGTTTCCCTTTGTTGTCCGAAATTTGTAAGTGGAAAAAGAGAGCGTTTGTTCTTCATATCACATATATTTATATACAAAGGAAATGATGATCGCCTTAGGTGTTGGTTAACCTCTTAAGACCACTTGTCCACTTTTTCTCTTTCTTCATTTATTACACATTTATTACACATGCTAAATGCTTTCTTTTGATTGGCCAACATTAGATTTTTATTAGTTTTCTTTTCCTTTACTTCTTTCCACTTGTCCCTCTTCCCATTGGATCTCATAAAGTTGTCCCGGGTTACTCATCCGGTCCCGACACGAAACCGGACCCACTTTACGTTCCGGCGATTAATCGATCATATCTTTTAAACCGTATAGTTCTACGAGTCAAACTACATATAGTTTTGATCCTCTCGACCTCTACTTTCTATTTATAAGGTCTATTTTAAGTTTCCAAGTCATTTGGAAAAATTACCAATAAACCCTCGACTTTTTATTAAATTCCCTTTAGGTCCTTTCCTTACCCGGGTTTTCTTCCGGCTCTGTTTCTACTGACGATCATTTCATATATCACCCCTCGTCATCCTCTATGTACTCATTTTTTTTATTTCCTACTTTAAATTCATGTATAACTTTAATTGATAATGACCAAAATGCCCCTAGTCAAAATGTCTTCGTTTTTCTTTAAAGGGACATTTCCTAGAAAAACCGTTACACGTCGTTGCGACCCGATTAATCTCTAGAATATTCTTCCGGGGTCGGATATGGGCACTATTAAGAACTTCCGACTCTTAATTTTTAAGTTTACATAGTGACCCCAAACTTTTGAGAAATTTTCACTTAGGTCCTTTTGATATCCCTTCCTGACCTTGCTGTCTTTCTTTATTAATATCTTTTTACTCACAACTCCAAATTAAGTAAGTCTTATTCCCACTGAAACTAGACATCCGGGGCTACATTGTGTCAAAATTTCAGATCGATCCGAGTTATATCTGATTTTTGACGGTCCTTCGAATCAAGCCTACTATGCTGTCCTGAGGCAGCTTGCACATTGTCTACTAAATCCATCATATCTTATTCTTTACAACTCCAAATTGAGTAATTTCAAGTTATACATCTAGCTAAGACACAAATAAACAATTAAGTATTCTTTGAGACTCTCTAATTTTGTCATTAACGTGGATGAAATTCGAGCTTAAATTATAGGTTATGTCTATTTCTTACCAATCTGGGATTTGGGATGTTACACATTCTCCGTCATAGACCGGTGATCTTGCCTCAAGGTCAGAAACTCCATCTTCTTCACATCTTTATACTCCCTTGGAGTATACTTCAATTCAAACTCTCTTAGAAAATCAGCATAGGACAAGGTAGGTGGATCATCCATAGCATGAGGCACTGTCCTCCACCAGTCATATGCATCCTTCTGCAACAATGATCTTGCATAATCAAAATTTTCTTCTGGAGTGGCTTGTAACTGAACAAATATTCTCTGTACTTTATCTAGCCACTGCTCAGCTACAGCTGGATCAATAGTACCCAGAAATCTTCTGCTCCATACTTCCTTAATTTATCATACTGTCTCACTGATACCAAAGGCTGTGGGGGTGGTGGCGGTGGTTGCACTGGTGCTTGCCTCAACAAATCGACCACATGCCTAAACCAAACTGGTGGAACCTCCTCACCAGCCGGTCTCCCTGACACGGAAGCAGGTACCTCTCCAGCACTATCCACTCTAGCTCCCTCTCTAACCTCATCAGGAGCTACACTCTCCGCACTACCCTCTACTGACTGACGTAAGTGAGAATCCATCACAATCTATATCTGCAAACACAGCAGAATACATCTCATTAAAGATTAGAGACTGCCAATACCAAACATGTATGTTATTCAAAAACTAACTTTTAAAGTCAAAATATTCTTTTTCTTTCATTTTACCTAGGTTGAGAATCTCAAACCTAGGCTCTGATACCAAAACAATTGTAACACCCCTATATCCCGTATACGTACAAAGCATGCTTATACGATCGTATTATATGTATACTGAATATAGAAATGACACACATTAAAAATACACAAATCATATTTAAAGTAAAAATAAAAATTTAAGAAATACCAAATAAAGAGAAATGAAAATCATAAGACACAATAGATAAAAACGTTTGTTTATTACGCAACGGAAGTTTCATCCAAAACTTACAAGTGTAAATACATTAAACCTCAAAAATTGCAAAATATGAAATATATACATGATTGGCAGCTTGACTCTCTGATCTTTAAGCTTTAATCCAACTCTTCACAATCAAAACAACCTCAACTAGGTCTAGAGGAATTCTCCGTCTCAACTCTATCACCTCTATCACCTCTATTACCTGCGCGATGAATCATAATCGCGCTGAGCCAACAACTCAGTAGTACAAACCATAATGTTATGATGCTTAATCAATAACAATGATATACAATCAAGCAATAAAGATCATACTCAATATACAATATTTCATGAATATTACATTATTTCATCACATTATAACTTCATTCATAACATCAACATGACATAGACACCTATGGGCCCAACAAGTGTTTAATACGATATTGAGAATTCAGAGTTACTGCTTGGGTTCATAATCACAATAATCAAGCCCGTAGGCAACATATATATATATATCTCTATCCATGGATAGTGTAACAGACCCAGTCTCTTAGACCATCAACTCAACAAATTGAGGAGATCCTCAACCCGGCAAGACTGTTACCAATCATATATCTCATAATCACAATTCTCATAATGTGACAGACCTAGTCTCTTGGACCTCAATTCAACTCAAATTGAAGAGATCCTCAACCCGGCAAGACTGTTACTATTCATAATTTCATAGGCATGCCACCCAAATCCAGAACTCTGAAACTGAATAACATATTAAACATAAATTATATCATTATTCTCTTTCTCAATTTGTATCTCAATATCAATTAGGCAATCATGTCTCAACACTTTCATTTGTATAACCATAGCCACTCACAATGGCTTCTCATCACATTTGAATCATCATGTCTCAATTCACAATATCATACATCATCTTTCACATATTCATAATCAATTACATTGAACATAATCATATATGCATACATGTCTCAATTATCTCATTTCACATTATACATAAAGTACATTTCACAAGATGCACAATGTGCAAAACGTAACATTATTCATATATAATAATAATGTAATATCAAGTGAATGTATGCAACTATGCAAGGTTTGTACTAACCTCAATAACAATTCACACAACTCTAAACACTTCTCTTTTCCAAGATTCTTTTACTTCTTAGATCAATGACAAATCACTTTCTTCAAGACCTAATCCAAAAATAATAACATACACTTGCTTAGGGATACACATGAGATAATCAAATTAAGAGTTAACTAGGGCAAACCCTAAACATGACACGCTCAACCACACGGGCGTGTCCCTGACCATGCCCTAACTTCACAACATATAAGTTTTTACACGCTCAGAACCACGGGCGTGTCACTGGGTGTGTAATACATTCTGCCTCTCTACAAAATACCAACACGTCCAACAACATGAACGTGCTAATGGCCGTGTAAACTCTCGAATCTCACAGTAGCTATGACACGCTCGATAACACGGGCGTGTTACTGGTCGTGTCAAACCTACTGCCTCCAACACAATTGACACGCCTAAGACTCTGGACGTGCTCCCGGGCGTGTCAGACCAAAAACTCAGATTCCGGCCAAACAACAAAATACCCAACAAAACACTTCTATCCACCAACATCCACTTTAAACAAACTTCACTACACACACCCAAAAACCATTTCAACACTTACAACAATACCAAAACAAGCCAAAACACACATCAAACACAAATCACAAACATCATCAAAACCCTAAACACCACTACAACACCATCTCTTTAACATACTACTCTTTTCTTCAATCCATCCTCAAAATCCATAATCAATTTACTCAAACACTCTTAAATATATCAAAATCAAACAACACACTCTTAAATCATCTATTAATTTCACAACACAACTTCAAATAAGCAAAGATATCAAAAGAGAACTTACCAAAGTTATAAAACTTCTTGAATCACCAACTTGATCACTTAGATCTTCCTTCAATTTGAGCTTAGAACATCAAAATCCTCTCTTGTCCACTTGTTTTCCCTTGTCTATGGAGGAGCCGGCCACAACAAAAAGAAAAGAAGAAAAGAACAATGAAGAAACAAAGTCAACTCCTCTTTAAATCTCCACCAAGTATTTCATCATAAGCAATTACCTAAACACCCTTTTGCCATTTGTTTTGATTTCTTTTAAAGCACTTGTCCTCTTTAGTCATTTCACAAATCCCAAATTAAAATATCTTCTTCCCTTGACCACTCTTTTGACTTGCATATATGTTATATATATATCATATAAACAACATATACACTTCTCTCTATACACTCTTTCTTTTCCCACAACACATATACATTTAATTCAAATCAAACAACAATTACCTCAATACTTCTAGAGCACATTTTAGGATATTACATCCTTTTTGGCTCACAGCCCTGGATTACGATAGTACAAAAGCTTACAACAATCCGACCTACACTGGAAGCAAAGAATCTAGCAACAACTCAATCACTTGCTCGCCAAAAGCAATGGAACCAGAACAAATTCAAAGAATGGTGGATGATGCCCTCAATACCAAAATTGAAGAAATAAAAGAGGCCATGGCCGAGACCATAAAGAATCAACTAGCTATAATTTTAGGAAACCATGTCAAAGCATCTGTTAGCACCAAGAAAGTCAGGGGGAAGGCTAAAGCTGATGAAGTAGCTTTTGATGATGATAAGGTGATCATTGATGATGATGATTGGGCTCAATACTACCAAGATCTTCAAGAAAAAAAGGAGCCAATGGTCGTTGAGAAGGCAACTATTGAAAAGACCAAGACATCAGATGTTCAGAAGATGATTGCTGATTTGGAAAAAAATTTGAGAAGAAGCTGAAAACTAAAGAAATGTCCGAAGCTGATAAATTATTTGAGCTAGATGAAGAAGTCCCGTACAAGTTTAAGATGCCATCTTTCGCAAAGTTTGATGGAACCAAAAATCCTCATCTCCATGTGAAACAGTACATCACTGCTATGCAGTCTGCCCGAGCTACTAAGGCTCAAACTCTAAGGTACTTCATGCTCTCATTGGACCCTATTGTCCAAAATTGGTTGGGATTTGCTATACAAGGCCTTCATCCAGCAATATAGGTATAATGTCGAGTTGGAAGTTACCTTAATGGAAGTTGAGTCCATTAGGCAACAGCCAAATGAGAATTTTGTGGACTATATGAAATGATGGAGAAATAAGGCTGCTTTGCTTAAGAAAAGGCCCGATGAATCCGATCAAATAAGGATGATCGTGAGAGGTGTTCTGCCCAATCTCCGTGAAAGGCTGTCTCACACCCTTATAAGGGATTTCAAAGATCTTCTCCAAGCTGGTTTACAAATTGAAGAATGGGAAAGGGAGAAGAATCGCTTTTCAATAAAAAGGAATGAGAAAGGGAACTACCAGTCAGGCAATGAAAGCACACAAAAAGAAGTTGATGTGAATGCCACTAGTCAAGAAGGAATGAGGCAGTTTTCAGAATTAGGGAACCCACTATCTTGGGTCTCAATAAGCTACAAAAGAGGGGATTATTACAACCTTGACTCCTCGTCCTTTGCCTAATCCTCTTCCACCTAACTTTGGTACTAAAGCATTTTTTCAATTCCATCAAAGGCATGGACACGAAATGGACAATTGTATGAAGTTGAGGCATGAGATCCAGAATTTAATTCATAATGGCAAGTTGCCTAAGCCGGACAAGCCCAATACCAAAGGTAATCCATTTCCAAGGTTCAACAGAGTACCTCCACCAGCAACCTTCATGGTGGGAAAAGGATTAGAAGAAGATTTTATTTTATCATCCTTTCAAGATGGGGATATTGAAGATGTGAAAGGAAAAGAAGCTTAAACTCAACAAACTTTCTGTGAGCAGGGATTTTCGTCCCTACTCCCTGTGGAATGGTTCTTGCGACTTCGGCACTGTTTAGGCTCGGGGCCTTAGAGAACACGGACCTAAGTCGGAAGAATAATGGAGTCACCACCCGGACGGGCTGGGAAAAAGAAAGGGGTAGATGACTCGATTCCTAAGGAATCCCCAACCCCCTAATGGGTTCAAAAAGTTGGGTACGTGTGGGGAAGGTGAGAAATGGCCCAGCACCCCCACAACGCCCGGTTCATTGGAACCGGCCTCCTTTACAGGTCTTAATATTATAAAATTCTTAAATATAACAATATTATCCATACTACACACAATAAAAAAGAAAGCATCATTATATTAAAATCAAAGCAATGTACAAACAAAGCAAATAAATGGACACCCATTCAAGGATGGAAACATGTCCTTACATCACATGCCTAAATAGGACACCCACCAAAAGGTAGAAACATGCCCTTTACATAGGTTCTAAAATAGAAAAGCAAATTAGATTACATGATGTTTAACTACTGAGGTAGCCATCAAGTGGAAACATACCTCTTACAATTTTTGGAAATCTAAATTAATTGATAAAAATAAATAATCATTCATCATAAATAAATCATTCATCAAAGCTATTAATCAAAATATAAAATAAACATCCATCCATGATAAATTAAATAAATCAAGTATTGAAATTAAATAAATTAAAGTATAAGAAATAAATCAAAGCATAATCAAGTATGGAATTGAATAAAGCAAATAAAAGTCCAATTATGGTTACTATGACTTTTTATGGAATTAAAATAAATTAGGGTTTTATGTTTTAAAGGGTTGGTAAGACTCTTTGATTAAAACAAATTAAGGTTTCAATGATGATATCATGAAACTAGGGTTTTAAACACTTTAAAATACTTTATTTTGTGATTTTTGGTTATTGGGTTCCTAACCTACTCTGTAAAATTTAGGTTTTTATGTTTTTATGTTTTTTAATGTTTTAAAAGGATTAGGGTTCATAAAAATTAGGGTTTAAGGTTTTAAAGGAGTTAAAGTTTAATATTTTAGGTTTATAAGTTGAATTAGGGTTTTAGTGTTTTAGAATTTGGGTCTCGGGTGATTTGTTGAATTAGGGTATAAAAACACAATTTGATGATTTCATGAGGTTTTATGAATTTAAACAAATGGATTGAAGTTTTTACAAATAGAAAAGATGCTTTTATGGTTTTTTGGAAGAAACAATACCAAGTTTGAAATTTTAAAAGAAATAGAATTAAATTCTAGTTGTGTTGAAAAATATGTTCAATTAGAGTTTTAAGATTTTTAAGAAGTAAAAATAACAAATTTAAGTCTTTTTGGAAAATAAAGTAATGTATTAGTGTTTTAACCTTAGAAAAACTAAATTAAAGTTCTAAGGTTTTTTATTTAGAAAACCTAAAGTTCATAATTTTAGCTACTGTGTAAAAAAAAATTAAAGAAAATCAATTAACACATACCTTTTTTTGATGATTCCTCCAAAAACAATTCTTCTTGGATGAACTAGCTTCAAAGACAAGCCTTTTTTTTCCTTTGAATTGCTTAAATCGTGATGCTGCTATTCCAAAAAAAAGTTGAATTGAATTGCTTCTTTTCCTTCCTTGATTTGGTTTCAAATTTTCCAAGCAACTGTTGGATTTTTGTCTCCCCCAATTTTGTTGCCTTTGGTCCTTATTTATAAGGGTTTGATGTAGTTTAATCCTAATTAGCTAAGGCAAGTAATAATAATAAAAAAAAGAATCCAAAACCTAATTGGATTAGGTTTCAAAAATTTTGCATCAAAAAATTTGCGCTGCAAAAAAAAACTGCTAAGGAAAAACTGCGCTGGCGAAAAAATCTGCTGCAGCTGGTTGCGGCAGCGCACGCGGAGCGGGCCCGTAAGCTATTTCACAGGTAGAAAATTTCTGCGTACAAAATAGCACAGTGATTTTGCCCGCAGGAATTTCTTTCCTGTGGGCGAAATGCCCACGGGCCTGCGCGATGATTTTTTCATCGCCGATTTTTTCGAGTCCGATTTTTATTTTTATTTTTATTTTTATTTGTTTATTCTATTTTTTATTATTAAAAATTAGATACTAAAGCAAAAACTATTTAATAATAATTATTTTGGACCAATTAGACAACAAAAATCATTTTAGACTAAATAAAACATATTGGACCAAATTGGGTCAAAAATTAAGGGTCTACAGTTTTCCCCTGCTTGAATGATCTGAAACCTTAGTGAAAGAGAGTGAAAAGCAAGAAGACTTAATTTTTGAGGTTTTGGGTTCTAGACCCGAGAGATTTGGACACTCGATCCTAAACTAGACTTGGATACTCGATCTTAAATTGGATTTAGATACTCGATCCTAAACTGGATTTGGATACTCGATCCTGAATTGGATTTGGATACTCGATCCTAACTGGATTTGGATACTTGATCCTAAATTGGATTTGGATACTCGATCCTAAACTTGATTTGGATACTCTATCCTAAATCAAATTTGGATACTCAATCCTAAAGTGGCTTTGGATACTCGATCCTAAACTGGATTGGGATACTCGATCCTAACTGGATTTGGATACTCGATCCTAAATTGGATTGGGATACTCGATCCTAACTGGATTTGGACACTCGATCCTAACTGGATTTGGATACTAGATCCTAAACTGGCTTTGGATACTCGATCCTAAACTGGATTGGGATACTCGATCCTAACTTGATTTGGATACTCGATCCTAACTTGGATTCAGATACTCGATCCTAACTTGGATTCGGATACTCGATCCTATACTTGATTGGGATACTCAATCCTAACTGGATTTGGATGCTCGATCGTAAATCAGATTTGGATACTCGATCCTAAATTGGATTAGGATACTCGATCCTATCTTGATTTGGATACTCGATCTTAAACTTGATTGGGATACTCGATCCTAACCTGGGTACTTTGACTTGAGATTTGAATTGATTTTGATTTAATTTGGGTACTTGGACCCGAGATTAGATTTGATTTGGGTACTTGGACCTGAGAATGGGTACTTGGACCGAAGAATGAATTTGACTAACCTTTTATCAATTGAGAAGTCTGACTGCTCTGGCTATTCTATGCATTGTGATTCTTCACCCTCAGAATGGATCTTCGTCCTTGGAGATTGGGTCTTCACCCTTGCAAATGGATCTTCATCCTTGAAAATGAATCTGGATCTTTTGACATTGGTTCTTTACCCTTGAAAAATGGATCTTCATCCTTTGAGATCGGGTCTTCACCTTTGCAAATGGATCTTCATCCTTTAAGATCGGGTCTTTACCCTTGAAAAATGGATCTTCATTCTTTGAGATCGGGTCTTCACCCTGGCTTTAATTCTTTTAGCTGGATTGATCTTTTGTCTTTTGCATCTTCATTCTTTTGAAAATTCTAATTTTCTTTTTTATTCCATTCTTTTTATTCTTTCTTTGCACTTTTGCAAAAAATCCAGCCCTTTTTAGCTAGCCTTCATATCTTTTCCTTGCCCCCCTGTGTGGCAAAATATTTGTAGGTGAGTTTTAAAAATGTTTCATATATAAACTCAAAAAACTGAAAAGGAGAATCTTTGCCCCCTGTGTAGGCTCAAACCAAATATTTTATCAATGAAAGCTTCAATTGATGTTTTTGCCGTCTAGTTCTTCGCACAAGCACGTATTTCTTCTCTTTGCAAATTTACTGGAGCTTTCTCAAGCAATGGGCTTTCCATGCCCCCCTTATTTGATATCTTCTTTTGATTCTTTACTTCACAGAGTGTGTGAGCTATTCATTTTGACAAGGAATTGACAATACAAGATAAGAAAGTGCGATGTGATATGCTCATGTATGCATGATTTACATGAATAATACTTACAGCGGTTTCATTGACTCACAGACTGAGGTGATTAGCAGAAGTATTCTCATTGACTCCTTTTTGATGCTCATTCAAGTCTTACATTGGAAAGATAGAAAAGCTTTACATTTATGGCTTTTATCTTCAAGATGTTGAAAATATGAATAATGGAGACCCCAAGCAGCAGAGTCAGGGATTCATCTATTTCAAACTATGTCTCAGCATGTTAGTTGATAGCTTCTTCATGACCTTGCCAATAATCATTTCCTTTGCCCAATTTGTCCTTTGGAGGTTCAACATACTTCCCTTAACTTGAAGGCTTTGTATGACAAAACACTTTTTTTCTTTTTTAATTTTTGAATTTTAAATTTGAAATCAAATGTTGGCTTTGCCAAATTAATGTCAATGTACCTCAGGACTTGATTTTTGAAATTAACATATCTATAACATGACAACCCTAGTTACCGTACTAAACTTGGGAATTATTTCTATTTAAGCAAGAACTGTTGCACTTCAGATAGGCACATACACATTACTTGGTCAAAAGTCTCATTTGAGTTTAAATATTGTCTATCTCTTATGCATGCTCATCCAAACTATCTCCACTAATAGACTCTACCTACCAAAGACAGATCAACAAGTCTTTAATAGGCTTGAAATGGGTCTATAAGGGACACGGGTTTAAATGAAGGCCATTTTGAGATTGGAGCTGGTGCGACACAATGGACAAACCCTCACACTAAAAATTCCTTGTTTGAACTTTAGGCAGTTGGGAGCAATCTTGCTAGACTCAAAATTTCTTCTGTCTTCTTGGCATTAATTTGGATCTTGATTAGGACGGTCTTTGCCCTTGTAAAAAGTTTATGACCCAAATTCATTTCTTTTCTTCTTTTCCCTTTTCTTTCCTTTTTATTTTTTTCTTACTCTTCCCTTTCTTTGAGCATTTTATCATTTTGTCCTTCTTCCTTGTAGGATTGTCAAGTACATAACTTTTAAGCACTTGATGGTCTTTCTCCTTCTCCTCTAATTTTGATCGAATATTTGATTGGGTTGGACCAATTCAAGTCAAAATGTCTTTATGAACCAAATGGAAGCCTTTTGTTGTCTTAGGTAAAAGAGAACTCAGTTGGCTTTCTGAACCGCCTTTTTAGGTTTTATCTTTTCTTTTCTGCTTTTTATTTTCTTCTTTTTCTTTATTTTCTTTCTTTATTTTCTCTTTTTTTTGTTCTAGCTCTAAAAGAGTTGTCTTGTTTGTACTAACTTGGGCTTCCAATAATGGATGAGTGGAGTAACATAAATCTTCTTTAACAGGGATAAATCATTGGTTACTCTGATGTTGATGTTGTCTTGATATATTGGAGATATTAGGTGAACTTCAACTACCCTTATGGTCTTGAAAACTTCAACTACCCTTATGGTCTTGGGAACTTCAACTACCTTTATGATCTTGAGAACTTCAACTATCCTCATGATCTTGACTAATCATTGCTTTATTTGATCCTTTTGCCTCTTCATCTTAGTGATCATAAGACTTGTCAAATGTATCATGACAGCTCAGGGTAGCTTGTTGGGGTTGTATGCCAATGAAAAGAAAGCTAAAATTTAATGAAGGCTCAAAGGGACAACTAGGGATTGATATTTAATTGGGTGGATACTATTGTTGGCTAACCAAACAATGCCTAGATCATCTCTCCCTTAAATAAGCAGAGTTCAATTTTGCCTTGAAAGTTTGACAAAGCATGTTCTAAGACTGACTAAGACCTAGACAAAGATAATTATGCAGGAGCCCTCTCTAAGTAAGCATACACAACTCAATGCTATAAAGCAATTCCCTTACCTAGTAAAGTCATTCGAGTCATGATGCATAAATTAACTCATGAATTATCAAGATAGATTCCTCATTGGTTGAGCATCAAAATGAACAAAGACCAACAAAAATTTTGATGAAAGTAATTTATTCAAGCAACTTTAAATTTGAAAAACACAATAGTTCTAATTAAAGAAAGTAAAATTGAAAAGCAACATTCAAGCTAAGGAAAGTTCATTAAGTTAGGCTTCTTTTCCTTTCTCATCTTCAATATCCCTATCTTGAAAAGAGGATAAAACAACATCTTCTTCTAGTCCTTTTCCCACCATGAAGGTTACCGGTGGAGGTACTCTTCCAAACTTAGGCAAAGGGTTGTTCTTGGTATTGGGCTTATCCGGCTCAGGCAGCTTGCCACTATTGATTGGGTCTTGGATCTCATGCCTTAGACGAGCACATTTATCTATTTCATGCCCTCGCATTTGATGAAATTGACAAAAGGCCTCGGCATTGAAGTTTGGTGGCAATGGATTATGTAACGATCGAGGAGCTAACGGTTGCAACAACCCTTTCTTTTGCAGCTTGCTAAAAACCCAAGATAGAGGGTTCCCCAGATTTGAAAATTGTCTTTTATTTCCTTGACCGGTTACATTAATATCAACTTCTTTTTGCGTGCTTTGATTACTAGGTTGGTTGTTCCCTTTCTCATTCCTTCTTATTGAAAAGCAATTCTTCTCCCTTTCCCACTCTTCAATTTGTATACCAGCTTGGAGAAGATCTTTGAAATCACGGATGAGTGTATGAGACATCCTCTCACGAAGACTAGGTAACACCCCTCTTACAATCATCCTTATTTGATCGGATTCATCGGGCCTCTTCTTGAGTAAAGCGGCCTTGTTTCTCCATCTCTTCACATAGTCCACAAAATTCTCATTTGGCCTTTGTCTAATGGACTCTACTTCCATTAAGGTAACTTCCATCTCAATATTATATCCATATTGTTGGATGAAGGCCTTGTAAAGCAAATCCCAACTCTTCTGTGTTCCATCATCTAAGGTGTTGAACCAATTTTGGACAACAGGGTCTAATGAGAGCATGAAGTACCTTAGGGTTCGAGCCTTAGAAGCTCAGGCAGATTGCATGGTGGTGATGTACTGCTTCACATGGAGATGAGGATTTTCAGTGCCATTGTACTTAGCAAAGGAAGGCATCTTGAATTTATAAGGGACCTCTTCATCTTGTTCAAATAGTTTATCGATCTTGGACATCTCGTCAGTCTTCAGTTTCTTCTCAAATTTCTTTTCTAAATCAACAATCATCTTTTCAACATCAGAAGTCTCGGTCTTTTCAATAGTTACCTTCTCAACAACCTTCGGCTCTTTTTTGTCTTGAAGATCTTGGTAGTATTAAGCCCAATCATCATCATCAATGACCACCTTATCATCATCAAAAGCTACTTCACTAACTTTAGTCTTCCCCTTGACTTTCTTGGTGCTAGCAGATGCTTCGGCATTGTTTCCTAAAATAGCAGCTAATTGATTCTTTATGGTCTCAGCCATGGTCTCTTTTATTTCTTCCATCTTGGCATTGAGGGCATCATCCACCATTCTTTGAATTTGTTTAGGCTCCATTGTTTTAGGTGAGCAAGTGATTGAGTCATTGCTAGATACTTCATCTCCAGCGTAGGTCGGATTGTTTTAAGCTTTAGAACTATCATAATCCAAGGCTGTGAGCCAGAGAGGATCAATGATATGAGATGCAAATGTATGCATGTATGCACAAACGATCAACAAATAAGGATAAATAGGACGTTTCTTCCAACCTTATAACATCCACCCACGAATGGCGAGTCCCTTTTCCTAGGTATATGGTTAACAAAATACCAACATGGGGTATCTTGCTTTCGAATAATTCCCTCGAACGTTTCAACCAATAGTTATATTTTCGAAAATGAAAATCCATTCATAGTAATTCCCATTAATTAGGTTTTAATCCATTCAACCAACTATAGTAGCTTTTATTGGATTAAAACTAAATTAAGAGGTTTATTATAGATAGATTTCTCACTTGAAAAAGTAACTAATGATTCATGCCAAAAACAAGCCCATGGTTAATTTATTCTTAGTGTAAACTAGGCCCACAATTGATTTTTGGTATTTCATAATTGATCTAAATATTTTTGCAAGCTCTTTGTAAGAAAAGGTTGGGTGAAAATAGTTTTGTTTCTAAGCCCATTGTAAAAGATTTTAGAAAAATGGATTTTGGGCTTAGTATTTGGGCCATGGGGCAAAGAATTTTTTATTTGTTTTTAGAAAAGTTTTATGTCCAAAGACCATCTTGAAAAGTTTTGAAAATAGCTTTGGTCTTTTGGATTTTAAAGAGAAATTTATTTTGAGCTTACAATATACTTAGGTCATATTAGAAAAAGAACAAACCAAATAAGCCATGATTTAGACTAAGATAAACCAACCTTAGTCAAACAACATGCATTTGGGGTAAAACTTAAGGAAAGTAACTAGGCCAATGAGCTTTAGTCTTTGGGTAGAAAGGCTTAGGTTCCCATAGCAAGTATATACCAAATGGTACGAGGCTATGAGTGGTTATGCCATGCTCGATCTCCATACCTTGAGTGAAAGCATGGTATCCGTTACATAACACAACACGGGTAACACAGGCGTCCTAACTCACGCACACGATACAATCTAAGATGATGCAATGGATAATATCATTATAAGAAAGAATAGAATAATATAAAGACCAATGGAATCAACTTCACTTATCCCCAGTGGAGTCGCCACTGTGAGCGGGGATTTTTGCCCCCACTCCCGGTGGAATGGTTCTTGCGACTTCAGCACTATTTATGCTCGGGGCCTTAGAGAACATGGACCTAACTCTGAAGAATAATGGAGTCGTCACCCGGACGGGCCGGGAAAAAGAAAGGGGTGGATGACTCGATTCCTAAGGAATCCCCAACCCCCTAATGGGTTTGGAAAGTTGGGTATGTGTGGGAAAGGTGAGAAATGGCCCAGCACCCCCCACAACGCCCGGTTCATTGGAACCGGCCTCCTTTATAGGTCTTAATATTATAAAATTCTTAAATATAACAATATTATCCATACTACACACAATAAAAAGAAAGCATCATTATATTAAAATCAAAGCAATGTCCAAACAAAGCAAATAAATGGACACCCATTCAAGGATGGAATCATGTCCTTACATCACATGCCTAAATAGGACACCCACCAAAAGGTAGAAACATGCCCTTTACATAGGTTCTCAAATAGAAAAGCAAATTAGATTACATGATGTTTAACTAATGAGTTACCCATCAAGTGGAAACATACCTCTTACAATTTTTTGAAATCTAAATTAATTGATAAAAATAAATAATCATTCATCATAAATAAATCATTCATCAAAGCTAATAACCAAAATATAAAATAAACATCCATCCATGATAAATTAAATAAATCAAGTATTGAAATTAAATAAATTAAAGCATAAGAAATAAAAGTCCAATTAGGGTTACTGTGACTTTTCATGGAATTAAAATAAATTATGGTTTTATGTTTTAAAGGGTTGGTAAGACTCTTTGATTAACAAAATTAAGATTTGAATGATGATATCATGAAACTAGGGTTTTAAACACTTTAAAATACTTTAATTTGTGATTTTTTGTTATTGGGTTCCTAAGCTACTGTGTAAAATTTAGGTTTTTATGTTTTTTAATGTTTTAAAAGGATTAGGGTTCATAAAAAATTAGGGTTTAAGGTTTTAAACGAGTTAAAGTTTAATATTTTAGGTTTAGAAGTTGAATTAGGGTTTTAGTGTTTTAGAATTTGGGTCTCGGGTGATTTGTTGAATTAGGGTATAAAAAGACAATTTGATGATTTCATGAGGTTTTATGAATTTAAACAAACAGATTGAAGTTTTTACAAATAGAAAAGATGCTTTTTATGGTTTTTTGGAAGAAACAATACCAAGTTTAAAATTTTAAAAGAAACAGAATGAAATTCTAGTTTTGTTGAAAATATGTTCAATTAGAGTTTTAAGATTTTTAAGAAGTAAAAATAACAATTTTAAGTCTTTTTTGGAAAATAAAGTAGCGTATTAGTGTTTTAACCTTAGAAAAACTAAATTAAAGTTCTAAGGTTTTTGATTTAGAAAACCTAAATTTCATAATTTTAGCTACTGTGTAAAAAAACAATTAAAGAAAATCAATTAACACATACCTTTTTTGATGATTCCTCCAAAAACAATTCTTCTTGGATGAACTAGCTTCAAAGACAAGCCTTTTCTTTCCTTTGAATTGCTTAAATTGTGATGCTGTTGTTCCAAAAAAAAGTTGAATTGAATTGCTTCTTTTCCTTCCTTGATTTGGTTTCAAATTTTCCAAGCTACTGTTGGATTTTTGTCTCCCCCAATTTGGTTGCCTTTGGTCCTTATTTATAAGGGTTTGATGTAGTTTAATCCTAATTAGCTAAGGCAAGTAATATTAATAAAAAAAAGAAACTAAAACCTAATTGGATTAGGTTTTGAAAAATTTGCGTCGGAAAATTTGCGCTGCCGAAAAAAACTGCTGCGGAAAAACTGCTCTGGCAAAAATTCTGCCGTAACTGGCTGCGACAGCGTGCGCGGAGCGGGCCCGTAAGCTATTTCGCAAGCAAAAAATTTCTGCGCGCAGGCAGAAAATTTCTGCGTGCGAAATAGCACAGTGATTTTGCCCGCAGGAATTTCCGACTCCGATTTTTAGTTTAGTTTTTATTTTTTGACTTTTATTTGTTTATTTCTATTTTTTATTAATAAAAATTAGATACTAATGCAAAAATTATTTAATAAAAAATATTTTGGTCCAATTAGATAACAAAAATCATTTTAGACTAAATAAAACATATTGGACCGAATTGGGTCAAAAATTAAGGGTCTACACTTTCCTTAGCTTGAATGTTGCTTTTCAATTTTACTTTCTTTAATATTTAATTGGAACCTTTTTTGTTTTTCAAATTTAAAGTTGCTTGAAATAAATTACTTTCATCAAAATTTTTGTTGGCCTTTGTTCATTTTGGTGTTCAACCGATGAGGAACCTAGCTTGATGTTTATAAATTAATGTGTCTAGGCATCATGACTTGAATGGCTTTACTAGATGAGGGAATTACTCTATAGCATTGAGTTGTGCATGCTTACTTAGAAAGGGCCCCTGCATAATTATCTTTGTCTAGGTCCTAGTCAGTCTTAGAACATGCTTTGACAAACTTTCGAGGTGAAATTGAACTCTGCTTATTTAAGGGAGAGATGATCTAGGCATTGTTTGGTTAGCCAACAACTTGTATCCACCCTATTAAATATTAATCCCTAGTTGTCCCTTTGAGCCTTCATAAAATTTTAGCTTTCTTTTCAATAGCTTACAAACCCCAATAACCTACCCTGAGCTGTTGTGATACTTTAGATCACTAAGATGAAGAGGCAAGAAGATCAAAGAAAGTAATGATTAGTCAAGATCATGAGGATAGTTGAAGTTCTCAAGACTATAAGGGTAGTTGATGTTTTCAAGACCATAAGGGTAGTTAAAGTTTTCAAGACCATAAGGGTAGTTGAAGTTCACTTAATATCTCCAATATATCAAGACAACATCAGAGTATCAAATGATTTATACCTGTTAAAGAAGATTTATGTTACTCCACTCATCCATTATTGGAAGCCCAAGTTGGTACAAACAAGACAACTCTTTTAGAGCTAGAACAAAAAAAAACAAAAAAAAAGAGAAGAAAAGAAAACAAGAGAAATGAGAGCAAGGAAAAAAAAAGACAAAAAATAAAAGAAAGAGACAAAGAAAAAGAAAAAGAAAAAGAAAAGAAGAGAAATAAAACCTAAAAAGGCGGTTGAAAAAGCCAATTGAGTTCTCTTTTACCTAAAGCAGCAAAAGGCTTCCATTTGGTTTATAAGGACGATTTGACTTGAATCGGTCCAACCCAACTAAAGATTCAATCAAAATCAAAGAAAAAGGAGAAAGAACATTCAGCTCATGAAAGTTCTGTACTTGACAGTCCTACAAGGAAGAAGGATAAAATGATAAAATGCACAAAGAAAGGGAAGGGTAAGAAAAATAAAAAGAAAGAAAAGGGAGAAGAAGAAAAGAAACAAATTTGGGTAACAAACTTTTCGGTGGGTGCAAAGACTGTCCTAATCAAGATCCAGATTGATGCTAAGAAGACGAAAAGAATTTAGAGACTAGCAAGATCACTCCCAACTGCCTAAAGTTCCAACAAGAAATTTGTAGTGTGAAGATTTGTCCTTTGTTTCACACCAGCTCCAATCTCAAAATGACCTTCACTTAAACTTGTGTCCCTTATAGACCCCATTTCAAACCTATCAAAGACCTGTTGATCTCTCTTGATATGTAGAGTCTATTAGTGGAGATAGTTTGGATACGCATGCATATGAGATAGACAATATTTAAACTCAATGAGACCTTAGGACAAGTAATGTGTATGTGCCTATCTGAAGTGCAACAATTCTTGCTTAAATAGAATTGATTCCCGAGTTTAGTACGGTAACTAGGGTTGTCATGTTATAGATATGTTAATTTGGAAAAATCAAGTCTTGAGGTACATTGACATTAATTTGGCAAAGCCAACATTTGATTTCAAAATCAAAATTCAAAAAAATGTTTTGTCATACAAAGCCTTCAAGTTAAGGGAAGTATGTTGAACCTCCAAAAGACATATTGGGCAAAGGAAATTATTATTGGCAAAGTTATGAAGAAACTACCAACCAACATGCTGAAATATAGTTTGAAATGGATGCATTCCTGACTCTACTACTTAGGGTCTCCACCACTCATGTTTTCGACATCTTGAAGATAAAAGCCACAAATGCAAAGCTTTTGATCATTCCAATGCAAGACTTGAACGAGCATCGAAAAGGAACCAATGAGAACACTTCTATTGATCACCTTGATCTGTGAGTCGATGGAACAACTGTAAGTATCATTCATGCATATCATGCATACAGGAGTATAACACATCACACTTTCTTGTCTATTCTTTGGCAAAATGAACAGCAAACACCCTGCGAAGTAAAGAATCAAAATCAAATCAGGGGGGCATAGAAAGCCCATTACTTAAGAAAGCTTCAGTAATCTTGCAAAGAGAAGAAATACGCGCTTGTACAAAGAATTAGACAACAACAACATCAATCAGAGTCCACATAGAAAAATAATGGGTTTGAGCCTACACAGGGGGCAAAGTTTTTCCTTTTCATTTTTTTGAGTTTATATATAAGACATTTTCAAACTCACTTGCAAATATCTCGCCACACAGGAGGAAAAGGAGAGGATATGAAGGCTAGCTAAAAAGGGCTGAATTTTTTTGCAAAAGTGCAAAGGAAGAACAAAAAGAATGGAATAAAAAAAAGAAGAAATTAGAATTCTCAAAAGAATGAAGATGCAAAAGACAAAAGATCAATCCATCTAAAAGAGCTGACGCCAGGGTAAAGACCCGACCTCCAATGGATAAAGATCCATGTTTTCACTGGTGAAGACCCGATCTCAAAGGACGAAGATCCATTATGAGGGTGAAGAACCATAATGCATAGAATAACCAGAGCAGTCAGATTTCTCAAATGATAAAAGGTCAGTCAAACTCAATCTCGGGTCCAAGCACCCATTCTCGAGTCAAAGTACCCAAATCAATTCAAGCTAGGGTCCAAGTACCCAATCTCGGGTCCAAGCACCCTTCTGGGTCCAAGTACCCAAATCAATTCAAGCTCGGGTCCAAGTACCCAATCTCGGGTCCAAGCATCCATTCTTGGGTCTAAGTACCCAAATCAATTCAATCTCGGGTCCAAGTACCCAAATCAAATCAATTTAGGGTCAAATATCACAATCCAATTTAGGATCGAGTATCGAAATCCAAGTTAGGATCGAGTATCCAAATCAAGTTAGGATGAGTATCCGAATCCAGTTTAGGATCGAGTATCCCAATCCAATTTAGGATCAAGTATCCCAATCCAGTTAGGATCGAGTATCCAAATCCAGTTTAGGATCGAGTATCCCAACCCAATTTAGGATCGATTATCCAAATCCAATTATGATCGAGTATCCGACTCTAGTTTAGGATCGAGTATCCAAATCTCTTGGGTCCAGAACACAAATTTTCCTTAGGTCGAGAACCTAGAATTATTCTTGAGTCCAGAACTCGAACTGGGTCCAGAATCCAAATTTTCTTAGGTCGAGAACCTAGAATTATTTTTGAGTCAAGAACTCAAACCGGGTCCAAAACCCAAATTTTCCTTAGGTCCAGAACCTAGAATCATCATTGAGTCCAGAACTCGAATCGGATCCAGAACCCAAATTTTCCTTAGGTCCAAAACCTAGAATTATCCTTGAGTCCAGAACTCGAACCGGGTCCAAAACCCAAAATTTCATTAGGTCGATAACCTAGAATTATCCTTGAGTCCAGAACTCGAAAAGGATCCAGAACCCAAATTTTCCTTAGGTCCAAAACCTAGAATTATCCTTGAGTCCAGAACTCGAACCGGGTCCAGAACCCAAATTTTCATTAGGTCGATAACCTAGAATTATCCTTGAGTCCAGAACTTGAATCGGGTCCAGAACCCAAATTTTCATTTGGTCCAAAACCTAGAATCATCCTTGAGTCCAGAACTCGAACCGGGTCCAGAACCCAAATTTTTCTTAGATCTAGAACTTAGAATTATCCTTGAGTCCAGAACTCGAACCGGGTGCAGAACCCAAATTTTCCTTAGGTCTATACCTAGAATTTATCCTTGAGTCCAGAACTCAAACCGGGTCCAGAACCCAAAACCTCAACCATCTCAAAAATTAAGTATTATTGCTTTTCACTCTCTTTCACTAAAGTTTCAAATCATTCAAGTAGGGGGCAAACTATAGCCCTTAATTTTTGACCCAGTCCGGTCCAATATGTTTTATTTAGTCCTAAATGATTTTTGTTCTCTAATTCGTCCAAAATAATTCTTGTTAAATAATTTTTGCTTTAATATCTATTTTTTATTAATAAAAAATAAAAATAAACAAATAAAAGTCAAAAAATAAAAATAAAAATCGCCGTCGAAAAAATCAGCGGCAAAAAAATAGTCGCGCGGGCCCGTGGGCATTTTGCCCGCAGGAATTTCCTGCGGCAGATTTTTTTTCAGCAGCACATTTTTTCCTGCTGCAATTTTTTTTCGGCAGTGCAATTTTTCTAACGCAAATTTTTTGAAACCTAATTCAATTAGGTTTCGGTTTCCTTTTCTTATTAATATTACTTTCCGTGATTAATTAGGAATAAACCATATCAAACTACTATAAATAAGGACCAAAGGCAATGAAATTAAGGGAGGCCGAAAGGTACAGTGGAAAAGAAAATCCAAATCCGTGAAGGAAAAGCTTGAATTCAATTGATTTTTAAAGTAGAAGAAACATGATTTAAAGGATTAAAAAGGCAAAACGGCTGGTCTTTTGAGCTTGTTCATCCAAGAAGCAATTTTGGTGCAACTTACAAAATAAGGTATGAAATTCTAATTTCTTTATATTTTTTCACAGTAGCTAAAATTGGGATTTTGTGTTTTTCAAAAGTTAAAATCTTAGAACTTTAATTTAGTTTTTCTAAAGTCAAAAAAAGCCTTATTTCATTGGTTTATTTTCCAAAAGGCTTAAAATTGTTATTTTTACTTCTTTAAAATCTTAAAACACTAATTAAACATATTTTTCAACAAAACCAAAATTTGATTCTGTTTCTTTCAAAATTTTAAACTTGGTTCTGTTTCTTCCAAAAAGCCATAAAAAACATCTTTTCTATTTATAAAAACTTTAATCCGTTTGTTTAAATTCATAAAACCTCATGAAATCATCAAATTGTCTTTCTAAACCCTAATTCAAATTCATCACCCAAACCCTAATTTTAAATCCTAAAACCTTAATTCAACTTCTAAACCTAAAATATTAAACTCTAACTCCTTTAAAACCTTAAACCCTAACTTTTTCTAAACCTTAATCCTTTAAAACATTAAAAAACCATAAAAGCATAAATACTTTAATTTTACACAGTAGCTTGAAATCACCATTTAAAACCATAAATCAAAAATATTTCAAAGTGTCTAAAATCCTAGTTTCATGATTTCACCATTAAAACCTTAATTTGTTTAATCAAAGAGTCTTACCAACCTTTTATAACATAAAACCTCAATCTATTTTAATTCCATAAAAAAGTCAGAGTAGCCTAATTTTGTGAATTCCAACACATGAGATAAAGAACCCTAAATGTAAATAGTAGCTATAATTTGGATTTTTATTTATCTTATTCAATTCCATATTTGATCATGCTTTGTTTTATTTCTTATGCTTTAGTTATTTTAAATTCAATGCTTGGTTTATTTTATTTATCATGGATGGATGTTTACTTTTTATTGATATTTGGTACCTTTGATGAATGATTTATTTATTATGAATGGTTATTTACTTTTATCAATTTATTTAGATTTCCAAATGTTGTAAGAGGTATGTTTCCACTTGATGGGTACCTCATTTAAATATCATATAATTTAATTTGCTTTTCTATCTTAGAACTTAAGTAAAGGGCATGTTTCTACCTTTCGGTGGGTGTCCTATCTAGGCATGTGATGTAAGGACATGTTTTCATCTTCAGATGGGTGTCCATTTATTTGTTTTGTTTGGACATTATTTTGATTTTTAATATATGGATGCTTTAGTTTAATCATTGTGTGTAATATGGATAATATTGTTATACTTAAGAATTTTATAATATTGAGACCTGTAAAGAAGGTCGGTTCCAATGAACCGGGCGTTGTGGGGGGTGCTGGGCCATTTCTCACCTTTCCCACATGTACCCAACTTTCTGAACCCATTAGAGGGTTGGGGATTCCTTAGGAATCGAGTCATCCACCCCTTTCTTTTTCTCGGCCCGTCCGAGTGGCGACTCCATTTTCTCCGGACTTAGGTCCGTGTTCTCTAAGGCCCCGAGCCTAAACAGTGCCGAAGTCGCAAGAACCTGTAACACCCCCACATTCAATACATGCACCCTACAACACCACAATGTAGTATACATGCACTAAACATAGGGATGCTACGGATTTTCTTAACATTCAAAACATTTTAAACGATACCATAATCTTTCAATTGTATACATTATAGAAAAATAGGTAGTTACTTGTAATACAAAACAAAATAGATATATATATATATACATTTAGTTAATACGCAGCAGAATTTATAAAATATTTACATATATGAAACATTTAAATCCATATTTACAAATGTGCATATAATTACATTATAAATACTACTTTACAAAATATAAAGAAGTAGTACATGATTGGCAAATCTCTTCTGATCTTTAAGTTCCCAAAATCAACTCTTCAAGGTCTACTCTCACTCGGTCTCGATGAACTCTCGGGTTCAACTCTATCACCTGCGCGATTAACACTATCGCGCTAAGCCAATGGCTTAGTAAGACAAATCATGCTAATGATATGCTTCAATGCAATACAATGCCATACATATTATTAATAAACACACAACATAAATGAGAAGCTAACATCTTTGAATTTCACCAATCATAATCATATAAGCATATCACATTTCAACATCCTTCCATATTCCTCATTTATCAATCATGTTATCATTCATGAATCTCATTAAACAAAGACAAGCATGGGCCCAAAACACACTAATATATCATTCAATTTTCAGAGTTAATGCTTTGGTTTTGTTATCACATTTATCAATATCATATACCCAACTAGGCTTCAAGGATTAGGTTCAACCAAGCTTCAAGGGGAGCAAAGCATGCTAAGCATCAACCCAACTTGGCTTCAAGAACCAACCCAACCTAGCTTCAAGGGTGGTAACATCTCAATTAGGCTTCAAGGATTCAATCCAACCTAACTTCAAGAGATTGTTACACTTATTAGGCATGCCACCAACAACAAACTCTGAAAATGGAATAACACATTAGCCACACAAATCATTTATTATTTAATTATCATTTCCATTCTTAACTCTCATCATAGCCAATAACAATGGCCTCATATCACATATAAGTTACCATAGCTAATCACAATGGCATTATATTCCATCACATTATACATATAGCATTATTGATATAAACATAACAAAACACATTACTCATCACATGAGTCACAATACATGAAATATCACATTGTTCACATAGTATCATATACATTACCATTATCATCATATTTATGATCAATCTCAACATCATATGCAATAATGCAATAATACAAGATTTGTACTTACCTCACTAACAATTCATACAACTCCTAACACTTCCTTGTCCAAGATTCTTTAACCTCTTAAATCAATGATCAATCACTTTCTTCAAGACCTAAATCAAAAGTAATAGCATATACTTGCTTAGGAATACACAAGAGATAATCCAATTAAGAGTTAATTAGGGCAACCTTAAACATGACACGCTCAACCACACGGGCGTGTCCCTGACCGTGTCTTAACTCCACAACACAGAAGCTTTTACACGCTCAGAACCACGGGCGTGTCACTGGGCGTGTAATACCTTCTGCCTCTCCAAAATTAACAACACGTCAAACAAAGTGAGCGTGCTCTTGGCCGTGTAATTTCTCCATTCTCACAGTAGCTATGACAAGCTCAATAACAAGGGCGTGTTACTGGTAGTGTCAAACCTACTGCCTCCAACACAATTGACACGCCTAAAAACCCTGGACGTGCACATGGGCGTGTCCGGCCACAATTTCAAAATCCGGCCAAAACAACCAAACACTCAACAACACACTTCTATTCACCAACATCCTCTTCAAACAATCTTCACAAAACATACCCAAAAACCATCTTAAACTTGTAACAACACCAAAAATAAACCAAAACACACATCAAAAACAAAACCCCAAATCAACTCAAAACCCTAAACACAACACAACATCATCTCCTCCAATCAACTACTCTTTCCTTTAACTTATCCTTAAAATCCATCATCAAATCGACCAAACACTTCTAATCATCTCACAAACAAACAACTCACTCTTAAAATCATCTATCAAAACCAAATATCATTCAAATAAGCAAAGAGATCAAAAGAGTACTTACCAAAGTTGTTGAATTCCACAAATCTCCAACTTGATCACTTCAATCTTCCTTCAATTTGAGCTTAACTCTTCAAGATCTTCTCTTTGTCTCTTGCTTTCCTTTGTCTATGGAGGAGCCGGCCAAATGGAGAAAGAAGAAGAAATGAACCACAAGAAACAAAGTCAACTCTTCTTTTAATCTCCACCAAGTGTTTCAATTCAAGCAATTACCAAAACACCCTTCATCCATTTAACTAACCTCTTGTCTCTTATATGCCCATTTATGTACTTTCATATGTCACACAAAAATATCCTCTTGCATTGACTCTTCATTTGACCAATTTATATGTTGCATATATTAACATATAAACAACATATACACTTTTCTCTAAACCCTCTTTCTTTCCCAAAACACATATACATAAGCATTCACTTTCCAATTTCTTTTCTTATCACACAACATATACTTTCAATCCAATTTAAAACAACAACAACATAATCAAAACTTCTAGGGCATACATGAGGATATTACAATTCTCCCCCTCTAAAAAGAAATTTCTTCCTCGAAATTGCCTGATATCAAGTCTGAAACAACTGAGGGTACTGTTCTCGCATTGCTTGTTCACTCTCCCAAGTTGCCTCTTCCTTTGCATGATTTTTCCATAGAACCTTCACCAATGGCACTCTCTTGTTTCTAAATTCTTTCACATCACGTGCCAGGATAGCAACTAGTTCCTCTTCAAATGACAAATCTGGACTCACTTCGATAGATTCAATTGGCAACACATGAGATGGATCCGACCTGTACTTCCTCAACATAGAAACATGAAATACATTATGAATACGATCCAACTCAGGTGGCAAAGCAAGTCGATAAGCAACTGGCCCAATCCTTTCTAGAACTTCATACGGTCCAATGAAATGAGGACTCAATTTTCCTTTCCGACCAAATCTTAAAATCTTCTTCCAAGGAGATACTTTCAAAAATACCTTATCTCCCACATTAAACTCAATATCTCTCCTTTTCAGATCTGCATAAGACTTCTGTCGGTCTGAAGCTGCCTTCAACCTCCCTCGAATCATTTTCACTTTCTCTTCAGTTTCTTGAATTAAATCAGGCCCAATTAACTTACTTTCCCCAAGTTCATTCCAACAAAGAGGTGTCCTACACCGTCTACCATACAACGCTTCAAACGGTGCCATACCAATGCTAGATTGGTGACTGTTGTTATAAGCAAACTCCACAAGAGGTAAGAATCTATCCCAACTTCCAGAGAAATCGATGACACAGCTTCTCAACATATCTTCAATAATCTGTATCACCCTCTCTGACTGTCCATCTGTCTGTGGATGAAAAGCAGTACTGAAATGCAGTCGAGAACCCAAAGCACTATGCAAACTCTTCCAAAATCTTGAAGTAAACCTGGGATCTCGATCGGACACTAAAGAAGTTGGAACCCCATGCAACTTCACAATCTCATTAATATACAGCTCAGCCAACCTCTCCAAAGAGTAATCCATCCGAACTGGAAGGAAATGAGCTGTCTTAGTCAATCTATCCACAATCACCCAAATGGCATCACGCTTCCTTTGTGTCAATGGCAAACCAGACACAAAATCCATTGTCACTCTTTCCCACTTCCATTCAGGCACTGACAACGGTTGAAGCAACCCGGTTGGAACTTGATGCTCAGCTTTTACCTTCTGACATGTGAGACATTTTGATACAAACTCAGCAATGTCTCTCTTCAAACCAAACCACCAGTAATGCTGTCTCAAATCATGATACATCTTGGTATTGCCCGGATGCATAGCAAATACTGACTGATGTGCTTCTTCCAAAATGATCCTTTTCAAATCAGCATCATCTGATACACACAATCTGTTCTTAAACTAGAGGCTTCCATCACTTTTCACAACAAAATCTCTACTCTTTTCATTCTGACAATCTGAAATAATCTTCTGAATCTTCTTATCAGCCAACTGAGCCTCTTTGATCTGATCCAATAAAACCAGTTTTAAATGCAAATGTGCTAACAATGCACCATCATCACAAGATACAAAACTAGCACACAATGCTCTCAACTCAACGAGCAACGAGAGCGAGTAAAAAGTTAAACCAGCTAAAGACTTCCGACTCAAGGCATCGGCAACAACATTTGCTTTACCTGAATGATAATCAATCAAGCAGTCGTAGTCTTTAATCAATTCCAACCATCTCCTCTGTCGAAGATTGAGCTCCTTCTGAACCCCCAAATACTTCAAACTCTTGTGATCAGTATAGATGAAACATTTCTCCCCAAACAGATAGTGGCGCCAAATCTTCAATGCAAACACAATGGCTGCCAATTCCAAATCATGGGTTGGATAGTTAAGCTCATGCGGTTTCAACTGTCTAGATGCATAAGCTATAACTTTACCTTCCTGCATCAGCACACAACCCAAACCATTATGTGAAGCATCACTGAAAATCACATATGGTTTGCCTTCAACAGGTAAAATAAGAACAGGCGCTTGAGTCAGCATATCTCTCAACTGCTCAAAGCTAGCCTGACACTGATCCGTCCACACAAATCTCACTCCCTTACGAAGCAATCTGGTGAGTGGAGTAGCTATCAAAGAAAATCCTTTCACAAACCGTCGGTAATAGCCTGCCAAACCCAGAAAACTTCTAACTTCAGTCACAGACCTTGGTGGACTCCAATTCAAAATAGCTTCAACTTTACTTGGATCAACTCTAATGCCTTCTGCTGAAACAATATGTCCGAGAAAAGCGACTTGATCCAACTAGAACTCACACTTCGACAATTTGGCAAACAACTGCTTCTCTCTCAAAATCTGCAACACAATCCGCAGATGCATATCATGTTCCTCCTCATTCCGCGAATACACCAATATATCATCGATGAAGACCACTACAAACTGATCTAAATAAGGCCTAAACACCCTATTCATCAAATCCATAAAAGCTGCAGGTGCATTCGTCAGACCAAAAGGCATAACTAGAAATTCATAATGCCCATACCTGGTCCGAAAAGCTGTCTTAGGAACATCATCAGCTCTGACCCTCAACTTATGGTACCCTGATCTCAGATCAATTTTTGAGAATATTGCTGCTCCCTTCAATTGATCAAAGAGATCATCAATTCTAGGCAAAGGATATTTATTTTTAATAGTCACCTTGTTCAATTGCCTATAATCGATACACAACCTCATAGTACCATCTTTCTTCTTCACAAATAGCACAGGAGCTCCCCACGGAGAAATACTGGGGCGAATAAATCCTTTATCCAACAACTCCTGTAATTGCACTTTCAACTCCCTCAATTCTGCTGGTGCCATTCTATATGGAGTAATCGAGATAGGAGTGGTACCAGGTAACAACTCGATACCAAACTCCACCTCTCTCTCAGGAGGCAATCTTGGCAACTCCTCTGGGAATACATCTGAGAACTCTGCAACTGTGGCAATGCTATCAATAAGAGAACCTCTTACTCTAGTATCTACCACATGAGCCAGATAGGCTTCACATCCTTTTCTAATAAACCTCCTAGCTGCAACAACTGAAACAAACAAAGATGCTAACTGTTCCTGCTCATTAGATACTATCACCTCTCTACCATCAACAATTCTCAAAGTAACAACTTTCTTTTTACAATCCACCACAGCTCCATGTCTAGATAGCCAGTCCATGCCTAGGATCACATCATATTCCTTAAAAGGCATTTCAATCAAATCTCCGAGAAACTCCTCACCTTGCACCATCACTGCACTATCTTTGTGCACTTTGCTAACAATCACACTATGCCCTAACGGATTTGTCACCAACACATCAAACCCTAGGGACTCAGCATGCACATCAAATACAGATAAAACAGATGCACTAATATATGAGTGTGTGGAACCCGGATCAATCAAAGCAAGTATTGGAGTATCAAATAAAAAGAAAGTACCAGCTATGACTGCCGAAGCATCTAGCTGCCTCTGCATCACATAAATCCTCTGGGAAGATCCGACCTCCTCTGGTCTACTCTCCCTGGATATAGCACCTCCTCTAGAACTGAACCCTGGTCTGCCTCCTCTGCTAACACTTCTGCCTCCTCGACCTCCCCTCACACTAGGTCGAGAAGCTGCAGTATCAACTGACGTCTGCTCTTGCCTCTCAGGACAATCTCTCATAAAGTGATCAGGTGATCCACATCTGAAACAAACCCTGGCTACACCAGCCTTCCAACAATGACCACCATGTGGCCTACCACAATGGATACAGATGGGTAAGGTGGATCTCTGAATCATAGGGGTCGGAGCACTCGCCACTGAAGCTGCGGGTCTAAATCTCTGCCTCTGTAACTGCACTGACCTACCAGCTGTTCTTTGACTCCTACTGACCCGAGGAGCAAAACTTCCTTTGCCTCTTTTAGCAGAAGAAGACCCTGCCTCAAACTGGGGCCTCCTCACCCTAACATCTTCATCTGAAACAGCTGCAACACCTTGAGCTCTCTCCACGCTCCTAGCCGCTGCCACAAGCTGAGAAAAATCATGATATCTGGATCCAGCTACCAGACACATGATAGAGGGCCTCAATCCCTCCTCAAATCTCCTACATCTATCTATCTCATCTAATATTATGCCCCCAGCATACTGACTTAATCGAATAAACTCAACCTCATATTCAGTTACAGTCCGGTGATCTTGCTTCAAATCTAGAAACTCTCTTTTCTTCCCATCTTTATACTCCCTTGGAGTATACTTCAATTCAAACTCTCTCAGAAAATCTGTATAGGATAAGGTAGGTGGATCATCCATAGAATGGGGCACTGTCTTCCACCAACTATATGCATCCTTCTGCAACAAGGATCTTGCATAATCAAACTTTTCCTCTGGAGTGGCTTGCAACTGAACAAATATTCTCTGTACTTTGTCTAACCACTGCTCAGCCACTGCTGGATCAGTAGTACCTACAAAATCATTAGCTCCATACTTCCTCAGTTTGTCATAGTGCCTCACAGATACCAAAGGCTGAGGGGGTGGTGGTTGTGATTGCACTGGTGCTTGCCTCAAAGCCTCTACCACATGCATAAGCCAAACTGGTGGAATCTCCTCACCGGCTGGTCTCCCCGACACCGAAACAGGTGCCTCTCCAGCACTATCAATTCTAGCTCCATCCTCAGGAGCAACACTCTCCGCACTTCCCTCAACTGACTGACACGAATGAGGATCCATCACAACCTAAGTGTGCAAACACAGCAGATTACATCTTATTAAAGATCAGAGATTGCCAATCCCAAACATATATGTTATTCAAAAACTCACTTTTTAAGTAAAAATATTCTTTTTCTTACATTTGACCTAGGTTGAGAATCTCAAACCTAGGCTCTGATACTAAAACAATTGTAACACCCCCACATTCAATACATGCACACTACAACACCACAATGTAGTATACATGCACTAAACATAGGGATGCTACGGATTTTCTTAACATTCAAAACATTTTAAATGATACCATAATCTTTCAATTGTATACATTATAGAAAAATAGGTAGTTACTTGTAATACAAAACAAAATAGATATATATATACATTTAGTTAATACGCGGCAGAATTTATAAAATATTTACATATATGAAACATTTAAATCCATATTTACAAATGTGCATATAATTAAATTATAAATACTACTTTACAAAATATAAAGAAGTAGTACATGATTGGCAAATCTCTTCTGATCTTTAAGTTCCCAAAATCAACTCTTCAAGGTCTACTCTCACTCGGTCTCGATGAACTCTCGGGTTCAACTCTATCACCTGCGCGATTAACACTATCGCGCTAAGCCAACGGCTTAGTAAGACAAATCATGCTAATGATATGCTTCAATGCAATACAATGCCATACATATTATTAATAAACACACAACATAAATGAGAAGCTAACATCTTTGAATTTCACCAATCATAATCATATAAGCATATCACATTTCAACATCCTTCCATATTCCTCATTTATCAATCATGTTATCATTCATGAATCTCATTAAACAAAGACAAGCATGGGCCCAAAACACACTAATATGTCATTCAATTTTCAGAGTTAATGCTTTGGTTTTGTTATCACATTTATCAATATCATATACCCAACTAGGCTTCAAGGATTAGGTTCAACCAAGCTTCAAGGGGAGCAAAGCATGCTAAGCATCAACCCAACTTGGCTTCAAGAACCAACCCAACCTAGCTTCAAGGATGGTAACATCTCAATTAGGCTTCAAGGATTCAATCCAACCTAACTTCAAGAGATTGTTACACTTATTAGGCATGCCACCAACAACAAACTCTGAAAATGGAATAACACATTAGCCACACAAATCATTTATTATTTAATTATCATTTTCATTCTTAACTCTCATCATAGCCAATAACAATGGCCTCATATCACATATAAGTTACCATAGCTAATCACAATGGCATTATATTCCATCACATTATACATATAGCATTATTGATATAAACATAACAAAACACATTACTCATCACATGAGTCACAATACATGAAATATCACATTGTTCACATAGTATCATATACATTACCATTATCATCATATTTATGATCAATCTCAACATCATATGCAATAATGCAATAATACAAGATTTGTACTTACCTCACTAACAATTCATACAACTCCTAACACTTCCTTGTCCAAGATTCTTTAACCTCTTAAATCAATGATCAATCACTTTCTTCAAGACCTAAATCAAAAGTAATAGCATATACTTGCTTAGGAATACACAAGAGATAATCCAATTAAGAGTTAATTAGGGCAACCTTAAACATGACACGCTCAACCACACGGGCGTGTCCCTGACCGTGTCTTAACTCCACAACACAGAAGCTTTTACACGCTCAGAACCACGGGCGTGTCACTGGGCGTGTAATACCTTCTGCCTCTCCAAAATTAACAACACGTCAAACAAAGTGAGCGTGCTCTTGGCCGTGTAATTTCTCCATTCTCACAGTAGTTATGACACGCTCAATAACACGGGCGTGTTACTGGTCGTGTCAAACCTACTGCCTCCAACACAATTGACACTCCTAAAAACCCTGGACGTGCACATGGGCGTGTCCGGCCACAATTTCAAAATCCGGCCAAAACAACCAAACACTCAACAACACACTTCTATTCACCAACATCCTCTTCAAACAATCTTCACAAAACATACCCAAAAACCATCTTAAACTTGCAACAACACCAAAAATAAACTAAAACACACATCAAACACAAAACCCCAAATCATCTCAAAACCCTAAACACAACACAACATCATCTCCTCCAATCAACTACTCTTTCCTTTAACTTATCCTTAAAATCCATCATCAAATCGACCAAACACTTCTAATCATCTCACAAACAAACAACTCACTCTTAAAATCATCTATCAAAACCAAATATCATTCAAATAAGCAAAGAGATCAAAAGAGTACTTACCAAAGTTGTTGAATTCCACAAATCTCCAACTTGATCACTTCAATCTTCCTTCAATTTGAGCTTAACTCTTCAAGATCTTCTCTTTGTCTCTTGCTTTCCTTTGTCTATGGAGGAGCCGGCCAAATGGAGAAAGAAGAAGAAATGAACCACAAGAAACAAAGTCAACTCTTCTTTTAATCTCCACCAAGTGTTTCAATTCAAGCAATTACCAAAACACCCTTCATCCATTTAACTAACCTCTTGTCTCTTATATGCCCATTTATGTACTTTCATATGTCACACAAAAATATCCTCTTGCATTGACTCTTCATTTGACCAATTTATATGTTGCATATATTAACATATAAACAACATATACACTTTTCTCTAAACCTTCTTTCTTTCCCAAAACACATATACATAAGCATTCACTTTCCAATTTCTTTTCTTATCACACAACATATACTTTCAATCCAATTTAAAACAACAACAACAACAACAACAACATAATCAAAACTTCTAGGGCATACATGAGGATATTACAGAACCATTCATCCCGGAGTGGGGGCAAAAATCCCACTCATAGAGACAAGGCCAAGCTACTGGCCGTGTTACATGACACGGCCACAAGCTTGGCCGTGTCACCCTATGAGACCAAAGAAAGAAAGAAAAAGGCACGGATTGTTAGCTATAGGATTTGTATAAATATTTAAGATTAGGGCAAGGGGGACCATCTTCACATTCTTCTTCTTCTCTTTCAATCATTCTTTATTTTCAAGAAACAAGAAAACTATCAAGATTGATTTCACTTTCATTCAAACACTCTAGATCAAATTAGTTCTAGCCATTACATTATTCTTTTAGCAAAAATCTGAGCAAGAGATTCTTCAAGAGCCAAAGGAAAATTGTAATTAGGTTTTGTTCTTTAACTCTATCTCTTAAGTTTCATTGAAATTCTATTTATGAATTCTCTAATGTCTAAATTAATTTCTTTGAATTTTAATGAGATAAATTTGTTTGATAGCATTACTATGAACTAATTTTGCTCTAGTCTAGGGTTTGTATGAATCTACTATGATCGTATGAACTGTTATTTCTCTTAACTGATTTATTTATTTTATCCTTAATTGAATGGATTAATGTTAATATATAATTGATTGGCCACCAATTATGTGTTTTAGGTATTTAGATGAAGGATTGAGAAATGAAATCTAATACTAGAATAATTTAATTAGGGACTTAGGTGAATTAGAAATATAAACCTAAGGGAAAGATCGTTTTGATTATAGTAAGTTTAATTGAAAAAGGATTGATGCTAGAGCTTATTTCCTTATTTTGATTAATTAAGTTGCTTGAAATCTGATCTTTGAAATTAAATCAGTTGAGAGGAATAGCCGTTCATACATATAAATTAGTATAGAAGTGCAAACCCTAGACTTTTCTATTAAGTGAATCAATATATATATTGTTCAGTTTTCTTTCATTGTTATTAATTAAATTCCTTTCTGTTTTCGTTAGTTGTTCAGCAATTTAATGTTATAAATCAAAGGCTATTAATTGATAATTTGTTTATTATGATTTGATAAGTAATTAGCTTATCTAGCTTCCTTGTGAGACGACCTTTAAGTGTTCACCGAAATACTATAGCAACCTCGTGTACTTGCGAGCGTAGCTTTAGTAGTGTTTATTTGAGCGCAACAAGTTTTTGGCGCCGCTGCTGGGGAAGCTAATTGGCATAATTGTTTATTAGTTATATATATATTTTAAGTTATTTTACATTGTTTATATTTTATTTTATTTTTCTTTTAGTTTAAATAAATCCTTCTTCCAGAAATTTCTTTTATGCAAGGTAGGAGATCACTTGGAGGAGAGCTTTGACCATTTATTTCAGAAATTCAAAGAGTGAAAAGGAGCAGAGAAGAGTTTGAATTGTATACCGGGTTTGATACAGAGGAGGAAATTTATGATTTTGAGTCGTATACTGCAGGTAATAAATAATGGTGTTGAAAATAATTCTGTGAATGCAGGTGATCAAGAAAATGAAAAAGGAGAAGAACCAGAGGACAAGGGTGATGGAGAAAAATCAATGGAAAAATCTCCTTTAGCAGATTTACAAAAGGAAAGTAATCCTTACCGGCCACCTATACCATTCCCCAGCAGATTGAAGAATGATAAACAAGATAAGCAATTTTCAGACATCTTCAACATGCTGTCTAAGGTAAGTATTAACTTACCTCTAATTGAAGCAATAAAAAATATGCCGGCTGATGCCAAATTCTTCAAGGAATTGAACATCAAGAAAAAGAGGTATGAGCCAAATGAAAAGGTGATAGTATCAGAGGTAGCCAGTGCTATTTTGCAACATAAACTACCTCCGAAGCTAAAGTATCCTGGCAGCTTTGCAATTAAAATTACTATAGGTAATGGAAAGGGGACTGATGGCATGTGTGATTTAGGAGCCATTGTTAACTTGATGCCTTACTCTGTGTATCTTGAATTAGAACTTGGGGAACTGAAATCTACTAAAATGGTCTTGCAATTAGCTGATAGATCTCTTAGATTCCCAAAAGGAATTATAGAAGATGTGTTAGTTAAAGTTGATGGGTTGATAGTGCCCGTGGATTTCATAGTCCTTGACATGGGAGGAGATAACCCTACACCATCCGCACACACTATTCTACTTGGTAGGCCCTTTATGGCTATGACCAACACCATGATTGATGTAAAAAATGGTAAATAGTCAATGGCTGTCTTGGGGCAAATGATTGTATTTTCTATTTTTTAGACTTATCCTATTCCTAGAACTGCATTATATGAATTGATTGTATTGATGCAGTTGTTTCAGATGTTTTCTTGCAAACAGGTTCTTCGGATAAATTAGAGCTGGCACTAACCTTAGATCGTAACTTGGATATTTTTGACTCAGAAGTAGCCAGTTGCCTTGATATATTAGAAAGTACTGAAATAGAGGAATTTAAAGAGGAACCATCATTTGAGCTCCCCTCAATCCAAAAAAAAGAGAATAATCCTTCAATTATGTTGGAGCTAAAAGAGTTGCCTAAAAACTTGAAATATGTGTTTTTAGGAGATCACGACACCTTACCTGTGATAATTTCTAGCGAACTTAGTGAAAAGGAAGAGATGAGGTTGGTGAGTGAATTAAAAAGATTGAAAAGAGCTATAGGATGGGGGTTGAGTGATGTAAAAGGTATTAGCCCTTCAATGTGCATGCATAGAATTATCTTAGAAGAGGGACCTAAACCTGTAAGAGAGACCCAAAGGCGCCTTAACCCAAACATGAGTGAAGTGGTTAAGAAGGAAGTGCTTAAATTACTTGATGAAGGAGTGATACATCCAATAGCCAATAGTGAGTGGGTTAGCCCAATACATGTAGTGCCTAAGAAATCAGGAATCACTGTGGTAAAAAATGAAAAGAATGAATTGATTCCTACTAGGACTACCACTGGGTGGAGAATGTGTATAGACTATAGGAAGTTAAATAATGCAACAAAGAAAGATCATTTCCCTCTTCCTTTTATTGATCAAATGTTGGATAAACTTTCTGGACACTCACACTATTGCTTTTTCGATGGACTTTCAGGTTATTATCAGATGCCGATAGCACCAGAGGATCAATCCAAGACCACTTTTACTTGCCTTTTTGGGACTTTTGCATTTCGGCGTATGCCCTTTGGCTTGTGCAATGCGCTTGCAACTTTTCAGAGATGCATGATGTCTATTTCACAGACATGATAGATGACTTTATTGAGGAATTTATGGATGATTTTTCTATTTTTGGTGACTCTTTTGATAATTGCCTCAGTAAACTTGTTCTTGTGCTTGAAAGATGCATTGAATGTAATCTCACTTTGAGTTGGGAAAAAAGTCATTTCATGGTTACTCACGGTATTGTACTAGGGCATATTGTGTCAAGTAAAGGGATTGAGGTGGATAAAGCTAAGGTAGATTTGATTGCTAAGTTACCCCCACCTACCTCTGTTAAGGGAATAAGAAACTTTCTAGGGCATGCAGGTTTTTACCGGAGGTTTATTAAAGATTTTTCTAAAATAAGCCAACCATTGTGTCATTTGTTTGGAAAAGATATTCCATTTGTATTTACTGCACAATGCATGCAAGCTTTTAATTCCCTTAAGGAAAAATTGACCAGCGCACCGGTCATTGTAGCTCTTATTTGGTCCTTACTTTTGGAAATTATGTGTGATGCATCCAACATGTAGTAGGAGCTGTCCTAGGCCAAAGGGTTGAAAAATTTTTGAGAGTGATTTATTATGCTAGCTTGACCCTAAGTAGCACACAAGTTAATTACACAACAACTGAAAAAGAAATGATAGCTGTTGTTTTTGCCTTAGATAAGTTTAGAGCATATTTGATTGGGTCTAAAATTATTATGCATTCAGATCACACAGCTTTAAAATATCTTACATCCAAACAACATGCTAAACCTCGTTTAATTAGATGGGTGCTATTATTGCAAGAATTTGATTTTCAAATCAAAGATATTAAGGGAAGTGAAAATGTTGTAGCTGATCCTTTATCTAGGTTAACTTCCTTTGATGAAAATCTTGCATCTGATAGCGTTCATAGAAATCTAGAAGCATTTCCTGATGAGCAGTTGTTTGCGGTAATGAATTTACCATGGTTTGCAGATATTGCTAACTATCTTGCTTGTGGTCTTTTGCGTTCTAACATGTCATTTTAGGAAAAGAAAAGGTTTTTGCACATGAGTAAGTTCTATTTATGGGATGAACCTTACCTATTCCAGATATGCAAAGATGAGATAGTTCGCAGGTGTGTACCTGAGGAAGAACAACTCAGTGTTCTTCAATTTTGTCATGACCTTCACTGTGGTGGTCATTTTGGAGGGAGAAAGACTGCCAAAAAAGTGCTTTAAAGTGAATTTTATTGGCCTACTCTATTTAAAGATGCTCAAGAATATTGTAAGCATTGTGATCGCTGTCAAAGAGTAGGTAATATTGGGAGGAGGAATGAAATGCCCCTTCAATCTTATATTGTAGTTGAACTGTTTGATGTTTGGGGAATAGAATTCATGAGTCCTTTTCCCAAATCTTTTGGTTATGAATACACATTGGTTGCTATTGATTATGTTTCAAAATGGGTAGAGGCAATCCCCACCCAAACTAATGATGCTAATGTGGTTGTTAAATTTGTGAAGGAATACATTCTTAGCAGATTTGGCACGCCAAGATCGATAGTCAGTGATGGGGGAAGTCATTTCTGCAACAATCCTTTTGAGAAGTTAATGCACAAGTCAGGTGTGAAACACAAAGTGGTGACCCCATACCATCCACAGACTTCAGGACAAGTTGAGACATCCAACAAGCAAATCAAAGGAATTTTGGAAAAAACAGTCAACTCATCTAGTAAGGATTGGGCATGTAGATTGAATGACGCATTGTAGGCATATTGAACTGCTTTCAAGACTCCCTTGGGTATGAGTCCATACTGATTGTTTTTTGATAAGGCTTGTCATTTACCAGTGGAGTTAGAGCACAAGGCGTATTGGGCAATTAAGACTCTGAATTTAGACTTGGACAAGGCAAAGAGAGAACATTTTTTTGCAAATTTCGGAGATAGATGAACTAAGGAACTAGGCATATGAGAGTTCAAGGATTTATAAGGACTGTACTAAAGCACTTCATGACCAAATTTTAGTGCGAAAGACATTGAGCCCAGGAATGAAGGTCTTGCTTTTCAATTCTCGGCTCCGACTATTTCCAGGAAAACTCAAGTCTCGATGGAGCGGTCCTTTCGAGATAACTCAGGTATATCCTTCCAGTGTTATAGAATTACTTAAGTCTCGAACGAATGAAACTTTTACAGTAAATGGACAGAGAGTTAAACCATATAACGAGGGGTTCCAAGAAGTAAGGATTGTCGATAGTTCTTTGATCTCCGAACCTTAATTCTTGGAGTAACGTCCAGCTAGGATTACGTTAAAGAAGCGCTCGATGGGAGGCAACCCATTGTTATCATTTTTATCATTTTAGTTTAGTATTTTAAGTTTATTTATTTATTTTCCCTTCTATTTTTTCTTTAAGGCTTGATGGTTTGGAGATTGGAAGTGTTTTTATTCTTGCAGAGAACAGGTCAGGAGCATCGAGTTTAATTGAGAAAAGGAGGTCCATCCAGTTCCAACTTTCCTTAATCACAGCTCTACTATGCAAGACAGTAAGGAGGTTCTTTCTATCTTTTCTATTGTTTACATTGAGGACAATGTAACTCATAAGTGTGGGGTAATTTTTAAGTTGTTCTTTAATTTTTGTTTTATTTTCTTTGAGAGTTATATTGTGCGTTTTTCATGGCATAATTGTTGGAAACTTATTGACTTTTATGTAATTCTAGCATTACATTTGAGCCTTTAGTATCAGCATAGAGATTAGCATTTGAATTCATTCAGGATCGATTTTCACATTCTGCAATTCATGACATATAATCTCTGAGAACCCACCCTTTGTGAGTTTTGAGCTTCATAGATTGAATATTATTGTCAATCAATTTTCTTTTCCTAAGTGTGCACCTTCATGATTTTGTATCTCTAGAGCTTGCTTTTGCATAGTAATTGAACTCACATTATGATTTCATCGTAAGTTTTAAAATGATGAATGCAAATTAGGATTACCCCCTTTAGCTTAAAAAGACCTCCCTTAATTATGAATTCCTTAGTGAGCCAAGTTGAGCCTTTGACCTTTTCTTGATTGATCAACACAATTCACAACTCAACATTTTTCTATTTTTATCATACCTTCATTAAGGAATGGAGTTTCTTATGATATGACAATAGGAGTGGTTTAATTGATAATTATGGGGTAAACATAAAAAAGAGAGGGTAAACATAAAAAAAAGAAAAAAAAATAAAAGAGTATTGTTTTAGTAAGATTTGGGGCTAAAATGCATACTTTGCATATTTTATTTAACTAAGAGTCGATTATTCTTTTCTTCTACATTTAAGCTAGATGTTCAATGCATTTTTATATTTTGTATATATATATATAAAGAAAAAAAATAAAAATAAAAAGTGAAGATATATATATACAAAAGCCATATATTTTCTAGCATTAGTCATCAAAGAGGAATTTCGACTCATTTACTTTTCTTTAAGTATACAAATATTTGAGACTATCAAGGGTTGGTGAATATGCCATTTGAGGGAGTTACGAGTTTCTGCGCAAGATTATTGTCTAATTTAGATGCTCCATTTCTTAATGTCCCAACTTAAATGTCTTTTCTCACACCTTCACCTTAACCCCATTACATCCAAACGAAAAGACCTTCGGATTATTTCTTGAGAAAAATCAGTGAGGGAGATTGGATAATTAAGCAAGTTTATGACAGTATGAAATCATGATTGGTTTGAGTGAATTAACCTTTGAAATTGAGAGAAACACTTAGATGAGAGATGAGATTTGTTATGTCTGAATTAATGAATGAGTTAAGAAAATCTTGATTGAAGTAAATTGCATTTATTTATTGTTGAGTATTAAAGGATTTTATCTTGTATACTTGAATTATAATTATGGTTAATTGAGTTTTTAATCTATGCCATATAAATTTGCTTGAGGACAAGCAAAGTTTTAAGTGTGGGGTAATTGTTTTATTAGTTTTTGTCCTCAAATTGTTATTTATTTATTATGATAATTATTGTTTTCTTCATGCATTTTGGTAGTTTTAATCTGTTTATTTAGTGATTTCAGCATTTTGGTAGTTTTAATTTATTCCAGTGTTTATATCATCTTTTGTACTAGTTTTTAGTATGATGTTTATGTGTTTTTAGTTAATGTTTCATTTGATTTTTGTTTAAAATTTGTTTTAAGTGTTTGTTTTAGGTTACAGTGCAAAAACTCCCTCGGAAGATCAAAATAAAGAAAGAAGAGCATGAATCAAGCAAGACATGGCCAAGCTAAATCAAGCTTGGTCATGTCACCTCAAAGGAAAATTTGCTAGAAGCTGACACGGCCAGGAGACATGGCCAAGCCACTGGCCATGTCTCAGCTAAAGACCAAAACCAAAGAAACCAAAGAAAGAAAAGAAAAGAAGGAAAGAAATGGCAGTAAGTGACACGGGCACCAAGCTTGGCCGTGTCACTCTCATCTCCAAAGTACAAAAAAGAGCAGGGAGAAACAGAAGCTGACACACTCAAATGACACGGCCAAGCCACTGGCCGTGTCACATGACACGGCCAGGAGCTTGGCTGTGTCCCATCCTAAGCCAAAGAACAACAAAAAAAAAAGAAACAGAATCTGACACACCCAGGAGACACGGCCAAGCTACTGGCCGTGTCAAATGACACGGCCACAAGCTTGGCCGTGTCACCCCATGAGACCAAAGAAAGAAAGGAAAAGGCACGGATTGTTAGCTCAAGGATTTGTATAAATAGTTAAGATTAGGGCAAGGGGGTCCATCTTCACCTTCTTCTTCTTCTCTTTCAGCCATTCTTTATTTTCAAGAAACAAGAAAACTATCAAGATTGATTTCACTTTCATTCAAACACTCTAGATCAAATTAGTTCTAGCCATTACATTATTCTTTTAGCATAAATTTGAGCAAGAGATTCTTCAGGAGCTAAAGGAAAATTGTAATTGGGTTTTGTTCTTTAACTCTATCTCTTAAGTTTCATTGAAATTCTATTTATGAATTCTCTAATGTCTAAATTAATTTCTTTGAATTTTAATGAGATGAATTTTTTTGATAGCATTACTATGAACTAATTTTGTTTTAGTCTAGGGTTTGTATGAATCTACTATAATTGTATGAACTGGTTATTTCTCTTAATTGATTTATTTCTTTTATCCTTAATTGACTGGATTAATGTTAATATATAATTGATTGGCCACCAATTATGTGTTTTAGGTATTTAGATGAAGGATTGAGAAATGAAATCTAATACTGGAATAATTTAATTAGGGACTTAGGAAAATTAGAAATATAAACCTAAGGGAAAGATCATTTTGATTGTAGTAAGATTAATTGAAAAAGGATTGAATCCGAGAGCTTATTTCCTTAATTTGATTAATTAAGTTGCTTGAAATCTGATCTTTGAAATTAAATCAGTTGAGAGGAATAGCCGTTTATACATATAAATTAGTAGAGAAGTGCAAACCCTAGACTTTTCTATTAAGTGAATCAATATATATATATATATTGTTCAGTTTTCTTTCATTGTTATTAATTAAATTCCTTTCTGTTTTCGTTAGTTGTTAAGCAATTTAATTTTATAAATCAAAGGTTATTAATTGATAATTTGTTTATTACGATTTGATAAATAATTAGCTTATCTAGCTTCTTTGTGAGACGACATTGAGGTGTTCACCGAAATACTACAGCAGCCTCGTATACTTGCGAGCGTAGCTTTCGTAGTGTTTATTAGAGTGCAACATGCCCCTATACCCTAATTAGATTCATGAAACTTTAATCCATTTCAATTTTCCAAAACCTTTACAGTAGGCCGAACAAATATCAAATGTAATACTAAAATCCTAAAAATCCAAAATACTAATTAAAGAATTTTAAATAGAAACAGTAACCCTAATTTGTATCTTTACTTGCTCATTTTTTTGTTAGATTTGATTATGTAGTCTATTATATGATTTAATTTATTTTCAATGCTTGATTTATTTAATTTTTCATGGATGAATGTTTATTATATACTTTGATTGATGATGAATGATTTATTTACAATGAATGGTTATTTACTTTTATCGTTTTATTTTGATTTCCAAAAGTGTAAGTGGTATGTTTCCACTTTGTGGGTACCTCATTAATTAATTTCTATGTAATTTAAGTTGCTTTTATATTTTGGACCAATGTAAAGGACATGTTTCTACCTTTTGGTGGGTGTCCTGTTAGTTTAGACATGGATGATGTAAGGACATGTTTCCATCCTCGGATGGTTGTCCATTTATTTATTTTTCTTGGACATTGCTTTGATTTTAATATAATGATGCTTTATTTTAATTGTTGTATGTAATATGGATAATATTGTTATATTTAATAATTTTATAATATTAAGACCTGTAAAGGAGGCCGATTCCAATGAACTGGGCGTTATGGGGGTGCTGGGCCATTTCTCACCTTCCCCACACGTACCCAACTTTTCGAACCCATTAGGGGATTGGGGATTTCTTTGGAATTGAGTCATCCACCCCTTTCTTTTTCCCGGCCCGTCCGGGTGGCGACTCTATTTTCTCCGAACTTAGGTTCGTGTTATCTAAGTCCCCGAGCCTAAATAGTGGCGAAGTCACAAGAACCATTCCACCGAGAGTGGGAGCGAAAATCCCCGCTCACAAGTTTAAAGTTTCATAAAGCAATTATGATTTTAGAAACTTTAAAGTAAGTTTAGATTTTAGAGATTTAACAAAATATTTGGAAATTTTGGAAAAGAATTAAAAGAAGGCAGTTTAGGGTTTTTTAAAAGCTTTTGGAAATAAGAAAAATGTTTTAAGGTCTTTGGAAACAAAAGAGTATCTTTTAGGGTTTTTTTGGAAATAGAAGGAACGATTTAGTGTTTTGGAAAACAAAGAAATGAATTAGGGTTTTTAAGGTATTTAGAAATAGAAGAAATCATATAAGGTTTTTGGAAACAAAAGAAACGAATTATTACATATTCAAAGATCAAAGTTTTGTATGTATATTAGTAAGAATCAAAGAAACAAAGTTTTGAATAGTTTATGATTAAGGATCAAACCTGCGTAGTTGGTTCCACCAAAAAGTTATTTTCTGGATGAACAATGACAAAGGCAAGATGGTTGCCTTTTATGGATTGATTGCTTGCTTGCTTGCTTATTCTCCTCTAAAAAGTCTGATCGTTTTACTGCCAAGTCCGATCAATTTTTCCAAGTTTTTTCTCTTTTATGTGTCTTTTTAGTGTTATTTGTAGGAAATTTTGGAAGCTTAATTCCAATTGTTTAGGGAAATTATCACTAATTAGGAAAAATAAACCGAAACCAAATTCTATTTGGTTTCGGAAAAAATTGCGTCGGAAAAATTTCGCTGGCGAAAAAACTACTGTGGGCTGCTGCGAGAAACCGCGTTGAAAATTGCGAAGGTGCGCTGCCAGTCCGTAAATCCTGCGGGCGAAATGGCCAAGCCATATTTTTTCATCTCCGATTTTTATTTTTATTTATTTATTTTTTATTATTTTTTGTTATTATAATAATTTTTAAAAATTATCAAAAATAAACACTAAAACAAATATTAAGATAATGCAAAAATTATTTTAGACTAATTAAAATATATTGGACCGGACTGGGTCAAAAATTAAGGGTCTACACTCACCAAAAGTAATGGAGCCTAAACAAATTCAAAGAATGGTGGATGAGGCCCTCGATGCCAAGATGGAAGGAACAAAAAAGGCCCTGGCCGAGACCATGAAGATTCAATTGGCTGCAATTTTAGGGAACAATATCGAACTATCTGTTAGCACCAAGAAGCCAAAGGACAAAGGGAAGGCTAAGGTTGGTGAAGTGGCTTTTGATGATGACAAGGTAGTCCTTGATGATGATGACGACTAGGCTCATTACTTTCAAGATCCTGAAGACAAAAAGGAGCTGAAGGTTGTTGAGAAGACAACTATTGAAAAGACTGAGACGTCTGATGTTGAGAAGATGATTGCTGACCTAGAAAATAAATTTGAGAAGAAACTAAAAATTGAAGAGATGTCCGAACAAGATGAGGAGGTCCCTTATAAGTTCAAGATGCCTTCCTTTGCTAGATACAATGGTACTGGAAACCCTCATCTCCATGTGAAGCAGTACATCACTGCTATGCAGTTTGTCCGAGCTACTAAAGCTCAAACTCTAAGATATTTCATGCTCTCATTGGACCCTGTTATCCAAAATTGGTTCAACACCTTAGAGGAAAGTACTCTAAAATATTAGGACATGTTGTACAAGACTTTCATTCAACAATATGGGTACAATATCGAGCTGGAAGTAACCTTGATGGAGGTGGAAGCCATTAGGCAACAACCAAATGAGAATTTTGTGGACTATGTGAAAAGATGGAGAAATAAGGCTGCTTTTGTCAAGAAGAGGCCAGATGAATATGATCAAATAAGGATGATTGTGAGAGGGGTGCTACCTAATCTTCATGAAAGGATTTTCATACACTCATCCGTGATTTCAAAGATCTTCTCCAAGCTGGTCTACAAATTGAAGAGTGGGAAAGGGAGAAAAATCGCTTTTCAATAAGAAGGAATGAGAAAGGGAATTATCAACCTAGCAATCAAAGCATGCAAAAAGAAGTTGATGTTAATGTGACCGGTTAAGGAAATAAAAGACAATTCTCAAAATTGGGGAAACCTCTATCTTGGGTTTTTAGCAAGCTGCAAAAGAAAGGGTTGTTGCAACCATTAGCTCCTCGACCACTACATAATCCACTGCCACCAAACTTCAATGCCGAGGCCTTCTATCAATTTCATCAAATGCAAGGGCATGAAATAGATAAATGTGCTCATCTAAGGCATGAGATCCAAGATCTGATTGATAGTGGTAAGCTACCCGAGCTGGATAAGCCCAATACCAAGAACAACCCTTTGCATAAATTTGGAAGAGTGCCACCAACAGTTACCTTCATGGTGGGAAAAGGATTGGAAGAAGATTTTGTTTTATCCTCTTTTCAAGATGGGAATATTGAAGATGTGAAAGGAGAAGAAGCTTAACTCAACAAACTTTCCTTAGCTTGAATGTTGCTTTTCAATTTTACTTTCTTTAATATTTAATTTGAACAATTATGTTTTACAAGTTTAAATTTGTTTGAATAAATTACTTTCATCAAAATTTTTGTTGGTCTTTGTTCATTTTGGTGCTCAACCAATGAGGAATCTAGCGTGATAATTCATGAATTAATATATTTATGCATCATGACTCGAATGACTTTACTAGGTGAGGGAATTACTTTATAGCATTGAGTTGTGTATGCTTACTTAGAGAGGCTCCTGCATAATTACCTTTGTCTAGGTCCTAGTTAGTCTTCAAACATGCTTTGACAAACTTTCGAGGTGAAATTGAACTCTACTTATTTAAGGGAGAGATGATCCAGGCATTGTTTGGTTAGCCAACAACTAGTATCCACCTTATTAAATATCAATCCCTAGTTGTCCTTTAGAGCCGTCATAAAATTTTAGCTTTCTTTTCATTGGCTTACAAACCCCAACAACCTAACCTGAGCTGTTGTGACACTTTTGACGAGTCTTATGATCACTAAGGTGAAGTGGTAAGAAGATTAAAGAAAGGAATGAATAGTCAAGATCACAAGGATAGTTTATGTTCTCAAGACTATAAGGATAGTTGAAGTTTTCCTAATATCTCCAATCTATCAAGATAACATCAGAGTAACAAATGATTTATCCCTGTTAAAGAAGATTTATGTCACTCCACTCATCCATTATTGGAAAACCAAGTTGGTACAAACAAGACAACTCTTTTAGAGCTAAAACAAAAAAAAAAGAAGAAAAGAAAAGTTGAAGAAAAAAAGAAAATAAAAAAGACGAAGACAAAATGAAAAAAAAAGAAGAAAAAAGGAGGAAAAAAAAAAGAAAGATAAAATCTAAAAAGGTGGTTCAGAAAGCCAACCGAGTTCTCTTTTACCTAAAGCACCAAAAGGCTTCCATTTGGTTTATGAGGACAGTTCGACTTGAATTAGTCCAACCCAACCAAAGATTCGATCAAAATCAGAGAAAAAGGAGAAAGACCATCCAATTTTTGAAAGTTTTGTACTTGACAGTCCTACAAGGAAGAAGGACAAAATGATAAAATGCTCAAAGAAAGGGAAGAGTAAGAAAAATAAAGAGAAAGAAAAGGGAAGAGTAAGAAAAACAAAGAGAAAGAAAAGGGAAAAGGAGAAAAGAAATGAAGACTGTCCCAATCAAGATCCAGATTAATGCTAAGAAAATGGGAGAATGTTCAAAGCTCTATCTGTTCATGCTCCCAACTGTCTAAAGTTCCAACAAGCAGTTTGTAGTGTGAAGGTTTGTCCTTCGTGTCACATCGGCTCCAACTTACAAATGGCCTTCATTTAATCCATGTCCCATATAGACCCCATTTCAAGCCTATCAAAGACCTGTTGATCTCTCTTGATAGGTAGAGTCTATTAGTGGAGATAGATTGAATAAGCATGCATATAAGATAGACAATATTTAAACTCAATGAGACCTTTGACCAAGTAATGTGTATGTACCTATCTGAAGTGCAATAATTCTTGCATAAATAGAAATGATTCTTGAGTTTAGTATGGCAACTAGGGTTGTCATATTATAGATATGTTAATTTGAAAAATCAAGTCCTGAGGTACATTGACATTGATTTGGCAAAGCCAATATTTGATTTCAAAATCAAAATTCAAAAAAATAAAAAATATTTTTGTCACACGAAGCCTTCAAGTTAAGAGAATTGTTGCATCATCAAAACTCAAAGGACACATTGGGAAAAGGAAATGATTACTGACAGGGTTATGAAGAAGCTACCAATTGACATACTGAATCATAATTTGAAATGGATGTATCCCTGACTTTGCAGCTTGGGGTATCCACCACTCATATTTTCAACATCTTGAAGATAAAAGCCATAAATGAGAAGCATTTTGTCATTCTAAAGCAAGACCTGAACGGGCATCTGGAAGGAGGCAATGAGAACACTTCAGTTGATCATCTCTATCTGTGAGTCGATAGAACCATTGTAAGTATTACTCATGCATATCATGCATACATGATCATATCACACTGCATTTTTCTTTGTTAAAGTGAAGAACAGACACTCTATGAAGCAATCATAAAGAAGATATTGAATCAGGGGGGCATGGAAGAACCATTGCTAGAGGAAGCTCTAGTCATTTCGCAAAAGAAAGAAGAGATGCATGCTTATGCAAAGAACAAGACAAAATACAAACATCAATCAGAGCCTACATGAGAAAAATTATTGGTATGAGCCTACACAGGGGACAAAGTTTCTCCATTTTTGTTTTTGAGTTTACGTATATACAAAATATATCCAAATCTAGTTTAGGATCAAGTATCCAAATATCCAAATTTCGTTAGGATCGAGTATCCAAATCCAGTTACGATTGAATATCCAAATCCAGATTAGGATCAAGTATCCAAATCCAGTTTAGGATCGAGTATCCCAATTTATTTTAGGATCGAGTATCCAAATTCATTTAGGATCGAGTATCCAAATTCAATTTAGGATCAAGTATCCAAATCCAGTTAGGATCGAGTATCCGTTATTTTTTTATATAGTCCAAAATAATTTTTGTGGTATTTTAATTAAATAATATTTATTTTAGTATTTATTTTTTATAATTTTTAATAAAAATAAAAATGGTGAAGTTAATAAAAAATATAATAACAAAAATAAATAATAAAAAAATAAAAAAAAAATCAACGATGGAAAAATCGGCGACGAAAAATTCGTTGCCGAAAGTCAAATTGGCCAAGGCGAAATTGGCTAGCCGCACCAATCCTCGCAACCAAGCGGCCTAGCTCTCACAATTTCACACCAATCCTCGGAGTTTTGGCTAGCGCACGCAGTTTTAGCCAGCAAAATTTTTCCAACGCAATTTTTTTTAAAACCAAATTCTATTTGGTTTCGGTTTTTTTTCCTAATTAATTTTTGTTTCCTTAAACAATTAGAATTAGGCTTATAATTTTTCCTATAAATAATACTTGAAAACAGAGAAAAAGGGACTTTGGACGAGAACTTGGGACTTGGATAGGAGAGTAGGACTTCAGATTTGAGAGGAGCAAGAAGAAGCAATCAATCTATCAAAGGCAACAACCTTGCCTTTGTCTTTGTTCATCCAAAAGGAAACTTTTTGGTGGAACCAACTACGCAGGTTTGATCCTTAATTATACATTACTCATGATCACAGTAGCTTTGTTTCTTTGATTCATAAGAATATACACACAAAACTTTGATCTATAAATATGTAGTAACATTGATCTTCGTTTCAATAACCTAAATGATTTTTTCTGTTTCTAAATACCTTAAAACCCCTAATTCGTTTCTTTTGTTTCCAAAAACCTTAAATCATTTTTCCTATTTCCAAATACCTTAAAAGTCTTAATTCATTTCTTTTCTTTCCAAAAACCTTAAATCATTTTTCTTATTTCCAAAAACTTTAAAAAACCCTAAACTGTTTTCCTATAACCTTTTTCCAAAATTCCCAAATGTTTTTTTGAATCTCCAAATGCTAACCTACTTTATAGTTTCTAAAAATCATAATTATTTTTATAAAATTTTAAACTGTTTCCTTAAATCCTAAAGCCAAATATGTTTTCTAAAATACCAAGAACCCTAATTTTCCCAAAACCAAGACAATAAACCCAAGTTTTCCTAAACCCCTAATTTAGTGAACATAAAACCCCAAATTATTTAATCTAAACCCCAAATACTAATCCTTAAAACCTTAAAATCTTATCAACCTAAACCTTAAAACTCAATATAGTAAATCCAAAACAACAATCCAGTAAACCTAGAACTATAAACCTAATGTTTTAAGATTCTAAAACCCTAATTTCATAATGTTACCCCTAAACCCTAATTTGATTCTTGAAACCCTAATCCATTCCAATTTTCCAAAATCTTTACAGTAGGTTAAATAAATAATAATAATAATACTAAAATTCCAAAACCCTAAATGTTAATTAAAGAACTTTAAATAGAAACAATAAACCCTAATTTGTATTTGTACTTTCTTTATTTTTAGATTTGATTATGTATTTTATTATATGCTTTGATGGTTGATTTAATTAATTTCAATGCTTGATTTATTTAATTTACATTGGATGATTGTTTATTATATGTTTTGATTGATGTTTAATATCTTTAATGATTGATTTATTTATGATGAGTGGTTATTTACTTTTATCGATTTATTTTGATTTTCAAGTATTGTAAGAGGTATGTTTCCACTTTGTGGGTACCTCATTAGTTAAATATCATGTAATTTAAATAGTTTTTATATTTTAGACCAATGTAAAGGATATGTTTCTACATTTTGGTGGGTGTCCTATTAGTTTAGACATGGATGATGTAAGGACATGTTTACATCTTCGGATGGGTGTCCATTTATTTGCTTTGTTTGGAAATTGCTTTAATTTTAATATAAAGATGCTTTATTTCAATTATTATGTGTAATATGGATAATATTGTTATATTTAAGAATTTTATAATATCAAGACCTGTAAAGGAGGCCGATTCCAATGAACCGGGCATTGTGGGGGTGCTGGGCCATTTCTCACCTTCCCCACACGTACCCAACTTTTCGAACCCATTAGGGGGTTGAGGATTCCTTAGGAATCAAGTCATCCACCCCTTTCTTTTTCCCAGCCCGTTTGGGTGGCAACTCCATTTTCTCCGGACTTAGGTTCGTGTTCTCTAAGGCCCCAAGCCTAAATAGTGCCGAAGTCGCAAGAACCATTCCACTGGGAGTGGGGGCGAAAATCCCCGCTCACACCTAGTTATTGAACAGAAAACCCTAGAAACCCTAATTAATGCATGAATCCCTAAAGTTAATATGTTTACTATTTTATTTAAATTTGATGAATTTTATTAAATATTTTGATTGATGTTTGATATCTTTGATGAATGATTTATTTATTATGAATGGTTATTTACTTTTATCGGTTTATCTTGATTTCCAAATATTGTAAGAGGTATGTTTCCACTTTGTGGGTACCTTGTTAATTAATTTTCATGTAATTTAAATTGCTTTTATATTTTGGACAATGTAAAGTATACGTTTCCACCTTTCAGTGGGTGTCCTATTTAGTTTAGACTTGAACGATGTAAGGACATGTTTTCATCCTTGGATGGTGTCCATTTATTTGCTTTATTTGGACCTTGCTTTGATTTAAATATAATGATGCTTTAATTTAATTACTTCGTGCAATATGGATAATATTGTCATATTTAAGAATTTTATAATATTAAGACCTGCAAAGGAGGCCGGTTCCAATGAACCGAGCGTTGTAGGGGTGCTAGGCCATTTCTCACCTTCCCCACACGTGCCCAACTTTTTGAACTCATTAGGGGGTTGGGGATTCCTTAGCAATTGAGTCATCCACTCCTTTCTTTTTCCCGCCCCGTCCAGGTGGTGACTCCATTTTCTCGGGGCTTTGGCCGGTGTTCTCTAAGGCCCCGAGCCTAAATAGTGCCGAAGTCGTAAGAACCATTCCACTGGGAGTGGGGGTAAAAATCCCTGCTCACAGTGGCGACTCCACTGGAGATAAGAGAAGTTGATTCCGTTGGTCTTTTTATTATTCTATTCTTTCTTATCATGATAATATCTACTGCATCATATTAGATTGCAATATGTGTGTGAGTTAGGACGCCCGTGTTATGTTATGTAAGGGATACCATACTTTCACTCAAGGTATGGAGATCGAGCATGGCATAACCACACATAGCCTTGTACCCTTTGGTATATACTTGCTATGGGAACCTAATCCTTTTTACCCAAATACTAAAGCTCATGTAATTGGCCTAGTTACTTTCCTTAGATTTTTATCCCAAATGCTTGTTGTTTAATTATGATTAATTTATCTTGGCTTAAATCATGGCTTATTTGGTTTGTTCTTTTTCTAATATGACCTATGTATATTGTAAGCTAAAAATAAATTTTTCTTTAGAATCCAAAAGACCCAAGCTATTTTCAAAACTTTTCAAAATGGTCTTTGGATATAAAATTTTTCCATTAACAAATCAAAAATTCTTTTCTCGTGATTGAAATACAAAGCCCAAAATCCGTTTTTTCTAAAATCTTTTTACAATGGGCTTAGAAAAAAATTATTTTCATTCAACCTTTTATTACAAAGAGCTTGCAAATTATTTAGGTCAATTATGAAATACTAAAAATCAATTGTGAGCCTAGTTTATACTAAGAATAATTAATCATGGGCCTGTTTTGGCATGAATCATTAGTTTCTTTTTCAAGTGAGAAATCTATTTATAATAAATCTCTTAATTTAGTTTTAATCCAATATAGCATAAAGCTACTTTAGTTGGTTGAATGGATTAAAACCTAATTAATGGGAATTATCATTAACTGATTTCCATTTTTCAAAAATATAACTATTGGTTGAAACGTCCAATGGAATTATTCGAAAAAACAAGATACCCCATGTTGGTATTTTGTTAACCATATTACCTAGAAAAAGAGACTCGCCATTCGTGTGTGGATGTAAATATCTCTCTCTTTTTGTATAAGAACTTACACATTCTCTGCCCCTTTGTCATAGGCAAAATGCAAAATGTAAGAAAAATATTAAAGACAATGGTAAGAGTATAAACATAATAAACACAATGTTATTAGAAATAAAGTAGTACAAAAAAAAATGTAAGAGAGAAAAACTACAAAATAGAAACAAAAAAATAGAAAAAATAAACTAATCAGAATCTTCATCCTCATCTAGCTCTTCTTCTGCTAAAGGAGCTTTTCCCTTATCAAGAGGGACATTGCTGGTATAGCTAGTGCTGATGGATTCTTCTTCTTCAGGGAGACTCTCTGTATGATCAATTATATCCCAATCCTCAAGATTTCATTGAGGCAAATTCTTTTTGCCTTGCATGTCATAGAGATCATGATGCATATGAGATATAAGATCAATCCTTTTGTTCAAGTGATGGAATCTCTTGGAGACACTTTTCTTGAAGCGAGAGAGTTTCCTGGAGAGGGATTGGATGGCTCTCAAAATGAGTTTTGTAGGAGAGCTGGTTTGGGTAGGTTGAGATGAGGAAGTCTTGGGAGGTAGTTCAACAGCAACTTCCAAGGAGTCTCCTTCTTCCTCAATGGTGTACCTTGATCTTTTCTTGTGTCTATCAACAACTCCTCATTTGCCAAAGTAGTACACATATGTTCCTTCAATCTTCCTAACACAATTAGCATGTTCTAAATAGTCAATGGTGATGGCACTTGAGGCAAGATTGAAAGGGTTTCTCAAAGTAGCTAAGTTAAGATCACTGAGTAAGTTCAGGTGCCTAGCTATTTGAGTGATTTGGGAGGATAAGAAGAAGTTCCAGTTCTTGTGACAGCATGATGATACAATGTGTCAATCAAGAATTTTGTTGTGTTCATTTGGATATTATGGGTGAAAGCATATAAGAAGATGAGATCTCTCTTTGTTACCTTTTCATTCCCATCAGCCCTTTGATGAATGGTGTAGGTTATGATCCTATGAAGCATCCAGTGGGTGAGGAATTTGATGTGTCTAGCTTTTGACTCTTTTTCAAATGAGGTCGCTACAAAAATTTCTTGCCAAAAGGTAGGGAGGGTTTGGTTGGAGAAGGCTAAATCATTGTAGAAGGTGACCCCATCAACAGGAAAGTCCTAAATTTTTCCAAAGTCCTCTAATGTTAAGGCTAGGTATTGGTCAAATAACTTAAATCTAACCCCATACCACCCTAGTACAGAATTTGCACTCTTTTCAATTTGAAAGGACATGAGAAATTCATTACTTAAACTAGAGTAACCTACCTCATCAGGGAAAACGAATTTCCTCTAGCTAAGAATATCAAGTAGACTCTCAATCTCTTCTTTAATGTTTAGGGCAGAGAGCATCCCACCAAATGGAGATTTGGTTCCTTCAAATTTTTTTCTTTTTAGCATGGCATATCTCACATCTTCCTCTGGGGTTTGGTGGTGAGGTTTATGAATTTTCTCACCTCTCCTAGACTATGGAGGAGATGGAGGAGCATCTAGAGGTTCACTTATGGTGATTCCTAAAGGTTTCTTTCCTTTTCCTTTCCCTTTGGAAGTAATTTTCTTTTTGGGGGCCATGAGGGTTAAAGAAGCAGAAGAAAACTAGAAAACAGAGAGTGTTTGAGAAGGAGTTGATCTTGAGGGGATTTGCATATTTGGAGGGAAGTTTGTATGTTATAAGTGGTAAAAGATCCATGTAACTGATGTATGATGGTCTTAAATAGAAGAAATTAAGAAAGTAGCCATTTATGACCGTTGAAGGTTGGAAAATTGCGACCTGTCATACTACCAACGGTTACAAAATTTTGAGTAGAGTGTACAGAGTGCGGTCGCCTATTTGTATAGGCGCGATCACTGAAGACACTATAGTGACCGTTAGAGTAAGTTGTGCTCTCACACGTTCAGAGAATGTCTATAATGATCGAAACTATTCAAATTATTGCGATCGCTCATAGTGTTTCCCGACCGCTCTCTGAAGGGTCAATACAGATGAATCTGTCTGGCAAGATTGCGATCGTTAGAAGCATTGGAACGACCATGAGTATCTCAAAAATTAAAGGGGCAGAAAAATGATGGATTTTTATAATTTTAAGGAAAGTGACCTAAGTTGATGCCTTGAGATGTTTAAGAAATTTTTGTTAATAGGCAATCTTTTAATCATTCATGGAAGTTCCATCAATCATACCTCAATTATGCTTAATGAAGTTAAGCCTATCTTCATTCAAAGGTTTTGTAATGATATCAGCAAGTTGATTATGTGTATCTATGAACTCTAAATTAATATTTTGGTTTTGTACATTATCCCTTAGAAAATGATATCTAATGTCAATATGTTTAGATCTAGAGTGTTGGATACGATTTTTATACAAGTTGATAGCACTAGTGTTATCACGTTTAATGGAAATGTTATTAAATACTTTACCATAGTCAAGCAATTGTTGCTTCATCCATAACACTTTTTTGCAACAAAAACATGCTACAATATATTCTACTTTCATCGTAGACAATGCTACCGATACTTATTTCTTCCTATGCCAAAAAGCTAGACAATTGCTAAGAAAGTGACATGCTCCTGTTGTGCTTTTTCTATCCAAGATACTACCAGCATAATCCACATCCGAAAAACCTAAGATATGAAATGATGTGTTTCTAGGATACTAAAGATCTAAATGCAATGTACCATTCAAGTATTTCAAAATTCTCTTAGCAGCATTCAAGTGTGATTCTTTAGGACAAGTTTGAAATCTAGCACAAAGACATACACTATACATTATATCAAATCTAGAAGCAGTTAAGTAAAGTAGTGATCCGATAATACCTCAATATTTCTTTTCATCTATTGCTTTACCATTTTCTTCTTTACCCAATTTCAAGGATGTGCTCATAGGAGTCTTGCTAGTCTTGCAGCCATCCATTCCAAATTTCTTGATGAGTTCCTTTGTATATTTGGATTGGTTAATAAAGATTCCATCTTTGCATTGCTTGATTTGCAGTCGAAGGAAGAACTTGAGTTCACCCATCATGCTCATTTCAAATTCCCTAGTCATACAACAAGCAAATTCTTTGCACAAGGTTTCATTAGTAGCTCGAAATATTATGTCATCCACATAAATTTTTACAATTAAAATGTTATGTTTTTCCTTTTTAAAAAAAAGAATTGTGTCCACTTTTCCTTTTAAAAAATCATTTTCAAGTAAATATGCACTAAGTCTATCATACCATGCTATTGGTTCTTGTTTCAATCCATATAAAGCTTTGGTGAGTTTGAAAACATGATTTGGAAAATTGTAGTTTTTAAAAACAGGAGGTTGTTCTACATAAACTTCTTCGTTTATAAATCCATTTAGAAATGCACTTTTAACATCCATTTGAAAGAGTTTAAAATTCATGTGACATGCAAAAGCAAGTAAAATTCTAATTGCTTCTAATCTAGCTACAGGGGCAAATGTTTCATTATAGTCAATGCCTTCTTCTTGATTATAGCCTTTGGCTACAAATCTTGCTTTATTCCTAGTAATGTGAACATTTTCATCAAGCTTATTTCTATAGACCCATTTGCATCCTATGATTGAATGATCTTTAGGTTTAGGAGTGAGTTCCCATAAATTATTTCTTTCAAATTTATTAAGTTCATCTTGCATTGCAATCATCCAACTTCCATCGTTTAGAGCCTTCTCAATGGTCTTTGGCTCAATTTGAAAAACAAAAGCAAAATTAGCATCTATATGATTAATTTAAGATCTAGTAATTACTCCCTTAGATGTTTCAACAATGATGAGTTCCTTTGGATGATCTTTATTGTATTGCCAATTCTTAGGTAGATCTTGAGTCTTTTCTTTAAGTTCATTCTGATTGATCCTTGGAGCATCAATAGTTTCTTGAGGTTCAAGAGTACCTGCAAGGTCATTAGAAGTACTACCTTTCCTTTGATCAAGTTTAGATGATTCATCAAATACAACATGCATTGATTCTTCAACAACTAGAGTTTTCTTATTAAATACTCTATATGCTTTGCTAGATAATGAGTATCCTAGGAATATGCCTTCATCTGCTTTGGATGAAAATTTTCCAAGATTTTCCTTGGTGTTCAATATAAAGCATTTGCATCCAAATACTCTAAAATATGCAATTCTGGGAATTCTTCCATTCCATAGCTCATAAGAAGTTTTATTAATTAAAGGTCTTTTGTAAATATGATTTGCAATGTAACAAGCGGTATTAACGGCTTCTGCCCAAAAATAAGATGGTAATTCATATTCATTGAGCATTGTTCTAGCCATTTGAATCAAGGTTCTATTTTTCCTTTCAACCACACCATTTTGTTGTGGAGTTCTAGGAGCTGAAAAATTATGTGAAATGCCAAGTTTATTACAAAAGTTTTCAAAATTTTAAATTTTAAATTCTTTGCCATGATCACTTCTAATAGATGTGATCACATATCCTTTTTCATTTTGAACTCTTTTTGCAAACGTTTTGAAGAAATTAAAAGCTTCGTTCTTTTGAGCTAAGAAATTAACCCATGTGAATCTAGAGTAGTAATCAATAAGAACAAATGCATATGACTTGTCTCCTAGAAATACAACTCTATTTGGTCCAAACAAATCTAAATGAATGAGTTCTAAAGGTCTAGAGGTACTTACAACATTTTTTGATTTAAATGAGCTCTTATGTTGCTTACCAAGTTGACAAGGTTCACAAGTTCTATCTTTGTCATATTTTATTTTAGAAGACCATCAACTAGGTTTTCATTACAAATACATTTTAATTGATCCATACTAGCATGTCCTAGTCTCCTATGCCATAACCATGCATCATTATTAGTAGAAATTAAACATTTAAATGCATAATTTGAATGTATTTCAATTTTATAAGTGTTGTTTATCCTAGTTCCCTTAAATATAATAACACCATTTGAATTAGTGATCTTGCATCTTTTGGAATCAAAATTTACAATGTATTTTGTATCACATAATTGACTGACACTTAGCAAATTATGTTTCAAACCATCAACAAGCCATACATCTTCTATCAAGTCTTTACCAAGTATTCTAATGGAGCCAACACCAATAATTTTACCTTTAGCATCATTTCCAAAAGTTACATTACCTCCAAGTTTGTATGTAATACTTGTAAAGAGCTTTGCATTCTCGGTCATATGCCTTGAGCTCCCACTATCCACAAGTCATGTGCTTTCGTTGATAGTAGATTTTAGGCATACCTATAAGGCAATAGTAGTTATCTTTTCTTAGGTACCCAAATGAAGTTGGGTCCTTGATGGTTAGCAATAGAGGCATTTTTTTAACTTGAGATGAGCCTTTCTAATATGACAAAAAATGCTTTTATGTCCAAATTTCATGCAATATGTACATTGCTACAATGCTTTATATTTTTGCACTTTCCTATTCATATTCCATGTATTATGCATACAAATACAAGTATGTGATTGCTTTTGTGCATTTTTAGTGTATATAAATGTGTGATTACTCTTTGAGAACTTAGCTCTATTTCTTAGTGAGCCATGAGTGGTCTTTTTGGAATTCTTAGACTTGGTGTGAGCATCTTTGTTCTTTACAACATCAACATTAGAGATTCTAGTTATATAGGCTTTTACAAATGTTGGTGTGCTAGGTGCAATGTTGGTTGAGCCATTGAATCCTAATCCATATTTTAGGGAAGGTGATCTTTGGTTACCAAATAATGTGTCTAAGGCTTATTTTCCTTTATGAAATCTTGAAATTGATTCTTTTAGTTCTTTTAGTTCATGCTTCAGAATTTCATTCTCTTTGATAACTTTTTCTAAATCATGTGAGTTTTTATTTAACTCTTTTATTGAATTCATCAAGTGTTCATTTGAGGTTTTCAATTCTAGGGTAGAGTTCTTTAAGCATATAAAATCCATTTCTAACTTAGAACTTTTTTCCTTATAGAGCATCATCTTAGAAAAATATTTTTCTATTTTAAAGTTCATGTGCTCAATCAAATCACTATCATCTAGGTCATCAATATCATCATATTCTATTAGAATCAAGGATTGAGTACTTACCTCATTGAAGTCATCTTCAATAGCCATGAGACATAGGTTTGCAATTCCTTCTTCTTCTTTTTCTTCCTCTTCACTTGAAGAAGAGTCATCCCATGTGGTTTTGAGAGACTTTTTCTTTTCTTTGTCCCATTTCCTTTTGTTCTTTACTTTGAAGCAATCCAATTTGATGTGACCAGATTTTCCACATTCATAGCATTTTACCTCATTTTTCTTTTCTTTATCTTTGAAGGAGGATTTAGGAAGTGTACCTTTGTTAGCTTGTAATCTTTTCTTTCTTTTCCATTCACTTATTCTTTTTGAGAACATTGCCATTTCATCTTCATCATCAGTACCTTCGTTGCTTGAGCTCTGAACTTCTTTGATTACTTTGAGCGCAATTGGTTTTCTCTTTTCTTTCTCACCTTGATCTTCTTCCTTTTCACTGTGTTGCACAAATGTTAGTAGTTTTCCCACAAGCTTGTCGGTTCTCAATGTGCTAAGACCATGAGCTTCTTCGATGGATGATACTTTTGATTCAAAGTTTTTTCTAGATCTTAGGGCTCTCAAGATTTTGCTGTTCACATCACCTTGATCATATATCTTGCCATACTTCTTTAGCTCATTGACAATAGCAAGCAAGCGATTTGTCATGTCGATGACGTTTTCATTTGGTTTCATCTTAAATAGCTCATACTCATGAACATGCATTTGTTTCTTGGTGAATCTCACTTGAGTCGTACCTTCATGATAGTTTTCAAGTGTCTTCCAAATGCAATGTGCACAAGTTAAGTGTTGAACTCTTCCACCTTCTTCTCTTGAGATGGAGTTCATCAAGATGGAAGCGACTCTATTGTTCTTGAATCGATCTTTAACATTGACAGTTGACCATTGTGCTTTAAGAAGAGGAACTTGAACACCATCAACTTCATAAGTAGGAGGTTTCCACTCACTTTCCACAAAATCCCATAGCTCAATCCCTTCATTATCTAGAAACAAATACACTTTGTGTTTCCAATAGGAATAATCCATTCCATCAAAATAGGGTCTAAGGATAGTGTTAAGATTTAAATGAGAGGTTGAATTTGATGAAGAAGAAGTTGCCGTAGTGGATCAAATTTCACAATTAAGTTTATGAAATTTCTAGCTCTGATACCAATGGTTGTCCCAAGATGGCAACCAAGAGGGGGGCGAATTAGTTTTCTTGAGAAATGATGGCAAATTAAAAACTCAATAAACAAGAAATGTAGAAGAGAGAAATGGTTGAGTAGTGAGTAGAAGAAAGAACACTCAAGATTTATAGTGGTTCATATTTTCTTCAATCCTTCATCCACTTCCTTAACAACTTGTTAAGGTTCCACTAACTTTGAAGTTTTACAAGTTGACTTCCAACTTTGGTGTTTTTAAAAGTTCATACCTAACTTGACAAGTGTTTTACTAAGGCTAACACTCAAGCCACTTGCAAGAGTTTTACTAGGCTCACTCTCACAACCTTTGCAATAGTTTTTTCTAGGCTCACTCTCACAACCTAAGTTTTCCAAGCTCACACTAAAACTTTTACAATGGTGTTTTTAATGCTTACACCTAACATTCCTTACAATTCAAATGTTAATTGTAGTAATAAAAGAAAATATGTTGCTTGGCTATCAAATTCAAAATCTCTCTTTTTCTTTATAGAATAATAATGTATTTATAGCCAATGTGGTCTAACTAGCCATTATAGATAGTGAGAAATAAGTCTTGGTAGTTTAGACCTTGTGTTAATAGACTGTTCGAAGCAGTTAGCGGTCATCCTTGATACTAGGACGGTCGCGTCAATGTCTTACGTGGTCGCCCTTGGATAAGGGACGGTCGCTGCGTTAAAATTTGCTTTAAAAATCAAATTTAAGTGCTCTGCTGCTGGAATCTTGCCCATGCTATGGCTGTCGGGACGGTTACGCATAAGCCGGGTGCGGTCACCCTTTTTGAATGTTGAAGTGGGTTTATAACGGTCATCACACATGGCATTCTTTAACTGGGAAAAATAAAATTATGAATAATTATGAATTTCGCAGTCGCCCTAGGTGCCAATTCACAGTCTAATTGACAGACTCACGTCGAACTTTTGCACTCACCTGAGGACGCGAACACTACTTTCAGTTTGAGTAGTTTTCTCTTGAATCAGCAGAGAGTCGCGGAGTCTGAAGGGCAGTAGTGATATCAGTAAGCGAGACCGTATTCTTTACCATTCTTGTCATCGCGAACCTTACTAGAATTTGGATGATTTGGGTTTCTCCTATTGCGATCGTCCATTTTTGTTGGACGGTCACTCATGTTGATTGAAGGTCGCGACTAAGGTCGAGTTTCTGACCGCAAACCCTACTATGATATGATTTCATCCTTCAATTCAATGGGACGGTCGTCTCGATGGTTTGTGCAACTGCTAAATGTGCCCTGTTCAACTTATTTGACACAACCTAATCCTACAACAAGGTTCTTTAAACACATGTTAAATAAGTCATTCAATTTGAGTTGTCAAGGATGAAAATTGAGTTCATTTGGCTAACATGTAGTATGGATAATATTATAATGCTTAAGAATTTAATAATATTTAGACTTGAAAATGAGATCGGATCCAATGATCCTAGTGTTATGGGGGTGCTGTACCATTTCTGAACTTCTCCATGCATTCCCAACTTTTCAAACCCAATAGGGGGTTGGAGATTCCTTAGGAATCGAGTCATCCACCCCTTTCTATTTTCCCAGTCTGTCCGGGTGGCGACTCTATTTTCTCTAGGTTTTGGCCAGTGTTCTCTAAGGACCTGAGCCTAATAGTGTCAAAGTCGCAAGAACCATTCCACCGGGAGTGAGGGCAAAAATCCCCTCTCAAACTATATAACTTCTCCCCCTTTTCTTGATGGTGCAGGAGGAGTTGGAGTGCTTTCAATATCATCACCATTAAGAGAAGGAGAGGGAGAGTAATAATGAGATGATTGGGAGGATTCTTCATAAGGGTTTTTAATATGCTCACTCATATGCCATTCAATCATTTCATATTGAGGAAGATCAAATTTCCCTTTCAAGTCATATATGTCATGATGAATATGGGAAATGAGATCAACTTTTTATTGAGTTTTGTGATCCTCTTGTTTACATCCTTCTTAAAATGATTGAATTGATTTTGAAGGGAGGTTATGGCCATGAGGATGAGCTTTTGGGTTTTGGATGACTCGCCCTTTTCTCTGGTAGGCTTGGATGGCCTAGGGGGTGCTCCACTTCTACATGGGTAGGCTCTCATTTTTCTTTGGTAATGTGGTACCTAGGTCTCTTCCTCGCTCCTTTTGTAACTTCCTTAGTCCTAAAGGTATACTTATAATGATCATAAACCTTTTGGATGAATCTAGCATGCTCAAGGTACTCTAGGTTCATGAAGCTAGTGGCCGGATCAAGGGGATCACTTAGGGCTGCATGATTTTTAGGGGTTAGAAGGCCTAAGTGTTTAGCAAGTTGTGTGATTTGGGAGGGGAGAAAGAAGGTGCTTGTGAGCGGGGATTTTTGCCCCAACTCCCAATGGAATGGTTCTTGCGACTTTTGTACTACTTAGGCTCAGGGCCTTAGATAACACGGGCCTAAGCCCAGAGAAAATGGAGTCACCACCCGGATGGGCTGGGAAAAAGAAAGGGGTGGATGACTCGATTTCTAAGGAATCCCTAACCCCCTAATGGGTTCAAAAAGTTGGGTACATGTGGGGAAGGTGGAAAATGGTCCAACACCCCCCACAATGCCCGGTTCATTGGAACCGGCCTCCTTTGCAGGTCTTAATATTATAAAATTGTTAAATATAACAATATTATCCATACTACATGCAACAATTAAAATAAAGCATCATTATATTAAAATCAAAGCAATGTCCAAACAAAGTAAATAAATGGACACCCATCCAAGGATGTAAACATGTCCTTACATCGTCAATGTCTAAAACAAAATAGGAAACCCACCAAAAGGTGGAAACATATCCTTTACATTGGTCCAAAATATAAAAGCAATTTAAATTACATGAAAATTAATTAATGAGGTACCCAATAATGGAAACATACCTCTTACAATTTTAATACTAAGACAAACTAAAAATAATCATAATAATAATGAAAATATCCATCCATGATAAATTAAATAAACCAAGTATTGAAATTAAATAAATCAAAATATATAATAAACTACATAATCAAATCTAAAATTTAATAAAGCAAATAAATATACAAATTTAGGTTTATGTCTTAATTTAGGTTTCTTTAATTAACATTTAGGATTTTGGGATTTTGGAATTATTATTATTATTATTTAGGCTACTGTGAGAATTTTTGGAAAAATGGGATGGATTAGGGTTTTATAAATTTAAGAAAGTAGTAAGGTTTTTGGTTAATCAAATTAGGGTTTAGGGCTAACACCATGAAATTAGGGTTTTGGAACCTTAAGACATTAGGATTTAAAATTTTAAAAGATTGGGATTAGGGTTTAAGATTTTTTTAGGTTTACTGGATGGGGATTTCTGGATTTATTGGATTTGGGCTTAAGGGTTTGTAGGTTTACTGGATGAGGGTTTGAAAATTTATGGTTTCAGTTTATCATTTTAGAAGAAATATTGAATCTGGAAATAAATTAAGATTTTGGAAAACAATTAGGGTTTTGAGACTTTAATGGAATAATTTAGGGTTTAAAGTTTTGGGAAAAATAGTTTAGGGTTTTAAAGTTTTGGAAACAGAAGAAAAATTTATGGTTTTGATAATTTAATCAATGACTTAGGCTGTTGGATGAATGGAAAATCTGATTTATAAAACATATAATTAGGGTTTAATAATTTTGGTTACTGAAAGACTCAATATCAAAGAAAATAATAGAAAAGATTAAAAGAAAATATGGCAATACTATCGTATGCTTCAACAATTCATGAATCAAACATAAGAATATTGTAAATACAAACAAATCAAAGATTTATAATCAAACCTGTGTCATTGGTTCCACCACAGTTTACTCTGGCTGAACAAGAACAAAGACAATGTTGCTGCCTTTGATGGATTGATGATTGATGAGTGCTACTTGTTGCTAATTTATTTTTTGCTATCTTCTGCTTTACTGTTTAATCTGTCTTCATGTCAATTGTTGACCCAATATTGCTAAAAATTCCCCCCTTTTAAAGTATTAAGACTTCTTATTTATAGGCAAAACCAATCATGTCGAAAACGCTAAACCTAACTCTGCTAATTTGTCTTTCAGATGAATTCTAAGCTCTTTAGAAAATTTTGGTTAAAAAATCTAAAGAAACCAATTGAAACCATGTCGATCTGGTTGCCCAGATCGACACGAGTTAAGGCCATGACGACCTGGTAGCCCAAGTTGACATTAGTCCAACCCCATGTCGATCTGGGCTACTAGATCGACATGAGGCATGCTCATGTCGACCTGAGCCTCCAGGTCAACATGAACAATTGCTCATGTTGCCCCGGCCAGCCTGACTCGAATTATTCTTGTTTTTTTTAACTTATTGATCGAAAAGTTTTAATTTGGGACAATTCAACTTGATTTTAAGATTTTATAATTGAATTTATTCCTCTTTAATCCGAACTGACTTATTTAAAAATTATAAACTAGGTTTAAATCTTTTAAAGTCGGATCAATTTAATTTGACATCCTTTAATCAGGACCTTATCAACTTAGGGCCAAAATTAGGTGTCTACAATTTGCCCCCTGCTTGAGCAATTTGAGACTACAGCAAAAGAGAGCAAAAAGCAATATGATTTTTTACTGATTTTTTATGAGGATGGGTACTTGGATTTGATTTTGGTACTTGGACCCGAGACTGAACTTGATTTGGGTACTTGAACCCAAGATTGAATTTGATTTGACTAACCTTTTATCAGTTGAGAATTCTAGCTTAACTGGTTGTTCCATTTTTTATGGATTATGTGTCTTTACCCACCAAAAATGGATCTTTAAGTATTGGAAATTGGGTCTTTACCCTTGAAACATAGATCTTTGTCCATTGGGGATCTAGTTTTTACCCTTGAAATATAGATCTTTATCCATTGGAGATTAGGCCTTTACCCTTGAAATATGGATCTTTATCCATTGGGATCGAGTCTTTACCCTTGAAACATGGATCTTTATCCATTGGAGATCGGGTCTTTACCCTTGAAACATGGATCTTTATCCATTGGAGATCGAGTTTTTACCCTGGCTTCGGCTCTTTTAGCTGGACTGATCTTTTATCTTTTACATCTTCATTATTTTGAGAATTCTAATTTTCTTCTTTTTTTCATTCTTTATTGTTCTTCCTTTGCACTTTTGCAAAAAATTCAGCCCTTTTTGCTAGCCTTCATATCCTTTCCTTGCCCCCTGCGTGGCAAGATATTTGAAAGTGAGTCTCAAAATATTTTGTTCATGCATAAATTCAAAAAATGAAAAGGAGAAACTTTGCCCCCTGTGTAGGCTCAAACCCATGATTTTTCCTATGCGGGCTCTAATTGATGTTTGTCTTGTCTAGCTCTTCACACAAACATATATTTCTTCTTTTATTTGATAAAAAAGATTAGTCTTTACTAGAGTTAAAAAAACAAAAAAAACCCTAGCACAAGCGACATTAGCAATAAGAACCAATCAACAATCTATTAAAAGGCAGCAACACTGCCTTTGTCATTGTTCATCCAGAAATCAATTTTGGTGGAACCAACGAACGGAGGTTTGATTATAAATCATTGCTTTGATTATAATTACAATGTTATGGCCATATTTTCTTTTATGTTCATCTATCATTGATTTTTGTTTCAAGTAAATCATTAAACTTGGTAATATGTTCATCCAGTAACCTTAATCAGTGATCAAGACTTAAAAAAACCCTAAATTGTTCTTCTGTTCTCAGAAACCTTAAAGCCCTAAAGTATTTCTCTCCCATTTCCAAAAACCTTAAAAAACCCTAAATTGTTTCTTCTGTTCCCAAAAACCTTAAAACCCTAAAATTGTTTCTCTCTTGCTTTCAAAAGCTTTAAAACCTTAAACTGTTTTCCCTGAACTATTTTTATCTAAACCATAACTTTTTGTCCAAAATTTTCAAATGTTTTCTTAAATCTTCAAACCCTAATCTTCTTAATTTTTTCTAAGAATCATAATTATTTTTTTAAAACTCTAAACTGTTTTCTTAAATCCTAAAATCAAATATGTTTTCCAAAATTCCAAAAACCCTAATTCTCTCAAAACCAAATACAATAAACCCTAGTTTTCCTAAACCCTAAATTCTTAAAGCATTAAAACTTTATGACAAATTCATAAACACCCTAAACCCTAATCCAGTGAACTTAAAAATCCAATCTAGTAAATCTAAATTCTAAAGCCATGATCCAGTAAACCTATAATCACAATCCAGTAACTATGAATTATAAACTCTAATGTCTTGAGATTCCAAAACTCTAATTTCATAATGTTACCCCTAAACCCTAATTTGATTAATCAAAAAACCTTACTCTTTCTTAAATTCATAAAACCCTAATCCTTTCCAATTCTCCAAAACCTTTACAGTAGCCTAAATAAATAACAATAATAATTCTAAAATCCTAAAACCCTAAATGTTAATTAAAGAACTCTAAATGGACATATAAACCTAAATTCGTATCTTTATTAATTTATTTAAATTTAGATTTGATTATGTAGTTTATTATATGCTTTGATGGTGGATTTATTTAACTTCAATGCTTGATTTATTTAATTTATCATGGATGGATGTTTTCTTTAGTGTTATGATTATTATTTGTTTATTTTAGTATTAAAATTGTAAGAGGTATGTTTCCACTTTGTGGGTACCACATTAGTTAAATATCATGTAATTTAAATTGCTTTTACATTTTGGATCAATGTAAAGGACATGTTTCTACCTTTCAGTGGGTGTCCTATTTAGTTTAGACAAGAACGATGTAAGGACACGTTTCCATCCTGGGATGGGTGTCCATTTATTTGTTTTGCTTGGACATTGCTTTGATTTTAATACAATGGTGCTTTTATTTCAATTGTTGCGTGTAATATGGATAATATTGTTATACTTAAGAATTTTATAATATTAAGACCTATAAATGAGGCCGATTCTAATGAACCGATCATTGTGGGGGTACTGGGCCATTTCTCACCTTCTGTAACACCCCTTCCTGGCCTACATGTGTAAGCCGAGTAAAGGCGCCACACTATCCTAATGTTGCTACCAATTTTACTTAGTCAAATTTTAGTTCCGATTTTACAGAAATTTTGCCAGAGTTTCCCCTATAATTGGTGGTCCCAAGTGTCGACAAAATTGATTTTTCTTATTTTTGAAAAATATTTTATTTCACAATTCAACTCAAGCACACTCCCAATAATCCACCCTTATAATCTCAACTACAATCCTGCAAGAAAAGTTCACACTTCTATATCATTTCTCAAGATTACATATCATTTGCTAAGTTTCATTACCATACCACTGTTTATTCTCTTGTTACATACACCATAATACTTAATATGTTAACAAACCTTTACAATAGATATAACGTACATGCCATACTACTATTTTATGTCAAAAGTCCTATCCTAATCACCGTCGAGCTGATGCGAGCCGCTGCAGAAATGCTGATCTTCTATACACTACCTGCGAGTTAGACATATAACTCGCTGAGCAACTTATTGCCCAGTGGGTACTTTAACCATTGCCATACAATGTCTACTCGATATCACATATAAAAGTAGAATACTGCATAATTAAACTATTTTCATACAATCATCATATTTATATTTTCTAATTAAGTTAAGATTCACATTCTGTATGTAAACAACATGTAATATAACTTCATTATAATTACGAGTTAATCTGCTCCACTAGGTAATTATGAATACACCGATCTCGAAATGAGGCCTCATATAGAGTTACGCGTGGTCTTGACCTCACATGAATAATTGTCATGGTCTTGGTCTCACACGATATAGAATAACTGCGTGGTCTTGGTCTCACATGACTAGTTGCCATGATCTTGACCTCACACAATATAACTGCGTGGTCTTGGTCTCACACGACTAATTGCCATGATCTTGACCTCACACGATATAACCGCGTGGTCTTGGTCTCACACGACTAATTGCCATGATCTTGACCTCACACGATATAACCGCGCGCGCGTAAGTAATATCCCGACCGAAGCCGTTAAGATAGTACTGCCGGTAGGATGGCATGCCAAACCCCCATTCTAGACCGGTTTTACCCATTTACCGAGTAGAGCATATATAACATTTCATATATACCCATTCACTTCGTATATATACCACATATTCTTCATGTATATACAATATATATTTACACAAATATCACATATACTCACATATGTATCATATGTATTCACATATTTTCCATCTTAATTTATTCTTCATATCATAATTAAACTCAATACTAAAAATAAAATGATAAAACACCCACACCAAGTTTTTGACCAAGTTAATAATGAAAAATTTCCATATGAACAATAAACTCTGGTTCTTGACCCAACTTGATCCTTGTTTTAGAAAATTTGTATAAAATAATCCACTTGGCTAAAAACTCTAAAATTTTTACAGAATTTATTTTTACATCTTAAAATCATTCCTTTAAAATTTCAGATCAAACTGGACACAAAATCTTGGTCAAGTAGTTCACCCAACCAGACTGCTCCAGTTGCCCTGCATCCTGGCAGCAGTTCTGAATTTTATAAATTCCGTAAATTAAATTCAATCAATGTGGTTCCAAATTATTTTTCTCAAATACTAGACTTATTAAACAACAACATATACAAAATTCAACTCAAGATAATTTTTCTATATTTAATTAAAAATCATACAAGTCACAGCATTTTACTAATTGTAAAACAGAAAAATTTCAAAAAGAGTTCAATGGTTAAAGTACCAAACCTTGCTCTTTTAATTCCCTTTTACTTTTCCTTCTTCTCCTTCCTTAATCTTTGTTTTTTTCCTTCAAGAAATTCAAGAACACAACCTTAAATATAACCCTTAGAATTTAGAACATGTACTACCCTTCCATTTCTTTTCAAACTAAACCCTAATCTAACCTTATTAAACCTTAGAAACCTTGATTTTTTCATTTAATTGATTAATATCATGACTACTTAAAATTTTCCCAAATCCACCATAAGAACCCTAATTTCCAATCTTCCAATAGATATATAAATACTTAAAATTGATACTAGAATTGAATTCTACATACTTGAAAACCTTAAAACTTACCTTGAAAATCAAACTTGACAAAAATTGGAACTCTTTGGTGTTCTTCCCTATGGTGGCCGAAATTTTGGAGAGCTTTGGGAGAGAGACATTTGTTCTTCATGCCATGATATATATATAAGGGAAATGATGCTCACTTTTGGGTTGGATGAATGTTTTAAAGCCAAATGTCCTCACTTTTCTCTTTCTTCTTTATTTTAACTTTTAAATGTCCACTTTTCATTAGCCCAAATGTCTCCTACTTTTATTTATTTAAAAACCCAAGTCCGTAAAGTTTCTTTTAATTATATTTTGGCCCCTCCACCATCTTGTGTTGAAATATCTATGGTCTAAGGTGTGAAAAGACCAAAATACCCTCTGGCGATTATTTGTTCGTAACTTTTAACCCGTACAATTCCACGAGGCAAACTACGTATAGTTTTGATCCTCTCAACCTATACTTTCTATTTTTAAGGTCTATTTTAGGTTTCCAAGTCGTTTTGAAAAATTACCAATAAGCCCTCGACTTTTTACAAAATTCCCTTTAGGTCCTTTCTTTGCTCGGGTTTTGCCCGGACTCCATTTCTACTGTCGATCGTTTCATTTTTACCTCCTTGACATCCTCTACTAACTCTTGTGTTTATTTCCTACTTCGGATTCATTTATAAATTTTAATTAATAATGACCAACATGTCCCTAGTCAAAATCTCCTATATCTCCCAAACCGTGCGTTTTCTGGAAAAAACCGTTACGTGTAGTTGCGACCCAAATTTTTCTCTACTTTCCATTTTTGGAATTTGTTATGTGCACTATTAAGAACATCCAGTATGACTTTTGGAAATTACAGTCACCTCCCCAAAACTTTTGGAAATTACTCTTAGGTCCTTAGCCTTTCGAAAAATTACCTTTAGGTCCCGTCGACTTCACGGGCCTCCTTTGCACACCGATTTTGTTTTTGACTATCTTGAGCCTCTATTTGACCACTTATTTATGCCCTTCTTGCCTAATACTCGACTACCTAAACTTTGGGATGTGACACATTCTCCACACATACCCAACTTTTCGAACCCATTAGGGGGTTGGGGATTCCTTAGGAATCGAGACATCCACCCCTTTATTTTTCTCGGTCAGTCCGGGTGGCGACTCCATTTCTTTCCTAGCTTAGGTCCGTGTTCTCTAAGGCCTCAAGCCTAAATAGTGCCGAAGTCACAAGAACCATTCCACCGGGAGTGGGGGCAAAAATCCCCGCTCACATTTGCAAAGCAAAAAATTTCAGCCATTTTTTTGCTAGCCTTCATATCTTCTCCTTGCCCCCTCCGTGGAAAGATATTTGAAAGTGAGTTTGAATATGCTTTGTACATGCATAAACTCAAAAATTAAAAAGGAGAAACTTTGCCCCCTTTGTAGGCTTAAACCCATGTTTTTTCTATACGGGCTTGTAGACCCTTAATTTTGACCCCAATTTGATATGGTCCTAGTCAAAGGAAGTCAAAATAAATATGATCCGACTTTAAAATATTTAAAACTACTTTGTAACTTTTAAAGAAGTCAATTCAGATTAAAGAGGCATAAATTCAATTACAAAACCCTGAAATCAAGTTGAATCGGCCCAAATTAAACTTTTCGGTCCATAAGTTAAAAAAGGAAATAATAATTCGAATCAAGCCAGCTTGAGCAATTGCTCATGTCGACTTGGAGGGACAAGGTAGACATGAGCATGCCTCATGTCAATCTTGGCAGCCCAAATCGACATGAGGTTAGACTCATGTCGACCTGGGCAAACAAGGTCAACATGAGCATGCCTTACACCAATCTGGCAGCCCAGATTGACATGAGGTTGGACTCATGTCGACCTAGGGCAACTAGGTCGACATGGCTTTGGTCCATGTTGATCTGGTTGCCCCAGAATGACATGGTTTCAATGAGTTTCCTAATTCAACTAGAATTTATTTTAAGGACTGATTAATATTAGGTTTCTGAGTTAGGTTATGGCCTATAAATAATAACATTTTAGAATAAGGAACATTAACGAGGGAAAAACAACAATGAACATTAGGACGGACAATAGGGAACATTAACAAGGTCGACAATTAAGATTATGAGAGATTAAACAACAAAACAGAAGAGACGACAACAAACAAAGAAGATTAGCAGCAAACATTCATCAATCATCAATCCATCAAAGACAACAACACTGTCTTTGTTCATTGTTCATCCAGAAGTGAATTATGGAGGAACCAACGACGCAGGTTTGATCTTTAATCATAAAATATTCATCCTCACAGTAGCTTCATTTCTTTGATTAATAAGAACATGCATGCAGTAAATTGATTTTTGTTTCAATAACTTTAATCGTTTGCTTTAATTAACACATTGATCAGTTGGTATTCGTAGCCCCACTTACATGTTTCATAAAAAACTTAAAACTATCCAGTAGCTGTTGAGGATTTAAATTAATTATCAAAATCTATTCTTTCACTAAAACTTCAAGAACCGTAGGTTATTTTATTGAAACTCAAAACCTTAAACTATTTTTATCCAAAAGCCTAAACCATTTCATTATTAAGCTCCAAAATATTGATTATTTTTCCAAAACCTCAATTTATTTCCCCAAATCCGAAATTATGTTTTTAAGGCAGTAGGTTAAAACCCTAATTTTAAAACCCTAATTTCAAAACCATAATTACAAAACTCTAGTTTCTAAAACCCTACGTTCCAAAACCCTAAGTTCCAAAATCCCTATTCTAAGATGCAAATTCTAAATTTATATGTTTATTACTTTATTTAATTTTAGATTGGATTATGTAGTTTATTATATGTTTTGATGGTTGATTTATTTAATTTCAATGCTTGATTTATTTAATTTACCATGGATGAATATTTTCTTTATTATTATGATTATTATTTGTTCGTATTAGTATTAAAATTGTAAGAGGTATGTTTCCACCTTTTGAATACCTCATGCCATGAGCATCATGTAATTTATTTTATTTTATATTTTTTGGACTAATATAAAGGGCATGTTTCCACCTTTCGGTGGGTGTCCTATTTAGTTTAGACATGAACAATGTAAGGACATATTTCCATCCTCGGATGGGTGTCCGTTTATTTTCTTTGTTTGGACATTGCTTTATTTTTAATATAATGATGTTTTATTTTAATTGTTGCGTGTAGTATGGATAATATTATTATATTTAAGAATTTTATAATATTAAGACCTGCAAAGGAGGCTAGTTCCAATGAACCGGGCGTTGTGGGGGTGCTTGGCCATTTCTTACCTTGCTCACACGTACTCAACTTTTTGAACCCATTAGGGGGTTGGAGATTCCTTAGGAATTGAGTCATCCACCCCTTTCTTTTTCCCGGCCCGTCCAAGTGGCGACTCCATTTTCTCCGAGCTTAGGCCAGTGTTGTCTAAGGCCCCGAGCCTAAACAGTGTCGAAGTCGCAAGAACCATTCCACCAGGAGTGGGGCGAAAATCTCCGCTCACAGTGGCGACTCCACTGGGGATAAGAGAAATTGATTCCATTGGTCTTTATATTATTCTATTCTTTCTTATCATGATATTATCCATTACATCATATTATATTGCATCGTGTGCGTGAGTTAGGACGGCCGTGTTACCCGTGTTGTGTTATGTAAGGGATATCATACTTTCACTCAAGGTATGGAGATCGAGCATGGCATAACCACTCATAGTCTTGTACCTTTTGGTATATACTTGCTATGGAAACCTAAGCCTTTTAACCCAAAGACTAAAGCTCATGAATTAGCCTAGTTACTTTCCTTAGGTTTTTACCCCAAATGCATGTTGTTTGAATATGGTTAATTTATGTTGGTTTAAATCATGGCTTATTTGGTTTGTTCTTTTTCTAATATGACCTAACTATATTTTAAGCTCAAAATAAATTTTTTCTTTAAAGTCCAAAAGACCAAAGCTATTTTCAAAACTTTTGAAGATGTTCTTTGGACATAAAACTTTTCTAAAAACAAATCAAAAATTCTTTTTCTCATGACACAAATATTAAGCCCAAAATCCTTTTTTTTTTTCTGAAATCTTTTTACAATGGGCTTAGAAAAAATATTATTTTCATACCAGCCCTTTTCTTACAAAGAGCTTTCAAATTATTAAGGTCAATTATGAAAATACCAAAAATCAACTGTGAGCCTAGTTTATATTAAGAATAATTAATCATGGGCTTGTTTTTGGCATGAATCATTAGTTACTTTTTCAAGTGAGAAATCTATTTATAATAAACCTCTTAATTTAGTTTTAGTCCAATATAGCATAAAAGCTACTTTAGTTGGTTAAATGGATTAAAACCTAATTAATGGGAATTATCATGAACTGATTTTCATTTTTGAAACTATAACTATTGGTTGAAACGTCCGAGGGAATTATTTAAAAATAAGATACCCCATGTTGGTATTTTGTTAACCATACACCTAGGAAAAGAGACTCGCCATTCGTGTGTGGAAGTTATAAAGTTGGAAGGAACGTCCTATTTGTCCTTGTTTGTTTATTGTTTGTGCATACATACATACATACAGACATGCAAGAGCATACAACGATATCACCTACAACATTGATTTTTTATTCAAGTGCTTCAATGGGAGGATGGATGCAAACCAGCTAAGGGATATAATCAATGAGGTTGTCAAAGTTAGGATGGCCGAGCTACAAGATCAATTGGTTGAAATTATGAAGACTCAATTGATTGAAATTCTGGAGCTTATCAATAATGCTAAGACAGCATCCATGGAGAACATGTCCACTAATAGAGATCGAATGAAAAATGAGGGACCAATCACTATGCTACGAGACCAGCCGAATCATGTGTTATCTAAGTGGGGCAATAAGGGCGGCTATCACCCCAGTGGAAAATGTCAAAGGGAAAGAGAGAAGAACCATTTTTCTGAAAAATGAAATTATCAGCCTAGCAATCAAAATACACAAAAGGGAGCTGATATTAATGCCACTGGTCAAGGAGGAATGAGGTGGTTTTTAGAATTGGGGAAGCTGCTATCTTGGGTTCTCAATAAGCTATGAACTAAGGGATTGTTACAACCCTTTGCCAAATCCTTTACTACCAAAATTTAACACTAAGGCTTTTTGTCAATTTCATCAGACTCAAGGACATGAGACCGATAGATGTATTCAATTGAGGCATGAGATCCAAGATCTAATTGACAAGGGTAAATTGCCTGAGCCTGATAAGCACAACACTAAGAATAATCCTCCGCCTAAATTTGGAAGGGTCCCACCGCTTACAACCTTCATGAAGAGTTTTATCTTATCATCTTGTGATGATATGGATAGAGAAGCTATTGTGCTACTAAGCAAGCTTGGACTAACTGTGGATGATGAAGCAATGATCCTTGATGATGGAAAAAATCCTTGCCTCCAACTCAACAAACTTTTCTTAGCTTTAATATTACTCTATTTATTTTGCTTTCTTTAATATTTAATTGGAACAATCGTGCTTTTTAAAATTAAATTTGTTTGAATAAATTACTTTCATAAAATTTTTGTTAGTCTTTGTTCATTTTGGTGCTCAACCAATGAGGAATCTAGCTTGATAATTCATGAATTAATATATTTATGCATCATGACTCGAATGACTTTACTAGGTGAGAGAATTACTCTATAGCATTGAGTTGTGTATGTTTACTTAGAGAGGGCTTATGCATAATTATCTTTGTCTAGGTCCTAGTCAGTCTTAGGACATGCTTTGACAAACTCTCAAGTCAAAATTGAACTCTACTTATTTAAGAGAGAAATGATCTAGGCATTGTTTGGTTAGCCAACAACTAGTATCCACCCAATTAAATATCAATCCCTAGTTGTCCCTTTGAGCCTTCATAAAATTTTAGCTTTCTTTTCATTGGCATATAACCCTAACAACCTACCATGAGTTATTGTGATACTTTTGATAAGTCTTATGATCACTAAGGTGAAGAAGCAAGAAAATCAAGAAAATCAAAGAAAGGAATGAATAGTCAAGATCATAAGGATAGTTGAAGTTCACCTAATATCTCCAGTCTATCAAGATAAAATTAGAGTAACAAGTAATTTATCCCTGTTAAAGAAGATTTATGTCACTCCACTCATCCATTATTAGAAACCCAAGTTGGTACAAACAAGACAACTCTTTTAGAGCTAGAATTAAAAAAAAAAGAGAAGAAAAAAAAAGAAAAAAAAAAGAAGAGAGAGAAAAAAAAAGAGAAAAAAAAGAAAAAAAAGGAAAAAAAAGAAGACAAAAAAAGGAAGAAAAAAGAAGATAAAACCTAAAAAGGCACTTCAGAAAGACAACGAAGTCCTCTTTTACCTAAGGCAACAAAAGGCTTCCATTTGGTTTATAAGGATAATTTGACTTAATGGTCCAACCCAACCATAGATTCAATCAAAATCAGAGAAAAAGGAAAAAGGCCATCCATTTCTTGAAAGTTTTGTACTTGACAGTCCTACAAGGAAGAAGGACAAAATGATAAAATGCTCAAAGAAAGGGAAGCGTAAGAAAAATAAAAAGAAATAAAAGGGAGAAGAAGAAAAGAAATGAATTTGGGTACCAAACTTTTTTGCAAAGGCAAAGACTGTTTTAATCAAGATCTAGATTAATGCCAAGAAGATAGAAGGAATTTCAAGTCTAGCAAGATTGCTCCCAGCTGGCTAAAGTTCAAATAAGAAATTTGTAGTATGAGGGTTTATCCATTGTGTCACATCAGCTCCAATCTCAAAATGGCCTTCACTTAAATCCACGTCCCTTATATATCCCATTTCAAGCCTATTAAAGACCTGTTGATCTCTCTTGGTAGGTAGAGTCTATTAGTGTAGACAGTTTGAATAAGCATGCATATGAGATAGATAATATTCAAACTCAAATGAGATCTTTGACCAAGTAAAGTGTATGTGCCTATCTGAAGTGCAACAGTTCTTACTTAAATAGAAATAATTCCCCAGTTTAGTATGGTAACTAGGGCTGTGATGTTATAGATATGTTAATTTGAAAAGTTGAGTCCTGAGGTACTATGGTATTGATTTGACAAAGCCATTGTATTTAATTAAAAAGAAAAAAAAAGGAGCAAAAGTAAAAAAAAAAGTGTGCAAAACAAAAAAAAAATATTATTATCGTTACCATTTTTGGCTTAATTACAAGTTTTTATTACAAGTTTTATATTTTTGTCACTGCAAGGAAGGAGGCGGTTCATAATCAGAAAAAGCCTTAAAAAAATCATCGCCTGTTGGAGGAGGGGGCATATTATCCATCTAATATCAGCTCAAAGAATGAATATCTAAACCTCCAGGACTTCAAAAATTGGTTCTATCATCGCCTAAATAAGGAGTTGGTATGTCATGGATAACAGTCTGGGATTCTCTTGATGAAGAGGCATTTGATTCCCTCACACCCTGAAATCGAAAGTATCGAAAGTCCCGTACCTCTTGTTGATACATTTCCTCAAAATGGGTTGCATGTCCACGATTCGCATCTAATTCCTTCTGAAGCTTCCTGTTTTGCTCCACAAGCATCCACTGTGAGCCAGAAAAGGAAAGGGTAAGTCCATACATTTTCATGAATACATGCAAGCATATATCATTATGGGATAAGAATGAGTGACCAGGTAACTCAGATCAAAGCTCTGCAAATCAGATGGCACATCTAAATGAGAAGGGAAAAATGGAGAAAATTGTCGCTGTATCAGGGTATCATACAGAGAGACAGCCCCATAGTCAGAGGAACCAGCAGCCTGCAATGATCATATAAATAATTAGAATAGATAAATGAAGAGACAGTTGTAATAACAAAGTGATCGCTACCTGGAAAGTGCCAGCCCCAGAATTGCCATGGGATTGGGAAGAAGGCTCCTCCTCATCTTCTTCCTCATCGTCATCGTCATCCTCGTCCACTTCCTCATCTTCTTCATCTTCTCCTCGCTCTGCTTCTATTTCTTCTTCACCTCCAGACAGCCCACAGACACCAACAGGTGACACTTCAAAACATAGTAGATAATCCTAGATAAATTGAGTATATGACACGTCCGGTAAGAGTAGGAGGTCATGAATATCGAAACCAATACTGGAACGACTCCAAAAGGGCTCCGACATTGCTATAATGTTCAGAATAAATGATGGAATGTCAACTGGTACTCTGTGTCGGTTAGGTCCAAGGAACCAGTCATGTACTCTCTTGCCTAGAAACCACTCACTAGAGACCGGGCCAGCAATAATTTGACGAGAATTGTGCAAAGCATTGCATCAGTCATGCATCTAATCCAGCCATTTTTCTCTTCAGCTCTCCACTGTATCCACCTACAGAAAAGCAAACTGGTAATTTATTTTTTATCATAGGTTTGATATTAATATTAATGTTTTTCTTACATGATCCCAGGTCAGACCGACTCAAGTGGTAACTGTGAGAGTGCACATGGTGACTCCTGGACACTTCCTTGTGACCCGACAACCAATCACCCAACCTTGGAAAATTGATTCATGGCTGTGTAATGTTTGGAACCCTCACCTAGTTATGCTTGTATGCCCAGACCTATACATGTAAGAGAAAATCAAGCCTATAGTCATGCATTGATTAATAATTTTAAAGGAAGTAGCACCTCAGCAATGGCCGTGAAACCAATAAAGGATCTTTTCTTCCTACAAAGCACATCAAAACCATGATAAAGACAAGCTAGACCAGCTTCCCCCCATGCATAAGAAGATATGTGATCCAAATTGGAAAGGGCGCGCAACACAGATAAGTGAATGGTAGACTCGGTGCTACCCAAAATGGTTGCCCCCAACAAATATAACAAAAATTCCCAAGTATATTATTTTTCCCTCTCACCTTGCACGGGTCGAGGGTACTTTACCCAATACTCTCGGATGGGCTAATATTGGATCTTATATGACTTTGTATATCAGGGCTTGACACCAATCAATTGTCGGATTTCTTCTTCTTTCAAAATATTGCTAGTCAAAGGAATGTGGGTTTCATCACATTGGAGGCAGGTTATAGTAGCAAAGTAAACCGGACCAATTGTCATCTCTCCAATGGGCAAGTGAAAAGTATGAGTTGTGTCCAACCATCATTCTATAAGCACCTAGATCACGCTCCGGTCTATTTGATAGCCCCGTGCTGGTAATTGCAAAATGAAGTCCTCAAAACCACTTTCCCGCACCATTCTCTTTACTGCAGGCAAGGCTTGGTCATACCACTTATTGGCCTTGTGAATATTTTCCCCCACTTTAATATCGCAACCATCATGCTGTCCAAATACAAGTAAGTCTAGGTAAGTACACACGTAATTTCTCTCACAAACTTAAAAAAATATATAATTAAAAAAGTATAATTATAATAATAAATACATAAAAAGTAATAATAGTAACATAAAATAGTAAATAATATAGAATATATTAAATGTTAAATATTAAAAAACATATATATATAAAATAATTTTTTTTAAAATAAAATACTTTTGTATAAGTATGTAAAGCAATATATTTATGTATAAAAAACAATAATAAACAAATATAAACAAATAAATAATAAATAAAATTAATAATAATAAAAGTAATATATATATAATAAATAAAAATAAAAAAGGGACACAAATAAATAATTCCTCGCATAACAATTGATGTGTTTCATTCTTATATAATCATTTTAGTACATCAGAAGTTGTGTGCATAAATTTGTAGATTTTGTCAAATTAATTCTGCTACTTTCATACTTATTCTTGCATAATCTACATGAACATAATTATACTAACAAATCTTGCAATAAATTACTTATATGTATAAATAAGTACCACTTACCGGTGTTTTATCTTTGGAACTCCGATGGAGATGAATGCCGGGTAATATCGGAATTTGCACAATTTCATTGTCTCGAAGGTAAGAAATCAATTTATTAGTTGATCGAGTCCTATGCCTTGAAGAGTGTTGGAAGCCTGCCATGGTAAGTGCTTGAGCTTTAAGAATCTTATAATAGAGTTGAAATATTCTGAGTGAAAGTATTTATTTTGTAAGAAGAGGAATAGCATGACCTCTTTATAAAAAATGAAATGTATATAAGTGAAAAATAGTAAATATAATAATAATAATAATAATAAATCAATCAATCAAATAAAAGGGGGAAAAGTTCACATGTTGTTGATATTTAGTCAAAATTGTCTACTTCATCTTTTATCTATTTCAATAATGTGCATACTATTGCGTTATGAGTACATATTTCAATAGATATTTACATCCAAAAAATTAATAAAAATAAATAAATAAATAAAATCAAATAAATAATAATAATAATAATCAAATAAAAAGGGTGACAAGTTCACGAGTTGTTGCCATAAATTTCTTTCTTTATGTAAAGTAATTTAAATTTAGTTAGTCAAAATTGTCTACTTCATATTTTATCTATTTCAATAATATGCATAGTATTGAGTACAAATAATTTCAAGAGATATTTATTACATAAAAAATATAATAATAACTTAATTTTTGCAAAATATTTCACAGAATCTAATTTATTTTTTTTAGGTATCCCAAGTCCAGAACCCAAGTCTTTTTTGAGTTCAGAACTTAAACCGGGTCAGGAAACCAAACCATCCCGGGTCTAGAATCCAAGTCTTTTCCGAGTCCTGCATTCAAACTAGGTCTAGAACCCTAACCACCTCGGGTTCAGAACCAAAGTCTTTTCTAAGTCCAGACCTCGAACTGGGTCCACAACCCAAACCATCTCGGGTCCAGAACCCAAGTCTTTTCCTAGTTTATAACTCAAACCGAGTCCAGAACCCAAACCATCCTGGGTCCAGAACCCAAGTCTTTTTCGAGTCCAGAACTTAAACTAAGTCTAGAACCTAAACTATCTCGGGTCCAGATCCCAAGTCTTTTTCGAGTCCAGAGCTCGAACTGGGTCTAGAACCCAAACCACCTTAGGTCAAGAACCCAAGTCTTTTTTGAGTCTCGAACTCAAATCGGGTCCAGAACCCACACCATCTTGGGTCCAGAACCCAAGTCTTTTTTGAGTTCAGAACTCAAACTGGGTCCAGAACCCAAACCATTCCGGGTTCAGTTCGAACTGGGTCCAGAACCCAAACTATCTCGGGTCTAGAACCCAAGCCGGTTTCGAGTCCAAAACTCAAGCCGGGTCCAGATCCCAAACTATCTCGGGTCCAGAATCTAAGTCTTTTTTTTAGTCCAAAACTCAAACTGGGTCCAGAACCCAAATCATCCCGGGTCCAGAACCCAAATCATCCCGGGTCCAGAACCTAAGTCTTTTTTGAGTCCAGAACTTAAACCGAGTCCAAAACCCAAGCTATCTCAGGTCCAAAACCTAAGTCTTTTTTGAATACAGATCTCGAACTTCTTTTAGAACCCAAACTATCTCGGGTCCAGAACCTAAGTCTTTTTCAAGTCCAGAACTCGAACCGGGTCTAGAACACAGACTATCTCGGTTCCAGAACCCAAGTCTTTTTTGAGTCCAAAACTAAAACCAAGTCTAGAACCCAAACCATCTCGGATCCAGAACCCAAGTCTTTTTCGAGTCCAGAACTTGAACCGGGTCTAGAACCCAAACTATCTCGGGTCCAAAACATAAGTCTTGCTCGAGTCCAGAACTCGAACTGGGTGAAGAGCCCAAATCATCTCGGGTTCAAAACCCAAATCTTTTTTGAGTCCATAACTTAAACCGGCTCTAGAACCCAAACCATCTAGGGTCCAAAACCCAAAACCAAAACCATCTCATGAAAATTAAGTCTATTTTTGCCAAAATTAAAAGTCTTGTTGCTTTTCACTCTCTGAATCAATTCAAGATTGTTCAAGCAGGGGGCAAACTGTATGGTCTTAATCAAAGGATGCCAAAATAAATTTGATCCAACTTTAAAATATTTAAAACTAGTTTATAAGTTTTAAAGAAGTCGGTTCGGATTAAAGAGGCATAAATTCAATTACAAACCCTAAAATCAAGTTGAATCAGCCCAAATTAAACTTTTCGGTCCATAAGTTAAAAAAAAAGCAATAATAATTCAAATCAGGCCAGCCTGAGTAATTGCTCATGTCGACCTGGAGGGACAAGGTCAACATGAGCATGCCTCATGTCGATCTTGGCAGCCCAGATCAACATGAGGTTGGACTCATGTCGACCTGGGCACACCACGTCAACATGAGCATGCCTCATATCGATCTGGCAGCCCAGATCGACATGAGGTTGGACTCATGTCGACCTAGGGCAACTAGGTCGACATGGCTTTGGTCCATGTCGATCTAGTTGCCCCAGATCGACATGGTTTTAATGAGTTTCCTAATTCAACTAGAATTTGTTTTAAGGACTGATTGATATTAGGTTTCTAAGTGAGGTTAGGGCCTATAAATAATAAAGTTTTAGAATAAGGAACATTAGCGAGGAAAGAACAGCAATGAACATTAGGAAGGACAGCAGGGAACATTAACAAGGGTCGACAATTAAGATTATGAGATATTAAACAACAAAACAGAAGAGAAGAAAACAAACAAAGAAGATTAGCAGCAAACATTCATCAATCATCAATCCATCAAAGACAGCAACGATGTCTTTGTTCATTGTTCATCCAGAAGTCAATTGTGGAGGAACCAACGATGGAGGTTTTGTCTTTAATAAAAAATTATTCATCCTCATAGTAGCTTCTTTTCTTTGATTACTAAAAACATGCATGCTGTAACATGATCTTTGAACATGCAGTACCTTGATCTTTAAACATGCAGTAAATTGATTTTGGTTTCAATAACTTTAATCATTTGCTTTAATTAACACATTGATCAGTTAGCATTCGCAACCCCACTTGCATGTTTCATAAAAAACATAAAACTATCTAGTTGCTATTGAGGATTTAAATTAATTATCAGAATCTATTCTTTTACTAAAACTTCAAGAACCATAGGTTATTTTATTGAAACTCAAAACCTTAAACTATTTTCATCCAAAAGCCTAAACCATTTCATTAGTAAGATCCAAAATATTGATTATTTTTCCAAAACCTCAATTTATTTCTCCAAATCCGAAATTATGCTTTTAAGGCAGTAGGTTAAAACCCTAATTTTAAAACCCTAATTTCAAAACCCTAATTACAAAACTTTAGTTTCTAAAACCCTACATTCTAAGATGCAAATTCTAAATTTATATATTTATTACTTTATTTAATTTTAGATTTGATTATGTAGTTTATTATATGTTTTGATGGTTGATTTATTTAATTTCAATGCTTGATTTATTTAATTTACCATGGATGGATATTTTCTTTATTATTATGATTATTATTTGTTCGTATTAGTATTAAAATTGTAAGAGGTATGTTTCCACCTTTTGGATACCTCATGTCATGAGCATCATGTAATTTATTTTATTTTAAAGTTTTTGGACTAATATAAAGGGCATGCTTCCACCTTTTGGTGAGCGTCCTATTTTGTTTAGACATGAACAATGTAAGGACATGTTTCCATCCTTAGATGGGTGTCCGTTTATTTACTTTGTTTTGACATTGCTTTATTTTTAATATAATGATGTTTTATTTTAATTGTTGCATATAGTATGGATAATATTACTATATTTAAGAATTTTATAATATTAAGACCTGCAAAGGAGGCCGGTTCCAATGAATTGGGCGTTGTGGGGGTGCTGGGCCATTTCTCACCTTCCCCACACGTACCCAACTTTCCAAACCCATTTGTATTGGTTCCATCGACTCACAGGCTGTGGTTATCAGCTGAAATGTTCTCACAGATTTCTTTCAGATGCCCATTCAGGTCTTGCACTAGAATGACAGGATTCTTCACATCTATGGCTTTTATCTTAAAGATGTTGAAAACATGAATAACGGAGACCCCAAGCGGTAGAATTACATCCATTTCAAATTATGATTCAGCATGTCAATTGGTAGCTTCATAACCTTGCAAATAATCATTTAGTTTGCCCAATGTGTCTTTCGAGGTTCAACTGTTAAATATATTTCTCTTAACTTACAGGCTTTGAAAAAAAAAATTTCTTTTTTTGATTTTTGAATTTTGAAATCAAATGTTGGCTTTGCTAAATCAATTTAAATTTACCTCATACCTCGATTCTCAAATTAACATATCTATAACATGACAACCCTAGTTACCGTACTAAACTCGGGAATCATTTCTATTAAAGCAAGAATTATTGCACTTCAGATAGGCACATACACATTACTTGGCCAAAGGTCTCAATGAGTTTAAATATTGTCTATCTCATATACATGCTTATTCAAACTATCTCCACTAATAGACTCCACCTACCAAGAGAGATCAACAGGTCTTTGATAGGCTTAAAATGGGGTCTATAAGGGACACGAGTTAAGTGAAGGCCATTTGTAAGTTTGAGCTGATGTGACACAATGGATAAACCTTCACACTACAAACTGCTTGTTGGAACTTTAGACAGTTGGGAGCATGAAAAGATAGAGCTTTGAGTATCCTCCCATCTTCTTGGCATTAATCTAGATCTTGATTAGGACAATCTTCATTTCTTTTCTTCTTTTCCCTTTTATTTCTCTTTATTTTTCTTACTCGTCCTTTTCTTTCTCTTTATTTTTCTTACTCTTCCCTTTCTTTGAGCATTTTATTATTTTTTCCTTCTTCTCTGTAGGTTTGTTAAGCATATGACTTTCAAAAACTGGGTGACCTTTCTCCTTTTTCTCCGATTTTGATTGAATCTTTGGATGGGTTGGACCAATTCAAGTCAAACTATCCTTACAAACTAAATGAAATCCTTTTGTTGTCTTAGGTAAAAGAGAACTCAGATGGCTTTCTGAACTGCCTTTTTAGGTTGTATCTTTTCTTTTTTTATCTTTTTCTTTTTTTTTCTTGTCTTTTTTCCTTTTCTTCTTTTTTCTTATTTTTTTTTGTGTTCTAGCTCTAACAGAGTTTGTCTTGTTTATACAAACTTATTTTTCTAATAATGGATGAGAGGAGTGGTATTAATCTGCTTCAGTCTTGACTTTGTCTGTGATATTTGGTCTGATTTAGGTAAACTTCAACTACCCTTATGGTCTTAAGAACTTCAACTATCCTCATGGTCTTGACTATGCATTCCATTCATTGATCTTCTTGCCTCTTCATCTTAGTGGTCATAAGACTTGTCAAAAGTATCACAACAGCTCAGGGTAGGTTGTTGGGGTTTGTAAGCTAATGAAAAGAAAGCTAAAATTTTATGAAGGCTTAAAGGGACAACTAGGGATTGATATTTAATTGGGTGGATACTAGTTACTGGCTTATCAAACAATGCCTAGATAATTTCTTTCCTAAAATAAGCAGAATTTAATTTCACCTCGAAAGATTGTCAAAGCATGTTCTAAGACTGATTAGGACCTAGACAAAGGTAATTATGCAGAAGCCCTCTCTAAGTAAGCATACACAACTCAATGCTATAGAGCAATTCCCTTATCTAGTAAAGTCATTCATATAATGATGCCTAGATACATTAATTTATGAATATCAAGCTAGATTCATCATTGGTTGAGCACCAAAATGAACAAAGACCAACAAAATTTTTGATGAAAGTAATTTATTCAAACAAAAATAGAAAAACATAATTATTCCAATTAAATATTAAGGAAAACAAAATTGAAAAACAATATTCAGGCTAAGGAAAGTTTGTTGAGTTAAGCTCCTTCACCTTTCACATCTTCAACATTCCCATCTTAAAAAGAGGATAAGGCAAAATCTTCTTCCAATCCTTTTCCTACCATGAAGGTTGCTGGTGGTGGTACTTTGTTGAACCTTGGCAAAGGATTATATTTTGTGCTAGGCTTATCAGGCTCAAGCAGCTTATCACTGTCAATTAAATTTCGGATCTTATGTTTTAGTCTCAAGCAATTGTCTGTCTCATGTCCTTATGTCAAATGAAACTCACAAAAGGCTTTAGTATCAAATTTTGAGGGTAAAGGATTCGGCAAAGGTCGAGGGGCTAATGGCTGTAATAGTCCCTTCTTTTGTAGCTTATTGAAGACCCAAGACAAAGGCTTCCCTAGATTTGAAAACTGCCTTCTATTTGCTTGACCAATTGTATTAACATCAACTTCTTTTTTTATGCTTTGATTTCCAGACTGGTAGTTCCCTTTCTCATTCCTTCTTATTGAAAAGCGATTCTTCTCCCTTTCCCATTCTTTAATTTTTACACTTGCTTGGAGAAGATCTATGAAATCATGGATGAGTGTATGAGACATCCATTCACGAAGACTAGGCAGCACCCCTCTCACAATCATCCTTATTTGATCAGATTCATCGGGCCTCTTCTTGAGCAAAGCAGCCTTATTTCTCCATCTTTTCACATAGTCCATAAAATTCTCATTTGGTTGTTGCCTAATGTCTTCCACCTCCATCAAGGTTACTTCTAGCTCAACATTGTACCCATATTGTTGAATGAAAGCCTTGTGCAACATGTCCTAATCTTTTTGAGTACTTTCCTCTAAGGTGTTGAACCAATTTTGGATAACAGGGTCCAATGAGAGCATGAAATATTAGAGTTTGAGCTTTAGTAGCTCGTACAAACTACATAGCAGTGATGTACTGCTTCACATGGAGATGAGGGTTTCCAGTACCATTGTATCTAGCAAAGGAAGGCATCTTAAACTTATAAGGGACCTCCTCATCTTGTTCGAATAGTTTTTCGATCTCGGACATCTCTTTGATTTTTAGTTTCTTCTCAAATTTCTTTTCTAGGTCAGCAATCATCTTCTCAACATCAGACGTCTCAGTCTTTTCAATAGTTGTCTTCTCAACAACCTTCGGCTCCTTTTTGTCTTGAGGATCTTGAAAGTAATGAGCCTAGTCGTCATCATCATCAAGGACTACCTTGTCATCATCAAAAGCCACTTCACCAACCTTAGCCTTCCTTTTGTCCTTTGACTTCTTGGTGCTAGCAGATAGTTTGATATTGTTCCCTAAAATTGTAGCCAATTGAATCTTCATAGTCTAGGCCAGGGCCTTTTTTGTTTCTTCCATCTTGGCATTGAGGGCATCATCCACCATTCTTTGAATTTGTTTGACCTCCATTACTTTTGGTGAGTGTAGACCCTTAATTTTTGACCCAGTCCGGTCCAATATATTTTAATTAGTCCAAAATAATTTGTGTTATCTTAATATTTGTTTTAGTGTTTATTTTTGATAATTTTTAAAAATTATTATAATAATAAAACTAATAAATAAATAAATAAATAAAAATAAAAATCGGTGACGAAAAAATATGGCTTGGCCATTTCACCCGCAGGAAAATCCTGCAGGCGAAACGGCTTGGCCGCGTGCCCTCGCAATTTTTCACGCGGTTTCTCGCAGCAGCCCGCAGCAGTTTGTTTGCCAGCGAAATTTTTCCTACATAATTTTTTTTTAAACCAAATTCTATTTGGTTTCAGTTTCCTTTTCCTAATTAATGATAATTTTCTTTAACAATTGGAATTAAGCTTCTAAAATTTCCTATAAATAACACTAAAAAGACACAGAAAAGAGAAAAAACTTGGAAAAATCGATCGGACTTGGCAGTAAAACAATCGGACTTTTTAGAGGAGAATAAGCAAGCAAGCAATCAATCCATCAAAGGCAGCCATCTTGCCTTTGTCATTGTTCATCCAGAAAACAACTTTTTGGTGGAACCAACTAGACAGGTTTGATCCTTAATCATAAACTATTCATAGCTTTGTTTCTTTGATTCATACTAATATACATACAAAACTTTGATCTTTGAATATGTAATAATTCGTTTCTTTTGTTTCCAAAAACCTTAAATGAGTTCTTTTGTTTCTAAATACCTTAAAAACCCTAATTCGTTTCTTTGTTTTCCAAAAAACCTAAATCATTCCTTCTATTTCCAAAAAAAAAACCTTAAAAGATACTCTTTTGTTTCCAAAGACCTTAAAATGTTTTTCTTATTTCCAAAAGCTTTTAAAAAACCCTAAACTATCTTCTTCTAATTCCTTTCCAAAATTTCCAAATGTTTTGTTAAATCTCTAAACTCTAAACTTACTTTACAGTTTCTAAAATCATAATTGCTTTATGAAACTTTAAACTTGTGAGCGGGGATTTTCGCCCCACTCCCAGTGGAATGGTTCTTGTGACTGCAGCACTATTTAGGCTCGGGGCCTTAGAGGACACGGACCTAAGTTATGAGAAAATAGAGTTGCCACCCGGACGGGCTGGGAAAAAGAAAGGGGTGGATGACTCGATTCCTAAGAAATCCCTAACCCCCAATTCACCCCCCCCCCCCCTCTTGGTTGTCATCTTGGGACAACAATTGGTATCAGAGCTAGAAATTTCTTAAACTTAATTGTGAAATTTGATCCGCTATGGCAACTTCTTCTTCATCAAATTCAACCTCTCATGGAAATCTTAACACAATCCTTAGACCCTGTTTTGAAGGAATGGATTATTCCTATTAGAAACACAAAGTGTATTTATTTCTAGATAATGAAGGGATTGAGCTATGGGATTTTGTGGAAAGTGAGTGGAAACCTCCTAGTTATGAAGTTGATGGTGTTCAAGTTCCTCTTCCCAAAGCACAATGGTCAACTGTCAATGTTAAAGATCGATTAAAGAACAATAAAGCCGCTTCCATCTTGATGAACTCCATCTCAAGAGAAGAAGGTGGAAGAGTTCAACACTTAACTTGTGCACATTGCATTTGGAAGACACTTGAAAACTATCATGAAGGTACGACTCAAGTGAGATTAAACAAATGCATGTTCATGAGTATGAGCTATTCAAGATGAAACCAAATGAAAACGTAACCGACATGACAAATTGCTTGCTTGTTATTGTTAATGAGCTAAAGAAGTATGGCAAGATATATGATCAAGGTGATGTAAACAGCAAAATCTTGACAGCCCTAAGAGCTAGAAAGAACTTTGAATCAAAAGTATCATCCATCGAAGAAGCTAATGATCTTAGCACATTGATAACTGACGAGCTTGTGGGAAAACTACTCACATTTGAGCTACACAGTGAAAAAGAAGAAGATCAAGGTGAGAAAGAAAAGAGAAAACCAATTGAGCTCAAAGCAATCAAAGAAGTTGAGAGCTCAAGCAACGAAGGTACTGATGATGAAGATGAAATGGCAATGTTCTCAAAAAGAATAAGTGAATGGAAAAGAAAGAAAAGATTACAAGCTAACAAAGGTACACTTCCTAAATCCTCCTTCAAAGATAAAGAAAAGAAAAATGAAGTAAAGTGCTATGAATGTGGAAAATCAGGCCACATCAAATCTGATTGCTTCAAAGTAAAGAACAAAAGGAAATGGGATAAAGAAAAGAAATAGTCTATCAAAGCCGCATGGGATGACTCTTCTTCAAGTGAAGAGGAAGAAAAAGAAGAAGAAGGAATTGCAAACCTATGTCTCATGGCTATTGAAGATGACTCCAATGAGGTAAGTACTCAATCCTTGATTCTAATAGCACATGATGAAATTGATGACCTAGATGATAGTGATTTGATTGAGCACATGATCTTTAAAATAGAAAAATATTTTTCTAAGATGATGCTCTATAAGGAAAAAAGTTCTAAGTTAGAAAAAGGATTTTATATGCTTAAAGAACTCTACCCTAGAATTGAAAACCTCAAATGAACACTTGATGAATTCAATAAAAGAGTTAAATAAAAAATACATGATTTAGAAAAAGCTATCAAAGAGAATGAAATTCTGAAGCATGAACTAAAAGAACTAAAAGAATCAGTTTCAAGATTTCATAAAGGAAAAGAAGCCTTAGACACATTAATTGTTAACTGTTTAGATCATTTTTGTACTAGTTTTTAGTGTGATTTTTATATGTTTTTAGTTAATGTTTTAATTGATTTTTGTTTTAAGTGTGTTTAAAGTGTTTGTTTTTAGGTTTAAGTGCAAATCTCCCTTGTAAGATCAAAACAGTGCAGGAAAAGCATGAACCAAGCAAGACATGGCCAAGCCAAATCAAGCTTGGCCGTGTCCTTCAAAGAATGATGGTGGCAGAGCTTAACACGGCCAAGAGACACGGCCAAGCCACTTACCGTGTCTCATCCAAAGAGCAAAACCAAAGAAACCAAGAAAAGAAGAAAAAGAAAGAAGCAGAAAGAGACACACTCAAGTAACACGGCCAAGCCACTGGCCGTGTCACATGACACGACTAGCAAGCTTGGCCGTGTCCCATTTGAGCCAAAGAATAAGAGAAAAAGAAGCAAAACAGAAGAAGACACACTCAATGACAAGGCCAAGCCACTGGCCGTGTCACATGACATGGCCAACAAACTTGGCCATGTCCCATTTCATGCCAAAGACACTTGGAGTAAGCAAAGAAGGAAAGAAAAAAAACAGAAGTGGACACACCCACATGACACGACCAAGCTTGTAGCTTGGCTGTGTCAACCCTTGAGACCAAAAGAAAAGAAAGAAAAGAAAGAAAGAAAGAGGGCAGTGAAGGACACGGCCAACAAGCTTGGCCGTGTCCCAAGGGAAAATGAGAGACATGGCCAAGCTACTCTTTACTTGGCCGTGTCACACCTAAAAAATTTGAATTCTTTTACACGAAGTGGGGGACAAAGTGGGGGACAAGGCCTTGTTCTTGCCAAAAGAAATATTAAACAAAGAAAAAGTGGGAAACAAAGGGAAGTGGTGTGAGTTGGAAGGCATGGGTGTGTATTTTGAATGAATTAAAAGGAGAAGAAGAGGGAAATTGGAGGAGTTCTTGAGTTCTTGGAGCCAATTTCTGCTACACATTTAGGAGAGGGAGAGAGTGACACTCTCCCTTAGCCCTTCATTTTCATCTCCATTTCCATTCTCTCCACCTTCTCCATCTTCCATTGATAAGATCTTGAGGTTCTTTGGGATAAGTTAGGTTAACAAGCTCTTGAAGGTTAAAGAAGCTTCATTGAAGGGATTGGTGACTTGAGAAAGCTCCATTTCTTCTTCCAAAGGCACAATCAATTGAAGGGTTGGTGACTTGAGAAAGCTCCATCCAAAGGTTTGGTGACTTGAGAAAGCTCCATTCCATATTGCAAAGGGGAATCAACCATTGAAGAGGGCTTGATTTCTTCATCATACATCAAAGTGGAGCTAGGAGGAAGACTAGTAATCCTACTCTTGGCATCTTCACAAGGGGTTTTTCTATTCTCTCTTTTAATTCATATCTATTGTTGTTGTTGTATTAAGAGATTGATATTGCAATGAACAATTTGTATTTGTTTTATATTTAGTTGAATGAATGTTATAAATTGATGATGTTGAGCTAAATACCCATGCCTAGGGTTTGTAGTATATTTGGTTGAATGTCTTGATTTGATATTTACATTGATGTACCTTGTTGTTGGTTGATTGTATTGTATTAAATGCTAGGTTGATAGATTAGCTACCTATTGATCTTTAGATATTGAATGAAGGACCGAGAGGTGAAATTTGATATAGGAATTATGCAATCGACTACCCAATGAATGAATTAGAAATATAAGTTCTAGGGTTTTGTTAATTTGGTAATGTAAAATAATTGGTTATTGCTAATTCATGAATGTGAGAACTAATGGATTGGTAATTGACTGATTAACCTTAAGGAAAAAATTAATTACAAGGTTATGTTAATGGACAATTGAGAATTGAGCTTTGATTGAATGGACCTATAACCCTAGGCACCTTCCCAAGAATCGATTTGATCTTGTACAACCTTCACACACATCAACCCTACGCATGTTAATCTTAGGTTTAAATTATTCTCGCACCATTCCAACATAACAAACACTCCCGCATTTAAATAACTTGTCAATCAAGCTATTACGAACCACACCTTCTTGGGGAAATGACCTTGGGGCGATCACCTTTGCTACAGCTACCTCGTATACTTGTGAGAGATGCTTGTAGTAGTACTTAATTCGAGCGCAAAAAGTTTTTGCGACTTCGGCACTGTTTAGGCTCGGGGCCTTAGAGAACACGGACCTAAGTCCGGAGAAAATGGAGTCGCCACCCGGACGGGCCGGGAAAAAAGAAAGGGGTGGATGACTCGATTCCTAAGGAATCCCCAACCCCCTAATGTTAATGTTCCGGTGCCATTGTACTTAGCAAAGGAAGGCATCTTGAATTTATAAGGGACCTCATCATCTTGTTCAAATAACTTGTCAACTTCGGACATCTCTTTGATTTTTAGCTTCTTTTCAAATTTCATATCTAAATCAGCAATCATCTTTTCAACATCAGATGTCTCGGTCTTTTCAATAGTTGCTTTCTCGACAGCCTTCGATTCTTTCTTCTTTTCTTGAACTTCTTGGTAGTATTGAGCCCAATCATCATCATCATCATCAATGACCACCTTTTCATCATCAAAAGCCACTTCATTTCTTTAGTCTTCCCTTTGTCCTTTGGTTTCTTAGTGCTAGCAGATGCCTCGGCATGATTCTCTAAGATTGCAGTCAATTGGTTCCTCATGGTCTCAGCTAAGGCCTCTTTGATTTCTTCCATCTTGGCATTGAGGGCTTCATCCACCATTTTTTGAATTTGTTCGGGCTTCATTGTCTTTGGTGAGCAAGTGATTGAGTCGTTGCTAGATACTTCGTCTCCAGCGTAGGTCGGATTATCGTAAGCTTTTGAACTTTCGTAATCCAGGGCTGTGAGCCAGAGAGGACCAATGATATGAGATGCAAATGTATGCATGTATGCATGTATGCACAAACAATTAACAAATAAGAACAAATTAGGACGTTCCTTCCAACCTTATAACATCCACACATGAATGGCGAGTCTCTTTTCCTAGGTATATGGTTAACAAAATACCAACATGGGGTATCTTGCTTTTGAATAATTCCCTCGGACGTTTCAACCAATAGTTATATTTTCAAAAATAGAAATCAATCCATGATAATTCCCATTAATTAGGTTTTAATCCATTCAACCAACTAAAGTAGCATTTATGCTATGTTGGATTAAAACGAAATTAAGAGGTTTATTATAAATAGATTTCTCACTTGGAAAGAGTAACTAATGATTCATGCTAAAAACAAACCCATGGTTAATTTATTCTTAGTGTAAACAAGTGATTTTTGGTATTTCATAATTGACCTAAATATTTTTGCAAGCTCTTTGTAAGAAAATGTTGGGTGAAAATAGTTTTGTTTCTAAGCCCATTGTAAAAGATTTTAGAAAAATGGATTTTGGGCTTAGTATTTGGGCCATGAGCCAAAGGATTCTTTATTTATTTTTAGAAAAATTTTATGTCCAAAGACCATCTTGAAAAATTTTGAAAATAGTTGTAATATCCTCATATATAGTCTAGAAGTTTTGATTATGTTGTTGATGTTGTTGTTATTGTTGTTGTAGTGACATATTGGATTGAATATATGTGTTAAATTGCAAGAGAAAAGATATTGGAAAGTGAATGCTTGTGTATATGTGTTTTGGGGAAAAGAATTAGGGTTTAGAGAGAATGGTATATGTTGTGTATATGATGATATATATAACATATAAATTGGTCAAATGAAGAGTCAATGGAAGAGATATTTATTTGTGTTGAGTGTGTAATTACATATAAGGGCTTATATGAGACAAAGTTAGTTATATGATAAAAGGGTGATTTGGTAATTGTTTGAATTGGAACACTTGGTGGAGATTAAAAGAAGAGTTGACTTTATTTTTGTGGTCCATTTCTTCTTTCTTCTTTGTGTGGCCGGCTCCTCCTTAGACAAAGGAAGCAAGAGGCAAAGAGAAGATCTTGTTGAGTGAAGCTCAAATTGAAGAAAGATTAAGTGATCAAGTTGGTGATTCAAGAAGTTTTGTAACTTTAGTAAGTTCTCTTGTGATTTTTTTGTTTATTTGAAATGATATTTGAGTTTGATAGATTTTTAAGAGTGTGTTGGTTGATTTTGAGATGTGAGAAGTGTTTGAGTGATTGGATGATGGATGTTGAGTATGGATTGAAGAAAAGAGTAAGTGGTTGGAAGAGATGATGTTGTATATGTGGTAAGGGTTTTGAGATGATTTTGTGTTTGGTGTTTGATGTGTGTTTTGGTTTGTTTTGGGTGTGTTGCAAGTTGAGATGAGTTTTGAGTATGTTTTGTTAAGATTATTTGAAGAGGATGTTAATGTATAGAAGTGTGTTGTTGAGTGTATGGTTGTTTTTGATTGGAGTCTTGATTTGTGGCCGGACACGCCCATGAGCACGTCCAGGGTTTTTAGGCGTGTCAATTGTGTTGGAGGCAGTAGGTTTGACACGACCAGTAGCACGCCCGTGTTATTGAGCGTGTCATAGCTACTGTAAGATTTGAGAATTTACACGCCCAGGAACACGCCCATGTTGTTGAGCGTGTAAATGTTTCTGTGTTGTGGAGTTAGGGCACGGCCATAAACACGCCCGTGTGGGTGAACGTGTCAGGGTTGAGGTTTGCCCTAATTAATTCCTAATTGGATTATTTCTTGTGTATCCCTAAACAAGTATATGCTATTACTTTTGATTTAAGTCTTGAAGATAGTGATTGACCATTGATCTAAGAGGTTAAAGAATCTTGGACAAGGAAATGTTAGGAGTTGTATGAATTGTTAGTAAAATAAGTACAAATCTTGTATTATTGCATTGTTGCATATGATGATAATGGTAATGTATATGATACTATGTGAACAATGTGATATTTCATGTATTGTGACTCATGTGATGAGTAATGTGTTTGGTTATGTTTATATCAATAATGCTATATGTATAATGTGATGGAATAAAATGCCATTGTGATTGGCTATGGTAACTTATATGTGATATGAGGCCATTGTTATTGGCTATGATGAGAGTTGAGAATGGAAATGATAATTAAATAATAAATGATTTGTGTGGCTAATGTGTTATTCCATTTTCAGAGTTTGTTGTTGGTGGCATGCCTAATAAGTGTAACAATCTCTTGAAGTTAGGTTGGATTGAATCCTTGAAGCCTAATTGAGATGTTACCACCCTTGAAGCTAGGTTGGGTTGGTTCTTGAAGCCAAGTTGGGTTGATGCTTAGCATGCTTTGCTCCCCTTGAAGCTTGGTTGAACCTAATCCTTGAAGCCTAGTTGGGTTTATGATATTGATAAATGTGATGATAAAACCAAAACATTAACTCTGAAAATTGAATGGCATATTAGTGTGTTTTGGGCCCATGCTTGTCTTTGTTTAGTGTTGATTATGAATGATTAAATGAATACTAATGAGGTATATAATAAGATGTTGAAATATGATATGTCTATTTATGTTGAGTTATGAAATGTAAAGGTATGTTGTTAGCTTTGCATATATGATGTTACATGTATAATATGGATTGAGAATTGGCATTGCATTGCATTAAAGCATAACATTAGCATGCATTATCTTACTAAGCCGTTGGCTTAGCGCGATAGTGTTTGATCGCGCAGGTAATAGGGTTGAACCTGAGAGCTCTTCGAGACCGAGTGAGAGTAGACAGTGAAGAGTTGATTTTGGGAACTTAAAGATCAGAGGAGACTTGCCAATCATGTATAACTCTTTTATATTTTGTAAAGTAAAGATTTTAATGTACATATGTGTATATTTGTAAATATGAAATTAAATGTTTTCATATATGTAAATATTTGATAAATTCCGCTGCGTAACAACTAAATGTATCTTTATATATATATATCTATTTAGTTTTGTATTACAAGTTAATTACTTATCTTTCTATAATGTATACAATTGAAAAATTATGGTATCATTTAAAATGTTTTGAATGTTAAAAAAAAAATCTGTAGCATCTCTATGTTTAGTGCATGTATACTGCATTGTGGTGGTTGTAGTGTGCATGTATTGAATGTAGGGGTGTTACAATAGTTTTGGTCTTTTGGATTTTAAAGAAAAAATTTATTTTGAGCTTGCAAATGTACTTGGGTCATCTTAGAAAAAGAACAAACCAAATAAGCCATGATTTAAACCAAGATAAATTAACCATAGTCAAACAACATGCATTTGGGGTAAAACCTAAGGAAAGTAACTAGGCCAATTACATGAGCTTTAGTCTTTGGGTAAAAAGGCTTAGGTTCCCATAGCAAGTATATACCAAATGGTACGAGGCTATGAGTGGTTATGCCATGCTCGATCTCAATACCTTGAGTGAAAGTATGGTATCCCTTACATAACATAACACGGGTAACACGGGCGTCCTAACTCACGCACACAATGCAAACTAATATGATGCAATGGATAATATCATTATAAGAAAGAATAGAATAATATAAAGACCAACGGAATCAACTTCTCTTATCCCCAGTGGAGTCGCCATTGTGAGCGGGGATTTTCGCCCCCACTCCCGGTGGAATGGTTCTTGCGACTTCGGCACTGTTTAGGGTCGGGGCCTTAGAGAACATGGACCTAAGTCCGGAGAAAATGGAGTCACCACCCGGACAGGCCGGGAAAAAAGAAAGGGGTGCATGACTCGATTCCTAAGGAATCCCCAACCCCCTAATGGGTTCGGAAAGTTGGGTACGTGTGGGGAAGGTGAGAAATGGCCCAGCACCCCCACAATGCCCAGTTCATTGGAACCGGCCTCCTTTACAGGTCTTAATATTATAAAATTCATAACTATAATAACATTATCCATATTACACACAATAAAAAGAAAGCATCATTATATTAAAATCAAAGCAATGTCCAAACAAAACAAAACAAATAAATGGACACCCATCCAAGGATGGAAACATGTCCTTACATCACATGCCTAGATAGGACATCCACCAAAAGGTAGAAACATGCCCTTTACAAAGGTTCTAAAATAGAAAAGAAAATTAAGTTACATGATGTTTAACTAATGAGGTACCCACCAAGTGGAAAACATACCTCTTACAACTTTTGGAAGTCTAAATTGATTGATAAATTTAAATAATCATCCATAATAAATAAATCATTCATTAAAAGTATTAACCAAAATATAAAACAAACATCCATCCATGATAAATTAAATAAATCAAGAATTAAATTTAAATAAGCATAAGAAATAAATCAAGGTATAAATAAATATGGAATTGAATAAAACAAATAAAAGTTCAAGCATAGCTACTATTTCTATTTAGGGTTATTTATCTCATGTGTTAAGGCTTTGGAAATTCTAAAGTTTAAGCTATGTGACTTTTTAGGTAATTAAAATAGATTAGGTTTTATGTTTTTTAAAGGTTAGCAAGACACTTTGATTAAACAAATTAAGATTTGAATGATGAAATAATAAAACTTGAGTTTTAGACACTTTTGAAATATTTTTTAATTCATGTTTTTAAAATAGTAAATTGAGCTACTGTAGCTTTTTTTGATTTTTTTGTGTTTTTATGTTTTTTAAGTTTTAAAGGGTTTAAAGTTTAGAAAAAGTTAGGGTTTAAGGTTTTAAAGGGTTAGGGTTCATTATTTTAGGTTTAAAAGATGATTTTTGGATTCTAGGCTTTGAAATTTCGGATTCTCGACCATAAATTATGTAACACCCCTACATCCTGTACACGCACACTACAAAACACCACAATGTAATATACGTACACTGAATATAGGGATGCTACGGTTTTCTTTAACATTTAAATCATTTTAAATGATAGGATATTCTTTCACATTATACATTATAGAAATAAAGTAATTAACTTGTAATATAAAACTAATTAGATATATATATGTTTACTTAATACGCAGCGTAATTTACAAAATATTTACATATATGAATACATTCAAATTCATATTTACAATTATACATATATTTACATTAGAATCAAAACTTTACAAAATATAAAGAAGTTATACATGATTGGCAGCCCTTCTCTGATCTTAAAGTCCCAAAAATAAAATCTTCAATGCTTAGTCTCACTCGGTCTCGAGGAATTCTCGGGTTCAACCCTGTCACCTGCGCGATCAACCACTATCGCGCTAAGCCAACGGCTTAGTAGTACATAGTATACTAACAATATGCTTTAATGCAATGCAATGTCACACATTTTCATAATAAAGACAACATCATAGGTGGAAAGCTAATATCACACCTTTATATTTCATAAACCATACACATATAAACATATCACATTTCAAAGTCCTTCCATAGATCTCATTATTCAATTATTTTACCATTAATAAATCACATTTAAACAAAGACAAGCATGGACCCAAAAGACTCTAATATGCCATTCAATTTTCAGAGTTAATGTTTTGGTTCAATTATCACATTCATCATTATCATAATCCCAACTAGGCTTCAAGGATTAGGTTCAACCAAGCTTCAAGGGGAACAAAGCATGCTAAGTATCAACCCAACTTGGCTTCAAGAACCAACCCAACCTAGCTTCAAGGGTTGTAACATCTCAATTAGGCTTCAAGGACTAGACCCAACCAAGCTTCAAGGGGAGTAAAACATGTTAAACTTCAACCCAACTTGGCTTCAAGGATCAATTCCAACCTAACTTCAAGAGATTGTTACTATTAGGCATGCCACCAATCAACAAAACTCTGAAAATGGAATAACACATTAGACACACAATTCATTCATTATTTCATTATCAATTCCATTCTCAATCTTCATTATCAATTAGGCAAACATGCCTCATTAAAGTCATTATAGTCAATCACAATGGCTTTATATTCCATCACATCTCAATCCACATTATAGCAATTCATCTTTCAAATACACAATCAATTACATCATCATTTTCTTCACATTATACATAAAGCATCATTGATATAAACATAACAAAGTACATTATTCATATAATTCAACAATGTAATAATGCAATATTTGTACTTACCTCAATAACAATTCACACAGCTCTAAACACTTCCTTTTCCAAGATTCTTTTACTTCTTAGATCAATGAAAAATCACTTTCTTCAAGACCTAATCCAAACATAATAACATACACTTGCTTAGGGATACACATGAGATAATCAAGTTAAGAATTAACTAGGGCAAAATCTAAACATGACACGCTCAACCACACGGGCGTGTCCCTGACCGTGCCCTAACTCCACAACACAGAAGCTTTTACACGCTCGGAACCACGGGCGTGTCACTGGGCGTGTAATACATTTTGCCTCTAAGAAACATCGACACGTTCAACAACGTGAGCGTGCTCATGGCCGTGTCAATTCTCCAATCTCACAGTAGCTATGACACGCTCAATAACACGGGCGTGTTACTGGTCATGTCAATCCTACTGCCACCAACACAATTGACACGCCTAAGAATCTGGACGTGCTCATGGGCGTGTCAGGCCAAAAACCCAAATTCCGGCCAAAACAACAAAACACCCAACAAAACACTTCTCTTCACCAACATCCACTTCAAACAAACTTAACAAAACATACCCAAAAACCATCTTAAACTTACAAAAACACCAAAACAACTCCACACCTACATCAAACACAAATCACAATTATCATCACAAACCCCAAACACAAATACAACACCATCTCTTCCAACCAACTTACTCTTTTCTTCAATCCATCCTTAAAATCCATAATCAATCTAATCAAACACTCTTAAACATATCACAATCAAACAACACACCCTTAAATAATCTATCAAACTCAAGCATAACTTCAAATAAGCAAAGAAATCAAAAGAGGACTTACCAAAGTAATGAAACTTCTTGAATCACCAACTTGATCACTTAGATCTTCCTTCAATTTGAGCTTAGAACATTCAAATCCTCTTTTGCTCTCTTGCTTTCTCTTGTCTTTGGATGAGCCGGCCACACCATGGAAAAGAAGAAAAGAACATAAAGAAACAAAGTCAAACTTCTCTTTAAAATTACCTAAACACCCTCTTTTAATTTGTTTTAACATCCTTCTTAATCACTTGCCCTCTTTAGTAAATTCACAATCAATAAATAAAATATCTTCTTCCCTTGACCACCCATTTGACTTGCATATATGTTATATATATTACCATATATACAACATATACATTCCCTCTAAACAATCTTTTCCTTTCCGAAACACATATACATTTGATTCAAATCAAACAACATTTATATTAAAACTTCTAGGGCATACTTTGGGATATTACAATTCTCCCCCTCTAAAAATAAATTTCGTCCTCGAAATTACCTGTCATCAATTCTGAAACAACTGAGGATACTGATCTCGCATTGTTTGTTCACTTTCCCATGTTGCCTCTTCCTTTGCATGATTCTTCCACAAAATCTTCTCAAGTGGCACTTTCTTATTTCTCAATTCTTTCACTTCACGTGCCAAAATAGCAATTGGTTCTTCTTCAAATGTCATATCTGAACTCACTTCGATAGATTCAATTGGCAAAACATGAGATGGATCCGACCTGTACCTCCTCAACATAGAAACATGAAATACATTATGGATCCTATCCAACTTAGGTGGCAAAGCAAGCCGATAAGCAATTGGTCCAATTCTTTCCAACACTTCATACGGTCCAATGAAACGAGGACTCAGCTTTCCTTTCTGACCAAATCTTAAAATCTTCTTCCAAGGAGACACTTTCAAAAATACTTTATCTCCAACATTATACTCAATGTCTCTCCTCTTCAAATCTGAATAAGATTTCTGTCGGTCTGAAGCTGCTTTCAACCTTTCTCGAATCATTTTCACTTTCTCTTCAGTTTCTGTAACCAAATCAGGACCAATTAACTTACCTTCACCAAGTTCACTCCAACATAGAGGTGTCCTACACCGTCTACCATACAATGCTTCGAATGGTGCCATACCAATGCTAGATTGATGACTGTTATTGTAAGCAAATTCCACAAGTGGCAAGAATCTATCCCAACCTCCAGAGAAATCAATGACACAGCTTCTCAACATGTCCTCGATAATTTGTATTACTCTCTCTGACTGCCCATCTGTCTGTGGATGAAAAGCAGTGCTAAAGTGTAGTCGAGAACCCAAAGCACCATGTAAACTCTTCCAAAACCTTGAAGTAAACCGAGGATCTCGATCAGACACTAAAGAAATTGGGACACCATGCAACTTCACAATCTCATGGATATACAGCTCAGCTAACCTCTCCAGACATTAATCCATCCGAACCGGAAGAAAATGAGCTGTCTTAGTCAACCTATCAACAATCACCCAAATAGCATCATGCCTCCTTTGTGTCAATGGTAGACCAGACACAAAATCCATTGTCACTCTTTCCCATTTCCATTCAGGCACTGATAAAGGTTGAAGCAACCCTGTTGGAACTTGATGCTCAACTTTCACCCTCTGACACGTGAGACATTTGGATACAAACTCCTCTATGTCTCGCTTCATACCGGACCACCAGTAATACTGCTTTAAATCATGATACATCTTTGTATTGCCCGGATGAATAGCAAATACTGACTGATGTGCTTCTTCTAAAATAATCCTTCTCAAATTAGCATCATCAGGTACACACAATCTGTTCTTAAACCAAAGACTCCAATCACTTCTCACAATAAAATCTTGACTCTTTCCATTCTGGCAATCTGAAACAATCTTTTGAATCTTCTCATCAGCCAATTGAGTCTCTTTAATCTGATCCAACAATACCGGTTTCAATTGCAACTGTGCCAACAATGCACCATCATCACAACATACAAAGCTAGCATGCAACGCTCTCAACTCAACAAGCAACGAGAGCGAATAAATAGTCAAATCTGCTAAAGACTTCCGACTCAAGGCATCAGCAACAACATTTGCCTTACCAGGATGATAATCAATCAAACAGTCGTAGTCTTTAATCAACTCCAACCATCTCCTTTGTCGAAGATTGAGCTCTCTTTGAACACCCAAATATTTCAAACTTTTGTGATCCATATAAATAAAACATTTCTCCCCATATAAATAGTGTCGCCAAATCTTCAATGCAAACATAATGGCTGCTAACTCTAAATCATGGGTCAGATAATTGAGCTCATGCGGTTTCAACTGTCGAGAAGCATAAGCTATAACTTTACCTTCTTGCATCAAAACACAACCCAAACCACTATGTGAAGCATCACTGTAAATCACATATGGTTTATCTTCCACAGATAAAGTAAGAACAGGCACTTGAGTCAACATTTCTCTCAACTGTTCAAAGCTAGCATGACACTGATCTGTCCACACAAATCTAACTCCCTTTCGAAGTAATCTGGTAAGTGGAGTAGCTATCAAAGAAAATCCTTTCACAAACCATCGGTAATAGCCTGCCAAACCCAGAAAACTTCTAATTTCAGTCACAGACTTTGGTGGACTCCAATTCAAAATAGCTTCAACTTTACTCTAATACCCTCTGCTGAAACTATATGACCGAGAAAAGTTACTTGGTCAAGCCAAAACTCACACTTTGATAGTTTAGCAAACAATTGCTTCTCTCTCAAAATTTGCAGCACAATCCGCAGATGCTTGTCATGCTCCTCCTCATTGTGCGAATACACCAAAATATCATCAATAAAAACTACCACAAACTGATCCAAATAGGGCCTAAACATTCAATTCATCAAATCCATAAAACCTGCAGGTGCATTTGTCAAACCAAAAGGCATAACTAGAAACTCATAATGCCCATACCTTGTGCGAAAGGCTGTCTTAGGAACATCTTTAGCTCTGACCCTCAACTGATGGTACCCTGATCTCAAATCAATCTTGGAAAACACTGCTGCACCCTTCAACTGATCAAAGAGATCATCAATTCTAGGCAAAGGATATTTATTTTTAATAGTCACCTTGTTCAATTGCCTATAATCGATACACAATCTCATAGTACCATCCTTCTTCTTCACAAACAAAACAGGAGCTCCCCACGGTGAAACACTAGGGTGAACAAACCCTTTATCCAACAACTCCTGCAACTGCACCTTCAATTCTTTCAATTCAGCAAATGCCATCCTATAAGGAGTAATAGAGATAGAAGTGGTACCAGGCAATAATTCAATACCAAACTCCACCTCTCTCTCAGGAGGCAACCCTGGCAATTCCTCTAGAAACACATATGGAAACTCTGCAACTGTAGGTATACTATCAAGTTGAGAACTCACTACTCTAGTATCCAAAATATGAGCAAGATAAGCATCACACCCTTTTCTAATCAACCTCCTAGCTGTAACAGCTGAAACAAACAAGGATGCTAGCTGTCCTTGCTCACTAGATACTATCACATCTCTACCATCACCGGTTCTCAAGGTAACAAGTTTCTTTTGACAATCTACCACAGCTCCATGTCTAGATAACCAATCCATGCCTTGGATCAAATCATATTCCTTAAAAGGCATTTCAATCAAATCTCCACGAAACTCCTCACCTTGCACCACTACTGCACTATCTCGGTGCACCTTGCTAACAATCACATAATGCCCTGAGCTCTTTCCACACTCCTAGCTGCTGCAACAAGCTGGGAAAAATCATGATATCTAGATCCAGCCACGAGACACATAATAGAGGGCCTCAATCCCTCCTCAAATCTCCTGCATCTATCAATCTCATCAGATATAATACCCCCAGCATAATGGCTCAACCGGATAAACTCAACCTCATATTCTGTTACAGTCCGGTGGTCTTGCTTCAAACTCAAAAACTCCATCTTCTTCACATCTTTACACTCCCTCAGAGTATACTTCAATTCAAACTCTCTTAGAAAATCAGTATAGGACAATGTAGGTGGATCATCCATAGCATGGGGCACTGTCTTCCACCAATCATATGCATCCTTTTGCAACAATGATCTTGCATAATCAAATTTTTCTTCTGGAGTGGCTTGCAACTGAATGAATACTCTATGTACTTTATCTAGCCACTGCTCAGCTACAGCTGGATCAATAGTACCCAAAAAATCTTCAGCTCCATACTTCCTTAATTTATCGTAATGTCTCACTGATACCAAAGGCTGTGGGGGTGGTGGCGGTGGTTGCACTAGCGCTTGCCTCAATATTTCTATCACATGCCTAAGCCAAACTGGCGAAACCTCCTCACCAGCTGGTCTCCCCGACACAGAAGCAGGTGCCTCTCCAGCACTATCCACTCTAGCTCCCTCTCTAATCTCATCAGGAGCTACACTCTCCGCACTACCCTCTACTGACTGATGTAAGTGAGAATCCATCACAACCTATATCTGCAAACACAGCATAATACATCTCATTAAAGATCAGAGACTGCCAATACCAAACATGTATGTTATTCAACAACTAACTTTTAAAGTCAAAATATTCTTTTTCTTACATTTTCCTAGGTTGAGAATCTCAAACCTAGGCTCTGATACCAAAACAATTGTAACACCCCTACATCCTGTACACGTACACTACAAAACACAACAATGTAATATACGTACACTGAATATAGGGATGCTATGGTTTTCTTTAACATTTAAATCATTTTAAATGATAGGATATTCTTTCTCATTATACATTATAGAAATAAAGTAATTAACTTGTAATATAAAACTAAATAGATATATATATGTTTACTTAATACGCAGCGGAATTTACAAAATATTTACATATATGAATACATTCAAATCCATATTTACAATTATACATATATTTACATTAGAATCAAAACTTTACAAAATATAAAGAAGTTATACATGATTGGCAGCCCTTCTCTGATCTTAAAGTCCCAAAAATAAAATCTTCAATGCCAAGTCTCACTCGGTCTGGAGGAACTCTCAGGTTCAACCCTGTCACCTGCGCGATCAACCACTATCTCGCTAAGCCAACGGCTTAGTAGTACATGGTATACTAACAATATGCTTTAATGCAATGCAATGTCACACATTTTCATAATAAAGACAACATCATAGGTGGAAAGCTAATATCACACCTTTATATTTCATAAACCATACACATATAAACATATCACATTTCAAAGTCCTTCCATAGATCTCATTATTCAATTATTTTACCATTAATAAATCACATTTAAACAAAGACAAGCATGGGCCCAAAAGACTCTAATATGCCATTCAATTTTCAGAGTTAATGTTTTGGTTCAATTATCACATTCATCATTATCATAATCCCAACTAGGCTTCAAGGATTAGGTTCAACCAAGCTTCAAGGGGAACAAAGCATGCTAAGTATCAACCCAACTTGGCTTTAAGAACCAACCCAACCTAGCTTCAAGGGTTGTAACATCTCAATTAGGCTTCAAGGACTAGACACAACCAAGCTTCAAGGGGAGTAAAACATGTTAAACTTCAACCCAACGTTGCTTCAAGGATCAATTCCATCCTAACTTCAAGAGATTGTTACTATTAGGCATGCCACCAATCAACAAAACTCTGAAAATGGAATAACACATTAGACACACAATTCATTCATTATTTCATTATCAATTCCATTCTCAATCTTCATTATCAGTTAGGCAAACATGCCTCATTAAAGTCATTATAGTCAATCACAATGGCTTTATATTCCATCACATCTCAATCCACATTATAACAATTCATCTTTCAAATACACAATCAATTACATCATCATATTCTTCACATTATACATAAAGCATCATTGATATAAACATAACAAAGTACATTATTCATATAATTCAACAATGTAATAATGCAATATTTGTACTTACCTCAATAACAATTCACACAACTCTAAACACTTCCTTTTCCAAGATTCTTTTACTTCTTAGATCAATGACAAATCACTTTCTTCAAGACCTAATCCAAACATAATAACATACACTTGCTTAGGGATACACATGAGATAATCAAGTTAAGAATTAACTAGGGAAAAATCTAAACATGACACGCTCAACCACACAGGCGTGTCCCTGACCGTGCCCTAACTCCACAACACAGAAGCTTTTACACGCTCGGAACCACGGGCATGTTTCTGCCTCTAAGAAACATCGACACGTTCAACAACATGAGCGTGCTCATGGCCGTGTGTGTAACACCCCTTCCCGACCTACATATGTAAGCTGAGTAGAGGTGCCACACTAACCTAATGTTGCTACCAATTTTACTTAGTCAAATTTTAGTTCCGATTTTTACAAAATTTTTGCCATAGTTTCGCCTAAAAATTGAGTCTCAAGTGTCGACAAAACCGGTTTTTTTCTTGTTTTTAAAAACATTTTACACAAACCAATGCAAACAAAATCATTCTCAGTACACTCCCAATAAATCCCCCTTGTAACCTCAACTATAACCTGCAAAAAGGATTTACACTTCTAGTACAACATAAAATAAAGGTTTTGTGACAACCCCCATATTTAAATATTACACAGCGGAAGTTATAAAATATTTACATATTTACAAATTCATATACATCAAAACCCAAGTTTTACAACACATAAAATTTATACATGATTGGCAAGTCTGCTCTGATCTTTAAGCTCCCAAAATGGATTCTTCAAGGTCTACTCTCACTAGGTCTTGATGAACTCTCGGGTTCAACTCTATCCACTCTATTACCTGCGCGATTAAACACTATCGCGCTAAGCCAACGGCTTAGTAAGATAAAACATGCTAATAGTATGCTTTAATGCAATACAATGCCACATATGCTATTGATAAGATCAACATTATAAATATAAAGTTAACACATAATTATGCATTTCACAAATCATAGTCATATGAGCATACCACATTCAACATTACTCAACAACCAACATCTTATTTCATTAACTCATAACATTATTTAGGACATTCATATAACCTTGACACCTATGGGCCCAACAAGTATTTAATACGATATTCAGAGTTCAGAGTTACTGCTTTGGTTCATAGTCACAATAATCACGCCCGTAGGCAAGTGTAACAGACCCAGTCTCTTGGATCATCAACTCAACACATATGAGGAGATCCTCAACCCGGCAAGACTGTTACAAATCATATATCTCATAGTGTAACAGACCCAGTCTCTTGGACCATCAACTCAACACCTATGAGGAGGTCCTCAACCCGGCAAGACTGTTACCTTTCATCATTTCTTAGGCATGCCACCCAAATCCAGAACTCTGAAACTGAATAACATATTAAACAAACAATTCATTTCCATTCTCAATTCTCATCACATTTAGGCAAACATGCCTTCTTTCTTTCAATTACATCATCTTAGCCAATAACAATGGCTTCACATTTCATTTCACAATATAACATCTCATTATTCAAGTATATATATATCTCATCCATGATCACATTATATCTCACATAGCATCATTCATAAATATCAACATTTCATTCCACATTACTCATAAAACACATTACCATTCATAATGCACAACATAACATTGTTCAATCTCAACAATGCAATTAGGGCAAAGAACAATTGATTATAACATTCATTGATTCAAGTGTGTTTAAAGTGTTTAGGGTTAGGTTTAAGGACCAACCTACCTTTGGAAAACCAAAGCAATGCAAAAAGAACAAAGAATTAAAACCCTAACCATAAATAGTACATTCTGGTTTTAAACTCCATTTTATCCTTATTTTGAAAAATTGTATAAAATAATCTAATTGACTAAAAATTCTAAACTTTTTACAGAATTTAGTTTTGTATCTTAAAATCATCCCTTTAAAATTTCAGATCAAACTGAACACAAAATCTTGGTCAAATAGTTCACCTAACCAGACTGCCCCAATTGCCCTGCATCCTGGCAGCAGTTCTGAACTTTGTGAATTCCATAAATCAAATTCAATCAACGTGGTTCCAAATTATTTTTCTCAAATACTAGACTCACTAAGAAACAACATATCCAAAATTCGATTGGATATGATTTTTCTACATTTTATTAAAAATCACGAAATATAGCTGTCCCAGTTAAGGTACCTGCTGGAACAAGTCTAATGAAAATAATCTTTCTAAACTCATAACCATTCCAAAATCGAATCAACATATTTTTCAGTCATTCTAGACTCATAGAGGCACATCATATCAAAAATTCACTTCAAGAACATTTTTCTAAAATTAATTAAAATTCATACAAGTCACAGCCTTTACTAATCCTAAAACAGAAACAATTTCACTAAACACCAATCTTACTCTTCCATCACCAACACCAACCCAACTTCTCATCTATCAAGCAAAATCAATACTTACAATCATACCATAAGCAACTTAATCATACCACTTCAAAAGAATTGAAGAAATTAGAGAAAAGATCTTACCTTAGTTAAAAACTTCTTAAAGCAACACTTGAACACTTAATCTTTCTTCAATTTAAGCTTGAAATCATCAAAACCATCACTTGTCTCTTTCTTTCTCTTTGGCTATGGAGGGCCGGCCATCAACAAGAAGAAGAAGAAGAAATGGTGAAGAAAACACAAGTCAAACCTTCTTTAAATATCCACCATGTGATTTTATCCAAGCAATTACCAAAGTGCCCTTATTCACATAATTATCTTTTTGTCTTATATGTGCCCAATTAAGTAATTTACCAATCTCAAATAAATATCTTCTCTTGCCTTGACCAAGCCTTTTGACCACTTTATATGTCATATATATTAACATATACACAACATATAAATTTGTCTCTAAACCCTATTTCTTCCCAAAATACATATACATATACTTTCTCTTCTCAATTTCTTTTCTCTTACAATTTAACACATATATTCAATCCAATATATAACAATAACAACAACAACAATATGCAAAACTTCTAGGGCATAAATGAGGATATTACAGTGTGAATTCTCCAATCTCACAGTAGCTATGACACGCTCAATAACACGGGCATGTTACTGGTCGTGTCAATCCTACTGCCACCAACACAATTGACACGCCTAAGAATCTGGACGTGCTCATGGGCGTGTCAGGCCAAAAACCCAAATTCCGGCCAAAACAACAAAACACCCAACAAAACACTTCTATTCACCAACATCCACTTCAAACAAACTTAACAAAACATACCCAAAAACCATCTTAAACTTACAAAAACACCAAAACAACTCCACACCTACATCAAACACAAATCACAATTATCATCATAAACCCCAAACACAAATACAACACCATCTCTTCCAACCAACTTACTCTTTTCTTCAATCCATCCTTAAAATCCATAATCAATCTAATCAAACACTCTTAAACATATCACAATCAAACAACACGCCCTTAAATAATCTATCAAACTCAAGCATAACTTCAAATAAGCAAAGAAATCAAAAGAGGACTTACCAAAGTAATGAAACTTCTTGAATCACCAACTTGATCACTTAGATCTTCCTTCAATTTGAGCTTAGAACATTCAAATCCTCTTTTGCTCTCTTGCTTTCTCTTGTCTTTGGATGAGCCGGCCACACCATGGAAAAGAAGAAAAGAACATAAAGAAACTAAGTCAAACTTCTCTTTAAATCTCCACCAAGTATTCAAAAACAAGGAATTACCTAAACACCCTCTTTTAATTTGTTTTAACATCCTTCTTAATCACTTGCCCTCTTTAGTAAATTCACAATCAACAAATAAAATATCTTCTTCCCTTGACCACCCATTTGACTTGCATATATGTTATATATATTACCATATATACAACATATACATTCCCTCTAAACAATCTTTTCCTTTCCAAAACACATATACATTTTATTCAAATCAAACAACATTTATATTAAAACTTCTAGGGCATACTTTGGGATATTACAAATTATTTTTAGGGTTTTAAATAGCAATTTGATATTTTATGAGATTTTATGAATTTAAACACATGAATTGAAGTTTTTATAAGTAGAAAAGATGTTTTTTAAGGTTTTTTGAATGAAAAAGAACCTAATTTAAAATTTAAATAAAACAGAATTTTATTTTGGTTTTGTAGAAAAATATGTTAAATGAGTGTTTTAAGGTTTTTAAGAAGAAAAAAATAACAATTTTGAGTCCTTTTAGAAAAGAAAGTCACGTTTTTAATGTTCTAAACATGGAAAAATTAAATTAAAACTCTAAGATTTTTTATTTAAAAAACTTAAATTTTATAGATTTGGCTATTGTAAATCATAAATCAAAAGAATTAAAACATACCTTCTTTTGTTGATTCTCCAAAAAATAACTCTTCTTGGATGAACGAGCTCCAAAGACAAGCTTTGATTGCCTCTTTTCTTCTCCCTTTTTTGTGCTACTACTTGGAGTTATGTTTTTCCTCCCTTGATTTGGTTTAATTGGTCCTTCTATCATACCTTCTATCATACCTTCTATCATACCTTCTTTAATAAAAATAAGAATTAAAACATACCTTCTATCATGAAAAGTTTTTCCTCCCTTGATTTGGTTTAATTGGTCCTTATTTATAGTGGTTTTTATGTTGTTTATTCCTAATTAATTAAGGTAAGTAATAATAATAAAAAAAAGAGATTAAAACCTAATTGGATTAGAATTCTAAAAATTGCAGCTGAAAAATTTGCGCTGGCAAAAATTATGGCGACGGGCCCGTGGGCGTGCCAGCCCGCAGGAGCCTGCGGGCGAAACGCTCGCAGGCCAGCGGGCGAGCCACTGTTGGCCCGACGGGCCTGCGCGACCACTTTTTGCTGCCGATTTTTTTTTCCGACTCCGATTTTTATTTTTATTTTTATTTGTTTATTTTCATTTTTTAATACTAAAAATTAGATACTAAGGTAAAAATTATTTAATTAAAATTATTTTGGACCAATTAAACAACAAAAATCATTTTGGACTAAATAAAGCATGTTGGATCGGATTGGGTAAAAAATTAAGGGTCTACAACGCCGCTGCCGGGGAGGGCTGTTGATGTAGTGATAGTTTGATATTTATTTATTTATTTATTTAATTGTTTGTTTGTTTTTTTTTATTTTCTTTCAATTTAATTATTTATTTATTTTCATTAAATTGCTAAGTGCCTTCTGTAAAGATACAGTTTTCAAGGCACGGGGGAGTTTATGATAGGAACGATGATTTTGAAATGGCATGGCAATTAGAAGAATTGACGAATCAACTTAAGGTGCTAAATGCAAGAGGAAGAGCACCTATGCCACGCCAAGAGATATGTGCAGCATGTGGCAATTAGGCCATAGTGCAAACCCGTCTTTAATGGGTTTTGGATGATACCAAGAATGGCAAGAGGAAGAATATGACTACCAAGGTTTCCAGCAAATGGGTAGAAATGACACATATTCCAATCCTTATAATCCCAGCTGGGGAAGCCAACCAAATGTTTCTAGGGAAAATCAGCAGGACATTCCACCTCCAAATTTTTTTCAACCTTACCAAAGAGACTCTTACTCTCAAGCACAATATTCAAATCAAAATTACCTTAAGACACCCACATTTGAAGATAGTTTGAATGCCTTCATTCAAACCAGCGCACAAAATCAAGATAAACTTAAGGAACCCACTTTGGAAGATAGTTTGAATGCCTTCATTCAAATTAGCTCACAAAACCATGATCAATTCGAGAAATCCACAGTGGAAGATGATTTGAATGCTTACCTTCAAATTAGCACACAAAATCAGGAAGGGAGTAATGAGAGGTTTGATTCTTTGGAAGAATCATTGAAGAGGGTGGAAACTCAAGTTGGGCAACTGGCACATCAACTCCAAGCACAACAAAAGGAGGAATTTCTGAACAAATTGGAGCAAGTCAAGGTAATCACAAATTTGAGGAGTGAACAGGTGATATATAACCATTTTTGTGATTTCTTTGATGCAGGGACTAATCAAGAAGACAATGGCGAGGAGATACTGCCCAACATGGAGAAACCAAGTCAATCAAAGGAGGAGGAAAATTTGGACTCATTAACTTCATCACATTCGTATGAACCTCCAAATCCTTTGCCACCAATTCCATTCCCAAGTAGGATGAAAGAAGAGGAGCAAGGTAAGCAACTTTCTAACATCTATGATATGCACTCCCAAGGAGAAAGTAGAAATAAGCTTGAGATGGGTATGCCTTTAGAAGAAGAACATGAAATGCCCAATTTAGAACTTGAGGAGTGTAAGCTAGTTTTAGATGCTGAGGTTGTTGAGAGGGGACTGGACATTGTTAAAGTGGATGAAGAAGTGATTCAACCAAACTTGGTTGAACTTAAAGAGTTCCCAAAAATCATCTCCTCTACTCTTGGTGGTGAAGGAGAGCATACAATAGATAGAACCATGTTGCACAATGAAATAGGATTTTACAAAGTTCATATTGCACTGGAGGATTACCCTAAAATGACCTTCACATATTTTCAAATAACGCTACTTAGGCTTAGCAATACATCAGATATCCTTCGGAGTTGTATGCTATCCATCCCTGTAAACCTGAGCGACAATTGCATTATGGGTGGAAGGAGCATTGTACATTGCATATGGGAGCGATGGAAATCAGGTTTCATCTAAACCCTCTCTGTAGTATGCATGCTCACATTGAGGACAATGTGAATCTTTAAGTGTGGGGTGCATTTTGTGTTTTGTGTTTTTACTTTTAATTGCATTTTGTGTTTTGTGTTTTTACTTTTAAGTTATTTTTGTTTAAGTTTATTTAATGTTTTTAATGTTTTTCATTGAATAAATGAGTTTTAGAAAGTTCAATTGTTATAAAATTGTTGATAGATGACCTTTGAATTTTTGAAGCATGAATTGGAGAATTGAGTAAAATTGGTGCTTATTGTCAATTTTGTTGGTTTTTCCCTTGCATTACCATTAACCTAGTGAGGAATTGAGCCATCAACTTATCATTATTGTTGTGGGTGAACATCTTTTGATTGATGATTTGCTAGAATTTGCTTTGAAATGCATTTTAAGATTACATAAAAATTTCAATTTGGCATCAAGATGATTAAGGCAATTAGGTGAACCCACTTTGGCTTAAAAAGACCAACCCTATTTTTAACCTTAGTTAGCCAATCTTGAGCTTATTTTATTTTTCCTTTTCTTTCTTTTTCACAACACGATTAGCTTGGACCTTGTTGTTTAACTCTTACCCTTTCATTAGGTCAAGAGCATTTATGACCGAGTGTTGTGTTGAATTAAGTGTGGGGTTAAATTTAGTAGGTTTAAGATTGCAAAGCAAAATAATAAAAATAAAAAAAAAGAAAAAGAGAAATAAAAAATATATATATAATAATAAGAATAATTGTTGTTCTTGTTGAAAGGGTAGGAATAAGTTGGAGATATCATTGCAATATTTAATAAGTGAGTTCCCTTGAAAAGCTCTTTAATGTCAAGGGGTAGATGAGAGGAAGGTCTTTTGGGATTGTTAGTGTATACATATGATCGGTTACTTCATTCTTGAAGTGCTCTTGAACTTAATGATTAAGCTCACATTTCCTAAATGCCATGCCTTTACTGTAACAGCCCTATACCCCGTATACGTACACAGCATGCTAATACGATCATAATATACGTATACTGAATATAGAGTTGCCACTGTTTATTAAACAAACGACTCATCCCTTTTAAAAACATGAACAAATTTAAAACATTTAAAAGAAACTATAAACACAAAAGATAAAGTGTTTATTTAAAAGTAGCGGAAAATATAATAATTATTTACAAATACTTATACATCAAAACTCAAGTTTTACAAAACATAAAATATATACATGTTTGGCAGTATGTCTTTGATCTTTAAGCTCCACTATCAACGCCTCAAAATCTAGACTCTACTCGGTCTAGACGAACTCTCTGGTTCTTCTCTGTCACCTGCGCGATGAACCACAATCGCGCTAAGCCAACGGCTTAGTGGTACAAACTATAATAATATTATACTTTAATGAAATGCAGTTGTCATAATCTCAAACATATAAACAATTCTCAAGAATCTCATTATTCATTTATTTCATCATTCATAAATCACATTGAAAACAAAGACAGACTTGGGCCCAAAAGACACTAATATGTTATTCAAAGTTCAGAGTTACTGCTTTGGTCCATAATCATAATCATCAAGCCCGTAGGCGATACATATATATTTCTATCCATGGATAGGGTAATAGACCCGGTCTCTTGGACCTCAACCTGCTAAACTCGAGGAGATCCTTAACCCGACTAGACTGTTACCTGTAATAGACCCAGTCTCTTGGACCTCAACCAGGATAAACCCGAGGAAATCCTCAACTCGGCTAGACTGTTACTTTAATTCATATTTCACATTATTCATCTGGAATCGGCTTACGACCCGGTCTTTTCACCTATCCAGTACTATATAGGCATACCGCCAAACCCAGAACTCTGAAGGTTGAATAACACATTAGACACATAATCCTTTCATTTATATCTTTATACATTTCTTTCTCATTTCATTCTCATCATTATAGCCAACAACCATGGCTTCATATCTCATAATCAAAATAGGCAATCATGCCTCAATCATCTCATTAGCATCATTATAGCCAACAACCATGGCTTCATATCTCATCAAGATAATATACAATATCAATTGCATTAACACCATCATCATAGCCAATCACATTGATTTTATATCTCATTTCACATTAAATCAATTGATCATTCAAGTATACACAACCAATTGCATTAACATACCTTTCATATTTCATCAAATGTTTTAACCCTGTAATCAATTTCTTAGCATATGTATAATCAAATATGTTAAGTATCAAATCATGTGAATGTATGCAACAATGTAGTTTGCACTTACCTTAGGAACAACTTACACCAATCTACAACCTTTCTCTTTCAAGAATTCTTCACCACCTAGGTTAGGACAATTCAACCTCTTCAATACCTAAACCAAAGGTGATAATACATACTCACTTAGAGATACACATGAGATAATAAGACTAAGAACCAACTAGGGAAAACCCTAGACATGACACGCTCAACAACACGGGCATGTCCCTGACCGTGCCCTAAACTCACAACACAGAAGCTTTGACACGCTCAGCACCACGGGCGTGTCACTGAACGTGTAATACATTCTATCTCACAGAAACATTGACACGTCCAACAACATGGGCATGTTCATGGCGGTGCCAATTCCTCACCAACACAGTAGCTATGACACGCTCAGTGACATGGGCGTGTCACTGGACGTGTCAATACTACAACTTCACAGAAGCTGTGACACGCTCAGTGACATGGGCGTGTCACTGCTCGTGTCACCCATCCAAGAACACAGAACCATCGACACGCCCAAAGACTTGGCCGTGCTCATGGGCGTGTCAGGCCAAAAATCTAGATTCCGGCAACATCAACAACACAACCAACAAATCACTTCCTTTCACAAAAATCCACTTCAAACAAACTTAGCTCAACATACCCAAGAACCATAACAAACTTGCAAAAACACCAAAAACAACTAAAAACATACATCCAACACAAATCAAAATCATCACCACAAACCCAAAACACAACCACAACACATTCACTTCCAACAACTTACTCTTTCCTTCAATCCAACCCCAAAATCCAAAATCACTTGAACTAAACACTCTTAAACACATCTTAATCAAACATATTCACATACCATCAACAATCAACCAACAAGCTCAAACACATCTTAAAAGAAAATCAAGGAATCAAGAGGAAACTTACCAAGGATGAAGAAACTCTTAATTTTCCAACTTGATCACTTGAAAACTTCCTTAGATCTTGAGTTTCGAAGATCAAAACTCTCTCTCTCTTGCTCTCTCTATGGAACTGCCGGCCAACACAGAAAAAGGAGAAGAAGAGGAAGAAGATACACGAAGAGGAAAGAAGGAAAGAATAGAAAATAAAGAAAATAAAGTCAAACACTCTCTCCAACCCCTCATTCCACAAAATCCTCTCCACCAAGCAAAAATACAATATAATATTCAAATATCTCATTCCACTCACTTATTTCCATTTCCATTAATTAACTTAATTAATTAAAATCATTAACTAATCATCTTTTGACTTCCACCAACTTGACTTGTATATGTTGTATATATTGCTATATATACAACATATACACTCTCTCTTCTTTTCCCTTTTTCTTTCCAATTACACATATACATTAAATCCAATTAAAACAACAATTATACCCAAAACTTCTAGGGCACATTTTGGGATATTACAATTCTCCCCCTCTAAAAAGAAATTTCATCCCCGAAATTACCTGATCTCAACTTCGAAACAGTTGAGGATGTTGCTCTTGCATTGCTTGTTCACTCTCCCAAGTTGCCTCTTCTCTACCATGATTCTTCCAAAGAACTTTTACCAATGGCACTCTCTTATTTCTCAACTCTTTTACTTCATGTGCCAAAATAGCAACTGGTTCTTCTTCAAATGTCAGATCCGCACTCACCTCAATAGATTCAACTAGCAAGATATGAGATGGATCTGATCTATACCTCCTTAACATAGAAACATGGAATACATTATGGATTCTATCCAACTCAGGCGGCAAAGCAAGTCAATACGCAACTGGTCCAACTCTTTCCAATATCTCGTAAGGTCCAATAAAACGAGGACTCAGTTTTCCTTTAAGACCAAATCTTAAAATCGTTTTCCAAGGAGACACTTTCAAAAATACTTTATCTCCAATATTAAACTCTATGTCTCTCCTCTTCAAATCTGAATAAGATTTCTGTCGGTCTGAAGCCGCTTTCAACCGATCCCGAATTATCTTCACTTTCTCTTCAGTCTCTTTAATCAAATTAGGACCAATTAATTTGCCTTCTCTAAGCTCATTCCAACATAAAGGCGTTCGGCATCTTCTACCATACAATGCCTCAAATGGTGCCATTCCAATACTAAATTGGTGACTGTTGTTGTAAGCAAATTCCACAAGTGGCAAAAATCTGTCCCAACTTCCAGAAAAATCAATGACATAGCTTCTCAACATATCCTCAATAATCTGTATCACTTTCTCTGACTGCCCATCTGTCTGAGGATGAAAAGCAGTACTAAAGTGTAATCGAGAACCCAATGCACCATGCAAACTCTTCCAAAACCTTGAAGTGAACCGAGGATCTCGATTAGACACTAAAGAAATCGGAACTCCATGCAACTTCACTATCTCATTAATATACAGTTCAGCCAGTCTCTCAAGAGAATAGTCCATTCTAACTGGAAGAAAATGAGCTGTCTTTGTCAACCGATCAACAATCACCCAGATAGCATCATGCTTCTTATGAGTCAAAGGTAAACCAGACACAAAATCCATTGTCACTCTCTCCCATTTCCATTCGGGCACTGTTAAAGGTTGAAGCAACCCGGTTGGAACTTGATGCTCAGCTTTCACCCTCTGACACGTGAGACACTTGGATACAAATTCCGTTATGTCTCTCTTCATACCAGACCACCAATAATGCTGTTTCAAATCATGGTATATCTTTGTACTTCCTGGATGCATGGCAAAAACTGAGTGGTGTTCTTCCTCCAAAATAAACTTTCTCAAACTAGTATCATCAGGAACACACAACCTATCTTTAAACCAAATTCTACCATCGTTTCTCACATAAAAATCTCTACTCTCTCCATGTCGGCAATCTGAAACAATCTTCTGAATTTTCTCATCAGCCAATTGAGCCTCTTTAATCTGATCCAACAACACTGGTCTCAACTGCAATTGAGCCAACAGTGCACCATCATCGCATGATTCAAAACTAGCATGCAATGCTCTTAATTCAACAAACAATGAGAGTGAATAAACCGACAAACTTGCCAAAGACTTCCGACTCAAAGCATCAGCAACAACATTCGCCTTACCCGGATGATAATCAATTAAACAGTCGTAGTCTTTAATCAACTCCAACCAACGTCTCTGCCGAAGATTAAGCTCTCTTTGAACTCCCAAATATTTTAAACTCTTATGATCTGTATAGATAAAACACTTTTCCCCATGCAAAAAATGTCGCCAAATCTTCAAAGCAAACACTATAGCTGCCAACTCTAAATCATGAGTCGGATAATTAAGCTCATGCGGCTTCAACTGCCGAGAAGCATAAGATACAACTTTACCCTCTTGCATCAAAACACATCCTAAACCATTATGTGAAGCATCACTATAAATCACATAAGGTTTATCTTCCACAGGCAAAGTAAGAACAGGCGCTTGAGTCAACATCTCTTTCAACTGCTCAAAGCTAGCTTGACATTGATCTGTCCACACAAATCTAACTCCCTTTCGAAGTAATCTGGTGAGTGGAGTACCTATTAAAGAAAAACCTTTCACAAAGCGTCGATAATAGCCTGCCAAACCCATAAAACTTCTAACTTCAGTCACTGACTTTGGTGGACTCCAATTCAAAATAGCTTCAACTTTACTTGGATCAACTCTAATACCATCTGTTGAAACTATATGACCAAGAAAAGTCACTTGATCAAGCCAAAACTCACACTTCGACAGCTTGGCATACAATTGCTTTTCTCTCAAGATCTGTAATACAATCCGCAGATGCTTGTCATGTTCCTCTTCATTACGTGAATACACCAAAATATCGTCAATGAAGACCACAACAAACTGATCTAGATAGGGCCTAAACACCCTATTCATCAAATCCATGAAAGCTGTAGGTGCATTCGTTAACCCAAAAGGCATCACCAAGAACTCATAATGCCCATATCTTGTGCGGAAGGCTGTTTTAGGAACATCTTCAGCTCTAACTCTCAACTGATGGTACCCCGATCTCAAATCAATTTTGGAAAACACTGCTGCTCCTTTCAATTGATCAAAGAGATCATCAATTCTAGGCAAAGGATATTTATTCTTGATAGTCACTTTGTTCAATTGCCTATAATCGATGCACAATCTCATAGTACCATCCTTCTTCTTCACAAACAAAATAGGGGCTCCCCAAGGAGAAACACTAGGGCGTACAAACCCTTTATCTAACAACTCCTGCAATTGCACCTTCAACTCTCTCAACTCAGCAGGTGCCATTCGATAAGGAGTAATAGAGATGGGAGTGGTACCAGGCAACAACTCGATACCAAACTCAACCTCTCTCTCAGGGGGTAACCCTGGCAACTACTCAGGAAACACGTCTGGAAAATCTGCAACCGTGGGTATACTATCAAGTTGAGAACCCACTACTCTGGTATCCACAACATGAGCAAGATAAGCATCACACCCTTTTCTAATCAACCTTCTAGCTGATACAGCTGAAACAAACAAGGATGCAAGTTGTCTTTGCTCACTAGATACCATCACAATTCTACCATCACCGGTTCTCAAGATAACACACTTCTTTTGACAATCTACCACAGCTCCATGCTTAGACAACCAATCCATGCCTAAGATTAAATCATACTCCTAAAAAGGCAATTCAATTAAATCCCCAAGAAACTCCTCTCCTTGCACTACCACTGCACTATCACGATGAACCTTACTCACAAGAACACTATGTCCTAAAGGATTTGTCACCAAGACATCAAATCCTAAGGTCTCTGAATGCAATTCAGACACAGGCAAAATGAATGCACTTATGTATGAATGAGTAGATCCTGGATCAATTAAAGCAAGTACTGAACTGCCAAATAAAGAGAATGTACCCGCTATAGCTGCTGAAGCATCCGGCTGCCTCTGCAGCACATAAACTCTCTGAGAAGATCCGGCCTCATCTGGCCTACTGCCTCCAGATGATGATCCTCCTCTCTGACTATACCCGGGTCGACCACCTCTACTGAAACCTCTGCCCCCTTGACCACCTCTGCTAACACTCGGTCGAGAAGCTGCAGACTCAGCCTGTCTATGCTCCTGTATCTCAGGACACTCCCTAATGAAATGATCAGGCGATCCACACCTGAAACACACAGCGGATCTACCAATATTCCAGCAAACACCCACATGGTTTCTACCACAAATCTCACATGTAGGTGGAGTAGACCTCTGAATTAATGGAGTCGGAGCACTGGCTACAAAAGATGTAGGTCTCGGTCTCTGCCTCTGATACTGCACTGACCTACCCGGATGTCTCTGACTCCTACTGATCCTCGTAACAAAACTTCCTCTACCTCTCTTCACAGATGAAGACCCTGCCTCAAACTGGGGTCTTCTTACCCTAGTCTCCTCCTCAGAAGCAGCTGTTGCAATACTTTGTGCTCTCTGAACACTTCTAGTTGCTATAACAAGCTGAGAGAAATCCTGGTACCGAGAACCAGCCACTATGCACATAATAGAGGGCCTCAATCCCTCCTCAAATCTTCTGCACCGGTCTATTTCATCATAGATAATCCCCCCGGCATAGCGACTCAACCGGATGTACTCAATTTCATATTTTGTCACAGTCCGGTTGTCTTGCCTCAAATTCAAGAATTCCATCTTCTTAATATCTTTATACTCCCTTGGATTATATTTCTGCTCGAACTCCCTCAGAAAATCCCCATATGATAATGTAGGTGGATCATCCATTGCATGAGGAACCATCTTCCACCAGTCATAGGCATCTTTCTGCAGGAGGGATCTGGCATTGTCAAATTTCTCATCCGAAGTGGCTTGCAACTGAATGAATATCCTCTGCACCTTATCCAACCACTTCTCAGCCACTGCAGGACCAGTGGTGCCTAAGAAATCTTCAGCTCCATACTTTCTCAATTTGTCATAATGCCTCACCGGCACTTGAGGCTATGGTGGTGGTAGCTGTTGTACCGGAGCTCCCCTCAACAAATAGAAAATATGCCTTAACCAACTCGGCGGTACCTCATCAGCAACTGATCTCCCTGGCACAGAAGCAGGGGCCTCACTAACTCTCTCAACTCTAGCTCCCTCTCTACCCTCTTCAGGAGCTACACTCTCAGCACTAACCTCTACAGACTGTCGTGACTGAGACGCCATTACAACCTATATATGCAAACACAGCAGAATATACCTCATTAAAGATCAAAGACTGCCAATACCATAACATGTATCTTACTTAAAACCATATTTTAAAACTCAAAATTTCCTTTTTCTTACAATTGACCTAGGTTGAGAATCTCAAACCTAGGCTCTGATACCAAAATAATTGTAACACCCCTATACCCCGTATACGTATACAACATGCTAATATGATCGTAATATACGTATACTGAATATAGAGTTGCCACTGTTTATTAAACAAACGACTCATCCCTTTTTAAAAACATGAACAAATTTAAAACATTTAAAAGAAACTATAAACACAAAAGATAAAGTGTTTATTTAAAAGCAGCGGAAAATATAATAATTATTTACAAATACTTATACATCAAAACTCAAGTTTTACAAAACATAAAATATATACATGTTTGGCAGTATGTCTTTGATCTTGAAGCTCCACTATCAACGCCTCAAAATCTAGACTCTACTCGGTCTAGAGGAACTCTCTGGTTCTTCTCTGTCACCTGCGCGATGAACCACAATCGCGCTAAGCCAACGACTTAGTGGTACAAACTATAAGAATATTATACTTTAATGAAATGCAATTGTCATAATCTCAAACATATAAACAATTCTCAAGAATCTCATTATTCATTTATTTCATCATTCATAAATCACATTGAAAACAAAGACAGACTTGGGTCCAAAAGACACTAATATGTTATTCAAAGTTCAGAGTTACTGCTTTGGTCCATAATCATAATCATCAAGCCCGTAGGCGATACATATATATTTCTATCCATGGATAGGGTAACAGACCCAGTCTCCTGGACCTCAACCCGCTAAACTCGAGGAGATCCTCAACCCGGCTAGACTGTTACCTGTAACAGACCCAGTCTCTTGGACCTCAACCCGGATAAACCCGAGGAAATCCTCAACCCGGCTAGACTGTTACTTTAATTCATATTTCACATTATTCATCTGGAATCGGCTTACGACCCGGTCTTTTCACCTATCCAGTACTATATAGGCATGCCGCCAAACCCAGAACTCTGAAGGTTGAATAACACATTAGACACATAATCCTTTCATTTATATCTTTATACATTTCTTTCTCATTTCATTCTCATCATTATAGCCAACAACCATGGCTTGATATCTCATAATCAAAATAGGCAATCATGCCTCAATCATCTCATTAGCATCATTATAGCCAACAACCATGGCTTCATATCTCATCAAGATAATATACAATATCAATTGCATTAACACCATCATCATAGCCAATCACATTGATTTTATATCTCATTTCACATTAAATCAATTGATCATTCAAGTATACACAACCAATTGCTTTAACATACCTTTCATATTTCATCAAATGTTTTAACCCTGTAATCAATTGCTTAGCATATGTATAATCAAATATGTTAAGTATCAAATCATGTGAATGTATGCAACAATGTAGTTTGCACTTACCTTAGGAAAAACTTACACCAATCTACAACCTTTCTCTTTCAAGAATTCTTCACCACCTAGGTTAGGACAATTCAACCTCTTCAATACCTAAACCAAAGGTGATAATACATACTCACTTAGAGATACACATGAGATAATAAGACTAAGAACCAACTAGGGAAAACCCTAGACATGACACGCTCAACAACACGGGCGTGTCCCTGACCGTGCCCTAAACTCACAACACAGAAGCTTTGACACGCACAGCACCACGGGCGTGTCACTGAACGTGTAATACATTCTGTCTCATAGAAACATTGACACGTCCAACAACATGGGCATGTTCATGGCGGTGCCAATTCCTCACCAACACAGTACCTATGACACGCTCAGTGACATGGGCGTGTCACTGGACGTGTCAATACTACAACTTCACAGAAGCTGTGACACGCTCAGTGACATGGGCGTGTCACTGCTCGTGTCACCCATCCAAGAACATAGAACCATTGACACGCCCAAAGACTTGGCCGTGCTCATGGGCGTGTCAGGCCAAAAATCTAGATTCTGGCAACATCTACAACACAACCAACAAATCACTTCCTTTCACCAAAATCCACTTCAAACAAACTTAGCTCAACATACCCAAGAACCATAACAAACTTGCAAAAACACCAAAAACAACTAAAAACATACATCCAACACAAATCAAAATCATCACCACAAACCCAAAACACAACCACAATACATTCACTTCCAACAACTTACTCTTTCCTTCAATCCAACCCCAAAATCAAAAATCACTTGAACCAAACACTCTTAAACACATCTTAATCAAACATATTCACATACCATCAACAATCAACCAACAAACTCAAACACATCTTAAAAGAAAATCAAGGAATCAAGAGAAAACTTACCAAGGATGAAGAAACTCTTAATTTTCCAACTTGATTACTTGAAAACTTCCTTAGATCTTGAGTTTAGAAGATCAAAACTCTCTCTCTCTCTTGCTCTCTCTATGGAACTGCCGGCCAACACAGAAAAAGGAGAAGAAGAGGAAGAAGATACACGAAGAGGAAAGAAGGAAAGAATAGAAAAGAAAGAAAATAAAGTCAAACACTCTCTCCAACCACTCATTCCTCAAAATCCTCTCCACCAAGCAAAAATACAATATAATATTCAAATATCTCATTCCACTCACTTAATTTCCATTTCCATTAATTAACTTAATTTATTAAAATCATTAACTAATCTTCTTTTGACTTCCACCAACTTGACTTGTATATGTTGTATATATTGCTATATATACAACATATACACTCTCTCTTCTTTTCCCTTTTTCTTTCCAATTACACATATACATTAAATCCAATTAAAACAACAATTATACCCAAAACTTCTAGGGCACATTTTGGGATATTACAATTCTCCCCCTCTAAAAAGAAATTTCATCCCCGAAATTACCTGATCTCAACTTCGAAACAGTTGAGGATGTTGCTCTTGCATTGCTTGTTCACTCTCCCAAGTTGCCTCTTCTCTACCATGATTCTTCCAAAGAACTTTTACCAATGGCACTCTCTTATTTCTCAACTCTTTTACTTCATGTGCCAAAATAGCAACTGGTTCTTCTTCAAATATCAGATCCGCACTAACCTTAATAGATTCAACTAGCAAGATATGAGATGGATCTGATCTATACCTCCTTAACATAGAAACATGGAATATATTATGGATTCTATCCAACTCAGGCGGCAAAGCAAGTCGATACGCAACTGGTCCAACTCTTTCCAATATCTCGTAAGGTCTAATAAAACGAGGACTCAGTTTTCCATTACGACCAAATCTTAAAATCTTTTTCCAAGGAGACACTTTCAAAAATACTTTATCTCCAATATTAAACTCTATGTCTCTCCTCTTCAAATCTGAATAAGATTTCTGTCGATCTGAAGCCACTTTCAACCAATCCCAAATTATCTTCACTTTCTCTTCAGTCTCTTTAATCAAATCAGGACCAATTAATTTGCCTTCTATTAGCTCATTCCAACATAAAGGCGTTCGACATCTTCTACCATACAATGCCTCAAATGGTTCCATTCCAATACTAAATTGGTGGCTGTTGTTGTAAGCAAATTCCACAAGTGGCAAAAATCTATCCCAACTTCCAGAAAAATCAATGACACAGCTTCTCAACATATCCTCAATAATCTATATCACTCTCTCTGACTGCCCATCTGTCCGAGGATGAAAAGCAGTACTAAAGTGTAATCGAGAACCCAATGCACCATGCAAACTCTTCCAAAACCTTGAAGTGAACCGAGGATCTCGATCAGACACTAAAGAAATCGGGACTCCATGCAACTTCACTATCTCATTAATATACAGTTCAGCCAGTCTCTCAAGAGAATAGTCCATTCTAACTGGAAGAAAATGAGCTGTCTTTGTCAACCGATCAACAATCACCCAGATAGCATCATGCTTCTTCTGAGTCAAAGGTATACCAGACACAAAATCCATTGTCACTCTCTCCCATTTCCATTCAGGCACTGTTAAAGGTTGAAGCAACCCGGTTGGAACTTGATGCTCAGCTTTCACCCTCTAACACTTGGATACAAATTCCGTTATGTCTCTCTTCATACCAGACCACCAATAATGCTATTTCAAATCATGGTATATCTTTGTACTTCCCGGATGCATAGCAAAAACTGAGTGATGTGCTTCCTCCAAAATAAACTTTCTCAAACTAGTATCATCAGGAACACACAACCTATTGGTGAGGAAGCGACAACATTGGTTATGCATGGAAAACCACTTAATTGCATGGGTGTCGATTTTGTTTGATTCGATATTGATCGTGGATTTAGGGATAGGGAAGTCTTGATACATCTTTATAACTCTTGAACTTAACAAAATTTATCTTGTTAGTGTGTTTTGATTTTAGCCTTGCTTGGGGACAGGCAAGGAATTAAGTGTGGGGTATTTGTTTAGATCATTTTTGTACTAGTTTTTAGTGTGATTTTTATATGTTTTTAGTTAATGTTTTAATTGATTTTTGTTTTAAGTGTGTTTAAAGTGTTTATTTTTGGGTTTAAGTGCAAAACTCCCTTGGAACATCAAAACAGTGCAGGAAAAGCATGAACCAAGCAAGACATGGCCAAGCCAAATCAAGATTGGTCGTGTCCATCAAAGAATGATGGTGGCAGAGCTTGACATGACCAAGAGATATGGCCAAGCCACTAGCTGTGTCTCATCCAAAGAGCAAAACCAATGAAACCAAGAAAAGAAGGAAAAGAAAGAAGCAGGAAGAGACATACTCAAGTGACACGGCCAAGCCACTGGCTGTGTCAAATGACATGGCTAGCAAGCTTGGCCGTGTCCCATTTGAGCCAAAGAACAAGAGAAAAAGATGCAAAACAGAAGAAGACACACTCAATGACACGGCCAAGCCACTGGCCTTGTCACATGACACGGCCAGCAAGCTTGGTCGTGTCCCATTTCATGTCAAAGACACTTGGAACAAGCAAAAAAGGAAAGAAAAGAAACAGAAGTGGACACACCCACATGACACGGCCACTAGCTTGGCCATGTCAACCCTTGAGACCAAAAGAAATGAAAGAAAAGAAAGAAAGAAAGAGGGCAGTGAAGGACACGGCCAGCAAGCTTGGCCGTGTCCCAAAGGAAAATGAGAGACACGGCCAAACTACTCTTGGTTTGGCCGTGTCACTCCTAAAAAATTTGAATTCTTTTACACGAAGTGGGGGACAAAGTGGGAACAAGGCCTTGTGCTTGCCAAAAGAAATACTAAACAAAGAAAAAGTGGGGAACAAAGGGAAGTGGTGTGAGTTGGAAGGCATGGGTGTGTATTTTGAATGAATTAAAAGGAGAAGAAGAGGGAAATTGGAGGGAGTTCTTGAATTCTTGGAGCCAATTTCTGCTACACGTTTGGGAGAGGGAGAGAGTGACACTCTCCCTTAGCCCTTCATTTTCATCTCCATTTCCATTCTCTCCACCTTCTCCATCTTTCATTGATAAGATCTTAAGGTTCTTTGGGATAAGTTGGGTTAAAAAGCTCTTGAAGGTTGAAGAAGCTTCATTGAAGGGATTGGTGACTTGAGAAAGCTCCATTCCATCTTCCAAAGGCACAATCAATTGAAGGGTTGGTGACTTGAGAAAGCTCCATCCAAAGGTTTGATGACTTGAGAAAGCTCCATTTCATATTGCAAAGGGGAATCAACCATTGAAGAGGGCTTGAGTTCTTCATCATACATCAAAGTAGAGCTAGGAGGAAGACTAGTAATCCTACTCTTGGCATCTTCACAAGGGGTTTTTCTATTCTCTCTTTTAATTCATTTCTATTGTTATTGTTGTATTAAGAGATTGATATTGCAATGAACAATTTGTATTTGTTTTATATTGATTTGAATGAATGTTATAAATTGATGATGTTGAGCTAAATATTTGGTTGAATGTCTTAATTTGATATTTACATTGATGTACCTTGTTGTTAGTTGATTGTATTGTATTAAATGCTAGGTTGATAGATTAGCTACCTATTGATCTTTAGATATTGAATGAAGGACCGAGAGGTGAAATTTGATATCGGAATTATGCAATCGACTACCCTATGAATGAATTAGAAATATAAGTTCTAGGGTTTTGTTAATTTGGTAATGTAAAATAATTGGTTATTGCTAATTCATGAATGTGAGAACTAATGGATTGGTAATTGACTAATTAACCTTAATGAACAAATTAATTACAAGGTTATGTTAATGGACAATTGAGAATTGAGCTTTGATTGAATGGACCTATAACCCTAGGCACCTTCCCAAGAATCGATTTGATCTTGTACAACCTTCACACACATCAACCCTACGCACGTTAATCTTAGGTTTAAATTATTCTCGCACCATTCCAACACAAAAAACACTCCCACATTTAAATAACTTGTCAATCAAGCTATTACGAACCACACCTTCTTGGGGAAACGACCTTGGGGAGATCACCTTTGCTACAGCTACCTCATATACTTCCGAGTGACGCTTGTAGTAGTACTTAATTCGAGCGCAACAAGTTTTTGGCACCGCTGCCGGGGAGGGCTGTTGAAGTAGTGATAGTTTCATATTTTTTTATTTAATTGTTTGTTTGTTTTCTTTGAATTGTTTGTTTGTTTTGTTTGATTTTATTTTAATTTAATTATTTATTTGTTTTTATTAAATTGCTAAGTGCCTTCTGTAAAGATGCAGTTTTCAAGGCACGGGGGAGTTTATGATTGATGGAACTTCCATGAATGATTAAAAGATTGCCTATTAACAAAAATTTCTTAAACATCTCAAGGCATCAACTTTGGTCACTTTGCTTAAAATTATAAAAATCCATCATTTTTCCCCTTTCATTTTTTAGATACTCGCGGTCATTCCAATGCTTCTAGCGATCGCAATCTTGCCAGACAGATTCATCTGTATTGACCCTTCAGCGAGCGGTCGGGAAACACTGTGAGCGGTTGCAATAATTTGAACAATTTTGATCATTACAGACATTCTCTACACTCGTGAGAGCACAACTTACTCTAACAGTCACTATAGTGTCTTCAGTGATCGTGCCTATACAAATAGGGGACCGCACTCTGTACACTCTGTTCAAAATTTTGTAACCGTTGGTAGTATGACAAGTCGCGATTTTCCACCCTTAAACAGTCATAAATGGCTACTTTCTTAATTTCTTCTATTTAAGACCATCATACATCAGTTACATGGATCTTTTACCACTTATAACATACAAACTTCCCTCCAAATCTGCAAATCCTCTCAAGATCAACTCCTTCTCAAACACTCTCTATTTTCTAGTTTTCCTCTTCTTCTTCAACCCTCATGGCCCCCAAAAAGAAAATTACTTCCAAATGGAAAGGAAAAGGAAAGAAACCTTTAGGAATCACCATAAGTGAACCTCTAGATGCTCCTCCATCTCCTCCACAGTCTAGGAGAGGTGAGAAAATTCATAAACCTCACCACCAAACCCCTAAGGAAGATGTGAGATATGCCATGCTGAAAAGAAAGAAATTTGAAGGAACCAAATCTCCATTTAGTGGGATGCTTTCTGCCCTAAACATTAAAGAAGAGATTGAGAGTCTACTTGATGTTCTTAGCTGGAGGAAATTTGTTTTCCCTGATGAGGTAGGTTACTCTAGTTTAAGTAAGGAATTTCTCATGTCCTTTCAAATTGAAAAGAGTGCAAATTCTGCACTAGGGTGGTATGGGGTTAGATTTAAGTTATTTGACCAATACCTAGCCTTAACATTAGAGGACTTTGGAAAATTTTGGGACTTTCCTGTTGATGGGGTCACCGCCTACAATGATTTAGCCTTCTCCAACCAAACCAAGAAATTTCTATAGAGACCTCATTTGAAAAAGAGTCAAAAGCTAGACACATCAAATTCCTCACCCACTGGATGCTTCATAGGTTCATAACCTACACCATTCATTAAAGGGCTGATGGGAATGAAAAGGTAACAAAGAGAGATCTCATCTTCTTATATGCTTTCACCCACAATATCCAAATGAACAAAACAAAATTCTTGATTGACACATTGTATCATCATGCTGTCACAAGAACTGGAACTTCTTCTTAACCTCCCAAATCACTCAAATAGCTAGGCACCTGAACTTACTCAGTGATCTTGACTTAGCTACTTTGAGAAACCCTTTCACTCTTGCCTCAAGTGCCATCACCATTGACTATTTAGAACATGCTGGCTGTGTTAGGAAGATTGATGGAACATATGTGTACTACTTTGGCAAACAAGGAGTTGTTGATAGACATAAGAAAAGATTAAGGTACACCATTGATGAAGAAGGAGACTCCTTGGAAGTTGCTATTGAACTACCTCCCAAGTCTTCCTCATCTCAACCTACCCAAACCAGCTCTCCTACAAAACTCATTTTGAGAGCCATCCAATCCCTCTCCAGGAAACTCTCTCGCTTCAAGAAAAGTTCCTCCACGAGATTCCATCACTTGAACAAAAGGATTGACCTTATATCTCATATGCATCATGATCTCTATGACATGAAGGCAAAATTAATTTGCCTCAATGCAATCTTGAGGATTGGGACATAATTGATCATACAGAGAGTCTCCCTGAAGAAGAAGAATCCATCAGCACTAGCTCTACCAGCAATGTCCCCTTGATAAGGGAAAAGCTCCTTTAGCAGAAGAAGAGCTAGATGAGGATGAAGATTCTGATTAGTTTATTTTTTCTTTTTTTTTGTTTCTATTTTGTAGTTTTTCTCTCTTACCTTGAGTGAAAGTATGGTATCCCTTACATAACACAACACGGGTAACACGAGCGTCCTAACTCATGCACACGTTGCAATCTAATATGATGCAATGGATAATATCATGATAAGAAAGAATAGAATAATAAAAAGACCAATGGAATCAACTTCTCTTATCCCCAGTGGAGTCGCCACTTTGAGCAGGGATTTTCACCCCCACTCCCGGTGGAATGGTTCTTGAGAACTTCAGCACTGTTTAGGCTCAGGGCCTTAGAGAATACGGGCCTAAGCCTGGAGAAAATGGAGTCACCACCCAGACGGGCAGGGAAAAAGAAAGGGGTGGATGAATCAATTCCTAAGGAATCCCCAACCCCCTAATGAGTTCAAAAAGTTGGGTACGTGTGGGGAAGGTGAGAAATGGCCCAGCACCCCTACAATGCCCGATTCATTGGAACCGGCCTCCTTTGCAGGTCTTAATATTATAAAATTCTTAAATATGACAATATTATCCATATTACACGTAGCAATTAAATTAAAGCATCATTATATTTAAATCAAAGCAAGGTCCAAACAAAGCAAATAAATGGACACCCATCCGAGGATGGAAACATGTCCTTACATCGTTCATGTCTAAACTAAATAGGACACCCACTGAAAGGTTGAAACATATCCTTTACATTGTCCAAAATATAAAAGCAATTTAAATTACATGAAAATTAATTAATGAGGTACCCACAAAGTGGAAACATACCTCTTAGAATATTTGGAAATCAAGATAAACCGATAAAAGTAAATAATAATTCATAATAAATAAATCATTCATCAAAGATATCAAACATCAATCAAAATATATAATAAACATTCATCAAATTTAAATAAAACAGTAAACATATTAACTTTAGGAATTCATGCATTAATTAGGGCTTCTAGGGTTTTATGTTCAATAACTAGGTGTGAGCGGAGATTTTTGCCCCCACTCCCAGTGGAATTGTTCTTGCGACTTCGACACTATTTAGGCTTGGGGCCTTAGAGAACACGAACCTAAGTCCAGAGAAAGTGGAGTCGCCACCCAGATGGACCGGAAAAAAGAAAGGGGTGGATGACTCGATTCCTAAGGAATCCTCAACCCCCTAATGGGTTCGGAAAGTTGGGTACGTGTGGGGAAGGTGAGAAATAGCCTAGCACCACCACAATGCCCGGTTCATTAGGACCAGCCTCCTTTATAGGTCTTGATATTATAAAATTCTTAAATATAACAATATTATCCATATTACACACAATAATTGAAATAAAGCATCATTATATTAAAATCAAAGCAATTTCCAAACAAAGCAAATAAATAGACACCCATCCGAAGATGGAAACATGCCCTTACATCATCCATGTCTAATCTAATAGGAAACCCACCAAAAGGTAGAAACGTATCCTTTACATTGGTCTAAAATATAAAAACTATTTAAATTACATGATATTTAACTAATGAGGTACCCACAAAGTGGAAACATACCTCTTACAATACTTGAAAATCAAAATAAATCGATAAAAGTAAATAACCACTCATTATAAAATAATCATTCATCAAAGATATTAAACATCAATCAAAACATAAAATAAACATTCATCCAATGTAAATTAAATAAATCAAGCATTGAAATTAAATAAATCAACCATCAAAGCATATAATAAAATACACAATCAAATCTAAAAATAATGCAAGTAAAGATACAAATTAGGGTTTACTGTTTCTATTTAAAGTTCTTTAATTAACATTTAGGGTTTTGGAATTTTAGTATTATTATTATTATTTATTTAACCTACTGTAAAGATTTTGGAAAATTGGAATGGATTAGGGTTTCATGAATCAAATTAGGGTTTAGGGGTAACATTTTGAAATTAGGGTTTTAGAATCTTAAAACATTGGTTTATAATTCTTGGTTTACTGGATTGTTGTTTTGGATTTACTATATTGAGTTTTAAGGTTTAGGTTTATAAGATTTTAAGGTTTTAAGGATTAGTATTTAGGGTTTAGATTAACTAATTTGGGGTTCTAAGTTCATTGAATTAGGGTTTAGGAAAACTTGGGTTTATTCTCTTGGTTTTGGGAAAATTAGGGTTCTTGGTATTTTAGAAAACATATTTGGCTTTAGGATTTAAGAAAATAGTTTAAAGTTTTATAAAAATAATTATGATTTTTAGAATCTGTAAAGTAGGTTAGCGTTTGGAGATTCAAAAAAACATTTGGGAATTTTGGAAAAAGGTTAGAGGAAAACAGTTTAGGGTTTTTTAAAGTTTTTGGAAATAAGAAAAATGATTTAAGGTTTTTGTAAACAAAAGAAATGAATTAGGGCTTTTAACGTATTTGGAAATAGGCAAAATGATTTAAGGTTTTTGGAAACAAAAGAAACGAATTATAGGTTTTAAGGTATTTGGAAATAGAAGAAATCATTTAGGTTATTGAAACGAAGATCAATGTTACTACATATTTATAGATCAAAGTTTTGTGTGTATATTCTTATGAATCAAAGAAATAAAGCTACTGTGATCATGAGTAATGTATAATTAAGGATCAAACATGTGTAGTTGGTTCCACCAAAAAGTTTCCTTCTGGATGAACAAAGACAAAGTCAAGGTTGTTGCCATTGATGGATTGATTGCTTCTTCTTGCTCCTCTCAAATCTGAAGTCCTACTCTCCTATCCAAGTCCCAAGTTCTCGTCCAAAGTCCCTTTTTCTGTGTTTTCAAGTATTATTTATAGGAAAAATTATAAGCCTAATTCTAATTGTTTAAGGAAACAGAAATTAATTAGGAAAGAAACTGAAACCAAATAGAGTTTGGTTTCGAAAAAAAATTTGCGTTGAAAAAATTTTGCTGGCGAAAACTGCGTGCACTGGCCAAAACTCCGAGGATTGGTGCAAAATTGCGAGAGCTAGGCGCGCTTGGCTGTGAGGATTGGTGCAGCTAGCCAATTTGACTTTTGGCGATGAATTTTTCATCGCCGATTTTTCCATCATCAATTTTATTTTTATTTATTTATTTATTTATTATTATTATTTTTATTATTATTCTTTTATTATATTTTGTTTCTAAAATAAATATTATTTAATTAAAATACCACAAAATTATTTTGGACTATATAAAAAAATAACGGACCGGACAAGGTAAAAAATTAAGGGTCTACAGTTTGCCCCCTACTTGGACGATCTGAGACTTCAGTAAAAGAGAGTGAAAAGCAATAAGACTTAATTTTTCTGAGATGGTTGAGGTTTTGGGTTCTAGACCCGGTTTGAGTTCTGGACTCAAAGGTAATTTGGATTCTCGATCCTAAACTAGATTTGGATACTCGATCCTAAACTGGATTTGGATACTCGATCCTAAAGTGGACTTGGATACTCGATCCTAAACTGAATTTGGATACTTGATCCTAAACTGGGTTTGGATACTCGATCCTAAACTAGATTTGGATACTCGATCCTAAACTAAATTCAGACACTCGATCCTAACTAGATTTGGATACTCGATCCTAAACTGGATTTAGATACACGATCCTAAACTAGATTTGGATATTCGATCCTAACTGGATTTGGATACTCGATCCTAAACTGAACTTGGATACTCGATCCTAAACTGGATTTGGATACTCGATCCTAACTGGATTTGGATACTCGATCCTAAATTAGATTTGGATACTCGATCCTAACTAGATTTGGATACTCGAACCTAAATTGAATTTGGATACTCGATCCTAAATGAATTTGGATACTCGATCCTAAAATAAATTGGGATACTCAATCCTAAACTGGATTTGGATACTCGATCCTAATTTTGATTTGGATACTCGATCCTAATTTTGATTTGGATACTCGATCCTAACGGAATTTGGATATTTGGATACTTGATCCTAAACTAGATTTGGATATATTTTGTATACGTATAAACTCAAAAATTAAAATGGAGAAACTTTTCCCCCTGTGTAGGCTCAAACCAATAATTTTTCTCATGCAGGCTCTAATTGATGTTTGTATTTTGTCTTGTTCTTTGCATAAGCATGCATCTCTTCTTTCTTTTGCGAAATGACTAGAGCTTCCTCTAGCAATGGTTCTTCCATGCCCCCCTGATTCAATATCTTCTTTATGATTTATTTATAGAGTGTCTGTTCTTCACTTTAACAAAGAAAAATGCAGTGTCATATGATCATGTATGCATGATATGCATGAGTAATACTTACAATGGTTCCATTGACTAATAGACCGAGATGATCAACTGAAGTGTTCTCATTGCCTCCTTCCAGATGCCTATTCAGGTCTTGCTTTGGAATGACAAAATGCTTCACATTTATGGCTTTTATCTTCAAGATGTTGAAAATATGAGTGCTGGATACCCCAAGCTACAAAGTCAGGGATACATCCATTTCAAATTATGATTCAGTATGTCAATTGGTAGCTTCTTTATAACCTTGTCAGTAATCATTTCCTTTGCCCAATGTGTCCTTTGAGTTTTGATGATGCAACAAACTTCTCTTAACTTGAAGGCTTCGCGTGACAAAAACATTTTTTATTTTTTTGAATTTTGATTTTGAAATCAAATGTTGGCTTTGCCAAATCAATGTCAATGTACCTTAGGACTTTATTTTTCAAATTAACATATCTATAATATGAAAACCCTAGTTACCATACTCAACTCGGGAATCATTTCCATTTAAGCAAGAATTGTTGCACTTCAGATAGGCACATACACATTACTTGGCCAAAGGTCTCATTGAGTTTAAATATTATCTATCTCATATGCATGCTTATTCAAACTATCTCTAATAATAGACTCTACCTATCAAGAGAGATCAACAGTTCTTTGAAAGGCTTGAAATGGGGTCTATAAGGGACATGGGTTAAATGATGGCCATTTGTAAGTTGGAGCCAATGTGACACAAAGGACAAACCTTCACACTACAAACTGCTTGTTGGAACTTTAGACAATTGGGAGCATGAACAGATAGAGCTTTGAACGTTCTCCCATTTTTTTTGGCATTAATCTGGATCTTGATTGGGACAGTCTTCATTTCTTTTCTTCTTTTCCCTTTTCTTTCTCTTTATTTTTCTTACTCTTCCCTTTTCTTTCTCTTTATTTTTCTTACTATTCCCTTTCTTTAAGCATTTTATCATTTTATCCTTCTTCCTTGTAGGACTGTCAAGTATAGAACTTTCAAGAATTGGATGGTCTTTCTCCTTTTTCTCTGATTTTGATCGAATCTTTGGTTGGGTCGGGCTAATTCAAGTTGAACTATCCTTATAAACCAAATGGAAGCCTTTTGGTGCTTTAGGTAAAAGAGAACTCGGTTGGCTTTCTGAACCGCCTTTTTAGGTTTTATCTTTCTTTTTTTCCTCCTTTTTTTCTTCTTTTTTTTCATTTTGTCTTCTTCTTCTTTTTTTCTTCTTCTTTTTTTTTTCTTTTTTTGTTTTAGCTCTAAAAGAGTTGTCTTGTTTGTACCAACTTGGTTTTCCAATAATGGATGAGTGGAGTGACATAAATCTTCTTTAACAGGGATAAATTATTTGTTACTCTGATGTTATCTTGATAGATTGGAGATATTAGGAAAACTTTAACTATCCTTATGGTCTTGAGAACATCAACTATCCTTATGATCTTGACTATTCATTCCTTTCTTTGATCTTCTTGCCACTTCACCTTAGTGATCATAAGACTCATCAAAAGTTTCACAACAGCTAAGGTTAGGTTGTTGGGGTTTGTAAGCCAATGAAAAGAAAGCTAAAATTTTATGAAGGCTCAAAGGGACAACTAGGAATTGATATTTAATAGGGTGGATACTAGTTGTTGGCTAATCAAACAATGCCTAGATCATCTCTCCCTTAAATAAGTAAAGTTCAATTTTGCTTCGAAAGTTTGTCAAAGCATGTTCTAAGACTGACTAGGACCTAGACAAAGGTAATTATGCAGGAGCTCTCTCTAAGTAAGCATACACAACTCAATGCTATAGAGCAATTCCCTCACCTAGTAAAGTTATTCGAGTCATGATGCATAAATATATTAATTCATGAATTATCAAGCTAGATTCCTCATTGGTTGAGCACCAAAATGAACAAAGACCAACAAAAATTTTGATGAAAGTAATTTATTTAAATAAATTTAAACTTGTAAAACATAATTGTTCAAATTAAATATTAAAGAAAGTAAAATTGAAAAAGCAACATTTAAGCTAAGGAAAGTTTGTTGAGTTAAGCTTCTTTTCCTTTCACATCTTCAATATTCCCATCTTGAAAAGAGGATAAAACAAAATCTTCTTCCAATCCTTTTCCCACCATGAAGGTTGCTGGTTGTGGCACTCTTCCAAATTTATGCAAAGGGTTATTTTTGGTATTGGGCTTATCCAGCTCGGGTAGCTTACAACTATAAATCAAATCTTGGATCTCATGCCTTAGACGAGCACATTTATCTATTTCATGCCCTAGTATTTGATGAAATTGACAGAAGGCCTCGGCATTGAAGTTTGGTGGCAGTGGATAATGTAGTGGTCGAGGAGCTAACGGCTGCAACAACCCTTTCTTTTACAGCTTGCTAAAAACCCAAGATAGAGGTTTCCCCAATTTTGAGAATTGTCTTTTATTTCCTTGACCGGTCACATTAACATCAACTTCTTTTTGTGTGCTTTGATTGCTAGGTTGATAATTCCCTTTCTCATTCCTTCTTATTGAAAAGCAATTTTTTTCCCTTTCCCACTCTTCAATTTGTAGACCAGCTTGGAGAAGATCTTTGAAATCATGGATGAGTGTATGAGACATCCTTTCATGAAGACTAGGCAGCACCCGTCTCAGAATCATCTTTATTTGATCAGATTCATCGGGCCTTTTCTTGAGCAAAGCAGCCTTATTTCTCCATCTTTTCACATAGTCCACAAAATTCTCATTTGGCCTTTGTCTAATGGACTCAACTTCCATTAAAGTAATTTCGAGCTCGACATTATACCCATATTGCTGAATGAATGCCTTGTACAACATGTCCCAATCTTTTTGAGTACTTTCCTCCAAGGTGTTGAATCAATTTTGGACAACAGGGTCCAATGAGAGAATGAAATATCTCAGAGTTTGAGCTTTAGTTGCTCAGGCAGACTGCATGGCAGTGATATACAGCTTCACATGGAGATGGGGGTTTCCTGTTCCATTGAACTTTGCAAAGGATGGCATCTTGAACTTATAAGCGACCTCCTTATCTTGTTCAAATAGTTTGTCGATCTCGGATATTTCCTCGGTTTTTATCTTCTTCTCAAATTTTTTTTCTAAATCAGTAATCATCTTCTCAACATCAGACGTCTCGATCTTTTCAACAGTTGTCTTCTCAACAACCTTCGACTCATTTTTGTCTTGAAGATCTTGGTAGTATTGAGCCCAATCATCATCATCAATGATCACCTTATAATCATCAAAAGCTACTTCACCAACTTTAGCCTTCCCTTTGTCCTTTGGCTTCTTGGAGCTAGGAGATGCATCAGCATTATTTCCTAACATTGCAGCCAATTGGTTCTTCATGGTCTTGGCCATGGCCTCTTTTATTTCTTCCATCTTGTCATTGAGGGCATCATCCACCATTCTTTGAATTTGTTCGGGCTCCATTGCTTTTGGTGAGCAAGTGACTAAGTCGTTGCTAGATTCTTCACTTTCGGCGTTAGTCAGATTGTTGTAAGCTTTTGAACTGTCATAATCCAGGGCTGTGAGCAAGAGGATCAATGATATGAGATGCAAATGTATGTATGCATGTATGCACAAACAATCAACAAACAAGGATAATTAGGACGTTCCTTCCAACCTTATAACATCCACACATGAATGGCGAGTCTCTTTTCCTAGGTATAAGGTTAACAAAATACCAACATGGGGTATCTTGTTTTTGAATATTTTCCTCAGACGTTTCAACCAATAGTTATATTTTCAAAAATGGAAATCAGTTCATAATAATTCCCATTAATTAGGTTTTAATCCATTCCACCAACTATAGTAGCTTTTATGCTATATATTGGATTAAAACTAAATTAAGAGGTTTATTATAAATATATTTCTCACTTGAAAAAGTAACTAATGATTCATGCCAAAAACAAGCCCATGCAATTGATTTTTGGTATTTCGTAATTGACCTAAATAATTTGCAAGCTCTTTGTAAGAATAGGTTGGATGAAAATAATTTTGTTTCTAAGCCCATTGTAAAAAGATTTTAGAAAAAATGGATTTTGGGCTTAGTATTTGGGTTATGAGAAAAAGAATTTTTGATTTATTTTTAGAAAAGTTTAATGCCCAAAGACCATCTTGAATAGTTTTGAAAATAGTTTTGGTCTTTTAGATTTTAAAGAAAAATTTATTTTTAGCTCACAATGTATTTAGGTCATATTAGAAAAAGAACAAACCAAATAAGCCATGATTTAAGCCAAGATAAATTAACCATAGTCAAACAACATGCATTTGGGGTAAAATCCTAAGGAAAGTAACTAGGCCAATTACATGAGCTTTAGTCTTTGGGTAAAAAGGCTTAGGTTCCCATAGCAAGTATATACCAAATGGTATGAGGCTATGAGTGGTTATGCCATGCTCGATCTCCATACCTTAAGTGAAAGTATGGTATCCCTTACATAACACAACACGGGTAACACGGGCGTCCTAACTCACGCACACGATACAATATAATATGATGCAATGGATAATATCATTATAAGAAACAATATAATAATATAAAGACCAAAAGAATATAATAATATAAAGAACAACCGAATCAACTTCTCTTATCCCCAGTGGAGTCGCCACTGTGAGCGGGGATTTTCGCCCCCACTCCTTATGGAATGGTTCTTGCAACTTCGGCACTGTTTAGGCTTAAGGCCTTAGAGAACATAGACCTAAGTCCGGAGAAAATGGAGTCGCACCCGGACGGGCAAGGAAAAAGAAAGGGGTGGATGACTCAATTCTTAAGGAATCCCCAACCCCTTAATGTTTCTATTTAAAGTTCTTTAATTAATATTTAGGGTTTTGGAATTTTAGTATTATTATTATTATTATTATTTTAACCTACTGTAAAGATTTTGGAAAATTGAAATGGATTAGGGTTTCATGAATCAAATTAGGGTTTAGGGGTAACATTATGAAATTAGGGTTTTAGAATCTTAAAACATTAGGTTTATATTCTTGGTTTACTATATTGTTGCTTTGGATTTACTATATTGAGTTTTAAGGTTTAGGTTTATAAGATTTTAAGGTTTTAAGGATTAGTATTTAGGGTTTAGATTAACTAATTTGGGGTTTTAAGTTCACTGAATTAGGGTTTAGGAAAACTTAGGTTTACTGTCTTGGTTTTGGGAAAATTAGGGTTCTTGGTATTTTAGAAAACATATTTGGCTTTAGGATTTAAGAAAATAGTTTAAAGTTTTATAAAACTAATTATGATTTTTAGAAACTATAAAGTAGGTTAGGGTTTAGAGATTCAAAAAAACATTTGGGAATTTTTGAAAAAGGTTAGAGGTAAAAAGTTTAGGGTTTTTTAAATTTTTTGAAAATAGGAAAAACGATTTAAGGTTTTTAGAAACAAAAGAAATGAATTAGGGTTTTTAAGGTATTTGGAAATAGGAAAAATGATTTAAGGTTTTTGGAAACAAAAGAAACGAATTAGGGTTTTTAAGGTATTTGGAAACAGAAGAAATCATTTAGGTTATTGAAAAGAAGATCAATTTAACTACATATTTATAGATCAAAGTTTTATGTGTATATTCTTATGAATCAAAGAAACAAAGCTACTGTGATAATGAGTAATGTATAATTAAGGATCAAACCTGCATAGTTGGTTCCACCAAAAAGTTGCCTTCCGGATGAACAAAGACAAAGGCAAGGTTGTTGCCTTTGATGGATTGATTGCTTCTTCTTGCTCCTCTCAAATCTGAAGTCCTACTCTCCGATCCAAGTCCCAAGTTCTCGTCCAAAGTCCCTTTTTCTGTGTTTTCAAGTATTATTTTTAGAAGCTAGAGTTTTGGAATCTCAAAGAACTAATATTATTGTTAGGTTTATTTTTTTAGAAGAATTATGCTACTGTGTTATTAAAATTAGAATTTGGGATTTAAGTAAATAAGGTACAAACCTATGAAAATAAGATTAAAACTTAAATATTTGAAAAGAATAAGCTATTGTAATGATTTTGAAAAATTAATTAGGGTTTTAAAATAGATTAAGGTTTGAATTGAACTAAGGTTTGGATTTCTAAGAAAACTAACACTATCATATTTTTTTTTCAAAGAAGAGGCTACTGTGAAGGTTTTGAAAAATTGATTTAATTATGGTTTTGCAATTTTAAGTGGTTTATGGTTTTGATTAACAAAAAAACTAAGCTACTATAATGATTAAGAAAAAAGATACTGTATAAAATTTTCTTTTTAATAAAAACTAATTAATGGCTATTGTGTTCTTTAAAATAAATAAAATGTAACACCCTCATACCCTATTTACATATACTACATACACCCAACATATGTAATATACGAATATATGGCACAAGAATGCCACTACCCATTTTAATAAAAGAAATCTGCACTTATAAATTCTGCATAAACTTAAATCATTTAACTGATATCATATAAATAATAGATAAAATATAACTTGCTAAAACTCATATATAACTTCATTACCAAAGGTTTATCCAAAATATTTTTCATAGTTTGCGGAATATACATATATATACATCAAAATATAACATAATATACATAAAATCAATATGTACAAAAACATAAAATACATACATGTTGGCAGTTTGTCTCTGATCTTGATGTCTAACAATCAACTCTACACTCAAGATCTCAAGCTTAGACTCGACTCAATCTAGATGAACTCTCCAGCTCAACCGGATCTACCCTGTCATCTGCGCGATGAATCACAATCGTGCTAAGCCAAAAGCCTAGTGATACAAACTTTGATAACAATATAGTTCACATGCAATGCTAATGTACAATACATAAGGATATTATATTTCATAACATTATATCTTAATATATTGTTTAACTATTCCACAATTCATAATTCACGTAAAAACAAACACATGCTTGGGCCAAAAAGAATCCAATATGCTATTCAAATCCTAGAGTTACTACTTTGATCCAAGATGACACCATTTGTCTAGCCCCAAAGGCAAATCATGATCACAATGAGTATTACCTCATATGTAACATCCCAACTAGACTTCAAGGACTAGGCCCAACCCAGCTTCAAGGGTCTGCTACATCATGTAACAACCCAACTAGGCTTGAAGGATAAAGCCCAACCCAGCTTCAAGGGACTGTTACGTCTTAGGCATGCAGCCAAATACAAAACTCTAAAAACTGAATAACATACTAAGCACACTATTCTTTCATAATTCCATTATCCAATCCTTTCTCATTTCTCATGATCAAACTTGTAATATCCCAAAGTGTGCCCTAGAAGTTTTAATATAATTGTTGTTTGTTTGAATTATGTGTATATGTTATGTTGATAAGAAAAGAAATTGAAAAGAGAATGTTTATGTATTGTTTAAAAAGGAAAGTAATGTGTAGAGAGTAAGTGTATATGTTGGGTATATGATAATATATATAACATATATGTTGGTCAAAATGAGTGGTCAAGGGAAGAAGATATTTTAATTGTTGTATGTGAAATTACTATAAAGGGCACTTGATTAAGAAGAAAGCTAGAACAAGTGAGAAGAGGGTATGTTGGTAATTGTCTTTTGAAACACTTGGTGGAGATTTAAAGAGAAGTTGACTTTGTTTCTTCATCATCTTTTCTTCTTTTCCATGTGTGTGGCCGGCTCATCCAAAGACAAAAGAAAGCAAGAGAGCAAGAGAGGATCTTGAAGTTCTAAGCTCAAATTGAAGGAAGAATTAAGTGATTAAGTTGGAGATTTGTGAAATTTATCAACTTTGGTAAGTTCTTTCTCTTGATTTCCTTTGTTCTTTTGAAGTTGTGTTTGGGGTTGATGAATTATTATGGATAGTATGATTAGGTGTGCTTGAGATTTGTTTATAAGTGTTGAAGTTGATTTTAATATGAGAAGTTAAGTTGGTGATTGAGTTGAAAGAGTAAGTTGTGTTTGTATTAGGGTTTTGAAATGATAAGTGAAGTGTAACTTGAGTTTGATCAAGTATTTTCATAGATTTTCATGTTGTTTGTGTTTATTGGAGTTGTAAGCTCAAAATATGAGAATTTGACCGAAGGCAGTAGCATTGTGGATGCCACGCCCGTGGCCTTGGTTGCCATGGCCGTGGTCATTTATAGCCATGGCCGTGGAGGATTGGAGCAAGGGTGGCAGAACCATTCTTTAACCCACGCCCGTGGGGGTTGAGGTGGCCATGGCTGTGGGCTTTTAAATGTGATGTTAAGTGATACTTTGTAATCTAAAGGTCTAAGATGAAGTTAATAAGTGATAAATTGTATTGAAATTCATGTATTGTATCAATTTTTGGATTAGGTTTTGAAAGAAGGTGATTTGCCCTAATTTGTGAAGTGAAGAATCTTGGAAAAAGAAAGTGTTTAGAGTTGTGTGAATTGTTATTGAGGTAAGTACAAATCTTGCATTATTGCATTGTTAATTCATATGAGTAATGTTATGTTGTGTACAATGTGGAACATACATTTGATGATATTGATAATGCATATGAATATTGTATGTTGTTATGTTATATCAAAGATGACATATGTATAATATGAAGGATATAATGTAAATGATTGTGTATTTGAAAGATGAATTGTTATAATGTGGATTGAGATGTGATGGAATATAAAGCCATTGTGATTGGCTATAATGACTCTAATGAGGCATGTTTGCCTAATTGATAATGAGAATTGAGAATGGATTTGATAATGAGATAATAAATGGATTGTGTGTCTAATGTGTTATTCCATTTTCAGAGTTTTGTTGTTGGTGGCATGCCTATTAGTAACAATCTCTTGAAGTTAGGTTGGAATTAATCCTTGAAGCCTAATTGAGATGTTACAACCCTTGAAGCTAGGTTGGGTTTGGTTCTTGAAGCCAAGGTGGGTTGATACTTAGCATGCTTTGTTCCCCTGGAAGCTTGGTTGAACCCAATCCTTGAAGCCTAGTTGGGATTATGATATTGATGAATGTGATAATTGAACCAAAACATTAACTTTGAAAGTGGAATGGCATATTAGTGTCTTTTGGGCCCATGCTTGTCTTTGTTTAAATGAGACTTATACTTGTATTTGTTTTCAATGTGAACGATGAAATGTGAAATGAATGAATAATGAGATCTATGGAAGGACTTTGAAATGTGATATGTATATATGTGTATGGGTTATAAACTATAAAATGTGTGACATTGTATTGCATTAAAGCATAGTGCTAGCATACTTTGTATTACTAAGCCGTTGGCTTAGCGCGATAGTGGTTGATCGCGCAGGTGACAGAGTTGAACCCGAGAGTTCCTCGAGACCAAGTGAGTCTAGGCATTGAAGAGTTTATTTTGGGACTTAAAGATCAGAGAAGAGCTGCCAATCATGTATAACTCCTTTATATTTTGTAAAGTATTGATTTTAATGTAAATATATGTATAATTGTAAATATGGATTTGAAAATGTTCATATATGTGAATATTTTATAAATTTCGCTGCGTATTAAGTAAATGTATATATATATATCTATTTTGTTTTATATTATAAGTTAATTACTTATTCTCTATAATGTGTATTGAGAAAGCATATTTTATCATTTAAAATGAAGTAAGTGATAGAGAAAACCGTAGCATCTCTATATTCAGTGTACGTATACTACATTGTGGTGTTGTGTAGTGTGCGTGTACGGGGTATAGGGATGTTACACTTGTTTTGGTATCAGAGCCTAGGTTTGAGATTCTCAACCTAGGTAAAATGAAAGAAAAAGAATATTTTGACTTTAAAAGTTAGTTTTTGAAAAACATACATGTTTGGTATTGGCAGTCTCTGATCCTTAATGAGATGTATTCTGCTGTGTTTGCAGATATAGGTTGTGATGGATTCTCACTTGCGTCAGTCAGTAGAGGGTAGTGCGGAGAGTGTAGCTCCTGATGAGGTTAGAGAGGGAGCTAGAGTGGATAGTGCTGGAGAGGTACCTGCTTCTGTGTCGGGGAGACCAGCTGGTGAGGAGGTTCCACCAGTTTGGCTTAGGCATGTGGTTGATTTGTTGAAGCAAGCACCAGTGCAACCACCGCCACCACCCCCACAGCCTTTGGTAGCAGTGAGACATTATGATAAATTAAGGAAGTATGGAGCAGAAGATTTTCTAGGTACTATTGATCCAGCTATAGCTGAGCAGTGGCTAGACAAAGCACAGAGAATATTTATTCAATTACAAGCCACTCCAGAAGAAAAATTTGATTATGCAAGATCATTGTTGCAGAAGGATGCATACGACTGGTGGAAGACAGTGCCCCATGCTATGGATGATCCACCTATATTGTCCTATGCTGATTTTCTAAGAGAGTTTGAATTGAAGTATACTCCAAGGGAGTATAAAGATGTGAAGAAAATGGAGTTTTTAAGCTTGAAGCAAGATCACCGGACTGTGACAGAATATGAACTAGAGTTTATCCGGTTGAGCCAGTATGCTGGGGGTATTATATCTAATGAGATAGATAGATGCAGGAGATTTGAGGAGGGATTGAGGCCCTCTATCATGTGCTTGGTAGCTGGATCTAGATATCATGATTTTTCCCAGCTTGTTGCAGCAGCTAGGAGTGTGGAGAGAGCTCAGGGTATAGCGGCTGCTTCTAAGGAAGAGATCAGGGTTAGGAGACCCCAGTTTGAAGCAGGGTCTTCATCTGTGAAAAGAGGTAAAGGAAGTTTTGTTCCTTGGGTTAGTAGGAGTTAGAGGCCAACTGGTAGGTCAGTACAGTTTCAGAGACAGAGATCAAGACCTACAGTTTCAGTGGCGAGTGCTCCGACCCCAGTGATTCAGAGATCCACTCTACCAGTATGTATTCATTGTGGTAGACCACATGGTGGTACTTGTTGGAGGACTGGTGTGGCAGGGGTATGTTTTAGATGTGGGTCGCCTGATCATTTTGTGAGAGAGTGCCCTGAGAGGCAGGAGCAGATGTCGGTAGATTCTGCAGCTTCTCGACCTAGTTTGAGGGGAGGTTGAGGAGGCAGAAGTTTCAGCAGAGGAGGCAGATCTGGGTTCAGTTCTAGAGGAGGTTCTACATCTAGGGAGAGTAGACCAGAGGAAGCTGGATCTTCTCAGAGGATATATGTGATGCAGAGGCAGCCAGATGCTTCGGCAGTCATAGCTGGTACTTTCTATTTATTTGGTATTTCAGTACTTGCTTTGATTGATCCCGGATCTACACATTCATATATTAGTGCACTATTTTGCCTGTGTCTGAATTGCATGCTGAATCCCTAGGATTTGAGGTATTGGTGACAAATCCTTTAGGGCATAGTGTGGTTGTTAGTAAGGTGCATCGAGATAGTGCAGTAATGGTGCAAGGTGGGGAGTTTCTTGGAGATTTAATTGAAATGCCTTTTAAGGAATATGATTTGATCCTAGGCATGGACTGGTTATCTAGACATGGAGTTGTGGTAGACTGTCAAAAGAAAGTTGTTACCTTGAGAACTGATGATGGTAGAGATGTGATAATATCTAGTGAGCAGGAACAGTTAGCATCCTTGTTTGTTTCAGCTGTTGCAGCTAGGAGGTTGATTAGAAAAGGGTGTGATGCATATCTTGCTCATGTTGTGGATACTAGAGTAAGGGGTTCTCAAATTGATAATATACCTACAGTTGCAGAGTTTCCAGATCTGTTTCTAGAGGAGTTGCCAGGGTTGCCTCCTGAGAGAGAGGTGGAGTTTGGTATTGACTTAATGCCTGGTACCACTCCTATCTCTATTACTCCTTATAGAATGGCACCTGCTGAACTGAGAGAATTGAAGGTGCAGTTGCAGGAGTTGTTGGATAAAGGGTTTTTTCGCCCTAGTGTTTCACCGTGGGGAGCTCCTGTTTTATTTGTAAAAAAGAAGGATGGTACTATGAGATTGTGTATCGATTATAGGCAATTGAACAAGGTGACTATTAAAATTAAATATCCTTTGCCTAGAATTGATGATCTCTTTTATCAATTGAAGGGTGCAGCGGTGTTTTCCAAGATTGATTTGAGATCAGGGTATCATCAGTTAAGAGTCAGAGCTGAAGATGTTCCTAAGACAGCCTTTCGTGCAAGGTATGGGCATTATGAGTTTCTAGTTATGCCTTTTGGTTTGATGAATGCACCTGCAGCTTTTATGGATTTGATGAATAGGGTGTTTAGGCCCTATTTGGATCAGTTTGTGGTAGTTTTTATCGATGATATTTTGGTGTATTCGCGTAATGAGGAGGAGCATGACAAGCATCTGCGAATTGTGTTGCAAATTTTGAGAGAGAAGCAATTGTTTGCTAAACTGTCGAAGTGTGAGTTTTGGCTTGATCAAGTAACTTTTCTCGGTCATATAGTTTCAGCAGAGGGTATTAGAGTTGATCCAAGTAAAGTTGAAGCTATTTTGAATTGGAGTCCACCAAAGTCTGTGACTGAAGTTAGAAGTTTTCTGGGTTTGGCAGGCTATTACCGACGGTTTGTGAAAGGATTTTCTTTGATAGCTACTCCACTTACCAGATTACTTCGAAAGGGAGTTAGATTTGTGTGGACAGATCAGTGTCGGGCTAGCTTTGAACAGTTGAGAGAAATGTTGACTCAAGCGCCTATTTTAACTTTACCTGTGGAAAATAAACCATTTGTGATCTACAGTGATGCTTCACATAGTGGTTTGGGCTGTGTGCTGATGCAAGAAGGTAAAGTTGTAGCTTATGCTTCTCGGCAGTTGAAGCTGCATGAGCTCAATTATCCAACCCATGATTTGGAGTTAGCAGCCATTGTGTTTGCACTGAAGATTTGGCGACACTATTTGTATGGGGAGAAGTGTTTTATCTATACAGACCATAAAAGTTTAAAATATTTGGGTGTCCAAAGAGAGCTCAATCTTCGACAGAGGAGATGGGTGGAGTTGATTAAAGACTATGACTGTTTGATTGATTATCATCCTGGTAAAGCAAATGTTGTTGCTGATGCCTTAAGTCGGAAGTCTTTAGCAAGTTTGACTATTTATTTGCTCTCGTTGCTTGTTGAATTGAGAGCATTGCATGCTAGTTTTATATCTTGTGATGATGGTGCATTATTGGCACAGTTGCAATTGAAACCAGTATTGTTGGATCAGATTAAAGAGGCTCAATTAGCTGATGAGAAGATTCAAAAGATTATTTAAGATTGCCAGAATGGAAAGAGTCGAGATTTTATTGTGAGAAGTGATGGGAGTCTTTGGTTTAAGAACAGATTGTGTGTACCTGATGATGCTAATTTGAGAAGGATCATTTTAGAAGAAGCACATCAATCAGTATTTGCTATGCATCCGGGCAATACAAAGATGTATCATGATTTGAAGCAGAATTACTGGTGGTCTGGTTTGAAGAGAGACATTACAGATTTTGTGTCCAAATGTCTCACATGTCAGAGGGTAAAAGTTGAGCATCAAGTTCCAACAGGGTTACTTCAACCGTTATCAGTGCCTGAATGGAAATGGGATAGAGTAACCATGGATTTTGTATCTGGTTTACCATTGACACAAAGGAAACATGATGCTATTTGGGTAATTGTTGACAGGTTGACTAAGACAGCTCATTTTCTTCCGGTTCAGATGGATTATTCTCTGGAAAGGTTAGCTAAGCTGTATATCCATGAGATTGTAAAGTTGCATGGTATCCCAATTTCTGTAGTGTCTGATCGAGATCCCCGAATTACTTCAAGGTTTTGGAAGAGTTTACATGGTGCTTTGGGTTCTCGATTACATTTCAGCACTGCTTTTCATCCACAGACAGATGGGCAGTCAGAGAGAGTGATACAGATTATCGAGGACATGTTGAGAAGTTGTGTCATTGATTTCTCTGGAAGTTGGGATAGATTTTTGCCACTTGTGGAATTTGCTTACAATAACAGTCATCAATCCAGCATTGGTATGGCACCATTTGAAGCATTGTATGGTAGACGGTGTAGGACACCTCTATGTTGGAATGAACTTGGAGAAGATAAGTTAATTGGTCCTGATTTGGTTAAAGAAACTGAAGAGAAAGTGAAAATGATTCGAGACAGGTTGAAAATAGCTTCAGACCGACATAAATCTTATTCAGACTTAAAAAGAAGAGACATAGAGTTTGATGTTGGAGATAAGGTATTTTTGAAAGTGTCTCCTTGGAAGAAGATCTTGAGGTTTGGTCAGAAAGGGAAATTGAGTCCTCGTTTCATTGGACCATATGAAGTTTTGGAAAGAGTTGGGCCAGTTGCTTATCGGCTTGCTTTACCACCTGAGTTGGATAGGATCCATAATGTATTCCATGTTTCTATGTTGAGAAGATACAGGTCGAATCAATCTCATGTTTTGCCAATTGAATCTATTAAAGTGAGTTCAGATCTGACATTTGAAGAGGAACCAGTTGCTATTTTGGCACATGAAGTGAAAGAGTTGAGAAATAAGAAAGTGCCTTTGGTGAAGGTTCTATGGAAGAATCATGGAAGAGAAGAAGCAACTTGGGAGAGTGAGCAAGCAATGCGAGATCAACATCCTCAGTTGTTTCGGACTGGATGACAGGTAATTTCGAGGATGAAATTTCTTTTTAGAGGGGGAGAATTGTAATATCCCAAAGTGTGCCCTAGAAGTTTTAATATAATTGTTGTTTGTTTGAATTATGTGTATATGTTATGTTGATAAGAAAAGAAATTGAAAAGAGAATGTTTATGTATTGTTTAAAAAGGAAAGTAATGTGTAGAGAGTAAGTGTATATGTTGGGTATATGGTAATATATATAACATATATGTTGGTCAAAATGAGTGGTCAAGGGAAGAAGATATTTTAATTGTTGTATGTGAAATTACTATAAAGGGCACTTGATTAAGAAGAAAGCTAGAACAAGTGAGAAGAGGGTATGTTGGTAATTGTCTTTTGAAACACTTAGTGGAGATTTAAAGAGAAGTTGACTTTGTTTCTTCATCATCTTTTCTTCTTTTCCATGTGTGTGGCCGGCTCATCCAAAGACAAAAGAAAGTAAGAGAGCAAGAGAGGATCTTAAAGTTCTAAGCTCAAATTGAAGGAAGAATTAAGTGATTAAGTTGGAGATTTGTGAAATTTATCAACTTTGGTAAGTTCTTTCTCTTGATTTCCTTTGTTCTTTTGAAGTTGTGTTTGGGGTTGATGAATTATTATGGATAGTATGATTAGGTGTGCTTGTGATTTGTTTATAAGTGTTGAAGTTGATTTTAATATGAGAAGTTAAGTTGGTGATTGAGTTGAAAGAGTAAGTTGTGTTTGTATTAGGGTTTTGAAATGATAAGTGAAGTGTAACTTGAGTTTGATCAAGTATTTTCATAGATTTTCATGCTGTTTGTGTTTATTGGAGTTGTAAGCTCAAAATATGAGAATTTGACCGAAGGCAGTAGCATTGTGGATGCCACGCCCGTGGCCTTGGTTTCCGTGGCCGTGGTCATTTGTAGCCATGGCCGTGGAGGATTGGAGCAAGGGTGGCAGAACCATTCTTTAACCAACGCCCGTGAGGGTTGAGGTGGCCATGGCCGTGGGCTTTTAAATGTGATGTTAAGTGATACTTTGTAATCTAAAGGTCTAAGATGAAGTTAATAAGTGATAAATTGTATTGAAATTCATGTATTGTATCAATTTTTGGATTAGGTTTTGAAAGAAGGTGATTTGCCCTAATTTGTGAAGTGAAGAATCTTGGAAAAAGAAAGTGTTTAGAGTTGTGTGAATTGTTATTGAGGTAAGTACAAATCTTGCATTATTGCATTGTTAATTCATATGAGTAATGTTATGTTGTGTACAATGTGGAACATACATTTGATGATATTGATAATGCATATGAATATTGTATGTTGTTATGTTATATCAAAGATGACATATGTATAATGTGAAGGATATAATGTAAATGATTGTGTATTTGAAAGATGAATTGTTATAATGTGGATTGAGATGTGATGGAATATAAAGCCATTGTGATTGGCTATAATGACTCTAATGAGGCATGTTTGCCTAATTGATAATGAGAATTGAGAATGGATTTGATAATGAGATAATAAATGGATTGTGTGTCTAATGTGTTATTCCATTTTCAGAGTTTTGTTGTTGATGGCATGCCTATTAGTAACAATCTCTTGAAGTTAGGTTGAAATTAATCCTTGAAGCCTAATTGAGATGTTACAACCCTTGAAGCTAGGTTGGGTTTGGTTCTTGAAGCCAAGTTGGGTTGATACTTAGCATGCTTTGTTCCCCTTGAAGCTTGGTTGAACCCAATCCTTGAAGCCTAGTTGGGATTATGATATTGATGAATGTGATAATTGAACCAAAACATTAACTCTGAAAGTGGAATGGCATATTAGTGTCTTTTGGGCCCATGCTTGTCTTTGTTTAAATGAGACTTATACTTGTATTTGTTTTCAATGTGAACGATGAAATGTGAAATGAATGAATAATGAGATCTATGGAAGGACTTTGAAATGTGATATATATATATATGTGTATGGGTTATAAACTATAAAATGCGTGACATTGTATTGCATTAAAGCATAGTGCTAGCATACTTTGTATTACTAAGTCGTTGGCTTAGCGTGATAGTGGTTGATCGCGCAGGTGACAGAGTTGAACCCGAGAGTTCCTCGAGACCAAGTGAGTCTAGGTATTGAAGAGTTTATTTTGGGACTTAAAGATCAGAGAAGAGCTGCCAATCATGTATAACTCCTTTATATTTTGTAAAGTATTGATTTTAATGTAAATATATGTATAATTGTAAATATGGATTTGAAAATGTTCATATATGTGAATATTTTATAAATTCCGCTGCGTATTAAGTAAATGTATATATATATATATCTATTTTGTTTTATATTATAAGTTAATTACTTATTCTCTATAATGTGTATTGAGAAAGCATATTTTATCATTTAAAATGAAGTAAGTGATAGAGAAAACAATAGTATCTCTATATTCAGTGTACGTATACTACATTGTGGTGTTGTGTAGTGTGCGTGTACGGGGTATAGGGGTGTTACAAAACTAGGCACAATATGCTTTCTCAATATCTCACTTATATCAATATTGCCATTACCAATGACTTATACGTTTTGGGTCATTATCATATTTTGCACATAGTTCACTTTATACAAATCTTAGCATATTACTCATGCACCAACAATGTAGTAAGTAACATAACACATTTTCCAACCAAATGTGTTAAGTCCCAATGTCATGTATGTAACACCCTTATACCCTATATACTTACAATACATATTTTCAGCACATGTAAAATATGCATATATGGTATAAAAATGTCACAGGCCGATTTAAAAAAAAATTTTACATTTCTGTTTTAAGATTTCAAATACTAATATATAAAATAAATAGTATATAAATATTCTTTGCTTGTTATAGGAATCCAAAATAAATATTTTATATGAAAATCTCTGGAAAAAATTCGCCAGAGTTTTGTTTGTAATTTGAACGTTTCCAAAATTCAACAAAACACAACCTGCATAAAATAAACACTCCAAATAAAATCAATTCACCAATTCACCAATACTTCTCAATTTCTCCATATTTTCTCAAAATACTTATATATAGGTATATATATATCAACATTACATATAAAATCCCATCTTAAAAAAATTATTTAAATCATTCTTTACAACTTACAATATATGCTTCAAAAATATATCATAACATACATAACATCAAAAATGTACATACTGGCAACTGGCTCTGATATAGATGTACCCAAAACAACTCTTCAAGCTCAATAAATATAAACCTAGACCCGACTAGGTCTAGTAAAACTCTCCGGCTCTACAAAAACATCCATGACACCTGCTCAACGAATTACAATCGCGCTAAGCCGAAGCCTAGTGGTACAAACTTTGATAACAATATAGTCCAAATGAAATGTTAATGCACAACACACACACACACACATATATATATATCACAACTCATAACATTATATCTCATTATATTGCTCAATTTTATCGCAATTCATAATTCACATTAAAACAAAGACAAGCATGGGCCCAAAAATGATCTAATATGCTATTCAAATTTCAGAGTTACTGTTTTGGTCTATAATGACACCATGTGTCTAGCCCCGTAGGTAATATATCCATGGTTAATGTAACAGCCCCAGTCTCTTGGATCTCAACCCGACTAGACCTTAGGCCCCAGTATCTTGGTCCTCAACCCGGCTAGACTGCTACAGTTTTTAAGGCTTACGACCTAGTATTTTCACCCCAAAAACATCATAATTATCCGCTAGCCTGGCTTACGACCAAGTCTTTTCACCATTCCAGCGTGTAGCCTGTAGGCAATCATAGGCATGCCGCCAAACCCAGAACTCTGAAAATTGAATAACATACTAGGCACACAATTTATTCATATTTCACATTATTAATCTCTTTCTCATTTTTACATATTCAATCTTAGCACATTGCCTCATTTTCACATTTTTTTTTCTCACTTTTCTCATTTTTCACATCTTTCTCACTCTTCTCACTTTTCTCATTTTTATCAATATCAATTCATTTCATTATTACAAATATCTCATTTTTGCATTCACAACACATTACCCATTACTTTGGGTGTTTTCACATAATATGCATATTTCACTTGTTACAGAAATTAGCCATTATCAATGGCTATTCACAATGCATTTATCACACATATGACATTACAAATGTCATAGCACATTATTCATACACAATCAATGAACCAAGTAACTTAACACATTTTCCAACCAAAATGTGTTAAGCCCAAATGTCATGCAAATATAAACAATATATTCAAAGTTTGTACATACCTCTACTAGCAACCCAAAGCAAGCTTAACACAACCTCCAATCCTATCCTTCCAACTTGCCCTTCACCACTTGGATGAAGCAAATCAACCTCCCTCAATGCCTATACCAAATGTGATCATACATAATAATTAATATCACATTCTAAGGTATTCTCAACATCAAACCATAATTAAGTATCACTCTAAACCAAATCCCAAAATTAAGCTTCACCTCACTTTAACTTTGAAAAACCATATCAAGCCATTTAAAGTAGTGTTTTAAGTTTATTAATATCATTAGAAATATATATTAGCATGTTTAAACTAATTACATTAATTAATCACATGCTTATGTCCAAAACCCTAAAATGACATAACCTTCACCATTGAATGATCTCTATTCAACTCAATCCAATTATCATTTCATTCTTATTTCCACCACTTATATCCTTAAATAACATGATTTAAGCATTAAAATCAAACAATTAATCATTCTTTGAAAATTCACTTTTCCAAAACTCTAAATCAATACTACCCTCTTCAAACTCTAACCAAACACAACCAAATCCAATATTTGACTTTAAAATACCTATTTATGCATCAAAAAATTAAAAATTATGGTTTTAAAAACTCAAATGTTTCATAACCCTAAATTCTCTCTCTTCACCAATCTTACCCAAACTCAACCATTTCTTTAATCCAACCTTAAAATCATTATTTACTCATTCAAAAGAACATCTTCCATACCCATTCCAACAATTATAACATGCTCTTTCAAAAACTCAATTCATACATATTCATAAGCTTTAAAGAACTTCATAATTTTGGAAATAAAGCTTACTTACTTGTTAGAAAATCACCAAAACTACTCTTATTCCCTTTGAAGCTTGAAGAATTTGATGATAGAAGAAGCTAAAAATCTCCCTCTTTGGCCATGAAAGTCGTCCTTGAAGGAAAGAATAAGAAGAAGACTTTATTTTTTTTATTTCTCTTTCCTTTCACCCTTTAATTTTAAACCATATATATATATATTAAAATAATTTAATATTTAATTATTTAATTATTTATTTAATAAATTAAAAGTCTTAAGTTCCTTCTTCCATTCAAAAATAATTTATTTTTAAATTATTTTATTATTTTTAAATTTCTAAGATTTAATTACTAAAATTCCCTTTTACTTTGACTTTTCTTTTAAGAAGTGTTGACTTTTCTTTTAAAAAGTGTTGACTTTTATATGTTATGTATATTTTACATATATATCACATATATATTCCACTTTTTCATTTAAAACCCCTTCATTTTTTTTTAAAACCATTAATTTAATTTATCCATTTAAATTATAATTTATTTAATCAAATTTTCAAAAATTAAAACTTTTCAAAAATTTGGGATATTACACATATGCACAAGTAATGTGTATCTTATATACACATCAAATGTACCTTATATGTGTATAAATATTAAGTATGTAATGTATTAATCTAACATATACAATTAATATACCATATGTATATGTTATATATGCTCTAGATATATATATATATATATATTGAGTATATACAATTTATATTTCCAAATGCTTATTTAATTTCTCTAAAATCACGGATATTACAATTTTCTCCCTCTTAAATAATTTTGTCTTGTATAGTAATAAATCATCCATATCATTATTTTACCAAATTACATAATTTCTATTCTCCCCCTTAGGTTCATTCTTAATTTCTTTTTTACCATTCCCTAGCACATCATTATACTGTCTATTTACTCAAACAGCCACAACAGATTATTATATCTTTAATCGAATTGTGATTAGACAAAATTAGTTTATCTCCTTAATATATAAATACCACACACCTATTGCACTCAAGTTATTTGATCACTTCATTATCTTAAAAATATTTTCTCAGCACCTTAAATTCAAATGTTAATAACATTTATCTTAACACAATAATTTTACACATCTTCACTTTGATCCTACTTTTTATACAATTACCACATATTAATTTAATATCACCATTATACAGCAACAAAATCTTATTTCCTTATTAAAATTCATTCCAATTATACTATAGCTAACACTTTTCTCTTATAATTATTTGAAACTAATATAACTTAGCTCCTTTCATATGCATATACATATCAAAACGCTGTATTATGCACATTATCATATAGCTTGCATATTCTTAATACAACTACACACATTGAATTTCAATAAATACTTGTAAACTTATTATATTTAGATCAATTGATCTAACTATCACAATATGACCATCACAACCTTATTCTATTCTGACCAACCTTTAGTCTATTTTAAATTCATCAATCTGTTTTCAACTCATGACCTAATTCTACTAGGCCAAATTTATTCTCAAATTTTAATTCTCTTCGAGTTCATCATTACAGATAATATTCATTTCCCCTAGTCTCGTTTACTTTACACATCATTTTCATCAACTTATTCATTTTATACCACTTTCAAACATATTCATCATAACTCTTACTCACATTAAATAATTCCTTTCATTTACCATTTTCTCACATTTCTTATAGTTACCATATTTACACAAAATCACTTTTCTTACACATCACTTAAAGCTCATCATATTTTCACAATTTTCTTCTATTTCCACACTTTCTATAATTATAAACAAATTTCTAAAATAAAATTATAAGATCCAACTACGCAAACCATAAGACTTGACCATGTTTCTTGAAGCATAACTATCAATCACACCAAAACTATCCAACGGTCATGCCATAATAATGGTCACGTCTATGGTTTATAAATAAATACTGCCCTTCTATCATTCTTCTTGAAACATTTCCAATCAAAATGTTAAGTTCGTATGCAAAAATCACATATTCATTTTCTAATCTTTTGATACACAAAAAGTTAACACGTTTCAGCTGCGTTTCAAAGCAATTTACTCTTGATCACTTGATCATCATTAGGCTAACTCATGTTTCAACAATATTATCATTAACATCTCTTATATATACACATTCGTTCATATGCTAATTTACACAATTTCCATTTATTACTCCATTTCTAATCTATCTCTTATAAAAATTTTCATTCATTTTTTTCACTTCCATACTTTCTTCAATATACTTTCCTTTTTCCTTACAATCTCTTATTTATATGCATATACTTTAGGCCCAAAACACTATACAATCATTAAGTTCAGTTGTTAAAAAAACAATTTCAACGTCCAGCTCTGTTCGGGTCCATTCTCAATCTCAATTCATCACATGACCTAACTCTACGTAGGTCAAGACCTATCTCTCTTAGGTCTATTAATACATGTAATATCATTCATAATATCCCCAGACACATATTTGTATAAGGTAGTAAACACTCGATAACATTTTTTAATCATCCATGTAAACCTTCGTAAGTCATAATCACAATGTGACTTACTTTCCACATTTTCTTACATATCATATTTGTGTTCATATGGAAAAAAATCTCATCACACAAATCATCCAATTATACTCAATTCCTCTTTTACATACAATCTATTCAAAGTTAACATTTATCATCTTTCAGAGAACATTATCATTTCTCATTCTTTTGACATTACTTAGGTTATTCATCAATTCAACATATATATACACTCTGACCACAACATAATTAACATCTTCCTTATTGTTGTCCCAAGATGGCAACCAAGAGGGGGGGTGAATTGGTTTCGTCAAGAAATAATGATAATTTAAAAAACTCAACAAACAAGAAATGCGGAATAGAGAGTTGGTTGAGTAATGGAGGAAGGTAAGAACACACAAGATTTATAGTGGTTCGGATTTACTTCAATCCTACATCCACTTCCTTAACAACTTGTTAAGGTTCCACTAGTCTTTGAAGTTTTCACAAGCTCACTTCCAACTTTACAAGTGTTTTTCTTAGGCTCACACTTACAACCCAAACAAGAGTTTTACAAGGCTCACTCTCTCAACCTAAGTGTTTCCCAAGCTTACACTCAAACTTATACAATGGTGTTTTCAATGCTAACACCTAACATTCATAACAATTCAAATACAAGTTTAAGCAAAAGGAAATTTGTTGCTTGGCTATGAAAATCTTTTCTTAATAATGTTATATCTCTTTGTTTTCTCATGGAAACATTGTATTTATAGCCAATGTGGTCTTACTAGTCGTTATTGCTGTTTAGAATAAAGTCTTGGCAGATTAGACCTTCTTTACTTAAACTGTCCGAAGCACTTAGCGGTCGCCCTTCATACAAGGATGGTCGCGCTCATGCTTCACGCGGTCGTCCTTTTAACCAGGGACGGTCGCTACTTTTGAAAAAGCTTCAACGGTCGAATTTTAGTGCTCTACAGCTGGAATCTTGCCCATGATGTTTTTTTCAGACCGTTTCTTGCCCATGCTGTGTTTGTCGGGACGGTCGCGCCAAGCATAGGTGCGGTCGCCCTTTTTAAATATTGAAGTGGGTTTACAACGGTCATGTCACGTGTCACTTTCTGACAGAGCAAAAGAGATGTCCGCCATAATTTGAATCTTCGCGGTCGCCCTTGGTAGGTTTTCGCGGTCGAACTCACATTCTCGCGTCGAACTTCTGGACGCACCTGAGGACGCGAACACTACTGTCTCTTTGAGCAATTTCTTCTTGAATTGTTGGGCGGTCGCGACTCTGAATGGGGCGGTCGCTAAAGTGGTAAGCGAGGTCGAATCATTCACCGTTCTTGTCACCGCGAACCTTACTGTGATTGTAATGATTTAAGTTCCTTGAGTAGCAGTCGGGCAAATATTAGGACGGTCGCTATTATGTAGGAGCGGTCGCGACTATGGTCGAACTTCTGACCGCGAAACCTACTGTGGCAAGGTTTCATTCTGTAATTGCATGGAGCGGTCGTATTCAGGTGAGGTGCGACCGCTATATTTGTTCTGTTCACCTTTAATTGAAGCAACCTAATCCTGCAACAAGCTTTCTCAAACACAAGTTAAATAGATAATCCATTTGAGTTGTCAAGGATCAAAATTAAGATCATTTGTCTAACAATCTCCCCCATTTTGACTTTGACAATTCAAATGGAATGATGAGAAAAATAATAAGTCTAAAATGCTCCCCCTTAACATATGCAACAATCATAGTTAAGAGCATTGTGATTATTAGTCTATCTTGGTGCAAATGTTCTATCTTGGTGCAAATGTTATTGTTTGATGCAAACATTTCTCCCCCATAAACATTTTTCACTTTATTTGCAAATGTTCAACAAATTTTCATAGTTGTTCAAATGTTCAACAAATGGTTCTTGTTTGTTCTTATTTTCCCATTATGTATTTTCATTCCATTTTGATATTTTCTCCCCCATTGTCAGAGGCAAAATGAAACAAATGTTAAAAACAAGTGAAACAATGAAAGGGAATATAAACATTATATATATTAAAGTGAAGGAAAGTACAAGACATGAAACATAAGCAGCAAACATATGAAAATGCAAACAAAAACAAATTAAAGCTAAGCTTATTCTGAGTCATCATCTATGTCTAACTCTTCTTCAACTAAAGGAGCTTTCCCTTTATCTTGAGGTGCAACAGAGGCAGAGCTAGTGCTAATGGACTCTTCTCCTTCAGCAACGCTTTGGGTGTGATCACTTATATCCCAATCTTCAAGATTGCATTGAGGCAAGTCCAATTTGCCTTGCATGTCATAAAGATCATGGTGCATGTGGGATATAAGGTCTATCCTCTTGTTTAAGTGCTGGAATCTCTTGGAAACACTTTTCTTGAACTTAGTGAGTTTCCTGGAGAGAGTTTTGATAGCTTGGAGGATGAGTTGTGTGGAGGATGAAGCAGTTTCATGAGCAGCTTTTGATGAAGCAGCTTTTGAAGGTAGTTCTACTGCAACTTCTACAGAATCTCCCTCTTCCTCAATTGTATACCTTGGCCTTTTCTTTTGTTTATCCATAACTCCTTTCTTGCCATAGCAGTATACATATGACCCTTCTATCTTCCTTACACAACCAGCATGCTCTAAGTAATCCATTGTGATAGCATTGGAGGCTAGAGTGAAAGGGTTCCTCAAAGTGGCTAAGTTCAAATCATTCAGAAGGTTTAGGTGCCTAGCTATTTGAGTAACTTGAGAGGATAGGAAGAAGGTACCAGTTCTTGTAACAGCATGATGATAAAAGGTATCAATCAAGAACTTGGTTGTGTTCATTTTGATGTTGTGGGTGAAAGCATAGAGAAAGATAAGGTCTCTCTTGGTTACTTTCTCATTCCCATCTGCTCTTTGGTGAATGGTATAGGTGATAATCCTATGGAGCATCCAGTGGGTGAGAGATTTGATGTGCCTGGCTTTAGATTCCTTTTCAAAGGAAGTTTCAATGGAAATTTCTCACCAGAAATCAGAAAGGGTTGGGTTTGAGAAGATTTGGTTATTGTAGGAGGTTATACCTTCAGAAGGGAAGTTCCAAATTCTGCCAAAATCTTCAAGGGTTAAGAATTGATACTGATCAAAGAGTTTGAACCTAACCCCATACCACCCTAGTGCAGAGTTTGCACTCTTCTCTATCTGGAATGACATTAGAAACTCCTTACTTAGACTAGAGTAACCTACCTCTTCTGGAAAGACAAAATTTCTCCATCCACGGACATCCAACAATCCTTCAATTTCGTCCTTGATGCCCAAGGCAGACAGCATCCCACCAAAAGGTGATTTGGTGCCTTCAACCTTCTTCTTCTTTAGCATGGCATACCTAATGTCTTCCTCAGTGGTTTGGTGATGAGGTTTGTGAATTTTCTCACCCCTTTTTGACTGTGGAGGAGATGGAGTTTCAACAACAGGTTCTCTAATGGTGATTCCTGGAACTCTCTTAGCTTGACCCTTAATTTTGGAAGTGGTTTTTCTTTTGGGAGCCATTAGATTAGAAAGAGTAGAAGTAAACTGGAAAACAGAGGGTGATTGAGATGTAGAAGTTTTTTAGGGTTTCAGAAGTAAGTTTGTGTGCTTTGATAGGCAAAATATCAGATAAACTGTTGCAAAACACTTTTAAATAGATGAAGTAAAGAAAATAGCCGTTTATGACTGTTGAGAGTTAAGAGTTGCGACCTGTCACACAGCCAACGGTTATAAATTTTCGAGCAGAGTGTACAGGGTGCGGTCGCAGATTTAACAAGGTGCGATCGCGAAATGGTGTACAGCGACCATTATTATGATCAGTACGCTCGCGAGTGAAGAAAACAGCTGTAACGGTCGAAACTATTCAAATTGGTGCGATCGCGCACAAATTTTCTCGACCGCGCTCAGAGATTTTTATTGAATGAAACTAGCAGACGAAGTAGCGAGCGCGAAAGAACACTGGAGCGACCGCGACATTCTTAAAAATAAAAGATTCAAGGAAAGATGAAAGATATTCTAAGTGTGTTAAGAAAAAATTACATAGAAACTTTACTTTAAGGCAAAAAATTCTAATTAACTCAAAGTGATTCCATCAATCATTCCTAAATTGAGTTTGATGAAGTTAAGTCTATCTTCATTCAAGGGTTTTGTAAAGACATCAGAAAGTTGATTTTCTGTATCTATGAATTCTAAGATTATATTCTGATTTTGCACATTTTCTCTTAAGAAATGATGTCTAATATCTATGTGTTTGGATCTAGAATGTTGGATAGGATTCTTAGACAAATTGATAGCACTAGTGTTGTCACATTTAATAGAGATATTGTTAAACATTTTACCATAGTCAAGCAATTGTTGTTTCATCCATAATACTTGTGTGCAACAAAAACATGCTGCAACATATTCAGCTTCCGTTGTGGATAAAGCAACTGATGCTTGTTTCTTACTATGCCAAGAAACTAGACAATTACCAAGAAAGTGACATGCTCCTGTTGTGCTTTTCCTATCTAATATACTACCAGCATAATCTGCATCTGAAAATCCTATAATATGAAATGATGTGTTTTTAGGATACCAAAGTCCTAAATGTATTGTACCACTCAAATATTTCAAGATTCTCTTAGTGGCATTCAAGTGTGATTCTTTAGGACTAGTTTGAAATCTAGCACAAAGACATACACTATACATTATATCAGGCCTAGAAGCAGTTAAGTAAAGTAGTGATCCGATGATACCTCGATATTTTTTCTCATCTACTGCTTTACCATTATCATCTTTACCTAATTTCAATGATGTGCTCATAGGAGTTTTGCTAGTTTTGCAGCCATCCATTCCAAATTTCTTGATGAGTTCTTTTGTATATTTGGATTGGTTGATGAAGATCCCATCTTTACATTGCTTGACTTGTAGTCCAAGGAAAAACTTGAGTTCACCCATCATGCTCATTTCAAATTCCCTAGTCATACAAGAAGCAAATTCTTTGCACAAGGCTTCATTAGTAGCTCCAAATATTATGTCATCCACATAAATTTGTACAATCAAAATGTTGTGCTTATCCTTTTTAACAAAAAGTGTTGTGTCTACTTTTCCTTTTGAAAAACCATTTTCAAGCAAATATGCACTAAGTTTATCATACCAAGCTCTAGGTGCTTGCTTTAATCCATATAAAGCTTTGGTAAGTTTGAAAACATGATCAGGAAATTTGTAGTTTTCAAAACCAGGAGGTTGTTCAACATAAACTTCTTCATTTATGAGTCCGTTTAGAAATGCACTTTTAACATCCATTTGATAAAGCTTAAAATTCATATGACTTGCAAAGGCAAGTAATATTCTAATAGCTTCTAATCTAGCTATGGGGGTAAAGGTTTCATCATAGTCAATACCTTCTTCTTGATTATAACCTTTGGCTACCAATCTTGCTTTATTTCTAATGATGTGACCATTTTCATCAAGCTTATTCCTATAAACCCATTTGCATCCTATTATAGAATGATCTATAGGTCTAGGAGTAAGTTGCCAAACATTATTTCTTTAAAATTGATTAAGTTCATCTTGCATTGCAATTATCCAATTTTCATCATTTAAAGCTTCCTCAATAGTTTTTGGTTCAATTTGAGAAACAAAAGCAACATTAACATCAACATGATTAATTTTAGATCTAGTAGTTACTCCCTTTGATGTTTCTCCAATGATGAGTTCCTTTGGATGATCTTTCTTGTATTGCCAATCCTTAGGTAGATCTTGAGCCTTTTCTTCAAGTTGATTGATCTTTGGAGCATCACTAGATTCAAGAGGTTCAAGAGTGCCTGCAGGGTCATTGAAAGTAATACCTTTCTTTTGATCAAGTTTAGATGATTCATCAAATACAACATGCATTGATTCATCTATAACTAGAGTTTTCATATTAAATACTCTATATGCTTTGCTATATGATGAATATCCTAAGAATATGCCTTCATCTGATTTGGATGAGAATTTTCCAAGATTATCCTTGGTATTCAATATGAAGCATTTGCATCCAAATACTCTAAAATATCCAATTCTGGGTATTCTTCCATTCCATAGCTCATAAGAAGTTTTATTAGTTAAATGCCTTTTATAAACACGATTTGCAATGTAACAAGCTGTATTAACGGCTTCCGCCCAAAAATAAGATGGTAAATCATATTCATTGAGCATTGTTCTAGCCATTTCAATTAAAGTTCTATTTTTCCTTTCAACTACACCATTTTGCTGTGGAGTTCTAGGAGCAGAAAAATTGTGTGAAATGCCAATTTCATTGCAAAAGTTTTCAAAGTTTTCATTTTCAAATTCTTTGCCATGATCACTTCTAATAGATGTGATCACATATCCTTTTTCATTTTGAACTCTTTTTGCAAAGGTTTTGAAGTAATTAAAGGCTTCATTCTTTTGAGCTAAGAAATTAACCCATGTGAATCTAGAGTAGTCATCAACAAGAACAAATGCATATGATTTGCCTCCTAAGCTTGTAACTCTATTTGGTCCAAACAAATCTAAATGAATGAGCTCTAAAGGTCTAGAGGTGCTTATAACATTCTTTGTTTTAAATGAGCTTTTATGTTGCTTACCATGTTGACAAGGTTCACAAATTCTGTCTTTATCATATTTTATCTTAGGTAAGCCATCAACTAAATTCTCATTACAAATATATTTCAATTGATCCATACCAGCATGTCCTAGTCTTCTATGCCATAACCATGCATCATTATTAGTGGACATTAAACATGTATGATTAGAATGTATGCTTACATTGTAAGTGTTGTTTGTTCTAGTACCCTTAAATATGATAACATCATTTGAATTTGTGATTTTGCATTCCTTGGAATCAAACTTAACAAAGTATGCTTTATCACAAAGTTGACTAACACTTAGCAAGTTATGTTTCAAACCATCAACAAGCCATACATCTTCAATTAAATCCTTACCAATAGAACCAATGGAGCCAACACCAAGAATTTTACCTTTAGCATTGTTTCCAAAAGTTACGTTACCTCCATGTTTATAGGTAATACTTGTAAAGAGCTTTGCATTTCCAGTCATATGCCTTGAGCATCCACTATCCACAAGCCATGTGCTTTCATTGGTAGTAGATTTTAGGCATACCTGCAAGCCAATTGTGATCATCCTTTTTTAGGTACCCACATATAGTTGGGTCCTTGATGGTTAGTAGAAAGAGTGCCTTCTAAATTTAGATGAGCTTTTCTTATATAACAATAGAAATTTTTGTGACCAAATTTCATGCAATATGTGCATTGCCATGGTATCCTATGCTTCTGCATTTTTCTTTTTGCATTATACATACAACTACAAGTATGTGATTTCTTTTGTACAAGTTTAGTAAACAACAATGCATAATTGTTTTTGGCTTTATCTCCTAGTGAACCGTAAGAAGTTCTTTTAGACTTGGTGCAAGCATCTTGATATGAACATCAGAAATTTTAGTTGTAGATGCTTTCACAAAAGTTGGTTTACTAGGTGCAATGTTGGTTGAGCCATTGAATCCTAATCCATATTTCAAGGAAGGTGATCTTTGATTATTAATTAATGTGTTCAATGCTTCCTTTCCTTTATGAAATCTGGAAATTGATTCTTTTAGTTCTTTTAGTTCATGCTTCAATGTCTCATTTTCTTTAATCACCTTTTCTAAGTCATGTGAGCTTTTATTTAATTCTCCTATTGTATTCATTAAGTGTTCATTTGAGGTTTTCAATTCTAAGGTAGAGTTCTTTAAGCATATAAAATCCTTTTCTAACTTAGAGTTTTTCTCTTTATAGAGCATCATTTTAGAGAAATATTTTTCTATTTTAGAATTCATGTGCTCAATCAAGTCACTATCATTTATATCACTTATATCATCATGTGCTACAAGATCAAAGGATTGAGTACTTACCTCATTGGAGTCATCTTCAATAGCCATGAGACAAAGATTTGCAATTCCTTCCTCTTCTTCTTCTTCACTTGAGGAAGAGTCATCCCGTGTGGCTTTGAGAGACTTTTTCTTTTCTTTATCCCATTTCCTTTTGTTCTTTAATTTGTAGCAATCCGACTTGATGTGACCAGTTTTTCCACATTTATAGCACTTTACCTCATTTTTCTTTTCTTTATCTTTGAAGGAGAATTTAGGAGGTGTACCTTTGTTTGCTTGTAGTCTTTTCTTCCTTTTCCATTCATTCATTCTTTTTGAGAACATTGCCATTTCATCTTCATCATCAGTACCTTCATTGCTTGAGCTCTCAACTTCTTTGATTGCTTTGAGTGCAATTGGTTTTCTCTTTTCTTTCTCACCTTGATCTTCTTCTTTTTCACTGTGCAGCTCTAAAGTGAGTAATTTACCAACTAGCTCGTCGGTTCTTAATGTGCTGAGATCATGAGCTTCTTCTATGGATGATACTTTGGATTCAAAGTTCTTTCTAGCTCTTAGGGCTCTCAAGATTTTACTGTTTACATCACCTTGATCATATACCTTGCCATACTTCTTCAGTTCATTGACAATAGCAAGCAAGCGATTTGTCATGTCGGTGACATTTTCATTTGGTTTCATCTTGAATAGCTCATACTCATGAACATGCATTTGTTTCTTGGTAAATCTTACTTGAGTTGTACCTTCATGGTAGTTTTCAAGTGTTTTCCAAATACAATGTGCACAAGTTAAATGTTGAACTCTTCCACCTTCTTCTCTTGAAATGGAGTTCATCAAGATGGAAGCAGCTCTATTGTTCTTGAATCGATCTCTGATATTGCTAGTTGACCATTGAGCTTTGGGAAGTGGAACTTGAATACCGTCAACCTCATGAGTAGGAGATTTCCACTCATTTTCCACGAAATCCCATAGTTCAATCCCTTCACTGTCTAGAAACAAATACATTTTGTGTTTCCAGTATGAGTAATCCGTTCCATCAAAGTAGGGTCTAAGAATAGAGTTAAGATTTCCATGAGAGCTTGATGAAGAAGAAGTTGCCATTGTGGATCAGATTTCACAATTAAGTTTAAGAAATCTCAGGGCTCTGATACCAATTGTTGTCCCAAGATGGCAACCAAGAGGGGGGGTGAATTGGTTTCGTCAAGAAATAATGACAATTTAAAAAACTCAACAAACAAGAAATGCGGAATAGAGAGTTGGTTGAGTAATGGAGGAAGGTAAGAACACACAAGATTTATAGTGGTTCGGATTTACTTCAATCCTACATCCACTTCCTTAACAACTTGTTAAGGTTCCACTAGTCTTTGAAGTTTTCACAAGCTCACTTCCAACTTTACAAGTGTTTTTCTTAGGCTCACACTTACAACCCAAACAAGAGTTTTACAAGGCTCACTCTCTCAACCTAAGTGTTTCCCAAGCTTACACTCAAACTTATACAATGGTGTTTTCAATGCTAACACCTAACATTCATAACAATTCAAATACAAGTTTAAGCAAAAGGAAATTTGTTGCTTGGCTATGAAAATCTTTTCTTAATAATGTTATATCTCTTTGTTTTCTCATGGAAACATTGTATTTATAGCCAATGTGGTCTTACTAGTCGTTATTGCTGTTTAGAATAAAGTCTTGGCAGATTAGACCTTCTTTACTTAAACTGTCCGAAGCACTTAGCGGTCGCCCTTCATACAAGGATGGTCGCGCTCATGCTTCACACGGTCGTCCTTTTAACCAGGGACGGTCGCTACTTTTGAAAAAGCTTCAACGGTCGAATTTTAGTGCTCTACAGCTGGAATCTTGCCCATGATGTTTTTGTCGGACCGTTTCTTGCCCATGCTGTGTTTGTCGGGACGGTCGCGCCAAGCATAGGTGCGGTCGCCCTTTTTAAATATTGAAGTGGGTTTACAACGGTCATGTCACGTGTCACTTTCTGACAGAGCAAAAGAGATGTCCGCCATAATTTGAATCTTCGCGGTCTCCCTTGGTAGGTTTTCGCGGTCGAACTCACATTCTCGCGTCGAACTTCTGGACGCACCTGAGGACGCGAACACTACTGTCTCTTTGAGCAATTTCTTCTTGAATTGTTGGGCGGTCGCGACTCTGAATGGGGCGGTCGCTAAAGTGGTAAGCGAGGTCGAATCATTCACCGTTCTTGTCACCGCGAACCTTACTGTGATTGTAATGATTTAAGTTCCTTGAGTAGCGGTCGGGCAAATATTAGGACGGTTGCTATTATGTAGGAGCGGTCGCGACTATGGTCAAACTTCTGACCGCGAAACCTACTGTGACAAGGTTTCATTCTGTAATTGCATGGAGCGGTCGTATTCAGGTGAGGTGCGACCGCTATATTTGTTCTGTTCACCTTTAATTGAAGCAACCTAATCCTGCAACAAGCTTTCTCAAACACAAGTTAAATAGATCATCCATTTGAGTTGTCAAGGATCAAAATTAAGATCATTTGTCTAACACTTATTTAATCGCCCATCTCTTAAATAAGTTTCTTATTATATATATATATATATTAAACACCTCACATAAATCTTAGTCACATTTCCAATGTGACATCTCTCTCACATTCTTTTTATGCATTTATCATACCCTTCATAACCCTTTTCATCATTTCCAATTCAATTACCTAAAGTAACTCATTTTTACTTAATCATTTCCCTTTTATTTCATAACAAGTTTCTATATTATCTGTAATATCCTCATGTATGCCCTAGAAGTCTTGGTTATGTTGTTGTTATTGTTGTTGTTTTATATTGCAATAAAAAGAAATGAGGAAAGATGTTTGTGTATATGCGTTTTGAGAAAGAATTTAGGGTTTAGAGAGAGTGGTATATGTTGTGTATATGATGATATATATAACATATACATTGGTCAAAAGGGTTGGTCAATGCAAGAGGATATTTTATGTGGAATGTGCAATTACTTAATTGGGCTTATAAGAGACAAAAGCTAAGTTAAATGATGAGGGGTATTTGAGTAATTGCTTGAAGTGGAATGCATGGTGGAGATTAAAAGAAGAAAAGGTGTTTGACTTGTGTATTTTCTTCTTTCTTTCTTGAAGAGGCCGGCCATTGAAGAGAAGAGAGAGTAAGAGAGGTATTCATGGTGCTAGAAGCAAATTGAAGAAGCAATCAAAGGATTTAACAAGAGAATTGTGGAATTTCTTCATCTTAGGTAAGAAATCTCTTGAATTCCTTTGGTAATTTTGAGGTTATGTCTAAATTGAATTGTGATTTGTTGATGTGATGATTTGGTGTATTTGATATGTGTTTGCAAGTGTTAGAATTGATTTAAAGTTAAAAATTGGAATTGGTGTTGGTTTGGTTGTGATTATGGAAAAATAAGTGAAGATTGATAGTGGAAAATCAAGAGTAAAGTTTGAGTTAGGGTTTTGAGATGGTTTGTGTTCAAATGTGTTGTTTAAGTGGTTATTGTGATGAATATGTGTTATGACATGAGTTATATCCATTTGAGTGAGTTTGTGTTGGGAATTATATGTTAAAATGCATTTGGAAGAGGGTTGGTTACATTTAGGGTTTTGGTGATGAGTGACACGGCCAAAGGAAAGGAGAGACACGGCCAAGCCAAGGAAATTTGGGCGTGTTGGTTGAGTTTTTGAGAGACACGGCCGTGTCCCTTAGCCGTGTTCACTGCTGGATTTTGGTTTTGGGAGACACGGTCACAAGCTTGGCCGTGTCCCTTGCCCGTGTTGCTTACTGTCCAATTGGTTTGAGTGACACGGCCACAAGCTTGGCCGTGTCCCTCAAGGGTGCTGCCCGTGTCCCTCAAATGTGTTGGTTAGGGTTTTATTTCTTTGTTCTAATTGTATTGTTTTGGTTCTTCAAAGGTGGGTTAGTCCCTAAACCTAAACATAAACACTTTAATCATACTTCAAACAAAGAATGCCCTAATCAAATGGATGTGGAAGATCTTAAAAATATGAATGATGTAGATTGTTCTTTGCCCTAATTGCATTGTTGAGATTGAACAATGGTATGTTATATGTAATGTGAATCTTGTAAATGATAATGTGTGATATGGATAATGTATGTTGAGATGCTATATGCAAAATATGAATTGAGATGTGAAATGTGATGTAAAGCCATTGTGATTGGCTATGATGATATAATTGAATGATGTATGGCATGTTTGCCTAATTGATGAGAAAGATTGAGAAAGAGTTTGATAAAGAGAATAATGAAATAAGTGTATGCTTAGTATGATATTCAGTTTCAGAGTTCTGGTTTTTGGAGGCATGCCTATTTAATGAAAGGTAACAGTCTTGCCGGGTTGATGATCTCTTCAAATTGAGTTGAATTGAGGTCCAAGAGACTGGGTCTGTTACACTATGATAATTGATATTATGAGATATTTGATTTGTAACAGTCTTGCCGGGTTGAGGATATCCTCGAGCTGATGAGTTGATGATCCAAGAGACTGGGTCTGTTACGCTATCCATGGATAGAGATATATATATATATATATGTATATGTTGCCTACGGGCTTGATAATTGTGTTTATGAACCAAAGCAGCAACTCTGAATTTCTGAATATCGTATTAAGTACTTGATGGGCCCATAGGTGTCTAGGTTTTATGTATATCATAAATGATGTTCTAATGTAATGAAATGTTAATATTACTTAAATGATGAAACATTGCATTGCACTAAAGCATAACATTAGCATGAATTGTCTTACTAAGCCCTTGGCTTAGCGCGATAGTGTTTAATCACGCAGGTAATAGAGTTGAACCCGAGAGCTCTTCTAGACCAAGTGAGAGTAGACATTGAAGAGTTGATTTTGGGAACTTAAAGATCAGAGGAGATTTGCCAATCATGTATAACTCTTTTATATTTTGTAAAGATTTTGTTTATATTGTAAATATATATGTAATGATAAATATGTACTCAAATGTTTTCATATGTGTAAATATTTTATAACTTCCGTTGTGTACTACTTAAATGTATTTATATATCTATAATGTATATTGAGAAAGATGATGGTATTATATAAAAATGTTTTGAATGTTGATGAAAAGCCGTAGCACTCCTATGTTCGGTGCACATATGCTACATTGTGGTGTTGTAGTGTGTGTGTACTGAATGTGGGGGTGTTACAATTGTTTTGGTATCAGAGCCTAGGTTTGAGATTCTCAACCTAGGTAAAATGTAAGAAAAAGACTATTTTGATTTTAAAAAGTGGTTTTTGAATAACATATATGCTTGGGATTGGCAATCTCTGATCTTTAATAAGAAGTATTCTACTGTGTTTGCAGTGTTAGGTTGTGATGGATTCTCACTCACGTCAGTCGATTGAGGGTAGTGCCGAGAGTATTGCTCCTGCTGAAGGAGCTAGAGTTGATAGTGTTGAGGAGGCACCTGCTTCGGTGTCGGGTAGACCAGCTGGAGAGGAGGTTCCGCCAGCCTGGTTTAGACATATGATGGAAGTTATGAGGCAAGCACCAGTGCAACCAGTGCCACCACCCCTCAGCCTGTGGTACCAGTGAGGCACTATGACAAACTAAGGAAGTATGGAGCCGAAGATTTTGTAGGTACTACTGATCCAGCTGTAGCAGAGCAGTGGCTTGATAAAGTACAGAGGATCTTTATTCAGTTGCAAGCCACCTCAGAGGAAAAGTTTGATTATGCAAGATCTTTGCTACAGAAGGATGCATACGACTGGTGGAGGACAGTGCCCCATTCTATGGATGATCCACCAACCTTGTCATATGCGGATTTTCTGAGAGAGTTTGAATTGAAGTATACTCCTAGGGAGTACAAAGACATGAAGAAGATGGAGTTCTTAAGTTTGAAGCAAGATAGCAAGACTGTAACTGAGTATGAGGTTGAGTTTATTCGATTGAGCCAGTATGCTGGGGGTATTATAGCTGATGAGATAGATAGATGCAGGAGATTTGAGGAGGGATTGAGGCCCTCTATCATGTGTCTGGTGGCTGGATCTAGATATCATGATTTTTCCCAACTTGTGGCAGCAGCTCGAAGTGTGGAGCGAGCTCAGAGTATTGCAGCTGCTTCAGAGGAAGAGGTTTGGGTGAGAAGACCTCAGTTTGAGGCAGGGTCTTCTTTTGTTAAGAGAGGTAAAGGAAGCTTTGTTCCTAGAGTTAGTAGGAGTCAGAGGTCAGCTGGTAGGTCAGTGCAGTTTCAGAGACAGAGATTTAGACCTACAGCTTCAGTGGCTAGTGCTCCGACCCCAGTGACTCAGAGATCCGCTCTACCTGTGTGTGCTCAGTGTGGTGGATCACATAGGGGTGCTTGTTGGAGGTATAGTGGGTCAGCTGTGTGCTTCAGATGTGGATCTCCTGAGCATTTTATTAGAGATTGTCCAGAGAGACAGGAGCGGATGTTAGTTGATACTGCAGCTTCTCGACCTAGTGTGAGGGGAGGTCGAGCAGGCAGAGGTAGCAGCCGGGGAGGCAGATCTGGGTTCAGTGTTAGAGGAGGTGCTACATCCAGGGAGAGTAGACCAGAGGAGGTTGGATCTTCCCAGAGGATGTATGTTATGCAGAGGCAGCCAGATGCATCGGCAGTCATAGCTGGTACTTTTTCTTTATTTAATACTCCAGTACTTGCTTTGATTGATCCGGGTTCCACACATTCTTATATTAGTGCATCTATTTTGCCTGTATTTGATGTGCATGCTGAGTCCCTAGGATTTGATGTGTTGGTGAAAAATCCATTTGTGATTGTGAGTAAGGTGCACCGAGATAGTGCAGTGAGGGTGCAAGGTGAGGAGTTCCTTGGAGATTTGATTGAGATGCCATTTAAGGAATATGATGTGATTCTAGGTATGGACTGGCTATCTAGACATGAGGCTGTGGTGGATTGTAAAAAGAAAGTTGTGACTTTGAGAACTGCTGATGGTAGAGAGGTGATAGTATCTAATGAGCAGGAACAGTTAGCCTCCTTATTTGTTTCAGCTGTTGCAGCTAGGAGGTTGATTAGAAAAGGGTGTGATGCTTATCTTGCTCATGTGGTAGATACTAGAGTAAGAGGTTCTCCTATTGATAGCATTGCCACAGTTGCAGAGTTCCCAGATGTATTCCCAGAGGAGTTGCCAGGATTGCCTCCTGAGAGAGAGGTGGAGTTTGGTATTGAATTGTTGCCTGGTACCACTCCTATCTCTATTACTCCTTATAGAATGGCACCAGCAGAATTGAAGGAATTGAAAGTGCAATTACAGGAGTTGTTGGACAAAGGATTTATTCGCCCTAGTATTTCTCCTTGGGGAGCTCCTGTGCTATTTGTGAAAAAGAAAGATGGATTTGATGAATAGGGTGTTCAGGCCCTATCTGGATCAGTTTGTAGTGGTCTTCATCGATGACATTCTGGTGTATTCGCGGAATGAAGAGGAACATGATATGCATCTGCGGATTGTGTTGCAGATTTTGAGAGAGAAGCAGTTGTTTGCCAAATTGTCGAAGTGTGAGTTCTGGTTAGATCAAGTCACTTTTCTCTGACATATTGTTTCAGCAGAAGGCATTAGAGTTGATCCCAGCAAAGTTGAAGCTATATTGAATTGGAGTCCACCCAAGTCGGTGACAGAGGTTAGAAGTTTTCTGGGTTTGGCAGGCTATTACCGACGGTTTTGAAAGGATTTTCTTTGATAGCTACTCCACTCACCAGATTGCTTCGTAAGGGAGTTAGATTTGTGTGGACAGATCAGTGTCAGACTAGCTTTGAGCAGTTGAGAGAAATGTTGACTCAAGCGCCTGTTCTTACTTTACCTGTGGAAGGCAAACCATATGTAATCTACAGTGATGCTTCACATAGTGGTTTGGGGTGTGTTCTGATGCAAGAAGGTAAAGTTATAGCTTATGCATCTCGACAGTTGAAATCGCATGAGCTTAACTATCCGATCCATGATTTGGAATTGGCTGCCATTGTGTTTGCATTGAAGATTTGGCGCCACTATCTGTTTGGGGAAAAATGTTTTATCTACACTGATCACAAGAGCTTGAAATATTTGGGTGTCCAGAAAGAACTTAATCTTCAACAGAGGAGATGGTTGGAATTGATTAAAGACTACGACTGTTTGATTGATTATCATCCAGGTAAAGCAAATGTTGTTGCTGATGCCTTGAGTCGGAAGTCTTTAGCTGGTTTAACTATTTACTCGCTCTCGTTGCTTGTTGAGTTGAGAGCTTTGCATGCCAGTTTTGTACCTTGTGATGATGGTGCATTGTTGGCACAGTTGCTTTTGAAACCAGTTTTGTTAGATCAAATCAAAGAGGCTCAGTTGATTGATATGAAGATTCAGAAGATTATTTCAGATTGCAAGAATGGGAAGACTAGAGATTTTATTGTGAAAGGTGATGGGAGTCTCTGGTTTAAGAACCGATTGTGTGTACCCGATGATGCTGATTTGAAAAGAGTCATTTTAGAAGAAGCACATCAGTCAGTGTTTGCTATGCATCCGGGTAATACAAAGATGTATCATGATTTGAGACAGCATTACTGGTGGATTGGTTTGAAGAGAGATATTGCAGATTTTGTGTCGAAATGTCTCACCTGTCAGAAGATTAAAGCAGAGCATCAAGTTCCAACTGGATTGCTTCAACCATTATCAGTACCAGAATGGAAGTGGGATAGAGTGACGATGGATTTTGTGTCTGGTTTGCCATTGACACAAAAGAAGCATGATGCCATATGGGTGATTGTGGATAGATTGACTAAGACAGCTCATTTCCTTCCGGTTCGGATGGATTACTCTTTGGAGAGATTGGCTGAGCTGTATATTCATGAGATTGTAAAGTTGCATGGGATTCCAACTTCTTTAGTGTCTGATCGAGATCCCCGATTTACTTCAAGATTTTGGAAGAGTTTGCATAGTGCTTTGGGTTCTCGATTACACTTCAGCACTGCTTTTCATCCACAGACGGATGGACAGTCAGAGAGGGTGATACAGATTATTGAAGATATGTTGAGAAGCTGTGTCATTGATTTCTCTGGAAGTTGGGATAGATTCTTACCACTTGTGGAGTTTGCTTACAACAACAGTCACCAATCCAGCATTGGTATGGCACCGTTTGAAGCATTGTATGGCAGACGGTGTAGGACACCTCTTTGTTGGAATGAGCTTGGAGATAATAAGTTGGTTGGTCCTGATTTGATTCAAGAAACTGAAGAAAAAGTAAAGTTGATTAGAGGCAGGTTAAAAGCAGCTTCAGACCGACAGAAGTCTTATGTAGATCTGAAAAGGAGAGACATAGAGTTTGATGTTGGAGATAAGGTATTTCTGAAAGTGTCTCCTTGGAAGAAGATTTTAAGGTTCGGTCGGAAAGGGAAATTGAGTCCTCGTTTCATTGGACCGTATGAAGTTTTGGAAAGAGTTGGGCCAGTTGCGTATCGACTCGCTTTGCCACCTGAGTTGGATCGTATTCATAATGTGTTTCATGTTTCTATGTTGAGGAGGTACAGATCGGATCCATCTCATGTGTTGCCATTTGAATACATCGAAGTGAGCCCAAATTTGACATTTGAAGAGGAACCAGTTGCTATCTTGGCACGGGAAGTGAAAGTGTTGAGGAACAAGAGAGTGACATTGGTGAAGATTCTTTGGAAGAATCATGCAAAGGAAGAAGCAACTTGGGAAAGTGAGCAAACTATGCGAGAACAATATCCTCAGTTGTTTCAGCCTTGATATCAGGTAATTTCGAGGACAAAATTTTCTTTTTAGAGGGGGAGAATTGTAATATCCTCATGTATGCCCTAGAAGTCTTGGTTATGTTGTTGTTATTATTGTTGTTTTATATTGCAAGAAAAAGAAATGAGGAAAGATGTTTGTGTATATGTGTTTTGAGAAAGAATTTAGGGTTTAGAGAGAGTGGTATATGTTATGTATATGATGATATATATAACATATACATTGGTCAAAAGGGTTGGTCAATGCAAGAGGATATTTTATGTGGAATGTGCAATTACTTAATTGGGCTTATAAGAGACAAAAGCTAAGTTAAATGATGAGGGGTATTTGAGTAATTGCTTGAAGTGGAATGCATGGTGGAGATTAAAAGAAGAAAAGGTGTTTGACTTGTGTATTTTCTTCTTTCTTTCTTGAAGAGGCCGGCCATTGAAGAGAAGAGAGAGCAAGAGAGGTATTCATGGTGCTAGAAGCAAATTGAAGAAGCAATCAAAGGATTTAACAAGAGAATTGTGGAATTTCTTCATCTTAGGTAAGAAATCTCTTGAATTCCTTTGGTAATTTTGAGGTTATGTCTAAATTGAATTGTGATTTGTTGATGTGATGATTTGGTGTATTTGATATGTGTTTGCAAGTGTTAGAATTGATTTAAAGTTAAAAATTGGAATTGGTGTTGGTTTGGTTGTGATTATGGAAAAATAAGTGAAGATTGATAGTGGAAAATCAAGAGTAAAGTTTGAGTTAGGGTTTTGAGATGGTTTGTGTTCAAATGTGTTGTTTAAGTGGTTATTGTGATGAATATGTGTTATGACATGAGTTATATCCATTTGAGTGAGTTTGTGTTGGGAATTATATGTTAAAATGCATTTGGAAGAGGGTTGGTTACATTTAGGGTTTTGGTGATGAGTGACACGGCCAAAGGAAAGGAGAGACACGGCCAAGCCAAGGAAATTTGGGCGTGTTGGTTGAGTTTTTGAGAGACACGGCCATGTCCCTTAGCCGTGTTCACTACTGGATTTTGGTTTTGGGAGACACGGTCACAAGCTTGGCCGTGTCCCTTGCCCGTGTTGCTTACTGTCCAATTGGTTTGAGTGACACGGCCACAAGCTTGGCCGTGTCCCTCAAGGGTGCTGCCCGTGTCCCTCAAATGTGTTGGTTAGGGTTTTATTTCTTTGTTCTAATTGTATTGTTTTGGTTCTTCAAAGGTGGGTTAGTCCCTAAACCTAAACATAAACACTTTAATCATACTTCAAACAAAGAATGCCCTAATCAAATGGATGTGGAAGATCTTAAAAATATGAATGATGTAGATTGTTCTTTGCCCTAATTGCATTGTTGAGATTGAACAATGGTATGTTATATGTAATGTGAATCTTGTAAATGATAATGTGTGATATGGATAATGTATGTTGAGATGCTATATGCAAAATATGAATTGAGATGTGAAATGTGATGTAAAGCCATTGTGATTGGCTATGATGATATAATTGAATGATGTATGGCATGTTTGCCTAATTGATGAGAAAGATTGAGAAAGAGTTTGATAAAGAGAATAATGAAATAAGTGTATGCTTAGTATGATATTCAGTTTCAGAGTTCTGGTTTTTGGAGGCATGCCTATTTAATGAAAGGTAACAGTCTTGCCGGGTTGAGGATCTCTTCAAATTGAGTTGAATTGAGGTCCAAGAGACTGGGTCTGTTACACTATGATAATTGATATTATGAGATATTTGATTTGTAACAGTCTTGCCGGGTTGAGGATATCCTCGAGTTGATGAGTTGATGATCAAAGAGACTGGGTCTGTTACGCTATCCATGGATATATATATATATATATGTATATGTTGCCTACGGGCTTGATAATTGTGTTTATGAACCAAAGCAGCAACTCTGAATTTCTGAATATCGTATTAAGTACTTGATGGGCCCATAGGTGTCTAGGTTTTATGTATATCATAAATGATGTTCTAATGTAATGAAATGTTAATATTACTTAAATGATGAAACATTGCATTGCACTAAAGCATAACATTAGCATGAATTGTCTTACTAAGCCCTTGGCTTAGCGCGATAGTGTTTAATCACGCAGGTAATAGAGTTGAACCCGAGAGCTCTTCTAGACCAAGTGAGAGTAGACATTGAAGAGTTGATTTTGGGAACTTAAAGATCAGAGGAGATTTGCCAATCATGTATAACTCTTTTATATTTTGTAAAGATTTTGTTTATATTGTAAATATATATGTAATGATAAATATGTACTCAAATGTTTTCATATGTGTAAATATTTTATAACTTCCGCTGTGTACTACTTAAATGTATTTATATATCTATAATGTATATTGAGAAAGATGATGGTATTATATAAAAATGTTTTGAATGTTGATGAAAAGCCGTAGCACTCCTATGTTCGGTGCACATATGCTACATTGTGGTGTTGTAGTGTGTGTGTACTGAATGTGGGGGTGTTACAATTGTTTTGGTATCAGAGCCTAGGTTTGAGATTCTCAACCTAGGTAAAATGTAAGAAAAAGACTATTTTGATTTTAAAAAGTGGTTTTTGAATAACATATATGCTTGGGATTGGCAATCTCTGATCTTTAATAAGAAGTATTCTACTGTGTTTGCAGTGTTAGGTTGTGATGGATTCTCACTCACGTCAGTCGATTGAGGGTAGTGCCGAGAGTATTGCTCCTGCTGAAGGAGCTAGAGTTGATAGTGTTGAGGAGGCACCTGCTTCGGTGTCGGGTAGACCAGCTGGAGAGGAGGTTCCGCCAGCCTGGTTTAGACATATGATGGAAGTTATGAGGCAAGCACCAGTGCAACCAGTGCCACCACCCCTCAGCCTGTGGTACCAGTGAGGCACTATGACAAACTAAGGAAGTATGGAGCCGAAGATTTTGTAGGTACTACTGATCCAGCTGTAGCAGAGCAGTGGCTTGATAAAGTACAGAGGATCTTTATTCAGTTGCAAGCCACCTCAGAGGAAAAGTTTGATTATGCAAGATCTTTGCTACAGAAGGATGCATACGACTGGTGGAGGACAGTGCCCCATTCTATGGATGATCCACCAACCTTGTCATATGCGGATTTTCTGAGAGAGTTTGAATTGAAGTATACTCCTAGGGAGTACAAAGACATGAAGAAGATGGAGTTCTTAAGTTTGAAGCAAGATAGCAAGACTGTAACTGAGTATGAGGTTGAGTTTATTCGATTGAGCCAGTATGCTGGGGGTATTATAGCTGATGAGATAGATAGATGCAGGAGATTTGAGGAGGGATTGAGGCCCTCTATCATGTGTCTGGTGGCTGGATCTAGATATCATGATTTTTCCCAACTTGTGGCAGCAGCTCGAAGTGTGGAGCGAGCTCAGAGTATTGCAGCTGCTTCAGAGGAAGAGGTTTGGGTGAGAAGACCTCAGTTTGAGGCAGGGTCTTCTTTTGTTAAGAGAGGTAAAGGAAGCTTTGTTCCTAGAGTTAGTAGGAGTCAGAGGTCAGCTGGTAGGTCAGTGCAGTTTCAGAGACAGAGATTTAGACCTACAGCTTCAGTGGCGAGTGCTCCGACCCCAGTGACTCAGAGATCCGCTCTACCTGTGTGTGCTCAGTGTGGTGGATCACATAGGGGTGCTTGTTGGAGGTATAGTGGGTCAGCTGTGTGCTTCAGATGTGGATCTCCTGAGCATTTTATTAGAGATTGTCCAGAGAGACAGGAGCGGATGTTAGTTGATACTGCAGCTTCTCGACCTAGTGTGAGGGGAGGTCGAGCAGGCAGAGGTAGCAGCCGGGGAGGCAGATCTGGGTTCAGTGTTAGAGGAGGTGCTACATCCAGGGAGAGTAGACCAGAGGAGGTTGGATCTTCCCAGAGGATGTATGTTATGCAGAGGCAGCCAGATGCATCGGCAGTCATAGCTGGTACTTTTTCTTTATTTAATACTCCAGTACTTGCTTTGATTGATCCGGGTTCCACACATTCTTATATTAGTGCATCTATTTTGCCTGTATTTGATGTGCATGCTGAGTCCCTAGGATTTGATGTGTTGGTGAAAAATCCATTTGTGATTGTGAGTAAGGTGCACCGAGATAGTGCAGTGAGGGTGCAAGGTGAGGAGTTCCTTGGAGATTTGATTGAGATGCCATTTAAGGAATATGATGTGATTCTAGGTATGGACTGGCTATCTAGACATGAGGCTGTGGTGGATTGTAAAAAGAAAGTTGTGACTTTGAGAACTGCTGATGGTAGAGAGGTGATAGTATCTAATGAGCAGGAACAGTTAGCCTCCTTATTTGTTTCAGCTGTTGCAACTAGGAGGTTGATTAGAAAAGGGTGTGATGCTTATCTTGCTCATGTGGTAGATACTAGAGTAAGAGGTTCTCTTATTGATAGCATTGCCACAGTTGCAGAGTTCCCAGATGTATTCCTAGAGGAGTTGCCAGGATTGCCTCCTGAGAGAGAGGTGGAGTTTGGTATTGAATTGTTGCCTGGTACCACTCCTATCTCTATTACTCCTTATAGAATGGCACCAGCAGAATTGAAGGAATTGAAAGTGCAATTACAGGAGTTGTTGGACAAAGGATTTATTCGCCCTAGTGTTTCTCCTTGGGGAGCTCCTGTGCTATTTGTGAAAAAGAAAGATGGATTTGATGAATAGGGTGTTCAGGCCCTATCTGGATCAGTTTGTAGTGGTCTTCATCGATGACATTCTGGTGTATTCGCGGAATGAAGAGGAACATGATATGCATCTGCGGATTGTGTTGCAGATTTTGAGAGAGAAGCAGTTGTTTGCCAAATTGTCGAAGTGTGAGTTCTGGTTAGATCAAGTCACTTTTCTCTGACATATTGTTTCAGCAGAAGGCATTAGAGTTGATCCCAGCAAAGTTGAAGCTATATTGAATTGGAGTCCACCCAAGTCGGTGACAGAGGTTAGAAGTTTTCTGGGTTTGGCAGGCTATTACCGACGGTTTTGAAAGGATTTTCTTTGATAGCTACTCCACTCACCAGATTGCTTCGTAAGGGAGTTAGATTTGTGTGGACAGATCAGTGTCAGACTAGCTTTGAGCAGTTGAGAGAAATGTTGACTCAAGCGCCTGTTCTTACTTTACCTGTGGAAGGCAAACCATATGTAATCTACAGTGATGCTTCACATAGTGGTTTGGGGTGTGTTCTGATGCAAGAAGGTAAAGTTATAGCTTATGCATCTCGACAGTTGAAATCGCATGAGCTTAACTATCCGATCCATGATTTGGAATTGGCTGCCATTGTGTTTGCATTGAAGATTTGGCGCCACTATCTGTTTGGGGAAAAATGTTTTATCTACACTGATCACAAGAGCTTGAAATATTTGGGTGTCCAGAAAGAACTTAATCTTCAACAGAGGAGATGGTTGGAATTGATTAAAGACTACGACTGTTTGATTGATTATCATCCAGGTAAAGCAAATGTTGTTGCTGATGCCTTGAGTCGGAAGTCTTTAGCTGGTTTAACTATTTACTCGCTCTCGTTGCTTGTTGAGTTGAGAGCTTTGCATGCCAGTTTTGTACCTTGTGATGATGGTGCATTGTTGGCACAGTTGCTTTTGAAACCAGTTTTGTTAGATCAAATCAAAGAGGCTCAGTTGATTGATATGAAGATTCAGAAGATTATTTCAGATTGCAAGAATGGGAAGACTAGAGATTTTATTGTGAAAGGTGATGGGAGTCTCTGGTTTAAGAACCGATTGTGTGTACCCGATGATGCTGATTTGAAAAGAGTCATTTTAGAAGAAGCACATCAGTCAGTGTTTGCTATGCATCCGGGTAATACAAAGATGTATCATGATTTGAGACAGCATTACTGGTGGATTGGTTTGAAGAGAGATATTGCAGATTTTGTGTCGAAATGTCTCACCTGTCAGAAGATTAAAGCAGAGCATCAAGTTCCAACTGGATTGCTTCAACCATTATCAGTACCAGAATGGAAGTGGGATAGAGTGACGATGGATTTTGTGTCTGGTTTGCCATTGACACAAAAGAAGCATGATGCCATATGGGTGATTGTGGATAGATTGACTAAGACAGCTCATTTCCTTCCGGTTCGGATGGATTACTCTTTGGAGAGATTGGCTGAGCTGTATATTCATGAGATTGTAAAGTTGCATGGGATTCCAACTTCTTTAGTGTCTGATCGAGATCCCCGATTTACTTCAAGATTTTGGAAGAGTTTGCATAGTGCTTTGGGTTCTCGATTACACTTCAGCACTGCTTTTCATCCACAGACGGATGGACAGTCAGAGAGGGTGATACAGATTATTGAAGATATGTTGAGAAGCTGTGTCATTGATTTCTCTGGAAGTTGGGATAGATTCTTACCACTTGTGGAGTTTGCTTACAACAACAGTCACCAATCCAGCATTGGTATGGCACCGTTTGAAGCATTGTATGGCAGACGGTGTAGGACACCTCTTTGTTGGAATGAGCTTGGAGATAATAAGTTGGTTGGTCCTGATTTGATTCAAGAAACTGAAGAAAAAGTAAAGTTGATTAGAGGCAGGTTAAAAGCAGCTTCAGACCGACAGAAGTCTTATGTAGATCTGAAAAGGAGAGACATAGAGTTTGATGTTGGAGATAAGGTATTTCTGAAAGTGTCTCCTTGGAAGAAGATTTTAAGGTTCGGTCGGAAAGGGAAATTGAGTCCTTGTTTCATTGGACCGTATGAAGTTTTGGAAAGAGTTGGGCCAGTTGCGTATCGACTCGCTTTGCCACCTGAGTTGGATCGTATTCATAATGTGTTTCATGTTTCTATGTTGAGGAGGTACAGATCGGATCCATCTCATGTGTTGCCATTTGAATACATCGAAGTGAGCCCAAATTTGACATTTGAAGAGGAACCAGTTGCTATCTTGGCACGGGAAGTGAAAGTGTTGAGGAACAAGAGAGTGACATTGGTGAAGATTCTTTGGAAGAATCATGCAAAGGAAGAAGCAACTTGGGAAAGTGAGCAAACTATGCGAGAACAATATCCTCAGTTGTTTCAGCCTTGATATCAGGTAATTTCGAGGACAAAATTTTCTTTTTAGAGGGGGAGAATTGTAATATCCTCATGTATGCCCTAGAAGTCTTGGTTATGTTGTTGTTATTGTTGTTGTTTTATATTGCAAGAAAAAGAAATGAGGAAAGATGTTTGTGTATATGTGTTTTGAGAAAGGATTTAGGGTTTAGAGAGAGTGGTATATGTTATGTATATGATGATATATATAACATATACATTGGTCAAAAGGGTTGGTCAATGCAAGAGGATATTTTATGTGGAATGTGCAATTACTTAATTGGGCTTATAAGAGACAAAAGCTAAGTTAAATGATGAGGGGTATTTGAGTAATTGCTTGAAGTGGAATGCATGGTGGAGATTAAAAGAAGAAAAGGTGTTTGACTTGTGTATTTTCTTCTTTCTTTCTTGAAGAGGCCGGCCATTGAAGAGAAGAGAGAGCAAGAGAGGTATTCATGGTGCTAGAAGCAAATTGAAGAAGCAATCAAAGGATTTAACAAGAGAATTGTGGAATTTCTTCATCTTAGGTAAGAAATCTCTTGAATTCCTTTGGTAATTTTGAGGTTATGTCTAAATTGAATTGTGATTTGTTGATGTGATGATTTGGTGTATTTGATATGTGTTTGCAAGTGTTAGAATTGATTTAAAGTTAAAAATTGGAATTGGTGTTGGTTTGGTTGTGATTATGGAAAAATAAGTGAAGATTGATAGTGGAAAATCAAGAGTAAAGTTTGAGTTAGGGTTTTGAGATGGTTTGTGTTCAAATGTGTTGTTTAAGTGGTTATTGTGATGAATATGTGTTATGACATGAGTTATATCCATTTGAGTGAGTTTGTGTTGGGAATTATATGTTAAAATGCATTTGGAAGAGGGTTGGTTACATTTAGGGTTTTGGTGATGAGTGACACGGCCAAAGGAAAGGAGAGACACGGCCAAGCCAAGGAAATTTGGGCGTGTTGGTTGAGTTTTTGAGAGACACGGCCATGTCCCTTAGCCGTGTTCACTACTGGATTTTGGTTTTGGGAGACACGGTCACAAGCTTGGCCATGTCCCTTGCCCGTGTTGCTTACTGTCCAATTGGTTTGAGTGACACGGCCACAAGCTTGGCCGTGTCCCTCAAGGGTGCTGCCCGTGTCCCTCAAATGTGTTGGTTAGGGTTTTATTTCTTTGTTCTAATTGTATTGTTTTGGTTCTTCAAAGGTGGGTTAGTCCCTAAACCTAAATATAAACACTTTAATCATACTTCAAACAAAGAATGCCCTAATCAAATGGATGTGGAAGATCTTAAAAATATGAATGATGTAGATTGTTCTTTGCCCTAATTGCATTGTTGAGATTGAACAATGGTATGTTATATGTAATGTGAATCTTGTAAATGATAATGTGTGATATGGATAATGTATGTTGAGATGCTATATGCAAAATATGAATTGAGATGTGAAATGTGATGTAAAGCCATTGTGATTGGCTATGATGATATAATTGAATGATGTATGGCATGTTTGCCTAATTGATGAGAAAGATTGAGAAAGAGTTTGATAAAGAGAATAATGAAATAAGTGTATGCTTAGTATGATATTCAGTTTCAGAGTTCTGGTTTTTGGAGGCATGCCTATTTAATGAAAGGTAACAGTCTTGCCGGGTTGAGGATCTCTTCAAATTGAGTTGAATTGAGGTCCAAGAGACTGGGTCTGTTACACTATGATAATTGATATTATGAGATATTTGATTTGTAACAGTCTTGCCGGGTTGAGGATATCCTCGAGTTGATGAGTTGATGATCCAAGAGACTGGGTCTGTTACGCTATCCATGGATAGAGATATATATATATGTATATGTTGCCTACGGGCTTGATAATTGTGTTTATGAACCAAAGCAGCAACTCTGAATTTCTGAATATCGTATTAAGTACTTGATGGGCCCATAGGTGTCTAGGTTTTATGTATATCATAAATGATGTTCTAATGTAATGAAATGTTAATATTACTTAAATGATGAAACATTGCATTGCACTAAAGCATAACATTAGCATGAATTGTCTTACTAAGCCCTTGGCTTAGCGCGATAGTGTTTAATCGCGCAGGTAATAGAGTTGAACCCGAGAGCTCTTCTAGACCAAGTGAGAGTAGACATTGAAGAGTTGATTTTGGGAACTTAAAGATCAGAGGAGATTTGCCAATCATGTATAACTCTTTTATATTTTGTAAAGATTTTGTTTATATTGTAAATATATATGTAATGATAAATATGTACTCAAATGTTTTCATATGTGTAAATATTTTATAACTTCCGCTGTGTACTACTTAAATGTATTTATATATCTATAATGTATATTGAGAAAGATGATGGTATTATATAAAAATGTTTTGAATGTTGATGAAAAGCCGTAGCACTCCTATGTTCGGTGCACATATGCTACATTGTGGTGTTGTAGTGTGTGTGTACTGAATGTGGGGGTGTTACAATATCAACCACATTACACGTTACATGATTTTTTCACAAATAATATTACTCATTCAAAATTACTCCCACGCTTATTAAACATTATACTATCAACATCTAAACAATCTTCATCAAAATTCTCTTACAACTCTAAATTTCCAACTTACTACTTTACTTAAACTTCATTCTATTAATCTCATTTTCAAGAGCTAACTTTATAAACTTCATTTTTATATTATAACATCAAAACACATCACTTTCAAAATTATGGAAACCCATTTCAAAAATTCAAATTTCATATATTGCAACCAACAACATGAACCTCACCAAATCTCATCCATATCACATTCTCAATCTTAAGATCATAACATTTACTTTTAAACAACACTAATTCATTTCCTTACACTAATTAACATCATCAATTAGATATCCTACTTTTACGTACTCAAACCCTAAATCATGCATTATTGCTCCATAATAAATAATTCGCTATCATATGTGATTTTGCTCTTTGATTTTAATTATGAACTCTTTGTTGAAAATTATTAAAAATTCCATATTCCTTCTTCATACTTCTACCCATATGTAGATAAATTTTCATAATTTTTTTCATTCATTTGTCTCATGAAATTAATTTATTACTCATGTATACAAAATTGTATGACTTCCTTAATTTCATGTCACTCTCACTTTCAATTTTTATATTCCTTACCAATTCTTTATAAAATCTTGTAAAATTTTAGCCATGTGCACTTGACACATATATGGACTTATATTTAAAATTTTAGATTTTTCCAAATTGATTTAATATATTTAAAAATTAAATCTTCCAAAATCAGAGAATCTGTCTCTTTAATAATTTCCTGGGCAGCACCCGGTTGTCCATTTTTTTCAAGTATCAAACTTTAATAAAAATTCATGAAATTTTAACCATATGTTATAGGAATATATATGATATTGTTTGTAAATTTTTATATTTTTCTGGGTTGGTTTACCATATTTTCTAAATTTATGTTTGTTTTTTCAATTTCTACAGATTCTGAGTTGCTGAAATTTCTCCAACAATCTGCGTTCTTCTATTTTTCTTAATTAGAGATCCATCTTTAAAATTTATAAAATTTTATACATTGGATTCTAACATATAGAAAAACTTTCTATTAAATATTCAAACTCATCCAAAATTTCTAGATTTGTCCAAAAATTCATACAATATCACTTTGCAGTACACCTATAAAATTTTCTGTAACTATCATGCTCATTTCTCAAACTTTTTATTTTTATATCTTAAATTATTTTCTAGATTGTTTTTCTAATTTCACTTATTCATCAATTGAATCAGCTATGAATTTTAAATTTCAAATAAAAGTTCCAAAAATTCTTAATCCATAATCTTTAGAATGATGCTTCCACTGCGCCACTCTGATCTATACAACCCAGACACCATCTCAACTCATATCCATTATATCAAATGGGCATTGCCACATCAGGGATCATATAAATTGCTAGTGCCAATGCATGCATCACATTTGAAAAATTATTTTTTTTATTTCAATTTTCTCTCTCTATCATCCCACCTAGGTCGAGAACCTTAAACCTAAGCTCTGATACGAAAATAAATGTGACACCCTTATACCCTATATACACACAATACATATTTTAAGCATATGTAAAATACGCATATATGGTATAAAAATGTCACAGACCGATTTAATAAAAAATTTTACATTTCTGTTTTAAGATTTCAAATACTAATATATAAAATAAATAGTATATAAATATTCTTTCCTTGTTATAGGAATCCAAAATAAATATTTTATAAGAAAATCTCTGGGAAAAATTTGCCAGAGTTTTGTTTGTAATTTGAACGTTTCCAAAATTCAACAAAACACAACCTGCATAAAACAAACACTCCAAATAAAATCAATTCACCAATTCACCAATACTTCTCAATTTCTCCATATTTTCTCAAAATACTTATATATAGGTATATATATATCAACATTACATATAAAATCCCATCTTAAACAAAATTATTCAAATCATTCTTTACCATTTACAATATATGCTTCAAAAATATATCATAACATACATAATATCAAAAATGTACATGCTGGCAACTGGCTCTGATTTTGATGTACCCAAAACAACTCTTCAAGCTCAATAAATACAAACCTAGACACGACTAGGTCTAGCAAAACTCTCTGGCTCTACCAAAACGTCCATGAGACCTGCGCGACGAATTACAATCACGCTAAACCGAAGCCTAGTGGTACAAACTTTGATAACAATATAGTCCAAATGAAATGTCAATGCACAACACATATATATATCACAACTCATAATATTATATCTCATTATATTGTTCAATTTTAACACAATTCATAATTCACATTAAAACAAAGACAAGCATGGGCCCAAAAAGGATCTAATATGCTATTCAAATTTCAGAGTTACTGTTTTGGTCCATAATGACACCACGTGTCTAGTCCCATAGGCAATATATCCATGGATAATGTAACAGCCCCAGTCTCTTGGACCTCAACCCGGCTAGGCCCTTAGGCCCTAGTATCTTGGTCCTCAACCCGGCTAGACTGCTACAGTTTTTGAGGCTTTTGACCTAGTCTTTTCACCCCAAAAAAATCATATTTATCCAATGGCCTGGCTTACGACCCAGTCTTTTCACCATTCAAGCATGTAGCCCGTAGGCAATCATAGGAATGCCGTCAAACTCAGAACTCTGAAAATTGAATAACATACTAGGCACACAATTTATTCATATTTCTCATTATTAATCTCTTTCTCATTTATACATATTCAATCTAGGCACATTGCCTCATTTTCACTTTTTTTTTCTCACTTTTCTCATTTTTCACATCTTTCTCATTTTTCTTACTTTTCTCATTTTTATCAATATCAATTCATTTATTATTACAAATATATTATTTTTGCATTCACAACACATTACCCAATTACTTTGGGTGTTTTCACATAATATGCATATTTCACATGTTATACAAATTAGCCATTATCAATGGCTTTTCACAATGCAGTTAACACATATATGACATTACAAAAGTCATAGCACATTATTCATACACAATCAATGAACCAAGTAACTTAACACATTTTCCAACCAAAATGTGTTAAGCCCAAAAGTCATGCAAATATAAACAATATATTCAAAGTTTGTACATACCTCTACTAGCAATCCAAAGCAAGCTTAACACAACCTCCAATCTTATTCTTCCAACTTGCCCTTTGTGAGCGGGGATTTTCGCCCCACTCCCGGTGGAATGGTTCTTGCGACTTCGGCACTGTTTAGGCTCGGGGCCTTAGAGAACACAGACCTAAGTCCGGAGAAAATGGAGTCGCCACCCGGACGGGTCGGGAAAAAGAAAGGGGTGGATGACTCGATTCCTAAGGAATCCCCAACCCCCTAATGGGTTCGGAAAGTTGGGTACGTGTGGGGAAGGTGAGAAATGGACCAGTACCCCTACAACGCCCGGTTCATTGGAACCGGCCTCCTTTACAGGTCTTAATATTATAAAATTCTTAAGTATAATAACATTATCCATACTACACACAATAAAAGAAAGCATCATTATATTAAAATCAAAGCAATGTCCAACAAAATAAAATAAATAAATGGACACCCATCCAAGGATGGAAACATGTCCTTACATAACATGCCTAGATAGGACACCCACCAAAAGGTAGAAACATGCCCTTTACATAAGTTCTAAAATAGAAAAGAAAATTAAATTACATGATGTTTAACTAATGAGGTACCCACCAAGTGGAAACATACCTCTTACAACTTTTGGAAGTCTAAATTGATTGATAAAAGTAAATAATCATCCATCATAAATAAATCATTCATCAAAAGTATTTAAATATCAATAAAATAAACATCCATCCATGATAAATTAAATAAATCAAGTATTAAAATTAAATAAATTAAAGCATAAGAAATAAATCAAGGTATAAATAAATATGGAATTGAATAAAACAAATAAAAGTTCAAGTATAGCTACTATTTCTATTTAGGGTTATTTATCTCATGTGTTAAGGCTTTGGAAATTCTAAAGTTTAAGCTACTATGACTTTTTAGGTAATTAAAATAGATTAGGTTTTATGTTTTTTAAAGGTTGGCAAGACACTTTGATTAAACAAATTAAGATTTGAATGATGAAATAATAAAACTTGAGTTTTAGACACTTTTGAAATATTTTTTAATTCATGTTTTTAAAATAGTAAATTGAGCTACTGTAGCTTTTTTGAGTTTTTTTATGTTTTTATGTTTTTTATGTTTTAAAGGGTTTAAAGTTCATAAAAATTAGGGTTTAAGGTTTTAAAAGGGTTAGGGTTTATTACTTTAGGTTTAAAAGATGATTTTTGGATTTTAGGCTTTGAAATTTAGGATTCTCGGCCATAAATTATTTTTAGTGTTTTAAATAGCAATTTGATATTTTATGAGATTTTATGAATTTAAACACATGAATTGAAGTTTTTATAAGTAGAAAAGATGTTTTTTAAGGTTTTTTGAGTGAAAAAGAGCCTACTTTAAAATCTTAAATGAAACAGAATTTTATTTTGGTTTTGTAGAAAAATATGTTAAATGAGTGTTTTAAGGTTTTTAAGAAGAAAAAATAACAATTTTGAGTCCTTTTAGAAAAGAAAGTCACGTTTTTAATGTTCTAAACTTGGAAAAATTAAATTAAGACTCTAAGATTTTTTATTTAAAAAAACTTAAATTTTATAGATTTGGCTATTGTAAAACATAAATCAAAAAAATTAAAACATACCTTCTTTTCTTGATTCTCCAAAAAATAACTCTTCTTGGATGAACTAGCTCCAAAGACAAGCTTTGATTGCCTCTTTTCTTCTCCCTTTTCGTGCTACTACTGCTACTGCTGCTATAAATATCAATTGAATTGAGTTTTCCCTTTCCTTCCTTGATTTGGTTTCAAAACCTAAAGCTATCATGAAAAGTTTTTTCCCCCCATTGATTTGGTTTAATTGGTCCTTATTTATAGTGATTTTTAGGTTGTTTATTCCTAATTAATTAAGGTAAGTAATAAAAATAAAAAAAAAAGAAATTAAAACCTAATTGGATTAGAATTCTAAAAATTGCAGCTGAAAATTTTGCGCTGGCAAAAATTCTGGCGACGGGCCCGTGGGCGTGCCAGCCCTCCGCAGGCCTGCGGGAGAGCCACTGTTGGCCCGACGGGCCCGCGCGACCACTTTTTGCTGCCGATTTTTTTTCGACTCCGATTTTTATTTTTATTTTTATTTGTTTATTTTCATTTTTTACTACTAAAAATTAGATACTAAGGTAAAAATTATTTAATTAAAATTATTTTGGACCAATTAAACAACAAAAATTATTTTGGACTAAATAAAACATGTTGGATCGGATTGGGTCAAAAATTAAGGGTCTACTGTTTGCCCCCTGCTTGAATGATCTGAAACCTTAGTGAAAGAGAGTGAAAAGCAATAAGACTTAATTTTTGAGGTTTTGGGTTCTGGACCCGAGAGATTGGTTTAACTCATCTGACCTTTTATCAGTTGAGAATTCTGGCATAACTGGTTGTTCCATTTTTACGAATTGTAGGTCTTTACCCACCAAAAATAGATCTTTATCTATTAGAAACTATGTCTTTTACCTAGGAACATGGATCTTTATCCATTGGAGATTGGGTCTTTACCCGTAAAAATGGATCTTTATCCATTGGAGGTCGGGTCTTTACCCTTGAAATATGGATCTTTATCCATTTGAAATTGGGTCTTTACCCTTGAAACAAGGATCTTTATCCTTCGAACTTTGGGTCTTTACCCTTTGAAACATGGATCTTTATCCATTGAAAATCGGGTCTTTACCCTTAAAACATGGATCTTTATCCATTGGAAATCGGGTCTTTACCCTTGGAACATGGATCTTTATCCATTGAGATCGGGTCTTTACCCTTGGAACATGGATCTTTATCCATTGAGATCGGGTCTTTACCCTTGAAAATGGATCTTCATCCTTTGAGATCGGGTCTTCACCCTTGAAAATGGATCTTCATCCTTTGAGATCAGGTCTTCACCCTTGAAAATGGATCATCATTCTTTGAGATCGGGTCTTCATCCTTGAAAATGAATCTTCATCTTTTGACATCAGGTCTTGACCCTTGAAAAATGGATCTTTATTGTTTGAGATCAGGTCCTCACCCTTGCAAATGGATGTTCATCCTTTGAGATCGGGTCTTCGCCCTTGAAAATAGATCTTCATCCTTTGAGATCGGATCTTCACCCTTGAAAAGTGGATCTTCATCCTTTGAGATCGGGTCTTCGCCCTTGAAAATGGATATTCATCCTTTGAGATCGGGTCTTCGCCCTTGAAAATGGATCTTCATCCTTTGAGATCGGGTCTTCACCCTTGAAAATGGATCTTCATCCTTTGAGATCGGGTCTTCACCCTTGAAAATGGATCTTCATCCTTTGAGATCGGGTCTTCACCCTTGAAAATGGATTTTCATCCTTTGAGATCGGGTCTTCACCCTTGAAAATGGATCTTCACCCTTTTGCATCGGGTCTTTACCCTGGATCTTTATTCTTTGAGATCGGGTCCTCACCCTTGCAAATGGATCTTCATCCTTTGAGATCGGGTCTTCACCCTTGCAAATGGATCTTCATCCTTTGAGATAGTGTTTTCACCCTTGAAAATGGATCTTCATCCTTTGAGATCGGGTCTTCACCCTTGAAAATGGATCTTCATCCTTTGAGATCGGGTCTTCACCCTTGAAAAGTGGATCTTCATCCTTTGAGATTGGGTCTTCACCCTGGCTTCAGCTCTTTTAGCTGGATTGGTCTTTTGTCTTTTGCACCTTCATTCTTTTGAGAGTTCTATTGTTCCATTCTTTTGTTATTTCTTTTTGCAAAGATTTAGTTATTTTTAATTGGACCTTATATCATCTCCTTGCCCCCCTACGTGGCAAAATATTTGTAAGTGAGTTTAAAAATATTTGGTATATAAACCCAAAAAATTCAAAAGGAAAAATCTTGCCCCCTGTGTAGGCTCAAACCAAAGATTTTTTTCATGCAAGCTTTGATTGATATTTTTGCCGTCTTGTTCTTTGCATAAGCATGCATTTCTTCTCTTTGCAAGATTATTGGAGGTTTCTCAAGCAATGGGCTTTCTATGCCCCCCTGATTTGATATCTTCTTTTGGTTCTTTACTTCACAAGGTGTTTGCTGTTCATTTTGCCAAAGAATAGACAACACAAGACAACAATGTGTGATGTGACATGCTCATGGATGAATAATACTTACAGTGGTTCCATGACTCACAGAACGAGGCGATCAGCATAAGTGTTCTCATTGGTTCCCTTTTGATGCTTGTTCAAGTCTTGCATTGTAATGATCGAAAGCTTTGTATTTGTGGCTTTTATCTTCAAGATGTTGAAAACATGAGTGGTGGAGATCCCAAGTTGCAGAGTCAGGGATTCATCCATATCAAACTATATTTCAGCATGTCGGTTGGTAGTTTCTTCATAACTTTGCCAATAATCATTTCCTTTGCCCAATGTGTCCTTTGGAGGTTCAACATACTTCCCTTAACTTGAAGGCTTTGTATGACAAAAATATTTTTATTTGATTTTTTTGAATTTTAATTTTGAAATCAAATGTTGGCTTTGCCAAATCAATGTCAATATACCTCAGGACTTGATTTTCCAAACTAACATATCTATAACATGGCAACCCTAGTTACCGTACTTAAACTCAGGAATCATTTCTATTTAAGCAAGAACTGTTGTACTTCAGATAGGCACATACACATTACTTGGTCAAAGGTCTCATTGAGTTTAAATACTGTCTATCTCATAAGCATGCTTATCCAAACTATCTCCACTAATAGACTCTACCTAGCAAGAGAGATCAACAGGTGTTTGATAGGCTTGAAATGGGGTTTATGAGGGAAACAGGCTTAAGTGAAGGCCATTTTGAGATTGGAGCTGGTGTGACACATTGGACAAACCTTCACACTACAAATTTCTTGTTGGAATTTTAGGCAGCTTGGATGCAACCTTGCTAGACTCCAAATTTCTTCTATCTTCTTAGCATTAAACTGGATATTGACTAGGACAGTTTTTTTTCCCTTGCATAAAGTTTAAGACCCAAATTTGTTTCTTTTCTTCTTCTCCCTTTTCTTTCTTTTTATTTTTCTTACTCTTCCCTTTCTTTGTCCTTCTTTCTTGTTGGACCACATAACTTTCAAGAACTGTGTGGTCTTCCTCCTTTTCTCCAATTTTAATTGAATCTTTGGTTGGGTTGGACCAACTCAAAAAAGGTCTTTATGAACCAAATAGAATCTTTTTGCTGCTTTAGGTAAAAGATAACTCAGCTGGCTTTATGAACCGCCTTTTTAGGTTTTATCTTTTTTTTATCTTTTTTTTTCTTCTTCTTCTTCCTTTTTTTTTTCTATTCTTTTTCTTTCTTTTCTTTTTCTATTCTCTCTTCTTTTTTTCGCTTTTTTTTTTTCCTTTTTTTGGTTCTATCTCAAACATAGTTGTCTTGTCTGTACCAACTTGGGCTTCCAATAATGGATGAGTGGAGTAACATAAATCTTCTTTAATAGGATTAAATCATTTATTACTCCAATGTTGATGTTGTCTTGGATATATTAAGGGAACTTCAACTACTCTTAGGGTCTTGAAAACGTTCACTATCTTTATGGTCTTGAGAACTTCAACTATCTTTATGGTCTTGAGAACTTTAACTATCTTCATAGTCTTGAGAACTTCAACTATCTTCATAGTCTTGAGAACTTCAATTATCTTCATGATCTTGACTAATCATTGCCTTTTTTTTTTATCTTATTGCCTCTTTATCTTAGTGATCATAAGACTTGCCAAAAGTATCACAATAGCTCAAGGTAGGTTGTTGAGGTTATATGCCAATGAAAAGAAAGCTAAAATTTTATGAAGGCTCAAAGGGACAACTAGGGATTAATATTTAATAGGGTGGATACTAGTTGTTGGCTTATCAAATAATGCATAGATCATTTCTCCCTTAAATAAGCAGAGTTCAATTTCGCCTCGAAAGTTTGTCAAAGCATGTTCTACGACTGACTAAGACCTAGACAAAGATAATTATGCAGGAGCCCTCTCTAAGTAAGCATACACAACTCAATGCTATAGAGTAATTCCCTCATCTAGTAAAGTCATTCGAGTCATGATGCCTAGACACATTAATTTATAAACATCAAGCTAAATTCCTCATAGGTTGAGCACCAAAATGAACAAAGACCAACAAAATTTTGATGAAAGTAATTTATTTAAAGCAACTTTAAGTTTGAAAAGCACAATAGTTCAAAATATTAAAGAAAGTAAATTTGAAAAGCAACATTCAAGCTAAGGAAAGTTTTTTGAGTTTAAGCTTCTTTTTCTTTCATATATTCAATATTCCCATCTTGAAAGGATGATAAAACAAATTCTTCTTCCAATCCTTTTCCCACCATAAAGGTTGCTGGTGGTGGCACTCTTCCAAATTTAGGCAAAGGGTTATCTTTGGTATTGGGCTTATCCGGCTCGGGTAGCTTGCCACTATCAATCAGGTCTTGAATCTCATGCCTTAGACGAGCACATTTATCTGTTTCATGCCCTCGCATTTGATGAAATTGACAGAAGGCCTCGGCATTGAAGTTTGGTGGCAGTGGACTATGTAGAGGTCGAGGAGCTAATGGTTGTAACAACCCCTTTCTTTTGCAGCTTGCTAAAAACCCAAGATAAAGGTTTCCCCAATTCTAAGAATTGTCTTTTATTCCCTTGACCGGTTACATTAACATCAACTTTTTTTGTGTGCTTTGATTGCCCGACTGGTAGTTCCCTTTGTCATTCTTTTTCATTGAAAAGCGATTCTTCTCCCTTTCCCATTCTTCAATTTGTAGACCAGCTTGGAGAAGATCTTTGAAGTCCTTTATAAGGGTGTGAGACATCCTTTCGCGGAGATATGGCAGGACACCTCTCACGATCATCCTTATTTGATCAGATTCATCGGGCCTTTTCTTGAGCAAAGCAGCCTTGTTTCTCCATTTCTTGACATAATCTACAAAATTCTCATTCGGTCTTTGCCTAATGGACTCCACTTCCATCAAGGTAACTTCCAACTCAACATTATATCCATATTGTTGGATGAAGGCTTTGTAAAGTAGATCCCAACTCTTTTGTGTTCCATCATCTAAGGTATTGAACCAATTTTGGATAGCAGGATCCAATGAGAGCATAAAGTACCTTAGGGTTTGAGCCTTAGTAGCTCGGGCAGACTGCATGGCTGTGATATATTGCTTCACATGGAGATGAGGATTTCCTGTGCCATTGTACCTTGCAAAAGATGGCATCTTGAACTTGTACGGGACTTCTTCATCTAGCTCAAACAATTTGTCGATCTCGGACACCTCTTCAGTTTTCAATTTCTTCTCAAATTTCTTTTCTAAATCAGCTATCATCTTTTCAACATCGGATGTTTCGGTCTTTTCAATAGTTGCCTTCTCAACAACCTTTGGCTCCTTTTTATCTTGAAGATCTTGGTAGTATTGAGCCCAATCATCATCATCAATGATCACCTTCTCATCATCACAAGCCACTTCATTAACTTTAGTCTTCCCTTTGTCCTTTGGTTTCTTAGTGCTAGCAGATGCCTCGGCATGATTCTCTAAGATTGCAGTCAATTGGTTCTTCATGGTCTCAGCTAGGGCCTCATTGATTTCTTCCATCTTGGCATTGAGGGCTTCATCCACCATTCTTTGAATTTGTTCGGGCTCCATTGTTTTTGGTGAGCAAGTGATTGAGTCGTTGCTAGATACTTCGTCTCCGGCGTAAGTCAGATTGTTGTAAGCTTTTGAACTTTCGTAATCCAGGGCTGTGAGCTAGAGAGGACCAATGATATGAGATGCAAATGTATGCATGTATGCATGTATGCACAAGCAATTAACAAACAAGAACAAATTAGGACGTTCCTTCCAACCTTATAACATCCACACATGAATGGCGAGTCTCTTTTCCTAGGTATATGGTTAACAAAATACCAACATGGGGTACCTTGCTTTTGAATAATTCCCTCGGACTTTTCAACCAATAGTTATATTTTCAAAAATGGAAATCAATCCATGATAATTCCCATTAATTAGGTTTTAATCCATTCAACCAACTTTTGGATTAAAATGAAATTAAGAGGTTTATTATAAATAGATTTCTCACTTGGAAAGAGTAACTAATGGTTCATGCCAAAAAACAACCCATGGTTAATTTATTCTTGGTGTAAACTAGGCCCACAATTGATTTATGGTATTTCATAATTGACCTAAATATTTTTGCAAGCTCTTTGTAAGAAAACGTTGGGTGAAAATAGTTTTGTTTCTAAGCCCATTGTAAAAGATTTTAGAAAAATGGATTTTGGGCTTAGTATTTGGGCTATGAGCCAAAGGATTTTTTATTTATTTTTAGAAAAATTTTATGTCCAAAGACCATCTTGAAAAATTTTGAAAATAGTTTTGGTCTTTTGGATTTTAAAGAAAAAATTTATTTTGAGCTTGCAAATATACTTGGGTCATATTAGAAAAAGAACAAACCAAATAAGTCATGATTTAAACCAAGATAAATTAACCATAGTCAAACAACATGCATTTGGGGTAAAACCTAAGGAAAGTAACTAGGCCAATTACATGAGCTTTAGTCTTTGGGTTAAAAGGCTTAGGTTCCCATAGCAAGTATATACCAAACGGTACGAGGCTATGAGTGGTTATGCCATTCTCGATCTCCATACCTTGAGTGAAAGTATGGTATCCCTTACATAACATAACACGGGTAACACGGGCGTCCTAACTCACGCACACAATGAAATCTAAGATGATGCAATAGATAATATCATTATAAGAAAGAATAGAATAATATAAAGACCAACAGAATCAACTTCTCTTGTCCCTAGTGGAATCGCCACTGTGAGCGGGGATTTTCGCCCCCACTCCCGGTGAAATGGTTCTTGCGACTTCGGCACTGTTTAGGCTCGGGACCTTAGAGAACACGGACCTAAGTCCGAAGAAAATGGAGTCGCCACCCGGACGGGCCGGGAAAAAGAAAGGGGTGGATGACTCGATTCCTAAGGAATCCCCAACCCCCTAATGGGTTGGAAAGTTGGGTACGTGTGGGGAAGGTGAGAAATGGCCCAGCATCCTCACAACGCCTGGTTCATTGGAACCGGCCTCCTTTACAGCTCTTAATATTATAAAATTCTTAAGTATAATAACATTATCCATACTACACACAATAAAAGAAAGCATCATTATATTAAAATCAAAGCAATGTCCAAACAAAATAAAATAAATAAATGGACACCCATCCAAGGATGGAAACATGTCCTTACATAACATGCCTAGATAGGACACCCACCAAAAGGTAGAAACATGCCCTTTACATAAGTTCTAAAATAGAAAAGAAAATTAAATTACATGATGTTTAACTAATGAGGTACCCACCAAGTGGAAACATACCTCTTACAACTTTTGGAAGTCTAAATTGATTGATAAAAGTAAATAATCATCCATCATAAATAAATCATTCATCAAAAGTATTTAAATATCAATAAAATAAACATCCATCCATGATAAATTAAATAAATCAAGTATTAAAATTAAATAAATTAAAGCATAAGATCAAGGTATAAATAAATATGGAATTGAATAAAACAAATAAAAGTTCAAGTATAGCTACTATTTCTATTTAGGGTTATTTATCTCATGTGTTAAGGCTTTGGAAATTCTAAAGTTTAAGCTACTATGACTTTTTAGGTAATTAAAATAGATTAGGTTTTATGTTTTTTAAAGGTTGGCAAGACACTTTGATTAAACAAATTAAGATTTGAATGATGAAATAATAAAACTTGAGTTTTAGACACTTTTGAAATATTTTTTAATTCATGTTTTTAAAATAGTAAATTGAGCTACTGTAGCTTTTTTGAGTTTTCTTATGTTTTTATGTTTTTTATGTTTTAAAGGGTTTAAAGTTCATAAAAATTAGGGTTTAAGGTTTTAAAAGGGTTAGGGTTTATTACTTTAGGTTTAAAAGATGATTTTTGGATTTTAGGCTTTGAAATTTAGGATTCTCGGCCATAAATTATTTTTAGGGTTTTAAATAGCAATTTGATATTTTATGAGATTTTATGAATTTAAACACATGAATTGAAGTTTTTATAAGTAGAAAAGATGTTTTTTAAGGTTTTTTGAGTGAAAAAGAGCCTACTTTAAAATCTTAAATGAAACAGAATTTTATTTTGGTTTTGTAGAAAAATATGTTAAATGAGTGTTTTAAGGTTTTTAAGAAGAAAAAATAACAATTTTGAGTCCTTTTAGAAAAGAAAGTCACGTTTTTAATGTTCTAAACTTGGAAAAATTAAATTAAGACTCTAAGATTTTTTATTTAAAAAAACTTAAATTTTATAGATTTGGCTATTGTAAAACATAAATCAAAAAAATTAAAACATACCTTCTTTTGTTGATTCTCCAAAAAATAACTCTTCTTGGATGAACTAGCTCCAAAGACAAGCTTTGATTGCCTCTTTTCTTCTCCCTTTTCGTGCTACTACTGCTACTGCTGCTATAAATATCAATTGAATTGAGTTTTCCCTTTCCTTCCTTGATTTGGTTTCAAAACCTAAAGCTATCATGAAAAGTTTTTTCCCCCCATTGATTTGGTTTAATTGGTCCTTATTTATAGTGGTTTTTAGGTTGTTTATTCCTAATTAATTAAGGTAAGTAATAAAAATAAAAAAAAAGAAATTAAAACCTAATTGGATTAGAATTCTAAAAATTGCAGCTGAAAATTTTGCGCTGGCAAAAATTCTGGCGACGGGCCCGTGGGCGTGCCAGCCCTCCGCAGGCCTGCGGGAGAGCCACTGTTGGCCCGACGGGCCCGCGCGACCACTTTTTGCTGCCGATTTTTTTTCGACTCCGATTTTTATTTTTATTTTTATTTGTTTATTTTCATTTTTTACTACTAAAAATTAGATACTAAGGTAAAAATTATTTAATTAAAATTATTTTGGACCAATTAAACAACAAAAATAATTTTGGACTAAATAAAGCATGTTGGATCGGATTGGGTAAAAAATTAAGGGTCTACACCCTTCACCACCTGGATGAAGCAAATCAACCTTCCTCAACGCCTATACCAAATGTGATCATACATAATAATTTAATATCACATTCTAAGGCATTCTCAGCATCAAACCATAATTAAGCATCACTTTAAACCAAATCCCAAAATTAAGCTTCACCTCACTTTAACTTTGAAAAACCATATCATGCAATTTAAAGTAGTGTTTTAAGTTTATTAATATCATTAGAAATATATTTTAGCTTGTTTAAACCAATTACATTAATTAACCATATGCTTATGTCCAAAACCCTAAAATGACATAACCTTCACCGTTGAAGGATCTCCATTCCAACTCAATCCAATTATCATTTCAATCTTATTTCCACCACTTATAACCTTAAATAACATGATTTAAGCATTAAAATCAAACAATTAATCATTCTTTGAAAATTCAATTTTTCAAAACTCTAAATCAATACTACCCTCTTCAAACTCTAACCAAACACAGCCAAATCCAATATTTGACTTTAAAATACTTGTTTATGCATTAAAACAACTCACTTGGAATCAATTTGGAAATTTAAAAATCATGATTTCAAAAACTCAAATGTTCCATAACCCTAAATTCTCTCTCTTCACCAATCTTACCCAAACTCAACCATTTATTTAATCCAACCTTAAAATCATTATTTACTCATCAAAAGAACATCTTCCATACCCATTCCAACAATTATAACATGCTCTTTCAAAAACTCAATTCATACATATTCATAAGCTTTAAAGAACTTCATAATTTTGAAAATAAAGCTTACTTACTTGTTGGAAAATCACCAAAACTACTCTTATTCCCTTGAAAGCTTGAAGAATTTGATGATGGAAGAAGCTAAAAATCTCTCTCTTTGGCCATGAAAGTCGTCCTTGAAGGAAAGAAGAAGAAGAAGAATAAAAATCTCAAATCTCTTTCCTTTCACCCTTTAATTTTAAACCATATATATATATATTAAAATAATCTAATAATTATTTAATTAATTAATTAATTAAAAGTCCTAAATTCCCTCTTCCATTTAAAAATAATTTATTTTTGAATTATTTTATTAATTTTAAATTTCTAAGATTTAATTACCAAAACACCCTTTTACTTTGACTTTTCTTTTAAAAAGTGTTGACTTTTATATGTTATGTATATTTTACATATATATCACATATATGTTCCACTTTTTCATTTAAAACCCCTTTATTTTTTATTTAAAATCATTAATTTAATTTATCCATTTAAATTATAATTTATTTTATCAAATTTCTAAAAATTAAAACTTTTAAAAAATTTGGGATATTATACATATGCATAAGTAATGTGTATCTTATATACACATCAAATGTACCTTATATGTGTATTAAATATTAAGTATATAATGTATTAATCCAACATATACAATTAATATACCATATGTGTATGTTATATATACTCTAGATATATATATTGAGTATATATAATTTATATCTCCAAATACTTATTTAATTTCTCTAAAATCACGGATGTTACAATGTAAATATAAGCAATTATTCAAAGTTTGTACTTATCTTTAAAAGCAACAAACACCACTTTCAACCTCCTCTTCCAAGATATTCCTCAACACTTGGACTGGGGCAACTCAAGTCTCTTCAAAGCCTAAACCAAATGTAATTATAAATAATCACTTAGTGATACACTTATAGGTATAAACAAAACCTCTCAACACAAGGATAAGATACACAAATGAAAATAAGGAAAAGAACTATCTAGAGCATACTCTACACATGATAAGCTCAGCAATACGGTCGTGTCATTGACCGTGCCCTAAACCCACAACACAGATGCTTTGACACGCTCAGTGACATGGGCGTGTCAATGATCGTGTCCAGAGCTCTATATTACAGCAGCTAAGACACGCCCAGAGACATGGACATGTCCTTGCCCATGCCAAAACTCCTACAACACAGTAGTTATGACACACTCAGTGATATGGGCGTGTCACTGCACGTGTCAATACTATAATATTACAGAAACTATGACACGCTCAGTGACATGGGTGTGTCACTGCATGTGTCACCAATACTGAAAATAGAACCATCGACATGCCTAAAGACATTGCCGTATCACCGGGCGTGTCAGCCCAAAAATTCTGATATCAACACATAATTGTCACATCCAAAATTATCTTTCATTACCCTTTTCAACTCTATACAAACTCAACCAAATCCATCATTATACCACAAAATACTTGTGTAAACATAAAAAAAAAAAACTCAATTAAAAGAAAAATACACAATTACAACCATGACTTCACAACTCAAAAGTTACACAACCCAAAACTCTTATTCTCTTCACCAAACTTAACCTTTTCTTCAATCCAACCTTAAATTCATAGTTAACTAACCAAAAGAACTTTAGACATACCAATATCAACCATTAACACATACTACACCAAACATCCAATCAACACATATGCAAACTTCCATAGAAAATCAAGAAAACAAGTTGGAAACATACTAAATATGGAGAAAATCCTCAAAACTCCAACTTGAACAATTGAAATCCTTTAATTACTTGAGTTAGCAAGAAGCAAATTTCTCTTTTCCTTTGATGGAGGTAGCCGGCTTCAATGGAGAAAGAAGAAGAAGAAGATAATCACCAACTCCTCTTTATCCAACTAATCTCATTTTTAACCGCACATGTAACACCCCTACATCTGGTACATGCACACTACATTCACCACAAAGTAATATACATGCACTGAACATAGGGGTGCTACGGCTTTCCTTAACGTTCAAATCATTTTAAAAGATACTACAACCTTTATAATTGTATATCATAAAAAAATAAGTAGTTAACTTATAATACAAAACAAATTAGATATAGATACATTTAATTAATACGCAGTGGAATTTATAAAATAATTACATATATGAAAGCATTTAAATCCATATTTACAAATATACATTTATTCACATTATAAACAATACTTTATAAAATATAAAGAACTTATACATGATTGGCAGCTTTCTCTGATCTTTAAGTCCCAAAATAAACTCTTCAATTTCTACTCTTACTCGGTCTCGAGGAGCTCTCAGGCTCAACTCTGTTACCTGCGCGATCAACACTATCGCGCTAAGCCAACGACTTAGTAGTACAACATATGCCAACATTATGCTTAATGCAATGCAATGCCACACATATTATTAAGAAAGGCAACAACATAGGTGAAAAGCTAACCTCACACCTTTGCATTTCACAAATCATAATCATATAAGCATACCACATTTCAACACAACATTATAAATGGAGAGCTATCAACATATCTTTATATTTCATAAATCACACATATACAAACATATCACATTTCAACATTTTTCCATATGCCTTATTAGTCAATCATTTTACCATTCATGACTTACATTAAACAAAGACAAGCATTGGGCCCAAGACACACTAATATGCCATTCAATTTTCAGAGTTAATGCTTTGGTTTTGTTATCACATTTATCATTATCATAATCCCAACTAGGCTTCAAGGATTTAAGTTCAACCAAGCTTCAAGGGGAGCAAAGCATGCTAAGCATCAACCCAACTTGGCTTCAAGAACCAATCCAACCTAGCTTCAAGGGTTGTAACATCTCAATTAGGCTTCAAGGACTTAGCCAACCTAACTTCAAGAGAATGTTACCAATAGGCATGCCACCAACAACAAAACTCTGAAAATGAATAACACATTAGACACACAATTCATTTATTGTTTCATTCTCAATTCTCATCATCAATTAGGCAAACATGCCTTATGCTCTTTCAATGGAATCATCATAGCCAATCACAATGGCTTTACATCACATTTGAATTATCATAGCCAATCACAATGGCCTCAAATCATAAAATATCTCAATTCATATTATTCATATAGCATCATTGATACAATATTTCAAAGTACATATCACATTACCATTCACAATGCATATAGCCTAACATTGTTCATATGCTTCATCTATCTCATCAAATGTGTGCTATAATCTCAACATCATATGAATGTATGTTCCACATATATTTATTTAGATCATTCTTTGTTTTCAAAGTGTTTAGAGTGTTTATGTTTAGGTTTAGGAACAACAAAACCTTTGAAGAATCAAAACAAAGTGAGAAAAGTCAAGAACCATCACAGTAGCAAACACCTTCATGGGACACGGCCAAGCTTGTGGCCGTGTCTCTCAAAACCAATTGGCAGTAGCAAACACATGCATAAGACACGGCCGTGTCCCTCCAAAATCAATCCAACACGGCTCAATTTTCCTTGACTTGGCCGTGTCTCTCATGAATTGGCCGTGTCTCTCCTTGCTTTTGGCCGTGTCACTCAAGAACAAAACCCTATTTGTGGCCAAAACACTTCTAATTGCATTTAAACACATGATACATAACATAAACTCATTCAAATGGATGTAATCAAAGTCATTAACACTTATTTTGCATGTTTAACATAATAATCACAATTAACCATACATTTAATCATTCATCACATCAAAACCCTAAAACCAAATTCACTCTTGATCTTCCACTATCAACCTCCACATAACTTACCATATTCAAGACCAAACCAATCACCAATTCAATCTTTTAACTTACAATCAATTCTAACACTTATAAACACAACTCAAACACACCAAATCATCACATCAACAAATCACAATTCATCTTAGACACAACTTCAAGATTAACAAAAGAAAACAAGAGAGTACTAACCTTAAATGAAGAAATTTCACAAATCTTCAATTCACTCCTTTGATTTCTCCTTCAATTTGATTCTAGAAATCAAACTTTCCTCTTGCTCCTCTTCTCTTGACAAGGTTCGGCCACCAAAGAAGAAGAAAAGAAATTCAAGAAGCAAAGTAAACCTCTTCCTCTCTTTAAACCTACACCAAGCAATTCCAAAAGAAAATTACCTTAATACCCTTTTTCATTTAACTTAACTTTTGTCACTTGTATGCCCATTATAGTAATTACACACATATCACATAAAAATATCTTCTCCCATTGACTCCTCATATTGACTTATGTATATGTTATTTATATTAACATATATACAACATATACCTTCCCTTTACACCATCATTTCCTTTGCAAAAACATATATACATTGATCCAAATCAAGCAACAATTATATTTAAAACTTCTAGGGCATACATTGGGGTATTACAATTCTCCCCCTCTAAAAAGAAATTTCGTCCTCGAACTTACCTGATATCAAGTCTGAAACAACTGAGGATATTGATCTCACATAGTTTGCTCACGTTCCCAAGTTGCTTCTTCTTTTGCATGATTCTTCCACAAAATCTTCACAAGTGGCACTTTCTTATTTCTCAATTCTTTCACATCACGTGCCAAGATAGCAACTGGTTCCTCTTCAAACGTCAGATCTTGACTCACTTCGATTGATTCAATTGGCAAAACATGAGATGGATCCGATCTGTACTTCCTCAACAAAGAAACATGGAATACATTATGGATACGATCCAACTCAGGTGGCAAAGCAAGCCGATAAGCAACTGGCCCAACTCTTTCTAAAACTCCATACGGTCCAATGAAGCGAGGACTCAATTTCCCTTTCCGACCAAACCTTAAAATCTTTTTCCAAGGAGACACTTTCAAAAACACTTTATCTTCCACATCAAACTCTATATCTCTCCTTTTCAGATCTGCATAAGACTTCTGTCGGTCTGAAGCTGCTTTCAATCTATCTCGAATCATCTTCACTTTTTCTTCAGTATCCTTAATCAAATCAGGCCCAATCAACTTACCGTCTCCAAGTTCACTCCAACACAGAGGTGTCCTACACCGTCTACCATACAATGCTTCAAAAGGTGCCATACCAATGCTGGATTGGTGACTGTTATTGTAAGCAAATTCAACAAGTGGTAGAAATCCATCCCAACTTCCAGAGAAATCAATGACACAGCTTCTCAACATGTCCTCAATAATTTGTATCACTCGCTCTGACTGCCCATCTGTCTGCGGATGGAAAGCAGTGCTGAAGTGCAGTCGAGAACCCAAAGCACCCTGTAAACTCTTCCAAAATCTTGAAGTAAACCGGGGATCTCGATCAGACACTATAGAAATTGGGACACCATGCAGCTTCACAATCTCATGAATATACAGCTCAGCTAACCTCTCCAAAGAGTAATCCATCCGAACCGGAAGAAAATGAGCTGTCTTAGTCAACCTGTCAATAATCACCCAAATAGCATCATGCTTCTTTTGTGTCAATGGAAGACCAGACACAAAATCCATTGTCACTCTCTCCCATTTCCATTCAGGCACTGACAAAGGTTGAAGCAACCCGGTCGGAACATGATGCTCTGCTTTTACCTTCTGACATGTGAGACATCTGGAAACAAACTCCGCTATGTCTCTCTTCATACCAGACCACCAGTAATGTTGTTTCAAATCATGATACATCTTGGTATTGCCCGGATGCATAGCAAATACTGATTGATGTGCTTCTTCTAAAATGATCCTTCTCAAATCAGCATCATCAGGTACACACAATCTATTCTTAAACCAGAGACTCCCATCATCTCTCACAATAAAATCTTGACTCTTTCCACTCTGGCAATCTGAAACAATCTTTTGAATCTTCTCATCAGCCAATTGAGCCTTTTTAATCTGATCCAACAATATTGGTTTCAATTGCAACTGTGCCAATAATGCACCATCATCACAAGATACAAAACTGGCACGCAATGCTCTCAACTCAACAAGCAACGAGAGCGAATACGCAGTCAAACCTGCTAAAGACTTCCGACTTAAGGCATCGGCAACAACATTTGCTTTACCTGGATGATAATCAATCAAACAGTCGTAGTCTTTAATCAATTCCAACCAGCTCCTCTGTCGAAGATTAAGCTCTTTCTGAACCCCCAAATATTTCAAACTTTTATGGTCAGTATAGATGAAACACTTCTCCCCAAACAAATAATGTCGCCAAATCTTCAATGCAAACACAATGGCTGCCAACTCTAAATCATGGGTCGGATAATTGAGCTCATGCGGTTTCAATTGTCGAGAAGCATAAGCTATAACTTTACCTTCTTGCATCAAAACACAACCCAAACCACTATGTGAAGCATCACTGTAGATCACATATGGTTTGCCTTCCACAGGTAAAGTAAGAACAGGCGCTTGAGTCAACATTTCTCTTAACTGTTCAAAACTAGCCTGACACTGATCCGTCCACACAAATCTCACTCCCTTACGAAGTAATCTGGTGAGTGGAGTAGCTATCAAAGAAAAATCTTTCACAAACCGTCGGTAATAACCTGCCAAACCCAGAAAACTTCTGATTTCAGTCACAGACTTTGGTGAACTCCAATTCAAAATAGCTTCAACTTTACTCGGATCAACTCTAATACCCTCTGCTGAAACTATGTGACCGAGAAAAGTTACTTGGTCAAGCCAAAACTCACACTTCGACAGTTTAGCAAACAATTGCTTCTCTCTCAAGATTTGCAGCACAATCCGCAAATGCTTGTCATGTTCCTCCTCATTACGCGAATACACCAGAATGTCATCAATAAACACTACCACAAACTGATCCAAATAGGGCCTAAACACCCTATTCATCAAGTCCATAAAAGCTGCAGGTGCATTCGTCAAGCCAAAAGGCATAACTGAAACTCATAACGCCCATACCTGGTCCGAAAGGCTATTTTAGGAACATCTTCAGCTCTAACCTTCAACTGAGGGTACCCTGATCTCAAATCAATTTTAGAAAACACTGCTGCACCCTTCAACTGATCAAAGAGATCATCGATTCTAGGCAAAGGATATTTATTTTTAATAGTTACCCTATTCAATTGCCTATAATCGATACACAATCTCATAGTACCATCTTTCTTTTTCACAAATAATACAGGAGCTCCCCACGGTGAAACACTAGGGTGAATAAATCCTTTATCTAACAACTCCTGCAACTGCACCTTCAGTTCTCTCAATTCAGCAGGTGCCATTCTATAAGGAGTAATAGAGATAGGAGTGGTACCAGGCAATAATTCAATACCAAACTCCACCTCTCTCTCAGGAGGCAACCCTGGCAACTCCTCTGGAAACACATCTGGAAAATCTGCAACTGTGGCAATGCTATCAATTTGAAAACCTGTTACTCTAGTATCTACCACATGAGCAAGATAGGCATCACATCCTTTTCTGATCAACCTCCTAGCTGCAACAGCTGAAACAAACAAAGATGCTAGCTGTCCTTGCTCATTAGATACTATCACCTCTCTACCATCACCAGTTCTCAAAGTAACAACTTTCTTTTTACAGTCTACCACAGCTCCATGTCTAGATAGCCAGTCCATGCCTAGAATCACATCATATTCCTTAAAAGGCATCTCAATTAAATCCCCAAGGAACTCCTCACCTTGCACCATTACTGCACTATCTCGGTGCACTTTGCTAACAATCACACTATGCCCTAGAGGATTTTTCACCAATACATCAAATCCTAGGGATTCAGCATGCATATCAGACACAGGCAAAACAGATGCACTAATATATGAATGTGTGGAACCCGGATCAATCAAAGCAAGTACTGAAGTATCAATTAAAGAAAAAGTATCAGCTATGACTGCCGAAGCATCTGGTTGCCTCTGCATCACATAAATCCTCTGAGAAGATCAAGCCTCCTCTAGTCTACTCTCCCTGGATATAGAACCTCCTCTAGAATTGAACCCAGATCTGCCTCCTCTACCAAACCCTCTGCCTCCTCGACCTCCCCTCACACTAGATCGAGAAACTGCAGTATCCACTAACATCTGCTCCTGCCTCTCAAGACAATCTCTCACAAAGTGATAAGGTGATCCATATCTGAAGCATACCCCTGACACACCAGTCCTCCAACAAGTACCACCATGGGGCCTGCCACAATGAATGCATACAGGTGGAGTGGATCTCTGAGTCATTGGGGTCGGAGCACTCGCCACTGAAACTGTAGGTCTAAATCTCTGCCTCTGAAACTGTACTGACCTACCAGTTGGCCTCTGGCTCCTACTAACCCGAGGAACAAAGCTTCCTTTACCTCTTTTAGCAGATGAAGACCCTGCCTCAAACTAGGGCCTTCTAACCCTGACCTCTTCCTCTGAAGCAGCTGCAATAACCTGAGCTCTCTCCACACTCCTGGCTGCTGCAACAAGCTGGGGAAAATCATGATATCTAGATCCAGCCACATGACACATGATAGAGGGCCTCAATCCCTCCTCAAATCTCCTGCATCTATCAATCTCATCAGATATAATACCCCCAGCATACAGGCTCAATAGAATAAACTCAACCTCATATTCAGTTACGGTCCGGTTATCTTGCTTTAAACTCAAAAACTCCATCTTCTTCCTATCTTTATACTCCCTCGGAGTATACTTCGATTCAAACTCTCTTAGAAAATCAGCATAGGACAAAGTTGGTGGATCATCCATAGCATGGGGCACTGTCTTCCACCAATCATATGCGTCTTTCTGCAGTAATGATCTTGCATAATCAAATTTCTCCTCTGAAGTGGCTTGCAACTGAACAAATATTCTCTGTACTCTATCTAGCCACTGTTCAGCTACAGCTGGATCAACGGTACCAAGGAAATCCTCTGCTCCATACTTCCTTAGTTTGTCATACTGTCTCACTGATACCAAAGGCTGTGGTGGTGGCGGCGGTGGTTGCACTGGTGCTTGCCTCAAAATATCCACCACATTCCTAATCCAAGCTGGCGGAACCTCCTCACCAGCTGATCTCCCCGACACCAAAGAAGGTGCCTCCCCAGCACTATCCACTCTAGCTCCCTCTCTAATCTCATCAGGAGCTATACTCTCAGCACTACCCTCTACTGACTGACGTGAGTGAGAATCCATCACAACCTATATCTGCAAACACAGCAGAGTACATCTTATTAAAGATCAGAGACTGCCAATCCCAAACATGTATGTTATTTAAAAACTCACTTTTTAAGTGAAAATATTCTTTTTCTTACATTTTACCTAGGTTGAGAATACCAAAACAATTGTAACACCCCTACATCCGGTACATGCACACTACATTCACCACAAAGTAATATACATGCACTGAACATAGGGGTGCTACATTTTAAAAGATACTACAACCTTTATAATTGTATATCATAAAAAAATAAGTAGTTAACTTATAATACAAAACAAATTAGATATAGATACATTTAATTAATACGCAGCGGAATTTATAAAATAATTACATATATGAAAGCATTTAAATCCATATTTACAAATATACATTTATTCACATTATAAACAATACTTTATAAAATATAAAGAACTTATACATGATTGGCAGCTTTCTCTGATCTTTAAGTCCCAAAATAAACTCTTCAATTTCTACTCTCACTCGGTCTCGAGGAGCTCTCAGGCTCAACTCTGTTACCTGCGCGATCAACACTATCGCGCTAAGCCAACGGCTTAGTAGTACAACATATGCCAACATTATGCTTAATGCAATGCAATGCCACACATATTATTAAGAAAGTCAACAACATAGGTGAAAAGCTAACCTCACACCTTTGCATTTCACAAATCATAATCATATAAGCATACCACATTTCAACACAACATTATAAATGGAGAGCTATCAACATATCTTTATATTTCATAAATCACACATATACAAACATATCACATTTCAACATTTTTCCATATGCCTTATTAGTCAATCATTTTACCATTCACGACTTACATTAAACAAAGACAAGCATTGGGCCCAAGACACACTAATATGCCATTCAATTTTCAGAGTTAATGCTTTGGTTTTGTTATCACATTTATCATTATCATAATCCCAACTAGGCTTCAAGGATTTAAGTTCAACCAAGCTTCAAGGGGAGCAAAGCATGCTAAGCATCAACCCAACTTGGCTTCAAGAACCAATCCAACCTAGCTTCAAGGGTTGTAACATCTCAATTAGGCTTCAAGGACTTAGCCAACCTAACTTCAAGAGAATGTTACCAATAGGCATGCCACCAACAACAAAACTCTGAAAATGAATAACACATTAGACACACAATTCATTTATTGTTTCATTCTCAATTCTCATCATCAATTAGGCAAACATGCCTTATGCTCTTTCAATGGAATCATCATAGCCAATCACAATGGCTTTACATCACATTTGAATTATCATAGCCAATCACAATGGCCTCAAATCATACAATATCTCAATTCATATTATTCATATAGCATCATTGATACAATATTTCAAAGTACATATCACATTACCATTCATAATGCATATAGCCTAACATTGTTCATATGCTTCATCAATCTCATCAAATGTGTGCTATAATCTCAACATCATATGAATGTATGTTCCACGTATATTTATTTAGATCATTCTTTGTTTTCAAAGTGTTTAGAGTGTTTATGTTTAGGTTTAGGAACAACGAAATCTTTGAAGAATCAAAACAATTGAGAAAAGTCAAGAACCATCACAGTAGCAAACACCTTCATGGGACACGGCCAAGCTTGTGGCCGTGTCTCTCAAAACCAATTGGCAGTACCAAACAAATGCATAAGACACGGCCGTGTCCCTCCAAAATCAATCCAACATGGCTCAATTTTCCTTGACTTGGCCGTGTCTCTCATGAATTGGCCGTGTCACTCCTTGCTTTTGGCCGTGTCACTCAAGAACAAAACCCTATTTGTGGCCAAAACACTTCTAATTGCATTTAAACACATGATACACAACATAAACTCATTCAAATGGATGTAATCAAAGTCATTAACACTTATTTTGCATGTTTAACACAATAATCACAATTAACCATACATTTAATCATTCATCACATCAAAACCCTAAAACCAAATTCACTCTTGATCTTCCACTATCAACCTCCACATAACTTACCATATTCAAGACCAAACCAATCACCAATTCAATCTTTTAACTTACAATCAATTCTAACACTTATAAACACAACTCAAACACACCAAATCATCACATCAACAAATCACAATTCATCTTAGACACAACTTCAAGATTAACAAAAGAAAACAAGAGAGTACTAACCTTAAATGAAGAAATTTCACAAATCTTCAATTCACTCCTTTGATTTCTCCTTCAATTTGATTCTAGAAATCAAACTTTCCTCTTGCTCCTCTTCTCTTGACAAGGTTCGGCCACCAAAGAAGAAGAAAAGAAATTCAAGAAGCAAAGTCAACCTCTTCCTCTCTTAAAACCTACACCAAGCAATTCCAAAAGAAAATTACCTTAATACCCTTTTTCATTTAACTTAACTTTTGTCACTTGTATGCCCAATATAGTAATTACACACATATCACATAAAAATATCTTCTCCCATTGACTCCTCATATTGACTTATGTATATGTTATTTATATTAACATATATACAACATATACCTTCCCTTTACACCATCATTTCCTTTGCAAAAACATATATACATTGATCCAAATCAAGCAACAATTATATTTAAAAATTATTGGGCATACATTGGGGTATTACAGCACAATTATCCAACTTTCACTCTCCACCAAGTAAAAACATATTACTTAATTAATAAATAAAAAAATATCATCTTCCACTAACCACTTAATTAATATTTTAATAATTATAATAACATTTGACCCATATTAAAATATTGACTTGTATATATTATGTATATCTACATATATATATATCATATATACATATTTTTCCTGTTTTTGTTCACTTAATTATACATATATACTTTTAATTCATTTAATTAATTTTCAAAAATTAATATTTTAAAAATTTTGGGACATTACAATTCTCACCTCTAAAAAAAATTTTGGGACATTACATTACTCTCAAGTTTGGAATAACTGGGGATACTGATTCCGAATCATCTGCTCACTCTCCCATGTTGCCTCTTCAGTATCATGATTCTTCCAAAGAACTATCACAAGTGGCACCTTCTTATTTCTCAACTCCTTCACTTCAGGTGCCAAAATAACCACTGGTTCTTTCTCATAAGTTAGATCTGGACTCACCTCAATTAACTCTACTGACAAAATGTGAGATGAGTCTGATCTGCACCTCCGAAGCATAGAGACATGGAAGACATTATGAATTTGATCCAATTCAGGTGGTAAAGCTAGTTTATAGGCCACTGGTCTAACTCTCTTCAGTACCTCATAAGGTCCTATGAAACGTGGACTCAACTTCACTTTGCGGCCAAATCTCAAAATTTTCTTCCAAGGAGACACTTTCAAAACACTTTATATCCTACACTGAACTCTATGTCTCTTCTTTTGAAATCTGAATATGATTTTTGTCAATCTAAGGCTGCTTTCAGACAATTCCTAATCACCTTTACTTACACTTCTGTTTCCTTAATAAAATCAGGACTAATCAACTTACCTTTTCCAACCTCATCCCAACATAGAGGTGTCCTGCATCTCCTACCATACAATGCCTCATAAGGTGCAATTCTAATACTGGACTGATGACTGTTGTTAAAAGCAAACTCAATCAGTGGTAAGAATCTATCCTAGCTCACGGTGAAATCGATGATACAACTTCTCAACATGTCCTCTAAAATTTATATCACTCTCTCTGATTGTCCATCTATCTGAGGATGGAAAGTAGTGCTAAAATGTAATTGAGAGCCTAAAGCATCCTGCAAACTTCTCCACAATCTCAACGTAAATTAGGGATCTCGATCATATACCAAAGAAATTGGGACTCCATGTAACCTCACTATCTCACTGATATATAGCTCAACCAACCTCTCAAGAGAATAATCCATCCGAACTGGAAGAAAATTAGCTACCTTCGTCATTCGATCAATAATTACCCAAATTACATCCTGTTTCTTCTGGGTCAAAGGCAATCCAGTCAGAAAATCTATCATCACTCGCTCCCATTTCTACTCTAGCACTGATAATGGCTGAAGAAATCCTAAAGGAACTTGGTGCTCAGCCTTCACACTCTGTCAAGTGAGACATCTGGATATAAACTCTACTATGTCCCTCTTCATACATGACCACAAATAATATTATTTCAAATCTTGATACATCTTGGTACTCCCAGGGTGCATATCATAAATTGACTGATGTGTTTCCTCCAAAATTACTCTTTTTAGTCTTGCATCATCAGGAATACTGTAATATCCCAAAGTGTGCCTAGAAGTTTTGATACAATTGTTGTTTTTATTTGAATTAAATGTATATATGTTTTTGCAAAGGAAATGAGTATGTTAAGAGAATGCATATGTTGTGTATATTGTAATATATATAACATATAACTTGGTCAAATGGGGAGTCAAGGTAAGAAGATATTTTAATTTGTGATATGTGAAATTACAAAAAGGGGTAATTGTTTTTAAAGGAAGTTAAAACAAAGTAAAGGAGGGTGTTTAGGTAATTGCTTAATGTGAAACTCTTGGTGGAGATTTAAAGAGAAATTTACTTTGATTTTGAGGAGATTTTTCTTCTTTCTTTCTTGTGTTGGCCGGCTCACCCAAAGACAAGAGGAAGCAAGAGGACAAGAGAGGATTGTGATGTTCTAAGCTCAAATTGAAGGAAGAATCTAAGGATTAAGTTGGAGATTTGTGAAATTTCTTCATTTAAGGTAAGTACTCTCTTGTTTATCTTTGTTATTTTTGAAGTTATGGTTGAGGTGGGTTGTGATGTGTTGAGATTATGAATAGGTGTGTTTGAGATGAGTTTATAAGTGTTGAGATTGATTATAAGTTAAAAAGGTTGAATTGATGTTGGTTTTGGTTTGAAGAGGATAAGTTAAGAGTGATGTTTGGTTTTAGGGTTTTGAAATGGTAGATGATTAAATGGATTGTTGATGTATTGTTAATGTGTATATTGTGATGAATATGTAAATAAGTGTTAATAACATTGATTACATCCATTTGAATGAGATGGTATTGTGCATAATGTGTTTTTATTCAATCAAAAGAAGTGTGGCTATGTTTAGGGTTTTGTTTTTGTGAGAGATGGCCAAACCAAAGATGAAACACGACCAAAACTACAGAATTTTGGGAGACACAGCCAAGTCTAAGGAAAATGTGGCCGTGTTGGATATTTTTGGAGAGACACGGCCGTGTCCCTTGCCCATGTTCGCCACTGCCTGATTTTTGTTGAGAGACACGGCTGTGTCCCTTGCCCGTGTTTGTCTCGGCTTGATTTGGTGTTGAGAGACACGGCCACAAGCTTGGCCGTTTCCCTTGAGGGTGTTGGCTACTGTGATTTGTTCCTTGCTTTTCTCACAATGTTGAATCCTTCCAAGGTCTTTTTGTATCTACACTTTGAATATACTTAAAACAAAGATGATCTAAACAAATGTATATTGAGGATTCTAAATCTAAGAATAAGGTAAATTATATATGTGCATATCAATGATGATCATTCTTAAGAGATATTTAATGTGTTTGATTATGTATACTTGAGTGATGAAGTATTATAATGTGACTAGTATTATGACTTGTATAGTGTGGAAGAGATGAGGATCATTCAAAAAGGTATGTACAATGCAATTTATTGTTATAAATACTTTTATGATGAATTATCTTAATGTAAATTGAGACATAAAGAGATGTGAAACTAATGTTTTGAGTTATAATGAGGTGAATGATATGATTGAAGCATGCTTAGATGATATGATTGAATAATGATATGTTTGTTTAGTTAATGTAATGGATGTTGTATATTAATATGAAGTCATTTTGATTGACTATGATGATTCAAATGTGATGTGAAGCCATTGTGTTTGGCTATGATGATTCAAAGGTGATGTGAAGCCATTGTGATTGGCTATGATGATTCAATTGAGATAAATGAGGCATGTTTGCCTAGATGATGATGAGAATTGAGAATGAAAGTGCTAATGAAATAATAAATGAATTGTGTGGCTAATGTGTTATTCCATTTTCAGAGTTTGTTGTTGGTGGCATGCCTAATATTAGTAACAATCTCTTGAAGTTAGGTTGGATTGGTTCTTGAAGCCAAGTTGGGTTGAAGTTTAACATGTTTTACTCCCCTTGAAGCTTGGTTGGGTCTAATCCTTGAAGCCTAATTGAGATGTTACAACCCTTGAAGCTAGGTTGGATTGGTTCTTGAAGCCAAGTTGGGTTGATACTTAGCATGCTTTGTTCCCCTTGAAGCTTGGGTTAACCTAATCGTTGAAGCCTAGTTGGGATAATGATAAATGTGATGATTGAACCAAAGCATTAACTCTGAAAATTGAATAGCCTATTAGTGTCTTTTGGGCCCGAGTCTGTCTTTGTTGTCAATGTGATATACAAATGTTGAAAGAAATGAGTAATGAGATCTATGGTTGACTTTGTTGGAAATGTGATTCATGATTGGTGAATTGTGAATAGAATAATGTTATGAAGTATGATATGTAATGTGTGTATTGATATTGATTGTAAGTATTAGTGATGGATCATGATTGGTGAATTGTGAATAGAATAATGTTATGAAGTATGATATGTAATGTGTGTATTGATATATTGATTGTGGATACTATTAATGGATTGTGGTTGATGATAATGTTATGTATGCAATTAAAAAGGAAAAACATGATAAGAACTAATTGTACATTGAATTGATATATCATTATATGTTAGAATTTCTATAATGTATGTTTACATTTTATATTTGTACTACTAAGCTTTCGGGCTTAGCGCGGATGTGTAATCGCGCAGGTAGCTTGGTGGAAGATATGAAGTCCTTTGTTATGCCACGAGAAGAGTAAGAGTTTATCGAGACCAACTTGAGGGTAATGCATACATGTATAATTTTTAATTATGATTTATTTCTGAACAGAGTGCATTCATATGTATAAATGAAGTTATGATAAAGATAAGATTATTATATATTTTCAAGATCATTAAAAGTATAATGATTTGGTAAATATTCTTTAAATTAATGCATTGTGGTTTGAACTCGGTTAAAGGTTTTTAAAGTGTAACGAAAAGTGGCATCCTTATACTTTATATACTTACTGTATGTATACCAGGTATATGTATAGTACTTATATGGAGTATCGGGGTGTTACAATTATTTTGGTATCAGAGCTTAGGTTTGAGATTCTCGGCCTAAGTAAAATTAAAAAGAAAAGTTTTAAAAAGTTTAAATAGAAGCAAAAAGGAAAAGTTTGGAAATGGAATTTGTAATACATGCATATGCATTAACACCTAGGTTGGTCTTGAATGTGGCATTATATGAATTGAAATGTATTTGAATTATATGAGATGGATGATAGTGTGTGGATGAAGTTCTACATGAATGAAAATTGGAGAAAGAAATAATATGAGAAAATTTATATAAGTTAAATTGCTACATTAAAGAATGGGAATTTATTCAAGTAAAGTAAATTGTTAAATGTGTTGAAGTATAAAGAAATGAAAAGGAGAATAAAGTTGAAAATGACTTGAAAATAAAATCAAGATTAAAGGATGTACTATTTTCTCTACAATTTGAATTCCTTACTAATAAATCTTATGTTGGATTATTAGAAAGAGGAAATATTGTTGAAAGGGTAATATGGATGGATATGTTATTATAATGAAGAGAGTATGGTGGAATATCAAATGAGTTGATTGATATAGACAATGCGTGACAATTTAAGGTTTGGATATGTAAAGTTAAGATTTTAAAAAGAAAAAAATAGATGATATTGATTAAGTAAGAAGATAAATTGGTATTGTTTGTATTATTAATTGTAATTTCAATGCTAGAAATGTGATATGTTTGGATATTGCAAAAGCTCATGTTAATGGTGGTAATATGTGACCATTAGATTGTTGAAATGAGCTTGATAAATTGTGGAAATTATATGTTTTGATATTGCTTTGTGATATATATACATAAGATGTTTTTAAAGTTGATATTAAGAAAAGATGAGTTTGGCAAATTGAAGCTTAAGTGAAATAGTAAGTTGAAAGTTAAAGTTCTAGTGGAATTTGATAAAGATTATTTAGATATTGATGGTTTAATGTATATTCAATACATGAGCTAGGTGAAATGACTAATTTTGCACATGAAAGTATTAGGAATTGAGTAATGTGATTGATAGTATGAGAATTTGTTTTGAAGTATAAAGGGAAGTGGATAAGTAAATGAGAATAAGAATGATAATGTTCAAAGGAAAGTAATAAATATTAAATTTGTAAGATGATATGTCAACGAGAAATTTAATAAGATTACATAATTATGTGTATACATGTATAGAATAAGGAAGATGAGTTCTTCCATATGAATGAAATGGTATTATGTAAAGAATGTGAAAAGTGAGAGACATTATTAATGTGTATGTGATATGTTTATTATCTTATGTAATTGCATTTTTAATAGTATTGGAACTGGTATTGCATGTGGTAGTAGATTTAAGAAAGATTAAGTCTTGACTTGTGCAGATCTAGATTATGTGATGAAATAGATAAGGAAAATGGACTTGAGTAATATTGGACAGTGAAATTGTTATGATAAAAACTGAATTAAATTATTATAAAATGTTTTGAGCTCAAAGTATTGATGTGTGGAAATGTTCTATACATATGTGTATAATAAGAGATTATAAGGAAATAAGGAAGTATAGTATAGGAAAATGGTTATAAAAGCTAGATTGGAAATGGAGTAATGAATGAAACTTGTGTAAAATTTGCATATGATCAAATGTTATCTGTAGAAGATGTTAAAGATAATATTGTTGGGCATGAGTTAGACTAATGATGATCTGATAATCAAGAGTAAAATATTTTGAGATGGAGTTAAAATGTACTAACTCTTGGTGTAGTAAAAATTTAGAGAATGAAAATGTAATTTTTGTGATATGATTTAGTTTTGTAATTAGAAAGGTTGGAAACAGAATAATAGAGGAACCATATGGATTAATAAGTTTCAAACATGACCCTTCATCTTTTATAATTCTATGATTTGTTTAGTATATTTTGGTTGATTAATTTTGTTATCTTCCGATTGGGACTGAGATAACATGACTGTAGTACAATTTTGGTGAGATTAATAATTATGTTTTAAGAAACAGGGTCAGGAGTTATGATTGGTAAAGTTGTACTATCTAACTTTTATGTTAGAAATTTTTTATAATTGTGGAAAGTATGGAAAGAGAAGTGAATTGTGAAAATGGTTTAAGCAATGAACCATGTGATAGAAAAATAATTATGTCAATATAGTAATGATATGAGATGTGAGAAGATGATATATGAGAGAAATTATAAAATGTGGTTGGAAGTTACACTAAATATGTTTATGGTATAAAGTGAATAAGTGGATAGACTTAAAGTTGAAGTGAATGAACTATGAATAAAATATGCATGAAATAATCGTGAGAATTTGGTGAGAATTGTACTAAGATAATTTGAAGTGATTTGGTATTAATGATCATAGTTTCAAATAAGTTGATTGTTGGTTTGAATCAAGCAAGATTGAGACGTTAGTATATTGTGGCAGATAGATCAATTGATCTGGATTTTGTTAAAATTATGAATTATTATTGAGATTTAATGTGTATAACTGTACAAGGAGTATAAGATATACATGATAATGTAATATTCTAATATGTGAATGAACATGTATAAATTGAGTTATATTGGTTATTAAATGAGGATCATGCTAAGGAAGGAAATAAGGGTGTGAAAAATAAAAATATAATTATCAATTAAGGAGTGATAAATGTCTTTTCTGAAAGTGATGGTAAGGAGGGGATAATTAATATTAAGATTTATGGTCTTTGACAGGGTGAGATGTCTGTAACTGAGTTCTTACAAAATTGAAAATTCTTTGGGATGAATATATTAATTTGAGATCGATTGTGAGTCGTGTTTGTAATCCTGCTTGTTCTTGTAATGCTGTTAACAAGATTAGGGATTATCAATCTTCTGATTATGTTCTACGTTTTTTAAGAGGAGTGAATAAAAGTTATAACACAGTTAGGACTCAGATTCTTTTAATGGAGCCATTGCCTTCGCTTAATAAGGTTTTTGCCTTAGTTGCTCAACATGAACGTCAATTTGTGCATCCTGAGAATCTTCTTACTGGTGATCTAAGTTCTGTTGTTCAATCTTTGCCTATTGTGAATGCTGCCAATGCTAGAAATTCTCAGTCTGGTGGAGATAGGCAGAATATCAATGCTTCTAAATTGCCTGTTTGTACACATTGTAATCCTCCTGGACATAATGTTCAACAGTGTTATAAGATTATAGGTTATCCACCTGGATTGAAGTCAAGGACTAAGCAGGGGTCTTATGTCTCGAAGGCTAATCAAGTTTCTTCTTATGAGGATTAAGATGATGTTTTGTTAAGAATAAATTGTTACTGGATTGGATAATTTCGAGGACGAAATTATTTAAGGGGGAGAGAATTGTAATATCCCAAAGTGTGCCTAGAAGTTTTGATACAATTGTTGTTTTGATTTGAATTAAATGTATATATGTTTTTGCAAAGGAAATGAGTATGTTAAGAGAATGTATATGTTGTGTATATTGTAATATATATAACATATAAGTTGGTCAAATGGGGAGTCAAGGTAAGAAAATATTTTAATTTGTGATATGTGAAATTACAAAAAGGGGTAATAGTTTTTAAAGGAAGTTAAAACAAAGTAAAGGAGGGTTTTTAGGTAATTGCTTAATGTGAAACTCTTGGTGGAGATTTAAAGAGAAATTTACTTTGATTTTGAGGAGATTTTTCTTCTTTCTTTCTTGTGTTGGCCGGCTCACCCAAAGACAAGAGGAAGCAAGAGGGCAAGAGAGGATTGTGATGTTCTAAGCTCAAATTGAAGGAAGAATCTAAGGATTAAGTTGGAGATTTGTTAAATTTCTTCATTTAAGGTAAGTACTCTCTTGTTTATCTTTGTTATTTTTGAAGTTATGGTTGAGGTGGGTTGTGATGTGTTGAGATTATGAATAGGTGTGTTTGAGATGAGTTTATAAGTGTTGAGATTGATTATAAGTTAAAAAGGTTGAATTGATGTTGGTTTTGGTTTGAAGAGGATAAGTTAAGAGTGATGTTTGGTTTTAGGGTTTTGAAATGGTAGATGATTAAATGGATTGTTGATGTATTGTTAATGTGTATATTGTGATGAATATGTAAATAAGTGTTAATAACATTGATTACATCCATTTGAATGAGATGGTATTGTGCATAATGTGTTTTTATTCAATCAAAAGAAGTGTGGCTATGTTTAGGGTTTTGTTTTTGTGAGAGACGGCCAAACCAAAGATGAAACACGGCCAAAACTATAGAATTTTGGGAGACACGGCCAAGTCTAAGGAAAATGTGGCCGTGTTGGATGATTTTTTGAGAGACACGGCCGTGTCCCTTGCCCATGTTCGTCACTGCCTGATTTTTGTTGAGAGACACGGCTGTGTCCCTTGCCCGTGTTTGTCTCGGCTTGATTTGGTGTTGAGAGACACGGCCACAAGCTTGGCCGTGTCCCTTGAGGGTGTTGGCTACTGTGATTTGTTCCTTGCTTTTCTCACAATGTTGAATCCTTCCAAGGTCTTTTTGTATCTACACTTTGAATATACTTAAAACAAAGATTATCTAAACAAATGTATATTGAGGATTCTAAATCTAAGAATAAGGTAAATTATATATGTGCATATCAATGATGATCATTCTTAAGAGATGTTTAATGTGTTTGATTATGTATACTTGAGTGATGAAGTATTATAATGTGACTAGTATTATGACTTGTATAGTGTGGAAGAGATGAGGATCATTCAAAAAGGTATGTACAATGCAATTTATTGTTATAAATACTTTTATGATGAATTATCTTAATGTAAATTGAGACATAAAGAGATGTGAAACTAATGTTTTGAGTTATAATGAGGTGAATGATATGATTGAAGCATGCTTAGATGATATGATTGAATAATGATATGTTTGTTTAGTTAATGTAATGGATGTTGTATATTAATATGAAGTCATTATGATTGACTATGATGATTCAAATGTGATGTGAAGCCATTGTGTTTGGCTATGATGATTCAAATGTGATGTGAAGCCATTGTGATTGGCTATGATGATTCAATTGAGATAAATGAGGCATGTTTGCCTAGATGATGATGAGAATTGAGAATGAAAGTGCTAATGAAATAATAAATGAATTGTGTGGCTAATGTGTTATTCCATTTTCAGAGTTTGTTGTTGGTGGCATGCCTAATATTAGTAACAATCTCTTGAAGTTAGGTTGGATTGGTTCTTGAAGCCAAGTTGGGTTGAAGTTTAACATGTTTTACTCCCCTTGAAGCTTGGTTGGGTCTAATCCTTGAAGCCTAATTGAGATGTTACAACCCTTGAAGCTAGGTTGGATTGGTTCTTGAAGCCAAGTTGGGTTGATACTTAGCATGCTTTGTTCCCCTTGAAGCTTGGTTGAACCTAATCCTTGAAGCCTAGTTGGGATAATGATAAATGTGATGATTGAACCAAAGCTTTAACTCTGAAAATTGAATAGCCTATTAGTGTCTTTTGGGCCCGAGTCTGTCTTTGTTGTCAATGTGATATACAAATGTTGAAAGAAATGAGTAATGAGATCTATGGTTGACTTTGTTGGAAATGTGATTCATGATTGGTGAATTGTGGATAGAATAATGTTATGAAGTATGATATGTAATGTGTGTATTGATATTGATTGTAAGTATTAGTGATGGATCATGATTGGTGAATTGTGAATAGAATAATGTTATGAAGTATGATATGTAATGTGTGTATTGATATATTGATTGTGGGTACAATTAATGGATTGTGGTTGATGATAATGTTATGCAAATATGAAATTAGTCGAGATATATGAAAGGTGCAATTAAAAAGGAAAAACATGATAAGAACTAATTGTACATTGAATTGATATATCATTATATATTAGAATTTCTATAATGTATGTTTACATTTTATATTTGTACTACTAAGCTTTCGGGCTTAGCGCGGATGTGTAATCGCGCAGGTAGCTTGGTGGAAGATATGAAGTCTTTTGTTATGCCACGAGAAGAGTAAGAGTTTATCGAGACCAACTAGAGGGTAATGCATACATGTATAATTTTTAATTATGATTTATTTCTGAACAGAGTGCATTCATATGTATAAATGAAGTTATGATAAAGATAAGATTATTATATATTTTCAAGATCATTAAAAGTATAATGATTTGGTAAATATTCTTTAAATTAATGCATTGTGGTTTGAACTAGGTTAAAGGTTTTTAAAGTGTAAAGAAAAGTGACATCCTTATACTTTATATACTTACTGTATGTATACCAGGTATATGTATAGTACTTATATGGAGTATCGGGGTGTTACAAATACATAACCTATCTCTGTACCATAAACTGCCATCACTTTTTACATGAAAGTCTCGACTCTTCCCCTTTTGGCAATCGAATACAGTTTTATGGATTTTCTCATCTATCAACCGAGTCTCCCTAATTTGATCCAATAACACCGACCTCAATTGCAACTGAGCCATCAATGCACCATTATAACAAGACTCAAATCTGGCATGCAACACTCTCAACTCAATAAGTAACAAGAGCGAATAAGCAGTCAAACCTACCAAAGACTTCTGACACAAGGCATCAGCAACAACATTTTCCTTACCAGGATGATAATCAATTAAACAATTATATTCTTTAATTAATTCTAACCATCACCTCTGCCAAAGATTCAATTCTCTCTGAACACTCAGATATTTCAAACTCTTGTGATCTGTATAAATGAAACACTTCTCCCCATACAAGTAATGTCACCAAATCTTCAAAGCAAAAACTATAGCTACTAACTCCAAATCATCCGTCAGGTAATTCAGCTCATGCGGCTTCAACTGTCGAGAGGCATAAGAAATGACTCTATCCTCCTGCATCAAAACACAACCTAAACCACTATGTGAAGCATCACTGTAAATCACATAAGGTTTACTTCCACAGGCAGAGTAAGGATAGGAGCCTGAGTCAACATCTCCCTCAGCTGCTAAAAACTTACCTAACACTGATCTATCCACACAAATCTAACTCTCTTCCAAAGTAATCTGGTTAGTGGAGTAGCTATCATAGAAAAACCTTTCATAACCCATCGATAATAGCCTGCCAAACCCAGAAAACTTCTAACCTCTGGCATAGTCTTCGGTGGACTCCAATTCAAAATAGCCTCAACTTTACTCGGATCAACTCTAATACCTTGTACTTAAACCACATGACTGAGAAAAGTCACTTGATCAATCCAAAACTCACATTTTGATAGCTTAGCATACAACTGCTTCTCTCTTAAATTCTGCAATACAATCTGCAAATACTTGTCATGATCTTCCTCATTATGTGAATACACCAAAAGATCATTAATGAAAACCACCACAAATTAATCTAGATAGGGTCTAAATGCCCTGTTCATCAAATCCATAAATCCTGATGGTGCATTTGTCAATCCAACGGGCATCACCAAGAACTCATAATGTCCATACCTCATGCGGAAAGCTATCTTAGGTACATCTTCATCTGTGACTCTTAAATGATAGTACCCTAATCTCAAGTCAATCATAGAGAATACCGCTGCTCCTTTCAGCTGATCAAAGAGATCATCTATCTAAGGCAATGGATTCTTATTCTTAATGGTCACTGTAGACCCTTAATTTTTGACCCAGTCCAATACGATAGTCCAAAATAATTTTTATGGTATAATATTTATCTTTATGATATTTAATAATTATTTTTAATAATAAAAATAAAAAAATAAAAAATAATGAAAAAATAAAAATCGGACATATCTGCGAGCGACACACGGCAGTTCTGGTGCGCTGTCGCACAGCTAACTGGGCTTCACCGTAGCAATTGTCTGCAGAGAATTGGGCACTGCCCAATTCGCCGCAGTTGAGCATGCCCAGTTCGGCGCAGGCACTGCCTGCAGTGAACTAGCTTGCCTAGTTCACCTAGCCCAATCCTCACAGCATTCTTTGCCAGCGCAGCCCGCGCACGCTGCCGATTATTTGACCAAACCTTATTTTATCCGATTTTGTAATTTTTCCTGAACAATTGGTATTTCCTTATTAAAATAGGATTATGTCTTTTTGTTTTCCTATAAATACTAGAATTAAACAAATGGATTGGGGGTGGCAATTATTTGAAGAAACTTTGGACCTTTATTTTTTCCGAGGAGAGTTGGGGACTCTTGGGTTTTCAACAAACCCTAGCAAGCACGAAGAAACCCTAAACCAGCAACACCGAAAAGAAATTAGCAAAGGGCAGTCTTCATGGAATTCTAACTTGAACAAAATTTTGGAGAGGAACAAAAAGAAATAGAAAAGCTATACGAGGAAGATTAACAACACAAAAGTCTACAAAGGCAGTGCAATCATTGCCTTTGCCAAAGCTCATCTTGAATTTCATTCAAACAATTTTGGTGGAGACAACAAACGGAGGTGTGTCTTTCTAACTTATTTCATTTAAATTTATATTGAGATAACTTATTATTTGTTCATCTATTAAACTTTCTTCATTTAAAGTTCATTCTTTTAACTTTTAATTTATATACAAATATACATTGAGCATAATAGTTTCTTTTTATTGTTTGCATGGCCAGTAGCTTGTTCCATTAAATCACCATAACATTAGATTATTCAAATAATGTTTTAAATGTCCAATAGCCATATTACATATAAGTATTTATCAAAATTCCATGTTAAAGTCATCTTAGAGTTTTTTTTACTGATCATATTTTTATAAAACCCTAATCTGTGTTTCTAAAGATCAAGAACCCTAGAAATCCTGATTTCCCATCTAAAACCCTAAAAAACCATATTTCATGTTTAAAACCCTAGAAACCCTAATTTTCCATTTAAAACCCTAAAAAACCATATTGCATGTTTAAAACACTAATTCTTTTCCATAAGAATTCCAAATCCTATTTTAAATTAAACCCTAACTTATTTTGTTAAAACCTTAATCAAATTTGTTTATTTTATTATCATAGTAGCTATTTATTTTTAAATATTTAAGTTTTAATCTTATTTTTATAGGTTTGTAACTTATTCACTTAAATCTCAAATTATAATTTTAATCACACAGTAGCATAATCTTTCTAAAATAATAAACCTAAAAATAATACTAGTTCTTTAAAATTCCAAAACCTTAGCTTTTAGATATAAGTTCAAAAACCCTAAATGTTATATATTCAATTTATGTCTTCAATGAATGATTTATTTATGATGAATGGTTGTTGGTTGTTTTTATTAATTTGCTTTGGTTTCAAAACATTATAAGAGGTATGTTTCTATATTTTGAGTACCTCATGTATTAAGCATCATGTAATTTAAATTGCTTTTATATTTTGGACCAATGTAAAGAACATGTTTCCACCTTTCGGTAGGTGTCCTATTTAGTTTTAGACATGGATGATGTAAGGACATGTTTTCATCCTCGGATGGGTGTCCATTTATTTGCTTTGTTTATAGATTGCTTTGATTTTAATATAATGTTGCTTTATTTTAATTGTTGCATGTAGTATGGATAATATTGTTATATTTAGGAATTTTATAATATTAAGACCTGCAAAGGTGGCCGGTTCCAATGAACCAGGCGTTGTGGGGGTGCTGGGCCATTTCTCACCTTCCCCACACGTACCTAACTTTCCAAACCCATTAGGGGTTTGGAATTCCTTAGGAATCGAGTCATCCACTCCTTTCTTTTTCCCGGCCTATCCGGGTGGCGACTCCATTTTCTTTGAGCTTTGGCCCATGTTCTCTAAGGTCCTGAGTCTAAATAGTATCGAAGTCGCAAGAACCATTCCACCGGGAGTGGGGGCAAAAATCCCCGCTCACAGTGGTGACTCCACTGGGGACAAGAGAAGTTGATTCTGTTGGTCTTTATATTATTCTATTCTTTCTTATCATGATATTATCCTTTGCATCATATTAGATTTGCACTGTGTGCGTGAGTTAGGATGCCCATGTTACCCATGTTATATTATGTGAGGGATACCATACTTTCACTCAAGGAATGGAGATCGAGCATGGCGTAACCACTCACAGCCTTATACCATTTGGCATATATTTGCTATACGAACCTAAGCCTTTCAACCCGAAGACTAAAGCTCATGTAATTAGCCTAGTTATTTTCCTTAGGTTTTACCCCAAATGCTTGTTGTTTGACTATGATTGATTTATCTTGGTTTAAATCATGGCTTATTTTGTTTTTTCTTTTTCTAATATGACCTAATTACATTGTATGCTCAAAATAAATTTTTCTTTAAAGTCCAAAAGACCACAGCTATTTTCAAAACTTTTCAAGATGGTCTTTGGACATAAAACTTTTCTAAAAAACAAATAAAAAATTCTTTTCTCATGACCCAAATACAAAGCCCAAAATTCATATTTTCTAAAATCTTTTTACAACAGGCTTAGAAACAAATATTTAGGTTAATTATGGAAATACAAAAAATCAATTCTGAGCCTAGTTTATACTAAGAATTATTAATCATGGGCTTGTTTTTGGCATGAATCATTAGTTACTTTTTCAAGTGAGAAATCTATTTATAATAAACCTCTTAATTTAGTTTTAATCCAATGTACATAAAAGCTATTTTAGTTAAGATTCAATGGATTAAAACCTAATTAATGGGAATTATCATGAACTGATTTCCATTTTTAAAATATGACTATTGGTTGAAACATTGGTATATTGTTATTCCCATCTTGGTTGAATTTTTAGAAAATAAGATACCCCATGTTGGTATTTTGTTAACCATATACCTAGGAAAAGAGACTCGCCATCCGTGTGTGGAAGTTATAAGGTTGGAAGGAATGTTCTACTTATCTTTGTCTATTATATGTGCATACATGCATGCATACATACATTTGTATCTCATATCATTGATCCTCTCTAGCTCACAGCCTTGGATTACAATAGTTCAAAAGCCTACGACAACCCCACTTATGCTGATGACAAAGAATCCAACAGCGACTCAATCACTTTCTCACCAAAAGCAATGGAGCTAGAACAAATTCAAAGAATGGTGGATGACACCCTCAACGCTAAAATGGAAGAACTGAAGGAGGCCCTAGCTGAGATCATGAAGAATCAAATGACTATAATGTTTGGGAACAATGCTAAAGCATCCGTAAGCACCAAGAAAGATAAGGGAAGGCTAAAGTTGGTGAAGTGGCTTTTGATGATGATAAGGTGATCGTTAATGATGATGACGACTGGGCTCAATACTTCCAAGATCCTCAAGATAAAAAGAAGGAGTCAAAGGTTATTGAGAAGACAACTGTTGAAAAGACCGAGACGTCTAATGTTGAGATGATTATTACTGATTTAGAAAAGAAATTCAAAAAGACGCTAAAAATCGAAGAGATGTCCGAGATCGACAAACTATTTGAATAAGATGAGGAGGTCCCTTATAAGTTAAAGATGCCTTCCTTCACTAGGTACAATGGTACTGGAAACCCTCATCTCTATGTGAAGCAGTAATTCACTGCCATGCAATTTGCTAGAGCTACTAAAGCTTAAACTCTGAGGTATTTCATGCTCTTATTGGACTTTGTTGTCCAAAAATGTTTCAATACCTTAGAAAAAATTACTAAAAAAGATTGGGACATGTTGTACAAGGCTTTCATTCAGCAATATGGGTACAATGTCGAGCTGGAAGTAACCTTAATAGAAATAATATGAGAATTTTATGGACTATATGAAAAGATGAAGAAATAAGGTTGCACTTCTTAAAAGGAGGCATGATGAGTCAAACAAAATTAGGATGATAGTCAGAGGCATCCTGCCCAACCTCCATGAAAGGCTGTCTCACACCCTTGTAAGGGACTTCAAAGACCTTTTGCAAGCTGGCTTGCAAATTAAAGAGTGGGAAAGGGAGAAGAACTGCTTTTCAGCAAGAAGGAATGAGAAAGGGAATTATCAGCCTAGCAATCAAAGTACACAAAAGGAAGATGATGTTAATGCCACTAGTCAAGGAGGAATGAGGTAGTTTTCAGAATTAGGGAAGCCGCTATCTTGGGTTCTCAATAAGCTACAAAGAAGGGATTGTTACAACCCTTGACTTCTTATTCATTTGCCTAATCCTCTTCCACCTAACTTTGATACTAAAGGCATTTTGCCAATTCCATCAAAGGACTGGACATGAAATGGACAATTGTATGAAGTTGAGGCATGAGACCCAGAATTTAGTTGATAATGGAAAGTTTCCTGAGCCGGATAAGCCCAATACCAAAAATAATCCTCTGCCTAGGTTCAACAGAGTACCACCACCACCAGCTTTCATGGTAAGAGGAGGATGGGAGGAAGATCTTGTCTTATCCTCCTTTCAAGATGGAAATATTAAAGATGTGGAATAAGGAGAAATTTTATTTAACAAACTTCCTTTAGCTTGGAGTGTTGCTCTATTTATTTTTTTTAATATTTAATTAGAACAATTATGTTTTTTAGAATTATATTTCTTTGAATAAATTACTTTCATCAAAGTTTTTGTTGGTCTTTGTTCATTTTGGTGCTCAACCAATGAGGAATCTAACTTGATATTTATAAATTAATGTATTTATGCATCATGATTCGAATGACTTTACTAGGTTTGGGAATTGCTCTATAGCATTGAGTTGTGTATGCTTACTTAGAGAGGGCTCCTGCATAATAACATTTGTCTAGGTCTTAGTCAATCTTAGAACATACTTTGATAAACTTTCGAGGCAAAATTGAACTCTACTTATTTAAGAGAGAAATGATCTAGGCATTGTTTGGTTAGCCAACAGCTAGTATCCACCCAATTAAATATCAATCCCTAGTTGTCCCTTTGAGCCTTCATAAAATTTTAGCTTTCTTTTCATTGGCTTACAAATCACAACAACCTACCCTGAGCAGCTATTACACTTTTGACAAGTCTTATGATCACTAAGATGAAGAGGCAAGAAGATCAAAGAAAGAAATGAATTCTCAAGACCATAAGGGTAGTTGAAGTTCTCAAGATGATAAAGGTAATTGAAGTTCACCTGAATTAGACCAAATAACACAAATAAAGTTAGGACTAGAGCAGATTAATACCACTCCACTCATCCATTATTAGAAATACAAGTTGGTACAAACAAGACAACTTTGTTAGAGCTAGAACAAAAAAAAAAGATAAACAAAAAGAAGAAATAAGAAAAGAAAATAAAACCCTAAATGGTTCAGAAAGCCAACTGAGTTCTCTTTTACCTAAAGCAGTAAAAGGCTTCCATTTGGTTTAAAAGGATAGTTTGACATGAATTGGTCCAACCCAACCAAAGATTCAATCAAAATCAGAGAAAAAGGGGAAAGTCCATCTAATTTTTGAAAGTCCTGTACTTAACAATCCTATAGATAAGGACAAAATGATAAAATGCTCAAAGAAAGGGAAGAATAAGAAAAATAAAGAGAAATAAAAGGGAAAAGAAGAAAAGAAATGAATTTGGGTACCAAACGTTTTGCAAGGGTAAAGACTATCCCAATCAAGAACTAGATTAATGCCAAGAAGATGGGAGAACACTCAAAGCTCTATCTTTCCATGCTCTTAACTATCAAAAGTTCCAACAAGCAGTTTGTAGTGTGAAGGTTTGTCCATTGTGTCACAGCAGCTCCAATCTCAAAACGATTTTCATTTAACCCATATCCCTCATAGATCCCATTTCAATCCTATTAAAGACATGTTGATCTCTCTTGGTAGGTAGAGTCTATTAGAGGAGATAGTTTGGATAAACATGCATATGAGATAGACAATATTTAAACTCAAATGAGATCTTTGACCATGTAATGTGTATGTGCCTATCTAAAGTGCAATAATTCTTGCTTAAATAGAAATAATTCCCAAGTTTAGTATGGTAACTAGGGTTGTCATATCATAGATATGTTAAATTTAAAAATCGAGTACTGAGGTATAATGACATTGATTTGATGAAGTCAACAATTGATTTAAAAAAATGTTTTCTTGTTACAAAAATTAAAAAAAAGAATTTTTTTACAAAGCCTTCAAGTTAAGGGAAATATGTTGAACAGTCGAACCTCAAAACACACACTGGAAAAGTAAAGAATTATTTTCAAGGTTGTGAAGAAGCTACCAATTGATGTGTTGAATCATAGTTTGAAATGGATGTATCTCTTACTCTGCAGCTCGGAGTCTCAACCACTCATATCCTTAACATCTTGAAGATAAAAGCAATTAATGCAATGCTTTCTATCATTCCAATGCAAGACCTAAATGAGCCTCTAAATGAAACCAATGAGAACACTTCAGCTGATCACCTTGGTCTGTGAGTCAATGAAACCACTGTAAGTATTACTCATACATATCATACATGCATGAGCATATCACACTGCATTTTTCTTAGTCAAAAGTAAACAGCAATACTCCATGAAGCAAACATGAAGTGGGAATGGAATCAGAGGGCATGGAATGCCCCATTGCTTAAGGATGCTCTAGTCATTTTGTGAAAGAAGAAATACATGCTTGTGTGAAGAATCAGACAAGACAAACATCAACCAAAGCCGCATAGAAAAAATCATGTTGTAGACCCTTAATTTTGACCCCAATTTGATATGGTCCTAATTAAAGGATGCCAAAATAAATTTGATCTGACTTTAAATATTTAAACCTAGTTTATAATTTTTAAACGAGTCGGTTCGGATTAAAGAGGCATATATTTGATTGTAAAACCCTAAAATCAAGTGGAATTGGCCCAAATTAAAATTTTTAGGTACATAAGTTAAAAAAGGCCAGAATAATTTAAGTGAGGCCGGCTTGGGAGACATTAGCATGCTTCATGTAGACCTTGGCAGCCAAAGATTGACATGAGCATGCCTCATGTCGACTTAGGTAAGCTAGGTCAACATGAGCATGTTTCATGTCGACCTTGGGAGGCTAGGTCGACATAAGCATGCTTCATGTCGACCTTGGCAGCCCAAGATCAACATGAGCATGCCTCATGTCAACTTGGGCAGCCCAAGGTCGACATGAGGTTGGTCTCATGTCGACCTAGGGCAACCAGGTCGACATGGGTTCAATACGTTTCCTAATTCAACTAGAATTTGTTTTAGGAATAGATTTATATTAGGTTAAGGATTCTATGTGAGGTTCGGCTATAAATATGAACATTTTTGAATTCAGAAAAAGAAAACATTAACAAGAGAAAAACATTAACAGGGGACGGCAACAAACAGAAAAGATTAGCTGCAAACATTCATCAGTCATCAATCCATCAAAGATAGCAACGCTGTCTTTGTTCATTGTTCATCCAAAAGTTAATTGTGGAGGAACCAACGAGCGGAGGTTTGATCTTTAATCGTGAATTATTTATGTTCACAGTAGTTTCATTTCTTTGATTAATAAGAACATGCAAGCAGTAACTTGATCTTTGAACGCACAGTACCTTGATCTTTGAACATGCAGTAAATTATTTTTTATTTTAATAACTTTAATCGTTTGCTTTAATTATCACATTGATCAATTGGTATTCATAACCCCACTGGCATATTTCATAAAAAACATAAAACTATCCAGTAGCCATTGAGGATTTAAATTAATTGTTAAAATCTATCTTGTTTACTTTAACTTCAAGAACCGTATGTTATTTCATTAAAACTCAAAACCTCAAACTATTTTTATCCAAAAGCCTAAACCATTTCATTATTAAACTCCAAAATATTGATTATTTTTCCAAAACCTTAATTTATTTTTCCAAATCCAAAATTATGTTTTTTTAGGCAATAAGTCAATTCCAAAAACCCTAACTATCGAAAACCATAATTCCAAAAACCCTAACTATCCAAAACCCTATTTCCAAAAACCCTACTATACAAAACCCTAATTCCAAAAATCTAGTTTTAAAAATCCTAATTCCAAAACCCTATTTTCAAAATTCCTAAAAATCCTAATTTCAAAATCCTAATTCTAAAACTTTAGTTTATAAAACCCTAAGTTTCAAAACCCTAAATTCAATTGATAATTCTTTAAAACCCTAAATTTATATATTTATTGTTTTATTTAATTTTAGATTTGATTATGTAGTTTATTATATGTTTTGAAGGTTGATTTATTTAATTTCAATGCTTGATTTATTTAATTTGTCATGGATGGATATTTTCTTTATTATTATGATTATTATTTGTTTATTTTAGTATTCAAATTGTAAGAGGTATGTTTCCACTTTGTGGGTACCTCATTAATTAAGTATTATGTAATTTAAATCGCTTTTATATTTTGGACCAATATAAAGGAAATGCTTCCACCTTTTGGTGGGTGTCCTTCTTAGTTTAGACATGAACGATGTAAGGACATGTTTTCATCCTTAGATGGTCATCCATTTATTTGCTTTTGTTTGGACATTGCTTTGATTTTAATATAATGATGCTTTATTTCAATTGTTGCATGTAATATGGATAATATTGTTATACTTAAGAATTTTATAATATTAAGACCTATAAAGGAGGCATGTTCCAATGAACCGAACGTTGTGGGGGTGCTGGGCCATTTCTCACCTTCCCCACACGTATCCAACTTTTCGAACCCATTAGGGGGTTGGGGATTCTTTAAGAATTGAGTCATCCACCCCTTTCTTTTTCCCGACCCATCCGGGTGGTGACTCTATTTTCTCCAGGCTTAGGTCCATGTTCTCTAAGGTCCCGTGCCTAAATAGTGCCGAAGTCGTAAGAACCATTCCACTGGGAGTGGGAGTGTAGACCCTTAATTTTTTACCCAGTCCGGTCCAATATATTTTACTTAGTCCAAAATAATTTTTGTTATCTTAATTAAATAATTTTTTTTAGCATCTAATTTTTATTAATACAAAATAAAAATAAACAAATCAAAATCAAAAAAATAAAAATAAAAATAAAAATCAACGACGAAAAAATTGGAGACGAAAAAATCATCGCCGAAAACCAGCGCGCAGGACGATGGCCGGGGGCCATTTCGCCTACAGGAGTTTCCTGGGGGCGAAATGGCCCGCAGGCCGGTCCACGCCTTCTACCGCAACCAACTGCGACAAATTTTTTTCTCCAGCGCAATTTTTCAGCAGCAGTTTTTTTTCGCCAGCGAAATTTTTCCAACGCAAATTTTTTGACACCTAATGCAATTAGATTTCGGTTTCCTTTTCTTAATGAATATTATGTTCTGTGAATGATTAGGAATGAACCATAAAAACTTCTATAAATAAGATAAAGAAAAACAACACAAAAAATCAAGGAGAACTAGAGGAAGAAATCAGAGAAGAAATAGGAACAAAATTGGATCCGAAACTGAGTAGGAAAGGCAGTAATTCAATTCAATTTTTTTAAGGGAGCAGAAAAACAATTCAAGGCAATTCAAAGGTAGCAAAGCTTATCTTTGATTTGGTTCATCCAAGGAGCAATTTTGGTCACTACAAAAATATTCGGCATTTGTGACGGAAATCTGCGACGGACATGTTTCCGTCGCAAATTTGCTACGGATCTGCGACGGATTTGCGACGGAAGGACAAGTCAGAGGAATTTTGAGAATTTGGTCCCAAATCCGTTGCAAATCCGTCGCAGATCTGCGATGAAAATAATTCCGTCGCAAATAATCGTCGCAAAAGTTGGCGCGGAAACTTGGCGCGAGAGAGAAAACACTAAAAAACCAATTTGCAACGGAGATCTGCTACCGTCTATTGCCGTCGCAAATTTCACTATAAAAATATTTGGAATTTTGCGACAGAAATCTGCGACGGACATGTTTCCGTCGCAAATTTGCTACGGATCTGCGACGGATTTGCGACGGAAGGACAAGTCAGAGGAATTTTGAGAATTTGGTCGCAAATCCGTCGCAGATCTGCGACGAAAATAATTCTGTCGCAAATAATCGTCGCAAAAAAAATATTTATATAATATTAAATTCAATCTACTTTTAATAACAACAAATATTTATGATAACAATATTTATGAATATTTATGATTTAATAATTTACTAATATTAAATTTTAAATTAGTACTTAATATTTATGCCTTTTTAGTGTTAATTACTAATATTAAATTTTAAATTAGTACTTAATAATTATTAAATAGTAAGTATTATTTATTATACAATAATTTGTACTTTATATATTATAATAACGACATAACTCTGAAAAAGGAAATTAAATACATATATAATAAGTTAACTAATATTTATTAATTAAATAATATAATTAATTAATTAATTAAATTAAAAATAATTATTAAATTAATAATTAATAATTATTAATAATATAATGTAATTAATATATGACAATATTGAAAGTAATTTCAAGTAGAAGAAAATCATGAGTAGAAGGAATATTATAAAAATGTGAAAAACTTTCTTTTATTTTTTACTTCATAACCATATATAAGATAAAATAATTGTGCTTTTAATTTCTCACTAATAGTCATTAATAATTATATTGTAAAAATTATTATAATTAATTATTAGCTAGAATTATAAATTTAATTAGAAATATAAAACTTTTTAATACTAAACAATTAATATTTTAAGTTTTAATGGTTAATTTATAAAATATATTAATTTATAAAATATATATTTCTATTTATTTTTTTTATCAACAATACTTCAATTTTATAAATCATATTTAAAAATTAAATGACTTAAGTTATTATTGTTTTATTTTTTTGAAGCTTAGTTTATTATTATTATTATTATTATTATTATTATTATTATTATTATTATTATTAGGAGTTTTGAAAATTTTGTAGCAATGACATGAGAAGGCTCTGCACCATTAAAAAATAAAATTGAATATTCCCACTCTTGGTCTCTTGCACTTCATATTCAAAACGGTTTAGATTTATCCAAAACAGCGCTGTTTTGGACTAATATACCAACCTAATTCTCTCAAACCCTAATCCGTCACTCTTATCTCATCAGTTGCCTTGCGCCGTTCAAAATCTTAATCTTCTCATCTCTCCTTTACACAGCACACATCCTCATTCTTTCTCCATTTCCTCTCCTCACTCTCACACCGGCGTCCCTCTTCCTCTCCTCTCCTAGTGTCGTCGCCGTCGTCACGCCATCTCAAGGTTCGAGATGCCATCGCCGATTTGTTGTTGCTCGATGATGAGTATATCCTTCATTATCGCCGTCGCTCGATGAGTATATCCTTCACCACCATCGCCATTCCAGATTCAACTTCATCGCTACCACCATCGCCGGCTACTGGTATATTTTCAATTTCTTGTTATTTTTGTTTTATTTTACTTTATTCTATTCAATTTTTCTTTAAAGTATATTGTTTTTGGTTTATGTTGGTCGCCGTTAATGAACCATTGCCATCCGCTACCACAATCGCTGTTGATGAACCATCACCATCAACTGGGTGTCTGGGTCGTTGCTCAATAATTTGGTTTATGTTGTAGATTTTTTTATGCTAAGAAATGGTAGGACTTTCAGTTGGAGAAAAGCATTTTCTACAGGGTGGCATTAACCAAAATCTCCGCTCTGATGGTCGGAACAGAGATGCCTACCGACCCATCTTTGTTGAAACTGGAGTCATTCCTCAGGTAGCGAATGCTTGTATTTATATGTCTTGATTTTAAAATGGATTTGGTAGAATCTTATTCATTTTTGTTTATTCTTTTTTTCCCTTTTAACCACACTTTTAATGTCGTGTTTTATGGGTTTCATTACAGGCAAATGGCTCAGCACGAGTTAGGATGGGTGCGACAGAGGTGATTGCTAGTGTGAAGGTATTTTATTGAATGCCAAACATTCTTCTTTCTCTGTGGTTTTACAATGATATGTTAGTGGTTTGCGTTTTTTCATTCAAGGCTTAAATACGATGCTTATTCATTTAATTGCAGGCTGAGCTTGGAAAGCCAAGTGCATTGCAACCTGACAAGGGAAAGGTTGCCATATTTGTTGATTGCAGTCCAGTTGCGCATCCAACATTTGAGGTTGTGTTCTTTTCTCTTTTGCTTTCTAACATCTCCACCCTCTTAGTTGATGCGTGCTTGAAATTTTCTTTCCTTATTGCATAATCTCCCACCAACGGAACCAACTGAGAAGATAGAAATTGAAGAAGTAGAGATCCCAAACAAGGATGTAGATGAGTTAAATGCAACTCATTCATTGGAACAAGGAACAGTCCTAGTAAAAGGTGCAAAGTTGCAAGAAGTCTCTGGCTTTGAACCTCAAGACCAAGTTGCTGAAAAAGAGAAATCAGCAGACATTGCTGCCATCAAAGATGATGGATATGCAATAGAGGAGGTTAAAAAAATTAGTCTTAAATTTATTTGCATTGGTCCGCGTATATATCATTAAAATGAATACTGCAATATCAACAATGACAAATGTATCAAAAAAGTTCACAAATTATCTTCCATTATTGCATAATCTCCCATCAACAGAACTGAATGAGAAGATTCAAATCGATAAAATTGTGACCCAAAACAAGAATGGAGATGAGTTATATGTGACTCATTCATTGAAACCCGAAATAACACTATTACAACCTGAAGAGTTACCAGAAGTCTCATTCTTTGAACCAAAAAACCAAGTTAATGAAGCAGAGAAATTAGCAGGCATTAATGCTGTAGAAGATGATGGGATTTCTAAGATAGAGGTTGAAAAAATATTTATCAAGAAAACATTTTAAATTTGTTTTATTTGTATTATACCATTTATGCATTATGAAAGAAAAAACTGCAATATCAACAATGAAAAGCATATAATAGAAGTTTCACATGTTCTTTTTCCTTCTTGTAGAATCTCCAACCAACAGAGAGCACAGAAAAGATTGAAATTCCAGAAGTCAAGATTCCAAACAAGATTGTAGATGAGTTAAATGCGATTGATTCATTGGAACAAGAAGCAGTACTGGCACAAGGTGAAGTGTCGAGGGAGGTCTCTAACTTTGAACCTCAAAACGAAGTTAATGGAAAGAAATCAATAGACGTTGATGCTATCAAAGATGATGGGATTTCAAAAGAGAAGGTTAAAAAATAGTCAACTTTTTTGAATTCTGAAGTTTTATTTATCCGTATTAGCCTATTAGGTCCTTCACATATCAGGATTAGAGTGCATTATGCATAACTAAACTTTATAAAATTATCTTTCCTTGTTGCAGAATCTTCCCCCAATGGAACAGTATGAGAAGATTGAAACTGTAGAAATTGAGCAAAACAAGAAAGTAGATAACTTAAATGCAATTCATTCATTTGAAAGAGAAACAGAAATAGTACAACATGAAGAGTTGCGAGAAATCTCTAACCTTGAACCTCAAAGCCAAATTAAGGAGGAAGAGAAATTGATAGACATTGATGCGACCAAAGATAATGGAATTCAAAAGGTAGAGGTTAATATACTAATTCACTTAAAACTTTGCCACTTTTAAAGCTTTTTAGTTGATGGAGAGAATTTTTTATGTGTCTATTTGATAATTTTTATGTGTTACGCCTAGCTCGCGATGAGAGAAATGCACACTTAGGAAATGAAAAATATTTTAAAATTAAGAAATATAAAACCATAGTTTATTGCTATTAAAGCATATGTAAAAAACTACATATTCTTGCAGGTTAGGAGTGCTAAAACTAGGTGATTGCTTCTGCATGAGCAAAATAATACATATTAAAACTGTAAATTACTATTGCTGCAATAACGTTTCTAAAAGTATAGCTCTTTCTTCTTGAATGCAATTAATCAATACCTTACAATAACAGCAACAATATGACTGCTTGTCCCTAAATTCCAAAACCAATAAAAATTCCGAAGTAGTGATAATAATAGTTTCTAAAAGTTACAACTGTTTGTTTCTGTTTATTTCAGTTTCACTGAAGAAATACTGATATTGCCACTTTTTAATATTTTCTCCATGCCCTGATTTTAGAGTCTCAATTAGTTGATCTAATTTTTTACTGCCTTGGACTAGTATGTTTTATTACCTCTGTTAGCCTATGGAATCTCCGTTGTATCATATTAGGAGTAAATGTTCAATTAACTAAATCTAATTGAATTTAAATATTGAAGTTCAGTTTTTTTAATTATTAATAAATATAATTTGTACATTAGCAAATTATTTTTTTCGTAAATGTTAATTATAGTTTTTATGTGTTGATTACTTGTATCATTAACAAAATGATCAATAAATTAACAAAATATGGCTTCTTGCGGTTCAAATTAAAGTTGCAAGTTTTTCAATTAATTGCATTTCTATTCACCTTGTACTGCCCACGAGTTGAAAATGACAACCTATTGTTTGTATTGTTGAATTTGCTTCTGCCAATTCAGTATTAGTGGTTTCGTGGTTGCTCTTTTCCTTTGTTTTGTTCGAGCTTATGCTCAGTTAAAATAAAAGTGGAAATAGTAATTTAATTTTTTTAATTGAGCTAATCATGTATGGAATGCATGGAAGTTGAGCTAATCATGTAAAAGAGGCAGACAAGTCATTGCTTTGCTCCAAGGTAATTTTAGTTAATTTATGTAAATTAGCTCAACTTTCTTATTCTTTTTATAAAAAATCATCATTTAAATAATCAAATATTGTTAGAATACCTATTGATTATCACTAATTATTATCAGCTTGTGTATATACAAAATTCCTGAGTAGCTACACGAGTTGAATGAAAAAGCCTACACACCACTGTTAGTATTACTTTGTTAACGTGTATCATATTATTCTTTTCATTTACTCTTTTTAATATTATTTGCAGGTTAATAATGGTGATGCAAGTCATGATTCAGTGGAAAATGATAATTGAAGATCTATATTGTTATTTTCAAGATAGATTATTTATAGTAGTGTTCTTAACACTTGTATAGTTAAATTGTAAAATATTTTATTCTATTGAAGATTAATAAAAGAATTATTTTTATCAATGTAATTAGTGTTTTTTTAGATTGTGTTTAAATGTTCCAAATCTATTTATAAAGTTCTCATAAAATTAATTAATAATATAAATAGTTCCAATAAAAATCAATATTAAATTACTACGGATTTGCTACGAATCTGCGACGGATATTTGAAATCTATGACGGAATCTGCGACAGATACTACGACGACAATCTGCGACGGAATCTATGACGGCAATCTGCGACGGAATCTGTGACGAATTTGCGACGGAAATCTGTGACGGAATCTGCGACGGAAATCTGCGACGAAATCTGCGACGGCCTGTCGCAAATTGAAAATTGCGACGCCTTTTTTATTAACGGATCGTATCTGTCGCAGATCGGTCGCAGATTGGTCGCAAGACTTGATTTGCGACGGATCTGCGACGGATTCTGTCCGTCGCAGATAGCGTGTTTTTTTGTAGTGGGTGCAACCCACGAAAGAAGGTTTGAATTCTTAATTTCTTTATATTTTTTCACAGTAGCATAAACTATCCAATTGTGTCTTTTAATTCAAAAACCCTAGAACTTTAATTTAGTTTTTCTAAGGCTTAAAAACCTTATTTTGTTGCTTTGTTTTCCAAAAAAACTTACAATTGTTATTTTTGCTTCATCAAAATCTTAAAACCCTAATTTAACATGTTTCTTTTCAAAACCATAATTTAAATTCTGTTTCTTTCTAAAAACCTTAACAAATATCTTTTCTATTTATGTAAACTTTAAATCATTTGTTTATTTTCATAAAACTTCATAAAATTATCAAATTAATTTTCAAACCCTAAAAACCTCATGCATTCACCGAAACCCTAATTCAAATTTAAAACTAAACAATAAACCTTAAACTCCTTTAAAACCTTAAATCCTAATTTTTTCTAAAACCTAATCCTTTAGAACTTTAAAAACCACATAAACCCCAAATGTTTAACTTCACACAGTAAGCTTAAAAAATAATTCAATAAATAACCGTAAACCATAAATCTAAGTATTTTAAAGTGTCCAAACCCTAGTTTCATGATTTCACCATTCAAACACTAATTTGGTTAATCAAAGAACTTCATCAACCTTTTAAAACATAAAACCTTAATCTATTTTAATTCCTTTAAAAACTCACAGTAGCCTAATTCCACAAATTCCAAAACCCTAAACACATGAAATAAATGACCCAAAATGGAAACAGTAGCTATAATTTATTATTTTATTTTATATGCTTTAATTTATTTAAGTTCAATGCTTAGTTTAATGAATGATTTATTTATGATGAATGGTTATTTACTTTTATCAATTTATTTAGATCTCCAAATGTTGTAAGAGGTATGTTTCCACTTGGTGGGTACCTCATTAGTTAAATATCATGTAATTTAAATTGCTTTTCTATATTAGAACCAATGTAAAGGGCATGTTTCTACCTTTTGGTGGGTGTCCTATTTAGGCATGGGATGTAAGGACATGTTTCCATCTTAGGATGGGTGTCCATTTATTTGTTTTGTTTTGCTTCGACATTGCTTTGATTTTATTATAATGATGCTTTCTTTTTATTATGTAATATGGATAATGTTGTTATATTTAAGAATTTTAAAATATTAAGACCTGTAAAGGAGGCCGATTCCAGTGAATCGAGCGTTGTGGGGGTGCTGGGCCATTTCTCACCCTCCCCACACGTAACCAACTTTTCGAACCCATTAGGGGGTTGGGGATTCCTTAGGAATAGAGTCATCAACCCCTTTCTTTTTTTCGGCCCGTCCGGGTGGCGACTCCATTTTCTCCAGACTTAGGTCCGTGTTCTCTAAGGCCCCGAGCCTAAACAGTGCCGAAGTCGCAAGAACCATTCCACTGGGAGTGGGGGCAAAAATCCCCGCTCACAGTGGCGACTCCACTGGGGATAAGAGAAGCTGATTTCGTTGGTCTATATATTATTCTATTCTTTCTTATACTGATATTATCCAATGCATCATATTAGATTGCATTGTGTGCGTGAGTTAGGACGCCCGTGTTACCCGTGTTGTGTTATGTAAGGGATACCATACTTTCACTAAAGGTATGGAGATTGAGTATGGCATAACCACTAACAATATTATTATTAATATCTAATAATAATAATAATACTAACAATAATAATTAAATATAATTATTATTATTTAAGTACAGCCTACGTTCTATGTGTGTGACCCGATAGGCTCATATTAATTGGTAGTGTATTTCAATCTCTATTGAAATGCACAAATCATAATTGGCCTCTAGCAAGACATTACGACTACCCAATTAATCATGAGAATCATTATAAATGAAAAACCTGAAATAGTACATGCATTAATCCCTTTGTCACACGATATCTAGTTTGAACATAAGTCATAGTAAATGTCATACTTATATTGTCCAAACTTATGATTACTCGATCTCCAAGTTAACTGATAAACAAATAAGATTGATCTTATATCAACTTATTTGAGCATGGCCATGCATTTCTCAGTTACACTTATCAAGGGGCCCAGAAGATATCTCTCTCATAGAGAGGGACAAATTCCATCTTGATTGTTCATTTTCCTCTACATAATTTATATCATGTTCAAGCATAACCTTTATAATTATCTAGTTACAGATAACGTTTGATCATGTCAAAACATAATATTCCTTATGTTGGAAACTATGACAATCTCAAGTCAAAGGATTAAATGAAAACTATTATGAGATACACTTATGACATTAAACCATGAAGTGATATCTATGTGGGTCTATCCAATACACTGTTCTCTAACATGTATCCATAATATTGATTTGTATCTTCATACCTATAATCATCTTATGATTATCAAATCAATATTACACTAGTTATATTTATTATTATCTCCATAACAATAATAAACCAGGGATATAATCATTATTATATATAACATGCAAACATAACAATGATAATAAAAACTTCTTTATTAATAACAAAATGAATAACATTAAGGTCCAAATCGATGGCCTAGGGCATATACACTAACATGAGATATCCTTTCACGAAGACTAGGTAATACCCCTCTCATAATCATTCTTATTTGATCATATTCATCGGGCCTCTTCTTGAGCAAAGCAGCCTTATTCCTCCATCTCTTCACATAATCCACAAAATTCTCATTTGGCCTTTGTCTAATGAACTCAACTTCCATTAAGGTAACTTCCAGCTCGACATTGTACCCATATTGTTGAATAAAAGCCTTGTATAACGAATCCCAACTCTTTTGAATACTATTCTCTAAGGTGTTGAACCAATTATGGACAACAGGGTCCAATAAAAGCATAAAGTACCTTAGAGTTTGAACCTTAGTAGCTCTAGTAGACTGCATGACAGTGATATACTGCTTACATGCAAGTGAGGATTTCCTATACAATTGTACCTAGCGAAGGAAGGCATCTTGAACTTATAAGGGGCCTTCTCATCTTGTTCGAACAACTTGTCTACCTCCGACATTTCTTCAGTTTTTAGCTTCTTTTCAAACTTCTTTTCCAAATCGACAATTAGCTTCTCGACATCAGAAGTTTCAGTTTTCTTCACAGCTAATCTTTCAACAACCTTCGATTCCTTCTTCTCATCTTGATGATCTTGGAAGTGTTGAGCCCAGTCGTCGTCATCATCGACAACTACCTGTAGACCCTTAATTTTTGACCCTGTCCGGTCCGTTATTTTTTTATATAGTCCAAAATAATTTTTGCAATATTTTAATTAAATAATATTTATTTTAGTATTTATTATTTGTAAGTTTTAATAAAAATAAAAATGGTGAAGTTAATAAAAATAAAAAATAAAAAGAAAAAATAACAAAAAGAAAAAGAAAAATCGGCGATGAAAAAATTCGTCGCTGAATGTCCAATTGGCCAGGCCAATTCGCCCGCAGGAATTTCCTGTAGGCGAAATGGCCTTGGGCCAATTCGCCGCAAGAAATTCCTGTGGTGAATTGGCTGGCCACCCAGCCAATTTCACAAATTTCTTCACCAGCTCTCGCAATTCTTGGCCAACGCTCGTAGTTTTCGCCATCAAAATTTTCCAACACAGTTTTTTTCGAAACCAAATTCTATTTGGTTTTGGTTTCTTTTCCTAATTAATTTTAGTTTCCTTAAACAATTAGAAGTAGGCTTATAATATTTCCTATAAATAACACATTAAAACTCAGAATTAAGGATGGGGAGGGGGGAATTAGTGTGATAAAAAATTGGACTTTTGAACTTGGATTGGATCAGAGTAAAGAAAAGACAAAAAACCCTAGCAAAAGACATTACCAACAAGCAAGCAATCAATAATTTATCAAAGGCAGCAACCTTGCCTTTGTCTTTGTTTATCCAAAAAGCAAATTTTTTGTGGAACCAACGAACGGAGGCTTGAATCTCTATTTTCTTTATTTATTTCTTTACAGTAGCTTCATTATTCTAATTGAATTAATTGTTTCATCATACGAATTGATCAAAATCTTAAAAAACCCTAAAATGTTTCTTCTAAACCTTAAAACCCTAAATTGTTTCTTCTGTTTCCAAAACCTTAAAAACCCTAAAATGTTTCGTCTAAACTTTAAAACCCTAAAATTGTTTCTCTTCTATTTTCAAAACCTTGAAACCCTAAAATTGTTTCTCTTCTATTTCCAAAAGCTTTAAAATAATAAACTATTTTCCCCGAACTATTTTCATCCAAACCATAACTTTTTGTCCAAAATCTCCAAATGTTTTCTTTAATCTCTAAACCCTAGTTCTCTTTATGTTTTCTAAAAATCATAATTATTTTATAAAACTCTAAACTGTTTTCTTAAATCTTAAAACCAAATATGTTTTCCAAAATACCAAAAACACTAACTTTCTCGAAAAACCAAAACAGTAAATCCTAAGTTTTCCTAAACCCTAATTCAGTGAACTTAAAACCCCAAACTAGTTAATCTAAACCCTAAAGCCATAATCTAATAAAACTAAAATCATAATCCAGTAACCATGAATTATAAACCCTAATGTCTTAAGATTCCAAAATCCTAATTTCATAATATTACCCCTAAACCCTAATTTGATTAACCAAAAAACCTTACTACTTTCTTAAATTCATAAAACCCTAATCCATTCCAATTTTACAAAACCTTTACAGTAGGTTAAACAAATAACAATAATAATACTAAAATAAAAAAACAATTAAAGAACTTTAAATAGAAATAGTAAACCCTAATTTGTATCTTTACTTGCTTTATTTAATTTTAGATTTGATTATGTAGTTTATTATATTCTTTGATTTATTTAATTTCAATGCTTGATTTATTTAATTTATCATGGATGTTTTCTTTATTGTTATTATTTATTTGTTTTAGTATTAAAATTGTAAGAGGTATGTTTCCACTTTGTGGGTACCTTATTAGTTAAATATCATGTAATTTAAATTGCTTTTATATTTTGGACCAACGTAAAGGACATGTTTCTACCTTTTGGTGGGTGTCCTATTTAGTTTAGACATGGATGATGTAAGGACATGTTTCCATCTTTGGATGGGTGTCCATTTATTTGCTTTGTTTGGACATTGCTTTGATTTTAATATAATGATGCTTTATTTAATTGTTGCATGTAATATGAATAAACAGTGCTGAAGTCGCAAGAACCATTCCACCAGGAGTGGGGGCAAAAATCCCCGCTCACAATACCTTGTCATCATCAAAAGCCACTTCACCTACCTTAGCCTTCCCTTTGTCCTTTGGCTTCTTAGTGCTAGTGGATGTCTCATCATTGTTTCCTAAAATTGTAGCCAATTGGTTCTTCATAGTCTCAGCCAAGGCCTCCTTTAGTTCTTCCATTTCGGCATTGATGGCATCGTCCACCATTCTTTGAATTTGTTAGGGCTCCATTGCTCTTGGTGAGAAGGTAATTGAGTCGCTGCTGGATTCTACATCACTAGCATATGTAGGGTTGTCGTATGCTCTTGAACTATTGTACTCCAGGTCTGTCAGCATAAAAGGATTAATGATATGTTATGCAATGTGTGAATGCATGTATGCACAAATAACAAACAAACAAGGATAATTAGGACGTTCCTTCCAACCTTATAACTTCCACACACGGATGCGGAGTCTCTTTTCATGGGTATATGGTCAATCAAAATACCAACATGGGATATTTTGTTTTCAAAAAGTTCCCTCAGACGGTTTAACCGATAGTTGCATTTTCTAATATGGAAGTCAGTTCATGATAATTCCCATTAATTAAGCTTTAATTCATTGAATATCAACTAAAATAGTTTATACTTTATTAAATTAAAGCAAAATTAATAGTTTTATCATAAATAGATTTCTTATTTAGAAAAAGTAACTAATGATTCATCCCAAAAAAAAATAAGCCCATGATTAACAATTCTTGATATAAACTAGGCTCACAATTGATTTTTGGTATTTTGTTATTGACCTAAATATTTGCAAGCTCTTTTTAAGAAAATGTTGTATTTTTGGATGAAGTGAAAGATAATTTTTTTGTTTGGGCCATAAGGTGTAAAAATATTTTTGACCTATTTAAAAGGTTTTTATGTCCAAAGACCTTCTTAAAAATATTGAAAATAGTTTTGGTCTTTTGGATCTTAAAGGAAAAGAATTATTTTTTTGCTTATAATATAGGTAGGTCATATTAGAAAAAGAACAAATCAAATAAGCCATGATTTAAACCAATATAAATTAACCTTAGTCAAACAATAAGCATTTGGGGTAAAACCTAAAGAAAGTAGCTAGGCCAATTACATAAGCTTTAGTCTTTAGGTTGAAAGGCTTAGGTTCCCATAGCAAATATATACCAAAAGGAACAAGGCTATCAATGGTTATGCCATGCTCGATCTCTATACCTTGAGTGAAAGTATGGTATCCCTTACATGACACAACATAGGTAACACGGGCATCCTAACTCACGCACATGATGCAATCTAAATAATACAATGGATAATATCATGAAAAGAAAGAATATAATAATATAAAGACCAACGGAATCAACTTCTCTTATTCCAGTGGAGCCGCCACTGTGAGCGGGGATTTTTGCCCCCACTCCCATGTGGAATGGTTCTTGCGACTTTGGCAATATTTAGGCTCAAGGCCTTAGAGAACACGGGCCTAAGCCCAGAGAAAATGGAGTCTCCATCCGAATAGGCCAAAAAAATAGAAAGGGGTGGATGACTCAATTCATAAGGAATCCCCAACCCCCTAATGAGTTTGGAAAGTTGGGTAAGTGTAGAGAATGTGAGAAATAGCCCAGCAACCCCTCAACGCCCGGTTCATTGGAATCAGCCTCCTTTTCTGGTCTCAATATTATAAAATTTTTAACTAATATAATATTATCCATACTATATGTGATTAAATAAATATTTTGTTAAAAATCATGGCAAAGTCCAAACAAAACAAATAAATGAACATCCATCCATGGATGGAAACATGTCCTTACATCGTCCAATGTCTAAAACTAAATAGGACACCCACCAAAAGGCAAAAACGTGTTCTTTACATTAATCCCAAAACTAGAATATAAATTAAATTACATGATGCTTAATACATGAGGTACCAAAAATATGGAAACATACCTCTTACAATGTTTTGAAATCAAAATAAATCAATAAAAATAACCAACCAACAATTCATCATAAATAAATCATTCATTGAAGACATAAATCGAAGATATAAATAAATCATTAATTAAACTGTAACACCCTTTCCCGACCTATGAATAAGCCAAGGAGGAATGCTACATCGAGATACGAGCTCTGGTTATGTCAGCTTACTTAATGTTCCTTATAAAAATTTTCCAAAAATTTAGACGGAGTCTCCCTTAAAATTCTAGGTCCCAAGTGTCGACAAAAGTAATTTTTCTTATTTTTGAAAAACATTTTGTTTCATAATTCAACTCAAGCACACTCCCAATAATCCACCCTTATAACCTCAACTACAATCCTGCAAGAAGAATGCACACTTCTATATTCACAACCCAACTTAATTCAAAACCATACAGTTATTATACATTACTCGATTTACATGTTACATCAAGTTATCTCTTTGTATTGTTCAAATAAGTACATGCCAGTTTCTAATACCAAAATACAAAATGAAGAGCACCACCTAAGTTTGTTGATGACCGGCAGATCACAGTACTCCTCTGCTCACTACTGGCGCCTTGCTAATAACCTACGAGTTTAGAAGAAACTAAACTCGCTAAGCATTGCTTAGTGGGTACTTTAACTAATTACGGAAAATAAATAATAAAAGCATAATGCACTTTTAAAAGCAATGAGTCGTATTGAAAAATAATATCACAGTAAAAACAATCCATACATGCCATATATTCAGTTATTATCATTTTATCAGTTCGCTCCACAAGGTAATTTGGTAGACTAACGTATGGTAAGGAACTAACTGAAACAACTGTATATATATTCTGTGGCTGTGGCCCTAAAAAATTGCGGACCAAGCCCTGTGGAATCTGTGGCCGAAGCCCTCAGACCGAATTCCTATATAACTCAGGCGATTGCCCTATATAACTCGGACCGAAGTCCTATATAGCTCGGGTCGTCACCCTATATAACTCGGACTGAAGTCCTATATTAAAGCAGCACTGCATTATACAATTATCGACTTATGTTTCTTATACTATTTCAACGTGAAATATCATATTTTTCATTTTAATAACATATTATGCTCATTTATGTGCATAAGGAATCAATTGGATTACTTTTGAAAAATGACCAAATGAATATTAGCAAAATGACCATATGAATACTAAATTCTGGTTTTGGACTCAACTTGATCCTTATTTTGAAACATTGTATAAAATAATATACTAGACTAAAAACTATAAAATTTTTATAGAATTTATTTTTACATCTTAAAATCATTCCTTTAAAATTTCAGATCAAACTGGACACAAAATCTTGGTCAAGTAGTTCACCCAACCAGACTGCTCCAGTTGCCCTGCATCCTGGCAGCAGTTCTGAATTTTGTGAATTCCGTAAATTAAATTCAATCAATGTGGCTCCAAATTATTTTTCTCAAATACTAGACTCACTAAAAAACAACATATCCAAAATTCAATTGAATATAATTTTTTTTAATGTTATTAAAAATCCGGAAACATGGCTGTCTCAGTCAAGGTACCTGCTAGAGCAGGTCTAACAGAAATAATTTTTCCATAATCATAACCATTCCGAATTCAACTCAAAATATTTTTCAGTCATTCTAGACGCATTGAGACACAACATATCAAAAATTCACTTCTTTTTTTTATATTTAATTAAAAATCATACAATTCGCAGCATTTCACTAATTCTAAAACAGAAAAATTTCAAGAAAATGAACAAACAATTAGTTAAAGTACCAAACCTTATTCTTTTAATTTCCCTTTGCTTTTCCTTCTTCTCCTTCCTTAATCTTTGTTTCTCCTTCAAGAAATTCATGAACACAACCTTAAACATAAACCTTAGAATTTAGAACATGCACTACCCTTCCATATCTTTTCAAACTAAATCCTAATCTAACCTTATTAAACCTTAGAAACCTTGATTCTTCTATTTAATTAATCAATATCATCACTACTTAAATTTTCCCCAAATCCACCATAAGAACCCTAATTTCCAATCTTCCAATAGATATATAAATACTTAAAATTGATACTAGAATTGAATTCTACATATTTTAAAACCTTAAAACTCACCTTGAACTTAAATCGACAAAAATTAGAAATTCTTTGGTGTTCTTCTTATGGAGGCCGACGGTATGGGAGGGTTTTTGGGGAGGATTTTGTATTCTTATTGCTATGATTTATAGTGGAAATGATATCCACTTTTGGGGTGGATGAATGCCTTAGGGCTATTTGTCCATCTCTTTTTCTTTTCTTCTTTTAATAAATGCTATATGGCTAATTATGATCCACTTTTGGGGTGGATGAATGCCTTAGGGCCATTTGTCCATCTCTTTGTCTTTTCTTCTTTTAATAAATGCTATATGGCTAATTATGATCCACTTTTGGGGTGGATGAATGCCTTAGGGCCATTTGTCCATCTCTTTTTCTTTTCTTCTTTTAATAAATGCTATATTGCTAATTATGATTGGCCATCACAGGATATTTATATTTTTCTTTCCAATTAAGTCCTCCAACTTATCCCTCTTCCCATTTGGTACCCCAATTTGTTCCATGTCATCCATATGGTACCTACATGGAACCGGGCCCATTTTTCGCTCCGGCGATTAATCGATCGTAACTTTTAAACCGTACAGTTTCACGAGGCAAACTACATATGGTTTTGATCCTCTCGACCTCTACTTTCTATTTTTAAAGTCTTATTTAGGTTTCCACGTCATTTTGAAATATTACCAATAAGCCCTCAACTTTTTATAAAATTCCCTTTAGGTCCTTTCTTTGCTCGGGTTTGCCCGGGCTCCGTTTCTGTTGACGATCGTTTCATATTCAACCCCTCGATGTCCTCTACACACTTGTGTGTTTATTTCCTACTTTGAATTCATGTATAAATTTTAATTGGTAATGACCAAAATGCCCCTAGTCTACATGTCTTCGTTTCTCTCTAACGGGGCGTTTCCTGGAAAAACCGTTACGCGTCTTTGTGACTCGATTTTTCTCTACTCTCCATTTTTGGAGTCTGTTATGTGCACTATTAAGAAACTCCAGTACAACTTTTGGAAAATTACTCTTAGGTCCTCGGCCTTTCGAAAAATTACCTTTAGGTCCCGTCGACTTCACGGGCCTCCTTTGCACACCGATTTTGTTTTTGACTATCTCGAGCCTCTATTTGACCACTTATTTATGTCCTTCTTGCCTAATACTCGACTACCTAAACTTTGGGATGTGACACAAACTATATAATAAATAATCACTTAATAATGAAATAAATAAAGATGCAAATTTAGGTTTATGTATCAACTTAGGGTTTCTTAAATAACATTTAGGGTTTTGAAATTTATATCAAAAAACTAGAGTTTTGGAATCTTAAAGAACTAATATTATTGTTAGGTTTATTTTTTTTAGAAGAATTATGATACTGTGTGATTAAAATTAGAATTTAGGATTTAAGTAAATAAGGTACAAACCTATGAAAATAAGATTAAAACTTAATTATTTGAAAAGAATAAACTACTATAATGATTTTGGAAAATTGATTAGGGTTTTAAAATAGATTAAGGTTTGAATTGAACTAAGGTTTGGATTTCTAAGTAAACTAACACTATCATATTTATTTTTTAAAGAAGAGGCTACTGTGAAGGTTTTGGAAAATTGATTTAATTAGGGTTTTACAATTTTAAGTGGTTTATGGTTTTGATTGACAAAAAAACTAAGCTACTATAATGATTAAATAACAAAAAAAAGCTATTGTTTAAAATTTTCTTTTTAACAAAAACTAATTAATGGCTACTGTGTTCTTTAAAATAAATCAACAAATTTGTCCATTGATGTTCATAGTCATGGGATTGTAATATGAGTTTTGAGAGTTATAATTCATCAATTTTAATTCATCAATGATTAATGGAAGAAGATGGTTTTTGATAAATAAAATTAGATATAAATACCTATGTTTGAAGGCTCCACCAAAATTGTTGAATAAAAATTTGAGACGAGCTAAAACTAAGACAATCACAGCTTGCTTGCTTGCTGCCTTAATCTTCTCACTAAAAATTGCTATAGTTTTTGAGTTTTAAGCTTCTGCCGAAAAAATAACTCTAAAAGCTCCCAAAGTCCATCTCCAAAAGAAAGTCCCAAAGGTCCCCTCCGTAATTATTTTAATGTGGTATTTATAAAAATATAAAAAATAAAAAATCTAATACTAATTGTTTAAGGAAATAAAATTGTTTAAGAAAATAAAATTGTTTAGGAAATAAAACTTTAAAACCAAGTAAAAGAAGGTTTTGGCAAAATCGGCAGCGTGTGCGAATGGGTCTGCGGGCTGTGAGGCACCTGGGCAAGCCCCAATTTGCCACAGGCGTTGCCTGCGGTGAATTGGCCTGCAGTAGGCCAATTGGCTGCCACCGCATGGCGCTCACCGATTCGATAGTCCAATTTTTATTTTTTATTTTTTTTATCATTTATGTGTATATTTTTATTTTTTATTTTCACTATTATAAACATTATATTTAAAATATTTATAATTAATTACATTATTATTAAAATAAATATTAAATATTATTTTATTATAATAAATAGTATATTTAAAAAGTAAATAATATATATTATTAAATTAAAAGAAATATTATATAATTAAAATAAATAATAAATATTAAAATACTATAAAAATTATTTGGGACTGTTTTAAATATTTGGACTGAACTTGGTTAAAATTGAAGGGTCTACAGTTTTCTAATTTAATAAAATAGAGTTAACATTAAAATTATTCTATGTCACTGTTTAAAGTATTTAACCAAATATGGTAAAATAAATAATACAATAGCAAAAGGTGATGACCAATTATAAAAGAAAAAGAAACATCTTTTATTATGTTCATTATTTTTCATCCTAACGTTGTTCTTTCTAAAGAATTAATAGAATGTAAAATCTATGGCAGACTCTAAGTGTGACTTGTAGGCCAGCTTTGCTTCAATCGATCCAAGAAGGCTTCATTCAGACGAGGCATGTCTAAGTCAGGAGTAAACTCAAACCTCGAGGCTCAGCTCCATACTGACGATCAAGCCGATGAGGATAATAGCAAGTACCTCAATGAAGAGTAGCAAGAGGAACATACATTAAATACGTCTGAATGATGATACGAGAAATCTTCCACTAAGGTACTAACTAAAGGATGTCAAGTGCAATGCGTGTACGGATCCAATCAATCCAGTTGGCATATGAAGAAGCAGGATGGGATAGTTTCCTAGCAGAGTGATGTCACGGTAGATATCTAGTAAAATCCATGGATGGAATATCAAGCAAGCAGAGGCGCTCTTGAAGCCAAATATATAAGCTCAATGAAATAAATATATAAAAAAAAAAGAAGAAGAAGAAAGAAAAATGATGATGCCCATTAGGTTGAAAACCCACAAGGGCAGCCTAAGCAAAAGTTAGGGTGGTTTGCTAGTTCCAAAAATCCGCAAGGACAGTCTAGGCAAAAATTAGAACCTATAATAAAATAATAAGAAAAAGGGTCCGCTAAATTGAAAACCCGCAAGGGCAACATAGGCAAAAGTTAGGACAGCTTGCTAAGTTTTAAAAACCTACAAGGGCAGACTAGGTAAAAATTAGAGCAATAAAAATAAAAAAGAAAAAGGCCTAAATTGAAAATTTGAAAGAGCAGTTTAGGTAATTACCTGTAGCGGCAAGGAAGTTCTGGCCAATCTCCTTGAAGATTCTAATTTGAATTGATCCAATCCAACTAGGCTCTCGGCCAAGATCACAGGTATCGGCGAATTCCTCCTTCCATTTGGTACACGATGTCCAGTATTCGTGGATCAATGTCCCCATCAGGAGAAATAAGCAAGAATTGTCCAAGCATGAATAGAAAAAACATGCATCCCCATTACTTGGTGGGAGCCAAATGAGAAATACAAAAGTCAATCAAGGGACCAAGCAGAATTTTCTCACCTCTAGTCAATTGTAAGACTTCGGGCTTTGAAATTTGAAACAACATTTGCATCTTTTATTAAGTTTTAGAAACCAATATGGGCAACACCATTGGTTGATTGCTTGGATATCTAAGGATGGCCCCAAATTCTTCAATCATGGGACATATCTCAAATTTTACCTTAAATGTCCTAGAATTCATATCCCAAATGGAAGCTATGGCATGAAGAAAAGAACATTCTAGTTTAACATTTTGAAAGCACCACAAAGTATTAATTTGAGACCAATATATTTGCTCTCAATAAATAGCTTTCATATTTTTAAATAAACCTTTAATTTTTCTTCAAATTGAGTTCTGTCATTGTTGAATTAAAGAAAAAAAATTTTGAAAGGGATTTTTGCTACTGAAATAAATTTTATGGAGGATTTTTTTGGTTTTCGTTGGGAATTATAGCATTGAAAGAAGCTTTATATTTGTCCACTGAGATTGACAAGGAAAGAGCAATAATTCGGGCCGAGATACGCAAGGAAAGGAAATTTAAAAGATTTTGAGTTGACGTGTTACATTTGGATTTGAAAATTAGGTGTGCTTTTGGATTTTTAATTTGAGAGGGACTTCTGTGTATACAGTGATAATAATAATGATTAAAAAAGAGAGAGAAGAAAAGTCAAAGTTACAGTTACAGTAAAAGTAAAAATTATTATTATTATCATTATTCTTATTATTATTGTTGTTATTATTAATATAATATTTCCACAATTAATACGATGATCACTGAGAAGGAGGAGGTGGGCCATAATCAAATAAAGATTTGAGAAAGTCATCACCTGTTGAAGAAGGAGGCATATCATTTGTCCCAAGTCCACCTGAAGAAGGAGCACTTGAACCTCTACCCTTGAATTCAGGCCTATAACAGTAATCATCTGGAGTAGATGAAGGAATCTCATGGTCTACAGTTTGGGGCCCTCTAGAAGATTAAGCACTAGGATACCTCATTCCCTGGAACCGAAAGTCTTAGAAGTTTTACTCCAACTGATGATACAATCTTTAGAGATGGGCGATCCGTTACCGGTTAGATACCAACTCTTCCTGCAGTTTCATATTTTGTTCTTCAAACATTCACTGTGAGTCAGAAAAGGAAAGGGTAAGAACATACATAATCATGCATACATATAGCATAAATCATCATGAAATAGGATGACCCATTAGGCAACTCATATCCAAGCCTTGCGAATGAGATGGCACTTCTGGTTGGTGAGAAGGAGCAAGTGGAGGAACAATAGAGGAAGGTCCAACCTCGTGATCAAATAAGCCGGTAGCCGGCAATAATCATAAGAACAATCAAAATAAGTTGAAAAAGAAGCATTTGAAAATGATAGAATGAAACATATTTGCGTGAGAGGCTCCATCCTTGGAATAAGAGATAGAATCTCTCTCCTCCTCTTAATCACTTGTTTCCCCATCATCTCCTTCTTCTTCCTCTAGAAATCCCCGAACACCAACTGGAGACATATTAAAGTTAAATAGTTGTGGTCGAATGAATTGTGTATATGAAGCGCCTGGTACACAAAGATAATCTTAAACATCATAGCCATTTCAAGATAACCGCCTTGAATTTTCTGGCATTGATGTAATATTCAAAGTATACATTGGGCAGTTCATCGAAACCCTTCGCCGCACAAGACTAAGGAACTAATCATACACCCTTTCTCCTAGAAACCAACCACTAGACACAGAATTGGCAATGATTCAGTGGGAGTGCTGGGAAGGCAGTGCAGCATTCATGAAAGGAGTCCAATTTGCTCGCTCTTCAATTTTCCACCAAGCCAAGTCGACCTGCAGGATGACAAAAAGTAAGTAATCTTTTAACATAAACTATAAAGCATACTAATACTATTTTACCTGGTCTCAGATTAGGCAACTCAAGTGATAACGCTGGGTGTGCACATGATAAGAGCTAAGAACTATTGCGTGATCAGACAACCAAAAACCTAACCTTCGATATCCGACTATCTCTCGAGAAATATCAGGCACCCTCATGAGATTATGCTAATAAGCCCATACTTGTGATAATAATGGAAATCAAATTCATGCAAATATATGAGTTAAATTAGCAATGACAGGAGATAGTACCTCGACAACCACCATGAAGCCAATGAAAGACTTCTTATTCCTGCAAATCTTATCTAGGCCATGATAGAGACAAGCAAGGCTAGATTCACCCCAGCGGTAAAGTGATACCATATCCATTTCAATAAGGGCCCTCAACATTGACAAATGGATGGTGGATTCGGTGTTGCATAAAATGGTCGACCCAAGCACATACATCAGAAATCCTTGAGCATATTGATTGGCTATTTATCTATGAACCCATCCATCATATCTCATCCAATAACTCTGAATCGGCTCTATTTTTATCTTGAAGGGCTCTTTGAGTGACGGTTCCATACTGATTAACTGTTGAATTTCTTTGTGTGTCAGGATATTATTGGTAAGAGGAACCAAAAGGCCATGGTATCAGATACCAGTTATGGCTAAAAAATTGACTGGCCCAATAGTCATTTCTCCCACAGGTAGGTGGAAAGTATGGGTCGTGTCCATCCACCGCTCCGATAGCACTTGAACTACACTATTGTCTATTGGAAATTCCTCGAATGATAATTGCAGAATAAAGCTTTCAAAACCATACTCTCAGATGATCCGTTTTACCTCAGAAGGTGCTATGTGATACCATTGCCAGGCTTTATAGACACACCTTCTGCCTCGAACAACTCAACGATCATTCTAAAACCTAACAAGGTAAGCCAATATGAGGTAATTAAATCATCTCACAATTCCTATTATTTTAAAGTCTGAAATTACTCATTACTGTATTTATTTATTTTTATTTTTATTTTTAGCATTAGAATATTTTCTACTATCCATTCTCTAATATACTGAATTATAAAAAAATATTAATAAATAAAATAAAATATTAATAAATAAATAAATATTAATAAAAAATAATAATAATAAAATAAAATGATGAATATTTGTGCTTCTAAAGTTGTAGTGTTACATCAGTCTTTAGATTAGAAATGCGATGCAGTTGCATTCCAGCTAGTGGATTGAAAATTCCATGTTCATATTATCGAATAAATTCTAGCAACTCAGCATTAGATTGAGGTCCGGATCTTAAAGCATGTCTTCCTTTCATTTGATGGCTAAACTCTTTGTTCTAAAATCTATATATAATTTATAATTGAATAAAAGTTAATGAAATAACGAAGGAACCCGAGAGCCTTTATATAGGCAAATGGCAAGACAAAAAGACAAAAAAAATAGTAATTCCGCGAACAAAAAAAATCACTGTTAGTGAATAGTAAGAAATAGTAATCAACAGTTTCTAAATAGAATATAAATAGTAAATTCAAATCATTATATTTAATTATTCAACTACTTGCGTGTCTAAAAAATATTTTTTATACTTTTAAAATTATTTTTCCACACATGGGACAAGAGGATATAGGTATGGTAAAACATGGCTACTTTTTTTTTTTACAATTTTGCAGGTTTTTTATTAATACCCTACTAACTACAATTATCTTTTGCAGCCACCGGGTCAAGAACGCAAATCATTTTTTAGTTCAGAACTCACCAACGGATCCAAGTATCAAAATTAAATCCAGTCTCGGGTCTAAATATCCAAATGAAATTCAGTCTCGGGTTCAAGTATCCAGTCTCTGGTCCAAGTACCCAAATAAAATTCAATCTTGGAAATAAGTACCGGTCTCGGGTCCAAGTACCCAAATCAAATTCAATCTTGGCTCTAGAACCCAAATCATTTTGAGTCCATAACTCATCCCGGGATCAGAATCCAAATCCTTTTTTAGTCTAAAACTCATCCTGGATCCATAGCCCAAATCATTTTTGAGTCCAGAACTCACGAATGGGTCCAGAACCCAAATTATTTTTATGTCTAGAACTCACCAACGGGTCCAGAACCAAATTCATTTTTGGGTCCAGAACCTAAATTATTTGAGTCCAGAACTTACTAATGGGTCCAGAACCCAATCATTTTTTGAGTCCAGAACTCATCCTGGGTCCAGAATCCAAATCATTTTTGGGTCCAGAACCCAAATTATTTTTGAGTTCAGAACTCACCAACGGGTCCAGAACCCAAATTATTTTTTGAGTCCAGAACTCATCCTAGGTCCATAACCCAAATTACTTTTTTAGTCCTGAACTCACCACAGGGTCCAGAACCCATCCTTATCTGCTCAAAGTCATGTTGTCCAGAACTCATCCTAGGTCCATAACCCAAACTGTAGACCCTTAATTTTTTACCAAGTCCAGTCCTATATTTTAAAATAAGACCAACATAACTTTTGTGGCATTTATTATTTATTTTATGTTATTTTATTATTTATTTTTATATTTATTATATTATTTATTTTTAATATATATATAAATAAAAAAATAAAAATTTGGACAGACTAATCAGCGAGCGACACGGGGTAAGGCAGCGAATTGGCCTGCTGTAGACCCTTAATTTTTTACCAAGTCCAGTCCAAAGATTTTAAAATGGTCCGAAATAATTTTTGTGATATTTATTATTTATTTATTTAAGTATTTATTATTTATTTATTCTATTATTTACTATTTATTTTAATAATATAATATTTATTTTATTTATTTATTTTTAATAATATAATAATATTTATTTTTAATAAAAAATAATAATAAAATAAAAAGTAAAAAAATAAAAATCAAAAATCGAACGGATCATCGAGCGATGCACGACAGGCAACAATTGGCCTGCCGCAGGCGTGGCCTATGGTGAATTGGTGTGTTGCGTCCCGCAGTCTTGCAAGCCAATTCTCGCATAGCAGTAGGCTGATCCTCACACAGCAGCCTCTCGCGTAGCAGGCCAATTCTCGCAGCCCGCAAGTCCATTCGCCAACAACGCTGTCGATTTTGCCAAATTCTTCTTTTGCTCGGTTTTGTAATTTATTTCCTAAACAATTTTATTTTCTTAACCAATTAGTATTAGGTTTTGATTTCTTCTTATAAATATCACATTAAAACAAGGAGGAGGGGAAAAAATTTTGATTTAGCCAGGAGGATTTTTTTAAAGCAATTATTTGGGACTTTTTCTTCAGACTATAAACTTTGGAATTTTATTAGGACAGAAAAAATTATTCAGGACTGGACTTTTGGTTTTTTCCTTGATTCGGGCAGAAACATAAAAATAAAAAGGAGGCAGGGACTTTTGGCTCTCAGACTTTGGTAGCAATTATTTCAAGAAACTTTGGACTTTCAATTTTTCCTGAGACTTGAGGCATAAACCATAGCAAAACAGGGAAGAAAAAGAAAAGAAAGCAAGGAAGACGAAAGCAACAAAGGAAGGAGAATTATACAAAGGCAGTGAATGCCTTGCCTTGGTCTTGTTCTACCAGAAATCTTGCATTAAAGTAGGCAGAAGCTTGGTTTAATTTCTTCAATTTGGTTGAGCCTTCACACGCAGGTAAGTTCTTCTATATTCAATTTATTAAATCAATAATCACCTCCACTTTTCAAAACTATCATCACAACATTTTGATTACTCAAGTTCTTTTTTATTTCTTTCATACAGTAAGCATAAGTTTTAAGTTAAATCAACAACATAATCATCAAAACACTAATCTAATTTGCTCAAACCCCATTGTTATTTTCATAAAAATACCAAAACCCTATTTTCAAAATCTTAAGACCTAAAATCTTAATTTTTAACACCAAAACCTACAACCCTAAAAACTTGGCCGACCCTGCAAGGGGCGTTGCCCTCTTGACCCCCACCCGCTAATCGGCTAGTGGGACTGCCATATGGACTCGTCAAAGGGTTCAATATTTATTTGTGTATCATAAGTCTTTGTGTTTAACTTCTTTTATTTAAAACCCTTATCTAGTTATTAAGATTCTAAAATTCTAAAGATGTAAACCCTAAATTTATATATTTATTGCTTTATTTAATTTTAGATTTGATTATATAGTTTGTTATATGTTTTGATGATTGATTTATTTAATTTTGATGTTTGGTTTATTTAATTTATCATGGATGAATATTTTTTCAATTATTATTTGCTTATTAAAATTGCAAGAGGTATGTTTCCATGATTGGGTACCTCATTAATTAATTTTCATGTAATTTAAATTATTTTTATATTTTGGGATTAATGTAAAGGACTCGTTTCCACATTTTGGTGGGTGTCCTATTTAGTTTTAGACATTGGATGATGTAAGGACATGTTTCCATCCTTGGATGGGTGTCCGTTTATTTATTTTGTTTGGACATTGCTTCAATTTTAATACAATGGCTTTTGTTTTAATGATTGCATGTAGTATGGATAATATTATTATATTTAAGAATTGTATAATATTAAGACCTGAAAAGGAGACTAGTTCCAATGAACTGGGCATTGTGGGGGTACTGGGCCATTTCTTACCTTTCCCACACATATCCAACTTTCTAAACCCATTAGAGGGTTGGGGATTCCTTAGGAATCGAGTCATCCACACCTTTTCTTTTCCAGCCCGTTAGGGTGGTGACTCCATTTTCTTCTAGTTTAGGCCCATGTTCTCTAAGGCCCCGAGTCTAACAGTGTTGAAGTTGCAAGAACCATTCTACATGTGAGTGGGGGTAAAAATTCCCGATCACAGTGGCGACTCCACTTGGGATAAGAGAAGTTGATTCCGTTGGTCTTTATATTATTCTATTCTTTCTTATTATGATATTGTTTCTTGCATCATTTAGTTTGCATTGTGTGTGTGAGTTAGGACACTCGTGTTACCCATGTTGTATCATGTAAGGGATACCATACTTTCACTCAAGGTATGGAGATCGAGTATGGCATAACCACTCATAGCCTTGTACCATTTGGTATATACTTGCTATGGGAACCTAAGCTTTTCAACCCATGACTTATGCTCATGTAATTGACCTAGTTATTTTTCTTAGGTTTTCCCCTAAATGCTTGTTGTGTGACTATGATTGATATATCTTGGTTTAAACCATGACTTATTTGGATTGTTCTTTTTCTAATATGACCTGCCTATATTGTAAGCTCAAAAATAATTCTTTTCATTTAAGATCCAAAAGACCAAAACTATTTTCAAAATTTTCAAGAAGGTCTTTGGACATTGAAACTTTTCAAGATGGGTTAAAAAAAATTTTCCACCTTATGGCCCAAACAAATAAAATTATATTTCACTTCATCTAAAATACAATCTTTTCTTAAAAAGAGCTTACAAATATTTAGGTCATTTATGAAATACCAAAAATCAATTGTGAGCCTAGTTTATACCAATAATTATTAATCATGGGCTTATTTTTGGCATGAATCGTTAGTTACTTTTTCTAAATAAAAAATCTATTTATAATAAACCTATCAATTTTGCTTTAATTCAATAGAGCATAAAAGCTATTTTAGTTGAGATTCAATGGATTAAAGCTTAATTAATGGGAATTATCATGGACCGACTTCTATTTTAGAAATTGCAACTATTGGATAAATCGTCCGAGGGAATTATTCAAAACCAAAATACCCCATGTTGGTATTTTGTTAACCATATACCTAGGAAAAGAGACTCGACATTCATGTGTGGAAGTTACAAGGTTGGAAGGGACATCCTAATTATCTTTGTTTGTTTGTTGTTTGTGCATACATGCATACATGCATACATACATTTGCATATCATATCATTGATCCTCTCTGGCTCACAGCCCTAGATTATAATAGTTTAAAAGCATATGACAACCCTACTTATGCTAGTGATATAGAATCCAGCTGTGACTCAATTACATTCTCACCAAGTACAATGGAGCCCGAACAAATTCAACAAATGGTGGATGATGCCCTCAAATCTAAAATGGAAGAGCTAAAGGTGGCCCTAACTGAGACCATGAAGAACCAATTGACTGCAATTTTAGGGAACAATATATAAGCATCTGCTAGCACCAAGAAGCTGAAGGATAAGGGGAAGGTTAAGATTGGTGAAGTGGCTTTTAATGATGACAAGGTAGTCATCGATGATGATGATGACTGGACTTAATACTTCCAAGATCCTCAAGACAAGAAGGAGCCGAAGATTGTTGAAAGATTAGCTATGGAGAAAACTAAAGCTTCAGATGTTGAGAAGTTGATTGCTGACCTGAAAAAGAAGTTTGAAAAGATGCTAAAAATTGAAAACATGTCAGAATTCAACAAGTTGTTTAACTAGATGAAGAGGTTTCATACAAGTTCAAGATTCCATCCTTTGCAAAGTTTGATGGAACTATAAATCCTCACCTCCATGTGAAGCAGTATATCATTGCTATGCAGTCCACCTGAGCTACTAAGGCTCAAACCCTAAGGTACTTCATGCTCTCATTGGATCTTGTTATTCAAAATTGGTTCAATACCTTAGATGATGGCACTCAAAAAAGTTGGGATCTGCTATACAAGGTCTTCATCCAGCAATATGGATACAATGTTTAATTAAAGTTACTCTAATGGAGGTGGAGTCCATTAGACAAAGGCCAAATGAGAACTTTGTGGACTATATGAATTAAATGGAGGAATAAGGCCGCTTTACTCAAGAAGAGGCCCGATGAATCTGATCAAATAAGAATGATTGTGAGAGGGTTATTACCTAGTCTTAGTGAAAGGATGTCTCATACACTCATCCAGGATTTTAAAGATCTTCTCGAAGCTGGTCTATAAATTGAAAAATGGAAAATGGAGAAGAACCGCTTTTCGGCAAGAAGGAATGAGAAATGGAACTATCAGTCGGGTAATCAAAGCACTCAAAGGGAAGTTGATGTTAATATGACTGGTCAAGGAAATAGAAGGCAGTTCTCAAAGTTGGGAAAACCTCTATCTTGGGTTTTCAATAAGCTACAAAAGAAAGGGTTGTTATAATCATTGGCTCCTCAACCGCTATATAATCCTTTCTCACCAAACTTTGATGCCGAGGCCTTCTGTTAATTTCATCAAATGTAGGGCATGAAATAGATAAATGTGATCATCTAAGGCATGAGATCCAAGATTTGATTAATAGTGGTAAGCTACCCAAGTTGGATAAGCCCAATACAAAAAGCAATCCTTTGCCTAAATTTGGAAGAGTGCCTCCACCGGCAACTTTCATGGTAGGAAGAGGATTGGAGGAAGATTTTGTCTTATCCTCCTTTCAAGAAGAGAGTATCGAAGATGTGGAATGAGGAAAAAAATAAACTCAATATACTTCTCTTAACTTGAATGTTGCTCTTCTATTTTGCTTTTTTTAAATATTTAATTGGAATAATTATGTTTTTTTAAAATTAAGATTATTTAAATAAATTTCTTTCATCAAAATTTTTATTGGTCTTTGTTCATTTTGGTGCTCAACCGATGACAAATCTAGCTTGATAATCATAAATTAATATATCTATGCATCATGAGTTGAATGACTTTACTAGATAAGTGAATTGTTTTATAACATTGAGTTGTGTATGCTTACTTAGAGAGGGCTCCTGCATAATGACCTTTGTCTAGGTCCTAGTCAATCTTAGAACATGCTTTGAAGGACTTTCAAGGCAAAATTGAACTCTGCTTATTTAAGGGAGAGATGATCTAGGCATTGTTTGATAAGCCAATAACTAGTATCAACCCTATTGACATCAATCCTTAGTTGTCCCTTTGAGTCTTCATAAGATTTTAACTGGCTTTTCATTGGCCTTTAAACCCTGATAACCTACCCTGAGCTGTTGTGATACTTATGACAAATTTGAAGATCATTAAGGGGAAGAGGCAAGAAGATAAAAAAGAAAGGAATGCCTAGTCAAGACCATAAAGGATGAAAAAGAGAAAAAAAAAGGAAAAAAAAAGAAAAGAAAGGAAAAGGAAAAAAAAGAAAATAAAATCCAAAACGGTTCAAAAATCCAACCGAGTACTCTTTTGCCTAAAGCAGCAAAAGACTTCCATTTGGTTTATAAGGATAGTTTGACTGGAATTGGTCCAACCCAACCAAAGATTATATCAAAATTAGAGAAAAAGGAGAAATACCATCTAGTTTTTGTAAGTCCTGTACTTCTGCAGAGAAGAAGGATAAAATAAAAAAATGCTCAAAGAAAGGGAAGAGTAAGAAAAAAGAAAGAGACAAAAAATGGAAAAGAAGAAAAGAAATGAATATGGGTACCAAACTTTTTGCAAAGGCAAAGACTGTGCAAATCGAGATCTAGATTAATGTCAAAAAGAAAGAAGAATGTTCAAAGCTTTATCTTTTCATGTTTTCAACTACCTAAATAGGAAAATTGTAGTGTGAAGGTTTGTCCATATTATCACATCAACTCCAATTTACAATTGGCCTCTGCTTAACCCATGTCCCTTATAGATCCCATTTCAAGCCTATCAAAGACCTATAGATCTCTCTTGGTAGGTGGAGTCTATTAGTGGAGATAGTTTGAATAAGCATGCATATGAGGTAGACAATATTTAAACTCAATGAGACCTTTAGCTAAGTAATGTGTATGTGCCTACCTGAAGTGCAACACTTGTTGCTAAAATAGAAATGATTCCTGAGTTTAGTACGGTAACTAGGGTTATCATATTATAGATATGTTAATTTGCAAAATCGAGTCCTGAGGTACAATGACACTGATATGACAAAGTCAACATTTGATTTAAAATTAAAAAAATGTTTTGTCATACAAAGCCTTCAAGTTAAGGGAAGTTTATTGAACCATTGAACCTCGAACGACACAATGGAAAAAGTAAATAATTATTAGCATGTTTGTGAAAAAGTTTCCAACTGGCGTGCTGATTCCTAATTTGAAATGGATGTATCTCTACTACTTAGGCCTCACCACTCATGTTTTCAACATCTTAAAGATAAAAGCCCTAAATGCAAAGCTTTCTGTCATTCCAATGCAAGACCTAAATAAGCATCTGGAAGGAGTCAATGAGAACACTTCAGCTGATCACTTCGGTCTGTGAGTTGACGGAACCACTGTAAGTATTATTCATGCATATGATACATGCATGAGCATATCACATTGCATTTCGTTATCGTGTGTTACCTATTATTTGTCAAAGTGAACAACAAACACCCTGTGAAGTAAAGAATCAAAAGAAGATATTGAATCAAGGGGCATAGAAAGCCTATTGATGGAGGAAGCTCCAGTCATTTTGCAAAAGAAGAAATGCATGCTTGTACGAAGAACCAGACAACACAAACATCAATATGAACCTGCATGAGAAAAATCGTTAGTTTGAGCCTAAACAGGGGGCAAAATTTCTCCTTTTTAATTTTTGAGTTTATGCATGTACAAAATATTTTTAGACTCACATTCAATATTTTACCATGCAGGGGGCAAGGAAAAGATATAAGGGTCAGCTAAAAAATAGTTGAATTTTTTGCAAAAGGAAAAAAAAGAATGGAATATTAGAATATTAGAACTCTAAAAAGGATGAGAATCCAATTCAGGACTGAGCATCCACATGTAGTTTAGGATCGAGTATCCAAATCCAGTTTCGGGTCGAGCACCCAACTCCAGTTTTGGGCCAAGCATCCAAAATCTATTTTTGGGTCATGCACCCAACTCCTATCTCAGGTCCAAGTACCCAATTTCAGTTTTAGGTCAAGCACCTAAAATATTATTTTGGATCGAGCACCCAAATCCAGTATCGAGTCGAGCACCCAACTCTTATCTTTGGTCCAAGCACCCAATCCAGTTTCGGGTCGAGCACCCAAAATCTAGTATCGAGTTGAGTACCCAGAATCCAGTTTTGGGTTGAGAACCCAAATCCAGTCTCGAGTAGAGAACCCAAATCTAGTCTTGGATCAAGCATCCAAATCAATCTCAGGTCGAGAACCCAGAATCCAATTTAGGATTGAGCATCCACATGCAGTTTAGGATCGAGTATCCAAATCCAATTTTGGATCAAGCACCCAACTCCAATTTCGGGTTGAGCAACCAAACTCCAGTTTCGGGTGGAGCACCTAAAATCCAATTTTGAGTTGAGAACTCAAATCTAGTCTTGGGTTAAAAACCCGAATCTAGCCTTGGATCGAGCATCCAAATCAGTCTCGGGTCGAGAAACCAAAATTTAGTCTCAGTTCGAGCACCCAAAATCCAATTTTGGGTTGAGTACCCAGTGCAGTTTTAGATCGAGTATTAAAATTCAGTCTCGGGTCGAGCACCCAAAAAAATTAGTCTCGGGTCAAGAACTCAAAAATCCAATTTTGGATCGAGTATTCAAATCCAATTTAGTATTGAGAACCCAACATCGAGTCCATAACCCAAACCATTGCCAATCTCGAGTCGAGAACCCATCCTCATCCAAAATCTGCTCAAAGTCTTATTGCTTTTCACTCTTTTCTACTGAAAGTCTCAGATCATTCAAGCAGGGGGCAAACTGTAGACACTTAATTTTTTACCAAGTCCAGTCTAAAGATTTTAAAATGTTCCAAAATAATTTTACTATATATTTTAATAATATAATATTTACTATTTATTTTAATAATATAATATTTATTATTATTTAGAATATTTATTTTATTTATTTTATTTATTATTTTTTTAATAAAATAATAATATTTGTTTTTAATAAAAAATAATAATAAAATAAAAAGTAAAAATAAAAAATCGGACAGATCGAATAGCGACGCACGGCAGCGCTGCCGCGTGGCAGGCAGCAATTGGCCTACCGGAGGCCAATTCACCTCATGGCTGCCCCAGGCCAATTCACTGCAGGCTTTGCCTGCGGCAAATTGGGGAGCTCACCCAAGCATCCCACAGTCTCGTAGGCCGATTCTCACATAGCATCAGGCTTTCTCGCGTGACAGTGGGCCAATCCTCACGCAGCAGCCTCTCGCATAGTAGGCAAATTCTCACAGCCCACAGGCCCATTCACCAATGATGTTACCAATTTTGCCAAAACCTTCTTTTGCTCGATTTTGTAATTTATTTCTTAAAAAATTTTATTTCCTTAACCAATTAGTATTAGGTTTTGATTTTATTTTCCTTATAAATATCACATTAAAACAATAACATAAGGAAGAGGGGGAAATTTTTTTTATTTGGCTAGGAGGATTTTTTTTAAACCAATTACTTGGGACTTTTTCTTCAGACTAGAAACTTTGGAATTTTATTAGGACAAAAAAAAATTATTCAAGACTGGACTTTGGTTCTTTCCTTGATTCAGGCAGAAACATAAAAATAAAAAGGAGGCAGGGGCTTTTGGCTCTCAGATTTTGGTAGCAATTATTTCAAGAAACTTTGGACTTTTAATTTTTCCTGAGACGTGAGGTAGAAACCATAGCAAAACAGGGATGAAAAAAGAAAATAAAGCAAGGAAGACAAAAGCAACAAAGGAAACAGAATTATACAAAGGCAGTGAATGCATTGCCTTGGTCTTGCTCTGCCAGAAATCTTGCATTAAAGCAGGCAGTAGCTTGTTTTAATTTCTTCAATTTGGTGGAGCCTTCACATGGAGTTAAGTTCTTCTAAATTCAATTTATTAAATCAATAATCACCTCCACTTTTCAAAACTATCATCACAACATTTTGATTACTCAAGTTCTTTTTGATTTCTTTCATACAATAAGCATAAGTTTTAATTTAAATCAATAACATAATCATCAAAACACTAGTCTAATTTACTCAAACCCTATTATTTTTTTCATAAAAATACAAAAACTCTATTTTCAAAATCTTAAACCCTAAAATATTAATTTTCAACACTAAAACCTATAACCCTAAAAACTAGGCTGACCCCATAAGGGGCTCTGCCCCCTTGACCCCCGCCAGCTAACCGGCGAGATGGGACAACCGTATGGACTCGCCAAATGGGTCATGTAGACCCTTAATTTTTAACCCAGTCCGGTCCAATATATTTTAATTAGTCTAAAATAATTTTTTGTGTTATCATAATATTTGTTTTAGTATTTATTTTTGATTATTTTTAAAAATTATTATAATATCAAAAAATAATAAAAATAAATAAATAAAAATAAAAATAAAAATCGGTGACGAAAAAATAGGCGACTAAAAATTTCGTCGCCGATGGTCGAAATGGCCTTGGGCCATTTCTCCAGCAGGAAAAGGCCTGGCCGCACGCCCTCACAAGTTTCCACATAGTTTCTCACAGCAGCCCGCAGCAGTTTTTTTCGCCAGCAAAATTTTTTGACACAAATTTTTCCAAAACCAAATTCTATTTGGCTTCAGTTTCCTTTTCCTAATTAATTATAGTTTCCGTAAACAATTTGAATGAAGCTTCCAAAATTTCCTATAAATAACACTAAAAAGACGTAGAAAAAAAAGATCTTAATAAAGGGACTTGGCAGTAAAATGATCGGAGCTTTTAGAGGAGAATAAGCAAGTAAGCAATCAATCCATCAAAGGCAGCCATCTTGCCTTTGTCTTTGTTCATCCAGAAAATAACTTTTTGGTGGAACCAACGTACGAAGGTTTGAATCTCTTATTTCTTTTTATTTTCTTACAATAGTTTCATTTTTTTGATTCATAAGATTACATACACAAAACTTTGATCTTTGAAGATGTAATAACTTTATCTTCATTTCCAAAAACCTTAAATGATTTCCTTTGTTTCTAAATACCTTAAAAACCCTAATTTGTTTCTTTGTTTTCCAAAAATCTTAAAACATTCCTTCTGTTTCTTTTAAAAACTCAAGAACCCTAATTCTATTTCTTCTAAAATTTAAGAACCCTAGTTCTGTCTTTTCTAAACCTTAAGAACCCTAAAAAAAATACTCTTTTGTTTCCAAGAACTTTAAAACGTTTTTCCTATTTCCAAAAGCTTTTAAAAAACCCTAAACTGTTTTCCTTTCACTTTTTTCCAAAATTCCCAAATGTTTTGTTAAATGTCCAAACCTTAAATTTATTTACAGTTTCTAAAAAATCACATAAAGCTTTATAAGACTATAAATTATTTTCTCAAACCCTAAATCCAAATATATTTTTGAAAACACTAAAAACCCTAATTCCCTCAAAACCAATACGTAAACCTTAGTTTTCATAAACCCTAATCCTCAAAACCCTAATATTTAAAATCTTATAAACCTAAACATTCAAACCCGATAAAGTAAATCCAAAATAATAATCCAGTAGCTAAGAATTATAAAGCTAAATGTTTTAAAGTCCAAACCCTAATTTCAGAATTTTACCCTTCAAACCCTAATTTGATCAATCAAAGAACCTTACTAATTTCTTAAATTATAAAACCCTAATCCATTTCAGTTCTCTTAAAAACTTACAGTAGCTAAGAATTACAAACCCTAATAATACTAAAATTTCAAAACCCTAAAGTATTAATTAAAGAATTTTAAATAGAAACAGTAACCCTAATTTGTATCTTTACTTGCTTTATTTTTAGATTTAATTTTGTAGTTTATTATATGCTTTGATTTATTTAAGTTCAATGCTTGATTTATTTAATTTATCATGGATGGGTGCTTACTTTCTATTTTGATTGATGTTTAATATCTTTGATGAATGATTTATTTATGATGAATGGTTGTTTATTTCTATTGATTTATTTTGATTTCCAAATGTTGTAAGAGGTATGTTTCCACTTTGTGGGTACCTCATTAATTAAGTTCTATGTAATTTAAATTGCTTTTATATTGTAGACTAATGTAAAGGACATGTTCTACCTCATGGTGGGTGTCCTATTTAGCTTAGACATGGATGATGTAAGGGCATGTTTCCATCTTCGGATGGTGTCCATTTATTTGTTTTGCTTGGACTTTATTTTGATTTTTAATATAACGATGCTTTATTTCAATTGTTGCATGCAATATGGATAATATTGTTATATTTAAGAATTTTAAAATATTAAGACCTGTAAAGGAGGCCGGTTCCAATGAACCAGGCGTTGTGGGAGTGCTGGGCCATTTCTCATCTTCCTCACACATACCCAACTTTCCAAAGCCATTAGGGGGTTGGGGATTCCTTAGGAATCGAGTCATCCACCCCTTTCTTTTTCTCAACCCGTCCGGGTGGTGACTCCATTTTCTCTGAACTTAGGTCCGTGTTCTCTAAGGCCCCGAGCCTAAACAGTGCCGAAGTCGCAAGAACTATTCCACCGGGAGTGGAGGCAAAAATTCCCGCTCACAGTTATGTTAATAACCATGTCATTAACTCACTCATACAGAAGTATTGACACGTCCAATGACATAGGCATGTCACTGCCTGTGTCATTCATTCTGCCTCATAGAAATTTTGACACGCCCAACAACATGGGCATGTTAATGGTCGTGTCATCAATGTTGAACTTGGCACCATTGACACACCCAATGATATGGCCATGTCAGGCAAAATTTCTGTATTTCGAACTCTCAACCATATGAACACAATCATTCAAAACTCAACACTGCAACACCCTTAATCATTGTCTTAGTTTATATCCATAATTCACCCATCAAATCAACACTTATATAACTCCAACATATCATAACTATCATCTTATTCAATCAATCATCCATGTATCAATTTACTCAGTTCCCAACTTATTTATACAAAACCCTTACTCTTTTCCTTATCGCCCTTTTTCTCAATTTAAACTACTCATCATCATCCTCACAAATAATCATATTTTCATCATCTAAGCATCAATTCAACATATATATATATACTTCAATATTTCATTATCATCATATAATTCAATTAATCATCACTTTCTCTCACTAACCATATCATATATATATAATTAATAAAACAAACTCAAGAAGAAGGCACTTACTTGTTTCCTTTGCTAACCCTTCATTATCTTCTTTAATTTCTCTTAAATCTATTATAAAATTTGATATGTAATATGAAAATCTCACTCTTCTCACCTCTCTCTCTCTCTCTATCTCATGTTGAAGAAGAAGAAGAAGAAGAACTTGTCTCTTCTTTTCCATCTTTATCTTTTAAATAATATAACCACTTTTTACCAAATTCCCACTAATTATTTCCTTCCATCTTTTAACTTTCTTCTTCTTCTTGTCATTATTATTATTATTATTATTATTATTATTATTATTATTATTATTATTATTATTATTATTATTATTATTATTTAAAATCACATTTCCCTACAACAATATATACTTCAAGCATATGTGATGTATATATTGGGTATATGTATATGTCTTATATATGACATGTTTATTTCAAATATATTTCAAGTATATATATAACATATACATATATATTACATCTTTCATGCATATTCATCTTATATTTCCTCTATCCATTACACCAATATACTCTCCCATAATTATTATTCCAAAGTATATCAAAAAAATCGGGGTATTACAATTAGGATTTTTGGCCTTAGAAAAATATGATTAGAGTTTTGGGTATTTAAAAAACATGATTAGGGTTTTGGATATTTAAAAGACATGATTAAGGTTTTGATTTAAACTTGGTTACTGTGAAAACCTAAGATAGCTGTAACATTAGTTTTGATAAATAATTGCAGAGGACATACTCTTATGAATGGTTACTAGACAAAGCAAATTTAAATATGAGATCTACTATGAATTATAAAACCAATGGCCACTGATCATACTTTAATTAAAAATGATATGAATCAAAGATAATGAATATAACCTACTGAAACTGATTTAGATAAAAAGTTAATGTATCCAATACATAAAACCATCATCAAAGCATCTTATGGTAATGTTAAATGAATTAAATTTAGAATGCACCTTTGTTTGTTGGCTCCACCAAAATTAAACATTAATCAAACTTCTGCCTGCAATAATTTATAACTTTAGCCGAGCAAAACAATGACAGTATGTCACTACCTTTGTATGGTGTCTGGATTTATGGTTTGATAATATACTGTTTGTATGTTAATAGTTGTTGCTTCTGACTCTCTGCCTTTTTTTTAGTTTTGTGCTGCTAGAGTTTTTAATTTCTTATTGCTAATCCTTTGTTGAAGCTTTTAATTCTCTTTTAATAAGAAAATACATTAGGCTAAACCCTTAAGGCTCACTTCACCTTAATTAAAAACTCCCCAAGATAATCAGATTACAATTAGAATTGGAAGTTAATTCAAACTAAATCAATTTTCAAAATCTATACTTTTGGGCTTGGACCGACTTGTCTTGGGGTTTTAATATTGTATCAGATCCATTTTAGGCTTTAAAGGTTGAACTGGCTTATTTTAGGCCTTTTAAAATTGGACCAACCTAAATCAAAGTTATAAACTAGATTTAAGCTTATAAAATCATACCGAATTTGGCTTGGCCTTCTTTAATTGGGATCAGACCAGCTTAGGGCCAAAATTAAGAGTTACACATATACTTTTATGTACATGTTTATTTAATATATTAATATATATTATGTATACGTAATATATATATTTAATATATATACATTACCCACATGTATATATATACCATGTGTACCCCATGTACACTTCTAGTATACTACATACATATATATATATCAGATATATAATATATATATATGTATATATGTATATCCAATATACATTATATATATTATGTATGCACTAGGTATACATTAGGTATATACAACTTCTATACCTTCAAATATTCAAGGATATTACAATATATATAGTCTTAAATGAAGAAAAGAGAAAATTCAAAATTTAAAAGAATTTCTTTCTTCTTTTTCTTCCTTTCTTGGCCGATTTTCCATGGGATAGCAAGAGTGATTTTTTCTTCACTTAAACAATCAAATTTGCAAGAAATTTCAAGACTCAAGGGTAGTTTTGGTGATTTTATATCAATTAAATAAGTTTTTACTTGGAATTCTAAGTTTTCTTGAAAGTTATGATTATGGTTGATTTGGGATTTTGTATAAGTATGATATAATTGTTTGAATGGGTATAAATGATGTTAATTTGGTGAGTAACTAATGATTTTAAAGTTAGAATTAAGAAATGATTAAGTTTGGTTAGAGTTTGGAAGAAGAAAAAGATGATTTAGGGTTTTGGAAAAGTGATATTAAAGATTTGATGTTTATTTGATGTTTATTGTTTAAAATGTGTTATAAAATGGTTTTAATGATAGAAATGAACTTAAAATACCATTTGGAATTGAATAGAATGATGTTCTAAAATTAAAGCAGGTTAGGGCTAAAATTTGAAGTGTTGGGGGAAATGTGTTAAATTGAGTTTTAGTAGTTAAAATATGTAGAATTGGAATTCTAATGCATTATATGTATCCATATTTTTTATAAGTGTTGAGTAAGGGGTGGTTACTCAAGTCTAGTAGTGAAGAACATCTTGGAAGTGAAGGGTTAAGAGTGGTGTTAGCTTAGGTTTGGATGTTGGATTAAGGTATGCACATACTTTTAATAGTTTGAAGCACATTTGCGTTTGATTGGGTTTAAAACATTTTAAATGGAAAATATGTTAAACTACTTTGTCATTTGAATATTTATATGCATTGCATATTAAATGTGAAGTGATATATAAACATGTTGTGCATTATGGAAAGCCATTATTAATGGCTAAAATGAGTGGAATGTGCATTATGTAAGAGTAGCACAAAATGTTTAGGTAATATAATCTTAATGCATATCATTGATAATGTGATGAGGATATTGAATTAAAGTGATTGAATATGGTCATGGAAGAGACAATGTGACAAGAAAATAGATTGTGAAAATATGCATTATTTGTATGTTACCTAATATATTATTCAATTCCAGAGTTTTGTGTTTGGTGTCATGCCTATGATTTGCTTTTGGGCTAGACATTAGGCGTCATGTGACATGGTTTGCCTTCGAGCTAGACACTGGGCTTGACCATTCTATTGTGTGGCTTCGTGCTAGATGTTGGGCATCAAATGAGTGAACTAATATGCAATTTGCATGTCACATTGTAGTATTTTAATGAAAAGCATTATGCATTGTCTACTTATAATTTTTATTACTGTCAAAGTATGTACCACTAGGCTGTTAGCTTAGCGTGATTTGTTTGTCGTACAGGTAACAAAGTTGAGACTGAGGACCCTGCTAGACCTGACCAGGTCTAGGGTTTTGAGATTCCACTAGAAGACTTTTGTTTTGCCACAGGACCAGAGCAACTTGCAAGCATGCATATATTTACTGTGTATTTTGATATACTTATGTACATTATATTTGCATAAGATAAAAATTACGTACTTGTGGAGCTTTTGGACTAAGTATTATAAACTTTTATATGAGTATATGTATATGTGAGTATTTTGGAAATAATTTAAGAAATTTTAAGTCATGGAGATTTCTTGGAGAGTTGGTTGATTAAATGTATATTAGGAGTGTATTTCTTTTGGCAGGTTGAGTTAATTGATTTTTTGGAACGTCCAAAATACAGACAAAATTTTGACGAAATGTTTTTAGAGATTTTTTTAAAAATATGTATTTTAGTACTTATAATTTTTAATAAATAGTTTATTTAATTATTAGAGAACAACTTAGGTATTAAATTATTATTATTATTATTATTTTCTTTTTCTCTTGGATTTATGAAAATTTTGTTAAGATAGGAATGTTGACATCCTTGTACTGTATGTGTATATTTTAAATATATCGGATGTATGTATTATACATATATGAGATGTGAGGGTGTTACAAATAATATATAGAGATATAATGAAAGTCATATTGTCTTATCTCAAATTCAAAAAATTCTCACTTAAAAAAGTAGAAAATAATAATTTATTTTTTATTTTTTATTTTCTAACATTGAAAATAAAAAGAAACTAATTTCTTTTACAAATTTATAATATCAATTCATAAAGTTTTAAAAAATAATTGCTTTAAAAATTAGATTAATAAATTAGACTATTTCAAAAATGAATTAACCAATCAATTTTATTCTAAATATAAGTCAAATTCAGTTATAAGCCTTTATATGACTATTGAATTAATAATTTCTAAAAGAATTGGATAATTATTTTAAAAAATTAGTCATTAATATAATATGTAAATGTATTAAATTAAATTTAACATTTATTGGAGTAAATAAGAAATAAATTAGTAAATCGATATTTAATGATAAATTTAATATATTTTATATAAGAAACCCAACAATATTTAAGCAATAAATTGAGTAATAATTTTATAATATGTAACAAATAATAACTTAAAAAAATCCAAAGAGCATATATTTAGATATATAAAATTTTTTTGTACGTAATAAATTAGCATTAAAAATATCTAATATGAAATTTTATAATATGGAGTAAATAATAATTTAAAATATCCAAAGAGCATATACTTAGGCCTATGAAATTTCATAATGTGAAATAAATAATAGTCTAAAATGTCCAAAGAACAAATATTTAGGATTACTAAAATTTTATAATTTAAAGTTTAAAAACATCTAAATGGCATATATAAAGTGTGCTATTTATATATCGATTGATAATGTTGCTATTTATATATCGATTGATAATGTTTTTACTTTGAATTCACATAATATAAAATAAATCTTAGAACTCGTTTGTTGAGTTACTCATTTATTTTGCAAAATGAGAACTTACTAAATTATCCTATTTGGATAGTTTAGAAATGACAATATATATTTATTTTAATTAACATTAATGCAAGAAATGATAGATTGCAAATTTTATAGAAAACTTATAGCATTTCTCTCATTTTATTCTCTAAGTACATATCAAATAATATAAAATATTCAAATTATTTTGAATATTTATATTATTTGACGTCGTACACTTAAAGAACCTAGGAAAAATGCTGCCGAATTTTCTCTAAAATTTGTATAATCTTGCATTATGTTAATTAAAGATATATATTGTGTTTCTGAATGGGTTAGGACTTAACCCTTTAGGAAGGAGAAATAAGGAGATTTAATTTGTAGTATTTAATTACATTGTCCTCTTGTATACATAGGAAAAATGAATACAAATCGAGCTTAGATCTATGAATGACTTAATCCGGATTGCACTCTTAATATCACATTTATTAGTGGAGTAGAACAGTTTGTTGCTTCTACATATAGTCAGACGGATTATATGCAATGTAATAAGATTCATTGTCCTTGCATTAAATGTCACCATCATAGATTTTGGGAAACAGATGAAGTGAAATTCCATTAGTGAAATGAGGGTTTGCACTATATTATTTCATCTGGAATAGACATGGTGAAGAAAATGTAGTTGACCAATCGATTCCACAACAATATAGTACATTTAAAGATATGTTTGAAAACTCATATGAAAAAATGGTATATGATGCTATTAGGCCTAATGTGTTTGACTGAGGCATGCCAAATACTGGTGTACCTGGAATAAGTGAGGTCCAGGATGAACCAGTTGATGAGGTTCCTAACTTGGAAGCTCAATGATTCTACAATTTGTTGAATTCATTAGATACAGAAGTGTGGCCCAAGTGTCAAAAACACATTAAGCTATATGTCATGACACGATGTTTGAACATGAAGTTTGAGCAACATATGACTAAAAAAAGTCTTTCTATCAATAGATATAATTTATCAAAGAGATGATACCTAAAGATAATAAAATGTTTGATAGTTTCTACCAAACAAAAAAATTTATTCAGACACTTGGACTGTCAGTAGAAACTATTGACTGCTGTAAAAATGGACGCATGTTATACTGGGATATTTACGAAGAAAACAAAATATATAGGTTTTATGAAGAATCGAGATTCAAAAAGAGTCATGTAATAGGCAGACAAAAGTTTGTGCCTTTTAAAAGAATGTATTATTTTTCACTTAAACCTAGACTTCAAAGATTATATACTTCAAATGCTACAGCATTGCACATAAGATGACATTATGAACATGAGAAAAAAAATTGAGTCATAAGTTATCCATCTGATTATGATGCATGGAAGCATGTCATCTGATTGTATTCTGATTTTGCAGCCGAATGTCATAATGTTAGGTTGGGTCTATATACATATAGTTTTCAACATTTTAGCTCATTAGGACAACAATACTCTTACTGGCTGGTGAAACTCACTCCTTATAATTTGCCACCATAGATATGTATGAGTGAGCCATATTTATTCTTGTTTGTACTTATACTTGGTCCAAATAACCCAAAACATCAAATTGATGTATTTCTTTAGTAGTTGATAGAAGAGTTGAAAAAGTTATGGAATGATGGCATCGTGACTTATGACTATTTGAAAAGGTAGAATTTTTGTTTGAGAGTGGCTCTTATGTCGACTATAAGTGATTTTCCTTCATATACGATGTTATCTTGATGGAGTACTGCTGGAAAATTAGCATTTCCTTACTGCATGACTGATTCTAGAGCATTTACTTTTCCAAATGAGGGAAAAAGTTGGTTTGATAATCATAAGAAATTTTTAAAGACATATCATCCGTTCAAAAGGAATAAAAAATGTTTCAAAAAAAACATAACAGTAAGAAAAGATGCTCCTCCTATATTGAATGGGGATGACTTATTCTTTCAGATTGAGCAACTAGGGATTTAAAATGTAACTGAATATAATAAAAAATTTGTATGTCAAAATTGTGGATGGAAAAAAAGCATCTTTTGGGATTTTTCGTATTGGAGTTCAAATCTTATAAGACATAATCTAGATGTCATGGACATTAAAAAAAATATTTTTAAAAATGTGTTTAATACAATTATGGATGTTTCAGTTAAAACAAAACATAATGCAAAGTTAAGAGAGGACTTAAGGATATTTTGTAGAAGGCCAGAGTTAAAAAAAGATGAAATGACCAAGAGGTATTTAAAAGCTAATTATACCTTGGATCATAATAAAAAATAATTACTATGCCAATGGGTAAAACAATTTAATTTTTTCGAATGGATATGTCTCGAATTTGTCGATGTGTATTGATATGAGAAAATATAAATTGTTTGAAATGAAGAGTCATGATTGTCACTTATTTATGTAGAGACTATTACCCATTGCATGTAGAGAGTTATTGCCGAAAAAAGTGTGAAGCTCTGATGGAGTTAAACTTATTTTTTAAAAAACTTACTGAAACATCTCTAAATGTTTCTCAAGTTGAGCGTTTACAAGAAGAAATTCCAATTATTCTTTGTAAATTGGAGCAAATTTTTCCTCTGAGTTTTTTTTATTCAATGGAAAATTTACTAGTTCATTTACCATATAAAGCCAAAATTATAGGACCGACACAATATCGTTAGATGTACCCTTTTGAAAGATATTTGCGATATCTGAATAAAAGTGTTAAAAATAAAGCAAAAATAGAAGCATCAATTTTTAATGCCTTTATAGTGGAAGAGACATCAACTCTCTATTCCTATTATTTCAAGCTTAATGTAATAGCAAAATTGTGTGAAGTCCCTTAGAATGATGATGGAGGTATATAAGACCAATCTGAAGATATCCTATCTATTGTTAAACATCTGGTTCAACCATATGGCAAACCAACCAACCAAAGATTGGACCATAGAGAGTATTATGCAGCTCATACTTACATATTGTTGAATTATGATGAAGTTACACCTTATCTCATGTAAGTTAGCAAATTTAAAAGTGAAAAAAAAGTTTAAATTTACATATAATAAAAAATCTTCATCATTTGAATGATAATGATATTCTTACAATATATTTCAGCATATTCATTGAACACTTACAAGATTTGGATGAAAATATAATGAGTTCACAAGTTGATGTTGAGGTAGAGAGTAATTTTCCCTTAATGTTCCGAAAATATGTAAGTACTAATTCGTTGCTAGTAACATTTTCTAAATCTTTGTCATGTGTTTAATTTTTTGTAATTTGAACTTATGCATATGTTTTCTTATTGGTTTAGGCAACTGAAAATGAGCATATGATTTCCGACAAAAGTTTGAAGGATCTAGCCCAGGGTCTGTTGCCAAATATTAGATATTATAAAGTGTATTTTATTAATGGTTATAAATTTAACACTAAATCTCACAGTACTTTGAGAGCAACTACAAATAATGGTGCTTTTATAAAGGGATCAAACTATAGTGAAGCTCATTTGATTTCTACGATCAATTAGTAGATATTATAGAGGTTGAATATCAGGCATTACCAACTAAAAGAGAAGTATTATTTAATTGTAACTGGTATGACCCCATAAATGGAACAAGATTACATCCACTATATAATTTAGTGGATGTCAACAGAAGAAGAATATATTCTAAATATGAACCGTTCATTCTCGCCAGTCAAGTTGTCCAAGTGTACTACGTTCCTTACCCTAGCACAAGGCGAGATGCTTCTGATTGGTTGACGATTTTCAAAATAAAAGATAGATCACAAATTGATATATCTGAAGAATCTGCTAATAATTAGGAGTCTCATAATGCATTTTAAGAAGATAGTCTTGAAAATATACGAGCTATTGATAGGATAAATGATATTGATCCAGGTCCTTTAAATGATCCAACTGGACAACTCATAGATATTGATGCTATGGATGTAGAATCTAAATCGAATGAATCATTACTCGAATCTGAATATGAATTATCTCAATCAGATGAAAGCGAATAAAAAAAATAATATGTATAATTAGGCTATAAATATTATTGGATTTATTTATATATTTATTGTATTATTCAATGTGTTTATGATTAAAGTTATTTTATAGAGATATGTATCGGGACCTAAAACAGGATTGAATCGATCGGAATCTAGCAGTTGATCCAGTTGAGATCAAGGTTTAAGTGGTACAGGACAAAAGCTTCTGCAGCTGCGTGTTGCGCTCGAATTAACTCTACCACAAAGCGTCACTCGCAAGTATACGAGGTAGCTGTAGCAAAGGTGATCGCCCCAAGGTCGTCTCACAAGGAAGCTAAAGTAGCTAATTGATTATCAGATTATAAATAAAAAGTAATGAAGAAATTTAAATCACTAACAACTAATGAAGAAGATTGATTGAAGTTTAAAACGAATAAAAGTAAATTAAGCTGATGTTTTGATTCACTTGATATAAAGGTCTAGGGTTTGCACTTCTCTGCTACTTATATGTATGAATGGTTATTCCTCTTAACCAATTTAATTTCAAAGATTAAATCTCAAGCAACTTAATTAATTGAATAAAGGAAATAAGCTCTCGCATTCAAACCTCTCTCAAATAATCTTGTTCCAATTGAAATAATCTTTTCCTAGGTTATATCTCTAATTCACCTAAGTCCTTAATTGAATTGTTCCAGCATTAGACTTCATCTCTCAATCCATCATCTAATACCTAAAACACATAATTGGTGGCCAATCAATTATATATTAACAATGTTCCATTCAATAAAGGCTAAAAGAAATAATTAAGTTAAGAGTAATAACCAATTCATACAATCATAGCAAATCCATACAAACCCTATACTAGATCAAATTAGTTCATAATGCTATCAAACATACTCATCTCATTAATATTCAAAGAAATCAATTTAGACATGATAATATCCATAAATACAATTCCAATGAAAATAAAGAGATAAAGTTCAAGAAAATGAAGAATCTCTTGTTTAAATCTTGCAAGAAGGATGTATCAATGGCTAGAACAATCTAATCTAAGCTAGTTTAATCCAAAGTGTAATCAAAAATCAAAGAAAACAAAGTTATCAAAACCTAAATCTCTTTGACTGCTCAATCTGCTCTCAAAATCGCAACCACCCCAAACCCTAGCTTTTTCTTTTCTTTTATACGAAACCTCCGCTTAAAATCCGCTTCGTCTTTGGTTAAGAGAGACACAGCCAAGTTGGATGAGACTTGGTCGTGTTGCAGGTCTTTGCAGGGACACGGCCAGTGACTTGGCCGTGTCCCTTGCTTGTGTTCGCTACTGCTTGCTTCTCTTCTTTTTTTCTTCTTCGGTTGAGTGACACGGCCAATTCTTGAATGAGACTTGGCCGTGTTGGACCTTTTTGGAGGGACACAGCCAGTAACTTGGCCGTGTCCCTTGCTTGTGTCTTCTTCTGTGAGAATTGTTCTTCTTTGCTTTGGATGTAGGTGAGACACGGCCAAGTTAGAGCAACTTGGCCGTGTTTGAGCTTCTTTGGAGGGACACGGCCAGTGACTTGGCCGTGTCTCTTGAGTGTGTCCCTCTCTGTGTCTTGAACTTCCTTTTTAACTTGGTATGGGACACGGCCAGTGACTTGGCCGTGTCCTCTGCCTGTGTCAGCTACTGTCCCTTTTTTCCTTCAATCTACTTCCTTGGCTTTTTAACCTAAAACAAAACTTCAAACAACCTTTAAACAAGAAGTAAATAAATAATAACCAACAAAACATAAACACTATACTAAAAACTAGATCAAAAACGACATAAACACTGAAATAAACTAAAACTACCAAAATTAATGAAAACACTAAACAAACCGATTAAAACTAACAAAATACCTAAATAAAACAATAATTATTATAATAAACAAGACACAAATCTATAACAAAAACTAATAAAACAACTACCCCACACTTAAAACTTTGCTTGTCCTCAAGCAAATTCACATGGCATAAATTAAAAACTCAAACAACCTTAACTATAATTCCAACATATAAGATGAAATACTTTAAGACATCAGACATAAATAATTGCAATTTCCTTCAATCAAGATTTTCTTAACTCATTCATTAATCCAGACATACAAATCCCATCTCTCATCCAAATGTTTCACTCGATTTCAAAGGTTAATCACTCAAACCACTCATGACTGCATACTACCATAAACTTGCTTAATTATCCAATCTTTCTCACTGATTTTCTCAAGAAATAATCCGAAGGTCTTTCATTTGGATGTAATGGGGTAAGGTAAAGGTGTGAGAAAAGACATTTAAGCTGGAGCATCAAGAAATGAAGTATCTAAATTAGACAATACTCTTGCTAAGAAATTTATAACTCCCTCAAATGGCATACTCACAATCCATTAATACTTCACATACTTGCATATTTCAAGAAAAATAACGAGTCAACATTCCTCCAATGCTAGAAAATATATGGATTTTGTATATATATATATAACTTTTTTTATTTTTTATTTTTTATTTTTTTTATCATTTTTTTAATAATATATATACAAAATATAAACTTGCATGAAACATCTAGCTTAAAATGCAGAGGAAAAGAATAATCAACTCTTAATACAATACAATGTGCAAAGTATGCATTTCAACCCCAAATAGCAATACCATAATTTTTTTTTACTTGCTTACCCCACACTTTGAAATAAACCACCCTATTGTCATATCATAAAACTCCATTCCTTAATGCAGGTATGATAATAATAAAAGAATGCTAAGTTGAGAATTGTGTTGATCAAACAAGAAAAGGTCAAAGGCTCAACTTGGCTCACTAAGGAATTTAATATTAAGGGAGGTCTTTTTAAGCTAAAGGGCTAACCTAATTTGCCTTCATCATTTTAAAACTTGAGATTAAATCATAATGTGAGTTCAATTAGTATGCAAAAGCAAACTCTAGAGATGCAAAATCATGAAGGTGCACACTTAAGAAAAAAAATCAACTGATAATAATATCAAATTATGAGGCTCAAAACTCACACAGGTGGGTTCACAAAGATTTATATGTCATAAATTGCAGAATGTGAAAATTGATCCTGAATGAATTCAAATGCTAATCTCTATGCTGATACTAAAGTCTCAACTACAATGCTAGAATCACAGAAAAGATCAATAAATTTTCAACAATTATGCCATGCACAAAACAAGACAAACAAATCAAAAATTAAAGAAAAGTTTAAAGATTACCCCACACTTTAGAATGTACATTGTCCTCAATGGAAAACAAGAATAATAAAGAGAAAGAGTTAAAGGACAACCTGTCTTCCATCGTACCCTGGTGAGGCAAAACCCTAACTTTCCATCACAAACACAAATGTTCAAAAACAAAATAAAATATCCAAATATAAAATGTTAACATTAAAACAAAAATGAAAAATAATAACAAAAATACACTAAACACAATAAAGCAAGGAACTCAAAATCTACGGTGAAGGAGGGTGTGAAGATGATGCAGCCGAGGGATGGAGACTCAAGATCTTAGCAAGGTTGCTATTAATCTGTTCCAACTGCTGCAAAACCTCAGCATGGTTACGGTCCACCTTGCCATCCAGTCGATCCACTTTGCCCTCCAGGGCCTTAATCCTAAGAAGTACCTCTTGACTTTCTGAGACCGGAGCATCCTCATCTAGGTCAAGAGAATCCGAGTCAGAATCTTCTTGAACCCATGCTCTCTTCTGCCTGTCTCCCGGTGCTTCAGGCTCATCTGAAGGCATCATATAAGTCCCTCTCCTATGCACCACCATGTGCATCTTCTCAAGTGTAGCTAAATCCAAAGAGTCATTACCCGAAATTCTAGTCATGCGACTGGTACTCGGGTCAAAATCCTCAACAAGGGCTACTGCTAATGTGGTAATCAATCCTCCAACACAAATTGCCCCCTTCCTTTTATTAGCCACAGTATAAAAAATATCGGCTAGCCAATAGCCGGCACTAACATGCATTGTATTACAAGCACAATCCAGGAAAAATAGCTCACTTAATTCCACCACACCCGGGCTCTCTTTCCTAGCAAAGAATCCGCAAGACATGAAACGATGCAAATACCTCAAAGCGGAATTTCTTAATTTAGATGCCTTGGCCGACTTGGCCACATAGGTCCCCGAGCCTAATGCTCCCCAAGCAAATTGTTGTTTAAATTCTTTAGGTACCGACCTTTCCCCATGCTGATGGAAACCATATATAGCATTTAATTGTTCAATAGTATGCACAAATGATTTACCAAGCAATTTAAAACTCATTCTAGTACAGATTTTTTTATCATCTCTTTCAACCTTAAGAGATGCCAGAAATTCCAAAGTCAACTCCTCAAACTGCAAAGGTCGCAAGGAGACTAGATTCTCCCACCCAAGAATTTACACATAACGATAAAAATTAGTCCTAATTTGCAGAGCATCAAGGGACTCATCATTAACATACCTTGTCGGGAAAAAACCCCGAGCCAAAAGATTTGCTCTCTTCAAAGATGAAATTGATGAAAAGGAAGAAGCACCTTCGGTTGTAGGCCTCTTCTTCTTGTGGTGTGAAACAATCTTTGTTCTTGGCATCTTGAGAAATCTGAAAAATTCAAACCAAAACTTGATCAAATCAAACTTTTATGAGAAAAGAAGAAGTTTTAATGGATTATTTTTAGTTTTGGTGAAGAAATTTGAGGTTTAATGGAGGATTTGGAGCTTGGAATCACAAAGAATGGAGATTGCGAGAGAGAGAGAACGAGAGAGCGAGATAGAGAACAAACAGGAAACTAGGGACTGAATGAGGAAAAAGGTGAAAGAATCGTGTTTTTTAAAGTGAAAAAGTGAGAGACACGGCCAAGTTAGGGTGAACACGACCGTGTCTTGTGTGTGTTGAGGGACACGGCCAGTGACTTGGCCGTGTCCCATGGGAGTGTCTGCTACTGGAAAAAGAGGTGCAAAATAAAAAATAAAGAGCAATTAGTGAAGTCTTGGCCGTGTCCAAGTGACACGGCCAAGTCCTTTGGCCGTGTCACTTACTGTGACAAAGTGCAATAAAAAAAATTTTTTTTTGAGGCTTGGCCGTGTCCCATGTGACACGGCCAAGTCCTTTGGCCGTGTCTCCTTCTGCCACTTCCAACTTTTTTTTTTAAATTTGAAATCTTTATTTTATATCACCAAATATCAAAGAAATTGCAAACCTCTTCTCCGATCAACCCTGAAACACATTAAAAAGATAAAAACTGATCACAGCACCCATTCCATTTATTTAGACTAAACATAAAATCACAACTTGTGAAATTTAAAATTACAACTATGAAGAATAAAAATGCAAACCGATGGGTTGCCTCTCATTTAGCGCTTCTTTAATGTCATATAGCTGGACATCATGCAAAGCCTAGGGATCATGGATCAAAGTGCTGTCAATGACCCTCACTTCTTGAAATCCTTCATTGTATGGTTTAACTCTCTGTCCATTCACATTAAAAGTCTCACTTGTTCGAGAGTTAAGCAATTCAATTGCACCAGAAGGATACACCTGAGTTATCTCGAAAGGACAACTCCATCGAGACTTGAGTTTACCTGGAAAAAGATGGAGTCGAGAGTTAAAAAGTAAAACTTTCATACCTGGACTCAATGTCTTTCGCACTATAATTCTATCATGAAGTGCTTTATTGCGATCCTTGTAAATTCTCGAGCTCTCATAAGCCTCATTCCTCAGCTCATCTAACTCTGAAATTTGCAGAAATCGTTCTCTCTTCGCTTTGTCCAAGTCCAAATTCAGAGTCTTGATTGCCCAATACGCTCTGTGCTCCAACTCCACTGGTAAGTGACAAGCTTTTCAAAAAACCAATCGGTATGGACTCATACCAAGAGGAGTTTTGAAAGCAGTCCGATATGCCCATAGTGCATCATGCAATCTACTTGCCCAATCCTTCCTTAATAAGTTGATTGTTTTCTCCAGAATTCCTTTAATCTGCTTGTTGGATGTTTCCACTTGTCCAGAAGTCTGTGGATGATATGGGGTTGCCACCTTGTGCTTAACACTAGATTTGTGCATTAACTTCTCAAAAAGCCTGTTGCAAAAATGGCTTCTCCCATCACTGACTATCACCCTTGGCATACCAAATCTGCTAAGAATATTTTCCTTCACAAATTTAACAACCACATCAGCATCATTAGTACGGGTGGGGATTGCCTCCACCCATTTGGAAACATAATCAACAACAACTAAAATATATTCATAACCAAAGGACTTGGGGAAAGGACCCATGAAGTCTATTCCCCACACATCAAACAGTTCAACAACAATATATGATTGAAGGGGCATTTCATTCCTCCTCCCAATGTTACCTACTCTTTTGCAACGATCACAGTGCTTACAATACTCTTGAGCATCTTTAAATAAGGTAGGCCAGTAAAAACCACTTTGAAACACCTTTTCTGTAGTCTTTCTTCCTCCAAAATGACCCCCCATAGTGAAGGTAATGACAAAATTGAAGAACACTCAGTTGTTCTTCCTCAGATACACACCTGCGAACTATCTCATCTTTGCAAATCCGGCATAAGTAAGGTTCATCCCAAAAATAAAACTTACTCAAGTGTAAAAACCTTTTTCTTTTCCTGAAATGACATGTTAGTACGCAATATACCACAAGCAAGATAGTTAGCAATATCTGCAAACCAAGGTGCATCAAATACCATAAAAAGCTGCTCATCAGGAAATGCTTCTAAATTTTTATGAATGCTATCAGATGCAAGATTTTCACTAAAGAAGGGTAATCTGGATAAATGATTAGCAACAACATTCTCACTACCCTTAGTATCCTTGATTTGGAAATCAAATTCTTGCAATAACAACACCCATCTAATTAAGCGCGGTTTAGCATGTTGTTTTGTTAAAAGATATTTTAGAGCTGCATGATCAGAATGCACAATAATTTTCGACCCAATTAAATATGCTCTAAACTTATCTAAAGCAAAAACAACAGCTAACATTTCCTTCTCAGTTGTGGTGTAGTTCATTTGTGCACTATTCAGGGTCAAGCTAGCATAATATATTACTCTCAAGTATTTATCAATCCTTTGCCCAAGAACAGCTCCTACTGCATGATTAGAGGCATCACACATGATTTCAAAAGGTAAAGACCAAACAGGAGCTACAATTACTGGTGCACTAGTCAATTTTTCTTTAAGGGAATTAAAAGCTTGCATGCATTGTGCTGTAAATTCAAATGGAACATCTTTCCCTAGCAAATGGCACAAGGGTTGGTTTATTTTGGAAAAATCCTTAATAAACCTCCTGTAAAATCCTGCATGCCCTAGAAAACTTCTTATTCCCTTCACAGAGGTAGGTGGGGGTAACTTAGCAATCAATTCAACTTTAGCCTTATCCACCTCAATCCCTTTACTTGACACCACATGACCTAAGACAATGCCCTGAGTAACCATAAAATGACTCTTTTCCCAACTTAAAGTGAGGTTACATTCAATGCATCTCTCAAGCACAAGAACAAGAAGCTTATTGAGGCAATTATCAAAAGAATTACCAAAAACAGAAAAGTCATCCATAAATACCTCAATAAACTCATCTATCATATCGGAGAAGACAGACATCATGCATCTCTGAAAAGTTGCAGGTGCATTGCACAAGCCAAAGGGCATACGTCGAAATGCATATGTCCCAAAAGGGCAAGTAAAGGTAGTCTTGAACTGATCCTCTGGTGCTATCGGCACCTGATAGTAACTTGAAAGGCCATCCAAAAAGCAATAATGTGAGTGTCTAGAAAGTTTATCTAACATCTGATCAATAAAAGGAAGAGGGAAATGATCTTTCTTTGTAGCATTGTTCAACTTCCTATAATCGATGCACATTCTCCACCCAGTAGTAGTCCTAGTAGGAACCAATTTATTATTCTCATTTTTCACCACAGTGATTCCAGATTTCTTAGGAACTACATGTACTGGGCTCACCCACTCACTATTAGCTATTGGGTAAATTACTCCTTCATCCAGCAATTTGAGCACTTCCTTCTTAACCACTTCACTCATATTTGGGTTAAGTCGCCTTTGGGTCTCCCTCACAGGTTTAGTTCCCTCTTCTAAAGTGATTCTATGCATGCACATTGAAGGGCTAATACCCTTGATGTCACTCAATCCCCATCCTATTGCTTTTTTCAATCTTTTAAGCTCACTCACCAACCTCTTCTCCTCCTCTTCACTAAGTTCACTAGATATTATCACAGGTAAGGTATTGTGATCTCCTAAAAACACATATTTCAGATTCTTAGGTAACTCCTTCAGCTCTAACTCAAGTGAAGGGTTCTTCTCTTCTTTCTGAATGGGGGAAAGTTCAAACACTGGGTCCTCCTTAAGCTCCTCTATTTCAGCACCCTCTAAAGTCTCAAGGAAATTGGCTATTTCTGCATCAAAAATATCCAAATCACTCTCTAAGGTCAATGCCAGCTCCAATTTATCAGAGGAACCTGTCTACAAGAAAACATCTGAAACAACTGTATCAACACAATCAATAAAAGAACAATCCTCATATAAAGCAGTTGTAGGAATAGGAGAAGTGTTAAAAATATAAAATTCAACAGTTTGTCCTAAGACAGTCATTGACAACTTACCATTTTTAACATCTATCAAAGTGTTGGTAGTCGCCATAAAAGGCCTACCCAGCAGAATAGTGTGTGCTGATGGTGCAGGGTTACTCCCTTCCATGTCAAGAACTATGAAATCCACAGGTACTATTAACCCTCCAACCTTAACTAACACATCTTCTATGACCCCTTTCGGGAATCTAAAAGATCTATCAGCTAATTGCAACACCATTTTGGTAGGTTTAAGTGCCCCTAGTTCTAATTCTTGATACACAGAATAAGGCATCAAATTCACACTAGCTCCTAGATCACACATGCCCTCAGTCCCCTTTCCATTTCCCATAGTAATTTTAATTATAAAGCTTCCAGGATCCTTTAGTTTAGGAGGTAGTTTATGCTGCAGAACAGCACTAGCTACCTCGGAAACTATCACCTTTTCATTCGGCTCATATTTTTCTTGGTGATCAGCTCTTTGAAAAATTTGGCATAAGCCGGCATGTTCTTTACTGCTTCAAGTAAGGGTAAGTTAATACTTACCTTAGATAGCATGTTGAAGATATTAGAAAATTGCTTATCTTTTTTATCATCCTTCAACCTGCTGGGGAATGGTATAGGTCGCCGGTATGGATTGCTTTCCTTATGTAGATCTGCTGTAGGGGACTTCTCCACTGATCTTTCTCCAGCACCTTTGTTCTTTGGTTCTCCTTCCTTCTTGTTCTCTTGGTTACCTGCACTCACAGAATTATCTTCAACATTATTGTCAATTACCTTACCACTTTTAAGAACAATCACTGATTGTGCCTGCTCAGGTTGACTTGGGAACTTCCCCTTTTGTTGAATCTGCATCTGTTGTGCAAGTTTCCCTACTTGAGTCTCCACTTTCTTAAAAGATGCTTCTAAGGAATCCAGCCTCTTATTGGTCATCTCTTGATTTTTTGCACTGACTTGGATAAAAGCTTGTAAACTTTCCTCCAAACACTCTATCTTAGACTACCCTTGATTTGAGGATTGGCCTTGTTGCTGGTTCTATCTCTGGAGCAAATGGAAAGGCTGCTGAGAATTATTTGTTCCCCATGAAAAATTTGGGTGATTCCTCCAACCAAGGTTATAAGAATTGGAGTAAGGATCGTTTTGGGCCCTTGGTTGAAATCCCCCCATGGCATTGACTTGCTCAGCTTCATTCCCATAAGACTCATATGCGGAGGGGCAAATATTTGCTCCATGCCCAAAAGTTCCACAGATTCCACACGCTTCTTAAGTAGATGAAGAAATATTGTTCTTCATGTTCAGCATCTGCACTTGCCTTGTCAACTCAGCTATCTGATTTACCATATCACTATTGGCTTCCAATTGGTTCACCCCTTCACTTCTTCCTCTTACACTCTTCTGTTAAGAATTAGCTCCTAACATCTCAAAAATATCATAAGTCTCATCAGCTGTCTTTTCTCCCATAGCTCCCCCAGCTGCATTATCAACAGTGTTCTGAAATTGTTGGGTTAAACCATATTGATTAAGAAGTTGAAGTGGGTAATGATATGTGGACTCTGGATCAATAGCATCTTAAATCTGTCCCAAGCCTCATGAAATGGCTCTCCTTCAAATTGAGAGAATGTAGCAATCTTCCCTCTCAATTCAGCTGTCTTTTGATGAGAGTAAAACTTGCCCATGAACTTGTTATAAACTTGCTCCCAAGTTGTCAAAGAGTTTTCGGGCAACATCATAAGCCAGCTCTTTGCCCTATCCTTCAAAGTATATGGAAAGCATCTCATCCTCAACTGGTCCTCTGTTAGTCCTCCCAATGGAAAAGTGTTGAGGGTAGAGTAGAAATCCCAAATAAAGTTCAAGGGATCTTCATTTGGAACTCCATAGAATGATGGCAGCATATTGTAGTGAATGTTCTTCAACTCATAATTTCTTGATGCATCTGTCAGTCTTATGCAAGAGGTAGAAGTTCCAATGACAGGTCTAGCAAAGTCTCTCATCGTTCTTTGCCTTTCTTCAGCCATTTTAACAGATTGTGCAGATTTCGACTCAAAATCAGAAGTGTCCTCTTCAGTATAAAATCTTGTATAAAGTTCAAACTCCTCTCTGCTCCTTTTCACTCTCTGAATTTCTGGAATGAATGGATGTAGCTCTCCTTCGAGTGATCTCCTGCCTTGCATAAACAAAATTTCTAGAAAAAGAAATTATTAAAAGCAAAAGACAAATAAAATAAAATGAAAATAGTGAAAAATAATCTAGATTATTTTTGCCTAATAAACAATTACGCCAATTAGCCTCCCAGGCAGCGGCGCCAAAAAACTTGTTGCGCTCGAATTAACTCTACCACAAAGCGTCACTTGCAAGTATACGAGGTAGCTGTAGCAAAGGTGATTGCCCCAAGGTCGTCTCACAAGGAAGCTAAAGTAGCTAATTGATTATCAGATTATAAATAAAAAGTAATGAAGAAATTTAAATCACTAACAACTAATGAAGAAGATTGATTGAAGTTTAAAACGAATAAAAGTAAATTAAGCTGATGTTTTGATTCACTTGATAGAAAGGTCTAGGGTTTGCACTTCTCTTCTACTTATATGTATGAACGGTTATTCCTCTTAACCAATTTAATTTCAAAGATTAAATCTCAAGCAACTTAATTAATTGAATAAAGGAAATAAGCTCTCGCATTCAAACCTCTCTCAAATAATCTTGTTCCAATTGAAATAATCTTTTCCTAGGTTATATCTCTAATTCACCTAAGTCCTTAATTGAATTGTTCCAGCATTAGACTTCATCTCTCAATCAATCATCTAATACCTAGAACACATAATTGGTGGCCAATCAATTATATATTAACAATGTTCCATTCAATAAAGGCTAAAAGAAATAATTAAGTTAAGAGTAATAACCAATTCATACAATCATAGCAAATCCATACAAACCCTATACTAGATCAAATTAGTTCATAATGCTATCAAACATACTCATCTCATTAATATTCAAAGAAATCAATTTAGACATGATAATATCCATAAATACAATTCCAATGAAAATAAAGAGATAAAGTTGAAGAACAAAACCAAATTACAAACTCCTTGAAGCTTCTAAAGAATCTCTTGTTCAAATCTTGCAAGAAGGATGTATCAATGGCTAGAACAATCTAATCCAAGCTAGTTTAATCCAAAGTGTAATCAAAAATCAAAGAAAACAAAGTTATCAAAACCTAAATCTCTTTGACGGCTTAATCTGCTCTCAAAATCGCAACCACCCCAAACCCTAGCTTTTTCTTTTCTTTAATATGAAACCTCCGCTTAAAATCAGCTTCGTCTTTGGTTAAGAGAGACACGGCCAAGTTGGATGAGACTTGGCCATGTTGTAGGTCTTTGGAGGGGCACGGCCAGTGACTTGGCCGTGTCCCTTGCTTGTGTTCGCTACTGCTTGCTTCTCTTCTTTTTTTCTTCTTTGGTTGAGTGACACTGCCAAGTCTTGAATGAGACTTGGCCGTGTTGGACCTTTTTGGAGGGACACGACCAGTGACTTGGCCGTGTCCCTTGCCTGTGTCTTCTTTTGTGAGAATTGTTCTTCTTTGCTTTGGATGTAGGTGAGACACGGCCAAGTTAGAGCAACTTGGCCGTGTTTGAGCTTCTTTGGAGGGACACGGCTAGTGACTTGGCCGTGTCTCTTGAGTGTGTCCCTCTCTGTGTCTTGAACTTCCTTTTTAACTTGGTATGGGACACGGCCAGTGACTTGGCCGTGTCCTCTGCCTGTGTCAGCTACTGTCCCTTTTTTCCTTCAATCTGCTTCCTTGGCTTTTTAACCTAAAACAAAACTTCAAACAAACTTTAAACAAGAAGTAAATAAACAATAACCAACAAAACATAAACATCATACTAAAAACTAGATCAAAAATGACATAAACACTGAAATAAACTAAAACTACCAAAACTAATGAAAATACTAAACAAACCGATTAAAACTAACAAAATACCTAAATAAAACAATAATTATTATAATAAACAAGACACAAATATATAACAAAAACTAATAAAACACTGTGTAATGTCCCAGATGATGCCCCACTTGAGGATCCTCCTATTAATACAGCAATAGATGGTATGCCTACAAAGGTTCCTACTTCTTCTCACCATGCTCCTGTAGAGTATCCCAGTTCTTCTCATATTACCCCAACATATCCTAGTTCTTCTGCTCTTTTGAGATGAAGAACTTTCAGTTCGAGAAAAAAATTATCTAAATTTAAATATTTAATATATCTTTAAAAGTTAAAAATTTTATAATTATGAGATACTAAAAAATTCTTTTTTTTTTGCAGAAACATTTTTATTGGGATTAGGCTATTGATAGTCTGCTCTAGATTGCCTTCATGAAGAATACAACTATTTGCTACAACGATATGTTGAGTGAGGTGAAGGCTACAGGAAAGGGGCCTTCATTTATTGATCATCAGTTGTGGGCCAACCTACAGGCTTGATGGAACTCTCCTGAGGGGCAAGCACGTTCTGCAATTACCCCTCGGAACAGGATGTCCAGTGTTATAGATGGTGCAAGTCCATCCACATGTACGGGAGACAGCGTATCTTATTATGATCATGTCCGTTTACTCGTAAGTATAATTATACTTTTTAAAAATATTTTAATTTATATTTAATAGTTTTATCAAGCAACTTTTTTTAAAAAAAAATAGGAGACTACTGTTGCACTCAACTAATTACTACTACAAGCAACACTCGCAAGTATACGAGGTAATTGTAGCAACGGTGATCGCCCCAAGGTCGTCTCACAAGGAAGGAATTATTTTGCAATAGTTTGATTAGTAAGAAATTTAAAAACAAGAGTGCGATGTTTGAAGTAGTGGTGAAAAGCAATTAAAATTAAAAGGAATGTGTGTAATGGTTGTACAAGATTATTTCAATTCTAGGAATGATGCCTAGGGTTATACATCAATTTAATCAAAGCTTAATTCTCAAATTATCCATTAATATGACCTTGTTTTTTAATTTGTTCCTTGAGTTTAATTAATAATTACTAATTCATTAGTTTTCACATTCATGAATTAACAATAACCAATTGTTTTGAAATTGCAAATTAATAAAACCCTAGAACTTATATTTCTAATTCATTCATAGGGTAGTTTATTGCATAATTCCAATATCAAATTTTATCTCTCAGTCCTTCATTCAATATCTAGAGATCAATAGGTAGCTAATCTATCAACCTAACATTTAATCCAATGCAATCAACCAACAACAAGTTATATTAATGGAAATATCAAATCAAGTCATTCAATCAAATCTACTACAAACTCTAGGCATGAGTAATTTAGCTCATCATCATCAATTTAAAATAAATATTCATCTCAATATAAATTAAATCATAATTATACATTGAAATATTAATGTTCTTAACAAAGAATAACAATCTAGAAATGAATTAAAAGAGAGAATATAAAAACCCCTTTGAAGATGCTAAGAGTTGAACTTCTAGTCTTCCCCCTAGCTCCACCTTGAATATGATGAAGAACTAACAAGTCTTCTTCAATCAATGGCTTTCCTCTTGAAAGATGGAATGGTCACTCTCTCAAGCCCCCAACTCCTCAATCAAGCTTTCTTCAAATCCTAACCTTCATAAGAGCTTGCTCACCCAATTTTATCCCCAAAAATGTTAAGAATCCTATTTATGGAAGATGAAGATGAAGGTGATGTTCATGGTCTCTCTCAAGACTGAGAACAAGAAGATGAACCAAGGAACCAGCTCCTCTCTTTGAAGATACTTCCCCGTTTTTCTCTCTCCCTCTTCCCTTTCTTTTTAATTTCTGAAGACATAAAGCATGCCCTACCAACTAACACACTTCACTTTGTCTCCCACTTTCTCATTATTTAAGTCTTCATCCCATGAATTAGGCAACTTTTTTCTTCTTTTAATATTTCTTTTTAAAAGATGACACTTGTTGTCCCCCATTTGTCCCTCATTTCGTGTAAAATAATTGAAAGAATTTTCACAAGACACGGCCAAGTCATGAGTGACTTGGCCGTGTCACTTATTTTCTTATGGACAAGGCCAAGCCATGTGGCCGTGTCCATGGCTACCCAAATATTTTCTTTCTTTTCCAAGTGGGACACAGCCAAGGCCTTGGCCATGTCATGTGACATGGCCAGTGGCTTGGCCGTGCCTCTTGAGTGTGTTCTCCACTATTTGCTATCTTTGCTTTGATCATTAGATGGGATACGGCCAAGGCCTAATGGCTTGGCCGTGTTTCTTGGGTGTGTTCACTTCTGCATATACTCCTTGTTTCTTCTTTGCTTTGCTCTTTTGGTGGGACACGGCCAAGGCCTTGGCGGTGTCATGTGACACGGTTAGTGGCTTGGCCGTTATCTTGCTTATGTCAAGCTCTGCCAAATTTTCCTGCCTCTTTCCTTGGATGAGGGACACGTCCAAGCCATGAAGTGTCTTGGTCGTGTCTCCTATTTTTCCACCTTAATAATCCATCAAATTGAATTAAAGCTCCATTATTTTGTTCTTCAACCTGGATCAAATACTTCAAAAAAAAAACTTTAAATACAAATTAAAAGAAAAATCAATCAAAAGCCAATAAAATTACACTAAAAACAAATACACAAATGGTCAAAACAACTACCCCACACTTAATTCTTTGTTTGTCCTCAAGCAAAGTTAAAATCAAAACAAACTAAATAAGATAAATTTAGTCAAGTTCAAGAGTTATAAGGAAGCATCAAGACTCCCATTTTATTACATTCACAATCATTATCAACTCAAGAACAATCAGTACTCAAGCAATTTAATGGCCAATCCATGCATACCAAAAATTATCACTCCCTCACAAAACCTTTTAAGTGTTTAATTAGGTAGTGTTTAAGCTCTCAACATTCAATGAAAGATTATCACTATAGGCTTGCTTATCAATCAAATCTCTACCACCTAATTACAATCAAGCATCAATCATAAGGTCTTTCATTAGGTTGTAATGGGGCTAAGGTAAAGGTATGACATTTAGGAAATGTAAGCTTATTCATTAAGTTCAAGAGCACTTCAAGAATGAAGTAACTGATCATATGTATAACCCAACAATCCTAAAACACCTTCCACTCACCTACCCATTGACATTAAAGAGCTTTTCAAGGGAACTCACTTATTAAATCTTGCAATGATTATTCCCAAACTTATTCCAACCCTACGAAAAAGAACAACTTCTTCTATTATTTTGATTTTTTTTCTCTTTTTTTTTATTTTTTTTAAATAGGGCTAAAGAAGATAATAATTTGTAATTTTGAACCTACTAAATTTAATCCCACACTTTATTTAACACAACACTCAATCATAAATTCTCTTAAAATGCTCTTGACCTAATGCTAAAACAATAAGTTCAAGCTAATGGTGTTGTGAAAAAGAAAGAAAAGGAAAAATGAAATAAACTCAAAATTGGCTAACTAAGGTCGAATATAAGGTTAGTCTTTTTAAGCCAAAATGGGTTCACCTAATTGCCATAATCATATTGATGCCTAATTGAAATTTTTATGTAGTCTCAAAATGCATGTCAAAGCAAGTTCTAGCAATTCATCAATCAAAAATGTTTACACACAATAAAGAATAATAAGTTGATATCCAACTTAATAGGCTCAATTCCTCACTAGTTTAAAGGTGATGCAAGAATAACCATCAAAATTGACAATAAGTACCAATTATAATCAATTCTCAAATTCATGCTTCAAAAATTCAAAGGTCATCTATCAACAATCTTATAACAATTAAATTTTTCAAAATTCATTTATTCAAAGAAAAACATTAACTAAACACAAACTGCACACTTAAAGATTCTCATTGTCCCCAATGTGAGCATGGATAAATTAAAAGAGCAGAGTTTAGATGAAACCTAATTTTTATCGTTCCCATATGCGATATGAAGTGCTCCTTCCATCTTTGATGAAATTATCTCCGATGTTTGAAAAAATGAATAGCATGCAACTCTAGAAGGTACCCAGTGTATAGCAAAACCTAAATAACGTCTGTTGAAGAGCAAGTGTCCAAAGGAAACATGTGAAGGTTGTTTTAGGGTGATCCTCCAATGCTATAGGAACTTGGTAAAAAACTTTTTCAGTCTGCAACATGGTTATATATGTTTTTTGCTCTTCCTCACCGCCGAGAGTGAAAGAGATGATCATTAGTTGCATACTATTCCCACCAACCAAAAAATATTTCAAAATTTTTGGGGTCTTTTTAAGTTCAACCAAGTTTGGTTGAATCTCTTTCTCATCCTCTTTAGCAATCTGAAGTCCCCTCTCAACAATCTCAACATTTAAGATTAACTTGCACTCCTCAATTTTTGAATTGAAAATTTTAGGCTCTACTTCCAAGGTCATGACCATCTTAAGCTTATCTTCACAATCTTCTTTATAGGGCATGTCATAGATTTTAGAAAGTTTCTTACCTTGTTTCTCATCCTTCAATCTACTTGGGAATGGAATTGGTGGCATATAAGGATTTGGAGGCTCATGCAATTTTGGTGAAGTTGATGCTTCCAAATTCTCCTCCTCCTTTGATTGACATGGCTTCTCTATGTTGGGTTGTATCTCCTCACAATTTTCTTCTTGATTAGTACCTATATAAAAGAAATCACAAACTTTGTTATATATTACCCTTTCAATCCTCAAAATTGTGATTGGATTAGTTTGCTCTAATTGGCAAGGAGATTCCACTTGTAGGGTGCTTGGAGTTGATTTGCCAATTAGTCAACTTGAGTTTACAGCTTCTTCAATGATACCTCCAAAGAATCAAACCTCTTATTGCTCCCTTCCTAATTTTGTGTGTTAATTTGAAGGAAAGCATTCAAATTATCTTCTACTGTGGTTTCTTGAATTGATCTTGATTTTATGCGCTAATTTGAAAAAAGAAATTCAAATTATCTTCCAAAGTGGGTTTCTTGAATTGATCATAATTTGAAAATTCTTATTGAAAGTAAGAACTTCTTTGATAAGGTTGAAAAAATTGTTGAGGTGGAATTTGTTGCTGATTTTCCTAAGAAAAATTTGGGTAGTTTCTCCAACTTGGAATATAAGAATTGGAATATGAGTCATTTCTACCCCTTGGCTGGAAACTTTCAAAGGCATATTCTTCCTCTTGCCTCTCTTGTAACACCCCCATATCCAATGCACACACACTACAACCCCAACAATGTAGCATAAGTGCACCAAACATAGGGATGCTACGGTTTTCTTAACATTCAAAACACTTTAAACTTGATACAATACCCTTATCATTATACATTATAGAAAAGTAGATCATTTACTTATAAAACAAAACATATTAGTTATATATATATTTAAATATTACACAGCGGAAGTTATAAAATATGTACATATTTACATATTAAACATTTCTTTACAAAATATAAAGAAGTATACATGATTGGCAAGTCTGCTCTGATCTTTAAGCTCCCAAAATAGATTCTTCAAGGTCTACTCTCACTTGGTCTTGATGAACTCTCGGGTTCAACTCTATCAACTCTATTACCTGCGCGATTAAACACTATCGCGCTAAGCCAACGGCTTAGTAAGATAATCATGCAAATGATATGACTTAGTGTAATGCAATGTCATTTCTCAATCCATATTATACATATAACATCATATATGCAAAACTAACAACATATTTTCACATTACATATCACATTTCAATATCTTTTCATATACCTCATTAGTATTCATTTAACCATTCATAATCAACACTAAACAAAGACAAGCATGGGCCCAAGACACACTAATATGCCATTCAATTTTCAGAGTTAAAGCTTTGGTTTTGTTATCACATTTATCAATATCATATACCCAACTAGGCTTCAAGGATTAAGTTCAACCAAGCTTCAAGGGGAGCAAAGCATGCTAAGCTTCTACCCAACTTGGCTTCAAGAACTAACCCAACCTAGCTTCAAGGGTGGTAACATCTCAATTAGGCTTCAAGGATTCAATCCAACCTAACTTCAAGAGATTGTTACACTTATTAGGCATGCCACCAACAACCAACTCTGAAAATGGAATAACACATTAGCCACACAATTCATTTATTAATCAATTATCATTTTCATTCTCAATTCTCAACAACATTTAGGCAAACATGCCTTATTTCTTTCAATTGCATCATCATAGCCAAACACAATGGCATTGTCTCATATCATGTCTTATTTGAATTATCATTGCATCTTTGACATACATTTCAATTTCAATGTATATTACTCATGAAACACATTACCATTCACAATGCATAACATAACATTGTTCAATCTCAACAATGCAATTAGGGCAAAGAACAATTGATATGATTCATAGTTTTAGGACCTTACACATGCATTTGATTATATCATTCATTGATTCAAGTGTGTTTAAAGTGTTTAGGGTTAGGTTTAGGGACCAACCTACCCTTGGAGAACCAAAACAATGCAATTAGAACAAAGAATAAAAACCCCAACCCATACAATTGAGGGACACGGGCAGCCACTTGAGGGACACGGCCAAGCTTGTGGCCGTGTCACTCAACCCACTTGGACAGTAAGCAACACGGGCAAGGGACACGGCCAAGCTTGTGGCCGTGTCTCTTAAACCAAAACTCACAGTAGCTAACACGGCTTGGGAACACGGCCATGTCACCCAAAAACTAATCCAACACGCCCAAAATCCCTTGGCTTGGCCGTGTCACACATTGCTTTTGGCCGTGTCTCCCAAAACACAAACCCTAATATGCACAACTCTCCTCCAATTGCACTCAAACTCATCAAACACCATATAACATGTTTCAAATGAATGGAATCAATGTTCTAAACACAAATTCTACATGTTTAACACAATATTCCTTATTAAAACACATCAACCAAAACATTTAAACACATACCATCTCAAACCCTAAAACCAAGTTTACACTTGAACTTCCACTATCAAAATCCATTTAAACTTACAACCTTCACAACCAAATCAACCTCAATTCAATCTTTTAACTAACAATCAACTTTAACACTTGTAAACACATATCAAACACACCAAATCATCAACTCAACAATTCACAATACACCTTAGCCACAACTTCAAAATTAATAAAAGAAAACAAGAAATTACTTACCTTAAATGAAGAATTTCCACAAATCTCTAACCAACACCCTTGATTCCTTCTTCAATTTACTTCTTGCCTCAAGAACACCTCCCTTTCTCTTTGCTATTTGGAGAGCCGGCCACTTCAAGAAAGAAAGAAGAAAATGCACAAGTCAAACACCTTTTCTTCTTTTAATCTCCACCATGCATTTCATTTCAAGCAATTACTCATATACCCCTCATCACTTAACTCGGCTTTTGTCTCTTATAAACCCAATTAAGTAATTTCACATGCCATATAAAAATCTCCTCTTGCATTGACTCTCTCTCTCTTTGACCATTTTATATGTTATATATATCACCATATACACAACATATAAACTTGTCTCTAAACCCTATTTCTTCCCAAAACACATATACATATACTTTTCTTCTTTTTTTTTCTCAATTTAAACCAACAACAACAACAACAACAACAACAACAACATACAAAACTTCTAGGGCATGCATAGGGATATTACAATTCTCCCCCTCTAAAAAGAAAATTTCGTCCTCGAAATTACCTGATATCAAAGCTGAAACAACTGCGGATACTGTTCTTGCATAGATTATTCACTTTCCCAAGTTGCTTCTTCTTTTCCATGATTCTTCCATAGAACTTTCACCAATGGCACACTCTTGTTCCTCAACTCTTTCACTTCTCGTGCCAAGATAGCAACTGGTTCCTCTTCAAATGTCAAGTCTGGGCTCACTTCAATAGATTCAAATGGCAACACATGAGATGGATCCGACCTGTACCTCCTCAACATAGAAACATGGAATACATTATGAATACGATCCAACTCAGGTGGCAAAGCAAGTCGATACGCAACTGGCCCAACTCTTTCTAACACTTCATACGGCCCAATGAAACGAGGACTCAATTTTCCTTTCCGACCGAACCTCAAAATCTTCTTCCAAGGAGACACTTTCAAAAACACCTTATCTCCAACATCAAACTGAATGTCTCTCCTCTTTAGATCTGCATAAGACTTCTGTCGGTCTGAAGCTGCTTTTATTCTGCTTCGAATCAACTTTACTTTCTCTTCAATTTCTTGAATCAAATCAGGCCCAATTATTTTACCTTCACCAAGTTCACTCCAACAAAGAGGTGTCCTGCACCGTCTACCATACAATGCTTCAAACGGTGCCATACCAATGCTAGATTGGTGACTGTTGTTGTAAGCAAACTCCACAAGAGGTAAAAACCTATCCCAACTTCCAGAGAAATCGATGACACAGCTTCTCAACATATCTTCAAGAATCTGTATCACCCTCTCTGACTGTCCATCTGTCTGTGGATGAAAAGCAGTGCTGAAGTGCAGTCGAGAACCCAAAGCACTATGCAAACTCTTCCAAAATCTTGAAGTAAACCTGGGATCTCGATCAGACACTAAAGAAGTTGGAACACCATGCAACTTCACAATCTCATGGATATACAGCTCAGCAAATCTCTCCAAAGAGTAATCCATCCGCACCGGAAGGAAATGAGCTGTCTTAGTCAATCTATCCACAATCACCCATATGGCATCATGTTTCCTTTGTGTCAATGGCAATCCAGACACAAAATCCATCGTCACTCTATCCCACTTCCATTCTGGTACTGATAATGGTTGAAGCAATCCAGTTGGAACTTGATGCTCTGCTTTAACCTTCTGACAAGTGAGACATTTCGATACAAACTCAGCAATGTCTCTCTTCAACCCCATCCACCAATAATGCTGTCTCAAATCATGATACATCTTCGTATTACCCGGATGCATAGCAAACATCGACTGATGCACTTCTTCCAAAATGACCCTTTTCAAATCAGCATCATCGGGTACACACAATCGGTTTTTAAACCATAGGCTCCCATCACTCTTCACAATAAAATCTCTACCCTTTCCACTCTGACAATCCGAAACAATCTTCTGTATCTTCTTATCGGCCAACTGAGCTTCTTTGATCTGATCTGACAAAACCGGTTTCAATTGCAACTGTGCCAATAATGCACCATCAACACAAGGTACAAAACTGGTATGCAATGCTCTCAACTCAACAAGCAACGAGAGCGAGTAAACTGTTAAACTAGCTAAAGACTTCCGACTCAAGGCATCAGCAACAACATTTGCTTTACCTGGATGATAGTCAATCAAGCAGTCGTAGTCTTTAATCAATTCTAACCATCTCCTCTGACGAAGATTGAGTTCTTTCTGGACACCCAAATACTTCAAACTCTTGTGATCAGTGTAGATGAAACATTTCTCCCCAAACAGATAGTGGCGCCAAATCTTCAATGCAAACACAATGGCAGCCAATTCCAAATCATGGGTCGGATAGTTAAGCTCATGCGATTTCAACTGTCGAGATGCATAAGCTATAACTTTCCCTTCCTGCATCAATACACACCCCAAACCTCTATGTGAAGCATCACTGTAGATCACATATGGTTTGCCTTCAACAGGTAAAGTAAGAACAGGCGCTTGAGTCAACATATCTCTCAACTGCTCAAAGCTCGCCTGACACTGATCTGTCCACAAAAACCTCACTCCCTTACGAAGCAATCTGGTGAGTGGAGTAGCTATCAAAGAAAACCCTTTCACAAACCGCCGGTAATAGCCTGCCAAACCCAGAAAACTTCTAATCTCTGTCACAGACTTGGGTGGACTCCAATTCAATATAGCTTCAACTTTGCTCGGATCAACTCTAATGCCTTCTGCAGAAACAATATGTCCGAGAAAAGCGACTTGATCCAACCAGAACTCACACTTCGTCAATTTGGCAAACAACTGCTTTTCTCTCAAAATCTGCAACACAATCCGCAGATGCATATCATGTTCCTCTTCATTCCGCGAATACACCAGAATGTCATCGATGAAGACCACTACAAACTGATCTAGATAGGGCCTGAACACCCTATTCATCAAATCCATGAAAGCTGCAGGTGCATTCGTTAGACCAAAAGGCATAACTAGAAATTCATAATGCCCATACCTGGTCCGAAAGGCGGTCTTGGAAATGTCTTCAGCTTTAACACTCAATTGATGGTACCCAGATCTCAAATCAATTTTAGAAAATACAGCTGCACCCTTCAATTGATCAAAGAGATCATCGATTCTAGGCAAAGGATATTTATTTTTAATAGTCACCTTGTTCAATTGCCTATAATCGATACACAACCTCATAGTACCATCTTTCTTTTTCACAAATAGCACAGGAGCTCCCCAAGGAGAAACACTGGGGCGAATAAATCCTTTGTCCAACAACTCCTGTAATTGCACTTTCAATTCCCTCAATTCTGCTGGTGCCATTCTATAAGGAGTAATAGAGATAGGAGTGGTACCAGGCAACAATTCAATACCGAACTCCACCTCTCTCTCAGGAGGCAATCCTGGCAACTCCTCTGGAAACACATCCGGGAACTCAGCAACTGTGGCAATGCTATCAGTAGGGGAACCCTTCACTCTAGTATCCACCACATGAGCAAGATAGGCTTCACACCCCTTTCTAATCAACCTCCTGGCTGCAACAGCTGAAACAAATAAGGAGGCTAGCTGTTCCTGCTCATTAGATACTATCACCTCTCTACCATCAACAGTTCTCAAAGAAACAATTTTCCTTTTACAGTCTACCACAGCTCCATGTCTAGATAGCCAATCCATACCTAAGATCACATCATATTCCTTAAATGGCATCTCAATCAAATCTCCAAGGAACTCCTCACCCTGCACCCTCACTGCACTATCCTGGTGCACTTTACTAACAATCACACTATGCCCTAACGGATTTGTCACCAACACATCAAATCCTAGGGACTCAGCATGCACATCAAATACAGGCAAAATAGATGCACTAATATAAGAATGTGTGGAACCCGGATCAATCAAAGCAAGTACTGGAGTATTAAATAAAGAAAAAGTACCAGCTATGACTGCCGATGCATCAGGCTGCCACTGCATAACATACATCCTCTGGGAAGAACCAACCTCCTCTGGTCTACTCTCCCTGGAGGTAGCACCTCCTCTAGAACTGTACCCCGGTCTACCTCCTCGGCTGACACCTCTGCCTCCTCGGCCTCCCCTCGCACTAGGTCGAGAAGCTGCTGTATCAACTGACATCTGCTCTTGCCTCTCAGGGCAATCTCTCACAAAGTGATCAGGTGACCCACACCTGAAACATACCCCTGCAACACCAGCCTTCCAACAAGGACCACCATGCGGCCTACCACAATGGATGCAGATGGGTAAGGTGGATCTCTGAACCATAGGGGCCGGAACACTCGCCACTGAAGCTGCAGGTCTAAATCTCTGCCTCTGTAACTGCACTGACCTACATCTCTGGCTCCTACTACTCCGAGGAACAAAACTTCCTCTACCCCTCTTCGCAGAAGAAGACCCTGCCTCGAACTGGGGCCTTCTAACCCTAACCTCTTCTTCTGAAGCAACTGCAATACCCTGAGCTCGCTCTACACTTCGAGCTGCTGCCACAAGCTGTGAGAAATCCTGATATTTGGATCCAGCCACTAAGCACATGATCGAGGGCCTCAATCCCTCCTCAAATTGCCGATATCTATCAATCTCATCAGCAATGATACCCCCAGCATACTGACTCAGTCGAATAAACTCAACTTCATACTCAGTAACAGTCTTGCTGTCTTGCTTCAAGCTCAAGAACTCCATCTTCTTCATGTCCTTATACTCCCTAGGAGTATACTTCAACTCAAATTCCCTCAGAAAATTGGCATATGACAAGGTTGGTGGATCTTCCATAGAATGTGGCACTGTCTTCCGCCAGTCGTAGGCGTCCTTCTGTAGCAAAGATCTTGCATAGTCAAACTTTTCCTCAGGGGTGGCTTGCAACTGAATAAAGATCCTCTGAACTTTGTCAAGCCACTGCTCTGCTACAGCTGGGTCAGTAGTACCAAGGAAATCCTCCGCTCCACACTTCCTTAGTTTGTCATAGTGCCTCACTGGTACCACAGGCTGAGGGGGTGGTGGCACTGGTTGCACTGGTGCTTGCCTCATAACTTCCATCATATGCCTAAACCAGGCTGGCGGAACCTCCTCACCAACTGGTCTACCCGACACCGAAGCAGGTGCCTCCTCAACACTATCAATCCTAGCTCCATCAGCAGGAGCAATACTCTCAGCACTACCCTCAACTGACTGTCGTGAGTGAGAATCCATCACAACCTAACACTGCAAACACAGTAGAATACTACTTATTAAAGATCAGAGGTTGCCAATCCCAAAAATATATGTTATTCAAAAACCACTTTTTAAAATCAAAATAGTCTTTTTCTTACATTTTACCTAGGCTGAGAATCTCAAACCTAGGCTTTGATACCAAAACAATTGTAACACCCCCATATCCAATGCACACACACTACAACCCCAACAATGTAGCATAAGTGCACCAAACATAGGGATGCTACGGTTTTCCTAACATTCAAAACACTTTAAACTTGATACAATACCCTTATCATTATACATTATAGAAAAGTAGATCATTTACTTATAAAACAAAACATATTAGTTATATATATATATATTTAAATATTACACAGCGGAAGTTATAAAATATGTACATATTTACATATTAAACATTTCTTTACAAAATATAAAGAAGTATACATGATTGGCAAGTCTGCTCTGATCTTTAAGCTCCCAAAATAGATTCTTCAAGGTCTACTCTCACTTGGTCTTGATGAACTCTCGGGTTCAACTCTATCAACTCTATTACCTGCGCGATTAAACACTATCACGCTAAGCCAACGGCTTAGTAAGATAATCATGCAAATGATATGACTTAGTGTAATGCAATGTCATTTCTCAATCCATATTATACATATAACATCATATATGCAAAACTAACAACATATTTTCACATTACATATCACATTTCAATATCTTTTCATATACCTCATTAGTATTCATTTAACCATTCATAATCAACACTAAACAAAGACAAGCATGGGCCCAAGACACACTAATATGCCATTCAATTTTCAGAGTTAAAGCTTTGGTTTTGTTATCACATTTATCAATATCATATACCCAACTAGGCTTCAAGGATTAAGTTCAACCAAGCTTCAAGGGGAGCAAAGCATGCTAAGCTTCTACCCAACTTGGCTTCAAGAACTAACCCAGCCTAGCTTCAAGGGTGGTAACATCTCAATTAGGCTTCAAGGATTCAATCCAACCTAACTTCAAGAGATTGTTACACTTATTAGGCATGCCACCAACAACCAACTCTGAAAATGGAATAACACATTAGCCACACAATTCATTTATTATTCAATTATCATTTTCATTCTCAATTCTCAACAACATTTAGGCAAACATGCCTTATTTCTTTCAATTGCATCATCATAGCCAAACACAATGGCATTGTCTCATATCATGTCTTATTTGAATTATCATTGCATCTTTGACATACATTTCAATTTTAATGTATATTACTCATGAAACACATTACCATTCACAATGCATAACATAACATTGTTCAATCTCAACAATGCAATTAGGGCAAAGAACAATTGATATGATTCATAGTTTTAGGACCTTACACATGCATTTGATTATATCATTCATTGATTCAAGTGTGTTTAAAGTGTTTAGGGTTAGGTTTAGGGACCAACCTACCCTTGGAGAACCAAAACAATGCAATTAGAACAAAGAATAAAACCCCCAACCCATACAATTGAGGGACACGGGCAGCCACTTGAGGGACACGGCCAAGCTTGTGGCCATGTCACTCAACCCACTTGGACAGTAAGCAACACGGGCAAGGGACACGGCCAAGCTTGTGGCCGTGTCTCTTAAACCGAAATTCACAGTAGCTAACACGGCTTGGGAACACGGCCATGTCACCCAAAAACTAATCCAACACGCCCAAAATCCCTTGGCTTGGCCGTGTCACACATTGCTTTTGGCCGTGTCTCCCAAAACACAAACCCTAATATGCACAACTCTCCTCCAATTGCACTCAAACTCATCAAACACCATATAACATGTTTCAAATGAATGGAATCAATGTTCTAAACACAAATTCTACATGTTTAACACAATATTCCTTATTAAAACACATCAACCAAAACATTTAAACACATACCATCTCAAACCCTAAAACCAAGTTTACACTTGAACTTCCACTATCAAAATCCATTTAAACTTACAACCTTCACAACCAAACCAACCTCAATTCAATCTTTTAACTAACAATCAACTTTAACACTTGTAAACACATATCAAACACACCAAATCATCAACTCAACAATTCACAATACACCTTAGCCACAACTTCAAAATTAATAAAAGAAAACAAGAAATTACTTACCTTAAATGAAGAATTTCCACAAATCTCTAACCAACACCCTTGATTCCTTCTTCAATTTACTTCTTGCCTCAAGAACACCTCCCTTTCTCTTTGCTATTTGGAGAGCCGGCCACTTCAAGAAAGAAAGAAGAAAATGCACAAGTCAAACACCTTTTCTTCTTTTAATCTCCACCATGCATTTCATTTCAAGCAATTACTCATATACCCCTCATCACTTAACTCAGCTTTTGTCTCTTATAAACCCAATTAAGTAATTTCACATGCCATATAAAAATCTCCTCTTGCATTGACTCTCTCTCTCTTTGACCATTTTATATGTTATATATATCACCATATACACAACATATAAACTTGTCTCTAAACCCTATTTCTTCCCAAAACACATATACATATACTTTTCTTTTTTTTTCTCAATTTAAACCAACAACAACAACAACAACATACAAAACTTCTAGGGCATGCATAGGGATATTACATCTCTTGGTATTGTTCAAAATCAAATGAATAAATATTTGCACTATGTCCTGCATTGCCACATGCTGGACATACTTCTTAACTAGGCATAGGTACTCTTCCTCTTGCATTTAGCATCTTAAGTTGGCTTGTTAATTCTGCTAACTGCCATGCCATTTTAGAATTAGCATTTGCATCATAAACTCCCTCGTGCCTTGAGAACTGCATAGTAGTAATTCAAAAATGAAACACTTAAAATAATTAAACTACTAACAACAATTGCCTTTTTTGGCAACGGCGCCAAAAACTTGTTGCGCTAAACTAATTACTACTACAAGCGACACTTACAAGTATATGTGGTAATTGTAGCAACGATGATCGCCCCAAGGTCGTCTCATAAGGAAGGAATTATTTTGCAATAGTTTGATTAGCAAGAAATTTAAAAACAAGAGTGTGATGTTTGAAGTAGTGGTAAAAAGCAATTAAAATTAAAAGGAATGTGTGTAATGGTTGTACAAGATTGTTTCAATTCTAGGAATGGTGCCTAGGGTTATAGATCAATTTAATCAAAGCTTAATTCTCAAATTATCCTTTAATATGACCTTGTTTTTTAATTTGTTCCTTGAGTTTAATTAGTAATTACTAATTCATTAGTTTTCACATTCATGAATTAACAACAACCAATTGTTTTGAAATTACAAATTAATAAAACCTTAGAACTTATATTTCTAATTCATTCTTAAGGTAGTTGATTGCATAATTCCAATATCAAATTTCACCTCTCGGTCCTTCATTCAATATCTAGAGATCAATAAGTAGCTAATCTATCAACCTAACATTCAATCCAATGCAATCAACCAATAAGAAGGTATATTAATGGAAATATCAAATTAAGTCATTCAATCAAATCTACTATAAATCCTAGGCATGAGTAATTTAGCTCATCATCATCACTTTAAAATAAATATTCATCTCAATATAAATCAAATCACAATTGTACATTCAAATATTAATGTTCTTAACAAACAATAACAATCTAGAAATGAATTAAAAGAGAGAATATAAAAGATGCTAAGAGTTAAACTTCTAGTCTTCCTCCTAGCTCCACCTTGAATATGATGAAGAACTAACAAGTCTTCTTCAATCAATGGCTCTCCTCTTGAAAGATGGAATGGTCACTCTCTCAAGCCTCCAACTCCTCAATCAACCTTTCTTCAAACCCTAACCTTCACAAGAGCTTGCTCACCCAATTTTATCTCCAAAAATGTTAAGAATCTTATTTATGGAAGATGAAGATGAAGGTGATGTTCATGGTCTCTCTCAAGACCAAGAACAAGAAGATGAACCAAGAAACCAGCTCCTCTCTTTGAAGATGCTCCCCCATGTTTCTCTCTCCCTCTTCCCTTTCTTTTTAATTTCTTGAGACACAAAGCATGCCTTGCCAACTCACACACTTCACTTTGTCTCCCACTGTCTCATTATTTAAGTTTTCATCCCATGAATTAGGCATCCTTTTTCTTCTTTTAATATTTCTTTTTAAAAATGGCACTTGTTGTCCCCCATTTTGCCCCCCATTTCGTGTAAAATAATTGAAAGAATTTTCACAAGACACGGCTAAGTCATGAGTGACTTGGCCGTGTCACTCATTTTCTTGTGCACATGGCCAAGCCATGTGGCCGTGTCCATGGCTGCCTAAATATTTTCTTTCATTTCCAAGTGGGACACGGCCCAGACCTTGGCCGTGTCTCTTGAGTGTGTTCTCTACTGTTTGCTATCTTTGTTTTGATCTTTAGATGGGACATGGCCAAGGCCTTGACTGTGTTTCTTGGGTGTGTTCACTTCTGCATATACTCACATGACATGGCCAAGACCTTGGCCGTGTCTCTTTCTTGTGTCAAGCTCTGCCAAATTTTCCTGCCTCTTTCCTTGGATGAGGGACACGGCCAAGCCATAAAGTGTTTTGGTCATGTCTCCTATTTTCTACCTTAATAATCCATCAAATTGAATTAAAGCTCCATTGTTTTGTTCATCAACCTGGATCAAATACTTCAAACAAACTTTAAATATAAATTAAAAGAAAAATCAATCAAAAACCAATAAAATTGCACTAAAAATAAATACACAAATGATCAAAACATCTACCTTGAGTCAGCCATAGAACAACTACGAGTTGTTTGCGTATAAGCACACTAGGGGGTCACGACGGGCGTTTATTTGTGGATCAAAGGTCCTAGGATGTCAATGTAAGTAATTTCATAATTTTATGCAATTTTTAAATTTTAAAATTTAAATATATAGTTATTAATCTTATTATATTTTATAAGATCATTTCATTGCATCTCGGGAGGAGGCCTCTCTGTAACACCCCTTCCCGACCTACGTGTGTAAGCTGAGTAGATGCGCCACACTATCCTAATGTTGCTACCACTTTTACATAGTCAAATTTTTGTTCTGATTTTTACAGAAATTTTGCCATAGTTTTGCCTAAAAATTCAATCCCAAGTGTCGACAAAATTGGTTTTTTTTTCCTGATTTTTGAAAACATTTTTTTACACAAACCAATGTAAACAAAATCATTCTCAGTACACTTCCAATAAATCCCCCTTATAACCTCAACTACAACCTGCAAAAAGGATTTACACTTCTAGTACAAAATAAAGTGAAGGTTTATTATGAAATACAGTAGATAAAATATTTGTTCACTATGCAACGGAAAGTAACAATATTTACAAATTCATATACATCAAAACTCAAGTTTTACAACACATAAAATTTATACATGTTTGGCAGTCAGTCTTCGATCTTAAAGCCCACTATTCACTCTTCAAAATCTAGGCTCAACTTGGCCTAGAGGAACTCTCTGGTTCTTCCCTGTCACCTGTGCGAAGAATCACATTCTCGCTAAGCCAACGGCTTAGTGGTACAAACCACAGTGCTATGATGCTTTAATGCCATGCTAATGTCACACAATCAAGATTCAAGATCAATTCAATAGAATATTATATTTCACAATCTTACATTATTTAATAATTAATCAAAACATTCATGATTCACATTGAAAACAAAGACAAGCATGGGCCCAAAAAGGATCTAATATGCTATTCAAAGTTCAGAGTTATTGCTTTGGTCCATAATCACAATCATCAAGCCCGTAGGCGATATATATATCTCTATCCATGGATAGGGTAACAGACCCAGTCTCTTGGACCTCAACCCGGCTACCCGAGGAGATCCTCAACCCGGCAAGACTGTTACCAAAACAAATGTAACAGACCCAGTCTCTTGGACCTCAACCCAACTTAACTCGAGGAGATCCTCAACCCGGCAAGACTGTTACTATAATTCACATTTATCAACTGGAATCGGCTTACGACCCGGTCTTTTCACCTATCCAGTACTTTATAGGCATGCCGCCAAAAACAAAACTCTGAAAATTGAATTAACACATTAGGCACACAATCATTTCATTTATCTCTTTATCAGTCTCTTTTCATTTCATTTCTCATAATTAATTAGGCAACCATGCCCCAATTTTATATTTCATTTGCATTATCATAGTCAACAACCATGGCCTCATATCTCATATGATCTCAAATCACAATAAAGCAACTCTTCATAACATCATATCTTTCACATTTCATTTCATCATCACATCTTGCACATTTCACATTTCGTTATATTTCAAATCACATTAATCAATTCATTATTCAAATGGATATAATCAATGGCATTAACACATATTTTACATGCTCATCACAATATTCACATTATACCAAACATAACATTATTAATATACATCCACAATGCATTAGATTCCTTATCACATTTATAATCAAATATGTCTCAAGTCTCAATATCATATGAATGTATGCACTAATGTAGTTTGTACTTACCTTAAAACCAACTCACACCAATTTATACACTTACTCTTCCAAGAATTCTCAACACTTAGATTACGGCAATTCAACCTCTTCACAACCTAATCCAAAAAGGAGTATTAGCAAAATGACCATATGAATAGTAAATTTTGGTTTTGGACTCAACTTAATCCTTATTTTGAAAAATTGTATAAAATAATCTACTTGACTAAAAACTCTAAATTTTTATAGAACTAACTTTTACATCTTAAAATCATTCCTTTAAAATTTCAGATCAAACTGAACACAAAATCTTTGTCAAATAGTTCACCCAACCAGACTGCCCCAATTGCCCTGCATCCTGGCAGCAGTTCTGAACTTTGTGAATTCCATAATTCAAATTCAATCAACGTGGTTCCAAATTATTTTTCTCAAATACTAGACTCCCTAAGAAACAACATATCCAAAATTCAATTAGATATTATTTTTCTACATTTTATTAAAAATCCCGAAAGATAGATGTCTCAGTTAAGGTACCTGCTGGAACAGGTCTAATAAAAATAATCTTTCCAAAATCATAACCATTCGTAAATCGAATCAACATATTTTTCAGTCATTCTAGACTCATAAAGGTACAACATATCAAACATTCACTCCAAGAACATTTTTCTATATTTAATTAAAAATCATAAAAGTTACAGCCTTTACTAATTGTAAAACAGAAAAGATTTCACTAAACACAACTCTTACTCTTCCATCACCAACACCAACCTAACTTCTTATGTTTAATTCCATTTCCAACACATACAAACACACCACAAGCAATCCTAACCATATTATCAACAACACTTCATCAAACTCAAAAATAATTCAAAAACAACAAGAGCAATCAAGAGAGAACTTACCAAAATAAAGAAATTTCTTGAATTTCTAACTTGTTTTCTTGAAATCTCCTTCAATTTTTTTTAGCATGAACACAAAACTCTCTCTTGCTCTCTTTTGTCTCATTAAAGTGGCTCTTTCCTTGCTCTTTTCCTCTAATTCTTGAGTTTATGGTGATTTTCTTGAAAAACCATACAGAAACTATCTAATTCCCATAAAAATTTGAATTACTTCCAATGGATTCTAAGTTTCAAGTAAAGAAATGAAGGAAGATGAAGAAAGTAAAAGAAATAGTGATGGTGAAGATGGAGTCCACGTTTTATGGAAGGAAGAAGAAAAGAAAATGAAAAAAAAAAACAAAAAGAGACAAAGTCAAATTTATGGTCTTCAAACATTCTCCACCAAGTCTTTTAATAATAAAATAATCAATTATTTCCTCTTCCACTCATTTATTTCTTCTAATTAATTCATTAATTCAATAATAAACAAATATCTTCTTTAGTTGACCATCCATTTTGACTTGTATATATGTTATATATATTTCCATATATACAACATATAAACTCTCTCTTAATTCTTTTTCTTTCCAATTACACATATACATTTAATTCAAATAAAACAACAATTATATCAAAACTTCTAAGGCACACTTTGGGATATTACAATTCTGCCCCTCTAAAAAGAAATTTTTTGTCCTCGAAATTACCTGATATCAAGTCTGAAACAGTTGAGGATACTGATCTTGCATCGCTTGCTCACTCTCCCAAGTTGCCTCTTCTCCACCATGATTCTTCCAAAGAACCTTTACAAGTGCACTTTCTTATTTCTCAACTCTTTGCACTTCATGTGCCAAAATAGCAATTGGTTCTTCTTCAAATGTCAGGTCCGGACTCACCTCAATAGATTCAACTGGTAAAACATGAGATGGGTCAGATCTATACCTTCGCAACTTAGAAACATGGAAGACATTATGGATTCTATCCAACTCAGGCAGCAAAGCAAGACGATAAGCAACTGGCCCAACTCTTTCTAATATCTCATACGATCCAATGAAACGAGGACTTAACTTCCCTTTTCGACCAAATCTCAATATCTTTTTTCCAAGGAGACACTTGGATACAAACTCCGCTATGTCTCTTTTCATATCTAACCACCAATAATGCTGTTTCAAATCATAGTACATCTTTGTATTTCCCGGATGTATAGCAAAAACTGACTGATGTGCTTCTTCTAAAATATTTTTTCTCAATTTAGCATCATCAGGAACACACAATCTATCCTTAAACCAAAGGCTACCATCACTTCTCACAAAGAAATCTCAGCTCTCCCCGTTTTGGCAATCTGAAACAATCTTCTGAATTTTCTCATTTGTCAATTGAGCCTCCTTAATCTGATCCAACAATACTGGTCTCAATTGCAACTGAGCCAACTTAGACAACCAATCCATGCCTAAAATCAAATCATATTCTTTAAAAGGCATTTCAATCAAATCTCCACGAAACTCCTCACCTTGCACCACAACTGCACTATCTCGGTGCACCTTGCTAACAATCACACTATGCCCTAAAGGATTTGTCACCAACACATCAAATCCTAGGGACTCAGAATGCAATTCAGTCACAGGCAAAATAGATGCACTTATGTATGAATGAGTAGATCCTGGATCAATCAAAGTAAAAACTAAAATGCCAAATAAAGAGAATGTACCCGCTATAACTGCTGAAGCATCTGGCTGCCTCTGCATCACATATACTCGTTGAGAAGGCCCAGCCTCATCTGGCCTACTGCCTGCGGGTGTAGAGCCTCCTCTCTGACTGACTCCAGATCTGCCACCTCTACCAACACCTCTGCCACCTCGACCACCTCTCACACTAGGTCGAGAAACTGCAGAATCTGTCGGCTTCTGTTCCCGCATCTCAGGACACTCTCTAATAAAATGATCAGGTGATCCACATCTGAATCACACCGCTGGTCCTGTAATATCCTCATTTATGCCCTAGAAGTTTTGCTTGTTGTTGTTGTTGTTGTTGTTGTTGTTGTTGTATTGTTGGTCTAATTTGAGAAAAGAAAAGTATAAGTGTTTTGGGAAAGAATTTAGGGTTTAGAGCCAAGTTTATATGTTGTGTATATTGTGATATATATAACATATAAAATGGTCAAAGGGAGAGTCAAAGTGTTGGTTAGTGGAAGAAGATATTTTATTGTTGAGTGTGTAATTACATATATGGGCTTATATAAGACAAAAGGTTAGTTATATGTTTGAGGGCATTTTGGTAATTGTTTGGATGAAATGCATGGTGGAGATTAAGAAGGAAAGAGAGGTTGACTTGTGCATTTTCTTTTCTTCTCATGTTGGTGTCGGCCATTGAAGAAGACAAAGGGAAAGAGAAGTGTTCTTGATGCTATACTCAAATTGATGAAGGAATTGAGAGATTTGGTGAAAGATTGGTGGAATTTCTTCATATAAGGTAAGATCTTCTCTTTAATGTCTTCAATTCTTTTGAAGTGGTGTGAGAAAGGAATTAGGTTTTGTTGGTGTGATGATGAGATGAGTTTGTGTTATGTTTTTAAGTGTTAAAATTGATTGTAAGTTAAAAGATGGAATTAGTGTTGGGTTGATTGTAAAGATTGTATGTTTAAATGGATGTTGTTTTTGAAAGATGAAAAAGGATGGTGATTAATTAGGGTTTTGAGATGGTGTTTGTTTAATTGTGATATTAATGTGTTTTAAAGTGATTATTGTAATGAATATATGTTTAGAACATTGATGATGTTCATTTGAAGCATGTGGTATGATGTATATTGAGTTTTAATGCATTTGGAAGAGAGTTGGTTAGAAGTAGAGTTTTGGTTTTGGGAGACACGGCCAAGTCATATGATTTTGGACGTGTTGGATTAATTTTTGGGTGACACAGCCGTGTTCCCAAGCCGTGTGAGCTGCTGTGGGTTTTGGTTGAAGAGACACGGCCGTGTCCCTAAGCCGTGTTTGCTACTGCCAAAGTTGAATTGAGAGACACGGCCACAAGCTTGGTCGTGTCCCTCATGTGTGCTGCCCGTGTCCATCAAATGAGTTGGTTAGGGTTTTGTTTCTTTGTTCTTTTTGCATTGTTTTGGTTCTTCAAAGGTGGGTTGGTTCTTAAACCTAACCCTAAAACACTTTAAACACACTTGAATCAATGAATGAACTAATCAAATGCATATGGAAGATCCTAAAGCTATGAATCATATAAGTTGTTCTTTGCCGTAATTGCATTGTTGAGATTTAAACAAGGTTATGTTATGCATTGTGAAAGGTATTGTATTTTATGAGTAATGTACCTTGAAATGTTGTATCAAAGATGAAATGATAATTCAAATAAGATATGATGAATGATGCTATATGAGATATAATGTGATCATGGATGAGATAAGTATACACTTGATTAATGAAGTGTTATATTGTGAAATGAAAGGTGAGGCCATTGTTATTGGCTATGATGATATTATTGAGAGAATGAAGGCATGTTTGCCTAAATGTTGATGAGAATTGAGAATGGAAATGATAATTGATATGAAAATGAATTGTGTGGCTAATGTGTTATTCCATTTTCAGAGTATGTTATTGGTGGCATGCCTAATGATAGTAACAATCTCTTGAAGTTAGGTTGGATTGAATCCTTGAAGCCTAATTGAGATGTTACCACCCTTGAAGCTAGGTTGGGTTAGTTCTTGAAGCCAAGTTGGGTAGAAGCTTAGCATGCTTTGCTCCCCTTGAAGCTTGGTTGAACTTAATCCTTGAAGCCTAGTTGGGTCTATGATATTGATATTGATAAATGTGATGATAGAACCAAAACATTAACTCTGAAAATTGAATGGCATATTAGTGTGTCTTGGGCCCATGCTTGTCTATGGTTAATGTGAGTCATGAATGATGTTTGTTTTGCTTTGTATTGATGATTAAATGAATACTAATGAGGTATATGAAAAGATAATAAAATGTGATATGTAATGTGAAAGTATATTGTAAATTTTGCATATATGATGTTACATATATATTATGGTTTGAGAAATGACATTGCATTGCACGAAGTCATATCATTAGCATGATTATCTTACTAAGCCCTTGGCTTAGCGCGATAGTGTTTAATCGCGCAGGTGATAGAACTGTTAGAATCGAACCCGAGAGCTCTTCGAAACCGAGTGAGAGTAGACAGTGAAGAGTTGATTTTTGGAGACTTAAAGATCAAAGGAGATTTGCCAATCATGTATAACTCTTTTTATATTTTGTAAAGTATTGATTAAATGTACATATTTGTATATTTGTAAATATGGAATTAAGTGTTTTCAAATATGTAAATATTTTATGACTTCCGCTGTGAAATAACTATATGTATGTATATATATATCTAATGTGTTTTATTTTAAAAGTAAATGATCTACTTTTCTATATTATATAATGATAATAGTATTGTATCTATTTAAATGTTTTGAATGTTGAAGAAAACCGTAGCATCCCTATGTTTGGTGCACTTATGCTACATGGTTGTAGTTGTAGTATGTGTGCATTGGATGTGGGGGTGTTACAATTGTTTTGGTATCAGAGCCTAGGTTTGAGATTCTCAACCTAGGTAATATGTTATAAAAAGAATATTTTGAATTAAAAAGTGAGTTTTTGAAGGAAAATACATGTTTGGGATTGGCAATCTTTGATCTTTAATAAGGTGTGTCCTGTTGTGTTTGCAGTATTAGGTGTTGATGGATTCTCATTTGAGACAGTCAGTTGAGGGCAGTGAGGAGAGTGTTGCTCCTGATGAGGGAGTTAGAGTTGAGAGTGCTGGGGAGGCACCTGCTTCTGGGTCGGGGAGACCAACTGGTGAGGAGGTTCCACCAGCTTGGTTTGTGCATATGATGGAGACTTTCAGGCAAGCGCCAGTACAACCAGTGCCACCACCCCCTCAGTCTTTGGTGCCAGTGAGGCACTATGACAAGTTAAGGAAGTATGGAGCTGAGGATTTTATTGGTACCACTGATCCAGCTGTGGCAGAACAGTGGCTTGACAAAGTTCAGAGGATCTTTATTCAGTTACAAGCCACCCCTAAGGAAAAGTTTGACTATGCAAGATCTTTGCTACAGAAGGATGCCTACGATTGGTGGAAGACTGTGCCACATTCTATGGATGATCCACCAACTTTGTCATATGCTGATTTCTTGAGAGAATTCGAGTTGAAATATACTCCTAGGGAGTATAAGGATATGAAGAAGATGGAATTCTTGAGCTTGAAGCAAGATAACAAGACTGTTACTGAGTATGAAGTTGAGTTTATTCGACTGAGTCAGTATGCTGGGGGCATCATTGCTGATGAGATTGATAGATGCCGGCGATTTCAGGAGGGATTGAGGCCCTCGATCATGTGTTTAGTGGCTGGATCTCGATATCATGATTTCTCCCAGTTAGTGGAAGCAGCTCGAAGTGTAGAGCGAGCTCAAGTGATTGCAGCTGCTTCAGAGGATGAGGTTAGGGTGAGAAGGCCCCAGTTTGAGGCAGGGTCTTCTTCAGTGAAGAGGGGTAGAGGAAGCTTTGTTCCTCGGAGTATTAGGAGCCAGAGACCAGCAGGTAGATCAGTGCAGTTCCAGAGACAAAGATTCAGACCTGCAGCTTCAGTGGCAAGTGCTCCAACCCCTATGGTTCAGAGATCCACCTTACCTATTTGCATCCATTGTGGGAGGCCCCATGGTGGTCCATGTTGGAAAGCTGGTGTTGCTGGGGTATGTTTCAGGTGTGGGTCACCAGATCACTTTGTGAGAGATTGCCCTGAGAGGCAGAGGCAGATGTCAGTTGATTCTGCCGCTTCTCGAGCCAGTGTGAGGGGAGGCAGAGGTGCCAGCCGAGGTGGTAGAGCAGGGTTCAGTTCTAGAGGTGGTGCTGCATCCAGGGAGACTAGACCGGAGGAGGTTGGTTCTTCCCAGAGGATGTATGTTATGCAGAGGCAGCCGGATGCATCGGCGGTCATAGCTGGTACTTTTTCTTTATTTGATACTGCAGTACTTGCTTTGATTGATCCGGGTTCCACCCATTCTTATATTAGTGCATCTGTATTGCCTGTGTTTGATGTGCATGCTGAGTCCCTAGGATTTGATGTTTTGGTGACAAATCCGTTAGGGCATAGTGTGATTGTGAGTAAAGTGCATCGGGATAGTGCAGTGAGGGTGCAGGGTGAGGAGTTCCTTGGAGATTTGATTGAGATGCCATTTAAGGAATATGATGTGATTTTAGGCATGGATTGGCTATCTCGACATGGAGCTGTGGTGGATTGTAAAAGGAAAATTGTTTCTTTGAGAACCGGTGATGGGAGAGAGGTGATAGTATCTAATGAACAGGAACAGTTAGCCTCCTTATTTGTTTCAGCTGTTGCAGCCCGGAGGTTGATTAGGAAGGGGTGTGAAGCCTATCTTGCTCATGTGGTAGATACTAGAGTGAAGGGTTCTCCTATTGATAGCATTGCCACAGTTGCAGAGTTCCCTGATGTTTTTCCAGAGGAGTTGACAGGATTGCCTCCTGAGAGAGAGGTGGAGTTCGGTATCGAGCTGTTGCCGGGTACCACTCCTATCTCCATTACTCCTTATAGAATGGCACCAGCAGAATTGAGGGAGTTGAAAGTGCAATTACAGGAGCTGTTGGATAAAGGATTCATTCGCCCCAGTGTTTCTCCTTGGGGAGCTCCTGTGCTCTTTGTAAAGAAGAAGGATGGTACTATGAGGTTGTGCATCGACTATAGGCAATTGAACAAGGTGACCATTAAAAATAAGTATCCTTTGCCTAGAATCGATGATCTCTTTGATCAGTTGAAGGGAGCGTCAGTATTCTCTAAGATTGATCTGAGATCGGGGTACCATCAGCTGAGAGTCAGAGCTGAAGATGTTCCGAAGACTGCATTTCGGACCAGGTATGGGCATTATGAATTTTTAGTTATGCCTTTTGGTCTGACGAATGCACCTGCAGCTTTTATGGATTTGATGAATAGGGTGTTTAGGCCCTATTTGGATCAGTTTGTAGTGGTCTTCATCGATGATATTCTGGTGTATTCGAGGAATGAAGAGGAACATGATTTGCATCTGCGGATTGTGTTGCAGATTTTGAGAGAGAAGCAACTATTTGCCAAATTGTCGAAGTGTGAGTTCTGGTTGGATCAGGTAGCTTTTCTCGGACATATTGTTTCAGCAGAAGGCATTAGAGTTGATCCGAGTAAAGTTGAAGCCATTTTGAATTGGAGTCCACCCAAGTCAGTGACAGAGGTTAGAAGTTTTCTGGGTTTGGCAGGCTATTACCGGCGGTTTGTGAAAGGGTTTTCCTTGATAGCTACTCCACTCACCAGATTGCTTCGTAAGGGAGTGAGGTTTTTGTGGACAGATCAGTGTCAGGCTAGCTTTGAACAGTTGAGAGATTTGTTGACTCAAGCGCCTGTTCTCACTTTACCTGTAGAAGGCCAACCCTATGTGATCTACAGTGATGCTTCACATAGAGGTTTGGGGTGTGTATTGATGCAGGAAGGGAAAGTTATAGCTTATGCATCTCGACAGTTGAAACCGCATGAGCTTAACTATCCTACCCATGATTTGGAGTTGGCTGCCATTGTTTTTGCATTAAAGATTTGGCGCCATTATCTGTTTGGGGAGAAATGTTTCATTTACACTGATCACAAGAGTTTGAAGTATTTGGGTGTTCAGAAAGAGCTCAACCTTCGGCAGAGGAGATGGTTAGAATTGATTAAAGACTACGACTGTTTGATAGATTATCATCCAGGTAAAGCAAATGTGGTTGCTGATGCCTTAAGTCGGAAGTCTTTAGCTGGTTTAACAGTTTACTCGCTCTCGTTGCTTGTTGAGTTGAGAGCATTGCGTGCCAGTTTTGTACCTTGTGATGATGGTGCATTATTGGCACAGTTACAATTGAAGCCTGTTTTGTTGGATCAGATCAAAGAGGCTCAGTTAGCTGATAAGAAGATTCAGAAGATTGTTTTAGATTGTGAGAGTGGAAAGACTAGATATTTTGTTGTGAAGAATGATGGGAGCCTATGGTTTAAGAATAGATTGTGTGTACCCGATAATGCTGACTTGAAGAAGATCATTTTAGAGGAAGCTCATCAGTCTTTATTTGCTATGCATCCGGGTAATACGAAGATGTATCATGATTTGAGACAGCATTATTGGTGGATTGGGTTGAAGAGAGACATTGCTGAGTTTGTATCAAAATGTCTCACTTGTCAGAAGGTTAAAGCAGAGCATCAAGTTCCAACTGGGTTGCTTCAACCGTTGTCAGTGCCAGAGTGGAAGTGGGAAAGAGTGACAATGGACTTTGTGTCTGGGTTGCCTTTGACACAAAGGAGACATGATGCCATATGGGTGATTGTGGATAGATTAACTAAGACAGCTCATTTCCTTCCAGTTCGGATGGATTACTCTTTGGAGAGGTTGGCTGAGCTATACATCCATGAGATTGTGAGATTGCATGGTGTTCCAACTTCTTTAGTGTCTGATCGAGATCCCAGGTTTACTTCGAGATTTTGGAAGAGTTTGCATGGTGCTTTGGGTTCTCGACTGCATTTCAGTACTGCTTTTCATCCACAGACGGATGGACAGTCTGAGAGGGTGATACAGATCATTGAGGATATGTTGAGAAGCTGTGTCATTGATTTCACTGGAAGTTGGGATAGATTTTTACCTCTTGTGGAGTTTGCTTATAATAACAGTCACCAGTCCAGCATCGAAATGGCCCCATTCGAGGCATTGTATGGCAGACGGTGTAGGACACCTCTGTGTTGGAGTGAGCTTGGTGATGATAAATTGATTGGGCCTGATTTGATTCAAGAAACTGAAGAAAAAGTGAAGTTGATTCGGGGCAGGTTAAAAGCAGCTTCAGACCGACAGAAGTCCTATGCAGATCTGAAGAGGAGAGACATTCAGTTTGATGTTGGGGATAAGGTATTTTTGAAGGTATCTCCTTGGAAGGAGATTTTGAGGTTTGGTCGAAAAGGAAAATTGAGTCCTCGTTTCATAGGACCGTGTGAAGTGTTAGAAAGAGTTGGGCCAGTGGCGTATAGACTTGCTTTGCCACCTGAGTTGGATCGTATTCATAATGTGTTCCATGTATCTATGTTGAGGAGGTACAGGTCAGATCCATCTCATGTGTTGCCATTTGAATCTATTGAAGTGAGCCCAGACTTGTCATTTGAAGAGGAACCAGTTGCTATCTTGGCACGGGAAGTGAAAGAATTGAGGAACAAGAGAGTACCATTGGTGAAGATTCTTTGGAAGAATCATGCAAAAGAAGAAGCAACATGGGAAAGTGAGCAGACTATGCGAGAGCAATATCCTCAATTGTTTCAGAATTGATTTCAGGTAATTTCGAGGACGAAATTTCTTTTTAGAGGGGGAGAATTGTAATATCCTCATTTATGCCCTAGAAGTTTTGCTTGTTGTTGTTGTTGTTGTTGTTGTTGTTGTTGTATTGTTGGTCTAATTTGAGAAAAGAAAAGTATAAGTGTTTTGGGAAAGAATTTAGGGTTTAGAGCCAAGTTTATATGTTGTGTATATTGTGATATATATAACATATAAAATGGTCAAAGGGAGAGTCAAAGTGTTGGTTAGTGGAAGAAGATATTTTATTGTTGAGTGTGTAATTACATATATGGGCTTATATAAGACAAAAGGTTAGTTATATGTTTGAGGGCATTTTGGTAATTGTTTGGATGAAATGCATGGTGGAGATTAAGAAGGAAAGAGAGGTTGACTTGTGCATTTTCTTTTCTTCTCATGTTGGTGCCGGCCATTGAAGAAGACAAAGGGAAAGAGAAGTGTTCTTGATGCTATACTCAAATTGATGAAGGAATTGAGAGATTTGGTGAAAGATTGGTGGAATTTCTTCATATAAGGTAAGATCTTCTCTTTAATGTCTTCAATTCTTTTGAAGTGGTGTGAGAAAGGAATTAGGTTTTGTTGGTGTGATGATGAGATGAGTTTGTGTTATGTTTTTAAGTGTTAAAATTGATTGTAAGTTAAAAGATGGAATTAGTGTTGGGTTGATTGTAAAGATTGTATGTTTAAATGGATGTTGTTTTTGAAAGATGAAAAAGGATGGTGATTAATTAGGGTTTTGAGATGGTGTTTGTTTAATTGTGATATTAATGTGTTTTAAAGTGATTATTGTAATGAATATATGTTTAGAACATTGATGATGTTCATTTGAAGCATGTGGTATGATGTATATTGAGTTTTAATGCATTTGGAAGAGAGTTGGTTAGAAGTAGGGTTTTGGTTTTGGGAGACACGGCCAAGTCATATGATTTTGGACGTGTTGGATTAATTTTTGGGTGACACAGCCGTGTTCCCAAGCCGTGTGAGCTGCTGTGGGTTTTGGTTGAAGAGACACGGCCGTGTCCCTAAGCCGTGTTTGCTACTGCCAAAGTTGAATTGAGAGACACGGCCACAAGCTTGGCCGTGTCCCTCATGTGTGCTGCCCGTGTCCATCAAATGAGTTGGTTAGGGTTTTGTTTCTTTGTTCTTTTTGCATTGTTTTTGTTCTTCAAAGGTGGGTTGGTTCTTAAACCTAACCCTAAAACACTTTAAACACACTTGAATCAATGAATGAACTAATCAAATGCATATGGAAGATCCTAAAGCTATGAATCATATAAGTTGTTCTTTGCCCTAATTGCATTGTTGAGATTTAAACAAGGTTATGTTATGCATTGTGAAAGGTATTGTATTTTATGAGTAATGTACCTTGAAATGTTGTATCAAAGATGAAATGATAATTCAAATAAGATATGATGAATGATGCTATATGAGATATAATGTGATCATGGATGAGATAAGTATACACTTGATTAATGAAGTGTTATATTGTGAAATGAAAGGTGAGGCCATTGTTATTGGCTATGATGATATTATTGAGAGAATGAAGGCATGTTTGCCTAAATGTTGATGAGAATTGAGAATGGAAATGATAATTGATATGAAAATGAATTGTGTGGCTAATGTGTTATTCCATTTTCAGAGTATGTTATTGGTGGCATGCCTAATGATAGTAACAATCTCTTGAAGTTAGGTTGGATTGAATCCTTGAAGCCTAATTGAGATGTTACCACCCTTGAAGCTAGGTTGGGTTAGTTCTTGAAGCCAAGTTGGGTAGAAGCTTAGCATGCTTTGCTCCCCTTGAAGCTTGGTTGAACTTAATCCTTGAAGCCTAGTTGGGTCTATGATATTGATATTGATAAATGTGATGATAGAACCAAAACATTAACTCTGAAAATTGAATGGCATATTAGTGTGTCTTGGGCCCATGCTTGTCTATGGTTAATGTGAGTCATGAATGATGTTTGTTTTGCTTTGTATTGATGATTAAATGAATACTAATGAGGTATATGAAAAGATAATAAAATGTGATATGTAATGTGAAAGTATATTGTAAATTTTGCATATATGATGTTACATATATATTATGGTTTGAGAAATGACATTGCATTGCACGAAGTCATATCATTAGCATGATTATCTTACTAAGCCCTTGGCTTAGCGCGATAGTGTTTAATCGCGCAGGTGATAGAACTGTTAGAATCGAACCCGAGAGCTCTTCGAAACCGAGTGAGAGTAGACAGTGAAGAGTTGATTTTTGGAGACTTAAAGATCAAAGGAGATTTGCCAATCATGTATAACTCTTTTTATATTTTGTAAAGTATTGATTAAATGTACATATTTGTATATTTGTAAATATGGAATTAAGTGTTTTCAAATATGTAAATATTTTATGACTTCCGCTGTGAAATAACTATATGTATGTATATATATATCTAATGTGTTTTATTTTAAAAGTAAATGATCTACTTTTCTATATTATATAATGATAATAGTATTGTATCTATTTAAATGTTTTGAATGTTGAAGAAAACCGTAGCATCCCTATGTTTGGTGCACTTATGCTACATGGTTGTAGTTGTAGTATGTGTGCATTGGATGTGGGGGTGTTACAGGTCCACTATTCTTCCAACAGACACCCCTATGTGACCCCCCACACTGAGCACATATAGGTGGAGTGAACCTCTGAACCGCTGGAGTCGGAGCACTCGCTACTGAAACTGTAGGTCTCGATCTCTGCCTCTGAAACTGAACTGACCTACTAGCCTGCCTCTGACTCCTACTGATCCAAGGAACAAAACTGCCTCTACCTCTCTTTACAGATGAAGACCTCGCCTCAAACTGGGGTCTCCTAACCCTGGTCTCCTCCTCGGTAGCAGCTACTGCAATACCCTGGGCTCTCTCTACACTCCTAGTTGCTACAACAAGCTGGGAAAAATCTTGATATCTAGAACCAGCCACAAGACACATAATAGAGGACCTCAATCCCTCCTCAAATCTTTTGCACCGGTCTATCTCGTCTAAAATAATACCTCCAGCATAGTGACTCAACCGGATGAACTCAACCTCATATTCTGTCACAGTCTGGCTGTCATGCTTCAAATTCAGAAATTCCATCTTTTTCACATCTTTATACTCCCTCGTAGTATATTTCAGCTCAAACTCCCGTAGAAAATCATTGTAGGACAATGTAGGTGGATCATCCATGGCATGAGGAACTGTCTTCCACCAATCATATGCATCCTTCTGCAACAGTGATCTAGCATAATCAAATCTTTCTTCTGGAGTTGCTTGCAACTGGATGAATATTCTCTGTATTCTATCCAACCATTGCTCAGCTACAGTTGGATCAATGGTGCCATAGAAATCTTCAGCCCCGTACTTCCTCAATTTATCATAATGTCTCACTGGTACCTGAGGCTGTGGTGGGGGTGGTGGCTGCTGCACCGGAGCTCCTCTCAACAAATCTACCATGTGCCTAAACCAACCTGGCGGTACCTCATCAGCATCTGATCTCCCTGGCACAGGGGTAGGGGCCTCACTAACTCTATCTACTCTAGCTCCATCTCTATTCTCTTCAGGAGCTACACTTTCCGCCCTACACTCAAAAGACTGTCGTGAATGAGACGCCATTACAACCTATATCTGCAAACACAGCAGAATATACCCCATTAAAGATCCAAGACTGCCATACCAAAACATGTATTTTACTCAAAAACCAACTTTTAAAATCAAAATATTCTTTTTCTTACAATTCACCTAGGTTGAGAATCTTAAACCTAGGCTCTGATACCAAAAATTGTAACACCCCTTCCCGACCTACGTGTGTAAGCTGAGTAGAGGCGCCACACTATCCTAATGTTGCTACCACTTTTACTTAGTCAAATTTTTGTTCCGATTTTTACAGAAATTTTGCCATAGTTTCGCCTAAAAATTCAATCCCAAGTGTCGACAAAACTGGTTTTTTTTCTGATTTTTGAAAACATTTTTTTACACAAACCAATGCAAACAAAATCATTCTCAGTACACTTCCAATAAATCCCCCTTATAACCTCAACTACAACCTGCAAAAAGGATTTACACTTCTAGTACAAAATAAAGTGAAGGTTTATTATGAAATACAGTAGATAAAATATTTGTTTACTATGCAACGGAAAGTAACAATATTTACAAATTCATATACATCAAAACTCAAGTTTTACAACACATAAAATTTATACATGTTTGGCAGTCAGTCTTCGATCTTAAAGCCCACTATTCACTCTTCAAAATCTAGGCTCGACTCGGCCTAGAGGAACTCTCTGGTTCTTCCCTATCACCTGCGCGAAGAATCACATTCGCGCTAAGCAAACGGCTTAGTGGTACAAACTACAGTGCTATGATGCTTTAATGCCATGCTAATGTCACACAATCAAGATTCAAGATCAATTCAAGAGAATATTATATTTCACAATCTTACATATTTAATAATTAATCAAAACATTCATGATTCACATTGAAAACAAAGACAAGCATGGGCCCAAAAAGGATCTAATATGTTATTCAAAGTTAAGAGTTACTGCTTTGGTCCATAATCACAATCATCAAGCCCGTAGGCGATATATATATCTCTATCCATGGATAGGGTAACAGACCCAGTCTCTTGGACCTCAACCCGGCTACCCGAGGAAATCCTCAACCCGGCAAGACTGTTACCAAAACAAATGTAACAGACCCAGTCTCTTGGACCTCAACCCGACTTAACTCGAGGAGATCCTCAACCCGGCAAGACTATTACTATAATTCACATTTATCAACTGGAATCGGCTTACGACCCGGTCTTTTCACCTATCCAGTACTTTATAGGCATGCCGCCAAAAACAAAACTCTGAAAATTGAATTAACACATTAGGCACACAATCATTTCATTTATCTCTTTATCAGTCTCTTTTCATTTCATTTCTCATAATTAATTAGGCAACCATGCCCCAATTTTATATTTCATTTGCAGTATCATAGTCAACAACCATGGCCTCATATCTCATATGATCTCAAATCACAATAAAGCAACTCTTCATAACATCATATCTTTCACATTTCATTTCATCATCACATCTTGCACATTTCACATTTCGTTATATTTCAAATCACATTAATCAATTCATTATTCAAATGGATATAATCAATGGCATTAACACATATTTTACATGCTCATCACAATATTCACATTATACCAAACATAACATTATTAATATACATCCACAATGCATTAGATTCCTTATCACATTTATAATCAAATATGTCTCAAGTCTCAATATCATATGAATGTATGCACTAATGTAGTTTGTACTTACCTTAAAACCAACTCACACCAATTTATACACTTACTCTTCCAAGAATTCTCAACACTTAGATTAGGGCAATTCAACCTCTTCACAACCTAATCCAAAAAGGAGTATTAGCAAAATGACCATATGAATAGTAAATTCTGGTTTTGGACTCAACTTAATCCTAATTTTGAAAAATTGTATAAAATAATCTACTTGACTAAAAACTCTAAAATTTTTACAGAACTAACTTTTACATCTTAAAATCATTCCTTTAAAATTTCAGATCAAACGGAACACAAAATCTTTGTCAAATAGTTCACCCAACCAGACTGCCCCAATTGCCCTGCATCCTGGCAGCAGTTCTGAACTTTGTGAATTCCATAATTCAAATTCAATCAACGTGGTTCCAAATTATTTTTATCAAATACTAGACTCACTAAGAAACCACATATCCAAAATTCAATTAGATATTATTTTTCTACATTTTATTAAAAATCCCAAAAGATAGATGTCTCAGTTAAGTTACCTGCTGGAACAGGTCTAATAAAATAATCTTTCCAAAATCATAACCATTCCAAAATCGAATCAACATATTTTTCAGTCATTCTAGACTCATAGAGGTACAACATATCAAAAAGTCACTTAAAGAACATTTTTATATATTTAATTAAAAATCATACAATTTACAGACTTTACTAATTATAAAACAGAAAAGATTTCACTAAACACAACTCTTACTCTTCCATAACCAACACCAACCTAACTTCTTATCTTTAATTCCATTTCCAACACATACAAACACACCACAAGCAATCCTAACCATATTATCAACAACACTTCATCAAACTCAAAAATAACTTCAAAAACAAAAATAGCAATCAAGAGAGAACTTACCAAAATAATGAAATTTCTTGAATTTCTAACTTGTTTTCTTGAAATCTCCTTCAATTTTTTTGAGCTTGAACACAAAACTCTCTCTTGCTCTCTTTTGTCTCATTAAAGTGGCTCTTTCCTTGCTCTTTTCCTCTAATTCTTGAGTTTATGGTGATTTTCTTGAAAAACCATACATAAACTATCTAATTCCCATAAAAATTTGAATTACTTCCAATGGATTCTAAGTTTCAAGTAAAGAAATGAAGGAAGATGAAGAAAGTAAAAGAAATGGTGATGGTGAAGATGGAGTCCACGTTTTATGGAAGGAAGAAGAAAAGAAAATGAAAAAAAAAACAAAAAGAGACAAAGTCAAATTTATGGTCTTCAAACATTCTCCACCAAGTCTTTTAATAATAAAATAATCAATTATTTCCTCTTCCACTCATTTATTTCTTCTAATTAATTCATTAATTCAATAATAAACAAATATCTTCTTTAGTTGACCATCCATTTTGACTTGTATATATGTTATATATATTTCCATATATACAACATATAAACTCTCTCTTAATTCTTTTTCTTTCCAATTACACATATACATTTAATTCAAATAAAACAACAATTATATCTGTTGTCCCAAGATGGCAACCAAGAGGGGGGGGATGAATTGGTTTCCTCAAGAAATAATGACAATTAAAAAACTCAACAAAGTAGAAGTGCGAAATTAAGAGATCGTTGAGTAATGGAAGAAAGAAAGAACACACAAGATTTATAGTGGTTCGGATTTTACTTCAATCCTACATCCACTTCCTTAACAACTTGTTAAGGTTCCACTAATCTTGAAGTTTTTATAAGCTCACTTCCAACTTTGGTGTTTTCACAAGTTCACACCTAACTTCACAAGTGTTTTCTAAGGCTAACACTCAAGAACCTTTAAAGGAGTTTTTAAGGCTTACTCTCACAACTCAAACAAGAGTTTTACAAGGCTTACTCTAACAACCCAAGTGTTTCCCAAGCTCACACTCAAACTTATACAATGGTGTTTTCAATGCTAACACCTAACATTCATTACAATTCAAAATGTAAGTTTAAGTAAAAGAAAAATTGTTGCTTGGCTATCAAATTATGTTTTGCTTCACACTCTCTTTTTGTTTTCTCATAGAGACATTGTATTTATAGCTAATGTGGTCTTACTAGCCGTTATTGATAGAGAGATTAAAGTCTTGGCAGCTTAGACCTTCTTTACTTAAATTGTCCGAACGCGGTCGTCCTTCATACAAGGATGGTAGCGCATATACGTCACGCGGTCGTCCTTAGACAAGGTGCGGTCGCTGTATTTAAAAAAGATTCAACGGTCGAATTTGAGTGCTCTGCAGCTGGAATCTTGCCCATGCTGCAATTGTCGGGACGGTCGCGCATCATCAAGGTGCGGTCGCCCTTTTTGAATGTTCAAGTGGATTTTTAACGGTCATGTCACGTGGCATTCTCTGACAGGGCAGAAGAGACGTCCGCCAAAATTTGAATATCGCGGTCGCCCTAGGTAGCATCTCGCAATCGAATTGAGGTTCTCGCGTCGAACTTCTGGACGCACCTGAGGACGCGAACACTACTGTCTCTTTAAGCAAATTCTTCTTGAATTGGTAGAGCGGTCGCGACTCTATATGGGCGGTTGCTACAGCAGCAAGTGAGACCGTGTCATTCACCGTTCTTGTCACCGCGAACCTTACTATGATTAGAATGATTCGAGGCCTTTGAGTAACGGTCGTCCAGAACTTTGGGACGGTCGCTCTTCTTGAAGTGCGGTCGCGACTTAGGTCGGGCTTCTGACCGCGAAACCTACTGTGATAAGGTTTCATCTTTCAATTGCATGGTGCGGTCGTATGTATGTCGGGTGCGACCGCTAGAAGTGTTCTGTTCAATCTTTTTGAAGCAACCTAATCCTGCAACAAGATTCTTCAAACACATGTTAAATGGATCATTCAATTTGAGTTGTCAAGGATCAAAATTGAGATCTTTTGTCTAACAATCTCCCCCATTTTGACTTTGACAATTCAAATGGAATGATGAGAGAAATAATAAGTTTAAAATACTCCCCCTTAACATATGCATGAATGCATTTTGATTATTGGATTATCTTGGTGCAAATGTTATTGTTTGATGCAAACATTTCTCCCATTGTCAATAAACATACCTTGGTGCAAATGTCAACAATCATTCCAAGTTAAATCATTCCAAGTTATTTCATTTCTCCCCCATTGTCATAGGCAAAATGTTTTTTTAGTTTAAATATTGTTTGATGATTAAACATTGATGATTTAAACATTGATGAACATTATGTTTATTAAAATATAGAGAAAAATACAAGGAGATAGTAAACAAAAAAAGCAACAAAATAAAACAAGGCAGAACACAAAATGTAAATATAAAGCTATCTAATCAAATTCATCATCCTCATCTATCTCTTCTTCTACTAAAGGAGCTTTTCCTTTATCAAGAGGAGCAATAGAGGCAGAGCTAGTGCTAATTGACTCTTCTTCTTCAGGTAAGCTTTGGGTATGATCACTTATATCCCAATCTTCAAGGTTGCATTGAGGCAAGTCCAGTTTGCCTTGCATATCATATAGATCATGATGCATGTGAGATATAAGGTCAATTCTCTTGTTCAAGTGCTGGAATCTTTTGGAGACACTCTTCTTGAACTTAGAGAGTTTCCTGGAGAGAGATTTGATAGCATGGAGGATGAGTTGAGTAGAGGATGAGGTAGTTTCTTGAGTAGCTTTGGATGAAGTAGCTTTTGGAGGTAATTCCACAGCAACTTCCACAGAGTCTCCCTCTTCCTCAATTGTGTACCTTGGCCTTTTTTTCTGTCTATCAACAACTCCTTTCTTGCCAAAGTAGTACACATATGAGCCTTCAATCTTCCTTACACATCCAGCATGCTGTAAGTAATCAATAGTGATGGCACTAGAGGCAAGATTGAAAGGGTTTCTCAAAGTAGCTAAGTTCAAATCATTTAGCAGGTTTAGGTGCCTAGCTATTTGAGTAATTTGTGAGGATAGGAAAAAAGTGCCAGTTCTTGTAATAGCATGATGATAGAGGGTGTCAATCAAGAACTTGGTTGTGTTCATTTGAATGTTGTGGGTGAAAGCATATAAAAAGATGAGGTCTCTCTTGGTTACTTTCTCATTCCCATCTGCTCTTTGATGGATGGTATAGGTGATAATCCTATGGAGCATCCAATGGGTGAGAGTTTTGATGTGTCTGGCTTTAGATTCTTTTTCAAAAGAAGTTTCAATAGAAATTTCTTGCCAGAAATTAGAAAGAGTTTGGTTTGAGAAGATTTGGTCATTGTAGGAGGTTATACCATCAGTAGGGAAGTTCCAAATGCTGCCAAAATCTTCTAGGGTTAAGGATTGGTATTGATCAAAGAGTTTAAACCTAACCCCATACCATCCTAGTGCAGAGTTAGCACTCTTTTCTATTTGGAGAGACATTAGAAACTCCTTGCTCAGACTGGAATAACCTACCTCTTCTGGAAATACAAATTTTCTCCATCCAAGGACATCTAGCAATCTCTCAATCTCGTCCTTGATATTTAGGGCAGAGAGCATCCCACCAAAAGGATATTTGGTTCCCTCAACCTTCTTCCTCTTCAACATAGCATACCTAACATCTTCTTCAGAAGTTTGGTGGTGAGGTTTGTGAATTTTCTCACCTCTTCTAGATTGTGGAGGAGATGGAGGATCAACTATGGGTTCTCTAATTGTAATTCCTGGAACTCTCTTTGTTTGTCCTTTGATTTTGGAAGTGGTTTTCTTTTTGGGAGCCATCAGAAAGACAGAACAGAAGAGAACTTGGAAAATAGAGGGTGATGGAGAAACAGATGATTTTGAGAAGTTTTTAGAGATTCAGAGGGAAGTTTGTGTATTTTAATAAGCAAAATATCAAAGAAACTGATGTAACATACACTTAAATAGATGAAATTAAGAAAATAGCCATTTATGACTGTTGAAAGTTAAGAGTTGCGACCTGTCACACAGCCAACGATTATAAAATTTTGAGCAGAGTGTACAGAGTGCGGTCGCATATTCAACAGGGTGCGATCGCGACAATCAGTCTAGCGACCATTAGCAAGATAGGTACGCTCGCGAGGGAGGAAACTGTCTGTAACGGTCGAAACTATTCAAATTAGTGCGTCCGCGCATAAATTTTCTCGACCGCGCACAGAGTTATTTGTTTGAATGAATCTGGCAGATACGATAGCGATCGCAAAAGGACACTGGAGTGACCGCGAGAGACTTAAAATTGAAAGATTCAAGGAAAGATGGAAGATATTTCTAGTGATTAGGCAAAAATATACATATATGCACAAAGAAACTTTATAAATAGGTAAATTTTTTAATTAATTCAGAGTGATTCCATCAATCATTCCTAAATTGAGTTTAATGAAGTTAAGTCTATCTTCATTCAAAGGTTTTGTAAAGATATCAGCAAGTTGATTTTGTGTATCTATAAATTCTAGGATTATATTCTGATTTTGTACATTTTCTCTCAAGAAGTGATGTCTAATATCTATATGTTTGGATCTAGAGTGTTGGATAGGATTCTTAGATAAATTGATAGCACTAGTGTTGTCACATTTAATGGAGATATTGTTAAAAACTTTACCATAGTCAAGAAATTGTTGTTTCATCCATAATACTTGTGTACAACAAAAACATGCTGCAACATATTCAGCTTCCGTTGTGGATAAAGCAACCGATGCTTGTTTCTTACTATGCCAAGAAACTAGACAATTACCAAGAAAGTGACATGCTCCTGTTGTGCTCTTCCTATCTAAGATACTACCAGCATAATCTGCATCTGAAAAGCCTATGATATGAAATGATGTATTCTTAGGATACCAAAGTCCTAAATGCATTGTACCACTCAAATATTTCAAGATTCTCTTAGTGGCATTCAAGTGTGATTCTTTAGGACTAGTTTGAAATCTAGCACAAAGACATACACTATACATTATATCAGGCCTAGAAGCGATTAAGTAAAGTAGTGATCCAATGATACCTCGATATTTCTTCTCATCTACTGCTTTACCATTTTCATCTTTACCTAATTTCAATGATGTGCTCATAGGAGTTTTGCTAGTTTTGCAGCCTTCCATTCCAAATTTCTTGATCAGTTCTTTCGTATATTTGGATTGGTTGATGAAGATCCCATCTTCACATTGCTTGACTTGCAGTCCAAGGAAGAACTTGAGTTCACCCATCATGCTCATTTCAAATTCCCTAGTCATACAAGAAGCAAATTCTTTGCACAAGGCTTCATTAGTAGCTCCAAATATTATGTCATCCACATAAATTTGTATAATCAAAATGTTATGCTTGTCCTTTTTAACAAAAAGAGTTGTGTCTACTTTTCCTTTTGAAAAACCATTTTCAAGCAAATATGCACTAAGTTTATCATACCAAGCTCTAGGTGCTTGTTTCAATCCATATAAAGATTTGGTAAGTTTGAAAACATGATCGGGAAATTTGTAGTTTTCAAAACCAGGAGGTTGCTCTACATAAACTTCTTCGTTTATAAGTCCGTTTAGAAATGCACTTTTGACATCCATTTGAAAGAGCTTAAAGTTCATATGACATGCAAAAGCAAGTAATATTCTAATAGCTTCTAATCTGGCTACGGGGGCAAAGGTTTCATCATAGTCAATACCTTCTTCTTGATTATAGCCTTTGGCTACCAATCTTGCTTTATTTCTAATGATGTGACCATTTTCATCAAGCTTATTCCTATAGACCCATTTGCATCCTATTATAGAGTGATCTGTAGGTCTAGGAGTAAGTTGCCAAACATTATTTCTTTCAAATTGATTAAGTTCATCTTGCATTGCAGTTATCCAATTTTCATCATTTAAAGCCTCCTCAACAATCTTTGGCTCAATTTGAGAAACAGACGTGTTGATATTAACATCTACATGATTAATTTTAGATCTAGTGATTACTCCCTTAGATGTTTCTCCAATGATGAGTTCCTTTGGATGATCTTTCTTGTATTGCCAATCCTTAGGTAGAACCTGAGTCTTTTCTTCAAGTTGATTGATCTTTGGAGCATCAATAGATTCAAGAGATTAAAGAGTACCTGCAGAGTCATTTAAAGTAATACCTTTCTTTTGATCAAGTTTAGATGATTCATCAAATACAACATGCATTGATTCTTCTATAACTAGAGTTTTCATGTTAAATACTCTATATGCTTTGCTATATGATGAATATCCTAAGAATATGCCTTCATCTGATTTGGATGAAAATTTTCCAAGATTATCCTTCGTATTCAATATGAAGCATTTGCATCCAAATACTCTAAAATATCCAATTCTGGGTATTCTTCCATTCCATAGCTCATAAGAAGTTTTATTAGTTAAATGCCTTTTGTAAACACGATTTGCAATGTAACAAGCTGTATTAACGGCTTCCCACAAAAATAAGATGGTAAATCATATTCATTGAGCATTGTCCTAGCCATTTCGATTAAAGTTCTATTTTTCCTTTCAACTACACCATTTTGCTGTGGAGTTCTAGGAGCAGAAAAATTATGTGAAATGCCAAGTTCATTGCAAAAGCCTTCAAAATTTTCATTCTCAAATTCTTTGCCATGATCACTTCTAATAGATGTGATCACATATCCTTTTTCATTTTGAACTCTTTTTGCAAACGTTTTGAAGTAATTAAAGGCTTCATTCTTTTGAGCTAAGAAATTAACCCATGTGAATCTAGAGTAGTCATCAACAAGAACAAATGCATATGATTTGCCTCCTAAGCTTGTGACTCTATTTGGTCCAAACAAATCCAAATGAATGAGCTCTAAAGGTCTAGAGGTGCTTATAACACTCTTCGTTTTAAATGAGCTTTTGTGTTGCTTACCATGTTGACAAGGTTCACAAATCCTGTCTTTATCATATTTTATCTTAGGTAAGCCATCAACTAAGTTTTCATTGCAGATATATTTCAATTGATCCATACCAGCATGTCCTAGTCTTCTATGCCATAACCATGCATCATTATTAGTGGACATTAAACATTTATGATTTGAATGAATATTGACATTATAAGTGTTGTTTGTTCTAGTACCCTTAAATATGATAATATCATTTGAATTTGTGATTTTGCATTCCTTGGAATCAAAATTGACAAAGTATGCTTTATCACAAAGTTAACTAACACTTAGCAAGTTATGTTTCAAACCATCAACAAGCCATACATCTTCTATTAAATCCTTACCAATAGAACCAATGGAGCCAACACCAAGAATTTTACCTTTAGCATTGTTTCCAAAAGTCACATTACCTCCATGTTTGTAGGTAATATTTGTAAAATGCTTTGCATTTCCAGTCATATGCCTTGAACATCCACTATCCACAAGCCATGTGCTTTCATTGATAGTAGATTTTAGGCATACCTGCAAGACAATTGTGATCATTTTCTTTTAGGTACCCACATGAAGTTGGGTCCTTGATGGTTAGCAGAAAAAGAATCTTCTAACTTGAGATGAGCCTTTCTTATATAACAATAGAAGTTTTTGTGTCCGAATTTCATGCAATATGTGCATTGCCATGGCATTCTATACTTCTGCATTTTTCTTTTTGTATTTAACGTATTATGCAAGCAGCTACAAGTATGTGATTTCTTTTGTGCAAGTTTAGTGAACAACAATGCATAATTATTTTTAGCTTTTTCTCCTAGCAAACCATAAGAAGTACTTTTGGTACTTTTAGACTTGGTGCAAGCATCTTTGATATGATCATCAGAAATTTTAATTGTAGATGCTTTTACGAATGTTGGTTTACTTGGTACAATGTTGGTTGATCCATTGAATCCTAATCCATACTTTAAGGAAGGTGATCTTTGATTATTAATTAATGTATTTAATGCTTCCTTTCCTTTATGAAATTTGGAAATTGATTCTTTTAGTTCTTTTAGCTCATGCTTCAATGTTTCATTCTCTTTAATCACTTTTTCTAAGTCATGTGAGTTTTTATTTAACTCTCCTATCATATTCATCAAGTGTTCATTTGAGGTTTTCAATTCTAAGGTAGAGTTCTTTAAGCATATAAAATCTTTTTCTAACTTAGAGTTTTTCTCTTTATAAAGCTTCATTTTAGAAAAATATTTTTCTATCTTAAAATTCATGTTCTTAATCAAATCACTATCATCTATATCATTTGTATCATTATGTGCTATTTGATCAAAGGATTGAGTACTTACCTCGTTGGAGTCATCTTCAATAGCCATGAGACAAAGATTTGCAATTCCTTCTTCTTCTTCTTCTTCACTTGAGGAAGAGTCATCCCATGTGGCTTTGAGAGACTTTTTCTTTTCTTTATCCCATTTCTTTTTGTTCTTTAATTTGAAGCAATCTGATTTAATGTGACCAGTTTTTCCACATTCATAGCATTTTACCTCATTTTTCTTTTCTTTATCTTTGAAGGAGAATTTTGGAGGTGTGCCTTTGTTTGCTTGTAATCTTTTCTTCCTTTTCCATTCATTGATTCTTTTTGAGAACATTGCCATTTCATCTTCATCATCAATACCTTCATTGCTTGAGCTCTCAACTTCTTTTATTGCTTTGAGTGCAATTGGTTTTCTCTTTTCTTTTTCACCTTGATCTTCTTCTTTCTCACTGTGTAGCTCAAATGTGAGTAACTTTCCAACTAGCTCGTCGGTTCTTAATGTGCTGAGATCATGAGCTTCTTCTATGGATGATACTTTGGATTCAAAGTTCTTTCTAGCTCTTAGGGCTCTCAAGATTTTACTGTTTACATCACCTTGATCATATATCTTGCCATACTTCTTTAGTTCATTGACAATAGCAAGCAAGCGATTTGTCATGTCGGTGACATTTTCATTTGGTTTCATCTTGAATAGCTCATACTCATGGACATGCATTTGTTTCTTGGTGAATCTCACTTGAGTTGTACCTTCATGGTAGTTTTCAAGTGTTTTCCAAATGCAATGCGCACAAGTTAAATGTTGAACTCTTCCACCTTCTTCTCTTGAAATGGAATTCATCAAGATGGAAGCAGCTCTATTGTTCTTGAATCGATCTCTAATATTGCTAGTTGACCATTGAGCTTTGGGAAGTGGAACTTGAATACCATCAACTTCATAAGTGGGAGATTTCCACTCATTTTCCACGAAATCCCATAGTTCAATCCCTTCGCTGTCGAGAAACAAATACATTTTGTGTTTCCAGTATGAATAGTCAGTTCCATCAAAGTAGGGTCTAAGAATAGTGTTAAGATTTCCATGAGAGCTTGATGAAGAAGAAGTTGCCATAGTGGATCAAATTTCACAATTAAGTTTAAGAAATTTCAGGCTCTGATACCAATTGTTGTCCCAAGATGGCAACCAAGAGGGGGGGTGAATTGGTTTCCTCAAGAAATAATGACAATTAAAAAACTCAACAAAGTAGAAGTGCGAAATTAAGAGATCGTTGAGTAATGGAAGAAAGAAAGAACACACAAGATTTGTAATATCCTAAAATATGCTCTAGAAGTATTGAGGTAATTGTTGTTTGATTTGAATTAAATGTATATGTATTATGGGAAAGGAAAGAGTGTATAGAGAGAAGTGTATATGTTGTTTATATGATAATATATATAATATATATGCAAGTCAAAAGAGTGGTTAAGGGAAGAAGATATTTTAATTTGGGATTTGTGAAATGACTAAAGAGGACAAGTGCTTTAAAAGAAATCAAAACAAATGGAAAAAAAGGGTGTTTAGGTAATTGCTCATGATGAAATACTTGGTGGAGATTTAAAGAGGAGTTGACTTTGTTTCTTCATTGTTCTTTTCTTCTTTTCTTTTTGTTGTGGCCGGCTCCTCCATAGACAAGGGAAAACAAGTGGACAAGAGAGGATTTTGATGTTCTAAGCTCAAATTGAAGGAAGATCTAAGTGATCAAGTTGGTGATTCAAGAAGTTTTATAACTTTGGTAAGTTCTCTTTTGATATCTTTGCTTATTTGAAGTTGTGTTGTGAAATTAATAGATGATTTAAGAGTGTGTTGTTTGATTTTGATATATTTAAGAGTGTTTGAGTAAATTGACTATGGATTTTGAGGATGGATTGAAGAAAAGAGTAGTATGTTAAAAGAGATGGTGTTGTAGTGGTGTTTAGGGTTTTGATGATGTTTGTGATTTGTGTTTGATGTGTGTTTTGGCTTGTTTTGGTATTGTTGTAAGTGTTGAAATGGTTTTTGGGTGTGTGTAGTGAAGTTTGTTTGAAGTGGATGTTGGTGGATAGAAGTGTTTTGATGGGTATTTTGTTGTTTGGCCGGAATCCGAGTTTTTGGTCTGACACGCCCGGGAGCACGTCCAGAGTCTTAGACGTGTCAATTGTGTTGGAGGTAGTAGGTTTGACATGACCAGTAACATGCCCGTGTCATCGAGCGTGTCATAGCTACTGTGAGATTGGAGAGTTTACACGGCCATGAGCACGCTCATGATGTTGGACGTGTTGATATTTTTCAGAGAGGCAGAATGTATTACACGCCCAGTGACACGCCCGTGGTTCTGAGCGTGTAAAAGCTTCTGTGTTGTGGAGTTAGGGCACGGTCAGGGACACACCCGTGTGGTTGAGCGTGTCATGTTTAGGGTTTGCCCTAGTTAACTCTTAATTTGATTATCTCATGTGTATCCCTAAACAAGTGTATGTTATTATTTTTGGATTAGGTCTTGAAGAAAGTGATTTGTCATTGATCTAAGAAGTAAAAGAATCTTGGAAAAGAGAAGTGTTTAGAGTTGTGTGAATTGTTATTGAGGTAAGTACAAACCTTGCATTGTTGCATACATTCACTTGATATGACATTATTGTTATATATGAATAATGTTACGTTTTGCACATTGTGAATCTTGTGAAATGTACTATATGTATAATGTGAAATGAGATAATTGAGACATATATGCATATATGATTATGTCCAATGTAATTGATTATGAATATGTGAAAGATGATGTATTATATTGTGAATTGAGACATGATGATTCAAATGTGATGAGAAGCCATTGTGAGTGGCTATGGTTATACAAATGAAAAGTGTTGAGGCATGAGTGCCTATTTTATATTGAGATACAAATTGAGAAAGAGAATAATGATATAATTGTATGTTTAATATATTATTCGGTTTCAGAGTTCTGGATTTGGGTGGCATGCCTATGAAATTATGAATAGTAACAGTCTTGCCGGGTTGAGGATCTCTTCAATTTGAGTTGAATTGAGGTCCAAGAGACTGGGTCTGTTACATTATGAGAATTGTGATTATGAGATATATAATTGGTAAATGTCTTGCTGGGTTGAGGATCTCCTCGATTTGTTGAGTTGATGGTCCAAGAGACTGGGTCTGTTACACTATCCATGGATAGAGATATATATATATATGTTGCCTACAGGCTTGATTATTGTGATTATGAACCAAAGCAGTAACTTTGAATTCTGAATATTGTATTAAACACTTGTTGGGCCCATAGGTGTCTATGTCATGTTGATGTTATGAATGAAGTTATAATGTGATGAAATAATGTAATATTCATGAAATATTGTATATTGAGTATGATCTTTATTGTTTGATTGTATATCATTGTATTGATTAAGCATCATAACATTATGGTTTGTACTACTGAGTTGTTGGCTCAGCGCGATTATGATTCATCGCGCAGGTGATAGAGGTGATAGAGTTGAGACGGAGAATTCCTCTAGACCTAGTTGAGGTTGTTTTGATTGTGAAGAGTTGGATTAAAGCTTAAAGATCAGAGAGTCAAGCTGCCAATCATGTATATATTTCATATTTTGTAATTTTTGAGGTTTAATGTATTTACACTTGTAAGTTTTGGATGAAACTTCCATTGTGTAATAAACAAACGTTTTTATCTATTGTGTCTTATGATTTTCATTTCTCTTTATTTGGTATTTTCTTAAATTTTTATTTTTACTTTAAATATGATTTGTGTATTTTTAATGTGTGTCATTTCTATATTCAGTATACGTATAATACGATCGTATAAGCATGCTTTGTACGTATATGGGATATAGGTGTGTTACAATTGTTTTGGTATCAAAGCCTAGGTTTGAGATTCTCAACCTAGGTAAAATGAAAGAAAAAGAATATTTTATTTTTAAAAGTTAGTTTTTGAATAACATACATGTTTGGTATTGGCAGTCTCTGATCTTTAATGAGATGTATTTTGCTATGTTTGCAGATATAGGTTGTGATGGATTCTCACTTACGTCAGTCAGTAGAGGGTAGTGCGGAGAGTGTAGCTCCTGATGAGGTTAGAGAGGGAGTTAGAGTGGATAGTGCTGGAGAGGTACCTGCTTCTGTGTCGGGGAGACCAGCTGGTGAGGAGGTTCCGCCAGTTTGGCTTAGGCATGTGGTCGATTTGTTGAGGCAAGCACCAGTTCAACCACCGCCACCACCCCCACAGCCTTTAGTATCAATGAGAAATTAAGGAAGTATGGAGCAGAAGATTTTTTGGGTACTATTGATCCAGCTGTAGCTGAGCAGTGGCTAGATAAAGTACAGAGAATATTTGTTCAGTTACAAGCCACTCCAGAAGAAAAATTTGATTATGCAAGATCATTGTTGCAGAAGGATGCATATGACTGGTGGAGGACAGTGCCTCATGCTATGGATGATCCACCTACCTTGTCCTATGCTGATTTTCTAAGAGAGTTTGAATTGAAGTATACTCCAAGGGAGTATAAAGATGTAAAGAAGAATGCAAGAGAATTTCAATTATGGAAATGATGCCTAGGGTTGTAGATTCATTTAATCAAATGTTCAATTATCCGATTATCCATTAATATAACCTTGAATCTTAATTTGTTTCTTAAGATTAATTAGCCAATTATCAATTCACTAGTTCTCACTTATATGAATTAACAACAACCAATTATTTAACATTAGCAAATTAATAAACCCTAGAACTTATATTTCTAATTCATTCTTAGGGTAGTCAATTGCATAGTTCCGATATTAAACTTCTCCTCTCGGTCCGTCATTCAATATTAAGTAATCAATAGGTGGCCAATCTATCAATTTACCTTTAATTACAATGCAATCAACATATAACAAGGTATATCAATGGAATAATCAAATCAAATCATTTAATCAAATATACTACAACCCCAAGCATGAGTAATTTAGCTCATCATATGTTTTAAACAAATACTCAATTCAATATAAACCAAATCAAAGTTATACATTGCAATATTAATGTTCTTAATACACAACAACAAATAAGAATTGGAATAAAAGAAAGAGTTAGAAAAACCCCTTTTTGAAGATGCTAAAAATCGGACTCTCGTCTCTTTCGTGGCTCCTTCTTGGTGCGTGATGATGAACTTCTAGCTCTCTTGAACAATTGGTTCTCTTCTTGAAGGAGTAGATGATAGCTTTCTCAAAATCTCAACTCTCCAATCAAGCCTCCTAAAACCCTAATTCTTAAGAACTAATAACTCACTTCAAAACCAACAATTGTTTTTGCTCTTGGTGTGTGTAAAGAAATGGTGAATGGAGATGGTGAATGGTCTTTCTCTCTCAAGCTAGAACAAAGGAAGAAGATGAGGAAGATCAAGAAAAAGTGGAAGTGTAGAGAATGTCCCCTAAATTAATTCAAAATCCATTTTTTAATCCCCATGCTCTTCCACTTTCAATTGTTTAAGACACCCATCATGCCTTGTCTCTCACTTACTAATTTCTTTATACCTTTCTTCCATAAAATCCTCCCACTTTTCACTCTTTTTTTTTTTGTTCTTTTCGTCTCCCACTAAAACACACCAGCTCATTTCTCGTGCAAACCAGCTAAGGACCCAGGGTGACACGGCCAAGCCATATGGAGCTTGGCCATGTCTAGTGGCTTTCTTTCTTGGGGACACGGCCAAGCTTCTGGCCGTGTCCCATTCTTTACGCTTGCCCTTGTGAGACACGGCCAAGGACACGGCCGTGTCATGTGACACGGCCAGTGTCCTGGCCGTGTCCAGTGATGGTGTCTGTCTCTGTGTATTTCTTTTCTTTCTTTGCTTTCTTTGCTCTTTTGTTCCTTTGGAGTCTCATGGCCTTGTTTCCTTGAGGGACACGGCCAAGCCATGTTAATCCTGGCCGTGTCTCATAATTTTCCTTGTTTCTGCTTCTTTTGATGAAGGACACGGCCAAGCCATGACAAGCTTGGCCGTGTCACTTGATTTTCTCCACAAATTCCACCAATTTTGATCAAATGGCTCCATCGAATGTACTCCAACCAAAATCAACAACTTCAAACAAACTTAAGTGCAATTTAACATGAAAATTAACTTAAAATCAACATAAACATCATAGAAAATATATACAAAATTGATCTAAACAATTACCCCACACTTAATCCTTTGCTTGTCCCCAAGCAAAGTTAAAATCAAAACAAATAAAACAAGATAAATATTATCAAGTTCAAGAGTTATAAGGATGCATTAAGACTCCCATCTTATTAAATCCGCAATCATAATTGAATCAAGAATAATCGGTACTCAAGTAACTTAATGGTCAATCAATGCATACCAAAATTGTCACTCCCTCACAAAACCTCTCAAGTGTTTAATTGGGTAGTGTTTAAGCTCTCAACATTCAATGAAAGATTAGGACTATAAGCTTGCTTATCAATCAAATCTCCACCACCTAATCACAATCAAGCATCAATCATAAGGTCTTTTATTTGGTTGCAACGGGGCTAAGGAAAAGGTATGACATTTGGGAGAGTGAGTTAGTTCATTTAGGTCAAGAGTACTTCAAGAGTGAAGTAAGCAATGTAGCATGATCAACAATCCCATAATTCATCTCAATCACTTAGCACTAAGCATTTATGTGCTTTTAAGGGACTTCATTTGTTTAATTTGCAAAGATAATTTCCAAACTCATTACAACCCTTCCGACAAGAACAACAACTATTATTTTAATTTTCATTATTCATTCATTTTTTTATAGGGTATCCAACTAATTTAAAGCCCATTGAATTCAACCCCACACTTTATTCTGCATAACACTCCATTAATGCTCTTAAAGTGCTCTTGATCTAATGAACAGGTAGAGTTAAAATATAATGGCTCAAGCCGATGGTGTTGTGAAAAAGAAAGAAGGAAAAAAAATGAAATGAGCTCAAAGTTGGCGAACTAAGGTCGGATGTAAGGTTGGTCTTTTTAAGCCAAAATGGTTTGCCCTAAAATGCCTTAATCATGTTGATGCTTAATTGAAATTTTTATGTAGTCTCAAAATGCATGTCAAAGCAAGTTCTAGTAATTCATCAATCAAAGATGTTCACACATAAAAAGAATGATAAGTTGATGGCTCAATTCCTCACTAGTTTAATGGCAATGCAAAGAATAACCATCAAAATTAACAATAAGTACTAACTCTAATCAATCCTCAAATTCATGCTTCAAAAATTTAAAAGTCATCTATCAACATTCTTATAACAATTGAACTTATTAATATCCATCAAAATCAATTATAAAACAAAACAAGAAACTTAACAAAACAAGAACACTTACGAAAATAGACAATTTATATTCATGAACAAAGGGCTTAGCACACACCCCACACTTTAAGTTTTACATTGTCCTCAATGGAAACAACGATATTTAAAGTAAAAAGTTAAGGTACAACCTGTTTTTCCATCAATCCTTTGTGACGCAAGTGCTACCTTATCATCCACAAACAACCATTGTTCAAAAGCAAAATACAATATATAAAATAAACACAATATAAAGAGTTAACATTAAAAACCAAAACAACAAAAAATATGAAATAACTACAAATAAGAAAATAACAAGTGATGTCAAAAGGTTGGAGCTGGTAGGATCTACGGTGGTGGAGGATAGGACGATGATGCAGATGATGGGTGGAGGCTCAGAATTTTAGCGAGGTTGTTGTTGATTAGGTCCATTTGTTCCATCACTGCAGCATGGTTACGGTCAATTTGTTCCATGGCTGTAGCATGGTTACAGTCAACCTTGCTTTCCAATGCTTCAATCCTATTAAGGATCTCCTGATTGTTCGGGATTGGAGCATCTTCATCTAGATCTAGAGAATCCAAGTCGGAATCCTCCTCGACTCGTGCTCTCTTTTGACGGCCCTCCGGTACCTCAAGCTCAGCTGAACCCATAACATAAGCTCCTCCTTTTCTTGAAACCATGCGCATCTTCTCTAGGGTGGCAAGATCTAATGAATCACTCCCCGAGATCTTAGTCATCTGGCAATGGCTCGGGTCAAAATTATCAAGGAGTGCCATTGCTAAAATTGTAACTAATCCTCCGATACAAATGGCACCCCGCTTTTTATTTGCCACATTGTCAAACACATCGGCTAACCAATAGCCGGTACAAACGGGTACGTCATTGATAGCACAGTCTAAAAAGTATAGTTCGCTTAGTTCTACAACCCCTGTGCTCTCTTTTCTTGCAAAGAATCCACATGACATAAACCGGTGTAAGTACCTTAGGGTGGGATTTTTCAATTTCGTAGCTTTGGCCGATTTGGCCACATAGGTACCCGAGCCCAAAGCTCCCCATGCGAACTGTTGTTTAAAACTCTTAGGCACACATTGTTCCCCTTGTTGGTGAAAACCAAATATATCGCTCAATTGCTCAATTTTAAGGACAAATGGTCTCCCAAGCAGTTTAAAATGCAACCTAATACAAATCTTTTTGTCATTTCTTTCAACCTTAAGTGAGGTTAAAAATTCCAATGTAAGTTCCTCAAATTGCAAAGGTTTAAGGGAAACAAATCTATCCCACCCAAGATTATGAACAAATCCATAAAAATTATTTCGAATATGAAGAGCATCGAGGGATTCTTTGTTAACATACCTCGTCGGAAAGAAACCCCGAGCGAGAAGAGTTGCTCTCCTTGGTGCTGACGATGATGAAGATGGAGTTGAAGATGAAGGTCAAGTCCTTTTGTGGTGAGACACCATTTTTGTTCTTGTCATTTTTGATGATTTGGTGAAAATGAAGTTTTCAAAGTTTTAATTGCTTTTTAATGAGAAAAGAAGGGTAGTGGATGAGTTTAAATCAGTTTGGGTGAAGAAAAATGAAAGATTTCAAATGATTTTGAAGCTTGAAGATGGTGGCTATGGAGTTTTGAGAGAGAGAGAGCGAGAGAGATAGAGAGAGAAATTTAGGGATTTAAAATGAAAAAACTGGGCAAAAGTCACGTTTTTAAAAGTCAAATTTTAGGTGACACGGCCAAGCTTGGTGAAGCTTGGCCGTGTCTGATGGTTTTTGAGGGACACGGCCAGAGACACAGCCGTGTCCCTTGAACATGTCTCTTACTGGATAAAAGAAAGATGCAAAACAATTTGGGTGACACAAGGAGAGGCTTGGTCGTGTCTGTGTGACACGGCCAAGGACACGGCCAAGGCCTCTAGCCGTGTCTGCCTCTGGGACTTTTGATGCTTGTTTGACACGGGCAAGGACACGGCCAGGACCTCTGGCCGTGTCTGCCTCTATGTCTTTTGGTGCTACTAAACACGGGCAAGGACACGGCCAGGGCCTCTGGCCATGTCTGCCTCTGCCAAATTGGTTTTGAAAATATTTTTTTTTAATTTAATTGGTTTATTTGTGTCACCAAATCACAAAAATGCAATCTTCTTCTTGGTTTAACCCTGAAACACATTCAAGAAAAATAAAAACCAATCAAAGTACCTATTCTATTTTATTTAACTCAACATGAAATTAAAATTACAAAATATAGAATTATAACAGTGAAAAGAAATGCAAACCGATGGGTTGCCTCCCATTTAGCGCTTCTTTAATGTCGTATAGCTGGACATTGTTGCATCATTCGTCAATGAACACCATGCTTTCCACCATTTTTGCAACTTCGATGTCTTCCAAGTAGGGCTTCACCCTTTGTCCATTGACCTTGAACGTCTCGTTTGTTTTTAAATTAAGCAACTCAACAACTCCATAAGGGAATGTTTGAGTAACTTGAAAGGGTCCACTCCAACGTGACTTTAATTTTCCGGGAAACAACCGCATTCTTGAATTGAAGAGGAGGACTTTCATTCCCAGTTCAAAAGTCCTTCGAAGAATCATCCTGTCATGAATATGTAACACCCCGATACCCTATATAAGTACTATGCGTATACCTAGTATACATACAGTAAATATATAAAGTATAAGGATGTCACTTTTCGTTACCTTTTAAAAAACCTGTAACAGAGTTCAAACCATAATACATTAATTTAAATAACATTTACAAAATCATTATCTTTATCAAAAACTTCATTTATACATATAAATACTCTCTCGTCAGAAATACATCATAATTAAAGTTTATACATGTATGCATTACCCTCTAGTTGGTCTCGACAAACTTTACTCTTCTTGTGGCATAACAAAAGACTTCATATCTTCCATCTATATACCTGCGCGAATAAACACCCGCGCTAAGCCCGAGAGCTTAGTAGTCCAACTATAAAATATAAACATATAGTATAGAAGTATTGGCATATAATGATACATCAATTCAATATATAATTAGTTCTTATCATATCTTCTTTTCTTTTTAATTTCATCTTTAATATATCCTAGCTAATTTCAAATATGATGTACATATATACATAATATTATCACCAACCCCAATGCATCACCAATACTCAAAACCAATATATTAATACCCCTACATTATATATACCATACCAATCATTATTGCAATACACAAATTACATATCATACAAATCATAAATCACATTTACAATAAAGACAACCTTTATCATCAACCACAATTCATTTACATATTACACTTAATAACATTATATTATTCACAATTCACCAAGCATAATTCATTATTAATACTCACAATCAATATTTCAGTACTTGCAATTCACATTGACAATAAAGACAGACTCGGGCCCAAAACACTAATATGTTATTCAAAGTTCAGAGTTACTGCTTTGGTTCATAGTCACAATCATCACGCCCGTAGGCAATGTATATACATGTATCTCTATCCATGGATAGTGTAACAGACCCAGTCTCTTGGACCATCAACTCAACACATATGAGGAGATCCTCAACCCGGCAAGACTGTTACAAATCATATATCTCATATTCACAATTCTCATAGTGTAACAGACCCAGTCTCTTGGACCATCAACTCAACACATATGAGGAGATCCTCAACCCGGCAAGACTGTTACCTTTCATCATTTCTTAGGCATGCCACCCAAATCCAGAACTCTGAAACTGAATAACATATTAAACAAACAATTCATTTATTATTTCATTATCAATCTCATCATCAATTAGGCCAACATGCCTTATCTCTTTCAATTGAATTATCATAGCCAATCACAATGGCTTCATATCATATCATATCTCAATCCATATGATACATATAGCATCATTGATATCACATTTCAAAGTATATTATTCATATAATACATTGCCATACACAAGATTCACAATGCATATAACATAACATTTTCTCACTTCTCAAAACACATTAACATCATTCATTACTAGAGCATTTATCATAACAAATTGCACATACCTTAAGAATGATCCTCATTTCTTCCTACCTTTCCCATTTCATATTTCATCCTTTATATATATTCTTCATTTACATTCACAATATAATAGCTTATTTAACACTTTCATCCCAATGTGTTAATGTTCAAAGACATATTAGGATATACAATCAAATAGGGTTTATGCTTACCTGGTTAATGATCTTCACATCCTTCACATCATTCAATCATCACCTTAGTCCAATTATGTTAACAATATAATAGATCACTTAACACATTTGCAAACAAATGTGTTAAGCCTCAAATTATGTAATTAAATACAATCATATGTATTGGTACTTACCTCAAGAACTAGTCCCATCAATCTATACATTTCTTTTCTTTCCAAGAATTCTCCACATTTAGGTTAATGCAACACAATCTCTTCAAAACCTAATCCAAAGGAATATTAGCAAAATGACCATATGAATAGTACATTCTGGTTTAAGACTCCATTTTATCCTTATTTTGAAAAATTGTATAAAATAATCTACTTGACTAAAAATTCTAAAATTTTTACAGAATTTAGTTTTGTATCTTAAAATCATTCCTTTAAAATTTCAGATCAAACTGAAAACAAAATCTTGGTCAAATAGTTCACCTAACCAGACTGCCCCAATTGCCCTGCATCCTGGCAGCAGTTCTGAACTTTGTGAATTCCATAAATCAAATTCAAACAACGTGGTTCCAAATTATTTTTCTCAAATACTAGACTCACTAAGAAACAACATATCCAAAATTCAATTGGATATGATTTTTCTACATTTTATTAAAAATCCCGAAATATAGCTGTCTCAGTTAAGGTACCTGCTGGAACAGGTCTAATAAAAATAATCTTTCTAAACTCATAACCATTCCAAAATCGAATCAACATATTTTTCAGTCATTCTAGACTCATAGAGGCACAACATATCAAAAATTCACTTCAAGAACATTTTTCTATAATTAATTAAAAATCATACAAGTCACAGCCTTTACTAATTGTAAAACAGAAAAAAATTCACTAAACACAACTCTTACTCTTCCATCACCAACACCAACCTAGCTTCTTATCTTTAATTCCATTTCAACACTTTTACACACACCATACACAAACACACTCCATCAACCATCCATATCAACTCACCAATCCCAAACACAATTTCAAAAGAACAAAGGAAAATCAAGAGAAAGAACTTACCTAAGTTGTTGAATTCCACAAATCTTCAATTAAATCTTTTGATTCTCCCTTCAATTTGATGTTAGAATTAAACAAATCTCACTTTGCTCTCTCTTGTCTAAGGAGGAGCCAACCAACGTGGAGAAGAGAAGAAGAAGAAGAAGGAAATGAAGAAAAGACAAAATATCACCTCTTTAAATCTCCACCAAGTGATTCAACAAGAGTAATTACCTAAACACCCTTATACCATTTGTCTTGATTACCATTCATTACATGCCCTTTATAGTAACTTCACACTTAACAAAAATAAATATCTTCTTTCCTTGACTCTTCATTTTGACCAACTTATATGTTATATATATCATCATATACACAACATATACCATTCTCTCTAAACCCTAAATTCTTTCCCAAATCACATATACATAAACATTATTTTCTCTATTTCTTTTCTCTTGTAATAACACATATATTCAATCCAATTATATAACAACAACAACAACATAATCACAACTTCTAGGGCATATATGAGGATATTACAGAATAGCTTTGGTCTTTTCCTTGAAGATCCTCGAACTCTCATAGGCTTCATTCCGAAGCTCATCAAGCTCGAAAATTTGAAGCATTCTTTGCTCCCTTGCTTCACCTAAGTCCATATTCGTGGTCTTTATTGCCCAATAAGCCTTGTGCTCCAATTCCACCGGGAGGTGGCATGCCTTGCCAAAGACCAACCTATAAGGACTCATTCCCAATGGGGTTTTATAAGCAGTCCTATAAGCCCATAATGCTTCTGAGAGTCGGATTGACCAGTCCTTCTGAGTTGTGCTCACTGTCTTTTCTAAAATCCCCTTGATCTGCTTGTTTGAAATCTCAGCTTGCCCGGATGTTTGGGGATGATATGGAGTTGCCACTTTGTGTCGGATGCCCATCTTGGTCATCAACTTTTCAAACCATTTGTTGCAAAAATGGCTTCCTCCATCACTCACTATCGCCTTGGGGGTTCCAAACCTGCTCAAAATATTCTCCTTCACAAATTTTAACACAATGTTAGCATCATTGGTCCTAGTGGGGATTGCCTCAACCCACTTGGACACATAATCTACTGCTAGAAGAATATATTCAAAACCAAAGGATTTGGGAAATGGCCCCATGAAATCAATTCCCCACACATCAAAAATATCAACCACAATAAAAATATTTAGGGGCATTTCATTCCGTTTGCTAATGTTTCCTACTCTTTGGCATTCTTCACATCTTATACAAAAATGATAAGCATCTTTAAAAAGAGTAGGCCAATACAAACCGCTTTGAAGAATTTTCTCGATGGTCTTCTTTCCTCCAAAATGTCCCCCGCAATACAAATTGTGGCAAAATTGTAGCACTTGCTTTTGTTCCTCTTCCGGCACACATCTTCTTATCACTTTATCCCTGCAAATTCTGAACAAGTAAGGCTCATCCCAAAAATAATACTTACATGTATGCAGGAATCTCTTCTTTGCCTGGAAGCTCAAATCCTTTCTCACTACACCACAAGAAAGATAATTAGTAATATCAGCGTACCATGGTGCTTGAGTTAAGGAAAACAAGTGTTCATCCGGGAATTTTTCAAAAGCATTTTCACAAGCAATTTCAGCATTATTTTCACAAGAGTTAAGTCTAGAAAGATGGTCGGCCACCACATTTTCGCTTCCTTTCCTATCTTTGATTTCAACATCGAATTCTTGTAACATTAATACCCACCTAATGAGCCTAGGTTTAGCTTGTGGTTTGGTCAATAGGTATTTCAAAGCTGTATAATCAGAAAATACTATGACCTTAGAACCTATAAAATAAGATCTAAATTTGTCTAGTACAAATACCACAGCTAACATTTCTCTTTCAGTGGTCGTGTAATTTACTTGTGCATCGTTTAAAGATAAACTTGCATAATAAATTACACAGATCAATTTATTCACTCTTTGGCCCAAAACAGCTCCAATGGAAAAATTCGATGCATCGCACATAATTTCAAATGGAAAATCCCAATTTGGGGCAACAATTATAGGGGCAGAAGTTAGTTTTTCTTTCAAGATTTTAAAAGCCTCTAAGCACTTTTCATCAAAAACAAATGGGACATCTTTTCCTAACAAATGACACAAAGGACGTGAAATTTTGGAAAAATCTTTTATGAACCTCCTATAAAATCCTGCATGTCCCAAAAAACTTCTAATTCCCTTAACTGATGTGGGTGGAGGTAGGTTCACAATTAATTCAACTTTAGCTTTGTCTACCTCAATCCCTTCATGGGAAATAACATGCCCTAAAACAATTCCATGATCAACCATAAAGTGACTCTTTTCCCAACTCAATGTAAGATTACATTCAATACACCTTTTAAGTACTAGAGTCAACTTTTCCAAACAATCATCAAAGGAATTACCAAAGACAGAAAAGTCATCCATGAATACCTCAATGCACTTGTCTAACATATCAGAAAATATGGAAAGCATACACCTTTGAAATGTGCCTGGTGCATTGCAAAGTCCGAATGGCATCCTTCGAAATGCAAATGTCCCAAAGGGACAAGTAAATGTGGTCTTCGGTTGATCTTCCGGTGCTATCGGAACTTGGTAGTAACCTGAAAGACCATCAAGAAAATAGTAAAAAGAATGTCCAGATAATCTATCAAGCATTTGATCAATAAATGGCAAAGGAAAGTGATCTTTCTTGGTGACTTTATTTAATTTCCTATAATCTATGCACATCCGCCACCCAGTTTGTGTTCGTGTTGGTACCAACTCTCCTTTTTCATTCTGGACCACTGTCAACCCTGTTTTCTTAGGCACAACATGAATAGGACTAACCCATTCACTATCAGCAATAGGGTAAATTACCCCTTCATCCAGTAACTTAAGGACCTCCTTCTTAACAACCTCGCTCATGTTAGGGTTTAGTCTCCTTTGAGACTCTCTCACCAGTTTAGCCTCTTCCTCTAAGATAATCTTATGCATGCACATAGAGGGACTAATACCCTTAATGTCACTCAACCCCCAACCTATAGCCTTCTTGAATTTTTTTCAACATTGTTACAAGCTTGTTTTCTTCCTCACTGGTAAGGGTAGCAGAAATTATCACTGGTTGAGAGTTATTTTCCCCAAGGAAAATATATTTTAAATGTTTGGGGAGTTCTTTTAGCTCAACCCCTTGTAGTTGAACTTGCTCTTCTTCAATTTCAATTTCTTCCTCAACACTCTCATCGTCCAAAACGGAATTGTCTTCTTTATCCTCCTCATTGGAAGTCTCTGCTTCTTCTTGCAATTTTAAAGCCTTTTCTAGCTTGTGTTTGCCATTTTCCTGCAAGAAAACTTCTTGGACAACACTATCAGTAAGATCAATGAAAGAGCAATCTTCATATAAAGCACTAGTGGGAATGGGGGAAGTGTTAAAAATTGAAAATTCTACAGTTTGTCCCAAAACGGTCATGGTTAATTTTCCATTTTTAACATCAATTAAAGTGTTAGTTGTGGCCATAAAAGGCCTCCCTAACAAAATTGCATGCTCGGCATCCCGTGGGATTTCTCCCCCCGTGTCTAAGACAATGAAATCGACGGGTACAATCAAACATCCTACCTTCACTAGAACATCTTCTATGATTCCCTTAGGGTATCTAAGAGTTCTATCTGCTAATTGTAAAACCATTTTGGTCGGTTTGAGTTCCCCTAGCTCTAGATTCAGATAAATTGAGTATGGCATCAAATTAATACTAGCTCCAAGATCACACATGCCAATGGTCTCTTTCCCATTCCCCATAGAGATTTTAACAATAAAGCTCCCAAGATCTTTTAGTTTAGGAGGTAACTTATGTTGTAAAACAACACTTGTTACTTCCGAAACTATCACCTTCTCATCCAACTCATATCTTATCTTCTTAGTGTTAAGCTCTTTTATGGCATATTCTTTATCACCTCTAGTAAGGGTAGGTTGATACTTACCTTCGAAAGCATGTTATAAATTTCAGAAAATTGCTTATCATGCTTTTCATTTTTTAACCTGCTGGGAAATGGAATTGGTGGTCTGTACGGATTTGGAGATTTGTGCAGTTTTGGTGCAACGGATGCCTCCTCTTTGCCCTCCTTAAGCTCATTTGGTTCAGCTTCTTCTTCTTGCATTTCCTTGCCATTACCCTGCGTTGTACCTGCATCAAAGGAATTATCAATGTTATTATCACTGATTTTATTATCAAGTACCTTACCACTTCTCAAAAAAGTGATTGCTTTGGCTTGCTCCGGTTGGCTTGGAAATTTCCCTTTTTGATTGGCTTGAAGTTGATTAGCCAATTGGCCCACTTGAGTTTCAACCTTCTTAAGCGATGCTTCTAAAGAGTCAAACCGCTTATTGTTCAATTCTTGATTTTGAGTGCTTACTTGAATGAAAGCATTCAAGTTGTCTTCAAATGAAGGTTTCTTGACTTGCTCTTGATTTGAGGGTTGCCCTTGAAATTGGGGACCTCTTTGATATGGTTGGAAGGGTTGTTGAGGTGGAGCATGTTGTTGATTTTTCCATGAAAAATTGGGATGATTCCTCCAACCGGGGATATAAGAATTTGAATATGGGTCATTCCTACCCCCTTTGTTGGAACCCTTCAAAAGCAAAAGCTTGCTCTTGCTCCTCTTGAAATGAGTCAAAATTTGAGGGGCACACATTTGCTTGATGGCCTACAAGACCGCATGATGAGCATGACTCTTGGCTTGGTCCCGACAAGTTCCCTTTTGCATTCAACAATTTCACTTGCCTTGTCAGTTCTGCAATTTGCCTAGCCATTTTTGAGTTTGCACTTATCTCATGTGCTCCTCTTCTTCTTTCTCCAATGCTCTTTTGTTGGGAATTTTCCCCCAACATTTCGAATAATGCAACTGTTTCTGCAGCTGTTCTTTCACCCATTGCACCCCCTGCTGCATTATCCACTGTATTTTGAGATTGTTGAGTTAGCCCATCATAGAAGAATTGATTGAGCAACTGTTGTGGATAGTAGTGGTGAGGGCACTGAAATAATAATGATTTGAAGCGATCACACGCCTCGTGAAACGATTCTCCGTCAAATTGGGTGAAAGTTGCAATACTTCCCCTAAGCTCCTTGGTTTTTTTGATGTGAATAAAATTTTCCAATAAATTTGTTGTAGACTTCAGTCCATGTGGTTAAAGAATTCTCCGGTAGGGTCATTAACCACGCTTTTGCTCTGTCCTTTAAACTGTATGGGAAACATCTCAGCTTCAGTTCATCCTTCGTTAGTGTTTGCAATGGGAACGTATGCAATGTTGAATAAAAATCTCGAATGAAGTTGAGAGGATCTTCATTCGGCAGTCCGTGGAAGGATGGCAGAATACTATAATGAGTATTTCTGAGTTCGTAGTTTCTTATTGCGTTGCTCAACCGGATACAAGATGTGGTCACTCCGATGATCGGTTGAGCAAACTCCTTCATGGGTGGCTCTTGTGCATCACCCATCTCTGTTTCTGTGTTCTCCTCAAATTGCTCTTCGGTATTTTCTCTTTCTTGCTCAAAAGGATTTGGTCTCTCGGATCTTGGAAGTCTATGGATGTTGTCAATAAATGGAACAAGTTCATTTCCTTGAGACCGTCGTCCGTGCATAAAGTACCTAAGCAATTCAAAAAGAACACTTTAAACAATTTAACAAATAAAAAAAATCAAACTATCACGAAAAAAATTTGCCTTCCCCGGCAGCGGCGCCAAAAACTTATTGCGCTTAAATCAACACTATCACAAAGAGGCACTCGCAAGTATACGAGGCTATTGTAGTGACGGTGATCGCCCCAAGGTCGTTTCCCAAGGAAGGACTTGCAAGTAATAGTTCGATTAGCATGGAATAATAAATTCGATTTTGTGATTGAATTGGTGGACCATAATTATCCTTAGAAATTAAAACGAGTGATTTTATGCAAGAGAATTTCAATTATGGAAATGATGCCTAGGGTTGTAGATTCATTTAATCAAATGTTCAATTATTCGATTATCCATTAATATAACCTTGAATCTTAATTTGTTTCTTAAGATTAATTAGCCAATTATCAATTCACTAGTTCTCACTTATATGAATTAACAACAACCAATTATTTAACATTAGCAAATTAATAAACCCTAGAACTTATATTTCTAATTCATTCTTAGGGTAGTCAATTGCATAGTTTCGATATTAAACTTCTCCTCTCGGTCCGTCATTCAATATTAAGTAATCAATAGGTGGCCAATCTATCAATTTACCTTTAATTACAATGCAATCAACATATAACAAGGTATATCAATGGAATAATCAAATCAAATCATTTAATCAAATATACTACAACCCCAAGCATGAGTAATTACAATGCAATCAACATATAACAAGGTATATCAATGGAATAACCGCGAAACCTACTGTGATAAGGTTTCATCTTTCAATTGCATGGTGCGGTCGTATGTATGTCTGGTGCGACCGCTAGAAGTGTTCTGTTCAGTCTTTTTGAAGCAACCTAATCCTGCAACAAGATTCTTCAAACACATGTTAAATGGATCATTCAATTTGAGTTGTCAAGGATCAAAATTGAGATCTTTCGTCTAACAATATCAAAACTTCTAAGGCACACTTTGGGATATTACACTCTCAGTCCGACATGCGTGCAAATGACGATAGCTTATTTAGAGCTAATGTGGGCGGAGAGGAGAAAAAGAAGATGTATGGACTTGGCTCGCAGTATGTCAACACAACATCTTCTTCTTCATCTTCCTGTTTATCTACTTTACGGCAGGAGATCAAGAACTTGAAGGAGCAGTTAGTGGAGCATGATAGGACTGTTTAATAATAGATCCAGTAGGCAGTGCAGGTGCAAGTACAAAAGCAAATTTAGATGCGGATATAGACCAAGGTACAGAGGTTGGTCCAGCAACAACTTAATGAGTTTATGACCAACTTTATGCGAGGGACAATCTGTAATATCCTCATTTATGCCCTAGAAGTTTTGCATATTGTTGTTGTTGTTATTGTTATATATTGGATTGAATATATGTGTTAAATTGTAAGAGAAAAGAAATTGAGAAGAGAAAGTATATGTATATGTATTTTGGGAAGAAATAGGGTTTAGAGACAAATTTATATGTTGTGTATATGTTAATATATATGACATATAAAGTGGTCAAAAGGCTTGGTCAATGCAAGAGAAGATATTTATTTGAGATTGGTAAATTACTTAATTGGGCACATATAAGACAAAAAGATAATTATGTGAATAAGGGCACTTTGGTAATTGCTTGGATAAAATCATATGGTGGATATTTAAAGAAGGTTTGACTTGTGTTTTCTTCATCATTTCTTCTTCTTCTTCTTGTTGATGGCCGGCCCTCCATAGCCAAAGAGAAAGAAAGAGACAAGTGATGGTTTTGATGATTTCAAGCTTAAATTGAAGAAAGATTAAGTGTTCAAGTGTTGATTTAAGAAGTTTTTAACTAAGGTAAGATCTTTTCTCTAATTTCTTCAATTCTTATGAAGTGGTATGATTAAGTTGCTTATGGTATGATTGTAAGTATTGATTTTGCTTGATAGATGAGAAGTTGGGTTGGTGTTGGTGATGGAAGAGTAAGATTGGTGTTTAGTGAAATTGTTTCTGTTTTAGGATTAGTAAAGGCTGTGACTTGTATGATTTTTAATTAATTTTAGAAAAATGTTCTTGAAGTGAATTTTTGATATGTTGTGCCTCTATGAGTCTAGAATGACTGAAAAATATGATGATTCGATTTTGGAATGGTTATGAGTTTAGAAAAATTATTTTTAGTAGAACTGTTCCAGCAGGTACCTTAACTGGGACAGCTATATTTCGGGATTTGTAATAAAATGTAGAAACATCATATTCAATTGAATTTTGGATATGTTGTTTCTTAGTGAGTCTAGTATTTGAGAAAAATAATTTGGAACCACGTTGATTGAATTTGATTTATGGAATTCACAAAGTTCAGAACTGCTGCCAGGATGCAGGGCAATTGGGGCAGTCTGGTTAGGTGAACTATTTGACCAAGATTTTGTGTTCAGTTTGATCTGAAATTTTAAAGGGATGATTTTAAGATACAAAACTAAATTCTGTAAAAATTTTAAAATTTTTAGTCAAGTATATTATTTTATACAATTTTTCAAAATAAGGATAAAATGGAGTCTAAAACCAGAATGTATTATTTATATGAATCATATCAATTGTTCTTTGCCCTAATTGCATTGTTGAGATTGAGCAATGTTATGTTATGCATTGTGAATGGTTATGTGTTTCATGAATGATATACATTGAAATTGAAATGATAATTCAAATAGGACATGATATGAGACAATGCCATTGTGATTGGCTATGATGATGATATTGAAAGAAAGAAGGCATGTTTGCCTAAATGTGATGAGAATTTGAGAATGGAAATGGTAAGTATATAATAAATGAATTGTTTGTTTAATATGTTATTCAGTTTCAGAGTTCTGGATTTGGGTGGCATGCCTAAGAAATGATGAAAGGTAACAGTCTTGCCGGGTTGAGGATCTCCTCAAATGTGTTGAGTTGATGGTCCAAGAGACTGGGTCTGTTACACTATGAGAATTGTGAATATGAAATATATGATTTGTAACAGTCTTGCCGGGTTGAGGATCTCCTCAAATGTGTTGAGTTGATGGTCCAAGAGACTGGGTCTGTTACACTATGAGAATTGTGACTATGAACCAAAGCAGTAACTCTGAACTCTGAATATCGTATTAAATACTTGTTGGGCCCATAGGTGTCAAGGTTATATGAATGTCCTAATTAATGTTATGAGTTTAATGAAATGAGATGTTGGTTATGGAGTATGATTGATTAATGTTGAAATGTGGTATGCTCATATGACTATGATTTGTGAAATGCATAATTGTGTGGTTAACTTTATATTTATGATGTTGATCTTATCAATAACATATGTGGCATTGCATTTCATTAAAGCATACCGTTAGCATGTTTTATCTTACTAAGCCGTTGGCTTAGCACGATAGTGTTTAATCGCGCAGGTAGTAGAGTGGATAGAGTTGAACCCGAGAGTTCATCAAGACCTAGTGAGAGTAGACCTTGAAGAATCCATTTTGGGAGCTTAAAGATCAGAGCAGACTTGCCAATCATGTATAAATTTTATGTGTTGTAAAACTTGAGTTTTGATGTATATGAATTTGTAAATATGTAAATATTTTATAACTTCCGCTGTGTAATATTTAAATATGGGGGTTGTCACAAAACCTTTATTTTATGTTGTATTAGAAGTGTAAATCCTTTTTGCAGGTTGTAGTTGAGGTTACAAGGGGGATTTATTGGGAGTGTACTGAGAATGATTTTGTTTGCATTGGTTTGTGTAAAATGTTTTTAAAAAAATAAGAAAAAAACCGATTTTGTCGACACTTGGGACTCAATTTTTAGGTGAAACTATGGCAAAAATTTTGTAAAAATCAGAACTAAAATTTGACTAAGTAAAATTGGTAGCAACATTAGGTTAGTGTGGCGCCTCTACTCAGCTTACATATGTAGGTTGGGAAGGGGTGTTACAATTGTTTTGGTATCAGAGCCTAGGTTTGAGATTCTCAACCTAGGTAAAATGTAAGAAAAAGACTATTTTTACTTAAAAAGTGAGTTTTTGAACAAAAATACATGTTTGGGATTGGCAGTCTCTGATCTTTAATAAGAGGTATTCTGTTGTGTTTGCAGACTTAGGTTGTGATGGATTCTCACTCTCGTCAGTCGATTGAGGGTAGTGCCGAGAGTATTGCTCCTGCTGAGGGAGCTAGGGTTGATAGTGTTGAGGAGGCACCTGCTTCGGTGTCGGGTAGACCAGCTAGGGAGGAGGTTCCGCCAGCCTGGTTTAGGCCTATGATGGAAGCTATGAGACAAGCACCTGTGCAACCACAGCCACCGCCACCACCCCCTCAGCCTTCAGTACCAGTAAGGCACTATGATAAGCTAAGGAAATATGGAGCAGAGGATTTCTTTGGTACAGTTGATCCGGCTGTAGCAGAACAGTGGCTTGATAGAGTTCAGAGGGTATTTGTGCAGTTGCAAGCCACTTCAGAGGAGAAGTTTGACTATGCAAGATCTTTGCTACAGAAGGATGCCTACGACTGGTGGAAGACAGTGCCCCATTCTATGGATGATCCTCCAACACTGTCTTACACTGATTTTCTGAGGGAATTTGAGTTGAAGTATACTCCTAGGGAGTATAAAGATGGGAAGAAAAGAGAGTTTCTAAATTTGAAGCAAGATCATCGGACCGTAACTGAATATGAAGTTGAGTTTATTCGACTGAGTCAGTATGCTGGGGGTATCATTGCTGATGAGATTGATAGATGTCGGCGATTTGAGGAGGGATTGAGACCCTCGATCATGTGCTTAGTGGCTGGATCCAGATATCAGGATTTCTCACAACTTGTGGAAGCAGCTCGAAGTGTAGAGCGAGCTCAAGTTATTGCAGCTGTTTCAGAGGAGGAGGTTAGGGTTAGGAGGCCCCAGTTTGAGGCAGGGTCTTCTTCTGCAAAGAGGGGTAGAGGAAGTTTTGTTCCTCGGAGTAGTAGGAACCAGAGACCAGCGGGTAGGTCAGTGCAGTTCCAGAGGCAGAGATTTAGACCTGCAGCTTCGGTAGCGAGTGCTCCTACTCATGGAATTCAGATATCCACCTTACCTGTGTGTGACCAGTGTGGTGGAAGACATGGGGGCATTTGTTGGAGGTACAGTAGATCAGCTGTATGCTTCAGGTGTGGATCACCTGACCACTTTGTGAGAGACTGTCCTTAGAGGCAGGAGCTGATGCCAGTGGATTCTGCTGCTTCTCGAGCTAGTGTGAGGGGAGGCAGAGGAGGCAGAGGTGCCAGCCGGGGAGGTAGACCAGGATTCAGTTCTAGAGGAGGTGCTACATCCAGGGAGGGTAGACCAGAGGAGGTTGGATCTTCCCAGAGGATGTATGTTATGCAGAGGCAGCCAGATGCATCGGCAGTCATAGCTGGTACTTTTTCTTTATTTGATACTCCAGTACTTGCTTTGATTGATCCGGGTTCCACGCATTCATATATTAGTGCATCTGTTTTGCCTGTATTTGATGTGCATGCTGAGTCCCTAGGATTTGATGTGTTGGTGACAAATCCGTTAGGGCATAGTGTGGTTGTGAGTAAGGTGCATAGAGATAGTGCAGTAGTGGTGCAGGGTGAGGAGTTCTTAGGGGATTTGATTGAGATGCCATTTAAGGAATATGACGTGATCTTAGGTATGGATTGGCTATCTCGACATGGAGCTGTGGTGGATTGTAAAAAGAAAATTGTTTCTTTGAGAGCGGGTGATGGTAGAGAGGTGATAGTATCTAATGAGCAGGAACAGCTAGCCTCCTTATTTGTTTCAGCTGTTGCAGCCAGGAGGTTGATTAGAAAGGGGTGTGAAGCCTATCTTGCTCATGTGGTGGATACTAGAGTGAAGGGTTCCCCTATTGATAGCATTGCCACAGTTGCTGAGTTCCCGGATGTATTTCCAGAGGAGTTCGGTATTGAATTTCCCGGATGTATTTCCAGGTGGAGTTCGGTATTGAATTGTTGCCTGGTACCACTCCTATCTCTATTACTCCTTACAGAATGGCACCAGCAGAATTGAGGGAGTTGAAAGTGCAATTACAGGAGTTGTTGGACAAAGGATTTATTCGCCCCAGTGTTTCTCCTTGGGGAGCTCCTGTGCTATTTGTGAAGAAGAAAGATGGTACTATGAGGTTGTGTATTGATTATAGGCAATTGAACAAGGTGACTATTAAAAATAAATATCCTTTGCCGAGAATTGATGACCTTTTTGATCAATTGAAGGGTGCAGCTGTATTTTCTAAAATTGATTTGAGATCTGGGTACCATCAGCTGAGAGTCAGAGCTGAGGATGTTCTGAAGACCGCCTTTCGGACCAGGTATGGGCATTATGAATTTCTAGTTATGCCTTTTGGTCTAACGAATGCACCTGCAGCTTTTATGGATTTGATGAATAGGGTGTTTAGGCCCTATTTGGATCAGTTTGTAGTGGTCTTCATTGATGATATACTGGTGTATTCGCGAAATGAAGAGGAACATGATATGCATCTGCGGATTGTGTTGCAGATTTTGAGAGAAAAGCAGTTATTTGCCAAATTGTCGAAATGTGAGTTCTGGTTGGATCAAGTAGCTTTTATCGGACATATAGTTTCAGCAGAGGGTATTAGAGTTGATCCGAGCAAAGTTGAAGCTATATTGAATTGGAGTCCACCCAAGTCTGTGACTGAGATTAGAAGTTTTCTGGGTTTGGCAGGCTATTACAGGCGGTTTGTGAAAGGGTTTTCTTTGATAGCTACTCCACTCACCAGATTGCTTCGTAAGGGAGTGAGATTTGTGTGGACGGATCAGTGTCAGGCGAGTTTTGAGCAGTTGAGAGAATTGTTAACTCAAGCGCCTGTTCTTACTTTACATGTTGAAGGTAAACCTTATGTGATCTACAGTGATGCTTCACATAGAGGTTTGGGGTGTGTATTGATGCAAGAAGGTAAAGTTATAGCTTATGCATCTCGACAGTTGAAACCGCATGAGCTTAACTATCCAACCCATGATTTGGAATTGGCTGCCATTGTTTTTGCATTGAAGATTTGGCGCCATTATCTGTTTGGGGAGAAATGTTTCATCTACACTGATCACAAGAGTTTGAAGTATTTGGGTGTCCAGAAAGAACTCAATCTTCGTCAGAGGAGATGGTTAGAATTGATTAAAGACTACGACTGTTTGATTGACTATCATCCAGGTAAAGCAAATGTTGTTGCTGATGCCTTAAGTCGGAAGTCTTTAGCTGGTTTAACAGTTTACTCGCTCTCGTTGCTTGTTGAGTTGAGAGCATTGCATGCCAGTTTTGTAACACCCCTTCCCAACCTACATATGTAAGTTGAGTAGAGGCGCCACACTAACCTAATGTTGCTACCAATTTTACTTAGTCAAATTTTAGTTCCGATTTTTACAAAATTTTTGCCATAGTTTCGCCTAAAAATTGAGTCCCAAGTGTCGACAAAACCGGTTTTTTTCTTATTTTCAAAAATATTTTACACAAACCAATGCAAACAAAATCATTCTCAGTACACTCCCAATAAATCCCCCTTGTAACCTCAACTACAACCTACAAAAAGGATTTACACTTCTAGTACAACATAAAATAAAGGTTTTGTGACAACCCCCATATTTAAATATTACACAGCGGAAGTTATAAAATATTTACATATTTACAAATTCATAAACATCAAAACTCAAGTTTTACAACACATAAAATTTATAAATGATTGGCAAGTCTGCTCTGATCTTTAAGCTCCCAAAATGGATTCTTCAAGGTCTACTCTCACTAGGTCTTGATGAACTCTCGGGCTCAACTCTATCCACTCTACTACCTGCGCGATTAAACACTATCGCGCTAAGCCAACGGCTTAGTAAGATAAAACATGCTAATAGTATGCTTTAATGCAATACAATGCCACATATACTATTGATAAGATCAACATTATAAATATAAAGTTAACACATAATTATGCATTTCACAAATCATAGTCATATGAGCATACCACATTTCAACATCTTTCCACATTCAACATTACTCAATAACCAACATCTTATTTCATTAACTCATAACATTATTTAGGACATTCATATAACCTTGACACCTATGGGCCCAACAAGTATTTAATACGATATTCAGAGTTCAGAGTTACTGCTTTGGTTCATAGTCACAATTCTCATAGTGTAACAGACCCAGTCTCTTGGACCATCAACTCAACACATTTGAGGAGATCCTCAACCCGGCAAGACTGTTACAAATCATATATTTCATATTCACAATTCTCATAGTGTAACAGACCCAGTCTCTTGGACCATCAACTCAACACATTTGAGGAGATCCTCAACCCGGCAAGACTGTTACCTTTCATCATTTCTTAGGCATGCCACCCAAATCCAGAACTCTGAAACTGAATAACATATTAAACAAACAATTCATTTATTATATACTTACCATTTCCATTCTCAAATTCTCATCACATTTAGGCAAACATGCCTTCTTTCTTTCAATATCATCATCTTAGCCAATAACAATGGCTTCACATTTCATTTCACAATATAACATCTCATTATTCAAGTATATATATATATATCTCATCCATGATCACATTATATTTCACATAGCATCATTCATAAATATCAACATTTCATTCCACATTACTCATGAAACACATTACCATTCACAATGCACAACATAACATTGTTCAATCTCAACAATGCAATTAGGGCAAAGAACAATTGATTATAACATTCATTGATTCAAGTGTGTTTAACGTGTTTAGGGTTAGGTTTAAGGACCAACCTACCTTTGGAGAACCAAAGCAATGCAAGAAGAACAAAGAATTAAAACCCTAACCATAAATAGTACATTCTGGTTTTTAAACTCCATTTTATCCTTATTTTGAAAAATTGTATAAAATAATCTACTAGACTAAAAATTCTAAAATTTTTACAGAATTTAGTTTTGTATTTTAAAATCATCCCTTTAAAATTTCAGATCAAACTGAACACAAAATCTTGGTCAAATAGTTCACCTAACCAGACTGCCCCAATTGCCCTGCATCCTGGCAGCAGTTCTGAACTTTGTGAATTCCATAAATCAAATTCAATCAACGTGATTCCAAATTATTTTTCTCAAATACTAGACTCACTAAGTAACAACATATCCAAAATTCAATTGAATATGATTTTTCTACATTTTATTAAAAATCCCGAAATATAGCTGTCCCAGTTAAGGTACTTGCTGGAACAGGTCTAATGAAAATAATCTTTCTAAACTCATAACCATTCCAAAATCGAATCAACATATTTTTCAGTCATTCTAGACTCATAGAGGCACAACATATCAAAAATTCACTTCAAGAACATTTTTCTAAAATTAATTAAAAATCATACAAGTCACAGCCTTTACTAATCCTAAAACAGAAACAATTTCACTAAACACCAATCTTACTCTTCCATCACCAACACCAACCCAACTTCTCATCTATCAAGCAAAATCAATACTTACAATCATACCATAAGAAACTTAATCATACCACTTCAAAAGAATTGAAGAAATTAGAGAAAAGATCTTACCTTAGTTAAAAACTTCTTAAATCAACACTTGAACACTTAATCTTTCTTCAATTTAAGCTTGAAATCATCAAAACCATCACTTGTCTCTTTCTTTCTCTTTGGCTATGGAGGGCCGGCCATCAACAAGAAGAAGAAGAAGAAATGAAGAAGAAAACACAAGTCAAACCTTCTTTAAATATCCACCATGTGATTTTATCCAAGCAATTACCAAAGTGCCCTCATTCACATAATTATCTTTTTGTCTTATATGTGCCCAATTAAGTAATTTACCAATCTCAAATAAATATCTTCTCTTGCATTGACCAAGCCTTTTGACCACTTTATATGTCATATATATTAACATATACACAACATATAAATTTGTCTCTAAACCCTATTTCTTCCCAAAATACATATACATATACTTTCTCTTCTCAATTTCTTTTCTCTTACAATTTAACACATATATTCAATCCAATATATAACAATAACAACAACAACAATATGCAAAACTTCTAGGGCATAAATGAGGATATTACAATTCTCCCCCTCTAAAAAGAAAATTTCGTCCTCGAAATTACCTGATATCAACTCTGAAACAACTGCGGATACTGTTCTCGCATAGTTTGCTCACTTTCCCAAGTTGCTTCTTCTTTTGCATGATTCTTCCAAGGAATCTTCACCAATGGCACTTTCTTGTTCCTCAATTCTTTCACATCACGTGCCAAGATAGCAACTGGTTCTTCTTCAAATGTCAAATCTGGGCTCACTTCGATAGACTCAAATGGCAACACATGAGATGGATCTGACCTATACCTCCTCAACATAGAAACATGAAATACATTATGAATACGATCCAACTCAGGTGGCAAAGCAAGTCGATATGCAACTGGCCCAACTCTTTCTAACACTTCATACGGCCCAATGAAACGAGGACTCAATTTTCCTTTCCGACCGAACCTCAAAATCTTCTTCCAAGGAGATACTTTCAAAAACACCTTATCTCCAACATCAAACTGAATGTCTCTCCTCTTCAGATCTGCATAAGACTTCTGTCGGTCTGAAGCTGCTTTTAACCTACCTCGAATCAACTTTACTTTTTCCTCAGTTTCTTGAATCAAATCAGGACCAACCAACTTATCATCTCCAAGCTCATTCCAACAAAGAGGTGTCCTACACCGTCTGCCATACAATGCTTCAAACGGTGCCATACCAATGCTGGATTGGTGACTGTTGTTGTAAGCAAACTCCACAAGAGGTAAAAACCTATCCCAACTTCCAGAGAAATCGATGACACAGCTTCTCAACATGTCCTCAATAATCTGTATCACCCTCTCTGACTGTCGATCCGTCTGTGGATGAAAAGCAGTGCTGAAGTGCAGTCGAGAACCCAAAGCACTATGCAAACTCTTCCAAAATCTGGAAGTAAACCTGGGATCTCGATCAGATACTAAAGAAGTTGGAACACCATGCAGTTTCACAATCTCATGGATATACAGCTCAGCCAATCTCTCCAAAGAGTAATCCATTCGAACCGGAAGGAAATGAGCTGTTTTAGTCAATCTATCCACAATCACCCATATGGCATCATGCTTCTTTTGTGTCAATGGCAAACCAGACACAAAATCCATTGTCACTCTTCAAACCAATCCACCAATAATGCTGTCTCAAATCATGATACATCTTCGTATTACCCGGATGCATAGCAAACATTGACTGATGAGCTTCTTCTAAAATGACTCTTTTCAAATCAGCATCATCGGGTACACACAATCGGTTCTTAAACCAGAGACTCCCATCATCTTTCACAACAAAATCTCTAGTCTTCCCATTCTTGCAATCTGAAATAATCTTCTGAATCTTCATATCAATCAACTGAGCCTCTTTGATCTGATCTAACAAAACTGGTTTCAAAAGCAACTGTGCCAACAATGCACCATCGTCACAAGCTACAAAACTGGCATGCAAAGCTCTCAACTCCACAAGCAACGAGAGCGAGTAAACAGTTAAACCAGCTAAAGACTTCCGACTCAAGGCATCAGCAACAACATTTGCTTTACCTGGATGATAGTCAATCAAGCAGTCGTAGTCTTTAATCAATTCTAACCATCTCCTCTGACGAAGATTGAGTTCTTTCTGGACACCCAAATACTTCAAACTCTTGTGATCAGTGTAGATGAAACATTTCTCCCCAAACAAATAATGGCGCCAAATCTTCAATGCAAAAACAATGGCAGCCAATTCCAAATCATGGGTCGGATAGTTAAGCTCATGTGGTTTCAACTGTTGAGATGCATAAGCTATAACTTTCCCTTCCTGCATCAATACACACCCCAAACCTCTATGTGAAGCATCACTGTAGATCACATAAGGTTTACCTTCAACAGGTAAAGTTAAAACAGGCGCTTGAGTCAACATTTCTCTCAACTGCTCAAAGCTGGCCTGACACTGATCCGTCCACACAAATCTCACTCCCTTACGAAGCAATCTGGTGAGTGGAGTAGCTATCAAAGAAAACCCTTTCACAAACCGCCGGTAATAGCCTGCCAAACCCAGAAAACTTCTAATCTCTGTCACTGATTTAGGTGGATTCCAATTCAATACAGCTTCAACTTTGCTCGGATCAACTCTAATACCCTCTGCTGAAACTATATGTCCGAGAAAAACTACTTGATCCAACCAGAACTCACATTTCGACAATTTAGCAAACAACTGCCTCTCTCTCAAAATCTGCAACACAATCCGCAGATGCATATCATGTTCCTCCTCATTCTGCGAATACACCAGTATATCATCAATGAAGACCACTACAAACTGATCCAAATAGGGCCTAAACACCCTATTCATCAAATCCATAAAAGCTGCAGGTGCATTCGTCAGACCAAAAGGCATAACTAGAAATTCATAATGCCCATACCTGGTCCGAAAAGCAGTCTTAGGAACATCTTCACTTCTTACCCTCAGCTGATGGTACCTAGATCTCAAATCAATTTTGGAGAACACTGACGCTCCCTTCAACTGATCAAAGAGATCATCGATTCTAGGCAAAGGATATTTATTCTTAATGGTCACCTTGTTCAATTGCCTATAATCGATACACAACCTCATAGTACCATCTTTCTTCTTCACAAAAAGCACAGGAGCTCCCCAAGGAGAAACACTGGGGCGAATAAATCCTTTGTCCAACAACTCCTGTAATTGCACTTTCAACTCCCTCAATTCTGCTGGTGCCATTCTATAAGGAGTAATAGAGATAGGAGTGCTACCAGGCAACAATTCAATACCGAACTCCACCTCTCTCTCAGGAGGTAACCCTGGCAACTCCTCTGGAAACACATCTGGGAACTCTGCAACTGTGGCAATGCTATCAATGGGAGAACTTCTTACTCTAGTATCTACCACATGAGCAAGATAGGCTTCACACCCCTTTCTAATCAACCTCCTGGCTGCAACAGCTGAAACAAATAAGGAGGCTAGCTGTTCCTGCTCATTAGATACTATCACCTCTCTACCATCACCCGTTCTCAAAGAAACAACTTTCTTTTTACAATCCACCACAGCTCCATGTCGAAATAGCCAATCCATACCTAAGATCACATCATAATCCTTAAATGGCATCTCAATCAAATCCCCAAGGAACTCCTCACCCTGCACCACTACTGCACTATCTCTATGCACCTTACTCACAACCACACTATGCCCTAACGGATTTGTTACCAACACATCAAATCCTAGGGACTCAGCATGCAAATCAGATACAGGCAAAACAGATGCACTAATATATGAATGCGTGGAACCCGGATCAATCAAAGCAAGTACTGGAGTATTAAATAAAGAAAAAGTACCAGCTATGACTGCTGATGCATCTGGCTGCCTCTGCATAACATACATCCTCTGGGAAGATCCAACCTCTAAGCACATGATCAAGGGCCTCAATCCCTCCTCAAATCACCGACATCTATCAATCTCATCAGCAATGATGCCCCCAGCATACTGACTCAGTCGAATAAACTCAACCTCATACTCAGTTACGGTCCGATGATCTTGCTTCAAATCTAGAAACTCTCTTTTCTTCCCATCTTTATACTCCCTAGGAGTATACTTCAACTCAAATTCCCTCAGAAAATCAGTGTAAGACAGTGTTGGAGGATCATCCATAGAATGGGGCACTGTCTTCCACCAGTCGTAGGCATCCTTCTGTAGCAAAGATCTTGCATAGTCAAACTTCTCCTCTGAAGTGGCTTGCAACTGCACAAATACCCTCTGAACTCTATCAAGCCACTGTTCTGCTACAGCCGGATCAACTGTACCAAAGAAATCCTCTGCTCCATATTTCCTTAGCTTATCATAGTGCCTTACTGGTACTGAAGGCTGAGGGGGTGGTGGCGGTGGCTGTGGTTGCACAGGTGCTTGTCTCATAGCTTCCATCATAGGCCTAAACCAGGCTGGCGAAACCTCCTCCCCAGCTGGTCTACCCGACACCGAAGCAGGTGCCTCCTCAACACTATCAACCCTAGCTCCCTCAACAGGAGCAATACTCTCGGCACTACCCTCAATCGACTGACGTGAGTGAGAATCCATCACAACCTAACACTGCAAACACAGCAGATTATATCTTATTAAAGATCAGAGACTGCCAATCTCAAACGTATATGTTATTCAAAACCACTTTTTAAGTAAAAATATTCTTTTTATTACATTTTACCTAGGTTGAGAATCTCAAACCTAGGCTCTGATACCAAAACAATTGTAACACCCCTTCCCAACCTACATATGTAAGCTGAGTAGAGGCGCCACACTAACCTAATGTTGCTACCAATTTTACTTAGTCAAATTTTAGTTCCGATTTTTACAAAATTTTTGCCATAGTTTCGCCTAAAAATTGAGTCCCAAGTGTCGACAAAACCGGTTTTTTTCTTATTTTCAAAAACATTTTACACAAACCAATGCAAACAAAATCATTCTCAGTACACTCCCAATAAATCCCCCTTGTAACCTCAACTACAACCTGCAAAAAGGATTTACACTTCTAGTACAACATAAAATAAAGGTTTTATGACAACCCCCATATTTAAATATTACACAGCGGAAGTTATAAAATATTTACATATTTACAAATTCATAAACATCAAAACTCAAGTTTTACAACACATAAAATTTATAAATGATTGGCAAGTCTGCTCTGATCTTTAAGCTCCCAAAATGGAATCTTCAAGGTCTACTCTCACTAGGTCTTGATGAAATCTCGGGTTCAACTCTATCCACTCTACTACCTGCGCGATTAAACACTATCGCGCTAAGCCAACGGCTTAGTAAGATAAAACATGCTAATAGTATGCTTTAATGCAATACAATGCCACATATGCTATTGATAAGATCAACATTATAAATATAAAGTTAACACATAATTATGCATTTCACAAATCATAGTCATATGAGCATACCACATTTCAACATCTTTCCACATTCAACATTACTCAATAACCAACATCTTATTTCATTAACTCATAACATTATTTAGGACATTCTTATAACCTTGACACCTATGGGCCCAACAAGTATTTAATACGATATTCAGAGTTCAGAGTTACTGCTTTGGTTCATAGTCACAATTCTCATAGTGTAACAGACCCAGTCTCTTGGACCATCAACTCAACACATTTGAGGAGATCCTCAACCCGGCAAGACTGTTACAAATCATATATTTCATATTCACAATTCTCATAGTGTAACAGACCCAGTCTCTTGGACCATCAACTCAACACATTTGAGGAGATCCTCAACCCGGCAAGACTGTTACCTTTCATCATTTCTTAGGCATGCCACCCAAATCCAGAACTCTGAAACTGAATAACATATTAAACAAACAATTCATTTATTATATACTTACCATTTCCATTCTCAAATTCTCATCACATTTAGGCAAACATGCCTTCTTTCTTTCAATATCATCATCTTAGCCAATAACAATGGCTTCACATTTCATTTCACAATATAACATCTCATTATTCAAGTATATATATATATATATATCTCATCCATGATCACATTATATTTCACATAGCATCATTCATAAATATCAACATTTCATTCCACATTACTCATGAAACACATTACCATTCACAATGCACAACATAACATTGTTCAATCTCAACAATGCAATTAGGGCAAAGAACAATTGATTATAACATTCATTGATTCAAGTGTGTTTAACGTGTTTAGGGTTAGGTTTAAGGACCAACCTACCTTTGGAGAACCAAAGCAATGCAAGAAGAACAAAGAATTAAAACCCTAACCATAAATAGTACATTCTGGTTTTTAAACTCCATTTTATCCTTATTTTGAAAAATTGTATAAAATAATCTACTAGACTAAAAATTCTAAAATTTTTACAGAATTTAGTTTTGTATTTTAAAATCATCCCTTTAAAATTTTAGATCAAACTGAACACAAAATCTTGGTCAAATAGTTCACCTAACCAGACTGCCCCAATTGCCCTGCATCCTGGCAGCAGTTCTGAACTTTGTGAATTCCATAAATCAAATTCAATCAACGTGATTCCAAATTATTTTTCTCAAATACTAGACTCACTAAGCAACAACATATCCAAAATTCAATTGAATATGATTTTTTTACATTTTATTAAAAATCCCGAAATATAGCTGTCCCAGTTAAGGTACTTGCTGGAACAGGTCTAATGAAAATAATCTTTCTAAACTCATAACCATTCCAAAATCGAATCAACATATTTTTCAGTCATTCTAGACTCATAGAGGCACAACATATCAAAAACTCACTTCAAGAACATTTTTCTAAAATTAATTAAAAATCATACAAGTCACAGCCTTTACTAATCCTAAAACAGAAACAATTTCACTAAACACCAATCTTACTCTTCCATCACCAACACCAACCCAACTTCTCATCTATCAAGCAAAATCAATACTTACAATCATACCATAAGCAACTTAATCATACCACTTCAAAAGAATTGAAGAAATTAGAGAAAAGATCTTACCTTAGTTAAAAACTTCTTAAATCAACACTTGAACACTTAATCTTTCTTCAATTTAAGCTTGAAATCATCAAAACCATCACTTGTCTCTTTCTTTCTCTTTGGCTATGGAGGGCCGGCCATCAACAAGAAGAAGAAGAAGAAATGAAGAAGAAAACACAAGTCAAACCTTCTTTAAATATCCACCATGTGATTTTATCCAAGCAATTACCAAAGTGCCCTCATTCACATAATTATCTTTTTGTCTTATATGTGCCCAATTAAGTAATTTACCAATCTCAAATAAATATCTTCTCTTGCATTGACCAAGCCTTTTGACCACTTTATATGTCATATATATTAACATATACACAACATATAAATTTGTCTCTAAACCCTATTTCTTCCCAAAATACATATACATATACTTTCTCTTCTCAATTTCTTTTCTCTTACAATTTAACACATATATTCAATCCAATATATAACAATAACAACAACAACAATATGCAAAACTTCTAGGGCATAAATGAGGATATTACAAGTTTTGTACCTTGTGTTGATGGTGCATTATTGGCACAGTTGCAATTAAAGCCGATTTTGTTAGATCAGATCAAAGAAGCTCAGTTGGCTGATAAGAAGATACAGAAGATTGTTTCAGATTGTCAGAGTGAAAAGGGTAGAGATTTTATTGTGAAGAGCGATGGGAGTCTCTGGTTTAAAAACCGATTGTGTGTACCCGATGATGCTGATTTGAAAAGAGTTATTTTGGAAGAAGCACATCAGTCGATGTTTGCTATGCATCCGGGTAATACCAAGATGTATCATGATTTGAGACAGCATTATTGGTGGATTGGTTTGAAGAGAGACATTGCAGATTTTGTGTCGAAATGTCTCACTTGTCAGAAGGTTAAAGCAGAGCATCAAGTTCCAACCGGGTTGCTTCAACCGTTGTCAGTGCCAGAATGGAAGTGGGAAAGAGTGACAATGGACTTTGTGTCTGGGTTGCCATTGACACAAAGGAAACATGATGCCATATGGGTGATTGTGGATAGATTGAATAAGACAGCTCATTTCCTTCCGGTGCGGATGGATTACTCTTTGGAGAGATTGGCTGAGCTGTATATCCATGAGATTGTGAAACTGCATGGTGTTCCAACTTCTTTAGTGTCTGATCGAGATCCCAGGTTTACTTCCAGATTTTGGAAGAGTTTGCATAGTGCTTTGGGTTCTCGACTGCACTTCAGCACTGCTTTTCATCCACAAACGGATGGACAGTCAGAGAGGGTGATACAGATTATTGAGGACATGTTGAGAAGCTGTGTCATCGATTTCTCTGGAAGTTGGGATAGGTTTTTACCTCTTGTGGAGTTTGCTTACAACAACAGTCACCAATCCAGCATTGGTATGGCACCGTTTGAAGCATTGTATGGCAGACGGTGTAGGACACCTCTTTGTTGGAATGAGCTTGGAGATAATAAGTTGGTTGGTCCTGATTTGATTCAAGAAACTGAAGAGAAAGTAAAGTTGATTCGAGGCAGGTTAAAAGCAGCTTCAGACCGACAGAAGTCTTATGCAGATCTGAAGAGGAGAGATATAGAGTTTGATGTTGGAGATAAGGTATTTTTGAAAGTGTCTCCTTGGAAGAAGATTTTGAGGTTCGGTCGGAAAGAAAAATTGAGTCCTCGTTTCATTGGGCCGTATGAAGTGTTAGAAAGAGTTGGGCCAGTGGCGTATCGACTTGCTTTGCCACCTGAGTTGGATCGTATTCATAATGTATTCCATGTTTCTATGTTGAGGAGATATAGGTCGGATCCATCTCATGTGTTGCCATTTGAATCTATTGAAGTGAGCCCAGACTTGACATTTGAAGAGGAACCAGTTGCTATCTTGGCACGGGAAGTGAAAGAGTTAAGAAACAAGAGAGTGCCATTGGTGAAGATTTTGTGGAAAAATCATGGAAAAGAAGAAGCAACTTGGGAAAGTGAACAATCCATGCGAGAACAGTATCCGCAGTTGTTTCAGAGTTGATATCAGGTAATTTCGAGGACGAAATTTTCTTTTTAGAGGGGGAGAATTGTAATATCCTCATTTATGCCCTAGAAGTTTTGCATATTGTTGTTGTTGTTATTGTTATATATTGGATTGAATATATGTGTTAAATTGTAAGAGAAAAGAAATTGAGAAGAGAAAGTATATGTATATGTATTTTGGGAAGAAATAGGGTTTAGAGACAAATTTATATGTTGTGTATATGTTAATATATATGACATATAAAGTGGTCAAAAGGCTTGGTCAATGCAAGAGAAGATATTTATTTGAGATTGGTAAATTACTTAATTGGACACATATAAGACAAAAAGATAATTATGTGAATAAGGGCACTTTGGTAATTGCTTGGATAAAATCATATGGTGGATATTTAAAGAAGGTTTGACTTGTGTTTTCTTCATCATTTCTTCTTCTTCTTCTTGTTGATGGCCGGCCCTCCATAGCCAAAGAGAAAGAAAGAGACAAGTGATGGTTTTGATGATTTCAAGCTTAAATTGAAGAAAGATTAAGTGTTCAAGTGTTGATTTAAGAAGTTTTTAACTAAGGTAAGATCTTTTCTCTAATTTCTTCAATTCTTATGAAGTGGTATGATTAAGTTGCTTATGGTATGATTGTAAGTATTGATTTTGCTTGATAGATGAGAAGTTGGGTTGGTGTTGGTGATGGAAGAGTAAGATTGGTGTTTAGTGAAATTGTTTCTGTTTTAGGATTAGTAAAGGCTGTGACTTGTATGATTTTTAATTAATTTTAGAAAAATGTTCTTGAAGTGAATTTTTGATATGTTGTGCCTCTATGAGTCTAGAATGACTGAAAAATATGTTGATTCGATTTTGGAATGGTTATGAGTTTAGAAAAATTATTTTTAGTAGAACTGTTCCAGCAGGTACCTTAACTGGGACAGCTATATTTCGGGATTTTTAATAAAATGTCGAAAAATCATATTCAATTGAATTTTGGATATGTTGTTTCTTAGTGAGTCTAGTATTTGAGAAAAATAATTTGGAACCACGTTGATTGAATTTGATTTATGGAATTCACAAAGTTCAGAACTACTGCCAGGATGCAGGGCAATTGGGGCAGTCTGGTTAGGTGAACTATTTGACCAATATTTTGTGCTCAGTTTGATCTGAAATTTTAAAGGGAAGATTTTAAGATACAAAACTAAATTTTGTAAAAATTTTAAAATTTTTAGTCAAGTAGATTATTTTATACAATTTTTCAAAATAAGGATAAAATGGAGTCTAAAACCAGAATGTATTATTTATATGAATCATATCAATTGTTCTTTGCCCTAATTGCATTGTTGAGATTGAGCAATGTTATGTTATGCATTGTGAATGGTTATGTGTTTCATGAATGATATACATTGAAATTGAAATGATAATTCAAATAGGACATGATATGAGACAATGCCATTGTGATTGGCTATGATGATGATATTGAAAGAAAGAAGGCATGTTTGCCTAAATGTGATGAGAATTTGAGAATGGAAATGGTAAGTATATAATAAATGAATTGTTTGTTTAATATGTTATTCAGTTTCAGAGTTCTGGATTTGGGTGGCATGCCTAAGAAATGATGAAAGGTAACAGTCTTGCCGGGTTGAGGATCTCCTCAAATGTGTTGAGTTGATGGTCCAAGAGACTGGGTCTGTTACACTATGAGAATTGTGAATATGAAATATATGATTTGTAACAGTCTTGCCGGGTTGAGGATCTCCTCAAATGTGTTGAGTTGATGGTCCAAGAGACTGGGTCTGTTACACTATGAGAATTGTGACTATGAACCAAAGCAGTAACTCTGAACTCTGAATATCGTATTAAATACTTGTTGGGCCCATAGGTGTCAAGGTTATATGAATGTCCTAATTAATGTTATGAGTTTAATGAAATGAGATGTTGGTTATGGAGTATGATTGATTAATGTTGAAATGTGGTATGCTCATATGACTATGATTTGTGAAATGCATAATTGTGTGGTTAACTTTATATTTATGATGTTGATCTTATCAATAACATATGTGGCATTGCATTTCATTAAAGCATACCGTTAGCATGTTTTATCTTACTAAGCCGTTGGCTTAGCGCGATAGTGTTTAATCGCGCAGGTAGTAGAGTGGATAGAGTTGAACCCGAGAGTTCATCAAGACCTAGTGAGAGTAGACCTTGAAGAATCCATTTTGGGAGCTTAAAGATCAGAGCAGACTTGCCAATCATGTATAAATTTTATATGTTGTAAAACTTGAGTTTTGATGTATATGAATTTGTAAATATATAAATATTTTATAACTTCCGCTGTGTAATATTTAAATATGGGGGTTGTCACAAAACCTTTATTTTATGTTGTATTAGAAGTGTAAATCCTTTTTGCAGGTTGTAGTTGAGGTTACAAGGGGGATTTATTGGGAGTGTACTGAGAATGATTTTGTTTGCATTGGTTTGTGTAAAATGTTTTTAAAAAAATAAGAAAAAAAACCGGTTTTGTCGACACTTGGGACTCAATTTTTAGGCGAAACTATGGCAAAAATTTTGTAAAAATCGGAACTAAAATTTGACTAAGTAAAATTGGTAGCAACATTAGGTTAGTGTGGCGCCTCTACTCAGCTTACATATGTAGGTTGGGAAGGGGTGTTACACATTCGATCCATCACGGCAGTTCCTTCTGGGTGGTTCTCCTCCACCTCCGCCTCCACCTCCACCTCCACCGCCTCCTGCTTCTATTTGATTTCAGTCTTTTTATATGCATTTTATATTTTAATTTTATAGTTTTATATACATTTTATTATTTTTATGTATATTTATTTGATTTATGCGCTTTTTTTTACTACATTTCATTTAAATATAAATTTTATTTTTATACGGTTTGTTCTTTTTAATATTCATTTCATTCATAAATTCTATTACAAATTATACAAAGTAAAAAGAATAATAAAAAATATATTTTAAAATTCAAAATAATTAAATTTTAATATTCAAAATAATAGAGTTTTTATAAAATAAAAATAAAAATTCAAAAAGTTTTAAATTTAATTTTCTTATGATATTACCGACAGTCGGTAATACCGACGTGAAATATATTATGCTAGTAATATCGAGTTCGTTCGTAGTTTACTGTATAGGTAGACATATTTTCCATCGATATTACCAATATAATTATTATTTCGTTAGTATTACCGATAAAAAATAGTTGACTGTTAGTAAATATTTTCGACGAAATTTTTGTCAATATTTACAGACATAATTTTTTCTCGGTAATTTACCAACATAATTATTTTTCGTCGGCATTTCCATTACCGATAAAAAATATGGCTATATAATTATTTTGTCAGTAATCGATCGTTAAATCTAATTACTGATAAAATAATAAGGATTACTAGCGAATTTTTTCGTCGATAGTCCGATACATTCTTGTAGTATATATATATATATATATATAGAGAGAGAGAGAGAGAGAGAGAGAGAGAGAGAGAGAGAGAGAGAGAGAGAGAGAGAGAGAGAGAGAGAGAGAGAGCAAATTGAACAAGTTAATTAGATGAAAAGAAAATGCTCCATGTGACTTTCTCTCGAAAATTTATCTTGGGAATTATAAAGAGATATTGGAGCTCTTAGATTGTGAAAAGAAGCTATTTAGCTTGAGATCGTTTTAGACTGCTGGTGGCACAAGTTAAGAATGCAATTATTCACACTTTAAGAGGAACACAAGGAGCTGCTGCGAGATAAAGAGACATCAACAAAATAAATAGCTTCCTTTGTATTGGGGATGCCCACCTCTGCATACCGTGGGGACTAAACTTTTATTTTCAATATTTATAATTTTTTATTTTAATCATTTTTTATGTTTAATTTAATTTTAATCACTTTTTATGGGTTTGTTAATAGGCTTAAGAATTTTTTTAGTTTATGTTATTCAATGTCGCCTTTTATTTTTCAGAATATCCTAAAAAGATTACCACTTTTCTATTATTATTAGCATCATTTACTCAAAATTTTCATCTTTACCCCCTATTCTTTAAAATATATTTAGTGTCTAAAAATAAATTTAAGGGTTTTATAGTATTATTATTAAGGAAAATTTTCATGTGTGCATAGCGCATGCATAAATAATGTCTATGGAAAAACTTGTATAATAACCTTGTACAAGTATAAATTTGAAATCTGCACAATGTTTTTGTATGTTAGAATTCATATATTTGGATGTTACCATTATGATTATAATGCCTTAAATTTTTTTAAAATTTTAATTATAATTTGCTTCCTAGGAATTATTTTAAATTTTTTTATAATAATTTTCTTCGATCGGAAGTTTCAGAAATTGTTCTTTTTTTATCTTATTTTCTTGGATTTTAGATATAAAGTGATTAATAAATATAAATATACTGTCCATTTGGATTATTTTGGAGTGAAGACTATATTTATTTAATATAAAAAGAGTACAAAGAAATTCATTTGGGTATATAAATCAGCAGCGCTTTCCGTTCTGAATAACCAGAATCTTGCATCCATTTGAAAATTTAAAAAAAAATTATATTGCTTGTAATTTGTAAATCAATAAAATCCCCTGTATTGGCCAGGTGATGGCATCTAATCTTGGGTATTTATACAAAACACCAGTGGTCAATGCACTCTCTCTCTCTCTCTCTCTAAATGTGGGCATATCAGGAATTGACCGACCAATCATAGTTTTGGTACACAATGTTGATAGGACCTCCATCTCCCAAAAGATGAGTCAAAAGACCTGCTTTTGTTGCATCCAAGTAGCTGATAATCCACTTGAGAATTTCTTTCTCTTGCCCAAAATCTGAGTTGAACCTGCATAATAAAATAACAAATTAATATTAAACAAATATATTATTGTTAATTTCAAGAAATTATTCATTAATTACTCACCATTTGATGATCCTTGTCAGATAAACAGTCCTTTTTTCCAAGTCTACCTCAACTCCACTTCTTTGAAAGAAGTCTCTAGCAGCATATTTTAATTCAGCTTCAATTCCTTGTGCTGTGAAAAACCTCACTATAGGACTTGACCTTGTCCCATTGCACAGTCCAAAATGAATCAATGGGTTCACTTTAGGAAGAGCTATCTGTGATTTTTGTTGAAAAACTATACTTCAGAATACACATTTTATGTTTCGACTTTCTACAGGCAAAGATTATTTATAAATTGGGATATTTGAGGGAGGGAAAGAAATGGTTGGGTTGGATTGGATTGGATTTTAGTTACCTCTAAGCGCTTGTCTCCAGCACCGAAGGGCTTGACCAATGAGTAAGGAGATCTTCGGTTGTTTCTGAGAATTCCATTCTTTATTGAATTAAGAGAGAAAGATAAGCCTGCTACAATGTATTGGAAGTCTGAAACGAATGATCTCCTGTCGATTACCCCTTCCGAATACCCTACTCTAATTACTGCATGGATCACCATAGCATTATGCAAGTTCAAAAACAAGGCCATTTTCTCATTTGTTGATAGTTCCATCAGATCCACCCTTTGAAGATCTTGAGCCAAATTTACATATCTGCAGTGATTGTTTTAATAATTAAAAGTGATTGCAAATATATATTATATGCCCAGTTAAGTATGATCTTAAAAAAAATTGATTTTGAGCTAAAAACAAGAAATCTGACAGCAGCTATATATGCCCAGTTAAGCATTATCTTAAAAAAAAAAATTGATTTTGAGCTAAAAACAAGAAATCTGACAGCAGCTACTTGCCACCGAAAATAAAGAACTCAAAGGAAAAATATTTCTTCCTTTTAAATCCAAAATCAGATTTTCTTAAGTAGTATCAAATTTAACATTGACTTGTTTAATTACAAACTGCAAGAAAAGAAAATATACCTCCGAAATTCCTCACTTTTGCTGATGGCGGCATAATCAAGATGGGACCTGTCATCGGAGGCATAAGACTCAAGAACTGCAGACATTATTTTGTAGATTCTTTGGCCAATCTTAATTGCTGACTTTGGTTCAGTGTCGTTTGTAGATCCACGAAAATTATAGCATTTGGGAATGAACGGTTGGTGCTCAAGAAAACGATAAAAGTGATTTCCATCTTCAAACTCATTTTCCCTTCACAAATTAACCAAAATTGTTTCAATTTTCTATCTGCAAATTAATTAAAGCTCATATTTTTTTTATGTTCAGGATACATAATAAGTCTTACCCAAAAACATGATGAATGAAATGCTTCCTTGCTAGCTTCTTACCAATCTCAACAGCCTAACAATTCAAGTTTAAAACGTCCATTAGCATAAAATAAAACGTCCATTAGCATATCAACTTCATAATAAGAAACATTGTTTTCAAACAAAATCTAAACTGAAATTTTGAAATAAAATAAATCAAATGAATCAATTAATTAGGTTGATGACATGTCTAACTAACATATATAACTAAAATTTTCACACAAGAAAATATCAAATGTTTAATGATAGCGGCATATACAGCACATGCAGCTGTCATGCTGAGTGAGCGAAGAATAAATGGACCACTTCAAAAATTAATAAAATTATCTCAGCTCTTAGTTCATCAGCAAGTCTGTTTGAAAACTCCATCAAATTCTGAACTATCCAAGTTAAATTCTATTTTTTATTATAATTATATTTAAAATAGATAATTATTTATCAAATTAAATTTTTTATAAAAAAAATAATTTCGAATAAACTGAGTTTATTATGATTGATGCACACAATATTTATAGTAGTTTTTGTAGAAAAATTAACTCATTAAAACTGATGAATTGAATTCAACTTTTTCCTTTCAATTAAGTGTTATTTATGTTGAAATTTTGGAAAAAAAATACTGAAAAAAGTCAAATTACTAACTTGAAAGAAACATAAATTAAGAAAGTTCGGTACCAAAAAAATAAAAAAAAAATTCGTGAAAAAAAAATAATGGAAGAAAAATAAGAAGAAGATGAAAGCTGGAAGTGATTGATAAAACAAAAATAGGGACGGCAGCAATTAAAGCCACAAAATTTGGCAGAGTCAAGGGCAATGCCGCGTTTGCATCATTCATGAGTTAAAAGTATCTTTCTAAACTTTCCGAGCCATCATTTTGACACGTTGGGTTGGTCCGTCATTCTAATTTAAATAAATCTTTTACTACTATAATTCCTTTTACATTCTCAATTTAAAATGAAAAAGCTTCATATTTTAATTTTAATAAACATACAACAAGGTGGTGGCCTGGATAATTAAAATACAATCATCCATTTGTTTGATAATATCTAACTGATTGCAAAATTAAAAAAAGAAAAAAATAAATTACTTAAAAATTAAGCCTAATGGATGAATATTTAACAAATTTTAATAATTTTATTTATTTTATGTTCAAAATTTATTAAGATTGTTATAAATCTAGTAACTTGCTAAAAAATATTTTTAAGCGACGATTAAACTTCTAAAGAAGCCAATAGTTTAAACTGATAAAAAGTCCACTCAAATAAAAAATAAAAACTGATAAAAAGTGTTGTAATCATTTTGACTCGTTTGGGTTGGTCCACTCACTTGAATATTGTCATTGTATCAAGCAAGATCATAATTATACGATTCATATATATATATATATATATATATAGTTAAGGTTGAGCATATTCAGCAAGAGTGCTTTGGAACTAATATGGGCATCCTTCGTTTACCAATTATAATAATTATATATACACAAAAATGGCTAGCTATGTACATAATCATTTATTTAATTTCAACAAACTAGGTGGTTAATCATGCCACCTGCGTGTTCCTTATCATTCATGTTTCATCTGCTGTAAACCGAATCACTAGCCCTAAGTTTAATCCCTTCTTCCTCTATTTAGATTATTATTATTTTTTATTAAAATTAAATTTAGATCCAACTTATTATTTTTATTTGTTCAAAGAAAATGTATTTGAGCTTCCTCTCACATTTGACTACTTCTCTTACCTATCAGACTAGTCAGCGCCTTCCAACTTGAATTAATTTGGCAAGGACTGACGACAGAGATCCATATCCAATAAGATGAAAACAAGTAATCTAACGTCCACAGAAGCACGAGTATGCTTAATACAATCGATCACGAGGCACGAGATAAAAGATAAGGCAAAACGAAAACGTAAGACAAATAGGAAGAGGAAGCCACGTATGTACCTTTTTTCTGCCACAATCCAAGTGGTGAATGAGCACCTCCACCATCTGAGACCCAGCAAAACAATTCTTCACAATCTTCATCTTCATCAGACGGTCCTGAATTGGCAATCTCTGCCTTAAAACCCTAACGATCTCCACCATCTCGTCCGTTGTGCCCTCTTCCTCTGGATCATCAAATCCGTATGCAGGAGCTGCCGGTGCATCACTTGAACATTTACTCCCTAGCATTTCCTTCATTCTCTTGTCGAAATCTCCACTGTTTCTCAATGAATTCAACACCACCAAACCCCCCAATAGCTTATCGTTGAAAAAAATCTGCGGCACCTGGGAACTCCCTGTTCTCTCTATTAACTCTTTCTCTCTTTCTGGAAACACGTCAATGTTAATCTCCACGAGTTTCAATCCTTTATCTCTAAAAAATGATCGAACTGCCGTGCTATCTCTGCAATTTGACCTCGAGAAGAAGCTTATTTGCCCTTTCAGTTCATCGTCATTTTTGACTCTCACTATGACTTTGAGCCCCGATATGTTAACTTCGGTCACGGCTGAGCCCATGGACCTCGTCTTTGTCTCGTCATCATCAAGTTTCTCATCGCTTCCATTTCTTAGAGATGATAATCGACTTACAATAGACGCCGATAAACTATTGCTTCTCTCTTTAAGGAATTTCCCGATAGCCGGCATATCGACAGATAAACTCTCTGATAAGGATTTGGATCGGTCGAAAAAATCTCCGTTTTGTTTTGGTGGAGAAGGTGAGAGACCTGGGGGTGCCTCTGGTTTTGGAAGTTGAGAGAGAGGTTGGATTATTTGTAGATGATCGTTGTCTGTAACGGCTATATCTTCTTCCTTTTTCGACACGTGACTACTGCTTTGGGGCTCTGTATCATCCGATATCTGAGGCACGTGACTATCGGGCGAGATAGTTTCGATATGGTCCGATATATTGGCCTTTAAGTCCTTATTAGTATTATCTGCTAGCTCCGTTTCCTTCATCTCGACGTCGGCGAATTCTTCCCCATGTTGATCATTTGAATCCATTTTTGCCGGAATTTCATCCTCAGTGTTTCTGTTCATTTGCCGGTCATCATCAAGTCCAATTTCGGGCGGATTACCTTTGACGGCAATCTTGTGTTCTCCGTTAGATAGCGACATTTCAGAAAGGAAATGGAGGCAGTTGGGAGAAAAAGATGGAAAAATAAGAGAGAACGATGAAATCGGGAGGGTTTAATGGACGAGAGAATATATATAATATATATATGGAAGGTTTAACAAATACAAACCATAACAAACATGAAGAGGTCAAATACGTAGAGACACTGACAATCTTTTGAGAGGACCTGTTCTATTTTATTCTATTCTATAATTTTATTTCTTTATTTTTTTTAATTTTCAATTTATTTATTTATATTATTACCAGCCAATAAACCAATCAAAATAAACTTAAAAAGAAATTAAATTAATTACTCTTTTGATCATTTTCTTTTTGGCCTTGTGATTTTCACACAATGTCCCCCCGCCGGCCTATCTCAATGTCACTGGCCCCGTCTGACCGCGTTTGATGGAGAAATTTTGTAATCAATCTGAAGATTACTAAAGTGAATTCTAAAGAAAATTCTCAAACACATTCATATTTTCACTTATAGATTCAATTATTCATAATTTTTATATAAAATTAAAAATTATTTTTAACTAATTTTTTTAATATTATAATTTAAATATATAATTATAATTAATTAGTTTCATTAATATAGATATTAATCCAGTTCATAATAGAATTTTTCATATTCTCGTTATTGTAATTGAGTGAAAAAGGCGAGAACCATTATAGTGCTTTCATGGCTATATTGGTTGGTTTTAAATTATTTTGGGATGTAAATTCTTTTAGCATAATATATATCTATATATATAATTTTATTTTATAATTTTATATGTTTTACATAATTATAATTTAAAAATATTTTAATAGTCATTATGTTATATTTGACCGTAATTTTTTTGGTACATAATATGAAAATATGTAATTTATACAATTTATATAATTCTTTATTTATTCTTATAGTTTTATGTAATATATTTTATTTAATTATATATGTAAATACAATTTAGAGCTACTAAATATGTATGCTACATAGCAGTAATTTCATTTGACCGCCGCAATTGCTGATTCTGAAGTCAACTACTGACCGGCTATTTGTTTCAGATCAAAATACTGATGGTAACTAGGATAGGAAAGAAGGGCAAATGCTATTCCATTTTTAAAACTGGGATGAATTTATTTTATTTATATAATATTTTTTTTAAATGTATTGATTTACTGTAGTAATTAAGATAAATCAGTATGATATTTTCACATTAACAATATAATTTAAAAACTTACAAAGTTTTGAAATATGTAGCGTTAGATTGCTATTTGAAATTTTAAATTATATATAAGAATTTAATTGAATCTTTTTAATATGAAAAACTATAATATAATAGAATTTTTTTTATGGTGAGATATAATTTATGGATAAATATATATTTTTTTGAGCAATTTATTCATGATCATTTCTTATTTTTCCTTACGCTTTATTTAAAAAAATAGAATTTATTTTTTAAATTCTACTATAATACTAATTAAAAAAAAGATGAATTCCCATTTGCCATTTCACATGACTTACAGTAGAAAACAAAAGAGCATGTGCTTTTAGAAAGTACAGTTGATTTGCTATAATCGTACTATGATACTTACAACTATTATAAAATGAAAAAATATGTAAAAATAATCTTAAAATTTACGCAAAGATATAGATTAGCATTGATTTTTTTCTCATTTATATATTTAAATTATTAATAAATTAATAAATTAACACATCTTTTAATAAAAAAATTTAACTGTTATCCACTATTTAATTAGTTAACTGATAAAGTTACAAACATACTTCTTAAGTTTGAATAAAAATACATAATGATAATATTTTTTTTTCTTAATTATGCACTAAAATTTTTATGCAGTAAAATAATATTTTTATATAATTATAAATAAATTAAATATATTTTAGAATATTTTATATTAAATAATATTTTAATTAAAATTATTATTATACAATACTTATTCTATCGAATATTTAAAATTATTAATTTATATTATATTTATATATATACATATTATATTCAGATGTATTATGTGGTTAGAAAGATCTATTAAGAGAATTTTTTAAAAATTATACATATATTTTTTACATTTGCTTTTAATTTTCAATTTCAAGGGACTTCAGCCTCTTATATCTTAAAATGAGTGTATGTGTTTTAAAGAATTTATTAGTTAGTATGTTATAATAAAATTGTATAATTTTATTGTGAGATATATTTATTTACAATTCTCTGTGTGCGTATGTTCTTATATTATCCCTTTTAAAAAATCCAATATTAGAGCATCTCCAACCGGACGGCATTTTGCCGGATTTAGAGTAAAATGCAGCTCCAACGGAACTGTAAAATCTTGCTGTATTTTGCAGCCAACCCAAAAGTCTCTCAAATTTGTGGGAGTTTAATTGTCCCGCAAATCTGTACGGGCTGGTTTTTTTTTTTTAATTGATAAAAAATTTTAATTTTTCTTAAAAAAAAGTAAAATTAATTGATTTTAATTAATTTGTTGAGTAAATTTAATGTATGTGGGTTTGATTTTCATATTATTTTTTTTAAAAATTTATGACAAAATAATTTAATGTAAAATAAATAATATATAAAATTCGTTTAAAAAAATGATATATAAAATAAAATACCATAATACTACATTCATAATAATTTTACATATTACAATACATAAAATAAAACACAAAATTAAATTAAAAAAAAGACATGAAATAACATACAATACTATAAAATTATCTTAAATAGACCATATTTAATATTAATATTCGAGTAAATCACGTCCATCTCCTCCGATATTGGTAAAATAATCACCAAAAGAATTTGTTGCTGGAGGAGCTGGTTGAAGAAATTGTCCTCTTTTTTGTAGAATTTGTAATTTTTGAGCTTCTATATAAGCACGCACATTCGGATCACTGATAGTTGAAGTATCTTGTAGCAAAATTTTATTATCATGTCTTTCTTCTTTCAAAGCTAAACTTTGTTTCTTGAGGGCCAATTTTTCTTCAGCTCGTTTATCTAGTTTTTCGATAAGTCGTTGATTCTCCTCTTTTAATTCGGAGATAGCAGCAGCAACATTTTCATCCATTTTTTTTCTTCAGTTTGGCTTTTTTCACCCCGTAAGGACGGCCAGAAGAGGAACCACCAATCCCATCACTCAAATTTATTTCAAAATCAGATAAATTAGGAGATTCTGGTGGATGAGAGTCGGGTGTGAGATTTTCTGACTCGGATGAAAGATAATTCACCCCATGCTTGCGAGAAGTTTGTGTTGGTGTGGTAATATCATCTTGAAATTTCTCAAAATATCGGAGGATATTCCAGACATGATCAAATTTGAAACCTTGTTTGTGGTTCACATCATCCATGTAAAGTCTTTTTGCACGATCTAACTGTAACATACTTTATAATGTCAAAAAAAATGTAATTTTAGTGAATCAAATATATATGTGTTCTACTTACAATATCTTGTTCAGATGCTCCACTAGGGTTAGAAAGCTCCACTTGTCGAACACAATTATTTAACCTACGAACTGCCCTTTCAATTAGTGTAATACGTCCTTGAATGGATTTTTTAGTACGTACCTCCCATGCTGGTTCTTTTGTAGCATTATACTCTTGTTCTATTCAAGACCAAAAGCGTTTTGCAGATTGGTCTGCCCCTACAATGGCGTTTTGAGAAATATCGATATAAATTCAACATAAGTGAACATCTTCTGAAGGAGAATAACCAGAACCACGTAAAGACATTATATTAATTAAGAAAGGGATAAAGGAAGAAGGCGTGGTTGATCTAAATCTCATACCATATATATAGGGAGTTAAATATTTTCCTTTATTACTTCTTCCAGATAAAGATAGAGATAAGAAAATCTATGTAAATGATTTTATCCATTGGATGGATTGCGTATGAAAATAACCGTTGGATTTGCCCTATCTTTTCAGAACCTTATCCGAAAAGCAATCCTCAAAAGAGACCATTGGATGGATTGCATTTAAGTTTGGCCGTCAAATTTGTCCTATCTTTTCAGAACCTTATCTAAAAAGCAATCCTCAAAAGAGACAGTTGGATGGATTGTATTTAAGTTTAGCATCGGATTTGCCCTATCTTTTCAGAACCTTATCTGAAAAGCAATCCTCAAAAGAGACCATTGGATGGATTGCATTTAAGTTTGGCCGTCGGATTTGTCCTATCTTTTCAGAACCTTATCTGAAAAGCAATCCTCAAAAGAGACCATTGGATGGATTGCATTTAAGTTTAGCCGTCGGATTTGCCCTATCTTTTCAGAACCTTATCTGAAAAGCAATCCTCAAAAGAGACCATTGGATTCCTGATGATAACATTTTTTTTTCTATAAATTAGCTCTTCCATATTTTTAAAAATCATCAACCACCCTTTTATTTTACAGTTCTGAAAAATTTTAATTAGCAATCCTACAAATGAATTTTGAAATTGGAGGCTCTTCAACTTTCGCTTATGAAAGTTCATCTTCATCATCTTCTTCATCTTCTTCTGAAGAGGATGAAATGATACAGCAAATCATATGCAACTCTAATAACATGGTGGAATTGTATGTCGCCCAATTGAGTGCAAAAACAACTCACAGAGGATCAATCCCAGGGCATATTGTTATTAATTGAAATCGTGAATCTGCACATCATAATTTGTTCAATGATTATTTTGCAGAGAATCCACGATACGGTGCAGATTTATTTCGTCGAAGGTTTCGAATGTCTCGACCTTTGTTTCTTCGAATTCTTGAAGCAATTCAAAACCATGATGATTTTTTTCAGCAACGATATGATGGTCTTGGTAGAGCTGGTCTGTCACCGTTGCAAAATGTAACTGCTGTGTTTCGAATGCTAACATATGGCATACCAGTAGATGCTGCTAATGAGTATGTCAAAATTGGTGAGTCAACAGCAATTGAATGTTTCAAAAGATTTTGTCAAAATATTGTTGAAATATTTGCAGAGCGATATCTAAGAGCACCTAATGCCAATGATATTGCAAGGCTACTGCAAATTGGCGAACAACGCGGTTTTCCAGGAATGTTAGGAAGTCTTGATTGTATGCATTGGGCATGGAAAAATTGTCCTAGGGCATGAGTTGGACAATTCAAAGGTCGTTATAAGTCACCTACCATTATTCTTGAAGTTGTGGCTGATTATGATCTGTGGATATGGCATGCATACTTTGGTATGCCAGGCACTAATAATGATATTAATGTACTGGAGTCCTCCCATTTACTTTCTAATTTGGCTCGAGGTATTGCTCCTCCAGCTCGTTATGTCATTCAGGGAAAAGAATATGACATGGGGTACTATTTAGCAGATAATATATATCCGAAATGGTCAACTATTGTGCAAACAATACACGAACCACTTGGCCAAAGAAAAAATATTTTGCAATGTGTCAAGAAGCATGCAGGAAGGATGTTGAACGTGCATTCGGAGTTTTACAATCACGTTTTGCAATTGTTGCTGGACCAAGTCGTTTTTGGAAAAAAAGGGTGCTTCATGATATAATGACTACTTGTATTATTTTGCACAATATGATAATTGAGGATGAACGTGACCTGCATGCACCTATTATTGAAGCGAGAGAAACACCAGCTCCAACTATAGAAATAATTGAAGATGAAAATATTCTATTTGAGCAATTCATGAATCGATATAGAAAAATCAAGGACAAGGAAGCTCGTCATGCTCTACGTAATGCTTTAATAGATCATTTATGGGAGCGATATTCTAATTCTTAGGATCATTAAAATTATTAAATATTTTATCTTATTTTTCTTCGTGATTAAAGTGTGTTTTATTTTTTTTTCTTATATTATGTTGTAATTTTATTATTGTGCCAAAGTATTATGAATTTTCTATTATATTTCAAGGCTACAATTTAATTTAATTTAATTTAATATTTATACAAAAAATAATATTAAATATTTATATGGTAAATAATTATGCAATATAATTTTGTTGATAAAATAATGAAATTGGGGATATAAAATTTTAAATAATTTATAAAAGGAAGATATTAAAAAGAATATGCTAAGAATATTCTTTTTGAAGTTAAAATGGGGGATGCTGGTTGGAGTTAGTTTTTATCAACTTCCTGCATTTTGGAGAAAACTTCCTGCATTTTGAAGGATGTTGTTGGAGATGGTCTTAGATTGTGTTGTGTTGTGATGTGGCGTCTTCCAAGCCGCCTAGACTTTACTTGGCTTAGTGGACTTAGTCCATGTATGCAAGGGAGTCTAGACAGGGGCTTTGGGCTCCCACATAAAAAAAAAATAATGTACGAGTTTGAGAAATAAATTGGTTAGCATGCTATGGCAAAAACATTTTGGTTTTGTTGTAAGATATGACCAGTCACTATTCTCTGTGTGTGTATATTTTCTTGTATTATTCCTTCGAAAAAAATTTCAAATTTTAAGAATTGATATTTTTAAAATAAAAAATAATTTCAATTGATTAATTATAGGATATATTTTTAAAGCTAATTAAAATTTTATATTTTTCAAAGTAAAAAAATAATTTCAATTGAAAATAAATTTAATCAAACATGATTTTAAAGGTTCAATGGAAGAAGTATTAAATAATAATTTTAGTCAAAATATTATTTAGTATAAACTTTTAACTATGTTTGATTCATTTATACATAAGTAACAATATTATTTTAGTGCATATTGAGCCAAAAAAAATATTCAGGATCAATATATACTTTCATGCAAAGTTAGATGATATATTTACACATTCTCCCACTAATTAACTAAACAGTTGGCGATAGTTAGCTTTTTATTAATAGATGAGTTAATTTGTCAACTTTTTTTTTAAAAATATTTTAACTGTATAAATGATTCCAAAAAATTTCAATGGCAATTTGTACCTTTAAGCAAACTTCAGAGACATCATTGCATCTTCTCTTTTATAGGATCAAGGTTGTAAGCTCATCAATCAAGACAATATTTACAAACATAATACCACTTCCAACATTATTATCTAATTCGTCTCAATGTCATAATTAGATTACTACTCAATAAGAGCATCACATCAACCAAACTAGGAGATACTTAATCATCCATCTCACTTAAAAAATTACAGAATAATAATGTGGAGTATTAAAATATAAAACAATATGAAAATAATTACATAAATGAATCCAATAAAATATCTTTCAATGCCTGAGAATGAAAGGTAGCAATGTGTAATAACTCCTGACAATCTACTCAAAGAACTGTCAGAAGACGCTACTCAATACACTAAACAATTTTATAACAATACAATACCCAATTCTATGCACACTTTTAAACAAACCAACTAAAAATTTTGATAGAGTTTTCTCTGCAATAATCACTACTTAAAAATTAGAATAATTAACATACATGTAGAAAAACACTTATAACTTTCAGTAATCTAATCAAACTCCAATAAATTAAATACTAACCATACATCAAAATAAACATGATAAGCTTTTCAATCCATAAATATGAATACAATATATGTTTCTAGAATTAATAATATTTAATTATAACTTTTAACTTAAAACCCTAAATATATATACAAATATTCCATTAATTCTAACAATTTGTAAAATCTTCAAATAAACCAAAATATGTTATGTAATATAAATACAATCCATATTTACAATTTTTATTAAGAACTTCATATGTTATGCAGCTAATCTCTAAAAACTTTTATTCACCAACTTTTAACTTTACTTTGATCCACCTTATCTGTGTGTCAGAAAAATTCTAGCATACTAAACTTATAGTTTAGGAATACTTGTATACACATACTTTGTTACTTAATTTCAAAGTAAATAATTGTAACAATAAAATAATAAATCTCAATTCTTGAAAATAAATCAAGAAAATAAATATTTCCTATAAAACTTATTTTATCCTAAAATAAATACAAATTTAATTATAAAAATGAAATCTTTTTGTAATTACTTCCAAAATAATATTGTTTATAATAAGATCTATATTCTGGTATTTTCCAATTAAAATAAATAAAGTAATAATATATAATTATATAGCATTTGTTTATCATTTATTGTATTTTTAAACATTGCATTTGTAACTTCAATATTTCCCATTTACAGTTTATATTTTTCACTTGTGATTTACTTCAACAAGATTCAGATTCAATTAAATTAAATAAAATATAAACTCAATATAATTGTCAACATTCCTTTGTAAAATTTATATATTGTATTTTCAGTAAATTTTCACTTATCATTTTATCATAATGAGCATTTTTATTCAGTTAACATTTTAAATACCATTGTTCTATTTAATACTTTGAATACAATGATTTAAAGTAACATTTGGGATATTCTCAATCAATATACAATTTAACACTTTGAACATTTTCATTGTATTCGATTCAATAATATTGAATTCAATAAAGCTTTATTAAATCTTACTTTTCACTATAATTAATGTAATATACATTTCAATACATGTAAAATATATTTTTCTTATAATCTAATAATTTAATGTAAACAATCAATAATTTATGTATATATGTATGTTCCAATAACCTTTTCTTATCTTTACAATTTTGCTCTTATATACTGAGTATAAAATCTTAGGATCAACTAATGGGTTCAGTAGTAGCAAATAAATACCTAATAATATAACAATCAGTATGGTTTATGGTCCAGTAATTGCAAAATGCTCAATAATAGTAGTGACACATAATGTCCAGTAATAGTAATGATACAAAATATCTAATAACAATAGGGATGTCCACCCTTTAGCTAGCTATTCAATCCGAATACTAGATTTATTATCAGTATAATCGAGCAATACTTATTTTACTATTCCAATCAATTGAATAATTATCTTTTAATAAAATATTCATTTCTCCCCTTCTTTTAGTCTTTTCACTTTAACAAAAATAATGAAATAATTTTTATTTTAATTAACTTAATTATATAACATAAATTATTTTTAAAAATTCACTGAAGTAGCCATTAGGCATTTTACGAGTATATATATCTTTATAAATTTTATAGATTATAAACAATTACTTCAATTACAATTATCACGTTTATATATATAATATATTTGAACAAAATTAATTCGACTATATAATATATTTGTACCAAATTAATTTGAATAACTTTATTTACATATTAATTTTTATCTTTTCAATCCACATATCACATTCATATTATAACAATAAATTCCAAATAGATCTTTCACTTTTACTTAAATTTAAACTTTCAAATTATTTAAGTTTTACAAGTTATCATTCCCACTTCAAAAGTATATATATATATATATGATGTGTATAAATTAATATTTGATGTGTGCATATTTCTATATATTATATATATATATAGTGTATATTTAGTATATACGTTTGCTCTTTTCTATGTGTATATTAAGAACATGACCTCAAAAATATTATATATGTTTGTTCTTTTTTGTGATGGAAACGGGAGAAATCAAAAGAGAGCATTGAAGAGGAAGAAGAGAAATCAGAGGTTGATGGAAATGAGAGAAATCAATTTTCGAGTTATTTGAATGACATGGAAAAATTTTTCATGCATGGAATCCATTTGTTTTATTTTTACTGATATACAAATTTTTCATGCATGGAATCCATTTGTTTTATTTTTACTGATATACATGCCATGTTAAAGCGCATGTATATCAAAATTCTAATTTTTGCATCAAATCAAAAGTTTGTTACCCAATTTCACTTGTAATCCAACACAAATCATAGCAGATGATGTCTCTAAGCAATTAGTTTCACCATGCATGACGTGAACCACCGGTATGTTAAACTGGAGACCCACTCACCTTTACATTTGTAAGCGACTCCTTGGAAAGCCAAATCAAATCCTTGCCAAGTCCTTGACCCAAACTAACGCGAACCACCGGTATACTAAACCGGAGACCCTATCACCTTTACATTTGGAAATGACTCCTTTGATAGCCAAATTAGATGCTTGCTAAGTCCTTGACCCAATTTCAACCTGTGAAAGAGAGCCTTGGAATTATCTATCACAAAGTAGTTAACTTTGATAATAGAAACCTTGATTTAAGAAAGAACCAAGAAACAAGAGAAGGATTCTCTTCCAAAACAAAAGTCCTTAACTTTTTTTAATCCATCAAAATCTAAAACTATTTCATTATATATAATGATGAATATTTATTGGTAACATAACTTAACCTAACCCTAATTCATAAAAGGAAAGAAATGCTAACAAAATAAGGAAACTAAATAATATTAAATTTGTATAGAAGCTTGGAATCCAATTATCTATCTGATACATTCTGAATTTTGGCTTAGACTCTTCATAAGAATTGTATTTCTAGAAGTGTAGATGAATTTAAGCTTTTGAATCACTCGATTTGGACTTAAAAAAAAAAACTCAAGTTATGACCATTAGAAGTAAACTAGTCCAAACATAAAATCTACTCCAATATGATTATGAATTTGCATAAATGTTTGGAGGCCCAAACGAACTCCGATCTATACAAATAAGCCCATTCTAGAAAGCTTGAGATGTATGCTAAAACCTTATGAATAATTATTTCTCATTTTGGATCTACAAGATCTTAAAATTCTGAAGTAAATCTTTAAAGGTCAAATATTCCATAATCTAAAAATTACAAAATAGTTCATTTTTATTTTCTTTCACCATTAATTCTTCCATAATCAATATTTCAACCCTTGAATCTAGCCTTATATTTGGATTTTGAACTTCAAAGTTTCTTTTCATGGGCTTACGTGCCCATGTTTACATCATCCTCCCCTTCTTTTAAAATGATTCATCCTCAAATCATGCATTAAGGTAAGAGTGGAGAATGGGGCTTCTCTTGGTAAGGCCATCCTACCTTTGTTGGTGTGAACACACCCTTTAACCTTGAAGTGTTGAAGGAAGAAAATTAATTTTGCACAAGGTTGCCATATTCCTTCCTAGATGATGTGAAGGACTTGAAGTATTTAAAAAGTAAGAAAACATGCTGAAACAACATCAAAAGAATCAATGGGTACAACAAAATCTATTAGTGAAGTTAATGGCAAAACATGGTCATTTTTGTGTCATGAACAACAAGAGCAAATTTTTGTCCACCTTCAACTTGGCATACTTGGAGTTGACTCAAATCTTTAAGTTCTTCCACCTTCACTTGTTGTACATCTTGTTGTTCCTCAACCTCATGGCTATTGTATTCCATTAGGTTCTCCTTTCCAACTTCTAGTTCCCCTTGATTCACATCTTCTTTTTCTTCTTCTTCAAGATCACCTCCTTCTTCTTCTCCCAAAGATGTCAAAGAATCTTCATTAGAAAGTTCCAAATGAAGTAATTCTTTTTCTTGGTTTATGTCTCCAGCATGCACTATCACTTATGCAATTTCTTCATCAATCTCATCTTTAATTTTTGACTTCATCAATGAAAGCCTGTATTCTTGTTCCTCTTTAAGTAATGGTCACAACACTCCTCAAAAGATTTCTCCTTTAGAAATTGCCTAGCTTGCTGAATAGGAACATTAGTTGACTTCTTCCTTGCTAGTGAATACTCAATTCAATCCACTATTTTAGACATTTTTTCCAAGCTTCTTTTCCAGGGATTGCACATCATCCAATATAGTCTGAAAGGGCTCCATATGTAACATTCGCATAATTGCTAAAATAAATAAAATAAAATAAAAATTAAATTAAATTAAATTAAATTAAATTAATAAGTTGGAGGTTTAAATAAAGTGTTAGAAGTGAAAAATAGGTAATGTATATGAGAAATATAAAAGAAATATACATTACATATAAGGTTAAAGGTAAGTTAGAAAAAAGACAAAATTTAAAAGTAAAAGGAGGGGTAAAATGGCAATTTATTTAAAAAATTCAAAAATAAAATTATTTTGGATGGACCATAAGAATTGGAATTTAAAAATAATTAATTGAATAATTAATTAAAATATTAATATTTTATTAATTAATTATTTGGTAATTGTAAAGGAAGTTGATGGGTATAATTGGAAAGTAAAATTATTAAAACCCATCTTCTTCTTCCTTTTTCATTCTTGGCCGAAAATTCCATGGGTGGACAAGGATGGTTTGTTTTCTTCAAATACTCTATATTTCACAAGATTCTTTAAGGATTCAAGGTGATTTTGAGGAATTCTCAATAAATAGGTAAGCTTTCTTTGATTTTAAGGAGTTTTCTTGGAAATTTTGAATATGTAAGAATTGGGTTTTTAAAAGAGCATGTTATAATTGTGAAAATAGGTTTGTAAGATGTTATTTTGATGAGTAGGTAAAGCTTTTATAGTTAAATATTGGATTTGATTAGGTTTAGTTAGAGTTTGGAAGAGGTAGTATGAATTTTAGGGTTTTGGTAAAAAGTGATAGTGCATTTAGTTTTATGATTTAAATTGTATTGTTTAGTGATGTTAATGATATAAATGAGATTGAATTACCATTTGGAATTAGTTAGAATGTGAAACCAAAAACAAAGAGGCTTAGGGAAAAATTTTGAAATTTTGATGGAAGAGTGATACATTATATTTTAATACATGGAATGTGTGAGCGGGGATTTTCGCCCCCACTCCCAATGGAATGGTTCTTGTGACTTCGGTACTGTTTAGGCTCGGGGCCTTAGAGAACACGAACCTAAGTCCGGAGAAAATGGAGTCGCCACCCGGACGGGCCGGGAAAAAAGAAAGGGGTGGATGACTCGATTCCTAAGAAATCCCCAACCCCCTAATGGGTTCGGAAAGTTGGGTATGTGTGGGGAAGGTGAGAAATGGCCCAGCATCCCCACAACGACCGGTTCATTGGAACCGGCCTCCTTTACAGGTCTTAATATTATAAAATTCTTAAGTATAATAACATTATCCATATTACACACAATAATTAAAAGAAAGCATCAATATATTAAAATCAAAGCAATGTCCAAACAAAGCAAATAAATTAACACCCATCCAAGGATGGAAATATGTCCTTACATCACATGCCTAGATAGGACACCCACCAAAAGGTAGAAACATGCCCTTTACAAAGGTTTTAAAATAGAAAAGCAAATTAAATTACATGATGTTTAACTAATGAGGTACCCACCAAGTGGAAACATACCTCTTACAACTTTTGGAAATCTAAATTAATTGAATAAAAGTAAATAATCATCCATAATAAATAAATCATTCATTAAAAGTATTTAAATATCAATAAAATAAACATCCATCCATGATAAATTAAATAAATCAAGTATTGAAATTAAATAGATTAAAGCATAAGAGATAAATCAAGGTATAAATAAATATGGAATTGAATAAAGCAAATAAAAGTCCAAGTATAGCTACTATTTCTATTTAGGGTTCTTTATCTCATGTGTTAAGGTTTTGGAAATTCTAAAGTTAAGCTACTGTGACTTTTTAGGGAATTAAAATAGATTAGGGTTTTATGTTTTTTAAAGGTTGGCAAGACACTTTGATTAAACAAATTAAGATTTGAATGGTGAAATAATAAAACTAGGGTTTTGTACACTTTGAAATACTTTTTAATTCATGATTTTAAATAGTGATTTAAGCTACTGTGTGATTTTTTAGTTTTCATATTTTTATGGTTTTTAATATTTTAAAAGGATTAGGGTTCATAAAAATTAAGGTTTAAGGTTTTAAAAGGATTAGGGTTCATTATTTTAGGTTTAAAAGTTGAATTTTGGATTTAGGCTTTGAAATTAGGGTTCTCGGGTAATGAATTTGAATTAGAGTTTTAAAAAGCAATTTGATGATTTATGAAGTTTTATGAATTTAAACAAATGGATTGAAGTTTTTATAAGTAGAAAAGATGTTTTTTAAGGCTTTTTGAATGAAATAGAACCTACTTTAAAATCTTAAAAGAAACAGAATTTGATTTTGGTTTTGTTGAAAAATATGTTCAATTAGTGTTTTAAGGTCTTTAAGAAGAAAAAATAACAATTTTAAGTCTTTTTAGAAAAGAAAGTCACGTTTTAGTGTTTTAACTTTGGAAGAATTAAGTTAAAGTTCTAAAGTTTTTTTATTTAAAAAACCCTAATTCCATAATTTAGCTACTGTAAAACATAAATCAAAAAGAATTTAACATACCTTCTTTTGTTGATTCTTCCAAAAATAATTCTTCTTGGATGAACTAGCTCCAAAGACAAGCCTTTGTTGCCTTTGAATTTCTTAATTCGTGGTGCTCCTCCCTTAAAAATCAATTGAATTGATTTTTTGCTTTTCCTTCCTTGATTTGGTTTCCAATCCCAAGTTCACTGTGTAAATTTTTTTTCTCCCTCAATTTGGTTCTATTGGTCCTTATTTATAATGATTTTTAGGTTGTTTATTCCTAATTAATTAAGGTAAGTAATATTAATAAAAAAAAGAAATTAAAACCTAATTGGATTAGGTTTCAAAAAATTACGTCGAAAAATTTTGCGCTGGCAAAAACTGTGGCAGCGGGCCCGTGGCAGGGGCCGCCAGTGGGCGTGCCAGCCCGCAGGAAATTCCTGCGGGGAGTTATTTCGCCCGCAGGATAACTCGCCCGCAGGCCTGCGGGTGAGTTGCTGCTGGCCCGACGGGCCCGTGCGACCACTTTTCGCTGCCGATTTTTTTTCCGACTCCGATTTTTTTTAATTTTTAATTTTAATTTGTTTATTTTAATTTTTTATTAATAAAAATTAGATACTAAGGTAAAAATTATTTAATTAAAATTATTTTGGACCAATTAAACAAGAAAAATCATTTTAAACTAAATAAAGCATATTGGATCGGATTGGGTCAAAAATTAAGGGTCTACAGAATGTATTAAAATATGATGTTTATGATATATTTAAGCTTTAAAATCAATTTGAAAATTATAAGAATGAAGTTTCAAATTTGGAGTGTGTTAGGGCATATTTTAGTGTTTTTGAAGGGATGTGCCTAAATTTTTGTTTTTATGCTTTAAACATCTAGAAATATGATACTAATTGATTATTTGCATTCACATTTTCAATAGGTATTGAGTAGATTGTAATTTCACCAATCTAGTGGTGAAGGGCATTAGAAGTTTTGAAAGTGGAGTGGAGTTTTAATTCTATTTGTGGCTTAATTGAGGGTAATACATACTTTGGGGTATAATGTGCTTAATTGCATTGATTTTTAGCATAACTCATTGTAAATGTTGAATGTGTTATGTTACTTGGTATTCTTAAATGTGTGTGTGTGTGAAGCATTGTTACACTGTGTGTAGCATTGTTTAAAGTAACAATGCTTTATTTGTGTTGATTATATCATGATAAGCCATTTGAGAATGACTACATGAAATGTTTATGCAGAATATGAAAAGTGCAAGTCATGCACTACAATGTGGAAATAAGCCATTTTTGCATTGTATATGATGATAATTTTAAAAATGTGTTGAAAATATAAAAAGATTATGAAAAGTGGAATTTAAAAAAATATAATTGCATATCACCTTATATAGAGTCTAATTCCATAATGTTGTTGTTGGATATTATTACGCCCCTTGGGCGAGACACACTGGTGTCACATATAGTATTATGCCTTGAGGTGAGACACGCTGGTGTTATAGACATTATTACACATTTGAGTGAGACACACTGATGTCACAAAGTTTATACATCTTTCGGTGAGATAAGTTGGTAGCACATATGATTGAGTTAGCCCAAGACAATATTTTTGAAACTAGACTAATATATAAGGACTTTGAGGCCCAATGTATGTGGATGATTGATGTGTTATTAAAATGTGCAAAAAGAAATAAATTGGCTAAATTTTTTTTATCATAATGCATTTATAACATTGTTTGTGTTATATCATTTATTTATTATACCAAAGTATGTACTACTAAGCATTATGCTTAGTACGATTGGATTACATCGCGTAGGTGATAGAGCTAATTCGGAGAGTGCTGCTAGACCACACTAGGTCTAGATTGTACTTAGTTACCTTGGAGTTTGTCGAGCTGCCGCAGAACCAGAGCTATCTGTATCTCATGTATATATTTAAAACTTTGTGTAATTTACTTAAATATGAATATTATGTTTATTACATGTATATGATGTAAATTATAAAAGGATTTTTAGGTTTAGTGTTGAAAACTTGAGAGATGAGTTATATGTATTGTTATATATATATATATATAAGTACTTGTGTATTTTGTGATTATGTTGGAGATTTTGGAGAAATAGTGGGCTAAATGAATATTTGGGAGTTTACTTTAAATGCAAGTTGAGTGTGTTAAAACTTTGTGTAATTTACTTAAATATGAATATTATGTTTATTACATGTATATGTTGTAAATTATAAAAGGATTTTTAGGTTTAGTGTTGAAAACTTGAGAGATGAGTTATATGTATTGTTATATATATATATATATATATATATATAAGTACTTGTGTATTTTGTGATTATGTTGGAGATTTTGGAGAAATAGTGGGCTAAATGAATATTTGGGAGTGTACTTTAAATGCAAGTTGAGTGTGTTGAAATTTGAAAATATCCAAAATACAGACAAAACTTTGTCGAATTTTTTTTCAAAGATTTTCCTTTAAAATTTATCTTTTTATACCTAAATTATTGATTAATATGTTTAATTATTTATAAAAATATATTTAAGTGTTTTTAATATTTATTTCGGAGATATGAGAATTTTTGAAAAAACTGTACTGTGACATTCTTGTATTGTGTATACATATTATATATAGGGTGTGTGTATTACACGTATATGGGGTATAAGGAAAGGTCTGACCGGACTGATGGACAAGGAAAGTGTATTATACTACATCACCTTGAAAATTTTTAGGTTGGCCTCTCATTTTAAAACAATTATCAAACTGCATAGTAGGTTTCACGGCCAGAGGTTTGACCAGACTGATGGACGAAATAGGAAAGATTCGACCAGCAAAGTCTTAGTATGACTAGGAAGAGACAAATTTTTTTTAAAAAATTTAGGTAGTAAAGATCATAGTGGACGGTATGGTGAGTTTTTAGGCGGGACTGCTATGGTCTGACCGGGATTGTGTTGGTATGACTGGGAAACTGAACATAGACAAGGTTAAGAAAATATTTTAGGGTTTTTACGAATTTAGTAACTCTTTGGCAACTTTTAGGTTTTTTAAAAAAACAGTTTGGCAGCCACCAACACACAATAAACAAAACTCTAAGCTAGAGCAAGATTAACAACAATTTTTTTTTAAGAATTGATGGGAATAAATTATGACTAAACTCAAGAAACCTAATTTAGAGCCTAAGCTTTGATACCAAACTGATGCAAACAATTGATATACTAAACCGGAGACCTACTCGCCTTTACAGTTGGAAGCGACTCCTTGGAAAGCCAAATAAGATCCTTGCCAAGTCTTTGATCCAATTTCAATATGTGGAAGATAACCTTGGAATTACCTATCACAAAGTATTAACTTTGACAATTGAAACCTTGATTCAAGAAAGAACCAATAAACAAGAGAAGAATTCTCTTCCAAGAACAAAAGTCCTTAACTTTTATTAATCCATCAAAATCTAAAACTATTACATTCTGTAAACCAAGAAGTATTTATAGGTTACATAACTTAACCTAACCCTAATTCATAAAAGGAAAGAAATCCTAACAAAATAAGCAAACTAAATAATATTAAATTCTTATAGATAATTTCAAACCAATTATCTAATCTGGGCTTGGACTCTTCATAAGAATTGTATTTCTGGAAGTGTAGATGAATTTAGGCTTTTGAATCACTTGATTTGGACTTTAGGAGCTTAATTTATAACCATTTAAAATAAACTGGTCCAAGATCTTCAAAGTTTGAAGTAAATCTTCAAAGTTCAAATCTGCCATAATCTAGAAATTATAAAATATGTCCTTTTTAAGTAAGTTCTTTCACCACTAATTCCTTTATAATCAACATTCCAGCCCTAGCCTTATATTTGGTTTTGGGACTTCAAAGTTTCTTTTCTTGGGCTTGCGTGCCAGTGTTTGTGTCAATGCAGGTGATGCTTCAATTATGAATTTAGAGGTTATCAAGAATGAATTTAGAAAACATTAAAATTGAAGAAGGCAGAGGTGATGGCCACGACAATAATTGAATCAATTACAAACAAGTGCATCCACCAAAATCCTTCATTTTTTCTTGGTTATTTTTGCAACCTCCATCAAACCAAATAAAATTTCAACCTTTTTATTGATCCATATCCACACCCATCCCCTAGAATTACCCATAAACTAAGAAGAAAAGACTTTTAAAGATCAATATTTATTAAGAAGGGGCTGCATAATATGGGTCAATAAAAAAATTCTAAGAAAAGTATAATTAAGTTTTTGATTCATAAACTTAATCGCATATATTACTTTTGATATCTACTACAAGCACATAGATATTACTTTCGATTTCTACTGTAAGCAAAAGGAGAATAAAGAATTTAATCGGTTAATTAGAGATTAATGGCAATAGTGATGGAAAAGGGAGAAATCAAAAGAAAGCATTGAAGAAGAATAAGAGAAAATAGAGCGTGATGGAAATGAGAGATGTAACATCTGTAATTTTAGTAGACCTAGATTAACAAAGATGAAAGGGTTATTAGAGAATTGGGAGAAGGATCTATAGTGTATAATTGATGTATAAGCAATATACACATAAAGTATACACTTCACTAAAGGTTAAAATGTCAAAAGTCAAAAGATAAAAAGTAAAAAATTTAAATATATAATAATAAAAAAATTAAAATTAATTTTGGATAGGAAGAAGGAAATATATTATTATTTTAATAATTAATTATTTAGTAATTATATAACTAAGAGAGGGGCAAACTTGGAAACCTAAGTTTATAAATGATCATCTTCTTATTTCTTCTTCATTAATGGCCAAATTTCTTCTTTAGAGAGTGAGAGTTTTGCTTCCTTATACACTTCAAATTTCACAAGAAATTCGGGTTTTAAGGTGATTTTGAAGGTTTACCAAGGATCCAAGTAAGTTTCTTGAATTTAAGCTTGTTTTCTCTGATTTTTATATTATGTATAATTTGCTTAGGAAGAGAAAATTGGTTTTACTTGTTAAAATAGATAGTTATAGAATTATTATCATGAAAAAAATATGATTTAGTGATTAATTGGTTAAGATGAGATTAATTGGTGAAATTAGGGTTATGGGAGGAATATGTGAAATTTGGGTTGGTGATGGAGGTCGCTATAATTATAGAAATGGTTGGTTTTGAGGTTATTTAGATGAGTTTGTAATGATTTTATGGTTGGATGATGAAAATAAGTTGGTAATGTTGAAGTTTGAGTAAAGTAGTTATAGGAGAAATTAGGGTTTTGTTGGGATTTTGAGAGAATTTGTGCAATTATTGGTAGTTTGATATAAATTAATTATGGAAATGATTATAATTAAATAATTTTGCTTATTGTTTAGTTTGTGTGTGTTTAGACCAAAGTTGCTCTAAAGAAGGTAATTAAGGTTTTGGTGAAAGTAAGAGGAGGAGAGAGAATTGGTTTGATTTTAAAGCTTTACCAAGGTTAGTACATGCTTTATTAACATTTAATTTGATTGTTTATGCTTAGCATCACCCACATTAGCATTCTTTAAAGAATGATGACATTCTTTAAAGTGACATTATGTACAAGTGTGTGTGTGTGTGATTATAACACCCCCGTACCCCATATACGCACACCACATACTACTAAATCTGTAATATATGTATACCAGATACAGGAGTGCCACGGTTTAAATTAGACAACCCAATTTTTCTCTTCTGAAATAATATGAGAAAAACTTAAAACATTTCATTATATATATATGTTTATATATATACATTATGGAACATAACAGGTAAAACATTTATTCATTATGCAGCGAAAAATGTAGCGGTATTTACATATATAAATACATCAAAATAATGTTTACAAAACATAAAGTTTATACATGTTTGGCAGTTCGTCTCTGATCTTTAAGCCCACAATCAACACTTCCAAGTCTAGACTCGACTCGGTCTAATTGAACTCTTCAGTTCTACCCTGTCACCTGCGCGATGAACCACAATCGCGCTAAGCCAACGGCTTAGTGGTACAAACCATAATAACAATATGCTTTAATGCAAATGTCAATGTCATACTTTCAAATATTATAAACAATACATGAGGATATCATATTTCAAAACCTTACATTAAGTCTTATTATTCATTTGTTTGACAATTCATGATTCACATTTAAACAAAGACAAGCATGGGCCCAAAAGAAACTAATATGCCATTCAACTTTCAGAGTTAATGTTTTGATTTAATTATCACATTTATCATTATCCCAACTAGGCTTCAAGGATTATGCCCAACGAAGCTTCAAGGGGAGCAAAGCATGCTAAGCATCAACCCAACTTGGCTTCAAGGACCAAACCCAACCTACCTTCAAGGGTTTGTAACTTCTCAACTAGGCTTCAAGGACTAGACCCGAGTAAAGCATGCTAAACTTCAACCCAACTTGGCTTCAAGGATTAAGCCCAACCCAGCTTCAAGAGATTATTACTATTAGGCATGCCACCAACAACAAAACTCTGAAAATTGACTAACATATTAGACACACAATTCTTTTATTATTTAATTATAAATTCCATTCTCATTTCCTCATAATCATCTAGGCAAACATGCCCCAATTATTTCATTTGCATCATTATAGCCAACAACAATGGCTTCACATCTCATCATTAGAGTATACATAACCAATTGCATTGGACATACATTTTGAATGATCATTATATCTTTCACATTATGCAAATCATAATATTAATCAAATATATCAACAATGTAATAGATTACTTAACACATTTACAACCAAATGTGTTAAGTACCAAAGTCATATAAATGTATGCAATAATGTAGGGTTTGTACTTACCTCAAGAGCAACTTACACAACACCAAACTCCTCTTCCAAGAATTCTTCAACACTTGGATTAGGGCAACTCAATCTCTTCAAAACATAATCCAAAAAGGTGATCATACACACTCACTTAAAGATACACATGAGATAATAAGGCTAAGAACCAACTAGGGAAAACTCTACACATGACACGCTCAACAACACGGGCGTGTCCCTGACCATGCCCTAAATCCACAACACAGAAACTTCGACACGCTCAGAAACACGGGTGTGTCACTGGATGTGTCATTCATTCTGTCTCATAGAAACATTGACACGTCCAACAACACGGGCGTGTTCATGGCCGTGTCAATTCTTCCTCAACACAGTAGCTATGACATGCTCAGTGACATGGGCGTGTCACTGGATGTGTCAATGCTGCTACAACACAGAAGCTGTGACAAGCTCAGTGACATGGGCTTGTCACTAGTCGTGTCACCCATCCAGAAAATAGATCCATTGACACGCCTAAAGACCTGGCCGTGCTCATGGGCGTGCCAGGCCAAAAATCCTGATTCCGGCAACAAAAACATCACATCCAACAAACCTCTTACTTCCACCATTTTCCACTCCAAACAAACATAACTAAACACACCCATAAACCATAATAACTTGCAAAAACACCAAAAAAAACTCAATACATACATCAAACACCAATTCACAACCATCACATACACACAACTCAAACACAACACTCGCTCTTCCCACACTAAACTTAACTCTATCTCTTCAATCAAACTCCAAAATCAACACCAAGAAGATCACACACCCTCAAATACACCATAATCAAATATACACACACTATCAACAATCAAACACCAAACTCAAAACACAAACTTAAAAGAAAACAAGGGAATCAAGTGGAAAACTTACCAAAAGTGATGAAAACCCTTAGAATTCCAACTTGATCACTTGAAACATCCTTCAATCTTGAGTTTGGAAAGAAAAAATCTCACTTTCTCTCTTGCTATGGAGTCAGCCGGCCAAGGAGAAAAGAAAAGAAGAAGAAGATGAATAGAACACAAGTCAACTCTCTCTTAACACTCAATCATCTCTTTAAATCTCAACCAAGCAAATTAAATAATAAAATATTCATAAAAATCTTCCTCCACTTACTAATTTCCATTTCAATTAATTTAATTTAAAAATAATTAAATCTTCCTTTGACCTTCCATTTCTTTGACTTGTATATGTTGTATATATCTCTATATATACAACATATACACTCTTCTCTTTACCTCTTTTCTCTTTCCACTTAAACATATACATTTAATCCAAATACAACAATAAATATTTCAAAACTTTTAGGGTATACTTTGGGATATTACAGTGATTGTGAATGTGATCAAATATTATGTGTAATGTGATTGAAATTGTGATAAATGATATTATCTTATATAATGTGTGAAAAAAAGTAGAATTGAGTATATGTGTGTGTGATTGAAAAATGGTTATGGAATATTGTGGATCATGTGAGGATATGAGAAATTGATAAATGAAATGAAAACATGAAAATTAGATGTGAAAATGATCACGGTATGGTTTGATCAAGTGGAAAATGTGGAAATTAAGAAAAAGAAATGATAAATATGACGAGAAAGAGGAATGGTAATGCGAATATAAAAAATGTGATAAAACGTGATGTGTGTTGTGTGTTTTCCTTATATAATTACTTGTTCCAGAGTATTAAAGTTGGTTTTGTCGAGTTGGTGTGCCAATGATATGTGATGACGTTTATTATGCTCCTGGATGAGATACACTAGTATCACTATTATTATTACGCATTCGGGCAGGACATGCTGGTACCATTAGGGGACGCACCTTTGGGCGGTATTATAAGGCACTTAGATTCCCGGTGTAGATAGGAGACACACCTTCGGATGGTATATATGACACTTAGAGCCCCAGTGTCGCGATAGGCCAAATTAATATTTCTAAAACTTGGATATTGTGTAGGGACCTGTTGGGCCCAATGTATGTGTTTGTGAGATGCGTGTATACATATTATGAGTTTATGGGTGAGAAATGAATATTACATGGCAATGGTGTTTAATATTTTATATAATAAAGAATGCATAAATAAAATTTTTTTGTGATGACAATATGATGTGTTGTGAGTAACATGAAAGCATGCATTGGATTTTACCAATGTAATGTTATCAAAGTATGTACTAAAAAACTTTTGGGCTTAACACGGTTGATTGTATCATGCAAGTGATAGGGTTACATATCATAGTGGTCCAGATTGTGGTTGATATTTGGAGATTGAGTGTGCCATGAGACCAACTTGAAAAGCATTGTATATTGTGAGTGCCTAGGGCCACCCACGCTCAAATAATTTTAAAGTCCCAACATTGCCAGGTTATTGATCTCAGGGATCTGACAGGTAAGACTGGTGTGAAATGGAGTCACTACCCAGTAGGACCGGGAAATGATAAGGGGTAGCATTCTCTTGATTCCATTTTTGAGGAATCCCTAACCCCCATTTGAACTTGGGTTCGGAAAGTTAGGTACATATGAAAACAACTTAGATAAGAATCCTTATTATTCACATAAGCCCAATTCAATTAACCGGCCTCCTTTATATTCATGCATTATTAAGGATTATTTAGAATATTAGACAAGGATCAACATACATATAAAATAAATTCCAAATGGAATAAACATATGTATATCATGATACACATGATGCATGATTGTACAGAAAACTCCTATAAGCACCCATTGAGGTGGAAACATGTTCTTTACATCAATTAATCTAAAAAGAGAAATAATCATATTACATAGTCTTTATAAATCTTATATATTATTCTAAAGAGAAAATTAAATCATTTCCTATATACAATGCATCTAGAAAAGAGGAAGTCTAAATGTATACTGAATGAATACTTAATGTTATGGAATCAATAGGCATAATAATAATAATGAAGCAAGATGTAAAAGAAACAAAGAAATAAATAAATAAAATGAGTTCTAGTAACATAAAACTTGATAATTATGGAATTATCAAATTCAAAAATGACCTGCAAGATTAGATAGTCAGAAAAAAATATAAAACAAAGTGAAACTATCAAATTTGATATTCTTAAGATTATCGAGTTCAATGATATCCTCATATAGGAACACCCTATAAGATCTATTATCTAAATGAAATAGATATATATGCATGATTAAATGAGAAGGCCAAATTTGATATTCAAGAAGTATCAAGTATGACAATATTTATAAGGTAGGATCATGAGGAAATCAGAAATAACAGATATATATGTATATTGTAGACCCTTAATTTTTAACCCGGTCTGGTCTGATATTTTTTATATAGTCTAAAATAATTTTTATGGTATTTTAATTAAATAATATTTATTTTAGTATTTATTATTTATAATTTTTAATAAAAATAAAAAAGGTAAAGTTAAATAAATAAAAAATAATAAAAATAAAAAATGGCGACGGAAAAATCAGCTACGAAAAAATTCATCGCCGAAGGTGAATCGGTCAGGCCAATTCGCCCGTAGGAATTTCCTGTGGGTGAAATGGCCTTAGGCCAATTCACCGCAGGAATTTTCTGCGGCGAATTGGCGCCTACCTGCAGGAAATTCCTCGCAGCTCGCAATTCTTGGCCCGGAGCAAGTTTTTTGCCAGCGCAATTTTCCAACAGTTTTTTTCGAAACCAAATTCTATTTAGTTTTGGTTTCTTTTCCTAATTGGTTTTAATTTCCTTAAGCAATTAGAAGTAGGTTTATTATTTTTCCTATAAATACCACATTAAAACATAGAATTGAGAGGAGAAAAAAACTTTGGACTTTGATCGGGGAGGAAAAAATTGTTTGATTGATTTGGAGACTCAACCATTCGAACAAGAAAAAAAAGCCTTAGTAAGAAAGAGACATTAGCAATAATCAATCCATCAAAGGCAGTGACACTGCCTTTGTCTTTGTTCATCCAGAAGCAAATTGTGGAGGAACCAACGAACGAAGGTTTAATTATAAATCTTTGATTTGATGTTATTTACAATGTTTCCATCGTTTGTTTTTTATGTAACCTAAATTATTAAACTTAGTAATATATTTTACATTAAATCATACATTCATCCAGTAGCCTTAGTCAGTAATCAAAACTTCAAAACTTCAAAACCCTAAAACTATTCTTCTCTTGCCAGAAACTTTGAATCCCTAAAATTGTTTCTCCTATTTCCAAAAACTTCAAAACCTTAAAATGTTTTTCTTTTTCTAGAAACCTTAAAAACCCTAAAACTATTCTTCTCTTGCCAGAAACTTTAAAACCTAAATTGTTTTCCTCGAACTATTTTCATCTAAACCATAACTTTTTGTCCAAAAGTTTCAAATGTTTTCTTAAATCTCCAAACCATAATCTTCTTTACGTTTTCTAAAAATCATAATTATTTTTATAAGACTCTAAACTATTTTCTTAAATTCTAAAATCAAATATGTTTTCCAAAATATCAAAAAACCCTAATTCTCTTAAAACCCAATACAATAAACCCTAGTTTTCCTAAACCCTAATTCTTAAAATCTCAAAAACTTATGACAAATAAATCTAAACCTTAAAACTCAATCCAGTAAACATGAATTATAAATATCTTAAGATTTCAAAACCCTAATTTCATGATGTTAGCCCTAAATCCTAATTTGATTAACCAAAAACTTTACTACTTTCTTAAATGTATAAAACCCTAATCCATTCCAATTTTCCAAAATCTTTACAGTAGCCTAAATAATAACAATAATAATTCTAAAATACCAAAACTCTAAATGTTAATTAAAGAACTCTAAATTGAGACATAAACCTAAATTTATATCTTTACTAGCTTTATTTAATTTTATGTTTGATTATGTAGTTTATTATATATTTTGATGGTTGATTTCAATGCTTGATTTATTTAATTTACCATGGATGATTATTTTCTTTATTGTTATGATTATTATTTGTTTGTTTTAGTATTAAAATTATAAGAGGTACGTTTCCACTTTGTGGGTACCTCATTAGTTAAATATCATGTAATTTAAATTTTTTTTATAATTTGGACCAATGTAAAGGATATGTTTCCACCTTTCGGTGGGTGTCCTATTTAGTTTAGACATAGATGATGTAAGGACATGTTTCCATCTTCGAATGGGTGTCCATTTATTTTCTTTGTTTGGACATTGCTTTGATTTTAATATAATGATGCTTTATTTTAATTGTTGCATGTAATACGGATAATATTCTTATACTTAAGAATTTTATAATATTAAAACCTGCAAAGGAGGCCGGTTCCAATGAACTGGGCATTGTGGGGGGTACTGGGCTATTTCTCACCTTTCCCACACGTACCCAACTTTTGAAACCCATTAGGAGGTTGGGAATTTCTTAGAAATCGAGTCATCCATCCCTTTCTTTTTACCGGCCCATCTGGGTGGCGGCTCCATTTTTCTTCGAGCTTTAGTCCCTGTTCTCTAAGGCCCTGAGCCTAAACAGTGCCGAAGTCGCAAGAACCATTCCACCGGGAGTGGGGGCAAAAATCCCCGCTCACAGTGGCGACTCCACTGGGGATAAGAGAAGTTGATTCCGTTGGTCTTTATATTATTCTATTCTTTCTTATAATGATATTATCCATTGAATCATATTAGATTGCATCGTGTGAATGAGTTAGGACATCCGTGTTACCCGTGTTGTGTTATGTAAGGGATACCATACTTTCACTCAAGGTATGGAGATCGAGCATGGCATAACCACTCATATCCTCATACCATTTGGTATATACTTGCTATGGGAACCTAAGCCTTTTAATCCAAAGACTAAAGCTCATGTAATTGGCCTAGTTACTTTCCTTAGGATTTTTACCCCAAATGCTTGTTTGACTATGGTTAATTTATCTTGGCTTAAATCATGGCTTATTTGGTTTGTTCTTTTTCCAATATGAGTTAAATACATTTTGAGCTCAAAATAAAATTTTCTTTAAAATCTAAAAGACCAAAGCTATTTTCAAAATTTTTCAAGATGGTCTTTGGACATAAAACTTTTCTAAAAAAGAATAAAAAATTCTTTTAACCCAAATACTAAGCCCAAAATACATTTTTTCTAAAATTTTTTTATAATGGGCTTAGAAACAAAATTATTTTCATCCAACCTTTTCTTACAAAGAGCTTGCAAATTATTTAAGTCAATTACGAAATACCAAAAATCAATTGTGAGCCTTGTTTATACTAAGAATAATTAATCATGGGCTTGTTTTTGGCATGAATCATTAGTTACTTTTTCAAGTGAGAAATCTATTTATAATAAACCTCTTAATTTAGTTTTAATCCAATATGGCATAAAAGCTACTTTAGTTGGATAAATGGATTAAAACCTAATTAATGGGAATTATCATGAACTGATTTCCATTTTTGAAAATATAACTATTGGTTAAAATGTCCGAGGGAATTATTCGAAAACAAGATACCCCATGTTGGTATTTTGTTAACCATATACCTAGGAAAAGAGACTCACCATTCGTGTGTGGATGCTAAAAGGTTGGAAGGGACGTTCTACTTATCTTTGTTGATTATTTGTGCATACATGCATACATACATTTGCATCTCATATCATTGATCCTTTATGGCTCACATCCCTAGATTACGACAGTTCAAAAGCTTATGACAATCCGACCTATGCCGGAGATGAAGAATCTAGTAGCAACTCAATCACTTGCTCACCAAAAGTGATAGAGCCCAAACAATTCAAAGAATGGTGGATGACGCCCTCAATGCCAAGATGGAAGAAATAAAAGAGGCCCTAGCTGAGACTATGAAGAACCAATTGGCTGCGATTTTAGGAAATCATGTCGAAGCATCTGCTAGCAATAAGAAGCCAAAGGACAAAGGGAAGGCTAAAGTTGGAGAAGTGATTTTGTAACACCCCGATACTTCATATAAGTACTATACATATACTTGGTATACATACAGTAACTATATAAAGTATAAGGATGTCACTTTTCGTTACAATGTAAAAACCTTTAACTGAGTTTAAACCACCATACATTAATTTAAAGAATATTCACCAAATTTGTTATAGTTTTAATGATCTTGTAAATATATAATAATCTTATCTTTATCATAACTTCATTTATACATATAAATACATTCGTGACGGAAATACATTATAATTAATAATTATACATGTATGCATTACCCTCTAGTTGGTCTCGATAAACTCTTACTCTTCTTGTGGCATAACGAAAGACTTCAAATCTTCCACCTAGACACCTGCGCGATTACACATCCGCGCTAAGCCCGAAAGCTTAGTAGTACAAATATAAAATATAAACATACCTTATAGAAATTCTAACGTATAATGAAATATCAATTCCAGGTACCATTAATTTCTTATCATACTTTTATTTTTCTTCTTAATTTCACCTTTCATATATATCGTCTGATTTCATATGTTATCTACATATAAACATATCATTATCACTAACCACAGATCCATCACTAATACTCACAATCAATATATCGATACACACATTACATATCATATCATTATCACCAATCACAGATCCATCACTAATACTCACAATCAATATATCAATACACACATTACATATCATATCATTATCACCAATCACAGATCCATCACTAATACTTACCATCAATATATCAATACACACATTACATATCATATTTCATAACATTTCATGTCATTATTTTATTCACAATTCACCAATCATGAATCATATTTCCAACAAAGACAACCATAGATCTCATTTATTTCAACATTAGAATATCACATTGAAAACAAAGACAGACTCGGGCCCAAAAACACTAATATGCCATTCAACTTTCAGAGTTAATGCATTGGTTCAATCATCACATTTATCATTATCCCAACTAGGCTTCAAGGATTAGGTTCAACCAAGCTTCAAGGGGAAACAAAGCATGCTAAGTATCAACCCAACTTGGCTTCAAGAACCAATCCAACCTAGCTTCAAGGGTTGTAACATCTCAATTAGGCTTCAAGGATTAGACCCAACCAAGCTTCAAGGGGAGTAAAACATGTTAAACTTCAACCCAACTTGGCTTCAAGGATCAAGTCCAACCTAACTTCAAGAGATTGTTACTAAATATTAGGCATGCCACCAACAACAAACTCTGAAAATGGAATAACACATTAGCCACACAATTCATTTATTATTTCATTAGCATTTTCATTCTCAATTCTCATCATCATCTAGGCAACATGCCTCATTTATCTCAATTGAATCATCATAGCCAATCACAATGGCTTTACATCACATTTGAATCATCATAGCCAAACACAATGGCTTCATATCACATTTGAATCATCATAGCCAAACACAATGGCTTCACATCACATGTTATCTCAATTCACATTATACACTTTATCATTCAAGCATACATAGTCAATTACATTGCACATGTATCTTAAATTCATTGTCATATAAACCATATGTCCATTTATTTCATTTTGATCATTATTAGCAACCATAATAACATCACATTTCATCATTTCTCAAGACACATTTACACCATTCATTATTAAAACATTTAACATAACAAATTGCATTGCACATACCTTTTTGAATGATCCTCATCTCTTCCACACTATACAAGTCGCAATATTAGTCACATTATAATACTTCATCACTCAAGTATGCATAATCAAACACATTAAACATCCATTAAGAATGATCATCATGTATATATACATAACAATTTACATCATTCATGGACTTAGAATCTTCCACATACATTTGTTTGGATCATTATTGTTTTAAGTATGTTTAAAGTGTTTATGTTTAGGTTTAGATACCAAAAATACCTTTGGAGAATCAAAACCATGCAAGACGAACAAAGAATAGAAACATTAACTAACACATTTGAGGGACACGGGCAGCACACTTGAGGGACACGGCCAAGCTTGTGGCCGTGTCTCTCAACACAATTTTGGCAGTAGCAAACACATGCATAAGACACGGCCGTGTCTCTCCAAAATCAATCCAACACGGCTCAATTTTCCTTGACTTGGCCGTGTCTCTCATGAATTGGCCGTGTCTCTCCTTGCTTTTGGCCATGTCACTCATGAATTGAAACCCTAATCATGTCCAAGTCTCCTTTGGTTGCACTCAATTACATTATACACAATATAACTTAATTTAAATGAATGTAATCAATGTTCTAAACACATATTCATCACAATTTGCACATTAACAACATATCAACAATACCCTTAATCATCTACCATTTCAAAACCCTAAACCAAATATCACTCTTAATTTATCATCCTCCAACCAAAACCAACATCAATCTTCTTCTTTTAATAACAACATCCACTTTAACCTTTTTAACTTACAATCAATTTCCATACCTTTAAACACATCTCAACCCTCTAAATCATGATATCAACAAATCATAACACACATCAAACACATCTTCAAAATACCAAAGAAAGACAAGAGAGTACTTACCTTAGATGAAGAAATTTCACCAATCTTCAACCAACTCCTTTGATTTCTCCTTCAATTTGATTTTAGAAATCAAACTTTCCTCTTGCTCCTTTTCTCTTGACAAGGTTCGGCCACCAAAGAAGAAGAAAAGAAATTGAAGAAGCAAAGTCAACCTCTTCCTCTCTTTAAATCTACACCAAGCAATTCCAAAAGAAAATTACCTTAATACCCTTTTTCATTTAACTTAACTTTTGTCACTTGTTTGCCCATTATAGTAATTTCACATATCACATAAAAATATCCTCTCCCATTGACTCCTCATATTGACTTATGTATATGTTATTTATATTAACATATATACAACATATACCTTCCATTTACACCTTCATTTCCTTTGCAAAAACATATATACATTTAATTCAAATCAAAACAACAATTGTATCAAAACTTCTAGGCACACTTTGGGATATTACAGATTTTTAATGATGATAAGGTGATCATTGATGATGATGATGATTGGGCTCCATACTTCTAAGATCCTCAAGACAAGAAGAAAGAACCGAAGATTGTTGAAAGATCAGCTATGGAGAAAACTGAGACTTCTGATGTTGAAAAGATGATTGCGGACTTAGAAAAGAAATTTGAGAAGAAGCTGAAAACCGAAGAAATGTCCAAAGTTGACAAATTATTTGAGTTAGACAAAGAAGTTCCGTACAAGTTCAAGATGTCATCCTTTCCAAAATTTGATGGAACCGAAAATCCTCACCTCCATGTGAAGCAGTATATTACTGCTATATAGTCTACCCGAGCTACTAAGGCTCAAACACTAAGGTACTTTATGCTCTCATTGGATCCTGTTATCCAAAATTGGTTTAATAACTTAGAAGATGGAACACAAAAGAGTTGGGATCTGCTATACAAGGCCTTCATCCAACAATATGGATACAATGTTGAAATGGAAGTTACCTTAATAGAAGTTGAGTCCATTAAACAAAGGCCAAATGAAAATTTTGTGGACTATGTGAAAAGATGGAGAAATAAGGCCACTTTGCTCAAGAAAAGGTCTGATGAATCCGATAAAATAAGAATGATTGTGAGAGGGGTTTTGCCTAGTCTTCATGAAAGGATGTCTCATACACTCATCCGTGGTTTCAAAGATCTCCTCCAAGCTGGTTTGCAAATCAAAGAATGGGAAAGAGAGAAGAACCATTTTTCAGCAAGAAGGAACGAGAAAGGAAACTATCAGTCTAGTAACCAAAGCATGCAAAAGGCAGTCTGTAATATCCCAAATGATACCCTAAAATTTTGGAATGTTAATTGTTGTATTGATTTAAAGGATTTTTAAGTATATGTTTAATTAAGAAAGGAAAAAGAGGACATGTGTATATGTTGTATAAATGAGGATATATACAAAATATATACAAGTCAATGGCTTTATTTTGGTTAAGAGATATTTTAATTATATTATTAAATATTGTTAGTGGAAGATGATGTAAGTGGGTTGATTATTTTATTGTTTAATTGCTTGGTGGAGAGTGATTTGAGGAGAGAGTGTTTGGTTTAAGAGGTTGACTTTCTTTCTTTCTTTCTTTTTCTTTCATTTTCATCTTCTTCTTTCTTCTTGGCTGGCCATCACCACCATTTTCAAGAGGGAGAGATTTTGTTGCTTCCAAACTCAAGAGATTGAAGGTTTTCAAGAGATCAAGTTGGAGTTTTAAGGATTTTCTTCACTTTTGGTAAGTTTTCAACTTGTTTCTTTGTTTTCTTTTGAGTTGTGTTTATGAGTTTGGTGATTGGTTGTTGTAGATGTGTTTATGGTTGATTTGGTATTTTTGGGGTTGTGCTGTTTTGTTAACTTTGATTTTTGGGGTTGGATTGAAGAGAGAAAAGGGTTAAGTTTGGTGAAAGAGGCAAGTGTGTGGATTGTGTAAGTTTGAGTTGTGATATATGGTTGTGATTGTGTTTTGATGTTTGTGATGTAGTTGTTTTAATGTTTGCTCAAGTATTATATGGATTGTTGATTGTTTTGGTTAAGGTTGTTTGGAGTGGAAAAGGGTTTTAAGAAGGTGTTTGTTGGATGTGGCCTTGTTGGTGTCGATTTTAAGGTTTTTGGCCTGACAAGCCCATTAACACGGCCATGTCTTTGGGCGTGTCGTTGGTTCTATTTTTTGGGCTATTGACATGAGCAGTGACACGCCCATGTCACTGAGCATGTCACAGCTTCGGTGTTGTAGTAGCATTGATAAGGCCAGTGTCATAGCTACTGTGTTGTTGGTTGATTGAAACGTCCAGTGACACGACCATGTCATTGAGTGTGTCATAACTTCTATGTTGAAGGAGAATTGACATGTGCAGTGACATGCCCATGTCACTGAGCATGTCAAAGTTTCTGTGTTGTGGGTTTAGGGCACGATCAGGGACATGCCCGTATTGTTGAGCGTGTCAAGTGTAGAGTTTGCCCTAGATAGTTCTTTTCCTTATTTTCTTATGTGCAACACTAAGTGAGTGTGTATGATCACCTTTGGATTAGGTTTTGAAGATATTTAAGCTACCTTAATTCAAGTATTGAGAGTTATCTTGGAAGAGGAGTTGATAGAGTGGTGTTGTTGCTCTTAGAGGTAAGTACAAACTTTGAATGATTGCATACATTTACATGACATTGAGACTTAACACATTTAATTGAGAAATGTGTTAAATTACTTGATATATTATTGATGAATGAGATATATGTTATGATATGCATAATGTGAATTATGATGATGTATCAAAGCAATTGAGTAGTGCGTTGTAAATGAAAAGAAATGTTGAATGATATGATGAGATATGTGAAAACATAATCGAACAAATTGGTATTTATATAAAAGAGAAGAATGAGAAAAGATGAGAAAAATGTTGATATAATAAGGCAATGAGCCTAGTTTGATTATGAGTAATGAAATGAGAATGGAATTATGAAAGAAATTGATAATGAGATAAATGAATAAATTATGTGCCTAGTATGTTATTCAATTTTTAGAGTTCTAGGTTTGGCGGCATGCCTATGAATTGCTAGGTAGGTGAAAAGATCAGGTCGTAAGCTGAGCCCAGCTGATAAATGTGATGTTTTTGGAGTGAAAAGACCGAGTCGTAACCCTAAAAAACTATAACAGTCTAGTCGGGTTGAGGACCAAGATACTGGGGCCCAAGGGTCTAGCCGGGTTGAGGTCTAAGAGACTGGGTCTGTTAGATTATCTATAGATATATATATATATATATATATTACCTACAGGGCTAGACACAAGGTGTCAATATGGACCAAAGCAGTAACTCTGAACTTTGAATAGCATATTAGTTTCGTTTTGGGCCCATGTTTGTCTTTGCTTAAATGTGAATTATGAAATGTGATGCAAATGATTAAAATGTTGAGATATAATGCAATGAGTTGATATATTCATATATATTGTGCATGAGCTTCGCATTGATCTATATTGAATCAAAGTTTGTACCACTAAGCTATCTGCTTAGCATGATTGTGGTTCATCGCGCAGGTGACAAGGTAGATCCGGTTATGCCGGAGAGCTCATCTAGATCGAGTCAAGTCTAGGCTTGAGTTTGTGAGAGTAGTGTTGAGTTGTGGACATCAAGATCAGAGATGAACTGCCAGCATGTATAAATTCTATAATTTTGTAAATATTGATTTTGATATATATATACATAAGTATTTTCCGCTGCTTATTTAACAAATTTTTTGAACAGACTGTTTGGATAAACTTTTGGGTACTAATGTCATATATATATATATGTATTTTAACGAAGGAATGTTTTATCTATTACTATTTATAATATAGGTTAAATGTTTTAAGTTTACTTGGACTAACTTATGATGATTATATGTTAAAGATTAAAGTTTGGTTTGTTTAAAATGAACTGTGACACCCTTATATCCTCTATATGTATATCACATGTTGTGTGGGTGTATGTGGTGTATGTATATGGGTACGGGGGTGTTATAATGTCGGTGTTAATGATACTAGCCAAGGAACAAGGAGACAGTTTTCAGAATTGGGGAAACTAATGTCTTGGGTTCTCAATAAGTTTCAAAGAAAGGGATTGTTACAACCCTTAATTCCTCGTCCTTTACCTAACCCTCTCCCACCTAATTTTGACACTAAAGAATTTTGTTAGTTTCATCAAATGAAAGGGCACGACATGGATAGATGTGTGAGGTTGAGGTATGAGATCCAAAATTTGATTGACAGTTGGAAGCTACCCGAGCCCAACAAGCCGAACACTAAAGACAACCCATTACCGAGGTTCAATAGAGTACCACCACCGGCAACCTTCATGATTGGAGGAGGTTTGCATGAAAGTTTTATCATATCTTCTTTTCAAGATGTAGATGGAGAAGCAACCAAAGAAGAAGAGGTATTTGGCAAAATTAAATAAGCTATGGTGGGTAAAGAAGTAGCAATTTGTGTTGTCAATGGGTTTTGGGATTCAAGCGATAGTGATGACGATCTTGTATCCAAGAAGGAGGAATGGACCTGGTCCGAGCCGAAGAAGATGAAGTAATGAACACTAGATCCGGCAAGCCTTATGCAAGGCCACTGCCTAAGGAGGTAGAAATTAATAAGGGAAAGGAAGTTGAAGCAGGGAATAAAGAAGAGGAAGATAATACCGTGCTCAAGCAACTGAAAAAAACCCAAGCAAGTGTTGGCATTTGGGATTTATTGGCTACTTCTAAAAAGCACCGAGAAACTATGGCCAAGGCCTTAGCTAGCATGCCAATTTCCACCTCCATAACACTGGAGGAGCTTATCGACATCATAAAAATTAAGGGAGTAATGAAATGTGAAGATATTCAAGAGAAGAGAGAAGTTAATATGGGAACGGTATCTTTCTCAGATGCGGATTTACCAGAAGAGGGGAGAGATCACATCCGCCCTCCCTTTATCAAAATAGAAATTAAAGGGAAAAGGACTCCATCTGTAATGGTTGATGATGGATCTGACATAAATGTTAGTCCACTTAAAATATTGCCAAAACTAGCCATGTCAACAAGGGATCTAAAATCGACCGATGTAACCATTCGGGCTAATGACAACACTAAGAGACATGCCGAAGGAACTTTCAAAGCTGCTGTCAAGGTTGGTCCAATTGAATCTATTGTTGAATTTGTTGTTTTGGACATACCTGTTACCTTTGCCTTACTCTTGGGACAACCATGGTTTCATCCTCTTGGTGGAGTTCCTACCACCCTTCATCAAAAGATCAAGTTCCCTAACGGAGATGAGACAGTGGTCATCGAGGCCGAAGATAATGAGTTTGTTAATGCTCTACTGATTGAGAGGCCTCTCAATGGTTTCCAAGTAGCTGCAATTTCTGATGATGAAGCAGTGGACTCCAAAGTCTTGAATATGATGAAGAACATGAACTAGCTTCCCAGAGCTGGTCTTGGAAAAGGTAAGGCCAGTTTGACAAAGCTTCCAGATTTTAAAACTCAAACCTCCAAGAAAGGGTTGGGGTATGATAAAGTTAACAAAGATGTCCAGCCAAAGAAGAATGAGAAGATGAGCTTTCTGCCACTTGAAAAAATCTTTGTCAAAGCTCCAGACATGGGACCACTCCAAGGAAAGCCCGAACCAATCATGTTCATGGGAAAGTTGATCCCGAATTTTGAAATTTTTGCAGATGTTGCCGAGCTAGTGGAGCAAGTAAAGAAAACACTCACCCTACCAGCCAACAAGGAGTCCAATCTAGAAGAAAAGAAGGAAGTTGTCCTGAAATCTGAGAAGACTCCGGAGGAGATTGCTGCCCTGGTTGAAGAGAAGTTTGAAGACATTCTGCCTTGTGATTTTGAGAACAATGATTTTGATTTTGATTTTAATTTGTTTGCTTTGTATGAGGATGATGATGTTTTCTTTTCCAAAATGAATACAATGAAGTCTAATTTTGCTTACTTGTGTGATGTTTCTCCTGATGGTTGCATACAGTTAAATAACAGTTACATGAGCATATTTAATATTAATTCTGTTAACACACAATCATTAAATTTGGGAACAATCTAAAATCCTAAAAACATTAGCATAGTATCCAATCTTACTCCTGATGAGAGAGAGAGATTTGAAAAAACATTCAAAAAATATGAAGAAGTATTTGCTTGGTATTATGAGTATATGCATGGAATAGATCGAGACATAGCCGAACATCTTATTCCTACTTACACTCACATGAAACCTGTCAAACAAAAGCTTAGGCGATTAAGACCTGAGTGGGCTGAATTGGTTAAAAAAGAGGTCACTAAACAAATACAAGTGAAGTTCCTTGAAGTGATAGAATATCCAGATTGGCTAGCAAACATAGTACCCGTGCCAAAGAAAGATAGAAGAATAAGGGTCTGTATGGACTATAGAGATTTAAACAAGGCTTCCCCTAAAGATGATTTTTCTTTACCTCATATAGATGTTCTAATTGATAGTGCAGCTTCTAGCGTGCTACACTCATTTTTAGATGGATTTTCTAGATACAACCAAGTGTTAATGGCCCAAGAGGATAAAGCCAAAACTGTTTTCATTACTACATGGGGTATATTTTGTTATAGGGTGATGTCGTTCGGCTTAAAGAATGCTGGAGCAACCTACCAAAGGATGGCCACCATGCTATTTCAAGACTTGATGCACAAAAAAGTTGAAGTATATATTGATCATATGATGGTGAAATCGGATACAAGGAAACAACACTTCCAAAACTTAGAATTATTCTTCGATAGAGCATTGAAATATAAGCTAAGATTAAACCCAAAGAAATGTGTGTTCGGTGTTACCTCAGGAAAATTGTTGGGACATGTGATTGGTCCAAATGTCATTGAGATTGATCTTGACAAAGTTAAAGCAATCAGGGATATGCCAGCCCCTAAGAAGGAGAGAGAAGTTCAGGGATTCATTGGTAAATTACAATACATTAGCAGATTTATAACAAAGCTCACAAAAATTTGTGAGCCTATTTTCAAATTGCTTAAAAAGAATAAGCCAGTCCTGTGGAATGAAGAGTGTCAAAAGGCCTTTGAGTGAATAAAGGAGTATCTACTAAATCCACCTGTTTTGAAACCACCCAAACCCGGTAAACCCTTGTTACTATACTTAGCAGTAGAAGAAGAGTCAATAGGAGCCATGCTAGCCCAAGCAGATGAGTCAGGGATTAAGCATGCAATTTACTATTTGAGTAGAAAGCTCCTACCTTATGAAATTAAGTATAGTATCATTGAAAAGACCTGTATAGCTGTGGTTTGGTCTTCTAAAAAGTTGCGGCAATACTTTCAATCTTATAGTGTGCAAGCAATTTCCAGGTTGGATCCAATGAAGTACTTAAGGGAGACACCCTCTTTGATTGGGAAGTATGGTCAATGGTTGATAATATTGGAAGAATTTGAGATTGAGTATGTAACCAGAAAAACAATCAAAGGTAGAGCAGTGGCAGAATTCCTGGCCCAACAACCATTACCGGATAGTGAAGAGGTAGTCTTGGTGTAACACCCTTATACCCTATATACGTATACAGACCGGTTTAATAAAATGTTTTCACATTTCCAATTTAAAATTTCAAATTCTAAATATATAAAAATTAAATAGAATATAAATATTCTTTACTTGTTATAAGAACCCAAAATAAATAATATATATAAAAATCTCTGGGAAAAATTTACCAGAGTTTTGTTTGTATTTTGGACATCCCAAAATTTAGCAATACTCAACCTATAAAAAGAAAACACTCCCAAATAATTTCAAATCACCATCTCAACCATACTTCTCAATTTCACCAAGCTTCTCAAACATTTATATATATAGATATATATAATTTAAAACTCACTTACTTTCCCATTTCAAATACATTGACCCAAACATTATTTATAATATATAATACGTAAAATTCAAAACATAATATATTATGCAAAATTCAAAATGTACAATAACATAAAAATATATGCATGCTGCTGGTAGTGTTTCTGATCTCGATAGCAACTCAACAAGCTTAACTACAAGTCTAGACTCAATCTAGTCTAGAAGAACTCTCTGGCTCAGCTGAGTCTACCCTGTCACCTGCGCGATGGAAATAATCGCGCTAAGCCGAATCCTAGTGGTACAAACTTTGATAATAATAATAAAATTCAATGCAATGACAATGCACAATGCATTTAGATGTTACATCATTCTACTTTCTTATATTTTTCAAATATTTCATAATTCACATTAAAACAAAGACAAGCATGGGCCCAAAATGATCTAATATGCTATTCAAATTTCAGAGTTACTGCTTTTGTCCATAATGACACCACGTGTCTAGCCCCTTAGGCAATATATCCATGGATAATGTAACAGCCCCAGTCGTTTGGACATCAACCCGGCTAAACCCTTAGGCCCCAGTATCTTGGTCCTCAACCTGGCTAGACTGCTACAGTTTTTGAGGCTTACGATCCAGTCTTTTCACCCCAAAAATATCATATTTATTAGCTGGCCTGGCTTACGACCCAGTCTTATCACCAGTCCAGCATTTACCCCATAGGCAATCATAGGCATGCCGCCAAACCCAGAACTCTGAAAATTGAATAACATACTAGGCACACAATTTATTCATATTTCTCATTATTAATCTCTTTCTCATTTTCACATATTCAATCTAGACACATTGCCTTATTTTCACATTTTTTTTCTCAATTTTCTCAATTTTTCTCACTTTTCTCATTTTTATCAATATCAATTCATTTCATTATTACACATATCTCATTTTTGCATTCACAACACATTACCCAATTACTTTGGGTATTTTCACATAATATGCATATTTCACATGTTACACAAATTAGCCATTATCAATGGCTTTTCACAATGCATTTAACACATATATGACATTACAAATGTCATAACATATTATTCATACACAATCAATGAACCAAGTAGCTTAGCACATTTTTCAACTAAAATGTGTTAAGTCCAAATGTTATGCAAATATAGACATTATATTCAAAGTTTGTACATACCTCCACTAGCAACCCAAAGCAAGCTAAAAACAACCTTCAATCCAATCTTTTCAGCTTGCCCTTCACCACTTGGATGAAGCAAATCAACCTCCCTCAAAGCCTAAACCAAATGTGATAACAAATAATCATTTAGTATCACATTTAATGATATTTCCAACATTAAACCATAATTACACATCACTGCTACAAATTTTTGAAAAATTTAGCCTTTCCTTACTTCAACATTAGAATTCCATTCTACTACAATTAAATTAGTGTTTTAAGTTTATTTATATTATTAAAAATATATTTTAATACATTTAAATCATTTACATTATAAAAATACACTCTTATACATAAAATCTCAAAAATGGCATAACCTTCCCCCATTGAAGATTTTCCATTCCAACACAATCCATTACTCATTCCAAGCTTTTATTCATCACTTTTAACACTAAACAACATGCTTAAACAAATAAAATCACACAATTCAACCACTTTGGAAAATCACTTTTCTAAAACCCTAAATCTCCACTTCCATTCTCAAACTCTAACCCAACACCACCAAATCCAATATTAGTGTAACACCCTGATACTCCATATAAGTACTATACATATACCTAGTATACATACAATACGTATATAAAGTATAAGAATGTTACTTTTAGTTTCAATTTAAAAACCTTTATCCAGATTCATAAAATTTAACATTAATTTAAAACACATTTACAAAAGTCAGTATTCTTATTTATCAAAACTTCATTCATCCATATGAATATATATTAACTCAAAAATACAATACAATTTAAAATCACACATGTATGCATCACCTTCTAGTTGGTCTCGAGATACACTTACCCTTTTCGTGGCATAACAGCTACACTCCCAGATCATCCGCATAAATACCTGCGCGATTAATTATCCGCGCTAAGCCCGAAAGCTTAGTAGTATAAATAAATATTAAAATATACTTTACAAAATAATCATACCTCATGTTTTTAGCATTATGTTCTATTGTTCGCTTACCCCGTTTTTCCTTTCTCAATGCATTCTTCATATATTTCCCCTAATCTCATAAAATTATACACATATTTACATAGAACATTCACAATACAATACTTACCATTTCTATCTCATATACATATACATCATTTCAACAAATCACCTTTCCATGGCCTATCCAAACCTTCATAAAAACAATTCTTACAAATTCCACATTTATATACATTGTACACAACATACTATATTTTCATAAACTCATATCTCAACAAAGCTCCTCAAGCCATATTCACTTTCAATATATCAATACACACATTACGAAATCATACTTCTTAACATTGTATTATTCACAATTCATTAAACATAAATCATATTTTCATCAAAAGCATTCATAGATCTCATTATTCATTTATTTCAACATTTGGATATCACATTGACAACAAAGACAGACTCGGGCCCAACAGACACTAATATGTTATTCAAAGTTCAGAGTTACTGCTTTGGTTCATAATCACAATAATCAAGCCCGTAGGCATCATATATCAATAACTCTATCCATGGATAGTGTAACAGACCCAGTCTCTTGGACCATCAACTCGACATGAGGAGATCCTCAACCCGGCAAGACTGTTACCTGTAACAGACCCAGTCTCTTGGACCATCAACTCGACTAACCTCGAGGAGATCCTCAACCCGGCAAGATTGTTACCAATCATATATCTCATAATCATAATTATCATAGTGTAACAGACCCAGTCTCTTGGACCTCAATTTACTCAAATTGAAGAGATCCTCAACCCGGCAAGACTGTTACCTTTTTCACATTTTCTAGGCATGCCGCCAAATCCAGAACTCTGAAAATTGAATCAACATATTAGACACAAAATCTTTTCATTTTCATTTCATTCTCAATTGAATTATCATAGCCAATAACAATGGCTTAACATCTCATTTGAATCACTATAGCCAATCACAATGGCTTCATATCTCATTTGAATCATCATAGTCATTAACAATGACCTCACATCATATTATATCTCAAATCACATTTCAAGTTTCATCATTGATATTTGCAACATCAATTACATTACTAAACAAACATATCATGAATCAACCATACCATATAGGCATGCTTCAATCATAACATTAAAGTAATTCATCATCAATGATCTCATGATATTCCACATTATACACAACATGCTATTATTCATATGCATCCTCAATCTACATATAGTACAATACAATTTATGAGATTGACAATGCATAAAACCTAACATGGTTCATATCATATCAACGTTATCATCAAATCATATTGATCAATTCAATTCATCACTCAAGTATACATAATCAATGACATTGCATATACTTTTTCATTGATCATTATGTCTTCCACATTTCCTATATTATCATTGATATATTCATACATAACAATTTACCTTATTCAAGAACTTAGAATCCTCCATATACATTTGGTTGGATCATTATTGTTTTAAGTGTGTTTAGGTACAAAAGACATTTGAAGATCCAACAATGTTTGAAGACCAAATAACAAACACATTTGCAAACACCCTCAAGGGACACGGCCAAGCTTGTGGCCGTGTCTCCCAATATAAACATCCAGTAGCCAACACGCCCAAGGGACACGGCCAAGCTTGTGGCCGTGTCACTCAACACCAATTCAAGCAGTAGCAAACACGGGCAATGGACACGGCCAAGCCAGTGGCCGTGTCTCTCAACACAACAATCCAGTACCAGACACGGGCAAGGGACACGGCCGTGTCTCTCAACATAAATCAGACAGTAACAAACACAGGCAAGGGACACGGCCAAGCCAGTGGCCGTGTCTCTCCAAAACTCATCCAACAAGGCCAAATTTGCCCTAACTTGGCCGTGTCTCTCATAACTTGGCCGTGTCCTACAATAATTTAAAGACCAAATACTAGAAATTCATCCAAACCAAACCCCAAATCAACATTTCATTATTTTCCTTACAATTATCTCAACTAATCATCACTTAGATGTTAATTTCACACATTTATATACTTCAATCTCTTGTTATCATCCACTTACACACTAACCAAACCAAACATAACCCAAATCCAAAAGAAATCCAACTAAAAAGATAAAAACTTATATATATAAGTATAATCAATAAATTCAACTCAAGAGATGAGTACTTACATGAATAGCTTGCCAAATCTTCAACTCCACTTGCAAATCTCTTGATATCCTCAATCTTTGGTGTAATTAGAAGCAAAATCATCTTTCTCTCTCTAGCTTCTCTCTCTCTCTCTCTCTCTCGTTCACTAAGAAAAAGAAGACGAAGGAGAAGAAGAAGAAAGAAAGATCTCGTTCTTTCTTTCATTCTTATCATATATATATATATATAATAATAATAATAATAATAATAATAATAATAATAATAATAATAATAATACAATTAAATCTCCACCACACACCATTTCTTTTGACTTTCTTCTTCTTTTTTCTTTTTGTCCTTATTATCATTATTATTAATCACATATATATATATATCTCACTTTTCCTACTCCCAATTTCTCTCATGTATATGTAATGTATATGTATATGTCTTTTATATTGTAGTTATATTTCCCAAATATACATATACATTAAGTCCAAATACAACAATAACTCCAAAACTTTTAAGGCATATCTTGGGATATTACAATTAGACTTTAAAATACTTGTTCATGAATCAAAACAACTCATTTGGAATCAATTTGCACAATTAAAGTTCATGTTTTCAAAACCCCAAAAATCCATAACCCTAAATTCTCTCTCTTCACCATTCTTTAACCAAACTCCATCATCTCTTCAATCTAACCTTAGAATCATTGTTAACTGCCCAAAATAACATCATACACAGTAATTCCAACAATTATAACATACTACATAAAAATCCAAATTCTCACATAATCCAAATTTCTAAGGAATTCAAAGAAAAGAGATGGAAACTTACTAATTTTAGTGGAAATCACTAAAAATCCACTTGAAACTTGTTAATTCCTTCAATTTATGGAGTATGGAAGAAGCAAAATCATTGGTCTTCAAGCTCCCATGGAACACGTCCATGAAGAAGAAGAAGAAGAAGATGAAGACTTTTATATTTCTTTTCCTTTCATCTTTTTTTTTAACCACATATATATATTAAAATAATTTAATATTTAATATTTAATTATTTTTTAATAAATTAAAAGTCCTAATTTCCCTCTTCCATTCAAAAATAATTTATTTTTGAATTATTTTATTAATTTTAAATTTATAAGATTAAATTACCAAAATACCCTTTTATTTTAAAAAGTGTTGACTTTTATATATGTTATGTATATTTTGCATATATATCACATATATATTCCACTTTTTCATTTAAAAACCATTCTTTTTTCATTTAAATCATTAATTTAATTATCCTTTTAAATTATAATTTATTTTATCAAAATTTCCAAAAATAAGAAATTTTCAAAAATTTTAGGATGTTACACTTGGAATTTCCGGATGAACATTTAGAGGCCATTGAAGGGTAGACTAGGCAACAATTAGGGCTAAATGAGAGAAAATTGTTAATTAGAAAACCCGAAAGGGCTAGTTGGCAACATGAGTGATCTTGTGTATGCTGGCTTTATGTTTGGTTGTTCCCCAATTTAATAAAACGGAATTAATGTTAAAATTGTTCTATGTGCACTGTTATAAGTATTTGACTAGATATGGATGAAATAAATAAACACAATAAAAGGTGAAGACAAATTATAAAAGGAAAAGAAGCATCTTTTATTACTTTTATTTTTTCATCCTAACAATACACTTTCTAAATTGACAAATGTAAAATCTATGGCAGATGATAAGTGTAACATGCAGGCCAGCTTTGCTTCAGCTGATCCAAGTAGGATTCAGTCAAGCAAGGCATGTCTAAATCAGGAGTGAATTCAGAATCACGAGGCTCAGCTCCATACTGACGGCTAAGCTGGTGAGAATCATTGCAAGTACCTCGATGAAGAGCAGCAAGAGGAACATACATAAAGTATGTCCGCATGGTGATACGAGAAATCTTCTACCAAGGTATCAACTAACGGATGTTGACTTCAGCGAGTGAATGGATCCATTCAACCCAGTCAGCATATGAAGAAGCAGGATGGAGTAGTTTCCTGGCGAAATGATGCCGTGGCAGATATCTGGTAAAATCCATGGATGGAGTGTCAAGCAAGCAGAGATGCTCTTGAAGCCAAATCTGTGAGGGAAAATTAAATTATAAAAAATTATAAAAAATATAATAATGAAAAAAAGAAGAAGAAAAAAGAGTCCGCTAAGTTGAAAACCTGCAAGGGTAGCTTAGGAAAAAATTCGGACAGCTCGCTAGTTCTGAAAACCCACATGGGTGGACTAGAAAAAAATTAGAGCAATATAAAATATAATAAAAAAAGAGAGGTTTGCTAAGTTGAAAACCCACAAGGGCGGCTTAGGCAAAAATTAGGACAACTCGCTAGTTCCGAAAACTCGCATGGGCGGACTAGGCAAAAATTAGAGCAATATAAAAAAGAAGAAGAAGAAGAAAGAGAAAACCTAAATTGAAAACTTGAAAGGGCAGTTTAGGTAATTACCTGAAGCAACAATGGATTCCCGGTCAGTCTCTTTGACGATCCTTATTTAAGTTTGTCTAATCCAACTAAAGTCTTGGCTAAGATCACGGGTATCGGTGACAAGCCTCCTTCCATTTGGTCCATGATATCCAATACTCGTGGATCAATATCACCATCAGAAGAAACAAGCAAGAATTGGCCAAGCAAGCATAGACAAAGCATACATCTCCATGCCTTAGTAGGAGCCAAATGAGAAAGGCAAAAGTCAATTAAGGGACCAAGCAGAATTTTCTCACCTTTCATCAACTGTAGAACTTCGGGTTTTGAGATTTGAAATAACAGTTGCATCTTTTGTTGAGTCCTAGAAATCAATATAGGTAATGCCATTTGTTGATTATTTGGATATCCAAGGATGGCCTCAAATTCTTTAATCAAGGGACATATTTCAAAGCCATTAATTTTAAATGTTTTAGAATTCACATTCCAAAAAGAAGCCATGGCATGTAAAAAAGAATGGTCCAATTTAACATTTTGAAAACACTTCAAAGTATCAATCTTTGACCAAGATATTTGTTTCCAATGAATGGCATTCATATTTTTAAATAGAAATTTTATTTTCTTCAAATGGAGTTCGATCATTGTTGATGAATGAAGGAAAATCAGAATTGTTAAAAGGAGTTTTTACATTGAAGTAGAAAATCTCTTGGTTTCTGTATGAAATTATGGCATGAAAAGTGATTTATATAGGAGGATTGTGCTATTCCAAAATTGATATGGAAAGAGTGAGGCCGACATGCATGAGGATAAGGAATTGATGACGAAAGGATCTTAAATTGCCGCGTTGCATTTGGTTTTGTAGTGATGCTGTGTAAATGTTAAATATGAAGAGGAAAGTATAATAATTGTAGCACAATAATGATGAAAAAAAAAGTTGCAGTAAACATTATATATTATTATTATTATTTTTTATTGTACAATGTTTCCTCAATTAATACAATATTTATACATCACTAAGAAGGAGGTGGTAGATCATCAAATAAAGCTCTGAAAAAATCATAGCCTGTTGGAGGAGGAGGCATATCACCCGTCCTAAGTTCGCTCGAAGTAGGAGCACCAGAATCTCTATTACCTTGGAGTTTTGATCTATAACGATCCTCATTAGAAGTAGATGAAAGGATCTCAAGGTCATCAGTTTGGGGGCCCCTAGACGAAGAAGCACCAGGATCTCTCATCCTCTGAAATCGGAAGTCTCGAAAATTTTTCTCTGATTAATGGTGCAAATTTTCAAAATGGGAAACCTGTTGACGACTAGTGGCCAGCTCTTCTTGAAGTTTCTTGTTTTGTTCTTCAAGCATCCTCTATGAGCCAAAAAGGAAAAAGAGTAAGAGCATACATAATCATGCATACATATAGCATAAATTACCATGAAACAAGAAAACTTACTAGGTAATTGATATCAATACCCTGTGGATGAGATGACTAGAATGAGAAAATGAAGGAGTAGTAAAAGAAGGTCTAGCCTCATGATCAAATGGGCCAGAAGCCTGAAACAATCATTAAAAAAGTCAAAACAAGTTAAGAAAGAAGCGAATACAATGAAAAAATGGTAAAAGTTTACCTGAGAAGTGCTAGCCCCGAGATGTGGAACAAACTCTCCTCCCTCTCCATGATGTTCCTCTTCATCTCTATCCTCATTTTCTTTAGAAATTTCCCATACACCAACAGGAGATACGTCAAAGTTCAAAAGCCCAATTTGAATAAACTGGGTATAAGATGCACCCGATGGATAGAGAAAGGTTTCAATATCATAACTGTGTCGAGCCAACCACCATGCATTCTCTGGCATTAATGTGATATTTAAGGTATACTCCTGGCAACACATCGGGATCCTCCTCTGCTTAGGACTAAGAAAACACTCATATACTCTCTCTCTGAGAAATCAGCCACTAGACATAGGGCCGACAATGACTCGGCGGATATGTTGAAAAAGCAGTGCGGCATTCATGGAGGAAGTCCAGTTTGTCCGCTCTTCTGTGTCCCACCAAGCCAAATTCACCTATAAAATGACATAAGGTAAGTAAACTTTTATATAAAATTTAAAGTATACTAATGATATTTTACCTGGCCTCAGGTTAGGCAACTCAAGAAATAGCATTGGGTATGCACATGGTGAGAGCCGGGAACTTCTACGCGATCTGACAATCAAAAATTTAATCTCGGATACTCGATTCTCTCTCGGGAAATACCAGGCACTCTCACAATATTGTGCTCATATGCCCATGCATACAACAATAATAAAAATCAAATTCATACAAGAAAAGAATGGAATTGACATTGGTGGAAGAAAAGTACCTCGACAACCACCATAAAGCCAACAAAAGACTTTTTATTTCTGTTAATTTTGTCAAGACCATGGTAAAAACAGGCAAGACCAGCTTCACCCTAGCCGTAAATCCTCATATTAGTAAGGGCCCTCAACACCGACAAATGGATGGAGGATTCGGTATTGCCTAAAATGGTCGACCCGAGCAAATACAGCAAAAATCCTCGAGCATACTGTTTGGTTGTGTCTCTATGAACCCGTCCTTTGTAGTTCATCCAATAACTACGAATTGGCTCAATTTTTATCTTGAAAGGCCCCTTAAATGATGGTTCCATACCAATTAACTGTTGAATTTCTTCAAATGTCAGAATATCATTGGTAAGAGGTACCGGAAGGCCGCAATACTGAATGCCGGTTATAGCAGCAAAGTCAATCAGACCAATTGTCATCTCTCCAATGGGCAAATGAAAAGTATGAGTTGTGTCCATCCACCATTCTGACAATGCTTGAACCACACTCCAGTCTATCGGATACTCCTCGGATGGTAATTGTAAGATGAAGCTTTCAAAACCGCAATCTCGGATAATCTGCCTTACCCGAGAAGGTGCTACATCATACTATTGTCGGGCTTTGTAGACACACCCTCCCCCTGGAATAACGCAACGATCACGATAACACGGTGCCAAGTAAGTTAACACGAGGTAAGTATATCATTATATCAATACTACTGATTTTTAGGCTAAATTAATTTATATTCTATTTTTTCTATTTACTTATATTCTTAAAGTAATATATTTTCCCTAAATTTTCTAAAAAAATAAAAAAATATATGAAAAGAAAAAACAGAAAATATAAAGAAAAAGAAAACAAACAAAATAAAAACAAAAAAAAAGAAAATGAAAAAATTTTAAAAAATTGAAAATATATATAAAAAAGAAGAAAAAACAACAAAAATGAAAAAAATAATTTGCTGTTAAAATAAATAATTACCTTGCTCTTTTGATTTGAACTGCGATGGAGCGGCATCCTAGCTAGTAGATTTATATTTCCATTTTCATGCCGCTAAATAAACTCCAATAACTCAGCATTAGATCGAGTTTCTGATTCTGAAGCATGCATTTTTTCTAAAACTCTATGCTAAACTCTCTAAAATAAAAATATAGCAATGAATGAGGGAAATGAAGAAACGAGCTGCTGTGAATGAATTGAAGAAATGAGCCATTTATATAGAGGAATGGCAAAGAAAAAAAACAAAAAAGAAGAACAATATTCTCGTGAAAAAAAGGAGAAAAAGTAAATTTTACTATTGATGAATAGTAAGTTACTATTTACAAATAAATAGTGATGAATAGTGCATAAACAGTAACTTCACAGTAAATAAATAGGAAACTCAATTATTCAATTCAATCATTCAGATACTTGTGTGTATATAAATATTTTTTCACTTTTAAAAATATTTTTACACATAAGGGGCAAGGAGAAGATATGTGCATGGTAAAAATTAGCTAAAATTTTTGCAAATTACTACTGACCGCAATTATTTTTTTGCAAACAATTAAATCTCTCTTAGCTTAGGTTCAAAACCTAAAATCTCTCTTAAGTCTAGAACTTAGCACAGATCCAAAACTCGAATTATCCTTAGGTCCAGAACCTAAAATCTCTCTTAAGTCCAGAACTTAGCTCGGGTCCAGAACCCAAATTATCCTTAGGTCCAGAACCTAAAATCTCTCTTAAGTCCAAAACTTAGATCGGGTCTAGAACCCAAATTATCCTTAGGTCCAGAACCTAAAATCTCTTTTAAGTCCAGAACTTAGCTCGGGTCTGGAACCCAAATTATCCTTCGGTCCAGAACCTAAAATCTCTTTAAGTCCAGAACTTAGCTTGGGTCTAGAACCCAAATTACCCTTAGGTTCGGAACCTAAAATTACCCTTGAGTCCAGAACTCTAACTGGGTCCAGAACCCAAAACCTCAACCATCACAGAAAAATTAAGTCTTATTATTTTTCACTCTCTTTTACTGTAGTCTCAGATCGTTCAAGCAAGGAGCAAACTGTAGACCCTTAATTTTTGACCCAGTCTAGTATGATATTTTTTATATAGTCCAAAATAATTTTTGTGGTATTTTAATTAAATAATATTTATTTTAGTATTTATTATTTATAATTTTTAATAAAAATAAAATGGTAAATTTAAATAAATAAAAAATAATAAAAATAAAAATTGGCGACGAAAAAATTCATTGTGAAGGTGAATCAGCCAGTGTAACACCCCTTCCCGGCCTACATGTGTAAGCTGAGTAGAGGCGCCACACTAACCTAATGTTGCTACCAATTTTACTTAGTCAAATTTTAGTTCCGATTTTTACAGAAATTTGGCCAGAGGTTCGCCTAGAAATTTGGTCCCAAGTGTCGACAAAACTGGTCTTTCTGATTTTTGAAAACATTTTTACACAAACCAATGCAAACACAATTAGTCTCAATACACTCCCAATGAATCCCCCTTATAACCTCAACTACAAACCTGCAAGAAGAATTCACACTTCTAGTACAAAATAAAGTAGAGGTTTATTATTATTACATACTACTAACGTACAGTATAACATAGTAATTCTCAATCTTATATATACATATACATGCCACAACTAGATAACTCATAATGGAAACTAAGAGATATACCCTAAGATGCTGTGGGTCTGGTCGTCGCTTCCCAAGAGTTAGCTACTGCTCCGAACCTACGAGTCAAGGAAAACTTAACTCGCTGAGCAATGTCGCTCAGTGGGTACTTTACTAATGAAAATAAAAGTAAAACATGAAAGCATTTGAAATAAAAGGAAATAATTAAATAAAAAATCAACCAACATTAAACCAATGGAAGTTATTGTACATTCAGTGTACATATGCTTTCAACAAATGTAAAAACCATAATTCAAACTCATTTTGCATTACGTAGTTTAAAAAAAACAGGACTTTGGCTCTACTGGTATATAGGGAACCATAGCGATAAGGTAGTGGCCCTCACCACTGTAACATAGGTGGCCCTCACCACCATTATCATATCACAGGAATGACCCTCACCATCCTGGTTATAACCAATGGCCCTCACCACTGGCTTCAGTGGCCCTCACCACTGAATAAAATATCATATCAGTATCAAATCAATCACAATAATGAGCAGTACTGCATGCGTTAGTATAGTGCACCATACCCTTATCTACCACCCCCAACTACCCAGCAGAGCATAAAGGTTAAAATGATTCAATTTAAATCTAAAACTTCATTTTAGAATGACTCGAGAAATCATTTTAATTCCCATCGCGCTTTGCCATTTATGCAGCGCACCACATTCTTTAGTCAAACCATTACCCTTTTTCACATATTTAACATCCACAATAAACATATCAAACATTTCAAAGCATTCCTAAAAAGGTCACAAATTGACCAAATGAATAGTGTCGCGGCGCGTAAAATCGGAAACGCAAAAGGCAAACGCCAAATGAATAGTAAAATCTGGGTTTTCTTCAAAATTTCAGTCCACTTCAGTCATGCATTTGACCAGGTAAATGATCTTATTTTTGGTTGAAATTTTACAGGAAACTTATTTCATATGTTGACTAATTGCATGTAAAATTTCATCGAAAAATTCCATCATTTGCTGCCTCAACTGGCTGCCCAAAGTTAGGTCCAGAATTGGATCCCAAAGGGCACCAATTTGGCCCACACTTACATTTGGTGCAAAATTGTTTATTTTTCTGTTTTAAACCCATTTCAAAGCTTCCCTAATAATGTAATGAAGACTTAGACACTTTCCTTTTAAAATAACTTGATTGTTTAAATCAATTTGGACTAAATGGAGTTCATAAACTCTTTTACCAAAATTATTGGAAACATTAGATTTCATTTGAATTTAAACAACCCAATCACCACATAGATTTAAAAATACCACTCAACAATTGAATTCAAACTCAAACAACACATTTATGCATCCATAGCAAAAGTTCCATAGATAAAGTTTTGGTAAGAAAATGAAAGGAAAATTAATTCTTCCAAGGTAAAGTACCAAACCTTGTTCTTTTAATTCCCCTTTGCTTTTCCTTCTTCTCCTTCCTTAATCTTTGTTTCTCCTTCCAGAAATTCAAGAAAACAACCTTAAACATAAACCTTAGAAATTTAGAACAATAAGCTACCCTCCAAATTCATATGAATTTCTACCTAAATTAACCATCTCTCATCATTAATCAACATATTTTTCCATTAAATTCATTTTCTAACCATCCTACAAACTTTCCCCAAATTCAACCTTTATGAAATCTAATTTCCAATCTTCCAATAGATATATAAATACTTAAAATTGATACTAGAATTGAATTCTACATGCTTTAAAACCTTAAAACTCACCTTGAACTTGAATCAAACTTGACAAAAATTAGAAATTCTTTGGTGTTCTTCTTATGGAGGCCGACGGTTTAGGAGAGTTTTTGGGGGAGATTTTGTGTTCTTCTTGCTATGATATATAGTGGAAATGATGTCCACTTTTGGGGTGGATGAATGCTTTAGGGCCATTTGTCCATCCCTTTTACTTTTCTTCTTTTAATAAATTCTAAATGGCTAATTATGATTGGCCATCAAAAGATATTTATATTTTCCTTCCCAATTAAATCCTCAAACTTGTCCCTCTTCCCATTTGGTACCCCAATTTGTTCCATGTCACCCATATGGTACCTACATGGAACCGGGCCCATTTTACGCTTCGGTGATTAATCGATTGTAACTTTTAAACCGTACAGTTCCACGAGGCTAACTACATATGGTTTTGATCCTCTCGACCTCTACTTTCTATTTTTTAAAGTCTATTTTAGGTTTCCAAGTCATTTTAAAAAATTACCAATAAGCCCTCGACTTTTTACAAAATTCCCTTTAGGTCCTTTCTTTGCTCGGGTTTGCCCGGGCTCCGTTTCTACTGACGATCATTTCATATTCAATCCCTCGACGTCCTCTACGCACTCATGTGTTTATTTCCTACTTTGGATTCATGTATAAATTTTAATTTATAATGACCAAAATGCCCCTAGTCTACATGTCTTCGTTTCTCTCTAACGGGGCGTTTCCTGGAAAAATTGTTACTCGTCGTTGCGTCCCGATTTTTCTCTACTCTCCATTTTTGGAGTCTGTTATGTGCACTAGTAAGAACCTCCAGTATAAATTTTGGAAATTACAGTCACCTCCCCAAAACTTTGCATTTCTTCAATTAGGTCCCATTGGTCCTATAGCCTTATCTGGGGCCGTTGTTAGGAATTGACTTCTCCTTTCCCCTTCTCTCACTATGCACGTGCTTGCCATGCATAAATGTGGTGGGCGGATGTGATAGCCAGGCCAATTCACCTGCAGGAATTTCCTACGGGCAAATGGCCTTGGGCTCCTGCGGCAAATTGGCCCCCGCCCGCAGGAAATTCCTTCCAGCTCGCAATTCTTGGCCCGCATCAAGTTTTTGCCAGTGCAATTTTCCAACGCAGTTTTTCCAAAACCAAATTCTATTTGGTTTTTGTTTCTTTTCCTAATTGGTTTTAATTTCCTTAAGAAATTAGAAGTAGGTTTATTATTTTTCCTATAAATACCACATCAAAACACAGAATTGAGAGGAGGAAAAAACTTTAGACTTTGATCGGGGAGGACAAAATTGTTTGATTGATTTGGAGACTCAACCATTCGATCAGCAAAAAAAAAGCCTTAGTAAGCAAGAGACATTAGCAATAATCAATCCATCAAGGGCAGTGACACTGTCTTTGTCTTTGTTCATCCAGAAGCAAATTGTGGAGGAACTAACGAACGGAGGTTTGATTATAAATCTTTGATTTGATGTTATTTACAATGTTTCCATCATTTGTTTTTTAAGTAACCTAAATTATTAAACTTAGTAATATATTTTACATTAAATCATACATTCATCAAGTAGCCTTAGACAGTAATCAAAACTTCAAAACCCTAAAACTATTCTTCTCTTGGCAGAAACTTTAAAACCCTAAAATTATTTCTCTCATGTTTCCAAAAACTTCAAAACCCTAAAACTATTTTTCTTTTTCCAAAAACCTTAAAGACCCTAAAACTATTCTTCTCTTGCCAGAAACTTTAAAACCCTAAATTATTTTCTCCAAACTATTTTCATCTAAACCATAACTTTTTGCCTAAAATTTCCAAATGTTTTCTTAAATCTCCAAACCCTAATCTTCTTTACGTTTTCTAAAAATATAATTATTTTTATAAAACTCTAAACTGTTTTCTTAAATCCTAAAATCAAATATGTTTTTCAAAATATCAAAAACCCTAATTCTCTCAAAACCCAATACAGTAAACCCTAATTTTCCTAAACCCTAATTCTTAAAATCTCAAAATCTTATGACAAATAAATCTAAACCTTAAAACTCAATCCAGTAAACCTAAAATCATAATCCAGTATATATGAATTATAAACCTAATATCTTAAGATTCCAAAACCCTAATTTCATGATGTTAGCCCTAAACCCTAATTTGATTAACCAAAAATCTTACTACTTTCTTAAATGTATAAAACCCTAATGCATTCCAATTTTTCAAAATCTTTACAGTAGCCTAAATAATAGCAATAATAATTCTAAAATCCTAAAACCATAAATGTTAATTAAAGAACTCTAAATTGAGACATAAACCTAAATTTGTATCTTTACTTGCTTTATTTAATTTTAGATTTGATTATGTAGTTTATAATATGTTTTGATGGTTGATTTCAATGCTTGATTTATTTAATTTACCATGGATGATTATTTTCTTTATTGTTATGATTATTATTTGTTTATTTTAGTATTAAAATTGTAAGAGGTATGTTTCCACTTTGTGGGTACCTCATTAGTTAAATATCATGTAATTTAAATTTCTTTCATATTTTGGACCAATGTAAAGGACATGTTTCCACCTTTCAGTGGGTGTCCTATTTAGTTTAGACATAGATGATGTAAGGACATGTTTCCATCTTCGGATGGGTGTCCATTTATTTACTTTGTTTGGACATTGCTTTGATTTTAATATAATGATGATTTATTTTAATTATTACATGTAATATGGATAATATTGTTATACTTAAGAATTTTATAATATTAAGACCTGCAAAGGAGGTCGGTTCCAATGAACCGGGCGTTGTCGGTGTGCTGGGCCATTTCTCACCTTCCCCACACATACCCAACTTTTTGAACCCATTAGGGGGTTGGGGATTCCTTAGGAATCGAGTTATCCACCCCTTTCTTTTTTTTGGCCCGTCCGGGTGGCAACTCCATTTTTCTCCGGGCTTAGGTCCGTGTTCTCTAAGGCCCCAAGCCTAAACAGTTCCGAATTCGCAAGAACCATTCCACCAGGAGTGGGGGAAAAAATCCCCGCTTACATACATATGAGCATTATAATCGAGTTTGATAATTAATGACTTAATGAATTCGAGAATACCCTATAGGAAAGTTAGCTTAATAGCACAATACGTCTATTGAGGGTTAATTCAAAATATCAAATTCGATATTCATAGGAATATCAAGTTCGACAATCATCTGCCATTTATGGCTGAAGTGACTTGTATCTGCATATTTAGCCCATAATCTATATCTATGTATGTGATGGGATCATAAATAAATCAATAATGGTAGACATATACATATGGGAGCACAACAATTGAATTCAATAATTGTGGAACAATACCTTATGAAGAAAAGGTTAGTAGAGGACAACATAGCACATATACTGAGATTGGAATCAAATATCAAATTCAATATTAATGTGAACATCGAATTCGATAAACCTTAGCTATTTTTGTTATAAACAACCTGTATCTACAAATTTTCCATACAAAATGTTTTAAAAGTTATTTCTCAATTCTAAACTTCTATTCCTTAGTTAGGGAAAGTTAGATATAGTCCATTGAGATTTGTTCTATTATTCATAAGTTATTGAATTATAGATTTAACTTGGAGTTGATAGATTTTAGTTCTTGAGAAAAGGGTGTTGTTCTTTTAGAGTTTAATGATTCTGCTTATGAATGAACCATGTCAATGAGATGAAATGATAAAATATAAACATAGATCATGATATTAAATGGTGTAGATTTGAGGATCAACGCTAGAAGCTTAAGAAACTTACTGTCAATGGATACAAATCTCAACCAACTTCTTGGAGTTGTAGAGTGTCTTGACTCTTGGTTTGAATGATTGAAATTTGCTGGAATAATCTCCTTTTATAGATGAAATACAAGATAAAAAGGTGGGAAAATGAAAATGTTTCCTGAGTATCTTTTCTTTGGTTTACTAAAAAGAAAACCTTGCATCTGCTAGCCTCTTTAATAAAAAAGTCCACTGAAGAGAGCTGGAAGCTCCCTTTTATAAGCGATAAGTGAGATATGTCCAATGAAATTATCAAGTTCAGAGGTACACAATTGCCCAAGTCAATAATTTTAAGAATCAATAAATTTGTTCTTCAACTATCTGCTCGAAATTCTTAATAATTATCGAGTTTGGCACTAATATTATCGAACACGATAATAACTCATAGAGTGACAAATTTTAGTGTCTACAGTTTTCCCCTTGCTTAACTGATGCAAAATCCTTAGGAATATTGCATACATGAAAAGCATTAAGTGTTATTAGTTGGATGATCAGTGTTCAATATAATTTTCTTCAGACATGCTCGCCCCTCCTTCGGACATGCTTGTCCTCTGGCTACTTGATGTTGACAAGGCATGCTTGACCCTCCTTCACACATGCTCATCCTCTAGCTACTTGATGTAAATAGTGCATGTTGGCCCTTCCTTTGGACGTGCTCATCCTCTAGCTGCTTGATGTTGACAGGGCATGCTTGCCCCTCCTTCGGATATGCTCGTCATCCAACTACTTAATGTAAATAGGGCATGCTCATCCCTCCTTCAGACATGCTCATTGTAGACCCTTAATTTTTGACCCATTTGTAGACCCTTAATTTTTGACCCAATCCGGTCCAATATGTTTTATTTAGTCTAAAATGATTTTTGTTGTTTAATTAGTCCAAAATAGTTTTTATTAAATACTTTTTGCTTTAGTATCTAATTTTTATTAATAAAAAATAGAAAAAAAAATAAAAGTCAAAAAATAAAAATAAAAATAAAAATAAGAGTCGGAAAAATCGGCGACGAAAAAATTGTCGTAAGGGCCCGCAGGAAATTCCTACGGGAGAAATCACTGTGCTATTTCGCACGCAGAAAATTTTTTGCCTGTGAAATAGCTTATGGGCCCGCTCCGCTCGCGCTGCCGCAGCTAGCTGCAACAGATTTTTTCGCCAGCGCAGTTTTTCTGCAGCAGTTTTTTTTCGGCAGAGCAAATTTTCCGACGCAAATTTTTCGAAACCTAATCCAATTAGGTTTTGGTTTATTTTTTTTTTTATTAATATTACTTACCTTAACTAATTAGGAATAAACCACATCAAACCACTATAAATAAGGATCAAAGACAATTAAAAAGGGGGAGGCAAAAATCTAAGAGGAGTTTGGAAAATTTGAAACCAAATCAAGGAAGGAAAAGAAGAAATTCAATTCAACTTTTTTCTAGAACAGATGTAGCACAATTTAGAGGATTCAAAAGGCAAAAAAAGCTTGTCTTTGGAGCTAGTTCATCCAAGAAGAATTGTTTTTGGAGAAATCATCAAAAGAAGGTATGTGTTAATTAATTTTCTTTAATTGTTTTTTTTACACAGTAGCAAATTTATGAAATCAAAATTAAAAACCTTTGAACTTTAATTTAGTTTTTCTAAAACAAAAAAAAACCTTATTTCATTACTTTATCTTCCAAAAGGCTTAAAATTGTTATTTTTTCTTCTTAAAAACCTTAAAACCCTAATTGAACATATTTTTCAACAAAACTAAGAAGTAAATTCTGCTTCTTTTAAAATCTTAAAGTAGGTTCTATTTCATTCAAAAAGTCTTCTAAAACATCTTTTCTACTTATAAAAACTTTAATTTATTTGTTTAAATTCATAAAACTTCACGAAATTATTAAATTGATTTCTAAAACCCTAAATATTATTCACCACCCGTGACCCTACTTCAAAAATATCAAATCCAAATTCAACTTCCAAAATTTAAAATAATAAACACTAACACTTTTAAAACCTTAAACCCTAATTTTTATGAACCCTAATCCTTTTAAAACATTAAAAAACATAAAAACATAAAAACCTAAATTTTACACAGTAGCTTAGGAACCCAATAACCAAAAATCATAAATTAAAGTATTTTAAAGTATTTAAAACCCTAGTTTCATGATATCATCATTCAAGCCTTAATTTTGTTAATCAAAGAGTCTTACCAACCCTTCAAAAATAAAACCCTAATTTATTTTAATTCCATAAAAAGTCACAGTAGCCATAATTGGACTTTTATTTGCTTTATTCAATTCCATACTTGATTATGCTTTGATTTATTTCTTATGCTTTAATTTATTTAATTTCAATACTTGGTTTATTTAATTTATCATGGATGTATGTTTATTTTCTATTTTGATTAATAGCTTTGATGAATGATTTATTTATGATGAATGATTATTTCCTTTTATCAATTAATTTAGATTTCCAAAATTTGTAAGAGGTATGTTTCCGCTTGGTGGGTACCTCATTAGTTAAACATCATGTAATTTAATTTGCTTTTCTATTTTAGAACCTATGTAAAGGGCATGTTTCTACCTTTTGGTGGGTGTCCTATTTAGGCATGTGATGTAAGGACATGTTTCCATCCTTGGATGGGTGTCCATTTATTTGCTTTGTTTGGATATTGCTTTAAGTTTAATATATTGATGCTTTCTTTTAATTATTGTGTGTAATATGGATAATATTGTTATATTTAAGAATTTTATAATATTATGACCTATAAAGGAGGCCGGTTCCAATGAACCGAGCGTTGTGGGGGTGCTGAGCCATTTCTCACCTTCCCCACACGTACCCAACTTTCCGAACCCATTAGGGGGTTGGGGATTCCTTAGGAATCGAGTCATCCACCCCTTTCTTTTTTTCCGGCCCGTCCGGGTGGCGACTCCATTTTCTCCGGACTTAGGTCTATGTTCTCTAAGGCCCCGAGCCTAAACAGTGCCGAAGTTGCAAGAACCATTCCACCGAGAGTGGGGGCAAAAATCCCCGCTCACGGTGGCGACTCCACTGGGGATAAGAGAAGTTGATTCCGTTGGTCTTTATATTATTCTATTCTTTCTCATAATGATATTATCCATTGCATCATATTATATTGCATTGTGTGCGTGAGTTAGGACGCCCGTGTTACCCGTGTTGTGTTATGTAAGGGATACCATACTTTCACTCAAGGTATGGAGATCGAGCATGGCATAACCACTCATAGCCTCATACCATTTGGTATATACTTGCTATGGGAACCTAAGCCTGTTTACCCAAAGACTAAAGCTCATGTAATTGGCCTACTTACTTTCCTTAGGTTTTACCCCAAATGCATGTTGTTTGACTATGGTTAATTTATCTTGGCTTAAATCATGGCTTATTTGGTTTTTTCTTTTTCTAATATGACCCAAGTACATTTGCAAGCTCAAAATAAATTTTTCTTTAAAATCCAAAAGACCAAAACTATTTTCAAATTTTTTAAGATGGTCTTTGGACATAAGACTTTTCTAAAAACAAATCAAAAATTCTTTGGCCCATGGCCCAAATACTAAGCCCAAAATCCATTTTTCTAAAATCTTTTACAATGGGCTTAGAAACAAAACTATTTTTCACCCAATCTTTTCTTACAAAGAGCTTGCAAAAATATTTAGGTCAATTAAGAAATACCAAAAATCAATTGTGGGCCTAGTTTACACTAAGAATAAATTAACCATGGGCTTGTTTTTGGCATGAACCATTAGTTACTCTTTTCAAGTGAGAAATCTATTTATAATAAACCTCTTAATTTCGTTTTAATCCAATATAGCATAAAAGCTACTATAGTTGGTTGAATGGATTAAAACCTAATTAATAGGAGTTATCATGGATTGATTTCCAATTTTGAAAATATAACTATTGGTTGAAACGTCCGAGGGAATTATTCAAAAGCAAGATACCCCATATTGTTAATTTATTAACCATATACCTAGGAAAAGAGACTCGCCATTCGTGTGTGGATGTTATAAGGTTGGAAGGAACGTCCTAATTATCTTTCTTTATTGATTATTTGTGCATATATGCATACATGCATACATTTGCATCTCATATCATTGATCCTTTCTGGCTCATAGCACTGGATTACAATAGTTCTAAAGCTTACAACAACCCGACTTATGCCGGAGATGAAGTGTCTAGCAACGACTCAATTACTTGCTCACCAAAAATAATGGAACCCGAACAAATCCAAAGAATAGTGGATGAGGCCCTCAACGCCAAGATGGAAGAAATAAAAGAGGCCATGGCTGAGACCATAAAGAATCAACTAGCCGCAATTTTAGGAAACAATGTCGAAGCATCTGCTAGCACCAAGAAAGTCGAGGGGAAGGCTAAAATTGATGAAGCAGCTTTTAATGATGAAAAGGTAATCATTGATGATGATGATGATTGGGCCCAATATTACCAAGATTTTCAAGAGAAGAAGAAAGAACCGAAGTTTGTTGAGAAAGCAACTATCAAAAAGACCGAGACATCCGATGTTGAAAAGATGATTGCTGATTTAGAAAAGAAATTTGAGAAGAAGTTGAAGACCGATGAGGTGTCTGAGATTGACAAACTATTTGAACAAGATGAAGAGGTCCCTTATAAGTTCAAGATGCCTTCCTTTGCTAAGTACAATGGCACCGGATATCCTCATCTCCATGTGAAGCAGTTTATCACTGCCATGCAGTCTGCTCGAGCTACTAAGGCTCAAACCCTAAGGTACTTCATGCTCTCATTGGACCCTGTTGTCCAAAATTGGTTCAGTACCTTAGATGATGGAACATAAAAGAGTTGGGATCTACTTTACAAAGACTTCATCCAACAATACGGATATAATGTTGAGTTAGAAGTTACTTTAATGGAAGTGGAGTCCATTAGACAAAGGCCAAATGAGAATTTTGTGGACTATGTGAAGTGATGGAGAAACAAGGCCGCTTTACTCAAGAAGAGGCCTTATGAATCCGATCAAATAAGGATGATTGTGAGAGGGGTGTTACCTAATCTTCGTGAGAGGATGTCTCATACACTCATCTATGATTTCAAAGATCTTCTCCAAGCTGTTCTACAAATTGAAGAGTGGGAAAGGGAGAAGAATCGCTTTTCAATAAGAAGGAATGAGAAAGGGAACAACCAGCCTAACAATCAAAGCACACAAAAAGAAGTTGATGTTAATGTAACTGGTCAAGCAAATAGAAGGCAGTTTTTAGATCTGGGGAAGCCTTTGTCTTGGGTCTTCGATAAGCTACAAAAGAAAGGGGTGTTACAACCATTAGCTCCTCGACCATTACCTAGTCCATTACCCCCAAAATTTGATACTAAGGTTTTTTGTCAATTTCATCAGACTTAAGGACATGAGACTGATAGGTGTACCCGATTAAGGCATGAGATCCAAGATTTGATTGATAGTGGCAAGCTACCCGAGCCGGATAAGCCCAATACCAAGGACAACCCTTTGCCTAAATTTGGAAGAGTGCCACCACCAGCAACCTTTCTGGTGGGAAAAGGATTGGAATAAGATTTTATTTTATCCTCTTTTCAAGATGGAAATGTTAAAGATGTGAAAGGAAAAGAAGCCTAACTCAATGAACTTTCCTTAGCTTGAATGTTGCTTTTCAATCTTACTTTATTTAATATTTTGGAACTATTGTGTTTTTAAAATTTAAAGTTGTTTGAATAAATTACTTTCATCAAAATTTTTGTTGGTCTTTGTTCATTTTGGTGCTCGAGCAATGAGAAATCTAACTTGATAATTCATGAATTAATATATTTATGCATCATGACTTGAATGACTTTACTTGGTGAGGGAATGACTCTATAGCATTGAGTTGTGTATGCTTACTTAGAGAGGGCTCCTACATAATTACCTTTGTCTAGGTCCTAGTCAGTCTTAGAACATGCTTTGACAAATTTTCAAGGCGAAATTGAACTCTACTTATTTAAGAGAGAAATGATCTAGGCATTGTTTGGTTAGCCAACAACTAGTATCCACCCAATTAAATATCAATCCCTAGTTGTCCCTTTGAGCCTTCATAAAATTTTAGCTTTCTTTTTATTGGCTTACAAACCCTAATAACCTACCCTGAGCTATTGTGATACTTTTGACAAGTCTTATGATTACTAAGATGAATAAGCAAGAAGATCAAAGAAAGCAATGATTAGTCAAGATCATGAGGATAGTTGAAGTTTCAAGACCATGAAGATAGTTGAAGTTCTCAAGACCATGAAGATAGTTGAAGTTCTCAAGATCATAAGGATAGTTGATGTTCTCAAAACCATAAGGGTAGTTGAAGTTTTCCTAATATCTCTAATATATCAACATCAACATCAGAGTAACATATGATTTATCCCTATTAAAGAAGATTTATGTTACTCTACTTATCCATTATTGGAAGCCCAAGTTAGTACAAACCAAGACAACTCTTTTTAAAGCTAAAAAAACAAAAAAAGAGAAAAAAGAAGAAAACAAAAGAAAAAAAAAAGAAAAGTAAGAAAGATAGAATCTAAAAAGGTGGTTCAAAAAGCCAACTGAGTTCTCTTTTATCTAAGACAACAAAAGGCTTTCATTTATGGATTGACTTGAATTGGTCCCAACACAACCAAAGATTCAATCAAAATTAAAGAAAAAGGAGGAAGACCATCCAGTTCTTGAAAGTTCTGTACTTGATAGTCCTACAAGAAAGAAGGGCAAAATGATAAAAGAAAGGGAAGAGTAAGGAAAGAGAAAGAAAAAGGGAAGAGTAAGAAAAATAAAGAGGAAAAAAGGGAAAAGAAGAAAAGAAACAGATTTGGGTCTTAAACTTTTTGCAAGGGCAAAAACTGTCCTAATCAAGATCCATATTAATGCCAAGAAGATAGAAGGAATTTGGAGTCTAGAAAGATTGCTCCCAACTGTCTAAAGTTCCAACAAGAAATTTGTAGTGTGAGGGTTTGTCCATTGTGTCACACCAGCTCCAATCTCAAAATGGCCTCCACTTTAACCCATGTCCCTTATAGACCCCGTTCAAGCCTATCAAAGACATGTTGATCTCTCTTAGTAGGTAGAGTCTATTAGTGGAGATAGTTTGGATAAGCATGCATATGAGATAGACAATATTTAAACTCAAATGAGACCTTTGGCCAAGCAATGTGTATGTGCCTATCTGAAGTGCAACAGTTCTTGCTTAAATAGAAATGATTCCCAATGATTCCCGAGTTTAGTACGGTAACTAGGGTTGCCATGTTATAGATATATTAATTTGGAAAAATCAAGTCCTGAGGTACATTGGCATCGATTTGGCAAAACCAACATTTGATTTCAAAATCAAAATTCAAAAAAAAAAGAGAGTGTTTTGTCATACAAAGCCTTCAAGTTAAGGGAAGTATGTTGAATTAATTATTGGCAAGGTCATGAAGAAACTACCAACTGACAAGCTGAAACATAGTTTGAAATGGATGCATCCCTGACTCTGCTGCTTAGGGTCTCCACCACTCATGTTTTCATCGTCTTGAAGATAAAAGCCACAAATGCAAAGCTTTCAATCATTCCAATGCAAGACTTGAATGAGCATCAAAAAGGAACCAATGAGAGCACTTCTGCTAATCACCTCAGTCTATGAGTCGATGGAACGACTGTAAGTATTATTCATGCATATCATGCATAAATGAGCATATCACGTCACACTTTCTTGTCTTGTATTCTTTATCAAAGTCAACAGCAAACACTCTGTGAAGTAAGGAATCAAAAGAAGATATCAAATCAGGGGGGCATAGAAAGCCCATTGCTTGAGAAAGCTCCAGTAATTTTGCAAAGAGAAGAAATGTGTGCTTGTGCGAAGAACTAGATGAAAACAACATCAATCAGAGTCCACATAGAAAAATCATGGGTTTGAGCCTACACAGGGGGCAAAGTTTCTCCTTTTCAATTTTTTGAGTTTATATACCAAATATTTTTAAACTCACTTACAAATATTTTGCCACACAGGGGGCAAGGAGAGGATATAAGGTCCAATTAAAAATAGCTAAATCTTTGCAAAAAGCAAGAACAAAAGAATGGAACATTAGAACTCTCAAAAGAATGAAGATGCAAAAGATAAAAGACCAATCCAGCTAAAAGAGCTGAAGCCAGGGGAAGACCCGATCTCAAAGGATGAATATTCACTTTCAAGGGTGAAGACCCGATCTCAAAGGATGAAGATCCATTTTCAAGGGTGAAGACCCGATCTCAAAGGATGAAGATCCATTTTCAAGGGTGAAGACCCGATCTCAAAGGATGGAGATCCATTTTTAAGGGTGAAGACCCAATCTCAAAGGATGAAGATCCATTTTCAAGGGTGAAGACCCGATATCAAAGGATGAAGATCCATTTTTAAGGGTGAAGACCCGATCTCAAAGGATGAAGATCCATTTTTAAGGGTGAAGACCCGATCTCAAAGGATGAAGATCCATTTTGATGGTGAAGAATCACAATGCATAAAACAGCTGGAGCAGTCAGACTTCTCAAATGATAAAAGGTCAGTCAAACTCAATCTTGGGTCTAAGCACCCATTCTCAGGTCCAAGTACCCATTCTCGGGTCCAAGTACGCAAATCAAATCAATCTCGAGTCCAAGTACCCAATCCTGGGTCCAAGTACCCAAATTAAATCAATCTGTATCCAAATCAAAATCAATCTCGGGTCCAAGTACCCAATCCTGGGTCCAAGTACCCAAATTAAATCAATCTCGGGTCCAAGTACCCAAATCAAATCAATCTCGGGTCCAAGTACCCAAATCAAAATCAATCTCGGGTCTAAGTACCCAATACTGGGTCCAAAACCCAAATTAAAAATAAAAATAAAAATAAAAATCGGAGTCGAAAAAATCGGCGACGAAAAAATTATCGCAAGGGCCCGTGGGCACAGGCCGTAGGCACGAGTCCGTGGGCATTTCGCCTGCAGGAATTTCCTGCGGGCGAAATCACTGAGCTATTTCGCATGCAGAAATTTTCTGCCTGCGAAATAGCTTACGGGCCCGCTCCGCGCGCGCTGCCGCATCCAGCTGCAACAGATTTTTTTGCCAGCGCAGTTTTTCTGCAGCAGTTTTTTTCGGCAGCGACAATTTTCCGACGCAAATTTTTTGAAACCTAATCCAATTAGGTTTGGTTTCTTTTTTTTTTATTAATATTACTTATCTTAACTAATTAGGAATAAACCACATCAAACCACTATAAATAAGGACCAAAGACAATTAAAAAAGGGGGAGGCAAAAATCTAAGAGGAGTTTGGAAAATTTGAAACCAAATCAAGGAAGGAAAAGAAGAAATTCAATTCAACTTTTTTTTTTTCTGGAATAGCAGTAGCACCATTTAGAGGATTCAAAGGCAAAAAAAGCTTGTCTTTGGAGCTAGTTCATCCAAGAAGAATTGTTTTTGGAGAAATCATCAAAAGAAGGTACGTGTTAATTAATTTTCTTTAATTGTTTTTTTACACAGTAGCAAATCTATGAAATCAAAATTAAAAACCTTTGAACTTTAATTTAGTTTTTCTAAAACAAAAAAAAAACCTTATTTCGTTACTTTATCTTCCAAAAGGCTTAAAATTGTTATTTTTTCTTCTTAAAAACCTTAAAACTCTAATTGAACATATTTTTCAACAAAACTAAGATGTAAATTCTGCTTCTTTTAAAATCTTAAAGTAGGTTCTATTTCATTCAAAATGTCTTCTAAAACATCTTTTCTACTTATAAAAACTTTAATTTTTTTGTTTAAATTCATAAAACTTCATGAAATTATCAAATTGATTTCTAAAACCCTAAAAATTATTCACCACCTGTGACCCTACTTCCAAAATATCAAATCCAAATTCAACTTCCAAAATTCAAAATAATGAACAATAACACTTTTAAAACCTTAAACCCTAATTTTTATGAACCCTAATCCTTTTAAAATATTAAAAAACATAAAAACATAAAAACCTAAATTTTACACAGTAGCTTAGGAACCCAATAACCAAAAATCATAAATTAAAGTATTTTAAAGTGTTTAAAACCCTAGTTTCATGATATCATCATTCAAGCCTTAATTTTTTTAATCAAAGAATCTTACCAACCCTTTAAAACATAAAACCCTAATTTGTTTTAATTCCATAAAAAGTCACAGTAGCCATAATTGGACTTTTATTTGCTTTATTCAATTCCATACTTATTATGCTTTGATTTATTTCTTATGCTTTAATTTATTTAATTTCAATACTTGTTTTATTTAATTTATCATGGATGGATGTTTATTTTCTATTTTGATTAATAGCTTTGATGAATGATTTATTTATGATGAATGATTATTTCCTTTTATCAATTAATTTAGATTTCCAAAAGTTGTAAGAGGTATGTTTCCACTTGGTGGGTACCTCATTAGTTAAACATCATGTAATTTAATTTGCTTTTCTATTTTAGAACCTATGTAAAGGGCATGTTTCTACCTTTTGGTGGGTGTCCTATTTAGGCATGTGATGTAAGGACATGTTTCCATCCTTGGATGGGTGTCCATTTATTTGCTTTGTTTGGACATTGCTTTGATTTTAATATATTGATGCTTTCTTTTAATTATTGTGTATAATATGGATAATATTGTTATATTTAAGAATTTTATAATATTAAGACCTGTATGAACCGGGCGTTGTGGGGGTGCTGGGCCATTTCTCACCTTCTCCACACGTACCCAACTTTCCGAACCCATTAGGGGGTTGGGGATTCCTTAGGAATCGAGTCATCCACCCCTTTCTTTTTTCCCGGTCTGTCCGGGTGGCGACTCCATTTTCTTCGGACTTAGGTCCATGTTCTCTAAGGCCCCGAGCCTAAATAGTGCCGAAGTCGCAAGAACCATTCCACAGGGAGTGGGGGCGAAAATCACCGCTCACACCATTCAAATTCGATAGTCTAAAATAATTTTTTTGGCATTTTATTTATTCTAATAATATTTTAATTACTAATATTATTTTATAGTTTTTTTTAATAAAAATAAAAAATATAAAAAATGAAAAAAATAAAAAATCGGACAGATCAGCGAGTGTCGCGAGGCAGCGCTGCAGCCTAAATCGCCGCAGAAATAATTTGGGGGCGAATTGGGACACCAATTTTGCAACCAATGGCATCTGGGGGCGATTGGCTCGCTGCGCCCATTTTTGCCAGCGCAATTGCTGCCAGCACAGCCCACGGGCCCGATAGCTTTCGCGCTGCCGATTTTTTTGACCTAGTCCGGTCAAATATATTTTAATTAGTCCAAAATAATTTTTGTGTGCTCCAATATATTTTAATTAGTCTAAAATAATTTTTGTGTTATCTTAATTAAATAATATTTGGTTTAGTATCTAATTTTGGAATTTCCTGTGGGCGAAATGGCTCGTAGGCTAATTTTGCCATTGGCTGTAGCAACTTTTTTGCTAGCGCAATTTTTCCGCAACAGTTTTTTTTCGCCAGCGCAATTTTTCCTCAACAGTTTTTTTTTGCCAACGAAATTTTCCGACGCAAATTTTTCGAAACCTAATACAATTAGGTTTCAATTTCCTTTTCTTAATGAATGTTATATTCCATGAATAACTAGATTTAACCATAGAAATCTTTTATAAATAAGGACTAAAACAACACAAAAAAGGGAGAAAAAAAATTGGACGGAAATTTGGAGGAAAAATTGAGACCGAAATTGAGGAGGAAAACCTTGAATCAATTGGACTTTTTTGAGAGATCAATCAAGCAATTCAACCCATCAAAGGCAGCAAAGCTTGTCTTTGTTCTTGTTCATCCAAGAAGTGATTTTTGGTTGAACCAACAAACGAAGGTATGAATTTCTTTATTTTGTTTCATTAATTCACAGTGGCTTCATCACTATAGATCAAAAATAATTATTTCTATTTCTTCAAAATCAAGCAAACCCTAGAACCTCAATTCACCTTTTCTAAAGTTTAAAAACCTTAATTCATTTCTTTGTTTTCCAAAAATCTTAAAATTGTTATTTTGTTTCTTCAAAATCGCAAAACCCTAATTTGCTTTCCAAATTTTCAAAACCCTTAATTGAATCCTTTTCCTTCCATAAACCCTAACAAATATCTTTTCTATTTCTATAAACCTTAAATTGTTTTGTTTATTTTTATAAAATTTCATAAAATTATCAATTGATTTTCAAATTCTAAAAACCTAATGCATTCTCCGAAACCCTAGTTCTAAATTTTTAAAACCCTAATTCAACTCCAAAAACCCAAAACAGTAAACTCTAACTCCCTTAAAAACCTTAAACCCTAATTTTTCTAAATCCTAACCCTGTAAACCTTAAAACCTTATAAACCTAAAATTCAACAAAGTAAGTAGCTAATAGTCATAAACTCAATGTTTTAAAGTGTTCAAACCCTAATTTCATGATTTCACTTCTCAAACACTAATTTGGTTTATCAAAGAACTTTATCAACCTCTTAAATTCTAAAACTTTGCTCCATTTCAATTCTTTTAAAATTCACAGTAGCTTGAACCATAAATTCGAAAACCCTAAAAACATGGAATAAAGAAACTTAAATAGAAACAGTAGCCCTAATTTGAATCTTTATTTGCCTTATTCAATTTTATATTTGATTATGCTTTGATTTATATGCTTTAATTTATTTAAGTTCAATGCTTGGTTTATTTAATTTATCATGGATGGATGTTTACTTTCAATGGATGTTTAATATCTTTGATTAATTTATGATGAATGGTTATTTACTTTTATCGATTTATTTAGAATTCCAAATGTTGTAAGAGGTATGTTTCCACTTTGTGGGTACCTCATTATTTAGATATCATGTAATTTAAATTGCTTTTCTATTTTAGAACCAATGTAAAGGACATGTTTCTACCTTTCGGTGGGTGACCTATTTAGGCATGGGATGTAAGGACATGTTTCCATCTTCGGATGGGTGTCCATTTATTTGTTTTGCTTGGACATTGCTTTGATTTTAATATAATGATGCTTTCTTTTAATTATTGTGTGTAATATGGATATTGTTGTTATATTCAAGAATTTTATAATATAAGACCTGTAAAGGAGGCCGGTTCCAATGAACCGGGCGTTGTGGGGGTGCTGGGCCATTTCTCACCTTCCCCACACGTACCCAACTTTCTGAACCCATTAAGGGGATGGAGATTCCTTAGGAATCGAGTCATCCACCCCCTTTCTTTTTTCCCGGCCCGTTCGGGTGGCGACTCCATTTTCTCCGGACTTAGGTCCGTGTTCTCTAAGGCCCCGAGCCTAAACATTGCCGAAGTCACAAGAACCATTCCACCGGGAGTGGGGGCAAAAATCCCCGCTCACAGTGGCGACTCCATTAGGGATAAGAGAAGTTGATTTCGTTGGTCTTTATATTATTCTATTCTTTACTATAATGATATTATCCATTGCATCATATTAGATTACATCGTGTGAGTGAGTTAGGACGCCCATGTTACCCGTGTTATGTTATGTAAGGGATACCATACTTTCACTCAAGGTATGGAGATTGAGCATGGCATAACCACTCATAGTCTTGTACCGTTTGGTATATACTTGCTATGGGAACCTAAGCCTTTTTACCCAAAGACTAAAGCTCATGTAATTGGCCTGTTACTTTCCTTAGGGTTTTACCCCAAATGCATATTGTTTGACTATGGTTAATTTATCTTGGCTTAAATCATGACTTATTTGGTTTGTTCTTTTTCTAATATGACCTAAGTACATTGTAAGCTCAAAATAAATTTTTCTTTAAAGTCCAAAAGACCAAAACTATTTTCAAAACTTTTCAAGATCATCTTTGGACATAACACTTTTCTAACAAAAACAAATTAAAAATTCTTTTGCTCATAGTCCAAATACTAAGCCCAAAATCCATTTTTTCTAAGATCTTTTTACAATGGGCTTAGAAATAAAATTACTTTTATCCAACCTTTTCTTACAAAGAGCTTGCAAATTATTTAGGTCAATTATGAAATACCAAAAATCAATTGTGAGCCTAGTTTATACTAAGAAATAATTAATCATGGGTTTGTTTTTGGCATGAATCATTAGTTACCTTTTTCAAGTGAATAATCTATTTATAATAAACCTCTTAATTTCATTTTAATCCAATATAGCATAAAAGCTACATTAGTTGGTTAAATGGATTAAAACCCAATTAATGGGAATTGTTATGAATTGATTTCCATTTTTGAAAATATAACTATTGGTTGAAACATTCGAGGGAATTATTCGAAAACAAGATGCCCCATGTTGGTATTTTGTTAACCATATACCTAGGAAAAGAGACTCGCCATTCGTGTGTGGATGTTATAAGGTTGGAAGGAATGTTCTATTTGTCCTTGTTTATCTATTGTTTGTGCATACATGCATACATTTGCATCTCATATCATTGATCCTTTCTGGCTCACAGCCCTGGATTATGATAGTTCAAAAGCTTACGACAATCCGACCTACGCTGGAGATGAAGTATCTAGCAACAACTCAATCACTTGCTCACCAAAAACAATGGATCCCGAACAAATTCAAAGAATGGTGGATGACGCCCTCAATGCCAAGATGGAAGAAATAAAATAAGCCATGGCTGAGATCGTGAAGAACCAATTGACTGCAATGTTAAGAAATAATGCCGAAGCATCTGCTAGTTCCAAGAAGCCAAAGGATAAAGAGAAGGCTAAAGTTGGTGAAGTAGCTTTTGATGATGATAAGGTGATCATTGATGATGATGATTGGGCTGAATACTACCAAGATCCTCAAGGCAAAAAGGAGCCAAAGGTTGTTGAGAAGGCAACTTTTGAAAAGACTAAAAATTCTGATGTTGAAAAGATGATTGCGGATTTAGAAAAGAAATTTGAGAAGAAACTAAAAACTGAAGAAATGTTTGAGATCGACAAATTATTTGAGCTAGATGAAGAATTTCCGTACAAGTTCAAGATGCCATCTTTTATGAAGTTTGATGGAACCGAAAATCCTCACCTCCATGTGAAGTTGTATATCACTGCTATGCAGTCAGCCCGAGCTACTAAGGCTTAAACTCTAAGGTACTTTATACTCTCATTGGATCCTGTTATCCAAAATTGGTTCAACACCTTGGAGGAAAGTACTCAAAATGATTGGGACATGCTATACAAGGCCTTCATCCAAAAATATGGGTATAATGCCGAGTTAGAAGTTACCTTAATGGAAGTTGAGTCCATTAGGAAAAGGCCAAATGAGAATTTTATGTACTATATGAAGAGATGGAGAAACAAGGCCGCTTTGCTCAAGAAAAGGCCCGATGAATCTGATCAAATAAGGATGATCGTGAGAGGCGTCCTGCCCAATCTCCATGAAAGGATATCTCACACCCTTATAAGGTATTTCAAAGATCTTCTCCAAGCTGGTCTACAAATTGAAGAGTGGGAAAGGGAGAAGAATCACTTTTCAATAAAAAGGAATGAGAAAGGGAACTACCAGTCGGGCAATCAAAGCACACAAAAAGAAGTTGATGTTAATACCACTAGTCAAGGAGGAATGAGGCAGTTTTCAAAATTAGGGAAGCCACTGTCTTGGGTTCTCAATAAGCTATAAAAGAAGGGATTGTTACAACCCTTGAATCCTCGTCCTTTGCCTAATCCTGTTCAACCTAACTTTGATACTAGTGCATTTTGCTAATTCCATAAAAGGCCTGGACACGAAATGGACAATTGTATGAAGTTGAGGCATGAGATCCAGAATTTAATTGATAATGGCAAGTTGCTTGAGCCGGACAAGCCCAATACCAAAGGTAATCCATTTCCAAGGTTCAACAGGGTGCCACCACCAGCAACCTTCATGGTAGGAAAAGGATTAGAAGAGGATTTTGTTTTATCATCCTTTCAAGATGGGGATATTGAAGATATGAAAGGGAAAGAAGCTTAAACTCAATAAACTTTCCTTAGCTTTAATATTGCTTTTCAATTTTACTTTCTTTAATATCTAAATTGGAATAATCATGTTTTTCAAAATTAAATTTGTTTGAATAAATTACTTTCATCAAAATTTTTGTTGGTCTTTGTTCATTTTGGTGATCAACCAATGAGGAATCTAGCTTGATAATTTATAAATTAATGTGTCTAGGCATTATGACTTGAATGACTTTACTAGATGAGGGAATTGCTCTATAGCATTGAGTTGTGTATGCTTACTTAGAGAGGGCTCTTGCATAATTACCTTTGTCTAGGTCCTAGTCAGTCTTAGAACATGCTTTGAAAAACTTTCGAGGCAAAATTGAACTCTGCTTATTTAAGGGAGAGATGATCTAGGCATTATTTGATGAACCAACAACTAGTATCCACCCAATTAAATATCAATCCCCAGTTGTCCCTTTGAGCCTTCATAAAATTTTAGCTTTCTTTTCATTGGCTTACAAACCCCAATAACCTATCTTGAGTTGTTGTGATACTTTTGACAAGTCGTATGATCACTAAGATGAAGAGGCAAGAAGATCAAAGAAAGCAATGATTAGTCAAGATCATGAGGATAATTGAAGTTCTCAAGATCATGAAGATAGTTGAAGTTCTCAAGACCATAAAGATAGTTGAAGTTCTCACGACCATAAGGGTAGTTGATGTTTTTAAGACCATAAGGGTAGTTGAAGTTTTTCTAATATCTCCAATATATCAAGACAACATCGGAGTAATAAATGATTTATCCCTGTTAAAGAAGATTTATGTCACTCCACTCATTCATTATTGGAGACCCAAGTTGGTACAAACAAGACAACTCTGTTTGAGCTAGAACCAAAAAAAAAGAGAGAAAAGAAGGAAAATAAAAGAAAAGAAAAAAGAAGAAAACAAAAGAAGAAAATAAAAAGGAAAAAGAAAGATAAAACCTAAAAAGGCGGTTCTGAAAGCCAACTGAGTTCTCTTTTACCTAAAGCAACAAAAGGCTTCAATTTGGTTCATAAGGACCTTTTGACTTGAATTGGTCCAACCCAACCAAAGATTCAATAAAATCAAAGAAAAAGGAGAAAGACCATTCAGTTCTTGAAAGTTCTATACTTGATAGTCCTACAAGAAAGATGGACAAAATGATAAAAGAAAGGGAAGAGTAAGGAAAGAGAAAGAAAAGGGAAGAGTAAGAAAAATAAAGAGGAAAGAAAAGGGAAAAGAAGAAAAGAAACGAATTTGGGTCTTAAACTTTTTGCAAGGGCAAAGACTGTCCTAATCAAGATCCAGATTAATGCCAAGAAGACAGAAAAAATTTAGAGCCTAGCATGATTGCTCCCAACTGCCTAAAGTTCAAATAAGAAATTTGTAGTGTGAAGGTTTGTCCATTGTGTCACATCAGCCCCAACTTATAAATAGCTTTCATTTTACCCGTGTCCCTTATAGACCCCATTTCAAGCCTATCAAAGACCTGTTGATCTCTCTTGGTAGGTAGAGTCTATTAGTGGAGATAGTTTGGATAAGCATGCATATGAGATAGATAGTATTTTGGCTCAATGAGACCTTTGGCCAAGTAATGTGTATGTGCCTGTCTGAAGTGCAACAGTTCTTGCTTAAATAGAAATAATTCCCGAGTTTAGTATGGTAACTAGGGTTGTCATGTTATAGATATGTTAATTTGGAAAATCAAGTCCTGAGGTGCATTGACATTAATTTGGCAAAGCCAACATTTGATTTCAAAATAAAAAAATAAAAAAAATTCAAAAATTCAAAAAATAAAAAAAATAAAAAAAAAAACAAAAAAATGTTTTGTCATACAAAGCCTTCAAGTTAAGGGAAGTATGTTGAACCTCCAAAGGACATATTGGGCAAAGAAAATGATTATTGGCAAGGTCGTGAAGAAGCTATCAACTGTCATGCTGAGACAGTTTGAAATAGATAAATCCTTTACTCTGCTGCTTGGGGTCTTCATTATTCATATTTTCAACATCTTGATGATAAAAGCCATAAATGCAAAGCTTTCTATCATTCAAGTGCAAGAACTGAACGGGCATCTAAAAGAAATTCGCGAGAGCATTTTAGCTGATAATCTTGGTCTGTGAGTCGATGGAACCACTGTAAGTATTATTCATGCATATCATGCATACATGAGCATATCACATCGCACTTTCTTGTCTTGTGTTGTCTATTCTTTATTAAGGTGAAAAGCAAACACTTTGTGAAGTAAACAATCAAAAGAAGATATCAAATCAGGGGGGCATAGAAAGCACATTACTTGAGAAAGCTCCAGTAATCTTGCAAAGAGAAGAAATATGTGCTTGTACGAAGAACTAGACAACAAAAACATCAATCAAAGCTTGCATGGGGGCAAGAGAAGATATGAGAGCCAACTAAAAATTGCTGAATTTTTGCAAAAAGGATGAATAAAAAGAATGGAACATTAGAACTATCAAAAGAATGAAGATGCAAAAGACGAAAGATCAGTTCAGCTAAAAGAACTGAAACCAGGGTAAAGACCCAACCTCTAATGGATAAAGATCCATGTTCCAAGGGTGAAGACCTGATCCCAAAGGATGAAGATCCATTTGCAAGGGTGAAGACCCAATCTCTAAGGATGAATATCCATTTGCAAGGGTGAAGACCCGATGTGAAGACCCGATCTCAAAGGATGAAGATCCATTTTCAAGAATGAAGACCCAATCTCAAAGGATGAAGGTCCATTCTGAGGGTGAAGAACCACCATGCATAGAACAGCCGGAGCAGTCAGACTTCTCAGCTAAAAGGTTAGTCAAACTCATTCTCGGGTCCAAATACCCTAAAATCAAGTTCAATCTCGGGTCCAAGTACCCAAATCAAATCAATCTCGAGTTCAAGTACCCAATCTCGAGTCCAAGTACCCAATCTCGGGTCCAAGTACCCAAATCAAATCAGTCTCGGGTCCAAGTACCCAAATCAAATTTAATCTCCAGTCGAAGTACCCAATCTCGAGAATCTTGGGTCCAAGTATCCAAATTCAATTCAGTCTCGGGTCCAAGTACCCATTCTTGAGTTCAAGTACCCAAATCAAATTAGTCTCGGGTCCAAGTACCCAATCTCAGGTCCAAGTACCCAAATGAAATCAATCTAGGGTCCAAGTACCCAATCCCGAGTCCAAGAACCCAAATTCAATCTAGTCTTGGGTCCAAGTACCCGAATTCAATCTAGTCTCAGGTCCAAGCACCCAAATTCAATTCAATCTCGGGTCCAAGTACCCAATCTCGGGTCTAAGTACCCAAATCAAATCAATCTCGGGTCCAAGTACCCAATCCCGGGTCCAAGTACCCAAATAAAATTCAATCTCAGGTCTAAGTACCCAATCTCGGGTCCAAGTACCCAATCCCGAGTCCAAGTATCCAAATTCAATCTAGTCTCGGGTCCAAGTACCCAAATCAAGTTCAACCTTGGGTCCAAGAACCCAAATCAAATTCAAGTAACTATCTCATCAAAATTAAATCTTATTGCTTTTCACTCTCTTTTACTATAGTCTCAGATCATTCAAGCAGGGGGCAAACTGTAGACCCTTAATTTTTGACCCATTCAAATCCGATAGTCTAAAATAATTTTTTATGGTATATTATTTATTTAATAATATTTTAATTACTAATATTATTTCATAGTTATTTTTAATAAAAATAAAAATATAAAAATATAAAAATATAAAAAATGAAAAAAATAAAAAATCGGACGGATAGGCGAGCGTCGCTCGGCAGCCCAAATCGCCGCAGAAATAATCTGGGGGCGAATTGGGACACCAATTTCGCAGCCAATGGCATCTGGGGGTGAATTGGGCTGACCAATTTCGTAGCCAATGGCATCTGGGGGCGAATTGGCCCGCTACACCCATTTTTGCCAGCGCAATTGCTGCTAGCACAGCCCACGGGCCCGACAGCTCGCGCGCTGCCAATTTTTTTGACCCAGTCCGGTCTAATATATTTTAATTAGTCCAAAATAATTTTTTTGTGGTCCAATATATTTTAATTAGTCTAAAATAATTTTTGTGTTATCTTAATTAAATAATATTTGCTTCAGTGCGGTGAAATGGCCTTGGGCAATTTCGCCCGCAGTTCAAGCCATTTCGCGCGTAGGAAAATCTTGCAGTTTTTTTTTGCTAGCGCAATTTTTCTGCAGCAGTTTTTTTTTCGCCAGCGAAATTTTCCGATGCAAATTTTTCCAAAACCTAATACAATTAAGTTTCAGTTTCCTTTTCTAAATTAATTTTATATTCCGTGAATAACTAGATTTAACCATAGAAATCTTCTATAAATAAGGACTAAAACAGCACAAAAAAGGGAGAAAAAAATGGACAAAAATTTGGAGGAAAAATTAAGACCAAAATTGAAGAGGAAAACCTTGAATCAATTGGACTTTTTTGAGAGAGAAAACAAGCAATTCAACCCATCAAAGGCAGCAAAGCTTGTCTTTATTCTTGTTCATCCAAGAAGTGATTTTTTGTGGAACCAACAAATGGAAGGTATGAATTTCTTTATTTCTTTTTATTAATTCACAGTAGCTTCATCACTATATATCAAAAATAATTATTTCTGTTTCTTCAAAATCAAGAAAACCCTAGAACCTCAATTCACCTTTTCTAAAGTTTAAAAATCTTAATTCGTTTCTTTGTTTTCCAAAAATCTTAAAATTGTTATTTTTGTTTCTTCAAAATCTCAAAACCCTAATTTGCTTTCCAAATTTTCAAAACCCTTAATTGAATCCTTTTCTTTCCAAAAACCCTAAAAAAATATCTCTTTTGTTTCTATAAACCTTAAATTATTTTGTTTATTTTCATAAAGTTTCATAAAATTATCAATTGATTTTCAAATTCTAAAAACCTAATGCATTCTCCGAAACCCTAATTCTAAATTTCTAAAACCCTAATTCAACTCCAAAAACCCAAAACAGTAAACCCTAACTCCCTTAAAAACCTTGAACCCTAATTTTTCTAAATCCTAACCCTTTAAACCTTAAAACCTTATAAACCTAAAATTCAACACAGTAAGTAGCTAATAGTCATAAACTCAATGTTTTAAAGTGTTCAAACCCTAATTTCATGATTTCACTTCTCAAACACTAATTTGGTTTATCAAAGAACTTTATCAACCTCTTAAATTCTAAAACTTTGCTCCATTTCAATTCTTTTAAAATTCACAGTAGCTTGAACCCATAAATTCCAAAACCCTAAACACATGGAATAAAGAATCTTAAATAGAAATAGTAGCCCTAATTTGAATCTTTATTTGCCTTATTAAATTTTATATTTGATTATGCTTTGATTTATATGCTTTAATTTATTTAAGTTCAATGCTTGGTTTATTTAATTTATCATGGATGGATGTTTACTTTCAATGGATGTTTAATATCTTTGATTTATTTATGATGAATAGTAATTTACTTTTATCGATTTATTTAGAATTCCAAATGTTGTAACAGGTATGTTTCCACATTGTGGGTACCTCATTAGTTAGATATCATGTAATTTAAATTGCTTTTCTATTTTAGAACCAATGTAAAGGATATGTTTCTACCTTTCGATGGGTGTCCTATTTAGGCATGGGATGTAAGGACATGTTTCCATCTTCGGATGGGTGTCCAATTGTAACACCCCGATACTCCATATAAGTACTACACATATACCTGGTATACGTACAGTAAATATATAAAGTATAAAGATGTCACATTTCGTTACAATTTAAAAACCTTTAACATATCTCAAACCACAATACATTAATTTAAAGAACATTTACAAAATCGATATACTTTTAATGATCTTATAAATATACAATAATCTTATCTTTCTCGAAACATCATTTATACACATGATTACATTCTTGATAAAAGTACATCATAATTAAATTATACATGTATGCATCACCCTCTAGTTGGTCTCGACAAACTCTTACTCTTCTCGTGGCATAACGCAAGACTTTATATCTTTCATCTGGTCACCTGCGCGATCAAACAACCGCGCTAAGCCCGAGAGCTTAGTAGTACAAATATATAATATACACATACATTATAAAAATATTAGCATATAATGATATATCAATTCCATGTAACTTTAGCTTATCATATCTTTTCTTTTAGATTGTACCTTTCATATATCTCAACTAAATCATATTTCAATACCCACATTCCACAACATACTTCATATCATTATTTTATTCACCATTTACCAATCATGAATAACATTTCCAACAAGGCAATCATTAACACCAACCACAATCCATCACCAATACTCACAATCAACATATCAATACATACACATTACATATCATACCTCATAACATTGTTTAATTCACAATTCACCAATCATAAGTCACATTGTCAACAAAATCAATCATAGATCTCATTATTCATCTAATTCAACATTTGTATATCACATAGACATCAAAGACAGACTCGGGCCCAACAGACACTAATATGCAATTCAATTTTCAGAGTTAATGCTTTGGTTTGTTATCACATTTATCAATATCATATACCCAACTAGGCTTCAAGGATCAAGTTCAACCAAGCTTCAAGGGGAGCAAAGCATGCTAAGCTTCTACCCAACTTGGCTTCAAGAACTAATCCAACCTAGCTTCAAGGGTGGTAACATCTCAATTAGGCTTCAAGGATCCAATCCAACCTAACTTCAAGAGATTGTTACACTTATTAGGCATGCCACCAACAACAAACTCTGAAAATGGAATAACACATTAGCCACACAATTCATTTAGATTTCATTCTCAATTCTCATTATCATTTAGGCAAACATGCCTCATTTATCTCCATTGAATCACATTAGCCAATAACAATGGCTTCACATTTTATTTCACAATATAACACTTCATTATTCAAGTGTATAGTTATCTCATCCATGATCACATTATATCTCATATAGCATCATTCATCATAGCCAAACACAATGGCATTGTCTCATATCATGTCTTATTTGAATTATCATTTCATCTTTTACATACATAATCATTTACCTCATCATATCCTTTACATGTCATATTCCACCATTGATATATATATATATATACAACATCAATTACATTAACTAGGTAAACATATCATTCACATCATTATAAATTGCATTGTACATACCTTTTTGGATGATCCTCATCTCTTTCACCCTCAAGAGTTATTCCCACCAAGCTATCCATAATCAATGACTTCATCCTCTTTTTCACATTTTACATATAGCCTCATTGATATATATATATACAACATCAATTACATTAACTAGGCAAACATATCATTCAAAGTGCATAACATAACATTACTAAATCTCAACAATGCAATTAGGGCAAAACACAATTGATATGATTCATAGCTTTATGATCTTCCACATTCATTTGATTAGATCATTCTTGTGTTTAAAACATATTTATAATGTTCATGTTTAAGTTTAGAAACAATGGAACCTTTGAAGAATCAAAACAATGTAAAAAGAAACAAAGTATAAAGCAATAGGTAATTCATTTGTAGGACACGCCCAACCCATTTGATGGACACGCCCAGCCACTTGATGGAACACGCCCGTGTCACTAACAACAAAAGAGGCAGTAGCCAATTCAACAATTGACACGCCCAGCACCTTTGATGGACACGCCCGTGTCACTAACAACAAAAGAGGCAGTAGCCAATTCAAACAATTGACACGCCCAACTCAATTGATGAACACGCCCGTGTCTCTTCAATGCCTATGGCCGTGTCACCCATCACCAAAACCAATTCTCTTCTAATTGCACTCAAACACAATATTCATCATATAACATGCTTCAAATGAATATAATCAATGTTTTAAACACATATTCATCACAAGAATTACTTCACAACACATTAATATAACAATTAAACACATCTCAACTCAAAACCCTAAAATCAACATCTCCACCAATTCCAACAACAACCTCTAATTAAACTCATAACTTAAAATCAATTTAACACTTGAACACACAACACAACACATCTCAAATCCACCAAATCACAAAATCATCAAACCTTACTTCACTTCCAACACAACTTCCAATTAAGTAAAGAAAACAAGAGAATACTTACCATCTTTCCAACAAAACCAACACCAATCCAATCCTTTAGCTTGTAATCAATTTCAATACTTGTAAACACATATATAACACACTAAATCATGAAATCAATCCATCACAACCTATCTCAAACATTAACAAAGGAAAACAAGTAAGTACTTACCTCAATTGATGAATTCCACCAAATCTCCACCTAATCCTTTGATTCTTCCTTCAATTCTCTTAAAACCCTAAGGTTTAGGTGAAGATCAACTCATCTCTCTACCTCTCTCTCTCTCTCTCGTGCAAGAACCAAAAGGAGAAGAAGAAGAAGAAGAAGAAGAGAATATCTTTATTTCTTTTTCCTCTTCCACGATAGCCACATATATGTATATAATAATAATAATAATAATAATAATAATATAATTACTAATTACCAAAAATCCTCCACCAAGCATTTCATTTCAAGCAATTACTCATATACCCCTTATCACTTAACTTAGCTTTTGTCTCTTATGAACCCAATTAAGTAATTCCACATGCCATATAAAAATATCTCCTCTTGCATTGACTCTTTCTCTTTGACCATTTTATATGCTATATATATCACCATATACATAACATATAAACTTGTCTCTAAACCCTAAATTTCCCCAAAACACATATACATATATTTTCTTTTCTCAATTTAAACCAACAACAATAACAACAACAACAAAAACATACAAAACTTCTGGGGCATGCATAGGGATATTACACCAATTATTTGTTTTGCTTGGACATTGCTTTGATTTTAATATAATGATGCTTTCTTTTAATTATTGTATGTAATATGGATAATGTTGTTATATTTAAGAATTTTATAATATTAAGACCTGTAAAGGAGGTCGGTTCCAATGAACCGGGCATTGTGGGGGTGCTGGGCCATTTCTCACCTTCCCCACATGTACCCAACTTTCCGAACCCATTAAGGGGTTGGGGATTCCTTAGGAATCGAGTCATCCACCCCTTTCTTTTTTCCCGGCCTGTCCGGGTGGCGACTCCATTTTCTCCGGACTTAGGTCTGTGTTCTCTAAGGCTCCGAACCTAAATAGTGCCGAAGTCGCAAGAACCATTCCACCGGGAGTGGGGGGCAAAAATCCCCGCTCACACTCATCCTCCAACTGCTTGATGTTGACAGGGCATGCTCGCCCCTCCTTTGGACATGCTTTTCCTCCAGCTGCTTGATGTTGATAGGGCATTCTCACCCCTCCTTCGGACATGTTTGTCCTCCAGTTGCTTAATGTTGATAGGGAATGCTTGACATATACTCTTCACTTTTTCACTTATAATCCTTTAATTTTCTATTTAAATCATTTATTTAATTCATTTAATTTAATTTTAATTTATTTTATTTAATTTTCAAAAATTACGGATGTTACAAGGACTTCATGTGCAATGGTTGATGATGGATTTGCCATAATTGTTTGCCCACTCAAGATCCTACCAGAGCTTGCTATGTCAATAAGGGATCTAAGCCTAACTGAAGTGACAATTAGGGCTTATGATAATACTAAAAGGCATGCCAAAGGAGCCTTTAAAGTTGTTGTGAAGGTTGGCCCTATTTAATTTATGGCAGAGTTTGTAGTCCTGGATATACCCATCACTTTTACATTGTTGTTGGGACGACCTTGGTTTCATCCTCTTAGTGGAGTTTCTTCTACACTTCATTAGAAGATTAAGTTCCCAAATAGGGATGAGACAGTGGTTATCGAGGCTAAGGACAATGAAGTGGTGAATACTCTGATGATTGAGAGGCCTCTCAATGGATTCCAAGTGGCTATTATTTCTGATGATGAGATAGTAGACCCCAGAGTCTTGACTATGATGAAGAAAATGAATTACCTACCTGACACTAGCCTTGTAAAGGAAAGATAGGTGTGACAAACCTTTTAGATTTCAAGACTCAAACCTCCAGGAAAAGGTTGGGATACGATGAAGCTAATAAAGGTGTTCTACTGAAAAAGAACAAGAAGATGAGTTTCCTCCACTTGAAGAGGATTTTGTCAAAGCTCTAGATATGGGACCACTCCAAGGGAAGCCAGAGCCAATAATGTTCATGGAGAAGATGATTCAGGCTTTGAGATCTTTATTGATGTTGCTGAACTGGTGGAATAGATGGAGAAAAAGTTTTCCTTGCCAGCTGACAAGGAACCTAGCCCAGAAGAGAAGAAGGAAGCTATCCTGAAGATCCAGAAGACTCCAAAGGAGATTTCTACTCTAATTGAAGAATAGTTTGAGAGTCTTTTAGTTGAAGATTATGAGAACAATGACGTTGATTTTTATATTAATCTGTCTGCTCTATATGAGGACGATGATGTTTTATTTTCTAAGATGAATGCAATAATGTCTTATTTTGCTTACTTGTGTGATATTTTTTCTGATAGTTGTATACATTCAAGTAGTGATTACATGAGCATTTTTAAAATTAACTCTATTGACACACAATCATTAAATTTAGTAACAACCGTTAATTCTAAAAATATTAGCATAGCATCCGACTTTACTCCTGAAGAGAGAGAGATATTAGAAAAAATATTTAAAAAATATGAAGAAGTCTTTGCTTGGTCTTGTGAGCATATGCCTGGAATTGATCAAGACATAGCCGAGCACATGATTCCCACTTACACTTACAAGAAACTTGTCAAACAAAAGCTTAGACAATTAAGGCCGTGTAGACCCTTAATTTTTTACCCAATCTAGTCCAATATGTTTTATTTAGCCCAAAATAATTTTTTATTGTCTAATTGGTCCAAAATAATTTTTGTTAAATAATTTTTGCTTTAGTATCTAATTTTTATTAATAAAAAATAGAATTAAACAAATAAAAATCAAAAAATAAAAATAAAAATCAGAGTCGAAAAAATCAGCGACGAAAAAATCGTGGCGCGGGCCCGTGGGCATTTCGCACGTAGAAAAATTCTACCTGCGAAATACGCAGAATTTTTATGCCTGTGAAATAGCTCACGTAGAATTTTTCTGCCTGCGAAATGGCTATGGGCCCATTCCGTGCGCACTGCTGCAGCCAATTGAGATAATTTTTTTGCCAGCGCAATTTTTTCCTACTGCAATTTTTTTTCAGCAGCGCGATTTTTTCCGACGCAAAATTTTTGAAACCTAATTCAATTAGGTTTCGGTTTCTTTTTTTATTAATATTACTTTCCTTAACTAATTAGAAAAAAACCACATCAAATCACTATAAATAAGGACCAAAGGCAATTAAAAAAGGAAAGGCCAAGAGGGACAAGGAAAAAAGAAAATCCAAATCCATAAAGGAAAAAGCTTGAATTCAATTGATTTTAAAAGGAGCAAAAACACAATTGAAGAGATTCAAAAGGCAAAAAGGCTGGTCTTTTGAGCTTGTTCATCCAAGAAGCAATTTTGGTGCAACTTACAAAAGAAGGTATGAAATTCTAATTTCTTTATTTTTTTACACAGTAGCTAAAACTAGAAATTTGCTTTTTTTCAAAATCTAAAATCTTAGAATTTTAAATTATTTTTTCTAAAGTTAAAAACTTTATTTCGTTGGTTTATCTTCCAAAAGGCTTAAAATTGTTATTTTTACTTCTTAAAAATCTTAAAACTCTAGTTAAACATATTTTTCAACAAAACTAAGATTTAAATTCTGTTTCTTTTAAAATTTTAAAGTTGGTTCTATTTCATTCAAAAAGCCTTAAAAAACATCTTTTCTACTTATAAAAACTTTAATTTGTTTGTTTAAATTCATAAAACTTCATGAAATTATCAAATTGATTTCCAAATTCCTAAAAATTAATTCACCACCCGTGACCCTAAATTCTAAAAATACTAAACCCAAATTCAACTTCCAAAATTCAAAATAATGAACCCTAATCCTTTTAAAACTTTGAACCCTAATTTTTATGAACCCTAATTCTTCTAAAATATTTAAAACCATAAAACCATAAATAGATTAAATTTACACAGTAGCTTAGAAACCCAATAATCGAAAATCATAAATCAAAGTATTTTAAAGTGTCTAAAACCCTAGTTTCATGATTTAACCATTGAAACCTTAATTTATTTAATCAAAGAGTCTTACCAACCTTTCAAAACATAAAACCCTAATTTATTTTAATTCCATAAAGAGTCACAGTAGCTATAATTAGACTTTTATTTGCTTTATTTAATTCTATACTTGATTATGCTTTGATTTATCTCTTATGCTTTAATTTATTTAATTTCAATACTTGATTTATTTAATTATCATGGATGGATATTTATTTTATACCTTTGATGAATGATTTATTTATGATAAATGGTTATTTACTTTTATCAATTTATTTAGATTTCCAAATGTTGTAAGAGGTATGTTTCCACTTGGTGGGTACCTCATTATTTAAATATCATGTAATTTAATTTGCTTTTCTATTTTAGAACCAATGTAAAGGGCATGTTTCTACCTTTTGGTGGGTGTCCTATTTAGGCATGTGATGTAAGGACATGTTTCCATCTTCGAATGGGTGTCCATTTATTTATTTTGTTTTTTGTGGACATTGCTTTGAGTTTAATATAATGATGCTTTCTTTTTATTGTGTGTAATATGGATAATGTTATTATATTTAAGAATTTTATAATATTAAGACCTATAAGAGAGGCCGGTTCCAATGAACCGGCCGTTGTAGGGGTGCTGGGCCATTTCTCACCTTCCCCACATGTAATCAACTTTTCGAACCCATTAAGGGGTTGGGGATTCCTTAGGAATCGAGTCATCCACCCCTTTCTTTTTCCCGGCCCGTCTGGGTGGCGACTCCATTTTCTTCGGACTTAGGTCCGTGTTCTCTAATGTCCCGAGCCTAAACAGTGCCGAAGTCGCAAAAATCATTCCATCGGGAGTGGGGGCAAAAATCCCCGCTCACAGGCCAGAATGGGCAAAATTGATCAAAGAAGAAGTCACTAAGCAGAAACAAATAAAGTTTCTTGAGGTGATAGGTTATCTTGAATGGTTAGCTAACATAGCACTCGTGCCAAAGAAAGGTGGAAGAATCATGGTTTGTGTGGACTACAGAGACTTAAACAAGGCTTTCCCTAAAGATGATTTTTCTTTACCCCATATAGATGTCCTTATTGATAGTGCAACCTCTAGCATGCTACACTCATTTGTAGATAGATTTTTTGAAGACAACCAAGTGTTAATGGCCCATGAGGATAAAGCTAAAACTACCTTCATCACTATGTGGGGTATATTTTGCTATAAGGTGATGCCATTTGGATTAAAGAATGCTGGAGCAACTTACCAGAGGATGGCCACCACCTTGTTCCATGAGATGATGCATAAACAAGTTGAGGTCTATGTTGATGATATGATGGTGAAGTTAGATACAAGAGAGTAGCATTTTCAAAATCTAGAGATCTTCTTTGAATGTGTAGTAAAATATAAGCTAAAGTTGAACCTAATGAAGTGTGTGTTTGAGGTTACTTCAGGCAAGATGTTGGGGCACGTGATTGGTCCAAATGGCATTGAGATTGACCCTAACAAGGTTAAGGTAATCTGGGATATGCTAGCTCCTAAGATGAAAAAGGAAGTTTAGGGGTTTATTGGAAGGTTATAGTATATTAGCACCACAATATGTGAGCCCATCTTAAAATTGTTTAAAAAGAACCAACAAGTCAAGTGGAATGAAGAATGCCAAAAGGCCTTTCAGCGTATAAATAAGTATTTATTGAATCCACCTATTTTGATATCACCCAGACCTGGTAGACCTTTGTTACTATACTTAGCAGTAGAGGATGAGTCGATAGGAGCAATGCTAGCACAAGCAGATGAATCGGGAGTTGAGCATGCAATTTACTATTTGAGTAGAAAGCTCTTTCCTTATGAGATCAAGTATAGTATCATTGAAAAGACCTGCATAGCTGTGGTTTGGTCATCTAAGAAGTTATTACATTACTTTCAATCATATAGTGTGCAAGCAATTTCTAGAATGGATCTAGTGAAGTATTTAAGGGAGATACCTTTTTTGATTGGGAAGTATGGCCGATGGTTAATAATTCTAGAATAATTTGAGATTGAATATATAACTAGGAAAACTATCAAAGGTAGAGTAGTAGAAGAATTCCTAGCTCAATATGTAATACCCCTGTACCCCATATATGCACACTACGTATAACCATATCTGTAATATACGTATATTGGATATAGAAATGTCACGGTATATTTTAAAACAAATCAATCTTTCCTTTTAACAATAATATGAGAAAACTTAAAACATTTAAGTTGTATTATAAAACATAATAGATAAAACATTTAATTATTAAGCAGCAGAAAAAGTAGCGGTATATACATATAAATACATCAAAATCCATAATTACAAAAATATAGAATTATACATGTTTGGCAGTTCATCTCTGATCTTGAAGTCCACAATCAACACTTCACAAGCCTAGACTCGACTCGGTCTAGCTGAACTCTCTGGTTCAACCGGATCTACCTTGTCACCTGCGCGATGAACCATAATCTCGCTAAGCCAACGACTTAGTGGTACAAAACACAATAACAATATGCTTTAATGTAATGCCAATGTCATACATTCAAATATTATAAACAATACATAAGGATATCACATTTCAAAACCTTACATTAAATTTTATTATTCATTTGTTTCACCATTCATGATTCACATTTAAACAAAGACAAGCATGGGCCCAAAAAGGATCTAATATGCTATTCAAAGTTCAGAGTTACTGCTTTGGTCCATAATCACATTCATCAAGCCCGTAGGCAATATATATATATCCATGGATAATGTAACAGACCCAGTCTCTTGGACCTCAACCCGGCTAGACCCTAGGGCCCCAGTATCTTGGTCCTCAACCCGGCTAGACTGTTAAAGTTTTTGAGGCTTATGACTCGGTCTTTTCACCTAAAAAACATCATATTTCACTTTTTTCAGCTGGGCTCGACTTACGACCAAGTCTTTTCACCTGCCCAGCGATTCATAGGCATGCCGCCAAACCCAGAACTCTGAAAATTGAATAACATACTAGGCACATTAGTAATTCATTTATTTCATTATCAATCTCTTTCATAATTCATTTCTCATTTCATTTCTCATTTCATTTCTCAAAACCAAACTAGGCTCATTGCCTTAGTTTATAATCTTTTCTCATTTTTCTCATTCTTCTATTTCATCTCAATATCACATTTTTCCACATTTCTTTTCATATACAATACTTTACTCAATTGCATTGATACATTAACAAAATTCACATTATGCATATCACAACATATAACTCATTCATCAACAATGTATCAAGTAACTTAACACATTTCTCAACTAAATTTGTTAAGTCCCAATGCTATATAAATGTATGCAATCAATCAAAGTTTGTACTTACCTCAAAAGCAAGTCACACCAATCTAACTACTTCCGCTTCCAAAATAACTCTCAACACTTGAATTAAGGTAGGTCAAATCTCTTCAAAACCTAATCCAAAGGTGATCATACACACTCACTTAGAGATACACATGAGATAATATGGATAAGAACCAACTAGGGCAAACTCTATATATGATACGCTCAACAACACGAGCATGTCCCTGACCGTGCCCTAAACTCACAACACAGAAGCTTTGACACGCTCAATGACATGGGTGTGTCACTGGCCGTGTCAATCGTCCCTCAATACAGTAGCTATGACAAGATCAGTGACATGGGCATGTCATTGGACGTGTCAATCCATCAACATCACAGTAGCTATGACATGCTCAGTGACATGGCGTGTCACTGGTCATGTCAATACTACTCCAACACAGAAGCTGTGACATGCTCAGTGACATGGGCGTGTCAGTGGTCGTGTCACCCATCCAAAAAATAGAACCATTGACACGCCCAAAGACTTGGCCGTGCTCATAGGCGTGTCAGGCCAAAAATCTTGATTCCTGCAACAACACCACCACATCCAACAAACCTCTTTCTTTTAGCATCTTCCACTCCAAATAAACTTAGCCAAACAAACCAATAAACCATAATAACTTGCAAAAAATCCCACAACTCAAACATACATCAAAACACAAATTACAATCATCATCACAACTCATCACATACTCAAAACATAACACTTGCTTTCCAACAACAAACTTAACACTTTCTCTTCAAACCAATCCCAAAATCAAAGCCAACAAGACCAAACACTCTCAAACACACCACAATCAAACATACACATATCATCAACAACCAAACACCAAACTCAAAACACAAACTTAAAAGAAAACTAAGGAATCAAGTGGAAAACTTACCAAAAATGAAGAAAATCTTTAGAATTCCAACTTGATCACTTGAAACACCTTCAAATCTTAAGTTAGGAAATCACAAAACTCTCTCTTCCTTGGTTGATAATGGTGGCCGGCACTTGCAGAAAGAAAGAAGAAGATAATGGAAAAGTCAAACAACTCTCAACTCTTAAACCACACAATTCTCCAATTAATCTCCACCAAGCAATTATAATAATATATTATTCATATATATCATCTTCCACTTATTTCAATTTCCATTTTAAAAATAATTAATAAATCTCCTTTTGACCTTAATTAAATGTTAACTTGTACATGTTGTATATATCTCCATATATACAACATATACACACTCCTCTTTCCTTTCTTATCATCTCACTTAAACATATGTACAACTATAACATTTAATCCAATTTCAACAATATTCATTCCAAAAATTTTTGGGTATAGTTTGGGATATTACACAACAACTATTACTGGACAGTAAGAAAGTGGTTTTGGAAGTTCCCGATGAACATTTAGAGGCCATAGAAGTACAAGGGTGGAAGATGTATTTTGATAGAGCAGTAAATAGAAAATGTGCTGGCCTGGGAGTAATTTTGGAATCGCCAGAAGGAGAGCTTATTCCTTTGGCTAAGAAGTTAAAATTCTGGGCAACCGACAACATGGTGGAATATGAAGCATATATTTTTGGCTTGGAAACCTTGTTGATTATGAAGGTTGATACAATGCAGATCATTGGTGATTCTTTGCTAGTGGTGTCACAAGTAAATGGAGAATAGGAGTTGAAGGAAGAAAAGATGAAACCCTACCATGATTATTTGACCATAATGAAGAAGAATTTTAAGGAGTATAGGTTTGTGAGTGGGGATTTTCACCCCCACTTCTGGTGGAATGGTTCTTACAACTTCAGCACTATTAGGCTCAGGACATTAGAGAATACGAGTCTAAACCCGGAGAAAATAGAGTCGCCAACTAAACTGGCTGGGAAAAAATAAAGGGGCGGATGACTTGATTCCTAAGAAATACACAACCCTATTGTGTTTGAAAAGTTGGGTATGCATGGGAAAGGTTTTAGAAAAATATGATTAGGGTTTTGGATGAAAATTATGTCTTACGGATGAAGGTTAGGGTTTTATTCTTAAATTTAGCTATTGTAAGCAAGTTCACAAATTGATGATCACTATCTATTATTTTTGCTAGATTATTGTCTATGTTATTAAGATTGCATTTGTAAACTTTAACAATATAATTTTTACTGGATGAAAATTATTATTTTTAATGAATGAGGATTGCTAAGAGATATCTCAAACAATTGCAAGACATTAAACAAAACAATAATCCATGTGATCACTATAACCTTAAATGAATTGAGTAATAAAAACCAAACCTCTATTTGTTGGCTCCACCGAATTGTATACTGATCCAAACCTCCTGCTTACACCAATAGTAAAGTCTCAGTTGAGCAAAGTGAAGACAACATGCTACTGCTTTTTATTTTATTGAGTTCCTCTGTATCTTTGAATTGTTTTTGGCAGTGCTGCTACTAGGGTTTTTTTAATCCTTTGTTGCTTCTCTTTTTTTCTGCCTTATTAATTATTGCTACCCCCTTTCTTGCTGCCTTTAATTATATATTTATAGATAAAATAATGACTTAATCCTAAACCTAATCTGTTATTCCATGATGGAACCGAAGTGTAGTTTGATTAGCAAACCAAATGGCCGGCCAACACTAAATAAATCAGGGTCATGTCCATCTAGTGTGCCAAATTGACATGAGCCAAGGCCATGTTGACCTAGGCAACTAGATCAACATGGGCCTTTGGCTCATGTCAACCTAGGCTACAAGATCAACATGAGCCATGCTCATGTCGACCTGGGCCCTCTAGGTCGACATGAGCAATGGCTCAAGTTGCTTGGGGCCACCCCGACTCAAATCAGTATTGTATTTTTAGTTACTAGACTGGACAGTTTCCATTTGGGTCGAAAAAAATTAATTTTAGGGCTTTATAAAATTAATCAATTGAATTTATGCCTTTTGAAATTGAACCTACTTATTTAAAAGCTATAAACTAGGTTTAAATCTTTAAAAGTCAAATCAAATTTATTTTGGCATTCTTTAATTAGGACCGTATTAACTTAGGGCCAAAATTAAGGGTCTACAAGGTTTATACACCTGCCAAGAGAAGAAAACCAGATGGCCGATGCCCTAGCCACCATGGCTTTAGTATGGGAAAATCATGTTAAGTTATTTCTTAAGCCTGTGGTTTTGACCAGTTCATTAACTCCTTGTTATGAATATGAGACAGTCATGGAAACTGATACAGACCATGATACATGGTATGACACCATAAGATGATTCTTGGAAAGTAGAGAATAACTATAGGATGCAACAAAGGGAGAGAGAAGAGTCATAAGATGGTGGTCTTTGCAATACATTACCTTTCATGGAGAGTTATATCGAAGATGGCCTAATAGGGTGTATTTAAGGTGCTTGAGAAAGTCTAAAGTTAAGCAAATCATGTAGAGTTGTATCAAAGATGGCCTAACAGGTGCATTTAAGGTGTTTGAGAAAGTCTGAAGTTAAGCAAATCACATCGAAAATACATACGGGAAGTTATAGACGCCATATGAACGGGTTGGCCCTGGTTAAGAAGATAATTTGATAAGGTTACTATTGGTTGACCATGGAAAAAGACTATATTGATTTTGTGAACAAGTGCTAGCAGTTCCAGATATATGGGAACTTGAATAACTTGACTCCTAAAGAATTGCATTCTATGTCTTCACCTGGCCTTTCGCAACTTAGGGGATTGACATTATTTGAGAGATACATCTGACGGCTTCAAATGGCCACCTATTCATTATAGTAGCAGTGGATTATTTTTCAAAATGGTTTAAAGTTGAATCTTTTAACAAGGTGGAGGAAAGGAAAATGGCCAAGTTTATTGAGAAAAATCTCATCTGCAGGTATGGGGTCCCGTACAGTGTAACATCAAACAATGGAGTGCAATTTCAAAGAGCCATTAAGGACTTATTCTCAAAGTACTAGATCCATCATCACTAATGGTCCCCTTATTGACTGAAGGCTAATGGTGCAGTGGAAGCAACAAACAAGATAATTAAGCAGACTCTATCCATGATGACTAAGACATACAGAGATTTGTCAAAAATGCTTCTTTTTGCTTTTTGAGGGTACATGACAAGTGTGCGAACCCTGACTAGAACATCACCATTTTCTTTGATTTATGGGATTGAAGCAATATCGCTGATTGAGATCGAGATCAAATCACTGAGGGTGGTCCTAAAAGCTGAATTACCTCAGATGGAATGGGTAGTAAGTAGGTATATGCAGCTGGCCTTATTAGAAGAAAGAAGGTTAAAGGCATTGTATTTCCATCAACTGTATCAAAGAAAGATAGCTTGGGCTTATAATAAAAGGGTTAAGATAAAAAAGCTTAAGGTCGGTGACTTGGTGTTAAAGTAGTGCAAGCCTAATGTCCCTGATCCAAGAGAAAAAATTATACCTGGTTGGGAAGAGCCATATGTTGTGAAACAAGTCATGAACAAGGGCGCGGTGAAGTTGTCTGACATGGATGAGAATGATTTTAATGAGCTAGTAAACATTGATAGGTTAAAAAGGTTTTATGTTTGAAATATATATATATATATATAAAGTGCTCACTAGGTTGAAAACTCGAAAAGGCGGCCTAGACAAAAGTTAGAGTAGCCCGCTAGTTTTAAAAATCTGAAAGGGTGAGCTAGGCAACAATTAGGGCTGAAATGGGAGAAAATTGTTAATTAAAAAGCCCGAAAGGGCTGGTTGGCGATAGAAGTGATCTTGTGTATGCTGGCTTTGTGTTTTTGGTTATTCCCCAGTTTAATAAAACAGAGTTAATGTTAAAATTATTCTATGTGCATTATGTCGAATAATCTGACCCTAAAAAAATAACACAATAGCGAAAAGTGATGATAAATTATAAAAGAAAGGAAAACATCTTTTATTATCATTATTGTTCATCATAACATAATTTTTTCAAAAAACTAACAAGTGTGAAATCTATGGCAGACGATAAGTGTAACATACAGGCCAACTTTGCTTTAGGTGATCCAAATATGCTTCAGCCAGATGGGGTATGTCTAAATCAAGAGTAAACCTAGAAACTCGAGGCTCAGCCCCGTACTGGCAATCAAGTCAATGAGGATTATAACAAGTGCCCCAATGGAGAGCAGCAAGAGGAACATAAATCAGATAAGTCTGAATGGTGACATGGTTAATCTTTCACTAAAGTACCAGCCAACGGATGTTAATGACAGCTCGTGAGTGGATCCAATCAACCCATTTAGCATATGAAGCAATAGGATAAAGCAATATCCTTGCAGAATGATGTTAGGGTTGATATTTAGTGAAGTCCATCAATGGGGTGTTGAGCAAGCAAAAGTGCTCTTGTAGCTAGATTTGAAAAGACAGTAATTCATTTTAAAAAAAGAGAGCCCTTTAGGTTGAAAACCCATAAGGGCGGCCTAAGCAAAAATTACGGCTGTTCAATAGATCCAAAAATTAGCAAGGGCTGTCAAGGTAAAATTTTGAACAAAAATTAAAAAAAAAAGAGTTCCTTAGGTTGAAAACCCATAAGGGAGGCATAGACAAAAATTAGGATAGCTCGCTAGTTTCAAAAATCATCAAGGGCGGACGAGATAAAAAGTAGAGCAATAAAAATGAAGGCCTAAATTGAAAACCTAAAAGGTCAATTTAGGTTATTACCTGAAGCAAGAAATGATTTCTAGCCAACCACCTTAAAGAATTTGTCTTGAATTGGTCTAATCCAACCAAGGTCTCAGCTAAGATCATGGGTACCAGTGAAAATCCTCCCTCCATTCATTCCATAATATCTAGTACTCATGGATCAATATCACCATTTGAAGAAATAAGCAGAAATTAACCAAGCAAACACAGATAAAACATGCATCCCCCACCATTTGGTGGTAGCCAAATGGGAAGTACAAAAATGAATCAACGGACCAAGAAAGATTTTCTCACCTCTGGTCAATTGTAGAACTTCAGGTTTTAAGAGTCGAAACAACATTTGCATCTTTTAATGAGTCTTGGAAGTCAGTATGGGCAATGCCATTGGTTGATTACTTGGATAACCGAGAATGGCTTCAAATTCTTTAATTATAGGACATATTTAAAAATTATTTATCTTGAAAGTCCTAGTTTTCACTTCCCAAAAGAAAGCCATGGCAAGTAAGAATGGTTGGTTCAAATTAACATTTTGAAAGCATTTTAAAACATTAAGTTGAGACCATGATATTTGTTCCCAATGTGTAGCCTTGATGTTCTTGAATAAATTCTTTATCCTTTTCAAATTAGCTTCAGACATTGTGGGATGTGAAAATTGAAACTGGATTGGGGTTTGACAAAAGGAAATATTAAAGCTAAAATTTTGCCTTGATTTGAGAATGGCCTTGGGAAAATTAGTGTTTTAATTGATGTAGAAGAGTGTGATTTGTTGATTTCTATAGCGGGAAGGTGAAGCCTGAACTATTTTTCCATGATAAATTAGGTTTGGATGAATTTATCCATGTGAATTAGGTTTGAATTCAGAAATATTGAATATGTTATGAAATTGGGAATTGTTAAGCCAAATCCGTGTTGGTTTTGAAATTTGTGTTACATTTTAATCCATGTCAAAATCTATATTGAAAGAATTCGACATGTTAACCACTGAATATATATGTATATATGTAAAAAGAAAAGAAGAAAATCAAAGTTTAAAAAAAATATCCATATGCAAAAAAAAAAGTTTAAAAAGTCAAAATATTATATTTTAGTATGTTATTATTTTATGCACAATAAGTTAATACAAGTTTTTTAATATAGTACAAGCCAAATCACTATAAAGGAGGGGGCAGTCTGTAATCATATAAATCCCTGATGAATTCTTCCCCTATTAGAGGTAGAGGCACATAAGCTATCCAGTGCTCTCTCGAGAAAGAAGCATTCGGGTCCCGGTTGTCATGAAAATCAGTCCTATTATAGTCAATGCCTAAGACGTGAGGTGGCACATCATGGTCATCAGTCTAAGGCCTCATTGATGAATATGTGCCAGGATCCCTATAACCTTGAAATATGAAGTCCTGTAAGTTTTGTTCAAGGTACTCAGCATGCCAATGACTAGCGGTAAATTGTTCCTGCAATTTCTAGTTCTATTCTTCAAGCATCTGATATGAGCCAGAAAAGGAAAAGTTAGGATCATACATTTTCATTCATACTTTTCATGCATACATCCAACATATATAAATATGAAATAGGAATTACAAACCAGATAGCTCAGGTCGAAGCCTTGTGGCCAAGAAGATGGCTCAGTATAGGGAAATGGTTGAGGTGGAGTTTGCACTAGTTGGACCGATTTTATCATGACCAGAACCATCTGGGTGTTCAACCTCCTGCAAAGATTCATAAAAGTTAGCCAAGTGTAATGAAAAGATAAGTCCAAAATTAACAAAAGAGCATATCTAGTCAACCTGAGAGGAAACAACCATAGCATCATCATGGGCAGCAGAATTCCCTGTATCATCCTCATCCTCATTACCCTCCCCATCCTCCTCTTCTTCCTCATTACCTTCTTCGCCATCACCATCGCCATCCTCATACACCTCATTTTCATCATCACCTTCTTCCCTCATATTATCATAATTGTATCTTCTTCTTCTTCTTTTTCTTCTTCTTCTTCCCCCTTCTTCCTCCAAACATTCAACACCATCAGGAGAGACCTCAAAGTGCAAAAGTTGGTCCCTTATGAACTCATTATATGAAAAGTCTAGTCGAAGCAATAATGAATTAACATTAAATCCATTTTGGGCATGTCTCTAGGAATTCTCTAGTATAGATATGCATGTCACTACAAATGCGGGAATATTAGCTGGCACCCGCCTTTGATCAGGACCAAGAAACCAGTTATGTACCCTCTCACCAAGGAGCCAGCTATTAGAGACCAGCCCAACAATGATTCGATGGGAGTTCTACAGGGGTAATGTGTTGTTCATGCCGATGGTCTAATTTGCCCTCTCATTCGCTCTCCACCAAGCAATAATCACTTACAAGACAACAACATAGGTAAGTCATTTTTCTCATAAGATTCAATGATAATACTAATTTTGTCTTTCACCTGATCCCAAGTTAGGTGGCTAAGATTGTAATGCTGAGAGTGCATGTTGTAGACCCTTGATTTTTGTCCCAGCCAATCTAATGTTAATTCCAAATCTTTGATTGGTTTAATATATTTTAATGAGGCCTAAAATAAGCTAATTAAACTTTTAATATATTTTAATGAGGCCTAAAATAAGCTAATTAAACTTTTAAAACTCTAAATGGTTTTGATTTAAAAGGTTTGGTTGGTTTTTGTTTAATACAGGTGCACTAAACCCTAAAAAGGGTCTAATTCAAAGGTTTGGTTGATTTTTCACTTGATTTGGGTAGTTAGGTAATAGGGTTGTCCCATGTCGAATTAGGGTACCCAAATTAGACATGGGAAGTTCCATATTGAATTGGGAGCCTCCCAATTTGATATAGAGGCCCCCCATATCAAATTGTGAGCCTTAATTCGATATGGAGTTGCCCCATATCAAATTGGGACTATCCCATTTCGATATGGGGTTGTTCCTATATCGAAATGAAGCCCCTTTTCGATATGGGACAGCCCCATATTGAAATAGAGCTTTCCCATTTTGATATGGGCTTCTCCCGTATCGAAATGGAGCCCCATTTTGATATGGGCTGCTCCCATATCGAAATGGAGCCCCATTTCGATATGGGATAGCTCCATATCGAAATGGAGCTCTCCCGATAGGTTTTTGGCTTTCTATATCAAATTTGGATGCATATTTTGACATGGACATGGACTCTATCAAATTAGAATTACCTGAGTTTGATATGAAGTTGGTTTTCATCGAATAAAAGGTTTACTAGTTTGATATGGACTCAATTTGTGTCGAATAAACTGACTATTCGATATGCATCTATTTGAACCTAATATCACTTCATAAATGCAGGTTTTAAGAGACATGGGGGTGACTTTTTTTATTTCTCTTGGGACGAGCAATAGGCAGTAACCCTAAATTAGCAAATATTAAATAGAGACTAGCAGACACTCAAGCGAGGAACCACAAACAAGGAAACAAGCGAGCAGTGAGCAGCAACTGAAAGAGCAAACAAAAAGGTAGTAGCTAAAAATACTAAACAAGGCAGTAGACATATTGTCTTGTCCTTAATTCAACCAATAAATACAAGGCTGATACAAACGTTTCATTTGGATCAAAGTTTGATTATTGGTGGAATCAACAAATGAAGGTATGTCCTTAAAATTAAATTTATTTAAATGCATCATATTATGTTTTGGTGATTATTCATATCTTTCATGGAAAGCTAATATTATAGCTAATAATGTTATTTTCATAAAAATCCCAAAACTCTATTTTCTAAATCTTAAACCCTAAAATCTTAATTTTTAACACCAAAACCTACAATCCTAAAAACCAGTTTTTAAAACTTTCAGGGGCGCTGCCCCTTGACAATGCAAGCGGGACCGTCATATGGGCTCATGGAAGGGGTCAATATTTATTTGTGTATTATAAGTCTTTGTGTTTAACTCCCTTTATTTAAAAACCCTAATTTTGTTATTAAAATTCTAAAACCCTAAATTTATACTTTTATTACTTTATTTAATTTTTGATTTGATTATATAGTTTATTATATATTTTGATGATTGATTTATTTAATTTCAATATTTGATTTGTTTATCATGGATGGATGGATTCTTTATTATTATTATTATTTATTTATCTTAGTATTAAAAATGCAAGAGGTATGTCTCCATGATTGGGTACCTCATTAATTAATTTTTTTTGTAATTTAAATTATTTTCATATTTTAGAATTAATGTAAAGGACACGTTTCCACCTTTCGATGGGTGCCCTATTTAGTTTTAGAAATGGACGATGTAAGAACATATTTTTATCCTCGGATGGATGCCCATTTATTAATTTTGTTTGAACATTGCTATGATTATTACTAAATTATTTGTTTATTCTTATGATTGCATGTAATATGGATAATATCATTATATTTAAGAATTTTATAATATTAAGACATGAAAAGGAGGCCGGTTCCAATGAACCAAGTGTTGTGGGGGTGCTGGGCAATTTCTCACCTTCCCCACGCGTACACAACTTTCTAAAATACAAAGCCCAAAATTTATTCTTTCTAAAATCTTTTTACAATGAGCTTAGAAACAAAATTATTTTTACAACTTTTTCTAAAAATGAACTTACAAAATATTTGGGTCAATTATGAAATGCTAAAATCAATTGTGGGCCTAATTTATACTAAGAACTATTAATCATAGATTTATTTTTAGCATGAATCATTAGTTACTTTTTCAAGTGAGAAATCTATTTATAATAAACCTCTTAATTTAGTTTTAATCCAATATAGCATAAAAGCTAATTTAGTTGATTGGATGGATTAAAGCCTAATTAACAGAAATTATCATGAACTGATTTCCATGTTCAAAAATATAATTATAGATTAAAATTGTCTGAGGGAATGTTTTGAAAATAGAATATCCTATGTTAGTATTTTGTTAACCATATACCTAGAAAAAGAGACTCGCCATTCGTGTGTGGAAATTGTAAGGTTGGAAAGGATGTCCTAATTATCTTAGTTTGTTTGTTGTTTGTGCATACCTGCATACATGCATATACGCATTGCATAACATATCATTGATCCTTTCTGGCTCAAAGACTTAGAGTACGGCAAATCAAGAGCATACAATGACACCACCTACAACATTGATTTTGATTCAAGTGCTTCATTGGAAGGATGGATACAAACCAGCTAAGGGTCATAGTCGATGAAGTTGTCAAAGCTAGGTACGAGATCAACTGGTTGAGATTATGAGGACCCAGTTGATTGAAATTCTAAAAATCGTCAACAATGCTAATTAGGCATCTCCTATTGACGTAAAGAAGAAGGGAAAGGCAACATTAACAAGGAATAGGTCTACTGAGAGAGATTAAATGAAAAATGAAGGATCAATCCTTATTCTACAAAACCAATCAAACTGTATGTTGTCTAAGTGGAGCAACAAGGGTGGATACCACCCCAGTGGGCAAAGTCAAAGGGAAAGAAGAGATGTTGAGAAAAATGCAACAACTGAACCAACAAAGAAGCATAAATTTTCTGACATGAGGGAACCTTTGTCAGAGGTGTTAGAGAGTCTAATGAAGATGAATTTGCTACAACCATTAGCTCCTCGACCCTTATCGAATCTTTTACCTCCAAACTTTGATACAAAAGCTTTTTGTCAATTTCATCAGACTCAAAGGCATGAGACAGATAAATGTGTTTGATTAAGGCAATAGATCCAAGATTTGATTGACAGTGGAAAGCTGCCTAAGCCTGATAAGCCCAACACTAAGAATAATCCTTTGCCTAAACTTGAAAGGGTGTCACCGCTTACAACCTTCATAAAGAGTTTTATCTTGTTATCTTATCATGATATGGATGGAGAAGTTGCTAAAGAGGATGTACTACTCAACAAACTTGGACTAACTATGGATGGTGATGCAATGATCCTTGATGATGGAAAAATCCTTACTTTGGATATGTTTAAATAAATGAAGTATCTTCGACTCCAACTCAATGAACTTCCCTTAGCTTGAAGTGTTACACTTTTTATTTTTCTTTCTTTAATATTTAATTGAAACAATTATGTTTTTCAAATTATGTTTGTTTGAATAAATTATTTTTATTAAAATTTTCATGGTCTTTGTTCACTTCGATGCTCAACTAACGATAATCTAGCTTGATATTCATAAATTGGTATATCTATGCATCATGATCCGAATGACTTTACTAGGTGAGAAAATTATTCTATAGCATTGAGTTGTGTATGCTTACTTAGAGAGGGCTCCTGCATAATTATAAATGTCTAGGTCCTGGTCAGTCTTAGAACATGCTTTGATAGACATTCAAGGCAAAATTGAACTCTGTCTATTTAAGGGAGAGATGATCTAGGCATTGTTTGGTAAGCCAACAACTAGAATCCACCTAATTAATTGTCAATCTCTAGTTGTCCCTTTGAGCCTTCATAAGATTTTAACTTTCTCTTTATTGACTTATAAGCCCAATGACCCACCTTGAGCTGTTGTTACACCTTTGACAAATCTAATGATCACTAAGGTGAAGAGGTAAGAAGATAAAAGAAAGGAATGTATAGTCAAGACCATATGGATAGTAGAAGTTCTCAAGACCATAAGGGTAGTTGAAGTTCACCTGATATTGGACCTAATATCTCTAATTTATTAAGATGATTTATCCTTGTTGAAATAAGATTCACTCTACTCCACTCATCCATAAATAGAAGTATAGAATGGTGCAAGCTAGATAATCCTTTTAGAGTTAAGACCCAACACAAAAAAAAAAAGAATAAAAGAAAAGGAAAAGAGAAAGAGAGAAAAAGCAAAAAACAAAAACAAAAAAAAAAAAACAAAAAAGCAAAAAAAAAAGGGTCTTGAGTTTGTGCAAAATCAAAAGGAAAAGTCCAAACAAACTAACAAAATGGGCACTCATACAAGATGGAAACATACCCTTGAATGTCCAATGTCCAAAATATAAAAAAATAAATTAGGACACCCAACATTCGGTGGAAACATGTCCTTACAATAATCCCAAAACTCAAACAAGATAAAAGAATGAATTAAATAAAATAAGGCACCCATAAAGTGGAAACATGCCTTTTACATCATCCTTCAAATCCAAATAATAAATAAATATTTTTTAATTAATAAGACAATCAAAATGTATCATCTATCATAATGTTTACAACAATAAAACAAATAATTAAGTCTAGGGTTTAATCTTAAATTAGATGTTAAACACGCAAAATTAGGGTTTTACATAAGAAACTAGGGTTTATTGAGTAAATTAGAGTATAAAATAAGGGTTTAAAAGTTTTAAACTTGCAAATTAGGATTTTGGTAACAAAATTAGGGTTATAGAGTTTTAAACATGCAAATTAGTGTTTTGGTAATAAAATTAGGATTTTAGTGAATTTTAGAAATAAAATTAGGGTTTTTAAGGTACAAATTAAGGTTTAGGGTCAAAGTATGATAAACTAGGGATTTTTGATACAAATAAGGGTTTTGAGAAATAAATTAGGGTTTTAATACTTACCTAGGGCTAAACATAATAGATTAGGGTTTGAATCAAAATGGATTAAATCATGTTGTTAAGGTTTGTAGCAAATCATAATCAAAATTATTTTATTGTTGCACTAAATGAAATTAATAACATCAAACTATTTAAAAATGAAAATAGATATTGGAAGGTTAAGCAAATTAAGTTTTGAAATTTGAGAATATTTTTTAAAGAATGAAAATAGATGCTAGAAGTTTAAACAAATTAAGTTTGGACAATCGAACCTACATTGTTGGCTTTAGCAATGTTAATATGTCAAACCAAGCTCGTTTATGCTATTGCCTAGACCAACTTTGATCTTAGTTGAGCAAAGTAATCTGGAAGCAATTGCTACTACCTCCCTTGGTTGATGTGTGTTGATTTTATGTGTTTCAGTTTATGTGTGAATTGCTTTTCTTTGTTAATTGTTGTTGTTGTTAGTTGCTGCTCCCTCTGCCTGTTAATAAATATGTATTCATAGGCAATAATTAGGTTAATGCCGGCTAAAAACCCTAATTTTCCAAAACTTTTTCTTGCTTATCTGAACACAATTAGAATTTAAACCACACTTAAACTGAATTTGGCCCAGATTAAGGACTAAAACAAGGGCTCATATTGAATTAAACTGTGGTTAATTCGACATGAACCAAAGCTCATCTCAAAATGGACCATGGCCAATTTGATATGAGCTTTGTCGCATATCAAATTGGAGTGTCCAATTTGATATTGGCATAGCCCATATTGAATTAAACTAAACCGAACCCATTTAACTTTGGATCGATCCTATCTCGAACTTTAAAAATTAAACAAGCTTAATTTGGGCCTTTTAAAATTGGACCAATCTAATTTAAAGCTTTAAACTAGGTTTAAGCTATTAAAATTAGATTAAATTTAACTTGGCTTTTATTAATTAGGATCGAATTGCTTATGGCCAAAATTAAGGGTCTATAGTTTTGCCCCCTGCTTGAATGATCTTGAATTCATTCAGATAGTGAAAAGCAATATGAATTTGAGCTGATCTTGGATAAGGATGGGTTCTGGACTGATGAATTGGTTTGGGTTCTAAACACGATGTTGGATTTGGGCTCTGGACTTGAGACCAAACTTGGGTTCTAGACCCAAAGTTGGATTTAAGTTATGGACCCAAGACTAATTTTGGATTTTGGACCCAAGACTGGATTTGGGTTCTGGACCTGAGACTAAATTTAGGTTACAGACCCCATATTGAATTTGGGTTCTAGAACAAAAATTAGATTTTGGGTTCTAGACCCAACACTAAATTTAGGTTCTAGCCAAAATTAGGGGTCTACAGTTTTTCCCCTGCTTTAACGATCATAAATTCATTCGGAGAGTGAAAGGCAATATGCCTTAAATTTGATCTTGGAAGAGGGTGGGTTCTGGACCCGCAACCTCCTGGTTTGGGTTCTAGACCCATGAATTGGTTTGGATGCTGGACCTGAGACTTGATTTGGTTCTGTACCCGAGAATTGGTTTGGGTTTTTGACCTGAGACTTGATTTAGGTTCTGGAGCTGAGACTTAGTTTGGGTTCTGGACCTAAGATTTGGTTTAGGTTCTGGACCCGAGACTTAATTTAGGTTCTAGACTGAAGATTTGATTTGGGTTCTGGACCCAATATTTGATTTGAGTTATGAACCAGAGACTTGGTTTGGGTTCTGGACCCATGGCTTGGTTATGGACCCATGGCTATTCTAGATACTTCAAAGAGTCAAGAAAAACCAAATCAACTTTAACTCTTCTAGCTTGATTTACCTTCTGTTATTTGAGAATTTTGGCTTTCTTCTAGCCACTTATTCCAGTCTTTAATGAATTCTGCTGACCTTTTATCATCTAAGAGTTTTGGTTTTCTTATAGCCACTTATTCCATTCTTTAATGGATTCTACTGACCTTCTGTCATCTAAGAGTTCTGGCTTTCTTCTAGCCATTTGTTCCATTCTTCAATGGATTCTGCTGACTTTCTGACATCTGAGAGTTCTGGCTTTCTTCTAGCCATTTGTTCTATTATTCATTGGATTCTACTAACCTTCTATTATCTAAGAGTTTTGATTTTCCTCTAGCCATTATTCCATTTTTCAATGGATTTTTCTTTGCAAAGAATTCTACAATTTTTTATCCTTCATATCCTCTCTTTGTCCCTTGCATTGCAAAATATTGAAATTGAGTCTAAAAATGTTTTATACATGCATAACTCAAAAACTAAAAAAGAGAGGTTTTGTCCCCTGTGTAGGCTCAATCCAATGATTTTGTTCCCATGTAGGCTCTGACTGATATTTATGTTTTGTCTGGTTCCTTGTACAAGTATGCATTTCCTCTTTCTTTTGCAATGGCCCTTTTCATACCCCCTAATTCCATATTTGGTTTTGATTATTTACTTCACATGGTGTATGATGTTCACTTTGAGAATGAAAATGCAAGCAACACAAGATAAAATGCAGTATGATATGCTCATATGTGTGTGTATACATGATATGCATGAATGATACTTGCAGTGGTTCCATTGACTCATAGACCAAGGTGATAAGCCAAAGGACTCCCATTGGTTCCTTTAGGATGCCCATTTAGGTCTTACATTAGAATAGCAGAAGCCTTCACATCTATGGCTTTATCTCCAGGATGAAAACATAAGTAGTGGGGGGTCCAAGCAAGGTAGTTAGAGACATAGGAAATATCTATTTCAGCTCATGAGTTAACACATTAATTGGTAATTTCTCCATGATCCTTCATTTGCCACATTTTTCCAATATGTCCTTTGAGGTTTCACAATGCAACATACTTCTCTAAACTTAAAGGCTTGTATGATAAAACACTTTTTTAAAAAATTTTGAAATCACATATTGGCTTTGTCAAATCAATGTCAATATACCTCAGGGCTTGATCTTTCCAAATTAACACATTTATTACATCACAACCCTAGTTACTATACTAAACTTAGGAATCATTTCTATTTGAGCAAGAACTGTTGCACTTCAGATAGGCATATACACATTACTTGGCCAAAGGACTTATTGAGTTTAAATATTGTCTATATTATATGCATGCTTTTTTAAATAATCTCAACTAATAGACTCTACCTACCAAGAGAGATCAATAGGTCTTTAATAGGCTTGAAATGGGGTCTATAAAGGACATGGGTTAAATGAAGGATTTTTTTAGTTTGGAGCTGATGTAACACTATGGATAAGCCTTCATACTATAAACTTTCTGCTAAAACTGTAGACAATTGGAAACACTCGAGACTTCATTTCTACCTTTTAGGCATCTTATTATCTTGCTCCATGAAAAGCTAGAGCTTAAAATCTTGCTTCATGAAAAGATAGAGCTTATCTTCTTAGCAGAAATTTGGATTTGATCAGGATGATATTTTCTTTTTCAAAAAATTTGAAACCCTATTGTTCTTCCCTTTTCTCCTCATTTTTTTTATCTTTTTATCTTTTTGCTTGTTTTGTTTTTGTTTTGTTTTTTCTTTTTTTTTTTTTTGGTTAGATCCTAGCTCTAAAAAGGTCTTCTTGTTCATGTTGTCCTATTCTTCTAACTATGGAGTAGTATGAGTCTGCCTCAATGAGGATGAATACTTTATTGCCTTGATAGATCTGAGATATTAAATCTAGTTCAGCTAAACTTCAATTATCTTTATAGTCTTGACTATGTCTCCTTTTCCTTGATCTTCTTTCCCATTAGCCTTAATGATCATCAAACTTGTCATAAGTGTCACAATAGCTCAGAGTAGGTTATCAGGGTTTACAATCCAATAAAAAGAAAGCTAAAATCTTATGAAGGCCCAAAGAGATAAACTAAGGTTTGATGTTAATGGGGTGGATTCTAGTTGTTGGCTCACCTTAAAAAAAATGCCTAGATCATCTCTATTTTAAATAAGTAGAGTTCAATTTTGCCTTAAAAGTTCATCAAAGCATATTATAAGATTGACTAGGACCTAGACACTCATAATTATGGAGGAGCCCTCTCTAAGTATGAATACATAGCCCAATGCTACAGAATAATTCTCTCGCCTAGTAAAGTCATTCAAATCATGATGCATAGATATACTAATTTATGATTATCAAGCTAGATTTGTCATTGGTTGAGCACCAAAATGAATAAAGAGAAATAAAAACAAAATTTTAGTGAAAGTAATTTATTCAAACAATCTTAATTTGAAAAACATAATTGTTCCAAAAAATACCAAATAAAGAAAATGAAATGAAAAATAAACAAGCCAAGGGAAGTTGGAGTAAAAAAGCTTCATCTACTTGGACATGTCAGGGGCAAAGATCTATAAAGATCTGTATTTAATTTCTTTTGGATGTAGCCAGTAAATCTCATATACTAATGCTAGCTTGGGTCCTTTTTAATTGCTCAACGACGGCATCATCTTCTTCTTTCCTTCCTTCTGTCTCAATATCTTTACCATTGTTAGCCACTACTTCTTCTAGAGAAGCTCTTCTATAGGGCTTGCTAGAGTGAGTATTTAGCACTTCTTCTTTTTATGTTCAGACCAATCCCATTCTTCTTCCATATATTCTGATTCACCATCACTATCAATTGAATCATAAAATTCATTCTTAACACAAATAGCCATTATCTCTTCATCCATATCTGGTTCAGACTTGCTAAATAGAATTTCCTCCCTTTTAGCTTCTCCATCTATGTCTTAAAATGATGACAAGATAAAATTTTCCTTCAATCCTCTGCCTATCATGAAAGTTGCTGGTAGAGGTACTCTGTTAATTTAGGCTATGGATTGCTCTTAGTGTTGGGCTTATTGGGCTCAGGTAGCTTTCCACTATCGATTAAATCTTATACTTCATGACTTAACTAAACACATTTATCTGTCTTATGCCCTTGTGTTTGATGGAATTGATAGAAGGCCTTGGTATCAAAGTTTGATGACTAAGGATTGAGTAGCAGTCGAGGATCCAATGGTTGTAACAACCCCTTGTCCCACAACTTGTTGAAAATCCAAGGCAAAGGTCTCCCCAACTCTAAAAACTATCTCTTATTTGCTTGACCAGTTGTTGCATTGAGATTCACTGCTTTTTGTGCACCCTGACTGCCAGATTAATAATTTTCTTTCTCATTTCTCCTTCCAAAAAAGTTATTCCTTCTTTCTTTACCATTCTTCCATTTTCAAGCTAGCTTGGAGAAGATCTTTGAAGTCTCTAATAAGAGTGTGAGACATCTGTTCCGAAGATTAGGCAGGACACATCTCACTATCATTCTAATTTGGCGGACTCATCAGGCCTCTTTTTGAGAAGAGCAGCCTTGTTACTCCATCTTTTTTATATAATCCATAAAACTTTCATTTTATTTTTATCCGATAATTCAACCTCCATCATGATCACTTCTAACTCAGCATTATAACTATACTACTAGATGAAGGCTTTGTATAGTAAATCTCAATCTTTTTGGTTGCTTTCCTCTAAGGTATTAAACCAGTTTTTCACAATAGGATCCAATGAGAGCATGAAATAACTTAGAATTTAAGCCTTAATAGCTCTGGTAGATTGTATGGCAGTGATGTACCACTTGACATGCAGATGGGGATTCCCAGTTCCATCAAACTTAGCAAAGGAAGGCATTTTGAACTTATAAGGAACTTCTTCATCTTTCTCAAACATCTTGTCCACCTTCGATACCTCTTTAGCCTTCAGCTTCTTTTAAACTTCTTTTCCAAATCAGCAATTAACTTTTTCACATCAGCAGTTTCTATTTTCTCCATAGCTTTCTTTTTTTTTCTTCTTTTCTTAAGGATCTTAGAAATATGCATCCCAGTTATCATCATCCATTACCACCTTGTCTTCCTCAAAGGCCACTTCAGCTACCTTAGTCTTTCCCTTATCCTTTTGCTTCTTGTTACTAGCAAATGCTTCAACATTGTTATCTTGTAATAGTTAAAGTAACAGTGTAATATTTGTGATCTTTAAGAAACTCAATAAATTTTTGGAGGTATAGCTATTGTATATACCTGATGTATACATAGTGTATACATAGTATATACATACTATATATATATATTACATATGTTAGTTATATATATATATATTATATACATAATATATATATGGTATACTTGATATATACATATGGTGCGCATGATATATAGTATATACATTACATAAACATGCACATAAAGGTATATATAACATATAAGTAAAATATATAAGACATATACATTTACATAAAATAAACCTCACATATATATCAAGTATAAATTGTCGGTGGTTGATGATGATGATGATGATAATAATAAGAGAAGAAAGAAAAGTCAAAGAAGGAAGAAATGTGATTGGTGGAAAATTATTTAATTATTTTATATATATTAAGAGATAAGAATGGGGAGATAATTATTCATCTTCTTCTTCTTTTCCTTCTTCAACATGAGGTAGAGATAGAGAGAGAATAACATAAATTCTGTCCAAATACTAAAATTTATAAGAGATTTCAAGAGGATTTAAAGTGGTTTTGAAGGATTATTAAAGAAATCAAGTAAGGATTTTTTATTTTAAGATTTATTTTTTTTGGTTTTATGATTATTTAAGTTTGGTTTAAAGAGAGAAAGTGTGTTTAAATTGTTAAAATAGATAGAAATGAAGTTAGAACAATGATTATATAGTGATTTATTGGTTGGATGATTGAAAATGCATGATTAGTAAACTTAGGGTTGTGGATGAATATGTGTAAATTAGGGTTTTAGTGTGGATTGTTATAATTGCTGAAATGGAATAATTTATTGTTGTTTTAATATGTACATTGTAAGGATTTTATGATTAGAAAATTGATTATGAGAGAGTTTGGTTAAGTTTAGGGTTATGGACCTACTATGTGCAATTAGGGTTTCTAATATGAATGTTGATAATTATTTTAATGAGATGAATTAGTGTTGTTTTAATGTAAATGTTATGATTTTAAGGTTGAAAATGTGATATGAGTAGGTTTTGGTGAAGTTAATGTTAATAGTTACACTATGTGAAATTTGGACTTTTGAAAGAGATTTCCATAGTTATGGAAGTAAATTGTTTTAATGTTATATTAATGTATTATTGATGATTTTATAGTTGAATGATAGTATTGAGTTTGAGATGTTGAAGTTTGAATAAGGCAGAAAATAGTGTTTTGGTGAAATTCTTAATGGAATTGATGTAGATGATATTTGAATGATTAAAGTGTATTTAAATGAATTGTTAATGTTGAATTGGAGCTTATAATGTGATTTAGGGTTGACTAAAGTAAAGTTACAAAATTAAAGAGATGAAAGACTTTGGAAGAAGTGAAGGTTGGAGATTGAGATTTACCTTGGTTTTGGCATATTAAAGGGTAGTACATATTTGATAGCTAATGTTTAAATTACATTTGATTTAGCATAAAACATTGTGAATTTAAGAATGTGTTATGCTATCTTCTTGTGAGTTTTCACATGATAAGTGTATTATTTTAAGTAAAGTAAGTAAAAAAGCATGGAATATGAATGCTAAGTCATTATGTTATGGCTAATGCAATTGTGATGTGCAAAGTATGTGAAATGTACATTATGTCTAATATGATGTGAAAATATGGCAATAAATGTAAAATTGGAAAATATGAAGAAATTTGGGAAAAAAATATAAAAAAGATTTAAAAGGATTAGAATGAACAAGTAATGAGAAAGAAAATGCAAAAAATAGCTAAATATGTGAAAAATGTGTAAATTGTGAAAAATGGGAAAATATGATGAAAATATGATAAGGGGATGAAATGTAAAATGTAACGTGACATGTAATATGTATATGCATGTAAAAGGTACTAAAATGTGGAAAAAGAGTCACATTGTAAATGTGATTCAGGTTATGTAATGAGATAAAGTATGAAAATGATCATGAGTGAGTTGATCACTTGATAATTATGGGAAATTATAGGAAATTACGGAAATATGATTTAGAATGTGGGAACTGAGAAAAAGTTGTGAAAAAGATGTTGAATGATTTAAGTGTACTGTGTGAACTTTATACTTTAATTAGTTGCCAGAAGATTTCAATTGGTAGTTGGCATGCCATGCGTGATGGGGTGAGACACTGGATGTTAAAGAGATTTTGCTATGGCCGTGAGAGGGGATTTTCGTCCCCACTCCCACATGGAATGGTTCTTATGACTTCGGCACTTTTAGGCTTGGGGCCTTAGAGAACATGGGCCTAAGCCCGGAGAAAATGGAGTCACCACTCAGACAGACCGGGAAAAAGAAAGGGGTGAATGACTCGATTCCTAAGGAATCCCCATCCCCCTAATGGGTTTGAAAAGTTGGGTATGTGTGGGGAAGGTGAGAATAACCCAGCACCCCCACAACACCTGGTTCATTGGAACCGGCCTCCTTTTCAGGTCTTAATATTATAAAGTTCTTAATTAATATAATATTATCCATACTATATACAATCATAAGAACAAATAAATACTTTATTAAAATCACAACAATGTCCAAATAAAACAAATAAGTAGGCACCCATCCATGGATGGAAACATGTCTTTACAATTGTCCAATGTCCAAAGGAAGATAAATAAAATAGGATACCCACCAATTGGTGGAAACGTATCCTTTACATTGATCCGAAACTTAAAAATAAATTAAATTACATAATGCTCATAACATGAGGTACCAAAATATGAAAACATACCTCTTACAATTTCTTGAAACCAAAATAAATTAATAAAAATAACCAACCAACCATTCATCATAAATAAATCATTCATCGAAGATATAAATAAATCACTAATCAAAATATATAATAAATATCCATTTAATAATGAGGCAAATAAAGATGCAAGTTTAGGTTTATGTATCAACTTAGGGTTTCTTAAATAACATTTAGGTTTTAGAGTTTATTTTTAAAAGCTAGGGTTCTGAAATTTTAAGGAACTAATATTATTATTATTATTATTAAAATAGAATTATGCTATTGTATGATTAAAATTAGAATTTAGGATTTAAGTAAATAAGGTAAAAACATATGAAAATAAGATTAAAACTTAGATATTTGAAAAGAATAAGTTATTGTGATGATTAAATAAAGAAAAAGAATTGATTAGGTTTTTAACAAAATAAATTAGGGTATTGAATTACACCAGGGTTTGTATTTCTAAGAAAACTAACACTATTATATGTTTGAAAGGAGAATGGCTACTGTGAAGATTTTGAAAAACTTATTTAATTAGGGTTTTACAATTTTAAGTGAATTATGGTTTTGATTAATAAAAACTATGCTATTGTAATAATTAAAATAACAAAATAGCTATTGTAATAAATTTTTTTTAAAAAAAACTAAGTGATGGCTACTGTGTCTTCAAAAGAAATTAAAAATATGGTCTGTTGGTTTTCATAATTATTGGATTATTACATGAGTTTTGAGAGTTGTAATTTATTAATTTTAATGGATCAATAACTAATGGATGAAGATGATTTTTGATTAAAAAATTAGATAAACATACCTATGTTTAAAGGCTCTACCAAAATTGTTAGATGAAAATTTTGGAGTAGCTAATCACCAAGACAATCACCACTTGTTGGCTGCCTTGATTGTTGTCTTTTGCTAAAAATCTCCTTGTTAAAAAATTGTCAAAGTTTTAGAATTCTCCTCTGCCAAGAAAAAGTTTCTCTTCCTCTTTAGAAAATTCCCATCCAAAAAATTCTAAAGTCCAGATCAATATTCCAAAAGTCCCCTTTTTTTTATTTTTAAGCTATTATTTATAGCAAAAACCTAATGATAATTCTGTTTGACTAAGGAAATATAGGTTATTTAGGAAAAAAAATACAAAACTTAAGTAAACAAGGTTTTGGCAAAATTGGCAACACGCGCGGGCTACTGGCCTGCTACGAGGAACGGGCTGCGAGCATCCCAGGTGCCTGGCGAGGATTTGTTGCGTTGGCGGGCGAGCTCTTCAATTCGCCGCAGGCTTGGCCTATGGCAGGCCAATTGGTTGCCCCTACGTGCTGACCACCGATTCGACTGTTTAATTCTTTTCATATTAAAAATAAACATTATATTTAAATATTTATAATTAATTATATTATTAAAATAAATAATAAATATTATTTTATTACAGTAAATATTATATATTTTTTAATAAAGTAAAAAAATAAATAATAAATATTATAAAATAAATGTTATTAAAATAAATAATAAAATTTAAATAAATAATACAAAAATTATTTGGGATTGTTTTAAAATCTTTGAAGTGGACTTGATAAAAAATTAAGGGTCTATAGTTTGTCCCATGCTTGAACGATTTGAGATTGCAGCAAAAGAGAGTGAAAAGCAATAAGATTTTTTATCGGGTTTTAGAGTTAGACTGGACTCCGTACCTGAGTTTGGTTTGAATTCTGATTAAAAAATAATTTAGGTTCTAGACCCGAGGTGAATTCTAGAGTAAAAAAGAATGTGGATTCTGGACCCGAGATGAGTTTTGGACTCAAATATAATTTAGGTTCTGGACCCAAAGTGAGTTCTGGACTAAAAAATAATTTAGTTCTAGACCTGAGGTGAGTTATAGGCTAAAATATATTTTGAATTCTGGACCCGAGGTGAGTTTTGGACTCACCACTCGAAAAATGATTTGGGTTTTGGACCAGAGGTGAGTTTTGGACTCGAAAAATGATTTGGGTTCTGGACCCGAAGTGAGTTCTGGACTAAAAAATAATTTGGATTCTGGATCCAAGGTGAGTTCTAGACTCAAAAATAATTTGAGTTCTAGACCCGAAGTAAGCTCTGGACTCGAAAATAATTTGAGTTCTAGACCCGAAGTGAGTTCTGAACTCAAAAATAATTTGGGTTCTGGACCCGAGGTGGGTTCTGGACTAAAAAATAATTTAAATTTTGGACTCGAGGTGAGTTCTGGACTCAAAAATAATTTGGGTTCTAGACCCGAGATGAGTTTTGGACTAGAAAAATGATTTGGGTTCTAGACCCGAAGTGAGTTCTGGTGTTTTATTAGTTTTTGTTATAGATTTGTGTCTTATTTATTATGATAATTATTGTTTTATTTAGGTATTTTGTTAGTTTTAATCGGTTTATTTAGTGTTTTCATCAATTTTGGTAGTTTTGGTTTATTTCAATGTTTTTGTCACTTTTATCCTAGTTTTTAGTGTGGTGTTTATGTTTTGTTGGTTATTGTTTATTTAATTCTTGTTTAAAGTTTGTTTCAAGTTTTGTTTTAGGTTTAACATGCAAGGAACCATGCTAAGGAAGGAAAAAACTAAGAAAATAGAGAAAGAGAACAATGGACAATAGCTGACACATGCAGAGGACACGGCCAAGCTTGTGGCCGTGTCCCATACTGAGCTAAGGAGAAGCCACAAGACACAGAAGAAGACACATGCAAGTGACACGGCCAAGCTTGTGGCCGTGTCCCTCCAAAAAAGCTCCAACATGGCCAGGTTGCTTAAGCTTGGCTGTGTCTCACTCAAGTCCAAAGAAAAAGAAAGAAGAAAATCAAGCAGTAGAAGACACAAGCAAGGGACACGGCCAAGCTTATGGCCGTGTCCCTCCAAGAGCCTCAAACATGGCCGTGTCTCCCCCAACTTGGCCATGTCTCTCATGGACCAAAGACAACGCGGATTTTTAAAGCGGAGGTTTCGTATAAATGTGAAAATTAGGGTTTTCTTAAGGGTGTGGAGAGTTTAAGTTTGTTTTTGCTGTCAAAGAGAGTTTTAGGGTTTCATATCTTGTTTTCTTTGATTTTTTATTACACTTTGGATTAAACTAGCTTAGATTAGATTTTTTCTTGCCATTGATGCATTCTTCGACCAAGTTCTGAACAAGAGATTCTTCAAGAGCTAAGAAGTTTGTAACTTGGTTTTGTTCTCGAACTTTATCTCTTTAATTTCATTGGAATTGTATTTATGGATATTATCATGTCCAATTTGATTTCTTTGAATTTTAATGAGATGAGTATGTTTGATAGCATTATGAACTAATTTGATCTAGTCTAGGGTTTGTATGGATCTGCTATGATTGTATGAATTGGTTATTACTCTTGACTTAATTGTTTCTTTAGCCTTTATTGAATGGATTATTGCTAATATATAATTGACTGGCCACCAATTATGTGTTTTAGGTATTAGATGAAGGATTGAGAGATGAAGTCTAATGCTGGAACAATTCAATTAAGGACTTAGGTGAATTAGAGATATAACCTAGGAAAAGTTTATTTCAATTGTAACAAGATTATTTGAAAGAGGTTTGAATGCGAGAGCTTATTCCTTGATTCAATTAATTAAGTTGCTTGAGATTTAATCTTTGAAATTAAATTGGTTAAGAGAAATACCATTCATACTTATAAGTAGTAGAGAAGTGCAAACCCTAGACCTTTCTATTAAGTGAATCAAATCATCAGCTCAATTTACTTTTATTGTTCTAAAATTCCAATCGATCTGTCTTCATTAGTTAGCAATTTAAATTTATTCATTACTCGTTATTTATAATCTGATAATCAATTAGCTACTTTAGCTTCCTTATGAGTTGACCTTGGGGCGATCACCTTTGCTACAGCTACCTCATATACTTGCGAGTGACGCTTTGTGGTAGAGTTAATTAGAGCGCAACAAGTTTTTGGCGCCGCTGCCGGGGAGGCTAATTGGCATAATTGTTTATTAGTAATAGATATTCTAGATTATTTTTCATTGTTTACTTTTTATTTTATTTGTCTTTTGCTTTTAATAATTCTTTTGTTCTAGAAATTTTGTTTATGCAAGGCAGGAGATCACTTGGAGGAGAGCTATACCCAGTCATTCCAGAAATTCAGAGAGTGAAAAGGAGCAGGGAAGAGTTTGAACTATACACCGGATTTGATACTACAGAGGAGGACACTTCTGATTTTGAGTCGGAATCTGCACAATCTATTAAAATGGCAGAAGAAAGACAAAGAACTATGAGAGACTTTGCTAGACCTGTCATTGGAACTTCCACCTCTTGCATAAGACTGACAGATGCAACAAGAAATTATGAGTTGAAGAACATTCACTTCAATATGTTGCCATCATTCTATGGAGTTCCAAATGAAGATCCTTTGAACTTTATTTGGGATTTTTATTCTACCCTCAACACTTTTCCATTGGGAGGATTAACAAAGGATCAGTTGAGGATGAGGTGTTTTCCATATACATTGAAGGATAGGGCAAAGAGCTGGCTGATGATGTTGCCCGAAAATTCTTTGACAACTTGGGAGCAAGTTTATAACAAGTTCATGGGCAAGTTTTATTCACATCAGAAGACAGCTGAATTGAGAGGGAAGATTGCTACATTCTCTCAATTTGAAGGAGATCCATTTCATGAGGCTTGGGACAGATTTAAAATGTTATTAATCCAGTGTCCACATCATCACTACCAACTTCAACTTCTGAACCAGTTTGTCTACGATGGTTTAACCCAGCAATTTCATAATACAGTTGATAATGCAGCTGGGGGAGCCATGGGAGAAAAGATAGCAACTGAAACTTATGATATCTTTGAGATGTTGGGAGCTAATTCTCAACAGAAAAGTGTAAGGGGAAGAAGTAAAGGGGTAAATCAATTGGAAGCCAATAGTGATATGGTCAATCAGATAGCTGAATTGACAAGGCAAGTGTAGATGCTAAATATGAAGAACAATTCTCCTTCATCCACTCAAGAAATTTGTGGAATTTGTGGAACTTTCGGGTATGGAGCAAATATTTGCCCCTCCACATATGAGTCTTATGGGAATGAAGCTGAGCAAGTCAATGCTATGGGAGGATTTCAACCAAGGGTCAAGAATGATCCTTATTCGAATACTTATAATCCTGGTTGTAGGAATCATCCTAATTTTTCCTGGGCAACAAATAATTCTCAGCAGCCTTTCCATTTGCTCCAGAGACAGAACCAACCGCAGGGTCAATCCTCAAATCAAGGGCAGTCTAAGATAGAGAGTTTGGAGGAATGTTTACAAGCTTTCATCCAAGTCAGTGCTAAAAATCAAGAGATGACCAATAAGAGGCTGGATTCATTAGAAGCATCTTTTAAGAAAGTGGAGACTCAAGTGGGACAACTTGCACAACAGATGCAGATTCAACAAAAGGGAAAATTCCCAAGTCAACCTGAGCAGGCACAATCAGTGACTGTTCTTAGAAGTGGTAAGATAATTAACAATAATGTTGAAAATAATTCTGTGAGTGCAGGTGACCAAGAGAACAAGAAGGAAGGAGAACCAGAGAACAAAGGTGCTGGAGAAAGATCAACGGAGAAATCCTCTTCAATAGATTTACATAAGGCAAGCAATCCGTACCGGCCACTTATACCATTCCCCAGCAGGTTGAAGGATGATAAAAAAGATAAGCAATTTTCTAACATTTTCAGCATGCTGTCTAAGGTAAGTATTAACTTACCCTTAATTGAAGCAATAAAGAACATGACGGCTTATGCCAAATTCTTCAAAGAGCTGATCACCAAGAAAAAGATGTATGAGCCAAATGAAAAGGTGATAGTTTCAGAGGTAGCTAGTGCTGTTCTGCAGCATAAACTACCTCCCAAGCTAAAGGATCCTGGTAGCTTTATAATTCAAATTACTGTAGGGAATGGAAAGGGGACTGATGGCATGTGTGATCTAGAAGCCAGTGTAAATTTGATGCCTTATTTTGTGTATCAAGAATTAGAACTAGGGGAACTTAAACCAACCAAAATGGTGTTGCAATTAGCTAATAGATCTCTTAGATTCCCGAAAGGGGTTATAGAAGATGTGTTAGTTAAGGTTGGAGGGTTGATAGTACCTGTGGATTTCATAGTTCTTGACATGGAAGGAAGTAACCCTACACCATCCGCACACACTACTACTGGGTGGAGAACGTGTATCGATTATAGGAAGTTGAACAATGCTACAAAGAAAGACCATTTCCCTCTTCCTTTTATTGATCAGATGTTAGATAAGCTTTCTGGACACTCACATTATTGTTTTTTGGATGGCCTTTCAGGTTACTATCAGGTGCCGATAGCACCAGAGAATCAGTCCAAGACTACCTTTACTTGCGCTTTTGGGACTTATGCATTTCGGCGTATGCCCTTTGGCTTGTGCAATGCACCTGCAACCTTTTAGAGATGCATGATGTCTGTCTTCTCAGACATGATTGATGATTTTATTGAGGTATTTATGGATGACTTTTCTATTTTTGGTAGTTCTTTTGATAATTGCCTCAATAAACTTGTTCTTGTGCTTGAGAGATGCATTGAATGTAACCTTACTTTAAGTTGGGAAAAGAGTCATTTCATGGTTACTCAGGGCATTGTATTAGGTCATGTTGTGTCAAGTAAGGGGATTGAGGTGGATAAGGCCAAGGTAGAATTGATTGATAAATTACCCCCACCTACCTCTGTTAAGGGAATAAGAAGTTTTTTAGGGCATGCAGATTTTTAGGTTTATTAAGGATTTTTCCAAAATAAGTCAACCATTGTGCCATTTGTTGGGGAAAGATGTTCCATTTGAATTTACAGCACAATGCATGCAAGCTTTTAATTCCCTCAAAGAGAAATTGACTAGTGCACCGGTAATTGTAGCTCCTGTTTGGTCCTTACCTTTTGAAATCATGTGTGATGCCTCTAATCATGCAGTAGAAGCTGTTCTAGGGAAAAGGGTTGATAAATTTTTGAGAGTCATATATTATGCTAGCTTGACCCTGAATAGTGTGCAAATGAATTACACCACAACTGAAAAGGAAATGTTAGCTGTTGTTTTTGCTTTAGATAAGTTTAGAGCATATTTAATTGGGTCGAAAATTATTGTGCATTCTGATCATGCAGCTCTAAAATATCTTTTAACAAAACAACATGCTAAACCGCGCTTAATTAGATGGGTGTTGTTATTGCAAGAATTTGATTTCCAAATCAAAGATACTAAGGGTAGTGAGAATGTTGTTGCTGATCATTTATCCAGATTACCCTTCTTTAGTGAAAATCTTGCATCTGAGAGCATTCATAAAAATTTAGAAGCATTTCCTGATGAGCAGCTATTTATGGTATTTGATGCACCTTGGTTTGCAGATATTGCTAACTATCTTGCTTGTGGTATCTTGCGTACTAACATGTCATTTCAGGAAAAGAAAAGGTTTTTGCACGTAAGTAAATTTTACTTTTGGGATGAACCTTACCTATTTCGGATTTGCAAAGATGAGATAGTTCGCAGGTGCATATCTGAAGAAGAACAATTGAGTGTTCTTAAATTTTGTCATGACCTTCATTGTGGTGGTCATTTTAGAGGAAGAAAGACTGTAGAAAAAGGTGCTTCAGAGTGGTTTTTACTGGCCTACGCTATTCAAAGATGCTCAAGAGTGTTGCAAGCATTGTGACCGATGTCAAAGAGTGGGTAACATAGGGAGGAGGAATGAAATGCCCCTTCAATCATATATTGTTGTTGAACTGTTTGATGTGTGGGGAATAGACTTCATGGGTCCTTTCCCTAAGTGTTTTGGTTATGAATATATTTTAGTTGTTGTTGATTATGTTTCCAAATGGGTGGAGGCAATCCCCACCCATACTAATGATGCTAATGTGGTTGTTAAATTTGTGAAGGAAAACATTCTTAGCAGATTTGGCACACCAAGAGTGATAGTCAGTGATGGGGGAAGTCATTTTTGCAACAGGTTTTTTGAGAAGTTAATGCACAAATCTGGTGTGAAGCACAAGGTGGCAACCCCATACCATCCACAGACTTTTGGGCAAGTTGAAACATCCAACAAGCAAATAAAAGGTATTCTGGAGAAAACAGTCAACTTATCAAGAAAAGATTGGGCAAGCAGATTGCATGATGCACTATGGGCATATCGGACTGCTTTCAAGACTCCTTTGGGTATGAGTCCATACCGATTGGTTTTTGGTAAGGCTTGTCATTTACCAGTGGAGTTGGAGCACAGAGCATATTGGGCAATCAAGACTCTGAATTTGGACTTGGACAAAGCGAAGAGAGAACGATTTCTGCAAATTTCAGAGTTAGATGAGCTAAGGAATGAGGCGTATGAGAGCTCGAGAATTTACAAGGATCGCACTAAAGCACTTCATGACAGAATTATAGTGCGAAAGACATTGAGTCCAGGTATGAAAGTTTTACCTTTTAACTCTCGACTCCGTCTGTTTCCAGGTAAACTCAAGTCTCGATGGAGTGGTCCTTTCGAGATAACTCAGGTGTATCCTTCTGGTGCCATTGAATTGCTTAACTCTCGAACAAGTGAGACTTTTAAAGTGAATGGACAGAGAGTTAAACCATACAATGAAGGATTTCAAGAAGTGAGGATCATTGACAGAACTTTGATCCATGATCCCTAAGTCTTGCAGTATGTCCAGCTATATGACATTAAAGAAGCGCTAAATGGGAGGCAACCCATCGGTTTGCATTTCTTTTTCATAGTTGTAATTTTAAATTTAGCAATTTTGATTTTATGTTTGTTTAAATAAATGGAATGTGCTTTGATCGGTTTTTATTTTTCTAATGTGTTTCAGGGTTGATCGAAGAAGAGTTTGCAATTTCTTTGAGATTTGGTGATATAGAATAAAAATTAAAAAAAGGTTCAAATTGGTAGAAGGAGACACGGCCAAGCCTCAACAAAAAATTTTTTTGCTTTTATTTTTTTTTTGCAAAGTTTTCACAGTGGGTGACACGGCCAAGGAGCTTGGCCGTGTCCCTTGGCCGTGTCACATGGGACATGGCCAAGCTTCACCAAAGTTCCTTTGATTTTATTTTTTATAACTCTTCCTCACAGTATCAAACACGCCCTTGGGACATGGCCAAGTCACTGGCCGTGTCCCTCAAAACACACAAGACACGGCCGTGTTCACCCCAACATGGTCGTGTCTCTCCACTTTTCCACTTTAAAAACACGATTTTTGCATAGTTTGTCCATTTAATCCGTATTTTTCTTTTTGCTCTCTCTCTCGCTCTCTCATTTTCTCTCTCACCAAAACTCCATTGATTGTGTTTCAAAGCTCCAAAACCTCCATTAGATTTCAATTTTCTTCACCAAAGCTTAAGTTAATTTGTTAAAACTTCTTCTTCTCTTACAAAAGATCAATTTAATCAGTTTGTGTCAAATTTTTCAGATTTTTCAAGATGCCAAGAACAAAGATAGTTTCATATCGCAAGAAGAAGAGACCCACAACTGAAGGGGCTTCTTCATCTTCATCATTTTCATCTTTGAAGAGAGCGAATCTTTTGGCTCGGGGTTTCTTCCCGACGAGGTATGTTAATGATGAATCCCTTGATGCTCTACAAATTAGGACTAATTTTTATCGTAATGTGTAAATTCTTGGGTGGGAGAACCTAGTCTCCTTGCGACCTTTGCAGTTTCAAGAGCTGACTTTGGAATTTTTGACATCTCTTAAGGTTGAAAGAGATGAACAAAAAATTTTCTCTAGGATGAGTTTTAAATTGCTTGGGAAATCATTTGTGATTAATATTGAACAATTGAATGCTATATATTGTTTCCATCAACATGGGGAAAGGTCGGTACCTAAAGAGTTTAAATAACAATTTGCTTGGGGAGCATTAGGCTTGGTGACTTATGTGGCCAAATCGGCCAAAGCATCTAAATTGAGTAATCCCGCTTTGAGGTATTTGCATCATTTTATGTCCTACGGATTCTTTGCTAGGAAGGAGAGCCCGGGTGTAGTGGAATTGAGTGAGCTCTTTTTCTTGGATTGTGCATGTAATGTCGTGCCTATTAGTTCCGGCTATTGGTTAGCCGATATTTTTTATAGTGTGGCCAATAAAAAGAGGGGGGCAATTTGTATTAGAGGATTAGTTACTACATTGGCAGTAGCCCTTCTTGATAATTTTGACCCGAGTACCAGTCGCATGACTAGAATTTTGGGTAATGATTCATTGGATTTGGCCACATTAGAGAAGATGCATATGGTGGTGCACAGGAGAGGGGCTTATATGATGGCTTCAGCTGAGCCAGAAGTACTGGGGGACAGACAGAAGAGAGCACGGGTTCAAGAGGATTCTGACTCGGATTCTCTTGGTTTAGATGAAGATGCTCCAGTTTCAGATAATCAGGAGATACTCAATAGGATTGAGGCACTGGAGGGCAAGGTGGACCATAACCATGTTGTGGTCTTGCAACAGTTGGAACAGATTAATAGCAACCTTGCAAAGATTTTGAGTCTTCATCCCTCGGCTGCATCATCTTCACACCCGCCTTCACTGTAGATTTTGAGTTCCTTGCTTTATTGTGTTTAGTGTATTTTTGTTATTATTTTTCGTTTTTGTTTTTAATGTTAACATTTTATATTTTGGATATTTTATTTTTATATATTGTACTTTTGTTTTTGAACATTTGTGTTTGTGATGAAAAGTTAGGGTTTTGCCTCACCAGGGTACGATGGAAGACAGGTTGTCCTTTAACTCTTTTTCTTTATTATTCTTGTTTTCCATTGAGGACAATGTAAATTCTAAGTGTGGGGTAATCTTTAAGCTTTTCTTTAATTCTTTTTTTGTTATGTGTTATATTGTGTGTTGTGCATGGCATAATTGTTGAAAATTTATTGATCTTTTCTGTGATTCTAGCATTATAGTTGAGACTTTAGTATCAGCATAGAGATTGGCATTTGAATTCATTCAGGATCAATTTTCGCATTTTGCAGTTCATGACATATAAATCTTTGCGAACCCACCTTTGTGAGTTTTGAGCCTTATAGATTAAATGTTAGTGTCAATTGATTTTCTTTTCTTAAGTGTGCAGCTTCATGATTTTGCATCTCTAGAGCTTGCTTTTGCATACTAATTGAACTCACATTATGATTTAATCTCAAGTTTTAAAATGATGAAAGCAAATTAGGTTAGCCCTTTAGCTTAAAAAGACCTCCCTTAATATTGAATTCCTTAGTGAGCCAAGTTGAGCCTTTGACCTTTTCTTGTTTGATCAACACAATTATCAACTCAACACTTTCTTATTATCACCATACCTACATTAAGGAATGGAGTTTCTTATGATATGACAATAGGGTGGTTTAATTCAAAAGTGTGGGGTAAGCAAGTAAAAAAAAATTGCTATTTGGGGTTGAAATGCATACTGTGCGCATTGTATTTGACTAATAATTAATTATTCTTTTCCTTTACATTTTAAGCTAGATGTTCCATGCAAGTTCATATTTTGTATATATATATATATATATATATATATAGTATTAAAAAAAATAATGATAAAAATAAAAGAAAAAGAATAAGAAATATATATATATACAAAATTCATATATTTTCTAGCATTAGAGGAATGTTGACTCATGTATTTTTCTTGAAGTATGCAAGTTTGTGAAAGTATCAAGGGTTGGTGAGTATGCCATTTGAGGGAGTTATGAATTTCTTAGCAAGAGTATTGTCTAATTTAGATACTCCATTTCTTGATGCTCCAGCTTAAATGTCTTTTCTCACACCTTTACCTTAGCCCCATTACATCCAAATGAAAGACCTTCGGATTATTTCTTGAGAAAATCAGTGAGAGAGATTGGATAATTAAGCAAGTTTATGGTAGTATGCAGTCGTGAGTGGTTTGAGTGATTAACCTTTGAAATCGAGTGAAACACTTAGATGAGAGATGAGATTTGTATGTCTGGATTAATGAATGAGTTAAGAAATTCTCGATTGAAGTAAAATGCAATTATTTATGGCTGAGTCTTAAAGGATTTCATCTTATATACTAGAATTATAGTTAAGGTTGTTTGAATTTTTAATTTATGCCATGTGAATTTGCTTGAGGACAAGCAAAGTTTTAAGTGTGGGGTAGTTGTTTTATTAGTTTTTGTTATAGATTTGTGTCTTATTTATTATGATAATTATTGTTTATTTAGGTATTTTGTTAGTTTTAATCGGTTTATTTAGTGTTTTCATCAATTTTGGTAGTTTTAGTTTATTTCAATGTTTTTGTCACTTTTATCCTAGTTTTTAGTGTGGTGTTTATGTTTTGTTGGTTATTGTTTATTTAATTCTTGTTTAAAGTTTGTTTCAAGTTTTGTTTTAGGTTTAACATGCAAGGAACCATGCTAAGGAAGGAAAAAACTAAGAAACAAGAGAAAGAGAACAATGGACAGTAGCTGACACATGCAGAGGACACGGCCAAGCTTGTGGCCGTGTCCCATACCAAGCTAAGGAGAAGCCACAAGACACAGAAGAAGACACATGCAAGGGACACGGCCAAGCTTGTGGCCGTGTCCCTCCAAAAAAGCTCCAATACGGCCAAGTTGCTTAAGCTTGGCCATGTCTCACTCAAGTCCAAAGAAAAAGAAAGAAGAAAATCAAGCAGTAGAAGACACAAGCAAGGGACACGGCCAAGCTTGTGGTCGTGTCCCTCCAAGAGCCTCAAACACGGCCGTATCTCCCCCAACTTGGCCGTGTCTCTCATGGACCAAAGACAACGCGGATTTTTAAAGCGGAAGTTTCGTATAAATGTGAAAATTAGGGTTTTCTTAAGGGTGTGGAGAGTTTGAGTTTGTTTTAGCCGTCAAAGAGAGTTTTAGGGTTTCATATCTTGTTTTCTTTGATTTTTGATTACACTTTGGATTAAACTAGCTTAGATTAGATTTGTTCTTGCCATTGATGCATTCTTTGAGCAAGTTCTGAACAAGAGATTCTTCAAGAGCTAAGAAGTTTGTAACTTGGTTTTGTTCTTGAACTTTATCTCTTTAATTTCATTGGAATTGTATTTATGGATATTATCATGTCTAATTTGATTTCTTTGAATTTTAATGAGATGAGTATGTTTGATAGCATTATGAACTAATTTGATCTAGTCTAGGGTTTGTATGGATCTGCTATGATTGTATGAATTGGTTATTACTCTTGACTTAATTGTTTCTTTAGCCTTTATTGAATGGATTATTGCTAATATATAATTGACTGGCCACCAATTATGTGTTTTAGGTATTAGATGAAGGATTGAGAGATGAAGTCTAATGCTGAAACAATTCAATTAAGGACTTAGGTGAATTAGAGATATAACCTAGGAAAAGTTTATTTCAATTGTAACAAGATTATTTGAAAGAGGTTTGAATGCGAGAGCTTAATTCCTTGATTCAATTAATTAAGTTGCTTGAGATTTAATCTTTGAAATTAAATTGGTTAAGAGAAATAACCATTCATACATATAAGTAGTAGAGAAGTGCAAACCCTAGACCTTTCTTTTAAGTGAATCAAATCATCAGCTCAATTTACTTTTATTGTTCTAAAATTCCAATCGATCTGTCTTCATCAGTTAGCAATTTAAATTTATTCATTACTCGTTATTTATAATCTGATAATCAATTAGCTACTTTAGCTTCCTTGTGAGACGACCTTGGGGCGATCACCTTTGCTACAGCTACCTCGTATGCTTGTGAGTGATGCTTTGTGGTAGAGTTAATTAGAGAGCAACATCTAGACACAAAAATAATTTGGATTCTGGACCCGAGGTGAGTTCTGAACTCAAAAATAATTTGGGTTCTGGACCCGAGGAGAGTTCTGGACTAAAAAATAATTTGGGTTCTGGACCCTAGTTGAGTTCTGGACTCAAAAATAATTTGGATTATCTGCAAAAAATATTTTTAGTCAGTAGGACATTAATAATTAAAATAAATTTCACAAAATTTAGTTATTTTTTACCGTACCCGTACTCTCTTGCCCCCTGTGTGGAAAAATATTTTAAAAGTGCAAAAAATATTTTTAGACACGCAAATAGTTGAATAATTGATTTTACTATTTAAATACTATTTGAACATTGTTTATAACTATTTATTAACTATTCTTTAACAGTGATTTTGACTTTTTTTTCACGGATTTACTATTGATTTTTGTTTTTTTTTCTCTCGTTCTTTGCCTATATAAACCCATTTCATCATTCATTTTCATCATCTCTTATCATAAACCATTATATGCTTATATATTTTTCATATTCTGATTGACCAGAGAGTTGAGCAAAAAAATGGAGAGAGTACATGCTTAGAGATCTAGACCCCGATCCAATGCTGAGTTGTCAGAATTTATTCGATGATATGAAAATGGAACTATCGATCTACTAGCTAGAATGCCACTTCATCATAGTTCAACTCAAAAGATTGAGGTAACACTGTAATTTAATATTTCAACAGCACAAATATACATTCATCATTTTATTTAAATTTTTAATTATTTTTATTATTTTTAACCGGATTTGAGTTCTCGACTCGAGACTAGATTTTAGGTTCTCGACCCTAAGCTGGATTTGGGTTCTCAACCCGAGACTAGATTTCAGGTTCTTGACCCTAAACTGAATTTGAATATGGGTACTTCACCTGGAGATTAATTTTTATTTGGGTACTTGGACTCTAGACTAAATTTAATTTGGGTACTTGGACTCGAGACTGAATTTGATTTGGGTACTTGGTCCCGAGACTAGATTTGGATTCTTGACCTGGAACTGGATTTGGGTTCTCGACTCGAAACTAAATTTTAGGTGCTCGACCCAATACTGGATTTGGATTCTCGACCCTAAATTAGATTTTGGGTGCTAAACCCAAAACTGGATTTGGGTTCTCGACCCGAAACTGGATTGGACTGACCTTTTATCAGTTGAGAATTCAGGCTTCCTTCTAACCGGCTATTCTATTCTTTAATGAATTGTGGGTCTTTACCCACCAAAAATGGATCTTAAATCCCTAATTTGTCTTTTCTGTTTTCAAAAACCACAGAAACCTTAAATCATTTCTTTTTTCTCCAAAAACTTTAAGACCCAAACCTTAATCTCTATCCCAAAAAGTCAGTAGCCTTATTTTTTATGTAACACCCTTATACCCTATATACGTACAAAACATATTTCTAGCATATGTAAAATACGCATATACGGAACAAAAATGTCACAGATGGATTTACAAATTTTTTTTTTACATTTCCAACTTAAAATTTCAAATTCTAAGTATATAAAAATTAAATAGAATATAAATATTATTTACTTGTTATAAGAACCCAAAATAAATAATAAATATAAAAATCTCTGGGAAAAATTCGCGAGAGTTTTGTCTGTATTTTGGATATCCCAAAATTTAGCAATTACTCAACCTGCAAAAAGAAAACACTCCCAATAATTTCCAATCACCCTCTCAACCATACTTCCCAATTTCACTAATTTTCTCAAACATTTATACATATAGATATATATAATTTAAAACACACTTACTCTCCCATTTCAAATACATTGACCCAAACATTCTTTATAATATACAATACTTAAAATTCAAAACATAATATATTATGCATAAAACTCAAAATGTACAATAACATAAAAATATATACATGTTGCTGGCAGTGTTTCTGATCTCGATAGCAACTCTACAAGATCAACTACAAGTCTAGACTCGACCTAGTCTAGAAGAACTCTCTGGCTCAACTGGGTCTATCCTGTCACCTGCGCGATGGAAACAATCGCGCTAAGCCAAAGCCTAGTGGTACAAACTTTGATAATAACAATATAACTCAATGCAATACCAAATGCACAATACATATAGATGTCACATCAATCCACTTTCTTATATTTTTCAAATAATTCATAAGCACAACTCATAACATTATATTACTCAATTGTATCATAATTCATAATTCACAGTAAAACAAAGACAAGCATGGGCCCAAAAAGGATCTAATATGCTATTCAAATTTCAGAATTACTGCTTTGGTCCATAATGACACCATGTGTCTAGCCCCGTAGGCAATATATATATCCATGGATAATGTAACAGCCCCAGTCTCTTGGACCTCAACCCGGCTAGACCCTTAAGCCCTAGTATCTTGGTCCTCAACCCGGCTAGATTGCTACAGTTTTTGAGGCTTACGACCCAGTCTTTTCACCCCAAAAATATCATATTTATCAGATGGCCTGGCTTACGACCTAGTCTTTTCACCATTCCAGCGTATAGCCCGTATGCAATCATAGGCATGCTGCTAAACCCAGAACTCTGAAAATTGAATAACATACTAGGCACACAATTTATTCATATTTCTCATTATTAATCTCTTTCTCATTTTTACATATTCAATCTAGGCACATTGCCTTATTTTCACTTTTTTTTCTCACTTTTCTCATTTTTCACATCTTTCTCATTTTTCTCATTTTTCTCATTTTTAATAATATCAATTCATTTCATTATTACACATATCTCATTTTTGCATTCACAACACATTACCCAATTACTTTGGGTATTTTCACATAATATGCATATTTCACATGTTACACAAATTAGCCATTATCAATGGCTTTTCACAATGCATTTAATACATATATGACATTACAAATGTCATAGCACATTATTCATACACAATCAATGAACCAAGTAGCTTAACACTTTTTCCAACCAAAATGTGTTAAGTCAAAATGTTAGGCAAATATAAATATCATATTCAAAGTTTGTACATACCTCCACTAGCAACCCAAAGCAAGATAAAAACAACCTTCAATCCAATCTTTTTAACTTGTCCTTCACCACTTGGATGAAGCAAATCAATCTCCCTCAATGCCTAAACCAAATGTGATAGTAAATAATCATTTAGTACCACATTTAATGGCATTTCCAACATTAAATCATAATTACACATCACTCCTACAAATTTTCAAAAATTTTGCCTTTCCTTACTTCAACATTAGAATTCCATTCTACTACAATTAAATTAGTGTTTTAAGTTTATTTATATTATTAAAAACATATTTTAATACATTTAAATCATTTACATTATAAAAATACACTCTTATATACAAAATCTAAAAAATGGCCTAACCTTCCCCCATTGAAGGTTTTCCATTCCAACACAATCCATTACTCATTCCAAGCTTATATTCATCAATTTTAATACTAAACAACATGCTTAAACAAATAAAATCACACAATTCAACCACTTTGGAAAATCACTTTTCCAAAACTCTAAATCTCCACTTCCATTCTCAAACTCCACCCCAACACCGCCAAATCCAATATTTGACTTTAAAATACTTGTTTATGAATCAAAACAACTCATTTGGAATCAATTTTCACAATTAAAATTCATGTTTTCAAAACCTCAAAAATCCATAACCCTAAATTCTCTCTCTTCACCATTCTTTAACCAAACTCCATCATCTCTTCAATCTAACCTTAGAATCATTGTTAACTACCCAAAATAACATTATACACACCAATTCCAACAATTATAACATCCTACATAAAAATCCAAACTCTCACTTAATCTAAATTTCTAAGGAATTCAAAGAAAAGAGATGGAAACTTACTAATTTTGGTGGAAATCACCAAAAATCCACTTGAAACTTATTAATTCCTTCAATTTATGGAGTATGGAAGAAGAAAAATCCTTGGTCTTCAATCATCCATGGAAACCACGTTCTTGAGAAGAAGAAGAAGAAGAAGAAGAAGACTTTTAAATATTCTTTCCTTTTCATCTTTTTTTAACCACATATATATATATATATTAAAATAATTTAATATTTAATATTTAATTTTTTTTAATAAATTAAAAGTCCTAATTTCCCTCTTTCATTCAAAATTAATTTGTTTTTGAATTATTTTATTAATTTTGAATTTATAAGATTTAATTACCAAAATACCCTTTTCTTTTAAAAAGTGTTGACTTTTATATATGTTATGTATATTTTGCATATATATCATATATATATTCCACTTTTTCATTTAAAATCCCTTCATTTTTCATTTAAAACTATTAATTTAATTTATCCTTTTAAATTATAATTTATTTTATCAAATTTTCCAAAAATTAGAAATTTTCAAAAATTTTGGATGTTACAATTCTCTCCCCCTAAAATAAATTTCGTCCCTGAAATTACCTGTCCTCAAGTCTGGAACAAATGGGGAAACTGACTCTGCATCACCTGCTCACTTTCCCATGTTGCCTCCTCAGTGGCATGATTCCTCCAAAGGACTTTCACAATTGGCACCCTCTTATTCCTCAATTCTTTAACCTCTCATGCCAAAATCGCCACTGGTTCTTCCTCGTAAGTTAGATTTGGACTCACCTCAATGGACTCCACTGACAAGATATGAGATGGGTCAGACCTATATCTCCGAAGCATCGAGACATGGAAAACATTATGTATTCGATCTAACTCAGGCGGCAAAGCTAGGCCATAAGCCACTGGACCAACTCTCTCCAACACCTCATATGGTCCTATGAAACGAGGACTCAACTTCCCTTTGCGGCCAAATCTCAAAATTTTCTTCCATGGAGACACCTTCAGAAACACTTTATCTCCCACACTAAACTCTATGTCTCTTCTCTTTAAATCTGAATAAGATTTCTGTCGGTCTGAAGCTGCTTTCAAACGACCCCGAATCACCTTCACCTTCTCCTCTGTTTCCTTAATCAAATCGGGACCAACCAGTTTACCTTCTCCAACTTCATCCCAACACAAAGGTGTCCTGCATCTCCTACCATATAAAGCCTCATAAGGAGTCATCCCAATACTCGACTGATGACTATTGTTATAAGCAAATTCAATTAATGGCAAAAATCTATCCCAATTCCCGGCAAAATCAATGATACAGCTCCTCAACCTATTCTCCAAAATCTGTATCACTCTCTCTGACTGTCCATCTGTCTGAGGATGGAAAGCAGTACTAAAATGCAATCGAGACCCTAGAGCATTATACAAACTCTTCCAAAATCTCGAAATAAACCGGGGATCTGACACCAAAGAAACTGGGACTCCATGCAGCCTGACTATCTCATTGATATACAGCTCAGCAAACCTCTCAAGAGAATAATCCATCCGAACTGGAAGAAAATGAGCTGTCTTCGTCATCCGATCAACTATCACCCAGATTGCATCATGCTTCTTCTGAGTTAAAGGCAGTTTAGTCACAAAATCCATTATCACTTGCTCCCATTTCCACTCTGGCACTGATAAAGGTTGGAGCAATCCTGAAGGAACTTGGTGCTCAGCCTTCACTTTCTGGCAAGTGAGACATCTGGATACAAACTCTGCTATATCTCTCTTCATACATGACCACCAATAATGTCGCTTCAAGTCCTGATACATCTTGGTACTCCCAGGGTGCATAGCAAAAAGTGACTGATGTGCTTCCTCTAATATCATTCTTTTCAATTCTGCATCATCAGGAATACACAATCTATCTATGTACCATAGACTGCCATCATCCCTCACATAAAAGTCTCGACTTTCCCCTTTCTGACAAACCAGCACAATTTTCTGAATTCTCTCATCTGCTAATTGAGCCTCCCTAATATGATCCAACATGACTGGCCTCAACTGCAACTGAGCCATCAAAGCACCATCATCAGAAGACTCAAATCTAGTATGCAATGCTCTCAACTCAACAAGTAACGAGAGCGAATAAGCAGTCAAACCTGCCAAAGATTTTCCACTCAAGGCATCAGCAACAACATTTGCCTTACCAGGATGATAATCAGTCAAACAGTCATAGTCTTTAATCAACTCTAACCACCGCCTCTGCCGAAGATTCAACTCTCTCTGAACACCGAGGTATTTCAAACTCTTATGATCTGTATAAATGAAACACTTTTTCCTATACAAATAATGCCGCCAAATCTTCAAGGCAAAGACTATTGCTGCTAATTCCAAATCATGCGTTGGATAATTCAGCTCATGCGGTTTCAACTGTCGAGATGCATAAGCAATGACTCTAGCCTCCTGCATCAAAACACAACCTAAACCATTGTGTGAAGCATCACTATATATATGACATATGGTTTACCTTCCACAGGCAAGGTAAGGACAGGAGCTTGAGTCAACATCTCCCTCAGCTGCTCAAAACTCACCTGACAATGATCTGTCCACACAAATTTAACTCCTTTTTGAAGTAATCTGGTGAGTGGTGTAGCTATTATAGAAAAACCCTTCACAAACCGACGATAATAGCCTACCAAACCCAGAAAACTTCTAACCTCTGTCACAGTCTTCGGTGAACTCCAATTCAAGATAGCCTCAATTTTACTTGGATCAACTCTAATACCCTCTGCTGAAACCTCATGACCAAGAAAAGCTACCTGATCAAGCCAGAACTCACACTTAGACAGTTTAGCATACAACTGCTTCTCTCTCAGAGTTTGCAATACGATCCGCAAATGTCTATCATGATCCTCCTCATTACGCGAATACACCAAAATGTCATCAATGAAGACCACCACAAACTGATCTAAATATGGTCTGAATACCCTGTTCATCAAATCCATAAAAGCTGCTGGTGCATTCGTCAATCCAAAAGGGATCACCAGAAACTCATAATGCCCATACCTCGTACGAAAAGCTGTCTTGGGTACATCCACATCTCTGACTCTCAACTGATGGTACCCTGATCTCAGATCAATCTTAGAGAATATTGCTGCTCCCTTCAACTGATCAAAGAGATCATCTGTCCAAGGCAAAGGATACTTGTTCTTGATGGTCACCTTATTCAACTGCCTATAATTAATACACAATCTCATGGTGCCATCCTTCTTCTTCACAAACAACACAGGCGCTCCCCACCGGGACACACTAGGGCGGATAAACCCTTTATCCAATAACTCCTGCAACTGCACCTTCAACTCTCTCAACTCAGCAGGTACCATCCGATAAGGGGTAATAGAGATAGGAGTGGTACCAGGCAACAAATTGATACCAAATTCCACTTCTCTCTCAGGAGGTACCCCTGGCAACTCATCAGGGAAAACATCTGGAAACTCAGCAACTGTGGGTATACTTTCAAGCAGGGATCCCACTACTCTAGTATCTACAACATGAGCAAGATAAGCCTCACATCCCTTCTGAATCATTCTCCCAGCTGAAACAGCTGAAACAAATATAGATGAAAGATACCTCTGCTCACTAGATACTATAACATCCCTACCATCCCATGTTCTCAAAGTAACACATTTCTTCTGACAGTCTACCACAGCCCCATGCTTGGATAACCAATCCATGCCCAAAATCAGATCATATTCCCTAAAAGGCATCTCAATCAGGTCACCGAGAAACTCCTCATCTTGAACAACAACTGGACTATCTCGGTGCACCCTGCTCACCACAACACTATGCCCTAAAGGATTTGTCACCAAGACATCAAATCCTAGGGACTCATAATGCAATTCAGACACAGGCAAGATGGATGCACTTATGTATGAATGCGTAGATCCAGGATCTAATAGAGCAAGGACTGAAATACCAAATAAAGAAAATGTACCCGCAATGATGGATGAAGCATCCGGCTGCCTCTGCATCACATAAACCTGCTGAGATGGCCCAGCCTCATCTGGCCTACTACCTCCGGATGTTGAGCCTCCTCTCTGACTAAACCCAGGGCGACCACCTCTACTAAAACCTCTGCCACCACGACCCCCTCTGACACTGGGTCGAGAAGATGCAGTATCTGCCTGCCTAACCTCTGGTGGCTTGGGACAATCTATAATAAAATGGTCTGATGACCCACATCTAAAACACACTCCAGAAGCACCTCTCCACCAGCAGACACCTCCGTGTACTCTACCACAACGAACACAAGTAGGTGGAGCAGGTCTCTGAGCCACTGGGGTCGGAGCACTAGCCACTGAAATTGCAGGTCTCTGTCTCTGTCTCTGCTGCTGTACTGACCTGCCAAACTGCCCCTGACTCCTACTAAACCTCTGAAAATGTCCCCCTCGGCCTCTCTTCACTGATGAAGACCCTGCCTCACTCTGGGGTCTCTTAACTCTGGTCTCCTCAACCCTGGCAGCTGCTGCAAGATTTTGTGCCCTCTCAACACTCCTGGCAGCTGCAACTAACTGGGAGAAATTCTGATACCGAGAGCCTGCAATGATGCACATGATAGAGGGTCTCAGTCCCTCCTCAAACCTCCTGCACCTGTCAAACTCGTCAGAAATGATCCCACCAGCATAGTGACTCAACTAGATAAACTCGATCTCATACTCGGTCACTGTCCTAGTATCCTGTCTCAGACTCAGGAACTCCATCTTCTTTGCATCTTTATACTCTCTCGGAGTATACTTCTGCTCAAATTCTCGCAAGAAATCATCATAGGTCAGGACTGTTGGATCATCAAGAGCATGTGGAACCATCTTCCACCAATCATATGCATCTCTCTGCAGAAGAGATCTGGCATAATCAAACTTCTCTTCTGAACTAGCCTATAACTAAATAAATATCCTCTGAACCCGGTCTAGCCACTGCTCTGCTACAGCAGGGTCTGTAGTACCAACAAAGTCCTCAGCCCCATACTTTCTCAGTTTATCATACTGCCTCACCGGCAACTGCGGTTGCGGCTTTGGCTGTGGCGACTGCGGAACTGGAGCCTACCTCAACAACTCTACCATATGCCATACCCAGCCAGGCAGAACCTCATCAGTTGCTGGTCTCACAGGCACAGAAATAGATGCCTCACCAGCCGATACAACTCTAGCTCCATCTCTACCCTCATCTAGAGCGACACTCTCTGCATTACCCTCAGTAGCCTGACGCGGCCGAGACGCCATAACTACCTATATCTGCAAACAAAGCAGAAAATACTATATCAGAGATCAGAAACTGCCAGTGCCAATGCATGTATTACAATTAAAAACTAATTTTCAAATCCCCCATTTTCTCTGTCTATCATCCCACCTAGGTCGAGAAAATCAAACCTAGGCTCTGATACCAAAACAAATATAACACCCTTATACCCTATATACATACAAAACATATTTCTAGCATATATAAATATGCATATACAGTACAAAAATGTCACAGACGGATTTACAAATTTTTTTTTTACATTTCCAACTTAAAATTTCAAATTCTAAATATAGAAAAATTAAATAGAATATAAATATTATTTACTTGTTATAAGAACCCAAAATAAATAATATATATAAAAATCTTTGTAAAAAATTCGCCAGAGTTTTGTCTGTATTTTGGATATCACAAAATTTAGCAATTACTCAACCTGCAAAAAGAAAACACTCCCAATAATTTCCAATCACCCTCTCAACCATACTTCTCAATTTCACCAATTTTCTCAAACATTTATACATATAGATATATATAATTTAAAACACACTTACTCTCCCATTTCAAATACATTGACCCAAAAATTCTTTATAATATACATTACGTAAAATTCAAAACATAATATATTATGCATAAAATTCAAAATGTATAATAACATAAAAATATATACATGTCGCTGGCAGTGTTTCTAATCTCGATAGCAACTCTACAAGCTCAACTACAAGTCTAGACTCGACCTGGTATAGAAGAACTCTCTGACTCAACTGGGTCTACCCTGTCACCTGCGCGATGGAAACAATCGCGCTAAGCCAAAGCCTAGTGGTACAAACTTTGATAATAACAATATAACTCAATGCAATACCAAATGCACAATGCATATAGATGTCACATCAATCCACTTTCTTATATTTTTCAAATAATTCATAAGCACAACTCATAACATTATATTATTCAATTGTATCATAATTCATAATTCACAGTAAAACAAAGACAAGCATGGGCCCAAAAAGGATCTAATATGCTATTCAAATTTCAGAGTTACTGCTTTGGTCCATAATGACACCATGTGTCTAGCCCCGTAGACAATATATATATCCATGGATAATGTAATAGCCCCAGTCTCTTGGACCTCAACCCGGCTAGACCCTTAGGCCCCAGTATCTTGGTCCTCAATCCGGCTAGACTGCTACAGTTTTTGAGGCTTATGACCCAGTCTTTTCACCCCAAAAATATCATATTTATCAGCTGGCCTAGCTTACGACCTAGTCTTTTCACCATTCCAGCGTATAGCCCGTATGCAATCATAGGCATGCTGCTAAACCCAGAACTCTGAAAATTGAATAACATACTAGGCACACAATTTATTCATATTTCTCATTATTAATCTCTTTCTCATTTTTACATATTCAATCTAGGCACATTGCCTTATTTTCACTTTTTTTTCTCACTTTTCTCATTTTTCACATCTTTCTCATTTTTCTCACTTTTCTCATTTTTATCAATATCAATTCATTTCATTATTACACATATCTCATTTTTGCATTCACAACACATTACCCAATTACTTTGGGTATTTTCACATAATATGCATATTTCACATGTTACACAAATTAGCCATTATCAATGGCTTTTCACAATGCATTTAACACATATATGACATTACAAATGTCATAGCACATTATTCATACACAATCAATGAACCAAGTAGCTTAACACATTTTCCAACCAAAATGTGTTAAGTCAAAGTGTTATGCAAATATAAATATCATATTCAAAGTTTGTACATACCTCCACTAGCAACCCAAAGCAAGCTAAAAACAACCTTCAATCCAATCTTTTTAACTTGCCCTTCACCACTTGGATGAAGCAAATCAATCTCCCTCAATGACTAAACCAAATGTGATAGCAAATAATCATTTAGTATCACATTTAATGGCATTTCCAACATTAAATCATAATTACACATCACTCCTACAAATTTTCAAAAATTTTGCCTTTCCTTACTTCAACATTAGAATTCCATTCTACTACAATTAAATTAGTGTTTTAAGTTTATTTATATTATTAAAAACATATTTTAATACATTTAAATCATTTACATTATAAAAATACACTCTTATATACAAAATCTCAAAAATGGCCTAACCTTCCCCCATTGAAGGTTTTCCATTCCAACACAATCCATTACTCATTCCGAGCTTATATTCATCACTTTTAACACTAAACAAAATGCTTAAACAAATAAAATCACACAATTCAACCACTTTGGAAAATCACTTTTCCAAAACTCTAAATCTCCACTTCCATTCTCAAACTCCAACCCAACACCACCAAATCCAATATTTGACTTTAAAATACTTGTTTATGAATCAAAACAACTCATTTGGAATCAATTTGCACAATTAAAATTTATGTTTTCAAAACCCCAAAAATCCATAACCCTAAATTCTCTCTCTTCACCATTCTTTAACCAAACTCTATCATCTCATCAATCTAACCTTAGAATCATTGTTAACTACCCAAAATAACATTATACACACCAATTCCAACAATTATAACATCCTACATAAAAATCCAAACTCTCACATAATCTAAATTTCTAAGGAATTCAAAGAAAAGAGATGGAAACTTACTAATTTTGGTGGAAATCACCAAAAATCCACTTGAAACTTGTTAATTCCTTCAATTTATGGAGTATAGAAGAAGAAAAATCCTTGGTCTTCAATCATCCATGGAAGCCACATTCTTGAGAAGATGAAGAAGAAGAAGAAGAAGACTTTTAAATATTCTTTCCTTTTCATCTTTTTTTTAACCACATATATATATATTAAAATAATTTAATATTTAATTATTTAATTATTTTTTTAATAAATTAAAAGTCCTAATTTCCCTCTTTCATTCAAAATTAATTTGTTTTTGAATTATTTTATTAATTTTGAATTTATAAGATTTAATTACCAAAATACCCTTTTCTTTTAAAAAGTGTTGACTTTTATATATGTTATGTATATTTTGCATATATATCATATATATATTCCACATTTTCATTAAAAATCCCTTCGTTTTTCATTTAAAACTATTAATTTAATTTATCCTTTTAAATTATAATTTATTTTATCAAATTTTTCAAAAATTAGAAATTTTCAAAAATTTTGGATGTTACATTTTAAGCATAAAAAACTTTAACCTTAATTAATCATTCTTTTCAAAATCACACAGTAAGCATTATTCTTTTGAAAATAACACTAGTTTCTTCTAATTTCAAAATTCTATTTTTTTTAAATCTTAAACCCTAAAATCTTAATTTTCTACACCGAAACCTACAACCCCCCAAGGGGCGCTGCCCCCTTGACCCCCGCCTGCTAACCGGCTAGTGGGACCGCTGTATGGGTTCGGGTCATTATTTATTTATGCATTATAAATCTTTATGTTTTACTTCCATTATTATGATTATTCAAAATACAAACTGTAAACCAAAAACCAATTAATCTAAAAACTTAAGTTTTCCTAATTTCCTAATTTTACCCCTCAAACCCTAATTTGTTCAATCAAAGAAACTTATTAATCCCTTAAATCATAAAACTTTAATTCATTTCAATTCATTTAAAACTTACTGTAGCTTAAACCAACAAATTCCAAAACTCTAAACATATTAAATAAAGAATCTTAAATAGAAACAGTAGCTCTAATTTGAATCTTTACTTGCTTTATTCAATTTTATATTTGATTATGTAGTCTATTATATGCTTTAATTTATTTTCAATGCTTTGTTGGTTTATTTAAGTTCAATGATTGATTTATTTAGCTTATCATGGATGGATGTTTACATTCTATTGATGTTTAATATCTTTGATGAATGATTTATTTATGATGAATTGTTATTTACTTTTATTGATTTATTTAGATTTTCAAATGTTGTAAGAGGTATGTTTCCACTTGGTGGGTACCTCATTAGTTAAATATCATGTAATTTAAATTGCTTTTCTATTTTAAACCCAATGTAAAGGACATGTTTCTACCTTTCAGTGGGTGTCCTATTTAGGCATGGATTACGTAAGGGTATGTTTCCATCTTCGGATGGGTGTCCATTTATTTGTTTTGCTTTGACATTGTTTTGATTTTCAATATATCGATGCTTTATTTTAATTATTGTGTAATATGCATAATATTGTTATATTTAAGAATTTTATAATATTAAGACCTGTAAAGGAGTCCAGTTCCAATGAATTGGGCGTTGTGGGGGTGCTGGGTCATTTCTCACCTTCCCTACACGTTCCCAACTTTCCGAACCCATTAGGTGGTTGGGAATTCCTTAGGAATCGAGTCATCCATCTCTTTCTTTTTTTTCGGCCCGTCCGGGTGGCGACTCCATTTTCTCCAGACTTAGGTCCGTGTTCTCTAAGGCCCCGAGCCTAAACAGTGCCGAAGTCGCAAGAACCATTCCACGGGAGTGGGGGCAAAAATCCCCGCTCACAGTGGCGACTCCACCGGGGATAAGAGAAGTTGATTCCATTAGTCTTTATATTATTCTATTCTTTCTTGTAATGATATTATCCATTGCATCATATTAGATTGCATCGTGTGCGTGAGTCAGGACGCCCGTGTTACCCATGTTGTATTATGTAATGGATACCATACTTTCACTCAAGGTATGAAGATCGAGCATGGCATAACCACCCATAGCCTCGTACGTTTTGGTATATACTTGCTATTGGAACCTAAGCCTTTTTATCTAAAGACTAAAGCTCATGTAATTGGCCTAGTTACTTTCCTTAGGTTTTACCCCAAATGCATGTTGTTTGACTATGGTTAATTTATCTTGGCTTAAATCATGGCTTATTTGGTTTGTTATTTTTCTAATATGACCCAAGTACATTTGTAAGCTCAAATAAATTTTTCTGTAAAGTCCAAAAGACCAAAGCTATTTTCAAAATTTTTCAAGATGGTCTTTGGACATAAGAATTTTCTAAAAATAAATCAAAAATTCTTTTGCTCATGGCCCAAATACTAAGCCCAAAATATGTTTTTTTCTAAAATCTTTTTACAATGGGCTTAGAAATAAAATTATTTTCACCCAACCTTTTCTTACAAAGAGCTTACAAAAATATTTAGGTCAATTACGAAATACCAAAAATCAATTGTGAGCCTAGTTTATACTAAGAATAATTAATCATGGGCTTGTTTTTGGCATGAATCATTAGTTACTTTTTTCAAGTGAGAAATCTATTTATAATAAACCTCTTAATTTTGTTTTAATCCAATATAGCATAAAAGCTACTATAGTTGGTTGAATGGATTAAAACCTAATTAATGGGAATTATTATTAACTGATTTTCATTTTTGAAAATATAACTATTGGTTGAAACGTCCGAGGGAATTATTCAAAAACAAGATGCCCCATGTTAGTATTTTGTTAATCATATTACCTAGGAAAAGAGACTCGCCATTCATGTGTGGATGTTATAAGGTTGGAAGGAATGTCCTATTTGTCATTGTTTATCTATTGTTTGTGCATACATGCATACATTTGCATCTCATATCATTAATCCTTTCTGGCTCAAAGCCCTAGATTATGACAGTTCAAAAGCTTACGACAATCTGACCTACTCCGGAGACGAAGTATCTAGCAACGACTCAATCACTTTCTCACCAAAAGCAATGGAGCCCGAAAAAATTCAAAGAATGGTGGATGAAGCCCTTAATGCCAAAATGGAAGAAATAAAAGAGGCCCTAGCTGAGACCATGAAGAACCAATTGACTACAATTTTAGAAAATCATGCCGAAGCATCTGGTAGCACTAAGAAGCCAAAGGACAAAGGGAAGACCAAAGTTGGTGAAGTAGTTTTTGATGATGAAAAGGTGATCATTGATGATGATGATGATTGGGCTAAATACTACCAAGATCCTCAAGACAAAAAGGAGCCAAAGGTTGTTGAGAAGGCAACTATTGAAAAGACCGAGACTTCTGATGTTGAAAAGATGATTGCTGATTTAGAAAAGAAATTTGAGAAGAAACTAAAAACTGAGGAAATGTCCAAAGTTGACAAATTATTTGAGCTAGATGAAGAAGTCCCGTACAAGTTTAAGATACCATCATTTGCGAAGTTTGATGGAATTGAAAATCCTCATCTCCATGTGAAGTAGTATATCACTGCCATGCAGTCTGCCCAAGCTACTAAGGCTCAAACTCTAAGATACTTTATGCTCTCATTGGACCCTGTTGTCCAAAATTGGTTCAATACCTTAGATGAAGGAACACAAAAGAGTTGGGATTTGCTATACAAGGCCTTCATCCAACAATATGGATACAATGTTGAAATGGAAGTTACCTTAGTGGAAGTTGAGTCCATTAGGCAAAGGCCAAATGAGAATTTTGGAGACTATGTGAAGAGATGGAGAAACAAGGCCACTTTGCTCAAGAAAAGGTCGATGAATCTAATCAAATAAGGATGATCATGAGAGGCATCCTGCCCAACCTCTGTGAAAGGCTGTCTCACACCCTTATAAGGGACTTCAAAGATTTTCTCCAAGCTGGTTTACAAATTGAAGAGTGGGAAAGGGAGAAGAATCGCTTTTCAATAAAAAGGAATGAGAAAGGGAATTACCAGTCGGGCAATCAAATCATGCAAAAAGAAGTTAATGTTAATGCCACTAGTCAAGGAGGAATGAGGCAGTTTTCAAAATTAGGGAAGCCACTGTCTTGGGTTCTCAATAAGCTACAAAAGAGGGGATTATTACAACCCTTAACTCCTCGTCCTTTGCCTAATCCTCTTCCACCTAACTTTGATACTAATGCATTTTGCCAATTCCATCAAAGGCCTGGACACGAAATGGACAATTGTATGAAGTTGAGGTATGAGATCCATAATTTATTTGATAATGGCAAGTTGCCTGAGCCGGACAAGCCCAATACCAAAGGTAATCCATTTCCAAGGCTCAAGAGGGTGCCACAGCCAGCAACCTTCATGGTAGGAAAAGGATTAGAAGAGGATTTTATTTTATCATCCTTTCAAGATGGGGATATTGAAGATATGAAAGAAAAAGAAGCTTAAACTCAACAAACTTTCCTTAGCTTGAATGTTGCTTTTCAATTTTACTTTCTTTAATATTTAATTGGAACTATCGCATTTTTCAAATTTAAATTTGTTTGAATAAATTACCTTTATCAAAAATTTTATTGGTCTTTGTTCATTTTGGTGCTCATCCAATGAGGAATCTAACTTGATAATTCATTAATTAATATATTTATGCATCATGACTCAAATGACTTTACCAGATGAGGAAAATGCTCTATAGCATTGAGTTGTGTATGCTTACTTAGAGAGGGCTCCTGCATAATTACCTTTGTCTAGGTTCTAGCCAATCTTAGAACATGCTTTGACAAACTTTTGAGGTGAAATTGAACTCTGCTTATTTAAGGGAGAGATGATCTAGGCATTGTTGATGAGCCAACAACTAGTATCCACCCTATTAAATATCAATCCCTAGTTGTCCCTTTAAGCCTTCATAAAATTTTAGCTTTCTTTTCATTGGCTTAAAAACCCCAATAATCTACCCTGAGCTGTAGTGATACTTTTGACAAGTCTTATGATCACTAAGATGAAGAGGCAAGAAGATCAAAGAAAGAAATGAATACCATGAAGATAGTTGAAGTTCTCAATGTAACACCCCTACATTCAATACATGCACACTACAAACACCACAATGTAGTATACATGCACTAAACATAGAGATGCTACGGATTTTCTTAACATTTAAAACATTTTAAACCATACCATAATCTTTCAATTGTATACATTATAGAAAGATAAGTAATTAGCTTGTAATACAAAATAAAATAGATATATATATATATACATTTAGTTGTTACGCAGCGGAATTTATCAAATATTTACATATATGAAAACATTTATTTTCATATTTACAAATATACACATATGTACATTAAAATCATTACTTTACAAAATATAAAAGAGTTATACATGATTGGCAAATCTCCTCTGATCTTTAAGTTCCCAAAATCAACTCTTCACTGTCTACTCTCACTCGGTCTCGAAGAACTCTCGGGTTCAACTCGGTTACCTGCGCGATCAAACACTATCGCGCTAAGCCAACGGCTTAGTAAGACAAAATGTGCTAGTGTTATGCTTTAGTGCAATGCAATGCAAATTCTCAATCCATATTATACATGTAACATCATATATGCAAGGCTAACAACATACCTTTACATTTCATATGCCTCATTAGTTATTCATTTAACCATTCATGAACAACATTAAACAAATCATGACTCACATTAAACAAAGACAAGCATTGGGCCCAAGACACACTAATATGCTATTCGAATTTTCAGAGTTAATGCTTTGGTTTTGTTATCACATCTATCATTATCATATACCCAACTAGGCTTCAAGGATTAAGTTCAACCAAGCTTCAAGGGGAGCAAAGCATGCTAAGCTTCAACCCAACTTGGCTTCAAGAACCAACCCAACCTAGCTTCAAGGGTTGTAACATCTCAATTAGGCTTCAAGGATTCAATCCAACCTAACTTCAAGAGATTGTTACTATCATTAGGCATGCCACCAATAACATACTCTGAAAATGGAATAACACATTAGCCACACAATTCATTTACATATCATTCTCAATTCTCATCAATTAGGCAAACATGCCATATATCTTTCAATTGAACCATCATAGCCAATCACAATGGCTTAATAGCATTTCATATCTCAATTCATATTGTGTATATAGCATTATTAGTATCACATTTCAAAGTACATTATTCATAATACACATCACCATTCACAAGCCTCACAATACACAATACATAACCTTGTTCATGTAATATCATATGCATTATCAATTCCATATCATCTCACATTTCATGATTCAACAATGATGTTAGACAAATGATCTCTATTTTGATCCTTGACAACTCAAATGGATGATCTATTTAACATGTATTTGAGAATCTTGTTGTAGGATTAGATTGCTTCCAATAAGGTGAACAGAACCTTTCTAGCGGTCGCGCCTCACCTGAATACGACCGCCCCATACAATTACAAGATCAAACCTTATTACAGTAGGTTTCGCGGCCAGAAGCCCGACCTAAGTCGCGACCGCACATGAATAATAGCGACCGCCCCAAATTACGTGTCTCTCATGCATAAACCCTAAATGTAGCCAAATTTCTTTTGGTTAACTTAACACACATTGTACACAACATAACCTCATTCAAATGGACATAATCAACATCATTAGCAATTATTTTACATGCTCATCACAATATTTTCATCACCAACATTCATTAACAATACATTTGATACCTTATCACATTTACAAACAAAAGTGTTTTAAGATTAAACAATATATGCATGTTTGTAACCATATAGTTTGTACTTACCTTTAGCACCAATTATACAACTCTAAACACTTCCTTTTCTCCAAGAATTCTTCACTTCTCAACTTAGAGCAAATCACTTTCTTCCAAAACCTAATCCAAAATAACACAATATAATTTATCACTTACCATTTCCAAAACCCTAAAACCAACATCACTCTTAACTTATCATCTTCAAATCCAAAACCAACACCACAACCAATTAAATCCAACATATAACAATCAACTCAACCCCACTTTAAAATCCACAATCAACTCACAAACAACTTAAATAACTTAAAAGAATCAAGAGAAACTTACCAAATATAGTGAATCTTCTTGGATTTCCACTTAACCACTTAGAACTTCTTCAATTTGAGCTCAAAATATCATCAAACCTTTGCTTTCTCTCTTGTTCTTTAGGTTGGCCGGCCACACGTGAAAAGAAGAAAGGAAATTGATCAAAATAAAAGTCAAACTCTCTATTAATCTCCACCACACAATTTCAAAAGAAGAATTACCAAAATGCCCTCTTTAACATAGTTAAACTTCTTTTCATTATGCATGCCCTTTATAGTAATTTCAATAACAACCAAAAATATCTTCTTCCACTTAACCATCACCTTGACTCTTCATTTGACCAATATATATGTTATATATATCATCATATACACAACATATACATTTGTCTCTAAACCCTATTTCTTTCCCCAAAACACATATACACAAGCATTCACTTTCCAATATATATATCAACAACAACAATAACAACAACATCAACAACATAATCAAAACTTCTAGGGCATATACGAGGATATTACACTCAAGACCATAAGAGTGGTTGAAGTTCTCAATACCATAAGGGTAGTTGAAGTTTTCTTAGTATTTCCAATATATCAAGACAACATCAGAGTAACAAATGATTTATCCCTATTAAAGAAGATTTATGTTACTCCACTCATCCATTATTGGAAGTCCAAGTTGGTACAAACAAGACAAATCTTTTAGAGCTAGAACCAAACGAAAAAAATAAAAAAAAACAAACAAACAAAAAAAAAGAAGAAGAAAAAGAAAAGAGAAAAAGAAGAAAAAAGGAAAAGAGAAAAATAAAATAAAATAAAATAAAACTTAAAAAGGCAGTTTAGAAAGCCAACTGAGTTCTCTTTTACCTAAAGCAGCAAAAGGCTTCCATGTGGTTCATAAAGACATTTTTACTTGAATTGGTCCAACCCAACCAAAGATTCAATCAAAATTGGAGAAAAGGAGGAAGACCTTCTAGTTCTTGAAAGTTCTGTACTTGATAGTCCTATAAGAAAGAAGGACAAAATGATAAAAGAAAGGGAAGAGTAAGGAAAGAGAAAGAAAAGGGAAGAGTAAGAAAAATAAAGAGGAAAGAAAAGGGAAAAGAAGAAAAGAAATGAATTTGGGTCTTAAACATTTTGCAAGGGCAAAGACTGTCCTAATCAAGATCCAGATTAATGCCAAGAAGACAGAAAGAATTTAGAGTCTAGCAAGATTGCCTCCAAGCTACCTAAAATTCAAACAAGAAATTTATAGTGTGAGGGTTTGTCCATTATTTCACATCAGCTCCTATCTCAAAATGACCTTCATTTAACCCATGTCCCTCATAGACCCCATTTCAAGCCTATCAAAGACCTGTTGATCTCTCTTGGTAGGTAGAGTCTATTAGTGGAGAGAGTTTGGATAAGCATGCATATGAGATAGACAATATTTAAACTCAATGAGACCTTTGGCCAAGTAATGTGTATGTGCCTATCTGAAGTGCAACAGTTCTTGCTTAAATAGAAATAATTCCTGAGTTTAGTATGGTAACTAGGGTTGTCATGTTATAGATATGTTAATTTGGAAAATCAAGTCCTGAGGTACATTGACATTAATTTGGCAAAGCCAACATTTTATTTCAAAATCAAAATTTAAAAAAAAAAGTGTTTTGTCATACAAAGCCTTCAAGTTAAGGGAAGTATGTTGAACCTCCAAAGGACACATTGGGCAAAGGAAATGATTATTGGCAAGGTCATGAAGAAGCTATCAACTGACATGCTGAGACATAGTTTGAAATAGATGAATCCCTGGCTCTGCTGCTTGTGGTCTCCATTATTCATATTTTCAATATCTTGAAGAGAAAAGCCATAAATGCAAAGCTTTCTATCATTCCAATGGAAGACCTGAACGAGTATATGAAAGGAACCAATGAGAACACTTCTGCTGAACACCTCGATCTGTGAGTCGAAGGAACGACTGTAAGTATCATTCATGCATATCATGCATACATGAGCATATCACATCGCATTTTCTTGTCTTGTGTTGTCTACTCCTTGTCAAAATGAATAGCAAATACCCTGCAAAGTAAAGAATCAAAAGAAGATATTGAATCAAGAGGGCACGAAAAGCCTATTTGCTCGTGGAAGCTCCAGTCATTTTGCCAATGAAGAAATACGTGCTTGTGCAACGAACTAGATGGCAAAACATCAATCAGAGCTCGCATAGAAAAATCATGGGCTTGAGCCTACACAGGGGGCAAAGTTTCTCCTTTTCAATTTTTTGAGTCTATATATAAAATATTTTCAAACTCACTTGCAAATATTTCACCACGCAGGGGGCAAAGAGTGGATACAAGGTCCAATGAAAAATAGCTGAATTTTTGCAAAAAGGAAGAACAAAAGAATGGAACATTAGAACTCTCAAAAAATGAAGATGCAAAAGACAAAAGATCAGTCCAACTGAAAGAGCTGAAGCAATGGTAAAGACCCAAAGTCCAAAGGATGAAGATCCAATTTTAAAGGGTGAAGACCCGAAGTCTCAAAGGATAACGATCCATTTTCAAGGGTAAAGACCCAATCTCTAATGGATAAAGATCCAATTTCAAAGGGTGAAGACCCGAAGTCCAAAAGGATGAAGATCCATTTACAAGGGTGAAGACCCTATCTCCAAGGATGAAGATCCATTTTCAAGGGTGAAAACCCGATCTCAAAGGATGAAGATCCATTTTCAAGGGTGAAAACCCGATCTCAAAGGATGAAGATCCATTTTTAGGGTGAAGAACCACGATGTATAGAACAACTGGAGCAGTTAGACTTCTCAATTGATAAAAGGTCAGTCAAACCCAATCTCGGGTCTAAGAACCCAAAAAAAATTCAATCTATGGTCCAAGTACCCAATCCCAGGTCCAAGTACCCTAAAATCAAGTTCAATATCGGGTCCAAGTACCCAAATCCAATCCAATCTCGGGTCTAAGTACCCAAATTCAATCCAATCTCTAGTCTAAGTACCCAAATAAAATTCAATCTCGGGTCTAAGTACCCAAATCAAATTCAATCTAGGGTCCAAGTATCCATTCTCGGGTCCAAGTACTAAATCAAATCAATCTCGGGTCCAAGTACCCAATCTTGGGTACAAATACCCAAATAAAATCAATCTCGGGTCCAAGTACCCAAATTCAATCCACTCTTGGGTCTAAGTACCCAATCTCGAGTCCAAGTACCCAAATCAAAAAAATCTCGGGTCCAAGTACCCAATCCCAGGTCCAAGTACCCAATCCCGGGTCCAAGTACCCAAATTCAATCCAATCTCGGGTCCAAGTACCCAAATCAAATTCAATCTCAGGTCCAAGTACCCAAATCAAATTCAGTCTCAGGTCCAAGTACCCAATCTCGGGTCCATGTACCCAAATCAAATCAATCTCGGGTTCAAGTACCTAATCCTGGGTCCAAGTAGCCAAATTCAATTAATCTCAGGTCCAAGAACCCAATCCCGGGTCCAAGTATCAAAATTCAAGTTCAGTCTTGGGTCCAAGTACCCAAAATAAATTCAAATAACCATCTCATCAAAAATTAAGTCTTATTGCTTTTCACTCTCTTTTACTAAAGTCTCAGATCGTTCAACTAGGGGGCAAACTGTAGACCCTTAATTTTTGACCTAGTCCGGTCTAATATATTTTAATAAGTCCAAAATAATTTTTGTGTTGTCCAATATATTTTAATTAGTCCAAAATAATTTTTATTATTTTAATTAAATAATATTTTCTTTAGTATCTAATTTTTATTAATAAAAATAAAAAAATAATAATAAACAAATAAATAAAAATAAAAATCGCCGAAGAGGGGGGGCGGTGAAATGGCCCACAGGAAATTTCACTCGCCGTAGCCTACTACCCCCTGCGGCAGCTTTTTTGCCATCTCAATTTTTCCGCAGCAATTTTTTTTCGCCAGCGAAATTTTTTTGAAACCAAATTCAATTCAATTTTGGTTTCCTTTTCTTAATTAATATTAGATTTCGTGAACAAGTAAAATTAATCATCAAAATCTTCTATAAATAAGGACTAAAAAACAACACAAAAGGGGGTCAAAATTTAAGAGGAAACTTGGAATCAATCGAAATTTAAAAAATTCTTTCTGGCAGTGAAATCAAACGGACTTTTTGAGAGAAGCAAACAAGCAATTTAATTCATCAAAGGCAGCAACGCTTGTCTTTGTTCTGGTTCATCCAAGAAACGATTTTTGGTGGAACCAATAAACGAAGGTATGAATTTCTTTATTTATTTTTCTTTACAGTAGCTTCATCACCCAAGATTAAAAATTGTTGTTTCTGTAAAATCTTAAAACCCTAATCTACTTTCCAACCTTTCAAAACCTTAAATCGTTTCATTAATTTACAAAAACCCTAATTAGCTTTCCAATTTTCTAAAATCCTAAATTGAATCGTTCTATTTCCAAAAACCCTAAAAATTATCCTTCTGTTTCTTCTAAACATTAAATCCCTAATTCATCTTTTCTGTTTTCAAAAACCACAGAAACCTTAAATCATTTCATTTTTCTCCAAAAACTTTAAAACCCAAAACCTAATCTCTATCCCAAAAAGTCAATAGCCTTATTTTTTAAGCATAAAAAACTTTAACCCTGATTAATCCTTCTTTCCAAAATCACACAATAAGCATTAATCTTTTAAAAATAACACTAGTTTCTTCCAATTTCAAAACCCTATTTTTTAAAATCTTAAACCCTAAAATCTTAATTTTCAACATCGAAACCTACAATCCTAGAAGCCAATCTTAATCTTAATTTTCTACCTTTCAGTGGGTGTCCTATTTAGGCATGGATTATGTAAGGGCATGTTTCCATCTTTGAATGGGTATCCATTTATCTGTTTTGCTTGGACATTGTTTTGATTTTCAATATATCGATGATTTATTTTAATTATTGTGTGTAATATGGATAATATTGTTATATTTAAGAATTTTATAATATTAAGACCTGTAAAGGAGGCCAGTTTCAATGAACCGGGCGTTGTATGGGTGCTGGGCCATTTCTCACATTCCCCACATGTACCCAACTTTTCGAACCCATTAGGGGGTTGGGGATTCCTTAGGAATCGAGTCATCCACCACTTTTTTTCCCGGCCTGTCCGGGTGACGACTCCATTTTCTCCAGACTTAGGTCCGTGTTCTCTAAGGTCTCGAACCTAAATTGTGCCGAAGTCGTAAGAACCATTCCACCGGGAGTGAGGGTAAAAATTTCCGCTCACAGTAGGTTATTGGGTTTACCAGCCAATGAAGAGTAAGCTAAAATTTATGAAGGCTCAAAGGGACAACTAGGGATTAATATTTGTTTTATTAGTTTTTGTTATAGATTTGTGTCCTATTTATTATGATAATTATTATTTTATTTAGGTATTTTGTTAGTTTTTATCGGTTTGTTTAGTGTTTTCATTAATTTTGATAGTTTTAGTTTATTTCAGTGTTTATGTCATTTTTGATCTAGTTTTTATTATGGTGTTTATATTTTGTTGGTTATTGTTAATTTACTTTTTTTGTTTATAGTTTGTTTGAGTTTTGTTTTAGGTTAAAAAAGACAAGGAAGCAAATTAAAGGAAAAAAGGGACAGTAGCTGACACAGGCAGAGGACACGGCCAAGTCATTGGCCGTGTCCCATACCAAGTTAAAAAGGAAGTTCAAGACACAAAGAAGGACACATGCAAGGGACACGGCCAAGTCACTGGCCGTGTCCCTCCAAAAAGGCTCCAACAAGGCCAAGTCACTCCAACTTGGCCGTGTCTCACTTAGTTCCAAAGGCAAAGATAAAGCAACTCTCACAAAAGCGAACACAGGCAAGGGACACGGCCAAGTCACTGGCCGTGTCCCCCCAAAAGAGTCCAACACGGCCAAGTCAACCTCCAACTGGCCATGTTACTCAACCAAAGAAGAAAAGAAGAAGGAATTCTTACAGTAGGTGACACATGCAAGGGACACGGCCAAGTCACTGGCCGTGTCCCTCCAAAGACCACCCACACGGCCAAGTCACCTCCAACTTGGCTGTGTCTCTCATGAACCAAAGCTGTAGCGAATTTTTAAAGCGGACGTTTCATATAAAAGGAAAGAGAAGCTAGGGTTTTGGGGTTGTTGCGATTTTGAGAGCAGATTGAGCCGTCAAAGAGATTAGGGTTTTGATAACTTAGTATTTCTTTGATTTTTGATTACACTTTGTTTTATCTAGCTTAGATTAGATTGTTCATGCCATTGATACATCCTTCTTGCAAGATTTGAACAAGAGATTCTTCAGAAGCTTCAAGGAGTTTGTAATTTGGTTTTGTTCTTGAACTTTATCTCTTTATTTTCATTGGAATTTATTTATGGATATTATCATGTTTGAATCGATTTCTTTGAATATTAATGAGATGAGTATGTTTGATAGCATTATGAAATAATTTGATCTAGTCTAGGGTTTGTATGGATCTGCTATGATTGTATGAATTGGTTATTCTCTTAGCTAATAATTTCTTTAGCCTTGATTGAATGAAATAATGTTAATATATAATTGATTTGCCACCAATTATGTGTTTTAGGTATTAGATGATGGATTGAGAGATGAAGTCTAATGCTGGAACAATTCAATTAAGGACTTAGATGAATTAGAGATATAACCTATTAAAAAGATTAATTCAATTATAACAAGATTAGTTGAATGAGGTTTGAATGCGAGAGCTTATTTCCTTGACTCGATTAATTGAGTTGTTTGAGATTTAATCTTTGAAATTAAATTAGTTAAGAGGACTAACCGTTCATATATATAAGTAGCAGAGAAGTGCAACCCCTAGACCTTTCTATCAAGTGAATCGAAACATCAGCCTAATTTACTTTTATTCATTTTTAAACTTCAATCAATCTCTTTCATTAGTTAACAATTTAAATTTTCTTCATTACTTGTTATTCATAATCTGATAATCAATTAGCCACTTTAGCTTCCTTGTGAGACGACCTTGGGGCTATCACCTTTGCTACAGCTACCTCATCTACTTGCGAGTGACGCTCTGTGGTAGAGTTAATTCGAGCGCAACAAGTTTTTTGTCGCCGCTGCCGGGGAGGCTAATTGGCGTAATTGTTTATTTGGCAAAAATATTCTAGGTTATTTTTCACTGCTTTCACTTTATTTTAGTTTTAGAAATTTTAGATTATTTTTCATTGTTTACTTTTGATTTTATTTTTCTTTTGTTTTTAATAATTTCTTTTTCTAGAAATTTTTGTTTATGCAAGGCAGGAGATCACTTGGAGGAGAGCTACATCCATTCATTCCAGAAATTCAGAGAGTGAAAAGGAGCAGGGAAGAGTTTGAACTGTACACTGGATTTGATACTTCAGAGGAGGACACTACTGATTTTGAGTCGGAGTCTGCACAATTTGTTAAAATGGCTGAAGAAAGACAAAGAACGATGAGAGACTTTGCTGGACCTGTCATTGGAACTTCCACTTCTTGCATAAGACTGACAGATGCAGCAAGAAATTATGAGTTGAAGGACATTCACTACAACATGCTGCCATCATTCTATGGAGTTCCAAATGAAGATCCTTTGAACTTTATTCGGGATTTCTACTCCACCCTCAACACTTTTCCATTGGGAGGATTAACAGAGGACCAGTTGAGGATGAGATGCTTCCCATATACTTTGAAGGACAGGGCAAAGAGCTGTCTTATGATGTTGCCCGAAAACTCTTTGACAACTTGGGAGCAAGTTTATAACAAATTCATGGGCAAGTTTTATTCACATCAAAAGACAACTGAGTTGAGAGGGAAGATTGCTACATTCTCTCAATTTGAAGGAGAGCCATTTCATGAGGCTTGGGACAGATTCAAGATGCTATTGATCCAGTGTCCACATCATCACTACCCACTTCAACTTCTGAATCAGTTTTTCTATGATGGTCTAACCCAGCAATTTCATAACACTGTTGACAATGCAGCTGGGGGAGCCATGGGAGAAAAGATAACTGATGAAACTTATGAGATCTTTGAGATGTTGGGAGCTAATTCTCAACAAAAAAGTGTAAGGGGAAGAAGTAAAGGGGTAAACCAATTGGAGGCCAATAGTGAGATGGTAAGTCAAATAGCTGAATTGACAAGGCAGGTTTAGATGCTAAACATGAAGAACAACATTTCTTCATCTGCTCAAGAAGTGTGTGGAATATGTGGAACTTTAGGGCATGGAGCAAACAGTTGCCCCTCTGCATATGAATCATATGGGAATGAAGCTGAGCAAGTCAATGTTATGGGAGGATTTCAACCAAGGGCCCAAAACGATCCTTACTCCAATTCTTATAACCTTGGTTGGAGGAATCACCCAAATTTTTCATGGGCAACAAATAATTCTCAGCAGACATTCCATTTACTCCAGAGACAGAACCAACAGCAGGGTCAATCCTCAAATCAAGGGCAGTCTAAGATAGAGAGCTTGGAGGAAAGTTTACAAGCTTTCATCAAAGTCAGTGCTCAAAATCAAGAGATGACCAATAAGAGGCTGGATTCCTTAAAAGCATCTTTTAAGCAAGTGGAGACTCAAGTAGGACAACTTGCACAACAGATGCAAATTCAGCAGAAGGGGAAATTTCCAAGTCAACCTGAGCAGGCACATTCAGTGACTGTTCTTAGAAGTGGTAAGGTAATTAACACTAATGTTGAAAATGACTTTGTGAATGCAGGTGACCAAGGGAACAAGAAGGAAGGAGAATCAGAGAACCAAGGTGAAGGAGATAAATCAAGGGAGAAATCCCTTTTAGCAGATTTACATAAGGCAAGTAATCCATACCGGCCTCCTATACCATTCCCCAGTAGGTTGAAGGATGATAAAACAGATAAGCAATTTTCTAACATCTTCAACATGCTATCTAAGGTAAGTATTAACTTACCCTTACTGGAAGCAATAAAGAACATGCCAGCTTATGCAAAGTTCTTCAAAGGCCTAATCACCAAGAAAAAGAGGTATGAGCCGAATGAAAAGGTGATAGTTTCAAAGGTAGCCAGTGCTGTTCTGCAGCATAAACTACCTCCCAAGCTAAAGGATCCTGGTAGCTTTATAATTCAAATGACCATGGGGAATGGAAAGGGGACTAATGGAATGTGTGATCTAGGAGCCAGTATAAATTTGATGCCTTATTCTGTGTATAAGGAATTAGAACCAGGGGAACTCAAACCAACCAAAATGATGTTGCAATTAGCTGATAGATCTTTTAGATTCCCGAAAGGGATTATAGAAGATGTGTTAGTTAAGGTTGGGGGGTTGATAGTACCTGTGGATTTTATTGTTCTTGACATGGAAGGAGGTAACCCTGCACCATCAGCACACACTATATTGCTGGGTAGGCCTTTCATGGCTACTACCAACACCTTAATAGATGTTAAAAATGGTAAGTTGTCAATGACTGTCTTAGGGCAAACTGTTGAATTTTCTATTTTTAAAACTTCTCCTATTCCTACAACTGCTTTGTATGACGTATGTTCTTTAATTAATAGTGTTGAAGCAGTTGTTTCAGATGTTGTGTTGTAGACAGACTCCCCAGATAAATTGGAGCTGACACTGACTTTAGAAGAGGGGGCTAAATTGGTGAGGGAGACCCAAAGGTGCTCTAACCCAAAGGCATATGAAAGCTCGAGAGTTTACAAGGTTCGCACTAAGGCAATTCATGACAGATTTATTGTGCGACAGACATTGAGTCCAGGTATGAAAGTTTTACTTTTTAATTCTCAACTCAGTCTGTTTCAAGGTAAAGTCAAATCTCGATGGAGTGGTCCTTTCGAGATAACTCAGGTATGTCCTTCTGGTACCATTGAATTGCTTAACTCTAGAACCAATAAGATTTTTAAAGCAAATAGACATAGAGTTAAACTATACAATGAAGGATTTCAGGAAGTGAGGATCATTGACAGCACTTTGATCCATGATCCATAAGTCTTGCATGATGTCCAGCTTTATGACATTAAAGAAGCGCTTAATGGGAGGCAACCCATCGGTTTGCATTTCTTTTTCATAGTTATAATTTTATATTTAGCAATTTTGATTTTATGTTTAGTTTAAATAAATGGAAACCCTAAGCTCTCTTGTATTTTGTTTTTAAACATTTGTGTCTGTGATGAAAAGTTAGTGTTTTGCCTCACCAGGGTAAGATGGAAAACCGGTTGTCCTTTAACTCTTTTTCTTTATTATTCTTGTTTTCCATTGAGGACAATGGAAATTCTAAAGTGTGGGGTAATCGTTTAGTTGTTCCTTAATTCTTGTTTTGTTTGTCTTGGTGTGTTTTATTGTGTGTGTGCATGGCATAATTGTTGAAAATTTATTGATCTTTTCTGTGATTCTAGCATTATAGTTGAGACTTTAATATCAGCATAGCGATTAGCATTTGAATTCATTCATGATCAATTTTCACATTCTGCAATTTATGACATATAAATCTTTGTGAACCCACCTGTGTGAGTTTTGAGCCTCATAATTTGATATTATTTTCAGTTGATTTTCTTTTCTTAATTGTGCACCTTCATGATTTTGCATATCTAGAGCTTGCTTTTGCATACTGATTGAACTCACATTATGATTTAATCTCAAGTTTTAAAATGATGAAGGCAAATTAGGTTAGCCCTTTAGCTTAAAAATACCTCCCTTAATATTAAATTCCTTAGTGAGCCAAGTTGAGCCTTTGACATTTTCTTGTTTGATCAACACAATTCTCAACTTAGCATTCTCTTATTATCATCATACCTGCATTAAGGAGTGGAGTTTTATGATATGACAATAGGGTGGTTTATTTCAAAGTGTGGGGTAAGCAAGTATTAAAAAAAAATAGTATTGCTATTTGGGGTTTAAATGCATACTTTGCACATTGTATTGGCTTAAGAGTTGATTATTCTTTTCCTCTACATTTTAAGCTAGATGTTCCATGCAAGTTTATATTTTGTATATATATTTATTAAAAAATGATGATAAAAAAAAGAAAAAAAAAGAAAAAGTGAAAATAAAAAAAAGATATATATATATATACAAAATCCATATATTTTCTAGCATTGGAAGAATGTTGATTCGTTATTTTTCTTGAAGTATGCAAGTATGTGAAGTATTAATGGATTGTGAGTAACCAATTTGAGGGAGTTATGAATTTCTTAGTAAGAGTATTGTCTAATTTAGATACTCCATTTCTTGATGCTCCAGCTTAAATGTCTTTTCTCACACCTTTACCTTAGCCCCATTGCATCCAAATAAAAGACCTTCAGATTATTTCTTGAGAAAGTCAGTGAGGGAGATTGGATAATTAAGCAAGTTTATGGTAGTATGCAGTCATGAGTGGTTTGAGTGATTAACCTTTGAAATCGAGTGAAACACTTAGATGAGAGATGGGATTTGTATGTCTGGATTAATGAATGAGTTAATAAAATCCTTGATTGAAGTAAATTGCAAATATTTATAGCTGACTCTTAAAGTATTTCATCTATATACTGGAATTATAGTTAAGGTTGTTTGAGTTTTTAATTTATGCCATGTGAATTTGCTTGAGGACAAGCAAAGTTTTAAGTGTGGGGTAGTTGTTTTATTAGTTTTTGTTATAGATTTGTGTCCTGTTTATTATGATAATTATTATTTTATTTAGGTATTTTGTTAGTTTTTATCGGTTTGTTTAGTGTTTTCATTAATTTTGATAGTTTTAGTTTATTTCAGTGTTTATGTTGTTTTTGATCAAGTTTTTATTATGGTGTTTATATTTTGTTGGTTATTGTTTATTTACTTTTTTTGTTTATAGTTTGTTTGAGTTTTGTTTAGGTTAAAAAGGCAAGGAAGCAAATTGAAGGAAAAAAGGGACAGTAGCTGACACAGGCAGAGGACACGGCCAAGTCACTGGCCGTGTCCCATACCAAGTTAAAAAGGAAGTTCAAGACACAAAGAAGGACACATGCAAGGGACACGGCCAAGTCACTGGCCGTGTCCCTCCAAAAAGGCTCCAACACGGCCAAGTCACTCCAACTTGGCCGTGTCTCACTTAGTTCCAAAGGCAAAGATGAAGCAACTCTCACAGAAGCGAACACAGGCAAGGGACACGGCCAAGTCACTGGCTGTGTCCCCCCAAAAGAGTCCAACACGGCCAAGTCAACCTCCAACTGGCCATGTCACTCAAGCAAAGAAGAAAAGAAGAAGGAATTCTTACAGTAGGTGACACATGCAAGGGACACGGCCAAGTCACTGGCCGTGTCCCTCCAAAGACCACCCACACGGCCAAGTCACCTCCAACTTGGCCGTGTCTCTCATGAACCAAAGCCGTAGCAAATTTTTAAAGCGGACGTTTCATATAAAAGGAAAGAGAAGCTAGGGTTTTGGGGTTGTTGCGATTTTGAGAGCAGATTGAGCCGTCAAAGAGATTAGGGTTTTGATAACTTAGTATTTCTTTGATTTTTGATTACACTTTGTTTTATCTAGCTTAGATTAGATTGTTCATGCCATTGATACATCCTTCTTGCAAGATTTGAACAAGAGATTCTTCAGAAGCTTCAAGGAGTTTGTAATTTGGTTTTGTTCTTGAACTTTATCTCTTTATTTTCATTGGAATTTATTTATGGATATTATCATGTCTAAATCGATTTCTTTGAATATTAATGAGATGAGTATGTTTGATAGCATTATGAACTAATTTGATCTAGTCTAGGGTTTGTATGGATCTGCTATGATTGTATGAATTGGTTATTCTCTTAGCTAATAATTTCATTAGCCTTGATTGAATGAAATATTGTTAATATATAATTGATTTGCCACCAATTATGTGTTTTAGGTATTAGATGATGGATTGAGAGATGAAGTCTAATGCTGGAACAATTCAATTAAGGACTTAGGTGAATTAGAGATATAACCTATTAAAAAGATTAATTCAATTATAACAAGATTAGTTGAATGAGGTTTGAATGCGAGAGCTTATTTCCTTGACTCGATTAATTGAGTTGTTTGAGATTTAATCTTTGAAATTAAATTAGTTAAGAGGACTAACCGTTCATATATATAAGTAGCAGAGAAGTGCAAACCCTAGACCTTTCTATCAAGTGAATCGAAACATCAGCTTAATTTACTTTTATTTGTTTTTAAACTTCAATCAATCTCTTTCATTAGTTAACAATTTAAATTTTCTTCATTACTTGTTATTCATAATCTAATAATCAATTAGCCACTTTAGCTTCCTTGTGAGACGACCTTGGGGCTATCACCTTTGCTACAGCTACCTCGTCTACTTGCGAGTGACGCTTTGTGGTAGAGTTAATTCGAGCGCAACAATATTTAATTGGGTGGATACTAGTTATTGGCTTACTAAACAATGCCTAGATCATCTCTCGCTTAAATAAGAAGAGTTCAATTTCACCTCAAAAGTTTGTCAAAGCATGTTCTAAGATTGACTACGACCTAGACAAAGGTCATTATGCAAGAGCCCTCTCTAAGTAAGTATACACAACTTAATGCTATAAAATAATTCCCTCACCTAGTAAAGTCATTCAAATCATCATGCATAGATATATTAATTTATGAACATCAATCTAAATTCTTCATCGGTTGGGCATTAAAATGAATAAAGACCAATAAAAATTTAACGAAAATAATTTATTCAATCAACTTTAAATTTGAAAAACATTATTGTTCTAGAAAACACCAAATAAACAAAATTAAACAAAAATTAAACAAGCCAAGGGGAGTTTGTTGAGTGGTAGTCAAAAAATGCTCCATTTATTTAGACATATCAAGGGCAAGGATTTTTCCATCATCAAGGATCATTGCTTCATCATTCACGGTTAGTCCAAGCTTGCTCAGTAACACACCCTCTTTAGCAGTTTCTCCATCCATACCATGACAATATGATAAGATATAACTCTCCTCCAATTCTCCTTCCATCATAAAGGTTGTAAGCAGTGGCGCCTGTGAGCAGGGATTTTCGCCCCCACTCCCGGTGGAATGGTTCTTGCGACTTCGGCACTGTTTAGGCTCTGGGCCTTGAGAACACGGTCCTAAGTCCGGAGAAAATGGAGTCGCCACCCAAATGGGCCGGGAAAAAGAAAGGGGTGGATGACACGATTCCTAAGGAATCCCCAAGCCCCTAATGGGTTCAAAAAGTTGGGTACGTGTGGGGAAGGTGAGAAATGGCCTAGCACCCCCACAACGTCCGGTTCATTGGAACCGGCCTCCTCTACAGGTCTTAATATTATAAAATTCTTAAATATAACAACATTGTCCATATTACACATAATAATTAAAATAAAGCATCGACATATTAAAAATCAAAACAATGTCCAAGCAAAACAAATAAATGGACACCCATCCGAAGATGAAACATGCCCTTACATAATCCATGCCTAAATAGGACACCCACCGAAAGGTAGAAACATGTCCTTTACATTGGTTCTAAAATAGAAAAGCAATTTAAATTACATGATATTTAACTAATGAGGTACCCACCAAGTGGAAACATACCTCTTACAACATTTGAAAATCTAAATAAATCGATAACAGTAAATAACCATTCATCATAAATAAATCATTCATCAAAGATATTAAACATCAATAGAATGTAAACATCCATCCATGATAAACTAAATAAATCAAGCATTGAACTTAAATAAATCAACAAAGCATTGAAAATAAATTAAAGCATATAATAGACTACATAATCAAAGATAAAATTAAATAAAGCAAGTAATGATTCAAATTAGGGCTACTGTTTCTATTTAAAATTCTTTAATTAATACTTTAGGGTTTTGGAATTTAGGGGTTTAAGCTACTGTGAGTTTTAAAGGAATTGAAATGGATTGAAGTTTTATGATTTGAGGGGTTGATAAAATTCTTTGATTAACCAAATTAGTGTTTGAGAAGTGAAATCATAAAATTAGGGTGTGAACACTTTAAAACATTGGATTCATGATTATTAGCTATTGAATTATGGTTTTTAGGCTTACTGTGTTTGAATTTTAATATTTATGTTTATAAGGTTTTAAGGTTTAAAGGATTAGGGTTTAGAAAAATTAGGGTTTAAGGCTTTAAGGGAGTTAGGGTTTAAGAAAACTTTAGGGTTTAAGGTTAGCTAGTTTGGGGTTTACTATTTTGGAGAATGGATTTGATTTTAGAATTTGGAGAAACAATTGATAATTTTATGAAGTTTTATGAGAATAAACAAAATGATTTAAGGTTTATAGAAACAGAAAAAATATTTTTTAGGGTTTTTGGAAAGAAACAGATTCAGTTTAGGGTTTTGAAAATTTGGAAAGCAAATTAGGGTTTTGAGATTTTGAAGAAACAAAAATAACAATTTTAAGATTTTTGGAAAACAAAGAAACGTATTAAAGTTTTTAAGCTTTAGAAATGGTAAATTAAAGTTCTAGAGTTTTTTAATCAAAAGAGACAATTGGATGGTTTAAGCTACTGTGAAGAAATTAGACATTCAAACCTCCGTTTTTTGGTTCCACCAAAAATTACTTCTTGGATGAACAAGAACAAACACAAGCTTTGCTGCCTTTGAAGGATTGAATTGCTTATTTGCTTTCCTCCTCCAAATTTTCGTCCGTTTCTTTGTTGTTTTAGTCCTTATTTATTGAAGATTTTTATGATTAATTCTAATTATTCATGGAATCTAACATTAATTAAGAAAATGAAACCAAAACCTAATTGTATTTGGTTTCAGAAAAAAACTGCTGCAGAAAAATTTCGCTGGCGAAAAAAAACTGCTGCTGAAAAATTTCGCTGGCAAAAAAAATTGCTGAAAAAAATTGCTCTGGCGAAAAAGCTGCCGCAGCCAAGGCAAAAATTGGCCTGCGGGCCATTTCACCCACAAGAATTTGCTGCGGGCGAAATGGCCCACGGCCATTTCGTCCCATGCTGATTTTCGGCGACAATTTTTTCATCGCCGATTTTTATTTTTATTTTTATTTTTTTATTTTTTTATTTTTTATATTATTATTATTTAAAAATTATAAAAAATAAATACTAAAAAAATATTATTTAATTAAGATAACACAAAAAAATTTTTGGACTAATTAAAATATATTGGACAACACAAAAATTATTTTGGACTAATTAAAATATATTGGACCGGACTAGGTCAAAAATTAAGAGTCTACAGTTTGCCCCCTGCTTGAATGATCTGAGACTTTAGTGAAAGAGAGTGAAAAGCAATAAGACTTAATTTTTGAGATGGTTGAGGTTTTGGGTTCTGGACCCGGTTCGAGTTCTAGACTCAAGGATAATTTTAGGTTCTGGACCTGAGCTAAGTTCTGGTCTTAGAAAAGATTCTAGGTTCTGGACCTAAGGATAATTTGGATTCTGGACCCGAGCTAAGTTCTGGACTTAGAAGATATTATAGGTTTTGGACCTAAGGAAAATTTGGGTTTTGGACCCGAGCTAAGTTCTGGACTTAAAAGAGATTCTAGGTTCTGGACTAAGGAAAATTTGGGTTCTAGACCCGAGCTAAGTTCTGGACTTAAAAGAGATTCTAGGTTCTGGACTTTGTGAGCGGGGATTTTCAACCCCACTCCCAGTGGAATAGTTCTTGCGACTTCGGCACTGTTTAGGCTCGGGGCCTTAGAGAACACGGACATAAGTCCGGAGAAAATGGAGTCGGCACCCGGACGGGCCGAGAAAAAGAAAGGGGTGGATGACTCGATTCCTAAGGAATTCCCAACCCCTTAATGGGTTCAGAAAGTTGGGTACGTGTGGGGAAGGTGAGAAATGGCCCAGCACCCCCACAACACCCGGTTCATTGGAACCGGCCTCCTTTACAGGTCTTAATATTATAAAATTCTTAAATATAACAATATTATCCATATTACACACAATAATTAAAAAAAACCATCATTATATTAAAATCAAAGCAATGTCCAAACAAAGCAAATAAATGGACACCCATCCAAGAATGGAAACATGTCCTTACATCACATGCCTAAATAGGACACCCACCAAAAGGTAGAAACATGCCCTTTACATAGGTTCTAAAATAGAAAAGCAAATTAAATTACATGATGTTTAACTAATGAGGTACCCACCAAGTGGAAACATACCTCTTACAATATTTGGAAGTCTAAATAAATTGATAAAAGTAAATGACCATTCATAATAAATAAATCATTCATCAAAGGTATTAATCAAAATATAAAATAAACATCCATTCATGATAAATTAAATAAATCAAGTATTGAAATTAAATAAATTAAAGCATAAGAAATAAATCAAAGCATAATCAAGTATAGAATTGAATAAAGCAAATTAAAGTTCAATTATAGCTACTATGACTTTTTATGGAATTAAAATAGATTAGGGTTTTATGTTTTAAAAGGTTGGTAAGACTTTTTGAGTAACAAGATTATGGTTTGAATGATGATATCATGAAACTAGGGTTTTAGACACTTTAAAATATTTTAATTTGTGATTTTTGGTTATTGGTTTCCTAAGCAACTGTGTAAAATTTAGGTTTTTTTGTGTAACATCCCAAATCCCAGATTGGTAAGAAACAAAATAACCTATAACTTGAGCTTGAATTTCATCCAAGTTAATGATAGAATTAGAGAGTCTCAAAGAAGACTTAATTGTTTATTTGTGTCTTACCTAGATTTATAACATGAAATTATTCAATTTGGAGTTGTACAGAATAAGATATGATGGATTTAATAGACAATCTGCAAGCTGCCTCAAGACAGCATAGTAGGCTTGACTTCAAAGGACCGTCAAAAATCAGATATAGCTTGGATCGACCTGAAATTTTGATAGAATATGTCCCCGGATGTCTAGTTTCAGTGGGAATAAGAATTACTTAATTTGGATTTGTGAGAAAAAAGATATTAATAAAGAAAGACAGAAAGGTCAAGAAGGGATATCAAAAGGACCTAAGTGGAAATTTCTCAAAAGTTAGGGGCAACTATGTAAACTTAAAAATTAAGTGTCGGAAGTTCTTAATAGTGCCCATATCCGACCCCAGAAGAATATTCTCGAGATTAATCGGGTGATAACCGTGGGTTTCAATTTTTCCTGAAAACGCACGGTTTGTAAGTTACGGGCGATTTTCCGATAAGGACATTTTGGACATTTCCACTGGAGGGGCGATTTTGTAATTAAATATAACTTTGGGGGCAAAATATTAAAAGAACAAAAAACCACTTTCAAGTGGCCAAATCCTAGCCATTAAATCCAAATGTGTTGGACAAATCATGGCCATTGAAAATAAACCAAATCCTAGCCATTAAATCCAAATGTGTTGGACAAATCATGGCCATTGAAAATAAACCAAATCCTAGCCATTAAATCCAAATGTGTTAGACAAATCATGGCCATTGAAAATAAACCAAATCCTAGCCATTAAATCCAAATGTGTTGGACAAATCATGGCCATTGAAAATAAACCAAATCCTAGCCATTAAATCCAAATGTGTTGGACAAATTATGGCCATTGAAAATAAATAAATTAATTAAATGGAAATTAAATTATAAATAACTAATTATGGTCTTCCAAACACAAGTAAGGATCAAAAAGACACCACCATCACCACTTTTCTTCTTCTTTAAGTCGTGCTCCCCCTCCCTTCCATTTTCAAGGAGACAAGTTTCAAGTCCAAGCCATTTCTCAAGTGAAATTCAATAGGAAATAAGGTAAGATACCATCCTAAGTCTTATTCTTTCATTAGAATTAGGTATTAGGCTATGTTTAGGAAGATTTGATATTATGTTCATGTTGGGAAAGAATTAGTAAGTTGATGATTATGGTGAAAAATGATAAACTACTTAAAGGAAATGATGAAAATGGTGATTATTAGTAAGAATAAGTAAAGGATTGTTAGAAAATCATAAGGTAGCATCATGTTCATATCTAGGGTTTGTTCTTACATATGTGACATATTAAATTCATAGGAAATCAAGGAGATTAGAGAGGAAAGGAAGTGAAATAGATAAGAAGAGCAAGGAAAAGCAAGGTTTGGTACTTTACCTTTGAATAATTACTTTTGATTTGGTGCTTTACCATAAAAGAAATTCTATTTGCTTACAAACTTTGGTTTATGGAAGTTTTGAAGTTGATATTTAAATATATTGATTGAGTTTAAATTAAATATTTGAGTATGTTCTTGTTTTCTTATGGCAATTGGGTTGTTAAATTTAATTGAAACCAAATGTTTTGAGAAAATTTGGCAAGTTGATTTGGTAAGTTGTTTTGGACTTAAATTAGTTTGATTTGAGTTAAACATGCAAAAGTTGTTAAAGGGAAGTGTTTGAATCTTCACTTTACTATTAAAGAAGCCTTAATATTGATTTGCAAAAGAAAAATAAACTATCCTATGCATTTCAAATGTTTGGGCCGAAATGGTCCCAAAAAGACAGCTTTCTGGATCTTTTTGTGGCAACTGTTTGGGGTAGCTAATGAATGAATTTTTCAATGAAATTTTACATGCAATTAGTCAACATATGAAATAAGTTTTCTGTAAAATCGGAACTAAAATTTGATGAAGTAAATTGGTAGCAACGTTAGGATAGTGTGGCGCCTCTACTCTACTTACACATGTAGGTTGGGAAGGGGTGTTACATTTTGTTTTTATGTTTTTTAATGTTTTAAAAGGATTAGGATTCATGAAAATTAGGGTTTAAGGTTTTAAAAGGGTTAGTGTTCATTATTTTGAATTTTGGAAGTTGAATTTGGATTTGATATTTTGGAATTTAGGGTCTCGGATGGTAATTTTAATCTTAGGGTTTGGAAGACAATTTAATATTTTATGGAATTTTATGAATTTAAACAAGTGAATTAAAGTTTTTATAACTAGAAAAGATGTTTTAGAAGACTTTTTGAAGGAAAAAGTACCAAGTTTAAAGTTTTGAAAGAAACAGAATTTGATTTTGGTTTTGTTGAAGAATATGTTCAATTAGAGTTTTAAGGTTTTTAAGAAGAAAAAAATAATAATTTTAAGTCTTTTTGGAAAATAAAGTAATGTTTTAGTGTTTTTAACTTTGAAAAACTAAATTAAAGTTCTAAGATTTTAATTTTTGAAAAACACAAAAATCCTAGTTTTAGCTACTGTGTAAAAAAAATTAAAGAAAATCAATTGACACATACCTTCTTTTGATGATTCCTCCAAAAATAATTCTTCTTGAATGAACTAGCTCCAAAGGCAAACCCTTTTTTTCCTTTTAATTGCTTAAATCGTGATGCTGCTGTTCCAGAAAAAAATTGAATTGAATTGCTTCTTTTCCTCCCTTGATTTGGTTTCAAATTTTCCAAGCTACTGTTGGATTTTTGCCTCTTCCAAATTAATTACCTTTGGTCCTTATTTATAGTGGTTTGAGGTTGTTTATTCCTAATTAGTTAAGGTAAGTAATATTAATAAAAAAAGGAAACCAAAACCTAATTGGATTAGGTTTCAAAAAATTTGCGTGGGAAAATTTGCGCTGCCGAAAACAATTGCCGCAGCAAAAAATGCGCTGGCAAAAAAATTCTGCCGCAGAAATCTGCGGCAGCGCACTCGGAGCGGGCCCGTAAGCTATTTCGCGGCAGCGCACTCGGAGCTTTCTCAAGCAATGGGCTTTCCATGCCCCCCTAATTTGACATCTTCTTTTGATTCTTCACTTCACAGAGTGTTTGCTGTGCACTTTGATAAAGAATATACAATACAAGACAAGAAAGTGAGATGTGAATTGCTCATGTATGCATGATATGCATGATAATAATTATAGTTGTTCCATCGACTCACAGACTGAGGTGATCAGCAGAAGTGTTCTCATTGGTTCCTTTTTGATGCTCGTTCAGGTCTCGCATTGGAATGATCAAAAGCTTTGCATTTGTGGCTTTTTATCTTCAAGATGTTGAAAACATGAGTGGTAGAGACCCTAAGCAGCAAAGTCAGGGATGTATCCATTTCAAACTACATTTCAGCATGTCATTTGATAGCTTCTTCATGACCTTGCCACTAATCATTTCCTTTGCCCAATGTGTCCTTTGGAGGTTCAACATACTTCCTTAACTCGAAGGCTTTGTGTGACAAAAACATTTTTTTTGATTTTTTTTAATTTTGATTTTGAAATCAAATGTTGGCTTTGCCAAATTAATGTCAATGTACCTCAGGACTTGATTTTTTCCAAATTAACATATCTATAACCTGATAAACCTAGTTACCGTACTAAACTCGGGAATCATTTCTATTTAAGCAAGAATTGTTGCACTTCAGATAGGCACATACACATAACTTAGCCAAAGGTCTCATTTGAGTTTAAATACTGTCTATCTCATATGCATGCTTATTCAAACTATCTCCACTAATAGACTCTACCTACCAAGAGAGATCAACAGGTCTTTGATAGGCTTGAAACGAGGTCTATAAGGGATATGGATTAAAGTGGAGGCCATTTTGAGATTGGAGCTGGTGTGACACAATGGACAAACCCTCGCACCACAAATTTCTTGTTGGAACTTTAGATAGTTGGGAGTAATATTTCTAAACTCCAAATTCCTTCTATCTTTTTGGCATTAATCTGAATCATGATTAGGACAATTTTTGCCCTTCCAAAAAGTTTAAGACCCAATTCTATTTCTTTTCTTCTTTTCCCTTTTCTTCCTTTTTTTTCCCCTTCTTTACGCTTCCCTTTCTTTTATCATTTTGTCCTTCTTTCTTGTAGGACTATCAAGTATAGAACTTTCAAGAACTGGATGGTCTTCCTCCTTTTCTCCAATTTTGATTTAATCTTTAGTTGGGTTGGACCAATTCAAGTCAAACTTTCCTTAAAAAGCAAATGGAAGCCTTTTACTGCTTTAGGTAAAGGAGAACTTAGTTGGCTTTTTGAACCGCCTTTGGGTTTTCTTTTCTTTTTTCTTTTTTCTTTTTTTTCTTTTCTTTTTCTTTTCTTCTTCTTTTTTTTTCTTTCTTTCTTTCTTTTTTCCTTTTTCTTTCTTTTTCTTTCTTTCTTTCGTTTTTTGGTTCTAGCTCTAAAAGAGTTGTCTTGTTTGTACCAACTTGGGCTTCCAATAATGGATAAGTGGAGTAATATAAATCTTCTTTAACAGGGATAAATCATTTGTTACTCTGATGTTGTCTGGATATATTGGAGATATTAAGGGAACTTCAACTACCCTTATGGTCTTGAAAACTTCAACTACCCTTATGGTCTTGAAAACATCAACTATTTTCATGGTCTTGAGAACTATCTTCATAATCTTGAAACTTCAACTATCCTCATGATCTTGACTAATCATTGCTTTCTTTGATCTTCTTGCCTATTCATCTTAGTGATCATAAGACTTGTCAAAAGAATCACAACAGCTCAGGGCAAGTTGTTGGGGTTTGTAAACCAATGAAAAGAAAGCTAAAATTTTATAAAGGCTCAAAGGAACAACTAGGGATTGATATTTAATAGGGTGGATACTAGTTGTTGGCTAATCAAACAATGCCTAGATCATCTCTCCCTTAAATAAGTAGAGTTCAATTTCACCTCGAAAGTTTGTCAAAACATGTTCTAAGACTGACTATGACCTAGACAAAGATAATTATGCAGGAGCCCTCTCTAAGTAAGCATACACAACTCAATACTATAAAGCAATTCCCTCACCTAGTAAAGTTATTCAAGTCATGATGCATAGATATATTACTTCATGAGTTATCAAGCTAGATTCCTCATTGGTTGAGCACCAAAATGAACAAAGACCAACAAAAATTTTGATGAAATTAATTTATTCAAGCAACTTTAAATTTGAAAAAAACAAGATTGTTCCAATTTAATATTAAAGAAAGTAAAATTAAAAAGCAATATTCAAGCTAAGGAAAGTTTGTTGAGTTTAAGCTTCTTTTCCCTTCACATCTTCAATATCCCCATCTTGAAAGGATGATAAAACAAAATCTTCTTCCAATCCTTTTCCCACCATGAAGGTTGCCGGTGGAGGTACTCTTCCAAGGGTTGTTCTTGGTATTGGGCTTATCCGGCTCGGGTAGCTTGCCACTATCAATCAAATCTTGGATCTCATGCCTTAGACGAGCACATTTATCTATTTCATGCCCTCGCATTTGATGAAATTGACAGAAGGCCTCGGCATTGAAGTTTGGTGGCAATGGATTATGTAAAGGTCGAGGAGCTAAGGTTGTAACAACCCTTTCTTTTGCAGCTTGTCGAAGACCCAAGACAAAGGCTTCCCAAGATCTGAGAATTGTCTTTTATTCCCTTGACCAGTTGTATTGACATCAACTTCTTTTTGTGTGCTTTGATTGCCCGACTGGTAATTCCCTTTCTCATTCCTTCTTATTGAAAAGCGATTCCTCTCCCTTTCCCACTCTTCAATTTGTAAACCAGCTTGGAGAAGGTCTTTGAAATCATGGATGAGTTTATGAAACATCCTCTCACGAAGATTAGGCAACAACCCTCTCATAATCATCCTTATTTGATCAGATTCATCTGGCCTCTTCTTGAGTAAAGCGGCCTTATTTCTCCATCTCTTGACATAATCTACAAAATTCTCATTCGGCCTTTGCCTAATGGACTCCACTTCCATTAAGGTAACTTCTAACTCAACATTATATGCATATTGTTGGATGAAGGCTTTGTAAAGTAGATCCCAACACTTTTGTGTTCCATCATCCAAGGTATTGAATCAATTTTGGACAACAGGGTCCAATGAGAGCATAAAGTACCTTAAGGTTTGAGCCTTAGTAGCTCTAGTAGATTGCATGGCAGTGATATACTACTTTACATGAAGATGAGGATTTCCAGTGCCATTGTACTTAGCAAAGGAAGGCATCTTGAACTTGTATGGAACCTCTTTATCTTGTTCAAATAGTTTGTCGATTTCAGACATCTCTTCGATTTTCAGCTTCTTCTCAAATTTCTTTTCTAAATCAGCAATCATTTTTTCAACATCGGATGTCTTGGTCTTTTCAATAGTTGCTTTCTCACCAACCTTTGGTTCTTTCCTCTTTTCTTGAACATCTTGGTAGTATTGAGCCCAATCATCATCATCATCAATGATCACCTTTTCATCATCAAAAACCACTTCACTAACTTTGGTCTTCCCTTTGTCCTTTGGTTTCTTAGTGCTAGCAGATGCCTCGACATGATTCTCTAAGATTGCAGTCAATTGGTTCTTCATGGTCTCAGCTAGGGCCTCTTTGATTTCTTCCATCTTGGCATTAAGGGCTTCATCCACCATCCTTTGAATTTGTTCGGGCTCCATTGCTTTAGGTGAGCAAGTGATTGAGTTGTTGCTAGATACTTCATCTCCGGCATAGGTCAGATTGTTGTAAGCTTTAGAACTATCGTAATCCAGGGCTATGAGCCAGAGAAGATCAATGATATGAGATGCAAATGTATGCATGTATGCACAAACAATCAACAGATAAGGATAAATAGGACGTTTCTTCCAACCTTATAACATCCACACACAAATGGTGAGTCTCTTTTCCTAGGTATATGGTTAACAAAATACCAACATGGGGTATCTTGCTTTCGAATAATTCCCTCGGACGTTTCAACCAATAGTTATATTTTCGAAAATGGAAATCAATCCATGATAATTCCCATTAATTGGGTTTTAATCTATTCAACCAACTAATGTAGCTTTTATGCTATATTGGATTAAAACTAAATTAAGAGGTTTATCATAGATAGATTTCTCACTTGAAAAAGGTAACTAATGATTCATGCCAAAAACAAGCCCATGATTAATTTGTTCTTAGTGTAAACTAGGCCCACAATTGATTTTTGGTATTTCATAATTGACCTAAATATTTTTGCAAGCTCTTTGTAAGAAAAGGTTGGGTGAAAATAGTTTTGTTTCTAAGCCCATTGTAAAAGATTTTAGAAAAATGGATTTTGGGCTTAGTATTTGGGCCATGGGCCAAAGAATTTTTTGATTTGTTTTTAGAAAAGTTTTATGTCCAAAGACCATCTTGAAAAGTTTTGAAAATAGCTTTGGTCTTTCAGATTTTAAAGAGAAATTTATTTTGAGCTTACAATGTATTTAGGCCATATTAGAAAAAGAACAAACCAAATAAGCCATGATTTAGACTAAGATAAACCAACCCTAGTCAAACAACATGCATTTGGGGTAAAACCTAAGGAAAGTAACTAGGCCAATTACATGAGCTTTAGTCTTTGGGTTAAAAAGCTTAGGTTCCCATAGCAAGTATATACCATATGGTATGAGGCTATGAGTGGTTATGCCATGCTCGATCTCCATACCTTGAGTGAAAGTATGGTATCCCTTACATAACATAACACGGGTAACACGGGCATCCTAACTTACTCACACGATGCAATCTAAGATGATGCAATCAATAATATCATTATAAGAAAGAATAGAATAATATAAAGACCAATGGAATCAACTTCTCTTATCCCCAATGGAGTCGTCACTATGAGCGGGGATTTTCGCCCCCACTCCTGGGGGAATGGTTCTTACAACTTCGGCACTGTTTAGGCTCGGGGCCTTAGAGAACACGGACCTAAGTCCGGAGAAAATGGAGTTGCCACCCGGACGGGCCGGGAAAAAGAAAGGGGTGGATGACTTGATTCCTAAGGAATCCCCAACCCCTCGTATATATATAAGATTGAGAATTACAATGTTATACTGTACGTTAGTAGTATGTAATAATAATAAACCTCTACTTTGTTTGGTATTAGAAGTGTGAACTCTTCTTGCAGGTTTGTAGTTGAGGGTATAAGGTGGATTCATTGGGAGTGTATTGAAACTGATTGTATTCACCTTGGTTTGTGTTAAAAAAAAAATGTTTTCAAAAATTAGAAAAACCAGTTTTGTCGACACTTGGGACCCAAATTTCTAGGCGAACCTCTGGCAAAATTTCTATAAAATCGAAACTAAAATTTGACTAAGTAAAATTGGTAGCAACATTAGGTTAGTGTGGCGCCTCTACTCGACCTACATACGTAGGTCGGGAAGGGGTGTTACAATTTTTTGGAAAGTTGGGTACGTGTGGGGAAGGTGAGAAATGGCCCAGCACCCCCACAACGCCCGGTTCATTGGAACCGGCCTCCTTTACAGGTCTTAATATTATAAAATTCTTAAATATAACAATATTATCCATATTACACACAATAATTAAAAGAAAGCATCATTATAATAAAATCAAAGTAATGTCCAAACAAAGCAAATAAATGGACACCCATCCAAGGATGGAAACATGTCCTTACATCACATGCCTAAATAGGACACCCACCAAAAGGTAGAAACATGCCCTTTACATAGGTTCTAAAATAGAAAAGCAAATTAAATTACATGATGTTTAACTAATGAGGTACCCACCAAGTGGAAACATACCTCTTACAACATTTGGAAGTCTAAATAAATTGATAAAAGTAAATAACCATTCATAATAAATAAATCATTCATCAAAGGTATTAATCAAAATATAAAATAAACATCCATTCATGATAAATTAAATAAATCAAGTATTGAAATTAAATAAATTAAAGCATAAGAAATAAATCAAAGCATAATCAAGTATAGAATTGAATAAAGTAAATAAAAGTTCAATTATAGCTACTGCGAATTTTTATGGAATTAAAATAGATTAGGGTTTTATGTTTTAAAAGGTTGGTAAGACTCTTTGAGTAACAAGATTAAGGTTTGAATGATGATATCATGAAACTAGGGTTTTAGACACTTTAAAAAACTTTAATTTGTGATTTTTTGTTATTGGGTTCCTAAGCTACTGTGTAAAATTTAGGTTTTTATGTTTTTATGTTTTTTAATGTTTTAAAAGGATTAGGGTTCATAAAAAATTAGAGTTTAAGGTTTTAAAAGGGTTAGTGTTCATTATTTTGAATTTTGGAAGTTGAATTTGGATTTGATATTTTGGAATTTAGGGTCTCGGATGGTAATTTTAATCTTAGGGTTTGGAAGACAATTTAATATTTTTATGGAATTTTATGAATTTAAACAAGTGAATTAAAGTTTTTATAACTAGAAAAGATGTTTTAGAAGACTTTTTGAAGGAAAAAGTACCAAGTTCAAAGTTTTGAAAGAAACAGAATTTTATTTTGGTTTTGTTGAAGAATATGTTCAATTAGACTTTTAAGGTTTTTCAGAAGAAAAAATAATAATTTTAAGTCTTTTTGGAAAATAAAGTAACGTTTTAGTGTTTTTAACTTTAGAAAACTAAATTAAAGTTCTAAGATTTTAATTTTTGAAAAACACAAAAATCCTAGTTTTAGCTGTTGTGTAAAAAAAATTAAAGAAAATCAATTGACACATACCTTCTTTTGATGATTCCTCCAAAAACCATTCTTCTTGGATGAACTAGCACCAAAGACAAACCTTTTTTTGCCTTTAAATTGCTTAAATCGTGATGCTGCTGTTCCAGAAAAAAATTGAATTGAATTGCTTCTTTTCCTTCCTTGATTTGGTTTCAAATTTTCCAAGCTACTGTTGGATTTTTGCCTCTTCCAAATTAATTGCCTTTGGTCCTTATTTATAATGGTTTGAGGTTGTTTATTCCTAATTAGTTAAGATAAGTAATATTAATAAAAAAAGAAACCAAAACCTAATTGGATTAGGTTTCGAAAAATTTGCGTCGGAAAAATTGCGCTGCCGAAAAAAATTGCCGCAGGAAAAAATGCGCTGGCGAAAAAATTTTGCCTCAGAAATCTGCGGCAGCAAGCGCGGAGCGGGCCCGTAAGCTATTTCGCAGGCAGAAAATTTCTGCGTGCGAAATAGCACAGTGATTTCGCCAGCAGGAATTTCCTGTGGGCGACATGCCCATGGGCCCACGCGACGATTTTATCATCGCCGATTTTTCCTACTCCGATTTTTATTTTTATTTTTTGACTTTTATTTATTTATTTCTATTTTTTATTAATAAAAATTAGATACTAAAGCAAAAATTATTTAATAAAAATTATTTTTGACCAATTAGACAGCAAAAATCATTTTAGACTAAATAAAACATATTGGACCGGATTGTGTCAAAAATTAAGGGTCTACAGACCTAAGGAAAATTTGGGTTATAGACCCGAGCTAATAAATTTTTTGATTTCAAAAAGTTTGGCTAATTTGTATGCATGTCTTCTTTTTTGCCCCTTGCAAGTAAAAATATTTATACACCGCAAGCATTTGAACGATTAAAGTGAATAATTGAATTTACTGTTTATTTACTGTGTAGTCATTGTTCATGCACTATTTACTATTTATAAATAGTAACTTACTATTCATAAATAGTAGTAAATAGTATTTTACTATTAGAAATAGTAATTTATTATTCATCAATAGTAATTTACTATTTATAAATCGTAAAATTTACTATTTATCAATAGTAACATTTACTATTCATAAACAGTAAAATTTACTTTTAAATTTTATTTTTTTCCTTGTCGTTTCTCTATATAAACCAACGAATTCTTTCACTTGATTCACAACAAAACTTCTCAATTTCTATAATTCTTTTAAATTCTTTCAAATTTAGCAAATAGTTTTTTTTTTTAAAAAGCATGCTTCAAGGTCAGGGACTCCTTCTAATGCTGAGTTATTAGAATTTATTCGGCATCATAAAGATGGAAATATAAATCTACTAGCCGGGATGCCGCTTCATTGTAGTTCCAACCAAAAGAGCGCGGTAATTATTTTTCTTTTTGATGTTTTTGTCTTTCTGTTTTGTTGTTGTTTTTTTTTTATTATTGTTTTTATATTGTGCTCTTTTTATTATTATTGTGTTTGCCTTTTTTATTTATATTTTTATATTATTATCTTTTCAAAAATTTAGGAAAAATAAATTAATTTAAGCATATAGGATAACTCATACTTACCTTGTATTAACTTACCTGGCTCCGTGTTAGCATGATCATTGCGTTGTTCAGGCCAGAGGGTGTATCTATAAAGCTCGACAATGGTACAATGTAGTATCTTCTCGGGTAAGGCAGATTATCTGAGATTGCGGCTTTGAGAGCTTCATCTTACAATTGCCATCGGAGGAGTATCAGATAGACTGGAGCGTAGTCCAGGCACTTGCAGAACGATGGTTGGACATAACCCACACTTTTCACTTTCCCATTGGAGAGATGACAATTGGTCCGGTCGATTTTACTGCTATAATCGGCCTTCGGTATGATGGTGTTCCGGTTCCTCTAACTAATGATATTTTAACATTTGAAGATATTCAAGAATTAATTGGTATGGAACCATCATATAAGGGGCCTTTTAAGATAAAAATTGAACCGATTCGTAGTTATTAGATGAACTACGAAGGACCGGTTCACAGAGACACGGCCCAATAGTATGCTCGAGGATTTTTGTTATATTTGCTTGGGTCGACCATCTTAGGCAGCACTGAATCCTCCATCCACTTGTCAGTGTTGAAGGCGCTTTCTTATTTCAGAACGGTACCATCTTCTTGCTGGGGTGAAGCTGGTCTCGTCTGTCTTTATCATGGTCTTGATAAACTTTGTTGAAATAAGAAGTCTTTTGTCGGCTTGATGGCGGTTGTCGAGGTATTGTTCTTCCACCAATGTCATTTTCACTCTTTTCTTGCATGAATTTGATTTTTATTATTGTTGTAGGCATGGGCATACAAGCATAACCTTGTGAGGGTACTCAATATTTCTCGAGAGAGGGTCGGGTATGCGAGGTTAAAACTCTGGCTATCAGATCGTGTGAACGTTCCCGGCTCTCACCATGTGCATACTCACCGCTATGTGTTGAGCCGCTTAACCTGGGACCAGGTAAAATAGCATTAGTATGCTTTAAATTTTATGTAAAAGTTTACTTACCTTATGTTATTTTGCAGGTGAATTTGGCCTGGTGGAACCCAGAAGAGCGGACAAACTGGTCTCCTTTCATGAGGGCTGCACTAACTTTCCAACATTCTCGCCGAGTCATCGCTGGCCCAGTGTCTAGTGGTTGGTTTCTCAGAGAGAGAGTTTATGAGTGGTTTCTCGGTCCAGAGCAACGGAGGATTCCAATGCCTTGCCCAGAATACACTTTAAATATTATGTCGATGCCGGAGGATGCATGGTGGCTAGCTCGGTACAGTTATGGTATTGAAGCATTTCTCTATCCGTCGAGTGCATCTTATGCCCATTTTATTCAAAGAAGGCTCTTGAACTTTGATGTATCTCCTGTTGACGTACGGGAGATTCCCGAAGAAAATGAGGGTAGAGATGAGGAGGAACATCAAGGAAATGCAGGAGAGTTTATTCCACATCTCGGGGCTAGTACTTCTCAGGTAAAACTTTTACCATTTTTCCCTTGCAACTGCTTCTTTTTTTTTATTCTTTAATGATTGTTGCAGACTGTTGGCTCATTTGATCATGAGACTAGACCTTCTTTTACTGCCCCTTCATTTGCTCATTCTAGCCTGCCAGATATGCCATCTCATCCGCAGGGCATTGATATGAATTACCTGGTGAGTTTCCTTATTTCATTGTAATTTATGCTATATGTATGCATGATTATATATGCTCTTACCCTTTTCCTTTCTGGATGCTTGAAGAACAAAATGAGAAACTTCAAGAAGATTTGGCTGTAAGTCATCAACAGGCTTCTCATTTTGAAAATTTATACCATCAATCCGAACAAAATTTTCGAGACTTCCGATTTCAGGGGATGAGGGATCCTGGCGCTTCTTCATCAAGAGGCCCCCAGACTGATGACCATGAGATCCTTTCATCTGCTTCTGATGAGGACCATGACAGATCGGAACTTCAAGGTAATAGAGATTTTGGTGCTCCTGCTTCGGGTGATCCCGGGATGAGTAATTTGCCCCCTCCTCCAACAGGCGATGACTTTTTCAGGGCTTTATTTGATGACCCACCACCTCCCTCTTAATGATGTATAAATATTGTATCAATATTGTACAATAAGCATAATAATAATACATAATTTCTTCCTTTACTATAACTAACTTTTTTTTACTATGCCATAATTATTATACTTTTTTATCACATCATAAACAGTACTGTTGCGCTCGAATTAAGTTCTACTACAAGCGTCACTCGCAAGTATACGAGGTAGCTGTAGTAAAGGTGATCGCCCTAAGGTCATTTCCCCAAGAAGGTGTAGTTCATAATAGCTAGATTAGCAAGTAATTTAAAAGAGAGAGTTTGTTGTTTGGAATTGTAAAAGAACAATTTAAACCTAAGATTAAGGAGTGTAGGGTTGATGTATGAAGGTTGTACAAGATCAAATCGATTCTTGGGAAGGTGCCTAGGGTTATAGGTCCATTCAATCAAATCTCAATTCTCAATTATCCATTAACATAACCTTGTAAATTAATTTGTTCCTTAAGGTTAATTAGTCAATTACCAATTCATTAATTCTCACATTCATGAAATAGCAATAACCAATTATTTTACATTTGCAAATTAATGAAACCCTAGTACTTATATTTCTAATTCATTCATAGGGTAGTCAATTGCATAGTTCCGATATCGGATTTCACCTCTCGGTCCTTCATTCAATATCTAGAGATCAATAGGTATCTAATCTATTAACCTAGCATACAAGCCAATGCAATCAACCAACACAAGGTACATCAATGTAAATATCAAATCAAAGCATTCAATCAAATATACTACAAACCCTAGGCATGGGTATTTAGCTCAACATCATCAATTTAAAACAACCATTCAACTCAATATAAAACAAATACAAATTGTCTATTGCAATATTAATTCTATTAATACAACAATAACAATAGAAATGAATTAAAGAGAGAATAGAAAAACCCCTTGTGAAGATGCCAAGAGTAGGATTACTAGTCTTCCTCCTAGCTTCACTTTGATGTTTGATGAAGAACTCAAGCCCTCTTCAATGGTTGATTCACCTTTTGCAATATGGAATGGAGCTTTCTCAAGTCACCAACCCTTCAATTGATTGTTCCTTTGGAAGATGGAATGGAGCTTTCTCAAGTCACCAAACCTTTCAATGAAGCTTCTTCAACCTTCAAGAGCTTGTTAACCCAACTTATCCCAAAGAACCTCAAAGATCTTATCAATGGAAGATGGAGAAGATGAAGATGGAGGATGAAGATGAAGGGACAAGGAGAGTATCACTCTCTCCTCATCCCAAATCGTGTTTGCCCCCTCCTTCTCTTTTCTTCTCTCTCTCTCCTCAAACCCTAGCCGTCTCTCCCTTTTTCTTTCGAGCAGAAGAATTTATATAAATTAAGGGTGACATGGCCAAGCTTGATTTGGCTTGGCCATGTCCCTCATTTTTCTTTGGGACACGACCAAGCTTGCTAGCTGTGTCCTTCACTGCCTTCTTCTTTCTTTCTTTCTTTTCTTTGTTCTTCAAGGAGTGACACAGCCAAGCTTGTGGCCGTGTCACTTGGGTGTGTCACCTTCTACTTCTTTTCTTTCCTTCTTTGCTTGGTCAAGGTGTCTTTGGCATGAAATGGGACACGACCAAGCTTGCTGCGGTGTAATGTGACACGGCCAGTGGCTTGGCCGTGTCATTGGATGTGTCTTCTTCTGTTTTGCTCCTTGCTCTTCTTTGTTCTTTGGAGATGAGAGTGACACGGCCAAGCTTGTTGGCCGTGTCACTTGCTGCCATTTCTTTCCTTTGAGGTGACATGGCCAAGCTTCATTTGGCTTGGCCATGTCATGCTTGATTCATGCTCTTCGTTCTTTGTTTTGATCTTCCAAGGGTGTTTTTGCACTTAAACATAAAATAAACACTTTAAACAAACTTAAAACAAAAATCAATCAAAACATTAACTAAAAACACATAAAAATCATACTAAAAACAAGTACAAAAATGATCTAAACAAGTACAACCGCATCACTTTATCAAATGCAACACGGTAAAGGATTTTGTCGCCAATTCTTTTCCTTACACAATATGGTTTCACCCTTTCCCATTACCTTTTCCTTATCAATTTTGGAAAAACTTGTTTCCTTTATATAAATCTCCTTCTTACACCTTATTTCATACAAAAGCCAAAATACTTTCCATTTCATCGTAAAGACTCCTTTAGCAATTTTGATTTTCCTTCATTCATCAACCATGACCGAACATCATTTAAAGAAGATATAAATTCTATTTAAGAATATGGATGCCATTCACTGGAAGCAAATTTCATGCTCAAAACTTGATGTTTTAAAATATTTTCAAAATGTTAAATTGGACCACTCCTTCTTACATGCCATGTCTTCCTTTTGGAACATGGATTCTAGGGCATTTAAAATTAATGGCTTTGAAATATGTCCCTTGATTGAAGAATTTGAGGCCATCCTCAGATATCCAAATAATCAAAAAATGGCATTACCCACATTGATTTCCAAAAGTCAACAGAAGATGCAGATGTTATTTCAAAATCCAAAACCCGAAGTTCTTCAGTTGATGAGAGGCGAAAAAATTCTACTTGCTCCCTTGATTGATTTTTGTGTCTCTCATTTGGGTCCTACTAAGACATGGGGACGCATGCTCTATCTTTGCTTGCTTGGCCAATTCTTGCTTGTCTCTTCCGACGGCGATATTGATCCATGCGTATTGGATATTATGGACCAAATGGAAGGAGGCTTGTCGCCGGTACCTTTGATCTTAACTGAGACTCTAGTTGGGTTAGACCAACTTAAATCAGGATTGACAAAGAGACTGACCGGGAGTCCATTCCTGCTTCAGGTAATTACCTAAACTGCCCTTTCAGGTTTTCAATTTAGGTTTTCTTTCTTTTCTTTTCTTTATTGCTCTAATTTTTGCCTAGTCCGCCCATGTGGGTTTTCGAAACTAGCGAGCTGTCCTAATTTTTGCCTAAGCTACCCTTGTGGGTTTTCAACTTAGCGGACCTATTTTTTATTATATATATTTTTTATTGCTCTAATTTTTTGCCTAGTCCACCCATGTGGGTTTTCGGAACTAGCGAGCTGTCCTAATTTTTGCCTAAGCTGCCCTTGCGGGTTTTCAACTTAGCGAACCCTTCTTTTTTTTTAATTTAATTCTTTCTTTACAGATTTGGCTTAAAGAGCATTTTTGTTTGCTTGATACTCCATCCATGGATTTTGCCAGATATCTGCCACGTCATCATTCTGCTAGAAAACTACGCCATCTTGCTTCTTCATATGTTGACTGGGTTGACTGGATCCACTCACGCGCTGAAGTCAATATCTGTAGGTTGGTACCTTGGTGGAAGATTTCTCGTATCACCATATGGACATACTTGATGTATGTTCCCCTTACTGCTCTTTGTCAAGGTACATGCTATGATCCTCGCCGACTTGGCCGTCAGTATGGAGCTGAACCTCATGATTCTGAATTTACTCCTGACTTAGACATGCCTTGCTTGACTGAAGCCTACTTGGATCGGCTGAGGCAAAGCTTGTAACACCCCTTCCCGGCCTACATGTGTAAGCCGAGTAGAGGCGCCACACTATCCTAATGTTGCTACCAATTTTACTTAGTCAAATTTTAGTTCCGATTTTACAGAAATTTTGCAAGAGTTTCGCCTAGAAATTTGGGTCCCAAGTGTCAACAAAACTGGTTTTTCTGATTTTTGAAAATATTTTTTTTACACAAACCAATGCGAATACAAACAAATTCAATACACTCCCAATGATTCCACCTTATACCCTCAACTACATCCTGCAAGAAAAATTCACACTTCTAATCCAAAATAAAGTAGAGGTTTATTGTTATTACATACTACTAATGTACTGTATAACATAGTAATTCTCAAACTTATATATATACATATACATGCCACAACTAGCTAACTCATAATGGAAACGAAAAGATCTACCCTGAGATATGCTGTGGGTCTGGTCGTCGCTTTCCAAGAATTTGCTACTGCTCCAAACCTACGAATCAAGGAAAACTTAACTCGCTGAGCGTTGTCGCTCAGTGGATACTTTACCAATAAAAATAAAAGTAGCATATGAAAGTATTTGAAATAAAAGGAAATAATTAAATCATAATTTAACCAACCTTAAACCAATAGAAATTATTGTACATTCAGTGTGATATGCTTCCAATAATGTAAAACCATAATTCAAACTTATTTTGCATTACATAGTTTAACGAAAAATATGACTTTGGCTGAGGCTCTACTGGTATATAGGGAACCATAGTGATAAGGCAGTGGCCCTCACCACTGTAACATAGGTGGCCCTCACCACCGATATCAGATCACAGGAATGGCCCTCACCATCCTGGTTATAACCAATGGGCCTCCCCATTGGCTTCAGTGGCCTCACCACTGAATAAAATATCATATCACAATAATGAGCAGTACTGCATGCGTTAGTATAGTGCACCATACCCTTATCTACCACTCCCACTATCCAGTAGAGCATAAAGATTAAAATAATTCAATTTAAGACTCAAACTTCATTTTAGAATGATTCAAGAAATCATTTTAAATTCTCATTGCGCTTTGCCATTTACGCCGCGCACCACATTTTTTGGTCAAACCATTATTCTTTTTCACATATTTAACATCCACAATAAACATATCAAACATTTCGAAGCATTCCTCAAAAGATCACAAATTGACCAAATGAATAGTGTTGCGGCGAGAAAAATCGGCAATGCAAAATGGCATGACCAAATAAATAGTAAAATCTGGGTTTTCGTCAAAATTTCAGTCCACTTCAGTCATGTATTTGACCAAGTAAATGATCTTATTTTTGAAATTTTACAAAAAACTTATTTCATATGTTGACTAATTGCATGTAAAATTCCGTTGAAAAATTCATTCGTTTGCTGCCTCAAACAATTGCCACAAAAAGATCCAGAAAGCTGTCATTTTGGGACCATTTCGGTCCAAACATATGAAATACATAGGATAGTTTATTTTTCTTTTGCAAATCAATATTAAGGCTTCTTTAATGGTAAAGTGAAGATTCAAACACTTCCTTTTGACAAATTTTGCATGTTTAACTCAAATCAAACTAATTAAAGTTCATCAACATCAAAAATTCCATAAACCAAAGTTTGTAAGAAAAATAAAATTTCTTTTATGGTAAAGTACCAAACCTTATTCTTGTACTTCCCCTTTTGCTTTTCCTCCTTCTCCTTCTTTAATCTTTGTTTTTCCTTCAAGAAATTCAAGAACACACCCTTAAACATAAACCTTAACAATTTAGAATAATAAGCTATCCTTCATTTCTTTTCAAACTAAACCCTAATCTAACCTTATTTAACCTTAAAAACCTTGATTCTTTCATTTAATTGATTAATATCATAACTACTTAAAATTTTCCCAAATCCACCCTAAGAACCCTAATCTCCAATCTCCCAATAGTTATATAAATACCTAAAATTGATACTAGAATTGAATTCTACATAGTTGAAAATCTTAAAACTTACCTTGAAAATCAAACTTGACAAAACTTGAAAATCTTTTGATATTTTCCTATGGTGGCCGAATTTGGAAGTGGGAGAGAGAGAGAGAGTTTGTTCTTCATCTCATTATATATATATATAAGGAAAATGATGATCACTTTTGAATGAATGAGTGTTTTCAAACCAAATGTCCACACTTTTCTCTTTCTTCTTTATTATAACTTTTAAATGTCCACTTTTCATTAGCCCAAATGTCTCCTCCTTTTATTTATTTAAAAACCCAAGTCCTTAAACTTTCTTTTAATTATATTTTGGCCCCTCCACCATCTTGTGTTGAAATATCTATGGTCTAAGGTGTGAAAAGACCAAAATACCCTCTAGCGATTATTTGTTCGTAACTTTTGACCCGTACAATTCCACGAGGCAAACTATGTATAGTTTTGATCCTCTTGACCTCTAATTTCTATTTTTAAGGTCTATTTTAAGTTTCCAAGTCGTTTTGAAAAATTACCAATAAGCCCTCGACTTTTTACAAAATTCTCTTTAGGTCCTTTCTTTGCTCGGGTGTTGCCCGGGCCCCATTTCTACTGACGATCATTTCATATTTACCCTCTTGAAGTCCTCTACTCACTCTTGTGTTTATTTCCTACTTCGGATTCATGTATAATGACCAAAATGTCCCTAGTCAAAATCCCCTATATCTTCCAAACCGTGCGTTTTCTGGAAAAACAGTTACGCGTCATTGTGACCCGGTTTTTCTCTATTTTCCATTTTTTGAATCTGTTATGTGCACTATTAAGAACATCCAGTAAGACTTTTGGAAATTATATTTACCTCCCCAAAACTTTTGAAAATTACAGTCACCTCCCCAAAACTTTTTGAAATTACAATCACCTCCCCAACACTTTGCATTTTTCTTCAATTAGGTCCCAGTAGTCCTATAGCCTTATCTGGGGCCGTTGTCAGGAATTATCTTCTCCTTTCCCCTTCTCTCACTGTGCACATGACTACTATGCATAAATGCGGTAGGCGGATGTGACAAAGCTGGCCTGCACGTTATATGTATCGACTGCCATAGATTTTACATTTGTCAATTCAGAAATTGTATTGTTAGGATGAAAAATAATTAAAGTAATAAAAGATGCTTCTTTTCCATTTAAAATTTGTCATCACCTTTTGCTATTATGTTTATTTATTTCATCCATATCTGGTCAAATACTTATAACAGTGCATATAGAACAATTTTAACATTAATTATGTTTTATTAAATTGGGGAACAACCAAACATAAAGCCAGCATGCACAAGATTACTCCTGTTGTCAACTAGCCCTTTCAAGTTTTCTAATTGACGATTTTCTCTCATTTAGCCCTAATTGTTGCTTAGCCCGCCCTTTCGGGTTTTCAAAACTAGAGGACTGCTCTAACTTTTGCCTAGGCCGCCCTTTTTGGGTTTTCAACCTAGCGAGCTCTTTTTTTTTACATATATCATACATAAAACCTCTTCAACCTGTCGACGTTCACTGGTTCGCTAAACTCATTTCTGTCCAGGTCTGATAACTTCACCGCACCTTTGTTCATGACTTGCTTCACGACATATGGCCCTTCCTAGCTAGGCCTGAACTTCCCTCTTGGATCAGATACATTAGGCTTACATTGCTTCAACACCAAATCCCCAACTCTGAGTTTTCTGATTTTAACCCTTCTATTATAGGCCCGAGCTATCTTCTTTTGATACAGTTGGTGATGATACAGTGCCTTTAACCTTCTCTCTTCTAGTAAAGCTAACTGTGTGTATCTGCTCACTACCCATTCCGTTTCAGGCAGTTCAGCTTCCAAGACTACTTTTAGTGACTTGATCTCAATTTCAATTGGCAATACTACTTCCATCCCATAAACCAAAGGGAATGGTGTCATTCCAGTAGGTGTTCGCACACTTGTCCTATATCCCCATAAAGCAAAGGGAAGCATCTCTGACCAATCCCTGTAAGTCTTGGTCATCTTGGACAGAATTTGCTTAATCATCTTGTTTGTTGCTTCTACTGCACCATTAGCCTTTGGTCTATACAGAGAGGATCTATGATGATGGATCCGGTACTTTGAGAATAAATCCTTAACTACTCCTTGAAACTGTACCCCATTGTTTGATACCACACTGTGCGGGACCCCGTACTGACAGATGAGGTTCTTTTCAATAAATCTAGCCATTTGACTTGCACCCAGTTTGTTAAAGGATTCGGCTTCAACCCATTTTGAAAAACAATATACTGCTACCACAATGAAACGGTGACCGTTTGAGGCTGTCGGATGTATCTCTCCTATAATTTTGATACCCTAAGTAGCAAATGGCCAAGGTGAAGACATAGAATGCAATTCTTCAGGAAGCATGTGATTCAAGTTACCATACATTTGACACTATTGGCACTTCTTTATAAACTCAATACAATCCTTCTCCATGGTTAACCAGTAATAACCCTGTAGAATAATCTTCTTAACTAGGGCCAAACCACTCATGTGCGGACTGCAACTTCCCGCATGTATCTCTGACATGATGCGCTCCACTTCAGGCTTTATTAAACATCTCAAATGCACCCCATCAGGCCATCTTCGATATAACTCTCCATGGAATGTGATGTACTGCAATGGCCACCACCTTATGGCTCTTCTCTCTTTCTTTGTTGCCCCCGGCGGGTATTCTCTTTCTTCCAAAAATCGCCTTATAGTATCATACCACGCATCATGGTTTGTATCAATTTCCATGATTGTCTCATATTCATAGCAAGGAGTTGATGAACTGGTCAAAATCAAAGGTTTATGAAATAAACTAACAGGGTTTTTCCCTCCTCAAAGCCAATGTGGCCAGGGCATCAGCCATCTGATTTTCTTCTCTTGATAGGTTTACAAACCTACACTCCTTAAAGTTCTTCTTCATCATGGTCAAGTAGTGGTGGTATGGTTTTAATTTTTCTTCTTTCAACTCCCACTTTCCATTTACTTGGGATACTACTAGTAATGAATTGCCATAAACTTCCACCTTATCCACCTTCATAATTATTAGGGTTTCCAAACCAAAAATACAAGCTTTGTACTCCACCATATTATTGGTTGCTCTAAATTTCAACTTTTTGGCTAAAGGGATAAGTTCCCCTTCGGGCGATTCTAGTATAACTCCCAAACCTGCTCCTTTCCTGTTTACTGCTCCATCAAAATACATTTTCCACCCTTGCACTTCAATTGCCTTTAAATGTTCATCCGGAAATTCCAAGATTAACTCTTAACTATCTGGTAATGGTTGTTGGGCCAGGAATTCTGCCACCGCTCTACCTTTGATTGTTTTCCTAGTTACATACTCAAGATCAAATTCTTCTAATATTATCAACCATCAACCATATTTCCCAATCAAAGAGGGTGTCTCTCTTAAGTACTTCATTGGATCCAACCTGGAAATTACTTGCACACTATACGATTGAAAGTAATGCTGTAACTTTTTAGAAGACCAAACCATGGCTATACAGGTCTTTTCAATGATACTATACTTAATTTCATAAGGTAGGAGCTTTATACTCAAATAGTAAACTGCATGCTCAATCCCTGACTCATCTGCTTGGGCTAGTATGGCTCCTATCTACTCTTCTTCTACTGCTAAGTATAGTAATAGTGGTTTGCCGGGTTTAGGTGGTTTTAAAATAGGTGGATTCAATAAATACTCTTTTATTCGCTCAAAGGCCTTTTGACACTCTTTATTCCAAATGACCAGCTGATTCTTTTTAAGTAATTTGAAGATAGGCTCACAAATTGTTGTGAGTTTTGCTATGAATCTGCTAATGTATTGTAATTTACCAATAAATCCCCAAACTTCTCTCTCCGTCTTAGGGGCTGGCATATCCCTGATTGCTTTAACTTTGTCAGGATCAATCTCAACGCCATTCGGACCAATCACATGTCTCAATAATTTACCTGAGGTAACACCGAATACGCACTTCTTCGGGTTTAATCTTAGCTTATATTTCAAAGCTCTATTAAAGAATAATTCTAAGTTTTGGAAGTGTTACTCTCTTGTGTTTGATTTAACCATCATATCATCAACATATACTTCAACTTCTTTGTGCATCATGTCATGAAATAATGTGATGGCCATCCTTTGGTATGTTGCCCCAGCATTCTTTAAGCTGAATGGCATCACCCTATAACAAAATATACCCCATGTAGTAATGAAAGCTATTTTGGTTTTATCCTCTTGGACCATTAACAATTGATTGTATCCAGAAAATCCATCTACAAACGAGTGTAGCACGTTAGAGGCTGCACTGTCAATGAGGACATCTATATGGGGTAAAGGAAAATCATCCTTAGGTTCAAATCTCTATAGTCCACACAGACCCTTATTCTTCCATCTTTCTTTGGCACGGGTACTATGTTGGCTAGCCAATCTGGATATTCTATCACTTCAAGGAACTTCACTTGTATTTGCTTATTGACCTCTTCTTTAACCAATTCAGCCCACTCAGGTCTTAATCGCATAAGCTTTTGTTTGACAGGTTTCATGTGAGTGTAAGTGTAACACCCCCATGCTCTATATAAGTACTATACATATACCTAGTATACATACAATACATATATAAAGTATAAGGATGTTACTTTTAGTTTCAATTTAAAACCTTTATCCAAGTTCATCAAATTATACATTAATTTAAAACATATCTACAAAAGTCAGTATTCTCATTTATCAAAACTTCATTCATCCATATGAATATATATTAACTCAAAAATACAATATAGTTTAAAATCACACATGTATGCATCACCTTCTAGTTGGTCTCGAGACACTCTTACCCTTCTCGTGGCATCACAGCTAGATTTCCAGATCAACCGCATAAATACCTGCACGATTAAACAACCACGCTAAGCTCGAAAGCTTAGTAGTACAACTAAAATAATAAAATACACTTTACCAAATTATCATACCTCATATGTTTAGCTTTATGGTTTACTGTTCTCTTACCACATTTTCCTTTCTCAATGCATTCTTCATAAGTTCCCACTAATTTCATAAATTAGATATATAATTACATAGAACATTCACAACTCAATTCTTGCCTTTTCTATCTCATATACATATAAATATACATCAATTCAACAAAGCACCATTTTATTCATGAAAACCATTCTCACAAATTCCACATTCATATACAATTTACACATCATACAATATTTTCATATATTCATATATCAAGAAAGTCCCTCAAAACATATTCACCTTCAATACATCAATACACATATTACAAAATCATACTTTCAATAACAGCAGTTATAGATCTCATTACTCATTTATTTCAATATTTGAATATCACACTGACAACAAAGACAGACTCGGGCCCGAACAACACTAATATGTTATTCAAAGTTCAGAGTTACTGCTTTGGTCTATAATCATAATCATCAAGCCCGTAGGCATCATATATAAATATCTCTATCCATGGATAGCGTAACAGACCCAGTCTCTTGGATCATCAACTCGGCTAAACTCGAGGAGATCCTTAACCCGGCAAGACTGTTACTACAATTCTCATATCACAGTTATCAAGTAACAGACCCAGTCTCTTGGACCATCAACCCGACTCAATCGAGGAGATCCTCAACCCGGCAAGACTGTTACTAATCATATATCTTATAAGCACAAATCTCATAGTGTAACAGACCCAGTCTCTTGGATCATCAACCCGACTCAATCGAGGAGATCCTCAACCCAGCAAGACTGTTACCTTTTTCATTTTATAGACATGCTTCCAAATTTAGAACTCTGAAATTGAATAACACATTAGTTACACAATTCATTTATTATTTCATTATCAATTTCATCATCAATTAGGCAAACATGCCTTATCTCTTTCACTTGAATCATCATAGCCAATCACAATGGCTTTCCATCACATTTGAATCATTATAGTCAATAACAATGACTTCTCATCATATTCGAATCATTATAGTCAATAACAATGACTTATCATCATACTTTTCACAATATATATATATATATCATCATTGTAATTCACAAGATTCATAATGCATTCTACACAACATTGTTCATATAGTATCATAAACATCATTGTTATCATCTAGTCATATTGATCAATTCATCACTCAACAATACATAATCAATAGCATTGCACATACCTTTTTTCCATGATCATTATCTCTTCCACATTTTCTATATCATCATTGTTATATACAAAACAATTTACACTATACATGAATGTAGAATCTTCTATATACATTTGGTTTGATCATTATTGTTATAAGTGTATTTAAGTACAAAAGACAATTGAAGATCCAACAATGTATGAAGAACAATTAACAAACACAAAAGCCAACACCCTCAAGGGACACGGCCAAGCCTGTGGCCGTGTCTCTCAACCAAAAGTTCCAGTAGCAAACACGGGCAGTAGACACGGCCAAGCCAGTGGCCGTGTCTCTCAACACAAACAATCCAGAAGCAGACACGGGCAAGGGACACGGCCGTGTCTCTCAACACAAACTAGGCAGTGGCAAACACGGTCAAGGGACACGGCCAAGACAGTGGCCGTGTCTCTTCAAAAAACATTCTACACGGCCAAGTTTGCCCTAACTTGGCCGTGTCTCTCATAACTTGGCCGTGTCCTTCAATGATTCAAAGACCAAACACTTCAAAATTCATCCAAGCCCTTCCAAATTCATACCAAAACCCTAATAATCATTATCTTTATTAATATTTATCAATTTCCTATCATTTTAACATATATATAACTTCATTATATTATCATAATAATCAATATATATATTCATCATTATAATCAATTACTCAAAGTACCAATTCATTTATACACAACCCTAACTCAACAATTCATCATCATTCTCACAATTATCTCAACTTATCATCACTTAGATGATAATTCAATACATCTACATGCTTCAATCTTTTCTTTTCATCATCTTACACACCAATTATACCCAAGATAGCCTCAATCCAAAAGAAATCCAAACAATAAGATAAATACTTATATATATGTATAATCAATAAATCAACTCAAAGAATAGGTACTTACTTGAATATGTTGCCAAATCTTCATCTCTATCTTCAATTCTCTTAAAATCCTTAAGGACTTTGATGTGAAAAGCAACAAAATCACATCAATCTCTCTCTCTCTCTCTCTCTCTCGTCCAAGCAGCAAGAAGAAAACGAAGAAGGAGCAGAAGAGGAAAGAAGTTTCTACTTCTTTCCTTCGTTCTTATCATATATATATATATATATATAATAATAATAATAATAATAACAACAACAACAATAACAATAACAATAATAATAATAATAATAATAATAATAATAATAATAACACTTTAAATCTCCACCACATAATCTTTCTTTGACTTTCTTCTTCTCTTTTCTTTTTGACCTTATTATTATTATTATTAATTCATTACACAAATATATATATATATATACCATTCACTTATCCTACACCACTTTATATCCCATGTATATGTCTTATATATATTATCTTTATATTTCCCCCTATATACATATACATTAAATCCAAATTCAACAACAATAACTCCAAAACTCTTAGGGTCTATTCCGGGATATTACAGTAAGTAGGAATATGATGCTCAGCTATGTCTCAATCTATTACAGGCATATCCTCATAAGACCAAGCAAACACTTCTTCATATTTTTTGAATATTTTTTCAAATCTCTCTCTCATTAGGAGTAAGGTCAGATGCTATGCTAATGTTTTTAGGATTTTTGGTTGTTCCCAAATTTAATGATTGTGTGTTAACATAATTAATATTAAAGATGCTCATGTAACAGCTATTTGAATGTATGCAACCATCAGGAGAAACATCACACAAGTAAGCAAAATTAGACTTTATTGCATTCATTTTGGAAAAGAAAACATCATCATCCTAATACAAAGCAGACAAATTAAAATCAAAATCAAAATCATTACTCTCAAAATCATAAGGCAGAATGTCTTCAAACTTTTCTTCAACCAGGGCAGCAATCTCCTTCGGAGTCTTCTCGGCTTTCAGGATAGCTTCAATCTTCTCTTTTGGATCAGATTCTTTGTTGGCTGACAGGGTGAGCTCTTTCTTCACTTGGTACACTAGCTTGGCCACATCTACAAAAATTTTAAAACCCGGGATCAACTTTCCCATGAACATGATTAGCTCAGGCTTTCCTTTGAGTGGTCCCATATCTGGAGCTTTGACAAAGATTTCTTCAACTGGTGGGAAGCTCATCTTTTCACTCTTCTTTGGCTGGACATTGTTGGCTTCTTCATATCCCAACCCTTTCTTGGAAGTTTGAGTTCTAAAGTCTGGTAGCTTTGTCAAACCGGCCTTATCCTTTCCAAGACCAGCTCCGGGAAGGTAGTTCATGTTCTTCATCATATTCAAGACTTTGGAGTCCACTACTTCATCATCAAAAATTGCAGCTACTTGAAAACCATTGAGAGGCCTCTCAATCATTAGAGCATTAACAATCTCATTATTTTCAGTTTCAATGACCACTGTCTCATCTCCGTTGGGGAACTTGATCTTTTGATGAAGGGTGGAAGGAACTCCACCAAGCGGATGAAACCATGGTGGCCCCAAGAGTAAGGAGAAGGTAAACGGTATGTCTAAAACCACAAATTCAATAATAGATTCAATTGGACCAACCTTGATAGCAGCTTTGAAAGTCCCTTCGGCATGTCTTTAAGTGTTGTCATAAGCCCAAATTGTTACCTCGGTCTGGTTTAGATCTCTTGTTGACATGGCTAGCTTTAGCAATATCTTAAGTGGACAAAAATTTATGGCAGACCCATCATCAACCATTACACATGGAGTCCTCTTCTCTTTGACTTCTATTTTGATAAAGAGAGGGCGGATGTTATCTCTCCCCTCCTCTGGAAAATCCACATCCAAAAAAGAAACTGCTCCCATATTAACTTCGCTCTTCTCTTGAACATCTTCACATTTCATTACTCCTCCAATTTTTATGAAGTTGATCAACTCCTCCAGTGTTGTGGAGGTAGAAATTGGCATGCTAGCTAAGGCTTTGGCCATAGTTTCTTGGTGTTTTTTAGAAGTAGCTAATAAGTTCCAAATGCTAACACTTGCTTGGGTTCTTTTCAATTGCTTGAGAACAGCATCATCTTCTTCTTCTTTATTTCCTACTTCAACTTCCTTACCCTTATTAGTTTCTACTTCATTAGGTGGTGGCCTTACATAAGGCTTACCGGATCTAGTGTTCATTACTTCATCTTCTTCGGGCTTGGACCAAGTCCACTCCTCCTTCTTGGATACAAGATCATCATAACTATCGCTTGAATCCCAAAACCCATTGACAACACATATTGCTACTTCTTTACCCCCCCCCCCCCCCATAGCTTGTTTAATTTCATCAAATACCTCTTCTTCTTTGGTTGCTTCTTTACCCACATCTTGAAAAGAAGACATGACAAAATCCTCATGCAATCCTCCTCCAATCATGAAGGTTGCCGGCGGTGGTACTCTATTGAACTTTGGTAACAAGTTTCTTTGGTGTTTGGCTTATTGGGCTTGGGTAGCTTCCCATTATCAATTAGATTTTGGATCTCATGTCTCAACCTCACACATCTATCCGTGTCATGCCCTTGCATTTGATGAAACTAACAAAATGCTTTAGTGTCGAAATTAGGTGGGAGAGGGTTAGGCAAAGGGCAAGGATTTAAGGGTTGTAGCAATCCTTTTCTTTGAAGTTTATTGAAAACCTAAGACATCGGTTTCCCCAATTCCAAAAATTGTCTCCTTGTTCCTTGGTTGGTAACGTTAACACCAACTGCCTTTTGCATGCTTTGGCTACCAAACTGATAGTTTCCTTTCTCATTCCTTCTTGTTGAAAAATGGTTCTTTTTGACAATCTACCACAGCTTCATGCTTAGACAGCCAATCCATGCCTAAAATCAAATCATATTCTTTAAAAGGCATTTCAATCAGATCACCAAGAAACTCCTCACCTTGCACCACAACTACACTATCACGGTGCACCTTACTAACAACCACAGGCAATATGGATGCACTTATGTATGAATAAGTAGATCCTGGATCAATTAAAGCAAGTACTAAAATGCCAAATAAAGAAAATGTACCCGCTATAACTGCTGAAGCATCTGGTTGCCTCTGCATCACATATACCCTCTGAGAAGATCCGGCCTCCTCTGGCCTACTACCTCCGGATGATGATCCTCCTCTCTAATTAAACCCGGGTCGACCACCTCTATTGAAACTTCTGCCCCCTCGACCACCTCTACTGACACTGGGTCGAGAAACTGCAAATTCAGCTTGCCTGTGCTCTGGCATCTCAGGACACTACCTAATAAAATGATCAAGCGATCCACACCTGAAACACACAGCCAATCTACTAATCTTCTAGCAAACACCCACATGGTTTCTACCACAAAGCTCACATGCAGGTGGAGTAGACCTCTGAACCCCTGGAGTCGGAGCACTGGCTATAGAAGCTGTAGGTCTCGGTCTTTGTCTCTGATACTGCATTGACCTACCCGACTTTCTCTGGCTCCTACTAATCCTTGGAACAAAACTTCCTCTGCCCCTCTTCATAGATGAAGATCCTGCCTCAAATTGGGATCTCCTTACCCTGGTCTCCTCCTCAGTAGCAGCTGCTGCAATATTCTGCGCTCTCTCAACACTTCTAGCTGCTGCAACAAGCTAAGAGAAATCCTGGTATCTAGAACGAGCCATAATACACATGATAGAGGGCCTCAATCCCTCTTCAAATCTTCTGCACCGATCTATTTCATCAGAGATAATTCCCCCGGCATAACGACTCAATCGGATGTACTCAATCTCATATTCTGTTACCGTCCGGTTGTCTTGCCTCAAATTCAAGAATTCCATATTCTTAATATCTTTATACTCCCTCGGAGTATACTTTTACTCGAACTCCCTCAGGAAATCACCATATGATAATGTAGGTGGATCATCCATGGCATGAGGAATAGTCTTCCACCAGTCATAGGCATCTTTCTGTAGGAGGGATCTGGCATAGTCAAATTTCTCATCCGAAGTGGCTTGCAACTGAATGAATATCCTCTGCACTTTATCCAACCACTGCTCAGCCACCGCAGGATCAGTAGTGCCCAAGAAATCTTCAGCCCCATATTTTCTCAACTTGTCATAATGTCTTACCGGCACCTGAGGTTGTGGTGGTGGGGGCTGCACTGGAGCTGGCCTCAATAGTTCTATCACATGCCTTAACCAACCCGGTGGACCCTCCTTTGCAGCTGATCTCTCTGGCACAGAAACAGGTGTCTCACTAATTCTATCAACTTTAGCTCCATCTCTACTCTCTCCTGGAGCTACACTCTCAGCACTTCCTTCTACAGTCTGACGTGAATGGGACTCCATTACTACCTATATCTGCAAACACAGCAGAATATTCCTCATTAAAGATCAAAGACTGCCATACCAAGACATGTATTTTACTCAAAAACCCACTTTAAAAATCAAAATTTTCTTTTTTCTTACAATTCACCTAGGTTGAGAATCTCAAACCTAGGCTCTGATACCAAAATAATTGTAACACCCCTATACCCCATATACGTACATAGCATGCTTATACGATCGTAATATACGTATACTGAATATAGAAATGCCACGGTTTACAAAACACACAAACCATCCTTTTGAATAATAATAAATTTTTAAAACATTTAAGGAAATTTATAAAACACAATAGACCAAAATATTTATACAAAACGCAGCGGAAAATATAACAAATATTTACAAATACATATACATCAAAACTCAAATTTTACAATATAGAAAATATATACATGTTTGGCAGTATGTCTTTGATCTTTAAGCTCGACTATCAACACTTCAAGATCTAGACCCTACTCGGCCTAGAGGAACTCTCTAGTTCTTCCCTGTCACCTACGTGATGAATCACACTCGCGCTAAGCCAACGGCTTAGTGGCACAAACTACAATATCATTATGTTTCAATGCTATGCTAATGTCATACAATCAAGTTTCAAAAACAATTCAAAAGAATACTATTTGATAAATCTCACATTCTTCAATAACTTATCGCAATATTCATTTGTTTCATCTTTCAAGAATCACAATTAAACAAACACAAGCATGGGCCCAGAAAGAAACTAGTATGTTATTCAAAGTTTAGAGTTACTACTTTGGTCTATAATCATAATCATCAAGCCCGTAGGCAATATATACATATCTATATCCATGGATAGTGTAACAGACTCAGTCTCTTGGACCTCAACCCGGCTAAACTCGAGGAGATCCTCAACCCGGCTAGACTGTTACTGTTTTTGAGGCTTACGACCCAGTCTTTTCACCCCAAAAACATCACATTTCACATTTATCAACTGGATTCGGCTTACGACCCGGTCTTTTCACCTATCCAGTACTTTATAGGCATGCCGCCAAACCCAGCACTCTGAAGGTTGAATAACACATTAGACACACAATCTTTTCATTTATCTCTTTATCATTCTATTTTCATTTCATTTCTCATTTCATATTCCACAATCAACTAGGCAAATATGCCTCAATTATATTTCATTTACATTATCATAGCCAACAACTATGGCCTCATATCTCATATCATTTCAACTCATATTAAGACAATTCATCATAACATCATATCTTTCACATTTCATATTTCATTTCATCATCGTATAGACAAACATACTTCAATCATCTTATTTACATCATTATAACCAACTACATTGGTTTACATTTCATTATATCTCAATTCATTATTTAAGTGTACACAACCAATTACATTAACATACATTTTACATGCTCATCACAATCTTCACACTATACCAAACATAACATTATTAATATGCATCAACAATGCAATAGATTTCTTAACACATTTACAATCAATTGTGTTTTAAGTCTCAACATCATATGAATGTATACAATATTGCAGTTTGTACTTACCTTATGCACCACTCACACCAATCTACACACTTCCTCTTCCAACACTTCTTCACCACTTGAATTAGGGCAAATTATCTTCTTCAAGACCTAATCCAAAAATGATAAAATATATCAATTCCAATGCAAATATTCACTTAATAACCTCTTACTAGACCCTTAAATCCCAAATTACAAATCAACATCTCCTAACTAGGGCCCACGGCTGTGGCCTCCCAACCCCTACGGGTGTGGGTTAGAAAATGATTCTGCCTCCCTTGCTCCAAACATCCACGGCCATGGTTTCAAATGGCCACGGTCGTGGCAGCCAAGGGCCACGGGCGTGGCATCCAAAAGGCTTCTGTTTCTGACCAAATTCACTTATTCTAGGCTTACAACTCCAACAAACACAAACAACATGAAGATCTATGAAAATAATTGATCAAATTCAAGTTAAACATCACTTACCACTTCAAAACCCTAAAACCAACATCACTCTTACTCTTTCAATACCAACATCAATCTAACTTTTTATTTTCCATTCAAAACCAACACCACAATCAATTAAATCAAACACACACCAACATACTACCATTAACACAACCCCACTTTCAATTATCAACAATCAAACTCATATACAACTTCAAATATAACAAAAGAAATCAAGAGAGAACTTACCAAAGTTGACAAAACTTCACAAATTCCAACTTTGTCAATTGAATCTTCCTTCAATTTGAGCTTAGAACAAACACAACTCACCCTTGCTCTCTTGTTAGGATGGCCGGCCAACAAAGGAAAAGGAAAGAAGAAGAAATGAAGCAAAGTCAAACTTCTCATCTCTTTAAACCTCCACCAAGCAATCTAAAAAGAAAATTACTTAAATACCCTCTCCTATTTGTTTTAACTTCCTTTCACTTACTTGCCCTTTTTGGTAATTTCATACATAACAAAATAAATATCTTCTTCCTTTGACCATCCATTTGACTTGTGTATATGTTATATATATTTCCATATATACAACATATACACTCTCTTTTAAATTCTTTTCTCTTTCCAATTACACATATACATTTAATTTAAATCAAACAACAATTATATCAAAACTTCTAAGGCACACTTTGGGATATTACATGTTTTCTTTGCTTGCCGTTTATCTATAAAAAGTCACAATTTCTTCATTTCATTTCACAATTTCAATTTCAATTTCGTAACTCTCTCAAATTTCTTTTCAATTTTAGCATATATTTTTCAAAAATAATGCATGCTTCGAGGTCGTGGACTCATTCTAATGCCGAGTTATTAGAGTTTATTCGGCATCACGAAGACAGAAATCTAAATATACTGGCCGGGATGCCACTTCACCGTAGTTCCAACGAAAGGAGCGCGGTAATTATTTTTCTTTCTTTTTCTCTTGATTGATTTATTATTATTATTATTATTATTATTTTTGCGTTATATATATTTTTTGTATATATTTTTTGTTATTATTTGTTATTGTGAAAAATAAATTAATTTAAGTAGATAGAATAACACATACTTACCTGGTATTAACTTACCTGGGTCTGTGTTAGCATGATCGTTGTGTCGTTCGGGCCGGAGGGCGTATTTATAAAGCCCGACAATGGTACGATGTAATGCCTTCTCGGGTAAGGCGGATTATCCGAGATTGCGGATTTGAACAATTCATCTTGCAATTGCTATCTGAGGAATATCACATAGACCAGAACGTAGTCCAGGCACTCACAGAGCGATGGTTGGACACAACCCACACTTTTCACCTGCCCATTGGAGAGATGACAATTGGTCCGGTAAATTTTACTGCCATTACCGGCCTTCGATATGATGGTGCTGCTGTTCCTCTGACCAATGAAATTTTAACATTTGAAGAAATTCAGGAATTAATTGGTATGGAATCGTCATATAAAGGGCCTTTTAAGATAAAATTTGAGCCAATTCGTAGTTATTGGATTAACTACGAAGGTCGGGTTGGCAGAGATAGGGCCGAACAGTATGCTCGAGGATTTTTGTTATATCTGCTCGGGTCGACAATCTTAGGCAGCACTGAGTCGTCCATTCACTTGTCAGTGTTGAGAGCCCTTACTTATCTCAGAATGGTACCATCTTTTGGCTGGGGTGAAGCTAGTCTTGCATGTCTTTACCATGGTCTTGATAAGCTTTGCCGAAACAAGAATTCTTTTGTCGGGTTGATGGCGGTTGTCGAGGTATTCTTTCTTCCACCAATGTCTTTTCCACTCTTTTCTTGCATGAATGTGATCTTTATTGTTATTGTAGATATGGGCATATGAACACAACCTCGTGAGGGTACCTGGCATTTTTCGAGAGAGAATCGGGTATCCGAGATTAAATTACTGGTTGTCCAATCGTGTGGATGTTCCTGGCTCTCATCATGTGCATACTCATCGCTTTGTGTTGAGCTGCTTAACCTGGGATTGAGTAAAATAACATTAGTATGCTTTAAATTTTATGTGAAAGTTTTACTTACCTTATGTTATCCTGCAGGTGAATTTCGCCTGGTGGAATCCAAAAGAGAGAGCAAACTGGTCTCCTTTGATGAGGGCTGCACTGTCTTTCCAACATTCTCGCCGAATTATTGCTGGCCCAGTATCTAGTGGCTGGTTTCTTGGGGAGAGAGTTTATATATGGTTTCTCGGTCCAGAGCAGCGGAGGTTTCCAATGCAAATCCCGAAATATACTTTAAATATTATGTCGATGCCGGAGGATGCATGGTGGTCAGCCCGGTATGGTTATGATGCCGAGTCATTTCTCCATTTACCGGGTCCATTTTATAGCCGTTTTATTCAAATGAGACTCTTGCACTTTGACGTATCTCCTATCGGTGTGTGGGAGATTTTCAATGAAAATGAGGGTAGAGATGAGGAGGAACATCACGGAGATGTAGGAGAGTCTATTCACATCTCGGGGCCAGTACTTCTCAGGTAAAACTTTTACCACTTTTTCCTTACAACTACTTTTTCTTTCTATGATTCTTTAATGATTGTTGTAGGTTGTTGGCTCGTTTGATCATGAGGCTAGACCTTCTTTCACTACCCCTTCATTTGCTCATTCTAGCCCTTCAGATATGCCATCTTATCTGCAGGGTATTGATATGAATTACCTGGTAAGTTCCTTATTTCATAATAGTTTATGCTATATGTATGCATGATTATGTATGCTCTTACCTTTTCCTTCTTGGCTCACAGCGGATGCTCGAAGAACAAAATAAGAAACTTCAAGAAGAGTTGGCTACACGTCATTAGTGGGCTTCTCATTTTGAAAGTTTATATCATCAATCCGAACAAAATTTTCTTAACTTTCGATTTCGGGGGATGAGGGAACCCGGCGTTTCTTCATCAAGAGGCCCCCAGACTGATGACCATGATATCCTTTTGTCTGCTTCTGATGAAGACCATGACAGATCGGAACTCCAAGGCAATAGGAATTTTAGTGCTTCTGCTTCGGGTGATCCCGGGATGAGTAATTTGCCCCCTCCTCCAACAGGCGATGACTTTTTCAGGGCTTTATTTGATGACCCACCACCACCCTCTTAGTAATAAGTAAATATTGTAGCAATTGTAAAATATTGTACAATAATGAAAAATATACAATTTTCCTCTTTACTGTAATCCTATTTTTTTACGTTACTGCACCACTTTTTTTTTGTTACAGTACACTATTAATTTATATCCACTTCTTTTGTTAAACCAAATCCAACATGGTAAAGGAAATTCATTGCCACTTACTTTCCCTATGCCATATGGTCTTATCCTTTCCCATCATCTTTTCCATTTCACTTTTGGAAAAGGTTTGTTTCCTCTATATAAATCACCCTTCATGCCATATTTTAATTCATAAACCAAAAATCTTTCTCTTTCAACGTGAAGACTCCCTTTAGCAATTTTAATTTTTTCTTCATTCATTCACCATGACCGAGCATCATTTAAAGAGAATAAAAATTTTATTTAAGAATATGGATGCCATTCATTGGAAGCAAATTTCATGGTCAAAACTTGATGTTTTAAAATGTTTTCAAAATGTCAAATTGGACAACTCCTTCTTACATGCCGTGGCTTCCTTGTGGGATATAGATTCTAGGGTATTTAGAATTAATGACTTTGAAATATATCCCTTGATTGAAGAATTTGAGGCCATCCTTGGATATCCAAATAATCAACAAATGGCGTTACCCATATTGATTTCCAAGACTCAACAGAAGATGCAGATGTTATTCCAAATTTCAAAACCCGAAGTTCTTCGCTTGATGAGAGGTGAAAAAAATTCTACTTGCTCCTTTGATTAACTTTTGTTTCTCTCATTTGGCTCCTACTAAGGCATGGGGACGTATGCTTTGTCTTTGCTTACTCAGCCAATTCTTGCTTGTTTCTTCTGACAGTGATATTGATCCACGAGTATTGGATATTATGGACTAAATGGAAGGAGGCTTGTTGCCGGTACCTGTGATCTTAGCCGAGACCTTAGTTGGGTTAGACAGATTTAAATCGCAATTGTCAAAGAGATTGACTGGGAGTCCGTTGCTGCTTCAGGTAATTACCTAAATTGCCCTTTCAGGTTTTCAATTTAGGTTTTCTTTTTTACTTTTTTTCTTTATAGCTCTAATTTTTGCCTAGTCCGCCCAAGTGGGTTTTCGAAACTAGCGAGCTGTCCTAACTTTTGCCTAAGCTTCCCTTGCGGGTTTTCAACTTAGCGGACTTTTTTTTTCTTTTAATTTAATTTTTTCTTCATAGATTTGGCTTTAGGAGCGTCTTTGCTTGCTTTAGATTTAGCTTTAGGAGCGTCTTCATAGATTTCCCAATAGTTATATTTTCGAAAATGGAAATCAATCCATGATAATTCCTATTAATTAGGTTTTAATCCATTCAACCAACTAAAGTAGCTTTTATGCTATATTGGATTAAAATGAAATTAAGAGGTTTATTATAAATAGATTTCTCACTTGAAAAAGGTAACTAATGGTTCATGCCAAAAACAACCCCATGGTTAATTTATTCTTAGTGTAAACTAGGGCCACAATTGATTTTTAGTATTTCATAATTGACCTAAAATATTTTGCAACCTCTTTGTAAGAAAATAGTTGTATTTCTAAGCCCATTGTAAAAGATTTTAGAAAAATGGATTTTGGGCTTAGTATTTGGGCCATGGGCCAAAGAATTTTTGATTTGTTTTTACAAAAGTCTTATGTCCAAAGACCAACTTGAAAAAATTTTAAAAATAGCTTTGGTCTTTTGGACTTTAAAGAAAAGTTTATTTTGAGCTTACAATATACTTAGGTCATATTAGAAAAAGAACAAACCAAATAAGCCATGATTTAGACTAAGATAAACTAACCATTGTCAAACAACATGCATTTGGGGTAAAACCTAAGGAAAGTAACTAGGCCAATTACATGAGCTTTAGTCTTTGGGTTAAAAGACTTAGGTTCCCATAGCAAGTATATACCAAACGGTACGAGGCTATGAGTGGTTATGCCATGCTCGATCTCCTTACCTTGAGTGAAAGTATGGTATCCCTTACATAACATAACACGGGTAACACGGGCGTCCTAACTCACGCACACGATGCAATCTAAGATTATGTAGTGAATAATATCCTAATAAGAAAGAATAGAATAATATAAAGACCAACGGAATCAACTTCTCTTATCCCCAATGGAGCCGCCACTGTGAGCGGGGATTTTTGCCCCCACTCCCGGTGGAATGGTTCTTGCGACTTCGGCACTATTTAGGCTCGGGGCCTTAGAGAACACAGACCTAAGTTTGGAGAAAATGGAGTCACCACCCGGACGGGCCGGGAAAAAGAAAGGGGTGGATGACTCGATTACTAAGGAATCCCCAACCCCCTAATGGGTTCGAAAAGTTGGGTACGTGTGGGGAAGGTGAGAAATGGCCCAGCACCCCCACAACTCCCGGTTCATTGGAACCGGCCTCCATTACAGGTCCTAATATTATAAAATTCTTAAATATAACAACATTATCCATATTACACATAATAATTAAAAAAAGAATCAATATATTAAAATCAAAGCAAATTCCAAGCAAAACAAATAAATGGACACCCATCCGAAGATAGAAACATGTCCTTACATCACATGCCTAAATAGGACACCCACCGAAAGGTAGAAACATGCCCTTTACATAGGTTCTAAAATAGAAAATAAAATTAAATTACATGATGTTTAACTAATGAGGTACCCATCAAGTGGAAGCATACCTCTTACAACATTTGAAAATCTAAATAAATTGATAAAAGTAAATAATCATTCATCATAAATAAACCATTCATCAAAGATATTAAATATCAATAAACATTCATCCATGATAAATTAAATGAACCAAGCATTGAATTTAAATAAATTAAAGCATAAGAAATAAATCAAAGTATAATAAAATATAGAATTAAATTGTAATATCCCAAAATATGCCCTAGAAGTTTTGATATAATTGTTATTTTAATTGAATTTAATGTATATGTGTTTTTGGAAAGAGAAAGGAAGTGAAGAGAGAGTTTATATGTTGTATATATGGAAATATATACAACATATATACAAGTCAAATGGATGGTCAACTAAAGAAGATATTTATGTTTTTATGTTTTTATAATTAATTAGAAGGAAATTTAAAATGAGTGGAAGAGATTAAATGGAATATTTTATTGGTTAAATGCTTGGAGGAGAGGGTTTTGAGGAGATGATTTGACTTTCGCTTTCTATCTTTTCTTCTTTCTTTCTTTCTCCTGCCGTGGCCATTTTCCTTTCTTTCCTTTTCTTTCCTTTTGGCCGGCTAGCAAAGAATCAAGAGAGCAATAGAGAGATTTGATCTTCTAACTCAAGATTGAAGGAAGTTTTCAAGTGATCAAGTTGGAAATTTAAGAGTTTCTTCATCCTTGGTAAGTTTCCTCATGATTCCTTGATTTTCTTTTAAGATGTGTTTGAGTTTGTTGGTTGATTGTTGATGGTATGTGATTATGTTTGATTAAGATGTGTTTAAGAGTGTTTGGTTCAAGTGATTTTGGATTTTGGGGTTGGATTGAAGGAAAGAGTAAGTTGTTGGAAGTGAATGTATTGTGGTTGTGTTTTGGGTTTGTGGTGATGATTTTGATTTGTGTTGGATGTATGTTTTTAGTTGTTTTGGTGTTTATGCATGTTTGTTATGGTTCTTGGGTATGTTGAGCTAAGTTTGTTTGAAGTGGATTTTGGTGAAAGGAAGTGAGTTGTTGGTTGTGTTGTTGTTGTTGCCGGAATCTGGGTTTTTGGCCTGACACGCCCATGAGCACGGCCAAGTCTTTGGGCGTGTCGATGGTTCTGTGTTCTTGGTTGGGTGACACGAGCAGTGACACGCCCATGTCACTGAGCGTGTCACAGCTTCTGTGTAGTTGTAGTATTGACACGTCCAGTGACACACCCATGCCACTGAGCGTGTCATAGCTACTGTGTTAGTGAGGAATTGACACGGCCATGAACACACCCATGTTGTTGGACGTGTCAATGTTTCTGTGAGACAGTATGTATTACACGTTCAGTGACACGCCCGTGGTTCTGAGCGCGTCAAAGCTTCTATGTTGTGAGTTTAGGGCACGGTCAGGGACACGGCCGTGTTTGTGAGCGTGTCATGTTTAGGGTTTGCCCTAGTTGGTTCTTAGTCTTATTATCTCATGTGTATTATTCCTTTTGGATTAGGTTGTGAAGAGTTTGAGTTGCCCTAATCCAAATACTGAAGGATTATTGGAATAGTAAGGTTGTAGATTGGTGTGAGTTGTTTCTAAGGTAAGTACAAACTACATTGTTGCATACATTCACATGATTTGATACTTAACATATTTGATTACACGTATGCTAAGCAATTGATTACAGGGTTAAGACATTTGATGAAATATGAAAGGTATGTTAATGCAATTGGTTGTGTATACTTGAATGATCAATTGATTTAATGTGAAATGAGATGATTGAGACATGGTTGCCTATTTTGATTATGAGAAATGAAGCCATGGTTGTTGGCTATAATGATGAGAATGAAATGAGAAATGAATTGAGAAAGAAATGTATAAAGATATAAATGAAAAGATTTTGTGTCTAATATGTTAATTCAATTTTTAGAGTTCTGGGTTTGGCGGCATGCCTATAAAGTACTGGATAGGAGAAAAGACCGGGTCGTAAGCCGATTCCAGTTGAATAATATGAAATGTGAATTAAAGTAACAGTCTAGCCGGGTTGAGGATTTCCTCGGGTTTATCCGGGTTGAGGTCCAAGAGACTGGGTCTGTTAAAGGTAACAGTCTAGCCGGGTTGAGGATCTCCTCAAGTTTAGCGGGTTGAGGTCCAAGAGACTAGGTCTGTTACCCTATCCATGGATAGAGATATATATATATATATATTGCCTAAGGGCTTGATAATTGTGATTATAGACCAAAGCAGTAACTCTGAACTTTGAATAATATATCAGTGTCTTTTGGGCCCAAGTCTGTCTTTGTTTTCATTGTGATCTATGAATGATGAAATAAATATTAATGAGATTCTTGAGAATTATTTATATGTTTGAGATTATGACATTTTCATTTCATTAAAGTATAAGATTATTATAGTTTGTACCACTAAGCTGTTGGCTTAGCGCGATTGTGATTCATCGCGCAGGTGACAGGGAAGAACCGGAGAGTTCCTCTAGACCTAGTAGAGTCTAGATTTTGAGGCGTTGATAGTGGAGCTTAAAGATCAAAGACATACTGCCACACATGTATATGTTTTATGTTTTGTAAAACTTGAGTTTTAATGTATAAGTATTTGTAAATATTTGTTATATTTTCCGCTGCTTTTAAATAAACACTTTATGATTTGTGTTTATAGTTTCTTTTAAATGTTTTAAATTTGTTCATGTTTTTAAAAAGGGATGAGTCATCTGTTTAGTATACAGTGGCAACTCTTTATTCAGTATACTTATATTACGATCGTATTAGCATGCTGTGTACGTATACAAGGTATAGGGGTGTTACATAAATAAAGCAAATAAAAGTCTAATTATAGCTACTGTTTCCATTTAAGAATTTCATAAGTTTAAGCTACTGTGACTTTTTAAAGAATTAAAATAAAATAAGGATTTTATGTTTTAAAAGGTTGGTAAAACATTTTGATTAAACAAATTAAGGTTTGAATGGTGAAATCATGAAACTAGGGTTTTGGACACTTTAAAACACTTTTGATTCGTGGTTTTAAATGATGATTTCGAGCTTACTGTGTAAATTTAAAATATTTGTGGTTTTATGGTTTTTTAAGTTTTAAAGGATTAAAGTTTGGGAAAAAAAATTAAGGTTTAAGGTTTTAAGGGGTTAGGGTTTATTATTTTGAGTTTAGGAATTGAATTAGGGTTTTAGAAGTTTTGAATTACGGTTTCGGGTAATCTTAAAATTTTAGAATTTGAAAAAAAGCAATTGAATATTTTTAGGGAGTTTTATGAAAATACACCAACGATTTAAAGTTTATAAAGCAAAAAAGGTAGTTTTTAAGGCTTTTGGAAAGAAATAGCATATTATTTAAGGGTTTTGAAAAGAAAGATGTTAAATTAGGGTTTTAAGATTTTGATGAAACAAAAGTAGCAATTGTAAGTTTTTGTTTTTGGAAAACAAAGCAACGGAATAGTGTTTTTAACTTTAGAAAAATCAAATTAAAGGTTCTGGGATTTTTTTTGTCTTTGAAGAATTAAGCTACTGTAAACAAAAAAAACAAAAAGAATTTAGAATTCAAACCTTCTTTGCACCAAAATTGCTTCTTGGATCAACCAAATCAACGGCAGTTGATACCTTTGATGAATTGCTGAATTGATTTTCGGCTACTCAAAAATCAGCTTGGTTCCACTACTTTCCTTCACAGATTCGGTTTCAAAATTTTTCAATTTCCTCCTTAATTTTTGAATACTTTTCCTCTTTTATGTGTTGTTATTTATAGAGGTTTTTTATGGTTTTTTCCTAGTTACTTACGGCTTTCAATATTTAATAAGAAAAGGAAACCGAAACCTAATTGTATTAGGTTCCGGAAAATTTGTGTCGGAAAAAATTGCGCTGGCAAAAAAATCTGCCGTAGGAAAAATTGCTCTGGCAAAAAAATCTGCCATAGCTGACTGCGGCAGCTGTAGGCGAGGTGCGCCTACGGGTGGGCGAAATGGCCCCAGGCCATTTCTCGCTGCCCGACTTTTTTTTTTGAATTATTATTTTTTATTAATTTTGAATTTTTTATTAATAAAAATTAGATAATAAAGTAAAAATTATTTAATTAAGATAAAAAATTATTTTGGACCAATTAAAATATATTAGACAACACAAAAATTATTTTGGACGAAATAAAAAATATTGGACCAGACTGGGTCAAAAATTAAGGATCTACACTATTTTTCCAAAAACCCTAAACCCTAGCTTTGTTTTCTTAAAATCCTAATTTTATAAAAACCCTAATTGTATTTTCACAAAACCCTAAAACATTAATCACATCTTCTTAAAACCTAATTCATAAGTTAAAAACCTAGTTTGTGCATCTATTGTTTAATATGATGTTTGAATGTAGAATTAATTTTTAATGCATGTTTATGTCTTGATGGATGTTTTATTGTATGTTATGATGGATGTTCTATTTTAATGGTTGAATGATTTAATTTATTTGATTAATTGTTCATTTGAATTGTAAAAGGTATGTTTTTACTTTGTGGGTACCATATTATTTAAGTTTTATGTAATGTAAGTTATTTCAAGTTTTGGATTAATGTAAAAGGATATGTTTCCACCTTTTGATGGGTATCCTATTTATTTTCTTTTAGATATTGGACACTTGTTTAGGCATGTTTCCATCCATGGATGGGAGCCTATTTGTTATTTTGATTGAACTTATTTTAGTTTTAATGCAATGATTATTCATTTTAATGTTCTCATGTTGTATGGTTCCAATGAACAGGGCATTATGGGGATGATGGGCCACTTCTCACCTTACCCATGTGTACTGTTTAGGTCATTTTGTACTAGTTTTTAGTATGCTTTTATGTGTGTTTTAGTTAATGTTTTGATTAATTGTTATTTTAAGTGTGTTTAAAGTGTTGTTTTTAGGTTTAGGTACAAAAACACCCTTGGAAGATCAAAACAGGGCAAGAAAAGCATGAACTAAGCAAGACATGGCCAAGCCAAAGCAAGCTTGGCCATGTCCCTCAAAAGAAATTCAAGGCAGAAGCAGACACACCCAGAGGTACGGTCAAACCTCTGGCCGTGTCTCACTCAAAGAGCAAATCAAAGAGCAAGCCAAAGAAGAGAAGGAAAAGAAGGAAAATGAGCAACAGAGAGAGACACACCCAAGGGACACGGCCAAGCCACTGGCCGTGTCCCTCCAAGCATGTCAAACACGGCCAAGCTCACTTAAGCTTGGCGTGTTTGTAGTATATTTGATTGAAAGCTTTGATTTGATATTTCCATTGATGAACCTTGTTGTTGGTTGATTGCATTGGATTGTATGCTAGGTTAATAGATTAGCTACCTATTGATCTCTAGATATTGAATGAAGGACTGAGAGGTGAAATTTGATATCGGAATTATGCAATCGACTACCCTATGAATGAATTAGAAATATAAGTTCTAGGGTTTCATTAATTTGGTAATGTAAAATAATTGGTTATTGCTATTTCATGAATGTGAGAACTAATGAATTGGTAATTGACTAATTAACCTTAAGGAACAAATTAATTTACAAGGTTATGTTAATGGATAATTGAGAATTGAGCTTTGATTGAATGGACCTATAACCCTAGGCACTTTCCCAAGAATCAATTTGATCTTGTACAACCTTCATACATCAACCCTACACTCCTTAATCTTAGGTTTAAATTGTTCTTTTACATTCCAACATAACAAACTCTCGCGTATAAATAATTTGTTAATCAATCTATTATGAACCACACCTTCTTGGGGAAACGACCTTGGGGCGATCACCTTTGCTACAACTACCTCGTATACTTGCGAGTGACGCTTTAGTGGAACTTAGTTTGAGCGCAACATGTACCCAACTTTTCAAACCCATTAGGGGGTTGGGGATTCCTTAGGAATCGAGTAATCCATCCCTTTCTTTTTTCCTGGCCCATTCAGTCGGAGGCTCCATTTTCTCCTGGTTTAGGCCCCTGTTCTCTAAGGCCCTAATACTAATAGTGCCAAAGTTGGAAGAACCATTCCATTAGGGGTGGGGGTGAAAATCCTCGCTCATAGTGGCGACTCCACTGGGGATAAGAAAAGTTGGTTTTGTTGGTCTTTGTATTATTTTATTCTTTCTTATTATGATATTATCCATTGCATCATTTTAGATTGAATTATGTGCGTGAGTTAGGACATCCATGTTACTAGTGTCGTGTTAGGTAAGGAATGTCATATTTTCACTCAAGGTATGGAGATCGAGCATGGAATAACCACTAATAGCCTCGTGCCATTTGGTATATACTTACTATGGGACCTAAGCTTTTCAACCCAAGGACTAAAGCCCATGTAGTTAGCCTAGTTACTTTTCTTAGGTTTATACCCAAATGCTTGCTCTTTGACTATGTTTGACACATCTTAGTTTAAATCATGACCTATTTAATTTTTTATTTTTCTAATATGACCTAATTATTTTATAAGCCCAAAATAATTTTTAAAACACAAAAGACCAAACTTATTTTCAAGACTTTTTAAAGATGGTCTTTTGACATAAAAGCTTTTCCAAGATGGGTCAAAAATTCTTTTTACCTCATGGCCCAAGCCCAAAGGCCAAAATTCATTTTTACAAATATTTTACAATGGGCTTTGAAACAAAACTATTTTTAAAATCTTTTAGACAACTTTTTCTTTAATGAGCTTACAACTAGTTAAGTCAATTATGGAATACTTAAAATCAATTGTGAGCCTAGCTTACACTAAGACTTATTAATCATAAGCTTGTTTAAAGTATGAATCACTAGTTATTTTTCAAAATGGAAATCTATTTATGATAAACCCTTTTATTTAGTTTTAATCTAATATAGCATAAAAGCTATCTTTTTGTTGGATCAATGGAAACGATCATGGACCAATTTCTAAATTTGAAAATACAACTATTAGTTAAATGTCTGAGCAAATTATTCAAAAAAAAGATATCCCATGTGGATATTTTTGTTGGCCACATACCTAGAAAAAGAGACTCACCATTCATGTGTAGAAGTTATAAGGTTGGAAGGTTTGTTCCTACTATGTTGAGTTGATTTGACTTGTTTATTACTTATGCATCCATGCATACATGTATTGCATCTCATATCATTGATCATTTCTGGCTTATAGATCTAGAGTACAATAGTTCAAGAGCCTAAGACCACCCGACCTACACAAGTGATTCTGATTCAAGTGCTTCATTAGGAGGATGGATGCAAGGTAGCTAAGGGATATAGTCGATGAAGTTGTCAGAGCTAGGATGGCCGAGCTACTAGATCAATTGGTTGAGATTATGAAGTCCCAGTTGGTTAAGATTTTGGAGATCATCAATAATGCCAATGAGGCATCTCCTACTAAAATGAGGAATAAGTCCACTGATAGAGATCAAATAAGAGATGAGACATCAATCCCTATTCTATAAAACCAATCAAACCATGTGTTGTCTAAGTGGAGTAATAAAGGTGGCTACCACCCCAGTGGGCAAAGCCAAAGAGAAAGAAGAGATATTGAGATAAATGCAATGATTAAGCCAACAAAGAAGCATAAATTTTAAGACTTAGGGAAACCTTTATAAAAATTATTAAAAAATCTAATGAAGATGGATTTATTACAACCATTAGTACCTCGGCCTCTATACAAGCCTCTACCATCAAACTTTGATTCCAAGGCCTTCTATCAATTCCATCAAATGCAAGGGCATAAGATAGATAAATGTGTTCGATTAAGGCATGAGATTCAAGACTTGATCAATAGTGGCAAGCTATATGAGCCCGATAAGCCTAACACAAAGAGTAATCCTTTATGAAAATTTGGAAGAGTACCACCACTGGTGACCTTTATGATAAAGGGAAAAAAATTCTATAGATAAGGAGACAATGACTATTTATGTTGTAAATGAGTTTTGGGACAAGATTGATTGTAATGGTGAATCAAAATCTAAGGAAGAAGAATGGGCCAGGTTTGAGCCTGAAGGAAAAGAAGAAGTGCTGAATACTCACTCTGGTAAAGTTCCTCCAAAAGAGAAGATCTTCGAAATCACGGATAAGTGTATGAGACATCCTCTCACGAAGACTAGGCAACACCCCTCTCACAATCATCCTTATTTGATCGGATTCATCAGGCCTCTTCTTGAGTAAAGAAGCCTTGTTTCTCCATCTCTTCATATAATCCACAAAATTCTCATTCAACCTTTGCCTAATGGACTCCACTTCCATCAAGGTAACTTCCATCTCAACATTATATCCATATTGTTGGATGAAGGCTTTGTAAAGTAGATCTCAAATCTTTTGTGTTCCATCATCTAAGGTATTGAACCAATTTTGGACAATAGGGTCCAATGAGAGCATAAAGTACCTTAGGGTTTAAGCCTTAGTAGCTCGGGCAGACTGCATGGCAGTGATATATGCTTCACATGGAGATGAGGATTTCTAGTTCCATCAAACTTCGCGAAAGATGTCATCTTGAACTTGTACGAAACTTCTTCATCTTGCTCAAATAATTTGTCAACTTCGGACATTTCCTCGGTTTTCAATTTCTTCTCAAATTTCTTTTCTAAATCAGAAATCATCTTTTCAACTTCAGAAGTTTTGGTCTTCTCCATAGTTGATCTTTCAACAATCTTCGGTTCTTTTTTCTTCTCTTGAGCATCTTGGTAGTATTGAGCCCAATCATCATCATCATCAATGATCACCTTTTCATCATCAAAAACTACTACACCAACTTTAGTCTTCCCTTTGTCCTTTGGCTTCTTAGTGCTAGCAGATGCTTCGACATGATTTTCTAAGATTGCAGTCAATTGGTTCTTCATGGTCTCATCTAGTGTAACACCCCCATACTCTATATAAGTACTATACATATACCTGGTATACATACAATACGTATATAAAGTATAAGAATGTCACTTTTCGTTTTACTTTAAAACCCTTTATTCAAGAACTTAGAATCCTCCATATACATTTGGTTGGATCATTATCGTTTTAAGAGTGTTTAGGTACAAAAGACATTTGAAGATCCAACAATGTTTGAAGACCAAATAACAAACACATTTGCAAACACCCTCAAGGGACACGGCCAAGCTTGTGGCCGTATCTCTCAATACAATCATTCAATAGCAAACAGCCCAAGGGACACGGCCAAGCTTGTGGCCGTGTCACTCAACACCAATTCAAGCAGTAGCAAACACGGGCAATGGACATGGCCAAGCCAGTGGCCGTGTCTCTCAACACACAATCTAGTACCAGACACGGGCAAGGGACACGGCCGTGTCTCTCAATATAAATCAGACAGTAACAAACACAGGCAAGGGACACGGCCAAGCCAGTGGCCGTGTCTCTCTAAAACTCATCCAACACGGCCAAATTTGCCCTAACTTGGCCGTGTCTCTCATAACTTGGCCGTGTCCTACAAGAATTTAAAGACCAAACACTCGAAATTCATCCAAACCAAACCCCAAATCAACATTTCATCATTTTCCTTACAATTATCTCAACTCATCATCACTTAGATGTTAATTTCACACATTTATATACTTCAATCTCTTGTTATCATCCACTTACACACCAATCAAACCAAACATAACCTAAATCCAAAAGAAATCCAACTAAGAAGATAAAAACTTATATATATAAGTATAATCAATAAATTCAACTCAAGAGATGAGTACTTACCTAAATATGTTGCCAAATCTTCATCTCCATCTTCAATACTCTTAAAATCCTTAAGAAATTTTGATGAAGATCACCTTTCTCTCTCTCTCTCGTGCTCTCTCTCTCTCTCGTGCTCTCTTATCCACGAAGAAGAAGAACAGAAGAAGAAGAAAGAAAGAAGGTTCTCCTCTCTTCCTTCGTTCTTATCTCATATATATATATAATAATAATAATAATAATAATAATAACAATAACAATAATAATAATAATAACAACAATAACAATAATAATAACAATAATAACAATTATACCATTAAATCTCCACCACACACAATTCCTTTTTAACTTTCTTCTTCTTTTCTCTTTTTGTCCTTATCATCATTATTATTATTCATTAATTATACAAATATATATATATATACAACACACTTTTCCTACACCATTTTATACATCATGTATATGTGATGTATATGTGGGTATATGTATATGTCATATATTTTGCATTTATTTTTCCTACATCTTCTCTTCACTTCTCTTCTCTTTCCCTTCAATACACACATTGAATCCAAATACAACAATAACCCCAACACTTTTAGGGCATAATATGGGATATTACAATTCTCTCCCCCTTAAATAATTTCCTCCTCGAAATTATCCATCAATATCAATTTGTTACATTATGATTTCACATATCTTATCATATTATTCCACATTTCTTTTCATTTTCTACACATTACTCAATTACTTTGATACATCATCATAATTCACATTATGCATATCATAACATATAACTCATTCATCAATAATATATCAAGTAACTTAACACATTTCTCAACTAAATGTGTTAAGTCCCAATGTCATGTAAATGTATGCAATCATTCAAAGTTTGTGCTTACCTCTAAAAGCAACAACACCACTCTATCAACTTCCTCTTTCAAGATATCCCTCAATCCTTGGCTTGGGTAACTTAATTCTCTTCAAAACCTAATCCAAAGGTGATTATACATACTCACTTAGTGATACACATAAGAAAATAAGGAAGAGAACTATCTAGGCAAACTCTACACTTGACATGCTTAACAACATGGGGGTGTCCCTGATCGTGCCCCAAAACCCAAAACACAGAAGCTTTGACATGCTCGGTGACATGGGCGTGTCACTGGACGTGTCAATCTTCCAACAACACAGTAAATATGACATGCTCAGTGACATGGGTGTGTCACTGGACATGTCAATCTACTACAACACAGAAGCTGTGACACGCTTAGTGACATGGGCGTGTCACTGGATGTGTCACCAACCCAGAAAATAGAACTAACGACACGCCCAAAGACATGGCCGTGCTACTGGACATGTCAGGCCAAAAACCTAAAATCGACACCAAAATGCTACATCCAACAAACATCTTTCAATAACCTTATCAACACCACACAAACTCAACCAAATCCATCAACATACCATATATTACTTGAGTAAACATTAAAACAACTCAATTACAAGCATCAAAACATAATCACAACACCCACAACTCTTGCTTTCTTCACCAAACTAAACCCTTTCTTCAATCCAATCCCCAAATATCAAAGTTAACAAGACAAAACAACCTCAAACATACCAAATTACCCATAAACACATCTACAATAACCATTCACCAAACTCATCAACTCAAACCCAAAAGAAAAAAAAGAAACAAGTTGGAAACTTACCAAAAGTGAAGAAAATCCTTAAAACTCCAACTTGATCACTTGAAATCCTTCAATTCCTTGAGTTAGGAAGCAACAAAATCTCTTCCTTTGGTTGATAATGGTAGCCAGCCCTCTTGGAGAAGAAAGAAGAAGATGAAGATGCAAAGTCAACAATAACACTCAACACTTGTCTTTTAACCAAACAACTTTTTCCTAAATTACTCTCCACCAAGTATCAATAATATAATAATAAACCCACTTATGTCATCTTCCACTATCCTTAATTAAATCTATTTAAATACTAAAAATATTTTTAGACCATATTCAAAACATTAACTTGTATATATATATTGTATATATCTCTATTTATACAACATATACACACTCCTTCCTCTTATATTTCACTCAATTAAATATAAATACTTATAAATCATTTAATTAATTTACAATAAATAATAATTTTAAAAATTTTAGGGTATCATTTGGGATATTACAGTTCAAATTACACATAACCCTAAACCATTTTCTTTATCCAAACTCAACACAAACTTAATCTTTTCTTTCATTTAACTTGAAAATCATTACTTACTACTCAAAATAACATCATACATGCCTATTCAAGCAATTAAATCATGCTACATTAAAACCTCAAATCCAACATATTCGTAGTTTTTCATAAAACTTAGAAATTGGGTAAGAAAGCTTACCAATTAGAGAAGAAATCACCAAAACTCCACTTAATTCTTGAAAATCCCTTCAATTCTTGGTGCTTTGAAGAAGAAGAAACCTTGCTCCTTTAACCATGGAGGTTCGACCCCCTTAAGAAGAAGAAGAAGAAGATTTATTGTGATATTTTATCTTTCTTTCCACTTTAAAATTTAAGACTATATATATATATATATATATATATATATTATTTTTATATTTTTAATTATTTATTTATTTAGTTTAAAAGTGATAATTTTTGTCTTCCATTCATAATTAATTTATTTTTAAACTATTTCATTAATTTTAATTTTACAAAGCATATTTACAATTTTGCCATTTGACTTTTTGACTTTCGTATTTAAATGTTGACTTTAATATATATTATATATATTTCATATATACACTTTACTTTCTCACTTCTAATCCTTTAATTTTTTTTTATTTAAATTATTTATTTAATTTAATTTGATTTTTAAAAAATTACGGATGTTACATATACCAACATATATTGTTAATCTTTTCGGTAGATCTAGTTATATATAATATATATCTACATATAAATAAATACATAAAAAAGTTATATATCAACATATATCTATATATATCTACATATATCCACACATATTGATATTCTTTAATTAAAATATATATAACATATACCAGTATATACCAACATATACCCACACATACTATCAAAAATGTGAAATCTATATTTACAAAATATCATTGTTTAGTGAAAACATATATAACATACATCAACATTTACTATCAAAATACGGAGCATGTATTTATAAAAATATAATTTTTTTTAGATAAAATATATGTAGCATATGCTCACATATACCAACATATACTATAAAAAATAAAGACTTATATTTTCAAAAATAATAATTTAATTAAAGTATATACAACACATACCCATATATATCCATATAATATTATAATATTTTTTAGAATTATTTTTTAGCATTCAATTATAAATATTATAAATCAATTTATTAATATTCACAAAAGTTTAATTTCCAAAATTATTTTAAACTAAAAGAAGTTTCATAATTTTTCATGACAAATTTTATATAATTAAAAAAATAAATATTTAATTAATTTAAAATATAATTTATGTTAACTTTTTTTTGTAGTATTATGTTAACTAATTTTAAATCATATTTTATATCCATACTTTTATATATTTTATTTTATTTTATAAAATAATTTATTTTAGTATATGACGGTATATATATATAGCATATACCTACATATATCTTTTATCTTGGAGAAAGAATATCAGTATGCAATTGGTATATCTTATTATATTTAAGTATATATTAACTATAACTATATATATCTATTATTTTTTTTTAAAAAATATCATATGCAACCATAATATCTTAGTATATAAAAATATATATAATATATATCTATATATACCTATTATCTTAGAAAAAAAAAATTTTACTATGCAACTGTTATATCTTAATATAGTTATATCTTAATCTATGTAGATATATATTAACTATAACTATATTTTTTTTCTTTTAAAAAATAATATCAGTATGCAACTATAATATATTAATATACGAAAATATATATAATATATAACTACACATGCTATTATTTTAAGTAAAGTATATATATCACATATCTACATATACCAGATATATTCACATATAATATATATTGAATAATAATTATTATTATTCTCTAAAAAAATGCATGCTTTTCTGACACAATTAAGTATGGTTATTAATTAGCACATAAAAATGAGATAAGAAATTTATTTGGTCTCACGTATAAAATATAGCATTGATTACCATGGGTCTTTTGAATATGTATTCTTGTAAAAATGATAATATTTCTACTGATTATAACTTGATATCCAACTGTTTACTAATATTAGATGCAGCAAAAGCAAAACAACATGATATCAATACTATACGAAACATTAAATCCTATTTGAAGTGCATTATATTTGAAGGAAAAAAAAAATTCAAATCAAAACATTTGAAACCTAAAAACAAATTAAAACAAACAAAAATAAAAAAAAATATTTACAAAACAAAAAAGTAAAATAAAAAATCACAACAAATCCAATAACTTTTTTCTTCTTGATTGATGGGGATTAAGAACAACTTCCTGGAACAAACCTTCAAAGTCTCCATACTATAACAGTTTCCAAGCTCCAAAACTTCAAGATTGGGGCACCCAGTAATCAAATCCGAAGCCATTTGATCTGATAAATAAATTTGATTAAGGTGAATAGATTTCATCGACCAAGGTTCAACAAAAATGAAGTCTCATAGTGATGACCAATAGTGGGAACCAAAAAAAAAAAAGAGCGAGTAGAAAGAAAGAGAAGAAAGAAGATAAGGGAGAAAAAGTGCCATAATTTTGAAAAAAATAAATAATAAAAATAATAAAACTTAAAAAATAATGTATGGTATAATTTCCTTTAATTTTTTATGGTTTGGCCCAAAAAGAGCACTGGCCGGATTTGCTCAGATGTGAAGTCCCCGATTATTAAATGAAGATAATAATATGTTAATTAGAAGTCCTTATGTAAGAAATAAATCCCTTACTGGAAAATAAAAATAATAAAAGATGAGCCTTTTAAGATGGTGATGCTTATCGTATATTGAAAACCGCAAGATATGTGGAGATGCTAAATTGTTGTTCTACGGTTACTAGTTTTGCTGCTGGTCTAGTAACGTGTTCTTAGTCTTAAGATTCGAGATTATAGCGGTTATGGGTGAATGCACTTATTGAGCAGTCTATCAGCACGTTACATTTTTCCTCAATCCTTCACTAAATCCACCAATCAAGCTCAGCGTGGAATTCAAAAATGGCAATTTTGTCTCCATAATTGCTCAAAGTAGCAACTCTTCTAAATCAAAAATACAAATTGCAAGCACCTTTTACTTGCAGCTCTCAATTCACCCAATTGCAGCATGTTTCCGAATATCACTGCCAATTAACATTTCCTTCTTCCTTCGACAATTAGAAAATAGATTTCATACAATGTTCAGTATAGCTAAAATCCATCCGAAAAAATGTAAACTTCAATAAAATAATTCCTGTAAGCATACAAAGAGGAATCATAAATTACAAATACAATACAAATGTCAAAACGGTAATCACCGACTCTAGCTTGGCCTGGTGGTGTTGATTTTTTCCAATCCACTGATTGATGGTTGGGGAAACTCGAACCCGAGTCCAACTTCTCATTAACAGAGACGTACTGCGACACGTTTAAGGAAGATGTATCCGTGCCAAAATTTTGGTTGATGCCTTGTCTATATTTCTAACCTGGCAGTTGAGGTAAAAACTTCCAAATCCAGTTTACAATTAATGAAAGAAATTAAGCAGTCAAACCTTGGATAAAGAGCACTTAATTAGTTATTTGTAGCAAAAAAATAAACTGATCTAAAAAGAAGACTTGATGGCAAGGCAACCAAGAGACTCGCATTACACAGACCATTTTTAAAATAAAAAATAGAAACTGAACTACACAATTTGCCGCCAATCCTATTCTGGAAATTACAAAAGATGTACGCTGAAAACTAACCAAATTTTTCAGAGTAGATACAAGAAAGACCCCATGATAACCAGAAGTGTTTAGGCAGCAGCACAAGCAACTGCCGCTACCGAATAAGCCCAATATAGTCCTCGCTTACCCTTTTTTTTTTCTCTTGCAAGTAAATTTAAGCACAAACAGATAGACATTACATCTACAAAACTTCCACACATAAGCAGATGTTAGAATGGGGCGGATGTTGTTCTCCGAAGCTGATATTTTGGCTCAGGAAGGGGGGTACACGGCAACATCTTTTCCAGCTCCTACACAGTTCAGGACAATAAATTGAAAATTATGGTAAAACATTTGCATTAAAAGTTGATGCTATCCAAGGGGGGAAGAAAAAAAAGGCATCCAGTAATAAGATCAAACACATTTATAATTATTTCAAAGATTATTAACATCAAATAGATGGTCTAATCATTCAACAGACAATTATGTATCGACTTTACTTGCATGAATTATTGCCAACAACAATCATCGTCATTAATACAAGAACATTTTGAATTATTAAACTGCAATTAACCCATTTATTCAACTTGCTTTCCACTTGGATCATCTACCTGAAAAACTAAATATTAGTAAAATGAGAACATAAAAAACAGTACTTATATTTGGCTCAATCGGTAAAAGTGTCAGATTATATTGGTTTTAGTCCTAGATTTTGTTCATGCAACCCAAAAGAGGACAAAAAATGGTAGCATTATGGTGCTGGTTAACCAACTGAAAAGTAGACAAATTTGAGGGTAAAAGAAGCTAAAGAGAGGCAAGATGAAAGTGATAAAGCAGAGTGATGTAGTTCCTACACCTTTATGCACCCAAAAAGAAAACAAGTCAGCCCAAACTCCAGAAAAGCTATTATCAATAACAGTTTTGGAAAGTAAGCTATTTGTTACGCATCTTTGGAGGGAAAATTTGAAAATTGGTTAGTTAGCAAAATTCTTAATCAGGAATAGCTAGCAGGAATGGATAAAGGTTGAGTGTTTAGTCAACTAAGTATGGCTTACACAAAGTGTAAAATGAAGCATGGGATTAAGGCCATGGGTATTATTTACTTTTGTACTCAATATCCTAACCTTTCTATATAAACTCTTAAGAAAATCAATGAATAAGTGCTGCCTCGTGAGGTTTATTTTACATAACCTGTGCCCATTGTGTGTGCACGTGTGCGTGTGCGTGTGCGTGTGTGTTGTGTCGGGGCTTGTGTTTGTGACGAGTTTTCAGCCCTCCAAAAATCCAACATAGTATCAAAGCTTTAGATGATCTTTTAGGTTTATGAGTGAAAGGAAAAATAATGTTGTGAGAGAAAATTGTGTTGAAAATGAAGAAAAAATAATTGTTGCAGGCTTTTAGCTCTTTCTTTCTGTTTTTCAGTCCGTGGTTTATTGTCTCTCTTCCTTTCATTCCAATCCAACAAATGGTTAAATTTCCATATCTTTGATTCAAGATGAAGCATAACTTCACCAAGTTTGTCTTTGTTAAAATTCTACCCTTTCCAGGGTGAGAATTGTGTTTTTTAGGTGAAAGTGAAGTCATTAGGGACCTAGGCATATACAAAAACTGCAAAACTTGTTGAAGGGATTTGTACATGTCCATAAACTGCAAAAATATGTTGAAGAGGACCTTAGCATGTCCCCAGAAAAAATGCAAAACTCTGTTAACAGACCTATAATGTCCAAAAACTGTTAAAACTTTATTTAAGCTTGCTGATAAGGGCCATGTACCAGCAACCCTTTGATTAAGTTACTTCACTGCTCAAATGGAAAAAGTGAGCCATTGGCTAAGGTAGCAGATGCTACAACTAAAAACCTGTTAGCCATTCTTTGAACCCAGATTCGACCAATCAAAGTGTCAGCTTAGGTAAAAAAAAAAAAAAGGAGTCAAGTGAAGAAGAAATCATAATTAATGGTTTAAGTTACAACTTCAGGTTTTATTGCTCCAAAACATTCAAGAAAAGATTCAGAAAAACAAGCTTTAACTGTTAAGGCTCAGCAAATGAGTTCCATGATGACTCAAAAGGTGACAAGCTAAATTTCTACAAGAAATAAGTAATTTTGTTGTGTTTGAATCAAAGAATTTTCAAGAAGTTTCAGGCGTCAAAGTTCGGCAGCAGGGTTTGGTGACAAGTTGGAAAGGTCATGCTTGAGTATTAATATTCTAAGCAGGACTAAATAGCTGGCAAATTGAAGCCTCCAACAAAAAAGTCAAGGATGATATTGAGATTTTTGTGGAGCATCTTCGGAAGGAAATTTTGAAATTCTTTACGTTAGCAAAGTTATTGCTGAGGTTAGGTAGCAGGATTAGGTAAAGGTTCTGTGTTTAGTCAACTAAATATGCTTACACTGTAAAATGAAGCATGATTAAGGATGGCAATTATTTATTTTTGTACTCAAAATCCTAACCCTTTGTCTCTATAAAAACTCTTTAGAAAAATCAAAGAATGTAGGCGGAAGTGAGGTACATTTTACAGAACCTGCCTGCTTTCTGTGTGCTTGTGTGTGTGTGTGTCCTGGTGCTTGTATTTTTGTTTGTTTTCGGCTGTGCAGTGTTTTCTGTCCTCCAAAAATCCAACAAATAGTTACTATTACGCCTTCAACTTGTGCCTTTTCTATTTGAAGGATCAAATAAATCCAAATGCCAATCAAAGAAAACCTTGATCCTGAAGATAAAATACATCATGAAGGCCAAATTCCATAATTTATGCTAAAGAAATTCCTTAAAAGTAAGAATAGAGAAAGGGAGTCATATCACTAAAAGTACTCACACATTAGGATTTGAACCAATAACATGACAAAAAAAAATTCAAAGTAGAGAATACACTCAATTTCCAAATGGAGAGAACCAAGAACATTACAGAATGAGTTACCGCACCATGCATGTCCATAAAAATATCAGTCATCAAATGCAACATGCACTTGGTTGCAGTTCAATTTCAGGCCAAATATGCAAGCGACATCATGTCTATTCTTTGAGGCTCATTTCTTTCAGTACTTAACTAAGATTGATCTAATCTTAGCCTGAACACTGAGGATGCTAATACTTACACTGTAATACTCAATTCTTGTTGGCATGTGCAGTATGTCTATTTCCTTCATTTTTGCGAATGATATTTTATTAATCCTCGACGTGCGTAAGTTATGAAGGAAAAACCAACTATAAAGATCAAAGTAAAGGTCTTTTATTATCATCGCAGATAAATGACTTAAGAAATAAGTAAGCAACTGCTTTTCCAAATCCTCATCATCAATAGATAACAAGGACAAGACCAGTCATAAGAATTGTACTAGTGTTAGTAGCAATGCAGTTCTGCAGTCTACAAAATTGACTAACAAGTTGCTGTTTAGATCATCAAAGAATATACATGGAAAAAATTCATAATTTGTCTATAGATATTATTCATGCACAAAGCTCATATTTACAGGCATATTCCACAATATTTTCCCTTCTCTTTATAAGCTTATCTTTAGCATTTCTACACCTAAGAAGCAATCAATTTACTTCATTCCTTCAAAGCCTCCTAAAAGGTTACAACCCTTGATTCTGATGATGATAGAGGATCTAATAGTCCATTGAACTTTCATGATCTAATGGAGCTAAGAAGTCTATACAGATCATAACTGATACCATTATAGATTTTTTTTTAACACCAAAAACCTGAACTATTTTCTGTTTTTTGGTAACTGCTTTCTCAAAAACAACTTTTCTTTTCCAAAGATATAAAACCCAGCAAGCTGATCATAATAATAAGGGGTGAACTATCATACCACCATTGAGATTTAACATAATTAGCATATTAATCATTGTTGTTTTAAGATTAGCATTTTTGGTAACAACCTGATATTTTGGTCATTGCTGATAAAAATAATATTTAACATCATGGTAAAATATTCTCTTATCTTTTTAACACATAAATAACATTTAAGTGGCAAATTTGAAAGTGTTAATTTAATATATATATGCACATATATGACAGAGAGAGAGTCAAAGTTTAATTGTAAACTAAGTCATAACAAACAAAAATCTATAAAATAATAATGAACGTGTTAATTTCAAAATGGACTCTGTGTTGACAAATGAACTCATTTTACAATTGAAAATGGAAACAATTTTCTGCAAGTAAATAAGCCCAAAGGATTTCAAATAAAAACTAGCACTTCTTGTAGGTTAGACATTGTATAATTCAAATGAAAATTTCCCACCAAAACACAAATTAACTAGAGTGTCTAATCAAATTCTCTATTCTCAACAAAAATACCTATAAATGTGTCATTTCAAATATGAGTTTAAATAACAATATATTGTAACCAGTGTTGTGTAAAAGGAGTTCAGGTCACCAATACAATTACATCAATCTCTTCCTTTTTTAGAAAAAAAAAAAAATGGTAGTTGTCATCAAGTAATGGTGACTGTAACAGAATTTACGGGTGCTTGTACCATTACAGTCCACAACTTAGATGTAAGATAAATTTTCTTTGCAGTGGTAACAATTTGTAACAGCCTATATGTAATAGTAATAGATGTTATTTGGCCTCAAACAGCAGAACAAGGATAGCAGCACTTCTCCCCTATCTCCCACATTTCTATCCACCACAGGGATTGAATATACCTCACTAATGTTGCTCAAGGGACATTATGGAAAACAAAACAATAGTTGCAAAGCTAGTAGACTACCATCAGAAAATGGAGATAGTTTCTTTTTTTTTTTTTTTGAACAATTACAAGTAAAGAATATCATTATAGATTGGTACGCTCAAGAAAAATGACATACTAGCACAAGCAAAAACAAAAAGGCACAATGGTACAAGCAAAAACAAAATGACACTACAATGGTGTAATTGAAAACTAATTACTAAAAGGGTTTAAGAATTCAATTTTAACTGTCTAAAAGGGTTTAAGGATTCAATTTTAACTGTTGAAAAATACAAGCTTCAATGCATAAAAACAAACCATGGTGACATTCCAATGTTTCGGAAAACTTTCTGAATGAATTTCTTTTAATTTGATTTTTTGGTTTGTTCTTATTTTTCTTCTAATTTAATTCATATTTTCATGCATACCGACATTATTTTGCTTTTGAGTTTATTTTTTAATAGAATAGGGAGATAGGGAGAAGGAGAAGAAGAACATAGGAAATAGGGAGAAGAAAAATAGAGAAAATAGAGAGGAATTAGAAAATACTGATATTCATTCATATCGAAATGTTGTATTCCGAACAATCCTAAGTTATAGTAGAACTAAGCTAAAAGACAATAACAAACAATATTTTGTCACCTATACAATCAATTACTGCTAACCATTCTAATCATTGGCTGACCTCACATTCCCTCACTATCCAATCAATAAGCCCCTGCACTCCTAACTAACTTCCTCCAATTTCTTCTTTCCCTTTCCTACCCTTCCTTATCCTTTGATTTATAACACACAACTTGGCTCCTCTACAATTTGTTCCTTGTTCAGTTTAAGCTAAAACCCTTAGTTTCTAAACAACAATTTCTTGCCTTCAAATAAATAGTTTCTGCTAGAAAGAATGTCAACCTAAAACTATAAAGTATTCTTACTCTATGGGAGTATTAAGATACATAAGACAGCAAAAAAATCTGCAATACAAGTTAAGAATATTGGATTAAACTTTTTACTATAAAATCAAATAAGAGAGGTAAAATCTGCCTATGTATGATCATAACCTTAGCTTACATATAGTAAGTCGCAAACCCATAAAGAGGAGGAAAGTTGCAATAGGGGACAACCAATGAAAATTCGAATCTCATGAACTCAAATAGAAATAATGTTGGGGCATGCCTGTAACGTCCTTAATTTTTGAAAATTCAATAAAATAAATTAAAATTAAATTGGATAAATTAAATAAATGATTTAAATGAAAAATAGAAGGATTGTAAGTGAAAAGTGGAATGTATATGTGATATATATACAAAATATACATGAAATATATATAAAGTATATAAAAGTCAACATAAGTCAACTCTTTTAAATAAACAGTCAAAGATCAAAGAATATTTTTATAATTATACTTTGGAAATTAAAATTATTTAAATAATTTAAAAATAAATTATTTTGGATGGAAGATATAATTTTGGGGTTTTTATTAATTAATTAATTAATTAATTAATTAAAAAATATTAAAATATTATATATATATATATAAGGTTGAAATGAAAGTGGAAAGAGAGACAAAGTCCCATTTGATCTTCATCTTCTTCTTCTTTCTTGCATGGCCGAATTGCATGGATGTCCAAAGCCAAGGTTTTGCTTCTTCTTAGCTCTATTAATTGAAGGATTTCAAGGGTTCAAGTGAGATTTTTAGGGATTTCTACCATAATTAGTAAGTTTTCTAACTTTTTCCTTGAAATTCCATGAAAGTATGATTATGTTGATTTTAGACTTTTAAATTAGTATGTTTTAATTGCTTAATTGGGTATGAATGAAATTGTTTTGAGTACCTAATAATAATTTTAAGGTTGAATTGAATAAATGGTTGAGGTTGAGTGAAGTTTGGTGAAGAGAAAGAATTTAAGGTTATAGAACTTTTGGGTTTGTGAAATCATGAGTTTTAATTGTGCAATTTGGTTATGAATGTGTTATTTTGATGCATGAACAAGGATTTTAAAGTCAAATGATGGAATTGGTTATGTTTGAACAAAGTTTGGATGAAGTATTGATTTAGGATTTTGAAAAAGTGAATTTTCAAAGATGGTGAATTATTTGATTTTAATGTTTAAAATATGTTATTTAATGATATAAGTGATGAATATAAGCTTGGATTGATAATTGGATTGAGTTGGAATGAAAAACCTTCAATGGTGAAGATTATGCCATTATAGAGATTTGTACTAAGGCATGTATTTAATTAATGTAATTGGTTTAAACATGTTAAAATATGTTTGTAATGATATAAATAAACTTAAACATAAATTTAAATGGATTATAATGGTTTTTCAAAATAAAGTAAGGTAGGGCTTAACTTTGGGGTTTTGATTATAATAATGTTTAATTAAGGTTTAAGGTTGAGAATGCTTTAAAATGTGATATTAAATGATTTTATTTGATTACATTTGGTATGAGCATTGATGAGAGGTAGTTTGCCCAACTCTAGTGTTGAAGGGAAACTTGAAAGAGGAGATTGGATTTTGATTTTGAGCTTGCTTTTAAAAGCTTAAAGAGGTATGTACAAACTCTTGATAAGTGTGGCATAATTGCATTACAATTGGGCTTAACACATTTTGATTGAAAAATATGTTAAACTACTTGATACATTGAATATTCATGAACAATGTGCTATGATATGTGACTTGTTGTGCATGCATTATATGCATTGTGAAAATCCATTGATAATGGTTAAATTACATAAAATGTGAAATATGTGAATTATGTGAAAATAACCCAAACTATTTGGGTAATGTGATTTTGATGTGAAATGTAATATATTGTGATGAAATGATGAATTAAAATGAAATAAGATTGACATGAATGAGAAAAAAATGAAAATGATGCAATGTGGTGAAAAATGTGAAAATGAGGTAATTTGCCTAATTGATAATGAGAAATGAGGCAATGTGCCTAATTAATATGAGAAAATGAGAAAAAGTTGAATATGAATTATTTGTGTGCCTTGTATGTTATTCAATTTTCAGAGTTCTATGTTTGGCGGTATGCCTATGAGGTTATCCTCATTATTTACCTTCGGGGCTAGACGTTATGCGTCATTGTGATATGATTTGCCTTCGAAGCTAGACGTTTGGCATTACCGTGATATGATTTGCCTTTGGGGCTAGCTTTTGAGTATTACTTTGATTTGCCTTTGAGCTAGACACTTAGTGTCAACATAGGCCAAAACAGTAACTCTGGGATTTGAATAATGTATTAGTTTATTTGAGCTCATGCTTGTGTATATGTTTATGTGAATTAGTAAATGATGAAAAAATATGTTTAAAAGTGAGCTTGGATGTCACATTGTGACATAGCATAAATGCATTATGCATTAGCATTGTACTTAAATTTTATTGTTATTAAAGTTTGTACCGCTAGGCTTTTAGCTTAACGCGATTGTAATTTATAGCGCAAGTGATAAGGGTGATCCTGTAGAACCGGAGAGTTCGTCTAGACTGGGTCGGGTCTAGATTTGAGTTTTGCTTGTAGAGCTATTTTTGGAGCCTCAAAATCAGAGACACTGTCAGCATGTATATATTTTATATGATATAGTACATTCTATTATTATGTACATTATATTATGTTTTTGAAGTATATATTGTAAATTATAAATAATGTTTTGGATAAATTATATAATGTGGGTTTTACATGTGTTTTGATAAATATATATGTATATGTATAAATGTTTTGAGAAATATGGAGAACTTTGAGAAGTGTTAGGAAAATGTGAGATGTATTGTATATTAGGAATGTTTTTGGTGCAGATTTTGTTAAAATTTAAGGATGTCCAAATTACAGATAAAACTCTGGCGACTTTTTTTCAGAGATTTTTTATGAAAAATACTATTTTGGAACCTATGGTTTATAAAGAATACTTTATTTGTTATTTAAAAATACATTTTTAAGTATTTGGGATATTAAATTTGAAATGGAAAAATTTTTATTAAACTGGATTGTAACATTTTTATGCCGTATACAAGTATTTTACATATACTGGGTGTATGTATTATACGTATATATGGTATAATAGTGTTACAATGCCTACAAGTGACTTGAAGTATCAGAGCTTGAAGCAATGGGGGAAAATATAGATAAGGTTATATAATGCATTTCAAGCAAGGCAACAAGTCAATGTCCGAATATTAAATATGCACATGTTCCCATATCTTAGGTAACTAGCATGGGTAAAGAAAGCAGCCCACAAAGTGAGTGATGGGTTCTCACATCTTAGTAGATATATAAACTAGTCGGGAGAAGGATTTGTTTAATATTTCTTTAGTTTTCCTCCCAACCAGACCTAAGAAAAGATATTATCAAGACCATCCCTCCTCATCATGGGACTTACAAGATCATGCATGGATTCTGATCAAGCTCATAGTAAAGCACCAAGGAAACTAATTAAATCTAAAAATTTCATTTCTCAAAGGAAATTATGAGTTCTTCACATTTGCAGTTTCTCAACTTTTGAGAAGAAGCTTAATCTTCATGAAAGTCCAAAGGAAGAGAAAGAAAGCAAGCAATTCAGCACATTTTTCCAGTAAATTCATCAAAAGGAAGATAAGCCAAGATAATGTCTATAAAGAAAAACTCTCACCTTTTGTTTCCTCAGTCTTTCATTTTCCTCTTCCAAGCGAGAAACTTTGTTCTCAAGCTCATTTGTATAGGCCTGTTTACGATGGTTTTTCATTAGAGGATGAAAGTAACCAAAATGGTAATAAACAATTTATAATTAGGATGGATTTTTTAAGTATAATAAATGAAGGCCAAACCTGCTTTCGTGCCCGTGAACGCGCAGCGGATTCTCGATTCTTTATCATCCTCTTCTGCCTCCTCTCAACTGTCTTCTCAATCATATCATCTGGTGTACCTCTTTTCCTTGCAGGTGTCACCTCTGATAATGTTCCCATCAAAGGTGAAGGTAAGGTCACCTGGTTCTCAGAATATGATATATCCATTACAGAACCAGCCCCTACATGAAGTGGTTGTGGAATGGGCTGGGCCGGCATGTAAACCCCCATCATACTCTGTTGAGGATGCTGATACTGTGGATGTGGGTATTGCATCCATGGGCTTTGTTGTGGGAATTGTGGTCCTATATTTGAGTCAACCCCAACAATAGGAGCACTGTCCCTTTTTCCCAAGGATGCTTCGGCAACAACTCCTGCTTTAACCAAGAAATCCTCCAAAGTCATCTCTCCTAGGGTAGGTTGTCGGTCCCTAGGCTTCTTTTCCCCATTAATTTTACTTTGTTGAATATCTTTCCAAACCTCATCAACTGTCTTCTCGCCCAAAGCACTAGTTAATGACAAGCTAGCCTCACGCTGCAGAGCAGTTTGGTTGGCCAACTGAGTCCCCTCAATTTCCACACCCACAGACTGGTTAGCCTCAACTGTCCATACATTCTTGAGAAGTTCATCAAGGTTCATGCTACTCAAAGGTTTCCCAAGGTCACCCAACTGATTTTGAACCTCATCCAAAGTTAAACTATACATAGAATTTTGCCGTGTCAACGGCTGAAACTGAGACTGCTTTCCAGTACTATCATCACCTTGAGATCCCATTGTCTGTGTCCCCATTCAACCTTCACATTAAATACTCATTTCAAATCTCAAGCTTGAAAAACTCTTGAAACAACAACCCACCTACTAGCCCCAAGTTCGTAATTAAAACATCATGCACCCAAAATGAGCACCTGATATACATATCAAATAGCGCAGAAACAAATAATTAACCAAAATCAGTCACAGTTCAAATAATTAATTTAACTGCATCTTCATCCCCGCGACCCACCAAAAGAAATTTGCTTATACTTAACACTTTGAAAAATAAGAATCAGGACTTTTCCAGAAACCCCAGATCAATAATCTTTTTTATTAAGCGATCAGAATTAAATAAAAGACTAACATAAGACACAAAACATCAATCAATTTTTCATTACTTAAAATCCCTAAATAATTATAAACCCTAGACAGAAGAAGAAAAGAAGAACAAGAAGAAGATCCATCTCAACCCATAAACCATTAACCATATTTAAGGGGAATAAAAAAATAATTAAAACAAAAATTCCCCAAAAAAAATCAGGCGCACAAACCCATTGGACTCTGAATATTCTAAAATGATGGCAAAAAGGAAGAAAATTTTGCACCATTCACATACATAAACAAACTTCGTACAAAGAACCATTTTCATATAAGGAACGAAATAAGAACATAGGACCAAGAAGTTGTAATCTTTCACATGCAAATGCAAAAAAGCGAATGAAAATGCAATAGTCCATTGACAAAAATCTTCGGGAACCAAATCCCAAGAGAAATTATCAATTCTACGATTAAAGAATCAAAATGGAACTTTGCACAACACGAAATGACAAAATTATGAATCTCAAAATGCAAGAAAAGATTTAAATTTGATAGGTAATAATTTCAACCGAAAGCTTAAGGCTCTTTTCTTTAGACCATAACAGAAATGAACATCTCAAATGAAAGTGAAACTGAAATTTAAAAATTTTCAAGAATAAATTAATTGCTTACTTTTGTGATCTGAGATACTAAATTGGTAATTTGGATTTTGAGATTTTTTTCAGATGGCGATGATTCAGGTGGAAATCAGCTGCTTATGCTTATGAACGGAAGAATTTTTCAAGTGCCCGTGTGCGTATAAGAGAGAGAGAGAGGAAGAACAACTCCCAAAAACTAAAAATGCTCAAAAATATTTCATATGCATAATAAATAAATACATAAATATTCATATTATTGTTTAATTGGTCCATTTTTAATTTTTGTTTCGATTTTTGAAATTGGCTAGCATAGGGGCAACCTCATGCGTAATCATGGGAAATCCCACATATTTGCTCCATCATGCCGCATGGCACCTTTTTAGCTTGTCTTTTTCTTGGTTAAGGCTTGTTTGCTTTTGTTTTCTTTGAACTAATGATTTTTATTTTCCTTTTTTTTTTTAACAAAATTTATGGTACATTTCCTAGAAATAAATAGATAGATGTTAAAAAAAAAAAAATAGATGTGCGAGAGAAATTTTATTGCATTCCAAGACTAAGAAACATATACCTCTTTTTCTTTGCATTTAGTCTCAAATTAAATTAGTTTCAACAAGTCCGTATAAATTTTATATTTGAAATATCATTTTAAAATAAGAACTAAAAAAAAATCTTTCGCAATGTTGCGGTTGTTATTGATATAACTAATTGAATTTTAATATTAGATTTTATAATTTTAGTAAATTTTTATTTTTTATTAATGAGAAAAAAAATTCAAAAATCTAAAATCTAAAAAATAATAAAATATTAATATAAATAAATAATAAAAAATTATTCAAAAATTATATAATATGGGCTACTATATGCAGATTCTATAACTAAATAAAGAATTTTTGTATAGTTACAGTGAAAATTACATATATAATTAAATTAATAATAATTTAAAAAATAAATTTTCCAATGAATGTTCTTGAAAAATATATAAAATAATAATTGTAAAACACTACTTATTTTAGAAAAAAAAATATTGCTAAGAGCATATGAGGAAAACTAGTTTGACAGATACTGCATTAAATCATAACTGGACAAACTTTTGGTATAGAATTCTTCAAAAATTTAAAAATTAAATTTTTTTCATTATTTAAATATTATCTTGTTAGAACTACATAATGGATTTCATATGCAATTAATCCAATAGACATTTTTCAGCAATTTAAGATATCTATTTATATAAGCATTTTCTACAATCCTAAGTTTTAATCTTTTAGCTCTACCACTTTCTCAGACACTTAGGGCCTGTTGGTTTAGCTGTTCATAGCAGCTGATAGCTGATAGCGGTTGTTGATAGCTGATAGCTGGTAGCTGATTCGGGTTAGTGTTTGGTAAAAATACAATAGCTGTTGCAGTTTAAATGTAAAATTACCAATAAGTATATCATTATCTAATAAATATTAATTTTTATTTTATTTTAATAGGGTTAATATAGTCTTAATATGAATCAGCTATCAGCTGATATGAAAAAGCTCCGAGTAGGAGCTTATTGAAACAGCAGCTGTTTGGGGTTCCTAACAGCTATCAGCTGCTGTTTTAAAATTTTACCAAACATCAAATTTTACCAAACAGCTGTTGTTTAGGGTTCAAACCTCTATCAGCTGCATCAAACAGCTAAATCAAACACCCCCTTAATCATGACCATTAGTAAGCATAAGGTTCACATTTATATCATTAACCATAACAATAGAATTCCAACAGTAGATTTTACTTATTAATTTTTTAATTATATTTTTTATTTTAAATGTAATTTAAAAATACATTTTATTTTTATTAACATTAAAAAATATATATTATATGATGTTGTATAAAATGTGAAATTCACATGGAATGAATAATTTGAATTTAAAATAGAGTAAATAGGATAAAAAAAAAAGATAATAGATTGAGATAATAGGTTCACCTTGACTTTTCGAAATATACATTCGTTATATATGATTATTCATTATTTTAATTTTTAACTTTAATTAGATTTGTGTAACTTTGTATCATTAGTTTAATTAATTTTAATTTTTTTAATCTCGTAATTTGGTGAACTAAAATTCTCATTTGAAAAATTTGTTATCTAAAAAGTACAATCAAAGAAAAAAACAGATCATATAAAAACCAAAAATGAGTAATAAAAGATTCATGATTGATGTTTATTTTCACGTTCAATAGTTAATTATAATTATTACAAATATATAAAGTTGTATGTAATGGATATAAATTTTAAAGTTTTTTTGAAAATGCTATTAAAATTTAGTTTTTTTTTCAAAATTTTTCATTATAAAAAATATTTCCTCATTAATAACATTTTCATTAAAAAAAATTCCATCATTTCATTTTTTTAAAATAATCCGATAATTTCATCTAATTATTTCATTTTAAATGTAGCAGTTCATTGTAGAGGCTTTGCATTTCGATCTTCAATAAATCATTATTTAAAAAAAACGTGGTAAAATAAATTAAATTGGAGTAGTAAAAAAATAAGTTGTAAATGTTTTGAATATGATAAATACTCAATTAACAGAAATTTATATCTATATTTCTTTAAGCAATAAAATATATGTTAAGGCTAGATTACTTATAACCCTTAGAATTTCATAAAATAGATAATTATTATATCTTTACTATTTTAAATTTTAAGTGAATTAATTGATTTTAAATATTTTGAATAACACTCTTTCTATTATTTAAATGTCATATACTTTGGTTCTTATGATTTTATAATAATAATAATAATAATAATAATAATAATAATAATAAAGTATTATTCATATTTTCAAAAAAAAAATTCAAAATTTTTAAATAAAAAATTAAATTTTAAGATTATAAATAATACATTTAAAATTTTTAAATTTGTAAATTAAATTATAAGATTATAAATAACATTTTTAAAAACATTTTTTAAATAAGGATTTTTAAATGTAAGATTTAAAAGATAAATTTTAAGATTATAAATAATATTGAAAATTTAAAATTTAAAATTTAAAATTATAAATAATATTTTAAAATAATATTATTATTTTAAAATTATAAATATGTAATTTAATATTTAAAAATTTTAATTCAAGAAAATTTGAGAGAGGGACACGTGACAAAGTATTATGCTAGTATCTTTAGATTTAGTATTATATATAGATTCACATAGAATTATTCCAATATCAAATCAAATCAATATTTTCAAATTGATAAATTTTAAAATTAAAATCAATAATGGTAATAAATCATAAAATAAATAATTTTAAATTAATTTAATTTATTAAAAAAGTACATCAAGATTTAGGTCGAAATTAATTAATTTTTTTATTAAATATGAACTGAGGTCCACAAAGTACTTTGATTTAATCAATCTTTATTTTAATTTCGACAAATATATCTAACAGTTCAATTTATGATTTTTTTAAGGCTAAATAGTTATAAAGTTTCTGAGATTTTGCATATTGCACTAGTCAGTCCCTGTATTTTCAATATCTAATTTTTGCATTCTTCAGTTTTTAAAAATTAAATTATTTAGTCCTTCTGTTAATATTTTTATCCTAAAAATATTAGTCAATTACTTTGATATTATAAAATGATTTATTTATTTTTCTTATATATATATTTTTCTTTGTTATTTATTAAATCATGCTTATTTTTAATTTTATTTATATTTTTTACACATAATTTTTTTTAATTTTATAAATATTATTAAAAAATAATTTTAAATAATATAAATAATATCTTTTATTATTTTATAGATAATCTATATATATCATTTATTTTAATTTTATAGGTATTACTAAAAAAATAATTTCAAATAACATAAATAATATTTTTTATTATTTTACAGACGATCTATATATAAAATAAAATTAAAAATGAAATAAACTTAATAAATAACAAAGATAAATATATATAAAGGAAGAGCAAATAAGTTATTTTATAATATCAAAATAGTTGACTAATGATTTTAGGATGAAAATATTGACAAAAGAACTAAACAATTTAATTTTTAAAAATACAAGGATACAAAAATTAGATATTAAAAATACAAGAACTGACTAGTATAATATGCAAAACTACAGAAACTTTATAATTATTTAATCTTTTCTTAATAGGTAAAAAAATTTAGAAAAGCATGGAGCAAGTGGATTGTAAGTTGCTATTAGCTCTATGAATGATACTAAGGTCGTTGAATTATTGTTTTAGTGAAAAGTCTACTCTTTTGTGGAATTTAATTATGCAATGGGAGATTAAAAGATACAGAATGAGATAACAAATAGAAATTAAATAAAGTAGAAAAGAAGACAGAACAGATTTACAGTAGTTTGGATTCAATTAATTCTACTTTCACTTCTCAACATCAATTGAGAATTTTGACTATCAATGGAGTTTTATAATGCAACATCCGTATTTTATATAAATTAAATTAAATAAATTAAGTAAATAATTTAAATAAAAATTGAAGGATTAAAAATGAAAAAGTAAAGAGTATATGTGAAATATATATTCAATATACATAACATATACAAAAGTCAACTTTTGAATAGAAAAGTCAAAAGTCAAGTGAAAAAATGGTAATTATATTTTGTAAAATTAAAATTAATTAAATAATTTAAAAATAAATTAATTATGGATGGAAAGGTAATTTGTGATTTTTTAAATAATTAATTAATTAAAAATATAATAAAATAATATATATGGTAATAGTTTTAGTGGAAGGAAAGAGAAATTAAAATGTTAATCTTCATCTTCTTCTTCTTTAAGTGGAGGCCGAACCTCCGCAGCCTAAAGAACCAAGCTTCTTTTTTTTTTCTTCCAAGCTTCCATAATTGAAGAGATTTTAAGGATTTAAGTGAAATTTTTGTGATTTTCTCCGTAAATAGTAAGTTTTTCATCTTATTCTTTGAAATTTCATAAAATTGTAAATATGTAAATTTTAGGATTTTATCTTAGTATGATTTAATTACTTGAATGAATGTGTATGAAGCTATTTTGATTAGTTATTAATGGTTCTTAAGTTGGATTGGAGGAAAGATGAAGTTTGAGTTGAGTTTGGTTGTAAGAGTTGATTTAGGGTTATGAAAAATTTGAACTTTTGAAATTATGTGTTTTAATTATGCAAATGGATTCTAAATGTGTTGTTTTGATTCATAAACAAGGATTTTAAAGTCAAATGATGGATTAACCAAGTTTGGTTAGAGATTGGATAAGGTAGTGTTGAATTTAGTGTTTTGGAAATGAATTTTTAAAGTATTGGTATTTGTTTGATTTTAATGTTTAAATCATGTTATTTAATGATGTAAGTGATGAAGATAAGCTTGGATTAACAATTGAAATGAGTTGGAATGAAGAGCATTAATTGATGAAGGTTATAACATTTTAGATTTTTATATAAAGAGCATGTGTTTATTTAATGTGATCAGTTAAAACATGTTATAATATATCTTTCATGATGTAAATGAACTTAAAATACCAATTTAAATAGATTAACATGGATTTTCAATGTTAAAGTAAGGTTAGGCAAAATTTTGGAATTTTGTAGGAGTGATGTTTAATTAAGGTTTAATGTTTTAAATGTCTTGAAATTTGATTCTAAATAATGGTATTTATTTACATTTTGAATAGGCATTAAGAGAAAGTGAATTTCCCAACCTTAGTGTTGAAGGACAATTTGGAAGTGAAGGTTGGGGAGTGATTTTGAGTTTGTATTTGAGTGCTAATTGAAGTATGTACAAACTTGTGATAAATTGGATATGTTTGCATTAAAGTTGGCCTAACACATTTTGGATGAAAAAATATGTGAACATTCATGAACATTGTGTTATAACATGTAACTTGTTATGTATGCATTATGTGCATTATGAAAAGCTATTGATAATGGCTAAAATGAATAAAATATGATTTTATATACATTATATGAGAATGATCCAAAAATATTTGGGTAATATGATTTTAATATGAAATGATATATATTGTGATGAAATGATAAGATATGATGAATTAAAATAAGTTGACATTGATATGAATGAGAAAAATGAGAAAGTGAGGCAATGTGGTGAGAAAAATGAGAAATTTAGGTAATGTGATGAGAAAAGTTTATTATGAAAAATATGTATATTTGTGTGCCTAGCATGTTATTCAATTTTCAGAGTTCTGTATTTAGCGACATGCCTATGAGGTTATCCTCATTATTTAACTTCGGGGCTAGACGTTAGGCATCACTAAAATATTATTTGTTGTCGGAGATAAGCACTATGTGTCACTGATATATGATTTACCTTCGGTATAATACCCTTATACCCTATATACATATAATACATATACTCAGTATATGTAAAATACGCATACACGGTATAAAAATATCATAACCAGGTTTAATAAAAATTTATACTTTACCAATTTTAAATCCCAAATACTTTAAAATGTATATTTAAATAACAAATAAAATATTTATAATTAAATATATATTCCAAAATAGTATTTTTCATAAAATCTCTGAGAAAATTCGTCAGAATTTTGTCTGTAATTTGAATATTTTTCAATTCAACAAAACCACAACCTGCATATAAAGGCACTCCCAATAAACCAACTCATACATTTCTCCATTACTCTCCAATTTCTCTAAGTTTCACAAAACATTTAAACATATACATATATTTATGTTAAAACACATGTAAAATCCCACATTACACAATTTATCCAAATATTCTTTATAATTTATAATTTATTCTCCAAAAACATAATTATAAAACGCATTATAACAAATTGTATTATAATATAATATATATGCATGATGGCGAATTGGCTTTGATCTTAACGTAGCAAAATCAACTCAATAAGCTGTAATATCCCAATGTATGCCCTAGAAGTTGGATACAATTGTTGTTTTGATTTGAATTAAATGTATATATGTATTTGTAAAGGAAATGAGTGTGTTAAGAGAATGTATATGTTGTGTATATTGTAATATATATAACATATAAGTTGGTCAAATGGGGAGTTAAGGTAAGAGGATATTTTAACTTGTGCTAAGTAAAATTACTATAATGGGCATACAAGTGACAAAAGTTAAGTTAAATGAAAAAGGGTATATAGGTAATTGCTTGGTTAAAATCTCTTGGTGGAGATTTAAAGAAGAAAAGAAGGATTGACTTGTGTTTATTTTCTTTTCTCTTCATTTGTGTGCCGGCTATCCAAGAGAAGAGAGAACAAGAGAGGTGTTCTTGATGCTAGAAGCAAATTGAAAGAGGAATCATAGGAGTGAATTGAAGATTGGTGAAATTTCTTCAATTGAGGTAAGTACTCTCTTGTTTTCCTTTGGTATTTTGAAGATGTGTTTGATGTGTGTTGTGATATGTTGATATCATGATTTAGAGTGTTTGAGATGTGTTTAAAAGTATGGAAATTGATTGTGAGTTAAAAAGGTTAAATTGGTGTTGGTTTTGTTTCAAAAGGGTAAGTTAAGTGGATGTTGTTATTGAAAGAAGAAGTTTGATGTTGGTTTTTAGGGTTTGATGTGGTAAGTGTTTGAATGTATGGTTGATATAGTGTTAATGTGAATATTGTGATGAATATGTGTTAATAACATGAATTATAACCATTTGAATGAGATTGTGTTGTGTATAAGTTGTTCTTAATCCAATCAAAGAAGTGTTGATTATGTTTAGGGTTTTATATATGATAGACACGGCCAAAATAAGAATGGAACACGGCCAAGACCTATTAATTTTGGGAGACACGACCAAGTTGAGGGAAGTTTGGCCGTGTTGAATGGATTTTGGAGAGACACGGCCACTGGCTTGGCCGTGTCCCTTGAGTGTGTTTGCCACTGCCTGAATTTTATGGAGAGACACGGCCGTGTCCCCTTGCCCGTGTCTGCCTCGGCTTGAATTGGTATTGAGAGACACGGCCACAAGCTTGGCCGTGTCCCTTGGGTGTGTTGGCTACTGTGATTGTACTTTGCTCTTCTTGTTTTGTGGAGATTGAACATACATTTAATGATGCATATGATTATGTATGAACAATGTTATGTTATGCATTGTGAATCTTATGAATGGTAGTATGTTATATGAATAATGTGACTAATATTATGACTTGTATAGTGTGGAAGAGATGAGGATCAACCAAAAAGGTATGTGCAATGCAATTTATTATGATAAATGTTTTAAGAATGAATGGTGTAAATGTGTTTTGAGAAATGATGAAATGTGATATCATCATGGTTGATAATAATGATTGAAATGTTATAAAGGGACATGTTGTTTATATGATGATGAATTTAAGATATATTTGCAATGAAATTGATTATGTATGCTTGAATAATGAAGTGTATAATGTGAATTGAGACATAAAGAGATGTAAAACTAATGATCGGTTTGTTGAACTAATGTAATTGATGTTGTATATGTATAATGATGATTCAAATATGATGTGAAGCCATTGTGATTGGCTATGATAACTCAAATGTGAGGTGAAGCCATTGTGATTGGCTATGATGATTCAATTGAAAGACATAAGGCATGTTTGCCTAATTGATGGTGAGAATTGAGAATGAAAGTAATAAATGAATTGTGTAACTAATGTGTTATTCCATTTTCAGAGTTTGTTGTTGGTGGCATGCCTAAAATGAGTAACAATCTCTTGAAGTTAGGTTGGCTAAGTCCTTGAAGCCTAATTGAGATGTTACAACCCTTGAAGCTAGGTTGGATTGGTTCTTGAAGCCAAGTTGGGTTGATGCTTAGCATGCTTTGCTCCCCTTGAAGCTTGGTTGAACCTAATCCTTGAAGCCTAGTTGGGTCTAAGATAATGATAAATGTGATGAATGAACCAAAGCATTACTCTGAAAATTGAATGGCATATTAGTGTCGTTTGGGCCCAAGTCTGTCGTTGTTGTCAATATGATATATAAATGTTGTAATAAACGAGTAATGAGATCTATGGTGGATTTGGTTGGGAATGTGATTCATGATTGATGAATTGTGAATAAAATAATGACATGAAATATTATGTAATATGTATATTGAAATATTGATTGTGAGTATTAATGTTGGATTAATGATTGGTGATAATGATATGATATGTAATGTGGGCATTACTATATTGATGGTGATTATTAGTAATGAATTGTGATTGGTAAAAACGATATGTATATAATACATGAAATTAGTTAAAATATATGAAAGGTGCAACTTAAAAGGAAAACATGATAAGAAACTAATGGCACATGGAATTGATATATCATTATATGTTAGTATTTTTATAATGTATGTTTATATGTTATATTTGTACTACTAAGCTCTCGGGCTTAGCGCGGATGTGTAATCGCGCAGGTAGCTTGGTGGAGGATATGAAGTCTTTCATTATGCCACGAGAAGAGTAAGAGTTTGTCGAGACCAACTATAGGGTAATGCATACATGTTTAATTTTAATTACGATGTATTTCTGACAAGAGAATATTTATATGTATAAATGAAGTTTTGATTAGAGAATGATTTTGTAAATGTTATTTAATTAACGTATTATGGTTTGAACTCTGTTACAATTTTCTTTTTAAAGGTAACAATAAGTGGCATCCTTATGCTTTATATACTTACTGTATATATACTAGGTATATGTATAGTACTTATATAGGGTATCGGGGTGTTACATAAGCAATCTCAATCTAGACCTAATCTGGTCTAGTAGAATACTTCGGTTCAATCGGATCGTCCCTATCATCTGCACGATAAATTATAATCACGCTAAGTTAAAAATTTAGCGTAAAAACTTTGATAACAATAAAACTGTAAAGAAATGCCAATACAAAATATTTTTATGCTATGTCACAATGTGATATCCAATCTCACTTTTGAACATATTCTTACATCATTTAATAATTAACATAAGAACAAACACAAGCATGGGCCCAAAGGATCTAATATGTCATTCAAATTTCAAAGTTACTATTTTAACCTATATTGATACCCAATGTCTAGCCTGAAGGCAAGTGACCCCCAACGTCTAGCCCGAAGGTAAATCATAGTGATGCCCAACATCTAGCTGAAGGCAAGTGATGTCCAACGTCTAGCCCGAAGACAAATCAAATAATTGATCAAAAGCTAGCCTCGAAGGCAAATAATGAGGATAACCTCATAGGCATACCGCCAAACACAGAACTCTAAAAACTGAATAACATACTAGGCACACAATTAATTCACATTTCTCATTATCAATCTCTTTCTCATTTTTTCATAATCAAGCTAGACACATTACCTCATTTTTCATTATCTATTAGGCACATTGTTTTATTTTCTCATCTTTTTCTCACTTTTCTCATTATTCTCATTTGTAACAATATCAATTCATCACATTTCATCATATCATCAAATTGCATCACATTTTACCTTAAAATTTATCACCCAAATATTTTGGATAATTTCACATAATCTACATATGATTCACATTTTATGCATTTTAGCCTTCACCAATGGCTTTTTAATAATGCCTTTAATGTATACACAACAAATAGTATTACCCAAACACTTTGGGTCAGTTTCACATAATACACATATTTCATATTTTACACAATTTAGGCATTAATAATGACTTTTTACAATGCATTTAATACATATATGATATTACACATGTCATAGAACATTATTCATACACGTTCCATATATCAAGTAGCTTAACATATTTTTCAATCCAAAATGTATTAAGCCTGATGTAATGAAAATGTAACCAATTTGTTCAAAGTTTGTACTTACCTTTAAAAGCAACCAAATGCAAACCACAAAACTAACACAAACCTTCTCTTTCAACTTGTCCTTCAACACTTGGATTGGACAAATCAATTTTTCTCAATGCCTATACCAATTGTGATCATAAATAATGATTTAGTATCACATTTAAAGGCATTTCAATTTGTAAACTATAATTAAACATCATTCAAACTAAAATTCTAAAGTTAAGGCTAAACTCATTTTAACTTTGGAAAACCATGTTGAACCATTCAATTTGGTGTTTTAAATTTATTTATATTATTAAAAATATATTATAATATGTTTAAAAAAACTACATTACATAAACATACACTTATGTCCAAAACTCTAAAATGACATAACATTTCCATTAAAGGTTTTCCATTCCAACTCAATCCAATTATTATTTTAAGCTTATATTCATCACTTTTATCATTAAAGAATATGCTTTAAACAATAAAATTAATCAATTCACAACTTTGAAAATGCCCTTTTTTCAAAACCCTAAATCACCACTTCCATTTTCAAACTCTATCTAAACTCAACCAAATCCATCATTTAATTTTAAAATACTTATTTATGTATCAAAACAACCCATTTGAAATCAAATTGCACAATTAAAAATAATAAATTCAAAAGTCCAAAAGTTACATAACACTAAACTCTCTCTCGCTTCACTAATCATGTCATTTTCAATCATCCAACCAACAAATCACTATATAATCATTATTCTAACTTCATTTCTATCTATCTTAACAATTTAAACACATATTCTCTCTCTAACCCAAACTTACATAATTATAAAACTAAGAAAATAAAGCTTACAATAAAAGATACTTACTTGATTTCTTTGACAATCCTTCAAAACTTTCTGAAATCCTCTTTAAATCTCTTATAAATTTGATATATTACACAAGCCAAAATCAAACTCTCTCCCTCTCTACTAGCACACGTCCAAGATGAAGAAGAAGAAGAAGAAGAAGAAATGATTTTATTTTGGTCTTCCTTTCTTCTTTTGTTTCTAACCACAAATATATATAGATATTTAATTTATTTATTTATTAATTATTTAAAATCCATAATTCTTCACTACCATTAAAATATATTTTAATTTTGATTTATTTTATTATTATTATTATTTTATTTATTATTATACTTATAACTTTTTCATCCATAAATATATAATAATTAATTAATTTAAATAATTCTAACCAATCACCTTATTTCTTTCTTTGACTTTTCTCTCTTCCCTTTATCATAATCATCATCATCCACTTTTCCAATATCAAATTATATCTCACATATATGTAATGTATATTTTATGTATATGTATATGTCTTATATATGTTACTTATATTTTACATATACCATTATATATATATTTATTTAATGTATATACTATGCATATTTAATATATATTTAATGTATTTAAATACTCATATGCACACATAATATGTATCTCATATACACATCAAACTTACATTATATGTATTATATATATATATATATTATATTTTATTATATTTTTATTTATTTATTTAATAAAAATCATAAATTACATCTTCCATTCTTATATAATTTATTTTTAAATTATTTAAATAATTTTTAATTTTTAAAGTATATTTATAAAAATGTCATTTCACCTTTGACTTTTAACTTTAAAGTGTTAACTTTTAATTGACTTTGTATATATTATATATATTTCACATATACATTCCATTTTCTCACTTCTAAACTTTCTATTTTCTATTTAAATAATTTATTTAATTTAATTTTAATTAATTTAATTTAATTTTTAAAAATTAGGGATGCTACATTTCTTTCCCCCTAAGGAAAATTTCGTCCTCAAATTATTCAATACCGTGATAAATCATCCAACTCAAAATAAAATCTTAAAATCTCATATGAAATTAATCATCTCATCAAACAATTATTTCATCAAATCACATAATTTCTTCTCTCCCCCTTAGAGTCATTCTCAAAAATCTCTTCATAATTTTCATAACTCATCATTATACATTCTATTTAATCAAACAACCATAATTGATTATCTGTAAAAGCACAAATAATAACAATTCTCCAAATAAAAAGTCTTAAATTAATAATCTCCTACACATCCCCATCTTGATCTTACTCTCTATACTACTACCATGTATTACCTCAAGATTATCAGTATACAACAATAAAATCTTATTTTCTTTTTAAGATTCATTCTCATAGGTTATTCATCAACCCAAAATATACATACATTTCCATCATGATATAGTTAACATATTTTTCTTATAATCATTTACAACTAATATATTTTAACTCCTTTCATATCCATATACATATCAGAGCATTACCTTATATATATTACTACATATCTCTCACATTCTTAATACAATTATATATATTTTGAATCTCAATAATTACCTGTAACTTCCATATTCCATATTAATTGATCTAATTATCTCAATATGACTATCACAGTCTTATTCCATTTAGTTAAATTTTAGCCTACTTTAAATTCATTAATTCTTTCAATTCATAACCTAAATCAATTAGGTCAAACTTATTCTTAAATCTTTTTGGATTTATCTTCACGAATAATATTCATTTCAACTTATTGGAGCTAATGATTGTATACAATTAATATAATTTACTTTTGCTTCTCTTCTCTTTTTTTTTTCATACAATTTCCATATAATTCTCATGACCAGCTTTTACCTTAATCACTTCCCCTAGTCTCATTCATTTTAAATGTCATTTTCATCACATTATTCATATTATATTATTTTTAAACACGTTCAAGATAACTCTTAATCACCTTTCATAATTCCTCTCATTTATAATCTCTTTACTTTACTTATAGTTGCCATATTTACATAATCATTTCCTTACACATCATTTGTAGCCCATCATATTTTTACAATTCTCTTCTGCTTCCACACTGTTTATAGCCATAAATAAGTTTATAAAAATAAGATTATGAGTTTCAACTATACCAACCCAAAATCTTGCTTATATCTCACAAAACAAAACTATCAATTTCATCAAATGCATTTCACAATTGTGTCATCTCAAGTCCATACCCGTGGATTACAAATAAACATTGTCTGCACTACAAGTTTTCTCAAACAGTTTTTATCTCGATGTTACATTTATGACTCAGTGGTCACATGCCCGTGGCATCTCAAAATTACACATTTTATACATGCTATTACTTTACTATTATCATTCCTTCATTGTTTATATCATACATATATTTTTAAACACTTTTCTCAGTTTCCATATTCATATCCATATTTCACTTTCTTTCCATAATTTTTCAACTTTATCAAGTGATCAACTCACTCATGATCACTTTCAACTTTAATCTCATTTATAAATTTTCTCAAATTTTCACACAATTATCATATCTCTTAATTCACATACTCACTTAACATAATTATGGGTCACATTTACAATGTGACTCATCTCCACATTTGATAATTTTTCACAAACACATACATATTATATTCCATCCCAATTTCATATTTTCATTATCATCTTTTTAAGTCATTTTTAACATAGTTTATACTTTTAATCATATTTTATATTTTTCCATACTTTTTCCCTTCCACACACAAAAATATTATTTCTCACATCAATTTTAACCACATACTCATTTATACATGTCACTTTAAAGAATATCTTTATTCTTTAAAGAATGCCCACAAACATAATGTCAGCGGGAATTTTCGCCCCCACTCCCGGTGGAATGGTTCTTGCGACTTCAGCACTGTTTAGGCTTGGGGCCTTGAGAATGCGGACCTAAGTCCGGAGAAAATAGAGTCGCCACTCGGACGGGTCGAAAAAAAGAAAGGGGTGGATTACTCGATTCCTAAGGAATCCCCAACTCCCTAATGGGTTCGAAAAGTTGGGTACATGTGGGGAAGGTGAGAAATGGCCCAACACCCCCCACAACTCCTGGTTCATTGGAACCGGCCTCCTTTACAGGTCTTAATATTATAAATTCTTAAATATAACAATATTATCCATATTACACACAATAATTAAAATAAAACATCGATATACTAAAAATCAAAACAATGTCCAAGTAAAATAAATAAATGGACACCCATACGAAGATGGAGACATGCCCTTACATAATCCATACCTAAATAGGACACCCACCAAAAGGTAGAAACATGTCCTTTACATTGGTTCTAAAATATAAAAGTAATTTAAATTACATGATATTTAACTAATGAGGTACCCACCAAGTGGAAACATACCTCTTACAACATTTGAAAATCTAAATAAATCGATAAAAGTAAATAACCATTCATCATAAATAAATCATTCATCCAAGATATTAAACATCAAGAGAATGTAAACATCCATTCATGATAAACTAAATAAATCAAGCATTGAACTTAAATAAATCAACAAAACATTGAAAATAAATTAAAGCATATAATAAACTACATAATCAAATATAAAATTAAATAAAGCAAGTAAAGATTCAAATTAGGGCTACTGTTTCTATTTAAAATTCTTTAATTAATACTTTAGGGTTTTGGAATTTGTGGGTTCAAGCTACTGTAAATTTTAAAAGAATTGAAATGGAGCAAAGTTTTAGAATTTAAGAGGTTGATAAAGTTCTTTGATTAACCAAATTAGTGTTTGAGAAGTGAAATCATGAAACTAGGGTTTGGACACTTTAAAACATTTAGATTTATGATTTACGGTTACTGAATTTTGGTTTTTAAGCTTACTGTGTTTGAATTATAACATTTAGATTTATATGGTTTTAAGGTTTTAAAAATTAGGGTTTAGAAAAATTAGGGTTAGGGTTAGTTTAGGATTTACTGTTTTGGGTTTAGGAGTTGAATTAGGGTTTTAGAATTTTAGAATTAGGGTTTCAGAGATTGCATTAGGTTTTAGAATTTGAAGAAACAATTGATAATTTTATGAAACTTTATGAAAATAAACAAAATGATTTAAGGTTTATAGAAACAGAAAAGATGTTTTTTAGAGTTTTTGGAAAGAAAAGGATTCAATTAAGGGTTTTGAAAATTTGGAAAGCAAATTAGGGTTTTGAGATTTTGAAGAAACAAAAATAACAATTTTAAGATTTTTGGAAAATAAAGAAACGAATTAAGGTTTTTAAACTTTAGAAAAGGTGAATTGAGGTTCTAGGGTTTTCTTGATTTTGAAGAAACAGAAATAATAATTTTTAGATTTTTGAATGATGAAGCTACTGTGAATTAATGAAATAAATAAAGAAATTCATACATTCGTTTGTTGGTTCCACCAAAAATCACTTCTTGGATGAACAAGAACAAAGACAAGCTTTGCTGCCTTTGATGGATTGAATTGCTTGTTTGCTCTCTCAAAAAGTCCGATTGATTCAAAGTTTTCCTCCTCAATTTCGGTCGCAATTTCTCCTCTAAAATTTGATCCCCTTTTTGTGTTGTTATTGTCCTTATTTATAGAAGAATTTTATGATTAATTTTAGTTATTCACGGAATCTAACATTGATTAAGAAAAGAAAACCGAAACCTAATTGTATTTGGTTTCAAAAAATTTGAGTCGGAAAAAAAACTACTGCGGAAAAATTATACTGGCGAAAAAAACTGCTGTGGAAAAAATACACTGGCGAAAAAACTGCCACAGCTGGCTGCGAGCTGCTGGCGAGAATTGGCCTGGGGGCCATTTCGCCTCAACCCCTTTCGGGGACGAAAAATTTCGTCGCAGATTTTTTTATATTTATTATTATTATTTTATATATTTTATTAATAAAAATTAAATACTAAAGCAAATATTATTTAATTAAGATAACAAAAATTATTTTGGACTAATTAAAATATATTGGACAACACAAAAATTATTTTGGACTAATTAAAATATATTAGACCGGACTAGGTAAAAAATTAAGGGTCTACACATAATAACATACATTATCAATTAAATTAAATGTTATAAAAGTATGTACTAACCATATAATCCTTTTTTCCCCTCTCTTACAAATATTCTTAATTGTTTGCATAACGTCTATTTTAAAGATCACTAATAAATATAAATTCTCCATTTATTTATATCCCATTTACACTTTAACTCAAAATTTGAATTACAAATTCAGTTGTTCAATATAATAATACATCCATACATTTCAAATCATTTTGATCACTAACTTCCAAATTCTTTAATTCCAGTTAAGTAATTTTTTTCTTTTGCATAGAAATGCCAAATTCTCTTTATATAAATCATACTTTCAACTCCTCTGATGAATTGATCTCATTGCTATTCTTGATAATCATTTAATATCAATTACAACTACTCCCATAATTTACTTTTTATGTTTCAATTTATTCTATCCACTTAAATCAACTAAATCATATTTTGATTTATCAATCAACTACCCTTTATGGAATAAATTAAAAAGTCATTTATTATACAATCATCATGTATCCGTTATTAAATATAATATCCCAAAATTTTGAAAATATTAATTTTTTAAAATTAAAGAAATGATTTAAAAGTGGATATATATATAATTAAGTGAAAAGAATAGAGAAAGGGAAGTGTGTATATGATGTATATATGTAGATATATACAATATATACAAGTTAACTTTTAATAAGGTCAAATGATATTTTAATTATTTAAATAAATAATAATTTTTGGATAGTGGAAGATGATATTTGATGTTAAATATATTATAATAATAAATTTACTTGGTGGAGATTAAAGGAGGAAATTCATGTGGTTAAAAGAGAAGTGGTTGGTTTGAGTTGATGATGACTATCTTCTTCTTCTTCTTCCTCCATTGTAGCCGGCCATCATCATCAAAAGAAGAGAGATTTTGCTTCTTGCTAACTCAAGTAATTGAAGGATTTCAAGTGTTCAAGTTGGAGTTTTAAGGATTTTCTCCATATTTGGTAAGTTTCCAACTTATTTCTTTGATTCTCTATGAAGTTTGTGTATATGAGTTTATTGGATGTTTGGTGTAGTATGTTTTAATGGTTGATTTTGGTATGTTTGAAGTTCTTTTGTCTAGTTGACTATGAATTTTGTGTGGATTGAAGAAAAAGATTAAGTTTGGTGAAGAGAATAAGAGTTGTAGGTTGTGTAACTTTTGAGTTGTGAAGTCATGGTTGTGATTGTGTATTGTTGCTTTTAATTGAGTTGTTTTGATGTATATACAAGTGTTATATGGTATAATGATGGATTTGGTTGAGTTTGTTTGGAATTGAAAAGAGTAGTGAAAGATGATTGTAATATCCCTAAGTGTGCCTAGAAGTTGTGATAATATTGTTATTAGTGAATTGAATGTGTGATTGATAAGTGGTAATTGTGTATGATTTATTTGGAGGATAATAGAAGTTGAGAAAATAATGTATATGTGTGTAGTTGGAAGGAATGCATTGTGTAGAGAGAAGTGTATATGTAGTGTATATGGTGATATATATAACATATAAGTTGGTCAAAGGGCTTGGTCAAGGGAAGAAGATATTTTATTTGTGATTTGTGAAATTACCTATATGGGTATATATGTGACAAAAGTTTAGTTAAATGGATGAGGGCATTATAGTAATTTTCTTTTGGATGAGTATTTAATGCATGTGGACTTTGTGTTTTCTTCATCATTTCTTCTTCTTCTCCTTGTGTTGGCCGGCTCCTTCATTGGCAAAGAAAAACAAAAGAACAAAGAAAGGTTTTGATGATTTTAAGCTCCAAAGTTGAGAGAGATTTCAAGTAGCTAAGTTGGATTTCAAGGAATTTTATCATCTTGGTAAGTTTTCTCTTGTTTACCTTGATTCTTTTTGAAGTTGTGTTTGGATTGAGTTATGTTTAGTAATAGTATGATTAAGTATGTTTGTAATTTGTTGAGAAGAGTTGAAATAGATTTGAAAAGGAGAAGTAAATTGGTGTTGGTGATGGAAGAGTAAGAGTTGTGTTTAGTGAATATTTTTCTGTTTTACAATTAGTAAAGGCTGTGACTTGTATGATTTTTAATTAATTATAGAAAAATGTTATTGAAGTGAATTTTTGATATGTTGTGCCTCTATGAGTCTAGAATGACTGAAAAATATGTTGATTCGATTTTGGAATGGTTATGAGTTTAGAAAGATTATTTTTATTAGACCTGTTCCAGCAGGTACCTTAATTGAGACAGCTATATTTCGGGATTTTTAATAAAATGTAGAAAAATCATATCCAACTGAATTTTGGATATTTTGTTGCTTAGTGAGTCTAGTATTTGAGAAAAATAATTTGGAACCACGTTGATTGAATTTGATTTATGGAATTCACAAAGTTCAGAACTGCTGCCAGGATGCAGGGCAATTGGGGGAGTCTGGTTAGGTGAACTATTTGACCAAGATTTTGTGTTCCGTTTGATCTGAAATTTTAAAGGAATGATTTTAATATACAAAACTAAATTCTGTAAAAATTTTAGAATTTTTAGTCAAGTAGATTATTTTATACAATTTTTCAAAATAAGGATAAAATGGAGTCTAAAACCAGAATGTACTATTCATATGGTCATTTTGCTAATATTCCTTTTGGATTAGGTTGTGAAGAGGTTGAATTGCCCTAATTTGTGAAGTGAAGAACTATTGAGTGGAGAAGAGTTTAGAGTGGTGTGAAATGTTATTAAGGTAAGTACCAATGTTGCATGATTGCATTGTTAATGCATATCACTAATGTATTTTGATGTGTTTATATCATTAATGATATGTATATATATATAATTGTGTTATGGGAAAATGAAAGATGTGAATGATTTGATGAATATTAATGTATGAGAATACAATTGATTGAGTATAATTAAATAATATTAGGTAAATTATTACATTGTTAATCTAATGTGACTTGTATAGTGTGAAAGAGAAGAGGATCATTCAACAAGGTATGAGCTATGCAAATTTATTATGATAAACATTTTTATGAAGAATTACTTTAATGTACTTTGTAATGTTATAGGAATGATGCTATATGTATAATGTGAATCATGTGATTGAATAATGATATGTTCATTTGGTTAATGTAATTGATGTTGAGTATTATAATGATGATGCACATGATACTATATGAACAATACTATGATTTGTGTATTATGAATCTTGTGAATTGTATTGTGCTATATGAATAAGGTACTTTGTAATGTTATAGCACTGATGTTATATGTATCATATGGATTGAGATATGATATGTTGTGAAGCCATTGTGATTGGCTATGATGATCTAATTGAAAGAAATAAGGCATGTTTGCCTAGATGATAATGAACATTGAGATTGAAATTGATAATGAAACAATAAGTGAAATATGTGTTTAATGTGTTATTCAGTTTTCAGAGTTCTGGGTTTGGAGGCATGCCTATAAAATGAAAAAGGTAACAGTCTTGCCGGGTTGAGGATCTCTTCAAATTGAGTTGAATTGAGGTCCAAGAGACTGGGTCTGTTACACTATGAGAATTGTGAATATGAAATATATGATTGGTAACAGTCTTGCCGGGTTGAGGATCTTCTCATGATGAGTTGATGGTCCAAGAGACTGGGTCTGTTACACTATCCATGGATAGAAATATTGATATATGATGCCTACGGGCTTGATGATTATGATTATAGACCAAAGCAGTAACTCTGAACTCTGAATAACATAGTGGTGTCTGTTGGGCCCGAGTCTGTCTTTGTTGTCAATGTGATATACAAATGTTGAAAGAAATGGATAATGAAATCTTTGGTATATTTCATTGGACATGTGATTGATGATATGTAATATGTGCGTTGAAATATTGATTATGAGCACTAGTGATGAATCATTAATGTTGAATTGTGAATAAAGAAATGTTATGATTGGTATGATGTATAATGTGTGTATTAGCATTGATTGTGAATTCAATTGATGAATTGTGGTTGATGACAATGATTGTCTTAATTGGAAATGTGACTTGTGATAGGTATGATGTATAATGTGTGTATTGAGATGTTGATTGTGAATATTAGTGATGGGTTGGACTTGGTAGAAATGCTATGTTTATATGTGTATAAGATGTGAGATTAGTTGAAAGATATGAAAGGTGCAAATGAATAGGGATAAACTTAATAAGAACTAAAAATATATGGAATTGAGATATCTTTATATGTTAGTGTTTCCATGATATATGTTTGTATTTTATATTTGTACTACTAAGCTTTCGAGCTTAGCGCGGATGTATTATCGCGCAGGTAGCTTGGTGGAAGACATGAAGTCTTTTGGTATGCCACGAGAAGAGTAAGATTTTGTCGAGACCAACTAGAGGGTAATGCATACATGTATCCACTTTAAGTATGTTATATTATATGTATAAATGAAGTTTTGATAAAGACAATAATTTGTAAGTGTTCTTTAAATTGACCTATTATGGTTTGAATTTTGTTACAGGTATTGAAAGGTAAAAAGAAAAGTGGCATCCTTATACTTTAAATACTTACTGTATGTATACTAGGTATATGTATAGTATTTATATGGAGTATTGGGGTGTTACAATGATAGTTGGATGTGGTAATATTGTGTGGATATCAGGATTTTTGGCCTGACACGCCCAGTAGCATGGCCACGCATTTAGGCGTGTTGATGGTTCTATTTTCAGTGTTACTGACATGAGCAGTGACACGCCCATGTTACTGAGCGTGCCATAGCTATTGTGTTGTTGTAGTTTTGACACGCTCATGCCCATGTCACTGAGCGTGTCATAGCTACTGTGTTGAAGGAGAATTGACACGTGCAGTGACACACCCATGTCATTGAATGTGTCATAGCTACTGTGTTGTTGTAGTTTTGACACGTGCAGTGACACACCCATGTCACTGAGCATGTCATAGATACTGTGTTGTTGTAGTATTTACACGTGCAGTGACACGCCCATGTTACTGAGCATGTCAAAGCTTCTGTGTTGTAGGTTTAGGGCACGGTTATTGACACGCTCGTGTTGTTGAGCGTTTCATGTGTAGAGTTTGCCTTAGATAGTTCTTTTCCTTACTTTCCTTTGTGTATCTTATCCTTGTGTTGAGAGGTTTGTTTATACCAATAAGTGAATTACTTAGTGATTATTTATAATCACATTTGGTTTAAGCTTTGAAGAGACTTGAGTTACCAAATCCAAGTGTTGAGGAATATCTTGGAAGAGGAGGTTGATAGTGGTGTTTATTGCTTTTAGAGGTAAGTATAAACTTTGAATAATTATTTATATTTACATGACATTGGGACTTAACACATTTGGTTGGAAAATGTGTTAAGTTACCTATTACATTATTGGTGCTTGAGTTATATGTGTGAGTGGGGATTTTTGCCCCCACTCCCGGTGGAATGGTTCATTCGACTTCGCCACTATTTAGGCTCGGAGCCTTAGAGAACACGGACCTAAGTCCGAAGAAAAAATGGGGTCGCCACCCGGACGGGCCAGGAAAAAGAAAGGGGTGGATGACTCTATTCATAAGGAATCCCCAACCCCCTAATGGGTTCGGAAAGTTGGGTACGTGTGGGGAAGGTGAGAAATGGCCTAGCACCCCCACAACACCCGGTTCATTGGAACTGGCCTCCTTTACAAGTCTTAATATTATAAAATTCTTAAATATAACAATATCATCCATATTACATACAATAATTAAAAGAAAGTATCATTATATTAAAATCAAAGCAATGCCCAAACAAAGCAAATAAATGGACACCCATCCAAGGATGGAAACATGTCCTTACATCACATGTCTAGATAGGACACCCACCAAAAGGTAGAAACATGCCCTTTACGTAGGTTCTAAAATAGAAAAGCAAATTAAATTACATGAGGTTTAACTAATGAGGTACCCACCAAGTGGAAACATACCTCTTACAACTTTTGAAAATCTAAATTACTTGATAAAAGTAAATAATCATTTATCATAAATAAATCATTCATCAAAGGTATAAAATAAATCCATCCATGATAAATTAATTAAATTAAGTATTGAAGTTAAATAAATTAAAGCATAAGAGATAAATCAAAGTATAATCAAGTATAGAATTAAATAAAGCAAATAAAAGTCTAATTATAGCTACTGTGACTTTTTATGGAATTAAAATAAATTAGGGTTTCATGTTTTGAAAGGTTGGTAAGACTCTTTGATTAAACAAATTAAGGTTTGAATGGTGAAATCATGAAACTAGGGTTTTAGACACTTTAAAATACTTTGATTTATGATTTTTGGTTATTGGGTTTCTAAGCTACTGTGTAAATTTAACCTATTTATGTTTTATGGTTTTTATTATTTTAAAAGGGATTAGGGTTCATAAAAATTAGGGTTTAAGGTTTTAAAATGATTAGGGTTCATTATTTTGAATTTTGGAAGTTGAATTTGGGTTTAGTATTTTTAGAATTTAGGGTCACGGTGATGCATGATTTTTAAGAATTTGGAAATCAATTTGATAATTTCATGAAGTTTTATGAATTTAAATAAACAAATTAAAGTTTTTATAAGTAGAAAAGATGTTTTTTAAGGCTTTTTGAATGAAATAGAACCTACTTTAAAATTTTAAAAGAAACAGAATTTAAATCTTAGTTTTGTTGAAAAATATGTTCAATTAGAGTTTTAAGATTTTTAAGAAGTAAAAATAATAATTTTAAGCCTTTTTGGAAAATAAAATAACGTATTAGTGTTTTAACCTTGGAAAAACTAAATTAAAGCTCTAAGGTTTTTGATTTAAAAAACCTAAATTTCATAGATTTGCTACTGTGAAAAGATAAATCAAAAAAGAATTTAACATACCTCCTTTTGTTGATTCTCCAAAAATAATTCTTCTTGGATGAACAAGCTCCAAAGACAAGCCTTTTTTGCCTTTGAATCCTTTAAATCGTGCCTCTCCTCCTTTAAAAATCAGTTGAATTAAATTTATTACTTTTCCTTCACTGATTTGATTTTCCAATTTCCAAGCTCCTGCCAAAAATTTTCCTCCACCAATTTGGTTGCTTTAGATCCTTATTTATAGAGGTCTTTCTATGCATAATCCTAATTAATCACGGCAAATAATCTAAATAAGAAAATGAAACCAAAACCTAATTAAATTAGGTTTCGGAAATTTTGTGTCGGAAAAAATTGCGCTGCCGAAAAAATTGCTGCAGGAAAAAATGCGCTGGCGAAAAAAAACTACAGCAGAAAACTACGGTAGTGGGCGGGCTGGGGCGTCGCCTGCAGAAAATTCCTACGGGCGAGCTATTTCGCCCACAGGAATTTCCTGCGGGCGAAATAGCCCACGGGCCCATGCGACTGTTTTTTCATCGCCAATTTTTTCGTCTCCGATCTTTATTTTTATTTTTTATTTTTTTGATTTTTATTTGTTTATTTTTATTTTTTATTAATAAAAATTAGATAATAAAGCAAAAATTATTTAATTAAAATTATTTTGGACCAATTGGACAACAAAAATCATTATGGACTAAATAAAACATATTAGACCGGATTTGGTCAAAAATTAAGGGTCTACAGTTTGCCCTCTGCTTGAATGATCTGAAACCTTAGTGAAAGTGTGTGAAAAGCAATAAGACTTAATTTTTGAGGTTTTGGGTTCTGGACCCGAGAGATTTGGACACTCGATCCTAAACTAGACTTGGATACTCTATCCTATCTAGATTTGGGTACTCGATCCTAAACTGGATTTGGATACTCGATCCTAACTAGATTTGCATACTCGATCCTAACTGGATTTGCATACTCGATCCTAAATTAGATTTGGATACTCAACCCTAAATTGGATTGGGATACTCGATCCTAACTTGATTTGGATACTCGATCCTAACTTGGATTCGGATACTTGATCCTAAACTTGATTGGGATACTCGATCCTAACTGGATTTGGATACTCGATCTTAAATCGGATTTGGATACTTGATCCTAAACTGGATTTGGATACTCAATCCTAACTTGGATTTGGATACTCAATCCTAAATGGATTTGGATACTTGATCCTAAACTGGATTTGGATACTCGATCCTAAACTAGATTTGGATACTCGATCCTAAATTGACTTTGGATACTCGATCCTAAACTAGATTGGGATACTCGATCCTAACTGGATTTGGATATTCGATCCTAAATTGGATTGGGATACTCAATCCTAACTGGATTCGGACACTCGATCCTAACTGGATTTGGATACTTGATCCTAAACTGGATTGGGATACTCGATCCTAAACTGGATTTGGATATTCGATCCTAAATTTGATTGGGATACTCGATCCTAACTGCATTCGGACACTCGATCCTAAATCGAATTTGGATACTTGATCCTAAATTGGATTGGGATACTCGATCCTAACTTGATTTGGATACTCGATCCTAAACTTGATTGGGATACTCGTTCCTAACCTGGGTACTTTGACTTGAGATTTGGATTGATTTTGATTTAATTTGGGTACTTGGACCCGAGATTAGATTTGATTTGGGTACTTGGACCTGAGAATGAATTTGACTAACTTTTTATCAGTTGAGAAGTCTGACTGCTCCGGATATTCTATGCATTGTGATTCTTCACCTTCAGAATGGATCTTCATCCTTGGAGATTGGGTCTTCACCCCTGCAAATGGATCTTCATCCTTGAAAATGAATCTTCATCTTTTGACATCAGGTCTTTACCCTTGAAAAATGGGGCCTTATCCATTGGAGGTCGAGTCTTTACTCTGGCTTTAGCTCTTTTAGCTGGATTGGTCTTTTGTCTTTTGCATCTTCATTCTTTTGAGAGTTCTAATGTTCCATTCTTTTGTTCTTCCTTTTTGCAAAGATTTAGCTATTTTTAATTGGAACTTATATCCTCTCCTTGCCCCCCAAATATTTTATCCATGTAAGCTTAGATTGATATTTTTGTCGTCTAGTTCATTGCACAAGCACGTATTTCTTCTCTTCGCAAAATCACTGGAGCTTTCTTAAGTAATGGGCTTTCCATGCCCCCCTGATTTGACATCTTCTTTTGATTCTTCACTTCACAGAGTGTTTGTTGTTCACTTTGATAAAGAATAGACAATACAAGACAAGAAAGTGCGATGTGATATGCTCATGTATACATGATATGCATGAATAATACTTACAGTCATTCCACTGACTCACAAACCGAGGTGATCAGAAGTGTTCTCATTGTTTCCTTTTTGACGCTCATTCAAGTCTCACATTGGAATGATCGAAAGCTTTGCATTTGTGGCTTTTATCTTTAAGATGATGAAAACATGAGTGGTGGAGACCCCAAGCAGCAGAGTCAGGGATACATCCATAGCATGTCGGCTGATAGCTTCTTCATGACCTTACCAATAATCATTTCCTTTGCCCAATGTGTTCTTTGGAGGTTCAACATACTTCCCTTAACTTGAAGGCTTTGTGTGACAAAAATATTTTTTTGATTTTTTTTTTGAAATTTTTGAATTTTCATTTTGAAATCAAATGTTGGCTTTGCCAAATTAATGTCAATGTACCTCAGGACTTGATAAATTAGCATATCTATGACAACCCTAGTTACCGTACTAAACTCGGGAATTATTTCTTTTTAAGCAAGAACTGTTGCACTTCAGATAGGCACATACACATTACTTGGCCAAAGGTCTCATTTGAGTTTAAATCTTGTCTATCTCATATGCATGCTTATCCAAACTATCTCCACTAATAGACTCTACCTACCAAGAGAGATCAACAGGTCTTTGATAGGCTTGAAATGGGGTCTATAAGGGACACAGGTTTAAGTGAAGGCCATTTTGAGATTGGAGCTGGTGTGACACAATGGACAAACCCTTACACTACAAATTTCTTGTTAAAACTTTAGACAGCTTGGAGGTAATCTTACTAAACTCCAAATTTCTTCTATATCTTCTTGGCATTAATCTGGATCTTGATTAGGACAGTCTTTGCCCGCGCAAAAAGTTTAGTTCCCAAATTTGTTTCTTTTCTTCTTCTCCCTTTTCTTTCCTCTTTATTTTTCTTACTCTTCCCTTCTCTTCCCTTACTCTTTCCTTTTTTTTAGCATTTTATCATTTTGTCCTTCTTCTTTGTAGGACCGTCAAGTACAGAACTTTCAAGAATTGGATGGTCTTCCTCCTTTTTCTCTGATTTTGATTGAATCTTTGGTTGGGTTGGACCAATTCAAGTCACAATGTCCTTATAAACCAAATGGAAGCCTTTTGCTGTGTTAGGTAAAAGAGAACTCAATTAACTTTTTGAACAGCCTTTTTAGATTTTTTCTTTTTTCTTTTTTTCTACTTTTTGTTTTCTTCTTTTGTTTTCTTCTTTTTCTTTTTCTCTTCTTTTTTTTTTTGTCTTTTTCCTTTTCTCTTCTCTATTTTTTTTATTTATTTTTTGTATTTTTTATTTGGTTCTAGCTCTAAAAGAGTTGTCTTGTTTGTACCAACTTGGGCTTCCAATAATGGAGAAGTGGAGTAACATAAATCTTCTTTAGCAGGGATAAATCATTTGTTACTCTGATGTTGTCTTGATATATTAGAGATATTAAGTGAACTTCAGCTACCCTTATGGTCTTTGAAAAATTAAACTACCCTTATGATCTTGAGAACTTCAACTATCTTTATGGTCTTGAGAACTTCAACTATCTTCATAGTCTTGAAACTTCAACTATCCTCATGATCTTGACTAATCATTGCTTTCTTTGATCTTTTTGCCTATTCATCTTAGTGATCATAAGACTTGTCAAAAGTATCACAACAGCTCAGGGTAGGTTATTGGGGTTTGTAAGCCAATAAAAAGAAAGCTAAAATTTTATGAAGGCTCAAAGGGACAATTAGGGATTGATATTTAATAAGGGGGATACTAGTTGTTGGCTAACCAAACAATGCCTAGATCATTTCTCTCTTAAATAAGTAGAGTTCAATTTCACCTTGAAAGCTTGTCAAAGCATGTTCTAAGACTGACTAGGACCTAGACAAAGGTAATTATGCAGGTGCCCTCTCTAAGTAAGCATACACAACTCAATGCTATAGAGCAATTTCCTTATCTAGTAAAGTCATTCAAGTCATGATGCATAAATATATTAATTCATGAATTATCAAGCTAGATTCCTCATCGGTTGAGCACCAAAATGAACAAAGACCAACAAAAATTTTGATGAAAGTAATTTATTCAAGCAACTTTAAATTTGAAAAACACGATAGTTTCAATTAAAGAAAGTAAAATTGAAAATCAACATTCAAGCTAAGGAAAGTTTGTTGAATTTAAACTTCTTTTCCCTTCACATCTTCAATATCCCCATCTTGAAAGGATGATATAACAAAATCTTCTTCCAATCCTTTTTCCACCATAAAGGTTGCTGGTGGTGGCACTCTTCCAAATTTAGGCAAAGGGTTGTTCTTAGTATTGGGCTTATCCGACTCGGGTAGCTTGCCACTATCAATCAAATCTTGGATATCATGCCTTAGATGAGCACATTTATCTGTTTCATGCCCTCACATTTGATGAAATTGACAGAAGGCCTCGGCATTGAAGTTTGGTGGCAGTGGATTATGTAGTGGTCGAGGAGCTAACGGTTGTAACAACCCTTTCTTTTGTAGCTTGTCGAAGACCCAAGACAAAGGCTTCCCCAGATCTGAGAATTATCTTTTATTCCCTTGACCGGTTACATTAACATCAACTTCTTTTTGTGTGCTTTGATTTCCGGACTGGTAATTCCCTTTCTCATTCCTTTTTATTGAAAAGCGATTCTTCTCCCTTTCCCACTCTTCAATTTGTAGACCAGCTTGGAGAAGATCTTTGAAATCCCTTATAAGGGTGTGAGACATCCATTCACGGAAATTAGGCAATACCCCTCTCATAATCATCCTTATTTGATCGGATTCTTCGGGCCTCTTCTTGAGTAAAGCGACCTTATTTCTCCATCTCTTGACATAATCTACAAAATTCTCATTCGGCCTTTGCCTAATGGACTCCACTTCTATCAAGGTAACTTCTAACTCAACATTATATCCATATTGTTGGATGAAAGCTTTGTAAAGTAGATCCCAACTCTTTTGTGCTCCATCATCTAAGGTATTGAACCAGTTTTGGACAACAGGGTCTAATGAGAGCATAAAGTACCTTAGTGTTTGAGCCTTAGTAGCTCGGGCATACTGCATGGCAGTGATGTACTGCTTCACATGAAGATGGGGATTTCCGGTGCCATTGTACTTAGCAAAGGAAGGCATCTTAAACTTATAAGGGACCTCATCATCTTGTTCAAATAGTTTGTCGATCTCAGACATCTCTTCGATTTTTAGCTTCTTCTCAAATTTCTTTTCTAAATCTGCAATCATCTTTTCAAAGTCGGATGTCTCGGTCTTTTCAATAGTTGCCTTCTCAACAGCCTTCGGTTCTTTCTTCTTTTCTTGAACCTCTTGGTAGTATTGAGCCCAATCATCATCATCATCAATGATCACCTTTTCATCATCAAAAACCACTTCACTAACTTTGGTCTTCCCTTTGTCCTTTGGTTTCTTAGTGCTAGCAGATGCCTCGGCATGGTTCTCTAAGATTGCAGTCAACTGGTTCTTTATGGTCTCAGCTAGGGCCTCTTTGATTTCTTCCATCTTGGCATTGAGGGCCTCATCCACCATCCTTTGAATTTGTTCGGGCTCCATTGTTTTAGGTGAGCAAGTGATTGAGTCATTGCTAGATACTTCATCTCCGGCATAGGTCAGATTGTTGTAAGCTTTAGAACTATCGTAATCCAGGGCTGTGAGCTAGAAAGGATCAATGATATGAGATGCAAATGTATGCATGTATGCATGTACGCACAAACAATCAACAAATAAGGACAAATAGGAAGTTCCTTCCAACTTTATAACATCCACACACGAATGGCGAGTCTCTTTTCCTAGGTATATGGTTAACAAAATACCATCATGGTGTATCTTGTTTTCGAATAATTCCCTCGGACGTTTCAACCAATAGTTATATTTTCGAAAATGGAAATCCATTTACAGTAATTCCCATTAATTAGGTTTTAATCCATTCAACCAACTATAGTAGCTTTTATGCTATGTTGGATTAAAACGAAATTAAGAGGTTTATTATAAATAGATTTCTCACTTGAAAAATGTAACTAATGGTTCATGCCAAAAATAAGCCCATGGTTAATTTATTCTTAGTGTAAACTAGGCCCACAATTGATTTTTGGTATTTCATAATTGACCTAAATATTTTTGCAAGCTCTTTGTAAAAAATGTTGGGTGAAAATAGTTTTGTTTCCAAGCCCATTGTAAAAGATTTTAGGAAAATGGATTTTGGGCTTAGTATTTGGGCCATAGGCCAAAGAATCTTTGATTTGTTTTAGAAAAGTCTTATGTCCAAAGAACATCTTGAAAAATTTTGAAAATAGTTTTGGTCTTTTGGATTTTAAAGAAAAATTTATTTTGAGCTTATAATATACTAAGGTCATATTAGAAAAAGAACAAACCAAATAAGCCATGATTTATACTAAGGTAAACCAACCATAGTTAAACAACATGCATTTGGGGTAAAACCTAAGGAAAGTAACTAGGCCAATTATGTGAGCTTTAATATTTGGGTAAAAAGGTTTAGGTTCCCATAGCAAGTATATACCAAACGGTACGAGCCTATGAGTGGTTATGCCAAGCTCGATCTCCATACCTTGAGTGAAAGTATGGTATACCTTACATAATATAACACGGGTAACACGGGCGTCCTAACTCACGCACACGATACAATCTAAGATGATGCAATGGATAATATTATTATAAGAAAGAATAGAATAATATAAAGACCAACGGAATCAACTTCACTTATCCCTATTGGAGTCGCCACTGTGAGCGGGGATTTTTGCCCCCACTCCCAATGGAATGGTTCTTGCGACTTCGACACTGTTTAGGCTCGGGGCCTTAGAGAACACGGACCTAAGTCCGGAGAAAAATGGAGTCGCCACCCGGACGGGCCGGGAAAAAGAAAGGGGTGGATGACTCAATTCCTAAGGAATCCCCAACTCCCTAATGGGTTTGAAAAGTTGGGTACCTGTGGGGAAGGTGAGAAATGGCCCAGCACCCCCACAACGCCCGGTTCATTGGAACCGGCCTCCTTTATAGGTCTTAATATTATAAAATTCTTAAATATAACAATATCATCCATATTACACATAATAATTAAAAGAAAGCATCATTATATTAAAATCAAAGCAATGCCCAAACAAAGCAAATAAATGGACACCCATCCAAGGATGGAAACATGTCCTTACATCACATGCCTAGATAGGACACCCACCAAAAGGTAGAAACATGCCCTTTACATAGGTTCTAAAATAGAAAAGCAAATTAAATTACATGATGTTTAACTAATGAGGTACCCACCAAGTGGAAACATACCTCTTACAACTTTTGGAAATCTAAATTACTTGATAAAAGTAAATAATCATTTATCATAAATAAATCATTCATCAAAGGTATAAAATAAACATCCATCCATGATAAATTAAATAAATCAAGTATTGAAGTTAAATAAATTAAAGCATAAGAGATAAATCAAAGCATAATCAAGTATAGAATTAAATAAAGCAAATAAAAGTCTAATTATAGCTACTGTGAATTTTATGGAATTTGAAAGGTTGGTAAGACTCTTTGATTAAACAAATTAAGGTTTGAATGGTGAAATCATGAAACTAGGGTTTTAGACACTTTAAAATACTTTGATTTATGATTGTTGGTTATTGGGCTTCTAAGCTACTATGTAAATTTAATCTATTTATGTTTTATGGTTTTTAATGTTTTAAAAGGGATTAGGGTTCATAAAAATTAGGGTTTAAGGTTTTAAAAGGATTAGGGTTCATTATTTTGAATTTTGAAAGTTGAATTTGGGTTTAGTATTTTTAGAATTTAGGGTCACGGTGATGCATGATTTTTAAGAATTTGGAAATCAATTTAATAATTTCATGAAGTTTTATGAATTTAAATAAACAAATTAAAGTTTTTATAAGTAGAAAAGATGTTTTTTAAGACTTTTTGAATGAAATAGAACCTACTTTAAAATTTTAAAAGAAACAGAATTTAAATCTTAGTTTTGTTGAAAAATATGTTCAATTAGAGTTTTAAGATATTTAAGAAGTAAAAATAATAATTTTAAACCTTTTTGGAAAATAAAGTAACATATTAGTGTTTTAACCTTGAAAAAACTAAATTAAAGCTCTAAGGTTTTTGATTTAAAAAACCTAAATTTCATAGATTTGCTACTGTGAAAAGATAAATCAAAAAAGAATTTAACGTACCTCCTTTTGTTGATTCTCCAAAAATAATTCTTCTTGGATGAACAAACTCCAAAGACAAGCCTTTTTTTGCCTTTGAATCCTTTAAATCGTGCCTCTCCTCCTTTAAAAATCAATTGAATTGAATTTATTACTTTTCCTTCACTGATTTGGTTTTCCAATTTCCAAGCAACTGCCAAAAATTTTCCTCCACCAATTTGGTTGCTTTAGATCCTTATTTATAGAGGTCTTTCTATGTATAATCCTAATTAATCACGACAAATAATCTAAATAAGAAAAGGAAACTAAAACCTAATTAAATTAGGTTTCAAAAATTTTGCGTCGAAAAAAATTGCGCTGCCGAAAAAATTGCCACAGGAAAAAATGCGCTGGCAACAAAAAAAACTACTTCAGAAAACTACAGCAGTGGGAGGGCTGGGGCGTCGCCCTCAAGAATTTCCTGCGGGCGAACTATTTCGCCTGCAGGATTTTCCTGCGGGAGAAATAGAAATTCTATTTCACTTGCAGGAAAATCCTACGAGCGAAATAGCACAGTTATTTCGCCCGTAGGAATTTCCTGCGGGCGAAATAGCCCACGGGCCTGTGCGACTGTTTTTTCGTCGCCGATTTTTCTGACTCCGATCTTTATTTTTATTTTTTATTTTTTTAATTTTTATTTGTTTATTTTATATTTTATTAATAAAAATTAGATAATAAAGCAAAAATTATTTAATTAAAATTATTTTGGACCAATTGGACAACAAAAATTATTATGTACTAAATAAAACATATTGGACCGGATTGGGTCAAAAATTAAGGGTCTACAATATGTTATGATTTGCATATTGTGAATTATATTGAAATACTCAAGGTAATTGGGTAATGTGTAGTAAATGAAAAGAAATGTGGTATAATGTGATGAGATATGTTGAAACATAATGTAATGAATTGATATTGATATAAATGAGAAAAGTGAGAAAAAGGCAATGTGCCTAGCTTGATTATGTGACAATGAGAAAGAAATTGATAATGAGAAATATAAATAAATTGTGTGCCTAGTATGTTATTCAATTTTCAGAGTTCTGGGTTTGGCGGCATGCCTATGGGCTGACGCTGGGCGTCACTGTGAAAATATTTTTGAGGTAAAAAGACTGGATCATAAGCCTCTAAAATAAATCCTTGAAGCTGGGCTGGGTGAAAATACTGGATCGTAAACTCAGATCTAGTTGGATTAATCCATGGATATATTGCCTACGGGGCTAGACACATGGTGTCATTATAGACCAAAGCAATAACTCTGGAATTTGAATAGCTTATTAGATCCTTTTTGGGCCCATGCTTGTCTTTGTTTTAATATGAACTATGAGTTGTGAAACAATTGAGCAATATAATAAGATATAATGTTATGAGATATGGTAACCTTATGTATTATGCATTGGCATTGCATTTGAACTATATTGTTATCAAAGTTTGTTCCACTAAGCTTTTGACTTAGCGCGATTGTGGTTTATCTCGCAAGTGACAGGGTAGATCCAGTTGAGCTGGAGAGTTCGTCTAGACCGAGTTGAGTCTAGGCTTGAGACCTTGTGATTAGAGTTGGTAGTGGGACATCAAGATCAGAAATGAACTACTAGCATGTATAAATTTTATATTTTTGTACATATTGATTTCATGCATATAATGTTATATTTTGATGTATATATATGTATATTCCGCTGTTTACTAAAAATATTTTGAATAAACTTTTGGTAATGAAGTTTTATATGTATTTTAACAAGTGATGTTTCATCTATTATTATTATGATATCAGTTGAATATTTTAAGTTTATATAGATTTTATAAGTGAAGATTTATTTTGTTAAAATGGGTTGTGACATTCTTGTATCCTATATTCATATATTACATATGTTGAGTGTATGTAGTGTACGTATATTGGGTATAAGGGTATTACATTAAATCTTTACATCCACCTTAGATATTTCAAAAAAATATGCTTATTACCCCTTCTCATAATATTCATTACCACATAAAATCTCAATGAACACAACTCAATCATGCCTTCAAATATGAATTGTATACATAACCTCAACTCGCTTTAACTTAGTAATCCATTTATGTAGATTTATATTTTAATTACTCAATATAAGGAACAACACGTAAATTCTTACTTAGTCATAGTTACTCTTAACTTAACCAATCCAATACTTCATATTAATATATCCTTAATATATTTCTATAATAAATAATTTTGACGTCATATACCATTTCTCTCTTTAAGTTTTAATTAAGAACTCTTTGTTCTAAATTATTAAAACTTTATATTCCTTCTTTATACTTCTACCCTTTTGTATATAAATTTTCAGAAGTTTCCTCATTCATTTGTCTCATGAAATTAATTTATTACTCTGTGAGTAGGGATTTTCGCCCGCACTCCCGGTGGAATAGTTCTTGCGACTTCGGCACTGTTTAGGCTCAGGGCCTTAGAAAACACAGGCCTAAGCCCAGAGAAAATGGAGTCGCCATCCGGACGGGCTGGGAAAAAGAAAGGGGTGGATGACTCGATTCCTAAGGAATCCCCAACCCCCTAATGGGTTTGAAAAGTTGGGTACGTGTAGGGAAGGTAAGAAATGGCCCAGCACCCCCACAACGCCCGGTTCATTAGAACCGGCGTCCTTTGCAGGTCTTAATATTATAAAATTCTTAAATATAATAATATTATCCATATTACATGCAACAATTAAAATAAAGCACCATTATATTAAAATCAAAGCAATGTCCAAACAAAGAAAATAGACGGACACCCATTCGAGAATGGAAACATGTCCTTACATCGTTCATGTCTAAACTAAATAGGACACCCACCGAAAGGTGAAAATATGTCCTTTACATTGGTCCAAAATATAAAAGCAATTTAAATTACATAAAAATTAATTAATGAGGCACCCACAAAGTGGAAACAAATCTCTTGCAACATTTGAAAATCAAAATAAATCGATAAAAGTAAATAACCATTCATCATAAATAAATCATTCATCAAAGATATTAAACATCAATTAAAATATATAATAAACATTCATCCAATGTAAATAAAACAGTAAATATATTAACTTTAGGGATTCATACATTAATTAGGGTTTCTAGAGTTTTATGCTCAATAACTAGGGTTTTGAGAAATATTTTAAAGCAATAACATAGTTATTGTATGTTTAAAAGATTTAAGGTTTTGGATGTTTTATGAAAATAATATTACTGTGACTTAAAAAAGGTAGGTTTAGTTAGGGTTTTAAGCAAACTTCATGAATTAGTGTTTTATGGTTTGAAACCTTGATTTTGCATATTATGATTTAGGATTTGATGCTTTGCCGTGATCAAAAGTAAGTATGGTTTTAGCATTGAATATAATAACTACTTAAATATTTTTACATGAAACAAACATAGAAAGTCTTTAATGGAGTTATAAAAGATTAAAATATCTCAGTGAATAAAATTATAAAAAGCTACTGTGAAGATTTGAAAACAGAATTAGGATTTATGGTTTGAATAAATTAGGGTTTAGGTTTGTATTTTGAATAAAGCTACTGTATTTTGAATAATCATAATAAAGGAAGTTAAAAATAAATATTTATAATACACAAATAAATATTGATCCGAGCCCATACGGTGGTCCCGCTAGCCGGTTAGGGGGCGGGGGTCAAGGGGGCAGCGCCCCGAAAGATTTTGAAAACTGGCTTTTAGGGTTATAGGTTTTGGTGTTGAAAATTAAGATTTTAGGGTTTAAGATTTAGAAAATAGGGTTTTGAGATTTTAAGGAACTTATGTTATTTTTTAAAAAATAATGCTACCATGTGATTTTGGAAAGAAGAATTAATTAGGGTTGAAGCTTTTTGATACTTGAAAAAATAAGGCTACTGGATATTTGAATTAGAGATTATGTTAGGGTTTTAAAGTTTTGGAAGCAGAAGAGTAATTTAGGGTTTTTGAAGTTTTGAAGTTTTTGATCAAATTGTATGATGAAATAATTAATCCAATTTGAATGATGAAGCTACTGTAAAGAAATAAATAAAGAAAATAGAGATTCAAACCTCCGTTCGTTGGTTCCTCCACAATTGACTTCTGGATGAACAATGACAAAGGCAATGTTGCTGCCTTTGATGGATTGATGATTGATCAGTGCTGCTCGTTGTTGATCTCTTTTTACAGTCTTCTCTGTTTATTGCCTTCTCTCTTTATTGTTCCTCACCCTCTAAATTTTGAAATGTTATTATTTATAGGCCTTAACTTCACTCAGAATCTTTAACCTAATATTAATTAGTCCTTAAAACAAATTCTAGTCAAATTAGGAAAGTTATTGAACCCATGTCGACTTGGTTGCCCTAGGTCGACATGAGACCAACCTCATGTCGACCTTGGGTTGCCAAGGTCGACATGAAGCATGCTCATGTTGACCTAGCTTGCCCAGGTCAACATGAGTCCAACCTCATGTCGATCTGGGCTGCCAGATCGACATGAGGCATGCTCATGTCTCCTCGACCGGCCTCACCCAAATTATTCTGGCCTTTTTTAACTTATGGACCGAAAAGTTTTAATTTGGGCCAATTCCACTTGATTTTAGTGTTTTACAATTGAATTTATGCCTCTTTAATCCGAACCAACTCCTTTAAAAATTATAAACTAGGTTTAAATATTTAAAGTCAGATCAAATTTATTTTGGCATCCTTTAATTAGAACCGTATCAAATTAGGGCCAAAAATTAAGGGTTTACAGTTTGACCCCCTGCTTAAGCGATCTGAGACTACAGCAAAAGTGAGTGAAAAGCAATGTGATTTTTGACTGGGTTTAGAGCCATATAGGACTCCTTACCCAAGGTTGGTTTGAGTTCTGGACTAAAAAATTATTTGGGTTCTGGACCCAAGGTGAATTTATGGTTTGGGTTCTGGACCCGAGACTGAGCTTGACTGACCTTTTATCAGTTGAGAATTTTGACTGCTTCGGCTGTTCTATTCTTTAACGCATTGTGGGTCTTCACCCTCAAAATGGATCTTCACCGTTGGATCTTGGATCTACATCCTTAGCATCGGATCTTCACCTTTGAAAATGGATCTTCATCCTTGGAGATCGGGTCTTCACCCTTGCAAATGGATCTTCATCCTTGGAGATCGGGTCTTCACCCTTGTAAATGGATCTTCATCCTTGGAGATTAGGTCTTCACCCTTATAAATGGATCTTCATCCTCGGAGATCGGATCTTCACCTTTGTAAATGGATCTTCATCCTTTGGACTTCGGGTCTTCACCCTTTGTAAATGGATCTTCATCCTTTGAGATCAGGTCTTCACCCTTGAAAATGGATCTTCATCCTTGGAAATCGGGTCTTCACCCTTGAAAATGGATCTTCATCCTTTGGACTTCGGGTCTTCACCCTTTGAAATTGGATCTTCATCCTTGGTAATCATGTCTTCACCCTTGAAAATGGATCTTTATCTTTTGGACCTCGGGTCTTCACCCTTTGAAATTGGATCTTCATCCTTGGAAATCGGGTCTTCACCCTTGAAAATGGATCTTCATCCTTTAAGCTGGATCTTCATCCTTGGAAATCGAGTCTTCACCCTTGAAAGTGGATCTTCATCCTTATAGATTTGTCCTATATTGGCTTCAACTCTTCTAGCTGGACTGATCTTTTGTCTTTTGCGTCTTCATTCTTTTGATAGTTCTAATGTTCCATTCTTTTTGTTCTTCCTTTGCACTTTTGCAAAGCAAAAAATTTCAGCCATTTTTTTTGCTAGCCTTCATATCTTCTCCTTGCCCCCTGCATGTCAAGATATTTGAAAGTAAGTTTGAAAATTCTTTGTACATCCATAATCTCAAAAATTGAAAAGGAGAAACTTTACCCCCTGTGTAGGTTTATGAGGGCTCTAATTGATGTTTGTCTTGTCTAGCTTTTCACACAAACACGTATTTCTTCTTTTGCAAAATGACTGGAGCTTCCTCAAGCAATAGGCTTTCCATGCCCCCTTGATTCAATATATTATGTTGATTCTTTACTTTACAGGGTGTTTGCTGTTCACTTTGACAAAGAATAGACAATACAAGGCAAAAAAGTGTGATGTGATATGCTCATGTATGCATGATATGCATGAATAATACTTACAATGGTTCCATCGACCCATAGACTGAGGTGATCGGCAGAAGTGTTCTCATTGACTTCTTTGAGATGCCCATTCAGGTCTTGCACTGGAATGACAGAAAGCTTTGCATTTATGGCTTTTATCTTCAAGATGTTGAAAACATGAATAATGGAGGCCCCAAACAGCAGAGATACATCCATTTCAAACTATGATTTAGTATGTCAATTGGTAGCTTCTTCATAACCTTGTCAGTAATCATTTCCTTTGCTCAATGTGTCCTTTGAGTTTTGATAATGCAACAAACTTCTCTTAACTTGAAGGCTTTGTGTGACAAAAACATTTTTTATTTTTGAATTTTGATTTTGAAATCAAATGTTGGCTTTGCAAAATCAATGTCAATATACCTCAGGACTTGATTTTTCCAAATTAACATATCTATAACATGACAACCCTAGTTACCGTACTAAACTCAGGAATTATTTCTATTTAAGCAAGAATTATTGCACTTTAGATAGGCACATACACATTACTTAGCCAAAGATCTCTTTTGAGTTTAAATATTGTCTATCTCATATGCATGCTTATCCAAACTATCTCCACTAATAGACTCTACCTACCAAGAGAGATCAACAGGTCTTTGATAGGCTTGAAATGGGGTCTATAAGGGACACGGGTTAAATGAAGGCCATTTGTAAGTTTGAGCCGATGTGACACAATGGACAAACCTTCACACTATAAATTTCTTGTTTGAACTTTAGATAGCTGGGAGCAATCTTGCTAGACTCCAAGTTCCTTCTATCTTCTTGGCATTAATCTGGATCTTGATTAGGATAGTCTTTGCCCTTGCAAAACGTTTGGTACCCAAATTCATTTCTTTTCTTCTTCTCCCTTTTCTTTCTTTTTCTTTTTCTTACTCTTCCTTTTCTTTGAGCATTTTATCATTTTGTCCTTCTTCCTTGTAGGACTGTTAAGTACAGAACTTTCAAGAACTGGATGGTCTTTCTCCTTTTCCTCTGATTTTGATCGAATCTTTGGTTGGGTTGGACCAATTCAAGTCAAACTATCCTTATAAACCAAATGGAAGCCTTTTGCTGCTTTAGGCAAAAGAGAACTCAGTTGGCTTTCTGAACCGCCTTTTTGGGTTTTATCATTTTTTTCTTTTTTTCCTCTTCATTTTTTTTCTTTTTTTTCCTCTTCATTTTTTTTTCTCTTTTTTCTTTTCTTTTTCTTTTCTTTTTTCTTCTTTTTTTTCTTCTTCTTTTTTTCTTTTTTTTTTGTTCTAGCTCTAAAAGAGTGGTCTTGTTTGTACCAACTTGGGTTTCCAATAATGGATGAGTGGAGTGACATAAATCTTCTTTAACAAGGATAAATCATTTGTTACTCTAATGTTGTCTTGATATATTGGAGATATTAGGAGAACTTTAACTACCCTTATGGTCTTGAGAACATCAACTATCCTTATGATCTTGACTATTCATTCCTTTCTTTGATCTTCTTATCTCTTCACCTTAGTGATCATAAGACTTGTCAAAAGTATCACAACAGCTCAGGGTAGGTTGTTGGGGTTTGTAAGCCAATGAAAAGAAAGCTAAAATTTTATGAAGGCTCAAAGGGACAACTAGGGATTGATATTTAATTGGGTGGATACTAGTTATTGTCTCGTCAAACAACGCCTAGATCATCTCTCTCTTAAAATAAGCAGAGTTTAATTTTGCCTCGAAAGTCTGTCAAATCATGGTCTAAGACTGACTAGGACCTAGACAAAGGCAATTATGTAGGAGCCCTCTTTAAGTAAGCATACACAACTCAATGCTATAGAGCAATTCCCTCATCTAGTAAAGTAAATCATGATGCCTAGATACATTAATTTATGAATATCAAGTTGGATTCATCGTTGGTTGAGCACCAAAATGAACAAAGACCAACAAAATTTTTGATAAAAGTAATTTATTCAAAAAAATTTAAATTTGAAAAATAAGATTATTCCAATTAAATATTAAAGAAAGTAAAATTGAAAAACAACATTCAAGCTAAGGAAAGTTTGTTGAGTTAAGCTTCTTTTCCTTTCACATCTTTAATATTTCCATCTTGAAAGAATGATAAAACAAAATCTTCTTCCAATCCTTTTCCTACTATGAAGGTTTGTAATATCCCAAGGTATGCCCTAAAAGTTTTGGATTATTGTGGTATTTGGAATTAATGTATATGTATATATGGGAAATATAACTACAATATAAAAGACATATACATATACATCACATATACATGGAATATAAAATGGTGTAGGAAAAGTGAGTGGTGTATATATATATATGTATAATTAGTTAATAGTAACAATAATGATGATAAAGACAAAAAGAAAAAGAAGAAGAAAGTCAAAAGGAATTGTGGGGTGGAGATTTAATGGTATTATTATTATTATTATTATTAATATTATTATTAATATTATTATTATTATTATTATTATTATTATTATATATATATATATGGTTATCGTGAGAAGAGGAGAAGATATTTTCTTTCTTCTTCTTCTTCCCCTTTTTGGTTCTTGCACGAGAGAGAGAGAGAGAGATAGAGAGAGGTGATGATCTTCATCAAATTTCTTAAGGATTTTAAGAGTATTGAAGATGGAGATGAAGATTTGGCAACATATTCAAGTAAGTATTAATCTCTTGAGTTGATTTTATTGATTATATGTATATATGAGTCTTTATCTTCTTGTTTTGATTTTCTTTTGGATTGAGGTTATGTTTGGTATAATTGGTGTGTAAGATGAAGATAATGAAAGATTGAAGTATGTAAATGTGTGGAATTGATAACTAAGTGATGATATGTTGAGATAATTGTGAGGATGATGATGAATGGTTGAGTTAGGGTTTAGAATAAATGAATTGGTACTTTGAGTAATTGATTCTAGTGATGTATATATATATATTAATTAGTATGATGATATAATGAAGTTATATAAATGTTAAGGTGATAGAAAATTGATAAATATAAACAAAGATAATGGTTAAGAGGGTGGTGGTGTGAATTTTGAAGGGTTTGGATGAATTTTGAAGTGTTTGGTCTTTAAATCAATGAAGGACACGACTAAGTTATGAGAGACATGGCCAAGTTAGGGCAAACCTGGCCGTGTTGGATGAGTTTTGGAGAGACACGGCCGTTGGCTTGGCCGTGTCCCTTGCCTGTGTTCATTACTGTTGGATTTTTGTTGAGAGACACGGCCGTGTCCCTTGCCCGTGTCTGCCTCGGATGATTTGGTGTTGAGTGACACGGCCACAAGCTTGGCCGTGTCCCTTGATTGTGTTTGCTACTGGATGTTTGTGTTGAGAGACACGGCCACAAGCTTGGCCGTGTCCCATGAGGGTGTTTGATATTGTGTTTGTTATTTGCTCTTACATGGTTGTATCCTCCAAATGTCTTCTTGTATCTACATTTTAAATATACTTAGAACAAAGATGACCTAAACAAATGTGTATTGAGGATTCCAAATCTAAGAATAAGGTAAATTATATATGTGTACATCAATGATGATATTATATGAACAATGTTATGTCTTATGCATTGTGAACCTTGAGAATTGTAATGTTTGATATGAATAATGTAGTTTGTGGTGTTATATCAATGATATTATATATACAATATGAAGGATATGATGAAGTATGTGGTTATGTATAATTGAATAATGAAATATTATAATATGATTTGAGACATAATATGAAATGAAGCCATTGTTATTGACTATGAGGATTCAAATGAAATGTTAAGCCATTGTTATTGGCTTTGATGTGGATTGAAATATGATGTGAAGCCATTGTGATTGGCTATGATAAACAAATGTAAAGTGAAGCCATTGTGATTGGCTCTGATGATTTAATTGAAAGAAAGAAGGCATGTTTGCCTAGATGATGATGAGAATTGAAAATGATATTGATAATGAAATAATAAATGAATTGTGTGACTAATATGTTATTCAATTTCAGAATTCTGGGTTTGGAGGCATGCCTATAAAATGAAAAAGGTAACAGTCTTGCCGGGTTGAGGATCTCCTCATGTTGAGTTGATGGTCCAAGAGACTGGGTCTGTTACACTATGATAATTATGATTATGAGATATATGATTGGTAACAGTCTTGCCGGGTTGAGGATCTCCTCATGTCGAGTTGATGGTCCAAGAGACTGGGTCTGTTACACTATCCATGGATAGAGTTATTGATATATGATGCCTACGGGCTTTATTATTGTGATTATGAACCAAAGCAGTAACTCTGAACTTTGAATAACATATTAGTGTCTGTTGGGCCCGAGTCTGTCTTTGTTGTCAATGTGATATCCAAATGTTGAAATAAATGAATAATGAGATCTATGAATGCTTTTGATGAAAATATAGTATGTTGTGTACAATGTATATGAATGTGGAATTTGTAAGAATTGTTTTCATGAAGGTTTGGATAGGCCATGGAAAGGTGATTTGTTGAAATGATGTATATGTATATGTATATGAGATAGAAATGGTAAGTATTGTATTGTGAATGTTCTATGTAAATATGTGTATAATTTTATGAGATTAGTGGAAATATATGAAGAATGCATTGAGAAAGGAAAAACGGGGTAAGCGAACAATAGAACATAATGCTAAAAACATGAGGTATGATTATTTTGTAAAGTATATTTTAATATTTATTTATACTACTAAGCTCTCGGGCTTAGCGCGGATATGTAATCGCGCAGGTATTTATGCGGATGATCTGGAAGCCTAGCTGTTATGCCACGAAAAGGGTAAGAGTATCTCGAGACCAACTAGAAGGTGATGCATACATATGTAATATTAATTATGTTGTAGTTTTGATAAGAATAATGACTTTTGTAAATGTTCTTTAAACTAATATAATATTGCTTGTACTTGGATAAAGGTTTTTAAATTGAAACGAAAAGTGACATTCTTATAATTTATATACGCATTGTATGTATACCAGGTATATGTATAGTGCTTATATAGAGTATGGGGGTGTTACAATTATTTTGGTATCAGAGCTTGGTTCGAGATTCTCGGCCTAAGTGAAATTAAAAAGAAAATTTTTGAAGAGTTTAAATAAGAATTAAAAAGAAGATTTTGGAAATGCAATTGGTAATACATGCATATGCATTCACACCTAGGTTGGTCTCGAACGTGGCATTATGTGATTTGTGATGTTTCTGAACAACAGGAGATGGATGATAGTGTGTAAATGAGATTTTATATGAAAGCAAATTTTGAAATGTTGATAATTGAAAAGTGATTGTGATATAAAGAAATGATATGGAATTTATAAGTAAAAAGTTTGATTATTGATATGTGTTTGACATGTAAAGAAATGGCTAGAAGAATAAAGTTGGGAATGAGTTAAAAACAAAATTTAGATTTAATTATGTAATCTTTCCTCTATTATTTGAACCTCTTTCTAATAAACTTTATGTTTGGATTTTTAGAAAGAGGAAAGATTGTTGGATGGGTAATATGGAAAGATATATATTTTTTTTAAATGAAAAGAGTACGGTGAAATATTGAATGAGTTGATTGGTATAGATTAAGTGTGATAATTTAAGGAGTGGATATGTAAAGTTAAGGTTTTGTTTAAAAAGGAAAAAGAGATGATGTTGGTTAGGTACAAAGAGATATTGGTGTTGTTTGTATTGTTCTTTTAATGTAAACATGGTGATTTCAATGTTAGAAATGTGATATGTTTGAATATTGTAAAAGCTCCTGTAAATGGTGGTAATATGTGATATTTAGATTGTTGGAATGAGCTTAGTAATTGTGAAACATATATGTTTGATGTTGTTTTGTGGTATATACATATAAGATGTTTTAAGATTGATATTAAGAGAATGAGATGAATAAATTGAAGTTTAAGTAAATTAGTAAGTTGAAAATTTATAGTTTTAATGGAATGTGAAAAAAAAGAGCAATTAAATATTAATAGTTTAATGTATTTACATGAGATATATGAAATGAATATTAGTGCACATGAAAGTATTAGGAATTGGGAGATGTGATTGATAGTAGGAAAATTTGGTTTGAAATGAAAGAAAATGAATTGAGCAAAAGAAAATGAGTTACTTTAAGTAATTTGATTGGAAAGGATAAAAATGATTATGAAAGATGTGTTAAAGATATTTATAAACAAATGTGAGAGAGATATCACATTGGAAATGTGATTAAGCTCCTTGTGAAATAATATTATAAGTAGAGTGTATATATTTATTGAAGTTAATGAATAACTTAGGTTATGATAAACAAATGAGAATGATGATAGTCAAAGGAAAGTGGTAAATATTAAATTTGTATAAACTATATGCAAAAGAGAAATTTAATAAATTGAATAATTATGTGTATATATATAAAAAGGATATGTGAGATAAACTTTTCGACATGAATGTAATGGTTATATGTAAGAAAGGTGGGAAGTGAGTCACACTATAAATGTGACTTATGAATGTGTATATAATATGTTTATTATTTTATACCATTACATGTTTAATGGTATTAGAAATGAGATTGCATATAGTAGTGGACCTAATAGAGATTAAATCTTAATTTTTGTAGAATAGATTATGTGATGAAATAGAAGATGAAAATGGATTTGGGTAGTATTGGATAAACTAAATGAGACTACCATAAGATGTTTTGGAACTCAAAGTATTTATGTGTGGAAGTGTTTTATGTATAAGCGTATAATAAGAAATTGTAAGGAAAGAATATTGTATTTGAAAATTTTTAGAAGAGATGGTTTGGAAATGGAGTAATAAATGAAACTTGTGTAAGATTTGTATCTGATTGAAGGATAGGCATAGAAAATGTTAACGAGTTAAACTTGTAAGATTTGCATATGAGTTAGGTTAATGATGATTAAATAGTCAAAAGCAAACTGTTTTGAGATGGAATTAAAATGTGTTAATTCTTGGTGTAATAAAAGTTTAGAGGATAAATATATAACTTTTGTGATACAATCTAGCATTATAGTAGTAAAGACTGGAATTCGAATGATATTGATTTACAAATCTCAAGTGTGATTGTTAATATATCATGGTCATATGATTTGGTTAGTGTGATTAGTTGGTTAATTTTATTATCTTCAAATTTAGAGCCGAGATGATATAACTGTAGTACCGTTTTGGTAAGATTGATAACTATGTTTCTAGATATATTGGTTAAAAGATATGATTGAATAATGAGATGTTCTATATAGTTGATGATATATGTGTATATTATTTTGATGTGACGAGAAACCATGATGGTTGGAAATGAATTATAATTGAGGTATAGTGCCTAATTGATTTTGAGAAATGAATTGTGAAAAGATAAATGAACGGACCTATCTGCCTCCTGCGGACCCCTGGGATTGGCAATGGCCTAAGGCCCAGTGGGCAACCGACCTGGTTGGGGGGAAAGCTCGTTTATGAAGTTATAGTTGTTGGCCATATTGATAAACTTTGAATGAGTATAAGAAATGATGATATAATTATTGAAATAATGAAATGTATATGTATAAGCATGATTCTTATTGATTGAATATATGAATTTGGAAAGATTAGAATTTGAATATAAGTTTGACCTAATGAACTTAGGTTATATATATGTATATATGGTGAAATTCCATGATAAATTTCGATAAGCTAATTGTTGATTTGAATCAAATAAGGTTGAAATGTTAGTATATTGTGATAGATAGATCGATTGATCTAGATTTCGCTAAAGTTGCGAGTCAATATTGAGATTAAATATGTACAGTTGTACTAGGAGTGTAAAATTGAAATGGTAATGTGTATGATGTAATATTCGGACATATGAATGAACATAAATAAATTGAATTATATCAATTGTACATGGTGAGAAAAAGAGAAATGTTGTTCACCAGTTAAGTAAGTTTAAAAACATTGTGTTAACATTTAAATTAAGTGAGAAGCAAGCTAAAGAAGGTAAGGATATTGTTATCCATTGAGGTTTGGTAAATATTTATTTTGAAAGTGATTGTAAGAACGGAATAATTAATGCTAAGATATTAATTAGTGACTTTTGAGGTTAAAGTTAAGAGGATATTTATAAAGAGATAATGTGATAGTCTGACTCAAATACAAAGATAAAATTCATTGGAGATGTTATGAGATATCTTGATTGTTTTGTTGAGAAAGTAATATGATGTAAAGATATATTTATATACCTATACAAGGATGAATTATGAATTTCAGAGAAGATGATTATCTCTAAGGGGGAGAGTAGAAGTTATAAGATTTGATAAAATTATAATGTAAGATACGATTATCTTCATATGAAAGTAAGATGGTGAATTGTTCTAATTGGGTTGTTATTGTGCTAGATAATTTCGAGGACGAAATTATTTAAGGGGGAGAGAATTGTAATATCCCAAGGTATGCCCTAAAAGTTTTGGAGTTATTGTGGTATTTGGAATTAATGTATATGTATATATGGGAAATATAACTACAATATAAAACACATATACATATACATCACATATACATGGAATAAAAAATGGTGTAGGAAAAGTGAGTGGTGTATATATATATATGTATAATTAGTTAATAGTAATAATAATGATGATAAAGACAAAAAGAAAAAGAAGAAGAAAGTCAAAAGGAATTGTGGGGTGGAGATTTAATGGTATTATTATTATTATTATTATTATTATTATTATTATTATTATTATTATTATTATTATTATTATATGGTTATCGTGAGAAGAGGAGAAGATATTTTCTTTCTTCTTCTTCTTCCCCTTTTTGGTTCTTGCACGAGAGAGAGAGAGAGAGATAGAGAGAGGTGATGATCTTCATCAAATTTCTTAAGGATTTTAAGAGTATTGAAGATGGAGATGAAGATTTGGCAACATATTCAAGTAAGTATTAATCTCTTGAGTTGATTTTATTGATTATATGTATATATGAGTCTTTATCTTCTTGTTTTGATTTTCTTTTGGATTGAGGTTATGTTTGGTATAATTGGTGTGTAAGATGAAGATAATGAAAGATTGAAGTATGTAAATGTGTGGAATTGATAACTAAGTGATGATATGATGAGATAATTGTGAGGATGATGATGAATGGTTGAGTTAGGGTTTAGAATAAATGAATTGGTACTTTGAGTAATTGATTCTAGTGATGTATATATATATATATATTAATTAGTATGATGATATAATGAAGTTATATAAATGTTAAGGTGATAAAAAATTGATAAATATAAACAAAGATAATGGTTAAGAGGGTGGTGGTGTGAATTTTGAAGGGTTTGGATGAATTTTGAAGTGTTTGGTCTTTAAATCAATGAAGGACACAGCTAAGTTATGAGAGACACGGTCAAGTTAGGGCAAACCTGGCCGTGTTGGATGAGTTTTGGAGAGACACGGCCATTGGCTTGGCTGTGTCCCTTGCCTGTGTTCGTTACTATTGGATTTTTGTTGAGAGACACGGCCGTGTCCCTTGCCCGTGTCTGCCTCGGATGATTTGGTGTTGAGTGACACGGCCACAAGCTTGGCCGTGTCACTTGAGTGTGTTTGCTACTGGATGTTTGTGTTGAGAGACACGGCCACAAGCTTGGCCGTGTCCCATGAGGGTGTTTGATATTGTGTTTGTTATTTGCTCTTACATGGTTGGATCCTACATATGTCTTCTTGTATCTACATTTTAAATATACTTAAAACAAAGATGACCTAAACAAATGTGTATTGAGGATTCCAAATCTAAGAATAAGGTAAATTATATATGTGTACATCAATGATGATATTATATGAACAATGTTATGTCTTATGCATTGTGAACCTTGAGAATTGTAATGTTTGATATGAATAATGTAGTTTGTGGTGTTATATCAATGATATTATATATACAATATGAAGGATATGATGAAGTATGTGGTTATGTACAATTGAATAATGAAATATTATAATATGATTTGAGACATAATATGAAATGAAGCCATTGTTATTGACTATGAGGATTCAAATGAAATGTGAAGCCATTGTTATTGGCTATGATGTGGATTGAAATATGATGTGAAGCCATTGTGATTGGCTATGATAAAACAAATGTAAAGTGAAGCCATTGTGATTGGCTCTGATGATTTAATTGAAAGAAAGAAGGCATGTTTGCCTAGATGATGATGAGAATTGAAAATGATATTGATAATGAAATAATAAATGAATTGTGTGACTAATATGTTATTCAATTTCAGAATTCTGGGTTTGGAGGCATGCCTATAAAATGAAAAAGGTAACAGTCTTGCCGGGTTAAGGATCTCCTCATGTTGAGTTGATGGTCCAAGAGACTGGGTCTGTTACACTATGATAATTATGATTATGAGATATATGATTGGTAACAGTCTTGCCGGGTTGAGGATCTCCTCATGTCGAGTTGATGGTCCAAGAGACTGGGTCTGTTACACTATCCATGGATAGAGTTATTGATATATGATGCCTACGGGCTTTATTATTGTGATTATGAACCAAAGCAGTAACTCTGAACTTTGAATAACATATTAGTGTCTGTTGGGCCCGAGTCTGTCTTTGTTGTCAATGTGATATCCAAATGTTGAAATAAATGAATAATGAGATCTATGAATGCTTTTGATGAAAATATAGTATGTTGTGTACAATGTATATGAATGTGGAATTTGTAAGAATTGTTTTCATGAAGGTTTGGATAGGCCATGGAAAGGTGATTTGTTGAAATGATGTATATGTATATGTATATGAGATAGAAATGGTAAGTATTGTATTGTGAATGTTCTATGTAAATATGTGTATAATTTTATGAGATTAGTGGAAATATATGAAGAATGCATTGAGAAAGGAAAAACGGGGTAAGCGAACAATAGAACATAATGCTAAAAACATGAGGTATGATTATTTTGTAAAGTATATTTTAATATTTATTTATACTACTAAGCTCTCGGGCTTAGCGCGGATATGTAATCGCGCAGGTATTTATGCGGATGATCTGGAAGCCTAGCTGTTATGCCACGAAAAGGGTAAGAGTATCTCGAGACCAACTAGAAGGTGATGCATACATATGTAATATTAATTATGTTGTAGTTTTGATAAGAATAATGACTTTTGTAAATGTTCTTTAAACTAATATAATATTGCTTGTACTTGGATAAAGGTTTTTAAATTGAAACGAAAAGTGACATTCTTATACTTTATATACGCATTGTATGTATACCAGGTATATGTATAGTGCTTATATAGAGTATGGGGGCATTACAAGGTTGCTGGTGGTGGCACTCTTCCAAATTTAGGCAAAGGGTTGTTCTTGGTATTGGGCTTGTCTGGCTCAGGTAGCCTACCACTGTTGATTAGATTCTAGATCTCATGCCTCAACTTCATACAATTATCCGTTTTGTGTCCATGCCTTTGATGGAATTGGAAAAATGCATTAGTATCAAAGTTAGGTGGAAGAGGATTAGGCAAAGGATGAGGAGTCAAGGGTTGTAACAATCCCTTCTTTTGTAGCTTATTGAGAACCCAAGATAGTGGCTTCCCCAATTCTGAAAACTGCCTCATTCCTCCTTGACTAGTGGCATTAACATCAACTTCCTTTTGTGTACTTTGATTGCTAGGCTGATAATTTCCTTTCTCATTCCTTCTTGCCGAAAAGTGGTTCTTCTCCCTTTACCACTCTTCAATTTGTAGACCAGCATGGAGAAGATCTTTGAAGTCATGGATGAGTGTATGAGACATCCTTTCACGAAGACTAAGCAACACCCCTCTCACAATCATCCTTATTTGATCAGATTCATCGGGCCTCTTCTTGAGCAAAGCAACCTTGTTTCTCCATCTTTTCACATAGTCCACAAAATTCTCATTTGGCCTTTGCCTAATGGACTCCACTTCCATTAAGGTAACTTCCATTTCGACATTGTATCCATATTGTTGGATGAAGGCCTTGTATAATAGATCCTAACTCTTTTGTGTTCCATTATCTAAGGTATTGAACCAATTTTGGACAATAGAATCTAATGAGAGCATGAAATATCTTAGAGTTTGGGCCTTCGTAGCTCGGGCAGACTGCATAGCAGTGATATACTGCTTCACATGGAGGTGAGGATTTTTTGTTCCATCAAACTTTTCAAAGGATGGCATTTTGAACTTGTACGAAACTTCTTCGTCTAGCTCAAATAATTTGTCAACTTCAGACATTTCTTCGATTTTCAGCTTCTTTTCAAATTTCTTTTCCAAATCTGCAATCATCTTTTCAATATCAGAAGTTTCGGTTTTCTCAACAGTTGTCTTCTCAACAACCTTCGGCTCCTTTTTGTCTTGAGGATCTTAAAAGTATTGAGCCCAATCGTCATCATCATCAATGATCACCTTATCATCATTAAAAGCCACTTCAGCAACTTTAGCCTTCACTTTTTCCTTTGGCTTCTTGGTGCTAGCATATACTTCGGCATTATTCCCTAAAATTGTAGCTAATTGATTCTTCACGGTCTCAGCCATGGCCTCTTTTATTTCCTTCATCTTGGCATTGAGGGCGTCATCCACCATTCTTTGAATTTGTTCGGGCTCCATCACTTTTGGTGAGCAAGTGATTGAGTTGCTACTAGATTCTTCGTCTTCTGCATAGGTCGGATTGTTGTAAGCTTTTGAACTGTTGCAATCTAGGGCTGTAAGCCAGAAAGGATTAATGATATGGGATGTGATGCATGTATGCATGTATGCACAAACAATAAACAAACAAGGATAATTAGGACGTTCCTTTCAACCTTATAACATCCACACATGAATGGCGAGTCTCTTTTCCTAGGTAATATGGTTAACAAAATACCAACATGGGGTATTTTATTTTCGAATATTTTCCTCGGACGTTTCAACCAATAGTTATATTTTCAAAAATGAAAATCAATCCATGATAATTTTCATTAATTAGGTTTCAATCCATTCAACCAACTAAAATAGCTTTTATGCTATATTGGATTAAAAATAATTAAGAGGTTTATTATAAATAGATTTCTCACTTGAAAAAGTAACTAATGATTCATGTCAAAAACAAGCCCATGATTAATTATTTCTTAGTATAAACTAGGCTCACAATTGATTTTTGGTATTTTGTAATTGACCTAAGTATTTGTAAGCTCTTTTGAATGAAAATAATTTTGTTTCTAAGCCCATTGTAAAATTTTTTTTAGAAAAAATAGATTTTGGGCTTAGTATTTAGGTCATGAGAAAAAGAATTTTTAATTTGTTTTTAGAAAAGTTTTATGTCCAAAGACCATCTTGAAAAGTTTTGAAAATAGCTTTGGTCTTTTGGACTTTAAGGAAAAAAATTAATTTTGAGCTTACAATGTACTTAGGTCATATTAGAAAAAGAACAAACCAAATAAGCCATGATTTAAGCTAAGATAAATTAACCATAGTCAAACAACATGCAATTGGGGGAAATCCTAAGGAAAGTAACTAGGCCAATTACATGAGCTTTAGTCTTTGGGTTAAAAGGCTTAGGTTCCTATAGCAAGTATATACCAAAAGGTATAAGGCTATGAGTGGTTATGCCATGCTCGATCTCCATACCTTGAGTGAAAGTATGGTATACCCTACATAACACAACACGGGTAACACGAGCATCCTAACTCACGCACACGATGCAATCTAGTATCATGCAATGGATAATATCATTATAAGAAAGAATATAATAATATAAAGACCCACGAATCAACTTCTCTTATCCCCAGTGGAGTCGCCACTGTGAGCGGGGATTTCTGCCTCCACTCCTTGTGGAATGGTTCTTGCGACTTTGGCACTATTTAGGCTCGGGGCCTTAGAGAACATGAGCCTAAGCCCGGAGAAAATGGAGTCGCCACTCGGACGGGCCGAGAAAAAGAAAGGGATGGATGACTCAATTCCTAAGGAATCTCTAACCCCCTAATGGGTTCGGAAAGTTGGGTACGTGTAGGGAAGGTGAGAAATGGCCCAGCACCCCCAAAACGCCCGGTTCATTGGAATCGGCCTCCTTTGCAGGTCTTAATTGTAATATCCTCATTTATGCCCTAGAAGTTTTGAGTATGTTGTTGTTATTGTGGTTGTTGATATATATATTGGGAAGTGAATGTTTGTGCATATATGTGTTAAATTGTAAGAGAAAAGAAATGGGAAGAGAATGTATATGTATATGTGTTTTGGAGAAGAAATTTAGGGTTTAGAGACAAATGTATATGTTGTTTATATGATGATATAATTAACATATACATTGGTCAAATGAAGAGTCAAGGTGATGGTTAAGTGGAAGAAGATATTTTTGGTTGTTAATGAAATTACTATAAAGGGCTTATATGAGACAAAGAGTTAGTTATATGGTTAAGGGTGTTTTGGTAATTTTCCTTGTAAGATGCATGGTGGAGATTAAAAGAAGAAAAGGTGTTTGACTTGTGCATTTTCTTCTTTCTTTCTTGAAGTGGCCGGATTCTCCATAGACAAAGAGAGAAAGAGAGGTGATCTTGAGGTTTGAAGCATTTTGAAGAAGGAAGCAAGGGTTTTGGTTAAAGATTTGTGGATTTCTTCATTTGAGGTAAGATCTTTTCTTTAATTTCTTCAATTCTTTTGAAGTGGTGTGAGAAAGGAATTAGGGTTTGTTGGTTTGATGATGAGAAGTTGAGTTGGTGAAGGTGTTGGAAGTGATTGTGTTGAGTAAGAGTTGTGTTTAGTGAAATTGTTTCTGTTTTACAATTAGTAAAGGCTGTGATTTGTATGATTTTTAATTAATTATAGAAAAATGTTCTTGAAGTGAATTTTTGATATGTTGTGCCTCTATGAGTGTAGAATGACTGAAAAATATGTTGATTCGATTTTGGAATGGTTATGAGTTTAGAAAGATTATTTTTATTAGACCTGTTCCAGCAGGTACCTTAACTGAGACAGCTATACTTCGGGATTTTTAATAAAATGTAGAAAAATCATATCCAGTCGAATTTTGGATATGTTGTTGCTTAGTGAGTCTAGTATTTGAGAAAAATAATTTGGAACCACGTTGATTGAATTTGATTTATGGAATTCACAAAGTTCAGAACTGCTGCCAGGATGCAGGGCAATTGGGGCAGTCTGGTTAGGTGAACTATTTGACCAAGATTTTGTGTTCAGTTTGATCTGAAATTTTAAAGGAATGATTTTTAGATACAAAACTAAATTCTGTAAAAATTTTAGAATTTTTAGTCAAGTAGATTATTTTATACAATTTTTCAAAATAAGGATAAAATGGAGTTTAAAACCAGAATGTACTATTCATATGAATCATATCAATTGTTCTTTGCCCTAATTGCATTGTTGAGATTGAACAATGTTATGTTATGCATTGTGAATGGTTATGTGTTTCATGAATAATATACATTGAAATTGAAATGATAATTCAAATAAGACATGATATGAGGCAATGCCATTGTGATTGGCTATGATGATGATATTGAAAGAAAGAAGGCATGTTTGCCTAAATGTGATGAGAATTTGAGAATGGAAATGGTAACTATATAATAAATGAATTGTTTGTTTAATATGTTATTCAGTTTCAGAGTTCTGGATTTGGGTGGCATGCCTAAGAAATGATAAAAGGTAACAGTCTTGCCGGGTTGAGGATCTCCTCATATGTGTTGAGTTGATGATCCAAGAGACTGGGTCTGTTACACTATGAGATATATGATTTGTAACAGTCTTGCCGGGTTGAGGATCTCCTCATATGTGTTGAGTTGATGATCCAAGAGACTGGGTCTGTTACACTTGCCTACGGGCGTGATTATTGTGACTATGAACCAAAGCAGTAACTCTGAACTCTGAATATCGTATTAAATACTTGTTGGGCCCATAGGTGTCAGGGTTATATGAATGTCCTAAATAATGTTATGAGTTAATGAAATGAGATGTTGGTTATTGAGTATGATTGATTAATGTTGAATGTGGAAAGATGTTGAAATGTGGTATGCTCATATGACTATGATTTGTGAAATGCATAATTATGTGGTTAACTTTATATTTATGATATTGATCTTATCAATAACATATGTGGCATTGCATTACATTAAAGCATACCATTAGCATGTTTTATCTTACTAAGCCGTTGGCTTAGCGCGAATGTGATTCTTCGCGCAGGTGACAAGGAAGAACCAGAGAGTTCCTCTAGGCCGAGTCGAGCCTAGATTTTGAAGATTGAATAGTGGGCTTTAAGATCGAAGACTGACTGCCAAACATGTATAAATTTTATGTGTTGTAAAACTTGAGTTTTGATGTATATGAATTTGTAAATATTGTTACTTTCCGTTGCATAGTGAACAAAGATTTTATCTGCTGTATTTCATAATAAACCTTTACTTTATTTTGTACTAGAAGTGTAAATCCTTTTGCAGGTTGTAGTTGAGGTTATAAGGGGGATTTATTGGAAGTGTACTGAGAATGATTTTGTTTGCATTGGTTTGTGTAAAAATGTTTTCAAAAATTAGAAAAAAAAAACCAGTTTTGTCGACACTTGGGATTGAATTTTTAGGCAAAACTATGGCAAAATTTCTATAAAAATCGGAACAAAAATTTGACTAAGTAAAAGTGGTAGCAACATTAGGATAGGGTGGCGCCTCTACTCAGCTTACACACGTAGGTCGGGAAGGGGTGTTACAATTTTTGGTATCAGAGCCTAGGTTTGAGATTCTCAACCTAGATCAATTGTAAGAAAAAGAATATTTTGATTTTTAAAGTGGGTTTTTGAGTAAAATACATGTTTTGGTATGGCAGTCTTTGATCTTTAATGAGGAATATTCTGCTGTGTTTGCAGATATAGGTAGAGATGGCATCTCATTCACGACAATCTGTTGAGGGTAGTGCCGAGAGTATTGCTCCTGCTGAGGGAGCTAGGGTTGATAGTGTTGAGGAGGCACCTGCTTCGGTGTCGGGTAGACCAGCTGGGGAGGAGGTTCCGCCAGCCTGGTTTAGGCCTATGTTGGAAGCTATGAGACAAGCACCTGTGCAACCACAGCCACCGCCACCACCCCCTCAGCCTTCAGTACCAGTAAGGCACTATGATAAGCTAAGGAAATATGGAGCAGAGGATTTCTTTGGTACAGTTGATCCGGCTGTAGCAGAACAGTGGCTTGATAGAGTTCAGAGGGTATTTGTGCAGTTGCAAGCCACTTCAGAGGAGAAGTTTGACTATGCAAGATCTTTGCTACAGAAGGATGCCTACGACTGGTGGAAGACAGTGCCCCATTCTATGGATGATCCACCAACCTTGTCTTATGCGGATTTTCTGAGAGAATTTGAGTTGAAGTATACTCCTAGGGAGTATAAAGATGGGAAGAAAAGAGAGTTTCTAGATTTGAAGCAAGATCATCGGACCGTAACTGAGTATGAAGTTGAGTTTATTCGACTGAGTCAGTATGCTGGGGGTATCATTACTGATGAGATTGATAGATGTCGGCGATTTGAGGAGGGATTGAGGCCCTCGATCATGTGCTTAGTGGCTGGATCCAGATATCAGGATTTCTCACAGCTTGTGGCAGCAGCTCGAAGTGTAGAGCGAGCTCAAGTTATTGCAGCTGCTTCAGAGGAAGAGGTTAGGGTTAGAAGGCCCCAGTTCGAGGCAGGGTCTTCTTCTGCGAAGAGGGGTAGAGGAAGTTTTGTTCCTCGGAGTAGTAGGAGCCAGAGACCAGTGGGTAGGTCAGTGCAGTTCCAGAGGCAGAGATTTAGACCTGCAGCTTCAGTAGCGAGTGCTCCTACTCCTGGAGTTCAGAGATCCACCTTACCTGTGTGTAACCAGTGTGGTGGAAGACATGGGGGCGTTTGTTGGAGGCATAGTAGATCAGGGGTATGCTTCAGGTGTGGATCACCTGACCACTTTGTGAGAGACTGTCCTGAGAGGCAGGATCAGATGCCAGTTGATTCTGCTGCTTCTCGAGCTAGTGTGAGGGGAGGCAGAGGAGGCAGAGGTGCCAGCCGGGGAGGTAGACCAGGATTCAGTTCTAGAAGAGGTACTACATCCAGGGAGGGTAGACCAGAGGAGGTTGGATCTTCCCAGAGGATGTATGTTATGCAGAGACAGCCAGATACATCGGCAGTCATAGCTGGTACTTTTTCTTTATTTAATACTCCAGTACTTGCTTTGATTGATCCGGGTTCCACACATTCATATATTAGTGCATCTGTTTTGCCTGTATCTGATTTGCATGCTGAGTCCCTAGGATTTGATGTGTTGGTAACAAATCCGTTAGGGCATAGTGTGGTTGTGAGTAAGGTGCATAGAGATAGTGCAGTAGTGGTGCAGGGTGAGGAGTTCCTTGGGGATTTGATTGAGATGCCATTTAAGGAATATGACGTGATCTTAGGTATGGATTGGCTATCTCGACATGAAGCTGTGGTGGATTGTAAAAAGAAAATTGTTTCTTTGAGAACGGGTGATGGTAAAGAGGTGATAGTATCTAATGAGCAGGAACAGCTAGCCTCCTTATTTGTTTCAGCTGTTGCAGCCAGGAGGTTGATTAGAAAGGGGTGTGAAGCCTATCTTGCTCATGTGGTGGATACTAGAGTGAAGGGTTCCCCTATTGATAGCATTGCCACAGTTGCTGAGTTCCCGGATGTGTTTCCAGAGGAGTTGCCAGGGTTGCCTCCTGAGAGAGAGGTGGAGTTCGGTATTGAATTGTTGCCTGGTACCACTCCTATCTCTATTAATCCTTATAGAATGGCACCAGCAGAATTGAGGGAGTTGAAAGTGCAATTACAGGAGTTGTTGGACAAAGGATTCATTCGCCCCAGTGTTTCTCCTTGGGGAGCTCCTGTGCTATTTGTGAAGAAGAAAGATGGTACTATGAGGTTGTGTATCGATTATAGGCAATTGAACAAGGTGACTATTAAAAATAAATATCCTTTGCCTAGAATCGATGATCTCTTTGATCAGTTGAAGGGAGCGTCAGTGTTCTCCAAAATTGATTTGAGATCTGGGTACCATCAGCTGAGGGTAAGAAGTGAAGATGTTCCTAAGACTGCTTTTCGGACCAGGTATGGGCATTATGAGTTTTTAGTTATGCCTTTTGGTCTAACGAATGCACCTGCAGCTTTTATGGATTTGATGAATAGGGTGTTTAGGCCCTATTTGGATCAGTTTGTAGTGGTCTTCATTGATGATATACTGGTGTATTCGCGGAATGAAGAGGAGCATGATATGCATCTGCGGATTGTGTTGCAGATTTTGAGAGAGAATCAGTTATTTGCCAAATTGTCGAAGTGTGAGTTCTGGTTGGATCAAGTTGCTTTTCTCGGACATATTGTTTCTGCAGAAGGCATCAGAGTTGATCCGAGCAAAGTTGAAGCCATTTTAAATTGGAGTCCACCCAAGTCTGTGACAGAGATTAGAAGTTTTCTGGGTTTGGCAGGCTATTACCGACGGTTTGTGAAAGGGTTTTCTTTGATAGCTACTCCACTCACCAGATTACTTCGAAAGGGAGTGAGATTTGTGTGGATAGATCAGTGTCAGGCTAGTTTTGAGCAGTTGAGAGAGTTGTTGACTCAAGCGCCTGTTCTTACTTTACCTGTTGAAGGCAAACCATATGTGATCTACAGTGATGCTTCACATAGAGGTTTGGGGTGTGTATTGATGCAGGAAGGGAAAGTTATAGCTTATGCATCTCGACAGTTGAAACCGCATGAGCTTAACTATCCGACCCATGATTTAGAATTGGCTGCCATTGTGTTTGCATTAAAGATTTGGCGCCACTATCTGTTTGGGGAGAAATGTTTCATCTACACTGATCACAAGAGTTTGAAGTATTTGGGTGTCCAGAAAGAACTCAATCTTCGTCAGAGGAGATGGTTAGAATTGATTAAAGACTACGACTGCTTGATTGACTATCATCCAGGTAAAGCAAATGTTGTTGCTGATGCCTTGAGTCGGAAGTCTTTAGCTGGTTTAACTGTTTACTCGCTCTCGTTGCTTGTTGAGTTGAGAGCATTGCATGCCAGTTTTGTACCTTGTGTTGATGGTGCATTATTGGCACAGTTGCAATTAAAGCCGATTTTGTTAGATCAGATCAAAGAAGCTCAGTTGGCCGATAAGAAGATTCAGAAGATTTTTTCAGATTGCAAGAATGGGAAGACTAGAGATTTTGTTGTGAAAGATGATGGGAGTCTCTGGTTTAAGAACCGATTGTGTGTACCCGATGATGCTGATTTGAAAAGAGTCATTTTAGAAGAAGCTCATCAGTCAATGTTTGCTATGCATCCGGGTAATACGAAGATGTATCATGATTTGAGACAGCATTATTGGTGGATTGGTTTGAAGAGAGACATTGCTGAGTTTGTATCGAAATGTCTCACTTGTCAGAAGGTTAAAGCAGAGCATCAAGTTCCAACCGGGTTGCTTCAACCATTGTCAGTGCCAGAATGGAAGTGGGAAAGAGTGACAATGGATTTTGTGTCTGGTTTGCCATTGACACAAAAGAAGCATGATGCTATATGGGTGATTGTGGATAGATTGACTAAGACAGCTCATTTCCTTCCGGTTCGAATGGATTACTCTTTGGAGAGATTGGCTGAGCTGTATATCCATGAGATTGTGAAACTGCATGGTGTTCCAACTTCTTTAGTGTCTGATCGAGATCCCAGGTTTACTTCCAGATTTTGGAAGAGTTTGCATAGTGCTTTAGGTTCTCGACTGCACTTCAGCACTGCTTTTCATCCACAGACGGATGGACAGTCAGAGAGGGTGATACAGATTATTGAGGACATGTTGAGAAGCTGTGTCATCGATTTCTCTGGAAGTTGGGATAGGTTTTTACCTCTTGTGGAGTTTGCTTACAACAACAGTCACCAATCCAGCATTGGTATGGCACCGTTTGAAGCATTGTATGGCAGACGGTGTAGGACACCTCTTTGTTGGAATGAGCTTGGAGATAATAAGTTGGTTGGTCCTGATTTGATTCAAGAAACTGAAGATAAAGTAAAGTTGATTCGAGGCAGGTTAAAAGCAGCTTCAGACCGACAGAAGTCTTATGCAGATCTAAAAAGGAGAGATATAGAGTTTGATGTTGGAGATAAGGTATTTCTGAAAGTGTCTCCTTGGAAGAAAATTTTGAGGTTCGGTCGGAAAGGAAAATTGAGTCCTCGTTTCATTGGGCCGTATGAAGTGTTAGAAAGAGTTGGGCCAGTGGCGTATCGACTTGCTTTGCCACCTGAGTTGGATCGTATTCATAATGTATTCCATGTTTCTATGTTGAGGAGATATAGGTCGGATCCATCTCATGTGTTGCCATTTGAGTCTATTGAAGTGAGCCCAGATTTGACATTTGAAGAGGAACCAGTTGCTATCTTGGCACGAGAAGTGAAAGAGTTAAGGAACAAGAGAGTGCCATTGGTGAAGATTCTTTGGAAGAATCATGCAAAAGAAGAAGCGACTTGGGAAAGTGAGCATACCATGCGAGAGCAGTATCCGCAATTGTTTCAGCTTTGATATCAGGTAATTTCGAGGACGAAATTTTCTTTTTAGAGGGGGAGAATTGTAATATCCTCATTTATGCCCTAGAAGTTTTGAGTATGTTGTTGTTATTGTGGTTGTTGATATATATATTGGGAAGTGAATGTTTGTGCATATATGTGTTAAATTGTAAGAGAAAAGAAATGGGAAGAGAATGTATATGTATATGTGTTTTGGAGAAGAAATTTAGGGTTTAGAGACAAATGTATATGTTGTTTATATGATGATATAATTAACATATACATTGGTCAAATGAAGAGTCAAGGTGATGGTTAAGTGGAAGAAGATATTTTTGGTTGTTAATGAAATTACTATAAAGGGCTTATATGAGACAAAGAGTTAGTTATATGGTTAAGGGTGTTTTGGTAATTTTCCTTGTAAGATGCATGGTGGAGATTAAAAGAAGAAAAGGTGTTTGACTTGTGCATTTTCTTCTTTCTTTCTTGAAGTGGCCGGATTCTCCATAGACAAAGAGAGAAAGAGAGGTGATCTTGAGGTTTGAAGCATTTTGAAGAAGGAAGCAAGGGTTTTGGTTAAAGATTTGTGGATTTCTTCATTTGAGGTAAGATCTTTTCTTTAATTTCTTCAATTCTTTTGAAGTGGTGTGAGAAAGGAATTAGGGTTTGTTGGTTTGATGATGAGAAGTTGAGTTGGTGAAGGTGTTGGAAGTGATTGTGTTGAGTAAGAGTTGTGTTTAGTGAAATTGTTTCTGTTTTACAATTAGTAAAGGCTGTGATTTGTATGATTTTTAATTAATTATAGAAAAATGTTCTTGAAGTGAATTTTTGATATGTTGTGCCTCTATGAGTGTAGAATGACTGAAAAATATGTTGATTCGATTTTGGAATGGTTATGAGTTTAGAAAGATTATTTTTATTAGACCTGTTCCAGCAGGTACCTTAACTGAGACAGCTATACTTCGGGATTTTTAATAAAATGTAGAAAAATCATATCCAGTCGAATTTTGGATATGTTGTTGCTTAGTGAGTCTAGTATTTGAGAAAAATAATTTGGAACCACGTTGATTGAATTTGATTTATGGAATTCACAAAGTTCAGAACTGCTGCCAGGATGCAGGGCAATTGGGGCAGTCTGGTTAGGTGAACTATTTGACCAAGATTTTGTGTTCAGTTTGATCTGAAATTTTAAAGGAATGATTTTTAGATACAAAACTAAATTCTGTAAAAATTTTAGAATTTTTAGTCAAGTAGATTATTTTATACAATTTTTCAAAATAAGGATAAAATGGAGTTTAAAACCAGAATGTACTATTCATATGAATCATATCAATTGTTCTTTGCCCTAATTGCATTGTTGAGATTGAACAATGTTATGTTATGCATTGTGAATGGTTATGTGTTTCATGAATAATATACATTGAAATTGAAATGATAATTCAAATAAGACATGATATGAGGCAATGCCATTGTGATTGGCTATGATGATGATATTGAAAGAAAGAAGGCATGTTTGCCTAAATGTGATGAGAATTTGAGAATGGAAATGGTAACTATATAATAAATGAATTGTTTGTTTAATATGTTATTCAGTTTCAGAGTTCTGGATTTGGGTGGCATGCCTAAGAAATGATAAAAGGTAACAGTCTTGCCGGGTTGAGGATCTCCTCATATGTGTTGAGTTGATGATCCAAGAGACTGGGTCTGTTACACTATGAGATATATGATTTGTAACAGTCTTGCCGGGTTGAGGATCTCCTCATATGTGTTGAGTTGATGATCCAAGAGACTGGGTCTGTTACACTTGCCTACGGGCGTGATTATTGTGACTATGAACCAAAGCAGTAACTCTGAACTCTGAATATCGTATTAAATACTTGTTGGGCCCATAGGTGTCAGGGTTATATGAATGTCCTAAATAATGTTATGAGTTAATGAAATGAGATGTTGGTTATTGAGTATGATTGATTAATGTTGAATGTGGAAAGATGTTGAAATGTGGTATGCTCATATGACTATGATTTGTGAAATGCATAATTATGTGGTTAACTTTATATTTATGATATTGATCTTATCAATAACATATGTGGCATTGCATTACATTAAAGCATACCATTAGCATGTTTTATCTTACTAAGCCGTTGGCTTAGCGCGAATGTGATTCTTCGCGCAGGTGACAAGGAAGAACCAGAGAGTTCCTCTAGGCCGAGTCGAGCCTAGATTTTGAAGATTGAATAGTGGGCTTTAAGATCGAAGACTGACTGCCAAACATGTATAAATTTTATGTGTTGTAAAACTTGAGTTTTGATGTATATGAATTTGTAAATATTGTTACTTTCCGTTGCATAGTGAACAAAGATTTTATCTGCTGTATTTCATAATAAACCTTTACTTTATTTTGTACTAGAAGTGTAAATCCTTTTGCAGGTTGTAGTTGAGGTTATAAGGGGGATTTATTGGAAGTGTACTGAGAATGATTTTGTTTGCATTGGTTTGTGTAAAAATGTTTTCAAAAATTAGAAAAAAAAAAACCAGTTTTGTCGACACTTGGGATTGAATTTTTAGGCAAAACTATGGCAAAATTTCTATAAAAATCGGAACAAAAATTTGACTAAGTAAAAGTGGTAGCAACATTAGGATAGGGTGGCGCCTCTACTCAGCTTACACACGTAGGTCGGGAAGGGGTGTTACATTAATATTATAAAATTCTTAAATATAATAATATTATCCATATTACATGCAACAATTAAAATAAAGCATCATTATATTAAAATCAATGCAATGTCCAAACAAAACAGATAAACAGACACCCATTCGAGAATGGAAACATGTCCTTACATCATTCATGTCTAAACTAAATAGGACACCCACCGAAAGGTGAAAACATATCCTTTACATTGGTCCAAAATATAAAAGCAATTTAAATTACATAGAAATTAATTAATGAGGTACCCACAAAGTGGACACAAACATCTTACACCAATTGGAAATCAAAATAAATAGATAAAAGTAAATAACCATTCATCATAAATAAATCATTCATAAAAAAATATTAAACATCAATCAAAATATATAATAAACATTCATCCAATGTAAATAAAACAGTAAATATATTAACTTTAGGGATTCATACATTAATTAGGGTTTTTAGAGTTTTATGCTCAATAACTAGGTTTTGAGAAATATTTTAAAGCAATAACATAGTTATTGGATGTTTAAAAGATTTAAGGTTTTGGATGTTTTATGAAAATAATGTTACTGTGACTTAAAAAAGGTAGGTTTAGTTAGGGTTTTAAGCAAACTTCATGAATTAGGGTTTTATGGTTTGAAACCTTGATTTTGCAGATTATGATTTAGGATTTGATGCTTTGCCGTGATCAAAAGTAAGTATGGTTTTAGTATTGACTATAATAACTACTTAAGTATTTTTAGATGAAACAAACATAGAAAGTCTTTAATGGAGTTATTGAAAGATTAAAATAACCCAGTGAATAAAATTATAAAAAGCTACTGTGAAGATTTGAAAACAGAATTAGGATTTATGGTTTGAATAAAGTAGGGTTTAGGTTTGTATTTTGAATAAAGCTGCTGTATTTTGAATAATCATAATAAAGGAAGTTAAACATAAAGATTTATAATACACAAATAAATATTGACCCGAGCCCCGGTTAGCGGGTGGGGGTCAAGGGGGCAGTGCCCCGGAAGATTTTGAAAACTGGTTTTTAAGGTTGTAGGTTTTTGTGTTGAAAATTAAGATTTTAGGGTTTAAGATTTAGAAAATAGGGTTTTGAGATTTTTAGGAACTTATGTTATTTTAAATAAATAATGCTACCATGTGATTTTGGAAAGAAGAATTAATTAGGGTTGAAGCTTTTGATACTTGAAAAAATAAGGCTACTGGATATTTGAATTAGAGATTAGGTTAGGGTTTTAAAGTTTTGGAAGCAGAAGAATAATTTAGGGTTTTTGAAGTTTTGAAGTTTTTGATCAAATTGTATGATGAAACAATTAATCCAATTTGAATGACGAAGCTACTGTAAAGAAATAAATAAAGAAAATAGAGATTCAAACCTCCGTTCGTTGGTTCCTCCACAATTGACTTCTGGATGAACAATGATAAAGGCAATGTTGCTGCCTTTGATGGATTGATGATTGATCAGTGCTGCTCGTTGTTGATCTCTTTTTGTTGTCTTCTCTGTTTGTTGCCGTCTCTCTTTAATGTTCCTTTATTACAGGAACCTATGCTATTGCAATACCACAAGTGCATGGGTCGCTCAAGTAATAAAGTAGTGAGTGAGTTATCATTCCACTGAGGACAAGGCCAAATACTAGTACAAATTTTAACCATTGTTTAGCAAATCAATAGTTTTGTGAAGTTTTGTAATTAAAGATAATTAAATTAATAAATGAAAATTGAGAGAAATTGAGAGTTGAATAAATTGATTGATGATGATAATACTATTCAGATATTGAATCCCCCTAGCCGCAATTATATTTATGAAAATCAATTCAATTAAACCAAATAATAGAGTTGAATTGGTATTCCTCTAAATTAGACTAAAACCTTTCTCAAGCGAATTAATCCCTAATCACTAAGTATAATGTTGGAATCTCTTCTCAAACATAATTAAATAGATCTTGCATTAAGAATAAGGAATTACAAACCAAAGGATCTTGTAAGTCTATCTCTAGTACCCCAATCAATTCTCAATCCTTATGAGTATTCAATTCATATCAAGCTTTCTCAAGTCAATAATATGAAAACTGCAACCAATCAATAAGTATGCTATTATTAATTGGAAATAAATCATTAAGCATCATAAGAATAAAACAACTCAATCAAATGATTTAATTAAATAAAATTATTCAATCCATGCAATAAAGCTAGGGTTCATCAATATCTAGATAGAGAATAAATTAGTTCATGTTCAAAATCAGAAAACCAGAACAAGAGAAATAAGAAAAAGAATCCAAACAATCCATTGCGAATAATTCGTATATCTTCACTTGAATCCTTGAATCTTGGTTTAGATCTTGTTTAGAATATGTCTTCACCCTCAAACTCAGCTCCAAAACTCTTTGCTTTAGAAGTCGGCTCTAGGTTATAAAATATGAAAATCGGATCCCTAATTTGTGCTTCAGCATAGCTTTTATAGTGCAGATAATTTTGCCTAACACGCCCATTGACACGCCCATGTCACTGGGCGTGTCATTGCCACTGGGATTTTGAATTTAAGGCACGTCCAGTGACACGCCCATGTCACTGGTAGTGTCACAGCTACTGTGAATCATTGTAAAAGGCACGCTCGGTGACACGCCCATGTCACTGGGAGTGTCAATGCTTCTGTATGCAGCATCAAGGACACGTCACGCCCATGTCCATAGGCGTGTCCATTGATGAATTTTTGCTCATTTCTTCTACTTTCATCCATAATTCCTTTGAAATGACCATAAGCCTCAAAATATAGAGAATTCCTGAAATTAACCCTAAAAAACACTTGAACAAACAAATTAAACTCAATTGGATAATAATCATATTAAGAAATAGGAATAAAATATCGTCAATTGTGCACTTATCAAATTCCCCCACATTTGAGTTTTTGCTTGTCCTCAAGCAAACTAAATCACTGTAATAAGCAGAAATGACGGACCCCCTCTATATTCAAAAAGAAAAGAAAAGTTTTGACAGTACTCGAATCAGAAAACTCCACTTTCTCAACCAAAGACTAATTCACAATCATAACAGCTGAATCAAGAAGTTTCAAAACAAAAATTTCACAGACCTAAGACCTAAAAATGTAGAGTTAAAAGATTGAGCATAAAATTCTAGAAAATCCAAAAGCCATGAACAAAGTACGAAATATGTAAATTTTCTCTTAAGTCCTCTAACCCTCATTTTTTTAAATGTATATACACACACACATATATATATATATTTTAAGGAGGGAATGCATTTATTATATATAAAGCAGTGAGTATCTCCACTATATACGGCTAGGGCTTCTCTTCACGACGGCTGCTCAGTTTTCATCGCCGGCGGCTGCCCCGACAGGGGTAGCGCCTCTTTCTTTTGCTTCAGTGGTCTCAGGGAAGGATTCGAATAATGGATTTGGAGATGATTTGAGATCCTTTTCCTCTGTTTTAAATAATCGTCGGCTCTCTGCAAAAGCTTCGAAATTTAGGGGAGTTCCGGCTGTTAATTTCTCAGACCAGGATGTTTCTGTTTTGTCTTATCCTTTCCGCTTTACCCTGATTGGCTTTTTTGCTACTGGAAGACCTGCTATGGTTCCTCTTCGCAAGGCCATGGATGCTGTTGGTTTCAAGGGCGATTTTAAATTGGGACTTATAGATGCCAGGTACGTTTTAATTAATTTCTGTTTGGAGGAAGATTTCCTCAGATGCTGGCTTTGACATGTCTGGTTTTTTAACGGATTCTCGATAAGGGTCTCCAAGTGGTCATCATCGTTCCGTCCTAATGTCGATAACCCATGTGTTCCTGTGTGGGTAGTTTTTGAGGCTCTGCCCATTCATCTTTTCGACAAGGAGGCTCTGTATTCAGTTGCTTCTTTAATTGGCTCACCTTTAAAGCTAGATGCTGCTACTGCTAACCTTTCTCGTCCGTCAGCGGCTAGAGTCTGTATCGAGATTAATGTTTCTATGGATTTGCCTCACAAGGTTTGGATTGGTAATGGTGATCACGGTTTTTTCCAGTCGGTGCAGTACGAAGATATGCCCAAATTTTATGTACGCTGTGAAAAACTGGGACATAACTCTTCAAATTGTATGGTTTCTAACGTGAACAGTAACATGAATCCCCAGGAAAAGGATGAATCAAAGCTTGTTAAGGCCCCTGTTCAACATTGGATTCCAAAACCCAAAGGTTCTGAATCCTCTGATAAGGTTGCTTTGAAATCTGACGGAGTTCTTAATTCTTCTTATCAGCCCACAATTGACCCTATTCCTTGCTTTGATAATGATCATATGAACTGTCCTATAACTACTACTGTGGTTGAGAATCCTGGACTTCACTCTAAATCAGAAAATTTGGCCGATCGTATAATTTGTCCTTCTGATGGTGAATGTGATGTTTCTCAGGTCAATAACGTAGATATTGGAACTCTTTCTAATGGTGATCTGGATGTGCGTGAGGATGCTTGTGATGTTGTTTCTTTAAGACAGGCTGGTGCTGCGTTGGAAGCTAAAATTCAAATATTTAATAAACAAGCTTCGAACCCGAATAACTTGGTGAATGTCACTGAAAATAATGATGGTTTCACTCTTGTTGCTCGAAGGAAACGAGGTAGGAAGCCTAAGCAAACCTCTACTGGGAACAAGGATTCTAAACAAGAACGAGTTCTTTCCATGCTTACTCGTAGACAAAAGAAAACTCTAGCTGGCTCTGTGTCTTCTGGTGATATTAACAATGATAAATGTGCTCAGTTGGAATCTTAGAGGTCTCCCCTCATCTTTTGATCGCTTGCTTAAACTTTGTAAAACACATAAAATCACTCTACTCTCCATCCTTGAGCCGATGATGGATAAAGCTAAGGCGGAGATTTATGTTTCTAAGCTGGGTTTTGACGATTTTGTGGTCAGTGCTTCTAACAAAATTTGGCTTTTTTGGAAAGATTTTGTGCAACTGTCTTGTTTTCAAGATGAGGGGCAGGTTTTGCATTGTAAGGTTAGCTTGGATTTTTCTTCTCAAATTTTTTTATTTTCAGCAGTGTATGGTCTTCATACTCGATCCCAGCGGGGGGAATTATGGACTTCTTTAATTAATTATGCTGCTAGTTATTCGGGTCCGTGGTTACTCGGAGACGATTTTAATGCTATTAAGTCTGTTTTGGATTATAAGGGTAAGTCTATGCCTTGCTTACTGAGTATGCAAGATTTCAGTGAATGTGTTGATACTTGTGGTTTTGTGGACATTCCTTTTCAAGGGGCTTGTTTTACTTGGACCGGGGTTCGTTCTAATGGCTGTGTTTGGGAGAGACTTGATAGATTTATGGGTAATGCCGATTTTCTTGATTGCTTTGGGGAAATTGCGCTTAGACATCTTGGCAGAGCCACCTCCGATCATGCACCTCTTCTGCTTTATTGTAAAGATGTTTCTTTTGATCGGCCTAAGCCTTTTAAGTTCCAACGAATGTGGATTCAACATTCTTCTTTTCTTTCCATGGTGCGAGAAAATTGGAGCGCTGATTTTAATGGAGGTGGTATGAGGGGATTTTATACCAAGCTACGCAAGCTTAAAGGTGCTATGAGAATGTGGAATAAACAAGTCTTTGGCAATATCTTTGATAAAGTTTTGGCTGCTGAACAGGAGGCTATGGCAGCTAAAACTCTCTTTGACCAAGATCCTTCTCCTTTGAATCGTATGAAATGGCAAGAAAAGAATAGTCAGTTGATTTGTGCTTTGAAAGCTGAAGAAACTTTTTGGCGGCAAAAAGCTCATATTAAATGGCTAAGTGAAGGAGAGGCTAATACTAAATTTTTCCATTCCTATGTGAAAACTTCTCGAAAGCTTCAGCGAGTCTCTGCGATTAAAAGAGAGGATGGTAGTTGGATTTCGAGCCAGGACGAGATTGGTAAAGAGGCTGTTGAATTTTTTTCAGCTTTATTTTTGGCTGACCCAATTAGACCGGATTTTGCTGATATTATTAGCTACTTGCCGACTTTGGTCACTGCTGAGCATAATGTTTTTTTGGAACGCATTCCTGTGGAGGAAGAAATTAAACATGCCATTTGGCAACTTGATGCGGATAGTGCTCCTGGTCCCGATGGCTTTGATGGATCCTTTTACAAAGCATGTTGGGATATTATTAGCTGGGATGTTTGCAGCGCGGTTAAGGATTTTTTCTTGGGATTGCCGGTTCCAGCTGCTTTTGGAGCTGCTCAGATTGTTCTGATTCCTAAAGTTGATAATCCTTCAAGTTTTAACCAATTTTGTCCTATCTGTCTGACTAATTTCATTAGTAAGGTTTGTACCTGTATCCTGGCTAATAGAATGTCTCCTATTCTTGATATTTTAATTTCGCAGGAGCAGGCCGGCTTTATGCAGGGTCGTTCTATTCATGAGCATATTCTATTAGCCAATGAGATGATACATGAAATTGACAGGAAGTCTAGAGTTTTAATCTTGCAGTGAAACTAGACATGACTAAAGCTTTTGACAGAGTTGCTTGGGATTTCCTTCAAGCAGCCTTATTAAGGTTTGGTTTTTCTAATTCAGTTGTCAAACTTATTATGGATAATCTGGCTGCTACTCGCTTATCCATTCTGGTAAATGGTGTGGCTTATGGTTTCTTTGGGCCTACGAGGGGCGTAAAACAAGGGGATCCTCTGTCTCCTTATTTATTCATCTTGGCTTCTGAATGTTTCTCAAGAGGGATCAATACTCTTATAGCATCTGGGATCATTGCTCCATTTAAACTAGCGAGGCAGTGTTCTTTAGTCTCTCATCTCTCTTTCGCAGATGATTTGCTCATTTTCCTTAAGGGTGATAGTAGAAGTTTGAATAATTTCAAGAAGTTTCTGCAAGCCTATCAGGGAGCATCCGGTCAGCTTATTAATTTTGATAAGAGCTCTTTTTACTGCTCCAACAAGATTCATTCTTCGGCATCCACTCGAATTAAGAGCGTGCTTGGTATTAAACGCATGAATTTTCCTTTCTCCTATTTAGGTGCGCCGATATATCAGGGTATTAATCGGTTTAATTATTGCAAGGACCTGTTGCACAAGATTGAAGTTAACCTGTCGGGTTGGATGAAAAAGATTTTATCTCAAGGAGGTCGCTTGCTTTTAATCAAGCATGTGCTGAGCTCCATTCCTTTACATATTATGGGAGCCATGGAACTTCCTAAAAAAGTTATAAGACTTCTTGAGCAAAAATTGGCCAACTTCTTTTGGGGTGGTGATGTTACACACTCTAAGTATCATTGGATTAATTTCAAAAAGTTGTGCTTGCCAAAGGATGAGGGTGGTGTGGGTATTCGCTCTCTTTCCACTCTTCAAGAAGCCTACTCGATGAAGATTTGGTGGCAATACATGCAAAATGACTCAATGTGGGCTAAATACATGCATCAACGGTACCATAGGAGGGGTGCTATGTCCTATCAAATAATTGATTCTAGTTCTTGGAAAAGAATCTGTAAAATTCACTCTTTAGCTTATGGTCTTTGCAACCATGATATGGAAAGGTTGCTTTGGAGCGGAAACGCAGCTGGCATTTTCACTTTAGCTTCGGCTTATGATTGTGTCCGGAATCGACGGTCTACATCTTTTATAAACCAGTCCATTTGGAGCTCCACTATACCGCTCAAAGTTTCATTGTTTACATGGAAGCTTATTAATGGTGCTGTTCCGTTGTCGGCAAATTTGATCCGTTTTGGTTTTCAGGTTCTTCCGACATGCTGTCCTTTTTGTCTGAGTGCTGAAGCCTCTGTTGATCATCTCTTTTATTTATGCCCTCATATAGTTAAGATATGGAGTTTCTTTGGATCTTACTTTCTAGCGGATATTTCTGTGCAAATATCCTTGCACCAGGAGCTTGTTATATGGTGGATGACTTCCCATCCTAATTCTGTTATGGGTCGTCTTCGACTCCTTGTTCCGCAAGTCATAATCTGGGAAATATGGAAGATGTATGCGGACTGCATTTGGGGGAATGGTTCTTGCTACCCTGTGTTGCTATTTAAAAGAATTCAGCAGTTTGTCTATTCTTGGAGTATCTCTTACTCGCATAGAAGTTTTGCCTCTCCTCTGCCACGTTTGATTTCATCTGGTTTGATCAGTGACTGCTTCGGAAGGAAGAATTTGAAGCCAAGTATCATTCGGTGGAAAAAGCCACCTCTGGGTTCTTATAAAATGAATGTGGCTGCCTCCTATACAACTCATGGCGCTACAGGTGGTTGTATATTTCTTGCTGATTCTGGAAATGTCATCGCTGCTTTCAGTTTTCCTATCCACGCTAATTCCGCTTTTCAGGCAGAACTCTCAGCTGTTGCAGCTGCTTTGTCATGGTGCAAGACTAACGGATACTTTTCAATCCTCTTTGAAACGGATTGTAGTGATGTTGTGAAGGCGATTAATGAAGCTCTCTGGACGCATAATGGTTCAGTTGATTTGCAGTCTTTAGCTTCTGATTTCCATGCTCAACAAGCTTCAATTCAACACATATGCAGGGAAGGGAACCAGCCAGCCCATTTGTTGGCTTTTCTTGCTAGAATCCACAATGCTTTTCATATTTATATGTCCTTTAATTCTCTTCCTTCTATTATTAGGAGCCTTGTAATTTTAGAGAATGCTGGTACTCCCTATTTGAGATTTAAATATATAATAAGATAAAAATTTTCGCTAAAAAAAATATATTTTAAGGAGCCTGAATTGTTTGAACTGATACTAACCTTTTGACGTGAAGGTAAACATTTGTGATGCCGACTCCCGATTACTCAGCCAGAATCACCGTTTAAATGGCTACTAGCACTATTCATAATTCCAACTCATTTGTTTTAATTCAAGAGTAAAAATCAGCGGAACAGGGATAAATTTTCAAAGCTCCTTTAATTAGAATTATTTATTTATTTTTATTTATTTATTTTTATTTTTATTTTTTAAACAACTCAAGGGTCAGAAACTTAAGGATCATACTAAGTCCGACTCAAGAATCTAAGGAATTATAACATGCTAAAAAATGTAACTAAGGTTTTAAACTTCATATGCGTCCAATTTCCATCAATCCACAATCCAATTATAGCAATTACAATCGATCCTCAGCAATTGATCAAGATAACTAAGTTAACCTCAACAAGAAATTATCATTTAGGAAATCACAAATTAATTAAACATATAAAGGGGAACCATCTCAATTCACACTTATTACAACAATCTAGCTTACTTAAATCCAAAAACAATTTGCAAAAATTAATTGAGACAAATGAATCAAATTGGAAGAATGAAATAATAAAAATTCAATCAAGAAAGTATACCTCTCCCCCACACTTAAGACGCACATTGTCCTCAATGTATGTGCAAAATAAGAAATAATGAAGAGAGAAAAACTGCCCTTCCATGTCCATGAATGGATAAATATGAGTACGGTGCCAAGAGTATGGTGAAGGCAAATTTGCTTCAAAACAAAAATCAAAAATGCAAAAACAAGGTTAAGACATAAATAAATGAAATAAACAAACAAAAGAAACAGTTCTTAAAGAAAATAACAATTGTCCAAAAGGAATAAAAAAAATAAAGAAGCATAAAAAGGATATTAAATAAGCAAAGAAATAAAAATGAAAATAAAATAAAATAAAAATGTGGGCTAGTCAAAAATCGGCGCATCGCCGGAATCATCACCACTGGTCTCATCATCGGAGACATCAACTTGAGGTGCAGGTGCACGAGCAGGGGCAGGTATTGGTAATTTCTTCTTCTCCGTCAGAAATCCATACTCAAGGTGATCTGGAAGGGGTTTTAGTTCCAAGTTGGGTGGATCAATCACCGGTGGTTTTGGCTTCTCTTCCTTTGGCATCTCAATAGTCTCATATGCCTTGGATTTGAACGATTTGCTTGCTTCAAGAAAAGCAAGTTGCTCCATTCCTTCTTGATCCTCAACATTTCCCTGCAATAGACACAACTCAAGGGGATCCTTGGAAACAATGTTAGTAACACAATTTACGGTCTCATGCTCAATAACATCATTGCATGATTCCGCCTCATCAAGTTCATAACATCATATATCCTAAAAATAACCTTATCACCACCCACTCTCAAATTTAGGGTGCCATCATGAACATCGATAAGGGCACAAGCTATATTTAAAAATGGCCTACCAAGAATAAGTGAAACATCCACATCCTCGTCAATATCAATGACAACAAAATCGTTGGGGAAAATGAAATCCCCGACTTTTACCAACACATCTTCTATAATGCCACGAGGGTGGATTACTGACTTATCAGCAAGTTGGATAGTCATTAGTGTTGGTTTAGGGTTACCAATGCCTAACTTTTTAAACATTTTATAGGGCATAACACTTATGCTAGCCCCCAAATCAGCTAATGCACTTTTAACCTCAAGGTTACCTATCAAACATGGAATGATGAAACTACTTGGATCTTTTAACTTCTTAGGTAACCTCCTTTGCCAAATTGCTGAACTCTTTTCAGACAAATGCACTAAAGACACTTCCTCAAGTTTCCTTTTATTAGAAAGGATATCTTTCAAAAATTTAGCATATTTAGGCATCTGTGACAAAGCCTCAGCAAATGGAATGTTAATGTGCAATTGTTTAAAAAGTTCAAGAAACTTACCGAACTGAGCATCAATCTTGTCCTTCTTCAACCTCACCGGATATAGTACTCTAGGTCGGTATTCCTTCATTATGGAGCTGTTGTCTTGTGGCTGCTTCTTTTTCTCACTTTCTTGTGCAGCTTGCTTTTCCGAAGTGATAGGAGGATCGTCTTATTTTTCATTTTCTTGTACTTTAGCCCTTTTCTCTGCCACTTCTCCTTTTTTCTCATCCACATTACCCTTGATCTCTTTTCCACTCCTTACTGTAATTGCCTTAAGCTACTCTTTAGGATTTGCCTCAGTGTTGCTAGGCAAACTTCCTTGTGGTCTCTCACTGAGAAACTTGGCAATTTGCCCCACCTGATTCTCCAAATTATGAATAGAGGCTTGCTGATTTCTTAAGTTGGTTTCAGTTGATTGGAACCTGGTTTCAGAAGTAGCTATAAATTTCTCCATCAAGTCCTCCAAATTACTCTTTCTTGGAGGGGCAACTTGTTGATGTTGGGGCTGCTGGAATTTAGGGGAAGGTCATGGATTATTCTGATTATTCCATGAGAAATTAGGATGATTTCTCAACCCCGGATTGTACGTGTTGCTGTAGGGATTATTCTGCTATTGCCTTGGCATGTTTCCAGCATAATCTACTTGCTCTTGCCTAGCAAATATGTTGCCACTTAGGCAATCTTGACTTTGATGTCCACCCCCACACCATTCATAGGACATCACCTGCATCACTTTCCTTGAAGAAGAAGAAGAAGCTAAAGAATCAATCTTTTTGTTCATTGCTTCCAACTGTGCTGAAAGAGCAACTACGGGATCCAATTGATGTGAACCAGTAGCCCTTAATCTTTCTTGTTCCCTTGGGGTTTGCCACTGATAATTTGTAAGAGCCATGTCTTCAATCAAATCCCTTGCTTCTTTAGGTGTTTTATTGTTTATGGTACCTCCTCCAGTTGCATTGATAGACTGCTTACTTGGGTAACTCAATCCATTATAGAAAGTTTAGATCGGAAGCCCATGGTGAGGACATCTTCTCAATAAATCCTTAAATCTCTCCCAAGCATCATATAGGGTTTCACCATCTAGCTGGAGAAAAAAAGAAATATCATTCCTCAACTTAGCAGTCTTGGATGGTGGAAAATACTTCTCTAAAATTTTTTCTGCTAGTTGGTCCCATGTAGTGAAAGTGTTAGGAGGAAAAGACTTCAGCCACTTCTTTGGTCGGTCTCTGAGCGTGAATGGAAACAACCTCAGCCTGATTGCATCTTCAGAGACATTCTGTATCTTAAATGTGTCACATATTTCCAGAAAAGTTTCAATATGTACATTAGGATCTTCATCCGAAAATCCATCAAACTGACAAGTCTGCTGCACCATTTGAATGACATTTGTTTTTATCTTGAATTTATTGGCAGCAATCACTAGTCTTTGTATACTTGATTCAGCCCCATTACGAGTAGGCCTAGCAAACTCTTGCATTGTTCTTGGCTCATTTTCTGCCATTTCTTCTTCTAGGATGAGATCTTCAAAGTTTGGTTCCGTCTCTGCCAGAACTATTTCCTCTTCTTCCTTTCGCCTTCTTCTCAATGTTCTCTCTAACTCTTGATCTAATTTAAAAAGTTGGGAAGAGCTAGCTCGGGTCATAAACAGGAAGAAGTACATAGAATGACAATCAAAATGCAAGAACTTATGTTAAAACAAAATAAAATAAAAACTAAATCAACAGTCTTAATTATATTACTAATATTGAAAACCGTTGTCCCCGGCAACGGCGCTAAAAACTTGATTGTAGAAACCTATGCTATTGCAATACCGCAAGTGCACGGGTCACTCAAGTAATAAAGTAATGAGTGAGTTATCGTTCCACTGAGGACAAGGCCAAATACTAGTGCAAATTTTAACCGTTGTTTAGCGAATCAATAGTTTTGTGAAGTTTTGTAATTAAAGATAATTAAATTAATAAATGAAAATAGAGAGAAATTGAGAGTTGAATAAATTGATTGATGATGATGATACTATCCAGATATTGAATCCCCCTAGCCACAATTATATTTATGAAAATCAACTCAATTAAACCAAATAATAGAGTTGAATTGGTATTCCTCTAAATTAGACTAAAACCTTTCTCAAGCGAATTAATCCCTAATCACCAAGTATAATGCTGGAATCTCTTCTCAAACATAATTAAATAGATCTTGCATTAAGAATAAGGAATTATAAACCAAAGGATCTTGTAAGTCTATCTTTAGTACCCCGATCAATCCTCAATCCTTATGAGTATTCAATTCATATCAAGCTTTCTCAAGTCAATAATATGAAAAATGCAACCAATCAATAAGCATGCTATTATTAATTAGAAATAAATCATTAAGCATCATAAGAATAAAACAACTCAATCAAATGATTTAATTAAATAAAATTATTTAATCCATACAATAAAGCTAGGGTTCATCAATATCTAGATAGAGAATAAATTAGTTCATGTTCAAAATTAGAAAACCAGAACAAGAGAAATAAGATAAAGAATCCAAACAATCCATTGCGAATAATTCATATATCTTCACTTGAATCCTTGAATCTTGGTTTAGATCTTGTTTAGAATATTTTTTCACCCTCTAAAATTCATCTCCAAAACTCTCCTATTTACTTTAGAAGTCGGCTCTAGGTTATAAAATATGAAAATTGAACCCCTAATTTGTGCTTCAGCGCAGCTTTTATAGTGCAGATAATTTCGCCTAACATGCCCATTGACACGCCCATGTCACTGGGCATGTCATTGCCACTGGGATTTTGAATATAAGGCACGTCCAGTGACACGCCCATGTCACTGGGCGTGTCATAGCTACTATGAATCATTGCAAAAGGCACGCTCGGTGACACGCCTATGTCACTGGGCGTGTCAATGCTTCTGTATGCATCATCAAGGGCACGTCCATTGACATGCCCATGTCCATGGGCGTGTCCATTGATGAATTTTTGCTCTTTTTTTCTACTTTCATTCGTAATTCCTCCGAAATGACCATAAGCCTCAAAATACAGAGAATTCCTGAAATTAACCTAAAAACCACTTGAACAAACAAATTAAACTCAATTGGATAATAATCATATTAAGAAATAGGAATAAATTATCATCAATTGTGCACTTATCATTCCTCCCTCTCTGAATTCTGAAACGTTATTATTTATAGGCCCTAACTTCACTAAGAATCCTTAACCTAATATTAATTAGTCCTTAAAACAAATTCTAGTTGAATTAGAAAAGTTATTGAACCCATGTCGACCTGGTTGCCCTAGGTTGACATGAGATGAACCTCATGTCTACCTTGGGCTGTCCAGGTTGACATGAGGCATGCTCATGTCAACCTTGGGCTGCCAAGGTCGACATGAAGCATGCTCATGTCGACCTAGCTTGCCCAGGTCGACATGAGTCCAACCTCATGTCGATCTGGGCCGCCAAATCGACATGAGGCATGTTTATGTCTCCCCGGTCGACCTCACTTAAATTATTCTGGCTTTTTTTAACTTATGGACCGAAAAGTTTTAATTTGGGCCAATTCCACTTGATTTTAGGGTTTTACAATTGAATTTATGCCTCTTTAATCCAAACCGGCTCCTTTAAAAATTATAAACTAGGTTTAAATATTTAAAGTAGGATCAAATTTATTTTGACATCCTTTAATTAGAACTGTATCAAATTGGGGTAAAAAATTAAGGGTCTACATACTCACTTACACAAAACTGTATGACTTCCTTAGTTTCATGTCAATCTCAATTTTCTATTTTCATTCCTCTTCAAATCTTCACAAAAGATTTTAAAATTTTAACCACATGTACTTGGCACATATATGAACTTATTTTTAAAATTTTAGATTTTTTCTAGTTGATTTACTATATTTAAAAATTAAGTCTTCCAAACCCATAGAATCTATCTCTTTAATAATTCTTCTAGCAATACATAATTATCTATTTTTTGAGTATCAAACCTTAATGGAAATTTATTAAATTTTAACCATATACTCTAGAAATACACATGATATTGTATGTAAAATTTCAGATTTTTCTAGGCTGGTTTGCTATAGGGTTTAAATATGTTTCTCAATTTCTACAGATCCTGAGTTGCTGGAACTGTTCCAACGATATGTGTTCTTCTATTTTTCTTAAATAGTAATTCATCTTTAAAAATTAAAAAGTTTAATACATTACATTATAACACATAAAAAAACTTCTCATTAAATTTTTAAGTGCAACCCACATTCTTAGATTTGTCCAAAAATTTAGACAATATCACTTTGCAGCACACTTGTAGAATTTTAAGCAATTATAATACTCATCTCTCATATTTTTTATTTAATATCTTAAATCATTCCCTAAATTATTTTTCTTAGTTTCATTTATTCATCAATTAAATCTACTATAAATCTTAATTTCAAATAAAAGTTTCAATATTTTTAATCTATAATCTGCAAAATGACGCTTTCACTGTGCTACTATGATCTATGCAACCCAGACGCCATCTCAACTTATATTCATTACATTGAACGGACATTGCCACATCAGAAATCAAATAAAATGCCAGTTTCAATACATGTATCAAAATTTAGAATCATATTTAAAATCTCTATTTTTTCTCTCTAACAACCCACCTAGGTTGAGAATCTCAAACCTAGATTCTGATACCAAAATAAATATAACACTCTTATATCCTATATATGTATAATACATACACCCAGTATGTATAAAATACACATACACGGTATAAAAATGTCATAACACAATTTAATAAAAATTTATACTTTATCAATTTTAAATCTCAAATACTTTAAAATGTATAATTAAATAACAAATAAAATATTTATAATTAAATTTATGTTCCAAAATAGTATTTTTCATAAAATCTCTGAGAAAAATTCGCCAGAGTTTTATCTGTAATTTGGATATTTTCCAATTCAATAAAACGACAATCTGCATATAAAGACACTCCCAATAAACCAACTAATACATTTTTCCAATACTCCTCAATTTCTCTAAGTTTCACAAAATATTTAAACATATATATATATATATATATATATATTTATGTTAAAACACATGTAAAACCCCAAATTACACAATTTATCCAAATATTCTTAATAATTTACAATTTATTCTCCAAAAACATAATCATAAAATACATCATACCAAATTGTACTATAATATAATATATATATATATATATGCATGATGGCAAATTGGCTCTGATCTTGACATAGAAAAATCAACTCAATAAATAATCTCAATCTAGACCTGACCTGATCTAGTAAAACTCTCTAGCTCAACCAGATCGCCCTTGTCACCTACATGATAAATTACAATCGCACTAAGTTAAAAGCTTAGCGGTACAAACTTTGATAATAATAAAACTGTAAAGAAATGCCAATGCAAAATGTTTTTATGCTATGTTAGAATGTGTCATCCAAGCTCACTTTTGAACATATTCTTACATCATTTAAAAATTCACATAGGAACAAACACAAGCATGGGCCCAAAGGATATTATATGCCATTTAAATTTCAGAGTTACTATTTTGGTCCATATTGATACCCAGTGTCTAGTCTGAAAGCAAATGACGCCCAACGTCTAGTCCGAAGATAAATCATAGTGATGCCCAGCATCTAGCTCGAAGGCAAGTGATGTCCAACGTCTAGTTCTAAGGCAAATTAAATAGTTGATCAAAAGCTAGCCCCGAAGGTAAATAATGAGAATAACTTCATAGGCATGCTGCCAAACACAGAACTCTGAAAATTAAATAATATACTAGGCACACAATTAATTCACATTTATCATTATCAATCTCTTTCTCATTTTCTCATAATCAAGCTAGGCACATTTCCTCATTTTTCATTATCTATTAGGCATATTGCCTTATTTTCTCATCTTTTTCTCATTTTTATCATTTATAACAATATCAATTCATCACATTTCATCATATTATCACATTGCATCTCATTTTACCTTAAAATTAATCACCCAAATATTTTGGATAATTTCACATAATCTATATATGATTCACATTTTATGCACTTTACCTTCACCAATGGCTTTTTAACGATGTCCTTAATGCATACACAACAAATAGTATTATCCAAACACTTTGGGTCATTTTCACATAATACACATATTTCATATTTTACACAATTTAGCCATTAATAATGACTTTTTACAATGCATTTAATACATATATGACATTACACATGTCATAGAATATTATTCATACACATTCCATGTATCAAGTACCTTAACACATTTTTCAATCCAAAATGTGTTAAGCCTAATATAATGCAAATGTAACCAATTTGTTCAAAGTTTGTACTTACCTCTAAAAGCAACCAAATGCAAGCCACAAAACTAACACCAACCTTCTCTTCCAACTTGCCCTTCAACACTTGGATTGGGCAAATCAATTTTTCTTAATTCCTATACTAAATGTGATCATAAATAATTATTTAGTATCACATTTAAAGGCATTTCAATTCGTAAACTATAATTAAACATCATTTAAACTAAAATCTTGAAGTTAAGGCTAACCTCACTTTAACTTTAGAAAATCATATTGAACCATTCAATTTGGTGTTATAAATTTATTTATATTATTAAAAATACATTATAACATGTTTTAAAAAAATTACATTACATAAACTCACACTTATGCCCAAAACCCTAAAATGACATAACCTTTCCATTGAAGATTTTCCATTCCAACTCAATCCAATTATCATTTCAAGCTTATATTCATCACTTTTATCATTAAAGAATATGCTTTAAACAATAAAATCAATCAATTCACAACTTTGAAAATGCTCTTTTTCCAAAACCATAAATCACCACTTCCATTTTCAAACTCTATCCAAACTCAACCAAATCCATCATTTAACTTTAAAATACTTGTTTATGTATCAAAACAACCCATTTGAAATCAAATTATACAATTAAAAATAATAAATTCTAAAGTCCAAAAGTTACATAACCCTAAACTCTCTCTCTCTTCACTAATCATGCCATTTTCAATCATCCAACCAACAAATCACTATATAATCATTATTCTAACTTCATTTCTATCTATCTTAACAATTTAAACACATATTCTCTCTCTAACCTAAACTTACATAATTATAAAACTAAGAAAATAAAGCTTACAATAAAAGATACTTACTTGATTTCTTTGACAATCCTTCAAAACCTTCTTAAATCCTCACAACAAAAATATTTGGCATTTGCGACGGAAATCTGCAACGGACCAGTTTTCATCGCAAATTTGCCACGGATCTGCAACGCATTTGCGATGGAAAGACAAGTTAGAGGAATTTTGAAACATCCGTCGCAAATCTGTTGCAGATTCGTAGCAAATTTACGACGGAAATCAGTCCGATGCAAATTTCGGTCACAAAAGTTGGCGCGGTTGCTTGGCGGGAGAAAGGACCGAGGAGAATTTTCGCAAAAATTATTTCCGTCGCAAATCGGTTCAAAAAAAAATAAAAAAAAAACGCATTTTGCAATGAATATCTGCTACGGATCTGCAACCGATTTGCAGTGGAAATACAAGTAAATGGAATTTTAAGACATCCGTCGCAGATCCGTTGCAGATCTGTAGCAATAATAATAATAATAATAAAATATAAAAAACAACAACGTTTTTACTCCCTTCCTTCTGATTATTTTTTTCCATTTCCCTTATTTTTCCCTACCTCACTCCCCATCTTCATTTTTAGTTCCTTCACCAGTTCACTACCAACCATAATCCCATTATTCCACACAGCCGCACATATCTCCTTCTTCCCTTCCCTATTGTCCATTTCCAAAGAAGACAGAAACAAAAAAAAGCAAAAGACAAAACACCACCAGCTCGTTGCTCCAGGGCTCCCTCTGCTTGCTTCCACCATTTGCCGTCCACACACAGATGCTATGTTTTGGGAAGCAAAGTGGAACAAAACTAGCTGCTCCTTGCATCGCATTCCAACTCCTCTGCTTCACGAGTCATTCTTTGTTTCAATTTTGATTTGGCGATGAGTTAGATCTCCCCATTTGCTTTTGGTGACGTTCAGGTTCATCTACGTTTGGCCAAGAGAATACTAAAATTGTGTGATGCCAATAAAGGCTTCTATGTGAAAGCTGGTCAGTTTGTTGCTACAATGCGCCAAGTTCCCAAAGAATACTCTTTAATCCTTTCTCCCATACAGGGTCAGGTCTAAGATTTCTGTTTATGTTGCTTCATGCTCATTTATTTTGCTTTCACTTGGTATATAATTTATGGGCAAAGGTTTTGTTTGTATGCTAATTTTTCAATCAATAATTCTGTAGGCTGTTCCTTGTCATTTCAAAGCCATAAAAGAAGTACTAGTTAACAATCTAGGGCAGGATTTGTCTGAGATGTAAGTTTGTGGTCATTATGTTCATTGAGCTCTGCGTTTGGTCAATCTAGACTGATTAATTGTTGTTTATTAATTACCAATTTCCGATCTAATGCACTATCTATGAGCTTATACATTTATAATGTTATCTTATTATCAGAAGTGATTGATTTTATGTTTTTCTTATTGATTTTGTGTTTTTCTTTCTTTCTTTTCACATTCTCTTATAGGGGTCTTTGTCATTTACGTTTTCTTCTGCCTTTGTTTCCTTTTTCTTCTCTGCAGCCACATCTTAGTTTCTACTCTTGTAGTATCACCTCTTATTAGGACTAGATTCTTTTAATTTGGCTCTACATTTCTTTACCTATTTGCAGATTTTTGTCATTCAATGAACACCCAATAGTTGCCGCATCCATAGCTCAAGTGCATCATGCAGTGCTGAAAGACTATCAAGAAGTAGCAATTAAGGTGAGTAGTTGTAGACCCTTAATTTTTGACCCAATCCGATCCAACATGCTTTATTTAGTCCAAAATGATTTTTATTGTTTAATTGGTCCAAAATAATTTTAATTAAATAATTTTTACCTTAGTATCTAATTTTTATTAGTAAAAAAATGAAAATAAACAAATAAAAATAAAAATCGTAGCCGGAAAAAATCGACAGCGAAAAGTGGTCGCGCGGGCCCGTTGGGCCAACAGTGGCTCGCCCACAGGACTGCGGACGTTTCGCCTGCAGGCTCCTGCTGGCTGGCACGCCGCCCGCAGGAATTTCCTGCAGGCTGGCATGCCACCCTCAGGAATTTCCTGCGGGCTGGCACGCCCACGGGCCCGTCGCCAGCGCAAATTTTTTTGATGCAATTTTTAGAATTCTAATCCAATTAGGTTTTAATTTCTTTTTTTTTATTATTATTACTTACCTTAATTAATTAGGAATAAACAACCTAAAAACTACTATAAATAAGGACCAATTAAAACAAATCAAAGGAGGAAAAAACTTTTCATGATAGCTTTAGGTTTTGAAACCAAATCAAGGAAGGAAAGGAAAAACTCAATTCAATTGATATTTATAGCAGCAGTAGCAGCAGTAGCACGAAAAAAGAGAGAAGAAAAGAGGCAATCAAAGCTTGTCTTTGGAGCTAGTTCATCCAAGAAGAGTTATTTTTTGGAGAATCAACAAAAGAAGGTATGTTTTAATTCTTTTAATTTATGTTTTCACAATAGTCAAATCTATAAAATTTAAGTTTTTTTAAATCAAAATCTTAGAGCTTTAACTTAATTTTTCCAAGATTAGAACATTAAAAACGTGACTTTCTTTTCTAAAAGGACTCAAAATTGTTATTTTTTCTTCTTAAAAACCTTAAAACACTCATTTAACATATTTTTCTACAAAACCAAAATAAAATTCCGTTTCTATTAAAATTTTAAATTAGGTTCTTTTTCACTTAAAAAACCTTAAAAAACATCTTTTATACTTATAAAAACTTCAATCCATGTGTTTAAGTTCATAAAACCTCATAAAATATCAAATTGCTATTTAAAACCCTAAAAATTATACTTTAGCCGAGACCCCAATTTCAAAGCCTAAAATCCAAAAATCAACTTTTAAACCTAAAATAAAGAACCCTAACCCTTTAAAACCTTAAACCCTAAATTTTTCTAAACTTTAAACCCTTTAAAACATAAAAAACATAAAAACATAAAAAAATTCAAAAAAGCTACAGTAGCTCAATTTATTATTTAAAATCATGAATTAAAGATATTTCAAAAGTGTCTAAAACTCAAGTTTTATTATTTCATCATTCAAATCTTAATTTGTTTAATCAAAGTGTCTTGCTAACCTTTAAAAAACATAAAACCTAATCTATTTTAATTACCTAAAAAGTCATAGTAGCTTAAACTTTAGAATTTCCAAAGCCTTAACACATGAGGTAAATAACCCTAAATAGAAATAGTAGCTATACTTGAACTTTTATTTGTTTTATTCAATTCCATATTTATTTATACCTTGATTTATTTCTTATGCTTTAATTTATTTAATTTTAATACTGGATTTATTTAATTTATCATGGATGGATGTTTGTTTTATATTTTGGTTAATACTCTCAATGAATGATTTATATATTATGGATGATTATTTACTTTTATCAATCAATTTAGACTTCCAAAAGTTGTAAGAGGTATGTTTCCACTTGGTGGGTACCTCATTAGTTAAACATCATGTAATTTAATTTTCTTTTCTATTTTAGAACTTATGTAAAGGGCATGTTTCTACCTTTTGGTGGGTGTCCTACCTAGGCATGTGATGTAAGGACATGTTTCCATCCTTGGATGGGTGTCCATTTATTTTGTTTTGTTTTGTTTGGATATTACTTTGATTTTAATACAATGATGCTTTCTTTTTATTATGTGTAGTATGGATAATGTTATTATACTTAAGAATTTTATAATATTAAGACCTGTAGAATTTTATATTATATTGATGGCCTTAGTGAAACTGATTATATTGCTGATGAGGTTTGTTTATTTGTTTTTGTACTCAATTAACATGAATTAGCTAATGTCTTTTTATGATAGCATTTTTAAATTTCGGGTTTAAATTTTATGGAAGTTGCTACACTTGTATCGAAATAGCAAATGATTTCCTTGCTTGACTTAATTTTTAGCTGATTAGGTGAATTGCTGAACATTAGTGATGCATAGTTTTATATGACAGATTTGAAGGTGGATTCTTAATTTATCTATTGACAGAAAAAGCTCCAACAAGCAGTTGAATGGCCTATTAAACATGCTGCTGTATTTTCAAGGATGGGCATAACACCTATTCGTGGCGTTCTTCTACATGGATCCCTAGGATGCTCAAAAACTACTCTTGCTAAAGTTGCAGCTAATGCAGCCCAAGCTTCATTTTTCTCCTTGAGGTATGGTCTTCTACATGGATCCCCAGGATGCTCAATGTTCTTTTTTGGGCTGCATCATAACAAATCATTAGCTTCCATCTGATAAGGTATAGCCACCGAAGAAAACAGAGGATGGTAAACTGTACAATCCAGCTGCAGTTGATTTGTTCAGGATTTTGGCGGAGCAAGTTCAAATTGTTAGGGATAACATCACTAATGTCATGTTGTACAGGATTTCTCTCGCTATTATTCAGGTAAGCATGGATAGATTTCGTACGAATATCTTTTCTATAGATTTTCAGACATTTGTATCATTAACAGAACTAGGGAGAGATTACAGCATATTTGTTTCCTTTATACTAGTATGAGTGTGTATTAGGATTCTTGGTCTCTGCCTGCATTTTATTTTTCTTCCCAATTTTTCTAGTTTTGATCTCCTCTACTTTTTTTTTTACGTGATGATAGATTTTCAAGCAACAGAAAGGAAGAGGCTTGAGGAACCTGCTTCTGATATTGGTCTGGAGCCTTTATGTGCAATGGTTTGTGCAACCTTTCTAATTACATCGTTTGGGGAAAGCATTTTTTGGTTTGGATGCAATTCTTTACTATATATCATATATTTTTTATATATAATCCACAGATAAACAACAATTTGCGATGTTACGATCTTGCAATAGAGCTGAGTAACAACACCATTGAAGCTCTTCCACAAAACTATGTGGAGAAGGTTACACTCTATCTTTTTAAACTATTTTAATTAGTCTTTATTCAGTATATTTCCACTCTATTTTGGGTACAAATTATGTTGCCCATGTTGAAATATGAGTTTGGCATGATAAATTGGGCAGAATGATAAATTGAAAGCACTGAAGGTGAGGAAGACACAATGAATGCATTTTCCCTCCTGATTGTTATAATGCAAAAAGAAATCGAAACTATTGTTATATTGTTGTTACCATATGTTCTTTGAACATTGAATTTGTTAGGGAGCTGTTGCTTCTTTTATTATTACTATTATCATTGTTGCAATTTTTTCCAATAAAAAATATCAAGGTTTCGTTTTACATTTTCTTTATTTACATCTTTAGGTTCCTAAGGCATATGATGGTGAAGAGAGCTATAGCAGCAAATATGTAAGTTTTTTCTAACTTTGAGCTCTTTTTAAACTTTGTCTATATGAATAAATCAAGGAAATGAAAGTTTTTTCTTTATAATGTTGGTGAATAGATAAGCTGATCTTTGTTGTGCATTTCTTTTGCTATTATTTAACTTTAAACAAACAACTCATATGCATTATGCTCTATGAAATTATTCATTGTAATTCCATTTATATATAGCAAAAAGTTTATATATATATATATATATCCATTTTAATGGTTTAATGGTGGGTTTTTTTTGTCTCTTCTTTTTTATCCTTTTCTTAGCTTAGCTTACTCTACATTATTTATTTTATTAAAAGCATTTTTTGTATTAATTATCATCGCCATCAGGTTCTTTTTGTCTCTTTTTGTGTTAGGTAAGTTTCATGCATCGCCTCTTAGATAATTTGTTATAAAAGCCGCTGCATCTTACACTACAAACTTTGTGTTCTTTTAGTTTAGTTTCCCACAAGACTAAAATGAAGTTATTACTATTTACTCATCATTTTTGCTCTTGTCTCTTTATTTCTGAATACAAATTGTGCCTAAAATGGGGTTTGCAAACTGCCTACTTTGACAATCTTGCAGATACAAAGAATGGTGAAAATTAGTCGGGCATCATCTTGATTCAGGCATAAGTCCATATTCTCAGGTTTGTTATGATAATGACTTTCAAGGAAGCTTTGGCATTAGTGCAGCATCCATCTTTGAAAATTAGTCAGGCATCATCTTGATTCAGTCATAAGTCCATATTCTCTTGTTTGTTCTGATTTGAGTTTTTAATTTACAGGACACTTTTTGAAAATATTAGAGGAATATCTAATTCAATTGAAGCAAAATATGAAGCAGTAAAAGAGCATCCAGATGATAACCCGCACTTGTCTTCGGTTTAGTGTTCTATTGTCATTTCATGTTACATTTTAGTTGTAGACTTAGAATTTAAAGTGTTGTATTCAAAATAATTGTAATGAATTGTGGATTATGTTAACGGTTTCATTTAAATCAATGAAATATTATAAGCAAATTTGATTATCGATTTAGTTTTTGTAATCGATTTTAGTAATTAAATTTATAAATTATTTTGAACATAGAAGTGACGTATTTGTGATGGATTGTTTATTCCAAAAATTACATTTGCAACAGATTTGCAACGGATCTGTGATGGATTTGAGACCGATTTTGCAACGAATTTGCGACAGAATCTGCAACGCAATCTACAACGGAATCTGCAACGCATTCTACGACGGAATCTGCAATGGAATTTGCGACAAACATCTGCTACGAAAATTTGCAACTGACGTCTGCTACGGATTTGAGACCGATTTTGCAACGAATTTGCGACGGCTAACTTTTACCTGCGAAATTTTGAGCGCCAGATATGCAACCGAAATATCGTAGCAAATCCGTAGCAATCTGCGATGGCCGGTAGCAAAAATGAAAATTGTGACGCCTTTTTTACTAATGGATTTTTACCGTCGCAGATTCGTTGCAGATTGCAATCTGCAACGGATCTGCGATGGATCTGCGACGGAACTTGGCCGTTGCAAATGGCGTATTTTTTTGTAGTGCCTCTTTAAATCTCTTATAAATTTGATGTATTGCACAAGCCAAAATCAAGCTCTCTCCCTCATTACTAGCACACGTCCAAGATGATGAAGAAGAAAAAGAAGAAATGATTTTATTTTGGTCTTCCTTTCTTCTTTTGTTTCTAACCACGAATATATATAGATAATTAATTAATTAATTTATTAATTATTTCAAATCCATAATTCTTCACTACCATTAAAATATATTTTAATTTTGATTTATTTAATTGTTATTTTTTATTTATTATCATACTTATCACTTTCCCATCCATAAATATATAATAATTAATTAATTTAAATATTTTCTAACCAATCACCTTATTTCTTTCTTTGACTTTTCTCTCTTCCCTTTATCATTATCATCATCATCATCATCCACTTTTCCAATACCAAATTATACCTCACATATATGTAATGTATATTTTATGTATATGTATATATCTTATATATATTACTTATATTTTATATATACCGGAAGTATATATTTATGTAATGTATATACTATGCATATTTAATATATATTCAATGTATTTAAATACTCATATGCACATATAATATGTATCTCATATACACTTCAAACTTACCTTATATGTATTATATATATATATTACATTTTATTATTATTTTTATTTATTTAATAAAAACCATAAATTACATCTTCCATTCTTATATAATTTATTTTTAAATTATTTAAATAATTTTTAATTTTTAAAGTATATTTATAAAAATATCATTTCACCTTTGACTTTTGACTTTAAAGTGTTAACTTTTGGTTGACTTTGTATATATTATATATATTTCACATATTCATTCTATTTTCTCACTTCTAAACCTTCTATTTTCTATTTAAATAATTTATTTAATTTAATTTTAATTTATTTTATTTAATTTAATTTTTAAAAATTAGGGATATTACAATTCTCTCCCCTTAAAGAAAATTTCATCTTTAAAATTATCCAATATCGTGATAAATCATCTAACTCAAAATAAAATCTTAAGATCTCATATGAAATTAATCATTTCATCAAATAATTATTTCATCAAATCACATAATTTCTTCTCTCCCTCTTAGAGTTTGTACAGCTTGGCTTTTAGCTTAGCGCGTTGATCTGGTAAATCTAGAGAGTTCTTTCATACCGGGTCAGATCTAAACTTGAGGTTGATTGAGTGGATCTTTGCTAATTCAAGATCAAACCAGTTGCCATCATGTATATATTTTTATATTATAGTGCATTATGTTATTATGCATATTATGGTTTTATTTTTTAATATATGGTAAATTATAAAGATATTTTGGATAAATTAGAAAATGTGGGGTTGTGTATATGTATTTTGATATATATATATATGTATAAATATTTTGAGGAACTTGGAGAAACTGAGAAGTATTGGTGAAATGTGTGATTTATTGTTTTTTGGGAGTGCGTTTTTATGCAGGTTGAGTAATTGTTGAATTTTTGGGATAACCTATTTTCAGATAAAACTCTAGCAAATTTTTTTCAGAGCATTTTAATGTTAAATGCTTATTTTAGGAATCTATAATTAATAAAAAATATTTTATTTACTATTTAAATATACATTTTAAGGTGTTTGAGATTTTTAATTGGGAATATATGAATTTTTATTAAATCAGGTTGTGACACTCTTATACTGTATATGCATATTTTACATATACTGGGTGTATGTATTATATGTATATAAGATATAAGGGTGTTACATTTATTTTAGTATCAGAACCTAGGTTTGAGATTCTCGACCTAGGTGGATTTTTAGAGAGAGAAAATAAAAATTTTAAATATGATTTTCAATTGTGATATATTTATTGTAACACCCCCATATCCAATGCACACACACTACAACCCCAACAATGTAGCATAAGTGCACCAAACATAGGGATGCTACGGTTTTCTTAACATTCAAAACACTTTAAACTTGATACAATACCCTTATCATTATACATTATAGAAAAGTAGATCATTTACTTATAAAACAAAACATATTAGTTATATATATATATTTAAATATTACACAGCGGAAGTTATAAAATATGTACATATTTACATATTAAACATTTCTTTACAAAATATAAAGAAGTATACATGATTGGCAAGTCTGCTCTAATCTTTAAGCTCCCAAAATAGATTCTTCAAGGTCTACTCTCACTTGGTCTTGATGAACTCTCGGGTTCAACTCTATCAACTCTATTACCTGCGCGATTAAACACTATCGCGCTAAGCCAACGGCTTAGTAAGTTAATCATGCAAATGATATGACTTAGTGCAATGCAATGTCATTTCTCAATCCATATTATACATATAACATCATATATGCAAAACTAACAACATATTTTCACATTACATATCACATTTCAATATCTTTTCATATACCTCATTAGTATTCATTTAACCATTCATAATCAACACTAAACAAAGACAAGCATGGGCCCAAGACACACTAATATGCCATTCAATTTTCAGAGTTAAAGCTTTGGTTTTGTTATCACATTTATCAATATCATATACCCAACTAGGCTTCAAGGATTAAGTTCAACCAAGCTTCAAGGGGAGCAAAGCATGCTAAGCTTCTACCCAACTTGGCTTCAAGAACTAACCCAACCTAGCTTCAAGGGTGGTAACATCTCAATTAGGCTTCAAGGATTCAATCCAACCTAACTTCAAGAGATTGTTACACTTATTAGGCATGCCACCAACAACCAACTCTGAAAATGGAATAACACATTAGCCACACAATTCATTTATTATTCAATTATCATTTTCATTCTCAATTCTCAACAACATTTAGGCAAACATGCCTTATTTCTTTCAATTGCATCATCATAGCCAAACACAATGGCATTGTCTCATATCATGTCTTATTTGAATTATCATTGCATCTTTGACATACATTTCAATTTCAATGTATATTACTCATGAAACACATTACCATTCACAATGCATAACATAACATTGTTCAATCTCAACAATGCAATTAGGGCAAAGAACAATTGATATGATTCATAGTTTTAGGACCTTACACATGCATTTGATTATATCATTCATTGATTCAAGTGTGTTTAAAGTGTTTAGGGTTAGGTTTAGGGACCAACCTACCCTTGGAGAACCGAAACAATGCAATTAGAACAAAGAATAAAAACCCCAACCCATACAATTGAGGGACACGGGCAGCCACTTGAGGGACACGGCCAAGCTTGTGGCCGTGTCACTCAACCCACTTGGACAGTAAGCAACACGGGCAAGGGACACGGCCAAGCTTGTGGCCATGTCTCTTAAACCAAAACTCACAGTAGCTAACACGGCTTGGGAACACGGCCATGTCACCCAAAAACTAATCCAACACGCCCAAAATCCCTTGGCTTGGCCGTGTCACACATTGCTTTTGGCCGTGTCTCCCAAAACACAAACCCTAATATGCACAACTCTCCTCCAATTGCACTCAAACTCATCAAAAACCATATAACATGTTTCAAATGAATGGAATCAATGTTCTAAACACAAATTCTACATGTTTAACACAATATTCCTTATTAAAACACATCAACCAAAACATTTAAACACATACCATCTCAAACCCTAAAACCAACTTTACACTTGAACTTCCACTATCAAAATCCATTTAAACTTACAACCTTCACAACCAAACCAACCTCAATTCAATCTTTTAACTAACAATCAACTTTAACACTTGTAAACACATATCAAACACACCAAATCATCAACTCAACAATTCACAATACACCTTAGCCACAACTTCAAAATTAATAAAAGAAAACAAGAAATTACTTACCTTAAATGAAGAATTTCCACAAATCTCTAACCAAACTCTTTGATTGCCTCTTCAATTTACTTCTTGCCTCAAGAACACCTCCCTTTCTCTTTGCTATTTGGAGAGCCGGCCACTTCAAGAAAGAAAGAAGAAAATGCGCAAGTCAAACACCTTTTCTTCTTTTAATCTCCACCATGCATTTCATTTCAAGCAATTACTCATATACCCCTCATCACTTAACTTAGCTTTTGTCTCTTATAAACCCAATTAAGTAATTTCACATGCCATATAAAAATCTCCTCTTGCATTGACTCTCTCTCTTTGACCATTTTATAAGTTATATATATCACCATATACACAACATTTAAACTTGTCTCTAAACCCTATTTCTTCCCAAAACACATATACATATACTTTTTTTTTCTCAATTTAAACCAACAACAACAACAACAACAACAACAACAACATACAAAACTTCTAGGGCATGCATAGGGATATTACAATTCTCCCCCTCTAAAAAGAAAATTTCATCCTCGAAATTACCTGATATCAAAGCTGAAACAACTGCGGATACTGTTCTTGCATAGATTGTTCACTTTCCCAAGTTGCTTCTTCTTTTCCATGATTCTTCCATAGAACTTTCACCAATGGCACACTCTTGTTCCTCAACTCTTTCACTTCTCGTGCCAAGATAGCAACTGGTTCCTCTTCAAATGTCAAGTCTGGGCTCACTTCAATAGATTCAAATGGCAACACATGAGATGGATCCGACCTATATCTCCTCAACATAGAAACATGGAATACATTATGAATACGATCCAACTCAGGTGGCAAAGCAAGTCGATACGCAACTGGCCCAACTCTTTCTAACACTTCATGCGGCCCAATGAAACGAGGACTCAATTTTCCTTTCCGATCGTACCTCAAAATCTTCTTCCAAGGAGACACTTTCAGAAATACCTTATCTCCAACATCAAACTCTATGTCTCTCCTTTTCAGATCTGCATAAGACTTCTGTCGGTCTGAAGCTGCTTTTAACCTGCCTCGAATCAACTTTACTTTTTCTTCAGTTTCTTGAATCAAATCAGGACCAACCAACTTATTATCTCCAAGCTCATTCCAACAAAGAGGTGTCCTACACCGTCTGCCATACAATGCTTCAAACGGTGCCATACCAATGCTGGATTGGTGACTGTTGTTGTAAGCAAACTCCACAAGAGGTAAAAACCTATCCCATCTTCCAGAGAAATCGATGACACAGCTTCTCAACATATCTTCAAGAATCTGTATCACCCTCTCTGACTGTCCATCTGTCTGTGGATGAAAAGCAGTGCTGAAGTGCAGTCGAGAACCCAAAGCACTATGCAAACTCTTCCAAAATCTTGAAGTAAACCTGGGATCTCGATCAGACACTAAAGAAGTTGGAACACCATGCAACTTCACAATCTCATGGATATACAGCTCAGCAAATCTCTCCAAAGAGTAATCCATCCGCACCGGAAGGAAATGAGCTGTCTTAGTCAATCTATCCACAATCACCCATATGGCATCATGTTTCCTTTGTGTCAATGGCAATCCAGACACAAAGTCCATTGTCACTCTTTCCCACTTCCATTTTGGCACTGACAACGGTTGAAGCAACCCGGTTGGAACTTGATGCTCTGCTTTAACCTTCTGACAAGTGAGACATTTCGATACAAACTCAGCAATGTCTCTCTTCAACCCCATCCACCAATAATGCTGTCTCAAATCATGATACATCTTCGTATTACCCGGATGCATAGCAAACATCGACTGATGAGCTTCTGCCAAAATGACCCTTTTCAAATCAGCATCATTGGGTACACACAATCGGTTTTTAAACCATAGGCTCCCATCACTCTTCACAATAAAATCTCTACCCTTTCCACTCTGACAATCCGAAACAATCTTCTGTATCTTCTTATCGGCCAACTGAGCTTCTTTGATCTGATCTAACAAAACCGGTTTCAATTGCAACTATGCCAATAATGCACCATTAACACAAGGTACAAAACTGGCATGCAATGCTCTCAACTCAACAAGCAACGAGAGCGAGTAAACTGTTAAACCAGCTAAAGACTTCTGACTCAAGGCATCAGCAACAACATTTGCTTTACCTGGATGATAGTCAATCAAGCAGTCGTAGTCTTTAATCAATTCTAACCATCTCCTCTGACGAAGATTGAGTTCTTTCTGGACACCCAAATACTTCAAACTCTTGTGATCAGTGTAGATGAAACATTTCTCCCCAAACAGATAGTGGCGCCAAATCTTCAATGCAAACACAATGGCAGCCAATTCCAAATCATGGGTCGGATAGTTAAGCTCATGCGATTTCAACTGTCGAGATGCATAAGCTATAACTTTCCCTTCCTGCATCAATACACACCCCAAACCTCTATGTGAAGCATCACTGTAGATCACATATGGTTTGCCTTCAACAGGTAAAGTAAGAACAGGTTCCTGAGTTAACATTTCTCTCAACTGTTCAAAGCTCGCCTGACACTGATCTATCCACAAAAACCTCACTCCCTTACGAAGCAATCTGGTGAGTGGAGTAGCTATCAAAGAAAACCCTTTCACAAACCGCCGGTAATAGCCTGCCAAACCCAGAAAACTTCTAATCTCTGTCACAGACTTGGGTGGACTCCAATTTAAAATGGCTTCAACTTTGCTCGGATCAACTCTGATGCCTTCTGCAGAAACAATATGTCCGAGAAAAGCTACTTGATCCAACCAGAACTCACACTTCGACAATTTGGCAAATAACTGCTTTTCTCTCAAAATCTGCAACACAATCCGCAGATGCATATCATGTTCCTCTTCATTCCGCGAATACACCAGAATGTCATCGATGAAGACCACTACAAACTGATCTAGATAGGGCCTGAACACCCTATTCATCAAATCCATAAAAGCTGCAGGTGCATTCGTTAGACCAAAAGGCATAACTAGAAATTCATAATGCCCATACCTGGTCCGAAAGGCGGTCTTGGAAATGTCTTCAGCTTTAACTCTCAATTGATGGTACCCAGATCTCAAATCAATTTTAGAAAATACAGCTGCACCCTTCAATTGATCAAAGAGATCATCGATTCTAGGCAAAGGATATTTATTTTTAATAGTCACCTTGTTCAATTGCCTATAATCGATACACAACCTCATAGTACCATCTTTCTTTTTCACAAATAGCACAGGAGCTCCCCACGGAGAAACACTGGGGCGAATAAATCCTTTGTCCAACAACTCCTGCAATTGTACTTTCAATTCCCTCAATTCTGCTGGTGCCATTCTATAAGGAGTAATAGAGATAGGAGTGGTACCAGGCAACAATTCAATACCGAACTCCACCTCTCTCTCAGGAGGCAACCCTGGCAACTCCTCTGGAAACACATCCGGGAACTCAGCAACTGTGGCAATGCTATCAATAGGGGAACCCTTCACTCTAGTATCCACCACATGAGCAAGATAGGCTTCACACCCCTTTCTAATCAATCTCCTAGCTGCAACAGCTGAAACAAATAAGGAGGCTAGCTGTTCCTGCTCATTAGATACTATCACCTCTCTACCATCAACAGTTTTCAAAGAAACAATTTTCTTTTTACAATCCACCACAGCTCCATGTCGAGATAGCCAATCCATACCTAAGATCACATCATATTCCTTAAATGGCATCTCAATCAAATCTCCAAGGAACTCCTCACCCTGCACCCTCACTGCACTATCCCGGTGCACTTTACTAACAATCACACTATGCCCTAACGGATTTGTCACCAACACATCAAATCCTAGGGACTCAGCATGCACATCAAATACAGGCAAAATAGATGCACTAATATAAGAATGTGTGGAACCCGGATCAATCAAAGCAAGTACTGGAGTATTAAATAAAGAAAAAGTACCAGCTATGACTGCCGATGCATCAGGCTGCCTCTGCATAACATACATCCTCTGGGAAGAACCAACCTCCTCTGGTCTACTCTCCCTGGAGGTAGCACCTCCTCTAGAACTGTACCCCGGTCTACCTCCTCGGCTGACACCTCTGCCTCCTCGGCCTCCCCTCGCACTAGGTCGAGAAGCTGCTGTATCAACTGACATCTGCTCTTGCCTCTCAGGGCAATCTCTCACAAAGTGATCAGGTGACCCACACCTGAAACATACCCCTGCAACACCAGCCTTCCAACAAGGACCACCATGCGGCCTACCACAATGGATGCAGATGGGTAAGGTGGATCTCTGAACCATAGGGGTCGGAGCACTCGCCACTGAAGCTGCAGGTCTAAATCTCTGCCTCTGTAACTGCACTGACCTACCCGCTGGTCTCTGGCTCCTACTACTCCGAGGAACAAAACTTCCTCTACCCCTCTTTGCAGAAGAAGACCCTGCCTCGAAATGGGGCCTTCTAACCCTAACCTCTTCTACTGAAGCAACCGCAATACCCTGAGCTCGCTCTACACTTCGAGCTGCTGCCACAAGCTGTGAGAAATCCTGATATCTGGATCCGGCCACTAAGCACATGATCGAGGGCCTCAATCCCTCCTCAAATCGCCAACATCTATCAATCTCATCAGCAATGATACCCCCAGCATACTGACTCAGTCGAATAAACTCAACTTCATACTCAGTAACAGTCTTGCTGTCTTGCTTCAAGCTCAAGAACTCCATCTTCTTCATGTCCTTATACTCCCTAGGAGTATACTTCAACTCAAATTCCCTCAGAAAATCGGCATATGACAAGGTTAGTGGATCTTCCATAGAATGTGGCACTGTCTTCCACCAGTCGTAGGCGTCCTTCTGTAGCAAAGATCTTGCATAGTCAAACTTTTCCTCAGGGGTGGCTTGCAACTGAATAAAGATCCTCTGAACTTTGTCAAGCCACTGCTCTGCTACAGCTGGGTCAGTAGTACCAAGGAAATCCTCCGCTCCATACTTCCTTAGTTTGTCATAGTGCCTCACTGGTACCACAGGCTGAGGGGGTGGTGGCACTGGTTGTACTGGTGCTTGCCTCATAACTTCCATCATATGCCTAAACCAGGCTGGCGGAACCTCCTCACCAACTGGTCTACCCGACACCGAAGCAGGTGCCTCCTCAACACTATCAATCCTAGCTCCATCATCAGGAGCAACGCTCTCAGCACTACCCTCAACTGACTGTCGTGAGTGAGAATCCATCACAACCTAACACTGCAAACACAGTAGAATACTTCTTATTAAAGATCAGAGGTTGCCAATCCCAAAAATATATGTTATTCAAAAACCACTTTTTAAAATCAAAATAGTCTTTTTCTTACATTTTACCTAGGCTGAGAATCTCAAACCTAGGCTCTGATACCAAAACAATTGTAACACCCCCATATCCAATGCACACACACTACAACCCCAACAATGTAGCATAAGTGCACCAAACATAGGGATGCTACGATTTTCTTAACATTCAAAACACTTTAAACTTGATACAATACCCTTATCATTATACATTATAGAAAAGTAGATCATTTACTTATAAAACAAAACATATTAGTTATATATATATATATATTTAAATATTAAACAGCGGAAGTTATAAAAAATGTACATATTTACATATTAAACATTTCTTTACAAAATATAAAGAAGTATACATGATTGGCAAGTCTGCTCTGATCTTTAAGCTCCCAAAATAGATTCTTCAAGGTCTACTCTCACTTGGTCTTGATGAACTCTCGGGTTCAACTCTATCAACTCTATTACCTGCGCGATTAAACACTATCGCGCTAAGCCAACGGCTTAGTAAGTTAATCATGCAAATGATATGACTTAGTGCAATGCAATGTCATTTCTCAATCCATATTATACATATAACATCATATATGCAAAACTAACAACATATTTTCACATTACATATCACATTTCAATATCTTTTCATATACCTCATTAGTATTCATTTAACCATTCATAATCAACACTAAACAAAGACAAGCATGGGCCCAAGACACACTAATATGCCATTCAATTTTCAGAGTTAAAGCTTTGGTTTTGTTATCACATTTATCAATATCATATACCCAACTAGGCTTCAAGGATTAAGTTCAACCAAGCTTCAAGGGGAGCAAAGCATGCTAAGCTTCTACCCAACTTGGCTTCAAGAACTAACCCAACCTAGCTTCAAGGGTGGTAACATCTCAATTAGGCTTCAAGGATTCAATCCAACCTAACTTCAAGAGATTGTTACACTTATTAGGCATGCCACCAACAACCAACTCTGAAAATGGAATAACACATTAGCCACACAATTCATTTATTATTCAATTATCATTTTCATTCTCAATTCTCAACAACATTTAGGCAAACATGCCTTATTTCTTTCAATTGCATCATCATAGCCAAACACAATGGCATTGTCTCATATCATGTCTTATTTGAATTATCATTGCATCTTTGACATACATTTCAATTTTAATGTATATTACTCATGAAACACATTACCATTCACAATGCATAACATAACATTGTTCAATCTCAACAATGCAATTAGGGCAAAGAACAATTGATATGATTCATAGTTTTAGGACCTTACACATGCATTTGATTATATCATTCATTGATTCAAGTGTGTTTAAAGTGTTTAGGGTTAGGTTTAGGGACCAACCTACCCTTGGAGAACCGAAACAATGCAATTAGAACAAAGAATAAAAACCCCAACCCATACAATTGAGGGACACGGGCAGCCACTTGAGGGACACGGCCAAGCTTGTGGCCGTGTCACTCAACCCACTTGGACAGTAAGCAACACGGGAAAGGGACACGGCCAAGCTTGTGGCCGTGTCTCTTAAACCAAAACTCACAGTAGCTAACACGGCTTGGGAACACGGCCATGTCACCCAAAAACTAATACAACACTCCCAAAATCCCTTGGCTTGGCCATGTCACACATTGCTTTTGGCCGTGTCTCCCAAAACACAAACCCTAATATGCACAACTCTCCTCCAATTGCACTCAAACTCATCAAAAACCATATAACATGTTTCAAATGAATGGAATCAATGTTCTAAACACAAATTCTACATGTTTAACACAATATTCCTTATTAAAACACATCAACCAAAACATTTAAACACATACCATCTCAAACCCTAAAACCAACTTTACACTTGAACTTCCACTATCAAAATCCATTTAAACTTACAACCTTCACAACCAAACCAACCTCAATTCAATCTTTTAACTAACAATCAACTTTAACACTTGTAAACACATATCAAACACACCAAATCATCAACTCAACAATTCACAATACACCTTAGCCACAACTTCAAAATTAATAAAAGAAAACAAGAAATTACTTACCTTAAATGAAGAATTTCCACAAATCTCTAACCAAACTCTTTGATTGCCTCTTCAATTTACTTCTTACCTCAAGAACACCTCCCTTTCTCTTTGCTATTTGGAGAGCCGGCCACTTCAAGAAAGAAAGAAGAAAATGCGCAAGTCAAACACCTTTTCTTCTTTTAATCTCCACCATGCATTTCATTTCAAGCAATTACTCATATACCCCTCATCACTTAACTTAGCTTTTGTCTCTTATAAACCCAATTAAGTAATTTCACATGCCATATAAAAATCTCCTCTTGCATTGACTCTCTCTCTTTGACCATTTTATATGTTATATATATCACCATATACACAACATATAAACTTGTCTCTAAACCCTATTTCTTCCCAAAACACATATACATATACTTTTTTTTTCTCAATTTAAACCAACAACAACAACAACAACAACAACAACATACAAAACTTCTAGGGCATGCATAGGGATATTACATTTATTAGCACTGACATTTTATCTGATCTCTGATGTGTCAAAGTTTGTTCAATGTAACGGATATAAGTTGGGATAGCGTCTGGGACACTTAGATCAGAGTAGCGCAACAGAAGCGTCATTTTAGAGATTTTAAATGAAGGACCTTTGGAGCTTTCACTTAAAAAAATTTTTTTATTAAAAATTAAATTAAGATTTATGATTGATTCAATTGATGAATAAGTGAAATTAAGAAAAATAATCAAAAAAATGATTTAAGATATGAAATAAAAAGTTTGAGAGATGAGTATGATAGTTACAAAAATTTTGTATGTATACTATAAAGTGATATTGTTTGAATTTTTGGACAATTATAGTAATGTTGGATGAGCTTGAAAATTTAAGGGGAAGTTTTTCTATATGTTAGAATCTAATGTATAAAAGTTTATAATTTTTAAAGATGAGTGACTAATTAAGAAAAATAGAAGAACACATATTGTTGGAGCAGTTCTAGTAACTCAAAATCTATAAAAATTGAGAAAAATATTTAAAAACTATGGCAAACTAACCCAGAAAAAATCTAAAAATTTACACATACTATCATATGTATGCTTAGAATATATGGTTAAAATTTTATGAATTTTTATTAAGGTTTGATACCTGAAACAAATGGATAACCAGGTGCTGCGAGAGGAATGATTAAAGAGATAGATTCTGTGGGTTTGAAAGACTTAATTTTTCAATATAGTAAATTAGCTTGGAAAAATATAAAATTTTAAATATGAGTCCATATATGTGTCAAGTGCACATGGTTAAAAGTTTACAATCTTTTATACATAATTGACGAGGAATGAAAAATTAAAAATGAGATTGACATGAAACTGAGGAAGTCATACAAATTTGTATAAGTGAGTAATAAATTAATTTCATGTGACAAATGAATGAAGAAAATAATGAAAATTTATATATGGATGGGTAGAGGTATGAAGAAAGAATATGGAGTTTTTAATAATTTAGAACAAAGAGTTCATAACTAAATTAAAGAGAGAAATTGTATATGACAACGAATTATTTATTATGAAAGTATTTTGAGGATTTATTAATATGATGCATAATATTGATTAAGTCAAGATTAACTATGACTAAGTAAGAATTTAAATGTTGTTTCTTATATTGTGCAATTAAGATATAAATCTAAATGAATGGATTACTAAGTTAAAGCGAGTTGATGTTATGTATACGATTCATATTCAGTTGTATGATTGAGATGTGTTCATTGATACTTTATGAGGAGATGAATATTATGAGAAAGGGTAATAAATGTGTTTTTGGAATATTTAAGATGGATGTAAAGATTTAATAATGAATATAAGATGATTGTATAATAAATGACTTTTTACTTTATTTCATGAATGGTAGTTGACTGACTAATCAAGATATGATCTAATTGATTTAGGTGGATGGAGTAAATTAAAACATAAGGAGTAGATTGTGGGAGTAGTTGTAATTGACATTAGATGATTATCAAAGATAGCAATGAGATTAATTCATCGGAGGAGTTTGAATGTGTGATTTATATAAAGAGAATTTGATATTTAAAAAAAATGCATAACTGAAATTAAATAATTTGGAAGTTAATGATAGAAAAGATTTGAAATGTATGGATGTATTGTTATATTGAATAGTTGAGTTTGTTGTTAGAATTCTGAGTTAAAATGTACATTGGATATAAATAAGTTGAGAATTTATATTTATTAGTTATATTTATGATAGATATTATAAAAATAATTAAGAGTATTTGTAAGAGAGGAGAGTAAATGATTATATGGTTAGTAATGATGATAAATAGTGATAATAATTTTGTAGTTAATTATACAGAAAATAAAGATTAGTGTTTAATTATAGTGGAGTCAAATATGGTACTGATTGCTAATCTGTATTGTTAAAGTATATATATTCATGAGTTTACAAAGAAAAGAGAGATACTAGAGTAAGTAAATAGAAATTATGATTGAATAATCAATGTAAGTATATTGATATAAGCTTGTTGGTTTGTTTATGAAAGTTTAAACTTGGAATTTATTTTAATTGTTAGAGAGTTAGACATTACTTATTTGATTTAAGCAGGAGAAATTAGTAAAAAAAAAACTTATTGGATAAATTTAGGTATAATTCATAATTTGTAACATCCAAAATATTTAAAAATTAAATTAAATAAATTAAAATTAAATTAAATAAATTAAATAAATAATTAAAATGGAAAATTAAATGATTTTAAGTAAAAAGTGTAATATCCCAAATTCTTGAAAATTTATAATTTTTAGAAATTTAATAAAATAAATTATAATTTAAGTGGATAAATTAAATAAATAAATTTAAATAAAAAATAAAGGATTTTTAAATGGAAAAGTGGAATATATATGTGACATATATGCAAAATATATAAAACATATATAAAGTCAACAAAAGTCAAAATTTTAAAAGTCAAATGTCAAAGTCCAATGACATTTTTATAAATAAACTTTAAAATTTTAAAATTATTAAAATTATTTAAAAATAATTTATTTTAAATAAAAAATAAATCTTTAGATTTTTAATTAATTAATTAATTAATTAATTATTAATTTATTAAATAATATATATACATGGTTATAAATAAAAGTGGAAAGAAAGAAATTTATTTTTAATCTTCATCTTCTTCTTCTTCTCATCAAGGTCGAACCTCCATGAGAGAGTAGCTCAAAGTTTTGCTTCTTTTATACTCCACAAATTGAGAGATTTCAAGTGTTCAAAGTGGATTTTTGGTGATTTCCACTAACTTTGGTAAGTTTTCAACTTCTTTCTTTGAATTCAATGAAAGTTTGAATATGTGTGTTTTGGGTATGTGAAATATTATAATTTAATTATTGGAATTGGTATGTATGAAGTTATTTTAAGTGATTAACAATGATTTTAAGGTGGATTGAAGAATTGGTTGAGTTTGGGTATGCATTGGTGAAGAGGGAGCATTTAAGGTTATGGACTTTTAGGGTTTGAGAAACCATGGGTTTTAATTGTGCAAATTGATTTCGAATGAGTTGCTTTGATGCATAAAGTATTTTAAAGTCAAGTATTAGATTTGGTTGTGTTTGGATGAAGTTTGAGAATGGAAGTGTTGATTTAGGGTTTTAAAAAAGTGATTTTTCAAAGTTGTTGAATTATTTGATTTTATTGGTTAAAGCATGTTGTTCAGTAATAAAAGTGATGAATATAAGCTTGAAATGATAAATGTATTGAGTTGAAATGGAAAACCTTCAATGGGGGAAGGTTATGCCATTTTAGGGTTTTGATCATAAGTGTGTATTTTTGTAATATAATTATTTTAAACATGTTAAAATATGTTTTTAATAATATAAATAAACTTAAAATATCAAATTGAATGGCCTAGTATGGTATTCCAAAGTTAAAGTGAGGTTAGGCTTAACTTTAGAATTTTTTTTGAATGGTGTTTAATTATAGTTTAAGATTGGAAATGCCTTATAATGTGGTACTAAATGATTATTTATGATCACATTTGATTTAGACATTGAGGAGAGTTGATTTGCCCCATCCAAGTGTTGAAGGGCAAGTTAGAAAGAAGGTTGGAGGTGGTGTTTGAGCTTGTTTTTAGTTGCTCTTAGAGGTATGTGCAAATTTTGGATGAATTGATTATATTTACATTACATTGGGCTTATCACATTTTGGATTGAAAAATATGTTAAGCTACTTGATACATGGAACATATATAAATAATGTGCTATGACAAGTGTAATGTCATATATGTACTAAATGCATTGTGAAAAACCATTTTTAATGGCTAAATTGTATAAAATGTTAAATATGTGTATCATGTAAAAATGACCTAAAGTATTTGGATAATGCCATTTATTGTGTATGCATTAAGGACATTGTTAAAAAACCCATTAGTAATGGATAAAGTGCATAAAATGTGAATCATATGTGGATTATGTGAAATTACCTAAAATATTTGGGTGATGAGTTTTAAGGTAAAATGTGATGCAATGTGATGATATGATGAAATGTGATGAATTGATATTGCTATAAATGAGAATAATGAGAAAAGTGAAAAAAAGATGAGAAAATAAGGCAATGTGCCTAATAGATAATGAAAAATGAGGCAATGTGCCTAGCTTGATTATGAGAAAATAAGAAAGAGATTGATAATGAGAAATGTGAATTAATTGTGTGCCTAGTATGTTATTCAATTTTCGGAGTTCTTTATTTAGCGGTATGCTTATGAGATTATCCTCATTATTTGCCTTCGGGGCTAGCTTTTGAGCATTTATTGATTTACCTTTGAGCTAGACGTTGGATGTCACTTGCCTTCTGGCTAGATGCTGGGCATCACTATAATTTATCTTCGGGTTAGATGCTGGGCGCTATTTGCCTTTGAGCTATAAACTGGGTGTCAATATGGATCAAAACAGTAACTCTAGAATTTGAATAGCATATTAGATCCTTTGAGCCCATGCTTGTATTTACTTTTATATGAATTGTGAATTGTGAAATAATTGAAAAATATGTTTTAATAAGATGATATGAGATATGATATCCATATGAATTGTGTATTGGTATTGTATTTGAGCTTTATTGTTATCAAAGTTTGTATCATTAGACTTTTAACTTAGCGCGATTGTAATTCATCGCGCAGGTGACAGATGAGATCCGGCTGAGCCAGAGAGTTCTTCTAGACCAGGTCAGAATTAGAAGTGAGGTTTTGCTTGTAGAGTTGATATCAAGATCAGAAACACTGCCAGCAGCATGTATTCATTTTAATTGTCTTTTTGGGTATGAATGAAGTTATTTTGAGCAGTTAACAATGATTTTAAGGTTGGATTAAAAAAATGGTTAAGTTTGAGCGAGGTTTGGTGAAGAGATAGAATTTAAGTTTATGGGAGAATTGGACTTTTGAATTCATGTGATTTAATTGTGCAATTTAGTTCTAAATTGTTATTTTGATGCATATACAAGTATTTTAAAGTCAAATGATGGATTTGGCTAAGTTTGATTAGAGTTTGGGAATAAAAATGTTGAATTTAGGATTTTGGAAAGGGAATTTTCAAAGATTGGTTACTTGATTAGTTTTAATGCTTAAATCATGTTCTTTAAGGATATAAGTGATTGAAATAAGATTGGATTAATAATTGGATTGATTAGAATGAAGAACATTCAATGAGGAAAGTTATGCTATTTTAGGGTTTTGAATATAAGCATGTGTTTAAAATAATGTAATTGGTTTAAACATGTTAAAATATATTTGTAAAGATATTAATAAACTTAAAACACCAATTTGAATAGTTTAATATGGTTTTCCTAAGTTAAAGAAAGGTTATGCTATACTTTGGGGGTTTTAATTAAAGTGGTGTATAATTTTTAAAAGAAAAGTCAAAAAGTCAAATGGCATTTTTGTAATTATACTTTGAAAATTAAAAATTATTTAAATAATTTAAAAATAAATTATTTTTAATGAAAGATGTAATTTTGAAATTTTTATTAATTAATTAAATAATTAATTAAAAATATATTAAAATATTATATATATATATGGTTAATAAGTTAGTGGATGGAAAGAGAAAATATTCAAGTTAATCTTCTTCTTCTTCTTCTTCTTCTTCTTCTTCCTTCAAGCTGAATTTCCATGGCTATAGAACCCAAGGATTTGCTTCTTCCATGCTTCATGAATTGAAGAGTTTTCAAGGTTTTAAGTGGATTTTTGGTGATTTTCACCATAATTAGTAAGTTTTTCAACTTTGTTCTTGAAATTCCATGAATTTGAGATTATGTTAATTTTGAATTTTTAAAGTGATATAATTTAATTGTCTATTTTGGTATGAATGAAGTTATTTTGAGTAGTTAGTAATGATTTTAAGGTTGGATTAAAAAATGGTTAAGTTTGAGCAAGGTTTGATGAAGAGATAGAATTTAAGGTTATGGGAGAATTGGATTCATGTGATTTAATTGTGCAATTTAGTTCTAAATGTGTTATTTTGATGCATAAACAAGTATTTTAAAGTCAAATGATTGATTTGGCTAAGTTTGATTAGTGTTTGGGAATGAAAGTGTTGAATTTAGGGTTTTGGAAAGGAAATTTTCAAAGATTGGTTATTTGATTGGTTTTAATGCTTAAATCATGTTCTTTAAGGATATAAGTGATTAAAATAAGATTAGATTGATAATTGGATTGAATTAGAATGAAGAACATTCAACGGGGAAGGTTATACCATTTTAGGGTTTTGAACATAAGCATGTATTTAAAATAATATAATTGGTTTAAACATGTTAAAATATGTTTGTAAAGATATTAATAAACTTAAAACACAAATTTGAATGGATTAATATAGTTTTCCTAGGTTAAAGAAAAGTTATGTTATATTTTGGGGGTTTTAATTAAAGTGGTGTATAATTTTTAAAAGAAAAGTCAAAAAGTCAAATGGCATTTTTGTAATTATACTTTGAAAATTAAAAATTATTTAAATAATATAAAAATAAATTATTTTTAATGGAAGATGTAATTTTGGGATTTTTATTAAATAATTAATTAAAAATATATTAAAATATTATATATATATGTATATATATATGGTTAATAAGTTAGTGGATGGAAAGAGAAAATATTCAAATTAATCTTCTTCTTCTTCCTTCAAGCCGAATTTCCAGGGCTATAGAACCCAAGGATTTGCTTCTTCCATACTTCATGAATTGAAGAGTTTTCAAGGTTTTAAGTGGATTTTTGGTGATTTTCACCATAATTAGTAAGTTTTCTAACTTTTCCTTAAAAATCCATGAATTTGAGATTATGTTGATTTTGGATTTGTAAAGTGGTATACTTTAATTGTCTATTTGGGTATGAATGAAGTTGTTTTGAGTAGTTAACAATGATTTTAAAGTTGGATTAAAAAATGGTTAAGTTTGAGTGAGGTTTGGTGAAGAGATATAATTTAAGGTTATGGGAGAATTGGACTTTTGAATTCATGTGATTTAATTATGCAATTTTGTTCTAAATTGTTATTTTGATGCATAAACAAGTATTTTAAAGTCAAATGATGGATTTGGCTAAGTTTGATTAGAGTTTGAGAATGAAAGTGTTGAATTTAGGGTTTTGGAAAGGAAATTTTCAAAGATTGGTTACTTGATTGGTTTTAATGCTTAAATCATATTCTTTAAGGATATAAGTGATTGAAATAAGATTGGATTGATAATTGGATTGAATTAGAATGGAGAACATTCAATGGGGAAGGTTATGCCATTTTAGGGTTTTGAATATTAGCATGTGTTTAAAATAATGTAATTGGTTTAAACATATTAAAATATGTTTGTGAAGATATTAATAAACTTAAAACACCAATTTGAATGGTTTAATGTGGTTTTCCTAAGTTAAAGAAAGGTTATGCTATATTTTGGGGGTTAATTAAAGTGGTGTATAATTTTTAAAAGAAAAGTCAAAGATTCAAATGGAATTTTTGTAATTATATTTTGAAAATTAAAAATTATTTAAATAATTTAAAAATAAATTATTTTTAATTAAAGATGTAATTTTGGAATTTTTATTAAATAATTAAATAATTAATTAAAAATACATTAAAATATTATATATATATATATATGGTTAATAAGTTAGTGGATGGAAAGATAAAATATTCAAGTTAATCTTCTTCTTCTTCTTCTTCTTCCTTCAAGCCGAATTTCCATGGCTATAGAATCCAAGGATTTGCTTCTTTCATGCTTCATGAATTGAAGAGTTTTCAAGGTTTTAAGTGGATTTTTGGTGATTTTCACCATAATGAGTAAGTTTTTTTAAATTTTCTTGAAATTCCATGAATTTGAGATTATGTTAATTTTAGATTTTTAAAGTGATATGATTTAATTGTCTATTTGGGTATGAATGAAGTTGTTTTGAGTAGTTAACATTGATTTTAATGTTGGATTAAAAAATGGTTAAGTTTGAGCGAGGTTTGGTGAAGAGATAGAATTTAAGGTTATGGGAGAATTGGACTTTTGAATTCATGTAATTTAATTTTGCAATTTAGTTCTCAATGTGTTATTTTGACGCATAAATAAGTATTTTAAAGTCAAATGATGAATTTGACTAAGTTTGATTAGAGTTTAGGAATGAAAGTGTTGAATTTAGGGTTTTGGTAAGGAAAATTTCAAAGATTGGTTACTTGATTGGTTTTAATGCTTAAATCATGTTCTTTAAGGATATAAGTGATTGAAATAAGATTGGATTGATAATTGGATTGAATTAGAATGGAGAACATTCAATGGGGAAGGTTATACCATTTTAGGATTTTGAACATAAGCATGTATTTAAAATAATATGATTGGTTTAAACATGTTAAAATATATTTGTAAAGATATTAATAAACTTAAAACACCAATTTGAATGGTTTAATATGGTTTTCCTAGGTTAAAGAAAGGTTATGCTATATTTTGGGGGTTTTAATTAAAGTGGTGTATAATTTTTAAAAGAAAAGTCAAAAAGTCAAATGACATTTTTGTAATTTTACTTTAAAAATTAAAAATTATTTAAATAATTTAAAAATAAATTATTTTTAATGGAAGATGTAATTTTGAGATTTTTATTATATAATTAAATTATTAATTAAAAATATATTAAAATATTATATATATATATGGTTAATAAGTTAGTGATGGAAAGAGAAAATATTTAAGTTAATCTTCTTCTTCTTCTTCCTTCAAGCTGAATTTCCATGGCTATAGAACCCAAGGATTTGCTTCTTCCATGCTTCATGAATTAAAGAGTTTTCAAGGTTTTTAAGTGGATTTTTTGTGATTTTTACCATAATTTGTAAGTTTTTCAACTTTTTCCTTGAAATTCCATGAATTTGAGATTATGTTATTTTGAATTTTTAAAGTGGTATGATTTAATTGTCTATTTGGGTATGAATGAAGTTGTTTTGAGTCGTTAACAATGATTTTAAGGTTGGATTAAAAAATGGTTAAGTTTGAGCGAGGTTTGGTGAAGAGATAGAATTTAAGGTTATGGGAGAATTGGATTCATGTGATTTAATTGTGCAATTTAGTTCTAAATGTGTTATTTGTATGCATAAACAATTATTTTAAAGTCAAATGATGGATTTGGCTAAGTTTGATTAGAGTTTGGGAATGAAAGTGTTGAATTTATGGTTTTGAAAAGGGAATTTTCAAAGATTGGTTACTTGATTGGTTTTAATGCTTAAATCATGTTCTTTAAGGATATAAGTGACTGAAATAAGATTGGATTGATAATTGGATTGAATTAGAATGGAGAACATTCAATGAGGAAGGTTATGCCATTTTAGGGTTTTGAATATAAGCATGTGTTTAAAATAATGTAATTGGTTTAAGCATGTTAAAATATGTTTGTAAAGATATTAATAAACTTAAAACACCAATTTGAGTGGTTTAATATGATTTTCCTAAGTTAAAGAAAGGTTATGCTATATTTTTGGAGTTTTAATTAAAGTGGTGTATAATTAAGGTTTGATGCTTTAAATTGCCTTAGAATGTGATGTTAAATGATTTGGCATAGGCATTAAGGAGAGGTGATTTGCACAACCCTAGCGTTGAAGGGCAACTTGGAAGAGAAGGTTGGTGAGAGTTTTGAGCTTGCATTTGAAAGCTTTTAGAGGTAAGTATAAACTTTTGATGAATTAGTTATGTTGTCATAAATTTGGGCTTAACACATTTTAGTTGGAAAATGTGATAAGCCAGTTGATGCATTGAACATTCATGAATATTGTGCTATGACATGTAATTTGTCAAGAAGGCATCGTATGCGTTATGAAAAGCGATTGTTAATGGCTGAATTGAATAAAATGTGAAATATGTACATTATGTGAAAATGACCCAAAGTGTTTGTGTAATGTGATTTATTATGTAAGCATTGAAGGCATTATGAAAAGCCATTATTAATGGCTAAATTGCATATAATGTGAAATAGGTGAAAATAACCCAAAATATTTGGGTAATGTATTTTAATGTAAAATGTGATACATTGTGATGATATGTTGAGATATGATGAAATGAAATGAATTGATATTGTTATGAATGAGATAAATGAGAAAATGAGGCAATGTGCCTAATTGATAATGAGAAAATGAGGCAATGTGCCTAATTGATAATGAGAAAAGAGGCAATGAGCCTAGTTGATTATGGAAAAATGAGAAAAAAAATAATGATGGAAAATATGAAATAATTGTATGCCTAGTATATTATTCAATTTCCAGAATTCTGTGTTTGGTGGCATGCCTATGAGGTTATCTCCATTATTTACCTTTGGGACTAGCTTTTGAGCAATTACTTTGATTTGCCTTTGGAGCTAGACACTTGGCGTCACTATGATATGATCTGCCTTCGGGGCTAGCTTTTGAGCATTATTATGATTTGCCTTCGGGGCTAGACACTTAGTGTCAATTTGGACCAAAATAGTAACTCTGGAATTTGAATGACATATTAGATCCTTTGGGCTCATGCTTGTGTGGAAACATAAGAAATTGTGAAAACATGATGAGTTATAAATGATGTGTAGGGAAAGTGATTATGTAAATTTGGTAACTATATGAAATGTGAGAAGATGATAAATGAGAAGAATTATGAAATGTAATTAAGATTTATATTGAATGTGTCTGAAAATGGTATAATATGAATAAGTTGATGAAATGATGTTTATAGTGAATAAGACTAGGGGAAATGAATAAGTTAGGAGATGATCATGAGAATTAATTTAGAAAGATGTATATTGACTGTATACAAGCATTAGCTTCAATAAATTGAAATGTGTATTATTTATGATGTTGGATCCACAGAGAATTAGAGTTTAAAAATAAGTTTGACCTAATAGAGTTAGGTCATAAATTGAAACAAAATGATGATTTTAAGCAGGCTATAGGTTAACTAGAATAGAATAAGGCTGTGATGTTAATATTGTGATATTTAGATTAATTGATATGGAATGTGGTAAGTTTACGAATAATTATTGAGATTCAAAATATATAGTTGTATTGACGAAGAATCTATGCTATCACAATATTACCGCAAGTGCACGGGTCGCTCAAGTAATAAAACAGTGAGTAAGATATCGTTCCACTAGGGACAAGGTCAAATATTAGTGAAAATTTTAACTGTTATTTAGTGAATCAATAGTTTGTGTAATGATTAAAATAAAAGACAAATTACTCAATAAACTAAAGTGAAGAAAAATGGAATATTGTGCAACAAAAGTTGGTGACGAAAATACTATCTAGATATTAAATCCCCTAGCCATAAAAAGTATTTATGAATATCAATTCAATTAAATCAAATAATAGAGCTGAATTGGCATTTTCCTTAATTAGATTAAAACCTCTCTCAAGTGAATTAATCCCTAATCACTAAGTAAAATGCTAGGAATATCTTTTCAAGCATAATTAAATAGATCTTGCAATAAGAACAAGGAACTTTAAACCAAAGGATCTTGTAAGTCTATCTCTAGCACTCCAATCAACCCTCAATCCTAATGAGCATTCTATGCATATCAAGCTTTCTCAAGTTAATAATATGAAAATGTCAACCAATCAATAAGCATGCTATTATCAATTGGAAATAAGAAATCAAGAATCAAAAAGATAAAATAACTCAATGAAATGATTTAATTTAATAAGAACTATTTAATCCATACAATAAAGCTAGGGTTCATCAATATCTAGATAGATAAAATGTTTAGCTCATGTTCATAACCAGAAAACCAAAACAGAGAAAATAAGTAAAAGAATTCAAACAATCCATGATGAATTATTTGTGTTTCTTCACTTTAATCCTCGGATCTTGGATTAAATCTCGCAAGAATCGGGTCTTCACCTTCACTCTTGGCTGCCAAAAACTCTCTTTTTCTTAGGAGGTCGGCTCTGAAAAATAAACTCTCTATATCCCTAATTCGCTCTTTAGGTCATATTTTATAGCCCAGATATTTTTTCCTGACACGCCCATGGACACGCCCATGTCTGTGGGCGTGTCAACGGTGCTATTTCAAACTTTAATGACATGGGCAGTGACACACCCATGTCCTTGGGCGTGTTGTTGCTATTGCAATATTGAGTTAGGGACACGGTCAGGGAGCGCCCGTGTCATTGGGCGTGTCATAGCTTCTGTAAGTCAGGAGTAATGGCACGTTTAGTGACACGCCCATGTCTCTAGGCGTGTTGAAGCTTCTGTAAAGTAGTTGAATGACACGGCCATGGACACGCCCATGTCACTAGGCGTGTCACTTGAAGAATCTTCCCAAAATAGCTTCTTCCCTTATCTTTCATCCGTGATTTCGGCCTAAATAACCTTAAGGTCCCAACGTGTCAAAAGTTCATGGAATCAACCCTAATAACCACTTGAACAAACAAATTAAACTCAATTTGACAATAAATATATTAAGAAATAGGGACAAAAATATCATCAATTATACACTTATTATGTATTAAGAGTATGGAGATATGTGATAATGTATATGTTGAGTTGATGAATAGCCTGTAGGAATGAATCTTTATAAGGAAATAAGATTTTGTTGTTGTATACTGGTCATATTGAATTAATATGTGGTAATGGTATAAAGAGTGAGATCAAAGTGAAAATGTGTAAAATTATTGTATTAAGACTTGTTAATTGGGAATTGTTATCATTTGTGGTTTTTACAAATAACTATTTGTAAATATAAGCAATGAGTAATTAAATAGAGATACAATTCTGGAAATAACTGTGATGTTTGAATAGTCAGTATTAAAGTATAAGTCATTAACCTTTAAATTTAAGGTTATAAGAGCATATTTTCTTTTAGATAATGAAGTGATAAAATATCTTGAGTATAACAGATATGTGATATATATACTAAAAAGATGAACTAATTTTGTCTAATGACAATTCGATTTATGATATAATAATCTATTGTGATTGTTTGATTAAATAAAAAGTATAATGATGAGTTATGAAATTGTGAAAAGGTAATTGAGAATGATCCTAAGGGGGAGAGTAAAAATTATGTAATTTGATGAAATGATGATTTGATGAGAAGATTAATTTTATAAGAGATTTTAATATTATGTTTTGATTTGGATGGTTTATTACTATACTGGATAATTTTGAGGACAAAATTATTTAATGGGGAGAGAATTGTAACATCCATATTTTATAAAAATTAAATTAAATAAATTAAGTAAATAATTTAAATGGAAAATTGAATGAGTAGAAGCAAAAAAGTCAAAGAGTATATGTGAAATATATATTAAATATACATAATATATACAAAAGTCAACTCTTGAATAGAAAAGTCAAAAGTTAAGTGGCAAAATGGTAATTATATTTTATAAAATTAAATTAATTAAATGATTTAAAAATAAAATAATTATGGATGGAAGAGGTAATTTGTAATTTTTTAAATAAATAAATAAATAATTAAAAGTATAATAAAATAATATATATGGTCATATTTTTAGTGGAAGGAAAGAGAAATTAAAAAGTTGATCTTTATCTTCTTCTTCTTTAAGTGGAGGCCGAACCTCCATAACCTAAAGAACCAAGCTTTTTTCTTCTTCCAAACTTTCATAATTGAAGAGATTTTAAGGATTTAAGTAAAAAATTAGGTATTTTCTCCATAAATAGTAAGTTTTCCATCTTATTCTTTGGAATTCTATAAAATTGTGAATATGTGGATTTTGGAATTTTATCTTAGCATGATTTAATTACTTGAATGAATTTGTATGAAGCTATTTTGATTAGTTATTAATGGTTCTTAAGTTAGATTGAATGAAAGATGAAGTTTGAGTTGAGTTTAGTTGTAAGATTTGATTTAGGGTTATGGAAAATTTGGACTTTTAAAATCATGTGTTTTAATTGTGCAAATGTATTCTAAATGTGTTATTTTGATGCATAAACAAGGATTTTAAAGTCAAATGATGAATTTAACCAAGTTTGGTTAGAGATTTTCAAAGTATTGGTATTTTTTTGATTTTAATGTTTAAATCATGTTATTTAATGATGTAAGTGATGAAGATAAGCTTGGATTAACAATTGGAATGAGTTGGAATGAAGAACCTTAATTGATGAAGGTTATGAAATTTTAGGGTTTTGTATAAAGAGCATGTGTTTATTTAATGTGATTGGTTAAAACATGTTATAATATGTTTTTAATGATATAAATAAACTTAAAACACTAATTTAAATAGATTAACATGGATTTTCAATGTTAAAGTAAGATTAGGCAAAATTTTGGGATTTTTATAGGAGTTATGTTTAATTAAGGTTTAATATTTTAAATGTCTTGAAATGCGATTCTAAATGATGGTATTTATTTACATTATGAATAGGCATTAAGAGGAAGTGAATTTTCCAACCTTAGTGTTGAAGGACAATTTGAAAGTGAAGGTTGGGGAGCGATTTTGAGCTTGTATTTGGGTGCTAATTGAGGTATGTACAAACTTGTGATAAATTGGATATGTTTGCATTAAAGTTGGCCTAACACATTTTGGATGGAAAATGTGTTAAGCTACTTGGTAGCTTGAACATTCATGAACTTTGTGTTATAACATGTGACTTGTTATGTATGCAATATGTGCATTATGAAAAGCCAGTGATAATGGCTAAAATGAATAAAATGTGATTTATATGCATTATGTGAGAATGACCTAAAGATATTTGGGTAATGTGATTTTAATATGAAATGATATATATTATGATGAAAGGATAAGATATGATGAATTGAAATGAGTTGAAATTGATATGAATGAGAAAAATGAGAAAATGAGGCAATGTGATGATAAAAATGAGAAATTGAGGTAATGTGATGAAAAAAGTTGATTATGGAAAACATGTATATTTGTGTGCCTAGTATGTAATTCAATTTCTAGAGCTCTGTATTTGGTGGAATGCCTATGAGGTTATCCTCATTATTTGTCTTTAGGGCTAGATGTTACGCGTCACTGATATAGATTTGCCTTCGGGGCTAGATGCTATGCGTCACTGGTATATGATTTGCCTTCGGGGCTAGACGCTATACATCACTGATATATGATTTACCTTTGGGGCTAAACGATATGCGTCACTATTATATGATTTGCCTTCGGGGTTGGACAATGGGTGTCAATATGGACTAAAATAGCAACTCTGAGATTTGAATAATATATTAGTTTATTTGGGCCTATGCTTGTATATGTGTTTATGTGAATCATAAAAAGATAAATATTATATTTTAAAAGTGAAATTGTATGCCGCATTGTGAAATAACATGCAAAACTATTATGCATTATCATTGTTTTAAAGTTTTGTCATTATCAAAGTTTGTATCACTAGGCTTTTAACTTAGCGCGATTGTAATTTATCGCGTAGAAAGCAGGGTTGATCCGGGAGATTTCGAAGAGTTCTTCTAGCCCACGTCAGGTTTAGACTTGAAGTTGATTGATTGAATCTTTGCTACTTCAAGATCAAGCCAGTTGCCATCATGTATATATTTTATATTATAGTGCATTCTGTTATTATGTATATTATGGTTATGTTTTTGAGTACATGGTAAATTATAAAGATATTTTGGATAAATTGGATAATGTGGGGTTATGCATATATATTTTGATATATATATATATATATGTATACGTATAAATATTTTAAGGAACTTGGAGAAATTGAGAAGTATTGGGGAAATGTGTGATTTTTTGTTTATTGGGAGCGCGTTTTCATGTAGGTTGAGTAATTGTTGAATTTTTGGGATGTCCTATTTATAGACAAAACTCTAGAGAATTTTTTCCAAAGCATTTTTATGTAAAATGCTTATTTTAGGAATCTATAATTAATAAAAAATATTTTATTTACTATTTAAATATACATTTTAAGGTTTTTGTGATTTTTAATTAGGAATATATGATTTTTTTAAATCGGGTTATGACACTCTTATATTGTATATGCGTATTTTACATATACTGAGTGTATGTATTATACGTATATAAGGTATAAGGGTGTTACATATAATCTAACTACCAATTTAGTATTTTGCAAATATGGCAATAAAAGCAAATTTGGTTGGCTTTAACAAGTAGTTCTAGTTTAAATTAATCTAAATAGGAAGCCATGACCAGTTACAATAACTGAAGATTAAATAAGTATAAACTGTTGTGAGCATATTATAGTGGGTGAGATAATTCGAAAGAGACATTATACATACTTGAAAAACAAAAAAGTATACAATTTATATAGAAATAGAACCAAGTATAATATAGAATCATTTTGATAAGCATGGATGTAAAATAGCCAATGTTTAAACTATTAGTTATAGTAGTGTCATAATCCGAATTCGCAGTGCGACAATCCTAGGATTCGAGTCGATATAATATGCCAAAACCTTGTAGAACCTAATTCAAAACAGAATAGAAATCAAATTTCACAAAGTTTTTTTTTTAAAAATATTTTACACAGATAATATCTCATATTACATATAACATATAACTCAATTTGCCCTTCGGTTGTCTTCACTTGTTATTTTTGGATAACACTGTGCTACTATCATCAGAGCTTACTTTCTGCAAAATAATACCAAAAAGTAGGGTGAGGAGTGAGCTGCGAACTCAGTGAGCGATCAGGCTATTTAAGTATGCTTTAGTTTCAACCTTTATTAAATAGCTTAAGTAGCTTATTGTATTTTTGGATTCAATTATACACTTCTTTAGATTTATAGTACTCATTAAAATTTCAATTTTTACATTGTTATGCTTAATTTGAATCATATCTTAACCTCCAAATTCTAATAACTTTAGGGTGTCACCTAGCTTATTGTTTAAAAGCTTTATCATTACTTCCCATAAATTTATAACTAATTAACACGCATCTCTTTTAAATAGGGGATTTTCTCTTTTTACTTTAACAAAATTTCCCTTAACTACTTACTAACTTTTCCAGATTTTATCGTCATTAATTTAATAATTTAACCACAAAGTGGTTTTCCTTTCTTCTTATGTTCATATTGATTTCTATTACACAAATCAAAATTAATTTACTATTTAATTACATTTGATAATTTATTTATTCCTTACTTTCTTAGATCGTATAGTGTATACATATATTTACATATACACATATATTTAAATTTATATTCTGTAGGTAAATATAGAATGGCAGGATTACCACACAGATTTTAATTTTAGAATTTCTTAATTTACTTAGTTTCTTTCAAATATTACCGTTATCATTTACTAAAGGTTTTCATTTCTTTTAAACATTTACTTCTATTTCCTAGTAATCTCTTAGTAATCGGTTTATAATTTCGAGAAAGTCTTTAATTATAGTGCAGAATTTGGAAACATTATTAATTCAAAAATTAAGATAAGAGAATTGTAATTTTTGAAAATTTTAAGTAATATTTTTTTATGTTAAGTGTATACATAAGTATATATTAGACTGATTGTGATATTAAGTGTGGTCTGAGGATTTGAAATTAGTGAAAATAAGGTTGGATAAGCCTTAAAAAGAGGAAATTAAATCTAGATACAGATTTAATTGATATTTCCAAAAATGATTTTAAAGTGGCAAAGAAAATTACAAAAATGCTACTATGGCTCGAAAATAAAATTATACTATAACTAGGATATGAAATATGTGTAATATGACTTTAAAATAATTAAAACAATTATTTTTATGAGATTAAAAACTGAATTAAGAAACAATTAAAGAAAGTAGGTGTACCGAAGTTAAGTTATATGCAAAATATGGAATAAAAACTGCTAGCCAAACAATCTCAATTTTGATCTTTAGCACTCAAATTGAATGATGCATTTAACATATATTTAAGTTAATTGATGCAGGAATAAGTTGCTCAATACATAGCCAGAACAGGGCAAAGGGTGTAGTCACTCTAGAAATAAGGGCGATTGTCCTTGATGATTTGAAGAACAAGTTGAGTCATAGTAGATTTCGCGGTCAGTATCTTGACCTAAGTTGCGACTCTAAAAGCATCAGTAGCAACTATCCATTTGTTGGGACGATCGCACTTCAAGTGACCAAATCTCCAACAGTCACAGTAGGGAACGTGGTAACAGGCACGGCCTGACGAGCAATCTCTCTGTACTATGTCGCGACCGTCTGTTGCGCTCAAATTAAGTACTACTACAAAGCGTCACTCGCAAGTATATGAGGTAGCTGTAGCAAAGGTGATCGCCCCAAGGTCATTTCCCCAAGAAGGTGTGGTAATAGCTTGATTGACAGTTTATTTAAATGCGAGAGTTTGTTGTTTGGAGTGGTGAGAGAATAATTAAACCTAAATTTAACCGTGCGTAGAGTGTAATGTGTGTGGGTGTACAAGATCAAATCGATTCTTGGGAAGGTGCCTAGGGTCATAGGTCCATTCAATCAAAGCTTAATTCTCAATTGTCCATTAACGTAACCTTGTAAATTAATTTGTTCCTTAAGATTAATTAGTCAATTACCAATCCATTAGTTCTCACATTCATGAATTAACAATGACCAATTCTTTTACATTACCAAATTAATGAAACCCTAGAACTTATATTTCTAATTCATTCATAGGTGGTCGATTATATAGTTCCGATATCGAATTTCACCTCTCGGTCCGTCATCCAATATTCAAAGATCAATAGGTAGCTAATCTATCAACCTAGCATTTAAGGCAATACAATCAACCAATCAACAAGGAACATCAATTTAAATATCAAATCAAGACATTCAACCAAATATACTACAAACCCTAAACATGGGTATTTAGCTCAACATCATCAATTTAACACATTCATTCAACTCAATATAAAACAAATACAAATTGTTCATTGCAATATCAATCTCTTAATACAACAACAACAACAGAAATGAATTAAAAGAGAGAATAGAAAAACCCCTTGTGAAGATGCCAAGAGTAGGATTGCTAGTCTTCCTCCTAGCTCCACTTGATGTATTTGATGAAGAACCCAAGCCCTCTTCAATGGTTGATTTCCCTTTGCAATGTGGAATGGAGCTTTCTCAAGTCACCAAACCTTTGGATGGAGCTTTCTCAAGTCACCAACCTTCAATGGATATGCCTTTGGAAGATGGAATGGAGCTTTCTCAAGTCACCAATCCCTTCAATGAAGCTTCTTCAACCTTTGAGAACTTGTAACCCAATTTATCCCAAAGAACCTCAAAGATCCTATCAATGGAAGATGGAGAAGGTGGAGAGGATGGAAATGGAGGTTTGGAGGTGAAGGGACAAGGGAGAGTGTCACTCTTTCCCTCTCCCACGTTTTTGCAGAAAATTTGGCTCCAAGAACCCAAGAACTCCCCCCATTTTTCTCTTCCTCTCCTTTTAATTCATTCAAAATACACACCCATGCCTTCCAACTCATCCCATTTCCCTTTGTCCCCCACTTTTTATTTGTTTAATATTTCTTTTGGCAAGCAATAAGTCTTTGTCTCCCACTTGTTCCCCACTTTGTTGAAAGAATTTTGACTTTTCAGGTGGGACACGGCCAAGCCAAGAGTGTCTTGGCCGTGTCTCTTGGTCTCTTCCTTGAGGTGACACGGCCAAGCCAAGAGTGGCTTGGCCGTGTCTCTTGATTTTTCATGGGACACGGCCGTGTCCCTCACTGGACCTTTCTTCTTTCTTTCTTTTCTTTCTTTGGTGGTGGGGGGTGACACGGCCAAGCCATTTGGAGCTTGGCCGTGTCTCTTGATTTTTTTCTTTGGGACACGGCCAAGCTCCTGGCCGTGTCCCTTGATTTTTTTGATCCAGGGTGAGACACGGCCAGAGGACACGGCCGTGTCATGTGACACGACCAGTGTCCTGGCCGTGTCCCTTGACAGTGTCAGTCTCTGCCTCTTTTCTTTCCTTCTTTGCTTGCTCTCTTGTTCTTTGGTATGAATGGGACACGGCCAAGCCATTTTTGTCTTGGCCGTGTCAGGTGACACGGCCACAAGCTTGGCCATGTCTCTGAGTGTGTCTCTTTCTGCCTTCATTTTTGCTCTTTCTATTCTTTGTTCTTTGTTTTGCCTTTTGAATGAGACACGGCCAGAGGCTTGGCCGTGTCTCTGGGTGTGTCAGCTACTACCTTGAAGAAATTTTGAGGGACATGGCCATGTCTTGCTTGGCTTGGCCATGTCTTGCTTGGTTCATGCTTTTCTTGCCCGGTTTTGATCTTCCAAGGGTGTTTTTACACCTAAACCTAAAACAAACACTTTAAACTCACTTAAAACAAAAATCAATCAAAACATTAACTAAAACACACATAAAATCATACTAAAAACTAGTACAAAAATGACCTAAACAACTACCCCACACTTAAATCCTTGCTTGTCCCCAAGCAAGGCTAAAATCAAAACACACTAAACAAGATAAATTTTGTTAAGTTCAAGAGTTATAAAGATGTATCAAGACTTCCCTATCCTAAATCCGTAATCAATATCGAATCAAACAAAATTGACACTCATGCAATTAAGTGGCTTTCCATGCATAACCAATGTTATCTCTCCCTCACCAACTCTTACAAGTGTTTGATCATGGTGGTGTTTACACTCATAACAATCAATGAAAGATTATTGCCATAGGCTTGCTTATCAATCAAATCTCCACCACAAAATAATAATCAAACATCAATCAAAAGGTCTTTGTTGGGTTGTAATGAGGCTAAGGTAGAGGCATGATATTTAGGAAATGTGAGCTTAATCATTAAGTTCAAGAGCACTTCAAGAATGAAGTAACCATTTATATATATAACCCAACAATCCCAAAACACCTTCCTGTCATATACCCATTGACGTTAAAGAGCTTTTCAAGGGAACTCACTTATTAAATCTTGTAATGATACATTCTAACCCTTTCAACAAGAATAACAATTATTCTTATTATTATTATATAAATATATATTTTCTTTTTCTTTTTCTTTTTTTTCTTTTTTAATATTTTTATTATTATTTTGCTTTGCCACATTAAACCTACTAAATTTAACCCCACACTTAATTCAACACAACACTCGGTCATAAAAGCTCTTAAAATGCTCTTGACCTAATGAAAGGATAAGAGTTAAACAACAAGGTTCAAGCTAATGGTGTTGTGAAAAAGAAAGAAAAGGGAAATGAAATAGGCTCAAAATTGGCTAACGAAGGTTAAAAATAGGGTTGGTCTTTTTAAGCCAAAGTGGGTTCACCTAATTGCCTTAATCATCTTGATGCCAAATTGAAATTTTTATGCAATCTTAAAATGCATTTCAAAGCAAGTTCTAGCAACTCATCAATCAAAGATGTTCACCCACAACAATAATGATAAGTTGATGGCTCAATTCCTCACTAGGTTAATGGCAATGCAAAGAAAAACCGACAAAATTGACAATAAGCACCAATTCTACTCAATTCTCCAATTCATGCTTCAAAAATTCAAAGGTCATCAATCAACAATTTTATAACAATTGAACTTCCTAAAATTCATTTATTCAAAGAAAAACATTCAAAACATTAACTAAAACTTAAATAAAAATAACTTAAAAAGTAAAAACACAAAACAAAAGTAAAAACACAAAACACATAATGCACCCCACACTTAAAGATTCACATTGTCCTCAATGTGAGCATGCATACTACAGGGAGGGTTTAGATGAAACCTGATTTCCATCGTTCCCAAATACGATGTGTAGGGCTCCTTCCACCCATAATGCAATTGGAGCCTATGACTGAGAGGATGAACAATATGTAACTTAGAAACGTACCCGACATACGGAAACCCCTAAATAGTATTCTTTGTAGAAGACATGTCTCAAAGGGACATGTAAAGGTCGCCTCGGGGTGATCCTCCAGTGCTATAGGAACGTTGTAAAATCCTATTTCATTGTGTAGCATGGTTCTATACATTGTATGCTCTTCTTCACCACCAAGAATAGAGATGACTTTTGGAGACTCTTTAATTTCAACCAAGCTTGGTTGAATCACTTCTTCATCCACTTTAACAATGTCAAGTCCCCTCTCAACAACCTCAACATCTAAAACTAGCTTACACTCCTCAAGTTCTAAATTGGGCAATTCATGTTCTTCTTTTAAAGACATACCCATCTCAAGCTTATTTCCACTTTCTCCTTGGGAGTGCATAATATAGATGTTAGAAGGTTGCTTACCTTGCTCCTCTTCTTTTAGCCGACTTGGGAATGGAATTGAGTGCAAAGGATTCGGAGGTTCATACAAATGTGATGAAGTTGATGAGTATTAATTCTCCTCCTCCTTTGATTGACTTTGTTTCTCCATGTTGGGCAGCGTTTCCTCACCATTGTCTTCTTGATTAGTCCCTGCATCAAAGGAATCACAAAAATCGTTATATATTACCTGTTCACTCGTCAAATTTGTGATTACCTTGACTTGCTCCAATTGGCTAGGAAATTCCTCCTTTTGTTGTGCTTGGAGTTGATGTGCCAGTTGCCCAACTTGCATTTCCACCCTCTTCAAGGATTCCTCCAAAGAATCAAATCTCTCATTGCTCCCTTCCTGATTTTGTGTGCTAATTTGAAGGTAAGCATTCAAATCATCGTCCACTGTGGATTTCTCGAATTGATCATGGTTTTGTGAGCTAGTTTGAATGAAGGCATTCAAACTATCTTCCAAAGTGGGTTCCTTAAGGTGATTTTGATTTTGCGCGCTAGTTTGAATGAAGGCATTCAAACTTTCTTCTAAGGTGGGTTCCTTAAGGTGATCTTGGTTTCGTGTGCTAGTTTGAATGAAGGCATTCAAACTATCTTCAAATGTGGGTGGCTTAAGGTACTCTTGATTTGAATATTGTTCTTGAGAGTAAGGATTTCTTTGGTAAGGTTGATAAAACTTTTGAGGTGGAATTTGCTGTTGATTTTCCCAAGAAAAATTTGATTGGCTTCCCTAGCTGGGATTATAAGGATTGGAATATGTGTCATTTCTTCCCATTTGCTGGAAACCTTGGTAGCCATCTTCTTCCTCTTGCCAATCTTGGTATCATCCATAACCCATGGAACACGTGTTTGCACTATGGCCTACATTGCCACATGCTGCACATATCTCTTAGCATGGCATAGGTGCTCTTCCTCTTGCATTTAGCACCTTAAGTTGATTCGTCAATTCTGCTAATTGCCATGCCATTTCAGAATCATCGTTCCTATCATAAACTCCCCCGTGCCTGGAAAACTGCATATTTACACAAGGCACTTAGCAACTTAAATAAAACAAACAAATAATTAAATTGAAAGAAAAATAAAACAAACAAACAATTCACAGAAAATAAACAAACAATGAAAAGAAAAATCAAACTATTACTACTGCGACAGCCTTCCCCGGCAGCGGCGCCAAAAACTTGTTGCGCTCAAATTAAGTACTACTACAAAGCATCACTCGTAAGTATACGAGGTAGCTGTAGCAAAGGTGATCGCCCCAAGGTCGTTTCCCCAAGAAGGTGTGGTTTGTAATAGCTTGATTGACAGTTTATTTAAATGCGAGAGTTTGTTGTTTGGAGTGGTGCGAGAATAATTAAACCTAAATTTAACCGTGCGTAGAGTGTAATGTGTGTGGGTGTACAAGATCAAATCGATTCTTGGGAAGGTGCCTAGGGTCATAGGTCCATTCAATCAAAGCTCAATTCTCAATTGTCCATTAACGTAACCTTGTAAATTAATTTGTTCCTTAAGATTAATTAGTCAATTACCAATCCATTAGTTCTCACATTCATGAATTAACAATGACCAATTCTTTTACATTACCAAATTAATGAAACCCTAGAACTTATATTTCTAATTCATTCATAGGGTGGTCAATTATATAGTTCCGATATCGGATTTCACCTCTCGGTCCGTCATCCAATATTCAAAGATAAATAGGTAGCTAATCTATCAACCTAGCATTTAAGGCAATACAATCAACCAATCAACAAGGAACATCAATTTAAATATCAAATCAAGACATTCAACCAAATATACTACAAACCCTAAACATGGGTATTTAGCTCAACATCATCAATTTAACACATTCATTCAACTCAATATAAAACAAATACAAATTGTTCATTGCAATATCAATTTCTTAATACAACAACAACAACAGAAATGAATTAAAAGAGAGAATAGAAAAACCCCTTGTGAAGATGCCAAGAGTAGGATTGCTAGTCTTCCTCCTAGCTCCACTTGATGTATTTGATGAAGAACCCAAGCCCTCTTCAATGGTTGATTTCCCTTTGCAATGTTGAATGGAGCTTTCTCAAGTCACCAAACCTTTGGATGGAGCTTTCTCAAGTCACCAACCTTCAATGGATATGCCTTTGGAAGATGGAATGGAGCTTTCTCAAGTCACCAATCCCTTCAATGAAGCTTCTTCAACCTTTGAGAACTTGTAACCCAATTTATCCCAAAGAACCTCAAAGATCCTATCAATGGAAGATGGAGAAGGTGGAGAGGATGGAAATGGAGGTTTGGAGGTGAAGGGACAAGGGAGAGTGTCACTCTCTCCCTCTCCCACGTTTTTTCAGAAAATTTGGCTCCAAGAACCCAAGAACTCCCCCCATTTTTCTCTTCCTCTCCTTTTAATTCATTCAAAATACACACCCATGCCTTCCAACTCATCCCATTTCCCTTTGTCCCCCACTTTTTATTTGTTTAATATTTCTTTTGGCAAGCAATAAGTCTTTGTAACACCCCCACATTCAGTACACACACACTACAACACCACAATGTAGCATATGTGCATCGAATATAGGAGTGCTACGGCTTTTCATCAACATTCAAAACATTTTTATATAATACCATCATCTTTCTCAATATACATTATAGATATATTAATACATTTAAGTAGTACACAGCGGAAGTTATAAAATATTTACACATATGAAAACATTTGAGTACTAATTTATCATTACATATATATATTTACAATATAAACAAAATCTTTACAAAATATAAAAGAGTTATACATGATTGGCAAATCTCCTCTGATCTTTAAGTTCCCAAAATCAACTCTTCAATGTCTACTCTCACTCGGTCTAGAAGAGCTCTCGGGTTCAACTCTATTACCTGTGCGATTAAACACTATCGCGCTAAGCCAAGGGCTTAGTAAGACAATTCATGCTAATGTTATGCTTTAGTGCAATGCAATGTTTCACATTTGTATTAATAAATCAACATCAATGATACACACACAATTAGTAAAGATCATACTCAATAAACAATATTCCGTGAATAGTCCGTTTCATCATATAAGTAATATTAACATTTCATTACATTAGAACAACATTTATGTTATACATAAAACCTAGACACCTATGGGCCCATCTAGTATTTAATACGATATTCAGAATTCAGAGTTACTGCTTCAGTTCATAAACACCATTATCACGCCCGTAGGCAACATATACATATATATCTCTATCCATGGATAGTGTAACAGACCCAGTCTCTTGGATCATCAACTCATCTAACTCGAGGAGATCCTCAACCCGGCAAGACTGTTACAAATCTAATATTTCATAATATCAATTATCATAGTGTAACAGACCCAGTCTCTTGGACCTCAATTCTACTCAATTTGAAGAGATCCTCAACCCGGCAAGACTGTTAACTTTCATTAAATAGGCATGCCTCCAAAAAACCAGAACTCTGAACTGAATATCATATTAAACATACACTTATTTCAAACTCTTTATCAATCTTTCTCATCAATTAGGCAAACATGCCATACATCATTCAATTATATCATCATAGCCAATCACAATGGCTTTATAGCATTTCATATCTCAATTCATATTGTGTATATAGCATTATTAGTATCACATTTCAAAGTACATTATTCATAATACACATCACCATTCACAAGCCTCACAATACACAATACATAACCTTATTCATGTAATATCATATGCATTATCAATTCCATATCATCTCACATTTCATGATTCAACAATGATGTTAGACAAATGATATCTATTTTGATCCTTGACAGCTCAAATGGATGATCTATTTTAACATGTATATGAAAATCTTGTTGTAGGATTAGATTGCTTCCAATAAGGTGAACAGAACCTTTCTAGCGGTCGCACCTCACCTGAATACGACCGCCCCATACAATTACAAGATAAAACCTTATTACAGTAGGTTTCGCGGCCAGAAGCCCGACCTAAGTCGCGACCGCACCTCACAATCAAAAGATAAAACATTATTACAGTAGGTTTCGCAGCCAGAAGCCCGACCTAAGTCGCGACCGCACCTCACAATCAAAAGATAAAACATTATTACAGTAGGTTTCGCGGCCAGAAGCCCGACCTAAGTCGCGACCGCACTTGAATAATAGCGACCGCCCCAAATTACGTGTCTCTCATGCATAAACCCTAAATGTAACCAACCCTCTTCCAAATGCATTTTAACATATAATTCCCAACACAAACTCACTCAAATGGATATAACTCATGTCATAACACATATTCATCACAATAACCACTTAAACAACACATTTGAACACAAACCATCTCAAAATCCTAACTCAAACTTTACTCTTGATTTTCCACTATCAATCTTCACTTATTTTTCCATAATCACAACCAAACCAACACCAATTCCAATTTTTTTTACTTTAAATCAATTCTAACACTTGCAAACACATATCAAATACACCAAATCATTACATCAACAAATCACACTTCACTTTAAACATAACTTCAAAATTTACAAAGGAAAAACAAGAGATTTCTTACCTTAGATGAAGAAATTTCACAAATCTCTAACCAAACTCTTTGATTGCCTCTTCAATTGAACTCTAGCATCAAGAACACTTCTCTTCCTCTTTCTCTCCTTCAATCACCGGCACCCAAAATGAAAAGAAAAAAAAATAGCCACAAGTCAAACACTTTTCCATCTTTTAATCTCCACCAAGAGATTTCTAAAGGTAAATTACCTCAATACCCTTAACCATATAACTCACCTTTTGTCTCATATAAGCCCATTTAAGTAATTACACACTCAACACAAAAATATCTCTTTTCCTTTGACTCTTCCTTTGACCCATTTATATGTTATATATATCATCATATACACAACATATACCATTCTCTCTAAACCCTATTTTCTTTCCCAATTTCTTTTCTCTTGCAATTATCATATATATACAATCCAATATAACAACAACAACAATAAAAACATCATAACCAAGACTTCTAGGGCATATATGAGGATATTACAGTCTTTGTCTCCCACTTGTTCCCCATTTTGTTGAAAGAATTTTGACTTTTCAGGTGGGACACGGCCAAGCCAAGAGTGTCTTGGCCGTGTCTCTTGGTCTCTTCCTTGAGGTGACATGGCCAAGCCAAGAGTGGCTTGGCCGTGTCTCTTGATTTTTCATGGGACACGGCCGTGTCCCTCACTGGACCTTTCTTCTTTCTTTCTTTTCTTTCTTTGGTGGTGGGGGATGACACGGCCAAGCCATTTGGAGCTTGGCCGTGTCTCTTGATTTTTTTCTTTGGGACACGGCCAAGCTCCTGGCCGTGTCCCTTGATTTTTTTGATCCAGGGTGAGACACGGCCAGAGGACACGGCCGTGTCATGTGACACGGCCAGTGTCCTGGCCGTGTCCCTTGATAGTGTCAGTCTCTGCCTCTTTTCTTTCCTTCTTTGATTGCTCTCTTGTTCTTTGGTATGAATGGGACACAGCCAAGCCATTTTTGTCTTGGCCGTGTCAGGTGACATGGCCACAAGCTTGGCCGTGTCTCTGAGTGTGTCTCTTCCTGCCTTCATTTTTGCTCTTTCTATTCTTTGTTCTTTGTTTTGCCTTTTGAATGAGACACGGCCAGAGGCTTGGCCGTGTCTCTGGTTGTGTCAGCTATTGCCTTGAATAAATATTGAGGGACATGGCCATGTCTTGCTTGGCTTGGCCATGTCTTGCTTGGTTCATGCTTTTCTTGCCCGGTTTTGATCTTCCAAGGGTGTTTTTGCACCTAAACCTAAAACAAACACCTTAAACTCACTTAAAACAAAAATCAATCAAAACATTAACTAAAACACACATATAATCATACTAAAAACTAGTACAAAAATGACCTAAACACCGTCCAACACATGTCGTGACCGTCCAACACATGTCTTGACCGTCCATTCACTTTTAGAGAAAATCTCAAGGAATTGTAGTAGTGTTTGCGACCTCAGGTGCACCCAAAATTTTGATGCGAGACACCCAATCCGACCATGAATTTAGCACTAGCGCGATCGTCCTTTTCGTAGTTTGGCAGAACATTTCTTTGTCCAATGAAGGAGAGCCATGTGGAATGACCGTTGTAAAAGTCACTTTCAAATTCAAAAAGGGTGACCGTCCCTGAACATTAGGCTACCATCATGACATCCACAGCATGGGCAAGATTCCACCAATAGAGTACTCACATTTGATCGTTGGAAGATTTTCAAAAGGAGCGACTGTCCCTCTATGAAGGATGACTACCTAAAGTATATGGGCTACCATCCTCTATGCTAGGATGACTGCTCCCTTTGGAATTTTTTGTTAACACAAGAACTAGCCTACTAAAATACATCACATGACTTATAAAGGCTAGTTAGAGCAAATTGGCTATAAATACCCCTATAAACATCTTGTTTAGAAGTAATTTTTTGATTGTAATAGCCAAGCAACATACCTTCATTTTCATTTATTACAATTAACAATTGAATTGTTAGAGTGTTAGGTGTGAGCATTGAACACTAAAATTGTAAGTTTGAGTGTGAGCTTGGAAACACTTAGGTTGTGAGAGTGAGCCTGGAAAAAATCTTGTAAGGGTTGTGAGGAGTGATCTCAAACCATTGTAAAGTTTATTGCAAGCTTGTGAGAACACCAAGTTAGAGTTAAGCTTGTAAAAAGCTCAAGGCTAACAAAACCTTAACAATTTGTTAAGGAAGTGGATGTAGGATTGAGGTAATCTGAACCACTATAAATTCTCATGTGTTTTATTCTTCTCTTCTACCACTCTTGTTTTGAATTGATTTTGATTTTCAAATTGCCTTCAATTATTCAAATAAACCAATTAATCCCCCTCTTGGATGCTATATTGGGACAACAATTGGTATCAGAGCTTGTACATTTCTTAAAACTTAATTGTGAAATTTGATCCAAAATGGCAACATCTTCTTCGTCTACCTCATCCTCTCATTAAAATCTCAACTCTCATCTTAGACCCTACTTTGATGGAATGGATTATTCCTATTGAAAACACAATATGTCATTATTCCTAGATAGTGAAGGAATTGAGCTTTGGGATTATGATGAAAATGAGTGAAAACCTCCTACTCATGAAGTTGATGGTGTCCAAACTCCTCTTCCCAAACCACAATGGTCAAATGCCAATGTAAGAGATCGATTCAAAACCCATAGGGAAGCCTCCATCTTGATGAATTCTATTTCAAGAGAAGAAGGTGGGAGAGTGCAACATCATACTTGTGCTCATTGATTTTGGAAAACTCTTGAGAACTATCATGAGGGTACTACCCAAGTGAGGCTTGCAAAGAAGCAAATGTTTATAAATGAGTAAGAGCTATTCAAGATGAAGCCCAACAAAAATGTTACCGATATGTCAAATTGCTTGCTTGCCATTGTTAACAAGTTAAAGAAATATGGTAAGATATATGATCAAGATAAAGTCAATAGCAAAATCTTGAGAGCACTTAGAGCAAAAAAGAACTTTGAATCTAAGGTTTATTCAATTGAAGAAGCTCATGACCTTAGCTCTTTGAGAACTAATGAACTTGTCAAAAAACTACTCAACTTTGAATTGCACACCAAAAGAGAAGAAGAACAAGGTGAAAAGGATAAGAGGAAAGAAATAGCTCTCAAGGCAATCAAAGAAATTGAGAGCTCATGCAATGAAGATAGTGATGATGAAGAAGAAATGGCAATATTCTAAAAAAGAATGAATGATTGGAAGAGAAAGAGAAGATTGCAAGCTAACAAAGGTACACTTTCTAAATCTTCCTTCAAAGATAAAAAGAAAAAGAATGAGTTGAAATGTTATGAATATGGCAAATTCGATCACATCAGATCGGATTGCTTCAAATTAAAGAACAAGAAGAAGTGGGATAAGGAAAAGAAAAATACTCAAAGCTACATGGGATGATTCTTCCTCAAGTGAAGAAGAAGAGGAGGAAGGAATTACAAATCTATGTCTCATGGCTATTGAGGATGACTCCATTGAGGTAGGTACTCAATCCTTGAATTTAAGTGCAAATGATAACGATGTTGATAATACTTTGGATGATGGTGATTTAATTGAACATATGAACCTTAGAGTAGAAAGGTATTTTTCTAAGATGAAATTTTATAAGGATAAATGATCTAAGCTAGAAAAGGATTTTGAATGCTTAAAAAACTCTACATTAGAATTAAAGACCTCAAATGAACAATTGTTGAAATCAATTAATGAAATGAGAAAAAAATTCACATAGCTTAGAAAATGTGATAAAGGAAAATGAAATTTTGAAGCAATAACTAAAAGAACTTAAAGAATCAATTTCAAAATTTCATAAGGGAAAAGAAGCATTAGACACATTAATTGATAATCAAAGGTCATTCTCTTTGAAACAGTTTAGGATTCAAAGGTTCATCCAACACTACATTTAACGTACCAACATTTGTAAAACCATATACAACTCAAAAATCTTATGTTGAAGTTGTAAAAAACATTAATGCACAAAATAAACCTCATAATCCTAAAAGGATCACATTAGGTACACAAGGCTCTAGAATTAAAATTCCAAGAGCAAATCATGCATTCTTATACACTAGGCATGTATATAAACACAAAAATACACATAAACAAACTCACTCAATGCATACATACAATTATGTGCGTAGCAAAATGCATAAGTATAAAACATTATATCAATGCACATATTGCATGAAATTAAGATATAAAAGCATATTTTGCTATATTAGGAAAGCTCATCTCAAGTTAGATGATCCTTCTATCACTAACCTCCAAGGACCCAACTTTATTTGGGTACCTCAGAGAAGATGAACATTATTATTTTGTAGGTATACCTAAAATCTACTATCAATGAGAGTACTTGGCTTGTGGATAGTGGATGCTCAAGGCATATGATGGAGAATGCAAAGTTTTTCACAACATTCACCTATAAGTATGGAGGTAATGTTACTTTTGGAAGCAAGCTAAAGATAAAATCATTGACATTAGTTCTAATGGCATGCTTGGTAAAAATTTGATTGAAAATGTATGGCATGTTGATGGGTTAAAGCATAATTTGCTTAGTGTAAGTCAACTATATAATAAAGGATATAATGTAAGCTTTTAATCTATAGGATGTAAAGTCACAAATTCAAATGGTGAAATTGCATTCAAAGGAGTTAGAGTTAACAATACATATAAAATTGAAATACATTCCAATAAATCATTTGAATGTTTGATTTCCATCAATAATGATGCTTGGTTATGGCATAGAAGACTAGGACATGCTAGTATGGATCATCTAAAAAGCATTAGTAAAAAAGAATTAGTTGATGGCCTCCCTAAAGTTAAATTTAACAAAGATAGGACATGTGAACCTTGTAAACTTGGTAAGCAACATAAAAGTTCATTCAAATCTAAAAATGTTATAAGCACATCTAGACCCTTAGAACTTATTCACTTGAATTTGTTTGGACCAAATAGAATTGCTAGCTTAGGTGGCAATCTATATGCATTTGTACTTATTGATGATTACTCAAGGTTTACATAGGTAAATTTCTTAGCTCAAAAGAATGAAGCTTTCAACCATTTTAAAATATTTGCAAAAAGAGTTCAAAATAAAAAGGGCTATGTGATTACATTTATTAGAAGTGATCATGGAAAAAAATTTGAAAATGAATACTTATGAAAATTTTTGTAATGAGTTTGGTATATCACATAACTTTTCGGCTCCTAGAACACCACAACAAAATGGTTTGGTTGAAAGAAAAAATAGAACTTTGGTTGAAATGGCTAGGACAATTTTCAATTAGTATGATTTACCATCTTACTTTTGGGCAGAAGCCATTAATGCCGCTTGTTACATTTCAAATCGTGTTTATGTTGCGCTCGAATTAAGTACTACTACAAAGCGTCACTCGCAAGTATACGAGGTAGTTGTAGCAAAGGTGATTGCCCCAAGGTCGTTTCCCCAAGAAGGTGTGGTTCGTAATAGCTTGATTGACAAGTTATTTAAATGCTGGTGTTTGTTGTGTTGTGATGGTGCGAGAATAATTTAAACCTAAGATTAATGTGCGTAGGGTTGATGTGTGATGGGTGTACAAGATCAAATTGATTCTTGGGAAGGTGCCTAGGGTTATAGGTCCATTCAATCAAAGCTCAATTCTCAATTATCCATTAACATAACCTTGTAATTAATTTGTTCCTTAAGATTAATTAGTCAATTACCAATCCATTATTTCTCACATTCATGAATTAATAATGACCAATTCTTTTACATTACCAAATTAACGAAACCCTAGAACTTATATTTCTAATTCATTCATAGGGTGGTCGATTATATAGTTCCGATATCGGATTTCACCTCTCGGTCTGTAATCCAATATTCAAAGATCAATAGGTAGCTAATCTAACAACCTAGCATTTAATACAATACAATCAACCAATCAACAAGGAACATCAATGGAAATATCAAATCAAGACATTCAACCAAATATACTACAAACCCTAAGCATGGGTATTTAACTCAACATCATCAATTTATAACATTCATTCAACTCAATATAAAACAAATACAAATTGTTCATTGCAATATCAATCTCTTAATACAACAACAACAATAGAAATGAATTAAAAGAGAGAATAGAAAAAGCCTTTGTGAAGATGCCAAGAGTAGGATTGCTAGTCTTCCTCCTAGCTCCACTTGATGTATTTGATGAAGAACTCAAGCCCTCTTCAATGGTTGATTCCCCTTGCAATATGGAATGGAGCTTTCTCAAGTCACCAAACCTTAGGATGGAGCTTTCTCAAGTCACCAACTCTTCAATTGATTTTGCCTTTGGAAGATGGAATGGAGCTTTCTCAAGTCACCAATCCTTTCAATGAAGCTTCTTCAACCTTCAAGAGCTTGTTTAACCTAATTTATCCCAAAGAATCTCAAAGAACTTGTCAACGGAAGATGGAGAAGGTGGAGAGAATGGAAATGGAGATGAAGATGAAGGGACAAGGGAGAGTGTCACTCTCTCCCTCTCACCACGTTTTTGCAGAAATTGTTCAAGAACAAAGAAGAACTCCCTCCAATTTCCTCTTCCTCTCCTTTTAATTCATTCAAAATACACACCCATGCCTTCCAAGTCACACCATTTAATTTTGTTCCCCACTATTTCTTTGTTTAGTATTTCTTTTGGCAAGCATAAGGCATTGTCTCCCACTTTGTTCCCCACTTTGTGCAAAAGAAATCACAGGTTTTGAGTGTGACATGGCCAAGCCAAGAGTGGCTTGGCCGTGTCTCTTGATTTTCCTTGGGACACGGCCAAGCTTGCTGGCCGTGTCCCTCACTGGCTCTTTCTTTCTTTCTTTCTTTTCTTTCTTTTCTATAGTCAAAGGGGTGACACGGCCACAAGCTTGGTCGTGTCACATGAGTTTGTTTGCTTCTGCTTCTTTTCTTTCCTTCTTTGCTTGCTCCAAGACCTGTTGGCATGAAATGGGACACGACAAGCTTGCTGGCCGTGTCATGTGACACGGCCAGTGGCTTGGCCGTGTCACTGAGTGTGTCTGCTTCTGCTTGCTTCTTTTCCTTCTCTTCTTTGGCTCAAAATGGGACACGGCCAAGCTTGTTCTTGGCATGGCCGTGTCATGTGACACGGCGACAAACTTGGCCGTGTCTCTTGGGTATGTCTCTTCCTGCTTCTTCAATCTTTGAGGGACACGGCCAAGCCTGAATTGGCTTGGCCATGTCTTGCTTGGTTCATGCTTTTCTTGCACTGTTTTGATCTTCCAAGGGTGTTTTTGCACCTAAACCTAAAAACCACACTTTAAACACACTTAAAACAAAAATTAATCAAAACATTAACTAAAACACACATAAAATCATACTAAAAACTAGTACAAAAATGATCTAAACAAATACCCCACACTTAACTTCTTGCTTGTCCCCAAGAAAGGCTAAAGTCAAAACACACTAACAAGATAAATTTTGTTAAGTTCAAGAGTTATAAAGAATGTTTCAAGACTTCCCTATCCTTAAATCCACAATCAATATCAAATCAAACAAAATCGATACCCATGCAATTAAGTGGTTTTCCATGCATAACCTATGTTGTCGCTCCCTCACTAACTCTTACAAGTGTTTGATCATGGTGGTGTTTACACTCATAATAATCAATGAAAGATTATTACCATAGGCTTGCTTATCAATCAAATGTCCACCACAAAATTACAATCAAGCATCAATCAAAAGGTCTTTATTGGGTTGTAATGGGGCTAAGGTAAAGGCATGATATTTAGGAAATGTGAGCTTGATCATTAAGTTCAAGAGCACTTTAAGAATGAAGTGCCCGATTATATACATAACCAACAATCCAAAACACCTTCCTCTCATCTACCCCTTGACATTAAAGAGCTTTTCAAGGGAACTCACTTATTAAATCTTGTAATGATACATTCCAACCCTTTCAACAAGAACAACAATTATTCTTATTATTATATATGTATATATATTTTTTTATTTTTCTCTTTTTCTCTTTTTTTTTTATTTTGCTTTGCAATCTTAAACCTATTGATTTTAACCCCACACTTAATTCAACACAACACTCGGTCATAAACGCTCTTAAAATGCTCTTGACCTAATGAAAGGATAAGAGTTAAACAACAAGGTTCAAGCTAATGGTGTTGTGAAAAAGAAAGAAAAGGAAAATGAAATAGGCTCAAAATTGGCTAACTAAGGTTGAATATAGGGTTGGTCTTTTTAAGCCAAAGTGGGTTCACCTAATTACCTTAATCATCTTGATGCCTAATTAAAATTTTTATGTAATCTTAAAATACATGTCAAAGCAAGTTCTAGAAATTCATCAATCAAAGATGTTCACCCACAAAAAGAATAATAAGTTGATGGCTCAATTCCTCACTAGGTTAATGGCAATGCAAGGGAAAAACCAACAAAATTGACAATAAGCACCAATTCTACTCAATTCTCCAATTCATGCTTCAAAGATTCAAAGGTCATCAATCAACAATTTTTATAACAATTGAACTTTCCAAAACTCATTTATTCAATGAAAAACATTAAAAACATTAACTAAACTTAACAAAAATAAGTTAAAAGTAAAAACACAAAAACACAAAATGCAATTAAAAGTAAAAACACAAAACACAAAATGCACCCCACACTTAAAGATTCACATTGTCCTCAATGTGAGCATGCATACTACAGAGAGGGTTTAGATGAAACCTGATTTCCATCGTTCCCATATGCGATGTGTAGGGCTCCTTCCACCCATAATGCAATTGGAGCCCATGACTGAGAGGATGAATAACATGTAACTTTAAAATGTACCCGATGTACGGCAACCCCTAAATAGTATTCCTTGAAGAGAACATGTCTCAAAGGGACATGTTAAGGTTGCCTCGGGTTGATCCTTCAGTGCTATAGGAACATTGTAAAATCCTATTTCATTATGCAACATGGTTCTTAATGCGTGGCGCTATACTATAGCAATTACCGCAAGTGCACGGGTCGCCCAAGTAATATAGTAGTGAGTGAGTTATCGTTCCACTGGGGACAAGGCCAAGTACTAGTTCAAACCTTAACCGTTGTTTAGCAAATTAATAGTTGTGTGATGCTTTGTAATTAAAAACAACTAAATTAATAACTGGAAGTAAGGGAAAATTAAATGTTATACAAATAGGATTGATAATAATAATACTATCCAGATATTGAATCCCCCTAGCCTCAATGATATTTATGAACAATCAATTCAGTTAAATCATTCAATAGAGTTGAGTTGGCATTCCTCTAACTTAGACTAAAACCTCTCTCGAATGAATTAATCCCTAATCACTAAGTAGAGTGCCGGAATCTCTTCTCAAAACACAATTAAATAGATCATGCATTAAGAACAAGGAATTATAAACCAAAGGATCTTGTAAGTCTATCTCTAGCACCCCAATCAATCCTCAACCCTTATGAGTAATCAATTCATATCAAGCTTTCTCAAGTCAATAATATGAAAATTGCAACCAATCAATAAGCATGCTATTATCAATTGGAAATAAATCATTAAGCATCATAAGAATAAAACAACTCAATCAAATGATTCAACTAAATATAATTATTCAATCCATACAAATAAGCTAGGGTTCATCAATATCTAGATAGAGAAGGAATTAGTTCATGTTCAAAACCAGAAAAACAGAGCAAGATAAATGAGTAAAAGAAACCAAACAATCCATGATGAATAATTTGTATTTCTTCACTTCAATCCTTGATTCTTGGTTTAGGGCTTGTACAAGATGTATCTCCTTCTTCAAACTCAGCTCAAAACTGTTGCGCTCGAATTAAGTACTACTACAAAGAATCACTCGCAAGTATATGAGGTAGCTGTAGCAAAGGTGATTGCCCCAAGGTCGTTTCCCCAAGAAGGTGTGGTTCGTAATAGCTTGATTGACAAGTATTTAAATGCTAGAGTGTTCATTATGTGGAATTGTGGAAAGAATAATTTAAACCTGAAATTAACGTGCGTGGAGTTGTGTGTGATAGTTGTACAAGATCGAATCGATTCTTGGGAAGGTGCCTAGGGTTATAGGTCCATTCAATCAAAGCTCAATTATCAAATTATCCATTAACATAACCTTGTAAATTAATTTGTTCCTTAAGGTTAATTAATCAATTACTCATCCATTAGTTCTCACATTCATGAATTAGCAATAACCAATTATTTCACATTATCAAATTAATGAAACCCTAGAACTTATATTTCTAATTCATTCATAGGGTGGTCGATTATATAGTTCCGATATCGAATTTCACCTCTCGGTCCATCATCCAATATTCAAAGATCAATAGGTAGCCAATCTATCAACCTAGCATTTAATGCAATACAATCAACCAATCAACAAGCAATGTCAATGGAAATACCAAATCAAAACATTCAACCAAATATACTACAAACCCTAGGCATGGGTGTTTAGCTCAACATCATCAATTTAAAACATTCATTCAACTCAATATAAAACAAATACAAATTGTTCATTGCAATATCAATCTCTTAATACAACAACAACAATAGAAATGAATTAAAAGAGAGAATAGAAAAACCCCTTGTGAAGATGCCAAGAGTAGGATTACTAGTCTTCCTCCTAGCTCCACTTTGATATTTGATGAAGAACTCAAGCCCTCTTCAATGGTTGATTCCCCTTGCAATGTGGAATGGAGCTTTCTCAAGTCACCAAACCTTTGGATGGAGCTTTCTCAAGTCACCAAATCTTCAATTGATTTTGCCTTTGGAAGATGGAATGGAGCTTTCTCAAGTCACCATTCCATTTAATGAAGCTTCTTCAACCTTTGAGAACTTGTAACCCAATTTATCCCAAAGAACCTCAAAGATCCTATCAATGGAAGATGGAGAAGGTGGAGAAGATGTAAATGGAGGTTGGAGGTGAAGGGACAAGGGAGAGTGTCACTCTCTCCCTCTCCCACGTTTTTTGCAGAAAAATGGCTCCAAGAAGCCAAGAACTCCCCCATTTCCCTCTTCTTCTCTATTTTATTCCTCAAAAATCAACACCCATGCCTTCCAACTCATCCCATTTCCCTTTGTCCCCCACTTTTTCTTTGTTTTCTATTTCTTTTGGCAAGCAATAGTGTTTGTCTCCCACTTTGTCCCCCACTTTGTTGAAAGAATTCAAATAATTTTGGTGTGACACGGCCAAGCCAAGAGTGTCTTGGCCTTGTCTCTTAGTCTCTTCCTTGCTTCCCATGATGGGACACGGCCAAGCCAAGTGTCTTGGCCGTGTCCCTCACTGGACCTCTTTCGTTCTTTCTTTATTCTCTTTGGTTGTGAGAGGTGACACGGCCAAGCCATGTGGAGCTTGGCCGTGTCTCTTGATTTTCTTTCCTAGGACATGGCCAAGCTCCTGACCTTGTCCCTCACTGTCTTTGATACAAGGTGAGACACGGCCATGCAGGTGACACGGCCAGTGTCTTGGCCGTGTCCTTTGACAGTGTCAGTCTCTGCTTCTTTTCTTTCCTTCTTTGCTTGCTCGCTTGTTCTTTGGTATGAATGGGACACGGCCAGACGCTTGGCAGTGTCACCTGGGTGTGTCTCTTTCTGTTGCTCATTTTCCTTCTCTTCTTTGGTTTGTTCTTTGAATGAGACACGGCCAGAGGCTTGGGCGTGTCTCTGGATGTGTCTGCTTCTGCCTTGAATTTCTTTTGAGGGACATGGCCATGTCTTGCTTGGCTTGGCCATGTCTTGCTTGGTTTATGCTTTTCTTGCCCGGTATTGGTCTTCCAAGGGTGTTCTTGCAGCTAAACCTAAAAACAACACTTTAAACAAACTTAAAACAAAAATCAATCAAAACATTAACTAAAAACACATAAAAATCACACTAAAAACTAGTACAAATATGAACTAAACAAAAACCCTCCTCCTTGCTTCAGTTATTGGCTCCTTCTCCCTTGTTCCAGCCTTCACGTTTCCAGCCCCAGAAAAAGTCCCCCAAAAAGTCCCTCTTCTTCTCTTTTTATTTCCCTCCAAAGCTCAAGTCAATCTTCCAACTCACTTCCAACTCAACTTGTCTCCCACATTCGCTTTGTTCCATCTCTCTTTTCCTCAAATTAGGCAAGCTTTTCTTTTGTCTAATGTTACTTTTGACCAAAACTAGTTTTTGTTTCCCACTTGTATGTAAAAGAATTTGAACGTTTCAAAGTTGCCCTAGGTGACACGGCCAAGCTTGTTGGCCGTGTCACCTTCTGTCCTTTCTTTCCTTGTTTTCTTCTAGGTGACACGGCCAAGCTATGAATGGCTTGGCCGTGTCTCTCATTTTTTTCTTTGGGACATGGCCAAGCCACTTGGCCGTGTCCATCACTGCCTTCCTTCCTTTCTTCCTTTTCTCTTTAGCTTCATGGGGTGACATGGCCAAGCCATGAGTGGCTTGGCTATGTCTCATGCTTTTCTTTGGGACACGGCCAAGCCACTTGGCCGTGTCACCTTCTGCCTGTTTCTTTTCTTCTTTTATTCTTTGGCTAGGCATGGGACACGGCCAAGCTTGTGGCCGTGTCATGTGACACGGCCACTGGCTTGGCCGTGTCACTTGCCAGTGTCAGCTTCTGTTCTTCATTTTTCCTTCTTTGCTTGGTTCTTTGGTTTTTGCTCTTTGGGAGAGACACGGCCAGTGACTTGGGCGAGTCACCTAGCCGTGTCAGCTACTGTCTTGAGATAAATTTGAGGGACACGGCTAGGCTTGCTTTGGCTTGGCCATGTCTTGCTTGCTTCATGCTTTTTCTTCATTATTTTGATCATCCAAGGGAGTTTTTACACTTTGACCTAAAATAAACACTTAAAACAAACTTTAAACCAAAATCAAATGAAACATTAGCTAAAAACACATAGAAATCATACTAAAAATAAGTATAAAAATACTCTTATCAAATACCCCACACTTAAATCCTTGCTTGTCCCCAAGCAAGGCTAAAATCAAAACAAACTAAACACAAAAATTTTGTCAAGTTTAAGAGTTATAAAATTGCATCAAGAATTCCCTATCTTTAAATCCGCAATTAATATCAAATCGAACTAAATCGATACCAATGCAATTAAGTGGCTTTCCATGCATAACCTATGTTGTCACTCCCTCACCAACTCTTAGAAAGTGTTTGATCAAGGTGGTGTTTACACTCATAACAATCAATGAAAGATTATTGCCATAGGCTTACTTATCTATCAAACCTCCACTACTTAATTACAATCAAGCATCAATCAAAAGGTCTTTTATTGGGTTGTAACGGGGCTAAGTTAGAGGCATGGCATTTAGGAAATGTGATCTTAATCATTAAGTTCAAGAGCACTTCAAGAATGAAGTAACCGATCATATATATATAACCCAAAGATCCCAAAACACCTTCCTCTTATCTACCCCTTAACATTTAAAGAACTTTTCAAGGGAACTCACTTATTACATCTTGCAATAATTATACCAAAACATATTCCAACCCTTTCAACAATAACAACAAGTATTCTTATTTTTTTCTTCTTATTATTTGATTTTGATATTTTTTATGATTTGCAATCTTAAACCTACTAAATTTAACCCTACACTTAATTCAACACAATACTTGGTCATAAACGTTCTTAAAATACTCTTGACCTAATGAAAGGGTAAGAGTTAAAACAACAAGGTTCAAGCTAATGATGTTGTGAAAAAGAATGAAAAGGAAAAATGAAATAGGCTCAAAATTGGCTAACTAAGGTTAAAATTAGGTTTGGTCTTTTTAAGCCAAAGTGGGTTCACCTAATTGCCTTAATCATCTTGATGCTAAATTGAAATTCTTATGTGGTCTTAAAATGTATATCAAAGCAAGTTCTAGCAAGTCATCAATCAAAGATGTTTTCTCGCACAAAGAATAATAAGTTATGGCTCAATTCCTTATTAGTTTAAAAGCAATGCAAGGAAAAACCAACAAAATTGACAATAAGCACCAATTCTACTCAATTATCAAATTCATGCTTCAAAAATTCAAAGGTCATCAATCAACAATTTATAACAATTGAACTTTCCAAGATTGATTTATTCAAAGAAAAACAAGAAAAACATTAACTAAACCTAAACAAGGATAACTTAAAACACAAAATGCACCCCACACTTAAAAATTCACATTGTCCTCAATGTGAGCATGCATACGCTAAAAGAGAATTTAGATGAAACCCCAAAATATTTTTTTTAATCAACTCAAAAATACAAGAATTAAAGACATAAATTTTAAAGAACGAATAAAATGGTGGGTTGCCTCCCACCCAGCACTTCTTTAACGTCGTATTAGTTGGACGTTCAGGGCAATTGTTCCTAGTCTTGGAGGTGTAAAACCTCCTTTAAGTCCTGTATTTCACCTCCAAAAGAAAGTTTGAGCCTGTGCCCATTGACTTTAAAATCACCTTTTTTTCGGGTGGGTTATTTCAACCACTCCATAGGGGAAAACTTCCTTGATAGTAAAAGGACCAGACCATCGAGATTTCAACTTACCTGGAAAGAGTCGAAGCCTTGAATTGTACAGTAATACCTGATCTCCCGCTTGAAACTCTTTCCGTTCCTTAATGTGAGCATCATACCATCTTTTGGTATATTCCTTATACATTTTCGCATTGTCATAAGCTTGCAATCTCCACTCGTCTAACTCGTTTACCTGTAATTTTCGCCTTTCACCTGCACAAGCTAGATCAAGGTTAATCTATTTTATGGCCCAATATGCATTATGTTCTATTTCAACAGGTAAATGGCAAGATTTTCCATATACCAACCTAAATGGTGTAGTGCCCAAGGGAGTTTTGAATGCAGTCCTAAAAGCCCATAAAGCATTGTCTCATTTCTCAGACCAATCCTTTCGGGATCGCTCTACAGTTTTTTCCAAAATTCTTTTAATCTCCCTATTCGTGTTCTCAACTTGGCCACTAGTTTGGGGATGATAGGGAGTAGCAAACCTATGTGTAACTCCTAATCTTTTGAAAACTTTACCAAGCTGAAAGTTACAAAAGTGAGTACCCCTATCACTTATAATTGCTTTCGGTATACCAAATCGAGAAAACAATTTCTTCAAAAATTTCACCACAACCCTAGCATCATTGGTTGCCAAGGCTTGGGCTTCAGGCCATTTAGATACATAGTCTATAGCTACAAGGATGTATTTGTTACCAAAGGAATTGGGAAAGGGTCCCATAAAGTCGATCCCCCATACATAAAAAATTTCACAAACTAAAATCCCATTATGGGGCATCTCATCACGAGATGAAATGTTTCCAGTCCTTTGGCATCGATCATAGCGGTTTACAAATTCGTAGCTATCCCTAAACAAAGTGGGCCAATAAAATCCTGATTCTAGCACCTTTTGAGCAGTTTTATTGGCTCCCATATGACCACCAGCTGGTCCAGCATGGCATTGACTAAGAATGTTCATTGTTTCGGGCCATACCACATATCATCGGATCATGTGATCCTTACATAATCTAAACAAAAAGGGATCCTCCCAAAAGTAATATTTTAAATCAAAAAAGAATTTCTTCTTTGCTTGATAAGTTAAGTCCTTAGGAAGTTCCCTAACAGCCAAATAGTTAGCAAAATCTACAAACCAAGGTGTTTCAAAATTTAAGTTACTTACCTCACTTACCATAGCGTACAGCTGCTCATCGGGGAAGTGATCATCAATGTCCCCTTCTTGAAACCTCTCCAAGGTTGGATTCTCCAAGCGAGAAAGGTGATCTGCTGCAAGATTTTTAGCTCCCTTCTTGTCTTGAATTGTCAAGTCAAATTCCTGCAATAATAAGACCCAACGAATTAGCCTCGGCTTTGCATCAATTTTTGCAAATAAATACCTCAAAGCCGAATGGTCTGTATAAACAATCACTTTTGACAAGATTAGATATGATCTAAACTTGTCAAAAGCAAAAACCACAGCCAGCAGCTCTTTCTCTGTAGTTGTATAATTAGCTTGAGCTGTGTTCAAGGTTTTGCTTGCATAGTAGATAGGTTGGAAGTATTTCTCCTTGCGTTGACCCAATACTGCTCCCACTACAAAATCACTTGCATCGCACATTAGTTCAAACGGTAGACTCCAATTGGGAGCTACCATGATTGGAGCATGGGTTAATTTCTCCTTAAAAGTTGTGAATGCTCTCAAACATTCCTCATCAAAAACAAAGTTCACATCTTTCTCAAGGAGTCTTGTTAATGGACGGACTATCTTAGAAAAATCTCTAATGAACCTCCGATAAAAACCCGCATGTCCTAGAAAACTTCTGATGGCCTTCACAGATGTGGGTGGTGGTAACTTCTCAATTATATCTACCTTTGCCCGATCCATCTCAATGCCCTTGCTTGAAATTTTGTGTCCCAACACGATTCCCTCTTGAACCATGAAATGACACTTTTCCTAATTAAGTACTAAATTGGTTTCCTCACATCTCATCATGACTCTTTCAAGGTTTTCCAAACATCTTTCAAATGAGCTGCCATAGACCGAGAAGTCATCCATAAACACCTCCATAATATCCTCTATAAGCTCATCAAAGATTGCTACCATGCACCTTTGGAAAGTTGCAGGTGCATTGCACAACTCGAATGGCATTCTTCGATATGCGAATGTCCCATATGGGCAGGTGAATGTAGTTTTCTCTTGGTCTTCTGGGGCAATAGGAATTTGGAAATAGCCTGAAAGGCCATCCAAAAAGCAGTAGTACTCATGGCCGGATAACCTCTCCAACATCTGATCAATGAAGGGTAAAGGAAAGTGATCCTTTCTAGTTGCATCATTTAATTTTCTGTAGTCGATGCAAACCCTCCAACCGGTAACTGTTCTTGTTGGAATCAGCTCATCATTTTCATTGGGGACCACTGTCATCCCTTCTTTCTTTGGTACTACCTGAACTGGCTCACCCAAGAGCTATCCGAGATTGGATAGATAATCCCTGCATCAAGTAGTTTTATCACTTCAGTCTTCACTACATCTTTCATTTTTGGGTTTAGTCTCTATTGTGGTTGCACTACTGGTTTAAATTCATCTTCCATCAGTATCTTGTGAGTGCAATAGGATGGACTGATACCCTTTATGTCTGCTATCTTTCAAGCTATCACTTGCTTATGTTTCTGCAACAACTGAATAAGCTTCTCCTTCTGCTCAAAAGATAGGTGGGAACTCAAAATTATTGGCAGTTTCTTTTTCTCCGCCAGAAATCCATACTCAAGGTGATCCGGAAGAGGCTTCGGTTCCAAGTTGGGTGGATCAATCACTGATGGTTTTCGTTTTTCTTCCTTTGGCATCTCAATGGTCTCATATGCCCTGTATTTGAACGATTTTCTTGCTTCAAGAAAAGCAAGCTGCTCCATTGTTTCTTGACCCTCAACATTTTCCTACAATAAACACAACTCAAGGGGATCCTTGGAAACAATGTTAGTAACACAATTTACGGTCTCATGCTCAATAACATCATTGCATGATTCCGCCTCATCAAATGAAAGTGAATGTTTCATGGCATCATGTATCCTAAAAATAACTTTCTCATCACCCACTCTCAAAGTTAAAGTGCCATCATGAACATCGATAAGGGCACGGGCTGTATTTAAAAATGGCCTACCAAGAATAAGTGAAACATCCGCATCCTTATTAATATCAATGACAACAAAATCATTGGGGAAAATGAAATCCCCGATTTTTACCAACACATCCTCTATAATGCCATGAGGGTGGACTACCGATTTATCAGCAAGTTGGATGGTCATGAGTGTTGGTTTAGGTTTACCAATGCCTAACTCTTTAAACATTTTATAGGACATAACACTTATGCTAGCCCCCAAATCAGCTAATGCACTTTTGACCTCAAGGTTACTTATCAAACATGGAATGGTAAAACTACCTGGATCTTTTAACTTCGTAGGTAACCTTCTTTGCAAAATTACAGAACTCTTTTCAGATAAATGCACTAAAGACACTTCCTCAAGTTTCCTTTTGTTAGAAAGGATATCTTTCAAAAATTTAGCATACTTAGGCATTTGTGACAAAGCTTCAGCAAATGGAATATTAATGTGCAATTGTTTAAAAAGTTCAAGAAACTTACCAAACTGAGCATCAATCTTGTCCTTGCTCAACCTTGCCAGATAGGGTACTCTAGGTTGGTATTCCTTCAAATTGGGGTTGCTTTCTTGTGGCTGCTTCTCTCTCTCACTTTCAAGTGCAGCTTTCTCTCCTGAAATGACAGGAGGATCGTCTTCCTTTTTTTTTTCTTGTACTCCAACCCTTTTCTTTTCCACATTACCCTTGATCTCTTATCCACTCCTTAGTGTAATTGCCTTAAGTTGCTCTTTAGGATTTGCCTCAGTGTTGCTAGGTAAACTCCCTTGTGGTCTCTCACTGAGCATCTTGGCAATTTGTCCCAACTGATTCTCCAAATTATGAATAGAGGCTTGCTGATTTCTTAGGGTGGTTTCAGTTGATTGGAGCCTAGTTTCAGAAGTTGCTATAAATTTCTCCATCATGTCCTCCAAACTACTCTTTCTTGGAGGGGCTGCTTCTTGATGTTGGGACTGCTGGAATCCAGGGGGAGGTCTTGGATTATTTTGATTATTCCATGAGAAATTTGGATGATTTCTCCCCCCCGTATTGTATGTGTTGCTGTAGGGGTTATTCTGCTGTTGCCTTGGCATATTTCCAACATAATCTACTTGCTCTTGCCTAGCAAACATGTTGCCACTTTGGCAATCTTGACTTTGATGTCCACCCCCACACCATTCTCAAGACATCACCTGCATTACTTTCCCAGAAGAAGAAGCCAAGGAATCAAATTTTTTATTCAATGCTTCCAATTGGGCTGTCAAAGCCACCACAGGGTCTAATTGGTGTGAACCCATGACCTTCAGCTTTCCTTGTTCCCTTGGGGCTTACCACTGATAATTGGTGATAGCCATGTCTTCAATTAAATCCCTTGCTTGTTCAGATGTCTTATTGTTTATGGTACCACCAGCTGCTGCATTAATGGATTGCTTACTTACATAATTCAACCCATTGTAAAATGTTTGAATTTGAAGCCATAGTGGAAGTCCATGATGAGGACATCTTCTTAGCAAATCTTTAAATCTTTCCCAGGAATCATAAAGGGTCTCACCATCTTGCTGCAGAAAGGATGAGATATCATTCCTCAACTTAGCAGTTTTGGATGGTGGGAAGTATTTCTCTAGGAATTTCTCTGCCAACTGACCCCATGTGGTGAAGGTCCCTGGAGGAAAAGATTTCAGCCACTTTTTTGGTCTATCTCTAAGGGAAAATGGGAACAACCTCAGCCTAATTGCATCATCTGAGACATTATTTATATTGAATGTGTCACATATTTCCAAAATGTTCTCAATATATGCATTAGGATCTTCATCAGGAAACCCATCGAATTGGCAAGTCTGTTGCACCATTTGAATTACATTTGCTTTTATTTCGAAGTTGTTTACAGCAACTGTCGGCCTCCGGATACTAGATTCAGCTCCATTGAGATTAGGCTTAGCAAACTCCTGCATTGTTCTTGGTCCAGCTCCTTCCATCACTTCAAACTCTTCTTCTTCATCTATTTCCAGATTTATTTCTGGTTCTGCGCCTTCCAAAACTGCCTCCCTTTCTTCCTTTCGCTTTCTCCTTAATGTTCTTTCTAGCTCTGGGTCTAACTCAAACAATTGGGATGAGTTACCTCTGGTCATAAGCAGGAAGGAATACCTAAAATAATAATCGACAAGCAAGAACCAATGTCAAAAACAAATGAAAATAAAAAGTAAATCAACAGCTTTGATTATATTACTAATATTGAAACCGTTGTCCCCGGCAGCAGCGCCAAAAAACTTAATGTGTGGCGCTATACTATAGCAATTACCGCAAGTGCACGGGTCACCCAAGTAATATAGTAGTGAGTGAGTTATCGTTCCACTGGGGATAAGGCCAAGTACTAGTTCAAACCTTAACCGTTGTTTAGTAAATTAATAGTTGTGTGATGCTTTGTAATTTAAAACAACTAAATTAATAACTGGAAGTAAGGGAAAATTAAATGTTATGCAAATAGGATTGATGATAATAATACTATCCAGATATTGAATCCCCCTAGCCTCAATGATATTTATGAACAATCAATTCAGTTAAATCATTCAATAGAGTTGAGTTGGCATTCCTCTAACTTAGACTAAAACCTCTCTCAAGTGAATTAATCCCTAATCACTAAGTAGAGTGCCGAAATCTCTTCTCAAAACACAATTAAATAGATGATGCATTAAGAACAAGGAATTATAAACCAAAGGATCTTGTAAGTCTATCTCTAGCACCCCAAACAATCCTCAACCCTTATGAGTAATCAATTCATATCAAGCTTTCTCAAGTCAATAATATGAAAATTGCAACCAATCAATAAGCATGCTATTATCAATTGGAAATAAATCATTAAGCATCATAAGAATAAAACAACTTAATCAAATGATTCAACTAAATATAATTATTCAATCCATAAAAATAAGCTAGGGTTCATCAATATCTAGATAGAGAAGGAATTAGTTCATGTTCAAAACCAGAAAAACAGAGCAAGATAAATGAGTAAAAGAAACCAAACAATCCATGATGAATAATTTGTATTTCTTCACTTCAATCCTTGATTCTTGGTTTAGGGCTTGTACAAGATGTATCTCCTTCTTCAAAATCAGCTCAAAACCCTCCTCTTTGCTTCAGTTATTGGCTCCTTCTCCCTTGTTCCAGCCTTCACGTTTCCAGCCCCAGAAAAAGTCCCCAAAAAGTCCCTCTTCTTCTCCTTTTATTTCCCTCCAAAGCTCAAGTCAATCTTCCAACTCACTTCCAACTCACCTTGTCTCCCACATTCCCTTTGTTCCATCTCTCTTTTCCTCAAATTAGGCAAGCTTTTCTTTTGTCTAATGTTACTTTTGACCAAAACTAGTCTTTATTTCCCACTTGTCTGTAAAAGAATTTGAACATTTCAAAGTTTCCCTAGGTGACACAGCCAAGCTTGTTCGCCGTGTCACCTTCTGTCCTTTCTTTCCTTGTTTTCTTCTAGGTGACACAGCCAAGCTATGAATGGCTTGGCTGTGTCTCTCATTTTTTTCCTTAGGACACGGCCAAGCCACTTGGTCGTGTCCATCACTACCTTCCTTCCTTTCTTCCTTTTCTCTTTAGCTTCATGGGGTGACACGGCCAAGCCATGAGTGGCTTGGCCGTGTCTCATGCTTTTCTTTAGGATACGGCCAAGCCACTTGGCCGTGTCACCTTCTGCCTATTTCTTTTCTTCTTTTGTTCTTTGGCTAGGCATGGGACACGACCAAGCTTGTGGTCGTGTCATGTGACACGGCCATTGGCTTGGCCGTGTCACTTGCCAGTGTCAGCTTCTGTTCTTCATTTTTCCTTCTTTGCTTGGTTCTTTGGTTTTTGCTCTTTGGGAGAGACACGGCCAGTGACTTAGGCATGTCACCTGGCCGTGTCAGCTACTGTCTTGAGATAAATTTGAGGGACACGGCCAGGCTTGCTTTGGCTTGGCCATGTCTTGCTTGCTTCATGCTTTTTCTTCATTATTTTGATCATCCAAGGGAGTTTTTGCACTTTGACCTAAAATAAACACTTAAAACAAACTTTAAACCAAAATCAAATGAAACATTAGCTAAAAACACATAGAAATCATACTAAAAATAAGTATAAAAATACTCTTATCAGTTCTATCCATTGTATGCTCTTCTTCACCACCATGAGTAGAGGAGATGATTTTTGGGAACTCTTTAAGTTCAACCGAGTATGGTTGAATCACTTCTTCATCCACTTTAACAATGTCAAGTTCCCTCTTAACAACCTCAGCATTTAAAATTAGCTTACACTCCTCAAATTCTAAATTGGGCATTTCATGTTCTTCTTCTAAAGACATACCCATCTCAAGCTTATTTCCACTTTCTCCTTGGGAGTGCATAATATAGATGTTAGAAAGTTGCTTACCTTTCTCCTCTTCTTTTAGCCTACTTGGGAATGGAATTGGTGGCAAAGGATTCAGAGGTTCATACAAATGTGATGAAGTTGATGAGTCCAAATTCTCCTCCTCCTTTGATTGACATGGTTTCTCCATGTTGGGCAGCATCTCCTCACCATTGTCTTCTTGATTAGTCCCTACATCAAAGGAATCACAAAAATTGTTATATATCACCTGTTCACTCGTCAAATTTTTGATTACTTTGACTTGCTCCAATTGGCTAGGAAATTACTCCTTTTGTTGTGCTTGGAGTTGATGTCCCAGTTGCCCAACTTGCATTTCCACCCTCTTCAATGATTCCTCCAAAGAATCAAACCTCTCATTGCTCCCTTCCTGATTTTGTGTGCTAATTTGAAGGTAAGCATTCAAATCATCTTCCACTATGGATTTCTCGAATTGATCATGGTTTTGTGAGCTAATTTGAATGAAGGCATTCAAACTATCTTCCAAAGTGGGTTCCTTAAGTTTATCTTGATTTCGTGCGCTAGTTTGAATGAAGGCATTCAAACTATCTTCTAAGGTGTGTTCCTTAAGGTGATCTTGGTTTCATGTGCTAGTTTGAATGAAGGCATTCAAACTATCTTCTAATATTGGTGGCTTAAGGTACTCTTGATTTGAATATTGTTCTTGAGAGTAAGGATGTCTTTGGTAAGGTTGAAAAAAATTTTGAGGTGGAATTTGCTGTTGATTTTCCCAAGAAAATTTTGATTGGCTTCCCCAGCTGGGATTATAAGAATTGGAACATGTGACATTTCTACCCATTTTCTAGAAACCTTGGTAGTAATATTCTTCCTCTTACCATTCTTGGTATCGTCCAAAACCAAATGAACACGTGTTTGCACTATGGCCTACATTGCCACATGATGCACATATCTCTTGGCGTGGCATAGGTGCTCTTCCTCTTGCATTTAGCACCTTAAGTTGATTCGTCAATTCTGCTAATTTCCATGCCATTTCAGAATCATCATTCCTATCATAAACTCCTCTATGCCTTGAAAACTGCATCTTTACACAAGGCACTTAGAAACTCAAAGAAAACAAACAACAAAAATTCAAGGTAGTTGTAGCAAAGGTGATCGCCCCAAGGTCGTTTCCCTAAGAAGGTGTGGTTCGTAATAGCTTGATTGACAAGTTATTTAAATGCATAGGGTTGATGTGTGATGGGTGTACAAGATCAAATCGATTCTTGGGAAGGTGCCTAGGGTTATAGGTCCATTCAATCAAAGCTCAATTCTCAATTATCCATTAACATAACCTTGTAATTAATTTGTTCCTTAAGATTAATTAGTCAATTACCAATCCATTAGTTCTCACATTCATGAATTAATAATGACCAATTCTTTTACATTACCAAATTAACGAAACCCTAGAACTTATATTTCTAATTCATTCATAGGGTGGTCGATTATATAGTTCTGATATCGGATTTCACCTCACAGTCCATCATCCAATATTCAAAGATCAATAGGTAGCTAATCTATCAACCTAGCATTTAATACAATACAATCAACAAATCAATAAGGAACATCAATGGAAATATCAAATCAAGACATTCAACCAAATATACTACAAACCCTAAGCATGGGTATTTAGCTCAACATCATCAATTTATAACATTCATTCAACTCAATATAAAACAAATACAAATTGTTCATTGCAATATCAATCTCTTCACTACAAGAAAAACTGAATCAGACAACGGTTAAGGAAAAAACCATTGTCTGAAAAAAACAGGCAACGGTTTTTTTTTCCCAAAAAAGCGTTGTCTGATTAATTTTCAGACAACTGTTTTTGGTGTTTTTTTTAACCGTTGTCTATTAGGTGTCATTTTGGTCACACCAGACAACTGTTTTTTAGGGACCGTTGTGTAATATATGTTCAGACAACTGTTTTTTTTTGTCATACAAAACCGTTGTCTGATAAGATGTTTCAGACAATGGTTTTTTCAAAAGTGTTGTATAATTCAGCGTTTCAGACAACGGTTAAAAAAAACCGTTGTCTGAAGCAAGCATACAGACAACGGTTTTTAGGGACCGTTGTGTAATATATGTTCAGACAGGTATTTTTTTGGTAAAAAAAATCGTTGTCTGATAAGATGTTTCAGATAAAATTAATCAGCCAGTGATTTAAAGTTATAACATACTCTGTCCGTTCACAAATAATTATTATTTTAGTTGATAAATTTTCTTCATAAATAATTATCACTTTACAAAATTTAAAATTATTATATATATTTATTATAAATTTATTTGTATATAATTAATATATAATAAAAAAAATAATAAATTAAGAGGAATGGTAGTTTAATAAAATAGTAATATAAATTAAATTATTAAATATTTTTTTAATTATTGTATTAAATTTTAAAATAATTATTATTTGTGAATGAAGAAAGTAAATAATAAAGGAGTATTTTATTATATATGTATTGTACAGTAATGTTTTAAATTGGCACTAAATGAATTTATTTATTTATTAATGGATCAAATGACGTCATAGGAAAGTAAATTCTCCTATGGAAATATTCCAAATTTGATACATGAACATTTTATTTATATTTGTTCAAATTAGTTAAAAATTAATTATACAGTACTTTTCTTTGCTCTAAATTTATGGGACTTAATCATTTAAGTGAATTAAACCAAAACATACTACTAATATCTTTTCAAAAATAAAATGCAATAAAAGAAAATGGAACACAATATTCACAAAGTAAATAATAGTATATGCAAATGATTTGGAGTTGCAGCTTATTTTATTTAATTATTGTAAATAACTAGTTTCCAAAATAAGTTGATTTGTAAGAAAAATTATTTTTTCATTATTACTTAAGACTTGATATTCAAAATTAATTATTGAAATTATAAATCCAGAGTGAAATTACATTCTCCACTACAAAAAAACACGCTATCTGCAACGGACAGAATCCGTCGCACATCTGTCGCAAATCAAGATTTGCGACTGATCTGCGACGGATACGATCCGTTAATAAAAAAGGCGTCGCAGTTTTTGATTTTGCGACAGGCTGTCGTAGATTGCGACGGATTTGCTACCACTAGGCGGTTGCAAATTTGCCACTCAAATTTTCGCGGGCAAACAATATCCGTCGCAGAAACCGTCGCTAATTGGTAGCAAATTTATCTTCCCGCCATTTTCAAAGTCATAGTATTCCGTCGCAGATTATCGTTGCAGATTTTCCGTCGCAGATTTTGTCGCAAAAGTTGTTGCAAATCCGTCACAAATGCCGTCGCAGATGTTCTGGAGTGTATATATGCCGTTGCAAATTCTGTCGCAGACTGTCCGTCGTAGATTCCGTCGCAGATTTTGTAATTGGTTTCCAGCTCTTTTTAATTTATTTATAATTTTGTAAATTTATGAATATTTAATGATTTTTAATTTTTAGAATGGCTAAACATATATAAGTCATATACATGTGAATGACAAGTATTCTAATATTGTCTAAACCAGCAACCATCACAGAAGTGGATGAATAAATTGTAGGCGCTCATCAAAATCAAGTATTCTAATATTTTAATAACTTGGGCCAATACAATGTTTTTACTATCTTACCAATTATCCCTGAACATCCAAATCAACCTCAAGACATGACCCAACAACCAATAACAAAGTAAAAAAAAAAACTAAAAAAACTTCTCTACATAATTGCAACATCCAAGTAATCTCCGATCTGTGAAAGGGAAATTTTACATGTTAGCTGCAAATCCAATGTGTGAATCAGATTAATACGTGATGTCAAGAGAGGTGTCCTTTTTTTAACTGGAAGCCAAGCTCAGCCAATTCTTTCCCATCATCTAATTTCCCATTTCTATTAGAGACAGTCTTTCCCACCTTCATGAAGCAAGAGTTTTCCACAATGACAACCTCATTTAACACTTTTGAATAGTGAATATATAGTATTTAGATTTTATTTTACCATCTAAGATAATCTTTACTTTCTTTTTACAGTTTTTATTTTTTGGGGTAGTGGGTGAATAAAGGAAAAAACAAGAAAGGAGGAAAAGAGGCTGACCTCTCGCACCACAAAACGACCATTTTTGTCAGGATATACAAAAGCAAAAGACAAGTCTTGCATCTCTTCTTCTTGCTGCTGGAGCCACCTCTTTGACCTGTCAAAGAGGCCAGAATAAGCAAATCAAGAATGGAGCCAAAATGCCTATAGCCAAAGTTACTCAATGAAGGGGAAAAAATGCACAGCAAAATGAGAGCAAATTTATACCGTCTAGGCCTTTACAGTGTAATCATAGATTCATAAGCAACTGCATGTAATTGAGTTGATGAAATACAGGGTAAACAACTGTCAGTTTCAATGCCATCTCTTAATGGCTCATTTACACCTCTGTACAGTACACTACTGCAGAGAAAAGATTGAGCTCCACAGCTCAATGAACAAAGCCAAACCAAACTTTCGCAAAAGTAGTAAAACATTCAGCAAAAGAAAATAATAAAGAGAATGAGGTTGCAGGAAGAAGGAGACAGTTTTAAAAGTAACTAGGACTGGAACGTTCACAAATTAGCATTGAGAGTGAAATTCACCGCAAAGTGAATGTGGATATTAATAAGTAATGTTAAGTAACTCTTTTGTCCAATACAATACCTAGTAGATACATAATTTACATTGACTTCTGATTTCATAACCAAGCAACCAACATAATACCTCCCAATGACCTTGCAGTTTTATTCTCCTCCGAAATTATATCTAAACTCTAGAGCTTTGCTGTAGATGCTGAAATCCCTAAAAAACTGTCAAGTTTCAAGGTCTTCTTAGAACTATACTGAAATTCAACACACAAACTTGTGAACGAAACTGAGTTTTAGTGTGCTCCCTACCTATGGCCATACTCATACTAAGGTTCAAGGCGTTCAAAAACTTCCTATTACACATTTATAAATAGAGTAATGGAACATGATGTTGACATACCAGGTCTGTTAACTCTCGATGAGTAGCATCCTTCCATGTATATATTTGAACCTCATCCTTGGGCTCCTTGCCTCTCACCGCAAAGTCTTCCTTGGAATGATGACTCCCTATCTGCAGGAGATTCAGCAAGTCAAAGCTTCGTATAGATTTCCAATATGGATCATAAAGTTTTAGAATTTATGGCAATGAGTCATCACGTCTATATTGTGTCAGTTGGCACATAATGGTTTCCATGTAACTAAAAAATCTACCAACCCTTTAATGCATTAACACCTAGCAGGGCAGTTATCTGTGAGTACTACTACAAGGTCAAATAAAAATTTTGAACTTTCCAGCTTAAAAAGAACCAACTGAACACACTTCAATTTTCAGACAGTAGAAAAGGATAATGAAAAATTTTCCTTGCAAATTAAATTTCCTGTTTATGCATTTGAAATTCCCAAGTCATACTAGAGTATTGCAATACATTAACATCTACAAACGAACAATGCCAAAAACGCAGTAAAATCTACAATAGAACAATGCCAGAAACGCAGTTAACTACATGAATCAGTAGAACATCAATAAAAATTTATTTAGACTGAACTTCTTTCACAACACTCTTTACAAATTCCATTTAACTCAAGAACTACCACGCATGTAATTTCAACACTCAACTAGACACAATGGAAGAAATGTAATTATCAACGAGGCTGACTCTGTGTCTAGTCCCTCACATATTTATTTTCTTGATGATAATTTCCAGTTCCCACGTGCTTTTTCAACAAGTTGTACATTTCCAAAGACTGAAAGACAAATTTTACAGCATAAAATTATGGAAAAAGCTCAGAATAGTGAACACACCTTAGTGAAAACGGGAAGCAATAAAGGACAAGTCTGCATTTTCAATAGGAAGGAAGGAAAAAAATAGCATTAGAATACCAAAACAAAAAAAATTAAAATAATATACAAATTCAACATATAACTCATGCAGATGCATATTTATTAACAAATCGGTAACAATCTAACACATGTTAATGGCAACCACGGCCCCAAAACCACATAGCATGACCTGATGAACTAAACAAACTTCAAGAGAACATATTTTCCCAGGTCGTTAATAGAGCCATAAACACGAGTAACAAAAAGGAAATTTAAGCCATATAAATTGAGCCACAAAGCATAAAGAAAGTGAGTTAGCTTTGAAACCCTAGAATTTGATCTATATTTATAATCAAAGATGAAATCGACTTTCCTATTTTGAGCAAAAAATATATGCTGTTATTCGAAACCCTAGAAAAAACAATTAAATGAGCATATTGTACCTTCTTGCGGTCGACAGGCTGAAGAGGCGGAGGACCTCGAGGAGGAGGACCCAACGGCCGTCCACCTGGTCTCTTTTGTACTTCAGATACTCATGCCATCCCTCTTTCTCTATATATCTAAAATGCCAAAATGAGGATTTCTTGTATGTTCTTAGAATCGTAGCAGGGCTGTGTTAGCTTTCTTCTCTGCTGAATGCCTCGGCATGGATATATGGATGTTGAGCGTGGGCCTGATAAATTTTGGTGTGCTTGGGCTTCGCTCCAATTGGGATTTTTTTAAAAATATAAAAAAAATAAAAATTATTTTCAAAATGATTCACTTTTCTTTTCCTTTTTAAAACTATTATTTTAAATTTTAATCAAAAATATCTCTTTCACATATATACTAAGCTTATGAAGTCTCAAAAAAGAATTAACTTTTATTAAATATATATAAATTAATCCTAAAATATTCAAATCGAATAAATGAGAAAAAAAAACTAAATCCACTGACAAGTGTTAAACCAAATCCACCAGCAAGGTGTCAGAGCAAAAACCACATGATTCAATAAGAAACATAAAACTTTCAACAAAGCGTCTAACCAATCTTTCATTAAATTCTGAATGATAAAAACAAAACATTCTACAGGCAGCAGGGAGTTGTGACAGGCATTAAGGATGTTGGAACTGCAAGTATAAAGGATGAAAAATTAATGGCAGGACATAATTTCAAAATAGAACTTAAAACAAATGAAACTATTACCATCATGACAGCTTAATCAATTCTTCTTCCTCCCGCATGTAACGACTGTTTTCTTCATCGAGTTCATAAACCCATTAGAAACTTTAAAGTCCACCATTAAATAATGATTTAGATATAATATGATATTATATAAGTAGAAATACAAGTATATATTAGTATATATATACAAGTATATACATGTATATACAAGTATATATATAAGGATATACAAGTATATATTAGTATGTATACAAGTATATACAAGTATATATATTAGTATATACAAGTATATATATTAGTATATATAAGTATATACAAGTATATATATAAGTATATATTAGTATATATACAAGTATATATAAGTATATATTAGTATATATACAAGTATATATTAGTATATACAAGTATATATATTAGTATATACAAGTATATATTAGTATATATATTAGTATATACAAGTATATATATTAGTATATACAAGTATATATTAGTACATATACAAGTATATATATTAGTATATACAAGTATATACAAGTATATATTAGTATATACAAGTATATATATTAGTATATACAAGTATATATTAGTACATATACAAGTATATACAAGTATATATATTAGTATATACAAGTATATACAAGTATATATATAAGTATATATTAGTATATATACAAGTATATATAAGTATATATTAGTATATACAAGTATATATATTAGTATATATAAGTATATATATTAGTATATACAAGTATATATTAGTATATATATTAGTATATACAAGTATATATTAGTATATACAAGTATATATTAGTGCTAGTTCTTTCATAAATTTTTGCTCATGTTCTTCTCACATCCCACTAAATCTAATGTTTCTCAAATCATAATCATAATCTTCACTTCCATTTGTAAGTGTTCTTGTGGACTTGCTTATTGAACTCTTGCCTTGCAATTACATGCTTTCTTTTTTTTTTTTACCTTAGAAAGAATCAATGTTAGACTTATTTAGTTTTTGCTCAATCTAATTTACATTAACACTAAATTTTATAATTATATAGGGTTCTATAAAAATTTATCACTACTAATTATTTAAATTGTATTTCCTTAAGCACTTATGGATGAATTATAAATTGAAATTTATAAGTCATCTATATAAGTGAATTTATAAAGTTAATTTAACAAAATTTTGAAAAATCCATTTTGTTTCAAAAGAGGGATGTCAAAACTTCAAAAATTTTAAACACATAAATTCCCCCCTTTATTTCCAAAAAAAAATTTTATTTACCCCCATTTTGCCAAAAACACGGCCATTTTAAAATTTAGCAATAAACCTAAACAGACCTATCTCCTCCTTCTCTCTTTCGATTTCTCTCTCTCTAGACCCGATTTGTTACCATTTTGTAGAGGTGATACTTGCAGCTCTGCTAAGCTGGGTAAAATCGCAGTTACAGCTATGGGGCTCTCCACTACCCAGATTAGCCCATTCAGACGAATTTGCTCTCCTTATTTCCCGTTTTCACTGTCTTATCCTTGCTGTGCATCTGTGGCTACTTCTTCTCGGCCTTTCTCTAATGCACTTCACAGGTTCACTTCGACCCAAGCCCGAGAAAGACCCCAAGAAAAGGGTTGTAATTACGGGCATGGGATTGGTTTCTGTGTTTGGGAATGAGGTTGATGCTTACTATGATAAATTGCTCGCTGGAGAGAGTGGAATAGGACCCATCGATCAGTTCGATGCGTCCAAGTTCCCCACTAGATTTGGTGGACAGATCCGAGGGTTTAGTGCATAAGGCTATATTGATGGAAAGAATGATAGGAGACTTGATGATTGTTTGAGGTATTGCATTGTTGCGGGTAAGAAGTCGCTTGAAGATTCGGATCTTGGAGGGGATAATCTATCCAAGGTTTGAAATTGGTTTTCGAGTTTTGATTTTATGCATCTTTTTTAATGTTTTTTTTCCATCGTTTTGCTTGGTGGGTTTTTTATTTCATGCCTCTGCATTTCGGGAATTTTGTCATTTGGTTTTGGAAATTTTGGTTCTGTAGGTTGTTTGATTGGTAATTTAATATACACAGATATAGAGAGATGAAAATTGTTATTGTTATTAATCGTTACTTACGGTTGGTATTTTTATATTATGAAGCCAATATTTTGAAAAATGATAAACATGCAGGATAAACTGATTTCATCTTGAATAATTCATTGTGTTTTTGCCCCTTGGCTTTGGTTTCTTTTAAATTTGTCTTGCGCATCTTCGAGTTAGATTTAGTTGAAAAGTATGCAAGCTGGAATTGGTTTATTTATTTTTTTTTTGTGTCTTTCATCCGAATCTCAATTTGAATTCATCATTGATTACAGACATAAAGCACACATGCATGTTGTTGTTTTACAAATGCGTTGGATTTAAAACCAATCCAGTTGTTTCCTCTCTCATGTTCTGAGGCGACAAACTTGTAGCTCCTTTGTTATTGTTTTAAAGCTACAAGATGGTGTGCAATTGCCCTGTATTATCAGAGATTCTTATTTGGATTTTGTTAAAATCGTCCTACAAAATGCACTCTTCTCTTTTTCTCAATTGATATATTTTTTTTCAAACATTTACGAATCAATATGATTTTGAGAAGGTAAGGAGAGTTGCCTTAACCCCTAGTATTTGTTTTATGCGAGTTGTACTTAAACTAGATTTATGTACTTTCTTTCTCTCACAGATGTATGCCTAATCTGTCTGCTTGGTTTTTATGTGCACTGTAGGTTGATAAAGAGCGAGCTGGTGTGCTTGTTGGAACAGGGATGGGTGGCCTTACAGTCTTTTCAGATGGTGTTCAGGCTCTAATTGAGAGAGGACACAGGAAAATTACTCTCTTTATTCCTTATGGCTGTATCGATTTTTTATAGCTAGGTGTACATCATTTTTCTTCCCCTCCACCAGAGATTCAACCAAGTTAATTTGTCACAGTTGTGGTATAATTTGCATTTCAAGATTACTGCAGATTCTCTATCTCATTTGATTTAGAAAGCATGTTTCCCAACTCCTAAGTCTTTGTGCCACATGGGAAGGTAGTTCAATAGTCTCCCTTGCATTTCCAGAAATTTGTCATAGGTTACATGTGTTCTTCCTGATGTTGATGTTTACTGCACTTTCATGACATACTTGGGAACATAATTTTCCTTCTGTAGCCTTTTATATTTTGTGCATGTGCTCTATGTGGCATGAGATTCATAGTTTCTGCTTTAAACTTTGTCTTAGTTTGATAGACTTATGTTTAATATTGCACTCCTATGAAATATTTTGCTGTGTTTGATTGGTACTTAGATGGAGTTTCAATTTGTGATTGCTTAAATAGAAGGTTATTAAAATTATATGTTTGATTATGACTTATATATAAGCTATAGTTAAAGTTGAGAGCCCGTATAATTACATTTTTTCCAGTTGCTTCTGAACTAGTGTTATGAAGTTACTGGCCAATAAACTACCAGATAATCCACAAAAGTTATACAATAATCTGCAAATGGTTCAAAATTTGAGATAAAAGTTCAAGTAAGTAGTAACTTTAGGCCTGTTTGTTATTTTGTGCACTACATTATTTGAATTTTAAGGAGGATATTTCTAATTTTTGGAGGGATAGAAATTTGATCTGGTAGATGAAAGTTTCAAATATGCTATTATTCTAACAACTGAGAGTATAGACCAAGGCTTGAACAGATGCCTTAAAGGTAATCCTTTTTGTTAGGAGTTGGCTTGTAGCTTATCCAGGACCTTGAACTTAAACTATCTTGCAAGTCTTTTATTCTAAGCTTTTATCTCTTTCAATTTAAGAAATGCCTCTAAAAGTCTAAACTATAGCAGAACCTGAAACTGATGGGATTCTTGCACTGGAGAGTTTGTTCTTATGTGATTTTTATTTTCTTTTTCTTTTATTCTAAGCTTTGCAATATACTTTATGTGAGCAAGTTTGTCTTTTAATGTTTTCTTCTTTCATTTCTTATCATTTAAAGCAAATATGCATATTATAAGTATGAGTTTGCTCGTTGAGCCTGAAATTTTATATGGATGTGTCTTGTGTTCATTTTTCAGAATGTTTGTTCAGATTTCAGGTTAGGTTGTGTGATTAGGTTGATGTGTTGGTTTGCATATGGGTTTACATATGGATGTAACATGTGGTACTTCATTTTTGTTTTCATTTGCTATTTCAGGGGGTTCCTGTGCAGAAAGGGGCCACGGACTGCGGCCTCTTTGTCATGAGGTACACGAAGGAAATCTGTTATGACAAGGAGCTTCAGTTTGCAGCTAAGGTGAGAATTTTAATTATTTTCATTTTTTATATAATAGTTTTGTATTTACCACATGTGGCTAACCAAAATGTGATTCATTTTTTATTGGCTACGCAGAGGCAACTTGGAGTATAGTGATGCCGACATCAACGAGATTAGGATTGACTTCGCCAAATATTTCATGAAGCGTCATTCAAGTTGAACCTAATAGTATAATTCAGTGATATATGTATAGTGTTGATTTTTTTTAAGTTTGTTAATATGTTGAATGGTTGAATTTGTGGAGGTTTTTTTATTCCCAAATTTGCAATCCTCCATTGTAAAGTGTTGTCTTATATGTATAATGTACAGTTTAACAGACAATGGTGGTGAAATGAAAATGAACATTGAAACTATTGTCTAATATTCAGTGTGCCACAGTAATTAACCGTTGTATTTAGCATCCTTCTACAAATGGTTTTAGATTAATTAACCGTTGTATTTGGCGTCCTTCTACAACGGTTTTTGTCTTCATCAGACAACGGTCAAAAAGCGTTGTCTAAACTATCATCAGACAACGGTTAAAAACCGTTGTCTGATAAAACTAAAAACCGTTGTGGAAACCATCTTCAGACAACGGTTAAAAACCGTTGTCTGAAATGCTATTAGACATCGCCTCAATAGACAACGGTTTTTGTGTTCATCAGACAACGGTCAAAAAGCGTTGTCTAAACCTTCATCAGACAACGCTTAAAAACCGTTGTCTGAAAATTTAGAAACCGTTGTCTGACAATTTAGAAACCGTTGTGGAAACCATCAGACAACGGTTAAAAATCGTTGTCTGAAAAATTAGAAACCGTTGTCTGAACCATCATCAGACAACGGCCAAAAACCATTGTCTGATAAAATTAAAAACCGTTGTGCAAACCTACATCAGACAACGATTTTAAAACCGTTGTCTGAAATGCTATCAGACATCGCTTCAATAGACAACGGGTTTTGTCTTCATCAGACAACGGCCAGAAACCGTTGTCTGATTCAGTTTTCCTTGTAGTGCTTAATACAACAACAACAATAGAAATGAATTAAAAGAGAGAATAGAAAAACCCCTTGTGAAGATGCCAAGAGTAGGATTGCTAGTCTTCCTCCTAGCTCCACTTGATGTATTTGATGAAGAACTCAAGCCCAGCTTTCTCAAGTCACCAAACCTTGGGATGGAGCTTTCTCAAGTCACCAACTCTTCAATTGATTTTGCCTTTGGAAGATGGAATGGAGCTTTCTCACGTCACCAATCCTTTCAATGAAGCTTCTTCAACTTTCAAGAGCTTGTTTAACCCAATTTATCCCAAAGAATCTCAAAGAACTTGTCAATGGAAGATGGAGAAGGTGGAGAGAATGGAAATGGAGATGAAGATGAAGGGACAAGGGAGAGTGTCACTCTCTCCCTCTCCCCACGTTTTTGCAGAAATTGTTCAAAAACAAAGAAGAACTCCCTCCAATTTCCTCTTCCTCTCCTTTTAATTCATTCAAAAATACACACCCATGCCTTCCAACTCACACCATTTAATTTTGTTCTCCACTATTTCTTTGTTTAGTATTTCTTTTGGCAAGCATAAGGCATTGTCTCCCACTTTGTTCCCCACTTCGTGCAAAAGAAATCACAGGTTTTGAGTGTGACACTGTAACACCCCATCTTAGCCTACATTTATAGACCAAGATGGACTGTTAACTCATGGTGGTTGTGTCTTAATATTTTACTTAGCCAATTTTAAATGCAGATTTTAAAAAAAATTTGCCATAACCTCCCCTAAAAGTGGAGGTCCCAAGTGTCGCCAAAACTGATTTTTCTTATTTTTGAAAACTATTTTGTTTCACAATTCAACTCAAGCACACTCCCAATAATCCACCCTTATAACCTCAACTACATTCCTGCATGAAGAATTCACACTTCTATACTTGCATACATAAGTGCTAAACCCAAATAAGATTTATTAGATTACTAGCAGTGTACGTGTTCTAGCTTTTCAGTATAATACATTTATTTGCTAGATCATACAAGCTTATGTACATGCCATATTGCTACAATCAATCATATCCAAACTCCTACCTAAAGTAGTAGTCAAGGCCAGCTGCGCAGGACATGCTGCAATCTCGTCTCCTCTTTTAACCTACGAGTTTAGAAGGAAACTAAACTCGCTAAGCAATTGCTTAGTGGGTACTTAAATCATTGTAATAAATAAATAAAATGAAAGAATGATTTGAACATACATTTATATACTTTAAATAATTGAAAGGAATAAATACAAAACACAGAAGGTAAAAAGGCTTGACTGAGTAATTTGAATTTAAATCATTTTTCTTGCTTTTATCATTTTGGTTGCTCTACTGGTTTAACAGAACGTCAGCGGATAAGGAAGGGTCATGATAAACATATCTTGTCATGATCATATTTCATTATCTTTCATCATAATTCTTGCACATGTGCCAATGGCCATTATCATTGCATCATTGATCATATCATTGTAATCATCGGCCTTCAGCCGGAATATCATATCATGTCATAAGCAGTACTGCAGTAATAGTATGATGCATCATACCCTTATCTCAAGGGTTCTGTCATAACCAAGTAGAGCGTAAACAATTCATTAATTAATTTGATCATGATATTCAATAAGCCATGATTTTTCCATAATGCATCTATTGTCAGAATAGCTTGTCATGATGCCTTTCTGATCATTCCCAATTCTCCTTCATGTCATTTTATATGATTTAACATCAATCTATATCATAATATTCAAGTTTTAACACAATTAGAAAAATGACCAAATGAATAGTAGAGCGGTGCGTAAAATCGGCAACGCAATGGCGCGCGACAACTAAATAATAAAATCTGTTTTTACTGCTGAAAATCAGTCAACTTTGGCAACAGTTTTGACCAAGTAAAAAACCTTATTTTTGGATGAAGTTTTGCAGGAAAACACTTTCATAATTTAACTAAATGCATGTAAAATTTCGTCGAAAAATTCTTTCGTTTGCCCCTTCAACGGACTGCCCAAAATGAAAGCTGCAGAATGGTGCCCAAAAGGGACCATTCGGCCCAATTTTCAAAACTTGAGGGAAATTCATTTTTTTCTTGCAAAATTGATTTTTAGACTCCTTTTGTGATACCATTGAAAGACTAAGGGTCCCTCTTTCAAAAATCAACCCAAAGGGGTGATTAAAAGTTCATCAAAGTTTATGGATATTTGAGCAAAGTTTAGCTAGTTTGTTTTGTTTTCATTCTTTTCACAATCAATTGATTACAAATGGTTCAAGAGTACTTTACCACATATTTACCACACATAATAACATCATTTCAAAACTATTTCAAAAGTCCCATAATGCAAAATATGTGAATTAATTGAAAAGGCAATGATTTAAGTACCAAACCTTGTTTATTTGCTTTGTTCCTTGCTTGTCCTATTCTTTCTTTCCTTCTTCTTCTTTATCCCTTTGATTTCCTATAATTTTCATAACTTCCATAATAAGAACATTATAAAAACCATATGTTCAAGCCTTGATTCTTGCTAGCTAAAGCTACTAATTACCATTTATTCATCACTTCTACATGTATGGATCATTTAATCTAATTTCTCTTCACTTTCTTAACTTTCCCATAATCTTCCCAACTTTTCTTTCATTGATAACTTGAAAACTATCAATCAAATGAATAAACTAAAGCTAGAATTGGAATCCTTACCTTAAAATTAAGCTTTTCCTTCCAAAAATCCATTTGAACACTTGAAAAATTCCTTCCCTTTTTTGGTGGAGAGAATTCGGCCATACCTCTCAAAATGGAGAGAAAATTATGTGTTCTTAGTTCTTTAATCATCCTTCTCTCCCTTTTTATATTTTTCCATTTTCCATTTATTTAATTAATTTCATTTTGGAGGGTTAAGATGTACCCACCCCAAAAGTATCTTTAACTAGGATGGTGCCATATGGAGGGTTAAGATTAATCCAACCCAAAAGTGTCTTTAAACAAGATTTTGCCATGTGTCCTTTTCTAGAAAATTACTATGCCATGTGTCCCTTTTCTAGAAAATGAGTGGAAGTGAAAAGACTAAAATACCCTTCAATGGAAGGTTTTGCCTTTTCTTCGTAACCGGGTGGTTTTACGACGCGTAAAATATACCATTCTCCTCCTTTCAACCTCTCGTTTCCATTTCCGACATTCATTCTTGATTTTGAACTAATTTATAAAAATTACGCTCATGCCCTTGACTTTTGTAAAAATTCCCTTTAGGTCCTTATGTGATTCGGGTCTCCACTTAGGTTCGTTCTTCAACATCGATCACTGCGGAGTCCTTCTGTTTACTTCGGATACCTTTACGTGTCTTGTTTTCCAGTGTATACATTATTATCACAAGAATGACAAAAATACCCTTGGTCAAGAATCCACTGTGTCTCTCAAACTATGTGTTTTTGGGAAAAACCGTGGTGTTCCGTTTCGACCCAATTTTTCTCTACTTTTCATCCTTAGAGTCTGTTATGGGCACTATTAAGGACCTCCGGAACAACTTTTGAAAATTACAGTCACCTCCCCAAAACTTTTTGAAATTACAGTCACCTCCACAAAACTTTACAATCTTTTCAGTTAGGTCCTTTTTGTCCTATAGAGCTTCCTTTCACTTTGTGTTCTTTGGTGGTTACTCGAGATGGCTCCTCTTACTGTACGCGGATGTACTGTACATGGATGTACTGTACATGGATGTACTGTACATATGTACAAATTGGGTCGTGACATTTCTTCCCCTCTAAAATTTAGGCTTCGTCCCGAAGCCGATCGGGTATAAAACTTAGGCTTCCATCCTCATTATTCCTTCCCTTTCCCAAATTATCTCTTCCATTCTATGGTTCCTTCGCCGCACTTTAACTGGAGGAATTCTCTTATTTCTTAATCCTTTGACTTTTCGTGCTAAAATTTCTATTGGTTCTTCTTCATAATTTAGGTCAGATTGGACTTTGATGTTTTGTGTCTTTATATCGAGTGTGAAGTTCAAACGATATTGCCTTATCATTGAAACGTGAAAAAACATTATGTATTTTGTTCAGTTCTGGTATTAGAGTTAACCGATAGGCTATTGATCTATGCGTTCGATGATCTTGTATAGTCCAATAACTCTAAGGCTTAACTTACTTTTCTGCTTAAATCTTAATACTTCTTTCATGGGAAAGTCTTAAGAAAAACCTTGTCTTCCACTTAGAGTTCTATGTCCCTTCGTTTCGAGTCCGCATATGATTTTGCTCCTACCTACCCGCATATGATTTTATCTTGTCTTTACTTAATTCCGTCCAACACTCTAGTGTTCCATGTTTTCTTTCGTATAATTCTTTATAGGGCATCACCGTATGCTGAATTAAAAGTCGTTGTTATATGCATATTCAATTAAACTCAAATACCTATTCCAACCACCCTTAAATTCTATAACACATACTCTTAATATGTCCTCCCAAAATTTGGATTACTCTTTCAAATCGTCCATCTGTTTACGGGTGAAAGGCAGTGCTATAATTTGCTTGGGTTTCAGGAGCTGTTTGCGACTTCTTCCATAAATTCATGGTGAATGTGGACCTCTGCCTAAAATGATAGACGTTGGAATCCTGTGTAATCGTACAATTTCCTTGGTGTTTATTTCCACCAACTTATCTATTGAATAATCCATTTGTAAAAGTAGAAAATGAGCTAACTTAGTTAGGCTGTAACACCCCCATATCCAATGCACACACACTACAACCACAACAATGTAGCATAAGTGCACCAAACATAGGGATGCTACGGTTTTTCTTAACATTCAAAACACTTTAAACTTGATACAGTACCCTTATCATTATACATTATAGAAAAGTAGATCATTTACTTATAAAACAAAACATATTAGTTATATATATATATATACATTTAAATATTACACAGCGGAAGTTATAAAATATGTACATATTTACATTATAAACATTGCTTTACAAAATATAAAGAAGTATACATGATTGGCAAGTCTGCTCTGATCTTTAAGCTCCAAAAATGGATTCTTCAAGGTCTACTCTCACTTGGTTTTGAAGAACTCTCGGGTTCAACTCTATTACCTGCGCGATTAAACACTATCGCGCTAAGCCAAGGGCTTAGTAAGACAATTCATGCTTATGTTATGCTTTAGTGCCATGCAATGTTTCATATATGTATTAACAATTCAACATCAATGATGCACACTCAATCAATAAAGATCATATTCAACAGACAATATTCCGTAAATAGTCCATTTCATCATTTAAGTAATATTAACATTTCATTACATTAGAACATCATTTATGATATATATAAAACCTAGACACCTATGGGCCCATCAAGTACTTAATACGATATTCAGAGTTCAGAGTTACTGCTTTGGTCTATAATCACAATGATCAAGCCCGTAGGCAATATATCTCATATTTCTATCCATGGATAGTGTAACAGACCCAGTCTCTTGGACCATTAACTCAACACATTTGAGGTGGTCCTCAACCCGGCAAGACTGTTACAAATCATATATCTCATATTCACAATTCTCAAAGTGTAACAGACCCAGTCTCTTGGACCTCAATTCAATTCAATTTGAAGAGATCCTCAACCCGGCAAGACTGTTACCTTTCATCATTTCTTAGACATGCCACCCAAATCCAGAACTCTGAATACTGAATAACATATTAAACAAACAATTCATTATTATATAGTTACCATTTCCATTCTCATCACATTTAGGCAAACATGCCTTCTTTCTTTCAATTGCATCATCATAGCCAATCACAATGGCTTTGCATCATATCATATCTTTGATACAACATTTCAATGTACATTACTCATAAAACACATTACCATTCACAATGCATAACATAACATTGTTCAATCTCAACAATGCAATTAGGGCAAAGAACAATTTATATCATTCATAGCTTTAAGATCTTCCACATTCATTTGATTAGGGCATTCTTTGTTTGAAGTATGTTTAAAGTGTTTATATTAGGGTTTAGGTACCAACATACCTTTGAAGAATCAAAACAATGCAATTAGAACCAAAAATAAAAACCCTAACCCACATATTTGAAGGACACGGGCAGCCTACTTGAGGGACACGGCCAAGCTTGTGGCCGTGTCTCTCAACCTAAATTGACAGTAGGCAACACGGGCAAGGGACACGGCCAAGCTTGTGGCCGTGTCTCTCAACCAACAAATCACAGTAGCTAACATGGGCACTAGACACGGCTGTGTCTCTCACAAACCAATCCAACACGCCCAAATTCTCTTGGCTTGGCCGTGTCTCACTTTCCCTTTGGCCGTCTCACTTAAGAACAAAACCCTAATTTTTGGCCAAACTCTTCTAAATGCATTCTAACACATTAAACACCACACAAACTCATTCAAATGAATGTAATCAAAGTCATTAACACTTATTTTGCATGTTTAACACAATATTCACATTAACCAAACATTAAATCATTCATCAATTCCAAACCCTAAAACCAAACTTCACACTTGATCATCCACTTTCAACATCCACTTAAACTTACAATCTTTACAACCAAACCAACACCAAGTCAATCTTTTAACTTACAATCAATTTTAACACTTGTAGACACATATCAAACATCCCAAATCATCACATCAACAAATCACAATTCACCTAAGACATAACTTAAAAATTAACAAAGGAAAACAAGAGATTTCTTACCTTAAATGAAGAAATTCCACAAATCTCTCACCAGAACTCTCAATTCCTTCTTCAATTTACTTCTAGCATCAAGAACACTTCTCTTTCCCTTTAGTTTTTGGAGAGCCAGCCACTTCTTGAAAGAAAGAAGAAAATCATGAAGACACAAAGTCAAATTTTGCTTTTAATCTCCACCAAGTGATCTTATCCAAGTAATTACCAAAATGCCCTCAATCATATAACTAACCTTTTGTCTCATATAAGCCCTATTAAGTAATTGCACATTCCACATAAAATATCCTCTTGCATTGACCAACCCTTTTGACCAATGTATATGTTATATATATCATCATATACACAACATATACATTTGTCTCTAAACCCTATTTCTTTCCCCAAAACACATATGCACAAGCATTCACTTTCCAATTCTTTTTTCTTGCAATATAACACATATATTCAATCCAATATATATCAACAACAACAATAACAACAACATCAACAACATAATCAAAACTTCTAGGGCATATATGAGGATATTACAATTCTCCCCCTCTAAAAAGAAAATTTCGTCCTCGAAATTACCTGAAATAATTCTGAAACAACTGAGGATATTGCTCTCGCATGGTTTGTTCACTTTCCCAAGTTGCTTCTTCCTTTGCATGATTCTTCCATAGAACCTTCACCAAGGGCACTCTCTTGTTTCTCAACTCTTTCACTTCTCGTGCCAAGATAACAACTGGTTCCTCTTCAAAAGTCAAATCTGGGCTCACTTCGATAGATTCAATTGGCAACACATGAGATGGATCCGATCTGTACCTCCTCAACATAGAAACATGAAACACATTATGAATACGATCCAACTCAGGTGGCAAAGCAAGTCGATACGCAACTGGCCCAACTCTTTCTAACACTTCATACGGCCCAATGAAACGAGGACTCAATTTTCCTTTCCGACCGAACCTCAAAATCTTCTTCCAAGGAGAAACTTTCAAAAACACCTTATCTCCAACATCAAACTGAATGTCTCTCCTTTTCAGATCTGCATAAGACTTCTGTCGGTCTGAAGCTGCTTTTAACCTGCCTCGAATCAACTTTACTTTTTCTTCAGTTTCTTGAATCAAATCAGGACCAACCAACTTATTATCTCCAAGCTCATTCCAATAAAGAGGTGTCCTACACCGTCTGCCATACAATGCTTCAAACGGTGCCATACCAATGCTGGATTGGTGACTGTTGTTGTAAGCAAACTCCACAAGAGGTAAAAACCTATCCCAACTTCCAGAGAAATCGATGACACAGCTTCTCAACATGTCCTCAATAATCTGTATCACCCTCTCTGACTGCCCATCCGTCTGTGGATGAAAAGCAGTGCTGAAGTGCAGTCGAGAACCCAAAGCACTATGCAAACTCTTCCAAAATCTTGAAGTAAACCTGGGATCTCGATCAGACACTAAAGAAGTTGGAACACCATGCAATTTCACAATCTCATGGATATACAGCTCAGCCAACCTCTCCAAAGAGTAATCCATCCGCACCGGAAGGAAATGAGCTGTCTTAGTCAATCTATCCACAATCACCCATATGGCATCATGTTTCCTTTGTGTCAATGGCAATCCAGACACAAAGTCCATTGTCACTCTTTCCCACTTCCATTCTGGCACTAACAACGGTTGAAGCAACCCAGTTGGAACTTGATGCTCTGCTTTAACCTTCTGACAGGTGAGACATTTCGATACAAACTCAGCAATGTCTCTCTTCAACCCAATCCACCAGTAATGCTGTCTCAAATTATGATACATCTTGGTATTACCTGGATGCATAGCAAACACTGACTGATGAGCTTCTTCCAAAATGACCCTTTTTAAATCAGCATCATCGGGTACACACAATCTGCTCTTGAACCAGAGACTTCCATCACTATTCACAATAAAATCTCTAGTCTTCCCATTCTTGCAATCTGAAATAATCTTCTGAATCTTCATATCAATCAACTGAGCCTCTTTGATCTGATCTAACAAAACTGGTTTCAAAAGCAACTGTGCCAACAATGCACCATCATCACAAGGTACAAAACTGGCATGCAAAGCTCTCAACTCAACAAGCAACGAGAGCGAGTAAACAGTTAAACCAGCTAAAGACTTCTGACTCAAGGCATCAGCAACAACATTTGCTTTACCTGGATGATAATCAATCAAACAGTCGTAGTCTTTAATCAATTCCAACCATCTCCTCTGCCGAAGATTGAGCTCTTTTTGAACACCCAAATATTTTAAACTCTTGTGATCAGTGTAGATGAAACATTTCTCCCCAAACAGATAGTGGCGCCAAATCTTTAATGCAAACACAATGGCAGCCAATTCCAAATCATGGGTCGGATAGTTAAGCTCATGCGATTTCAACTGTCGAGATGCATAAGCTATAACTTTCCCTTCCTGCATCAATACACACCCCAAACCTCTATGTGAAGCATCACTGTAGATCACATATGGTTTGCCTTCAATAGGTAAAGTAAGAATAGGCGCTTGAGTCAACTTTTCTCTCAACTGCTCAAAGCTAGCCTGACACTGATCCGTCCACACAAATCTCACTCCCTTACTAAGCAATCTGGTGAGTGGAGTAGCTATCAAAGAAAACCCTTTCACAAACCGCCGGTAATAGCCTGCCAAACCCAGAAAACTTCTAACTTCAGTTACTAACTTTGGTGGATTCCAATTCAAAATTGCTTCAACTTTGCTCGGATCAACTCTAATGCCTTCTGCTGAAACAATATGTCCGAGAAAAGCGACTTGATCCAACCAGAACTCACACTTCGACAATTTGGCAAACAACTGCTTCTCTCTCAAAATCTGCAACACAATCCGCAGATGCATGTCATGTTCCTCCTCATTCCGCGAATACACCAATATATCATCGATGAAGACCACTACAAACTGATCCAAATAGGGCCTAAACACCCTATTCATCAAATCCATGAAAGCTGCAGGTGCATTCGTCAGACCAAAAGGCATAACTAGAAATTCATAATGTCCATACCTGGTCCGAAAGGCGGTCTTAGGAACATCTTCAGCTCTGACTCTCAATTGATGGTACCCTGATCTCAAATCAATTTTAGAAAACACAGCTGCACCCTTCAATTGATCAAAGAGATCATCGATTCTAGGCAAAGGATATTTATTTTTAATAGTCACCTTGTTCAATTGCCTATAATCGATACACAACCTCATAGTACCATCTTTCTTTTTCACAAATAGCACAGGAGCTCCCCAAGGAGAAACACTGGGGCGAATAAATCCTTTATCCAACAACTCCTGTAATTGCACTTTCAATTCCCTCAATTCTGCTGGTGCCATTCTATAAGGAGTAATAGAGATAGGAGTGGTACCAGGCAACAATTCAATACCGAACTCCACCTCTCTCTCAGGAGGTAACCCTGGCAACTCCTCTGGAAATACATCCGGGAACTCAACAACTGTGGCAATGCTATCAATAGGGGAACCCTTCATTCTAGTATCCACCACATGAGCAAGATAGGCTTCACACCCCTTTCTAATCAATCTCCTAGCTGCAACAGCTGAAACAAATAAGGAGGCTAGCTGTTCCTGCTCATTAGATACTATCACCTCTCTACCATCAACAGTTCTCAAAGAAACAATTTTCTTTTTACAATCCACCACAGCTCCATGTCGAGATAGCCAATCCATACCTAAGATCACATCATATTCCTTAAATGGCATCTCAATCAAATCCCCAAAGAACTCCTCACCCTGCACCACTACTGCACTATCTCGATGCACCTTACTAACAATCACACTATGCCCTAACGGATTTGTCACCAACACATCAAATCCTAGGGACTCAGCATGCACATCAGACACAGGCAAAACAGATGCACTAATATAAGAATGGGTGGAACCCGGATCAATCAAAGCAAGTACTGAAGTATCAAATAAAGAAAAAATACCAGCTATGACTGCCGATGCATCAGGCTGCCTCTGCATAACATACATCCTCTGGGAAGAACCAACCTCCTCTGGTCTACTCTCCCTGGATGTAGCACCTCCTCTAGCACTGAACCCAGATCTGCCTCCCCGGCTGCTACCTCTGCCTGCTCGACCTCCCCTCGCACTAGGTCGAGAAGCTGCTGTATCAACTGACATCCTCTCCTGTCTCTCTGGACAATCTCTAATAAAATGCTCAGGAGATCCACATCTGAAGCACACAGCTGACCCACTATACCTCCAACAAGCACCCATATGTGATCCACCACACTGAGCACACACAGGTAGAGCAGATCTCTGAGTCACTGGGGTCGGAGCACTCGCCACTGAAGCTGTAGGTCTAAATCTCTGTCTCTGAAACTGCACTGACCTACCAGCTGACCTCTGACTCCTACTGACTCTAGGAACAAAGCTTCCTTTTCCTCTCTTAACAGAAGAAGACCCTGCCTCAAACTGGGGCCTCCTAACCCTAACCTCTTCCTCTGAAGCAGCTGCAATACTCTGAGCTCGCTCTACACTTTGAGCTGCTGCCACAAGCTGGGAGAAATCATGATATCTAGATTCAGCCACTAAGCACATGATAGAGGGCCTCAATCCCTCCTCAAATCTCCTGCATCTATCTATCTCATCAGCTATAATGCCCCCAGCATACTGGCTCAATCGAATAAACTCAACCTCATACTCAGTTACAGTCTTGCTATCTTGCTTCAAGCCTAAGAACTCCATCTTCTTCATGTCCTTATACTCCCTAGGAGTATACTTCAACTCAAATTCTCTCAGAAAATCAGCATATGACAAGGTTGGTGGATCTTCCATAGAATGTGGCACTGTCTTCCACCAGTCGTAGGCGTCCTTCTGTAGCAAAGATCTTGCATAGTCAAACTTTTCCTCTGAGGTGGCTTGCAACTGAACAAATACCCTCTGTACTCTGTCAAGCCACTGTTCTGCTATAGCTGGATCAACTGTACCAAAGAAATCCTCCGCTCCATATTTCCTCAGTTTGTCATAATGCCTCGCAGATACCAAAGGCTGAGGGGGTGGTGGCTGTGGTTGTACTGGTGCTTGCCTCAACGCCTCTACCACATGCCTCAACCAAGCTGGTGGAACCTCCTCACCAACTGGTCTACCCGACACCGAAGCAGGTGCCTCCTCAACACTATCAACCCTAGCTCCATCATCAGGAGCAACGCTCTCCTCACTACCCTCAACTGACTGTCTCAAATGAGGATCCATCAACACCTAACACTGAAAACACAAAAGGACACACCTTATTAAAGATCAGAGATTGCCAATCCCAAACATGTATTTTTATTCAAAACCAACTTTTTAAGTAAAAATATTCTTTTTGTTACATTTTACCTAGGCTGAGAATCTCAAACCTAGGCTCTGATACCAAAACAATTGTAACACCCCCATATCCAATGCACACACACTACAACCACAACAATGTAGCATAAGTGCACCAAACATAGGGATGCTACGATTTTTCTTAACATTCAAAACACTTTAAACTTGATACAGTACCCTTATCATTATACATTATAGAAAAGTAGATCATTTACTTATAAAACAAAACATATTAGTTATATATATATATACATTTAAATATTACACAGCGGAAGTTATAAAATATGTACATATTTACATTATAACAATTGCTTTACAAAATATAAAGAAGTATACATGATTGGCAAGTCTGCTCTGATCTTTAAGCTCCAAAAATGGATTCTTCAAGGTCTACTCTCACTTGGTCTTGAAGAACTCTCGGGTTCAACTCTATTACCTGCGCGATTAAACACTATCGCGCTAAGCCAAGGGCTTAGTAAGACAATTCATGCTTATGTTATGCTTTAGTGCCATGTAATGTTTCATTTATGTATTAACAATTCAACATCAATGATGCACACTCAATCAATAAAGATCATATTCAACAGACAATATTCCGTAAATAGTCCATTTCATCATTTAAGTAATATTAACATTTCATTACATTAGAACATCATTTATGATATATATAAAACCTAGACACCTATGGGCCCATCAAGTACTTAATACGATATTCAGAGTTCAGAGTTACTGCTTTGGTCTATAATCACAATGATCAAGCCCGTAGGCAATATATCTCATATTTCTATCCATGGATAGTGTAACAGACCCAGTCTCTTGGACCATTAACTCAACACATTTGAGGTGGTCCTCAACCCGGCAAGACTGTTACAAATCATATATCTCATATTCATAATTCTCATAGTGTAACAGACCCAGTCTCTTGGACCTCAATTCAATTCAATTTGAAGAGATCCTCAACCCGGCAAGACTGTTACCTTTCATCATTTCTTAGACATGCCACCCAAATCCAGAACTCTGAATACTGAATAACATATTAAACAAACAATTCATTATTATATAGTTACCATTTCCATTCTCATCACATTTAGGCAAACATGCCTTCTTTCTTTCAATTGCATCATCATAGCCAATCACAATGGCTTTGCATCATATCATATCTTTGATACAACATTTCAATGTACATTACTCATAAAACACATTACCATTCACAATGCATAACATAACATTGTTCAATCTCAACAATGCAATTAGGGCAAAGAACAATTTATATCATTCATAGCTTTAAGATCTTCCACATTCATTTGATTAGGGCATTCTTTGTTTGAAGTATGTTTAAAGTGTTTATATTAGGGTTTAGGTACCAACATACCTTTGAAGAATCAAAACAATGCAATTAGAACCAAAAATAAAAACCCTAACCCACATATTTGAAGGACACGGGCAGCCTACTTGAGGGACACGACCAAGCTTGTGGCCGTGTCTCTCAACCTAAATTGACAGTAGGCAACACGGGCAAGGGACACGGCCAAGCTTGTGGCCGTGTCTCTCAACCAACAAATCACAGTAGCTAACACGGGCACTAGACACGGCCGTGTCTCTCACAAACCAATCCAACACGCCCAAATTCTCTTGGCTTGGCCGTGTCTCACTTTCCCTTTGGCCGTCTCACTTAAGAACAAAACCCTAATTTTTGGCCAAACTCTTCTAAATGCATTCTAACACATTAAACACCACACAAACTCATTCAAATGAATGTAATCAAAGTCATTAACACTTATTTTGCATGTTTAACACAATATTCACATTAACCAAACATTAAATCATTCATCAATTCCAAACCCTAAAACCAAACTTCACACTTGATCATCCACTTTCAACATCCACTTAAACTTACAATCTTTACAACCAAACCAACACCAAGTCAATCTTTTAACTTACAATCAATTTTAACACTTGTAGACACATATCAAACATCCCAAATCATCACATCAACAAATCACAATTCACCTAAGACATAACTTAAAAATTAACAAAGGAAAACAAGAGATTTCTTACCTTAAATGAAGAAATTCCACAAATCTCTCACCAGAACTCTCAATTCCTTCTTCAATTTACTTCTAGCATCAAGAACACTTCTCTTTCCCTTTAGTTATTGGAGAGCCGGCCACTTCTTGAAAGAAAGAAGAAAATCATGAAGACACAAAGTCAAATTTTGCTTTTAATCTCCACCAAGTGATCTTATCCAAGCAATTACCAAAATGCCCTCAATCATATAACTAACCTTTTGTCTCATATAAGCCCTATTAAGTAATTGCACATTCCACATAAAATATCCTCTTGCATTGACCAACCCTTTTGACCAATGTATATGTTATATATATCATCATATACACAACATATACATTTGTCTCTAAACCCTATTTCTTTCCCCAAAACACATATGCACAAGCATTCACTTTCCAATTCTTTTTTCTTGCAATATAACACATATATTCAATCCAATATATATCAACAACAACAATAACAACAACATCAACAACATAATCAAAACTTCTAGGGCATATATGAGGATATTACATAGGCAGTCAACGATTATCCGAACAACGTCCTGCCGGCCTCGTGTCATTGGTACTTCTATGACGAAATCCATAGTGATATGTTCCCACTTCCATACCAGACTGGGAATTAGTTGTAACCGTCCCGATAGGATTTGATATTTCGCTTTTGCTTGTTGACATATTAAACATTTGGTCATAAAATCAACAATATCTCTCTTCATTCCAGGCTACCATTAAAAACTTCTTTAGATATTGATACATTTGTAACTCCTGGATGCATTGCGTAGAGACTACTATATGCTTTTCAAAAAAAAAATTTTCTTTCTTATGTCTCCCATTGTTCGTATCATTATTCTATTGTCATAATACAAACCACTGTTCTTAGAAATTTAGAATTTTATATCATTTCCTCCTTGCACTTGTTTGATCCATTTTTGTATTTGTTCATTTTCCTTTTGCACTTAATGAATTTATTGAAAAGAAACATAGTTTATGCTTGCATTTCTACTACTAGTACTTCCTCTTCCATTGGTCTTAAACTAATCTTTATAGCGCCTAAGGCTGGTATCGATTTTCCACCAAGTGCGTCGGCCACCACGTTAGCTTTTCCTAGATGATAATTTATAACTTAGCTATTATTTCCAAAACTTGGGCTTACTTTCCTTACCATAAATTGAGATCCTCTTAGGTTGGCGGATATTTTAAACTTTTGCGTCTGTATAAATATAACACTTTTCTCCATATAAATCATATCTCCAAATCTTGAAAGGCAATACGATAACTGTTAATTCCAAACAGTGTGCCGGGTTATTATTATTATTATTTTTGTATGGTTTAAATCATCAAAAGACTTATGCGACTATTTTATCCTTTTGCATAAGCATATAACCTTAACCGATGTGTGAAGCATCACTATATATCACAAATTCTTTGCTGGACATGGGCCGTATGGTTATTGAAGCATTCGTTAACTTTTCCTTTAGTTTCTCAAAGTTCCTCTAACATTATCAGTCCATTGGAAGAATTCCTTTGAAACAACCTTGTCATTGGGATGATAATAATGGAAAACCCTTTTATAAAACATTAATAGTCCCCAGCCAGTCCTAAGAAGATTCTTACTTCTATTACTGTCTTTGGTGTTTTCCATTCCAAAATGGCTTTTGTTTTCTTAAGACCTACTTTAATGCCTTATGCTAATATGGTGTGTTCTAAGAATGTCACTCTTTCCAATCAAAACTCGCATTTGTCATGTTTGACGTACAACTGCTTCTCTCGCAATATTTGCAATACTATGCAAAAGTATCGATCGTATTCTTTTTTTTTTGTTCCTTAAATAAACGAAGGTGTCATCTATGAACACCATTTACAAATTGGTCAAAGTATGGATGAAAGATATGATTCATTAAATCCATTAATACTGCTGACACATTTGTGGGCTCAAAAGGCATTACAAGGAACTTATAACGTCCGTATTGAGTTCTAGATGTAGTCTTTGGAATGTCTTTTCCTTTGATCCGCAGCTGCTGATATCCCAGTCGGTGATCTATTTTTTATTTTTATTTTGAAAAGACCTTGGTTCCTTTAAGTTGGTCGAATACATCATCGATGGATGGTAATGGATATTTATCCTTAATCGTAAGCTCATTCAACTACTTATAGTTCACATATGACCTTAAGGATTTATCTTTCTTCTTGACGAAGAGTACTGGCATACCCCATGAAGAAATACTTGGACATATAAGACCCTTGTCGAGTAGCTCCTATAATTGCATTTTCATTTCTTTGGGTTTCGCTGGTACCATTCGGTATGAGGCAACCAACACCGGTGCAGTTCCCGGATATACATTTATAGTGAATCCTACTTTTCTCTTAGGTGATAATCCGGGTAGCTCGTCTAAAGAAACATCAAGAAAATCATGCATTGTTGATACCTCTTGAATCTTTATCACATTCTTCTTTGCTTCCATAGTGCTTACCAAGTGTGCCTCACATCCGTTTGTATGGAACGCCTTGTTGTAACTGCTGTTGTTATGTTGTTTAGGTAATCGGCTCTCTTTCCTACTACCGTCACTTCCTCCTTGTGAGGAGTATGAAGTGTTACTCTCTTTCTTCTTATAATCAACCACTGTTTTATGCCTTGTTAGCCAATCCAATACCAACATTACGTCAAATTCTCAGAATGGTAACTCTATTAAATTTTCTGGAAATGCATTTTCATGTAACTCTATAGAACATTCTTTAATCACTTGTGTGTAACTACCTCGTCTCTTATCGAATTTATAACTAATGTTTCAAACTTAACATATCCTACTGGTAATTCTTTTAAGTTTTCATTGCGTAGGCTCTGGCTGGTGTACTTGAATTGAGCTAGTCAACGGTCTCTGATTGTGCTCTTTGAAAATTTGAATCACTTTTTCCTTTCCCCTGCTTTGGCCTCGGCCAAAAGTGGGTCGTGATTTTTCTGTCGGTGCGGGTGCATTCACTTGTCTTTCTGGCAGTTTACCCTAACACAATCTAGTGCCCCGCATTCCCAGCGTCCATCTGTTAAATACCAGCATTCACTCTTATGTCTTCATTCACAGTGTTTGCATAGAGGAGTAATATATCCTTCAAATTTATATTTCTTTCCAATCCTCCAATAATTTTTGAATTGTTACTTTTTCCTTTTTCCTTTACCTAGTCCTTGGGTTGTTATTACTTTCATTCTTTCCTTTTTGATCTAATTTTAATTCTGCACTTTCTACCTCTCCGGTTCTTAATTTTTCTCTTTCTCTTCTTTCTCTTTTTTTTTTCCATCATTTCCTGAATTCATAAATCTCATAAATCTTCTTCTTATAATTTCTTAATTTTGATGATTACATTGGGGCATTTTCAGGAGAAATCACAATACAATGTTTTGATTAGATTTCGTCTAGTTTCTACTCATATGGTACGTCACCTACCTTATTAAGACTTCACGGGATGGTCACCCATCATCATTGGTCGAGCACGGTTAACTCCGGTTTCCTGCTAAATTTCAACACGACGGTGTCGGGTCAGCAGTATCTCCTTAGTGCGCTTACTTCATCTGCTTATGTGAATTTTGTACATGGGGTTACTGTACATATTCTCTAATGGTCAGACATGAAAATTTCTCATATACTTATTTTTGTTCACTCATCTTTGTTATCTAAGTTCTATCTATTTTATCTCTCACTGTCTGGTCTTAACATTTTACGTAATTTCTTTTATCCTCTTATTCTATTCCTCTTTTTATTCCATTCTTCAAATTTCATTTTCTTATATACATTTTCATATTCATATACACCTATCTAACCTTCTCCTAGAACCCCCTTATAAGGACCCCAGTATACTGGCTACGGATGTCTGGCGCCTTGAACATCGGCCGGATCCTTGGCTTTGCAATCGCCAGCTTTACTGTGCAAAACTATCTTCACTTCTAAACTTCTTCTCAACTTGTTGAAATCTTCCTAAGCTTTAAGTTTGTACTCTCTTTTGTCGCATGCGTTGGTGTCTACTTCTCTAATCTATGTATACCCTCTCATTACCTAAAACTTTCACAACTAATCTTGAAAATTCAAACACGTCTATGACTACTAATTGTACTTTAATTCCATTATTTAATCCTTCCAAAACCTTTGACGTCTTTCTTACTTTGTTTCTATCATTTTCTTTGCATACTTACTGAGGCAGGTGAACTCTCTATCATACTTAGATACTGTCGTTCTTCCTTGCTGTAGATATATAAACTCATTTCTCCTTGCGTTTAAGTATGTTTTACCAAGTATATATTTCTTCTACCAAAAGGGACATGGCATAATTAAATCTTTTATCTGGTGTGCATCTCAGTTGTTCCAATGCCCTACTGGTACTATCCAAACAGTACTTAACTTCTTCAAATCCTTCTTCTCTACTAGCCTTAAATTCTTTAGCCCCATATTTCCTTAACTTCTCGATTGGGGACTTCCTTTCTCTTTTGGTAGCAACAGGTACCATTCTTGCCGTTTATTGCAATGGTACTATCATCTATCTTAAATAAACTTTGGGACCTTCCACAGCCACCGTTGCGGGTCGTGGCATAAGTCCGAGACCCATTTCTACATTTATGGTTACGAAAGCGTGTGATTCCTTCTCTTGATCTATAACTCTTTGTGATTCTGCCTCTTGCAACCTTATACAGTATGCATATATCGTGATAAGAATTAGCAGCTGGCTTGACTCAACACATTAACTTTCCTATATGGCATGTACGTAAGCACTATTAGATTTTCCTTTATCACATGTACCTTATATACTTATGTATTTATAATATTCTTTCTACTATACTGACATTTTGTACCTAAATGATATATGCTCTCATTTCTTATCTGCTATAGGATATCCCATTTTACATTGGTAATGGCCACTCCCAACATAAAATGTGTATCCTCCTATGTTGAATTTTCCAGGACCGGCTAAACCGGTGCTCTGATACCACTAAATGTAACTCCCCATCTTAGCCTACGTTTATAGACCAAGATGGACTGTTAACTCATGGTAGTTGTGTCTTAATATTTTACTTAGCCAATTTTAAATGCAGCTTTTAAAAAAAATTTGCCATAACCTCCCCTAAAAATGGAGGTCCCAAGTGTCGCCAAAACTAATTTTTCTTATTTTTGAAAAAAAATTTGTTTCACAATTCAACTCAAGCACACTCCCAATAATCCACCCTTATAACCTCAACTACATTCCTGCATGAAGAATTCACACTTCTATACTTGCATACATAAGTGCTAAACCCAAATAAGATTTATTAGATTACTAGTAGTGTACGTGTTCTAGCTTTTCAGTATAATACATTTATTTGCTAGATCATACAAGCTTATGTACATGCCATATTGCTACAATCAATCATATCCAAACTCCTACCCAAAGTAGTAGTCAAGGCCAGCTACGCAGGACATGCTGCAATCTCGTCTCCTCTTTTAACCTACGAGTTTAGAAGGAAACTAAACTAACTAAGCAATTGCTTAGCGGGTACTTAAATCATTGCAATAAATAAATAAAATGAAAGAATGATTTGAACATACATTTATATACTTTAAATAATTGAAAGAAATAAATACAAAACACAGAAGGTAAAAAGGCTTGACTGAGTAATTTGAATTTAAATCATTTTTCTTGCTTTTATCATTTTGGTTGCTCTACTGGTTTAACAGAACGTCAGCGGATAAGGAAGGGTCATGATAAACATATCTTGTCATGATCATGTTTCATTATCTTTCATCATAATTCTTGCACATGTGCCAATGGCCATTATCATTGCATCATTGATCATATCATTGTAATCATCGGCCTTCAGCTGGAATATCATATCATGTCATAAGCAGTACTGCAGTAATAGTATGATGCATCATACCCTTATCTCAAGGGTTCTGTCATAACCAAGTAGAGCATAAACAATTCATTAATTAATTTGATCATGATATTCAATAAGCCATGATTTTTCCATAATGCATGTATTGTCAGAATAGCTTGTCATGATGCCTTTCTGATCATTCCCAATTCTCCTTCATGTCATTTTATATGATTTAACATCAATCTATATCATAATATTCAAGTTTTAACACAATTAGAAAAATGACCAAATGAATAGTAGCGCGGTGCGTAAAATCGGCAACGCAATGGCGCGCGACAACTAAATAATAAAATCTGTTTTTAATGCTGAAAATCAGTCAACTTTGGCAACAGTTTTGACCAAGTAAAAAACCTTATTTTTGGATGAAGTTTTTCAGGAAAACATTTTCATAAGTTAACTAAATGCATGTAAAATTTCGTCGAAAAATTCTTTCGTTTGCCCCTTCAACGGACTGCCCAAAATGAAAGCTGCAGAATGGTGCCCAAAAGGGACCATTCGGCCCAATTTTCAAAACTTGAGGGAAATTCATTTTTTTCTTGAAAAATTGATTTTTAGACTCCTTTTGTGATACCATTGAAAGACTAAGGGTCCCTCTTTCAAAAATCAACCCAAAAGGGGTGATTAAAAGTTCATCAAAGTTTATGGATATTTGAGCAAAGTTTAGCTAGTTTGTTTGTTTTCATTCTTTTCACAATCAATTGATTACAAATGGTTCAAGAGTACTTTACCACATATTTAACACACATAATAACATCATTTCAAAACTATTTCAAAAGTCCCATAATGCAAAATATGTGAATTAATTGAAAAGGCAATGATTTAAGTACCAAACCTTGTTTATTTGCTTTGTTCCTTGCTTGTCCTATTCTTTCTTTCCTTCTTCTTCTTTATCCCTTTGATTTCCTATAATTTTCATAACTTCCATAATAAGAACATTATAAAAACCATATGTTCAAGCCTTGATTCTTGCTAGCTAAAGCTACTAATTACCATTTATTCATCACTTCTACATGTATGGATCATTTAATCTAATTTCTCTTCACTTTCTTAACTTTCCCATAATCTTCCCAACTTTTCTTTCATTGATAACTTGAAAACTATCAATCAAATGAATAAACTAAAGCTAGAATTGGAATCCTTACCTTAAAATTAAGCTTTTCCTTCCAAAAATCCATTTGAACACTTGAAAAATTCCTTCCCTTTTTTGGTGGAGAGAATTCGGCCATACCTCTCAAAATGGAGAGAAAAATATGTGCTCTTAGTTCTTTAATCATCCTTCTCTCCCTTTTTATATTTTTCCACTTTCCATTTATTTAATTAATTTCATTTTGGAGGGTTAAGATGTACCCACCGCAAAAGTATCTTTAACTAGGATGGTGCCATATGGAGGGTTAAGATTAATCCAACCCAAAAGTGTCTTTAAACAAGATTTTTCCATGTGTCTTTTTCTAGAAAATTACTATGCCATGTGTCCCTTTTCTAGAAAATGAGTGGAAGTGAAAAGACCAAAATACCCTTCAATGGAAGGTTTTGCCTTTTCTTCGTAACCGGGTGGTTTTACGACGCGTAAAATGTACCATTCTCCTCCTTTCAACCTCTCGTTTCCATTTCCGACATTCATTCTTGATTTTGAACTAATTTATAAAAATTACGCTCATGCCCTTGACTTTTGTAATCCTTTAGGTCCTTACGTGATTCGGGTCTCCACTTAGGTTCGTTCTTCAACATCGATCACTGCGGAGTCCTTCCGTTTACTTCGGATACCTTTACGTGTCTTGTTTTCCAGTGTATACATTATTATCACAAGAATGACAAAAATACCCTTGGTCAAGAATCCACTGTATCTCTCAAACTATGCGTTTTCGGGAAAAACCGTGGTGTTCCGTTTCGACCCAATTTTTCTCTACTTTTCATCCTTAGAGTCTGTTATGGGAACTATTAAGGACCTCCGGAACAACTTTTGAAAATTACAGTCACCTCCCCAAAACTTTTTGAATTACAGTCACCTCCACGAAACTTTACAATCTTTTCAGTTAGGTCCTTTTTGTCCTATAGAGCTTCCTTTCACTTTGTGTTCTTTGGTGGTTACTCGAGATGGCTCCTCTTACTGTATGCGGATGTACTATACATGGATGTACTGTACATTTGTACAAATTGAGTCGTGACAGACACGGCCAAGCCAAGAGTGGCTTGGCCGTGTCTCTTGATTTTCCTTGGGACACGACCAAGCTTGCTGGCCGTGTCCCTCACTGGCTCTTTCTTTCTTTCTTTCTTTTCTTTCTTTTATTTGGTCATAAGGGGTGACACGGCCAAGCCAAGAGTGGCTTGGTCGTGTCTCATATGACACGGCCACAAGCTTTGATGTGTCACATGAGTGTATTTTCTTCTGCTTCTTTTCTTTCCTTCTTTGCTTGCTCCAAGACCTGTTGGCATGAAATGGGACACGGCCAAGCTTGCTGGCCGTGTCATGTGACACGGCCAGTGGCTTGGCTGTGTCACTGAGTGTGTCTGCTTCTGCTTGCTTCTTTTCCTTCTCTTCTTTGGCTCAAGATGGGACACGACCAAGCTTGTTCTTGGCTTGGCCGTGTCATGTGACATGGCCACAAGCTTGGCCGTGTCTCTTGGGTGTGTCTCTTCCTGCTTCTTCAATCTTTGAGGGACACGGCCAAGCTTGAATTGGCTTGGCCATGTCTTGCTTGGTTCATGCTTTTCTTGCACTGTTTTGATCTTCCAAGGGTGTTTTTGCACCTAAACCTAAAAGCAACACTTTAAACACACTTAAAACAAAAATTAATGAAAACATTAACTAAAACACACATAAAATCATACTAAAAACTAGTACAAAAATGATCTAAACAGTTTAGAAGAGGCTTTCGATAAATAAAACTTCTTATGAGCCATGGAATGGAAGAATACTAACATTTCATACCTTAGAGTGTTTGGATGCAAATGCTTTATATTGAATACCAAGGATAATCATGGAAAATTCTCATCAAAATCGGATGAAGGCATATTTTTTGGGTATTTATTATCTAGCAAAACATATAGAGTATTTAACAAAAGAACTTTGGTAGTTGAAGAATCAATACATGTTGTTTTTGATGAATCCTCTAAACTTGATCAAAGGAAATGCAGTGCTTTTGATGATTTTGTATGTACCTTTGAAAAACAAGAAACAATTGATGTTCCAAAGGATAATCATGAAGAACAAATAAAAGAGACTCAAGAGCTACCCAAAGATTGGCAATACATGAAGGATCATCCAAAAGAACTCATCATTGTGAAACATCAAATGGAGCATCTACTAGATCCAAATTTAAATACTTAGATATTAATGTTGCTTTTGTTTCTCAAATTGAGCCAAGGACTATTGAGGGGGCTCTTAGTGATGAATGTTGGGTGATTGCAATGCAAGATGAACTCAACCAATTTAAGAGAAATAATGTGTGGGAACTTGTTTCTAGACCTAAAGGCCATCTAATTATAGGATGTAAATGGGTATTTAGGAATAAGATTGATGAAAATGATCTCATTACTAGAAATAAGGGTAGATTGGTAGCCAAAGGATATAATCAAGAGGAAGGCATTGACTATGATGAGACATTTACCCACATTGCTAGATTAAAAGCTATTAAAATCTTACTTGCATTTGCATGTCATATAAATTTTAAACTTTTTCAAATGGATGTCAAAAGTGCTTTTCTAAATGGTTTTATAAGTGAGGAAGTTTATGTTGAATAACCTCCCAGTTTTGAAGATTATAAACTTTCAAATCATGTTTTAAAACTTACCAAAGTACTATATGGATTGAAATAAGCCCCAAGATCTTGGTATGATAGACTAAGTACATATTTACTTGAAAATGGATTTTCAAAAGGGAAAGTTGATACAACTCTTTTTGTCAAAAAGAAAATGCATAACATTTTGATCGTTCAAATATATGTTGATGACATTATATTTGGTGCCACTAATGAATCTTTGTGCAAGGAATTTGCTTCTTGTATGACTATGGAATTTGAAATGAGCATGATGGTGAACTCAAATTCTTCCTTGGACTACAAATCAAGCAATGTGAAGATGAGATTTTCATCAACTAATCCAAGTACACAAAGCAACTCCTCAAGAAACTTGGAATGGATAGTTGTAAAACTAGCAAGACTTCCATGAGCGCATCCTTGAAACTTGACAAAGATGAAAGTGGTAAGGTAGTAGATGAGAAGAAATATCAAGATATTATCGGATCATTACTCTATTTAACTACTTCTAGACCTGATATAATGTATAGTGTATGTTTATGTGCTAGATTTTAATCTTGTCCTAAAGAATCACATTTAAATGCCACTCAAAAAATTTTGAAATACTTGAATGGTACATTGCATTTATGACTTTGGTATCCAAGAAATATATCATTTGATATTTTAGGCTTCTCAGATATGGATTATGCAGGTAGTCTTTTGGATAGAAAAAGTACAACCAGGGCATGTTATTTTCATGGTGATTGCCTAGTTTCTTGGTTTTACAAGAAATAAGTGTCGGTTGCTTTGTCTACAGCAGAAGCTGAATATGTTGTGGCATGTTTTTATTGCACATAAGTTTTATGGATGAAGCAAAAATTACTTGACTATAGAAAAGTGTTTCATCATATTCCTATTAAGTGTGATAACAATAGTGCCATTAGCTTATCCAAGAATCCGATCCAACATTCTAGGTCTAAACATATAAATATTAGACATCATTTCTTAAGGGATAATGTACAAAATCAAAACATCATCTTATAATTCATTGATACACACAATCAACTTGCTGATATCTTTACAAAACCTTTAAATGAAGATGGACTAAACTTAATTAAGCATAACTTAGGAATGATTGATGGAAGCTCCTTGAATGAATAAATTTTGTAGTGTGTTGAATATTGATGTGTACTTTATCATCATTAAAAACATTCAATTATGATCATACATTCTTCATAACAAATCCTATTTCTATTTTCTCATTCTATTCCTTTTTCTTTGTTCAGCATGGTCACCTTGCCAGACATTGTAGTCGCAAGTCCTCTAGACAGGTTCACCCCGGATGACCTTTTAGAGGGAAGATGGATGGTCGTGACAATTTAAAAAGTCTTGACCGTCACAGACTTTCTCTCAGGTAGCGAGTGCCCTACCCCGTATAACAATTGTGCCATTCTCTTTAGCTGGCGTCCTTTTGTAAAAAGGCAGTCACGCCTTGTACACTCTGCATAATATTTTCTAACTATTGGCAGTGTGTTAGTTCGCATTTTTCCAATTTCTAACAACCATAAACGGCTATTTTTTCCATCATTTCTCTATTGAAGGCCATTAAACTTCAGTTACATACTTCTTTAGTCACTCTTAACATATAAACTTCTCTCAAATCACAAAATCATCTCAAAATCCCTCATTCTCAAAGGCATACTCTGTTTTTCTTTTATCTTTTTTTTTATCTTTCTTATACCAAATGGCTCCTAAGAAGAAAATCTCATTTAAGGGAAAGAGCAAGGGGAAGAGACCTTCAGGTATAGTCATTAGAGAATAAAAAGAGGCTCCTCCCTCTCCTCCACCACCTAGAAGTGGTGAGAAAATCCACAAACCCCATCACCAAACTTTAGAAGAAGATATTAGATATGCTATGCTCAAAAGGAAGAAGATGGAAGGAATTAAGAGTCCTTTTGGAGGCATGCTTATAGCCTTTAATATTAAGGATGAAATTGACAAAAATCTTGATGTTCTTGGGTAGAGATGGTTTTTTTTTCCTAATGAGGTAGGTTACTCTAGCCTTAGTAGGGAATTTCTCATGTCTCTTCAAATTGAGAAGAGTGAAAACTCAGCCTTAGGGTGGTATAGGATTAGGTTTAAATTGTTTGACCAATACTTTGCCTTAACCCTAGAAGATTTTGGTAAGATTTGGGATTTTCCATTAGGTGGAGCAACTTCTTACAATGATACTACATTCTTTAACTTTGTCCTCTCTACTTTTCGGTAAGAAATTTCAGTAGAGAAGTGCTTTGTAAATGAATTCAAGGCTTGACATATCAAATCCCTCACACACTGGATTCTACATAGGTTCATTACCTACACAATCCATCAAAGGGCTGATGGAAATGAGAAAGTCACCAAAAGGGACTTGATCTTCCTATATGCCTTCACTTATAATATTCCCATCAACATACCAAAATTCTTGATAGACACCCTCTATCATCATGCTACTACTATCACATAAACTTTCTTTCTTTCCTCACACATCACCCAAATAGCTAGACATTTGAATTTGCTAAATGATCTTAACCTAGCTACCTTGAGGAACCTATTTGATCTATCCTGTAGTGCTCTCACCATGGAATACTTAGAGCATGCTATATGTGTTAGGAAGGTTGATGGCTCTTATGTCTATTATTTTGGTAAGAAGGATGTAGTGGATAGGCATAAGAAGAGACCAAGGTATACATAGAAGGAGAAGGAGAGTTTTTTAAGTTGCTATCGAAATGCTTCACAAAGCTTCAACCTTTAAGCCTAGCAAAGTTAGCTCTCTAACAAAACTCATCCTTAAGGCTATCAAATCAATCTCTAAGCAATTTGCTCACTTCAGCAGGGATATGTCCAAAAGGTTTAATCACTTGAACACGAAGATTGATCTTCTATCCCACATGCACCTTGATCTTTATGACATGCAAGGCAAGTTAGAGTTTCCTTAATACAATTTTAAGGAATATGATGTAAGTGATCATGAAGAGAGTCCCTTTGAAGAAGATCCCTTGGGAGATGACATTAGCACTAGCTCCTGTAGCAGTGTGCTTGCTCCTCTTGACAAGGGCAAGGCCTCTATGGAAGAAGAAGAGCATGAAGAAGAAGAAGAATTTGATTGACTTTTTGCTTGTTGTTTTATGATTTTTATTTCTCTTTTTTGTTTCGTTATTTCATGTTTTCTTTTCATGTTTTGTGTACTCCTTGGCTTATCAATGAATATTTAAGTTTCCTTTTATTGATGTTTTTGAAATTCATCTCTCTTTTTGCCTTTGTCAAAGGGGGAAAAGATAAGATGATGATAAGATAATGATGTGATACATTGAGAAATTATATATACATTGAGAAATTAAAAGAAATTAAATTGCAATCAGCAAATAATAAGATGATAAATTGGTTAAAGTAAATAACAATTAAAATGATTAATTAAAATAAATCATCTTAGATAAAGCATATATTTAGGGGGAGATTAAAAAAATTTAAAAGACACAAGTTAACCTCAAAATACAAATTGTCATTATTTTGCTTATCTTTTCATCATTCCATTTGATTGCCAAAGTCAAAAAGGGGGAGATTGTTAGCAAATAATCTAAATTTTGATCTTTAGCACTCAAATTGACTGATGCATTTAACATATATTTAAGTTACTTGATGCAGGAATAAGTTGCTCAATAAATAGCCAAAACAGGGCAAAGGGTGTGGTCACTCTAGGCCTAAGGGCGACTATCCTTAATGATTTGAAGAACAAGTTGAGTCACAGTAGATTTTGAGGTCAGTATCTTGACCTAAGTAGCTATCGTGAAAGCATCAGTAGCAACTGTCCGTTTGTTGGGATGATCGCACCTCAAGTGACCAAATCTCCAACAATCATAGTAGGGAACACGGTGATAGGTGTAATCTGAGGAGCGGTCTCTCTGTACTATGTCATGACTGTCCAGCACAAGTCATGACTGTCCATTCATTTTTAGAGAAAATCTCAAGGATTGGCAATAGTGTTTGTAACCTTGAGTGTGCCTAGAAGTTCGACATGAGACACCCAATCTGACTGCAAATTTAGCACTAGCACGACCGCCCCTTTCATATTTTAGTGGAACAATTCTTTGTCCAATGAAGGTGTAACACCCTATACCTTATTTACATACCATACATATACCCAGTATGCACACAATACACATATAAAATATAAGGATGCCATGTTACAGTATTGTTTAAACATTTATCTTAATTTCATATTGATAATATTTTTAATGTAAGGACATTTTAAATTATCAAATCTCATTCTTAAGAAGTAATGATGAGATCATTTTATACCTATTTTTAGTATGGATTTCTATGTGTTTTTAGTTAATGTTTCATTTGATTTTTGTTTAAAGTTGGTTTTAAGTGTTTGTTTTAGGTTAAAGTGGAAAATATCCCTTGGATGATCAAAATAATGAAGAAAGAGCATGAATCAAGCAAGACATGGCCAAGCTAAAGCAAGCTTGGCCGTGTCCCTCAAATGAATTCCAAGATAGTAGCTGACACACCCAAGAGACACGGCCAAGCCAGTGGCCATGTCTCATCCAAGGAACAAAACTAAGAAAGGAAAGAAATGAAGGCAGAAGCTGACACACCCAAGTGACACGCCTAAGCCAGTGGCCGTGTCACATGACACGGCCACAAGCTTGGCCGTGTCCCATCCCTAGCCAAAGAACCAAGCAAAGAAGGAAAAATGAAGAACACAAGGTGACACACCGAAGTGACACGGCCACAAGCTTGGCTGTGTCACTCCTTAAAGAACAAAGTATACAAAGAAAGAAAGAAAGGGCAGTGATGGACACGGCCAACTAGCTTGGCCGTGTCCAAAGGGGAAATGAGAGACACGGCAAAGCCACTCATCGCTTGGCCGTGTTACCTATGGAAATGTTGAATTATTTGCACGGATTGAGGAACAAGTGGGGGACAATGACTTTGCTTTTGCCAAAAGCAAGAGTAAACAAAGGAAAAGCTAGCCAAAATGATGGAAAGAAAGATTAAACAAAGAGAAAGTGGGAGACAATGGAGAGTGGTGTGAGTTGGAAGCATGGGCTTGAGCTTTGGAGGGAAATAAAAAGAGAAGAGGAGGAAGAAGAGAGGAGTTCAGTTTTTGGGAGTGCTGGGGGGGGGGGTTTGCAGAAAACAGAGACCAGAGGTAGAGAAGAGAGGTTTGACAGGAGGAGGCTTGGGCATACACGTTGTGAGCAAGGAGGGAGTGACACTTTCCTTGTCTCTTCATCTTCATCCTCCATTTCCATCCTCTCCACCATCTCCATCTTCCATTGGCAGCTCTTGGAGATTGAAGAAGCTACATTGAAAGGGGTTTTTCTATTTTCCCCCTTGAATTCATTTTAATGTTATTGTTGTTGTTGTTGTATTAAGTGTATTGAACATGAACTAAATCATTCTCTATCTAGATATTGAAGAACCCTAGCTTATTTGTATGATTGAATAATTTTAATTGATGGAGTTGTTTTATTCTTATGATGCTTAATGATTGCAATTTTCATATTATTGACTTGAGAATGCTTGATATGAATTGATTACTCATAAGGGTTGAGGATTGATTGGGGTGCTAGAGATAGACCTACAAGATCCTTTGGTTTATAGTTCCTTGTTCTTAATGCAAGATCTATTTAATTGTGTTTGAGAAGAGATTCTAGCACTCTACTTAGTGATTAGGGATTAATTCACTCGAGAGAGGTTTTAGTCTAAGTTAGAGGAATGTCAATTCAACTCTATCATGTGATGTAATTGTGGATAGGGGGATTCAATATCTGGATAGTATCATTACCATCAAAACTTTTTGCACAACATTTAATTTCCCTTTACTTTCAGTTATTAAATTAGTTGTTTTTAATTACAAAGCATCACACAACTATTAATTTGCTAAACAACGGTTAAGGTTTGCACTAGTACTTGGCCTTGTCCCCAGTGGAATGATAACTTTTTACTATTCATCAATAGTAACACTATCCATAAATAGTAAATTTTACTGTTCAACAATAGTAATACTATTTATAAATAGTAAAAGTTACTATTTATCAATAGTATATTAAATATTGAAAATAGTACTTTTTACTATTTATCAATAGTAACACTATCCATAAATAGTAAATTTTACGGTTGTAATACTATTTATAAATAGTAAAATTTACTATTCATAAATAGTATAATTACTATTTATGAACAGTATTGAATTTTGTTTTTTTGCTTGCCGTTTTTCTATAAAAACTCATCATTCCTTCATTTCATTTCACAGCACGATTTCAATTTTATAATTCTCTCAAATTTATTTCAATTTTAGCACATATTTTTTCAAAAACAATGCATGCTTCGAGGTCAGAGACTTATTCTAATGCCAAATTATTGGAGTTTATCCGGCATCATGAAGATGGAAATTTAGATATACTGGCCGGGATGCCCCTCCATCGTAGTTCCAACCAAAAGAGGGAATGTGAGCGAGGATTTTCCCCCACACTCCCGGTGGAATGGTTCTTGCGACTTCGGCACTGTTTAGGCTCACGGCCTTAGAGAACACGAACCTAAGTCCGGAGAAAATGGAGTAGCCACCCGGACGGGCTGGGAAAAAGAAAGGGGTGGATGACTCGATTCCTAAGGAATCCCCAATCCCTTAATGTGTTCGGAAAGTTGGGTACGTGTGGGGAATGTGAGAAATGACCCAGCACCCCCACAACGCCCGGTTAATTGGAACCGGCCTCCTTTACAGGTCTTAATATTATAAAATTCTTAAATATAACAACATTATCCATATTACACACAATAATTAAAAGAAAGCATCAATATATTAAAATCAAAGCAATGTCCAAACAAAGCAAATAAATGGACACCCATCCAAGGATAGAAACATGTCCTTACATCACATGCCTAAATAGGACACCCACCAAAAAGTAACACCCCGATACTCCATATAAATACTACACATATACCTTGTATACATACAGTAAGCATATAAAGTATAAGGATGTCACTATTCGTTACAATTTAAAACCTTTCACTTAGTTCAAATCATATCTTTTCATAAAGTATTTCTTTTAATGAACTTATACTTAAATATAATGATAATAATAATCTTATATTATCAAAACTTTATTTATACATATGAATGCATTCTTGTAGTAAAATACAACATAATTTAATTATATATGTATGCAACACCCTCTAGTTGGTCTCAGAACACTCTTACCTTACTCGTGGCATACCCATTTGACTTTTAGATCAACCACCTAATTGCCTGCGCGATTTACATAACCACGCTAAGCAAGAAAGCTTAGTAGTACAAAGAAATAATTTCAAATAAACATTACAAGTAAATCTTACTTTATATATATATCATGTATTACCAATTTCTTATCATATTTACTCTTTTCAATGCACTCTCTATATATGTTTCCACCAATCTCATAATATATATATATACTCTTATACATCATTTCAACAAATCACAATTCAATGACTCATCCAAACTTTCATGAGATAATATTCACAATTTCCACATCCATAAACACTTTACACATCATATTATGGTTTTATAAATTCATCATTCAATATAGCTTCTCAAGCCATATTCACTTTCAAAATATTTACTTATATATTGTATACATCTCATTCCATAATTATCATCATGTATCACATAATATTATATTTCATTCCATAATTCACATTAAAACAAAGACATGCATGGGCCCATAAGAGACTAATATGTCATTCAACATTCAGAGTTAATGCTTTGGTTCAATCATCACATTTATCATTATCCCAACTAGGCTTCAAGGATTTAGGTTCAACCAAGCTTTAAGGGGAACAAAGCATGCTAAGTATCAACCCAACTTGGCTTCAAGAACTAATCCAACCTAGCTTCAAGGGTTGTAACATCTCAATTAGGCTTCAAGGACTAGACCCAACCAAGCTTCAAGGGGAGTAAACATGTTAAACTTCAACCCAACTTGGCTTCAAGGATCAATTCCAACCTAACTTCAAGAGATTGTTAATAATATTAGGCATGCCACCAACAACAAACTCTGAAAATGGAATAACACATTAGCCACACAATTCATTTATTATTTCTTTATCAATCTCATTCTCAATTCTCATCATAGCCAATCACAATGGCGTCACATCACATTTAATTCATTATAGCCAATCACAATGGCTTCATATGTCATTTGCATCATCATAGCCAATCACAATGGCTTCACATGTCATTTGAATCATATCTCGATTCACATTACAACACTTCTCAAGACACATTAGTATACTTCATCATTAAAATATTTATCATAACAAATTGCATTGTACATACCTTTTTGAATTATCACCATAACTTTCACACTATACAATTAATAACATTAGTCACATTGTATTAACCATATAATAAATTACTTAACATTGTTTTAGGTCTCAAGATCATATAAAAGAATGCATCTTTGTAAGTTGTACTTACCTTAAAGATAATTCACATCAATCCATACACTTCCTCTTCCAAATATTCTTTACCATTTAAGTTAAGGCAATCCAACCTCTTCATAACCTAATTCAAAGGAATAATACACACTTATTTACAAATACACATAAATTCCAATACAATGATTCACCTATTGGTCCCATACTAGGCCCTTAGATCACAATTCACAAGCCAATATCAACATTTAGGTCCCCACGGTCGTGGCTTCCTAATCCCCACGACCGTGGGATCCAACACGGTTCTGTCCATTTTTTCATTACAACCCCCACGGGCGTGGCCTTCAAGGGCCACGGTCATGGCATTGTAGACTCTTCTGTTCTATTAACATTCATGAAGACACAATCAACCTTATAACCCCACAGTCGTGGCCCTCATTTGCCACGGCCGTGGCATCAATCCGGAACTGTTTTCTGAAACAAACTCAAGTATTTTGCATTTTAAACCAATCCATATGAATACAAACATAATCAAACTCTTCCTTTCTTCTAAAAATTGAGTTAAAGTTCAAATCTCACATATAAAGACTATTTTGCACTCATCCATCTACTTAATCCATACTTACAACTTTCACTATCATCACACCTTAATCATATCAAATATCAATTCAATCAATAGAAATCAACACAAAGAAAGGGCACTTACTTGGATTCTTTGCCCAAATCTTCGATATCCACTTGCAAATCTCTTGATATCCTTTAAATCTTTGGTGTAAATATAAGCAAAATCACCTTTCTCTCTCTAGCTTCTCTCTCTCTCTCTCTCTCTCTCTCTCTCGTTCACGAAGAAAAAGAAGAAGAAGAAGAAAGAAAGAAAGAATTTTCCTCTTTCTTCGTTCTTATCTTATAATAATAATAATAATAATAATAATAATATAATTTAAATCTCCACCACACACACACTTCTCCAACCTTTGACTTTCTTCTTCTCTTTTTCTTTTTGTCCTTATTATCATTATTATTATTATTAATTAATTATACAAATATATATATATATACAACTCACTTTTCCTACACCATTTTATATCCCATGTATATATGATGTGTATGTATATGTCTTATATATATATATATTATATTTATATTTCCCATCTATACATATACATTAATTCCAAATACAACAATAACTCCAAAACTTTTAGGGTATACTTTGGGATATTACAACTCTCTCCCCCTTAAATAATTTCGTCCTCGAAATTATCCAGTGTAGTAACAATTCATTCTTAACAAAACACTATCTTAATTTCATATAATATTAATTGTATTATTACATTATGATTTCATCAAATCACATAATTTCTACTCTCCCCCTTAGAGGTAATTATCTTCTCTAAAATTCATAATTCATCATTGTATAGGTATTTATATATATCTTTATATCTTATTACTTTCTCAACAAAGCAATCAAGATAACACATTACATTTCCAATGAATTTTATCTTTATATTAGAGTCAGATTATCATTTTATTTCTTTATAGATATTCTCTTAACTTTAACCTCAAAAATCATTAATTAATATCTTAACATTGATTATTCCGTTCTTACAATCACTTTCAAAATAAACATTTACCAAACCTCAATTGATAACAATATCCTTACTTTCTTTAGCTTGCTTCTCACTTAATATAAATATTAATACAATACTTTTAAACTTACTTAACAGATAAACAACATTTTCCTTTTTCTCACCATGTACAATTGATATAATTTAATTTATTTATGTTCATTCATAAGCCAGAATATTACATCATACACATTACCATTTAAATTTTATACTCCCAGTACAACTGTACGTATTAAATCTCAATATTGACTCGCAACTTTAGCGAAATCTAGATTAATCGATCTATTTATCATAATATACTAACATTTAAACCTTATTTGATTCAAACCAACAATTAACTTATCGAAATTTATCATTGGATTTCACAGTATATATATATGTATATATAACCTAATTCCATTAGGTCAAACTTATATTCAAATTCTAAATTTTTCAGATTCATATTCATCTTTTCATATACTCATATTTTGTTTTCTATTATCTTAGTACAATTTCCACAAAATTCTCATGATTATCTCACACCATATTTATTATTCATATTTCCATAAATCTTAAGTTCATTCACTTATTCACTTTACACTGTAAATGTATTCAGTATAACTTTCAATCACATTTGCAATTTCTTCCCTTTTATTATTTCTTCACCTCACACATTATTACTATATTTATATAATTATTTTTCTATCACATAATTCATAGTTTAAAACATTATCACAATTCTCTTCTCTTGCTTTACTTCTCATAATTATAATTAAATTTTTAACATAGAAATTATAAGATATAACTTCACCAATCATATCTTTTAACCATGTTTCTAGAAACATAGTTATCAATCTCACCAAAACTGTATTACAGTTATATCATCTCAGTTCTAAATCTGAAGATAATAAAACTAACCAACTAATCATACTAACCAAATCATATGACCATGATATATTAACAATCACGCTTGGGGTTTGCAAATCAATATTGTTCTTCTATTATTCAATTTCCAGTCTTTACGGTTATAATACTAGATTGTATCACAAAAATTATATATTTATTCTCCAAACTTTTGTTACACCAAGAGTTAACACATTTTAATTCCATCTCAAAACAGTTGCTTTTGATTATTTGATCATCATTAACCTAACTCATGTTCAATAATATTATCTTTAACATTTTCTACGCCCAACCTTCAATCAGATACAAATCTTACACAAGTTTCATTCATTACTCCATTTCCAATCCATCTCTTCTAAAAATTTTCAAATACATTATTCTTTCCTTGTTATACGCTTATACATAAAACGTTTCCACACACAAATACTTTGAGTCCCAAAACATCTTATGATAGCCTAATTTAGTTATTGCCATAACAATTTCACTATTCAATGTTACCCAAGTCCATTCTCATTTTCCATTTCATCACTTAGTCTATCTCTGCGTAAATCAAGACTAAATCTCTCTTAGATCCGCTACTATATGCAATATCATTTTCAATATCATTAAACATGCAATTGGCTAAGATAATAAACATATCACATACACATTCATAGATCACATTTAAAAATGTGACTCACTTCCCACATTCCTTACATATTACAGTTATATTCATATTGAAAAACCTCTCTCATATATCCTATACATGTATACACATAATCATGCAATTTCATTTAATTTCTCTTTTGCATATAATCTATACAAATTTAATGTTTATCACTTCCCTTTGACTATTATCATTCTCATTATTTCAACATAACTTAAGTTATTCATTAACTTCAATAAATATATACACTCTACTTATAATATTATTTCACAAAGATCTTAATCACATTTCCAATGTGATATCTCTCTCACATTTGTTTTTAAATACCTTTAACATATCTTTCATATTCATTTTCATCCTTTCCAATCAAATTATTTAAAGTAACTCATTTTCATTTGCTCAATTCCTTTTCTTTTATTTGAAACCAAATTTTCCTACTATCAATCACATCCCTCAATTCATAATACTTTCATGTGCACTAATATTCATTTCATATATCTCACGTATTGAATACATTAAACTATCAATATCTAAATGATCTTTATCCACATTCCATTAAAACTATAAATTTTCAACTTAAAAAAAAACATCTTATATGTATATACCACAAAACAACATCAAAACATATAATTTTCACAATTATCAAGCTCATTTCAAAAATCTCAAATATCACATATTACCACCATTAATATGAGTTTTCACAATATTCAAAGCATATCACATTTCTAACATCGAAATTACAATGTTTGTATTAACATAACCATACAAACAACACCAATATGTCTTCTTATTCAACCAACATGATCTCTTTTTCTTTTAAACAAAATCTCAATTTGATATACCCGAACCTTCCATAATCACACTTTGTCTATATCAATCAACTCACTCACTATTCCACCATACTCTTTTCATTTTAATAACATATCTTTCCATATTAACAACCCAACAATATTTCCTCTTTCTAATAAACTCAACATAAACTCTATTATACAGAGATTCACAATATAGAGGAGAAAGTATATACTTTATTCTAAATTTTTATTTATTTATTTTTTTTTCAAATCATTTTCAACTTTATTGACCTTACCAATTAAACTTGTACCAATTTTTCAATATTACTTTCATATAAAATCTTATTCACACACTATCATCCATCTCATGTAATTCAGATACATTACAAATCACATAATGCCACGTTTGAGACCAACCTAGGTGTTAATGCATATGCATGTATTACCCATTTGCATTTCAAAACTCTTCTTTTGAATTCTATTTAAACTTTTTTTTTATTATATCACTTAGGCCGAGAATCTCGAACCTAAGCTCTGATACCAAAATAATTGTAACACCCCGATACTCTATATAAATACTACACATATACCTTGTATACATACAGTAAGCATATAAAGTATAAGGATGTCACTATTCGTTACAATTTAAAACCTTTCACTTAGTTCAAATCATATCTTTTCATAAAGTATTTCTTTTAATGAACTTATACTTAAATATAATGATAATAATAATCTTATATTATCAAAACTTTATTTATACATATGAATGCATTCTTGTAGTAAAATACAGCATAATTTAATTATATATGTATGCAACACCCTCTAGTTGGTCTCAGAACACTCTTACCTTACTCGTGGCATACCCATTTGACTTTAGATCAACCACCTAATTACCTGCGCGATTTACATAACCACGCTAAGCAAGAAAGCTTAGTAGTACAAAGAAATAATTTCAAATAAACATTACAAGTAAATCTTACTTTATATATATATCATGTATTACCAATTTCTTATCATATTTACTCTTTTCAATTCACTCTCTATATATGTTTCCACCAATCTCATAATATATATATATACTCTTATACATCATTTCAACAAATCACAATTCAATGACTCATCCAAACTTTCATGAGATAATATTCACAATTTCCACATCCATAAACACTTTACACATCATATTATGTTTTTATAAATTCATCATTCAATATAGCTTCTCAAGCCATATTCACTTTCAAAATATTTACTTATATATTGTATACATCTCATTCCATAATTATCATCATATATCACATAATATTATATTTCATTCCATAATTCACATTAAAACAAAGACATGCATGGGCCCACAAGACACTAATATGTCATTCAACTTTCAGAGTTAATGCTTTGGTTCAATCATCACATTTATCATTATCCCAACTAGGCTTCAAGGATTTAGGTTCAACCAAGCTTCAAGGGGAACAAAGCATGCTAAGTATCAACCCAACTTGGCTTCAAGAACCAATCCAACCTAGCTTCAAGGGTTGTAACATCTCAATTAGGCTTCAGGGACTAGACCCAACCAAGCTTCAAGGGGAGTAAACGTGTTAAACTTCAACCCAACTTGGCTTCAAGGATCAATTCCAACCTAACTTCAAGAGATTGTTACTAATATTAGGCATGCCACCAACAACAAACTCTGAAAATGGAATAACACATTAGCCACACAATTCATTTATTATTTCTTTATCAATCTCATTCTCAATTCTCATCATAGCCAATCACAATGGCGTCACATCACATTTAATTCATTATAGCCAATCACAATGGCTTCATATGTCATTAGCATCATCATAGCCAATCACAATGGCTTCACATGTCATTTGAATCATATCTCAATTCACATTACAACACTTCTCAAGACACATTAATATACTTCATCATTAAAATATTTATCATAACAAATTGCATTGCACATACCTTTTTGAATTATCACCATAGCTTTCACACTATACAATTAATAACATTAGTCACATTGTATTAACCATATAATAAATTACTTAACATTGTTTTAGGTCTCAAGATCATATAAAAGAATGCATCTTTGTAAGTTGTACTTACCTTAAAGATAATTCACATCAATCCATACACTTCCTCTTCCAAATATTCTTTACCATTTAAGTTAAGGCAATCCAACCTCTTCATAACCTAATTCAAAGGAATAATACACACTTATTTACAAATACACATAAATTCCAATACAATGATTCACCTATTGGTCCCATACTAGGCCCTTAGATCACAATTCACAAGCCAATATCAACATTTAGGTCCCCACGGTCGTGGCTTCCTAATCCCCACGACCGTGGGATCCAACACGGTTCTGTCCATTTTTTCATTACAACCCCCACAGTCGTGTCCTTCAAGGGCCACGGTCGTGGCATTGTATGTAACACCCCTTCCCGACCTACATATGTAAGCTGAGTAGAGGCGCCACACTAACCTAATGTTGCTACCAATTTTACTTAGTCAAATTTTAGTTCCGATTTTTTTTTTTCAAAAATTTTGCCATAGTTTCGCCTAAAAATTGAGTCCCAAGTGTCGACAAAACCGGTTTTTTTTCTTATTTTTAAAAACATTTTACACAACCCAATGCAAACAAAATCATTCTCAGTACACTCCCAATAAATCCCCCTTGTAACCTCAACTACAACCTGCAAAAAGAATTTACACTTCTAGTACAACATAAAATAAAGGTTTTGTGACAATCCCCCATTTTTAAATATTACACAGCGGAAGTTATAAAATATTTACATATTTACATATTAAACATTTCTTTACAAAATATAAAGAAATATACATGATTGGCAAGTCTACTCTGATCTTTAAGCTCCCAAAATGGATTCAACAAGGTCTACTCTCACTTGGTCTTGAAGAACTCTCGGGTTCAACTCTATCCACTCTATTACCTGCGCGATTAAACACTATCGCGCTAAGCCAACGGCTTAGTAAGATAAAACATGCTAATAGTATGCTTTAATGCAATACAATGCCACATATGCTATTAATAAGATCAACATTATAAATATAAAGTTAACACATAATTATGCATTTCACAAATCATAGTCATATGAGCATACCACATTTCAACATCTTTCCACATTCAACATTACTCAATAACCAACATCTTATTTAATTAACTCATAACATTATTTAGGACATTCATATAACCTTGACACCTATGGGCCCAACAAATATTTAATACGATATTCAGAGTTCAGAGTTACTGCTTTGGTTCATAGTCACAATTCTCATAGTGTAACAGACCCAGTCTCTTGGACCATCAACTCAACACATTTGAGGAGATCCTCAACCCGGCAAGACTGTTACAAATCATATATTTCATATTCACAATTCTCATAGTGTAACAGACCCAGTCTCTTGGACCATCAACTCAACACATTTGAGGAGATCCTCAACCCGGCAAGACTGTTACCTTTCATCATTTCTTAGGCATGCCACCCAAATCCAGAACTCTGAAACTGAATAACATATTAAACAAACAATTCATTTATTATATACTTACCATTTCCATTCTCAAATTCTCATCACATTTAGGCAAACATGCCTTCTTTCTTTCAATATCATCATCATAGCCAATCACAATGGCATTGTCTCATATCATGTCTTATTTGAATTATCATTTCAATTTCAATGTATATCATTCATGAAACACATAACCATTCACAATGCATAACATAACATTGCTCAATCTCAACAATGCAATTAGGGCAAAGAACAATTGATATGATTCATATAAATAATACATTCTGGTTTTAGACTCCATTTTATCCTTATTTTGAAAATTTGTATAAAATAATCTAATTGACTAAAAATTCTAAAATTTTTACAGAATTTAGTTTTGTATCTTAAAATCATCCCTTTAAAATTTCAGATCAAACTGAACACAAAATCTTGGTCAAATAGTTCACCTAACCAGACTGCCCCAATTGCCCTGCATCCTGGCAGCAGTTCTGAACTTTGTGAATTCCATAAATCAAATTCAATCAACGTGGTTCCAAATTATTTTTATCAAATACTAGACTCACTAAGCAACAACATATCCAAAATTCAATTGAATATGATTTTTCTACATTTTATTAAAAATCCCGAAATAGAGCTGTCTCAGTTAAGGTACCTGCTGGAACAGGTCTAATAAAAATAATCTTTCTAAACTCATAACCATTCCAAAATCGAATCAACATATTTTTCAGTCATTCTAGACTCATAGAGGCACAACATATCAAAAATTCACTTCAAGAACATTTTTCTAAAATTAATTAAAAATCATACAAGTCACAGCCTTTACTAATCCTAAAACAGAAACAATTTCACTAAACACCAATCTTACTCTTCCATCACCCACACCAACCCAACTTCTCATCTATCAAGCAAAATCAATACTTACAATCATACCATAAGCAACTTAATCATACCACTTCAAAAGAATTGAAGAAATTAGAGAAAAGATCTTACCTTAGTTAAAAACTTCTTAAATCAACACTTGAACACTTAATCTTTCTTCAATTTAAGCTTGAAATCATCAAAACCATCACTTGTCTCTTTCTTTCTCTTTGGCTATGGAGGACCGGCCATCAACAAGAAGAGGAAGAAGAAATGATGAAGAAAACACAAGTCAAACCTTCTTTAAATATCCACCATGTGATTTTATCCAAGCAATTACCAAAGTGCCCTTATTCACATAATTATCTTTTTGTCTTATATGTGCCCAATTAAGTAATTTACCAATCTCAAATAAATATCTTCTCTTGCATTGACCAAGCCTTTTGACCACTTTATATGTCATATATATTAACATATACACAACATATAAATTTGTCTCTAAACCCTATTTCTTCCCAAAATACATATACATATACTTTCTCTTCTCAATTTCTTTTCTCTTACAATTTAACACATATATTCAATCCAATATATAACAATAACAACAACAACAATATGCAAAACTTCTAGGGCATAAATGAGGATATTACAATTCTCCCCCTCTAAAAAGAAAATTTCGTCCTCGAAATTACCTGATATCAACTCTGAAACAACTGCGGATACTGTTCTTGCATGGATTGTTCACTTTCCCAAGTTGCTTCTTCTTTTCCATGATTTTTCCACAAAATCTTCACCAATGGCACTCTCTTGTTTCTCAACTCTTTCACTTCCCGTGCCAAGATAGCAATTGGTTCCTCTTCAAATGTCAAGTCTGGACTCACTTCAATAGATTCAAATGGCAACACATGAGATGGATCCGACCTATATCTCCTCAACATAGAAACATGGAATACATTATGAATACGATCCAACTCAGGTGGCAAAGCAAGTCGATACGCCACTGGCCCAACTCTTTTTAACACTTCATACGGCCCAATGAAACGAGGACTCAATTTTCCTTTCCGACCGAACCTCAAAATCTTCTTCCAAGGAGACACTTTCAAAAATACCTTATCTCCAACATCAAACTCTATATCTCTCCTCTTCAGATCTGCATAAGACTTCTGTCGGTCTGAAGCTGCTTTTAACCTGCCTCGAATCAACTTTACTTTTTCTTCAGTTTCTTGAATCAAATCAGGACCAACCAACTTATTATCTCCAAGCTCATTCCAACAAAGAGGTGTCCTACACCGTCTGCCATACAATGCTTCAAACGGTGCCATACCAATGCTGGATTGGTGACTGTTGTTGTAAGCAAACTCCACAAGAGGTAAAAACCTATCCCAACTTCCAGAGAAATCGATGACACAGCTTCTCAACATGTCCTCAATAATCTGTATCACCCTCTCTGACTGTCCATCCGTCTGTGGATGAAAAGCAGTGCTGAAGTGCAGTCGAGAACCCAAAGCACTATGCAAACTCTTCCAAAATCTGGAAGTAAACCTGGGATCTTGATCAGACACTAAAGAAGTTGGAACACCATGCAGTTTCACAATCTCATGGATATACAGCTCAGCCAATCTCTCCAAAGAGTAATCCATTCGAACCGGAAGGAAATGAGCTGTTTTAGTCAATCTATCCACAATCACCCATATGGCATCATGCTTCTTTTGTGTCAATGGCAAACCAGACACAAAATCCATTGTCACTCTTTCCCACTTCCATTCTGGCACTGACAATGGTTGAAGCAACCCGGTTGGAACTTGATGCTCTGCTTTAACCTTCTGACAAGTGAGACATTTCGACACAAAATCTGCAATGTCTCTCTTCAAACCAATCCACCAATAATGCTGTCTCAAATCATGATACATCTTCGTATTACCCGGATGCATAGCAAACATTGACTGATGAGCTTCTTCTAAAATGACTCTTTTCAAATCAGCATCATCAGGTACACACAATCGGTTCTTAAACCAGAGACTCCCATCATCTTTCACAACAAAATCTCTAGTCTTCCCATTCTGACAATCTGAAATAATCTTCTGAATTTTCTTATCAGCCAATTGAGCCTCTTTGATCTGATCCAACAAAATCGGCTTCAATTGCAACTGTGCCAATAATGCACCATCAACACAAGGTACAAAACTGGCATGCAATGCTCTCAACTCAACAAGCAACGAGAGCGAGTAAACTGTTAAACCAGCTAAAGACTTCCGACTCAAGGCATCAGCAACAACATTTGCTTTACCTGGATGATAGTCAATCAAGCAATCGTAGTCTTTAATCAATTCTAACCATCTCCTCTGACGAAGATTGAGTTCTTTCTGGACACCCAAATACTTCAAACTCTTGTGATCAGTGTAGATGAAACATTTCTCCCCAAACAGATAATGGCGCCAAATCTTCAATGCAAAAACAATGGCAGCCAATTCCAAATCATGGGTCGGATAGTTAAGCTCATGCGGTTTCAACTGTCGAGATGCATAAGCTATAACTTTCCCTTCCTGCATCAATACACACCCCAAACCTCTATGTGAAGCATCACTGTAGATCACATATGGTTTGCCTTCAACAGGTAAAGTTAAAACATGCGCTTGAGTCAACATTTCTCTCAACTGCTCAAAGCTAGCCTGACACTGATCCGTCCACACAAATCTCACTCCCTTACGAAGCAATCTGGTGAGTGGAGTAGTTATCAAAGAAAACCCTTTCACAAACCGCCGGTAATAGCCTGCCAAACCCAGAAAACTTCTAATCTCTGTCACTGATTTAGGTGGATTCCAATTCAATACAGCTTCAACTTTGCTCGGATCAACTTTAATGCCTTCTGCTGAAACAACATGTCCGAGAAAAGCTACCTGATCCAACCAGAACTCACACTTCGACAATTTAGCAAACAACTGCCTCTCTCTCAAAATCTGCAACACAATCCGCAGATGCATATCATGTTCCTCCTCATTCCGCGAATACACCAGTATATCATCAATGAAGACCACTACAAACTGATCCAAATAGGGCCTAAACACCCTATTCATCAAATCCATGAAAGCTGCAGGTGCATTCGTCAGACCAAAAGGCATAACTAAAAATTCATAATGCCCATACCTGGTCCGAAAGGCGGTCTTAGGAACATCTTCAGCTTTGACTCTCAACTGATGATACCCAGATCTCAAATCAATTTTGGAGAACACTGACGCTCCCTTCAACTGATCAAAGAGATCATCGATTCTAGGCAAAGGATATTTATTTTTAATAGTCACTTTATTCAATTGCCTATAATCGATACACAACCTCATAGTACCATCTTTCTTTTTCACAAATAGAACAGGAGCTCCCCAAGGAGAAACACTGGGGTGAATAAATCCTTTGTCCAACAACTCCTGTAATTGCACTTTCAACTCCCTCAATTCTGCCGGTGCCATTCTATAAGGAGTAATAGAGATAGGAGTGGTACCAGGCAACAATTCAATACCGAACTCCACCTCTCTCTCAGGAGGCAATCCTGGCAACTCCTCTGGAAACACATCTGGGAACTCTGCAACTGTGGCAATGCTATCAATGGGAGAACTTCTTACTCTAGTATCTACCACATGAGCAAGATAGGCTTCACATCCCTTTCTAATCAACCTCCTGGCTGCAACAGCTGAAACAAATAAGGAGGCTAGCTGTTCCTGCTCATTAGATACTATCACCTCTCTACCATCAACAGTTTTCAAAGAAACAATTTTCTTCTTACAATCTACCACAGCTCCATGTCGAGATAGCCAATCCATACCTAAGATCACATCATATTCCTTAAATGGCATCTCAATCAAATCCCCTAAGAACTCCTCACCCTGCACCACTACTGCACTATCTCTATGCACCTTACTCACAACCACACTATGCCCTAACTGATTTGTCACCAACACATCAAATCCTAGGGACTCAGCATGCAAATCAGAGACAGGCAAAACAGATACACTAACATATGAATGCGTGGAACCCGGATCAATCAAAGCAAGTACTGGAGTATTAAATAAAGAAAAAGTACCAGCTATGACTGCCGATGTATCTGGCTGCCTCTGCATAACATACATCCTCTGGGAAGATCCAACCTACTCTGGTCTACCCTCCCTGGATGTAGCACCTCCTCTAGAACTGAATCCTGGTCTACCTCCCCGGCTGGCACCTCTGCCTCCTCTGCCTCCCCTCACACTAGCTCGAGAAGCAGCAGAATCCACTGGCATCAGCTCCTGCCTCTCAGGACAGTCTCTCACAAAGTGGTCAGGTGATCCACACCTGAAGCATACAGCTAATCTACTGTACCTCCAACAAACGCCCCCATGTCTTCCACCACACTGGTCACACACAGGTAAGGTGGATCTCTGAATTCCATGAGTAGGAGCACTCGCTACCGAAGCTGCAGGTCTAAATCTCTGCCTCTGGAACTGCACTGACCTACCCGCTGGTCTCTGGCTCCTACTACTCCGAGGAACAAAACTTCCTCTACCCCTCTTTGCAGAAGAAGACCCTGCCTCAAACTGGGGCCTCCTAACCCTAACCTCTTCCTCTGACGCAGCTGCAATAACTTGAGCTCGCTCTACACTTCGAGCTGCTGCCACAAGCTGTGAGAAATCCTGATATCTGGATCCAGCCACTAAGCACATGATCGAGGGCCTCAATCCCTCCTCAAATCGCCGACATCTATCAATCTCATCAGCAATGATGCCCCCAGCATACTGGCTCAGTCGAATAAACTCCACTTCATACTCAGTTACGGTCCGATGATCTTGCTTCAAATCTAGAAACTCTCTTTTCTTCCCATCTTTATACTCCCTAGGAGTATACTTCAACTCAAATTCTCTCAGAAAATCCGCATAAGACAAGGTTGGTGGATCATCCATAGAATGGGGCACTGTCTTCCACCAGTCGTAGGCATCCTTCTGTAGCAAAGATCTTGCATAGTCAAACTTCTCCTCTGAAGTGGCTTGCAACTGCACAAATACCCTCTGAACTCTATCAAGCCACTGTTCTGCTACAGCCGAATCAACTGTACCAAAGAAATCCTCTGCTCCATATTTCCTTAGCTTATCATAGTGCCTTACTGGTACTGAAGGCTGAGGGGGTGGTGGCGGTGGCTGTGGTTGCACAGGTGCTTGTCTCATAGCTTCCATCATAAGCCTAAACCAGGCTGGCGGAACCTCCTCCCCAGCTGGTCTACCGGACACCGAAGCAGGTGCCTCCTCAACACTATCAACCCTAGCTCCCTCAGCAGGAGCAATACTCTCGGCACTACCCTCAATCGACTGACGCGAGTGAGAATCCATCACAACCTAACACTGCAAACACAGCAGATTATATCTTATTAAAGATCAGAGACTGCCAATCTCAAACGTATATGTTATTCAAAACCACTTTTTAAGTAAAAATATTATTTTTATTACATTTTACCTAGGTTGAGAATCTCAAACCTAGGCTCTGATACCAAAAATTGTAACACCCCTTCCCGACCTACATATGTAAGCTGAGTAGAGGCGCCACACTAACCTAATGTTGCTACCAATTTTACTTAGTCAAATTTTAGTTCCGATTTTTTTTTTCAAAAATTTTGCCATAGTTTCGCCTAAAAATTGAGTCCCAAGTGTCGACAAAACCGGTTTTTTTTCTTATTTTTAAAAACATTTTACACAACCCAATGCAAACAAAATCATTCTCAGTACACTCCCAATAAATCCCCCTTGTAACCTCAACTACAACCTGCAAAAAGAATTTACACTTCTAGTACAACATAAAATAAAGGTTTTGTGACAATCCCCCATTTTTAAATATTACACAGCGGAAGTTATAAAATATTTACATATTTACATATTAAACATTTCTTTACAAAATATAAAGAAATATACATGATTGGCAAGTCTACTCTGATCTTTAAGCTCCCAAAATGGATTCAACAAGGTCTACTCTCACTTGGTCTTGAAGAACTCTCGGGTTCAACTCTATCCACTCTATTACCTGCGCGATTAAACACTATCGCGCTAAGCCAACGGCTTAGTAAGATAAAACATGCTAATAGTATGCTTTAATGCAATACAATGCCACATATGCTATTAATAAGATCAACATTATAAATATAAAGTTAACACATAATTATGCATTTCACAAATCATAGTCATATGAGCATACCACATTTCAACATCTTTCCACATTCAACATTACTCAATAACCAACATCTTATTTAATTAACTCATAACATTATTTAGGACATTCATATAACCTTGACACCTATGGGCCCAACAAATATTTAATACGATATTCAGAGTTCAGAGTTACTGCTTTGGTTCATAGTCACAATTCTCATAGTGTAACAGACCCAGTCTCTTGGACCATCAACTCAACACATTTGAGGAGATCCTCAACCCGGCAAGACTGTTACAAATCATATATTTCATATTCACAATTCTCATAGTGTAACAGACCCAGTCTCTTGGACCATCAACTCAACACATTTGAGGAGATCCTCAACCCGGCAAGACTGTTACCTTTCATCATTTCTTAGGCATGCCACCCAAATCCAGAACTCTGAAACTGAATAACATATTAAACAAACAATTCATTTATTATATACTTACCATTTCCATTCTCAAATTCTCATCACATTTAGGCAAACATGCCTTCTTTCTTTCAATATCATCATCATAGCCAATCACAATGGCATTGTCTCATATCATGTCTTATTTGAATTATCATTTCAATTTCAATGTATATCATTCATGAAACACATAACCATTCACAATGCATAACATAACATTGCTCAATCTCAACAATGCAATTAGGGCAAAGAACAATTGATATGATTCATATAAATAATACATTCTGGTTTTAGACTCCATTTTATCCTTATTTTGAAAATTTGTATAAAATAATCTAATTGACTAAAAATTCTAAAATTTTTACAGAATTTAGTTTTGTATCTTAAAATCATCCCTTTAAAATTTCAGATCAAACTGAACACAAAATCTTGGTCAAATAGTTCACCTAACCAGACTGCCCCAATTGCCCTGCATCCTGGCAGCAGTTCTGAACTTTGTGAATTCCATAAATCAAATTCAATCAACGTGGTTCCAAATTATTTTTATCAAATACTAGACTCACTAAGCAACAACATATCCAAAATTCAATTGAATATGATTTTTCTACATTTTATTAAAAATCCCGAAATAGAGCTGTCTCAGTTAAGGTACCTGCTGGAACAGGTCTAATAAAAATAATCTTTCTAAACTCATAACCATTCCAAAATCGAATCAACATATTTTTCAGTCATTCTAGACTCATAGAGGCACAACATATCAAAAATTCACTTCAAGAACATTTTTCTAAAATTAATTAAAAATCATACAAGTCACAGCCTTTACTAATCCTAAAACAGAAACAATTTCACTAAACACCAATCTTACTCTTCCATCACCCACACCAACCCAACTTCTCATCTATCAAGCAAAATCAATACTTACAATCATACCATAAGCAACTTAATCATACCACTTCAAAAGAATTGAAGAAATTAGAGAAAAGATCTTACCTTAGTTAAAAACTTCTTAAATCAACACTTGAACACTTAATCTTTCTTCAATTTAAGCTTGAAATCATCAAAACCATCACTTGTCTCTTTCTTTCTCTTTGGCTATGGAGGGCCGGCCATCAACAAGAAGAGGAAGAAGAAATGATGAAGAAAACACAAGTCAAACCTTCTTTAAATATCCACCATGTGATTTTATCCAAGCAATTACCAAAGTGCCCTTATTCACATAATTATCTTTTTGTCTTATATGTGCCCAATTAAGTAATTTACCAATCTCAAATAAATATCTTCTCTTGCATTGACCAAGCCTTTTGACCACTTTATATGTCATATATATTAACATATACACAACATATAAATTTGTCTCTAAACCCTATTTCTTCCCAAAATACATATACATATACTTTCTCTTCTCAATTTCTTTTCTCTTACAATTTAACACATATATTCAATCCAATATATAACAATAACAACAACAACAATATGCAAAACTTCTAGGGCATAAATGAGGATATTACATTGTAGACTCTTCTGTTCTATTAACATTCATGAAGACACAATCAACCTTGTAACCCCACGGTCGTGGCCCTCATTTGCCATGGCCGTGGCATCCAATCCGGAACTATTTTCTGAAACAAACTCAAGTATTTTGCATTTTAAACCAATCCATATGAATACAAACATAATCAAACTCTTCCTTTCTTCTAAAAATTGAGTTAAAGTTCAAATCTCACATATAAAGACTATTTTGCACTCATCCATCTACTTAATCCATACTTATAACTTTCACTATCATCACACCTTAATCATATCAAATATCAATTCAATCAATAGAAATCAACACAAAGAAAGGGCACTTACTTGCATTCTTTGCCCAAATCTTCAATATCCACTTGTAAATCTCTTGATATCCTTTAAATCTTTGGTGTAAATATAAGCAAAATCACCTTTCTCTCTCTAGCTTCTCTCTCTCTCTCTCTCGTTCACGAAGAAGAAGAAGAAGAAGAAGAAGAAGAAAGAATTTTCCTCTTTCTTCGTTCTTATCTTATAATAATAATAATAATAATAATAATAATAATAATAATAATAATAATAATAATATAATTTAAATCTCCACCACACACACACTTCTCCAACCTAGACTTTCTTCTTCTCTATTTCTTTTTGTCCTTATTATCATTATTATTATTATTAATTAATTATACAAATATATATATATATATATACAACTCACTTTTCCTACACCATTTTATATCCCATGTATATATGATGTATATGTATATGTCTTATATATATATATATTATATTTATATTTCCCATCTATACATATACATTAAATCCAAATACGACAATAACTCCAAAACTTTTAGGGTATACTTTGGGATATTACACAAAAGATAGAAACATGCCCTTTACATAGGCTCTAAAATAGAAAAGTAAATTAAATTACATGATGTTTAACTAATGAGGTACCCACCAAGTGGAAACATACCTCTTACAACTTTAGGAAATCTAAATTAATTGACAAAAGTAAATAATCATTCATCATAAAAAAAAATCATTCATCAAAGCTATTAATCAAAATATAAAATAAACATCCATCCATGATAAATTAAATAAAGCAAGTATTGAAATTAAATAAATTAAAGCATAAGAAATAAATCAAAGCATAATCAAGTATGGAATTGAATAAAGCAAATAAAAGTCCAATTATGGCTACTGTGACTTTTTATGGAATTAAAATAAATTAGGGTTTTATGTTTTAAAGGGTTGGTAAGACTCTTTGATTAACAAAATTAAGGTTTGAATGATGAAATCATGAAACTAGGGTTTTAGACACTTTAAAATACTTTAATTTGTGAGTTTTTGGTTATTGGGTTCCTAAGCTACTGTGTAAAATTTAAGTTTATATGTTTATATGTTTTTTATTGTTTTAAAAGGATTAGGGTTCATAAAAATTAGGGTTTATTGTTTTAAAAGGGTTAGTGTTCATTATTTTGAATTTTGGAAGTTGAATTTGGATTTGATATTTTGGAATTTAGGGTCTCGGGTGGTGAATAATTTTTAAGAATTTGGAAATCAATTTGATAATTTCATGAAGTTTTATGAATTTAAACAAATAAATTAAAGTTTTTATAAGTAGAAAAGATGTTTTTTTAAGGCTTTTTGAATGAAATAGAACCTACTTTAAAATTTTAAAAGAAGCAGAATTTACATCATAGTTTTGTTGAAAAATATGTTCAATTAGAGTTTTAAGATTTTTAAGAAGAAAAAATAACAAATTTAAGCCTTTTGGAAGATAAACTAATGAAATAAGGTTTTTTTTTTGTTCTAGAAAAACTAAATTAAAGTTCAAAGATTTTTAATTTTGATTTCATAAATTTGCTACTGTGTAAAAAAAACAATTAAAGAAAATTAATTAACACATACCTTCTTTTGATGATTTCTCCAAAAATAATTCTTCTTGGATGAACTAACTCCAAAGACAAGCCTTTTTTTGCCTTTGAATCCTCTTAATCATGCTGCTGCTGTTCCAGAAAAGAGTTGAATTGAATTTCTTCTTTTCCTTCCTTGATTGGGTTTCAAATTTTCCAAACTGCTCTTGGATTTTTTTTGCCTCCCTTAAATTAATTGCTTTTGGTCCTTATTTATAGTGGTTTGAGGTTGTTTATTCCTAATTAGTTAAGGTAAGTAATAATAATAAAAAAAAACCAAAACCTAGTTGGATTAGGTTTCAAAAAATTTGCGTCGGAAAATTTGCACTGCCGAAAAAAAACTGCTGCAGAAAAACTGTGCTGGCGAAAAAATCTGCTGCAGTTAGCTGTGGCAGAGCGCGCAGAGCGGCCCCGTAAGCTATTTCGCAGGCGAAAAATTTCTGCATGCAAATAGCACAGTGATTTCGCCCGCAGGAATTTTCTGCTGGCGAAATGCCCATGGGCCCGCGCGATGATTATTTCATCAATAATTTTTTCATGAATTTTCCGATTTTTATTTTTATTTTTTCACTTTTATTTGTTTATTTCTATTTTTTATTATTAAAAATTAGATACTAAAGCAAAAATTATTTTCTAAAAATTATTTTGGACCAATTAGACAACAAAAATCATTTTAGACTAAATAAAACATATTGGACTGGATTGGGTAAAAAATTAAGGGTCTACATTTCGCCCCCTGCTTGAATGATCTGAAACCTTAGTGAAAGAGAGTGAAAAGCAATAAGACTTAATTTTTGATGAAACGGTTGAGGTTTTGGGTTCTGGACCCGGTTCGAGTTTTGGACTCAAGGATAATTCTAGGTTCTGGACCTAAGGAAAATTTGGGTTCTGGACCCGGTTCGAGTTTTGGACTCAAGGATAATTCTAGGTTCTGGACCTAAGGAAAATTTGGGTTCTGGACCCGGTTCTAGTTCTGGACTCAAGGATAATTCTAGGTTCTGGACCTAAGGAAAATTTGGGTTTTGGATCCGGTTTGAGTTCTGGACTCAAGGATAATTCTAGGTTTTGGACCTAAGGAAAATTTGGGTTCTGGACCCGGTTTGAGTTTTGGACTCAAGGATAATTCTAGGTTCTGGACCTAAGGAAAATTTTGGGTTCTGGATACTCGATCCTAAACTAGACTCGGATACTCGATCCTATCTGGATTCGGATACTCGATCCTAAACTGAATTGGGATAATGGATTCTAACTGTATTAGGATACTCAGCCCTAAATTGATTTGATTTGGGTACTTGGACCCAAGATTGGGCACTTGGATCCGAGATTGGGCACTTGGACCCAAGATTGGGTACTTAGACCCGAGCTTGAATTGATTTGGGTACTTGGACCTGGGATTGATTTGATTTGGGTACTTGGACCCAAGATTGGGCACTTGGATCCGGGATTGGGCACTTAGACCCAAGTTTGGGTACTTGGACCCGAGCTTGAATTGATTTGGGTACTTGGACCCAGGATTGGGTTGAATTTGATTTGGGTACTTGGACCCGAGATTGGGTACTTGGACCCGAGAATGAATTTGACTAACCTTTTATCAGTTGAGAAGTCTGACTGCTCTGGATGTTCTATGCATTGTGATTCTTCAGCCTCAGAATGGATCTTCACCCTCGGAGATCGGGTCTTCACCCTTGAAAATGGATCTTCATCCTTGGAGATCAGGGTCTTCTTTATTCTTTGAAGATGGGAGTGACACGACCGGTGGCTTGGCCGTGTCTCCTGGGTGTGTCAGCTTCTATGTATTTTCTTTGGTTTTTCTTTGTTCTAGGCTTAGGATGGGACACAACCAGTGGCTTGGTCGTGTTGCCTGCCAGTGTCACCTACTATTTCTTTTCTTTCTTTGCTTGGTCCTTCTTGACTTTGTCCTTTAGGTGAAACACGACCAGTGGCTTAGCCGTGTCGCCTGCCCGTGTCATATTCTGCCAAAATTTCTTTTGAGGTGACACAACTAAGCTCGATTTGGCTTGACCATGTCTTGCCTCTTCTTTCCTTGTTTTGATCTTCCAAGGGAGTTTTTTTGCACTTTAACTGTAACACCCTCATACCCTATATAAGTACTATACATATACCTCGTATACATACAGTAAGTATATAAAGTATAAGAATGTCACTGTTCATTATAATAAAAAAAAATCCTTACTTCTCAAAACAATCCAAATATATAGTAACAAAACATTTTAGTCAATATACAATATTAAAAAATTTTACATGCATGCATCACCTTCTAGTTGGTCTCGACAAACTCTTACTCTTCTTGTGGTAAAACGAAAGACTTCAGATCTACCATCTACTCACCTGCGCGATTAACATATCCGTGCTAAGCCCGAGAGCTTAGTAGTACAAATGAATAATATAAACATACAATACAGAAATTCTAACGTATATCCATATACTAACTCTAAGTACTGTTAGTTTCTTATCGTAGTTTCCCTTTTCAATTACACTTTACACATATCTCAACTAATCTCATATATTACATACATGCATACATATCAATAACACCAACCACAATTCCATCACTACTACTCACAAGGAACATATCAATATACATATTACATAACATATTTCATAACATTTCATTTCCAATTAAGGCAACTATAGATTTCATTATTCATTCATTTCACGTTTCATAAACTACATCGAAAATCAAGACAGACCTGGGCCCAGAACACACTAATATGTTATTCAAAGTTCAGAGTTACTGCTTTGATCCATAATCACAATAATCAAGCCCGTAGGCAACATATATCATATCTCTATCCATGGATAGTGTAACAGACCCAGTCTCTTGGACCATCAACCCGACTAATCGAGAAGATCCTCAACCCGGCAAGACTGTTACTTTTCATATATTTCACATTTATAATTCATATAGTGTAACAGACCCAGTCTCTTGGACCATCAACTCAACAACTTGAGGAGATCCTCAACCCGGCTAGACTGTTAACACTTGTAACAGACCCAGTCTCTTGGACCATCAACTCAACAACTTGAGGAGATCCTCAACCCGGCTAGACTGTTACATTTCATATGTTATAGGCATGCCGTCAAATCCAGAACTCTGAAAGTTGAATTAACATATTAGACACAACTCTTTTCATTTATATCTTTGTACATTTCTTTCTCAATTCATTTCATATTCAAAACAGGCAACCATGCCTCAATTATAATTCATTTACATTCTCATAGCCAACACAATGGCTTCACCTCTTATCATATTTCAATTCACATTATAGCACTTCATCATTCAAGTATACATAAACAATTATATTGAGCATATATCTTAAATCATCATCATATAATCAACATGTCTATTTATTTCATTTCAATCATTATTACCAACCACAATTACAATACATTTCATCATTTCTCAAAACACATTAGCACAATTCATCATTACAATATTTATCATAACAAATTGCATTGTACATACCTATTTGAATGATCTTCATATCTTTCACATCATCCAATCATAACCTTAATCAAATTATATTGACAATATAGTAATTCACTTAACACATTTACAAACAAATGTGTTAAGTCTTAATTCATGTAAATAAGTGCAATCATATAAACTTTGTACTTACCTTAAAACCAACTTACACCACTCTATACACCTACTCTTCCAAGAATCCTCAACACTTAGATTAGGGCAATTCAACCTCTTCACAACCTAATCCAAAAGGAATATTAGCAAAATGACCATATGAATAGTAAATTCTGGTTTTAGACTAAATTTTATCCTTATTTTGAAAATTTGTATAAAATAATATACTTGACTAAAAACTCTAAAATTTTTACAGAACTTAATTTTACATCTTAAAATCATTCCTTTAAAATTTCAGATCAAACTGAACACAAAATCTTGGTCAAATAGTTCACCCAAACAGACTGCCCCAATTGCCCTGCATCCTGGCAGCAGTTCTAAACTTTGTGAATTCCATAAATTAAATTCAATCAACTTGGTTCCAAATTATTTTTCTCAAATACTAGACTCATTAAGCAACAACATATCCAAAATTCAATTGAATATAATTTTTCTACATTTTATTAAAAATCCCGAAATATAGCTGTCTCAGTTAAGGTACCTGCTGGAACAGGTCTAATAAAAATAATCTTTCCAAAATCATAACCATTCCAAAATCGAATCAACATATTTTTCAGTCATTCTAGACTCATATAGGCACAACATATAAAAAATTCACTTCAGGAACATTTTTCTATATTTAATTAAAAATCATACAAGTCACAGCCTTTACTAGTTGTAAAACAGAAAGAAATTCCACTAAACACAACTCTTGCTCTTCAATCACCAACACCAACCTAATTAAATCAAACATACTCCAACATACTACAATAATACAACCCTAATTTCAATTATCAACAATCAAACCTTCATACAACTTCAAATAAACCAAAGAAATCAAGAAAGAGAACTTACTTGGATTCTTAGCCAAATCTTCACTATCCACTTGAAATCCTTAAGTATTTGGTGTAAATAAAAGCAAAATCACCTCCTTCTCTCTCTAGCTTCTCTCTCTCTCTCTCTCCCTCGACCAAAAAGAAGAAGAAGAAGAAGAACACGTTTTTCCTTTTCTTCTCTTCTTATTCTTATCTCAAATATATATATAATAATAATAATAATAATAAAAACAATAAATCTCCACCACACACTCTCTTCCAACCTTTGACTTTCTTTTCTCTTTTTCTTTTTGTCCTTATCATCATAATTATTAATTAATTAATTATAAAAATATATACATAACTCACTTTCCCTACACCACTTTATATCCCATGTATATGTGATGTATATGTATATATCTTTTATATGGTATTTATATTCCCATATTTCCTTATATATATATATCATCTTATAATATTTCCCCTTTTTACTTCCATTAAACATATACATTAACTCCAAATATAACAATAACTCCAAAACTTTTAGGGTATATTTTGGGATATTACATTAACCACTTTTCCCTTGCAATTGCTTTTCCTTCCTTTGATTCTTTAATGATTGTTGCAGGCTGTTGGCTCGTTTGATCACGAGGCTGGACCTTCTTTCACTGCCCCTTCGTTTGCTCATTCTAGCCTGCCGGATACACCATCTCATCCGTAGGGTATCAATGTGAACTAGCTAGTATGTTCCTTATTTCACAATAGTTTATGCTATATGTATGCATGATTATGTATGCTCTTACCTTTTCCTCCTTGGCTCACAGCGGATGCTTGAAGAACAAAATAAGAAACTTCAAGAAGAGTTGGCTACAAGTCATCAGCAGGCTTCTGATTTTGAAATTTATATCACCAATCCGAACAAAATTTCCGTGACTTCCGATTTCAAGGAATGAGGGATCCTGGTGCTTCTTCATCGAGAGGCCCCCAGACATGCCTTGCTCAGTCAATTCTTGCTTGTTTCTTCTGACGGCGATATTGACCCACGAGTATTGGATATTATAGACCAAATGGAAGGAGGCTTGTCGCCGGTACCTGTGATTTTAGCCGAGACCTTAGTTGGATTAGACTGATTTAAATCAGGATTGTCAAAGAGACTGACTGGGAGTCCGTTGCTACTTCAGGTAATTACCTAAACTGCCCTTTCGGGTTTTTAATTTAGGCTTTTTTTATTGCTCTAACTTTTGCCTAGTCCCCCCATGCGGGTTTTCGGAACTAGAGAGCTATCCTAATTTTTGCCTAAGCTGCCCTTGCGGGTTTTCAACTCAGCGGACTTCTTTTTTTTTACTTAATTCTTTCTTCACAGATTTGGCTTCAGGAGCGTCTTTGTTTACTTGATACTCCCTCCATGGATTTTGCCAGATATCTGCCATGTCATCATTCTACTAGGAAGCTACTCCATCCTGTTTCTTCATATGATAACTGGGTTGACTGGATTCACTCACGCTCTGAAGTCAATATCCGTTGGTTGGTACCTTGGTGGAAGATTTCTCGTATCACCTTGCGGATATACTTGATGTACGTTCCTCTTGCTGCTCTTCGTCAAGGTACATGCTATGATCCTCGCCGACTTGGGCATCAGTATAGAGCTGAGCCTCGTGATTCTGACTTTGCTCCTGACCTAGACATGCCTTGCTTAACTAAAGCCTACTTGGATAGGCTGAGGCAAAGCTGGTCTGCACGTTACACTTATCGACTGCCATAGCTTTTACATTTGTCAATTCAGAAAGTGTTTTGTTAGGATGAAAAATAACAAAAGTAATAAAAGATGCTTCTTTTCCATTTATAATTTGTCATCACCTTTTGCAATTATGATTATTTATTTCATCCGTATCTGGTCAAATACTTATAACAATGCACATACAACAAATTTAATTATTAATTCTGTTTTATTAAATTGGGGAACAACCAAACATAAAGCCAGCATACACAAGATCACTCCTGTTGCCAATTAACCCTTTTGGGTTTTCTAATTGACGATTTTCTCTCATTATCCCTAATTGTTGCCTAGCCCACCCTTTCGTGTTTTCAGAACTAGCGGACTGCTCTAACTTTTGCCTAGGCTGCCCTTTTTGGGTTTTCAACCTAGCGAGCTCTCTCTTTTTTATTTTTCATACATAAAACTTCTTCAACCTGTCAATATTTACTGGCTCACTAAATTCATTCCCATCCATGTCTGATAACTTCACCGCACCTTTGCTCATGACCTATTTCACGACATATGGCCTTTCCCAGCTAGGTCTGAACTTCCCTCTTGGATCAGATACATTAGGCTTACATTGCTTCAACACCAAATCCCCAACTCTGAATTTTCTGACCTTGACCCTTCTATTGTAGGCCTGAGCTATCTTCTTTTGATACAATTGGTGATGATACAGTGCCTTTAACCTTCTCTCTTCTAGTAGAGCTAACTGAGTGTATCTGCTTGCTACCCATTCCATTTCAGGCAATTCAGCTTCCAAGACTACTCTCAATGACTTGATCTCAATTTCAATTGGCAAGACTACTTCCATCCCATAAACCAAAGAGAATGGTGTCATTCCAGTAGGTGTTCGCACACTCGTCCTATATCCCCATAAAGCAAAGGGAAGCATTTTCGACCAGTCCCTGTAAGTCTTGGTCATCTTGGACAGAATTTGCTTAATTTTCTTGTTTTTTGCCTCCACGACACCATTAGCCTTTGGTCTATAAGGAGAGGACCGATGATGATGGATTTGGTACTTGGAGAATAAATCCTTAACTACTCCTTGAAACTGTACCTCGTTGTCTGATATCACACTGTGCGGGACCCCATATCTGCAAATGATATTCTTTTCAATAAACCTAGCCATTTGACTTGCACCCAGCTTGTTGAAGGATTCGGCTTCGACCCATTTTGAAAAATAATCAACTGCTACTATAATGAAACGGTGACCGTTTGAGGCTGTCGGATGTGTCTCCCCTATAATGTCGATACCCCAGGTGGCAAATGGCCAGGGTGAAGACATTGAATGCAGTTCTTTAGGAGGCATATGATTCAAGTTACCATACCTCTGACATTGCTGGCACTTCTTTACAAATTCAATACAGTCTTTCTCCATGGTCAACCAATAGTAACCCTGTCGAATAATCTTCTTAACTAGGGCCAAACCACTCATGTGCAGACTGCAACTTCCCGCATGTATTTCTAACATGATGCGCTCCACTTTAGGCTTTCTTAAACATCTCAAATGCACTCCATTAGGCCATCTTCGATATAACTCTCCATGGAAGGTGATGTATTGCAATGACCACCTCCTTATGGCTCTTCTCTCTTTCTTTGTTGCCCCCGGCGGGTATTCTTTTTCCTCCAAAAATTGCCTTATAGTATCATACCATGCATCATGGTCCATATCAACTTCCATGATTGTCTCATATTCATAGCAAGGAGTTGATGAACTGGTCAAGATCAGAGGCTTAAGGAATAAGCTGGCAGGATTTTCCCATACCGAAGCCAATGTGGCTAGGGCATTAGCCATCTGATTTTCTTCTCTTGACAAGTGTATAAACCTACACTCCTTAAAATTCTTCTTCATCATGGTCAGGTAATGGTGGTATGGTTTCAATTTTTCTTCTTTCAACTCCCACTCTCCATTTACTTGGGTACTACTAGCAATGAATCGCCATAAACTTCCACCTTATCCACCTTCATAATCATTAGGGTTTCCAAACCGAAAATACACGCTTCATACTCCACCATGTTATTGGTTGCCCTAAATTTCAACTTCTTAGCTGCAGGGATAAGTTCCCCTTCGGGCGATTCTAGTATAACTCCCAAACCCACTCCTTTCCTGTTTACCGAACCATCAAAATACATTTTCCACCCTTGTACTTCAATTACTTCTAAATGTTCATTTGGAAATTCCAAGATTACCTCTTCACTTTCTGGTAATGGTTGTTGAGCCAGGAATTCTGCCACCATTCTACCCTTGATTGTTTTTCTGGTTACATACTCGATCTCAAATTCTTCTAATATTATCAACCATCGACCATATTTCCCAATTAAAGAGGGTGTCTCCCTTAAGTACTTCATTGGATCCAACCTAAAAATTGCTTGCACACTGTACGATTGAAAGTAATGCCGCAACTTCTTAGAAGACCAAACCACGGCTATACATGTCTTTTCGATGATACTATACTTAATTTCATAAGGTAGGAGCTTTCTACTCAAATAGTAAACGGCATGCTCAATCCCCGACTCATCTGCTTGGGCTAGCATGGCTCCTATAGACTCTTCTTCTACTGCTAAGTATAGTAATAGAGGTTTGCCAGGTTTAGGTGGTTTCAAAACAGGTGGATTCAACAAATACTCTTTTATTCGGTCAAAGGCCTTTTGACATTCTTTGTTCCATACGACTGGCTGATTCTTTCTAAGCAACTTGAAGATAGGCTCACAGATCGTTGTGAGCTTTGCTATAAATCTACTAATGTATTGCAGTTTACCAATGAATCCCCGAACTTCTCTCTCCATCTTTGGGGCTAGCATATCTCTGATTGCTTTAACTTTTTCAAGATCTATCTAAATACCATTCAAACCAGTTACATGTCCCAACAATTTGCCTGAAGTAACACCGAATACACACTTCTTTGGGTTTAATCTTAGCTTATACTTCAAAGCTCTATCAAAGAATAATTCCAAGTTTTGGAAGTATTGCTCCCTTGTATCCGACTTCACCATCATATCATCAACATATGCTTCAACTTCTTTGTGCATCATGTCATGAAATAGTGTGGTGGCCATCCTTTGGTAGGTTGCTCTAGCATTCTTTAAGCCAAAAGGCATCACCCCATAACAAAATATACCCCATGTAGTAGTGAAGGCAGTTTTGGCTTTATCCTCTTGGGCCATTAACACTTGATTGTATCCGGAAAATCCATCTACAAATGAGTGTAGCACGCTAGAGGCCGCACTATCAATGAGAACATCTATATGAGGTAAAGGAAAATCATCCTTAGGGGAAGCTTTGTTTAAATCTCTATAGTCCACGCAGACCCTTATCCTTCCATCTTTCTTTGGCACGGGTACTATGTTGGCTAACCAATCTGGATATTCTATCACTTCAAGGGACTTCACTTGTATTTGCTTAGTGACCTCTTCTTTAACCAATTCAGCCCACTCAGGTCTTAGTCTCCTAAGCTTTTGTTTGACAGGTTTAATGTGAGTGTAAGTAGGAATATGATGCTCGACTATGTCTCGATCTATCCTAGGCATATCCTCATAAGACCAAGCAAACACTTCTTCATATTTTTTGAATATTTTTTCAAATCTCTCTCTCATCAGGAGTAAGGTCGGATGTTATGCTAATATTTTTAGGATTTTCAATTGTTCTGAAATTTAATGATTGTGTGTTAACAGAATTAATATTAAAGATGCTCATGTAACTGGTATTTGACTGTATGCAACCATAAGGAGAAACATCACAGAAGTAAGCAAAATCGGACTTTATTGCATTCGTTTTGGAAAAGAAAACATCATCATCCTCATACAAAGCAGACAAATTAAAATCAAAATCAAAATCATTGTTCTCAGAATCATAAAGCAGGATGTTTTCAAACTTTTCCTCAACCAGGGCAGCAATCTCTTCCGGAGTCTTCTCAGCTTTCAAGACAGGGTGAGCTCTTTCTTTACTTGCTCCACTAGCTCAGCAACATCTGCAAAAATTTCAAAACCGGGATTAACTTACCCATGAACATGATTGGCTCAGGCTTTCCTTGGAGTGGTTCCATATCTGGAGCTTTGACAAAGATCTCTTCAAGTGGTGGGAAGCTCATCTTCTCATTCTTCTTTGGCTGGACATCATTGGCTTCATCATATCCCAACCCCTTCCTGGAAGCTTGAGTTCTAAAATCTGGCAACTTTGTTAAACCGGCCTTACCCTTTCCAAGACCAGCTCCGGGAAGGTAGTTCATGTTTTCATCATATTCAAGACTTTGGAGTCCACTGCTTCATCATCAGAAATTACAGCTACTTGAAAACCATTGAGAGGCCTCTCAACCATTAGAGCGATAACAATCTCATTATCTTCAGCTTCAATGACCACTATTTCATTTCTATTGGGGAATTTGATCTTTTGATGAAGGGTGGAAGGAACTCCACCAAGAGGGTGAAACCATGGTCGCCCCAAGAGCAAGGCGAAGGTAACTGGTATATCTAAAACAACAAACTCAACAATAGATTCAATTGGACCAACCTTGACGGCCGCTTTGAAAGTCCCTTCAGCATGCCTCTTAGTGTTGTCATAAGCATGAATTGTCACTTCGGTTGGGTTTAGATCTCTTGTTGACATGGCTAGCTTTGGCAATATCTTAAGTGGACAAACATTTATGGCGGACCCATCATCGACCATTACACATGGAGTCCTCTTCCCCTTGACTTCTATTTTGATAAAGAGAGGGCGGATGTGGTCTCTTCCCTCCTCCGGTAAGTCTGCATCAGAAAAAGAAACTGCTCCCATATTAACTTCATTCTTTTCTTCGACCTCTTCACATTTCATTACTTCCCCAATTTTTATGAAGTTGATCAACTCCTCCGGTGTTGTGGAGGTAGAAATTGGCATGCTAGCTAAGGCTTTGGCCATAGTTTCTCGGTGCTTTTTAGAAGTAGCTAACAAGTCCCAAATGCTAACACTTTCTTGGGTTCTTTTCAATTGCTTGAGCACAGCATCATCTTCTTCCACTTCAACTTCCTTTCCCTTATTCGTTTCTATCTCCTTAGGTGGTGGCCTTGCGTAAGGCTTACTGGATCTAGTATTTATCACCTCATCTTCTTCGGGCTCGGACCAAGTCCACTCCTCCTTCTTGGGTATAACATCATCATCACTATCACTTGAATCCCAAAACCCATTGACAACATAAATTGCTACTTCTCTACCTATCATAGCTTGTTCAATTTTGACAAATGCCTCTTCTTCTTTGATTTCTTTTCATCCACATCTTGAAAAGAAGACATGACAAAGTCCTCATGCGAACCTCCTCCAATCATAAAGGTTACCGGAGGTGGTACCCTATTGAATTTTGGCAATGGGTTGTCTTTGGTGTTTGGCTTATTGCGCTCGGGTAGCTTCCCATTATCTATTAGATTTTGAATCTCATGTCTCAACCTCACACATCTATCAGTGTCATACCCTTGCATTTGGTGAAATTGACAAAATGCTTTGGTGTCAAAATTAGGTGGGAGAGGGTTAGGCAAAGGACGAGGATTTAAGGGTTGTAGTAATCCTTTTCTTTGAAGCTTGTTGAGAACCCAAGACATCGACTTTCCCAATTCTGAAAATTGTCTCCTTGTCCCTTGGTTAGTAGCATTAACACCGACGGCCTTTTGCATGCTTTGGCTACCAGGTTGATAGCTCCCTTTCTAGTTCCTTTTTGTTGCAAAGCGGCTCTTCTCCCTTTCCCATTCTTCAATTTGCAAACCAGCTTGAAGAAGGTCTTTGAAATCACGGATGAGTGTATGAGACATTCTCTCACGAAGGCTAGGCAACACCCCTCTCACAATCATCCTTATTTGATAGGATTCATCGGGCCTCTTCCTGAGTAAAGCGGCCTTGTTTCTCCACCTTTTCACATAGTCCATAAAATTCTCATTCGGCCTTTGCCTAATGGACTCCACTTCCATCAAGGTAACTTCTAACTCAACATTATACCCATATTGTTGGATGAAGGCTTTGTAAAGTAGATCCCAACTCTTTTGTGTTCCATCATCTAAGGTATTGAACCAATTTTGGACAACAGGGTCCAATGAGAGCATAAAGTACCATAGGGTTTGAGCCTTAGTAGCTCAGGCAGATTGCATGGCAGTGATATACTGCTTCACATGAAGATGGGGATTTCCAGTGCCATTGTACTTAGCAAAGGAAGGCATCTTGAATTTATAAGGGGCCTCTTCATCTTGTTCAAATAGTTTGTCGATCTCAGACATCTCTTCGGTTTTCAACTTCTTCTCAAATTTCTTTTCTAAATCAGCAATCATCTTTTCAACATTGGATGTCTCGGTCTTTTTAATAGTTGCCTTCTCAACAACCTTCGGTTCTTTCTTCTTTTCTTGAACCTCTTGGTAGTATTGAGCCCAATCATCATCGTCATCAATGATCACCTTTTCATCATCAAAAACCACTTCACTAACTTTGGTCTTCCCTTTGTCCTTTGGTTTCTTAGTGATAGCAGATGCCTCGGCATGGTTTTCTAAGTTTGTAGTCAATTGGTTCTTCATGGTCTCAGCTAGGGCCTCTTTGATTTCTTCCATCTTGGCATTGAGGGCCTCATCCACCATCCTTTGAATTTGTTCGGGCTCCATTGTTTTAGGTGAGTAAGTGATTGAGTCGTTGCTAGATACTTCATCTCCGGCATAGATCGGATTGTTGTAAGCTTTAGAACTATCGTAATCCAGGGCTGTGAGCCAGAGAGGATTAATGATATGAGATGCAAATGTATGCATGTATGCATGTATGCACAATCAACAAATAAACAAGTGTAATTAGGACGATCCTTCCAACCTTATAACATCTACACACGAATGGCGAGTCTCTTTTTTCTAGGTATATGGTTAACAAAATACCAACATGGGGTATCTTGCTTTCAAATAATTCCCTCGGACGTTTCAACCAATAGTTATATTTTTCGAAAATGGAAATCAATCCATGATAATTCACATTAATTAGGTTTTAATCCATTCAACCAACTAAAGTAGCTTTTTGGATTAAAACAAAATTAAGAGGTTTATTATAAATGGATTTCTCACTTGAAAAGAGTAACTAATGGTTCATGCAAAAAACAAGCCCATGGTTAATTTATTTTTAGTATAAACTAGGCCCACAATTGATTTTTGGTATTTCATAATTGACCTAAATATTTTTGCAAGCTCTTTGTAAAAAATGGTTGGGTGAAAATAGTTTTGTTTCTAAGCCCATTGTAAAAAAGGTTAGAAAAATGGATTTTGGGCTTAATATTTGGGCCATGGGCCAAAAAATTTATTTATTTATTTTTTAGAAAAGTATTATGTCCAAAGACCATCTTGAAAACTTTTAAAAATAGTTTTGGTCTTTTGGATTTTAGAGAAAAGTTTATTTTGAGCTTACAATATACTTAGGTCATATTAGAAAAAAGAACAAACCAAATAAGCCATGATTTAGACTAAGATAAACTAACCATAGTCAAACAACATGCATTTGGGGTAAAACCTAAGGAAAGTAACTAGGCCAATTACATGAGCTTTAGTCTTTGGGTTAAAAGGCTTAGGTTCCCATAGCAAGTATATGCCAAATGGTTCGAGGCTATGAGTGGTTATGCCATGCTCGATCTCCATACCTTGAGTAAAAGTATGGTATCCCTTACATAACATAACACGGGTAACACGGGCGTCCTAACTCATGTACACAATGCAATCTAATATGATGCAATGGATAATATCAGTATAAGAAAGAATAGAATAATATAAAGATCAACGGAATCAACTTCTCTTGTCCCCAGTGGAGTCGCCACTGTGAGCGGGGATTTTTGCCCCCACTCTCGGTGGAATGGTTCTTGCGACTTTGGCACTATTTAGGCTCGGGGCCTTAGACAACACGGACCTAAGTCCGGAGGAAATGGAGTCGCCGCCTGGATGGGCCGGGAAAAAGAAAGGGGTGGATGACTCGATTCCTTAGGAATCTCCAACCCCTTAATGGGTTCGGAAAGTTAGGTACGTGTAGGGAAGGTGAGAAATGGCCCAGCACCCCCACAACCCCCGGTTCATTGGAACCGGCCTCCTTTACAGGTCTTAATATTATAAAATTCATCAATATAACAACATTATCCATATTACGCACAATAATTAAAAGAAAGCATCAATATATTAAAATCAATGCAATGTCCAAACAAAGCAAATAAATAGACACCCATCCAAGGATAGAAACATGTCCTTACATCACATGCTTAAATAGGACACCCACCAAAAGGTAGAAACATGCCCTTTACATAGGTTCTAAAATAGAAAAGTAAATTAAATTACATGATGTTTAACTAATGAGGTACCCACTAAGCCTTTTGGAAGATAAACTAATGAAATAAGGTTTTTTTTTTTTTTGCTTTAGAAAAACTAAATTAAAGTTCAAAGGTTTTTAATTATGATTTCATAAATTTGCTACTGTGTAAAAAAAAATTAAAGAAAATTAATTAACACATACCTTCTTTTGATGATTTCTCCAAAAACAATTCTTCTTGGATGAACTAGCTCCAAAGACAAGCCTTTTTTTGCCTTTGAATCCTCTAAATCGTGCTGCTACTGTTCCAGAAAAGAGTTGAATTGAATTTCTTCTTTTCCTTCCTTGATTTTGTTTCAAATTTTCCAAACTACTCTTGGATTTTTTTTGCCTCCCTTAAATTAATTGCCTTTGGTCCTTATTTATAGTGGTTTGAGGTTGTTTACTCCTAATTAGTTAAGGTAAGTAATATTAATAAAAAAAAAAGAAACCAAAACCTAATTGGATTAGGTTTCGAAAAATTTACGTCGAAAAATTTGCACTGCCGAAAAAAACTGCTGCGGAAAAACTGCGCTGGCAAAAAAATCTGCTGCAACTGGCTGCGGCAGCGTGCGCGGAGCTGGCCCGTAAGCTATTTCGCAGGCAGAAAATTTCTGTGTGTGAAATAGCACAGTGATTTCGCCCGCAGGAATTTCCTGCGGGCGAAATGCCCACGGGCCCGCGCGACAATTTTTTCGTCGCCGATTTTTTCGACTCCGATTTTTATTTTTATTTTTATTTTTTGACTTTTATTTGTTTATTTCTATTTTTTATTAATAAAAATTAGATACTAAAGCAAAAATTATTTAATAAAAATTATTTTGGACCAATTAAACAACAAAAATCATTTTAGACTAAATAAAACATATTGGACCGGATTGGGTAAAAAATTAAGGGTCCACAGCGAAGTAATTATTTCTTCCTTTTTTTTCCTTGATTTTTTTTGTCTTTTTGTTTTGCGCTTTTTTTTGTTATATATATATTTTGTATTTTTTTGTTATTATTTGTTATTGTGAAAAATAAATTAATTTAAGTAGATAGAATAATACGTACTTACCTGGTATTAACTTACCTGGGTCTGTGTTAGCATGATCGTTGTGTTGTTCGGGCTGGAGGGTGTATTTACAAAGCACGACAATGGTACAATGTAGTGCCCTCTCTCAGGTAAGGCGGATTATTCGAGATTGCGGCTTTGAGCATTTCATCTTACAATTGCCATTCGAGGAATATCAGATAGACTAGAGCGTAGTACAGGCACTTACAGAGCGATGGTTGGATACTGTAACACCCCCACACCCAATACATACACACTACATACACCACAATGTAGTATACATGTATCGAATATAGGAATGCTACGGATTTTTATTAACATTCAAAAACATTTTAAATGATACTATAAGCTTTCTCATTATACATTAGAGAAAAATAAGTGATTACTTGTAATATAAAACAAAATAGATATAAATACATTTACTTAATACGCAGCGGAATTTATAAAATATTTACATATATGAAAACATTTAAGTCCATATTTATAAATATACATATATTTACATTATACACAATACTTTACAAAACATAAAGAATTTATACATGATTGGCAGCTCTTCTCTGATCTTTAAATCCAAGAATAAACCCTTCAATGTCTACTCTCACTAGGTCTCGAAGAACTCTCGGGTTCAACTCTGTTACCTGTGCGATTAAACACTATCGCGCTAAGCCAACGGCTTAGTAAGACAAATCATGCTTATGTTATGCTTTAGTGCAATGCAATGTTAATTATCAATCCATATTATACATGTAACATCATATATGCAAAGCAAACAACATACCATTACATTTCATAATCCAATATAAGTAGACATATCACATTTCAACATCTTTTCATATACCTCATTAGTTACTCATTAAACTATTCATGAATCACATTAAACAAAGACAAGCATTGGGCCCAAGACACACTAATATGCCATTCAATTTTCAGAGTTAATGTTTTGGTTTTGTTATCACATTTATCAATATCATATACCCAACTAGGCTTCAAGGATTAGGTTCAACCAAGCTTCAAGGGGAGCAAAGCATGCTAAGCTTCAACCCAACTTGGCTTCAAGAACCAACCCAACCTAGCTTCAAGGGTTGTAACATCTCAATTAGGCTTCAAGGATTCAATCCAACCTAACTTCAAGAGATTGTTACTATCATTAGGCATGCCACCAATAACAAACTCTGAAAATGGAATAACACATTAGCCACACAATTCATTTACATTTCATTCACAATTCTCATCAATTAGGCCAACATGCCATATATCTTTCAATTGAACCATCATAGCCAATCACAATGGCTTTATAGCATTTCATATCTCAATTCATATTGTGCATATAGCATTATTAGTATCACATTTCAAAGTACATTATTCATAATACACATCACCATTCACAAGCCTCACAATACACAATACATAACCTTGTTCATGTAATATCATATGCATTATCAATTCCATATCATCTCACATTTCATGATTCAACAATGATGTTAGACAAATAATCTCTATTTTGATCCTTGACAACTCAAATGGATGATCTATTTAACAAATTTTTGAGAATCTTGTTGCAAAATTAGGTTGCTTCCAATAAGGTGAACAGAACCTTTCTAGCGGTCGCACCTCACCTGAATACGACCGCGCCATACAATTACAAGATGAAACCTTATTACAGTAGGTTTCGCGGCCAGAAGCCCGACCTAAGTCGCGACCGCACTTCACAATCAAAAGATGAAACCTTATTACAGTAGGTTTCGCGGCCAGAAGCCCGACCTAAGTCGCGACCGCACATGAATAATAGCGACCGTCCCAAATTACGTACCTCTCATGCATAAACCCTAAATATAGCCAACTTTCTTTTGGTTAACTTAAAACACATTGTACACAACATAACCTCATTCAAATGGACATAATCAACATCATTAGCAATTATTTTACATGCTCATCACAAAATTTTCATCACCAACATTCATTAACAATACAATTGATACCTTATCACATTTACAAACAAAAGTGTTTTAAGATTAAACAACATATGCATGTTTGTAACCATATAGTTTGTACTTACCTTTAGCACCAATTATACAACTCTAAACACTTTCTTTTCTCCAAGAATTCTTCACTTCTCAAATTAGAGCAAATCACCTTCTACCAAAAACCTAATCCAAAATAACACAATATAATTTATCACTTACCATTTCCAAAACCCTAAAACCAACATCACTCTTAACTTATCATCTTCAAATCCAAAACCAACACCACAACCAATTAAATCCAACATATAATAATCAACACAACCCCACTTTAAAATCCACAATCAGCTCACAAACAACTTAAATAACTTAAAAGAATCAAGAGAAACTTACCAAATATAGTGAATCTTCTTGGATTTCCACTTAACCACTTGAAAACTTCTTCAATTTGAGATTCAAAATATCATCAAACCTTTGCTTTCTCTCTTGTTCTTTAGGTTGGCCGGCCACACGTGAAAAGAAGAAAGGAATTTGATCAAAATAAAAGTCAAACTCTCTATTAATCTCCACCACAAAATTTCAAAAGAAGAATTACCAAAATGCCCTCTTTAACATAGTTAAACTTCTTTTCATTATGCATGCCCTTTATAGTAATTTCAATAACAACAACTAAATATCTTCTTCCACTATATCCAACACCTTGACTCTCTCTTTGACCAACATATATGCTATATATATTGCCATATACACTACATATACATCTTCTCTACACATCACTTTTCTTTCAAATAACACATGAACATTCTCTTTTCTTTCTTTTTTTTTATCACACAACACATACATTCAATCACATTTTAAACCAACAACAACAACAACAACAACAATAACAACATAATCAAAACTTCTAGGGCATACATGAGGATATTACAATTCTCCCCCTCTAAAAAGAAATTTCTTCCTCGAAATTACCTGATATCAAGTCCGAAATAATTGAGGATATTGCTCTCGCATGATTTGTTCACTTTCCCAAGTTGCCTCTTCCTTTCCATGATTCTTCCATAGAACTTTCACCAATGGCACACTCTTGTTTCTCAACTCTTTCACATCACGTGCCAAGATAGCAACTGGTTCCTCTTCAAAAGTCAAATCTTGGTTCACCTCGATAGATTCAATCGGCAACACATGAGATGGATTCGATCTATATCTCCTCAACATAGAAACATGGAATACATTATGAATACGATCCAACTCAGGTGGCAAAGCGAGTCGATAAGCAACTGGCCCAACTCTTTCCAAAACTTCATACAGTCCAATGAAACGAGGACTTAATTTCCCTTTTCGACCAAATCTCAGAATCTTTTTCCAAGGAGACACTTTTAAAAATACCTTATCTCGAACATAATACTCAATGTCTCTCCTTTTCAAATCCGAATAAGACTTCTGTCGATCTGAAGCTGCTTTCAATCTATCTCGAATCATTTTCACTTTCTCTTCAGTCTCTTTAACTAAATCAGGACCAATTATCTTACTTTCACCAATCTCATTCCAACACAAAGGTGTCCTACACCGTCTACCATACAATGCCTCAAATGGGGCCATACCAATACTAGATTGGTAACTGTTGTTGTAAGCAAACTCCACAAGAGATAAGAATCTATCCCAACTTCCAAAGAAATCAATGACACAGCTTCTCAACATATCCTCAATAATCTGTATCACTCTCTCTGACTGCCCATCTGTCTGCGGATGGAAAGAAGTACTAAAGTGCAGTCGAGAACCCAAAGCACCTTGCAAACTCTTCCAAAATCTTGAAGTAAACCGGGGATCTCGATCAGACACTATAGAAGTTGGAACACCATGCAACTTCACAATCTCATGGATATACAGCTCAGCTAACCTCTCCAAAGAGTAATCCATCCGAACTGGAAGAAAATGAGCTATTTTAGTCAACCTATCAACAATCACCCAAATAGCATCATGCTTCCTTTGTGTCAATGGCAAACCAGACACAAAATCCATTGTCACTCTTTCCCACTTCCATTCAGGCACTGACAACGGCTGAAGTAACCCGGTTGGAACTTGATGCTCTGCTTTTACCTTCTGACATGTGAGACATCTGGATACAAACTCCGCAATGTCTCTCTTCATACCAGACCACCAGTAAAATTGCCTCAAATCATGATACATCTTTGTATTGCCCGGATGCATAGCAAACACTGACTGATGTGCTTCTTCCAAAATGATTCTTTTTAAATCAGCATCATTAGGTACACACAATCGGTTCTTAAACGAGAGACTCCCATCATCTCTCACAATAAAATCTTGACTCTTTCCACTCTGGCAACCTGAAACAATCTTTTGAATCTTTTCATCAGCCAACTGAGCCTCTTTAATCTGATTCAACAAAACCGGTTTCAATTGCAACTGTGCCAACAATGCACCATCATCACAAGATACAAAACTGGCATGCAATGCTCTCAACTCAACAAGCAACGAGAGCGAATAAACAATTAAACCAGCTAAAGACTTCCGACTCAAGGCATCAGCAACAACATTTGCTTTACCTGGATGATAATCAATCAAACAGTCGTAGTCTTTAATCAATTCCAACCATCTCCTCTGTCAAAGATTAAGCTCTTTCTGAACCCCCAAATATTTCAAACTTTTGTGATCAGTGTAGATGAAACATTTCTCCCCAAACAAATAGTGTCGCCAAATCTTCAATGCAAAAACAATGGCTGCTAGCTCCAAATCATGGGTCGGATAATTAAGCTCATGCGGCTTCAACTGTCGAGAAGCATAAGCTATCACTCTACCTTCTTGCATCAGTACAACCCAAACCATTATATGAAGCATCACTGTAGATCACATATGGTTTGCCTTCCACAGGTAAAGTAAGAACAGGTGCTTGAGTCAACATTTCTCTCAACTAATCAAAACTAGCCTGACACTGATCCGTCCACATAAATCTCACTCCCTTTCGAAGTAATCTGGTGAGTGGAGTAGCTATCAAAGAAAATCCTTTCACAAACCGTCGGTAATAGCCTGCCAAACCCAGAAAACTTCTAACTTCAGTCACTGACTTGGGTGGACTCCAATTCAAAATAGCTTCAACTTTACTCGGATCAACTCTAATACCTTCTGCTGAAACTATATGACCGAGAAAAGCTACTTGGTCCAACCAAAACTCACACTTCGACAGTTTAGCAAACAATTGCTTCTCTCTCAAGATCTGCAACACAATCCGCAGATGCTTGTCATGTTCCTCTTTATTCCGCGAATACACCAGAATATCATCTATAAACACTACCACAAACTGATCCAGATAGGGCCTAAACACCCTATTCATCAAGTCCATAAAAACTGCAGGTGCACTAGTCAAACCAAAAGGCATAACTAGAAACTCATAATGCCCATACCTGGTTCGAAAGGCGGTCTTAGGAACATCTTCAGCTCTGACTCTCAACTGATGGTACCCTGATCTCAAATCAATCTTAGAAAACACAGCTGCACCCTTCAATTGATCAAAGAGATCATCGATTCTAGGCAAAGGATATTTATTTTTAATAGTCACCTTGTTCAATTGCCTATAATCGATACACAACCTCATAGTACCATCTTTCTTCTTCACAAATAACACAGGAGCTCCCCAAGGAGAAACACTGGGGCGAATAAATCCTTTGTCCAACAACTCCTGCAATTGCACTTTCAACTCCCTCAATTCTGCTGGTGCCATTCTATAAGGAGTACTAGAGATAGGAGTGGTACCAGGCAACAATTCAATACCGAACTCCACCTCTCTCTCAGGAGGTAACCCTGGCAACTCCTCTGGAAACACATATGGGAACTCTACAACTGTGGCAATACTATCAATAGGGGAACCCTTCACTCTAGTATCTACCACATGAGCAAGATAAGCTTCACAGCCCTTTCTAACCAATCTCCTAGCTGCAACAGCTGAAACAAATAAGGAGGCTAGCTGTTCCTGCTCATTAGATACTATCACCTCTCTACCATCAACAGTTCTCAAAGAAACAATTTTCCTTTTACAGTCTACCACAGCTCCATGTCTAGATAGCCAATCCATGCCTAGAATCACATCATATTCCTTAAATGGCATCTCAATCAAATCTCCAAGGAACTCCTCACCTTGCACCCTCACTGCACTATCTCGGTGCACCTTGCTCACAATCACACTATGCCCTAAAGGATTTGTCACCAACACATCAAATCCTAGGGACTCAGCATGCACATCAGACAAAGGCAAAACAGATGCACTAATATATGAATGAGTGGAACCCGGATCAATCAAAGCAAGTACTGAAGTATCAAATAAAGAAAAAGTACCAGCTATGACTGCCGAAGCATCTGGCTGCCTCTGCATAACATACATCCTCTGGGAAGACCCAACCTCCTCTGGTCTACTCTCTCTGGATGTAGAACCTCCTCTAGCACTGAACCCAGATCTGCCTCCCCGGCTGCTACCTCTGCCTGCTCGACCTCCCCTCACACTAGGTCGAGAAGCTGCAGTATCAACTGACATCTGCTCCTGCCTCTCAGGACAATCTCTCACAAAGTGATTAGGTGATCCACATCTGAAGCAAACCCCTGCTACACCAGTCTTCCAGCAAGGACCACCATGTGGCCTACCACAATGAATGCAGATGGGAAGAGTGAATCTCTGAATCATTGGGGTCGGAGCACTTGCCACTGAGGCTGCAGGTCTAAATCTCTGCCTCTGTAACTGCACTGACCTACCAGCTGATCTCTGACTCCTACTACTCCGAGGAACAAAACTTCCTTTACCTCTCTTTGCTGATGAAGACCCTGCCTCCCACTGGGGCCTCCTAACCCTAACCTCTTCCTCTGAAGCAGCTGCAATAACTTGAGCTCGCTCTACACTTCGAGCTGCTGCCACAAGCTGGGAAAAATCGTGATATCGAGATCCAGCCACTAGACACATGATAGAGGGCCTCAATCCCTCCTCAAATCTCCTGCATCTGTCTATCTCATCAGCTATAATGCCCCCAGCATAATGGCTCAATCTAACAAACTCAACCTCATATTCAGTTACAGTCCTGCTGTCTTGCTTCAAGCTCAAAAACTCCATCTTCTTCATGTCCTTGTACTCCCTAGGAGTATACTTCAATTCAAACTCTCTCAGAAAGTCAGCATAGGACAAGGTTGGTGGATCATCCATAGAATGGGGCACTGTCCTCCACCAGTCATATGCATCCTTCTGTAGCAAAGATCTTGCATAATCAAACTTTTCCTCCGATGTGGCTTGCAACTGAATAAAGATCCTCTGTACTTTATCAAGCCATTGCTCAGCCACAGCTGGATCAGTAGTACCAAGGAAATCCTCTGCTCCATACTTCCTTAGTTTATCATAGTGCCTCACTGATACCACAGGCTGTGGGGGTGGTGGTGGTTGCACTGGTGCTTGCCTCAAAACTTCAACCACATGCCTAAGCCAAGCTGGTGGAACCTCCTCACCAACTGGTCTCCCCGACACCGAAGCAGGTGCCTCCTCAGCACTATCAACTCTAGCTCTATCCTCCGGAGCTACACTCTCCTCACTATCCTCAACTGACTGACGCAAATGAGGATCCATCACAACCTATTTCTGCAAACACAACAGAATATGTCCTATTAAAGATCAGAGACTGCCAATCCCAAACATGTATTTTATTTCAAAACCAACTTTTTAAGTAAAAATATTCTTTTTATTACATTTTACCTAGGTTGAGAATCTCAAACCTAGGCTCTGATACCAAAACAACTGTAACACCCCCCACACCCAATACATACACACTACATACACCACAATGTAGTATACATGTATCGAATATAGGAATGCTACGGATTTTTATTAACATTCAAAAACATTTTAAATGATACTATAAGCTTTCTCATTATACATTAGAGAAAAATAAGTGATTACTTGTAATATAAAACAAAATAGATATAAATACATTTACTTAATACGCAGCGGAATTTATAAAATATTTACATATATGAAAACATTTAAGTCCATATTTATAAATATACATATATTTACATTATACATAATACTTTACAAAACATAAAGAATTTATACATGATTGGCAGCTCTTCTCTGATCTTTAAATCCAAGAATAAACCCTTCAATGTCTACTCTCACTAGGTCTCAAAGAACTCTCGGGTTCAACTCTGTTACCTACGCGATTAAACACTATCGCGCTAAGCCAACGGCTTAGTAAGATAAATCATGCTTATGTTATGCTTTAGTGCAATGCAATGTTAATTATCAATCCATATTATACATGTAACATCATATATGCAAAGCAAACAACATACCATTACATTTCATAATCCAATATAAGTAGACATATCACATTTCAACATCTTTTCATATACCTCATTAGTTACTCATTAAACTATTCATGAATCACATTAAACAAAGACAAGCATTGGGCCCAAGACACACTAATATGCCATTCAATTTTCAGAGTTAATGTTTTGGTTTTGTTATCACATTTATCAATATCATATACCCAACTAGGCTTCAAAGAAGACTCTTGAACTTTGATGTATCTCCTGTTGGTGTGAGGGAGATTTCTGACGAAAATGAGGGTAGAGATGAAGAAGAACATCAAGGAGCTGTAGGAGAGTCTATTTCACATCTTGGGGCCAATACTTCTCAGGTAAAACTTTTACCACTTTTCCCTTGCAACTGTTTCTTTCTTTTTTGACTCTTTAATGAATGCTGCAGGTTGTTGGCTCGTTTGATCATGAGGCTGGACCTTCTTTTACTGCCCCTTCATTTGCTCATTCTAGCTGTTTAGATCATTTTTGTACTTGTTTTTATTATGATTTTTATGTGTTTTTAGTTAATGTTTTGATTGATTTTTGTTTTAAGTGTGTTTAAAGTTTTATTTTTAGATTTAGGTGCAAAAACACACTTGGAAGATAAAAACAGTGCAAGAAAGGCATGAACCAAGCAAGGCATGGCCAAGCCAAATCAAGCTTGGCCATGTCCCTCAAATAATGAAGTTGGCAGAGCTTGACATGGCCAAGAGACACGGCCAAGCCACTGGCCGTGTCTCACCTAAAGAGCAAAACCAAAGACCAAAGCAAAGAAAGAGCAAAATAGAAGCAGAAGCAAACACACTCATGTGACATGGCCAAGTCACTCTTGGCTTGGCCGTGTCACCTCCTTGAGACCAAAAGAAAAGAAAGAAAAGAAAGAAAGAAAGAAAGAAGCAGTGAGTGACACAGCAAGCAAGCTTGGCCGTATCCCAACGAAAATCAAGAGACACAGCCAAGCCACTCTTGGCATGGCCGTGTCACCCTTAATTTCTATAAAATCTTCTGCTCGAAAGAAAAAAAAAGGGAGGAGGAGAACGGCTAGGGTTTTGAAAGGGAGAAAAGAAAAGAGAAGGAGCGAGCAAATACATTTGGGATGAGGAGAGAGTGATACTCTCCTTGTCCCTTCATCTTCATCCTCCATCTTCAACTTCTCCATCTTCCATTGATAAGATCTTTGAGGTTCTTTGGGATAAATTGGGTTAAACAAGCTCTTGAAGGTTGAAGAAGCTTCATTCCAAGGTTTGGTGACTTGAGAAAGCTCCATTCCATCTACCAAAGGCAAGCTCCATTCCAAGGTTTGGTGACTTGAGAAAGCTCCATTCTATATTGCAAAGGGGAATCAACCATTGAAGAGGGCTTGAGTTCTTCATCAAATATCAAAGTGGAGCTAGGAGGAAGACTAGTAATCCTACTCTTGGCATCTTCACAAGGGGTTTTTCTATTCTCTCTTTTAATTCATTTCAATATTGTTTCTATTATATTAAGAGAATTGATATTGCAAACAAACAATTTGTATTTGATTTATATTGAGTTGAATGAATGTTTTAAATTGATGATGTTGAGCTAAATACCCATGCCTAGGGTTTGTAGTATATTTGATTGAATGCTTTGATTTGATATTTCCATTGATGTACCTTATTATTGGTTGATTGCATTGGATTGTATGCTAGGTTGATAGATTAGCTACCTATTGATCTCTAGATATTGAATGAAGGACCGAGAGGTGAAATTCGATATCGGAATTATGCAATCGACTACCCTATGAATGAATTAGAAATATAAGTTCTAGGATTTAGTTACTTTGGTAATGTAAAAGAATTGGTCATTGTTAATTCATGAATGTGAGAACTAATGGATTGGTAATTGACTAATTAACCTTAAGGAACAAATTAATTACAAGGTTATGTTAATGGATAATTGAGAATTGAGCTTTGATTGAATGGACCTATACCCCTAGGCACCTTCCCAAGAATCAATTTGATCTTGTACAACCTTCATACATCAACCCAACACTCCTTAATCTTAGGTTTAAATTGTTCTCGTACCATTCCAACACAACAAACTTCCGCATTTAAATAATTTGTCAATCAAGCTATTACAAACTACACCTTCTTGGGGAAACGACCTTGGGGCGATCACCTTTGCTACAGCTACCTCGTATACTTACGAGTGACGCTTGTAGTAGTACTTAATTATAGCGCAACACTAGCCCGCCAGATATGCCATCTCATCCGTAAGGCATTGATATGAACTACCTGGTATGTTTCTTATTTCATAGTATTTTATGCTATATGTATGCATGATTATGTATGCTCTTACCTTTTTCTTCTTGGATTACAGCGGATGCTCTAAGAACAAAATAAGAAACTTCAAGAAGAGTTGGCTGCAAGTCGTCAGCAGGCTTCTCATTTTGAAAGTTTATATCATCAATCCGAACAACATTTCTGAGACTTTCGATTTCAGGGGATGAGGGATCCCGTGCTTCTTCATCAAGAGGCCTCCAGACTGATGACAATGAGAACCTTTCATCTACTTCTGATGAGGACCATGATGGATCGGAACTTCAAGGTAATAGGAATTTTGGTGCTCCTGCTTCGGGTGATCCCGGGATGAGTAATTGCTAGGTTTTGGTGCTCCCGCTTCGGGCAGACTCAGGACGAGTGATTTGCCCTCTCCTCCAATAGGCGGTGATTTTTTCAAGGCTTTATTTCATGACCTACCACCACCCTCTTAGTGATATATAAATATTGTAGCAATTGTAAAATATTGTACAATAATGAAAAAAAATACAATTTTCATTTTTAACGTAACCCTTTTTTTTTCGTTACTGCACCACCTTTTTTTTTATATATTACAGTACATCACATCCTTTGCATCCACATCTTTTGCTGAACCCAATCCAGCGTGGTAAAGGAAATTGTCACTAATTCCTTTCCTTATGGCATATGGTCTTATTCTTTCCCATCACCTTTTCCTTTTCACTTTTGGAAAAGGTTTGTTTCTTCTATATAAATCACCCTTCATGCCATATTTCATATAGAAACCAAAAAAAAAAAAACAACTTTTCCATTTCAACGTGAAGGCTCATTTAACAATTTTGATTTTCCTTCATTCATCCACCATGACTGAACATCATTTAAAGAAGATAAAAATTCTATTTAAGAATATGGATGCCATTCATTGGAAGCAAATTTCATGGTCAAAACTTGATGTTTTAAAATATTTTCAAAATGTTAAATTGGACCACTCCTTCTTACATGCCATGGTTTCCTTTTGGAATACGGATTCAAGGGTGTTTAAAATTAATGGTTTTGAAATATGTCCCTTGATTGAAGAATTTGAGGCCATCCTTGTATATCTGAATAATCAACAAATGGCGTTACCTACATTGATTTCCAAGACTCAACAGAAGATGCAGTTGTTATTTCAAATTCCAAAACCCAAAGTTCTTCGGTTGATGAGAGGTGAAAAAAATTCTACTTGCTCCTTTGATTGACTTTTGTTTTTCTCATTTGGCCCCTACCAAGGCATGGGGACGCATGCTTTGTCTTTGCTTGCTTGGTCAATTCTTGCTTGTTTCTTCTGATGGCGATATTGATCCACGAGTATTGGATATTATGGACTAAATGGAAGGAGGCTTGTCGCCGGTAACTGTGAGATTTGATATTTCCATTGATGTACCTTGTTGTTGGTTGATTGCATTGGATTGTATGCTAGGTTGATAGATTAGCTACCTATTGATCTCTAAATATTGAATGAAGGACCGAGAGGTGAAATTCGATATCGGAATTATGCAATCGACTACCCTATGAATGAATTAGAAATATAAGTTCTAGGGTTTAGTTAATTTGGTAATGTAAAAGAATTGGTCATTGTTAATTCATGAATGTGAGAACTAATGGATTGGTAATTGACTAATTAACCTTAAGGAACAAATTAATTACAAGGTTATGTTAATGGATAATTGAGAATTGAGCTTTGATTGAATGGACCTATACCCCTAGGCACCTTCCCAAGAATCAATTTGATCTTGTACAACCTTCATACATCAACCCAACACTCCTTAATCTTAGGTTTAAATTGTTCTCGCACCATTCCAACACAACAAACTTCCGCATTTAAATAATTTGTCAATCAAGCTATTACGAACTACACCTTCTTGGGGAAACGACCTTGGGGCTTTATTTTATTTTATTTTAATTCTTTCTTCACAGATTTGCTGACTCTTTTTATTTTATTTTATTTTATTTTAATTCTTTCTTCACAGATTTGGCTTCATGAGCGTCTTTGTTTGCTTGATACTCCATCCATGGACTTTTCCAGATACCTGCCACGTCATCATTCTGCTAGGAAGCTACTCCATCTTGCCTCTTCATATGCTGATTGGGTTGACTGGATCCACTCACGCTCTGAAGTCAATATCCATTTGTTGGTACCTTGGTGGAAGATTTCTCGTATCACCATGCACGTTCACCTTGCTGCTCTTCGTCAAGGTACATGCTATGATCCTCGCCGACTTGGGTGTCAGTATGGAGCTGAGCCTTGTGATTATGACTTTACTCCAAACTTAGACATGCCTTGCTTGATTGAAACCTACTTGGATCGGCTGAGGCAAAGCTGGCTTGCACGTTGCATTTATCGACTGCCATAGATTTTACATTTGTCAATTCAAAGAGTGTATTGTTAGGATGAAAAAATAATTAAAGTAATAAAAGATGCTTCTTTTCCATTTATAATTTGTCATCACCTTTTGCTGTTGTGTTTATTTATTTCATCCATATCTGGTTGAATACTTATAACAGTGCACATAGAACAATTTTAACATTAATTCTATTTTATTAAATTGGGGAACAACCAAACATAAAGCTAGCCTACACAAGATTACTCCTATTGCCAACTAGCCCTTTCGGGTTTTCTAATTGATGATTTTCTCTCATTTTAGCCATAATTGTTGCCTAGACCGCCCTTTTGGATTTTCGGGACTAGCGGACTGCTCTAACTTTTACCTAGGCTGTCCTTTTTGGGGTTTCGACCTAGCGAGCTCTTTCTTTTTTATTTTTCATACATAAAACTTCTTCAACCTGTCAATGTTTATTGGCTCACTAAACTCGTTTCCATCCATGTCTGATAACTTTACCGTACCTTTGTTCATGACTTGTTTCACGACATATGGCCCTTCCCAGCTAGTTCTGAACTTCCCTCTTGGATCAGACACATTAGGCTTACACTGCTTCAATACCAAATCCCCAACTCTGAATTTTCTGACCTTAACCCTTCTATTGTAGGCCCGAGCTATCTTCTTTCGATACAGTTGGTGATGATATAGTGCCTTTAACCTTCTCTCTTCTAGTAGAGCTAACTGTGTGTATCTGCTTGCTACCCATTCCATTTCAGGCAGTTCAGCTTCCAAGACTACTCTTAACAACTTGATCTCAATTTCAATTGGCAATAGTGCTTCCATTTCGTAAACCAAAGAAAATGGTGTCATTCCAGTAGGCATTCGCACACTTGTCCTATATCCCCAAAGGGGAGCATCTCTGACCAATCCCTATAAGTCTTGGTCATCTTGGATAGAATTTGCTTAATTGTCTTGTTTGTTGCTTCTACCGTACCATTAGCCTTTGTTCTATAAGGAGAGGATCTATGATGATGAATTTGGTACTTCGAGAATAAATCCTTAACTGCTCATTGAAACTGTACCCCATTGTCTGATATCACACTATGCAGGACACCGTATCTGCAGATGAGGTTCTTTTCGATAAACCTAGCCATTTGGCTTGCACCCAGTTTATTGAAGGTTTCAGCTTTGACCCATTTTGAAAAATAATCTACTACTACCACAATGAATCGGTGATCATTCGAAGCTGTCGGATGTATCTCTCCTATAATGTCGATACCCCAGGTGGCAAATGGCCAGGGTGAAGACATAGAATGCAATTTTTCAGGAGGCATGTGATTCGAGTTACCATACATCTGTCATTGTTGGCACTTCTTGACAAACTCAATACAATCTTTCTCCATGGTCAACCAGTAGTATCCTTGTCGAATAATCTTCTTAACCAGAGCCAAACCATTCATGTGGTGACCGCAACTTCCCGCATGTATTTCTGACATGATGCGCTCTACTTCAGGCTTTCTTAAACATCTTACATGCACTCCATCAGGCCATCTTCGATATAACTCCCCATGGAAGGTTATGTATTGCAATGACCAATGCCTTATGGCTCTTCTCTCTTTCTTTGTTGCCCCCGACGGGTATTCTCTTTCCTCTAAAAATCGTCTTATAGTATCATACCACGCATCATGGTCTGTATCAATTTCCATGATTGTTTCATATTCATAGCAAGGAGTTGATGAACTGATCAAGATCAGAGGCTTAAGGAATAAGCTAATAGGGTTTTCCCATACTAAAGCCAATGTGGCTAAGGCATCAACCATCTGATTTTCTTCTCTTGATAGGTGTATAAACCTACACTCCTTAAAGTTCTTCTTCATCATGGTCAGGCAATGGTGGTATGGTTTTAATTTTTCTTCTTTCAACTCTCATTCTCCATTTACTTGGGATACAACTAGTAATGAATCGCCATAAACTTCCACCTTATCCACCTTCATAATCACTAGGGTTTTCAAATAAAAAATTCAAGCTTCGTACTCCACCATATTATTGGTTGCCCTAAATTTCAAATTTTTAGCTAAAGGGATGAGTTCCCCTTCAGGCGATTCTAGTGTAACTCCCAAACCTGCTCCTTTCCTATTCACGGCTCCATCGAAATACATTTTCCACCCTTGTACTTCAATTGCTTCCAAATGTTCATCCAGAAATTCCAAGATTACCTCTTCGCTATCTGGTAATGGTTGTTGGGTCAGGAATTCTACCACCGCCCTATCTTCGATTGTTTTCCTGGTTACATATTCAATCTCAAATTCTTCTAATATTATCAACCATCGACCATATTTTCCAATTAAAGAGGGAGTCTCCCTCAAGTACTTCACTGGGTCCAACCTGGAAATTGCTTGCACACTATATGATTGAAAGTAATGCCGCAACTTCTTAGAAGACCAAACCATGACTATACAGGTATTTTCGATGATACTATACTTAATTTCATAAGGCAGGAGCTTTCTACTCAAATAATAAAATGCATGCTCAATCCCTGACTCATCTGCTTGAGATAGCATGGCTCCTATCGACTCTTCTTCTACTGCTAAGTATAGTAATAGAGGTTTGCCGAGTTTAGGTGGTCTTAAAATAGGTGGATTCAACAAATACTCTTTTATTCGCTCAAAGGCCTTTTGACATTCTTCATTCCATATGACCGGCTAATTCTTTCTAAGCAATTTGAAGATAGGCTCACAGATTGTTGTGAGTTTTGCTATAAATATGCTAATGTACTGCAGTTTACCAATGAATCCCCAAACTTCTCTCTCCGTCTTTGGGGCTGGCATATCCCTGATTGCTTTGACTTTGTCAGGATCTATCTCAATGCCATTCGGACCAATTACATCTCCCAACAATTTACCTGAGGTAACACCCAATACACACTTCTTCGGGTTCAATCTTAGCTTATATTTCAAAGCTCTATCAAAGAATAATTCTAAGTTTTAGAAGTGTTGCTCTCTTGTGTCTGATTTAACCATCATATCGTCAACATATACTTCAACTTCTTTGTGCATCATGTCATGAAATAGTGTGGTGGCCATCCTTTGGTAGGTTGCTCCAGCATTCTTTAAACCGAACGACATCACCTTATAACAAAATATACCCCATGTAGTAATGAAAGCAGTTTTGGCTTTATCCTCTTCGGCCATTAACACTTGATTGTATCCAGAAAACCCATCTACAAATGAGTGTAGCATGCTAGAGGCTGCACTATCAATGAGGACATCTATATGAGGTAAAGGAAAATCATCCTTAAGGGACGCTTTGTTCAAATCACTATAGTCCACACAGACCCTTATTCTTCCATCTTTCTTTGGCACGGGTACTATGTTGGCTAGCCAATCTGGGTATTCTATCAGTTCAAGGAACTTCACTTGTATTTGCTTAGTGACCTCTTCTTTAACCAATTCAGCCCACTCAGGTCTTAATCGCCTAAGCTTTTGTTTGACAGGTTTCATGTGAGTGTGAGTTGGAATATGATGCTCGGCTATGTCTCGATCTATTCCAGGCATATCCTCATAAGACCAAGCAAACACTTCTTCATATTTTTTGAATATTTTTTCAAATCTCTCTCTCTCTCATCAGGAGTAAGGTCGGATGCTATGCTAATGTTTTTAGGATTTTCAGTTGTTCCCAAATTTAATGATTGTGTGTTAACAAAATTAATATTAAAGATGCTCATGTAACCGCTAATTGAACGTATGCAACCATCAGGAGAAACATCACACAAGTAAGCAAAATCAGACTTTATTGCATGCATTTTGGAGAAGAAAACATCATCATCCTCATACAAAGTAGACAAATTAAAATCAAAATCAAAATCGTTGTTCTAAGAATCATAAATCAGGATGTCTTCAAACTTTTCTTCAACCAGGGCAGCAATCTCTTCCGGAGTCTTTTCGGCTTTTAGGACAGCTTCATTCTTCTCTTTTGGATTGGATTCCTTGCTGGCTGACAGGGTGAGCTATTTGCTCCACTAGCTCGGCAACATCTGCAAAAATTTTAAAACCTGGGATTAAATTACCCATGAACATGATTGGCTCGGGCTTTCCTTGGAGTGGTCCCATATCTGGGGCTTTGACAAAAATCTCTTCAAGTGGAGGGAAACTCATCTTCTCACTCTTCTTTGGCTGGACATCATTGTCTTCATCATATCCTAACCTCTTCTTGGATGTTTGAGTTCTAAAATCTGGCAACTTTGTCAAACCAGCCTTACCCTTTCCAAGACCAGCTCCGGGAAGGTAGTTCATGTTCTTCATCATATTCAAGACTTTGGAGTCCATCACTTCATCATCATAAATTGCAGCTACTTGAAAACCATTGAGAGGCCTCTTAATCATTAGAGTGTTAACAATCTCATTATATTCAGCTTCAATGACCACTGTCTCATCTCCGTTGGGGAACTTGATCTTTTGATGAAGGGTGGAAGGAACTCTACCAAGAGGATGAAACCATGGTCTTCCCAAAAGCAAGGCAAAGGTGAACGGTATGTCTAAAACAACAAATCCAACAGTAGATTCAATTGGACCAACCTTGACAACCGCTTTGAAAGTCCCTTCGGCATGCCTCTTAGTGTTGTCATAAGCACGAATCGTTACCTCGGTCAGGTTTAGATCTCTTGTCGACATGGCTAACTTTAGCAGTATCTTAAGTGGACAAATATTTATGGTGGACCCATCATCGACCTTAACACAAGGAGTCCTCTTCCCCTTGACTTCTATTTTGATAAAGAGAGGGCGGATGTGGTCTCTCCCCTCCTCCTTCTTGGGTACAATATCATCATCACTATCACTTGAATCCCAAAACCCATTGACAACACAAATTGCTATTTCTCCACCCATCATAGCTTGTTCAATTTTGACAAATGCCTCTTCTTCTTTGGTTGCTTCTCCACCCACATCTTGAAAGGAAGACATGACAAAATCCTTATGCAAACCTCCTCCAATCATGAAGGTTGCCGGTGGTGGTACCCTATTAAACTTTGGTAATGGGTTATCTTTGGTGTTTGGCTTGTTGGGCTCAGGTAGCTTCCCATTATCAATTAGATTTTGGATCTCATGTCACAACCTCACACATCTATCCGTGTCATGCCCTTGCATTTGGTGAAATTGACAAAATGCTTTGGTGTCAAAATTAGGTGGGAGAGGGTTAGGCAAAGGACGAGGATTTAAGGGTTGTAACAATCCCTTTCTTTGAAGCTTATTGAGAACCCAAGACATTGGTTTTTCTAATTCTAAAAATTGTCTCCTCATTCCTTGGTTAGTAGCATTAACACCGACAGTCTTTTGCATGCTTTGGCTACCAGATTGATAGCTCCCTTTCTCGTTCTTTTTTGTTGCAAAATGGCTCTTCTCCCTTTCCCATTCTTCAATTTGCAAACTAGCTTGGAGAAGGTCTTTAAAATCATGGATGAGTGTATGAGACATCCTCTCACGAAGATTAGGAAACACCCCTCTCACAATCATCCTTATTTGATCGGATTCATCGGGCCTCTTCTTGAGTAAAGCGGCCTTGTTTCTCCACCTTTTCACATAGTCCACAAAATTCTCATTCGGCCTTTGCCTAATGGACTCCACTTCCATTAAGGTAACTTCTAACTCCACATTATATCCATATTGTTGGATGAAGGCTTTGTAAAGTAGATCCCAATTCTTTTGTGTTCCTTCATCTAAGGTATTGAACCAGTTTTGGACAACAGGGTCCAATGAGAGCATAAAGTACCTTAGGTTTTGAGCCTTAGTAGCTCGGGCAGACTGCATGGCAGTAATATACTACTTTACATGGAGATGAGGATTTTCGGTGCCATTTTACTTAGCGAAGGAAGGCATCTTGAACTTATAAGGGACCTCTTCATCTTGTTCAAATAGTTTGTCGATCTCAGACATCTCTTCAATTTTTAACTTCTTCTCAAATTTCTTTTCTAAATCAGCAATCATCTTTTCAACATCAGATGTCTCGGTCTTTTCAATAGTGGCTTTCTCAACAACCTTCGGTTCTTTCTTCTTCTCTTGAATATCTTGGTAGTATTGAGCCCAATCATCATCATCATCAATGATCACTTTTTCATCATCAAAAACTACTTCACCAACTTTAGTCTTCCCTTTGTCCCTTGGCTTCTTAGTGCTAGCAGATGCCTCGGCATGATTCTCTAAGATTGTAGTCAATTGGTTCCTCATGGTCTCAGCTAGGGCCTCTTTTATTTCTTCCATCTTGGCATTGAGGCTTCATCCACCATTCTTTGAATTTGTTCGGCTTCATTGTTTTTAGCGAGCAAGTGATTGAGTCATTGCTAGATACTCCGTCTCCGGCATAGATTGGATTGTTGTAAGCTTTTGAACTATCATAATCTAGGGCTGTGAGCCAGAGGGGATCAATGATATGAGATGCAAATGTATGCATGTATGCATGTATGCACGAACAATCAATGAAGAAAGATAATTAGGATGCTCCTCCCAACCTTATAACATCCACACACGAATGGTGAGTCTGTTTTCCTAGGTATGTGGTTAACAAAATACGAACACGGGGCATCTTACTTTCGAATGATTCCCTCAGACGTTTCAACCAATAGTTATATTTTCAAAAATGGAAATCCATCCATGATAATTCCCATTAATTAGGTTTTAATCCATTCAACCAACTATAGTAGCTTTTATGCTATATTGGATTAAAATAAAATTAAGAGGTTTATTATAAATAGATTTCTCACTTGAAAAAGGTAACTAATGATTCATGCCAAAAACAAGCCCATGGTTAATTTATTCTTAGTGTAAACTAGGCCCAGAATTGATTTTTGGTATTTCATAATTGACCTAAATATTTTTGCAAACTCTTTGTAAGAAAAGGTTGGGTGAAAATAGTTTTGTTTCTAAGCCCATTTAGAAAAATGGATTTTGGGCTTAGTATTTGGGCCATGGGCCAAAGAATTTTTTATTTGTTTTTAGAAAAGTCTTATGTCTAAAGACCATCTTGAAAAATTTTAAAAATAGCTTTAGTCTTTTGGATTTTCTAAAGAAAAAGTTATTTTGAGCTTACAATGTACTTAGGTCATATTAGAAAAAGAACAAACCAAATAAGCCATGATTTAAGCCAAGATAAATTAACCATAGTCAAACAACATGCATTTGGAGTAAAACCTAAGAAAAGTAACTAGGCCAATTACATGAGCTTTAGTCTTTGGGTAAAAAGGCTTAGGTTCCCATAGCAAGTATATACCAAATGGTATGAGGCTATGAGCGGTTATGCCATGCTCGATCTCCATTCCTTGAGTGAAAGTATGGTATCCCTTACATAATATAACACAGGTAACTCGAGCGTCCTAACTCACACACATGATGCAATCTAAGATGATGCAATGGATAATATCATTATAAGAAAGAATAGAATAATATAAAGACCAACAGAATCAACTTCTCTTATCCCCAGTGGAGTTGCCACTGTGAGCGGGGATTTTTGCCCCTCTCCCAGTGGAATGGTTCTTGCAACTTCAGCACTATTTAGGCTCGGGTCCTTAGAGAACACGGACCTAAGTCCGGAGAAAATAGAGTCACCACCCAGATGGGCTGGGAAAATGAAAGGGGTGGATGACTCAATTCCTAAGGAATCCCCAACCCCTTAATGGGTTCGAAAAGTTAGGTACGTGTGGGGAAGGTGAGAAATGGCCCAGCACCCCCACAACGCCCAGTTCATTGGAACCGGCCTCCTTTACAGGTCTTAATATTATAAAATTCTTAAATATAACAATATTATCCATATTACACACAATAATTAAAAGAAAGCATCAATATATTAAAATCAAAGCAAGGTCCAAGCAAAACAAATAAATGGACATCCATCCGAAGATGGAAACATGTCTTTACATCGCATGTAATATCCCAATGTGTGCCCTAGAAGTTTGGATATAATTGTTGTTTGTTTGAATTTTGTGTATATGTTATGTTGATAAGAAAGGAAATTGAAAAGAGAATGTTTATGTATTGTTTAAAAAGGAAAGTATTGTGTAGAGAGAAAGTGTATATGTTGGGTATATGGTTATATATATAACATATACATTAGTCAAGGGATGGTCAATGGAAGAGGATATTTATGTGTGATATGTGAAATTACTTCAATGGGCATATAAGTGACAAAGGTTAAGTTAAATAGATGAGGGCATTTAGGTAATTGCTTGGCTAGAATTGCTTGGTGGAGATTTAAAGAAGAAAAGAAGTTGACTTGTGTTTATTTTCTTTTCTTCTCATTTGTGTGCCGGCTATCCAAGAAAAGAGAGAGCAAGAGAGGTGTTCTAAATGCTAGAATCAAATTGAAGGAAGAATCAAAGGATTAAGTTGGAGATTTGTGAAATTTCTTCATTTAAGGTAAGTACTCTCTTGTTTTCCTTTGTTATTTTGAAGTGGTGTTTGAGGTGATTTATGAATTGTTGATTGTATGAATAGATGTGTTTATAAGTGTTAAAATTGATTGTAAGTTAAAAGGTTGAATTGGTGTTGGTTTTGGTTTGAAGATGGTAAGTTAAGGGTGATGTTTGGTTTTAGGGTTTTGAAGTGGTAAGTGATTGATTGTATGGTTAATATAGTGTTAATGTGAATATTGTGATGAATATGTAAAATATGTGTTAATAACATTGATTATATCCATTTGAATGAGGTTAAGTTGTGTATAATGTGTTCTTGATTCAATTAGAAGAGTTTTGGCTATGTTTAGGGTTTATTCATGAGAGACACGGCCAAACCTAAGAAGAGATACGGCCAAAAACTAAATATTTTTGGGAGACACGGCCAAGTCTATGGAAATTTGGCCGTGTTGGATGATTTTTGGAGAAGACACGGCCGTGTCCCTTGCCCATGTTTGCTTCTGTTGCTTTTGGTTGAGAGACACGGCCACAAGCTTGGCCGTGTCCCTTGAGTGTGTTGGCCACTGTGATTTTTCCTTGCTCTTCTTACATGGTTGAGATTGAACTTACATTTGATAATGCATATGATACTATATGAACAAGGCTATGTATTATGCATTGTGAATCTTATGAATGGTAATGTGTATATGAATAATGTACTTTGAAATGCTATATTAATGAGGCTATATGTATAATATGAATGGATGTAACACCCCAATACTCCATATAAATACTATACATATACCTAGTATACATACAGTAAGTATTTAAAGTATAAGGATGCCACTTTTCTTTTTACCTTTCAATACCTGTAACAAAATTCAAACCATAATAGGTCAATTTAAAGAACACTTACAAATTATTGTCTTTATCAAAACTTCATTTATACATATAATATAACATACTTAAAGTGGATACATGTATGCATTACCCTCTAGTTGGTCTCGACAAAATCTTACTCTTCTCGTGGCATACCAAAAGACTTCATGTCTTCCACCAAGCTACCTGCGCGATAATACATCCGCGCTAAGCTCGAAAGCTTAGTAGTACAAATATAAAATACAAACATATATCATGGAAACACTAACATATAAAGATATCTCAATTCCATATATTTTTAGTTCTTATTAAGTTTATCCCTATTCATTTGCACCTTTCATATCTTTCAACTAATCTCACATCTTATACACATATAAACATAGCATTTCTACCAAGTCCAACCCATCACTAATATTCACAATCAACATCTCAATACACACATTATACATCATACCTATCACAAGTCACATTTCCAATTAAGACAATCATTGTCATCAACCACAATTCATCAATTGAATTCACAATCAAAGCTAATACACACATTATACATCATACCAATCATAACATTTCTTTATTCACAATTCAACATTAATGATTCATCACTAGTGCTCATAATCAATATTTCAACGCACATATTACATATCATCAATCACATGTCCAATGAAATATACCAAAGATTTCATTATCCATTTCTTTCAACATTTGTATATCACATTGACAACAAAGACAGACTCGGGCCCAACAGACACCACTATGTTATTCAGAGTTCAGAGTTACTGCTTTGGTCTATAATCATAATCATCAAGCCTGTAGGCATCATATATCAATATTTCTATCCATGGATAGTGTAACAGACCCAGTCTCTTGGACCATCAACTCATCATGAGAAGATCCTCAACCCGGCAAGACTGTTACCAATCATATATTTCATATTCACAATTCTCATAGTGTAACAGACCCAGTCTCTTGGACCTCAATTCAACTCAATTTGAAGAGATCCTCAACCCGGCAAGACTGTTACCTTTTTCATTTTATAGGCATGCCTCCAAACCCAGAACTCTGAAAACTGAATAACACATTAAACACATATTTCACTTATTGTTTCATTATCAATTTCAATCTCAATGTTCATTATCATCTAGGCAAACATGCCTTATTTCTTTCAATTAGATCATCATAGCCAATCACAATGGCTTCACAACATATCATATCTCAATCCATATGATACATATAACATCAGTGCTATAACATTACAAAGTACCTTATTCATATAGCACAATACAATTCACAAGATTCATAATACACAAATCATAGTATTGTTCATATAGTATCATGTGCATCATCATTATAATACTCAACATCAATTACATTAACCAAATGAACATATCATTATTCAATCACATGATTCACATTATACATATAGCATCATTGCTATAACATTACAAAGTACATTAAAGTAATTCTTCATAAAAATGTTTATCATAATAAATTTGCATAGCTCATACCTTGTTGAATGATCCTCTTCTCTTTCACACTATACAAGTCACATTAGATTAACAATGTAATAATTTACCTAATATTATTTAATTATACTCAATCAATTGTATTCTCATACATTAATATTCATCAAATCATTCACATCTTTCATTTTCCCATAACACAATTATATATATACATATCATTAATGATATAAACACATCAAAATACATTAGTGATATGCATTAACAATGCAATCATGCAACATTGGTACTTACCTTAATAACATTTCACACCACTCTAAACTCTTCTCCACTCAATAGTTCTTCACTTCACAAATTAGGGCAATTCAACCTCTTCACAACCTAATCCAAAAGGAATATTAGCAAAATGACCATATGAATAGTACATTCTGGTTTTAGACTCCATTTTATCCTTATTTTGAAAAATTGTATAAAATAATCTACTTGACTAAAAATTCTAAAATTTTTACAGAATTTATTTTTGTATATTAAAATCATTCCTTTAAAATTTCAGATCAAACTGAACACAAAATCTTGGTCAAATAGTTCACCTAACCAGACTGCCCCTCCCAATTGCCCTGCATCCTGGCAGCAGTTCTGAACTTTGTGAATTCCATAAATCAAATTCAATCAACGTGGTTCCAACTTATTTTTCTCAAATACTAGACTCACTTAGCAACAACATATCCAAAATTCAATTGGATATGATTTTTCTACATTTTATTAAAAATCCCGAAATATAGCTATCTCAATTAAGGTACCTGCTGGAACAGGTCTAATAAAAATAATCTTTCTAAACTCATAACCATTCCAAAATCGAATCAACATATTTTTCAGTCATTCTAGACTCATAGAGGCACAACATATCAAAAATTCACTTCAAGAACATTTTTCTATAATTAATTAAAAATCATACAAGTCACAGCCTTTACTAATTGTAAAACAGAAAAATATTCACTAAACACAACTCTTACTCTTCCATCACCAACACCAATTTACTTCTCCTTTTCAAATCTATTTCAACTCTTCTCAACAAATTACAAACATACTTAATCATACTATTACTAAACATAACTCAATCCAAACACAACTTCAAAAAGAATCATGGTAAACAAGAGAAAACTTACCAAGATGATAAAATTCCTTGAAATCCAACTTAGCTACTTGAAATCTCTCTCAACTTTGGAGCTTAAAATCATCAAAACCTTTCTTTGTTCTTTTGTTTTTCTTTGCCAATGAAGGAGCCGGCCAACACAAGGAGAAGAAGAAGAAATGATGAAGAAAACACAAAGTCCACATGCATTAAATACTCATCCAAAAGAAAATTACTATAATGCCCTCATCCATTTAACTAAACTTTTGTCACATATATACCCATATAGGTAATTTCACAAATCACAAATAAAATATCTTCTTCCCTTGACCAAGCCCTTTGACCAACTTATATGTTTTATATATCACCATATACACTACATATACACTTCTCTCTACACAATGCATTCCTTCCAACTACACACATATACATTATTTTCTCAACTTCTATTATCCTCCAAATAAATCATACACAATTACCACTTATCAATCACACATTCAATTCACTAATAACAATATTATCACAACTTCTAGGCACACTTAGGGATATTACAATTCTCTCCCCCTTAAATAATTTCGTCCTCGAAATTAACCATGCCATAACAATTCATTCTTAACAAAAATACTATCTTCACTTCCACCTGAAGTTAAATATATGCTTAAATTATTATGTCATCCAATCATATAACTTCAATTCCTTCTTTTAGAATCAACAATCTCCTCTAAATTCCATAATTCATCGTTCTATATGTTTATATACCTTCTTATTTCCTTGATCAAACATTCAAAATACTCATTACATCTCCTATTAACATTTTTAATCAGGAATCAAATCATTTTATAGTACACTTATACTTCATCCAATCTTTATATTCAATATATTTTGTTCCTTCACCTCTATGTAATTACTTTCTTAACTTTAGCGTCAACAATTATTGGTTTGAATCTTAGCATTAATTATCCCGTCATTACAATCACTGTCTAAATAGACATTTATCAACCCTCAATGGATAACAAGGTCCTTATTTTCCACAATTGGAGTTACCTCTTTAGCATGCTTTTCTCTTAACTTACATTTTAATACATTGCCTTTCAATTTATTTTATAAATAACCAATCTTCTCCCTTATTATCATAATTTATAATTACTATAATTCCATACATTCCTATCCATTCTTACTTTAATATTTTACATCATATACATTGACACGTAATTAATTACATTCTTAATACAACTATACATATTAAATCTCAATAATACTTCATAATCTTAGTCCAATTCAGATCAATTGATCTATCTGTCACAATATATCCATTTTCCAATCTTGTTCAATTCCATCCAACGATTAATTTATATAACTTATCATGAAATTGCACCATATTCATATATGTATATATGATCTAATTCAATTAGGGCAAACTTATATACAATTTCTTGATCTTTTCCAATCCATATTCAATCAAATTATTGTGATAACAAATCACTTCAAATCATATTAGTATAGTTCCCACCAAATCTTATAATAACTATTTAACTATGCTTCTTAAACAAAATTTTCAATCTCACCAATTTGTACTACAGTCATATTGTCTCAGTCCCAAATTTATGGATACTAAAATTAACCGGCTACACATACTAACCAAATCATATAGCCATAGGAGATGAATGGTCACACACCTATAACTCATAAATCAATACTGTTTCTCGATTATTCTGTATCCAAACTTTTTAATTACACTATTTAGTTGTATCACAAGAATTATATATCCATTCTCCACACTTTTACTACACCAAGAGTTAACACATTTCAACTCCATCTCCATAAATTTTCTCTTGAACATACGATTATCATTAGTCTAACTCACATCAACAATATTATCTATAACATCTTTATACACAACATTTAATCATATACAAATTCCATTTATTACTCCACTTCTAATTTATCTCTTGTAACACTTTTCATACAGTATACTTTCCTTTTTATTATATACTTATACATATAGAATTTCTACAAACAAAATCCTTAATCCAGGAAACATTATATGATAGTTTAACTCAGTTATTATCATAACAATTTCATCTTCTAGTGTTACTTGAGTCCTTTCTCACTCTCCATTTCATCCCATAATCTAACTCTACATAGGTTAAAACCTATTCTCTCATAGATCCACTGATACATGCCCTATTATTCTCCACACCACGAAACAAATAATTATATCACATTCACATACTTAGGTCACATTCACAATATGACTTGCTTTCCACACTTCTTACATTTTCATTTACATTCATATCGAAAAGCTCATTCCACATTTTCCATACATGTATACACATAGTCATACAATTATATATAATTCCTCTTTTACATATCTTTAACACAATTTAACATTTATTACTTTTCCTTAATCAACATCATTCTTACCCCTTTTTGACATAACTTAAATTATTTATCAACTCAACACATATATATTTCCTAACTACAATAATACTTCACAAATTCTTAGTCACCTTACTAAGGTGACATCTCTCTCACCTTTATTTTGAAATGCATTTAATATATCATCTTTATATCCGTTTGTTTACCATTCAACGTATATATATATTTTACTCATATATTTATACATATGTACATTACACCTAATAATATACACATTGAGCCTAATAGCTCCTATACACTTAATTATATGCTCTGATTTTTATTTTCCTTTTTCATACATTCACTACAAATTTAGTGTTTATCACTTTCTTTTGAATACTATTATTCTCATTCTTCCAATATGATAAAAAGTATTTAATCACACTACAAATATATATTCTGACTATAATAACACTTCACATCCATCTTGGTCACATTCCCAATGTGACATCTCTTTACTTTCATCTTTAAAAAAAAAACATTTAATATACTTCCATATCTAAAAAACATTTTTTTTTTGCAATAAAATGACTTAAAATAGCTCCTTTTCATTTGCTTATCTATTTCTCTTTTTACTTCAAAACAAATTCTCATACCATCAATCACATTACTTAATTCATAATACTTTCATGTGCAATATTAATCATTTCACCTGGCTCAGGTATTGAATATACATTAAATCATCAATATCCAATCAATCTTTATCAGTTTCTAGTAGAACTTTAACTTTTCAACTTACTACTTCGCTTAAACTTTAAATTTACCAAACTCATCTTTTCTTAAAATCAACTTTAAAAACATCTCGGATATATATATATATATATATATCATAAAGCAATATCAACACATATTTCTTCCCCAATTATTAATTTCATTTCGAAAAATCTCAAATATCACATATTATTACCATTACCATGAGCTTTCACAATATCCAAGCATCTCACATTTCTAACCTTAAATTCACAATGTTCACATTAAAATAACCATACCAATTTATATTCTTACATAACCAATATCATCTCTTTTTCCTTTAAATAATACCTTGACTTTATATATATACCCCAAACTTTAAATAATCATACCTTGTCTTTACTAATCAACTCATTCAATATTATTTTCCTTTTCATTTCTTTATGCTTCAACACATTTAACACTTCACTTTACTTGCATAAATTTCCATTTTTTAATTATCAATTAGACTTATATAAATTCATATCATTCATTATACTCATTTAAATTTATCATTATAGCCAACAACTATGACTTTATATACGTACCCTTCCCCAACCAGGTCGGTTGTCTAAGTTCGGTTGCCCATTCCAATGGGTCCGCATGGTTCCGCAGGAGACAGATAGGTCCGTTCATTAAACTTATCAATATTTTTTTTTAATTCATTTCTTTTTTCACAAGCAAGTTAAGTAATCATGCCTCAACATCTCACATTACAACAAAACAGTTTTCTCATAACATCATATCATTCACACATTAACATCCATTTCATATAACACAGATATACTATAAATCATATAATGCAACCTCCGAGACCAACCTAGGTGTGAATGCATATGCATGTATTACAAATTTCATTTTCAAAACTCTTCTTTTTAATTCATTTTAAGCGTTTCAAAACTTTTTCTTTTTAATTTTACTTAGGCCGGGAATCTCGAACCTAAGCTCTGATACCAAAATAATTGTAACACCCCAATACTCCATATAAATACTATACATATACCTAGTATACATACAGTAAGTATTTAAAGTATAAGGATGCCACTTTTCTTTTTACCTTTCAATACCTGTAACAAAATTCAAACCATAATAGGTCAATTTAAAGAACACTTACAAATTATTGTCTTTATCAAAACTTCATTTATACATATAATATAACATACTTAAAGTGGATACATGTATGCATTACCCTCTAGTTGGTCTCGACAAAATCTTACTCTTCTCGTGGCATACCAAAAGACTTCATGTCTTCCACCAAGCTACCTGCGCGATAATACATCCGCGCTAAGCTCGAAAGCTTAGTAGTACAAATATAAAATACAAACATATATCATGGAAACACTAACATATAAAGATATCTCAATTCCATATATTTTTAGTTCTTATTAAGTTTATCCCTATTCATTTGCACCTTTCATATCTTTCAACTAATCTCACATCTTATACACATATAAACATAGCATTTCTACCAAGTCCAACCCATCACTAATATTCACAATCAACATCTCAATACACACATTATACATCATACCTATCACAAGTCACATTTCCAATTAAGACAATCATTGTCATCAACCACAATTCATCAATTGAATTCACAATCAAAGCTAATACACACATTATACATCATACCAATCATAACATTTCTTTATTCACAATTCAACATTAATGATTCATCACTAGTGCTCATAATCAATATTTCAACGCACATATTACATATCATCAATCACATGTCCAATGAAATATACCAAAGATTTCATTATCCATTTCTTTCAACATTTGTATATCACATTGACAACAAAGACAGACTCGGGCCCAACAGACACCACTATGTTATTCAGAGTTCAGAGTTACTGCTTTGGTCTATAATCATAATCATCAAGCCTGTAGGCATCATATATCAATATTTCTATCCATGGATAGTGTAACAGACCCAGTCTCTTGGACCATCAACTCATCATGAGAAGATCCTCAACCCGGCAAGACTGTTACCAATCATATATTTCATATTCACAATTCTCATAGTGTAACAGACCCAGTCTCTTGGACCTCAATTCAACTCAATTTGAAGAGATCCTCAACCCGGCAAGACTGTTACCTTTTTCATTTTATAGGCATGCCTCCAAACCCAGAACTCTGAAAACTGAATAACACATTAAACACATATTTCACTTATTGTTTCATTATCAATTTCAATCTCAATGTTCATTATCATCTAGGCAAACATGCCTTATTTCTTTCAATTAGATCATCATAGCCAATCACAATGGCTTCACAACATATCATATCTCAATCCATATGATACATATAACATCAGTGCTATAACATTACAAAGTACCTTATTCATATAGCACAATACAATTCACAAGATTCATAATACACAAATCATAGTATTGTTCATATAGTATCATGTGCATCATCATTATAATACTCAACATCAATTACATTAACCAAATGAACATATCATTATTCAATCACATGATTCACATTATACATATAGCATCATTGCTATAACATTACAAAGTACATTAAAGTAATTCTTCATAAAAATGTTTATCATAATAAATTTGCATAGCTCATACCTTGTTGAATGATCCTCTTCTCTTTCACACTATACAAGTCACATTAGATTAACAATGTAATAATTTACCTAATATTATTTAATTATACTCAATCAATTGTATTCTCATACATTAATATTCATCAAATCATTCACATCTTTCATTTTCCCATAACACAATTATATATATACATATCATTAATGATATAAACACATCAAAATACATTAGTGATATGCATTAACAATGCAATCATGCAACATTGGTACTTACCTTAATAACATTTCACACCACTCTAAACTCTTCTCCACTCAATAGTTCTTCACTTCACAAATTAGGGCAATTCAACCTCTTCACAACCTAATCCAAAAGGAATATTAGCAAAATGACCATATGAATAGTACATTCTGGTTTTAGACTCCATTTTATCCTTATTTTGAAAAATTGTATAAAATAATCTACTTGACTAAAAATTCTAAAATTTTTACAGAATTTAGTTTTGTATATTAAAATCATTCCTATAAAATTTCAGATTAAACTGAACACAAAATCTTGGTCAAATAGTTCACCTAACCAGACTGCCCCAATTGCCCTGCATCCTGGCAGCAGTTCTGAACTTTGTGAATTCCATAAATCAAATTCAATCAACGTGGTTCCAAATTATTTTTCTCAAATACTAGACTCACTAAGCAACAACATATCCAAAATTCAATTGGATATGATTTTTCTACATTTTATTAAAATTCCCGAAATATAGCTGTCTCAATTAAGGTACCTGCTGGAACAGGTCTAATAAAAATAATCTTTCTAAACTCATAACCATTCCAAAATCGAATCAACATATTTTTCAGTCATTCTAGACTCATAGAGGCACAACATATCAAAACTTCACTTCAAGAACATTTTTCTATAATTAATTAAAAATCATACAAGTCACAGCCTTTACTAATTGTAAAACAGAAAAATATTCACTAAACACAACTCTTACTCTTCCATCACCAACACCAATTTACTTCTCCTTTTCAAATCTATTTCAACTCTTCTCAACAAATTACAAACATACTTAATCATACTATTACTAAACATAACTCAATCCAAACACAACTTCAAAAAGAATCAAGGTAAACAAGAGAAAACTTACCAAGATGATAAAATTCCTTGAAATCCAACTTAGCTACTTGAAATCTCTCTCAACTTTGGAGCTTAAAATCATCAAAACCTTTCTTTGTTCTTTTGTTTTTCTTTGCCAATGAAGGAGCCGGCCAACACAAGGAGAAGAAGAAGAAATGATGAAGAAAACACAAAGTCCACATGCATTAAATACTCATCCAAAAGAAAATTACTATAATGCCCTCATCCATTTAACTAAACTTTTGTCACATATATACCCATATAGGTAATTTCACAAATCACAAATAAAATATCTTCTTCCCTTGACCAAGCCCTTTGACCAACTTATATGTTATATATATCACCATATACACTACATATACACTTCTCTCTACACAATGCATTCCTTCCAACTACACACATATACATTATTTTCTCAACTTCTATTATCCTCCAAATAAATCATACACAATTACCACTTATCAATCACACATTCAATTCACTAATAACAATATTATCACAACTTCTAGGCACACTTAGGGATATTACAATGGAGATATGAAATGATATGAGGCCATTGTGAATTGGCTATGATGATTCCATTGAAAGAACATAAGGCATGTTTGCCTAATTGATGATGAGAATTGAGAATGAGATAATAAATGAATTGTGTGTCTAATGTGTTATTCATTTTCAAAGTTTTGTTGTTGGTGGCATGCCTATTGGTAACATTCTCTTGAAGTTAGGTTGAATTTGATCCTTGAAGCCTAATTGAGATGTTATAACCCTTAAAGCTAGGTTGGGTTGGTTCTTGAAGCCAAGTTGGGTTGATACTTAGCATGCTTTGTTCCCCTTGAAGCTTGGTTGAACCTAAATCCTTGAAGCCTAGTTGGGTTTATGATAATGATAAATGTGATAACAAAACCAAAGCATTAACTCTGAAAATTGAATGGCATATTAGAGTGTTTTGGGCCCATGCTTGTTTTTGTATATAATGTGATTCTTGAATGGTAAAATCAATGGAACTATGAAAATGTAATATGAATATTGTTATGACATTGAACAAAGTATGCTATAGTAATGTGATGAGCTTCTATGTGTATGGTTTATGAAATATAAAGGTGTGATGTTAGTTTTCATCTATGATGTTATCTTTATGATTTAGATGTGTGACATTGCATTGCTTTAAAGTATAATGTTGGTATACTTTGTACTACTAAGCCGTTGGCTTAGCGCGATAGTGTTTAATCGCGCAGGTAACCGAGTTGAACCTGAGAGCTCCTCGAGACCAAGTGAGACTAGACATTGAGAAATTTCTTTTGGGACTCAAAGATCAGAGAAGAGCTGCCAATCATGTATATATTCTATGTTTTGTAAACTTTGATTTATAACATATTTGTAATAACTTCCGCTGTGAATTGATAAACAGTTATATATATATATATATATGGTGTCTTTTGGATTTCTTTTAAATGTTTGAGATTGGTTTCATTTATTTACAAAGATATTTGTTGTGTTTTCTTTTTAAACTGTGGCATTTACTATATTCAGTATACGTATATTACGATCGTTTAAGCATGCTTGGTACGTATACGGGATATAGGGGTGTTACATCGCATGCCTAAATAGGACACCCACCGAAAGGTAGAAACATGCCCTTTACATAAGTTCTAATATAAAAAAGCAAATTAAATTACATGATATTTAACTAATGAGGTACCCACCAAGTGGAAACATACCTCTTACAATATTTAGAAACCTAAATAAATTGATAAAAGTAAATAATCATTCATCATAAAATAAATCATTCATTAAAAGTATTAAACATCCATCCATGATAAATTAAATAAATCAAGTATTGAACTTAAATAAATTAAAGCATGTAAAATAAATCAAAGCATAATCAAATATGGAATTGAATAAGGCAAATAAAAATTCAAATTATAGCTATTGTTTCCATTTAGGGTTCTTTGTTTCATGTGTTTAGGGTTTTGTAATTCATAGAATTAGGCTACTGTGACTTTTTTAAGGAAATAAAATAGATTAAGGTTTTATGTTTTAAAAGGTTGGTAAGACTCCTCGATTAACCAAATTAAGGTTTGAATGGTGAAATCATGAAACTAGGGTTTTGGACACTTTAAAATACTTTTGATTTGTGGTTTTAAATGATGATTTTAAGCTTACTGTGTAAATTTAAAATATTTGTGGTTTTATGGTTTTAAAAGTTTTAAAGGATTAAGGCTAAGAAAAAGTTATGGTTTAAGGTTTTAAAGGGGTTAGAGTTTACTATTTTAGGTTTGGAAGTTGAATTTGGGTTTAGTGTTTTAAAATTAGGATTTCGGTGATGCATGAAGCTTTTGGGATTTGAAAATCAATTTGATACTTTTATGAGGTTTTATGAAAGTAAACCAAACAAATTAAAGTTTTTATAAATAGAAAAGATTTTTTTTAAGGCTTTTGAAAGAAATAAAATTTTAATTTAAGGTTTTAAAAAGAAACATGTTAAATTAGGGTTTTAAGATTTTGATGAAACAAAAGTAGCAATTGTAAGTTTTTTTGGAAAACAAAGCAACGAAATAGTGTTTTTAACTTTAGAAAAACTAAATTAAAGATTCTGGAATTTTTTTGTTATTTGATGAATTAAGCTATTGTAAACAAAAAAAATAAAAAGAATTTAGAATTCAAACCTTCTTTCATGGGGTTGCACCAAAATTGCTTCTTGGATCAACCAAATCAAAGGCAGTTGATACCTTTGATGAATTCGTTGAATTGATTTTCGGCTCTCTCAAAAAATCAGCTTGGTTCCCAGTTTTCCTTCATAAATTTGGTTTCCACTTTGTTCAAGTTTCTGTCCCTTCTTTTTCTCCCCCTTTTTTGTGTTATCTGCCTCCTTATTTATAGAGGTTTTTATTATGGTTTTTCCTAATTACTCATGGCATACCATATTTTATAAGAAAAGGAAACCGAAACCTAATTTTATTAGGTTTCGAAAAATTTGCATCGAAAAATTTCGCTGGCAAAAAAAAAAACTGCTGCAGAAAAATAGCGATGGCAAAAAAATTGGCTGCGGAAAAAATACGCTGGCGAAAAAAAGCTGCCGCAGGGCGAGACAGGCCTGCGGGCCATTTCGCCGCAATCCAACTTTTTTTTATTTTTACTTTTATTTTTTGATTTTTGATTTGTTTATTTTTATTTTTTATTAATAAAAATTAGACACTAAACCAAATATGATTTAACTAAGATAACAAAAATTATTTTGGACTAATTAAAATATATTAGACAACACAAAAATTATTTTGGACTAAATAAAATATATTGGACCGGACCGGGTCAAAAATTAAGGGTCTACAAATGCCAACGTCATACTTTTGAGAATTTGAAACAATGCACAAGAATATCATATTTCTTAACATTTCATTTCATTATATTATTCAATTGTTTCATCATTCATGATTCACATTTAAGCAAAGACAAGCATGGGCCCAACAGAAACTTATATGTCATTCAAATCTCAGAGTTAATATTTTGGTCCAATAATCACATTTATCAAGCCCGTAGGCGAATCATTATCACAATGAGAAACATCTCATATGTAACATCCCAACTTCAAGGACTAGGCCCAACCAAGCTTCAAAGGGAGCTAAGCATCAACCCAACTTGGCTTCAAGGACCAAGCCCAACCTAGCTTCAAGGGATTGTTACTTTTAGGCATGCCACCAATAACAAAACTCTAAAAATTGAATAACACATTAGGCACACAATTCTTTTACTATTTCATTATCAATTCCATTCTCATTTTCTCATATTCATCTAGGCAACCATGCCTCAATTATTTCATTTGCATCATTATAGCCAACAACAATGGCTTCACATCTCATTATTAGGGTATACATAACCAATTGCATTAGACATACATTTTGAATGATTATTATATCTTTCACATTATGCAAATCATAATATTAATCAAATGTATCAACAATGAAATAGATTACTTAACACATTTACAACCAAATGTGTTAAGTCCTAAAGTCATGTAAATGTATGCAATCATGTAGGGTTTGTACTTACCTCAAGGGCAACTCACACCAATCTAATCACTCCTCTCCCAAGAATCCTTCAACACTTGGATTAGGGCAACTCAAACTCTTCAAAACCTAATCCAAAAGTAATGATACACACTCACTTAGTGATACACATAAGAAAATAAGGATAAGAACCAACTAGGGCAAACTCTACACATGACATGCTCAACAACACAGGCGTGTCCCTAATCGTGCCCTAAACCCTCAACACAGAAGTTTTGACACGCTCAATGACATGGGCGTGTCACTGCACATGTCAATCTTTCCTCAACACAGTAGCTATGACACGCTCAGTGACATGGGCGTGTCACTAGACGTGTCAATACTACTCCAACAGAGAAGCTGTGACAAGCTCAGTGACATGGGCATGTCACTGGTCGTGTCACCCATCTAGAAAATAGAACCATTGACATGCCCAAAGACTTGGCCATGCTTGTGGGCGTGTCAGGCCAAAAATCCTGATTCCGACACCAACAACACCACATCCAACAAACAACATACTTAACTCTTTTCCACTCCAAAAAATCTTACCCAAAACCATCAATAAACCATACTAGACTTGCATAAACACCAAAACAACTCAAAGAAAGCATCAAACACAATCACAACCATCATCACAACTCAACACATAAATAATCCACAACTCTTGCTTTCTATCATCAAACTTAACCTTTCTTTGATCCAACCCCAAAATCAAAGTCAATAAGACCAAACACTCTCAAACACACCACAATCAAGCATACACATATCAACAACAACCATACACCAAGCTCAAAATGCCAACTCAAAAGAAAACCAAAAAATTAAGTGGAAAACTTACCAAAAGTGATAAAAACCCTTAGAATTCCAACTTGGTCACTTAAAACACCCTTCAATCTTGAGTTAAGAAGAACAAAATCTCTCTTTCCCTCTTATTATGGTGATGGCCAACTAAACACAAGGAAGAGGAAGAAGATGATAGTAAAGTCAACCCATTCAACTCTTCTAACCACACAAATTCTCTTTTAATATCCACCAAGCAATTATAATAATAAAATAATCAAAAATATCATCATCCACTTACATTAATTCAATTTCAATTAATCCAAATATAATTAAATATCTCTTTTGACCAACTCATTAGTTGACTTGTATATGTTGTATATATCTCTATATATACAACATATACACACTTCTCTTTTCCTCTCTTACCACTTAAACATAAATATACTTTATATCATTTAATCCAATTTCAACAATAATCATTCCAAAAATTTTAGGGTATAGTTTGGGATATTACACATAATAACAATTATCATATATTTCATTCACAACATCATCCATATATCAATTCACCCAATCCCCAACTCAACTTTACCAAACCCTTACTCTTTTCCTTAATTCTAACTACTCATCATTATCCCCAACATCTAACCATATTCACTTCATCTATGTACCAATTCAACATATATATACTTCAATATATCATTGTCATCATATTATTCAATTAATCATCACTTTCTCTCACTAAATATATCATACATATATATATGATCCATAAAATAAGCTCAAGAAGAAAGTACTTACTTGAATTACTTGCCAAGTCTTGACTATTTTCTTTAATCCCTCTCGAATCTCTTGTAAAATTTGATATCTAGCATGAAAAGTTCACTCTTTCCACTCTATCTCACGTTGAAGAAGAAGAAGAAGAAGAAGAAGAAGAAGAAGAAGTAGAAGAAGAAGAAACACTTGTCTCTTCTTTACTCATCCTTATCTTTATATAAATAAAATATTATAAACAATTCCCACTTAAATTCTCCACCCCTCATCTTCTTCCTTCTTTTGACTTTGTGCTTTCCCTTTATTATTATTATTATTTGTAATATCCCAATGTATGCCTTAGAAGTTTTGAATATTGTTGTTGTTTTAAATTGGATTGAATGTATATGTCAATTGGCAAGAGAAAAGAAATTAAAAGAAAGTGTATATGTTGTATATATGGAAGTATAAATAACATATACCTAAGTCAAAATGGAGAGTCAAGGGATGAAGATATTTATTTGGTTATTGGTGAAATTACTAATAAGGGCATGTAAGTGAAGAGAGCTAAAGTAAGTGAGAAGAGGGTATTTGGGTAATTAACTTTTTAGAAATACTTGGTGGAGGTTTAAAGAGATGACAAATTTGACTTTGCTTCTTTATTTTCTTTTCTTCTTCCTTGGTGGCCGGACGTCCCAAAGACAAGAGAGAAAGAAGAGAGTTTTGAGTTCTTAGATTAAATTCAAAGGAGAATAAAGTGATCAAGTTGGTGATTCAAGAAGTTTCATTACTTTGGTAAGTCTTCTTTTGATTTCTTTGCTTATTTGAAGTTGTTTTGTGAGTTGATAGATTATGTAAGAGTGTGTTGTTTGATTGTAATATGTTTAAGAGTGTTTGATTGAATTGATTATGGATTTTAAGGATGGATTGAAGAAAAGAGTGAGTTGGTTGGAAGTGATGGTGTTGTATTTGTGTTTAGGGTTTGAGATGATGTTGTGATTTGTGTTTGTTATAGATGTGGAGTTGTTTTGGTGTTTTTGTAAGTTTAAGATAGTTTTTGGGTATGTTTTGTTAAGTTTGTTTGAAGAGGATGTTAATGAAAAGAAGAGTTTTGTTGGGTATTTTGTTGTTTGGCCGGAATCTGAGTTTTTGGTCTGACACGCCCAGGAGCACTTCCAGAGTCTTAGGCGTGTCAATTGTGTTGGAGGCAGTAGGTTTGACACAACCAGTAACACGCCCGTGTTATTGAGCGTGTCATAACTACTGTGAGATTGGAGAGTTTACACAGCCATGAGCACCCTCACGTTGTTGGACGTGTTGGTAGTTTGCAGAGAGGCAGAATGTTAATCCACTTCTTTTGTTAAACCAAATCCAAAGGGGAAAAAGAAATTGTGACCACTTCCTTTCCTTATGCCATATGGTCTTATCCTTTCACATCATCTTTTCCATTTCACTTTTGGAAAAGGTTTATTTTCTTCTATATAAATCACCTTGTATGCCCCTTTTAGTACAAAAACCAAAATTCTTTTCCCTTTCAACGTGAAGACCCTTTTAACAATTTTGGTTCTCCTTTATTCATTAATCATGACCGAGCACCATTTAAAGAAAATAAATTTTCTATTTAAGAATATGGATGCCATTCATTGGAAGCAAATTTCATGGTCAAAGCTTGATGTTTTAAAATGCTTTCAAAATGTCAAATTGGACCACTCCTTCTTACATTCCGTGGCTTCCTTGTGGGATATGGATTCTAGGGTATTTAGAATTAATGGCTTTGAAATATGTCCCTTGATTGAAGAATTTGAGGCCATCCTTGGACATCCCAATAATCAACAAATGGCGTTACCCATATTGATTTCTAAAACTCAACAGAAGATGCAAATGTTATTTCAAATTCCAAAACCCGAAGTTCTTCGGTTGATGAGAGGTGAAAAAATTCTACTTTCTCCTTTGATTGACTTTTGTTTTTCTCATTTGGCTCCTACTAAGGCATGGGGACGCATGCTTTGTCTTTGCTTGCTCGGACAATTCTTGCTTGTTTCTTCTGAAGGCGATATTGATTTACGAGTATTGGATATTATGGACCAAATGGAAGGAGGCTTGTCGCCGGTACCTGTGATTTTAGCCAAGACCTTAGTTGGATTAGACCGATTTAAATCAGGATTGTCAAAGAGACTGACTGGGAGTCCATTGCTGCTCCAGGTAATTACCTAAACTGCCCTTTTGGGTTTTCAATTTAGGTTTTTTTTATTATTATTGCTCTAACTTTTGCCTAGTTCGCCCATGAGGGTTTACGGAACTAGCGAGCTGTCCTAATTTTTGCCTAAGCTACCCTTGCGGGTTTTCAACTTAGCGGACTTCTCTCTCTTTTTTTTTTTCTAAACTTAATTCTTTCTTCACAGATTTGGCTTCAAGAGCGTCTTTGTTTGCTTGATACTCCCTCCATGGATTTTGCCAGATACTTGTTGTTTAGATCATTTTTATACTAGCTTTTAGTGTGATTTTTATATTTTTTTTTGTTAATGTTTTGATTGATTTTTGTTTTAAGTTTGATTAAAGTGTTTGTTTTAGGTTTAAGTGCAAAAACACCCTTGGAAGATCAAAAAAGTGCAGGAAAAGCATGAACCAAGCAAGACATGGCCAAGCCAAATCAAGCTTGGCCGTGTCCCTCAAAGAATGATGATGGCAGAGCTTGACACGGCCAAGAGACATGGCCAAGCCACTGGTCGTGTCTCATTCAAGGAGCAAAACAAAGACTAAAGCAAAGAAAGAGAAAAAATGAAGAAGCAGGAAAGGACACACTCAATAACATGGCCAAGCCACTGACACGGCTAGCAAGCTTGGTCGTGTCCCATTTCATGCCAAAGAACACTGGAGCAAGCAAAGAAAGAAAGAAAAGAAACAGAAATGGACACACCCACATGACACGGCCAAGCTTGTGGCCGTGTCACATGACGTGGCCGTGTCACCCCTTGAGACCAAAAGAAAAGAAAGAAAAGAAAAAAAGAAAGAGGGCAATGAAGGACACGGCCAGCAAGCTTGGCCGTGTCCCAAGGGAAAAAGAGAGACACGACCAAGCTACTCTTGGCTTGGCCATGTCACACTTAAAACATTTGATTTCTTCTGCACGAAGTGGGGGACAAAGTGGGAGACAATGCCTTGTGTTTGCCAAAAGAAATACTAAACAAAGAAAAAGTGGGGAACAAAGTGAAATGGTGTGAGTTGGAAGGCATGGGTTGTGTTTTTGAATGAATTAAAAAGAGAAGAAGAGGGAAATTGGGGAGTTCTAGGTTCTTGGAGCCAAATTTCTGCTACACGTTTGGGAGAGGGAGAGTGACACTCTCCCTTGTCCCTTCACCTCCAACCTCCATTTCTATCCTCTCCACCTTCTCCATCTTCCATTGATAAGATCTTTGAGGTTCTTTGGGATAAGTTGGGTTAACAGGCTCTTGAAGGTTGAAGAAGCTTCATTGAAGGGATTGGTGACTTGAGAAAGCTCCATTCCATCTTCCAAAGGCACAATCAATTGAAGGGTTGGTGACTTGAGAAAGCTCCATCCAAAGGTTTGGTGACTTGAGAAAGCTCCATCCAAAGGTTTGGTGACTTGAGAAAGCTCCATTCCATATTGCAAAGGGGAATCAACCATTGAAGAGGGCTTAAGTTCTTCATCAAATATCAAAGTGGAGCTAGGTGGAAGACTAGTAATCCTACTCTTGGCATCTTCACAAGGGGTTTTTCTATTCTCTCTTTTAATTCATTTCTATTGTTGTTGTTGTATTAAGAGATTTATATTTCAATGAACAATTTGTATTTGTTTTATATTGAGTTGAATGAATGTTATAAATTTATGATGTTGAGCTAAATACCCATGCCTAGGGTTTGTAGTATATTTGGTTGAATGTCTTGATTTGATATTTCCATTGATATTCCTTGTTGATTGGTTTATTGTATTGCATAAAATGCTAGGTTGATAGATTGGCTACCTATTGATCTTTGAATTTTGGATGACGGACCGAGAGGTGAAATCCGATATCAGAACTATATAATCAACCATCCTATGAATGAATTAGAAATATAAGTTCTAGGGTTTCATTAATTTGATAATGTGAAATAATTGGTTATTGGTAATTCATGAATGTGAGAACTGATGGATTGGTAATTGACTAATTAACCTTAAGGAACAAATTAATTACAAGGTTATGTTAATGGATAATTGAGAATTGGGCTTTGATTGAATGGACCTATGACCCTAGGCACCTTCCCAAGAATCGATTTAATCTTGTACAACCTTCACACTTCAACCATATGCACGTTAAATTTAGGTTTAAATTGTCCTTCCACAATTCCGAACAGCAAACACTCCCACATTTAAATAACTTGTCAATCAAGCTATTACGAACCACACCTTCTTGGGGAAACGACCTTGGGGTGATCACCTTTGCTACAGCAACAATTTTTTGGCGCCGCTGCTGGGGAAGGCTATTTAAGCAGTGATAGTTTGATTTTTTTATTTAATTGTTTGTTTTTTTTTCTTTGAATTGTTTGTTTATTTTGTTTGATTTTCTTTCAATTTAATTATTTGTTTGTTTTCTTTAAGTTGCTAAGTGCCTTTTGTAAAGATGCAGTTTTCAAGGCACGGGGGAGTTTATGATATGTACGATGATTCTAAAATGGCATGGCAATCAGCAGAATTGACGAATCAACTTAAGGTGCTAAATGCAAGAGGAAGAGCACCTATGCCACGCTAAGAGATATATGCAGCATGTGGCAATGCAGGGCATAGTGCAAATACATTCTCATTCGGTTTCACACGATACCAAGAATGGTAAGAGGATGAAGATGACTTTGACAGTTTCCAGGAAATGGGTAGAAATGACCAATATTCCAATCCTTACAACTCAAGCTGGGGAAGCCGACCAAAATTTTCTTGGGAAAATCAGCAGCACATTCCACCTCCAAATTTTTTTCAACCTTACCAAAGAGACTCTTACTATTAAGCATTCAAATCAAAATTACCTTAAGACACCCACATTTGAAGATGGTTTGAATGCCTTCATTCAAACTAGCGCACAAAATCAAGGTAAACTTAAGGAACCCACTTTGGAAGATAGTTTGAATGCCTTCATTCAAATTAGCGCACAAAACCATGATCAATTTGAGAAATCCATAGTGGAAGATTATTTGAATGCTTACCTTCAAATTAGCACACAAAATTAGGAAGGGAGCAATGAGAGGTTTGATTCTTTGGAAGAATCATTGAAGAGGGTGGAAACTCAAGTTGGGCAACTGGCACATCAACTCCAAGCACACCAAGAAGAGGAATTTCCTAGCCAATTAGAGCAAACCGAGGTAATCACAAATTTAAGGAGTGAACAGGTGATATATAACAAATTTTGTGATTCTTTGGATGCATGCTCTAATCAAGAAGATAATGGCGAGGAGATGCAACCCAACATAGAGGAGCCAAGCCAATCAACGGAGCAGGAGAATTTAGAGGCATCAACCTCACGAAAGTTGCATGAATCTTCCAATCCTGATAGGTGTTTAGATCATTTTTGTACTAGTTTTTAGTATGAATTTTATGTGTTTTTCAGTTAATGTTTTGATTGATTTTTGTTTTAAGTTTGTTTGAAGTGTTTGTTTTTAGGTTTAAGTGCAAAAATCCCTTGGAAGATCAAAACAGTGCAGGAAAAGCATGAACCAAGCAAGACATGGCCAAGCCAAATCAAGCTTGGCCGTGTCCCTCAAAGAATGAAGATGGCAGAGCTTGACACGGCAAAGAGACACGGCCAAGCCACTGGTCGTGTCACACCTAAAGAGCAAAACCAAAGAAACCAAGAAAAGAGCAAAAAAGAAGGAAGCAGGAAGAGAGACACTCAATGACACGACCAAGCCACTGACACGGCCAGCAAGCTTGGCCGTGTCCCATTTCATGCCAAAGACAAATGGTGCAAGCAAAGAAGGAAAGAAAAGAAACAAAAGTGGAAACACCCACATGACATGGCCACTAGCTTGGCCGTGTCACCCCTTGAGACCAAAAGAAAAGAAAGAAAAGAAAAAAAGAAAGAGGGCAGTGAAGGACACGGCCAGTGTTTTATTAGTTTTTGTTATAGATTTGTGTCTTGTTTATTATGATAATTATTGTTTTATTTAGGTATTTTGTTAGTTTTAATCGGTTTGTTTTGTGTTTTCATTAATTTTGGTAGTTTTAGTTTATTTCAATGGTTATGTCATTTTTGATCTAGTCTTTAGTATTGTGTTTATGTTGTGTTGGTTATTGTCTATTTACTTCTTGTTTAGAGTTTGTTTAGAGTTTTGTGTTAGGTTAAAAAAGGCAAGGAAGCAAATTGAAGGAGAAAAAAAAGGCAGTAGCTGACACAGGTGTTTAGATCAATTTTGTATACATTTTCTATGATGTTTTCGTTGGTTTTAAGTTAATTTTCATGTTTAATTGTACTTAAATATGTTTGAAGTTGTTGATTTAGGTTGAAGTACACTTGATGGAGCTAAGGAATCAAAAATGGGTGAACTTGTTGAAGAAAACAAGTGACACGGCCAAGCTTGCCAAGGCTTGGCCGTGTCCCTCATCAGAAGAAGAAGAATCAAGGACAAACATGAGACACGGCCAGGACTAACATGGCTTGGCCGTGTCCCTCAAGGAAACAAGTCCAGTAGCGAACACGGCCAGGAGACACGGCCAAGCCATTGGCCGTGTCTCTCCAAGGGAACAAAAGAGCAAAGAAGAAAAGAAAGACACAGAAACAGACACCATCACTGAACACGGCCAGGACACTGGCCGTGTCACATGACACGGCCGTGTCTTTGGCCGTGTCTCACAAGGACAAGCACACAGAATGGGACACGGCCAGGAGCTTGGCCGTGTCCCCAAGTAAGAAAGTCACTAGACACGGCCAAGTTCCATTTGGCTTGGCCGTGTCACCCTGGGCCCTTAGCTGATTTGCACGAGAAATGAGCTGGTGTGTTTTTAGTGGGAGACAAAAGAACAAAAAAGAGTGAAAAGTGGGAGGATTTTATGGAAGAAAGGTATAAAGAAATTAGTAAGTGGGAGACAAGGCATTATGGGTGTCTTAAACAATTGAAAGTGGAAGAGCATGGGGATTAAAAAAGGGGATTTTGAATTAATTTAGGGGACATTCTCTACACTTCCCACTTGTTCTTAATCTTCCTCATCTTCTTCCTTGGTTCTTGGCTTGAGAGAGCAAGACCATTCACCATTTCCATTTACCATTCCTTCACACACACCAAGAGCAAAATCAATTGTTGGCTTTGAAGCGAGTTATTAGTTCTTAAGAATTAGGGTTTTAAGAGGCTTGATTGGAGGGTTGAGAATTTGAGAAAGCTATCATCCACTCCTTCAAGAAGAGAACCAATTGTTCAAGAGAGCTGGAAGTTCATCATTACACACCAAGAAGGAGCCACGAAAGAGACGAGAGTCCGATTGTTAGCATCTTCAAAAAGGGGTTTTCCTAACTCTTCCTTGTATTCCATTTCTTATTTGTTATTGTGTATTAAGAACATTAATATTGCAATGTATAATTTTGATTTGGTTTATATTGAATTGAGTATTTATTTAAAACATATGATGAGCTAAATTACTCATGCTTGGGGTTGTAGTATATTTGATTAAATGATTTGATTTGATGATTCCATTGATATACCTTGTTATTTGTTGATTGCATTGAATTAAAGGTAAATTGATAGAATGGCCACCTATTGATTACTTAATATTGAATGACGAACCGAGAGGAGAAGTTTAATATCGGAACTATGCAATTGATTACCCTAAGAATGAATTAGAAATATAAGTTCAAGGGTTTATTAATTTGATGATGTTAAACAATTGGTTGTTGTTAATTCATAAATGTGAGAACTAGTGAATTGATAATTGGCTAATTAATCTTAAGAAACAAATTAAGATTCAAGGTTATATTAATGGATAATCGGATAATTGAACATTTGATTAAATAGACCTACAACCCTTGGCATCATTTCCATAATTGAAATTCTCTTGCATAAAATCACTCGTTTTAATTTCTAAGGATAATTACGGTCCACCAATTCAATCACAAAATCGAATTTATTATTCCATGCTAATCGAACTATTACTTGCAAGTCCTTCCTTGGGAAATGACCTTGGGGCGATCACCGTCACTACAATAGCCTCGTATACTTGCGAGTGCCGCTTTGTGATAGTGTTGATTTAAGCGCAACAAGTTTTTGGCGCCGCTGCCGGGGAAGGCAATTTTGTGATAGTTTGATTTTTATTTTATTTTTTAAATTGTTTAAAGTGTTCTTTTTGAATTGTTTAGGTACTTTATGCATGGACAACGGTCTCAAGGAAACGAACTTGTTCCATTTATTGACAATATCCATAGACGGTCAAGATCCGAGAGACCAAATCCTTTTGAGCAAGAAGAAGAAAATACCGAAGAGCAACTTGAGGAGAACACAGAAACAGAGATGGGTGATGCACAAGAGCCACCCATGAAGGAGTTTGCTCGACCGATCATTGGAGTGACCACATCTTGTATCCGGTTGAGCAACACAGCAAGAAACTATGAACTTAGAAATACTCATTATAGTATGCTGCCATCCTTCCACGGACTGCCGAATGAAGATCCTCTCAACTTCATTCGAGATTTTTATTCAACATTGCATACGTTCCCTTTGCAAACATTAACGGAAGATGAACTGAAGCTGAGATGTTTCCCATACAGTTTAAAGGACAGGGCAAAAGCGTGGTTAATGACCCTACCAGAGAATTCGTTAACCACATGGACTGAAGTCTACAACAAATTTATGGGAAAGTTTTACTCTCATCAAAAGACCAAGGAGCTTAGGGGGAGTATTGCAACTTTCACCCAATTTGACGGGGAACCATTTCATGAGGCGTGGGATCGCTTCAAATCATTATTATTTCAGTGCCCTCACCACTACTATCCACAACAGTTGCTCAATCAATTCTTTTATGATGGGCTAACTCAACAATCTCAAAATACAGTGGATAATGCAGCAGGGGGTACAATGGGTGAAAGAACAGCTGCAGAAACAGTTGCATTGTTCGAAATGTTGGGGGCAAATTCCCAACAAAAGAGCATTGGAGAAAGAAGAAGAGGAGCACATGAGATAAGTGCAAACTCAGAAATGGCTAGGCAAATTGCAGAACTGACAAGGCAAGTGAAATTGTTGAATGCAAAAGGGAACTTGTCGGGACCAAGCCAAGAGTCATGCGCATCATGCGGTCTTGTAGGCCATCAAGCAAATGTGTGCCCCTCAAATTTTGACTCATTTCAAGAGGAACAAGAGCAAGCCTTTGCTTTTGAAGGGTTCCAACAAAGGGGTAGGAATGACCCATATTCAAATTCTTATAACCCCGGCTGGAGGAATCACCCCAATTTTTCATGGAAAAATCAACAACATGCTCCACTTCAACAACCCTTCCAACCATATCAAAGAGGTCCCCAATTTCAAGGGCAAACCTCAAATCAAGAGCAAGTCAAGAAACCTTCATTTGAAGACAACTTGAATGCTTTCATTCAAGTAAGCACTCAAAATCAAGAATTGAACAATAAGCGGTTTGACTCTTTAGAAGCATCGCTTAAGAAGGTTGAAACTCAAGTGGGCCAATTGGCTAATCAACTTCAAGCCAATCAAAAAGGGAAATTTCCAAGCCAACCAGAGCAAGCCAAAGCAATCACCATTTTGAGAAGCGGTAAGGTACTTGATAATAAAATTGGTGATAATAACATTGATAATTCTTTTGTTGCAGGTACAACACAGGATAATGGCAAGGAAATGCAAGAAGAAGAAGCTGAACCAAATGAGCTTGAGGAGGACAAAGAGGAGGCATCAGTTGCACCAAAACTGCACAAATCTCCAAATCCGTACAGACCACCAATTCCATTTCCCAGCAGGTTAAAAAATGAAAAGCATGATAAGCAATTTTCTGAAATTTACAACATGCTTTCGAAGGTAAGTATCAACCTACCCTTACTAGAGGTGATAAAGAATATGCCATCTTATGCCAAATTCTTAAAAGAGCTTAACACTAAGAAGATAAGGTATGAGTTGGATGAGAAGGTGATAGTTTCAGAAGTAACAAGTGCTGTTTTACAACATAAGTTACATCCTAAACTAAAAGATCCTGGAAGCTTTATTGTTAAAATCTCTATGGGGAATGGGAAAGAGACCATTGGCATGTGTGATCTTGGAGCTAGTATTAATTTGATGCCATACTCAATTTATCTGAATCTAGAGCTAGGGGAACTCAAACCGACCAAAATGGTTTTACAATTAGCAGATAGAACTCTTAGATACCCTAAGGGAATCATAGAAGATGTTCTAGTAAAAGTAGGAGGTTTGATTGTACCCGTCGATTTCATTGTCTTAGACACGGGGGGAGAAATCCCACGGGATGCCGAGCATGCAATTTTGTTAGGGAGGCCTTTTATGGCCACAACTAACACTTTAATTGATGTTAAAAATGGAAAATTAACCATGACCGTTTTGGGACAAACTGTAGAATTTTCAATTTTTAACACTTCCCCCATTACCACTAGTGCTTTATATGAAGATTGCTCTTTCATTGATATTACTGATAGTGTTGTCCAAGAAGTTTTCTTGCAGGAAAATGGTGAACACAAGCTAGAAAAGGCTCTAAAATTGCAAGAAGAAGCAGAGATTTCCAATGAGGAGAATGAAGAAGACAAATCCATTTTGGACGATGAGAGTGTTGAGGAGGAAATTGAAGTTGAAGAAGGGCAAGTTCAACTACAAGGGGTTGAGCTTAAGGAACTCCCCAAGCATTTGAAATATATTTTTCTTGGGGAAAATAATTCTCAACCAGTCATAATTTCTGCTACCCTTACCCGTGATGAAGAAAATAAGCTTGTAACAATGTTAAAAAAATTCAAGAAGGCTATAGGTTGGGGGTTGAGTGACATTAAGGGTATTAGTCCCTCTATGTGCATGCATAAGATCATTTTAGAGGAAGGGGCTAAACCGGTGAGAGAGTCTCAAAGGAGACTAAACCCTAACATGAGCGAGGTTGTTAAGAAGGAGGTCCTTAAATTATTGGATGAAGGGGTAATTTACCCTATTGCTGATAGTGAATGGGTTAGTCCCGTTCATGTTGTGCCAAAGAAAACAGGGTTGACAGTGGTCCAGAATGAAAAAGGAGAGTTGGTACCAACACGAACACAAACTGGGTGGCGGATGTGCATAAATTATAGGAAATTAAATAAAGTCACCAAGAAAGATCACTTTCCTTTGCCATTTATTGATCAAATGCTTGATAGATTATCTGGACATTCTTTTTACTGTTTCCTTGATGGTCTTTCAGGTTACTACCAAGTCCCGATAGCACCGGAAGATCAACCAAAGACTACATTTACTTGTCCCTTTGGGACGTTTGCATTTCGAAGGATGCCATTCGGACTTTGCAATGCACCGGGAACATTTCAAAGGTGTATGCTTTCCATATTTTCTGATATGTTGGACAAGTGCATTGAGGTATTCATGGATGACTTTTCCATTTTTGGTAACTCCTTTGATGACTGTTTGGAAAAGTTGACTCTAGTACTTAAAAGATGTATTGAATGTAATCTTACATTAAGTTGGGAAAAGAGTCACTTTATGGTTGATCATGGAATTATTTTAGGGCATGTAATTTCCCATGGAGGGATTGAGGTAGACAAGGCTAAAGTTGAATTAATTGTGAACCTACCTCCACCCACATCAGTTAAGGGAATTAGAAGTTTTTTGGGACATGCAGGATTTTATAGGAGGTTCATAAAAGATTTTTCCAAAATTTCACGTCCTTTGTGTCATTTGTTAGGAAAAGATGTCCCATTTGTTTTTGATGAAAAGTGCTTAGAGGCTTTTAAAATTTTGAAAGAAAAACTAACTTCTGCCCCTATAATTGTTGCCCCAAATTGGGATTTGCCATTTGAAATTATGTGCGATGCATCGAATTTTGCCATTGGAGCTGTTTTGGGCCAAAGAGTGAATAAGTTGATGTGTGTAATTTATTATGCAAGTTTATCTTTAAATGATGCACAAGTAAATTACACAACCACTGAGAGAGAAATGTTAGCTGTGGTATTTGCACTAGACAAATTTAGATCTTACTTGATAGGTTCTAAGGTCATAGTATTCTCTGATCATACAGCCTTGAAATACCTATTGACCAAACCACAAGCTAAACCTAGGCTCATTAGATGGGTGTTGATGTTACAAGAATTCGATGTAGAAATCAAAGATAGGAAGGGAAGCGAAAATGTAGTGGCCGACCATCTTTCTAGACTTAACTCTTGTGAAAATAATGCTGAAATCGCTTGTGAAAATGCTTTTGAGAAATTCCCGGATGAACACTTGTTTTCCTTAACTCAAGCACCATGGTATGCTGATATTGCTAATTACCTTTCTTGTGGTGTAGTGAGAAAGGATTTGAGCTTCCAAGCAAAGAAGAGATTCCTGCATACATGTAAGTATTATTTTTGGGATGAACCTTACTTGTTTAGAATTTGCAGGGATGAAGTGATAAGAAGATGTGTGCCGGAAGAGGAACAAAAGCAAGTGCTACAATTTTGCCACAATTTGTATTGCGGGGGACACTTTGGAGGAAAAAAGACCGCGGAGAAAATTCTTCAAAGCGGTTTGTATTGGCCTACTCTTTTTAAGGATGCTTATAATTTTTGCATAAGATGTAATGAATGCCAAAGAGTAGGAAACATTAGCAAACGGAATGAAATGCCCCTGAATATTTTTATTGTGGTTGATATTTTTGATTTATGGGGAATCGATTTCGTGGGGCCATTTCCCAAATCCTTTGGTTTTGAATATATTCTTCTAGCAGTGGATTATGTGTCCAAGTGGGTTGAAGCAATTCCCACTAGGACCAATGATGCTAATATTGTATTAAAATTTGTCAAGGAGAATATTTTGAGCAGGTTTGGAACCCCCAAGGCGATAGTGAGTGATGGAGGAAGCCATTTTTGCAACAAATGGTTTGAAAAGTTGATGACCAAGATGGGCATCCGACACAAGGTGGCAACTCCATATCATCCCCAAACATCCGGGCAAGCTGAGATTTCGAACAAGCAGATCAAGGGGATTTTAGAAAAGACAGTGAGCACAACTCGGAAGGACTGGTCAATCCGACTCTCGGAAGCATTGTGGGCTTATAGGACTGCTTATAAAACTCCGTTAGGAATGAGTCCTTATAGGTTGGTCTTTGGCAAGGCATGCCACCTCCCGGTGGAATTGGAGCACAAGGCTTATTGGGCAATAAAGACCACTAATATGGACTTAGGTGAAGCAAGGGAGCAAAGAATGCTGCAAATTTCCGAGCTTGATGAGCTTCGGACTGAAGCCTATGAGAGTTCGAGGATCTTCAAGGAAAAGACCAAAGCTATTCATGACAGGATGATTCTTCGAAGGACTTTTGAACCGGGAATGAAAGTCCTTCTCTTCAATTCAAGAATGCGGTTGTTTCCCGGGAAATTGAAGTCACGTTGGAGTGGACCCTTTCAAGTTACTCAAACATTTCCATATGGGGTTGTTGAGTTACTTAATTTAAAGACCAACGAGATGTTCAAGGTCAATGGACAAAGGGTAAAGCCCTACTTGGAAGACATCGAAGTTGCAAAAATGGTAGAAAGCATGGTGTTCATTGACGAATGATGCAACAGTGTCCAGCTATACGACATTAAAGAAGCGCTGAATGGGAGGCAACCCATCGGTTTGCATTTCTTTTCGCTGTTATAATCTTATATTTTGCAATTTTAATTTCATGTTGAGTTAAATAAAATGGAATAGGTACTTTGATCGGTTTTTATTTTTCTTGAATGTGTTTCAGGGTTAAATCAAGAAGAAGACTGCATCTTTGGTGATTTGGTAACACAAATAAACCAAATAAAAAAATAAAAAAAAATAAAAATTTTTCAAAACCATTTTGCAGAAGCAGACACGGCCAGAGGTCCTGGCCGTGTCCTTGCCCGTGTCAAGAAATACCAAATGACACAGAAGCAGACACGGCCATAGGTCTTGGCCGTGTCTTTGCCCATGTCCAACAAGCATCAAAGTCACAGAGGCAGACACGGCCAGAGGTCCTGGCCGTGTCCTTGGCCGTGTCACACAGACACGGCCAAGCCTCTCCCCGTGTCACTCATATTGCCTTTCAATTTTTTTTTAATCCAGAAACAGACACATTCAAGGGACACGGCCGTGTCCATGGCCGTGTCCCTCAAAAACCATCAGACAGGGCCAAGCTTCACCAAGCTTGGCCGTGTCACCTAAACTTTTTGTTTTAAAATCACGATTTTTGCCCAGCTGTTCATTCTAAATCCCTAAATCTCTCTCTCTCCTCTCTCGTTCTCTCTCGCTCCCTCTCTCGATCTCTCTCTAAAAACCTCCATAGCCACCATCTTCAAGCTTCAAAATCAAAGTAAATCTTTCACTTTTCTTCACCAAAACTGATTTTAACCCATCCACTTCTTTTCTTTTCTCATTAAAATAAATTAAATTTGAGAAATTTTCATTTTCACCAAATCATCAAAATGACAAGAACAAAAACGGTGTCTCACCACAAAAGGACGCGACTTCCACCTTCAGCTCCATCTTCATCATCGTCAGCACCAAGGAGAGCAACTCTTCTAGCTCGGGGTTTCTTTCCGACGAGGTATGTTAACGAAGAATCCCTCGATGCTCTTAATATTCGAAATAATTTCTATGGATTTGTTCATAATCTTGGGTGGGATAGATTTGTTTCCCTTAAACCTTTGCAATTTGAGGAGCTTATATTGGAATTTTTAACCACACTTAAGATTGAAAAAAATGATCAAAGAATTTGCATTAGGTTACACTTTAAACTGCTGGGGAGACAATTTGTGCTAAAAATTTATCAATTGAGCGATATATTTGGTTTTCACCAACAAGGGGAACAATGTGTGCCTAAGAGTTTTCGACAACAATTCGCATGGGGAGCTTTGGGCTCAGGTACCTATGTGGCCAAATCGGCCAAGGCTACGAAATTAAAAAATCCAGCCCTAAGGTACTTACACCGATTTATGTCGTGTGGATTTTTTGCAAGAAAAGAAAGCACAGGGGTTGTAGAACTAAGCGAACTATACTTTTTAGACTGTGCTAGCAATAATGTACCCGTTTGGACCGGCTATTGGTTAGCCGATGTGTTTGACAGTGTGGGACATAAAAAGCAGGGTGCCATTTGTATCGGAGGATTAGTTACAATTTTAGCAATGGCACTCCTTGATGATTTTGACCCGAGCAATTGCCGACTGACTAAGATATCGGGGAATGATTCATTAGATCTTGCCACCCTAGAGAAAATGCGCATGGTTTCAAGAAAAGGAGGAGCGTATGTTATGGGTTCAGTTGAGACTGAGGTCCCAGAGGGCCGCCAAAAGAGAGCACGAGTCGAGGAGGATTCCGACTCGGATTCTCTAAATTTAGATGAAGATGCTCCAATACCGAACAATCAGGAGCTCCTTCATAGGATTGAAGCATTGGAAAGCAGGGTTGACCGAAACCATGCTGCAGCCATGGAACAAATTGACCGTAATCATACTGCAGTCATGGAACAAATGGACCTAATCAACAGCAACCTCGCTAAAATTCTGAGCCTTCACCCATCAGCGGCATCATCGTCCTATCCTCCACCACCGTAGATCCTACCAGCTCCAACCTTTTGACATCACTTGTTAATTTCTTATTTGTAGTTATTTCATGTTTTTGTTGTTTCGGATTTTAATGTTAACTCTTTATATTATGTTTATTTTATATATTGTATTTTGCTCTTGAACAATGGTTGTTTGTGGATGAAAAGGTAGCACTTGCGTCACAAAGGATCGATGGAAAAACAGGTTGTACCTTAACTTTTTACTTTACATATCGTTGTTTCCATTGAGGACAATGTAAAACTTAAGTGTGGGGTGTGTGCTAAGCCTTTTGTTCATGAATATAAATTGTCTATTTTCGTAAATGTTTTTGTTTTGTTATTTTCGTAAGTGTTCTTGTTTTGTTAAGTTTCTTCTTTTGTTTTATAATTGATTTTGATGTATATTAATAAGTTCAATTGTTATAAGAATGTTGATAGATGACTTTTAAATTTTTGAAACATGAATTTGAGGATTGATTAGAGTTAGTACTTATTGTCAATTTTGATGGTTATTCTTTGCATTGCCATTAACTAGTGAGGAATTGAGCCATCAACTTATCATTCTCTTTATGTGTGAACATCTTTGATTGATGAATTACTAGAACTTGCTTTGACATGCATTTTGAGACTACATAAAAATTTCAATTAAGCATCAACATGATTAAGGCAATTTAGGGCAACCCATTTTGGCTTAAAAAGACCAACCTTACATCCGACCTTAGTTCACTAACTTTGAGCTTATTTCATTTTCCCTTCTTTCTTTTTCACAACACCGTCGGCTTGAACCATTATAATTTAACTTTACCCGTTCATTAGATCAAGAGCATTTCAAGAGCATTAATGGAGTGTTGTGCTTAATAAAGTGTGGGGTTGAACTCAATAGGCTCTAAATTACAAATTATTGTACTCTTTAGTTGGATACCCTATATATAAAAAAAAATATAAATAAAAAAAATATATATATAAATAAATAATTGAAGAAATAAATAAAGAAAATCAAATAATAGTTGTTGTTCTTGTGGGAAGGGTTGTATTGAGTTTGGAAATCATCTTTGCAAATTAAACAAATGGGATTGTTGATCATGCAACATTGCTTACTTCACTCTTGAAGTACTCTTGACCTAAATGAACTAAATCACTCTCCCAAATGTCATACCTTTCCCTTAGCCCCATTACAACCAAATAAAAGACCTTATGATTGATGCTTGATTGTGATTAGGTGGTGGAGAATTGATTGATAAGCAAGCCTATAGTCCTAATCTTTCATTGAATGTTGAGAGCTTAAACACTACCCAATTAAACACTTGAGAGGTTTTGTAAGGGAGTGACAATTTTGGTATGCATTGATTGACCATTAAGTTACTTGAGTACCGATTATTCTCGATTCGATTATGATTGCAGATTTAATAAGATGGGAGTCTTAATGCATCCTTATAACTCTTGAACTTGACAATATCATCTTGTTTTATTTGTTTTGATTCTAACTTTGCTTGGGGACAAGCAAAGGATTAAGTGTGGGGTAATTGTTTAGATCAATTTTGTATACATTTTCTATGATGTTTTCGTTGGTTTTAAGTTAATTTTCATGTTTAATTGTACTTAAATATGTTTGAAGTTGTTGATTTAGGTTGAAGTACACTTGATGGAGCTAAGGAATCAAAAATGGGTGAACTTGTTGAAGAAAACAAGTGACACGGCCAAGCTTGCCAAGGCTTGGCCGTGTCCCTCATCAGAAGAAGAAGAATCAAGGACAAACATGAGACACGGCCAGGACTAACATGGCTTGGCCGTGTCCCTCAAGGAAACAAGTCCAGTAGCGAACACGGCCAGGAGACACGGCCAAGCCATTGGCCGTGTCTCTCCAAGGGAACAAAAGAGCAAAGAAGAAAAGAAAGACACAGAAACAGACACCATCACTGAACACGGCCAGGACACTGGCCGTGTCACATGACACGGCCGTGTCTTTGGCCGTGTCTCACAAGGACAAGCACACAGAATGGGACACGGCCAGGAGCTTGGCCGTGTCCCCAAGTAAGAAAGTCACTAGACACGGCCAAGTTCCATTTGGCTTGGCCGTGTCACCCTGGGCCCTTAGCTGATTTGCACGAGAAATGAGCTGGTGTGTTTTTAGTGGGAGACAAAAGAACAAAAAAGAGTGAAAAGTGGGAGGATTTTATGGAAGAAAGGTATAAAGAAATTAGTAAGTGGGAGACAAGGCATTATGGGTGTCTTAAACAATTGAAAGTGGAAGAGCATGGGGATTAAAAAAGGGGATTTTGAATTAATTTAGGGGACATTCTCTACACTTCCCACTTGTTCTTAATCTTCCTCATCTTCTTCCTTGGTTCTTGGCTTGAGAGAGCAAGACCATTCACCATTTCCATTTACCATTCCTTCACACACACCAAGAGCAAAATCAATTGTTGGCTTTGAAGCGAGTTATTAGTTCTTAAGAATTAGGGTTTTAAGAGGCTTGATTGGAGGGTTGAGAATTTGAGAAAGCTATCATCCACTCCTTCAAGAAGAGAACCAATTGTTCAAGAGAGCTGGAAGTTCATCATTACACACCAAGAAGGAGCCACGAAAGAGACGAGAGTCCGATTGTTAGCATCTTCAAAAAGGGGTTTTCCTAACTCTTCCTTGTATTCCATTTCTTATTTGTTATTGTGTATTAAGAACATTAATATTGCAATGTATAATTTTGATTTGGTTTATATTGAATTGAGTATTTATTTAAAACATATGATGAGCTAAATTACTCATGCTTGGGGTTGTAGTATATTTGATTAAATGATTTGATTTGATGATTCCATTGATATACCTTGTTATTTGTTGATTGCATTGAATTAAAGGTAAATTGATAGAATGGCCACCTATTGATTACTTAATATTGAATGACGAACCGAGAGGAGAAGTTTAATATCGGAACTATGCAATTGATTACCCTAAGAATGAATTAGAAATATAAGTTCAAGGGTTTATTAATTTGATGATGTTAAACAATTGGTTGTTGTTAATTCATAAATGTGAGAACTAGTGAATTGATAATTGGCTAATTAATCTTAAGAAACAAATTAAGATTCAAGGTTATATTAATGGATAATCGGATAATTGAACATTTGATTAAATAGACCTACAACCCTTGGCATCATTTCCATAATTGAAATTCTCTTGCATAAAATCACTCGTTTTAATTTCTAAGGATAATTACGGTCCACCAATTCAATCACAAAATCGAATTTATTATTCCATGCTAATCGAACTATTACTTGCAAGTCCTTCCTTGGGGCGATCACCGTCACTACAATAGCCTCGTATACTTGCGAGTGCCGCTTTGTGATAGTGTTGATTTAAGCGCAACAACAGGCAGAGGACACGGCCAAGTCACTGGCCGTGTCCCATACCAAGCTAAAGAGGAAGAGCAAGTCACAGTTGAAGACACAAGCAAGGGACACGGCCAAGTTAGTGGCCGTGTCCCTCCAAATAATCCCAGACACGGCCAAGTCACTCCAACCTGGCCGTGTCTCACTTGCATCCAAAGCAAAGAAGACTTAAATTTCACAGAAGCAGACACAAGCAAGGGAAACGGCCAAGTCACTGGCCGTGTCCCTCCAAAATGGACCAACATGGCCAAGTCACTTCCAAGAATTGGTCGTGTCACTCAACCAAAGAAGAAAAAGAAGAGAAATAAGCAGTAGGTGACACATGTGTAGACCCTTAATTTTTGACCCAATCCGATCCAACATGCTTTATTTAGTCCAAAATGATTTTTGTTGTTTAATTGGTCCTAAATAATTTTAATTAAATAATTTTTTACCTTAGTATCTAATTTTTAGTAGTAAAAAATGAAAATAAACAAAATAAAAATAAAAATAAAAATCGGAGTCGGAAAAAATCGGCAGCAAAAAGTGGTCGCGCGGGCCCGTCGGGCCAACAGTGGCTCGCCCGCAGGCCTGCGGGCTAGCACGCCCACGGGCCCGTCGCCATAATTTTTGCCAGCGCAAATTTTTCAACTGCAATTTTTAGAATTCTAATCCAATTAGGTTTTAATTTTTTTATATTATTACTTACCTTAATTAATTAGGAATAAACAACCTAAAAACCACTATAAATAAGGATCAATTAAACCAAATCAAAGGAGGAAAAACTTTTAATGATAGCTTTAGGTTTTGAAACCAAATCAAGGAAGGAAAGGGAAAACTCAATTCAATTGATATTTATAGCAGCAGTAGCAGCAGTAGCACGAAAAAGGGAGAAGGAAAGAGGCAATCAAAGCTTGTCTTTGGAGCTAGTTCATCCAAGAAGAGTTTTTTTTTTTGGAGAATCAACAAAAGAAGGTATGTTTTAATTCTTTTGATTTATGTTTTACAATAGCAAATCTATAAAATTTAAGTTTTCAAATCAAAGATCTAATAACTTTAACTTAATTTTTCCAAGATTAGAACATTAAAACGTGAACCTCTTTTCTAGAAAGACTTGAAATTGTTATTTTTTCTTCTTAAAAACCTTAAAACACTCATTTAACATATTTTTCTACAAAACCAAAATAAAATTCTGTTTCATTTAAGATTTTAAAGTAGGCTCTTTTTCACTCAAAAAACCTTAAAAAACATCTTTTCTACTTATAAAAAATTCAATTCATGTGTTTAAATTCATAAAATCTCATAAAATATCAAGTTGCTATTTAAAACCCTAAAATAAAATTCCTTGGCCGAGAACCCCAAATTGAAAGCCCAAAATCCAAAAATCATCTTTTAAACCTAAAGTAATAAACCCTAACCCTTTTAAAACCTTAAACCCTAATTTTTATGAACTTTAAACCCCTTAAAACATAAAAAACATAAAAACATAAAAAAACTCAAAAAAAGCTACAGTAGCTCAATTTATTATTTAAAATCATGAATTAAAAAATATTTCAAAGTGTCTAAAATTCTAGTTTTATTATTTCATCATTCAAATCTTAATTTGTTTAAACAAAGTGTCTTGCTAACCTTTAAAAAACATAAAACCTAATCTATTTTAATTACCTAAAAAGTCACATAGCTTAAACTTTAGAATTTCTAAAGCCTTAACACATGAGATAAAGAATCCTAAATAGAAATAGTAGCTATAATTGAACTTTTATTTGTTTTATTCAATTCCATATTTATTTATGCTTTGATTTATTTCTTATACTTTAATTAATTTATTTTCAATACTTGATTTATTTAATTTATCATGGATGGATGTTTGTTTTATATTTTGGATAATACTTTTAATGAATGATTTATATATTATGGATGATTATTTACCTTTATTAATTAATTTAGACTTCTAAAAGTTGTAAGAGGTATGTTTCCACTTGGTGGGTACCTCATTAGTTAAACATCATGTAATTTAATTTTCTCTTCTATTTTAGAACTTATGTAAAGGGCATGTTTCTACCTTTTGGTGGGTGTCCTACTTAGGCATGTGATGTAAGGACATGTTTCCATCCTTGGATGGGTGTCCATTTATTTGTTTTGTTTTGTTTGGACATTGCTTTGATTTTAATATAATGATGCTTTCTTTTTATTGTGTGTAGTATGGACAATGTTATTATACTTAAGAATTTTATAATATTAAGACCTGTAAAAGAGGCCGGTTCCAATGAACTGGGCATTGTGGGGGTGCTGGGCCATTTCTCACCTTCCCCACACGTACTCAACTTTCCGAACCCATTAGGGCGTTGGGGATTCCTTAGGAATCGAGTCATCCACCCCTTTCTTTTTCCCAGCCCGTTCGGGTGGCGACTCCATTTTCTCCGGACTTAGGTCCGTGTTCTCTAAGGCCCCGAGCCTAAACAGTGCCGAAGTCGCAAGAACCATTCCACCGGGAGTGGGGGCGAAAATCCCCGCTCACAGTGGCGACTCCACTGGGGATAAGAGAAGTTGATTCCGTTGGTCTTTATATTATTCTATTCTTTCTTATAATGATATTATCCATTGCATCATATTAGATTACATTGTGTGCGTGAGTTAGGATACCCGTGTTACCCGTGTTATGTTATGTAAGGGATACCATACTTTCACTCAAGGTATGGAGATCGAGCATGGCATAACCACTCATAGCCTCGTACCATTTGGTATATACTTGTTATGGGAACCTAAGCCTTTTTACCCAAAGACTAAAGCTCATGTAATTGGCCTAGTTACTTTCCTTAGGTTTTACCCCAAATGCATGTTGTTTGACTATGGTTAGTTTATCTTAGTCTAAATCATGGTTTATTTGGTTTGTTCTTTTTCTAATATGACCTATGTATATTGTAAGCTCAAAATAAATTTTTCTTTAAAATCCAAAAGATCAAAACTATTTTCAAAATTTTTCAAGATGGTCTTTGGACATAAGACTTTTCTAAAAACAAATCAAAAATTCTTTGGCCCATGGCCCAAATACTAAGCCCAAAATCCATTTTTCTAAAATCTTTTATAATGGGCTTAGAAACAAAACTATTTTCACCCAACATTTTCTTACAAAGAGCTTGCAAAAATATTTAGGTCAATTATGAAATACAAAAAAATCAATTGTGGGCCTAGTTTACACTAAGAATAAATTAACCATGGGCTTGTATTTGGTATGAACCACTAGTTACCTCTTTTCAAGTGAGAAATCTATTTATAATAAGCCTCTTAATTTCGTTTTAATCCAATATAGCATAAAAGCTACTTTAGTTGGTTGAATGGATTAAAACCTAATTAATGGGAATTATCATGGATTGATTTCCATTTTCAAGGATATAACTATTGGTTGAAATGTCCGAGGGAATCATTCGAAAGCAAGGTACCCCATGTTGGTATTTTGGTTAACCATATACCTAGGAAAAGAGACTCACCATTCGTGTGTGGATGTTATAAGGTTGGAAGGAACGTCCTAATTTGTTCTTGTTTGTTGCTTGTGCATACATGCATACATGCATACATTTGCATCTCATATCATTGGTCCTCTCTGGCTCACAGCCCTGGATTACGAAAGTTCAAAAGCTTACAACAATCCGACTTACGCCGAAGATGAAGTATCTAGCAACGACTCAATCAGTTACTCACCAAAAACAATGGATCCCGAACAAATTCAAAGAATGGTGGATGAAGCCCTCAACGCCAAGATGGAAGAAATCAAAGAGGCCCTAGCTGAGACCATGAAGAACCAATTGACTGCAATCTTAGAGAATCATGCCGAGGCATCTGCTAGCACTAAGAAACCAAAGGACAAAGGGAAGACTAAAGTTAATGAAATGGCTTTTGATGATGAATAGGTGGTCATTGATGATGATGATGATTGGGCTCAACACTACCAAGAGGTTCAAGAAAAGAAGAAAGAACCGAAGGCTGTCAAGAAAACAACTATTGAAAAGACAGAGACATCTGATGTTGAAAAGATGATTGCTGATTTAGAAAAGAAATTTGAGAAGAAGCTGAAAACCGAAGAGATGTCCGAAGTTGACAAGTTATTTGAACAAGATGATGAGGTCCCTTATAAGTTCAAGATGCCTTCCTTTGCTAAGTACAATGGCACCGGAAATCCTCATCTCCACGTGAAGCAATATATCACTGCCATGCAATCTGCTCAAGCTACTAAGGCTCAAATCCTCAGGTACTTTATGCCTTCATTGGACCCTGTTGTCCAAAATTGGTTCAATACCTTAGATGATGAAACACAAAAGAGCTGGGATCTACTTTACAAAGCCTTCATCCAACAATATGGATATAATGTTGAGTTGGAAGTTACCTTGATGGAAGTGGAGTCCATTAGGCAAAGACCAAATGAGAATTTTGTAGATTATGTCAAGAGATGGAGAAACAAGGCTGCTTTGCTCAAGAAAAGACCTGATGAATCTGATCAAATAAGGATGATCGTGAGAGGTGTCCTGCCCAATCTCCGCGAAAGGATGTCTCACACCCTTATAAGGGACTTCAAAGATCTTCTCCAAGCTGGTCTACAAATTGAAGAATGGGAAAGGGAGAAGAATCACTTTTCAATAAGAAGGAATGAGAAAGGGAATAACCAGCTTAACAATCAAAGCACACAAAAAGAAGTTGATGTTAATGTAACCGGTCAAGCAAATAAAAGGCAGTTTTCAGATCTAGGGAAGCCTTTATCTTGGGTTTTTAGCAAGCTGCAAAAGAAAGGGTTGTTACAACCATTAGCTCCTCGAACTCTACATAGTCCACTGCCACCAAACTTCAATGTCGAGGCCTTCTGTCAATTTCATCAAATGCGAGGGCATGAAACAGATAAATGTGCTCGTCTAAGGCATGAGATTCAAGACCTGATTGATAGTGGCAAGCTACCCAAGCCATATAAGCCCAATACCAAAGATAACCCTTTGCCTAAATTTGGAAGAGTGCCACCACCAGCAACCTTTATGGTGGGAAAAGGATTGGAAGAAGAATTTGTTTTATCATCCTTTCAAGATGGGAATATTGAAGATGTGAAAGGAAAAGAAGCCTAACTCAATGAACTTTCCTTAGCTTGAATGTTGCTTTTCAATCTTACTTTCTTTAATATTTTGGGACTATTGTGTTTTTCAAATTTAAATTTGCTTTAAATAAATTACTTTCATCAAAATTTTGTTGGTCTTTTTGATGCTCAACCAATGAGAAATTTAGCTTGATGTTTATAAATTAATGTGTCTAGGCATCATGACTCGAATGACTTTACTAGATGAGGGAATTACTCTATAGCATTGAGTTGTGTATGCTTACTTAGAGAGGGCTCCTGCATAATTATCTTTGTCTAGGTCTTAGTCAGTCTTAGAACATGCTTTGACAAACTTTCGAGGCGAAATTGAACTCTACTTATTTAAGAGAGAAATGATCTAGGCATTGTTTGATTAGCCAACAACTAGTATCCACCCAATTAAATATTAATCCCTAGTTGTCCCTTTGAGCCTTCATAAAATTTTAGCTTTCTTTTCATTGGCATATAACCTCAACAACCTACCTTGAGCTGTTGTGATACTTTTGGCAAGTCTTATGATCACTAAGATAAAGAGGCAATAAGATCAAAAAAGGCAATGATTAGTAAAGATCATGAAGATAATTGAAGTTCTCAAGACTATGAAGATAGTAAAAGTTCTCAAGACCATAAAGATAGTTGAAGTTCTCAAGACCATAAAGATAGTGGACGTTTTCAAGACCCTAAGGGTAGTTAAAGTTCCCTTAATTTCTCCAAGACAACATCAACATTGGAGTAATAAATGATTTATCCCTATTAAAGAAGATTTATGTTACTCCACTCATCCATTATTGGAAGCCCAAGTTGGTACAAACAAGACAACTATGTTTGAGCTAGAACAAAAAAAAAGGAAGAAAAAAGAGAGAATAGGAAAAGAAAAGAAAGAAAAAAAAGAATAGAAAAAAAAAGAAGAAGAAGAAAAAAAAAGATAAAACCCAAAATGGTTCAAAAAGCCAATTGAGTTCTCTTTTACCTAAAGCAGCAAAAGGCTTCTATTTGGTTCATAAAGACCTTTTTTGAGTTGGTCCAACCCAACCAAAGATTCAATTAAAATTGGAGAAAAAGAGGAAGACCACACAGTTCTTGAAAGTTCTGCAGTCCTATAAGGAAGAAGGACAAAATGATAAAATGATCAAAGAAAGGGAGGAGTAAGAAAAATGAAATGAAAGAAAAGGGAAAAGAAGAAAAGAAATTAATTTGGGTCTTAAACTTTTTGTAAGAGCAAAGACTGTCCTGATCAAGATCCAAATTAATTTTAAGAGGAATTTGGAGTCTAGCAAGGTTGCCTCCAAGCTGCCTAAAATTCCAACAAGAAATTTGTAGTGTGAAGGTTTGTCCATTGTGTCACACCAGCTCCAATCTTAAAATGGCCTTCACTTAAGCCTGTTTCCCTCATAGACCCCATTTTAAGCCTATCAACGACCTGTTGATCTCTCTTGGTAGGTAGAGTCTATTAGTGGAGATAGTTTGGATAAGCATGCATATGAGATAGACAATATTTAAACTCAATGAGACCTTTGGCCAAGTAATGTGTATGTGCCTATCTGAAGTGCAACAGTTCTTTCTTAAATAGAAATGATTCCCGAGTTTAGTACGGTAACTAGGGTTGTCATGTTATAGATATGTTAATTTGGAAAATCAAGTCCTGAGGTGCATCGACATTAATTTGGCAAAGCCAACATTTGATTTCAAAATGAAAATTTTGAAAATTTCAAATAAAAAATAGTTTTGTCATACAAAGCCTTCAAGTTAAGGGAAGTATGTTGAACCTCCAAAGGACATATTGGGCAAAGGAAATGATTATTGGAAAGCTACCAATTGACATGCTGAAACATAATTCGAAAAGGATGTATCCCTGACTCTGCAACTTGGGATCTCCACCACTCATGTTTTCAACATCTTGAAGATAAAAGCCACAAATGCAAAGCTTTCGATCACTCCAATGCAAGACTTGAACAAGCGTCAAAACGGAACCAATGAGAATACTTCTGCTGATCGCCTCGGTCTGTGAGTCATGGAACCACTGTAAGTATTATTCATGCATATCATGCATACATGAGCATGTCACATCACACTTTCTTGTCTTGTGTTGTCTATTCCTCATCAAAATGAACAGCAAGCAATCAAAAGAAGATATCAAATCAGGGAGGCATAGAAAGCCCATTGCTTGAGAAACCTCTAGTAATCTTGCAAAGAGAAGAAATGTGTGCTTATGAGAAGAACAAGACGATAAAAACATCAATCAAAGCTTGCATGGATAAAACCTTTGGTTTGAGCCTACACAGGGGGCAAGGTTTTTCCTTTTCAATTTTTTGGGTTTATATACCAAATATTTTTAAACTCACTTACAAATGTTTTGCCACTCTCAAAAGAATGAAGGTGCAAAAGACAAAAGACCAATCCAGCTAAAAGAGCTAAAGCCAGGGTGAAGACCCAATCTCAAAGGATGAAGATCCACTTTTCAAGGGTGAAGATCCGATCTCAAAGGATGAAGATCCATTTTCAAGGGTGAAGACCCGATCTCAAAGGATGAAGATCCATTTTCAAGGGTGAAGACCCGATCTCAAAGATGAAGATCCACTTTCAAGGGTAAAGACCCGATCTCAAGGATGAAGATCCATTTTCAAGGGTGAAGACCCGATCTCAAGGATGAAGATCCACTTTCAAGGGTAAAGACCCGATCTCAAAGGATGAAATCCATTTTTAAGGGTAAAGACCCGATCTCAAAGGATGAAGATCCATTTTCAAGGGTAAAGACTCGATCTCAATGGATAAAGATCCATGTTCCAAGGGTAAAGACCCGATTTCCAATGGATAAAGATCCATGTTTCAAGGGTAAAGACCCAATTTTCAATGGATAAAGATCCATGTTTCAAAGGGTAAAGACCCGATTTCAAATGGATAAAGATCCATATTTCAAGGGTAAAGACCCGACCTCCAATGGATAAAGATCCATTTTTACAGGTAAAGACCCAATCTCCAATGGATAAAGATCCATGTTCCTAGGTAAAATACATAGTTTCTAATAGATAAAGATCTATTTTTGGTGGGTAAAGACCTACAATTCGTAAAAATGGAACAACCAGTTATGCCAGAATTCTCAACTGATAAAAGGTCAGATGAGTTAAACCAATCTCTCGTGTCCAGAACCCAAAACCTCAAAAATTAAGTCTTATTGCTTTTCACTCTCTTTCACTAAGGTTTCAGATCATTCAAGCAGGGGGCAAACTGTAGACCCTTAATTTTTGACCCAATCCGATCCAATATGCTTTATTTAGTCCAAAATGATTTTTGTTGTTTAATTGGTCCAAAATAATTTTAATTAAATAATTTTTTACCTTAGTATCTAATTTTTAGTAGTAAAAAATAAAAATAAACAAATTAAAAATAAAAATAAAAATCGGAGTCGGAAAAAATCGGCAGCAAAAAGTGGTCGCGCGGGCCCGTCGGGCAAACAGTGGCTCGCCGGCTGGCTCCTGCGGGCTGGCACGCCCACGGGCCCGTCGCCAGAATTTTCGCCAGCGCAAATTTTTCAGCTGTAATTTTTAGAATTCTAATCCAATTAGGTTTTAATTTCTTTTTTTATTATTATTATTACTTACCTTAATTAATTAGGAATAAACAACCTAAAAACCACTATAAATAAGGACCAATTAAACCAAATCAAAGGAGGAAAAACTTTTCATGATAGCTTTAGGTTTTGAAACCAAATCAAGGAAGGAAAGGGAAAACTCAATTCAATTGATATTTATAGCAGCAGTAGCACGAAAAAGGGAGAAGAAAAGAGGCAATCAAAGCTTGTCTTTGGAGCTAGTTCATCCAAGAAGAGTTTTTTTTTTGGAGAATCAACAAAAGAAGGTATGTTTTAATTCTTTTGATTTATGTTTTACAATAGCAAATCTATAAAATTTAAGTTTTCAAATCAAAGATCTAATAACTTTAACTTAATTTTTCCAAGATTAGAACATTAAAACGTGAACCTCTTTTCTAGAAAGACTTGAAATTGTTATTTTTTCTTCTTAAAAACCTTAAAACACTCATTTAACATATTTTTCTACAAAACCAAAATAAAATTCTGTTTCATTTAAGATTTTAAAGTAGGCTCTTTTTCACTCAAAAAACCTTAAAAAACATCTTTTCTACTTATAAAAACTTCAATTCATGTGTTTAAATTCATAAAATCTCATAAAATATCAAGTTGCTATTTAAAACCCTAAAATAAAATTCCTTGGCCGAGAACCCCAAATTGAAAGCCCAAAATCCAAAAATCATCTTTTAAACCTAAAGTAATAAACCCTAACCCTTTTAAAACCTTAAACCCTAATTTTTATGAACTTTAAACCCTTTAAAACATAAAAAACATAAAAACATAAAAAAACTCAAAAAAAAGCTACAGTAGCTCAATTTATTATTTAAAATCATGAATTAAAAAAATATTTCAAAGTGTCTAAAATTCTAGTTTTATTATTTCATCATTCAAATCTTAATTTGTTTAAACAAAGTGTCTTGCTAACCTTTAAAAAACATAAAACCTAATCTATTTTAATTACCTAAAAAGTCACATAGCTTAAACTTTAGAATTTCCAAAGCCTTAACACATGAGATAAAGAATCCTAAATAGAAATAGTAGCTATACTTGAACTTTTATTTGTTTTATTCAATTCCATATTTATTTATGCTTTGATTTATTTCTTATACTTTAATTAATTTATTTTCAATACTTGATTTATTTAATTTATCATGGATGGAAGTTTGTTTTATATTTTGGATAATACTTTTAATGAATGATTTATATATTATGGATGATTATTTACCTTTATTAATTAATTTAGACTTCTAAAAGTTGTAAGAGGTATGTTTCCACTTGGTGGGTACCTCATTAGTTAAACATCATGTAATTTAATTTTCTCTTCTATTTTAGAACTTATGTAAAGGGCATGTTTCTACCTTTTGGTGGGTGTCCTACTTAGGCATGTGATGTAAGGACATGTTTCCATCCTTGGATGGGTGTCCATTTATTTGTTTTGTTTTGTTTGGACATTGCTTTGATTTTAATATAATGATGCTTTCTTTTTATTGTGTGTAGTATGGATAATGTTATTATACTTAAGAATTTTATAATATTAAGACCTGTAAAGGGGCCGGTTCCAATGAACCGGGCGTTGTGGGGGTGCTGTGCCATTTCTCACCTTCCCCCCACGTACTCAACTTTCCGAACCCATTAGGGGGTTGGGGATTCCTTAGGAATCGAGTCATCCACCCCTTTCTTTTTCCCGGCCCATCCGGGTGGCGACTCCATTTTCTCCGGACTTAGGTCCGTGTTCTCTAAGGCCCCGAGCCTAAACAGCGCCGAAGTCGTAAGAACCATTCCACCGGGAGTGGGGGCGAAAATCCCCGCTCACAACATGCAAGGGACACGGCCAAGTCACTGGCCGTGTCCCTCCAAAGAGCACTCACACGGCCAAGTCACATGCAACTTGGCCGTGTCTCTCATGAACCAAGCCCGTAGCTGATTTTAAAGCGGACGATTCATATAAAAGGAAAAAGAAGCTAGGGTTTTGAGGACTGTTGACGATTTGGAGAGCAAATTGAGCCGTCAAAGATTTTAGGGTTTTGATAACTTTGTTTTTCTTTGATTTTGAATATACTTTGGATCAAAACTAGCTTAGATTAGATTGTTCATGCCATTGATACATCCTTCTTGCAAGATTTGAACAAGAGATTCTTCAGAAGCTTCAAGGAGTTTGTAATTTGGTTTTGTTCTCGAACTTATTCTTTTTATTTTCATTGTAATTGTATTAATGGATATTATCATGTCTAATTTTATTTCTTTGAACATTAATGAGATGAGTATGTTTGATTGCATCATGAACTAATTTGATCTAGTCTAGGGTTTGTATGGATCTGCTATGATTGTATGAATTGGTTATTCTCTTAGCTAATAATTTCTTTAGCCTTTATTGAATGAATTATTGTTAATATATAATTGATTGGCCACCAATTATGTGTTTTAGGTATTAGATGATGGATTGAGAGATGAAGTCCAATGCTGGAACAATTCAATTAGGGACTTAGGTGAATTAGAGATATAACCTATTAAAAAGATTATTTCAATTATAACAAGATTAGTTGAAAGAGGTTTGAATGCGAGAGCTTATTTCCTTGACTTGATTAATTGAGTTGTTTGAGATTTATTCTTTGAAAATAAATTAGTTAAGAGGAATAACCATTCATACATATCAGTAGTAGAGAAGTACAAACCCTAGACCTTTCTATCCAGTGAATCAATACATCAGTTTTAGTTTACTTTTATTTGTTTTAAACTTCAATCAATCTTCTTCATTAATTAGCCATTTAAATTTCTTTCATTACTTTTTATTTATAATCTGATAATCAATTAGTCACTTTAGTTTCCTTGAGAGACGACCTTGGGGCAATCACCTTTGCTACAGCTACCTCGTATACTTGCGAGTGACGCTTTGTGGTAGAGTTAATTCGAGCGCAACAAGTTTTTGGCGCCGTTGCCGGGGAGGCTAATTGGCGAAATTGTTTATTAGGCAAAAATATTCTAGATTATTTTTCACTGTTTTCATTTTATTTTATTTTTCTTTTGCTTTTAATAATTTCTTTTTCTAGAAAAATTCTATTTATGCAAGGCAGGAGATCACTCGAAGGAGAGCTACATCCATTCATTCCAGAAATTCAGAGAGTGAAAAGGAGCAGAGAAGAGTTTGAGCTCTACACTAGATTTGATACAGAGGAGGACACTTCTGAATTTGAGTCAGATTCTGCATAATCAGTTAAAATGGCTGAAGAAAGACAAAGAACCATGAGAGATTTTGCTAGACCTGTCATTGGGACTTCCACATCTTGTAAAAGGTTGACAGATGCAGCAAGGAACTATGAGTTGAAGAACATTCATTACAACATGTTGCCATCATTCTATGGAGTACCAAATGAAGATCCTTTGAACTTTATTCGGGATTTCTACTCCACCCTCAACACTTTTCCATTGGGAGGATTAACAGAGGATCAGTTAAGGATGCAGTGTTTTCCATATACTTTGAAGGATAGGGCAATGAGCTGGCTTATGATGTTGCCCGAAAATTCACTGACAACTTGGGAGCAAGTTTATAACAAATTTATGGGCAAGTTCTATTCACATCAAAAGACAGCTGAATTGAGAGGGAAGATTGCTACATTCTCTCAATTTGAAGGAGAACCATTTCATGAGGCTTGGGACAGATTTAAGATGCTATTTGTCCAGTGTCCACATCATCACTACCCACTTCAACTTCTGAATCAGTTTTTCTATGATGGTTTAACCCAATAATTTCAGAATACAGTTGATAATGCAGCTGGGGAAGCCATGGGAGAAAAGACAGCAGCTGAAACTTATGATATCTTTGAGATGTTGGGAGCTAATTCTCAACAGAAAAGTGTAAGGGGGAAGAAGTAAAGGGGTGAATCAACAGGAAGCCAATAGTGAGATGGTAAATCAGATAGCTGAGTTGACAAGGCAAGTGCAGATGCTGAACATGAAGAACAATATTTCTTCATCTACTCAAGAAGCGTGTGGAATCTGTGGAACTTTAGGGCATGGAGCAAACATCTACCCCTCTGCATATGAATCTTATGGGAATGAAGCTGAGTAAGTCAATGCCATGGGGGGATTTCAACCAACGGCACGGAATGATCCTTACTCCAATTCTTATAACCCTAGTTGGAGGAATCACCTAAATTTTTCATGGGCAACAAATAATTCTCAGCAGCCTTTCCATTTGCTCCAGAGACAGAACCAACAACAGGGTCAATCCTCAAATCAAGGGCAGTCTAAGATAGAGAGCTTGGAGGAAAGTTTACAAGCTTTTATCCAAGTCAGTGCAAAAATTCAAGAGATGACCAACAAGAGGCTGGATTCCTTGGAAGCATCTTTTAAGAAAGTGGAGACCCAAGTAGGGCAATTGGCACAACAAATGCAGATTCAACAGAAGGGGAAATTCCCAAGTCAACCTGAGCAGGCACAATCAGTGACTGTTCTTAGAAGTGGTAAGGTAATTAACACTAATGTTGAAAATGACTTTGTGAATGCAGGTGACCAAGGGAACAAGAAGGAAGGAGATCCAGAGAACAAAGGTGCTGGAGATAAATCAGTGGAGAAGTCCCCTACAGCAGATCTACATAAGGCAAGCAATCCATACCGGCCACCTATACCATTCCCCAGCAGGTTGAAGGATGATAAAAAAGATAAGCAATTTTCTAATATCTTCAACATGCTATCTAAGGTAAGTATTAACTTACCCTTACTTGAAGCAGTAAAGAACATGCCGGCTTATGCCAAATTTTTCAAAGAGCTGATCACCAAGAAAAAGAGGTATGAGCCGAATGAAAAAGTGATAGTTTTTGAGGTAGCTAGTGCTGTTCTGCAGCATAAACTACCTCCCAAATTAAAGGATCCTGGAAGCTTTATAATTCAAATTACTGTGGGAAATGGAAAGGGGACTGATGGCATGTGTGATCTAGGAGCCAGTATAAATTTGATGCCTTATTCTATTTATAAAGAATTAGAACTAGGGGAACTTAAACCGACAAAAATGGTGTTGCAATTAGCTGATAGGTCTTTTAGATTCCCGAAAGGGGTTATAGAAGATGTGTTAGTTAAGGTTGGTGGGTTAATAGTACCTGTGGATTTCATAGTTCTTGACATGGAAGGGAGTAACCCTGCACCATCAGCACACACTATATTGCTGGGCAGGCCTTTCATGGCTACTACCAACACCTTAATAGATGTTAAAAATGGTAAGTTGTCAATGACTGTCTTAGGGCAAACTGTTGAATTTTCTATTTTTAACACTTCTCCTATTCCTACAACTGCTTTATATGAGGAATGTTCTTTAATTAATTGTGTTGAAGCAGTTGTATCAGATGCTTTCTTGCAGACAGGTTCATCAGATAAATTGGAGCTGAAACTGACCATAGAAGAGGGGGCTAAACTAGTGAGGGAGACCCAAAGATGCCTTAACCCAAAGGCATATGAGAGCTCGAGGAATTATAAGGATCACACTAAAACGCTTCATGACAGATTTATTGGGCGACAGACATTGAGTCCAGGTATGAAAATTTTACTTTTTAATTCTCGAATCAGTCTGTTTCTAGGTAAATTCAAATCTCGATGGAGTGGTCCTTTCGAGGTAACTAAGGTATGTCCTTCTGGTGCTATTGAATTGCTTAACTCTAGAACCAATAAGACTTTTAAAGCAAATAGACATAGAGTTAAACCATATAAAGAAGGATTTCATGAAGTGAGTATCATTGACAGTACTTTGATCCACGATTCCTAGCCTTGCAGTGATGTCCAGCTTTATGACATTAAAGAAGCGCTTAATGGGAGGCAACCCATCAGTTTACATTTCTTTTTCATAGTTATAATTTTATATTTAGCAATTTTGATTTTATTTTTAGTTTAAATAAATAGAAACCCTAAAGCTCTCTTGTGTTTTGTTTTTGAACTTTTGTGTTTGTGATGGAAAGTTAGTGTTTTGCCTCACCAGGGTACGATGGAAGACAGGTTGTCCTTTAACTCTTTTTCTTTATTATTCTTGTTTTCCATTGAGGACAATGTAAATTCTAAAGTGTGGGGTAATCTTTTAGCTTTTCTTTAATTTTTGTTTTGTTTGTCTTGATGTGTTTATTGTGTTTGTTGTGCATGGCATAATTGTTGAAATCTTATTGATCTTTTCTGTGATTTTAGCATTATAGTTGAGACTTTAGTATCAGCATAGAGATTAGTATTTGAATTCATTCAGGATCAATTTTCACATTCTGCAATTTATGACATATAAATCTTTGTAAACCCACCTGTGTGAGTTTTGAGCCTCATAATTTGATATTATTATCAGTTGATTTTCTTTTCTTAAGTGTGCACCTTCATGATTTTGCATCTCTAGAGTTTGTTTTTGCATACTAATTGAACTCACATTATGATTTAATCTCAAGTTTTAAAATGATGAAGGCAAATTAGGTTAGCCCTTTAGCTTAAAAAGACCTCCCTTAATATTGATTTCCTCAGTGAGCCAAGTTGAGCCTTTGACTTTTTCTTGTTTGATCAACACAATTCTCAACTTAACATGTTCTTATTATCATCATACCTACATTAAGGAATGGAGTTTTATGATATGACAATAGGGTGGTTTGTTTCAAAGTGTGGGGTAAGCAAGTAAAAAAAAAAGAAAAATGGAATTGCTAATTGGGGGTTGAAATGCATACTTTGCACATTGTATTTGATTAAGAGTCATTATTCTTTTCCTCTACATTTTAAGCTAGATGTTCCATGCAATTCTTAATTTTGTATATATATATATTAAAAAAATGATAAAAGTAAAAAAAAAGAGAGAGAAAATAAAAGAAAAGTTATATATATATATACAAAATTCATATATGTTCTAGCATTGGTTATCAAAAGAGGAATGTTGACTCGTGTATTTTTATGCAAGTACGTAAGATTAATAAGGGATGGTGAGTATGCCATTTGAAGGAGTTATGAGTTTCTTAGTAAGAGTAGTGTCTAATTTAGATACTCCATTTCTTAATGCTCCAGCTTAAATGTCTTTTCTCACACCCTTACCTTAGCCCCATTACATCCAAATGAAAGACCTTCGGATTATTTCTTGAGAAAATCAGTGAGGGAGATTGGATAATTAAACAAGTTTATGGTAGGATGCAGTCACGGGTGGTTTGAGTGATTAACCTTTGAAATCGAGTGAAACACTTAGATGAGAGATGGGATTTGTATGTCTGGATTAATGAATGAGTTAAGAAAATCCTTGATTGACGTAAATTGCAAATATTTATGGTTGAGTCTTGAAGGATTTCATCTTATATGCTGGAATTATAGTTAAGGTTGTTTGAGTTTTTAATTTATGCCATGTGAATTTGCTTGAGGACAAGCAAAGTTTTAAGTGTGGGGTAGTTGTTTTATTAGTTTTTGTTATAGATTTGTGTCTTGTTTATTATGATAATTATTGTTTTATTTAGGTATTTTGTTAGTTTTAATTGGTTTATTTAGTGTTTTCATTAATTTTGGTAGTTTTAGTTTATTTCAATGTTTATGTCATTTTTGATCTAGTCTTTAGTATTGTGTTTATGTTGTGTTGGTTATTGTCTATTTACTTCTTGTTTAGAGTTTGTTTTGAGTTTTGTGTTAGGTTAAAAAAGGCAAGGAAGCAAATTGAAGGAGAAAAAAAAGGCAGTAGCTGACACAGGCAGAGGACACGGCCAAGTCACTGGTCGTGTCCCATACCAAGCTAAAGAGGAAGAGCAAGTCACAGTTGAAGACACAAGCAAGGGACACGGCCAAGTCAGTGGCCATGTCCCTCAAAAAAAGCCCAGACACGACCAAGTCACTCCAACCTGGTCGTGTCTCACTTGCATCCAAAGCAAAGAAGACTTAAATTTCACAGAAGCAGACACAGGCAAGGGACACGGCCAAGTCACTGGCCATGTCCCTCCAAAAAGGACCAACACGGCCAAGTCACTTCCAAGACTTGGCCGTGTCACTCAACCAAAGAAGAAAAAGAAGAGAAATAAGCAATAGGTGACACATGCAAGGGACATGGCCAAGTCACTAGCCATGTCCCTCCAAAGAGCACTCACACGGCCAAGTCACATGCAACTTGGCCGTGTCTCTCAGGAACCAAGCCCATAGCGGATTTTAAAGCGGACAATTCATATAAAAGGAAAAAGAAGCTAGGGTTTTGAGGACTGTTGACGATTTGGAGAGCAGATTGAGCCGTCAAAGATTTTAGGGTTTTGATAACTTTGTTATTCTTTGATTTTGATTATACTTTGGATCAAAAGTAGCTTAGATTAGATTGTTCATGCCATTGATACATCCTTCTTGCAAGATTTGAACAAGAGATTCTTCAGAAGCTTCAAGGAGTTTGTAATTTGGTTTTGTTCTCGAACTTATTCTCTTTATTTTCATTGAAATTGTATTAATGGATATTATCATGTCTAATTTGATTTCTTTGAACATTAATGAGATGAGTATGTTTGATTGCATCATGAACTAATTTGATCTAGTCTAGGATTTGTATGGATCTGCTATGATTGTATGAATTGGTTATTCTCTTAGCTAATAATTTCTTTAGCCTTTATTGAATGAATTATTGTTAATATATAATTGATTGGGCACCAATTATGTGTTTTAGGTATTAGATGATGGATTGAGAGATGAAGTCTAATGCTAGAACAATTCAATTAGGGACTTAGGTGAATTAGAGATATAACCTATTAAAAAGATTATTTCAATTATAACAAGATTAGTTGAAAGAGGTTTGAATGCGAGAGCTTATTTCCTTGACTTGATTAATTGAGTTGTTTGAGATTTAATCTTTGAAATTAAATTAGTTAAGAGGAATAACCGTTCATACATATCAGTAGTAGAGAAGTGCAAACCCTAGACCTTTCTATCCAGTGAATCAATACATCAATTTTAGTTTACTTTTATTTGTTTTAAACTTCAATCAATCTTCTTCATTAATTAGCCATTTAAATTTCTTTCATTACTTTTTATTTATAATATGATAATTAATTAGTCACTTTAGCTTCATTGAGAGACGACCTTGGGGCGATCACCTTTGCTACAGCTACCTCGTATACTTGTGAGTGACGCTTTGTGGTAGAGTTAATTCGAGCGCAACAGCCAGCAAGCTTGGCCGTGTCCCAAGGGAAAAAGAGAGACACGGCCAAGCTACTCTTGGCTTGGCTATGTCACACTTAAAACATTTGATTTCTTTTGCAGAATGTAATATCCCTAAGTGTGCTTAGAAGTTATGATAATGTTGTTATTATTGAATTGAGTGTGTGATTGATAAGTGGTAATTATGTTGTTTGAAGAAAAGCATTGTGTAGAGTGAAGTGTATATGTTGTGTATATGGTCATATATATATAATATAAGTTGGTCAAAGGGCTTGGTCAAGGGAAGAGGATATTTTATTTGTGATTGTGAAATTACCAACATGGGCTTGTAAAAGACAAAGGTTTAGTTATATGGTTGAGGGTAGTTTAGTAATTTTCTTTTGGAAGGGTATTTAATGCCTATTGACTTTGTGTTTTCTTCATCATTTCTTCTTCTTCTTCTTGTTGATGGCCGGCTCACTCAAAGACAAAGGAAAGCAAGAGAGCAAGTGATGATTTTGGAATTTTAAGCTCAAAAGTGAAGGAAGATCTCAAGTATACAAGTTGGAATTTCAAGAATTTCATGATTTTAGTAAGTTTTCTCTTGTTTGCCTTTGTTATTTTTGAAGATGTGTGTGAGTTGAGTTAGGGTTATTGATAGTATGATTAAGTGTGTTGATGATTTGTTGATTAGAGTTGAAATTGATTTTAAAATAAGAAGTTAAATTGGTGTTGGTGATGGAAGAGTAAGAGTTGTGTTTAGTGAATATTTTTCTGTTTTACAATTAGTAAAGGCTGTGACTTGTATGATTTTTAATTAATTATAGAAAAATGTTCTTGAAGTGAATTTTTGATATGTTGTGCCTCTATGAGTCTAGAAAGACTGAAAAATATGTTGATTCGATTTTGGAATGGTTATGAGTTTAGAAAGATTATTTTTATTAGACCTGTTCCAGCAGGTACCTTAACTGAGACAGCTATATTTCGGGATTTTTAATAAAATGTAGAAAAATCATATCCAATTGAATTTTGGATATGTTGTTGCTTAGTGAGTCTAGTATTTGAGAAAAATAAATTGGAACCACGTTGATTGAATTTGATTTATGGAATTCACAAAGTTCAGAACTGCTGCCAGGATGCAGGGCAATTGGGGCAGTCTGGTTAGGTGAACTATTTGACCAAGATTTTGTGTTCAGTTTGATCTGAAATTTTAAAGGAATGATTTCAAGATACAAAACTAAATTCTGTAAAAATTTTAGAATTTTTAGTCAAGTAGATTATTTTATACAATTTTTCAAAATAAGGATAAAATGGAGTCTAAAACCAGAATGTACTATTCATATGGTCATTTTGCTTATATTCCTTTTCGATTAGGTTGTGAAGAGGTTGAATTGCCCTAATTTGTGAAGTGAAGAACTATTGAGTGGAGAAGAGTTTAGAGTGGTGTGAAATGTTATTAAGGTAAGTACCAATGTTGCATGATTGCATTGTTAATGCATATCACTAATGTATTTTGATGTGTTTATATCATTAATGATATGTATATATATAATTGTGTTATGGGAAAATGAAAGATGTGAATGATTTGATGAATATTAATGTATGAGAATACAATTGATTGAGTATAATTAAATAATGTTAGGTAAATTATTACATTGTTAATCTAATGTGACTTGTATAGTGTGAAAGAGAAGAGGATCATTCAACAAGGTATGAGCTATGCAAATTTATTATGATAAACACTTTTATGAAGAATTACTTTAATGTACTTTGTAATGTTATAGCAATGATGCTATATGTATAATGTGAATCATGTGATTGAATAATGATATGTTCATTTGGTTAATGTAATTGATGTTGAGTATTATAATGATGATGCACATGATACTATATGAACAATACTATGTTTTGTGTATTATGAATCTTGTGAATTGTATTGTGCTATATGAATAAGGTACTTTGTAATGTTATAGCAATGATGTTATATGTATTATATGGATTGAGATATGATATGTTGTGAAGCCATTGTAATTGGCCATGATGATTCAAATGTGAGATGAAGCCATTGTGATTGGCTATGATGATCTAATTGAAAAAAATAAGGCATGTTTGCCTAGATGATAATGAACATTGAGATTGAAATTGATAATGAAACAATAAGTGAAATATGTGTTTAATGTGTTATTCAGTCTTCAGAGTTCTGGGTTTGGAGGCATGCCTATAAAATGAAAAAGGTAACAGTCTTGCCGGGTTGAGGATCTCTTCAAATTGAGTTGAATTGAGGTCCAAGAGACTGGGTCTGTTACACTATGAGAATTGTAAATATGAAATATATGATTGGTAACAGTCTTGCCGGGTTGAGGATCTCCTCATGATGAGTTGATGGTCCAAGAGACTGGGTCTGTTACACTATCCATGGATAGAAATATTGATATATGATGCCTACGGGCTTGATGATTATGATTATAGACCAAAGCAGTAACTCTGAACTCTGAATAACATAGTGGTGTCTGTTGGGCCCGAGTCTGTCTTTGTTGTCAATGTGATATACAAATGTTGAAAGAAATGGATAATGAAATCTTTGGTATACTTCATTGGACATGTGATTGATGATATGTAATATGTGCGTTGAAATATTGATTATGAGCACTAGTGATGAATCATTAATGTTGAATTGTGAATAAAGAAATGTTATGATTGGTATGATGTATAATGTGTGTATTAGCATTGATTGTGAATATTAGTGATGGGTTGGACTTGGTAGAAATGTTATGTTTATATGTGTATAAGATAGGAGATTAGTTGAAAGATATGAAAGGTGCAAATGAATAGGGATAAACTTAATAAGAACTAAAAGTATATGGAATTGAGATATCTTTATATGTTAGTGTTTCCATGATATATGTTTGTATTTTATATTTGTACTACTAAGCTTTCGAGCTTAGAGCGGATGTATTATCGCGCAGGTAGCTTGGTGGAAGATATGAAGTCTTTTGGTATGCCACGAGAAGAGTAAGATTTTGTCGAGACCAACTAGAGGGTAATGCATACATGTATCCACTTTAAGTATTTATATTATATGTATAAATGAAGTTTTGATAAAGACAATAATTTGTAAGTGTTCTTTAAATTGACCTATTATGGTTTGAATTTTGTTACAGGTATTGAAAGGTAAAAAGAAAAGTGGCATCCTTATACTTTATATACTTACTGTATGTATACTAGGTATATGTATAGTATTTATATGGAGTATTGGGGTGTTACACAGAAAGTGGGGGACAAAGTGGGAGACAATGCCTTGTGCTTGCCAAAAGAAATACTAAACAATGAAAAAGTGGGAACAAGGTGAAGTGGTGTGAGTTGGAAGGCATGGGTTGTGTTTTTGAATGAATTAAAAAGAGATGAAGAGGGAAATTGGGGGGATTTCTTGGTCCTTGAACAATTTTTGCTACACATTTGGGAGAGGGAGAGAGTGACACTCTCCCTTACCCCTTCATCTTCACCTCCATTTCCATCCTCTCCACCTTCTCCATCTTCCATTGATAAGATCTTTGAGGTTCTTTGTGATAAGTTGGGTTAACAAGCTCTTGAAGGTTGAAGAAGCTTCATTGAAGGGATTGGTGACTTGAGAAAGCTCCATTCCATCTTCCAAAGGCACAATCAATTGAAGGGTTGGTGACTTGAGAAAGCTCCATCCAAAGGTTTGGTAACTTGAGAAAGCTCCATTCCATATTGCAAAGGGGAATCAACCATTGAAGAGGGCTCGAGTTCTTCATCAAATATCAAAGTGGAGCTAGGAGGAAGACTAGTAATCCCACTCTTGGCATCTTCACAAGGGGTTTTTCTATTCTCTCTTTTAATTCATTTCTTATTGTTGTTGTTATATTAAGAGAATTGATATTGTAATGGACAATTTGTATTTATTTTATATTGAGTTGAATGTTTGTTCTAAATTGATGATGTTGAGCTAAATACCCATGTCTAGGGTTTGTAATATATTTGGTTGAATGTCTTGATTTGATATTTCCATTGATATTCCTTGTTGATTGGTTGATTGTATTGCATTAAATGCTAGGTTGATAGATTAGCTGCCTATTGTTCTTTGAATATTTGATGACGGACCAAGAGGTGAAATCCAATATCGGAACTATATAATCCACCACCCTATGAATGAATTAGAAATATAAGTTCTAGGGTTTCATTAATTTGATAATGTGAAATAATTGGTTATTGCTAATTCATGAATGTGAGAACTAATGGATTGGTAATTGACTAATTTACCTTAAGGAACAAATTAATTTACAAGGTTATGTTAATGGATAATTGAGAATTGGGCTTTGAATGAATGGACCTATGACGCTAGGCACCTTCCCAAGAATCGATTTGATCTTGTACACCCATCACACACCAACCCTACACATAACACTTTTAGTTTTAATTGTTTTAAAGTCGCAACTCAAACATTAAACTTCTGCATTTAAATAACTTGTCAATCAAGCTATTACGAACCACACCTTCTTGGGGAAATGACCTTGGGGCGATCACCTTTGCTACAACTACCTCGTATACTTGCAAGTGATGCTTGTAGTAGTACTTAATTTGAGCACAACAATAGGCCACCAAATCCATTTCCATGTAGCTTGAAGGATGAGGAGCAAGGTAAGCAACTTCCTGACATCTGTAATATGCACTCCCAAGGAGATAGTGGAAATAAGATTGGAATGACTATGACCTTAGAAGAAGAGCATGAAATGCCCAATTTAGAAATTAAGGAGTGAAAGCTAATTTTAGATGCTGAGGTTGTTGAGATGGGACTTGACATTGTTTAAGTGGATGAAGAAGTGATTCAACCAAACTTGGTTGAACTTAAAGAGTCCCCAAAAGTCATCTCTACTACTCTTGGTGGTAAGGAAGAGCAGAAATCTAATATTCCCATGTTGCACAAAGACAAAGATTATTACCACATTCCTATAGCACTGGAGGATCACCCCGAGGTGACCTTCACATGTCCCTTTGAGACATGTTCTCTTCAAGGAATACTATTTAGGGGTTGCCGTACATCGGGTACATTTCAAAGTTACATGTTGTTCATCCTCTCAGTCATGGGCTCCAATTGCATTATGGGTGGAAGGACCCCTACACATCATATATGGGAACGATGGAAATCAGGTTTCATCTAAACTCTCTTTAGTTGATGCATGCTCACATTGAGGACAATGTGAATCTTTAAGTATGGGGTGCATTTTGTGTTTTTGTGTTTTTACTTTTAACTTATTTTTGTTTAAGTTTTAGTTAATGTTTTTCATGTTTTTCTTTGAATAAATTACTTTTGGAAAGTTCAATTGTTATAAAATGTTGATAGATGACATTTGAAATTTTGAAGCATGAATTTGAGAATTGAGTAGAATTGGTGCTTATTGTCAATTTTGCTGGTTTTTCTTTGCATTGCCTTTAACCTAGTGAGGAATTGAGCCATCAACTTATCATTATTGTTTTGGGTGAACATCTTTGATTGATGAATTGCTAGAACTTGCTTTGACATGCATTTTAAGATTACATAAAAATTTCAATTAGGCATCAAGATGATTAAGGCAATTAGGTGAACCCACTTTGGCTTAAAAAGATCAACCCTATATTCAACCTTAGTTAGCCAATTTTGATCCTATTGTAGTTTTCCTTTCCTTTCTTTTTCACAACACCATTAGCTTAAACATTGTTGTGTTTAACTCTTATCCTTTCATTAGGTCAAGAGCATTTTAAGAGTGTTTATGACCGAGTGTTGTGTTGAATTAAGTGTGGGGTTAAATTTAGTAGGTTTAAGATTGCAAAGCAAAATAAAAAAAATTAAAAAAAAGAAAAGAAAAAGAGATATATATATATAATAATAAGAATAATTGTTGTTCTTGTTGAAAGGGTTGGAATGTATCATTACAAGATTTAATAAGTGAGTTCCCTTGAAAAGCTCTTTAATGTCAAAGGGTAGATGAGAGGAAGGTGTTTTGGGATTGTTGGGTTATGTATATGATCGGGTACTTCATTCTTAAAGTGCTCTTGAACTTAATGATCAAGCTCACACTGCCTAAATATCATGCCTTTACCTTAGCCCCATTACAACCCAATAAAGACCTTTTGATTGATGCTTGATTGTAATTTTGTGGTGGAGATTTGATTGATAAGCAAGCCTATGGCAATAATCTTTCATTGATTGTTATGAGTGTAAACACCACCATGATCAAACACTTGTAAGAGTTGGTGAGGGAGTGACAACATTGGTTATGCATCGAAAGCCACTTAATTGCATTGGTGTCGATTTTGTTTGATTCGATATTCATTGCAGATTTAGGGATAGGGAAGTCTTGATGCATACTTATAACTCTTGAACTTGACAAAATTATCTTGTTAGTGTGTTTTGATTTTAGCCTTGCTTGGGGACAAGCAAGGAATTAAGTGTGGGATAGTTGTTTAGATCATTTTTGTACTAGTTTTTAATGTCATTTTTATATTTTTTTAGTTAATGTTTTGATTGATTTTTGTTTTAAGTTTTTTTAAAGTGTTTGTTTTAGGTTTAAGGGCAAAAACACCCTTGGAAGATCAAAACAGTGCAGGAAAAGCATGAACCAAGCAAGACATGGCCAAGCCAAATCAAGCTTGGCAGTGTCCCTTAAAGAATGATGATGGTAGAGCTTGACACGGCCAAGAGACATGGCCAAGCCACTGGTCGTGTCTCATTCAAGGAGCAAAACAAAGACCAAAGCAAAGAAAGAGCAAAAATGAAGAAGTAGGAAAGGACACACTCAATGGCACGGCCAAGCCACTGGCCGTGTCACATGACATGGCCAGTAAGCTTGGTCGTGTCCCATTTCATGCCAAAGAACAATGGAGCAAGCAAAGAAGGAAAGAAAAGAAACAGAAATGGACACACCCACATGACAAGGCCAAGCTTGTGGCCGTGTCACATGACACGGCCACTAGCTTGGCCGTGTCACTCCTTGAGACCAAAAGAAAAGAAAGAAAAGAAAGAAAGAAAGAGGGCAGTGAAGGACATGGCCAGCAAGCTTGGCCGTGTTCGAAGGGAAAAAGAGAGACACGGCCAAGCTACTCTTGGCTTGGCCGTGTCACACTTAAAACATTTGATTTCTTTTGCACGAAGTGGGGGACAAAGTGGGAGACAATTCCTTGTGCTTGCCAAAAGAAATACTAAACAAAGAAAAAGTGGGGAACAAAGTGAAATGGTGTGAGTCAGAAGGCATGGGTTGTATTTTTGAATGAATTAAAAAGAGAAGAAGAGGGAAATTGGGGAGTTATAGGTTCATGGAGCCAAATTTCTGCTACATGTTTGGGAGAGGGAGAGAGTGACACTCTCCCTTGTCCCTTCACCTCCAACCTCCATTTCTATCCTCTCCACCTTCTCCATCTTCCATTGATAAGATCTTTGAGGTTCTTTGGGATAAGTTGGGTTAACAAGCTCTTGAAGGTTGAAGAAGCTTCATTGAAGGGATTGGTGACTTGAGAAAGCTCCATTCCATCTTCCAAAGGCACAATCAATTGAAGGGTTGGTGACTTGAGAAAGCTCCATCCAAAGGTTTGGTGACTTGAGAAAGCTCCATTCCATATTGAAAAGGGGAATCAACCATTGAAGAGGGCTTAAGTTCTTCATCAAATATCAAAGTGGAGCTAGGAGGAAGACTAGTAATCCTACTCTTAGCATCTTCACAAGGGGTTTTTCTATTCTCTCTTTTAATTCATTTCTATTGTTGTTGTTGTATTAAAAGATTGATATTGCAATGAACAATTTGTATTTGTTTTATATTGAGTTGAATGAATGTTATAAATTGATGATGTTGAGCTAAATACCCATGCCTAGGGTTTGTAGTATATTTGGTTGAATGTCTTGATTTGATATTTCCATTGATATTCCTTGTTGATTGGTTGATTGTATTGCATTAAATGCTAGGTTGATAGATTGGCTACCTATTAATCTTTGAATATTGGATGACGGACAAAGAGGTGAAATTCGATATCGGAACTATATAATCGACCACCCTATGATTGAATTAGAAATATTAGTTCTAGGGTTTCATTAATTTGATAATGTGAAATAATTGGTTATTGCTAATTCATGAATGTGAGAACTAATGGATTGGTAATTGACTAATTAACCTTAAGGAACAAATTAATTACAAGGTTATGTTAATGGATAATTGAGAATTGGGCGTCGATTGAATGGACCTATGACCCTAGACACCTTCCCAAGAATCGATTGATCTTGTACAACCTTCACACTTCAACTCTATGCATGTTAAATTTAGGTTTAAATTGTCCTTCCACAATTCCGAACAACAAACACTCCCGCATTTAAATAACTTGTCAATCAAGCTATTACGAACTCACCTTCTTGGGGAAACGACCTTGGGCTATCACGTTTGCTATAGCTACCTCGTATACTTACGAATGACGCTTGTAGTAGTACTTAATCCGAGTGTAACACCTGCCACGTCATCATTCTGCTAGGAAGTTACTCCATCCTGTTTCTTCATATGCTGACAGGGTTGGCTGGATCCACTCATGCTTCGAAGTCAATATCCGTTGGTTGGTACCTTGGTGGAAGATTTCTCGTATCACCATGTGGACATACTTGATGTGCGTTCCCCTTGCTGCTCTTCGTCAAGGTACATGTTATGTTCCTCGCCGACTTGGGCGTCAGTGTGGAGCCGAACCTCATGATTCTGACTTTGTTCCGGACTTAGACATGCCTTGCTTGACTGAAGCCTACTTGGATTGGTTAAGGCAAAGCTGGCCTGCACGTTACACTTATCGACTTCCATAGATTTTACATTTGTCAATTCGGAAAGTGTTTTGTTAGGATGAAAAATAACTAAAGTAATAAAAGATGTTTCTTTTCCATTTATAATTTGTCATCACCTTTTGCAATTATGATTATTATTTCATCCATATCTGGTCAAATACTTATAACAGTGCACATAGAACAAATTTAATCATTAATTCTATTTTATTAAATTGGGGAACAACCAAACATAAAGCCAGCATACACAAGATCACTCCTGTTGCCAATTAGCCCTTTCGGGTTTTCTAATTGACGATTTTCTCTCATTTAGCCCTAATTGTTGCCTAGCCTGCCCTTTTGGATTTTCTGAACTAGCGGACTGCTCTAACTTTTGCCTAGGCTGTCCTTTTTGGGTTTTCAACCTAGCGAGCTTCTTTTTTTTTCTTTTTTTTTCTATCATACATAAAACCTCTTTAACCTGTCAATGTTTACTGGCTCACTAAATTCGTTCCCATCCATGTCTGATAACTTCACTGCACCTTTGCCCATGACTTGTTTCACTACATATGGCCCTTCCCAGCTAGGTCTGAACTTTCCTCTTAGATCAGATACATTAGGCTTACATTACTTCAACACCAAATCCCCAACTTTGAATTTTCTAACCTTGACCCTTCTATCGTAGGCCCGAGCTATCTTGTTTTGATACAGTTGGTGATGATACAACGCCTTTAATCTTCTCTCTTCTAATAAAGCTAATTGTGTGTATCTGCTCGCTACCCATTCCATTTCAGACAGTTCAGCTTCCAAGACTACTCTCAGTGATTTGATCTCAATTTCAATTGGCAATACCACTTCCATCCCATAAACCAAAGAGAACGGTGTCATTCCAGTAGGTGTTCACACACTTGTCCTATATCCCCATAAAGCAAAGGGAAGCATTTCTGACCAGTCCCTGTAAGTCTTGGTCATCATGGACAGAATTTGCTTAATTGTCTTGTTTGTTGATTCCATTGCACCATTAGCCTTTGGTCTATAAGGAGAGGACCGATGATGATGTATTTGGTACTTCAAGATTAAATCCTTAACTGCTCCTTGAAACTGTACCCCATTGTCTGATATCACACTGTGCGAGACCCCATATCTACAGATGAGGTTCTTTTCGATAAACCTAGCCATTTGACCTGCACCCAGCTTGTTGAAGGATTCGGCTTCGACCCATTTTGAAAAATAATCAACTGCTACTACAATGAAACGGTGACCGTTTGAGGCTGTTGGATGTATCTCTCCTATAATGTCGATACCCCAGGTGGCAAATGGCCAGGGTGAAGACATTGAATGCAGTTCTTCAGAAGGCATGTGATTCAAGTTACCATACATCTGACATTGCTGGCACTTCTTTACAAACTTAATACAGTCTTTCTCCATGGTCAACCAATAGTAACCTTGTCGAATAATCTTCTTAACTAGGGCCAAACCACTCATGTGTAGACCGCAACTTCCGTATGTATTTCTGACATGATTCGCTCCACTTCAGGCTTTCTTAAACATCTCAAATGCATCCCATCAGGCCATCTTCGATATAACTCCCCATGGAAGGTGATGTATTGCAATAACCACCGCCTTATGGCTCTTCTCTCTTTCTTTGTTGCCCCCGACGGGTATTCTCTTTCCTCCAAAAATTGTCTTATAGTATCATACCACGCATCATAGTCTGTATCAACTTCCATGATTGTCTCATATTCATAGCAAGGAGTTGATGAACTGGCCAAGATTAGAGGCTTAAGGAATAGGCTATCAGGATTTTCCCATACCGAAGCCAATGTGGCCAGGGCATCAGCCATTTGATTTTCTTCTCTTGACAGGTGTATAAACCTACGCTCCTTAAAATTCTTCTTCATCATGGTCAAGTAATGGTGGTATGGTTTCAATTTTTCATCTTTTAACTCCCACTCTCCATTTACTTGGGATACTACTAGCAATGAATCACCATAAACTTCCACCTTATCCACCTTCATAATCATTAGCGTTTCCAAACCGAAAATACAAGCTTCGTACTCCACCATATTATTGGTTGCCCTAAATTTCACCTTTTTGGCTAAGGGGATGAGTTCCCCTTCGGGCGATTCTAGTATAACTCCCAAACCCGCTCCTCTCCTGTTTACTGCTCCATCAAAATACATTTTCCACCCTTGTACTTCAATTACTTCTAAATATTCATCTGGAAATTCCAAGATTACCTCTTCACTTTCTGGTAATGGTTGTTGAGCAAAGAATTCTGCCACCGCTCTACCTTTGATTGTTTTCCTGGTTACATACTCAATCTCAAATTCTTCTAATATTATCAACCATCGACCATATTTCCCAATTAAAGAGGGTGTCTCCCTTAAGTACTTCATTGGATCCAACCTGGAAATTGCTTGCACACTATATGATTGAAAGTAATGTTGCAACTTCTTAGAAGACCAAACCATGGCTATACATGTCTTTTCAATGATACTATACTTAATTTCATAAGGTAGGAGCTTTCTACTCCAATAGTAAACTGCATGCTCAATCCCTAATTCATCTGCTTGGGCTAGCATGGCTCCTATCGACTCTTCTTCTATTGCTAAGTATAGTAATAGAGGTTTGCCGGGTTCAGGTGGTTTCAAAATAGGTGGATTCAACAAATACTCTTTTATTCGGTCAAAGGCCTTTTGACATTCTTCGTTCCATACGACCGGCTGATTCTTTCTAAGCAATTTGAAGATAGGCTCACAAATTGTTGTGAGCTTTGCTATAAATATGCTAATGTATTGTAGTTTACCAATGAATCCCTGAACTTCTCTCTCCGTCTTTGGGGCTGGCATATCCCTGATTGCTTTGACTTTGTTAGGATCTATCTCAATACCATTTGGACCAATTACATGTCCCAATAATTTGCCTTAAGTAACACCGAATACACACTTCTTCGGGTTTAATCTTAGCATATATTTCAAAGCTCTATCGAAGAATAATTCTAAATTCTGGAAGTGTTGCTCCCTTGTATCCAACTTCACCATTATATCATCAACATATACTTCAACTTCTTTATGCATCATGTCATGAAATAGTGTGGTGGCCATCCTTTGGTAGGTTGCTCCAGCATTCTTTAAGCCGAAAGGCATCACCCTATAACAAAATATACCCCATGTAGTAATGAAGGCAGTATTGGCTTTATCCTCTTGGGCTATTAACACTTGATTGTATCTGGAAAATCCATCTACAAATGAGTGTAGCATGCTAGAGGTTGCACTATCAATGAGAACATCTATATGAGGTAAAGGAAAATCATCCTTAGGGGAAGCCTTGTTTAAATCTCTATAGTCCACGCAGACCCTTATCCTTCCATCTTTCTTTGGCACGGGTTCTATGTTGGCTAACCAATATGGATATTCTATTACTTCAAGGAACTTCACTTGTATTTGCTTAGTGACCTCTTCTTTAACCAATTCAGCCCACTTAGGTCTTAATCGCCTAAGCTTTTGTTTGACAGGTTTAATGTGAGTGTAAGTAGGAATATGATGCTCGGCTATGTCTCGATCTATCCCCGGCATATCCTCATAAGACCAAGCAAACACTTCTTCATATTTTTTAAATATTTTTTCAAATCTTTCTCTCTCATCAGGAGTAAGGTCGGATGCTATGCTAATATTTTTAGGATTTTCAGTTGTTCCCAAATTTAATGATTGTGTGTTAACAGAATTAATATTAAAGATGCTCATGTAACTGCTATTTGAATGTATGCAACCATCAGGAGAAACATCACACAAGTAAGCAAAATCAAACTTTATTGCATTCATTTTGGAAAAGAAAACATCATCATCCTCATACAAAGTAGACAAATTAAAATCAAAATTAAAATCATTGTTCTCAGAATCATAAAGCAGGATGTCTTCAAACTTCTCTTCAACCAGGGCAGCAATGTCTTCCGGAGTCTTCTCGGCTTTCAGGGCAGCTTCCTTTTTCTCTTTTGGATTAGATTCTTTATTGGTTGACAAGGTGAGCTCTTTCTTCACTTGCTCCACTAGCTCAGCAACATCTACAAAAATTTCAAAACCTGGAATTAACTTACCCATGAACATGATTGGCTCAGGCCTTCCTTGGAGTGGTACCATATCTGGAGCTTTGACAAAGATCTCTTCAAGTGGTGGGAAACTCATCTTCTCACTTTTCTTTGGCTGGACATCATTGTCTTCATCATATCCTAACCCCTTCTTGGAAGTTTGAGTTCTAAAATCTGGTAACTTTGTTAAACCGGCCTTACCCTTTCCAAGACTAGCTCCGGGAAGGTAGTTCATGTTCTTCATCATATTCAAGACTTTGGAGTCCACTACTTCATCATCAGAAATTGCAGCTACTTGAAAACCATTGAGAGGCCTCTCAACCATTAGAGCGTTAACAATCTCATTATCTTCAGCTTCAATGACCACTGTCTCATTTCCATTGGGGAATTTGATCTTTTGATGAAGGGTGGAAGGAACTCCACTAAGAGGGTGAAACCATGGTCGCCCCAAGAGTAAGGCAAAGGTAACTGGTATGTCTAAAACAACAAATTCAACAATAGATTCAATTGGCCCAACCTTGATGGCCGCTTTGAAAGTCCCTTCGGCATGCCTCTTAGTGTTGTCATAAGCACAAATTGTCACCTCGATTGGGTTTAGATCTCTTGTTGTCATGGCTAGCTTTGGCAATATCTTAAGTGGACAAACATTTATGGCAGACCCATCATCGACCATTACACATGGAGTCCTCTTCCCCTTGACTTCTATTTTGATAAAGAGAGGGCGGATGTGGTCTCTTCCCTCCTCCGGTAAGTCCGCATCTGAAAAAGAAACTGCTCCCATATTAACTTCACTCTTTTCTTGGACTACTTCACATTTCATTACTTCCCCAACTTTTATGAAGTTGATCAACTCCTCCAGTGTTGCGGAGGTAGAAATTGGTATGCTAGCTAAGGCTTTGGCCATAGTTTCTCGGTGCTTTTTAGAAGTAGCTAACAAGTCCCAAATGCTAACACTTGCTTGGGTTCTTTTCAATTGCTTGAGCACAGCATCATCTCTTCTATTTCGACTTCCTTCCCCTTATTAGTTTCTATCTTCCTAGGTGGTGGCCTTGCGTAAGGCTTACCGGATCAAGTATTCATTACCTCACCTTCTTCGGGCTCGGACCAAGTCCACTCCTCCTTCTTGGATACAATATCATCATTACTGTCACTTGAATCCCAAAACCCGTTGACAACACAAATTGCTACTTCTCCACCCATGATAGCTTGTTCAATTTTGACAAATGCCTCTTCTTCTTTGGTTGCTTTTTCATCCACATCTTGAAAAGAAGACATGACAAAGTCCTCATGTAAACCTCCTCCAATCATGAAGGTCGCTGGTGGTGGTACCCTATTGAATTTTGGCAATGGGTTGTCTTTGGTGTTTGGCTTGTTGGGCTCGGGTAGCTTCCCATTATCAATTAGATTTTGAATCTCATGTCTCAACCTTACATTTCTATCCATGTCATGCCCTTGCATTTGGTGAAATTGATAAAATGCTTTGGTGTCAAAGTTAGGTGGGAGAGGGTTAGGCAAAGAATGAGGATTTAAGGGTTGTAGCAATCCTTTTCTTTGAAGCTTGTTGAGAACCCAAGACATTGGTTTTCCCAATTTCAAAAATTGTCTCCTTGTTCCTTGGTTAGTAGCATTAACACCGATGGCCTTTTGCATGCTTTGGCTACCAGGTTGATAGCTCCCTTTCTCATTCCTTTTTGTTGCAAACCGGCTCTTCTCCCTTTCCCATTCTTCAATTTGCAAACCAACTTGGAGAAGGTCTTTGAAATCACGAATGAGTGTATGAGACATCCTCTCACGAAGATTAGCAACACCCCTCTCACAATCATCCTTATTTGATCGGATTCATCGGGCCTCTTCTTGAGTAAAGCGGCCTTGTTTCTCCATCTCTTGACATAATCTACAAAATTCTCATTCGGCCTTTGCCTAATGGTCTCCACTTCCATCAAGGTAACTTCCAACTCAACATTATATCCATATTGTTGGATGAAGGCTTTGTAAAGTAGATCCCAACTCTTTTGTGTTCCATTATCTAAGGTATTGAACCAGTTTTGGACAACAGGGTCCAATGAGAGAATAAAGTACCTTAGGGTTTGAGCCTTAGTAGCTCAGGCAGACTGCATGGCAGTGATGTATTGCTTCACATGAAGATGAGGATTTCCGGTGCCATTGTACTTAACAAAGGAAGGCATCTTGAATTTATAAGGGACCTCTTCATCTTGCTCAAATAGTTTGTCAATCTCAGACATCTCTTCGGTTTTCAGCTTCTTCTTGAATTTCTTTTCTAAATCAGCAATCATCTTTTCAACATCGGATGTCTCGGTCTTTTCAATAGCTGCTTTCTCAGCAATCTTTGGTTCTTTCTTCTTCTCTTGAACATCTTGGTAGTATTGAGGCCAATCATCATCATCATCGATGATCACCTTTTCATCATCAAAAACCACTTCACTAACTTTAGTCTTCCCTTTGTCCTTTGGTTTCTTAGTGATAGCAGATGCCTCAACATGGTTTCTAAGATTGCAGTCAATTGGTTCTTCATGGTCTCAGCTAGGGCCTCTTTTATTTCTTCCATCTTGGCATTGAGGGCATAATCCACCATCCTTTGAATTTGTTCGGGCTCCATTGTTTTAGGTGAGCAAGTGATTGAGTCTTTGCTAGATACTTCATCTCCGGTGTAGGTCGAATTGTTGTAAGCTTTAGAACTATCATAATCCAGGGCTATGAGCCAGAGAGGATCAATGATATGAGATGCAAATGTATGCATGTATGCATGTATGCACAAACGATCAACAAAAAAATGATAAATAGGACGTTCCTTCCAACCTTATAACATCCACACACGAATGGCGAGTCCCTTTTCCTAGGTATATGGTTAACAAAATACCAACATGGGGTATCTTGTTTTTGAATAATTCCCTCGGACGTTTCAACCAATAGTTATATTTTCGAAAATGGAAATCAATCCATGATAATTCCCATTAATTAGGTTTTAATCCATTCAACCAACTAAAGTAGCTTTTATGCTATGTTTGGATTAAAACGAAATTAAGAGGTTTATTACAAATAGATTTCTCACTTGAAAAGAGTAACTAATTGTTCATGCCAAAAACAAGCCCATGGTTAATTTATTCATAATGTAAACTAGGCCTACAATTGATTTTTAGTATTTCATAATTGACCTAAATATTTTTGCAAGCTCTTTGTAAGAGAAGGTTGGGTGAAAATAGTTTTGTTTCTAAGCCCATTGTAAAAGATTTTAGAAAAATGGATTTTTGGGCTTAGTATTTGGGCCATGGACCAAAGAATATGATTTGTTTTTAGAAAAGTCTTATGTCCAAAGACCAACTTGAATAGTTTTGGTCTTTTGGATTTTAAAGAAAAATCTATTTTGAGCTTACAATATACTTAGGTCATATTAGAAAAAGAACAAATCAAATAAGCCATGATTTAGACAAAGATAAACTAACCATAGTCAAACAACATGCATTTGGGGTAAAAACCTAAGAAAAGTAACTAGGCCAATTACATGAGCTTTAGTCTTTGGGTAAAAAGGCTTAGGTTTCCATAGCAAGTATATACCAAATGGTACAAGGCTATGAGTGGTTATGGCATGCTCGATCTCCATACCTTGAGTGAAAGTATGGTATCCCTTACATAACATAACACGGGTAACACGGGCGTCCTAACTCATGCACACAATGCAATCTAAGATGATGCAATAGATAATATCATTATAAGAAAGAATAGAATACTACAAAGACCAACGGAATCAACTTCTCTTATCCCTAGTGGAGTCGCCATTGTGAGCGGGGATTTTTGCCCCCACTCCTGGTGGAATGGTTCTTGCAACTTCGGCACTGTTTAGGCTCGGGGCCTTAGAGAACATGGACTGAAGTCCGAAGAAAATGGAGTCGCCACTCGGACTGGCCGGGAAAAAAGAAAGGGGTGGATGACTCGATTCCTAAGGAATCCCCAACCCCCTAATGGGTTCGGCAAGTTGGGTATGTGTGGGGAAGGTGAGAAATGGCCCAGCACTCCCACAACACTCGGTTCATTGGAAATGGCCTCCTTTACAGGTCTTAATATTATAAAATTCTTAAATATAACAACATTATCCATACTACACACAATAAAAAGAAAGCATCATTATATTAAAATCAAAGCAATATCCAAACAAATCAAAACAAATAAATGGACACCCATCCAAGGATGGAAACATGTCCTTACATCACAAGACTAAATAGGACACCCACCGAAAGGTAGAAAAATGTCCTTTACATAGGTTCTAAAATAGAAAACCGAATTAAATTACATGATATTTAACTAATGAGGTACCCACCAAGTGGAAACATACCTCTTACAACATTTGGAAATCTAAATTAATTGATAAGAATAAATAATCATTCATAATAAATAAATCATTCATCAAAGGTACCAAATATCAACAAAAGGTAAACATCCATCCATGATAAATAAAATAATCCAAGCATTGATTTTAAAATAATTAAAGCATATAAAATAATTCAAAACATAATCAAATATGGAATTGAATAAAGCAAATAAAAGTCCAATTATAGCTACTGTGACTTTTTATGGAATTAAAATAGATTACGGTTTAGGATTTAAAAGGTTGGTAAGACTCTTTGAATAACTAAATTAATATTTGAATGGTGAAATCATGAAACTAGGGTTTTAGACACTTTAAAATACTTTTGATTCATGGTTTTAAATGGTGATTTCAAGCTACTGTGTAAATTTAAAGTATTTGTATTTTTATGGTTTTTAATGTTTTAAAGGATTAAAGATTAGAAAAAGTTAGGGTTTAAGGTTTTAAAGGAATTACAGCTTATTATTTTAAGTTTGGAAATTGAATTAGGGTTTTAGGAGCTTTGAATTGGAGTTTCAAGTGATGAATTGGTTTTTGGAGTTTGAAAATCAATTTGATAATTTTATGAAGTTTTATGAATTTAAACAAATGGATTAAAGTTTTGATAAGTAGAAAAGATATTTTTTAAAGCATTTTGAAAGAAACAGAACCTAATTTAAAGTTTTTGAAAGAAATAGAATCAAATATTAGTTTTGTTGAAAAATATGTTGAATTAAGGTTTTAAGATTTTAAAGAGGTAAAAATAACAATTTTAAGTATTTTTGGAAAATAAAGTAACGTATTAGTGCTTTTAACTCTGGAAAAACTAAATTAAAGTTCTAAGATTTTAACTTTTGAAAAATACAAAATCCTAGTTTTGGCTATTGTGAAAAAAAAAAGAAATTAGAATCTCATACCTCCTTTTGTTGATTCTTCAAAAATAATTCTTCTTTGATGAACAAGAACAAAGACAATTGCTACCTTTGAATTGCTTAAATCGTGTCCCTGCTATTCTAGAAAAAAAAATTGAATTGCTCCTTTTCCTCCTTTGATTTGGTTTCAAATTTTCAAGTCTCTGTTGCTTTTGGCCCCCCCTAATTTAATTGCCTTTGGTCCTTATTTATAGTGGTTTGATGTGGTTTATTCCTAATTAGTCAAGGCAAGTAATATTAATAATAAAAAAAAAGAAACCAAAACCTAATTGAATTAGGTTTCAAAAAATTTACGTCGGAAAAAATTGCCCTGCAGAAAAAAATTGCCGTAGGAAAAAATACGCTGGCAAAAAAAACTACCGCAGAAAATTGCGGCAGTGGGCGGGCTGGGGCGTCGCCCGCAAGATATTCCTGCTGGGGAAATAGTGTGAGCTATTTCGCCAGCACGAAAATCCTGCGAGCGAAATAGAAAAGCTATTTTGCCCGCAGGAAATTCCTACGGGCGAAATGCCCATGGGCCGTGCGACGATTTTTTCATCGCCGATTTTTTCGACTCCGATTTTTATTTTTTGATTTTTATTTGTTTATTTTTATTTTTTATTAATAAAAATTAGATACTAAAGAAAAAAATTATTTAACAAAAATTATTTTGGACCAATTAGACAACAAAAATCATTTTGGACTTGTGAACACTCAAATTTTGAGGCTCGGAAAGCCGATTTTCTCAGACTGCAAAAGACCGAGCTGGACCGGAGGTCCACGGCAAAGTTCACCGAAAGTATATCATCATGGTACTTGAAATGTCCGAAGCGACGCAAGGATCACAGATATGGTCTCAGAATAATTTTTGGAAGTCTGCAGCTCCCAGAAAATCAGTTTGAACGAGAATCGGGAGATTTTTTGAGGGCTGAACCGACAACCGCGGCGGTCCGACCGCCAGAACCGGCGGTCTGACTGCCAACCGCGGTGGTCCAACCGCCAACCGTGGTGGTCCGACCGCCGGCGTTGATTTTTCCCAGTTTTCCAGCTGACAGCGCGGTCCGACCGCTGACCACGGCGGTCCGACCGCCATCCAGTCCGAAATTTTATCTATAAAAAGGCTTTCAATTCTCAGAAAAAGGGGTTGGACTTTTAGGTTGGACTTTTAGGTTGGACTTTTGGGTTGGACTTTTAGGTTGGACTTTTGGGTTGGACTTTTAGGTTGGACTTTTAGGTGGGACTTTTTTGGTTGGACTTTTGGGTTGGACTTTTGGACATCCCGGGACCTGGTGTTACAGAAAGCAAGGATCATATTCTAAGAAATCAAGATCTGGAACTTCGAAGTGGGAAAACCCTAAGCAAGGTAATATCCTAATTCATCTTTTGTCAATTCAAGCATACATTAAGCATTCCACCTTCTTCTTAATTTCTTTTTGGTCAAAGACCTAATCCTTTTAGGTCTAAGACCTAATTAACTAATCAATCAACATTTCGGCATGAAGCCACGAATCAATCAACCTTTTGGCACGGAGCCTAAATTGCATTCTTTTTGGTACCAAGTACCCAAATTTAATCAAATTCAGCACCAAGTGCTCAAGATCACTCAATTTTGGCAAAAAGCCTGTAAATGCACAAAGCATACACACACACATGCATAAATGCATAATTGCCTTTAAATAGGCTTTTCCGAACTACATGGGCTTTGATCTCTCATAAAAACGAGAGTATGTAGGCATATTTGGGATTCACCCCAAATAGCAAGTCCACAAATTTATCAACAATCTCTTCTTCTTCCTTTCTGTTTTCCTTGCGGATTAATTTCTTATTTGGCAAATTAATCAAATACATGACATAGTCCCCGAATCCTCCTTGGGTTCGTAGATTAGAAACCTTTACATTGGATGCGTTAATTGGAGTCAAATAAGGGTTTTCTTAGTTTTTCCCTTCGAACAAAGTTAAACTGAGTGGCGACTCCCGACAACAAGTGAACGTTCATCCAAATTCTTTTCGGGTGGAGACCGAGGTTCACAGATTGGCGACTCCACTGGGGACCATAAAAATGATTTATGGGATTCTAGTGGACTACTATTGCTTATTTGATTAATTTGACACTAGGGACCATAAAAATGATTTATGGGATCCTAGTAGATTATTATTATTCATTTAATTGATTTGCCCTTCGTTAGGGTATTTTTGTTCATTTTGCAGGGTACCTTAGCAATATATATCCCCTCCTTGGGGATATTGGATTGAATATTGACAAAAGGAATCTTTTTCCTTTAATGGACCCCTTGTTTGATTAATTGTGCATTTATTTTGTCATTTAGAGAATCTTTTTCTCTTGCATTATATGGGGGAATCCTTTTCCTCCATTGCATAAAAAAATTGTTTTCAAATGAATTTCTTCTCTTTCTGTTCAAAATTCTGAGTCTGGATAGCAAGTAGCGCTGACCGGCAGGTCTCCTTGATTATGCCGGTGGATAGCCAAAGTGTCCTCCCTGTTGTCGCAAACCATTCCAATCCTTTTGGAGTGGCCCATGAGTAATCGTACTGTTGGACCCACGCGAAACTCTTTGTTTCACATGTGGTTAGGTATATCTTACTCAAGACTCAAGGGTCCCTATTATGAGGCAATTCTCTATTTTTCATGAACAATAGAACTTTTCCTTAGGTTGTATGTACCCAATGATGGTACCACATTCCATTAAAATGAATTATGATGTGATGAGGTGCATTCATGCAACATGACAACGTTATTTTGGGGGAAAATCTTTTGGGGAAAACTTTTGATGTATATAAGTGGACCAAGAGTTCTTCCTACCCTACACACTACCCTGATCCTTTACCCTTAACCTTTGCAGGTATCCACTATCCGTGTGCCTTCACCCACACAAGCTACACCAACTCCAACTGTGCAATCACCCACAAGTCCTGCTACCCCAATTTCACCAACTGCTCCAATTACTGAAATGGCTACTATTGAACAGATTAAGGCCTTGCTAGATGGACAGATTAAGGAAATTGAAGCTAGGATGCAAGAGAGAATTGATGAAGCTTTGGTTGCCCAAAGGGTAGCCATCCTGGCTGAATTGGGAGGGGCACCAAAAACGGCCTCTACTCCTGGAGATTTAGGAGAGGAACCCATTGTGGGGCAAACTAGTACCCCCATCACTGCTCAGAACAATACCCCTGTCATCAATTTGGAGGATCCACCCTCTAAGAATGAAACTGATGAACTAAAAAAGAAACTTGAATTGCTTGAAAGGTCAATCACTGCCATGAAAACTCATAAAGAGGTGGTAGACATGGATTCCTTATCCTTGTTTCCTCAAGCTAGATTGCCTCCAAAATTCAAGATGCCTGGGATGGACAGATTTGATGGGACCACTTGCCCTAAAACCCATTTGAAGATGTATGTGGGAGCCTTGAGCCCTTGGGGTTTAGATGATGAGCTTTTTGCTCAACTCTTTCAACAATCCTTGACTGGTGCTGCCCTAAAATGGTTTGTAAGCCTGGATCGTGCTAAGATTAAGACCTGGGAAGACATCTGCAATGCGTTTAACACTCAATACCACTACAATATTGAGGTAGATGTCACTAGAAGGGAGCTTGAGACTACCAAGCAAAACAACAATGAACCTTTCTCCTCGTTCCTTACGAGGTGGAGGGCGAAGGCTGCCCAAATGATCAATCGCCCTTCAGAATAGGAGCAGATTGATATTATAATCAGAAATTTAAGGCCTACATATCAAGCTCAATTGCAAACTCAATACCTACCTACTTTCAAATCGCTCATTGCGACTTGCAACTAAGGTAGAAGACTTGATACAATTGGGTAAAATAGTAGATGAGGGAGCTACTTCGAAGTATAGGAAACAAGGCCAAGCTACTTCCTCAAACAAGGTCAACGAAGTGGCCAATATTGCCCCTGCGAATCCTTTACGTGTGGGCAATCTTGGGCAGAGAAATTAGCCAAGAAGGCAATATACCGACCTTGGGGTGCCCCTTCATCTAGTGTTTAAAAAGGCCGTGGAAGGGAAGTATTTGAAGCCTTTGGACCCAAGGCCACCTCCAAACCCATTACCCGCCAGTTATAAGGCCAATGAATATTGTGAATACCACCAAGGGAAAGGGCATAGAACAGATGCTTGCTGGACCCTGAAAAACCGCATCCAGGATTTGGTGGATAGGGGTGACATCATTCCTCTCAGGAGTCAACCGAACATTAATACTAACCCTTTGCCTAATCATTCCATCCACGCCATCACTGTGGAAGAAGAGTTGTTTGATCCCTTCAAACTTCTCTTAGAAATGAATGAAGTGTGTGTGTTGGATTTGAATGACCTTGCTGAAGAGGTCGACACTTTGACAAGAAGCGGAAGACAATATCAGCCACTCGACTTGGGAAAAGCCCCTACAACCTCAAATCACCCCCATAAGAAGACACCAGAGCCAAAAGAAGACCTTGTCCTCACTCAGCTTAAACAAACTCAAGCTAAGGTGTCAATTTGGGAGCTCCTTGCTTCCTCATTCCCACACCGTCAGGCTCTCAGTGAAGCTTTGAGTCAGCTTGATACATCAGTAGACACAAGCCCAGAAGCTTTGGTGGCCACTTTGACTCAATCAACCAAGGCATTGAGTATCCGATTTTCTGATACAGACCTACCAGAAGATGGCAGTAAACACAATGATGCTCTATACATCACCATACAAACTGGGGGAAAGACTGTTCCCATGGTTCTCATTGATAATGGGTCAGCCTTAAATGTATGTCCCTTGAAGGTAGCAAGCTATCTAGGGTTGGAGGCTACAGATCTTACACCTTCTGATCAGATTGTTAGAGCATATGATAACACTCGAAGAGAAATTTTGGGTGTTGCCACTCTGGAAATTGCTATTGGGCTGGTGAAAATGAGAGTGCCCTTCCAAGTCATTGATGTACCCGCGAGCTTTAATCTCCTCCTTGGAAGGCCGTGGATCCATCAGAATAATGCTGTCCCTTCTTCATTACATCAAAAACTTAAGTTCCCTTTTGAAGGAAAAATCATCACTATCAAAGGTGACACCTGTGAAATCAACAAGAGAACCATGGATCAGTCTCTCTTTGAGGTTGTTCCTGGCGAAACCGCCATGACCTTGACTGGTTTCCATTATGATACAGTCCAATGCATTGAAGGAGAAAAACTCAAAGGGCCATTTATCTTATATGATTTCGGAGAGATCCAAATAAATTGCCTGGTAGGAATGATGCTAAGGGTAGGTCTGCTGCCCGGAATGGAAATGATAAAGTCTGGGAGAAAAACACCCGTAGTGCGGCCTGGGGTACAAACCCATAGATGAGGAGATAGAAGAGTTTGAGCATGGAAGGAAGAAAAAGAAGAATTGGGGGGCAAGAAGCCTCAAAATGCGCCCTTATTTTAGAACTCTGAATGGTCACTTCTGCAAACCTGGAAAAATAGTTCCTTACTGTGGTTTTCAGGAGCCATTCTATTCTCCTATGACTGGGAAGCAGTTATTGGGTTTTGAGATGTTCACTGATGTTTTAGTGTTGAAGGAAGAAGAGCCAGAACTTATAACTGAACCACAAGTGGAAGATTTCATGCGGCCTAGTCTCTTTGATGAGGTTGCTATGATAACCAATTTTGAAGACAAAAGGGACTTCACAAAGCTGATCAAGACCACAGATGGACCACTGATGAACTGGTATGCAGAGGAGGGACAAGCTGCTGTAGTCAAATCTAGTCCTGTGTCGCACCCTGAACCTGAGTCTTGTACTGAGTCAAAACTCGAGTCAAACACCGAGTCAGAGTCCAGTCCTGAGTCTTCTTTAGCTTCAGGAGTAGAAAACCCTGATGTCAAATATAATGTAACTCTGGAGGATGACTCCGCCATAATTAATGAAACTGTTCAAGTTCTTGGTTACCCTGTGTCTTTTGCTTTCCAAGTATTATCTAGCAAAAATGAAATAAATGACATAAAAGAAATAAATGAAAAAATAATGATTGGCAAAGAAAATGAACATACATACATTGCATATGATTGTGTGAATAAGGAACAGGTTGTTGAGTGCATCAGAAGATATGTCGACTGCTTCATGTGGAAGGCAAGTGATGTCACGGGAATAGACCCAGCCATAGCAATTCATAAGATTCCACTATACCCAGATGCGAAGCCGGTTAAGCAAAAGTTGAGAAGAATGAAGCCAGAATGGTCTTTGAAAATTAAAGATGAGATTGCCAAGCAACTGGATAATAGGTTCATAGAACCAATTGCCTACCCTTCCTGGTTAGCAAACATCGTGCCAGTCCCGAAGAAAGATGGAAAGGTCAGGATGTGTGTTGACTATAGAGATTTGAATAAGGCCTGTCCCAAGGACAATTTTCCGCTACCACACATCGATTTACTGATAGACAGGATGGCTGGGCATATGATGGTTTCCATGACTGACCTCGCGGTTGGGTACAATCAGATCCTAGTGCACCCACCAGACAAAGAGAAGACAGCTTTCATTATAGAATGGGGCACTTTTTGCTACAGGGTTATGCCTTTTGGGTTGATAAATGCAGGGGCTACCTACCAAAGGATGGCGACAACAGTCTTTCATGACATGATTCACAAAGAAGTAGAAGTGTATGTTGATGATATGATTGTTAAGTCAAAATCTCCGGAAGAACACGTTGAAGCACTTGAGAAGTTCTTCCTTAGACTTTGCAAGTACAATTTGAAACTTAATCATGCAAAGTGCCTATTTGGAGCAACATCAGGCTTGTTTTTGGGGTATTTGGTCAGCAAGAGAGGAATAGAGGTTGATCCAGCAAAGTCAAAGGCTATTCTGAAAATGCCTCCGCCAAGAACAGAAAAGGAAATTCGAGGCTTGCTAGGTAGATTACAGTATATCAGTCGATTCATATCGCAGTTGGCAGAGACTTGTGGTCCAATCTTTAAGCTACTAAGGAAAGGTGCTTCACAAGAATGGAATGAAGACTGCCAAAAGGCCTTCGACAAGATCAAAGAATACTTGTTAAATCCGCCAATTCTACAACCTCCCAGAATGGGAAAGCCTCTGCTCTTATATTTGTCTGTAACAGATGAAGCCATGGGTGCGATGCTGGCTCAAGAAGCCGAAAGTACAAAGGTGGAAAATGCGATATACTACCTCAGCAAAAGGATGCTGGACTATGAGTTAAAGTATAACAAGATTGAGAAGTTGTGTTTAGCATTGTATTGGGCTTGCACAAAGTTACAACACTACTTATCTTCTTACACTACTTGTGTCATCGAAGAACAGAGTCCCTTGAAATTCCTTATGGAGAGGCCTGTTTTGGACAGCAAAATGGCAAAGTGGGTGTCAACAATTGCAGCCTTTGACTTAAAATTCATTCAAAAGGAAAGCTGTGAAAGGTGGGGCAATAGCTGACCAGTTAGCAGAATTACCCGTAAAAGATGAAATGCGAGAAATGAATTTCCCTGACGAATACCTCTTGAATGTGGAAAGAAGTGTTTGGGAGATGTATTTTGATGGAGCATCCAATTATCATGGAAATGGAATTGGGATTGTGTTCAAAACTCCTTGTGGAGAATACATTCCATTTTCAGTTAAACTTGACTTTAGCTGCACAAACAATGAAGCAGAATATGAAGCTTGTATCAATGGGCTTGAAACCGCTCTGGAATTAGAGATTAAGAACCTAAAGGTCTATGGTGATTCTATTTTAATAGTATCACAAGCTTTAAGGAAATGGAAAATAAGAGAAGAGCGTTTGGTTCCTTACCTACAACGTCTCGATCATTTGGCACAACAATTCGATGATTTGTCCTTCAAATATCTCCCAAGAGCAAAGAATCAGTTTGCTGATGCCCTGGCTACCTTAGCTTCCATGATCAATATCAAGGAGGGGAAAGCCATTCGTCCATTGAAAATTCAGCTTCAGGAACGACCTGCCCACGTAATGCATTTGGCCGATGGTAAACCATGGTTCTGGGATATCAAGAGTTATCTCATGGATGAAAGTTATCCGGAGGGATCATCAAGAGTTGATCAGAGGGCCATAAGGCAGCTAGCCACATGTTACATTCTTAATGGAGATATCCTCTACAAGAGGAGTTGGAATGGGATGCACCTAAGGTGCGTGAACGAAGCAGAGGCTAAGCAGATAATGGAAATGGTACATGGTGGTGAATAAGGACCACACATGTATGGGATCGCCTTGGCTCGAAAAATAGCCAATCTAGGATATTATTGGTCCACCATGAATGCAGACTGCATGACATTTGTGCAAGAATGCCATCAGTGTCAGATATTTGCTATGATGCAAAAGCAACCTCCCATTGCCCTGAATCCGATTACTTCTCCGTGGCCCTTCGCTACTTGGGGAATAGATATAATTGGCAAAATACATCCAAAAGCCTCAAATGGACATCAGTTTATCTTGGTAGCAATGGATTACTTCACAAAGTGGGTTGAAGCAGCTTCCTATGCATAATTAAATGACAAAAAGGCAGCACAGTTTGTCCGAACCAACATCCTTTGTCGGTACGGAACGCCATTTGAGATTATCACTGATAATGGAACTCATTTCCAAGCAGAATTTGCTAAGCTCTTGAAGGATAAGAATGTCCAGCATCATAAGTCCTCTCCTTATAGACCTCAAACAAATGGAGCTGTAGAAGCAGCGAACAAGTCTATAAAGGTGATCATACAAAAAATGATCAAGGAACATAGGCGTTGGCATGAGAAGTTATCGCTGGCTTTGTGGGGATATAGAACATCAATTAGAACTCATACTGGGGCAACCCCGTACTCCCTGGTGTATGGAATGGAAGCAGTACTCCCCATTGAACTGGAAGTTCAATCGGCGAGGATAATTCAAGAAAGTCAGATAAATGAAGCTGAATGGATCAGCAATTATCATCATCAGTTGTTGGGTTTGGATGAAAAAAGACTTCAAGCTCTACATCATATTCAAGGGTATCAGAGGTGAATGGCCAGACATTTCAACAAAAAAGTCAATGATCGAAAGTTGGAAGAAGGTTGTTTGGTCCTGAAAGAGATCAGAACACCTATTACAGATCCTTGTGGGAAGTTTCATCCTCATTGGGCGGGACCCTACATTTTAAAGAAAATACTTTCCGGCGGAGCCGTCATCTTGTCTGATTTGGATGGTCTGGAGTTCACAAACCCATGCAATCTGGATCAATTAAAGAAATATTATGTATAATCATGCATTGTAAGGAACTACATTAGACCTGATTCTCGCAAACTAATTTGAGATATGTAGGCAGCTCTCCTTCAGCACGGTCTAAATTTTAATAAAAATCATTGCTTCATTTTTCTTTTGCCAAAAGAAAAAAAAAGAAAGAAAAAAAAGAAAAAATCCCGCTAAGTCGAAAACCCACAAAGGGCGGCTTAGGCAATAGTAGGGGCCCGCTAAGTCGAAAACCCGCCAAGGGCGGCTTAGGGAAGAATGGGTAAGAGCTCGCTAAGTTGAAAATCTAAAAGGACGACTTAGGTAAAAATTAGAGCAAATAAATAAAGTAGATAATGCTTGGAAGGCAAACAAAAAGTTATTCATTAAGAATCATTCATCATTTGTTACAAAAAGTGTCATTCATCCCATGAAATATCCAACCAATCAAAAAGTCAAGTCATAACCTGAAAATGTAAAAAAACAAAAGTAAAAAGGCAACCCAATAAAAAAAAACAGACAATAGAGTCAACCCTAGGGCCTAAATCCTACGCCTCCTACGTGGGGCAGAGTCTTCGGTATCTTCCTTAGTTCTGGAGCTCTCTACGACATCTGTCTTCTCCTCGCTAAGTGGAACCACCTCCTCTCCCTCTAACTCCTGCAGCAAGGCATACCTCCTAGGTTTTTCAACGGGCCAAACTTCAGCTATAAACCAGGTTCTGTACTCTAGAGTAGGCTAAACAAGGGAAGGCTCAACAAAAGGCCTGATCATCTGATGGTCTCTGAGCCAAGTCTGTAGAACAACTCGAGTAACTCCGGGGGTAATAGGGGAAGCAATGGTAAGCCCGACAGGAAGGGGAACCCTCTGATCAATCCCCATCTGTCTAAGGACCCGAGAAGCACTATACCATGTGCTATGAGTGAAACCAAGGAGATAGACATGGTTGTGCATTGCATTTGCCTCCATGAAGCGAGGAATTCTATACCAAGGCACAAACCATAGCAATTCTTTCGGTCCAAGCTCAAACAACCAGATAGCCCACTTAGCCATGGAGGGAAAAGAAATCTGGATTCTCCTGGTGCGGTACTGAGAAGGGTTATAAGTCAAGGCATTGGGAGCAGCAACCACTCGGAGATGGTCTCTCAGCCAAACCTGAGAAAATAGATCCTTTCTATTTACAAACAAAAAAAGAGAGACAATGAAATTAGAAGAAGCAAAGGGTATAACAAAATTACCTGAAGAATGATCGGGGTGACAGTCCAGTTCTCAAACCCGAGCACAGCTCTATCAAGACTCTGAATAGTCTCAGCCAGAATCATACCACCGATGCAATTAAGTTCTTCCATCTGCCTGACCATGGGGCAAAGCTTCAAATCTCCAAAGCCGGGATCACGGTTGAAAAGAAACCCGGCTAACAGGCAGAAAACGAAAGCTCGCATTCTGTGTTTCAGTTGAACCTCATCTTCAAAGTTTGCGATCAGGAATTTGTCAATCACGGGAAGCAGCATCGCCTTACTCCCATCCATGATCATAGCTTGAGCTTGAGGCCTGCTAAGGTTGAAAAGTCTTTGAAAAGATCCCACATAACCAACTTGGACCTCATGCCTTACAAGAGGGGCATTGGGGTCACATCCAATGACTGAGCGAAATTCCTCAAAAAGGGGACACATTTCCTCCATTCGAGCACCAAATCTGAAAATGTGGGCTTGAAGATCCCAAAATTTAATACAAGCATGCAAGAAATCCCAATCCACAGCTACACCTCTAAGGGTAGACACGGCTTTCAGTCCATACCTTCCCATATTGATCCTTTCGACATTATGGAGGCTCTTGGTCCAGTTATGCATCACGTGGTTAAAAAGAGGATTCATTGTTGGGGGGAAATAAAAAGTCCTGAAGTGAAAAATCTGTTTCTGGCCGAAAATGCACTCAAAATTTTGTTTTTTTTCGTATACATATACTGCCCCGGCGCCTCCCCGGCGGTCGGCGGCGGTGGGGCGACCGCCGACGCACAGTTTCGATTCTCATTTT